>JAECWQ010000202.1:0-5000000 GCA_018150835.1 Drosophila repletoides
GAAATTTGCGAATTTTTTATTGTTTTGCTCTCAGGTGTTTGCCTTCTGTTTGATAGATAAGAACAAAACGGCTAATTAAAAACGGCTCAAGCACTTTTAATTAATACTTTAACTGTTGTCATTTCATTTGTTTCATTTCAGATTGTCTCTGATTATTTTACTCACGTCAGTTGTCAAGAAGTGAACAGGTGAGTCATTCTCTCCCCATCTCTTTTATATATACCTATGTCTAGCCATTAAGATTTGTCATGCATGCATTTATCTCAAAAAGCTGATAAAAGACGTCCCGTGATTCTGGCTCTGAGTACTCTATATATATAGGGTATTCTCGAATTCGCAGTGAACTAATGTGCATTGAAGGTTATTTGCTTTAGATAAGATTTATCGATAGAAACGTGTTTGGGCCTTCCAAAGAAAAGCGATAGATAAGCAAATGAATCTTGAAACTGAATCATCACTTCAAAGTAGAACGATGCTAGAAGTGCATTAAATAATCAATAATGAATTCAAAAAATTTATAAAAAATGATAAAAAATATCAGAATTTGGGTGTATTAATTATTGAATAAAATTTAGCTAGGTTACAATTCTTTTATTTGTTCTAAATATTGTCTTAATTTAGGCAACAAAAAAATTTTTGGACAGAGACAGAATGAGTCAGTTCAATTTTATTTACATTCAAACCCGTTCAGCTATTTTGCAGTCTTAATCAAAACTTTTAATTTTAAATTTCAATGGAATTTGCTCAGAAGAATTGAAAAAAATTACCGTATAAAACTAGAATATTTTCGAAACATTTAGTTGCTGCTTTTTAGCCTTAAATGCAGCAAGAAATAGCACTGCAAAACTCCATTTTAAGCTTTGAAATTAAATGCAGAATCGCTACAATTCGATAGGCAGGTTTTCCTTCTTTGCGGCTTCTAAGCCAACACAATTCGATTTGGGTTTTTGTGAAACATTTTTCAAACATATCTGAAGCACACACACTGCGCGACTCTAATTAAAATGTTATCTCACGCAGCGCAGGGCGAAGCACACCTGGCGAAATCATAAAGAGAAAACATAAAAAAGTATATATATATAAATGATATTTGAAAATTTGAAATTAAACGAGATTTTATTTTAAAACATTATTTCGGTTTGTTTTTTTGTTCTGTTTTGGTTTTTTATTGACGGCATTGGCGCGTTTGGCAATTGCCCATATAATAAAAGCCAAGCAAATATTACGTATACGCCGCGTGTAGGCAAACAAAATATTATGGTGCACGTACACAAGTGCCACGCCCACCAGAAGCACACACACACACACACACACACACATACACGTAAATATTGAGATCCACTCAAATGCGACGCCTTTGATTTTTAGTTAAGGGCAACGAAGCGACGACGATTTTGCCAATTTTGACAGACGCCGCATTATTTCCGCCAGCTGCCACGCCCACCTCTGTGGGAAAATATTGAAAAATTTGTTACCCCACACCCCCCTCTCCCGTTTACCATGTGTGTGTGTGTGTGTGTGTGTGTGTGTGTGTGTGTGTGTGTCTATTCCTGCTGCTGCTGCTGGCAAACGTGCCATGGATTTGTAATGAAACGTGCAGCAAAGAGATGAAAATACTCATACGCCGTGTGAGCCGAAAATTTTTACGAGTGTTGTTAGGCGTAATTTTAATGGCTCAAACATGCGGGCCTCACAAACAAAGAAAAAGCAAGGAAAAGTGCTCAAATTAAGTGTGCACGACTGGCAAATACTCTGTAATTTATACAGGCTGCCTTTTTGAGGCAGTTTCTCTGCTTATCCGAATCTTGAATGGAATCTTAGAGCATTATGTCTAAAACTTTGCGGATGTGGGAAAGAAACTATGAAAAATCTCAAGCAAACTGGATATCCGTATGGTCGGCCATTGACTAGACCAAATCGGCTCTCGATCCTGAGCATAAATGGCTTCTGAATATCCTTCTTCTGCCTGTTAGAGGGTATTCAAAAAAGCGAAGTTGGCACGGATACCAAAGTGTTTTAGGCAGCATACACACATACAGAGGGAAATATATAAATACACTCACCCACACACACACACACACACACACAGACACACCTGGAGTTGGGTTTTCTACCGGAAATTTAATTGTGTGCGTGCTGGCACAGTCAAATTTCGCTCTGCTCTGCATTTCTTTTACTAGCTGCTGCTTCTGCTTCTACCTTTGCACCCTTCCTGCTTTTTGGTTGTGTGTGTGTGTGTGTGTGTGTGTGTCAGTAAACAGGTGTAAAAATAAAAACTAAGCCACTCCCCCTAGTCGGCACCCCGCCCACATCATTGTGTTTGCATTTTGTGTTATATTTGCGTTTATTTTTATGATCATGTCGCTCGTTAGAAATAATGCCAATGCCAACACATGACGTCTATGCTCTGCTCCACCCGCTGAATACTCAGGACTTTCAATGGATTTACAGCAATTTGACGCCCCTACTCTTCGTCCTACTGCTACTTCTCCCAAAGAGAAACTCCCATGTCAATTTTCTATGCCAGCTTCTGCTTCTATCTTCAACTGTAATTGGCATTTTAAGTGTTTGTACACTTGGAGAAATAACAAGCAATTTTCTAAGCAAATCCATTCAAAATTTACTTATCTAAATTCTTAACTGAGCCTATGGAATAGCCATTGATTCCAACTAGAGACACAAGCTCGAAGCTTCCTTAAAAATGATGAAAACAAAATATTTTTCTCAGTGCTTAGCCCTTTGCATCGCTTGGCTTAGCTTGTTTTAGCTTTTTTTCTCACACAGCTTCCCCTGCCCGCGTTGAAGGGTTGGATTTGAACTTAATTAATTGTTTTAATTGTTGTGTGTTTCGGGGCGGAGGGGGAGGATTGCAGGGTTTGTGTGCGCTTGTCAAACTGTTTGACACGTTTCGAGTTGAATTTGACAGTTAATTGGAATCATCATTTAATGCATATTGAAATGTTTATATTAAGCACTTCAAGATTTGCTAGAAATCAGAGTAGATTCTGATTTAAATAACTTCATTTAATTACATTAATTTAACTTAAGATTCTCCTAGACTACTAGACAGTCAGATGAACTAACCTATATCGATCCTGATCAAGGGTATATACTACTAGAAGGTTGGAAATGCCCGACTCTTCCACTTGAATCCACTGCAACATCTTTTTCAATATGTTTCCATTCGGCCAAGAGGACTTTTTTGCTATTATTCAGCTCTGTTAACTGATTCTGCTAAGCAAATTGGCAACATAAACGAACTGTTTCACATGTCACAGAGCAACGATTATTAAAATTAAATATTAGTATAATATCTTTGAAGATATCTAACAGACAATAATTTAATTGCTGGTAGTCCGATACTTAGAGATAGCTTCCTTTAGATACCAATTAAGTGACAGCTCGGAGAGAGTGATTATTCTGGGGAAAAGGCAGGACAGGGAGTCAACTCATCATCAGAATTGACCGCAACAAAGAGCCATATGAGATGGAGAGAGAGACAGAGAGAAAGAGAGAGAGCTAAGCAGGGGGTTTCAGGGTTCAACAAATGGCAGACAAACAAAGATGTTCTCCAATCAACGCTAATAGCAATCGTCCTCGTCCTGGTTTGGTTCGTTGCCTGCCTGCAGAATATTCTCAAAGTGCTTAGAAAACCAAAAGCCAAAATGCTTAAGGTACGAATACACATACATTTATATATCCCGAGACGGCTGATTCGGTTTCATGGTTTGGGCCACATGCACACGCACACACACACACACATCCACACAGGACTATTAATTAATTTCCCAGGAATAGGCACTGCAGGCCATAGACATCTCTACATCCACATGGAGACTGACATGGGGAAAGGGAGGGGAACGTCGCATGCCGTTGACATTTGAGTCAAAGGCAAAACCAATACGCAATCAATTGGAATTGCAGGAGATCAGACTGTCAACTTAGTTTGTCCTACGGAATGTAGAGCCAATGACACTGACTGTAAATGCCACTTAAAATTAGGATTAAGTAACAATAATAGCTACAACAAGGGGTTAATAGCAGTCAATTAATGGAATTAACTTTGCTAAGAGCTTTCAAGAGCTTCTGAAGCTTTGCGCTTCTGTTTTGTATGAAGCTTTCGTATTACTTCTATGGGCTTTATGATCGTTTTGATATAATTAAAAACTCCCACAACTTTGGTATTTTTTTATTGAATTTCTTTAACATTCCCCCTTGCAACAGAAAAGAATCTGAAGCTTGAAGAAGTTTCTATTTCCTATAGCTAAGGGCGCTGTTCTATACTCTTACTATTATATTTTATGCTGATTTTGGAAAAATCTGCACTTTTGAGATTAATCCAATATCTAAGCCGAAACTTAACGAATTACATATGATAATTGGCACTGAGAGTGAAAACAATTTCCAATTGTTGCCAAGGAAATTGGCTTTGGCTTTGGCTTTCAAGAGTGCTCCCTATCCACACAAGTAGCACTCAAGTGGCAAGCTCAAGACAAGTGGAGCTACCCTGCCCACTTTTCGAGTAGGGTGTATCTACATATTTATATATATATATATATATATATATATATACATATGTACACCGTTGTTATCAAATAAATTGAAATCTTGCTAAATTCTTGCAGCGAAATACTCGATGTTTGTCTTAAGTTGTTGTTGGCCAGGAAATCTCTCTCTAGGCCAGAATTGTCAGTGGGCTTATATTAAGGATGTGTGTGTGTGTGTGTGTGTGTAATACAAGTGGGTAATTTATGTAGAGCTAGTCGTATCATGCTGTGAAAATTGCAGCACTTCAGTGCGTATTTGCATAGATTCAACTGTTGCCAAAAACAAAAAGCCCAATTTGATCTTTCGCCAAGCCAAAACGCATTTTGTTTAATTGAATGCGAGTGTGCGACTGTGCGTGTGTGTGTGTGGTAATACATTGAGAAAAAAAAGGAATCTTTTCAATACTGCAATTTATAATCCTTTTTTAGAACTCATCAAGTCCATTTCGGACTTACTACAAGGCTAACTATTGTCCAGGATTTTACTGATTATTTTATGAATTTTCTTGTATTTTTCTATTATTTTATGAATAAAAATTCTTGGATTAATCAGGCCGTTTTAACACGTATGAATTTTGGCCGAGTAGGTGAGTTTTCCCCTTTACTTAGTACTCTTTATTCAGCCCCGATCTTCAATCATTTTCAAGTTTTCTATTCTTAATTTTATTCCTGAATTGTCTTGGATTTTTTCTTTAAGTGTACTTCGTATATAGGCCCACAGGTGGGGTAATTGAATGAGTCGAAACCCAAGTCATTTACATTCAATTAACAGTTGTGTGCCCTACCGCAATGCCATCTATCTAAGTATTCATGAGATACAGATACAGATACAGATGCAGAAACAGATTCAGATACAAATACAGATTCTTGCACTTGATATTATGACTTTGACCTCGCTCCTTCTGCTTACTATTCATGAGAAACTCTGAAATTGTGCCTGATGATTAGCTCTTGTTGCAATACCCCAAACATTTGTTGCCAATATATAAATATATATAATATATTATGGGAAATTATGGAAACTAATCAATGAAAATCCACTAAAAGCAATTAAAGTTGAGCATGAATTGAATAGATATTCGTCAGACTGTTACTTCAATATATAATATATATGAATGTATACCCTATACGCTGCTTTTTTTCTGCATATGCTTCCTGCAGGGTATTATAAAAAGTTTGATCTAACCTTTGAAAAAAACTGCTAAATATTCAACTAGAAATTTAGGCTAGATAATGATAAAAATGTAATTTTTACTACAAGTTTTGCTGAGCTTATAACCTCGATTAATTCTTGAATAAATCATGCATATTATCTACTCAAATTTTGTGTAAAACTTGCCCCAAGTCATTATTATACTTTGTGTTTAGAGGGTATACAACATTAAATGTTGCTTTAGGTTTTCAATCAGGCTTAAAAAAGCTAAAAAAAAAAGGTAGTTTAATATTGGTGAAAGTTGAGCTTGTTTTTGTAAAGGAAACGATAGCTAAAATCTGAGAAGAATCAACTCAAAGTTCATTCAATTTTGAGGGAGAAATCAACAATGTTAACTTCCAGGGGGCTTTTGTTATTATTGGCTTTGCTCTGCTGCTGATTTTAGCAGCTACTTAATCGTTGTAAACTTGATTTCAATCCTCCAGACAACAACAACAACAACAACAACAACAACAGGAACAACACTGAGATTGTGAGCAAACAATGTAACCAAATTGTATCAACAAATAAACATAAACAAACTAAGAGGACCGCAACGAAGCAAATCGAAAGCCAACACAGTTGAGAGAAGGTTGAGAAGGGAGGCAAGAAAGGGTCTCTCACTTTCTGGGTGTGGGGGAGAGGGGGTTGATAGATGGGGCTTGCCGCGGGTCAAGTGGCAACAAAAGAAATCGTACACAAAATAAGTGGGCAACACAGGAGCGCTGCCAAAGGAGCTGCCACGCCTCCACGACCCCGTCCAACCACCTTCGCACAGGATGCGTGTAAATGCCAAGCAGCACTAGAAAGTGTTGCTTGATTTAGTCCTTCTTTGTGGCTGAGTGTGCGTCTATTCAGTGGCATAGTCGGGTAATTGTTTAGGGGGATCAATTTATAAATATTCTATTTATTCTTCTTTTTAAATTGAATTTTTTAGTAAAGTTTAATTTATTTATTGGGTGGTACTTTTTCTCATAGAGAGGGGGAAGTCTTAACCCTCCTGCGAACGCCCCTGTGTGTGTATATGTTGATTGAATCGAGGCAAATAAGTAAACAAGAAATCAGCAACAGCTAGAGAACAGTTGGAGAACCTTTAGTTAAGCGAAAATTGATAAGTGCATAAAAAGAGAGACAGACAGACAGATAGAGGCAAATAAACACAAAGTTTCACCCCAAGGAGACTTTTCCCCCAATCGGATACGAAATTTCAAGTATTTGGCTAATATAAACAAAGCAGCTGCAATACTCTCCTTACGCCTCATTCTCCTATCTCGACTCTAGACAATTAAGTGTCGTTCCATCTGGGTAAAGTGTATATGAATTTGTCATTAAGTATTGCTGCCAAAGCTGTGACATTTGACAAAGTCTCTTGGAACTTTTCTACCCATCTCTAGCAGACCTCTCCGAGTCGCACGTTCTCGCTCGATTTAGTGCTAAGTATTTAGTTTTGGCTCTGTGACATGACAGTTTGTTTTGTTATCGTTATCAGACAGGTTGAGCTCGATAAAATGCAAACACTTTGGGCCAGTCAAGTTCAGAAACAGGTAAAATTAGAGTATCTTTTACCTTCTATTTAGGTCTGCGAATGATGTCCCAAAGTGCTCGGCAATTGAGTCGGTGCTCAGGCATATTAAGTATTATTCAGCGATTCACCTGTGTCTCCCTCTCTATTCAGTCTTGGCCTGGCTTTAAACTGCAGATAGCTTAGTTCTGGCTGAAAATTGACTATAATTTTAATTCAGGACATGTGAACTCTCATGATAAATATATAAAAATATATTTTTTAGTCAGCAAACTTGAATGTACTATATCGATCAATCTTGGGGCACTTCTAGCTGACAAGTCATCGATAAATTGCTGTCAGGCTACTGGTTATCGTAAAGGTTAAAATACTTCGATGATGACTCAGTAGTCGAACTATAATATTATCGCAACTGTCGAACTAATCGATAATTTAAAATGTATTATTTTTTTGTGTTAGAGCAGATATTTATGGTTACAGCTACCTGTAGCAATAATCGTATATTGCTTAGCAGGCACGACTATCGGCCCACCTAATGACAGCAATTATTCTAGTTGAATGATAAGGAGAGTGGGATGCGGTAGCCAGAGATACGAACAAAGAACTAAGTCCATTAATTAATAGCATACCATAAATACATGATAATAAATATAAAAATAAAAACAAATCAAAGACTCGAGTCATTTCGTACTACGTCGTCTACGTCTGTCGATAACGCTGCGTGTACACGAGGCGTATGATTGATTTACAACGCACTTGTAAACTAGCGAATGTTGTCTGTATTTTAGAGGTTTTTAGAGCTGTTGGGTGACCTGTTTGGCTATCAAATTTTATCTTTGCAGTGTGTTCACATAGTCGTTATCTTATCTCGGGGCATAGTTTGTACATGTCGGGGACAAATTAAAGCGCCGATATTGCTGAAATGTTAGTTCAATAAAGTAAAGAGAAAAATATCTTCTTCTAGGAGTGTTTTTTTATTATTTTTATTATTATTATTATTATTATGATTATTATTATTATTTATAATTTTTGCCTAGATGCGTCAGGTTTTCTTTTTTGTTTTGTTTTGTTTTGTTTTGTTTTGCTTATTGACACAGTTCTGTTTTTAAATAAACACTAAAAACTAAATAAAAGTCGGACGAATATTCTAAGGAAATTAATGTGAGGCAAGCAAAGAATTAACGATTCAACGATTCAATTATTATTTGGTTTTTGTTTTTCCTTTTCTTTCTATTATCAGTTTCTCTCCCTCTATTGCGCTCTGATCAGCAGCAGAGCCAGAGCCACGAAACCAGAGATCAAAGGCAGCGATTGGGCAGCCGAGTTTCTGGTGCAGCTATAAAAAATAAACAAAAAATAAAGATAAATTATACATGAGAAATAATAAGGTTTTACGCTCTCAGCTCAACAGAAAAATATGTTTTTTAGGCTTAAAAAATATTTAAACATTACTAAAGACAGTTTTAAAAACTTCAAATGAATAAGTAAAATATATCTCTACTGTTTTTATCGAAAGATTTTAACTGGCTTGATTCACACTCTAGTTCTGAAAATCTAATGAGATTCTGAGTATTCCTTTTTCGAATTATTCAAAATATAGGGAAAATAGTATTCATACAAAGGCTATAGTTGTTTTATATAAAAAGACTTCTTCATAAGTTCACTTGAAAAAATTGTTTTAAAATTCTCTTTGACTTGAGATAACTATGAATAATTCGAGGAGAATTTGTTCTCTAAAAACTCAAAAGTAAATCGAGGTTTTTCTTATAGAAATTTTCCTACTTTTCACCATATTTTATTCTGAGTAAAAAAATAAAAAATGTAATAGAAAAACTTACCCCTGTTGTGCGATGGCGCTGTAGGAGTTGTTCACGAAATTGTTGTAGTAAAGCGACGCATTGTCATTGGCCAAGTTAAGACCAGTGGTGTTCCAGAGGCTGGCACGGCCCAAGACAAAACCGTAGCTGGTGCTATTATCTGAAGAATTGGTATAGCCGCAGCCGAGCAGATAGGTATTATTATTGGTCAGCTCCAGCAGCTTGATGAAAACAGGTGCCGACTGGGCATTGAAGGTGACATTATAGCCAGTGTTTGTGTTGGCAACCAGTGTGACCTTTGCTTCAGGTTCGTCAATATTTTGATAGAGCGATGAACTGCTGCTCGAGTGGGTGGTATTAATGCTCAACGTGGTATTATCACTCAATAGACCCACACGGAATTCCATGCAAGCCTCGGTATTATTTCCAGGAGTGCGTGCCAGCTCCAGCCAGCTGCCAAAGATCTATCAACAGAAAGGGAGAGCAGGTTTTTTAAAACTTTGCCAAAATCAGGTTAAAGAAATACTGGTTCCGTAGGAAAATTATTTGCTTTCCAATTTTGTGGAATTTCTTTTAATTTTCTGCCAGAATTTTATAATTATTTTTACTAAAGCATTACTAGACTTGTTTCGAAATTGAATTTCTTATTTATAGATTCTCTTTTCTAAATCTTTTGAACAAGAATACAAATTTTTGAAAATTATAACATAAAATTTAAATAAATATTTGAACATTTTTTTTTTAAATTTTTATGAATTTGTTGAAAATGTAATTTTTATTTATTTTAATATTTTGACAAAAATTATTTTTAAATTTATGTTATTCAGAAAGTTTGTAAATTTAAATAAAATATTTTGACAACTTTATAATATTATTTTAAGTACTTCAAGCTTCAATTAAGCATGAAACATTTAAATAGATTTTATAAGATTTTGTGCATTTTAGAAGCTAGAAGATATATATTTTTTTGATCATTTTTTTGTGGAATTTTAGAACGAAATATTTATTGAACTAGAATCTATTTATTAGACGGAATTAGGAATAAAATTATTTATTTATTTGAAAGTTTATTTCTTTAGTATTGAAACCGTATTGCTTCTCTCTAGATTCCTAGATAACTTACTGTGGTATCATTAAAGTTTATATTGTTGACAGCAGCACTGCAATCCTGACGGGTTATTTGGGCCAAAGCCTGGCCAGAAATCAAAGCCAAAGTGGCGGCCACAATAAACACAATTTTACACATTTTGTTCAGTTTTTTTGTTGGTGTTTTTGGGATGGTTTTATCACTGTTGCACTTGGAAGATATATATTAATGATATTATATTCCACAGGCGCGTATCGGTTCGTTGGGAGAGTCTCGTAATACTGTCACTGCGCCCTTCGCTCTGGTCTCTTTTATAGGCAATGAGCCGAGCAGAGATATTATATATATATATATATATCTGTGATTTTCTTATCAATTAACACACACCTCTACACACACACACACACACACACACCCAATCTTTGCTGCAGCTTACTTTGACTCTGTCTGACGTCTCTCTTATCATATATTTTTCATTTTGGCACTATACAAAATATATATATATATATATATGAATGTATATATTGAAAGCCATGACTAAGAAGGGTAGCTTAGCTTATCGAACAGTAGCTTCCGTGAGGACTTGTATCTGTATCTATAACTGATCAAAAGTCCCCTCAATTGTCGAGCTCGTTAGCCTTCTAATTGCCAACATGTGCGCTCTTCTGGCTCCCAAAATAGATGCCTTGACTAATTACTTAAGAGTACGTTGAAAACAATTAATTAATAGCTTAACAAATTTATACCTTTCCCCACGGCATGACGTCATAAGTGCCTAGACTCGTACTTTAACATAAATTATTATTGTTTTTTTCTTTTGCTTTTGCTTTTGCTTTTGCTTTATATTGCCTCGCATGATATCATGTTATTTTATTATCTCATAAAGATATTTCGGGTATATTTCCGCATATTCGTTTAAATTTTTATGCCTTTATTGTTTTATTGCCAAATAATGGAATAAAGAATGTGTACAACACCTTTCCGATCATTTTTGAAAGAAAACTTTGGGTTTTTCCTGCAAAGAATCCCTCAAAAGGCCCTCTAAAATTTGTCTGAGTCTCGATAAATTTATGGTATTTTTATCTATTGATATTGAACTCCACTCCTTATAGCCAACTTATGAGCTTAGACGACTATTTATAGATATATACAAATCGAATACGAGCTCTTAATTAGTCACTTCCTGTAGACGCGTCTACAACCCAATAAAATTTCACCCAAAGAACTGGGAAAAAACCCCATTTACGCAGGTAAAATGAAGTGCAACTAAACTTATAAATTTTAATAAAAGTTTTATCTATTTTTTCGGTGTAATGAAAGACTAGAAAGTAAACTGTGTAAAAGACAAAATTAGTTAAATATATTTAAATATTTGTTATCATAAAAAGTTTAGTTCAGTTACACCTAACTAAGGTCAACATGCACCTGACACAGGTGAAATGCATTTATATATATATATATATTATATGTATCTTTATTGTAAATCTTATCTGGCTAAACTGATAAGATAACTTAATTCATATATATATATATTCATATATATATATATATATATTTTGGCTTTTTTTGGAGATAACAGCTATAATATTTGCGAAGAAAGTGTAGCACTTTTTTAATTTCATTTGAGGGAAAGTTGGGGTTTACCTTTTTTTGATACAAATTGAATATTTTCAGTTTTTTTATTGGTATTTTTACAGAATAAATGAGCAAAATTTGGATAGTCTTTTTGTATATTTTTTAGCTATTTTGGAAGATTAAAAATAATTGAATTCTTTCTTAGAGAGATTTCTTAGAGAGTATGAAAGTTTCTAAGGTTGTGAAAATCGTACCTTAATTGGTATCTAGC
Organism: Drosophila repletoides; assembly: GCA_018150835.1. NCBI lineage: Eukaryota > Metazoa > Arthropoda > Insecta > Diptera > Drosophilidae > Drosophila > Drosophila repletoides. Next base: position 12,012 of record JAECWQ010000202.1, read on the forward strand.
CCTATAAAAATTGTATATGTATATAGATAGCATTTCCCAGCGCGTAGCCTGGATAAAACTCTTCAATTACAGTTGTACCGCATTGTGGAATTCACGTATAAATAACAGTATCTGCCGGCATTATCAGCTGAACACGAACTGAGTCAGCTTTTTGTACAATAAAAATCCATAGACAGAGCGCCGAACTGATAAATTTGTGAATCAAGAAGTAGACAACAAGCTAAATAAAAACAAAAAAAATACCCATGAGCAAACACAGATACTCACACACACACACACAGACGCACACAGGCACTCAGATAGACCTGAAGATACTCGTAAATATGCTCGGAAATTGCGGCTGTTATCAAGATCATAGAAACTACAAATATAACAAAAAAGATATGGAACGTACTTCAAATAATATTTCACCAGCAACGCAATAGGCGTAGTTCAATTAAACAAATTAGGAATTCCACTTTTTTACCTCGCAGATCTTTTATAACCTCAAAAGTTGTTGAATGACTCAGCTAAGTTTCAAAAAATAATTTGCCATTTTTCAATGCCCTTTTCGAGTTTTTCAAAAGAATTTTGTAATTTTAAAAAATACGCATTTATTTCTTCTTTCTTTTATTTCTTATAAACATTTTTATTTAGTTAAGAGGTAGATAACCATGGCGAAAACCGCATAGAAGACGGTAAAAGCCGTCGAGGGTTCAGCCCCGTTGCCTTGGCAGCTGTTGAGACAAGGAGTACAATAATATCTGCAGGGATAAATAAATTATACCAAAATTTAGATAAGAGCATTACTTACGTATCATCTTGAGTGATTAGGGTCATGCTGCCATTGAGGAAATTTTGATATTGAGCCGAACTAGCGCTTTCCAGGGAGTCCAGAACTGTTGTGGACAGAGTACGATTTCTGGCTAGAATCATGCCAAAAGCTGTCGTATTATCCGTAGCATTGGTATAGCCACAAACAAAGGCATAATCCGTATAATCTGTTTCCAAAACCTTGAAGACCGTGTAGGGTGTATAATTTGGTGGATTCCAATAGGTAAAGTTATAGCCGTCAGGTTCTGCCGTGTTATTAGTTATTGTTAAGGTAGCATTCATGGTCTGATTAACCCACGGATAGGTCGGAGTGTTCGAATATGTAGTATCGATTACTACATTGTTATCCGTAGTATTCAGAACGGTAATATTGACTAGAGTACAGATATCCGTAGCAGCCGGTTGACGAGCAATCTCCCACCAAACGCCCGCAAACTAAAGGGTATACATGCAGTCGGAAATATTCTCGTATAAGCTCGGTTAATATACTGATACCTGATCCAAATCGAGAGCTATGCTGGGGCTGACACTGCAACCAACCGGAACTGTATCATCTTGTGCGGCCACAGAGAGTAAACCTCCAGAGAGACCCAGAAAACCGAAGAGCAATACTAGAGCCCAATTATTGGCTTTTGAAGACATTTTCTTAGAAATGCTTTGCGTGTGACTTGGCCTAAGTTACTGAAGCTTCTGAACTTCAATTATTCTGGCCATTTTTGATATCTTTTCATAATTATTTGCTAATTGGTTTTGTAATTAATCATATGATATCAATGCTGTGATAGCTAATAAGGAAAGTTCTACTCGACAAGCCGAAGATTTGAATACCCTTTGATTGTTTTGTACAAAGCATTGGGTATCCTTTAGTTAGTGAGATTCTATATAGCATATGATAGGTTAGTCAGTTGAAAGTAGAATAGACAGACAGACGAATAGGACTGGTCTATTCGTCCTGGTCAATAAAATGTATACTTTATGGGGTCGGAGTTGGCCCGGTCTATGCTTAAGCTATAGTATCCTTAGCAAGGGTATAATAACAGTGTAGAGAAACGTCTGCTGCTCTCCCAGTGTTGGCTAATTCTGTGAAACACCTAACGAGCTTGTAATTAATCATATGATATCAGAGCAATGATAAGACGATCCCACGCACAACCTGTACTGATAAGCGCTGTGTAAGTTTACAGTGTTGCTGCTATTATGCATTGCGCGTGCACAGTGAGTAGATTTTGTAGAATTTAGATCATGTGATTGTTGTGAGTGTTGGCCTCCATTTAAGACATTTAAGACCCTCGACTGCAATTACTTTCGACTACAGTTCCAGAAATTGTGTAACTCATATCGATATCGATATCTTGATGTCTTGAACTCTCTGCTGATAAGCAAATAGTTGATGGCTACTGAAGTGGTCTGCAAACAGGTGGACTTCTGTATAGTCCAAGCGCCGCATAAATATTATTGACAGCTCTGAGATACGCTTACCTTGAAATGCTTTCAGCTCAATTAAGTTTGCATCTTGAGCTAACGAATTCCCTAGACTAGTTGGCAGGTCAGAGAATTCCGTGGGAATCTCAATCTGAAGTGACAAAAGTTACCCATTTAAAAGGACATCATTTTGTCTCAGTCTTTTGGGCTATTGAGTGGAGTCTGGGCGTGGATAGTTCTCTTTATCTGAACGATTCGAATCGGAAAACTATATATTATAGCTAGCATAGAAATATTCGGGGTAAAATTGTTAAATTAATTATTATAACCAAGCTGATGCCTGATTTTTTTTTTTCAGTGTTGAACAACGCTTGTTGTATGCACAGTAAACAGAGTTAACGGCAGCTTTTCGACATGTTTTGTCTTGTCGAACTGCTTCCAAAAAACACAACTGCCTTTCACATTAATTTTAAACGACTAACAAGCTTAACTTACAAGATCCGAAAGTAACATTAGACAAAGAGGACGATAGTTATAACGAGAGAGACAGAGAGAGACAGAGTGAGAGAGAGGGAGAACAAAAGAGTGAACTTTTTCTGGTACAGTTGACACAGATTCGGTCATAGGCGAATGAAACGGCACCCGAGACACCCGAAAACTTTTTTGTATGGCAAACATTTTTCAACTACATGTAGGAGTAGTAAAAGTGCCACGCCCATTCGGCCCAGGTAAAACTGTACACAGCTTTTTCCTGTTATTTAATTAAAAACTATTTTCCAGTTCTCCAGTGTTCCGAAAAAGTTAAGAAAAGTGTTGTTCGTTCCCATGTCTTAATAATTTAATTGGGCCATGTGTGAAATTTTAATGAATGGAAATGCTCTAACTTGAATCCACTATATATACACATCTACATCTATATATACACTCATACACGAGCTCGAGGGATACAAAAGTTTTGATTAACTCGAAAGTGGAGCATAGAGCATAGAGTAGTAGTGTTTTCTTCTAGTATCTCTAGGCTAAATTCACAAACTTTTATCTAATTACTGCTGCACTTAAGAAGCGCATCAAATTTCAATTGGCAATTAGACACTTAGGCCAAAGGCTAAATAATAGCTATTTTAATGGTATTAGAAATGGGCGTGTCTAAGAAAAATTTAACGCCCATTCAGTCCTCTCGGTTCCCAGCGGGCTTTAAATATCAATTTTTTCGCTGTGAATAAAAGTTTCTTCTGGAAGCTTTCAACTTCAACTTCAGCTCAATAATTATGTCTAGATATTAATAATAATAGGCGGAAAAGCTCCTACGATCCTTTCCATATTATCCCTTCAGAGACCCCAATTTTAAAGTAGTTGCGTCGCGGGCAAAGCTCATAGCAATGATCTCATTTGATAGAATTCTTTATATAGATGATATGTTATTCCATGGAATCTCATTCAATCTTTTTAGAAAGCTCAAAAACAGATAATTAAATGTACCTACCACAAATGACAGTGCTGATCATAAAAATATACTTTATTGATAAGAATTGTTTGTCTCCAATGTATAATATAAGTACTTAATTATATTCCTGGAAACACTTTTGATAAGATTATTATTTAGGGGGGTTTTGGTGGCACTTGTCGTCGCTAGGCCGTAAATTGTAAATTGGCCAAAGAAAATTCAGCAATGCGAATGAATCCATCATCGCTAAAACTTGTTATACTCGTAACATTTGAGATAGGGAATATTCGTAGTAAAAAAGATTGCTAAAGATAATCCTACAATGCCCTCAAAATCGACTCAAAATGAGTTGAAAAATGAGGCTTATTTTTTTACTTGTATAAACTAAATTTATTTCTAATATTTTTTTATATTTATTCTTTTTTACATTTTAAAGAGAGTTGAATTTATTTTATAGTTACTTTTATTATCGAATTTTCGAAGCACTTTTATCTACTCAAATTGAGTTTTTATGCTTATCAGCAGCATCTACAATTCCAGAATTATGATCAGAAATCATTTGCCTTAAGCTGCTTTGCAGTAGATCAGACATCAAAAAACACTCAAATTGAGCGCTTTTTCAATATAATTACACAAAAAAAAAAAAGCGCTCAAAACTGCAGCTGCTTTGCATGGGATCACCTCGACTGCAGTCACTCAAGACTCAAAGGTCAGTTTTTTTTTTATTTGCTCTTTGCTAGTTCCACTTAAGTTACTCAATTGAGCACGCGTAGGCGAAATGTGCGCAAAGAATTGACAAAAATTCCGTTATCTATTTATAGCTTTAAAGCTCGTCTTCGCTTTGCTTTGCTTTGTTTTTTGTTTGCCTAGGTCAGTTCGTTCGCGATTTAATTGAGAGCGGTTTGTGCCGGTTTTTTTCGTTGCGAATTACTTAAATATTTAACGCGAATTGTGTGCAGTGTGCAGTATATTAAATAAAAGTTATTTAATCTCTTCTCTCCCATTTAAATATTAATCAATTGAGTTTGTTTGCATTTGCATTTGTACTCATGTAAGTACGTAAATAAAAACGCAGCTTAAACAGCTGTTTTCCCTTTTCTTTTTTTTTTTTGCTCTGGGTATAGATTGTATGTAAGCATGTGTGCCTACCAGCAAAAAGTAAAAAAGTACAGTGAACGCACGCTAATTAGAATATTTAAGAAAACAGGAAAGGATTGCTAATTAAAAATATTTAATTAAATATATTAAAATAGAACTTTATATAAATAAATTAAATACAAATATTATAATAAAATATAAACTAAAGGTTTACATGAAAAACAAACTACTATACGAACTGAGGTGAATTTTAAATTATTAAATTATTGTTGAAGAAAACTACAAATCGAAGCGCTAACCAAATGCTTGTCCTGCGCTTCAGAGCGAACCTGCTTCAAAGCAAATGGTGCTAATTATCTGGCTTGCACTGTGCGTAACTGTACTTTAAGCTATTTAAAGTAGCGCTAGTTTGGTTTTGTATTTGTGTGGCTTAATAAGGAAATTGAAAGCTTCACTCTAATTGGCACACTTGATATAAATATTCTCTCTCCCACACTCACGCACACCCACACACACACACACACACACACGGGCGCACTTTTACTTGTATGTATTTAATTACTCAACAAGCTTTGATGCTTTCATTAACAGCTCTGCAGAGAACAGAAGAGAAGCGAAGGGAAGGGAAGGGAAGAGAGTTAAGTTGGCTACAACTGCAACTGTAACTGTTAACTTTCTCAATGCATAACTCGTGCTCTAAAAAAGCCTGAAGAAGCTCAAGACTTGAGTGGAAAAGTGCAAACCGCAGTGTAAAAGCAAAGTGCGAAAGGCGGCAGCCTTCCACACACACGCACACGCACACACACGCACACACATGCCTTTACACGCACACTCGAGTAAAATAATTAAGTTGTTTATCTTAATGCAAACATTTCTCTTACTGCAAGTAACTGTTAATTACACTCGCACAGCGCTTTATGCAAAGAGTGCAAAAAAAAAGAAAAAGAACGAAGAAGAAGCGCAATGCAAACTTTCTATTAAAGTGAAACTAACAAGAGAGACGCACACTTCTGCAGCTCCTTCTCCTCCTCCTTCTTCGTCCTCTTCTTCTTGTGCTACTCCCACACGCTGTCCGTCTCGCTTGCTCTGCCTGCTTCAAGTGCGCATTGCGCCAGCCAATTTAAATTTTAAAATAAGCACATTAACTGCAGGCAGCAGCGCCGCTCCTCGCTCTTCGCTTCCCCTTCCCCTCTTACTCAGCTGCCTCCCGCTCGCTCTTTCTCATCTCTCTTGTGTCGCATTCACACACACACGCGCGCATATTTAATTTGCTGCAGATTTACGCCTTTTCTTTGCTTGTTTCCTTCTACTTCTTCTAGTCTACTTCTCCCTCGTCTTGTCTCAAGCAGCAAATGGCATGCAACATCTTTTGCCTAGCGACTGCCACGCCTCATACGCCAACGCCCACTCATGTTTTAGTGTGTGTTACCTGTGCTTCAAGTTTGTTTTTTTTTTGTTCTTGGAAATTAAGCAAATAATTTATATGGAAGATATATTATTTTTGTGTTTTTGTATTGCGTATAGGGTATCTGGTAGTCAATGCAATTCTAAGGGAAGTGTTTATAGTTTCTCGATTTATTATAAATAGATTAAAGTTTAAATAAATTTACAATTTAAAAATACTAAAATATAAATATAAAAAAGTATATTCATTTTTCAGCACTCCCCCTTTTCCTACTGGGTGTCGTTTTTTTCAGCGAGTTTAATCCCCTCCATTTTCCCATTGATTAAAGTATAAATTACGCATTGTTGTATTCATAATTTGATTTTAATTATTATCCATATCTGCTTATAGAAAGAAGAACTAATTGTTAATTGGTTTTACAAAAAATTGATAAACTAACTATTTGGCATAAGTGCTAATCATTTAATTTAATTGATATTATTAATGTACGATTAACTGGCGTTTAACATTATAAATTCGATTAAATCGTTTGCATTCCATAAAATATAATTAGAATAGAGCCTCCATTCGGTTATTCGAAATAATTAGTTTCCGGTTCCGGTATACGTAGGATCCATCTTATATAGAAAGAAGTAGACCCAAAGTTTTTGATATGCTGTCAAAGTTCTTAAAAAGAGGAGTAACCCAAACAATTTATTTACAATTAAATAGTTTAATATTTTAAGTTTCATTTTTATGCTTGCCTAAAAAGTTTTGGATTAACAATAGAGTTTTGTTTTCTGTTTTTTTTTTTTTGGTTTTTTTGTTTTTTTTTGTTTTTTTGGAAGAACTACAGCAATTTCCGTTACGAGTTATTATTGACTTGTCATATTTACAGGAGAGTTTAAGTAAAAGTTAAAAGTATATTTCGAGTTCTGAGTTAGGAGTTAGTATTGGAAATATAGTAGTAAAATCTTTTTGTACTGATATTGATAGTATTGGAAACCAGGTGTGCTATATTACATGAGAGAATGTGTGAGCTTTGGCTCACTTTCCAAATTGATATGTAATATTCAAACGAAAGATACAAAATGGGGAAAGTTTAAGCTCAAACTATAGACAATAGACCATAAACCATAGACCGTAGACCATAGACCATAGACCATAGACCATAGACCATAAACCATAAATAATATATGTATAATATTCTTATATAGTTTAATTATAGTTTATATATGTTTGTATGTATATCTGTCTGCTCGAATTAGTTGCTTCAATTGTTGTCACTCGTTTAATGATTGTGCGTCTGCATAATTTTCTGAATTATTTCGATAATTTCCGATGTAGATTTACGGATTATACATAGATATAGTATGAGCGGCCCCATACCAATATCCATACAAAAATCACAACAACTTCTTGAACTGTTTCGGTTTCTAGAAAGCATATTCTATGGCATAAGTGGCTGAAAATGCTACGCTAAATGCTATCCAATATCTTAACGCTTATCTATTGGTTATACCTATATGTATGTACAGCATTATTGGGCTTTAAGATCTGGTTAATAAGTACTCTCGTATGTGTATGTAAGTATGTATATAAACTACTAATTATAGGATACATTGCATTGTGCTCATATATGGAAATATTTTAACATTCGCATCGTACAGTTCCTTAGTGTTCTAAACGCTAAATGTGAACAGATCCGTTCCGAACTTCACTTTCGCTGGAAAACGAAGGTGTTCCCAAAGTATACTTTATTTTGTTGGAAAGTGAAGTTCGGAATGGAGTTCTGTATAAGGTTTTTTGTTTTTCTTATTACAGGAATTCCAAGGATTTTGTTTCGCATGCTATTTACAGTTCTGATACAACCTAGCAAGTGTTTCAAAAGTTTTGGGGCGCATTAACATTGGTGTAGCCCCGCCTTTTTACTTAGTATTATTTTGTGGGAGGCTTCTACAAAAAGGATCACTCGATATACCTAATGGGTGTTTAGTTTCACGTAGTTTACAAGCATTATCAACTAGGTTTTATTTATATTTTTTAATATATTTAATTATACAGGTTTAAATATGTTCAATTTTAGTATTTTAATATGTTAACAGTCTTATGTGAGCCTTCTTTTTGTGGCGCAAAGGCTAAGTTAAATGCAAGTTCTTAGCTGAAAAGAAAATGTAAACGAAATGTTAAGCAGCTGTTAAAATCATATAATTAACATTAACATTTGCTGTAGCTGCCTGAAAGTATGCAACATTTGTGCGTTCGCTCAGCTGCAGTTAATTTTTATTGCGGTTAAAAGTATGCAACAAATTTTGAGGTGCAACAACGAATGAAAATTTGAAAACAACTTAAAGAAAATCACAAAAAAAGTGAAGTGAAGTAGAAATCAAAAAGACCAATTTTTGTTGTATTTCTTTTTCAATATTTTGATATATTTTTTTTTAGTTTTTTTTTTTGTAGTATTTTTTGTCGTTTGTTTTGTTCATTTTGCTTAAAAACTAAAATAACAAACAAAATTTAAAAAACTCAATTTAAATTACAGTTTTTTTTTCAGTTAAAATTAAAAGTATCGCTTCATAAATTAGTTTTTAGAATTAATTTTTTTAGCATATTTGTTGATATTTTTCTTTTTATCATATTGTAGAATTTGGCAATCACATTGGAAAAACACTTAGACGCTATAAGTTCTTTTATTTTTTTCTAAAGTTATGCTGACTTTTTTTATTTATTCTGAAAACTTATGGCAGACCATGCCACGCCCTCCCCGCTAGGATTTTTACAAGGAAGGTGGGCGCTGGCTTTGAACTAAACTACGTTTTTAGCATATATATAACATATGTCTATTGCTTTGACCGATGTACACGCAGCGAAAAAGAGTTGTACAACACTTAGAAATATTATAAATATCGTAAGCTTAACTTAACACTAACTGTACAGAAAGAGAGAGAGGGCTTAGGAGAGTTCTGGAGGGGCAGGGGAAAGAGAAAGGTCGAGCTTTTAAGCTCCGTTTTTAAGCTTTATACATAGATCTACGCAGGCGATAAACTAGCGCCATTATTATTGTCCAACTGAGAGGTGACTGTAGAACAGGCGCTACTATTATTATTTGGACTTGTAGCCTCAGTAGTGCTGCTGCTGCCCGATGCCTGAATAGGGTTAGCCGAAGCTTTTCTACCCCTATGCCAGCCAAAGCTTAAAGCTGCGCTCAGTTTATTCGGCTTGGGGGGATTCTGTTGTTGCGGCTCAGCCAGATCGTAATCCTGTCTGCCTATAGAGCTAGCAGGTGTATGATGACTATAACCCGAATCAGAACCAAAGCTCGAATCGCCATAGGGTTGTACTCGGCTATACTCCCCCGGCAATAGGGTTGAGGCGTATGCTCCACGCGCAATCGAACTACCCGCGCCCTCGTAATAATAATTGGCATTATACATGGGCTCCGCATAGCCATAGGCGGGCTCTGAGGGGGGTGGGGGCACTGCATGAATGCGATGATGTTGATGCTGATGCGCCGCCAGGCGACGATCGACGAGACGTGGCTGAGTCCTAGCACGCATTGTGGCCGCTGCAAGCAGTCCGTTCGCACTGTTGGGTGCATACTGCTGGACACTGGGATAACGTATGCGTTCCCTGTAAATTGTGGCTAGTGGTGGGACCGGCGCCTGACTCAGTTGGGCGTTAATACGATTCCGTCGCTCCACTTCATGCTCCAGGGTATTATAGAATTGTGGTGCTGTGGAACGGGCCAAATAGCCCAGGGACATCATATTGCTGCGATTATCATAGAGTGGCGCCAAGTCGGATATTTCCGCAACGCTGCTTTGCTGCTGCTGCTGTTGTCGACTGCGCAGCGTGCGTCGCAGCTGGCTGGGATTAGCCATTGTTATTGCTTCATTATTATTATTAATATTATTATTATTACTGGAGCTATTTGCGCTTGCTGTGGATGCATCCTGCGCTGTCGAGGAGCCTGAGCTGAGCACACTGTGACGCTCCTGTGGCGGCTGTGTCGCTGCTGCTGCGGCTGCTGCTGCTGCACTTGCAACCACAACAGTTGCTGTTGCCGCTGCAGCGCTGCCCGTGGCACGTTCATGATATGGAGTGCCACCTCCAGGTGCCACAACATTCGCTGCCGGCGTTGTCACCTCTTTGTGGTAACTGCATTCGCCTGGGAGCGAGAGTTCATCCTCGGCAAAATCATCATCTGAATGCAGCGGCGGCTCAGATTCTCCATCTGAATCGACGCGTCCCGGTCCCAGCTCCTCGTAGACATTATCATTGGAACGATAGGGATCGGGTCCCGGGGAGGAGCTAACCAGAAACGGTGGAGAACGCGTCATCGGATAACCGCTCGGATAATGTATGCTCTTGCCCTGCAGCAGCTGTAAGCGAAAAAGAAAACGAGAGAAAAAAAAACTTTAGTAAAATTTTACGGGGTATAAAATAAAAAGAAATGTGGCAAGTTTCACTTTTGTGGCAAGCGATTTAGCAGCAAAACTGACAAAGCCTCGGGCAAAACTTTAAGACAATGTAAAATGTGTCAGGACTAAGCGGAAACAAGCACACTTCTGGAATAGACGACTATAAGATACCCTGTTATCTAGAGACTACCAAAAAGCTAAGTAATAAGAGATAGAAGGAGATTCTTAAGGAAAGCTTTCAATCATTTAAAGAAGATCTCCAAGTACAACTGATAATTACAATGAGAAATCAAGGGAAGCCGGCAACTGTTCATACCACAGCAAAGTTATACCCAACATTTATGTTCTGCTTTTACAGGGTATAAAGCATATTGTAACAGCAAGCGTAACAGCAAGTTGTTGAAACAGCGCAAAGCCGACAAAGGCGAAAGGCAAAACAAGCGCCGCAAGAAATGAATAATAAATATGTAGAATGAAACGGAACGAAAGGAAACTTTGAGGCAAAAGTGTAGAGAAAATATAAAGAAAATGCTTTAAAAATTATTTGCGTAAGAGAAGGGGTTTTTTTTCCCAGTATTTCGATGGGCATTATAAACCACTTGAGTTCTCTCAGGCGAGCTAAACGCAAAGCAATCGAGCGCCTAAATGTAGGCTATGCCGCTCGAACTGGTCGCCTAGCAATTAGTGCAAGGACTAAGAAAAAATATAAGAGGATATATAAGAAAAAATACTGCTGCAATAATTGGAAAATGTGCGACATTAGGCAGATTTGAGTCAAGGAGATTTTCTGGAGTGCAGCAAGCAGCTGGAGCAGGAGCAGGCATAGCCTAAAGGAGCTGTTTATCAGACAATAAAATAAACACGCACTTCATTTTTAGCACACGCACAGAGAGAAGAAGTCGGAGCAGGAGACGGAGACGGAGTTGGAGGAAGCCTTAAGAAATGGACCCATAAAGCGGCATCAAGAAATATGAGAATAAAAAAGGAAAAAGGACATCGAAGGAAACACGTTACGAGTACGGCCCAAAGGCGTCGAGAGTCGTAAAAATGGCACAAAAGGCGCACGAATTAAGCTCAGAGCCAAATATGAAGAAAAAAATAAGATAACATATCACATAACATATAAATACACTCGGAAAAAAAGAAGTTCAGAGGGGAGTTTTAAATGTCGAGCCCAAAGCAGAAGTACACAACTTTTCCCAGTGTAGAAAAAAAAGAAGAATTCTGATAATTTTGAAGTCCGTTTCTGGCTTTCTTTCAGACTTTAGTTATATTTAACTTGCCTTGATCTGCTCCTCTTTTCTCTGAGTGTATGTGTATAAATATGAACTGGTTTTTTGTATTTCTGGGGTAGGCATGTCAAGTTCATAAGAATAAAGCAATAGGACATCAATGAATGAATCAAGCGCATAAAAGGATAAAGGCACTAAGGAAATGCGGTCTCATTTTACACAATTTTGACAATTGAATTGTCTGTGTGTGTGTCGAGTGTGTGTGTGTGTGTGTGTGTGTGTGTGAGACAAGTTGACAATGACAGTGCAATGTTTTGACAGCAATTGTCGTAATGTTTCGCCTCTCGTATTACCCATCAAGAAAACAAAAAAAATAGAGAAAGGAACCTGACAACAACTTGCAAAACTTCCTGGACAACAATTAAACTAAAAAAGGCATAGAAAAATAAAGGGGGGCAGGGTATATACCCTATATAATATGAGCATAATACTAACCTCGGCATGTGGATGCTGCTGATAATGATGATGATGATGATGCGGATGCTGATGATGGTGTTGATATTGGTGATGATGCCGCATTACCAACGGTCGATGATGACCCAAATGTGCATCGGGATCCTCATACATGGCATGATGATGATGCTGCGAACTATGCGTGCCGCTGCCACCTCCTCCGCCGCCGCCCAGCGGCATTGCACCGCTGAGCGCACCACGCGTTGGTGTCTTGCAGGGCAGCAGATTTTGTACCTTTCGTTTATTTCTGTAAAGAGAGCGAGAGTGGTGGAAAATTGTTTATTAATAAACGAACAAACTATTTTAATACTAAAAAAAAATAATATTGAAGCTCTTTAAAGAGAAACAAAGAGTGAGTTTCAGAAAGCGCATTAAAAGAAAGCTCATACAATGAGTAAATTAAATAAAGAGAGCTGCTGCTGTTGGTCAGCTTAAAGCTCTCATTAAAGAGCGCATTAGTAAAGTCTGAAGGAATGATCACTTTAATCTGTGTCATAAATAAATAGAGAGACAAGGAGAGGCGACTTTAATTGGCCAAGTAGCTTAAAAAACAGACTTAAGCCGCGACAAAGCGACAGAGAGAGAGAGAGAGACAGCGAGAGCGAGAGATAAGAGCTTGCAAATGATGATGATGAGGATGACGTTGATGACGTTGTTCGAGCAACGCCAGCTTAATAGAGCCATAAGTTTTCGGTCAGCTGAGGAAGGCGAAGTGAAGATAAATCGATTTGTAATGGCTGCAAAATGAAGGCCAGCGTGGGCGTGGCTACTAGCCATGATAAATACCAAATGGCAGGTAAATGGCAGACAGCAAGCAAGGCAGCAACAGCACATATATTTCATTTTGTCTTTGTTTTTCCTTTTCTTGTTGTGGAAAATAACACCGAATACTACTTGATTAATAAAGAATACCAACAAACAAGAAGACGCCTAAAAGTGTGCCACATAAAATTCAATTTAAATAAGCAGCAGCAGCAGCAGCAGGAAGAGCAAGCAGAAGGATATCAGAATGACAACAACTCGAAGGAGAAGGCAACCGCGTGCCATGAAAATAATGAACATAATTAAGTGTTGCCCATGGCAAAGACCCACCAAAAAAGACGCTTCTCGTAGAGCTCTCGCACTGCTGTGGCTGCTGCTTCTGAGCTTCTGAGGTTGCCATATGGCAGAAACTCTCAGTTCTCAGTTCCCAGCTCCCAGTTCCCAGTTCCGAGCTCTCATTTCCCAGCATAAACATAATGAAAAATGTGAAATTAAATTGACGCCACGTACATGGCATGCCCCAGAGCAAAAGTTTGGTAGAGTTGCGGGGGTTTCAGCGGGATGGAGAGCTCTGTCAGCCTTGTAATGTCTTGTAGGTAAACATGTTGCGATGTCAAACGGAAGTCGCTCGTAAAAACTCTCATTCAAGGGCAAGCCCAAACTCGAAACCTTCCGCCCCCCTCTACTCCACGCCCCCCTCTAAAAAGAGCGAAAGCCAACTGTCGGAACGCATCTGATTGTGAGAATGGGGCATATACATACATATTAAAAATGCTAGCCTACTTTCAGGCAAGAATTGTAACAAAGAAAAAACCGAAGAGTAAATGCGCTTTGCACACATTTCCATCGCTTTGAAACGTTTACGAAAACTGCTCGAAAAAATAGAGTAAAGGCAAGAAGGTAATTCTATTGACTGTCATAGTATCGTTTACGGAAAGAGGAATTACAAAAAAAAAATTGGCTTCTCTTAAGAGTGAACTTATAGAGCTTTCTGCTAGTAAGCTCTCAAGAGCTGTCAAGTTGCAACTCAAAACAATGTTGGCCTGCCACACAGTAAGATCATAATGAAGGCTCACACACACACAGGAACTCTCAGTTGTGTGCTGAGGTTAAGAGTCGGTGTCTGAGGCTGAGGCTGAGTCTGCGTCTGAGTCTGAGTCTGAGTCAGTTGGCTTCCTGGATGCCTGTTTACTTAGCTTAGTCGGTGCTGTCAGGCTGTCTGCGTGCCTTGTAAAATATTCTTAAAAGTAAATTAAATAATGTGGCATGCCACAAGATGACGCACAAGCCAAAGCAGCAACAGCAAACATAAAAAGTGAAAAAAAAAGAAGACGAAAAATGAAAATAAGGCAAACCTTACGACTTGGGCGCTCTTCCTAACCAAACTGCTTCAGCTTATTTCATTTCATTTCACTTACGAGGCGTAAAAATGAAATCAACGCGTGCACGTTTAAGATGTATATAAATATATAAATATATATAGGGATATATATACGCCTTAACCCCTTTGATTTCTAAGCATTATGGGCAGCTATTGGAATGGACTTGGAGTCCCAGGAGTGTCGTACAATTTGCCAGAAAACTTAAAGAAAAAGTCAAGGCAAAAGTGAGGCACGATATATGGAGAGGAGCTGGGGAGCTTAAGCGCGTATACCTTTGGGGCAAGCATCAGCAGCAGCATCAGAAATGGAATGGAATGAAAGGGAAGGGAAGGGAAGGGGTCAGAAGGGTTGCCTTTTGGCATAAGCAATTTACAATAAAAAGTAGCTGAGGCAACAATGTGATTGTATGTCAGGGTGGATTTCCGCTTTCCGGTTTAGGGTTTAGGGTTTAGGGCTTAGGGTTTTTCTCCTTCTACTTCCTATACGTATATGCAAGCGAATCTTTTATTTATGAACTCAAACTCGAACTCGAACTCAGAACTCAGAAGAACTCAGAAGTCGACGCTTTGGAGGGTTGCCAGTCGCAGGCACGTAAAAAAGTAAATGTAGTGAGAAAAATAACTACAAAGGCAAACTGACTACCGAGAGTATTCCCCAGAAACTAGCATATAGAATAGTCGTAGTCTTTGACTTTGATATGGAAATGCCAGAATGTGGTGCCGCAGGAGAGGGGGAGCGGAGGAGAGGAGGAGAGAGAGGCATATGTGGAATTCCTATAAATTGTTGTGGCTGTGTTGTAAGTAGTCCAATGCAAATGCCTCGGAAATCTATTCGTAATTCATATACATATACTTCCATATGTGGTTTATCCTGGTTGTCCTTTGACCCTTGCAGCTCAACTGCAACTCCCAACCGCTAACCACACCAATGCGGTTGCCATACATCAATGGAAGCTCAAACCTAAGGGGATCAGTGGGAAGGAAGGGTATTACCAGACCACAGACAGACGCAGCAACAAGTAAACCGATGCATGACTTGCAATTACTTCTAGTTAGTCAGCAACAAAAATGTAATATTCTCAGTTGCAATTTCAACTCCATTTCACCCAGATAGAAAAAGCGAAGAAATTTAAAAGTGAAAGAAAATGGTAGAGAAATCTTAAAGTTTCAAAGTTGCTTCAAAGTTGCGCGAAATTGATATTGAGAACACGTCGAAAGCCTAAAAGTGCCTTACCCCCAAAAAGAAAAGCTCGTTTGCATATGGAAGTGTATTCATTTTGTTTATTAAATGATTTTCTTGGGGTTCTGCACTTGATTAAAAATTGCCAGGGCAACAACAGCAACAACAGCAACAAACAAGAGAAGCAAAGAAGAGAAAGCTGCTTGGTGGGAGAAGATGTGGGTTCATGATAAGCACAAATTGTGATTGTTATTGCATACTTCAGGGCGAAAGAGAGCTGGAGTCAGAGCCAGAGCCTGCCTGCCTGTAGATCCAAATGAAATTGCAAGCAGGTGAAATTGATTTTATTTATTTAGCAGTCAACATTAATGGCAACACACACACACACACACACACATAAACAAACGCACACACGCACAGTGGGCCATAACTTTTGTGGTTGTGCCTATTTAATATGCATGAGCGCGTGTGCTGAGGACGACTCTTTCGGAAATATCGTAAAAAAAAAAAGAGGAAAACCGTAGAAAAAGTTGTCGAAATTGCAGCGAAAGCGTTTTCGTTTCAACTTTTCACTTTTCGTATGCAATTATTTGCATAAATTAAGCATATTTATTTAAATATTATTAACTGTGTGGCGACAATGTTAACAATTTTCCCAACATGCGCTTCAGATTTTTTTGTGCAACACGTGTTGCATACTTTTGGGGCGCATAGCTTGCATTTTATGTAATTAATGAAGTTCAATGTGCAAACATTTGCAAAAACTCTGGTAGAACAGTTTCGTTTCAACACTCTGGCGGTTTATTAAAATAATTAAGGTAATTACGAACCAGCGCCAGAACTCCCCAGACTCATAATAAATGCAATTTATGGTTTAAACACTCAAAAAAAAACACTCGCTTTTTTAAGGCTGAAATCAATTAATAAAGTGACTGGATTCGGTTTGGGCCTCAAAGTTGTGCTGGGAATAGTCCCAGGCTGAAAACTTCATATATATTTTTTATCTGCCTTTAATCAATTAAATAAATGGAGAGAGGAAAAAGGTTCAAATATTTTTGGCCAGCTCATTTTTATGCCCATTTTGCAGAGGGTATATAGCCAAGTCCGTCTGACTCTTTTTGATGCTCTCTATAAAATAAATAAACTGAAGGGTATATAATCTTCGGTCTTTTCTGAACAATTGTCTCCTATTTTACACGCCTCTTCAGATTTAATGTGTTGACATTATGATTATTTTATTTGTATTATATAGCTCGAAAAAGAGCGAAGAACGATACGAAACGTAGAATAATAATAATAAATAAATAAAATTAGTTGCTATTTTATTTATAGCTTTTCTCTATGTTTTTCTGTTGCCCCACACACACACACACACACACAGGCACGCAACACGATAACACATACATATTCATATATATTCATATTCATAGTCATATTTATTTGGCGCCCATAAAGGCAAAAATAATGTGCCACATCATAAATGCCACAAAAATGGCGCTTGCCTCAAGTTGTTGTTCGTGTTCTATATTTTTTTTTTTCTCTGGCTCTCTCTTTTTTTTGTTTTGCGCTGGACATTCAAGCTAGAGTTGGGCGCAACGCCTCGTGACACGTTGTAAATATATTTTAAGCGATTTTTTTAGATTTATTTAATCTACTAGATTTAAATGTAATTTTTTTTAACAAAAATTTTAATTTTAAATTTTTTCTATTTTATTTGCAGCTTTCATTAAGTTGTGGGGTGAGTAAAAAAATATTTATTTTTATATAATAAATTTATAAAAAAGAAACCTTAATTCCTCATAAAAATTTGTAGCTTTTAATTTGCGTTAAATTAAAACTGATTAAAACTTGCTGAAACTAAAATATTCATTACATTTTGGTATGTCGTGTCACGCGCCCATCTCCAATTCAAAAAAACACACACAGACACGCATACATAGACAGAGAGGGAAACACGCACATGAAGATAGCAAATGGGGCAACGTTTTTTGGGGCAACACTTAAAGCAACAGCAGCTTTTGCTATCTTTCTATGTGTTTTTCAATGCGTGTATGTATGCGTGTGTGCCTGTGTATGTGTGCGTGTGTGTGTGTGTGTAATAAAGATGCTCGTCCAGCTTTTTGTGTGTCCTATTCATGGCCATAACCTCAAAAATGATGAAGCACAACAACATTTAACTGTGTGTCTGTGTGTGTGTGTGTGTGTTTGCTTGTGCGTGTGTGTTTGGGTCTCTATGTTGCCCTGCCACGCCCCCCATACAACAGTGCGTTCGTGCGGTCAGCAAACTTTAATGAATATGTATGAAAATCGCTTGTAGCAACTGTGCTGACTCTTCCCTTGCCAAACTCAATACAATTTCAGGCGTTTCAGGCAAAATCGATGCAAAACTTTAACACTTGTTGATGTGAGGGAAAACTAAAGAAATTTATAGAAATAATCTTTAAGTTAAATAAATATAATAAGCTTTCTATTTGACTTTATAATACTCTCTCTCTCTCTCTGTAGAGTATTTCTTTCATAAAATCAAATAAATGTTTTAGTTACCCAAAAAAAGAAGCTGCAAATTCGGTTATCCCATTAAAACGGGCAAACATGCCTGGGCCGCTCTTTCACTCTCTTCTACTCTTTCCTTTTTAAAGCAGCCTTCGCTGCTGCGCCTCCCCCCCTGCCGCCTAGGCCTGAGCTCTCTTTAATGTCGGCCATTTGCTGTGCGTGCAAAAATCTTTAGCCGCTCTCTCACACACTGCACCGTTACGTGCGTTGAGCTGTTTGTGTTTGTTTCTCTTTTTCCTTTTTTTTATACTCTCTGACCAGGCAATGGGTTGAAAGGGTATACTGGGCTTGTGCAAAAGGAGCAATTTCTAAGGCCATAAAGTCCATAATTGAGAAGAAGCTTTGTACAGAGTATTCACTAGTCGGATACTCGCCAGAGCAGATGGTTTTTTGCTCTCGCTTTTCGTTTGCTTTTGCTGTGGTTTAGATTTCTGCTGCAGATTTCATTTGGTTTGCTGAGTGTTTTTTCTACTATCTTTGTTCTTCTTCTCTTTTTGCTTTTTTTTTTGGTATTTGTTGTAAATTGTTTTATTTCGCCAAAAAATAAGTTGTGTGTGTGTGAGTGTGTGTGTGTGTGTGTGTTTTGGGCGCCATTTCTCACTTTTTTTTTATTTTGCATGTGTATTTAAAATTTCAATTTAATTTAGTTTTGGTGCTAAGAGTGCATATACCCACACACACACACACACACACACACACACAGGCACACAGAGAGAGAGGGAGCGAGGGAGACAGACAGATGCATTTGGGTCAGCGCATAAAAGTAGACTACATTAATTTTCGTTTGGTCGCCGCATTGTTTTTGTTGTTTCTTGTTTACTTGTTTGTTTTTGTGACTTTAGCAAATGGGTTTTTACAGTTAGATGGAAAAGTACTCGCACATGCATAGTTTATTTGTTTGTATTTGTTTTTTTTTCTGCTTTTTTTTTTTTGCAGTTTTCTGCTTGCATTTTTCATAGGGCGCCAAATTTTTGGCTTGACCAACATTCTGAACGGTTTATGAACATTTTTTGGCCCATAAATTATTTATGGTTAGTTTTTAATATTATTATTATTGTAGCTTTAACTTAATTAAAGGCATTGTGGCCATATATTTAGCTAAGGTGCACGCTCACATAAATCAGCAAGCAAAGACCGCAACATGCCACATGCCACATGCAACATGTTGCAACCGCAACAAGCAAATAGTCTCTGTGTGTGTGCGCTGCTTTATGTCAGTTAGTGTAATTAAGCTGCAGCGGCAGAGGTGATCCTCTACAAAAAAAGAGCTCAAAACAAAAGACAAGCTTACGCTTAAGCTAAGAGCATTAGGTAAGAGAGCGCAGGCCAAACTGGCCAGCCAACTCTGCTAAGGCCCCCGCGGAGTTCATTTATAATCAGCAGTGTTTATTCGGATTCCTAATATAATTTGCCACTCAATCAATTAGGGAATTTGCGAGCAGTCGCATCTCTTTTTCAAGATCTCCAATCATCTCTTAACTTATTAAAATAGTTGTTGTTTTTTTTTGGTACTTACTTCCAAACAAAGAGCGAAGAGATGAGCACAATGAGCACCAGGAGCAGTGAGAAAACCGCAATCATCGCTGAGGTGGCCAGTGATTGGCTGCTATATAAGCTGGCGTCCAATATCTGTGTAGGGCGAAAAGAGAGGTAAAGAGGAAGGTGAGCTTTGAGGTTACTTAGCATTTCGAGTGAGAAGAGAAGAGAAGAGAAAAGGAAAGTAAAAGTAAAAAGTAAAGTTCAAGACGATGCAAATCACGAACCAACTCAAACACAAAGCCATTTTGCATACCAACAAAACAAGAAAACAGCAACAACAACAACAACAAAAAGAAAAGAAAAGGAGAAGAAAATTTTGGTAAATATGCCTAACGAAATGCAAACAAAAAAGCGCACGCGGCAGTTAACCTTTTTTTGTTTTTGGTTTTTGTTTTCACAGTATTTTTGAAAGGGCGTCGAGGGGGTTGGGAAATATCTTCACGGCAATCATTGAAATTAAGTTCCATGCGGAAACTCTATACAAGTAAAATTACACTTTAAAAAAAAATATGATTTTGAAACCAATTTATTATGAGTTGCTTTTTATTCCTCCACAAATATCAAGTAGAAAAGTCTTCTTTTTTTTCTCTGTGTAAGCTGGGCGAAGCTCTTTGATAGCATCATTTAAAGTGAAAAAGTTTCGTTGAAATTGAAATTGACTTTTGAAGCTTTAGCCTTAATCTACAGTTAAACTGTCAAAGCTAAATTGACATTTTTAACTCCAGCGAACAAAATATGTATTTTTATTTAGTATTTTTAATGTATTATTTTGTTTCTGTCTTATTTGAGCAAAGTTTTTCCAACAAATAAAATGAAAAACTCTTGCAAAATATGCCAAGCACCTGTCATTGCACACTCGCAAAAGCAGCATAAATCACTCAAAAAGCATTGAAAAATATTTTGGAAAAAGAGGCAGAGAGAAGATAAAGAGAGGGAAGCATGGGGGGGGAGAGGAGGGGCGGCGACAAAAGCTGCGCTCCACAAAAATGAGGTCAAGCTTTGACAGCTGTGCAAATAATTTCGCCTGTCTCTGTGTGCGTATGAGGCAGCCAGTGTGTACACACACTCATATATATGTGTGTGTGTGTGTGTGTGTGTGTGTGTGCAGTGTGTACACACATGTTATGTAGGCCGCGCTCTTTAATTTGTAATGCATTTTGTGCATACACTAATTTATTAACAAATAGTTTTTCACGTATTTTCGTGTATTTTCTCGTTGATTTTCGTTGATTTTATTTGCACTTTCAACTTTCTGCTGACACAGTTTTCAATGCGGAAACAAGCCTTTATCTCTTTCCCCCCTCCTCCTTTGTTATTAATCATTTAATATGCCACGAAAATAAACAAACATATCAAACAAAACATTATTCCGCTCCCAATTCCAATTCCAATTCCCATTCCCATTCAGAAAGCAACAGAGATAAGCTATAAAAATATTGACAGGCCTCAACAGCAGCCGTTGCCTTATGGCGAAATTGTTTAAACTATTTTGAAAAGAACTGGAAAGGGGAAAGGGGGGAGGGGCGGAGGGGCAACTCCCCTTTCTTATCACATATCATTTTTAAGAAATAAATATGCTGTTTTTTTTTCGAAAATTGTTTTGAAAACCATTTACAGACAAATCGTTTGGCGCGCGGCGTCGACGCACAGAAAAAAACTGAGTCAAACAAATAAATAACAATAAATTAAACAATTATGCG
This sequence comes from Drosophila repletoides, assembly GCA_018150835.1. Lineage (NCBI taxonomy): Eukaryota > Metazoa > Arthropoda > Insecta > Diptera > Drosophilidae > Drosophila > Drosophila repletoides. The sequence goes on from JAECWQ010000202.1 coordinate 33,454, forward strand.
AGGCAACAAAGCAACAGGCAGAGAGAGAGGGAGAGAGAGAGGGAGAGGGCAGTGGACCCGAGGAAGGAGAGTCAAAAGTTGAAAAAGCTCATTGCGCGTAATCAAATTGATTAATGAGCTTCGCTTCGTATGGGGGGAAATGTTTCTGTGTGGACGTTGAAGGCGGGGGCAACCGTTACGGAAGCTGCGCTTTTGTTGACTTGTCGAGTGCCCTACGATAAAAGCTATTCAAAACTGTCAAACACCCCAGAAATTATTCGAAGCTCTTAATCTACATATAAATAATACGCATACCAAATTGGAGATTTCTGCTAGCAAATCGAGAGAAAAATATCTTGAATTCCACAGAAAAATATATAATTTTTTTGAAAAGGAATTTCTCCCTGCTCCCAGTACACATATGCTCGACTCTAGCTCACCTACACTGCGCTCTGCTTTACATTTTACATTTCACTTCGAATCTTTTTGTAAGCCACTTGCAACATTCAATTTTCGAAAAGTAAAAACCAAAACAATTTCTTTTGTTTTGGTTTCTTCTGGCACTCGTTTCGTGTGCGTTGATAATCGATAAATCTATATAAATAGGCGCGGTATCTGTGTGGTTGTGTGTGTGTGCTTGCCTATTTGTAATGCTCGGAAGGAGGAGTGAGGCTAGGTACATATTGCGTACAGCTGCAGACCCGGGAGTAATCCCCCCCATATTTAACCAGATAAAAAGTCAAATAGAATGAACTGTCTACAAAAAAAAAGAGTTGTTATCGATAACAACAGACAGCAAGCAGCGGCAGCAGCAGTTTCTTTGTTGTTTACCCAGATAAGCGTTTTTCCAGTAGGAGTTGGGAATGATTGAAGGCTTTCCATCGGGTTGAGCCGTGAGTCGAGTAGACTCTTAGGTAGCCGCAGTCATAAATTACTAATGAGAGCAGTGGCATTTGTGTGTTTTTTCTGTTTGGTTGTGTGTAAACACTGGCCCCAGATAACAACGATAACGATAACAGTTTGAACGATTTATGAGAAGGCAAATAGGCAAAAAAGTAAACAGTGCTGCCAACTTGTGCGATAAAATAATTAAGACCACAGACACACAAGCATTAGGCCAAAAGTATAAGAAATTATGGCCTAAAGTTTGTGTGTAAAAAAAAAAATGAGCAGATGGAGATTAACGCAGTGCTCCAAAAATGCTCTCAAACTTTTTAATTATGAAAAATGCTCAAGGGCAAGGGCTCTGTGTAAATGTGAAATGTGACCGAAATGTTTTTTGTGGGGGCGTGGCTTTATAGGGTTTCTAGGGTTGCGCCTGCTCATCAAAATCCGTAACTGTTGCTTGTTAAAGTTAACAACCATTGGAAAAGCGAGTTTTCATTTTTCCGGTTACCTGTTGGAAAAAAAAAAAAATAGGAGGAAAACATAAAACTTTGCAACTCTGCAACTCAAAAACAATCGCAAGTGTTGCAGCAACGAAACACGTGCCACTCGCAGGCAACTAACAACAACAAGAAGAAGAAGGAGAGAAGTCTGATAACATGGCAAAAAGTTTTTCCTACATGCGTTGCATGTGTAACGCCTTTTTCAACACTAGACTAGGACACCCCACTTCGATTTCATAGCACGTGCATATCGACAGTTCTTTTGCCGGTTTACAGCACTGCCGCCGCCCCCCCCTGAAACACCCTGTGTTTATGTTGGCAACTTGGCGCAGTTTTGTAACCACTTGACAGTGCAATTGTTTGGAAACAACTCGTGATTGAGATGCATTCCAATTGTTCTATCTCTTCTGCCTCTCTCTCTCTCTCTCTCTCTCTGTGCGTCTATCTCTATCCTTATCGGCTTTTGTCCTGCTGTTTGTGAAGGCAGCTACAGGCTAGCAAAAAAAGTTTAGTTGAGCGCTGCTAGAAAAACTTGCACTAAAGAGAAATGTGAACTATTTTGTAGTGCCAACTTTTTGAAGAAAGTTCCGTTTTCTCCTTTTAATTTAAATTCGTAAAAATTCCATGCGAGTAACACTCAGCTTAAAGGCTCTCAGCTCAAACGTTTAAGAATGAAGCATAAAGCAAACTGACGAAAAAAATCAACTGCTGCTAAATCGAAGAGAAAAAGAGGGAAGAACTTCAGCAGTCAAGTTATTTCATTTGAATTTTAGATTTGTTTGGCTTTAAACCCGTAAACCCGTTTAAGAAGCAAGTACAAAAGAATTAAAGAGAGAAATTTATAATCTTAACAAAAGATTAGTTGAACTTTTTTAAATTTTATTTATTTTAGTTCATTTAAATATGTAAAAATTCAATTTCAGTTATTGTCACAGCAAAATTCTGTGCGATTTTTCATTCCGTCCTCTCTCTCTCTCTCTCTCTGTCTGTTGTTGTTGTTGTTTTGGCTGTCTGCAGCTGTGTCTGCTGTATGTCAACTGTAAACAACATGAACAACCTTTTCCCCTTCCAAACGCATTCTCATTTTCATCATCATCATCATCGCCATCGCCCAAAAGCAGACTACAAAAAACTATGCAACATTTCTTAGACAATGCGATGTGCGAGAGTATTTCGAAAAGCATTTCGCACGACATTTGATATCAATGTCAAGACATTTTTCCCCCTTTCCCCTTTCTCCTTTCTCCCCCGCCTTGTCGCCTTTCTCCCCGCCCCCGTCACCGTCGCTGTCTGCTTCCTTAAAGCCATTTCTCAGCCAGAGTTGAAATATTTTTACACAAGAAAATCTTGAGAGAAAAAAGAAAAAAACATGAGCAAAATATAATAAGAAAGGATTATTTTGCTGCCACGCCCAACTCCAATCAGTGTTAGCTGCTGCTGCTGCTTCTTCTTATCTTTGTTGTTGCTTCTTTTTTTTTTTTTGGCTTTTTTCTTGGTTGCTCGCGACGCGCAGCAAATTTAATTTCGCATGTTTGACGCGTCGTCCTCGTCGTATACCCTGTGCGCCCCTACTTCCCCCACATTTCTCTATATGTCTTCTTGGGAGAATCCTTTGCGTGCTGCTGCCACTTCCGTCTGCCTTTAAAGATTTGTATACCCTGTAAGCTGGCTGCACAGTGGGGCATATTGTTTTCTACAAGTCGTTTGTCTCCTATTGTTGAAACTCGCTCAGTTCTTTCTTTCCAACTAGTTGAAGTTTCTGTCTATAATGCTAAGTCTTAAAGTTGAGCTTCTGCTTTACACTTAAAAAAAAGATTCAAGAAAAATTTAAGTTCAAATTTCTCCAAAACTTTACATTCTATTTTTCTTTTTAATTTGCTTTAAGGGGTATTCGGCTAGTCTAACCACTTGCCTGACTGTTTCTACCGATTTTCCTTCTGCTTTACGTTTACCAGTTGACAATTACGCCCACACACACACACATATGTATATACATATATATGTATATATATATATATATATGTGTGTGTGTGTGTGTGTGTGTGTGTGTATATATATACACACACAAATTGGCACAATTCCCGTTAAACTTATCAATTTGATGAGAGAATTTCGTACACGACACACACAACGCGAAGCGATTGAAACTGCTGAAACTCAACTTGGGTCCACCCTAAAAAACACCCTAGAAATCCCCCCCCGCCCCCCGATTGACTCAGTTTGGCATTTTTTAACGCTAATCCATTAAATTGATGCTGATGGCAATTGAATTTAAGCTGCTTCGCACAGATTTCAGCGTATTTACCTCAATGGCAGTTAGTGGAAGCATGAAATTGCATTTCGATAAATACGATAAATACGATGAAGACGATATGTGCGATAAACGATAAATGATAAACTGTACGATATCCCAGCTCGTGGGAACGTGTACTTAACATTTGATTTGTCAGCATAAATCAGAACAGACAGTCTCAAGTGGCCCACACAAATTGAGTAGAGAAGATTCTACCATTTTCCTAGCCTTATCTGGGGGACCACACACATGGAGAGGTTAGAGGTTTTTTTTATTTATTGAAATATTTCGTTTGCTGTTACATAAATGTTTCAAATTAAGTGGAAAACACTCGACACGAAAAATTGAAAAATAAAAATGAATATTTTTTCTCTGGGCACGTGAGTCTCTCTTTCCTATATGGTTATCAACGGTGTTGATGTGGAATTTGATCTTGTGTTTTATTTTCTGCCTTCAGCTTTTTCTTACCCTAAACAAACACGCGACCGATTAGAACGAGTGCCGGGTTACAGTTCAGTTCGGTTCTCTTCGGCTCTTCAAAAATTATCTGGGTCCACAAATATAATTTGTAACAATTTCTTCTCTTTCTTTCCTTTTTTTGTAGTATCTTTACGGTTTTTGGGGCGTAGGAAAGGGGCCTGAATTCGCTGCGACTTTCGAGGCCATATGTTGCCATGGTAAATATCCCCCTTTTTGCCTTTTCCTTTCCTCTCTCTTCCTCTTCTAGCAACTACTTGGGTTGTCCTTTTTGCTGTGTCCTGACGCTTAACTTTTCATTGTTATTTTTGTTGTCCAGCCTCATAATGATGACGTTTTTTATTATACACGAAATATATACATATATATATATATATATATATCTTCTTCTTTGCTGGAAGAACAGCTGTTGCTCCTGGCAACCGCTAGGACTTCAAGGAGCAGAGCAAACAGCTTTAAAGTGTTGCCTTGTGGTTGAGCGGCCCAACAACAACAAAAAAAAAAAAAACAAATTGAAAAGTGGGCGTCGCTCTGTTTCGACTGTCTGTGTGGGCGTTTTCATTTTTTTTACATTTTTTTTTTAAATTTTCGTTGGAAGTTTAAATGGCTTTAAAGAGCTGACAGAGCTAATATTTGAGCAGTAATATTGATAAAAATAAAGGCAAATTTAGCTCAACTTGGTAAGGTATTATTTAACAGAATCTCTTTAACTTCAGCTGTTTACAGCGCTTTAAAGCTGTTAACAGCGTTGGCGCTGTTACTTCGCCTGTTAAGTAACATTGCTGTGCAAATTATAACGAGTAATTCACCAATTCTTAACTTGATTCCTTCAATAAAACAACGAATATTATTCCCATTATTTTAGTTATGGAAATCTTCTATTTTGCTCTGCCACAAGAACTGTTAACAGCTGTGGCGCGCTGTTACTAACATGTGCGCGTTATGTTAACTCTCAAAAATTGCTCCGCTCAAAATTGTGGCATATTTTTGTAGGGCTAAACAAAAGGGCTCAATCAGTTTCTCAAGTGTTTAGCACTCGACTTTTTGAACAACACTGCGGCCACGCCCACGGGGACAACCCTGAAACCCGCTAACCCTCAAAGCAATCATAATAATAAAAAGAAGAAAGGCGCATTATTGTTATTGTTAGATATGCATACATAATGGAATCAGGCAATAATTCAATAAGGCAACATATATTTTTGACACCTTCTCGGTAAGGGCAGGCCAGGGCAGTGCTGGGCAGGGAGGGGAAGGGAAAAGTCAAGGAAAATGCAGGAAAATCCGCACAGCTGTGCAGCAGACCAAGCTCATTAGCTTGAGTCTGTAGAGAGAGAGGGTTGCAACCCTCTCAACTATAAATGAAAACTCACCGGCATCGCTTGACAAATATCGCTTTCCCATTGCTGTTGGGCCAGTTGCTCGTCGGAGCAATCCTGTGGCACTACTGTATACTCAGCCAGGGCTGGTGGACGGGGCGGTGGTGGTATTAGAAATTGTGGGGGTGGTGCGAGGGGCATGCCAGCGCATTCATCGCACTCGAACATAAAGAGATCCGCGTCCAGCATTGTATCCACCATAGTATCCAACATTTTCCACATTTGCTAATTCACTTTACTTTCTTTCTGCTTTTTTGGTTTGATTTTGGTGTGTGCTTTAGTGTGGTGTGTATGTTGCGTGGTGAGTTTATGCTGGTGTGTGTGTGGTGTGTGTGAAGAGATCCTTGGACTGCGTGTCAAATGAGTTTTCTGATCGCTGTCATCGCTGGGCAGCCGTCAAACGGCGGCGGCGCTGCAAAAAGAAACAACAAAATATGTGAAGATTAGTCAAGGATTATGAAGTGTGGGTTTGTCCTTTGGACAGAAGGAAACCAGCTGTTGGTCTTCTTCTACTTAATTATCTACAAACTGTATTTACAGGCACGTCGACTTGCCTGATCCTTGCCACACTTCCTTTGGCACACATGCAAAAAGAAATATATATATATATATCTCCCCAACAACAACACGTAATTTTACAACCCTCAAAATTGCAAGTGATCCTTTTGAAGTCCTGTCCTGTGCTGAACCCACCCCAAAAAAAAAAATATATATAAAAATATTTTTTTGTTAACGCTTCATGTTAATTTTTTTTTTTATTGATTTTGTTTAATGCGTTTTTATTTGTGTTGTTTTTTTTTCATATCTATTTTTATTTGCTTTGCCTTTTTTTAACTCCTGTTCTTTTCCCTTCCCATTTCATGTCTGTGGCAGCTCTATATTTACACGACTTTTTTTTTCCTGCTTTTTTTTGTTTAGTCCTAAATCTGTCCAGTCATTGGCAATTGTTTTAACCCCTCTCCTTTGGCTGTTTTCCTTTTTTTTTATGATTATTATTATCCTTTTCGCTGCGGTTCTGTTGTTATTTTTCACACATATGCTGACAAAATAATTGAGAAATTGGCTAGGGTTTGGGCTTAGGGTATTTAAGGGTGTTTGAACTCTCAGATACTACTCTTAGATAGTCTCTAGTCAATAAATTATATTTAACTGATTGATTAGGCTGTTAATATATGAAATATTAGAGGTAATTGTTTTGTAAACTATCGATACTATCGAAAACTTCGCTTGAAGTTCGTTATAAGTCTGATATTCCTCTCAAAACTGAATTTAGTTTATGTTTTTATAATCATATCGAAACGTTCTCGTATGATTTCCATTGCCTCTGGCATTTTAGAGTTTCTCTTAACAGCCTGTTATCGATAACTGGCTGGAAGCTCTGTATAATCTCTGTTCTTCAGACAATCACTTCCAAATTGGTTCCATCAATGCAACAATGCCAAAACAGAATCTTGGCATGGTTCATCTGGATTATATAGAGGCTTAAGCTCTGTCTGCCAGCTACTTGACAGCCGGGAAAACTCAAGAGAGCTGCGTGGGGTAAGAGGAGAGAAAAAAAGGCAGCGGGAAAAGGCAGGGAAAGGCCACAAGGAGAAGGCAACATATGTTGCCAGTTGGGCCCATTTAATTAGCTGCACAGAGAGCTGACAGTTGTCAGAGAGTGTGGCACTGACTGAAGAGCCTGAAGAGACGAGACACAAGAGAAGAGTGTGGCGGGAAACGAGAAGAGAGAGAGAGAGTGGAGGGTAGGCATACTGATAAGATCTCGAAAAACTACAATCGTTGCTCTTGTTGTTGTTGTTGCTGCTGCTGTTGTTGTCTTGCAATCAAATGTAAGCCGCTGTTGACATTGGAGATTAAAAGATATTAAAAACGAAGACGACGAAGCGAATCTGACACACAATGTTGCTTGGCCAGAAGAAAGAGATTCCGATTCCCAACTCGAACTCGAACTCTCGCCGTCCGAGTCCGAGTCCGAGTCGGAGTCGGAGTCGAACTCAAGCTCGAAATCGAAATACAATGACAGTAGACAAACCGACAAACAGACAGACGGCCAATGAGACAGTCAGACAGTCGGACAGATGGACAGAATCAGAGAGAGAGAAACACACACAAAACATGTCAAAGATGAAATGTTGTAAAGAAAATTGAATTGAATTGAATGGAACGAAATTGAAACGAAGTCAAACTAATAAATAACAAAAAACTAAAAAAAAAAATAAAATAAAAACTGAACCACTAATGCAATATTGAATTTCATTTCAACAACAGTGAAAATGCAGTCCAACGTACAGTGGTAGAAATAATACAAAAATAGAGCTTAAAATTTAAGTTTTCAACTTTTATTTGATCTAACAAATTTATATAGTATTTTAGACTGCTTTATTTTTAAGATGAAGCAACTTTATTATATTTTTTTTTAAGAAAAAGCTGTTTTTAGTTTTTATAATGTCATATTTTGCCTATAAATATTATTCCAATTCTAAGCTAAGTTTTTCTCAACTCTTACAGAAATCAAAGCATAGTTTTTAGTTTAGAAACCTACTCAGCAATTTTGGAAACTTCTAACCACTGTGCCTAGGATGCAGTTATACATATAACTCAATCAGAGAAACAGAGCTTAAAGCTTGAGGTTTTTTTTAGTTTTTTAAACGAGAAATCGATTGAATTGTCTGAAACCGAAACTGAAACTGTCTGCTGATTAGCTTTGAAGCGGCCCATTAAAAACCTCGGAACCCTCCGCCAGCCCCAAGGGTCCGAAAATAATGAAATAAATCGTGTTGAAAAACTTCAAGTTGCAAAACGCAAAAAGGAAGTAAAAGAGAGATAGGGAAAGAGAGTAGAGGGGTAAGAGAGGTAGGTAGAGAAGAGAGTAGGCGACAGACGAGACACAGAACGAAATCGATTTGTTTCGAGATTAAGTCTGGGACAACGACGACGCATTCAACAACATCTCCTGGGAGCTGTCCGGCGAAGCGTAAAACGGAAATGTTTATAAGGATGGGGCAAAAACGGGGCGAATGGAAATCAAAGTACGGCCGGAGAAGTCCTGCTTGCTGAGGTGACTCAAGCAATTAGCGGGGCTCCACGAGGGAGGAGAGATGTGGAGCGAGCACTACGGAATCAAAGTGAAATGAAAGCAATTAGATAATTGGCTTTAAGTTCAGATTCAAGAAGATGTGAGAGCAGAGAGTTGAGAGCTGAGAGCTGAGAGCTGAGATACTCGCACAGACAGCTGCGCGCTTGTTATGATAGCAGGAACCACTTAAAGATTGGAGCAGAAAAAAAAAAGAAATCCTTTCTCATAGGAAAATGCGGTTGCACTTCAGCCCAATTAAAAGGAAAGAAACCCCCTTTGAAACTAGGCTCAAAACACTTTCTCTTGACTTTGAGTCTGCACTTGAAAATCAATTGTGGCACAGCTGTCTATAATTTAATTGAATTGTTTTCTCTTAGAAAGAAGTTTCGATTGGAAACAATTTCCAAAATACTAAATTAGCCGGACAATGCCGGGGGTTGTACGAGTCTATTCGGTTTTTTGCCACGCATTTAAATGACTCAATCGGAAAGCCAAACCACGTCAGGGTCAGAAATAGAAAACAGGGAACTGAAACCAAAAACAGAACCCAAAAAACGCAGGTAAAAGAAACACATTTATTAGCTACAATGATAAATGTTCTTCTTTCGCTCGCATGTCCCAAGGATCGAACTATACTCTATATGTATCTCTGTCTGTCTGTCTGTCTCTCTGTCTGTCGCGACTGTCTGAACGTGTAATTTTAATTCGTTTTGGGCATAGGTAAGCGATATGGGTGCAGCTCAGGTAGAAAAAGACAAGCAACAACAGAAAAAAACCCAATACCCAAACTGCATCAGCCATTGAAAATTGAGACATTAGATGTAGTTAGTATTTCTGGTATATATATATATCTTTTTTTTTCCTCTTTTTTTGGTAACGATAAGTGTTATGGCCTCTGCGGGATAACAGTTCTACAATGTGGAACAAAATGCAGCCCAGTCTATAAAATATATTGCAAATTGCTTGGGGAATTGATAAGGCTTCTTCGTAGCTCCTTAAGAGAGTTGAGGGAATTAAAGAGGGAAAGGCATATATAATTGATGAATTTTTGACCTGAAGTTGGCCTATATTGAGAAACTATCATTTTAAAATATTTCAGACTTGTTTGAGGACTCTTCAACTGTTTCAAATAGTTCTTCTATACAGCTGAATATAAAAAATGATATATAAATATTTGGAACGCTGGAAAACTATAGTTAAAAAGTAGTTTAACTCAAGTTAAGCTCAAGATTTTTATTTTTTATTTAAAGCCAACTTTAAAGCTCATTTTAAGAAGTTTTAAGCCAAGCGCGCCGCAAAGCAGGCTACAAATTACGTAAAATCTAGGCTAAAATATGCGTTATCCTGGCAAACTACGAGCATAAAAAAAAGCAAAAGAAAAGCAAAAACATAATAATAATAAAGAGGAAAACGAAGCAGAAGAAAGGACCTAGAGCAACTTTTGCCTTAGTTTACATATAATTTATTATTTGTTGTCCAGTCGGTCGAGGTGTTTGGGCTACTAACATTGTCACGCCCCCCTGCGGCCACATTACGCAAAACTTTTAAATAAAGCAAAGCACGCAGAAGGAGGGGAAGCAGAAGCAGAAGCAGAAGGAGAAACAGGAGAAGGAGCAGCAGCAGAAGATGACGGGCATGTCACATCAATGTCACTCAGCATTAAGAGCAAAAGCTGAGAGGGAGAGGGAAACTACAGTAAGCATGTCCTGCGACGGCTGCGATAAAGTTTGCGCCCGTCGGGCAGCTGAGCATGAAAAAATGCCGGCATTTACCTACCCCTGCTACCCCCTCCCTCCCTCCCTCCTACAGTTCGTCCTTCTGTCTTCTGTTTTCTGTTCAGTCCCCTCTTCGCTCCCCTCCTCAAGTCTGTCTTTTTTCACGGCTTTCGCTTTCTTTATTTTATTTTTCTTTTTTTTTTGCGACGCGGCCCTCGTGCGAGAAAATTACAAGCGCATAACAAATATTTTGTTTTGAGATTTTTCTTATTTTTTTCTTGCTTTTCTTTCGTCATTTCACTCATTCCCCAAAATTATTTTTTTTTTTTTGTTACAAATTTTCGCGTGCGTTTTCTTTGCACTTATATTTCATTTTCCTTATTTTTTGTGGGTCCTGTTCCTGTTCCAGTTTCAGTTCCAGTTCCTGTTTTTTTTTTCCGCTTTTCTTTTGTAAATATTTTGTAGCCTATTTGCATAAGGTGCTTAGCGAGTGTTTTCTAAGCAGCTTAGCATATTGGAAACATCATTTCAATGAGCTTCAGCTTTTCAGTATAATTCACAACTGGTTCTGGCTATTTTTACCATATTAATAATTAGTTTTGCGTCGTAGAAATAAACTATTTTAATTTTCTTTCTAAAATTATTGAAAGGTAATGAATAATTAGTTTTTAGACCAAAAAATACGATAGTTAGTTATCCTTTCCTATAATTCTCAACTTCCTTTTCTATATTTATCCCATTGAAAAGCTTTTTCGGGCATTTTCATACTTTTAAATTATTTAGAATTTTAGAAATATTTCCTAATTCTTTCCCATTGAAAAGCTGCAGCAGCTGCGCTTTCCATTATAATTCCTAACTTGTTCTAAACGCTGTCAACTGTTTAGTATAAATTCCCACGCCTCTGACTTTAATAAAGCCATTAAAAGTCTTGAAAGTCTATCAACTCTTTCTGGTTCTTTTGTTGTTTTTACCTATAATTTATGTCTCAACTAAAAAAATACTTTTTATAAAATATATTTCAGCTTAATAAACGCGAGTGGAATACTAATTAAGCAGACCAGAGAAGAATGGGGGGGAATGGAAAAAAGGCCAAATAAATTTCGAAAACAAACAGCAAACGGAAATCCTGTGAGCCTTTTTTCAAACAAAAAAGAAGCGATGAAAACCCGAGAAATAAAGGTAAACATGTGTAGAACAAGTCAGTTTTGAATGGGAGTGGACCGAGTGGACAATTAAAATTCCATTTTCAATTTGCCGACAGGTAAGCGCACAAGAGTTCAATTCAATTTTAAAATGTATCTACAAGATACAAGCTACATTTAACCTTTTTCCTTTTTTTTTGCATATATATATATATATCATTTTTTGTGTAGGCTGACAAGATTGAGTTATTATTTATCTCTGGGGGCGCATCTGCTGCGGAGTTTGGGTTTAACAGCTCATTTAGCACTTGTATCTTGTATCTTGTATCTCTTGCAGCCAGATACTCGCATCTCTCAGATACTCGTTTCGTTTCGTTTCCTCTGCCTTTCTTTTCCACTTGTCGCTGAGGCATAAATTTTATTTGGCGCAAATTTATGAGTTATGTTTGCGAAGACTTTGTCTTATTTACCAAAGGATTACGAGTAGAAAAAACGAAAACGAAAATAACTGAAAATAATGAACTTGCCGCTAAATGTTGCACTTGTTGCTGCGCCTTGTCTCTTGCTAATAATTTAAACAAATTTACCCAAGACAGAAAAAAAAAAACACAACAACTGTCGACACTTTGCCTAGAGAGACACTACGATTGTTAGACAACTTCAGCGCATTGGCTCTGGCCAAACAAAGGTGTGTCTGTGTGTGTGTGTGTGTGTGTGTGTGTGTATAGATGGCTATAAGTGCTGACTTTTTCCCTTCTTATTCCCTGCTTTTTTCCATCAACTTTTTCTATTTGGTTATAATTAAAGCTTTTTGGCGGCGCTTTTGTTCTTCTCCCCAAGAATATTATCTTCTCTTTGTTGTTTCACTCTAAAATGATTTGTTTGCTCTTCAGTTTTGTGGTTTATCTCTCAGGTAAAGATTTACCTCTATAGCTTTCGGCTATTGCACTTCTATTAACTGAACAATAGTTAAAAAAAAAACACAGTTGGAAAAAAACACTTGGTATTGTTCTGGGAAATTATCCACTTTTTCTATACGATTTTCAAGCTAATATCCATCAGATATAGACAGAAAACTAGCTGATATAATCTAACAAAAATACTTTAGTAATCCCAGAATTTTCCAAATAATTAGTGGATCTTCTTATCTTAAATTCTGTGTATTTAATCAGCTTTTTCTTTATAAATAATAATTTATTCACTGCCTTTCTGAAACCTTTCTATTGAGTTAGTCTTGGAGTTAGTCTCATTTAAAAATTTTCTAGAACTTCTCAAACAATTACTAGCATTTGCAACCATAATAAAAACTTCTAATAATTTTTAAAATTGAATTTAATTTATCTATTTTGAATATATAAATTATTGTATTAAGTAGATAATACGAAATATATTTTAAAAACTCTGTAGAACTCTCTAAAATTGCTAGCGTATATTTTTCCATATTTATTTCTTTTATGATTCACTCTTCTAGCATTCCATATGAATTCTTCCCCCTTCTTTCTTCTCTTTTGATAGCAACTGTGTCTACTTTTGTTTATTATTATTTCTTTGCTTAGATTGCAACACAGAGAGGATCATTTTGTTATAGTATCCGGTATATAGGAAAATAGGCTATAAACAATAAAGCCAAGAACGACGGCAACTTCTAAGTGGAAAATGTATCAAATTCTTGATATTTTAATTATTTACTCTGCTATAAAGTAATGGCTTGTGGATGGGCTAAATATTTTTGAACTGATTTTAAGCCTAGCCTGACTTGATTCACACTTATCGGAATATATATTCAACATATATGTTTCAACTGATTAAAAGACACAAGTTAGCTTGATTTGAGTTGCGTTGAATAGAAATTTTCTCAGTGCTCGCTGCTTTGGCTTGAAGCAAGAATTGAGCGATAATCTTAAAGCTGACTTAAAGCTTCTGCTGCTGCAGTCGCTGATAAGCTTTGTTTTTTTTTTTTTTTTTTTTTTCAAGCTGTCGACCCACTCAAAGAGCGTCCAATCGGCCCACAGTTCAGCTTATTTTGTTGTTATTCTTTTGTTGTTGCTCTTAATCCACTGATACTCGTAGGCAGCAGCTTGCCTCAAATAGTACAAGAGAAAGAAAACTACTTCGTTGCCTGCTGCATTTCTCAACTTTTTCTAGCTATTTTTAGCTATTTATTCCAAGGGCCTGTAACTTACCCGCTGTTTTTTCTTACTCCCAAATTGTTAAAAAAGGATTTGACTTTTTTGTTGTTTTTTTTCTTTTCTTGGTGTTGCTTTTATTTAAGCTCGATTTTCAATTACAAAGTATAATTTTTTGCCTTTATTCACTTATTTTTTTCGAATATTTTCAATTTTCTTTTAACACGTTTTTTTCAGAATTTTTTCTGCACATTTGCTTTGTATTTTTTCAATATTTTCCGCACACAAATCATATAATTTTTTTTGAAACAATTTCTGATGCACTTTTCACTTCAGTCTTTTGAGCGTTGGAAAAATGTTTCGTATTCGTATTCGTATTTGGTATTCATTCGGAATTTGAATTTATTCAGTAACACGCGAGACGCACACGTCCGTTGGCGGCGACTGCGAGTCAAAAACTGAAACTGAATTTTCAAAACGAGAGCCGAGAGCCCAACGACGACTAAAACGACGACGCTGGCAGCGAATGTTGCCTGTCGTTTCCACTTACACACACACACACTCGCACACGCACGCACGCTTGCATGCTCAGACACGTTCGCTCGCACGCATTTTGTTGCTGTGCAACATTCGTGTCTTGTGCTCGTGTCTCTTCGTGAAAATGAACGCGCCACCTACGCGTTGCACTGCCCGCTCTCTCGCTCTCGTTCCTGCTTTCGCTCTCTGCAACGCTTGCAGTTCTCAGCATGAACAGTTCAACTTGAACGCTGCTGCTGGCAGCGTCTTGTTGCTGACTGCGGCAAAAAAGTAAAGCAAAAAAAAAAATATTTTTGACGTAATTTTCGATTTATTCAACAGACTAAAAAGAAAACATTCTCCGACTTTTTTCTTATTTATAGAGTAGACCCTCTCGTTAGAGAAAGGATTAGAGATATGAAAAATAATATAATTTTCTAAATCCATAATAATTATTCCCAGATAAACCATTATTTTAAGAATAATTTCAAAATTATTAAGGAAAGAGCCCTGGCGCACTGGAACCCCATTTGAAAATTGTTATGAAATTTATTTATTTTGAATGATTGTTCCTGAAGCAGCTGCTTATACTTATAAGATATAGTAAACTATATGATATAGTCCGATTTTAGTAGTATTTCATATGCGTTTAGAAGAAAGACTCTTCCATCTAATTTCTGTTCCATACACTATTGATACAGTTATCTGCATCGACTCTTCTTCTTATCCTGATCAATAATATGTATATATTATTTTTTTCACTGCATTGTACAGTTGCTGACACAGCTATAATCCCCTCTGGACGCGTACCGCATTTATTGTTATTATTTTTTTATTCATTTTTTTAACTTCAGCTCAAATTACGTTTACGCACAGAGTTTTCAGTATAAAAAAGCTGTTTTCTAAAATTGACAAGCTCCTCTTCGCAGTGGGCGGGGGCGGGGGCGGGGTGTATCAAATTTCCTGACAGTTGCGAAATTAACTGTAAAATTGACTAATTTTCGAAATTAATTTAATTGCATTAAGAAGAAATCGAAATAAAGACAGAGGGAAAAGGCTGAGAAAATAGATCGTTTAAGTAGAAGATGGATTTATAAGCAGTGCGCGCAGCTGGTTTTACTGGAAATACTCCAGACCTACATAGATATAGAGCCGTAAATACCCCCCAAAGCTCGTCAACAAAATCTATGACGAATATGCAACAGCAACAACAACATGTTGCAAGAACAACAAAAACAACAACAACGAGCAACAGCAGCATCCCACAATATGATGATGATCAAGGTCAATGTCTCTCAGTGCGCTTTTCCAGCTTTATTTTTCTACTTTTTTTTTCATCTCTGTTTTTTTTTTGTTTTTGTTGCGTTTTGCTGTTTTTCTTCTTCCGTTTTTGCAGCATGTAAAATTACAACTACCCGCAACAACAGCAACAACAACAACAACAACGTGCAGCAACCGGCAATTCGAATTTCGAAGTTCGAAAATGAACGCGCTCTCTGCTCTTGCGCTTGCTCTCTCTCTGTGCTCTCCGCACGCTGTCTCTCTTTTAGCAACATGTTGCTAGCGCTATGTTGCTGCAATGCATTTTTTTAAGCAACATTTTTGGTTTTTTGAGCAACATTAATAATTGTTTACGCATTTATTTCGCACCTTTGCGCATTTTCTGTTTACATTTTCTTTACTTTCTCCTTCAGTTGCTTTTTAGCCTACGCCTCCTCCTCCGCCTCCGACCTTTTTCGTTTGTTTTGTTTATAAACATTTGCCAGCCGCCTGTTTATTTTCAATGCAATTCCCATTGCCTCACGCACTTTGCGTCAGGCGTTGAAAGCCAAGGGCGTGGCATTAGGGCGAAGAGGGGGGGTCTACTCAACTCAAAAAAAAAAAAAACAAATCGTTTTAAATTGTTGGCTGTCAACAAAAGTGAAAGAAAAGGAATTACACAAAAGCAGAAGAAATAAATACTCTGCTTTTCCACTTCTTCCCAACTTTTGGAGAATTTTCTTTGAATTGCTAACTCTATGACTATTTCTGTATACCCGCTGGGAAAGGGTATAATCAAATAGAAGCACAAATCGCTTGCCGCAACTAAGTAAAAGTCGCGACCTTTCTCTGAATTGAATCCGAGGCTGAACCCAAAGAGATATTTTATCCCTACCAATTTGGCCCCTTCTACTGCCACCCCCCCAGTCAACACCCCCCCCCCCTTTCCGCCCCCTGTGGCTTGGGGTGAACTCATTAGGCGCGTCAAGTGAAATGTTTGTTGTTGCCACATGTAGAGCCGCTTTTGGGGCAGCAACCGAAACACATTAGCAGCTCATTTCATGCAACATGGCCGCAAATTAAAGGCGCATTAGTGGCCAAAAACTTGAGGCGTCCAAAAGAGGGCGTGGCAGCGCGAAAAACGTGCTGCAACCACAATTGAAAACTAGAAGAATTTCCCCAAGAAAACGGAAAAATAACAACAAAACAACAAAACCAAAAAGAAAAATGTATCTGAAAGATGCAAATGACTTTTCAAATTAAACTCAATTAAAACTTGCATCTGTTGAAAGATGGAAAATGAAAAATATCTGAAAAATTAGATGCTAAAATAAATTTCCCAAAAATGTATCTGAAAATTTGAAATTTCCACTACAATTTCTGCGTCAAACAAAGCTTCAAGTGTGAGAGAAAGATACAAAAGTATCTGAAGAAAGATTGTGTTTATTTAATAGCTAAAAGGTACAAAAGTATCTGAAGAAAGAGTTGAATTAATTTGCAAAACAAACGTGTATAAATTTGTATCTGTGATAAGTTTTCGGTTCACAGATACCTGCAAAAGTATCTTTTATAGATGGAAAGCCATTGAATCATTCAAAGGAAAAGCATAACTGAAGCAAACGAGTTGCCAATTAAATTGAATAATGGCCCGAATAGTGTATCTAAATATCTTATAACATTTATTTCAAATCAACATCAAATGCTCCACTCCACAAAGCAGTTAAGCAACAAAAGATACAAATGTATCTGCAGCCTCTATCTGTATCTGTATCTGTGTCTGTATCTGTATCTGTGAGCGCTAAAGTTTTGTCAGTTTTGTGAGTTTTGTGAGCTTTGTGTGTGTGCGTTCTGAAAGTTACAAATCTCGCTCGACTGGCTAATTAGTCATCCAGTTGTCCTTTTCATGTGGCACACACGCACACACACACGCACACACACGCACACCCAGAGAGGCAAACATTCAGTTATAATAATTAATAATTCCAGGGATAATCCGCATGTTTGTCAAAGTGATATGACCCAAAAAATGTTTGCAAAACTCACACAAAAACACCTAGCAAAAGATACACACACTCGCACACACACACACTCAGACACAGAGACACACAGATACACAGACAGACTTTGAGATACATTTAAATTTGAACCTAAAAATAAGCCAAAGAACAAAACAATAACAAAAGTGGGAAACTGTATCTGAAATTCAAGCAACATCTGCATAAAATACTTGTGGCAACTGTTTGGGGCATGCCTCAATATAAGGCTATAATTGCATTTCATACACAGGATTTATTGTCCTTATTGTCCCCAGTTCAAGTAGCAGGCAGCTCGTGTGTTTTTATTGCCTAAACCTTTCATTTCCAGGTAGCCAAACCTTTGAGTTGGCTTTAATATTTCAGCTGTATTTAAAAGCAATTTCGAATTATTAAATCATTTATATAGGCCGCCTTTTAGAGCCTTAAATAATTTATATAGAATTGTATCGAATATTCGAAAGAATCGGATAAATAGATATATGAATAACCGATTTGCATAAGATCGAACGAACTTGGTTCTTCTAGGGTATTTTTCTAAAAACAGTCTCAAAATTAGAACCAATTTTCTTGGGTTGTTTTCTCTAAGTGTAAATGGCCCTTGAAAACCTCCCGATTTGTCATTATTTACTGATAATTCGCGTATAAATATCTCTTATCATTATCTTTAGGAAAGCTGCTTGATAATACTCGTAATATCTATAAGAAAATTGGGTTCAAGTTCAAATAAATAATGAATAAAATGAATAAGTGAGTAAAACTAAGCAAAGCTCTGAACATAATCTCTTGGCGAAGGCAACACTTATCCACAGAGATAACAATTGTCATGGTGCCTCCCCCCCCCCCGCTGCCTCTCTCGCCCCCTCTAACGCCCGCCGTCCATGTGCCAATTTCAAGTGCAATTATAATTTTTGTTTGTCATGCAAAAACAACAGAGAGAGAGAAAAAAGCAGCGACAAAATGAAAATACACGGCAAATATTGTCGGTGCAGAGGCGTGGCGGTGTACTGGGCGGAGGGGGAGTAAAGAGGGGCAATGCGTCACACCCACAATCAAAGTGGGTCACACACAGACCTCACTCACACACGCAACTGTAACAATTTGCATATGCATGGGTGTGCGAGTGCGAGTGTGTGTGTGTGTGTGTCCTTCAGGCTGTGTAGATGACACCTGCCCTGCCCCTGCCCCCCGACGCCTGCCGCTACACTACGCCCATGACTTTACAGTTTTTCAAGCAATTCTAATAAATTTGGTTGAGGGCAAGAAACGGCCAGCAAATCGCCAAGCAAAAATATATGCAAAGTCACCCAGCTAGCAGCAGGATATGCCAGGATATAGATGCAGAACACACACACACATATACACATATATATATGTGTTACTATAAATATATATATATATATATATATTTTAGTCATAAATCAGCGCCCAAGTCGAGAGTCGAGAGTTGAGAGTCGAGTAGAGTCGAGTCGAGAGCTTTGCCTGCCGCATCCTGTGCATTGTCCTCGTGCGGTGAATATATCCTTTGCTAGTATATTTCAGCATATTTGCCAATGGCTTTTTCTTTTTTTACCCATTGTACCTATGCCATAGGTGTGCCCAAAGAGGAGTATATTCATTTGACAGCAGGCAGTAGAAACCATCTAGAAGATATAGATATATCAGCGGGTTCCATAGCTATCTGGATCTGGAAACTATACTGGATATGCGCACTTTTAAGCTATTAATCGAATCTATCGATATTATCGATGTATTCTCAATTAATCGATAGACAAGATATGTTAAAAGTCTTATGAAAATTGGAAAGAAAAATAGAAATAGATTGGGTAATAACAAGACTCCTTTCAAGCTTTCGAGCGAATCTCTTTTACTTGATTTAAGCAATTCTGACTTGAAATAAGTCCTTTTGCACTATTAAAATTTCATTATTAGACCCAATCAACTAAGGATAATAATAATACAGAGTATCTTTTGGTCGGGCAGCTTTCTTTTCTTTTTGTGTGTGTTGCATTTGCATACATATCCTTGATATTCCTTTGTCGTCCTGGCATTATTCTAATATCCCCGTGTGCCTGCGAGTGTGTGTGTGTGTGTATAACGTATTTTCAGTTTTGACTGCGGATTCGCTTTTGATCTGGCGACCTTTCTCGCTCGAGATATGCCACACACTCTCACACACATTCTCATTTGCATATTGTACGTGCCACACCCCCCAGCCGCCCCCCGCAACTACCCCTATTTCAGGCCACACATTTCGCTCGCTTTGTGGCCGTAATTAAAGGTGTTAATGCCGTTGATAATTACACACGCCGAACTTTTGCACAGGTCCTCTCCCCCCTCTCTCTCTCTCTCTCTCACTACTTTCTCTCTAGGCCAAGCTGAGCCTCCCCTCTTATCGCTTCTTCTTCTTCGCTCTCTCCTGTAGCAGTTTGGAGCCTTGCCCAAATGCTATCGCATTGACCATAAATTTGTTCGAGGGGGAAAAGGGGGGAGTAAACAGCAACTAAAGCTCGATGCAGGCATATTTTATACCCCTAAGTAGTCGCTATTTATGGGCGTTGCTAGAGACAATAATAGGTCTCCTTTCACTGGGTCACCAGAATAAAAGAAAGTGTGAGAATTTCAAAGAGAGAATTCGACCGAGAATTGTTGAAAGAAAATATTTATGTTTGACTCTCTGAACTCTCCGCAAGAAGCATAGATAATTGGTAAAAACAAGTGGAAATACCTAAAATTGTATCTTTTATTTTAAGCTGAAAAAATCAAAATAAAATTTGTAATTAAAATGTAAATTTCCCTTAAGATACTTTCCGGGCGGCGGGGGCGGAGGGCTAACTACGGGTATTTATTTATAGTAGAGTCTTTAACTGGTATAAACATAAATCGCCAAAGGCTTTGTGCTTTGTTTGTTTTCTTACAACCCTCCCCCTTCTTGCGCCCCCGCCCCGCCCGCTGTCCCCTTTTAGGGCACGCCCCTGGTAGTGGCACTTGCCCACAAAACTATTTACAGTTCATTGGCCTTCGGGTTCGGTTTCTGGTTCGGAACGGAACCTTAGCGGACCGCCTGTGGCTCTGGCATATGAAATTACATGCGAAAACCCAGTTGCCCTTCAGCCCCCCTCTAAAAACAACAACAACAACAGGGAGAGAAAGAGGAAGAGAGAGAGAGAGAGAGAGGGGAAGAGGGGAAGAGGAAGAGGTGGGGAAGAAACCCATTATACGCAGTCATGTAAACTAATTTAAAAGGCCCACAAAATCACCACCAAAAAAGAAAAAAAAGAAGCTAACAAAAGACGTTGTTGGGGTACAGGGTTGCCATCGCCCTCTAAAAAAAATGTCAGGGTTGACTTTGCTAATGAAGAAAAAGCAGCTGTCAGCTGTGCATTACAAGCCTGGCCAAAGAAATTGCAAAAACTACGAAATTCAATCATTCCCCCCCACCAGACCACCACCCCATGCAGATAAACCCAGACCCACCACCGATATGGTGGAACTCCCCCCTCGAGATGCAGGTCAAAGGCGTTAATGCACATTTGTCGGCCTCCGAGCAGGGACAACAATAGCAAAAACAACATGCTGTCTCAGTGGTTGGGGAAGGGAACTCGGCACTGGTGGCTGAGTTTCTGGTATGAAATTGGTATCGTTCAGTAACAAGTGTCAGACTTTCTTTTTTTTCTCCCCAAAGAAGAAAGTGTGAGAAAGACAATTTATGAAACTGTCCAACAAGAAAAGGAAGCGGAAGAAGAGGAAGAAATAAGTGGGGTTATATAGAATCAATGAAGAAAAATGTTGCAAAATAACAAAGCAAAAAAAATGAAGTTAAAGAAAGTTAAGCGTTGATGGCCGAAGCGAAAATACCTTAGCAAACTTTTCCATGGAATAAAAGCGTAGTTCGATCTTAATCAGAGTCAAAATTTAATTAGGGTTTGCCTCAAAATTGTTCAACTTATAAAATGGGATTACTCTTGCCGGAGGTTCCTTTGATTAATCTTTAAAATGGGGTATATAGCTTGGTTCTAGATTCTTTACTTATGAGCAGAAACTGAGTCGAGATTGCTGAACTATAATATAAATATAGGGTATAATCTTAGTCGTATACATATTGTTATGGGTAGTTGTTCTCAATGGTAGGCCAGTCTTGTAATCAACTATTCTGAGGGTAGTAAAAATAGTCTCTTACTTTCTAAGAAAGTAATGCGACCCTTTGGAAGAGTATTAAGCGTAGGAGTGAGGCAGCAAAACAAGTCACAGCAAAATCAATTGAAAGCAAATTATAGTTGCTGCAGTTAGATAAGCAATGGAGTGACTGCCCAGCCACCCTTTCGAAGCCCCTTCCCGGCCAGCAACCCCCAGGAATACCCTATCCAAGCTGAGTTATGGGCAAAGTGTGAAATGGAACTCAGGGCAGTTCTTTTTTGCTAGATAAAGTGACGCCTCGAGGCGGCAGAGGACAATTTAGAGCTGCGCAAAGGACAACAACTTTTTGGGTCAATTTGCCAGTGCAACACAAGCAATCTGAGCGTAAGCCCAACCTCAACCCGAGACCCCAAAACCCCAGCTCGAAGTCCACAAGGAAAGCGGCGAACAATGACAGGCGAACAAAGGGCAGAGGGCAGAGGGCAGGGAAGCTCTGAGCAGGAGGAGGAAGTCTAAGAAATTGAGCTGAAATCTGATGATGAGCTGCATTTGTAATTATGCCAGGCAATTAAACGATTAAGCCAAGCGCCAAATGGAGCTCGAACTGGGAGCTCCTGAACTACTGAACGGAAGTACAACAGGGTGGCCAGAAGGCAGCAGAGGCAGGGGCAAGTGTCAAGGATTTATAAGGTGGAGCATGCAAGTAATTGAAGTGAAACTTGCTATACAACGAAGGAGAGAAAAGCACAAGAAAGTGAGCAGAAAAAGAAGTGGAAAAAAATCATTGTAAAGAAAATCAAGTGATAACCATAGAAAATATACCAACACACCTTTGTCCTTGATAGAAAACCAAGAAATAATAGTAAAAGCATTAACAAGGCAGAAGGAAAAGGATAATAATAGATACGAAACGAGTATGAAAGGAATTATGCTGTGAAAGGAAGAAAAGGAAGCAAATAATACAGAAATTACTACTTGAAAACTGATTCGAGATGAGGTTAGGCTGCGCTTATAAAATAGGCGAAATATTACAACAGAAAATTGTTAATAATAGAGAAATTAAAGGATACAGGAAAAGGTAGAAAAGTACAAGAGAAATCGATCAGCTCTGAGGCTGGGAGCTGTGTAATTGTGTAAAGCTTTATATGTGGTTAACTTTGGTATCCTATGCCAATTGCTTTGCTATGCGTGCGGTAAATAGTCCTTCTCTCTGTTCCTTTCTTCCCTTCATATAATCCTTCAGCATGCTGCCCCTGCCTTCTTCAAGGGAACAGCAACCGGGCAGAGGGAGAGTGCGGCGGGGAGACATTACAAGCTGAAAGTCCAGCTTTTCTGGTAAGGATCAAGTAAAAACTTTCATTTATGTGCAACGCACGGCCATAAAACTTTTTGGCCAGACTCGTGGTGCAAATTTATATGGCCAAGAGAGGGGCCTGAGCGGAAGTTTTCCTTTTCTTTTTTTCTTTGTGTGTGGAAAGTGCGAGTGTTTGTTGCTTTATGTGATAGCGGAAAGGCATTGAAAGGGAAGGGAGGGGAAGGGAGGGGAAGGGAGGGGAAGGGAGGGTATTACAAGTAGTGTTGCAGCTGCAACTGGCAAACATATTTGGCAATGCGGAAACGGAAATATTCGCACCATGCCGAGACAACAACAATCAGGCACTAACAACAATAAGAACTTTCGAGCCATTTCAACGGCTGACAAGCCCCAAACCGAACCCAAACCGAACCCGAACCCAAAACTGAACCCAAAACTGAAGCCAAAACTTCACTTGGACCACTCACAGTTTGTCAGTACTTTTGCAGGTTTGTCAGTTTCTCTGTTTCTCTGTCCTGCCCTGTCCTGTCTGCCTGTCTAGCTGTCTGGGATTCTCTGCGCTTCGCTACGCCTCTCCCTCTCATCTCATCTCATCTCATCTCATCTCAACTCATCTCTTAACTCGTATCATTTCTACTTCGTTTTCTTTCCTTCAGCTTTTTTTTTTATACATATTTCTAAATGCATTTTTGTTGTTCAATTTCAAACTGCTTCTGCAATTTTATTTGCTGTTTCCCTTTTGGCCCACCCAATGCCCAGCGCTCTTCTATATATTTTCTACTACTTTTTTTTCCTGCTGGGTGCTTTTTTTCCCTTTTTTTTTTTTTTTGCTTTCTTTGAACGCATTTGGAAATGCGATAAGCAAAAGTTTTCAGGCACGGCTTGCGGTCGGAATTGTTAGATATTTGAATCTAATTAGGATATAATGACACTTTTTTCATGCTCTTTATCCATCTCCTCGCTTTATCTCCCTCTCCCTCTGTCTCTCTCTCTCTTTTTATATCTCTCTCCATTAAAGTTTTTATTCAGAAAGTCTGCTAAAAACAATGGATGGCTTTAAATTTTTTAAACGTTAAAAAATCTTTTTCTTTTTCTAAAAAAATATTTCCTAAAAATTTTGATATAATAATTTTTTTTTTTAAATAATTCCAAACATATTTTTCATTCTTTTTTTCTCCAATAATTTCAGAAAATGCTGAAAATTGGATGGGAACCTATTTATTTTATGGTATCTCAGGGTAAGTCTAAATATATTTATTATATTAATATTTTCATAACGAAATTTCAAATTTAATTCTTTTCTGTGAAA
The DNA here is from genome assembly GCA_018150835.1 of Drosophila repletoides. Classification (NCBI taxonomy): domain Eukaryota; kingdom Metazoa; phylum Arthropoda; class Insecta; order Diptera; family Drosophilidae; genus Drosophila; species Drosophila repletoides. The sequence continues at coordinate 57,602 of JAECWQ010000202.1, forward strand.
AGAATATTTTGAAAATTTATTATTATTATTCAAATTTTAAACTTTTATCTGCTGTTCTCACTCGTTTCAAGCTTAATTTGAGTTTTTCGCTGACTTTTTTGAGTTTTTCCTTGATTCCTTGTCAATCAGGCAGTATGCAAATTTTCAGAACAAAAACTTTTTTAACAATTATAAATTTTTGACGAAATCTTTTTTTGCTGAAGAAAAGGAAAATCCTCTGCCAGCCATCAATAAAATGCAAAAACTTGGCCAACAACTTGGCTGCCTGCTGTGCTCCCTCTCCCTCCCCTCTCCTCTCTCTCTCTGTGTTTTCCCGCTGTGCGAGAGGAGTGTCATTATTAGAGGAAATGCTGCTCGCTTTTCTTTGCTTTTCTTTACTTTTCTTTGATTTTGCTGCCATTCAAAGGGGGAAGGACAAGCGAAGGGGGCGAAGCAACAAAAAATTGAATAATTTAATTAGAAATTGCCACTGCTGTCGCATTGGCCAACAAAAGCGAGCCAAATTGGCTGCCAGGCCAACTGACTGAAGTCTCAAGTGGAAAAAGAGTTGTCGCCCCGCAGTGTTGTTGTTGTTGTTGTTGTTGTTGCTGCTGCTGCGACTGACACATGCAAAAAGTGCGCATCGCAAGAGATGGCACGAAAATTGGCAAAAAAAAAGCGATCCTTAATCGAAATTGATCGACTGCTAGGTACCCTGTAGTCTAATACCTTCCAGCCTGGGCTCACTGAAAGAAAGTAGTTTTTTGAACCGTCCTGAGGCTCTTTTGAAAATGCTTCTTACAATTATAAGTAAATTAGAATATTTAAGCATCTTTTGTCTTCGATTGTACCAAATTTTGGATCTCTCGATCTTATAAGCTCCAAGGAACAGATCCACAAAGAGAAGCGACTTCTGATCGCAATGAAGAATATAAATACTCAATAGGGTCAAAAATATCTTCCTCTGCCTTTTCACGCACCTTTCCACTGGGTTAATATACCCTTTGCTCGCCATTTTCAATGGGTATAGGGTATAAAATGCTCGGTGACATTCGCGAAAAGGCCAAATGGGGGGGAAGGGTATGCGCGCTGGTGTAAAGCAAACACTTTTCGCGTGTAGCGCAGTTTAATTAAATTTAAAACATTTTGCAGCAGAAGCACTTACACTTACACTTAACTTACACTGCACAGCAAATTATTCAATTGGCAAATAATTCAACAGCAAATGGAAGCGGGAGCAAAGGCAATTATAGAGACAAAGTTGAGACTTTTCCGACATTTTTCATGCAATTATAGTAAATATATTAAGTTACTTTTCAGTTGCTCAAAAAGGTTATTAAAAGCCGTCTAAATATTTCTATTCATTGTTTGAAAGAAGCTGTTTAATCTGTTGAGTGGGTCTATTAGTAAAGGCCAAGTTTACCTGACGCATTGGGAAGCGGCTTCCACCTTTGGTGTGAATAGATAATTACTTTGAATGTGGATCACATTCTGATTATCACCTTTTTCCCAATAATTAGGCCAATTTTGGAGCCAACATTAACAAATGTGGCTCATTAGGCGACCTTATCAATGGCAGCCAGCCAGCAGCAGCACCTTCCAACAGTCGACTAATCCTTTTCAGTTTTCAATGAAGAAAAAAAAAATAGTAGTAGAAAAGTAGCCCCATTAAAGGGCAGTTTTTCCTATTTCTTTGACAACTTTGTTATCGAATGTCGCGTTGTCGGTTGGTTCAAAGAATCAATTGAATTGAATCAACTTGCATTGATTTTTTCGTCTCTTTTTTAAAGCAAAACAATTAAGCCAACAATTCAGAGCTGGCCAAGGAAAAATGTTGGTGTCACCGCATTAAAGGTGACAGTCGGTTGCCCCGGCTCCTGCTTAGCGTGTTGACAAATGATAGACCCTAAAAAAAAAAAAAAAAAGTGCTGAGTTGACCCCTGAACCCGCTATACCTAATACCTAATGTGTAATCCTTTAACCTGCCGTCTACAGCTCAATTTTTAGGGTCAAAGTGAGCCGCCTCAGGTGACAACACAGGTAGATGGTGACTCCCTCTCTCCTCTCTCTCTCTCTCTGTCCGCAAAAGGCAACCTCAAAGGACATTTTTACGCTCAAAGGACTCAAAGAATAGATGAGAGAGAAGAGAAGAAAAGTTATTGTGCAATTGGCACAATTAAACAATTCTGTGGCGGCATCTTAAACTGAGTTTTTCTATCGAAATCTGCGGCGAAATTCTTTAGCGGAACTTCAAAGTGAAATTGTTGCCAATTGTTGATTGTTTGATTGTTTTTATTGTTTGCCACAAAATGTTTATATGCTTGACTGCAAAATATACACACAAAGCACAGTGGTATGCGACTTAAGCGGCATTAGTCGAATAAGCAAGGCCTTGGCCAGGTTATCCTGGGAAAATGCTGGCTAAAATAATGTGAGGTCCTCTGGCAGGAAAAGCTCTTCACGCGATGTCGTGTGATATGCAAAACTCGCGTCAAAAAATGCGCCAAGAAATAATTAAAATTGATGTGCTTCACTCTCAGGGGAAGAGTAGGGACGCGACAGAGAGAGGGAGAGGGAGGGAGAGTAAAGGAGACTCTAGAGCCTGGACTGCAGCGAAATATTTTGACAGACATTTTCAGAAACTAAAATACCGCACGCCAGGAACACAGACCTCAAAGCCCCAACCCAAACCCCAACCCGAACCCCGAAAGCTGAACCTGAAGCTGTTGCTGTTGCTGTAGCTGAATCTCAACCCGAAACGACCCAACGGGCTGCTCACTTGTAGCATAATTTGATTAAAATTGCCACGGAAAGACCAACAACAACAACAACAACAACAACAACTTCAGCAGCAACAACAACAACATATGACATCAGGTTGGGTTAGGTTGAATTTTGAGTTTGGTCGGGTTGCTCGCTCTCTTTCAGTGGCAAAAGCCTCCGCATATTCCTTTGCCGCCTTCGAGAATTTTACACGTTTTGACGTCATCACGTTTTGACGTCCTGACGTCCTTACGTCCTTACGTCCTTACGTCCTTACGTCGACGTCGACGTCGACGCAGAGATTCAAGCGCTCTGCTCTGCCAGTCCAGTTTTCAGTTGAAAATACTCCAGATGTTTGGGCAAGTGAGAACTAAAAATTTCTTTAAAATAAGCAACAAAAATTCTGGCTAACAATTATTGGGATCAGACTTCTATATCATATGGCATATAGAGGAGATTTCTTCTAAAAATATAGCCGAATATTTTCTATTCTCCACAATTTACTGCAGAGTATCCCGTGGCCTGCTTCCATAGCAGCCTACTCGATTCAATTCGGGTCTTTTTTATGACGCATAATTATACCCTTTTGGGCTAAATCGGCTAAGACGACGGCCATAAAAATGGGGCGTTCCCTGCGGCCAACGGGGGCCATAAAGTTGCATTGGATTTAGTTTGATTTTAATGGGTTTGCGTTTTAAATATATCTTTTATGGCAAGAGATTTTCCTTGGGGCAATGCTTCAGCTGTCATATATTTCGACCTTGCCACTGCCACAAATTAATAGCCAAAATCGAATTTGTTGCACAGCAGCCAAGCAGTCGATTTACAACAGTTTTCCACAGATTTTCCATAGTTTTCCACTCAAATTAGACGCAAATTTTACACACCCTGACGAAAAGTTGAGCGCTAGCAGGGCCACAGCAGGATATGCAAAATGTCCTTGGCTTACCTGAGGATGACGATGAGAAGGAGGGGGAGGAGGAGGTCACAGGTCACAGAGAGGTTTGCAATATGTTCGCACTTCATTATCGCCGGTCGACCAATGCCATTAGCAGCGTATTAGACGCGCTGCGAGTCGACTAACGGGACTAAACAGAACTAACGGCACCACAGGACTGCACACAAAATTCTAACCTCAATTTTGGGTGTAACCTAACCTCAACTGGGAAGGGTATTAGGTACCAGAAAATAAGATTTTTGATTTAAGCCAGCATAACTAACAAAACTGCAACTAATTGAGTTAGAGACTTGCAATAGAATTCTAGGATTATATTCTAACCTAAAAACAAGGATGCAAGTTAATCTTAACCAAAAAAGGAGAGTGCTAGGCGCCGGCTTTTGTAATCGGCCATAACTAAAATATATTCAACTTGTAGTCGTTTTTTAAATATTGTGAATTTTACACAAAACATAACCTCAACTGTGGAGTAACCTAACCTCAACGTCTGCTTCGTTTTACTCCAATTTGGAAGTACTCAACGCCCATATAGATATGGTTTAATCCAGCATAACTAACACCATCTCAGTTAATTGAGCTGTAGACTTATTTTAAAGTACACAAAACCTAACCTCAACTCTGCAGTAACCTAACCTCAAGTAAAGCAAGCGTAACTAATAAAAACTAAAAACTAATTGAGCTGTGGACTTGTAGATATGTTGGTAGCATAGCCAACCAAACACGCAACTGGCTCAAAGCCGAGAGAAAAGTAAGAAGAATATGTAGCCCCCATTGTAGAGTATGACAATTAAGAGATTCAGCTGGGAAATGACTTTCCAGGAAAATGACTTTAAAGTTCTGCTTTGTACAAGCAACTGATCGAAAGAATAAGATTTTCCAATTTTCCGATTTTCCAATCTTCAATGTTCGATTCTGCTTTTTACAATGAACTCGTATCGAGCGAACCCTAAACAGATCTCGAACCGTCCTCGATCCACAATGCACGCTTTAATGGCTAATTATAGACGGACTTTATGCCAAGAACTCTTGCTGTATGTCACGCTATGATGAGTTGTCATAAAATCGTCAGTGTCAGACCTCAACAACCAAAGACATATTCGGAATCGTAGAAAGAAAAGACCATCTTCGGGCCGGAGTCGCGGTCGGGGTCGGTGTCGGGGTCGGGGTGTTTCTCTGCGGCCGTGTCATAGTTGAGGGACAGACGTGTCGTAATTGATTTTTATGGTCTTTGTCAACGTTCGATCGTAAATCTGCTAAAGACAAGACTCAGTGTGAGTCAATGTTCCATGTTTTATGCAGCCCTGGCCAATTTCGTATGGCCCTGTCTCTTATTTTTTTCTGCACATTTATGACCTTGAGCTAGGCAGCCTTGAGAAAACTCATGCTGCGTTCTCAGTTCTCAATTTCGAGCTGAAAAAGGGAGCTTGGAATGACCGAACATAAACAAATTATCGCCGGTTTGTCTCAGCCTCTCTATGAGTAGAGTCTGAGTATGATATCATATGGCTCTGCTGTCAGTCAGCCAAGGTGACAAGGTTAAACGCCGCTTGAAGTAGCCCAACTGTGCTTCTCTTTGGTTAGCCAACGTTTTTGGTAAGAAAACTGTTGGAATCTTCGCTAGTTTTTTGGCCGACTTTAGAACGCTTCGAAAATAGCCCAGCAAAATGCAGCATCGACAGTTGGCTCCTTTATTTAAATAGCTCAATCTCAGCGTGAAAACAAATTTGAGTTCGGAAATTTGGTATGTGAGTCCCTTTTTACCTAAAGCTGATAAAATTAGGTTTTAATTTAGTATTACTTAAGGCCTTACACTTGAAAACAGCTAAAACGAATTACATAGCAGAAAAATCCGAAGCCAAAAGTGACAAGTTTCTGCCTGAAAAAGTTGATTTTTTGGGTTCAGTTACAGAGATTTCCATTTTGAAATAGAGAAATTTTGACTGTCTGTTTTTCTATAGCATATTTCGATCCTATTCGAGTTTAGTCTTCTCTATTCTTTCTCTTTTCTCATTTACTTTTTATACTCCTTCTTTGTGAGTTATTGCAATATTAAGCTGGCATTAATATCAATTCTAACACTGAACCCACGCAATAATAATTTTGATCCAACTTAATATTAATTGCCTTAATTGCAAGCTCCCCCCTCTCTCTCTCTCTCTCTCTCACTCTCTGCTTTCTCTCCGCCTGCCACTGCACACCGAACTAATCAGATAACAAATAATACAAAAAAAAAGACCAAAGAGGGGGAGAGAGGGAGAGAGTTCTACAGTTTGGGTAGTACGACTATCAGAGATATATTAAAAATTAACAACAAAAAATAATTTCCCATAAATTCTCGTTAACGTCGTTCCCCTCCCTTTGCCCTCTCCCTCGCCCTCTCTTTGGCCATGCAATTTTGTTGTTAGCGCTTCACGCTGCCTAATTAAAAGGCAAACAGCGTGGCGTCCATTTGAGCGGATGATCTTAGATGAGGCTCAGCTGACTACAGGGTATACGAATATTATTGATAAGCAGCTACTGCGCCTCCTCTGCGCCTCAAACCATTAGCTACACTGACAAAAAAAAAGGGGCATAGTAAATCCATGATTTAAGCTTAGTTTTTAATACTTTTGAGTGTCTAAATAGCTTAAATAAAAACAATAAATATTTGATTTAAAATTTGTATCGTATGATTAATCTTATTCTTAATCCATAATGAGAATTTATTTAAATCCTCAGCAGGAGCTTAAAATAAAATAAATAACTCAAAGTGTGTTCATAGAAATCACATTTAATTTAAACTCAATTAATAATAAATTACAATATTATTTATATATATATAAAAATAGATTCCAGCGTACTTTTAACTCTACTTTTTTTTGTCAGTGTAGAATCGCAGACTGATCTGAAGGCTGTCGGCGCATCACACAATTTGTCTCCTAATCAAATATCATTTGTTAATGTCAGGCCTGCGGGCGGCAGGGGCCACAGGCTTTTTTGGGGTGATATTAGACTCTTCTTCTTGCCTCTATAAATGAGTATAAACATACTCCATATATATATATAGAAATATATATATATATATATTCCGCTCTATCTGCTGCTGTAACTTAATATGCATTTTAAATGCATGCGTAAACATTGATAGCATATTGATGTTGCTTGGCTGAGGCTGAGCAGGGTAATAATCCTACAAATAATAATGATCTTTGTCTTTATGATAATAATGATGTTGCAACTGCCGCTGACCGCTGATAAGATGCAACAGCAGCCGCAGCAGCAGCAGCAGCAGCAGCTCAAAATGTGATGTGATGATGAAAACAAATGAAATGCAACGCCCTTAATTAAATACAATTTTTTTCCTCTTTTTTTCTATACTCTTTAAAAACTGAAAATGTGTAGGAAGAGTATATTAAATTGGGCTATATATATTCTTGTTCCTATTGTCTCAATTTTGTAGAGTATTAAATTCTACTAAGGAGACAATCTTAACTTTCAATAAAGAATAATAATATTATCGATGTATTTTTCCTATCTGCGTGCTACTTTTATACTTCCGACTTGACTGCAGGGTACCTGCTAGTCGAGCATTTTTACCAGCTTCTTTTGCGCTCGTGCTTGCCCCTAAAACCTGCCCCCTCATCTTACAGCTGCCGCTGCACGGCAGGGGCAGGCGTGTTTTTAATGTCTCAATTTCGGCCGTGTCTTTGTGTGGAAGTGGGGAAAATGTCTTCATAAAAAGCACCACTGTGCAACACACACTGCTGCAGCAGTGCATAAAACGCGCTAAATGAGCGATCGTTAAAAGAAAAGGGAATCGCGAATCGGTTGCATGCCTCGCCGGGCTCAAGTTCGCATCTTTTTTTTAGCTGGTTTGTCTGCGGCTCGAGGCATAAATACATAATGGCTATGAAGCCAGTCTGAGTCTGAAGAAGCTGCGGCTGCGAAAGTTGTTCGCCTGTTGCTTGCACAGTGGGTCACAGGTAATTTTAATTGCTTGCAAATTGGCTTTGATTAAAGGGAACAAAACCATATCAAATTGGAGTCCTTCAGCCAACTGAACTACCTAAATTTCTGGTTCCTCTAAAAGTTTTATTTGTGTATTATTTATATATGAATTTTCATAGGAAATTGATCCTGTCATTTCGCATATCCAATATTTTTGCAAAAATCTATTAGCTTTCCTTATTCGACTTTAACTGGCAATAGCCAATTCAATCTCAGTCGAAATTCCAGTTAGAATCGATTTTACTTGGATCAAACTATATTTTCGTCACATGAAAATTGGATTTGAACCACTGTGCCGGCATTCGTCAACGCTGATGCAACAAGCGAAAAAAAGAGGCACCAAAAAAGCGCAAACAGACGAAGCCCCCACACAGCACACGACTCCAACGAAGACGTCACGAAGCAGCAGCAACAACAACAACAGCAGCAGCAACTCTCAACACATTGGGGCAAAGTTTTTTTGATTGTGGCAAGAAGTGTTGCTGCCCCTTGCTGCCTGCTGTTTGCCGCTTGCCACTGATCTTATCGGCAATTTGTCATGCAAAAATTTACTGCCGCAGCTTCACGGTCGCAGAGCGAGGGGAGAGAAGATTGGAGAGGAGCGGAGCGGGGCAAACGACGAACCAATTGCGTTTGTTTATAATAAAATACACAAAAAAAAATATTGTTGCTTTTGCGGCTGTTTTATTGGCGGCTTCAAAGCGCACGCACAGGATGTGCCTTGGTTTATTTTGTACATCATTTTTATTTTTGAGGTCATACCGCCTTCACATACTCTCTCCCTCCATCTCTCTCTTTCTCTCTGGAGACGCCGCCAGATCAACACAAAAAAAATATACAGAAAATGTGTCGATTAATGCGCTCCAGATGCTCCGCCAGAGAAGATGATGCTCTCTGGAATGCGCCTTTGATTTGTTGGCGTTCGTCAGAGACTGAATTCGAGTTGGAGTTGGAGTTGGTGTTGGGTGTTGGAGCCCACTGCAAGTTCCACAATTCTTGTCTGTTTTTTGTTTCGTATACCCTTTCAGCGGGCGTTTTAATTCTGTTACTCAATATGTAACGCTCGAGAAGCAATCGTCTTTAACCTTAGAAACTATATATAGATATTAACGGCCAAATCTCTCATAAAACCAGATAAGATAGTAGCTCTAAAAACTCGCGCTAGAAAATATAGTTTCCATATAAAAAATAGTTTTTAAAGATCCTAAAAAGTTTATCCTTCGGTCAATTTAAATCTTAAAAAATCAAGCTCTTAGCTTGAATTTCAATACTGTTTTTTAATCGGAAAACGGATAAAAAGAGCTCAAAAACTAGGTTTAAAAATCGAATCGCTGGGAATTATTAATTAAATATAGCATCTGATAAATACATTTTTTTTTGTCATAAAACTTAGCTGTAAGAGTATTTAAGAGTTCGACTTAACCTTCTTATTTATTTTTTATGTTTTTCATTCCTTATAGGGGCATATGTCGAGTGGATCTGGAGGTTAAGGGAGGCCTGACACTGATGAATGTCAGTCGTTTGTCAAAACTCAATGGAAAACTGCCTTGACTTGACTGGGAGAAGGGGTGGGCGAGGAGAGGGGCACAGAGCAATGAGAAGAGTAACAGAAAGCTAAATGAATGAAAAGGGAGCTCAATAGTCAGTAGTCGCCTCCCCAGCCATCCTCCTGCTTCGCCTCTTCTCATTGGGGACTGGGATGGGCTGTAGCAAGCCTGCGTGTGTCAATGAGTGACGCCAGCGTAGACGCCGACAGAGACAGCGACGCCAGCGTTGACGCCAGAGACGCGGGCCATCACTGGACACCTTTGGGGCCTGTCAGCGTTCGTAATTGTGCAACTGTTGAGGTGTTCCCTTCCAGGGGGAACTCTCCTCTGAAGTGTCTGCGGCCCCAGCCTTTGCTTTCGGGTGAGCGGTGTGTGTGGCATTCAATCTAATTTGTACTCCACACGTCACTATGAAAAATTCTTCTAGCTTCAAAAGAATAAGTTTTTCATTATATATGACGTATAGAACCTGAAGATAGAAGCTGTAAGATACTTCTATAAAACTTTTCAGATATTTCAGCTATAAAACATTGCAGTGGCATTCGTTCGTTCTATTCCATTCGCCAGGATACGAAAGGCTTACTCTCTGCGGGACACGAGGAAACTCCTTATTTGGACAACTCCATCGATAATAAGCTCATGCTAGAAGAGATAAATCCAGATTTAAAAGTATTCGTAAAAAGGATTAAGGCCTGGACAAAGATGATTAGAGTTTATCCTCCAAGAGATTCTATCAAAATCTTTCTACAGGGTTTGTACTTCTCTTCCAGAATCTAAAACCATCTGTGGATGTTATTTAAAACCGGTTTATTATTATAATTATTAAAAATATTATTGTGACTAAGGATTTAATGAACATACCATAACACATCACCGACAGGATTTTTCTGTAAGTTTACTTCAATTGCTACTTTTACTTTTATTGATACCAATTTTTGTTTTCACAGATCCTGACAAGTCCTGGCTTAAGCGATGAATATTTATAGGGGCTATCAACAGGCTCAAGGACATTAGCCTCTTCCTTATAGTCCATAAGTTATCCTTGATTTTGTGTGTGGCCGGTTTTCCAGCGCATCTGAGCTGAAAATTTGAAAACCGATGATCCTTTGATGACCCCCTCGACGGCCAACCGATGGGGTTGCTCCTTACGAGTAGAACGCAGCTAGTCCTGGGAAAATCTGCTCAGATTTGGCTGAGTTAGCACCTTTTTTGTTAAAAAAAATCACTTGTAATTTTTGTGTAAGAAAAAAGTCCTAATAATAGAAAATCAGCATTACCTCGGTCATTTGCAGGACTATTTAAGTGTCCTTAAGTCACCACATGCTCCGTATCCTGTCAGATACGTAACAAGGATAAAAATCCTTCAGGAAACTGAAGAAAAGGTCTTTTCTGTTTACAGAAAATTGGCTATAACATGGTCATGTCCTTGCGGATCCTGATGGGTCCCATCTCAAACGGTAAGTATTCATAAGAGCTATGTGGTGGCCAAAGGACACTCGAATCGTCCTTGTAGTTCTCGAGTTATACTTGTTTTTCTTATATTAGCCAGTTATCCTGCGCATCGACTAAGAGCCGATGATCGTTTGATGAACCCTATATTCTTCAATGGCAATCGATAGCTTTCGTCCTTACGATTCTAACGACACCAAACTTGGCTAAATGCGTTAAGATTTGGCCAAGTTACGTCTATTTTTCTATAACATAAATTTTCTAAGGGGCTATAGGAAAAATGTCCTTAAAACAGAAAATTTAAGGACTATCAGAATGTCCTTTGGCCACTAGATAGGGCGTATTCTGCCAGATCAGAATACGTAACAAAAAGGATGAAAATCCTTCAGGAAACTGAGAAAAAAGGACTTTTCTGTATACAGAAAAATGACTGTAACCCAGCCATGTCCTTGCGGATCCTTACGGGTTCTGCATCAAACGGTAAGTATATATTAGGGCTATCTACTGGCCAAAGGACATTCAAATCGTCCTTGTAGTTCTCGAGTTATCCTGAATTTTGTGTTTTTGGTCTCTTTCCTCGCGCATGTCGAGTGAAATTTTCCAAGTCGATGATCCTTAGATGACCCCTATATCCTTGAATGCCAATCGATGGCTTTCGTCCTGACGATTCCAACGACACCAAACTTGTCCAAATGCGTAAAGTTTTGGCCGAGTTACAGCTATTTTTCTATCAAAAAAAGCACTTGAAAATTTTCCAAGGTGTAGGCATAGGAAAAATGTCCTAAAAACAGAAAATCGCCTTTAACTCAGCCATTTGAAGGACTATCAGGATGTCCTTTGGCCACCAGATAGGCCCTGTCGTGCCGGATCAGAAAATGTTACAAAAAGGACGAAAGTCCTTCAAGGAGCTGAGAAATCTGCACTTTTCTGTATATAAAAAATTGGCTATATCTCGGCCGTATCCTTGCGTATCCTGACGAGTGATGGCTTAAACGATGCGTATTGATAAGACCTATCAACTGACCAAAGGACATCCAAATCGTCCTTGTAGTTTCCGAGTTATCCTGGATTTTGTGTTTTTGGCCACTTTTTTTGCGATTCCCGACTGAAATTTTCCAAGTCGATGATCCTTAGATAACCCCTATATCCTTGAATGCCAATCGATAGAGTTGGTCCTTACGAGGAGAACGCGGGTATTCGCTTTGAAATCTGTAAGGATTTACGGAAGTTATGTCCTTTTCAAAATCGCATGGAGAATGTACCGAGGGGCAGCCAAATTAAATTTTTATTGCCTACTTTCGAGGGCAGCCATCCAAATTCAAACCAAACTACGAGCAAACGGCCAAAATCTGCTGAAAGTACCAGGCCAACATAATTCAGCAGCAGGTGGCAAATTTTTGGGCGATTCAAATTTAAATCGCCATCCAACGGCCAACTTCTGAATTTAAATTTAAATCGGGGTCCAACGGGCAACTTTTGAATTTAAATTTAAATCGCATAAACTGCCCAACTGATATTTTTTGGCGATTTATTTAGTATTGCCTACTTACAGGGTGGTCGGAAGAAACGTCAGCCTTCTGCTGATTTCTGTTCGCCTGGTACTCCAGGGCGCCAAATTTCGATTTTCGGCTGACGCAGCGGCGGAATCACCAGGTGCAACGTTTTGTTGCAATGTTATCTTAACAGAGCAAATGTTCAATGCCACTGTTAGTTAACAGTGCCACTGTTAAGTAACATTTTTTCACCTACTGCTGATTTCTGTTGGCCTGGTACTTCGCCTGGTATTTTTTGGAAATTTCTGGCTTCCAGCCGATGTCCTGCTGCACGACATGAATGTATCTGAAGGATGTGTGGGTAAAGTATCTGTCAGATACAAAAGTATCTTTGAGATACAAAAGTATCTTTGAGATACAAGAAGTATCTTTGAGATACAAAAAGTATCTTTGAGTTACAAAAGTATCTTTGATGTGCAAAAAAATAAAATACACTCTATTTACACTTGTAAAATTCTTTATTTCATAAATTTCTGCGATTCATTTATACATAGATATTTTCTTATATACAATTATAAATTATTATTTTCATATTGTAATAATTAATTAGCAACTTAATTAATAAATTAAAGTATAATTAATATTAAAATCTACTATTTTACTACACTTATTTGAACGAAAGCCAGCCACAGGATGAAAAAATTTCAGTTGATGATTCATTTATGATCCGATGCCCAGTCCATTATTCGATGTGCTTCTGTGAAAATAAAGATAGTTTTATTAGGTTTATATCTTGAAGTTTATAGTATAGGAGTATACTTACAAAGGAGTTGGTTCCTAATGAGAAAACTGTAAACTCTAAACTCTAAAAAGATAGCCGTTCCTACTATCCATATGCTGGAATTGTATACTGAAAATAAAAGAAAAAGAATAATTCATTTTATAAAAAATATGAATTAAAATAAAAATTGTATTTAAATGTAATTAACAATATTATCTGGAATTTATTACTATCTAACAATTTGTTCGTTCAGATACTTTCGATATAAAATATGAATGAAAAACTATTAGCTATTTAAAAATGCAGCTCCTAATTTAAGTTTAACTAACAGAAAAAGTATCTCAAACAGAAAGATGCGATAATTCTATAGATTCTTCCTTATTTTCTCAGTGCTATCTTAATGTACTTAATAGGAATAATCAATATAGTAATTAATTCCGACTATCAATTGATGTTTCGCAATATTCTATAAATAATTACGGATAATTTTCGATCCCATAAAGTATATAAATTTTTACCTATAAGAACCCGTAGATACTTAAGAAATACTCAGATATAAAATAAGATCAGCCCGTACAATTCCATAAGCTATCCTGCTGGTGCTGAAAGCATAATTCCCGTGACGCATAGGCAAAACTTGAGTAAGTTGCTCATTCATAAAACTTATGGAGACCTGGTCGAGAATCGGATCATGCTGTAAAGGATCAGAAAAATAGAATAAAGAAGAAAGAATCGCACGAATTTTCAAAACTTACGTTCAATGGGTAGGGATGATAAAAGATGGCTTTTAATAGTCTGCCCGAATCGAAGGGCAAAATTGACCTGAAAATTAAAATTTAATTTATTAATACTAAACTATAGATCCATATATATATTATAGCTGAAACTCACCACAGTGTTGATTTGATTGATTTGACGAGATTCAAGAGAAACAAGTTCAGTACTAAAATTAGTTCCACTCTATTGATATATGTCTGCATTTTAGAAATTCTTGATCTGAACTATAATTAAGTCATACATTTTGAATTACTTTATGTACGATTTATTTAGAACAAGTATATATAATTATAATATTAAACTAAATGCCGCAATTATCAAACAGTTTTAGAGCTAAACACCGTGAAAAGTATTATTTTTTGTGCTTTGAATAAAGATTTATATCTATTAAAAATTCACAGAGTGTTCAAAAAATATTTAGGATATTGTAATATATAGAGTAATATCAGCTCGCGTAATTCCGTAAACTATCCAGACGGTTCGCAAGGCATAATCCCCGTGAGGCATAGGCAGCACACGGGTGAGCCTTTCATTTAGATAACTTGTGGGCAGCTTATCTATAGCAATATCGTGCTATATAGAAGGATTCAGTTTCAAATCTGAATGAAGAAATTGAATTTCTGTTACTTACGTTAAATGGACAGGGATGATTAAAATTGGAATAAGGTAAGATGAGATCGCTGAAAAACTGCTCTACGGGATTTGCGATTTTCCTCAAGAATTTACAGCCATCTATGGAAATATTATATAGAAACGGTTTATAGCCGTTTGCACGTTTCAGAAGTGCAAAATTTAACTGTAGTGAAGATAAAGGATGGATAAATTGGGTATAATTAAAATAGGTAAATAGGTAAGCTTATATCCTTGCAGAGGATATTCTAACTTTGATGCAAAATGTCTAATACAAAGAATTGTGCAGGGAAGCATCTCCGACTCCATAAGGAATCTATATAATTAATCAGGACGTTCAGTCACGTCCGTCTCTCTGCATTTTCCCTGCTATCCTAGCTTATCGGATCGGTTGGAACAGTCTACAAGGGTATCTAAACTTCGGCGTCAAGGATAGTTTTTCTTTTACTACTTACCACAGCACTTTTGATTGGTTTGTGATGCATTATGGCTTTCATTGACCAATATTTGTAGGTTCGATTTATGGATTTCAGAAAACATTTCTCAAACTCGCAGAATTCCTTATCCTTGTCCACACATTTCACGTTGGAGAATTCCACCAGACAATTTATCTGAAAAGATTGAAGGAAAACATTTTAAAGAGGACTATATAAGGATATATATATATAGCTATATATTCATTTATACCTGATTAACAAGATACAGATACAGCATAACAAGAGAGACCACTTTTTTAGCAGAGGACTGCATTATTATAAGTTCTGATCACTACTGAATTTAAACCATTTTCTGGATGATTTATTAGAATAAAAATATATATTATAGATATTTAAATAAATATTGATACAAAACTGTTGGTCGAATGAAGCCTCAATTTAAAATTAATAAAATAAAATTTGTTTAGCTAAAAACCGTATCAACAACAGCTCTATTCGCCTAAGGTCGACTTTCCAATACTCTATACATAGATCTAAGCCATAATTAAATTGTTTTCATCCTCTGTTTTTATCCTGTTTAAGATATTTATACTTATTTCAAACAGTTTTCATAGTTGAACGCACAGCATGTTGTTGCAAGAGCATTGTGGCAAAGTCAGCATGCAACCTGCAGCACTGTGAGTGTGCCTGTGAGTGTGTGAGTGTGTGAGTGTGTGTGTGTGTATCTGTTGCAAATGTCTCAATTTCAATGCAAGCAACAAGCAACGCCTGCAGCAGCCAGCAGCAATCAGAAGGTTGCTGCTGATGCGGCTGCTGCTGCTGCTGCTGTGTTGCAGGCTCCTTGTAGCACAGCTAATGACAGGTTATCCGCAAGATGCAAAAACTGGTAACAGTGCATGATCCCTGGCTACCTGCTAACAACAACAACAACAACAGCAGCAGCAATTTCAGGAGCAGCAGCAGCAGCAACCTTTAGTCAATTGCCAATAAGTGGCAATGTGGTCGAGGCGTCTAATGTCTAAATTTGTTGCACGAGGAGCCTTCTCCTTCAACTGCTTCTCCTGGACTTTCCAGAGTTTTGGCATTGCATAACCCAGAGTAGAGTAGAGTAGAGTTTATATATACACCATAATTATAAGGTCTGCGAGGAGTGCTCGACTCTTTGGGTCTCTTGGCTGCTGACTGATGTGCTCCGACGCCTTTTGTTTGGGTTCAGGTTCGGGGTTCGGGGTTCGCTCGCTGGGCTTCTTCCTTGTCTCGTTTTTCGGGTTTAACAACTAAATTTGAAAATTTGACGCAAACAATATTCAGTATTCAGGCAAGTCTCTGTCTGCCTGTCTGACTGTCTGCTGGCCTGCCTCCAGGGAGCCTGATTTCTCAGCTCAAAACTGTGTCTGCTGCGGCATCTCTTGGCTCTTGGGTCTCCGCTCTCTCTCTCTCTTTCTCTTTCTCTTGGCATATTTAATTAATTTATTTCCAGTGATCGCCGTCTCGAAGCGTGTTTCTTGGCGTCGTCTTCGTCTTGCTGCTTTTTGAAGTGTTTCAAAATTAATTCCGATCGTCAGTCGTACACCGCCCCGGGGGTGCCAAGAGCTAAATAACTTCCAATTTTTTCCTGTTTTTTTTTTTTATCCTTTGTTGGGCGCGTGATTTGAGCTCCGTTTCTCTTCTTCTCTTCCTTTCTGGGTCTGTTTTTCGTTTGAATTTCTCGTGATTAGCACACGAATAACTATATTGGCTGTGGGCGATATTGTGGGCGTGGCCGGCCTTTGACAGCTGCTGGCACCGATACCTTTTTTTTTTTGTTGTTTCTTTTTTTTTATTTATTTTTTGTAGATTATAAATATTTGATCTATATCAAAATCTCTTTGGTTCGAGATCAGAGCAATTGGCAGAGGTCTCATATGAATTCTGAAGTTGTTTAAGCCAAAAAAAGATATTATTAATTTTCCCTATAACTAAAGAAAACCAAGTCCAATATACTCAGGTTTTTAGCTCTTTCCCGCTGTTGTAATAATTATAATTTTCGTATTTTTTTATTTCAAATTCAGCCAAGTTGAATAACCCTTAAGAAAAAACAGAAATATTGTTCATCTCAAAGTGTAAATCCTTGACAGACGAGATCCTTCATATTTAAGTCTGTCACATTCCTTTGGCGCATAAATTTATATTTTCCCTTGCTATATTATAATACTTTCCCCTAGCTGCTTTTCCCCCTTCTGAGTTGGCGCATCTGCTACAGATTATATAATTATACAATTATATTTACATTAAAAATCCTGCTACATTTATTTCTTGGCAGTCTTCTTCTCAAGAACTTTCGAGACACATGTTTTTTGACAACCCCCAAAAGATACATATATATATATATATATATATATAAATATCTGGGGTCCGCTCGAAGCAAACAAGTTGACAAGAAGTAAAGCCATGAAAATAAACATTAGTTGCATTTCAATGAGTAAAACCAAATAAATACTGCGGGTAGCTCTGCCCACTCCTCTTCTCTCCTCTTCTCTCCTCTCCTCTCCATTCCTCTCCCCTCCTCTCCTCTATCTAGGTTCTATGTTCTTTATCTCTCTTTCGTGCCTTTTTAGTTCTATTTAGCAGTGTTTTTTAGTGTCTCCAAGGTAGAGAGACGCCACAGGAAACGCGTAGTGACATTTGTTATGTCAATTTTTTCTGACAGCCATCAATCGAAATCCCAAAGTTTCCCCGTTGTGTTGACAAGCGCGTTTGCGACTGGGTCTTGAGTTTCAGCTGGGTCTGTGGGTCTGTCAACGCTCAGACACGCAGCAGGGGGACCTCCCAGAACTGAGAACTATCCGCCGTATTATGGCCAGTTTCTAAGTGTTGAAAATTAATTGATGCGGTTGCAAAAACGCATTGGTTCCAGCATATACCCATATGTATGATTGTAGTGCTCCCGGGTTCGTCATGGAGTCCATAATATTAACCGTAACCTAACAAGCTAACTGTAATGCTTGCCTCAAGGCAAACCACTCAATCAACTAGCCGAAACAGTCAGAATTCACGCTAAATGCTTCAGGTAACTTCAGGTTACTTGCAACTGCAACTGCAACTGCAACTACCTGCCTGCCACTCACTGGTTAAATTTTTTTTTTTTTGTCTTGTGGATTTTGCAGAGCTGCAAAAACCTCATTTTTTTAGCCAAATTTTCTATTCTTTTTTTTTTAAATTGAAAGCACTTTTTTGAAGGTTATTTTCGCGTTGTAAAAAATGTTAAATATTTATATTAATTAATTTTTATATATTTTTTCCATCCACTCAGCATTATAAATTTTTTTCCGCTATATTCAAATATTTATTATAACTTTGCAGGTTTTTCTTTTAATTTTTCAATCCATATTTTGCCTCCAAAAATCTTTTTTAATGGGCTGAAATTCTATAAAATTTGAACATCCAAAAAATATGTTTTTTTCCGGATTAAGTTAGCACAAGCAAAGTATTATAATTAATAGTTTCTTTTGTATTTTTTATAATAATAAAAAAAGGAATATTTATTTAAAATTTGGATTATTTTTTTAGCTATGCAGCTAGCCTTTTCTTTTTGGGTCAAACTGAAATTCCAGAAAACATAAACACATCAGCACAACTGTTGTCCAGTGTCCAGTGTCCTGTGTCCTGCGTCCTGTGTTATCCTGCGAACACATGTTGTCCATTTAATTTGTGTTTTGTTTCGTTTTGTTTTGTTTTCTCTCTGGGCACATTTTTAATGACAATTTCTGTTACAGTTTTCGTATAGTTTTTCAGTTATTTTTGGGCAACAGATTGTTATCTTAATGACTCTATACCTTTTTTTCATGGCAGTAGAAAAAAAGAAGATATTTTATTGTATTTTAAATATATCCACACTCGAATTTTCAATTTCATTTCAACAACTGTTGTTGCTGTCAAACTGTTTTCTCTATTTCATTCTATCTGTTTCTTTTTTCCATATTTGTCTTCTGTTTCCATTGTTGGTCCATTTTCCACTTGGCTGATGTTCCTCAAATGAAAACTCAAGTGTTTCTCATTTCAGTGAGTCTTCATCAGGATGTGCGCTATGGCCAGGCTAACTCCTCTGCGAGTGTTTACCCTCTGGACTGCATCCTTTTCCACCATTTAATAGCATAATGTGTTTCGTATTTTTGTGGTTTTTAACAGCAGTTGCTGCCGCAGGTAGTTGACTTGAGTGGCTCAGCTTGTGATTTCAATTTAGTCGCTGATTTGCACTCAGAAAAAAGACGTATAACTCTGTCGAAATATGTGAGGGATTCCATTAGGCCCTTCGCGTAATAGAGCCCCATAGAACCTTTAGGAGTGTGATTTCAGCTGCCTTTCTTGAGACTCTGTGCCAAAGATATATTTATAAGATATATTTCAGCACTCAAAGTCGACAGTGAAAACTTTCTATTCACGAATTTATATAATTTATACAGTCGAAACTTTCTATATTAATTATATATAGGAAAAACTTCCCAGTAGATTTCTGAATGAAAAGCTGACTCGTACCCTACCCATGCCCCACGGTGTCTACGGCCTATGGCTTACGGACTGAGTTTAATCTATATATTATTATTATATTATTATGTTATATTATAATATTATATTGTATAAACCGCATATAAATTTCAATCATAAATGACATCTAATAGGCCGGAACGAAGTCTCTTCGTCTTTGTTAATAATGCTAAAAAATTGCGGCAATTTAAGCTATACAAATTATTTTTAATAGTATTTTTATAATATTCGAAGTATATTTTAAAATTCAATATCAGTTCGCATCGAAATACAAAAAAATGCAGTCGTGTCTCAATAAATCAGCAGCAGTTCTCTGTCTATTTCTCATAGTTCAGATACATTCCTTGGTTGAATTTCGGAATATTAAATGTGTTTCCAGAGACAAGGAGTTCGCTGAGGTGGGCTATTGCTATCTAAAGTCAGTTAATAGGACCTATAAATATGCCTCATTAAAAATAATCTTACACAAGCTGCCGGTCTACAATTTTGCGGTGGGTATTCTGAATACCAAAATACTATTTCAAAATGAAATACTTAATTATTTCTGTATTATCTGCAGGCTAACCTAGCTTTTCTCAAGCGGGCTAACGGCTATAAGCCCTTTCTTTATAACGTTACCGTGGACGGCTGCAGTTTCTTGGAGAAGAGCACCAATCAGTTGCATAAGTATCTTGCCAGTATCTTCTTACCATTCATCAATGTGAATCATACGTGTCCAATCAATGTAAGTCAACAAAAATTTAATTATTATTGGCTAATTCTCTTCCCAATTTTAGCACGATATTATACTAGAAAAGCTTCCCAGCAGTTATCTAAATCAGAGGCTAACTGGAGCTTTGCCTATGCCCCACGGCGAATATGCCTTGTCCAGCCAGTGGCTTGCCTATGGAATATCTCGGGCTGATGTTACGATATATATAACAATTTCTTAAATATTCTTCTTATCTTTTAAAATTGTTTTTTGAAGGGATAAAGCTTTGATATTTGGTATATGCAAACTCGCTGACGATCATTAGCAATGAAAATCGATGTTAATTAGCTTTTAATAAAGAATAATCTGGGGAAATCTGAAATCTCCAACAACCAAGAATCAACTGAATTTTAATATATTAATTCTAAGCGAGGTTACAAGTAAAAATATTTAATATTAAGTCTGTCATTCCCTTTCTAAGAGAACCTCTCTAGTAAAAATATTTAATATTAAGTCTGCCATTCCCTTGAAAATCTCAGCCAAATTCACAGAATTACTGAATTTATTCTAGAATAAATTCTCTTTTGGCTAAAGTGGAAATCGGAACTCTGTTTTATCGGGATCTGACAGCCAGCGCGTAACGATAATTTCAACAAATAATTGAAGCTTTTAAATTATAATTAAAACAATGGCAAAATAAGCGAAATTCTCTAAAAGTTTTTTCGTAGTTTTCATTAGTGGATCGAACGCATAAAAATGCAGACTCATATCAAAAAAACTACGGTCCTGTGTTTACTTCTAATAGTTCAGGTGAAAAAGTCTATATATCTATCGAACTGGTATTTCTTTATCTTTATCCTGTGATTCCGTATTTCAGATATATTGTTTGGTTGAATTTAGTAATGTTAAATGTGTTGGTAGAGACAAAGAATTCGCAGAGTTCGAGTATTGCTACCTAAAGTCAGTCAATCGGACCTACAAATATCTCTCAATAAAAGTAATTCTCCACCAGCTGCCAGTCTATAATTTTTCCGTAGGTATTTTTTTATATATTCCCAAATAGAAAATATATATAAATAATGGTGGTTTTTAGCTGAATATTGCTCTGCTTAAACGTGAGAATGGCTATAAGCCGTTTCTTTATAACATTACTGCAGATGGCTGCCAGTTCTTGAAGAAGAGAAAGAATGCCGTACATAAATATATTGCTAGTCTCTTTCTGCCATATATTGTGGGAAATCTTTCTTGTCCAATCCGAGTAAGTCAACAGAAATAGGATTATTCATTTCTAATTTTGTTATATTTTCTAGCGTGACATTATACTAGATAAGCTACCCAGCAGTTATCTAAATCAGCAGCTGACTATAGCTTTGCCTATGCCCCACGGCGAATATGCTTTGTTCACTCAGTGGTTCGCGTATGGAGTTTTAATGGCTGATGTTTCTGTATACGTAACTGTTTCCTAAATATTTGATTTTTATATATTTAGTAATACTCTACACTTTAATACCTACTCTTTGTTCTTTAGCATTTAATTCCAAATTTCAGTGTTTATTTTCATAGAAAGTTGTTCCTTTCTCTGAACCTTCCAAAGGTCAGTTCGCAATGAGTTCAATGTTTCTTTGATCAAACAAATAGTACTATGGATACTTCTATAGGTATTCAGAAAAGTATTTTCACAGATAAATCTTGATTTTTGGATATATTTTAGCTCTTTCGAAATAAATTTGTCACTTTAAAATACAAAAAAGAATCTCAATTAAGAGGAATTGCTTTAAGTCAGAAAATTCTCGTAGTATATAAAAAATACTTCCCATATTTGAGTTTCCCAGTTTTTAAGAACTCGTTGGGATTGGTTCCTAAATGCATCAATGAGGGGGAGATTGTCAGGGAGCTTCAAAGTGAAGGAATATTCAAAGTACAAGCAGCTATTCTGTATGACAGCCGCGTTAAAAGGCAGACATCAAATTGAATGGCCTCAGAGCAGGCAAGAATGGAGCCAAGTACACTGAGCGAGAAAAGAGTCGATTGTCGAGTTCGAGTGAATCAATATTAGGCGAATGCTTCGAGAATCTCTTTGAGTAAGTTAATAACAAAATTAGTTGGTCGAAAACCTATTGAGCGATTCCAGAAATTCGGCAATTTCTCTCAGTGCAGCGGAGGCTGCTGCTGCTGCTGCTGCTGCTGTTGCCGCTTTTTATGGCTGCGGCTAATAATGCAATTTGCTGTACGCTGTGGCAGTTGCAACTTGAAGAAGTCGCATCATTTGACAAGACATTTATGCGGCACTTGGCGTTGCCATTGCTAAATTAGGCGCAACGTTGCAAAGGCAACCTGCCACACAAATTTTTCCCAGCGCGTGTGCAATTATTCAGTTATGACAAACATTATGTGATATATGGCAGGTTCTTCTCTTTCTCTCTCTCCCTCTCTCTGTCTCTTTCTGTTTTTGGTGGCATGCAGCATGCGGCATCTTTAGCCAATTACCAGTTTCAATTGCATTTCACATCAGCATTTCACACACTGAAATTCTCTGTGGCCTACCACAAATTGCAACCAAAATCATTTTGTAAATTGTTGAAAAGCTTTGGAGGCATCAATTTAATTATTAGCCCCAAAGGTCGATTCAATTATTTAATTATTCAATTATGAAACCGACAAATATTCCTGTAAATCTAATGAATTATTCGAGCTTGACTCGACTCTAGTTATACGCCTGATTGATCTGTACCAAACCGAAATTACATGCAACATAGTCAACTTATTCAATAGCCCGAAACGGGCCTCTAAGGAATCATCAAAAAGGAGTAGATTCTTGGAGAATTCATATTTCAATTGGATGATTAATATATTAAATTTTAGCTCTTTACTCAACCTTAAACCCAGCCCATAAATCGAACTTGGAATTGTATTACAAGTATTACAAAACAGATTGATTGCCCTTCCCTTTTGAATAAACTTTTATTTAATATAAAAAAAAATATTGCCCTCTTTTGTGTATAGACTTTCCCAGGCTCTGCATTTAACCAACCCAATAAAATATTCATATATTAATGTTCACGCTCCACTATTATCTTTTTCAGTATCACATTTCTAACTCTCGTTCCCCTTCCCAGCCAGAGCACCCTTTTCCAGTGTCTATTTAACTATGAATATGGAATTCAAGCGGAGTTTCTGTTTATACAAATCCTTAAATACTTACTGCTTGGTAAATCGAGACCTTAGACAACTTTTCCTTTCGATTTCTGGCTACTACTCCCTTACCCTACTCTTTGCGTGTCTCTATTGATCTATTGGTATGCGATCGATCCCAGAAAACATTACTCATTTCTACACTTTGTAAGCGTCTTCTTTATTTTGGGTCTATGTCAGGGTTTTCCCACTGTACACCTCAACTTGTTTACAGTATCCAATTACCCCCAGGCACAGTGGGGCCCCCCTGGTGGCGAGACAGTAAAAAACATCGCTCAACCAGCAGACAGGCAAGAAGAACTGTAACGACATGTCAACAAGTCTCTTGACTGCATTTCAAGGTAATTGCCACAAAAAACAAGAGTTGAGACAAGACTTCACCTGACTACCTTCTATAAATTATTGAAAGTGAGCTGCGGTACGCTTCACGTGGAGCCAACTCTGGGATCGCGTGTCTTCTCCCTGCCTCTCCGCCTCTCTGCCTCTCTGCCTCGCCTTCCAAAACAATCGCTTGCTTATCTGATCGTTCACAGAGAGAGAAAAATGCTGGTCTAAAAATAAGTCTGAACAATCTAAATTTAATGTTGTTCAAATATTTATATTGATATCAGTAATTTTTAGTTCAGTAATTCTCCAATTTTCCATTTAGTTTTAACTTAAATCGAAGTTTCAACTTAAATCAAGACTAAAAAGAGATCAAGACTAGACAAGCCAACAAAAAATGCTTTCCTTATTGGATTTTACTTTTTATTGGGAAGTTTTCATTATAAAGTGGAATATTTCTCTCTGTGTAAGGCCTGGCCTTAACTGAACTCAACTGAACTGGAACTGGAATTGGAACTGGAACTGGACCGTCTTTCAGTCTTATCAGCGCACATCTGGGCATCAATAATGTCTTTGTTTAGCCAGACGTCATGATAGAGAGAGAGAGGCAGGGAGAGACGAGGAGGCGGAATCGGAGATATCTAAAGATCGAGAGATCGAAGAGAGATCGTCATTGCTGTGAGGGAGGCTGAAGAAGAAAATGCAGTGTTGACACTTGCCATAAAACTTGGAACACAAACTGAAGTTTCTGGGAATATAGGCAGCTCTTTGGCAGGTGCTCTCCCCAGCTCCTGTGGCAGGCTCCTGAAGGGTGGTCAACATGTCACCACATAATTTATGGACTCTATCAGATTCTTGACTTGATTCTTCTGTCTTTCCCTCCCTCTCCCTCTCCCTCTCCCTCTCCCTCTCCCTCTCCCTCTCCCTCTCCCTCTCCCTCTCCCTCTCCCTCTCCCTCTCTCTCTCTCTCTCTGTCTGGTGTTGACATGTTTGTTTACACGAACTAATTTCGTGTTTTTTGGTTATTAATAATACCCTTCCCATAGTCGTCTACTAAGCAGATGCATCCCACGTTTCTAATTCCTTCACTTATCCTCTTCGAGATCTGAATATTTCCCTGCCTCCAACATGTAATCGCTCTGGCTTCTTTTTAGCTTTTTTACCCATTTCCCAATCGCGTGCTGTTTGTTCTTGTTGTTGTCTTTCGGAGTACTCTGCTTTATTAATTCGGGGATTTGGGGAATTAGCTCTCCAAATTTACCTCCCTCCCTGCGCTTCTGCTTGTTATTTTGTTATTTGTTTGCATTTGAAATGGACATGAAATGAATTCGCTTATAAATATGCATAAATTTATACATATAAATAAAGTATTTTTTCGCATATTTCTCTCTGAGAAAAATATGAACACGGCATGTCCTGTTTATGACGCCTGCACCCGTGGGAGCCCAAAAGAGAGTGAGAGAGAGAGAAAAAAATACATATATTAATAGGTTCAGGGACTTAACATGGACAGAAGAGCAGCAAAACATTGCCGAATTATCAAATCCAATAAAAATATGATAAATTGGAACAGGCTAATGAAGCATGAAATGAAGTCTGATAGCATCTAAGCCATTCGAATAACAACAAGTAAATTATAATGTTCAGAGACTTTTGGGCATAAAAGTTGGAAAAACTTGCTTAGAATAAATGAAAGTCATCTTATATCTTCGACTTCGAATCAAACTCATAATATCCTCGGCAAGGGAAAGTCTTCAATTCTACAAGTTATAAGGAATATCTAAGAAGTCTAGAGACGAAACCAATTCAAATTCGAAAAAGGAACCTAACATCATAATAATAGCTGAAATTCCCTCACGTTTGCTCCATAAACCAACCTACAATCCCCGAGCATAACTATCCTATTGGAATATCAATTTCAACACTATTCCTTAAGCCGGGTGACAATTTTACAGCCCTCACTTCCTGGCGCCAAATCATATTTCAAATATTGACCTTAGACTGAACCACAAAAAAAGAAAATAAAGGAAATAAATAAATAAAGGAAGGCAGCAAGAAAACAACAGACTAAATTAAATAAACAAAGGATGTGACCAAGTGACAGGGCTACCGATCGGATCGATGTGACCAATCGAAAACGTAACATGGGCGATAGAGATAAGATCCGAAATGCAACCGATCCCAGCTACAACTGAGTCAATTCCATTCAGGGGAAGTTCTCTCTTCTCTCTTTTTTTTTGTATTCCTTTTTTCTTGAAACGAAGGAGCAGAAGACGAAAGACAAAAGGAATTTATGACTTGTGTCACTTTCAGCACCATCAACTCGTAACTCAGACGCGCAGTTCTCCAGCGATTCTCCAGCAGTTCTCCAGCATTCCCCAGTCAACTTGAATTCCACGTATGCGCGCTTCAAAATTAAGATACAAACATGCTCAAGGAGCAGGAAGATGGCATCGCCCAGGCCCAAACATAGATGATTGTGCCAAGGCAGGCGATGCTACAGTGGGCCAAGAGTATTTATCACCCTCACAAAAAAAAAAAAAAACAAACTATAAATTTAAGTAAAATAAATTAAAATTATAATTCAGAAAAAATGCAGTCAACATTTTTAAATTTTAAACATCTGAAACATTTGAAACAGTTTTGGCCCACTGTGCGCTGTGCAGGCAGCAGACCGCAGACCAGTCGCTGGCGACACTTGTGTGAGTCCGCAATCGCTCAAGCGTTCAAGCTGACGTTCCTCTTCCCTGCTCCCTCCTTCTGCCTTCTACCTTCTGCTTCTTCTACTGCGCCTGCTGCTGCTGCTTCGTCTTCTTCTGCTTCTTCTTCCGAGATAAGTGCGTGGCGATAAGCGCGACAGACGACAAGCGACAAACGACAAACGTTTCATTGGGCTGCGCCTGCGCAAAATGCCTCAGCTCAGGGCATAAAGAGGGGCAGAGAAGAAAGGATAATCGGGGCCAGGGTAATCGAGGGGTAGTCGAAAGGTAGTCGGCGGAACAGGCTTGTAGGCAGCCAACCACATCTCGAAGCATTCAAGGAGCTTGAACAATTGCACACTTAAATTGCTGCGTGTAACGCACTTGGTCAACAAAATGTTCAAGGCGCCTACTGAAAATTAAAGAGGCGTTGTTTAGCAGAGGGGTTCCTATCATCAAAGACGTGTTTAGCCTCACAAAACTTCACCAAAATAAAGTGTCATTTAATAGCCAACATTTTATTAGACTCCACTCTTAATAGAGAATCGATTAGTTCTGATATGGATCAAAATAACTTGCTCAAAGGAGGTTTATGGCTTAAACCATAAGAAGAGCTACCAACTATACTTTCCTGGCAAATACTCGAATCTTATTCAGTCAGTCTTATATCAGTCTTTCTTATCTATTTTATGGATTTCTTTCCCATAATATCCTTCTCGGATAAGAAGCAAGTTTTCTGTCTGCTCCTTCGAGCTACACCACTGACTGACTACTTAGATATATCAGCATAGGCTTTAAACACGATAAGGGAATATTTGAAAGGATTTTTAATTGCTTTCAAGTGGCCGCACCGATCCATTCATTTACCGAACGAACACTCTTAAAAATACTTTCGAGCCGTTCGTATATGAAGTTGTTAAGCTGTTGACAACATGGGATTATAGAAGTATTCGAGTATCCAAGGCAGAGGCCACTTCAAGGCCCAAACCATCTTAATGAAGTCCTCATGAAATTCCTGGGCACCTGGCGAGGCATTCCTCAAGATCTGTAGACAAATCGGCCACTTAAAGGAAGAGTATACAGAGGAGTAGAGTATGCAAATACTTATTCTTATCGCTGCTGTAAATGATAATTATCATTTGGAGACTAATTGCCGCGATTATCTAACAGTTTAGCGATTGTTCGACTAAATGGGAAATTGAATGGATGAGTTTTATAAGTGGATTATGTCAAATGATACGAATGCTCTCCTGTCTCCTCTCCTTTCGATGCTCGACACATGAGAGCATCTGATGCAATCAATTAATGTCAGACGACACCCGCATATATCAACTGAATGTTTCTACATATTTCCCCATCCGCTGTGGAAAAAAAATCAAATATTCATTAAACTGCTGCTGTAGCTATCGTAACCCCTAGATTCATAGCATAAATTCATAATCCACATTGATTCATTAATTCCAAAAAACATTCCGTGCTCATTTCTGCATATTATTTGCATAAGTTCAAAATCCATTTGATAAATATTCAATTAGGTGCAGTTTGCCGTAAAGCCCAAAAATGTATATTATTTTTCTAGCGTAGATAATTATGCAAAAGCAGGGAATGTTACAAGCCTGTCATACCCAGCACGACTATCATATACCCTGCAATATTCTGTCAGCAGCTTGAAAGAGGAAAGTCTCAATCAACAAATATTTATATAAAATATTCCCAATATTAACATTAGTTCCAAACGATTCTGTTACAAACGAATGCAGCAGCTTAATATACCCTTTTGCACACATTTTTCCGAGTACAGGGTATAGAAATGCAGCGAATAAAATTACAAATTAATCGAATGCGATTTACATTGTAAACTGAAATAAGAATTAAAATAATAATCAGGAGAGTTCATTCACTCATTGCACCCACCAAACGAATAGCACAAGTGGCGCCCCCTGGCGGCAGCCTTTGACTCTATCCGAAGACGCTAATTACCCTACGTTTAGCCCTGAGTTTTCTGCTTCGCATTTCCTGTCGTTAATTCTGTGGAAATTTTTTATTGGCCATCGAAATGCAATTAAAAGCCATAAAGAACAAAGAAAAATGTGTGAAAAAAAAAGAAATAAAATAATCGTACATATGTTGACGGGTTGTTAAGACGTATAAAACAAGACGAGACGGCGCTAAAGGTCTTTGATTTCTCACACCTCCTGCGAAGAGAAGGGAACCTCAACTAAAAGATGTGTGAACATTTGGTGTGAACGCTTGTAAATGACTCCAGAAGGACTCTTTCTTTGACTGAAAGCCTTTGAGATGACTCAATAATGAATCACTCACCAGCACCGCTTTGTGGCTCCTTGCTGCTCTGCTATTTATTTTATACTGATCTCAAAGCATGGCTAGTCTAACTAATCTCTATATAAATAGAAAATATTTAAAATGAATAAAAAAAAAAAGTGAATTTCAATTGACCCCGACGTGATTTGAACACGCAACCTTCTGATCTGGAGTCAGACGCGCTACCGTTGCGCCACGGAGTCACCTGAAAATCGTCCGGATTAATAATCAACTTGAATATAATCAATAAAATTGAAGTCTATAAATAAACCTAAATTTCTCAAGAACCAAATACTATATACTAAATTATCAAGAGATGTGCACGAAAATACAATTTATATAGAGAGCTGATAAGCACAAGAATTATTTTCGTTTTTGTCATATTTTTCTCATTTCTCGTATCTTATCTCAAAATTAATGAAATTTCCTCAAGTGCTACAAAATTTATAACAAGTTTTCGAGCTAAAAATTGTACAAGTTTATTATTTATTATTTTTATCAGGATATTTATAACTAGTTCGAAGTAGAAATGCTTAGAAGCTGTACACAGGGTATCTACTAGTCGAACGTCTGCCTAAGGTCTTTTCTTTAAAATATCTTTTATAATAATTCTTAATAATGAAACTATTTATTTTTCTTGTATAATTGGTAGAAGCTTAATTGAGCTGAAGCTGGTAGACTGGTTTTCGAAAATGGAAATCAGCTTTAGAAAATATTTAAGAACTTCGAAAAGTTCTATTAAATATTAAGGAATATTCTCTTATATTTTTATGTTTTCTTTTAATCTTCCCTGAAGTGTGCAGTAAAATCTTAAAGAAATCGCTGCACATCTCAAATATCTTGATATGATAAGCGCAACGCCTCAAGTTCATGAGCAATTTTAATGACCCTTCCATAGGCGGTAATCAACAAAATTGAGGAATCCACAGAGGGAGAGAGAGAGGAAGGGGGGGAAACCCCTTGAAAATTCACTATGCATGTAAGTACTTCTAACGATTACACTTTTTATGTGCACTTTTCAATGTTTATGGGGCTCCAGGGTACTTCTTTGCATACCAATACTACCCGTAGAACCATGGAATATAGCCGAGAGTACGGAGAAAGGCCCCAAATATGTTTTAACGACACTTGCAACTGCAACACAATTTGTGCATTTCTATTAAATGATTTCTTCTCCTACTCTCTCTCGCTTCAGTTTTTTGGTCATATCTAAATCTAATAAGTGTACGAGTACGAGCACGCATATAAATACGATATGGATATGTTACGAGAATATTTTTAATTTCTTTTCATAAGAAAAGTGGCCATAAAAGTCAAGGAGCGGTCATAAAGTCGACCAATCCCTCGCCTCGAACCCTCAGCAATGAGTGCGCCTCCCCCGTATCTCTGTTGTCTGGCCAAAAGGTGTGAATTTCTCCAAGTATTTCTCTGCATTCTCTCTCTCTCCCTCTCTCTCTGATTAATATGAGTCAAAAGCAACAGACGACAAGGCAATGAAAATGTGAAATGAAAATGAAAATGTGAAATGTGAAATGTGAAATGAGAAGCTAAAGAAATGGATAATAAAATTATAAAATGAAATGTTTGTTCCATCTTTATTATACCAAAGTATGGAGTTCTATTGTGTTGTGCTTAGTCTGGGGGCTGATTTGTATCGTTTCAGTTCTTTTTATGACAATCTTTAAGTTTCGTTTTTGAGAAGTTTTATGCGCGTATCCTTAAAGAAAATGAAATGAAACTGCTCAAGTTTTTATGCCCGGGACATTAATCAGCCAACTGATGTACAGTTGCTGCCAAAATATTTGCTACAGTCTGCACTTGAGCAATTTTACGAAACGAATTCCTATCGACAGTTATCGATAAATATGCGTCGCACATCTCTGCAACTTCAAAGGCAAACGCCACTTGAGATCGCATCGTACTCCTCCTCCTCCTCCACCTCCTTCCCGGCATGTGGCATACATCTGATTGAGAGCCGACTGAGACAGCCTAATGAAGCCATTAGCAGCGCCTTATCTGCGTCAGGATACCCAAAAGGCATCCTTCCAAAAAGGTCTACCTGCCTTTGGCCTCTGCCTGCTTTGTTTGCTACAGTTTATTCTCTTTTCCCCGTTTTGTTGGGCAACTAATACACCTAAATTAGATCGAGATCAGCGCGGCTTTATAATAGTAGTAGTCCATGTGGCAGCTGTTCTTCCGCCGAACTGAACATCAAGAGGATTCGGTAAACCGAACTCAGCACCCTGCCCTGCCCTGCCCTGCCCTGCCCTGCTCTGTCCCTACCAATAGCTAACATAGCATTAACTTCAACTCCTGATGCTCTTTGCTATAATATCTTCATCAAAATTGTTTTGTTTTTGGGTATTTTGTGGCTGTTTGCCAAAAAGAAATACCTCAAATCAAGATAGCACCTGATGCAGTTGGTCATTAAGCAATTATCGGACAGGAATTTAAGGATGCGCAAATTTAGGCATGATCATTGCAAATCAGTTTCCAAAAGAGGCCGAAAAGGGACTAAAGAAAAGAGAGAGAATATATAGGAAGTATTTCAACATAATCGATAGTTTTTAACAGATACAATTGCCCTCTAATAAACTCTTCATACTGATTAAATAAAATACAATCGATATTATCGATAGTAAGCCCGAAATTACTATCGAATGTGGAATCTCTTAAATGTCAGATGTTCTCTGAGCCTTCAATAAGCTCTCGCGGCACACACGCTCATAACTCTCATAAGAAATATATAGGAGTATATTTTCCATCCTGCGCTTTACAAATATTGCGGCACTTAAACACAAATGCTGCATCTAATGTGCATCTGCTGCTGTTGCATCCACAGCTTCGCTGCATCCACCGCGACTCCTTCTACTTCCACTGCGGCTCCTTTGCGCGTTTTTTCTTAAAGGCGGCCAAAAACAGTTTCCAGGCAATTGCCAGTGTTGCAACTTACACCAGTCCCCCCTCTGGTCCTTTGACTCTTCTCTTTATTCTCTTGTCTATGTTTTATTGCTTCCGCGCACTTTCGCTGCCTCCCCGCCTGCCACGCCCACTGCGAGAGACTAAGACCAGAAGCTTGCAACTCGCATCTTGCATATGTGAGAAAGTTGCCAGTGCGTTTAGCACTTGACGGCACTGTGGGAGTGCCAGTAGCGCTGCAGGAGGGGGCGTGGTGGACAGAGGCACAAGTGGAATTTGTATTAGGGGGTCCAAACAAATTTTACCTAATTTTCATGTGTGAATAAAAATCTTGCTAGCAGGACCAAAAGTTATTGTACTAATACCAAAGATCGCACCGAAAAAGGGCGCCCCCTACAGACGCCTCTGGTGGGGCATCCGCTTAAACGGAAGCTGCCAACGTTGTTGTAGTTGTCGTTATTGTTGTTGGTGTCGTTGTAGTTGTAGTTGTAGTTGTCTCTGCGTTGTTGCCACATTTTGGCGGTTGCTGCGAATGGTTTCCTGTCACATGCGTTGGCGTAAAGCAGGACACACATGTCTCTGCCTCCGCTTTCTGCTTTCTCTGCTCCCCTTTTCTCCTATTTTTTTTTTGTCTCTTGTAAAAAAAGCAACAGGAGCTACATGCACATCCTGCAGGATACACGCTGTTCACTTTCGCTACTACGTTTTTGTAGTCTATTCCTCTTGCAGTGTGTGTGTGTGTGTTGCATTGTCATTAAACTTTAACCGCGGCATCTGTCACTGCCGCCACAGTCCTTGCAACACAGGAGACAGCAGCAGGAGCTGCCTTAAAGCCTGCTAAATTTTAATTGCCCACATAAAAAAAGAAGAAAGCAGAAAGAAAATCGTCCACCCGAAAAAAAGGAGTGTAGCAAATGTGGCAGTCAGTGTTGCAAGTGCTGCCGTTTTTATTGCTGCCACTGAATGCTGAATGCAACGTTTTTATGGAGCGCCTGCCTCTCCGTTCTGGCCACAGTTTCCATATATCAAGAATTAATTAGCGTAATGCAGCCAGAGTGAGATGGCATTAGAGCCAGCACCCAATTCCCTCTTCTTTTTTTTTCGCACTGTGTTGCATGCCTCAACTGCGCTTTTTTGCTCCTTTGCCCTGGCCAAGTGATCGTGAAAAGTGTTTTTCAGCTTCCTTTTCTCTTCACTTTTTTCAACCTTTTTCATCCTTTTTTTAGGGACTATTAAATATGCGTGGCTACCATTTACATGATGATGCGAATGCTGCCACAAAATGTTGCAGCAGTTGCCAACAGTTTTACGGACTAAATTGGATGAGATTACCGACTTTAAGAACCGTTGAATATATATAAAAAAAAAAGCTATATATATAGAATACTAGCGGGTATTCCCGTGGCACTGGAGGGAAAAGCAAAAGCTGTGTGTTTCCTAATGAAGTTTGCGAGTCTTTTGTGTTGAAAAATACCTTAAAACCTAACAGAAAAGCTGAGAGTATTCCAGGGAATTCATAGAAAAATATGCACAGATAATTCCGAGATTCCAAGCGAAATACAACTGAAGAAGAGCATTTGGAGTAAGTAATGAATTAGGCTATAAAATTCTATATCAACCCAATATTTATCTACTATAAAATATTTTCTACAGGAGCAAACAAGTCTCTAAACTATTCCCTAACTTCGCCAAGCCCTTAGTAAATACTATTGAAATTTATGGAATAAAAATTAAAATCAAATATAGACAATAATTTAAGTAGAAGCTGAAGGTTTCCAAATAATTTCAAAAGTGTAAAAAAAGGTATAGAAATATTGATATAAATGAATAAAACATGTATAAGCTGATAGCTTGAATTGTATGCAAAAAATCCGCTTTATTTTCTACTATTTCAGACTTCATTTTGTAGTTTTCTTTAGACTTTTCTCAGCCAACAATTTGGCCAACAATTCTTTGGCCAGTTCCGCCCCTCAGCCAAAAGAGAAAGAGAAAAAAAAGTAGCATGTCTGCAGGCGATAAAACTTGCTGGCTACTTAAATAATGCAACAAAAGGGTTTCTTTTCCTTTCTGCTACTTTTCAAAGTGCGCTAAATGAATGCCATAAACAAATACGAATAGTAACAACAATAAAAAGGGCAAGTATGAATAGAATGAATACGAGTATTAGTCGTAAGTGAATAAAAAATGGTAAGAAACTGAAAAAAAACAAACGTTTGGCGGAAACCTCAATGAATGCTTGGCTGAGCAGGGTCTGCAGCCAATGCAGCCAATGCAGCCAACCAGCGATTGACTAGAGACACCCTTTGCCACAGGCAACCACAAACAATAACAATAACAACATGCAACATGCAACATGGCTGAAGCGCGACTCGCCGGCAAATGGCAACAATCAGTGGAAGAAGAAACTGGCAGAAACTGTTGCAGCGGGTGCAATCAACGCGTTGACTCCACACGACGACAGCTGCAAAACTTTGTGCCCCGCCAATGAATGCGGCTATTCGCTTGCCACATTTTTGTTGCCGCCTCAAGCAGCAATTGTTGCTGCTGCTGCTGCCGCAGACTGACAACAACAGTTTTTGCTTTTGACGTTGCTCGTTGCTCGCTTGCTGTGTTGTTGATGTTTGTTGCTTGGCTGCTTGGTTGACTGTTGGACAACAGCAACACACACAACAGCAACACACACAGCAACAACAATTTGTGCATTAAAATTTAACACTATGCGTTGTTGGTTGAACGCTTTTGGCTTTTGGGTTTTCTCTTCCGCTTGCAATTCCCAACATTTTGTTATTCATGTGGTTGTTGTTGTTACTTGTGCGGTTTACCTGTGCGACTGTTGTTGTTGTTGCTGCTGCTGCTGCTGCTGTTGTCGCCTGCCACCTGCAGCTGCTGGCTACAAAATGGCGCTGTGCCCTGCCCCTGACATGTGCCCTGAGGCGCTACCAGTTGCCCCTCAGCCACCCTTCCCTTCCCTCCCCTCCCCCGTCAGTGGCCCTTCAGCTGTTCCCTAAGCTGCCACAGCTCACCTGTCAGTGGCGAGTTTTTTTTTTTTTTTTGTAAATTTTGCAGGGCGGAGTTACCTCTCCTCTGGTAGCTGTACCTTTCCCGTAGCCGAAAAAGCTGCTTTTAATTTGGCGAAAATTTAATTAATCCACTGCATTGCGCGTCTGTCCAAAAGTGGAAAAGTGAGTGCTGATGAATTTGTATTAAGCTGCAGTGAATACCCGAAGTATTCGTAACTTAAACGGGGTAGATAATTTGCCTGATAATAAAAACAAGTTGGCACCTCTTTAAGGCAGCTACAAGCTCGAAAATGTGCTGAACTTATTCAATTTATTTTCAATACGAAATAAGATGTGAGCTTTGGAATGGAGTTATTGAAAAATGCATAAATTGAAAAGCCTTTTACTTTAATTGTAATTATAAAAGAAAAGCCCCTCAACATTTGATTATCTTTGATTAATTAATCAAATATTTCTCATCAACTGCATTATTCCTATATACTTCGTACCTCAATCAATTGAAATTCCTTGGAAATTACACGAATTTGTTCAACATTTAAAGCCAATTCAATTTTCATTCACATCTCGCAGCAATTCTCCCGACAAACAAACTTTCTCAGTGATCTCTTCCATGTAATATCTTGGCGTGATCTCTCATACCTTTCCTGATGCTGTTCCCCATTCAAACTTCGAGCACTTTTATAGTTCCGCCTATGGAAAACAACATTCTTGGAGGCCTACCCCCCACCCCTCAATCATCATCTGTTTCTCATGTTCTCTACAGAGAGATAGAGAGAGATAGAAAAAGAGGAAATATTTTGCAGTGTTCTTGTTAATTGTTTGTTTTTGCACAACTGACAACAGCAAACGTTGTTGTCTCTGGCAACACCCACTTCCTGTTTATGTTAATTTCTTGCATGGTCTGGCAACGCTTTTTACCGGCACAATTCTGAAATCTGGAAACTCTCTCGTCCTCTCCCCAAACAACAACAAAAACAGTGTTGGTAAAGTGTGTAAATTCTGTTTGAAATTCCATTGGGAAATGATTGCCACACGAAGGTTTCACTAAAAGGTGTTCGTGCTGCAGTTCGATGCATTTTAATGATGTGCCAGGCGGGCAGCCAGGCAGCCAGGCAGCCTGGCAAGCCGCAATATAATTTCAATTTTGCATCTTTCAGCTGAAAAACTGGAAATTGATTGCAGCAGCAGCAGCAACAATTGCATCTGCAGCAACTCAGCAGCAGCAGCAACACGCAACGCTGAGCTGCAATTGCAGTTGGTTTAATGAGCTCAAAAATGCGCACAACAATGAAGGTCCAGCAATTTTGCATTTGCCCGCCCATTTTATGGGCGTAATTAAATGCAATTTTATGGCCACGATCAAGAGGGCTAAAAGGGCAAGGTGAACCATAAAACGGCCGCCGGATAGAGCGGAAGACCGAGTGTTGAAATGCGGCGCTGCTAACTTGATTTATGCAGCCGCCTTAGCGCCCCCTGGCGGTCAATGCTCGCACTACTTCCGCCTAGATCCCCCTCCCCCCTGCACCCCTTCCAGCCCCCTTGGAGAAAACAATGACTGCGTAATTAATTTCAAAGTAAACAATTTATCAAGTGCTTGGCGGTTGCCCTACCAACCAGCGAAGCAGCAAACCAACCAACCAGAGATGAGTTGAGATCCGACCGACAACTGACAAACGGAAGGCCCCCCAACCCCCCGGGCCCCTTTCACTCCATTCACGAGTGGGCAGCCCCCATTGCTGGGCTGCAGTGTTGGCAAACGCCGCAAAGTGCACCCCTGAGAGTCTGTGTAAGTTCACTTCGAGTGCGGCGAATGCAACTTGAGAACTCAACTGAAAATGCACCAAGAGAACCTTTCGCAATGTGAATTAACTGCATAAGCTTTCATTATACAATTATTTTTGGGATTAAAGTTACTCCATAAAGCATTAACTCTTGAGGAATCTGCCCTTTGATTGAAGTACTCTCTCATTATATCTAAAATCATTTTCACCCACCCTTTTACTAAACCTCGTCTATTCCAGGACTTTTCGGCTTGTAAAAGTTAAGGAGGATTATTTTATTTTTGATTAATTTAAGTTAAAAGATTAGGAATTTCAATAGGAAAACTCGACAAACTAAAAAGTACTCGTAACTATCCGAAGATTAATTTCTATTCTAATATGGGCGTCTAAGGTGGCTTCAATTCAAACTACCCTCAACTATTTAGAGACTAAAATTCAAGAATTATTCTAAGGATAACAAACATAATCCTTTTACCCACTGAAAGCATCAAGAACTTAGAACTTAGCATTGCATTAAATGGTCAGTATTTTATTGAGTACTACTTTGGAAGTAAAATACCAAATGGAGTAAAATACTTGTAGGAATTGGCAGCCCTTTGGGCAAAGTAGATTATCATTATCATAATTATCATTATCATCATCATCTGAGCATAATTATGAGTGGCAAAAATGTAATTCCTGGCTTGCAGTTTGCCAAGCACTTTGCCAAAAATGCATTTAGCATTTGCACAAGAAATTATATTAAAATCAGCTACGTGCTCATCAGCAGCATAATCAGTGGGGAATCCCAGGGCTGGGAGGGGGGTAGAGGGAGTTTCAAGGGGTTTAAGAAGGCGAAATTAGTTGCTGAAGAAGTGCAATTTGAAAGAGATTACAATTATTTGATTGCTCTCCTTCTCTAGAGTAGCCAGAAAAAGGCCAAAAGTTTTTGTGTGCACACACAGCCATAAATTTAGGACAGATAATGCTTGGCTATAAGATTATACGCACTTTTTTTCTTCTTTTGGGTGCTGCCATGAATCATTTGTATACAGAGTGAATCATTAGCCAATATGTATGAATTGAATGAATGAATGAATGAATGAATTGCTTGTCTGCAGCAGAGGAACTGCTAAAAAGAAATGTAAACTTGGCAAAAGAAGACTTGAAAGTACCGCTGCAGCACAGGTTTCCCTCCTGACAGTTTCATAAATTAAGACATACAACAATAAACAAATAAACAACAGACACACAGAAGACACACGTGTTTGTGGTTTGGCTTTTGCTGAGTAGCAGAGACAGCACCACAGAAGAGAAGAGACACCAGAAGACTGCACCAGGCAGCAGGCAGCAGGCAGCAGGGAGGCAGCTTCAAAGAGTTTGTCAAGCGGCAAAGTCTGTCGCTAATTATGCGAGAGACCCCCACTTTATACTCCTTTTATTCCTCCTCCCGTATGAGTATACCAGGCGTATACACTGAAAGAAAACATTTGCTATGATCTGTTACTTAATCCGACCTTTATTTTGTATCTGGCAGATACAAAAGTATCTGAGAGACAACAAAGAAGTAATAGAACCATTTTAATAGACGGACAGGCACCTCTAATGAATATCTGCTTTGTTTTTCTCAGTGTAGCCATCTCTTCCCGCATTGCTGTCTACAGCAATTGCGTTATACAAAAGGCGAAAAGTAAAAGAGGAACGCCAAAAAGCCAAAAGCGACGGGCCGAATGACATGTGAAAATATGCAAATGCAAAATATCAAAAGTGAATGAATTGAGTCCAGGCCTCTCCTTCCTCTCTCTCTCTCACTGGGCTTATTATACTCATAGCTACGGGTCTGCCTCCACAGGGGTGGAGTGCTGAGGGGGGGACAGGGGTTATTTCCATTGCACTTCCACTCATTAAATATAATGGCCAGACACAAGGCGAGTTGTCAACCACAGTGTGCTTTAATTATGATGTCGAAATTCGCATTAATTGCCACTGAAAAGCGAGCAGTACAACAACAGCCGAAACTCTTCATTTAAAAAAATATATTATACCCTGTAATTATGCTCAAAAATGGGTCATACTCATGTGAGACTTGTCGTGGCTTTCCATGCTATGAATCTTCTAGTGAGATTAGTTGCGACAAGCAAAAGTGTAGCTTTTATGGGTGCTCAAATTAAAGGGTATTTGCTAGCCGTGCACGCCCTGCTGGAGCCCATACTTACTCTCTACTTTAAGGAACTGACAGCAGTTTATGCAATTTTGACAAGCATTTTAAATGTGCGTCCAACCGTCGACAGTTGTCAACTGTTATTGTCGAGTTGCCGACTTGATTTCAGATGAGGGGGATTACGGCTCTGATAATCGTCAGTTGTTGCGGGCATATCCGCAACTAGTGGGCGAAGGGCGGGGCAGGAAGAGAGGGTATGCAATGTGTCTTAATGCATTTGGACAGAGTAAAGCACTTAATTATTTGCAAATGTGGCAAGAGTCAGGCAAGTTAAGAGCGGGTCAGAACTTAAAAGAGCCGAACTCTTCATTGGTAGGAGTAAGTTCAAAGCGAAAATGCAGGAGGATGGGGAGGGTGGCTTATGGACTAAATATTCCAGTTGATAAAATGAGAATTTAATATAATTAATTAAAATTAACTAATTAAAAATTGTGCAATAATTAAAATAAATACCAAATACAATTATATTAGGCCTGTGACAAACTTTTGCGCTAAATTTCCATTATCTCTTCGCCCCTCCCCCGCTCCAACCCTCCCGCTCAACAGAAATAATTAAGTGGCATCATTGCAAATGGGTTGCCAATCAACTGGGCCAAGTCAGGGACAGCTGGCGGTCAGTAAACTGATTTGATTTATGTTTAAGCTTTTATTAAAATTTCAGTCTCCCCCACGGAATACACTTAGAGAAACGAACTAGACTATTCTCTCAGGCTTGGGGGGAAAAATCTGTCCGAAATGAAAAAATAAACTGAATTCAAGCTTGAAAAGTGGTGGAAATTTAAAAATATTCTGAATATAATTTGAATGGCTTTCAAGCAAACCAGTTTAGAGAAAGAAATGGTGGAATTTAGTTTGGAATTCAACTAAAATGCGGCTCAGATTAGAAAAAATGTTCAATATTTGGAAGAGGTTCCAATTCGGGTTAACAGATAATTCAGAACGAAATATGTTTTCCTCAAGTGTACTGTGAGTCCCCCACCAAACCTTTTGAGCTGATTAACAGAGGCTGAGGGAGCGGCAGGGGCAGGGGCAGGAGGGGTAAAGGGGGCAACGCGTGCGTGACGCCAGACAAAGCGAATTGAACATTGGAGCTTGATTCCGTTTTGGGTTTTTGGAGCTCCTTTAATTAAAATAGACAAATGGCGCACGATTGGGCACTCGCTGGCTCAATGATGGGCAACTTCTTCTTCTTCTTCTGCTCTCAGTTGTTCTACTGACCCAACCCTGGTTTTGTCTCGTTCCTTCTACGGACTGCTCCTGCTGCTTCTGCTGCTGCTGCTGCTGCTGGCACAGCTGTGCGCCTAATTTATGAAAAATTCACAAAACGAACTTATCAATCATAATGCTGCTGCTACCTCTTCACGCTTGCCCCTTCTTCTTGCCTCTGTGGAAGATGTGGCAGCAACATTGTTGAACACTGTCAGCTTTTTTTGGCAGTCTGAGCACGTGCCTCGCTGCCGGCCAAGAGAAGAGCTGTGCTCAAAGCAAAAATTCAATAGAAAAATTGCAAGAGACTCGCCGCATTTTGTTGCAAGTTGCCATTGCCATTGCCGTTGCAGTTGCAGTTGCACTTGCCAAACATTTTCGCAGTTCGCCTGTTCGTTTATTGTAATTGTGGGCCGCCAGAGCAGAGTCAAACCCACTGGCCACGGAGTAAGGGGGGACTGAGGAAGTGCATACTGAGTCCTGAGTGGCCCCATCGACTCCCTGATGAAGTTGTTGATAATGCGGCGGATGCTTTACTTTAGCCAATTTGGCTGGCAGCCGCTCAGCAGTGACACGATGTACGTGACCTGTTGGCTAAATGCCCACTCCAAAACAGCGCCAGAGAGACAGAGATGGAGAATAGAGAAACGAGAGAATACTGAGGAGAAAGAGAGATAAAGCTCTCTTTCTGATCCGCTTTAAGCTGCAGCTTGCACATCATTTATCAGTCTGGTAAACTCTTGACAGTGCTGGATAAAGCCACGGCTTAAAGATTCAAGCTCAATGCACTTTTTTTATTAATAGTTTTGGATCATGCTTTATGAATTATGATTTGGTATTTAAACTAAGAGAGTATATTATTAATTATTTTATGTCCTTTTGAATTCAAATATGACTTCAAGGGAAAATCCCGACCATTTTATAGTGTTCGGTTAGTTCCTCTTTCCGTCTCAGAGATTAGAGACTTTCTTTCTTACTTTATATTCTTACTCGCTCTTGTTTCTTTGTCATTTCGCTATTTATTTTCTTGGTCTGTCTGGGATTTTGGGTGTTTCTCCAATATAAAAAAGAATGCAA
The DNA here is from genome assembly GCA_018150835.1 of Drosophila repletoides. Taxonomy (NCBI): domain Eukaryota; kingdom Metazoa; phylum Arthropoda; class Insecta; order Diptera; family Drosophilidae; genus Drosophila; species Drosophila repletoides. Next base: position 98,358 of record JAECWQ010000202.1, read on the forward strand.
TAAGGTTTGCCTGACCCAAAAATCTCTTTGGATTTTCTGCTATCAAAATAAACGACTTAATCTAAAATATGCTCAGTTACTTCTCCATTTTAAATAGAAAAAGACCTATTAAAAATCTCTTATTTTAAAGCAAACATCGTAATTAGTCACAATTGCTAACTTCTACACCGAAAAACGCACAAAATGCCATTTCCAAGGAAAATGGAAAGTTTTCCCAAAATAAGAGGAAAACAAATCGAAGCGAGGGAAAGAGAGGGACACGCGACCAAAGCAATTTTTCTGAGGACAACAAAGCAGCCAATGAAATTTCCAAGAAATTTTAATTATTCAACATTTTTAACGCCAGGCAAATGGGTAAAAACCAAAAACCAAAGCAAAAACCGAACGCCAAACTAATTAAAGATGCGTCCACCTACAAAAAAAAAAAAGAAGAAAACCAAAGAAATGGGGAGCCGACGAGCGAAGAACGAAGACGGAAGACTGCAAACTGAAGAGCCGACATCTGCCGACTGACTCCCTCCGCTCTCCACGATCTGTAGAACAATTCGAGAAAGAAAAAGAATCATACAATGTTATATAGTCATCAAGTGCACATCAATCATAGGCCGGCCGCAAGAAGTTGCAAGTTTTCCCCAAGTTGAAGTCGGGAGACATTGCCTTTTGTCTGGGGCACAAACCCAAAAACAACAAACCGCAGGAAAAGCGTGAAAAATTGTCGGGCATGACGCAGTCGTAGGCAGTCGAAGGCAGACCAGCCCCAAAGCACTTGCCTCAAAGATACCCTGTATTCTCAGAATTTAAGAAGACTTTAAAATATGCAAATATCTCTGCTAAATATCAAAGCTTTATCTTGAGAAGGGAGCTTATAGTAGTAGTAGTAACCTGATTACCCGTTGCAACAGCTTTATATACCCTTTCTCTACCCATTACACTGAGTGTAGAGCATAGAAAGAGAACAAATGCATTTCAGCATTGCTAAATTTGGCCCAGAAAACCACGTACAGCGGCATCAGGCATCAGGCATCAGGCTGGCTCCATGTGTAGGCATTTTGCTGATAATTAGCGGCCTCCGAGCCAAAGAGAGAGTGAGGACTTTGCGCCCTAATTGATAAACGTGCCAGCTCCCAAGAGTTTCACTGTTTCAGAGTTCCACAATCCATACCAGTCTCTGTCTCAGTCACTTCATTTTTGCCATGTCTGTGTGCTCGTCTAGCGCCCTGCTCCCAGTTTGATACTCCCTAGTCCCTAGTCCTCCTTGAGGGCTGCTCCCCTGTTCGCTCTGGCGTAAAAATTATCTTAATGGACAATTTAAGAATCACTCATTGTGAATTATGCGGCGCATTTAGTTGCCGAGTAGTCCAAGTTCTGGGATCTGGCAAATGGGCTAAAGAATGTCTGCGGTGTTGAAAGTTTTTCGATACTCTTCACATGGGGTATAATAGTGTTTTTAAGATGCTACGATTATGCTCCCCTTGGAGTCTTAGCGAGTGGAATTACCCTGGCTTTTTAATAGTTTTTGACACTTTTAATTAATCCTCCGAGCTGGAGCTCCGAAATATTATACCTGGAACATCAGCTACACAAACTATTAACTAAAGATAGTGTATTAGAGCTTCGGCTTTAAAAAATATCACACACCTGGCTAATTAATAGTTTTCTACACATTTAATTAATCCTTCGAGCTGAAGCTACCTTAGTCCCCGAAATATTATACCGAATTAAAGGCTGGAACATCAGCTAAACAAATTATTAGTGTATTAGCGCTTCGGCGTTAAAAAATATCAGACTGCTGCTATAGTTTACTTCTGTATTTTCAATTGTAAATGTTTCGGAAAATTTTCTATAGTCAAATGAGAGGTGCCCCGTTATCTGCTCTTGCAGGGGGCCATGTGTGCCACTTTAACAGTTGAAACTGAAGCTGAGGAGAGGAAAGGGTATGCCCAAAAATAGGGTAGTAGGGGTAGGGTTAGGGGCAGGGTATACTCAATCTCATCACTCAATGCTACAGCCGCTAAAAACAATCAACAGGGCACAGAAAGCCAAAAAGAAAACTATGCAAAAATTATGCTACAAATGGGGGCAGAGTCTCTCCCGATGCCTCTCCGTCTGTCTTGAAGTCTGCTGTCTTCTGTCTGCTGTTTGCTGTCTGTTCCACTCTGCGAGATGCTTCATTCTAATGACTTTAATGAAATTTTTAATTCCCAGCGTTTGCGAATTTATTGTGTGGTTTTGGTCTACAAACAAGTCGCATGTTGTGTGGCCAGTCAAAAATAAACAGCAGCAGCAGCCCGTCGCAAGATTGCAAGTGTGTTGGGTTGGGTTGGGCACCCGGTTGAACCGGGTGTTTTAATAATAAAATACAAGATACAAATTTCAACCTCAACTCTCAATGATTGTGGCCAAAAGCTGCTTATGGCACACTGCAAAATGCAGATTAATCAAGCGCTCAACTTGCTTGCTCTGTTCACTGACTTAATCTAGCCTCTGTTTATGACTTTTCTACTTTTCTCTCTCCCTCTCTCTCTCCGTCTCACTCTCCTTCTCCTTCTCTGTCTTTTGGCCCGTTCCGATCTTTGCTGCTGCCACTTTGCCACCTGATTAATGTCTTACATGCGACGTTTTAATACCAATTTTTTATGCATATTCCAAAACGAATAAAACCGCCAAAAGCAAAGTGAAAAACTTGTATTCACTGCATCCATGACATTTCCTGTGGCTGTGCGTGCGGCAGCTACAGTGAATAAAAGCTAAAAACAACGTAATAATATGCTAAAATTCTTCACTATTCAACACATTTCATCACACAACTATTACAAGATGGAATCGAGCCAGGTTATCCGACTTTTATTCTTCAACCCAAACCAACTTGTTTGGCTTAAAGCCTTGGCTATAATAAGGATTAGCTCTAGCACAGAAAAAGGATATTCTTTGAAATATATCTAAGAGCTTTTAAGCATATTTCTATAGTGAGAATTCACTGTAGTTTCTATAAAGAGAAGCCTCTCTGCCTGCTTTGAACAAGTCACAAAATATTCACAATGTTGTTGCTACTCGCTGGGGGGATTGAAAGGTGTTAATGCCAAAAACTTGCACAAGATTTGTACACCGCTAATTTCAGCATATTTATAAAGACAAAGTTGACAACGGACTGACAGAGGCCCCAACAGACGAACAGCTGAGCCAGCTCTTTCTTCTTCTTTCTTCATTTTAATGGATTCGGGAGTGGAACTGCAACTGGAACTGGATACCATATCATAATTGCTCGATGAGCAATTGCAGTTAAGGTGCAGTTGCTCCGTTCCATATACATTTGTAGGTAATTAAAAAGATATTTGTAATACCCAAGTGAACCCAAAAAAAGAAGAAGAAGAAGAAAGCAAATACATCCTGTTCTTATTAGAGAGCGGCGCCCCTGATAATGACTTAATAACCCGGCAGTTTGCTCAGTTTTTATTATTGGATAAGCGCCTTAACTGGCTTTTTTTCTGGAGCGGTTTCTGGAGCGTGTGTTATATCATTCTGTTAAATTAACCAATTTTCCATTTCTCTATTTCCCTTCCCTTTTTTTGGTTGCCAATTAGCGGCAACACTTTCTGATGGTCAAAAGGTGTCATTTGAGGCACCTTTTTGATGACTAACCATGATTGAAGCCAGGCCTAATGAGGCACGCTGCGCGTTGCACGTTGCAGTGGCAACCTTCGTGCTTATATCACTTCCGATTTGATAATGGATATCTTTATGAAATAACTCTAATTGGCCTTGTGGCAGTGTATTTATTTTCTGTCTACGTAAAAAAACGAATGAATTGGGTGTGGATATTTCAGGTAGAACCAAACCAAAGGGAGCTTAGAAACAGCCTGAAAAATGAGGCACACTTGTGATTTATCGGAAGTATTTGTAGGATTAGCTGGCAGATTTATGACTCCGATTTTTAGCTGGCCAGAAAGGGTATTTTTTCTTTATAGAAAAACTTGTTGTTTAATAACTAAATATTATTTCTTATAGGTATAAACACAATTTAGAGGAAAGGTAATATAAGATTATATAAGGTCAATAGCTATATTTTTCAGGTGTTTTTTTTTTTATTATTTTACAAATTATCATTGAAATTCCGCCCTATTCCTTGCCTTTTTTCACACCCAATTTTTTTCTTTCTGTTGGCAAATTCAATTAAAATCTAATTAAATTCTACCGCCATTTTATACAATTTTTCGCTTCCACACACACATTAACATACATGCTTATACACCTCTACACACACACACACACACACACACACACACACACACACACACACACACACACATATATATATATATCTGTGTTAAGCACCGTGTAAACAGGCACTCATAATGCCGCTCCGAACAACAATTATTACCAACAACAACAACAACAACGAGAACTACTCTGGCTGCATATCATTGACGCGCACTCAATGTCAGCTGCAAAACAAGCAATGACAACAGGGCGCAGGACCACGCCCACGCCCACTCCCACTCCCACTGCCTAGGCCGACAGCCGCTGCCCCAAAGAAAACACCTACAACAGCAGAAAGACAACAACAACAACACAGAGAAGAAAGACAGAGAGAGAGAGAGAGAGAAGAAAAACTGAAGAAAAACTTTATTAAATTGAATTTTGAATTTTTTGACAAGTCAAAGAGCACCGCCCACTTTTCCAGCTGCAACATCCACGACATCCACAGAGAAAAGCATTTTCTCTCATATTTAAGAAAAATATTTGTTTATATGTAGACAAAATTTACGACTAGAGCTTTAGTCAAATATTATTTTGTTTGGGGGGTGTCTTTCCATTATTATATCTCTAAGGAGGTGTCAAAGACAGACGCAACAATTTTCCTCTGTTTTCCCCGGCCCCCTCCACAAAGAAAAAAGGGCGAGAGCTGCCAACGCCGATGCCGAGGACACAAACACATGAGATATTTATAAGTTGTTGAATTTTCATTTTCATTTAAAATTTTCATTTCAATTTTCGAGAAAATCTCATTGTCTGCAAGATGGGCGAAATTGTCAATTGACAGGTGAGATTAGCATATCACGCGCCCTGCATCAGAGCCAGGGATTCAGCTGCCTGGCCTCCTGTCATGCGTGTGGATTTTATTTCCTTTTCTTTCCTTTTTGGGGCAGATTAAATCAAATATAATTCCGAAAATCAATTTCACCTCAATTTCTGCTGACTAAGTTGTAATTTTAATGTGTTTTACATAACGTGGTTAATGGCCAAACGTTATGTAAAAAAAATATAATTATTTGGGATTTAATTTCAGTTACCTAACGCATAATCAGTGAAAAATGTTAAGACCTAACCAGCAAGTTCTCATAAAGAATTTCGTGCCAATTTCGCTTAGAAATCTCTCTTATTTCCTCCATAATCAGAGAGAAATATTAAGACCTAACCAGCAAGTTCTCATAAAGAATTTCGTGCCAATTTCGCTTAGAAATCTCTCTTATTTCCTCCATAATCAGAGAGAAATATTAAGACCTAACCAGCAAGTTCTCACCAAGAATTTCATGACAATTTCGCTTGGAAATCTCCCTTAATTCCTCAATGATAATCAAAATGCTCCCATAATCAATAACTAAATTTAATTATATATACATTAAATATTTAGGTAATTTCAAAATTAATCCCTCCACTTAAACAAATTTTCTACTCTTTTCTACCCAGAAAATAACCCAATCAATATGTGTTCTCACAATCAATTTCAGCTTAATTCCGTCAAAGATAAATTCAATTATATATTTCAAATATTGCAACTCACTTTTTATCCTTTCCAAATGTTTTTCCATGCCTCGTCGTCAGTGAAAACTGTAAAAATATAGAGAAAAACATAAAATTTATCAGAATTTGTTGATTTTGAATTGCAACATTTAACAGACTTAAAACTAAGAAAAAATTTGTGTTTTCTATTTTTAGTGCATTGGCGAATCAGTTTTTTGGAAACACCTTTTGTTTTGCATAGGAAAATCCAATTATTTCATAATAAAATCAAATGATTATGCACTAAATTAATGCTGTCATTTATTTATGATTTTTTTTCTCGAAATATTTTTTAATGATTTTTTTTTTTTTAGCAGCGGCGACTGTCAACAGTTTGGGTTATTTATGTGCCGCTGCCACGCCCACTTGACACTATGAATATGTGTGTGAATATATGTGAATATATTCACATTCAGATGAGTGAGTTGTTCCATTCAACAACACATGGCCACACTCTGTCGATCGCTTGTAAAATGGGCGTTTCTGGAGGAGCAGGCCAGAAGAGTTGAGAACATGGCGAGACGGTGCGTTGCGATGCGATGCGATGCGATGGATGAGCTACTTTTTTGGCTACCACATTGGCTGCTTACACAAAATGGGCGTGGCCCTGCCCTCCTACCACTCCAATAAAAACAAAATCGTTGACATATTCAATGGACTGTGCAGACTCTAGACTGTAGCGCTGTAGGACTGTAAAAGTAGCTCCACAGAGACACCGAACCGAACCACTCCGATCTTTCACGACTCAATTGTCAAACTCGATTTGCGTTTGAAGTTGGCCGAAACAGCAGCAGCAGCAGCAGCAGCAGCAGCAGCAGCAGCAGCAGCAGCAGGGAAAAGAAACTTTTGGCATTTTATTGAAGTTCAGCCTATTAATAGTCGCATCATTTTGATGAATTGATGGCTCCCCAGTGGATCTCAAGTGGGGAATCTGGTTGCCTGCTCTTGGCTGGCTCTGGGGGCTTCGCTCGTTTTAGTTTTGATAGTTTTTAGAGAAAACTGTTTCGCATTGATTTTTTTTTTCTTCTTCTTCCTTCATGCGCCGCTTTCTTTCGCTGGCTTTTTTTTTATTTCGAAATTTTTGAAATATTTTCAAGGATGCATTGCTTGAGGCTGAGAAATTCTGGGGCTGCTTTTGCCTCAGTTTGTCGTCGTCTGGGCGAAATGTCGTCAAGTTAATTAAGTGATTTATGCGCCTTGAGGTCGCGCGTCTACTTAATTATCAAATAGTGTGGCATTTCGAGAATGTTTTGGGAATTATTTTTGTGGCCTGCCTGCAGAGATTTCTGCTGCCTCCCCTTCTCCTTCTCCGTCTCCTTCTCCTTCTGTCTCTGCTCTTGGGGTCTCTGCCTGCTACAGCTAGGAGTATATAAAATTGGTTTATAGCTCATGCTTGAAATAATTCCAGTGGCTTCGGTGGCTAAAAGTACTCTTCGGTGGTGCTGTCAATTAGAAGCCAAAACACATGCGTCCAAGCTAAAATGTCACATGGGCACCACACTGAATTAAATTAAGTCTGCAATTAATTAATATACTTGTACTACTCTGAGAAGGGTAAAAATTCCTTAAACCATATTTAAATTTCAGTAGACTTCTGTGTTATTCATGGCTAAGGAATCCCTGCATAGTGGCATTACTTTTAATCCTTTTTAGTTCTGTTCTTACTCACTATTGTTATCCTATCTTCGGGGTAAGCTTTTTATATAATATTTGAACTCAAAGGATTTCACTTTAATTGCAATTCTTCATTTGTGCAAAGCTTTAAGTGTAAAGTTTTGTTCACAATGATTCCTTTTTGTTGTGCAAAGTGGGAGATGTCGTCCTTGCTTTTATTTATCCACACGTTCAAAGGATCTGCATACAATATGGCACATATCTTGTGGGTCTTCTCCCGCCGCTGCTGCTGCTGCCGCTGCTGTCTGCCACTGTTAACATTATCCTGCTGATTATAGAGCATGAAAAATGGCCAACAAGGACACAGCGAAAGAAGGAGGAGAATCAAAGGAAGAGCCAGAGATTCGTGAAGAATATTTGCATGCATTTATCGATATATGCGTCATTTCGCAGCTTTTTAATAAATTTCGGATTTATGCAAAGTTCGGTTCGGTGTTCGTAAATATCCATCCATATATATCCATATATATATGGATAAAAAAAGGTCTCCCGACTGGGTCCTGACCCGCAGCGCATTCAATTAACAGCGCACATAAATTTACTTTGGCTGTAATAATGCAGCTGAGTCCTGACCAAGGATATGTCTCCTCTTCATATCCTGTTTATTTAAAGCAGCAGCAGCAGCAGCGAGGCGAGGCGAGGACATTTTCATAAGGAAGGCTTAAGTTCGGCGGCTCATATTATTTATGAGCAGCCCAGTTGGATTTTCTTTTAAGGGTCCAGCTGGGTCTTGTTCTGGTTCTGGGTCTGGGTCGTCGACAGGACCTACACGAAAATGGCGTTCTAATTACTTTAAGCTGCCAGACAACTGACCAAGGATATGAGTGAAAATCAGCTGACCTTCTCCCCTCCCTCCCAGTGGCTATGGCTATCATTGCTGTTTGGATGGCCACAGGATAACCGATGGGTGTGTGGGGGCGGAATTATGTATGCCTGTCTGGCTCTGATCCTTTGTCGTTCTGCATCTATTAGCTGTGTCTCAGCACGCAGCTTCAAGCTAATTGCAATATGGCATTGCTGCATCCAGTGGCTTGTTGGGTTATTGGGGGTAGTCGAGGTCCTGCTCATCCTTGTGGTCATATCAACAGCAGCATCGGTATCCTGGCAAGCGCCTGTCATGTTTGACGTCTGGTTGGGAGCCACCTACGTCTACGCCTAGGCCTATAACTGTGCCTATGGCAGCTGTGAGAACATTTGACAAGGACCTCGGCCACGTCCTGTGCATGTTTGTGCATGCTTCACTGACAAGGACATGCCAAATTAAAATGCAATAAAAGCGTTAATGAATTTCGTGCAGTTTAGCCCAACAGACCAGGGAAAAGGATAGATAGAGAGATAGAGAGAGAGAGAGAGAGAGCCTAACAATGCAGCCAAGTTAATGAAGTGCTCAGTTAGCCAAGAAAGTAACCCTCACTCAGGTAGGGGACTTTTGAGGGGGTCAAAAGGGCTTAAAAAGGGGTTAAAACTCTTGTTAACATGGCCCAAAAATGTACCCGTTGATATTTCAATGTGTCGTCATTTTTGACATCGCTGACTAATTCCCTTTCTCTCTTCGAAAGAAAAAAAAAAAGAATAAACAGCTGTCAACATTGTCCTTCAGTTTGCATTACACTTCCTGTGGACAACCCTTTTCAGCGGTTCCACTTGATGCCCAAAAGGTCAACGAGGAGCAGGGGCCAAAGGACTCTGGGCACGCTGCCTAATTTACTGGCGCACAATTTCGAAGGATATTTAAAGCAAATGAGCGCACATTTATAATGACAACAAGGACAACCGAGCAGCAAACAGCGAGAAGCGAGCGACAACAATGACAACAAGGATCGCTTTCTGGGCTTTTCTCGTAACTCCTCGTCTCTGAACTTATAGCAATTTATATGACAGTGTCATTAGTTCGCTTGTGCAGCAGATGACAGAGCATCAGATAGAACACACAGCTCTAATTTCCCTGTGCCGAATCTCTGATACCCTATCAACTTTTTCAACTGTGTGGAAATCGAGACTAGAAATATTTTCTATATTAGAACCGATTTGACTGCAGTTGGAAGAAAATATATACCCTGAATTTTACTCTATTTAAGTAGAATATTCTTGGCTAATAAATATATTTCAATTAGGTTTCTGGGAAGCCCTGCAACAGCTGTTATATGATCTCAAAACCTGGAAGATTTCGAAAAATGAAGTGATTTTTGAGTGAGAGGCATCAGCAATTAATTTTCAGAAAAACCTTCATCAAAATTGTACACCTCTCACAGCAAAGCTTTCGGGAAGGAAATAAATAGGCTGTCTCTTGTAGAATAACTAATATGATATTACTTTCCCCACTTTCTTCTTTCCGGCCTCTCTCACAATTTGTAGCTCATCTCTCATTCCTGGCAAGCCGAACTTTTACCCCCAATCTTGTTGCTCGGTCATAATGCCCCAACAATTATTTGCATTACCCGTTTTCTGTTTTTTTTTTCTGCTTTTTCAAAAATATGTTTCATCAAGGATATATATATATGCATATATTAATTATAGAAAAGAAAAAAAAGGAGGAGGAATAAAATGAAAGCATGACAATAACAAAAATCGTACAGCTGAATGAGTTTTTTCCTTTCCTTTCCTTTTTTTTGGTACAAATTGAAAAAGGGACAATAATAAGGGCATAAAAGCGGCCAGCAAGGACCACAGCCAGAGGACATTTCTTTCTGGCAGGCGTTGCCGTAATGCATAATCAGGTTTAAAAATGACAACAGCGAAAATAATAACGGTTGCAAAATGCCAAGGGACAAAGGCAATCAGACGAACAAATATAATAAAAAGTGAAAACAAAAAACAAAAAACAAAAATAATAAAAAATGAAATGAAAAAAATACAAAAATTAACGCTCGCTATGTTTCGGTAATCAAATTTAAGCGAGAGTACGTTCTCTATTGTTCTTCCTTCATCCAATTCTCCCTTCTTTTTCCTTGACAAAAGAGACAGTTCAGAAAGAGTTATCGATTGTACGCAATAGTTTGTTTATCGATAAATAAATATATCTTAATGAAAAAATGTTCAACTATTATTAAATGGTCAAACAGGAATTCCAAAAATAGATCCATATTTTCTATAGTAAAATATTAAAAAATTTCTCAACTAGAAGACAAAACTGTAGAGATTTTGGATAGAATAACAATGCCTCACTTCACGAACCGATAGATTCATAGTAGACGACTGAGGGAGGTTGGAGAACCCTTAATGAAAATTCTATTTTAAATCGAGATTTCCAGTAAATACTCCCCCCAGGAAGAAAGGTGAAAGGTGACTGCTACCACGTACGAATTACACAAACAACAACAGCAACGATGACGACGACGACGACGACAGGCTCTCATTTGTCATGGACCCGGGCTCATTTCGAAAAATGTTTCAACAATCTGGCAATTACACACCTAACGCATAATCCGGGAGCATTACGTTGCACACAGACACCCCCTCAACTAAGCGGAGAAAAGAGGGTGGAAAGGGAAGGAAAGGAAAGGAAAGCACAAAGGGGGAGCAAGAACAACCCCAGCAGCAGAGAATTGTCAATTATTAAACTTTGCATTGCAAATGAAAACATATGTTTAACAAGCGTACAGCGAAGACTACACACCTCCAGTCAGTCACCAGCTCTCCCCTGCCCACTCACACCCACACATATGGAAGCTTTCATATCCGTTTCCGGCTATCAGAGTACAGCAGCCAGCAGCCAGCAGCTGAACCGAAGGGTTGGCATTGCACGTTGAAAATTAAATGTTTCAAAATGAAATTCCTCAATTGCAGTCCGACACCGATACAACTGACTGCCTTTACATCTCCTAACCCCGCCCGCCCCGCCTCGAGTAGACCTAAAAGCAATAAATCCTGTACGGTAGCAACCCTTACCCTACCCCAACTCCAACCCCAGCTCCAGGTCCAGCCCCAACCCTTAGGCAGTTGCTTTTCAAATTGCAATTAAACGTTTTACAAAACCGCGCTGACCGTTCGTCTGAGAACCCAAACCCCGTCTCGTTCCCAACTCTTGGGTAGCCCAATGTTAGCTAAACAAAAACACTGTACAACACCCAACCCCCAACTCCATCCTCCTCCCCCCCTGTCAGCTTCAACTGCAAATCCAAACTCCTGGATCAGCCCTAAACTCCAATGCAGGCAGCATTCACACGGCCTTCGGGTTTCTGACCAACGTCGTCGGCCGTTGCGTTATTTCCGCTTCCGTTGGTTGAACGCTTAAGAGGCGACAGTACACTTGGCGAAAAAACTAAGAATTCTGTGCTTAACTCAAACACAATCCTCGTCAACTGAAGTCGACTTAGCTAACCAATGAAAACTACTCTCTGACATTTCCCAGATGTTTTTGTAACTATTTTTATTTAAGCTTTTGGTTAATTTGTGATCAAAATCAATCGAAAATTGCCACTTTTTTGTTTTCAGTGTATTGTTACTGCAATAACTTGCCCCACCCCCCTGCTCATCCGTTTAGCCCTGCCCCACACCCCTCGAATCCTTAGCTAGTATTTCTCTCATTGACGCCGTGCTTAATTGCGTTTGTGTTTGCGTCCGCATTGAACGCATTTTTGCACGTGCTTCCAACCCCCTTCCCTCCACCCTACCCCTCCAGCCTTACCCTTCCCTGCCCGCTCCGTAAACGTAGTTTTCTGTCTCTCCACCAATGTTCAATTTACAATTTTTCATTGCCGCATTTAGGGCGCTTTGTCCTTGGGCCACGTGTTAGTTGCGCATTTTTAGCAAATTCGCTGCGGTTTCGCTAGGGTTGCCAACCCACTAAAAAAAAAAATAAAAGGAAAACAAAAAAAATCCCTACTCAACTGCAAATAATTAAAAACTTTGGCAACTTTCGAGCAAGCGTCGACTTTTTTCATAAATTATTAATAACCGAGCACTCAAAATGCAATTAAATCTTGGTCAACTTGTGGGTCACACTCTCCACTCTAGTGTGTGGTGTGGTGCGGTGGGTTGCCCTGCGGTGTGGTGTGGCTTTTGGGGAAAATGCAACAGCTGCAAGCGCGAAAATTCACCAAATTAAAATTCCAATGCAACACTAAATGCTATTTCCCGCCCCCCTTAGAACTCCCTTTTTGGTTAGCCTAAGAACTGGAAAAGTGGATTCAAATTTGGGTTCTACGTAGAGGGAGCGCTTGGTAAATGAATTCAGGTAATACTCCTAGCTCGTTCATTAGTTAGCCACCTCTCTAATAGCTTGTGGGCAGCCCAGGGAGGCGACATTTTGATGACAAAGTGTGAGTTCAGTTTTAAGAGCACGTTCCATACACCGCTAGAAAAGTTTTGGTAGATTGTAGTACTAAAATACCAAATAGATAGACTAGAAAGAAAAGCGAAGTTAAACAAATATATTCCCTCTCTCCAGAGAGTAAAACTAATATTAAACATATATTAAGCATATTAATCTTAAAGCGCCGTTTCAGTAGTCTTTATCCAGTTTGTCAGCTACTAAAAACGTTTACGAATGCCACATAAAGAGTACACAAAAAGAAGCTGCTTCATTCAACAAGTAAAACTAAGAGAGAAAGGATACAAATTTATTAATATTCAGTTAACATTCAGCTCAAGCTGGTTCAGCTCATATTTGAAAGTCTGCATTTTTAGTTAAATGTTTAAGGATGAGGTCTAAAAGGAAAGGTGTAAAAGAGAGAGAGAGAGATTTCTTGTGATTCTTTTTTACTTTTTTTGGAAGCTCCTTAATTAATTGCATTCTTTTCGCTCAGTGTTCCATTCATTTAGCATGTAAACTGTGCGCTGTGTCGCTGATAAAATTAAAAACCATTTTAGAGCAAACAAAACAACAACAAAAAGAAAAACGAAAAAAAATAGGAAGCAAAAGGACAAACTACAGGACACAGCAACACATGGAATAATACGAGAGAAGGATACAAGTTTTTGTATTAGAGTGGAAAAAGCACAAAATGTGTGACAGCTGCCGGCAGCACCTACGATGGTCATAAAAATTTCATTGGCCATTTCTAGGATAGAAGGATGAGGGGATCAGCCAGAGGGAGAGAGAGAGAGAGACAGTTGAGGTAACAGTTGGTTAATGACAGTTAAAAGCCATTTGGCTAAAAGTTTTTGCATATTAAAAACATATTTTGCGTCGCCAAAAATTGATATTCCCCAACTAAATTAGTGTGGAAAATCTGCTGACTTTGACTCAAATCAATCACAGCCAATTAGGCTAAGTCGATTTTTATGCTAGGATCCTACTTTGGTGGTGGGGAGGGGGCTGCGAATAGTTTTAAGTCCTGGCCAAATGCCCTGCTGCTCCTGCGGCTCCTGCTGTTATTGCAATCAAAAGCAAAAGACAAAATCCAACAGCAGCAGGCGAGACTGGCCATTAAATCTAATCGCATTAAATGCGCAGTGCCACAGCAACCACCATTGAATCGCACCGAACCGAACCACTCCGACCACCGAAAAAAAAAAAGAATTACACAGAAAAAAATACACATATAATTGGTTTATTAGATTATCATCCTTTGACGACTGCCAATACGTTTTTTTTCTGATTTTTCTATGGAAAAGAAATATTCAAAAAAAAATTATGGAAATTACCCAAATTTCCCAAGTTTATAAAAATTTGATCCAAAATTAAATCAAATGCGATCAACGTTTTTCTTTTATTTAAATTATTTACCTAATTTTCCAATATACTTTGCTTGTTTTTCTCTGTGTAGAAATAATCATCGGAGACAGGCAACAACAATCCGCTGACAGTTAACGCAAATTTATCGATTGACGATTAAAACGGGGCACACAGCAAGGGAACGTCGCTAGGCGACAATACTCGTCGTATAGCACCAAATCGGAGAGGGGGTTCTTAGGGTGGAACTAAAAACGAAAATCACAGGAAATTAATTACAATTACGATTCGACGATAAACGCTTTTTGCCTCTGCTCTCGCTCTCTCCATTACTCTCTGCTTGCTCTCCGGCGAACACATCACTGGGCAATGTTGATGGTCGAACAAAGGACCAAAAAAGGACTCTCTGTTCTGTGCAGGAGACAACAACGTTATGCGGTGGTTTACTGCCTCAGTGGTTCGGCATGCCCGATATGCGATTTATCGATACTCTGTAGGCATTTTTAGCATTTTAAGTGCATGATTCAATTGTGTTTGTGCTTATTACAGGAAAAGAAAACTCCACAGCAACTGTCAAAATTCTCAAACCGAATCATAATGATATTTTGTGGCTAGGGTTCTACACATCAGGCGGGGGTGGCACATTTTGGCCTATGATTGAAGCAAATTGATTGGAAAATGCCAATAAAAACTATGGCTTTGTTCGCCTACAAAAGCAGGCTCGGAACTGAGGGAACTGAGGGTAGTAGTTGCACACTCAAATTCCAAATAAGCTGACTAAATTGGGTTGTGGTTTGAACTATCGGTATACTATCGTTAAGTAAAAATTGTAGACATCTATCTCAGGGCGTTTTATATACCCTAAAACTATATACCGATTCAAGGAAAACGAATTTAAAACTACATTCATAATTCTCAAATCTAAGACTGGAATAAATAGCTTCCAACGATAGTACCATCGATAGTTCAACTTCAGTTGATAATATTGAAATATGCTTCGATAGAAAAGAAACTTTCGATAAAGGAAAGGAGAATAAAAAAGGGGAATACATAATGATTATTAAGTCTAGTTCCAAATCAAACATGAAATATTTCCAACCAAAGTCCTTTCGTAGTCGTAAATCAGAAATCTTCTAGTGACTCATAAAGCACACGCGTGATTCACAATTTAAACAAAAAGAGATTAGTTTCTAGTTACCCTAAAAAAATCAAATTTATATATTTATATATGGAGAAAAAAAAGACATTGCGTGTTTCACGAAGGTTTTATATTATGTAAATCCTATTTAAAATTAGCAATCCAAAGTTCTGTGCGTGACTCACAGAATAGAAAAGCTTTGAAAATGCAGAAATATGAGCAAAGGGGTAAGTTATAGAGTCCAGCGAACGACCCTAGTGATTTGCAGACCTGATAAAGATTTATATAGAGAAAAGTCTGTCGTAAGTCTGCTGCTGCTGCTGCTGCTGTCTAGTTTTAATATCCTGAGGATACTCTTCTGCCTGCCTGGCCACATCAAGGTACAGCCAAATTCGTAGCCACAAGTAAAGCCAATTTAAATACACATACCATATAGATATATATATATATATATATTGTTTTTGTTTACCTCGCATGTCAGCTATAATGTATTTAATATTTGCTTAAGTCGTACTTGCCCCTGCCCTCCGCAAACACTGCAAATTATGCCCACTTTTTGGCCTTTATGCACAATAAATTGCCCAGAACTTCAGATCAGAGAGGAGGGCTCAATCCCAACCCCTGCCAGAAGGTGAGTTCCACTAAAAATGCCCTTAAGCCACTGAGTTGTGTGTGCCTTGGCGGCCTTTGAAGCGAGCACTGAAAGGTATATAAATATATATGAATATGCGAGAGGCCGGAGAGGTAAGCAGCACATCCTTAAACATCCTTACATGCTTTTAATTTTGCGCATTAAGCGTAGTTAATCCTCCTTAAACGCCCCTGAAGCGCCGCACCCCGTTTCTGGGCTGCATATGTAAATAGAGGTAGTACATGCACTCAAAAAAATAAAATGCACTTTTATCTCTTTAAAATTCAGCGTATAACTCCAATGAAAATTAATTTCGAAAAGGGAAAAGATTGAAGATTGATATTTAGGGGAAAAAGACTGTGAATACCAAATTTCAGATCATTTTTGAAACTTTTGGTTGACTTTTAGGTTACTTTTCTCAAATTTAGATTGACTTTCTAGAAATGTATTTTGTGTCTTGGGAAATTATTTAGTGCTAAGGTTTCTCTTAGGAGAATTGGTTTATTTGAAGAGAAAAGTATAAAGAATTTTTTGCAGTGCAGTTGAGGGTTCGAGTTTGTTTTAGGGTTGAGTGGGCGGCGTTAGGTTTTCAAGGGTTGTCATTATCAGACTTCGTCGCGCAACAACTCACTTAATGTCGCGTTGCATTAAATGGATTGTTTCTCGGCTTTATTTTAAATACAAGTTTTATATGTCCCTCTCTCTGTCTCTCTGACTCTCTGACTCTCTGTCTCTCTGGCTGACCAGTTAGCAGTGGCTATCGCTGCTTTTATCCCACTTTTTCTCACTTTTTTACCCCTGCAAATTCATCCAAATGCGACGTGACATGAAAATTGCATTTGCCTGTCTGCTGTTTTATTCTTTCTGTCTCTTTCTCCTTCTTTTTTTTCGCTTTTCGTTTTTCGTTTTTGTTTTTATCTGGCTTGCTGTCTGCGCATTTTTAGGGTGACCATGGCATCTGCTTTTCAGCTTTTCTTCTCCAGTTTTTTATTTTTTTTGTTGAGCATTTGCATCCCCCATTTGCAGCACCTTTTGTCTATTTATGCATTTCACCGCGAAATAGGATTAAACGCTTATGTAAAGGACCCAATCAAAGTTGCCCAGCCAGCACACCTCTGGTCTCCGCTGATGTCTCTATATAGACGAATAGAGTCGAATACTCGGAGCATGGAGCGAGCACACATATGCCCGGGTTCCCGTAGTGTTCCCGCAAATCCGCTTTTCAAATCCTATCAAGGATTCTTCCTTCCTCGCGCTCTGTTGCAACTTTTTTTCAATTTTGCAAGTAGTTTTTCTTTGCATACTTTGCGGCGTCTTTTGAAGCTTTACTTATCAAAAAAGAATGCCGCAAAATTTTGACCATTTTTACGCCTTATAATTTTTTGATGTCCTTAATTTGTCTTGGGCCACTCGAGGCAATCGTCTGCCTAAGCCGCAGCAATTTTTATTATGACAGCAGCAACAATAAAAAACAAAACAAAAATGAATGAAAGAAAAAACAGAAAACAGAGGCGAAAGAGCGGAAAGAGCAGAAAGAGGGGAAAGAGGGGCACAAAAATACAACATTACCGCCAACAAGTTGTAATACAAATTTTGTGGTCCATTTTACAAAATGAAAAGTTAAGAGAGAGCCTGAGAGAAATTTATGTAACGTAACAAAATTTTTGATGATGTCCTTAAATCAAAATTTAAATAAATTTTTCTAAAATAAAACACTGAGCGCTGCGTGGGCGTCGGGCATTTTGCTCTTGGCGTATGTTTTCTGGCTATACCCTACCAAAGGGTACTACAACTTTGTAAGGACTCTATTGAGTAAATGTATTTTTGAGCAGGACATCCGTCTGTTTATACCTCTGGCTCGGTATACCCTTCCTTCCTTCCGGTCAAGGGAACAACACAAAGAGTATGCAATCTTCGGCGTGGTTAGCCTTCTCCTTTTATATGTATATTTCCGCTCTTCTTATATTACTTTTTGGTATTTATTTTACTTTTCGCTTCTTTTTTATTTGCTCACTGAGAATTTATTTGTGGGCCACGTTTATTTGGCATTTCTTTTTCTCATTTCATTTTTTTTTTTTTGCCTTTCATATTAACTCGTAAAACTTGGACCTCTCAACTGGCCAAGGCGGAATGCAAAATCCGTTGTCTCAGCCAAAAAGTTGTAAAAGGAAATAAAAACAGCAACAATAAAAAACAAAAATAGAACAACAACAACCAAAGAAGTGTAAAAAAAAAAAAAAAAAACATGCACTCATACATTTATCATATATCACGGCAGATTGCTTTGGCTTTGCGTGTTTATGATTTTCATTTTTCTCCGCTTTTCCTGCCTCTTTTTCTCTTGGCCATAATTTTCTTCTAATACGAAATATAATTGCATTATAAAAATGTTCTGTCTCTGTGCATGATTTGTGGTATATGCGAGCCTGAGAGAGCCCATAGATTTAACTTATAAATGACAGGAAAGGCGAGATCCTTAAATTTAATTTAGAAGCAAAAATTATTTAATTTTATTTGGCTAATACTAAGAAAATGCAGTCCTAAATCTAAGTTGAAGTTTCATTTAGGTTCCATTTCTCTGGCAGTGGTGCCATCCAAACGGTTAAGAAAGTACAACAAAGTGAAGTCTATTGATTCGAAATCACTAAAGAAATGCTATTAAATGAATGCGGGAATGATTGAATGAATGAATGAATGAATACCCATATAATTCGCAACACAAATCGCCACTTATTCGATTGCCTAAAGCTTCCATGCACGAACCGAACCACTCACTTTATGGAGCACTGTGTGGCGTTGGGTGTATTCACGGGTATTCACGGGTATTCGGTTCATTTGCGTAAGAGTATCGTATCGCATAGAGGAGAGTCCACTATAGTCATAAAATAAAATATAACCCAGCGAGCACTTCAGAAATCGAGTCAATGACTCATAAAAAATGCCAAAAAAAAAAAAAACAAAAATGTGGAGCCCAGCTGAGTAGTTGGCTGCGATGCGATCCAAGGGAAGAATCCTTGGAGCAACTCGCTTGTTTATACTGCAGGATATTTTGCGGTTTATCGTATAAAAATAATAAAATTTGCATAATATTATTTTCGAAATGTGCCTTATGGACTGAGTCCAGCTGAGCGCAACAGCAGCAGCACCAGAAGCACATCCATACAGTTATCCTTTATCCTTTTGGCCGGCGGCTAGTTATGCTATGCGATGATGAAGTGAAAGTGTTGTGAATTATGGGCATTAGTTGGCCTTAGCTTTTTACCTATTGAGGGATTGGGGGATTCTCTGCTCAGCTGGGCATTGGGAGGGTATACTCAGAGGGACTTTGGACTGAAACTTGAGCAACGGCAGCTGTTGATCAAGTGCCAGGATAAGCGACAGGCACATCCTCCTTGCTGTTATTGTTGTTGTTGTTTGGCTTGGCAGTGTAAACAGTGTTGAGTTGAGCAGCTCTGCTAACTGCACTGATTTCAATGGGGCAAGGATTAACTTCTCAGCAGCTGCGGTTCCGCAGGACAGGACGACAGTCGCCCGACACGCGGCACGCGACTTTCCTGCACGCACGTCCTGGCTGTGCAAATAAGGACAAACACACACAACACACTGGGAATAAAAAGGATTGGCGGGTCCTGTGTCAATATAAAATGGCAGCAACGTCTACGCATTATCCTTGCAGGTCTCTGTTTTTTTTTTGTGAGGCCGCTCGTGCGCATAAAATCATTCGAAGCGTCGTCAATCAAAGCGAAAAGCACTTTTCCTTTATACACTTAGAAAAACAAGGACCTCTGTTGTCGAATATTGCCTAAGATTAATACTTTCTTGAAGGCTCAAATTCGCTCATTTCTCTTTACATAAAAAGTTTTGACTGCATATTCTAATGTCCTTTTATTGCTGTCGACTTTCTCGAATTTACACTTGAATCGTAAATTGATTAATTTAAAGAGAGTAATATTTTTTTGTAGTGTATCCGCTGCCACGCTGACGGCAAACACTTGAAGTTTTCCCTATTGACAAACACTCAATTCAACTCAACTCAACTCATCTCATCTCAACGCATCTTAACTCATCAGACATGCAGCAGGATTTTTAATGTTTCTCCACCTCTTCCGCCCTTCTTCCTTGTGATGCTGCTCCTTCATCTCGTTCAGGGAGCAAAATGCACAATTTTGTTTATTTTAATTAGTGCAAAGCAATAAAAAACAGCAAACGGCATTATGTGAAGTTTTCTTCTTTTTTATCTTTCTGTTTTTCTTATCAGTTCCTTAACTTTTCTGAGTCAAGCAATTGAATTTCTCTGAAACTAAGGGTAGTTCCGCAACAGGACTTCTTCTTTTCGGCTACAAAGGACAACAAACAGGCACGAAAAAAGAAGCTAAATTAGCCAGCCAGCTCTAGCTGGAGTGAGAGAACAGAGAACAGAGACACAGAGAAACAGAGGTGAAGCTTATTAAAGATGCAAATGAAAGAAAGCTCGTGAATATTTCAAGCTGATGATAAAACAGAGAAAGAAATGGCGAAAGAAAGCGAATCAATAGACCTATTTAAAAGGTAAAAGGTCTAAATTAGAAGTAAAAACTCTGATTGCCAGAAATTACATTTTCTCCTGAGCTTTTAAAAACCACAGACTTAGATTTTGTAAAGTTTTAATAGGTTTTTATCCCATTTTACTAGCTTTACTTGAGGAAAAACTTCTATAAGCTTTTCGAAATTCAAAGAATTTTTGATGAAATTTCGTAATGAAATGTATGATAATTCCCTGATTTATGAGCTGAACGCAAAGAGTATTCATAGTACATAGGGCAAATAATACCAACAGAACTACAAGACTAAGCGACCAATACAATAAATTAGAATTTTCTTTATATTCAAAAACGATCATAGCTTTATATAAAAAAAAATTACTTATTGATCTCTGTACGAAAGTTGCATCACATATATCTTATACCTGCATATTAGACTCATTTATTAGTATATATAGAATATATTTAAACAGATAATTCCGATTGTAATAATGATAATAGAAAATGGAGCATAACCAGAAAATGTTTACCTTGGCCCAAGTAGCATTATTAAAGCAAAAAAAAAAAAAAAACATGAAACTAAACACACACAAGAATTTTATATATATGCTTTAACTACAGGACGTAAACCTAAAACCCAAAACCCAAAACCGAAAGGCGAAAGGCGAAAGCCGAATAAACCGGAGCTCATACATATAAACATAAGATTGCGAGGGTGGTACGGAACCCATACAGATGTAAATGTTTATGTTTCCTGTGGGGGAAATCGGGGCGAGGGGGATTTTGTGTGGAATTTGGAGGAATCTTGGAGAGCTGCTGGCACAGTTTTATTATTATCATTTCGTGTGTGTGTTCGGTTTTTTATTTTTTATTTTTACTAAATTATTATTATACATTTGGCAGCGTTGCCACACTTTTTAAAAATTTATTAAACGGCGATTTTTTTTTAATACTTTTATTTACTTTTCTTTGCTTGAGAAGAAGAGGGAGAGGGAGAGGGAGACAGAGAGCGAGAGCGATGTGGCACACGTGGGGGCACTTGGGAATGGAGAATTTGTGCAATATTTTTAATATTTATATGGCAACCACACAAGCACACAAATCATCAGCAGGCGACGGTTCAGGACCAAGAAAAGCGAGAACCATGCGAGAAAAAATTCCTGTAAATAATAAATTTCTGCACGCTACAGAAACAGGGAATAAAAAGAGAAGAAGCAGCAGCAGCAGCAGCAACAGCAGCAGAGGCAGCGAAAAGCGCGGAATTATAAACCGTGGAAAACTATTACCCCAAGGATGCTCAAATCCAAATACACACACGGAGATACAGACACACACACACACACACTCGCAGAGATCCTCGTACAAATACAGTTACGTGCTTGGCAGAATATTGCAAAAATATTGCAACAACACATAAAAAAAAAAACGAACTACGAACGCAAACAGAAACAAATGATAAACCACTTTAAGTCCTGACGAAACTAAAATACCCTTCCAAATTAATCTCCATGAAGTTAATCCTGTGCTTTCATCAGCTCTAAAATCTAGGAAACAAAACGAAAGGAGAACCAGAAAGAGAGAAGCCAAGCGAGAAGCAAAGCGAGAAGCAAAGCGAGAAGCAAAGTGAGAAGCAAAGCGAGAAGCCAAGCGAGAAGCAAAGCGAGAAGCAAAGCGAAAGGCAAAGCGAGAAGCAAAGCAGGAAAGCCAAGCGAGAAGCAAAGCGAGAAGGAAAGCGGGAAAGCCAAGCGAGAAGCAAAGCGAGGAAAATGTTGAAAATAAAAATTAGAAACAGAACTAGTATAAAATGCTAATATAGAGCAAAGCGAGAAAGGAGCGAAAAGCAAAGCGAGAAAAAAGGTTAAAAGCTCAAAATAAAGCGAAAAGAAAAGCGAGATGCGAGATGAAGAAACAAAGCGAATCACTAGGCGACTAAGGATTTCATATTAAAATTTATTTGCTTAGCTTCAAGGCTTGAAAAATATATTATTTTCATGAGTTGCACAAAGTGGCTGAATCTTTTGAAAAACCCCCAAAAAGAAAGAGCATCGCTGTGTTGTGGGACTTTCATTTTTTTCTCGCCAATATTGCCGCTGATGAACTTTTATGCTGCTAACAAAAAAATGCGAATGTTCGAATATTCATTCATATGCAGACAACAGCAGCAGCAGCGGCAGCAGGAGCAGCACCCTCGAGCAAAACCCCCTTCGGCCACAGCAGCCCCTCCCGCTACTCCACTGGTTAACCTGCAGTGCCTGCAGCAGTTGACTTATGTTCATAGCAGTGGCGTAAGCAAAAAACTTCTCTATTCGGGGGATTGAAGAGAAGAAGAAAATGGCTAAAATTGTTAGCTTCAAAATTCCATTTTTATATCTATGATGGAAAAACGAGAATTTCTTCGAGGTTCAACTGAAAGTGTAGTCCTTTAATGAGACCTAAGCAATAATTTTTCCCACTAGAAGGAGTACATTAGCCCCCCTTGGGTGAGCCTCTGTTTTCTATGGAGAGTGTGACGAGTGTGTGTGTGTGTGTGTCGTATGCAAGCACCGTGCATATTTTTTAATTGAGTGCGCGGGGAATTGATTGTCAAGGACGTGAACGTGGTCCTGACTGCGTACAGTGGGTAAAAATGGGGTATACGATGAAAAATATGGCTGTATGTGTATATGGGCCACATGTGTTGGGGGTTTTGTTGTTGGCTTGTTTGGCTGCCGTTACCGTTACCTTTTAGCAATTTGCTTCAACGTGTTTTTTCTCTCTGTGTGTGTGTGTGTGTGCACTATGAATAACAGCACTTGACTTGGTTCGTTTCCTTCTCTCCTATTTTTTTCATACTCTTCACTCTCTGCCCATTGAAAATACCTTTAACCAACAAAAAAAATGAGAGTATATTAACTATAGAGTATATATAGATGCTCAGCTCCCCCCGCAAATTATTAAAAAATCACTTTAAACTGAGCGATTATCTCGTCCAGTTGTCCTGATCTTCACAGCCCGCTTTAGACCAAAACTAGACAAACTGGCTAACTAATTCGTTTTCTTCCAGGGTATCTTCGAGTCGAGCAGGCAGGTCGCTTTATTTTGGATTTTATTTTGATTTTGTTTTTATTCCTTGCAATGTGCAAATAATATGAGTACTTAAAGAGCTTCGGTTGCTTTTGGAGTGGATTCCATGGTTTTATACTAACTTGGTGCTGAATAAGAATGCTTGAATACAATTGAATATGAATTGTTTGAGTGTAGTTCACAAAAAAGAAAAAAATAAAATATATATTTGCAAATGAAAAAGGAAAACTTGTTGTGGCAATAAAATGCACTTATAATGCTTAAGCAACTGTTTTTTATTCATTCACTTTTTTCTTGCTGGTGTTTTAAATTCTTTGCCATAATAAATTCTTGAAAAGTTTATAGTAAATTGCAACTCTCATTCTCTTCTATAGGATTTTTTTTATATCCTTTTTGTTGTGTGTGCATTTCCGTTGCATGTTTCTATATCCGGGCAACAAAAGAGTCGCTTGAAATATGTGGCAATACCCAGAGAAATATGTTTAATAAAAAATAGTTAGTTTCTTTTTTTCTGTTTTTTGTTCTAGAATGAAGAGCTCTTCACTAATGTATCATATGGCAGGCCATCTAAAATCCCATTCACTTAACAATTTGTTACCAAAAGCGAAACAAACTGCGAATGAACCAACTCAACCATTTGCATTGCTAGGTGAATAGTTCTCTCTTTTCACATTTCTTCTTCTCTTTTTTTTTCTGTTGTTTGGGCTATGCACCGTTATGGCCGCCATTTTGTATGCGAGTTACAGTTACGCGTAACAGTTACAGCTACAGTTACAGTTACAGTTACTGTAACGGCAAACTCGCATTGCAATTTCCGTTCGCCGCGCCATATAAATAAACATTTATTTTGTGTACTACTTCCCACACATGTCAACTACCGCAAAAATATAGTACTCCATCTGCCCTCTCTCTCACACACACACACACACACACACACACACACACACCTCTCTCTCTCTCTCTCTCTCTCTCTCTCTCTCACTCACTCTTTCGATCCTGCCACCTTGCTTAGTTTTCAGTTACAGCCACAGTTACTGTTACCGTTAGTTTAATTAATCTTAATTCACGACTGCAACAGACGCTGCTCCTGCACTTCACATCCAAGATTTTATTTATGGCCCCAAAAAGGAACAAACTCCACCCAAAAAAATACAACACAAGGCATAAAAAAATGAAGGTCTATTCCGCCGAAGCCCAAATACCCTGTAGAATACAATTTTAAAACTGATTTTTTTTAACTGAATCTTAAGAGAAAAATATTAGTACCATTTTTTCTTATAAATGAAAATCGAATAAAATTTTAATCAAAAGAATCAATGGTTATGTCCCAACTAAATATTATGATCATTGTTTAATTATTTAGAAATTTATGGATTTAAATTTCCACCAACTGAACCGAAAGTTTACAAATTAAAACTTAATTAAAACCTTTAATTAAAAGATTTAATTAATTTTTTTTATACTAAATCGGAAGAATTAAATATTTATAATGAAGTGTGGAACGTCAACTTTGTCTGATAAAAAAAGATCTATCGAGAAAATCTTACTTTAAAATAAATATTAAAAAAACTATCATTCTATGGGGCTTTACCCAAAATCATATTTCGTTACAGTGGAACACTACCCGCTGTAAAGAGTACATAAAAAACCGCGGCCGCAGCCATTTTTATATGTACTTTCATCTCTATTTTATTTAGCCTTTTTTCTGGCTTTTTTTTTTTTATTTTTTTATATTTTTGTTTGTTGTTTAATATTGTTGCCGTGCACTTGAAAAGCAGAGTTAGATTGCATAAAAACAACACGGAAGTGGAAACTGCATTAAAGCGTATTCAAAAAGCATAGAGAAAAGCGTGAGAGAAAAAATTTCTAATAAATTCAAAAATAAAATTTTGTTTGTACCATAAACAAAAGATATATAAAAAAAAAAAAACAAAAATAAAACAGAAAATAGAAAATATTTGAAAAGCGAATCAATTCTGTTTATTTGGCAATACGAAGAGACTCGAACTCATTCAGTACATAAATCTGTTGGACCAACGTCACTTATATGCAAATATATATTTTGGGGCGTGGCATGTTGTGGTGGGAGGCATGTTCTCAATATGCCAAGCTATCAATAATAATTCAATAATTCAATTTATGCAATATTTGCATTTTAGCCATGGGACTTGCTGCTGCTGCTGCCGCTGATGCTGCATCAAAAAAAGATTTTCACAATTTTTAGCCGTGACTTTTGAACGGAAACTTGTTTATTTTAGTTTGATTTTTGTTTTTTGGCTTGAAAAAC
Source organism: Drosophila repletoides (assembly GCA_018150835.1). Taxonomy (NCBI): domain Eukaryota; kingdom Metazoa; phylum Arthropoda; class Insecta; order Diptera; family Drosophilidae; genus Drosophila; species Drosophila repletoides. The sequence goes on from JAECWQ010000202.1 coordinate 124,068, forward strand.
AAAAACCCATAACAAAATATTTGAAATTGATACAAATTCGACTCAATGGAGTTTTCATTAGCTTTTACACGGCTGAAAAAATAGTATTATTTTGTAGTCTATCAGGGAGTTCCACGCTGCCCTAAGAGGATTTTTCTAAAAGCTGATTTATTTCGAATATTTTGAGCAAAACATCGATTGTTTGGATGTCAAACAATGCACCAACAATACGCAATAAAAATTGATAAGGGGTAAGAGTATATTTTATCAAAAGTTCTTGTTACTTACCCGAATTAATCCCCCGCAAACTTAGAGATGAAATCCATCAATTAAATACTCTTCTTTTATCCATTGGCAGATTGACAAACCTGAAAAAATATATTGGAGAATGTTGAGTCTATTAATAGGGGGTTATTTAGCTTTATATATCAATATAAGATTCAAATTAATTCTTAGAAAAACCGTCTAGAGATTCTTAGGCCAACACCAGAGAAATTAGGGATTTAATAAAATGTGTCGGAATTAAATAAAGAAATATTTTTATTAAGTAATATTCATAGATATCCTTGTGAGAGTATTCAAAGTGTATGGCAAAAAGTGTAAAGACCTCAAAGAGTATAGTTTTTATTGGTCTAGACGATAAGACGAGTCCACATAGCCATATCCGTCTGTCTTTCTGAACTAGGTGAATATATTGCATATCGGTTCAGAACTTTATCATAATTTAGGCAATAAAAATCTAACGATATTATAAATTTTTCAATCTTTCATTATTTTATTTAGCTATCTAAGTCCTTAACCAATCCAAGTGCAGTAAAAACACGCTAAAATCAGCTTTGCTTTGACTCTTCTGGAGAGAAGCCACATGTCATCAGCTTAGGGTATTAACTACAGAGATAGTTATCGGGTAGGGGAGGAGAGTATCGTTTTAAGTGCTGCACGCATCACTTAATATAATTTGAGGCAAATTATTTTGTCGATAAGACTGAGAGAGATTGGTCTTCATTTCATTTGTGCCCAGTTTGGCCGCAATGCAATTGGCTTCGTTTCGTGCCTGCCTGCCAATAATCAAGTTAAGTTTTTCTCCATCATCTGTCTGTTTTTCTGTTATTCCCATCCAGGGTTCCATTCATTTCCCTTTTCCAGGGCTGATTAGTTGTGCAGCTACCGCGTCAACCTTTGCGTGAGCTGTCAAAGTGACAACTGAATTGCAGTAAAAACTTTTCGTTAACCCATGTCGACAGCACCCTACCCCCAGCACCCCCGTCACCCTCTATAGATGCCTCCTCCTAGACTCACCCTAAACAGCAATTCCTGGTGGTGTCGTTTAGACGTGTGCCCACTCGGTTCCACCAAAGAGTAGAGATCTTTCTCCGTCTATCTGTCCTCCTGTCTTTATCTCTAGCTCTCGCCACAGAGACGATTGTTTCCCATTGTTTTTTGTTTCTGCTGCATGAATTTTCATGCATTTTGAGGCCGCATCCCTGGAGTATTTTGGCACATGGCACGAAGAAAACATTTCTTTTCTGTTCTTTCAGTTTTATTTCACTTGAGCTGTCAGTCAAGAGTTACCACGGGGTGTAAGTGTGTTCATATCTAAATTTGTATGGGTGTGCGTGGGTGGGATGCATCAGACGTGTGGTTTTTAAGGCTGGCCGCCTTTTTTCATACTAAATACCCTGCAAAAATTGGTTGAACAGAGTATGCCAAATTCATTCAGCAACTTTTAAAATTCACATAAAATTCTATATGCTAGCTTTTTATGCCCTAAACTTGGTATTCTGCTAAAGACTGTAGAGTATCTTTTACTGCTACAGAGTATCTGCTAGTCTGTAGCTAAGATTCTTACAGAGTATCTGCTAGTCCACATAGGCCACTCTTGCTTAGAGCAAACTTACTTATTTTAGCTGTTTTGCTTTCGCTTTTGACAGCTAAATGCAGAAGAAGCCACACTGGAGAAGACTCTCTTCCCCTGCCCAGTTGTCAAATGCTTCTGCACTTGCTCGCTACGTGTGTACCAGTGCTCCCACCCCCCCTTACCCACTCCTGGTTAGCCCCGACTTTGACTGCTTTTAAAAAATATTTCTTAGCAAATTGTTTGCCAAAATGCTGCACAGACATTGAGACGGCCAAGGCAAAAGGCAAAAGGCAAAGTAGAAGTTGAAGCCAAACACCGGCACCAAAAATGACGCTAATGGAAGCCACTGTCATTTGCCCCAAGAGATATATGTATGAAAGAGAGAGAGAGAGAGGGCAGAAGGGGTATGCTCAGGGTGGGCTATACTCGTGCCTGACATGCCCTATATTTATATATATATATATAGGTGTGTGTGTGTGTATGTCATATGCGTTTAATAAAAGAAGAAAAAACTTGTCTCTGTGCAGTGCGTTAATTGAAGCTGCCTCTGTCTCTGCCTCTGCGTCTGCCTCTGCCTCCTTTTTTGTCTCTTTTGACAGCTGCCAGTGTTGTAAAGGAACTTTATTTATTTTCTAGGTAACCCTGACAAGTTATTTACCACTGTCAACTCAACTGACAGCTGCAATATTGCAAGTACAGTCTCAATACTTGGCAAAATGTTTTCTCTGCGGAATATTAATTTGTGTAAATCTTGAAAAGGGTTCTAAATTAAGAATTATTTATGTAATTATTATAAAATGACTACTTTAAATTGCAACTTTTAATATTTTATTTTGGATTTAAGCTGTTATTAACCACTATGAAAATGTTATTCAATTGTTAGACAACGAATGAAAGGTTAATTTTAATCGTAGATAATTCTCTACTACTTTTTATGCTAATAAACCATCAATAATATTCCCCGCCAACCTGCATCAATTTCTCTTCCAGTTTCAATCCCATTCCATGCGCATAACCACTCGAAATGCAATCCAGCAGCTGCTGCTTCTGTCCGTCCGTCTGTCTGTCTGTCTGTCTGTATGTGCTCTACAATATTCTACGAGTTGCAGGGACAGAGTAAAAGTAGACGTGATCGGATTAGCTACTTTTTTTTCTTCTATTTTTTTTGTAGAAACCCTAAAACATATTTTTTTTTCTCTACTTTTTTTACAGTGAAAATTGAAATACGTTTTATTTATGTGATATTCAATAAAGCAACCTGAGCTCAGCTCAGGCCAGGCCAAGTCTATATACGCTGTACAAGTGTAGGGAATATAATATAATAATTTTTAACAGAAAGATGATAAAAAGTTATGGGCGTACGTGTGTGTGTGTGTGTGTTGGGGGAGCGGGGGCGGGGGAGTTGTGGGCGTGGCCATAGCACACCTTTGACACCGACTTCTAAAGGCGCTTATGTGCTTGTATGTGCGTATGTGTGTGTGTGTGTGCTGTGAATAAATGAATGAATAAACGAATCACTGGGAGAGACTGACTGAATGACTGACTGACAAAGTGAATGCATTGCGGTCCTTTGCCGATTCAATCACTTGAATAATGGCAGCCACAAATTCAGCTAACTGCAAATGTTCAATACAATTTGATTATGATGGAATAGGGTAGGGTTGCTCTAGCTGCCAGGAGCGGTTCAGAGTGATTCACGGGGGAGTGCAAGAGCTGGTTTACTGTGCACTTGATTGAGTGCCTTGCCCTGGCATTTGAGTGGCTTTGAGTGCCAAGTAGCGTCAACGAACAACTCTGAATGTGAAAATTGCATAAATGCATGGCACTTTTCTGCGATTGCGATTTCCATTTCCCATTTTCCCATTTACCATTTGCCCAGGGACACCCTTTAGCCTCATGTGTGTGTGTGTTCATATTGGTTTGTTTGTTTGTTTGTTGTTCTTGTCCTGGCTGTTGTTGTTGTTGCCGCTGTCTGCTTTCAATATTCAAAACAGTTGAGCTATACACATAGCCCTCGGGTGCTTCAGGACCAAAACAAATGCACGCAAATGACCCACGCGCTCTCTGGGCCCCCCCTTGGGGGGTGAGGGGGGGACGAAACTCGGCTTGCAGTGAATTTTTGGCCGGAATTTCTCTGTGTGTTGAGGGCCCTTGCAATCAGACAACAATTGTTAATAATAAATGCATAATTTGCAATTGGATTTTCGAATGTTTTTACAAGAAAATACAGAAAGGCAATGGGTTGATTAACGAGCTAAGAGCCACTGCTTTGGGTGCTGCCAAACTCATGTAATTCAAGTGGAAATTGGTAGGAGAAGTAGCCGAAAAGTATTGAAATTTTATAATAAAAAAAAGGTCTTGGAATTCATAACTGATGCAGGTTGATTGATGAACTAAGACTGAGAAGGCAACTGCAAAGGTAGAAAAATTGGGGAGAAAAGTTGAAGACCAGAAAGGACGAGCACAGCAAATATGGGAAGAAGATTTGTGAGCCTTATAAACAGAGTGAAGATCAGTAAGCAGAAATAAAAGTGAAAAATAATCCAATTTTCAGAGATTCTATAGAAAAACAAAGAGAAGCAACCTGAAGAGCTAAGCAAGGTCAAGCAATGGAAAACTATATATTTAATTGTATTTAAAAGATACAATTTAAATAGATAAAATTGTTAATAGAAGAAATAAACAACAATAAACAGGACAATTAATGTCCTAGCTAGAATTAATTTCGTAAGAGAAGAACTGAATTGAAAACTAAATTGAATATTTTATAAGCATTAACGAGCAGCCAGTGAATAGCTTACGAATTTAAGTGTAAAGAAAGGAACCTAGAAACAATGACTAGGAGAAATAGATACATGAAAGGAGTAAGAATCGGGCAGGTGTGTCCTTTGGCGTCCCAGGCGCAACTAATTGGGTTTACCGAAGCGTTAACTCATTATGTGGCTTATGAATTCAATAATTTCGTACAATTTTTATTGTTTTCGATTAAAAAGACATCAAATTTAAAATATATGAAAAAAAACAGGGAAAAGGGAAAAGGTAAAAGGGAGAAAGGCGGCCTGGATGGGGGGAGTGGAGAAACTTACATATGTAAAATGCTCAATTAACTTAATTAGAAGGTGCAGCGTATGCAAAAGGCGTTGGTGCGCTACTTTTTAAAGGTAGAGCAGCCGCAGCAGCTGCCCAGCCAAAAATTAGAGGTATACGGAAAAAAAAGTGAAGGTATTCAAAAACAGAAACAAAATAACCGTACGAAAGGAGCCATAGCACCTGCCGGAAGAAATATTCAAAAATAAAAATAAAGAGAAAAAACCAAAGCAACGTATGGCCAACTGGCCAACTTGCCACGCCCCCAAAAACCAGCCCAAAGTCGAGCTCAATTATTGTGTTAGTTGTTGTGTGTTGCTCATTAAAATTGATGTCTTAATTTGAAGAGTTTTACATGCAGCAGCAGCAGGACACGCACATATATATATAGAGGCATATATATACTGAGAGGTACCCTGTAATTAGGCGCCGCACCATGAGTAAACCCAACTGGAGAGAAGAGAAGTGTGGAGGAGAGAGAGAGAGAGAGAGAGAGAGAGAGAGGAGCGAGAACTAACCAGCCCTTTGCATTCAAAACGTACAACGAAATGAAATGAAATTGTTAACAAATGAATTTTACCACGAAATTGGCTCGCGGGCAAACGAGGATGAGGATGTGCCTGAAAATGAGGATGAGACTGAGTCTGAGACTGAGTCCGAAACCGAGTCTGGATCGGGCTTGGGGTCTAAAGCTGTAACTGAAACAGAAGCTGTTACACTTGGAGAAAAATTAAAGAATCAAAAAATTTGGATCTAGATATATAAACATAAATCAATCGTCAAATGAAAAGAGAAATAAAGTAATTCAAAATACAGTTTTATATATGGCAAATAAATACATAAAAATGTATTTAAAAATCCTCTCAAATTCACATTTATTTTCACATATTTTCCAAGTGTACTTCAGGGCCAGTGAACCAGTTAAATGCAAAGACAAATAACGAGAAATACACAACAACATTGCTTTTTGATTGCAAGATTGGCCGCGGGACTGAGATAGTGGAGTCAGCTCAACTGAAGTTGAACCAGAATTGAACCTCAACTGAACCTCAATACTGAATCCTCAAACTGATCTGGCGGGGGGCGTGCGCGTTATGATGAAGTTGTCAGTGGTTCGGGCTACCGTGTTGCTGGTGGTTCACCTGGGGAGATCAGTTCTTCTGTTGATTTTACTTAGCTGTAGACAATCATTCAGCCATCGCCTGAGGCTCCTTAACTGGTTCAAGCCGTTTTATGGCTCACTTCACTTCACTTTGTTAACAGCACCTTTTGAAATGGCCACAAACCGAATTCCATTCAAAAGCTTCTGGCAGTTGAAAGACGGCGCCAAAGAAGTAATTAATTTTTTGTTTTTTTTTTTGTAAAACAATCATAAATACAGTAATTTTATATATTGTGAATGTGAACCGGTTTAAAAACAATATTAGAGGGGTTTACTAAATTATGTGGGTATATTTTCGAATTTTATTTGCCTGCCAACCAAACAAATAAGTTCTGTAAAGCCTAAGACTCGGCTTTGGTTCAAGAATATCAGGTTCAAGGACCAAATTGAAACCAAACAAATTTTAAGTACGAAAGGGAAAATTCGAATCCTTAATTCAGTAATTTGGGGCCTTTGAGGTATCTGTTAGAGTATATTTTTAAAGCCTTTCAGTTTGGTTGATGATTCTATTCAATTTAGTCAAAATGCTTCAGTCAGTCGAAAGGAGACTGCAAGCTTTAAATAAAAATCTCTAACGAAATGTTGTAGATACTCGTATCATTTCTTAAGGATATTCTCAGCAGAGATTTTGAATGCACACAGCTGCTGGCACACAGCCAGAACGGGACCAGGACCCACATGTCTTACATCCTGGCATTGATTCGCTTCACCATTTTGCCATGGCAGCAAAAAAGGAAAAAAGAAAGAGAGACAGAGACAGAGACAGAGCTGAAGCACAAAGACATTGTCCTTGGTATCCAGGTAGCCCTTAGCGAATGCATTTGTCAATAAATCGGACATCCTTGGAATATCCTTGCCTTTATTCAAGCTTTAGTTACGCTACTTTGAATCTGGATTATTGTTATGGGGTATTCTCTCATAACTCTGCTTGTACATATAACAACTTAATCTCCACTGGACGTGGACAGCTGCTGCAGCTGCCCCGCTCTAAAGGACTCCCACAGGACAGGCGACTAATCACTAGTCGTTGTCGTTATAGTAGTGTTGTCACTTCCTAATGAGAGTGCAACACAACACCCAAAAAAACAGGGAACAGGGAAAAAAAAACAAGAAACTTCATACTCAAACCTCGCTGAGATTCATGTGTATCCTGTAGCCCTGCGTCCTGGCGTCACCAAGTGCCAGACACTTGATTTCCCAGGCCGTATAATTTTATGCGCGAGTTTCGCAGGCGTCAAAGTGTCAACTGTCAAATGCGTCGCGATGTTTCAACACTTACAGTCCTCTACCCAGACCCAGACCCAGACCCAGTCCCAGTTTCAGTTCCATATACAAATCCAGACCACGGACCAGCTCCAGTGCCAGACATGTCTGATGCTTCGGGGCTGAGCCTGCAACTGGAATAGAGATGGACGCGAGTCGCGTTTTTTCAAAACAAATTTAACTTTAACACGATACGACAAATATAAATATGGGAAATAAAACATGATAGTTTTTTCGAAATAACCTTTTCAACGTCGTGTCACGATGGAAAAAACACGACTGGCGCTCAGCTCTAGAATGGACAACAGACAACTGTCTGTCAGCTGGAAATTGGACGCCCGTCGACGACGACAACGACAACGACTCGTGTTTATATTTAAAATGTCAGCACAACTTGGCAATTGGATAGGATACATCCTGTCAACGGTTGTCCTCAAACGAGGAGCGGGGAAAAGGGGCAGGGCGCAGGACCAGGAGCAGGAGCAGGGGAGCATTAGCTCATTAGCAGCGTTGTGTGGGCAACTCTTGTGGGCCATCACACGCTTATTACCATGCACATTATCTATATACAAACACACAAATACCCTTCAAATTGCAGCTACTCAGAAATCCTACTAGCAGTTCCTCAAGTAGTTCAGCCTTTGCTGGACATTTCATGAGCCAGTGACTTTAAGGAGCACCAGAAAACAGGCGCATAAATATAAATCAAAGCATATGAAATGGATTTTTTTACAGTGGCGGCGTGTAAATACTGATTATGGGTGTAGCATTACCCAGCAGTGTCTTTAGCATCATATTTCGGAAGGGTGTGGGTCGTTAACACTCGAAAGGAATAACAAAAAGGCTGCTCTTTGCTAAGTGGAATCCTGATTTCTAATAATTTCAAGTCTAATTCAGATCCACAGAATTCTACCAAGAATGTTTTAAAATTATATGAAGATCCAGCTAAGATATACAACTGAAGATACTCTCTCATTCGATTCCCCTCCAAATTCAATTACTTTTATAAGCTTATCATTGAGAGATTAGAGATAAATACCTTTGGGTTCCTAGCAACTTATTTCTATCCTAACATCAAACTCGAAAGGTTTCCTTTCAGTATCATTCATAATATATCATTTAATATTGAAGTAAATATGAGACTAATCTTTATTGGTTATCCCAACCACCGTTTAGGCCAAACATGCTCGTTCCTTCCATTTCATTTAACCTCGCCCCCCCCTGCCAATCCAGGAGGACGTTCAAAATATGTTTCTCTGCTCCATTCGAGTATATTTCATTTTTAAAATAGCATTTGATATTTGTAATACTTACAAATAAAATTGGTTTCTTTCTGTTTTCCCTCCCTCAACTGACCAGCGACGATAACGGTGCAAAAAAAAAAAAGAAAACCCTTCAAGGAAAAGTTTGAACCCCTCCTTATCGAGTGAGTCCTTAGCTACCGCACTGGCTGGCGAGGGGAGAAAAAGGACTTTCCCTAGTGCCCTTCTTTCACGTTTTTTGGGTTATTTTTTTTTTTATGTTTTTAATGGGCAGAAAGTAACATTATTTATAACTCAGCGGCGCAAGGATAATGCCATATTAAATGTCAACTGCACTAGACACACGCTTTCTGAAGACTTGTGGGACACACACAAATCCCAAACATGAAAAATCTATTGCTACGTTTTCATTTCGTTGCTCCACACAGTAAAGTCAGTTAAGTCCTTAAGATGTCCTGCAGCGACAAAGGCGGAAAGTAAATCCGGTGAGGTTACCTTTACTAGGAGGGTTGTCCCTTCTTCCTTTTCTTTTCTATTTTTTTTTTTTTGTCTTTACGCGCCACTGAAGAACGCTTGGAGTCCAGTCCGTCCAAGCCGATTCACCCAAATCGTACTGTATCCCATGTCCTGGCCTATGTCCTGTGATTCCTTTTGCCACTCATTTTTAATTCAGCTCACATGCTCACATCTGTTGGTCGCTGGAGTATCCTTCCTTCCTGTCCAGTTTTTGGCCCCAGCTCCATTGATTTATGCGCTGCCAATGCTCGCGCGTGTATCCTTGCTGCAGGAGGAGATTCCCTCACTGCGGCATTGTTCATCATATGCCTCGCTGGCTACTTTGTTTCATTATACGAACAACAGAGTATTGGCCACATTTGTGGCTCATTTTGTACATGCTCGGCATGTCTGATAATGACCACAGAATTTCATTATCCATTCGAAATTCGTATTGTAATTAATTTAATTCTCATATATACATATATATCGTTTATACATAACTATTGTGTCTTCTGTATTCTGTGCTCTAACTTAACAGCTGCATCTCCTTTTTGCTATTGTGGTATCTTAGCTGAAGCATATGAGTGTAGGCTTATAGGACTCTTTAAATACTCTTTGAAAACACTTGAAAGGGGGCTTTAAATTCTCAATTTAAGGGGGGAACTGAAATTTATCTTCCAAGAATTTAGGAATAATTAATTAATTATATAACTATTCAATTTTATTCCAGATTCCTGTCAACGCTAAAGAAAAAAGATTTCATTTTGAGCAGGCATTAGGATTAATTCTTTTAATACTTTAGCAAATTGATCATATTGAACAAAAGTACCTAAGCAATCTGTCAGCAAAACGATATATCTTTTTCTATAGAAATCCTTTTTAAGATCTTTCATATCCATCATACAAATGATGACTAAGATGAGTAGTAGTAGCTCATGCCGTCAACAAGCTCAGCCGTCGCTCGATACTTGTACAGAATGATAAGTAATATCGAATACCCAAGGGGCAATATAACAAGGCAGAGAGAGAGAGGGGAAGAGTCCTTTCGGCCTTTTGTGTCTAATTCTATCAATTTAATTAGTTTCTTGCGCTCCAATTGCAACTGGGAAATGCACAACAACAGTTGCGGTCAAATCACGTACGTAAAAGAGAAGCAGCAGTCTGGGTTTATAGAGTTATCCTTTATCCTTAATCCTTAGTCTGCTTTTTGGCAGAGGCGTTTCTTACGGCTGCTGTTCACACCTACTCAAAAAGAGAGAGAGAGAGAGACACAGGGGCAGAGGGGCTTATCAATCATAACGGCAATTGAGTAGCAGGCATCGACTTTTGAATCCTTTTTAAAACGAAACTGCATCTTTGACTTTTTGGCTTCTGCTCAATCATCTCCATCAATCATCAGCCCCTGGGCAGATTTTCATTTCTATGTCAACTCCTACTTTCTGCTCTCAGTCCATTGTGGTCTCTGTGGTTTCTTTTTGTACTAGATACCCCCTAAAAGTGGATAAAAGAAGGGTATATTCATTCACAGCTACTTCCATTCTTCCCCGCGTCCATAAAGAATATAAATTCCTGTTCAGCAACTCTCTGAAACAGCAGTCAACAATTTTTGAATACACTTATTATTCTCTTCGTTACAGGGTATTGCTTAGTTCAGCATCTTTAACCATAGCACTTCAAGTTGGTTCTTTTTTCAACTTATTCTTTCTTTTCTTCTGGCTTTTGGTTTTCAGGCAGCCGCAACCAGAAAAAAGGACTCACTCGCCTGTAATCGGTATCTCAATTTCGGCAGCTGATACTCTCAGAGAGATCCGGCAATGGGCCTCTTTGTTGTGTTGTGCATTGTAGGTGTGAAATGCTCAAAGGAGCTCATGCATATCCTGTTGACAGGCTGGCTGCCTTAACCGCCTGCTGCCCTCAGGTCCTTTGTTGTCCAGCCGCCGCCTTTACCTCTCAGTTATCTCAGTCCTTCCTTTTCGTCCTTCCTGTGCATGTAGATGCAGTTGTATATGTATTTTTCTTTATAACATGTGTTTCACAAATGTTCCATGGACAACCATTCTCCTCCTTTTCATCAACGTTTCGCCTTTTCTTGACAATTTTTAATTTATGTTCTCTGGCTCTTTGTTCGCCCAGAACCCTCTAATAACTCAATTAAATGCCAGCTCCTATCAATGCCAGGAGCTGCGGTGTAATCTCTGTAAAAATGTTCACATTCTTTAATTTAATATCCTGTGAATATGGCGAGAAAACCGCAGACAGGATGCAACAGCGCACTCCACGGAAGTTGAAATCATTATGGCAATGACAGGAATATCAATTTACTCACGGGGAATATCGCTCGGGGAAATGTTCCCATTGCCGTTTAATTATGTCGCGGTGTGAGAGGAATATTCTTAGAAAGTACACGCAAAAAAAACCCAGATAAAATTACAAATAATTCTTGCTATCAAAAAAAGTTACTAGCTTCATTTGACGGTTGGTTCTTGACCAGCAAAATCTACAAATATCAAAAGGAAATATCTGTTCTACAATATAATAATAGTTCATTAATGAGATAAATTGGTTACGACAAAACATAGATGAGACTTTGCTCAAAAAAATAATGTAGATTCCACAGAAAGAGTTAAGGAATTTCTAAGGCTGATTTGTAAAGGACTCCCAAGAGTTTAATTCAAATAGTCCAAACCAAATCAAGGCAGAATACGAATTAAATTATTCTTGTTTCAATACAACAACACCAGAATTTTGTATAATTTTTTCATGTTTAATATTCCTTTTCAGGCACTGATATAGGATCCTAACTTGTTACTCAGCCTTGGCAGAGCCGCCTCAGTGCCGGAAGCAAAGCAAACGGCAAGAAAATTTGCCAACTCATTGTTAATACAGACGCAAAATGCCAAGGAAAATATGCAGATAGAAGGAGGAAAATCTAATAAACAGCTCGGCAAATCAACTTGAAAAATTCTAAGAAAATATTGCAAAAAAGAAGAGAAAAAGAAGAGAATAATAATAAATAATTGAAGAGAAGAGGATTATGAAATTAGGAACCTGTGGTCTATGGACGGTCAGGTAGAGGCGTATTTTGGTCTAATTAGTGGCTCAAACTGCGGCAAAGAAAAACCAAGTTAAGAGCCCTGCTTCAGAGCAGGACTTAATTGTAGGGTCCATGCCTAAGCCGGATCTTAAGACGGCAGAACCAGAACCAATCAGCCACTTCATTTGCATTTTAAGCAGACTCAAGAGTTCGATAAGCAGCTTAGAATAGAACTAGAGACTTAAGATCTGGGACGACGTAGGCGTGCGTAGTAGAATGCCAGATTTAAAATGTCTGAGAATTATCGAAATTATTAGCTGCATAATTGAGCTATTTATGAAAAGGCAACTCGAAGTATGATTTAACACTGAAAATTGTGTTTTTCGTTTGGTTTGTCAAGGGCGTAGGAAGAAAAGCTGGAAAGGAGGGGGCTTTGCTACTCAAATAAAACCCCTCAATAGAATCTTATATAGAGAGTTTTTCCTTCTTTTTTTTGTGATACCCTCCAGAAAATATTCCTGTGAACGCCTCTGTTTCTTATGGAAGTCGTAAACGAGCTGTGAACCGTAGGTGTTGGCCCAAATCACGACATGACTAGTCATCGCCCCGCCTTTGTACCCGCACCCGCCCCCGCACCCGTCCCCCTCGACGTCAGCATCCCGTGTGGACACCTGGACATTACGATTTCTGTTGAGTTCCACGGGTTTCGCTTAATTAAAAGCTGCTTTTCAGTTCTCACAACCAATGCAGTTCTCAGCATGATGTCCCGCTCTTTCTGCCCCCTCCATTCACCTGTTTCACCTGTTATTTTGGTGGGGGCAGACAACAAAAGGCCGTGAAAATTTATCTGGCTGCATGCAGCGTAGGCTGCAGCTAACCGAAATGAGGTGCTGAGTTCTCAAATTGACTTTGGCCTGATGCCTCATGCCTCATGCCTCATGCCACATGCCACATGCTGCTGCTGATTAGCTGCTGATAAGTTTCGGGCTGCCAATCGATGAGAATGTTATGTAAATTTACCTTCTACAAGCATCCCAAACAATTCTTTAACCTAATCCAATTCCAGCATCTCCCAGTCAGCCTCATCAATTGTAAGGCAGCATATTGTCTGCCCCAATAGCTCTTATCTCATTTAAAGTCTTTCCCTCCATCTTTATCGCTAACTGTTGGTCTAATGTCTTCATCAGTTTGGCTTTTTTTTTTTTTTTGACTCAATTTCTCGTTTAAACTTATCACAAATTTGTATTCCAATTTTCGAGGCTGATTATTATAATTTTATGCAGAAATTAAAACACTTCATTAGCGGCGTGTTAATGTGGCTCGCTGCTTTTGTTAGTTGTTCTGGCTAAATTCAAGTGTGAAAGCTGCAATGATTTCCTATGTAAATCAATGAAAGTTTAATAAAGATATCTATGAATAGAAAGCAAAAGCAGAGCTTAAAATACAGCTTCACTCACAGAAAATTATAGACTGATGCTGCATCCACTGCAGAAACTCTGAGAGATAGAGAGTGATCTCAGTCAGGTGAGCTCTTAATTGCCCTCTGTTTGTTTTCTTTACAAAATTTCCACTTTACTACCGGATTTCCAATCCTTCAAGTAGGAATTCCCAGTGATAAGGCATTCCTAGTGTCGATTCGAATAATGTCAGTCTTTACCAATTTCTATTCGGGTTCCATTTTTTTGGCTGGATGCCACTGTAAAGTCTAAATACATTTAAGCCGCTGGCTAAGTGTCATGTTGAACACATGTACATCAAATTCAATCAAATCAAATCCGAGCACTTTCACCCCTTTCTCTCTCTCTGTCTCTCTCTCTCTCAGCCAAATAAGACCCAAAATAAGTACAGTCAGTGTCAGCTAGGCGAGAGGCGCATAGAAAATTTGTGTTCGTATATTTTATATATCTGTCTGTCTGCTTGTCTGCCTGTCTGTCATTTGTCTGTCAATCAGCTGTCGCATATTTTTGGCAATAAGGGTTAATTTACTCTCATAATCCTTGCCTGGGGGGGCTCCTTCCGCCGCTGCTGCTGACATTTGCTTGCACAATTTTGTCACATAAATGTCCTTCAGGCTGAAACAACAAATTTCAACATTTTCGCAGACTCCTCTCTCTTTCTCTATTGATTTTTAATGCTGATTGACAGTCACAGTCACGGAACAAGAGTCGAACAAGGCTTTCGCATATTGATTGACAATTGGCCTTGTCACGCATCCGTTACACTCGAAAAAAAATCAACATTCTAATAGTTTCTAATATCAGCATCAATAAATTTTTAGATTGCGCTTACCAAATTCACAAATAAATAGAAGTTCCGAAAACCTTTGACTAATTTAATCTGATCTCAGCGAAGGCTTTTTTGGCCTTTTGAGCTCAGTGTACGCGCTGCAGCTTTCACTATATTTGCATAATTTTTCTATAATTACGGGAGCAAAACATTTCCCGCTAAGTTCATTTAATTGCCGCATAATTGTGCCGAAAAACCGCTATTAACAGATGCGAGCCCAGGGACGGGGCGGGGCGGAAGGGTAGGGTACTGGGCTGGGACAGGGTTGCCACATCAATTAGATGCAAAATTATAACGGTGCACATTGACGTGTGCAGATTGCGGTCCGGTTTGAGGATAAAATATAATGACATCAATTCCCTAGCTGACCCCATCCAAAAAAAGCTAATCATCCTCGCAGGATGCGAGAGAATTCTAGCATAATTGTTCCTCATAATTGTGTTGTGTTGTGTGTGTGCCAGCAAGGGTTGCCCACACCACCACAAAAATGGGTGTTGACCGCGCCAGGGTTGTCAGGTTTATTCACACGTAATACTTCGTTTTGGGTTGTGCAATTTCTGATCTTCCTGTTGTTATTGCAGTAATTTAAGGATTAAATTCATAAGTCCGGTAGAAGCGTTTATCTACAGCTTCAGGCGCTGCTCGAATAGTTGATGTGTGTCATAGGACACAGAAAATAGTAGGGAAAATACTCTGAAAAGTTATTAAGTCTAGGCGAATTGTCTGACCCGCTACAGTATAGAAATAAATCTAAATATATCGAGAGAAAAATATGTTAAAACTGAATGAAGAGAATAGGGAATGTAATTTGTAGTTATATATAAAATTATTGCTTCTAGGTTATAGAATCAATATGCCCCGTCGAAAGTAGCGCAGCGTGGAAGAAAAATAAAACCGCAAAATTAATGAGGACAAAACCACATGAAATGATGCACGAAGCTCGAGTATAATCCTTGTGAATTCGGGATTCGGGATTCGGTGGTGGGTCAATGGATCTGCTTCTGCACTGGGTCAGGGCAGAGCTTAGGGGTAGCTGCAGAGGAAGGTGTAGAAAGTAGGGGAAAGTATTGCACTTTCGTAGCTAATGCAAACATACGCTTGTTTGCACAATCCTCCAGCTTTCGTTGATGCTAATCGCCAGAGACAATTTAATCTCTAATCAAAATTCAAAATCGCAAATTTCCGAATCGCCAAATGAGAAATGCGAAATTGCGAAATGAGAGATGATAAATGGGGGAAAATGGGGAAGGGAATGGGGAGGGTGGCAAATGGAAAATCGTTGCATGAAAATGCAATCAACATTTGCCAAAGACTTGCGCATTAATGAGGACATTAAGCCAGAATCGGAATAGGAATCGGAATCAGAGCCAGAACCAGAACCAGAGACAACTGCAGTTCAAATAACTTTCCTTTCCCGTTCAAGGGTTGCTCTGTTGTTCTGGAGCTCTGTTATTGTTGTTATTGTATGGGAAATTGGAAAAATATTGTTTATTTTGTTTACAGGGCCAAAGGATTTTCACACGTTCCTGCGAGCCGGCCGCCGTCCTTTATACTCGTAATATTTAATTATTGATTTATTGTATATGGAATAGGGCAATTGTTAACCCCCCGCGAACTCAATATTTTCTCTCTGTGTATTTGTGTTAGCTCATTAAAGGCAATGAACGGCATTGCGTTAACAAGAAAATGCAACAATTTGAAACAAAAAACCGAAAATAAAACCCAACCAAACGAATCGAACGGAAAAGTAAACCAACAAAACATAACAAGTAAATGGGCTCTCTACCCACAGAGTGCTCGACTCAAAGATACCCAGTGAATTTAGTTACCCAGGTAATGAAGCCCCACCTTTTCCCTTCGTCTTCATAAATAGAATTAGTCTTACGAAAAACAAAAACTTAATCCAAGGCTTAATTGGTGTCTCAAGACTGAGCAATATCAATTTGGTTTTCAATGCAGAGCAAAGATGGGCTGTTAGACACTTCATAAATAAGCACCCACTGCATATACTCTTTTTATACACTTTCACACAGTTACAGGGTATCACAAAAAAAAGAGAAGAAAACTAACGAGCTGCTCTTGGTCAATGCAAAGGATCGCCGCGGTTCAGTCTTTGAAGTGTGAGCGTGCTCAGGGCATAAAATAAAAACAAAAACAAAACCGAAGCCAGGGCAGTGATTTTTTATGATCATTTGTTGTTTGATTACAGCAAAACCCCGCCAGGAACCAAGAACTGAGGACAAACAAAGCCGCAACAGACCCTATCTCAGAGGCAGACCCAGGCGCAGCTCTCAGCTTGGATGCTGCTTCGGTTCGAAGATTGTAAGGGGAACTCCTCTCGCCGCATGACCTGCTGCCAGCAAACAAACAGATGAAAACCCAAAAATAAAACTCGAAATTCACAAATAATCCCTTGCACCTTTTCCAAAAATCAAAAACAAAAAGCAAGCGACGCGCGACGCTGAGCAAACAACACTCGTACGTAGAATTCGAATACACTCGATCAACACTCACCGAGGACTATGTAAATATAGTTGAATGAACCGACAAAGTTGAGAGTTTAGAATCGAGAATCGAGAATGGAGAATGGAGAATTGTACGTTTGTCAGGTTATTGTGTAATCATCAGTAAGCCGACGTCGCGAGACTTAGGATTGTCCAAGAAATTAGCATTAAGCGACTGACCACATGTCCTGGAAAAGGGATTCAAATGTAGAGGAAAACCAATATATAATACATAGAAAAATACAATACAAAAATTATTTCTTTGTCATGGTCTGACTGTAATAATTCGTCTCAACTTTCTCATCAATATTATATATACTTCAATGCTTATTTCCCGACAGGGAAAGTTGGTTCTTTTTGATATAAAGGTTAATAAAGTAACCAAAATTTTCATAATTTCTAATAACAAGAAGAAAACTCTTCTTCAGTCTCCTTTCTTTTGTAAAAGTCTGAAAGATATTTCATAGTTCCCCAATCTTATTTCAAATTTGGCAAAGAAAAGATTCACTTCCTGTGACTCCATTAAATTCAGCTTCAGCTCACACAATAAATACTCGAAACCCGCCAGAACTCTTTTTATTGACTGCTTTGCGACTATTTTCCTGTATAGCAGTGAAAATGGGCATAGAAAAATATATCTCAGGAAATATCTAAATAATAAACCTCGCGCACACGCGCCGAGGACAACAGCGTTTTTAGGATGATAAAGATGATGATAAACATGATGATGATGATGATGATGAAGATGATGGGAGACTGAGACTGAAGTCGACAAATACTCGTAAAACTCAAACTTGGAGGAAGTTGCCACTCAACGGCGTCACAGGCAGAAATACTCTGTTGTCACTGGATCATCCTCTGGTAGACAACAACAGTGAATACTCTAAAGAATCAACGTCTTCCATATACCCTTACAAATTGTACTATAATTTTGTAATACGCCCAGTTAAAAAGTATTTAGGGCAGGTCTTAGAAGTCCTCTCAATTTGTTAATTAACTTTAGTTAGATTAAAAAATATACATAAAAGGCGTTAGAAATCGAGTCCTATTTTCTTAACTCAAGTCCAGATGCCTATTGCTCGCTTCTCTGGACGAAAGGGTATTTATGTGTCGCATATTAAGAGAGATTTTCCTACTGATTTTTATAATATTTTTGAATTTCCGCCGTTTTTTATTTGCCGTGGAGCGACTGGCGGCCTTCTGGCAAACGTGCTGTGAGCGTGCATCAGGAATCGCACTTTAATTCACACTTGAAAGACTTTTTCACGATTCCCACACGGCGCGAGAAACGTGTCCGCAACAAATGAGCAGCGAGCAGAGTCCATGAAAAAGAAGGAGCCAAAGGAAGGGAGAAAAAGGGAATGCCCAGGAATACCCTGGCCATACGAAATGTCAGGCGTAATAATTCGATTGTCCACTCAAATGAAATCGAATGCACAAATCAAATCAAAAAAATAAAATCTCAAATCAGCGGAGGGTGAAAAAAAAAGAAAGAGAACGTGAAATGGGAAATGGGAAATGCATTTCCGAAGCAATAATAGACCATAATTGTTGTTGTTGAAGCGATAAGCATATTGCAATTTTCCCTCCTCTCTCTCTCTGTCGCTTCCCTCGCTGCCCTCGCCCCTTCACCGCAGTCATATATAGTGCTTAATGGAAGCCAGGACAGGCGCTCAAGTGTTAAGTGTCAGATGCAGGATAAGTGCGTGCAGCGACAGGATATTTGTTTGTTTGTTTGTTTCCTTCTTTTGCTGCGAAATTTATATGCGTACACTTCGCGAAAAAGCCGAAAAAACAACAAATTCCGTTCGCCAATCAACACGAAAAGTTGTCCAATTTCCCTGAGAAAATACTTCAAAAATTTCAAGATTAAAATGTTTTCCAGATTCCTCAATTTAAAATTTTGCTTAATTTTTTCTCTGAGTGTAAGCTTGTGTGTGTGTGTGTGTGTGTGTGTGCTTATGGAATTACAAACACATCAGTCGCAGGCACATTTTTAATGCATACTTCAAGGCGACATGGGCGTAAAAATCACGATAGCACAGCACATGACATGACATGTGCCTGATTTTGGAAAGGGTCGAGTGGGAGTTCTGCTGCTGCTGCTGCGTTTCCTGCGATAGGCAGGATACTCAATCAGTTGACCAAAGTCAAGTTCAATTTTCGGCTGCACTCTCAATGTTATCTCGGTTGCAGCAGTTGGGGCAGGGTACAGTAAATGGCTCTGCGACAGATAAGAGCTGAGTGTGACCAGCTCACAATGGAATTAATATGCTAAAATTAACTCATTTATTATAGAGTTTATCTGCCTAATTCGAAAATCTCTTTGGAGTTTGAGTTTTAATTCAATTCTTTAAATTTATACCTAATTTTGGTTACTAAAATTCCTTCAAATATTTTTAGAATTCCCTCAATTCCTTTTAAGCCAAATTGTCGTACTCTAACTTTTTCAATATAACCTAAAATCCCTATCTTTAAATATCTGACGGAAATAACTGATTTCAACTTTGAATAAAATAAATCGGATTTGATGGGAGATTCGGTTTATAATACTTAAAATATACAAACTGAACAGCTAAGAATCTACGAACCTATTCTCAGATAGCTCTTTCATGAATTGTTGATCAGATAACACCAGCAAGTAAATGAAGTCAACTGAAAATTATAATTTAATTGAAAGCATTTCCACTTTGAATACACTTTCTACAGGGTATATATAGTCTCGCAGCACTCTGCTCAGTTGGAGTAGATTTTAAGCTGAAGCTATTAGCCTGGAAACCCAGAATTAGAGGCAATTAGTTAGTTTAGTTGCCACAAAAGTTTTGTATGACAACTGTTTGCTGCTAATCTGAGAGGTTTAGACGATTATTTATGGAACTGGTCCGTGTGACTCTTGGACACGGCATTAGTCAACACTTCTCTGAGTGCAGAACTGAACATTTTGCAACACTTGAAACTGATTTATGACACTTTATTAACTGAGCCAACTGTGATTAACATTTTCATTATTTTATCAGTCAACGCCAGAGGGCGCCCTACACACAAATTAGCTGGATTATTCAGAACTTTGGCTCTAATATTAGTCTGACTTTTTGGTCGTTTGGACGTCGCGCCGGGGGCCAAGAGAAACAGCATATCTAAATATTATTCTAAATAGGATTTTATTTATTTACGCTGTGGCTGATGATGCTCAAGTGTGCAGTAAGTGCAGCCAACTTCACGTCGTTGTTGCTGTTGCTGTTTGTACAATTTTCTGCTTCAAATCATTTGCCCCAGCAGCAGCAGCAGCAGCAGCAGCAACTGTTGCATGTTGCAACCCGGCAGCGTCCTTGCAATTAAGCAACTCTTAACTAAATGACAATGCCACAAACACACAGATACACACACACACACACACACACTTACATGACAGCTACATGAGCTTATCTGCCCACCCAGTAGGACTTTTTGGAACTCAGTACGGAAGGAGAGCAAAGTATTTATATGAATATTTTAGCTATTTTGGAAGGCTAAAAAGTAGCGTTCTTTTCTTAAGAACAACAACTGATTCTGTTCATATTTAGCTGCCAAGATTTTACTTATCTTACTTGAAAGAGGAAAATATCTAAGTACTACTGGGTTTTCTTTTGGTACTTTTCCACTTCTGCCCTCGTCTAAGCCGTCTGTTTGGCCCACGAAAATGTAAACTCGCTTTTGGCACTTTGCCTCATAAAAGGAAAATTATGAACGTTGACAAATTGTTGTTGCTGTCGTTATCCTGCATAGAACTAGAGCCAGAATTAGCTGCATTTATTTGTAATATGTGCATAAATTATATATTATATAAGCGCTGTTTAGGCCTTGTAAGCACAGCGGGAGTTCATCTTAATTGGCTGAGAAATTTCATATTAAAAATGTATTTCCAATTAAGCAATTGGACCGAATTATTGCCAGGAATTGGGTCACAGTGGCTGGAAGCCAATGATCATTAAACCGTATAGTTTTATATGAATTTAATATATTGAGCTAGAATCACAGTAAAGCTTCCCCATAATGGATGTGAAGGAAATCATGCAAAGGCATTAAATAAAAAGCTCTCGCTAATTTCAGTTAGTGGAAATCTTTAGCCCCAAAAAGTCCGCTAAAGAGCAGAGAAAACTTGTTCCAATATTAGGTACCTTTTCAAGGAGCTCTACTGTACTTTTAGAAGGAAAAATAAGTAAAAGAAGGTTGTTGCAGACACGCTGCATTCAGAGCACAACAAATGAATTGCTCTATAATAACAAAATGAACCATAAAATTGTGCTTCAAAGTATCTGCGTACCATTAGAATTTCCTCTTCTATTTTGTATCCACGAGATACTCGTTATTTTAACGTTTTTCTTTTTGTTTTTTTTTTATTTTTTTGACTCATTGTCTGGTATTTTTGTGTTGAGGTGTTTGGAAATAATATTGAGAAAGGAAATTAGTGCAGCTAACTTTATATTTAATGATGCTCAAATTGCATTTCTTACCGATGGGAGCCGAGAATTTTAACCGCTTTACCCGCCTTTCTTAACGGATCTTTAGCGCCATTAAAATGTTAAAAGTCGTAAACTAAAAATTGGTAGGGTGAACCAAAATTATATAAAATACAAAGCTGACTAATGGGCGACTAACAAATACCTCTTGATTTATTTAAAAGAGACAAAAATATATAAAATAAAATCTAAATAATAGACGACTAACAAATACCTCTTGATTCATTTTCTCTGCTCTTTAGATTTGTTTATCGATTTGTTTTATCAACATTAGGAATCTATTCCTGACTGAAACTATTCCAATTCGTTGTTAGAAATATTCTTTAATATTTATTTAAAGTTTTCACATAATTTTTACCTTGTAATATATCTGGTGCGAATATATTTTTGAAACCTGGCTCCATTCATTTGAACCGGTTCGCTGCAAAGATTATAAATGATATTGGTACTTCAATCTAAAGCTTCGTTAGCATGAAAATTTTTCATTTGAGCTACACCCCTTCTTAGCCACATAGAATTTACAGGGTATTTAGAGCGTGTATTGCTAGAATGAGTAGTGGGCAGAGAAGCAGACAAAGATGAACAGTCGAGCGTGTGGTAATTAGAATTAAGAAGCATTAAAAGAAACTCAACAAAATTCACACAATCCGCTCAAAGCGAAAGTCGTAAATAAAGCCATAAAAACGTAAAAATGTAAAGCCAGTTACTGTTTTTTTTTTCACCCTCCCCCCGCTTTTCTTCTGGTTGGGAAACTGTGGAAACTTAATTAGTTTCAAGAGGTAAGAAAATAAAATAAAATGGAAAAACTACGAACGAGATAACAATTAGTTTGGGCGCCAAAACTCAAGTAGAAGAAGAGAAAGAACTCGAAATTCAAACGATTCAAACTAATTTATGAATGCACCTTGTTGACAATGCCGCTTTTGGACAGCTCGTAAAAACAAGCCATAAAATAATAGCAATAACTACACTACCCTACACTACCCTACACTACCCTACACTCCACTACAATGAATATCGAGCGATCCGCTCTTCAGCCTGGGAACAGCTGCGTGGGCGAACCAGCCATAGAATTAAACAGATAAATGAGGGAAAATAAACAAATAGAGCTCTTGGAATTACAAGCTCGATTGATTCGCAATGATGCTTATTATTTTTATTATTATTCAAACTATTCAAATACAAAATTTCTACCTTTTTTCCTATGGTTTTTACCTTGTTTTTGTCATCTATAAGCCGTCCCCCCCGTATGCTATGGATTTAGGTTCAGCGAGGAGGATAATACCCTGTGCGAGCTGTTGACATGCAATTTGTTGAATATGTATTCAATGTTTATTCTCATCCTGATTCTCATTCTCATCCTCTTCATCCTGATCCTCACATGTGACCATATATACTCAGCCCTGAAGGCGCACACAACTGACATTTGCTTTGGCTGTGACAATGCTCGGGGATTTGGCTGAGCCAGCCGAATAAATACACTCAGAAAAGAAATGCTTTCAAAATATATTAAAGAAGATTTTTCCAAGTCGTGTGTCTAAGCTGGCAGTTGACTTTCAATACGATTCCCTAAAAATAATTGAATTTTTCGTTGGTTTTTCTCAAAATACACACCATTTTTTTGAAGTGTACACAGACGGATTTAGCTGCAGGGACTTGCAACTGCAACAGAGGTTCGAATGGGCTGCGGCTTTGGCTTATTCATTGGTAATTTGGCCATGTGTTTTCGTTTGTTTTTTCTTGAGGTTTTCCTGTTTGTCAAATATGCTGAAAACGTGATTAATGCGGCGTGTTTGAGGTTTGGAAACTGCATAAATATTTGCTACATAATTTTTATATTTAAAACTAAAATACCAAAGGCTTAAAGGACTTAAAAAAATTACAAGAAAAAAATACTTTATATTTCTTTTAAACTTTAGAGAGTATCTAAAAAAAAAATAGAAGAAAAATATAATTTCTAGTTGGTTCTAAAACAATGCACCCAAAATAGTTATCTACGTTTTAGGCCGTATTCCCAATTCAAGGGCCATAAATCATGTTTTTTGATATGATCTCCGAGGTGTTTGAATAGTTTCATAAATGATTACAGAGTAGCATCACGTCAATCATTCGCCTTTCTCTGCTTTTAGCCTCAACTATTTATGGCCACATGCGGCATATT
This sequence comes from Drosophila repletoides, assembly GCA_018150835.1. Classification (NCBI taxonomy): domain Eukaryota; kingdom Metazoa; phylum Arthropoda; class Insecta; order Diptera; family Drosophilidae; genus Drosophila; species Drosophila repletoides. The sequence continues at coordinate 147,661 of JAECWQ010000202.1, forward strand.
TATGAGCTGTTTATTGTAAGCCAGGCCAAGCTTAAGTAATTCCCAGAGTATAACTTAATTAATTGCAGCTAATGCAATGCCCGCCGCGTAAATGAGAAGCAGCTACAACAACAACAACAACAACAACAAGAATAAGGCCAAAACATGTACCATAAAAGATAGCTAGCCACATGGAGATGTTGCAAAAAGAAAAAAAATAAAAGCTAAGAGAGCTCTATGAGAATGTGTGCTCGACTAAGACATACTCTAGGAAATATATATTATATGAATATCATAAGGAAACTACTTAAGAAAGGACGGACTGCTTTCTTATTCTTCAAGGATTGGTGAAAATTGTGGGGTACACTGTAAACGCCCTACCAATGGACCTGGGTATATCGGCTCAGCGTTTAATGCTAATCAAGAATAAATATATAATAATATTACATAAAAACTTGCTTCCCCCTGCACAATATACGCCTCTTTCTCAGTTTTTAAAGGGTATCCAAAATCATATATGAAATGTGTAATATAAGCAACAGCATAGCCAGTGACTGTTGGGCGGATGGGCGTTAGGGCTTTGGGCAGCAAGCAGTGGGCGTGGCTTAAATATGAGAATTTAATAAAATATTTTTAATGTAATTTGTGCAGCAGCAGCAGGAGAAGCATCAGGAGAAGCATCAGGAACATCAGCTCCAGCAGCAAACCGGAAGCACTTGACCCGAAGAATCCACACAAATGCCAAGTGGAAGCTGCATGCAGCATGTGGCATGTGGCAAGGAGTACAGTGTACTCTATACTAGGAGTACTCTGTATATAGCAAGTAATCTGGCAGTCGAGTGGCATGCAATGTAGCCCTTGGGCCTGGCTAATTGGGTCAGCTTAGGGCCTTAGTTTTAGTTGTATTGTGTACGTGTGTACGTGTGTGTGTGTGTGTGTGTGTGCGTGTGTGTGTGTGTGCTGACCGGATGTGTTGGCCAAAAGAAAATTGTGAGCTAAATACTAAATGAATTTAAGGCATTTATCTAAATTATTTGTGTTGGGGCATCATGTCCAAAACTAATTGTTAAAAGAGAATCATAAAAGCTGAGCAGCAATTAGATATTTTTAAAGCTTTAACAAAGGTACTTAAAAGCTTTAAGTCTTGATGAAACTTTGTTCATAAAATATTTATAATTTATTTAATCCAGTGTTTAATATCCAAAGTTACTTAATTAATTTTAATTTTTACTTAATATTAATTTTAAAATTCCTAGTCGATTAAACTTTCATTAAGCTCTGAGAAAGCTGTGGGCCTGTGGAAAGTCCATAGGGATCATTTCGTTCAACCGAACAGAGAACTTTGATCTGGTTAAAGCTTCCGATTCATTGGAAGGAAAAATCGAATACTCTTATCTATAGGATTTCCTAGCTGTAAAGTATTCTACCTATTGGAAATCCCAGCTAAAGGGTTTTTTATAGGTAGAGAGTATCGTGGCTGCAGGGTATCACAGCGAAAATGTATCCTAGTTTTAGGATATCCTAGCTATAACTTATCCTGCCTGTTGTTTTACTTATTTTCGGTTATTTGTTGGGCTGCCAACTGCATTTCATCTGCCACTTGGCATAATCATTTGTGGCATTTGAAGAACAGCAGAAGGAAAAATAACAACCTCAACAATAGCTACCCACCTAAAAGATGCCAGCTTTTCTTTCGTCTATATTAAAAAAAAAAAAGAAAAAAAATAAGAAGACAAACGCAGTTTCCATTCTCTCGTATTTTCCCGCTTTTGATGTACGAAACTGGGGGGAAAATAAAACATTTCCATGGGCGGACGATTTGACAGGTTTTCCACCGACATGAAAACTAAAATTGTGTGAGAAAAGTCAGGAAGTCAGCATCGAAAAGCTGTGTGGCATTGCCACTTACAGGCAAAGAGAGAAGAACGAAAAAAAAAAAAAAAACGGAAAAAAGCTTGCAACACCGCGTTGCTGCCCCCTCAAAAGTGGCATGTAAATTATGCGTAGCCTTTGTTGATGTTTTTCTGAGGTTTTAAATTTCAAATGATTTGGATTTGGATAGCCAAAAACACCCAAACTCCTCTCTCTCACACACACACACACACAGCACTACACTACACTACATTACACAGCACAATCAACACTCAACAGTCAACAGTCAACACTCAAATACTCGAAACACTCAGAAAGCCACGCAACAACGAATTGCATTCATTATGTTTATGCCAATGCAATTCTATTGCTCGTTCACTTGTCTACACTTGGAGAAAATATTACAAATTTTTCAAGATTCTTTCAAATTAATTTGAGCGAAATTCTGTTTTATTTTAAAACTTTCATTTGTGTAATTTTGAATAAATGTTTCTCTCAATTTGAAGTTAATATCCACTGGATTCCATAAATTTCTTCTATTATCCTGCTTTGTTCCCAATATAATCGATTTTTAATTTAATGAAAAAAAATAAGGAAAAGTCCGTAAAGTTTCAGTTTAACAATAATTATTTTATCCTTCAGCTTAAAGAACTTTTTTTTTCCCTTCTATAATAAATTCTACCCATTAAAACTTAAAATTTGAAGTCTTTTCTCGGCATAAATTACATCGGAAGTTAAGCCAAGAACTAATTCAATTTGGAATTTAGTGTAGTTTATTTTTTAGAGTGTAGAAAAGCATTGTAATGCTCTCTCGCTTCCACTTCAAACATTCTCTAGCTCTGTCTCTGTTTTTCAGCGCCTTGGCCTGACTTATTTGCATTTTCCAGCGCCAAAAATGGCTAAAAATACTTGACTAATGTTGTGACTGGTTGTTGTTGTTGTTGTTGTTGTTGTTGTTGCTGCTTTGACTGCACAGATTTAATAGGATTTTAGTGCATTGAAGTGATTTTCCAACGCTGCCTGATGATGATAATGATGTTGATGTAAATGGATGAAGAAAACGGGGAAAGGGCGATATGGCTGTAACTTGATTCTGTTGAGTTATGTATGTGGCTCACGCCTTGCAGAGTGAAAGAGGGGTACCTAAAAACCAAGCTGAAAATACCGCTAAATGTAGGTGGCGTGGCGTGTGTGAGTAATCTCTTTCACTCTCTCTCTCTCCCCTCGCATGGGTGAGAGGCAATGCTCAATGGATAGTGCGCTGCTTGTTTAGGAGAAAACTAACCACAAATCGAAAATTTCAGACGTTTTCGACTGCGAAACCAAACACGCTTTTAGCCGAATATGTCTCTTGGTAAGAGTGGACAGCTGAGAATCTTTTGAAGTCTTTCTAAAAATATCAGCAAAATTCTCTGAAACTCGGAAAACTCCTAGTGAAGACACTTTGTATTCCAAATCTAGCAATCTCATTTCAATTCTGTAAGCAGCGTTCACACAATCCAGGCAGAAACATTTATCTGGCAGCTCCTCAAATTCAAAACGGGGAACTCGGGGAACTACATGCATTTCGACACGGCACTCGGCACTCGGCACTCGGCACTGTCTGACAGTTTGAAGGAAGTTGAGCTTAACAGCATTTCCCACGTGCCCACAGGACATGCGAGACAGAGAGCAGAGAGAGAGAATAAACCAGGAGAGAGAAGTGCTTTTGTTTGGAGTCCTCTGTGTGGACTGGTGGCAAATTTATGACTTGCCTGCGGCTACTAATGAGTTTGTCGGCATCCGTAAAAGGGAGAAGGCTGAGAGGGGATGAGGAGTGGCTAGAAAGCAGCTTAAGCTGGGCTGTTGTTCCTGGGGTTCCTTGAGGTCCCATCGCATGAGCCGAGGCAAGCCGGTAGGAAACTTTCCTTTCTAATGGGTTAAAAATGCGTAAACGATTTTGGGCGTCGTAAGCTTCTTAGACATTTGCATCAGATTTCCCATAAATTTTGGTGTGTGCTCTGTTCTGTTGTGTTGTGTTGTGTTGGCCAAGCATCGTTGCTGGGGCGGAACTAGTCTTAGCGGAAGCATTTTGATTGATTTACACACACACAAACACACACGGAATCGCATAGGGAGGAGCCAGGCAAGAGGAGAGTTTTCCCCAAACATTGGGGCTCATCTTGTTGCTGGAAATTTACCATACCATAAAGCCAAAATGCGGCCGTATTTCTTCAACTTCCGGCATTAAGTGCACACAGCAGCAGCAAATTAATTAAGTGACGTTGCCACACACACACTCACACACACACACACACACGCACGCAGTAAGCTTCGAACCTGCCACAAGGATGAGGACAATTTCAAGTCTCTTTCTCTCTCACTCTCTGCTTCTCGACCTCTCTTTTTCTCTCTGTGTGTTGTCAAATTAATTAAAAGCACAACAGCGTCAAGAGCAATAGCAAAGAATGGCTAGCCGAACCTTCAAATACCCTAGAATCAATCAAGAACTAAAAAGAATCGCTGCCGCAACTGAAAATACTCTAGAAATTAACTCAACCTACTGTATAAGTCAGTCTGTACTCGTCACTGTCAAACAAATCGAAAGCTTTTTAAAAAAATATATAGTCTATTTTTTGGGGTTAGAATCCTTAATTGAATTCTTAGACAATCCGAATAAGTCTCACAAGTCGATACACTTCTTCAACTATGCTTCATATCTGCTTTGTAAGGGTATAAAAAGCAGGAGCCAAAGCCAAAGCAACTGCAGTTATTTCCTGTGATGTACCTGTTGTCCTTCTACTTGTTCTCTGGATCTTTCTAGTGGATTTTGTTAAGCTTTCGCAATTTACACCTGTCCGTGTTGATCCAATTGGAACAGCCAACAGAAACAGCAACAGGAACTCGGCTTGACAGGATTTCCCAGTCAATTAAGCCCAGAAGAATCCAAAATGCAGAAGAGTAGTTAGAGCTGTAATCAATGCTGTAAGCCTTCAAAATTTTTGACGAGTTTCTTTTTGAACATATGATTGCTTCTATTTTTTAAGGTTGTGTAATATCGAATGATACTCCATTTGGGTCTAAAATCACTATTAAGCTCTAAGACTAACCAGTTCAAAATGTTCTGTTAAATGCCTCAAAAAACGCTGAGTTTCTCTTTAAAGTTGAACACTTTACATATGTTGCATACTTTTTGGGGATTAGCAAACAGTTTCTCACATCACAGAAAAAAAAACACACTCGTATCGGATCACACAAAATACCTACAAGTGTCGATTTCAAATCCAAAATCCCACTTACTAAAAACTAAACCAAATAGTGGCTTCCTCTAACTGCGAACCAATCACAAGCTGCAAACGTTTCAATAAAACTAAGCTCCAAAATTGCTTTTTAATGCTTTGCCTGGCTATCAAATGGAAGCACATATCAATCCTCCTTTCCCCCCCTGTCCTTGGCAATCCTTCCCTTTTTTTCTCTCTCTTCCTCTCTCTATGTGTTTGCCATAGTTTTGCCTAATTTCCGTTGCAAACGACCCAACTAAGCTGCTCCCCAAATCCCTTTCTCTCCCTCTCCCTCTCCCTCTCTCTCTCTATCCACTTTCTGAACCTTCCCCCCCTCCTTCAAAAATACACATCCAGAGAGCAATATCAAACTATGTCAGTGAAGGATTTCCATGTAGCTTTTTCTATTTGGCGTAAAAATGTAACCCATTTGATAAGAGGGGCGTGGTCCACTCAACAAAAGTTCCCCAAAAGTTGACCCACAATATTTTCCCCTCTTATTTTTTTCTTTCAATAGGCTAATGTTTTTTTTGTTGTGAAAAAGTGAAAATGCAAATGGAAATGTTCAAAAATGGATCTGAATGCTAGTGAAAGTATCTCACAGATGTTTATATTACGCATGTTTTTTTTTCTACTGAGCTTCACTAACAATTATAAAAAAAAAAACATTAATTATAAATAAATAGATAAAATAAACATAAATTTTGTGAAATTGTATTGAAAACTTCTGAAGTTTCAAAATGCCTTTGAAAAATTCAATCACTTTTGCATAGAATAAAATAGAGTCTACATTTTTAGAGGTGTTCCAATATTAGAAATATTTTAAATTTACATAAAAAGGGTGTTAAAAAAACCTGATTAAATAAGAAATTGAGTTGAAATTCTGCGAGTAATTTTGTAAGCAGCAGAAGCACTGAATATTCACAAATTGAAGTGCATTTTGTGCTTGTTATTCAATTTGTCAATTCCCCAAGGAGTCATGCAATCAATTCAACAGTTGTTGTTGGGGCCAAATTGCAGCTATTAAATAACTAATTACATTGATTCGAATGATGGCAACACTCAACACTCAACACTCAACTTCTCTGTCAGTCAGTCAGTCAGTCAGTCAGTCTGTCTGTCTGTCTGTCTGTCTGTCTGTGGCGAGCAGCAAGCGAACACTTTTGTTGTCTCATCTATAAATTAAATAATGAAATTTACTAATTGCAAAATGTCCAAAACTTTTGGCTTTAATTTAATTTTTAATGTTTAACTTTTGACCAGAGGGAGAGCAGAGTTGAGAATCTTAGCAGCAGTAAGCCAAATGTCAATATTTGTCTAGACCAGGCCAGAACAGAAAAGAACAGAACAGAGCAGAGCCGAATATGTTGAATGTGTAGATGTTGATGAGGAGATGTGAGTGTTTTTTGAATGTTCACTTAACCTCTTTTAGTGTGTTGGCCAGGCCAACAACAAGATATTCAATTAAAATTGATTTTATGCAAATTTTCAATTAGTCAAACACATTTTATCTTGTGCACATTTTATCAACAAGAACAGGCAAACAAACACTGCAGACAGGATGTGACTATATGAATGATTGTGAATGTGAATGTGAATGTGAATATCGTATATCGCATATTCGTGAATGTGAATGTGAATGTGGCTCATCATCGTCTGCAGACATGGCCAAAAGACTTGTGCAAACCACTTGAGATAAATAGATTTTAAGTTGCATTTTCCTTTCTATATAGAGTGTCTTAGAGTGTAGAGGCATCTGCCACATGTGGCAATATCCTCTTTCTTCTGGCTGCGATGTTTATCTCAACTTAACTCCAGGGCCATTTTTCCCTCGACTCTTGAATGCTGATTAAGTAATTGCATTTTCTACCAAAAATTTTGCAACATTTTCGACGTTGACTTCATTTTCAGCGCCTTTCAGCCTCAATTACGACACAAAAAAGCTCAACAACTCCTCCTCACACTTTTTACTTATAACAACATTTTCATGAATGCCTCTCTGTGTGTGTGTATGTGTGCATATATATCTATACATACATACATATATATATATATATCGCCTAATGTTTTGCAACTCTCACTAATTGCATTAAAAAAGAAAACCCGCTGCTCTTCTCGCCTCTAAAAAGGGCAGAAATCGCTAGTCTGGCGTGCTGGCTAAATTATATAAAACAAAAAAGGCACATTTATGTAATTATATAACGAATATTGAATACCCTTACTATTTAAATCACTTCTCTTCTATTTATCTATCTATCTTCTAACTTTTTTATCGAGTTTTTGTACCGGGTTTCTTCACTTCCTCCAATAAACGTAGGCCTAATTTTCCAAATAATTTAATTCAGTATTTCATATAATTCAAGTTTTTTTTTTTCTAACTGCAAATTCGATTTAATTTAATTTATTTAGTCGGCTGTAAACCGGTACAACAAACCGGGGCTAAATCAACTCCTGCGAGGTTCGAGTGATGTGTAAAAAATTTATATATATATCTACTTGAATGATTTACAAATTTAATCACAAATTTATAATACCCTTGGAGAAGTAGAATAAAATAATTAAGAGACGACAACAAGCAGACAGAGGGACAGAGAGACAGACAGTTGAATAGTTATTTAGTCGAATAGTCAGCGCATTGGCACACCCGCTTCAGATAAAGCGGATATATATACATATATATATATAAATATATATCCTTTTATATGAATAAAAACGTATATATAGGGCGGGGCCTCTCAGCTCTGCTCGGTTCTGTTCTGTTGAGTTGTCTTTTCGCTTTTAAGCTGCAATTTGGTTGCATGTCACTTTGAAAATGCTTTCAGACAATGTTCCCAGGCTACTTCACATGATATTCCATTAGTCAGCAATGCAGCAGCAGGAGAAAGCAGGAGAGAAAGCAGCTGAGCACCTGGTAAATGTTCCCTTGTCCACCTGACGTATGCTTAATTTGCACTTAACAACATTCCCAATGGCAGCAGGATAAGCAGCAAACTTCAAATTTCCAGCAGTTGTCCTCAGAAACGCTCTTAAACAAGTCCAATTTACCCAAGAAAAGTCAGTTTTTTTAAATTTAATTGGAACAAAACTTGATCTATTAATGATACCAAAAGTCAGACCAGTTCCTTCAGGGACCCCCATTTCTGCTGATCAAGAATATATAGCTATATATATATATGTAAATCTTATTGCAACTTTTCCACAACATACAATTTAAGAGCGCAGCTTAAAGAGATCAAAGAGTATAAAAAATTTCAAACCTAATTGAATTCTAGACTATTTGCAAGTTGACCACTGAACAAGTCTCTGCCACATCAAACAAATAATACTCATACCTCAAGTATTGTTACCAAATTACATAGCCAAAAACATGTTTTTGCAATTAAGTTAAGGTTTTTCTTGTCCAAATATTGGCACTTACATTTTCAATAAATGTCCCAACTCTCAGCTCTAAGGAACTGAAACGCTCAGCTCATTTGCATGGAATAGTCAAAGTCAGAACTTCAGGATGTGTAGACGACTCGTATTTGTCCAACTGAAGTAGCTGGGTGGACAGTGGACATCAGACAGAGGACAGTGGACATCGGACAGTGGACAGTGGACAGCAGACAGCAGACAGAGCTCACAGAGCTCGATAAGTTGCTGGCATCGAAAGTAAAGTCAGCTGCAGTGAAGCCTGGCTATATCAAAGCGACACAGTCAGAAATTTTTAAAAGAATGATATCTGATTATATCCAAAATAAGTGAATCTTTCAGCAAGGAAGACATTTGCTATAGCAAAGCTTGACTGTAGTATAAAATACGCTCAATTTAGTTAAAGGCAAGGGCATATCTGAAAGGCAAACAACAATGGCACGCATTGATTCTGAACAGGACATACGACACAGGAGTAAATAATGCCAGAAGGAGAGAGGAGATTATAGAAAAGGAGCAGATAGACGCTTATATCACTTGAGCTTTGATTGGCCAGAAGACAGGCCGGGGCAATTAGCAGCTGGAACCATGCTAAAACAGAGACTCGAGCGGTGAATGCCTCACTAAGTGCATGAATAAATAAACTGAAGTCACTTGACTACTGGTCTATCTGGTCTGTCCCTCTGTCTCTGTGTCTGTCCCCTGGCTAACTCTCATTCCTTCCCCTTTAGTCACAGTCAACACATGTTAACAACTTGATGGCCAAAAGTCAAATGGCTTAAATGCCCAGCACATTGTAAGCAAACAGCGTCCAGGCACCACAGGGCAACCAAACAAAAAAAAAGAAAATAAAAAATAAAATAAAACAACAACAAAATGACGATCCTTGGCTAACCGAATATTTATATACCCTTTCAATCAGTGACACGACAAAAGAAAGTGAATGTAATTTGGCAAAGGCAACAATATTTCTGATTAGATATTTTATCCAGTCGAATTCGACAGATAAACTGCTATCAAAAATATATATCCATATCAAGGGTTTATTTGAAAATATTTTCAGCTCTATTTCATATTTAAATCATCAAAAAAAAAAAAGAATTAAAAAAGAAAATTGATATCTTATTTTATATACAAGCAAATAAAAAATTTACTATACCCATTGTTAGGGTATGCAAATAAACTCGAAGAACCTGAACCCCGAACCCCGAACCCGAACCCGAAACCGAACCAAAGGAGAATCCAGAGAGAGGGACGGACATATGCAAATTCAGGCAAATAAAATTATTATTCAAATTTTTGGCATGTCCCATGAGCGTTAAACTAACAGCTACCAGAACAATGGACAACTTGCAACAACCCGTCATGTTGCTGCTCCCTCTCTCTCTCGCTCCCACGCTGTCTCTCCCTCTCTGTCGCTTTGTTGAATGGGGTGACAGTCCAAACAACTTCAGAAACGCTTCATAAAAGCCAAGTTCCAGCAGCTGAATGTTAATAATGATGATGATGATGATGATGATGATGATGATGATGTTGATGCCAGTTGATGGCTGAGACTGAGGATTGGGAGTTCCTGCTGGACTACGAACTGGAAACCGGGCGCTAGCTTCTTCTTGTATCTGGGCTGACAATTTGAAATGAAGCGATCAACAGTTATAGTTATGCCCGATGATTGCTTTAAGTGTGCACAGTGGCACAAAGTCTAGAGATTTTGCTTCGTTTTTCGTGTTGCTTTTAATGTTCTAAGATAATAAAAACATTTCGAATATTTCCAGCTATTTTAATAACACCTTTCCGATAACAGGGAAGTATCAATTTTATGAAATGCCCTGAAAAATGTCAATGTCAGAGTTGAGCCCTCGGTCTGAACGTTAAAACCAAATAGTTTACATTGTTTTAGGGCAAATTTCAAGCCATTAGCTTGGCCAAATGTTGTTCGGGAGGCAGAAAGCAAACGCTAGACAACAAAAGGTTCTCGACTCCTTTCTGGTACAGCAGACAGCAAAGTGTTACGCCCACAAATCACGCCCAGTACATCGGAACCACAGGAAAGAAACAAAACACAAAACGACAGCGACAGCGAGAGCGAGAGCGAGCACGAGAACGAGAGCTCCAGCCACCCAAATGGCAAAAAATGACAGGAATTTTACAGCCAGTCAATTATGGCCAGTCTGGCAATACACGGACAAAAACCGGACAAAACTGGCGGTTCGGGCGGTTCGGTTGGCAGCACCACAACAACAGCCACTGAGGCCAAGCAGCAACAACGAAAAGCAAAAGTTGTTACTATTTTCTTGTTGTTTTTCCTGTTGTTGTTGAAAACGCGCATTTTCCATGCGATTGGCAGTAAAATACAACACCAAAAACAACCAAAAAAAAAAACGGAAAAACCAGGCAAAAAGTGGCCAAAAGAAGAAGGCAAACGAGGCAAACCAAATCGACATATTGACAGACTAAATGGAGTTGTGGGTTTTGAGTAGTAAATCAAGTTAGGCACTTGCAACATACCCATACATACGTAGAGTTGCATGCATAAGCGAAAATTGCATACCGCAGAGAATTTGCCGAAGAATCCGTAAAAAAAAATGAATACAAACCCATAAGAATTCTCATGTTAAGCAAGTCGCAGCATTGATGCACTTTCAAGATAAAATTCAATTAGTTAACATGAGCTTTTTCTCACTTTCCAGATAAAATTCTATTAATTAACATGAGCTTTTTCTCACTTTCCAGATAAAATTCTATTAATTAACATGAGCTTTTTCTCACTTTCCAGATAAAATTCTATTAATTAACATGAGCTTTTTCTCACTTTCCAGATAAAATTCAATTAATTAACATGAGCTTTTTCTCACTTTCCGATAAATTGTTTTCTATTCTCGATTAATTGGTGTTTTTTAAATTTCTACAAAGACTTCCTTTTGGTGCTGCCACTATTCTGATATTTTATTTCCGTAAGATATATTTAACATGCAGATAAACTACCTGTTAAATAATAAAACCATCTGTTTGCTCATGTTATGCATGAATTTTGAAACTAATTTGGTTGATTTCATTTCAAGGTAACCAATATAATATCACTTTAAAAGACGCATATCGAGATCATTGGGAAATGCTATTTATTTTAATATTAAGGCACTTCTTGTGACGTTCACCTTGTATAGTCTTTGTATCCCACTAGTACTCTGTCATCATTCAGCTATTATTCTTCTAGTATTCTTCCAGTAACCTTCCTTTAGACAAAAGTTTTGTTTTCACTCTTCACGTTGACAAGTTGGCAAAATAAAAAAAAAAAAAAAAACAGATACCAGAGGACTAAGAGTCTGAGAGCTTGTTTTCTGCACTGGACTCAGTGTTAGGTGGTCCGTTTGGGGACTTTGGGTGCTGCCAGGGCAGCTTTTGTTGTCTGTCAAGCAGAGTGGCCAAATATGGTTGTTAGATTGCCAGACAGGAGCCTGTTCTCCAGCAGGTTCGAACTCCCACTCTTAGTTGCAGTTTGTAAGCAAGAGCTGGAATCGTGTACGTGACACGCACGACCCTACACGACCCCTGTGTTTGTATACGATCAATACAATATAAAGTCTCGTCAAAGGTTCGGTTTAAGCTAAAAAAGTTGCGTTTTTAAAGATTTAAAAATTAGAGAAAGGAATGGTCTCGTGACACGCGACCAGCTCTAGTTTTGCGCTGCACAGTGAGGCATTTGCATATTTTTGTTAGCCAAGTTGTGTTTTTGTTTCGTGTCTTGTCTTCTGTACTCCTGGGAGCTGTCTTTGGTCACTTGTCCTGCATAGCAGGGATCAGGAGCAGGGAGCTGGGAGCTGGGAGCTGGGAGCGGTAGGAAAAGCACTTGGTTTGCCTTTTGCTAGTTTGCACAAAATCAAAATCAAAGCCAAAGTTCGTTTATTGCCAACGTCGGCAGCAGCTCGTCAATGTGGCAGCCCCATGAGGCAACTTAGTCAGAGTCAGAGTTGCCAGTGCTTGCCACTGCCACGCATTGTTTATTGCCTCCCCTCCCCTCCCCTCCACTCGTTTGCCGTATGCCCTTCTAACCAAATATGAAAATCACAACATGCTCCTCGCCTTTGGCAGCTTTTCCACCATGTCGCGACATCAACTCATCGATTCGCCACTTGAGGGAATATCAGTATTTATGCAAAAAAAAAAAAAACACGCCCTAGCTCAAAACCCCTTTACAACCCCCTCTTTTGCCACGCCTCTGTCCGTAAAATCTCATTAGAGCTGCATTGCATTCATTGTTCATTTTGATCCATAAAACATGAGTCTATTTCGATTCGGATACCATATTCCCATCCTAGAGCCATAATAAGTACATAAGGAATATGTGTTCACGAAAATTCTTCCAAAGTGCAAATAAACCCTTCAAAATAGTTATTTAAAATAAATCCGAAAATAGGAATATTTAAAGTATTTCAAATTTAATATAATAGTTCATTTCTTCATTTATTTGTTTTAGTGTGTGGTCTGACGATAAGTTCATTAGGAACAGACCGACCTTTGCTCCTCGAACCACAAGCAATTGCTTTTAACAAGGCTTCTAAAGTGCAACGTGTTTGCTTAATTGGCATGAGCAAAAGGCTTCTAAAGTGCAGTTCAGGTTTGGTTTTTCTCCCTTTTTTTTTTTTGTTGTTTTTTGGTAATTTTTCTCTTTGGGTATAACCTCAAGACCCTGTGGAACTCTTTTTCGATGGTTAGTCAAATTTATAGAACCAACAACCTCAGCATTTATTGACATTTAATGGGCGTGGCTGTCTGAGAATTTACTACAAATTGGCAAAAAGGCCACAAGAAGCCTCGAAGGCAACAGCAGTAGCAGAAACAGAAGCAGCCACTTGCCACTCGAGTCTTTCTTTAGCTCTCTCTCTCTCTTTCTCTGTCTCTGTCTCTGTCTCTGTCTCTGTCTCTGTCTCTGTCTCTGTCTCTGTCTCTGTCTCTGTCTCTGTCTCTGTCTCTGTCTCTGTCTTTTTATGCAACTTTCATTAGTTTTGAGTGGGTGCTGCTTTTGTTCTTCTTCATTGCCCCATTTGGTGGCCAGTTGAAGAGTTCAGAGTTCAAGCGACCAAACGCCCAACGGCCATTGTTTCAAGTTACCAAATTTAATTAGACAAATTTTTAATTGATATCATATGGCCAACGCCCCATTGTGGACTAACTCCCATCGGTTTCTTCTTCTAAAGTGCCCCAAAAAGTTGCACGTTCAACTTGCCGCAGGCAAGAAAGCCAATTATTCGTGTCTGTTGCACGAAATGCAAAGATCTCACAAGCTCTCTGCAAACAGTTTTGAATTGCTACAGAAAGCCACAAGCAATAATAACTGCTGTAAATCTATATAAATATGGTAGTTCCTTGGAAATTTAATGTTTTCTCATAACTGAATTATGTGTGAGAGAACCGTTTCCAAACAGTTTGGTTTAAAAAATTTCTCTTATCATTAAAAAGGAATTAAAAGAACTCAGAACTAAAGCAAACTTCAGGCAGAAGTAATTCTGAGCGATCTGGCAACACTTAATAATATCAAGGATAAACAATTTTGCTCAATTTAGCGATCAGGCAGCACTAGATGCGTTAAGTTGGCTGCGCCTTGGCTATAAACAAAGTTTCTACAAGTTTAGAACAAAATTGAAGCAATTAAATATAAATAATAACAAATATAAACATCGTCGTGAAAAAACGTTCAAAAATGTAAAGGGTTGAACAACTAATTTCAATTCGTTTTCAAAAATAAAATATAATATCAGCACTTACCCCGTACAATCAGAAAGCATTCGGAAAGAGTTCTGTAAAGAGAAGAAGGAATAATATTTATATAGTATAACAAGGCGAAATCTTTTAGATAAGTTTAAAACCGAATTAGCTGAGATTAGAACTTGATAAACTTATGAAATTCAAAACGAATTTTATTCCTAAATAAACAAGCGCATAATTAAAGCCAAGAGCCAAGAGCTAAGCTTCTCTCTCTCTCACTCTCCCTCTCTCTCTCTATCGCGTTTCCACTCTTTATCTGTCTGTTGCCACGTTTATTTTATTTTTTTTTTTTTAAGTCAAAGCATTTAAAAGGCAAAGCGCAGATTTGAGCTGCAAAAAGTGGTAAAAGGGTTGGTTAGACAACTTAACAAGTGGTGTGTGCAGCAGTGTGTGTATTGGGTGTGTAGGGGAATGTGGGGAGAGTGTGTAAAGGGGTGTGTGAATGGTTGTGTGTCGAGTGTTGTCAATGGCAGGCGATAAGCGATGAATAGACGGGGCATAAGCGGGGTTAAAAGGGGGGCGTATAATGTGCCTGCAGGTTGTAATATTAATTGTTTTTACCGTTGAGCACTTGGCTAGTAGCGTCAAAGGATGCTATTCAGGGAGCAGCATTAAACAGCAACAAAGATTGCTCTAGTCGAGAGTGCTCGACTTGACAGATACTCTGTAAATTTACAGCAAAAAATAAATATAAATTTATTGTTCAATTTGTTCTATAAATATTTTTTTATCATTCAAAGAGCGAGAGAAGTATTTTAGTCTAAAAGGCTCTGAATTCCATGCATTAATCCAGACACACATATAAAAAAAGAGCTATATTAGCTATACTATTGCTGCTGAGTTAGATATTTGATTTGTAAAAATGAATACACTCGTTTTTTCTATCGATATACAGAGTATAAAAAGTGCAGAAGCAAAAGGAAATATCGGAATTGTTGGAAATCTGGTCAAAGCGATATTGAATGGCTTTGACAGCCGCTGGCACGCCCAAAAGTATGCTTTCAATTTGCAATTAAGCGCCGCGTGCGCCACGACAACCACCAGGACATCGAGCAGGACATTCAGACAGCCAAGAGGACATCGAGCAGGACATTTGCTTTGATTCAATTAGCCGGCAGCAGCAGCAGCAGCAGCTGCCAAGACACAGCCTAAACCACATGATCCAACAAGATTCTCGTTTCATTAACGCTACGAAATTCGATTAATTGAGCATTTGTGTGAGGCAGCTAGCCTGACTGGCTGGGAGGAAGGCATGGGGAATTTGGAGGCGTGGCATTGGTTATTCGAACAGCGACTTGTCGCCAACAATTGTCGGCTCTTGACAAGCCAAAACTTTGCCTGATATTCCCCACTCCCTCGCTTCGTCTCACATGTCACCTTGTGTCGTTGACATTTCCGGCTTGCTTTTGACTTAATTTGATTAAAAGTTTTCTTGCAGCAATTGAAATCTTTGCCACTTCCTCAGATTGTTAGCGTGTTTTCGTCACCCCACCACTTCCACCAATCGATTTAAGTCCCACAAAATACAAATTTAATACCTGTGTATAAACGCTTTCAAATATCTAAGTATATCCACTTAATTATCTGCTTAATTGGGCGCCAAAGTCACTGAGTATAAAGTATTCATGATATTCCAAACAGTTCTATAAAACACAATTAGCTCTACTTCAAATAGGCGAGATTTCAATATATTTAAAAGGAATTAACGTGACAGCTGGCGCCACCTGTTGCTGATTAATGTCTATATAAATCAATAGATGATTAGTTTGATCTGAAGACGGATGAAAAGAAAAAGAGTTGCCAAAAAGCGAAGAGATTAGCAGAATTGAAAGAAGAGCAACTAACTAGATGAGAAACAAGGACAAAAGTGAAGAAGGAAGCAAAAAGTCAAAGAATTTAGAAACTTTGATAAAGCAAATCAAAGGCTCACGAGAAGAGGTATAGAGAAGCAAAAAGCCTATTAAATACTAGTTTATATATTGCTAATAATATTACAATTTCCAGGTTATACCCTATTATCGACTGCTCTGATTTTGTGTAAATACAGTGAGGATTATACTATAGAAATTTTGCTTGTCTGATGCTTTATAAACTCTGAGGTCCTGTACATAAAGTCAACTGCTTGATAATGTGATTCGATGTCTGTCTATGACACGAGGACAAATTCCGAGTTCAGGCTTCATTTGCTTACATTAATTGAGCTTCTGTTTAGTTAAGGACGAAGGATGTGCGGGGCATGTGTACTAGAAAGGGAGAATTCATTTAGAATGAACAAAGAAATCATTTGCCAAGAACACTTGCAGGTCAATTTCCATTTACGCTTTCCCCCGACTTTTTTAATTAATTTTTTAAACTACAACTCCTCAACGGCGTCTCAACAGATCTGCAAATCTATCAGTTTCCGTATCCTTTGCTGATTTGTACTTCATCTATACATTAATCTGGCAAATGAGAGCCAGGGAACCCAGTCAGTACTTCAGTACTTCAATTTGCTGATAGACGCCTTCATCAAACGATTTTTAATTTCATTTCTCTCCCTCGTCTCTTGTTTGCTTTTTTGCTTTTATTTTATCCCGCCACTCGATAAAGAGCAATGCAACATTGTTAACATTTGTCGAAGGACCACCAGAAGGACGACGACTTTTGTGGTCCATAATGAGAAATTCCTTTGGCTGCGCTTTGTAATCATTGACCAAAAAAAGGAAACAAATCCCGGCGAGAGTTAAAAATAAGGAAAAACAAAGCAAAGTATTTGCACTCCATTCAATTAAGTAATGGCAAAAGAGGATACCCCAAAAAGCTTTGACAACTTTCCTTTGCTCTAGCAAAATCATTTAAATTCTTGACATTTCGTTGGCTGTACATATATATATAAATACACCCCACACACACACACACACACACACACACACACACACACACACACACACACACACACATGTGAGTGTAGCTGACATTTAAGCATAGCATGCACGAAGTATCCTTTGACTGTCTAAGGAGTATCCTCAAGACTTCCCTTACACCCAACTTCAGCTCTCCAGTTGTTTTGTATTGTTTTGCACCATTCTGAAATGTCTGTTACATGTTTATAAGTATATTCGTATATCTTATAGACAAAAGTCAACTTGAAATACAAGAAACATAATCCAAATTAAGCATACGCTGCGTATGCTTCAACCTTACATTTTTTGACAGTTTGCATGGAGAACAAGGCTGTAAATTGAATACTAATTATTTACATATTTAAATTGGAGATATCTGATTTTTTCCAGCAGTTTATTTATTATTGGCTTTTATTACATGAATTCCATAGCAAATAAAAATCATAGAGTTATGATTAAGAACAGAAAAATTAAATCAAATCATTAAAATCTTTGTAAAAACATTTTGTTCACAAATTGAATTCGTTTTCTGTATTTTTTAATGCTTACTCTTATTTAAAAAAAGAAAAATAAAATAAGTTCATTTTAAATAACATTTTCACAAAGTTTTTTCCTGTTTCTCAAATAAATTTAATTTTTTAAATAATAAATCTCCACCGCTTTCTAACATATGTATAATAAGCTTAGGGAGTGATTTTCGACTGCTATTTGAAGGTAGTCTTTTTTTATGACTCGAACTGCTTATCTCTCAGAATTTTGAACAATCTATTTGGTACTAATCAAAGCTTAACAAAGGTCCAAAGAAATTCTCATTACATGAGCGAACACATTTCATTTTCCTAACTGCCCGCACACTCCTTAGGCCCAGGCCCATAAAAGTCAAATGTGGCACTTAAAGTGGTCCATTTCAGTAGACACGAACTGAAGAGGGTCCCACAGGTGTATGAGTGTATGGGGATCCAAGAGAAACCCAAACTGAACCCCTCCCCCCCTCAAGAATGCTCTTCAAATTAAATGAAATGCGTAAAAATGGCAACAATTTGATTTTGTCAGATTTTCCAGACAGACAGCATATTTGAAGGGAGGCAGGAAGACATAAGAGACAGAGAGAGAGAGAAGTTAGAGCACGTAAAGCTCACAATGGTCGAGTCAAATAAACCCCCCCAAAAAACGCATGTTTCATGCAATATCCCAACCCCCCCCGTCCATGGATTGCACGCGCGGGTCCCAAGTTGCTAATTTAAGTGTAATAATCCTCAAAGCCAAGGAAACGTGAGCCAATTTATATGCAAGCATGACAGGGCAGTCGAGAGCTGAGAGCTGAGAGATTACACTTACAAAAAAAACAAAAAAAAAAAAAAAACAATCTCAATTATCGTTTGATTAGAGGCGAAAAATAATCTTTTATTTCGAACAAAAATCTTAAAAAAAGTTGCAATTTTCTTAAGTCACAAAAGAAGAGAGGGAAAATAAGTGCGCTTCTTCAGCTTGTTACTTGCCTTTCAAAAACAAAAACTTTGTTTTTGAATGCAATTAAAACATTTTAAAATAAAATCTTAATTTAAGTATTTTGATCTTGACAAAAATTGGGGAATTTATACTCATCTTTTGCAGATTTAAGCTCAAAAATGAATTTAGAACACTCGGTTATTTTTTATTTTCTCAGTGTGTATGTCTGGTCCATGGGTAGGGGTTCGGTATTTGGGGTTGTTGCAATCACCTGCTCTGTTGTTTGGGCATTTCTGCACACGGATTTTGCTTTTCCTAATAATACTAAAGGCATAGATACCCCACCCCCACCCACTCACTACCACCCAGCTACTGTTTATAGAGGAGGAAAATTATGAAACAGCACCCAGAGATAGAGACAGAGACAGAGACAGAGGCAGAGACAGGCGGGCGGCAACCACAACAAACAATTCACCCTACCTTATTAAAATAAATTTAATATTGATTCAGCTTTTGTAATGAGAAACGCGACGTCATCAAAACTCTACTCTCTATACCAACGGCCTAGTTTAAAAGCGTTTGTTTTTAGATAGGGAGATGATGTTGTGGGTGGAGGTATTTTGGGGCTTCTCTATATGAGCATGTTGTCCGTAGACCCTGTTGTTGCATTTTGTTAGCCAAATTAAAATCCTCTTAAATTATGCTGATGACCAGAGAATACCAGATACCCATTGTTTATCAGGCAGGGGAAATTTCATTTTTGTCGCATGGTTTACATATTATGCCCATGGTCATTGAGAGCAGACACCAAAAGCACTTTACACGTTGCCCATTTTCATTAAGTTTTCCGCATAAAGGGAAAACATTAAGGGGGCTGAAGGCAGTCTAAAAGTTGCGTCCACAAAGTGTTGCCACAGAAAATTACTCTCAATATTGCATTTTGTTATTTTGAAATTTTGGTTAGTTAGTTAATCACCAGCCATTCGGTAGCTAATTTATATATTTATCAAGAGTATTTTTAAATAATATAAATGAAGTCCTTTCAGGTCCTTTAGTCCTTTATTTGCTAAAATTAAGCTTTAAGTTTTTGACATTTTAAAAGCAGTAAAAACCTTTAATTTTGCCTACGCCCATTTGCGTTTGATGTTCTCTCGGAGAATTCCATTTATTGCGCTTGTCATAAGCTTTACAGCTTACAGTGGCCCGCAGGCTTCTGTTGTTTACCGTTAAGCATTATGCCACGCCCCTCGCTCCCAAAATACACAAAGCCCAGTTATTTACAGAGCAGCTCATTAGCCTTTTCCGCCCCCTGTTTCTACCTATCCAAAAGGGTTTCCACTCGAAAACTCTGCGAGTCTTCTATGGACAGCTTTGGCACTTGTCGCATTCGCATTCGCATTCGCATTTCATTTTCGGTTCTTGGCTTAAAATAAATGAATATAGAATTTTTTTGGTAGCAGCGCCTGCTGTGTCAGCTCCAAAATGAGATGAGGCAGTCAGTCTACGATGGTTTTTATGATGGTTGCTGTGCTGGCAAAACTATAAACCAAAACCCAACATTTTCTTAATTTAGACAAAAAAAATAAAAGAAAAACCCCCCGGAATGAATGAATGAATGAATGAGTGAATGAATGAACAAGTCTTACCGAAGTTTGTTGGCAAAAATGCAATTAATTTGAACGGCAAAACTCATTAATATCTGTGGAGAAGACACTCACAAAAGTTGTTCCATTTCGTCCCCAAAGAAAAGTATGTAGAATGACCTTTTTTTGTTGTAGCCGTATTTACCTCAGGTTAATAATAAAGCAGCCAAAGGCTTACGTATTATTTGCACACAAAGATGAAAACAAACTTGTTGCTTCCACTTGCCACTTGCCACTTGCCACTTGCCACAAAACTTGAGTTGAGTTGAGTTGAGTTTTCATATAAAATTTACCTTTTTCGGCGCAATGATTTATGGCCCAAAGGCAGGCCCAAAACAACTACGAAAAAGGGCAAAAGGATATTTGGCCCAAGCAGCCAGCAGGATATGAAGTTCAAGGCATCGTAAGTAGTTTCGGAAACGAAGTAACGCTGAAAGTGTAAAAAAAATTCCCAACACTTTACCTTACTCAAATTGAAAAGCGCACTTGACGCTGTCCACCTTTGTATTTTCTTTATTTTCCAAGCCCGCTTTTCTTTTCGCCTTTTTCCGGATACCCCGCCGCTAGGCAATGCCAAAAGTTTCATTGTAGTCCTGGGATTTGGGCAAACAAAATTAAGCAGTCTGCAAGTTTTTAATTAAAAAAGGACGCGAGTGTGCATTAAGCAGCTAAGACAAGGTGGAAAGCCAAAGAAAATTCCACTTTAAAGTCGAATAATAAATAAAAATACTTTAATACCGAATGCAAAGAGAATTTTCTCTTGTAAGTGGAAAACTATTGCGCTTCTCTATGGAAAAATTTGATTACCATATTCAGATATATGTTCTTTGTACAGATATCAGATATACCACCCCTACAGGCAATCAATTGTATTTAGTTTAGAAAATTTATCTGGAGCATTCTTACTAAAGAAAAATATATTTAAATATCGTAATATTATAATATCAGTTTCAATATTATAGCAATAAATTTGATTGATTATAAAGGACTATAAAGAACTGGACACAATCATTCAAAATTTGCAGATTTTTGAGTAACCAATAAGCACATAAATTGTGCGTGGCTGTTGGCAGGAAATTTGTTTAATCTTGCAACAAATTGTGGAAGACACGCAATTCGAATCGCCAAAGCGACCAACGTCTCGACCGACCAGTTTTGCAGCTCAAAACTTCGCTTAAAAACTTGATGAGATGCAAATGGATTGCAGTGCGATAAGGCGCCAGGTGAGAGGCGCGAGAGACTAGAGACCCGAGTAGAGAAGGAGAAGTGGAAAGAGAAGACGCAAAGGCTAAAACAGAGACTCAAAGGCAGAGTCTGTTAGAGTGTTTTGAGTCTGAGGTCTGAGTTAAATCCAGAGACAACGTGGAAAACGTGGGCTGTCCGCGAGCTGGTAACGCCAGCTTATTATTAACTGTATAATTTAATGTGTAGGCAGGAAATTGATTTATTATCAGCGTCAGTTAATTTTTGTTGTTGTATTTTTGCTTCTACTTCTTTTTTTTGTTTCTGTTTTTTTTCTTTGGTTTTTCTCCTTTACGTTTTATAAATTAAGCAAGCCGCATGCCGCATAAATCTTGCCACTTTGAGCTGAACAAAAAAAAAGCTAGCAAGGAAAGCTTATCTTCGGCGCGCCGAATATTATATACACTAACCGACCTACCGATTTCTGGACATTCTACAAGACAACTTACGTTATATTATTGATATAGTAGTCGGATCTTTGGTGAACTGAACTTTGAGAGCTATGGCAGCTATATATGATAATAGTTATACCATGCTCGATACTTTCATTAACCTACCTCAAAAACTGAGAGACAAACGAACTGACTGACAATGGTATAATAGCATCTGTAAGGGTATATTAAATAAATAAATAACAAATTAAGTTGTTGGCTCCCACAGTTAACCAGCCGGGTGACAACAACTTCAGCCTTAGCTTCAACTACAGCTGGAGCTGCTATATCGCCCGTCATCTGTAGATAAGGATAAAGCGACATCGTTGAAGCCGTGTGGCAGCCTTTCGGTTCTTTTCATAATTTATCGCGCCTACATTTCATTTCATTTCCATTTCATTTTTCTTTCATTTTTTACTCTGTTTTATCCAACAACTTAATGCCCAAAAATTTATCGCTAAAGTAGGCGATTTCTGGTTTAAAAAAATTATATATATTTATTTATATTTAAACTGAGCCGACTGCTTGAAGGGTACCTATATTTATTATTATATTTTATAAAAGAAAAACCCAAAACCCCATGATGAAAAGTGATTCAACAGGTTGCTGTCCTTCAAAATATGGTCAATCAGCAGGATACATCATAAATACGTACATATATGGGATACATATACAATAGTCATGCAATATCTGATTAAATTATATAGACTAAAATTTAAAAAGAAAAAAAAAATGAAAATCTATTCTCTTAACAATATTAACTAAAACATTATTTTATTTTATTTTTTTTTTTCTAGTAATATTTTGGTTTTACAACCTTAGATAAACCTGTCTTCATACCAACAGGAAATCTCTTTGAATGCCACTGAATTGAATGGCATTGAATTGAGCTCCAACAGTCATTTTGGGTCTGAATAGTTCTTGTTGTCATTGTTACAATGTGCAATCATTCAGTCAGTCAATCATTCAATCAGCAAGTTTATTGTGAATGAGTTGTGTCTACATACAAATTTCCAATTGCATTTCGTCAGTTTCAGTTTCAGTTTCAGTTTTATTTTATTTTTTTTTTTCGTTTTTTGGGTAGTTTCCGTTTGAAGTTCGAGGGACAAATTGGTATTAAATTGCCTCACAATTGCAGAACGCCATAAATCGAATGGTAACCAATAAGTGGAGATAGTCGTCCAGCAGTTTAGTCCCAGACCCAGACCCAGTTCCATTCCATTCCCTTCCAGCAATAGTCCAATTTTAATAGTCTGGTTTTCCGCTTGGTTAACTCAATTTGCGTGGCTACTTTCAATAACGTTTCCGTTTCGTTATTCTCTTTTTATATTTTCATTTATTTGTTTATTTGTCGCAAATAAAATGAGTACGGAAAGGTTCGGGGGGTTCCGAAAGTTTTTTTCATTGGATCACTTTAGTTCTTTTTTATACCCTTGCAGAGGGTATTACAACTATGAAGGAGCCATTTCCGAACCAAAAAATTATATATATTGTTGATCAGGACGATGAGACGAATCGATAAAGCCATGTCTGCCAGTCTGTCTCTCTCAGATTTTCAATATATCTTATTACTGCCATAGAGAAAAACAATCGGTTTGGCCTAGCCCAAAAATCAATAAGATCCAAGATAAAAATCAATCAAAATAAATAACTTTAACAACAATTTTCCTAGTGCTAAGAGATCCAATCTGCAAGAGCATATAATATTCGGCGCACCGAAAAAAAGCCTTTCATTACTAGCTTTATTTCTATAGAGTTTTCGTTGAAGTCGTAAAAAATGGAAATGTTTCCACAAATGGGCTTGGTGACAGGGTGACAGTTGCGGGGGCGTGACAGGTGCAGCTGTCTAATTTTCCCTCCCAATTTTCTGTGCCTTCTTGCATCTTGGTGGGTCTTCAGTTTGGTAATACGATACCCAAAATTAAACATTTAACAAGCGACTGATTAATGTATCAATTAAATGACCTTTTTGAGCAATCCATTCAACCAAAATATATAAATACTCTTTTGTTTATAAACAAAAAAAAAAAAAACAGATTTAGTTGGCAAGTTCACATCTCTCATCCGAATGCAAAATATTTATCATTCGATTTCAAAGAAGAGCTACAAAAGTCATCAAAATTCATTCTTCTCGCGGTGCCTTATCAATGCACACGGATCGGGCGGACAGGCGGGCAGGCAGTGGTTCAGCGAAGGATATAAGAGGAAATTATTTCAAGCAAATAATGCGAATTTAATGTGACATCCGACAGGCGACAAGAGCCCCGAGTCTCAAGCTAAAAAAGAAAAAAGCCAAATGAAAGCTGAAACGATAGCACCCGGACTCGAGGCTAAAACAAGACAGAAACTTTGAAGAGAGAAAACAACGGAACACTTATACTCTCTCTTTCACAATACTGGAAGCCAATTTCCACTTATTTCTTTAAATTTTATGGAGTTTTTTAAAAACTTTATAGCACTTTACAACAACGACAAAAAAAACAAAAAATTGAATTAAGTTACATTTCTGCTGTATCATTTAAAATTCCTATTAAAATCCTGTTTTCAAAACATAAATATTTAAATTTTTAGAAAATATTGAGTAAACATTTTAATATTAAATTAATTTGTAGAATTTGCAAAGATCTTTATAAAGTCAGGTTAGCCGTTTGGACAGGTAGATCTCGGTATCTGCTAGCAGTTGCTGTGACACCTTGTCCCTACCCCCTTGTCCACAGCCCCTTCTCACTTCCTTCTGGATAGTGGAAGGGAACGTGTTTCCTCCAACTAACTCCATCCATCCATCCATCCATCCATCCTCTCTCTCTCTCTCTCAATCGACATCAGACCAAATGACGCATTATTGAACTGTCAATGGATGTGACAAAGGGTTAACAATGTCAGCCAAGAGTGAGTAGTTGCTCATTCTTTTAACCAGGTAAGGGTCTTTTCTCTCCACCTTTTCTGTCGGGTGAGTTTACATATTTTAAATATTGATGGAACCACTTTAATAATATGGATGGAACGTACCACTGTCGGTTGTGACATTTATTGCATTGAAGTGTTTACATGCATAAATAATAGAATTTGATTATCGGCGTTGATCAACGGCTTGGCATTGATCAATGGAATAAATCTTGATAGGTTCTTGAACCTGTTTCGTTGTTGCAAAGGAATCGCATAGAACAGTCTAAGAGACTCAGATATTAGTTATTAGATATTTCGGCAGTTAAAAACCATAGCTTTGATGTTTTCACTATCGATTGGGATGTTTCCTTCATTTCTCTTCCTCTTCTGTCTGGGATTTCATTCCAAGCTCATGAATAATAGCCGAACCGAGCTGAGCCGAGCCCATAACAAAATGGCAAACAACTTGGGATCTAATCGGAACACAAAATATTTATTACTGAGACTGTGTTAAAGACAAGGAACGGCTGGACGCTTTTGTGGGTCAGTGTCGATGAGACGTAGCCTCATCAAAGCGAACTCTCTCGAATGGTAGACAGGGCGACAGGAGGAGATATACCTGAAGCATCATCATCATCTTTGGTAGTTGGACACGTCACTTTCCGTGTTTGATAAGGATCCGCAAGGAGAATGAAACCAAAGACAAGGCAAAATTGAAGGCGTGCGCCCGAATATATTCCAATTTTATTATGCATGACAGCTCCATGAACAACAAAAACAACGGACACTCCCAATATATAAAGTCAAACACAAAGTTGGCTGGAATGGGAATGAGTAAATGGGGGAATGGGGGGATCTGGGTATGGATACCTGTTTGACAGCGGGTTGCCTGTGCCTCTGTATGCCTTTTTTTTGTTTCTTTGGTTGGGGCAACGGATACCAAACCAAATCAAACCGAACCGAACCGAACCGAGCCGAACCGAATGCTTAGCCATGTGAACAAAGATTGCGTTTTTCATATTTTAATTTTACTTGTTTATACGATTTTTGAATATCGATAAGGTGCAAGGCGGAACGGTTCCTTTGTTACCGTTTCTTCTCCCTATTCATCTCCTTTTTTTTTTCTTTTTTTTTTGGGATTGTTCTGTATGCTGTCGGCATGATTATGTAAGATTTTTCCTATACTCTCATTCTACCTTATTCTCTCTGCCGTTTAAACACGCATCGATTTATATTTTGACAAATGATTTCTAAATGAGTGGACACTTTTTTTCTCATCCTCTCCATTCGAGTTAATAAAAAAAAAAAAAAATAAGTAAAGGCCGTGTAAATATTTGACTCAAAGGAAAACGAGCTTGTATTTAATTAATTGAGCCGCGTCAAGATTCAACGAAAAAAATAAATATACAACAGACGATAAGAATATTGGTTTATTATACGAAACAAGCTTCGATTAATTTCGATGCTGACTAATGCAACCAGTGTTGCCAGTCCTGTTGAGTATATTATAGCCATGAGTAGTATATAGCTATTTTTTTTTTTTGCATTTAATATATTTAAAATAGCTTTTTAACTAGATTTCGGCTGGCAAATTGTTTATTCTGTCTGCTAGATTTGTAATTATTTTTTAAGCCTTTTTGTCTCTAAAATACAGAGAAAACTGTTGATAATAGCTTGACTTACTTTCAATTTTGAATATTTATATCTGTCATTTCGGTTTTTTTCTGGCATCAGTATCACTAAACTCAAATAAAATATTTAATTTTGTGCTAACTATTAAATAACGTGACAGCCCGTGACTGCGCGTGAGTGGAACCGCACGCGCTCAACTCTAACAACGACGCACCGTTAGATATGTGCTGCCTTTTATCGCGTGACAATTCAACAAACTGCGCATTACACCAAAGCGCAGCTCACATATTATTCACAATTTATAATTTAATATACAATGTAAATAATTACATATACACAAATTAAAGATATATTCATAATTAAACAAATATCACTTGCATTTAAATTAATACACAATTCATTTAATACACAATTGCAGCTCGACCGAGAGTAAGAGTGACAGCAAAAGCTCGAGTGCGCTCTTTAGACTGACCTGACTTCTGACTGGCCGGCCAATTGATCGACCGGCTGGCTCTCTTTTTTTTCTCTTCTCTCTATTCACATTTGAACTAACGGTAAGGCAAAAGTGCTGTCTAACTTAGCTGTGATTTCTAAGATCTAGCCTTTTTTATACCCTTGCAGTTTATATTATGTCTCCCAAAAAAATGGGTAATGCAATAAAAGCAGCCTATCCGACGCCATAAAGAGTCAATCTAGCCATTTCTAGCAGTCTCTCAGTTTTGTTAGCTTCGTATGTATGTATGCAAATGAAAAAAATTGGAAACATATACATGTACATGTATATGTATGTAGCTTGCAGATGCTCCGGCTTTAGCTTTTTTTTATGGACAGCTCTGACATATATGTACATATGTACATGAATACATACTACATACTACATTTGTAGTCGTATTGTCAAAGCAAATTACCGGCTAATGAACATAAAAAGCTAGAAGAAAAAACTAATTTTGCAGTTTCATTGTTCGAAAACAATGCAAACAAAATAATAATAAATAATTTATAGAAGTTATTGTTTGCATTTGTAATTTAAAGTTGTGTTATAAACGCAACAAATTACACAAATTTCATTTAGTTGCGAATAAAGAAATGTATACAGATATGTATGTGTGCGAATGTATGTATGTATGTAAGCACATTACGATCCACAAACAGCTTCGTCAAGTCAAAGCGCGTTCCACTTATCGTATGTACATATGTATATACATACATATATATTTTTCTTTTTGCTATTTTTGTGAATATCGTGACTGTCGCACGAGACGAACGAAAAACCAAAGCGAACAAAACAGCCAGTGGCTTAGTTGAGCTTGAGGGGATCAATGCTACACCAAGGATAGTATTGTCATGGGATAATATGTATTAACTTTCCTTTTTGCAATATCTTTCTTTTTTACTTTCTTTATTTAGAAAAACAAATTTTTTTTTTTTGAAGTGGCTGACTCCCCCTTGCTACGCCCCTGCCCATGATAGCAATAACAAAGCGAGGAGCCGGCGTTTGTTGGATTGGAACGTTAGCAACAACAACTAAAAGAGCAAGGCACAAAAAATACTGTAATTAAAGTTGAGCAACAACAATAATTTTATTCAAAAGATCGTTAAAATATTCCACAGCAACAAATACACACATATATTCATATGTATATATGTATGTATGTACTGTAATGAATATAATCAATTTTCGCAGCTGCCGAGAAAATTGAGAGAAAAAAAAAACTGAAACTGGCAAAAAACAAAAATAATCGACGATCAGTTGAAAGCGAACAACAGAAGCGCCAAGAAGCAACTGAAAATCGAACGGAGTATTTGTAGAGAATTTTCAGTCGAAATATTTTTGAAAAAATATTAAAAAAAAAAAAAAGAAAAAAGTACTAAAAAAAATTAATATATTGTTCTAGTGAACTTTTAAGTGGTTACGATATGACGACTACTTTTACGATCAATGGCATGCCGTATACGGGTAAGTTTCCATGTGACTTATGATCGACTAGCAGTTACCCTACCAACATTTATAATATACTCGTACCAAATTTTATTTAGGATTACTCGATATGAGAAATCTTTGAATAAATAATTACTTGACGATACCCTGTAGAAATTGAAAATACAACGTACGACCAACAATTACCCTGCCAATATTATAAAAAAAAAAGAGTTTTATATAAAGCTACCGACCTAAATAACTGCTTCCAAAATCTTGTGAAATAGTTTTATATTAAATATCTATGTGTATGTGTAAGTATATTTTCTTATATGCTGAGCTCGACAGACTGGTACCCTGTAGCGGACAATTACGGACAAGCAAAATACTTATGTACATAAATAATAATGTTAAACAATCCTAAGTATAATAGAAATTTCTGATATTATAAGAATAATTGGATGATTCGGAATGAAAATTAAAAAAAATTTGAATAATTGTATTTAATGATGGGTCCATCCGGTTTTTTTTCCCTTGACTTCCATGAAAGTAATCGTAATTTTAAAATAGAAAAAATAGCCGGACTGATAATGCCCTCTTAAAAAAAATATCTTTTGTACGTTTTAACCATTTAAAATGGCAATTCTCTTTTTTTTTTCTTCATTATAATCAGATAAAGAGAAAACCTTAAGATAAAATGAATTAAAGATTTTTATATTTTATAATCATTTCGTTTTTTCTTCTGCTTTCCCAGTAAACCTGAGCAATCTACCACCAGATATAACCCTGAACACCTTCATCCGCGAACATGCGCAGCTTACGGCGACGAAATTCATGTGCCAAGAGGGGGGCTGTGGGGTTTGTGTGTGTGTCCTGCGGGACGGTAATCGCACCTGGGCTGTTAATTCGGTAAGGAATAGTCAACTAGTATTGGTAGTATCATCGTATTGATAGTATCATAGTATTACCAGCCCTATTTCTAATTAATTTATTGATATATGAAGGATAAAGTTACAAGATAAGCATTAAATTAAAAATCAATCAAATTATGCATGCAAAAGTTTACCTTATCATCGATAGTATCGATAGTGCTATCGATAGTTTAATAGCCCTAATAATTCAAGAAATGAAATCATTTTGATTTGATTTTACAGTGCCTGACGCTATTGAATACCTGTGCCCAGCTGGAGATCGTAACGTCGGAGGGATTGGGAAATAAGATCAGCGGTTATCATCCAATACAGAAGCGTCTGGCCAAGCTCAATGGGACGCAGTGTGGCTATTGTTCGCCGGGATTCGTAATGAACATGTTTGGGCTGCTGGGCGGCCAGGTGGGTGGTCAGGTGACCATGTCCGAGGTGGAGAATGCCTTTGGGGGCAACATTTGCCGTTGTACCGGCTATAGACCCATATTGGATGCCATGAAATCCTTTGCCGTGGACAGTAATATACAACTTTCAGCTGAGTGCGAGGACATTGAGGATTTGGGAGCACGTAATTGTCCCAAGACTGGTGCCCCGTGCATGGGTAGCTGTCGAAAAACGTTAATCTATGATGATGGCAGTCAGTGGCATTGGCCCCAGACATTAGATCAATTGTTCGAGTCATTGAATAAGGTGGGTGCAGTGGAATTTAATGAATCAACAATTTATCTATATGATAAGTAAGGTTGTATGGAAGATTCGATATACATATGTGTGTACTACTAGGTGGGCGCCCAGGAACAATTTATGCTTGTAGCAGGCAACACGGCGCATGGTGTATACAGGCGTTCCCAGGATATTAAGCATTTTATCGATGTGCGGGGCGTGGCAGAGCTGCAGCAGTACAGCAGCGATCGTCAACAACTCAAACTGGGCGCCAATCTAAGCCTTAGCCAGGCCATGGATATATTGAAGAGCGTCTCAAAGGAAGCGGGCTTTGAGTATCTGCTGCAGTTATGGCAACACATGGATCTCATAGCCAATGTGCCAGTTCGAAATGTAATGATACTATCGATAGTGTTATCGACAATACTATCGATTATAGTTTATTTTCGATTATAGTGTTTAATCTTCGTTTCTCATACAGTCTGGCACTCTGGCTGGCAATATGGCCATCAAGCAACAGCATCCAGAATTTCCGTCCGATGTGTTTATCACTTTTGAAGCCCTTGATGTCCGTATCCTGGCTGCTAGCAATCCCAAGGAGGAGCAGCAAATGTCCCTGACTGATTATCTCGGCTCCAGCAATAAGAAACTTGTGATTAAAGCATTTCTATTGCCTGCTTATCCCAAGGATAAATTCATATTTGATTCGTATAAGGTAATATTTATTTATTTTGAAACGTATATAATTATCATAGAATTCTTATTACTTTCCCTATCCATTCCAGATCATGCCACGTGCTCAGAATGCACACGCATATGTAAATGCAGGATTTTTAATCGAGATGGAACCCGATTCCAAAACGAAAGTAAAAAATGCCCGGATTTGTTTTGGTGGAATTCGACCGGATTTCGTGCATGCCAAGGCAATTGAGGAGCTACTTGTTGGACATAATCCCTTTGATAATGCCCTGCTGGAGCAGGCTTTTAATAAGCTGGAAACACTACTGCAGCCGGATGAGGTGCTGCCGGATACCTCGCCAGCGTATCGCTTGAGCCTGGCCTGTGGTTTGTTCTACAAGTTTTTGCTAAAACATGCACCCAAAGCGGAGGTAAGCGATGCCAATCGAAGCGGTGGGAAACTCCTGGAACGTCCATTGTCCAGTGGCATACAGGTATTTCAGACGCAAGAGAAGAACTATCCAATAACGCAGGCGGTGCAAAAAGTGGAGGGCTTAATTCAATGCTCCGGCGAGGCAACCTATATGAATGATGTGTTAACCAGCTCCAATGTGGTACACTGTGCCTTTGTGGGCGCCACCAAAGTGGGCGCCAGCATTGAACAGATCGATGCAGCGGAGGCATTGCGTCAGCCTGGCATCTTGGCTTTTTACAGTGCCAAAGATGTGCCCGGTACAAATACATTTAGTGATCCTAGTTTTGGTTATGAGCCCGAGGAAATCTTTTGCACCACAAGAGTGCGACACTACGAACAGCCGGTGGGCATTTTAGTCGCATTGAGTGCAGCAAAAGCACAGCAGGCAGCAAAGCTGGTAAGGATTAGCTATGGCCAGCCAGATGCGCTGCAACGAGTGCTGCCCAGCTTATCTGATGTGCTGGATGAAGAGCCTAAAGAAACAATGCGTATTCTGAGCATAGTACAGGCTAAGCCGGGACAGCTTAAGTGCTCTGATACGCCGGATATGAGCGTTAGAGGTGTTCTACAAATGGGATTACAATATCATTTCACTATGGAACCGCAAACAACTGTGGCAATACCCTTTGAGGATGGTCTGCGTATCTATGCGGCCACCCAATGGATGGATCATACCCAATCTGTCATTGCTCATATGCTGCAGCTAAAAGTCAAGGATGTGCAGCTGCAGGTGAGACGTCTGGGCGGTGCATATGGCTGTAAAATATCACGTGGCAATCAGGTGGCCTGTGCTGCAGCCCTGGCTGCATATAAGCTAAATCGCCCGGTTCGATTTGTACAATCCATTGAGTCCATGATGGATGCCAATGGAAAACGATGGGCCTGTCGTTCCGATTATGAATTCCATATACAAAATAATGGTAAAATTGTTGGACTGCAAAATGATTTCTATGAGGATGCCGGCTGGAATGCTAATGAGAGTCCCATCGAGAATCATTCAACATTTACGGCCACCAATTGCTATGATTTTACAAATAATAATTTGAAAATCAATGGAAATGCTGTACTCACAGATGCACCCAGTTCGACATGGTGCCGTGCTCCCGGCTCTGTTGAGGGTATTGCCATGATGGAGAATATTATCGAGCATGTGGCCTTTATGGTGCAGCGTGATCCTGCCGATGTGCGTCTACTTAATATGTCCAAGGGCAATAAACTGGCCGAGCTTTTGCCACAATTCTTACAATCCCGTGAATATAATGCTCGTCACAAGGAGATCGAATCGCATAATGCCACAAATCGTTGGCTTAAGCGGGGCCTCGGCCTGGCCATTATGGATTATCCCATATTCTATTTTGGACAGTATCCGGCTACGGTTGCCATTTATCATGTGGACGGCACCGTTGTGATTACCCATGGCGGCATTGAAATGGGGCAGGGTATGTTCAAAAATATTTACATATATATAAATTTCATTATTCTGGGCATCGGTAAACGGTTCGACTCGTAAGTATTTAAACTGAAAGCGTTCCAAATCTCTTCAAAAATATAAAAGCAATGGATGCGTGAAGTATAATAAGGGCATTCTAATTTTCTCACCACATTTGTAAACCGTTGCCGGAGGCACCTCCAACCAATTATTTGGCAGGTCTTTGAGAGTAGATCTATTCTCTCAGATTTTGAGCTAGCTGTTTAAAACTGGGTATGGCTGCTAGGGAACCGGCCGAATCGGATAGTTATATCATACATATATCAGTCGGTTCAAACTTAGTTAGATTATTTTTTTATTTCTAGTCGCAAAGGCTGCAAGGTTATTTAATCTTCGGGGCGTCGAAGATAGCCTTTCCCTTTTAGCTTTTAATTGTGTTTTATATCCTTGACAGGAATGAACACAAAGATTGCCCAGGTGGCTGCATATACGTTGGGCATCGACTTGAGCTACATTAAAATCGAATCATCGGACACAATTAATGGGGCCAATTCAATGGTGACGGGTGGAGCTGTGGGCAGTGAAAGCCTCTGTTTTGCTGTGCGTAAAGCCTGCGAAACCCTTAATTCGCGCCTGGAGCCGGTTAAGAAGAAGGATAAGAATGGCTGGCAGGAAACCGTGCAGGCAGCATATGCTGCTTCGATTAATTTGATTGCATCGGATCATTACAAAGAGGGGGATTTGCAGAACTATCACGTATATGGCCTAGCACTCACCGAAATCGAACTGGACGTACTCACCGGCAGCAATCAGATCAAGCGTGTTGATCTGCTCGAGGATGCCGGCGAAAGCCTTAGTCCCAATATAGATATTGGCCAAATCGAGGGTGCCTTCGTTATGTGCCTAGGCTACTGGCTAAGTGAACAGTTAATCTATGATCGCCAAACGGGCCGTTTACTAACAAATCGTACGTGGAACTATAAGCCACCCGGAGTCAAGGATATCCCCATTGATTTTCGTATCGAACTCGTGCAAAATCCACAGTCAAGTGGTGCTGGTTTCATGCGTTCCAAGGCCACAGGAGAGCCCCCGTGCTGCCTGGCCGTAAGCGTAATTTTTGCCCTGCAACAGGCGCTGCAATCGGCTAGAAAGGATGCAGGATTACCCAGAGAATGGGTGCGTTTGGGTGCACCCACAACACCTGAAATACTGCTACTAAATGCTGGACATGATATTAAGACATTTAAACTAAAGTAGTAATTTATATATCTAAGTAAATCTAATGCGATAACGAGTTGGCTGCGCCATTTTTATGATATTTTTATAATATATCATATTTAAATATATATATTCTCGATCAGCATTAATATCCGAAGCAATCTATATTTCGATAATAAGCATAACATTTATTCATATAATACAAAGAGTGAGTTAGAAGATGTACATGTATGGTTTCTCACTGGTAATCGATAAAAATATCGATTAGCTATCAAGAAAATGTTTCACTTTATTTGAGCCTTCGATTCATCGATAAGTTTCCCCAAGCACTCATTATAAAACTCAATTGAACTAATTTAATGATTTGAATCTAAATTAATTTTATTAACTTGTGCAAAACTAATTAATTGATCTATTTAAATCATATTAACTTAATGGCATAATTTAAAAGTAATTAACAATGTTAATTGTTTGCTTATTATTCCTTCATTGTTTTGACTACAATATTTCCAAATAGTTGAAATGCTCAGATAATATTGGCTCAGCATTATTTATTTTATTTTTTGACTTGGTAAACCGTAGGATATTGAATCGATTCAATTCACTATCACTTTGTGCTGAGAAGCAGAATTAACGGAGTTCCGAAAAGAAAACAATTTACCCAACACTAATTGATCATTTTATCGAAACAAATATATCGATATATTATTATTTCAGCTTATTGCGTATCAGTGTCTTCTGCCGTCAAGTCGTAGTTTGGTTCTTTCCGGTTAAATAAAATTCCCAGAAAAAAAGAGTAAATTGTGAAATTTTACAATGTCTATGCAAATAATAAATAGTTCCCTGGAACTCGAAAATGCTGAGCAATTAATAGACATTCTTCTCGATTTTATTGATAATACAAAGGAAGAATCTATGAAGCGCCTCTTAAAGTTTACCTGCGGCTTACTAGATTCTAACCTGAACAACAGAGAAAATGAGAAGTTGGCTATAAAGTTTGTTCAGAAAATAGTTGCTGTTTTTATTACTGACGCCAATAATATTCTGAAACAACGGCTGGGTCAGTTCTGGTCGCCACGTTTTAGTAGGGAAGATCAGGTCTTATCTCCCGAGCTGTATCTCCTCATACAGCACCTATTGCAGTCTGAACATAGCGAGAGGCGCAGATCGGGGATATTTATTCTTGAAAAACTATTGGATATTATGAAAGGAAAGGCCAATGATTCAACTGGAAAACAAGTTAAAGAGTCGCTTAACTGCACTGAGGAGCAGTTGGTATCCTATATTTCTCTAATGGAATGCCTGGAGAAGGAACAATTGAATGAAATCCCAACCGAAATGGATTCTCAATTATCCCTCATCAAAGAATGCGGTGAATTCGGTGAAAAGTGGATACGAGTTCTATACATCAGATTACTCAAGGATAAGAACATTATTGTCTTGCGTTTTACCATCGAATATATTCTGGAAAACATTACTGTAGCTGAGCTCGATCAAGCCAATCTGTTGATTGAGTTCCTCACAGCTACCAATAATATGGAACTGCACAATATTGAAGATTACTTTATCCCAGAAGATAAAATGTCGGAGTTTGTTTTGGAGAGTGACAATAAATTATTTCTAGAGGCGTTTGGTAATGTGTCCTGGAAAGGACTTCCTTTGCTTCGTTGGCTGAAAAGTTTTAAATGCGAAGAACTTCCGAAAATTTCTAAGGAGCTCATATTAAAGCTTTTTCAAGCATTGACGGAAATTAAATTCTACTGCTTGCGTGACGTCTTACATCTCTTCAAGGTGAGATTTGTAAAGTGGTGAAAAAAAACATTCTTAACCTTATTTCTATTAATCATTTCAGAGCAATATCAATGCCTTATCCCTAGGCGATTTCTTTGAAATTTTTGACTTGATCTCTAAAACTGTCTACTGTTATACATTCATTCCCATATTAACAAACAAAATTAGAGATTGCAGAAACATGAGACAAGAAATGGTTCACTTAACTAAAATTCGCTTTGATAAAGTAGTTAACGGGGCAGTTAAAGTCAGATCTCTCTGTATTGAGTTAGTAAGAAAATTGAAACAAGTCCCAAAAACTGAACGTGGATGGTGGGTACTTTTGCCTCTTTATTATGGAAATATATTTGGGTGTGTGAGTTGTTCGGAATTCGAAGAGTTTTATCAAGCTGAGTATAATATCAATCGAAAACTTTTACAAAGTAACGACTTGAAATTAATACAACAACATTTGCATGATAAACTGAATTGCATAACAGAGGAGGATGAATCGTATGTTCAAGAAAAATGCTCCGAAATATTCTTTTTATGGAAAATCGAAAATTTTAGTCAACTTGAGGAATTGCACTTGAATCCAATTCAATTAGTGGAAAATGGGTTCATTGATACGGTTGTAAAGATAGCATGGCTACTAAGCAAAAGAAATGAAAAATTGGAAGATGAAAATGTGTTGAAAACTCTTCTTAAAGTGTGGAAGAAAGCTAGGTTTATGAACATCGCTCTGTGAGTATTTCAATACAAATAAAACTGATATCTAAATTAAACTAATATTTACACAGCCCCGAATTTCTTTTGGACTATGCAAGAAAGAATCTCAACAAAGCGGAAACAGAAAAACTTCTTGAAGAAATTATTCTCATCATTAATCCCAGAATGGTTACATCTTTTTTTTTTTAAATTGAAATATTTACCGCCGTCTATTGTAGGTTTACTTTATCGTGAGAATCCAACGGGTGATGAGGGGTAAGCTAAAATATATTTTTGTAAGGAAATATGTGTTTATATATATGTATAATATATGTATTCTCATTCGCTCTTAGCATCGAGTTTAACTATGGATGGAGTCGATCATACGATTGTACAATGTACTTGTGTATTAATCATACAACTTCAATGGAAAATGATGATTATTATAAACAAATTGATGAATTGGTGCGGATTTCGATGAAAGAACCGTGCAGTGAGGAAAGTTACGAAGAGCATAGAACTCCATTGCGTACAGCCAGAGTTTTGTTGATTTTAGCCGTAAAAAGAACTTATTGGTCTGATCAGCTGTGGAAGGCAGTGTTAGCCCCTAACAACCCACTGAGTATAAGCTTCCTGTACGAATGTGTTGTTGCAAAGTGTTTACCCAAATTGGAGCTGCTAATGGAGAAACTGGGGAGTATTTCGAGCCTTCAGGCCAAACAACAAGATGCAATCCTATCTGTTGTGCACATTTATTGTATGTTAAATTGGAATACCTTGGAACTGGAAGAGTTACGTAAAGTCTTTGAACTGCTTTGGGAACAGATTCTCAATGTAAAACCCGAAACTATGCTTCTTTTTAAATTGGTTCTGCAAAAACTGTCTTTACAATGCGAGAAGAGCGGGTAATCTTTGAATCAATATGTTAATATTTCCATATCTAATTTTCAATTCATATCATTTTAGGATTGATCTGTCTCTAGCAGCTAAACTAAAGAAAATCCTAGAATATCCATTGAGCGATATAGTTCTGGAGTGTCAAATGGAAGCTCGCCTCATTCTCCCTGAATTATGCCAATTCGGCGTAAAATCTGCCGATCAAATTTTATATATGACAAACACTCCATTTTCTGAAATTGGCATATCTAATGAAGATTTCTCAAAATTTAAGAAAATACGAGAAGCCTTCAAGTCGAAAATATATTGAATTGGTTAAAAAAGTTCACCAGTCATCTGAAACTTGATTCGAAAATATCAGTTACTTAATGATATAAGTAAAAACGTTGAAGATTAATGCATTTAATTGCAATTTTTTATTTTTATTGGATGTTTTTCAGCTTCGGTAATAATAAATAAATGTATTACAATACTATTTGAGAAGCAGTCTAACAAATTGGTATGTCTCATTCTGATTTCCCCCGGGCTATGCCGGTTATAACAGGCTAGTTTGTTGTATTTTTAGAAAGTACTCAATTTTAATTAAATGAGTCTGCAATTGAATTAAGTCTTCGGTACATATATAAAAGGCTTTGTCCTGATCGCACATCCCTAAGATGAAATTTGGGGACAAGTTTTATGGCATACTGAAAGTTTCCACGAAGAAGGGATTTTGGTAAGTTCGGACCCGAAGAGTGAGAAGAAAAAAACCTATGTTAAATGAAGAAAATTTGAATTCTCACCCGATTGACTTGAAATTAAGTTTCAATATTAAAATCTAAAATATTCGTTTCTTATATTATTTTCAAATTGCGCCCCAAAGTTCGAAAAGTGTTACATAAATCCTCAGGTGGAAATTGTAATGTAACATAACAAAATTTACTTTAAATCCCTTCACCGGCTAACGACGGGTATAACCGAGTTCTAATGGGTTAAATTGTAAGCAAGCATTATATTAAATTGATGGAGCTTCTTTTTCCAGATTGGACAACGAAAGTTAATTGCAAATTGCAAAGAGAGAGAGAGAGAGACAATGATTTTTTTTAAAGAGTTACGGGCATTTTTTCGCAGTGTTTGCTTTTATGGCTTGATTATTTGTTATCGCTGCGAACTCGTTTTGCTTTTGGCTAATTATTTCTAGTCAGGTTTTGAGCAGTTGGCTTTAAATAGAGGCGTCATATCCAACGTATCGCCACTTGAAGTCAGCCAAGATGAGCATCAGGTTCAATGTGAATGGCTTTCCGTACGAGGTGCAGCCAGCGGACTACGCCCCGGACATAACCCTAAATAGCTTCCTGAGGGAGCACCTCCATCTGACGGCTACGAAATATATGTGCCTGGAGGGCGGCTGTGGCTCCTGCATTTGCGTAATACAACGCCGCCATCCCATTTCTGGTGAAAGAAAATCATATGCCGTCAACTCGGTAAGTGTCACAGCCGGGATGATTACTTGCCAGACAATTTATATAGGGTATCTAAAGTGTAATGCATTAAACTACGTCCTTTTCGAACACATATGATATATATTTACATATAGCCATGTCCGTTTGTATGCCTATCCGTCAACCTCTCCCTTCTTAGTGAAGAATTTAGGATCTAGCTAGCTGTATCCATTATTACATTTTTGAATTGGGTCATATTGGATAACTATATCTTATAGAGGCTAAGAAGTTGTGTTATCTGAATATCATTTTTCTTCTAAATACTCTTAATTGGATTTAACGTGAAATGAATTTAATAAAAAATGGACCATTTTATACTAATTATATTTAGAATATTTGCAATAAGATTACTTCTATTCGATTATTCATTCAAATTGATGGCAGTGTTTCAAACCAATTTAAAATCTATTGATGGGAATGAGACTATATAATAGATAAGTACGATATTAATGAGCTTCAGTTAAGAAGTCAAGAGGTTTGAGTTTTATGCCAGAATTAGTTAATTATATGTTTCGTTATATATTTATATATATATATATATATATACTCGATTAATTAACCGATTTTAGTTTAGTTTTATCTTGAAAGTTTTTTTATAACTTAACTGGAGTACCACCCCTTTTACAGTGCCTGATGCTGCTGAATAGCTGCAACGATGTGGACATTGTCACAAATGAGGGACTGGGCAACAGAAGCAGTGGATATCATCCGATACAGAAGCGTCTGGCCAAGATGAATGGGACGCAGTGTGGCTACTGTTCGCCGGGATTTGTGATGAACATGTATGGACTGCTGGAGGGGCTGGGCGGACGGGTGACCATGTCGGAGGTAGAGGATGCATTTGGTGGCAACATATGCCGCTGTACCGGCTATAGACCCATATTGGATGCCATGAAATCGTTTGCATTGGATAGCAATATTCAAGTGCCGGAGGACTGCAAGGATATTGAGGACACTTTTGAGTTGCTCTGCCCACGCACCGGTCAGTGCTGCTCTGCCAGTTGCACCCGTAGCACATTGCCAGCTCCAAGAAATACCCATTGGCATTGGCCCAAGACACTGAGAGAACTATTTGAGGCCTTGGGTCAGGTTGCCGCTGGAGAGGAATACATTTTGGTGGGAGGCAATACGGCACATGGGGTCTATAGGCGGTCGCGGAATATACAGCACTATGTGGATATCAATATGGTGCCGGATCTAAAGCAGCACAGCATCGAACCAGATCAACTGCTGCTGGGAGCCAACCTGACTTTGACCGAGGCAATGCAGCTCTTCCAGCAGGCCAAAACCCGCTCCGGATTCGAGTATTGCGCACAACTGTGGCAACATTTCAACCTGATTGCAAATATCCCAGTGCGAAATGTAAGTGTTTGGCCATAAATCCATAAATCCGGCAGTTCCAGTTCGAAACCTGTTTTGGCACTTTTAATGTGAACGTTAAAAAAAATTAAAAAAAATACCTGAGGCTAACCGACGCTCTGATGCTCTCTATTAGCATTTATGTGGAAGTGTATTAAATGCAGTGAAATTCTTTAGGAACGGAAATTAAACAAGTGCTACGAACATTTGGGAAATGAATAAAAACATAGAGAGATACAAAGAGAGAGAGAGAGAGAGAGAGAGTGAGAGAGAGAGTGAGTGAGTAAAAGGTGGAAACAAATTGAAGAAAATCCTCGAATTGTCATCAAGTTATAGGCAAGTGCCTATTTTTGGTTAGAGTATAAAGAAAAGAAAACAAACAACTTTCGCCAAAATACACTGTACAATAATTTCTCTATCAACACTCGCAGAATGGAACCCTGGCTGGTAATATCTCCATTAAGAAGCAGCATCCAGAATTCGCCTCGGATGTTTTCATCACATTTGAAGCACTCAATGTTCAGTTGTTGGTCCATGAGAATGCGAATACTCAGCGCGTGATCAGTTTATTGGATTACTTGCACGATGCCACGCCCAAATTGGTTATAGGCGCCTTTATACTAAGATCGTATCCCCTCAATAAATATCTATTCAATTCCTATAAGGTGAGCTTCAAGAAAATCAACAAATATGCAAAATACATAAACAAATCGAAGATTTGAATACACACAAAAAGAGTATTCCAGCTTCGCCGCTCTTTTTGCAACAGTTTTTTTTTTTATATAAGCCAATCAGTTTTGCAATGAATTGTATAAGAAATTATTTTTTAATAATAATCCTAAATAATTTCATTTTTACATTTTAGATACTGCCCCGTGCTCAAAATGTGCATGCCTATGTAAATGCAGGATTCCTGATCGAATGGCATAATACCCAGCAGCATATAGTAGGATCAGCTCGGGTGTGCTTTGGCAATATTCGACCTGATTACGTGCATGCCCAGAATGTGGAACAGTTCCTGCAGGGTCGTGATCTCTACGATGACGCC
Source organism: Drosophila repletoides (assembly GCA_018150835.1). Classification (NCBI taxonomy): domain Eukaryota; kingdom Metazoa; phylum Arthropoda; class Insecta; order Diptera; family Drosophilidae; genus Drosophila; species Drosophila repletoides. The sequence goes on from JAECWQ010000202.1 coordinate 188,681, forward strand.
ACAGTGGTGCAGGCCTTTGAGCAGTTACTGATTAGTTTACAAGCAGTGGAAATGCCGCCAGAGCCATCGCCAGAGTATCGCCAGAAGTTGGCCTGCGGACTATTCTATAAGTTTCTGTTGGGATCAGCGCCCAAGCAAATGATTCGGGAGAGTTTTCGCAGTGGTGGACAAATCCTGGAACGTCCCCTTTCTTCGGGCAGCCAGTCGTTTGAAACTATACCCAAAAATTATCCAATCACTCAGGTGGTACAGAAGCTAGAGGGTGAGCTTATTTCCATCAGATCATATACTAATTTTGTCATATACTAATTCATCATTACCTGAAAAAGTAGAGTATTTTGTAGTCGTTCTTATTTCTTTTAATACTTTGTAGGTCTCATTCAATGCTCTGGTGAGGCCAATTATATGAACGATCTGCTAACCACCTCCAATGCAGTGCATTGCGCCTTTGTGACGGCCAAGCGGGTGGGCGCCACAATTGAAATGGTGGATGCAACAGCCGCCCTCCAGTGCAGGGGTGTGGTAGCGTTCTTTGGAGCTAAGGATATACCAGGTGATAATAATTTCAATAATACCACATTGCTCACAGTGGAAGCCGAGGAGATCTTTTGCCAGATCTCCGCCAGAGTCAAATACTATGATCAGCCACTGGGTGTGATCGCTGCACTCAGCCAGGATGTGGCCATCTATGCGGCTACCTTGGTGCAGGTGACCTATGCCAATGATCAGTTGGATCAGTTCAAGATCTATACGAATATGAGAGCAGTGCTGGCAGATAATGTTAAGGAGCGTCTTGTGGTAGTCACGAAAAAATCAAATATTAATATAAAACCCAAGCTGGAGGCAGGGGATGTACTGGGACGTGGCATATTGCAGCTGGAGTCGCAATACCATTTCACAATGGAGCCACAAACCACTGTGGTGGTGCCTGTCGAACAGGGCCTGCAGGTTTGGAGTGCCACCCAATGGATGGATGTTACACAGGCCAGCATTGCACGTATGCTCAATTTGGAGGCGAATATGGTGCAATTGCAGGTGAGACGCGTCGGTGGTGCTTATGGGGCCAAGGTGACCCGTGGTAATCAGGTGGCCTGTGCTGCAGCCCTAGTTGCCCATAAACTGAATCGACCCGCTCGATTCGTTCAAACCATTGAGTCCATGATGGAAACACTTGGCAAGCGTTATGCTTGTCGTTCAGATTATCAGTTCCAGGCTCGTCCAAATGGCTCCATTCGCATGCTAAACAATAATTATTACGAGGATGCCGGCTGCTCTCTCAATGAGAATGTTGTCGACTTTCTAACCCAGCCAGCTCTCAGAAATGTCTACAATTTAACCGATTTGAATTTCAAGGCAACAGGCACTGCCGTCAGGACGGATGCACCCAGCTCAACATGGTGTCGTGCTCCAGGAACAGCAGAGGGTAAGTGAACGCAAGCAAAAAAACCAAACAAAAAATGGAATATAATAGAATTATTAATTACGTTCCGAACAGCCATTGCGATGACTGAGACGGCACTGGAGCACATTGCATTCGCCTGCAAGTTGGATCCAGCGGATGTGCGATTGGTGAATCTGCGACCCGGCAGCAAAATGGTTCAGCTGTTGCCCCGGTTTCTGGCCTCCACGGAGTATCGCAAGCGTAGGGATCAGATTAATCTGTTTAATGCAAATAATCGATGGCGCAAACGGGGCCTGGGACTGTCCCTGATGGAGTTCCCTTTAAACGTGAGCATAGCTGTGGGATATCCCACAACAGTGGCCATTTATCATGCAGACGGCTCTGTGGTCATAACCCATGGTGGAATTGAGATTGGACAAGGTATTAATACCAAGGTGGCCCAGGTAGCTGCCTTTATATTGGGCGTGCCCCTGGACGGTGTCCGTGTGGAGAGCAGCAATACGATCGCTGGCGCTAACTCTTTTGTAACAGCCAATTCTATGGCCAGTGAACTGGTTGGTCTGGCCGTACGTAAGGCCTGCGATACGTTGAATCGGCGTCTGGAGCCTGTCAAGCGTAGGTTGGGTGCCCAGGCCACCTGGCAGCAAGTGGTGGAGACGGCCTTCAATGAATCCATCAGTATGATTGCCACAGAGTCTTATAAAATGGGCGATCAACCCAATTATAGCATCTATGGCTTGAGTCTGAGTGAACTTGAAGTGGATATACTTAGCGGAAATCATTTGATACGACGTGTGGATATCCTGGAAGATGCAGGCGAGAGTCTCAGTCCCAGCATTGATGTCGGCCAGGTGGAGGGTGCCTTTGTCATGGGTCTGGGCTATTACCTAACTGAGTTGCTTGTTTACGATCGGCAAACAGGTCGCATACTAACAAATCGCACCTGGAATTATCATCCACCGGGCGCCAAAGATATACCCATTGATTTTCGTATTGAGCTGCTGCAAAAAAGTCCCAACCCTGTTGGATTCCTCCGTTCTAAGGCCACCGGCGAGCCAGCCCTCTGTCTGGCTGTGGGCGTTCTCTTTGCCATGCAGCATGCCATCCAATCAGCCAGACAGGATGCGGGATTATCAAGAGAGTGGATACGACTTGGTGCACCCACCACACCAGAAACAGTGGTGCTAACAGCGGGCCATGAAATACAACAGTTTCTATTACAGTAATTTCGGTCCTTACATCATTTTTTCTGTATTATTTAAAAATCGTATTATTGTCATCTGTAGAGGTGTATGTGTGTCTATATAATAACTTCCGAATATTAATATTTTCAAGTCTCAAATCTTATTATTCCAATAGATACAAGGATATACTAAATATCATACTTTTTATAATAAATACTACACTCAAAGTAAGCATACATATATTGTTTCTTGTTTCGAGTGAACTTTTTATACAAAACAACATTGAAATAGTACAGTCAGTTGAGGAACAGACAGACAGGCTGGTAAGGACTAGATCGACTCGGCAGTTGCGGTAATATTTACAGACTATGAGAAGATAGAAAATGTTCTAATTTGAGAAATTAAGTCTGGGATCTTTACCACTTTGTAGATCCATCCATCTAAATCTAGATATTTGTATGGAATAGCAAGTACATTCCACCTTTTTCCACATCTATTTAGAAAGGTATGCCAGATAATAAAAAAATATATGTAGGTATTGGAGAATTTTTAAAGATTTTTATGGTTTATTATTATTCATTTGTATGGGGACGTGCATGTAATTCGTTTTTATATCACTGCTTAACTTGGATTATTCAATAAATAATAGTTCACCCGAACAACTAGTTCCGAAAAGAAAACAATTTACCCAACACTAATTGATCATTTTATCGAAACAAATATATCGATATATTATTATTTCAGCTTATTGCGTATCAGTGTCTTCTGCCGTCAAGTCGTAGTTTGGTTCTTTCCGGTTAAATAAAATTCCCAGAAAAAAAGAGTAAATTGTGAAATTTTACAATGTCTATGCAAATAATAAATAGTTCCCCGGAACTCGAAAATGCTGAGCAATTAATAGACATTCTTGTCGATTTTATTGATAATACAAAGGAAGAATCTATGAAGCGCCTCTTAAAGTTTACCTGCGGCTTACTAGATTCTAACCTGAACAACAGAGAAAATGAGAAGTTGGCTATAAAGTTGGTTCAGAAAATAGTTGCTGTTTTTATTGCTGACGCCAATAATATTCCGAAACAACTGCTGGGTCAGCGCTGGTCGCCACGTTTTAGTAGGGAAGATCAGGTCTTATCTCCCGAGCTGTATCTCCTCATACAGCACCTATTGCAGTCTGAACATAGCGAGAGGCGCAGATCGGGGATATTTATTCTTGAAAAACTATTGGATATTATGAAAGGAAAGGCCAATGATTCAACTGGAAAACAATTTAAAGAGTCGCTTAACTGCACTGAGGAGCAGTTGGTATCCTATATTTCTCTAATGGAATGCCTGGAGAAGGAACAATTGAATGAAATCCCAACCGAAATGGATTCTCAATTATCCCTCATCAAAGAATGCGGTGAATTCGGTGAAAAGTGGATACGAGTCCTATACATCAGATTACTCAAGGATAAGAACATTATAGTCTTGCGTTTTACCATCGAATATATTCTGGAAAACATTACTGTAGCTGAGCTCGATCAAGCCAATCTGTTGATTGAGTTCCTCACAGCTACCAATAATATGGAACTGCACAATATTGAAGATTACTTTATCCCAGAAGATAAAATGTCGGAGTTTGTTTTGGAGAGTGACAATAAATTATTTCTAGAGGCGTTTGGTAATGTGTCCTGGAAAGGACTTCCTTTGCTTCGTTGGCTGAAAAGTTTTAAATGCGAAGAACTTCCGAAAATTTCTAAGGAGCTCATATTAAAGCTTTTTCAAGCATTGACGGAAATTAAATTCTACTGCTTGCGTGACGTCTTACATCTCTTCAAGGTGAGATTTGTAAAGTGGTGAAAAAAAACATTCTTAACCTTATTTCTATTAATCATTTCAGAGCAATATCAATGCCTTATCCCTAGGCGATTTCTTTGAAATTTTTGACTTGATCTCTAAAACTGTCTACTGTTATACATTCATTCCCATATTAACAAACAAAATTAGAGATTGCAGAAACATGAGACAAGAAATGGTTCACTTAACTAAAATTCGCTTTGATAAAGTAGTTAACGGGGCACTTAAACTCGGATCTCTCTGTATTGAGTTAGTAAGAAAATTGAAACAAGTCCCAAAAACTGAACGTGGATGCTGGGTACTTTTGCCTCTTTATTATGGAAATGAATTTGGGTATTTGAGTTGTTCGGAATTCGAAGAGTTTTATCAAGCTGAGTATAATATCAATCCAAAACTTTTACAAAGTAACGACTTGAAATTAATACAACAACATTTGCATGATAAACTGAATTGCATAACAGAGGAGGATGAATCGTATGTTCAAGAAAAATGCTCCGAAATATTCTTTTTATGGAAAATCGAAAATTTTAGTCAACTTGAGGAATTGCACTTGAATCCAATTCAATTAGTGGAAAATGGGTTCATTGATACGGTTGTAAAGATAGCATGGCTACTAAGCAAAAGAAATGAAAAATTGGAAGATGAAAATGTGTTGAAAACTCTTCTTAAAGTGTGGAAGAAAGCTAGGTTTATGAACATCGCTCTGTGAGTATTTCAATACAAATAAAACTGATATCTAAATTAAACTAATATTTACACAGCCCCGAATTTCTTTTGGACTATGCAAGAAAGAATCTCAACAAAGCGGAAACAGAAAAACTTCTTGAAGAAATTATTCTCATCATTAATCCCAGAATGGTTACATCTTTTTTTTTTAAATTGAAATATTTACCGCCGTCTATTGTAGGTTTACTTTATCGTGAGAATCCAACGGGTGATGAGGGGTAAGCTAAAATATATTTTTGTAAGGAAATATGTGTTTATATATATGTATAATATATGTATTCTCATTCGCTCTTAGCATCGAGTTTAACTATGGATGGAGTCGATCATACGATTGTACAATGTACTTGTGTATTAATCATACAACTTCAATGGAAAATGATGATTATTATAAACAAATTGATGAATTGGTGCGGATTTCGATGAAAGAACCGTGCAGTGAGGAAAGTTACGAAGAGCATAGAACTCCATTGCGTACAGCCAGAGTTTTGTTGATTTTAGCCGTAAAAAGAACTTATTGGTCTGATCAGCTGTGGAAGGCAGTGTTAGCCCCTAACAACCCACTGAGTATAAGCTTCCTGTACGAATGTGTTGTTGCAAAGTGTTTACCCAAATTGGAGCTGCTAATGGAGAAACTGGGGAGTATTTCGAGCCTTCAGGCCAAACAACAAGATGCAATCCTATCTGTTGTGCACATTTATTGTATGTTAAATTGGAATACCTTGGAACTGGAAGAGTTACGTAAAGTCTTTGAACTGCTTTGGGAACAGATTCTCAATGTAAAACCCGAAACTATGCTTCTTTTTAAATTGGTTCTGCAAAAACTGTCTTTACAATGCGAGAAGAGCGGGTAATCTTTGAATCAATATGTTAATATTTCCATATCTAATTTTCAATTCATATCATTTTAGGATTGATCTGTCTCTAGCAGCTAAACTAAAGAAAATCCTAGAATATCCATTGAGCGATATAGTTCTGGAGTATCAAATGGAAGCTCGCCTCATTCTCCCTGAATTATGCCAATTCGGCGTAAAATCTGACGATCAAATTTTATATATGACAAACACTCCATTTTCTGAAATTGGCATATCTAATGAAGATTTCTCAAAATTTAAGAAAATACGAGAAGCCTTCAAGTCGAAAATATATTGAATTGGTTAAAAAAGTTCACCAGTCATCTGAAACTTGACAATATCCAAGAAATGTACTTAAAATTTTTGAATTTTATAATTTTCTTACTTAAAAATGTTGCTCTTTTATATGCATAAAGATATACATATATATACATACATATACACATATGTCACAAGCATTATTATTTATTAATCTATTTGATCTGTTAAATTACATTATCTCTAATTTTAATTGATTGGCTTTCGATGGATCATACCCGAAAGCTTTATAAATTTGAGCATGGGGGAGTTTTATATAAATAAAATATTCATTTAATTTTACGCTAAGCAAGCTTTTAGATACCCTATGAAGTTGGGTAAAAAGAGCATACTGTATTTGTACAAATGTATGTAACAGATATATATATATTCTTGATCAGGAACAAAGGGAATTTATTATTATTCATGAATTATACATAGTGCACTTCACGAGAAGCACGAACTGTTTCTAGAACTCTAGCGACTTGAGCGCAGGGTATTATCAGGTCGAGCACACTCTCATCAAGAGCAATCGAATCTCTGTTTGTTCTCATGAAATACTATCCGCGAGAGTGGAGTGATTTTTGATGACTTGTTTAGAAGCGAAATCAAAACAAAAATTGTATAAATAAACACCGAAAAAGCAAGAGCAAGAAAATAATTAGCGATAAGCCGGCAAACTGGCGGAGTTACCCAAGAATCAAAATAAACAAACAGAGAGAAGGAGAGCCGAAGCGAAGAGTAAATAAATATTAACGGAGACAACAACGGACAAAACAAAATTAATGATAACTTAACGAAGAGGGAGAGCGTCTAGTAAAATACTCTCTCCAAAACTTAACGAACATTAGAACTATTACGCGTATAAATGGACGGGTTCGGCAAATAAATACGCTAACTCGTAGACCCGAGGCGACAGTAAAGTGGAAATCATCGTGGGCTGAGCATTGGCATAATATAAAAATAATTATTAAAAATTTCCATACATTGTGAAATTCATTCCAGAACAATTCGCTACAAAAAGAATACAGGTTGTTCAACATTATAATAATACCTACAAAAGTGGTATTTAAGTGTTTTTCTTGATTATATAAGACCAACGTTGATAATGTCGGAAAGTATCACTATCAACGGCGATTGCTATGAAGGTATGCCCAGATATATGTACTTATATATATATATATGTATATATATATATATATACGCAAAAGTATTTTTACTTTGTCGTGTTTTAAGTAAAAAGTAGTAGACTTAATTCTAGTTTAATCATAACTACTTTCATCTAACAATACAATTTACACTTCCATTTATAAGTATTAGTACTATATAAATCAATTTCTAGGCCGATCGTTCCTATGGGCACTATATAGTATATAGTATGCCGATCTGTCCGCTTTCGTTATACCTAAGTGCTACCAGCATCAAAAATAAGGGTGCATGACAAATTTGATTCCCTCGGCTCAAAAGCCGAGAGACACGGATAGACAGACAGACAGACAGACAGACGAGGACGGCTACTTAGACTTGTCCCATCGTGAATAATATACATATATATTCATTATGGGGTGGGAGATATAACCTTCACTGCATTACATATGTTCTATATGAAAACCATATCACTTTATATTATCATTCAGTTAATCTGACAAGCCTGCCCGCGGATATTAGCCTGAATACGTTTATCCGGGAACATGCGGGTCTTACGGGCACCAAATTCATGTGCCAAGAGGGGGGCTGCGGCGTCTGTGTTTGCGCCCTCAGTGGAATTAATCCGGTGACAGGTGAATTGTCCACATGGGCCGTCAATTCATGCTTGACGCTATTAAATACCTGCCTTGGCCTAGAGGTGACCACCTCAGAGGGTTTGGGCAATAAACGTAAGGGTTATCATGCCATACAGCAACGTCTGGCCAAGATGAATGGCACCCAATGTGGCTATTGCTCGCCGGGATTTGTGATGAACATGTATGCCCTGTTACAGTCACAGGGCGGTCGGGTGACAATGGCAGAGGTGGAGAATGCATTTGGTGGCAATATTTGTCGCTGTACCGGCTATAGACCCATTTTGGATGCTATGAAATCGTTTGCCGTGGACAGTAATATTCCCGTGCCCGCAGAATGTGCAGATATTGAGGATCTAAGCAAGAAACAATGCCCCAAAACAGGTGAACTCTGTGCCGGCACCTGCAAAAAGGTTCAATCACGTGCTATCCAGCTCTATGCCGACGGCAGTCGTTGGTCCTGGCCGCAGAACTTTGCACAGCTCTTTGAGGCATTGCAGACTGCTGTCAAGGAGCAGCTACCCTATATGCTGGTTGCGGGCAATACCGCTCATGGCATCTATAGGCGCAGTGCGGAGATTAAATCCTTTATTGATGTTCGTAATCTGGCAGAGCTGAGAGGATACACTCTGGCTGAGCAGAGCCTAACGTTAGGTGGCAATCTAAGTCTCACCGAGACGATGAATATATGCCGTAAATTGGAGCAAACCAGTGGATTTGAGTATCTGTCTCAGGTGTGGCAGCACTTGGATTGGATTGCCAATGTGCCAGTGCGCAATGTAAGTCATAAGACGATAACGACGCAATATTCCTTATCAAAAGCTCCAAGATAACTGAAACAATCTAATCAAAAATATATTTTACATGAACCTAGGCGGGCACCTTGGCAGGCAATTTGTCCATTAAGCACACCCATCCCGAGTTCCCCTCTGATGTCTACATTGTGCTGGAGGCTTTGGATGCACAAGTGATAATTCAGGAATCAGCGGATAAGCAGCAAACCCTTAGTTTGGCCAGCTATTTGAAGACACCCATGGAGGGCAAACTAGTTCGTGGACTTGTTCTACCAGCCTATGCCAAGGAGCAAGTTTTATTCGATTCGTATAAGGTACAAATGGTTCATCTCTACACAAAAAAAAAAAAGAAAGTAACTAAAGATATTAGAGGCCAACTACTTATTTTTAAGCTAAGAAACTTTTTCAATTTATGATGGTGTAAACTATTAGGATAAGGATTAGGGCAGCTATCAAAAAATTAAATCCTAGTAAAGATTTAGGAGTATCTAGTATTGAATACAAGATGAGGAACTGGTATCTGCAACTATGTTAACACTATTTCGCCTCAAATGGACTCTCTTTCGCTCCAGAGTATTGCTCCCATTAAAAAGAGTCCATTTAGTAATTATAAAACCTAGTTAGCTTGTGTTTCTCAATCTCTCAATCTCTTACTCTCTCTCTCTCTCTCTGCTTACTTAAAACACGCCACTAATCACCTCCTGCTCTACAGATTATGCCACGTGCCCAAAATGCTCATGCCTATGTGAATGCAGGTTTTCTGCTCGAACTAAATTCGGATTCGAAGGTGAAGAATGCACGGATTTGTTTCGGAGGAATACGACCGGACTTTGTGCATGCCAAGGCTATTGAGGAGCTACTTGTTGGACGTAATCCCTTTGATAATGCTTTGCTGGAGGAGGCTTTCGGAAAGCTGGCTACACTCTTGAAACCAGATGAGGTGCTGCCCGATGCCTCGCCAGTGTATAGACGTAAATTGGCGTGCGGATTGTTATACAAGTTTCTGTTGAAAGCTGCCACACAGCGGCAACAGAAATTGGCCAGTTGCAATGCGACGGGCGGAAACTTGTTACAACGAGCTGTCTCACGAGGCCAGCAAAGTTTTGAGACCTTTGAGCAGCATTATCCGGTGACGAAGCCAACGGAGAAGCATGAGGGTCTCATACAGTGTTCCGGAGAGGCAACCTATGCCAACGATCTACCCACACAACATAATCAGCTATGGGCGGCCTTTGTAACGGCTAAACGTGTCGGTGCTAGGGTAACCAAGGTGGATACTTCGGCAGCCTTGGGATTGCCCGGAGTAGTGGCATATATGGATGCCAAGGATATACCTGGGCCAAACAGCTTAAGCCCCAAGACAAGAGATGAATTCTTCTTTAAGGAGGTGGAACCTCTGTTTGTCACGGACACAATTAAGTACCATCAGCAGCCTATTGGCATGATTCTGGCCACAAGCAATGCATTGGCTCAACGTGCTGCAGAGCTGGTACAGTTAAGCTACGAGGGAGGAGCTGAGGAAGTACTGCCCAGCATGAAACATGTTCTGGAGGCCGCTGCCTCAGGTGATCGCATTAAGCAGCCTGTAAAATCAATGTTAGAGAAACTGGAGCTACAGGAAGCGCATGAGATACATGCTAGTGGCAAACTGGATATGGGACTGCAGTATCATTATTTCATGGAACCCCAGACGACAGTAGTGCTACCTTTTGAGGGTGGACTACAGGTTTATGCAGCCACACAGTGGATGGATCTGACCCAGGACATGATAGCCAATGTACTCAATTTGAGGAGCACTGAGGTGCAGGTGAAAACACGACGAATTGGCGGCGGCTATGGTGGTAAAGCAACTCGTTGCAATCTGGTCGCTGTGGCTGCTGCCTTGGCTGCCCACAAATTGAATCGTCCAGTCAGATTTGTCCAGTCGTTGGAGTCCATTATGACCACAACAGGCAAACGCTGGGCCTTCCACTGTGACTATGATTTCTTTGTGCAAGCCAGCGGCAAGATTGTTGGGATAAAAAGTCGTTTCTACGAGGATGCTGGATATCTAGAGAATGAATCACCTATTGGTCATACTGTCATGCTCTCCAAGAACTGCTATGAGTTTAGCGATAACTATAAGCTTGATGGTTTTTTGGTACTCTCTGATTCACCCAGTAACACACCCTGTCGTGCACCCGGTTCTGTCGAGGGTATTGCCATGATTGAGAATATTATTGAGCACATTGCCTTTGAGACTGGCCAAGATCCTGCAGATGTTCGATATGCCAATATGTTGCCAGCACATAAAATGGGCGATATGATGCCCAAATTCCTGAAGAACACCCTCTATCGGGAGCGCCGTACCGAGATCATTGCCCACAACAAGGAGCATCGTTGGCGTAAACGAGGTCTGGGTCTTTGTATTATGGAATATCAAATCGGTTACTTTGGCCAGTATCCGGCTACGGTGGCTATTTATCATAGCGATGGCACTGTTGTCGTCTCCCATGGTGGAATCGAAATGGGTCAAGGTAAGTGTGAATAAAGATGCCCTCCTCGTCTGGTATTCCTCACTATTTTTTTTTTTTTTAACTGTATTCTTATAATATATATTTCCTTTATTTAATAGGCATGAACACAAAGATTGCTCAGGTTGTTGCACATACTCTGGGCATTGCCTTGGAACAGGTGCGCATTGAGGCGAGTGATACGATCAATGGAGCTAATGCTATGGTTACTGGTGGAGCTGTGGGCAGTGAGACCCTGTGTTATGCAGTGCGTAAGGCCTGTGAGACTCTCAATTGTAGGCTGGAGCCGATCAAGGAGGAGTTGAAGCCAGCTGACTGGCAACAGCTGATCAATGAGGCATATAATCGCAAGATTAATCTTATAGCCAGTGATCAGTGTAAGCAGGGTGATATGGAGCCATATTCGGTGTGTGGACTATGCTTGACCGAGGTGGAGCTGGATGTCCTTACCGGAAACTATTTGATCAATCGTGTGGATATACTTGAGGATACTGGCGAGAGTCTTAATCCCAATGTAGATATTGGCCAGATCGAAGGTGCTTTTATGATGGGTCTGGGCTACTGGACTAGCGAACAGATTGTGGTTGATCCACAGACGGGCGAATGCTTGACTAATCGCACCTGGAACTACAAGCCACCCGGTGCCAAGGATATACCGATTGATTTGCGTATCGAACTGCTACCCAAGAGCCCCAATAAGGCGGGTTTCATGAGATCCAAAGGTGAGATGCTCCTCCCTATCTGTATATATATATATATACACGATCGGATATATACATACTTGTATTTGAATTAGATTTAATATTCATAAATAAACATTTTAATTTGATTTTAGCTACGGGTGAACCAGCCATTTGCCTGGCAATTTCTGTGGCATTCGGTCTACAGCAAGCGCTCCAATCTGCTCGCGATGATGCCGGCCTGCCCAAGTCCTGGGTTACCCTAAACGCGCCGATGACCCCAGAGCTGCTCGTCCTGCATGCTGGCACGGAGCCCGGTCAGCTCAAGTTGAACTAAGGCCATGCCTTGATAACCTCCGTATCCGCCCCCGTTTCCTCCGCCTAAGACTCTCTTGCGCGTGAGAAGTGGCACGTGGCGCCGATGGCTATGCGCCGATAAGAACCCTTACTTAAGTATATATATATATATATATATATATATATGTATAATATAAATGTGTATGTATCGGTGTTTATATAATGCACACCTTATTTAATGCACAATAAATTAGAAACTTATCCAAGGCAAATCCTAATGACATTCATTGTGAATGCCGCGGGGCTAACCTGGGTCAAGAGAGCTTGGTCAAATGGCATTTTACATTTTCCACAGAACTTTCTACAAATACTCTGTGGTTATTTTGGTAAAAATTTAGAGGATGCTATCAAATTAAGTTGGTTTTTCTACTTTAAGTAATTGAATCAAACCAAAAGCCAGCTGTTTCCATTATAGATTTCAAAGAGATCGAAAAGTAAGCACAGAAATTCTTCACGAAATTTGTAATTCTATTTGGTTATAGAAAGAGTATATTCTAGTCGAGCACGCGCAATTTGAGCATTTCTACTTTTTTTTCTTTTAACACCTCAACACCAGCGGTGTTCCTTCCCCCTTCCCCGCTACTCAACGAGCACTTCATTAATTTTAAAATAAATTTTTATAAGGAAATTTTATGCCACACGAAGCGTTAAGTGAATCCAGTCTGACAGCAGGGGGTTACCCTCGGGGGTTGCATCAGGGCGGGGGTTACGGTTCGCTTATTTTCAGTGCCACTTCTAATAGGTTTTCATTGGATAACTTTAACTCTGGACACTTAATGAGCAATACATTGGTCTAGTTTTGACTAGGACATGGTATAAAAACTCTTTTAGTATTAGAAGAGTTCAGCTGTAAACAGCTGAGGATATCTGCTGCATTATTCCTGTGGCAACTATTTTCGGTCTTGACATTTGACAGGCAAGTTCCATCAAGATATTTTAATAACCAACGATTATCCTTTACATGACGGCTAAAGGATACAGAGGCCCCAACCTAGACGGAGATTTCCTTCTGAAAGGCTATAAAAAAGTTTCCATATTTTTTGGTCTTGAGAAGATTTCAATAAATTTTAAATAAATTTTTAAACAAAAAGGAAAACCTTAAATATTACTGACGACGGCTAACGTTCTGACACACCCAGTCAAAAAAAAAAAAGAAAAAGAAAAATGATATAGGTAAAAAAAAAAGAAGAAATACGAGAAATGGGTAAACAAAATCAGTGCAAAAACAAATGCAGGAACAGAGGGGCGGGACGCCGGGACAGCCTTGATAATCATGGAACGAATTTGCATATAAACATGCTTCCGGGTGCTGCTGTCCGCATGCAAATGAAAACATTAGCACAGCTACAGATACATTTGCAGTTGCATTTTCACATAGATACAGATACAGATGCGCTGCTGTTAACAGATACAGATACGGGCACACTCAGGGAAAAAATGCATCGAAAGCAAGACTGTATGCTAAAAAAATAAAATATGTTTGGCATTTGAAGTTCATATAAAATTTGTCGTATTTAATCTAGAGTTTCTTCTATTTAAATCGGGGAATAATTGGGAATATTGCTCTCAGTGTATAAATAAAAGTGACATTTGTCGCTGGTGCTCGTCTGCCAACTTGGCTTATATATATATATATATATATATATATATTTCAATTAAAATTTTACACACGAATAAATGCAAAGCCACGCCCAGCACATTAGAGCGCCCAGCCTGTAGAACTTCTTTCTCAGCCTCTCCCAGTCGTTTCCAGTTTCTTTATGACCGTCTGAAGGACACCAGACAGGCACATAAGTCCTATTTGGAATGTGAAGTTCGAGTTGGGAGTCCGACTTCAAGGGTCTGAAGAGAATAGTTCTGGCTTTGGCAAAATAGTTCCTAAATCAATGTCGAAAACCTAAGAGATACTACTTTGAATGGAGAGCGCTATCGAACTAAATAAATGTTGCCAGTAAAACGTTTACGATCTGACCTAAAGCAGTATTTAATAAAATCAAAGCAAAGATAGGCAATTAGAGAAGGTGAGATAGAGAGAAAGATAGCGCCAGAGAGTCGCTCTCTCTAATTAATATTAAATTATACTTATTATGAAAGCTTTTCAAATTAAATAATAACTTTATATCTGAAAGGATTCAACAAAATGTTGATTATTTTTTATAATTTTTATGGACATCTAGCCTCTGGTTAGAGAGTTTTATCCTCTGGTCATCTAAGATTTGTATTTCCCAATAATCATGGCGTTCCCAGGCTGTCCAGTTCCTGTACAGCATCAGTTTGGCTTTATTCGAAGGTTTCCATTTCTGAACTTGAACTTGCAACTATAATAATAATGCGCTTTTCGGAGAAGAGCTGCAAACTCTGGCAATGGTGTTCAGTTTTGCAACTGGACAGCTTTCCCTTTTTTTTTTTATCCCTTCACTTAGAGTTGTCAATTTTAGCCTTTTCTTGGTTGCGGTTTTTTGGAAATTTTCTAAAGAAATTGATTTAAGAAATTGCAAAGCAGTGTAAAATTATTTTTAGTTGTTCTTTCAAATTAATCAAAACTTTTCGAAATCATACAAATATTGATATTTTTTCTAAGATTTAAAAAATCATGGAAGGATTATTAATTCATTAATTAAAATATTATGAAATACAAATACAGAAATACTCAGTTTTTGCTGGCCTCAAAGCGGCGTTGTTTCTTTCGAAATTTAATTTCAGAAAATTAATCTTGAATTTTGAAGCGTTCCGAAAAGAAGCCTTTTTATTTGTAGAGTTTAGCTTTTTTTGTTTGGCTTTTTGTTAGCAACACTGCACAGTGTGTCCTTCTGTCTGCATATCCTTTTGGGTCGCTTTTGTCTGTGCCTTGCATTTCAAATTCTAAGCAAATTTGTCGTCTAGGGGCGCCGGGCGCAACATTTTATGAGCGTGAGCGCGATGCAGTGCCTCAGATATGACTGGGAACCGTCTGCTGCTCTAGTTTTGAGTAGGAGCAGAGTCTGTAGAAGGGGTACTATCTATGTCTGCCTGTGGCACACACACAAAGATGTCCTGGTGTGATTTATCGCCAACGTTGCCAGGATAATGGCCACGTATTATAATAATGCCGCGCCAGGCGTATGCTTATCGCTGTCGAGGACGCAACGTCAACGTCTAGACGTCCTGCGGTGCAAGCACTGCCATTGCCATTGTCATTGCCATTGGCCCGTGTCCTGGACAAGGATATTGCGTGGATTTTCCATGCATTTTCATTCACATTTTCCATTTCCATTTGCGTATTGGGCGCAGTTGCTCTGCTTGCAGTTTATTAAATAGAAAAACCCAGAATTAAGCACATCATTTTAGTTGAGTTTCTTGTTGATTTTCTCCAAGTACACTCGAAAAAAATATTCATAAATACTTCCGTACTTAAGTAGGGTATACATTTTGTTTCCCTCAATATTTAAACCGGATATTGCAACATTTCAGGGATTAAAACGCCATAAGGCTTGATCATTGAGAAGAGCATCGTTTCCTTTTGGTTTTTTTTTCTTTTTTTTTTCAGTGTACCAGTGTGTCTGGCGCATATCCTGTGGGCAACATAATTTACAGGGCCTGCATGAAAAGCGTTGTTGAATTTTATGCCGCAACGAACGTCTTTTGGCCCACGGACGGACTTAAATCGTGAGCCAAATACATAGAACACATACCAACATATAAACACACATATGTTAGTATCCTTTTGCCAACAACTGCAGCGTATATATATATATATGTGCATACGTATGTACTACCTATATAAACATTATATGTATATGTATAGAATTTCACATAGTTCATAATACATGTCATTAAAATGTCGAGCTGGCCGTGCATGTCCTTGCCGCTTTTGTTATCCTTGTGCCACCAGCTCGTTATTTGCCCAACAAAAAAAAAAAAAAAAATAAATAAAAATAATAAAAGCAATTGCTTTGAAAGTGTCTGGCCAAACAATGATAGTTAAGTCTGGCGGCCCTGAAAAACTCTCGTCCCTCTGAACCTGAACCTGAACCTGAACCTGAACCATTTCGTTTAGTTTCATATTTTAAAGTTTATTTATTCGAAAGGATTTGTATCTCTTTGGGGATAAAGATACTGTGCTATGCTTTAGCTTAACTTCAAGGGAAAATGTATATTTAAATAAAAGCGATTTCTGTATATGGATAAAACATTTTATTAAATTTAAAATGCAATTCAGCAATTCTCATTGTGATCCGATTCCAGAGCCAAGAATTGCATATCGCTAATATTACTATCATATATGGATAGAGGTAAGACTCTGTACTCGGTTTTCAAATGAAAACCTCTTTCTGATTCATGCATTTTCGTCTTGACACTATACAAAGGCCGAGTGCAGCCAAGCTGTATATTTTGCAAGGGATTTGAATCAAAGGATCTTTGAAATAATTCTGTAGATGGATTCTATTGAAAATGGTATTTCCATTGAACATTTTGCACTTACCCAAAGAGTTTACTTTAGCCAAAGAGCTAATCGCCTGAGCGAGTTGTTGATTTAAATTCGATTCGTTCGCCATTTTTTATCTGAAAAGAAAGAATATTTTTTATTTATATTTTCTTGAAACTTGAAAGATAAATAAAATTACTAATAAATCAGCTTTACTCCTCAACTCTCGGATAGGAAATGATGATTTTCGGATGTACGAAAAAATCATTTTTGATTTTTGAGTACAAAGGCAAAGCCTTGTGCACTGGGTAAAATACTGAAAACTATCAATTGGCCCCTGAGAGGATTTTAATTAAATTTAAGTCAAACTGAAACTTAATAAAAAAACGTCGCCTATTGCGTTCATTATTAAAAAATACGCAATATTCGATTCGATTTTTCAATACTCAAACTCAACTCTCAGGCTGCCAGGTGAACGACGGATATTGATAAAGGCGCACAGCTCCAGACAAATGCTGGCTGGCTGGCTGGCTGGCTGGCTGACTGACTGGATGGATGGATGGATGGATGGATGGATGGATGGATGGGTGAAGGGACGGTAACGGTACAGGTTGGTACAGGCAAAGGACAATGGCAACAGCCGTAACTCAATCTGCAAATATGCAAAAAGGTATACCCAGCCCAGCCAGACGCAAAGCCGCAGGACAATGATAGCAGCATTTCGCATACAGAAAATCAAAAAAAAAAAAAAGAAAAAGATAATAATAAGAAAAAAAAAGAAGAGTATCCTTGGTCATGCTGGTTATACCCTACAAACAGAGTGCATACTGGGTATAATAATTTGCTTATGTAATTAAAAAAAAATATATATATATAGATATAGTCTTTCGATCTGAGGCATTGCTAGCTAGTCCTCTTCATTTAATCAATAAGTTTTCTTCATATTTTTCTCTTTTGGACCAATTGATTGATAATGTCCAATTAGCTCCACAATTAAAAGGGTCTGGACCTAATCGTCCTGATCCTTAATATAAATATATATATACTTTATTGGCTCAGATGCTGCCTTCTTCATATTTAGTGACTACGCTGTAATACCCTGTGTAAGGGTAAACAAATAAATCAAGAAAAAAAAATAAAATGCAGGCTGAACGCATCTTTTGAGCTGGCCAATAATTAAATCAATTTATTTGCACTTTAACGGCAAACAGTTTTCACCAAGTTTCCCAGCTTTTCCAGCCCGCGTCACCCACCAATTTTCTGGCACTCATCAGCAATCCACAACTGCCGAAATCCGTTGGAAAATAAAAATGAAATCAATTATGTTAAAAGTTGTTTTTTTTTTTTCTGTTTTCATTTTTGAGCGGTTTCACCGCCGGCTCTGTTGTAATTAATACAAAATGTGCTATGGCCACAAGGCCAGGCCAGAGACGTGCCACACCCATTTGCCATTTCCATTGCCATTTCCCTTTCACATTCCCCGTTCCCCGTTCCCCGTTCCCCGTTCCACTGGTATGCCTAGGGCATGCCAAAAGTTGAGTACTTGCCCCAAAAACTCAATTTGATAAAAATTTCATTTACGATTGCGCCATCTCCGTTGTCAGCGCCGTGTGAGTGGACAGTTGGTCTGCCCCATCCGGAGAATACGGATCCCGGCCACCCGGCCACCCGGCCACCCGGCACTCGCCGGGAAGCCTGTGCCAATTGTTGTGTTTATTAATTTAATTTTGACAGTCGCGTTTTCAACACTGCCCCACGTACGAGTCGACTCTTAGATGCCTCAAGGCATCCACAGCAGCAGCTGTGGACAGCTGCGGTTGGAATCCGGCTTTGGAATTGGTATTTGGAATTGGACAATTTTCATTTTGTGTGGGGTTCTCGGTGCGGTTAACCCAAATGATAGCAGCTGATAGCAGAGATTCACAGATTCCCAGATGGCTCTAGTTAATTGGCAAATGGCAATACAGATAAAGGTGGACCCAAAAATGAGGATTACGAGTTTTGGCAATCGGAGAACTTAATTAGAACATTTTTGCAGGTCTAATCTGGAGTTACTCAGAGCTGAAGGAGGCTTCTCCTTTCCCATGACGTATTGATAGATATTATCGTTCGTCTGGGGAGAGCTGCTATAGAAGCAATCGGTCAATTTCCTAATGGTTATATATCCTATATATCATATATATATATTTATAGTATACTTCAGAGTACTGAGGTTTTTCTATATATACTTTCCTATAAACTATAAGATAACAAATTCAATTTAAATTATAGAACTTCCTCTCTTTGAGTTGAATGTAGTTATAGTAATAGAGTCTCTGAACTATTCCATTAAATCAGATTGCTTCCTCCTTCAATGCACAACTTTAGGCACGTGCCTTTGGTTCCAGTTCCACGTATTGGTTTCCTAATCAAATGCTAAATGGATATTCATAATCATCCAACTCCGACTCCAACCAGCCGGTGGTTCACTGATTTGTCTTGCGGGGGCATTCATAAGAAATGGTTAATAAATCAGCAAAGGTGCTAAGAATCTTCCAAGGAAATTTACAATGTAAGTTGAATACTAAATACCCTGCAGTAGTATGCAGAATATTGGATAATTAGCTGTAAGCTGTAATAGCCTACTGAAGCTTACTATCGATAGTAGAACTATCGATAATCTGTCAGAGACAAACTGAATGAGAAATGACATGGACAGCGTTTTAGGGAAGAGTATAAGCGAGCAATTTGTTGTAAATTTACCGGCAATGCATTTAGCATTGATTGGGGCGGCCAGCCATCACAGATATCAGGTAACAGATACTCGTACTGGCTCTGCCACTGACTCTTGGCGTCTTGGCCAAGTCATAAAGTCAGGGCCAACACTTTTAGTTAACAGCGCATGTGGCAGGGGCATTTGTCAACGTAAAGCAGCGACGTGTCGGCAACTTCAACGCCAACGCAGAAGACGTCAAATTGTGGCACGTTTTAAATGTTGCACCATCGCTGAACCGTTCCATCGTACCACCGATGCACTGTTCCGTTCTTCTCTGGCGCCCACCTTTGTGCAATTGTGCAAAACTATAAACAATTTATGCGTTTGGGATGTCTGACTTGACTTGCTGTCCACAGTGCTGGCAATTCAGCCTTTTTTAGACCTATATATCTGGCTTGAAAAACCCAAAGTCTATTATATAGATATGATATAGAAGCCTGATTCCAAACGATATATTTTGAACGCTGATTACTGATAAAAACTAATCGGTTTGCTGCCTTTTCGTCAAGTATTTATTGTTCCTGCCATTTTTGGCCTTTTTCCTTATGCGATCTCTGCGTTCTTTTAAACTACTTCTTGCCCCCATTCTTCAAACTAAACAACTTTCTGTTTAGCTTGCAACATGCAGCGCATGCCAAGCGCCTTTGCATTTGCTGTCAATGTGGCACAAACGGCGGCTGGGGGCAAGACTTTTAGTCGTATTGCATTACAGAGCTGAATCAAGTGGCGTGGGGTGAGGGGTGAGTGGAGAGGGGTTTTGTGGCAACATTGTGAACTAGTTTTTTGATTTGTCTGCGCTGCAGCAGACGCAACACTTTGTTGCACATTGTTGCACTTGAACTTATGCCCCACGCTTATTTTCGGGGCTAATTATTCGCCAGGCACTTTGGCAACTTTGTTAGCTCAACTCTCGTATAATTTACAAAATTTGCAAACAACAACAACAACAACAGCAACAACAAGGACTCTCGTTGAAAGTTTAACAAGTGTTAACTTTGCCATTCCCATTCCCATTCGCATTTTCATTTCTTTGGTTTTTATTCATTTGGCAGATAAGCGCCAAAGCGCAACGAGCCAGTCTAAAATAACAATAACAAAGAGAGCAGTGCAAAAACCGCTAAAAAAAAAAAAGCTAGGGGCACGGGGACAGCGGGGCAGCGATTTGTGGCAGCTGCTGCAACTAGAGCCAAATAATTTTAAATGACCGCAAGTGTGTAATTAAAGCGCAGCGCAAAAACAAGCAACAATTACAAATAAAAGTTGGAGCAACTTTTCTCTTATTTCTCCCATCATTTTCTCAGAATTTTCTTAGACGGAAAAGCTGGCTAAGCTCTCCGAATTAGCTTCGGAATTTTCAGCTTAAAATTCTTTCGGATTCTATTTAGGAATTTCAATCAAGGTTAATTTAGAAATTCAATTTGAAAGCTCAAAATCTCAGGCTAGATTTTAAATAACACAATTGCTTGCATTAATTTTAAGAATTCCTGATTCGATTATATTCATATATAAATATATTTATATTTTTTTCTATTTTTTTTTTTATATATTCGAAAGACTTTTCAGGATTGATTTGAAAAATATTATTTTAGATTTTTTAGGCCTTCCTATTTAATTAATTAATTTATTAAATTAAATTTTCTTATGCCTTGCCTTAATTTGTTTCTGTTTAAATCACGAAAATTGTACGCATAAACATAAAATGCAGCCCCAAAAGTCACAGTATTTAATTATTTGCAATTGTTGCTGATTTCGGATCTCTGATTTGTTATATTCACTCGTCGTTCCTGAGGATGAGGCTTCCTGCTCCTGCTCCTGCTCCTGCTCCTGCTCCGGCGCCTGCCTACATATGTATATATGAGTGTATGGAACATCCGTTTTGGCTGCTGTGGCAACTTCCGCTGGGCGCTGGACTGACGCCCCGTCCCACCATAAAAGCCAGCCAGAGAAATCCGGGAAGCTACTACGTTTGTATTTGATCCATTTGAGTGTGGCCAACAGCCACGTTTCATGTGTATTTAAAATCGTTAAAAATAATCTGGAAATTGTGAATTTTTAATGCATTTCATGTCTGCGGCGGTCAGTCTGTTATTCCATTCACTTTGGCTTCCCCCCAAAAGGCGTAGCCCAGGGGCAATAATGCTGTCTGATGGGCGCAGCGCCGTCTGGTCATCATCATCAACAACAGAGGAGCAGAGAAGCTCGTAGATGGATCAGGACGAGGAACAGGAACAGGAGCCGGAGACGGAGCCGGAGCCGGAGTTGGAGCAGGCATTGTCCTTCTCAGCAGCGTCGTCGTCATCATCATTTGCATTTATTGTTTTTGTGCCTTTGTGTGCGAAAAGTGATCAGCGATTGCCTTGGACCACACACTATATGCTCAGCATTATATATATATATATACATTCATATACACTCAGAAAAAAAGGGAGTACTGATTGAGCTGACTCTAATAAGATATTTAATTTCAAATTGGAGCATTTCCTATTAGAGTCAAATAAGGAACATTTAACATTTAACTTCATAGCATTCTGTTATTTCTCCGAGTGTATATGTGTGTGTGTGTGTGTGTGAGAGTGTACATATGTACTTGCCACACGCATAACGCCTCACATGCCCCATTGGGTTGCCTGTTGTGCATTGATTGTACAACGGAAGTGTTGTGGCGGAATTAAAATAAATAAATGCATTGCATTTCCACTGGGAACTCAGTGCAGCTGGGGCAATGGAGTCTGCTTCTGCCTCGGCTTCTGGCTTGTTGCTTCATTTGTTGCGCATTAAATATTCCCGCAAATGAATCACACTTTAAATATTTTCATTAATTACCAGAGATAAAAAAAAAAATCCAAATAAAACTATGCCTATTTAACAAGTTATTCAAACCTATTTTGGGTTCCTTTGTACCAGAAACTGATTCAAAACTACAAAATAATATTCAATTCCAACGAACACTGAACCGCTCTTACTTTTTGGAATACAAAAAGAGGTTCAACGTTATTATACCCTCTGCAAGGGTATGAAGAGGATTCAATACAACATTTATAGTTTTGTGGGTTGGGAACATCTTACGACTTGTGGAGAAAGTTTTATTAACTTAAAGAGATATACAAGAGGTAATTTTTCACTCCAAAAAGTATGCAACATATTGCAACAGTAGAAAAAAATCAGCGAAATTGTGGCGAAAGTGATTTGAAATTCAAATAATATTGATTTTTATTCAAATTAAGCTCAAGTTTGCGCCTCATTTAATCGAGAAGGCGTATGAACATCTCTCTGACGTATTAGTTCCTTCCCCTCCACCTCGTTCCCCCTGGTATCGTCTCAATCTGAACCTAAACCGAAACCAAAAGCGAAACCGAAACCTCAACCAGAAATGAATCAAATCGTTGGTTGCTTTGAAGTCTCATTAGTGACACGGTTGCCAGGTGATGAAGACGAGGCCTTGCGATATATCTATATACACATATGTATATATCCATATATATATATATATATATATACGTATATTGACAGAGCACACGTATCTGTAGCTGTATCGATATCATACAAAGGATATACATGATTCTGATGATATTGATACGAGCACGAGTACAAGTAATGAAATACTTTTCTTGTTTATCTTGAGGCATATTTGGACCCCATTCCTTTGGTTTCGTATAACCTATTAAGAACATTTTGGTGTATCTGATGGGGCAGCACCTCATTACGGTCTTACAGGCTGGATATTGGTAGCCGCACTTGAATTATGACAGCACTTAATGGTTTAATTAATTACCATAAATATGCCAATATTCTCGGCGAGAGTAGGCATCATCATCGTCAGTCAACATTGAGTGGAACTTTTGGCTGCCATGATATGACCATGGAATATCCGCGCACATTTATACATATATATATATATATATATATATATATATATATAAGCGTATGTACTTCACTGAAGTGTTGCGGTTCCACTTGCGATAATGAAGCATTCAGCATATATGTGATACATTTCCATATTGGCAATTAAGTGTTTGGCTGAAGCTTTAAAGTGATAAACTACATACAAGTAGTGTGAATTCCAGGAAAAAAATGTAAAGCATATTTTTTGGAGCAGTATTTCCTTGTATACCCTCTTTCTACTCAGACTAGTCTCCCAGATTCCGAGTTAGGTGGTAGGAAGTCTGCTTTCTCTCTCTCAAGTAGTGTGAATTCCAGGGAAAAAATGTAAAGCATATTTTTTGGAGCAGTATTTCCTTGTATACCCTCTTTCTACTCAGACTAGTCTCCCAGATTCCGAGTTAGGTGGTAGGAAGTCTGCTTTCTCTCTCTCAAATAGTGTGAATTCCAGGGAAAAATGTAAAGCATACTTTTTGGAGCAGTATTTCCTTTTATACCCTCTTTCTACTCAGACTAGTCTCCCAGATACTGAGTTAGATGGTAGGAAGTCTGCTTTCTCTCTCTCAAGTAGTGTGAATTCCAGGGAAAAATGTAAAGCATACTTTTTGGAGCAGCATTTCCTTTTATACCTTCTTTCTAGTCAGACTAGTCTCCCAGATACCGAGCAAGGTGGTATGAATGTATGATTTTTGGACTGGCCGGATCAGACAACTATATCATTTAGTTGGAATAGCTGGGAACAATCGGCTTGTTAGACATTTGAATGGTCACAGAAAACTCTGAAGATCGGACTGCTATTCCAGTCTGCAGGGCATCCAATCTTCGGGCAGCGCTTCCTTGCTAGTTTCTTTTGATACTTTGATTTACTGTGGCTACAGTTACACTCAGTGTAGTCCAACCAAAAACTGGCCGCAAGGCCTTTCGTCTATAAATACCCATAACAAATCTCTTACCTCAACAACAATTACAACTTTTCTTTCCTGGCTTCGTTTATTATTATTTTCTTCTCTCTTTGGTTGCTCGGCGCAAAACTTTTGCAACAGCTACAAAACAAAGTTTTCAATGTTGCCGCATATTAAACAAAAATGTGTATAGAGTATGTCTATATACCTATGTGAACCTATATTTTTATATATATATATATATAGAGAGAGAGAGAGAGAGGAAGGGGGAAAAAAATAAAAGAAAATCTGTGCATTTTTGGCTAACTTTTGCATTTTTGGGTCTAAAAGTTTTGTTGTATTTTTGCAACCTGCGCAAAATGCGATTCTTTTTTTGTTGTTTTCTGTTATCCTGTTTTTTCCTAGTTGTTGTTGTTGTTGCAAGGACTCTCGGCATTTACTTTAATGCGCAGACAAAGTGGCAAGAAAAGTTTATGAGCCCGAATAGCCGCTCGGCCCTCAGCCGCAATCTAATAAAGCAGGTACAACATTTCGGGCAGTACCTAAAAAACCCAACTTTTACTATGGCTAATAATGCCGCATAAACTTGCCACAGGTTGCCAGTGCGCTTTCGCTACAATTTTCGATACCCTTCTAAAGGGTATTTAAATTTTGTCAACTACTTTAACTGATTCATTGCAAGAAATTTGAGCCCAAAGAACTTCAACTATTAACAGGGAAAGCTAAAGGTAAAAGTTGCTCTTTTCTTTTCAAGTGAATCTATTCAACGAACGCGCAGTGTATATATATATATATATATGTATATTTCGAGATCTTTCGTTTAAGTAAAAGAAGTAAAATTTCATAGAGTTGATTTGTATAATTACAGGATAATATTTGATTCTTTGGATGCAACTAATTAAAGGAGCAGTTTGTGAGGGTATTCAAATCTTCGGTGCGCCAAATACAAATGATTTTTCCTTATGTTTTTTGACTTTATTTTTAATACCCTGTAGCTATAAAAGTAGACAAAAATACTATCAAAAAGAAACTGACAATACAAAGTATAAAAAGATGTAGAGGCTGGAGAGAACTCGATGAAAGTTTTGCCATTTCATCAATCGATTTTTCCCGATCGATTTTAAGAAAAAACCTTTTTTTTTTGAAAATATGTAAAAAGTGTATAAAAAACTGCAAAGCTTTTCCATTTTACTGGGTATTATTTAGTTGTGGCTCTTCTCTCTCTTAGAGCGGAGCATTTTTACTTAGTTTTATTTACTTGGTTTTGCATGAAGGCTCAAATACAACTTTGTGGCTGGCTTTTATGGCCAAGTTTCTACACGAAATTATGAAAGTCGGCCCAACAATTTTCAGAGTGTGCGTGACTCCTTGGGGTCACATTAACATGTATTTGTGCTAAAAGTGTTATTAGATTTTAGTTTCAAGTCAAGTGTAGCTGTTCATATCAACCCAGAAAAAAAAACCCATCCCTCCTTCTGGCCTTGAGGCGTGACTCACATGTTGGCCAAGTCCTCATCCACATCCTCATCCACATCCACATCCAATTCCTAGTTCTAGTCCCTGGAAAAGTCATCATGTTTGTGACTGCGCCCAGCCTGCAGTAAAGTTTTATTCGACCAACATAAAGCAAAAGTGCTTTCGAGTTGACTTAACATATTGCCCAGCTTTATGACATGCTGGGCGCATGGGCGCATGGGCGAAAGGGGCGTGGCCAAGCCTGAGTTAACAGAACTCTTACAGCATAAACTTTAAAGTGTGCCAACACTTAACAGTGCCATAAAGATAACAGTCTTAACCAGTATGCAGAATCCAAAGGGGGTTTATTTTGAGAACAATATCAATGTATAATATGAACCATGTAGCAAAGTGTGGGCTAGGTTAGGTAGCAAAGTGTAAGCCCAGCATATTTCCTTGACAAAGTAGAATCTTAAAGTAACTCAAAGCATTCCAGAAGTCCCACATAAACAGTCTATTCATTGAGAGTAACACAAACTGTCCAGCGCTTCTCAAGCTTTTCGATTCTTTTAAAAAAATATCACCTCAAAGTATCTCTCAAAGAAGAAATATCTTTTTGTTTTGAAAGAGTTCATGCTTAATCTCTCAATAACATTTTATTTGCCTCTTTTCTTTTGTGCTGTCATTCTTAAACGTTAAAATTTAGTTTTTTTCAAAGGGTCCTTCGAAAGGTTTGAATATCTTAAGCCTTCAGAATATATTAAAGCAAATTTCAAGGTTCTCTAAAGCAATTTAAAATAATTTCCATCTATTTAGCTCAAAGAAAAAAAAAAAAATAACTGCCAAGCAACCAATTTTAATTGCAAAACTAAAATTACTCTTGAGAGAGTCAGAAATGCTACAAAATGTCAATCATAAACAAAAATGATTCGAAAATGGGATGAAATTCGCCGTCTGCCAGATGGAAAAAGTCATTTTAAGCATTGAAATTAAAAGCAGAACCGAACAAATAAAAAACTAGTAAGGAAAAGCTCGCTTCGTAGTGCCGAAGATTGAATACCCTTGCAGACTGCAGTAAGCATTTGAAAATAGCTATTTTTGGACCGATTGTTCCTTTCAATATGATATATATGATATAGTAGCCTGATCCGGCAGGTTTTTTTTCATTTAGGTCAAAACCTGACACAGCTCCAGCTTGTATAGAAATAGGCAGACAGACATTAGAGAGGGCCACATCAAAGGCCCTACACATTGCGTGACAAAGTTATAGTACCCCTTTGGCAAGGGTATAAAAATACAGACAACAAAAAAATAAGGAATGTGATAAAATGTCGAAATCAAAATCCAAAATCGATGCGTTGACATTCAGCCAAATGGCTAGACTTTGGCCCTGAAGTGGACAGTTGAATCAATGCCAAAGGACAACGGCCCGAGGAAATAGTAGTAGTAGAGGAGTTACAGAGGAGGATACTCGGTTTTTTATTTGTCGCATTGACACGACAGTGTCATTAAAAAACAAAGAGGCGATTTGAAATTAAATAAAAATGCGATTATGCGTCGTAAATAACGCAATGCAGACGACGGCAACGACAAATTGAATGGGTTTTATTTGTCATTTTTTAGATCCATAAAATACGTATAAATACAGGGTATAAACGTGGAAAAACCCCAACTAGCTATGGCGCCACATTTCAATTGTTTAAAGTGATCAGTTCATATAAATATTTGGTAATTTTCATTACACTTCCCTACACAATTCAAATATTTAAAATTCATTGTAAATTGAGCTTAAAAAGAAACATTTTAAGTAATTTTCTCTGTTTCTTTTTTTTTTTAATTACTCTAATTACCATAAAGAAGGCAGATTAAAGAGTTAGCAGGCCTTTCCACAAATCTTTAAAGGGTATCTCCTAGTTCAGCACTTTTACTCGTTTCGATTTGTTTCATTCTTGCAGTCATTTTCTCCATTAAATTTTGAATTTCCTCTTTAAATGCCGCAAACTTTCTTTGGGATATCCGAGTGTATAAACTTTCAATTTACCTGCTACATAAATGATAATTTCTGGACACAGACAACGCGTCGTATACACAATTTGAATTATGTATGCGGCGCTCTTGGAAATTCGTTTGAAGTTTTCTGTTTTCAGTTTTCAGTTTTCAGTTTTTCAGTTTAAAAAGTTGACAAATTTACATAGATTCAATTCCAGGACACTTGAATGACGCGTCAGGCAGGCCTCTAATTAAATTAAGAGTCCTGGGCGTGGCTGCATATTAAACGAGGAACGCAGGGGGCGTCAAGGCGTTAATAGCATCGAATTAGGACGAAAGTCTTTTATATGAAATGATGATATTAATAGCGGAGAGACGAGGAACTCTTGAAGCCGGAGGTGTTGGCAATTCATGTTTACAAGTAATTAAGCAATTTAGGGCGTTCCTTTGATGTGTCCTCCATCAGCCCATAGATATCATATTATTTTACATAATTTTTGTCTATTTTATTTTGTACACCCTTACTTAGGGTATTACAACATTGTCACGAAATGATGGCATATCCGATACCATAAAGTCTATACATTTAATATCGATCAGCAGAAAGACTCGAGACGAAACGAGTTGAATCTCTATAGTCATACTGTCTGTCCGTCTGTCTGCTTGTGTGTTTCTATGCAAGCTCGAAGTGAATGAGATTTGGTCTCATAGCTGGCATACAAAAGTGTGGAAGGGTATGCAATGTTCGGCGTGGGGAACATAGAGTTTTTCCTTGCTAGTTTTTGTGTGCTTTTCCCGTTTTGTGCAACCAAAAACCAAGCCACTAATTTGCGCTTTCTGTGTCTGTGAATGCAATGTCTCCATCCCTGGAAACTTTTGCCCAGCCCTCGACCACATTTATCTCTACCATTCGAAATTCTTCGTCCTTTTGCTGACAGCTTGTGGCTTACTGCTGCTGCTGCATTATATTTAAATGTCATTTGAGAAAGGCTCGCGATAACAGGCGCCCCCCAAAGTCAAGTCGTCAAGTGAGGTTTCTGGTCTCTCAGCGTTTTCTGATGAAATTGCAATAAAGTGTATCTGCCAGATACGATTCGTATCTATATCTGTGCATCTAGAAAGCTGTCTGATGTGCCACAGAAAGCATATAAAACTGAATTGTGGTTAGGACACTACGAGTAATTGTGTGGCATTTGAATCAACTCTTTAAAATACTTAAAATTTATATATCTATAGACCTATTATACCAGAAATGAATAGAATAGCAGCACTATATATTATTGTTCCCATGGGAACAATTGGACAAACTAGACAAGTTCCAAAAGCGTATTGCAGTCTGTAGAGAACCGAACCCGAAGCGAATCGATCCTCGTCTTTAGGAACTAAACAAAAATATGATAAAAATTTTAACTGTCGAAATCCATTAATAATATTATTATTGAAATAAATGTATTCTGAGGCAGAACTGAGTGTCCTCTGATCCTAGCTAGTTAGCAGAGGATGTGCATCAATCTCTAGACTCATTAGAAGTTAATCCACTGGCAGTGGTTGAAAGTGGTTTGAGTAGTGCATTAATGGCTGCTGGACAAGGACATCAATCATGCCAGGAAACAGGCAGGATACTTAAGCGGATCTAATACTTTAAAGCCGCTGCCAAAAATGGGCTGCAAATGTTTTGACAAAAGCATTTCCGGTGTCGCGAACAAAGTCAGATGCAAAGCGGCAAGCAATTGATTGATTGATTGATGAATGGATGGCTTCGGCTTCGGCTTGGGCTTGGGTCTTTAGGTTGGGGGATTGATTTGTCGCGGAAAGTTGCTTGGTTGCATATGAATGAGAAATGTGTGCATGATTAATGAGTTCTTCATTAAGCTCGTTAAGGTGACAGGCCAAGTTCCAGTAGAAAGGCGCAGAGGCGCCACAACAACCTCGGGCCTGTTGCTCTCTGAGCAAATGTGAGAAGCGGAGCACGACTAGGAAATACCCAGGAAATACCTTGAACCCGCTCCTAGGCAGCTTTGCGTCTACTCAGAGAAGAAGAGTAGTTTCTTGATTATATCTTGGGTTTATTATTCGATCTTTTGTAGCATGAGCGACTCCACAAGCTCTATAGCTTATGTACAGGGTATAAAGTATAAAAAATATTTATACGTACACATTTTTGTATGTACTAGTGGATATAGTCGTATAGACATAATGTAATACCACGCGTTGAACCTGTCTCTGTCAGGGTCACAACCCACTCGGCTTGCCACCAAATTGGCGACGTTATCCTGCCACTCACATTGACACTTGCCACTTGCCACATGCCGCATGCCGCATGCTGCATGCCGAATGCTGCCTCGCGTTGGGCGCCTCATTGATTTAGCGACGCGTTTTGCTGGTGGCGGCTTTTTTGCCTCATGAAAAATGAAGTGCAAAGCAAAGCGCTGGCAAAACAAAATCAAATATTTTGCTTTGCCAACGAAAAAAAAAAGAAGAAACCAGGAATGCACTGCAGCAAAATGCACGACTAGCTGATACCCTCGATGCACTAAAGTTGTCATAATAAATCGATACCAGTTGCGTTTTAATCGATTATCTCCTTGCGATACATCGACATATTTTTTTAATCAGCAGTAGAAAATCTTTTCAAATTTTAGTTAAAAGAAATTTATTTTTAAATTTTCAAAGAAGCATTACTTTAAAGGGAATTTTGCTCACATATCTAGCGATAGCAACGATAAATTCAAAGAGGAAAAAAAATCGATATATCGATTTATTCGTAACTCTAGCATTTGTGGCGAAAATAAAAGCAATTAATCGAATAAATTCTGTGCAAAGTCTTAGCATAACGCGAATCGAAAGCAATATAAAAATTGAGGGGTAGGCAGATAGGCTGGCCAATATACCCGCTTTCCGTTCATTCGCATTGGGTACACTGAGTATAAAAAGGAAAAAGAAATTCATAAATTGGGTTAAATCCTTGGAGGATTCACCATGACAGCGCGAACAAGTGGCGCAGAGTCTCAGTCTCAGTGGCCCTGAAACTGACATGCTGTCGCCTGCTGCCACGGCCACGGCCACGGTGGTTGCTTGATTACGCCGTGCCACCCAACCCTAGAAAAAACCACCCGGCTTAGTTTAAAAGCAGCCCTCATATCATTTTTTTTCCCCCCCACCTCTCTGGCCGCGTTCTTTAAAATAACTTGTAACTTGTACTGCAATTCACACTTGAACATCGCCCAACAATGGAGCCTAATTTACGCTTTTGAATTTCTCAAACTCCCTCGTGAATTGTTGGATCGTGTGCCAGCTACCCTGAAGCTATGGATTTCCATAATTAAATCATATATACTTTGCATATCCGTTAACTACTCGCATTGAGCTCATTAACTGTTTGCAATCAGGCTCGGGCCAGTGTGGTGGAATCAACATTAATATTATTCGAGAATATATTTTCCATTGGGAATCCTTGAGTTCAGTTCTCAAATTGATGAGTCATCAACAAATTGTACTCAAATTAATCTTATATTTTCCTTTTAAAGTAGGAAAAATTAAAAAGAGAAAGCTTTTCAAAAGGAAGAAAATTGATTACCCTAAGTTAGCAGAGGGATAGGCGGTCATGAAGAGGACTAAGGCTACATCAGCTCGTTTCGTCATCCTGTGAAATAATATATGATCTTTATGAGGTCGGAGATGTTAAGTTGTAATAACGTGAACCCTGTTTTATTTACCTTTAAAAAATTCCTTTAATTTTCAACAGTCTTTTCCTCAGTTTTCGTCCACCTTTCTCTAATCCCGACAAAAGTAAAGCGAAATTAAATACATTTTCCTTTGAACTGTATCCACAATTAATTCCAAGTTCAAAGTGCAATTGCCATTATCATTATCCATTTAGCTAGTGGAGCACGCAACATAAATAGGGGGCAAAAAAAAAAAGAAAAGGAACTCAGACAGACGTTACGTAGTCCCAAATGGCTGTTGGCATGTCATAAATTTACGGATTAACTTTTAACCAATTTACAAGGGGGATCTTGAGGAGGGGGCAAGGAAGCAAGTTGCGAGACGCGCATCATGTCCCATATTGCAGGCGTAATAAAAAGCAGCTGTGCGACACATACTACAAGCCAGCAGAAAGTCATGGGCGTAGCCCAGAAGGGGGCCTCCTCCTTAGCCCTTAGTAAAACAGCAACTTCAATTAGAAAGAGTTAGAAAAAGATTCCAGCACTTCTATTGCACCCTCTTTGTAGCCCAAATACTGGCTACGCCTCTGGCCCAGAGTCAAGTCAAGACGCAAGTGTTTGTGATAGAAGAAGTGAAAGGACACCATTGCGGGCACCTCAACAAGCATCACGTGCAGCCCACTTCCGTTTCCGTTCGCTTGTTTTAAACTTTTCTCTCTCTGTAAATCAATGCAAAGGCGTTGGAGTATGTTAGCGGTTGGGGGAGGCTGAGGGGCGTGGCGTTTTGCAGACAAAGTACGTTGCTTACACAAAGCTTAACAGCAGCAGCGACAACGCACAGTCGGCGGTCTACGGTGCCAGTTCCAAAGGGGGATAAGCCCCCTTTCTCATTCTTAACATAGCCTCCCCCCCCGCTGTGAAGTCAAAACAAAGCAGTGCATAAAAAAACACACACAGAAGGAAGAATCACTAGGCGAACTCGAAATACCCTTACAGTTGGCAGGGTATTCAAATGAGGAGTAAATACAGTTTAAATTTAGAATACTCTAATAGAAATTAATCAAAAGTTTGCAGATATTATTTCTATACAGCATTTAGTGTACTATATAGAATTATGATCTTAAAAAGTCTTGCAATTAAGCAGCCGATCCGGCAGGCTCTAACGAAAATGCTAATGCCATCCAAAAATTCTATACTCATTTTTTTTAAGTAAATAAGGAATTTAGAATATAAAAAACATTCTAGGAATTTATGGAATTTCATAAATAATTTAAAGAAAATTTCATTGTTAAGATAAAAAAAATAACTCTCTTTACTGGAAACCCTTTTCTCACAGCGAAATCAATGCTCTTTCTCTATAAACTCATGTCAATTTCCTAGAAGTAGATAAAATTGCTGCACCCTCTGGAAGGGTATATATGAAAAAAAAAAAATAATGTAAAAATAAAGCTCTTGAAGCTGTCGCATCCACATCCACATCCAGAGCCCACAGAGTGTGGAGCATCCAGAGCCACTCATTAAGCTGATTATATTGTTATCCTTTTTATGATACGTGCAATACGTGAGCGCATATGGCAGCGTCGTCAACAGCTTTCCCTGTGCCTGTTCCACACTCCCTGCATTCCTTCCCCTGATTACACATTGTTTTTTATATGTATATATATATATATATATCTATATATATATATTTACACTGTTCACTTTTGCAAGTGTAATTATATTGGGGCAGTAAGTAAAAGCAACCGCATTAAACCTCATTTTATGCACTGCATATGCAAAGCCTCTGAAATTTATGTTATATCTTCTTATTCTTACTGAATTCAATGAGTAAAATAAATCAATTAAATTTCTGAATACTCTTCTGCTGAAAATGTAGAGTATTATATGGATAGTTCCTTTCTTTGATTTGTAATCAGAATTTATATGAATTTAATATTCGCAATAGATCACCATTAGGTTCAGGCTAAAAAGGCAAAGATTCTTATATAGATCTTTAATTTGAATCGATTTACTTAACATTAAAAATGTGTTTCGATATATCTACACTCAAAAAAATATGGCGAGCTGAAGTTTAGCTTTTTCTTTTAATATTAAAAGTTTGGTTTTCAGGAACTTTTTTAGTTTTAAGAAAATGTTGGCCTATTTTTCAAATATTTTTAAAAATTTCTTTCTTTTCTACACTAAACTATTATTGAGAAGAATTGCCATTCGCATAATTTTCAGGATATTTTTTGCCAGTGTAGCTTGGACTCTGTGAAATTTAGTGATGTAAGAGACATTTTGCTATTCCCTATAAATTTGTAATCCCCGGAAAGTTCACTTTGATACTAAAAAGAAAAACAACAACTTTATATATAATCATAATTCAAAAATCTGATTAATTATGAAACTGACTATAAAATCACGTGAAAAGCGGAAAAAAGAGTTGAAAACAAAGCTGTGTTTACTTTGACAGACGGTCAAAAATAATTCGCTAAATAGTTAAAGCGAAAAACTAAAACAATAAATCCAAAAATTAATCTAAATTTAAATATTAACTCGGCAAAAGTTTCATAAATTAATTAAATAGAGCACAACAAAGGGGAAGTGCACAACTCGAACAAAAATACAATGGACAGAAAGAGAAAAAAGCGACTGTTCCGACAGACAAAAGAAGCGCATTCAAAAAATGATATATAAGTATGAAGATATATATATATATATATATATATATATATATATGTAACTGGCAACAAATATAATTTAAATATGAATTTAAGTGAGTTTTTTGTGCTGGAAAAAGAACTGAAAAAAAGGAAGCCGCTCATCGTGGTGCATGACGACATTGTCCTGCCAGGACAACATTGCGGATACGCCGCGTGCTCAAACAATGAGGCATGTAAACAAAACTGTTGCCCCGCTGCAGGGCAGCTACAACTGAACTGGTGGGTGGGTGGTAGGCGGCAACAAGGGGAGGCTGCAGCCAACAAAATTTTCATAATCATAATCAAAATGGCATTAACAACAAAAGCAATGCAAATACGAGTAGAAGCGACAACAGACGCATCGCAACAAAATGTAACCAAAAATGCCATAATGAAATGCAAAAGCGTCCACAAAAACAACTTTCAAGTGGAAACTAAAACAACAACAACTGCAACGAACATAACAAGTATACATGTTCCACGCGCGGAATGCTAGACTTCAAGATACCCTGTAACAAAAATTGCAGCGGCTTTCTGTTGAAAATTACACATAAAATTGTAGTCCCTTGAATGAGTTCCACTAAATGAATTTCACTGACTGAATTCCAATGAACGAATTCCTTTAATTGAATTCAAGTAACAGACATCTTTCCCATAGACTTGGAGATCAAATAGTCAGTCAGCTATAAATTAAAATTTCTATATTATGAAAAGATATTTTTATTACAACTGAAATTGTGCTTGATAGATTGAAAATTCTGTAATTTTTGATGCTAAATACCCGATTTTTATTATTTTTAATGTGTACAGGGTATACGCTCAGCACTAACAACAGAGACAGCAACAATTTTGTGGCGTCTGTGTCTCTGTTGCTGTTGCTGTGCATAATGCAGTTTCAATTTCAATTGTTGTCGCCCAAAGGATCTGTGAACAGGACACAGAAAAACCCTAGGACACTGGCAGCTCTGCCATCTCTGAGCGCCTCTCATCCTCATCGACATCATTGCCGCCAAATTATGCTAATTAGATTAAAGCATAATTTCATGCAACTTACAGCTGTGTCTCTGTCTGCACTTCTCTCACTCTCTCACTCTCTCTCTCCTTTTTACATCCTTTTTGCATCCTTGTTTGCTGTTGTCTGACATCTCTCTCATTGGCTGCCTCGCAGAATATGACAATTTGTCTCAAACAGACAGACAAATTATATTATGATTAACAGTTCTAATAAATATTAAGAGCTGAATAAATTCTGCTTTTAGAATTGAATTCAGAACTGAGAAAAGCATCCAAGGCCAAATATTATAGAAGATTTCTAGACAGATCTTTGTCGTTCGATTCAGCTGAATATGCCCCGAAAATTCAACATTTTTTATAGATATTTTGATAGAGATTTTGCACTGAAATTTCTGAAATTTTAAAGTATTAAAAACACGATTCTTCTATGCACTTTAAAGTCAAACTGTTTGCCCACTTGACTCATTTAAATTTTTGAAAATTTCCCAGACGGCATATAGAAAAAAGTAGAAAACACGTTGCTAAGCCAGGCGTAAATCCATTCTACCCCTGATTGGCCCAACAAGCATTATAAAGACCCAAGTGTCGCACAATTAACTGAGCAGCCAGTTTTAAAAACTCCCCTGGAACCTGGCCAGAAACCAGATCACATTTCCCAAAAAAAAAAAAAGGAAAAAAGAAGCACCCAGCCAACTAATGCACTTTGCTCTGAAGTTATGATTATTAGTTATGATAATTCGAGCTGGCGTCGCAGAAAAAGAAGTCAAGATGATGGCAGTCCTGCCCAGGGGCTTTAGAGCAACCCTTGGGCTCAATGTGAGCAAGTCAAGGTTTGCAATCGAGACTTCCGTTTCTATATATAAATAGACTTTATTTTCTTCTTTGTGGCTCGGTCCCAGGACGCCCATCAAAAACTGTTGCGTATTTTGCATCCGGCCTGTCTGACTAGCTGTCTGTCTGTCTGTCTGGCTGTCTGTATGTCTGTTTGACTGGGTGTCCTTTTATTGTTTTCCATTTGGGGTGCGAGTACGTCGCATTTGCACCTTCAATTAATGCAAAGGGATGGGCAGCGGGCAGAGGGCAGAGGGCAGAGGGGTTGATTGTTGGGGGCCAGCAACCCTCGTCCTTCTGCTCGTCCTTGTTGTGATTTATGAGGGTGCGATGGCAAAACAAAATGAAGCCACGACAAGAGGAACGACATTTGGCGTCAGCATCTTCTTATGCATGAAACAACCCATTCCAAAGGACTTGAACTTTTAATTAAAAGTCACTTTTGATTTATAAACATGCGCATTTTAAAGTTTTCCACAAACAAAGCGATAACTCGATAACTTCCTTGGATATTTACACCAATTTTCATTAGCTTCTTAGCGAAATAAGCCGCAAATACGTAGAATCGAAATCATTCCCTCTGTATTATATTTTCCATTATTTTCACTATACTCTAGTTTAAATATTTAAGAAGAAACCTACGAATCTCTTTACAGAAATTGTATTATTTAATTAAGTTGTTGAACTATTGGACTATTTTACAGACTGGAAAATAAACCGTAGCTAAACTTTATAGAAAACTCTCAGATTTTTAGTATATTTTTTAGCTTTTTATCAGCTAGTTTCAGGTATAAATTTTCATATATTTTTCTTTATAATAAAGTAGATATTCCCTTACAAATTTCCCTGTTATTTTCACAACCAAAAAGTCAGCATTTTTACGGTACAATAATTCCGTATTGGCTACTCTTAACTGTCGAATAAGCAGACAATGGTAACCCTGGCAATGTACTGTTAGCTGCACGCAAGGTTGCCATATTGTCGCAGTCGCACGTGACGTAACGCATCGCGACGCGACGCGACGCGTACGCACAAATGAAGTGAAGGGTGTCCAGTGACGCGTATCCTGTGCATAATCAGGATTTGCATGCATCAATTCAAAATGTAATGGTATTATGAGTGTACGAAATACATCAAAAGTAGCTGGAGAATTGCATATAGAGAGAAGAGAGGCAGAAGGCCAGAACACCAGATGACCATAGTGCTCCGAAGCGATCACTTGACAAAGGGAGAGGAAGAGAGAGAGAGAGAGAGAGAGAGACAAGTAATTTCACCCACAGCGATTCGTTGCAGCTCCTTTGATGCGTAAAATATTTTGTGGCAAGAGGAGCAACTCTAATCGGAGCGGGGGAAAAATGACAACCTTGACGACCACCGTTGCAGGGTATACAAAAAACCGGCGGTCACGTGTCCAACTCATCTAATAAGCCTAATGCATGATACACTCAGAAAAACAAGAACACACTTTAAATACAAATTGCAGAGACTACAATTTTAATATCTGAACTCCAGCTCTTCTAGTCAAATTTTAGAATTATGATCTTACTTTAAGTGGAGAATTGATGAATGATTTTTCTCCCAGTGCAGTTATGGTTAGGAGGTTACGGAAATGACTAGACAATATTGGCAATATTTTAAAGTGCATGAGGACACGGTGCTGGTACGGGTGCGGGGAGGGCACACGACCCACAAGCGTCTGTTGTCATAAAAACGCTTTAATTAAATTCATATTTGGGCCCAGAGTCAACGTTGATTTATAGGGGACTGGGTACAATGTAATGGGAAATGGAAATGGAAATGGAAAGGGACAGGGGGCGTGTGTCGTTTACCCATCGAAAGACAATTATTAAATGCTGATGTTTGGTTGCATTAATCTAATTGGATTGCATTGTTCCGAGTTGTAGCAACTCTCTATATTTATTTATGTTTTTTTGGCCAACTTTTAATTGGTAGCAACAGACCAAAAAATATGTGAAAAATAGAGTGCTAAATAAAACTGTCGCTAGGTGTCGCCTCATGTCTAAAACTTTGCAAATTTTTCGACATTAATTTGACATTTGAATTGGAATCTGAATTTGCAACTGGCAAAAAAAAAAAACAGAAAGAAAACCTTGGGTAAAAGTTATGTGACAGCAGCCTCAGCAGTTGGTCAGACAAAAAGTTTCAATTCCATTCAAAGCACATTTAAAATGTGAGCATAATTCAAGCGATTGCTCTAGAAAATACTCTAAAATGGAGCTAAAATTGAATCTTTTTTTGGGAAAATATCGTTTAAGCTTTAACTGAGTTTTATCAACAAAGCCAAAGATAAAAAAATGTTTTAAAAATTAAGAAATTAATTCTAATCCGCTTTTTGGATTTCAAAATAATCAAAATATAGCAATCCTTCTAGACAGAAGGAATTAAAAAACTTTAAGTGAAACTTCCAAATTTCTTAGAGTTCTCAGAGAGAAAATGAAAGCTTTAATAGAGCTTTTTAAATTGTTAAGAAACAACTTTAAAGCTTTAATCAACTTTACAGCAAAAAAGCTCCCAAAAGCTTTAATAAATTATATATTCATATGATAAACCTTTAGAAATCACCAGACAATTCTTATGAAATGAATATATTGAATATTGGATAAAACTCCAATTTTTCTCAAGCAAATATAAATTCAATTCCCTCCTTCTTTGCTATAATAAATACACTTATATTTTTTTATATAATGATTAACATGCCATTTAGAAAGTCTTTTTGGCATAGCTTTGAGCTGACATCGAAAACAAATGAATTGCACCAAAAATCCAACTGTATTTCTATGGAGAACCCAGCGGAGAGGAGGGAATGCTTCCTGAGTTGATAAATTGTTGCAAATATAAAAAAGGCAAAAAAAAAGACGCTAGAAAAGGGGAAAGAAATGGGGAACCTTTGGCAGTTCATAAGCAAACGGAAGCAATAATAAACTTGGCAATCAGTTGTCAGTGCGTAATGGAAACTTCGCAGGACTGCCAAGTGGAAAATGCAGGCAAGGAAGACAAATGATTAGCAAGGACTCACGTGCACTAGACTCAAAAAAAAAAAAAAAAAACCCCCAGAAAGAGAACCAAAACTAGAACTACAACCCGAACCCAGAACTAGAGCCAGAAACTGGGTTAAGTATAGCGCGTGATCTTTGTCAGAGTTATACCTATGGCTTTATAGGTAAATGGCGGTCGAAAAGACAGCAACACCAACAACTTTGAACCATTTTTCAAAAAAAGCTGAAGCAAAATAAAAGCAAGTCAAATGGCTCAAGCTTAAAGAGCACGACTGACAAATACTCTGTAAGCAGGTCTTAAGTCTTGACGTCAAAATGAAGAAGTAAACTCGGAGGTTTCTAGGCATTGATCGAAGCTCTCATATAGCCGGAGATACGACAGAGGATGGATGGAACGGTCGAGCAGAGAATAGAGGGTTGAACAGAGAGACGAATATGGTTAGATCGAGTCCGGGATGGCTCTATCTATACCCCCTTTTGCCTGTCACAAGTGTTTAGCCGCATGTTTTCAGTATACCCTTTTTAACCCTTGTACGCGTGCAGAGTATACAAATATTCTGCCTCTTGCTGCATGCTGCAGTGCATCCAAAAAAGCTATTCAATATGCTTGGCACGTGCAACGGGCAGCAGTTGCTGTTTACGGTAGCCCTGGTACAGGTACAGGTCGTAAAGTGACTGCTATTTACTGAGAGGACGCAGCACCCCAGAAGTTGAGTAATGATGACCATGAGATGATGATGATGCTCCTCCTGGCACAGCGGCTGAACATCCTTGCAATGTATCCTGCATAAAGTTTTGAGGTCGTCGCTTATATGCAAATATATATGCGAACACATATGCTTTTGATGGGCGGGATTGAAATGGAGCATGTGGCCCGCCCCGATAAAAGATAACTGCGAGTATTGAAAACTTTCTAAGGCGATAAATATGCTCTCATATGTATGTTTTGCTTACTTGTGG
This sequence comes from Drosophila repletoides, assembly GCA_018150835.1. Classification (NCBI taxonomy): domain Eukaryota; kingdom Metazoa; phylum Arthropoda; class Insecta; order Diptera; family Drosophilidae; genus Drosophila; species Drosophila repletoides. Next base: position 228,658 of record JAECWQ010000202.1, read on the forward strand.
ATCCTATTTTAATTACCTTTTAAGCAATTTTCTTTAGCATTAAAAAAAAGAAGATACCCCTTCTTTTTTCTGATAAGGTTTGTTCTTCTATTTGATAAGATTTCATGTGGTTTATTGGCACGAGTTTCTTGAAATTAGTCATAGAATAGATAGAAATTAAATTTGAATGATTCATGAATTTCAGAATCTAATCATTGATATACGAAAAATAAATGATAAAAGTCTGGTTGTATATTAAACGTCATAGATATAAGCGCCGGGTGGATAGTTCACCAGTCTCTTCAGTATGTTGACTTTCTGTCAAGATTCCTGAAGAACTAATTGATATTTCAAGAAAAAGGAATATCTTAGTGAAAAACTATTAAATTTTCTATTGTTTTATTCTCCTATAATGCAGTTGCTTCCCTTCCACTGATGCTTAAGTTATCCGCATTGAACTTGACATAACTTCATACGACTTTTCAATGGAGATGCATCAAGTCACAAAACGGCAGCATTTAAAAAGCTGTAAAACCTCGGCGAGTGTATGTGTATGTGACAGCACTTAACACAGCCACGCCCACCCACACATATACACTCAGAAAAAAAAACAATGATTGAGCTTGAAATTCAAAGACATTCTCTTAAATTAAGTAGAAATTAATCAGTTGAACCAAGGAAAAAGAGAGAGAGAGAGAGAGATCTCAAGACAACCAGTCTGATGTTTTCGTTCTTAAATTAAGTCGTTTTGAGCTTACTTCAAAATCATAACACACTTATTTTAATTGCACTGAGAATATTCAGAATTCAACTAACTTTACAACATCCTTTTCAGAAATAAAACAACCTAATTATTTCATTGACTTGGGCTTCATTCTTAAATCAAGTCGTTGCGCACTTAATTTGAAATCACAAGACATTGAAAGAATTGAAATTGCATTAAAGAAACACTGAAGAAAAAAAACCTTTATTTTGTAATTGGGAATGAAAACGAAACCTATTCATTTCAAGACTCTTTTTTTACTAAGTTTAAGTCAATTTTTATACCTGATTCAAGCAGGAAATCAGAGTCTTGTGCATTTTCTCTGAGTGTACACACAGAGTAGAGAGCCAGAGCAATTGAATGTCAGTCAGAAAAATGCAATCACAGTTTGACACAATTTAACCGAGGCGCCACTTCAACACGTTGCAACTGCAATATCTTTACACAGAGGCAACCAAACAAGGGAACCGACGCACGAGCGACAACTCTGCAAACAACACAATGACAACTCTTTAACACTGTTAAGTTGGCAGCATTGCCGTTGACGTCCTTGTCGTTTCCTATGTCCCACACACACACACACACAAACATATTCTTACTTATAGAACCAAGGGTATTACAGTTCTAGAATTTCCTTTGTAACGTTCTTAATTGTGAAGAAAGGTAAAGAATAATCTGAATATTACTTTTAATATCAGTATTTATATAAAAATTCAGTCGATTTTTCCACACTAGGAAACCTATGACAAACTTACTGATGGTTAAAAATGAACATCCGACAGTGGACACACTAATGGAAGAAAATGTTGCAATTTCTGTTACTGTTTTTTATCAAATTCTTTACATTTTCAAGCTCAATTCTGGCTTAGCATAACATAAATGTTATCTACAGTGACTTAACATAACATTTTAGGTACAGTTTACACTCGTATAACATTTTCTAGTTCATAGAAGAGCGCCAATTTCCCAACACAAATGTTATCTATGTTCTTTGTAAAATAAAATTGAAGAGAATAAAGTCCTGCAGAGTATCCAAAAGTCATAGAACAATTGGAATTTCATTTGCCATTGTTGTTGTTTTCGGTTGCTGTTATCGTTATCGTTGCTTTCGTCGCCGCAGCGCGTGCTCGAGTGCATTTACACACACATACAGTGAAAGAAGGAGCACAAATACAAACATATGACATTGCCAGGACATTTTTTGTTGTTTGATTGCGTTTTTATCTTCGTCATTTCAGCAATGCCTGGCAACTCTGCTGCTGCTGCTGCTGCTGCAACTCTGCCGATACACACACACACACACACACACACATACAAACAAACATATAGTATATTTTACTGCGCCAACATTTTATTGCAAACATTGTGCAATTTCACTTTAAACGTCAATCGATTTTCATTTGATTTTTACGAGCACTTTTTCTCTACCGTCGTTTTTGACATTCTCAATTGCAATCGCACATTTTTATACCCTGTAAATCGAAGTGTAGTAGAGCTATACAGGTCATAGCAATTCTTCCAATTCTCAATTACCTATTTTAACCCCTTTTTCAAGATTATATCCGAGAACTTGGTAGAAGTACAACTAAAGAGGGAGATAAACCTGCCGAAAGTATTAAGAAGACGACAGATCCTATGTAAATATTAGTTCAGTTAGTTGAAAAATCTGTGTACAGGATATCTGTTAGTCGAGCAATATGAAAACTTGGCACTTTTACTTGTTATCGCCAACATTTTACTTAACGCACATATTTTGTGACAATGGAAATGGCAATGGCAAACTGAAACTCAATCTCCATCTCAGTCTTCATCCTTCACAGCTCCTCCGGCTGCTGCTGCTGCTGCTGCCGCTGCTGGAGGATGCTTTGTGTGTGGATATATCAAATTTAATTAACTTGACATTCATTGAGACAGACGCTTGCTATGCAAATTTCTTGATATGATTTTGATTTTGTCAGATACTTAATTTGTCAACGCTTCGCTGAATTACGTTCCTCTTTGATTTGCTGCCAAGTCAACATTGCGGTTAAGTGTGGGCAAATTAAGATAATACTTGGCAAAATCACAGCTCGATTATATATAACGAAAATAAATCCTTAAAAAATTAAAGCTACAAAAAGGAATTTATCAATTAATCTTTAACTGGTAAGCAAAGGCAAGCTCCAACAAATTTACTAATTTAGACCGATACTTCCTATGGCAGCTACATATGTCTGATATAGTAGTCTGATCTCATAGTTTTTGCTATGTATTTAAACCAAACACACTCCTTGATCCTTGCAGTTATAAATTCTATCAATATATCCTGGGAAACACCCAACAAATAGCAAGTTTTCGTTCTCCTTTAGCTAAGAGCACACGCCCTGAAGCGTGCTATAGATTTATTAAAAAAGTAAATTTCAGAAATAATTGAACCACGTAGACAGACGCACTAGCAAAACTTGTTAACTCTTTTTTTTATATATATATATATGTGTATTGACCTCATGTGCTACATTAACTTTCGCTTTTCCATAGTTGGGGGCTCTTTTTGGGAGCAGTGAGGGTTGGTTTAGCAGTCCACAGGGGCTGGGGAAACTGTGCATGTTTGCGCCATTTTCACAGAGTCATCGCATGATTTACGTCGAATCGGCTTTTGGCCAAGTAATCATGTTGTGCTAACACACACTCACACACACACACACACACACAGTTTGCCCTATTACCAAAAGCCAACAGGGCTGGACACAATTATGGTGGCCAAAAGGGCTTTCAATTTCAGTTGGCTAGCTTTAGGTAAATAGCCGCTACAACAACTGGTAGCTAAGAGAGCTGGTCAACTATCGTTATGGCACTATCGATACTATCGATAGTCGGTAGTCGCTTACTTACAATTGATCAAAACCGTCTGACAAATGGAAATTTGTTAATCACTTTCGTTTAATTTAAATCTAATTTCTTTAAACGATCAATTTTTTTACTATCGTAGCAAAAACTATCGAATGATCGCAGTTCCGATAATTTACCATATCTTACTAGAATCGATGGTGCATCGATTTCCTTTCACTATCGCTAATTTACCAGCTCTAATAGACAAACGTCTCGTCTGCTGCCCTGTGGGGCAGCGTGGCAGCGTGGCGACCAAGTCAAGCATGCAACAACCACAAGCGGCACGCAAACGCATCAAATCAATGAAAGTGGCCACTGCGCCACGATTTGCACTTCATTGATTCCAATCCATAGACGAAGCAGCTCCTCTAGCTCCTTCAGCTTCTTCGGCTCGTCCAGCTCGTCCAGCTGCTTAGTTGCCTTTGGTATTGGCGCACCCGAAAAGTCAATGAAGCTGAAGTCCAAGGCTTGTGGCGCTACTTAAAGCAATTCTCCTTTGCCTTTATTTTGCTCCATTTGGCCGGAGCGCCGGAGAGTTTATGAAAATGAAAATTGCCAAGAAAATGGAAAAAATTCTTCATTGTAATTTTTTCTTTCCTTTCCTTTCCTTTCCATTCCTTTTATTTCATTTTCTTTGGCTTGCTCACTTTGCTGCACGCTACGAAATTGCACTTATATGAGAGCATATTGAGCCATGGGCGTGCCACTGCCCTCAAAACTGAACCGCCGACCCCGGTTCCCTCTAACCCTCTCTCCCCCTTCTCTCTGAACTTAGAAATCCATCTCAGTTGCCTTGCTCAGAATAATAATACGTATGCTTGATTTAATGTGAATACAAATCGCTTATCAGCTCGAAAACAGTAGGAAAAAATATATAGGAAAATACTTTTCTAGTCGTAGGGGATACCCAGCAAAAAAATATCGGAAAGGGTAAAAATGGACATAAAAAAGGCTTTCAAATAAAATATGAGCATAAAAATAACTTTTGGTCGCTTTGAGTGGAAACGAAAAATAAACGAACCTTTTTTATTTACTTGATAAATACAGGGTATATAAAAGTAAACCATAAAATAGAAAGAAAAGCATGCGAGTATATAAAAGAGTATAATCATGCTTGAAAACCTATGCATGAAATGTTTGAATACAATTCAAAAAGTTGTTCTAAAGAGTTTTGAAGAGAACGTAGAGATTAGCTTATAATCAAACAGAATTTTTCAAGAATCGAAGAGAAAATCCGAAGAAATAAATATAAATGCTTCTCTTTGTGCTGTGTGGGTAATAAACAATCGTTATCTGGCTTAAAAAACAGCTGATAAGCCAAAAAGTATTTCCCTTCTTTTAGAAAGCATTGCAAATACAACACTTGAGGAGGAATTAAGTACGTTCAGCAGCACCCAATAGATTAGCAAGCTAGTGCAGACAGACTATCCTCAGAGTGTAGAAGATTAAATACCCTTTCAGACTGGTTTTGATCTATTATTTCTAATGTAGCCATATGATGCGGTCTAGAAACAAACAGGCTACTCAACTTGTTTAATAATTAATATACTTTATGGGATCGAAGACACAGTTGTAATACCCTGGGAAAGAGTATATTAATACTAATCACAAAAGTGCTACTGAACGTCAATCATTGTTGGTCAATGAAATATATGTAAAGTCGTCATTTTTCGAAAAACATTAATCTTTTTTAATAATTTACTAAGCATATATTTAGAACACTCTGGAAATTGGGCATAACACATATATAATATCACATTTTCAATTAGCTTCCAGAAACATGCATTATTCTTAACAACAAATATATTGTGAAATTACACAAATTTGATGACTTATCAAGTGATAATCGAAGAGCGATAACGATAAATTATCGCAGATTCTACCACTTGGAAAAGCTCCAGAGGAAAACCAAAGCCAGAGCAATAAATGAACCTGCGATTGGTCGAACTGCAGTATTGCAACGATCCGGCGATTGTTCCGTCCAATGCAGATTACTACCATAACCGGTTTTATCGGCTTGCTGTTGAATGATATCGATATATTTTTGGGGCAACTCTCGCTTACGCGATAGTACTTTAAACAATGGTATCGGTGATATACCAGCATAGCCGCATAAAAATACTATGGATCGGTAATCAGTAAAAGCCACTTTATAAGTGACTGTCACCGTGAACGCTGACCCCGAATATTTCAATATGAAAATGCTGTTCTTTGTTGAATCATCCCAGGGAAACGAAACAGTCTCCTTAACAGCCTCTCTTCCATTATTAAAACTGGTAATATATTCCAATCCCAAGTCCAGAGTTTCATTAGCCTGTGCTGGCACAGTGACATTCAGGCAGGACATAACATCTGCATTGGGTATACGGGCGACCTCATACCAAATGCCCGACATCTGTTGAGAATTGAGTTAGTTGATAAAAGCTTCGATTCCGAGACTCTTTGAAAACTTACAATGGTGAGATTCAAGGGACGTCCTGCCACATCTCGACTGCAACTAAAATTTGAAATCGATGGCAATGTTACCTGTGACTCAACACCGTGCATCAAGCAGAGTGCCAAGAATACAGGAACATATAAATATATATATTTTTTGGCGTCCATTCAGCTGATCCGTACTCTTCCGTCAACACTTAATGACTACTGAACGATGTCTAAATACGTCTGAGTACAAGCTATTGATAGAGCAACATATGTAAGTGCTTATCACACAAACACAAGTTGAGTTGTACTGGAAGAGCTCAGTATTATACTACAGCTGACTGACCTACAGAACTGATATGAAAGCTATAAGAATTTCGTATGCTATATCTTATCAATGACTGCTTCTAATCAGCATGAGTCTCTCTTTTTTTTTTTTTTATTAGAAGACTGAACTGTTCTGAAAATAAATAAATTATTATTATATTCTGTACTTTGTCTCCGACTGACCGACTTTATTGATATTGGATATAAAAAGGAAATCTTCGACCGATAAATGTTGTAAAATTTAATTTCAAAGTAGCTCCTTTGTTAATTGCTAAGCTATAAGAATAAATGTTAAAGTAGCTATTGCTCTGTTAATTCGAGAAAAAGCACGCCACGTGCACTGTTAACTAACAGAAATGTTAAAAGGAAAACTGTTAAGCTCTCAGCTATTAGAAAAGCGATCTAGTGCCTTTGAAAGTTATTTACTAACCATGATCTCAGTATTATTATTCCGGTTTCGTACTCAATCCCTCAGCTATAAATTATTATTTACAAAATTTTTTCACTGGAAATATGTCAATTTTCAAAAGCTAACTATATGTATATAAAAATTTATTTTTTTACCGGACCGGAACCGGATATTCGACAACTTTTTCCTACTAAACCAAACCTTCAGCCGAACTATTTGTTAACAAAAAATAAGAAAAGCTGAATCCGAAGTAAACCAATATTTTCGGTTAGAATTAAGGAAAGTTGAGTTGTAGACCCAAAAAAAGAACAAAACACCTTTCAGATTTCAAATTTCCCCAACTATTTCTTTCATAATATTTTCCCTATAGTTAAATATATTAAATTTAAGATTAAATTTCAAAATTTACTTGAACAAAGAGTCAGCTCATTATGGCCAAAACTGATGCATTTTGTTCGGAGACTTCGCTGCTTAAATATGCAGCTCTCTATCCAAAATGCTAAAGCAAAAATCTGGCAACTTTGAGCATACTAAAAAATACAAAGGACTAAGCAAAACTGAAGGGAAAAAAAAAGGAGGAGGAAAAGGAAAAACTGGCAGCGCAAACATGCGAAACTATTAAAAACATGTCTTTGTCCTTTGGCTTTTTGGGTGCATATAATGAAATTCCTTTGCTGCCTCCTCTCTCTCTCTCTCTCTGCCTCTCTCCCTGCCTCTCTCTCTGTCTCTATCTTGCTCTGGGACTATGCCACTTGGCGGCACGATCCTGACGTTCCGGGCGCTCCTTCAGTTGCCTTCTGTATCAATCTAGGTGAAATATTAACAAGCGAGAGACGGCAGGCGGTAGGCGGTAGGCGGTAGGAGGGAGTCGGGAGTCGGGAGTCCGGAGTCGAAGGCCGACGTCGACGGCAGCTCATAAAAATTCCTGATGACAAAGAAAAGAATGGGAAACTGAGACTGTGGCGCGCTTAAAGCACCAACAGACGCTGAAACAATAGACTTGAGTTAACTTAAATTGATTTCCAGACGCGACAGCGTTTAGGGAAATGCCAAACAGGGAGCGGAGGGTGGGTATACTCAAGCAGACCCGAGCAATACTCTTTCGGTCTGTCGCAGACTCTGGCAAAAGTTACTAGCCTCTCTGCACCTTGATTGCAAGTTATTTGCAATTTTGTGCAAATTTCAAAAAAGAAACTACCAAGAATGTTAGAATTGAGTATGCTCAACTATTGGATACCCTGTGACTAGTCTCATAACAATTCTCTAATCGAAATTTATAGAACACACGTAGCGTATTAATTTATAGTTTTAAAAATATTCGAGCTGTTATAAAAACAAAAAACTGTCTATAGTTTGTCAAGTCCATTTTTTTTGTATTGCTTAAAGAATACAGGGTATATACGAAAACTCAGCAGACAGTCAGAACGGCTCTGCACTTGAAAATTTTAAGAGTACGCGAAATTTGGTTGCAATTTGCTGGGGCATTGTTTGACTCTGGCAGGGGAAAGGGGCAAGGGGCAAGGGGCATTTCTTCAACTGAAGTTCCATCGCTCTCAGTTGCTCAATTTGCCATCAGATTTCATATATATACGAGTATATATATATATTTATATATATTGAAATTGCCATTCTATTTATGTCACTCAATGAATGCTGTGGCGTAGATGGGACTGTTGTAGTTGTCAATGATTTTCTACTTGTTGCCAATCATTGACAGTATCTAAATCCATAAATCTTTCATTTAAACTGGTTCGAAAAATAGGAAAAAATAGAATGCAGAAGACTCTGTCCCTAAAATTGAAGATAATTTTATTACTAATTTGTAAGATTTGTAACAAATCAAAGGTTCATTTATCTTTCGGAGTCACTGTAAAAATATAAATGATTTTATTAGGTTTTAAAAAGTGTTTTAAAGGGAAATCAAACCTATTACATTTTGGAATAGGTTCAGTTCGGTTGCCTGATGAGAAATTTAGGGTTCTCTTCGCGGAACGGTTCGAGTCTTCACTTTAATAAAATTTATTATTTAAGTGGCTTAATTTAGTTGTAACATTTTTTACTTTTAGGTTCGGTTTAAAGTACTCAAAACTATTGTGGCAGCTTTGGCTTTAAAGGGGCTTAAGTCCAAGGTTTAAGGAGCAGGATAACTAACCAATTTCAGACTTAATAACCATGGGAAAATTTCTGCTTTTACGCTTGTAAAAATTTCAAAATCTACAAAAAAACGACTTGAACCGATTTGAATGCTGGGTTCCAGATACAAAGAGACAACAAGCAATTCATATTTATATCTTGCACTAAGCCAGAATCGGTTGCGAATTCTAAACACTGCTTAAAGCACTAATTTACAGCTCATAAAGCGGCTGAAAAAAGCTTGTTGATTGTTTAACTTTTAGCCTGAAGAGAAAGAGAGCATTAACAATGGAACACTGGCAACAATGAGAGTCAAAAAGAGGAGGTTGCACTTGAAGTCATTCCGGCTCAGACCAGAGACCGAGCCGGAGCCGGAGCTGGAGTCCGAGCCCAAGCCAGGGGCAAGTGCAAACTTTTTAAGTGAATTTTTGATTAGATCTGGACAAAGTTTCGTTGTGTCGCTAGCTCTATGCGTACAACAAATGGCATAGAATGCATTTTTGCACAAATAACAACAAATACGATGAGTACTAGAAGAGTTTCTTTCCCCCCCCGCTCTCTCTCTCTCTCTCTCTGTCTCTCTCCCGGTCTCAACCTAAACTTAAACTTAAAGTCGAGAGACAGAGGCAGTTAGTTGTGCCCTTTGTAATTTGCGCAAAAGTCTATTTATTTGCGCAAAGGATAATAATAAAATATGCGCTGCAGATAGTAGTTGTAGTAGTAGTCGTAATACTGCTCCTCGCACTTCTCATCTCTCTTCTCCGCTCTTCTTCTGGAAGAACACAAAGTTACCGGCATAGACACCAAAGGCAGCGGCCAGCTGGGTCTGGGCACAATTACGAAACGAAACGAAACGAAACGTTGACTGTACCTGAGAATCTAGCCAAAAAACTTTCCGCGAACAGTTCACAGTTTGTTGCAGGGAAAACCTTCTTTTTTCGCCTTGTTTCTCACTCTTTCAATCCTGTTGAAGTTTTGCGCAAAAGTTAATAAAATTATTTGCCACAGACGTTGATAAATATGACACAGAAGTCCTTCGGAATGGCAAATAAATACAGTTTCTCTTTCTTTCATTTTCTTCATCCCCCTCGCCATCCGTCGTCCTTTTTTTTTTTTTTTTTGCTACTGATACTCTGAGAAATTATTTTCTAAGTTTTATTGCAATTTCTTAAAGTTATTGCAGTTTTCCTGTGGAGTTAGGCACGATAATAAAGTATAAACTTTATGGGTTTAATGTCTTTGTCTGATCAATAAACTAATGCTATATAAAATGCTTAAAGCCTCTTTAGATCTGCTCAAAATAGATATCCAGTAGCATTTGAAATCTTAAGTTTTTGGCCAGTTTTTAAGATCTATTTTCAGCACTTTATCAGTTAGTAAAGCTACCCCTAACAGATTTAACTTTTTAGCCCTCCCCTCAACCGCAAAAAATGTCGCAAAGCAAAAAAAAACGAATTGCCATTAAAGCAAAATAAAAAACAACACTTAGAATTGCACCCCTATTTACCCGTTTACCATAGAAGGGTGCCTGGGTACTTCTATATTCGTATACCCTCGCTGAGGGTATTTTAGTTTGGACGCGGAATGTGTAATGCACCGCAGAAGGCACCTCCCACTCCACCAAGTATATATATTCTTGATCAGGATGAAGAGACAAGCCGATTTAGCCAGATCTTTCGATCGCACAGCTCTATTATATTGCTGTCTCTAGAAATCTTTATGAGACTGACAAATTAGATGTACGAGTGTGTTTTTTAAAAGCATCCAAAAAATTAACAGATCGAACTACTATAAGATATATGTAACAATACAATAAGAGCAATCGCTCAAGCAAATAAATTCAACAGTATTCCACTGCGCAAGGGTATGCAATGTTCGGCGCGATGAAAGCAGGGAAAGTCCTACTAGCTTTTTTTTCTCAGTATTTTCTTACCAGATGCAATCCATTTGTGTGTGTGTGTGTGTGTGTGTGTAGTTATTATTCATTGTCGTGCTTCAGCAAATATCAAATAAAGTTTTGTGTTTACGAATAGCTTCTGGGTTTGGGGATTGCGATTTTATTTTCATTTCTTACTACTTACTACACACATCTTTCCAGATATACGATTATTTTCCTCTACAGATTTTGCACATATGAGCAGGGCGTGCTTTTCTTTCTTTTTACATTTTCCATTTTCCTTTATTTTTATTATTGGCAACCCTATGACGAGCTCTTACTTTGTAGAGCAGAGTTTTTTTTCCTTTTAATCGAAGCATTTGTTGCGTGAAATTGTCGTTAGGTTTGTTTCTCCTCAGCAATATGTTCGAATTTAAATTGTGTGGGTTGACTGAGCTCTCTCTCTCTCTCTCTCTGTGCTGTGGGAGGAATCCTTTGCTGTTCATCTAAAATTCTATAATAGGCGTTAACTTTGATTTATTTATGCTCAACACCCATTAAAATGGTTAAAAAGGGTTCACAAGAAAGCGTCATCCAATCTTTGCATTCTGAATTCAGAATTCTCTTCATAAAGCTGGTTTTTGCCATTGAATCATATGGATGAACCTTTTTTGTACAATTATACAATTTTTATAATAAATATAAATCAAGCAGGTTGTTTTAGATATTGCCCCTATAATAATATTCAGCCAAGTTGCAAACTAAAAGGAGCAGTTGCGAATCGCGTCTTTAAGCCCAATTTAGGCTCTTCTTTTGGTTCAAGAATGTGCGGTTTGTGCTCCGAAACTATTGGTTTTGGTTCAAGCACTGAACGCTTTAAGCCAACATTAGGCCACATTACAGGGTATCTAAAAGTAAATAAGTCGATCTAAGTGAAGGCTCAAAATATGTAAATATTCTGACATTGATATGTCACTGTGCAAGTGCAAGTCATTAGCTGCTCATTAATCATAATTAAATGAGTTGGCTTAATGGGTAAATATTCAAAATATATTTGCCTTTCAAAAGGGTTCCAAAATTCATCGATTTGTGGCATGAACAAACTTTTTTTGTTGCATGGAGAGGATGGCAGGGAGAAGGCAGAAAGAGTACACCACACACACAAAAACATCTGACAATAAATCTCAATTTTGGGCAAATTAGGCGACGATATGGCCAGAAACAAGCCAAAAGTCAAAAGATGAAGATGAAGCTAACTGATATATACCATTTACCGCTTACCTGTATAAAGTGGGGAAAAGGGGGGGCGTTCGAATGCCATGTCAGCCACATATCAAGTTCAACTATAACTCAACTCCACAGCCAAAGCTGGCGATTTTGAGACAGTGTAGAGGGGTATTGAGAGGCGGAAAGGAGGGGAGCGCTGCACAGTGACATTTGCTCAATTTATCGTTATTTTTGTGCAGGCAAAAAACAACAAAAAAAATCAATTTTTGCCTATGATAAAACTCGCAACGAAATGGACCACAGGCGGCGGGCAATACCAAAAAAAAGGAAGCAAAAAAAAAACAAAGCAAAAAAGCTAATTTCCACAAGTCAAAGATTAAATACCCTACCCTAAAGAATATTTTGCACTATTTCTGGAGAATATTTATAAGAAATTTTAATGCAAATTAACGGACTTCAATTATGAAAGTTCTCCTATGACAAGAGATCCGATAATTAATTATTTCTTTCTATAAATAAGTAAATGAAGCCATTATTTAAAATATAGTCAGATTTCTTTTATAAGAAATCAATAATCTGGTCAAAAAAGGGTATAAGAAATTCTTTGTAGCTGGCAAATCGAACTGTTGGGGCATTTAAGTGATTTATGCCTTGGAAACTGTTTTTGAAATGTGGCTCAGTTGCCTGAACCAATGCCAAAGCCTAGGCTCGAATTGGTTTCGACTTTCGACCAAGTCGTCAACGGACCTGAATCTGCACTTGGAACCTGGAACTGGAACTAGAACTAGAGCCAAAAGTCAAAGGAGAGAAACAGAATGAGAGAGCGAGAAACGCAAAACTGTCCAAGTATACAAATTGGCCTGGCATGAGTTATTGATGATGCCAGGCCATGAAATGAACGACCAGAGGGACCTAGAGAAAAACCGGAGGGACATAGCACCCTGCCGCCTCAATGCTGTGTTCCATGTTCCAAACTGACTGACTGGCTGAATAGCTAGCTGACTTTGGGAAGAAGTGCTTCGTAACAAATGTCTGACCATTTCAAATGAAATCTACCAAAGAAAAAACCCCCTCCCGATTTCAACTGTCCAAATGAGTGTGGGCCGTCTAAGTAACTTGGCTAATTGCGCAAAGTTTTATTTCCAAAGAGCACTTGAGTGTGTTTTATTTGAGCTATAAGCTCAGCTCTGGAAACAGTTTAATAGGATAATGAATGCAAAGTGATCTGACACACAGTCCATTTGTAATTTTTTGGCTCTTTCGCCCGAAGCTCTCTCGCTCTTCCCCTCTCTCTGAATCTCTCTCGCATTAGTGTTAAATTTTGCGTTTCTGCTTTTGCACGGCATTCGTAAACGTCCTTGTTATGTTCATTTGATTCTATTCCCCTTTGCTGTTGCATTCGTAAACGTTTCACTGGCTTGACTATCCTTAACTACATTTATGTAATCTTCAGATCTGCTTACCTTATATCTGATATTCTGTGTTAAAACTAAAGGGAGTAGGCTTATGTTTTTATATTAGAAACTTATAATGAACAACCCCAACGAATTGACCTAATTAAAGAGGGTATTAAACCATACACATAATTTATATACTAGTCAGCTTATGGGTATTAAAACACATTCCACATCCGCCCTAAAATATGCAAAAGGACCAGGCAAAGGCACTATCCCAAAAAAAAAAAAAAAATATTACGAGATCCATAACTCATGTCAGACCTAACAAAAGTAAAGACTGTTATCAGAGCGACCAAATCGTGTTATTTAATGTTGTGCTAATTTCTAGAGTGTGTCCAGAGCCAAGAATTACGAGTAAATCAAGCATTTTCAGGTGAAAGTCGTGACATTTTTGGTATTTAACACCCGCCCCACAGTTGGCTCATTTCTTGCTCATTTCCGTCAAGTGTTGTTGGCCAAGAAACACGAACTATTTACAAATGACCAGACATTTAAGCAAAATGCTTCCTGGACTGGTCAAGCTAAATGCCTGAAAATTATGCTGCCTCAACATGAAATGGCACAAAACGAAAGGGCAATAAAATTGAGGCTTAAACCCAACGACAGTTGAATACGCTTACTTCAGGAGCTAGTATCAAAGAAAAATAAGCTAAGAAATCAGTGACAATTCGTTATGTTTTCCGTGGAATAATTATAAATTATGGACCCTCTACACTCTAATAAATATAAGAATTCTGAGTAGATAGATACTTTCCTAGTATAAAGAAGAGTTTGAATATATAAGCCTAGTCTCAATAACCTCCATATAATCCATAAAAGTATTCTACATTGATTTCTAAGTGGCAAACCGCATGACAAAGTCAATAAGACCCATATTTAAAGGGTATTTCAAAGAAACGGTGAGTTATGTAAACACACAGGATATGCATGGAAGACTATAACTTTGACTCCCAGCACGCTTTGGTGTCACCGTGTCAATTGGCTGGGTCTGGCCTCTCCTTCTTTCCTGGACGAGCTTCTGCTTAGTGCTGGTAATTCCCGCTTTTTTACAGCCAAATTTGGATGGTTTTTAGATGCTAAAATAGCAGAAAATAAGGTTGACTATGGTAATAGTAAAATTACATGTAAGAGGGATATCGTAATACTTTCAATTTGTGATTTAAAATGAATTCCGTTCCAAGGAGTAAAGCCTACCTTTCGGAGTAGCTAAAAATTAAACTGTAGAGTAAAAAAACGCACAAAATAGCTGAAAATATCTAAGAAATTGCTGAAAGTGGAAACTAATTTGCTGAATCAATGAATATTCCTTTTAGACATTTTTAAGCAATGAAATATAGCTTTATTTTAGCCTTTTTGTTGCCGCCTAAACTAGCTTGTCAACTCTGCTACTTTGACTTGTGGCAGGCGCGTTAATTAAGTTACAACCGCAAGGCGGACCACAGGACAACGATACAATTTCACAAATTTCCGTGCAAGGCGACACCAGCAATCAGCGAGGTTGTGTCGCCTCAACATAACCAAACAAATGTTAAATGCTAAAACCGGCCCAAGACTTAATAAATTGTCGCCGGCGCACCCTCTCTGAACTTCCCTTTCCCAATCCCCTACAATGTTGTTGCTGTTGGTGGCAGCGTTAAAAGCCAAAATGAATGGTCAATATATGAAACATAAATAATTTTTAGGGGTTGTATATCCCATTTCTTTTGGCCGTTTTGCGTGTTTGACCAACATTTCCGTTGCGTTTGTTTGCTTTCAATTAACCAAAACTGACCGAGCTCTTCGGCTCGGCGTAGAATATATCATAATAATAGATCCAGTAGAAAGTAAGCCTAGTTCTAATGAAACTGCTAATTGAGTGCTGCTGCCTGTCACATTAAAGCAAATATCATTATTAGAAAGTAAACTCACTGATATTACAAATAGTTCTTCTTCGACAAACAGTTCATGGGAAAATTATTGGAATGTCTTGAGAGAAATAATCAAAGTTTGCTAGTGAAAACTAAAGACTTGACTTCAATTCACTATTGCTTGTAATTTATGGCTTTACTCTAAATTCTTAAACGTTTTACAGGCCGTAAAATGCAAATTCTGCTGAAGAGAGTGGAAGCAAAGCAGCTGAAACTTATTAAAAGTATTTAAACCAGCAATTGTTACAATTGGGCTGCCAGTAAAACGTTTAAGAATTCGACATAGATGCGTAAAGGACAAATATGTTTGATATCACATGGCTCATCACATTGATTTAATCTCTTAAGCTCGCGGAATTCACGTAATAAATTCTCAGCCAGCTGCATAGCCTAGTCGTATTTACATTTAGCTGCTAATCCCAAGTGTCAATCACTATTAAAACTGAATGAATTTTGTCTGTCATCTTATAATTCCCAACTCGTTATCCAATCACGCCAATATCCACTCATCAGACGGGAAATAGCTAGCAGCACTTCCGCTTGTCCCCAATGTAATCCTGGCATTTGGACATCATCAGGGATACGCCTCTGCCTCTGTCCCTTTCCAGCTGCTGCTACTCGTCCTGGCTTGGCCAGCTGCCACAGTCTGCTCTGGTCTAGTCTAGTTTGCTCTGGTCTGGTCTGGTATAATAATCTTGATTTTGTGGTCAATTGAATTCTTAACTTCTCAAGCTCAAGAACCCAACAACAACAACAAGCTCTAGAGGAGAGAGGAGAGAGGAGCAAAGAAGAAGAGCAGCAAAACTCTCAACTCAGCTCAACAGATACAGATACAGATACAGAAACACATAGAGAGCATATCGACGGGGGCATGCAACATGCTATAACAATTGGAAGAGCAGAGACGAACTTTTGGGGAGATGGGGAAATGGGCGCCAATTGTGGCGCTCAACAGCTCACAACGAAATGACTGACCAGGAGGAAGAAAAAATGTGTTGCCTACTTATTGGCCATTGATTTCTGAAAATTGCTCTTGAGTGCAGGCCCAAAAAAAAAATACAGAACACGAGAATAGACAAGAAAAAGGCTAGAAACGGAGCGCCGTCGCTTTAAATACTCTAGGCCTCTTTCGAACTCCATCAAAAAAAGCAAAGTCTATAAGAAGATATCTAGGAATATTATTGTTTTACTGCTACCAAAAATAGGCTACAGCTAATTCCTCGGCTGGAGCTCTCGACTTAGCTGATATTCACTTCAAAAAAGTTTATTTAGAGCAAACAGATTCGAACGCAGAATTCCACATTTTTTCCAGAAAATAGTCGATGTTCAAAACAGATTGTAAGCCTTAAAAGATCTTGGAATATATTGAAATAGTTATTTTAGATCCCAAAATCCCTTACTCCGTATATAATAAGAGTTTGCTCGAAGATTACTTTAAACACTGAAATAACACTCTGTGGTGGGCCAAGACTGAACCCCAAAATCAAGGTTTAAGATCATATAATGATAGATTTCTTTGGATGCTATATAGCCTATTGCCTACCTTATAGGAGTATAAGATCGAACGTACATTTTCTATAGAAACTATAGTGCCCTCTGTTAGGGTATACAAAAATTTTGCCATATAATCGATGGGCACTTATTTTGAGGGCGGTATTCGGAGAGTACAAAACCCCAAATAAGTATTAGCCAATTTTATGCTTTATGCTCTTTATGTGGCGAAAGCTGCTTGAGGCTTCCCTGGCTGCTTCAATGAGCCTGATTACAATCCGAAACCGGAAAAAGTCTTTACCCACAACGATTTTTGGCAAAAACACATTTCGTTAGCACTTAGTTTTTTTTTGTTTTTTGTTTTGATTTTTGTTGTTGGCCTGTTGGGTTCTGTTGGGTTCTGTTGTTCCGTGTACGAACATCTTTATGGGTAATTAAAACTTTTACCCATTTTGGTATCGATTTTTGTTTTGTTTTGTCTCCCTCTCAACTGCCAAATTTATTGCGCTTCCCATTTTCTTTTCCTGCTTTCTTTTTTTTTTTTGTCTTTCTTTCTTTTGGCGTATTTCCGTAAACTATTCCCGAATAGTTTGCCGCACGTTCGAATTTGTGCAACATTATTGAAATGGATGTCTGTCCGTCCGACTGGCTGGCTATATGCCGTCTGTGTATTCCAGAAGTTTCCAATTTTTGCATTCCATTTGCGCAGAATTATTTCGGCTGGGAATGTTTTGCCTCTTCTTTTCTTTTTTACACATTTCTATTCGCAATTGCAATTATTTGTGGTTCCTTTTCGCATATTTTCGTTAAACTTCTGCACTTTGTTTCCGCTATGTTTCGGAAAGCAAAGGATACTTGAAATGAATTTATTGCTTCACCAGGAATAGGTAGAGCTAACTAGAAGTCCTTCGTTTCAACTATCGTAATTTATTTGCCTAAGAAAATAGTATAGCTCAGAATGGGATAGAATTTTACTAAGCAATCAAAACTAATGCCAATTGATTACGGATGAGACCCAAAGAAGAGGTAAATTCTGGAAGAACTCAAATTAGTTTGACAGTAAAACGTTTAAGAATACGCCACAAAAAAGGAATTGAAAACAAAGCTGAACTGCTGAAGACTCAATCAAAGGATGATGCGCAAAGAAGAATCAAAATTATCTGAATACTTAAACCAATTGGACAGTAAAACGTTTACGAACAAGATGCAAAAATGAATTTAAATCAAAACTGAAATAATAAAATTAAATACAGCTTAAGGCTTAATTGCCTTGGTTAAACTGAGATATTAAACGCGAAACTTCAATAGGAGATTCGTAGGATCCAAAGGATTATTACACAATAACAACAGGCGAATTTTGTGTATAGAAGCTATGGAAAATCCTTTATGAGAATGTAACTGGCAATTGGGGCTTAAAGCGCACACCTGGGCGTGGCACTGGTGTCCCATTGTGATGCCGAAAAGCAGCTTTACTGCATTATCTGCTCGCAAATGCTAACTGCAAAAGCCTTAACACAAATTTTCAAGTATTAGCAAGAAGGCTCCCGCCCCCCCATGTCCTCCTGCAGCCACAGCCCCTCCTACAAAAACTGAATCCAACAGGGCAACTTCCGCTTGTTTGTTGGGAGAGCTTAAAACTACGGCCTATCACACACGCACACGCACACTCACACACACACACATGTACACATAATCAGTGCTGGATCAGTGGTGTATGCAGAAATTTCTTTAGAGGGGGGCCATGCGAAATTTTCAAAAATTCTTGGAACTGATTGGAAAGTAGAATTTTGAACTGGTCTTAAAATATAGGAACAACAAATTTGAAAAAATAAAAAAAAATTAAATCAAATTAAACGATCTTAAGACAACTAAAAATACGAATAAAAAATCTGGTTAAATTCAGCATAAAAAAGGATGATTAAATTTGTTGGTAAATTGAGTTTTTATTTATATAAAAGCCCCTCTTGCCTACGCCACTGCACAGAATAGACACACATATGAATTTCCCACATCAGTCAAGACAAATTGCGCTTTGGTAGACTCCACTTAATGCGGCTCTACATATTTTTTTTCTCTTCTTCCTGCGCCTCAAGGCAGAAACAACAACAAAGCGAAAAGTAAAAAAGAAAAATCCATATTTTATTTTGATTATTTTCCGGCGTCTGGGCAGGTGTCGATTGCTTTGTGTGTGTTTGTGTGGGTAAAATTAAATTTAGCCCCAAAGATTTTCTTGTCTTTTCCTTCAGCGTCAATCAATTTGGTCGTCTGACAAAAACAAAAGCAGCCCACAAAAATGTTCCAGTAATGGGAAAAAATTATTGAATTTGTCAACGACTGCCGCAGGACACCAAAAGGAAAGCCCGACGAAAACCAGAATAAAAATCTATATGTATATTTATATATATATATATATATATTTGATTTGTAGGGGCTTTAAGCAGCACGCACAGCTTTAAAAGCTGAAGATTTATGCACGTTTCGTAGGTGTCAGACAAACAAAATTATGTTTGAAAACGATTTTGTAGCTTGCAGTCATACATCATCAGGCCCCGGGTTCGAAGCAACCCTCTTTGCTATACATATGAAGTGTAACAACCCCCTCAACGGTAACAAATTTGTTTGCGACGTTTTTAAATTTCCCAAACACACACACATACAATATTCTTCAAGCTAATGTAAATCGTGTGTGTGTGTGTGTGTGTGTGCCCTTTAGATACCTTTGCAGAGGGTATCATGCTTGCAGCATTAAGTATGTAACACATCCAAAAAAAGTAAAGTTCACCTTGAATAGCTATGTAATCTATATAAAACCCTTTTCTTCTAGGAAAGACGTCCCAAGTTAATCCAAAACACCCTTCAGTATATAGGTATTCAGATATTTCGAAAATTCGTATAAGCAACTACTATTTTCTGATTATATCCTTTCAAAATTCATTCGATTTACAAACTATTCCTATATGGTAGAAATCAGTCAAAGTATTTTAAAACCACATCATTCCTAATATAATATAATATTCTTAATATATATTATATATAATAATACTGCAATCTTAGAGCCACCCAAATTCAATCAAAAAACGTTTTCGAAACACTTTTTGACTTGAAAGTTTATTAACGAACCTCAACAAAATTTTAACGGGACTATTTAAATATATCCTGATCACAGTTAATCCGAATCGAACCGATATATCGCTGTCTAAGCTTAGGCTTGGTTAAACAACCCATCGAAGCATCGAAAAGGGTATTTAAATCTCCGGTGCGCCTCCTTGCCACTTGTCTGAGAGAGTTGGGCAAAAGGGAAGTGGCAGTACACTGCTGTATGCCACACCTTATTTAGTCAAGCTGCCACGCCGAAGCAAGTGATTTGTTGACAAAGAAATTTTTTAATAATTCACCAGGCAAAAATCTCATTCAGCATAAGTGATGATGTAATTTTCGCTAAAAATTGAAAAAATCTCCAAGCGTTAAACGCAGGCAGGCAGGCAGGCAGGCAGGCAGGCAAGCAGGGGGTAAATCACCCTACAAACACCCCAAACCCCCCCTCAATTCTCCTCCCTTGACGTCAAATATGTTGCAACAATCTGTTGGCATGTGTGTGTGTGTGTGTGCGTGTGTGTGTGTGACGATGATGAATGTTGCACGCATGCGTTGCACTGATTTGACTGACAGTCTTACGGACCTTCTGACAATCTCTCCTTCTCTCCCTGCCTGCTTATGGGAAAATTTCTTTCTTTACGAGAAGAAAACGCTGTATCCCCCTTTCCCCCAAAATGATCAATAGTTGAAGGTACAGTTTTCAATGGAGTTTCCAGAAAATCCAATTCAAACATGATCTGATATCGGTTTATTTTGTTTTCTGATTGATTTTCTGAAGCTTTAGCCCGATGTTTCTGTGAAGAAAAGTGGAAAACTGGTTATTTTTCATGAACTGCTTTGTTTTCTGATTGATTCCTGATTTCAACTACCTCCATTCTACTGGTTAAGACTGCTCCCACTTAGGCAAACTTTACTACTTTAATCAGGTAATGGAAGTTAACTCGGCCAAAAATATTTCGACTACTTATTGTTAACTCATTTCTCTGCAATTTGCCAGTCCAAGGAAATAAAATCATATGATTTCGAGATGAGTTTTCTGAGTCTGTAAGGGTCTAATGAAGCGCATGATGTCTGAAGGGGGCTATCAGTTGAAGGGGACTCCATAGCTCGCTCTACCAGCCAAATTGATAGTTGACCACCAAGCAAGTTGTAATGGACCCATGTTTCCTCTTCCCGCCCGAATATTTCACAATTTCTGTGGTAATGCGCATGGCTCATTAGTTTCTTGCCTAATTTTAGATGCAGGCAGACTGCCTTTTGCCTTTTGCCTTTGCCTTTGCCTCTGCCTTTGCCCACTGCTGCTGCTAATGGAATTCAATCAATTTTCATTTATTTCGATTACGATATTCGCACCACCAAAAAGACTTGGTCCTTTTGAGAGTTTCCCCCCAAAAACCTTCCCTCAAATGACCACTGAAAAATTTCTTAATTATTCTGACGTGCTGCGACGGTTCTGAGGAAACTGGGGAAACCCACTCAGGGTATTCGGTTGACAAGCCCCATCAGCATTTGGTCCGGCACTCAGTTCTGTTTTCTAAATGTTTTGCAGGACAAAACAAGACAAATGAGCCTGTCCATGAAATGTCTTTATAAAAGATATCCTTGGAGTGCAGTGGTCAAATAATTGACGGACTAAAAAACAAACGATATTACTAATTTTTCCAATATAAAAGCCTTTAAACGAAGTGTTAAGATATCAGGGAATAGAAGCAGCAAGAAATAAACAGCTAAATCAATAGAGTCGGAATATAGTTGATTATATTCATTTTATCGGGTGGAAAGTTCCTTCTAAGACGTCTAAAAGCAGCCGTAAAACAATCTTGAATCTTATATCAAACAGTCCGATCCGAATGCCAATTGGTTTTGCCATCATTTAAATATTTTAAAATTGATTGCTAGAATCCTTTTTTCTTATAATGATGTTGAAAACAATATGCCACAAATGTCAATACAACAATGAAATGAAATGAAATGAAATATACAAAAAAATAAAAAAAAATAAAAATAAACAAAAAAGCTTGCAGAAAATGAAAGAAATAACAATGAAAAAGGTTCAAAAACTGCTCCGGCAAAACGCATAATCTGCTTATCAAAAGGGACTGCGGAGAGACTGAGAGTCGTAGATTTTCCACCAGCAAGAAGAAAATGAAGGCACGTAAACAAAAGAAGTGAAAATTTGATTTGCATTTTGTGTTGAGCAAAAACTGAAAATGAAATTAAATTTTTCTTTCAGTTGCCTTTTATTCCCCTCCTTTAATACAACAAAAATAAACAAATTTTTACCCCCCAATCAAAACAAATCTTTCTTTTCCCACAAGAGAGCTCCTCCCAAACGAACCAACCCGAACCGAACTGCAAATCACCTGCTGCAATGCAATGCAAATTATTATGTAACCGATATATATCGCCATATATATCCCAAAACTGACCAGGAGGCCGGAAGGCAGCATTGGAGTTGAGTAAGCAGCACAAGTTCATTAAAAAGCGCAAATAAATTCAAAACATTAAAAACAAAAAAAATATGAATAATTTCCGAAGCAAGTCGACAATTCTATACCCTATAAATCTGTAAATGTTCATTAATTTTGTCTATATAAAAATTAAATTTTTTAAATATATTATATAATTTTATTCCTTTGTCAATCCTACAATCCGATAGGCGTCATTTTCGATAGTATTTTTTGGCTTATTGGCCAAATAAACAACAATAGACTTATCGATAGTTCTAATCTATTCTCAAGTCTCAAAAATTATACATTTCCATACTTAAAAAAAAATTCTATTTAACCTATTTTAAAAAAAATTATTAAAGTTATTTTTAAACAGTAAAGAAAAATGCCTTTAACATTTCTACATTCAAATTTGAAAGTTGCAAAGCTCGCGACAAAGTAGGGTATACCCTGGGTGAGTGTATTATACAATTGCCAGGCAGGAAAAGCAAAGAGCAGTAAAGAAATCTGTAAGTTAAATCTGCCTGCCCACTGGCAATAGGCTCGGGATATAAGAGAGAGAATCAGATTCCGACTTCTTCGACTTCGCCTCCGACTGGAAGACACGACCACAATCCTAAAGGAACCCTAAAGGTTGAATTGAACCAAACTGAAAGATGCGACTTTTTTGTTTTTGGGCTCAATTATAATGAGAAAAGCAAACGAATTGGGAATAATTTTCAATTCACTTGTTTCCCACCTACATTCGCTGCGATCTTCAGATATTTATGTGCCCTTTGTTTTTTTATCCTTTTTTTTTTTGTTTCATTATTTATATCATATACCATTTTTGTATTGCCTCTGGCAGCTTCTTCGGCTCAGTTTGATTCGGGAATAAAGCTGTTAATCTCCTCTCCTTTCTACAGGCGTGTCTTCTTTGCAAAGGAAGATGTTATAAGATGAATTATTTATATAACTGGATAAAAAAAAATCAGCTTGAAGAATTGAATAATATATAATATAATTTCATGTATTGGGTGTCTTCTGTTTTTACTAGATAAAGTCGATACAACCGACTCTTGTTTGATATATAAACAAAATACCAACTTTAGTATATATAATTATATATTTATAAAAATATAATTATAGAGTATAACTTGAGGTACTTTAGAAAAATCTACAGTGATTCAATGGTTGCTTAAGACCCGACAATAGTTTGATTATATGAAAAAGAAGAATTTTCAGACTAAAAACTGAGCTTTCTGAGTACGGACAATCTAGTTGGTATTTAGTTTGCAAGTTGATAATATTTTTTAGAAGCTATCGACATAACTACGCTTTTGACCTGCTGCCTGCTTGATATTATCAGAGCGATTTATTTCCCATGGATCTGGATTCCAATTCTCAAAAGTGTTCCGTAGAAAACCGTAATTTCCATTTACAGAAGCTGCACCCATGCGAAAATGGCCGTTGCGAATAGGCTGAAGAGTGGCCCAGGAGCGCTGATTGTCCTTGGCATTGGAATCCACAAGTCTAGAGCGTTTCATAAAATTCTCCGCTTTTCTTTCTTTTTTTATGGAAACCACTGGTGAATCTAGTGAATCTCCCTCAAAAGGACGTTTAGTGCCACTAGGTGAACTATTTGCATTGTATGCAGTATAATGATTGGGACGAACGGCTGACTTCACAATCAATTGGGTTTTATCGTCCAGCAGATATCCGTTCATAACCGATACGGCAGTTTCGGCTGAACTTCTACAATCAAAATGGACGAAGCCAATGCCCCGGGATAGGCCCGTAGTTTTAGTACGTAAAATATTCAGAGTCATTATTTTACCAAAATGTTGAAATAATGAGAGAAGCTTTTCTTCATCAAACCAAAGTGGGATATTGGCTACATATAATTTGGCATTTTTAATTTTATCTGATGAAGGACGAGCCACAGATACTTTCAAAGTTTTTCCACGCACCCGCCGACCATTCACAGCAATCTGGGCCAATTTGGCATTCTCCGCAGCCTCAAATTCTACAAAACCATAGCAATTACTGGCTCCGGTTTGTGTATCTCGGATGATTTTCGTTCTCTTGATATCTCCAAAATTAACGAACAATTCATGCAGCTCAATATCCTGCATATCTGGTGGTAAATAGTTTATCATTAGATTTCCCTGCCCGTTTTCCTTATTAGCCTCCGCCTCGTGATTGGCAAATACTTGATCTTTCAAAGTAGTCATCTTTTTTTGTAAGATTGTTGAACTGCACAGGAATATATAAAGATTTTCTTTAGTTTGTCTGCCTTTTTCTTTCTGTATTAACAACTTCTAATTTGAGAACTTACACAAACAGTTGCTGGCAGCAGCGCAAAGAGAAAGGGGAAAGAATTCACTAATGCAATGTCAGCAAATTTAGCAGCTTTAACTGAACTGTTTTACAACACTGTCTTACAACAGTGTTAATAACGATAACTGTTCTAATGCCACCTTGAAAAGTGGTATTTGATTTATCGCTTAGCGGCACTTTTAATATTTTCTTTCGATACTTTATCGCTTTGCAGCACTTTTAACCGCTGAAACTGTACATAAACATTTTCTTTCGATTCTAATTAATAACAAGTAAAAGTCGTGAGCGATATTATGTGCAATTCGAAAGCTTATAGGAATATTGGAATAAGTGTGACTTCCCTCCTACTAAAATGGCGGAACTGAAAATATGATAACCTAAATATGATGCCTAAAATGATAAGAATCAAAGGAGTTTACACTTCTCATGATTATTTTATTTTTATTTTTAAGACAGTCTCAGATCTGCTGAATTATTTTCAAACTTATTTACTTTTTATTGTACTTTCTAGCTAGTTTCCTTTTCTTTCTACATTCGCAGATTACAATGAATACTATATATATATATATATATATATATAAACACATATATATATAAACACAGAATTTAATATGTAAGATAAAATAAAACCCTTTAATAGGCCAAAAAAAGCAGAAAACAAAAAAGGTCATAAGAAGAAGTAAAAGGTGCAAAAATTAGCCAAAAAAAGAGCAAAACGTTTTCAGCTGTTTATTTATTTGTTTCTTTATCTGATTATGGAATTGTTAAGAGCAGAAATTCAAAGAATTTAATGGTGAATCGAGTAAAGGTAGAATCCAACATTAATTGGACAGGTGCGAAAACAATTGGGGAAAATGTTAAGCGACTTTAGAAAGAGAAATATACAAGTACAAAAATAAATTTAATTCAGAATATTTCAGAAACTTAACGTTAATTACCCAGATAATAAAGTAAATTAATTCAAAATCCAAAATTGAACTATTTACGTCCCCAAACTGCCACCTAATTTTTTTGTAAATGAACCTAATTTCAATTATTCGAATTTCTTGTGAAAATTGCATTTATAGAGTATAAAATACTTCGTTTTGCCAGCAAAAGAAAAAGTAATCTTTGTATTTTTATGGAATTTTTATATTAATTAATTTCCATTTCCGTTTTGTTATCATGCGTACTCCAATTTTTACCTTTATGCAGACTAAACAATTAATCAAGTTTAATTACACCACACCTCCAGACCAGTACCCCTCCTCCTCCCGCCCATCCTTCCAATAGGGATTCAAGAGAGAACATTGGCCGCATTAATCACTTGAATATGCTAACATTTCTCATGTGAGTTGAAAGAGAAAGAGAGATGAGCAGAGGCAGGTTGAAAAAGCGAAGGGGAAGGGAAGCAGAAAGTGAATGAGATAAGACTAAGAGCCTCATAAAAAGGACGCCTCACGTAAACAATGCATTTAAATATTTGCACAGACCCTCCACCCCCACCTAAAAAGAAATCCAAGCGGAACGACCCATTGTCAGATCATTTAATGGGCTAAATGGTATTTTTAGTATTTTCTTTTTGCTTTATAAATGCGGACTTGGCATAGACACCATTTACATTCCTCAAATGGCCTAGTCAGTGCAGCAACCAATGCACTCTAATAAAAGCTAATTGTTTTCAGAATGTGTGTCCTGGCTAGCATGTGGATGTTGTTATAGTTTAATCAACACTTAGTACATGTAGTCAGTACAACAACCAACGTGCTCTGCTAAGAGCTCATTGCTTTGGAAGAGTGTGTGTGCTGGCTAATGCCTAGCATGTGGATTTTGTTGTACATGACCACATTCCTAAAGGAACCTAAAGAAAGATTGAATTGAACCGAACCGAAAGATGCGAGTTTTTTGTTTTTGGGCTCAATTATAATGAGAAAAGCAAACGAATTGGGAATAATTTTCAATTCACTTGTTTCCCACCTACATTCGCTGCGATCTTCAAATATTTATGTGCCCTTCGTTTTTTTATCATTTTTCTTTTTCATTATTTATATCATATACCATTTTTGTATTGCCTCTGGCAGCTTCTTCGGCTCAGTTTGATTCGGGAATAAAGCTGTTAATCTCCTCTCCTTTCTGCAGGCGTGTCTTGTTTGCAAAGGAAGATGTTATAAGATGAATTATTTATATAACTGGATAAAAAAAAATCAGCTTGAAGAATTGAATAATATATAATATAATTTCATGTATTGGGTGTCTTCTGTTTTTACTAGATAAAGTCGATACAACCGACTCTTGTTTGATATATAAACAAAATACCAACTTTAGTATATATAAGAATCCAACAAAAAATAACAGAGTATTTATAAAAATATAATTATAGAGTATAACTTGAGGTACTTTTGAAAAATCTACAGTGATTCAATGGTTGCTTAAGACCCGACAATAGTTTGATTTTATGAAAAAGAACAATTTTCAGACTAAGAATATTCTCTCAAAAACTGAGTACGGACAATATAGTTGGTATTTAGTTTGCAAGTTGATAATATTTTTTAGAAGCTATCGACCTGCTGCCTGCTTGGTATTATCAGTGCGATTAATTTCCCAAATAGCTGGGTTCCAATTCTCAATATTGTTATGTGGAAGACCGTAATTTCCATTTGCAGAAGCTGCATCCATGCGAAATTGGCCGTTGCGAATAGGCTGCAGAGTGTCCAAGGAGCGCTGATTGTCCATGGCATTTGAATCCTTTAGGAGAGATTTGTTTTCAGGTTGCCAATTGTCCTCTTTTCTTTCTTTTTTTGTGGAATCCACTGATGAATCTCCGTTAAAAGAACGTTTTTGAGCAGTATAATGCTTGGGACGATAGGCTGGTTTTACAACCAATTGGGTTTTACCATCGTCTAGCATATATCCATTCATAACCGATATGGCAGTTTCGGCTGAAGATCTACGATCAAAATGAATGAAGCCAATGCCCCGGGACAGGCCCGAACGCTTGTAACGTAATATATTCACAGTCAATATTTTACCATAGTGTTGAAATAATGAGAGAAGCTTTTCTTCATCAAAACACACTGGGATTTGGGATATAAATATATTGGCATTTTTAATTGCAGGCGACGAGGGACGAGCCACAGATACTTTCAAAGTTTTTCCACCCACCTTACGACCATTCACAGCGATCTGGGCCAATTTGGCATTCTCCGCAAACCTGAATTCTACAAAACCATAGCAATGACTGACACCGGTATGTATATTTCGGATGATTTTCGATCTCTTGATTTCTCCAAAATTAACGAACAATTCATGTAGCTCAATATCCTGCATATCTGGTGGTAAATAGTTTATCATTAGATTTCCCTGCCCGTTTTCCTCATTAGCTTGCGCCAGGTGATTGGCAAATACTTGATCTTTGAAAGTAGCCATTCTTTTCGTAAGATTCTTGAACTGCACAGGAATTTATAGAGATTTTCTTTAGTTTTTCTACTTTTTTTCTGTATTAACAACTTCTAATTTGAGAACTTACACAAACAGTTGCTGGCAGCAGCGCAAAGAGAAAGGAAAAAGAATTCACTAATGCAATGTCATCAAATTTGGCAGCTTTACCTGAACCGTTTTACAACATTGTCTTACAACAGTGTTAATAACGATAACTGTTCTAATGCCACCTTTCTTTCGATACTTTATCGCTTTGCAGCACTTTTAACTGCTGAAACTGAACATCAATATTTGGTTTCGATTCTAATTGATAACAAGTAAAAGTCGTGAACGATAGCTTATAAAAATACAGGAATGAGTGCGACTTCTTTCCTACCAAAATGGCGGCAAAACGTGGCGGAACTTTGTGAGAACCAAATCTTGAAAATAGGATAACCTAAATATTATGCCTAATTTGATAAAAATCGAAGGAGCTTACACTTTTTATGATTATGGTATTTTTAGTTTTTGTTTTTTGCTTTATAAATGAGGACTTAGCGTAGACACAATTTGCGTTCCACAAATGGCTTAGTCAGTGCAGCAACCAATGAACTCTAATAAAAGCTAATTGCTTTAAGAGTGTGTGTCCTGGCTAGCATGTGGATGTTGTTATAGCTCAAACAAAATTTAGTACATTTAGTCAGTACTACAACCAATGTGCTCTGATAAAAGCTCATTGCTTTGGAAAAGTGTGTGTGCTGGCTAATGCTTAATATGTGGATTTTGTTGTACATGCTTATGCTGTGTGGATGCTGTCACAGTGGACAAATTGTACAAAATAATTTTTACAATGCTTGCTAAGATCAGATTTTAGTTTGCATGGAAACACAGACAATTCGTATAGTTGTCTTGAGTTGTCCTGCGAAGTATTATAAGTTACACAATAAAGTTATAATACCCTCTACAAGGGAATATTAAAATAATATGAAATCTATATATTTTATATTAACATTTTTGCTGTTGCACAATTTCAAGGGTATAAAAACCCCATCTGAGACGACGACCTTCAACTTTCCGTCTAATTGGCGGCAATATTTTATATGCAAACAAATAAAGGCTGTAATTTAATAATAATTAAATGAATTTTCGGTGTTTTCGATCCAATTAAGCTGTTCTTTTTGTGTGCAATCTATAGATATCATAACATATGGCAGATTCACACACACGCACACATTCCACATTCCACATGGATCCACATGTCTGTCAAAATTGCCAAAAACAACAATAATAGCAGCAGCAGCAGCTACAATAACAACAGATGTTCAAAAGCTGCGCGAAAAGGTAAACGAGTTGCGAGAGCTAAAAAGAGCAGCAGAGAGTAATGTAAGTGATTGTGTGTGTGTGTGTGTGTGGGAGGCATGTAACACTGACTATGACCTCAAACCACCCACAGCAGCAACAGTTAACAGTGAGTGGCTAGCAATGTTAACAGCAAAAATATGTTGCTGTTTTTTTTTGCACTGCTGACGTCACGTGATCCAAAAATGTTAGTTTTCTGTTAGGTTATGTGGCTATTGTTGTTGCTGTTGTGCCCACAAAAGGTGCGCTTACAATTTTCTCCACTTTCTACAAGAAAAATGTGAGAAATCAAAAAGATGCGACCGCTTTGTCAATGTATTTGTATATATGTACATACATATCTATCTGTTTGTATGCACGTGTATATGTATGTATGTACGGTCATAAAGTTCACTCTGGGAAAAGCAACATGATACGTAGAGTTGTTATTGTTAAAATGTTAAAATGAAAATAGACCGCAATTTATTGATAAAATCAATCAAAATGTAATGCTGATAAAAAAAATTCAACTTCTACAAACAATGGCTATTCATTCAGAACAGATGGCTCTGCAGTGGCTGCGGGAAGCGGGTAGCGGGCAGCGCAGTCAGCGTCAGCGTCAGCGGCAAAGTGAAAGATCGAAAGGGTACGGGTGCGGGGGCAGGAGCAAAAGAATTTTCATGCTAAAAACGATCGAAATGTTTGTTTACAATTTACAGAAATTGTTCACACATAGACACACAGAAAGAAAGAGAAAAAGAGAGAGCGCGCTACGTTCTAAATGAGAGAACGGCGTCGAGAGAGAGCGACTGCCAATTGAATGAGTATCTGTTTTGATCGCTTATTGTGATTAACTATCTGTGTGTGTGTGCTTAAATTTGTGGGGGGATGACATCACCGCACGCTGCTAGCCCAAAGTTCGCACAGTATCTCTCCCTCTGTCGCGCTCTCAGTCTCTCATTCTGTCTGCTGCCTCTTCTTAAATCTGTTGCTCTTTTGAGACGCCCAACACCTTTGCAAAATGTATCTGTGTGCTTGAGCTTCGCACAGTGGGCTAATATGCACGAAAAGTTTTTGACGTTTGAATTCATTATTATTTAATTTTGTAGTTAAGCTTAAAATTTAAATTGCATTGATTTTTAAAAATGGGAACAATATTTGCATGAAAACAACTAAATGTACATAGATAAATATAGTTTGTTCTTTGTGAGAGTATAAAATTATGTTTTTTTCTTATAAAATACAGCAATTATTAACATACATGTGCATGCAACAAGTGAATTTTTGCTATGAAAATGTAAATTAAACCACTGTGCGATTGCACGTAGGCGCAACAACAAACTCAAGTGGTTTTGTTTGTGTTGACCAGCAAGAAAAGAGATAGGCAGGCAGAGAGCGAGAGAGA
Organism: Drosophila repletoides; assembly: GCA_018150835.1. Taxonomy (NCBI): domain Eukaryota; kingdom Metazoa; phylum Arthropoda; class Insecta; order Diptera; family Drosophilidae; genus Drosophila; species Drosophila repletoides. Next base: position 259,520 of record JAECWQ010000202.1, read on the forward strand.
GCTTACGCCAACGCTGACTTTTCATTTTTTTTTTTATGGCTGCCTGTGCGTGTGCATGTGTGGTTGTGTGACGTACTCTCTCTCTCTCTCTCTCTCTCTCTGTCTGTGGTTTAGAGCTGGGGGTCTCTCCATATTCAATCAGTCGTTTGGAATTCGCGAAACAATGCGGTCGCCGTACGAAGATAGCGCTGCCACGTTCTCCACGGAGAACAACAACAAGTATCACACTAGCTACAATAATAATAATAATCATAATAATTACCATAAAAACTCAAATGGCAATGGAAACGGTATACCCTATCACGCGCGGGAAAATTCCTTGCCATTTAGCTATGGTATAGCCACAACGTCTACGTCGCTGCGCAAAACGCCAACGCCAACGCGTGCCGATAGTTTTCTAGATACTGACTTTGGTCTAAATAACCATAAAACTATTACCAACAATAATAATAATAATAATAATATAAATAATAATAATAATAATAGTGTTAAGAGTGATATGCTAAAGCCGCAGCCACGTTTAACGAGCCCTTTGCTGGTGCGCAAAACACTTGGCAGCCGTTCGAATAGTTCGAGTAATTCGAATGGCATCCAAACGAATACGAATCCGAATACGAATATGAATACCAATACGAATACCATATCGAATACATATCATTATGGTACAGCAACGCCGCCACGGGCTGACTTTGATCAGCTGCTGCGAGAGCGGCGTGAGAAGGTTTATGGTGAATATCAGCGAGGAGCACAACATGAAAATCAACATGAAAGGGAACGTGCTTTGGCACGTGTCCCACCAATGCCGCCACAAAGGCGACAAACGTATAGCAGTAATAGCAATAACAATAACAAATATAATTATGATTTTGAGTTCAATTTAAATTTATTGGATTTGGATGATTTGAGGGAACCAGCTCCAGGTGCGACACCCTATAATACCCGAAATATTGAAATTAAGCAGGATGTGGATGTTATTGATGGGGCGATGCGGGGCAATAGCCGTCGCCTGGAATCCACAATTGTGGAACGTAATTATCAGACAATTAACAGAGGCAGCTTGGAACGACCTCCAATGGAAGTGACATACAAACGACAGCAGCAGCAACAACAATTTTTGTTGGAGCAACAGCAGCAGCAACGCCAGCAACAGTTGTTGTTGGAGCAGCAGCAGCAGCAGCAGCAACAACGCCAACAACAGTTGCTGTTGGAGCAACAGCAACACCAGCAGCAGCAGAGGCCACAGTTGGTCTTGGAGCAACAGCAGCATCAACGGCAGCAGCAACAATTGTTGCTGGAACAGCAGTGGTCACACAATTATGGTCAGAACCAGGTGGAGTCTCCCATTTATGCGACAAGCACAAAACGCAGCTTAACAGCAGCTGCCCCAAATAACAACAGCAACGTCAACGGCAGCAATGGAGACTACCTGTTAACGCCCAGTCCAACTAGCAGACCGGAGACGCCCGCTTTTCCGGTAACACCACGCACACCATTCGGCGGCATGCAACAACAACGTGCCACAACACCCAGCGACAACATCTACCAGACAATGCCGCCGCGACAACGTCTCAATTCGGCACCTTCACCCACCTTTGAAGTGGCAGCAGATCTAGTTAAATTTGCACGTAATTCCGCCAAATATTGGTATAAACCTAATATATCCCGGGAAGATGCTGTCGCCCTACTCACGTTACATACACCAGGCACCTTCCTGGTGCGTGACTCTACCACTTATAGAAATGCCTATGGCTTGGTGTTGCGTGTAGCCAAGCCACCGGCAGGCAGCGATGATGTAGTACGTCATTTTCTAATAGAGCCCACACAGCGTGGTGTACGCTTGAAGGGTTGCCAGAATGAACCCACATTTACCTCACTCTCTGCTTTGATCTATGAGCATTCCATCAATCAGCTAGCTTTGCCATGTCTACTGAAAATACCCCAATCGGATACGGTGCCTTCGATGGAGCTCACAAGTCCCGCACAGCAGCAACTGCTTGCCCATGGAGCGGCCACCAATGTACTATGGTTATACAGCTGCGATACGGAATCCCTGACAGGCAATGAAGCTATACGCAAGGCCATACGTTCAATGTATGAGCAACGTCCGTTGGCCGCGCCAACTGAGGTACACTTCAAAGTATCCGGTCAGGGTATTACCTTGACGGATAATACACGCAAGAAGTTCTTCCGCAAGCATTATACAGCGGATGTTATATCACACTGTGCCATCGATCCGGAGAATCGGATGTGGTCCAGTCCGGGTGAATCGGATAAAAAGACCATTTTTGCCTTTGTTGCGCGCAGATCCCATAGCTCCAAGGATAACCAATGTCACGTTTTTTGCGATCTATCCGTTGCTCAGCCTGCAGCGGCGATTGTCTCATTTGCCAATCGCACCCTACCCACCGAAAAACAACGGGATTATGTCCTTTGAGGAGCGGTTCCAGCCTTATATGGAAATATTAGGTAAGTTGCCCTGCTAGCCTTTTAGTGGCGCCTCATAAAATCCAAGGTAAATGTATTTGGGTGCGGCCTGTTTGGGCGTGCATTCGAATACAGTAAGTAATCGCTACAACGAACCCCTCAAAAAGTCGAATTAAAATACAAGCGAAACTATAGAAGAAACTAAACTATTCAGTTATATACACCAAAATCTGGGACAGAAGATTTGGTTCAAAGAACCTGTTATTTAACTCAACTTTTCCTCTCAGTCAGTAAATTCCATTTTTATATTAATTTAAGTCAAATAATTCAAATAGAATGGAACTTAAAGGATATATTTTTTCCACTTATATTTCGCTAGAACTTGATCAATAATAAAGATTGCCAAATTCGCCCTATGCAAATAAGATACAATAAAATATGGAATATAGAAATTATATATAAAATCAATTAAAGTTGGTAGAATATTTTTGAAGTGTTTAAATATAGATAAACTGGTTTTTTCTGTTTTTATCATACCTATTTTGGTCAGTCCAAAAGTGTATTTAAATTAATGAGTAATTTCAAAATAGTTTAGATTAATTGTATTAGAAACCTATAAGGGAGTCGTTTTAGATATTTTAGGCATATATTTTAGATCAACTATGGATTGTTTCCACTGTACAGTATATAGTATAATTTCCATCATTTTTAGCGTCAAACGGAAAACGATTAAAACTGTTTCAGTTTCTTGGCTTTTCCCATAGTTCGGACGTCTGTTTACTTAACATAATGCCTCCCCCATGCCAGCTGCCTGTTTGTTTGTTTTATGGTCTTCAGATATATATATATATATACGTTTCTACAGACATAGCCATAGCTATATATATAGATAGAGATACATGTGCCTGCCCAACATATCTGATGTTAGGTATATACGTGTTTTTGCTTTTCGCAACGGAAGTTTGTGTCATGAGTCAGTTGTTGCCTTAAAATGATGTAGTAGAATATAAGTTGAATTGATTTCGAATCTGTAAAGGCGTCTGCTTAGATTATACGAATATGGAGCCCACACACCTATTTGGAACTAGTCGTATTTAGAAGGCATACATATTTCTTTTTCTATTTCTATTTCTATATACAACATATATTTGATTAATTTGCCCACTTCACGGTCATGTGTGTGTCTGTGTGTGTGTGTTGAGGTCGACCGATAAGGCCCACTGTGCTTAACTCTAGGCAATATTTTTGGTTCTTTTTGATTACTCACCTATTTTTTTCCTTTTCATTTTCAATTTGTTATCAGCCGGCTCTAAAACATATATATATTTTTCTAGACAGCTCGACTGTATTGAGAAGCATCGATATAAATGATTGGAATATCAGCTTTCGATTAATATATTTATATATATATATATATAGGAGTATTATCACCAAAAATTACGCAATTTATTATGCACAGCAGAAGGATGTATTACTTTTTTTATATTTAACACTTTTCTGATATTATTATTATATATTTTCATTATTTTCAAAATTATTGACTCTTTTTCACTTCACTACACTTTACATCTTTTTATTTATAGATATTTTTTGACTTTCTTATAATTTCTTCTATTTTTTACCTCTACCTATCCCCATCAACTTTTAAACTTTCAAATCTCTAATTATTTTTCCACTTGAAAAAATCTACGATAACAATAATTAAAATATCAGAAATTTAATTTAAACTTTAATTTTTGAATGAAAGTTAGTAGATCTATTATCTCAAGATTTCTCCTAAAGTGTTTCCTCTAATAAACTTTTATATACCCTCATAGGGGGCATTATAACTTTATAAGGCATTGAAGGAGGCACAGAAAGGATCAATAGGACCAAAAGTTGTTATATAGAAAGCTTTTAAAAAACTTAATAAAATTTAGAAGTTAAGCTCATTCCAGAAATTATCAAGGTCGGACAACTAAATCATATATAGATCGGACTATGTTGTATACTAGCTAGCTTTTCCAGACTAATTTCTTTCTTTTTTACCAAGTTTTTTCTATTTTTCTACACTTAACTATATTTTTTATTATTTAACACACTTTTTATTCCCGTTTTTTAAACACACTTTTTAAGCCACTTTCTATTGTGTTCCAACAACTTTTTTTTCCGCGATTGGATTAATATTTCTTTCACACCATTATTTTGGTTAAATAAACTTTTAGATATTTGGAATTTTTCACAAACTGCAAAGAGAAAAGAGTATATAGTTTATTAGTTGGAATTGTGTATATTGAGCAAAAGTTTAAATAAATTTCATTGGAATACGAATAAATATACAAGCTTTGAATTGCGCATTTCAGAAAAATCCAAAAGAGAACGACGAAAAATTAATTCCAGACGTGTTTTCGTATTTGATTTCTTTTTTTTTTTTTGCTTTCGTTTTGTTATTGCTATTTCGCAGAGCTGCTGGGCACATAAAAGTAACAGTAAATATAATTGAAAATTCTAAAAATAAAATTTTAAAAAAATTGCCAATGACGTCAGAACATTTTCATTCTATGATTGAACTGATCAAGTGATCCCATTTGATCCATTTGATCTACAATTAAGTAATTAAAGCTAAATCTGCTTGACTATAGAATTATACAGATTTTACGATATTTTTTTTATATATTTTGCTCTCTTCCATTTTTTTCAGGCGAATGGAATTCAACGCATCGTTGGCCAGTGTTGCACTACGCACTTAGCTAATAAAAAAGTGTCACGTTATTAAATAAAATGTTAAAACTACTGAAAAAATATATTAACAAAATGTTAAAGGTTATGTGACAAACAGACGCACATTCAGCAAAAAACAAAAAATAACCTGAGCACAGTGGAGCAATGCACATTGAAAATGATAGAATAAAAATTATATTATATTGGCTAGATCTTAAGCAATTATTTCTTTTTACCATAGCAGATATTTTCTCTTAATTAATCAGTGCTTATTTGTCCTTTGTATATTAAAACCTTAACATTATAATTGTACATATAAATGTATGTTTTACTATAAGAACAATTATATTAAATAACAAAATGGGTTTTTTTTTTTGTCTTTCTTAAAAGCCAAAATATTTTTAGCATAAGCTTTAAAACAAGTTTTATGAGTGTTTAACGGAAAAAGGTTTGGAATTTTGCTTTATTCTCACGATATTGTTCCACTGTGCAAAGATTCAAACGAAACTTGAAATTAGATGTTCAAAAAGTGTCCGACGAAAGCTAATCTATCTAATAACAATAAATTTTGGGACAGAAATAATTTAAAATTTAATAAAATGTTGAGCGAAATGTAATCAATTTTTAATTTTTCAGCGGTACGCAATTAATTTACATACATACATAATATAATTCATGTGGTATACTTAAGCTCTACTAATGCAGTCATAATGAGTAAATAAATAAAGTGCAATGATGTTCAAGATAAAAAAAAGATGAAAAATCTATAACCAAACCCAACCTTAGAGTTTTAATGTACTGGGAAAACCATACTTTAGATTTTAAAAATCTTTTTACTAGCGGATAGAAACAGAAAAAGGTTTTTCCCCCCTTTGAAATCCGAATTTTCCAGTACCCTTCTAAATAAGTCAGAAGAAAATCTACAGTATCTATAGAGATCTATTTAATAGCTTCAGTATATCGGTAATAAGTACGCAAACAAACCGCAAATAAATAAGTTTTCTATATGTAAGTCGTTATTTTTAATTACTAGACCCAGCATCTGTTTATAATGGGTTATCTCCCTCTCTCTCTCTCTCTCTCTCACTCTGCGTAGTTCCAAAGTAGTACAATGGGAAAATATAACTAAATATATGTAACAATTGTTGCTTTTGTTAAACAATTAAGTGACTGATATATTGCTATATAGCTTATATGTATATGTGCATGTGTATAGTACAATACACAGAATTGTGTTTTGTAATTTAATCTTATCGTTTGACAACTACTATATAGATATTTTAACCATATACATATACATATATGATCAGCTAACAGAGTAAAGTAAACAGACACATGCGCATATATATCGTATATACTGCAAATCATCTGGAAATTCCAAAGCAATTCTATCAGTAATTAATGAACCTTATTTCCGGATATTCATCTATAAATATGTTTGGAGTTTGCAACTATTATTTTGATCTGGTTTTCTAAATAATTTACTTAATTAAAGCAGAACTTTCCTACTTAGAAATATATGTAGAATCGAATTCGAATTTTAACACATCGGAAACAACTGATCTTCTAGAAGTTTTATTTTTAATTTTAATTATTTGCAGATAGTAATCTTGTAGCCTGCACTGTATAAGCTGGTCTAATGCGGTTGCTAGTAGGATACAGAAAAAATTAAATGTGAAGTTTCAGATTAAAAGTTAATTTAAAAAAAAAAATTAATTTTCCTTACTATATAATTTTTAGCTGTCACTACTTTATTAGCCACCACTGTAGCAGATTAATATGCGTTTTCCAACCCCTGCAGCAGGCGGCAAGGCAAAGCGTGTCAAGTGAAATGAAAATGCGACTGTCGGCGACCTTGAAAACAATTTGTGCCATGATGACGTCATGCACGTCAACAAGAAACTGGCGCAACAGGCGAAATGAGAAAAGAAGCGGCAGCTGTTCTCTTAATTTCAATAAGACAGCCATTTAAAATAGGATGCAGCAACAACAACAACTACGGATGAAAACAAATTCGAAGCAAATTCTATGCATAACTTAAAAACCACTTTGCACCCACAAATTGCTTTTTTTCTTTTAATTTGACTTTATTTTTTGGCTGCGGCTCATTTCCTTTTATTTTTTTTAATGGCTACAGAAAGCGAAACCCGTTCTGTCATGTTCTCTATGGCTGCATGTATGTTGGTATGTGTGAGCGTGTGCGTATATATTTTTGTTAATTAAGCAATAAGAAAGAGCCGCCGGCGCCAAACAAATACTGCGAGCCACTTACCGAACTTCTTGCACATTAGTCGTCTACTTGGATTTGGTTTGCGCACTTTTTAAATAAACCAATTTTGTTAAACATTTTTCCAATTAGAACGCACTTCACTTGAAAACTCACGTATTACGGTACTTTTAAGCTATCGCTATCGATTGTTACTGTAGATCGATGAGTATGTTAAGTAAAAAGCGCGCGCACTGTTATTTAAAATAATTATGTTAGCTGTGGACAACTATCGTTATCGGATTGAGCTGTAGATCGAGGCTTACCGTGGGTATGTTAAGTTAAAAGCGCGCGCGCTATTAATTTAAATATTTTGATCGAGATAATTGAACTTGTAAAACCAGCAAAGTAGATGATTTTTATTTAAATTCACCTCCAAAAAGTATGCTACACTTTTTTTTAAGTCTTTCAATAAAGCTAATACGAAGATTGTTATTTTCTTGTTTAAATTTTGCATTAATTTTAATACATTTGGTTGTGTGTGTTTGTGTGTACAAAAGTGAACATAAAATCAACGTTCTTTCATACGCTGTAGCATGTGTATCTGAGTGTCGTATGTGTGTATGTGTGTGTGTGTTATTAGATATCTACATAGCTACATACATAGTTTTGTTTACATATTATTCAATTAAACATAATAAATACATTTCTAAGCATATATATATATATATATAGATATATATAATACGTATATAAATATAACAAATAATACATCCAGTTGGTGCGGCTTTACAAAATCGGGCCTCCAAAAACAATGCCAACTCCGGCATAATTCAACAGTACAATTATTAGTACAAAAATACATAATGAAAATAGCTCAAGTAATGCCAATTAACTTCGATCGATTTGTGATCTTGTGTTACAAAATGTTTTTTTTTTTTTTTTTAGCTTTATAGTTTAATTTTAGATACAAATTTCTCTAGGTTTTCACGAGCCAATTGCTATTAACATTGGCCACTAATTCGATTTAGCCGAATATGGACTTGTAGAGCCAACAGAGGGCGGTGTGGGTGTGGCACCGCTGCGAATACCATCGCCCTCGCATACATATTTTCCTGTAATAGAAATAAAAACAAATAAGTTATTATAAGATTACAGATATACGGGATTTCTGATCTTAGAAAAGTACATCATTGAACGATTTATACACACCTGATACAAAACGTCTTTTAACTAGGGACAAACGATATCCACTGCCCTGAAGCTCAAATTCGATGCCCGACAGAGTTGTACCCTCACAATTGAACTGTGCTGCCAACATAGCTGGCGTCGAGGGTCCATCATTGAGCTCCAGTCGAGCACGAAGCGTTCCAACGCCGCCATCCTGTGAGTTCTGCGATATATCCGTAAAGTTCCAAACCAAACGATTCGATTCACCCAGCCTAAGCGCAAGGCAAGAGCATTAATTGTGAATTTAATTGAAGAAACAACTGCCTTACCAGGATGAATGCGGCTTGGACTGAACATTGCGAACAGATCCATTAACCGGTACGGAGAGCGTTACATTGAGCAAAGGCGACGCATTGGCCATGGCATGATTATTATATTTGTAATCCACTTTAAGCGCCGTATAACTTGGCTCACATTTCCAATAGCTGACCAGCTGGAAGGGACACGAGCTGGCCCCAGGCTTGGTGCGCACCTGATACTTGAGTATATCCACATTAAAATACGATGCAGTCGGATTTTTTTCCGCCTGGCGACGCAATAATGCTGTCAGCGCTTGCATATTAAATTCCAGCACGGTGCTCTGTGTGCTCGACTGTTGCCGATCTCTGCGGAAATTAAAGATTCAAAATTTAGTATGGAATACATAGGTTAATTTCACTCATATTCATATTCCTACTTACATTTGTACAAGTTCACCGTTGGGTACAAGGTTTTCTAAATGTTGTACTTGCTTAATGCGAAATCCCAGCTTGGCTGGATTTGGATTATTGGCTAGCAGACCGGCAATGCCGGCTGGGAATGATAGCATCATATCACCGGACACCTTAACCTGGCAACGGGATTCTTCGCTGCCACGGAAATAGGCATGTATTATCTCATGGAATGCTACTGCCAATGGAATTGTATCCGAAATGCCAATTGTTAGTGGGGATGGGCCACGTGATGACCCCATGCCCCCAATGGCTGTACGAAACTCGAGACTTCCAATACTATCCGCTCGATTCATCGCCGGAGCCGGACTCATACGTCCCCGACCCAATTGTGATGCTGCCGCTGCTGCTGCTGCTGCTTGTGTTGCTGCTGTACCAATGGCAATCATATCGGAGCGACGGGAAGGAGGACGCGGTATGGCTATACTGCTGCCGGTAGCAGATGTGGGAGTGGGTATTTGACGACCCGGCGGTTTACTCAACGTTGCCGATGGTGGCGCCGAAACGCTCATTTCGCCCAATTCCGAAAAAATATCACCCAGATCCGCATAACGATTGTGGCTCGCATTATTCGCATTGTTGTTGGACAGTGTTGGACTCTGTAGAGGCGCATACGGATGCACACTGGCCGTTGGCGTTGAAGCATTCGATATCTCTGGCGACTGTTGACGCGATACAGCCGCACCACCACGCATTCCTCCTCCCTGCAGCTGCAGGCTGTGATGCTGTAAGAAAAGCAAGTATTAATATAATTGATATAAGGTTCAACTGAAACACTCAGCAATAAAAAAGTGATATTTACTAACCGCAAAAACGCCTGTGGGCGACAGAGAAATATTGCCAACGGTGGCTCTCAACTCATCCACGCTGGCCGACATGGGCGCCTTGCCATTGCTAAGGGGTTTAATTTCAACGTGAATGCGTCGCTCGTGTTTCTCATTATCCGAATCCGCATCCGGATCAGAGTCGGAATAAAAGCTATCAGCTGCTAAAATGTTAATTTATTGTTATTTAAATGGTCAAAGGTAATTAACAAATAAACACTTACACTTATCATGGCTCTCCTCCCAGGCTATTTCCTTGGCTGGCTGTATGCTAAATCCCTCCTCATCCACTTCGTAACCACCGCCAGTGGCGTTTGAGGCGGCAGCGCCGCTGCCAGCAGCAGCAGCACCAGCAGCAGCGAGTCCTGTGCCACCAGTCAATGTTAATGCACCGGAAATGTTACTGGTATTCGCCAAACTGCTACCACTGGCAATTGGAATGCCGCCTCCAGCAGCTCCTCCACTGCCACCCATGCTGCTGGCGCCTGCTGAATCAACGCTGCCCTGCCCCGATGTGGCAGACAACGCTGCCAAGCCGCCGCCAGCGCTGCTGCCGCTAGAGTTTTGTGTCTTCATGCTTCTGCCATGATCATCATAGTCGAGCAGTGTATTATTTGCACGGTCCACGCTACATAAAGTAATTAAATAATTATTTAATTATTTTAATTAAATTCTATATGATAAACTCACCTGGCCAGCCGCTCTTCCTGTATGTTATGGTCAGCGGCCTCGTTGTCTTTCTTCTTTTTGGATTTTTTTGTTTTCGCTTTGTCGCGTCTACTACGCAAAATGCCCGAAACTATGCATTATAAAAGAATAATATTTATATTAATATTACTTGAAATAGAGCTCTCGAGCTTGACTTCATTTGGGACAACAAACAGCTGTACAGCAAACAAACAAACAAAATACATAAATCAATTACTTAGGCAAACTATATACATATATGTATAACCGATCTACGCACATTAACACCATATTCTGAAATCTGATTAATGAGAAGGGATAAGCTTTATATATTATATTATTAAAAATAGGTAGAAAAAACAGTATATATATATATCTAGTATCCTTAATAACATTTTCCTAACAAGTAGAATCAATACCGTTGCAGAGAGTATTATAATTTTGATCAGGATTTATTCCAATCTGCAAGGGTTTTTAAGCTAAAAAAAAAAATCTGTGGGATATGATATAGAATTTAGTTATCATAGAAAATATGGAAAAATGTTATCAGTCATATCTGTTATATGCAGAACTGTAGAGTTTGCAGTAGAGAAACAACGGAATCACTTCTTATTTTTATAAACATTTTTTAAGATTAAAAACAGAAATTTTAGATATTAAATAGAGCTTTAGCAGAACGCTGTTAAAGTGCGTAAGCAGAGTAGTGTGTGTTGGACAGGAACTCAAACACCGCCATAAAATGCTACAAATGATTACATGAATATGTGTTAGAAAAGTGGAGAGTAATAGATTTATTACAACATAAACAACATACAACATTGGAAAATTGTTTATAAATCTAATAGAACATGCATAGAGAGGTTGAAAATATATATATATACACATACATACAAATGAAGGTTAATAAAGATATATACGTATATAACATATTTTTGAATGGGATTTTTATGTATTCAGGGTCAGGTCAGGGATATTGTCTGAAGTAGAAGGATAGGTAAGCACTTTACTATCATTTGGCATTTACCCTGAGAGTTTGATGTGAATATATTTAAAAGTGACGTTGTACGTCTGGACGTTGTTGTTGCGGTTGTTGTTGGTGTTGTCGTTGTGGCGCCGTTGTTGCCCACTGCAGTCTGTTGTTGATGATTTAGATGATCTTGCTCGTTTAATGATTTCGATAATTGTTGCTCGCTTGTCGTTGCATTCATTTGCTTTCTGCCAGCTGCGTTTGCAGTTGGCGTTAAGGCCTCTTGCGGCTGTTGTTGTTGTTCTTGCTGTTGTTGTTGCTGATCTAAAGTTGTTTATTTTAATTGAAATTAGTTGTTGATTCGACGGTGCATAGATGATTAAAGTGGGTTAACGTATGAATGCATTATTGATGGAGTAAAGCGTATAGAACAGTATTAGTGCTGTGTCTTTTTCATGGCTTGTTGTATGTTTGTGTTGGGTGTGTGTGTGTTGTGCGTGTGCGTGTGTGTGTTTGTGTTGGGGGGGTGCGGAATGGGTGGGTTAACATTTGGCATTGGCTGGCGTTTGAGTGTACATATCGAAAAGTACATAACATAAATAACAAAATATAAGTATATATATATATATACACATACATATAAATAAAAAAAAATGTTTCCTACGATAGTAATACTATCGTAAGTACTATCACTATACTCAAATAGTCACAAGAGTGTCGTTAAAATGGATAACTATTCAAGATATTACTTAAAAACTATTACCAACTCCTTGCCACGATAGTAATAACGATAGTTTTGCAACAGTATAATTTATAGAAGAAATCTTAAAAGTTTCAGTTCCAAACTAGAACCTGCTGTTCACTAATTAACTGATATTATAAATAATGCTAAGGCGTACTATCTATATACGTTGGAATAAACGTTGGGAAAAATTCAATTAATTTAAACTATCGAATATATCACTGGAAAACAAAAAAAAATATCTATTATATGACTCTACCAATTGAATTTGTTGTAAATTTTAACTAACAACTAATTCATTTGTGATGTAATTTTTTTATGTACTTTTAAAAGAATGTATCGATAGCTTGAAATCAAGAAAATGTTAGATTAACAGATCAATAGGAAATAGGAACAAATGACAGCTGATTTTGATTAGACACATCACAGATATGGGTAAGAGAAAGAAAGACCATAGATAGCGCCATATAAAAGTTATAAATACAAATCGAAAATAGGAACGAAAGAAACTGTTGTTATATGTATATAAGAAAATCAAAAAACAAAGCATTAAATAAGAAATAATAATAGAATGAACCTTGATTACTATTATCCTGAAGATCAGAGTTAGGGGAATTTTTTGTGGTTGTGAAATTAATCGTGCCAGTAGTTGTAGTTGTTGCTGTTGTTGTGTTGTTGATGGTGTTCAAATTGACGCTTGTTGCTGTTGTGATGTTCGTGTTGTTGTTGTAATTGTTGTTGTTGCCAGCCATACCGAAATTTCCAGCTCCTGGGCTGACATTCTGCTGCTGCTGTTGTTGTTTAGACGTCGGCATAAACCAGGAACGCAAACTTTTCACCGTTGATGTGGCACTGCTCGCTGCCGGCAGTGTTTGTTGCTGTTGATGTTGCGCTCCCAGTGTTTCCGGTGATGTTGGGCGCGGCGATGACAGACCACCGCCTGATAGACTACCCAGCATTGCATCATCAGCATAGGGTATACTGCCGCTAGCTCCGCTGCCGCTTCCCAGCGATATGCCAGCCAGCACATCACTCCCGCTGCCAGCGCCAAGGCCTCCACGTTGATCCATGGACACCAGACTGCCCGAAGCGGCAGCAGCGGCATTGCCCGACCGTAATGCTGCCTGTATACTGGTTGCCGAATTCGAATTGGATGCTGCGGCAGAGCTCTGTTGTGGCTGTTGCAGTCGCGCTCCACTTGTCAATGACACAAACTCCAGTTCGAGCATTTCTGGAAAGTCAAGATTCGATTAAAATTCAGTTTGAAGAGATTTTTGTCGTAGAAATATCATACCAGGTTTCTCGAGACCCGTATATTTATTTAATACGAATTGTTCGAGCAGCTTATCCACAGACATGTCCACGAACTGACGCTTGAAATCCGAATGAACTTGTCCGACCATATCATGATTATTTTGCAGCATTTCCAAGTATGTGGAAAGGAATTCTTTCATTTGACGCAGATGCACCTCTTCAATCTCTTGAAAGCGCTAAAATAAATATTATTTAGTTGATTTCTATTGAATGTTTTGAACGCATTTTCTTCAGATTACCTTGCATGTTTGAGTCATGCGTCGCTCAAATTCATTCTTGATGGGATTATGCTTGTCCAGCAACGCTCTGTAATCTTCGTGTAGTTTCTTTAGTTTACTTTCCAGTTTCTCGGCGTCCTTGTGTGAACCATTATCTTTACGCAACTTTTCCAGCTCCACAACTTTGCTGGCATACAAATCTCGCAGCTTTTGCACAGCTACAGTTGACGTTTGTATGGCCTGAACGCATTCCAACGTCTGGGATTCCTCCTCCTTGACACATTTATGCTTTTTATGCAGCTCATCAGCGTATTTGGCCACATCCTTGACCAGTTCCGATAATTTCTGCACCATTTGCATATGCAAAGTGGATAGTTTCTCTGCCGAAGTCCTTAGTATGGTCCAAACCGGTGCAAAGGTGCTGTTCACTGTGCCCGTGCTGGCTTTGTGGGCCAGTTTGGACATCATTTTAGAGTTTTGCTCCTCAATGTTGGATTTCTCCCGGAGAAACTCCGACAGCTCTTTGCTCGCAACCAGACCAAACTTCATATTATGATAGAGTACATCAAACCCATTGTTCTTCTCCCCCTGCACAAGAAATTATTATTAGCAATTGCTTAGACTAGAGATGGGCATCGCAAGGAACCCAAGAGAATGAATCAGTCATTTCCTGGTCAGCAACTTACCCAAAAGTAATCATTAAAGTCCACCGTCATATTGAGTATATTCCTAAAAGCTATGTCTTAAAAAATTCTAGGCTTAGCTTTGCTTTGCTTCGATTGTTGTTGGATATTTGCCTTTGGCTTTGTTTTGTGTTATTCTTATTATTATTATTATTAATATTTTTGTTAATATTGTTTTTGTCGTCTTCGTCGTCGTAGTGGCTATTTAATTGACTTGAATTTCCAATCCGAATGCCCTACACGCTTAATAATTGGCACACTGACATTACGCTGGCTGGGCTCATCATCATCAGTATCTGTTTCGTCCTCAGGACGCATTGGTTGCAATAGAGCTTTCCTTAGATCCACTTGGCTGCTACTAAAGAAGAAATTTCAAATAACATAATAAAATTAAATAATTATTTTTGTCATTTTATCCTAACTATTTAATAAGTTTTATTAAAACTGAACCGATTCATCAGTTTTTTTTCAAGATATGCCATGACACCTTCTGTCCGATTTTTTGCATAATTTTAAATTAACACCTTCATCATTATTTTCTCATCAATAAAATACATTTTTCTATTAGTATACCCTTTAATTTTCAAACGTTTTACATAGATATTGAGACATATATTATTATAATTTAATAGAAATTGAATTGTAAAAAACTTTAAGTACTGAAAAATATTGAAATATAATTGACAAAGTTAATAAAATATAATCGATAAACAAAATTATAGCTATTTTCCGCAGTTCTCCACCTTGGCCATTTCCAGATCGATGCGTTCGTCCAATGCACGGGTCAATATGGTGCAACAATCCTTAATGGCGTGATAAATGATATTTTTAATCTGAAGCTTATCCTCGTGATTGGTATGCGAATGCGAGAGACGTCTAAACTCATGGGTCAAATGATAGCAGTGCGTAATATTCTCTGGGGAGACAAAATCCTCGGCCACTTTGATGCAATTATGTAAATTTTGAACCTGATGCGGAGCTCCGGCTGGTATAAATACTGCATCGCCTAGACACTGAACAATGGGGTAACCCTCCACGCCATATTCCTTAAAGAGCCGCGCACGCAACTTATCATCCAAATACCAATTTTGATCATGTATAGGATCATGATCAGGCTCAAGTCGGAAGCCCTTCTCCAACGTAACGCGATTGAGTAAATCACGTATTTTATCAGCATCCCGAGCCGGAAATATATGCCACAAGGCACCCGGCAAGACATCCGATGATTGGCAGCGTGAACGTGTTATATAATCACAGCCACCCAACGCAATGGCCCGTTGTGTGGCCGCCAATTGTGGCTTACTATCCTCATCCGTGGGTATGCCCACATATACCATTATATTAACCGCATCCGATATATCCAAATGCAAATTGGTAGTACCTTTCTCCGGATGCAACGCCGAACCATAAGCATTATACATTTTTGGTCCCAAATCGGGGGGTACAAACATTTTGGGCAAACAACTGGCTATATTCAGATTACCCGTTCTTAGCGTATACTCTGGCATGGGCAGGCCGCGCATTAAATCTGCAAAGCGTGTTGGTAAAATCTCGGCAAAATCATCGCCAGGCGGCCAATCCTTAAGCTTCAGCAACATTGGCTTGCCATTAGCATCAAGCAGACGTTTCTGCATGCACTGAAATCCCTCCCAGAAATGACGCATCGGCTGATTGGGCACCAGGTTGCCATTTAAACAATTAATTAAATCATTGGGTTTGTCACCGAAATCCCGACAAAATGCCTGCGGATGCCATAGGTCTAGATTCAATGAACGTGCCACCTCTGAGATCACAACAGGCTGTCCACATTTCCATACTTCCTGATACAGTAAACGATTGTCCGGATGCATTGGATCCGTAAGGCGTAATAATTTGCCATCGCATAACCATTCATGGGGCACACCTGGCGCCAATTGAGTGGAATGGGCCAATGTCATTGCGCGAGGTGGAAGAAAGCGTCGCAAACCGGCAAGTCCTTTCCGTAAAAAGTTAATATGCTTCAAATTATCAAAGGCGCTCGTTATGGGATCCTTGCCCAGTGTTTCCTTTGTCCAGATACGTCCGGGTACATAATCAATGCCATGTTCACGTGCAAATTCTACTTTCTTGGCATGCACTTGCTCTAGACTCTGCTGCTGCTGGAACGTTTGTGCAGTAGCCAAACATGAGGCGCTTGTTTGTTGTTTTAATTGCGATTCCTTGATCAAATCCTCTATTAGCTGTGACAACTGTTCATCCTTAACCTCCTGCTCGCTGAGCAAACAGCCGCATACCTGTGGCACCTCCCACAACATGCGCACCTCATGCAAAAGCCTGCCCAGCACATTTAAAGCGTCCCCGGCTATAATTTGAGTTAACATCAATTCTGGCAGTGCATGTGATTCCGGTTTATTATCATCGGTACAGAGTAACCATTGGTATTCATCATATCCGCGTTGTGTGTCCTGACTACGTCGCTTCGGCTGCACTCCCTCTTTGCGATCCTTGAAGCAATCAATGCATACACCAAAGCCACACTTACAACATGTCCAATGGTAATTAAATAGTGTTGTATCGCATACATCGCATATCTCACGTATACCCTGCACTGCCTTTTTCCAGGCGATGGTGCCATCGGAATTTTCGTGTAGCTTCAATGCCTCCGCCTCTTGGCGCCACAGATAACAGAATTGATCGCCGGCATGTAACAGTATGTAACGACACACCTGTATATCCATATAACCCGCTGTGGGCGCTGTTTTTCCATCCGGCTGCCATATGGCATAATCCTCACTTGTTGGCTCCTGGTAGGGATTCGGAAACCCTGCGACACTCAACTCGCCAGCGGCATTATATTGCAGCCGTCGAAATTCATAGAAACGACAATAGATATCATTGCTGGAGTTGTTGTTGCTGCTGCTGTTGTTGTTGTTGCCTGTTGCGGTGCTGGAGGCAGCGCTGGTGGAGGCGGGGGTGGAGGCAGCGGTGGTGGTTACGTGGGTGGTATTTGCGGGGGTGGGGGCAGCTGTGGTGGTGTTTGCGGAGGTGGTGTCTGCGGGGGTAGTGTCTGCGGGGGTGGAGGCATCAGTCAAGGTGGAGACGTCCTGTGTTGCACGTCGCCTGCACTCACGGCATTTGGGTATTGGTTTCAATGTTATTGATCGCTGCAACTTAAAGCAAGGCAAATGTTGCAAAAATATCGTGCAACTAGTGCGATGTTTATTATCGCGCTGTTGCTCATCGTTATTGAGTTCGATAACAGTATTCTGTTGCTGAGGCTGTAGCTCCATATTATGCTGTTGGTCTGTGTCCAAATTGGCGCGCTTGCAACTGCTGCTGCTGTTCGTTTCATTCGATATATGTATTTCGATAATTGATTTGGGCTCCGAGACTCGCTTACGACAGTTATCGAGAACATTTGTTATTGGCATTGCCATGCCGCAATTAGTTGTTGTGGTTGATGTTGCTGTTGCCTGCGACATTTTTTACTGTACGCCGTCGCAAAATGTGGGTGAGAGAAAAAGAGAGAGGGAGAAGGGGAGAGAGAAAAGCATAATATGAACATCTCATAATTAGCCAGCAATAATACAATTTTTTTTGCATTTGTAGTCGGCTTTGTTTTGTACTTGGTATTGCTTTCTTTTCTTAACATAAATGAATTTTGCATTCATGTTGTAGTTGGATGTTTTAGCGCTGCTGCTCTCATTCTTCCGCCTGCGATCGTTATCGATAACGATTATCAGAGGCTTAACAGCAGCATTTGAAAATTAAAATCAAAGTGCCTTTGATTACATATGTTGCAAATGCATGTTATGTTATATGAAGAAGTATTAATACTATTAATGCTAATGTTTACTTGCACTTTTTTTTTGTTATTTTGATACATCAATGTAGTACCTGGCACATAAAAAAACCGTATACAAAAGTACAATCAACGCTTAAATATAAAATAGATATTAATATAGTTTAAATAAATGGGCGTTTCTTTTTTATATACATATGTATGTATAAGTGTCTGATAAGTCTGATAATGCAAACACTCCCAATAAAAAAACAATTGAATTAGACATAATCACATAAGTATAATTATTTATCTATATATGTATGTATGTTCTTACGTTTATGTACGTATAGAAAAGTATTCATTTTTATACCCTGTACTAATGGATAAAAAGAGTATATTGACTTTGATCAACCAAAATGAGACGAAATGAATTGTTTTAGCATTGTCCGTCTATCCGTTCGCAAAAATGCGATCTCGGAAAGTGAGTCTGATAAGTGTTGTTATGTTATGTACTAGAACTGGGTACAGAGTATTACCAAGTTGTGTACGTTCGACTCTGTATGAAGTCGATAAAATGCGCTTGCTATAGCGAAAGACGAGGACAATGTTAACATGGATAACAGAAAGTACAGTCAACATTCGTAATGTAAAACTTCTACAATTCGAAGCAATTTATATTAAAATAGATTAACAAGAGTTAGGGAATTTTGTTTACATAATGTAAACAACCTGTGCTGTTATGTTAAGAGACCAATTAGCAGCCATATGCAGTATACTCGTCTCTTTCCGTCCCCGTCCCTCTCTCAATGTAAACATTTCAGAGTCACAACAAGTGTCAAGTAAAAGTATGTAGCACATCGATAGCTTTTTATCGATAGTACAAGCCCTTATATAAACAAAGTTTGCAACGAAAGACAAGAAGCCCGACAAATTAACCTTGGTTGTCGCAGCACCCAACACACACACTCACTCACACAAACAAATAATATACGCCCTTGTGGCAGTTGCGATAATATTTTGGGCGTGAACCGCTGCCGAAGCCGCTGCTGCTGCCCGTCTTATCTATGCACACACACACACACATGCATATACAAGCACACAGAGCAAGAACAGCATAAAAAGAGAAATACAAAAACAAAAGAACCTTACAAAAAAAAAAGAGCTTGCCCTCTCTGTGAATTGATGAATCAATTCACTTTCTTTTATTAGTTGACCTTTTAATTAAATTGACTTCCGTAGACTAATTGTTCAATTTATATAAGAACTTAACTGTCTTTCTAAAGGTGTTAAATCAATAAATAAAAAAAAACTGACTGGGGAATGCGAATTGGTAGCAAGTTCTAAAAATTTCACTTAAAATTGCAGTTTGTAGGTACAGTACTCGCTCGATAAATACAGCTCAACAAATTAATAGCGCAAAAAAGTGCTATATAATAAATGTTCACACAAATTAAAAAATACTAAAACTAGTAAAGCGACTAGTTTGCATATAAAAAAAAGGACAAGGCTAATTAACCGTTCTTGTCATCCTGATCAATAATAAATATCCTTTATGTGGTCGGATATGCCTCCTTCAATGCATTACACATTTCATGACAAAGTTATAATACACTTTTCAAGTGTATAAAAAACTTGGTATTTAAAAATGCAGCTTATAAATATATTAAGTTTTAAAGAAAATTATTTGTATAAAGATCCTAATTATCGAACATTTACTGTACCAAAACAACAGAAAGACAATAATAACACGCTCCCATTATTATGTGCTGTAAGCACGACAACACTGCTGGCTTACTCCCCTACGCCCCCATTCCAATTTCGTAGTTATTACGACACACGGCCAACACCAGAGGCCGTTAAACCCAGTAGGAGAAAAGATGGGTATTTGTTTAGGAAAAATTTAATATTTATATCTAAATAAATCCAGCTGATAACATAGCAAAATTTTGTACCTTTTTTTGTAGCGTAAACACAACAGCTTCACGACAACACTAACAAGCGATTACTACATCGCTTCACACCCCCTCCCCTTCTTAACAATCCATTGCTTTCCCACTGAATGAATTTAATTTTCTTAAAGTGCACTTAAGACAATTGAAATTTTTTGCATAATTCTCTTGAATTTTTTTATCAACCTAAATTGTGTACTTAATATAACAAATATACTATTAACACACACACACACACCCATACTGCATATACATTTATATATGTTAAGGGTATCTACATGTGAGTGCGTGTGTGTATGGGACAGAGAACTAGAAAACAAGCAATTTTCACACATTCATTTTTTATACTTTAACAGCGTTTGCAACTTACATATTATTGTTGTATGTTAATAGCACTATTGCACACTCGTTTTACAATATTCTGCATTAGAAAATCTAATATTTTATTATATAGAATTCCAATTTTTCTCTGCATTCAACGCGCACATACACACACTCGCTTAGCAGAACGCGTCGTACTCAGTGTGACCTTAACTGAATAATACGAATATACCATAAATATCGAGAATTTCGAGGCTTTTAGATTACAATTTGTAATCGATATAAATAAATGATGTCATGGATATTTCTATTTATTTTGTATATCGATACTATCACTTACTGTTACCGGTGCCAAGACAAACATAGTTCGATATTTTCTGCAGCACACATCTCTAACAGCCGGACAGCTGAAGCTGCCTCTAATTGGGAATAAATATGTCCTCAACATTAATGAAATGTTTTAATTTAGCGAAAACAGTGGGCACAATAACATACAGAAGTGTGTTGGCTTCCTCAGAAAAGCAGTTAACAGCATGGAGGTAAGCTAATAAGCCTATAATTTAACTTAATTCCTGTACCGACTATCGGTTAATTTATGTAATACATCACACGCAGCCCTTCAACTGTCGGAGCTCTGTTAAGATGCAGCGTTCACACCAGTGTTCCAATGCAACAAGAACGTTTAATGGAATTCTTTGATGATCCGAAACATTGGAGCGAGAATGAAGTGAAAGTGGGACGCGCCTGGAAACAAGATGAGCTGAGAATCAAATCAAATAAGGAACTGCATCAGCTGTGGTACATACTGTTAAAAGAGCGTAACATGCTGTTTACTATGGAACATGAATGCAACGATAAAATGGAAATATTTCCCAATCCCGAACGCATAGATAAGATTAAGATCTCTATGGATAATTTGGAAACAGTTGTTCGCGAACGCAATAAGGCCTATCATCTGCTCGAAACGGGTGAAACGGGCGAACGTCCTCAGAGAAAGGTGGAAAATGCCTTTGGTTTGCGTTTAACGTACAAATCCTGTGAACATGTTCTTCCCCCATTTATGAACACAAAATGGATCAAATCGCGACATGTGGGTTTCGGTGGGCGTGCAGTACACAAATTCCTATTGAAATATCGCGAGAAACTGTACAATGAGAAACGCAAAGCTAAGAAGTGAGTATTAGAATCAGTTCAGTTTGTGGTCCAAACACAACCCGGATTAAAATACATCCATTATTCTTACACATAAGAAACTATGAAACTGAAGCCATAGCTTTGATTTGTTTCTTGCTCAGACTAAGCCTTGAGTTTGCAAAAACTCATTTTTTAACCTTATGAGCGTTTATAAGTTAAATATAATTTTTTTTAATTTTAAAATTTTATTCTCTTTTTTCTTTAGCCGCTCACGCAATGAGGTCATGATGATATTGAGACGTAATCCCAACTTTGACTTGCAGTTGCTGAAACGCAAATTTCCCGATGTGGATATCGATAAGTTACGCAGCAGTGATAAAACGCGTGGACATTTCGTAACCAAAGTTGATGTCTAAGAATGTCCCAATGTTGTTACCAATATTCAAATAAATTTAAATTTAATAAAGTATCAATCGTCATCAAATTTAATTTTAGTGCCCGTAAATGTAGCTATTTTTGGCTTCAATTTTTGCTTGGCCACCCAAGATGGATGCATGCCAGCTGCGCTATCCACGACTGGAGTTGTTGGAACTATAGCTGGAACAGGAACCGAAGATGCCGCGGCACTGCCATCTTCGGAGAATTTAATTTTTTGACCTTTAAAATGCGTTATAATGGGCTTTTGCTTTTGCTTGGCCAACCAAGAAGGATGTTGTTTATTATTTGAGTGCATATCTTGACGATTGTCGAATTTGGGTTTCCTTTCTACCGGCTTATCTGCGGTTTCATTTTCGCTATCATCAGACTGGCCAACTGCTGTTGATAAATATGGTTGTCCGGTTTCAGTTATAAAGAAAGGATCGATTACGTGCGTGGGCCTTTCTTTAATAATTTTCTTTGTTTTCTTAATTTCCGGTTCGGTTTCACTTATTTTTCTTTTGATTTCTTTAAAGTCAGGCTTTTTATAAACTTCTATTTTCGCAACTGTTCTGTCAGACCTTATAGGCATTTTTATTAATGTTTTCTCTACGTTGCTTTTTATTTCTGCTTCTGGTTCGGTTCTCTTTTGTTCTCCTTTCGCTTCGGGTTTACTGGGCTTCGCCGATTTCTGCTTTTTATTGGCTTTACCTTTGGATGTTTTTGTCTTTTCTGTTGAGATTATTTTCTGACCTGTTTCAGTTTCAGTTTTTATAATTTCTACTACGCCTGCCACTGTATCCATGGTATCCTTAGCAGGATCTTCTCCATCGGGTTTATTGTGTTCCAACCAATCCAGGCGATTGCGTGTCAGCGCCTTTTGATCCTTAAGCTCCTGACGCTTACGTTTCTTTTGCTCCGTGCGTTCTAATTTCTGGCGTCGCTTGCTAGTCTCCAATATTTCGCTACGCCAAGCGGCATTGGGATCGCTAGACAGGTTTAATTTCTCTTGGAAATTTTTGATTATTTCCTGCATTTTTTTATTCAATCCCAGCAAGGCAAGGGCTATTTCATCCGGCGTAGCCCGCCCATTAGTTAAGATAGTCTTGTGTTTATTCGCATCTAGCAGCAGTAAATTACTCATTACTTGTACACACTTAAATGTTTTTAATTGCGAAATGCATTCAACATTTTTGCGAATTCGTTCCTTGTGCTTTTCATTTTCCGGTGATTTTCCCAAGGCATCCTTTAGCTTGCGCAGCTTTTGTACAAGCTTCGCAATTGTTTGAGCTCGCGCCTGTTGTATGTGCTTTTTGTTGGTAATTACCTGTTTATAATTGATTGATTAAATATATGTACAACTGTTAAATATAATAAATAATAAATTGTAACGTTTTACTTACCAAATTATTAAAATTCAATTTATTAAACATTTTTAGTCAAAGAACATGCTGTTTTTGCCCGTTGTTTTCATATTAATGGTTATTTTGCTATCGGAGCTGATATCGATACTATATTTTGAAATGCATGCTATCGATAGACTTATAACAATATCCAAATAAGGAAAACGATTATAGAAAATATTAGCAGTTTTATTTGTTTCCAACTAACTGGCTATTATATAGCCGAACGAATAAATCATTAATTTTGACAGACATATGGTCTTTATTTTATTTTTTCCACTCAACTAATCGACTTGTTATCATCAGAGTCAACGGTACCATGCTGCCGCATGCTTGCTATCGATAGGCAAATGTACAAATAGCTAAAGTTATGGAACAACCTTAAGTCTTGCAACTTATTTAACAATCTAAGTTAAATTTATAGCGGTTTCTAATAAGTGTTATTTTTAAATAAGTCACAGCTCTTGTGTTATCGATTAGTTTGTAATGGCAGCTCTTAGTGACAGTGTTGCAGAACAGTTCACTGCCAGCCAGCCGAGATTAACTAACACTTACAAAATACGGCGATATAAAAAAAAAAATTCTTTGCACAAGAAAAACATACAACTCGTAAATTATTATTATACAAATAAATATATATTAGATTAATTAATGCGATAAAGCCATAGTGTTAAGCCGTGCGTAACTTAAAAATATCGTTTCGTTTTCGTTTGAAATTGACGCATAAAGCAAGAAAGAAAGAAAGAAAAAACAAGGAGGAGCCAATTGAAGCGACAGTAACAAAGAAGGTCCGGCACCATACATACATACAAACATACACGCATACGAATACGCATGCACACACATACACGCAAGCGTGCAAAGATAAGCCTGCACTGTGAGTTACGGACATAACAATATATATAAATAATAATAATAAATGAAAAATAACAAAGTGTTAATTTGCATAAATAATGAAATGCACAAATGAATCATTTGATAGCTCTCTCATCGTTTGTGTTGGTGTGCCTTCCTGTGCGTGTGTGTATGTGAGAGCGGCAGGCATAGAAAAATACTGAACTGACTCTGAGTCACATTAATTAATGTCTAATTACCGCGCTTAATTAATTTTAATCATTTTTGATTAATCATAATTATAACATATGCGTACACTTAAATATATGTAGATATATCTATTTTATTTGCAGTCGCTGCACTCTACAGTTGCAATAGGGCGAGGAACACGCACACTTACATTCAACATACGCACACATGCAAACACCGCTACACCTACACACACACAAACACACTTACTCACTCGCTCACGCACATAATACATAATATATAGACTGCAATTGTAAACAACGACAACAACAACAAAAACAACAGCAACTACGGCTAACAGTACGAAACGAAGCGAAGGTAAAGCAAAATCTGCCGGAAAATGACGGAATACAAGTTAGTTGTTGTTGGTGCCGGCGGCGTTGGCAAATCGGCGCTAACCATACAACTTATCCAAAATCATTTTGTCGATGAATACGATCCCACAATCGAGGACTCCTATCGAAAGCAAGTTGTTATCGGTACGTACATTCATATATAAAAACGATTAAGGTTATCGGTGCTGCAATTTATTTGTACTAACTTTTTTGTGTACCACATTTCGCCTGATCGTGTACCATTCCTCTTGAAAATTGAATTGTAATCAAGGCTAAAAACCGTGTTAGCCCGGTTTCCCAACTCCATCTTGTACCCAATCAAATAAAGCAAATATAATAATTAGGCACTCACATTACTAAAATAAAATAAATATAATTATTAAAATATGAAAAAGATTTAATGGCCCTAAAGCAGAGGCCTAAACCTAGCACCGCATATTTTCCAATCAAAACCGCAACGGAAACTGGGCTGGAACCCCCGAAACCCCCGACTAATGAAAATATACCTTAAAATGAAGCAACCTAAATTCAATTAAAACGGAACCTCTAACTTATTATGTTATTGTAAATGTATTTTGTAGATGGTGAGACTTGTTTGCTGGACATTCTGGATACAGCCGGCCAAGAAGAGTATTCTGCCATGCGTGATCAGTATATGCGAACCGGTGAAGGTTTTCTGCTTGTGTTTGCTGTAAATAGTGCTAAATCATTTGAGGATATTGGTACATATCGCGAGCAAATTAAACGTGTCAAGGATGCCGAAGAGGTACCAATGGTGCTTGTGGGCAATAAATGTGATCTGCCCTCGTGGAATGTGCAAAACGAGCAAGCAAGAGAGGTAAATTATTATTTCATACGCAAGACATAACATGCATTTGGGAATAATTGATAAATTCATTAGTAAAACAATCGATATCAGTGTAGCGATATTTCGATGTTTCCGATAATAGTTGATACTATTTATTTATTTATAATACAAAAGAATACAGACTTTCATAAACTTTATATAATTTGAATTGTTTTAACGCTCTTCCAGGTTGCCAAACAATATGGCATTCCATATATTGAAACATCAGCAAAAACGCGCATGGGCGTTGATGATGCATTTTACACATTGGTGCGAGAAATACGCAAGGATAAGGATAACAAGGGACGAAAAGGACGTAAAACGAATAAACCGAATCGTAGATTTAAATGTAAGATGCTTTAAATCGGACTCACAATGGATTTTTTTTGTCTCATTTATTGCCGGTTCTATATGTGTATGTATGTGCGTGTGTGTGTTTGCGCACTTGAGTGTGTGTGTGTGTGTGTGCAAGGATGTTACAACTGGCAGATAAATCTAGTATTTTATTTATACTTTTTGTGGTATTTTTCCCCTAGTGGCTTTTAGTTTACGCACACACAGACAGGCAGCAAAGGAAACATACACGCACACAGACACACGTATGTATGCGCGTGTTAGGTTGGTGCAATTGTTGAGTGGAGGAAGAACAAAATTGTATTTAATTTAAGCAACTAAAGTTTTATTGTATTTGTATGTCAAATCAGTTTTTTTCGTGCAAAATGTGTGTCGTTTTTTATTTTGTGTTTATTTAAGATTACTAATTATGCGTATATAATAACAAAAAATAACTGAATACTATTTTGTAACTGCCTTGGTTCCGATAACCAATTGTTTTTCCGTGAGCCCTAAATACTAAATTGAATATTATCGATATACGATATTTGTACAATTTCATTTTCTTTCGCTCACACACACAAACACACGCACAAATAGAATTCCATTAGAAATTTCCACAAAAAATTAAAATTTAACGAGAAGCTCACCATCTGTTTTTATATACATACATACATATATAAATATATTTTTTTTTGTGGTGCTAAGAAAGAAATCAACAAATATCAGCACAAAATACTGTATGAGTTATTTTAAAATCGATAAATTTGATTATTTTTTCTACTTATCGTACGGACAGGTTCGATCAGCAGTTACCCTTGGCTTATGCGAAACTCACCCGAAAGCAAAGCAAAGCAAAACAAAATCGTGTCTATTAATATTAATAATAATAATAAAATAAAACGACTTTATGCACTTAATAATTACTTTTCAATTAATGATTAAAGAGTTTCGCATAAGTCAAAAATACATACATACATTACAAACATAAAAAGCATATGTAGTAAATTGTTGCTACAGTAAAACACGAAGTGCAACAGATTACATACATATGTACACATATATAGTTTGCTTTAAGCTTTTTATATATACATAAATTAATATTTAATTTTTTGTATTCATTTTTGCCATAAAAAAAAAAAAAAAGAAGGAAAATAAATCAATTGTGTGTACTATTAAGAATTTTATATCGAATTATTTTCACTTTAAATAATATCGCAGTCTATGTTCCGATAATATCTTATCGATATATCCAATCATATGAGTTCTCGGGTCAACTTTACTTAATAGCTTAAATACAGTACTGTTATTGCACTGTTACAGCGTTATTATTGGACTTAAGCTTTCAAGACTGCAAATAAGGGCTAAGAGCTTTCAAACTCAAATTTGATTCGATTAACGGTAGAAATATGAAAACATGTATATCTTTACATTTTTTTTATTGATACATAATAAAGAAATCGGTCTAGACACCTTCATACAGAATATCCCTCAATCGATAATTATCAAGCACGAATAACATAATCAAAGACATGTTATTTTTTACTTTTCGATTAGAACCATATCAAACTCCTCACTACTTTTTGCAAGGGCCTTTATGTTTTTCGAGAAATACTAAAAAATAAAAAAAATATGGAGAGGTTATTGTGAAGTGTTTTTTTGTCTGTATTCTTCATTCAAGAGTAGAATTCCGAATACGAACAAGTCTGCATTGATGATTGTGTGAACATACTCTTTCTACTATCGCGTACATTTTGACAGTTTGTTACGTCAAGATCAATCCTGTTCTTAAATGTCTTTGAGACGGTTCCATTAGAGGCACATATGGGTCTGTAGTTAAGGATTTTAGCACTAATACACACTCTTTCATTTTTTGAATGTGTGCTGGACAGCAGGGCCAGCAGGCAGGTCAGTATCAACAATAGTCCTTTCATTATGCATATATAATTTTTTTTTGTGAAATTTCAAAGGAATTTCCCTGCTGGTTTGTCTACTACGTGTTATTTATTATTAGTATTTATCTAGCAAAACTAAAATGCCTTAAATAAAATTCGTTCAATTTATTATAATAGCATTTGCATATCGAATTAGAATGTTTCAGTATCAGGCCAATTTTAATTATCAAAAAATGCAACGCTAGATCAACGATGTCGATAAAGTATACATGTTCAATTTTATTTTAAAAATTCTGTATTTATTTCTCAAATTCTCCATGACTTTTAAAATTCAATCGAAGTTCTTCTAGATCGTTCTCAGTTCGAGCATTCGCCTTCTCTTTCTAAAACGAATACTAAAAATATATTGAATAGGTTATTTTCAGTGTATTTCAATCGGAAGTGAAATTCACAACTTGGTTAAATGATCATTTTGTTCACTTACTAGGCTTATCACTGCGTTTGTTCTCACAGTTTGCCGCATTCAACTCATATTTGTTGGAAAATGTCCGTGTGATGGATCCATCCGTACCACACACTGGGCTATAAATAAGAGGAACCGCTAGTAGACAGGGTTCCTCCTCGGATGCTATGCCGGACAAAAGTGCCACCATACAGAACAGTACGAATATTTGTGTCTTCATATTGAAAATATAATTTATTTATGGTATTCTAGGTCTGTAAATATAGCGTCTGTTTTTCAATAGATTTATATTACAACTGTTAGCATTAAAAAAATTCATTGGTTTTTATATAGAGATGTGATATGGAACTGTTATCAGTCTAGCTCTGCATGTTAAGGCAAATGTACTGAATGGAACCAAATTTGTTTATTTGACCTAAATAAATTGGTTTTGGACTTAATCTCAAGTTAATATTTGTAATTTGATTTAAAAATAATTCAAGCTCAAACAAAATTAGTTTCAATATGTGTTTTAAAAAATCTTTGATTCAAATACAAATATGAAGTCAGAAAATTGTTTACACTTGAGAAAGTTTAATTTAAAAGTACATACTTCAACTTTCAGAGATTTATCTACTTATCGGTAAAGCATATGAGAGTGTTTTTTGTTACATTTTACACTTTTGTTACAATATTACAATAATCAACTGCCGACACAGGGTATCTTAGCGGCGACTACCTCTATATCTTTTCTGCCTATCGGCTGTCAACAAAAAGTATACAAAATCTTTAAGTCAAAGTTTAAGGTTTATAATCACTAAGCAAAATTATTTCAAAATTAAATTAGTTCATACTTGATGATTATTTATTTGAATATGTTCTCTGTTCTAATTATATTCTAATTACATATGTTGTGGTATCGTTTTCAAAATTTTTTAACTGAAATTGTTCGTTTTAAATTTAACAAATATATCATTCATAAAAAGTTGAATAAAACCAAATTTTAAATAATAATTTACGACTGCACTGCAAGTAAGTACTTAACTGTTACTTGTCATGTGTATTTTAAAGTAGCAAGTCACAGTCGTGATCAAATATTCGATAAGTTTTTATGTACTCCGTTTTGTCAGGTTTCTTAGTTGTCAAATAAAAATATTTCTGATAATTTAATTGATTATTTTATAGCTAGTATTTGTAATTGTGCTGTCAAACTAATAGCCAAGCAACATTTATCTCTACAATGAGGATAGCTTGAGTGGGCTTATCGATTATCGCCACTTGCAATTTTACAATATATCGATATGTTCTTTCGCGCATCTCCAGCTCTTCTCTCTTCTTCAGCAGCACATGTGCTGAGTATTTTGCGTTTTATTTTTACAAATAAATATTTGTAAAAATGCGCATTGAAACGTGTTATTTTTGCTCCAGCAAAATATACCCTGGCCATGGGGTGCACTTTGTACGGAATGATTGCAAGGTAAGTGAAATAGTTAAATATAAAACATGAATTCTCAAATCATTATTGCTCATACTCAATTCAGAGTATATACATACATACAAGAGTATTTGCTAGTCGTGCAAATTTGGATAGTTAAAACATTTTGGTTCTATCTTGCAGGTCTTCAAGTTCTGTCGCGGAAAATGCCACAAAGCGTTCAAGCGTAAGAAGAACCCAAGGAAGGTAGCATGGACCAAGGCATATCGCAAGGCGGCTGGCAAGGAACTGACCATAGATCCTAGTTTTGAGTTTGAGAAACGTCGTGATATCCCCATTAAGTACAGTCGCGAGACCTGGCAAAAGGCCATTGGTGCCATCAAGAAGGTTACCGAGATCAAGGAGCGTCGCGAGAAGCACTTTGTTATGGAACGCTTGCGTAAGGGACGACAGATTGAAATCCAAATGGATGTCAAGGATGTCCAGCGTAATATGTCTCTTATACGTTCGCCCGCCGCTGGCCTAAGAGAACGCCGTGCCAAGGAGGAGGCTGAAGAATCTGCCCTTATGGATGACGAGGATGAGGATCTGCCTGAGGAGAAAATCACCTATGTGGATGCACGCGAATTAGAAAAGAGACTTGAGGAGGGCCTCGACATGGAAGACTTGGAGATGTTAGAAGCTTAAGAATTTAGTGTTAAAATTTCTACAATACGCAAAAATCAATATAGAGAAACCCCCATGGTACTAGTTTCAAGATCATACAAATCATTATATACTTTTGAGTTTCGAAAAGGCTTTATACTGTATAAAACAGATTATTTCGTTCAGTTTTAAGTTCAATTTTTTAATAGAAAAATGATTTGGCTTAGGATACAAAATAATTGGATTTATTTATTATTTGTCCACACATTCCTCGCTTTGCTTTGGCTGCGGTGATTCCAATTCGATGGTGACTGGACCATCATTTTCTATATGGACCTGCATATACGCACCAAATTTGCCATCTAGAAAAAGGAAATTAGTATTAAGAACTAGTAAGGAAATGATGTATTCAAATGTCCTGTAAATTATAAATCGCCACCAGATAGGGCGTATCCTGTTTGATTAAAATACGTAACAAAAAGGAAGACAATCCTTTTGGGAACTGAGAAACAAGGACTTCTCAATACAGAAAATTGGTCATAACATGGCCATGTCCTTGCAATCCTGATGGGTCCTCTTTCAAACTGTGGGTATTCATAAGAGTTATCTGGTGGCCAAAGGACATTCGAATCGTCCTTATAGTTCTACAGTTATACTTGTTTTTCTGTTATATGCCAGTCATCTTCCGCATCAACTGAAATTTTCCAAGTCGATGATCCTTAGATGACCCCTATATCCTTGGATGCCAATCGACAGATTTCGTCCTTACGATTCTAACGACACCAACCTTGTCTAAATGCGCAAGGATTTGACCTAGTTACAGCCATTTTTCTGGGAAAAAATGCACTTGGAAAGTTTTTAAGGGGTAGGCATAGGAAAAATGTCCTAAAAACAGATATTCGGCTGTAACTCAGCCATTTGAAGGACTATCAGGATGTCCTTTGGCCACCATGTAGCGCTTATGCTGCCGGATCAGAATATGTTACTAACAGGACGAAAGTCCTTTAGGGAGCCGAGAAAACAGGACTTTTTTGTATACAGAAAATTGGCCATATCTCGGCCGTATCCTTACATATCCTGATCAATCCTGTCGCTAACGATGGGTAATAATAAGGGCTAACAGCTGACCAAAGGACATCTAAATCGTCCTTGTAGTTTTAGAGTTATCCTGCATTTTGTGTTTTTGGTCGGTTTTCTTGCGCATCTCCACTGAAATTTTTCAAGTCGATGATCCTTAGATGACACCTATATCTTTGGATCTATATCGATGGAGGTGGTCCTGACGAGTAGAACGCGGGTAGTCGCTTCAAAATCCGTAAGGATTTACGGAAGTTATGTCCTTTTTAATATCACTTTTACAACGTAGGCGCAAGAAGCAATATTTTTTGTTTTGCATACTTTTAGGGTGGGTGGAAAAATGTTAAACCTATCTTAACATTTAAAAGTACAAATGTTAGTTTACAGTATCACTGTTAATTAACATTTATATATCTGCTGAATCCCTTTTACTGGTATTTTTTATGCCAATCTTAAATTCTTGGAACTCTCAGCGGCGGAACAGAATCTTCCAATCGAAAGAGTTGGCCCTTACACAACAGGCCATCTTGGGAAGAGTCGAAGATGCCTCCTTCATTCAGGACAAAATTGTAATACCCAGTTTGAGACATTAGTACTATAAAACACTGAAGTCCACTGAAAGAAATGACGCACCTTTAATTTTTCCGGTATCGTGCGACTCACGCAATTTTTCTAGAAAATGACTGTAGAGCTTGTTAGCATCGTCACCCTTCATGGCAGCTGAAAAGTCAGGTTTGTTGCCTTTTAACCGGTGGTACAGTGTAAATTGTGAGACGCAGAGTATTTCCAATTGCAAATCCTTGACAGATTTTTGCCAACGTTTCCCTCCATCATCCTCGAAGAGTCTCAATGCCAGAATCTTGCGAACGCTAATATGTCAATTATTTTCATTGATTCATTTATATTTCTCTCAGTGTAATTACCTACAGATATTCAACATCTGTTAATGTATCCGTCGTCTTGATTCCCACCAGAACACATAGACCCGGCCCAATGGACGACACAAGTTCATCGAGTACTGCCCAGCGGTACAAAGTATATAATATATATTTTTTTAATTTAATTTAATTTTAAGCTTACCTTTAACATTGGCTGCTCGAACACGCTGGATTACGACACGCATTTTTATATGTGAATTACCTTTTTACTAAATGTAGCAACTGTTTATATATGATTGAATCTCATATTCGATAGGCCACTGCAGTCAGCTGTTTCAACAAGTTATCGACAGTATTGCCACCTTTTCTAACAATACCTAGGGTGTAATATGAGCCAGGCCAAATATATGTTTCTCAAATATTATAAGGCGAGAGAAGCTGATTTGCCATTGAATACTGGATTATTTGCTACTTTTTCTTATAATATGTTAAAGCTATTAGGCCATTATTCAGAGTTAATAGTTTATTGTAGAAATTTATCGCTATATAAACGCATTTCGATAAAAAATACTTGGCGGGCTAACCTTATTTAATTTGAATAACGATATATATTTTGAATGAACAATAAACATTACATACGAATATAATAACTGACTAAATACAATAAATTGATAATTATATTAATAGGTATACATGTATATAATTTGGTATATTGAGAACTAGTTTGAGCACTGAATAAGAAATACTTGACCAAACTTACTGGTTTGTTTTTGTCTTTTGGGAAAGATTTAAAATCAATAAACAATTATTCTACAATTAGTTACTAGTAGACAAATAAAGCTAATAATATTAGAAAAGGTTATTGGTGTATTGCCCATTATCACAGCGGCGTTGGCGATATTCCACTTAAATTTATATTTAGTTTCTTTTCGCACAATTTTTTTATATGAATTTGATTGCTCATTTCCGCCTGACGTAAAATCTTACGTATATCGGCCAGACGCTCATGTTTATTGGCTAACAAATAGGCCGCCTTCAGTTGGCCTATAAATATGTACGAGGATATACGTAATTCAATACTTGCTATTCTCTTCACCAGCTTATCCAATGCCTGTTTTGTTTCCGGCTCATTGCTATGCACGGCCGAATTTACGGCTATCGACAGTAGCTCATCACAATCCGCAGCTGTACTCCCTCCATTATTGGTGGCTATACAGTCCAGCAGGCGTTCCACCTCGCATAGTCGTTGATTCTTAGCCAAGTATTTGGCAGTGGCACCAAATACTTTCATTGCGGTCAATTTATAGTCCTGCATAATCCTGTTAAACATAAAATTATAGGTTAAAAATGGGAAATAATCATCAGAGAAAAACTACTTACCCATAGGCCAGGCCAAAGCCTTCGTCAATATTCTTGCCGCATAACAGGACCAGAATGCACAGTTGTATCTTTTCAGCAGAGCCATCAAATAATGTGGGAAATGTACCTCGTGGTGCCTCCAAACGAATCTGTTTCAGTATTTGCAGGGTACAAAGCATACCAGCAACCGGTGGCTGCTCCCGTTCGCACTGGGCCAGAAATTTAGCCAGTTCCGTTTGCCGGCGTATAGTATTGATATGACCATTGAGAGCACGTGCATCCAATTGCATGGCTATGGCAGGTGTCGAGGTTGTACTAAAACGTCTACTGCCCTGTTCCGATTGCTGCTGCAGCTGCTCCCATTGAGCCAAATCTAGTTCACCCTGAAGATGCATGTGTGCCGCCAATAAATGCTGAGAATTTCCATGCAATTTTTGAAAATTATCGCAGTGCAATGGATAAAATTTGACGCAAGTCATGCTCGCTCGCACCGGATCCTTCAGCAATAACTGCAATTGATATAGGGAATTCAGTTGTTGCTGTTGCTCCAAATAGCGGCAAGTTTGCAGCAACGGTAAACGCCAGGAACTCAGTTCCAATTGCTGCAGTTCCTCCATTAATTCTGGCAAACGACCACTCGCCAGTTGAGCTAGAAATATATGCTGTATAAATAGCTCAGTTTCTAGCTGCTGTTGCTGCCAGTATCGCAATGCGGCGCGTAGTTCATCGCGTTGCATGAGAAAGATCAGGATATCCGTGTGGCTGCCATAGGTGAGCACATAGCGAAGAGATTCCTCAAAGTCTCGCGACTGACGTCGATGTTCCTCAGTTCCAACAGCAGCTCCAGTTCCAGTTTCTCCATATTGACCTAAGGACATTCAGATGATTAGAAATCACAAAAGAGTATATAAATCCTCCACGCTCACCCCGAGCTATGTGCTTAAGATTGGCCAGAGCATTTATCACATTTAATGCTGGCTCATGAAGAGGCGTCTGTGCTATGTAAGGCTCACGGCGCCGCGAGAAGAGCGATGCCAAGGAGCTATTCGAATTACGTATGAGCGATGCACGCTGTAGGGTCTCCGGTTGTGGTCTGGTCTTCGGCATAGTTGCTATCAGCTGGAGGATCTCTTGTAGCAGGGCAGGACCACGCTGGGGTCGCTTCTTGGGCATGGGAGTAATCGGTAATTCCTTCCCAAATATATCCTTGTATATGCAACTATTAAACTCTTCCGTGGACAGGCGCAGCATGCAATGGGCAAACTTTTCACGCGCTACAAATCAAATTCCTTTTTTTTTACAGATTACAAATAAATAATTTATTCATATTCTTACCAGCATCATAGCAGCCGGCACGTAAGCAGGCCAGCCCATGAGCCGCCATCACACCAGTTGTGGCAAAGCCCCACTTTAGATGCACCTCCAAGGCTAGCTTCCAATTTTCCGCCTCGACCAAAGCATCCGCTAGCTGGCGCAGACTGTGATTGTTCAACGGACCGGCTGGTATCAAGGACTCACAACCCTGCTGCACCACGGCCATAATAATCTCGGAGTGCTCACGTATAGTCTCGAACTCACCGGGCGCACCTCGCATCTTAAAGAGTCCAAAAACACACGTGAAACCAAGTGTACTTAGGCATATTGTAAATATCCAAAGTTAGATAAGGATTCATCATTAAATTCAGTTTCTTTACTTTAAAACGTTTTTATGTTTTTAATTTCTTATAAAAGCGCAACTTACTTTTGCTGCCAAGGCGAGGCAGTTCATCATTTTGGCCACTAGTTCGTAGTCCACCTCTGGATTGGGTACAATCAGCTTCTCCAACTTGCGGCAATGGAATAACAATAGGTCAACACATTGCCGCTGATCCAGATGATGATGTAATATGGACAAGCTTAGGGCAACGCTGGGAGCATGCTCATAGCAGAACTCTTCGCGAAGCAGCTTATCGTGGGTGATGATGCCGCTCAAACGCCACTTATAAACATCTAATGGTGCAGAGGCGGAACGTGTGGGCACAGATGTTGCATCATTAACAGACTGCTGCTGCTGTTCTTGCTGCAGTTGCTCCATTGCTGGGGCAGAGCAATCATTGCAAACGCGCACTTCTACATCGCCATACAGTTCCGGTATAATCATGCGCTGAGTGGAGCAGGCATAGCAAACGACACGGCCACAGCGACGGCAATGATGACGCCGCATGAGCATGGTAAAGGCAGAACGACGACAGCACATGCAGTGGCTGGCCTGCTCATCCGGTATCCATTGATCCCGCGTTGGCGCCACTTGGGGCATCTCAAAGTTTCCGCATAGCGAGTCCAACGAGTTCTGCATGGAGCCCGATTCTGGAGCCGAACCAGTCTGAACATTGGCTATATGATAATCCAATGCTTTGCTGGCATAGATGCGCAGCAGCAGATCAAAGCAATCATTGGTAATCACATGATCCTGTTGATATGCATTAAAATTCAGTAAAATAAATGCCTCTGAGCTGGGG
This sequence comes from Drosophila repletoides, assembly GCA_018150835.1. Taxonomy (NCBI): domain Eukaryota; kingdom Metazoa; phylum Arthropoda; class Insecta; order Diptera; family Drosophilidae; genus Drosophila; species Drosophila repletoides. Next base: position 296,039 of record JAECWQ010000202.1, read on the forward strand.
CTGTTGCTCTGACCCAATTGAAATTGCAGCTTGTTGCCACCGCTGTTATGTATATCATAGGCATGGCCTCGTCTCTCAAAGCAATATCCACAGGGACCCAGGGGTATGCGTTGCTGCAGCTTTAGACGCACAGGCTCCAGCAGCTTGGCGAGCAGCTCAAAGCGTGTATTCATTACGAGTTGCTCGACAATTAGCAAAGGATAACGTAGCAGTGGCCAAAAATGTTGACGCTCTTCCATTGGCAATTGGCGTAGCAGTTCCACAGAGAGCTGATAATTCGCATAGATGCGCGTATCGCGTGCATGCCGTTCCAAATAATCTAGCAGCCATTGCAGCAAAGCTAGCGAACGCATCTTATCCTTGTGCGCATCCAAGAAACTTACCAAAACTGAACTGGGGAATAGCTCAGCTATGTGCAGCAGATGTTGATCCAAATCATCATCGTCGTCACGCAATTCCAGCAGCGTTTCTAACAGACTGAGTAGGCAACTGCGCTGGTGGCCAGCAGCATTGGTTAGCTGTACCATGCGACACCATTCGTGACAGAGCTCATAGTGTCGTCTCTGAAGCAGTTGCTCAAAAATCACATTTGGAGTTTGCCGCCCAAAATCATAAGCCTGCGGCCAGGTCTCAAACTGCAACAGTGCCGATACTTTTGCATATATCCTTATATCCGACAGCGTATGCTCCAATTGCTTCCGCAACTCCTTCGGTATATCCGCTGCCGCCTCTCGATGTTGCAGAGTTTGCTCAATCAGTTCCTTGGCCAATTGACTGCTCGAGATTTTCGTAAAATGACGCTGCAAAAGACGAGCTCGTCCGCCCAAATCATTCATATGGACCACCAGTTGTATGTGCCGTGGATCCTCCTGGATCAACAAGCTTATCAATTGATCTATTCGACTCTTTACTTGAGCAACTGGTTCTGAAATCATTAAGAATGTTTTAACAATTCTAGCAGATTTTAAATAATAACACCAACTTACCAGTCTGACCACCGATGCCTAGTAATAGTATGCATAACTGCAGCTCCTTGTCCAGTTCCAGGCACTCCAATGTTTTGCTATGCAATTGGTAGGTGTGAAGAGCAGCCAGGACAGGATTTTGATCATATATCTTTGAAAAAGTGGAAATTTCAGGCAGTTGCATCACTTGCTGAAGGCATTCAAATTTTAACGAAGTCTCGGAGGTGTTGAGACCAGAAAGTTCCTTGAGTTGGACGGCCTGCAGCAATAGAGCCAAGAGCTGATTATGCTGGAAAATATAGTTATGTATCGATTCCTGTTTCTGGGGTAGCACAGAACGGGGCGACACCTTGCCAGCTCCATTCGACAATTGTGGGCAAATATTTAAGGCAATTACATGGACCAGATTCAGATGCAATGCAGCAACATTACTCTCAATTTCTAATGGTGTAATATTGCAGTCGTAAATCAATTCGCCAATAATTTGATAGGGATCATGACGCAATAGCTGTGTATTATGATAATCCAGATTGGGATCTCGCAGCTGGAGCAGACGTGCCAACTGCTGTATATAACCACAAAAGCGGGCATAATAATTATGTCGAGATTTGAGCTGTTGAAAGAGAGGCGCATGGGAACGCAATTCTGCCACATGAGTATAATCCGAACGCGCCTTTTGATAGAGCGTCTTAAAGGCCGTCTCACGCTGAAGTTGTAGTGCCAAGGGAGCCGGTCTCAATGCATAACTGTGCCGGCAGAGCAGCTCATTCAGCAAGGGCTTGCGGCCGGCACGCTCCAGCAGGCGCATACACTCGCAAATATTCTGCATCAGGTACATGGCGCCAATCTCTCGTGGATTGGCCTCAACTGGCGATGACTGCTCCTGCTCCTGTTGTTCCTGTTGCTGTTGCTGCTGTTGGCGGCGTATGACCAGCAACAGATTACAGGTAATCTCCCGATTAAAACTTAGGTTAACAATCAAATCGCAAACTATCAAAGCATTAAGATTTCGCTCTTGGAATTGCTGCAGAAATCCATATTGCCCATTAACGCTGTGACGTTGCAGCAGACTCTTCAGCTCGACGCTTTGTTGCAGTTTCTGTGATTGTGCAAAATTATCCACCACGCTGATTATTTTTGATAGCTCAAATCCCTTGGCTGCCACAATTTTGATCTTCTCCACTGTGGTGGAATTGTTACCGTCTGTGGTGCCAGTCAGAGACTCATAGTTCGCGTAGATACTGGCCAGTTTCTGCTTAATTAGCTGCTGATGCTCCATGAATTGTAGCTCGCGACTCAACTGACTATCCTCCAGGTGAAAGGTCTATAGAATTTACGAAATATATTAATTAAAAAAAAAAAGAATAGATCTACTCACCTCTATAATATACTTGACATCGTTGAAGTTCTTGAGGGCCAGAGCCAAAATCGCCAATTGTTCTGGAGTGCTAAGCATTTTGGGAATAATGGAGCGCTCTGTAGGCGATGCTGCAGCTACAGTTAAATGGTAATCATTGTGGGAGCCACTCAAAAGGAGCTGCTGGGCACGAGCTCGACATTGTTCCAGAGTGGGTCCATCAGCTGTGGCATGTGCAGCTGCTCCACTGAAACTAGCGGCACGACGTTGCCGTCGTGATTTGCGTCGTGTAAGACTTGAGGCGTGATAGGAGGTACGCTCGCGACTCTCATCGTCACTGGAGGCCTTTTCCTTGGAGTGACTATGCAATTGGATGAGCTGCAACAGTTGTTCCGGCTCCAAGGAGCAACCAATTGTGAGTGTTGCCTTCGTCAGAGACTTTTCAATTTTTTGCAGAACACTAAATTTCCAAAGTGCCTCACTGATGGCATCCACCAGACGTTGAAAGCAACGTTGTTGCTGCTCAGTGGCGCAACGAAAATCCTGTGTATGCAGCTTTTTCGTGACAAATCCTTTTAAATAGCTGAAAAGGGCATGAAGAGCAGGAGCCCGGCAAATGAAACCAAAGCGCCGGGGTGCAGCATTGTTGCTGCTATTGGCTGAGCGTGGTGGTCTTGCATCATCATCCACATACTGCTCATCATCTTCGTCCTCATCCTCCTCGTGCTGGTGCTGCTGCTGCTGCTGCGAGTGCTCCTGTGTTCGGAGCTGCTCCCAGCGCAAAAATATCAGCTGAAATATATCCTGTAGCAGCGAGCACAGTGTGCTGAGCTCTTTCAGTTGTCGCAGCTGAGCTGAGAGCAATAGCAGTTGCTCTCTTAGCTTAAATTCCTGCTGTTCCAGAATGATATAATAAACCAAGGAGAGCGCTTCATAATAACACAAAGTGTGCAACTCCTCGGTTCGCAGGCAACGCAACGCTGGCGTTTTCTGTTGCCACTTGTGGCACTCCTCTATCAGTTGCACCAGCTCTGCACCCTCGCAATTTATGTTATGCTCATAGATAAGCTGGAGTACACCTGGCGTACGCAGCAGTGCATCCACTTTGATGGTTTTACACGCATTGCCCGCTGACAATCCTTGCAAGAACTCCAACAGCACATGCAAACGCTGAAAGTCTGCATAGAAAAATTGCTGCACTGGCTGCTGGTTATCCACTTCGAAAGCATTCAACGTATGCTGCAGCTGCGCCAGTTCATCCAGCGTTTGTGTGCCCAGGGCAAACTCATTGGCCAGCCGCAAGATTAGTAAATTATTGCGCAACGTTTTATCCTTGAAGCAATCAAAGCTCTTCAAATGCTCACACAACCAGGGTACAAAATGTTGACGCTTTTGCAGTGACAATTGCAACACGAGCTGTCTGCTAGGCAGCCTGATCTCCCTTTGGTGATGTTGCTCCTGCTGTTGCAGTAATTCATTCAACAGCTGGGTATCGGAACGCGCCAGCAGAGCCAGCATTAAAGGCTCATTTGTGCAACTCATTCGATCCTTTAGTTTTTGTTGCAATGTTGCTGCCTCCAGTATTTGTTGTGGAAAATTTGCCAGAATGCAGAGTGTACGCGTTGAAAGAAATGTGGAACTAGAAGTGGCGCTGGAGTCGGCACTAGAGCTAGAGGAGCCTTCATCTTGTTCCAGTAGCTGTTTAAGAGCAGCACTTATGGTACGTCCTATCTGGAATTTGGACTGAACGTACAGAATTTGCAGTATTTGCAGCGTTGGATAGGGTGAGGCCACAAGCAGCGCCTGCAAGCGCTCATAATGGGATGGAGGAACGCTGCCGCTCAGGCATTTGATGAAGGACTACAAAGGAAAATATAAATAAATTAATAAATATTTTTAATTATAGTTTTTTAATTTTACTGAATTTTAAAATTAACACTTTCTTTAAGAACTGGTTAAGTACTCACCTTAATAACTTGTTCCTCTTCGGCTGTCAGCAAATCCATAAACTGCTCCAGTTCTGTTTGCTGCTGCTGGGTCCGCTGCTCTCTCTGCTGCTGCGCTGCCATACCGACACCTGTTGATTTGTGTGTGTGTGTGTGTGTGTCAGTGTTCTATTTGAGTGGATGTGTGTATGTATATGTAATTCCGTTGCTTTTATTTTTTCTTTTAACTGGAGTTCATTGTTCACTCTGTCCGTAATGTTCTCCCACCATAGTTCTATGTGCGTTTGGCCCGACAAATCATTTGCTGATTCCTTTTGTAACTGTATCTGCTTATTGTTCGCCTTTGCACTTTTGTTTTCTTTTCAGCAGCAGCGCAGCAGCTGTTTTTTTTTGTTATTATTGTTGTTGTTTTTCTCACTCGGCGCCACAACAACAGTAACAGCGATAAGCGACGCCTGCATATTTATTCAATAATTACTCAGTTCCAATAAAGCGCTGCTTAGGCGCGATCCATAACAATGCCAAGCGATAAACAGCACATTGTATATAAATACGCATATAATACGTACATATATAAAACCAGACAAATACATATAACTGTCTTTATTGCCATTAACACAATTTGGCAACATTTTTGACATTCACAAGGAACGCTGCAAATTCAAGCTTTATGTTACAGGTAATCCTCTAAATTATTAATTGCAAAAATATCTAGAAAACATATGCTCAATATTAAAATAAAAATATTAATGTACCCAAAAATAGCAATAAATTTTTTTAATTTCAGCTCCATGTTTATATATAAGCTTCAACAAGCTGTGAAAATTCGATAGCTATAATCCGATTAATCGATAACATGCATTGACTCAGGTCAGTTCGCGCGATAAAATTCAAATTTATTTTGACCCCCCTCCCAAATCAGTTGGGCCTAATTGGATTAGGCCTATGGCGGTTTACTTTTTGCTTTCTAACTAAATAGTTAGTTATATTTCGTCATTCTGAGGTAGCGCTACAAAATGGGAATACATTTTCAAAGTAAGTTCGGGTATATAAACTAAAATTTATTATTTTACTAACCAAACTAAAAATTATATAGAAATATTATTGGTTGGCGCCATTATTATTGGTTGCATTGCGGTATTATTCATTCTTGTTTGCCGCTTGCTACAGGAAAATATACCCAATGTATTGGAATTGAAGCGGAGGGAATTTGAATTCGATTATGTTATTGGTAAGTTTTCTGTTACAGTGTATCACTTAGTCCTGCACTGTTTATAAGAAATTTTATATATATTTTCGTAGTGGGTGCGGGAACTGCTGGATCGACTCTAGCCTCTTTGCTGGCTAAGCACAGCAATGGAAGCGTATTACTTATTGAAGCTGGTGGTTCCTTTGGTTACCTAAGTCGTATACCCCTGCTGACCACATTCCAACAGAAGGGAGTGAACGATTGGTCGTTTCTATCGGCGCCACAGAAGCATTCATCCAGGGGTCTAATAGAGCAACGCCAGCGCCTACCGCGGGGTAAAGGACTGGGCGGATCGGCCCAACTTAATTATATGCTGCATTTTGATGGGCATGGTCCAGACTTTGATGCCTGGAAGAAATTTCACAATTTGAGCGATTGGAGCTGGTCACAAATGCGTGGATTTATGAGCGCCGCCAAGGCTAAGCAAACAGATCTTTTCGAAATTCCCAGCAGTTACTCTAAATTGACGCAAGCATTGCACGAAGCTGGGGAAGAGCTTGGTCACAAATCCTGGCAATTTCGACGTTCTATTTATAATATAAAGAATGGATTGAGGTATTCGGTTTACCAGCAACTTCTTCTACCCCAAATGAAAAATATTAATCTGCGCCTACTTCCTGAGGTGCTGGTCAAGCGTATCAAATTATCTGCTGGTCGCGCAAAATATGTTCAGCTGGGCCTTAAGGATGAGCATAATAAAGAGCTCGAGTTTAAGATTAATGTGCTTCGGGAGCTGGTTCTCTCAGCTGGCGCCTATCAAACGCCACAGCTGCTTCTGGCCTCTGGCATTGGTGATAGAGAAATCCTTTCTAGTTTGCAAATACCCTTACAACATCATTTGCCACTGGTGGGTCGGGGGCTTCATGATCACTTCAATCTTCCTCTATTCGTTTCGATGGGCATCATTGGACCCACGCTTAATCAGCGCACATTACTCAATCCCATCGAAATATTTAATTATTTAAGCAGCGGTACTGGTGCTTTCGGAAATTTTGGAGTTGTCGGACATGTTTCCGGGCATACGGAACCCTTTCCCTTTGGCATAACGTTCTTTGGTGCTGGCGCCATTGATGAAAGTGCTCTTATGTCCATCTCGAATTTCAAACGTTCAGCATTTCGTGCACTCTTTCCACGCTATCATAATGCCACACAGGAAGGCTTTGTCGTCATTTCCAGTTGTCTGCAGCCCTTATCCAGGGGATATGTTGCTCTGCTGCACAAGAGCATGCGTCGTAATCCGCTAATTGATCCAAATTATCTGAGCAATGAACAGGATGTGGCATGCACCATTGCAGCCATAAGAAACGCTGTCCAGGTGAGAGCATTGTAGAGGGTATTACAAAGAAGTTATGCTTCGAATATTGAGTCATCAAAAACGGAAGAGTCTCAGTTGAATCTTTCTTCTCCTATTTTTAAAGGTGATCACATCCTCAGCTTTTGCGCAGTTGCGGCCGAATATTCATTGGCCCAAGTTGCAGGAATGCGCCAATTTCGGACCATTTGAAAGAGATTTTGTGGATAATAAGCCCTCGGATCATTATTTGGAGTGCCTAATGCGTCACATAGGCCTCACCTCGCATCATCCAGGTGGTAGCTGTGCTCTAGGCAGCTGCGTTGATTCCCAACTGAGGTGAATTATTCAATAGAAATTATGGAATCTAAAGTTATACGATCTATTTACAGATTATATGGCATTCCAAATGTGCGAGTTGTGGATGCCAGCGTCTTGCCAAGACCCATTTCCGGTAATCCTAATACTGTTATCACAGCTATTGCCATGCGCGCTGCCTCCTGGATACTTAAGGACGAGTTACAGGATAGTTTGAGGCGCTAACCAAAACTCTTTAAATACAAATTTACTAATAATAATATAATCATTGAAAGTTGCTATAGATAATCAGGATTATAATAAAAAAATTTGTTCATTTTGTTCTAAAGTGAAGGATTCTATTACTATCGAAAATAGTTTATAAAGTGTACAAGCTTAAAATTCTTTACTATTTAATTGTAGCTCCTACTTTGTGTAAGCAATTTATATAATAAAGTGCCTAAGTTAATTATTATATTTTAAATATTCTTTACTATTCAAACTTTTTCAACTTTAGCCTTGATAATACGCAATGGATCCACAGGCCGATCATTTTTATCAGTTTCGACCATGCCAATTCGCTTGACCACCTCCATGCCCGTATAAATACGGCCAAATATGGTGTGCTTATTATCCAGCCACTGTGTGGGCGCCAAGGTAATAAAGAACTGTGATCCATTTGTATCTGGACCTGAGTTAGCCATTGAGAGTATTCCGGCGCCGGTGTGTTTTAAATCGCTGTGCAATTCGTCGGCAAACTCTCCGCCATAGACGGAAGCACCACCGCGCCCGGTGCCAGTGGGATCTCCACCTTGTATCATAAAGTCACGTATTATCCGATGAAATACCACGTTATTATAGTAGCCGCGTCGTGAAAGCTCCGCAAAGTTATAACACTAAAACCAATACAAAATTTAGGTATGGATAAATCGGCTTTTTATATCCCAGAGCATAGTCTTATAAAACTATGGAATTGTGCGGGAAACTTATCCACCCCCCGAACCTGTACCCGATCGAACCTAATATTTGATAAAAATCAATTGGGTCATGGGATTGAGATCGATATCTTATTTATTATGCAGAGCCCCATTCCTAACACTTACCGTATTCGGTGCATGCTTCCAGTACAGTTCTATGGTAATTTCGCCCATGCTGTAAATAATGAATGAAGGCTAAATTTATGCCGCTCTTTTTTTGCATTTACTTACGTAGTTTCTAGCGTCACGAAATGAGGCTGCCACGCCTTGTCGGGAATGCTACCAGCACCTGCAGAATTGGCCAGCATTTTTAACAATTACTAAATAATAATAATAATATTTCTTCAGGCTGTTTATATTCTTTCGACTACTCTTTTGAGTTGGTGGTGGTCCGCCGATAGACCGTTTTCGATATGTAAGTGCACCATATTAATAGCTGCGTGTGGTGAATACACACACTTATTTGGTGAGTTATTCTAAAGTTGTGTTAGGTTAGGTTTGAAAAAAAATACGTTAATGCCCGCCAAGCAATTATGATTACTTTTGCTGTCATTAATTTGTAAAATAAACAAAAATGTAGAAAAAATAATATAAGTAATAAAAATTATTTTTGTTTTTTAATTAAAACTAAATATAAATACAATTCATTAATAAATATGTTTAGTCAATGAAAAGCACATTTTTGCACTTGAACTTGAACTTGATTTATACAATCGAATTAATACTGCCAAGTAAATCTTTTGGCTCTTAGCCCATTAGAGAAATGCTTGTATACGTCACTTAATTGTTGCGCCACGAAAGTTCAAGTGAAAAATTACCTACTAATTATATTGTAGGGTATCATTCATCATATAACCTAATAGAAATAAACTTTTCCGTAAAAAAGATTCAGACACACACAAATTGAATATGATAAATGAAAATTATCATAATTTTTTTTCGGGGGGGAGGTCAACAATTTCTAAGAAACGATAACACTGAAATTTTAAGGTCAGATCTACAAATATATGTTGCAACTGGACGCTAAAGTGTCGCAATTCTCTCAAAGCATGATTTAACTAAAATAAACCCATAAATGTAGATTTTGTGTAGTGCCCGAAAATAAAAAAAAAAAAAACAACCTAAGTAAATTGCCCGACAATTGACAATTGAGAGAAATTAGATTGAATCACAGAGCCGACTATCCGACTAGCCGACTATTAGACTATCCGACTAGCGCCCCAAAGTAGAATGGAACCCAACTGATTTCCGAGCACAGATGTAAATGCAACGCGACTTTGAACACACCGTTTTTTTAGCAGAGAGAAATTCTTTCTAAATCTCTGCTCGTATCACGGGTTTCTTTTTTAGTTTGTTTACGCGTTTTTCAAAATGAATAATATAGACCAGATTTTGGGAGAACTGCAACGATTCTCGTGGCCCGATTATGTCGCGTTTGTTGCCATGTTTCTCCTATGCATTTGCATCGGCATCTACTTTGGCTTTATGAATAAATCCGTTTCCGAGGATGATTATATGTTAGGCGGCCGCAAAATGTTAGTAATACCCATTGCGTTCTCTCTGGTGGCCAGTTTTATATCGGGCATTACCTTACTCGGTTTACCCACGGAGGTATATTCGTATGGAACTCAGTATTTGTATGTATCACTCGGAGTCGTCGGCATGGGCATTGTAATGGGTGTCTTTTATTTACCTGTGTTTCATGATCTGAATATTACGTCCACTTATGAGGTAAGAAAATTTAAAAAGTATATACAATTTTAGAACATATATCTGGATCGGACAATTATCGAATATTTTAAAGCTTTAAACACATTCCATTAGCCACTAGTTTATTTAAAAAACAAATTTATTAGCCGACAACAGCTGTTTCGATTCCGACTGTTAAAATAGAGTTGTGCACTGAAAAAAAAGATCAACTAGCTAATTACTACTATTAATTAATTATTCAATTATAGTTAATTTTTGTATGTATTGACCGGACTCCGAAAATGTTATAGTTTAATTTTGATTCAACTAATTTTTATTTTACAAAAAATTATTATTGAATAACAATAATTAATTCAAAATATTTAAACATTTTTTTACAGTATTTGGAGGTTCGGTTTGACCGTCGCCTGCGCCTCTTTGGCTCTATTATGTTTGCCATTATGAATGTGAGGAACTGGGAAATACCCTATTATACTCTACATTTTTAAAGTTACTTAAAAATTTGTATTTAATCAGGTAGCCTACCTGCCCATTGTGATTTATGTGCCAGCGCTTGCCTTTAATCAGGTAACCGGCATAGGTGTGCACACCATAACGCCCATTGTGTGTATTATTTGTGTATTCTACACCAGTATGGGTGGACTCAAAGCTGTCGTCTGGACGGATGTGGTCCAAGCTGTGTCCATGTTGGGTGCCCTTGCTCTGGTGGCCATAAAGGGTAGCTTGGATATTGGAGGCGCTAGCGTTGTAGTGGAACGTGCTTGGCACTCGAACAGATTGGAGGCACCAGAGTGAGTTGGTTGATAGATTTCGACCTTTAAATCCTTGACTTAAATTTCATTTTTGGTTACGTAGTCTCAGCATTGATCCCACTGTACGCCATACGTTTTGGTGCCTATTTTTTGGTGGCATTGTCTATTGGACCCAAACAAATGCCGTCTCCCAGAACATGATACAGCGCTACCTATCGCTTCCCACCTTAGCGGATGCCCGTAAGGCTTTGTGCATCTTCTGTGCTGGCGTTTTGACTTTAATGGCCCTCTGTGGCTATAATGGACTACTTATCTATGCTACCTATCAGAACTGTGATCCGCTAACTACCAAGGCAAGTTCATTTCGAGGAGCTTGTCACTCATTTTGATGATTAATTTTAATTTAATTGAAAATTATTTACAGCTAGCCAAGGCTCGTGATCAACTTTTGCCACTCTTTGTAATGGATACCCTGGGCGAGCTGCCTGGCATGACGGGTCTATTCATTGCTGGTGTTTTCAGTGCTGCGCTCAGCTCGCTTTCCACCTGCCTCAATTCCATGTCCGCTGTCGTCCTGGAGGACTTTGTAAAACCCTACGTAAAACAGCCGCTGTCAAGCACTTCCACAAATTGGATTATGCGTCTCGTTGTGGTGGGCATCGGTGTACTCTGTGTGGGCCTGGTCTATGTAGTTGAGCATATGGGCACAGTCCTACAGCTGACCATGAGTCTGGAGTCAATAACGAATGGTCCACTGTTTGGTATCTTTACACTGGGTCTATTTATGCCCTGGGTCAATGGAAATGTGAGTGGCTTTAAACGTGTTTTAGACTTATCCATCAAGCTCTCATAACTATAACAGTTAATAAAATTAATTGTCTAATTTATTATTTTAGAGTGCCATCCTGGGGGGCTGTGTGGGTGTCGTTGTTATGTCTTGGGTTAGCCTGAATGCACAGTGGGCCATTGCGTCGGGAGCAATAAGTTACCAGACCAAACCCCTTAATATAGATCAATGCGATTACACATTTGATGCAGCTGCTTTGGTTTCCAGTGCAGCGAATGCCACTCATCTAATTGGGCCCACGGCGGAGTAAGTACAAAGATGAATATATATTTATTATATTTTATGGCTTTTTATCGATTTCAGTGATATATTTCCTCTGTATCGCATCTCGTATATGTGGTATACGACCCTGGGTGCCTCTGTTACCATCATCGTGGCACTCTTGAGCATTTTTATCTTTGGCACCAATAATCCCAATAAAATTGACCCTGTTCTGCTTACACCCTGTATTCGAAAGTTCTTTAGATATGATGCTCCTTCATTATCGGTGAGTGATTGGAGTGCCAAATTTATAGGGTATTATGCATTAATTTCCGACTTTTTCAATCCTTTAGAACGCTTACAAGGTAGACATTCCAATGCAGCATAAGCTACGCAGCGATGAGGTGGCTCTTTAATTAATATTTTAATAATTATATAGGTAATATTAATAATAATTTACGCATACGCTTAAGCACTGCTTGTGAACTACTACGGCGATGTAATTTAATTTAAAACAATTTTTACAACGAATAAATTCAAATAAGCAAATAAATTGGTTTAATTTTTTAATCGAATAATTAATTGGATATATAAAAATGTGTTTTGCATTTGCGTATTGAGATTTACAAAAATTGGACTACTCCATCATATGGAACAATCGATCAATATAAAAAAGTTAACAATTTCCAAATATTTATTCCACTCCTTAAGGGTATGTAGTCTTCGGTGTGCCAAAGACAGCCATCCCTTAGGTAATTAATTTATTAAATGCTTCAAATAACAACAAAAAATCTGGTTAACACAATAATAGGCTGGGATACACGATTTAAATTTTTGTTTCATTTCTTTTTTTTTGTTAAGTCTGTGCTTGGGAGTGGTTTCAATTACTTCTGCTGCACTTTAGTCAATAGAATAAGGCGCTCGGATTCATTGAGATGTTCGTAAAATGTTGGAAAATGTTCATTTTGTGTGAAAGTGGTAAGGAATTTCTGTAGATTCTCACCAATATCGCCCGTAAAGTTGGACTCTTTGAGCAATGTCTGCAATACTTGCTCATCCTCTACATTATCCTCATCCACATCGTAGCATAAGTCGGAAATGTAGCGTGGCTTATTTGCAGTGCCTGCCGCATCATCCTCCTCGGTGACTTCATCTTCGGATTCGGTAAGCGGCGCATCTGTTTTGGCCTCTTGAAAGTGCTGATATTCCGAAAGCAACACTTTAAAGATCTTCACTAGAGCTGGAATTGTCACCCACTTCTGATATGTGGATGCCACGGAGCGAGTGCGTATGCGATCGCTGGCACTTGGCTCATCCACCAGCTCCTTGTATGTAATGGATGTCAGGCGATTATCCTGCGTAGATACACCGTACTCGAAAAGCTTGCAAAGCGCCATTGTAGTAACCTTTATAGAAAGGAATTAATCAGATTTATCAGTCCTCTATTAAAGGAGTTTAATTAATATATACATACCTTGCGCTCGTAGGCACCAAAGAAGGAATTCTGGCGCGAGAGCCAATTGGTAAGCACAAATTGTAGAGCAGGTTCGCCATTGGGTCCAGGCACAGTGGATAGAAAATTAAGGACTGCATCCATTTGGGTAAGGAAAAGATGTGCAAATATCAACACCAAATTCATGATAACCTTAAGGCACTCCAGATTCTGCATTTTGCTAATGACTGCCTTGAGCAGCATATCGACAGTTTGACCCAGCATATTACCCATTTTGGTTATAATGGTAATGACAAGTCGTCCGATTTGTCCGGCGGCTGTCATCTCGGTATACATGGGATTTAGTAGCACTGTGGCCACCTGCATCACATAATTAACTCCTTCACCATTCTTATAGCTGCAGATTTGTTCCGGCGAGACGTTAATAAAGCTACGCAGGCATTCGCCGCCAGCAACCATAACGGTATAATCATCCGTTTGAAGGACGCAGTTAATCATGGCTGGAAAGGCATTCTCTAGCAGGCCACTGGGCAACGGTGGTTCCGTGTATTTAACAATTGTATTAAGTATATCCAAGGCAACATCCTGTTTTTCACAGGATTGCTCACCCTGCAGCGCCAGTATGCTCACAATAGTGGGTATAAATTTCTCCTGAAGCGGTCCTAGGCATTCTTTGCGCTGACAGAGTGCCCTAATCAGATCCTGCACATTCTCCAGCACAAACGGATCTTCAGCGTATTTCAGAAATGCAGCAATGGTCAATGGTGTAATTTTAGCATGGGCTACATAGGCAAAATCTGCATCAAATTTAACCATCATAGTGAGAGCTTCCATTATTAGCGCCAGCACAGTGGGCTTACAACCCGGCACTAATGTCATAATTCCATCCAGAAAAGTTGGTAGTTTGGATATAAGCAGCGTACGCTTCTCACCCTCAACGTTCTCGTTGGCCTGCAGGAAACCGTATAAGGTGCGTACGGCGCTAATACGCAAAATATGAGATTTATCTGGCGCTAAACTGCATAGGGTTACATCTAGAATCTCGACTACCATCTGCGGATTATATAACTCGGACTGGGAGTATGTGCTTAGGGTCCAGAGAGCACGTCCCACTAGATGCGGCGACTCTTGATGCACCAGTAGGTTACGTACAATAGTCAAATAGTTCAGTAAATCAAATTTGGAGTCGCCCTCGAGTATTATGTCCCGAAAACCATGCACAGCATCCATACACGCCTCATGTATCTTCCACCAATTTGGATTATTGCCCGCCTTCTCCGCGTCCGCTACGGTAAAGTGACGGCCCAGCGCCTCCTGCAGCGGCTGTATGGCCTTCACATTGAACTCATCATTTATGGCCTGCAATTGCGAAATGAAAAAGTGACATTAGCAAATATAGTTTCAAATCCTTTTCCTCTAATTACTACCAGCGAAAACTTACCAGCAAAACATCACGGCCGCTCATGCGTACGGTTAGTTCAACACCGCCATCCTCTTCATCGTCCACAAATTTCTCTGGATCATCTTGCCAATCCTCCAGCTGTACCTCAGTTAGCTGTATATACACGATCGTTATATAGATCAAATCAGCGAGGACATTTTTAATGGTGCCACGCAACTTGCCACAGGTAACAATGCAGTTAATAAACTCAAGAATTTGTATGATCAACGTTTGAAAATTAGTTTGTTCATCATCCTCTTCGTTGTCGCCACTTGCTAGTGGATTTACTTCAGTCTGATTAACCGATACCTTTACATAGGTCTCGGCAATTTGTGTGAGCAGCTGCCAGATAATGGGTAATATGCGCTCCATAAACGGATTTATATATCTTGGCATATCGGTTACCAGATAAGTAAACACTGAAAGAAATTAGATATACAGCAAATATGTTATTACATGGCTTTAAACGGATTCCATTGCTACATTTTTAGCTAGAATTAGCTGGTTATAACCGGTGTTTATTACCTTTGATAATCTCGGAGCGCAACAGAAAACTAGAACCAGCGCCGCAATTCATGCTGAGATAATGGACTAGCTTATCCATGAAATTGGTTAAAATAGAGCTCATCATGGAGCTCTGCTCCTGCTTATCCGTAATCAATGATGAGATGGACGTAAATAATTGTTTCAGTGTACGAATGGCAGAGACTCTTGTCTTTATCGAGTAGTTCTGCTCCGAGTCGAAAATACGATAAACTTCGGGTATAACAACTGGACCCAATTCCTTGATTTGTTCAACATCATAAATGAAATCCTGCAGAACTTGCATGGCTCCATGGATAGAATCTTCGTTGCCGCTCAAACACTTGACAATAATATCAAACAGTTCAGCCCAGCATTGGGGATAGTCCGTTGCAGCAATTGTGGAAATTGTATAGGCTACTGAAGAGCGTATCTTGGAATTTGGATCGTATAAGCCATTGGGCAGTATATTACGTATGGTGCGTTTCGCTTGCTCGCTGACGACGCCTCCGCCGCCACTGGGCTTATCCCCCGTTTCGTCATCCATCCAGTGATTTTCCACATAACGCGTAAGCATTATAATGGCAATTTGACGCAGCGGCAGTTCATGCGCCTGATTCATTATTATCTCAGCCAAATAGACGCCATACCCTGTAAATTTAAGCTTAGTCAGTATACATATGTGCACGTTACAAAATTACTCGTCAAATTGATATACCTTCTGTGTATTGTAATTGTTTGTTGCGCTTTTCCGCCTGTTGCAGTACGACTGTATTAGAGCTAAGCAAGTTTTGCAGCTCTTCTATTATTGCCAGCTTCACAGAATCACCGCCGCGTACCATACCCACTCCTCCGTCGCCGTTCGACATGATATAATTATACAAAATTTATAATATATAAAAAAAATAAGAAATACTAAACAAAGGCGCAGCAATGATCGTAGCACATGTGAATGGAACTGCAGCTGCTCGTTCGGTTCAAACTCTTCTAGTTTCAATCGTTAAACAACACTGATTTTCAGCTGTTGTTCTATCACAAGTACCGGCAGTGACCTATCGCTGGGTTAAAACGTTAATAAATACAAATTTTAAGAAAATGTTGACTATTTTATATGAGTTTATACAGACGTATACGACTTGGAATTATTTGAATTATGACTAAATTCTCTTGGCATCTAGGGGAAACATAAATTTTGAAATATCTGTTTTCGTCACTATAAAATACTTGACACAATTGGTAAGTATAAAACTTGGCGCTAATTGGAACAGTGCGTCGTTCAAATATGATATGTTAGTTACCAAATTATCAATATATTTAATTAAGCGGTGTTAAGAACATAATGCTATTTTAAAGTGTTTACTTTATTTATTTTAAAATCAAACTTATTGTTCTTAATTTTATGATATATGTTATTGGTTGTGCCATTAGTTCAGTTCGCTATACATTTAAGACTTATCTAACTATCGGTAAGTCGATATATCGAAACGTGATGCGTTTGGCGCTAGGCAACACTACTTTTTATTAGCCATCGCCTTTGCTTTGCTGCCGACATCGACCTGCTGTAAATTTATTACAAATTCTTTGATAAAATTAAACACGATAGCAATATGACTGGCATCATGGACACAATAGAAATGCCAAAATTACCGGAAAATCAAAAAACCTTTGCCGGCATACCAGAAGCAATATTTCTAGTGAGTAAATAAAACATCAGGCGTCGCCAATTCTAACCTAAATGACGATGACTGCGACTACGCTGCAGCGCAGCAGCAGCAGCTGTCGATAATATTATTAATGCTTTATTTGATTGATTAATTGCAGGAGGAGATTGATACGTTTATGACACAGCCAGAGAATGAAAATTGTGAGAAGGTTTTGCAGCGACTGGACGAACAGCATGGAAAATATCGTTTTATGGCCTACAATCTGGAGGCACGTCGCCGAAAGCTCAAATCACAAATTCCCGATTTGGAACGCTCCTTGGAAATGGTAAATGTCCTACGCAAGGAGGACGAGGAGCGGGAAACGCAATTTCTGCTCAGCGATCAGGTTTTTATCAAAACTCTGGTACCGCCTACAAAAACTGTTTATCTGTGGCTTGGCGCCAGCGTAATGCTCGAATATCCCTTGGATGAGGCCGAGTCGCTGCTTAAGCAAAATATAACATCCGCCGTGGGAAATTTAAAATCTGTGGAGCATGACCAGGACTTTCTGAGGTATGTGTTCATGTGACAGTGTTGGTAAATACTAAAGTCTATATAGGTAAATACTAAGGTCTATGTTTTGGCTCAACTGCTTGTTCAATTGCTAGCAGGTAAACTGAAGAAGTTCCCCCATTTATACACATTTGTTTATACTGTGATTCCCCTGTTCGTGAATGATTCATATTCTTCTGTTCAGTCTGGAATTTTAATTTCCTATCTGACTCCGAAATTAAGTTATTCATTTTTAACTAGATTGAAATTTTTTTTTTAACTGTTCGGTTCATGAATAATTCAATTGGTTGAGTCTTCTTCTTGTCTTATAGTTCTTCTTTAATTTTTCAGAGATCAAATAACGACAACTGAGGTGAACATGGCACGAGTCTACAATTGGGGCGTTAAAAAGCGGCAGGCCGCGGCTAAAACTAATGCCAGTAGTCCACCATCCTAGATAATGCTTAGAGGAGTGTTAAAAATTGAAGCAAAAATCATACAGAATGAAGATAAATCGGGTGTCGTCTCTTATGTATTATTTATTCGAAAACCTAACAAAAATTCGTAATTTTTATTTTGATGCCCGATAAATCCAAATAAAACGCAGTTCACAGTGCTTTCAAAATATTGTTTTTGAAATAAACTTGAAAAAAGAAATCAAAGCGAGGCTTATGGCATTTTTTTTTCAAACTTGTTCTTTTCTTTATTATAATAAATATAAAATAATGCAAACGGAATAAGCTTAGCTTTTATTAAGTGTAAAGCTTGAATGGAAAGCTTGGACTACTTCATAATTGTTGGGATTGGAAATATTCTTAAACGGGAGATGTTGGCTCCATTCTACATATAGCTATACTGGACAAGAATTCTTCGGGATCGGGGCCAGCCATTGCCAACATTTCGAAGCATCTCTTTTTGGTGTAAATAAGAAATACATTTAATTTTCAAAATAAAAGTCGTATTTAATAAATGTACTCTTCTATAATTGCAATAAACAAAGTAACAACTTTTTACTTAACAAGCCATATAAAATGAGTCTGAGTTTGAACTATTCCCATTTCATTGACTGATGTATGTAGTCTCCGTCGGGGCTATCATAATTCTTAATTGAAGGCGTTGCAACGGGTCCTTTTACAGAGACTGGCAGCAGTTGTAGGTCGATTTCTATGGCCGCCTGGTAGAGCTCCTCGGATTCCCGGCGTAGCTCATCCAATGCCTTCTTCTGTGTTTGTACCAGGCGGTCAATAATTTGGAAATCTTGTACCTTCTCGTCGTGTTTATAGCGCGCCCATTGTTTTGTTAGCAGCGCTCGTTGCTCCTGATCCGCGCTGCTTAAAGGCACCAGCTTTCGTTCCCGTTGCCTGCGAAGTTAAAGATTCAAATGATTAACTTGATGTCTAGTCGCAGAAAGTTACATAAAAATCGATAGCTACGGATACTATTGGTAGTACTATCGACTAATCAGCCACAACAGCCCTCGACCACCAAGAGGAATTACTTACGCCTTGTTATCAATTAGATCCAACGGCACCTCCAGCTCCTCCACCGGCTTCAGCTGACGCGCATTCTTCTCCAGTCTGCGTATCTGTTTCTCGATCTTCTTCTTCTTGCGGTCTTCTCTTTGCTTAATGATTTGTGGATCCAATTTCTTCTTTTTCTTTAGCGGCTCGGCGCACAGAACAGGCGTTGTATGCAGCAAACGTGAGGCCAAGCCGCAGCTGCCGCTGCTCTGTAAAGTTAGCCTAATTTTCAGTTAAATAAATAAATGTATTTAAACAATCTATTGTGCTTTTATGATTTACCTGGAAAGTACGCTAATTAGTGACATTTTTAATAAACAAATTGGTGCTTAACTAAAATTTCGTTTGCGTAATGTGCTGCTTCTTCTCATTGCGGTTGGAATCGATTGTTATCGGGTCAGTTATCGAAGCACGAACATATGGTCTACGTGACGTGAACGTGAGTAAAAGCTCACACGCGCATCTCTAGTTGAAAATAAAACCGGTCGCGCGCGTGTTTAGTGAGTGGTTCAAAAACAGTGAAAAGTGACAAAAATAGTGAAGAAAGTTGAGTAAAAACTAAATCTTCATAAGGAGGAGGTGCTAACGGTCCAGAAGAGTATGAACGCTGTTGAATTAGGTAAGTAAAATTTATGTTTTTTCAATTTAAAAACTTTTTGTAACAAGAGTGGCGCAGCCAGAGTTGCCAGAGTAGACCATGTGGAGCCTGACAAGGCTGCCACCTTGGCGTTGGGGGAGTTGAGAAGGTTGCCACCTTGGAGTTGGTGGTACTTACAAGTACGGTAACACCGTTTTTATTTATCCCCAATGGCGGGCATATTTGAAATGAATGTCGATATGGTTTTTAATTTTTGTTTCCAGTGGGATGTTGAATTACAAAATGTCTGGCTTAGGGAAATGCATTTAAAACAACGGAAAATAAAAAATTCCAAAGAGTATGAAAGTTTCTCTCTTCTTTTTAAAACGCAATTTTTCCCAATTTTGGCCGCTGTGAAATCTTTCGATTATTTCCTCCATTTTAAAAATCTTCATAATGGGCCCAAAAAACAAAGAAACAACACGAAGTTTTTACTATTTTTATACGATTTTAAAACTTTATTTTTAAAGATGAAAATAAACAATATACTTTTATTATGTGTTTTTGTTTGTTTGTAGTAAATTTTACATAATTTTCAGTAAAATAAGTAGTTTTCCTTTTAGTTTTTTAGTTTTTTTTTTTTGGTTTTTTTTTTCGATTAAAAATGTTATATTATAGTTTAGTGATTTGTTGTTGTTTTACCATTTCCTTTCTTTACGCATTTCTTTTTAATTCGATTGTTTTTTGTTTTTTTTTTTCCTTTTACAGTTTTTGCATAAATATAAATTTATGTAATCATATTTGCTTATATTCCAAATATTTAATTTTTGTCTTATATTTTCTTTTTTGTTTTGTGTTTTTTGTTTAATGCTGCGTTACGTTCTATGGTGTGTTGTTTTTTTTTCCGATTTTCTTAATTTTTTCCTAAATGCTGTCTCGAAATACAAATCAAATATTTCGAAAATTTTGCTTGAAAAGTCCAAAAGAAAAACTTTGTCTTTTTTCGAAGATTCCAAAATGTACACCAAACCAAAAGAGAGTTATATTAAGTAATTATAAAACGGAACCGATACCGAATTCGAAATCGAAACCGAAACCGAAACGTATCAATATAAAAGTATGTATACTTTTCTGTATGTTTGGTTGGCTTACTATGTTTTTTTTTTGCTCGTTTTGAAATGAGTTTTTTAATCATATAAAGTTTAGTATACTCGTATCATGCTTTATATGGCAATCATCTTGGATTCTGAAACTTTTGTTTTTTTTTTTCTCATATTATTTTTGTTTGCGTATTACATTCATATAGGTTTTATATGTTTATTGTGGTAAATAGTAATGTGTGGTGTGTATTTCTGCTCTTTGAGGGGAGGGGGGTTTCGTAATGGTTAATGCTCGTCTATTGTTTAATTACGTATACTTATAATTTAAATTGTTTCCTTCTTCTGTTTTTCTTGTCACGTAATGAAGAATTCTCATTACTCATTGAAATCTCTGCGTGTGTGTGTGTGTGTGTGTGTTAAAAGTGGAATGAAGTTTAGAATTTTCGAAATAAATACAATTACCACTCTGTATTTAAAGTGTTGTTGTTCTCAAGTTGGAATTTCGAAAATATACTCAGGCTCTTTCTTTCAAATTTCGCTTAGTAATTCATTCAAAAATACATACGAAAATTATAGTGTGTGTTTAAAGTTTCAAATGAAAAATATATAATGAAAAATCGTATATGGCTTTTTTGAGGGACTTTTTGTTCTTTAACATTTACATATGTTTCACATGCGCTCTCTATTTTGCTCTTTTCCTTGATCGAAATGTTCAATTTAGAAGTTGTTCAAATGGTTTGGATTCAAATTTGAGTGCCCTCAATCCTTTTTTTTTTTTTTTTTTGGAAAATTGAAGCATTTGTTTGTTTGTTTTTTTTTTTTTTTTTTTGTGGAGCGCCGCTTAGTTTTTCCGCTTATTTTATAATTACATTATAAAAGTTTATTTCTAAAATTGTTTGTACTATTTCTTGGAAATAATTCCGGTCTATTGTTGTATAACTGAAAAATTATTTGATTTCGCATTTTCATTTTGCTCAAAAATTAACATAAATTGAATTTTCATAGCTCGATTTATAACAATTTGAATTTTCTGTATTTTACGCTCGCATCAATCAATCCGAAAACGATGCGGTTCTGCTGTCCAAAACGGTTCGAAATTTTTATTGAGTTGTTTTTTTTTTTGTTTTGCCGAAACGGTTTATACACATACATTTTGAAAGGTTCTAAGCAAAAAACCCTTGCACATTTCTTCTTGCTGCTTCCTTTAATCGTTCAATATATATAAATATATATATTACATATATATATATATATATATTTTGTGTGAAAGTATAATGATTTTTATCCTTGATTTGTATTCGTGTTCTTTGCTCCGAAATCGTTAAATGAATATTAATTCATACTTATATACATATAGTGTGTGTATTTAAAAAACACTTTTAAATGAATGCATTATCATAAAATTAATGTTAATTAATGTTCGTAAATGTTTAATTTTAAATTTTGCTAATTTTTGCTAGTTGTTTTTGTCGCTTCAAAAATTTGTTTCGAAACTCAAAAACATTCAAAACTGAATAATGCAAATATTTTTTTCTTTCTTCTCTTCGTCGTCTTCTTCTTCTTCTTCTTCGTGTGCGTGTGTGTGTGTGGGAAGGGGGGAAAAGAAGCACAAAAGGGACACTCTTTTATTTACTTGATTTCCTTTTAGTCTTTTAGTTTTTTTTGTTTGTTTATATAGTAGCCTCTATCTTCTATATAGATTTTTCTTTAAGTAGATGCCTCGCAATTTTTCGTATTTCTCATAAATTGTTTTTGTTTTGTTTTTTTTTCTTAGTTTTTCATATTTTTTTTTCGTATCGGTAGTTGAGTTTTTAGCTTAAATTTAGTTGCATTTATAGCTTATTGCCGCCTCTCTTTAAGTATGCCGTTCTTAATCGTTTTTATAGTATTTTGTATGTATTATATGTATTTTATTTCCACCTAAGATCTAAACTAAATGTAGCATAGTGTATTCGTATGTCTGTGTGTGTTTCTCTGTGTGTGTGGGATAGAAAGTAATACATTTTGTTGTTGTTGTTGTTGTTGTTGTTTCTTTTCTCGTTTAATGAGCAACTCAGCGCTATATGTTAAGTATATTTGCCTCATAAGTGTAGTCAATGTATATCCAAAACCTTTATTTTTAATTTCTAATTCCTAAATCATTAATTTCATACATAATCTGTGTCTAAATCGACTTTTTTCTTTACATACTAAAACTAAATACACGTATATTTATATATATATATATATATGATTCGGTATGTATATCGCTTACTTAGGTAACTTTCCTAAAGTGGGTTTTGCTTGGTATTTTTTTTTTTCTATATAAAACTTAAAATTTGCGCTCAACATTCTCATTTTCTTTCTTACTGAAAATTCGTTTTTGAAAATAAAAAACCAGAAAAAATACTTTGAGAGAGAGAGAGAGAGAGAAAGTGCATCCAGGCCAAATGTTGCTACAGTTTTGGTATTTTTTCTTGAATGCTGGTCTATTTGGAGCCCTTATCATTTTTGTTTTGTTTTTTTTTTTTTTGTATTTTTTCGCTTAACTCTTTAAATTTTTTGTTATATCTTTTTACACTTTTTACGTTTTTTTTGCTTTTATACAATTTTTATTAATAATTTTAATTTTCTTTACAATAAAAAATTAACAGTTTTTTTTTTTTAAATTTTTTTTGTTTTTTTTTTACTTTTTTGTTACATGAAGGCACTTTAGATCGGACGTTGTGGCCCCATTTCAAAAATTGCTTTAAACTTTTGCTTTTTACTCGTTTATCACTTTGGTTTTTCTATGTTCTGGTTCTTGGAGATTGTTCTTCTTCTTCTTCTTCTTCTTTGTGCTTGTGTTCTTCTTGTTTTTGGAGACGTAGTCGCAAAATTACAACAAAATTAACAACAAAAAGCGAAAATCGAAAAGTTATTCGAAATTTTTTCTTCATTTTTTTTGTTTTGCCGAAAGTTACGTTCGAAATGTTACCGAAAATACTTTGATTCGAAACTTGTTCATTGCCTTCTTTTGTCTTTTGCTCGTTCTGCATTCTTCTCTTTGCCTCGTTCTCTGCTTTTATCTGTATATTGCATTGGAATATTCTTTGGTATTGCCTTCAGTGCTATTGCGTTTTTCGAAACGGTTATTGGATGTCCAGATAAGCAGGCAGTATTACCCATTGATTACACCGGTTCGGGTAGTTTTTTGCTGCCCTGCAATTTAGTTTTATTTTAGGCTTGAGAACTGTCAACGTGTTGGCCTGGCCTACAAATTATTAGCTTGTATTGTGAGAGTAATATTAATTATAGGTGAATTATAGGTGTTACGAAATAATGTATAAATCTGAATCAATTAAGATATTTTCCTATTGCCCTGCTGTAACGGAAATAACCTAGAAAATTGCCGTTGAAAATTGAATTCGAACTGAAAACCGGTTTTTCAACTGAATACCATAAAATCGAATAGAAATATTTGATAGAGCGCAAATCTTAGTTTTTATCAACTTAAACGGGAGGGGACAATACATATATTACACATAGTCGATATACATACATACATACGTAGTATTAGAACTTATTATTAGGGTTTGAATTTGCGATTTTTTATACCATTTTTGCTTTGTTCTTTACATACACTCCTTAATTTTTTATCGGTTTTTTCTTGCTTCATCCCAACGATCGATAACTTAAGTACTGTCCAAGTTTTCTTTAAATATTTTTTTATACATCTAAACATTTACAAAGGTAACACAAAATGTTTTTTTTAGCATTTCTTTTCGAAAATTTAATTGATTTTTTGTATATATAATTTTTTTTGCATTTTTTTACTATTCATTTCTTTTGTTTTTTGGGCATAATAAAGTAGAGAAAACCTTCTTTTGCTATTTTTTGTGTGGTTCTGTGTGGTTTTTTTCTTTTGATTCTGCATTTTTTGCTTGCTGCTTCGAACCGCAATTTCGTAATTTTGTTTTTGTTTTTGAATTTTGAAATCTGCAGCGCCTTTTGACGACGATTTTGAATTTTGCTTGTTTCGTTCATTTATACATTCATTTTTTTATATATATATATTTATATATTTTGCTGTAGTTTTTGTCCTGAGCAAACGGTTGCATTACACATTATTACAGAGATACATGGGTAATGCATCCAAAATTTTTGCTTTGTTTTTGTGAATTTGTTGACTTGTCATGTTTATTTTTTGTTTTTATTTTTATATATAATTTAAGGCAGATTTTCCTCGAAATTAAAAATGGGTTTTTGGAAACTGAAACTTGCTTTGCTTTTTTGATATCAGACTAAAAGTAATTCATGCAATAACTATCAGTAGATGTATCGAAAGTTTTTCTTTTTGATATATAAAAATTTACACCGTTTTTTATGTATTTTTTTTTTTACGTTTTTGTTTCGTTTTTTGTTTTGTTTTGTTTTTTAAATGTTATTTTAAATGTAAGTTTATGTTGTTTAAGGTTGCATTTTGGTTTTTCATTTATTTATGTTCTTAAAGATAAGGCGCGAAGGTGCTTAAAATAAGCTTGTACTTTTTTCTTGATATTTTTTTTCAACACGTTTTTTTCTTCTTCAAAATTTCAAAATTTCTTTCTTTGCTTTTGTTGTTGTTGCTGTTGCTGTTGCTGTTGCTGTTGCTTAGCCTTGAGCAGAGTGTGTGTGTTTTGCTTTCCTCATTGACTCCGTCTGCTGCTAGTTTTTTACTTACGATTTAAAATTTTGCTTTACGAAATTTTGTATTCCAAAATTTTGTAATTTTGCATTTTAATTTTTTGGATTTTGAGTGTTTGTTTTTTTTTTTGCCTAAAGTCTAAAGAAATTTTTGGTTTTACATTTTTGTTTTTTTTGTTTTTGGTTTTTTTGTTTTTGTAAATTTGTTTGTCCTGAACTTTACACCGAGAGAGAATTATCCAAACATGGCCGAGAGTTTTCAAATTTTGTTCGTTTTGTTTCGTCTTTGTTTTTGTTTTCATCATTTTTGGGTTTTTTTTTAACGCGTTATTCTTTGTTGTTGTTGTTGTTGTTGTTGAAAGTACAATTTTCAATTTAGTCAAGTCATCAAATTATTAAAATTAAAATGAATTATTTAATTGAAAAAATCAAACAAGTTTTTGTTTCTTTTATTTTTTTTTGGTGTATTTTTTATATAAAAATGCTGCCTGTAAATTATTTATTTTCATTTAATTTAGTTCATTTTTTTTGCCAGTGTTTCAATCGTCTGTCAAAAACGAGAATTTCCTTTAGCCGCATTTTTCTTTTCCTAGACATTTTTTTTTTGTTGTTTGGTTGCTAAATGCTGAATTTTCATGTGTCCAAAAGTTTAATTTTTTGTTGTTGTTTATATACCTTTTCTACATACATATACACATATATATATATATATATATATAGATGAATATACGTATATATATATATATCTATATATATATAAGGTTTGTATATATAGGAACATTACCGAAATATGTTTATACATCTTTAATTTTACACTTATATCTAAAACTTACTTTTTTTGTTGAGCTTTCGAAAAAAATTGAGGTTTTTGACAGTCATTTGAAACACTCGCATCGCGTATTTTGTCAATATTTTTAGTTTAGATTTCTGTTTTCTTTTTTTTGGTTTTTGCGTCTTCTGTTGTTCCGAAATATACGCCAAAGTCTTTGCCGAGAGTTGTGTTCCGTTTTCTGGAACATCTTTTAATATATATTTTTTTTTTAGTTTAGCACTTTTTTTGCGCTAACGCCGAAAGTCGTCTGTCTTTTTTTTTAACATCTTTTTCCTTTGTCTTCTGTCTTCCGTTTTAGCCGAAATATTCTTGCTCGAAACTGTTGCCTAGGAGATATTCATCTAATGAGCGATACCACTTGAGCATATTGCCGAAAAGCTCCTCTCATCGTTTTTAATATTTTTGTTTTCGTTTTTTAAAGTTATTATTAAGTAATTTTTTTGGTCATGTTTTGTGGAAAACCAATTCCACATTGAGTTTTTGAATATGACATATTCTCTTCAGATAAGACATACGTTGACTTTTACTGAATGAAAGTCGGACATACAGACCGAAAGAGTTCCACTGCCGATTGCAATGTGTTTTACTCCCAAATGTAGGCTATATATATGTTTTTGAGAAATGCTCAGATAAAGGCCGGAATAGAGCTCTGTTTATTGAAAGAGTTCCAGCGAAAAATTATGGAAATCCACTATTGGAAACACCAGGGTTTTCAATTTAATCGTGCTCCCAAAAGTAGGCTCTATATTTCTTGTTTAGTGAAATGCGTCTCTGATATTCGTCCAAAAAAAGTAAGCGATTTGAAAAGGTTTTCTGAAATTAGCGCGGAATCGGAACTGGAATTGGAATTGGAATTCACAAATACATGACTTTTAAATATATATAAATAGTTTCTACAATATTACGTGTATATACCCTTTAAAAGTATGCTTAAAAATTTGATTAAGTTTTTGTTTTTTTAGTTGCTGGGTTGCTGGGGCTTTAATGCTGTTATTATAGTGTATATAAGAGAGAGTATGTATGTAGCTGACAATGAAAATTAAAAAGTTGGCTAATTGATAAATTATTATTTTCGTTTTTGTTGGTGTCTTTAATTAGTTTGTTAATTGAACGGCATTTGTTGTTTGTTGTTGTTGTTTGTTGTTGTTAAGCTGTTGTTGTTGTTGTTGTTGTTGGCTGGCGAAGATTACTATTTTTGTTTTTTGTTGTTTTTAATGTAGTTTAGTTTAGTTTTGTGAACTATGTAAGATTTATGTCCTATATATGCGATTTGCTTTGTGTCTTCATTGGAAAATAAAATCAAATACGACTGGCTAAACTATGAGTAGAAATTTATATTCGATTTTGTTTTCATCTTTGTTTGCTTTTGTTTTCTTTTGTTTTGTTTTAAATATGTAATTTAATTAGTTTTGGTTTTTTCTTTATACTTATGCTGACATTGACTCTTATTTTTTGCAGTGTGTTTTGTTGTTGTTCTTGTTGTTGTTGTTGTGAGTGTAAGAAATTAAACCTAATCGCCTTTTGCTGTAGACGAGTCGAGAATATTTCATTTTTTTTAAGTAAAAAAACATACAAATATCATTTAGTTTTGTGGTTTTAATTTTTTTTTTTTGTTTTTTTGGAACTGGTGTCTGATTTTTGACTTTAGTTTTAGTTCTGCTTCTGCTGTTGTTTTACTTTGGATCTGCTTGGTTTATGGTTCCTGCTTAAGATTTATTGCATACTTTTCTGCATACTTTGATGGATCTCTTTCCTGTTTCTTTCTTGTAATACAATATTTAAAATAGCAACTACCATTATTATTATTATTATTATTATTATTCTGTTTACTTGCTATATATGTTAATAAGTTATATATATATATTTTTATATATATATATATATAGGTTATGTATGTGAGGGGGTCTGTGGGTGGACATCAGGGCAATTCTTACAGCTAGCTGATACACACAGAGAAAATTCGACGCAAATGATTTCGTTTGTTTTATGTTGCATACCATAATTGATTGGCTGTGGTATTATTTGTTTGTTTTCTTTGTTTTTCTCAGTGTACATTTAGAACATTAGTTAGCTACTGGTTGAAATACTGTTTTACGACGTCTAGAGTTATTTATTTATGTATATATATGTATATATATATATATATTTGTATGTGTATAGTTACTTATATCATAAATATTACCGGCACTATTGTTCAGAACTAAAAGTCAGTTTTTGATTTTGGAAAACGCTTTTCAAATAATACGTTGCATAATGTTGCCAAAGTTGTTTGTTGTTGCTGTATTAACGTAAGAAAGAATGCTACTACTGCGCTCTGCTTCCGAAAAAACAAATAAAAATAATAAAAACTTCTTTTGTTTTGATTGATATTCTTTCGTGTTGTGTTTTTTAGGCTTAAATACTGGTTTTTTATTACTGCTTCTTTCGTTGCTGCTGCATTTTGAACTCACCACTCATCGCTCATCGCTCATTACGC
The DNA here is from genome assembly GCA_018150835.1 of Drosophila repletoides. Lineage (NCBI taxonomy): Eukaryota > Metazoa > Arthropoda > Insecta > Diptera > Drosophilidae > Drosophila > Drosophila repletoides. The sequence continues at coordinate 324,391 of JAECWQ010000202.1, forward strand.
TCTCTTCCTTTCTTCCGTTCTTCGGTTCTTGCTTCTTCCTAACTTCCTTAAACTAAATAGAAACTTTGTATGAAACGTCAACGAAAAACTGCACTACATTAAATGTACTGGAGTGTGTGTGTGTGTGTGTGGTTGGTTGTTGTATTTAATAAACTGAGGCTTTTCTTTTCAACTGAAAACTGGTTTGAAACTTGGCTTTGTCTATTTCACTATTTGTAAAACTTAAATGGTAAATTGTTTCTGTGAAAGGCAACTGTTGCGCGTAGAAACTGCAGCCTGCTTTTAGGGGTCGCGTTCCGTTCCGTTCCGTTCCGTTTCGTTCCGTTCGGTTCGGCTCGGTTCGATTCCGTTGCGTTCCCTTGCTTAATGCTGGGCTGCAGCTCTCGCTCGGTTTCTTTGTCGTTTGCTATATATTTAGAGATTGTTTGTTTTTTGTATATGCTATTGTAAAAAATATTATTATAAATATTTTTAGTTTTCTTTTCTTTTCTTTTGTTTTGCTTACGTTTTAATATTGACTTACAAGGTTGCTGTTGTTGTTGTTGTTTTGTGGATGTTCTCGATTTTTGATTCGTTTCCTCTTCATCTTCATTTTTCGCTATTGCAATGTAAATACTAGAGATTTCGGTTTTTTTTGTTTTTTTTGTTTTTTTGGCTTTTTCTTATTACTTGTTTGTTTGCTTGTAAACTTATATTATTATAAAATATCTGATCACATTTGTTTGCAGTCTCTGTATAAATATTGTTGTTGCTTTTAATTCTTGTTATTCTTTGTTTTATTTTTAAGTATTTTTTTTTTTTATTTTTCTTTCGTTTTTTTTTTTTTCTGTTTTTGTTTTTACATATTTTACACATCATTTTGTAACGTTCTGTGTTTCGGTTTCGCTTTTAGTGCAAAAAGTTGTTAAAAGCGAAAGGGAAATACAACAAAACTGAACAAGTACTGGAAAATGAAATAAAGAGGAAAATAATAGAGATAATATATTATCATAATTATCATTCATACTATTTAAATATCATTTGATAAAATTGCGTTTTTCGTTTGCTCCTACAGTTTTTTACAAAAAATTCTTGTAGAATTTTGACAAACGTCTGAGCGCGATTTCTGGTCAGTTCTCCTTTTTTATTTTTTGGTGCAACAATTTTATATAGAGCTATATAGATCTGATCGTTTGGTGTTGCCAATATGTTTGTATTTTTTTGTTTGTTGTGTTTTCCTTTTGGTTGTACTTCTTCTGCTTATACGGCCGGCCTTCTGTCGGTTTTTTGGCACCTCTTTAATGCTCGAAGCATTACAAAGTAGGCGATCCATTTGGTAAAAATAAGAATATAATATTGCTGGGCTATTGTCTGTGTGGCTTTTGGGGCACACACATCTATATGTATCCGAATTGCTTGATCAATTTTTGCACTTGTCTATTATTGTTGTTCTTGCTGCTGATTGTTGTGAGAGTAAACCAAAAATTTGCTTGCAGTTTCTTCATCTATTTCGTCTATTTCCGTTTCCGTTTCCATTTTTTTTTTTTTTTACTATTGTTGCACCCTAGAAACTTGCCAGAAATTGCGCCAGTTTAACGCACGCGCAAAGCTTTTGTGGTTTCATATCAATTGATTGATTGAGTTTTTCGTTTTTAGTTTGGTTTGTTGCGTAAGAGAATTGTGAAACAAAAGGTTTTCATAGAGTTTTTATCACTTATTTTTGGTTGTTGTTCTTGTTGTTGTTTTTTCTGCTAGTTCTTAACTGTCCTGGCGGGGGGAAAGGAGGCAAGAGATACATTTGTATCTTAGATATCTAAGCACACAAGCACACGTAGCTGGGGCGAATTGTTTCTTGTAGCAGGCAGGCATCATCAACATCTCATCATCTTCATCTTCATCATCATCTTCATCATCATCTTCATCTTCAGTCTTCTTTTTCTTGAGGATTTATCTATTGTTAATTTCATATATGTGGCATGTGCTTGTGGCCTTATCCCTATTCGATCCATCAGCTTTCCCAGACAGCTGGCAGTTCTTCTTCTATTTTGTTCTTTGTTTTTTTAACTAAAAAATAAATGTTGCTGTTGTTTAATTGTTAACTTAAAAATTGTTGTGAAAAATTTAAACTAAAATTTTTGGCTTATTATTCTAATTAGCTATTGTTGTTTTCTTGTTGTTTTTTGTTTTGTTTTTAGTATAAAAATATAAATAGTTTTATAAAAATTTATTGGTTTTGTTTTGCTTTGTTTTGTTTCTTGTTTGTTTGTTTGTTTCTTTTTTTTGTTGTTGTTGTATGTATTGTACTATAAATTATCCCGGTACGCGCCTTTTGTGGGGCACGTTTTGACTATTGCAAATAAAACAAATGTGGCATAAAATTTATTGATTTTCATTTGAAAATTCAACTATAAACACTTATAATATTTATATATTTTATATATGTTATATAATTTTTTTATGGTAAATATCATTGCTTTCTCCTTTTTTTGGTTTACGTTTAAAATTTGAACTTAGGATGGCTTAAAGAGTCAACAGAAAACACGTCTTACGTACTTATTTTGTATACCCTTGCAGTGGGTCGTCCGTCTGGCTTGTCCGTCTGTCTGTCTGTCTGGCAGTCTGGTCGGATCTGACAACTATATCCATATAGCTGCCTTAGACAGGAGCAACAGTTGTTCTATGGCATATGGCTGCCATGGGAGCAATCTGGCTGGAAGGGTATACAATCTTCGGTGCACCGAAGAGAGAGTCTTTCCTTACTATTTGGGTCTTTTCTGTTATTTTTATTATTATTATGTTTCTTTTTGATATGTGTAGACAACCCAAAAAAAGTTGCTGTTGGAAGTGCTGTGTGTGTTTGTTGCTGTTGCTGTTGTTGTTGTTGTTGTTCGTTATATTGTCACTTTGAATTGGGCTTTGTTTATTTTTGTTTTTATTGTTTTAATAAATTTTAATATTGTTAAATTGTTAAATTGTTGTTGTTGCTGTTGTTGCAGTTAAGTTTAAAATGAGAGAGATTAACTCAAAAATATCACATACGAGTTGTGTATGTTTCCCTGGCTATTGTTGGCTTTTAAAACTAAATTCTTAGTTAGTTCAATATAATTTATTTTCTTTTTATTCTTTTATTCGATTATTATTATTATTATGGTTATGCAACTGTTATATATTTTTATACTTTCTTTTTGTGCTTGTGTGTGTGTGTGTGTGTCTGTGTATGTATATCGAATTTGGAATTTTCTTTTTTATGATAAGCCAAAAGTTTTATTTATATTCTTTATTAACTGTTCAAATTAGGATGGTTAAAATTGTTATATTAGTTTAATTGAAAAATTTCCTGTTGTTTAACTTAATCCGTTTGGTTTTGCAGCACAGTGTGCGCCAAAAGTATTTACACTTTCTGTGCCGCTCTATTGCAGTTTGTTAACTAAAATGTTGGGCTACATCTCTCTTTCTCTCTTTCAGAAGAGTTTTGCATCCAATAATTGGTTTTTCTCTGATTCTTCTTCTCGTCTTCTCTACGCCAAATAAGTGATAAAAATTTTATATATTTTTTTCTCATATTGTTGCGAAACATTTTGTTTTGTTTTTCGTGTTGGTTTCAGGGCCAAAAAATTTTGAGAATTTTGTCAAATCGCGTTTGCTACTAAAAAAACGCAATCATTTTTAAGTATTTTTTTTGTTTTTTGTTTTTCGGTTTCTCGTTTTTTGGTTTTTCTTTTATTTTCTAAACTGCAAATTTTTGTGCTCTTTTATTTTATACTTACTTTCTTCGATTTTCGTTTTTTTTTTTTTGTGATCAGATGTTTTTTAAAACAAGGATGTTTAAGAAACTTACTTAAAAAATAGTATTGAAATTTCTCATTTTGCCTTTTTTTGTTTGTTGTCTTTTGCCAAAATCTTTTTGTGTGTTTTTTATGATATACATATGGTATTTTCTGGTATTTTTCTGTTTGGTATTTTTTTGGCACATCTTCTCGAAACTGAAAAATCATTTGCGTTGCATTTTCAATGCATTAAAGCTCTGTGTATAAGAATTGCCTATGCCCCGACGGGGGTCTAAGATTCGTTTGGTATTTTTAGGGGGGGGATGTAATATGCTGTTTTTAGGTTTGTTTAGCTTTAGGGTTTTCTTTCGGTTTTTGCTTATGCTTAAACTGTAGTAATATTTAATTACGTGTATGTAGCTTTTGTTTTTGGTATTTAAATGTGATTTTATGTACAAATTTGTGACCAATGTGTTTAAATCTTTTTCATTCAGTATATGCTGTAATCGGTATTTTTTTTTTTTGGTTTGGTTTGCGGTAATAATGCTTTAAAATCTAGTTAAAATTGCATATGGGCTGCAGCTGCATTTATATTTGGTATTTTTTTTTTACGTGTAGTATATATATATATATTTAGTATATTTTTTTTTTTTTTTGTTTTTGATTACGTGTAGTATTTCGTTATGCATTAAGTTTAATTTACTGTGTTTTTTCTTTTTCTGCTCACAATCAGTTAATCAGTAAATGAAATTATTTCGCTTGAGTTTCGGTCTGTCATTGTTGTTGCTGTTGCTTTTGCTGTAGCGGTTGCTTCAGTGTGCTTCAGAGCACTGCAGCTGACGCACAGAGCGTTTAGCAACACTGTGCGCCTTTCGTTTTGTATTTTGGGGGATTTACCTGTTTGTTTACCTGTCTGGTTGGTTGCTTGCTTGTTGCTTGTTGCTTGTTGTTCTTGTCTGTTTCTTTGATGGTTTGGCTGGCTGGTTGTTTGGTTTTGGTTTTGATTTTGGCTTAAGAGTAGTCGTTCTTTCTATTTTTAAATATCCTGGCCTCTTTATCCTTTCGCGCAGATTGTAAACTGTACTCATAAAAGCAGCAGAAATATGCTTAAAAAAATTATAATATAAAAAACTGTTCCTTGGGCTATGGTTTGCTTGTGATTTACATACAAATGTACGTACAATATTTTGGAATTTACCAACACTCAAAATTCGTTTGTTGTGTGCAAAAAAAGAATTGTTAATTTTTGCTCAGCGCCCGAAAAAGTTCAGTGCCAAAGTTTTTGTGAATAGTTTTTTAAAACGATTTGCCGCTGCTTTCATGTATTTGTACCACTGTGATGATTCGTTTTTGCTTACCGTTGAGTTGTGACTTGGTTTTTTCGAATATATATATATTTTTTTTCTGTAGTGTAGTGTTGTTTTTTTGTAGTTGTTGTAGTTGTAGTTGTAGTTGTAGTTGTTGAAGGCTAATCAATCCACGAAAGTATCAAAATTTTGCTGTGATAAACAAGGCTGCAAACCCAAAATTATAGCAGGTTCGGTTTGAATGAATTGTTTAACAAAATGTTTTCATTTTGTATTAAATAATTCTCAGCAAGTTTGAATTGAATTAAGCAAAAATTAGCTAGAAAATTGTTATATAAACATTACATTTTAATATGAGACGTATGCACTGTATACCGAATCTGTAGCGCAGATACTTCGGTTCACATTCGGTACAGTCAATATACACGCATAAATATTAAAAATGGATATGAATTTGAACCGGTTCGATGCTAAATTGGTTTGCAGTCTTGGTTAGAAATGCCAAAAATGGGGGCAAAATAAAAATGTTGGGGATAAAATGTTGCCAAAGTTTGGTTAGAAATTTAGTAAAGAAAAAGGCAAGCGCCGTTAGTTTTTTGTTGTAGGTTTTTTTTTGTTTTTTGTTTTTTTTTTAATGAATTTTGTTTATTAACCAATTATATTAATATGTCTTTGTTTTTGTTTTAATGTTTTCACTTATAGTATAATTTATGTATGTAAGTATAAATGTATGAATTATGTACGTATGTCAATTTATATAGTATAGTATATGTAGTTGTACTTATGTATGTGTGAGTTGTGTGTATTGTTTTTGTTTGTTCTTCTCTTCTTCTTCCTCCTCTTCTTGGTACGTAATTTTAAATTTAAATTTTTTTTAATATTTTTTGGAATTTTATCTTCAATTAAAATGGAATTCATTTTATCTTCTACAAATGACATTATGCTTTAAATATACACAAGGAAATCAATTGACAAACTGAAACAGAACAGAATTAAAATATGTTTTTTGTTTTTCAATTTGAATTTCGACGGTTTCTGTTTTTTTTTTTGCTTTTTTTTGGCTTTTTGCATACCTCTGCGAGATAGCGCTATATAAAAATGTTGAATTTCGAGTTGCTTAATTTTATAAAATTTTGCCTAAAGTTTTGTTTTTTTGTTTTTTGTTGCATTTGTTTATTGTTAATACGCCTTAAATTGCCTAAAGGGTTTTTTTTAGAGTTTAAATTTCGCTTAGATTTTTTCCGCTTTTCAATTAACTATTTTTACAGTCAATAATTTCGTATGGCAGCTATGGGGCTGCCAAATAAGTTTTTACCGAAAAATTTTTGTTTTTCAAAATTTCTTTTTTTGTTTGTTTTTTTTTTATTATCACAAAATCAGTTACAATTGTATTTAAACAAAATTTTTTAGTGCCAAAAGTTTTTGTTTTTAGTTTCATTTAATAAATTTTGTAAAGGCATTAACAATCAACGAACCTATTTTTTCAATTTAGACTGAATTTCTGGAGAGAAAACGAAAAATTGGAGGAGGGGGGGAAACTGTGAAAAGAAACCTAAATATAAATAAATCAACGATAATAATAAAATGATATATCATTTTTTCATTTTTGTAGTTTTTCGCATTAGCCAATATACTCAAAATTTATGTTTGGTTAGTCTAAATATTAATTTGTTTTTTGAATTTTCATTAGTTTTTCCCATTTTTTCCTTAAGGAATTTCAAATTGAATTTCGATTTCGATTTTGCATTAGATTAGGAAACTCACCGTTTATACTTCGTTTAATTTTGTCATAGATACGCCGAATTGCATACAAAATTTTTTAGAATTTTCTTTTTGTTAGGCCTAAAAGTTAGTTTAGTTAATTAGTTTTTTTTTTTTTTTAGCTAAAATTTGACTATTGTTAAAATTTTGTTTAATCATTGGGTTTGCCGAAAAGTTTTGTATTGTTTTTTTTTTTTTTTTTTTAATATAAAGCGGTGTGTTCTTCCCGACTCTAATCCTTGAAATGTTCTTTTTTTATCTTTTGTTTTGGGCGGCTTGGGGGCGTTAGGAGCGGGTTTGAGAAAGGGAGAGCTGTGCCGCCAATTTTGAAGAAATTCTTCTCAAAGCACATGATGGGCCGAAATTGTTGTTGGATTTGTTTTTCTTCTTTCGTTTTTTGTTTTTTTCAATGTTTGCCATAAAGTTTATTGAGGAATATTTTTTCTCTATGCCGAAATATGTTTCGTTTAGCGATGTATGTTGATGAATATTGTTGTTGTTAGTATTATTATTATTATTATTATTGATGTTGTTGTTGTTGTTGTTGTTTTAGCCTGCTGCAGTTGTTGTTGATGTTAAGATAACAGCAGCAAACTGGTTTGCCCGCCCCATTGACAATTGTAGAGCAGGCAAACATATCCCTCTAAACCCGCCCACTTTCCATGTTTGGTATGAAATGAGAGTGCAATTTGGGAGGAGTTACTCAAATGGCGGCACATCTTATATAAAGAATAACAACAAAAAAACCGACAGATCAGTTATCGATTGATAAATAGCTATCGATAAGTGGTAAGTGCTCAATAAAACAAGGCAGACCGATAAATGCTCAACTATCGCTAAACGTACATGTTTAGCTATCGTTGAACGATAAATGATCGATAAACAATAACTGTTAAGAAAATTAAAACTCAAATATATATATATTTTTTTGATTTTACAGTGTTGTTGTGTATATTTGTTGTTGTTTTTTTTTTATGTTGCAACTTAAGGCCAAGTAAATTAAACTAAACATAAACTTAAATCGAAACTTTATTCAACTAAATATATATACATAAATAACAGACTAGTGTGTGTGTGTGTGTGTTTATATTGTGTGTGTGTGTGTGTGTGTGTGAGTGTGTGATATTACGAAATTAATATGCGTGCACAATTTGGTGCATTTAAAAGATGGATTGTTTTTTGGTTTTGTTCTAAAAAATAATCGCATTCAAATTAAGCTCTTTAACAATAAACTTTGGTTGTAATACAAATTTTAGCTACCCTAACGCCCGCTGCAAATACAAATTATTATTATTATTTTTTTATATTTTTCTTTTAAATTCTACTTCTTTTTTTGGAATTTTTTTTTTTTGTTTTTTTTTTAGACATCAAATATATGCTTAATGTTAAAAGGAAAAAAGCAACCTGAACTTAGCTTATTTAATTATTCATTATTCATTTCTTTTGTTCGAATTAAGCAATAGAATTGCACAAACTTTTGTAAAGTTTGCGCAATCTTTTTCAGAAAAGTTGGTCTGCAATTGAAGCTTTGCTTGGGGTACCCTGCTGCTTCAATTGAAAAGCACTTTTCAATCATCGACTAAGAAAAACACACTTTTTGAATTTCTGCGAAAACTGTACCGATGTGTATTGCTGTGTGTGTGTGTGTGTGTGTGTGTATTTGCATTTGTTTGTGTGTGTGTGTGTGTATTTGCATTTGTTTGTGTGTGTGTGTGTGTGTGAGGAATGTGTGTCAACTTTGGGTAGATTATTAGATGGCTCAACTATGTATAGATTTTAAATATATACGTATTGTAAAAAATATTTTTTTAAAATTTTCAACTATCAAACCAACGGTCAGAGTACAGTTTACACTCTGCTTAGAGAGTGTTTGTGTGTGTTGTCCTATTGGGGGCCTGTTCCGTAATTCACTTTCGCATGAATTTCGCCTACTTTTGTGGATCGGTTTTTTGTTCAGTACGCTCTGCTTCTGCTGTGTGAAATTGATGCAAAAGTGAAAACCGTAACAGATCACTGAACTGGCTCAGGTTTTAAAATTTGCACTATATATTTCTTGTTTCATTTTTTTAACTGTTTTGTATTTTGGTTGCTTATAAAATGCGCTGCATACTTTTCAGCGCATCAAACTCTTCTTCTTTTCTTTTCATCTGTGGCTGAGTGTGTTTGTGTGTGTGGTGTGTGTGTGTGTGTGTGTATGAATTATTGTTGTTGCATCAAATCTAATGTGAGATGCAGCAATGTTTTTGTTTGCTTTGTGGAGCGGCGACGGCATTTTTTGAAATTTTTGAAAAAATATTTTACGGCTCTACAGAATTTTTTTAAGATAATAGTTTTTTTTTTTTTTCGACGAGAGGCCTAAATATGCGAATATAGTAGTAGTACCTTTCAGAAAGTGTTGCCTCTAGCTTTTTGTTTTGCTTTCTTGTTTCGTGTTTTCTTTTTGGTATTATTTATAATACATTGAATTGTTGTCTGTGTGTATTATTATCATATCCAGTTGTATTTCTTACGTAGATTTAACTTTTTAACTTTTGTTTTCGCTTCGCTTTCGGCATTGTTCCAGTAGTTGTTGTTGTAGGTATTGCTTTTAGAGTTGTTGCTCTTGTTGTTGTTGCTGTTGGTGTTGGTGTTGTTGTAGTAGTCATAGCAGGGTTCATAAGTTGCTGATTCAAGGAGTGGGGAGGTGGCATCGTTGGCATAGCCAACTCCTCCACTTATTCCAGCTGCTCTAAAAAATTCGGCGACTTGAAGTATTCGGGCACGGGATCGTCCATGCGTGATATTATTTTATATATGGATTTCTTCCAAGATTGCTCGGTGTCTTTGCCACCCTGTATTGCACGGAAAAATTCACGCAGTGTCTGTTCGACGACAAATCGAAAATTTTGTGGTACCTGTGGGCGTGGAATAGTGTGGAATAGTATCGAAATAGTATCGATAACGATAACAATTAGAAAAAGGCTCACGACAGCGACAACTGAATGTGTTAGTGTATACATTTCTTTCAGTGTGTGTGAAGAATTCAATTATAATTTTCACACACACCTTGCATACAGCACAACACTGTGTTAATGATCTTTGTTAGCAGAGCTGTAATTAATTACCATTACGAAGTAATTATCCACTACACAATTACTTTAGTAATTAAAAAAAAAAAAAAAATAGTTGTCAAAAAGTTTAAATTACTTTTAGCTTCCAGGACAACTTTTAATTGTTATGGGGAAGTTTGGAAGAATTGAAGATTTAGGCTCAACTTGTAATTGTAATTGAGAAACAATTTTTGAATCACTGTACAAGTTCCGAAATGTATTAATCAAGAATAAGAACCTCTAGAATTTGATTATTCTGCAGTTTTTTAAACTGAAAACTGAATTTCGATTCGGGATTGTTTGGAAGGTTCGGTAAGACCCTTTCATCCCGAACCGACTGGATTCGAACTGGATTGAATGCTTTGGGTATTAACTACAGCATAATGTGTAATTAGATTACAGCTCATTGAAATTGTTAGTTGTTGTTTTAGTGTATTTGTATTTGCATACCTCAATGTGATTATTGCGATTGTAGTGCAAATTGAGCACGCGATATAATTCACTATCTCCAGCAATCAACAGATCATCGGGTGTCTTGATGCCTTCAGTGACAGCTTGTCGTGCATATTTCTCCATTTGTATGTAGTAGAATTCTCTGCAGATGCGTAGATGAGGAATATGTTTGGTTTTGGTCAGTATACTAAATAAGCTATGCTTTTTGGATTTTATTTTTTTGTTGGTATTTTTGTTTTTGTTTTTGTTTTGGTTTTTTTTTTTTTTTTTGTTAGTTTTTTTTGTAGTCAGCATTCAAATTTACGAAAATAAAATATATACAAAATGATGATTATAAAATAAAGATAAATAAAATAAACTGAAGGTAACTAAAAGCAAAGGAAGAAACTTAAAGTAGTCAACTGAATTCGAATTCATAATTAAAAACGCTTTTCACATGCATACACCCAAAAGGAAATTATTGTTTTTTCGTCCTCACTTGCACTCAATTCTTGCACGCTTGCCTTCTTTCTCTCTTTCTTTAAGCCTTCCAATCTCTCTGTTTCTCTAAGCCTACTTAGCCTCTCCTTTGCCTCTATAGGCTTAATGCATCATTATATTGGATCTCGTCTTTGCAATATGACATTATTAATAAATTTTGCAGCATACTCTTAGGCGTCTCTTTGTCTCTGCTTGTGTGTGTGTGTGTGTGTGTGGGTGTGGGTGTGGGTGTGCGGATGTATGTTTGATTATTGTGCTTCTTTGTTGTAAAGAATTTTTAATAAATCTCAAATGTGCAACAGAAGCGCGCTAAGGGGAAACTGCTGGATTTATTGCATGGCGCCCAACGTGAGTTACTTCGTAGGGCATCGTCTTTTGCGTCCGTTTCCCCCATTCCTCCCGCTTTGACTACTGACTGACTGACTGACTGTGGTTGGGGACTTAATTAGCAAGTGCAGTCAGTGGTGCTACACACACACACACACACATACACAGAGAGAGTGACAGAGAGAGAGAGAGTGATGTTGCTCCTCGTCGCCGCCTTGTTTAGTCAAGTGATTTGTATGCAGTTGGGAAGGAGGGGAATAGGGATTTTGTTGCGGCGTGGTATATTATAAGTGATTGCTTGTCTTTTTCTAATGAAACGATGCTCCGCCTACCCGCCCACTTGACAACGCTCTGATAATCGCGCTAATTTCAAGATTTCCCAACAGTGGACGCCAAATGCATTTTCTCATCATCCTTTATCCTTCATCGTCGTCGTCGTCGTCGTCGTCGTGGCATGTTGATTTTTCCAAACAATAAGCGCGAATTGCGCAAATAGAACAGTTTGCAGTCTTTCGTAAAGGAACAAGGACGTGGATGAGGATAAGTAGGAGGACGAGAGACTGAAGCCCGAGAAGCTCCCCGGAGGCAACTGCCACCACGCGCACTTGAGCGCCTACAATAGGCAGAGAGCGTTATAATGAATGAACGTTGGTTCAGGGGGGACACCACAAGAAATCCAACAGTACAGTAAAAAATTGTGACAGGTTTGTGTATAGGCTACAAATTGTGACAGGTTTGTGTACAGGGTGTACAGTGTGTACAGTGTGAGTGTGCCTATTGTTTTCCTCGTAATTGTTAAGTGTATCTGAATTTGTGACTGTGACTAGGCGTTTGTCGTCTACTTGTAGGCGCGTGTGAAAAGCACAATAATATATAAATTTTGATGCAATTAGCTGCGGATTTTTTGTTTAGCTTGGGGCCCAGGAAAAGGAAGTTTAGCGCCTGCACCACTTAATTTAGATAATATTATCACACTCGCATACACACACACACACACACACACCCACACACACACCCACATATCATTCTGCTGGGGCCCATAGAAAAAAGGTGGCAGTAGCAAACGGAAGCAGCGCAGTCGCTGCTTTAACTAATTAGTTTTTTTTTTTATATACAGTATATTTTTTTCGTAGCCTATTTAGAGGCAAACAAGCGTGTGTATATGTAGGAATGCATGTGTGTTTATATTTCTCTCTGTGTATATATTTGTGTGTATTAGGTGGTAGGGTGTTCTTCTTGCTACACTTCTTCATTTGCGCTTTCTTCAGAAGTGCCATTGACTTATATGGGGTTTTTTTTATGAATAGAGAGAATAGAAGAGTACATATTTAATAAGCTCACACATACTCACCCACACATATGCAGACATCTCTACCTCATACATTAATGAAGTAATTGGCAACACTTTTTTCTTTTTTTTCTATATATATTCATATTCATATATAATATATATATATATATATTTAATATACTGAAATATGTGTAGGTGTGTTTGTGTTTTATACGTATATATTGTGTGCGGTTTTTTTTTTTTTTTTAATTTTTCATGATATTCTTTATATTTTTGTTTTTATAATTCAGCAAGATCTTTTCACGCGGCTGACTAGGGGGGAACCTCTCTAAGCGCCAAAAGGACACTTAACCTCAAAAATGCTTGATGAAAAAACATAGAAAATGAAAATGAAAAAAATAGCAAACACAAAAAACAGCGCATGTGTGTGTGTAGGTGTAGGTGTATCCTTGTATATCCTTGAGCGCCTTTTGCCAGCTGTGGAGGGGGGGGGAGACTGCCATTATGCGCGACTCTCCACGCGCGACTCTCAAGTAGCTGGCTTCCCCCTACTCGCTGCCCTGCTCCCCTAAGAAACGGGTTTTCTAACAAACTAATTAGCCTGGCTGCATGCCATGTGTATAAGGACATGCATGGTCCTTTGCCTGCTTTCTTTTCATACAAAAAAAAAAGAGTAGAATATATGTATACATAACGGGCAGATAATGCAATTATATAAGTGCCATACAAACACAAAAGGCAACTCTTTTGCTAATTAGCCAACACAAAGAGCCAAAAGAGTGGCAAGAAATGGCAGCGGCGCCAGAACTGCCTCCCCCCCATCATCTTTTTTTTTTTTGCAGCTGCAACTTTCTTTCACACTTGAAAAATCGTGTGGGAAAAGTGGCCAACATCCTTGACTGACTATCATCATTAACTCTTTTAACTACGCTTCTCTCAGCTCTCCTCTCTTTCTTCTTCCCATTAGACCCTTTGCTTCATCTTAAGTGGCATGCAACATGTTTATTAGAACTCTATGAATGCCTCTGAGTTTCTGTGTGTGTGTGTGTGTGTGTGTGTGTGTGTGTGTGTAGAACTCATATTATGCAACTTTCAAGAGAAATTTGAGTATGAGAAAAACGATTAAAAAGCTAATTATCTTCACTTGAATGCAACGAAAAAAATCAAGGAATAATATAAAAAAAACTATTCTTTATAATAAGTTGAGTACGAGAAAAAAACTGGCAATAAATAAAAAAACATTTTTTCAAAGATTTTTAAATAAAATCAATAAGAAAGGCTTTCGATAAATGTTTTAAAATAATTTCAAAAATTCTCCCTTAAGAGTTGGAAATTATAATAACAAAAGAAAATTAATTTTCTTAAAAGGAAACCGATTCAAATCTGCATGAGATAAAAGTACCAGTTAAAGATGAAGCTACCCCTAAGAAAAAAGATAATAATGAGGCGCTCACAGAAATCAAGAAAAATATTCCCACCCATTTTAACCTCAGTGGGTAGCAAAAGTCGCAAAAAGAATAAGAAATTCCCATACACAACAACCCCTTAAAGAAGGCAGCCCCTAGAAAGACTTAAGCCAAAGTCCGAGAGGGGGAAAAAAATAAAATAAGAACAAAAGGTGCAAGAAATTTGAAATTCCGACAAACCGGGCCAGGACAAAGGACGAATGGACGAAAGCCGAAAGGCGAAAGGCGAATTTCAATTGAGAAAAATAAAAGAAGGGGGAAAAACCCCGAACGTGCCGTGATTTGTGCGCAGTATGCAGGTAAACAGCAAAACGACAACAAAAACAACAAAAAGAAAAATACAAATTTCTTAAGACGTTGCGCATGTCTTGAGACAGTTCAAAATTCTCGGGGTTGGTTTTTACTTAAGCACGAGCTTGTTGTGGAAGGACGGAAGAGGGACAGCTGCTATAAGCCGAGCATAGTAGTATTGAGTTTAGGGGCTGAAAAATCAGAAATCCAGGTGAACTATGTGTATTCCATTGTCGCGTGGATAGTTTCCAGATGTGCCTGATATTTGGCGCGAAAAATCCGTTGCACCTAATCCAGCTGTCGTTTTTCTAGTACTCTTCATATATGATATATATATATATATATATGAATGTATTTTTTGGCAACTTCTTGTGCTTTACAGACAAACCTGACAGCGCCAAATGTTTGGCTGTCATTTTTTATTACTTTTCGCTGTTTTATACCCTTCTAAAGGGTATATTAGATGTGTAATGCATTGAGCAGGTCATTGTCGTCCTTTTGTCTGTCTGTTCGTTTGTCTATCAGTTTATTGGAGCCTTCTTCTTGCTTAACGTGGCTAACACTTATTAAAATCTCTCGACTATTGGAAATTATAGCTTAATGAATTAGTTTGGTTCTTAATCATAGGATGCCTGCTAGTCTAATGCATAGAGTATTCAAATCTTGTGTGTGCCGCATAGAGCCTTTCCTTGCTGTTTTTTTGTTTTGTTTCTCTGAGTGTATTTTTTAGAGTATTTTGTGAGAGGGGCGCTTTTATTGCATGTGTTGGGCGTCAGTTGTGCAATTTCTTGAGTGCAAGTCAAGGGTTCGACAGTTGGCAAATGAATTCAATTTGATTTTTGAAGTGTTTGACTGTCATATATTATTATATTTTTCGAACCGAAAGGAAAAAACGAAAATAAATGAAAATAATAATAATAAAAATGAATGCTGCTTGAAGAAAAGTTTTTAGTTTTTAATTTTTAGCTACTTAATAGGCAGAAATAGATGTTAGTAATTTTTGAAAGTGTGCGAGTTTGTGTATTCTGGTGTCTTAGATAACTTACCGAAAGTTCGAGAACCATTTCACCAATTGTGCTGTATTATTTTTATTAAATTTGATATCCGGGAAATACATCTTGAGTACCGCCGAGCTCGGATATCGCACCCAGAAGAACATCAGCTTGGCCTTGCGCAGGTGCATCGGTGTCAATGTTGAAGAGTGCACAGGAGTCAAGGATTCACAATGATTGCTATATTTGTTTATATATATATATATATTGGTATATATTGGTTTTTGTTTTAATTTTTTACCCAAGGAATATATACGGATTTTCTACAGGGCAGAGCAAAATGCAGGCTTACTTAGAAGGGGGCTTTTCTGTTGCTGTTGCACTTTCGAGTGTGTGTGGCAAAGGCTGGCAATAAATGCCAATAATGAACGTCTAAGGGCGCCGAGTAGTACTACTAGTACTACTCGTACTATAGGGCTTTGGAGGGGACAGGGGCTCCGGCCGTAGGCCGGGAACTTGCCACTTGGCGTTGGCTGATTGAAAACACAACTGCGAGATTGAGAAATAATGAGAAATGTGCAGTCAGCGCTTGCAAAATACTCTATAGAATTTCTTCGCCCCCCAAATTGTTCAGAATTAAATACTGCAGGGATATAGAGCCTTTTTTATATAAGAATTTTGGTAATTAAATTTGGAGTATGTAGTTAATTTAGGGCTTGCATATTCAGGCATATTATGGGTATACCCAGTCAGGGGTTAGGGTATATTTATATTGAGAATGAATGCAGCCAGCTCTGCACTGCTTAGGGGGCTAAGTTGTAGGCAGAGGCGGGTGCATGGTAAAAAAGAGGGTAAATTCTCTGGGTACTCTTACACTTGGAGCTCAATGCAATTGGCTGCGCCGATTGGGCATTGATTTTTCTGGGTTTTTTTTTTTTTTATTTCTGCAAATGCAACTCAAGTCGAGACGATGATGATGATGACGACGACTTGAGGAGGGGCCAAAGAAGAGGCTAAAGCAGGGGTTAAAGAATGGTGGATGGGGGGGTCGTTTGTCGTTTTTGTTGTTGTAACATAGCAATAAATAAGGTTTTGATTACATTTTATAAAAGAATTTAGTTGAAATGGGTAAATAAATAAAACTGAAGAAGACACTTGATTGGTTTCCCCTTTTTAAAGGCTACAAGCTTAAGTTTAACCCTACACAAATTTTGCTCTGCACAAAGAGAGAGAAAGAGAGAGAGTGAGAGAGAGTGAGAGAGAGAATTGTGGGTAAAACTCACTTGACCAATAGTTCTCCGTTTTGTTTAAAAAAGGATATAGTAGGCTGCATGCCATCGAATTGCATATCGGCCGAATTACATTCGGATTGTCGATCCTGTGCATCCATAACGGCACGAAGGCAGGTCTTATAATCGGGCGAACCGCCATGGTGGGCGGCGGCCAATAGAGCTGGATGCAGCATTGTGGGCGGATGTGGCAGAGGCGGTGAGTCCCGAGAGTCCATCAATGCACCCAAACTTCCCGGTGGACTCGAGGATAATTGCAGCTGGTGATGATGCTGGTGGTGTAATTGCGCTGCGGTGGGTTGTCCACCATGCGGCGGACCGTGTGGACCCGGCGCCGCATGTGGATTAAAGAATGGACTGTATGGTGAAAAGACTTTGGATTCGTGCAGCGAAGGATTCGGTATGGCCACCGATGTCGGCAAGGACACTGGCATCATGGGTGGTGGTGGTGGTGGTGGCGGATGATAGGTGCCTGTTGATTGGCCTCGTATACCCGTTGGGCTTTGCGCTGGTGTTGCATTGTTGTTGTTATTGCTGTTGTTGTTGCTGCTATTGTTGCCATTGCTTTGCTGCTGCTGCTGTTGTTGCTGTTGTGCGGCTTGTTGTTGCTGCTGTGCAGCGGCAACTGCAGCTGCTGCTGCTGCTGCCTGTCCACTGGGCGGCACAACACCATCTTGTGCCAATATACGGCTAACAGTACGCGGTGTTATACGTGTATCTGTTACCTTATGACGCTTCTTTTTGGGTGTTACGACCAGGCTTAAAGCCTCATTTTGCTCCAATTGCTGTTGAGTTTGCTGTGCGCTCTGCTGTTGCTGTTGTGCGGCCTGCTGTTGCTGCTGTGCAGCCTGTGCTGCCTGCTGCTGTTGTACGGCCTGCTGCTGCTGCTGGGCAGCAGCCTGCTGTTGTTGATCGCCTGGCAAGCAGAATGGACCCGTCATCGAATTGTAAAGTGCTGCTGCTGCCACAGGATTCATGCCTTGCGGCGTTTTTGGTGCCTGAAACATTGCCGCTGCTGTGGGCGAGGGACGTATGTGAGGAGGTGGTATATTAAGTGAACTTAAGCTATTGTTAGTTGCATTCGTTTGATTAACATTAACATTGCTTGCAACGCTGCCAGCAACAGTTGCTTCGCTGGCATGTTGCTGCTGCTGTTGCTGTTGTTGCATTGCAGCTGCGGCTGCAGCATGATGCATTTGCAGACCCATTGCTGCGGCAGCAGCGGCGGCGGGTGATGCAAACGACAGCTGATTGCCGTTGAGTCTGGGGGCAGCAATCAGTTGCTGGCAATTGGGCAATTGTTGTTGCATTGCAGACATAACTTGCGTTTGTTGCTGTGCGCTCTGTTGTTGCTGTGCTGCAGCCTGCTGCTGTTGTTGCTGCTGCTGCTGTGCAAGTTGCTGCTGTGCCGCAGCCTGCTGTTGCTGCTGCTGCTGCTGTTGCTGCTGCTGCGCAACATTGGCAGCATTGCTGCTGCTATTGTTATTGTTAGCTAGAAGTAGTGTTGCATTATTACCTGTTTGTGTTGCTGGCGTCGCAGCAATTGTTGCACGTTCAGCAACAACCTTGGTCCTCGGCGATTTACGATCGAGTATCTGTGAGGCAAGCATCAGATCCTTGTTCAATTGCTCCGCCGCAGCAGTAACCGAGTCCGCCTGCTTGCTAAAGAGTCGTCGCTGATGCACAAATCGCGTTACAATCGTATCTACCAGGGCTGAAAGACTTGTGGTTATCTCCGATTTCAGAACATCGGCTAAACCCTCCAGATCTGTCCCAGACATGCGCATCATTGAGTTATTGTTGCTGTTGTTGTTGTTACTGTTGTTGTTGTTCTGCTGTTGCTGGCGCAACATTTGAAACTTTTCCGACAATTCCGATTTGAGGGCACTGTGCGCAGCACCGCCCATCCGTGTGGGCAAACGGGCGGGTGGATGCAATTGTATGCGTGGCGCGGCAGCAACATGTTGTTCTAGCTGCTGTTGCTGCTGTAGTTGCTGCAAATGCTGTTGCTGGCGTTGCAATTGCTGTTGTTGCTCCTCTTTGCGACGCTGTTGTTCTTGTTCTTGCTCAAAGCGACGCTGCTGCTCCTGCTGCTGTTGCTGTTGTTGTTGCTGTGCTGCGGCTTGTTGCTGTTGCTGCTGCTGTGCGGCCTGCTGTTGTTGCTGCTGGGCGGCTTGTTGCTGTTGCTGCTGCTGTTCGGCAGCCTCTTTGGCCAGACGTGCCTCCTGCTCGAAGAAGAATTGCTGATACATGGCTGCCGCATGCGACATATCGCCCATGTGTTGCAGCAAGGGCGGAAAACCTTGGGGCAATGCGGCATGTGGTACGCCGACCAATGCATTATGTTGTTGTTGCTGCTGTTGCTGTTGTAACTTACTGGACATCATTTTACTCATCATTTGGGTGAGCATATGGGGCGTTGTTTGATCCTGGGCGCTTTTATTGCTGCTGCTGCTGCCCTGAGGCTTTAGCGTAGGCGAACTGGAGCCAGCACGTTCCACTGAGTCCTTGGGCGTAGATTCACTCAATGTTGGCGAATGTGAGAGATCCGGTTCCTGCTCCTGCTCCTGCTCCAGACTATCCATGTCCTGCTCGTGCTCTGTATCGAGTTCTTGGCATTCAGATTCCTGTTCCATGCGCGTGCAAAGTTGTACATATTTCTGTTGCATCTCCGCCAATTGCTCCTGCATAGAGCGCAGCTGCGATTTGAGAGCATTCTTTTCGACGCGTTTCTGTTGAATCTGAGGCGATTCCAGTTCATTAGATTCACTGTCCTCCTGGTCGAGCATCATACTCTGCAGATTCAAACCAAAATTCAGACCTGCTGCAGCGGCAACATAACGTTCCATGGCATGTTGCTGCGGTTGATATAGCTTGCGTTTCTTGCAACCATTTACCTGCAATTGTCCTGCTTGTGCTGTGGCGGAAGGACTGCAACGCATGCTGGATACAATATGTTCGACTCTAGCACGTTTTAGCTCCATGCCGGGCTTTTTCAAGCAATTGCTGCTAGCACTGGATCCACGCTTTAACTCCATGTTGTCATCATCATCGTCATCTTCATCGTCATCGTCCTCAATGATGTCATCATTGTCCAGCACTTCGTCCTTGCTGTTGTCCAGCAGCAACATGTCCGAATTACTGGGCGAGGCCAAGGATTCCAGATCCGAATTACGAGAGTGGGCATGGCTCAAGCCCATTAGTTCCACCTCGTCCAGCATATCCTCAACAGCTTCCTTTTTGTTGGGCAACAGTGGCTCTGTTGTTGCTGCTGTTGCCGAAATTGGTGCTGCTGTTGGTGGCGTGACAAGCTCTTCGTCCATTGAATCGGAGGATTTGCGTCGCAGGCTGCCATTGCTGGCGCAGCTATTGTTGCTGCTGCTACTGCTATTACTGCTATTGCTGCTGTTGCTATTGTTGCTGCTGTGACTATGACTGCTGCTGTTGCCGCCGTGCGGTGAATGTGCTGCTGCGGCTGTTGTCGCTGCTGTCATAAGCTCAGGCTCACTTTTAATTTTAATTTCAGGCATATCGCTGTCCTCAATTAAATTAATGCTCTCAGTAACAACATTGTTGTTGTTGTTGTTAGTTGCAGCTGTGCTGTTGTTGTTGTTGAGCTTAGAGTGCAGCTCCTGTTGCTGTTTCTCCTGCTGTTGTTGCTGCTGCTGCTGCTGCTGTTGTTGCTGTTGCTGCATGGCTGTGCGCAACTCCTGATCCAGCTGCATCAATTCTTTTTTGCCCTGCAATATGTTGCGTAACATATGATGCGCTACCAAATCGTGTTGCAGTTGCTGCTCAGTGTTGCTGCCACCATTTAAGGAGCTGACAGAAGCAGCTCGGGGCGGTGAGCCAGCAGCAGCAACATCTGCAATTGCAACGGTTGCTGCTGCTGAGGCAGTCAGATTGTTGCCATCCAGCGATCTTTCGTTGCAATTGGAGACACGCCTACTGCTGCTGCCGCCTTTGGGCGTCGAGGAGGAATGGGCAGAACCAGGCGATATAGAAGCAACAACATTATTATTATTGTTGTTGTTGTTAATGTTGCCATTACTGAGTGCTATGTTGTTGCTAGTATTGTTATTATTGTTGTTGTTGAGCAATTTACTATTGTTGAGACTGTTAACAAGGCCCGCTGCGCTGAGCAATTCAGCACTTGTGGCCGTCTCCATTGCTGCCGCCAACATGGCATTGTCGAGAGTTTGTGGCAAGCCACTGGTGGCATCCTGTGCCTGTTTCATTTGTCTACCAAATAATTCGTTTAACATTTTTGCCGAATTGCCACCGAATAGATTGCCAAAGGCAGCTGTTAACAGCGATGAGGCGGAATTAACAGAACCCGGTGAACTGCAGCCGGACACTGTTGTTGCAACAGTTGCTGTTGCTGCTGCTGCTGTCGCTGCACTTGCAACAGTTGCTGTTGTGGCAGTTGTGTTGCTGTTGCTGTTGTTGTTGTTGTTGTTGTTGTTAGTGTAGAGTGCACTACTAGCGGCACCCGCAGCAGCCGCAGCAGCGCTACTCATGAAGGCAGCGGTTGCCGTTGCGCCGCCGTTGCTGCAGCCGTTATTATTAACACTATTATTATTGTTATTACCAACACTGTGACTGTGACTGTTACTGTTGCCGTTACCGTTGTCTTTGCTTAAGGATCGCGTGCGCGTTTGCCGTTTGTTACTTAATAATGTTGGGACTACTACTTTTTTAGCCGCGCACGTTGTTGTCTTGCCGACGGCCGTAGACTGACTGATTTGGCGCTTCTGTGCGTTACGGCGACTACTGCGACTGCGACTGCGGCTGCGACTGCGACTGTGACTGTGACTAGTACTCACTGGCTGCGCTGCTGGTAGCGTCGCCGTCGCCGACGTTATCGTCGTCGGTGTCGTTGTCGTTGTCGTCGTCGCCGTCGTCGCCTTGCTGTTGCCTTCGATTAGAACGACGTCGTCCGAGTCGGAATCGCTCGCTGCTTCGTTAATTTCCTCGCCGTCCGAGTCGCTGCTGCTGCTGCGTTTCTCCGCAACGTTTTCGCCGCAATTCGCCGCGTCGCCGTTGCCGTTGCCGTTGCCGCTGCCGTTTATTGTTGTTGCTGTATTATTGTTATTGCTTGCTTGCAGTGGCTGCGCTGCCGTCGCGCTCTTTAGGGGTTGCTGCTGCTGCTTAGACTCTGCCTCTAGCTCAATTGCTGTTGTTGCTGTTGCCTCGGTTGTTGCCTTTAGCAGCACTTCGTTCTCATCGCTGTACAAACCAAAACAGTCCGCTGCGTCGTACTCCTCTGATGACATCATAAGATGATGCCAAACAGCAGCAGCAGCGCGCGCTCGCCTCTCCACGTTGCCTCCTCCTCTCCTCTTTCTCCTTCGTTGCCTGCTGCTCCTCGTACGCTGCTCGTTTACTGCTGCGGCTGCTGCTGCTGCTGCTGCTACTCTCTTTGGGCTCTCCACAGACAGCAGCGTCACGCACACACATACAGGCTTATATTTCTCCTGCTTTACTTGAGGCTCTTCGCCTTGGCTTCGATTGGTTGAGATAACTGTTTGACTGTTCGGTTCGGCTCGCCGCTTTCTCCTCTCTCTGGTCTACTCTGTTTTTTTTTTTTTTTTGTTATAGGCAATTCGCCGCGGCGCGTATGCGTAATTTCAAGTTTAAGTTAAGTTATCTTTGGTTTTTTTTTCTTCCTTTTTCCTTTTTCTGGTCCGATCCTTTAGTAAATCCGAGAGTCTGTGTGTGTGTGTTTATTTGTTGTTTTTTGCTGCTTCAAAACTTTTTTCTTCCGCTGCTTCCTTTGCTCCTCCTCTCTTCCACTCTCTGTTCGTTTAGTAGCGCCAAAACGTTGAAATTTTGCTTTTATTACAATTCAAAATTGTTCGCGTTGTTGTTGTTGCTGTTGTTGTTATTGTTGCTGATTTTGCGTCTACGTTTTCTACGTTTTTTTCTGCGTTTTCTAATTGTGAATTTTGTTTTGAATTTTCTTTCCACCACCACACACATGCGAATGTCCTTTGCATTTAATTATTATTTAAATTTGTTTTGATTTTTTCTTTCTTTCCTTTCTCTGCTGGTACTTATTTGTTGTTGTTGTTGTTGTTGTTGTTTTTTTTTGTCTAGTTCTTCGTTTTATTTTCTGTTTTGTCGTTTCGTTTCGTAATATTCTCTAAAAATGTTTTCTTGGTGTTTTTTTTGAGAATTTTGGGTATTTTTTTTTCGTAATTTTCGTTATTTAATTATTTAGTTTTTTGTTGTTGTCTTGAATAATCCTTTGCTTGCGTTCAAAAAGTGTTTCTGGAAAAAATAAAAACAATTTAAATACCTAAAAGATTAAAATTTAAATATCTTTCGGGTTTGGGGTGTTTTTTTGTTTCTTTTTCTTTTTCTTTTTGTAAGTAGAAAGTAAAAGCGGCGCGCCAAAAGCTTTTGGTTTGGGTTCCCCACTTGATTGGTTGGTTCTCGGTTTCAGTTTCGGGGGTTGACCTTTGCCCTTGCCAGCAGAAGGGGGTGGTTGTAAGGGAAGTTGTAGAAGAAGCTGTGCGAGTCCTTAATTCAGCTAAGGCCAACCCTTTTATTTTGTACAAAGCGACAGGTTTTTTTCTGTGTTTTTATCTAATTTCTCCACTTGAGCTGCTTCTTTTTGGGTGTCTGTCTGTATGTCTCCTTTCACCCCCATAAGCCTCATATACCCAAATAAATAAAGATAACGTGTATTATATATATATATTTAGCTGATAAACAACTTTGACTTACTTTCTGCTACACACACAACACATATGCAGATACACAGAAACAGAAACAGATACAGATAGAGATACTTTTGCGTAAGCACTCGAAATAATCAATATGAGAACTTTGGAACAGAATTCTGGACAAAAGTTTTCTGGCTTATTTTATAAAATGCGTCAAACTGTCGTGGAATAAAGGGGCGTTTCTTTGGGTATCTATATACACATAAGCAGATGCTGCTTATCTCTATCTGCATATATCCAAGATACATCACTAGCCAGATACATTGGAACATTTATCTTCCCGCTTTCTTTATCATTTTTTCTAACATTTATTAGTAATTATAGTAAGCAAATTTGTGATTTTTATGATAATAATTTTCATATCTTATGAAACTATTAATTTTCTTAATGGATCTGCTAGTTTAATTAATTACTCTAGCTATTTCTAGAGTCTGCAAGCTGAGCAAGAAACAGAGAAAGCGGGTTCCTAGTTCAAATATTTGAGACTGCATTTATATAAATGACATATGCATTTTAGCCCCTACTTTTCCAAGAAACCTCCCTGAAATCCACCCCATTTTTAAAGCATTGCCATGACAACAAAGTCTCATTTTGCCATCCAAGTAATTGCATTGGAATGCAGTTGCCGAGCTCTACCGACTATTCCGAGTTCTCCGGGTAACTTCAAACCCGCCCAAAGTCAACAGAAACTGTGTCTACCCCACCCTTAGATATGTGGCCTGTTCCCTGTGTTCCTTTTAGTCCTTTAGTCCTTTTTAGAGAAAAGGACTGTACTTGGCAAGCGTGCAGCTTGCAAGGCAATAGTTTTTATAAGAGCAACCCCTATGAACGAAGGATCAAACTTAACAGCTAGGCCGCAGCCGAGAATGCCGTTACAGTCACAGATCCTTCAGCAGTTAGATTTCATATAAAATTTACCACAAACAAAGCGTTATTTTTCTCCATCGTTCATCATAGATCCTCCTGTAAAATACAAAAAAAAATACAGATTATTATTAACAAATTTATTCAATTCATTTTCCAGAGCACCTAACTAACTTTAAGTATACGAAAAAGAAGTTCAATGCACCTAGAAGAACCACTAACAACCCTCAGCGGGGCGACCCAAAAATACCATGCCATATGGCCCATTTTATAGTACTAGATAGCGATGATATAAGGCTCAAAGAAAGTTGCTTTCCACCTACAAAAACAGCTACAGAAAATGGAAAATAGAAAGAAACAAATAGGTTCAGTCGACAGCAGCGCAGATAATTACGACCTTAACACAGAATTCAGTAGTTACCCTTTAAACAGGATCTATTGCATTTCTCAGTGGGTTTGCCAGGCCAAAAAAAACTTTCTTTCTTTATGCGAATATAAGAGAATTTCAATTAAAGTTAGCAAGTCTGATTAAAGTTCTATAAATATAGTTTGAGCCTTGACTCAACAGCTGAGAGACAGACAGGCAGGCAGACTGCAGGACACGTCTATAAGGACTCTATTTGATGAATCTTTAGAGAACAATCCAGGGTATATTTCAGTGTTATTTTTATATTAAATTTGAATTTTTTGACTGTTTGTAGGTGTATCTAAATGTGTACCGTGCAGCACAAAAAATGTATCTCAAAGTGTGCTTTGGAATGTGCCTTCACAGATCGCGGCACACAGTAATGTTACTCAGCGTAGTTACTGCCTACTGCCAGCAGATATGTACATATATATATATATATATCAAATTATAGACATATCTACATATATGAAGTGTGGCAGGGCCATGTGTTCTATGCGTAATACCCTTCTGCCTGTCGCCCCTTGTTCTTTGTTAGCCTGGTGTCATCATTAAAATATGCTTTAGCTCTCAACTTGGCCCGCCGGCTGGCCGACTGGCTGGCTGGCTGGCTGGCGTTACGGTCAAGTAATTTTAAAATCCGTTAAAAAGTTTATTACATTTGATGGCCTCAAAAAATATACAGAGAAATTGTCTAATTGTTACAAGTGCATTTTGATAAAATTTCAAATTATTTTTGTTTTAATTTTAATACTCAAAAAAGTTCAGCCAGAAATCACAGTGAAAGAGCGAGGACTCTGCTCAGCCCTCCAGCTGAGACCCCTATGTATTTGATGATGATGATGAGCATAATAATGATAATGATGATCGTACAATCGTGATCGTGATCGTGATCGTGATCGCATGCCAGGGAGTACGTGCCATAACTTGTAGACACGAGCGAGTAGTGTGCACACCTGGACGCAGAATGAAAAAACCTCCTTGGTCGACTCGGGTACTCGACTCGCTCTGTCGGATCGAGGGGCGTTTTTGCCTTCTGTTTGGTGGTTGACATTTTCAAAGAGACGCAGAGAGAGAGGGAGAGGGAGAGGGACGCTTATGGGTTCCGATTTTACCTGAATGAAAATTCTGTTTTTCTATTTGCTTATGCGGAAGTTGTCGATCGACTAAAAAGAAAAACACCTTTTCAACTTGTTTTCCTCTGACAATGCTCATAATTGCACAACACCCTACAAAAATCCAGCCCGTCTGCAACAGCTAATCCCCTGCAGACATTTAGAATTTAAAGTGGTAAAAGTTTTTGCAGTGCTTTTGTGTTATTCCACTAGAATAACTTTGTGGGCACAATTCAAGCGAAAATTATGCCATAAGAAAATGTCCTTTATGCTCCACCAAAGATTTTAATGTTTATGCGAAAAGTTTTGTTGCCAAAATTGGGCAATTACAGCTAAGCAAAGGCCGAACTTTGCATACCCTTGCAGGCTGGCATAAGGTGTAGTGGTTCCATTTGAACCATGATATAATTGTCTGATCCGCTCTCTTCTGTGCATATAAAAACAGACAGACAGACGGACCCTATCGACCATATCGCCTAGTCTCATCATCCTGTTCAAGAATATATATAATCTATGGCAACAGAAATGCCTCCTTTAATGCATTACACAGCTGTGATGCCCCCTGCAAGGGTATCAAAAAGGTTTTCCAGTCTAACATGCAATTATTATGACCGAGTTTTAAGGGTTATGTTTATTTCGATATCCATATATATATATATATATATATATATAGCTAAATATGTAAAAGTGTTAATCATGGTTGTTTTTCTGGGTTTTCTTGACTTGCAGCTTAGCTGAATGGCACAGACTGATAAGACCGATATGATATATATTCGTATGCAGATAGCGTCTGACTACATGAAAATACTTTTATAGCAGAGATACCGATTTAGCCGCCATATGGCGCGTCTATAGATATCAATAATAACTTTCAACTGCTTTCAAGTGGAGCAACACCATCACAGTGTCCTGGCTGTCTACACTGCTAGAAAAAGCTACGATTATTTCTCTATAATTAAAGTTGAAAATTGAAAAATAATATGTAAAATTAGTAAAATAATGAGAGAAAAATAGAGCAATTTTTATATTGAATAAACAACAAATTTAGAGGGAATTTAAACATATTTTGATTGCAATTAATTAAAATATTTCAAGCCAAATAATTACGAATAAATTATTATAAAAGGCTCACTGAAAAAAATGGGGGTATTACTTAATATAAAAATATTACAGAAATTTAATAAAAGATTTTTACTTTGATTTTTTATAAGTTTTTTCTTTACTAAAATCAGCAGAAAAATATAGAAATATGCTTTCTTTAATTAAAATTAAATTCCCAATTTTTCAAATATTTATTTACGATAATCTTGGAAAAAAATATAGATTTTTATGTATTTTATATTATAAAATTAAACCTAAAATTAATCTTAAAATTCTTTCAGAATCTGAGTGGAATTTTTAAATTATTATTTATATTTTGGTGCAGCTATTTTTGTCAGTGTAGCCAATTGCACTTAGCCAGCGCAAAGTTGCTGGCTCCAGTTTTTCCAACTCCTACCGCCCCCCCTGCCGCCCACCCGCCCACCGCCTTCTCCTCTGCATAGGAGAGTATCAATATCTACGAGCTTTTTGTTGTTGCTGTTGTGTTTTTAGACATGAGCACTTTTTGTGGTCGCTGTTTGTCGTGGCTCCGTCTCTCTCTCTGTGTGTGTGTGTGTGTGTTTGTGTGTGTGTGTGTTGTTGGCTTTTATTGTCTTTCACTGCTTGATTAGATAGCTAGAGCACACACACACACACACACTCACACACGCAATGCTGGCCTGTAAAAATGGCCATATGTGGCCAAGTTGTTTGAGCATTGTTGTTGTTTGCCAAGAGAGAGAGAAAGAGCAAGAGCGATAGACCTAGAGAAAGGCAGACAAAGGGAGTGAGGGAGAGAGAGAGAGAGGCACAAAATACACGTGAAAAAATACACAAAATTGCCAGAAATTAACCCAAAAATAGCTGAAAAAAGCAGAAAAACTTTCGATCTTAAGAAAGAAGATGAAATATTTTTTTAAAATTAAATTCTTCATTAAATACTTCCAATAAAAAGAAATATGAAGCAAGGTAAACCTTTTGGTTCAGCAGGCATTCCCAAACCTCTGAAACCTCCGAAAGTCTTCTTAAATTTCATCTTCTCAAAAAAAAGGAAAGCTTTTTAGGCTGCCAAGAAAAAATATTTAATAATAATATAATAATAATTAATATATTTATTAGATATAACATTTTTACTCTGGTGGACTTTTCTCTGAGTGTAAAAGTCCAGCGTCTATTTCTTGTTATTATATATGTACATATGTATGCATGCATCTGTCTGTGTGTGTGTGTTTTTTTTTGTTGCATAGCGGCAGGCGCCGTGTCGAGGCTTTTGTCTATTACCTGATGGCCGTCTGTCCGACTGTCTGTCGTTTCGTGTCTGTTGCTTATCGCGCTTTTAATATCGAAAAAAAAAGAGAAAAAAAACTGGAAAAAAGTGAGGAAAAAATGCATATGACCAGGGTCCAGGACGGGACAGGACACACGGTACCTTTAGTAGTTTCGTATCTATGCAGATATCTTTCTCTGCCCCGCATTAAAAACATTTTCATTGTAATCAAGCGTACTTTCTTTTATTATTATTATTGTTTTGCCTCTCTGTCTAATGCTAACGACGCAAATTACTCAAATGTATCTGCCAGATACTTTTTCTAGCTGTCGTGTATAGTGCACAGTGTTCGCTTTCTGACGTTTTTTTTTTTCAGCTTTTTCTGCTTTTTCTGCTGCTGCTGCTCGTATATTATTTATTGATCGCGATAAGCGTCACGAAGCCAATTTCAAGCGAGCGCCAAATGATATAGAAACACTTCTACACTCTCCTACACAATTCGCCCCACCTCCCGACCTCCCCCTCAGTTCGTAAGTGCTTTTTGCACTAACTTTTATAGGTACAGTCGCTGCATAGACACAGTGATTTGATTTCTTTCCATTCTCGTAATACCAGTAATACCAGTACATCCGTTTTGGTGCGTGGCAGTCAGAGGGTATCCTCTGCCCTACGCTACCCTTCGCTACCCTCAATTAACTCACAATCAAAGGTAACTTCACTTCGACTCTGGCCAGCTGCCAGATGTCGCTTCAGTAGTTCACATAAGTCACCCCAAAATAAGCGAAACCCACGACGTCTTCCAAGACGCTCTGGGAAACCAACTGTCCAACTGTCGTCGTCGCAGTCTTCGTTCGAGCTGTTCCTCAGCCGTTACTTTCGCCACGTGCTCTCTGTAAGCACAAAGCGTAAAGGAAAAAGGAAAAACAACAATTTTTTCGAGGCGCACTCAGTGGAACTGTATGGCACCACCACCAGCACCACCACCACCACCACCATAAATGTAGGTAGGACCCAGCGAAACTCCCTAGTAAAACTTATCGCCACCTTTTGTCGCATATCTTTTTCTATGCCTTATGTTTTGTAACGTCTTTTTAAAACAGCTGAAAGAAAACTTCAAAGAGTTTTTTAAATTGACAAAAAGATCAAAAAAACCTATAAAAATATTATTATTATCATACATAAAATAAGGTCAAAAGAAAACTTGCTTCAGCTGAGTTTTGGTAGTGTTTAAAAATCTATTTTTGAAAAGATTTTGGGGTTAAGAAGAAAGTGTTAAAATTTTTCCATAAGACTAGTTGAAGTAGTCTGCCTGTCCGAAGTACAAAACTGAAATTTTCTTATGGAACCTCCATTTTCTTGGTCCCAAAAAATCCTGCCGGATCGAACAACTTTAACTTAGAAAGGAACAATCTCAAGATTTTTAAATTTGAAATTAGTACAGTTTTGACTATTCTCTTTTAAGTTTTATTTCCTTTTATATAACTATATTTTTGTTGGATATTTTATTGTTTCTTTGAAGCAAAGTTGGTCAAGAAAAAAAAAAGTTTGAAAGGTGCTGCACGCAATTCCATTTGTTAACTTAAGCAACGAGGCAAAGAGCCAACGCCTCTGGGCCAGGCGCCTTAATAATTCAATTTTCCGTGTGTGTTGGCCGTAATATGTTCATTTAGTGTAATTACGGACGCATATGAACGGAGTTTAATATGCATAAACATTTCCTTTGCCCTTAGTCTAAACACGAATTTCCTTAACAAAACGCCTCCTATACTCCTGGAGAGGTGTACGGGATGGGGCTGGGGAGGACTATACAACTGGGAGTACACCTGGCGGGTTGCGTAAGCAAGCTGTAAAGCTCCATGGGGTATACGCGAATGGAGGGGATTGGGCATTTTGACTGACTTATTTCTATGACAAATGTGAGATATGTTAATGTGATAGGCTGCGGGTTATTAAGGAAATTACCCGCAACCGAAAGGCAAGGGACAAGGACTTGGCCAGAACAAATATTTGAAGTTTCAATTTCATGTGTGTGGGTGGTGTCCTCTGCGAGCATTAATACCAGATATAAGTATTATTCATATTCATATGTATATAGCTATTCCTGTCGGAGAAATGACTTCATGTCATGCCTTGAAATAATTAGAGGTTGTACCTGGTATCTATATATCTATTCTATCTATTGTTGGGTAGCACTCACTCTTAGAGCCCCTTATCTTTTGCCACAAATCAGTTGAATTTTATTTTCTTTTTGCCAATAGCAAAAGGCCAAAAGGCAATTTGATTGCATGTCCTGAAGGCGATGCCATCGATTATGCACTAAAAAAAAAGCTATAGTATATCTTAGCAGGTTCTAAAACTGAAAGAAATCTCTTTAAATTCGAACTGAGTTTGTGCTAAAAAAAGGCTATTTTTGGCTGTAGTTTCTTATATGTCGAATATATAATAAAGTTGACTATTTTCTCCAAGTGTAACTGTCATTAATACCCATTGACCAATGACTAAGTAAACCCCATCATCAGACAGAAAAACTGAGCGAAAAAGCGTTGACTCATCGAATGGGACTTGGGCGTTAAATTAAATTGTTGGAAATTGTTTTGTGCCTCTTTTGTGAAACAACTACAACAACAACAAAGAGAAAGAGAAAGAAGAGAAATTTATTTCAATATATTTGCGTATAAACAATTTGATTGCATTTAATTTAATTTAAATTCAAGTGCGTCGACCGGCTGCAAAGGCTTGCATTAAGTTAGCATTTGCAGCAGTAAATTGACTTGAAAATGAATATGAAATTAAATTGACAGCTAATAAAGGAAAAGGATATAAAAAAAAAGAGACTCGAGATGCTGTGGTGGAACCCTTGTCGGAGCTTTACTCTGCTTGTTTCCATAACAAATTGAGTCAAAAAGTCGCAATGAAATCTTGTAAATTCAATTTTTCCATTGTTTATCCCCAGCTGCCCAGCTGCATCTAGAGATGGGCGCGTGTCAAGACTAGAATAGTATTGTTTCAATATTAAATTCTTATCTTTTAGTATCAGGGAGGAAAAATAAGGAAAGCTTTAAGGAAAAAGTTGAGTGAAGTTTATTCAAGTTGATCGAGTTTTTGACACACTCGTGACACGATAAACGCTCATCTCTAGTGCTATGATAGTTCTCAATCGCAGACTCATTCTCATCGTCGTCGTCCTCGTTGGGCTTGGACTTAATGGAAAGATTTTCTTGGTCAAACAATGGACGCTCCCGCTCGCTCTCCTTCTGTCAGCTGAAGCTATTTGTATAGTTGGAGAAATTGTTGATTTATGCATTGAGCCAGAATTCTTGGAAAGATTTAAAGTTTGCCAATAAGCGAAGCATTTAAAAGCGCCCGCCTCCTCTGCTTTCCAGCCAAACAGACAGACAGACAGACAGACTGGGAGACTGAGAGGCAGGCAGTAGTTAAAGGAGCTTTCTCCCATTATGTTGGCTGCATTAGTAATTGAAAGGAAGCAGCAAGGATCCAGCGTTGGTCAGCGCTGTTGCAGAAAATCAATGGCATTTCAGTTCTGGAGTGTCCAGGACATTATCCAAAGTTGCACTCGCGCCCTGCGGCTTCACAGAACTCTCAGCTATAAGTGACATTTTCATTAAAAAGAAAAACTGTCAGCTGCAAAGTAGGGAAAGCATAGGGACTGGCTACAACCAGAGAAGGACTTCTTTTTTTTTTTTGCTCCTAGATAAAATAAGAAGTGGAAAACTGGGGAGGGGGCGGGGTCAGGGCAGCCGCATAACTCAAGTAGTTGAAAGAGGAGAGCAAAGTCGCCCAGTCGGATTCATTATGATAATTTCAGTTGCCCGACGTTCCGCGAATGCATTGACATTTGAAGAACTTTGAAGAGCCGCAAAAAATACTCAAATAGAAATAAAAAAAGGGAAAAAATATAGAAAATAGGAGGAGAAAAACGAGGTAAAGAAAAGAATTGCGAGAACATTAATAAAATTAAATTTTGTGGAAAATGATTTAGCATTTAGCTGAGCTGAGCGGAGCCGAGCGGAGCGGAGCGGAGGGGAGCGGAGGGGAGACGAGAGTTTAACACGTGCTATAAAACAGAGGCGGGTTCAATATGAGGGCAGATTTCTCTTTGACTTTATGGCCAGGCAATGCATCAAGTTCAGCAAATAACACTGGTTAACAGCGATTTAGTTTTCAAGAATTCTCTATATATTTTATTGTATCATAAATCAAGCCTGAATGAGCCGAGCTGAGGGTAAAATACTTAAAAGATTTGCTGTGCCGGCCAGTGTAATAATCACTTTGCTGACTGAGTAAGTGAATATGATGAGTATTCAGGCTAGTATTCATATTCGTAGTCGTATTCGTATTCCTATTCGTGACAGCTCGTCAGCTGGCATCATAACTCAACTGGCAACTGCCCCGACGAACTGAGTTTTGAGTTCGAGGTTCGAAAAGGCTTTGCGGACTGCATTTAATGAGTGCATCCGGTGGTGCTGCTGCTGGTTCGGACGATACTCTGTCCCCTCTCTTGTTGAACCGCTCCGCTCTCCATTGGGAATGCTTTGGCTGGCCTTGCATTGCTTCATTGCACTTTACATTAAAGTCGCGACATTACACAATACAAAACATTAATGTTCATTAGCCATTTGGATATTATTTATTTTAGGGGTTTCTAATCGACAAGTCCAGAAAAGAGCGAGAGCGAGAGAGAGAGAGAGAGCGAGAGAAGAAAAGTCCATTAAATATAACTCATAATATTTCAAGGTGTCGCTTCACGCTTAATTACAGAGCGTTGCAGTTTCTTGGGGTAGAAATCTTCTTCCTTGGGTAATTGAAACCTTCTTTTTTTTTTTACCTTACTTTTTCTTTTGGTTCAGGAAATGCAGGCAACCGCCGTGACGTTTCCTTTTGGCCAGAGCTTTGTTTACTTTTAAGTCTAGTTTATTTTTTGTTTACTTCTTTATTTTTGTACTTTTAATGGGGACAACTTGTCTTTCACTTTTAAGACTTGACCTTTTGTTTTGGGCCTGGTTGCGGTTCATTAAGGCAACTTGAAACCGACTTTTTTTTTCGCAGCCTGAGAACTTTTTTTTATGCCCTTGCAGAGGGTATTTTGAGTTACTCCCTTGAAGGAGACTACTCCCACCCATATAAAGTATATATGTATTATTAATCCGACTACTCGATTTAGCCATATCTCCCTTTCCGTCTGCCTATTGCTAACTAGGCTCTCAGCTAAGGATCACTTTGAAAACTGAGATCTATTTGTAGTATTCTTTTTCCAGCCAGCACAACGAACGACTTCAGAATTAGTTGATTTATGAATTATGACAATGTGGAACCCCGCTTTTTTTTGCAGACATACTGTCTGCCTCTAAGCTGCCGGATATTCTAATAAAGCAACTGGACGCAGCTCACATCAATTGCCAGCTAAACTGCTCTCCTCTCCTCTGCTGTGCTCTGCTCGGCACTGCTCTCTGTGTGCAGATTTAACACTTCTTGTCAGAAATTGATTGAAGTAACCCCGATGATGCAGAGCAGTTGAGAGAGCTCCCAGTCCCTCTGCCTGCCTGTCTGTCTGTCTGTCTGTCCAGCAGCTGGTGTTGCAGAAGAAGGAACCAGCAATTGTTCAATGCGGAACTAGACGCGTACCACTTACAAAATACGCTCAACAAGCGAGCTTATCCACTGTGTTAAGCTTTATGTTAATCTTGCAGGGTCCTACCAAAATATATAGAAAAAGAAGAGAAGCAGAATGGAATATTTAACTAGAAATATCTCGAAAGGAATCAATGTTTAGTTGGCTTGAATGGTCTCAATATTTTGGGATCTTTTTGTTGAGAGAGCATTGGGAATTCGGCGTAGCGTTGCTTAGTTTCGCTTTCTTTAATATCATCCATGGTCGCCGAGGAACTTTGGGTGTTTGGGTGTACCAAGCAGTTGACAGTTGTCGCTCTAAATAGCAGTGGGAATGGGAACTGTTGCTGCTGCTGTTGCTGCTGCTGCTGTTGCAGTTGTTGTTGTTCTTGTTGCTGCGGCTGCTGCGGCTGCTGCTGCTGCGGCTGCTGCATTCAAATTAGTGCAATCAAAAGTTATCTTGTATCTGCTTTGACCACTTGCTGGCAATTGTATCTTTGTATCTAACACTTCAATTGTGGACACTGTGGTCTCACTTTGTGGGAATTTGTAGGCAATGCCAATGTAGGCAATTGTTTGCGTTCAAGTAAAAGGAAAAACTATTTAAACAAAGGAAATTATTAAAATTATTATTGTCGACCCTTTGGGTTGAGCGGGCGGACGGGCGGTCGCTCGGTCGCTCGGTCGGTCGGTAAACCGTGTGAAAAGCGCACCCTCGCTCGAAGAAAAAAGCAGAAATATCCAGAGATCTGCAGACTATTTCCTTTCTCAGGGTGTAGTTAGTTTGAGACTCTCATTGGTTATGCTTCAAGGCGCTTTTCATAACGTTCAAGGTGCGCTATGGGTCAGCAAATAGCTTTGCATGATTCTGATAAATTTTCGTAGGTCCTTCCGGAGACCTGAGAAAATATACTCGGAGTCGTAGGCACTGGCAAGTAAAGCGTGAAAGGGGTGTCGGTCGGTCGGCTACCTTAGAAGCTGTCTGTTGTTGTGTTTTATTCCTTGTACTGTGTGGCAGGGGGTGTTGCACCCCTTGGGCAGAATTCATTACTTTGTAATTGTGGCGTATAGCGCCTAAAAGTAGACAAAATGCAACCCCAAAGTGCTGCGGCTGCTGCTGCGGCTGCGGCTCAGACACCCCGAAAATGTCAAAGAAAACGACGAAGAAAAATTCTTAAAAAATTGCACAAGCAGCCCAGGCTCAAGCAACAACTTGTGGCAATGCAACAGAAGACAACCCACACCTACACTTGAAACAAAAAAAAATAGAAGAGGGGTGACTTCTTTGCTGCCTGCCGCCTGCCAAGGACATTTTTGGTTTTGCTGCTGCAGCCCACTTGAAGCCTCACAGCGAGCAGCTTTTTAATTTCACAAAACAAAAAAAAAACACCCTGTGGCAGGGGCAAGCAAAACGCATTTCTTATGGCGGCAACAATTCAGCTGCGCCTTTTGCTCGACTTTTCCGCCCAGAGATGGGCGCGTGATTGAAAAAATATACAAAATTCTATAAACAATAATGGAATCTCTCTTTAAATAGAAGAAGGAAGAAAACTATCTCCAAACAATTCTATACTCATCCGCTTCCGAATTAATTTGAATAATTTAAAAGAACATATGAAAATATTTGTTAATCGATAAAATAAAGAGAATCCTCTCTGCCATCTCTAGCCATAAATTAAATTAATTAATTAAATTAAATAAAAGAATAATTTTTATTTAAGAATAGAATGGCTGATAGTAGCACTCGTGTTGTAGGCGTGACTTTAGCGTGTCACGCGCTCAGCTCTAGTCAAAGATTGAGGCCGATGCTCGAGACAAAAGAATTAAAAAAGTGCATAATATGAATCTATAATACATAATAATAAAGCTTAAGAGCAGCAGAAGCATCGTCATCATCGTCACAATCATCATCATCATCTTCATTCCCATAAACATGATTATTATCAGGCTGCTTGACAGAGGAGGAGCTGGCAAATAAAAGGGTTGGCTTGCTTCTGGCCAAAAAAAAAAAAGAAAAAAAAAACAACAAGAAATGCAAACAGAAAATAAAATTTTCGTTGAAAAGAAATTAAAAATCTGCAAGATTTGCATTTTGCCTCAAACCCAAAAGAAGACCAGACAAGCGCCCATTCTCTGCCCCGCCCTCAAACTCTCCCTCCCTCCGCCCTCCGCCCCCCCCCGCCCACTCAAAAGTAATATATGTATAATTTTGTATTTCTCTTCTTCTCTTTTTTTCTCCTTTTGCAGCAGCCCTGGCAAACTTTTGAGTGTTCACCTCAAAGTGCGCTGGCGTGGACATTGAGAACTTGCGTGGGCGGCAGGGCAGGAGGCGTGGCTAAGCTCCTTCAGCTACAAATGATGAAAAACGCTGGACTTTGATGATGCCACAAACGGTGAGTCGTGCTTCTCCTACACTCAGCGAAAAATATTACTTTCATAAAATGAAAATTCGAAAATCAGGCAAAATTTTCTAAGCTTTAAAACTGTTCTCAAATTTAGTGATTTTTTTCTTAAATTAAGAACGCCAGCATCTTAAACAAATATTAAAAAAGACGAAATGAGGTCGCTTAGTTCTTAGCTCTAGTTTTTTTCTTGTACTTAAATGAAGTACAAAAGAGTCTTGAATTAAGTTCGAAAATTGATCATTAGAAAGTGGGAAAACAAAAGCTTAAATCAAGTAAAGAAATGTGCTTAATTCAATATATAAAGTTCAATAATATTAAAACTGAATTGTTTTAAAGCTTCTTTTTTCTTGAATTAAGAACGAAGAAAGTTCTAATATCTTGAAAGAAATCTTGGATCAAGCTTAGTTGGTTCTAAACGGAATCCTTACTTAGCTTAAAACTTTTGTATTATTTTTTATTTTTCTTAGAAGAATTAAGAATTAGAATATTAAAATAAGTAAAAGTTGATTGGATTAATCCTGGGCCATTGCAAAGCCTAAAAAGACAGACACAAAGAGGGCAATATAAATCTTAATCTCAATTTTAGTCGACCTTGATTTAAGCACAGCAATGTTTGTAAGATTTTCTTTGAGTGTATGAAATTGTAGCTGAAAAAAAAGTGTTGCTCCCCTTCAGTCCCGTCCAGTGTTGCCAGCTACTGTCAATTTGGTTCAATTTTAATTAATGAGCACACAATTCGTAGCATAATTTGCATTCACATTCAACTCAACTCTGCTCTGCTCTGCTCACCTCAGCTCAGCCTGAGGTCTGCTCTGCTCAGCTCAGCTCTGCTCGGCTCAGCTCAGCCTTGCCATTATCTAAGCATAATGGATCTGCGACTTGTGGGCCCGCTTAATTAAAAGGTAGAAAACTCGCCATATCTGTGGGCATAGAATAAACACAATATGCAAAGTTTTCTCTGCTTTTTTTCTGCAATTTTATTTTATTTTTTTTTTATTCTGGTGCCATTGAGTTTTTGCAGTTCATTGAAATGCCAGCAGAAAAGTAGAAGAAAATTTGCCAAAGAAAAAGTGCAATTCATTTATTTGCGTTTCCTTCTTCAGTGTTATTTTTTTTTTCTTTCATTTTTGCTGCTCGTTTTGGCCAGCTCAAATCCTTTTTGGCCAAGTAAAGCAAAGCAAAGGAAAGGAGTAACAGGCAGAGCAGAGGCCAGACCAAGCTCTAAGCTCAGTCATTCATATTTATGGGCTTTGTGGGTTCGTTTTCTTTTTTTTTTCTTTCTCTCTGGGTCTGCGTCTCCGTCTCCGTCTTTTCTCTTCGTCGTCTTTCTCTCTGTTTCAGTCTGTGTGCAATGCACTTGTCAATGCTTAATTGAAGGCAAGATTTTCAACCTGACTCGACTCGACTCGGCTCGACTCTTTGCCTTCCTTCTCTTTCTCTATATCTCTGCCCCTCTACACCTGTGCCTGCTGCTCCTCTCTCTCTCTCTCTCTGGGTGTGTTTGAATGCGGCATATTTTCCTGACGACTTGGCAAAAGTAACTGCAACGTGGCTGCAACGACGTCGCGTCGCTCAAACAAAGTGAAAGCCAAAGAAAAGAAATTATTTATACCCTATGTGCACTGCACAAAACGGGGGCTAAAGAGGCTAAGTCTGCCCTGAGACAAAGCTCTAATTTCATCACATTTTTGCAACCAAATAAAGAGCCGCAAGGATATTGAAGTATTGGGAAATGCTACTAAGCTCTCAGGACTCAGGACTGTAAAAGGTGCAAGGAATTTACAATATCTAAGACTAAATCTGGAGTTGAAATATTAAGGAAATTTTTTTTTTAATTTTATTGTGTAATTACGAAGATATTTCGCTGTTTTGTTGCACAGTGTTGAGGAAGAGAAAATTGTGCGGCTTATTCTGCATTTCAAGTTGTATTTTTGCAACAAAAAGAAACCAAAAAAATTAGACAAAGCCTTGCGTCAAGCCAGAACGAAGGATGCAGGACGAAGGAAGGCTGAGACCGAGATTCCCTATATGGAATATATATATATATATATATAGAAATCCAAATAAGAAAGCCAACGCAGTCAAAGGAATGCAGTTAAGCACACAATTGACATTTGAAACGTCAACTTGGGCAACCACTCGAGCTGAAGAAGTTGCATAAAAAAGTGCCTCCGTTAGGCAGAGAAGGAAGGTGGGGGATTTCCCTCTAGCCCAGAAGGGAAGAAAGGACATAGCCTTCCTTTCCTGCTGCTGCTGTGTGTGTCACATACGACTGCAGTTTATTTGCTGAGCAAATAAATTTCTAGTCGTCGGCAACGGAGCGTATGAGTTATCTTTCTTCTTTCTTCTTTGCCTGCCTCCATTCTAAGATAATCAACAAACGGCGGCTGATGCTGAAGACTAACGATGCAGCGTGCAGCCAGCAACGTGCAACGTGCAACGTGCGCATATCTGATTGCAGTTTACTGTTGCATGCATCATTAAAATGTGTCTGTTGGTGCAGCCTTCTCCCCCCCTCCCTTTCCTGCTGCATTGCTGCAATTTTCTTTTTATTCCAAACATACTTTGCTCAAGGTGCATCATCGAGTTGTGGGTGCTCAGTATTTGCATATGGGGCAGTAGCAGTTATATATGGAGCCCACAAAAAAAGAGGAGGGGGCTAGGGTATATCTAGGGTAGCTACAACTGAATGGAAAGACGCGCGTGAAGCCTTTTCAGTTGCGTGTCGCTGAACCGTAGCCCATCTGAGAGCAGCAGCAGCAGGAAGGCTCCAGCTGCTGCAGGACACCGATGCGAGTACGAGTCCTCTCAGAACTGGCATTGCGTTAACAAGTGCAAGTCCTCCTTTTCTTTCCTTTTTTTTTTTGGCTTAACCAGCTTTACAGGGTATCCTTAATTAAGACCCAAGAATTTTGAGGTATTAGCTGCATAAACTTATTCGCTTGTGATAAGAGAAATTACTCAATTTATTTAAGTTTATAGAGAAAGTATTACAGAATTATTAAAACTAAAATTCTATTTTTTTACTTCTTAAATAATATATAGAAAAATAGCAAATAATTCTCCCAAGTTCAGCTGCGTTTCTTTAGCTTTCTTCTAGTCTCTTAAAATCAACTTTAATTTATTGCTAATAGTTAAAAGAAATATATATTCTATATATATATTAAAGCTTATCTGCTGCTCTCTCAGTGGGAATACTCTATATATATACACATATATTTATATATATATAGAAGTGTGTTAGAGCCGATTAACTAAGCAGAAGACTAGTTGGCTGCCAAGCTATTCACAGGCAAAAATTAAGTGCAATGAAACCCCGTGAAGAAATAACTTTTGCAACAGTTTCCAGAGGCCCCAAAAAAAGAGGAAAAACAGAAAAAAAAAAAACAGAAAAAAAAGGAAAAATTAATAAAAAAGGATATAGAGAAGTCAGCCAAACGAATGCTGCAAAGGGTTCGTGGAGCAGCACTAGCTACAACTACAGCAAAAAGTGCAAAGTTTTTCAACTGCCTCACATACGCAGCTCACATATACACATGTATACACAGACATACATACATAGAGATGTTAATATGTATTTATATAGAACTAGGCTCCAGTTCCAGTTCCAATTGCAGCCACAGCCCTCAACCTAACGGCATTTTGACCTCCTCTCTCCTTCAGGTAGGCGCGCGCGCAAGGACTAACAAAATTTTGCAACGGCAGCCAAGAGCGCAAAGAAAAAAAAACCTCTCAGGAAATATTCGACTTGGAAATACTCTATCTAAGTTAATCTAATAGACATGCCCAGTTTTATAAATATTGAGAATAGATTAGAAGAGACGGAGATTACTTCTTGAATAGCATCTTGATCCTTGCTGAGCAGCAGTGGAATTTCTGTGGTTGATAAAATTTTCTTAGATAAGAGAGGGGGTTTTATTGGAAATATATATAAAATAGATCTTCCTATGTTATATTCCCTAAGTAAATTGTGCTTCTAACTCTTATATTATCGATGCCTTAATAGAGACGGACGCACTTAGAGACTAATTGGCAAAGGGGGAAAAAAGAAGTGGACAGACAGGTGACTGGCTCGAATGGGCTGTTGATTCCGACTTGAATATATATTGGCTTAATGGCCTCGCAGCTGCCTCTTCCTGCTCCAAGAACCTAGTATGCTCCTCTCTGCAGAGCATAAAAAAGTGAAGGAATATGAGGAAAAAAAATTGTGTGTTGCATACATCACGGCGTGCACACTAAAACAAAAGAAAACTGCAGGGCAACTTTCTGCAGCAAACATTTTTCTTGCTGCCGCTCGCTACTGCTTCTTCAACCCATGCCACGCCCCGCGCCCCGCGCTCCAGTGCCCACTCTACCGTCCCGCAGGCAACGCTACTTCTGAGTAAATTAACTGCATTTCTTTAGTGGTGCAAGCCTCGTGGTGCATATTTGAAGGCTCGACAACCTGGCTGGGCTGGGCTGGGCTGGTCTCTGCCTGCCTACCTGCTCTGAGCTCCCGTTTCCAAGTCGTGTTAGCCCAGGGCGGGCACGTCGGGGGGGCACGTCGGGAAGGGGCCTGAACGGGCCCAAAGGGTTCGCCCTGCCAGTTGCAAAACAAGTTTTACTTGTAGAAAATGTACTTTACATTCGCATTAATTAATTAAAAATAAAATATAGAGAGTGCCGCCGCCTGCAGAAAACCAAAAATAAAAAAAAAATATTTAAAAAAAAAATATATATATATATAAATAAAGGGTGGCACTGCAGTCAGACGAAGAAGCTGTACGAAAGACTACGACGGAGAGGGAGGAGCGGGAGGCGGGAGGCAGGAGGCAGGAGGCTGGCCAAAGTGAATGCAACGGATGCGAAGACATGGCAAAGAAGCATGGGCAAGCGGAAATACCAGGGTTGGGTCTGACTCAAAAACTTGGATGACTGCAAACTGGACTCTGCTGCTGCTGCTGCTGCTGCCCCCAAAACCAGCAACAGCAGCGGCAGCAGCAGAGGCAAAGGCAGAACAAAGGCAACAAAAACTCGCGTCAAGGGGGAAGCTGGACAGCCTCAGCTAAGGGCTGACAGAATCGCCAGGGCAGTGTTGACAACAAGAACAAAAAAACCGCTGACTTTGGTTGAAAAAAAGGCTAAAAATCTAGTTTAAAAAATGCTACAAACTAAAAGTAATTCGCCTCTGATTAATTGTTTTAACCTTGAACTCATTTTCATTTCCTATTATTAATATTAATTCCTGTTATTAATTAATTAATTTAATATTTAATTTAGTTTTGGGTAACTGCTTTAAAAAAAGGCTATAAGATCTATTAAAAAAAGGCTATAAAAAGGCTAAGATTGACGATAGCAGCTGAAATTTGACAACACTGTTCGCGGCGGGGGCAGGCGGCAATTTTATTTTGTTGATTGTTTGATTTTTGCTTCCATTCCCCTCCTGCCTGGGTCTCCTCCGAGTGCGACTCCGTCTCCGTCTCCCTCACCCGCCTCACTTGAAGTCGTCGCATTGCATTTTGGCGCAGTCGCCTGTTGGTCATTGAAGGGTCTTCACTGTAGCCTCAAGACTTTCTCTCTCTGTGTGGGTTGTCGAGCTAAACGGAAATATTCGTTGGCTTTTCCGAGGGGTGGAAGGGATCGCAGGGAATGAAGCCGTCGTCCAGGCCGTTGATGAAAAACGCACTCGAATTAAAACGTCGAGCGTTCTGTGGGGGAACGCTGAAGCGAAGGGGGAGGGGGGCGGCGCAACGCCACTGGACGCTCAGTCCAAAACTTTTGTGGCATGAAGTGCGTTTTTTGAGAACTGCGGAACAGGGGCGGGGGGGCAAAAGGGGGGGCGCCTTTTTAACAACCCCGAGTCAACTGTGCGCCAATATTTGCATTGCGTTTGAGTTGAAGAAATTACTG
Source organism: Drosophila repletoides (assembly GCA_018150835.1). Taxonomy (NCBI): domain Eukaryota; kingdom Metazoa; phylum Arthropoda; class Insecta; order Diptera; family Drosophilidae; genus Drosophila; species Drosophila repletoides. The sequence continues at coordinate 366,268 of JAECWQ010000202.1, forward strand.
CGAAGGGTGGGCGTAATTCGAAATAAAATTAAAAATTAATTTAAAAAAAGAATAATTAAATAAATAACAAAATCTTATTTACACTAGAAATCTGTTATATAAAATAAATGTAGAGCTATTTTTATACTCTCGCCGAATAATTATGGGTTCTTCCAGTTCGAAGGGCATGAAATCTTCGGCCTGCTTAAAGAAGCTTTCTCCTTGGTAGTTTCTGATGATTTTTGACTTACTCGAAGACTTTTGCTTCCTTTTTCAGTCCCAAATATTTGGCTATAAATTCTTTGTTTTTTTTTCAATTGTTTTTTAATAGGTAATTAATTATAGTATAATAATAATAAAAGAAATAGTTTGAGCCTTGGTAAGCTGCATTTACTGTGAAGAGAAGCAGTCGCTTGATAAGTGTTGAGAGATTCTCAATGGCTGATTGCTTTAGCCCGTTCGAAAGGGCTTCTAACTTGGCCAATGCACCAAAATAATGCGTATAAAATGCAGAACTGAGGGAGAACTGAGCAAGCAAAAGGAATGGGCGGGGCGGAGCAGGGAGGGCGGGCGGTATTGGGACAGGGTAAAGGCAATATAAGGTATGAGCGCAGACAAGTCGGGCTCTTTTTCGGTTTTTGGAGAAGGAGCAAGAGCAGGAGCCGAGGAGGCAGCCAGCATATTGCAATTTTACAAATCAAACAAAAGGCAGCAGCAGCAGCAGAACAAAAAAAAAAAGGAAGAAAATACAAAAAACAACAATAAAACAACGCCATAAAATGCAGAAGAATGACTGAGGCAGCGCTGCTGCTGCTGCTGCTGCTGCACGACTCGACCAAAAAGGACAATGCACGGGCCGAGCTGCAGCGGCAGCGGCAGAGGATGGCACAGGACATAGCCTCAGCTAATATGCATTGCACATGCAGTCGAAAGGCGGGCGAAAAGCAAACTTTTTTCATGACTGTTGTTTGACTGGCGGGGTGTGGTGGGTTGCGGGGGGTTTGTTTGCCAAGCCAAATGCATCCGATGCATTTTTTTTTTCGGTGCAAAGTCCTTGCTGCAATCAACTTTTGCAGTATATGTGAAAAGGCGTGGCGGAGGCGGGGGCGGAGCGGGGTGTATAAGGCACTCTCTCGTTTCGCCAAGTCAATCAGTCCAAAAAGTCGCAAAAGCCAAGCGAGTCTCACCCATCCTTTCAACCAAAAAGTACTTATTATCCTTTTTGCATGTTGGCGCAAAATGCAATATCGAATGCATTTTCCCCGACAGCCAACTAAACGCACCAAGGAAAATGCCGCGGGTCGGGGGAAAAGCCCAGAGAGAGATTTTCAATTAAAAGGAATTGCTGCCTCTATGTGGATTTTTGTGCTTATTAGGCTGCTCAAAAACCACACAACCCCCCACCCCCCTCCCCCTCCCCTGGCCGCCTCTTTCGGAAACCCACTCGAATGTCTGTCGTCGCATTTGGTAATCAATTTCAGTTGTTGTGTGGTTTTTTCTCTCTGCATAGAGACAATCTTTCCCCAACGCTCTCAGCATTATTATGGCAGATAATTCACGCCAAAATGCTTAGAATGTCGCATTTCAATTAGGACCAAGCACAAGGATTAGTTTCCTGATTATCTGTGTGTGCTACGAGTCTAAAAACTGTCAGCATAGGCAAAATATTTTGCTAAATATCCTTTTTTTCTGATTTTGGGACGGGGGCACAAAAGGGGGTACAAAAGGATTCCCATGCCTACTTAAGGCTATAATACGCTTTTTATATGCCCTGACAATAGTTTTCTTTGTTTTTCAGCCTTCTTTTGATACACTGCTATAAAATATATCCTTTAAAACTTGCCCAACTTTGTGTTGGTTTTAATCGAAGAATTTTGATAGCTTTTAAGTCAAGTATTTCTTAGCCTTATTTCTTATGAATAATCTCTTGATTAATGCCACATTCGACTTGCCAGTTATTCCTTTTTATTCCTTAATTTTCCATCAAATATTCTAGCCTTTTTTTGTAGTATCCTTCCTCTTTTTATACCCTTGCAGAGGGTATTATAACTGTGACAGGAATTAACTCAGCTGAGTGTGTTAAATGCGAACACTTTCGGCAAAGAATTTCGGCTAAAATTTCCATTTCTATTAGATTTTGTTTTTGCTAATTCCTTCGTCTACCAGCATAGAAAATTGCATTAAAATTGGCTATACTTGTTTAGACCTGGCCCGGCACAACAGAGCCAAAAATCTAACAAAAACTATGCAAAAATGTAACAAAAACAGAATAAAGTCGGCTAAAAACTCTTTGACAAAAGGCAAGTAGGCAAAGAAAGAAGGAACGGAAACCATCCCAAAAACAGAATGGAATATGAATGGATGTCCTGGCAAAGGCTTCGCATGGTTTCTAATGCAAAATAAGCGCAAAGGATTAACAATGGGTTGTCTAAGTGCATTTCTTTTGGCCACTCCACTCCAATGACAAATGATTGACAAAAACCATTTGAATGTGTGAGAAAGAAAATGTATATGCAGTTTTTCATGTGGTTTTCCCTGCGTTTTTCCATCATTTTCTTTATCAAAAATGTCAGCGGACTTTTACTTTTACTCCCTTTTGATTCGCCTTGGCAGCTGAAATATTTTGTATCCTTTGCTGTTTGATTTTATTGATATGCAGTCAGCTCATTTGAGGTTTTATTGTTTGATTCTTAAGGCTCAAATCTCGAGTCCTTTTTACACATTTTCCTAGGTCCTTTTGTTTGAACGGGTTAATTTGTATATTTAGCTGAATATGCGCTCTCCTCTCCAGCGCCCAGCAGCTGCTTTGATATGCGGCATCCTTCAGCTGTTTGTGGCAACTCCTGTAGCTGCACTTAGCGAAAAGACTCCAAGATTTCCTGCCTAAATTAAGCTTAAATTTGGTCTCTAATTTTGGAATAATTCTGGAAAGGATTCTGTACTTAAATCAAGTAAAAACCTTGTCTAAACTTTGGGAATTCTTAAGTTAAGTTAAGAAGAAAAAATACCCTGTATTCTTGGGGATATTCCACTAAAAGTATATCAAAGATAATGGCTCTTATAACGCAGAAATCAATATCTTTCAAATCGGGACAATTTTCCTAATGATTACGTCAGACTAGCATTTCTCTCAGTGTAGCAGTCTACTTAGAATTTCAGACTTGATGCAAAATATGCAGCCCAAGCAGCATTATTGAATATTGATGCAGTGCATCGCAGTGAGCATTGAAAGAGCAGAAAGAAATGAAATGAAATAAAGAAGAGAAATAAATCCAATTAATTGTTAAGTTGCCACAGACAGCGTGTGGCACGTTCTTCAACGAATTTTGCACCTTTTCGGGGCAGTCAAAAGGAAAACGCAATACGCAAAGTCAAATTGAAGGCATCTTCTTCTCGTAATCGATACTCTTCCCCACAGAAACGGAGAATCACCCGCATCTCTGTAAGATTCTTCGTTCATAGCTCATGTGAAATGTGCAAAAGTAGATGTATCGCATATCCTGTATTTCATGTCCTTTGTTTGCCAAAAATGCAGCAGCCGCTTGTCTCGTCCTTTTTAACCTTTTGGCCTTTGTTTACGCCGCGTCATCTGGTCCCGATTCTGTTCGTGGCAATCTGTTTTCCATGATTAAATATTGCCAAATGCATTCGAAAGATTTTTAGCATTGCCATCAGGTGCTGCTCCCGTTTCCCGGTGTTCCTCTTCCTGTTCCTGTTCCTATTCTCCTCCTGCTGCTGCGCCTGGCGCGTGTCTATTTGTGGCCAACTGTGATTTGGTTTTCTCCCTCAACAATCCCCTAGAAAAGTGCGTCAGCTGTGCTCTGGCAATATGCCACGTGGTGTTGACCCAATTATAAGCACAAGATGTCTATTTTTCTAGCTGCTGCTTGGCTTATCTAGCGCTACTGGGACTACCCTGTAAACTGCGCTGCTTGCAGGGTATTTCGTTATATTCTTCACACTAAAAGTTGCCCAAAATATTTTATAGCAGATTCCAAATTACCATAATAAAAATGCTTAAGTTATTTTTAATAAAAAGCAAGCCTTTAATTATGATTAAATTATCGTTAAGTAACTATTAAAATTTAAAATAGCTAAGAAATTAGAACAGATAAAGGGAATATAGGAAGAATTTCTGGAGTTCAATGAAAGTTGTCGAAATCTTCTAGTTGCTGGCATATTTTCTATATATTTATTTTTATAGGGTATCTCATAGTAGCTACGCTTTTGTCATACTCTACTTTTTCGTTGCTTTTCTGGTGTTTTTGCATGTCGAATTACCCGCTTAATTATTAACATGTTACTTTGCCCCACATTGGCAGCTTGAGTTGTTTTTCTTAGCTTGAAAATACTCTCGAACCTCTATGAATAATTTGGAATGGAATTAAGAGTATTACGAATAGATTCCCCCTGCCCCCCTGCTCCGCTTGCCCTGCCCTTCATAGTGGAAAGTTGAGTGAAAACTTTTTGTATCAAAGTAATTTCAATCAAAAAGAAAACTTTAGTCAAATGGCAAAAGGCATAAAAATTGTGGAAAAAAAAGCTTTTTAATCAAGCGCCTCAAAGTTGCCGCAGCCAAAGAAAACGACACAACAAAAACAACAAAAAAATGGAACAAGAAAACAAGAAAAATCCGGAGAAAAAAGAACTGTTATTATAATCATCAGCATTTGCAACAAGAACCCTTCCTCCGTCCCCTCTTTTGCCGCCTACTTTGTCATTATAATTCTTCATATTTCTTTTTATTTAAATGAGAGAGAGAAAAAAAAACTATGCATTTTAATATTTATTTCTTGGGTTTATTTTATATCAAAAACAAAAAAAGAAGAAGAAGCAAAAAAACCGACTAAATGGAACCAGTTTAAGAATGCCACGTTCTTATTGGTTCGTCGAATCAGACACTGCCCCCCCTCCACCCGTTCAACGCCTTCACCCCACCCCCGCACTTGATTGAGCAGCGATAAGATATATAAGAAATTGCGGCGAAAACGAACGGCGAATAAGAAAAGACACGAAGACAAATTAGAAAGAGTCGGCAAGCGTCGTCGTCGGCAATCTACGAAAACTACCACCACAACAAAGGCTGTAACGCCGGAAAAACTTATTGAAGAAAACTCACACCACTGCAGATTTTTGAGGAGAAGATGTTTTTTGCTTCACACGAATCACCAACAACTACTACAAAGGCAAATTGACAGAGTAACGAAATTCGCCGCAAAAACGAAGTGAAACGAAGTTGGTTCCCCTGCCCAGCTGTGACGTCACGCCTCAAGAAACGCGACCTACACTCGAAAGAAGCCGCAAAAGCAACGAGCGTTGAGCGTGTTGAAGACAACTCAAGAGACTTTCAAGGCGCCCACTGACGTGCTGCGTGATCGAGTCTTAAACGTGAGTAAAGAATTCTTTTAACAATTAATTACTTATATTTTACTCTGGTGGAGGGTATTATAATTTTGATATTAAAGAGGGCGTTGCAGTCTTTATAATATATGTATTCTCTTCATTAGTTCGTCTGTCTGACTGTTTTTTTCTATACAGTTTTTGAGTGAGAAAAATAACCTTATTCGCTGCTTAGGCCCGAACAAAGACTGTTGGACTGTTTCTTGGGTGAGTGCGCCCCTTGAAAGACCAGAAAGACTCGAGAAACTCGCTCAATACAAAGCAAAGCAACATATAAGGGCGAAGAATAGATTAGAAAGCAACAACGAAAGATAGGCAGAAGGAGAAGCACAGCCAAAGGCAAATTCGCTGCATAAACGAAGTCTTAAGCAATGCCCGAAAGAATCTTGTGCCATTCCCCTGCTGCTGAGCGTCACTAGTGTGACGTCACGACAAGAAACGCTCAAGGAAACGTAACGACCTTCAGCGGCAACGAAAGAAGCCACAAAAGCAAACAAGCAAAGATGAGCGACTCACTCAAAAAGTGAGCTCTGCTGCGCTCTTCCTTCAAGATGCTCTTTCAGTTCTTACGCTCTTTCGTTCTCTCTCTCTTCGTCTCAGACCTGTATCGGCATGTGGCATGGATCTGGGATCTTGAGTTGTGCGTTTAGTACAACGACGCGCTCTGTGTCTTCAGGTTCGTCGCGCAGCGTCGTCTCAGCAACAGCAACAGCAGCGGCTGTATATACATAACGGTTTCTTCTTTTGGATTAATACTAATTTATTTTTGATTGGAAACGAAGGGGGGGTCAAAGCGTAAGTAAAAAAATGTGCAATTATCGCGTTGCTTTGGTCTGTTTTTTGATTTCATTTTATCTTATTTCTTTGCTGGCTCCCAAAGGGGAATTGTGGGCATTTCTTGATATGTATTTTTATATTATCTTTGTGGGCGTTCTTCTTGTGGCAATTAAAGAGGCGTTGCACGCATTTCAATCCACTGGGATTACTTAGGGAAAATAGTACTATAAAAAGCAGACCCGGTTTTTTTTCTTCTCTTTTTGGAAGAAATAGTGTCAAAGTAGAAACAATAAAACAATTAAAAACGTTCAGGCTGCTAATGAAGCATAAGTATTTATGTCTTTCCATCTGTCTGTCTGTCTCTCTGAGTGTGTGTGAGTGTGTGTGTAGAGCCAAGGGCAAAAGATCGATGAAAAACGGGAGGAAAGAGTAGAGGAAGAAACTGAAAGATCAAGTGGCAAACGAAAGACGTAGCGCCGCCTTATGACTCACTCAAGGGAAGAGTATTTTTCTTACCTCAGAGAGTAAGGTTAAGGAAAAGAGAGCAGAGGAGAGGAGAGGAAGATGAGCGTAGAAGAGGGGGGGAGAGAAGAGCGCAGTAGGGTTGCACGCCAGAATGAGAATCAAAATAGAATGAAGCAAAAAAAAGAAGAAAGAAGGAAAGAAAACGAAAGAAACAGCAAAAGCCAACAAAGGCGACACTTGAATATTAACGCCTGCCTTGAGAAATACCCTCAAAATCCATCTGCATAAGACGAAGGGTCTGAAGTGGGAAGCCTGAGCGGGCAAGGGGGGGGTCTTCCAAGTGACCAATGTGGGTAAACTGAGTAAACTTGGAAGAGAGAGTTGAAGACAGGGCAGGTCTTTGAACTGCAGGCAGCAGCTGCAATTCTTTGCTGTGGTCTGAAAATGCAGATACATCCATCAGATACGCTACTAGATTAGCTGAGGTTTCATCAGATACATTTCTGGCAGAGCTGGGGTACTTGTAGAAAGGAATATATACTTGTGCTTCCATTTATCAGATACTTTCTGAAGAGCCACAAGTGGATATATTAGAGATAGATCTATGCTACGTTTGCTTGGAAGCATTTTGATTCAACGGATACATCCATCTATATATAGTAACTACATACAGGTAGATCGATCGCTTTATTCTAATATTCGAACCTTCGTTATCACCTTGAAAAACCGGTTTCCTACGATATATTCTGGGAATCGTTTAGAGCTGCAAATACGCTAGAAATGCAGAAAAATGTATCTCTGAGATACACATTTGGTAGAGTAGAGAATATTGCGAAATATTCAAAATACACTATGCAAAATTAGATCTAACAATTCGGGGAATTCGATACAAGTGTTGTTATTGTTGACATTGCGAAACACATCTTTGGCTGTGAGGAGAGAAGAAGAGAGACAGAGAAACAGAGAATATAGAGGCAAAAAGAAATGAAAACAAAGCATAAAAGAGGCAGCTGCAATTGAATTACGAACACACACACACACACACACATAAAGGCAGACAAAGAAAAGAAGAGGAAACAAAAAAGGAGACGACAATGCGAACCAAAAGGGACAAGTCAGGACTGCAGGACGGCAGGACGAAGAGCTGGCAGGCCGGCAGGCAGTCGCTCAGTCAGGGTTGACTGAAGGTACGGAAAGAGAAGGGACGGCAAGGGAGAAGAAGAATGACGATGCCAAAATCGAGAAAATGTTGCAACAACAACAGTAGAAACAAGTAAGCAGGATCAAGGACACAGGCTGGCTCAGGTCCAGGTCCAGGTTCAGGTCGAGGCGCAGCACATGTGCGAGAGAAGCGAGTTCCAAAGCGGCAGAGGCGAGAGAAGCGAAACAAGAAAGAACCGCTTCAAGCCTTTTAGTCGAATATAAAAATACTCTATAAAAGTTGATATTATAGTTGGATTTCTATGAAATTCAGAAAGGATATTCAGCAGACATTAAAGAATATAAAACCTGAGCTTGGCTAAGGTATCTTTGCAACATCCTTTCTATAGCAGCCTAGAATATACCCTATCTAACTATATCTTTACCAAGTTTCCTTCTTAAGATTGGGCAGAGATTGGCCTACCCAGAAACAGGGAGACTATATGATAATCCTTCAATGTGTTACAGGTTTCGTCATAAATTTAGAATGCCCTTTTGTACAGGGTATCACGAGAAACTGTTACACCAAACAGAACTGAACAAAACAAAACGAGACGAGACGAGACGAGACGAAACCAAGCGAATATTCAAGCGAAAAGAAAAGCCAGATTAAGGACCAGTTCCAATTCCTTTGTTGTATTTATTGTACTACTCGCAGTTTTGGTTGTTGCATGAGTTAATTTCTGGTTAGGTATGCAGTTATTAGGGTGGTTCTCGGGCCTAGGTACATAGATCTCTGCCAGGGATCGCAGGATATTTCACTCGTGGCGAAATGTAAGTGCAAAACAAGAGGGAATTAAGAAAATGGGAAAGACCGATCGATAAGGGAATGAAAAGGGAGAAGGGCGCGCAGGAGCAAAGGTAAGGGACGATAGTTAATGCTCTGCGGGCAATTACTTATTGAAGCACAGTGGTGCCGAACACTGGAAAAGTGGTCAGAATATTTGGAATAATAGATTAGAAATGGTAAAAAAATAAATATATATTAAAGTCGGAATATCGAAGCTTAGTTAGATTTACAATAGTCTCTGCTGTGTAGAAAGTATCGATAAATGTTTATCGATCGCCTTGGTCATATTTTGAATGATTAATTGCTTGTTTTCCTTAGAAAATAGACACATAAAAAATGTAGCCCCCATTTCACTATATTCCGAATTGTAATTAAATCCTTCATTTGTTATCCTTGCAGGCATTTTAATGTTGTCAACGCGTCGGCAATAAACCCAGCCAGGATATTAACAAGGAAGGAAGCAACCGCACACGATACAGAAATAAAAAAAAATTCAGCAAAGTCATCAGAGGATCAGAGCAAAGAGGGTTGAACGCCTCAACGACGGCGACGACACAGAAAGAGAGAGAGAGGGGGGGCGAGACAAAGCGATCCTGCGTTAACGCAAAGGAGAAAAGGACATGGAATGCTTATCAGTCAGGACAGCTGAACGCTGAGGGTTCGAACCCAACTACAAACCCAAACCCGAACTCGAAACCGAAACGAACACGCGCCAGTTTTTGTTCTTATCTTAAAGCTTACTGAGGTACTACCAGGAGGGTGTTCGTTCTTTCTCTCTCAGAAAAAAGAGCAGATGTCCTGGAGGGTTGGGAGTAATATAAATAAATAGAAAAAAAAGAAGGAAGGGCAGGGCAGAAGAAGACAAAAGAAGCACCATAGGGGGCAGGACATAGAAGTGTAGCGCGTGCGCGGCATGCGCCAGAGAGGAATTCTTTGCTCGGTTTTTGGTTTTTTGTTATTGTTTTTTTTTTTAGTATTTTTTGAAGATCAGGTTAGCTTTTAGTTTCGCTTTTCAGTTTTGGAAACCCAACCAAAATTCATTAGTCAACAATGTCGGCGGATAAACATTTAGAAATTGTAGAATTGAGTTTGGCAACAGCAGCAGCAGCAGCAGACGACAGTGTGGCTAAAATAAAAGCAGCAACGGCAGCGTTTGAAGAGAAGGCGCCTAAAACATTTAAGGCCAACAACGATAAAGAGAATCAGCAGCAACTAAAAAATAATACCAAATTGTTACCAAAAGTAACAACCTCCAATAATCCTACTATTACTACTATCAGTACGTCTACCAAGAGCAGTCCCATCAGCAAGACAACGGTACGCTTAGCTAGTCCTACCCAGGCTGCTGGCCAGGAGGCCAGCAGCAGCAGCAGCGCCACAGGCACAGGCACTGGCACTGGTACAGGCTCCAGCACGGGCACGGGCACAGGAGATGGCAGCGTGCTCAGATTGCAATCGTATGTGAGCAACACTGGCAATGGGGTGTACAAGATTATCAAGACTCTTGGAAAGGGCAACTTCGCCAAGGTTAAACTGGCGCTACATGTGCCCACTGGACGTGAGGTGGCCATAAAGGTCATAGATAAGACCCAATTGAATACGAGCGCCAGGCAGAAACTGTATCGGGAAGTGCGCATAATGAAGCTATTGAATCATCCGAATATTGTGCGTCTGTTCCAGGTGATCGAATCGGAACGCACCCTCTATTTGATAATGGAATATGCCAGCCGGGGTGAGCTATTCGATCATCTGGTGAAGAATGGACGCATGCGGGAACGCGAAGCCAGGCAAATCTTTCGTCAGCTCGTCTCGGCCATCCAGTATTGTCATAGTAAATATGTGGTGCATCGCGATTTGAAGGCGGAGAACTTGCTACTGGATCAGCATATGAATATTAAGATTGCCGATTTTGGGTTTGGCAACACTTTCGATCCGAACGCTCAACTGGAGACGTTCTGTGGCAGTCCGCCTTATGCGGCACCAGAACTTTTTATGGGTCGCAAATATGCGGGTCCCGAGGTGGATTCTTGGTCCTTGGGCGTCGTCCTTTACACTCTTGTCAGCGGTTCCCTGCCCTTCGATGGCGGCACGTTGAAGGAGCTGCGCGAACGTGTCCTGCGTGGCAAATACCGCGTTCCCTATTATATATCCATGGATTGTGAGAATCTAATGCGCAAGTTTCTGGTGCTCAATCCGAGCAAACGTGCCTCTTTGAACGCTGTTATGGCCGATAAATGGATCAATTTGGGCCTTGAGGAGACAGATCGTTTGCGGCCATTCCGTGAGAAGCCTATGGAGCTGCAGGATGTTCCACGTTTGGATGCATTGTATGGCATGGGCTATAAGCGCCGCGACGTAGAGACTTCATTGAAATCCCAGGCTTTCGATGATATCTATTGCACCTATATGCTACTGGGTATACCCAAGATGCGACGCAATGAGAGCAGCAGCGCTAATAGTGGTCCACCGCCGCCAGTGGTAATAACCTCAACTCTGGATGAGAAGCAGCGCATCATACAACGTCCGATGCCGCCGCGTGTGGCAAATGCGTTGGCCAGCCCTGCGCCCAGCAATGCGCCTGGTTCTGCTGCTGCTGCTGTTGCTGCTGCGCCGCCCGCCAAGCCCACACGTCGCACACCCGCCCGCAAAGCCAGTGCCGCCCCTTCTGCAAACGGATCCCACGCGAGCCCACAGACGCCGCAGAGTGCCAAGCGTACTGTAAGCTGCGCCAGCGCCGCTGAGGTGAAGCCCACTTTGCTCAGTGCACAGCGTCAGCTGGCTCAGGCCCAGAAATTGGCCAATACGCCGCCACGCTTTCAGTATATGGGATCCGGGCGCCGACCCACAACGCTCTACGAGAAGGGAGAATCCGCCGCTGCAGCAGCAGCAGCAGCAACAGCAGTAACAAAGTCAACAACGACTCAGGGTTTTCCGCTGCCAAAGTCGCCCATTGACGGACGTCTCTTGGAGCGTCTGCATATTAGTACAACTTGTGCTGCTGCCAGTGCCACGCCCACGCTTACACCCAAAGCACCCCAATCTTTGGATAAGCCATTTACGCGCAGCAATGTTGCCCGCGCCACATTCCACTTTGGACAGGGGCGCAGCAGCAGCAGCAGCAGTGGGCCCGGCAACGGGCGACGCAACGGCAAGCATGGACGTTGCGCCGGCAACAGCGCAGCGGAGGATGACGATCCACCGCTCTCCGCAGACGACACAAAGCCAGCCTCACGCGTCGGCTTCTTCTCCAAGCTGACGGCTCGCTTTGGGCGTCGTGTCATACAACTCAACGAGAAGGATGTATCCGAGCAGCGCAAGAATCTAACCAAGTAGCATATATATATATATAGATAAATAGATATACATATATATATATATAGATATATATATATCCTGATCCATCTTGAGATCTTCAGATATGTATATGGATGTATATAAGATAATATTATTGTCTGTCTAAGAACCCAACTGCATGTGAAAGAGATAAATGTTAACTGCTCTCTTAGAACTATAAGTGATAGTAGAATATACCACATATATACACTTATTTATATATATATATATATATATATATATATAGAGAGATATATATATATATATGTGTGTGTGTGTATACATACATAGTTTTAGTTGGTATATATTTTATAAACCGCAAGCCACTAAAATACAAAAATAAATATATGTTAAATAGGTACATTTTATAATACCTAAAAATGGGTTGTACTTTTATTTAGATTTCCAAATTCGGAATTCCGAAAGGTATTTGAAATAGCTTTAACCATCTCATATTTTTACATCAGTTTTTGAACTGAATTAAGATTCGTAATTTCCCTTTTTTTCTGGTGAAATTTGTCAAATTGGTTCTATCCAGAAGCCCCCTGAAACTCTGGTAAAATATGAGAAGATGATCGACTAAGAAATACTCTGTATGGAAAATGGTTTCTTAGAAAACTTTTGTTTATTATTTGAGTATTTTAAAATTTACCACGTAGGCTCAAAGTAGTCTTTTCTCTGAGAATTGTCAGTTTTAAGGGAATAGCTCTAAAACTGTGTCTGATATTTCTTTTCAATTCAAATACTTTTAAGAATCTCTTTATTATTAATTTATCCAAGGGAAGGGTATAATCTGCAGCAGTCTTCATACTAAATTTCGTAAATCTCTGGCCAAAAGGTACTCACAAAATCGGACAGCTGGAGGGACTTGGCTAGATCGATTCGGCTATAAAAGCTGGTCAATATTGGAAATACTTTTTAACTTTGTCGCTGCTTTCTTCTGCCGCTTTTTAACCATTTTCAAACTACTCTAATTAATTCTACAGTTTGACATGAACTCAGTCCAACTGCAGTTTTAGGCGCATAGTAATCCAATTGGCATCGCAGCAATTCTAATTGGCACATACACTTGTTCTAAAACTGTAGAGTGACTCTAGAACTGTGTGTTTCGCACAGCAATTTGAACTCGCGTGTTGCCCGCACATTAAATTTGCAGTTGGCAGCGGGAGTGAAAGGGGAGGGGGTAGAAAGGGTGTGGGGGGAGTACAACACGAAACCGCAATCATTTTGCACTTTTTGAAATTTGTTAAACAACAACAACAACGAGTTGAAGAAAGAGCAGAAGAAGGAACAACGAACAACGTGGGCGTCTCAGTCGGCGTAGGCGTCGCGCAGCGGAAGGAAAAGGCGTTCACATTTCCATCAACACACGTTGTGAAATAGGTAAATATTCCAATCGGCCGGGGCCGGGAAATTCCGCAGAAGGGCGCCGACTTTTTTCTTCCATGTGCTGGGAACTAAACTTAAACTGGGCAAAGGAAGAGCCGGGAAGGGGGGAGTAGAGCTAAACTGAGGGTAGCAGCGACAGGACACCCATTGAAAGCGGAAGTTGAGTGTTTAATTTGTTAGCTGGCCGCCCAGCGGAAGTGTTAAATGAACCAACAGGTAAAAGGTTGCAACTATAAAAAAAACAAACGATATATTTCCCCCCAAAGCTTACCTAATTTATGCCTTATTTATCATTATAAAAAAAAAAAAAAACTTGATCAAGCGTTAAAGTCTAAAGGAATTTCCTTAGATCTTTATGTTTGATTCCAATTGGGCTTTTCTTGAGAGTTTTCTGTTGAATACGCTATTTTTTCACCGATTCCTAATTATATTCCTAATTATTTTTAGCTGATAAAAAAGGATTCTTTTTGATAGAAAGAATGTCTGAGAAACTTTCTTTAAGTCTGCAACTAACTCTTTTCTTTCTTAAAAAAGAAAGGATTTCTTATTTGGTTTAAGGGAATCCGGGTTTTCCCTGCTGTTAAACATTAAAGACTGGAAAATTTGACTTTATCCTCTTCTGTAGTAATTTTATTTTGATTTTATATATAAAAAAAAAATCGAAATTTCATTACCTATCAAGCTATATCTCTTCCTTGTGAGTCGACGATTTTCCCAAAATTTTCTTAACATAAATTCCTATATACCTTGAGGAACCTTTCCCAGCTCTTCAAGTTTCTAAGCTCTCCGTCTTCATGAATACTGACTAAAATCTATATAGGGATTTAAATATATTATAGAGATATTATGGAGAATATTATAGAGAATATTATAGAGAATGTTATAGAGAAAAGGTGTACCCAGAACTAGCAGAACTACCCCAGATTAGGCAAACAGATGCATTCTATTTGCCTGAAACTCCAGAGAGAGAGAGAGAGAGAGCGAGTCATTGGGTAGGAGCAAAGCGACTACGAGTATTTACCCCTAGGAAAATAATAAATTCTGACGATGGACTGATAAATAAATCGAAATAATACTTGAAGCAAATAAGCAAATAAAAAAGGGGCTATGCAAACAAAGAGGCGAGTAAATATTTTAACTGGAAATAGACGCGCGCTCTCGAGCTCCGATTAGATATAGATAGCTATATATATATATATATATAGTTTTACTGTTGCATAGTTATATAGTGCGATATATATAGATAGTTATATATTGCCGCAATCGCTGTTTATCAAGGATTGGAGTGTGTACAAGATTTGACAATCAGTCGAGTGATTAGATAATAGCAGACAACGGGGGGAAATAAAAAAACATAATAATTTCCTTACACTTAAACTACCATTAGAAATATTCCAGTTATTTGAGCCCAGACCAAAAAAATAGGCTACAAAAAGTTGTTGTGGAAGCGGAAGTGCCAATAAGAAGGCCTCTATGTAATCAAGAGCGTCTTTCGGAGTGGCCAGAAAAGAAACAAAGGCTAATTTGCGGCAAAAGTCTCATAACGAGCATGTAAATGAAACCCGGCCAAAACTGAAGAAAACAAATATTAACAAAAGAACATCCAGCAGGGATTTACAGAAAGGACAAGCAACATCTTTGGCAGGACTAATTGAGGGTTGCATTTTGTCTTTAGAATTTTTGGGCTCTCAAGTGGCCAGACGCCAGCGCCAGCGCCAGCGCCAACGCCAACGCCAACGCCAACGCCTTGAGTGTGACTTGTGGGTAGCCTGAACTCTGGGCCCACAAGAATTATGTCAATAGCCTCCAAGGCAAAAGTTTTTTTTTCTATTCTCTCTTTCTGGTAATACTCTGGTAATACTGAGGGCTATAATTTTTTGTAGTGTTTGGGACAAAAGGTTGCCTTCGAAAAACACTCAACTGTCACCGGGTTTACCTTCTTTTTTTGTACCCCATTGTTTGGCTGGGGTAAATACGGAAATACAGAAATACGGGAATATTTCAAGAAAAACCCAAGAAGAAAGCTAGAAAAAATAAGTGTGGCCAGCTTAAGTCAAGTGGGGTCGATGATGATGATGTTAACTTTCCTTTTGATTTGTTTGTTCTTTCTTTTTGATTTTTGATGTCGTTTTGCGGTCGTTTAAGCACATTTTGCCAGCAATTCGCCCTTTTCTGGTTACTTTGGCATTACAATTTTTTCTCGCCCAGCCAATTAGCTAGATTCGTTTTGACAGCTTTTATACCCTGTACTTCTGTCTGACCATCTGAACTCAGTGACTATTGGGGCTGGAGTAATGAAATTTGGTATGCAGCTTCCTTTTGATAAACTTTTCTTGATTTTCCATTGAAATAAGCTGCATTCGTAGTGACGGCTATTATACCCTGTACTTGGCATAGTTAGTCCAGCTGAACTCAGAGACTGTTAGAGCTAGAGTTGTGAAATTTGGTATGCTGCTTACCAATCATAAGGATGCCCTAAACATCTTTTTAAATTAAAGAAAGCTCTATTATTGTGTGCAGTATTACTAAACAAATATTATAATTTTAAGCTACTGATAATAGTTATTCCAGGACTTCTAAAGAAGTACTGGGGGCACGCAGTTGGGAGCCTCAATGCCCTAACAGCATGAGTTGATTACAGGGCATTACCACGTCGAGCACTTTAAATTAGAATGCCATTACGCTTCCTTTTTCCAGTTCCTTTTTTCTTATATTTTTCTCAGGCTACCCTTAATTAATGCTGAGGCATTTTTGAGCTTCTTTGCTTGGGGTTCAGTTCACAACTATTTTGTCTCATTTTCTGCCTGACTTAAGCGTTTAATAGTTTTCAGTTTTCAGTTTCCCAGAGTTTTTCACTGCTTTAGTTGTAGTTTTCTTGCTAGAAAAAGTTTTTTCTTACTGGAAATGGTTCGAAACTTTTCTCAACACACTCCTAGAAAGTTGACTAGACTTTTCCTTGCGTCTTCCCTCGTTTTTTCTGTGGTCCTCGGGCAGTTAATCAATTTTTGGTCCTGTTTTTTTCTTGTACAGGACGAAGGAAGAGTCAATCCTGTGGCTTGTTGTTGGTCAAAAAGTTTTAATTAAGAAAACCTTGAAGTGATTTATTGATTAGCTCGCTCTAAAAGTAAACTGAACGTCGTTGGAGTAGGAGGCCCCAGCCCCAGCCCCAGCCCCTTTTTCTCTGAACCAATGAAATTTCGAGTCAACTTGCAAGTTAATCAGCGCTGTGCGAACGTCGGCCAATGCGTTTAATGAAAGATAAGTGCCCCAAAGGGGCACCGGGAAGGGTATTGCGATGGGTATAAAACTAAATCAAGAGGCAGCCAAGCGACGAGACGAACAGCAAATACGAAACGCGGCGAAATCGGAAGAAAACGAGCGATAAAGTTTTCTGTTTTGGGCTGCGGTCTGCGGGCTGCGGGGGAGAGATCCACTTTTTCGGTTCTCGTTTCGCTAGTGATTCGCCTAGGCGCGCTGCTTAGGCAAGCGCAAAGAAATACACCCACAAATCTAAATACAAACACTCTGCTCATAAAGCGGAACCGAAAAGAGTATTACGACTATTCGAATTTAAATGCGACTCTTCTGCTGGCCAATACGCAGCAAGAATAAAAAAAACTGTAAAAAAAAAAGAAGTCGTGGCGGAGTTTGTAAAATGGCGTCTATTTCCGGTCTACACTTAGAAGAATCTGGGAAAAAATCAATTCGATTTCTTTGACAACTCTTTAAGCAATCGTTTCTCAAAACATTAAAAAATTTGTTGAATTTTTTTCTTCTTTAAATAAAAATATTATTTACTCATATATTTTTAACTAATTTTTTAAAATTATTTATGCTATTTCAGTTTACAATTTATGAAAAAATCTTGTTCAAAGTATTGAAATTTTACATATATTTTTTGTTTGAGTGTAGAAAGTTTTCTTTGCTTTCTGCAAGTTTTCTCTTAACTTAGAAATTTAATGCTGGCAGCTGTAGAAATTTTTTGAATATTTTTTTGAAATCTTTTAATAAGTCACAAAAAAACGCTTCTTTGGAATATTTCTTTCTTTGAAGAATTCCTAAAGGTTGGGAAAAATTGTGAAAAATTGAAATTTCTTTCCAAAAATTTCCAAATAAACTTAAAATTTCTGAAATGTTTAAAATTCTTTTGAAAAATTTAAGTTTTAAGTGCAAAAAATACAGGTTTTTTTAAAGCAATTCTTTAAAATTATTATTTAATATTTCTTGTTTTAAAAATACATTTTTTGAAAGCTGTGAAGAAAAACTTTCTTTTTTGCTGAGTGTACTCCCAGTCGCTGCAAAGCAGCCACAAAATTGTGGCCTGTGCCGCACATTTACCGCCCAGTGCCACGCCCAGCGCTCTTTGTAATTGTAGTCATTATGCAGAGACAGAGAGAGAGAGAGGGGGAGAGTGGGGGATTGAGTGGGTTAATCAGCAGCCAAAAATCAGTGCGTATCGCCAGCTACCTTCAGGTTGAGCACAGGTGCTCGGCACAGGTGAAAATTCTTCGTGACAATCGAGGCAGCTGCATGGAGAATGAGGCATGAGGAATGAGCCATGGGGCAAGCTTGAACTTGAAGCGGAAGTGGAAGAACAAAAGAGCGGAACTACTCTTGAAAGATTTGCTGGGTGCTCTGTGCTCTGTGTGGACATTGGGCCAACTTCTCTGCTCTTTGCGGCGGCACTGTGTCCCGTGCCTCGCTGCAACAGCATCGGAACTTTGCTTCATGGGCGACGCTTGTTTTTTTTTTATTACCTCTTTCTCACATATTATTATTAACTTGTTGTTCGTTTTTTTTCCTTCTTTTTTTTTTTAATATGTATTTATGTCGCGTTCCCCCTTTTTTTTCCCAGTTTATTTCTTTCTTTTTCCGTGTGGTGCGTGCTATATGGCAGGGTGTGAGCTCTATTAAGGGTGTGCCACTTGTTGTTGCCACCGCCGCTGCCACCGCCGCTGCTGCTGCTGCTGCACGTGGGAAATATACGAATATATTCGTATTTTGTACTCAGACTCTGCTAGATAGTTGTGGCATTCAAAGCCATAAAGCTTCCGCCTTGCTTATGCAACAATTTAAAAAAAAACTATTAAGAGACTAGCTTCAGCACAGCGAAGACTTGTATACCCTTCCAGAGGGAATACTTTTGCTATAGAAAGAACAGGATGTATACAAACACTTGCAGAGTGTTCCCTGGGCATAGCTCAACTCAATGGTTCACCTATTGTGCCTATGGCAGTAACATATTATATAGTAATTCGATCCGTTCGATCTTAACTTATTGGCAGTATAAAAGAGAAGGCTCCATGCCGAGGGGAGAAACTAGTCTGCCTTCCTCAATGCGGTACACAATTCATGACAAACTCATAATACCCTCACGTAGAGTATACAGAAAATAAAACGCTATTAACTCGTAAATTTACTCGCCAGAGACTCTTAACGAGTTAGCGCCAAATTGTACCAGAACTGTCCAGTGTAATGCGATGCTTCAATGATTTTGCCATGTGAGACGATAGATCGAGCTCGAGCTCGAGCTGGAGGAATATAGTATAGAGCCTCAAGCTCGAAATCGGAATCGGTATCCCCTGCATCCGGTTGAGATCGTGGGATTTGCGGGGGGTGGTTTTTTTTATTGCCTTTTTTTGCTTTAGAAATTAACTTGGCTACAACAGGTTCGTGTTTTTTATTTCAAAGGGAGGTTTTTTTTTTTGTTAACAATTACGAGTATTATAAAAAATTGCTCATAGGAAAAAAACTAAGATTATAGATTAAACTGAAGCCCTTGAAATGCTACCTTCATTTTTGTGTGGAAAAAATATAGAAAAATGTAACTTAAAAAAAAACAAATATTCCTATTTTTTATAGTAGTATTTTCATTAGTGAGGTCTTCATAGATGGAGTCTAGTATGCCTATATTATTAATTTATATTATTATTTTTCTGCTATAAAAAAATAATAACATTTCTCTTAAATAATAGAGTTAAGTTCAATAAAAAAATGACAATTTTCGTATTCATTTAACATTTTCAAATTGAAAATTGAACAAATTTAGCTATTAAATATTTTGAATATAAAAAAAATTTGGAAATTTTAAACATTAAATTATCATAAAATTTTAATTAATTAAATGCGATAATTAAATGACTAAATAACAATTGAAAATGGGTGGCAAAAATCAATTGAAAATTTTTCTTTGAAATTTTCTCTGCTTTTTTGATAGAGAAACCCAAGTTCGAAAATGTTTTCAAGCAGCTGAGCATCTTAAAAAAACTATATAAATCTTAAAATATCTATAGAAAAATATGTTTAGTTTTGAAGGGTATAGAGAGTTGCTTGATTTTCTGGAAATATATGTTTCTTTTTGAAGGGTATGGAGAGTTGCTTGATTCTCTGGCTTAGCTCAGGGTTAGAGCTTGAGTATAAAGATACTAGATATTTGGTTGGGAGGTTTGTGCTCCCTCTCCCTCTCTCCCTCTCTCTGTGTCTCCCTCTGTCTCCGTCGTGAATTTATAGTCATAATCGTAGTCGTCGTTGTTGTTGTTGTTGTTGTTGTTGTACTTAGTCTGTAACTAACTATAGTCGTACTCATGCATGGCGCGGCAGCAAATACGAAATAAATTACACTTGATTATCTTGTTGCCCGACTGCGGCTGCTGTTATTGTCGCCAGTCCATGTCCAAAAAAAAAAAAAGCGAAAAACGAAAACGTATCTCACAGATACACAGGCAAAGTGTAGATAAACTGCTGAACATGACTGTGTTCTGTGTCTGTGTTGATATTCTACAAGTCATTTGCTGACTTAATTTCCAAAGCGCGCTATCAAATTGTAGGAAAGAGGATAGCGCAGGGGTGGAGGTAGGGGGTGGTAGGGGGGAGGGGGTGCATATATGGGCTATACGATTATATATAGAAATCGGAACGGCATAGAGATCGTTTCGGGTTTTCTGTGCAGCGAGGCGTGCAACTTGAGCGATTGCCATTGGTCCGAGTCCGAGTCCGAGTTCGACTCAGACCCAGAATTGTGTGCTTTATATCAATGTCTGTCTCTCTGGCCGGCTGTCTGTCTCTCTGTCTGGCTGTCTGTGTGTGCTTTATTTAATTCTAGATAATCATAACGACTTGTTGCTGTAGTTTGCTTTTGTAGATCTGCCTCTGCCTCTGCCTCTGCCTCTTCCTCTGGCTGTGGCTGTGGCTCTCTTTTTATTTTTAGTTTTTTTAGTTTTTTAGGGTAATTTTCTTTTTGCAATTGAATGAATTTGCGTTGTAGTTTTTATTGTAGTTGTTTTTGTTTCAATAAAAGATTACTGCTGCCTCAGATGGACAATGTTAGATGGTTGCGCTCAGCTGCTGTTAATGCCAGAATTTTCACTTCCGTTCTTAAAACGATTTCCGGTTCACCTCTCTCTCTCCAGAGTTGTCAGTGCATGGCGAAACAGTCCAAAAACAAACTTGCCACAGACGGAGACTGGAGGGGGTTCTCTACTAGGGAGGGAGGGGGCGTCTGTGCTAAATATTTCAACAGCAACAGCAAAAAACAGAGGCTTTCTTGGGGAGGCATTGTGTGCGCCTAAAAGTCAACTTTAATTTACATTTTTCATAAGTAGCCTTAGGTGCACTTACTTAGGCCGACATAAGAGCAGCAGCCGAGAATCCAGCCAGTAAAATGAGAAAAAAAATATGAAAAGAAATGTGCAAAGTAGCAGCAGCAGCAGCAGCAGCAAAAGTCAAAGCAAGCGGGAGGAGCAGCCAGGAGAAGTGACGCCACACACAGGCTCACACATGTGTGGCACCGGAGCAGGAGCAGGAGCAGCGGCAGGAGGAGGAGCAGGATTCATGACTCAAGCTGGCTGCACGCTGCTCAAATTAAACAACAACAACAACAATACACACACACACACACACACATTGCCATAGCAATAAAACAACGAAGAGGCCTACAAAGTTTACAGTTAAGAAGCATGAAAAGAGAGAGAGCACAACTTGATAGACTCGAAAGATGCCCTATAAAAAGAGAATTCTTTGTTTACTGTGTGCGTTTTTAATTATGTAAGATTAAACATTCTTTTTTTTAAGTGTAAATATTCCTAATTGGGAAAAGAAGGGATTTTTTTAAAGAACTTTATTAAATCATTCTATTCCTATAACCCAATTGATTCGATGGATTTCTGAAGCAGATTTCTGTGTTTAGTTATACTTTATTATAGAGTAGATTATTATATTTTTTTTTATTTATAAAATATTAAAAAGTTGATCTTTAATAAAATTCTCTTTCTATATTTTCAGAAATCTGCTACGAAATGTAAGTACACTGCTTAACGTTTTAAATATACCCTACAAAAAACACAAGCAAAGTGAAGGGAAAGGGGAAACACTTGCATGAAGTTGCAACAAGAGGAGCAAAAAAAAAAAAGGGAAAAAAAGGAATAATAATAATAACGAGCTATGTGGGCGTAGTGTGGGTGGGGGCGGGTGCGAATAGGTGGCAATGCTTAAGACTTGTTTCCTTGTATTTTGTCATTTAAGCTGAAAATAATTGCAACTGCTTGTAAAATTGTTGCAGCAATAACAGAAAACAGCAGCAGCAGCAGCGGCAGCAACAACTAACTGCGTTTGCTGTCAGCAGAAGGATAACATGGCGGATCATTACACACACTCACACAAAGCGAGATAGAGAGCCATATACAGTTGCGACTTCAGCAATTTCCGTTTCCGTTGCTGCTGCCGCTGCTGCTGCTGCTGCTGTTGCTGTTGAGTCTGCCTCAAGAGCCGGCACCTGCCCCAAACCCCAAAGAGCAGGCGGCTAAAGGCGGGCAAGGGAAGAACTGGATAAATGAAAAGAAATAGCAGTCAACGTTGCGTTAAGAGTACCTAAAATTAAAACGGACATAGGGCATTGGGCATCAGGCATTGGGCTAGCCATGCATATAAATACCCCTTTCATTCATAGAGTATCCCCCTTCCTCCTGTAACTCCCCTCCTCTCTCTCATCTCTCCATTCTGCTGTCAGTTTTCTTTGCCATTTCATCTTAAGTAGCACACAAACAACAGTAAAAAAAAAATGGCTCAGAAAGAGAGTGTGCTTACAAAGGCGCCTCTCTCTCTCTCTCTCTCTCTCCATCTGTCTCTTTCCCTATGTGAAGACCCCGGACTGTGTCTGGACTCTACTCATGTGTGTGTTGACTTTCTAATTAAAAAATGAAGTCCACTCGGGCACAAAAGAGCTGCATTTTATATACAGCCAGCAGAAGTATCTTAAAGATACAAAAAAATATATATATCTATAAGCAGAGTATCTTTAAGATTTAAATATATCTGTGATCAGAAGTAGCTCAGGCAGAAGTATCTTAGGGATAAGAAATTATATGTGTGAGAAGAAGCAGACGTAACGGAAGAGTATCTTAACTGTATATTTATAAGCTGAAGTGGAAGTAGCAGAAGTATCTTTAAGATACAATTGTATCTATGGTCCGAAGTAGCTCAATAGACTTGGCAGAAATATCTTAAAGATTCAAATAAGCAGATGTGGCAGAAGTATCTTAAGGATAAGAAAATAAATGAATGAGAAGGTGCAGCAGTAACGAAAGAGTATCTAGACTTAGCTGAATTATCTTAAAGATACAATTGTATCTAGAAGGTAACATACAAGTGATTAGAAGAAGAATTAGCGGATGACTATCTTAACTACATGTCAATAGACAGAACTACATCTTAAAGATGTATCTACATATGTGCCGAAGTAGACTAACCAGAAGTATCTTCAAGATACAATTGAATCTAGAAGGTAACATACAAGTGATTAGAAGAATAATAAGCGGATCACTATATATATCAATAGACAGAACTACACCTTAAGGGTTCAGCTATATATCTACCGTAGTAGACTAGGCAGAAGTATCTTAAGGATACAAATGTATCTATAGCTAAGTACTTACCAAAATTTAAGCGGCTTTCTCATTGGATAACTTCTCGATATGGTGTAACCTGCAAATAGAAAGCAGACAATTGCACAGTGCGCAAAAGAGAAAAAATATTGTGATTAGTAATTTGTACTTTTGATTGGCGATTTTAAGGCTGTAAAATGTTTTGTGTTCGAAAATATAGAGAGAAAGGACATTCAGGATGAGACGAGACATAAAACTATGCGAAGCTACAAAAATATATTTCTCAATTTTTCTTTAATTTTCTCTTTGATTGTTTGATAAAGTTAATATTTATAGGTCTGTCAATCAACAATTATTTTAAGCTGCAAGTTCAAATAAAAAAATGAAAATAAATTTAGAAAAATAATAAAAATTTTAATTTTAGTATTTATTGCCGCAAATATTCTATACAAAAAATAAATATTTATTTATTAACTTTAATAACAAAAAAATTAATTTCTGCTGAGTCTTTAATTCTTTCCTTATTTCCTTCTGTTCTATAAATAAATATCTGTTATATTTTCAATTAAAAATAATAGAAATAATATAGCGAAAATATTTTTTATTGCCTTGATAAACTTGCGGCAATTCTAACATTTAAATTAAATTAAAATTACACAAAAATTAAATTAATTAAACCATGAAAACAATGAGAAAAAGAGGCAGAAACTTTGCTAGTTTAGTGTAAAATAATTTGAAATAAAATTAAAAGAAAATCTTGCTGCTTTTCTATTGAGTTTATGTGGAATGCTAAAGCAAACTTCTAATTAATTAATTAATTAATGGGGCTGCCTTTCAAGAGGTATTTTACTTTATACACCTATAATTATTATACGCAACAAAGGGGTAGAAAATTTTGATTTGATTAGGTTGTTTTTTTTTTCTTTTTGCGAGAGTTCAAAAGTTTGATTTGTTTTTTGGGGCTATAGTTCAAGTATATATATATATATATATACATATAGATTATAAATTGTTTTTTTTTTGTTTGTAGTTTTTGTTTTTTGTTTTTGTTTTTGTTTTTGCACCAATACCATTTGCGATATTTTACCCTTAATTTAAGATTACATTTCGCCATTTGGCGAATTTCGTTGCGATTTTGCGGGCAGTGGAAACTGCGCCGCGGCTTCAGCGATTGCTTGGAGGCCGCCTTGTTGCTGCCACATGTTGTGGCAAGGGCTGCGGCAGCGGCAGCGACAGCGACAACGGCAGCGGCAGCTGTGGCCGTGCCACTGCCTGTGACTCTGATTGTGCCTCAATGTGAAGCGGACGCTGTTGCTGTTGCAGTGGCAGCTGCTGTTGTTGTTCGTGTTGGTGCCACATTTTGTAGCCGTTTCGTTAATCAAAATTTTTTTGGGGCACGGTTTATTTGTTTACGTTTATTTTTGAGTGGTTTTCAGGGGTCAAAACACAAGAAGAAAATACTGCAGCGCTGCGAGCAACTGACTGACCGGGGAGGGGGGTGCCGGGTCACTAAACACGTTTCTTTTTTTCTTTTTATCTTAGATAATTTAATTTAATTAATTTAGAATTTAATTTAAGGCACAGCCGCGTTGTACGCTACATTTTGGGGGCTTTTGGTTTCACATTATGCACTGCCCAAAGTTAGGCCACATTTTATTTAAAACATTTTTATTTATTTTTTTTTTGTTTATCTTTTTGTTTTTATTTTTTATTGTTTATTAATATTTTTTTTATTAAACTTAATTTTTGTTTTGTGGTTAAATCTCTTGGCACATTTCGTAATTTTTGTTATGTTGCCGCAGCGCTTTTAAAATTTCTTTTTAATTCAATTCAAAATTGTTGTTTTATTTTTTAAATAATGTTCGAAATTTGCTTTACTAAATTTGGAATTTCTTTTAATTCTAAGAAAGATGAAAGAATTTTTTAAGTAAAATATTTAAGTAATTTGTTGAAAATAAAAGAAAGAAAATTTTAAAGATAAATTCAAAATTAAATTACAATTAAAACTAAAGTAATTTTTTTGGAAAATATTCAACTTTATGG
Source organism: Drosophila repletoides (assembly GCA_018150835.1). NCBI lineage: Eukaryota > Metazoa > Arthropoda > Insecta > Diptera > Drosophilidae > Drosophila > Drosophila repletoides. Next base: position 391,522 of record JAECWQ010000202.1, read on the forward strand.
AAGCATATTAGAAAATTTTTATTTAAAATTGTTGAGCATAAATTATTTTTATTTTATTTTATAATAATTGTTTTTAATGTTTTATATTATTTTTTGACACATTGTTTTGTTTATTATTTGCTTATATTTTATATGCTATATTTTTTCTATTTCACTTTTTAAATTATTAGAAATATTGCACAGTTTATTCAGAAAATATATTTATTTTTTTTCGAATATTTACTATGGAATGAATAGAGCTAAAGGACACGCTGCAAAGACCAATGTCTTGGAGAAATTTACTCACGAAGTGAATGCTGCGTTAGCCGAACTACAACTGACTAAAGAAATCTGACCAACTGACCAAAAGGCTCGACTCTACTTATATATATATATATCTTTATGTATATATATTATATATATTTAATTATATAGACTGGTGTTGCTGCTGCTGCGACGCTGACGCTGCGAGCCAAGACGATCGAATGTCTCACAAGAAACGAAGGCCAAGTGCTTTTATATTTCTGGCTGCCTGCCTGTCTGTCTGTCTGTCTGTCTGTTTGGCTGTGTGAGAGAGTATTTATATATATAATTAGGGATATATATTTGTGGGGGTATTTTAACTATGTAAGCCACAGTGTAGCGAGTTGCTGACAAAGTTGAGCAGCGCTGCGGCGAATCGAAGGCTTTGTCTGTCTACATTTAGATAATTTCCGGCCAAGTTTTTTTTTTTTTTTTCTCACTGCTACCCCAACAAAAGTCAAAGACGCACAACTTGTCGTATACGCAATGTTTGCTACCCACCAATGCCAGCAACAGCCGCAAACTCTGTGTCTATGTCTGTGTGTGTTGTTTGTGTGTGGTTGCCGCTTTGGTTGGCTAATCGAGCGCCTAACTGTCGACCGCCTTGTTGTATGCAACAAATAAACTGTTACTGATTTTTTCTGTTGTTTTTTGAAATTTCAAAATTTCTTTTTTTTTTTTATTATTTTTTTCTTATCACATACCACAAACAGCAGCGAATTATTTTTGCTTTTTCAACTTATTTTTTTTTTTTTAATTTTATTTTATTTTATTTATTTGAGGAATAAATTTTTAGGCTTATTTATTTATGATAATAATATATTTTTTTTTTTATTTTTTATGAGCAGTTGCTTATGCACTGTGTGTATATGCTTCCATAGAAAATTTGATTGGTTTTTTTTTTTTTTTTTTAATTATATTTTTTTATGTTTAATTTAAAAATTGAATTTTTTTTTTACACAAGTCGAGGCGGCGTCTACTTCAGAACGTCGTGAAGAAGTCAAGAAGACGCACAGAGAAGACAAAAAACGCCAAGTAAAACTTCTGGCAGCGCGCGTGACTAGGAACGTACTGAATTTTGTATTCTAGAATATAAAAGTAAAATGCTTGGCTTGGGCCAAATGGCATGCCAAAAACCCAAAGATGCAAAGGCGCTGCCTCTGCTGCTGCTGCTGCTGCTACTGCTTCGACTGCGACGTCGGCATTTGCCCACATAAGTATGCAACACTTTCTTGCAAGCAGGCAGGCAACGTCGTCGGCTGCTGCTTTGCTCTCCTCTACCTAACGCTGGCATGCTTGCTTCTTTTTTCTATATACCCGAGGAGGAGCGCATTTAAATATATGTGAACACACACATATATATATATATATATATATATATCTATATAAAATAATATATATTATTTATATATGTATTAGACGACGTCGCAGAGGAAGCAGCAGCGGCAGAAGCAGCAGATAATTTCCCATACGCAGGCGGCGGCGGCGGCGGCAGTAAGTGTAAGTAAGTGTGCGCTTGCTCACACACACACACACGCACACACACAGAGACATACCTCTAGAACGAAGAAACAGAGCCGAATGAGACGAGGACGAGTGAAACGACGAGCGACGAACGGCGAGGCGAACCGTACGCGCGCGTAGCTTAAGATGAACTAGAAGAAGCAGGCAGCTGGCAAGCAGCAGGCCTCGTTACACAGAGAGACGCACTCACACACACACACACACAGAGACAAAGAGACACAGAGACAGGACACCCGCACAAAAAAGCCGAAGCCCGAAGGATAATGGAGCCGAGCTGTAATGCACTCACTCACACATATAGAACACACGGACAGGCAGAATTGTAGGCAGACTAAGAGAGAGAGGACGCAATTAGAAAGCAGCGGCGTCGCACGAAGTAGCCGAAAATCAAAAATACGAAGCTCAAAGGATACGCAGTCTTCGTGAGCGAAGAGCAACAGCAAGACACATAGATAGAACGACAGAGAGAGAGAGAGTGTGTGAATGCTAGAGTGACTGAGAGAGACAGTGAGTAGGAGAGAGAGAGAGAGAGAGGGAGAGGGAGGGAGAGCTAGCTGTAAGGAGAAGTCAAGCTTGTTGCCTGCATTTCTCCTAATATCCTTTTTAACACACATATTTCTCGCACGCAAATTTCGCTTACCAGTTTTCAGTGGAGTTTCAGAGCATCACATGTAGTTTTCTTTTTGCTTTAGAAAATGCAATTTTCAATTTCAATTTTCAAAATTTGTTTTTGTTTTTTGTTGTCGTTGTATAAAAAATACATATATACAAATAATAATAATACGTATATAATTATAAAAAATGTTGCCAACAATCTTTTTTGCTTTGTACTTTTGATTTTACATTTGAATTTCGTGAGTTTTATGCTTTGTCGTGTTTTTAGTGTTTTCTTTTTTTGTTTTTTCGTATTTTTTTTAATAAATTTTCGAACTAAACTTAAATATTGATGAGCTTCTTTCAACGTAAATGCAAAGAGTCAAAAATAAATATACTTTGGGAACTTGTTTTGAGAGCTTTTTTGTTTTCGTCCTAGTCGAGAGATCGAGTCGAGTTTTCTGTTTTTTTTTTTTTTCGAAATAGCACTTGAAAAATTCTGGAACGTTTTTCAAAAACCGGCAAAATTGTTGCGTTTCGTTTCGTTTCTTGACTGAATTATTTTTTTGGCTTTTGTCGAGGATATCTAGAGTTCCGATATATATATATGTATGTATGCGAATACACACACACACACACATATGAATAATTTTTATATGATTTTGCTTTATTTTTTGTATATTTTTTTGTTTTTTGTTTTTGAGTGCACGCAAAATTAATACTTAAAAATAAATGAAAACGTAATTGAAAAATCCGAAAATAAAAATTTGTTTGTACGACGACGTTGATGTGAAGCTTTGTACTAAAAATGCGAAAAATTATTTCGCCGCGAATAGGCCGACCAGGACGACGCGCCGCACAGCCATTCTCTCTGCCTGTGTGTGTGTGTGCGTGAACGTACATGTGTATTGGCAGGCGGGTAAAAAAAAAATTTATTTTCCCGCTGCAGCCGCGAAAAAATACGCGAGCGCAGGACATTGGCAGGACATCGGGCAGTGGGTTTGCAAAGCCAGCAAAAACACACACAAAAGGCCCCCCCACTTTTTTTTTTTGCGCAAATAAAATCGCTGGCAGCGCTGTCGCTGCCGCCCCCACAGGCAATAAAATAAATGCAAAAACAGGATACACTCACACACACATGCACACATTAGAGGGGCGCCCACACACACACACACACATACATAAAAAAAGTCTCTCTTTGAGCTAGAGTTAGTGCGCATTTCAAATCCATGGAGGGGCAGCAGGCAGCGACAGCGACAGCGACGTCAGCCGCATCGTCAGCAGCGCAGCCAGCAGCGACTGCGAGTTGGGGCAATAGAACAAAATGGAGTATGAGCCTCATACGTGTGTCTGTCTGTATGTGTGCGTGTTTTCTGTTGGGGGCAACTCAAGCTCAAGAGCAACCCCTGCTGCTTAGGCAGTCGATTTTTTTTTTGTGTCTTAAAACATTTCTTTTCTTAAGCTTAAAAAAAAAAATTAATATAATTTAGATGCAATTTCATGCTAGCCTTTCTCCTAGATGAGATACTTTTTGGCACTCAAAAATTTCTCTTTTTGCCGTCGGCAGCCCAAAGGAAAATTGCGGCGAAACTTTGCGTTGCGTTGGGGAAATTCTCTAAAATATTTTCATATAAAAAATAGTCCAAAAATAAATTGGCATTTGTTTGCGGCTCTGCTCTTTCACTTTGCTTTCTTTTCCTTTCTTTTTTCTTTGCATACAGAAAAGGAAAAGCCAAGCCACGTGCGTTGTAAGGAAGCTAACAAGTTGCTATTCAGTTTTCACTAGGGAAATTCTCATAGATATGTGGAAATTAAGTAAAAGAAATATATATGAAAAAATAATATAGAAATAAAAATAAATTTAAAAAAGTTTTGGGGGTTTTTTAGAGCAGATATTGAATTAGTTTAATTAAAAAAATTGTTGGAGTTGAGGTAAAAAAAAGAATTTCAAAAAGGTTTGCTAAACTTAAAACAAATTATATTTTTTATTTTTCTCCATTTGTTTTATTTATTTATTATTAAATTAAATAAAAAGCATAAATGAAAAAAAGAATGGTAATATTTTGTAATAAAATAAATTTCATCAATTTTTTAAATAAATTTTACAGGTCTCAAAAAGAAATTATTAAAATAATCTTATAGAAAAATGTTAAGCAGAAAATCTAAGAGATCTTCCAGGCAACAGAAGAATAAAGTATTCAAGTCAAGAATTAAAAAAAAAGAAAATTAAGTATTATATTAAAAAAATAAATATAAATATCGAAAAAATTAATAATATATTTCAAATATCCCTGAAAATTCCGGTATGATGAAGGAATGGAATTTTTGTGAGCTTAAACTGGGAAATATCAAAAACTTTTTCGGCAATAAGTTAGCCAAGTAGTAAAAATTAAAAAAAAAAAAATATTTTATTATTAAAAAGAATAATTCGAAATTAAAAACCATTTTCTAAAGCCTATAAAAAAGCAGGTATGATGATAAAGGATCAGCTTAATTTTAAAAAATATATTAAAAAAGGAATAGTTCCGAAGAAGTTTGAGAAATCTATGCAAATAAAACAGAGAAAGATTCAACTGTATTCAAAGTATTTTTTAGAGTTTTTCGACTGGGTTTTTAGGCGTTTTTTAATATTTTTAAGACTTAAGACATACGAAAAAAGTATCGACTATATTCCAAGTATTTTTAGAGATATTCAAGCTTTGTGTTCTTTGGCTAAAGAAGTATCCAAGTATTTTAAAGTATTTCTTAGAGTATTTTTGGGGGGAAGGGAATTCAATAGAAACGTACAGGACAATTTACAGATGTTATTTATCCATGATTGTGTTGAGGTTCTCTCTCGGGTCCACAGCTAATAATGCTGAATGATGCTGAATAAGTCTGAAGCGGCGGCGGCTGGAGTTCGTCTTGCGGTTTGCGGTTAGCGGGGCGCAGCGCGTTGCCAATTTTGGCATTTTTGTCTGCGTCGCCGTCGCCGTTAACGTAATGCGACGATCTGAATAATTTGAATAATTCGCTATATTCGAATAATTCAATTTATTTTTTATCCAAATCCAAATTGCAAGTGCATCAAAGTATTTGTCGTACAGCGGCAACAGCTTCATGAGACCGCCTCAAAATATTTTCAATTCAATTCGATTCGATTTTTGATTTGATTTCTTTTAAAGTAAAAATTGTTTTGCATTTGATTTAGTTTTTAATTCAGAGGCAGCCATTATAATAAATTTATTTGATTTATTTTTTATTTATTTAATTAATTTATTTAGTTTCTTTCGCGTTGAGGAGTTGAGTTGAGGATTGAGTTGAACTTAAGCGGTGAGCAGACGACGACGCAGACTTTGAGAAGGATTTGTGAAAGTTGTTGCTTTTCTTCTTTATTTTTGAAGCGCCAATTTCGTGCTATGTTGATTTGCTTTTTAAATATTTAAAGGGAATTTATTTTTTATTATTTCTCTATTTATTTGTTTTATGCACTGATTTGTTGTTGTTATTATTCATAAAGCGCAATTAAATATTAAAAATCAATTTTCCGACGTGAGATTACTTTTTCTTTTTTCTCTTTTCTTTCATTGCTTTGTGTTAGGATTTGTTGTTGTTGTTGCACGCACACACGTCTCTGTATGTGTGTGGGTATTTATTATATATATATATTTTATTGCATTTATTGTACGTATAGAAATATATATATATATATATATATATTTATTATATATTTGAATTGTATTTGTTGGCACTCAAAACACGTCGGCTTCGGGGGCGTTCAAACGCGCGCGCACTTTTCCCACTCGCCATACACACACCGATATATATATATATATATATATATATATATATCTATATAATATATGTATATATATATATATAATAATATGGGTTTTGTATGTGAGTGTGTGTGTATAAGTATTTTAGAAAATAAGCAAGTCCGAAAATGAACCGAACCGTCGACGACTTGGACCAGCTCTGTCTCTGCCAGGACGTTCTCCACGCAACGTTCGAGCCTGTTTCGACGTTTTGACCGTTTCGGCTGCTCGCTGCTGCTTCTTTTTTAGAGGCTCGCTGCGGTGCGTCGAGGCGAGAATATAAAAAAGCAATGTTGGTACTCAAAAGACGTCCAGAAGCCGTATGCCAACTACCCGCACGCCCGATTCCGATAGATCTGCGCTGCGATGCGATGCGATGCGATGCGTTGCGTTTCAGTTTCAGTTCAGTTCGGCGTTTCCATCAACATCGCACGAGGACGAGAAGGACTCGTCTATGTGTATGGGTGTGTGTGTGTGTGTGTGTGTGTGTGCGAGCAGTAGCAGCAGCAGCAGCAGCGACCGCCAAAAACAACAGCAGCAAAACACAACAAAAAAAGAAGCCAAATCAGACGCGCAAAATGCAGCGGGGCTGGCCAGGCGGAGGCAGCTCTCAGGATCTCTATGTAAAACCTGCCAAAGTTTTTTTTCTTGCTAAAAAGTTCGCGCCCCCCCCCCCCACTCTATATACAAATCCAAAAGGTCTATATACAAGTTTCCCCCCCTCCCAACTGGCCAAGAAATAGAAAAAACTTGTCGCTGACTCCTCTACGCAATGTCTACGCGACCACACTTTCCGCTGTTTCCTTTTTTTTTGCTTCTTTTTTGCTTCTTTTTGGGTGGTTGCACCACATTCAAACCCCAAACGCAACAGTCGACCAACCACGCACCACGACACGCAAAAGAAGCAGCAGCAGCAGCGGGAGGAGGCGGAGGAGGAGGCGCAGCAGAAGTGCAGCAGTGCAGCATGCAACCCGTTTTTGCTACCTGCTTGAAGCCCCAGCCTCAGCTTCAGTCTCAGCCCACTGACTGACCATGCCTCCCCCATGCCCCCCATTTGCCATCCGGTCCAGACAGCCCGCCTCACACCCCAAGCAAGCAATGCTCATCATCATCATCATCAACGCACAATTTTTGCCCCTGGTTCGCCAGTTGCTTGCTGCACGTGCTGAGCCTCCACAAACAGCTGCTGCTGCTGTTGCTGCTGCTGCGGCTGCTGCTCCATGTAAAAGTTACGAGCCTGGTCAAGTAAATAAAGGCGGAGGGAGGGTTCCTTTAGGGGGCGGGGGTGGGGCGCGTCTGTAGGCATAACTTCTAAAAATAAGCCGAAAAGAGACAACAAAACAAAAAAAGAAGCAACGACTACTTGCTGCTCTGCTTCTGCCTCGCACACACACTTCAAGTGCATTTTCCATTGCATACTTTCGGGCGGCGCTCTCTTTCTCTTTCTGTCGCTCTCTCTTGCCTTGTTGCATTTTCCTCGTTTTGGCGGGCGACGGTCGGGCAGTCGGCAGCGAGGTACTGGCGCCTCCATCTAAATTGTGGCAAGTTAACGTTGGCAGCGAAGTCGGCATCGACGTCGGCGTCTGCGTCAACGCCAGCGTCAACGTCATGTACCATGGGTAAATGCAAGCCCCATTTCCGGCTCCCTTTCTGCCTGTTTTTATTTTTTTTTTCTGGTTTTTGGTGGCTTCACTATCTTCTAGTTGCATGCATTGCAACATTTCTCCAGTCGCCAGTCGCCAGTTGGGGAAATGCTGCCACTGCGCATGTCCTTGTTTACATTATGTGCCCCAAACTTGCAGCCTGCGTCTCTCTCTGTGTGTGTGTGTGTGTGTGTGCAACTGCAATATGCAGCTGTGTGCGAATGTAGAAAAGCAAAAAGTCTACTACTACAACTAAACCGTTGTATACGTATACCCACACTTGCCGCTTGCCGCTTGCCGCTTGCCACTTGCCACTTGCCACACGCCTGCTGCAAGTAGCTCCTGCTGCTGCTGCTGCTGTGTGTTGCTGCTGCAGCTGAGCGCCGCCACCAACACACGACAGCAACACGAAAGAAATTCCACGAACTGCAACTTCGAGCTGATCAATTTCGTTGGCTGATTTTTTTGAGAGAATTTTTGAAAAAGGATTCGAGCCTTTGACTGATTTATGCCTTTTTATATCAAGAAACATTTAATATTATATTAAATGATAAATTATAAATTAGTATTGAATTTTTGTATGAAAGCTTGGAGAAAGTTTGAAAATTTTCTAAAGAATCTTTCTGGAAATTTCGGTGAATTTGTCGAATTTATTTATAAGGATAATGCGTTGATATCAATTTTTTGGAGGGAATAAATTGTTGGGCAACTTTAAAATTTTTATAGAAATTTTTTGAATATTCTGAATAATTTATAAAGTGATTTTTGAGGCAATCAATATTATATTGAATTCTAGAAATATTAGGTATTTTTTTATAGATAATAATGAGTCGATTTCATGATTTTTGCCAGTTGAACTTTTGGAGAAAGAGTTTTTTGGGAGCAAGGTTAAAGGTTACTTTCAAAAACATAAATTTTCAGAGAAATTTTATATAGTTTCTAAGACTCTAATATTACTATGAATTTAGCCTGAAAAATTTGAAGTCTGCTTTTAAAAGCGCCCAAAAAGGGAGCTATAGAGAAGTACAGCTTATATAGGTTTCTATTTCAATTCTGAGGCAGCTTATTCTATAAAATTCCGAACTAAAATTCCAAAAATATATATAATATTTATGTGTAGAATATATATTTTAATAGAGCTTTTTTTTAGTAATAAAATACTGAAATATATAATACTTAGGCCAGGAATATAGATTTTTTATGGGATACTTAATGCTTAAAAAATAAAATATTTCTTCAATTTAAGAAATAAAATAAAGTTTTTGTATTAAAAGAGAATAGTCAGCAAAAATATTAATAATAATCAGATATTATATAAATTTTCCAAGTATATATAGTATATTATCTAAGAAGGAAGACATATTTATTGCGAATATAATAAGTATTAAATGAATATCAAAAATGATTTTTAAGTGGAGGGAAACTTTCGCAAGGAAATTTCAAAATTTTGAATACTTAAATTTTCTATTAGGATTAATAATTAATCTATTAATTTATATATTAGTATTTTTTTTTGGACTTACCCGTAAATGAAAAATATATCGAAAAAATATCACATCACAAGAATTTTTATATTTTTGATATTAATTTTGTTGCTATATTTTTAAGTGTTCCTAAATTCTTTTATTAATTTTTTTTCTTGGCTAAACAGTGTTTCTTTTTTTTCGTTAATTATTTCTAGAATTTTTTCGAGTCTCTTTTGTGTTTTTTGTTTTTGTTTTTATTGTTGTAAATAATTATAATAAAATTTTGTTTGCACTTTGTAAAATTTTGCCTGCAATTTTCTGATTCTTTCGTAGAATTTAATTTTTTTTCTCAAAAAATTTCAGGTAATTTCGTAGGTTTTTTTGTTGGTTTTTTTTTGATTTTCTTTTGTGTTGATTTATTTGATTTTGTTTTTGTTGTTGCGTTAAATTCGCCCAAAAATACGTTGGCCAAAATGCACGAATATAAAAAGTGTGAATCGAACCAAGGAATTACGTCTGAATTTGGTAGAAAACCAAAACAGTTTGGACCGAGACGAACTTGTGTTAAGACCGAAAAAACTTGGATAAACTCAACTCGAGACGTGTTCAAATTCAGACGCTTCAATTTTGCTTCAAATCGGAATCGGAAACTGCTCTCCCTCTATATATATAAACCGATATATGCAGATATATATAGAAACTAACTAAAGACTGGAAGTTACTGCTGAGTGACTGGCTGAGTGACTGACTGACTGACTGGCTGATTGATTTACTGATTGACTGACTGACTGACTGCTTGCTTATTAATTATTTAATTAATTAATTGTTAATTAATTAATTATGCTTAATTATTTTGTTGTTTGTTGTTGTTGTATTTATCGTATATTTATTTTGACGAACAAAATGTTGTTGTTGTTGTTGTTGCTTAGCGATTATTGGATAAAAATTGTTATTTTAGTCTATTTTTTTTATATTTGTTGTTGGCTGGCCGGTTTGTTGTTGTTGTTGTTGTTGTTGCTTGGAAAATTAAGGAAAAACTCTGCCTACATGCTTTAAACGCCGGCGTTTACATTGTCTTTTCTTTTGTTAATTGGAGGGGGCGTTGCTTTTGGGGGGCGTGTTGCTTGGCTTGAGTCATTGAGGCATTCAAGAGGGCGTCGCAATGCTGCTGCATTTAAGCCTTAAGCCAGTTGTAGCCGACGCAGACGACAACGACGACGACGACGACGACGACGACGACGACGGCGAGGACGACGAGGACGACGACGACGACGGCGACGGTGATGGCGACGTAGACGTAGACGTAGACGTGGACGTAGACGATGACGTAGAGAACGTTGGCAACGAGGGCGGCGGCGACGGCTGCAGCGGTTGCTGCTGCTGCTGCTGCTGTGGCTGTGGCTGCTGCTGCTGCTGCAGCATTTTGAGCAAAAGCATAACGATGCAAAGTCAGCAGAAAGAAGCCACTTTTCTCACTCACTTGCACTTTAAGTCATATTTGCGCGCACTTTCACTTTCACTTTTTGCTATTTCACTTTCTTCTTTGAGCTGGAGTCTGAGTTTGAGTCTGAGTTTAAGAGAGAGAAAGAGAGTCTGTATTGCTCTATAAGACTATGATTTATGCCTGCCTGCCTTGCCTTGCCTTGCCTTGCCTGCCTGCCTGCCTGCCTGCCTGCTTGGCAATGCCTTGTAATTTCGCCTGCCTGCTGCCTGCCTGCTGCCTGCCTGCTTGTCTGTCTGGCCGTCTGGCTGTCTGGCTGTCTGTCTGTCTGTTGACAGGAGCCGTGTTGCAGGAAAAAACGCCGCAACTTGTTTCGCGTTTAGCAGTTTTCTGTTGCAATGTTGTGCAAAAATTGTTAACGTTGACGATTGGGCCAAGCGTCGCGATTTTGCTGGCAGCGCTGTCGCTGCATGACGTCGCTGCTGCTGCTGCTGTTGCTGCTGCTGCTACTGCTGCAAAAACGTCCCTGCTGCTCGTCGCTCGGACGCCGCTCTAAAGTACTAAAAGTGGCCGCGAAAAGCGGCGAGCAACAAAAACTGCAAAAGCAGCGCAAAAAAAAAAAAACGCAGAAGCATAGAAAATTGTACAACGGCAGAGCGCGCAGCGAATTGTCCTCGTCTCCTTTTTTGGTTTTGGTGCTTTGGATGCAGAAAAAATTTTTTATTATACGCTGCGAAGGCGTCGGCGGCAGCAGCGTCGCTTTGCTAATGTACATACATGTGCAGCCCACACACACACACACACACACACACATACATTGCACATATTGCTGGACAAATCCAAAACACACACACACATAGAGAGAGCTAGAGAGGGGGCAGCAGCAATGGACACTGTGCACAGTGGGGTATGTGGCGCGCCTCAGTCGCGAAAAATCAAAACAAAGCGCGGCAACGATGGCAGCGGCGTTGGCGGCAGCGAACACACACACACACACATGCACATATAGAGAGGGGGTGGAGAGAGAGGGAGGGAGGGCAGTGCAATGCACATAGCTCACAGAGTTAGCCCCAATCAAGCGGCGAACGCATTTGCCTGCGCCTAAAAATCAAACAACGCCAAAAAGTATGCAACACTCAACGCGCCTAAAATGTACCTAAAACACCCACACACACAGAGAGAAAGAGAGAGAGCGAGAGAGCAGCTCGTACAGTGGTTTGAGCAGCACTGTTTCGCGCTCAATTCGATTGCCCTTCCCCCCCTTCGTCCGCCTGCTTTGCCTTTGTTTTATTTGGCTTCTTTTTCACTGCAATTTTTTCGTTTTCATTTGCCCACAAAACGCAGCAAAAGTTTTGTTTGCTTTTTGCCCCTGCGCATGGGGGTTACTTTTTTTGTTTTTTACCAAAAATGCAGCTAGAAAATGCACTTAAAAAAGGCCAAAAAAAAAGAGTGGAGTTATAATTTTATAGCTAGAAAATGCACTTAAAAAGAAGGGAGAAAACATATTTTATGCTGCTAGAAAATGCACTTAAAAAAGGCCAGCACAAAATGTACAAAATATGCATCAAAAAAGCGGAGAAAAATTATTGTTTCAGACTGCAGAGCACTGTGCATATACACATACAAACATAGACACATACATGCACACATATACACACATACATTCACATGGGGACGACTGCAAACTAAGCAGAGAAATGCATTTGGCTCGCACGCAATTTCCATAGTACGAGTATTACTCATACGCCGCGTGGGCGGCTGGTCAGCTTAGGCTCAATACATAGGCAGCAAAGACACGCACACACACCCCCTATTATATACTGAAACGACAGCAGGTGGGTGTATATACACACACACACACACACACAGCCACACACACACACACACACGTACACACACATAGAGAGAGAGATATATAGGAACATTTATGGCCCTATCGATGGCATTGGTTATTGACTTTGATTTTGGTTTTGCTTTTCGTTTGCAAAGTTTTAGCTTAGCTGGCACTGCATCCTTCTATCCTTCTATCCTTGTACACTGCCAGCCTTGTATCCTTCTATCCTTGTATGCTGGCTATGAGTGGGTGGCCGGCCGGCCGGCCGGGTGGCTGGACGTTTCGCACATTCATTCATTTAATGCAGCACATAAAAGAATTGCCAGATAGCTTATGGATTAATAAGTTACCTCTCGGCCACAAATACCAAAGGCACATCAAATACACACCACCAGGAGTAGCATCCTTTCGTTGCCTGCTCCACCCACCTGCTAATAATTCCTCCTCGTTTGCTGATTATTAATTAATGAGCTCATAGACTCGTTCGTAGCACATTAGAGTGAAATTGCTCGATAGAAAATGTTGCATTGAATACGAAACAAAACGAAAAGGATGGCAAAGAAAGCATTCAAAAGGATCAAGTGAATGAAAGCTTAAAATAAATATAAGCCACAGCTTTCTATAATTTTGCTAAAATATATCAATATTTTATTTTAATTTATTAAAAAAGAGAAGCCAAAGAAAAGGCAGAAAGGGAAAGCTTATTTAAATTGGAGAGAGCTGTGGAAAGGACCTTTTTTATTGACCTTTTTGTTCCCTCTCCTTGGTAACTAATGATTGGGAAGTTAGATATGAACTCTGAGGGTTTTTCAATTGGAGAGTCCTTGCCTTGAACTTTATGAAATTGCCTTTTAAGCGGAGTTCTTTATGCTCCCTTTTCGTGAACAGATTCCTGAGAAAACAAAGTGCATTAAAAACGCATTAAAAGCGCATTGTAATGAGTAAAGGGAAAAGAAAATAGGATCGCAATAACATTGTGGGCTCAAATATGCATCAATCAAGCGGCAAAGCGCTGGCCAGAGGGGCGGCTAATGAGGAGGAGGAGGAGAAGGAGGGGCACCTGGCCTGTGGCCAAAAATCCCATTTTTAGTTTGATGATGTTGATTTTGTGCCGCTGCAGATTGGATGCCTGAATGCGGATGATGCAGTCTGTCGCTTTGTTGTTGCAGTTACAGCTGCAGCAAAAGTTGTTGCAGTTGCAGCTGCTGCTGCTGCTGCTACTGTTGCCTGATTTGCATATTCCCCAAAGCGCAATGCGCTGCAGTTGCAGTTGCAGTTGCAATTCGTTGCCTAAAAGCATCCAAGCACAGGGCCAGAATCATGTTCAATGATGTTGGGAGTCGTGTTGGGTATCGGCCACATTCAGCTGTATATAACGAACCAGCGACTATATATATATATATATAACTATATGGAATATCGCGCGCGAGAACAGCAGCCAAAGTGACAAAGGCAGCGCGGAAAATTGCGCAAAAAACTAAACACGCGACAAGCGCAGCGGGAATACTGCAGGCAGCAGGATGAGGAGGGGGTTAGAGAGTGATGGGATCAGGTAGAAAGGCGCTAGGAGGCGGGCAGCGGAGGGGGGAGACGAGTAGCCAACGACAGCTGCACTGTCCACATAACAAAAGTCCATTCGAGTTGTTGCCCAATGCAGCAAAGTAGCTGCAGTTGCGGCCAGGGCTGCAATTTCCCTAGAATTTCGTAGAGAAGGTTCAAGGTTTGGGCTTTTCGATATACTTAGAAAAACCAAAATTAAATTAAATTCTTTTTTCCAAATTCCACTTTCTAAATAATCTACTCTGCATGGAAAACTTCTTTTCAAAATAGAATTTATCTAGGATATTTTCAATTTTCTGCAGCTGCTTGAAGAGGTTTAATAGATTTAAGGCTGGGGCATTCCATTAGCAACTGTTTCAAGCGCGGGGGAAAGGTTACATTTGCACTTGAAAGTAAATCAGAAATCAGCTGCGAATCCTCCCGAGAATTGCATAATTCATTAGGCTCATTTTTTGCATCCTTGTCCCCAAAGAGATGCCGCATACTGCCGGCCATATAAACATATTTTTGCATTTAATTAATCAAGCGAATTGAATGCAGCGCAACTCACACAGAGAGAGAGAGAGAGGGGAAGAGGGAGAGAGGGAGAGAGGGGGAGAGAGAGAGTCTGCCAGCTCAAAGGACACGCTGCAAAACGGATGTCCTAGAAGCGAACTTTGAACTTTTCCGATATGGGCAATATTTTTTAACTCTCTGTAATTCTATAGGGCACAAAAATACTAAGCCCCCCACATATATATATATTTGTATATATATATATGGAGAGAGAGAGAGCTGTGTATGGGGGATTGGGGGGGGTGAATTGGAAGCGGGCGCTGCGTCCATTTAGTTTCGCCTGTTCTTGTTGTTGCATTAAAAATGCGCGCTTGCGTTTGAAAAACAAAACACAAAAAATACAAAAATGCTCCGCCTACAAGGTGGTTGGGGGGGCGTGGAGGCATCCTTGTTGCAATGGCAATGGCAGATGTTGTATGCAACTGGCTGCTGCTGTTGCTGCTGCAGCGCTGCCACTGCCATTGCCTCTGCCTCTGCTTGCGTCTGCGTGCATTGCTCATACGCCCCGTGAGCCATACGCAAAATGCACTTTGGCGACGTCAAATGTCGCGTTGAATTTTGTTACAGCAGCTGCGGGCATTGCACAATTCTAAGGGTTGAGTTTGGGCTTGAATTTGGACCTGTGGCATGGGGCAAAGAGGCACAGAGGCAGAAGGACAGAGAGACAGAGAGACAATGGGACAGACGACATGGTTGGGCTTTTACGCTGCAGCTGCTTTGTCAATCCGCGGACTTGTTCATATATATCAATTTGTTGTCTGCTGTCGTTGTTGCCTTTTGTTGCAGTTGTTGCAGTTGTTGTTGCTGCCGCTGCTGCTGCTGCAGTTGTCTATGAGGCTGCGACAGTTGCTTTTAACGATTGCCCAGCGCTGCCCCCAATTTGCATGCTGCAACTTCATTTATTTTTACCCCAAGCAACCCCAACAAAAAGCTTTTCCTTTACAGCATAAAAAAATTGAGAAAAAAACAACAAAAAACAACAAAAAACACCACAAAAGTTGCATTAAACGGAGTCAAAATTGATAGCCAATTGATTAACAAATTTCTATAATTAAGTTGGAGTTTTTTTTAGCATTTTCTTTATAATTTATTGAAGAATTGAGTTTTTTTATTTAGCAAAATTAATTACAAATTTTAGAATATTTTTATTTCCTGCACAAAACCAAATTCAAAACCTTTGGAAAAAGGGTTTAGATTATAGAAAATTTTGGCTGTATTTTAAAAAATTTAATCAAAAATAATGGGAAATATAAATAATAATATTTCTTAAGTAAATAAAACTTTTATCATGGATTTTATGTGAACAACAAATTAATAATAATATTTATTTTAAGAACACTAATTTCTCGTGGACTGCAGATTGATTTTTATTTATTTAAAATTAAAGCAAATAAATAGGAATATTTCTGAAAAATACGTAATTTACTATGAATCTTAGGTTGATATTTATTTGTATTTAAATAGAAAAAATACACAATATTTCTGTAAAAAAAAAACTTATTTTTATATGGAAAATTCGAAAAAATTATTGAGAATATTTCTTTGAAAAACCAAAATTTAGCAGTGATTTTATAATGAATTCTCTCTTAGGGAATTCTTTAAATTATTTCTATATTATTTTAATATATCTTTCTTTTTTTTGAGTGTAGTTCCAAGTCTTAAAGAAATGCATTAAACTGATTTTAAATAGAAACCCACTGCTTGACTTAGAAATCTTTTAAAGGTTACTTTAAATTTCTGAATCCTTTTGCTGGCAGGAAGCCAACTAATTGATGAATAAATTTAATGCTTTAACATCCTGTTTATAATTTATATAAGAATTACATGCACACCTTCCAAGGTTATTTTAATGAAGACATTACTTAGTCCTGCGGCAAAAGGAGAAGAGAGAAAAAACTTGTCCTTATTTCAATTAAACACACGAGACTTTTGTTGTCGTGACAGCGAGCACAGTAATTACCCATACAGGCACAAAGCAGGACGGAGCAGGACGACGTCATCTTCAGTGCAAAGAAAACTAGAGAAAATTTTCAATAAAATACACCAACATTTAAATGCTCTTTCTAGCGTTAAAGCTGAATAAAAGAACTCTCAAAAGCTGTTTCTATTCGTAATGAATGGTGATCAGAAATAATTCAAATAGTATGGAGAAAAATAAAATATATCCACATTTAAATATTCTTTCTTCTATTAGTTTATGAATTATAATGATAGGAGTAATTAATCAATTAAATGCATTAAAAATTGGGCTTGAATTTTAATGAAAATATATTTAAAATTCTGATAGAAAATAAGTTTTTTATATACCAAAAAATTTGAGGTTTTTTCTTAATAAAACCTTCAGATGGAGCTGATTAAAAAATAGGATAAATAAATTACCTTTTTTTTTAATGAAATGTATAATAAAATATATAAATATTTCCTTTTCTACTTGGCAGATTCTGTGCGAGATTTTTTGTAGTGTAAACTGGCTGCGCAAGCTTAGGAGATCCTTTGGAAAAGTGTATGAAAGTTGAGCAAGGCGACAACGTCATCACGTTAGAAGCATGCAAATAGTCAAGTGCGAAACCGTTAAGGATAAAAGAACAAAAGGAGTGCCACACACACACGTACACTCACACGCACACAACAATAACAACACACACACAGACACACACACGCAGTGGTCGCTGTGGTCGGCTGTGAAATATCTCAGGAGACAGCGCATAAACCACAACAACAACATGCGGCATATTGTAATTAAAGTAGAGCAGCTTAAAGGACATTAACACAAGGACATGCCCAGCTGGTAAGTCATAAGTATTCGCTGGCACTGGCACTGGAACTGAAACAGAAACTGGTTCTGGTTCTGGTGCTGGTCTAAAGGCGTCCGCCTGTCGGACGACATCTTCAGCGCTTTTGTTGTGTGTTTTTGTCTACGAAAAATTCCGCTTGTCATGTGATAAGGATAATGAAATCCTTGGCTCTGAAAATATTTGCCTTGCCACTATTTGCTGTGTGTGTGTGTGTGTATTTCCAGGTGTAGGTAAGCAAGGGAGTGGCCAAAGTAAGCGTCGTCGTTGTCGTCGTCGTCGTCGTCGTCGTCGTCTTTCGAGTCCTGTCGAGTCCTTTGGGGCAACTGACCCGCAACTGGCCGCAATTTTTGTTCGTTTTATTATCAATTTGGTCGCAAGTGTTGTCACACACACACACACACACACACACACAGTTCTACTTATGTGTGTCACTCGGTGTGTGTGTCCTGAAAACCCTTAAGTCATCAGCATATAGTCTCCCAATGGTCGCACCTCTTTACACTTACACTGCAAAAAAAAGGAGGTTTTTTAGGCTATACACAACAAAAAAAAATATACTCAATTTGGGAAGATTTGAACCTTGAAATCTCTGCTCATTTTGTAGAAACAATTTAGTTCAAAAGTAGAAGAAATCTTCACTGAAAAGAAAGCAAATTCAGAGCAAGCTGCAAGTCTTCTTTTTCCACATACTTTTTGTATAGAATTATTGTTAGGTTTTTCTCAGTGTATAATCAACTGCCTACTTAGTTTTGAGGTCAAGGAAATGACTCTATTTGTATGACTATGTGTGTAATAGACTTAAATAGACTTAAATATTATGCAATAGAGAGAAGAACAGCCGTTGAGGGTCTCAGCTGGCGCCAGAACTAATTGCACACTTTTCTGTGAGTTTTCCCATTTAATCTTAAAGGCAATTTTCCCTTTTCTTTTTGCCACACGAAATGCAATTTACGAAACTTTTACGCCCAAAATTGCAGTGGCTCAGGATCTGAATCCCCCCTGCCCAAAAAAAAAGTGTTAGCCCCTGCCACAGATGGCAAAAGAAACTGTTAACTGATAGGCATAGAAGGCAGCAGCAGGCAGCAGGCAGCAGGCAGTTGGCAAGTCGGCGATTTCGTTTCGGGTAATTGCGTTTTGGGGGCAATGCGTCTGCTAGACAACAGCTACAGCAACGACAACAACAACAACAACCTTTAACCTTAACAACCCCAAGGGTGAAGTCAGGCCAAAGTGCATATTATGCAGGCCAAAACTGCAGCTCGAGCAGCAGCAGGCGTAGAAGGAGGAGGAGGAGCAGTGCGAAAGGATGTGTGTGCCCTGATTGCAGGGCAGCAAATTAAAAACTTCCATTGATGGCAAACAAACAATGCCGCCCGCCCAGACTGGATACCTCGTCATCATCGTCGTCGTCGTCGTCGATTCTTTGTCGTAATTTTGTTGATTTATAGCTATGAGTTGGGCTTAACAACCTGCTGATAACAATTAGGGTTTATACACGACTTTATCGTACAATTATTCAGCCTAGTCCAGCCCAGGGAGTAAGACCAACTCAAGGGTTTAATATTCAAGCAGAGTATCAAGAGATTCCTTATACAGTTCACTCAAATATTGTAGAGTATTCAGTTAGTAGAAAGAATAGAATTTATTGCTAAGCAAAGGTTAGCTTCGACGGATTGGAATAAACAGTTGAAAATTGAGGTCTATTTTGACCAGTTAAATGATATAGTTGTTCGATCTTTATGGTTTTTAGAGTGTATTTATGATTGAAGAAGATTTTCAAGCAGATTCCTTGAGACCGATTGCTTCTGCACTTGGCTCAAAAGCTGAGACACTAGAGACTAGAGACTATAGACAGACGGTTAGGCTTGGCTGTTCGGAGCAAAGTTATTGAACCTTCTCTAAGGAATTTTAATATATATTTTAAAGATTTTAGAAGGATATCGAATACATCCAAAAAATATACAGTCATTTCTAGGTATTTGCTGTGGGAACTCCTAAAAATCGGACTAGAAACAGCTTGGCTTTTGAATACTATAAAGCACCTAAAAGTAGGCTATAAAAAAGCGTGAAATTCTTGTTTAAAGGAATATCGGAAGAGGCACGTTGAAAATTGTGAGAATGAATTTTCAGGCTGTAAGCAGACTTTTTTAATGCGTCACTTGTGTGACGCCTTCTCTTTCATTATTTTAACGCCTTTTGTTATTGTTGTGGTGGCAGTTGCCAGCTGTTGCATGATGACGACAACAGAGAAAAAGAGAAAGAAGGAGCCGGTATGCAGGCTGCATGCACACACACATATATATTTATATATATATATAGATATATCCTTATATATCCATCTATATATATATAATGAGTTTGACCGGCATTATTTTGCAATTTTAAAAATATCACGTGATTTTTACAAGCCGGCAAAAAAGGAGCACAACACAGCAGAGCAATTGCGGGGCGAATTGAGTCGACAACGAGCGCTGAGCGTATGCGAGCACACACAGGACATGCCTCGTGCAGGACATACGAGGCACCAAAAAACCAACAAAAAAAAAAAGTAAAAGAAAACACAAAAAATAAAGCAAAGAGTAATGAGCGCAAATAAAATGAAATGAAACGAGCGAGCACAGAAATTGCTGGTGAGTCCTCAGCTGAAGCAGAAGCAGAAGCAACATATGGTTGGCCATGGAGCTGCTCACCATGGAGAGGTGTTTAAGCCCCGTTCAAGAAAACCAAAAACAAGCGAAAAAGCCTGCCAAAGCATTTTAATAGGCAGCAAATAGTTTCGGTTAGTTTCGGCTAGCTTCACTCTAATATCCCAGGGTATTAGAACTTTGTATTGATTAGGATGGATCAGTTTTTAATATATCGAAGGCAGCTATAGCTTATAGAAGGAAAGAAAAATTGGTTCAACAGTTGTTGGCTGAAAAACTGCTTTGTTTCTCAAGATTTCCTACTGTTGCCCAAGACTAAATACTGGCTAAAAAGTAGAAAAAATCAGTCAAAACAGAATGCTTATTCCAGGCTGCAAGGCATGTAATATGCGGCTGGCCGAGGTTAGCCTCTCTCCTTACTAGTTTTGCCATTCAGCACTCAGCCTTGCAACATTTCTGTTCTTCTGCCGGTGCCTGCTGCCTGCTGCTTCTGTTTGCTTGTTGCAATATCCTTTTTTATACGCCTTTTTCGACACTTTGTTTTTTATATATTTTTTGGGTGCTGCTGCAGCAACAGTTTTACTGCTTATTGGCGGCCTCAACGCCAACAACAACAACAACAACAATATAGACACCCAACTCATTCATACACTTTACACAGGGCTCTCCTCTGCTGGCTGCTCTCACTCCTCCTTCTGCTGCTGCAGCCGCTGACCGGCGTTTTTTGGCCTCCTTTTTATCCTGCTGCATATAAATACAGCTGTTTTTTTTTTGTTGTTTTGTATATTTATTTTTTTCGCTGCTTTTGCTCTTGCATTCGCGTGCTGCATTTTTTTTTTCATAATTTTTTTGTTGCGCTTTTTGTACAAATAAAAAATAAATTAAAAAACAATCAAAAATAAATTGCAACCAAGCCGAAAAATAACAACAAAAAAAAAATTAAGCGAATGCTGCTGCTGCTGCTGCGCGTGTTTTTAATGTGGAAAATCTGGTTGGTTATTGCCACGCCCCCGCGCCCCATGCCCGCATATGCCGCCCCCAACGGCCTTTTTATCAGTTTGTGTGCCATTGATTTTTAATTATGTTGCATACTTTTGGGCGCCAGACTTATTTTTTTTTTTGCTCTCTTTTTTGGCAATAATTTACACAATGAGGCTGCACAATAATTGGGCGGGGGGTGCGAGGGGGGTGTGGAAATTATATTAAATAAAAATTAAAGAAAAACAAGTGACAAAAAATACATATAAATAAGTGCGGAACGTGGCCATTAAAATGAGTGTGCGACCCCAAAAAAAAAAGAAACAGCAAGAAAAAAGTGGAAATTGGGAGAGAGAGAAATAATTTTCATTATCAACGATTATGGTTTGACCTTGAGAGCGGCATTGGGACAGTTGTTTGTTGTTGTTCCGATTGTTGTTGTTGTTATTATTATATATATCGCATTGTAATGGTGTGAGTAAGCGAAAAAAAGAAAACACCGGCTCCGTGTCCGATGAATGAGTTGAAACTGGGTCCGCGTGGACTGTGGGCATGTTTATGCCTGTCCAGCTGCATACATATATATTTATATATATATATATATGTGTGTATTTATATGTGCGTGTGTGAGTGAACCGGTTAATGAAGCAACCAGCAGCACGCACCCCATTGGAATGGGGTCAGGGTTCAGGGTTTTACACGCAGCTCCGGAACCGGGTCTGGGTCCACACACACACACACACACATTGTCCTTGCGTCTGTCTGTCTGTCTGTCTGGCCCTGTAGTTTGTTTGACATGCGTAGCGTATTTTATTTTATTTCGTTTTTCGGTTAATTTTAATTGATTACTCAATATGCAAAAATTATTCTCGTTGGTTTATCGCTTGCCCTTCATTTTTCGTACATAATATTTTTGCTGCTTTCCTTCTTTTTTTTTTTTTTTTTGTTTTCTGTTTTCACACGTTTTCACTTTTCATTGTTTCGCCTTCTTTTTTTAAAAAACAACTTTTACGCAATTTCATTCATGATTTCCAAATGATTTCATTGTTTGTTTACAACTTGTTACGGATTACAACGATTGTAAAAGGACGCAGCGGAAAATCTCCTTAGAGAGCCTTGCACATTTTTTAACTTGGTTTTTTTAGAAGAAAATTGATTAGATTTTAGCTGAATTCCAATATTATTGAAGATCTTATTGGAGCAGAAAAAAAATGATAGCTCATAATTGAGTAGAAATAACCTGGTAAACGTAGCCATACTCTATTCTCGATTCTGTTAGCATTTAGAATAAAAATGTGTAGCATACTTTCTGGGGCAGCATACCTAAGACTTTATATGGTATTCTGCCCTGGAAAGCATGCTACATATTTTTATTCTAAGCTGAGTACCTGTATTTACAGAAGAACTTTATAGAACATCCTTTCGCCTTATTCAGTGGAATTCAATGAAAAGAAGTCATAACTAAAGCATACTTTTTGCTGCCGGAATAGAATGGAATTTAATAAAAATCAATATACTTTGGTTAGTTTACAAGACTTGTAGTTTAAATGGCGCTCTTTAAAAAGCTTTTCTTTTGGTCAGTTCATTGACTGAGTAAAAACTTTGGCCATAATTCAATGAAAAGCCGAGGCAAGATGTTAATCTTCAAGAAAACAATAAACGCACCCAGACGGTCAACTTTTCGAGGCGAACAAAGCGAAGCCCCTGCACTGGGCTTAGCCCCTTACTTTGTGCCTTCCAATTGCAGTGTCTGTGGCACGTAGCGTAAATTAAGAAATTGCCCAGCCAGGACGAAGCAGTAGCAGTAGCTCAGGTGGAGGTAGTCCTTTTGTTTCGTCACACTGACAATGTTTTAGAATCCTTATGAAAGGGTTGGCCCATTCAAAACTATGCAAAGTGTTTATGAATTTAGTGCCTAGGCCGTAGACATTAGAGCCTGTAATTATTAGCAACCGGTTATCCTTACGGCACACACGCAGGACACGCAGGACACACAGGACGCCCTTCGGGCATTGCTAACCTAATGAGCAGCCGAGGAAAACGCATATTACGCTTATCGTTCCACTTGCATCTCGTGTCCTTTTGTCTCTCTCTCGTCCTGGCCAACGATTCGATAAGCGCCAAAGCGAAGAGTTTCCCTTCTGGCTTAGTTTTTTAAACTCAATTTCTTGAGTCACAAATATATATCTATTTAGTTGTAAAATATTTGAAACTTTCCCACTGTCATCGTTAAGATATGAATCTTTATGAAGGTCGCTGGCTCAACTACTTTTATTCAATGCGGCCATAAAACGTGGTAAAACTTTAGATACGTGATAGTTGCCTTTTACCCAAAACCTACGAACCTAAACAAAAGGATATAGAAAGTGTGGCTTTCCTTTCCCATATCCTTGTTCGATTCGCAATGCTTACTCCTTCGACCCAATTGTAAGCCTCGGGGTGTTATTTTGGGTTCGCTTGACTTGTCTTCTCTGCTTTTTCTCTGGTTCTCTGCTAAATTTGTGACAGAAGTAATTTGCGTACGGTCAAGCGCACTCTCTCTCTCTCGGCCAGAGATGACAGCGTGTCACGCACGAGCGAAGGACCCAGTCTAGCAGAGAAATTCATAAATGCATTAGAGCTGTGGGTGTATCGTAGATTTCCAAGCTTTCTTCTATTCAAAGTGCAAATTAGATCCATAAAAATATGTAGCCTACTTTAGGGAGCTAACTGAATTTAATAGCTTGGCTTCCTTTCTGTAGTATACTTTTTTGGTGATCCTAGAATAGAATACTTAGGGAAACTTGAATTAAGAAAACCTGAGAGTGTTGAATCTTTCACGCTGCCATCTCTAGAGTCAACCACGAAGAGCTAGAACTAAAAATTAACTATCATAACCACACACACAGAGACACAGAGAGAGGTAGATAGAGATGACAGGACAATGTCTATGTCCTGGCTGGCATGTGTCTAATTAGTTGTGCGTCTTCACCAGCTGCGAAATGAGGTCAAATTGTATGCCAGGAACGAAGGATATCCCTTACTCCTTGGCGTGTGCCATGGATTTGTTGTCTTGCCCCAAAAAAGAAGAGCAGTTTATGGCTCGGCATTTTTAAAGGTGCGTTCGGGGTTAATTGAAATGCTTGGCCGCAGTTGGGGCATTCAAATTTAGATTAGTCAGGCATTAGATAAGTTTCTTATTGGCCTGGCCAAAAGGTCGACAAAACAGCCAACTTACTGACCAGTCATTGTCACACGGCTAATTGAAGCTAATGCTCAAAATCTTTGCTTGACTCTGGCAAAGAACAGGCAGGAGGCACAGGCTGGGGGGGAGGAGGCAAGAGGGGCCGGCAGGAGCTGCTTGTTGACTGAAATTATGCAAATTTAAAGCAATTAAAAATACTTGCTAATTGACTTGAGCGCCGCTGGAACAAGCAGCAGCAGCTCCAGCCATGTCAACGGATTGGCAAACAGAGGACAAAAACAAAAATAAAGAATTTAAAACAAGTAAGAATGCTTCAGTGGAGCCTGCACGACTACCAGATACTCTGCCTAAAACAAACATGTAGAGAAATCTTCAAATTCTGGAGATTCAAACCCGAGGAATCAACCCAAGGCTGCTACATATTCTACGCTTGGTTCGGTTTCGTGTCCTAGGGATGGATTATTTTATGAGTTCGGTTGATGCTCCGGTTCAGAGAACCCAACCGGTTCAGAGAGGTTCAATTAGAGGAATATACATACCAAATTTGATGTGCCTAGCTCTTGTGGTCTGCGTGATAGGCTCTTTTATATGGACGGATGGACGGCGTGCGGACGAATGGATACAAGGACAGACGGTCGACGAACGGGTAGACGCACTGAGGGATGGATGGACAGTAGGACAGTCGGACAGGGAATAGGCTGAGCAAGTGCATATTCTTCTCCTACTCCTGTCTGTTACACACGCTTCTCATAAACTTAGCAGACTCTTTTTAGCCATTTTCAATGAGTACAGAGTATAAAATAAAAAGTGGGTACGTATCGGTAGCGGCGAAGCAGGAGGACCTGGTACCCAGGACGCAGGACGGAGGACACAGGACACAGGACACATGTGACAGGCGCAGCTTTATATAGTAGGCAGGCACACACAGAAGGACGACGCCGACGCCGACGACGTTGACTAATTAAATTAAACAGTGACTGAAGCGGACTGAAGCGGACTGTAAACTGCAGAGCTGCCGAGCTGCCGAGCTGCAGAGAGCATGCCAGGACGAGTACGAGCACTGTTAACTGTTAAGTGGAACTGGAACTGAAACTGAAACTGGAGCTGGAGCTGGGTATTAACTTATTTTTCGTGCAATTAACTTTTTAGTGGCGCCATCGCATCGCAACGCCATCGCATCGCAACGCCATCGCATCGCATCGCATCCGCATACAAACAGCCAAATAAAAATCAAATCAAAGAATTCCCAACTTCCCGAGGCAAAAGCCAGCCAAACGTTTTTCGCACAAAGCACCAAAAGTAGCCCCCCTTTAGGCCCCCCTTTCCCCCTCTCCCCCTAAACCCCCACGACTCATTCATTCTGCATTATGCAAATAAAAAAGTCGACAAGTGCATGCGTGCAAAATTTCCTTTTTGGCCAGTAACTCTTTGGCCTGGCCAACAGCCTCTCTATTTTTTATTCATATGAGTTCATATAGGAGTAATTCGCATGCTTATAGAGGCCATCAGACCACCCATCCATCCATCCATCAATTATTAGCACTGCTTCAGTCTCTACACACACAGATTTCCATTCAACTTTATATCCTTTCTACTTCTTCAGCTGTGGAAAGCAGAATTTTTATATTTATATTAGGATAGAAAGCGGGGGAGGGAGAGAATTGGTTAGGACTAAGAGAGAGATTATAGACAAATGAAAATATGGGTTTTTCCTTGTTTAAATCGAAAAATAAATAATATAAAATTAGGCATAGAATTTAATATTTTTTAATTATTTACTTTGATTTTTTCCATTGTAATTAAGCATAAGAAAGCTGCTTTTAGAAAGGCTTTTTTTATATTTGATTCCAGATCAGATTTCTGGGAATTCCATATTTATGGCATACTTTTTGGGGCAGAATAAATTGAAGTAACTTCAACTAAGCTTCTATCATTCAATTTTCAAGCCAGCCTAAAAGTAGACTTCATTTTTTTAGTGAACAGTTCCCAAAGATCTTATTCAATTTTTAATATTCAAATTTAAAGAGTATTCACAGTTTGAGTACAAATCAAGTGAATTTATTTGCTTTCTTTTGAGTGGCATATATAATATTTTTTGATTCAGAAACACTCATTTAAATGAACATATATCGCCAGGCATTCGAAATGTGGGCCTCAGGGCAATAAATGTTGAGGAGATGTCGAGGATTGCATTTGATTAATTTGAATAGCGTCTGCTGGTCAGTACTCGTGCTGGCCTCCAGCCACGCCCCCAAATCATTGGGATTTCTTTGCGTTTCCTTTATGGGCATTCAATTGATGCAGCCGCAGCAGCAGCAGCATCCAGGATGCAGCATAAAACAGGATGTTCCATCAAGGGTTATGAATAGTCTATAATAAATGCGTGTAATTATGGAGAAATGTATATATGGATTAGCTACTCTTAAGGCTTTCATTTCTATTCCTTTTTTAATTAATTAGAAACAACTCTGCAAGAGTTTGAAATTGAAATTGAGTCTGAAAGTTACAAATTGAATTTTATTGCATACTTTTTGGATTCTTCAATCTTTTGCTTTACTCTAAAAACATTTCTGAATAATTTTGGAACAGTTTTGGAAGGGCATATTTCATAGACTGTTGATTAAGACCTATATTGTACTACATCCTGGTGAAATCCTGAAATTAAAAAAGGAGCGCCTGCTGCTCAATAATTAAGAAAAGGGAATCAAAAATCTCCATACGCCTGAGGCAGCCTAAGAGGGTGGTCAGCGGTCCAAGTCCAAGTCAAAGTTTTGAAGTTCAGTTGGTCATTGAAAGCAGCCTCGTTTCCGCTTGTTTACGTGAGTATTACGAGTAGACGAGTGAGTTTATGTCCAAAGACATGGCACAAAGGATTAGCCAGGACTCAGAACGACTCGCCAACGACGACTACGACGACGACGCTCCGCACATGTTGTAATCAAAGAAATTAGCGCCACGTTGCGTTCAACGGGCCGTGGCGAGTGTGGATGGTTGGCTGCATGAATTGAGCTGAGCAGAGCTGAGCTGAACTGAGTTCCAAGAAGGGTTGAAGGACTGACCATTCACTCATTCACTTCAGTCAGTCAGTACCGTCAGTGAGACGTGTGTGTATGTCCTTCCGCTTGATATTCAAATTCAGCGCAGCGTGCGCCTTACCCTTATCCTTGCCGAGGCAGCCCTTTGGGCAGCATGTTTGTTTATTGTCTTAAACAGTTTGACTTTTAATTTGGCCAGGCTCAGGTTTAATATCAAAGACTCAACTGTACTGTACTGTTTCTTGTTAATTACAATTTAATACAAGTTAGCCATCAATCTTTGGTTCACTTACTTTAAGAACGGCTTTTTTCTAGGCCTTTTCCACCCCTGCTTAATTGCAGCCTGCCGCGCGTTGAAGTGTAAAATATTTATTAATAAATTACACATACGCCTACTAATTGCTACAAAGGCGAAAGGCGACAGGCGACTGGGCGACTGGGCGACAGAACGGGTGCCAGCTCCGTCGCCGCATCATCCTTGCCTCAAAGAGTTTCTCCCAGCTCTCCAGAGATGACGACGACGCAGCCACAGGACCTCATTTGAGCTGAGCTGAGTTGCGTTGAGGTCCTGGGCCTAAGTTCAAAGTGCCCACCGTTCGCACACGTGGTTTTTTTTCACTCACCTTTTTTATTTTACCTCAAAGTGTTAATGGAAAATCAATAATTACGCATCTTGGAAATATTAATAGGCTCTTCTCACACATGCCACAAGCCCTTCCTCTCGAGCAGAAGAGCAAGAAAAGAAGGCTGACAGCTCATTAGGCGTGGTAATTGCACTTTTCAATTGGCCTTTAATTAAAATGCAATTTTCATTAAGAAAAACTTGTCAGTTTAGCTGCATTTATGCATTAAAGATGTCCAATAACTAAATTCCAGCTAAAACAATAGTCAATCCATCTGTTTATTTGCTTAATTGGCAATAATAACTATCCTTTTGAAGGATAATCATTATATTACAGTGTTAGAATTTAGATCACTGCGTGCTTTGGCACAGGATTCTAGTAGACTGGAGCTCTTTTTTATCGGAAGAAGAGCTATGATGGGGTCAAATCCTTACACTTATGAGTCTTGGTTATCTAAGGATCTCTGCCATTTTTTCTCTACCTCCTTCTACCTGGTGTCTAAAGGACCTGAGTGTAGTCCTTGCAATGTCTGAGTTAGAAGCTCTTTTTGCTCTCTAAAATGTCCAGAATATGACTCATAGACAATGATCGTCATTTAAGATAGAACCTACCAAGCTATAGCTAAATTTGTGTATACAAAAGTGTCCTTTTTTCGCTTTCCTTAAAGACCTTCCTTCCTCTTATCACACAAGGACTATCCTCTAAACAAAGTACTCCCTTCTAGTTCTACAGTAAATTCTCTGTTTTAAATCACTTCGTTATACAATTTGCAGTATAATTTTCAGTTTTAAAACTATATAGGAAGAGCATTGAATATGGACATATATATAAAAACACGCATCCTTTCCCACTCCTTTCCCTCTCTGCTTCGAATATGTTTTTTCTGTGTGTAGGGGAAATTCGTTTTTTTCTCTGTATATTTTAGCAATTTGTGTTTTGTTTTGAATGCGTTTGTTGTAATTGGCAACATGAAAACATTTGCTGGCTATATTTATTTCAATGCTTTTATGCCTTTTATTTATATTTATTTGCAACAAAAAAATAATTGCACTGACACACGAAACGTAGCATACTTTTGAGCGTTTGCCTCTGCCCGCTCGCTGCCTGCGCCTGAATGCGCTTCGATGCATGTGGCAGCTGCGGGGGGCTGAAGGGGGCAGTAGGGGCGTGTGTGTGTGTGTGTGTGTGTGGGACACTAATTGACAATAAACCACACGCACTTACCAAAGGTTTTTTGGGCAAGAAATCCAACTGGCGGCGGCGCCCCAAAAAAAAATCCAGCTAAGTTTTGCGAGTGGTCGCGATACGCTCGCTGGCAAAGGCAAATAATTTTAATTAAATGAAAAAGAAGCGCTGCGAGGGAGTCTGGCAATGGTTGGGCGCAGCGCAAGGGGGGGGAAGGAGGCATGGCTGGAGCCGTAGCAGCACTTAAGCGCCACTCCAGCGCTTCAATCCGACATGCCAGCGAATAGGCACTTGGTCGTCAACGAACCAAAGGGCCGCACACCAAAATGCAATGGCTGCAGCTACACCCCGACGCCGCCCCCGCCCCCGCTCAGTCCCCAGATAATGTCCAGCCCCCTCTTGATTCTCCACATATGTGTGCTGTGTGTGGCAGTTGGGGTTGGGGCGCGTGTCCTTTGTAAGAATTCATTTGCAACGCGAAAACTTTTTTTTCGGAATTTCTAACGCCGCACACTCAAAGTCGCCAAAGAGCCAGGGATGCAGGCCGCCCAGGCAGGGTTGGGCAGCAGCAGACATGCAAAGAAAGGAAGGGAGGGAGGGAGGGACGGGGGACGTGAGGCGAGGCGAGGCAAAGAGGTAAACTGCACTTAAAGTGCAACGAGAAAAAATGCCAGTCATCGCTGGCGAAGGACTGCAACTGACCAAAAATGCACTCAGCGCCCCAAGGCGAAAATTGTTGCATAGAGACTGGGGCGGGTGGGCGTGGCAGCAGCGACGTTTATATGCAAAAAGATAAAGAGGCAAGTGCTGCGCACACACACACACACACGCACACATATACAGTTATCCTGGCTAACTGTTTGTTTGGGCCGCGAGAGTTTTGCTGCCGAGTGCAATTTTTGTAAAGTTTGCTTGTTGTTTTTGCCCCTTGTTGTTGTTGCTGCCGGAGTTGTTGTTGCTGGAGTTGTTGCTGCTGCAGTTGTTGCTGCCGTTGAGCGATTTTGATTGAAAATGCACTCACACCCCAAAACAAAACAAACGACGAACCAAAAAGGATGCGTTTCGTCTCCGCCTGCAATGCGCTTTTTTCACAGTTGTCCTCGCTCGCTCGCAGCAAATTTTATATTATTTTTGCTGAAAATCTGGCTGCATTTGCCGTAAAAAAAAGCAAAAAAAAAAGAAAAAGGTAGCCAAAAAAAAGCGCGAGCAATTTGTGCGTTTTGTTGTTGTCGCAGCAAACGAAACGAAGCGAAGCGAAACGTATGAAACGCTGCGCCTTTTGATATGCAACGATTTTTGTGTGTGCAGCTGGCTGGACTAAAGGAAAGAGTCCTTAAAATCCTAAAAAGCAAGTCAAAGTTTTATTCACCTTACTAAAAATAAAATGCCTTCAGCATTGTTGCATTTCCGTTTCCGTTTTCAATTAACTTGAACTGATCATTGAAAAATGATGAGCAAAGTTTGCCAAGAAGTTTTTTGAGAAAATTTCTTAACTTTCCTTTGTTTCTAAGTTTTTTAGATAATTCTTTAAGTAAACTTCACGTTTTTAAGCTCAAATAAGGTAATTTTATGGTCCCAATTATATGAAATATATAATATAATCATAGACTAAATATAGCTCAATCTCTTAGACCTAGAAAAGTGTTTCTTTCTCGCCTGTGAATCTCTTTTTTATCTAGAATTTTGCCGAATCTTTCCTATTGAAATCCTATAGTTGTTTTTAGCCATTTTTAGTTTAAATTCTGCTAGCGAAATCTAGCTTTAAACTGCTTATAATTTAGCTATTTTTACTATATTTAGCAATTGAATTTCTCTTAAAATTGCACCTATTCAAGGGGGATTTTCAACCAGCCGCAAATGTTGCTCATTGTCGTTTTTTTCGCCATTTTCTTTTTTTTTGTAATTTTCACAATTTTCTTTTTGGCATTTTTCAGCATTGTTGTTTCCTATTGACATTTGTCATTGTGTTTGTATTTGTATTTGACTTTTGAATGCGATTTTTTCTGTTTTTTTGATTAGCTTCGCTCGTTTCCAAGTAAATGTTTGTTTTTGTTGTTATAATTCACATGGTTGTTGTCTGGAAGCGCTTAATGTCCTGCCAGGAGAGATATACCCTTGCACAGGGTATTATAGCTCCGTCACGAACTGGAAGAGGCATCGCAGGGTACCCTGAATGAATATAGAGTTCATCAGGACAAAGAGAGGAGTCTCTCTAGGTAAATGACATGTCGAATAGAGCCTCCTTTTGGTTTGTTTATGTCGGAACCTTTAGAATCGAAAAACTATATCATATAGCTGCCTTAGAAAGGAACAATCTAACCAAGAGTTGTATGAAAAACTCTTTTCTTTCTCGGTGGATCCTTGGGTATCATACAGCTCCCATGGGGGAACGTATTTCATTCTGGAAGGGTATAGTAACTTCGGTGTGTTGCAGCTGGCCTCGACTTACTAGCTATTTTTTTTTGTGCTGTTTTGGCCTTTCTGCCAAATTGTTGTTGTTTTTTGCGATTAATCCCCAGCAAATGGTAGCCACTTTGGCGCACATAATTGAGGTTACGTTCGGCTGCACAAATTGCCAGCATTAATTGATTATGGGCGTGGCAGCGGGTGAGGGGGGAGTAGGAGGCATCGGAAGGATGTCAACGCTGGTTTTGTTTTCGAATAAAAAAATGTAATAATCGGATTTTCATGGCTGCATTTGGTGTACCGTATGTGGCACATTTATTGTTTGACGCGCGCAACCCCCGCTGGAATACCTTGCCTGCTGGCTGGGTGAACTGAGAGAGAGGGGAGAGAGGGGGTGGACGGCGTAGAGGCTGCTGTCAAAAATGCTTCTGCTGCCCAGCGAAAAACTGACCTGCCCCAGCAAGCGGCAATTTGAAAAACGCGCGACACTTTTGCGGCACGCACACTGCGAACCACAAAAGTTTCGCCTCCCCTTCCCCCTGCCCCTGCCCCCTCAGGAAATCAACCACCAAATATAAAAAAAAAGAAAAAGAAAGGAAAGAAATAGCAAAACATTTCTATGGAACATGTGCTTCACGTTTTTATACTGCTTTTCTACTACAATAAAAGTCGCCTCGCATCTTTTTTAGCACCTCAGATTTATGGCTCATCCGCCGCCCGTCCTCCGCCCGTCCTCCGCCCGTCCTCCGCCCGTCCTCCGCCGGTCCGTCGCCCGTCCACGGCTCGTCCGTCAGTTAATTGTCTCTCAATTGTAAATTGTTCATCTTTTTCAGCTTTTTCGAGCTGGGCTGTTGGGTGCTTAAGGCGACATTTGTGCTCCACATAAAGCATGAAAACCAATTTTGGTATTTTTCCATGTTTTCCACTTTTTTTTTTGCAGCTTGTTTTTATGGCCAAAGATGATGGCCAATTGCTCAATTTAACTTTTGTTTCGCTTTTCTTACAAACTTAATGACAAATGTTTCCGCTTTTTATTGCTGGCTCTCAAAATAATTTCCAGCTTTAATTGTCTGCCAAGATTTGTCATAATAATCATTTTCGTTGACTTGGCTTTATTTTTATATATTTCTCAGCTAATTTCATATATTTATGTCGCTTTTTTTTTATGCACATAAAAAATTGGCTTCCTTTTCCAAAAATCGCTATAAAAATGGATTATTGTGGTTCTTCGATTCAAGAGTTCCAATCCAGTCATTGCTCTGCTTGTGGTTCGAGATTCCAGTTCCCAAGCCTTCAGTTTTAGTTGCAGCCTTGGTTCATCCAAAGTTTTCAAATTTTCACTCCTATAGATAGTTTATCTTCAGATAAATTTATCTATACTAAATCTAAGGTCAAGAAAATATTAATTTTTAGTCCACAAAGACTTACTCTGAGCAAGTTTGAAGTATCTAAAAGTTTGACTCATTAAGTATAATTTTTAAAGAGTACCAGTAATATTGGTTCAGAATTGGGTTCATTTTTGACAAATTGTTCGGTTCTTTGTTCAGCGCAGTTAAAAAATAATCAGGCATCCAGTTTTAAACCGGTTCGCCTTAAAACCGCTTACAGGTTTCGAGTCCTTTTTTTATAAGCTTCAGAAAATTATTTTATATATTTAAGGAGTTTTTTAAGTTTAATATTGCTACAATTTTAATTGAATAATTTATTGATCTATTCAAAACTTAAAAGCTTAGATAGATAATTATTTAAAACCTTTTAAATTTCATATTGAAAATTCATTTTTTCTACTAACTGCAAGGACCTAAAAACGCAGATAAAAAAACCTTCAAATATTCTAGTAACATAGAAAAATATTCCCTCAAAATTCCACCCTAAAATATGCTAAGCAGCTGAATGAAAACAGAATAGAGAAAAAAAAAAAAAATAGACCTAGCAGCGCCATCTATTGCCAGTTAGCTGCCTTAGAAACAAATGTCGATAAAGTAGTTTCCTGTGGCGGATAATTTAAGAGAAACTACGCAGACAAATATAGCAAAGGCAGCTCTTAAGCAGCTGGCAAGAGGGTTGGCTAAGCACAAGCTACCCCACAGGGCTGGGCAACAGGGTGGTAGAATTGCCAACCTATTGCAAAGGCTGGTGAGAGGGGCGGGGGGCGAGTTGGGAGGCGTGGGTAGAGCTGATGACGACGACGACGACGAGGAAGACGACAACTAAACGCCATGGCCGACGCTGCTAAAATGGAAGCCTGGTAACGGAATGGCCGACGCAGTGTCGGATTTTCATTATTGTTTAGCTGCAGATACATAGATACACACACACACACACACACATATGTGGCATGAGGCAAGCGGCGTGTGCGCATGTGCGTCGGCCAAGCGGCAGCAGCAGCCGTCGGCAGAGCAGAGGACCCTTCCTTCCTAAAGCTTTGCTCAGTTATAAGCATAAATTGGAAAATTTCCAATGCAACTAAAATTCGATGCCAGCCCCTGCGAGGGAAGGGGGGGTCAGTTATTTTACAGCAGCGTAGGCAGAAATCACTTTTAGGGGAGGTCCTTAAAATCCATTTAATGATTGGAGTTTATATTATTAATATAAATTAATATTTTTAGGAGAGCAAAAAAATATTTTTGTTTGAAATACATTTTTTTTGGGTTTCAAAAACTATTCCTAAATTTCGCGAATTTATTCTGTATTTCTAAATGAGTTTTTTAACACATCAATTTTTTTATGGTAGTAAAAACTTATTTTTTGCCGCACTTTTTTTTTGGGTGCTAACTGGATGAAGGATTCTTTTTAAGGAACTTACGTTCCATTTTTTTATTAGAGCACTTTTTTATGGATTTTTAAAAACTATTTTTTAGTTTCTATAATTTTTTTGTAGTTTCTTTAAGCCTTGTTTGTAGGCAGGAATTTTTAGAAAGCCTTAATCAAAGTTTTTTTATAAAGAAAATTTTTGTGGGGTGCTAAGAAAGTAACCTAAAATTGAACAAAATATTTTGGAAATATTAAAACAATTCTCTTTTCTTTTAGTCATTATTATAGTCAAAAAAGGGAACTTTTCTAGTAGAACTAATATTAATTATATAAAATTGAGGAGAACATTTTATGCTAAGCCATTGAACCATATGCATTTTGTGAATACGAAGCTTGAGGGGTTTTTTAGCTTGAGCGATTCCTACGCCTCTGTGCCTTATATATGTATGTGTAGTGTGTGTGTGTGTGTGTGGGTGTAGTGTGTGTGGGTGTGTGAGTATAAAGTGTGTATGTGTGGGTGTAGTGTGTGTAGTATATTCTGTGGTTCTGGTTTGGGCTGCGGCTGCATTGATAGACAGCAGACAAAGCACTTCACCCACACAGGTTTTGCAGTAATTAATCATTTTTATGGATTATTAATGGATTCGCCAGTGTTTTCTGGTTGCAACTTGCGTCGCCTCATTTAGTTATTTAAATTGTAAATTGCTGGCGATTTGTTTTAGGAGCAGGGATTAGTAACATTTATTGAATTTCATTTATATATCCAGAATCACTGGACTTGATTTATCCAACTTGTCCGTCTGCCAGCGTTGAATATCCTTCTGCAGGATTGCCCTGCCACAAGCCAGGCACGCGTTAAACGTTCTCAAATGGGACTTCATAAAAGGACGAAAGGACAACAGCGCCGTTGAAAGGCCAACAGCGAGGCAATAGAGTCGCAACAAAAGGAGAGACACAAGAAAAATAGTAAAAGCAAAAAGCTAGAAAAAAAAAGGTAGAAGAAAATCCGAGTCTGATCAGAACTAGAATACTCCTTAAAGACTTCTCAAAAATTGAAATGAATCTTGAGTACTTTGATACCTTTTTGAATAATTTATGAATACCTTAGGATATTCTGAAAAAGTGTTTATTTAAGCTAGAAGAAGCAGAAGTCAGGGTGGAAAAACTGCTCGACAAGGAAATACCCATTAATTCTTTACTGATTTCAAACTTGGCACAGATAAATTCCCAAAGTTTTAACATATTCTTAGAATAGAACACATATTCTTCTAGAATACTAAAAGAAATGCTTTTTTTTTTTTTACTGATATACTTATAGTGAAAATATATATTATTTAAATGAAATATATTTAAAACTCTGCTCTTTATACAAAGTCTTCAGTATTAGAAAACCACAATTGTAAATTATGTTTCCTTTCCTTCTAGTTCTTACTCCCTGGTTCACCTACTTTACAGGGTATTGAAAACCGGATGAAACCTCAACCCTTTCTCTGGCCAACTTTGCCAGTTTCTTTTAAATAGTTTGTTGTTTTTTCCTTTTGGGTTTTTTGTCTTCCATCTCTTCCGTCTCTGCCGAGGTCTAGTCTAGTGAATATTTTGGGTCTATCTGTCTATCTAGATGTTTGTCTGGCTTAGCTGGAGCCCCTTCTTCTTCCACTGCTTCTGAGTGAGTTCATTCGACCGTCTGAGACAATATTTGTGCGGTGCATACATTAGGTCAAGTTAAGGGTATGAGAGAACTGGAAAAAGGATTCACGGCTGAGGGTTGAGGGTTGAGGATCGGAGGGGGCAAAAAACACAAGAAGTCGCAAAAGGAAACCAAAACCCTTTCGATATAAAAAAAAAGGATTTCTGCTTGCTTTAATTGAAAGCAGAGCTGAGTAGAGTTTCAGACTCAACTGGTAAAATGAGATAATAAATATATGGAAAATTTAGAGCAAGGACTTGGCTAGTCGTAATTCAATAAATCATGGCTAGGGTTCAGTGCAAATATTTGTGAGTAGCTGGAAAAATGCAAATTGAATTCAGACTCCAATCTAATATGGCGTCTTGAGGGGTGGCTGGAGGGGGAGCCCGGAATTCGAGCCCGGAATTCGAAACCAACTTGGGATAGTTCTGACTTTTGTCTGCGCACAAATGCTGTGGGTTTGGCTTCTGCTCCGTGTTTGCTGTTGTGGAGAGAGGGTGTCAAGAGGCAGATGCAGGTGCCTGACACAAGGGTAGCATCCCTTAGCCTTAGTTTCTTTTGGGTGTGGGTGCAATAAAACTTATTTCCCTTTTCCCCAAAGCCTACCCCAAATGTATTACAGCTCTTTAAGGGTAAATTGAATTAGTTGCTTGCGCCGGAAATTGAATAGTTTTAGTTGTTAGTTGGCAAATAATTTCGGAGTAGAGTTTTTCCGAAATGCTTTTCAATTTTACTGAGTTTTCCTCGCTTTTGTTTGCGTCACTCAAATTTCGTGCCGCCGCTGCCTTTGTTCATCAAAGTAATTAGTAAAACTCTGAAGGACTCGCTTTTGTTCAAAGTTCAGGCTCTCTTTCTCTGGTCTCTGGTCTCTCGTCTCTCGTCGCAGGATCCTGGTTTTATGTTCATTATTATTTTGTGTACATGAAGCTTATTTGATTTGTGCATGTAAATTAGTTGGCTGAAGCCATTTGTTGAATAATTTCAAGCTGGGAAGAAGCCAAAAACTGAAAGCTATTTAAACAAAACACATGACCCAACGAAAGACCTCAAGGGTCCAGGCAGGGCTCCAAGTGCTGCGTGTAAACCGAGCGCAGGTCCTTAAACAAGCGAAGCATGAGAGAAGCAATGTAAAGTTGTCAACGCTGGAACGAGGAGAGAGGAGCAAAACGATGTTGACGCTGATGCTGACGATGACGATGACGGCGACGCCATGGCGCAGATTATAATTTCAAAAGAGACGAAGCAGCAGAAGAAGGGCGCTGGGGAGGTAGCGGATGGTCCACACATAGAAGGAAGGACCTTCATTATGAAAGTTGCTGTTTTCATTATTTTCTTGCGTTGACTGCTGCGAGCTGCCACAGCGACGCCAGCAGCCGCGGCAGCAGCAGCAGCAAACCCAAACAACTAATCTACATTTAAAGCAGGAATAGAAGCAGGAGCTGAAGCGGCAGCAGCAGCCAGCCAGCTGAGGGGAAGGAGAAGGCAGGAGGAATACTGTTATAGCTGCCGGAGCATGTTTTATTTTTGCACCCTGAAGGCATTTGCCAAAAGGATTCATCTTACGACATTTGTGACCTCAGCAACTGCGCACAAAACATGCGGCAGCTACTGGAACTGGAACTGGAGCCGGAGCTCGACCAGAAGCAGAAGCAGAAGCAGGAGATGAATTAGGACTGAGAGTGCTTCGTCCTGCTTTGTTTTGTGTTTTGCGTTTTGCTCTACTGCAAATATAAGTTTGCTATAATGGCTGACAACAGGACGAAGGGTTTGGGTTGGGTTAGCACTTTGCCATTACCTTGGGGTACAATCTGCCACAAATACAACCACCCACACACACCCTTTGAGAGCTCCCTTCCAAGCTCCCAACAAAGTCCTTTCGGGGTGTCAAAGTTGCGGCAGAGCGTTCACAACTCTCAGAGGGAACTCGGGACACAACTGTGTTAGCTCGCATCTTCCACGTCATGTTACCCAACGTTGCCCGAGAGCTTCTCATTTATTTTACTTAATTGTCAAGTTTAGAATTTTGAAAGGGTTGTCAGTGGACCCCCGCCCCTTCTGCCCTCTCCTCTCCTGTACTCTCCTCTCCATTTGGCTAAAAATTTCGTTACGCATTTGCTTCGTTGCTTCGTTGGCTCGCTGCTTCGTTGGGTTGTCAGGAGCAGGATTAAGGACTAGTAAAGGAATTGTGGAGCGGGCGGAGGAATTGAGGAGCCAAGTGAGCAGCGCACTCGCTTGTAAATTACATTTTTGCAGTGCCTTCAAGCTTTAAGGACGAGTAATAGAATTGAGCTTTCATAGATACAAATATTACAGAGATCTCTTGGCTGACTATTTTTTATTCTGGTATAAAATAATATTTTAAGGCTAAATTATGATAACAACTGCTTAAAAGCTGAGATATTTAAGGATAAGGCTCAATTCTTTGCTTGAATTGGCTTTTAGCTGAACCGATTTGAGTTCAGATATCTCAAAACTTTTCCAAAGAAAATATAGCTAAAAATGAATCTTCTTCGTTTCGGCTTAGAAAGACTTAAAAGAATCTTTTGAAAATCTTTTGCAAAGACTTAGAAGAAAGTATTTTTTAAAGTTATAATAAAAAATATGGATATATTTTCCCATTTCTAGACTCTTTTTATACCACAGACTCCCACAGCTTTTTCAAAACTGAACCAATTTTCATATAGACTTTCCCTTTTCCTGTAGATTTAATAAGTATTTAAATATATTTATTTCTAGTATTATAATGTTTATTTTTCTTGTTTTTCTAGAATTATATATTCAACAATTATGGAAAGGGAATAGTTAAAAATTTGAAAAATTCGGGTGAGTTAAATTTTGAATTTTTCTTTCTCTTTTGGAAAAACTATTTTAAGTTAAAGTGAATAATCCTTCTTCAATGAAACTTGGCGAGACTTGAACCTATTTTTATATGGAATTCCTTAAGGTTTTCCTTTAGAATTTAATATTTTTAATTGAAAAGAAAATAAATGAAAATATCCATTAGAAAGGGACGCAGCAGGCATTAGAAACAGAAATATACATGAAAATTGCAGTTTCGACTGTTTTGTGTAAACCTCAAAGCAAATTTCATGGATTTTGCCAGGGAAAAAGGTAACTAAGCCCGCAGCAGCAAATTCTCGTATTTGGCAGAAGTTCTAAACCGAAATCAGTGCACGTATTTTGACTAGTTTTTGGCCATTTGGGAGAGAGGAGCAGCGGGAGCCAGTGGGAAAGGCGGAGAAGCGGGACTCAGAAAAAGCACTGTGGGGCAAAACCGACACCGCGAACGAACATATGAGCCACTCACACAAGCAAACATGCATAATAAACAGACAGAGGGACAGACACGCGGACGGACGGAGGGACAGCCGGACAGAGAGACAAAGTTTGGAAAACAGCTGCCCGGCGTGCAATATAAATGTGGTTTTCATATTTTTGTGGTTCACTTCAGTGCAGAGATTCTCTGCTCTGCCGTGCACCACTCGCAGTAGTTTCTAGTGCCGCACACCACACACACACACACACACACACACACACACACACCCATAGACACACACACCTATACACACATGCACTCTTTCGGGGCTGCATAATGAACGCCATTCATAAAACTTTAGCTAAATACGAACATTCATTATAAAATAATTTCGCTAGCCAAAAAGAGCTGAAAAAGGTGCCAGAGTGTTCGCAACGGGTTGGCAACTCTGGGCCCAAAAATTTACATGCAGAGTGAAAAAGTTATGCACTGAACTAAAAGATAATAACCAATATATGCAGGGGGTAACCCTGCAAGTACAGTAAACCCTCCGCTTTCTCCCTCAAACTTTGCTTCATTAAATTTCTCCACATAGCACCAACTGGAGTAAGAGGAAGAGAGTAGAATGCACTTGAAAAAAAACATTGTTCTTTTATCTAGACTAGCTTAAAGAAAGTCTTTTCCACTAGAATATTTACCCAACTTTGATTTGAGTAGAGAACTCTTTGAGCTTAGCTTAGTGGCAAGAGAAAGATACCCTTTGAAAACCCACTCCGAACGAGGATGTCTAGGACGACTGTCAGCAACATATTGTAGCAAAAACATTGCGTATTTTAAGAAAATGTCACAATAAATCTTCAAGTTGGTAGAGAGACAGGAGACAGGACACCCACACAGCAGAGAGAGAGAGATCTGGTTAACCCATGACTAAGCCTGGCTACGTGACTTAACATAATGAATACCAGCATTGTCTCTGGGGAGGAGTGGGAGTTGGAGACGGACAGACAGACAACTGTTGTACTAATCCATTACTAAATTAAACATTAGACTAAATATGTATATAAATAAATAGCTAGACAGCGTGACGGTAAACAGTGCTGGAGACTTAACATGGCTATAAGCTCCAGCAGACAGTTAAAGAACCCTTAATAATTTGGTCTAAAACGTGAGCAATGCAAAAACTTTTGTCTGTCAAACAATAAATCATCAGGGTTCTAGAGAGAGAGAGAGAGAGAGAGAGAGAGGGAAGAGGAAAGTCCTTTAATTATGGGTAGGCTCAAGTGTATTTGGAAACTAAACCAATACTCTCCATCCCAACAATAAAAGAGAAAAACAGACTCAACTCAAACGCACCCAAAACAATTAAACCCTTTTACCCTTCAGTTTTTCTTGGTCAGCCATTTTCATTTGGGCCCCGGTCACGCCTCCTCTGCCGCCTCCCGCACAACAAATTCCAAGTAAGCTTAAAAAATTAATGACATCAAGAAGCTGACGGCAGGCGGCTACTCTACTCTACTTCAAAAAAGGGTTCCTTCCTTTCTCCCAGGTCCTTGGGGCCCGGATCAAATTGCTATACAAACTAGAAAATTTACATTTCATTTTCGTTGCTCGCTGAGAGCATTTCTTATTAATGGTCTTTGTTTAACTTTAAATTAACCCTTTGCGACGCTGTCTGCATTATTTCTGGCCTAAAACGGGGGGCGCGATATAGCCGGAAATAAGCCAAAGTAGTCGGATTTCAATCTCAGTTTGAGTTTCATCAATCTATCAAGTAACAAAAAAGTTTTCTATACAACAAGTTTCTATGGCAGCTATAAGATATAGCTGTACGATCCGATCGATTCAGACTTATTTCCAAAGAGAGACTCGTTGGCCTAGGAACAGACAGACTTTCAGACTACTCATCCTTATCATCCTCATAAGGAATCTTTACACTTTCTGGAGTCGAAGCCCCTTCAGCTCCCAAACTAGTAAGGAAAGGCTTTCTTCTGCAGACCGAAGATGAGTTCATAATATGAAG
Organism: Drosophila repletoides; assembly: GCA_018150835.1. Classification (NCBI taxonomy): domain Eukaryota; kingdom Metazoa; phylum Arthropoda; class Insecta; order Diptera; family Drosophilidae; genus Drosophila; species Drosophila repletoides. The sequence continues at coordinate 432,786 of JAECWQ010000202.1, forward strand.
ATAATATAGACTTTTGACTAATATTCCTGGGAAGTGCTTTGATTGATTTAATGCGGATGCTTAAAGAGCAACTGCAGCGTATCGCATTATTTTCCCATTTGGCTGCTTCGTCTCTGGAGTTGGCTTTGAGCGCACATATTTTAATTGCACTAATTGCAAAGCAAATTTTCTAGTAGATTACCTTTTGCCCAAAACTGCAAGCTGCGCAACGGCGCAGGACATGAAGGACATGCAGCAAGGATGTGCATGAGCTGAAAGCACCGCTCGCAGTTCCTAGCTGAAATTATATTTTTAGAATTTTAATAACATGGAAAACTAAACGATGCTGCTGCTGCTGGGAGGAGTAGGAGTTGAGCTCAGTAAAATATGACAAGGACATGCTAGGGACAGACGGACAGCCAGCCAGCCAGGCAGGCAGGACGCCAGAGGGTGCCGAGTAAAATTTTCTAAAAATCATTTTCCATAATAATTATTATTTTTGCCAAACGAGAAACTAAAAGTTGCTTTTGCTGCGGCCAAAGCCAAACGACTGAGTTCTCTCTCAAAGAAGGGGCTGCAGCAGGAAGGGGCTCCACGAGTAGTTTATCCTCAGAGTTTTCCCAGGAATAAGTAACAACAATTTAGAGAAGCATTAAAAGCACAAAATTTTCAAATTTCATATTCTGTTGTTAAAATATTAAATGAACAAGTGAATAAATTGTTTGCGTAATGAAAAAACAAAAAAAAAACAAAAAAAAGCCAACAACTTTAACCTTTGCCCGGCGAAAAGGGGTCCTATTTGGGAAGCGCACGCGTGCTGGCCACGCTTAAGGGTTGAGCTCTTTATGGCCTATCCCAAGTGGAGATAATGGAAATAGACCCAGCTCCGCATAGGTTAGATCAATTAACCCTTGACTTTTAACACGCGTCGCCCCGTCGCATTCCAAAATGGGACAGCCAAAAGCCACCCCAAAATGGCCTGAGGCGTGGCAAGGCGTTAAATTTTCAAAGGTTTAGTTGGTTTTTAGTTGAGACTTAAGATTTGATTAGTTTTTTCTAAGGATTTTCCATATTTTGCTGTTAGTATTGAAACTAGTTTGACAGCTTTTCGGTTCCCAGGCAGCGGCAGCTGACGATCCTCAGCATTAGAGGCTGCCTGCTGCCTCCTAATATATCCGAGCACCCCTGTCCGAATTATTATATGAAAATTTTGGGTTTTTCTGTGTGAACAAAGCCTCAAAAAAGGGTGAAAAAGGTCAGAAACAAGTTTCGAAGACATCAAAAGGCAGGCAGCCAAGATCTTCTTTTATTAATTGTTGCTACAGCAGCCGCAGACAAAAGAAATTTCGAGCTGGAAAAATTGATGCTTTTTATCAGCCAGAAAACAAACGAGTTCAAGCTAAAAATTTAGCCGCTTTGCGATCAGTTTGTATTTGGCTGGCAAGGCGTCGCGATCGCGCTGAAATTCGCAACTACAAAATGTGCTAAAAATATATGGAAAACTTAGAAAACTGCCGAGAAGGAAAGCTGAAAAATTTGGTAAGAAGAACTGCAAGTTAGAAAAAGTTTTGGTCTAAAAGAAAAGAGTTAGTAAATAGGCTAAAATGTGCAGAAAATGTGGGAAATTGGTGAGAAAAACTGCAATTTTGAGCCAGTTTAAAATGGCTTTAAAGAGAACTTTAGAGCACACTTTTTGGTCTAGAAAAAAAAGGAGACAGTGGCTGCAAAAAAAAAGGTTACAAGGTTATTCAAACGGCCTTCGCCTTCGTCTAAAAAAGCCAACGAACGAGCAAAGCAAAACACAAAACGCAGCACACAAAATACAAAGAGGAGAGAGAGTAAAAAGCAGCAAAAAAAAAAAAAGGAGAAAGAAAAAAAATTGTTTTGCCACTTTTCTTTTACTTGCGCGCCACACATTTCACATATTTTTCCACTTTTCCTTTTCGCTTGGCGCTGCTTCTTCTGCCTTTCTTTTTTTTGTGTTTTAGCAGCACAAAAAATAAATTTTCTAACAACCCAAACAAACAAACGGCAAAAAAATATAACAAATCCCAGCTTCCAGGCCAGTCAGACCAGTCCAGTCCGTCCATTCCGTCCAGCCGGCCAACAGACCCCACAAAGTCACGCGAAAAAATCATCAGCAACCTGTGGGTGTGTGTGGTGTGTGTAGAGTGTTTTTCTGGTTGTCTTTTTTTCTATATATGTTATAGAATAAAAAAATATTATAAATGTGAATGAGCTGCTTGTTTTTTGTTTTTTTTGCCCTGTTTTCTACCAATTCTCCTGGCCCGCCCTTGGCCTTTGACCTCGCCCTCTGTTCAGGGTTTGATTTGATTAGAAACTGACGCCGATTATTTTTGCCAGCACTTTTAATTTCCCATTAATTGCTGCTCTTTTTCGTCTATAGATTTTATTCTGAAAATTTATTTTGAAAATATTCTGATTGGTTTTTTATGCTATGTGGGTCAAATGGGGTTTTTCATATGAAAAAAAACTAATTTCTGATAAGAGTAAAGGCAACCAAAGCAAACTGAATTAATTGTCCACACTGACTAAAGAAAGCTTTGGTCTATCTAAAAATAATTGCGGCATTTCTTTTATGTTTATTTATTTATTGGAAATTGCCAATAATAAATTCAACACTCAATTGCCAGATAAAAATATATTTCTATCTATTTTAGCTGTTCAACTCTTAGCCAACTTTTAGACTTGCTAAAGCTAATCGTGATTTTTGGGAATATTTCCCATTGTTGAATTTATCTAATTCTTTATGACTGCTGCTAAATTTCTGCCCCAAAAAAGTCTAAAATATTATTCGAAAATAATGTTATAATCCTATTCACCATACTCCACTTTTCCACGATTTCCACTGAAATTAAAAATGCTCATTAAAATATTGCCTATCAAATAGTATTTAAAAGTAATATTAAAATAATAATTCCACAGAAATTCCTTACCTTTTGAGTGAGCATTAAAATAAAGCAGTTTTGCTGTTTTCAGTGGAATTCGCTGCTTTTCAGTGGAAATAAATTTGGCATAAGCCAAAATAGTTCTTAAAATTGCTTTAGCTTTAATATATATTTTAATAGTACTACAAAAAAAAATTCCACTTAATTTTTCCTAATAATTTTAAGCTGAAAATTCATTAGTTATAGCAATTCGGAATAGATCTGACTGTTTATTTTGTTTATTTCAAATTTTACTCTAAAAAACTGGGATTCTTCAGCAGCTATATGTTTTTGCCTATGAAGAATTTTCCAGAGCTTCAATATCTTATTATTGAGACAGGTGATTATATCTGCGATAAGACTAGAAGAGTTTTCCATCCAAAGCTTGGCTTTATTTAGAAAATATTCTGCATAAAATCCTGAATTTTCACAGCTTTTCCTCTCTACAAAACCAAAGCAATTCAAAACACAAATCAAATTTGTAGCCAACATATTTGTCTATCAAATTTTCCAACATAAATTAGAGACGCATAAAATCAAATCATTCTAGAAAATGTGGGAAAACCCTTCATGAAAATTGCAGTTTTCTATGGCATACTTTGAGAGAAATTTGAGAGAAAGAGGCGTTGAGTTACTTGAGACTTGAAGGCACTCGCAGAAAACGTATTCAGTGTGAAGAAAAACGCATTGAAAATGTGCAGACTTTTCTTTTTTAGAAAATGTGCAATGCACAGTGGGTGGAAGGAGGGGGGCAGGGGTAGAGAGGGGGCTAGTTTTGTGAGCTGCAGGCCGAGTTGGAGTGGAGTTTGGGGGGGAAAAGTGTGTGGATTGATGAAAAAGAAGCAGTGGAAGCAGTGCAGCAGGCACCCGATTGGCTTTTGCCACGCACACAAAACATGCACATAGAGTGCAACTTTTAGCACCAACCGAATGCAGTTGCATGCCACACACACACACACGCACACACAGAGAGACAGACAGACAGACAGACAGACAGACAGACGCAGCAGGCTGCTGTGCAAAAAACGAGTATCAAGTGAATATTTGTTGTACATAGGCGAAAAGTAAAAAAGGAAAGAAGAAGCAGCAACAGCAAGCAGCAGCTGCAGCAGCAGCAGCAAAAAACCAAAAACTGAAAACTGAAAACTGAAAAATGGAAAAACAAAAAGTGCAAAAATCCAAAAACGCTTGTAGAAAAATGCAGTTTTTCTGGGTGTGGCAGGCGTCGGCGTCAACGTCGGCAGCGGCAGCGGCAGAGACGCAATGCATTTGCATTAGAGCGCTGAGCCACAGAGCCTGAAGCCTGGAGCTGGAGCTGGAGCTAGAGCCGAAGCCGGAACCGGAACCTGAGCTCGAGCCTTGCAAGCCAAAATGGCTGCCTAAAACAGTGTATGCCTGTGTGTGTGCGTGTGTGTGTGTGTGTGTGGAGAGCGAGAGCACAACAACAGGCAAATGCAGTTGCAAATACATGCACACACACACACACACACACACACACACACACACACACAAATGTAGATGAGGGGAGTTGCGGCGCGGCTGTAGCTCATTTTTAGTTGGTGCAAGGCAAAAGAATAACAACAACAGCAACAACAACAACAGCAACAACAACAACAACAATAGGAGCAACTGCAAAACGCAACTGCATTTTCACTCCCTTCTTTCCACTGGTATATAAAGCCCTACCCCTAGAGCCTCCCTAGGCTCGCTCTGTGCTTTGTATCCCTATTTGATATCCTAAAAAAGTACACAAAATTTTTGGTGCGCAAGCAGCGCAGTCAACGCTGGCAGCGACGACACGCCCATGTTTTATGTACAAACCGACGGCGCCTTTTACATGCGCGCAGCCACTGCTTCAGTGTGTGTGTGTGTGTGAGCGCTGTGCAAAAAAGGAAACAAAAAAGCGAGATGCAAAACACTAAAACTAATGCGCGAGAAAGAGAAACAGACATTAGAAAACGAAAAGCGTCGCTTCGTTTCGTCGCTGTACGTCGTGTGCGAGCACAACGACGAGAGAGCTCGTGTGTGAGCGAGAGCAAGCGCTTCTGGCAGTGGGAGAGAGCGAGCGCGCTGTGTACGAAGGCAACGGACTACAACTACGACGACGACTGTGTTGTGTTGTAGTTGTGTGGTGAGTTGTGGGTGGTGGGTTGAAGGGTGGTGCTGAAGCGGACATAGATGTGGTGTGTAGAAGCAGTAGTAGTTGCCTGCTTTGAGAGACAGAGAGATAGAGAGAGAGAGAGAGCGCGCGTGCTCTGCCATATATTACTCTCAATGCGTAACGAGAGAGCGAACACACTTTGCCAGCCAACTGTACAAGCAAAGAGCTTTAAGTCGCTAAGCGTTCAAATGGATCGTTACTGGAATTTCTTAAGAAATTACAACAAATAACTGAGACTGAGAGTGTCTCAAATCTCGCTCCTCTCTCTCTCTCTCTCTCTCTGTCTCTCCTTTCCTTTCTGCTTGCTCTGCCCTTTCCTTCACACTTATGCATATTCCGCTTAGTCTCCCCTTTCGTATGTCTCTGTGGCGTCTTAAGCAGCTAAAACTGACTGTATGCAAATAGGGGATAAAGGATAAAGAAACAAAACAGAAAGCAACAGAATTGTAGCATGTGCTTTTTTCAGAAACTAAAAATAATCCTTTTTTAATTCTTTAATCTTCCTCTATTATGTGGAATTATTATATATTATGGAAGGAATTATTATATTATAATACGTATTATTATAATATATTAGTATGATTAGAGTAAAAATACTTAAATATATTCTAGCAAATAGGACAGGATATCCATAAAAACAATGAACATTTCCTGTTTTGTTCTATTGAAAATAGTTTCTAAAATAACTTCAAAATTTATTATTCCTCCATTCAATAAATTCAAAATTTATTATGCCCATTATATTCCATTATGAAAAGATATCTACCTATAGACCTATAGCATCTCATATATTTTATTGCATTTCTTCTATATATTTTTAAGAGTTTTTAAAAAATGTTATAAAAATTGGGATAATAAATATAGTTACTTTTTTAAGACAAGAGCGAAATAGAAAATATAGAAAAATATTTAGAATTTGTTGTAGTTATCCCAAAAAGATTATTCATTTAAAGTAGTATTACAATATCAATTCAAAAACGGATGGAAATCAAAGGTTCCATAGATTTTTATATATTTATTTATTTTTTTATTTATTATTTATTTTTTATATTATTATTTTCTTAGATATTATCAAAATTTCTTTAACCAGTTTTTAAAGTTTTTAGAGGAAATTAAGTAATTATTCAGTTGCTGAGAAGTTTCTAGAAGTCTCATGTATTAAAAACATAAAGTTTAATACAAAACTGGATTAAATTTATTGATTTAAGTTTTGATTGTAATATTAAAGCGAAGTACTTCCCCTTTCTAGAATATTTAAAGTTTTGAAAACAATTGTTCAAAGTGCTGTGGCCTGAAAAGGGCAAGCAATTTTTATAATATTTTCAGAATATTCTAGTTATCAATATAATCCTTTTAAATTTTTTATAGTAAAAATAATTCAAGAGAATTTCTTGGCCTAAAAAAACAGAGATAAAATCGGAAGCTAAATTATATTTTTTTCGATCAATTTCATCAGAGAGGGAACAAAAAATGCAAGCGGCACTTGACGTTAAATTAAATTTCATACGAGTATAAATTAAAGACTATTTGATATGGCCAGATTAATAGTTGGCAACACACACACACACACACACAGAGAGAGAGCTGGCATTGTTATTGGACAACATCCACATGGTTTTACATGGCTCGGATAGGCATAGAGGAATAGAAGAGAAGGGAAGAAGAGGCTTCTCTCGGCCATAATAAACGCAACTATAATACAAAATAAACACATAGCCGAAACAATCTAAATATGGCGAAAATTTATGTATTGATTTTCATTAAAATTATGCTGCCTGGTTTCGGTTTTAGCATAGTCTGTTCCCTGTTCCAGTCTGCGTCTAGTTCCCGCCCCCCTCCCCTCTGCTGGCTGTGGCGTTTTTCCAATTTGAACACCGCTGGGCGCCCCGGAAAATTGAAAATTTTGTGAAAACAAAACAATGCAGCAGCAGTTGCAGTTGCACACACCGAGCGAAGAAAGGGGGGAGGGAGGGGGTGACCAACAGTCGCCGGGGCAAGTGCATCATTTTTCATCAAAAAACAACAACAAAAAATAGACAGGGAGGGGGACGGACAGAGGGGGGGCTAACAAACAAAAACCATTTGGCCCGGCCATAGTCAACGGGGGCAGAGTTTAGCTTTGGGTTATGCATCATAACTATATGTCTATGCGCGGGAAGCAGCAGCTGGAGAAGGACCAGGAGCAGGAGCAGGAGAAGGAGCTGCATATAAATCTATAGATTGCAGCAGGATTCACATCCAGGCTGCTGCTCCTGGTGTTGCTGCCGCTCCTGATGCACCTTTCATATGCAATTTATGCACGTCATCTGTGCTGCGTTCAAATCCATTGTACAGGCTCGTTTCGCTCCTCTGCCCTGCCTTTCCCTTCGACAGCAGGGAAAACCTAAGCATAACCAACACCCACATATCCAGCCGCTTTTAGCTTTTTTCTAGCCAATTTATAGGCCTCGGTTCTAGCGCATTGACTCTTACAACGGGTATTTTAGCTGTGGCAAGCAATAGAAAATAGAGTATTCATTATGTCTAATATTTTATCCACTCAGATTGAAGGGAAGTTGAAGAAGAATTTCAAGAGGAAGCCATTGGAAAAGGATGTTTTAGTACAGTCTTCAGTTACGACTTCACTTCACTTTCTTTTTTATGAAAGAGATTAAAAAGAGAGAGAGAGAGAGAGAGTATATGGGTTTCGTGGTGATTACTATTCATCGTTCTCTGAATATTGTTGTTTATTCTCTGCGTTCGAGTATATGCATTGCGTTTTTCCAGCTTTTCTATTTGCATTGTCGACCAACGGCAGCAGCAGCGGCAGCGCAGTTGACGTCGACGTCGTCTGCAATGTTTGCCCTTTCTGGTTTTGTTGTGCATCGGGCAGCGAGCAGCGGGCAGCGGGCAGCGGGCATTGGGCTTGGTGCATCCTACAACAGAGTTCCTGGATTCTGGGCAGAATCATGTTTTTGCCAAAATGCATTTTCATACGCCACGTAAGCCGGCCCAGCCATATACTCCCACTATCGCACATTGTGCATGCATGCGGGAGTCTCTCTATACATGTCCTCTATATAGTCCTCCGACCAGGACACACAGGTCCCAGCTTATGTGGGAATGCATCGTACATGGCTCACCATGTGCAGTGCAATGCACTTTTATCTAATCAAAGCCCAAAACCGGAGTTGGAGCTGGTTGGGTGAACCATTCCGACCATTTTTAGCCTTTCGGCCTGATGAAGAGCGATGGCTTTAAATTTAATTAATGCATTTTCCGGCTCCGTTGCTCTCGCTCTTCCTGTGGCCTCACTCAATTTGACAGTTATATGTCTATTTATCTAAACACTATTCCAGCTGTCTCCCTGCCTCCTGCCTCCTGGCTGCCTGCCTGTCTGTCTATCTGTCTGACTCTTTTTATTTCATCTCTTTTTGATAGATTAGTTTAGACGCATTTCCAAATTTTAATTTAGAAAATTCATATCCAGTTTTTGGATGCGTAAAGAGTATGATTCGCTCAGGACATATGAAAAGGATATTCAGAAAGATTCGAGAATATTTTAAATATCTTCAAAATTTAAATTTGGTTCAGTCAAAATAGTTACGCCTTTTTTCAATTTCACTTTAGCATTAATTAAATGAGGGTGTAGCCAAATATTCAAAGGAAAATGCTAAATTTTCAAAAAACAAGCTAAATATTGAAAAGGCAGCAAAAACAGTTCAAACAACGCTGCGAAAAAAAGCAGCGACAGGTTGCTGCAAATAGTGGCAGAAAAAAAAAGAAGGAAAATAGAAAATGGAAAAGAGTTTTCAGTGCAGCAAGAAATGTAGGCGTAACATCAGATGCAGGCTCGCAGTTTTTCACAAAACTCTATGGCCCAACTCAATGCACTTTTCCGCGAAAAGCTAATAAGAACAGACAGCAGCGGGGGCACGAAGGGGATCAGGTTAGACACATAGATACAATGCTCCTGGTGTTAGCCATGGCCATCGCATTGGATTTGGCTTTAGCTTTGACGCTGACTAACGAACCTGATTGGGATCTCTGAACCTGCTGCCATTAGAAATGCACTTTTTCGAATTAAAAAAACAGAACCACCATTTAATGGTCTTTAAGGAACAAAGTTTCTTTATACCAGAAAAGAAAAGTCACATCTTTTATGAGTTTTCATAAGGATATAGAATCTATCGACCAGTTTTGGTTGTTATTCTGATAATAATTCCAGCTGATTGGAGTGGGATCATCTAAGGACTAAAATGTGCCTAATCTTTAACTAAGTTCTGATCAAATGGGTCTTATCAATGCTTTTCTCTGGAGTTCACTCTAAGGACCTGGATATTATTGTAGGTACAACTTAAACAAAAAAGAGTAGAAAACAGAGGCTAGAAATAGTCTAACAAGGTTCTATCCATAAAGGAAATGAAGTAGAGCCTTTTCAATAGATCTTCAGAGTTCTTCAAATATTTACTTACAATACAAAATTTGAAGAGAGGCTACAAAACTTTTTAAATAGGGAAGAATATTGAGTGCCAAAGCCTTAATATGTTCAAGTTTTTTATTAGGGGAAGCTTCTTTACTAGTTAAGTTTCTTCATCGAAAAATCTGATCTAAATCTTAAGACTAATATCTCTTTTAGCGAAAAAGAATAAATCTTAAGACCTTTATTATATCTGGGTTCCTTCAGATGAGATCTAGTAAATTCTTTTTTATAAATAAGCACTGCGAAAGATAGAAACTTTTCCAAAAACTTTTCAAAAACTAAGAAATCAAATGAATAATTTCACAGGGCTTTAAGGAAGATCCACTGAGAGAAAGTCTTACTTAGCTCTTCTATAAAATTCCAGCTGATTTTAGGAATTCTTCTTAGCATGAATTTTATGAAGATAAACTGAGGCTTAATTGTGAATCCTCACCCTCAAAGTGAAGCTAAAGAAGAAGGACATTTTAAAGGCTTTAATCAAATTAAGCTGCGTGCAGCAGCCTTTATATTTTGAATTAAGCCAGACTCAATTGAAAAGGGGACCAGGCTTATACATAAATATTTGTACGCTTTTATTGTAGACTTTAAAGCTGTGCCATTTGTAAGATTCTCAAGTTACACTGGGAAAAATGAAAAGAAAAACTGGAAACGAGTCGAAGAGAAAGGCAAACTGCAGTTGTTTATCATTCGGCATGCACTGCGCTTTGTCCCTCCCCGCCTCCCCCCTGCAGTCCCTTCTTTTTCATCAGTTATATGGCCGTATATATGTATATATACGGGTGCATTCTGTGATCTATAACCCACTGGGTAGCCGCTGCAATTCTTCCAAAAACAAAACAAACTAAGAGCAAACAGCGCTGCTGGCAGCCATGGCAACAAACTGAGCTGAAACTGAAAAATAAGCAAAAATCAAAATGCATGGCAACCATTTTGAATAACAAGTGCGCAGACCCCAGCACAGAGCCCCCCGCCCCCCTCCGCCTAAAAAAAAAAGCATTCCCTTTCCCCCCTTGCGCCTGGCAAAAAGAAGAAAGCAGCCAGCCAGCCAGCCAGAGAATCCTGTAGAAAAATGCATTGCGAGTGCAGTGCAAGAAAGGAAAAAATGCAGCCAACGGCTTCCTGCAGCCGCCTCAGCAACAACACAAAACACAACACACAAAAACGACACTGGAGCCCTGTCCCCCTCCCTCAACTAACTGCAGTTGCATTGTGCACAGGATATGCGCCTCCTTTCGCACCCTGTCGCCTCCTGCCGCCTCCTTGTGGGCACAAAAAAGCGACAAAATCAAATGTCGAGAAATAAAATTTCATGCTAAAAAAGAGAAAACTGTGTACAAAAAAACGAGGAACACAAGACGAGTTCAGGTTTTTTTCAACACTTCCAAGCAGCAGGAGAAGGTAGGCAGAACAAGGACAACGCAGTTGCGGATTGAATGGAGGGGGTTGGGTGGATCGGGGGGGCGGTGAGAGGGTAGTTTCATAGGAGCAGCCTATTTCAAAAAATTGAAAATGCAAAATTTCATTTGTGCAGCGCGCCCAACGTGAGAGTTGCAGGGGGGATTTTCCACATCCATTTTCCATACCCTGGCCCTGGTTCAGGCCCAGGCCCAATGTCTGGTTGTAGTTGTTGTTATTTTTGGATGAGAGGCCTGGCGCACCGACAAAGCAATTCTTCAGAAATGAAATGTCCTGCGCCGGCTCTGCTCTGCTCTGCTCCGCCTGCATTGCATTTTGCACAAACTCCATGCTGCATGCAGTTGGGGTTCGTTTTGGGGTTCGGAGTGCGGAACACACAGAGCAATGGCGACAACTGTCAGCTTCATAAGACTGCAAGTAGAACAGGAGCAGGAGAGGGAGCGGGAGCGGGAGCAGGAGCAGGAGGTGTGCCCATTTCCCGTTCCATTTCCACTGGCACTGGCCGAACCCCATCGAAAAGTCGTACAAAACGTAAACAACAACAAGTTTTGCTATTTGCTGCACATAGAAGAAGCAGGGCAGGAATTGGAAAATGCTCCATTGAGGAGAGAATGAGCAGTGGGCTTGGTTCATTGCAGACAAAGCAAATGCAATCAGCATTGAGTTTTCGTATATGTTTTCCTTTTCCTTTCCATTTTTATTTTTCCTATTCAAATTGTGTTTTTCTTTTTCTTCTTATGAAAAGCATCTGCTTTCAAGGATGTAATGAGAGCAGAAGTCCTTTGATCTAAGCAAAGTTCTAGAAATTTTAAGTGGCAAAATTCTGTTAAATTCTAAATAAATAGAAGGCTACTCAAAAAATAGAAAGAAAGAAAGCAGCTGAAATTTACCTCTTACAGCCTGAGCGCCAAAAAGTATGCAACGCATCACGTCAAAAGGGGCGAGAGTAAAAGCTGCTCAAAAGCCCAACCCAAAACTTTTCACTCATCCAAATGAAATATATGTAAGCAGGCTCCAGGCGCGAGTGCGCGACTAGACTTAGTTTACCCTAGAATAGATCAATTAATAATATATTTCTCACCTAAAGTTCCTGAATTCCACAAGAAAAATATAGCCTACTTTTTGTATAATTAGGTAAATCCTATTATTACTGGATAGAGCTATAAATTCAGAATATATAAATCAAATTCTCTGCCTCTTTCTACAGTAGAGCAACCGTCTAAGAGGGAGAGTATACCTAGAGGATAGCCCCAAAAAGTAGGCCATAGATATTTCTCAAAATATTTTCATATAATATGGAGTTTAGCTTCTAAAAAAGAATACTTGCTGGATTTGGCAAGCACAATTTATATGCCCCATTTCAGTTGGAGTACAGGGTATATGAAACGGTGCAACCGGCGAAGGCAGTTGGCATTCAAAAAAGTGAAATCAAAAACTGCAACTGCGTTGCGCAAAAGGCGGTTGGAGCCGGGGGGGGAGGTATAGAAAGGAGAACGAGTTGGATGCAGGACGACGACGGACAGTGAGGAGCAGGGCGGGGCAGGGCAGGTGGTGGGGCATGTGCTGATGCGGTGCCATCTACTTCAGTTCCAAGTGAAAAGCGGCAAGAAAAAAATGCAAGCCAAAGGCTGCAGTAAAAATGGCACAAAACAAACCAAAAAAAAAGAAGAGAAACTTGCCAAAAAAAAAAGAAAATGCAAATGCAAAACAAAAACTCAAAACACAAAACTGCAAAAGGGAGGCAAGCAGCAGGGGCAGAGGGATGTGGGGTAAGAGGAGGTGTTGGCCAAGTGGAGCGACGAATCAGTGGCCATGTTGCATGGCCAGGCGGATGCACATTGTTAGGGCACAGGCCGTGGAATTGGATTGGACGTACTCGTAACGTGGCTGCTGTTGCTGCAACACGGCGGGTTGGGGGGGGGCACCGAGGCAAACCAAATCAACAGAGCCGTCGTCGAGACGCCTTATGGGGCACAGCATAACACGAGGTATGAGTGCATGCAACACACTGTGGCAAGTAGAGAAAAAAAATGGAGCAGGGAGGCGGCGTCGCGCGGCAACTTGAAGATGTGCGCCGCGGCAGGAATGCTGCATTTTGTATTTATTGCAACCGAATGGGGGTGCCAGGAGTCTGGAGGCAGGGCAAAATGCTCGAGGAATGGGTGGCAGAGGGTATAGCAGAAGGGTAGTATGAACAATAAGGCGACTTGGGCACGTACAGATATGGCAAAAAAAGACGCGAAATGTTAAGCTTGGCAATTTTTTGCAGCGTCTGGCGGGGCGGCGCTGGGCGGGCTGGGCGGGTTGGGGCGTGGCAAGGCTTAATACTGTCGCATTTGTCTTGGAAACTGAAACAACAGACGTCGTCGTCGCAGACGCTAAAAAAATGCATAAAACGTTGCAGGAGCCGGAGGAGGAGGAGCAGCAGGAGGAGCAGGAGCAGGAGGAGGATTGAGCGCAGCTGCTGCTGCTGCTGCAACGTTGATTTGATGAACATTTCGCAGGATAACGTGCCAATGTCTAGCCTGTAATATGCAAAAACGCGACGTACAGACTTTTGCCTTGAGGGATTTGAGGGAAACCCCCGCTCCCCGTCTCCCCGTCTCCCCGTCTCCAACTGACCGCTGGCAATGCAATTCTTCTTCATTGTAATTTGACTGTGTACAGTCAGCCACTGATTCCACTCGCCCTAACCTCAAAGTACTACTACTAGGACCAGGAGTAGGCGCCCGAGCAGTGCCCCCAATGCGCATACAAATTATGGAACGAAGCGGACGCAGGAGTCGTCATGCGTTTTCGTGCCCCGTGCCCCGTGCCCAGTGCCCGTGCCACGTGTCTGTGTCCATTGTAAATTTGCAATTTTTGTCGAGTGCTGTGCCGCTTTGCTTTGTTTCCAGATTGCTTTCCCGGGCTGGGAAAGGGAGGGGGCAGAGCAAAAGGAAAAAAACATTCAGAAATTACGCGGCCAAAATGCATTTTGATGTAGTCTGTGTAGACAGCAAACGTTGCATACTTTTTGGGGACTAGCTAAATGAAAAAAGCCACTAGAGAAAGGGTATTTGCGGCGAGTCGCAGACTGCATACCCTTCCCCATGGGAATAAGCAGCTGACAAGAGTTCTTTGATTTCATTATGGTGATCTGCTGAGTCCAATCTAGAACGATCTTTCATTTAACACACACATTTATCTATCAAAACCGTTGGCAATACAACGACTCTTGGATCGATTGTTCCTTTCTAGGGAAGCTATATGATATAGTAGTGCGATCTGGAGAATTCGTATTATTCAATTAGAAAACACTCCTCTAAATCTGACCTTTAATTTTCTTCAATATATCTTAAGAAACAAATTATCCATACAACAACTCTTGGATCGACTGTTCCTTTCTATGGCTCATAAGGTGAGGGACGAGCAGACTGAAAGACAGAAGAGGGTCGACAGAGGGACGACAGAGGAACGACAGAGGAACGACAGAGGGACGAACAGACGAACTTGACTATATCAACTCTTCTTCTCTTCTGAGTTGCCTTCTTCAATTCTCTGTAGATTCCATGATAGAGCTGTAATACCCTCAGTAAGGGTATAAAAACAAGCTGTCACTTTTTTTTGCTGTGTGTACGAGACTTAAGTATTGGCAACTCAGTTTTTCGGTTTTTTGCCAAGTCTTTTGTTTTAAGCCGACTCAAGCTGACTAATCGGTATGGATGCACTCTCCGGGGAGGCGGCATGGGGCGGCTTGGGGGCGGCATGGAGTGGGAGGTTTTTCCATTATGCTCACTCAATCAAAAACTGCAACATAACAAAAGTTATGGCAGCAAATTTATTATATTTATATATAAGTTTAGATATATCTGGCCAAAACTTTACCTAGCCATTCTATATATATATTCCATTCTCCCTCTTCCCTCCTCTCTCTTACTGCAGTCCGGTTTGGGGGGGATTTACTTAAGCTGCTTTATCATATGCAACTGCAAGTTATTCAATTATTTTAATGGAATCTACGCTTTGGTTTTTGCAAATATTACAGAGAGCTCCGGCAGCAGCATACGGATCTAACTTCAGCCTGGCCAACTGGCGCCTCTCCTCCCGCCCCGCCCTTGGCAGCTGGTGAGTATTTGATAAAGCGTTTCATTCAAATGCAAATTGAATTTATTTATTTCTATTTTTATTACTGGAATATTTCTTAAATCTAATTTGAATGCAATTTGAGCAGCAAACAAGACTGCAAATTGTTTCCTTTCAAGCTTGAGCTAGGCGTAGTTTCTGCTCCTCAAAGGAAGCCTTTGAATCGAAAATAATCGATAACTTTTAATCGAATTAATATTGAGTAATTGCTGTCAGCATTAAGTGGAAATTTAAATTTTGGGGTCGAACTTAAATGTGCGGTTAATCGAACCAACAGCAAAGTAAACAGGCGAATGCAAAATGCATGGACTCCACGCCGGATGGGGCTCCGCCAGAAGATACACAGGAAGTGCGATGGATGGTTGGCCGGTTGGATGGCTCGTTCGCTGGTCATTAGGCGGGCAAAGGGGGGCGGAGGGATGAATTAGATAGTTGCAGGGAAGGGCGTAGGGAAAGGGGGGGCGGGGCAAAATGGAAAATTGTCAAATATTTGCATAGGCAATTTAGCATGCGGCAGGAGCGCAAATAATTACAAAAACGTACAGAAAACAAATAACTAATAGAAATGAATGAATGAAAAATGCAGCTACTCCTCGCACGATTCAATGAAAATAAATACGAAAAAATAGAGAAAATTCAGAAAATAGGGAAAATCGCCGCAAATAGCGAACAATTGAAAAGCGTAAAGTAAATAAGCGTGCCGGAAAATAAATACAAGTGAAAACTGCAGGCAAAAACAGAGGGGAAAAAAAACAGGGTAAAAAAATCTAGACAGCTTTCAAAGTAAATTGAATTAAATGCAATGTTAATATATCATTATGAAATTCAGGTTTAATTGTCATCAACGCCTGAAAATGAATACTTTATGAAGCTCTTTTCCAGCACCATTTGCCAGATATTTAGTTAAGAACAGCTATTAATTTATAACTAAATGTTTTCTTTCATTAGTCCTTTTTTCAACTAGTCAGTTTTCATTCAATTAATTTCAAATATACCCTTACAGAGGGTATTGCAATTTAGGCATTGAAAAAGGCATCTTCTACCCTTGAAGGCACATAAATTATTGATCAGGTTGTAGCCAGGATCTTCGCTCCGTCCGTCTTCCATTTGGTATGGAGCCTTTATTACTACTTTTCAAATAATCCCTTTTTCAATAAATCCAACCAATTTGAAAGCAGTTTCTGCTATGAAAATGAATATAATTATTGTTAAATTAGCAGCCAGACATAAAAGACTTTTTCCTGCTCCCTTAGAGTGAAAGAAAGAGGCAGTAAAAAGCTGGAAAAATAGAGGGAAATGCAGCTTTTCCAGCTCTACATTTAGCCTGCATTTTTGCAGTGCAGTGCCAGAGAAAAGCCAACAAAATCAAATCAAAAAGCAGAGCCTAAAATTGCAGTAAACTTCGAGAAATATGCCTAAAGACTGGGTGGTAAATTTGTCAATTTTAAGATTAATTTCAGCTTCAATTCGAATCCAAAAATGTTTTCCAACTTCGTGTTGTTGTTTTTTTGATGTGGCCGAAAATCAGAGCCAAGTAATTTGCATGTCATTTAGCCAGAAACTTGAGGCTGAAAGCGTAGATATATTTGCATCCCAAAATGGATGGCAATTGCATTTGGTAGCCCCTCGCTTCGCTTCGCTCTGTCAGTCATGCACATCTACCACATAGACACAGCTACAAATACACATAAAGACACACACATACACACATATACATATTTTCAGAGATGGTCCTGTCAACGTCATATATCCTCGCACATCCGTTGTTCAATGCATTTTTTTAGGTGCCCATCCAAAGCGATGGCTTTGCTCCTATCCGCCCCATCCCGCTCCGCTCTGCTCCGCCCCACCCTGCCTCTATTCATTTGAAATGCAATTTCAAATTTTTTGCCACAAGCTTCTTCTACAACTCCAACCCAAACAACA
Organism: Drosophila repletoides; assembly: GCA_018150835.1. Classification (NCBI taxonomy): domain Eukaryota; kingdom Metazoa; phylum Arthropoda; class Insecta; order Diptera; family Drosophilidae; genus Drosophila; species Drosophila repletoides. The sequence continues at coordinate 449,803 of JAECWQ010000202.1, forward strand.
ACCAAAAAAAAGAAGAAGGGACACCCCCGAAAAAGTGCATTTTAGGCACCGGGCGACAGTTGCATTTGCCGAAAACCCCCGATTCATAGCCGAGCTGCCAGGGCCCACATTTGACGTACAATATTTTTAGTAGTCCTCAGTTCAGGCTCCGGCTCTGGCTCCAGCTCCTGCTCCTGCTCCGGGTTCTGCTCCGGATCCGGGTTTTTGCAGTTTCAATTGGGGGCTGCAAAAAATTGCAATCTAGGCAAAAATGCAACAAAGGCAAAGAGCTGGGCGTGCTGCAGGGGGCGTATTCACAGCGGCAGCAGCAAAAGCAGCAGCGGCAGCAGAGCTCTTTGTCTGATCCAAATCGATGTCGGCTCTTAGTAGTTGTGTGCATGTATCCATATATATACACACACACACACATACATATATATTGTATGTTATATACCCTATATTTTTATCAAATATAATTTATATGCTGCCTCTATTTTCTATATAGGAAAAGAACTAAAGAACTACTTTTCTCCCATCCAAAAAATCCCTGAAAATATTATTATTTTATTAAAATGCAATTTTTGAGGGGAAGTTTCAGTTTTGTATTCCTTTGATATAGAAATTTTAAGGTTTTGAATTGAAATTCTTTTTTCTAAACGTTTTTAAACATAGTCAAAGACTTCAATCCATTCCACTCTTTAACTAATAAAATAAACAAGGATATTCGGTGAAATATTTTATTATAAAAAAAGTCGTATTTTCTAGATATGTATAATTATTTTATAATTATTCCTCTAGCAAATACTTTTATAATTTTTCAATTAAAATTAGAAATGCAACTTTCAGACTTCCAATTCGGTTTTCAAAAACCACAAAAACTATGTTCTACTTACCATTTGGCGTCCTTAAAATTCCTTTCTTTCAAACGAATTGATTAAAAAATATTGGAAATATATTTTTGAGGAATTTAGAAGGAAATTCAAGTGAGAAAATGTAAACCTCCTATCAGAATTGGCTGGAAAGTAAGCTTGAAACCAGAAGAGCTTATCAAAATAAGCTGCCAAAGGACTCCTTTTGTTTTCAAGCAACTGATGCTGAAAAGTCCTACAGCCAATTACAGGGTATTTACGAGTCGTAGCTGTATCTTGCCTGGATATTACGCTTGAAACTAATCAAAGTAATCTGACAAAAGTAGGCCCTTTGTTCCTATGAAATTGCTGAGAGTTCCTACAACTAATTACAGGGTATGCGTGAGTCGTAGCAGCTCCTTGTTGAGTGTTTATATGTGCGTGTGCGTGCGCGTGTGCATGTGTGCATTCATTTAGCGCTTGTTCTAGCAAAAATGCAAATTTTTTTCCTAGCCATGGCAACAACGGACACCAACAACAACAACAACAACAAAACAAAAAAACAAAAAAAAGAAAGGCCAAAAAGGAGAATTGCAAAATTTTGTGCATTGCAATTTCAAAGCCAGCTAAATTTCGTTTCGGAAAATGCATTTTCTGCTGCAGCAGCAGCGGCAGCATGGATTGGCAGCTGCGACATTACAAGCGAATTTAAGCTTTAAACTTGGCTAAAAGGCCAGCGATTTTTGTGGCTAGATTATAGAAAAGATACCCCAGCAATTCAGCAGTAGAGAAACAACCCCTCAAAAAAGAGAAAAAAAAGGCTAAGTGACAATTCGTACAATTAATTGACCGGAACAATTTCATAAAACTAAAAAATGTGAGGCATATATAATAAATTACCAAAGGATCCCATGACCAGCCATGTCACGTACCCAAAAAGAATAACCAAAATGTCAAAAGGGTTGCCAAAAATCTGCTGGCCACGGCTAAAACAACCTGAGGCTACAATAAATTGTTGGAAGTGGAATTAATGACGTTTAAAGAAAAGCTAAACGGGCAACCCTTAAAATAATTCGAATCTTTCTAATTAAGAAATATTTGCTTCTAAGCTCTCCGAGCTCTGACTATATATATATATATATATATATTGGTATATATATGTATATAAAGATATATAAGTATATATATATGTGTGTGTGTAGAGTACAAGGCAAAGAGCAGCAGCTGGCTTAACCCCTTTTTCTTGTGGTCCTCTGGCCGGTCCTTTGCCGGCATTGTGTGTGCATTGAAATAAAATAATAGTAAAAAGTTAAAATTCTATTCAAATTGTTTGCCAGCTGAAAACAATGTAATTTCATTTTATTTGAATATAAAATAGCTGACCAGCAGTCGCCCAGTCGACCAGTCGCCCAGTCGAGCGGCCTGCCAGTCGAAGCAGTTGAATCCTTCGGAGAAACCCACCCAGAGACCATCCTGCCTGCAAATATTCTCCATCTTATGTCAGAAAGTGCACAAAGTCGTCTTTTGTCTGACACAAACACTCATATATATCCTTATATATATATATAAATAGGTATATGTGAAATAATAGCTAGAAAAAGCTGCTCTCCTTCTTCGTCCTTGTTCGCCCAGGCCACCCACAGCAGCCTAACCAGAACAAGGTTTTGTATGATTACGTTGAAAACTTTACCGCAGTTCCTCAACTCAGTTTTAGATAGTTCGTTCAAATGTTGCACGTTTGTCCACTGTACAATGCCCCCCCCAACCCCAACCCCCTTCCTCTGTCCCTCCTCCCCTGAATGCGGTTACTGTGGGTGTTTTAGCCCCTGCACTGGTCCCAGTACATCTGAGAGGCAGAGTGAAGAGGACGAGTGAAGGTTTTGGTCAGCTTGTGCTTAGCTTAGGTTATATGCTTGGTTTTTATTGAAACTTTTGTTTTTGCCACACGAACGTTGCAAGGAATATTTGAAATTCTCTTCCTATTTGCGGGCCTGTAAGGACCTCTGCACGGGGCGGAGGGGGCGTAACCAAATTGTGTAATGCAGCTGAGGTTAGAAACGTACAAATGTCTATGTACTCAGTTGTAGCTAGTTAACTCGATCTTCTCCGGGTATCAGCTAAAAATGGCTCTGCCAACTAGAAAATATCCTCCCAAAAGGACTAAGAATTGAAGGAAAACATCAAATACCCTTTAGATATCGAATCAGCAGCATTCTTCAATGGAACCACTGAAAAGGAAGGGCCTTCTGCATAAGAAAGTATAGCAGAGAGATTTGATCCACTACAAAATAGTAGTAGAAAATGAAAGAAAATAACTTGAACTTGAATAGATATGGACATAATTTTGAATCCTTCAATATTTAGAGCTTTGTAGAAGTATATAAAATATGCCTTTCATCTGCCATCAGCCTAGGAATCCCCAGCAAAGGATACTCCCCAGAAGAAGCTACTACGAATTTCTTAAAACTGTGGCAAAGTCTGCCAAGCCTAATCCCAGCAGTTTCTAAACAACCCTTGTGTGTGGCCAAGAGGACTCGCCCATTCTTATGCGACTCCTTTCGTCCTTTTTTGAGGCAATGCGCCAACGTGCCACAACGCAAATTGCACTCCAAACATTTTACGTTAAATGGACGAGAAGGCATCCATGATATTATGCACAGCGAGAGAGACAGAGAGCGAGAGAGCTAGAGAAGAAAGCTGTAGAAAGAGTTGGAGAAAATGAACATATATGCAGAAGGAAGTTCACAGGACCTGTGCTAGGAGATTGGGAGTGGGCTGTTGGGCGGGGTGCACATAAAATTGCCAAGTATAAAGTCATTTGAATTTGAATTCAAAATTTTCTAATAACATTTCAGCTGAAACAATCTAATAACATGGAGAGACAGGGAAGTAGACCCACACACACACAGACACACACAAAGACCACAAAAAGGACGAAAACGAAAGGCGACCCACCCACACACACACACACGCACACAAGGCACAGCCGAGCGACGTGACGAGTAGAGCTCCTGTGTGCCTTTCCTCCTGGCTTTTTGTTCCTCCCCCACTTCAAAATGGGGGAAAAGCAAAAGTGTTGTTGCTTCTTTTTGCCTTTGTGTCCTTCAACATTGTCATCGTGAGTCGACGCAGTTGGAGACCCCCAGTCTCCTTCCCATATCTTGGCAATAAAATAATGACTCAACTGAACTGAAAACTAGAAATGTGAATTGTAAATGGCGCACAGGACACTCGCACACAGACACATATATACATTTGTGTATGTGGTGTATGTGTGGGGAAGGACACGTTACTCTTGGGTGGCCAGCCTCTTGCACGTAACCGACTTCCTGCCACACCCACCTTGTGCGCCTCTTGTCTGCTTTCTAAATTGTGCAATTTAATATTTGCAAGTTTCTATGCGGCCAGACTACTGCTCCTGCTCCTGCTGCTGCTCCTGCTCCTGCTCCTGCTCGCCCCCATTCCATGCCCCTGCTTTTGTAATTGCTTCATGCCGGCGACTGGCCTTGCCCTCATCCTCATCCTCATGCTCGTCTTCATTCGCGTCCTTCTCCTTCTACACCTTGCCCACATCCGCCAGAGATGGCCCCACTGCGTAAGTTCCTTTGCAGCTTTATTTTTAACTGTCCCAACAGCTTCCACATAGTTGGAAATACTCCTGTTTATATATATATATATTTATTCTCGTCCTGCGACTGGCTGTATATTTATATAATTCGGAAATCTCTTTCGCTGCAATTTCGCCAAATTTTAGTAGAATTTCCAAGGAATTAAGCTCCTTTTTTTACTGCTCTAATAGCTGCTACATAATAAAGGACTATTTGCATTTATATAGATCCCTATTCAGGCTATATATTCACATAAATTCTAATTCTTTTTCTCCACAATTTCGCCATATTTCAGAAGAAAGAAAGACAGAAGAATCTACGAATGATACTACATTAATACTCTTTCTTCTGAAGAAATACGGAAGAATAAATATCCACAACTTCTAGTACTTCTTCTGTATTTCTTCAGAAGAAAGAGTATTATTCTTCTGAAGAAATACAGAAGAAGAAATATCTACAAGTTATTCTTCATTCTCTTCTTTCTTCTGTTGAAGAAAAGGACTCTTTATACTATTTAGAAAAAATTCTACTCCCTTTTTGGCTGTTTCTATTGAAACTGTGGCGAGGGAGTTCTCTGGAACATCTGGAACTATAGAACTCATATCTTTCTCTGTTCTGACTTGACATGTGCAACTGCAGCTACAAAAACAACTGCTGGCTATATAATGCATTAGCTTTTGCCTGGGCTTTGGCCTGCTGGAAAGTTCTTCTTGTCAGAGAAAAGGATATGCTGTCATATGCATTTATTGTGGCACTTTGCATAAGTTTTCCCCCAGCTAGCTACTCTTTTTTACTCTTTTTGTTTAGCTTTAAAGCTAAAAATGTTAAAGCTTTAAGGCTGCAAGGAACTTCAAGCAAGTTGTCAAAAGGACCTTTTTTTTTTTCATTATATCATATAATAAGCAAATTAATGAATGCGTGGAAGTGCAAATTTGTTTGTGAAAAGGATGGAATGGATGCAAACGCTGGAAAGGGTAGCGAGCTACAATAAATGGCTCTAATTGTATAAGGAATGTCCTCGTCTGTCTGTCTGTCTGTCTGTCTGTCTCGTACAGAAAGTAAATTGCTTGAAAAATAAAAGCTGGGTCTAAATTAACTTTTGTTTGCATTTCATAAATGTTTCCAACGGGGAGGCGGCGGCGGCGGAGGGGCGGGGCACATAATTATGTAGCGCGCTGTCTTATTTTCGAGCGAGGCCAGCGAAAAGGCAGAAAGGCAGTCGAAAAAGGCGAGGACATCTAATAAATATGTAAATGACGCATTTAAATAAGAGGAAAAGCGGACTTTCGCCGTACTTTCCCCTCTTTTATTTCCAGTTTTTAATGTCATTTCTTAATAGCTACAAATATATAAAAATCACACCGAAAGATGTGCTTCAGCAGATAAAATGCGCATACGCCGCGTAAGCCGACCAAACCAAAGCTGAACACGCCGCACGTGGCGTCCAGCTTCGACGGTCACAGAGTCATTAAAATATACTCACTTTTTACATATATCTGTGAGCGAGGGTCGCCCTAACAGTTCTTCAATATAATTCCGCAAAGATAGTAGATATTATCCTGAGAAACCATACAAAAAGGTGAATTGAATTTCATCATTTTCCATGCTAGTTTGATATAAATCAAGACTAAACTAGAAGAGAAAATCTATCTACGGCATGCCGAAGATTATATACCCTTCCACACTTTGTATGAGTTATTCCTATGGCAGTTTCTCTGACAGCATTCCGATCCAGTCTGCCTTCATATATCGAGTCCTCTCATCATCTTCCTGGGGCCGCAGATGCCTCCTCCAATGCCTTACACACCTCGTGAAGAAATCATAATACCCTCTCTTATTTATACAGTACAAAAGTGTTTAAGGATATTGGCAAAATTGTTTATTTTCACATATAGAATGAGTCTTTCATTATCTTAAAATAACCCTCGTTTCTGTATGTATATTTGCTTATACGTAAGCACACGCGAAGGACATGTGACTCCTCCGCCCACGGCAGGACATTTTATTACCGCTGGAGCCGCTCGGGTTGGCTGGCTGGCTATACATACAGCCTCAAAGCTTGAGCCTGAATTAGATGTAGGTGGACAGTATTACGTACGATGGTATTCTGCCCGCAGTACTGCTGTACCTTTGCTGTGGCCCTTCCAAAAGCTGCAAATCCTTGAGATCCTTGTCAGCCCGTACCTCATTTACGTATGTGTATGTGTGTGTGTGTGTGTGTGTGTGGCCTCTGTAAATATGAAAATAAATAAATCCTAAGCGTAAGCCAAAGTTTTGATGTATGCCCCCAAGCAGTTAAAATGTTGCCTGGCGAGCGGATTTCAAATCCTAGGAGCAGAGCCTTCTCGCTCCTGTGTGTGTGTGTGTCTGTGTTTGTGGGAAGGGATTTCAGTGGGAGGGAGGTAGGGAGGAGGGGTCTCTCTCCTGACAGGATCTGGAAGGGCAGTCAAAGTTATTTTAGGGCCACATTTTAAGCTCTTTGGCAACGTGTCCTGCGCATACAGAAATGGTACGTGATGCTACCGCTTCGCCTTATCTGCTGCTCCTCCAGCTGAAGGCTGCTCTCCCAAGTGGATTGGGTGGCTTGTCTGAGTGTTTGTGGGTGGTTTTAATATTTTAGGTGCTTTAAAGTTATATAACATGCTGCCTGCTTCTAGCTCTAGCTCCTGCCAGCTCTCCACTCTCCGCTATCCTCTCTTTTCTCTCCTATGTGGCGCATTATTTATCAGCCAAACAGGAAATTAAAAAGGCACTTTTTTTGCTTATCTTGGCGCTTAGCTAGAGAATTTGATGTAGTATGTGCAGAAGGAACAAGGGGAGGGACTGGAGGGAGGCAGGCAACATCACAAAAGCGATTTTAATTAATTAGACAGAGCTGCTAAGAGACGTAAACTCTGGCTCCATCCAAAACTATACAACTTTTTACATGAGGTCCCTTATCAAATCCACCACAGCAGCAGCAGCGGCAGAGGCAGCGGCAGCGGCAAAGGCAGCGGCAGAAAAGTTTAAAACTATTAACTAAAAATTTTCTATTAAAACTTTTTGCGGCCACAACGGCAAGAAGGAAATATACCCTGTAATTCCGTATATTCGACTATAGGCAATTCTGAATAGCTCAAAAACTGAGGGAAAATAAATTAATTGAAATCAATTTGGAAAATAAATTAAATTTATTATTAAACATTTATATCTAAAAAAATATTTATTCTCAAGCTAAAAAAAATGTGTTTCCTAAATTCACTCATATATTGCATTCAAAATTTTTTGTAAAATTAAATTTTATTTAGAAAAAAGTATTCAAAATACTCTAAAAATAATTCAAGGATTGTAGTTTAACAACATTTAAAAAACACAAAAGGAAAACTTAATTGCTTACCGCAATTTATTGCAGTTTTTATATAAATCATCTTCGCTTCATACCCTCAATATCCATATATGTAAGCAGCAGCTACCCTTTTCTGCTCTCTGCGTACAGGGTATTTTGATGAAGCATAAACTTTTTGCCCCGTAATTGTTGTTCTTGTTTTTGGCTGTGCCCACAAGCAAGTTTAATTTGTTGTAAACTTTTATATTCAAAGGAAAACAAGCAAAGGCGGCGAATGTCCTTGCGGCTCCTGTGCACTTGCGGTATCCTTTTTTCCATCTCCTTTTTATGTTGTTGTTAGCAAAACAAAATTATAACTTTTAAACATGTTTTTTATACTCTCTTTGCAGATTTCCCTGGAGCTGAAAAACTGAACTGCTGCATTTAGTTTATATGCTTAAATAGACGCTCTAACTAACCAAATTAATTTCTAAGAAACGCTTTTATTTTTAGTATTATAATTTGTAGTCCTTGGCTTTTGTAGTTGCCCTAAGAATGCTTTTTGTTGTTGTATTAATATGCTTTTAATAAAATAAAAAAATGCTTTGATTCGGCCTTAAGGAATCGTCAAGGAGCCAAAAACCCGTATGGAAATACGTGAAAAATTCGCGGAGAAAAGGTCGGTATCCCTGCACCAAGTAATGTCTCTGTTTCAGCTTACTTTCTAACTCGCACTCACCCTATGAGTTGGGTATAGCGCCATCTGTTGGCTGTCGGTCGAACTATGAACAAAACAACCCCTTTGCCAAAGGCTTTCTAATATTTCAAATTAGAAAGCTTTCAGCATTAGAGCTTTGAACTTTGTTTGAAAGCATTTCCCATTGGAATGGCAGTCAAAAATCTAATTAGAATGTAATAGATATTTAAATAAATCTATATTTGTATCTCAAAGATTCTTTTGCATCTCACAGATACTTTTGCATCCAACAAATACACTAATTGTATCTCAAAGATACTTTTGTATCTGAAAGATACTTTAGTATCTCATAGATACTTTAGTATCTCATAGATACTTAGCCCACATATCCTTCAGATACATTTGTGTCCTGCGGCAGGACACCGCTTGGCAGCCAGAAACTTCCAAAAATACCAGGCTGAGCACCAGGCGAACAGAATCAGCAGCAGGTGCAAATTATGTTAATTAACATTAGCACTGTTAATTAACATTTTCACTTGGCACTTGCTCTGTTAACATAACATTAAGGCGCCTGCAGCTAAATTCAAAAATCCGCCAGTGGGGCAGCCAAAAATCAAGAAATTCTGGCCTGGCGTACCAGGCGAACAGAAATCATCAGCAGGTTGCTGCCAATTTTTCCTACCCACTAAAAGTATGCAATAAACGAAATATTGGCTGTTAAATTTTTAAATTAAATATCCGTTGGCTTTGAATTTTGTTCGTTGAACTGCGATTTAAATCTTTTGTTCCACCCTGAAAGTATGCAGCATAAAAAGATGTTGCTGCATTTGTATACGATTTTAAAAAGGACATAACTTCCGTAAATCCTTACGGATTTTGAAGCGACTACCCGCGTTCTACTCGTAAGGACGAAATCTATCGATTGGCATCCAAGGATATGGGGGTCATCTAAGGATCATCGACTTGAAAAATTTCAGTCAGAACGCGCAAGAAAACAATCCAAAAACACATAATGCAGGATAACTCGAGAACCACAAGGACGATTTTGATGTCCTTTGGTCAGCTGATAGTCCTTATCAATACGCATCGTTTGACCCATGACACGACAGGATACGCCAGGATACGGCCGAGATATAGCTAATTTTCTCTATACAAAAAAGTCCTGTTTTCTCGGCTCCCTGAAGGACTTTCGTCCTTTTTATTACATTTTCTGATTTGGTAGGATAAGGGCTATCTGCTGGCCAAAGGACATCCTGATAGTCCTTCAAATGGCCGAGCTACAGGCGATTTTCCATTTTTTTGACATTTTTCCTATGCCTACCCCTTAAAAACTTTCCAAGTGCATTTTTTGGTAGAAAAATAGCTGTAACTTAGCCAAATCTTTACGTATTTGGCCAAGATTGGTGTCGTTGGAATCGTCAGGACGATATCTATCGATTGGCATCAAAGGATATAGGGGTCATCTAAGGATCATCAACTTGCAAAATTTCAGTCGATGCGCAAGATGACTTGCATATAACAGAAAAACAAGTATAACTGTAGAACTACAAGGACGATTCGAATGTCCTTTGGCCACCAGATAGCTCTTATTAATACTTACCGTTTGAGACAGGACCCATCAGGATCCACAAGGACATGGCCATATTATAGCCAATTTTCTGTATTCAAAAAAGTAATTTTTTCTCAGTTCCCAAAAGGATTTTCGTCCTTTTTGTTACGTCTTCTGATCAAACAGAATACGCCCTATCTAATGGCCAAAGGACATGTCGATAGTCCTTCAACTGATAGTGTTGCAAGAGATTTTATATTTTCAGGATATTTTGGAAAAATAGCTGTAATTCAGCCAAATCCTTGCGCAAATGACCAGGACCTGTTTCGTTAGAATCGTAAGGACAATATCTATCGATTGGCATCCAAGGATATAGGGGTCATCTAAGAATCATCGACTTGGAAAATTTCAGTAGGGAACCGCAAAAAAAAGTGACCAAAAACACAAAATCCAGGATAACTTGGAAACTACTAGGACGATTTGGATTTCCTTTGGTCAGCTGATAGTCCTTAGTAATACGCATCGTTTGAGCCAGGACTCGACAGGATACGCAAGGATATGTCCGAGATATAGCCAATTTTCTATATACAGAAAAGTCCTGTTTTCTCAGCTTCCTGAAGGACTTTCGTCCTTTTTATGGCTAATTCTGATCCAGCAAGATATGGGCTATATTGTGGCCAAAGGACATCCTTATAGTCCTTTTAATGGCTGAGTTACAGGACATTTTCTGTTTTTTTGACATTTTTCCTATGCCTACCCCTTAGAAAATTTTCAAGTGCATTTTTTGACCGAAAAATAGCTGTAACTTGGCCAAATCTTTATGTATTTGGCCAAGATTGGTGTCGTTGGAATCGTAAAGACAAAATCTATCGATTGACATTCAAGGATATAGGGGTCATCTAAGGATCATCGACTTGCAAAATTTCAGTCGATGCGCTAGATAAGTGGCCAATAACAGAAAATCAAGGATAACTAGATAACTACAAGGACGATTCGAATGTCCTTTGGCCAGTCGATAACCCTTATAAATACTTACCGTTTGACAGAGGACTCGCCAAGATCCGCAAGGACATGGACGAGTCATTCTCATTTTTCTGTACACAGAAAAGTCATTTTTTTATTAGTTTCCGAAAGGACTTTCGTCCTTTTCGTTTCGCATTCTGAACTGACAGGATACGGAGCATCTGTAGGCCAAAGGACATCTTCTTAGTCCTTCAAGTAGCCGAGTTACAGTATATACTATATTTCAGGACATTTTTCTATTGCAATACAATTTATGATAACTCGGAAACTACAAGGACGATTCAAACATCCATTGGCCAGTTGATAACCCTTATAAATACTTACCGTTTGACAGAGGACTCGCCAAGATCCGCAAGGACATGGACGAGTCATTCTCATTTTTCTGTACACAGAAAAGTCATTTTTTTATTAGTTTCCGAAAGGACTTTCGTCCTTTTCGTTTCGCATTCTGATCTGACAGGATACGGAGCATCTGTAGGCCAAAGGACATCTTCTTAGACCTTCAAGTAGCCGTGTTACAGAATATACTATATTTCAGGACATTTTTCTATTGCAATACAATTTATGATAACTCGGAAACTACAAGGACGATTCAAACATCCTTTGGCCAGTTGATAACCCTTATAATTACTTACCGTTTGACAGAGGACTCGTCAAGATCCGCAAGGACATGACTGAGTCATCGTCATTTTTCTGTATAAAGAAAAGTAGTTTTCTTCTTAGCTTACGAAAGGACTTTAGTCCTTTTTATTTTGCATTCTGATCTGACAGGATACGGAGCATCTGAAGGCCAAACGATATCTTGATGGTTCTTCAAGTAGCCGAATTACAGGATAATTTAGAACATTTTCCTAATGCAATATAATTTGGCATAACTCGGAAACTACAAAGACGATTCGAACGTAATTTGGTCAGTCGATCACCTTTATAATTACTTACCGTTTAAGACATGATTCGCCAGGATCCGCAAGGACATGGCCGAATCATTGTCATTTTTCTCTAAGCAGAAAAATCATTTTTTTCAGTTTTCAAAAGGATTTACGTCCTTTTTGTTTCGTCTTCTGATCCAGCAGGACACAGAGCATCTGATTTCCAAAGGACATTTGATAGTCCTTTAAGTGGCCGAGTTGCAGACTTCTATTTTTACGATTTTTTCCTAAGCTATTAAATTGAGGATATTTAGCGGAAATGTCATTTAGGTAGTCGATAGCCCTTTTGAATACTTACAGTTTGAGAAAGGACTCGTCAGGATACGCCAGAATTTTCGCCCGTTTTGGATCCTATTGATACCTTATATCAGGGTATGCAGTATCTAGGGGCCAACCGCCATCTCGATAGTCCTCTCAATGTAACTCGGGCAAATCCTTACGGATCTTGACAGGATTCGACAGCAAACTTCAGCAAAATGTACTTAAAATTATACATACCTACTTATCCATTCTGTGTGTTTACAGGGTATATGAAAAAGAGTGCAGAGCCACAGGTAATAGCTTGAATATCCCTGCTGGCTTTTTGCATAAACATTAAACATTTGCAACCACCGTGGAAGCAAGGACCAAACCGACTACTAGACAGACAAAACCTAGCTCCATGGTCACAGCACAAAAAAAAAGAAGTAGAAAAAAGGCAAAGGTAGACGGTCATTTTGGACCTTATCAACGACAATGCCAGGTCGTTAGGCTTGCATTCAGATTTCACTTCCAGGAGTAGCACAGCAAGGATATGGTGGGCACAAGGGGTGAAGCCAAAGAAATCTCCGGGGTCTGGGCTAGATGGAGGCTGCTTTCAAAGGACCCCAACTCCCAGACTCCAGACCAACACCACGTCCAGGACCCAGACATCAGTCGCACCCTGAGAGTCCATGATGGTTTTAATTTTATGACTCGCAAAAGGGTTAAAAACTTTTTTGCATAAAAATGGGCAGAAGACACAAATAAAATAAGATGAAGGCACAACAAGAATGTTGGTTTTTTGTTGCTTTTTCTTGCTGCTTCTGTTGCCTACTTTTAGGCCAGACAACGTGCCATGATTTGTAGCACAGTTTCAGCCAGATTCGCCTCAGCGATTTAACGGCTCAATTTCCCAGGCATCTCAGACAAAGGAATACTGGAAAAAAGTGCACCTGAAGCAGCGCATATTAATGGAAATGTGCTATAAGGACGACATCTGGCAGACATGAGAAACAGGCACAAAGCAACGATTAAGTCGAGCAAAATAAAATATGTACAGCCGGGTGAAGAGGGGTGAGGAGGGGTGAAAGGGGGCGACAGGGTTGAAGGGTTAACAGCAAATTTGTAGCCAAAAGTATGCGACAACAAAAGGCAGCAGTTAAACTGACAGCTGAAAAACAATAGAAAACTTTTCAACCGAACAAAAGACATAGAAATAGAAATAGTAAAAGGAAAAGGTGAAAATGTGAAAATGCGAAAATTTGTGGCAGCCATTGCTTTAGGAAAATGCCACTAAAAACACCCAGGGAGTACGAGGGTTGCTTGACTGCTGATTTGGGGTTGTTTGCCCTGAGCCAAAGGGTTGGCCACACATTTTTGGCGCTGCATACTTTTAGGCTTGCGCCTTAAATATTCTAATATATACACAGAGCCAGGCAACGCGTTCTGTGTCTGAAATGAATTTTAATTTCTTGTCTGCGGTAGAAGTCCAACCCTGACTCCTGCTCTGGGCTAGCTCCAAGCCAAAACAACAAGCAAGAAAGCAAAATCAAGTTGAATTAATTTCCAAAAATCATGGCCGCCTGCCAAGGGTGCTTGGCCATATATTTATGGGCGGGAGTGTAGATGGCTGATGTGGGTGGGTGGGTGTTTGTGGTACTGGTCTACTGAAACTGACAGCAAGGACACACAGCTAGGATATGTAGCCATGTAGCCGCATTAATCTGCTTGCAGACGCTGCTGCTTCATGCGTGTCTCTTTTGCTCGTTTGGATTGAAGTGAAGTGGAGATGAAGAGAGAGTGAAGTAAGGTGAAGTGGGGGGACCACTGCAGGATGAAGTACAGGATATTTGGCAGTAGCAGTGGCAGTGGCAGCTGTGACTGCGATTGTGCCTCTGCTTGTGCCTGCTTCTTCTTGGAGCATGGACTCTTTCAACCGCAGGAGGCCGTGTCACATAGACGAAAGTAAATCCACTTTCACCCTTATTTCGCCAACGGTTTCCAAAATGGCTGCTGTAATTTGTTTAGCCTTTCATTGTGTTGTTGTGTTTCCTCTGCTCAGCTCCTACTACTACTGCCTCCTGTCACTCGCTTTTCATACGCTTTTCACATGTCAGGAAAAAAGGTTTTCCTTTTTGCCTTGCCGCTTTTTGTTGTTGATAATTAATGCGCCGGAAGCTTTTTACAATTTATAAAATTACATTTTGGCTCATTAATTTTACTTATTGTTATGCTCCAACATACAAAATACAAAATACAAAATTGTTTTGTTGAAGACCAAATTGCTTTCACATCACATCAACGTCGTCTCTGTATATATCTCCTCTCTCCTGTTTGATCTATAGCCAGGGTTAGACAGCTGATAAATGGCGGGGGAGGCGCCTCGGCCAGGGCTGGGGGCGTGCAGGCAGGCGCCTAAAATTATCCTTGCTGCTCAGCGTAGCTAGCAGCACGCTCGCGGCTATGCAATTATCGACATTAACAAATAGTCCAAGGATAATGAAAAAAAAAAAAAAAAAAACCAGCAAAAACAAACAAAAACGAGCTGCAAATTTAATTGTGCTCATAAATCACAGAGAGATGCTCTAAAGATTTATATGGGATTACTTAACGTTCTATATAAAAAGTACTTAAAAAAGATTGCGCAAGTAAACAGCAGAGAAATATGAGTTCCACTCCAATATAATTACCAGCTCTGATTAAATTCTACTGCAAAATATATAGCATACTTTTCTGCAACTAAAACTTGAACCCTTTTGTTCTACAGCTGTATTTGTGGATAATTTGAGTGAATTTCCGAGGGGCTTGTAAATTTATCAATGTTTTATCCTTTAAAACTCTATTGATGAAAATCTACATTTTTTATTGAGCCGCCTTTGGCCTTTTTCTGCCTGTTAAACACATTTCCTCAGCACTTTTGTATCCTCTCTAGTAAATTTAATTAAAGCATTTTAATTTTCCCTTGCATATCTAAGGGCGCATTTCAATTTGTGCCTTGCAAATCAATTGTAAATAAAATAAAACTCAAATAAAATTTTATTGCCTCACCTCAAAGGACCAGCTTTGATTGAGGTATTTAAAATGTAATTTTAATAACACTGCAGCCAAGGGAAAAATTCAAGTAATTGCACACAAAAACGGAGAATTTTCTCTATAATTTATCTAAAAATTTTCCTTTAGTTCTTCAATTAGTCAGTTCTTAATTATGCTAAAAGAAATTATAGAAAACTGGTTCAAAGGTAGTCAGGAAAGATGCAGCTTCGTTCTATCTGAAAACTATAATATATAGTAGTCTGATCTGTATTAAAATAAACCCTATTAAAACTAACTCATCCTTTTTATCCAGGTATTCTGAGAAGGAAATAGTTTTCCTAATAACAACTCTCAAAATGATTTTTCCTTTCTATAGCAGTCTTTATTATATAGCCACCTGATTCAGCGACTAGTTGAAAAACTGACAGATAGAATGACTTAACAAAAAATACGACTTATGAGTACCGAAATGCATGTCCTTTGCGACAAAGTTAAAATACCCTTTGTAAGGGTAAACAAATCTCTTGCTTGCAAGTCTCATAAATATTTGAGTTCCTTGGCAAAAAAAAGTAATAAATTTTCTGTAAAACAGTTCAAAGGGTCCTGTTTAATTTGCCGAGAATTCAAATAAGTGAAAATTTGTATTTTCATGCTGCAAGAAAGGCAATTATTTCAATTCTGTGGTGGAAAGCTAGAAAGAGAAACATTTAATTGAAATGTCTAGACAGCTCAATAAAGAAACACAAATTAAATTGCATTTCGGCTCAAGACGGAAGCTGCTAATGAACAGCCCCTTTGCGTATGCAACAGAATTTTAGACGAAGATGTGGAAAATTTTCATTGCATACGCAAAGGGGCAGCCAGCTGGCTTGTTAAATGTCATTTAATTCAGCTGTAAATTGAACATTGTTGCTTTAATTATTGCAATTTTCCAATAAATTCAATGCTGAATACTTTATTAAATAGACAATTTTTGCTCTTGTTGTTTTTTTCTGTTTGCCCCACACGACGCAACGCAACGCGACGCCGCTGCGGCCACTCGTACTAATTAAACAAAAATATTTAATTATAAAATATTTTAGTGCAAAATGCAAGCAGACGTATAAAATTTATAGCTAAACTATTATAGCCAAACATTTTGTGCCAGCTCAGCGCACAGGAGTCAGAGTCAGAGTCAGAGTCCTGGAGTCCTCCGCGCGAGAGACAGAGTCCCCTATGAAACCGTATAACATTTACTCGCATATTCCAACTAAAAACGAGCAAAACTTTTTCGGTTTTAATTTAATTAAATTAGAAGCAATTAGTAGAAAAGCTAATAAAAGTTACCCAAAAACTGCAAGCTATGCGCATAAAGTGGGCGTGCCTTTTCCGTTGGGTGTAGTAGACGCAGCTCTTGGCTAGATTTAGGGTTTTTTCCTGTGTTTTTTCATAAAGGGAGGTAAGGGTTTTTGTTTCCGACCGGATAAACCCACAAATATATAGATATATATACATAGCGGGAGAGAGGGAGAGAAAGTTTCTGTGCGGCAAACAAAACTTTCCAAATTACATTTCGAAGAGCGACAAAATTTGTTGGCCAGAAAGCTTGTAATATTTCATTTCCTAATTTTGCACTTACACTGGGAGAAATGTCTAGGAAAGCTTGGCTAAGGTTTGGCTTCAGATTTCACGTTGTTTCTAGGCCAACTAGACAACATTTTTTACAGGTTTTCCCTTTGAAATTCCGCTTAAAAATGTGTAGCCTACTCTGAGGATTTGAAGCAATAAGCTGAGATATTGTAATTGTATAATGCTCCTAAAAGTAGGCTATATATTTTAATAGGAAATTGTAAATCATAGTTATTTTATACTACTTTCTACACCACTTTAAAATTAGAGCTTCATTGAAATTACTGAAAACATTTCTGACAGTTTTTGCTAGTAATTCAACTCAAATTTTGAAAGAAAAGTATTGAAAATATTTGTAATATAACTTCATAAATAATCATTGAATAGGAAGGAATTTCAGTGTAATAGAAGAAGAAGTTTTGGGCTCAAATTCAAGTTGATTTTATTAAATACCTTCTAAGGATATTATCAGGCTTGTTTCAAATTAAAATATCTATTGAATTACACTCAAAAAAAAGTGAGATTAATACTAAGGATAAATACATAAATCATAATAAGAATAAGGTCAGGCTGAAAGGTTGAAAGGCTGACCTCACCCCGTCATTTTAGAGAGACTAAATGCAAATCAAACTGTGGCTGCTCATCCTTGATTATAATAGGAAAAATCAAATAATTTATAAAGCCTATGAAGCATGTGAAAGATCCATTTAAATGCATTTTCTCTGAGTGTAGAGTATAGAGTGAAGTACATCAAGTAATTAAGCAAAGAGCTGCAGTGATAATTGAGTATCACTAAGTGTCATTAAGTGCTCCGGTTCTCTAATGCAGCAGGCACTGTCTCCTGGCGCCCTCTAAGCCTAGGCAAGGCACACACAAAGAAATAAAGGACTAAAAACGGAGACGAGCCTCGTCACTCGGCGCCCAGTCAACAGTGCGTAGAAAAAGGATTCCTTCAACAAACTAAATGTGCGTCTGTGTGTGTGAGTGTGTGTGTGTGTGTGAGGGGGTGGGTGGGTGGATGAGTGTATGCGGTTGGCGGTTGGCAAATAACTAAATGTGTTTACTAAACCACTTACTAAACACTCAACAACTGCCACGCTGTTGCAGCCAGGACACTAGTCAGCCAGGATGCAGGACGTGACCAAGTGCGCCAGACGACAAAAGCTGAACCAAAGCAAACAGTGCATAAAAAAAAAAGAGTAGAAAAAAAGCTAGAAAATATAGAAAAAGTGCAGAGTGCAAAGCCAAAATCGGCATAGACATAGAAAGGCAGCAGAGAGAGACTCAGCCAGAACCGCAGACGCGTCTCTCTGTGGAAGGACGAAGGACGGGGGGAGGGTAGTAGAAACTGTGTGGAGGCAGGGAAAACTGGGAGCTAGCATTTTCATTTTTCATAATGCTGTTAACTATTATACATGTGTGTGTGTGTGTGTGTGTGCGTGTGTGTGTGCACACGTCACGAAACACGCACACAAAATATAAATGTTAAAAATAAAATGTGAAAAAGCAAACAACACAAAATCAAAGACAACAACAGCAAACACATCAGTTGGCTTCTTCTTTTTGTTGTTGTTGCCGCTGCCGAGTTAGCCTTTTTTCCCCCTTTTAGCTGGCTCGGCTGTTGCTGCCGCTGCTGCTGCGACGACGATGAAGCCGACGCTGACGCTGCCGTCGGCAGCAACCAATCGGAGCGCAGCAAGTAGGTGGAGCTTAA
Source organism: Drosophila repletoides (assembly GCA_018150835.1). Classification (NCBI taxonomy): domain Eukaryota; kingdom Metazoa; phylum Arthropoda; class Insecta; order Diptera; family Drosophilidae; genus Drosophila; species Drosophila repletoides. The sequence continues at coordinate 468,335 of JAECWQ010000202.1, forward strand.
AAAAAAGACAAAAAATGCTGAAATTCAGTGTGGAAAAAAGGAGCAAAAAATACGCATATTTGCCACTGGGTGGCACAAAAACTTTTTGCCACGTTTTTCTATATGTATTTTATTTTATTTCTCCCTTTTTCAGTGTTTTTCTTTGTTGAGTGCATTGGTATTGGTGAGAGCAACGTCGTCAACTGCTGCGGCTGCTGCCGCTGCTGCTGCTGCTCTGCAGGATAAAAACTCCATTCATTGCCTAGCGACAAGTTTTTCTTTTGGGTTTTTGCTTTTGGGCCGCGCGCATTTTATTTGATTTCATTTTGTATTTTGCATTTTATTTGAAAAACCTTCTCTCTTCTTTGGTTTAGTTTTTGTTGCAGAACTGCAGGCGGCTGGCGGCTGGCGGCTGCCAGCTGGAAAGAGCTGGCCAAAGAGTCGCAGCAGGAGGCGAGGCAGCAGGAGAGGCAGAGGCTGGCAGATTGCGTAAATTGTTTGCTTCCTGGCCATGCGGCGGTTAAAGCCAGACAGAAACCGAGAGAGAGATATAGCCAAAGCCCGTAAGATAGAGAAGGAGCAGCGGCTAAGAGAAGAGAGAATGAGCCAAGTTATTGATATGCTTGCATATCAGACGAGAGCTGGGGCAGGGGAGCGGAGCCGGTAGCCGGCGGGGGAGGGGCGTTATTGATTAGGCCAAGAATTGAACGCTTTTCCAATCGATAAATTTTATGCATTAGAAGTCCTTCAAGTTGGCTTCTAGCTGAAGCTTTAACCGTGGGAATTGGAAAAGCCATTAGAAAAAGAAAATTATGAAAAAATAATGAAAGGAGGGAAACGCAGCATTTCTCATTAAGGAAATTTATAAGATTAGCGCAATATTACGAATAATATTTAAATAAAATACCGTTGACTTTAGGAATGTGCTAAAAAGGATATAAAATATAATAAAAGAAATGTAAGGAGTCAAAGTGCAGCGAATATTTCCAGGGGTTAATTAAAAAGGTAAACGAGAATAAAGATTATAAAATAATAATTCAGTATTTTATCATGAGACGAACTCTTCATAGAGAAAAGTTATATTAAAACTTAAATTTTGAATTACCAGATATTTATTTGAGCTTAGATTCCACTGAAATAAGGATCGTCTACTACTAAATTCACCTAAAGATAAAACTATAAGAAAAAGCTTTGCTTTTAGCCTGGATCAACTCAATCTATGAGAAAATAGCTAAACGCTTTTCATAAATCCTGCTCCACAAAGTAGGCTATAGTTTTTCTGTGGAACTCAACATAAAGTGAAAATGGAAGGATTTAGTCACAAATACAATTACTAGTATTATCCTACGAATCGAGCGTAGTTATAATTTATATTCTAAAAAAAAACCTATATCAGTTCTTGTTATTCCTTCTTAAGTATTTCAAGTGAAAGCTGCAGGACATTTGTAAAAATTCTTCTAATTAGCGAATCTTACTTCAACCAGATTTCACTCTCTAACCAAAGCCCTTTCAGCCCAGTTAACTTTTCTGCTATGCTTCTTCGGTTCAACTGCTTTTTAACTGCCTTCTTGCCTCTTTCTTTGCCGCCCTTTCCTTCAGCTTGCTCACCTGTTTAATTATGAACCCTTTTTGGCCAGGATATCCCTTGAAGCGTCATTCAATTATTCATCGACAACGCTTGACGCTGATTTCTTTGTCCTTCTCTGATGTCTCACACAAATACAGATATACTTTTATACGTAGAGATATATATGAATCTATCCACCAATTCAACGTCCCTCAACTCATCTCATCGCATCGCATCGCATCGCGTAGCATCGCCTCAGCAAACAATCTCCAAATGCTGAGTTGTAACTGAGAGCAAAGTAAAAATATGCATTTTGTCGTAACTGTACTTATTTTTTGCCTGTTTTTCTCGTTTTTCGTTAATTTTGTGCGAACTCAAACACACACTGAGAGAGAGAGAAAGAGAGAGAGCGAGCGAGAGACATACATTCACACACATCCTTCTGCGACTCCTCCAAGTCATCCTTAAATGTTAATTTTGAATTACGAAATTTTTCATGTCAGACCCCTGCTGGCAAATGTGAAAGGAAAGGCTACAAATGGGGTTTTCTCTTTTTTTTTTTTCTTTTTGTTGTTGTGTTTGTTTTTTGGGGTCCTGGGGAGTCGCTCAATGGCAACGCGTGAATAATTTAAGGACCAAAACAACGAGAAAAATGGGTAAAAAAAGTCCCAGAAAACCCTTAATGCCCAATAGAGCTTAAGTTTGGACGGCCAGCTTTACGAGTCGAGAACCCCTTTTCCCCCCTTTCCTTTTTTCCCCCTTTCCTTTTCTCCCCCTTGTCCCCTCCCGCAACTCCTCCAAAAACACAAATAAATGAGCCGGTAGATGTCGCTTTTGTTGTTGCGGCATTTTATTTTCTATATGCGAAACGAGCGAAAATGAGAAAATAAGTGAAAAAAGAAACAAAATGGCGGCTGATTTTCTCTTTTTTTCTCTCTTTTTATTGTTGTTTTTTTGTGCGTAGTACTAAAAAGCGCCCCAGAAGCGAAGCTCAATGCGAAGAAAAATGCGAAAAAATAAAATGCAGCGCACAAAAACCAGGGAAAAACCCGAGTAAAAAAAAGAGAGTAAAAACTCGCGAAAGAGGCGTGTTTCTTTTTTTTTATGGGGGGCGGTCATGGAAAAATGCTGAGGAGGAAAAGCTCATGATTTATGATTTAAATTCAGTATGCGTGGTGTGAAGACCTCGCGTCCTGCCATATCCTTTGCCATGTCCTTGTCTCTGTCTCCGCGTGTGTGTCTGTGTGTGTGTGTGTGTGTTGGTATTTGTATCTGTGTCTGGAAGTCGCTGTCGCTGTCGCCAGCAGAACAGAGCAGAGCAAAGAGACAAAAGGACAGCCACGTCGCAGCATCCTTCTTTAATTGTTCTCTCATCGTCCGGTCACTGCACCTTCTGTGGCTTCTTTCCTTTTCTTTTTGTGTTTCAATTAAATCAAGTTTTTTTTTAATTAATTGCATTAATAAGTTTTTCTTATTTGCGACCTTTTAACGTCTCTTTCATTCTCATTGCCACAAGGCATGTCTTACGCAGTTAAGCTTCAATTCCATGAGGAATTCTTCGCTATGATGCGACCTTCTCAGCATACCTTGTAATAAATACTCGAATTGAGCATGTACGACTAAGAAATACTCTGTAAACTGAAACTGTATCTGCTGCAACAAGTTTAGAAGGAAAATCTACAACTCTAAGTCTGACATATTCTCCGAGATAGACAGGTTCATTTAGAACGACCGACGGGCCGACAGACCTACAGAACTACTAAATCAGCGCAGCTGAGATTATCCTGTACAAGAATATATATACTTTATCAGGCCGCAGTTGTCTCCTTTTTATAATCAAATGAATGCGAACTGAATCATAAAAAAGATCTCCAAAAAAAGAATACCCAAAGTCAAAGGCAAAGCCTCCAATTTTTCAAAAACCTTTTGAAACTCATTGAGTTCCTTTAACATATTTGTTTCCCATAATTATCCTTTTTTTCACAGAAGTAATACTCCCTGGAATAAGAGTATAATTCAGTATTTAAAAGCGCAAATTCACGTACTTTAAATTGGAGTTATGAAGCCTTTTTAGAAGCCTGCAGAGAGTCGGGCGAAACTTTTATGCGCGGCATAAAGTCCATTTTGGCGTTGGGTAAATGGAAAAACCATTAACCATGGGGCATGCAGCATTAGTACGAGTTGCATGCAACCCCATCCCCTCCCCTCTGGAAAAGGGGCAAGTTTCTCTTGTTGTTGTTTTAGTTGCTTTTGTGTGGTTTTGTTTGAATAGGTGCGATATGAGTACGGCCGGCCTGGGCGACATTTAAACAGGTTTTAGTTGGCATAGGGACATATATGGATGCCGAGTCCTGCGAATTTTTCGCCAAATGCAGCCGCAGCAGCAGCTGCGCCTCGCGAAAAGTAACGCACAATTTGCAGCCTCTTTTTTTTTTAGCTGCTAGAAATAATTGAATAAAATGGGCAAAAAGCTGCGCGCTGGTCAGAAATAAGCAGAAATAAACTTTCAAAAATGGCCGGCCACAAAAACTTACCCTCATTTTTAAGGGTTTCTTTTTCAGACCGGGCAATGGGGTGGGTTTTCTAATGATGCCAGTCAGCCAGCAGCTGCTGCGGGGCTGGCTTTGGCTTTGGCTTTGGCTTTGGCTTTAAAGGCTGAAATTTCAGCTCAAGTGGCCCAGCTGTATTGAGGCGAGGTCCTTTGAATAGCGGCATATTCCATAGCGAATTTTTGTACATAGCATAATTATATATACAGATTATATATCTCTCTCTTCGCACCCCCCTTTCTACCCCTACCACTGCGTATATATACTTAAATATATCCATTTAAAATGCACACTGCGTTTCGACAACCTCAAATTACAGACAACATTACATAAAATGCCCACACACACATACACATACACGATATAAACTGGCTGTATGTGTGGGTGTGTGTGTGTGCTGTGCGGCAACGTGCCGTTAATTTAAAATTTTGCCATTTTTAGTTTAAGCTTAACACAAAAGTTGCCCATTAAAATTACCTATTTCAGCCTCACAGAATCCCAAAGCTGCTACTTTAAGCTGGAAGCTAAAAAGCCCAGATACTCATCTAATTAATTAATAGTTAATTAGTGTAATAAATAAATAATTATTATACTAAAATAATACAAAAACTATAGCTCTTAATCAGTGAATTTCACAGGTCAACTCAGAACTTCTTTCTGGAAAGAAGTAAACAGAGGGAACTCTACTAACAGCAGCATCTAAAATTGAAGCAGCAGAGATAAAGTTGTGTATTAAAAACTGCGCCAAAAAGTATGCTAAGCATTTTTACTTTGATTTAATGCCAAGATTTAATGCAGGAGGAAGCTAATCTTTTTTTTGTTTTGGAAACTAACTTGGCTTTTTTCTGGCGTAGGGTGCACATTCAAAGCGCACAACTCCCTCAACGCACAAAGCAGCCGCACACACACACACACACACACACGCACACTATAATACACACACACATACACATATCTATCTATATGTATAAGCGACTACAGGTTAGGTTAGCCCATGGGTCATTTCTGTAGGGAAACAGAAATGAAAAGCCGCATTGCAATAAAAAGAGTTCAGCCCACAAAAACCAAAAACAGTTCGAGTAAATTATATACGCCAACAACAAACAGCCACACACACATACACACGCATATATATATATATATATATATGTATTTATATATATATATATGTATATATGCAGAGATGCCACATAAAAAGGTTTATGTACAGTAAATTATATTATATGCGGCCAAGTGTGTACTAAATAAGGTAATTTGTGTGTACACCAGCCAACGACTGCCAACAACAACAGCAGCAACAACAACAACAGCAACAACAACGCGAACAACGACAACAAACAACGTCAACATCAACATCAACGCGCGCCAGCAAAAACAAAAATTCATTAAAATGAAAAATGAAATTCAACATTTTTTGAAGTGTGACGGGTAGAAGAGGACGAGCGGACGAATGGCGACTGGACGGACGTACTGGCTGAAGGCTGCGACTGAGGGGACCCCCCCTTTTTTGGGAGCTGGTTTAAAATTTCCACAATTTTCCCCATACGTCAAATATAATTTTTCCGCTTGATATAGGCGCCCGCAGCAGCTCGAACTCTGTATACAAATTCCTATACAGCAGAGTCTAAAACAAATGCGTTTAAAAGGCGTTTCTAAATTTTAAATAGATTTGGCAGGCTAAAAGAATTAGAAAATTACATTTTTTATATGAAAGGAGCACTAACTAAAGTACTTTTTAATAGGTGCCTGAGGAGTATAAGCGCCTAAGATTGAGACTATGAATTGTATCTTTAAGATAACTTTAAATACTTCTTTTATTACAACTATACCAGAATAACTACCTTACCCTATTTTATAAGCAAACACCTCAGTTCTATTAGAAAAAATGGTTTAAAGAACTTAATGAAATAAAGATACTTTTGCAACTCAAAAGAAACAAAAACGGTATTTTCATCACTCATATTTCTATTCACAGAAAGAGTTACATATTTTTGTATCTGTCAGATACTTTCTCATCTTTTAGATACTTTTATAGCTGTCGATTACTTTTATATTGCTACTAATTGAACTTAATTTAAATTTATGCCTTATCAAGCTTGAAATTCATCCAATTTCCATTGAATAAAGTGGCGAACTTAGGCCAAGATTTTCAATTCTATTCTGCCCCAAAAAGTATGCTACACTTGAGCTGTGCAATTCATTAAATTAACTCTATATACAACTCTTTCTGTGTAATTCGTTAAATTAACTTTCTGTGTAATTCACTAAATTAACTTTATGAAAAGCGTCCAACTAGTTCTATCCACAAACTTGAATCCATCCATTTACTACTATTTCCATGACGCGGTTTCTACCCCATCCGAAGTGAATCTTGCTTTTATTCAGTCAGCTGCTGAAGAGACTGCAACACCTATCGATTATATGCCAATTAAACAGGGCAAACAGCTGATTTTCGACCGTTGACCAACGACAACATTTGGACAATTCACACAGATGCCGCCGCTATGACGTCATAATGTAAACATCATAAAAATGCCAAAAAAAAAAAAAAAACTGCAAAAAATCAGGCGGAAAAAAAAACTTAAATAGCAGTGGAAATGACACGCGCCAACAAAAGCAAATTGCAATTAAATAAAGATAAAAATAAAAATAAAAAACCAAATAAAAAACGACAAGTGGAATGGCAACAATGACATTGACAATGTCAATGAACGGCCAAAAAAACAAAAGAAAAAACCAAAAAATAAAAAGGAAAATGAGAACAACAACTGCAAAAAAAAAACACCAAAAAAAATGATAAAAACAGAGGCGAATGCCACGTGCCGCAACATGCAGACAAGCCACTGGACGCAGTGCAGCCGGCAATTATCATAAGCAGCAACAGAGCTGCCTCCCCTCCCGCTGCCCGCTGCCTCTCCCACAACTGCACATATTTATATACCCATGGGTGTATGGGTGAGCGTGTATGACAGCCGAAAAAAGGAATAAAAACTAAAAAAAAATATCAGACTGCATACGAGAATTTCCACGGGGTTTCCCTCCTTCTCTCTCTCTTTCTCTCTTCCAGACTCTCTCGTTGGTCACTTTTTCGCACTGGTTTCGAATGAGGCGAAGGTCCTGGCATTTTATTTAATGCCAATTACGTGTATGAGCCGCATTAACCAACTTCCAACACACACACACACACACACACACACACACACACACACAGAGAGAGGGAAACACTTTCGCCAGTGTGTGAACTGTCGAAATATAAGAAGAAAAAAACTAGCAACTGCAACAACAACAAAAAATGACGTAGTAAATTTCATCGTCATCCGAAAAGTATGCAACGAAAACTGTGCGAGTTTTGAGTTTTATAGTGTGGCTAGATATGGGGCCCAAATGCCGATGAATCACGTCGAAAGGCTTTCAAAACTGTACAGGGTATACACATAAATATGCAGGGTATATTTTTATAGACTTAGTACTAAGCAAGCTACCAGAGACTCTGATCTACTAGAGCCTTTAGGTCCCTTCTAATCAAGCAGAGAACCTGTTTTATATTCACATTTAAATTATAAAAAAACTAAAATATTAAGTATATATATAATATATAATATTATTATTATAAACATAAAATAATTATTTTATTTTCTATAAATTAATTTAATTGAATAATAAATTTACTAGCAGCACAACTACAGATATTTTTGCTAGTTAAAACCTTAAGCTCCTTTCTAGCGTCTATTCAGAGTTTTACTATAAAAAAGTGTTGGAATAAAATAAAATAATGCATAATTAATGAAAATTAAATAGTAAAAATAGCAGACTAATTAAACTAACATATTTAATTGCACTTAAGCCGCTTGGCATGCCAATTGTTTAGCTAAAATACACCAAATATGCAGCTAAATTATTATATGGCGCTTTATGCGACCCCCATCCATGCCATCCCTAGCTGGCAGGGGACTTCATTTAATATATATATATATAAATATATATTTTCTCTTTTTTTTTAGGCATTCACAGTTTATTGCACTTAATGAAACACCAAGTGCAGCAGCAGCGGCAGCGGCAGCGGGGGAGTTTGGCAACAGTAACGGTTCGTTTGTCCTGTCTCAGGACTGTCTGCCAGCTGCGATGATGTATGTGGACGCAACCCCAAGCCTCCTTGCGTCCCCTGCCAGCATTACTGCCCTGCCTGCCATGCATTTCTACCCAAGTAAAAATCCGCGCTGAAAATACAATGCATAAAAATTGCGCATACGCCATGCTGTACAGAAGCAGCGAGGAGCAGCGAGCGAAAAGCGAGCAATGTCCTCGTCCTTCACCTAGAATTATTTTTGTGAATTTATTTTTTTTACAGACAGACAGACAGACAGACAGGCAGCAGCAACAGCAGCAGCAACAGCAGCAGCAACGGCAACAACAATGCTCTTTACATAATATGCAATTTTCATTTGGGTGCCCCGAAAAAAAGGAAAAACAAAACAAAACAAAACAAAAAAAAAAGGAAAGGAAAGGAACCTCTGCTCCACGCATGTGTCATTGCGAGTGTGTGTGAATGAGTGTGTTGAGTGTGTGTATGAGTGCGTATTTCATCAATATACGCATTAATAAGCCACACAGCAGCGGCATCCTGGCCAACCCAGCCTCTGCACGAGTCCTGCCTGTGCGAGAGTGAAAGTGCAAGGCAAGTGCCAAAAAAAAAAACCAAAAAAAATGCCCAAAAATAAATATAATTGCACTGAAAAAAATAAATAAAAAAAAAAAGAAAAAGGAGAGACGAACGAGCGGAAAACGAAAACGAAAAGTCGTCGACATTAATCGACTCGAAATTGGTTTAATTCATATTTAAATGTACGCCGAAATGGACCGACAAGTGGACGTCTGTTTGGATTGGGGGCAGGACTGAACCAATTTGTACTGAGGTTGTATATATTTCTGGGCTCTCTACGTGGAGAGAGAGAGAGAGGGGTAACTGTTGGGGGCTGAATCAACAGTTGCCTTTTCTGCGTGTGTGTGGGTGTTTGTTGGGCCGCTTTACTGTGCTCTGCAATAACTCAATTAAATGTTATTTATAGCCAAATCATTTTCGGGCTAGCTAATATGCCATTTGTTGGCCCACAAATGCTAAAATCAATGCACACCTCTCCAAAACAGCAAATCCAACCTGTTCAATAATATACTCCACCTTTTAGCTGCAATTTATTGTTCATATGTTTAGCCACAGCTGACCAGAAAGGGTCAATAATCAGGCTGATTTCACATACAATTTAAGAGAGTATTAAATGAACTATACAGAAAAATCTAATGTAAGCTTAAGCTAGTCAGAAAGGACTACATTCGATGCGATTGCATACCCTTTCAGCCTAGAGAATTGCTGTTAAATATGTCTCTTTTGTCTCAGCTGTAGGCCATATATTAATCTGATCACTCTTACAACTAACTTGACAGCTTTAGCCTGATATCTGGAGAAGAAAACCAACTTTTGGATCTATTCTTCCTATGACAGCTGTGATATAGAAATCCTAACCCGCTTATCCTGCAGGAAATAGAAGACTACATGCTGCATTTCATTCCCCTAGCTGGAAAGCTGTAGGCCTAATTGACATAGACAGCTATAAAGACTAGTCTCTTCGTCCTGATTAAAAATTCATCTACTACTCATCGGAAATACCTCCTTCAAGGCAAGCCTAGTCTCTTCGTCCTGATTACTAATTTATATATTTTATCAGGTCGGAATGGCCTCCTTCAACTCATCTGGTGTCAAATCTGTTATAGCCTCTCCAGGAGTATAATTAATAAATTAAATAGCTTTAAATAAATACTTTACATTACAAACTAAACAACTGCAGCATTTTTCTTTTCTCTACAGAAAATAATACTCGAATTCAAGGAATTCAGGCAGCGAAAGCAAATATAAAATAAAAAGGAAAAACTCTTTGTAAAACTGTGTAAATTATTTCATTAGTTGCGGGGGACGCTACGAAAAGCGAAAGAGGAGCGAAAATGGCAGAGACTCGCGTCTGTTATCTGTTTCTTTTGCAGCAGAGTTTTAATCAGTAAAAGGCATTCGTCTTGTTTGCCAAACTAATTTTTTATCTTGCCTGGCAGCAGCAGCAGGAGCAGCCGGAGCAGGAGCAGGAGCAGTGCCAGGATGCCAGCTGTCGGAATTGGAAAGGGCAGACTGGGGGAGTGTGTCCTCTCTGGTGCCGGCACGTCTTTCAAGCAGCGAGACAAGGAATTATATATGAACACACAAGCATATATATATATATATAGATATATATATATATTTGGAGAATGGTGGCAATTCACTGGTCCCCTAAAGAAATTCCGTATATATATCCTTATATATGTAGCAAAAAGCAGGAATGAAAAGAATGCTGAATGCTGCCAAGTAAATGGCAAAAACTTTTAACGCCCCCTCTCTCTCTCTCTCTGTCGTCCTGTGGCAGGAGCAGCAGCAGCAGCAGCAGCTGCAGCCAGCTGGAGCATTTATTTAACTAACAACAGTAAAAAATTACTTTTGCCTTGTGCTAAAAACCCGAAGGGAATTGCCAGGGCAACCAACGGTGGCCCAGCAAATGGAAAAAGGACATTCGTTATGCTTAAGCAAAAGAATACGAAACTGTACTTGACAGGACGCCCAGGACACAGCTACGGCTACAGCTACAGCTACGCCCAGCTAAACTAATAGCAAAAAGGATATATGTATGTGCATATATATATATATATATATATATACATATAAAGGAAAGGAAACGAAAGGAATGGAAAAAACATATAAAAAATAAATAAAAGTAAAATCCCAGAGCAAGCACAAAAGGTAATGGCCAACATTGCAGCAGCAGCAGCGGCAGCTTCTTGGCCCCAGCCAAAAGGGTTCTTTCGTCCTTATCTCTCTCTCTCTCTCGCTCGCTCTCCCTTGCTGGCCCGCTGCCCGTCCTGAGTCCTGACTTTGTCGAAGGGTTGTTTGCTGGCTGCTTGGGCAAAAGTAAAATGGCGTCGCCTTAATTTATTTTAAGTGGTTGATGGTTTTAACTTGCAGCCAGCAAAAGAAAAATATCCTTTAAAGCTCACTTTTTACAGCCATTTTTTAGAACGAAGAAACAAGCACACAGAGCGATACCAGGGCCAGTAAAGGCCAGGGGAAAGGACCAGTAAAGCACCAGGAAGTATTGCCGAATCCTGAACCACAAAAACCCCAAACATGTTTGCCACACTGTGCCAGCACTTAGAGAAAAATACTATTCATTTCTTCAGCTATTTCAGCCAGAAATATTTTCGTTTTAAATAAAATATTGTCTAAAAACCAAAAACTTTCTTACCTAGAATTTATTTAATTAAAATTCTATTGAAGCCTGTTAAACCTATATGTCACACTTTGGCCATTATCCTGGCAACACTCAGAGAAAAAACGATGTAATTCAGCAGAATAAGAATGTCTTTTTCTGTTTCAAAATTATTAAAATAAATTAAAATAAATACTCAAAAGGAGACGTACTGAATTCTAGAAAATTACTTAAAAAAAAAAACGAAATATGAACATTTTTTATTTTAGAAAATAATATATAAAATATATAAATAGTTTCCATAATTTCTATTTCAAAGAATTTAAAAATGAAAATAAAGATATAAAAGTATTCCGTAGATCAGCTAAAGCTTTCCATAAAAAATATTCCTGATAAAAAAAAATCAAACAGAATCTCAGCTCATTTTTGATTGGGTTTTCAATACTTGAAAATATATATATTTTTTTTTTCTGAGTGTACCTATATTTTATTATTAATTTGAAACATGCTTTACTTGTTTTACTGCTTGCCATAAATCCGAAATTTCCTCTTTTATATTCTAAGCTTTATTTACGGCGAAATTGGAAGGCATTTTGATCGAAAAATTGCTGAAAATTGTAGGATCAATACTAAAGAATTAAGAACAATATTTTCTCCGAGTGTGGAAGCTGCCTGAGCTGGCGAGGCTTTTGTCTTTTCTATAAACCATTATGCAAATAGCTACACTGGCTGCCCCCCAAAAGAAGGAAAACAGCTCGAACCGAGGTACAAGTCAAATTTATAGCCGACTTAACAATTTGCACAAGTTGGCAGGCAGAAGCAGTTGCCAGTTGAGTCTGAAGCCTGAGGCAAAATAAAAAACTACAGCAGAAATCTGGGAGAAATTGCAAAAACGATTAAATATAGGCAAGCAGCAGCAGCAACAACAACAGCAAAGAGGAGAAACAAAAGAAGGAAAAACAACAATGCCTACCAGCCGCATCCTTTTTGGCCCACAGACTGGAGCTGAAATGAAAGCAAACGAATGCAAATTAAAATCGTCCCCTTAAGTTGCTTTTGGCCCCACGTTGGGCGCCATAAAAAGGATGCAGACCCATTCAAAACCCCAAACCAATCGCCTGCTTTCTTGTCCCTGCAACGACCATTTTATGCATAGGGGAGTCATTATATTGAATTGAACGTTAAAGCGCAGATAAAAATGTGCAACAAAAAATAAAACACAAAAAAGGATGTAAAGCTACTTTGGGCCACAACGAATATTTAAATACCCTGCTTAAATACCTTCCTGGCTCTCTATTGAATACAGAAGTAAGTAAAAGAATTATTCTTCTAATCAAGAATTCAATTGAAAGGCTAATCAAATATAGAAAAACGCCTTCCAATTCAAAATTCAGAATTTACTCAAAGAGCTGGTCACAAATTTAGCTAGAAAAGGGAAATACCCTCTCGCCAGGGTATAGTAAAGAGTAGGAAGGAAAAAGGAAACAACAGGAGGACAATGTCGAGCCCCCAAGTATGTTGACTCGCAATCTCGTTGGGACCGAAGCAGAAGCAGAAGCTGAAGCAGAAGCAGAAGCAGTTAAGTGTGTCGGGATGCAGCCACAACGGCCCAAAGAGCCGACTCAGTTGCCATCGTCGTCAACAGCCTCGTTGGCAGTCGAAAAGCCAGTAAAGCAATTGAGGCCTCAGACACTTAAAATGTAAGCCAAAGGCCGTCCGTCTCTCTGTCTGCCCAGCCGAGAGTATGTACGAGTCTGTCTGTCTGTCTGTGTGTGTATGCCCAGTCGATGTTCATAGCTGTCAGCTATAAGACACACGGCTGAGCGCCCTACAGCAGCGATTGAGTTGCCTGCCTTGGCCAGACAGCTTGACCAGACACAGAGCAAGGCATAGAGGAGGAGACTGAGAAGCAGCAGGCGGCAGGCGGCAGGCGGCAGGCGGCAGGCGACAGGCTGCATAGGCTGGATAACTCCATGTCTGTCTGTCTCTCTGTCTGGCTGCCCGTCTGGCCCTTATGCAAAGAAGCAGCAATGCTTGCCAATAGGGTGATTCACAAAATTGAGGCTGAATATTTAAAAAAAAAAAAACAGAGCTGCTTAAAGCCAAAAACTGAGTGCTCTTTCACTCGATTCCATTGCAAAATTGCAGAAAATTAAAAGAAAAAATGTAATAACTAAAATATATAATAAATCTAATAAATATATCTATAAATAATTGTTATATCTATAAATAGTAAATATATCTAATAATAAATAAACAGCTATAAATAGATAAGAAGTCTTTAAAAAGAAATTTAAGTTCAGTTTATAGCAATAGAAAATTTTAGAAAATAAAAGAGAATATATAAAAAATAGTATATAAAATAATGATATATACGAAAGCTCTTTTAGTTTTAGCATATTTTAATTAAAAGTAAATAATTAAAAACTTTTCACCAAAACTAGAAATTAATTAATTTAATGAATGAATTAATTAATTCCTAAGAAGTAAGAAAAATGTAGATTTAATATAAAAAAAAGAGCGATAATTCTAGTATTTTCTCAAAAGCTCTCTGGAAAAACTTATTTCCTTATCAGAATTAAAGCTCCTTTTTACATGGTGCTACACCCTGCCTTGTAATCCTTTTACCTTCTGCCTGTTTTAATGCCTACTTCTACCTTCACCGCTTGCGTCGTACTTATCTGTCAACCGATATGCTTCCTCTTGATCTCAGTTGGCCCCAAAACGCCTTTCAGCCTGACCAATCCGTTGCACTTGCCTTTGGCTTTGCCTTTGCCTTTGCTTTTGCCTTTGCCAACTTTTGGCTCATATCCTGTCCAAGCAGAGGGTATAAGCCCCCCCGATTCCGATTCCGATCCCGATTCTCTCTGTCTCTCTGTTTTTGTCTGCTTATCTTCATTTAACTTTCTACCACGTTACGCTCGTTATCTTTTATTTTTGTTCTGCTTCTCTACTCTTCTTCCACTCTGTTTGCATTTTTGAGCAAATCAAGTGAAATTACATTTTTCTATGGCATCCTCTTAATGCTATTTGCATACGTATCCTGCAGGCTACAATATTTACAAAATGAATACAGCAGGATGTCTGCCTCTGCCTCCTTTTGCTCCCATTTTTCCTCCTTTTTTCCGTAGACAAACTAACTACGTTTGCAGAAATTCTTTCATATCCTTTTCAAGCGTCGTTATATGCCCTCAAAGTGCCATTTTGTCGCCGCTTTCCCACCGCCCCGCCCCCTCATTTGCATTTTCTTCTTCTTTTACATCCTTTTTCCTCTTTTTTTTTACATTAATATTTGTTTTCGTTTGATAATTTTCCTTTGCTGCCTTTTATACTTTTAAGTGCACATGGGTCGAAATCCCTCCTCCTTTTTTTTCTTCCTTTTTTCTTCCTTTTTTTTCTGCTCATTTTCTACAACGTTTTGCTTGCTATCTCTTTCGCACCAACTCAGCGTTTCCTTTACCGTTTCGTCTTCTTATTGGATTGTAGAAGAAGAAATGGTAAAAATAAAAAAGGAGCAGAAAAAAACGCTTGCTTCTCGCTGCATTTAAATGTGCTCCGCCCCTTTTCTATTTAACAGAAAAAAAAGGAAGAAAAATGCAAAGCATTTGCCTTTGCCTTTGCCAAGGCTCTCGTCCTGTTGTTTGCTCTTTCTTTTAATTTATTTTATACTCGTACTACTCTCGTATCCTTTCCAGCTGCTGCTGCTGCTGCTGCTACTGCTGCATCCTGTCACCATACTGAATGCGGTTTCCTCCGCCTCAGCCTCTGCCGCCGCCGCCGCCGCTGCCTTTGGCTTGAGGTCGCGCAAGGACTCCTTCAGCTGACTGGGCTTCTACCAATAAGATGACCGAAGCATCTGCGAAAGGACACCTCCTTCAACAGGATATTCCGTTTTAATAGCCATCTACGTTAGCTTTTAATTGGAAAAATCTCCATAGGTAAAACCTATTACAAGAAACGGCCACCCATATGGCTAAATAAGACCATTAGGGCAGCTTTAGGCTCTTTAACGATTAATCTAATTGGATTTACCAAGGAAATGCTTCTTCTCTCGAAGTAGCTTTCCAATGAAAATACTTCACCATATTTCAGAGTTTTTGCTAAATTTAATTGGAATTTCAAAGGAATTTCCCCAACAAAAAAAATGACAGGATTAAAAAAAAAAAAATTTAATTATAAAAAATATGTAAAAAATATGTAATTAAATTAAAAATAAATAAAATAAGATAATTGGAGACTGACGCATTTTTATGAATAAAATAAAATCTTGAGCGAGCAGGGGAAAGGGCGAAAAAATTAGAATTCCTTCAAGCAAATCCTTTTTTTCCCACAGGCCAAAATTGAATTAGAGGCCATTAGAATAATTATATCACAATTATAATAATAGCCAATAATTCTTGGTGGCAAATCGCGCAATTCGAATTATACCCTTATTTGCCACCCTTGAAGAGAAGGGAGAGAGCAGGCAGCAATTAAGAGAAGAATATGCTGCACTGCTTGACTGCTTATCCGCGTGCACTGCTTGCACTCAATTTAAATGTGGCGCCATCTATGAACTGTCGGCAACAATAGCACTGCTTTCTATGGCAAACATTTATCCGCAAGCAGCAGCCACCCCTAAAAAGAACAGCATCCAAAAGGCGAAGAAAACGAGTTTCTTTTTTACGAGTTTTAACGAGATTTTTAACCCCTTTTTGGAAAGAGATGAAAATCATGAGAAAATGCTGAATTTTAATGCAGCATCTTCAGGTAACTTTGCTTTGTTACCCGTTTCACGCACTTGGTTCAAAGGTTCAGAGGTCCAGACGGCCGTCCAGAGAGGTTACTGACCAGAACAGAGGATTCAAAGGACTCCGGAATCCGGAATCGGACTCAGAAGCCTGGGAAAAAAAAAACGAGAGTTGCCAAAGTCTGGACAGGAACAAGTTGTAGACCAATTAAATGGAATGCTAACAAAAGAAAACTTCTTCTTTTTCCCTTTTTCTGTTATATTTCTTGTTGAGTTTTTTTTTTCTTCTTTTTTTTTGTATTTTATTTTATAAATAAATGCATGCTCGCTCTCCCTCTCTGAACTGCAGCAGTTGCTGTCTCGCTTCATCTTATGGGCAAAAAGTTTTTTTGGGCTCTAGCAAAGTTCTGCAGAAAATATTCTAATGAGCTACAAAGTTTCCAAACGCAACTGAACTGAAAATGCTCTCTCTTTATATGGCTATGCCTGCCTGTGTGTGTGTGTGTGTGTGTGTGTGTGAGTGTGTGTGTTTGGGGGCGGAAAGGGGTGTGTTTCCTCTGTCAAATCAAATAAATTTTCAAGTGAATTTCATTGCGCCTTTTGTTCGGCAAATGTTCAAAGAACTTTCAAGGCAAAAGCCATGCCAAAATCCACAATATTTTTCTGCTACTTTTGCGAACCGGTTTTAAGGAACAACTGTACCAAAAGTTCAAGGTTCGCAGCTTGCTTTCAAGTAAAGAAATAATAAGGAACCTTAATAAGGATATTAAAATCAAAGCAATACTTGTAGGACTCTTCTGAAAATGATTTTGATGCCCAAAAAATACGTTGAAGGACAGCTGACAGATTGGGTCCGAGCCAATTAGGCATTAATATTAATATTAGTTACACGTTTTTAGGGGGCCATGAAAAAGGGGAACTCCTATCAGTTGGGCTTTCGTCGTGTTCAGCTCACGTGTCTTGACTAATTAGTTTTGGGCGCCTTTTTCAGGCACAGCTTCCTTCCCGCCTTCCCTCCATTCCGCACTCCTTATACGCCCTGCCAGGACTCTGGATACTTGCAGGACAGCAGCAGTGTAAAGTTTATTATGCAAAATACAGCGCGCAAGGCAAATGAAGCTCATTCAACGGCAGCTAACCAAATGCGGCAAGGATGTGGCCAAGGCTCAGCGCTCACAGCTTACAGCTCACAGATTGGATGGCCAATTGCCAGCGTAGAATATTTGATAAGTTGCAGGACATCCTTCGCCGCCCCTCGCCCCACCCTCCCCCTCCCCACAGGCAGCCAAAGGACCCCCAGGCTGAGGCGAAGTACTCTCGTTGCTTCTGCACATAAAGTATCATATTTAATATTTATGGCGACGCAAATGCGCAAAGTGTACTTCCCCCAGTCCATTTTTTAAGTGGGGGCTTTTCCTCTCCCCTTCTAGAAAATCTGTTTAGCTGCTGGGCGCTCAACGACCACTAATATCGAACTACGTTAGTTGCCAGCCAAGCCAATAAATCGAGCTGGCCCAAAATGCACTCAGCGAAGAACTAGCCACTTTTCCATCCGCTTTCAGGCTGTAAGCCAAAGAAATTAGTGAGTAGCTCCGACTAGCGGGTTCCTACTACTTCTACGCTCTGATTTTGGTTCAAGAAAATGTGGCTTTAACTCCAAAGCTCTCGCTTGTGGTTCGACTCTGCGTTCAATCTAATTTTTCAGTCTTTTTTTGTACTTGTTTCATTTAAGTTAAGACAAAGGTTTCCTTCGGATAAACTCACCTATTCCAACTTGAATTTAGACATAGGTTAGCTCTGGTTAAGCTCATCGATTCTAACTTGAATTTTACTAGTTTATTTTAATACTTTTCTCTCAGTGTCTAAACGTGGCTAAGGCTGATGCTTGAAGCGGCAACTGCTGCTGCTGCTTGTAGCTCTTGTTGTTTGTTTTTTGGTAATTATAATTCGCCAAACTCGTGCGCAAAATAAATTAAGAAAAAGTAAAGTTTGTTAACTGGACAGCTGGACAGCTTCAACTGGCTATATATACTTGGCCTAAAGCAACAACAACAACTGTCTGGCAATTGCATTTTCGCCTGCATGCAAATAAAATTGCAACAACGCCAACGTCGTGAAAAACTTTTATTGAACTTGGGAGTTGAAACATTTTGCAGCCTGTGCAGCTCCCATGCCCCGCCTCTACGCCCACAACACTACCCCACTCTTCCCGCCGCCTGCCGCCTGCCGACGCCTCTTCAGGCACTGCAAAATGTTGCCAAGGCATAACATTTTTCCATGCTGGTAAAAGTTAACTATGAAAACCAAAGGAAGTTAACTGCTGAAATTAGTAAAAGTGCAGAAAAGTTGATGAATTTTGAAAACTGCACACGAGCGGACTAGGCTCAGCTGCGGGTAGGGCCCGCTACTTCTGGGGCGCTTCAAAAAATTCGCATAGAAATAACTTAATAGACTAGCGCTGCTTTGGGGAGTAATGAATTTGTTTAGATAAAAATACAAAAATATACAAAAAATACTGGACAAATATTATAAAGATCGTACTACTATTTCATATAGCTGCTATAGGAATAATCCGCTTATAAACGTAATAATTTTCAGATGTGTTTTTCCCGTCAACATATACTTTTTCATCCAATTTAAGATTGTATTTTTTATAGTTATTAAATATGGACAGTTGATTGAAAAAATTGTTTTATTAAAAGAGGGAAAGAATTTGCAGGGGTCCTGTGAACCGCTCCTGTATTGCGCCTGGCCACAAAATGCCGCCCGCCTGCTTGTAGGAGAGCCAGGAATAGGAGCCCATTGACATTTTGCCAAACTTGATGTTGATGTTGAAATTTTTCATCAAGTTGCATAAAAATAACACCGAAAAACAAAATTTCTATTTTTTCTTGTTGCAGAAAAGAGAAGGGGAAGAAGGGGAATAAGAGAAAAGCAGAAGAGCAGCAAAGCAGGAAAAACAACAAGGAAAATGAAAATGAAAAAATATCGTGATGAAAACAAAAACTGTGAGGAAAACTCATCTAAAATGCATAAAATTTGAGTTGATGAACTGCCGGGAAGTGAACTAAAAGGATGGGGGGCAAGTAGCGTGTAGCAATCAACTGCAAGGAAGGAAGGATACGAGGCTACGAAAGGAGTCGCAGTCGGAGACGGAGTAGGAGCCAAAAGTAGCCTCATCAGATGACTTATGGCCAGAGAGTAAAGTTATGAGCAATGCAAAACGTTATTGGCTAATGCAAAACGACCTGATGCCAATTGAGGAGATGAGCAAATTTCTGTGAATAATTCAAAAATCAATTCCGTACAGCAGTGTGCAGGACCTGAAAGGATTGCCAGGATGAGAGGGCCAGACAATTGAATGGAGGCAACACAAGACATGGCAGCAACATGGCAGCTCAACAAGCAGCATTTAGAGAATGCGAGCTTTATAAATAAATAAAAGCAGTTGAAATAAATGCAAAGGACACACAGACAGACTGACCGACGAAGGACATGTGCATGTTTAAACAATACAAAATAGAGAGAAAAAAAAAACGCCCAAAAGAAACAAGATATTAAGAGCAAGAAATGGCTACGAATGTCTGAGCAGGCAGGCAGCCAGGCAACCAAACACACTCACAAAAGGACGAAGGACAACAGTTTGAGCTCTGAGCTAGAAGGAGTGATGCTGTCTGGCCATAAGCAAACACACATATTTATACACATATATATATATATATATATATAGCTTAGAGTATACGTCTCTGTGCTGTGCCAAAATTTCTTGTTTTATTTCGCAAAATTCCTTTTCCCGTATCCTTCGGTAGAAGATGCGCTGCGCTTAAGTGAACGTTGCCAAGGGCAATGACAAGACGCAGACGAAGCTGCCATCGTCGTCTGAGCTGTGAGGACGTCCTCAGGACGAAGCGTCGTCATGTTGCCAAATTAAAGTTTTCAATTAAAATTTTGTCATTGTTGTCTTTGGGGTTTTTCCTTGTTGTTGTCATAGAATTAGACAGAAACTGCTTCTCGCCTAAGCAACAGGAGCAGAGCAGAGCAGAGGAGAGCGAGCAGCGTGAGAAAAAGGCTCGATAAAGTTGGATAAAGAAAAGGCACGAAAAATACGATAAAATAAAAAAATTCAGCATCCATTTAAGGACTATATAAAAGAAGGCAAAAATTAAAATTAAATTAATCTGAGCCCATTTTCAATGGCAAACCTTTCATTAACATTTTAAATATTATATTATCCCATGTAGTGTAAATAAAATTTTCCAAAGCTCCCCCCAGAAACTGAACTGAACTCAACCCCCTTTCCGTTATGCTGGCTGCCCACAAACATTTACAACTACTCAAGCAACAGATTCCATCCAAAAACAGGATACAGAACGGGCCCCCCCGCTCCGCCTACTCTGGACAACACACACAAATAAAAGCCACCGGAACTATGCTTAGAAATATCCAATTGGGGGTGGATTTTCAAGCAATCAGCAGTAAGGGTGCAGGCCGAAGCAAGGCAAGTGGCTTTTCTGGGGCGAGTCATCTCTCCATGCAGGCGATAAGTTTTTATGTCTTGAGCTGATGGCGTAGAAAACTTTTTGTGAAACTACAACAACTATGCAGAGCTCTCCTCCCACACACTCAACCAAAAAGGGGGATCAATTTCTCGCAGAGGGTTGGTTTGGAATATGGCCGCACAACTTTGATACAGATTTTGTTTCTGTGTTTGTGTGTGTGTGTGTTTTAATGAAAGAGTGTGTACACACTGTCCTTGTGCCTTGAAGAAACATGCCCCAAAAGACAGGCAGCAATATTGGCCATGGACGTAGCCACCATCTGAATTGAACAGGCGGAGAAAGAGCTCAGGACTTGCCTTGAAACCCACGAAATTCAAGAGAAATTCCATCTGATTTTTAGAGGGAGAATCAACAACTTGAAAGAACAAAAACTTGTGTAAGAAATTCCATTGGATTTTCTGTTCTAAGTTTATATTTGGCCTATGCTTTAAGGGGATTTTCTGTACGTCTTTCTTAGCTGACTACGCCCCTGTTCTTTTGGGGTTAAGTCTGCATAAAAGATAATGATGTTGCCTTAAACTTTTGGGAATAAATAATAGTTGTAGTTTGTTGTTTTTTTTTTCGTTTTGCGACCATAACAATATCCTTCCAGGACTGGGGCTCTGCCTGTAAGCTAAGGTTATTATCTTTCAAGTTTTGCTGGCCGCTTTTAGTAGCCAAAGTTGCTGTTGTTGCTGCTGTTGTTGTTGTTGCTGCTGCTGTCTCTGTCATGTTGCTTTTTACACACAAGCAGGCACAACAACAGCATCAGGACTGAGCCGTAAAGGGACCCAAGGCCTTAAGCTTATAATTAATTGCATGTTTGGTCGAGACGAAATAATCCTTTGTACAAAAATAACACCCCAGTTACCGCCCCCCCCTTCCTTCTGCTTCCAACGCATACACACACACACTCAGAAGTCCTTTGACCATAGTTTTAGCAGTTTTCTACATGCCTTTTGGGAAATTTACAGGCAAATGAATGTTATCATAACTCAGCAACTTCCCCCCTTTTTTTTTGGCTCTCTCTCTCTGTAAGCCTACGCTCCTTTTGGCCAGTTTGTTCATGTGTAAAGTATAACTAACGTGTTTGTATAGATGTATTACATCTCGGCCAGAACCCGTTTCAATTTAATACAATTTTATTAAAATTGATGAATGTGGCGCTAATTAATGAAACGCTGTCTGTTTAGTTGGATCCCACACAAAGGATACCCCACTAGACCCCCCAAAAACATCCTGGCTAATGTTCTCTTTTGTCCGGCTAATTCGCATTGATTCATCAGTCAGTTTTCATGTTTTATTATGAATATTAATGATGTTCCATTGTTTTGTGGCAAATACCACAAAACTCAATTTTGGCAACAACTGATTCAACTTTTTTCAGCCCCAAAGCTAAATATGCAGATTCAAAAATGGAGTATTAAAAGCAGCTAAATTATAATTGCTTTAGCTGCATTTTCTATTTATAAGCAAAGGATTTGAGTAAGAAATCATTAAAGAACTTAAATTGTAAGCCATCTTTCAGCTAACTTTTCTCAGCTATCAAATCTCTATAATAAAAAGAAGTTCTCTAAAAATCATTTTTTAACAACATTTTTCTTTTAGCAAATAAAATATTCAAAGCGTAATTTATATAAATAAAACAAATCTTTTAAAAGATTAAAAGCCTACAAAAAAGAGGGTAACCAGCTGAAAGACTTTTTGTCTTTTTCGTAGCATCAACCCCTTCCTATGGGACGAGCATCTTCAGAGCTGGACGCTGGACGCTGTCCGGTCATAGGTCAATTTCTGGAAGATTTTCTCACACATTTTTGAGTAGTTTTTCAACTCTTTTTATTTGGCAACTGGGCAAGCGAGTCGAGCAAGCTGGACCACAAGCTGAACCTTTTTTCTAGCCTGGGATGCTGCCTGTGGGAAAAGACGTTGCGTCCAGTTGCGGAATAGTCTTCGTGTGGGAAAGTGGAAAGTGGTTAAACGATATATTAAAACGGAATTAAGGAAGTAAAAAGTAAAAAGTAAAATGTAAGCCACAATCAAATTTGTAAATAAGTATATAACTCACATTAATCAGGGCTCCAAGACAAGCCATAAATAAAGTTGGAACTTCAAGCAACAATCCAGGGGCATAAGACCTTATCTTATGGTAGCTGAAGCTACGGGGCTACAAAATAAATTGCCAAAAATTTCTGCAGGCGCATAAAGAAGTAGCAACTTTTCTAGCTAGCAAAAAAGAGCCAACTTTTGGTCAGCAACTATTTCAGTTGGCCCCTTTACCCCTTTCCCCCTTCTTCCTCCTTTTGCTATTGCACAAGAACTATTCAAACTTTCGGTCATGGCATAATACCTCCAACAATCCAATGGCCAGGACGAAGCACGTACAGGATTTAATGTCCCACAGTGGTACTTGAGAAAAAGTAGTTGGCAGTTGGAAATTGGATGGCCAGCAGGAGGAGATGAAGGCCCTGAAACGGGGGTAACCCTTTTTGCAGGTTTGAGGGGCTGAAGCTAAGAACTTTTACTTTGCATCTAAATAGTAGTAACAGTAGTAGTAGAAGCCTAGCCCATCTCCAAATTGCTAGCCCAACCCAGCCGAACTTTTACCAAAGCAAAAAGTTCAGTCTACAAAAAGAAATACTCCTATATATATATCTATATATATATCTGTGTATATAAAGAGAAATATGTACAAGTTTACTGAGTATATAATGATATGAAACAAGAAAGTAAATCACACTCTTCCTATACATGAATTTTATATACTCTCTGGCTAAGTAATTCCCTCAATTTAGATAGAAATTTTATACAAAAGAGATAGCTTAACAGCCTTTATTTATTTCTAGAGAATCATCCAAGAATTCCTATAATTTACGGGCCAAACAAATGCGAAATTCGTATTGAAATTCTTAAGAAATAAGTAAAAAATGTGCATCCCCAATACAAATTCGAATAGACCTTTGATAAGAGGAAAGAGTATTTGGAAAATTGTTGGCTTGGCACCCATTGGAGCCACCTCAAGCCTCAAGTGTGGGTGAAGGCTTTTGGCAAGAAAACTTTCTCGTGCTGGGACAAAACACCAGGCGATGATGGTTAGAAAACGGAGTCTAAAATTTAATAGAAAATGTTCTTGTCGGAATTTTCATTTATAAATTTTCCAGCACGAGAGGACCTACTACTAGAGCAACAAAATATTTGCAGAATATGGCAGAAAATTCCAAGAAGTTTTAGTTGAATGAGTAGTCCAAGGGGCAGGGAAAGGGAAAGGGTATATATACTCGTTTATACATGGCTTCTAAATGCTTTTCATGTACATGTCGTTTTTGTGCCTTTTGCTTATGATTTATAACCAAGCAGCAGACCAGAGCAGAGCAGTCGAGCAGTCGCCCTGCACAAGATCTCAGCCAGCGTCAGCGTCCATTTAAGTGGAAAACTATACAAAAATACTACTGGTCGAAGAGGAAGGAAGGAGGGAAGGCAGGAAGGAGGAGCAAGGAATGGGCCCAAATGTCTGCACACAACATGCAAATATTTCATGTCTGAATGCTTTTAATGTTTTACTTTTGATGTTGCTCCTGCCCCCCTCCTTTCACCCTTTCCCCCCTTTTCCTCATACGCATGAAATAGATTGACAATCGAGAGGGGGGATTATAATAGGGTTTCTAGTGTTATTGACATGCCATTTACAACACTTTACACACAGAGGCCGAAAACGGAATCCCCCACAATACACAGCAAAAAAAAAGGATTAAGAAAAGGGGATTTTCCAGCAATTAATAAAGCCATTCTTAAGCTTCAGCTCTCTGGAAAAATCACCATTACAGCATAGTTATCCTTAATTTATTTTCAATCCCCTACCAAATGTCCATATTTCTTCATCAAACCTATAAAAAAATATGAAAAATAATCTTATATATTTAATGAAGCAGATATAATAACCAATTTGAAGTTAAAATTAGAAGATTTTACTTGGATTTCAGTTCAATAATATTGAAATTTATTATAGAAATTATTATAGATAAATAGAGAATTGCTCAGACTCCCAAGCAAATGTTAAGCGCTCCTTTTTTTCTCAGTGCAGCTTAAGTAAAAACTTATGAGAACTTTGCGATGTACTCAGCTTTAGAAGGTCCCTCATCAAAGTCAACTTAATTAATGGAGATTCCAGTGAACAAAAAAGCCCTAGAAGACCCAAGAAAATCAATATTCAAATGCCTGAAAATCCACACACACAAACTGAACTCTCATTCCATTTCTCAAACCCTTCCTCGCTCTGACGACATCAATTAGAGCACATCATCTTGAACGCCTCCGAAAAATGTTCGAGCAACAACAAAGTAGAGGTACAGTACCCACACACACACACACACACGCATACACACACACACATGCACACCCCATATAAGAAAAGGCGTGGTTGAAAGGAATATTGAAAGGGAACTCGGAGCTGGAAACTGGTTTTTCGCAAGCGAAAACTCACCCCCGAAATATGAAAAGACGAGAAACCGTTAGCCCGCCTGTTTCTAATAAGAAAGTGACGCCATTTTGAATTTTAGAACAACCCCCTTGCCAGCTACGAGCCGTTGGGAGGGGGAAGTATCTCATTCAAAGAGCAAAGCGTGTTTCTTATTTATGGCATTTTTATGCTAATGGACTTTGTGTGTGTATTCGCCTGTGTGTGTGTGTGAGAGTGTTTATCCTGTGCGATTTAGGCATAAAGACGGCGCATCTGATAAGAAAATACTGCGGGTTCCTTTATGCCATATTATATACAATATTAATTGTTGCAGATGGCGGGCAGCCCAGCGCACATTTTTAATGGCTGCCAATAAAGATGATTCAACAAAGAAAAATGTACAAAAAAGGACGAAAAGCAGTGAAAGGATCTAAAAATAGAACTTATACTTATGCGCAGGCATCTGGTAGTAGATTTCTAGCAGAAGCTTAAAGACTTTTCTAAAGGTTCTATACGAATTTAACATTTAGAATATGATTTTTTAAGGTCAAATAAGCTTAGTAATTGTTGGTAATACCTGACTAGAAATTTGCAGATATTTCTAGTTTCTAATTATGCACTGAGAAAAGTGCATAGTTATTTCTACACACTGAGAAAAAATTACACTTTAATTTATAAAATCAATGCAAACAAAACTGACCTTCTGTTCAGCGTAAGGCTACATTTCAGGACCTTTGTTTAGTGTAATTTGGCTGAAAATAAGAGGAATTATAGAAATAAACATTTGATTTATTTAAAGGGACATTTTCAAAAATTTAGAATATGTAGAAGGAAAAGAGAATTAAGTTTTTCTTCTTAAATTGAAGATTATAAGAGTCTGTAAACTTTGATTATATTTAGCTCGACTCCCTCCTAAAAACTCTTCGAAATTCTCGACAATATTTTGGAATTTTTAAATTAATCTTTTTCATTATTTATTTATTTTTATTTATTTATTTGTATGATTTTTATGTGATAGGTTTATGTTCTTCGATACTTCCAATATATTTCTTTTTTTTATTAATTGTAAAATCTGAACTGCTTTATTTATATCTTTAGTTCTTGTACAATAAAAAACTATAATTTTATACCTTTTTTTTAGGTATAAAAAACTATATAAAGAGGGGAAAGTTTTTGTTAAAATTCTTGACTTTTTTTTTGGGTTAAATTTCAAAATATTTTTGGGCAATAAAGGACTCTGAAAAGTCTGAAAATATGGCACAATGAACCTTAAGCTCAACATGATACTAAAAGTATCCTTTTTTTTTTGGGGAAAGCTTGTCTCTTTATGGGGCTGCAGCAAAGTAGCGCAACAGCCCCGATAAACTCTTTTAATGCGAATTGCGAAGCATAAAAGAATCCTTGTGTTTGACATAATTATGAAAGGAAGCAAATGTGCCACACACACACGCACACACACACGCAGAAGGACAAAAAGGACTTTCATAGCACACGCGCACAACTTGAAACAAAAGGACTTTTCTTTTTCTAATGATAAAAAATACAACAATTTGTGTGACATATAATGCTAAATGTAGCAGCAGCGCAGCACGCACTGCTAAAGGACAAAAAAGGACACACAGATATACGGGGCAGATTTCTTAAAAGCTGCTAAAGCTGCAGGCAATGGCCTCCACTTCTGCTCCTGGCAGGTTTAGGACCAGGACACACCAGGACGCGCCTAGACCTCAAAAACGCCCCCAGTTAAAGGCTGCCTTTTGCCTCTCACCCCTCTCTCTACCTCTCTCTCCTCTCTGCCCCCTCGCTCAGAGCGGAAGCCAATCCAAATGTCGTCTGCTCGTAAATCAGCTACAAAAATTTCCAATTAATTTGCACATCGCATAACTCTATAAGAGACCTCCCAAAGATCTCTCACCTCCCCCCAAAAAATGTTCCATTTCCCCATTAGAAATGTCAAATAAATTGCCAACTGAAGCATCAATAATGGCATAAAAATTGATTACATTTCTGACGCGCGCCAGGGGAAAAGGCTGATAGTTGTAAATAGTTAAGGACCTGCTCCTTGTTAGCTCCACAGGACATATATACAGGCATATATAGGTATGAAGGTATGTAAAACACGCACTAGACCCATTAGAAAACTTGTAAAAAGAGGTCTCTCTCTCCGCGCCAGTAGAAGCACGCACAGTGTGACGAGGTTCTTCAAAATTAATTAATAAAATCTAAATGTATAAATTTAAATATAACGAAATATATTAAAGAAATTATAAAGACTTTTATAATCTAAATTCCTGAATAAATTCCCAATTAATAAATTAAATGAAGATCAAAGTTTATTTGCTCTGCTTAATAGCCACCTAAATTATTTCAGCCTAATTATTATTATATTAATTAAAGTTTAAGGATTTTTTATGACCCAAGAAATAAATATATTTTACATGGAATTTAATGGAAAAAACGTAGATTTCTATTAAGTAAAAATATATATTTTTGATATAACAATTAATATTTTATTTTTATTTAAAAGTAAGTAAAATTGCGGGCAACAAAACAGAAAATTCAGCTAAATTGTGTCTAATTTTCTTTAAGAAACTCAATGGTAAACTATTCTATCTAATTTTTAGAATATATTTCATGAATTCTGGGAATAAATTCTTTAAGTAATTTAAATATTAAAACATAGTTTCCAGCTTTGACTTGGTTGCCACTGTGCCTTGTGCTTTGGCCAGAAAGGGTAGGCTAAGCGGGAACCCTTTTAACCCAACTCTAGCTAGGTTTTCAGGCACATTTTCTTGCTGCTTTACTAGGAACAATCCTTGAGGCTGTTTCATGTGTTGCCCAAAAAAACTACACTAATACATATATACATATAAAAAGAGAGTATATGGGTCCTTTTATGGTAGTATGGGTTGTGGGTAGCAGAGGATGACAGGATATGGCTTAGAATAGTTTCTATGCAGAGACAGCGAGATAGAACGAGAACTAATACCAACACATTATTTAAACTTGCACTGATGAGGGTGAAAAAGGATGTTTCCTTTTGCTTTTGCTTGTTGCTTTTATTGTTGTTGCTATTTTGTTATTTTGCTTGGTGCCGGGGCATCTTGTTGTCCTGTTTTGATCTGTGCCAGAGCCTCTGCCAGAGTCTGTGCCAACTAATAAATATGACCGAAATGAAACTGCCCAAAAATTTCCACACAATCACACATTATGCACACACACACACACACACACACAGAAACACTCAAGCACACACACACACACACACACACTGAGAACATTAGCCTTATATTTTTGGCAGTTGGCTTCCAAGTTGACTGCAAAATCCGCAAAAGAACACCACACACACACACCTCTTGCTCGCTCCCTCTGTGTGCGAGTGTGTGAATATGTGTGCACACTCTCGCTTCATAAGTGGTCGGTTCTTGTCTCCACTAAGTGTGTGTGTGTGTGTGTGTGTGTGCGTTTGTCCTGTGTGTGAGTGTCCTGAAAAATGAACCCATCATAGCCGAAAAACTACAGCAGGAAATTCGGTTAGCAAGTGTTGGCTCCCAATTCTACATATCAACTATAGATGTGTGAGTGTGTGTGTAATGGGTGTCCTTGCTATTATATACTCTTTCCCAATAGAAGTCCATAAACTTTTATATAAAGTCTAGAAATATGTATTACCTGGCTTTATCTGGAGCTAGTCAAGGGTTATTTCAATCAGTTTAAAAAGAAAAAAGATTCCTTCGAAGGTACAGCCCCTTTTCCGCCTGGGGATCCTAAATTTACAAAATCCTAGTGTAATTTTTCATCATAAATCAAGTTTTATATATAGAAAATATGAATCAGAACATGAGACTAGCTGATAAGTTCCTGTGTCCAACAAACAGTCCTCCAGCAGAGTTAAGCAGCAAGATTTGGGCATACAGAAAAGAGTATTAAGTGCTTCGGTTCTTTTAGCTGAATTCTGTATTTCTTATTTTTTTTTTCCTCAAGTCAAATTATGGTAACATAAATGTGGGCAGCAGCAGCCACATTAGCACCAAAAAAACAACAACAAGAAGAACAACAACGGCAGCAGGGAGAAGGCAACAAAAAATGTCTGGCCAACCAAAAATGAGGGTCGAATGGGGGCGGCTTTGGAAAAAGAGATAGGAACTTATTTTGGAGCATTTTTAGGGGCCTTTTCTGTGCAGCCCCCAAGCCCGATATATCTTTATATATATATATGTATCTTTATATATGTGTGTGTGTATGCTTCATAGTAGAATGCTGTGAAAAAGCCTTTTGTTGAAATTTTATTTAGTGTGTGTATCTTTTGCTGACTTTTACACACACATCTGGATACATTGGGCACGCACAATCCTTGAATTTCCTTGAAAAACAGGCTCTCTTTTGTCTGTCTGTGTGCGTATGTGTGTGTGTGTGCGAGTGTGGGGGAGGGGAAGGGGCGATCTGGCAATGGCCGACAGAGCCATTGCTTGTGTTGTCCTTCTTGTCCTTTCCCCCAACCCAAATGCTATACCAAATTTTCTCTTGTATTTTATATGAAAACTTTACAACACACACAGAAATTTGCATATGTGTGTGTGTGTGTGTGTGTGTGTGTGTAGAAGTCATCCCTGTGAAGCAAATATATGCAAATTTCAAGTGTTTCCTCTTCGTTATGAACCCAACTTCAATGTAAAATTAACAGAAATATGTAAATTTTCTTTCTCGTTTCGTTAAGGCCAACGAAAATTATGACAAGGCTGCCTGCTGACTGCCAGCTTGCTGTTGGCCTGCCAAAGAGCCTAACCAAAAATCCTTCAACTCTTCTCGGGAGCGTAGCTCACATTTTCATACACAACTGTACCCCAAAAACAAAAACACAGACCATAAACGACTTGGTCACAAATTGTGCTCCTCTCCTCTCTTCCCTTTCTCTCCCTTGCTCTCACCCACTTCTATGTAGGCTCTGCTCCCAATAGCAGCACCTATTGAAGTTATACTCATATATGTACATAAAGGAGGATATATATATATATATAAATGGGTCTACCAAACAATCAAATGGGCAAGCTGCATCCTCAAGTTGGAATTTGCTAGGTTAAGCTAATTGAGAAGCTATCTAAATGAAAGCAATCTATTTATGACTATACAAAAATCCTTTTAAAACAAAGCTGCGAACCGGTTTTGGAACATGAAGTAAACCTGACTATATAATCAAGCCTACAAAAGTCTTATTGATTTCTTAGCCGCTAAGAAAGCGCGACTCTAGCTGAGATTTTATTTATTTATAATCCATTTGGATCAATTAAGATAAGTTTTACTAAGCATAGAAGACTTTATAGCTATAAACAAAAATTAGCAAAATATATTCTTCTTAAAAAGCCCTAAACTTCATATAATATATACGAGTATTAAATACTCTTAGTCCTTTATTAAAATGTATAAAATAAGATTTAATTTGTAGCCCAAAAAATAATTTATGTAAGTCATTTTTTAAATGCAATAGTTTAGATAGGAAAGGAAGGAGGTTAGAGGAACTACTAGAATATTTGTTTATTTTTTTGAAAACCCCTAGGAAAAGTACCAAGAAATAGGCTTAAAGAAGGCTCCATTGCAAATTTCATTTCACCAGGTCAACAACGGAGAGTATAGAGCTCACTTAACTCAACTTTCAATGCAATACAAATTTGCTGACCAAAGGAGAATACCCGCTGAAAGAGTATAATAATAATGTGGGAAGGGTAAATAAAAAGCGATCAATCAAGCGCTTATTTTCATTGAAAGTTTGTTCAAAAACTTGTTTTGTGTTTAATAATATTAATTTACTCCAGAAAAGTAGTAAATAGACGCAGGGATTAAGAGAAAAGTTCTAATAATAAGCTTAACAATGAGCACAGTTTTTATTTAATGAGCTTTCTGAGGTTCCCCTTTCTTCAACTAAAAAATACCGCACTAATCAACAACTTTTAACTATCTGGTCACACTTAAATTTAAAGCATCATTCACAATAGGCAATGCAACTATCTCTCCCTCTCTAACCAAGTGTCCCATTTCGGAATAGGCCACACACAAAGAGAGAGAAACGCGGTTGGAAATGTCGTGACCCCACCTCTAACCTCTATGCCCAACCCGGGCCAAGCAAGGGTTAGCGGCAATTTAAATAATCATCGGAAAAAAAAAAAGCGGGAACCAAAAAAAAAAAAGAATATTCCAAAGCCAACCCTTAACTTGTTGATATGCCCTGAGAAGCGTCTGAAATAAAATGAAAACTCAAAATGAAAACTAGCGAACTAAGCGAACAAGAAATCAAGAAGAAAAAAAGGAGCAAAGCAAAGGAAAAAATCAGAGCAAATTTTTAAAGGGCAGCAAAAGGTTTTTTTCTGACCCACAGAAAAAAAAATAATAATTTTTGGGAGTATTTAATACTCTTTTACTTTTAAGGTTGGGTTGGGTTGGGTTGGTTGCCCCCAGCACGTTGGACCTGTGCTCTGGCCATAAATTCAAAGCAGCGACAAATTTGAGGCACATTTTATGGAATTATTTTCTAACAAATCTAAAAATCCTGTTTCTAAGTGATCTGATTCTGATGCTTATCCTAGCCAACAACACAGAAAAAACTGGCCTGAAAATAAAGGAAAAAAATCTGTTAAAAATTTGTGAGTTTTTCCCAGAGATCAGAGAAGCGGCGCAGACAATTATAGTTCAAAATGGTCAAGGATATTCAAGGACAAACTGGTTTTTTCAACGGTCCAGCAGCCGTGTTGCAGCTTTCACAGCCAGGTGTGCACCGATATCCAGATGCTGCGATCAGACCCACCACCAACATCACATGAATGAAATGGAATGGATGAGGAGAGGGGGGGAAAGCGAAACGCACTTTTTACCAATGATTCGGGCAACCGTTTTTCTATAATAAACCCACCTAACGGGTTTTCTATATATTCTTTTTTTTTTGCTTTTGTTACTCTACTCCTATTGTCCATATCCGGCCAGACAATGCACAAAGCTCTTTGCAGCTTCCCTGATCCTCATCCCTGTCGCTGGGTAGCGTGCGTATATAAACCACGGCTGCTGCGGAGAATCAATCAGTTTCATTTCAATCTTCATAAGCTGAGGATCACCAGCAGCAGCAGCAGCAGCAGCAGCAAAGGAGGAGCATTCCCAAAGGACTTTTGTGGATCAGCAACAGATCCGGCATCCTGCAGCGTCATGCCATAAGGCAGCGCTAGTCAGGCGGCTGTTGCACGCGGCATTAGAAAAAACCAACAAAAAACAACAAAAATCTTTCAAGTTTACTTTCAACCGTTCCGAAAAAACCGCCAACACCAAAAAACCCAATCAAATTCAAGTTAAAACCATAAAAAACCAACCGAAAGTCAGATTAATTTTTATACTCAAAACTTACAACACGAACAATTTGCAAAGAAAAACAATATAAAAAAAAATAATTAAGCAATTTACAATAAGCACACATAAAAAATTCAACGCAAAGCCAAGCGAATTCCGCATAAAAAATCAACAAATAAATTATAAACAAATTCCAAAAAAATTAAAAAAGAATTAAAAGTGCAGCTTTATATCAATTGGAAAGTTTTCAAAGCAAGCAAAAGACAAAAGGACGACAAAGGAATTAAAGCAGAGATATTAATATTATATTTTATATATTTTACAGGTAAGCCAAAGAGTTGCTACTTTTTTTCAGTGTAACAAATTGTTGAAAATCTTTTTTAAGTGACAAAGAAAATATTGGGAATTTTTTATAGTACAATTTTTTTAGCGGTTTTCTGATTTATTTTAACAAATAGCAAACTAAATTTGGAATATTTGAAATGGTATTAAAATAAGAAAAAATATACCTCCTTTTTCGCAGGACCCCATAAAAGTTGAGCAGACGTCTAGCTGAACTCATGGATCAAACAAAAAGAAAACCAACAACAACAGCAACAACAAATCCAAAACTCTACCGATTGTTATGAAACTCAAAGAAATTTTCAAATATTTATTGCTCATATTAGTACACTGCATCGACCATCGAAATACGAAATTAATTGAAAAAACTATCAAATCCAAGACCAAAAAGAAAAACAATCAAGAATTAAATCTGAAACGCCTACAGAAACTACAACAGCAATGCGAATGGAATCCTTCGCTCTGCCCCAACCAAACCGAAGCATTGTGCCCCAAACAAGAGACCAGAAGACCCGAAAATCATACAGAATCCAGACAAAAACTGCAAGGAAGGAAACCAAAATTTAAATTTGTGGCAGCAAAACACTAAAATCCGATACAAGACACAATTGCCAAGGCAAACGACGCTGATGATAATGAAAAAGGACGAAGATCGAAGAGCATTTGACGGCGAAAGGTGCTGGGAGCAGCAGCATGAAAGGAGCAACCGCAGCAGCAGCAGCAGCGCAGCAACAGCGCAGCGACGTCGCAGTTATCTAAGGCAGCAGCTAAAAGCTGGGGTAACAGCTGCCCCGCCATAGATATTTTTAGCTGAATATCTAAGCAGGGGCGCCGGCAGCCCCAGCAACCCCTCGACAGGAAGAAAACTTCAATACAAACCAACACACACACACACACAACCCACCACCCTGCGGCGAATTCAACACACACAGATACATACACACACACACAAGCACACACAAATATCTAAGACACAACACAGCCGGCAAGAGAAGCACAGAGAAACAGAGAGAGAGAGCGAGAGAGAGAGCGCGCTTGAGAGAGAGCGTAAGCAACACGAGCGCAACTTTGGGCAGCCTAAAAGCAGGCAACAAAACGAAAACAAATTTCGCAAGTATGTTTTGATATTCTATTTAGTTGCATTTTTTAAATCTTTCGATTAAGTACAGGCCAAAAAAAAAAAGAAAAAATTGAAGAAAAAAAAAGCTAAAATACCTAAATGAAAAACAGCCAAAAGGTGTGCTTGTGTTGCCACAACAAAGCAAAGAAAAGCCAAAAAAAAAGAAAAAAAAAACCAAAACAAAAGTTAGAAAATTCACCAATTTAAGCAGCGATTTTCCATAAACAGCCAAAAAATTCCAACAAAAAAAAAGAAGTCAGAGAAAATTCTATTATAGAACTGCGAGCAAAACAAAAACAAAAAGAAAAGAAAACTCTTCTTCCACGGCATCGCAGAAGCCTTCATTTCCAACCCGTAGTAAACAGGGCCCCTGTATAAAGTTTTTAATCCAAAATCTCACACACACAATGCAATAGTTTTTTAGTTCATTTTGTGTATCAAAATGCAAATCGAATAATTTTTTAAAAATTTCAAATTCCAGTTTCGTTTTTATATATTTTTTTAGTTTTCATACAAACCAATAATTTTATATAAACAAGAAAAGAAAAGAAAGAAAAAAGCAAGTTTCGCATTTCAAGAGCTTCAGGCATAAACCAACCACCAGTTTGGCACACACACACAAACATACACAACACACACACACACACTTTAGAACGCACACACATACAGGGGTTCGCGCACACACACTCACACTTATACCACTCACACACTCACAAACCCTTACACAACTCACACCACTTTGGTAATAAAATGGCTGCAAAGGAAGCTGCTTCTACGATACCCAAGAAGAAAAGAAATAGCCCCGAGTCCTCCCCCTTTCCGTCTAAGACAAAAAACAAGCCAACTTTCTTGATAGCTATAGCCAAATTATGCAATTTTTGCATTTTTCACGCTTTCAATATTTTTTTTTGCCATTTTCATCAAGCTAGAACAAACAACAAGCGCAAAGGCGTTGCGCCATTTTTTACGAATCGAAATTTTTTGAAAATTAAAAAAAAAATATTTAATGCGCTAAAATGCAAAAATCAATTTGGAAAAACACAAAATCCGAAAAAAATCCACATACTCGTAGATAGCAGAAAATCGTTGCCAAAAATTAAACAAAAAAACAGTCTAGAAACAGAAAAAAAAGAAATATCTCTACTGGTCGTTGGAGAAAAAAAAACAAACAAACATCTGATAGGAAAAACTCCTTTAAAATTCATTAATTTCCTAACCTCTTAAATTAAATTTAAAAATTATGGGTATAGCGGCATATATTTTGAAAATTCAAAATCAAAAACTTAATTTGATCTAAAACATTTCAAGATAACTAGAAATTTTATTTAAACTTAATCCCATCTAAAAAGACAAAGAAAAAACATTTCAAGAGCATTCAAAGTGGCGACTTTTAGAAATTTACTTTAGCGTATTATAATCTAAAACAATTTCAAGAACATTCCTAGAAATTTATTTAAACTTTATTCAAAGACAAAAAAGATTTCAAGACCATTCAAGGAAACGAACTTATACTTAATCCATCTAAAAACATTTCAAAATATCTATTTTTTTAAACATATTTAAACTTAATTCAATCCAAAACAATTTCAAGAAAATTCCTAGAAATTTATTTACACTTTATTCAATCAAAAACAAAAAATATTTCAAGACCATTCAAAGAAACGAACTTATATTTAATCCATCTAAAAACATTCCAAAATATCTATTTTTTTAAACTTTTTTAAACTTAATTTAATCCAAAACAATTTCAAGAACATTCCTAGAAATTTATTTAAACTTTATTCAGTCAAAAAAAAAAGAAAGATTTCAAGACCATTCAAGGAAACGAACTTATACTTAATCAGTCTATAAACATTTCAAAATATTTATTTTTTTAAACCTATTTAAACTTAATTTAATCCAAAACAAATTTAAGACCATTCTTAGAAACCTAATGAAACTTTATTCACTTTCAAACACAAAACAAAAACATTTTAAGACCATTCAAAGAATTTATTCATAATCAATTCAAACAATTTTCTCGATTACTAAAACTTTTTTTTAACCTTATTTAATAGAAAGAAAATTTAATGCTATTCATAGAAATTAATGAAATTTCATTCAAACTCAAAGAAAAACATTCTGAACTCATTTCAAAAACTCCAAGAAAAATACCAAAAACCAAGCGAAAACAAAGTAAATCTAGAAAAATTAATTTACAAATTGCATTTAAATTAAAACTCCAAGAAAATTACCAAAAACCAAACCAAAACAAAGTAAATCTTAAACAATTCATTAAAATTGCATTTAAATTCAAACTTTTTCTGTCAATACATTGAAAAATCAAATATTCTCAATATTTTTCGAACACACAACCAAAACACAGAATAAAACTTTCAAATAAATTTCTTAAAAATTCAATTAGAAAACAAAACTGAACCAAATTAAATAAAAACACTTCAGCCAATTAATATTTAAACACCTTAAAAAATAATCGAAATCAAATTTTAAATTTCCCTTTAAAATTATACCGAAAATTCAGACATTTTATATCAATAACAATACCAAAAACTAAAACTGAAAGGAAACAAAATTCAAAACTCAATTAAAATTTAAATATTTTAATAAGATCCCAGATACGCATTCCATCCAAAAGTTTACTGAATATCCGAAAATTCCGAAAATTCAATCCAAAATTGCAAATTCCATTAAAATATGTAAAGAACATCCAAAAATTTCTGTCCGCAAATATCTGATCTTTATTTTTAACAAATTATCGAATCACATTAGAAATTCTCAAAATATTAACAGCCACAGCTATAAAAAACTGACATTTAAATTAATAGTTCTGGCAATATAGTTTACATTCCTCGAATTCACAAGAAAATAATCTGATTTCATTTCCAAACTTCAAAAAATTACAATATTTTGAAAACATAACTAGAAATTTCTTTCTGAATATGAAATATTATATTATATAAAAAAATTATTTTCGGTTGAAAACCATTTCATTACCTTGGAATATAATTCTTTTACAATAACTCTAGAAACTAAACCAAAAACGATTTAAGACCTTATTCAAATTATAGTTTTGAAACCCTTAAAAAATATAATTTTTTTCAATCCATTTCAATTTTTTATAAAATCTATTTTCTTATATGATTTAGATATTTTTTTTTTTTTAGGATTTAAAAAAAAAAAAGAAAAGAAAAAGAAAAATTGAATTAAAAAGTTTACATTTTTATCACTCTTTTCATATTCCAAAATCCGAGATAAATTACAAAATTTAAATAAAAAAAATATTTTTGGAAACAATTATAAGGAAAATATAGTTCCGAACACATATTTCAAAACTGAAAAACAAATTTCTGCAAACAAAATTATGAAGATCATTTTAAAATCCAAAATATTATTTTATTAGTTTTAAAATAGCTGCAAAATTTTTTTTTAAGCCCTTCATTTCCAATTTCATTTCTCATAACTAAAAAAAACGATTTATTTAATTTAAAAAACAAACATTCTCAAAATAATTGATATATTTCAAATAATTTTTTTAAAAAAAACAAGAAAAATAACTCAAATTGATTCAAAATCTACTATTTCATAAAAAAAATTATATAATTTTGATTTACATTTCCAACCTAACCGCAAACCCAAACCAAATTCTGAAAATTCATATATTTATTTTACTTAAACTAATTTTTTTACTACCCATAAAAAATACCCAAAATTTCATTCAAAGGACAAATTTTAATAGAATTAAAACTATTTTTCCGATTAATTTAAAAATTCGAATACTTGATAATACTTTCATGCCAAACTTTAAATTAGTTCTTGAACTCTTTTAAAAAATTTGTAAATATTCCGATTTAAAAACAAAAATTTAATATTTTAAAGACAATTTCAAGTAATTTTTTTAATTTTTCGAAACCCTTTATTCGTCTTTTAAACAATTTACTAATTTTTAAAATACAAGTCAAATAATTTTTAATATATTCTCAGAAAAACCATTTTTGTAATTCCAAAAATAATTCTACACAGATTAAAATGAATTTAAATCTTTCTGAACTAAAAAATAGAGAAAAAAACCTTTTGAGAACACTTAATAACAATTCCTTTAACAAATTATTTAATTTTAGAGCACCAAAATTCCAAAATTCAATCAAAATTTTGCATCTTTCGGCAAACTCTCTCGGCACAAAACCAACAACAAAATCCAAGAACCAAAATTTCAACGCTAACCGGATACAAAATTCAAAAACAATATCTAGAAATTTAAGCACTCAAAATCATATTTTTCTATAGCAAAATTAAGAGACATCAAAACATCAAAATCCACATACAAATTACAAGAAAATTCCCAAATATTATACAAAAAAAATTCAAAAAAGAGATTCCAATCCAAAATCTAAGAGCAGCTCTAGTAAATTCATATAATTTTCGAGAAATAAACCAGAAAGGAAATACAGCAAAAAGTGAAATCCAAACAAAAGTCAAAATCCACTCAAAAGTCGCAATATTCGAAAGCAACTTACAATACGAAATTCCCAGAAAAAAAGACAAGAAAATTCCCGTCAAAATTGCAGCATTCGGAAGCAACTTACAATACGAAATCCTGAAAAAAGAAGCCAAGTAAAATCAAGTCAAAAGTCGCAGCATTCGGAAGCAACTTTGGCGCATAATTATATAACATAAAGATGACAAATTACACAACGAAATTCAAGTGAAATTCCAACGAAATTCATTCCCGAAAAAAGCAACATTATAAATTACAAGAAACAGCGGAAGTTTTAATGCGACAAAAGTCAAGAACAGCCAAAAAAAAATAGAGAAAATAAAACAAGGACTCGTCTCCCTGGCAAGACGACAAAATGCTGCAAAAATTAAATATCCCGGCAACTTTCTGGCAAATATCTTACAAATGGCGGCAGCAGCAGCAACAATACCCTGAAAATAGGACAATTCAGATATAAATCAAGGCGAAACAAAACAATTCTAGTACAAAAACTCATAGAAGGGGTTGAAAATTCGGCATTGAAAAGCAGTTCAGACACACAAAAACAAAAGCTAACAAATTGTATTAAAAAATTGTATGGAAAATCTGATTGAAAATCAAAATGAAAAGCGCAAACCAGCAGAAAGAAAACACAACTTTAAGCACACATATGTCAGGCACAATCTTAAGAGCAAAAACTCCAATCTTCACCCCCCAAAACGCCTCCAACCCTTCTAAAATTGTGGTTATGTTAGATTTTCTTTAGCGTAAAGTTCGAACCCTTCCATCTTCATCAGCATCATTCAGTTGAAAGCACATCAAACAAAATTGTACAAAATTTATATAAACTACTGGGCAATAGACGAGAGGTCGAGACATAATTGCTATCAATAAATAAAATATGGCCCAAACTCCACACATACCCAAAAAACCGAATATACCCAACCAAAACCCTTCTTCAATGAACGACGACGTCGACGACGACGACGACGACGCCGACGACCACTAGACAGAAAATTTTGATTTATAAATTCATTGCAAAAGTTGCTTTTGGCCACCACCTAAGAGACTTGGCAGCAACAGCAACAGCAGCAGCAACAGCAGCAACAACAACAACAGCAACAAAAATCATCTTTCTTTATGAAATTACACATTTCCGACTTGTACAACGACAACATTTGAAGCCGTAGCCAAAAGAGCAAAAAACAACCGATTTGAAACCCCCCCAAAGAACACAGCAAAAAATAGCACAAACCCATCAGAAAACTTGATGAAATTCAGAGTTTAGTTTAAAAAACAGAAAACAGTTAAAACGTTTTATGCATTTTGGAAATCTGCAAAGTCATTGAGAGAAGAAGTAGCACACAACAAAACAAAACAAAACAAAACACAACCCCAAACAAAATGTAGCAAATGGTATCTTGTACAATAGATCTATTGAAAATCATTCCAAACCCCAAAAAAAAAGTATAGCCTAGGATCTATGCAGAGAGAGAAGGAAAACAAAACAAAGTAGCTAAAGCAAAAGCAAAAGGAAAACTTATAAATTTTGGACACAAGGTTGGGGATACCTAGTGTAATTGCTTAAGACTAGAAGGAGTGTTGCACTTGCAGGAAGACAAGTGCAAGACCCAATGAACCAGGGCAAAACTTAGTTCTGAAATCAACCAAAAAAAAAGAGTAAAAAAAAAAGAAAGAAAACCCAAGAATCTATGCAAACTTAGGCCACTTTTTACAGTCCAAAAACAAACCTAATAATACGAATATTGTAAATTTAATAATGTAACTACACTCTGTATCCCCTTAGTTAAGCTAAAAAAAAAAAGAAAAACAACAAAAAAGCAAACATTTCAGATAAAAAAAAAAAACAAAGAAAAAGTCGGAAAAAGTAAACCTACAAATGGTTCAAAAATGTAGATAATGCCAATCCTTTTGTCTAAAATGATAATTCTTCTAATTTTGCATAGCATTTTATGCAAAATGTTTTAGACGAAACGATTGTTGCATTTTTTATATACAATACTTACATAATACTTAATATTTTTATATTATATTTAATATTATTTTCGATATACTATCCCCTACTGCCCCAAAAAAAAACATTATTCTATATATTCAAAATAGTTCAAATATTCTCAGTTCTTTCGGTTTACAATTCTTCTATGTGATAAGCAAAAGTTAAAGTTAAAAGAAAAAGAAAAGAAAAATCTGTGTTAATCAATCTCTTTGATGGATCTAAAAACAAAGGAAAAAGCAAAGAAATTATTCTTTATTTAAACAAATTCTAAATTTGCAAACAAAATTGTAATTTTTCCATATTTTTTTTAACAAAAAAAGAACACACTCACACTTTGTAAACATTAGAAATAGTTGAATATTTAACTAAAAGCTAACAAAAAAACAAAATCAATAAAATTGTACAAGCCAATTTGCTCAAATAACAAAAACCATGAAATGCCTTTTTAATTAATACTCTTTAAAAAACTCTTAAAGAGAGTCCTGGTATTTAAATATAGATTATTTTTCAGCTTTTTCAGCTAAGCCAGTGTACTCTCTAGTCGAGGCTGCTCGCCTGAATAGTTCAATACTCTTGCAGAGGATATGCGCATTGAAGAGGCCATCTGCGACCCTCCCAACTTATAAATTATGAATTATCTGGGCTTTGAGACGTGTCTATATAGTCACATCTGTTTCTAAGCAAATCAGGCTCTCGGTTTTTAAATTTGCACAATGAAATTTGGTATTTGTTCGCCCGGATCGGACAACTATACCTTTTAGCTAGTATAGAAAGGAACAAGTGGAGCAAAGGTTGTTGAATGGAAAAGCTTTTAATATATCAGAATATCTTGTAAGATTATTGTGCTTTAAATGGAAATGAAAATCATTATGATAGGACTACAATATCATATAGCTGCTCTAAGGAAAATGGAACCAAAACAAAGTTTTTGAATGGATCCTAATTTGTTTCTAGAGATATATTAACAGGGTGCTTACTATACTACTACTATATCAAATACATATATAGGGGCCATAGAATAGATCGATCGACGAAGTTAACAGTTCTTAAAGAGTTCGTAAGCTGGAAATGCCCTCAAAAAATATAAATCCCCTCAAAATATTAAAAAAAAAAACAAAAAAAACAAGCAGTCATAATAAAAGGAGGGACAATTTATTATTGTTACAAAGAATTTTACTCTGGTTTCAACATTTCAACACCTAAATTGACATCTAGAGTTCCTTTCAAAGGATTCTAAAGACCGAGAGCAAGTTCGCCCGGAGTCTCAACGCAAGACTTTAACTTACGTAAAAACATAACAGCCTCACGTCCATCGATAAGTCGATGGTCATATGTCAAAGCCACATACATCATAGGACGTATTTTGACCTATAATATAAGGATTTTCTTTTCTTTTGGGCACAAATTGAAGAGAATAGATAAACTCACCTCTCCCTTAACAGCAATTGGTCGCTCTAAAATGCCGTGCATGCCGAGTATAGCGCTCTGTGGTGGATTTATAATGGGTGTGCCCAGTAAAGATCCAAACACGCCTCCATTACTAATGGTGAAAGTGCCGCCCTCCATATCCTTTACAGTAATCGCATCGCTTTTTGCCCTGGCAGCCAAATCGGCCAGCGATTTCTCAATATCCGCATATTTCATAGCCTCCACATTCCGGATGACGGGCACGATGAGACCACGGGGCGTGGAAACAGCCACGGAAATATCTATATAATCGCGGTATATAATTTCCTGTAAAATAAAGTAATAAATCATAAGTATGTTCTCTTATAAATGAATGGATTCATACCGCATTCCATTCGCCCAACCCCAAAAACTGAGACTAGCTGGCATAGAAGCAAATAGACGGACAGACAGAGACAGACACAGACTTAAGAGGCAAATAAATAAATTCAAATAAATAATGAAAGAAAATATTAAGAAGGTCGTCAACTATGAAAAAAACACAAGCGAAAACAAATCACGCGCTCTTTAAAATTGCATTGAACGCAGCTTGCTCTTAAAATTACATAAAATTTGCATCTTAGACTTAAGAGAGAATTAAAGCTGACTTACACACGCATTGCGCCCATTCAATAATTGCCGCCCGCTGACGAACTTAGCACAAAACGAACGCACAAAAATAAAACGGTAAAAAGCTATGCGCGCATTGAGACGCTTGCACTGCTGTGCCTTTTCACCGAAAAAGTAAAACGTAAAAGAAAACAGATCGCAAAATGTTAAAAACAAAAAACTACGCACAAACACTTAATACACACGTACACACACACATTTATAGGTATTTATACATATTAATTATTATTAATATTAAAATAAAAGCGACTAAAACAAGCAGCCTCTTTCGCCGCCCACGTTTGCTGCCTATGGTCGATAAACTAACTAAGCTTTCAGCTACGATCGATGCATTCTGCAAAAAGCTCAAAGCTCAAAGCTCGACTTCATAACAGAAAGCACAGATCGCTTGCGCCGAAATGTTCGTTAGGCCGCAAAATAAAATTAATTTCCTTTTCTAAAATAGAAGCAGACTAAGAGACAGACGGACATGACTATTCGACTCTTTAATAATTAATAAAAATAATTGGGGATAAAATATATAAAAAAAAAAAACCCAATTTTCGTAGATAAGCCAGCTGATTTACCTGACCATCAATGACGGCATTAACCACAAGCTGATCCTGCAGCGCTTGAACTGTCGCTTTGGAAAAGATGGACATAAAACCAAGC
Organism: Drosophila repletoides; assembly: GCA_018150835.1. NCBI lineage: Eukaryota > Metazoa > Arthropoda > Insecta > Diptera > Drosophilidae > Drosophila > Drosophila repletoides. The sequence continues at coordinate 511,436 of JAECWQ010000202.1, forward strand.
TTGACTCCATGCTTTTTCACGAATGCATCCAGATTCTGTTTACGGAAGTCCATGGCATAACTATTAAATGATAATTATTAATATCAAACTATTATTATATTAAAAGGTGGAACCTCATGTCAATCTCATTGAAGGTGGTCAGCATGGCGCAAGTGTTCTGTGCATCCTTCAAGCGTGCCGCAATCTTCTGTCGCATGCGATTCATCTTAACGCGTTTCTCGGCGCGTCCTGCTGCTGCTGCTGGCGCTGCTGCAGGGGCCGCTGCAGGTGGAGGTGGAGGTGGAGGTGGTGCTGGTGCGGCAGCTGGAGCGGGCGCTGCTGCTGGCTTAGGAGGCGGTGGTGGAGGTGGAGGTGGCTTTGCAGCTGCTGGCGCCGGCGCAGCTGGAGCAGGCGGAGGAGCGGCTGCTGCCGGTGCTGCAGCTGCCTTTGCCGGCGCAGCACCCGGTTTCATTTTGAACAGATCCTGGCCGGGCTTAACCGTATCGCCGTCCTTAACCAGAATAGCCGTTATCGAACCTGCAAAGGGCGCAGAAACGGGCATCGTTGTTTTATCCGTCTCTATTTCCATAACCGGATCGTCAGCGGCAAAAGAGTCGCCAACCTTGCAAGTAAATCTGAAGAGTTCGTAGGAAAGGATACGTTAAATACATTTGAATTTAATCTTTTAGAAAATGCCCTGATTATGAATGAATATATTTGCTTTAGATTTGGATATACTTCTGCTTACTTAACATCGCCCTCAGTTATGGATTCCGCAAAGGCTGGCACTTTGACGACCTGCTCCTGCCACAAACTGTTGGTTGTATGGAAGCCAGCCTTCCAGCCGAATTCCCTACAATAAACGAAGAAATATGAAAATCTGGAGTTATAAGAGAAGATTACTCAGTGCGAAATTTACCGCTTGACAGGATTTACATGGCCCACGCAGCGCAACAGTTGTTGCTGCTGCTGCTCCTGCTGGAATAAGCTACAGACAGACAATTGGTAACAGCGGCGGGCACTCAACTGAAGCTATGAAAAGGAACGCGAGAAAATAGTAAAATAAAAATTTTAATAATAATTCCTGTAATTAATGTTTTTTACTTTCCGAATTCGCAGAGCCTTCAGGCCAAGATCTCGTCGCATATGTCTGGTTAATATAGACAGAATCATCGTCATAGCGCTCGGAATTGATCTATCTCGTATTCACGGCTTAAATTGTTGGTTTTTTGTTTTTTTTTTTTATTTTTTTAATGGAAATCTTAAAATTTGTTTGGAAATGTGTCGCAGCTAAGGCAAAGTAAACTTGATTCTCTTTTTTACGCAGATATTTCAATCAAAACCAGGGCTCCACGTCAATACGGAACAGAACTTTGTTCGGTTCGGTTCGGCTCTTTTTTTTGTCCTTAAACTATGAACTAACAAATTACTCAAGAATTGCAGCTGAACAGAAGGAACTTTTTTGTGCTACGTAATCAATACAGTGTCCGATTGGCATTAAAAAAGTCAAATCTGTCTAGAAAATGGCTAAATTGGCAGAACTGAAATTTGTTATATTTTTAGAATATCTGTGCGTCATACAGGTAATCTTATAGTCCAGATCATCACCAAGAAATGTACTAAAATAACGCGGATGAAAAACCAAACCATTATATAATCCCGACAATTCCTGATTTTAAAAGGCAACCAAAGCAATATGGCTATAAATAAGGGTTAAGTGTTTTTTTTTAAAGGTTTCTATACCACTTTTATTTTAATAAGTATTCTTTAATTCAAGAATAGCTTTATCCATACGACATACTTATCATTGAAAGCATTTTGACGCTCATTCAATCGAGTATCGTTAAGGATATCGTATTTATTTACGATATTGGTTTTCAGCAGGTGCTGATTACATAGTTGTTGTTTAGGTGCAGAAAATAAATATACGTTTATTTGTTTATTTTTGGGTACGTTTTGAAAACAATTCCACGTCGTATTATAATTTTATTAAGTGTCGTGTGTGATATTCTTTATACTTATTCAACTGTTAAACCCAAATTTTAAGTCGTTTGTGACACGCGCAATAAATTTTTAGAATAAATACATAAAAAGAAAGAAAGAAATGATTCCGGTTTATACAAAGAATTTTGGCTGTGCTACTGTGTGTCTTGCCGGGTTCCCGATTTACAATAATATCAACTGAACAACGTGGACGTGGCGCAGCATGCTAACAATCCAGACTCTTTACTGTCCTCTACAGACCGGCAACAATGATACTTGGATTCTCCACGGCAGCCTTCACCTTACGCAGGAACAGCACCGCCTCACGGCCATCAATAATTCTATGATCGTATGTCAGGGCCACATACATCATGGGGCGTATCTTGACCTAAATTATAGAGAAAATATATATTTCAGTTTATTGTCCATTCCAGTGATTCAGGCCACATCAAATGACTCACCTCGCCCTTGACCGCAATGGGACGCTCAAAGATGCCATGCATGCCGAGTATAGCACTTTGTGGTGGGTTTATGATGGGTGTGCCCATCAATGAACCAAAGACACCTCCATTGCTAATGGTAAAAGTGCCTCCATCCATATCCTCCACGGTGATAGCATCGCGTTTCGCCTTATCGGCCAAACCGGCTAGCGCTATCTCAATATCCGCATAGTTCATACTCTCCACATTGCGTATAACAGGCACCACCAGGCCACGGGGCGTGGCAACAGCCACTGAGATATCCACATAGTCACGGTAAACCATATCCTGGAAAGATAACAACAAGTATTTCATTTAAATAGACTGTTTACATAATTTATATAACGAAAGTTTCATCATGATATTTGATTATGAATCCGTCTGTATATATTGAAATTTTCTTTGTACTCTATTCTATTTTTAGACTTGGAAAACAATGTATGATATTTTTTGTATACCATCTGCCTTGATATAGAATAATGTATCATAAAAAGCGAGCTGAAATACTTGATATTGAATTAAAAACGGGTTAAATCTTAATAAAAAAGGCAAGTAATTTAATATACACCTTTTTTATGGGTTCAAACAGTTCAGCAGAGTAAAAAACTGGTTCAAATTGAAGCGAATGTGAGCAATAAACGGGTTTCAATTCTTCAGAAGAGGAATAATATGTTATATATAAATATTATATATATAATTTAATTTAGAACAATATATATTCAAATATATAGTTATCTTATTTCATGCGCTATCAGTCAGACGGTTTGCTTAATTTGATATCATGTTTATGCGGGATATCTATGAAAACAATTTCTTATCGCTAGCCTACTTTAAGACGACGGCAAAGATTATTCGGAAATTGCATAAACAAGGCAAATATATCAAGTGATAAGATAATGGAAGAGAAACGTCACGAGTGACGGGGGCGTGGCATTTACCTGACCATCGATGACGGCGTTAACCACAGGCTGATCCTGCAGCGCATAGGCACTGGCCTTCGAGAAGATGGACATGAAACCCAATTTAATGCCGTACTTCTTGACGAATGCATCCAGATACTCCTTACGGAAATTCATGGCATAGCTATAAAAGTGCATATATTAGTATTATAATAACATTGTATGGATTGCCAGCTAACCTCATATCGATCTCGTTGAAGGTGGTCAACATGGCAGTCGTGTTCTGTGCATCCTTCAAGCGTGCGGCAATCTTTTGACGCATCCGATTCATCTTGACGCGCTGCTCGGAACGTGTGCCCAGGATTTGACGTGAACCATCAACGGGGGGCACTTTCACCTGAGCCACCGCTGCCGGTGGCGGTGCAGCGGCGCGTGGTGCAGCTGGTGGTGGTCGTGCCGCTGGTGGTGGTGGTGGTGGCGGTGCTGCTCTTGGTGCAGCTGGTGCTGCAGCAGGCGCTGCTGCTGCTGGCTTAGGGGGTGCTGCTGCAGGTGCTGCGGGCTTGGGTGGTGCGGGTGCCGCAGCTGGAGCTGGTGCGCCGGCTGCCTTTGCAGGCGCAGCGCCAGGCTTCATTTTGAACAGCTCCTGGCCGGGCTTAACCGTATCTCCGTCCTTGACTAGAATTTCCGTTACTGAGCCTGCGAAAGGCGCCGGCACCGGCATCGTTGTCTTGTCCGTTTCAATTTCCATGACCGCTTCATCAGCACCAAACGAGTCGCCAACTTTGCAGCTGAATCTATTGGAATTAAAGCGGAAAAGGGAGCGTTAATGAGTGTTGGATAGAATGGCCTTAAGGCCCAAAAATAGTATTTATCATATATCAGAATTCTGGCTAGGAATCGAGGAATTTATAAATAAATAAAATGGAAATAAAGAGTCGTTTTTTGGGTAATCGTTAAACTATTTTTTTTGAAAAACTAGCTAGAATTCTAGCCACGAACCGGTTCGTTTTACTGCCCTATCGAGATAAGCTATCAGCACAATATACAAAAAAAAATCATATTTAACTATCAACAAAATATATAGATCCCCCGCCAAGCGATAAGGGCCTGGAAGCTGATTAACAGCCGGTGGGGGGGAGGCACGGCATGGAACGTACTTAACATCGCCCTCGGTGATGGAATCCGCGAAAGGAGGCACCTTTACGGCCTGCTCCGACCAGAGGCTGCCGCTCGTGTGAAAGCTCTGCCATCCCAAGGCACTAAAGGAGTAGAGAAATAGAAGCAGAAGAGAAAAACAGAGCATGAGGAGAGAGTTACAAATCCAGTGGGAAACTTGCTTACCGCGGCGACGAATGAAAGGAACTGGCATGGTGCCCCTCGCGATGCAACAGTTGTTGTTGTTGTTGTAGAGCGGCAACAACAGCCAGCTGGGAATATTGACGGGCGCTCAGCTGCTGCAGCTGTTTAAACCATAAGAGAAAAAAAAAACAATTAAATAATTTTTTTAATGATTGCACAATTCAACGGGGGGTCACGTGAATGGGCGCCAGGTGGCGCAGGGGGGCGTGGCAGTGTCACGCATACTGTGGAGCAAAAACAATTTTGCAATTACATAATCCGAGAAAAAGAAAAGCAAAGCAGCATAAAAAATGTGACCGAAAATCCGCCTGCGGCACCGTTAACTTCCAGGTGTGCGTTTGTGTGTGTATGAGTCAATACTCCAATACTCTTTGCTCCCCTTTTCCTTACGTTCCTCCTTTCCACTTACTTCTTGATTCCGCACTGCCCGCAGTCCAACAGTTTGCACGCTACGCGGCAAATGTCTTGATAATATCGATATAATGCCCGTCATTTTATTGCTACTGCTTCTCTTTCGCTATCGTTTCACACGTCTTTCGTTTTGTATTCGCACTTTGTGTCAGAAAATCTTTAAACTAATCTAAAAGACCAAAAAATTTTGTATTTGGAGCTCGTTTGCTCCTCCCCCGTCGCGTTGGATGGTTGGCGAACGTTCGCTTCTTATGTCACGGCATAAGATTTGGCTGAGCGCGGTATTTTTTCACTTGTCTCGCTATGGTCACATTGTTTTTAGTATGTTTAATTTTGCGCTTTTTACAGTGAACCAGTCCATCTGTTTTTCTAATTGGAATGAGTCCAACTGAGCTATGGGTAGAAAATTATTTTCATATATAATAATAATAATAATTGTTTATTTATTTAATTGATTAATTAATAATTCATTTAAATACTTTTCTATATTATAAATCATTGAACTATTGTGCTAAAAATATTTTATTATTATTATTATACCGAAATTTGTAGCTGTTTCAAATTGTGGAACGTCCCTCCTACTCAACGCCAATGAACTAGTCAAGCGAACCAGTTCATGAACTTTTCACTCAGCCAGCGAGTCGCGAATAAACTTTTGCACACTGAAGTTTTGCTTGCTGCCGATTGAGCGCTCTTTTTGTTGTATTAACGAAAGCGACGGGAAACGTGTAAACTATAAAAATGAGTTCCAAATCCTTTTTCGAAAGCGACGAAGATGCGGCGCAGGCCAACAAATTGTCTAAAAAGGCCAAGGAGTCGCCTTTTATGTTAATTGGTGAGTCTTCGTTTCTCTTCTTTTCTTTTATAGTGTAGGCCACACACACATACACCCACACATGACGGAAATTTCCTAATTACATATGTATGCACAAGCATACATTTGTACGCAAGGTGGATGTCAATGCCGTCTTGACCTTCATACATACATACATACGTGCATACTTGCAGGTGCATGCATGTGTATGTACATGTGATGATCAAGTGACATAACGGTAAATCACAACTGATATTTCATCATAACGGTTTGCGTGATGCGACAGATGCTTGTGATGTAACGCCCTAAACGCAGGAAGCTCACACATGCATGCATATGTATGTACTTTGTACCTTTATGTATATGCGTGTGTGTGTGTGTGTGTGTGCGTATGTATCAGATCTGTGACGTCGCATATCGAACCTTGACGCGTGTCTTGTATTGGTGTTGGTGCGTCAGCTGCTTTTGCCGCCGTCTACGAAATTATCAGTCGAGCTAGCAACAACACGAAAGTAGCGCTGTCAGTGCTGCCCGTTTAGCTAGATTTCGTACCGATTTTTAGCTATTTTCTATGGTGTATCTATTCTTGAACAGCATTCAGCCGTTTGTTGAAGCTATATTTTTATCAAGATTAAAACTCAACGAATTTTTCTGCTTATGTCTCAGCCTTTTTTTTCTAACTTGGATAACTTCTTTTTTTGCAGGCATTGCTGGCTTTGTGGCAGCGGGAGCGATAGGTGCCTATAAGTACAGACACAGGGGAACGATGAGCACCAGCGTCTTCCTGATGCAGTTGCGTGTGGCGGCGCAAGGAACCGTTGTGGGCTGCTTAACAATCGGACTGGGCTATCAGATGGCCAAGGAGTATATTTTCGACAAGGCGCCCAAGGAAAAGTAATGCTCTAAAATGCTTAAATGAAATTTCTTTAGTTAAAGTTTTAGCTATAACAGTTCCCCTATCAACTTAATCTAAATTTATTAATTTAATCTTAATTTATTTCATATTATTTATTTTTGTTTTTTGTAGTGTGAAGTCTTTGACTAACTAAAAGCACAATTTGATATGATTCGGCTCACAAAATTTACCCTGACACCCCACAAATAGGTCAAGAAAAAGTAAAGAACATTGCCAGAGGCTTTGCGGATATAATGTATATTTATTGTAATTAAAAACAAAAGAAAAAAATATTGTTAAATGTTTCGTCCAGTTTCGGAGGGAACATTACTCTAGCTAAGCTTATCTTTTGTGTACCTTTTCTAAGATTGTGATAATGCGTATTTTATATAATATCGAAAGGCGCAAACGAACTTAATACATCTTTGTCGAATGTCGGAAAACATTGTGAATGAGTGAATACCTCCTATGTAAATGATATAAGATTAAACACAAATATTTAAGACTAGCGAGAAAACCTCTTTATTTTCCTTACAAATCAATCTGTCAACAGCTGTGTCACTTGCGTGGGGGCATAAAACGCAGTGGCGTAGCTAAGAGGGATTTGAATTTGGGGGTGAGTAAGGCATAACAACTTTAAAACCTTCTCTATAAAATAGATAAATCATAGATATTATACTTAGACTTTTCTAATTGCTGCTAGGTAAACTTTGATGTTATATCATTTTGAAATTCATAAGCCCCTTTAAGCAAATTTCTAGCCACGCCACTGTGTGACCGCATCATCAGCCAGCTGATGAAAAATTCTAGCAGATGCCGCATCGTTCCAAAGGTGTGAAATGATGCAATCTGCTCGCAAATAGACTTTAAATCAATGTAGTAAAACAAGCTCCACTGTCATTGCAGCATTATTTATTGATTATCATTGGTTAAATAATTATTTATGGAGTTCGAAAGTGGGGAGAAAGGGTAGTTCCTTTAGAAAACGCGGATGTCGGCAACAACTTTCTCGTTATCGTAAATTTCCTTGGCGTAGCACAAGTTGGGATAATCGAAGGCGGCGCCATAGCGATTCTTGCAACCGGAAGTGGCCTTATCGCCAGGTGTGTAGACGGGCTGTCCAATCACATTGCTTGTGGCAAAGTTACAGGTGAGCACAAAATGATTATAATAATCCTTAGAGAAACGCACAGCGGCACAGCCCAAATGGGTATTTTTCTCTGCAACGGCAATGGAGAATTTAGCCACGTTTTTGTTGGGCAACTCCTCTGGAAAGCTGGCCAAAATCTCTGGAGAGGCATTGGCCCGTTCGGCAAACCAATTCTCAATTTGTTCCTTAATAATTTCCGCATCGGTATATTCGGATTCAGCACCGCTATAACTGAAAATTGCATTATTTTGGCCCGCATAGGCAAATCGCTCTGTGCTGCGGCATTTATCCGGCAAGGATTGGCAGGTCTTCACATTGAACATGGCCAAATGGGATAACTCCTCGCACCAGGACATTTTGGCCATACGCGTTGCTTTGGGTAATCCCTCAATACGTCCACCGGCCACATTGTTACGCAGCTCATTGAATAGGGTCAAAATCAATTTTTGATGGGAGTCAATCTTCACTTCTCGCACATCCTTGGGGCATTCTTCGCTGAAATTCTGGAAAGGATTTGTTTATATTATTAATGCTTAATGGTAAGCACTTGATATTCTCAACTCGAGCCGAATTTTGGTTTGGACCTTGAACCGAACCGCTTATAAATATTACTCACTCCTTTATTGTTGCATGCAATATGCTTGTCCAGACAGGTGGGCAGAGCACAGTAATCCACAGCGCTGGAAATTCCTGCCAGAGCAGCCAATACAATGAATACCTTCATATTGAAGTTTGTTGGGAATATGATTTAAAACCGACTTAGCTTACCTTTTTATAAAGCCACAATTTTGAATTAAAAAACACTTGTGGTCTGGAACTGAGATATGAGTACAAATTTATTCAGCAGAATATCTGTTTTCTAAACCATATGTTAGCTATAAATTAAAGAAAAATATTCTATTAAAGCTAAGCACAAAGGTATTAAGTAATTCGAGCCGTTTAAAATATCTTTACTTTGAAGTTTAAGTTTTTTTACATATCGCAGCAGTAGTTCAAAACTTGCCGCCAACTTTTAAGCCACGCAATGTTAACGCAGGGAATACCACTATTATCTTTTAATACGTACGTATATATGAATTATAAGAGTACAAATTTGAATGTATGAATTTTACATTTTATAAAGATTTTCTTACTTTATATATTCAAATTGCAAAGCATTTTAAAATCAACGAAAAACCATATACTACCCTTCATTCCTTATAGTTAACAGTTGCTCAAATGTTACTGTTAATGTCGCACTGCTATTGGGGAGCTGTTAAAACAGCTGATCGCGACATAAAGTGGTGGCGGGGAAACAAAGATATATTTTCTGCGTTCTATACACGCTGACTTTTTACCAGCACAGTTTTTTCCTTCTTAAAATATGGAAACGATAAAAACGGAAAAGACGGTACGCCTGGCCAATGGCGATGCAGCTGCAGGCAGCGAGGCTGAGGTTAAATCACCGTTTCTTATAGGCGTGGCCGGGGGCACAGCTAGTGGTAAATCGACAGTCTGCAAGAAAATCATGGAACAACTTGGACAGGCCGAAATGGATCATACGCAGCGTCAAGTCGTGGCCATCAGTCAGGACAGTTTTTACAGGGAACTAACACCTGCCGAGAAGCAGAAGGCCCAAAAAGGTCTCTTCAATTTCGATCATCCGGATGCGTTCAATGAGCAACTCATGTACGAGACACTACAGAATATTCGTGAGGGTCGTAAGGTGAAGATTCCTAGCTACGATTATCGCACCAATTCTCTGTGAGTAAACCTAACAGCATTAATGATATACCCTGTACGATCTGCAGTTGCAAGACAATCGATAGTACCGATAGTATTTTCAATATACGTAGCTGCAGTTACATACAATATTTCTGCACTGAGTACAGAGTATTTTCAAGTCAACCACTTCCTTTTTTTAATAATTGCGCATTTAATTGTTTTTCTAGTGACTTTGAAAACATGCTGGATATTTATCCAGCGGACGTGGTACTCTTTGAGGGTATTCTAGTGTTCTATTTTCCCAAAATACGCGAACTTTTCCATATGAAGCTATTTGTGGACACTGATTCAGACACGCGTCTGGCGCGCCGTGGTAAGCTTTACATGGTATTATTACTATATTTATATTGAATATATACTAAATGGATAACATTATGAAATCTTTTCTGTTGGCCCTTGAAAGTTGTAAAGAGATTGGTAGCACATTGACGGGGAATAATCAATTTTTTGGTTCAAATTTTCTACCCCCCAAACTCTACTCTGACAACTAAGGGTCAACAGCTTTTACTCTACAATTACTTCTATAGGAATTAATTATTCTATTTGATTATTTCAGTACCACGTGATATCAATGAGCGCGGTCGGGACTTGGACGCAGTGCTAACCCAATACATGACATTTGTTAAGCCCGCCTTTGAGGAGTTTTGCTCGCCGGTAAATATTTCTTTAATACAATATTTTTATTGACTGTCTATAAGGCAATTTATCACATTTACAGACCAAAAAGTTTGCCGACGTCATCATACCACGTGGTGCGGATAATACAGGTGAGAGCTACACACAAATAATACACACTTTGCTTTAGTTGAGAACTTTATTTAATGTCTACACACACCTGACACAGATACAAACACATTCGTTTAGCGTTTGTAGTGTTTAATTATTTTAAATTAAATTTTACATATATATATTACAATTTTATATATTCCTGTATAAACGTATGTATAATTAGCTTATGTTATAAAGCCGTTTTGGGTTTATTTGTTTCTTGTTGAAAATAACCAAACTTAAAGGCAGGGAAATATACCGTAATGAGATCGCACCTGCTAATAGCAAATAACCATCGATACTATCGATAAACTTTAATTTCTGGAATTAAATGATTAGCTAGTTAGTTAATGAAGAATTTTTGAAGCTAAGCTTTTGTTCTTTGATTGTGTTTTACTTAATAACTATTTTACGATAAATAAATGGCTAGAATTACAAAGCGATATATCGATGCTATCGATATTATGCCACTTGTAAACGTAACCAATAAGACTCAATATATCGGTATGTTTCCTTTGCTTTATACTGAATTTTACCCTAGTTTGCTTGATGTTATTTCTCTACGTTTGTTTTTCCTACACATTTCCCTTCGTTTTTTGTTCTTTTTCTTCTCTACTTTTTGGTTTGTTTTTGTTTCTGTTGTTGTTACAATGTATTTCTTGCAGTTGCCATTGATCTCATTGTACACCATATCGGAGAAATTCTCGCGGCCACCAACATCGCACAGCACAACAACACAGTCAGAACTGCGGCCGCCAGCATGAAGCGCGATCACTAAAAAAAAAAAAAAAAACAAAAGAAAAACCAAAAAAGAAAATCCTATTAGTTATTAAAAAATTCCTAATAGAAATGCGAAATTGGCAACAGAAAATTGGCATATTCTCCTAACCAATACTAAAGCAAAGTAAAAGCGCTTTCAAATAATTGAGCGCAGTTTGCAGGCAAAACGGCGTCTCGTCTCCTCTCACAAATTGCTCCACTCACCATATATAAATTAATTAACCTAGTCTTAAGATGGCAAAGTGTATATCCTCTATATACATAAACATATATATATATCTGTATATCTGTAAGCTTGTCCTTGTTGTTCATCATTATAAATTAACTTAATTAATCAACTAAACTGTGCTGTTTAATTAAGTCTAACTCGGGCTTTATGTAAGCAAGCTAAAGTAATTAACTATGCAGCTTCGAAATGTGAATTAAATTAATTAATTATATATACCAATTGTTTTAAGCACAAAAAGAAACCAGCCAAAAACAATTTGTAAATTGTTTAAATTTATTAAACAAAATTTAATTAAACCTTTCTTTGTTGAATTAACTGATTACTAAAACCAATATTTAACTTGGCTCTGACTAACTAGAAAAATACAAGTTTTTAAGCTAAGCAATAACAATGAAAGATAATGATCAATTAAAAGCGGGCTGAATATGTTTTAATTAGAAAATTTTATTACAATTTAATGCTACTATTCGAAATATCTTTATCTCAACACACTAACAGTCGTTTCAAAAATATGCATTCATTCTAACTTTTATTTTCAGCATTCGAATTTTAATTAAAAACAAAACTTTTCCTATAATCTAAATAAAAAATGTGTCACAAAAATTTTAAAAATATCTTGAAATTGCTCAGTTAATTTTTAGGACTAATGCAGAAGAATATAAATTCGATTTTTAAATAAAATAAATTGTTGAAAAACTTTCGATAAATCTGCTCTACAATATTCGATAAAGAATTAAAAGAGAAAAGGGAAATAGAGATCAACTGAGCAAGATCATTTTAGTTGCTAAGTAGAATTAGATAGATATAATTACTTGTAAACCTTTTGGTTAATATTCCTTGATTATATATATAAATATATATTAGTTGTAATATGTTAATAAAAAATACGAGAAGCACAAACACACACACAGCTACACATAAATGTAAGTAGAGTATGCAAAATACCCTATAAATAAGTAAAATATAAAAAATTACTGCTAAACTGGCTTAAATGTCAAGTGAGTACAGTACAGTTTCAAGTGCCTGGATAATGGGGGAACCCCAAATAAATAAGGTTAGTAAAAGGTAAAAAAAAACACACACACACATTTAAAAAGCGCTTCATCCTTGAGTTGCTGAGTTGAGTTGAATATATCATTTAAATAAACAAATATTTAGCTAACAAACAGTAGAAGAATCAACTAAAAACTTCATTAAAATGATTTCTAATATATATATAAATTTTGCTTTACAGTGGCCATCGATTTGATTGTACAGCACATTCGTGACTTTATGAATAACTGCACTTATCACGGCTCCACGGGCAACATGAGCTTATATATGAATCTAGATCTGGCCGGAGATAATACCCGGGAATTAGGTAAGGCAAAGATCTTAACCAAGGCTCGTCCTCACTAACCAAATTGAAGCCGCTGCGCGGGAGCCACAACAATTAATCCCACATATTACCAACATATACACACACCCTAACTTTGCATGCTGCTAGGCATTATATATGTATGTAGATATATATATGTGTATATAAAGATATAGATAAGGATATGTCTCTAGTATACAATATGTAATTTGTTTGAAAAGATGCAGCCTGCGGCAACAGCAGCAACAACAACAACAGCAGACGCTACTCGACGCTCTGCAAGGAAGTTTATATGAAGAGCAACGTTTTCTTCGAGACGAGCAAACATCTACCCCATCACTAAGGATTATTTCCCAAGATTATCAAGACCTATAGAATCACAGAGCATATAATGTTATTGTATTCTTTCAATAAAATTTAAATGTTAAAATTATAACAGTCAAATGTTATATGTAAAAAGTTATAAGTTCCATTTAATCTCTCAATGGAGGAGTCTAAAATTTGTATCTAGAAACCGTAGAACTATTGAAGTTACTGAAGTTAAGAAATGTTCCACATATCAAAGATTCTGTAAAGTTAATTAAAAAACTTTATTCAAAAGTATAATTATTGATAAAGCTCTTCCAAAAATTATTTTCCATAATGTTAAGTAAAGGGTAGAGCAGTCTCTTGGGAGCTGGTCTCTCTCGACTTGAGCACCTCTCCTTCCAATTTGAAGCATAATAACTGAGAGAATGAAGCCATTAGAGCTTACACTTGTACATGGCATTGATCTTGCGTATATCTCCCGGCGAGAAACCCTTCCGCTGACCCATTTGGCTAACATCGGGACTATTGCGTAGAGCCTTGAGCGTAGGCTGGCCATTCCGGGTGAAACTAGTGGGGGAATAGTGCATCACACTGGCATAGTCATAGTTGACACCGAAACCGGACTGGGTGCGGGCGCTGCTCTTATCAAAGTTCACCATCATGCCCGACTTGACGTTCTCGCTCAGCACCTTCACATAACTATCCCGTTCGTGTCGATTCTGTTCGTGTAGAAAGCCGAGGGCATGCATTAGCTCGTGTATGGGCGTTCCATAGGTGCGTAGACAGTTGGGAGACTGTAAATTAACCTCCTGGCGTCCACCGAGTCGTCCTATGCCGCTCCAGCAACCAGACTTGCTATTCACAATTGAAATATAATCCTTTTCGGTGGTGCGCGGCTTGAAACGCACACAAGTCTTGCTGTGATACTCGCCAAAGGCGTGCTGTATATTACCCAATTCCTGGGTGGAGAATTTACCACGAATTTCATAGGGAACTATGCCGCCGGGCCAGCGAGTGCTCTGTGCCAGCAAGCCATTACGGTTGCTCGCATAAATATAGGGTATCAGTATATCGCCTTCGTGATAAGTGCCCAACTCTTCGGGATTCTGCTCCGATTTCTCGTCCTGTGCGTCTACTAAGGCGCCAGTAGTTTCATTATCCGGGTTACCAAATATAGCATCACCCATTTCGGAAAGATCTATCAAATCCGTGTCCTCTTCGTCCTCCAGGAATTCTCCGTTTACCTGCACGAACAGCAGCAGTAGACCAAGTGTTATTACTCGCTGAAGCTTTGCCATTTTGTCGATGTTTTTGTAACTGCTGCCCGGATTATATATATACTCGAACATCGAGTTCGAAGCTCCTCTTACCTAGACCTTCAATGCTAGCCGACTTGGCGGCGTCGTTTTGTACTTGTTATACCCTTTATTCATTGCAAACGGGTAAAAGAGTAGATTAAATCACTGCATAAGCAGTCATCTCAGACTGTTAAAAACTTGAAAATATATATTGATTAGCTTTTTTAATACCCTTACAGAAAAACACAAATTATTATTTTTAGGTTTTAAATTCAGTAGAAATATGCATTATTCTTAGAAGTAGTTTGTTATGCTATACTCACTGTTTACAGAGTATCTACCCGTCGAGCTCTGAAAAAGTTATTGACTGATAAGCCAAGTGGGTGACGACGTTTGGCGCACATATTATCGCCGGCATTCGGCTGCATATCCACGTGCGTCGTGATTTATGGGGCTATTTATTTTGTTCTGTTTTATGCTTATGTGCATATTTGTGTCAAAACCAGTAACAAATCGCGAAGAAAAAAAAAAAAAAAATACAAAAATTTTAAATATGCAGTTTATAATCTGCTAATTTGTGTAACGGCTTTTGTGAGCTTTGTTTCGATCAAGACAGTAAGTGTTGCAAAAGCCCAAAGCAAGCTGCCGATAGTTATTAAAGTTAGCTGACAACAAATTTTTTTTCAAATATTTTTTGAACTGTATTGAAAAATATTTGAAAATTATATAGAGAAGTGCTTATAATATTTTTGAAGCCATATTTAATTAATTTGTAAAATTTATTATGAATCTAATTAACTCAGTGCTTGGAATTGAATGAATAATATAAAAATTAAAAGTAAACGGCCAATATCAGTTTATCGATACAAACCACCCCTATCGATATTTAAAATCACTTAACATCGATCAGTCGTGATTTGCTACCTGTTGTTCACGCATACCACCTCGCGCCTCACGCCACCTGCACGAAATGCTAGTCGAGAGCAAAGAGCGGCACACCGCTTGTCTCGCTCGCGCGCTAGGTCTGCAATGCGAGAGCTCGCTCACTAAGCGCTTACTCAAAGTCTGCCTCGCAGCGCGCAATTCAGTTCGCGTTTTGTTCTCGTGCGAGGTGGACGTGCTTTTTCGACGTGCGCCGGAAAAATTGTTTTTGTCACACACTTTATGCTAGAAGGTGTACCGCGGTGTGCGCGCTTGTGTTAGTATCGGTGTTAGCCAATGCAAGCGCGTGTATTGGTGGAGCAGCCAATGCTGCTTGCAGTTCAAAAGGGCACACCAGTAGTAGAAGTAAAAGAAGTGCTAGAAGAAGCAGAGGCAACAAAAACAACAACAACATCAGCATTTAAGCCAACTCGTACGTGTATTTATGTGTGTGTGTGAGTGCGTGAGAACAGCAAAATCGGAATTTAATTATTCAAAATTGAAATTCAGATTGAAAAGCTAGAAAGTGTCGCGTGCGAAAGTGTTGGTTAGAAAGAAAAACAAAGAAGAAGCAGGAAAAATACAAAAATTTAAAGCAGAAAACTAAAAACCAGTTCTAAACGCCAAGTGCAAGTTACCAATACACACACGCACATAAAGAAGCAGAGAGTCAGAAACAGAGAGCAAAGCGCAATAAATAACAACAAAAAAAAAAACCTTAACGAAAATCAAACGAAAGCAAACTAAAGCTCAAAATAAATAAAAGAGAAATACGAATAAAACGATCATGGCTATAACTATTTTAACTGTTTATGCGTCATCAAACGACGCGCACGTCACACAGCAACAACAACAAACAACAAATCAGCAGCGACTGCGGCAGCGACAGAGCCGTGCGCGCACGAAAAGCGCAGCTCAAATGACGTCGACAGCGACGTCTACATCGCCACTGCTCAAGCGCGCAATTTCAGCGCCCCAATGGATATTTCTCTTCATATTAATTTATTTAGCAACAGGTGAGTACACACACTTAGGACATAAGTAAGAGAGCGCGACAGAGCACAGTTACATACATTCGTTTGTTTGTGTTGAAAAGAGAGTGTAGTATTGGCAAAGAGAGCGGCTCAAAATACATGCAATTCATATAAATATGACACCGTTGAAACCTCCAATTTTTCTACACGTTTTTTTTTGCTGAGCTAAATACATTTTTTTGAGCAATGCATTGTGAAAGGGGAAGCGAGAAAGAAATACTTTTGTTTTGTACACCCTTTTGCTAAGAGCATTTTAGTTTTGTCAACAAATATGTAAAGCTTAAAGTAGATAAACTTAAGAGTGATATATTGAAAATATTAGATTTTTTAGCCTTAAACCGTAGCAAACGTGAAGCGAACCAATTATTTTCCCATTTAGCTTAGATTTCAGGTGAAATTACTAACCATCGAAAATGAAAATTTCCCTTGTCAAATCAAAAGAACAATTTGCAAGTGTATTAAATATTCGGTGAGGTTTTTTCTTCTAGTTGTTGGTATCGTTGACTTTACCGTAGCAGCTTGTTCACAAAAGCAACATGTTAATAACTTCAAAGAGGTCGTTGCATGGGTTTAAATGGCAACTCGATGATTACTCAGCTGGCATAGCTTATTATTGAGTCATACCCTACACCTATAGCAGCCTTTTTTTTTTTTTTTTTTGACAAATTATCCAGTAATTATT
Source organism: Drosophila repletoides (assembly GCA_018150835.1). Classification (NCBI taxonomy): domain Eukaryota; kingdom Metazoa; phylum Arthropoda; class Insecta; order Diptera; family Drosophilidae; genus Drosophila; species Drosophila repletoides. The sequence continues at coordinate 528,547 of JAECWQ010000202.1, forward strand.
GTTTAATGATTCGACTGGTTCGGCTTTTAATCAAGCAATTTGAACAAATAATCTTCTTATCGTGTTTACCGAAGAAAATCTTTGTCTATGTCGAAAGCATTGGAAAAAAACGTATTTTTTTGTTAACTCTGATGAATGTTCTAATCTCTTGATTGAAAGAAACATTTTAATATTTATTTATTGAAATATTCTTTGATAATCTAAGAGAAAACTGACTTTTTATTGAGCTTTAACCAAGCTAAGTCTAATGGTCGTTCTTTAGCCTCCAACCGATTTCGAACTTCAAGATAATAAATCTTTTTTGAAGCAGATGCATTTTATGCTGCTAATTGAAAGATTGGGTATTCCATTATTGAACTGTCAAGTCAAGCGACAGCTGACAACTTTGTAAATAACTCTTTTTTCTTTAATGATCTTGAAGAGGGAAGGCATTTCTATAGATTCATAATTGGGGCTACCTCAATCTGAGATATCTTTATTTACTGAGTTTTTTTTTTTTTTATTTAAGTAAGTGTAGCTAACTGTTTACATTTCATGGATTTATCGTTATCGATTGTGCAAAACGGCGACCTCAAAAAAAAAAATACATTTTTTTATTATTTACAATGTTTGGTAACAAATACAAATACACACACATACACACACACACGCACAATTGTTGTTATGTGGTGCGTATCTTATCTCACCGGAAAGTGAAGTACGCGTAACTACAACAAATGCAACAGAAGGTCCGTCAATGTGCTCGACTATGAGATGCCCTGTAAATTCTCTAAAACTGAATAATAAAAGTCTCTAGGGAAAGTAAATCGGATTTTATAATAGAGAAAGACAGTTGTACTTGGGAGCTATTTAATTCTGGTTGTTTCTAGGCTATAAAAGTTAGTTTTTTAAATTAGATTTTCGGTAAGCTGATGTTGATTAGGAACATAGAAGTATTTTATAGCAATTCCCACTTTATGTTACAAACTTTTTATGAAGCGGAATATACTCTACTTGATCGTTTTGTAATGAGTACAGGGTATTACAATGCGGCCGGCAACTGGCAGCTTTGGTAATTTGATAAACCACTTAAAGCAAGCGCTGGAGGCCAAATGTTGTCTCTATTCGTTGTTGTTGCTGTTGTTGTTGCAACAGTTGCACTTGGGAAAAGCCCTCCTCTTGGGGAGATGCAGCAGCCGCAGCAGCAGCAACAACAACAACAACAACAACAACTGGTTTTTCAACCTCATCATAAACATCGGCCTATTCGTCTCGCCGTCGTCGTTGATCAAAGGCCGCTTTGGCTTTTCCCTTGAAATGTGCATCCCAAAGTGAAATTATATTTTATTTTCAAACGAAAGAAAAAAAAAAAAAGCAAAGCAGGTAAAACAGAACAAAACCAGAAAATTACCTTTGCTACCTGTGCATCGTTAACGACAGCAACAATAACAACAACAACAACAACACGTGACCCCGCGGCAGAACCGCGGTTCCAATCGCGGGTGTGTTTCACCCCAGCCCTGGTCCAAGGGCTGGTCAAGTGTTAAAGTGCAATGGGCCGTAACGTGTGTGTCGCATTCATCCAGCAAAAGCTGTAAACCAGTTAGCCAGTAAAACCTACGCAACCCGCTAAATAATAATAATATTCATTGCATGACCCTGTCCATTAGGGCAAGTCGTTAATTCCCCTATATTTCTTACCAACTATATTCGTATGGCCTATGTTTAACTACAAAAGAACTAAAACTGATTTGAGCCCAGTTCCGGCTCTCTTCTGGCCATAATTCTTGCCAAGTCGACTTTCAAATACTCTGTACCCAGCTTTAAAGTTGTGTAATTTTTTGAAGCTTTAAACCAGGTTAAAGATTTAATTTTTCCATTTAATTTCCACTCTAATTTCGAAAGCAGAATAAATTTTGAAATTATTTAAATAATTTTTATTTTTATAGAGTTCTCACGACTTTAGAATACTCTTTATAGAAAGCTCTTTTAAAAGCTCCCTTGAAATTTCTGCATAGACCACGACAAGTTTTTAAACCGCTCTAAGGCACAAAACATCCATTGACTGTTTCAATATTTTCTAGGGTATTTTAGACTCTTTTGAGTAGTAGGCGAATCTTCTAGTGCAGCTTTTTTAATTATTTACCTTCAAAGGTTAAAAAGGGCCGTTGGAGCGTTATGCAGTGTTGCCAGTTTTCTGCGGGTGCATCGATTTTCAAGCGCCTTGAGAAGACCACAAGCCGCAAAAATGTAAAAAACAACAGCAACAATAACAACAACAACAAAGCAACAACAACAACAATAACAATACAAAAAATAATAATAATAATACAAAACAAAATACTCGTATGCATAATGAAAACGTAGCCAGCTGCTTTCGCTTTTTGTTGCTGTTGTTGCTGTTTTTTTGAAGCAAACAAATGTTTAAATTGTGGGCGTTGTTTTTGTCGTATTTGTTGTTGTTGTTGTTGCTGTTGCTGTTGTTGCTGCTGCTGTCATTGTCTTTTATCGGAGGTATCACGTAGTTGACTTTTATCTCTCACTATTTGCATACGCAACGAACCTAACCGCAATTGGTTAGCCAACAAAACTTCAGTCTCTCGCCTCGACTAGGCATAGAAGAAACTCCTCTCACTGTGGAATAAATAGCCTAAAACAGAATTAAAATTAATTAGTACTATAAAAGAAAGTAGATCCATTAGTAAAAACGATTAATTAATAATGCTCGCAATAGATTTAAGCGCATTTATCTAATGATGATGGTTCTGGCCAGCTCTGAAGCCTAACCCTAATTATTGCACTTTTCTTTTGATGAAAGATACTAAATGAAATTTCTTATATTTTTAATTGGTATTCAGTAAAAGCTTAGGCAAATATTTACGCCTATTACGAATTGGGAATTTTCTTTAAAATTGGAAAACCTTTATCGAAGAATGGCTTTAAAAGAAACTCTCTTCTCCGAGGAGCATAAATTACTCTTCCATTTTGTACCTTTTCTTTTACTGCTGTCGCATTAAATTTCCGCATATTTTATATGGAATTCGGAATGATCTTGCCCAAAGAACGTCAAGGCTTAAGTTTCAGAACTCGGCTGCATTCAGTTTTTGATATAATTCAGCTTCATGCCACAGTGCAACGCCCACAATGCTGTTGCAAGCCAGTTCTTTTTTTTGGACCATTTTGACTGTTGTCTGTTGTCTGGACTGATATTTGTTCAGAGTGTTCCGGGCAGAGGGCCAGGTAGAGGTAGAGGGAGGGGTAGGGGATCGGGCAGGGGTACCGGAAAAGATTCTCAGGCATTTTTCAACAGTTCATTGCTTTGTGCTACTTTGGGGAACGGGTCTTCTGGAATAAGCAAGGGCTGTGTGTATCGCTGTATCTGTGGGCTGTGTCTGTCTCGGTCTCGCTCTGTATCTGTATCTGTAGCTGTAGCTGTACCTGTACTGAAAACTGGTTCCCAGGCGCCAGCGGAGTGACTCCAGTTTGTGCCCAATTCTAAGCATTTTGGGCATGTTATTATTATTCCCAGAAATGTCTATGACATAGACTCAAAAATGGGGCTGGAGTTCCGCTTGCGACACACTCCCAATTTTAGCGCGTTTTGTGTGCGTTTTTCTGTTTAGTTTCAGGGCGTTTTTTTCAGTGCCTGTCGCGTTTATTTATCAGAATTAATTGGCTGCTCTGAGTTTGTGTGTGAATTGCTTTCGTATTGTATAATAGTCGTATGTATTTATTTAAATATTTAAAACATGTCTATTCAAGGCATTCTTAGAAGCGCGGAAACTTGTGTGGGAACTAATTTGTCTGAGAAACTTGTTGCGTTTCTTCTTCTCCATATTTGCTCTCTTTGAGGTGTCTGCTCAACTGATTACCAAGTCGGAATAGACTCGAATCTAAAGCGCACTCAGACATGAAAGCACCTCTGAAAGTGGATCCCATCGAATGGGAACGAGGCATGTTTAAATAGCTGGAACAAGAGATTCTTTTGAAGGCAGCCAGGCAGGTTGAACTCTTCCGACTGATAAGAAGAACTGCCAGAGAAATTTCCATTATCAAAAAAGAAAGGCAACCTTCTTAGAGAGCTTTTTTTAAAGATGAAATTTCAATTGCTAACCTTTGCTTTTTCTTCCTGTTTTTCTATTGTTCTATAGATCATTAGACTAGCCCCACTTTGGTATAGACAAAAATGATTTATAGAGATTGTGTGTCCAATTAATTATTTACATTATAAACACGAAACTCTCCTCCGCCCTCCGATCCCCTCAAGAAACGCTGAACATTTCGATAATCGCATTATCGCCAAACTATAATTAAATTTTAATCGCGACACGTTTTCACTTTTTCATTGAATTGAAACAGAAACAGAAACCGAAACTGAAACGAAAACGCAACAATTAAAATGCAATTAAAAAATTTCGAATTTGAAAAATTGTTGCTGTTGCAGTTATTTATTTATTGGCATTACGGTTAACTAATTCAAATGGAGCTTTACAGCCAGAAAAACAGCAAAAAAAAGTAAGAGCCATGAAATAATTTATGCAACTTTTGGAGCATCCGACAAGCAGCAACTGGAACAGAAACAGCAACAGCAACAGAAAACAGCAACAAAAAACGAGTGCAAAATGGAATTTTTTTGTTTAGCGTAGGCGTTTTGTTACACAAAAACAACAAAAACAACAACAACAATTTTAAAAGTATTTACAGCAAAAATTAAAAGCAATAACAACAACAGCAGCAATAAAAAGAGTGAGCCATTCTGTGTGTGTGTGTGGGTTGGCTGTGAGGCAACCCCAATGGCAAAACAATTGAAGTATGACAAAAACAAAAACAAAAACAAAAGCACAGCAGAGCAACATTTGGTTTATACCCTAGAAAAGTGCCTCATCATTTTCCTGCACAGCTTGTAACGCACTAAGTGAGGCAGGTGCAAGCCCTTGAAAAGAAGTCTCCCAGTTTTTCTTTATATTTGTGGCCCAAAGCCCACTGTGCTTCATTTTAAATTTGCTATCTAAAATTTTCACCGGATTAGATAAAATTTCGGATTATACGGTATATATATATATATATATATATATAAATAGGTATAAGCAGTCCACTAAAGAGAGCCCACTAACAGTAGCATATTCCAGTAAGCTTTCTAGCCAATTTGATCAGAATCGAATGACTAGAATAGTTTAATGAATTAAAACCTTTTTATATGGGATCTTAGTCTAAATTTAAACTAAATCAATAGCTCAAAAGTAGAGTATAAGCTTTGTGGTTTATCCCAGTCTAAACATAATCAAAAGACCCTCCAAAGTAGCTTCTCTAAAGGGTATTAAAGACTTCAACACGCCGAAGATAGCCTTTCGTTTTGTTGCTTTGTTGTGGCCGAAATGGCTGGCCCAAGGGTGGGTGGTTGCCCAGGCGGGTGGTGGTGGATCTTGGTTACTTGACGCTTGCAGTTGCAGCAACGGCAAACAAAACAAGCTAACTTGGCTTAGAAAGTTGGGAGAGCAGAAAATGGAAAAACAAACATGAAAAAAAAGAAGAAAAAAACGCTAGCGCAGCAAAAACAGCACACAAATCGCGACTGCAAAAACAGCGAGTAAAACGCGTCGTCAAACATTGCAATGCCGACTTTGTCAGAGACTCTATGCATGTGTGCATGTGTGAGTGTATGTGTGAGCCAGGTTTTAATGCTTTTTATGCTAACGCTGATTAGTCATACCTCAGAATGCAAATGCAAATGCCCCAAAGCCCCAAAGCTGAGCTAATTTACATACACACAGCATACTTATGCAGATTTGTTGTGTTTCCTGTGTGTGTGTGTGTGTGTGTGTGTGAGTGTTCGGTAAGTGGGTCTTGCGCCCATACAAAAAGTAGGCGTGTCAGGAATCTAAGCCACAACTACAGACACAAATACCCTGACAAATACTCGTATTTAGCTCAGCTTTCGACATTGTTGCATGATAATTATTTTTTGTGAAATTATTGGAGGGAAATTGCAAATGAACAATGATATAACTGTTAGATTGTATCATAAAAAACAATAAGGGAAATGTACAACAACAAAAAATAGTAGTAATAATAATAATAGATATTTTGCAGGGCAAAAACACATAAACTGAAAAGGAAATTGGCAATAAAAAAAGCTAAGAAAAGTGCAAAAAATTGTACGAAATTTACAGAGCTATTTGTCTATTTATAGAGCTAGGGTAGATGGGTCAGTGGGTATAACCTATAGCTAACGTTGAAAGGAACAATCGGCTCAAAATCTGATTGAAAACTTATTTATTTTCTCGATATCTTTATAAAGCCTGCAGCTGTAAGAGTCTGTTTTCTAAACGCATTTCAGAAATCGGATTTTTATATGTTTAGCTGCTAGAGAAGCAGTCGGAAATGCTCATTTCAGTCTGAATAGTTTGGTTTCTAAATAAAAGCTTAAATATAAAGGAAATGGCCTTTTATAGGAAATACCCTACTACCAAAAAAGGCTAAAATTTATGCAAATATAAAATAGCAAATGCAAGCCAAAAAATAGGGGAAACTATTAATTTTTAATTAAAAATCTATATACCAAAAATAATTAATTAATCTCCTCTAAGAAACCTATCAACAATATTTATCACCATAATATTTTTAGGCCATCTTCAAGTCCAAAAAAAATATAAAAAAGTTGCATAATTTAAGCCAAATGATGGAATACTGTTACATTTGAAGATCATGAGAAGATTCTGCATATTTAAGCCTTATAAATTCGAATGAATCAACATAAATTCTGGCCAAAAAAAAAAAAAAATGCCAATCTATTGTGACAATTGTCCATTATATTTCTGTTTTTTATTTCAGTTTACTTTGAGCTCATCAAGTTATTTAAATTTGCTTTGTGTCAAGGCATTTGACACGCCCAACTTAAAGCACAAAGACCGCTATGAAGATCATTAAGCTTTAGCTTTAGCTTTTTTTTGTGAAGAGCTGCTAGCCTCTTTCTACACGCTCCCCGCTCTAAAGAAAAAAAAGCTATTAACAACTGTTTCTTTTATGGCACCGCTAAAAACCTCAAAATTCGCTCGATTCTTCAGTCTGAAGAGCTCGTTCCGAAGTCGTCTTCGTCAGATTGTCGATTCATTCATGAGAAGCACATGAAAGACTCTGCTGAAAACAGTTGTCCAAGAAATACGAAAACAAAAATTCTTATTGCCATTTCGTATTTATGATTATGAAATTTCCGTTCCGTTTCGGTTCGTTTCGTTTCGTTCCGTTCCGTTCTGTTCTTTTAAGGCTAAACACAAAAGGCCAATGCTGTTATACAAAAGCGCATGTCTACACATACAGAATACCTCGCAGATTATTTACGACTCAAAATGTGATTCTTTTTAGCAGACGCATTAATTTTATATACCCTGTAATATGCAGAAGTAGTGGCAGATATTGCCAAACTGTGTAGCTTTGCCAGTGTAAAAACAGAAATATTTGGCTGAAATCTTTGAAGAAAACTAGCTAACTATTTGTACTTGCTTTAATCATTAAAAAATTATATATTTTGTTTGTTAAACTCAAATCTTTTAGGCCCAATCTCAGTTATTCCTTCAAATATAATTTATTTTTTTAAATATATTAAATACATCCTTAACAGAACTTGGAGAAAAGATCTTTGAAGAGAACTATCTAGCTATTTAACATGCCTTTATCCTTAAAAAAATATATACTCTTTTAGTCCACTCAAATCTTTTGGGCCTAAACTCAGTTATGGGCTTAATAGGCTAATTTTTAATAAATTTTAAATACAACTTTAACAGAACTTAGAGAAAGGAATAAGCTTCATCACAAGAAGACCTTTTCTGAAAAAGCAGGGTATCTGAGCTGCTACAACAATTTAAGCTGACAGACATTCTTACATGCGTTTTGTAGCCATTTGAGTCTGTCTTTTTGTTTTTGTTTTTTTGAATATTTTTCTGCACAGTTTTGTACGTGAGTATAATATAATTATGAGCTACTTTAACTACTTTAAAGCTTTACTTACTGTCTCATTTACTTAGCACGAAGCTCTCAAAGCGCTGACACACAAATACGCTTAGAAAAAGGCCAAAAACAACAGAGAAAACGTTTTCAGCTCGTAAATGCAAGGCAAACTAAATCGCCTTTAAATGCAAATAAAATTGTTTTAAAAGCGGCCCTAACAAAATCGATGGCCTCATAATGTATGTGAGGGTGTCTGTAAGTCTGTGTAGGGGGAAAACGTAGCGCGGAAAATGTGGCTAAAATACTGGGGCCAGTTCTCGAGGTCTGCATGCATTTTTTCTAAGCAGTTTCTAAGCCAGTTGGCCGGTCAGTTAGGGTCAGGCCAGACAGGCCAGGCTAGGTCCAAAAAGCTGGCCCCCAAAAGGGCAGCAAATGGCTTAGAGTCATTTGGCCAAAGTCTAGAGTTTGCTTCGAATTGAAAAACCCAAAAGCTTCGCTTATAACTGCCAATTTTAGATTGATGACAAGCAGCAGCGCCACTTAACACAAATTCTGAGCTTGTTTTTCTTCTTTTTCTTTTTCCTTTGTTTGTTTATAATAAAATAGCCAGCGACATTGAAACCAGCTTTTAACACTCTTATAAATATATACAGAAATATTTATGTACATAAATAAATAAATAACTTTTGTACTCTTCTCTCTGCGCAAAGTATTTTTGCTTGAAAACTTTCGACAGTTTTATATGTTAAATAATATCGGGCATTCTAGGCACTCAGCCAATACCCTACCTTTTTTTTTCGTTTGTTCAGCAAATATTATCCTAAGATAAGCTACAGGTTTTTTGCCCCTGCAAACAATTCAAGTTTTCCACTGTTCAACTGAAAAATAGATTAAAAAAGACTTCCAAAAGTTTGCCAAGTAAACATTTAAAAAAAGTTCATAAAAAGCTAAAAAAAAGCAAAAACTTTGGTAGTAAAAAACCATTAAAATCTTAAATTAATTAATAAATACAGACTTAAATTTATAATTTATTAATTCTCATTATAATTTGAGAAGAGAAGCAGTATAAAGTACTTATATTATTGATCAGAAACAAGAGAGGAATTGATATAGCCATTTCTCTCGGTCTGCCTATATAAGCTTGCCCAATGGAATTAGGTCAGGAACCTTTCTTTTATTGCTCGTATCACATAGCTAGGTTGGAGCCAGAAGGATCAGATAACTATATAAAGTAGTTGGCAGAGAAACAATTGACCAAAGTAAAGCAATTTATCTAGGCTGTTAGTCTGCAAGAGAAACTAAGCTTCGGCGCGCCGATGATACCCTTTTCTTACCTGTTTAAGCATAATTTTCCAAATACTTTTCATTTCAAAGAAAAACTTTTCAATGGAATTTATAAATTGATCGGAAGAGGAATTAAAGAAAATTTGCCCAGCTTGATTCAGGCCGGATTATCATAATTAGTTATTAATTAAAAATCGGAAGAAATTAGGTATTTTCTTTTGCTACTTTTTCTCGAATCTTTTCATGCTTTTACAGAAATTAGCATTATAGTTTCCTAAGTGCAAGCAACTTTCATTCACGCGATTTTAGCTTTATTTTTATCTGAAAAGAGCAAGAAAAAACTTGCCTTGTTGTTGTTTATTTGAAAGCAAAAACGTTAAGGAAAACACTTGAAATGAGTGAAGCGTGTGTCTGCCTCTGCCTCTGCCTCTGCTGCGGCTGGGGCTGCTCAGAGGGGTGGAGAGAAGAGAGGAGAGGAGAATACTCATACGAATTGATTCTGTGCCGCCAGCGCAAATGAAAGTTGTACAGAGAGTTTTTTTTTGTTGTACTTGTAACTGATTATCATTAGATGCCAGCCAGAGCCACAGCAGCAACAACATTTTCAAATTTGGTCAATGCTAACTGGCTCAAACACTTTCCTGGCAAATGGCAAACAGCTAAAAAAAAAAGCTAAAAAAATCTCTATAAACCAATTGAGCAATTGCTAAATTGGCGATTTGTCGCTGTGCCCAATAAGACAAATGCGAATGAGGCGACAAATGAGGAAGTCTACGATTACACATACAAATGCAGCTTTTTTGGTCTCTTTAAACTGGGCTCTTAGCCGGTAATCAAATGCAATTACCTGCCTGCTGTTGGCCTTGTTCAACTTTTCTATACCCTGCATCCATTAGAAGTAGTTTAAGCTAAGAAATAGGCACAATTTCATTCAACACTTAAAAGAAAAAGCCTTGTTCTTTTTTGGCTATATTTAAGCCAAATTTGAGTCTGATCTATGTATAAAATAAGCAGTTCTTAAGGGAATAAGTTTTAGGTCTATTTAGCTGTAGAATTTAAGGTAATTTCAACTGAATACAGGGTATCCCTTCGTTTCTCAATCACAAACACATTTAACTCACCTTTTCCCTATTTATCTTCTCTTGCAGATGTTGCCTCAGTGGAAGTGCACACAAGGGAGGCATATTTCAATGGATCCGCTTACCTGCGCCTGCTGACGCCTATGCCCACCTGGGATCATTCGGCGATCAGTTTTCGCTCGTGCCGTGGCGGCGAAATCTTAGCTCAGCAATATAATAAAAACTCAATTGTAATCTCAGTGCTCAACGATGCCCTGCAAGTCTCCCTAGCCGGACCGGCAGTAATCGGTATCAAGAATCGCCTAGACGTTAGATTACCCTACCAATTACTGGACAATCGCTGGCATACGCTACAATTCAAATACGAATACGGCAACCTCTATTTGCATGTGGATCGTGAGCAAATTATATTTGGTAAGTGATCATCCAGTCAGATCTTGGATCGTGCCAAAAGAAAGAAACAAAATTGCCAAAGAAATTAGCTTTCAAATTAGAATTTACTCAATTCAAAGTTACCAGTCTGTCTGGGCAAATATCAGGCTTGTTTTAACTGAAAATTAGTGTAATTCAGAAACAGAATCTTTTTTGAAAACTTCTTTAAATAAGTCGAAAAGCTAAGACATAGCACTTAAAGGAAGGCTAAAGGAAAAGAAAGAGAACTTTTCAAGACAAAGTTTTCTAAGTCTCACGTTTTATTGATAGATTCTTTTAGCCAATTTCGAACTGGAAATTCTGAAAAATTTTAGAATATTTCTTTTAAATTTATCTAAAGTTTTTACTTGTACCGAGGCAGTATATGTAATTTGAAATGTAAATTAGAACGTGATGGAATGCTAGCTTTGAGAGCCTGCAGTACGTGACCTGATGAAAAGCCAGCTCATAGCTAGCCTGTCATTTGATTGATTAATAATAATAATAAAGTAATTAATTAATTAACTTTTTCTTCTACATTGCAGCTAATTCAACATATAACAGTCAGTTTCTGACCAATCAGGATATTGGCAGCGAGGCGGCTATATTGATATTGGGCAACTCCTTTTCGGGCTGCCTGCTGGATGGACCTGGCCTGCAATTTGTTATGGGAAATATGACCGTACAGAATGCGGTCTTTGGTGTCTGTCCGCTGTCCTATGGTCCTTGCAGCGAACAGGAGCTGTTTACCCGGCTGCAGGATAATTATTGCTTGAATGATCCCTGCATGGGACATGGCACCTGCAGCTCAAATGCCGACGGCTATGAGTGCCGCTGCACTGCTCGCTATTCCGGCAAGAATTGCCAGAAGGATAATGGTTCGCCGTGTGGAAAGAATCCGTGTAACAATGGTGGCACCTGTCGGGAGAACTCGCGTGGCGACTATCAGTGTCTGTGCGATGCCAATCACAGTGGAGATCACTGTGAGACCGAAGTTAATGTACATCCGCTGTGCCAGGCAAATCCTTGCCTGAATAATGGCGCCTGTGTTGTGCCCACGGGTAGCTCCAGTCCCAGCTGTGAATGTAAGAAGGGTTATACGGGCGCACGCTGTGAAATCGATATGGATGAATGCGCCTCACAGCCTTGCCTGAATAATGGAAGCTGCATCGATCGGAATAATGGTTATAGCTGCGATTGTTCGGGCACTGGCTATACGGGTCCCTTCTGCCAGACGAACATAGATGAGTGCGAGGAGTCGAGTCCTTGCCTCAATGGTGGACATTGCTTCGATACCTATGGCTCGTATACCTGCCAGTGCCTGGATGGCTGGCATGGTGAGATCTGCGAGAAGCCCATCAGTTGCCAGACCCAGCAGTGCCTCAATGGCGGCACCTGTGTGGATAAAGCTATAGGTTTTCAGTGCATCTGTGCCCCAGAATTCAGTGGAGAACTCTGCCAGCTGGGCCCCAGTTGTGCTCAACAGTGTCCCATCGATTCGGAGTGTATTGGCGGCGTCTGCGTATGTAAGCCAGGAACCTCGGGTGAGTACCACACTTTCAATTTTCTCTAAGATTTACATGGTTCATGGTTGTGGGTCGCATGTGGTTTTTTTTCGCTTTTTTTTTTGCTTGTTTTCTGGTATTTTACTCTAAAAAGCTACCGGTTTGGAGCTGCCAACTCCGCTTGACGATGACTTGGTTTTAAATGGTGAAGGGGAAGTCCAAGGCGAAGGGGAAACGAGCATATTGTGCCCCAGTGGCAAAAAGAAGCGTTATATATCGCCCGAGTGGCTCAAACGCAAGCGTTGTGAACTAAAATTAAGTAGGTGACAATGGTGTTCCTTCTGACCTGGTGTTAGTAGCTGAGAAATTAAGTCTAGAGTCGACTGCTTTAGCTTCTTACATCGTACGAATCGCTTGATTTATTAGTGAACATTGCTTGCTCAAGATCTAATCAGTATTTCGCGCCTTCATCAACCCACTTTCCTGGAAAAATTCTAGATATATTGGGTAATAACCCACAAGAATAACCTCTCTAAGAATGGGGGATTGCATCCTCCATCAGACATATAGGACAAATTTGGAATGCGATTTTAAAGTTCTTTTCAAAATTGATGATGAAAAGATTAGAAAAATCTTTCATTTTAGAATGAATTCCACAGAAAACTATCTTCAATATTTTTTTTAAATTTAATCAAACTGCAAAAGGTCCAAGAAGACTGATCCAAAGTGGATTAAATAAGGTCTACATTATTTGATATTAGAATGAATTCCACAGATAATTAGATTGGAATTGGAATTTATTAAATAGGTCAAATGAAAACTCGACTAACCGCAAATTATAGAGAACACTACGATCCGCTTGGTTGACATTATTTTCATTCTAATTCAGAAAAATCTTTCATTTTAGAATGAATTCCACAGAAAAATATCTTCAATATTTTTTTTAAATTTAATCAAACTGCAAAAGGTCTAAGAAGACTGATCCAAAGTGGATTAAATAAGGTCTACATTATTTGATATTAGAATGAATTCCACAGATAATTAGATTGGAATTGGAATTTATTAAATAGGTCAAATGAAAACTCGACTAACCGCAAATTATAGAGAACACTACGATCCGCTTGGTTGACATTATTTTCATTATAATTTCCATACATATTTGCATATGTAAAATGCTTTGAACTAATCCATAATACTTATATACTTATACTCCCATTGGCTGGCTGGCTGGCAAACTGTCTAACAATCTGTCTATATATGTATATATATATATCTGGCTATGTGAACAATTCTATATGTATAAATATGTAGGCCCAATTGGTCATTGCCTGCCAACAACAACAACAACTACACCGACACCAGAACAATTCCCAACCACACCACCAACAACAACAACAACAACAATGCTAATCACAACCTCAGCTATTCCAACAATAATTGCTACAACAACAGCAACTTCCACTACTACTGCCACTACAACAACCACAACAACAACAAACAATCCTCCAATAACAACCACAAAACAACAACAGCTACAACAACAACAGCAAGCACCCAGCCAACGCTCGGCCTCCCTGAATGCATGTCCCCAAGAAAATTGCTTGAACGGTGGCACCTGCCTAGGATATAGTAACAATTATACCTGTATATGTGCTAGTGGATACACAGGTTTGGCATTACCTACTACCAAAAACGGGGTTGCACTACAAGTACTCAGAAATTGGCCCAGAACATTTTGTTAGGATTAAAAGACAACCATTTTTAACTAAGGGTTACAAAGGGTTCGGATTTGCATAAGATTTTTTATATTAACTAGAAAACTTTAAATTTAAATTCTTTTTCGAAAATTATTCGCTTTATTTCAGGATTCGAAACCATTTATCTTAAAACAGGCATATTTAGATTTATTATTATGCAAAAGTTTTTGAAAAAACTTAAAAATTCTGCACTCCAGAAATAATTTTTGATATATCCTTACACACATATTTACCATTTCCTCTCATTATAATTTTTATTTATTTTTTTTGATTAGTTTAAGAATTATATTTTTGCCTATTAACTGTATATGCTTATCCCAATAATTTTACCCCCATTAAACAGGCAATCCCGCTCTGTAAACTTGTGTTGCAACCCTAGTTTCTGAACTGTAAATATATATAATAAATATAATATAAAAAAATATATATTTATATATAGATAATTTCGTAGTGTTACGTAGATTCGTAGTACTTATTACACTTTGCACGCATAGTTAAAAGTAAAAACACCAAATAGTTGTACAGTTAGTAACAAAAGGTCTCTAAAAACGATCAAAACTAACCTCAAATTGTGTTTTTTTGCACACAGGTTACAACTGTCAGCAGAGCACAGGTGATGGTGCTTCGACATTGGCCCTGGCCCCAATTAATTGTAATGCCACCAATGGAAAGTGCATGAATGGAGGCACTTGCTCCATGAACGGAACCCATTGCTATTGTGCCGTTGGCTACTCGGGTGATCGCTGCGAAAAGGCTGAGAACTGTACTCCGCTGAATTGCCAAGAACCGATGATCTGTGCCCAGAATCTGTGTATTTGCCCAGAGAATAAGATCTGCAACCAGTGTGCCACTCAACCATGCCAGAATGGAGGCGCGTGTCTGGATCTGCCGAATGGGGATTACGAGTGCAAGTGCCAGCGTGGCTGGACGGGTCGAAATTGTGCCAACGATGTGGACGAATGTGACCTGCAGCCACAGATCTGTGGCAATGGCATCTGTAAGAACGAGAAGGGTTCATATAAGTGCTATTGTACGCCAGGATTCACTGGAATACACTGTGACTCCGATGTGGATGAATGCCTCAGTCATCCGTGTCTGCACGGAGCCACCTGTCACAACAAGGTAAGCTTTGGGCATATTGAAACCACATTTCACTCGATTCTCCATTTACTAAAATGTAATTAGTTGTTTTTCTTTAAATACGGAAAGCATCGGATATTGCGACAAGTGAGTTGGGGTATTTTAGCTTTTTTCCAGTGTAGAAGTTAGAAGTCTGCATCCCACTTAAAGGGAATGAACCCTTCTATCCAACAATTAAAATCCCCAAATAAGTTTATATATCTCTAAATTTATCCTGGCGTGCTTATCCCTTTTATAGATCCTGCCTGAATCTGTAATGTGCTTGTAGCATGACTGTTTTTATTTATATTTATTATTATAATCTATGTGAATAATCCATATGCTGGTTCTCTTCCCTCAACAGATCAATGCCTACGAGTGCGACTGCAAGCCAGGGTATATGGGCGAGAATTGCGAGATCGATATAGATGAGTGCATAAGTAATCCCTGCTCGAATGGCTCCACCTGCATTGATATGATTAATAATTTCACCTGCTCCTGCATACCTGGCATGACGGGTCGTATCTGTGACATTGATATTGATGATTGCATCTCGGCGCCGTGTCTCAATAATGGTCTGTGTATCGATGAACTGGGTGGCTTTCATTGCGACTGCAGTGGCACAGGATATGAGGGCAAAAATTGTGAATTAAATATCGATGAGTGTGTCTCGAATCCCTGTACGAATGGCGCCCGGTGTATAGATCAAGTAAAGGACTATTTCTGTGAATGCCATGCGGGCTACAAGGGCAAAAATTGTGAACAGGATATCAATGAGTGCGAGAGCAATCCCTGCCAGTATAACAGCAGTTGCCTGGAACGCTCCAATTCTACGCTATATCATCTGAGCAAAGTTATGGATCTACCTCGCGTATTTAGTCAACCCTTTAGCTATGAGAATGCCAGCGGGTAAGCCCTGATAATCAAGAGATGTATTATAATAATATTATAATATCTTGTTTTTTCCCCAAGGTACGAGTGTGTTTGTGTGCCGGGTATCATAGGAAAGAACTGCGAGATCAACATCAATGAATGTGAGAGCAATCCCTGCAGCAAGCATGGCACCTGCAATGATGGGGTAAGTCTTAGCGGTTCCTTAATGAAATACCATTAATATATTATCTTTCAAACCTATTACAGATCGGCACGTATACCTGCGAATGTGATCCGGGCTTTGAGGGGACACACTGTGAGATAAATATAGATGAATGTGATCGCTATAATCCCTGCCAGAACGGAACCTGTATTGATCAAATCAACGACTATGATTGCGATTGCGATTCCAATTTTGGTGGCAAGAACTGCTCGGTTCCATTGATAGGCTGCAGCAGTGTGCCCTGCTTAAATAGTGGTACCTGTAGACCCTACTTGGTTAACGAGACGATACATTTATTCAATTGCTCGTGTGAGCATGGCTTCCAGGGTTATACCTGTGAGAAGACCACAACCCTTTCCATGGTTGTTAGTAGTTTGATTACTGTGAAGACGCAACGTGAAGAGGGCTATGATATTAATTTGCAATTCCGGACTACATTGCCCAATGGAGTGTTGGCCTTTGGCACATCAGGTGGACAAAATGAACCGGTTAGCTATATATTGGAGTTGATCAATGGAAGGCTGAATTTACATTCATCGCTGCTGAATAAATGGGAGGGCGTCTTTATAGGATCCAAGCTGAATGATAGCAATTGGCATAAAGTATTTGTGGCCATAAATACATCGCATTTGGTCCTCTCCGCCAATGATGAACAGGCTATCTTCCCTGTTGGCTCATATGAGACCGCCAACAATAGTCAACCCTCATTCCCGCTGACTTATCTGGGTGGCACTATACCCAATTTGAAGTCTTATTTAAGGCATTTAACACATCAACCCTCGAGCTTTGTGGGCTGCATGCAGGATGTCGTTGTCAATGGCAAATGGATCTTTCCCGATGAACATAATGAGGATGATACGGATGAGCATACGAAATTGTCTTATGTACAAAGCGGATGTCCGCGCACCGAACAATGTTTCCCAAATCCTTGTCACTCGAATGGCGAGTGCACAGATCTGTGGCACACCTTTGCCTGTCGCTGTCCCAGACCCTTCTTTGGACACACCTGTCAGCACAGTAAGTCTTACTGAATATAACCTATTCACAATATTATAATAATACCCATTATATCCAAATTAAACAGATATGACAGCTGCTACCTTTGGACACGAGAATACCACACACTCGGCTGTTATTGTAGAGACTACAGACGTGGCCAGACGTGCCATACGGTCTATACTAGATATCTCCATGTTTATACGGACGCGCGAGCCAACGGGTCAAATCTTCTACTTGGGCAGCGATCCACGTAAAATGCCCACTAAGAGTAAGTTGAATGAATGTTGAAATTGAATTATACCTAATTAAAATCTTCTTCTTTCAACAGACGTTGGCGATTCGTATGTGGCAGCTAAGCTGCATGGCGGCGAGCTGCTGGTCAAGATGCAGTTCAATGGAACACCGGAAGCGTATACAGTGGGCGGTCAGAAGCTGGACAACGGCTACAATCACCTGATTGAAGTGGTGCGCAATCAAACCCTTGTCCAAGTGAAACTCAATGGAACCGAATACTTCCGTAAGACTCTGTCAACGACGGGTCTGCTGGATGCACAGGTACTTTACCTGGGCGGACCGGCACCGACGCGTGAATCGCTGCTGCCGGCTAGCACAGAGCCAGGTCTAGATGAGAGTAGTGTGGCTATAAGTAGTACGGCATCTAAGGAATTGGATGATAGCAAGGATTACTTTAAGGGCATCATACAGGATGTGAAAGTGAGCAATGGTTCGCTTAATATGATTGTCGAAATGTATCCACTTAATGTGACCGATGTGAATGTGAATGCCAAACCGTTTGGAGCAGTTAGCATTGATCGTGCCTCTGTCCTGCCGGGCGAAGTATCGGATGATTTGTGCCGAAAGAATCCTTGTAAACACAATGCAGAGTGCAGGAATACATGGAACGATTATAGCTGCAAGTGTCCCAATGGCTACAAGGGCAAAGATTGTCAGGAGATTGAGTTTTGCCAGCTGGTCCGCTGTCCCGGCGGCAGTGTCTGTCAGAATCTGGACGATGGCTACGAATGCTTGACGAATATTACGTTTACGGGCCAGGAACATGCGCCGCTTGCCTTCAGTTACTTCAAGGAGCAACTGCAGGATGAAACGGGCGTAGCCAAACAACCCACACTTAAACCTGTCATTGAGATTGCATATCGCACGCGTGCCGGCGGCACTCTGCTTTTTATTGATAACAACGATAGCTTCTTTGAGATCGGAGTAAACGGGGGAAGAGTGACAGTCACCTGGAAGCTGAGTCAGCTGCATATCGGTGAATCTGGGCGCTTTGAGAAGGAGAATACGGATGGTGAATGGAGTCGCATTTATTTGCGTGCCCATGGTGGTAAATTAGAGGGCGGCTGGAAGGGCTGGGAGTCTATGGTTGATCCTACACCTGGCTTCTCCACCGACATTGATCAGGCGGCATTCCAGGAGCTGCTCTTGAGCAACACTCAGGTCTATTTGGGCGGCATGCCCGAGTCCCGTCAACTGCGCGGTTCTACACAATCCTCACAGCAAGGCTCTCAGTTCAAGGGTTGCCTAGGTGAAGCACGCGTCGGGGATTTGCTATTGCCCTATTTCTCCAATGCCGAACTTTATCCGCCCACGGAGAATGTTTCTGTGCAACTGCAGGCACAGTTCCGCTTGAATTCGACACGACCCGAGGAGGGCTGCATTCTCTGCTTCCAAATGGACTGCAAGAATGGCGGCAAATGCAATGCACCTACTGAAGAATATGCCTGCAGCTGCCAGCCGGGCTACGAAGGCGACGACTGTGCCACAGATATTGACGAATGCCTCAATACTCATTGCGAAAATAATGGCACATGCATCAACCAAGTGGCTAATTTCTTCTGCCAATGTGTGCCTGGATTTGAGGGACGCTTCTGTGAGCAAAATATCGATGAATGTGCCGCTCAGCCTTGCCACAATGGTGGTAACTGCACCGATCTTATAGCAGCCTATCAGTGCGACTGTCCCGACGACTACACTGGACCCCAGTGTGACGCCCTCAAGCAGATGACCTGCGAGAATGAACCATGCCGCAATGATTCCACCTGTGAAAATGGATTTAGTAAGTGCCCAACAATATAATATTATCCTGTTTCATATTTAACATATCCCTTCTTTTCTTTATCCACAGATGCTCAAACCGGCAATAACTTTACCTGTACATGCTCCATGGGATTCGAGGGTCCACTGTGTGACACGCCCTTCTGCGAATTGACGCCCTGTGCCAATGGTGGTCTATGTCTCTCCACAAATATGGTAAATTCTCAGCTTTCTATGAGTACATTTTCTGTTTCTAATTGCTTCTTATTCCCCACAGATACCCAATTGCAAGTGTAGCTTGGGCTATACGGGTCGTCTTTGTGAGCTGGAAATAGATGAATGTGCCTCTAATCCCTGCCAGAATGGCGGACAGTGTAAGGATCTTGTTGGAGCCTACCAATGCAACTGTCTTTCTACTGGCTTTGAGGGCGTCCACTGCGAGAATGATATTGATGAGTGCAGCCAGGGCATAGAATATTGCGGCGGCCTAGGACGTTGCATCAATAAACCGGGCAGCTTTAAGTGTATATGCCAGAAACCGTATTGCGGCGCCTATTGTAACTTTACCGATCCCTGCAATACTCTTAATATTTGCGCCAATGGAGGACAGTGCACGGAGAACTGCGGCGAGGAGGCGGATTATAATTGCAGCTGCGTGGATGGTTTTATGGGCAAGAACTGCACCACTCCGGTAAGTTGATGGACGAGCGAACAGAAGGAGTACTTAATACTCTATATACAGCAGCGAAAAGTTCCCAATTTTATTAAATTTAATCAATCTTTATTTGGTCCAGAAATCTTTAGAAACAAAAAGAGTGTTTATTCAACAAACCAATATTCAGCTTAATCTGTTCCTATGACTATATAATAGTACCTTAAATTTAGTTCCGATAAAGTATATATATAATAAAGTGGTCCGATTTTATAGGAAATTTATAGCTGGTTTTAGGTCAACTATTCCTGTTTACAAATAGAAGCAAGTTGGAGCAGTCTCCCTATAAAAATCCGTGTCATAATTTTGCTTTAGAATCTAGAAGACTCTGCAATTGCAAAAGATTCATAGGTAATAGTCCAACTACAAAATACACACTAACCCATCCATTTATTTATAGATCACGGCCAAAGAGGACGGTCCCTCGACGACAGATATTGCGATAATCGTAATACCTGTTGTTGTTGTGCTGCTGTTAATTGCTGGTGCACTGCTGGGCACATTCTTGGTGATGGCAAGGAATAAGCGTGCCACACGCGGCACTTATAGTCCCAGCGCGCAGGAATACTGCAATCCAAGGCTAGAGATGGATAATGTGCTGAAGCCACCGCCGGAGGAGCGACTTATTTAGTTAGTTTACTAAGTTCCCCGCTTCCGTACAACAAAAGATATTTTAGAATCCGCCCATATATATCGTAGTAAGTTCTATATAGGAGTTTTTCTGTGTGCATGTGTATTACTTTGTTAGAGAGCGGCATCCACTCACAGTTTAAGACCTAAACGAACGCTTTAGTTAGTTAATAAAGCCGTTGTCTATTTATTATTATAGCAATTAGTTTGTATGGCAAATTCACTTTATATAGTCGTTATATAGTTACACTTTAGATTCAGTATTGAGAAAAAGCTGCGATCAAAGTTGGAAAACCATTAATACAGTAACAGAACTCGACACATTCCCCTTAAATATAATAATTGTGTAAGAGACGAAAGTACATTGTAAATAGATTTGTATGCCTTTTTAAATTAAATTAGCAGAGCTAAATAAAATCCTATACATCTACTTATATGTCCATACATATACATATATATATATATATATATTTTTATGTATATCAGTTAATGTGGCCTTATACAGAATGAAAGAAAAGCATGAGAACTAAGTATATCTAGCTATTAAGTAAATCAAATATTTTGCTCTACAATTTTAAGCATTAACTTAAGAGACTGTACTATACATATATATCTTATTACTATATATATTAAATATTTCGACTTTTTTTCAAAAAATAATATTAATAAATCATAATAATAAATGAAATCGTTTGAATATCTTTTCAAGCTCTCTCTCTCTCTTTTTCCAAGAGCTATTCACAAATAAATATTAAACAAAATCTGACTCTTCAATCGGCATGGCAACTTGCTAGGAATTCTGTTCGCCTGGCCTTTGACTCGCCAGGGAAACACAATTCGAGCCACCTATTTGTTACCATGGAAATGGGAAAATCTTTGTTTCTTGTTCCGATTTTTGGTTGAATACTTGAGAAATTCAAAAGTTCTAGAAACCTTTAAACCGAATGAAGTAAAATTAAACATTAACAAATTGTTAATATTATTTTATTTATCAATTTAATTCTTTTGCTTTGACCTTAAAAAAAAAAAAACTATTTATACCAATAAACAAACCGTTGAATTAAAAATAAATAAAGGTCGCTTAGCTCGATATTATCTATCAATTTATTTACTACTTCTAGGATATTTAGAAAATTGTATAGGCATGCGTATCATAACTTTAGTTTGAATTGAACTAAAAAAGCAGAGTTCTAAGTGTGAAAAGATATATTTTTGTGAGAAGAGGATAATAATTCTTATTTTTATAATTCTTTTCTAATTCAAGCTCTTTTTTATAGACCCAATAAAATAAACAAATTTTGATGTCCAATTTGTAGCAAGTAATTTTGCTAAATTTTATTCACCGACTTATGAATGAGGTGTACATAATGCAACAAATCTATTGAGAACAGTTTTAATATATTGTTGTTGTTGTTTTTGTTTCCTTTCCTGTTTTTCATGAGCTAATTTCTAGTATATAAAATATTAAATATTAAGCAAACGAAATTCAAAGTACTTGTGAATAGATTGCTGCTGGTTGGATTAATAATTGGCTAAATAATAAATGCTAAAGAAAGCGAGCATTTCTCTGTACTCATTTAGCCCAGCGAGGCAACCCATTTGAATTTGCTTTGCATTTCCGGATGATAAAAAATACATTCCAGCTTATTTATACAGTTTTTGCCATAGCGACAAGGCTTTGGATGATAAAAAGTGCAGCCCGCCTTTGTGCAATTCGGATAGTACTTGCACATTGTTGTTGCTGTTGTGCCTGTTGCCGGTGCGGATATCGACTTGTAGTTCTGTACAGGTATCACATGCGATGCTGTAATCAATAGAATTTCGATAATTAATATAATTATTTAAATATATTAGTAAGGCATACTCACAAAGAGGCGGTGCTGTGTGCTGCACATGACTTAAATCACGCGTTCCACTGTGCGCAAAATTACAATCGATGCTAATGCAGGATAAATCAAATTTGCACTTCGGATGCGAGTACATACACTTATCGGCAAATTTGCAATTGGGGAACGACTTGCAAGGCGCCGATGGATGATAATATTCGCAGAATTGTTTGCTGCAGTTTGGGTGATACTTGCAGCGCTCCTTCGGCTTTGTCACCTTCAAAACTGCTGAATCCACACTGACGGCACTTACTGTGGATGAAAAAGCAAAAGGTAGGAAATATATATCTATATATATATTTAATACAAACTAATTCTAAAGTATTACCACAACTTTGTGTTCATAATTTTGTTGCAAACTCTTGAGCCTCTAGCTTGACTTGTTTCATTTACATATATACTTTTTCTTGAAGGGGTTACAGGGTATCTTTTTGTTATCTATTAATATATCACATCGTCTGGCTACAGGATATCTTGCTGTGTGACTTGTTTCAATTATTTGCTTTTCTCTTTTTGGACTTGCGACGAAGACCAGCTTTGGGCATAATCAAGTATAATTATTTCGTGTAAAAAAAAAAGAAATCCAATAATGGATCGTATATACATAATACTTAGGTCCATTACATTAATCTACATTAATCTACCTTATAAAAAAAAAATATAAGAGCTTCCAAAAAGAATTTTTAATCGAAGGAGCGTAGCGATAGTAATATTAATAATAAATTTCTTATATTTATCATTGGAGCTACTTACATGCTGGAAGGTTATCATATTTTTTGTCCTCTGTCTTGCGAATAGAGATTCGTCGTCGTTCTGAGGAAGATTCTCGTTCTTTGCTACCCGAGCGACGTTTCTTTGGAGTGATTGACGACTGTTTTTCCTCCGGCTTGAGCTTGAAGTGTATAGGCGTATGCTTAGCCTTTGCAGGAGCCTCCAGCGTTGCTGCACTTGCAGATTCTTTTGCTCCAACTCTTGTTGAGGATTTCTCCCGGCTAATATCGCGTTTGTTCTGCTGTTTAGGTGGCAGTGGTGGCGTTGTAGACCGATTAAGTTCCTCTGACTGAGGCTTTGAGTCCACTTTAATATCATTCGAGGAGGAGGGAGCTACATGGGAACGCTTTCTAAACGCACGTTTATGGCCTAGATGGTCCTCGTGCTCCTCATCAGTCGCATTAATGATGATTTTCTTTAAATCAGTTTGACTTTGACGCAACACTTCGCTACGTAGCACACTTCTCGATAGCTTTGGCGGCGGTGTTGTGCTCGATGTGGTAGGAGAAGAGTGCGAGGAGCTGCGTGACCTTTTCGACTTGTTGTTGCGTGCGTTGTGCGTGGAGCTGGTGCAGGTTGTGGAGGTTGCCTCAACGTTGACAAGCTGCACGGTTGTGGAACTGGTGGAGGACACTTGCGGAGAAGGCGTACGCTTGCGGGAACGCCTGCGGTATACAGCCGCAACCGCAGCAGCAGCCACAGGATTTCCTAGCGTCTTTTCGCCATTTAAGGTGACCACAAACTGGGTTTTAGCTACGCCAGTAGATCCGGCGGTGCCGTTGTTATCATTTTTCTCTATATGCATGTCAATATCCACGTCTAGCTCTGGCACCATCTGCGGCACATAAGTCACAAAGTCGCTGACATTCAAACTGGGCACATATTCCTCATCCTCCAGCGTCTCTACCTGCTCCTTAACCTCTGCTGTTTGCCGCTTTCTTTTGGCATCTCTCTGAAGCACATTGACCACCAGTTCACGCCTGCTACGTCGGAACAACTCTTTACCAGGCACGGACTCGTTTAAGCGTCGTTTTCCCAGAGTAGAGCTTATCAGCTCCGGCTCATCATCTTTCGCAGCACGTGGTATGGGCGTTGACACCGTCTTGGCTAGTATGGTGGAACGCTGTGCATCTGCTACAGCGCGCAACAGCAGATTCTTGCAGGCCTGACGTCGCGGTGAGACCAGTGGACGTGGCTTTATCTTTATTACCGAATTGACGGGTTTGTCGAGTATGTCCTCATCATCGGATGGTTCTGGCGGCTTATTAATAGCTACAATTACTCGTGAGCCGATACGCTGCTTGGGCGTGGTACTGGGGCTGGGAGACCGGCGACTGCGTACCCGTTCCTTCTCACTTTCCCGCTCCCGACGTCGGCTGGGTTGATTGCGCGCCGCTTCTCTTCCGCGCTCCTCCTGCTGGCGTCTATGTGCAGGCACATAAAGTTCCAACTCCTTTTGTGTGCGCTGCACACGTTCCGGCAACGTGGGCGGCTTACTGCCCAGACGTTCATGCACCGAACGACGTTCTGAGCTACGCTCCAAGCGTTCCGAGCGCTCGGAACGTTCTTCAGTCGATACTTCCTGTTGTAGTTTTGGTTTATCTCTAGTTACAGCCGGATCAGGCGCTCTATTAAACACAATAGGGCTTTTGGCTTTGCGTGGAGCTTCCACTACTACTTCTGGTGCCGGTGTAGGGTCCTCGACAAGCGTTTCCTCCTGATCTAACAGACTTAGTACATCCTCGCTAGGCTGTTCCTCTTGCGGCTGCACTTGCTGCACTTGCTGCAGCTCCTGCTCATCCTCATCGCTCTCATCATCCAGTTCACCTATTTGCCGCAAATGCTGCTTGGCTGCATAAATTTTCCGCTGTATTTCAGCCAATTCGGCCATATCTTTCTCCCGATTGCCACTATTTGTAGTTGAGCTGATCTCTGAGATAGTTGGTATATCAAAGTCTGGTGCCTGCTCCACATCTTCCACTGCATCCACAGTAGATTTGCGTTTCTTCTTCTTCAGCAGTAGCTCATCTTTTAGTTCCATATCTACATCGAGCGTCTTTTTGGCCTTCTCCAGCAGCTCCTCGGCAAATACATCCGTTATGGAGGTTATGGCTGGTACGACATCCGCTGATCTTGTAGTGCTTTCCCCTGCCAGCTCATCACCAGATTTTCTGTGCGCTTTTTTATCCTTTTTATCACGGCTCTTCTTGTCCTTATCCTTTTCTTTGTCCTTTGCTTTAGGCCCTTCACTTTGACGTGACTTGCGCTTCTTGCTGATAGCTATGAAAAGAATATATAAGACAGTTAGAAGTGCTGTTCAAACTATATAAAAGCAATTAAATTGATAAATTCTTTCTTTCTTTTTCTTTCAGGATCTGTGGAGAGCCTGGAGCATCTAGCGAAAACAACTGAAAGCATCTACTCTTCCATTCCAAGTGTAGTTATGGACAGAATGAATATTGGAACCAATCTTATCTGCTTGTGGTATAAATGTGACTCGTAAAGGTAAGTCACTGTTGTTGTCCCCAACTTTGCAACTTTGCAGATGTCCCCACTAATTCAATCTGTAGTCTATACTTAATGCAGAAAGTAACCTGAGCTGCTTAGAGTATAAATATGTATCTAGCTCTGAATATACCCTTTAAAACCAGTTACATGGTATACATAATCCTAAACATTATAATTGTGTAGCAGATGTCACCGTTCCCGTTTCTCGTGAAGGGTATACTAATAATAAATAAGGGCTGGGGAGTAGACATACCACTTGAAGCAGGTAGCGTGACCTCTTGCAGCTTTTGTAGAACCTCGTGCAGCCAGGTAACAAAGAGATCCGTTTGGTCGCCTAGGAAGAGATTCAATTCGGCGTTCATTTGGTGCTTGGTCCGTTTGTTGGCGACCATAACCATGACGTAGTCGGGTAGTTCGTCGTCTATGAAACCGGCCGAATTGCCGGTGCCGAGTTCGAGGAGTTTCGCTTTAACAGCGCTCTGTTAAGAAGAGGGATTTTAATTGTGAAATATGTAAAAATGTTGATTACGAAGTTCATTGATTTTTCGCAAAACAAAATGTAATTGTGCGTTGATTTACCCGCATTTTCTGGCCAATTTCGCTGCCCAAATTGCAATCCATGTTTGCCTCTTTTATTGCTATTAGTTTTTAGCTTTTTGCCGAATTATTACAACATGTAGATGACGGAAAAAAAAGTAACTTGTAACAAAAAATAATACTCTCTTTTTTTAGCGACTACAGAACATATGTAGTGTGACCGAACTGTACTAAAGTAAAAAATATCCAGAAAATGTGAAAATGTTAATTAACATAACGATGTCTAACAGCAGGCAATCGCATATATCGCGTGTGCGTTAACGCAGCGACGTGAATGACAAATTTGGTAGTGTCAGTGTAGAAGAAGCTGAAAAAAAGTATTTCAGTCGGATTTCAGTGCGACAATTTTTTTGTAATTTCGTAATAATATGTGTAATAATGGAAAACAGGCAGCCCAGTTTAAATGATGTGATAGTGCCAGGTGCGTTACTACAAAAAAAAACCATAAATTAACATAAACAAAGCTATTAATATGGCTATAATATTCTCTAATGGCTGGCTGGCTCAGGGCTCTGGCTGGTTCTCAGCCTCACACACACAGCACAGAGCGCCCGCCGTGTTGAGCCCAAAGCAAATTGCACACAGAGAATCTGCGCGAAAAATACCGAAAATTAAAGTGCAATTTTATGTTAATTATGTGCATTTGGCAAGCAACTTGTTGCATTACAATTGAAACGCAATTATTTCTTTTACAGAATTGTACTTTCTAATATCCAAATTTTTGACTGCGGGGCCGCTGGAGGAGACAGCAAAGGTCGGTAAACTGAACAAACGAATGAACGGGCAGGCGTCGTCGACTCCCCCTTCCCCCTCAACCTACGAACCAAAAAGAGCGCAATTTTCAACGTTTGAATTTTTCGCCTTTTGTTTACAAACATTCTTTTTGTGTTGTTTTTTTTTTTTTTGTCATACTAACCCGATTTTTTTCAAAAAACATTCATTTTTACAGGTACTTGTGCATGAATTAGAGCAAAAGAAGGTAAGCATTTTTGTTTGAGACGTAGTGAATTTTTTTTTTTTGAAGGAATTCCCCCTTGCTTATTTGTTTATATATTTTTGTTTTGGTTCGCGTTGTTGTTGTAGAGCAACCGGCAGCAGCCGCAGCCTACAAAGCCGTCCGCTTATTTCAGAGTTCAAAGCTATACTGAAATATTGAATCGCTCTACGTTCCGCCGCTGCTACAGCATGGCAGAAGTCCGTCGTCTGTCCCTAGCGTCGTCCGTAAAAACCAAAACAAAATAAAAGAATTAGTAGGCTCCCGGCTGTGACGTCACTATGTCGTTGCAAGTGATAACAACAACATTTGTCTGCCATTCTACTTCCTCTTCTCCATCTTCTTCTTCAGGTATTACCCCGACGCATCGACTGGCTGGGCAATGAGCATGACCAGACTTTTGCCGAATTGGTGAGTAACTGTATTCTGATTTATTAGTTTTACTTGGGTATTGTGACAATTGTGTCTCAAGACGTCGCCTCATTCGCTTCTTGCTTTGCTTGCATAATTTGACAGTTGTATGTGTGCGTGTGCGCGCATTTGTGACGTCACGCGTCGCACATTGATTGATTGCTGTCAATTTTTTTGATGCAGTTACTTAAAATTAATTAGTTGCAGTTTTAAATTAAATTATAAATTTATTAATAAATAAATTAAATAAATTGCATAATTATTTAAACATAAAAAATATTAGTTTCTTGAAAGTAGCCCAGTATGTTGCACACCTTTAATATGTTCGGTGAAAATTGAAAAAAAACCATAATTTAATTATTATTAATTGCATAGTAATACTTTTAGCAATTATCTGCCCCCAGCGGCCGACATCTTGCTTTCTGCACGCATACATACACATACATACGCACGCCTTTGTGTGCCTTTGCAAGGCAGTAGACCTTGCGTTAGAGCGAGACCACTATAAAAACTTGCGCAGCGCACAACAGCTGCGCAGTGATGTGTGGTTTTCTATGCCAAATGTTATCGATAAATATACGAACAGTTATAACTTTGAATTTCGATATATTTTAGGAACAAAAATACGCGCACATTGGGCCAAATCATTTATTAGAAATATGCAGTCGCCTTGGGCCATTAATAGACAGGGAGCTGGCGCCCAGTGTGCCCGGCATAACGTCACTCCTTGGCACTGGACGTCAGAATTTATTGCGTACGAAAGACTCTGTTTATCGACATCGCAGTCTACAGGATTACTGCACCCGTTTACATGGTATATCACTACCAGACTCAGCGCTCACCAGGCCCATACACAATCTAAGTAAGTATCAGAAAATCAAACAAATTTTTATTTAACAAGAATACTCTTTACTAAAATTAATTTCATTTACAGCCAAGGTAATTACTGGCCGGGAGCATGGCGGACAAGTGCGTCGCAAGCTGCTGATACCCACAGATCTCTATCGGAAGACGAAACTGCTGCGTCGCACTGTGGGTCACTTATCATCAGTTTACTGTGTGCTCTTTGACCGCACGGGTCGCTACATTATCACCGGCGCTGATGATTTGCTCATCAAAATTTGGTCAGCGGCGGATGGGCGGCTTCTGGCCACACTGCGTGGCGCTTCAGCGGAAATAACAGACATTGCCATCAATTTGGATAATACAATGCTGGCAGCTGGCTCAGTGGATCGAATTTTAAGAGTTTGGGATATGCAAACCACTTCACCAATTGCTGTACTTGCCGCTCACACGGGCATGATAACTTCAGTTAATTTTTGCCCCTCACCACGGAGCGATCTTAAATATTTGGTAACAACCAGCACAGATGGGTCAATTGCCTTCTGGCAGTACTCAACGCCGCGTGGCCAGAAGATCACATTTGCTCCGAGACCCACACAATACCATGAGAAGCTGCGCCCAGGTCAGGCGCAAATGATGTGCACTACATTCTCGCCGGGAGGCATTTTTCTCGCCGCCGGCTCAGCAGATCATCACGTGCGTGTCTACATGATGGCCGAGGATGGACCCAAGCGTATTCTCGAAACGGAAGCCTATACGGATGCCGTTGATTCAGTACAGTGGTCACATCGAGGCCTGCGCTTTATATCTGGTAGTAAAGATGGCACGGCACATATCTGGACATTTGAGTCGCAGCAGTGGAAGAGTCTTAAGTTGTGTATGACTGAACGTTTAACCAGGTAATGTTCGTATAATAGAGTTGCTAAAAAGATAATTAAAATGAAACTCTACTGTTACAGCTGTCCGGAGCCAGAGGAGGGCAAGAAATTAAAGGTTACCATGGTCGCTTGGGATGCCTCGGATCGTTATGTCATTACCGCCGTCAATGATTTTACAGTGCGTAGCTTCTATACCTCTTTTGAACTGCTCTAATAATAAAACTGTCATTTTGTTTTTTAGATAAAAATCTGGGATTCGAAAAACGCCAAACTGCATCGTGTTCTGCGCGGTCACAAGGATGAGCTGTATGTGTTGGAATCCAATCCCAGGGATGAGCATGTTCTGCTCTCTGCCGGCCATGACGGTCAGGTTTTTCTTTGGGATATTGAGCAAGGCGTGGGAGTGGCACAGTTCTTCAATGACATCGATGGCCAGGGACACGGCAGTGTTTTTGATGCCAAATGGTCACCGGATGGCACTATGATAGCAGCCACCGATTCTCATGGTCATATACTAATATTTGGCTTAGGCATTGGCACCGAAAAGTACAAATTGGTATGTAAAAAATTGTTGATTAATAATATTTGAGATAAATTATTGTATATATATTTTTTAGCTGCCCACGGAGCTGTTTTTTCATACAGATTTCCGGCCGCTACTGCGTGATGCACATCACCACGTGGTGGACGAGCAGACACAGATAATGCCGCACCTAATGCCACCACCATTTCTGGTCGACGCTGACGGAAATCCGCATCCGACCAAATATCAACGTTTTGTACCCGGTCGTGAGAGCTGTAGCGTGGATCAGCTGATACCAAACCTAACTGTAGGTATTGATGGCATTGTCATCGAGGATAATGTAAATGCACAGCCAAATGCTGCAGCTGCTGTAGTTCCTGCTGCAGCACCAGCTGGAGGATTGGGTGGCGGTGTCGGAGGGGCAGCAGGAGCTAATTATTCACATATAGATCGCATGATTGCGGCGTTGGCAAACCGTCAGGGCAACAATGCAGCCAACGCCAACGATGCCGGTAATAATCAGTCATTTGAGCGTTTAATTATGCGCCAGGGTCAAGGACAGGGGCAAGATCAGCTTCCAGATTCGAATACCACTCGAAACGCCGCGCAACGTGGCAATGTACTGGGTGGACGACGTTCCTTAGGCGAAGCCACACCTCGGCAGGGTTGGGCAGCGACGGCACGTGCTGCACCACCAGCGCCAGCGGAGCAGCAGCCACCGGCACCGACTGGAGAGCCACAAGTAGCATTGCCGGCACAGCAGGCATTGCCCCTGAAATTTGTGCGTCGCACCTATGTGCGTCCCATGAAATATGCCCAGCTGCAGAACCTCAAGCAAACTATCTACTCGTCGGGTCAGTACGAGATGCAGGAATATAAGCGTGAGATGCGTCGCCGTCCCATTATGATAAATACAGCAAGTGCTGCCTCAGCGCAGATGGCGGGTGTCGGTAGGCAACGAAATACAAGATCTAATGGTGGACGACCAGGAAGAAGACGTGGCACGCAGTCAGGACAGCAGCAGCAGCAGCAGCCACAGGGCGCGCAGCCTGCTTATCGTACTCGTGCTGTGCGTGGACAAGAGGAACATTACGATGATCCAGCTGCGCCTGTAGTGCATGAGGAGGAGGAAGAAGATGATAGCAGCAATAGCTCAGGTGATACCAGTTACTCGAATGTTGAGGAGAACCTCGAGGACACTAGCGAAGAGTCAGAAACAGATAGTTCGGATTATTCTGACTGGGTGGCAGATACGCCAGGGCCAAATCTAGAGCCCCCAAAGCGCTCTAAACGCAAACCACTTTCCCGCCGCCGTACCATCAGTGAAGATAGCAGCGATGATGGGACGCCTGGGCAGGCAGCAGCCACAAGCAAAAAGCGTGGACGCAAGCGTGTCCTCATACCGCCTACAGCTCCAAATGGTGAAATTCCCGAGATATATCGTCCGGCCGAGTGGCTGTCAGAGGTGATACCACGGAAGGCACCGTATTATCCACAAATGGGCGATGAAATTGTTTACTTTCGTCAAGGCCATCAACGGTATCTGGAGGCTGTGCGCCTCAAAAAGGTCTACAAGTTGTCTCACAGCTCTGAACCTTGGAATTTCCGCACGCTTCGTGACCATGAGTTAGTCCGTGTCATTGGCATTAAATATGAAATTCGTCCGCCTCGCTTATGCTGTCTCAAACTGGCTATTATCGATGAGGACGGCAATATGACGGGCACCACGTTCAAGATTAAGTATCATGACATGCCTGATGTCCTAGACTTTCTAGTATTGCGTCAAACCTTTGATCTGGCTGTGCAGCGCAATTGGAGCATTGGTGATCGCTTTCGCTGTATGATTGGCGATGGCTGGTGGATGGGACAGATTGAATCACGTCATGCGCTCAGTGCTGATTTCCCAGATTCGTTTTTCATGTGTTTCCGCGTTCGCTGGGACAATGGTGAATATGAGTATATGAGTCCGTGGGACATGGAACCCATCGATGAGCAGCGGCTGCCTGATGAAGTCGGCGGCGCTGTGCCCGTCCTGCCAGAAGAAATTCGCGCCACGCTTTATCAACCAAAGTCCGAGGAATGGCATCGCGGTGATCGTGATGGAACCTGTCGTCGTATTATCAATGGACTCGAACAGGTATTTATATAAAACAAGCCATAAAAGAAGGTTTTGTTTCTTTTTTTAATATAAATTGAAATTCAAATCTAATGTTCCCCAATTTTATTTCAGGTCATGCGTTTGTCTATAGCGGAGCATTTTTTGGCGCCCGTAGACCTTAATATTTATCCAGATTATGCCTATCTTATTGAGTATCCCATCGATTTAACCACTGTAAAGTCGCGTTTTGAAAATCATTTTTATCGACGCATTACCTCAGCCCAGTTTGATGTGCGATATCTGGCCACCAATGCGGAGCAATATAATCGCCGCCATACGAGCATAGTAAAGCATGCTCGCATCGTGACTGATCTGTGTCTGCGTATCATAAGGTAAAATATTGTAGATTATAGAAAGTAAAAAAGGATAATAATTCTAATACTTTGTTCTACTCCAAATAGGGAAGCGGATGAAATAGACGTTGCTGCAGTTTATCATCAGCTAGTGGATGTTTATCACTCATCGGAGTCGGAGAACGAAGCTGATTCGGATGTTGTGCCATCGACCAGCACCGGACCAACCACCTCAGCAGCTGCTGCACGTCAACGTGTTTCCTCAACTAGGCGGTAATTATTATTATTAATTTAATTATACATTGTATTAAATTCTAATTTAATTACAGCTCCAATCGCATACGCTCTGATGGCGATTGGCGTTCCGACTGCCGTCAGCTATTGGATCTAATGTGGCAACGGCCGGATTCGTTGCCATTTCGTGAGCCAGTCGATACGATTGAATTTCCTGACTATTTGGAAATTATTGCCACACCCATGGATCTGCGTACTGTTAAAGAGGATCTCCTCGGTGGCAATTATGATGATCCATTGGATTTTGCCAAGGATGTGCGTCTGATATTCCTCAATTCGAAGAACTACAATACCAACAAACGTTCACGGGTGAGTCCTTCAGGCCAGGGCAGATCTGGCAACTGCTGCAGATCGTCATTTATTCCAAACCAATGCCAAATGTGCATCATTTTTGCACTTTGTCATTGCAGTTATTCTTACTTGTATTGTGATTTTGTTGCTTTGTTTTTTCCAACTGCTTAAATATGGGCACATTTTGACCCAAATAAGAGTCAAGAAAAAGTTTTCAAATGCGAAAGAATAAGCTTAGTAAATAATTTATTAAAAAAATATGTTGTATATTATCGAATATATTTATTTATTTTTACTCTTTGAACTCAATTTTATTAGTTCAATTCTGTGAAGTGAAACTGCGGCTTTTTTTTAAATTAATTTTTAATTTTTAGTCAAAGAAATTTATGCTTAATTTTCAAGCCTTTTTAGCTTGCTTTTAGTTGAGCTTTTTAGTTTTAAAAAAGAAAAACAACAAAAGAATCATTTGTTGTAGTTTATTAAGTTGGCTCTCTTTCTCTCCCCTACTCCCGCACCGCTAACACTACCATACACAAGCTCCAAACACACCAGCTCATCTCTTCTTAACGTTTCTTTTGCATTTTGTTAACATGCCTTCAAAACTTCAAATTAACCACCAAACCACCCAACTCATAAACCATCAATCGAATCACTCGAATCAATCAAATAACCCATCAAATATTTCGAACTAAACCAAATGAATGACGATCCGTGACAATGAATCAACTAAAATAGGATAACTTAGCGGTAAGGTTGCTCTTAAGCTACTACTACTTCAATTCTAAATTTACTAACTCTAATCCTCAAAAGGATAAACAATTGTTTTATTGCTTTTTAAATATTTTTCTTAATTGTTTTGCAGATTTATGCAATGACGCTTCGTTTGAGTGCGCTCTTTGAGTCGCATATTAAGACTGTGGTTACCAATTGGAAGGCGGCCCGCAGACGGGCGAATAAAAATAAATC
Organism: Drosophila repletoides; assembly: GCA_018150835.1. Lineage (NCBI taxonomy): Eukaryota > Metazoa > Arthropoda > Insecta > Diptera > Drosophilidae > Drosophila > Drosophila repletoides. The sequence continues at coordinate 562,527 of JAECWQ010000202.1, forward strand.
TGGAAGCAGTGGGCGTGGATCTAGCAGTCCAAGCAAGCGTACGCCTACGGAACGTACCACGCGTCGTTCACAGAAGCCACCAGGTACTGCAGCGAGAAGATTACCAGCGCATAGTAGCGATGAAGAGGAGGACGACGATGATGATGAGGATGACGACGATGATGTGGGGACTGCGCAGCAGCACGCCTCGCGTGGCACCCAGCGTGGCGGCAATAGAAGACGCAATGGTATAGCTGTCTCTGCCACCACTTCAGGCTCAAATCGCGTAACATCCTCATCTTCGAATGCGCAGCAGCGACGCAGAAGTCACGAAAGCAGCAGCAATTCGGACAGCGAGGAAGAAGAAGAAGAAGATGATACCAGTTCGGATGCTAGCAGCGATGAAGAGGCGCACTCTAATGCCAGTTCGCCACACCATGCTCGACGCCGACCGGGTCGTCCACCGCGCCAACGTGTCAGTGACGATGAAAGCAATGCCAATGACTCTGAAGAGAGTTATAATCCAAACGAGAGGCGTCCTAGACGTGCCGCAGGCGCTGGCTGTGGTGGTGGCGGCGTTGTCAAGAAGCGCAAGGGAAATAGCCAGCATCGCCATAGCAATAAACGTCGTCGTAGCGACCCCACATCTCAGACAGTAGCGCCTACGCGTCGTACACGCCGCCTGCATGGCAGCTCCGAGGAAGACCATCATGCGTTGACAGTGGGCGGCACCCATTCGCCAGCGGATGAGAGCACTCAGGATAGCCAGACGCCACGCAAGAAAGGTCGTGCCGCAAGGGCCAAGAGCGCATTTGGCAATGGCCCAAGTACCAGTGCCGCTGCTGCAGCAGCCAGTCCCACCCTTGAGAGTCCCTCCCGCAATACCCGAGCCAATGGTGGCAGACCGCAGAATGCTGCTGAAAATGATCATAGCTATCATCTTCCTGTACGCAATGGTCGCATCATTGAATCGGATACCGATTCACATGGTCATATTGGAAGACCTACCAGACAGAGCGCTAAGCGTGCACTCATGGATTGGGCACGCGGCAGTGATATTGAGGAGGAAGACGATGAAAGCGAAGAGGCTGAAGAGGTGAGTGCTATTTGGGTTTTTCTTTTCTAATTTTGTACTTTTTAACATGGTTTTTACTCTGTAGATCCTACCCACGCCCACAAAGGATGATGTGCCGTCTACTAGTCGCGCTGCCTTAGGTCTAGCAGGCGGTGGCGTTAGCAATGCTGCAAGCTCAGCGCGGCAGCTACGCACAAATCGTAATACCGCTGTGAACCCTGCCGCAGACACCGAGGATGACGATGATGATGACAGTGATAATGAACCGTTGGCCAACAACCAGCAAAGTGAGTAGTAATCGAAATAGTAGTAATAATAGTAATACTAATTCTTCGTACTTCTACAGAAACTGCCTCTATGAAAACTAGCACACCAGCTCCACATCCGCTGACGCTCAGACGCCGCGTGGTATCGCCGCCACGCAGCACGCACATGACGCGCTCTCATGCAACTTCGACAACAAGTAGCTCCAACCAGCAGGGCTCGCAGTCGGAACAGCCGCCGATGGCTGCGCATGATCACAATTATCTGGGCAATGTGTCAGCCGCAGCAGCACGTGCGCCGCGTCGCATGCTGTCGCGTCATCAGCGCAATGCCGATGAGTTGGACACGAGCTTGGATCCGTTGTGTAATTCGCGTCTGCTGTCTGATATAGCAAATCAAAGGCGTCCCACCTCAACTACAAATAATGTAACAACGCGACGTTTGCGCGCACGCACCAGTCAGGAGCACTCCCAAGGGGAGAATGAAGAAGAGGAGGAGGAGGAGGAACAAGAACAGCTGCCGGATGAGGAGGAAGCTGCTGCCTCTGATGAGGGTACCGATGGCGGCTCTAGTTCACAGCCTAGCCACGATGATGATGATGAAGAGGAAGCAACTGCCACAGATTCAGAAGACAATCAGCCGCTCACTAGTTATGTGTCGCCCAGTAAACCACGTACTAGACGTAAAACAAAAACCTCAAGCTCCTCCGCTGCAACTGCTTCGGCCTCACAAGAACGTGAGCATCGGCAATTGCGTCGTGGTCGTGCTGCCTCCGATAACTCCATAGACGATGAGGATTATGAGGCGCCACGTGCACAACCCAATCGACGTCCCAATCGCAGTGGACGCAATCAGAAACGCCCGCGGTACAATGAGCAATCCGATGAAGAGGAGCAACAGCAACAGGTGACGCATAATCAACGAAAAAGAATGCGCAACGGCGATGTTCATGCCTCAACTAGTAACAATAACAGCTCCCAAGAACACGAGGAAGCCGACGCAGAGGTAGACCAAGACGATGAGGAGGAGGAGAACGGCGGCGGCACGGCGGACAGCGATGAGCAGCGTGTGAGTATCAGCAGTCGGGGACGCGTTCGCAAAATATCAGCCAAGGTGCGCGGCATATTTAAGGATTGAAATTGGGTGCCCGGCAGCGCTGCGCTCAAGACTGTTTTATGTATAAACTAATATTTAATAATTATAAAAGAAGGCAAATACCAATTTCTTTGAAAATTTGCTGCTTATTATTGATTAATGTGTAAGAAATTAATTCATTAATTCGTCATTGTAATATGTCAGGTGTCCTGTGAAACAAAACGCCCCCCCTCACCACTCACTACTCCCACTCATGTGTAATCATAAACATCATATATAAAACACAATCCCAAGAATATGTTCAATCTATCCTTTTCTGTACTGTCTCCTACATTTATCTATGTAGTTGCACAACAACAACAAAACATTTATATGTATTTCTATATATATATATATTTTACATATACATATATATAGTACTATTTAAGAAAAAAAACATCCAAGAATCACACACTTCATTTCAAATAGTATATATAGAATAAAGTATCAAACAAAACTAAGAAATTTACTTTGATGTGTTTGCCTTGCTATGAATTCTGTTCGCCTGGTAATTGGCTTACCGGGGTTATTCATCCAATCCACCGATTGGAATAAATTGAAAAGAAATTATCCTACTCAACAATTCAAACAAGCTATTTTTGGGATTGGTAAAACCTGCTAATATATATTTATGACTTATTGTATTCTCTTTTTAATAGGATGCTTTACAAAGTGCTTATCCTTTATATTTGGACGCTTGATTTTGGCTCTGTACGTATTGCTCGGCCAACTGTTTAACCCTAGTCGCATTTGCTTCAGTTCCGTGTTCCTGCTCAAAGCTTAGAAATTTCTTATAGATGACAAGCATTTTATCGGGTTGTAGCCTCTGTAATACGGCACGTTCCAACACATTTCTATAGAAGCACAAAAACGTTAGTATAGATCAATTAATAGTCATATATCTTAATTTAATTGTACCCACCTGGCAGATTCAATGAGTCCGCATTTGACTAACATATCCACATAGAGCACCCATATATCTATGCGTTTCGGATACGAGGTTACAATATCATCCAGTAAGGTTTGAGCCATCGCATTATCATTGTTCTGGGAATACAGTTTCGCATAGGCAACAATACAATTGATGTCTGTAAATAAAATAAAATAGGGATTATTCATTATTCTAAATCTATATACGTCTACATCTATTTATAGAAACTTACGTTCAGTTTTGGGTAGAACGCTAAGAGCACGTTGTAACGTTGGCTGCACCCGATCCGCCATGCCCAGCCAGAAGTAAGTATCCGCAGCAACGCGCCACACCTGCAGCTCCGTTCTGAATTTCCTCAGGATTAGATTTAAGGTGTTGATGAGACGCTCAGTGAGTTTGTGTGATTTGAGTACTTCAACGAGACTGAGGTACATTTTCAGAGGATCATTATGGCTAAGTGCTTCTTTGAGGACATCATCAAAATTGGCGGAATTATAGCTGAGCTCCAGATTTAGTAATGCTGTCCATATATTACGCAATTCTTTTGTCTCACGGAACGATATAGTTTTAATGGCACGCCGTGCAATCTCACGCGCTTTGTCTATTTCCGTATTTGAGAGCAGGAAACTCATATACTGAATCCAAGTTTTGCTGCTGTTGGGTTCGGAAAGCACTAGACGTTCGAATTGATCTATGGTTTCCGGCCGCTGATTGGGATCAGCATTGCGTTCCTCGATCTCACGCAAACGCTGCTCCTCCTTGACTTCCGCCTTTGCCTTTTCCTTTGCACTGAGTCGCTTCTTTTTGCTGGTATTTGCTTCGTGCGCCGCAGCATCCTCATCCTCCTCGTCGCTGGATGCCTGCTTTGGCTGCTTTGGATCCTCGTCCCAGAAGCTGGAAATGCCGGGCAGACGGGCTTTGACAATGGCCTCATCCTCTGCCTGGGCTTTACGTTTCTCTGCCTTTTGTGGCTTTTTGTCCTCAAAGAATAGCTGTCCTTTTTTACCGCCATTTTCCTGTACAGCCTTTTTAGTCTCCTTAACCTTTTTTCCATTGGTGAGCTTAGGCTTGGGCTCCTCCAGTTTCAATTTCTTGGGCTTAACTGGAGATTCTTCAACAGTTTCTGTGGTGGCCACACGCTTCACGCTCTTCCAGAGTTTCCAGACAGTTTCGGGCACCGCAATGGGCAGTTTTTCGTGTATAAAAGCTATATTACAAAAGTCACCTTGACGGAGACAAGCGCTAGCCGAGTTCTCCACATCGTTGGGATGCAAACGCACTGGACATATGACCAACGGATTGCTAGAACCTTTCTTCAAAGAGCAGATTGCAATGCTCTCCAGCTTAAGCAGCACCTTGGCCTTCATGCCTGCCTTGCCTACTAGATTCTTTGGCAAATTCTTGCTTGTGCTTATATGCTCAATATCCAGCTTTTTATTGCTGATCAGCAGTATATCGTTGCCATAGTCAATCCATAGGATAACAGCCTCTTGCTTGGTGCCCACCTCAGGCGCTGCTGTCTTTGTTCCTACTAAGCTCTGCACCATTAGCGCTGTGATTGTTTTTGCGCCTTTCACAGAATATATCCAATTATTAGTCGCCTCATCGATACCCTTGAATACCACTTGTACTTTATCGCCCATCGTGTATTTGGCTATGGGAATTTCCAGCTCATTCAGCGATTTTCTTATGTGCGATACTTCCTTGAGGTAGCTGTAGAAGGAGCCAGATTTTAATGAATTAAGTTTAATGGTCAATTAAATTTAACATTCAGTTCTACTTACGCTTCTACCAGCTTGGCTGTATCAGAGAGCTGCCCACTCCAAACATCTGTTAATTTGGCGGAGACAGTCAGGGTCTTGGTCTCTACCTCCTTGCTGAGGACCTTGACATATAGGAGCTGTTCCGGCTGCAGCTGCACGGATACTTCGCGTCTAGCACTAAGACACAACATTTTGACATGCAACTTCACCAGTTTGTTGTAGTTGCGCACGGGCAATAGGAGCTCCATAATCTGTTCGCTGGCATGTTTCACCTGAGCACGCAGAACATCGCCAACCTGCACAGCTTGCCAATCCTTTGTTATATTTTCACTAAAGTAGGGCACATCCCTTAGACTGAAAATATTATGCATAATACAGGCAGCTTCGGTATGGCTGCCCACAACATAAGTGCGCTTCTGTGCTTCCAGCAAATCCTCATAGTCCGAGAGCAATCGTTGTGGGAGCAGACCGACAAACTCCTCAGTTTCCTGAGACTCTTCGTTCTCACCTTCGTCATCGTGCAGTTCGCTAGCGAAGGTAATTTTTATTTCCAAGCCCGCATCTAGGACATTGGTTATTTCAATGGGACATATCTCGCCCAGCTGAAACTTTTCCTCGGGCAATGTGAGAAGCAGCTGCTCTTCATTACGTGAGGCGATGCGAAATTTCATAGTTTGTCCAACCAAAAAGGAATTCTCCAAGCCGCTGAGACGCTGTCTGTGCAGCACACCTTTGATGCCATTGCAGAACTTGACCAGTACATAGCTGGGCTCCAGCTTTACAACGCTGCCCGTAAAGACTTGACCCATCTGAGCTTCCTCCAGATTGGAAAGTAGCTTCACACCTTTGTTCAGATATTCGCTGCGATTACTGAGATAACAAATCTTGCGCTCGAGGCATATATCCAAGACACGACAGCGCAAGCGTTGTCCTGTTTCATAGCGCACGTTGGGCGCTAATTGGAGCTGCTCTATAATGCCATTTACCTTGCCAATCTTGACACAATAGCCACCAATCTTAGCCTCTGGCTTTACTATGCGCGCCGAGACTATATCGCCTGCATGTAGATCCTCCAGCGTATAGAGCTTCTCATTGAGTACATTGGGATCATCGGTGCAGTAGTAGAGTGATTCTATTAAGTCATAGCCCAGTACTCGAACCTTATGCTTGGTTTTGCGACTGTATTTGGACAGCACCACATCCTGATCGTAGTTGCCTTTAAAATTGGACTTGATGGAACCATAGGAAATGAGTCCCTTGTGATGGTGATTGAGCAACAGGACAATGCCTCCAGAGCCGTGGCGCAACACGCGCGCCTTTTCCACAATGCTGCCCTTTTTGAGCGGTTCCTCTTCCGTGTCTACCTGCTGCTGCTGCTGTATGTCTAGATTAAAGGTTAAATAGACCAGCTTAGTCAGTGGCATTATATAGAGTACACGTGCCATGTACTCCTCCTGTAGCTCATAATCCTTTGGTGTTTGTAGCGCTGCAGCCAAATGATGCTCATTCACATATCCTATAAAGGATTCATTCATAATGCTACCTTCTAGGCCATTTTTGAGGTGTTTATTGATCTTAAATTTGACTATGCTGCCCGGCAGTATATAGTCCAAATTGGTCTCATTCTGGCTCTTAATCTTAAGCTTGTCTTGGCTTACTTGGACGCACTGACAGGTGCTTTGATCTGGATTATGTGATATCTGTTTGATCTTTAGAAAGACCAACTGGCCAATGTATTGGGTTTCAGCAGGCTCAGCGTGCGGAAGGAAAGCCTGTAGACCCTCTATGCCTGTTTCTATAACGCAGCCATGCTCCTGTATTTCTTCTATGGCGCCAGTGAAAATGAATCCCTTCTTGATGTTACCATGGACTAAGCTGCTATTAACATCCCCTGGCTTGAGCGTGAGTAAAAGCTTAGTACGATTCCCCTCCGGTTTTATGGCCCTGCCATAGACAATACGTCCGACACTAAAAAGCTGCGTTAAGTCGTGATAATCAGTGCTATCGCCGTCCATATACGCTTGGGCTGCCCGGGCATAGCTTTCCGAGATATCTGCCACAAGAGCCCGTGCTGTCATTCGTCCTGGCAGAGCTATTTGCAGCGATGTCGCGTCCGTCTCCTTTACCACACCCATTACCAGCATTTGCTCCTGCAGGCTATCAAATGTAAGGGTCTCTGCGGAAAATGCTTGCAGTTGCTCAGTGCTTTCCACATTTTCCAGTAATTTTTCCTTTATTTTTGGCGCCTTTTTTATCTTTTTCTGTGTAGCTCCAAAGACCTGCAAAAAGGCAAAAAAAAATTTGTCAGTTGAAAATATTTCTCTACCCACACGTTTTCACTTACAATATTTGCATTGGCTGCATCGACATTTGCTTGTAAATTGGCTATGCCGCCACGCGGAAAACTTTTCTCATTCGAAACCATTGCAAAAGTTATTTAAAAAAGTGATTTTTATTCAATTTTATTTAAATAACAAGTCAACGTTTCTCACTACACGTGCTGGAGACTTCGTGCACAAATGCGGAGACTGTGTTGTACAGCGTTGAGTGGAGTGTTGGTAAACGCCAAAACAGCAACATGTACGCAGGGTTGCATGGAGTATGATGGCATGTTTAGACTAAGGGAACTGGTATGTTTCAGAAATATAATTTATATTATTACTTTTAATTAAATATAAATCGCTATTACTACTATAATCCTCTTATTACGAAGTTTTTAAAATAATATATCTATATTTATGTTTATTATTGTGGTAGTACTTTTTGAATTTTGAGCTAGGCGCACATGTGTTGCTTCTTGAGTGAACGTGTATGGACCCTCTAATTTCGGCACGCTTCTGAATACTGTGGTGTTTATTTGGTTCTGCTACAAAAATGCAAACTTTACGCGAATTTACGCGTAAAACAAAACGTGGAAATATATTAAAGATCGTGCGAGAGCATTATCTACGCGATGACATTGGCTGCGGCTCGGAACTATGTCAATATTGCTTCCAAAACGAGGTCTATCAACTGACCGCGAAGCACGAGCAGAAGAGTAGCCTCTTTAAATTTCCCCATTATATTGTTTTGGATACGAATATTGTATTGGATCAAATCGATGTTCTCGAAGAGGATGCCATTCACAATGTCATCGTCCTCACAACGGTTCTCAACGAGGTGAAACACAAGAGTTCCTCGATCTACAAGCGTCTCAACGAGCTCATCCATGATCGCACGCGACATTTTTATGTATTTGTCAACGAGCATCATAAGTAAGTTTTTATTTTTTGTTTCAATTAATTAAAGACTCACCAATAACTAAACTATTTTTCTCTTTCTTCCTATCACCAGAGACACCTATGCTGATCGTGAGCCAGATGAGACCGCCAATGATCGGAATGATCGAGCCATACGTGTGGCCACCAAGTGGTATGACACACATCTGCAAACTTCGCAGGAGTCCAAAGCGTTTCAGCGCAGCGGACGCACCGTGACACGCGTGGTGCTCCTCACCGAAGATGCGGGTAATCGAGCCAAGGCAGAGGCTGAGGGCATTTTGGTAGCCAATGCAACAGAGTACGTCAAATCTCTGGAAGACTTTCCATTATTGGCAGACAAGTTATCGCAAAAGACATTCGAGAATGAGAAGCAAGCCCTTCCTCAATATCCAGCGCATTTGAGCATGAAAGAGCTGCTTGAGAAACTGCGACAGAAGAAGATAATACAAGGATCATTTCAGGCCTCCAGGGAGAATTATCTCGAAGGCTCGGTCAATGTAGAGAATTACGAAAAAGGCGTAAGTTTTAGGTAGAAATAAATTGCATTTACAAAATTTTTAATCTAAAATTTGCAGGTTTTGATACAAGGACGCGAGGCCCTTAATCGTGCTGTGGATGGAGATATTGTGGCTGTGGAACTGTTGCCCGAAAGCGAATGGTCAGCTCCAAGTGAGATTGTGCTGGAAGAGAAGAATGTATATGCGGATGATGTGCCCGGCGAAGAGCGAGCCGATGACGAAAAGGAAATGCTTCAGCAATTGCAGACGGCACCAGTCGAAGAGCGTACACCTACCGGCCGCATAGTGGGCATAGTACGACGCAAGTGGAGACAATATTGTGGTATACTGCAGCCCAGCCTTATTGAGGACACCACAAGACATATTTTTGTGCCCGCCGATCGGAAGATTCCTCGTATTCGCATTGAAACACGTCAAGCTGCATTACTCAAAAATCAACGCATTATTGTCACCATAGATTCTTGGCCAAGAAACTCTCGATATCCGCATGGACATTTTGTACGCGCTTTGGGTCCGTTGGGTAATATGGCAACCGAGAATGAAGTAATCCTGCTAGAGCACGATGTGCCCCATTGCAAGTTCTCCGAGGAGGTGCTCAGCTTTTTGCCTCAAATGCCTTGGACTATAACACCAGAAGACTATGCCAAGCGTGTGGACTTGAGAGATTTATTTATTTGCTCTGTGGATCCACCTGGCTGCACGGACATTGACGATGCTTTGCATTGCCGCGAGCTTCCGAATGGCAATCTTGAAGTAGGAGTCCATATTGCTGATGTTAGTCATTTTATAAGGCCTGGAAATGCCTTGGACAAGGAGGCTGCAGCACGAGGCACAACAGTTTATTTGGTAGGAAAACGTATTGATATGGTACCAGAGCTGCTGAGCTCTAATCTCTGCTCTTTGGTTGGCGGTGTGGAGCGTTTCGCCTTCAGCTGCGTCTGGGAAGTGGATCATGAGGCGAATGTTTTGAAGAAACGCTTTCACAAGAGCGTCATCAAGTCAAAGAGTGCCATGACATACGAACAGGCACAGGCTATTATTGATGATCCCACCCAGACGAACGAAATTGCCAAATCTCTGAGACACTTGAATCGTCTGGCGAAGATACTAAAAAAACGGCGCATGGATAATGGGTAAGCTTTAAGCAATTAGATTGCCTTAAAATATTTCTCTAATTGTATATTTATTGCAGGGCTTTGGTATTAGCTTCGCCGGAGATTCGCTTTCAGGTGGACAGCGAAACACATGAGCCACTCGAGGTGGAGGCCAAACAGATGCGGGATACCAATTCCATGGTGGAGGAGTTCATGTTGCTGGCAAATATAACAGTGGCCCAACACATTGCAGCCGAATTCACAGAGTGCGCTGTGCTACGACGTCATCCGAAACCACCGCCAACCAATTTCGATCCGCTGGTGAAGGCGGCACGCTATCAAGGCTTTGAAGTGGCCACCGAAACAGGTCTAGAGCTGGCCTATTCTCTGGACAAATGCGTTAAGGCGGATAATCCATATTTCAATACAATGATACGCATTCTGACTACGCGTTGTATGATGCAAGCGGTGTACTTCATCAGTGGCAGTCTTCAAAAGGAGGAGTTCTTTCATTATGGCCTGGCAGCGCCTATTTATACACATTTCACCTCGCCCATTCGTCGTTATTCGGATATTATGGTGCACCGTCTGTTAGCTGCCTCCATTGGTGCCGATAGCACCTATGCTCAGCTTTTGGAGCGCAAATCCAATGAGGAACTCTGCAACAATCTAAATTATCGCCACAAAATGGCACAATATGCAGGGCGTGCATCTGTTGCACTCAACACACATCTGTTTTTCCGCGGCAAAGAGGAGGATGAGGAAGGGTATTATAGTTTATTTATATATATTTTGTGTACCTTTACTAATCCATTTCTCTTTCCAGCTACGTTCTGTTTGTACGCAAGAATGCGCTACAGGTGCTTATACCCAAGTACGGCCTGGAGGGCACACTTTATCTCAAGGGTGATAAGGATGGCAAGGATGGCTTGGAGCGCACTAAGACCGAGATTATATTCGCATTCAACGAAGAGGACCACACCCAAAGATGTGGCAATATTGTTTTCCATTCCTTTGATCCCGTCACCGTCAGATTGAGTCTGGATTCCAGCAATGTACAGCACGAGAAATTAGTTTTTAAACTAGTTAAGCCCTATATCAAGGGCTTCAGTGTGGAGACAGCGACGGAGATGGAGACGGATGCAGCAGTTGTTGCACAGCCACCAACTAAAAAGTCTAAAAAAGATAAAAAGAAGAAATAGAGGTTGAATTATTACTCTTTAAATATTTTACTTATATTTTGATATATAAACAAGTTAAAAACCTTTCAAGATTAACATAATTTGTTCTATTATTGAATGGCTTATATGTAGAATTTCTATTATTAAAATACAATTAAAAATATATACAATTTCGGCCGCGTCATCAGCAAAGGTATATTAACCTCAGTGGAAAAAGCTTAAATCGCTTGAGAATTGTAGAGAAAAGCTTCTTCCAAGAGATATATACGATTGCTCGTACTCAAAACAAGTATACGTCATTGGTGCCAACTGTTGAAAACCAAAGATATGAGCAGTCCATACGAATACTCTTTATTAATATGGAAAATTCCAAAACTTTGATTTACAAATTTGCAATTCTTATAGTATCCGTATTCCTATAGTCTAAAACTAATTCTATGTTATATTGCTATTTGTACCCTTCCCAAAAAAAGAAGAAGAAATAGAATCACCTGACCCTGAGGAACATACTTATGTTTGATTAGAATTAAATTGTTAGTTTGGCTTTAGATGTAAAAGTCTAAAGTTTTTATATATTCGTTCATTAAAAAACTGTCTGCGTTTTGTTTTTAATTGTAGTGAGAGTATCCACTTAATTCGAAAGCGTTTCAAAACTCTCTCAAGAAAACCTTTGATCCAATGGCTTTGAGTTTTTGGTTTTCACTTGTGGTGCGAGTCTTTCAATTCCATTGCAACGTTTCGACTTCCAAGCGACGGTCGTGTCTTGAGCAGAGGGATATATACTATATATATATGTTCCTACATATATATATCTAGTGATCATAAATATATATATATCGATTTCACAAAGACTTATTGTTCAAGTGGCGCATTTACGCAAAGACTGAATAGTCATGGAGCTGGTTACGGATGAAGTGAATAAACCGAATATTGACGCCAGTAAGTTTCAAAAATAAATCTAAATACAGTGAGTGATTTTTCAAGAATATATATATTCAAAATTTGAAAGAAATATATTAATTATTAGCTGCTAAAATGAAGTGTGTCAGATGATTTCTTATTAATTGATTAGTGTATTCTTTATTCTCTTCAAAAATTTCTGATGAAATTCCAGTTTTCCTATAGAAATGGTAAAAACTGTACGTAAAACTGTACCTCGCAATTTCTTATGTAATTACACAGTGAAAAAAAAATTGGATATAACTTTCAATTGAAATAATTTAATTCCACAATATTTCTAAATACATAAAAAGTAAGTGTAATTATTAAATATTGCTTATTTCCTTTGCTAAAATATTTGAAAATATTTAAACAAAGTTCGAATTAAAACCTTGGGATATGAGTTTATTTTAAAGATTCTTCTTATATTTTAAAAACAAAATAACATGTGATTCAATAGGCATTCCAATTTTTTACTGTGTATCTGAGCTTTGCAATTCAGTTCGAGAATGAGAAACTATATAAATGGTATTATCAGGTCAATGGCGCCTTGATTATGCTGAGCTTTCTGATACTACCGATAAATAGACAGACGTACTCACTCACTCACTCATGTATATATATATATATATATATCGATTCTTTGGAGCATTTAAAATGAAATTATACTCACAAAGCCGTACGACGCGTCGGGTATAAATTAGATTTACTTTGTGAGCGCCCAAATTTATGCAGCATTTAATGAGCATTCACAAAACATCCCACTGCCAGAGCATTGAACCCGAGAAACTACTAAAATATCTCTGATCTTATTATATATACTTAGAATCAGGTATATATATATTTTGTATTGGTAGTGGAAGACCATAGTTCAAGCTGCTAAACGAATACTCTATATATATTTTTCTAAGCAGGTGCCACGTCTATCTATGGCATGCCCATAGAGGCGCACAGTCCCAGCTATTTGGAGGCGTATCGCAAGTCTGTGCAAAATCCGGTTGCCTTCTGGGAGGAGCTGGGACACTTGCTGGACTGGGATAAGCCCTGGCAACAGGTACTGGATAATAGCAATGCTCCATTTACCAAATGGTATGTGGGCGGCTATTTGAATGCATGCTATAATGCCATAGATCGGCATATATTAGCGGGCAAAGGGGATAAGGTGGCGCTGATTCATGATAGTCCGCTGACAGAGACAGTGCGGAGGGTCACCTATCAGGAGCTGTACGATCAGGTGGTGCTTCTAGCTGGCGGATTGGCCAAACTGGGTGTTACCAAAGGAGATCGAGTGGTCATCTATATGCCGCTTATACCTGAAACAATTATAGCTATGCTGGCTATTGTACGCCTTGGAGCCATTCATTCGGTGGTCTTTGGTGGCTTTGCGGCCAGAGAGCTCTGCTCGCGCATTGAGCATGTGGAGCCGAAGCTGGTTATAGCTGCCAATGCGGGCGTGGAACCCGGCAAAGTGGTGCCTTATCTGGATATACTACATTCGGCTATCAATATGTCGCGCTGGAAGCCACCGCAACGGAATATTATTTATATGCGTGAACAGGTTTCCATGGATATTCTCGATGATAAAGCGGATGTGCTCTGGTCTGATGTATTGGCCATGGCTAATCCCAAGCAGCCAGTGGCCTGTGTACCCATCGAAGCCAATGATCCACTCTATATACTCTACACTTCGGGCACTACGGATAAACCGAAGGGTGTCCTTCGTACCATTGGCGGCCATTTGGTGGCTCTTATGTATACTCTGAAAATGATTTATGGCATTAAACCAGGCGATACTTGGTGGGCTGCCTCCGACATGGGCTGGGTGGTCGGACACTCCTATATTTGTTATGGACCGCTGTGCCTGGGAGCCACCAGCGTCATGTATGAAGGCAAACCGGATCGTACGCCGGATCCAGGACAGTACTTTAGGTAAGTCATTGTAATACTTAACTAACAAATTTAATAATATTTTTTCTTTTATTTTTCACAGGATCATTGATCAGCATAAGGTTTGCTCTATCTTTTCGGTGCCTACCTCATTTCGGGTGATACGACGCGCCGATCCAGATATTAGCTATGGACGGCAATACTGCATGAAATCTTTGCGTGCTATCTTCATTGCCGGAGAGCATTGTGACTACGAGACGAAGGCTTGGATAGGGAAAACCTTTAAGGTGCCAGTACTGAATCATTGGTGGCAAACGGAAACAGGATCTGCGGTGACAGCGACATGCCTGGGCTTTCAACAGAGTCTCAGTCCGCCCATGTACTCAACAGGTCTGCCCCTGGTGGGCTACGATAGTGAGTATATTTCTCTTTATTTAAACAAATTCTTATATATAATATTATTATATTTACAGTCAAAATACTCAAGAAGGATGGCACCGAGGCTCTGCCATCGGAGCTGGGTCGCATTGTGCTGAAGCTGCCGCTGCCGCCGGGTAACATGGCCACGCTCTATAGAAACGACGAGCTCTTTCGCAAACTTTACTTCCAAAAGTTCCCAGTAAGTATCGAATTTGTTCGAAAATAATAGTTAGGGTATTTAGATCTTCGGCTTTTTAATTATTTTGTTTTCTTTTTCATCTTTGCAGGGCTACTATGATACCATGGATGCTGGCTATAAGGATGAACGTGGCTATATTTTTGTGACAGCTCGAGATGATGATGTCATCAATGTGGCTGGACATCGTCTGTCCACGTCTAGCCTGGAAGATGCTGTACTACGCCATCCGGATGTTGTCGACGTAGCTGTATTTGGTGTGCCAGAGGCTACAAAGGGTCAGGTGCCACTCTGCCTGTATATACCCGTGGAGAACTGCAAGAAAACGGATGCCAAACTCTCGACAGAGATTATAAAATTGATACGTGATGTTGTGGGACCCATTGCCGCCTTTCGTTTGATTACCTCCGTGAATAATTTGCCCAGAACGCGTTCCGGCAAAACTATGCGAAAAGCCATGGCGGATTTTGCACGGAATGAGCGAGTTATCCTGCCGGCGACCATTGATGATGCCAGCGTTTTTGATGAGATTCGACGGGCTCTGCAGCATCTGGGTTACGCGATGACGGCGCCTGAGCCCATCGTGGCCAAGCTGCTGGATTGAGATTTAGTTTTTAAATGCTGTTTCTATTTCAACCAAAATAAATATTGAAAATGTTTTGAAATTTCAGTATAAAGTACAGTCTCTCTTGTTCTACTACAGCCATATACTTTTATATGTAATTGCGAAAATAATTTAAATGTTAATCGAGCGGGCTGCGGTGAGCCTATGCCCTCCAAACCCATCGAACTATTCTCGCATAATACGCAACTAAAACTCAATCAGTTTATTCAAATTTTGTGCAAATTTTGTGCGACATTGTTTTTCGTTTCGTATCATTCCCATGAATGATTCGAGGGCCACAGCGCGTGTAAACTTTCCACACCCATTCCTCTGCCCACTTCTATTTCCCTCTTCCGATTCCCACTCATCGCATTATGTCCACATATGGCGGCGGCCTCGCATCATTGTTTGGCCTGATTCCTGCACTCAACATCAAAGAGCGCAAATGTGTTAGCTATAACCCAATTAGTGGACTCATCTGGATCTCTCTTGCGAAGGCGAATATGCTGCACAGTGCCACAGTGGAGCTCGGATAGATACTTTCTTTAGATACTCCAGAGTGAAATATCCTTGAAGGCAAAAAGATACAGCTGGTCCTTACGAGTAGAACGCCTTTGGTCCTGCAAAAACTATCAATCATATTGAAATGAGAAATTAATCATACAGCTTAAAAACAACAATAAAATAAAAATAAATTAAACTAAAAAATTGTAATTAGGTTAAAAATTTATGTTAGAATTATCTAAAATAGATTTAAATATACTTTATAATAATAATATTACTAATATAATATTATTAAGTAGGACAAAATATTAATATATTCTTATAAAAAATTGATTTTAGGGATTACCTTTTAACAATATGATAAAAGAGATGAGAATAAATAAATAAACAAATAAACTGACAATACTTTGTGTGTTTCATTCTTGCAGGATTAGGATACGTAACAAAAAGGATGCAAATCCTTTTGGGAACTGAGCAACAAGGACTTTTCTGTTTACAGAAAAATGGCTATAGCTCGGCCATGTCCTTGGGGATCCTGCCGAATCCTGTTGCAAACGGTAAGTATTCATAAGAGCGATCAACTGGCCAAAGGACATTTGAATCGTCCTTGTAGTTCACGAGATATCAATAATATTGAATTTTATCTGTGTTCTCTTGCGGATCTACTGAAATTTTCTAAGTCGATGATCCTTAGATGACCCCTATATCCTTGAATGCCAATCGATAGATATCGTCCTTACGAGTCCAACGACACCAAACTTGGCCAAATGCGTAAAGATTTGGCCAAGTTACAGCTATTTTTCGGTCGAAAAATCCACTTGAAAATTTTCTAAGGGGTAGGCATTGGAAAAATGTCAAAAAAACAGAAAATCCCCTGTAACTCGGCCATTTGAAGGACTATCAGGATGTCCTTTGGCCAGCAGATAGTCATTATCTAGCCGATTCAGAATATGTAACAAAAAGGACGAAAATCCTTCAAGGAGCTGAGAAAAAATGACTTTTTTGTATACAGAAAAATAGCTGTAACTCGGCTATATCCTTGCGGATCCTGGCGAGTCCTGTCTCAAACGGTAGGTATTCATTAGGGCTATCGACTGACCAAAGGACATTCGAATCGTCCTTGTAGTTTCCGACTTATCCTGGATTTTGTGTTTTTGGACAGTTTTCTTGCGGTTTCCTACTGAAATTTTTCAAGTCGATGATCCTTAGATGACCCCCATATCCTTGAATGGCAATCGATAGAGTTGGTCCTTACGAGTAGAACGCGGGTAGTCGCGTCAAAATCCGTAAGGATTTACGGAAGTTATGTCCTTTTGAAAATCGTATGTAGAATGTACAGACGAGCAGCCATATTAAATTTTTACTGCATACTTTCGAGGGCAGCGAAGCAAATTCAAACCAAACTGCGAGCAAACGGCCAAAATCTGCTGAAAGTACCAGGCGAACATAATTCAGTAGGAGGTGGAATATTTTTAGTAAAAATTTTGTATTGCCTACTTTTTTGGGTGCGCCAAAAAATTTGAATTTCAACCGCCCTCCAACGGCCAAAATTTCAATTTGAATCGCCGTCCAACGGCCAAATTCTGCTGAAAGTACCAGGCCAACATAATTCAGCAGGAGGTGGAATATTTTTGTGCGATTCAAATTTAAATCGCCGCCAACGGCCAACTTTAAATTTAAATCGCGGTCCAACGGGCAACTTTTGAATTTAAATTTAAATCGCATAAACTGCTCAACTGATATTTTTTGGCGATTTATTTTGTGTTGCCTACTTTCAAGGGCGTCGGAAGAAACGTCAGCCTGCTGCTGATTTCTGTTCGCCTGGTACTCCGACCGCCAAATTTGAATTTTCGGCTGCCCCAACGGCGGGAATCACCCGGCGACCAATGTTATCTTAACAGTGCAAATGTTCCAGGCCACTGTTAGTTAACAGTGGCACTGTTAACTAACATTTTTCCACCTGCTGCTGATTTCTGATCGCCTGGTACTTCGCCTGGTAATTTTGGAAATTTCTGGCTGCCAACCGCAGTCCTGCTTCAGGACACAAATTGTGTTGCATCTTTTAGGCGCACTCTTTTTTTTTATTTTAGTGTACTATTTGTTGCATACTTTTAGGCGAAATTTTGCTGCATACTTTTAGGCGAACTTTTTTTTTTAAATTTTGTGGGTACTATCTGCTCCATAGTTTTAGGCGCATTTCTTGGTATACTTTTAGGGGTACTATTTGTTACATATTTATAGGCGCATCTTTTGAAATAATTTCGAGGGTATTATTTTTTGCATACTTTGAGGCTCATTTTTTGTTTGCATACTTTTAAGCGGGTAATTGTGACGCTTACTTTTGGGGCTTTTTTGCTGCATACTTTTGTGCTAATTTTTAATTGCATACTTTCCGGTATATTTCAAAGTATCTGCCAGATACAAAAATATCTTTGAGATACAAAAATATCTTTGAAGTACATACATCTATAAATCTGCCCTAAAAAATAAAACACATTTTATTTCCATTATTAATATCCTTTATTTCTCAATTACATACATATATATTTTCTTATCACTAAGGCTGAAGGTAATCCGAATCGCCCTTGTAGTTTTTGAGTTATCCTGCACTTTTTGTGTTATTTATAGTTGATGATCCTTAGAAAACGCAGATATCCTAGAATGCCAATCGATATAGTTGGCCCCTACGATCTTAAAGAAATAAGTCCTTTTGGGAACTGAGAAAAAAGGACTTTTCTGAATACAGAAAATTGGCCATAACATGACCATGTCCTAGCGGATTCTGAGGGGTCCTGTCTCCAACGGTAAGTATTAATAAGAGCTATCTGGTGGCCAAAGTACATTTGAATCGTCCTTGTAGTTCTCGCGATATCCTTGATTGTCTGTTATTAGCCAGTTATCCTGCGCATCTACTGAAATTTTTCATGATACTTAGATAAACCCTTTATCCTCGGATGCCAATTGATAGATTTCGTCCTTACGATTCTAACGAAACTAGTCCTTGCGCATTTGGCCAAGTTGAAGCTATTTTTCTATCAAAATATTGTAGATTCTCCAAGGAGGAAATATGTCCTGAAAAAAGAAAGCCGATTGTAACTCTGCCACTTGCAGGACTATCAAGATATCCTTTGGCCACCAAATAGCCCGTATCCTGCCCGATCAGGCTATATAATAAAAGGAACTAAAATAAAATAGCTATAGCTCGGCTATGTCTTTGCGAATCATGAAGAGTCCTGTCTCAAACAATAAGTATTCACATGGGCTATTGACTGACCAAAGGACATTTGAATCGACCTTGCAGCTCTTGAGGTATCCTGGATTTTGTGAGTTTGTCTGATTTTCTTGCGCATTTCGATTGTCGATTCAAAATCTGTAAACATTAATAGAAACTATGTCCTCGAATTTAGTCACATTTGATTTTTATTGCATATTTTTACGGTGAAGGAGTATATCCTTGAATGCCAATTAATAGAATTGGTCCTTACAAAAGAGGTCCTGGCAAAATCTGTCCGAATAGAACATTTTTTCTTCAAAAAAGAAACATGTAAATTTACCAAGGGTGTTTTCCTGACAGGATAGGAAGCTTCATATATAGATTCATCAGCCCACTTGGGTTTCTTGGAGCCTTCTATATTCATGAAATAAGCGTGAAGCTCTGTCAAATAGTTTTGCATTCCAAACACGCGCTATTTGAAATTAATTGCAGCGTTTCGACAGCAAATCCCAAGCTCATAAACTGAAGATTACTTTACACTCTTGACGTAAATGGAAAGAAGTAGATGAACTGCAGCAAAAGGAACATCTTTTTTTTTGTGTGCTCCTTTAAAGAGATCTATAAAGTTCGATGCCTCATAAATGGGGATATTACTCGTAATATGCACACATAACTACCTACTTAGAAAGTGTGTTGGCCCGTGGAGCGCAGGACATAAAAAATATGCGATTTTATAACATAATTAAGAGCTGATAAAACTTAAATAATAAATAATAGATAACACATATTGAGGTACCGGGCTTTTGTCTAAAAGTTACAAAGACAAACAGAATGATGGCTCTGTGCTGTAGACTGTGACGTATACGTAATATTTAAGCACGCCCACAAAACGCTGTGTTTAAGCGCAACATGTGGTCCTTTCGCATGTCCTTGTGTTTGTGTGTGTGTGTGTCTTGTTTGTGTTCAACCAATGGCATCCTGGCATTTTTCACAGTGTGCGTGCCCAACGGAAGTAAATAAAAGCTGATGTCCTGTCAAGCCAGAACATCATTCGAGTTCCTGCCTTCAACAAGTTCGAACAAGTCCCACTGAGCAGTGTCTTGTTACAGCAAAAGTTTAAGGATTTTTGAATTTTTTTCAAAAATTTCCAAGTGTTTCGGACGTCTGTTCCTGTGGTAAAAGTAAATCAACAATAAATTCTTACAGGTTTGTTAAATTTGTTTATAGTTGTTGTCTGATGCGATAAGTTTCTGCGATTCTTCTTGCATTTCAAATCTTAATAACAAATTGAAATAGTGGAAGTGAGAGTATATAAATTCGTGATGATTGCTTTAAATTAATGTTTTCAAAATATTATTAATTGTTGTAATAATTGAGTAGTATTTCCGTCATTTTTTGTTGAAAGAAAGTGAAAATTCTGGGTGTTTTTACTATTAATATCAAACTAGATATTTAAATTTTAGTCAACATAATTTAGTAGTTCGATCTTGATCATTTTTGGAGTGCCATTAGACAGACAAACAGATGAGTTTTATATACAAAAACTTTTTAAACACACTGTTTCGCTCACTGCTAGTTCTATTATATAGTTGTCTCATCCGTCTGCAACGATTTAATAAGACATTATCTATTGAAATTCCATATCCTTTTAAAAGTACACGGAACTTGAGCTTTAACTTGAGTCGGTTCTGTGCTACGTGATTATTCAAGGCATGTTTCGAATATTCAAAAAACACAATGAAGCATTTTCTTGGTATTTGCTGTTGTCTAAACGAGTCTTTAGAAAATAATGTTGCACCTGAGGCTCACCTAAGCTAAGCAGATGCATGCGCAACACGTACAGGACATTAGATGCATGCCACACACACACTCACACACATACAAAGAAAAATCCTTGTCGGCATAGAGACACGCATAAAATTGCAGGCATCCTTTTTGTTACACGAGGCGTATGAGTGTTGATGGCTTATAAATTCATCTTCATCAAATAAGTTGGGGGCAGGCAACAGGTGAGTGAATTCAGCCTGCAGCTTAATAGAAACAAATTGTCCTGGCGCATAAACACATTAGAGCCGTCTTCTGGCAGCTGTCAAGGATTTAAAAAATGCTGCAGCAGCAGGCAAATTGAAATTGTTGCCGCAGGGCTGAGGCACATAATAATAACTCCTTGGCAAGGCATTGTCCTGGCAACTCAGGCACGTAGCAAGCAGATTATTACAGTTAATCGCAAGTACTCACGCTTAGCACTTGTACTGCGGGTGACAAGGACATGCTCTTAAATCCTGTTGCATATCTTTTTTTATCACTTTGCTTTTCTCTCCTCTTCGTTTTTATCTTCTTTACCTTACAGCATGTCTCACGTACAGTTCATCGTCTTCTGCTGCTTTGCCATTGTCCTGCTGACAGTGTGCGTCCACAGCTCACAGGCATCCACACAGGCGCCCCTCTGCCAGCCCGGCATTGTCGACGAGATGCCCCAACATATCAAAAAGGTCTGCATGGCTCTGGAGAACTCTGATCAATTGAGTTCCGCCCTCAAATCATACATCAATAATGAAGCCTCAGGTAGGAATAATAATTTTTGAGCGCTTTCTAAGCGAATCTACCGATTTGAAAATGATTTTCACACGAATTTAACACAAAAAAAGTTTTCTAAATTAAATAGTTGGCTTATGGAGTGGCTAGAACTTAAAAAAAAAAACAGTTTAACTTCTAACAGAAATGTTCGCTTACCTTTCAAATGCGTTGAAAAGTTTTTAGCAAATTTTCCGAAAATTAAAAAAAGTATTGAATTATTTTTGAAATATTTTCCATTGCTTATCTTTACAGCGCTCGTGGCCAACTCTGACGATTTGCTGAAGAACTACAACAAACGCACCGATGTTGACCATGTTTTCCTGCGTTTCGGCAAACGTCGTTAAGTTTCGATTCGATTTCGAACTGAAGAACGATTCGATGATAAGCGATAAATGATATATGACCTCTTCCACCTTGGCTAATGATCGGTAAAGCGTTTCTGTTTCAAGCACATCAAATGGCGTCTTCGCACTATTCAAAATCAACTTTAATCAACTTGGAAGCTCTCTAGTTCAATAAAAACAAAGAATAAAAATGAAAATAAAATAAATGTGTATAATACTATTAAAATATATATATATATATATTGCATATTTGTATATATTCGCACATATTGAAAGACCCCCGAAAAAACAAACGTTTTGTAAATGATGAACTCTTTTCTTCTTTGTTTTCAATTCTTTATTGTCTTGTTTTGTTTTGAGCATATGAAAAATAAAAATAAACTTTGTAAAACATATTTTATAGCACAGAATATATAATATATAGAATATATAATGATAATTAACAGCATACATATACATACGTATTCCCTTACATGAAGCACTTGCACTTTATTATCCAATATATTATATACTGAAGTTTGAAAATTTTTAAATAAAGTACCTCGTTTTTCTCAAATGGAATGCATAAAAAAATGCAATTTAAATTCGTTTTTTATGGATATTATTAGTAGAGAAATTCTGAGATGATAATAGAGCTTTAAAATTACTTTACTGCAGATCAAGAGCGAATATTATAATAGTTCAAGCATATTTAAAATATTTCAAGTAATAGTCAAAAGTTCTGCATACATTTTATATATTTTTCAAAAGTTTTCAAATTTTTACCTAAATAATTCCAAAGATTTTTACAATTTTAAATAGTTAGAAAATGTATATTTTAAAACATAGTAGTCAGTATTTATGGTAAATAATTAAATCCCAATGTCTATAAATATATTTTGAATTTAGATCAAGTCTGCAGGCCGCTGATTTCGAACCCAGTCTGAATTCTGGTTCCAGGATATGTGACGGTTCGAGCAGGTTTTGGTTCAAACATTTGAAATTATCTAGATTTTTCTGTTTTTCTATAATTTAAATATATACAAATTATACGATCAGGAAAAGTATTTAAATTTAGTCAAATTTAAATCATTAAATTTGAGTTTTCAACCTCACGATATATATTTGGTTCGGATCGGCTGTGAACCGGTTTGCAGACTTGATTTAAATGTCAGATATTTAGTTATTAGAAATGAGTAAAAATTTCATATAGTCTTATTTGGAGGCTTTGCTGGTTCCGTAGATCAACCATGCATTGAATTATAGCGTAATTTATAGCGTATCACTCCCAATGGTTTATGGATATTTCAGCTTTTTTCTAGCTAGCTTTGCTTTGCTGTAATAGAAATGTATTAAAAAATGTATCTGCATATATTAATGTATGTAAATAGCATAGTTTATTAATTATTCAGGTTTCGGTTGCATTCTCTTGCAAGGTACGCTTTTTATATTAAATAAATTATTTAAATAAATAAAAATTAAACAAATAATAGAGCAAAACGTAAATAAAGCATTCCACGCCAAAATAGACGGGAGATAATAGTTGTTGTTTGTTTATTTTTTTTTTTTTGGTAAAATTTCTATTTAAAAAAAATGATTAACAAACGAGCTTTAAGCTTTTCGATCTCTTCGTTCTTTCTTTGAATTTGTTATTATTATTTTAAGTATTTTTGTACTTTTTCTTGCAATGAAGCTTGTCTCTTTGTAATACTGATAGATTACGCTTTTCACTTTATTTCGGAATGTTCTTTTTCAAGGCCAATAAATTCTGTAGTTGGCTTAATTATTTTGTGTTTCGATTTGATCTTCTCTTTTAAGCGCCTTGAATTGTTTTTCAAAAATTAAAATAAAAATTGCTTGTAAAATTCATTTTCTGTGAGAATTCTTTAAGTTTTTCTTTGGCCTTTTGCTTGTATCTCAATATATTTATTTTTAACTTATTTATAAGCGTTATTTAAGAAAAAAAAATACTTTTTAAATGATATTTTCTCAGTCTTTTTTTAAATTATATATCACGTTCGGTTTTTAAAGTTTTT
Organism: Drosophila repletoides; assembly: GCA_018150835.1. Classification (NCBI taxonomy): domain Eukaryota; kingdom Metazoa; phylum Arthropoda; class Insecta; order Diptera; family Drosophilidae; genus Drosophila; species Drosophila repletoides. The sequence goes on from JAECWQ010000202.1 coordinate 586,426, forward strand.
TGTACTCTTTTTAAGCCACATTTAACTGTATATAAAATATAACAAATAAAATTTGTTTTCACATAAACAAAAGGGTAAATAACATAAAAGTTTCAACAATTAAATCAAAGTTTTTCATATATAAATATATTAGATTATTATATTCATTTTTGTGTTTTTTTTTTTTTTTTTTGTTTTTGGTATTTTTGTTTTGGATATTATCACCTTTTTCATAATCCTTTATCAATGTTGCTTTCCTTCACACACTTCAAAAAAAAAGCGTTTAAAACGCTTTTTATATTGATTTTTTTTAGTTTTCTCATTTTCCTGTAAAAAGAAAACTAAATGCTACAAAAAGTTTGATAGAAATGCGTCAAGAGGCCGCATTTTTCAGATGGTAAAACTCAACAGCTCGACAGTTTCGATAAAAGTATTCAAAAAAGTAGGACGAATTCAGATTTATAGAAGCGGACAGGAAGTAACTTATTACTCTAAATAAGCTCCAAGTTTGGTAAAATATTATTAAAATTATCATATCAGAAATATCCGAGTTTAAAATAGGTTTTAACCTTAAATTTATAATCTAATTTTCTAAAGTTTCTATCTTAGTTTTCAGAGTATTTTAGAGTTTAAGTTTGGAGTGTTGAGTTATCATGTTTGTTTCAATTTCGATTGTTTTTGGCCATTTGATGGCTTACACAACTTAACTTACCAAATATAATTGAATTATTCTTTTCAAAATCATATTTTGCTTTTTGTTTTGAGTGCTTTTTGAACCTTGTTTTTGGCTTCTTATTTTTCTTTGCTCTGTAATTTTTGCTTAAGTCTGTAATTTTCTTGAATCATCGCGAAGATATATCTATTAAAATATTTGTTTCGTTTCGAACATTGAATATCGTTTTTTGATATAAGTTCTTCTTGTTGTTCGTTCTTCAGGTAGTTTTTGTTTTATATATTTTTCTTATTTTTTATATCGGTTTATATCTGTTTGTTTTTTATTGCAAATTTTATAGTTTGCTTTGGGCTGTTACTTCGCTATGTTTGTGGCTTGAATGTAGTTCGTCTCTTTATACCCTTCTTTAGGGTATTATAACTTTTTTCTTTCTTTGTTTAAAGTTAGTTTGTTGCTTGTGTTGCTTGCACTTATTCTTTGTTCATTTGCTTAATTAATTGCTAGTGTTTTTTCTCTTGTGATTAAACAAAACATTTGAAATAATAATAATATTTACGTTTAAATAAGTTTAATGCATTACACACATTTTTGAACATTATTTTATTGACTTTGATAAATTTTTTATGATTTTTTTGCATCTTGTTTTTGCTAATAAGTTTTTGTGTATTTCTATTAATTTTTATTTGTTTTATTTGTTTTTTTTTTTGGTTGTTTAATTTTAGTTTTGCTCAGCTTACAATTAATAAGAGTTACATTAATTACGATTTATTTTGTTGCTATTATAAGAGGAAAAAGAAATTATAAAAATTGCGTTCCTTGTTCATGTCAAGAGTCTATAGAAATCATATATAATTTTATTTCTGGGAAATCATAGTTAATTATTCAGTTATTTAGCTATATGTATAATAAAAAAAAAAGGTTAAACAATAATTTTCATTTGTTAATAATACAAATTTGCATACTCTTTTTTCTTTTTGTGTTTGGTTTATCAACTAAAATTTATACATCCCTATTTTCTGTATAAAATATATAAATAGATATATATATATATGTTTATATGACATGATTCAGTTTTGAGTCTCGTATTTATCATAGGAGATAAGGAAAGAAGGTAAGTTGCAAAAAAAGAAATATACATATTTGATTGATAGATTTTTTTGATTTGGCGGGAGCACTTAAAAAGCAATACAAGGCTCCATTTGTCCGCTAACAAAACATAATATAGACAACAGGCATTGCCAGTCACATGGTATATATATATAGGGATATTTTTTTTTTCCTTTCTGTAAGACGAAACAAACACATTTATAGGTAGGAGAGGTAGGCTAAAAGGTAGAGGATTTCGCGTTCGAGCTTGAAAGAAAAAACATAGCAACACGGTTCAACTTAAACTCTAGGAAAAGAGAACTTTATGCTTAACTCTAATTGTGTTTTTTTGTTTTGTTTTGTTTTTGAGTGGGTTGTGTCTGTGTGTGTAGGGTGTGTAATGTTGTTGTTGTGTATTATTATATTATATAGCAAGCAAATTATTCTGCATTTAACATCATATTATTGTATGTATGTTCTCTCTATAATCCCTTTTTTTTCGATTTTGGTATTTTTTGGCATACGTGTTTGGGAGCACGCGCAGCGTTCTTCTTATATATTGTATCGCCATTTCAGGGATCCTTTGGGGGCTGGGTGCTCTAGTAATAAGCAGCTGCATTTGAATAGTTCTGCGAATATGCCTGCGAATCTATGTTGGGGGATTGGAGAGGAACGTATGACAAAAATCGGTGTGATTTTCTTACGCTTAAAGATAATAGTAACAATAAACAAAAAGGGTCTTACCATAACCGGCATAAGCACGCTCATCATAGCTAGCGCTCTGCTGACTGTAATCTGCCTGACCAGTTGCATTGTAATCCACAGCAGTCGAGCCGTATTGCTGGCTATAATCCTGGCTATACGACTGATAGCGTGTGTCCTGTTGAGCGGCATAGCCCGTCGAGCTGTTCAAACAACACATAAATTAATAAGGTATTTCAAGCTGATAGGGTATTATAAACGGAAAATAAACCTACTTGTAGCCCTGATATTGGCTCTGATCATATTCAGTTCCATGATGCGAGGCATAGGTGCTGTTGGCCGGCGTACTCGCCTGTGCTGTGTGCGCTGCATATCCGCTGCTCTGGCCATACCCATTATATCCCTGTTGAGCGGTCGCTGGAGCACTGTATCCGCTCTGTGAGTATGGATCTACCTGCTGCGTCTGGTCATGCGTCTGATAGCCACCATGATGGCTGTGGGGCAGTGAACGTTTGCATTAATATTTGTGTATATACAACTTCAACAACTTATGTCTTACCTTGGTGCTGGAGCATGATGGCTTGGTGCTGAACCATATGAAGTTTGGGGCATATGCTGGGATGCAGTATGATACTTTGGTGTCATGGGCCTCTGGCCATAGGGTCCGCCTTCGTAACGTCCACGTTTGGGACCTCCAGGACCTCCTGGTGCGCCACGTTTGAGAGCTGGTACCGGTGCAATTTGTGTATTGACATTATGTGCCTGTTGATGATGTTGCATGGGTGGCCGACTCATACCTTGATTGTAACCACCGCCACGTCCCCGCATTGATCCCCGTCGTGGCATCCCTCCATGATCGCCCCCCGGGCCGCCCATTGAGCTGGAATGATGTGAATGCGAATACATTCCATTCCCGCCATTGCCGTTCATGTGTGGATTGTAGCCCCCGCCGCCACGACCGCGTCCACCAAATGGTCCACCACGTCCACGACCTCGACTTATATATGGCGGTGGTCCACCTCCTCCATTGCTATTACTGTTAGATGCTCCGCCTGCTACATGTGAATTAACTGGTGCACCTGCTCCGCCCGCTACTACAGTTGCTGCAGCATCTGTACCATCATCGCCAGCTGCATCGCCCGACTGCTGTTCGCCAGACCCAGCAACTGCAGCTGTAGGCACGGGCGAAACGGTCTTGTTGTTGTCGGCACCTGTGTGCTGCTTGGGCGCTGCAAAGATTTTCATATTTGTTTATAGAAACATTCTTTTAATACCCTGCAAAAAGTTGCGTTCAATTCTTGATATTGTTTTCGGTTCGGATTTCAAATAGTTTCTTATTTCATCATTTTTTTCATACTGATTGCATTTCCATGAATTAGGGAAAGGTAAAAATAATAAACATATATTTTACAAATTAATAGTGATGGGTTTAGGATAATTATGATTTAAATATTCTTTTATTTTCTAAATTTTTATTTTCTTTTATTTTTAAAATAATAATTAGATACACTTGTTTTCGATTTTAAATATGGATTTTCCAAGTAACAATATCGATATAATCGATGCGAGCTACTATCGATGTGTACCATTTGTTTTATGTTTGAAAATGCATCCAAGAGGTTTATATAATTAAATATTTAATTTCGTATTTACTTATTACTTATTAAAAATAAAATTCTAATAGGGTGGATGGCTGAGGGTATCTGCTAGTCTACGCGTTCTGATTTGATAGATTATTGGTGTTACTTACGCTGCTGATACATAGGCGGCCGTCCCCCTCTTATGCCCATGGGTGCACCACGAGGCTGAAAGCCACCGCCTCCGCCGCGACCTTGATAGCCCATGCCGCCACGGGGACGCATGCCGCGTGAGGGGCCCTGCATCATTCCTTGCATAGGGGGACCACCGCCGCCCATGCCACCACCTCGCATGCCGCCCATGAAATGGCCGCGGCCCATGCCTCTACCGCGTCCGCGTTCGAAGCCACCGCGCATGGGTGGACCACCGCCGCGGCCTCTATAGCCACCGCCACGTGGGCCGCCTGATGGGGCCGCCACTTGTGAGGCTCCTTCCATACTTTAATTAAATCTTTGACTTTTCTTTTATTAATTTTATACAACACTACGAGACACACACATATACGCGTACGCACACACACACACACAGATAGAGAGGGAGAGAGAGACGCACACACACACACTACTCGGACGCGCAGCACACACGTTTGCCGATTTCGATTCTAACGCGTGTAATCTTTGTTATAAACTTTGTAATTCTGTTATATATCGGTTAATATGACCGATTTAAGCACTTTTTATTCTGTATAAACTGTTTTTGCAGTTTACTAAACATAGAAACGCGTCCGAGTGAAAAAATATGGCGGCGAGTATTGATTTTTGCGTGTGCGTAGTGTAAGGTTCCACCGATACAATTATATTCGCGTTGCTTTTTATCGATAGTTGCAGTGCTGTAAAAGACTGTTATTGCGCTGTAGTTCAACACTGCTATGTTATTCGTTTACAGCGATGAAGTTGACGGATATAAATATTAATATAACGAATGCACATACATATTTAGTTGCACACTATTAAAAATTAAGATTTTACTAAACAAATATTTGTATGTATTAATGCATACTTTAATCATTATGTTTTCTCTGTAGTCTTATGTGTCGCAAGCACTGTTTAAAAAAACAGCTAAAATATAATATTTTATAGCCAAAAACATAGCTAGCTAGATCGATTAAAAGAATCGATACATTATCAACAGCTGTAAAGCTGTCTGTTATACATTGAACAACCCTGGCATTAACATAAACAAAACAAAAAATTTTCCACGTATTAGACGTTATTTTTCCTGGCTGTTATTGCACTTTTAATTTTGATTTTGTAATGTCGTCGTGGATAACTGGACTGGCGGATAAGGCAGAGAATATATTAAATAAAATTGATCAAAATGCAGCTACAGCGCTCCAAATAGAAGCGACGCCAACGTTGGATGCGATGAAGCAGAGCCTCACCAGCAGCACACAATCCTTGAAAAGCACGCTCTCTCCTACCAAGCGGGGTACTGGCGGAGGTGCCAGTAGCGGCGGTAGTACGCCCATGTCCTTGTCTATGGCGGGTGGCTCCAGTGTCAAAAGCGAGGGGGGCTCCCACGGGTTGAGCACAGAACTCCGTGACAATTATCCCTTGAATCCGGAGAGTGCAAGCAGTTTGGATACATACGAATTGGCAGCATTTAAAATAGCTTTGAATGAGATCACTGGCGAGCGGGATGAACTGCGTTTGCGTCTGGATGAGCTGAACCATGATAGTGAAAATCTGGCACTGAAGCAGCGGGCGCAGGAATTAGAAAACCTCATGCAGACCTTATCTGAGGAGCGGGATAAGGCTGTGCATGAACTAAATGAGGCACAAACGGCGCACATGGCCTATGTGCACTCAATTTCTGAGCTGGAAACGAATCTGGCCAAGCTGCAGCAGGAATACATGAGCGCAGCTCATAAGCTGCAAATGCAAATCAAGGAAACTGATCAGCAGCGCCAGGAGCTGCAGGAATATCGCACGAAAGCGCAGCGTGCTCTACAGGCAAAGGATGCGCTCATTGAGGAACTCAAGAGCAATCCCGGTCAGGAGTTAGTCGAAAAGAGCAGCGAAACGCGTTTTCTACAAATCGAATATGACGCCATAAAGCAGGAGCTGATGGCTGCTGGCGACGAGCAGCAGAAGCTACGCCTCCAACTTGATGACTTTCTAGCGCAGGAACGTCAGCGTGAGCTAGAGCTCTCAGTAGCTCGGCAAAGGGAGCAGAGTTTAGCCAAGGAGCTACGTGGCGCACGTGAGCAGAATGTATCCGTGGAATCGGAGCAGCGAATGCTCACTCAGGAGCTGTCTAGTTTGCGTCAACAGCTGAGCAATCAAATGGCTGTAGCAGCCACTCGCCTCCAGGAGAAGGAAAAACAATTGCAACAGCAGCGTCAACAACTCAGCGAAAAGGGTTTAACAAATGCCAAGGCGGACTATGAAAATCGCTTGAAAGCACTCACCCAATCCCTGGTCGAGCGACAGAGCTTGTTGGAACGAGTCACCGTGGAGCGCAATGCGCTACGTTTGCAGCATGAAAATATACAGGCCCAGCTACATCAGAGCATGCACAGCGTTGAAGTGGGTCATCAGCGTGCCAGTGGCAACTCACGGAGTAATATGCTCTCCAACAGCACCGATGATGGTAAGGCGTAAAAAGATATTTTAACGCAGAGTATAGCGAAATGGGAATTGATAACCAAGTATATGAGACTCTGGACAAAGTTTTCGCAGAGAACACTTTATCACCGGCTCCAGGCTACAAAATTAAAAAAATTTTTAATTTTTTTTGTATAGTAAAAGACGGGCTATCCTTATAGATGGACTATTAATTAAGATAAAATATAATTTTACCCAGGATTGTAATTGAAGTTTCTCTTTTTTGCAGCTAAGGCACAGTTCCCGCTGCTGATGCATCCCAGTCCGTTTGATAATCGCGTGGCACGTCGAGTTAAGCGCGCCCTGCGCCAGGCAGACTCCGTAGGGATACGTGTGGGAGCCTTTCTTCGCCGTTATCCCATGATGCGAATCTGCATGATACTCTACGTGGCGCTGTTACATTTGTGGGTTATGTTTGTGCTGCTCTCCACAACGCCCAACTAAAAGAGTCTCTCATTTACTGTATTTCTTGAGCAATTATCTATTTCCGAAGTTTAGATATATAGTTTAGTTTTATATATTACATAATTTAATTGTGTTGGGTACACTCTTATTGTGTATCGTGTGTGTATATATATATGTATGTTTTAGCTCATAGCAGAAAGAAAATGAAAATTATCCTTAATCGCACGAATTGTAAATTCAATAAACATTTCAATTATGTACAAGCCACGGCGACACAAAAATTGTTAAGTACCTCTAAACTCTAAAGATTAAACAAAACAAATAACAGACCAAAAAATTCAGGCTATAAGTAGAAACGTCAAGTCACAGTTCGAATATTGCATGTATCGATATCAACTACAGTGGAACTTGCCTAATTCGAATAATCATGCAGACATTCAATTAAACTTTAATCGCTTAAGGATACCCTAGGCTCTATTGCCAATCGAATACACATTCAATTAAAGTACAATCGATTAAGGGTACCCTAAGCTCTATTGCCAATCGATAGTAGTTGAAGTTAGGCGAATTCCACTGTGCTTAGCTGCTACAGTTACTACTATTTCTACTATCTATTAAAATCGAACTTCTCTAAAATAGAGCACTTTCAAATAAATTCCACTGCTTACTGATTGGAACAGAATTGTATTAAAATTCTTGGCTATATTGCTCTTAGACGATCCTAATAGAGGGTTTCTCTTTTTCAGTGGTATTCATTCTAAATATATATTGAATCTTTTTGTGGAGAAGTTCGACTGCATTTAAGTACGTTGTAACAAGTAGTTTAATTTTTTAGGCGTATCCTGCCAAATATTGGCATCCAGAGAGAGAGTTGGAGAGAGTTGGAAGAGAGTTAGAGAGCACACGGAAGAGAGCTAGTTACTTTCAGTAGTAGAGACTTTTGGGACGATTCGCGTAAAATAAGCGCTATATGCCCCGCAAACGTGTATATCAGTCGTCGGCATAATAGCTTACATAGACAGCGTCGCCACCGATGCTTATCAGGCATTGACCCTATAGAGATACAGGATAATATATAAATTAAATCTAGGAACATGACATAATCATACCTGATTTTTGTGTTGATTATCGAACAATATCAGCTCGGTCAAATAGAAAGACACCATCGCATTGCCTCCCAGTGACGCAATATGGGCACGCACCACGGCCAGCAGTTCGGTGATAAAACCATGTACGAATCCGCTAATGCCACCATTTTCGCGTATAGAGGTGCTTTCCCTTATAAAGAAAAAATTCAGGTTACCCAAATACTTTTCAATGCGTCCACCAGGTATAAAACTCAATGGCGTTAAATCAACTCCATAGCGATCACGCAGCGCGCACTGTCCGGGAAATAAAAGAAAAATTGTAATATAAAATATGATAAAAAGTTCCAATTCCACTCACGAAGCGACTGCGTGGTACTGTAGCCACATTAAGTGACTTGGCGGAGGGCAAGGCCGATGACAGATTACCCAAACGTGAGGGTGATGTCTTGCGTATTTTAAATGAGCTCATTCCAAATGGTGGCACAGCGGTGCTTGTTGGCGTGGGCGTATCCACCATTTGATCCTCGTCCAGTGGAAATATGTAATCCTCCTCTTGCAGCACACGCTTACCATTCAATTCTGGCTGTGATTGGGTTGCGTGCACCGCTGCAGCCTGTGCTGTGACTGCATCATTAAAACCATTCTGTTGTAACTGCTGCACTGCCGCCGGTCCACGGCGACGATATTTCATTTTATTGGCATCCGACAGACCCATGGCCATGCCAGTTACCAGCAATTGGATTTGATCCTGAAGCAGAATAACAATAATTAATATTTCAAGGGGTTAGTTTTTCAATAGCTTACCGTTTCGGGCAAATCCAGTCGGAAGCGCAGATCGGTTATGGCACAGGGTATCATTGTGCGTAGCTTAAAATATATGGTCTGCAGCAGTCTGTGGAATAAATGGCATTATAATAATTGCTAAACATTCGATTTTATTAAACTCACCGCTGAAAATGTTTGGGAAATCCATTAACATTTTGACCCACCTCGAGACGAGCACGCCAAACTTGTGTGAACATTTGCAGGTTTTTAACAGCGTCCAGTTCGACCATGCCAGGCACCTGTTGCGTGTTGACCACATGGAAACCCTCCGGCGGGTAGGGTTCCATTAGCAGCGATATAATTTCTAAATCCTCAATATCATCCACTTCCAACACACACAGCTCTTTGTTGCCGCAATTTAAATCGATTTCATTCATTTCCTCATCATCGGAATCGTCTGTATCCGATTGTTTATCACCTGCAGCACCTGCAGCGACGCTGGCCAAATCGGGATCCATGCTCTTGAGCTGATAAATCTCCTGATTTCGCTCAAACGTCTCCTGCAATTTCTTCTGTAATTCATTGAGCTTTTGTTTATCCGTCCACGAGTTGCCTGCAACAATTTTGGGCACCTGCGGTACAGGCAAAGCACTTAAAAATAGCGCTGTGCCGGTGGCAATCAAAGCTATCATACGCTCTCCAATGGCCACCTGAGTACGTAATCCAAAAATAGCATTCATGCCCTTCGCCTTCAGTTTATTAATTAGGACACGATGCAATTCATATTCCAGAAAAGGCAAACCATCGGATATCTCTTTGGCATTTAGTTCGGAACGTAAGTCCCGCTTGGCCCGCACAACCTGCGCCTGCATAAAGCAGCCACGTCCTGTGACCTGCATAAATTCTGGAACCTCCAGTGTGGCCAACAGCACATCTGGTACACGTCCTTTGCGGCAAATGGCACACTTTTTCATCTTTACATTAAACGGCACCGAACTGAGATTATATGGCACATGGCAGATGGCGCAAGTATTCCTTGGTGCATTTGCCGACGGAAGACCATAACGCTTGCCCGCTGAGCTGTTTGCTGTGCCCAGAGAGCTGCTATCCTTACTAGAAGCTGCCGGCTCACCCATACTACCATTTGCCTCACGTTCCTCCAGCGAATCCACATTGTTGGCGCCGGTCTTTGATATGGCAAAGATATCCGTCTGCGAGACGGAACGATTGAACACCATATTGATGACTGCTGCTGTGCCTGTGGCAGACAATACGCACACATCGTCACTGCGAAATTCAAAATGATATGATTAGTATTTTTTCTTTCTTTTAGATATGATACGCTTACGATATGCTTGTGCTTTCTGCATAACCCAGCACCACATTGCAGCCCAGGGAACGGGCATGGGAGCGTATTTCCATGCGAAGCTCTGTCCACCAGCTGTCACGAACCTCGGGCTCATCCGGATTGGGCACACGCTCCAAGAGTTTAACAGAGCGTGCTGCCACAGTAGCACCCAGATGCAGTATGAAGCCCATTGGATACTTTGTCATGGTCAAGAAGGGATATTCCAGCATATCCAGACTATCGGTTGCCTTGCTGCCCACCGCGGGCGTGGTTAGACGCATCATTGCTGTCGCAGCCACCAGACGTTCGCTGGCCACACAAATTGAGTTACCTATAAGAGCAAATAAATGAATTAATTAATTGTTTTTAACTTTGGAATCCAGAAGATGTTCCACGTTAGGTTCCACACTTATTTACAACGTTCAAGTCATAAGCTTAGGTAAATAGGCACACAATTAGGATAGATATATGAATATATATATATTTATGATTGCGGTAGAATTGGAATATTTCATGACTTGTATAAAATATTAACATGTAGATGTTCCATATTTAAAGATAAAGATTATGAGTGTTCCTTAATATTAATTAAAGGGAAGTTCGAAATCCGATTTACCCGATATTTGTTCGGTTTCGAGTTCTTCTTCTGAGCTCTTATTTCAAATATTTTCCTGTAGTGTTTGTAAGATTAAGATTAAATAGGGGGTTCGATAGAGAGGTTAGTATATAGTATAAACAACAAGAGAAATATGCGAGTATTTAGACAATTTAAAGGCATACAAATAAATAGACAGAGAGGAAGACGAGTACGAGTATTTATATAGATCTCAGGCTTCATATTTATGGAAGAGAAAGTAAATGAATTGGATGAAGGTCTGAAGGTGAGACTTAAGAGTGAAAGAAAGAGGCACAGCGTTATACAACATATAAAAGAGAGCTCGAGGATCAGACACCCAACCACCCACACACACATACTGCCATACACACACACATAGAAAGGGACAACGACAGTAAGAGAAAGAGAGAGAGAGAGAGAGAGAGAGGAAGGAAGAAAGAGAGGCACAGCTATTACTTACGCTTGCGATGCATGTAGGCTATGCCTGATATATATCGTTTGGTTCAGCAGCGGGCGCAAAGAGAGAACGTTACGTTATAAGAGTATTTATTTTACATAACACGATATACACACACTTGCTCACACACACACGCACACACACAAACTCTAACCCCAGCAGGAGACTTAAGCTATATATATATATCCTTACTTAGTCTACTTATTTAGATCCTATAACGCTGAGACTAGAGCTGCATAACTATCGAAAAGCTATCGTTATCGTTACTATCGATTATTTACAATACGAACAAGTTTAATCTGGTTTTTTATATATTATTTAATTTATTTCAAGTCGATCAGAGTGTCTACATTTTGTTTCTACATTCAAATATATAAATATGTTCAGCCTAAGGTCGATATCTTCTTCCCTATACTATCGATACTATCGACATTTTCCCTCAGCCAATAGTTTTGCAGCTCTAGCTGTTACTCAAAGCGGAATACATACCTTTTGGCGTCACACTCAGATCAGAGTCGGATGAGCGTCGACAGATCTCGCCCAATTCCTTGGCCGGCACCATAGTCGTAGCCGTCGATGTGGTAGAAGTGGATGCACTGTCCGCATTGGCACCACCCGAAATGCCACTTTTCGAAGGACTCGGAGTTAGCTTCAAGCGATTGCTAGCCACAGGCGAAGCAAATCTCTTGAAGCTATTCGCATTGCCTTCGATGGTGGCAATTGTCGTGGGTATCAGTACGCCCTGAGCCGGCGACTGCTGCAGTTCGCAGGTGGACCTAGTCGAGCGTTGTTGTTGTTGTTGTTGTTGTATGGTAGATGGCGAAACAGAATAGCATGGAGCAAGCAATGATGATTTATTATTGTTGTTACTATGGTTAGTACGAGTACTATAAGAAATATTTACAACTGGTTCAACTAGCTGGAAAACGGGTGGATCAAATGAATTAAACGGGCGCGTTTCTAACTGTGTACTTTTATCGGAATCTGTGGGCGTGGGTGTCGAGGGGCATATATGCAGCACGGGCGCTAGCGGCAGCAACGTATTCTGTGGTGGTTCTATTGGTTCTACTGGTGCTTCTTCTACTGGCGTTGCAATATGACAAAGCGTTGCACTGCGTCTTAAGCTGGGCAAATGATTCAGCTGCAGCATGGATGCGGAGGCATTTAAATCCGTATTAAGCCAATTCTCTGGCTGGCTGTTTGATAGCTCCGGCTGAGAGCTATAATACGGCTTGCGTTCCATTGGAAACAAGAGCGCACGCTTCTGCGACAAAGTCTGACTCGGTTCTTTGGGGCTCAAGTGCATCAGCTGCTGCAGGCGTCGTGAAAAACATTTCAAATCCTGCATCAGCGTATGCCGCTTGGGCTTTAAGTCGAGACTCTCACAGCTGCGCGTCTCGCCCGGCTTTATCCAGTTATCCTGCAAATCATCACCTTCCTCCATCTCTATCTCCATCTGCAGGTCTTCCTCGCTGTTGCAAGTTGTTGCACTTTGCCGGCCTGTGGCAACTATTTCAATTAAAGACAACGACTCCGTGGAGTCCGTGGAGCAATTGGACTTACAGTGTCGCTGTAGCTCCAGCTCCAAGTCTGGTGCAGAGCGTGTATTTTCCTGATAATCCGGCACCGCCAGCTGGCACATGGTGGGTCCCGCACCCGTATTTTCGCTTATGGAACGCACTATGCCTGGAGAGGCGCGCTTGCTCAAAGCATAACGTGATTTACGACGACGTTTAGATGTTCCAACACTCGCCGGAGTTCCGCCAAAGAGATTACTCAACGATTGCGTGGCATTCTCCGGTATCTTAGGCTCTATACGGCGTATTAAAGTGGCATATTTCTCACTGAAAACATTCCTTGAGGAGAGGGTTAGACGACGCATGCGATGGGTTAGCTTCTTCTCACGTGTACGCTCGCCGCGCTCGTCCTCTTGCTTGAGCAGATTTTGCATAACATCCGCATCCTCCGTATCGCTGCTGCCGCTCTCCAAATAAAACAACGTTGCTGCCGCTGCTGCTGCTGCTGCCGCCGAGCTGCCGCTCAAACTGGGCTGTCTATATATATTAAGTTTATACTGAGGCGATCGACCCGATAGCGGCAGACTGGCGCTACTTCCCCCAGTGCAGTTCAAGAAATCTAAATACTTTTGGATTCTATTGCTTGATTTACAATTGAGAGATTTGAGGTGAGATTTGATTTTGGATTTTAAACAGGTTACGTTTAGATTCACAACACGAAAACAACAATAAAACGTTTGGTTGGTTTGGCGTGCAATACGAGTACGAGTACAATTTTACGACAAGAAGGCAGATTATACAGTTCGGTTTTTGGTTTATCGAATTTTTATATATCGAGAGAGAGAGAGATGAGCGTTACGAGCGAACGAAAGTGGAGAGTTTGTAGGGAAAACATTCAAGAGAAAAGAATAAGACACGTTAGAACATGTTTGCAGCTCGACATTTGCGCACTTACTACAAGCAGACCTACAAATCGGAGCAATATTATATATGTGGAATAATCCCCTTGATTAACCTATCAGGGATATGTCTCTGACATGAGGCCAGCTTACACTTACTTAACAAGAATTCAAACTTAAAAGTATTTTCAAAGGAATTCGGAATATATGTTAAAGAAATCTATATACTACAGGCCAAAAAAACTCAATAAAATCCCTTTTATATAATCTACAAGTCATATTTTATTTTACTCTAAAACAGAGCTCGGACAACCCTTTGATTTAATCTGCTTAATAAGAAGCTATTCCTTTTTATCAGGAAGAGATCGATGTCAATAGGAATGATCGTTGGAAAGATAAATATTGGTATAGCATGGCTTCTATATTGATTATTTCTGTTGTTTTATTAGAATAAAGCCTCTTTCCCTGCAATATTCAGAACATAACTGATCGGGGAATATTGCCCCATCGACATATCCATGATAAAATTAATCTTTTTTAAATTTATTTTCTATAGAATACTCACTCTTCGATCAGCACTACATCTGCGCTATTTGGCTGACTGCTACTTGTATCCTTGATCAATGTAACAGCTGTGCCGACGCCTCTGGCTACCACGCCTACATCTCCTTCCAGATCAAAACATTGGGTATAACCAATGACGGCATTGGCGCCCATGTTAATTGCCTTGAGGCCCATCTTACGCTGCACCTGACCGGACAACTTGAGGAAGACAACCTGACGTGCCTCATTGGAAGCACGTGGTGTGCGTATTTTATCAATCCATTGATACTCTGGATCATCGTTGACCACCAGCTCCTCAACAAAACCATGTATGATCTGTGCGCGATAGCCAAAGGGCACACATTGTGCTATAAAAAAGTAAATTTAACGGAATTAGTAGTAGTATATACCCTAGAAAATCGAAGAGCATAAGTAAATACTCACAGTGAAAGAAGGGTATGCCACACGAGCTCTGACGAAACTTGTTCACATCCGAGAATAGATCCACTTTGACTATCACATTAATTTCGCCGCGTATGCCGTGCATTGTATCGAAGACAGGTATCCAGCCGGAGAGTACGGTGCCCTTGCCATGGGCACTCTGACTAGAGCTCTCCAGGCACAGTGGATTCAGACTAATGTTAACCTTACCAATTGCATCATTCGCCGAGTATGTATCGTAGTCCATGAGTCGAATTTGCAGCGGCTCATCTTGCAGCTCGGCGTCGTCCACCTCGAAGCGAAACCTGCACAAAGAAAGAAACCCCATTATTATGTGTAATGTGCGTACGTATGTGTGTGTTTGTTTTATACATACCAATCTGTATTCCAGGTAGGATTCAAACTTTTGCGGAAGACCTCAGTTTTGTGCTCTTTGTTGGCCAATTTGATTTCGACAAAGGCGTCGGTTGTCTCGCTGCTTTTATCCATAACTGGCAGATTGCGCGCAGCTTTTATTTTAACGCCCACTTTTCCTGGCATTTTGTCGCTTTCCTGGGAACAGCTCACACACACACAGACCACCCACACACGCACAACCTGCAGCGCACCTGTTTACACCTGTTCACACACCCAATTAGCTGCTACAATTTGCCAATTGTGCACGTTATTTTCTATTATTTTTAATAGTGTTTTTCATTTCATTTCTAGTGATGTAAGTGCACAGCGCGATATCGATTGCTGTCCATTGAAACGATTGCTATCGATTGCAACCTAATAGGCAGCGCAAGAAAAATGAAGGGTATTCCTCTTGTGATTTTATTCTAATTTGACTTCAGAAATTAAAATAAATTTATTTTTCGAAAATAATGAAAGTCTTAGTTTTGGAATAAAATTTAATAAGCTTTTCCGATCATATTATAAATACTTCTTTTAATGGCTCTATACTAAATTAGTTATGAAATGTTAAAATTTGAATAATATCATAATCGGAGTTTATTTAGCAGTCTGTTTGGTTTTACACTTAAGAATCTAGAATACGTATTATTTGCCAATACAAAAATCTTTAAAAACAACATCGAGTATATCTTCGCAGCTGACATGCCCGGTGATGCGTTCAATGCAGCGCACAGATTTGCGCAGCTGTTGAGCTGCTATGGCCATATCTGGGTATACATCAGGTTTATAATCTCTTAGGAATATCTCAATAGAATCAATACAACGCTCCAATTGTTGTCTATAACGCATGTTCGTAATGCGTGGATGTTCCGCTTGGGGTATGCCGCAAAGCTGTTGCAACAGTTGCTCCAGGGAGTCCAGAAATTGAGGCAGATTATCCTGTTTATGGCAGGATATAGCCAGCAGATTGTTTAGTTTATCCAGACGCTGCAGCTGCTCCACCGAGAGTAAATCAGTTTTATTTGCCACCAGCTGCAAACGCTTGCCCAGGATCAACTCTGGTGGAATGTCCAGTTCCTTGAAATAGTTCTCAATGTAACCAGCTAGCGCTTCCTGATTGGGCAGTTCACACAGTGTCCTGGCATCCGTTAGCAGCAGTATCAGATCGGACTGTGCTAGACATTCTTTAGCTCGCGCCATACCCTCCACTTCAATGGAGTCGCTAGTGTCTTTGCGTAATCCCGCAGTATCCGAAAATATAACTGGATAACCACCAAAGTTATGGGTGCTCTCTATAATATCCCTTGTGGTGCCCGCCTGTGCGTTGACTATGGATACGGAACGCTGACACAGCAGATTCAGTAAACTGCTCTTGCCGACATTTGGAGCCCCTATGATCACAGTTTTCACACCGTCCCGCAGCAGTTCTCCCTGACGCTGATCATTCAAATGGACCCGTATTTCTCGCTTCACGGCATTCAATTCACGCGTTAATTGGATGATAACGCCCCCCTCAATTTGTTCGTCTTCAGCAAAGTCTATGTACGCCTCCAAATGAGCCGCACAGCGTATCAAACGCTTTCGCCAGCTGTCATAGAGACGCCCCAGAGCGCCAGTGCTTTGTAGTAATGCCTACGAAGTAGAATAGAGGATTGATTATATACATGTTTTTTATATACTCTTTAAAGAAGCAAGTTACCTGTTTTCGTTGTGCTTCTGTCTCGGCGTGTATTAAATCGGCCAATCCCTCGACTTCAGTAAGATCCAATTTTCCGCCAAAAAAGGCGCGCTTAGTAAACTCACCCGGCTGGGCTGGTCTTAGCCCTGGGAGTTGACCGAGTGCATCCAGCATTGCAGCGATTACGGCGAGAGAGCCGTGCACCTGAAATTCACATGCATCTTCACCTGTGAAGGAAGCCGGACCCGGAAACCATAGAAGTAAACCTTTATCAATAATTTCTTTGCTGGATGGATGATAAAATGATTTTAAATATGCCAGTCGCTGCTTTGGCTCATATTCTCCATTGTTTACAATTGCGCGCAACGCTTGCTTTGTCTGTGGACCTGAGACTCGGATTACAGACACCCCGCATTTGATATGTCCAGAACTGAGGCTATATATGGTGCATCCGCTGCTGCTGCTGCTCGAATATCGACGAAATATTCCACAAAAACTATTTGAAACGCTTCGCAAGAGCGCCATCTCCTCAGTGCAAGGCGTACGAAAGGGGAGAATCGTCCACACAAAGAAAAACAAAAGCAGATGATTTTTGCAAGCGATACTTTTCATGGAGTATCGAGTATATTTTTCTTGTGGCAGTGTTGCCATAATGTATGAACATTTTTGAATTTACTGCTCAATTTGAAATGCTGAGAGCTGTTTTATATTATGCGCGCAATTTTAAATATTTTGCATATTTTCTTTTCTTTATCCTTAACTTATTGTTTTTCTAAGCATTCTTATTATTTTTCATTTGCTGTTCTTTATATCTCTGCGGAAGTGTTGCCATATTTAGTAAATTAAAAATTTATTATTTACTTGTTATTTTGTTGTTGTTGTCAATGTTGTTTTATTGATTGCAGATAATTTTAAATAGTTCTTTTTTGTTAATCTTGAATTAAACAGTTGCCATATTGCAAAATTTAAATCAATTGCGAGATTTTTCTGTGCTTTCTTTGGTTTATAGGTGTTTGTCCTCGGTTACTACTTTTTTCTCGACTTTCTTCTTGGGCTTGTATACAGCTGGACGGCGTTTTTCCAATTTATCAGTTCGAGGTGCTCTTGGACGCATATTAGACTTTCGCTGTAAACGCCGCCAATAATCATAGTCCCTGGGGCCCTTAACCGGCAAGTGCGGCACTCTGTGAAATGGTCCGTCCTTGCGGGTAGCTAAGAAACGTAGAGAACTGAATATCAAGCTTTTCTCGAACAGCGCCAGCATCCTAATGAACGTCCCTGAAATATCTGTGATTTTTTAACTTTAGAAACAAATTTGGGGAAATAAACATGAGTTTTAGTTTTTTCTCTCACATATTTGACTTATTTTATAAATTAAAGAAATTTTTAAGTTAATAAGTTTGGTTTAAAATCATGGGTTGCCTTGTTCGACCACAGTGTTGCATTTTACTTCGATTAATCGGACACGCAACGTTAGCCAACCAAAATTTAAATTTGAAAATCGTAACGGCTTCTGTTTGGCGCGCAGAAGATTTAAATTTTCTTGGAGATATATGACATAATAATTGTAATTTTAATGAGGTCTTTTTTAAGGCAAGTATAAGGAAGTAATAAAAATTAATAAAATAAAAATATTTGATTTATTGCAAAATTATACATCATAGTAACTGAAATACTGTAATTTCGATCTGGACTTTTCAGTTTTACTTAACGTTCTGGTTGGGTTGCGGTTAGCGGTTAATTGGCTCACACTCGATCAGTAGTAGAACATTTTTCCCCTGACGGTCCCACCATGAAGATGTCCGTTTTTAGTTGGATTTGTAAAATTGGACGACGATTTGGCATCCCTGTTTCGATAAAACCTATTATCCCATCGTTTAATGAAATCCTCAGCTGCAGCGTCCCACGGTTTGGCTGTTTCGGGACGTTCCCCAAGCTTGCGACGATTATGTGGGAATTCCTTGTCTTCAAAATAGGTTTGACGCCGTTTCGGTTTGGGCATTTCTGGGAAATTAACCCAAGTACATTCGTATTTGCGCTCATTAACCGCTTGGTGTGTATAATGTGAGTGATCCAGGCGCGATTCTTCATCCGATTGATTCGCTTTGTTACCCTCTCGATTCTGTTCCCACATCGAAAGCCTTTTACTTGCTTCGTAAATTTTATTCTTCTCTCGCTCCCGCTGCAGGACACTTCTATCCGAGTTACGAGGATTATGACGTTTCAGGGACACACGTTTCGCTATATGTCTGGACTGAGCATGCGCAATTTTCGCCTTTAATAGCTCCATATAGCGATGAACCATCATTTTGGTGCCATTATTTATATTGACCATCTCCGATTACAATCCAACTAGCTACTACTCTAAAGATATAATTTTACAAGAATTTTTGGTTTAGTGCTTTATACGTGCCTAAAATAAGTCTATATCGAAAGAGTTTGTAAATATGAATGAGAATAATACGTTCCGAAATTCCCATACTAATGGAAATTAGAGATCATGGCTATCTAGATCTTATATAATGCCATGTTGAGTACTTCTAGAGTATAATGAGGTAATCACGGGAAAATGATAAACCATTAAAGTATATATATATATTCTTGATCCCGATTAACAAGCTATTTGAGAATTCGAGCCTTAAAATAGCGCTGGGCCCACTGTAAGCTGTAATTGTTGAGATATCAGTTTTCGTTGTCTCGGTGGCCAGGTTGAGCAATTAGCAGACTTATGAGAGTCCATACTAATTGCTTCAGAAGAAGCGCCGATATATGTAGACTCAGTCTAGATGAGTCTATTGACAGAGACAGTATGAGATCAACTATTTTGTTGCGATTGCTGTTTGGATGTCTGGCTATAGATATATGCCTAGGCGTTAATCCATTGGAGCAGTCAAAGGATGGTCTACTCTCGCGACGCGTTCGAGCCCTGATCTTTCCTAACAAAGCCTCGGTACTAATAACAGCAGCACTGACCAAAATTGTGGTGGGCGGAAGACCAACTGGACTGCAATATAGTCTAGAATTTGATATGTATGTGCCGCTACCCGATACGGTAGAAGGTTGGCGGCCCAAAATTCATCCAGGACATAAACTAATCAAAGCAAAACCTCGTTGGGATTGGGCTGAATATAATCGTAATACAACAAGTTATACGCATAATCCTCCGGATCGCAAGCAAAGTGCCTACTATTATGGACCTTACCAAGCAGCCACATATGCTAAGTAATATTTGAGCTATTATTTTCAATTAAATTGTTAATTAATTAAGAAAAAATGTTTCAGCTATGTGAAACAGAAAACTCATAAGGATTATTTTTATAAAAGTCCTTGGCAATTCACCGAGGAGCCCTGGCAGCGCCACCGACAGACGAGAGGAGCGCATGTGGAGGAGGAAGAGATCTATGAATCCTGGTCTCACGTGCCCAGCTGGAAATTAAATCGTGGCTACAGAGAAAGGCGCGAAATCTTTGATCAATTGGAAGCAATGGGAAATTTGTAAGATTTTTCTCAAGGATAAGATGAAAATATTGTAAATATTTCTAAAGTTTTCAGCTGGATTTTCGATCTTGCATAAAACGCGCCATGTGCGAGTTCCAAGCCAGATTTAATGACGACTATGGCAGCGGAATGCTCATGGAGGATCTGATGCGCATCGTACTAACGTAAGTAAAATTATTTATGGAAATATAAACTTATTTATTCCAAGGACAAACTCTATGACTTTGTAGGGTGCCAGAGGATATAGCCGATGAGAAGTATCAGCATCGCTTGGAAGCGCGGGATTGTGCTCGTATCTATGCCGTTTCCTGCCCCTATAAAATATTGGATTTTCTTTCGAAAACTCAGTAAACATTGAAATTGAAAGGAAAAGTGGGAATAAGTTGAAACATTTTGAGCTCAGTCTAACAGTCCAATGGCTAGGTAGCAGTTGAAATATTTTTTGGTAATAAATTTTTTGGTATTCCTTTTTTAAAATTTTACACGTTATTTCAGAAATAAATTTTAAAATTATAAAAAAATTGAAAAAAAATAAAAAAATGTTTGGCCTAACTAATGTCATGAGACGTTGTGTTTTACGTCAAATCAATAATCGCCATTTAGCTTTTTCCTTGCGAATGAAGTCCAAGAAATGTGGTAAGGATACGCAAAGCAGGAAATGTGGTGGCCGTTTTGACAGTTTTCCCTGTGGTAAACCGGAGGGCTTGAACGTACGCGAACCAAAAGTCCAGGAGAAAAAGATTACAAAGCCGCCATCCATGTGGCTGAATCCGTTTTGCGACGAGGATGCTGTGTTCTGCCCATTTAATCCCCGCTTCGATGATATCTATTATGTGGAGTCCGATAAGGCGAAACGTAAATACTGGCAGACCTGGGTCAGTTGTCCACCCAAGAAGATCAAAAAGAAGGAAATCTGTTGCTTTGAGAAGATCAAGGCGGCACCCCTGAGACGTCGCAAGCATCCCAAACCAAAGACTGCATGCCCACAGCCTGTGGTTTGCGACAACGACAGGTCCCCTTGTCCACGTGCCAAGCGACGCTGTCACAGGTCTGGACGCATTCCACCCAATTGCCTAAAGCTGAAGAGGCCTCTGCATTGCACCAAACCACTGACGCCCTACCCAGCCTTTTCGGAGTGCTCTCGGATGAAGCCCAATGCCTTGCCACTCAGCGAGTGCATTTGCTGGAAGAAGCCGATGATCTGCGAAGTGTGGGCAGAATGGCGACGTCGTTCGATGATGAAAAAGTAATCCAAGCAATACGTAAACCAAGCGGAAAGACGGCGGTCAACAATTTATTGGAAAAAAACCAACCTCTGCATTGATACTCGGACTTGAACTGGTGACGGTTTCAATAAAAATATTGGGTCATTATTTTATTTATTGTTATTAATAAAAGTTAAAATGATCATTTTAAGTAACGAAGACTATTACATGGGGATGAATGAAATATGGACTATTTAGAATACTCCCCCATCAAAGAATACCAGGCCTAAGCAGCGAGGTGCTTTAGTGAGGAGCTCTTCATCCCTAAAGCTTATGTGAGGCGTGTTAATCGTCAACTAGGAATATTCTTGAGGAATATCCTCGATATAGACTTAAGCTTACAGGTGACCCTTGGCATCCGTATACCCTAAACTGGAAGTAGAAGCAATGCCGGACCTTGTCTGGTCAATTCATTAACTTCACAGTTGCCTACTATGCCATATAAAACTGATTTTTAGCATTAAATATTTATTTTTGCTATAAACTTTTATTCAGAAACTTATTTTGGTTACTTGCGTTAACCAATCCCAAACTCTGGGACTGCATTCTTTATAGGTTCTCAAGCAGTCGGCACCGGCGCGACCCGCGTCTCGAGCATTAAGATATTTCTCCGCAACATTATCCACAGTGGGTCTGCATATATAAAAAAAAATTAACTTACATTTACAACTTATTAAATTAAAAATTATGCCAATATATTGAAAAAATATCAGTGAAAATATTAAAAATATTAGAGAGATACTCACATTAAGATCGCGTTCAGAATTTCGCTGAAAATGTTGATATTATCGAAGGGCAGCTGAGAGATTTCACAAATGCTGCGCAGCAGACAAGTAGCGCCACGTTCGCTGCCATCCAGCCTGCAATAGGAAATCCAAATGAAATATAATATTGAAAATAAAAGAAAAATAAAAGGTTTGACTTACTGTTCCATGCCTGTTTCTATGGCATCATAGAGCCAACTGCGTGAATCATCTCGATGGAGTGTGGCCTGCATGCCCTTACGCAGCTGACGGGCGGTGGAGACAAATGTGGTTGTATTCCAGAAACTCCACCAATAAATGGGTATAGTTGTTGGTATATATTGTCCCTGAAAGTTGTAGAAAAACCAAAAGGATTGATCCTTGTCCACCTGCTTAACGGGATGCGCCACGCCGAAAACAAACTGGGGAGAGAAGGTATAAAATAGTTAGAAAAATTAACGAGTATATGAATATATTCATTCATTCATTCATTAACACACCTTAACAATACCTTGGCCATTATAAATTGCCACACGCTTGGAGCGATGCAGTGGCTCCGGCTGCTCAAGGCTTTGGCTCTGCAGGCGACTGCAATTACTGCCTGGAATTTCAGCTGTTGTAGGTGAGCTTGGCTGGAAACTAGTCGCATGGCCTGCTACAAAGGCAAATCCACAAATGGCCGCCAGAAACAGCAGCAGCAGCAGCAGCTGCTCCTGATTGTTGTGGTTCATCTTGTTGTCAATGGAGCTCTAATGTGCTTACTGTGATGGCTGGGAAGCTTTCCATGGCACCAGCCACAGGTCATGCAACATTTATTTGCTCAAGAAATTGACAGTTGAGCTACACACAAATTTATGGAGTTGATTACTTTTGCAGCAAAAAAGAGACCTGTCTTGAAAAATAGTATGGAAAGGTGAGATTCCCTTCATTAACTTGACTTGAGGAGCAAAAAGAGCACTATATTAAAGGACTGGACAGACGAACGCTAATGATAAACATATCTATACGAAAAGGAGCCCTCCCTTCATACATTCCTCCCAAGATTTCTAGCTGATAAACGAGTAGGCCTCTCCAAGTCATTGTAGGGTATCTCGGGTAGGAGAAATGCCACGCGCGCGTTATTATGGAATATGCATGCTTTCTATTGTTTTTGTCGTCATTCTCCGATTTGTTTGTTTCAAGACAGTGGTTCGGCCTAGTTCTACAGTGGATCTTTATCGTTCTAATTAAAAAAAGCTCACGCATGGCAAGCAAGCAATGCTTGACTCATTAACAGTTTTAGGCTTAATTAAAGACCCAAATAAACAAGAAAACGGAAAAACGGGAAATCGTATATGATAGAGCCGAGTGTGATGGCTCACATCGAAATGCACTGGCAAAAGCAGCAGAACGTCAAGTCTTTAAACGGGATTCTCGTTTTAATACTCCTTAGCCAGAGCACATGGGGTATGCTGCTTTTTCCGACGTCGACGGTGCTGCAGCTGACAACGTCCATGTCGGTGCCAATTGATATACCCGATGCGCGAAAAGTTTTCATGGATTTGGGCTTTCAAATGAATTACAATTTGCCATTTGATCTGGCTTCATTCTACAATCCCTCGATATGGCCCAATATGTTGGAACGCCGTCAAAAGCGTCATACGGATAGCTTTACAGGCACCGTCAAGCAACTCCTGGAGGCCGAGAGCGGTGTGCATCCCAGTGATTTTACAGCCGGAGAGTTATATGCGGGTCTGGAGCATAGATTGCAGGATTACGGCTTCCATAGATCCTGTTTGCAGCGCAGCGTCTGTGAGCTCGCCTTGCATCCCCTAGACGCAGATCACAGCTACAGCTATAGTCTGATCGCACAGATCATTACCTTCTTGCTAACGTAAGTTTATCCCTGATAAATATATATATTCTTTAGGTATTAAAATCTGTATTTGCTTTGATTAGACCCTCGCAGCATGATGGTTTCGGAGAACATGAAAAGCTGTACAAACATCGATATGAACGCGCTGAGAGATTGGGCTTCATGGGCGGAGATTGCCAGAAGGCTTATCCCAAATGTGAGCTGGATGTGATAAACATAATCACCAGACTAGTCAGATGAAATAAAAAAATGAATCCAAATTATATTATCCTTCTTACTGGGTTGGGTAAGCCCTCGAGGGGAAAGAGAGAGGGAGGGTTATTATTGTAAGTAGTAGTAAATTGAAGTACTTAAGTTCTTTGGCCAGGCTTACACCTTTTCTGGACATCTATTTTGTAATAATATTATATGTTAGTAATTAAATTCTGTTAATTTACTTGTGGAACTAAATTTACTGGCTTGCTTGCGCTGAGTGGGAGAGGGGAAGTGCTTTAGAGCGGAACTAATGCAAATGCAGACACTCGGTTTAAATACTCTCTCCTCTGATTATATGAACAATGGGCTGCTGCACACACACACATACTCATTTACACTCATATCTATTCAATTGAATTGAATATTCATGCAAATTTGCTGGCCATTAAGTCAGACACATTGGGAAGGTGTCATCGTTCGTTCGGACTAAGCTCATTAGACTTCATCTTTGTGTTAGGTGCTGACAGGGACTTATGGTTTGATTGGACCTGGCTTGAATTTAGACAATCGGTTTATATTTAGTTACCGCTACTAAATAAGCCAGAAAGTAACGACTGCCCTCACAATTGAAATCTTCTCCGATCTGTCTACGGGCAAACCCTGAACATTGATGGTTCTCCGTGTTCAGACAGGGTCGGTCGTATATTTTCAATACAAGATAGACATTTTAATATCATGATAATTACATTAGATTTGTTAAATTCCACAGTATTTTAGCTAATTAATTTACTAATGCCCGTTAGGAAATCCACAGGACATTCGGCATAGAGTTGGGCACAGTCGGCGCCGAGAAAACCCTGTTGCTCGGCTTGCTCATAGATTTCCCGATAAACAGTTTCACTGGGCGCAAAGGCCTCATGCAAAGAGGGTCTAAAAAGATGTAAATATATATGTAATTATTACTTTACGAAAATTCTAGAAAAACTCTTACGTTAAGGTAAAGGTTAAGAGAGCTGTTAACATATTCTGTTGGCCATCATCGAAAGGATGTCGAGCCAATTCACAGACACTGCGCAGCAGACAGGACTCGTCGAAGCCATAGCGAGTGAGCATGTTTTCTATGCTCTCATAGAGTTCTCCGGCTGTTAAATCACTTGGATGCATATGCTCCAGACCACTTGGCATATATTTCTGGGTCTCATTGCGTCGCAACTGGCGCTTATCGCGCCTCGCAAATTCATCCGCCCAAATGGCAGCCGCATAGAAACTAGACGGCTTACTGGGCATATCGTAGTTCATCTGTAGACCCCAATCCCAGAATAATTTACGTTGGGGTATTACGACTGGCACCGATAATGAGGCAGTTATCTGGTACACCGATGCGGCCGGAAAGAACAGAGGTAATTTGCAGTAGCAGCCCTCAAGCAGCAGCAGCAGCAGCAGCGGCAGAGCAGCAAAGATAGTCTGAACACTCCTGAGATACATTTTGTAGTGAATTAAAGTGGAACAGAGATTCATTCGGAAAGAAAACAACGCATTTTGCGTTAATTAAAGATCCAACATTAGTTGCTAATGAACCAAAGTAGACGTTACACCTTACAACAGACATCACAAATAGAGTTTCTTAAAATTTCTCGGAATTTTCACAATAAATATGTGCTCTATGAAAATATGGTTTTCTTATAAGAATATTGAAAAATACTTTTTTATTCATTAGCCATTATGAAAGATAACATTACTGACAAGTCTTAAGATATCGTACTGACAATGGGCATATAGCTGGGCGCAATCCTTGCCCAGAAAGCCATCAAGTTCTGCCTGCTCGTAGGTCTGTTTATAGACTTCTTCGTGCTCCAGAAATCCCTCGTGCTGCGAAGGACTACAGCAAAGATCATTAATTAATCAAAATGAAGCATCATAGATAGATATCTGAGCCTACCTTAATATAAAAGTCAATATATCACTTAAGAAATGCTGTTGAGAGTCATCGAAGGGATGATTAGCCAGCTCACAGACACTACGCAATAAGCAGGTCTCATGGAATCCATAGGAGGTCAGTGAATCCTCAATGCCCGCATAAAGCTCACCAGCTGAGAAATCCTTGGGATGTGTTTGGGTCAGAGCATTATAGCCATATTTGGCATAGAAATTGACGTCATTATAATCAGTGCGTGGCAGCTCACGCTTGGCCTGATAATTGGCAAAACCGGGCCAGATCGGTATGCTATAGAATGAGGTTAAGTTAAAGGGTAAATCATACGAAATGGCAAAACACCAATCGATCAGTATGCGGCGTTCCGGATAGAACTCAGCGACAGGCACTGAAACAGAGGATGTCAACTGAAAGCAGGAAAATCAATTCTTGAGTTAGAGAAAGAGTCGAATAACTCAGGTCTTTTATACCCTTGCAGAGTCTATCATAGCTTTGTCACAAGACTCAAAATAGAACCCAAAATTTCTTCTTTCTTTGAAGGTTTACTTACTCCCAAGTTAGTTGAGGCGGGATACAGCAGGCAGTTCGTCGACTTGTAGCTGATGAGAGTGAATATCACTTGGTAAATGAACCAATGGTGTTCCATCTTAAGAAGGGAACCGTTCTGCTTGAATCAGACAACACAACTGATCAGTCGGTAAATAGAATTGCACCTAAATGAGGTCTGTGGGCTAATGGACTCATCATATGAGTATTGTCAATAAATCAAGACATCAATCAAGTAAAGTAAGTCAATATTGAAATAATTTGTTCACAGAAGGTACACGTACTTATGCCATATGCAGGTTCAATTTGGAATTCATTTCACTTCGGGTCTTTGCTCCGGCCTAAAATGCTGCGAGTTAAGTTATTCATATTATTGCTGCTGCTCGGTTTGAGTCTGGGAGAGCTTCAGTCCAATCCAAAGACACAGTTGAAATCCGTCTATGAGCGTGTCTTCAGTCGAAAGAAAAGAGCTATTATATTTCCACCTGGATCTTTTTTTAAATTTACGTTGCTTTTCAGCAAGGGTTTGCTTTCGACCTATCCGCGTGGCATTAATTTTAATCTGGAGGAAGCTGTTTATTTTCCCATACCCGGCACTAGAGATGATCTGTATCCCAAACGATTTTTGCCTAAGAAACCAACAGTAGCCGCTTCAAAGCCTGAGACAACCTTTGTTTATATACCCGGCACAGATTGGCATTTCAAGGCGCAGGTTTTACCTAAGCCTAAGCCCAGACCAAGCCCAGCAGTGGAACCTCCAAAGACGCAGCGTGTCGACAACTGGAACTTAACTAAGCCATACAAATGGGGCCAAAAATGGGCCAACTATGGCTCGAATCAGGCTCAGAAATGGCAGACAAGTGCTACAAAGTGGTCTAAATGGACTACACCTGCGCCAAAGTGGACAGCGGATTGGTCCAATCGTTGGAACAAATATAAGCCCAGAGCTGGAAGATCGCTTTCCAGCGAATCTCGACATTTTCATGGACATCGTGATCGCAGGCAGCTCTTCGACCACTTCAGTGGACTGAGTACACTGTAGGTATACCTTTTGGAAAGTAGTCGAATATATTCCTAAGTTTTTATACCCTTTTCAGGCTTGGCATCGACGTCAAATCCTGCATACTGCGTACCATATGCGACTCGAAGCGTCTGCTGTTGCCTCCTGGATACTCTATGCTGCAGGATATGCTCCGCTTGGTTTTTACGTGAGTTTAGGCAATGCTTCTTTTCGACTTTTCCTGTTAATTTATAGAACTCTTTGCAGTATGCCCCGACTAGACGGACTGGAGGATGATTACAGCCGTATAATGAGCCAGGACGCTGATCTTTGCGCCAGGGAGCTGAAGACCAAATGTAATATGAATCTATTGATTTGGCTCTTAAGTGGTAGACTGCAATAATAATAAAAATAATAAATACTTTAGCCATATTATTGTTAATAATAAAGTACTACTAGGTATAAGAAATGTATAATAATAAATGATAAATTTAAAATGAATTTTTATCGTTTTTATTGAAGATTATCATAGGTTTTACTTATGGAGTAACTCAGTTCTTTAGAGACATTTTGTTAATTAATATTAAAAAACCATTGGATTATTCTGTTGAGGAAATAATCTCTAGAGGTCTTTTTAATTTTTGTAGAATTTTGATATTTATTTTAGTACCAAGAAGAGAAAGACTTCGCTATTCACAATCAGTTTCTTTCCAGCTTTCTTTCTAATTTTGTAGTGGACTTTCCTTATTGACTTATTAATTTAAGCTGAATTTAAATGAAAATTAATTGCTTATATAATTTATGCCATTATTTTTCTGGAATCACAGATTAACTTTGATATTTGAGCATAACAACGATAGTTTGTTGCTCCGAAAGTTGTTCCAAATTTTGAAGATGATTAGCCCAATATTTGTTCAAGAATTTACACTGAATCTGATGAATGGATGATAGTCGTAATTATTAAGTAAATCGATTGTCATTTCACCAAAAGGTCTAGTTAGCATTTCTTTTGCTGGACAACGCAATCAGTAGATGTCCGTCATGCGTTGGATTCTCTTGATAGAGTTGCTCGGGCAGTTGACATTTGTGGTGCTGGGCTCCAATAAAACGGAGCTGAATCATGTGGTGGAGCGTGTTTTCTCGCGTCAAAAACGCTTTGTGCTCTTTCCAAAGGGTTCAAATTTGAAATTTACCGGTTCAATAAGTAAAGGACTACTCTCTCGATTTCCCAGGGGCGTTTCAATGACGCTTGAACAGGCCTGTTATTATCCTGTCCCATCAAGTCGAGAGGATGTCTATCCCAAACGTTTTCGACCTAGAACGACAACCACGCCAGCTCCATTGACAACCACAGAGCCAACATATGTCTGGATCCCTGGCACAGATTGGCGTTTCAAGGCAACTGCGCTCAAGAAACCCAAGCCACTGAGACTGCATCAGCGTATAGACCTAAGGCCACAAGCTCCGAGCTATGTGAAGCCTGAAAAGTGGCAACAATGGTCGAAATATGGACAAAAGTATGAGAACTGGACGCCAGCAAGACCGTATCAGTATTATGATAAATATAAAAAGCCAGGAAAGTGGGTTAAGTGGACTACGCCAGCGCCTCAATGGCAAAACTACGGAAAACGTTGGTATCGATCTGCGGAGGACAAAGAAAGGCAGGAAGAGGAGCCTTATGATCCCGAAATTGCTGAGTATGAAGCAGTTCACTATCCAGATATGGAGCATCTGACGGACTGGCGACATTATCACGGACATCGTGATCGTCGGCAATTATTTGAGCAATTCGGTGGATTCAGCAAGCTGTAAGAGTTTCTGCTTTTATGTCCCCTCGGAGGGTATCCTTATTATACTTCTATTATACCCTTTCTTTTCGCTTTGCAGCGTCGGCTTTGATATGAAGTTTTGCATCCTGCGCGCCATCTGTCACAGCAGAAGTCTGCTGCTCCCTCCCGGTTATTCCATGCTGCAGGATATTGTGCGTTTAATTTTTACGTAAGTATAATTAACTCCCTTTCAATAATTAAATATTAATTAATAATTTGGCATTTAGCATGCCGACCATATCTGGCCTAGAGGATGACTACAGCCGTATAATGCACATGTCTGCAGAGGATTGTGATCTACAGTTCCGTAGTCAATGTAAGCTGGATATCTTACCCTGGTTGCTGGGCGGCATTAAATAAAGATTGAAACAAGGTTTAAATTGGCTTTTTATTGAATAAATGGTGCATCCCAAATGGACTGCTTGCACTCTGGATAGAGTGCGGCACAGTCCCCATCGTGTGCATGGGCTCGATCATAGCGAGTATCCTTATAGGCCACAGGTTCGTGTTCCAGCGCTTCGGGCAAGGTAAACACTGCTCTCAGCAGTTCCCCTACAAAGCTGCCCGGCTCCTTTTCATGGGATTTTTGACCCGTTTCACATAGAGTACGTAGCACACATTGATGTCCATTCTGACCGCGTCTATAAGGGAATAGACAAGGCTTCAAAATCAGAATACTTCCAAAGGTATGTGGACTTTCCAGACAGCCATTAAAATACTTTAGAGACAGTGTCTGATATTTATACTTACTTATCCAAATACTTTTCGATTCTCTCGTATAATGTCTGTCGGCTGTTGCGATGATATTTGATCTGGATGCCCTCCATTCTGGTCAGTTTATCATCGTGTGGTGAGCTGATGCCACTACGTCTCTGACGATGATGCGGATTAGCTGCATCCGGAATGCTGCGTTTGCCAAACACTGGATAGATTTTATGATGACGTCGTGCCTGTTCCTTTTGATGAGTTCCTTGGATGGATACCTTACGTTGTATAGGACTTTTCTCTCTGGTGTAGTATTTATTCCTTTGACTCAATGTGTTCTTGAGACTAAAGAGAGGAAGGGAATCTAAGGAAGGACCTTCAAAAAAATATATTCTTTAACTTACTGCGAAGCCAGTGCCCAATAGGGATAACGTGTATTCTGAGCGGGGCTGTAGGGCTGCGACCATTTCTGGAAGGGATGTCTCATGCTGCTATAATAATAATTATCCTTACGCCTCGCTGGTGCAGTGGTGTAGGGTCCTCCTCTGTAATAACTATTCACATATTGATGCGTTGGATGCATCGGTGTGCGAAAGACTGGCGAGTTACTGTAGTAGGAATTATAGCCATTGCTTCCAGCTCCACCATTGGATAAATTAATGTAATTGGGCTTTGGATTTTGAGTTACTGGCGCCGGGGTTTTAGCATCCTCCACATAGGTTATGTTGGACACTGTATCATTGCGACTTATGTCTATGGTGCCATCATCCAACTTGGTTAAAAGGTCCTCCAGTGCTTCACTAGGCGGCTTGCTGGGCAATTCCCAGGCCAAGGCCACAGTGATGCCCAGCACCAAATAGTTTGTGTAGTCCACAACGCAAATGATTTCATCGAAAACTGGAATGAAAAAGAAAAGCATCATCAAAAGAGGCGGGCAATTTAGAAGAAAAAATACAAATAAGCCAAGGACGACTAGGAAATACTCTGCAGTCAGAAAGAGACTTCGTTACAGATTAAAAACAAATGCACGAACTATCTCTTCGAATGGATATGCCCTTTTTAGATATGCTCTTCTTCAATTGCTACAGAGAGCAGAAAAAACGTAAGACTTACCCATTTGAAAGGAGCTGCCCTCCGGAAACAGCAAATAGCGTCGTTTCCGGGATAACAGCTCTTGACTATTAGTGGTTTGTCTGGCTGTTTCATTAAGTTTCGCCTCGATGAGCTGCTCCAAGTCCGAGCTGCCAGCGGGTGAGTTCGCATCCAGCAGAGGCCTGGAGCTAGGCAGCAGCTCCAGCTTTGCGCCTGTTTTTACTGCATCTCCATGGGAATCCGGGAGCAGCAGTTGCAGCAGAAATAGCACTAGAAAAGCAGCAGCAGCAGCTGGGGGATTGAATCTTGTTTTGTTGCTGTTGCACATTTGCCACACTTGCGGTCAACGCGTTGTCCATACGCAAACTGTCAGTTCAAAGTTTCTAAAGAGACCGCAGACAAAAAAAGAGAGCTGCGCTTAGTGTTCTTCGCTGGCGCTGTTAATTGCGGCTAGATTCCTGCTCCGCTCAGCCACGCCCCCCTCACACCAGCGTCGCCTCACGCCTCCTGCTCCTCTCCAAAGCGACCCACCACATTGTAAGAATCTTCTCGGAGAAAACTTTCAAGTTTGACTTGGCATCCGTTGGTGTAACGTTTGCGTGCTACTTTTTCTTTTTTGTTCATCATTACTTTTCACACTTTTCGTCTTTTGTGATACCCCTTAATTCGATGCCACGAAAGGGCATATTATTTTGTAATACTAATCAAATTTTGCCCATCATTAGAAACAATAATATCGCGAAACCTCAAGCTATGTGTCTTTTGGAATACCTCTTATTTTGAAGGTTTCGAAGGGTATATTATTATTCATACTAAGTATAACAATATATTATGATTATCTCTTTAACAAGTGGTTAGACTTGGGGTTTAAAAGTCTTTGAATTCCAGCCATGAACCGGTTCAGTTAAGGGCCTGCTTGTAGCTTTAATCATTGGGCGTGTCTCTCTAATTAATAGTTTCTTTTATGAGCTTGCTGAATTTACAGGGCATTTGTCTAGTCGGTCATTTAATAATTTCTGCATTTTTTAATTTATTCTTTTTTTCTGTTCTTTTTATACTGAGAAGCAGTTTGTCTTTCGTTTTGTCTTTGTTTCGCTCTGTTCATTGGTCTATTTAAAGGCTCAAATTACTTTTTCACGCTACCAACTTTTCTAGCCAAAACTGGCATATTCTAAAGATAAAGACAAAGATAAAGCTGATTGTAATATAGTATTATACTATATATAATCGCCAGCAGATTCTTAATTTATTCTTTTTGCTTAACCTTGCAGCACCAAAGATTTATTAAGCATTATAATAATTATAAAGCTAATAAGGATAAAAATGCATAGCCAAAGAAATCCTGCAGAAAAAGTAGACTTTTACCATACGAAATTAAAGAGATCGAGGGAATTAAAGGGTTTTTAAATAAATATCAACCCCGTTCGCCAAAATATAGACTATTCAGTAAAGGAATTTAAGATCATTTATATACTCAAAAAAAGGTTCAGAAACAATGAACAATTCTCAACTAAAATCTAAAGACCATATCAAGTATACGCCGCTTAGCCAGTACAAAATTAAATTAAAAATCTCAGCAATAATTGAGCATTATAATTAGCTTTATTATAACCAAAATGTGTGGCTGCAATCGCCATATAAATGACGACAATTGCCCCGCTGTCGATGTGCCTCCAGATAATGTGGAGCAATGTGCTCCGCTGTTTCTCCGGAAGCTTCAGTCCCGCTGGGCAATTGAAAGATAGCTGAGAGCAGTTCCATAATAAAACTCTGGGGCTTCTGCTGGCCGGAAATCTCTTGACGCTGAGCCGATTCGCAAAGTGCCCGCTGAATGCAGGCGGTGCCATTAAGCTCGCGTCTGTGCAAGGATTAAGATTAATCAGTTAACATCTCTATATATCTGTCAATATATAATACTTACGATCTGTACAAGCGCTCTATCTTGCCAAAGAGCAGAGCTCTGGAGCTGAGATGTTGACGCAAGTGCAGGCGTTCGATGGGATCGTCTAATATATCCCGCTGCAGTTCCAATCCTCGTCGTCGTCGCCTCTTTCCGAATACTGGATAAATGTAATGCTTAGGAGGCTTCTGTAGTACCTGGCGAGGGCGCTCTGGGTAGTCGTAGCTATAAATTGTACAGAGAAAATATATTAGAAATTGGAAATTTAGGGCATTTTTTTTCTGAGTGTAGTTTACTTACCCCCTGGCGGCTGTTTGGCCATAGTTGCTCCACTGTTGCTGCCTTTCACGCCAATTTTGCTGCACTCGCTCTTTGTTCCGCAGCCACCAATTGTCTGACCAGCGGTCAGCGGAGCCAACAGCGGATTGAGGAGAAGGAGCAGAAGCGGGAACAAAAGCGGGTGGAGAAGGTGGCTCTGCTGCCCACTGTCGCCACTTTGGTATTGACTGTCGCGCATGCCAATTAGTCGGCCAGCCTGGACGCTGTTCTCCATTAGGCGAATTTGCATAAACGGAAGTGCCCCCACCATCGCCGCTCGGGACATTTGTATAGTACGAATAACTATGGACATTGGCTGCATATGTTGATGGTTCGGGAACTGCAGCTGGAGCAGAAGCGCGAGCTGGAGCTGAAGCTGCAGCTGGAGGAGGAGCAGGAGCAGGAGCGTGCATTGCCTGCCAATTAGTGGCGGTTCGATTGTAGGAGGAGTTGTACTCCTGCTGTACGGTATCATTGCGACGCACTGTGCCCAGTGTGCCATCGTTTAGGCGGGTGCGGAGATTCTCCAGCAGCTCACTGGGCGGTTTACTGGGTAGCTCCCAGGCGACGGCACAAGTGATGCCCAGAATTGCAAAATTCGTATAATCCACAATCGGTATAATCAAATCGAAGACTAACTGAAATGAACTGCCCTCGGGAAATACCAAATAGCGCTTCTGTCGATGCAGCAACAATAGCTCCTGATGCGGTGTGGAGCTCACAGCTGGATAGAGGGAAACGGGAACTGGACTCGTCGTACTGCCCGTAGTAGTTGGAGTTCCTTCCATGGTGTAATATGTTTCATTTCTATTATTATTATTATTTTTTGCTGACATTTCAGTCTGCCTGATGGGCAGCAGGAGCAGGAGCAGGAGCAGCAGGAGGAGAGCACAGCCAATTGCGCAGCTAATTACAATTATAATGGTTTTTCCCATTTTTCGACTTCACTTGTAATAAAAGTTCGTTGAGTTACACTGCCCTACAGCATTTTGAAAGAGAATATTGGGAAGGAAAAGAAAGAAAAGCTTTGAGAAATTTATCTTTTTGTCTGATGCAAAAGAGAATTAAAGAAACTGTTGCGAGATTAGTTCCAAAATGGATCATTTCAGGGTCAACCTAATAATATTTTGATAGAGTTATTCATTTGCCATTCTTTTGTTCTGCTGGCCAGTGTAATTGAGCAATTGGGCCGTCGCCGTTTGGACTGATGGACCATTTGGGCCATTTGGGGCGCTCTCTTTTGCCTATTGGCCGCGTTTTGCCTTGGCACACAAAATAATTTACATAATTTCACTTTGGCCAAGCGAGAGGCGAAGCGATCCAATGCGATGCGATGCTATGCGACATTTCCATTTGCCAATCATGCGTTAAATTAATGCAATTTTCAACAGAGTTTTCAGAACAGAAATGTGGCAACATTTCCGAGTTTGGTTCACACAATTAAAACGTTTCCAATTTGAATGCCTCGAGCCCAATTGGACACGAATTTATGTTGCAGATAATTACCATTAGGGGCGACGCGTTGCACAGGGATACCGTTCACTTTTTTTTTTTAATCCCACTTTCTACTACTATTTTTTCTATATATCTATATATATATATAGGGTTTTTTTGGGTTACATTGCTGCCATTAGCTGTCGGAGCTGAACTGATAGGTCGGCTATAAAGCGCATCGCAGTCGGGCTCTCTGTGGATCGACTCTGGCTGTGGCAGCAACGTTTAATTGTACAATTAGCACCCAATTGAGTGTCGTTAACTCGTTTTAAAGAGGCTTTAAAAATAGGTGCGAAATATATAGATAATACTTCTGACTCGCCCCTCTGGTCCCCCCCTGAATTTAGAACTGGAATCGATAATCAGACGACAAGTGCCGCTGGGCTGTGAGGTAGCATTCAACTCGCCTTTTTCTTGTATTTTCTCATATTTTCCACATTTGAATTCCCATTTTAATATTCTTTAATGATTACAGGAATATTATCACTTTTTATTAGAAACAGTTGAGAATTTAAGGACCTGCAACTGGAATGTTTTGTTGCTTTGGCCGGAAGAGCTTTTCCAAAAAGGAAAACTTTCGCTGCAGCACCCAAAATTGAAGACCTATGCAAACTGTAATTTTCATTTTCCCCATTTTCCTTACTCTCTGCTACTGGCACACACTCACACACACACACACTCGCACACACACAGGCAGACAATCAACACCTAGACACAATTTTCCACCCACAGCAATTATCGCAGATGCAGTTACCACACCTTCCCCCACCACAGACCCCCACCACACACACACACTCACACACCCACACACACACACAATATAAATTTAAATTTAAGCAAATTTTTAGGTACTTTTGTTGTGTCTTTTCCTTGCTATACACTCACAAGAGGGTATTATAATTTCTTGGCTAAAAATGTAACAAGCGAAATCTTTTTATGTTTTTTATACCTTTTCAGCTGATTTATATTTATTTCTGGAAATAATGGCTACTTTATGGAGTATTAAATATAGGGTATAATATTTTGGGAAAGTCTTCAAATTAAAGGGTATTTTAATAAAATAAAAAATCCTTTAATTTCAGCACTAAGTTGACAGACTTCTACCCCAAGTCTCAAGTACAATTTTGGTTTTACTGAAAAGAAATGAAAGGGTATTTAAAGCTTCGGCTTCTGTGAGGATAACCTTTCATTTTTGTTTCTTTTTTTGGCTCGTAGTATTTCTCTTTGTTTTGGTTGCTTGTGTGAGATTTTTGCTAATTTTTAGCAAGTTGAACTGTAAACAATGTCAACATTGCAACCAAATGAAAACAAATGCAGCAAACAAAACACATTGCGCTGCTGCTGCTGCTGCGGGCACGGGCGGAGGCAGAAGGGGGGCAAATGGGGGCTGGTTGGTGGTGCAACATTAGTTGGCGGTGGCTCAGAACCCTAACGAACAGCAGTTGCAGTCGTCGTCGTCGCAGCAGCAGTGGCAAAAATTTTCCTAGCATGCAAAACATTTGTCAAATGTAAATTAGCAGAGGGACTGTTGGTTGGGTGGGTTGAGGTGGCTTCAAATGGGGTGGTGTGCTGTGGTGGGTTGCGGTGGCTTTGGGGGTGGAGTGGGGTGTTCTTCTGCCTGGTACAAATCGCATAAAATCACACTTAATGCCCGGAGGCAACGGCAAACGCTGCAAAAAGCGCAGCGAGGCGTGAATGTCGCTGGCAAACAAACAGCTACATGTGTAGGAGAGATTGTCAGACAGAGGCGTAGGCAGGCATTATTTTTGGAAGGGGAATATGCTGAAAAGAAACCCCTTTAGACTAAGTATAAGATAAAGACAAGCAGCAGAGAAATAAGTTGAGAAAAGAAAGGAAGAAGCTAGAAAGCACTCAATATAAATGGGAAAGAAGGTAGTAAAGAAAGAAAGCAAAGATTCTCAAAGAATTAATATTTGTTTATTATAATTTTTATTGTATTTAAAAAAAAAACCATTATTAAAAATAAATTATATATATGCATTTTAAAGGGCTCTTTTTCTCTACTTTTGAGAAACAATTCCGGCAATTCTAAGAAGTTGTTCATATAAATGCAGCATTTAATGTCCCTCCCCGCGCACGCCACTGTGTAGGGAGGAAAAGTAGAGACTCCCAAAAAAAAAAAAACCTAGCTAGATATTTGTACTGGTTACTGGCGCAATGTTGCAGTCAGCCCAAAGTGCGGAAGTAGTACGAACATATCCCATTCCCAGGCGCTGAGGCTCCTTCTCCAACCTCAACTTATTTCTTCTATTGTTACCAATTATCACACACGGCATACAAAAGCAACGTTTAATTTTTGTTGCTGCAACTTTTTTTTTTTGTTTTTTGTAGATATATTCCACGCCCCTCTTTGCCTTGGCAACGCCCAAAAAAGCACAAGTCAAACTTTAATAAGCGCCAGCTTGAAGCCGGTTGCAGCCCACATTGCGTATGAGCAATTTACATGTCGAGTGTCAGCTGTGTCTCGCTCCCTCTCTCTCTGTGTGTGTGTGTGTGTGTACGAGTGTGTGTATAAATTTTTGTTGTATCAACAAAGTTCTGTGTTCTGTGTGCTCTCTGAAGCGCATTTTTCACGCAGATAAGAAAATGATTCCAGCTGGCAGTATTTGTTTTTGTTGTGAAAACTATTTTCGGAGCATAACCTTAGATAAATACCAACATTTAATTGCCAACTGAAATTTGGCTTAATATAAACAATTTGAAAAATATCCTCGAAGAGTTGGTAGGAAAAATGCTCCATAAATAAGTGAAAAAAGCTTCAGGGTTTAATTCAAGAAAAGAGAAAAAGGTTGCTTGAAATTCTGAAACTTTTTAGTCCATGATTTGCTTAGCAAATAAAATGAAATAAAATTATATATTCTAATAATTTATTTCAGAAAAATTAAAAAAATAAATATAGCTAAAATTTAGTCTTATTTTCATTAAAAATGATTGAGAATTCTTTACAAAAATGATTCTAGAATTTTGCTGCTGCTTGCAGGCCAGCTTCAAGTCGTGCGCCTTTTAACTTGTATTTTCTATGTAAACCCGTTCCAGTTTCAATTGAGGCAGAGTTAAACACAGAGGAAATACCAGCAGAAACATGTGTCATTAATTAGCAGCTCCGGATTAGAGTCCAATGCACCTCGCTGAACTTGGAAAACAGCTCGAATTTACACCTAGCTGTGAACCAGAATGCGGAACAGGCGTGGCCAATGAACCTGCTCCAGTTATAAGTACATTTCTTAACGGTATTCCATGATAATTTTCAGTTAAAAAAAGAGGAAGAAATGTGGAACAGTTGATGCAACGGATTAGCGCCTTGGGTGAAGCACTCAAAAGAAATTAGCAAAATCTTTTCGTTTCATTTTATTATATAGAGCGAGCGAGCAGACAGAGACTCGATTTGGGTTTGGGTTTGCGATTGCCACTGTAACTGAAAATGCACTGGAAAAAATACTTTTGACTCTTGAATCAGGCCACTTTTAGAAAATTTTTAAGGAAAGGTTTATCTACCCCTGCAGACTGCAATAATCATTTGAGTATTAGTGCTAGGTTTATTTACCAGATGGGGGCTAAAATTTGTTGAAATTTTTTGTTGATTTCTCGGATTTATTTGCAGTGCACCGCTGCCAGTTGTCAGTATTTTAATTATGTCAAATTTAGCTATTTGTTGTTGTTTGTTTTTAGCTGGCAAATGTCAGCAGCTAATTAGAGAGAGAGAGAGAGCGAAAGAGAGTGAGCCGGGGGCAAGGCGCGAGTCACTCAATGTCACTCTGCTTGAAGCATAGAAGTTTTCTACGTTCTTATTACCAGGTTACCAAACCAGATTCCCAGTCTCTGCGCACTCTGCTCCTCTCTGCTGGCTCCTCTGTCTCTCGGGTCTACAGTCTCTTTTCTGCTCAGTCCCCAACTCCCCAGCACGTTGACTGCGCCGTTGACGTCGATGCCACTTCAGCGCCCTTAGCCTTTAGCTACTGCTTGGCCTTGTCATCATTTGCATAAGAAATTTATCTCAATGAGTAGCTAATTGGGAAATTGCGACATGGCCCCAGCCCCCCGCCCTCCTCTCTATATAACCTCTCTTTCCGTATATAATCAACAAAAGAGCTCTGCAAATCCTTAGCAAGTTAGTTTTATTACATTAATCCTTGAACTAATTTTCCAGACTGAACCTCTTTTTTTTGGCTTTTAAATTAAAACTCTCTTCTATAATTGTTATCAACACTTTGGCTCAACTAATTCTAAATAATTTTATTTATTTATTGTAAATTTTTTCAATTTTCAGACCACCCAAATCCTTCTTCAAAGGCAATTAATTACGATGATTAAAGCGCTAATTACAAGATAATTAAGTTCTTTGAAAATTGAATGCAATGCACTGGGAAACTATTTGAGAAATGAGTGTGTAAAATGTAATTATGGAGTGTCGTATCTATTGAAGTGAGCGGCATTGTAACAGCTTTTGACTAATTGCGAATACACTCAGTGGGATATCATAGGCGAGTTTAATTTTGGGTTTAGGTGTGAGTGTAGTCATGAATACACTCACAGAGAGAGAGAGAGAGAGGGAGAGGGAGCGGGTGTGTTAGAGGCCCGCAAACTTAATTGGCTAACTGAGCTCATTAGCAGGAACTGAATGCCTGGGGCAGGGTATGCGCCTCGCCTGGCTTTCGCCTGCTTTCGGCTGCTTTCGCGCACCAATTGGCCAATAATGTGGGCCAAAACCAAATGAAATTAATTGCACATTTTAATTGACAACGTATCAAATCAATTTGCATGCCAGACGCCGATTAATGAATGAATGAATGAATGCAGCCAGTGCCGGCAGTTCCCCCTTTCAGCCTTTTGGCATGCATAATGAGCTTGGCCAGGCTGACTGTGCATTTAGCAGCGTTTTAGCCAAGGACCAACCGCATTTGAGGTCCTTGAATGCCAATAAATTATCCTAGGTGTGCGCCAGGGCGCGTTAAGCTCACATATAGAAAATTATATGCTGCCAAAATGGACCAAACTGCCCCAAGGGTCAAAGCAAATAATCATCTGCCTATAAGCGAGGAAGGGGGCGAAGGTTCTCATCCCAACTCCCAACATTTAATCAAAGGGTACAGCTCAACTTGCTCCTTGGATTAATTGATTTACATAGGCTCCACTCAGTTTTGACGGCTGGGAATGCAGCTCCTGCTGAAGCAGAGACTTCTCATCATTTTGGTTAGGGTATAAAATATTACATTATATATAGAATTTCCCATAGATTCCACCATAAAATGTTGATTTATCATTCTGATATTTATTAGAGTATTTATTAGAGTATTCAAGTCGAACACTAAACCCTTTATAGTATTAATAGATAAAAGCAAAAGCAACAAAAGCGTCTATTAAACACACTTTAATATTATTATTGTCTGTATAAATTAAATTATTATCTTTTTAATTTCTCTCTCTGACTCTACTTTAAAAACTTTAAATGACATTTAATTAAAGAAAAGGCAACAATGTTAATAAATACAAATACGAAAAGAATTGTAAACAAAAAATAGATACTCACGAGTATTTAAACACCACTGTGCATATTAATTTAATTATAATATTAATGATTGTTTTTTTCTCTGTTTTCTTTTTTCCTATTTTTAGTTGCTATACTCTTCCATAGGGCATTATAGTTTTGTCATGAAGTATGTGAAGCCAAGGCAGGAAAATAAATTATTGAACTCAACTAGCTTAGAGCTCTCATAGAATGCTACACTGACTCCCTAAGTTTTTGTACAGAAAACTCTTTTGTTTCTTAAGAGATCTTGATGATAATTACAAGGCACATTGTAGACTCTATTTTCTAAGTGCATACTAAAAATTATTCAGATCGGTCAGCTATATCATATAGCTGCCCTAGGAACAATTGCTTAGGCATTCTGCAAGTGTGTTTAATCTTCGGTGCCTCAAAGATTGTTGCTAGTTTTTATTTTTATTTATTTTTATTAATTATTTTGTGCCATTTTCAGGTGTCCCGTGGTTTATGTGCAACAAGCAACATGCATTTAATTGGCAGTTTTATTAAACTGCAGCAGCAAAATAGAAAAAAATATGGGTGAAAAAAAAACTATAGCATACTTTTTTGCGTGCGCTCATTGTTGACCTCGTTGCATGACAAAAGTTTCTGCCGCTGCCGCTGCTGCAGCTGCAGCTGCTGTTTAATGTCACCAGCATGAAATGCCAAGTGTTGTTAAAATGTTTGCGAGCGCCTTTGAGGCACTTGCCACGCCCATGCCCGCAGACCTGCCTTGCCCTGTCCTGCCCTGCCCTGGCTGCCGCCCAAGCACTGCATTAAAAATTAACTTTAATTAAGTTGAAAAACATAAATTACACACACGCATTAAAATGCACACTCACACACACTCACACACACACACACACACGCAACATTTTGTTGTAATTGCACAATTTCTGTTATCGTTGCTGTTGTTGTTTTTGTTGTTGTTGCATGCGCTCTTCAAGTTTGTTGCACAGCAAAAAGAGAACGAAAGACAGAGAGAGAGAGAGAGAGAGAGAGGCCAGAAACAAAAAACTTTTTACATATATTTTTGCCAGGCGTTTCCCAGTAGAACTTTTCTTCATTAAAAAATATCGATAGTTTCGATAGTTTTATTTTCTATCGAAGTTGAGAAGAAGACCTAGAAGATAATTTTCTAGAAAGCTTTCTTCAATAAAAATCAGCCTAGAATGTAGTAGAAAATATAAAATTATAATAACCTCAATTTGAAATAATAATTAATAAGGAAAATGGAAGCCGCCTGATGAACTTTTCGTGGGCCAATAAATTCTACTGGGCTCTGAACGTCACTTCCAGCGGCTTCCTGAACTTCAATCAAGTATTAATTATGTTGACTATGTAAGAAATTACAGCACTTCAAAATGTTCTGTTTCATTCTCATTTCAAGTTTTTGTGCCTGACAGCTTTACAATTTGTTGTTAGTTCTTTTGCAATGGGATTTTAATACCCTTACAGAGGGTATTATGAGCACTGAAAGAGGCAGCTCCGACCCCAAAGAGGGTATATTTTTGATAAGGCTGATGAGTCGAACTGACAGCCACACCTGCGCCTCTGTCTCTGTGTGGAATGCACTCCCTAAGGATCGGATACTATCGCTCAAAGGGTAAGTATTCTTCGGTGTGCCGCATTGTTTTTTTTTTTTGTATTATAGCAATTAAAAATAATTAAAATAATGTCAACTGAAATGGCACATGGAAATTATGATATATTAAGAGTATAATGGGCCATGAGAGCTCGGCACTAAAATAAAAATAAACGCTAATTTTAATTAGTGAGAGTGTCAAGCAAATTACGTAATTAATTGCACTAAAATATTATAATCGGATAGATAAATATTTCCATAATGCATTATGCTAATTTTTAGTGCCTGCCAATCTCTAATAAATATAAATAAACGAACCAA
The DNA here is from genome assembly GCA_018150835.1 of Drosophila repletoides. NCBI lineage: Eukaryota > Metazoa > Arthropoda > Insecta > Diptera > Drosophilidae > Drosophila > Drosophila repletoides. The sequence goes on from JAECWQ010000202.1 coordinate 629,087, forward strand.
ATTATGTTAATCGGAGCAAATTGAGATTAATTTTACGAAGGATTTTCAATCAATCCTATAGAAATTTAAAAAATTCACAGGAAGGCCAGTCACTCGGGCAGGACTCTTCGCTTCATCCTAACCAATAATACTGCACTTACTTTATGCGCTCCGAGCTGTCCTCTCCCTTTCATGGCAGGGCATAAAAATTACAAAGAGTACAAGCAAATTCGTTGTTTATTTTTATTTATTTATCATAATTAAAGCATCTTTATTCCGTATTCCGTGTCAGACATCATCTGTGTACGGAGAAATGCTGTCAAAGCTCAGCGGACAGTGGCTATGCAGGATTTGCTGACAGTTCTCCTCGCGCAGATAGGGCATATGATGTTTCTCATGATCCTCCAGACTGAAATAAACACAAAATTAAAGATGCTTTTTTTTTCAGTGATAGTTCCTAGACTTACGTAAATAGATATTTCAATAGTTTGTAGAGAAAACCCTGACTATGCTCCCCCGCTAAGGCAGTGCAGTAGGCCTTGAGCAGACAGGCCTGACCATCGAAACCGCTGCGTTCCATGAGCTCATGGATCAGCTCATAGGTGTCCCTTCTGAAGGGGCGATTTTCACGCTTTACCAGCACTGGAGTATTGGCCCGAAATCCATAACCATGGGCCCAAATTGTGGGCTTTGTTATAACATTGTTTTTGACATTTACGCGAAACTTTCCCAGAAAAAAACAAAACAAAATTTAGGTCAGTTTACAGTGGGTCAAAATGCGACCTGGAATTTTGTTACACACAAATATGCGAGTTGTTTCTATGATGTCCAGAAAACGTTTCGCCCGACTGTGCGGCAATAATGTTGAGTTCGACTCTTGCTCCACTGCGACGCCCACTGCCAGAGCTACCCACACAAACAGCATAGCAATCTGTAGAGCTCCCATTCTTCTTGCGGTTTCTCTCTGTGTAGCTGCCGAACTGAAACCCTCTCAACTGACAAGTGCCTTGGCATGTTACAAACATGTGACAAACGCACGACATTCCAACAGAGCTGAGAAATCAGCAATCAGAACTCAAACTGGTTCTGTTTATAAGACACATTACGATAGCTCTGCTAATTGCTCTCCACATGACCCAATTTCGAAAGTTCTCTACTCGATATTCCCCCCAAAAAAACATGAATCAAATTGGAGTAAAATTTAATAGAATGCAGCCTTCAATATTGGACTTTTTACAGGGTGTACCTTGAGTGGCATACACTCTGGATATACCCTCTAAAATATGGGGATTTTTCCTGACTATATTTAGGACTGAAAGTTCTATGAAATATAGTTATATCTTTCTTTACTTTCTCTTCTTTTTTCTCCTTTTTTTGATAGTGAACTAAGTCAGTTCCAACTGCTGGAAAGGCCCCCTTTAATCCATGTGATTCTCCCATCATTTTTTTAATATTTTTTAAGCCCTTTCCCTCTTAATTACCACACTTTGACTGACTTAATTATTTACAATTTACTCACCTAAATATTAGTTTGAGCAATTTGAAGAGCATGCCGCTCTTTTGCTGCGGTTTATCCACATCCAAAATAGCCGTACAGAAGGATTTCAATAGACAGGCGCGTCCATCAAAGCCGTGTCTAGAAAAGAATGAGGAAATTTATAAAAAAGAAAATTACAGGGTATGTCCTGGGCACTTACCCATCTAAAGCAGTTTCCAGTTTGGAAAATAAATCACGCTTGAAGAGTATGCGATTTCTTTTGCGTTGATCCGATGGATCGGGAAAGGGATAATTGGCACGAAAGCCATAGCCATAAGCGAAAAGTGTATTGATTTTAATGAGATTATTTTTGCCATTAGTACGCCACTGCAACAACAAAGTGAGGGTATTATTAGAAGCAAAAGCAAAAGGGTTAAAAAAGGACTCACCGACATACGAGAACCTTTGGTGAATTCCAAATAGCGTTTGCCACGTCGCAAGATTCTCGTTTCATTGTTGTAGTTGTCAAAGTAGTCCAAGTTGTTGCTGCTGCTGCTGTTGTTGCTGTTGCTGTTGCTGTTGCTGTTGTCAGCAGCAACTGCTGCACAGAGCCAACACAGCAGCAACAGTTGCAGCAGCCGCAGCAATATTGTTGTTGACAGACAGGAAGCGGAGCCTTTGCCTTTGTTGTTACTAATTAAAACTCCAGCGTCCAGCGTCAACAACATCATTAAAAATTTAATATACAATAATTTTCACAGTATTATTTATATATATATATATATTTTATTATTATTCTTTTTGTTAAATTTGCGTAATTTAATTTAATTTATTCACATATCTATCACTATATGGCGGCTGGCTGGCTGGCTGGCTGGCTGACTGAGACTGCTTCACCTCGGCTATAATGAAGCGATGCGCTTCGGTCCAGTTTTTTCTGTTGACTGATATGCCTGATACAGTTAATCTGTTTGACATACATACCGAATGGTATCAAGCAAATTTCCCCTCCCCCCCGCCTCCATTTTCCGCCCCTGCATTGGCCCGGCTAAAGCCAAAAACAAACAAACAAATAAAAACAACAAGCAGCTCTTATTTACTTATTTATCGCTTTGTGACATTCCATGTTTCTTTCTCTATTCCCACTCTGCTCTTTCTTTCGCCTCTCAATCTGGGTTTTCTTTTCCTCTTCTTTCTGGAGCTGGAGCTGGAGCTGGAGCTGGAGCTGGACATGACATCCACTTGTTAACACTTTTTCTCTGGCTTTGGTAACATGCTCTTCGCTCTGAATTCGTGTTGACATGACGAATTAACCAGGCAAATAGGTGTGAATTTCTGGCAGAGTAGAACGCAATTCTGGTGAAATTTTCATAGAATAACATTTATTATTAATAATTGCTCTAATTAAGTTTATTCTACAGAATTTATAGAACTATATATATATAGAATATAGAAAACATATATAGAAAATTGGGGTTTAATTCGCTTGGCTGCCTGTTCAAAATAGGCTAGATAATTCGTTTATTTTTTAATAATGAAGCCAATAAAAATAGTTTTTACCTCAAGGCGAACGTTTATTAATACAATTATAAATATTAACCGGTTTGGAGAGAACCGGTTCGAGGCTAGAAATCCAAATATTGCTCCAACTTGAAAAGAACTAATGAACTATAACTAAAAAGGAAGAGAACCAATATAAATTTAAAAAAAATTAAATTTAGGGATTCAAATTAACTCTAAGATACTTATAGATTGCTTGAAAAAACCCCTACAAACTTAAAACTGATATTTTCTTGAGCTTAGATTTATTATAGCTCGAATAAGCTCCAATTAATTCTAGTCTTTTCTTGAGACTAAAAAAAAATAAAAGAATTTTAAAATATCAAAAAATCTGGATATATTTACCACGATTTGAATAGAAGCCTACTTTAGTTATACCCTGGCAGAGCATATTGCACTGAAGGAGGCATCGGGGAACCCATATATATATATATATCATATTCGATTAAGGCAAGCCCTTCTGTCTGACTCTCTATCAATCTCTTTATATGCCTACTACTCCGTCAGTTTTTAAACTAGCTGAATGAATGGAGCCTTCTTTTTGAACCCAGGAATTGGCCAGATCGGACAGCTATATTATACAACTGCCCAAGACAGAAACAGCTGTAAGGGTGTATAATATTCAGTGTCCTTTTCTCACTAGTTTTATTTATGTTGGTCACTTTTTAGCAAACAAACACAACGATAAAAAGAAATTTGAAAGCAATAGATTTGTTATACATTTTTATTGTTGTTGAACAGATCATTAAATTGTCATGGCTCTCGGCTCTTGGCCGTCGGCTGTTGGCTCAGCTGGGAGCTGTAGGACAGTTTATTAGAGGATTTATATGAAGGCAATATATCTTGTGTATTTGATACGTCAGCTGTCTAGGAGAGGGCGGAGAGCGGAGCAGGGGGAACGGAGAAGGGAGGCGGAAAGTTTTCGCAGTACTTAAATGTTCCACTCAATTTTCACTCAACTGTCATGTCAAGCAATTTTCTCTGTGCCGAGCTTGTTGATTGAATTAAATTTGGAAAACTTTGGCAAATGTATTTCACTGCTGCTGTTGTTGCTGTTGTATATTCCTTTTCAATTAAATATTGCTGGAGCGAGACGCCAGGCAACTGACACACATCCGTCAGTTTCAGTTCCACTCAGTGCCACATCAAGGGGCATGCCACACAATAGAGGTGGGCAGGGTGGTAAGCAGAGGCTGCGGGGATCAGGTAGCTGCTGCTTGAGTTGGGAAAGAAAAATGAATTGCCATTTATAAACCGGTTGGCAACAAGTGAAACGCTTCGTTTTTTTTTTTTTTTGTCATTTTCCAAAAAATTTATTGAGCATAATAATTTTTCGGCGGTTTTGAGTATTTTCCAAACGCCAATTCCAGCAGCGAAAAGTGACAATCGTATTGCTTCTCACAGTCAAAATTATGGGCGTGGCGATAGGCGTTATCGTAGTGCAATATATCCGCGTTCTCCTGCAGCTCTCGCTTGAAGATGCGCTGCTTGGGCAAACTGCAAAGACGGAGTGAAAGAATGGGGTAGTTTGGTTCATAGACACCCCCTAATAAATGAGCAAATCTCACCTGAAAATCGTGCGCATCATTTCGCCAATCATATTCATTTTGGTACGCTCGAAATATTGACGACTCTCGCAGAGTGTACGCAAAATACAATCACGTCCATTGTAGCCCATGCTGTAAGTGAGAATTTATAGGGTATTTTATTAGTCTGTCATTTCAGGCATACACTCTAAACATAGTATTGCACTGAGCTGCAGGAATGGCCTCTATATCTTAGTGCCACAAAATATCTCAAAACGGATTGTTTCAGCCAAAACAATAGATCTAAAATATCTAGATCCATTTTACGCCTAATTTTTGCTTAAATGGAAAAGTTTTTTTTCTAATTTTTTTTAAAGATTTGACATTGTTTTCCGAAAGTAAAGTTTTGATGTGGACTAAAATCCCTTGAATTTAAAGCTGAAAGCCAGAAAACTAGATACAAAATTTAGTTCTGGCTAAAACTCTTTCAGAAGTCACTTCTTGGCTCCAAAAAATTAAAACTAAAGCTAGAATATTTTATAGAGGTTTTCGAAGGACATTACTTATCAACAAGCTGTTCAATATCCTGATAGATAGTGCTGCGCGTACGTCGACGTAAGACAGCAGCTGTCACAGGATGCCTGGAGAAGCCGTGCAGATTCTGGAGGACCCATGAATTATTGGGCAGATCATAGGCAACACCCCAATTGAGACCGAAACTATTGTAGGCAAAGTAGGGATTGCCGATGATGCCCACAGTGAAGCAAACGGCAACCTAGACAGATACACAGATACATAGATACATAGATAGATAGATGGATAGAATCGCAGAATAATGGCCAAAAAAAGAAGAGTTTTGTTATTCTAACTGATTTTCATCAGGTTGCGGAATGACAGGATGACACATACGGTAAACGAGGAGCCCTCGGGAAAGCTGAGATATCGCTTGGGGCGGCTTAATAACTGCACGGATTTGCTGCGGGATGGGGAGGCGGAGATGGAGGCGGAGATGGAGTCGTTGGCGGAGGCGGAGTCAGCGGGGAAAACAGATGACGTTGTCGTTGTCTTTGCACGTTCCATCATAGTCATCAATGTTGTTGGGGGCCATAAATCATTGGAAGCGTTGACACTGCGAGATTCAAGTGGCGCCTCAATTTTATGGCTCATCAAGGCTGGGGGCGTGGCAGCACTTGTTGTTGTTGTTGTTGCGGCAATTAAATCGTAAATCAAAAACTTTGCAACAATTAAACGATAATTAAACAATACGAACGACGCGTAAATCATGACTTCAGTGTGCTACGTGCAACGACCGCGGCGAGACTCTAAATGCAACTGCAACTGCAACTGCAACTCAAACAGAGCCAACTGCCACAAACAAAAGACAAAGGCCAAGAAATTGCAGGTTGCAAGTGCAAATGTGTCAATCGTCAGTTAGTGCAGCAGTTGCAGCAGCTTGCAGCAGTTGCAGTCACGTTTACAATAAACACGCGAGACTCAAACCTCAGATATATTCGTGCCACACACACACACCCAGCACAGCACAGTTGCAGCAGCTGCTGACGCTGCACAGTGGGCAAAAAAGGTCGCTCGAGTGCTAAAAACTGCAACTCTCCGGTTTCGCTCGATTGGTTTGAAGCTTAACTCGAGTTCATTCAGAGGCCTTTTATACCTTTGAGCTGCCCGCTGGGCTGAAGGTGTAGCAAAGAGACGATTCAACCAGTGTCTTAATAGTGTCAATAAACGTGTAATTTAGACCACTGTGCGCTGCCACAGTTCTGCTGTTGCAGCTTAATTGAATTGCCTCTGCTAGCAGCGCGACTCCTGGCTGTGGCATTCACCTGGTCGCCGCACGTGGCATGTGTCTTGCGGAAAAATAGTTAGCGCCTGTGGCGAAGTCAAAGATGCCGCCGACAGCGCGCTATGAAGATCGATGGTTTTATATATTACAACCCATAATGATGGAGTAGACAGGCAGACAGACGGACAGCCAGACAGACGCTACTTGATTAAACTTTAAGAACTTCCATACTTAAAAGGTAAATAATTTACTCACAAACTAGTTGGGAAAGAGTAACTTTGCCATAGATTAAATACCCTTGCAGACTTAAGATTTGGCTGAGAAAAAAGACAGCTTGGAGGACTATTTATGCAATTTCCATTCTATTTAATTTGAAACGCTTTTTCCAAAGGAGCCGGAAATAGTGAACAGTTTTACTTTATGCATAACTCATACGACATGTATACCTAAACCTGCACCTGTAGTAATATTTATAGAGTATATTACGGCCCTAGGGGTGGCTATTGAAAACTTCTTGAGCCCCCCTCTCCAATGTTCAACCCACAACAAGGAATGTCGAGCGATATGTCTGTGTCAGCTTCCAATTGCTGGAAATGTAGAAACAAGCAAACAAACAAACAACTTCATTAACCCCACAGGGCATACAAGGATGTGTGGGTGTGTTCCAGGGGTGTATCAATGGGAAGGGGGTTGGGGGCTGGAGCGCTTAGTTGACCCATTAGAACAAAAAGCGCTCGTAAAGCAAAGAGGCAAAAGTCAATGGTAAAATTGGCAGGCATCAATTGTGGGCGCTAAGCAAAACAGACAATCGAATCGAACCGCACAGAACAGAAGAGAAACGAAAACGAAAACGAATCCAAAACGAATCCAAATCGAATCCGTAACGAATCTTAAGATGAGCACGTGAATAAAAGCCGTGCTAAGGTCACAAAGTTCGACTAAAAATGGGCTCGACAATTCTCCTTCCGTTTTGACTTGACCACTTGAAGCTTAGCAGTCACTGCAAATGAAGGCACAAATAGACCAAAGCTCTTTGATTACCATGAGAATGTCTGTCCCACTGTCTGTCTGTCCGTCTGTCTGTGCGTGTGTGTGTGTGTGTGTGTGGAAATTCCCACTAGGAATATCTGTTTCTATTTGATAAGGCCAAGACATTTTACAGATTGAATGTGGCGGATAACATACCAAAAAAAAACTATACACTATGCACTAAGATAAAAAACGGGAGAGTCCTTGTCGGAAAAGTTACCTAGATTAGTGAACAATGAAGGAAATTCTTCAACTAAGATTCGATTCTTGAAAATATAGAAAATTCTATACCTAAATCAAATAAAATCGTTCGCAAAAGGTGCTTCAGTTTTCAGCAATCCTTGAAAAAAGTTCAGAATGGGACTCAATTTTTTAAGAACCATTTTTAGACCTCAAAACTCCACTTAAATGAAACTTAAATTTAGAATGTCCTTTTTTTCCGAGTGTATAAATATATATGCAGATGCCACGCCCACTTTATGGAGGCGCTGCAAATAATTCTGACCAATTATGAACCATTTTCTTATGCATTTTGCGCTGGAGGACGCCGCCATGTTAAAGTTTTCTCTGGGTAAAAGAGACTTTTCGGATATTAAACTATTTCCGAAGCCATACAAAAAGCCAATTTAAATGCTAATATAAAATACCAACATTTTATTATTATGCCAGCCGCACGCATTCACACACACACACAGACACACACACACACACACGCGCACACACACACAGCAAACGCAGACACTTACGAGTGGGGCAACGACTTGGCTTTGGCTCCACTGTGCGTGTTAAGCCAAGTGGCTGGGGCTGATTTTGGCACTAGCACACAGACACACACACACACACACACATCTATATATATGTATAAATTTAGTCAGCTCACCCACACACACACGCGCACACACACACATAGGACAGCTACTTGAGGCATGTAAAGTAGCTATATATGAAAGGAGTATTGGAATACCTCTTGAGTTTAGCTGGAGGAGAGAGGAAGGGCATACTACAGTCTGAAGTGCCACCTGCAAGAATTTATGTTGCTCTACAAAGGTCAAAATTAGCAAATTTTACTACTAATTAATATAATTTCATTTGAAAGTCTTCTTGTGGCGCAGATGAAGTGGCTTTTCAGAAGATTTATGGATTCCGAAACAAGTTAGGATAATTTCTTACCTGTCTATCATAGTCTCCAGATTGCCATAGAGATCCCGACGATGCCTGCGCTTGATTTGAACTAGAGCTGAGCTCTTCTTCTTCGTATTCCAGCCATGGGCGTTCTGTAGAACCCATGTTATATTGGGCAAATCGTAGGCAACGCCCCAATTGAGACCCATACTGAGATACAAATAGTTGGGATTGCCTATGACGCCTGTGGTCAGGCAAACGGCTGCCTAAGAGGTAGAGATATATATATGGAGTATTTTGGGACTTGAACTATGTGCGGAGAAAACTTTGTGTTCCTTCTGCCGTCTGTTCTGTCGGTTGACTTACAGAAGCCGATGAACCCAGTGGAAATGCCACAAAACGTTTGCCCCTGGAGAGTTTACGAAGCTGCTGGGTAGCAGCATGCTGTGGCTCCTCCAGTTCCAGTTTGAGTTCCTTTTCCTGTTTCAGCTCCAGCTGGGTAAAATTTTTGCTAGCAAATATATCGAAATCAAGCTCATTTCTTTGACCTAAGGCTTGGCAGTGGTTTAGGCCAAACACGAGAAACAGCAGCCACCAAATTGTGCGCATTTTTACCAACTGAATTAAAGATTTCTTTTTGTCTTTGCCTCTTTTTTTCCATTGATTTCATTTCTTTTGCCAAGTTGTTAATTAAATTAGATTGCCAACTGGTTGACTGGTTGACCCGATTCTTCTCAGTGTACAGCCAGCCAACTGGAACTAATTTCTTAGCCAAACAAAACATGGCCCAGGCCCAAATTGACTGGCCACGGCGCGAAAAGGCCATCTTAGAAATCGCTTTTCAGCCAACCAACTGCAGCTTTGCTCCTCAGTCAGTTCTTTAGTGGCCTTCGTTATGGAAAATCGCGTTTCTTTTTTGCTCCACGCTTTGCTTTTGGCCTTATTAGTCAGCCTAGTCAACTGCAGCTCCAACTCCAGCTCCAGTTCCACCTACAGCTCCAGTTCCAGCCGTGATGTTAGCTTTCTGCGCGAGAAATCTTCACATATGCCACACCTGCTGCAAAGGCAAAAGCGCTGGCTCATCTTCGAGCTGGGCACCTCCATCACAGTAAGTACTCCTCCCTTTACGGCTAAGTCGTAAGCCTATAAAATTTTTAATAGGGTTTCGGTTCAGCGTATTCCGATTAGAGATATAGTTTTAGTAGTCCCTAAACCTTAACTTTTATTTGAAGCCTTTTAATCCTGTTTAAAGTTGAATCGATTTTGGGACGGATTTTCCTAGCTTGATCCGAATCAGGCTATAAATAAATAATCGAACCTGCATTAAGGTTTCACTCAGGATACCTAAAAAAGGGATTCGAATAGATGAGGCAGCTCATTCTTTTAAGCAAGATTGGAGCTATAGAAAAAGAGGATTTCAATTAATTCTATTTTAAAGAAAGTCTCCTGGCATGGAGGCTTTGATACCTTTTTACGGCACAATTTAAAATTAAAGAAAAATATAAATGTTTTTTCTGTAATCCACAGTTGACGGCAAACTGTGCTAAAGCTCTCCTGGATACGATACCCAGAGGGCTGGTATTGCTCGCCGAGGCAACGGCCATTTATGATTTACCTGGAGCTATTGAGGATTGGATACCACGACGCAGAGGCAAGCCAAAGCCGCCTCCACCACCACCACCACCACCACCTCCTCCACCTCCTCCTCCACCACCGCCACCGCCGCCAGCTTTGCCTGTGCCAGTGCCAGTGCCACTTCTACCCGCTCCCATATCACCGTATGTGCTGCCTCAACAACCTGTGATAGTACCCTATAATCCGGACGATCCTGTAGAGTCCTTTTACTTTAACTATCCGCAAGCATCACCTGTTGTACTGGGACGCCGCAAATCCTCCTATGTGAATCCCAACATTCCCCGCAGTGGCGGCTGTCCGGCCTCTCAGCTGACCAAGGATGCGTATGGCAACTACTATTGTCGCCCCACGGCAGCTTCACGTCGTCTGCGTCGAGAGCTCGAACAAAATGGAGCGAATCTCCTGCTGAATCAGGGACAGAGTCCGCATGGAATGCTCTTCGATTTGCTGGCCATGCTGTCCGAACTGTAAGTAAAATAGCCTTTTTGCAGCTCATATACACTGAGAAAAATAGGTACGCGATAAGAAATACTTTTCGATTTTTCCTTTTTTTTTATTAATAATAATAATAAAATTTTATTATGTTTTCTTTTATATTTTTATTTTTACTTTTTTATATTTGCCAAAATTTCTTAAAAGTCTTCAATTTGTGAAACGCATTTTTTCCAGTGTAAAAGTTGTTGTTTTACATTATTAATGATTCTCTCTCTCTCTCTCTCTCTCTCTCTTTACGTCACCCTCTCTCTTGAACAGCTACCGCTATCAAGCTCGCTACTGCATCATGCGAACGCTCTGCGAGTCGCGCCATCTGCTCGCCGCACCTGGGCAATCGCTCTTCCACGATATCTTTCGGATTCTGCTGCGTTACGTGCATCCGGAGATTGCCCATAAGCCGCAATATCGCAAGGCCTTTACCGCTGGCCATTCGCTGCATGAGTGCGCACAGTGGTATGGCGCACACTGTCCCCAGAGTTTTTTGCTCCTCTTTAGCTCACAATTCCACAACAAATATGCACAGTCATTTACTAGTAATAAAGCGCACTAAGAAAACAAGAAATTAAAAAACGATATTTTATTTTTACATAATCAAATAATATTTTAAATGTACTCAATAATTTCCTAGGGCCCCAAATTAGCTGAGCTTCTTCTCTTTGCAAGTCGAGCTTTTTGCAAAAGGAGTTGATCGCAGCAGAGAGCACAAATCAGTTGCAAATTGTCCACTGGCGGCAGCAAGCGTCGGCGCGAATGGCTGCCGCTCTTCGTCGACTGTTTAAATATATATATACATATATATATATATAAGTAAATGTATATATAAATGCATATAAGTGCAAGTGAATATTAAATAAGAATATGTATATTAAGTGATAATGCGCAGTTTAATTAGTATATTTATCTCATCTAATTTGTTCTTGTCTTTTCTTCCTAAACAAATGCGCAACAGAGCAAGCGTCTGAAAAGGCGCGCATTTTTTTACCGTTTTTTTTTTCTGTGTTCTTCTTGTGTTTCGTATTCGCCAACAGGCAGCAGTTGTTCAATGGATGAAGTGCACGTAAGCCAGTTATTATTCTCTCTCTCTCGCTCTTCAATCTAAGATGCAAGACAAAATTTTAAGAGTAAGCGTCGCCTAATGCAATTTTAAAGAGCGTGCGCTTAGATCGTGTTCATTCCAGACTTGCAGGGGTTATTGTTACTTTGTCACGTAATGAGCAGTGCGTAAAATAAATAAATATATAAAAATAAATATAAATATAAAAAATAAATATATAAATTGATCAGGAAGATAAGTCGCTTTAGCCCTGTCCGTCTGCAAGTATCTATATACATACATGTATACCATATAGCTTCCTTAGTCAGTCAAAATAAATAAGCTTAATAGCAAACTCAATTTCAAATGCTTGTTCTACTCTGCTAGGGTATGTAAGCTTCGGTGCGTCGAACAGAGGCTTTACCTACTAGTTCAAAGTGATTTCCGAATTAAATGGTTTACCTTCTCTCTTTTTGTGGTGACTGCTTATCTCTTTTTGCATTTAAGTGCTGCGCAATAAATTCGTTTATCTAATTACAAAGAGATTTTCTCTTGCATATGTACAGCATTTTTTATGCACTGACCAATGTACATACATATGTACACACATACATGAATACGTATATATATATATGTTTAACAGTGAATTAAGCCTTTAGCTGCAGTGCTCTCGGCATTTTTTTTGAGCGCTGAATATCGCATATTCCCCCTGGAAACGCAAATATTTAAACGCTTGCCAAAAAATTGTCATTCCATAAATTGGCAGGCGGGAGGGGGGCGGGGGGAGAAAAAATGTATATAAAACAGATATTTATTTTATTATGTGTCATGCCAAAAAGTGCAATTGAATTTAAACAAATATTCCCCGAAAATACTGACATATTTATTGGCATTTGGCCTGTTCCGAGTTTCGGAAACAAGGCGAAAAAATGCGAATTAATTCTGAGCTTTATTTTTTTCACTACGTTTAATTTTTTGCGAACCAAAAATTTTGTATTAAAAACAGAATTCGCAATTAAAAACTTTAATTAAATGCATTTCATTTGAGTTTTTATTATTTTGTTTCACTATATTTTAAAATATATTTTGTTTCTATTGATAGGATAAATATTTGGGTTTAATATATAGATAAACTTAATAATTAAATGGAATATTATTAAGGGAAAAATATCTCTTTTGGGAACTAATGTTCATTTCCGTGACAGCTTTATATACCTATTATATAGTAGTCCGATCCGAAATACCGAATTTTATTCACCTCAGACTGACAGACAGGTAGAAAGGGGGACGGATAGGCGAGGAGGGCAGTATCGACTTGATTCATCTCCTTCAATGCATCAAAGTATGTGAGAAAATTATAATAATAAAATAAAAAATAAAATATATAAAAAGGGTATATTAAAGATTAGTTTAAAAAATTACCTTACGATCCAAATTATTTTTCGGAATGTTGTGGAATGGGAATAGTAGAAATTAAGGCTTCAAAGTTGTCTAAAATTTTATTTAATTAATTTCCAATACGAATATTTCTAATAAGGAAATTGATAATCGCGTTTTTCTTTGGCGTTTTACGGAACAGCCTCTATATGACATGTGTGTATGTGTGTGTGTGTGTTCTTTTTTGTTGATATTTTCCTGTTACAAACTCCCCCACCCACCCTCCCACCCTCCCCCTCCCCTGGCACACTTAATATTTCGTAATTTGTAATATTTGTTTTTGGGGCTTTTACATAGCGAATATTTACTGAAAATGCAGCGCAGGTTTTTCTCTTATTTTTTTTCGCAAAGAGAGGTCGAAAATTTTTGTGTTGACACAAATTTGCATAGAGCCGCAGCCAGCAGAGCGTGTCACGATTGTGTTGACATGTGTGAGGGGGGTAGAGGGGGTTGAGGGGGGGGTGCGTTGTGCGGGCTGAGGGCTTTTCATCAGTGGCAGGTTTCACTGTAAAACCACAGCAAATAGTGAAGCATTTTGCAGGCTGTCGCTAATCAGCGGAGTCAACACAGCCGCCGTTTGAGCTAATAGGCCGCTAAAGAGGTGTGTAATGGTTACAGTAAACCTGGTTGGCACTGGCACCCTGGCTGGGCAGTCTCAGTTCGAACGCGACGCTGTCAAAATGACGCGCTTACTCCAATTAATCCCGCTGGCAATTGTTGTTCTACTTGCTGCACTGGTCCAGGTTCAGGAGGCTTTCGCTCAGGCAGGGGAGGAGGCAAAGGCGAACCTGGAAACGCGGCTGGCTGCCAAAGTGCTCAGTCGACAGAAACGTTATCTGGCCTTTCCGGAGGGTTCTTCAGTTTCGGTGTGAGTTCAGTTCAGTCCACACTTCGCTTCCAACTAGCAGCTAATTTCTCTGGCTCTTGACTAGGCGGCCATTTGTCTAACCATTGGCATGATTGGCAATCCCGATGTCGACTATCTCAGTTGGGCCGTCAATTGGGGCGTTGCCTATGATCTGCCCAATCACAGTTGGGTCATCCAGCACGCCCATGGCTTAGCCGCAAATCTAACCAAGCCCATGATGCAGCGACGATCGCGGCGTAGCTTCTATGATGAGATTCAGACGGCTTTCGATCAGTAAGTAAAGCCAGGTACAGTGGAGTATGCTGGGGTTTTTTTTCTGTTTTCCGGCATTTTTCCGGGATGCCACTGTACAGTTTTCCCTAGAGATTTTTTCGACTTAAGAAAATTTTTGAACTTGTAGCATGGGTTTCAATGGAGGCGCCTGTGTGGCACGTGCGCTCTGCGAGAGCGCCAAGTATCTGCATGCCCCGGGCAAACGTGGCAACATGCTGGAGGAACTGGTTCGCATCATTTTGAGTCTGCCCAGCTCAAAGGTATTGCAACATGAGCCGGAGGCACATCATCATTATGATCAGATCTATAGACGTTCCAAGCGGGAGCTACGCAGGGAGTGCCATGAGCTCTATCCAGGCTGTCAGTTCTCCCTCTTGGCTCTGGCTCTGGGCCAATATGCTTCAGCGCCCGCACAGTTTACTAAATACCAATTTATGTGATCAGCTCCATGATATTTCTCTGAGTGTACTTTCGATTAAAAGAATGAATTCCTGGAAAAAAGTTTGCTTTAAAGGTGCAAATTTTGAAATATAAAATTTGTTGTTTTTTAATTAAAAAATAGCCCAAAAAACATATGGGAAAAAATGGAATTGAATCCTTTCAATGGTCGGAAAATGGCGCTGCATTTGATATAAAAATAATTGAATAGAAGAAAATAATAATTTAATTATGAAATATATCAGCGATTCGGAAATATTTTCTGCACTGGAAGAAAAATTGCTGATAAATTAAAAAGTGAATTTCTCTCGTTTAATAAAAGATTTTTTGGGATTTTTTTTAAAACAAATTATTTTCATTCTTCTTTATTTAATAACGCGTAACATTTATTTATATAGTAATTGTTGTCATTTTTTTTATGCATTTTGTTTATAAATTGTTCATTGTTTTCTTGTTGTTGTTGTTGTTTTTGTTGTTGTTAAATGTCATTCATCCATTTTTTTTTTGCAATTGTTGCTGTTATTTTTTTTATTTGATTTTTTTACGTTTTTTGCCATTGTCTCTTAGTATCTTAGATTTTCCATTTTTTAGCTTCAATGTAATTTTTTTATGTTGTTTTTTAATGTTGTTGTTGTTTTTTTGCTAGCATTTAATTATTTATTTATTTATTATGCGTGTTGTGTTTTTTTTTGTTTAATTTGTTTTCGTATTTATCTTGTATTATTTTCTATAGTTTTTTTTTGCTCAAATTACATTTGTTGTGTGCGTGGAAATTGTTGTTCTTTTTTTCTCGCTGTGTAGTGTAATTTTACTTGTTGTTAGCTAATATTGTTTGCTGCTTTTTTCTTCGGATTTTCTTTATATTTATATATATATATATATATTTGTTTATATATATATTTATATGTAATGCATGTATTTTTTTTATGTGAAATGTAAATGCAACTTTTAAAAATGTAATTCGTGGTTTTCCTTTGACATTTTCCATTGAATATTTGATGCGCAAATTCTTGCTTTTTTTCTTGCAGTGTAATTTATTTAGCCTACACTTAAGTCTAACATTTTTTTTTGTTTTATTTTTTTAATATTTAATTTTAGTTGCAAATATTTTACATACTTATTTTTACTTAAATTATTTAATTTTTTGTTTTCCTTTTTTTTTTAACTAAATTTTCAATTTAGTTAAAATTGATTTTTGGGTTCAATTTTTTTTGGCTTCAGTTATTTTTTATGTTTTGTTTTTGCATTTTATTTATATATATTTATTGATCAAATATTTAGTTTTTTTTAGTGTAGCATTTTTTTTTTATATACTCGTATCGTATCGTATTTTTTTTTTTAATTTTAATTTGTGGTGTTGTTTTCCCCAGTGAGTTGCAAAGATTTTTTACTCGTAGTTTGCCTTTTTTATTGGTTAAAAATCTTGTTTTGTTTTTTTTTTTTTTTTTTGTTTTGCTAAAATTTTGTAATTAATTTTTAGATTATTTCAAAAATTAATTTAGACAAATTTCGAAATAAAATGCGTTTCTTTCTGTATGCAACGGAAGCGCTTAAACCTAACGGCACCTAACAGTTAATACATGACACATATATATATACATACACATATACGTATATATATACGAATACATATGCACGCACTTACATAAGTTGCTTTTTTCTCAATAAAAATACAACTACTTTTTTCTTTAGCTAGTTTATAGTACATTTTCTTTTTTGTTTTGTTTTGATTTGCGTTTAGATCATCATTCATATACATACATACATACATGCATACATACATACACATATGCACACATACGTAAATAATTATAATTATAATTAATTAACTACCATAAAAACGTTGTGATCAAAACTAACGTCTTCTTTTTGCCTTCTTTTTCGCTTTCGTCTGTTCTTTATACAATTTAAGTATTGGTAGTATTTGCGTGTCTGTATGCGTGTGTCTGCGTGTGTGTGTGCGTGCACTTATATTTAATTAAATTAAATTTAATTAGTATACACTGCAAAAAATAAACATTATCACTCAAGCTGCAATTTCATTTGAATTACACTCGAATTTATAAAGCATACTTCTTGGGAGCTAGTTAAAAGTTGATTAAATTTATGCGCCCAAAAGTAGGCTACAGATTTTCTACCTGTGTTTAAGAGAAACTGGGAAAGTGGCTCCTAAAAGTATGCTAAATAAAATTGAGCAGCATCGAAATGTACGTGGAAAACTATATATTAATTGTTGATAGAAGTTTACGGAAAAACCCGCTAAAAAATTGTACAACAGAGAGGGATTACTCGAAATTCAACATAAAAAATGTACTTGACAAATTTTCGTGTCACTTGAAATATTTTACAAAAGTTGACGCGAATTTCGAAACGAAATGAAATATTTAAAATTCGTTTAATTGCATTTTTCAAGCCTTTTTTTTTTAGCATTTTTTGTTCTTCAATAGGGCAATGGTTATGTGTGGAATGCGTTGATTCGTTGCTGCATTTCTGAATGTATTTTTGTTGTTGTTGTTGTTGCTGTTGTTGCTGTCATTGAAACCTTTTATTCATTGCATTTTTATGTTTGTTTTTTATATTTTTATTTACTTAATTGTGTTTTTTTTTTGGCAACTCAACGTAAAGTTTTAGCTTTAATCGTATGTACAAGTCCTGCGGGAGTTGAAAAAACTGGAAGAAAAAAAAACTGAAAATCATATTACTGCGGCTTCTATTGTCAGGTACTTAATAAGTTTTTTATTTGCTGTGAATTTTCAACACAAAAATTGTGAGTTTACGCGTAGAAGAATGATTCACGAAATGTTTGCCCTAAAAAGTATGCAATGGTTTTTTTGTTTGTTCAAGAAATGAGTTGCCTTACAGTGCTCTGTGTGTGTGCGTGAGTATGCGTGTCTCTGTGTGTGTGTGAGTAGTAGTAGAATTATTCTTTTTCTTTTTGTTGCATTTATCCTTTGCCAGTGCTCTTCCTTTTTTTTTTTAATATTTTTTTTATTTTTTTTAGCAATACGCAGACTTTGTTTCTTGTTGTGTTTTGCTACAAAAGACGACCTTTGATTGGAAGACATCCGATTTTATGTTTTTGAATCTCAGGGTCAAGCCGCATATATATCAAATATGTACTTAGTTTTTTTTTCATCATAATTTACTTTTTTCTTTTAATATATTTTGTTAATAACTATTTCTTGGTTTTAACTAATTTGTGATTATTGTTAGAGTGCTAAGTGTTCGGCTTCAAAACGTTTTGCATTAAAATGAAACACTTGGTGGTTGTGGGAATGCCCTTTCCCTTGCGAAATACATAAGGTAGTCATTAAATAAACCAAGTTTATTTAGTATAAAATATTGAAAATTATACAGACTTTACTTCTTGGATCATTCATTTAGAGTAGGCTATATAAGAGAGCAAGAAATAACTGATTTGTAGGGAATTCCACTATTTGAAATTCTGCTCCGAAAAGCAAGCTATAAATATTTGTAAAATGAAGTCCAAAAGAAAACTGAAAGTCTTCTTTTCTGCTATGATATAATTCCCTAAAAGTTCTTCAAAATTTTGAGGCACAAAAGAGGAGATAGCTATGAAGCTTTCACTGTAATTCTGCTCCAAAAAGTAGGCTTTAAATATGTCTAAAAAGATCTGAAAGTTTGTTTTATATTTTGCTTTGAAAGGGCATTTCAACTACGATCTGCTGTGGCTAATCAATAAATAGTGTGTGTGTTTTTTCTACTAATCTTTTTTTTTTGTGTACACGAATTCGTTGTCAGCTGGTGATTACTGTACTCAAAATGAAAAGTACTTGAAATAAATTCCTGTTGCCTTATGAGCCTGGTTTTATTTAATTTAACTAGTTCTTGTCACTGGGTGAGAGTGTAAGTGTTGACTAACTTTCCTCACATATATATATATGTATATATGTGTATATATGTGTGTGTGTGAGTGTGTCTATGTATGTACAAATATGTGATTATGGATTTAGCTATATAGTTTAATTGGTAATTATTATTTACTAGTGGATTGCATTAAGTATATTACGACTTAAGCACAATGTTAACTTCGAGCCCCGTTTTGCAATGTTCGAGTTTCTTACTTGACTAGGTTTTTTTCTCAGTGTGTATATCCTCAATTTATATATATATATATATATATATATGTTATATATATATGTATGTATGCAGTTATACGAGTATATGTGTTTATTTGCATTTTATTTTGTCTTATCTTTTGTGGCAGTATTTAAATTACATTTTTTTCTGATCAAATTGGGTTTATTATTATATCTTATTTTTTTGCAGTGCTGAAAAGTATGCTGCATTTTTTTTTTTGGTTTTTTTGGTTTGTTTTTTATACCATTTTTCTCACATGAAGCACACTAAAACGTAAAAGTAAAAAGGCAAATTCAAAATGTTTGACATTATTAGCATATATATCTGTATATATATATATATATATATATAATTTACATTAATTATTATTAATTTATTACATTTAATTTAATTAATTTAATTTAATGTGCAAATGAACGCTGTACAATCATGAACTGACTAACTGATTGAATGACTGACTGATCGAATGAATGAATGAGACTGATTGACTGATGACCGATTGGTTTGCCTGTGTGTTTGTGCGAGCGTGCACACACATAAGCGCACACACACACGCACACCCACACAAGCCCGTTTGATTATAACCTAAAAACACAACCAATGAGAGCATATACACGTCTATGTATTTGACTTCTTTTTTTTTTTGTTTTGTTTTTTAGTTTTCTCTTTCGAATTCGCTTCGATTTTTGCATAGTTGGTACTTTTATTTAAATGTTTTTTGTTTTTTTTATAGTTTTTTCTATGTTTTCTATATTCTTTTTTTGCTTTAGCGTGTCGATTTTCCCAAGTGAAACAATTTACAAAAATGTTGTAGTTGAAATTGGATTTTTTTTTGGTTTAATTTTCTATCGATACATTCCTATCGATAGGTATTTTATTTGTGGCAAGCCCATTAAATAGCTATGCACATTTTTAGATGCGATTATTTTAGTTTTTAAATTTATTCACAGAAAAGTTACGCCATTTACTTGTCATTAGATTTTTTTCGCTTTTTTTTTATTATTTATAATTAATTTAAGTTGATTGTCTAAAACTATAACAAAAAGTTGTTTAGCTTGAAATTTCCGTTTGCTTTTCGCATGAAAAGGAAATTTTGTATTGCATACTTTTTGGCTTGCGCAACAAAATCCGAGCGAAAATAATATTTGGAATGAGCGCACACAATGAACGAAGCAAGCTGATTTTGATTTTCAAATTTCAAATATAATTTTATCGTATTACACATATATAATTTATACAATTTAATATACAATTTAAAAAAATTAACAAAATGTATTTTCAAGTAGATCTTTATTCTATATACAAAACGCACGAGTTTCTGAAACCTCTTTTTGCCTGAAGAAAAACTCCCCATTTTGAATTGTAAATTTCATTTCAGTTTTGGCTGTAGAAGATTTAAGAAACACGATAGAATCTTTGGTTATACCCTTGCAGAGGGTATTTCAGCTGTGGCAGGACATTGAGAGGGAAGGACATACGTCTATTTATTCACTCATTTTATGGGGCAAGTAAATGAAATTTAGTAGGAAGCTCCACTGGAAAACTATGCCATAGAGAGGAGGAATCGGAAGAATCGGAACCTTTAAAAAAGCTTGTGCCAGTCTGCAAGGGTATATGCTGTTCGGTGTGCCGAAGTTTAGCTTTTTCTAGCTTTTTTTTATTGGAAATAATAATTCATGTCTCGCTGTTAATTGGGTTTAACTGTGACTCGTATTATATCCGTTTCCGCTATGAATAAATCGAATGCATTTTGGAGGATGCTGTTTTTTCTTTCTGTGTAGTTCGTTACGCTAAGTTTAGTTTTGCATTTACTGTTATTATTATTATTATTATTATATAGGTAGGTATGTATGTATGCATATGTATGTATATACTCGTAATGTGTGTGTTTATATATATATATATATAGAGAGAGATTTTTGTTCAGACTTTTTAATTATATGCTTTTCATAACGGAAGTCGAGACAGTTGTCAAATAGTTTTTCCTTATTTCTGCGGGCAATGTTTGTTTTTCCTTTGTTTTCGTCTTTTATTATGTGTGTTTAATTTAATTATTTATTTATTAATTTATTAATTTTATAAGCTCAGTTGAATACTTTTTTATTTTTTTAATATTTGATGTAATTATTCAATATACAATTATCATATTTAATTATGGAGCTGCTGCGGTTGTCTGTATGTAAATGCTTAGCAATTTGTTGAGTGTTTGACTGTGTGTGTGTGTTTTTTATTTATTAATAAATTGATTTATGATATTTATGTTGTTGTTTTTTCGTTCCTTTTTAATATATATAACATTTATATTAGGTTTTATTTAATAGCTAAATATTTAAAAAATGTTAACTGTTGATTTTTATGCACTTTACATTTAAATGCACCAAATTCGGTGCTGCTATTTAAATTTAATTTTTAGTTTACTTCTTTCTTTTTTTTTCAAGTGTATTTTGTGTGTCTTTTTGCGGTTTTTTCTTTCTGTTATTGTTTGCCTTTTGTTATTAATTATTCAGTTGACACGCTATTCGCTTATGCAATTAGCCAAATTTGTTATTAACACTCGACCTGCACTTGATTTGCCTTCAGGCCAAGTGGGGCTGCAGCAACTGCAGCAATTAACTAAAATAAATATTTATAAATTAAGGTAAAATAATAGTAATTTACAGTTAAGTAAATAACAGGAGCTTTAATTAAAATTAGTCAATTTAAATCATTAGAAAGTCAGCCAAACCTTGTCTCAAGCTTTGCAGCTGAACAAATGGAGTATTAAGGCCTTTCTCTTGTGGAGACTCTTGGCCAAAAGGGAGTGCAAGATTTCATAGAAGATATTATATATTTCCAGCTATATAGAGTATCTTTAAGTCGATCACTCAAACGTTTTTGCTGGGTATTTAATAAAATAACTCCATTGTCAGCTGTTAGCTGCATTTCTGTGCTTTGTAAAAGGCTCTAAGTAATTGCCACTCTGCCAGCTACAGTTGAGGGAATATTTATATATATATTTTGCAAATATTTGGCCAATACTTCAAGCCAAGTCAAGCACTTAAATATACACACACACACATATATCATTTTAAGTGTATAAATGTGAGTGCATTTCTCTGCATACTTTGCCGTCGCTGTCGCCGCCGCTGCTGCTGCTTGGGCTGAAACTATTTTAATTAATTTACACATTCACAAATGTTGAATATTTTCGATTAGGAATTTTAATTAAACTTTTGCCCACTTTTGGAGCACGCACAAAAAGCCAAAAGCCCAAAATAAAAGCCAAAAACTAAAGCTCAAGTCGTGCCAGGGCAGCAGTAACAATTATAAACACGCAGCAGCAACAACAGCAGCTTGACAACTCTGAGAGAGAGCTGAGCAGAGTTGTCGCGGCTGCAGCGACGTTGGCATTTCTTCTGCTAATAGTTTTCAGTAGTTTTCATTTATGGTTTTTGCCCTATTCCCATTTGCATACTTTGATGCACTCACCGAGGGTACAACGACTTTGTAATGCATTGAGGCAGGCCAAGAGAGGAGCAATCTCCAATGCTTTTGTCAGAGTTGGTAAGGGTATACAATGGTCGGCCTTAGAGCGTTTTTTTGCTTAAGTTTTTGAATTAACACTCGCATGTAAATTGCATTCCATTCCACACTTAATTTGTTGCATACCCTGCGGCGCTTTGGCAACGCGTCGCTGTTAATTTCTGGTGTTTGGAAAAGTTTTTCTTTTTTTGTGCAAAAATCAATTAAAAATGCAAAAAAGAAAAACGAGAAATAACCTTGCGGTGAGTTTTGTTTTGCTTTGGCATTTAAACTGAAGCTAGGTGAGTTCTTTCCCCCCTTCCCCCAGCCAAGGCCTTTCGCTGCTTTTAGCCATGTCCAGAACTCAGCAATTAAAAAGTTAAAAACTTTAAATTAAACCTGCCAATGCTTAAGAATTGAGAAATCTACGTGCAGTGCATAATTAATGCACAAAACAATGCGATTTTGCCTTGAATTTTCCCAGTTTTAAATAAAAATTGAAAACCAAATTAAATACAGAATTTTAAATAAAAAAAAACTTGGTATCAGGGTAATAAAGCCAAGCCAAATGAGGGCAATGTTATTAACTTAATTTGTCTATAAAATTGTGCAATAAGTTTGACTGAATTATTCGGCTATTTACCATAATTAAATTGTCTAAAAAATTACATAAACGAATAGCGAGCAATATTAGCTTTTTTTCATAATTTTTAGCTTGTTTTGATACCCTTACAGAGAGTATTATAAACCGGTTTAGTTGCTTCAAAGGAGGCATCATAAATTTATGCATTTAGACGAGTGGATTTAGCCAAAGTCCGTCCGTTTGTCTGTTCACAGGATTTGGCTTGGAATTAAACCTGCTTTGTGGTGCGCGCAGCGCATATGTCGGAGCCAGCCGGATCGGACTACTATAGAATATAGCTGCCAAAGAGAAGAGCAGTCGGCCTAACAGCTGTTTTCTCACAGAATATCTTAACGAAGATATCAGCCAAAGACTATTGGAATCGGACTACTATATAGCTGCCATATTGCTGGATCTGATCAAAGTCAGCTCTGTAAGGGTATGTAATATTCGGCGTGCCGAAGTTAGCCTTTGTTTTACTAGTTTTGTTTAGTTATTGCATTGCTGTGTTCTTCATAATTGAATTGTCTTAAATTTCAGTGTGATCTTTAAATATATTTAAATGTATTTATATGTTCCATATATATATATATATATATATATATATACGCCTATACAATGGTAACTATGCTTGTATGTATTTGTTTTTGTTGTTGTAGTAAAAATGTGTGTGTGTGTTTTTGTTTTTTTGTTTGTTTTAAAAATTTGTTGCCTTCGTTTGAGACAACAATTAACTAAATTTATTTCAGAATTTCGCGCTTCATTTTTGACCAAGTCGCCTTGAGGCAAACACTTTGGCTTTATCTATGTAATATTTACGTTTAATTGTAGCTTAGCTAAGACTAATTAAGACTTAGTGGCTAATTAAGTGTAGATTATCAATATAATTTTTAGTTACTTATGCTAAAACCAGTTTTCTGAATTGTTTTCTTTATGCATTAGCAAAGTGTTTTTGTATTTTATTGCTATAAAATAATGCGAAAAATATGCACAAATAGTTGAAATAATTAAAATTTGATTACGATACCTCGATAACTCGATAACTCGATAGGTCGATACCTCGATACTTCCACACGCTCACACATACACACAGACATACATTTTGAAACACACTCTGAACACATGCAGTCATTTTTTTTATTTATTTTTTAATTTTTTGTTAAATTTAAAATGCCGTCTTAAAACATTTTTTTTTTGTTAAGTGGTTTTTGTTGTTGTTGTCGTTCTATTTGTGTGAAACTTTAGAACTTAAAATCAACAAGGAACTTTTTGGCGCTCAAAAATACAAATACAAATTACAAAAAAAAAAAATTAATTGTACAACACTGCACAACCATTCCACCACCCACACATTCCTATCGGATCTATCGAAAAATGTCCTAACTTGTTTTTTGCTTGTGTCAGTGCCACTTTCGCCCCACTACCAATGCATTTGGATTGAGTTGAATTTCGTTTTCCAGAACTTACGTTAACCAACACTACTTTACATACATATTCTGTTTTTTTTTTCATTTTGTTTTTGATCAACTGCTCCCAAACTTTCGCTCGATTGATTCAATTTTCCAATTGTTCGCTTCGCTCCGCTTTGCTTTACAATGGCTGGCTCCATGAGTTGTTCATCGTTGCGTTGTCGATTGTGTTATCGATACTATCGATATTAACACTGATACTACTGTTGCTGCTGCTGCTGCTGCTACTGCTGTTAGTGTTGTATAACGCTGATGATATGCTCACGGTGTTACTCATCGTATATTATCCACGATCCACGTCGCGTGCGGCGAACAGGGTCCGCAGCGAGGTGAGGATTAAATTCCACCACCCCGCCACGAACCCAAGTGGACGTTATAAGGTATTATCAGTGCCCATTTTAAGCAGCTCGAACTTCTTTTTGGCTATCTTCGAGTATAATATATCAATCGGTTGCGCCTGATCGTACAAACTGGGCGCCTGCAATATAATTAACGCCGTGCCGACCACGCAAGCGATCGCGAATATCCATAGAAACAGGCGATCCAATACCATGGCTACGTACTTCCAATCCTCTTCCACCTGGAGCGAGAATAATTGCATAGAAATTAATATAAAATATGTTTAATAATGAAGAGGACCTAGGCTTTGGTTCCTTTCTCTCAACTAGTCTAGGTCTAAGGCAACTCCTGCCTGAGGTTTCAAAGATTTCTGCTCTTAAAACAGATTTTTAATGACTATACTTTGACTGGATACCCTTTCTTTTCTGTCAAATATTCAATTGAAGTAATGCGACTATTGCTGTAATTCATTGGCTGTTTTATTCAAATGCTGTTATCGATTCGAGTTGAGCTGCAGAGCAAAAAAAAAAAAAAAGTTGAATTCGACAAACAGAGCTGATTCAGGACTTTTTGCCAGGATTGAGGACTGTGGCCACACAATGATTGGCAAACTTGCACTCTGAATCACGGATTGCGCTTTCCGATTGCTGGCAATGCAACCATTTTGTGCACAAACAACTCAATCACTCAGTTTGAATTCAGCAGCCCTCGCCCCCCCCTGCCCCTGCCCCTGCCGCATACTCCATCGAATTATCCCCTTTCACAATTTTTGATTAGAGAAATGCAAGCAACGTGATTCGAGTAAGAGGAGACGGAAAACACGGCTGCATGGCTCGCTGACTAATGCGGGTTATCAAGAGCCAGGGCCATAAACACATCCCGATCCGAGAATTTTTCCCCCTTTTCCTATATACTCGCATGTGGCCTGGTTTGCTCTTGGTCTGGTTTTGGCCTGGCTAACTGACTCACTGGCAAATAGCACAGAGCTACAAAACTGGCTAACACATTTCTATTTTAATTTAATTGAATTTAAAAGTACTTACACTCTCGAATTTATCCTTGTTTTTCACATGCTGCGCTATAAAGCGCGATCCTTCGATAGTCTTCTCCATTTCCCGTGCATAGGGTCGCTCGAATGTGGGACTCAGATCGGCAGCGGCGGCAGCAGCAGCTGCTGCAGCAGCGGCTGGACAGCAGCCGGGACTGATATCCCCATTGAGACCCGAGGGGCTAAATAGATCATCGTCAGCTCCTGGCAATGGCAGTGAGGAGGGCAACGGTGGATCGCCAAAGCAATGGGCGGCAATGCCGCCCGCCGCCGCCAAGTCGAAGCGATGCGAGGCAGGTAGAACTAGGCATAAAAAAGGAGGAAGAAAAAGAGTGAGAAAATGAGAGAGAAAAAGATGAAAGTCAGTCGATATGGTCAGGATGCAATAAGGATATTAGGTAAATCAAATTACAGCAGCTATTTCGCAGCTATTTCTTTTCATTATCATCTGCTTTTTCCTTTGCTTTCCTTTAGTTTTCTTTTCTTTTCGCATTTTTTATTTTCTCAAATGCAATTTGTAACTTTTCTCTACTTTGCTTTGTATTGAGGCAATTTTATTTTCACATTGTCCCTAAGGAAGCAGCTAGAGAAACAATAAAAGAAACGCTGTAAATAGTTTTTGCTGCCAGGTCTTCTACTTATTATACCCTTCCTGAGGGCATTATGACTTTGCCACAAAGTGTGGAATGCATTGAACAAGTCATCTAAGACCCCATTATTGATAAGGAAGATGAGGCAGGTCCTTCTGTAAACTAGTCTCTCGGTTTTTGAGCTGGGTAAAGGACATTTGGTGTGGAGCCTTCTTAGGCCAGAAACAGTTGGATCAGACTTCTATAAATGTTTTTTCCCCTCTGCAAGGGTATATAATCTTCGGTGCAGTGAGGTTAACCTGTCCTTACTTATTTCTTGAATTTATTTGGCTGACTGTTGCGAAGTTTCGATTTCTCCTTCCATTCAACTCAACTGCATAGAACTAATAAAAGTATAAACAAAAAAATAAAAGCAAAAATGTAAAGAAAAATCATTAATTTGGTAGCGAAAAGTAGTTGCCAAAATGGCTTCGACTTGAAATTTTGAGGTTTTCTTTTCTATTTTTTTTTTTGTGCGGTTGACTGCACTTCCATTGAATTTGAGTCTCTTTTTTGAGTGGTTTTATGGGTCGAATACTTATTTTTTAAATGGCGGCCAAAACGAGGTGCTAAAAGCAGCTAATAGAAGTCTGCAATGCGAAATAAGTTAAGTCTTTCAAGTAATTAAAGTTCGAATAAAAATAAATGCAGCTTTTGGCTTTGCATGAATTCCATGGAAAACTTTTTACTTACTTTTTGAAAGGGTTGATTTGAATAGAAGAATTGATCGCTTCAAAGTTTAAATTTTAATTTTTGTTAAGTGAAAACGAACCAAAAATAATTATTCGGAATTTTAATAAAATGAATTCCACACAAATCGTTTTCGCTTTATTTTTTTTTGGGTATATTTCAATAAAATTCCGCTGGGGCTTATAGTTTGATTTCTTTGTTTGTTTTTAATATGAATTCCACAGAAAAGTAAGTCTAATTTTTTGAATTCCAAGTGAAAGCATAAAAGTATTTCTATTTCTATTTATTGTATAAAACTTTTCATTCTTTTGTTAATTGTTCCTTGTCAGCGCTGCAAAGTTATTGACGCTTTTTATAGCAGCTTTTTGCTTGAAGTTTTTCTCATTTTCATCTAGAATGAAAACTAGTTTTCATTGAGGTGTTTTCTTTGTGTAGATATATATATATATATTTTTTTTTCTGCACCTATTTCCATTTTTTAATGAGCATCCGAGCAAATGGCGTCAGAGCAGTGACAAAATGATACAAAAGTAATTTAGAAAGCGAATAATTCTTTTTGCTGAGTTGCCTCAACTTTTCACTAGCAACTTATGCAACTTGCAACTTGCAACTTGTCTGTCTGTCTGTCAGTTTGCCACGTTTTCAGCTTTTAAATAAGGGTAAGAAGAGTATTTGCTGTCTGCCTCGCCTCTTGCCCCGTTAATTGCCATAAATTATTTGCACTGCCTGCAAAGGAGTGGCAAAGGGGAGAGGCGAGAGGAAGGACCTTAAAACTGCACATAATTTCAATGTACTTGCGCATATTTAAAACGAAACTCTATAAACTCTTTGGCTTGTACACTGGAAAAAAATACCTCGTTTTAAAGTATATTCCGATTTTTTATGGACTTAAAATTAGAAAGTAAAACAATAGAAGTATGCCTAGAAAAAAGCCTACTTTTATATATTTTCTGCTAAAAGAATATAATAAAAGAATAATACTATTTTTGTGGAATTCAGTATAATTTTCAAGCAGGGAAAGCGTTCTTTCATATATTAAGTTTAGAACAATTAATATCTTTATTAAGAAAATATGAACAGAATATAATTTTTAATCTGAACCCCATTTTCTGGGTATTTTAATAGTAGACCTAAATAATTATTTGTTAGTTACAGGAACTGTTTAGATAAAGGAGGGAAGATCTTCAAAATTATAATTATTTTCTAAAACAAGAAGTAATGAAAACAAGGGATAGAAAGATAAGCTCGAAACTTACAAGAAATCTTATTTTTTTTTATAGGAATTTTAGTCGAAAAACTTCATTATTTAAAAAAAAATTATTAAAGGAACTATAGAATGGTTTTCCATTAATTTTTGGGTGAACTTCCCCTGTTTTTCTTCAAGTGTAAGTTAGTTCAAGTCTATGAAGCGATTGCCTGGCCAAGCCAGTTGAAAAACAAGCATAAATCTGAAGGCGGCAACAAAAGCAGCACCTACCAGCAGAAGAACTCAGAACTCAGAACTGAGAGCCCAGAACGTAGAACCTAGAACCTAGAATCGAGAAACTTGCAACAGCAAAGTTTTGAACAACACAAAAAGTTTGCGTTAGTTGGAGAAGGAAAATATATAGAAAGTTTTGCTTGTTTTGTGAGGACTCTCCTCTCTTTCTCCTTCTCCTTCTCCTTTTCTTTCTCTGGTTTAGAACAAGGATATATGTATGTAGCTAAGGAGCTTACAATCGTTCTGTTTGGTGTAGGGAAAGTATGAAAAGCTTCGGCATTGTGCTCACAATTATGTAAAGCGGATTGAAGAGGAACCGGAAAAGTGATTATTTTTCCCAGGGTGTAGAACAAGGAGTATTACCTGGTATGCCATAATCACCGCTAAAACGTTTCGAATCGTAGTTAACAAACTTATCCACATCCGGCGGCAAATGAAAGACGTCCGTTAGGACCTCGGGCGGCTGATCCTCCTCGGGATCCTCCTTTTTGGGCCGCTCTATGCAGAGCAGCTTGGGCAGGATTTGTATAAAGACACGCTGCACCCAAGGCGCCATGCGATGCGTCACAGGAGATCTACAAGAAAAAAAGAGGGTTCAATATTGTAGGAAGAGTCTCTAAAAGAATGAGGATTAGGGTTGAAAAACTCACCTAAAGTTGACATTCAGCACCGCAATGGTAACCACAACAGAGAGCGTGACTAGCATCATAGTAAATAGAAGATACTTTCCCAGGAGCGGTACGGTCAGTGAAGTCGGCGGTATAATTTCGGCGAGTAGGAGAAAAAACACAGTCAACGATAGCAGAATACTGATACAGAGTGAGATCTTCTCGCCGGAATCGCTGGGCAAATAGAAGACCAGCACCGATAAAAATGATATGCCGACACATGGTATGATTAGATTGACGGTGTAGAAGAGTGTCTTTCGTCTCAGCGTCAAATTGAATACGATATCCAGATAGGGTTCCTCACAGCAGCTGTAGAATTTCTCATTCCGTACCGCCGGCACCCGCATAATATCCCATTCCACTGATATATAATAGTCCTGCAAATCTATGCCCACTTCTATATTATCCGAGTCGGCGGTTTGCTTTAAATGCCGCAAGTCAACCTGTAAGCAAAGGAATACCCAAATTTTATTAAAAAAGGATTCAAAGTTTTGAATTATACAACAATTTCTATCTTAAAAATATTCAGAAAATATATTTACAGACGGTAAGTCCTTAAAATTTAGAAGAAAACTAGTTTTCAAAAATCGTAAACTATCAAATCCTTCTCAACTATAAAGCTCGAACAAATTGGTATTATCCTTGTTAGAAGCAATCTTTAATCCTATTGGATTTTATATGAATTTCGGTAGAAAGTTTCTTTCAAATCTATTTTAGAATATATATTGCTTTCTCCAAGTTTTCTCTTCCTTTCCTCTCTCACTCTCTCGAGATATTCAATTAATTTGATATCAGAGGCTATAAATATAAACTGGAAACTGTTCTTTTTATTCGCCTTTATCACCGTCTTTGTCTCTGTCTCTGTCTCTCTCCGTGTTCGCTCTCGGATCTGTTGATTTATGCGGGAAATTCGTGTGACAATGCAACACCTGTGCGATTGGATTGCCATTAATGTTGATTTGTTGGCTCATTTTCCAAAGCAAAGCGATGGAAAATCAACTTTTGGGGGAAATTCAAGTGTTGTGCTTCGGTTTTGTCAAACAGCTGGCGCGCAATGAATTTTCAGAGGCAGAGCGAATGGCAGTCGGAAAGACAGGTGCAAATCAAAGGTGATGCTGATTTTCTCCATTCTGTCTGTCTGTCTGTCTGCTTGTCTGACTGAATGAATAAAACGTACTCGCACTCGATACTTTTTGACAAATTTTTGACAATCGTCAAATTGCGCACGAAAATTGCGAATTGCGAATTGCGAGAAATGAAAATTGAGATGGCAGCTGCTCTGATAAGTTTCACTCACGTTCTCTCTCTTCTCTTTCTCTTTTCTTTCTGTTAGCTCTAAAAGTAAATGACATTTCAATGTTATTACATTTACTTCATTTCATTTTGAGTTTATTGTTCTTGTTATTGATTGCTGCTGTTGTTCCTTTTGCTGTTCTTCATTTATTATTTTTCAACATATTCCTATTCTTTTCTTTCACTCATTCGACTGGCATAGGGAACCGTTTCGTTATGGAAAGTGTGGAAAGAGAATAGAAAAAGACATACAGTGCTGTCCAAATTAATAATTCCAGCAGAGAGTACTAAAAGTTTGCAATGCCAAATTAAGATGGAAAAGGCAATTTTTAGGCAATCTTATTTAGCGACTCAATGATTTCCTTTCGCAGCAAATCAGCTGCTTTCCTTTGGGAAGTCGAGCTTTGAGCTTTAAGCTCTTTGCGACAGGTGTTGATCGCAGCAGAACGCACAAATCAGTTGCAAATCGTCCATTGACGGCAGTAAGTGTCGGCGCGGGGGGCTGCTGCTCTTAGTCGATTGATTTTATATACAAATATATATAAATATATATACATAAGTGTATGCACATATATATATATATAATTATAAGTGCAAGTGAATATTAAATATTAATGTGTATATTAGGTGACAGTGCGCAGCTTAATTAGTATATTTATCTCATCTAATTTGTTCTTGTGTTTTCTTCCTAAACAAATGCGCAACAGAGCAAGCGTCTGAAAAGGCGCGCATTTTATTTACCGTTTTTTTTTTCTGTGTTCTTCTTGTGTTTCGTATTCGCCAACAGGCAGCAGTTGTTCAATGGATGCAGTGCATGTAAGTCAGTTGTTATGCTCTCTCCCTCTCTCTCTCTCTTCAATCTAAGATGCAAGACAACATTTTAAGAGCAAGCGTCGCCTAATGCAATTTTAAAGAGCGCGCGCTTAGATCCAAAGAGTATGAAGCTATTAGCTTTTAGCTATTAGCTTCATACTCTTTGCTTAGATCGGTTTCATTCCAGCTTTGCAGGGGCTATTGTTACTTTGTCACGTAAAGTGCAGTGCGTAAAGTAAATAAATATAAAAAATAAATAGATAAATTGATCAGGAAGATGAGACGAATCAATCCGTCTGTCTGTTGCTATGAAAAAAGTCTGTACTTTTGTTTATTACATTTTAAAGATATTTTTACTGCTCATTTACAACTTTTTTTATTGAATGTTTGACGCGTTAAATGTGAAATTAAATGGAAAATAAAAAAGTGGCTTGTAACCAAACCAGTATTAAATAAGTTTCCAGTCATTAACTGAATCTACTTTAACATATCATCATTAATACCTCGTAATACGTTTGCGCTGATGCTGTAAATTGGCACAGACAGAATGCGAAATAAGCGACGAAATCAACCGACAACAATTGTGCTACATGCACACATACACATACATACACATATCTATAAGTGTGTGTGTGTGTGTGTATATATGGGAGTATATTCGTATGGCCAGCAGAAAGAATGAAGGCATTTTTTTTCTTTCCATATTTGAGTTAAGAGCGTGTGAGTTAAAATCAATGAAGCATGTTGAAGCTTTCGATGCGTAAATTCGCCTTATTTGGCAAAAGAAATAATAAAGAAAAATATCGAAAAACATGGAGTAAAACAAGAAAAAACAAGAACGAAAAAAAAAAAACATAAGTAAATGGTAAATATGTGCTGTCATTTTTCGTTGCTTGTCCTTTTCGTAATGAACAACGCAGGCAGTGGCGCCATCTAGCGGACAGCTATGTGGCGCAACAGTTTTACAGCTTCAGCTATTTATAGGACTGTTCCCTGAAAGAGCTTTATGAATTGTTGAATCGTTTTGCTTATCGTATAAAGAAAATTATTAAATCTTCATTAAAGTTGAATCAGTTTTGCTATCTAATTAATTAATATATGGTTTCTTTTAACTAAAATTTAGCTACGAAAGATTTTTACTTCTTGGATTGACTGAAATTTAGACTAAGACTTTGGCTAGGCTCTTCTATCCAAGAAGCTTAAAATCGAGCTTATTTCTTATTTTCAGACTGATAGACTTTTCTTTTATTAGAAAAGTAACATTGAGAGATTTAGTCAAAACTTGGATTTAGACAAAATCCACTCTTGGCTAGAGCTTAGGGTAGGCCTGATTAAAAAAGCCTCTCTAAGTAAGGGTATTACCAGTTCGATATAGGAAATATGTATAAATTTTTAACTTGTTTTTTTTTTTTTTTGTGCTGTTGATGTCAGTGTGGATTTTGTTGTAGCCGCTGCTCCTTTGACAAACGAGTCCCGAAAAGTTTTCAAAGGCGTGGCTGGGTTCATTAAACGCAGCTGCTGGCTGTTATCTTATCTAAGCACACCACGCACACACACATGCTGCTCCACACACAGACAGAACCAGAGAGAGAGAGAGAGCGAGCGAGACAGAGTTATGTGATTTATCACATGCCAAAGGAAAGGAACGTGTCAAGTGTACAAAAAAAGCAACAAGAACACAATAAACATTAACAACAGTATTGAAATAAATATATAACCTCAAGAGTGTGCCACGCCCCAACGCAGCAACCTTTATTGCCGACCCCCCGAACCGAACCGAACCCTCTTTATTCTTTTTTCCGAATCGAACAATCAATTGTCAGTGCGTGTTTTGTTGTTGTTTTTCTTCCCTTTTTTTTTCTTTTGTTGTTGTGTCATTTTCAAGGTCGCATTTCCTGCCTTTTTTTCATGTTTAAAAAGTCATTTTCTCACGGAAAAACCATCATATATATCATGGAAGCCAGCCAGCCAGCCAGCCAGCCAGCCATTGAATTTGGCGATTTAATGCTTTTATAATCGACTTAAACGTTTGATTAGCGTTTGATTAGCAGTCAGTCAATCAGAGTCAGCTGCAAGCACAGCTCCGTAGAGTACTGTGATGGATGGCTTGAGCCAGTTCTCTTTTGATTGACAGGCAGTGAATATATATATATATATATATATATATATATATATATATATAGAAAGAGAGACTATATATGCGGAGAGAGCACTTAAGTACTCTTCCTTCTCTACTTACCATGTAACCATCGTATGTCCAGGAGCCGAATTTCATGAAACATGTTTGCTCATCG
This sequence comes from Drosophila repletoides, assembly GCA_018150835.1. Lineage (NCBI taxonomy): Eukaryota > Metazoa > Arthropoda > Insecta > Diptera > Drosophilidae > Drosophila > Drosophila repletoides. The sequence continues at coordinate 662,704 of JAECWQ010000202.1, forward strand.
AATGGAAAATATTCGACATCAATTTCACAAAAGGATTTATAAATGGCAGGCGGCTTCCAGACCACTTTTCCTGTATGATGTAAAATTGCTTTTGTCATTATTGTCACTTCATAGTTGCCATCGGCGCTGTAAAAAATGAGATACATATAAAAAACACGATTAATATAAATGGATATACATCAGTTTAGTAAGGAATTAAAGCCTGTAGAAAGTCTTGAAACTAGTTGAATTTTCACAAAATTTATATAATTATATTCCGCATAAATTTCACTGAGAAAAGTGAAACCTACTTTTGGGCTAAAATTGAAGAATAAACCAATAGAAAATTTGGTATTTTAATTTATTCCTACTTCTCTGATTAAGCCCTCTCTTCGATTGAGGCCTTTGCCGACAACCTTTCTTTTTATTTCATCTTTACTACTTGATGCTTTTGGCTTGCATTTTAAATAGGAAATTCTTAGAAAAAAGTATAGCATACTTTTTGAGGCAGAATCGTTGAAAGGCCTTTTGCAATTATCATAGATGAGAGAATGAATAGATAAATCAGACACATAAGATAGATATTTATTTTAATCAGCTGAATTTTCGCTACAAATTTGATTTAATTTGAAGGTTTTAAATCAATTAAAATATGCGTAGCTGTTGGAATTCATAATTTATGAAGAGAAACTGCTGGCTTTTCATAATTTAAATTAAATCACAAATCCTCAGCAGGATGATAATATCTAAATAACAAGTCTTTCAGGTGTATGAAAGCGGTTTAAGGTTTTTAAATGAAAATATTTCGGTTTGAAAAAGCTGAAAAACCGCAGCCAAGTGTTACCACATCGCACCACACACACATAGAAAGAGAAATGGAGAGTGAGAGAGAGAGAGAGGGGGAGGGAGAGTAGGAGATGCCACTACTTAGAGAGACAGAGAGAGTTCTGTAGAACCACATTACCATTTCCGGCGGCCATATTAACTTAACGCCATAAATCTCAGCGCTGGCATTACATTGCGGTAGATTCAGGCTTCGGTTTCGGTTTTTGGCTGTATGCGAAAGCCGCTACACCCACAGGCAGACACCCTACTTTTCATACGAGAAATATATGTATGTATTTCTATTCCCATGGCTTTGGCTTTGGCTTTGGCTTTGTTTTCTTTAATTAAATGAATGTTGTTGACAACTTTATTATCAGCCGAACTTTTGTGAACCCACAGTGAACCCCAGCCCAGCCCAGCCCAGCCAGCCCAGCCTCAGCTGCCAGAGCCACTTTAATTCTATTATTGTGTATTTCCGCTTCTCTACATATATGTATATGTATATGTATATATATCTGTGATTCTTTTTCAACTGCTTTAGTTTTTAGCAGCCGCAGCCGCAGCGGCAGCAGCAGCGTTGCGAAATCAAAAGAAAAAGAAATAAAATTTCATTATCTTTCATTAGATTTATAAAAATAGAAATGGCGCGCGCTGCTCCTCGCTGAAAGCGATAGAAACAAAGTTAGAAACAGAGAAACTCTGCCCTACTACCCCTCTCTGCCGCTCTTTCGCTCTTCGACTCGGTTTCAACTTTTAGCCAAAGAGATGGAAAGATGGCTCTCAGTGTGGCACACAGATTAACGCGCTGATAGCCGCAGCTGGCGCCGGCTGCGGCTGTGGCTGCGACTGCGGCTGCGGCTGAAGTAGAGGCTGAGCCCGATGCTCATACGCCTCGTTGTCCACTCTGTCTTTCTCTCTCTCTGTGTGTGTGTGTGTGTCACCACAGCCGAATCGCCGTGAAGATAATGGCTGCAATTGCGGTGACCCCCAGGCGTGGTTTTGGTTTTTCGGTTTGGTTATAAACTTTAGTTCTCTTTGTCTTTTTTTTTATACTTTGTACTCATTATAAATGTATGTAAGAATAGGGTGTTTTAGGCTGATTTATAGCTTTGTCAGATGTTTTTATAACTACATAGTTCAATAGAAATTTTATTGTATAGATTTGTAGTGTGTAGTTTCATTTTTATTTATGTATTTGGCAATTTTTCCTATAATTCTTTGCTTATTTTTTCTCATTTTTAGTCCTTTTTTTGATGAGAAAATGACGGAGTAGACCTGGTCATAATATGCTTATGATTTAATGATCGGAGAATGCATAAATTTGAGTTATTCCCTGCAAAAAGAAGCTGAACTTCTTTATATAGATAAGTTTAGATTAAAGAGTATCTCCTAGTCGAGCCTTCGCGACTTCAGCGCAGTTTTACATACTTTTCTCTCGCTGTGTTTTTGCTTCCTTTTTTTGCAGCTTCGCCAACGGCCATTTTAAATGGTTTTTAGCCATTAATGGCTAGCTGCCGTTGTTGTTGTAATAACATTTTAAAATGCTTTGCTTTTGGATTTGGATTAAGTGTAAAAGTAGTACTAGGACTACCAGTACCAGTACCATGTCTGACAGTGTATGCAGCAATAGCTGTAGCTATGCCTTTGCCTCTGCCTCGACCATTGCCTAAGGACATCGCTGCTAATGGACACTACGCGATGAGCACGGTGGGCGTTGGTTGGTGGGGCGTGGCCCATGGAATGGGCGTGCTGTACGGCAGCCTCTGCTAGTATATAACATTAGCAGCAATTTTTGTTATTTTTTTTTAGAATGAATTTGTAATTAGAAGCTAAAATGTATTTTTAATTAGTTCAGTAATTTTAGTTGATCCTGCAAAAACCATTTTACTGCAGTTGCTCAGTTTTTCTAAAATACTTTAAAAATATCTCTAAATTTATATAAAGCTTTTAAATCATTTGCTTAAAATGGACTTGAAGCAGCTTTTGAATGGTTTCAGACACAAATTGCTTGAATATCTTGTAAATATTCAGTAATACCCTGTAAGAAAAGCTAAACTTATGAAACTGCGGCTTTTCTGGAACAAAAAACTGTTTCGAAATAGCCAAAAATACCCTTGAAATTCTCAAAATTTATGATGTCAGGCTTAGGCTATTAGCGCTGTGTGTTTACTCTATGAAAAACCAGGAAAATACTCGTATTATCCATAATAGAGACCACTAAGTGTGGCTGCCACAGGAGCTTCGGTTTCGGCTGCGGCTTCCTGCAATTGCAATCAATTTTGAGACCCCAGAAATTCCTCAAAACAAAGCAAAGTAGAGCGGAGAGCTGAGAGCGGAGAGCACAGGGAAAAGGCGGCGTCATTGACACAGCTCGAGTGCGATTTTAATTTCTTGGATCAACATGAAAATTAATTGCTGGAATTAAGCGGCTTTTGACAAATATAAACACAGTGTCTCGCTTCAGACAAGCAGAGGATGTCCTTGGAAGCAGCAGCAGCGAGGGAGAGAGGGGACTATCCTGTGAAAGTTTTGCTGCCTATGCCTAATGGCAGCGCTTATTTATTGTGGCTGCTGTTTGCATAAAGTTTCCTCTCCCCCCGCTTCACCCTTAGTAGAAATGAGACGTGTTTGGCTGTGCTGGTTGGTGGCTCGGTTTCTCGGTTTCGATGCGTATTTAATGAGCCACCAGTCTTAGCCAACTACTCAACACTCTGCCCCTGCTGCTTAAGTGGATGCTCTATGGCTCTACTAATTATGCCTGGTCAGCGGGCAGAATGCAATATGGAGAGAGAGGCGCATTCGATCTCTTTGGATTTAAATTGTGCTTATGATTTACACCCGGAATTTTTTGATATGCAAATTTACAATTTTCCAAAATTGCAATTCGACATTTGAAATTGACAAACGCGGCGAAATTGTACGAGCTATGCAGGCGAACATACAGCAAACAATTAGAACAACAACCGCTCGTTCAGCCACGTCCAATAAATTACAACTTTTGACGCTTGTTTCGAGGCCGAAATGCCGATTTATTCTACACTTGGAAAAATATAGAAATATTCCAACAATTTTTAGAAATAGCTGGAATTTAAGACAGTTTTTAATGTCTTTTTATAAGGCTGGTTAATAGACATTTAAAATCATTTTTATCGTAAAGCAAAGTGCGAACTAAAATCTTGACTCTGGCTTACAAGCAAGTCATGGAAAAATATGGAAAATATTGAGTGAAATGCTTTGACATTTCCTTTGGAATATTTCGATTATTAATTGCTAAAATGAAGAATGGAAAGGCTGGAAAATTTGAAGAGAAAGAAGTTGTTTCCATGGAGGTTTTTAGCTCATATGTAAATTCTCTATATTTTTTAGGGAATTGTATTAACTTTTATATTAAAGCAGAATCAAACCAAGAAAAAGATTAATATTGGAATCTACTGGAAACCGAGCCACATCGCTCTGTTTATCTTTATTTAAGTACAGAATTATTTTTAATGAAATTTAGCAGAATTGTTAGATATTTTTCGCTGAGTGTATTTTGTATATTTGGCCAAGTGTGGAGCGGCGCTCATTCGCTCAGGTATTTGTGGATAGACCGCGTTTACAAAGGCCTCGTTCAACTATTTGTTAGCTATTTCACGTTTAGCAGGCAATTAAACATTTTTCATTGCATACAAATGGGCGCAATTTCATTCGCTCTCTCTTTGCTGTGTGTGTACACACATATATATATATTGTGTGTGCGTGTGTGTGTGTGCATACATTTTGTCTTGGCTAGCACAAAAAAAAAAAAAAAAAAAAAAGAATTGCTGGGTGAAATATTGCCATTTTCGACGCAATTGTGAAATTTAACGCATTTTCTCTCTCTCATGGGAAGCCATGTGAAAATGTATTTGCATTTAAGATACTCACACAAACAACAGGCGATATTTTCCGCATACGAAGAGTATTTTGTTTTTTACCCTCTCTCTTCATAAGCTGCAGTATTTTCTGCTTACAATTGTTTACTTTATTGCGACATTGTTTTAAATTTATTTTCTCTCTTTATTGTTTTTCATAGTGTGACAACTTAAGGTGATTGTTTGATGGACATTTAAACCGGCAGTGAAATGAAATTACTACAGAAAAAAGGTGAGATTTTTATTCATTTATTTTTACTATAAATATTGCGACATTTTTATATGTGAAAGGCAGAATTTCACAGCAAATTTGAATACTCAATAAAATTGTATCGGTTTATTGAATATTAAAGAATTTACATTTTAGATTGTCATCAAAAAATATGTGTATTAAATTCTTGGCATATTTTAAAAGTGAACTGAAAACAGAAGCGATTCTTATAGGGACTTTTAAATTGCCATAAAAAGGACTCAATGTAATTTGATGTCTCCTGTAAGGATCCAAAAAATATTCAATTTTATTTGGAGTGTTATTTCTTAATCTTTAAAGTATAATAATCCAATAAAAATAATCAGATTTATTTATTATTTTATGACTTTATGGTTGAAGAATTCAATACGCTTTTCTCTGTATTTTTTTACTAAAAAAATAGGTCAAAATAGGTAGTAAAAAAAACAAGTTTTAGAACCAAATGCAAAGTAGTTTTTTGAACCAAGTTCCATTAAAAATTTCGCTACAAACTTGGCTTGTTTTAAGTGCTTTTTAATTGAAAATAATGCTCATAAAATAATTTCAAAATAATATGGGTAAAATTTGTACTTTGAGTAAAAGTTGTAGCTGTAGCTTGGAAGCTTTCAACCTGAGAGTCTATCAAAAAAATGGAGCAGGCAACTCCATTCAGGCCTGATGTGTGGAGGGAAACACACACTAAGTTAAATGGACTTTACAAAAGGCAATTTATTTTGACCAAACACAATTAACTACAAGTGTTCGAGGCGCAGCACAAAAGGCACTTCAAGTTCAATTTTATGTGTCTCGCTGCGAACGGAGGGAGGGGTGAAGTAAGGGAGCGCGGGAGGGGATGGTCCAAAGAAATGGAACTTGATGCGAAAAAATGTGGAAAATGGCTGTGAAAAAAAAGGCGGCTAAGCGAAGCATTGCTTCATTATAGCCAGTACAAATTATTTGCAGTTTAAAAGGAGTCCAGCGCGTCTCTGCCATATAACACGCAATGCGTTCACATTTCTCCTATTATTTTTTTTCCTCAGTGTATTTGTGTGTGTGTGTGTGTGTGTGTGTGTGTAAGTGCCATGGAGTTGCTATAGTTACGCAGAATACAACGACAATGCTTTTGTCGTTGTTGGCAAATGAAATTTAAGCTTTTTCCAAGCAATAAATTACGAGTTTTTATGACTCTGCCAAAGCACCAACACACGCACACACATATATATATATATATATAAATATGTGTGTGTGTGCACCCCTAAGAGTATGCTATGCGAATAGTTGGTAAAACCAGGACAGCAGCTCAAGCCAAAAAAAAAAAGAGAGAGGGCGAATAAAACACCCAATACGGCACATAAAGCGCGTAAGCCGATCTGCCAAAGGAGCGTTGTCCTTACAGCTGCAGGGTGTTTGTAGGCACTAAAGTCAAGTGTTGGCCGGCCAACAGGGCGGAGTGGCACAGTGGCACAAATAGGCACATTTAACGAGTAAATATCAAATGCATAAATCACAAAATTGGAATTTAGTTAAATAAATACAGCTAGCTATCAGTTCAATAAACCAAGGTTGGAAAGGATAACTAGATAAATGATTAAATAGACTCATATATAATATATTCTTTATATACAATTTTCTTCAGAGAAAAAATCATTTTTATAAAATTTTGTTTTTTTGATAGTATTTTACTAAATATCATAAAATTTTCCCACTGAAATCCTCTATAATTTAATTAAATGATACATGCCTGATATTTAATTGTATTATTTATATAAAACTACACTTAGAGAAAAATTCTGTGTATTGAAAAAAGGAGAAACTCTTCCAAATAATTATCTAAAAATCAATTTGAACTTCTAATTTTTCTCCACAAAATAAGCTGAATTAAAATTCATTTCGAGAAAATAATTTATTTTTTTTTTCGCTGATTACAGAAAGAATAAAAATATTTGGGTATATTTTTAAAAGAAATTCTAGCTATTTTTCCTATCTCACAACTTTTTTTGACTCCAATTTTTTGGCTATTTTGACCACTGTCCACTGATATTGTTGGCTTGGCTTCACTCCAAGTGAAATACGACACAAGGCAAATTATAATAATTACAACGAGCATAGGAAAACAAAACGTCCAATTTAAGCAAAGCAGACGAGTTGGCAGCCAGTTTTATGCTGAGGCCTTTAGGCCTGGAATACCCCCTCCCAGCCTGCCTCAAAGCGAGGGTATTACCCGTACAATGAAATAAAAATACGTTAATCATCGGCTGATAAATTGCTCCAGTGTAACTGTGCGCTTTGATTTATGCGCCCGTCGCGCCCATTGGGCAATTATGTAAATGTAACCAGCCGCCCAGCCCCAAAAATACATAGAAAACTTCCCGAAAAAAGCATCAAAATCAGGCAATTTTTTGGTTAGAAAAATTAGCCAAAACTTACTTGTTATATAGCACAATATCCGGCAGCCATATGTGCTCAGAGGGCACATGCAGCGTATCCACACCGCCATAATCATCGGGATTCCATTTCAATTTGTAGTCGTTCCATTCCTGTAATAAAAAAACACATTGAATCAAATGAATGAATGAAAAAAAAGTAGTGAAGAAAACTATCCACGGCGCACCGAAGATTAAATACCCTTCAAGTGGAAACTTCATGCTTTTCCGCTGGCACTTCGAAAATTCTTTTAGAACGAACTATTTTTGTCTTTTGCAAATATCTTAACAAGCAACTTTTGGATCGAATGTTCCTATCTATGATAGCTATATGATATAGTAGTTCGATCCGAATGATTATGCCATATATACTGAGAGCGACAAGGAGAAGTCTGCATATCGAATGTCCCTTAAGTAGCTCGAAAACTGAGAGACTAGTTTGACTCTGCTCCTCGATCTGATCAAGAATATATATATTTATATAGTACGTACTAAGTGACAAAGCTGTAATACCCCCTGTAAGGGTATACAGAGAAATAAAAATCGTACAATTTATATAAAATCAGTATGCAAAATGGTGAAAATTCTAAACAATTTATGCTTAAATGAAATTGCCGTTTGAATTAGTCGGCGAAAAACAGGCAGCAGCACTTGGTTAGATAATTTGCATATAGATGAATATTGAATTGAATTTGTGGTATACAGTTTATATGTACATATATATATCTGTATATATATATATAAATATATATGTATATATTTCTATTGGTGGTTCTATGGGCTGTTTCCTTTGTTGTTGCTGCAGTTAATGTTTCAATTGCGTTCCATTAATTATGCATTAATTTATTGGTCGCTAAGCTGTTGGCGTTAAATTAAATTTTCATAATAGAATTGCGTTGTTATTGGCCCTGTAGTTTATGGCCAACAGCTAGCAGAGTATGCAGGAAAACTTGCTCTAGACGCTTTTCACTTAACCATGAATATAAAGTCTGCTTCTAGGCGCATATTGGCTTAAAAATCTTAGCCAGCTCATTGAGTCAGTCTTGATTATTGATATTTGTCCAGCTGTTATTATTACAGGGTAACTCGTAGTCTAGCACAACCATTTGCAATTATGTTAATTGCTACACTGTGTTGTTTTCCGCTTCATATTGCAATTCACAATGGGATTATCGTAGCAAATGTTGGTCAAGCATGAAATTCACAATAATTACAACAAATTACAGTAGCAGCCCCAAATTTTATTAATTAAAAACAATATTTTTATGCTATAAATATGCATGTAAATATATATATAGGGATATAGCATATCAATTTCACTTTAATGAGCCAGCGAATTGGGTTTTATTACACGAATTGATGACCTTTTAGCCTTTTCACACATAAATCAACTTTTATTCCGGTTTTATTCAACTAATTGAAATTCATTAATAGCTCAAATACGGCATAGATTTCCATTGAAAATTGTTGGTTAAATAGATTTGAATACCCTTGCAGAGGGTATTATAACTTTGTCTCGAAACTTCTGTGAAGTAGCTAAAAAAGCATCTCTGATGCTCAAGATAACTTAATACGTTTTTTAAAGAATCTGTTTTTTCAAAGCTATTTAAAAAGGATTCAGATCGACTTACTGTATTATATAGTAACCATAGGATTAATTGGCTAAAACGCTTTGATTTATTTACTATTTGTTTTGGCTATTAGTTATTAGGCAGCTTTAAATTGCGGTGGCTAACAGCATATTTTTATCTCAATGGGCTGCGTGTTGAAAAGCAGCTAAAATACACTCGAAAATATTTATAAATATGCGGGTGCACGCTTTGTGGCTTTCTGCAGATAATATTGCATATTTATAGCCCTGAAAAGCGGCTAAAACCAAATACAAACTGCAGCAGCAGCAACAGTAACAGCAATAACAAATAATTTAAATGGCATAATTGCGTTTAGTGTTCCGAATTCCTCGAAATTTCATACTAGAAAATATACATATAAAAATAATTTGGAACAATCAAAGCAGGAGAAGAGAAACCTTATTAAATTCTAGCATTTTTTCAGATCTACAGAGTTTTTTAGTATAGAGAATTACTCTAAATTAGACTAAAATATCTGGCTGTAAAACATGAATTTTACAGAAGACTATATATAAGCTACCTTAGGGAGCATTATTGTGGGTTCACTGCAATTTCCAGCAAAAAAATATAAAGTCTACTTTTGGGAGCTTCATTGAATTTGAATTCCTTGAAAATTTCGGCTTTGTAGCTGAATTTTTAGCCGTTTTACATAGTGGTAGCAGCACCCTGGCAGTTCTGTTTATTTTTTCTATGCCCTGGCGAAATGGGCGAGATTTTGTTAGCTGGAATTTAGACTGGAAAATAATCGTAACATACGAAATAAGCCCGAAATGATATTAGTCGAAATGTTAATACAGAATTTTTGGGAATTTAAACAAAACACAAACACAAATGTTGTTGCATAATTTATATGTTATTTGCTGGGGTTTAGCTTTTGTTTTGTCAATTGTTATGCTGGTTGCAGCGAAGAGGGTGCTACAGGGGCGGGGTTTAAGCCAGAAAACTTGGCATAAGCTTTGAGGGCTATTGACTGCAATTTGTGCAATGGATTTGTGTGCATATTTTATGCAAAAACTTTAAAGCTGCTCCATTCAAGTGCTTAAAAGCAGCATACCAAATAGCTAAAATATAGCCAGACAATAGATATCTGGCTTTTTTTTTCCCCCTGATTTTTGTTTTTATTTTTGTGTGTCCAATTGGCCGGCGCATTAGTGCAAAACGGATGCACATAGACAGTGGCGTACGCAATGGTGGGCTCTTTTGAATATATCTAATTCTTTTCTAAATAATTCTTGGAACTGATCGGAGAGATTTTTCAATTCTTTATGTTATTCCGGAGAGTGTAAAGCCCCTTTGGAGCCCCTTCGGGCAGCAGCCACTGCTCGTATGCGGCAGATGGTCAGATTGGCCCACTGTGCAGCAGTTGATGGCAAGTCCAAGCCAATCTGAGTGCTGGTCACAAATTGGCATTATGCGAAAACGCGACGATTGGTTAGCCAAAAAAAACCAAAAACGAAAAAAATGAAATTTATTTTTGCATTTGGCTGCAGCAGCAGCAGCAGCAGCAGCAGCAGCAGCAGCAGCGAAGCGTGCAAATGGCTAAATCATGTTTTACGGAAACGTTAAGACGATTTGGCAGTAGCCAAATTCAGAATCAGAAAACCGCCAAAGTTACGTAAAAAAACTTCAAATTTGAACTTACCTGCTCCACCCAAACATTCGTAGTCATAATTTGATTTTTTAAATTCTGCAAAGAAAATAAATGGAAAAAATTGAAATTCTTGGTTAGTTTTGTATTCAAATCAGAAAATGCAATCCGCATTGACAAATCAAATGCGCTGCAGCAGCTTAAAAAGTTTGAGCAAGTATTGACTAAAAAGGATAAACGGCAGCCCAGTTTGACCGACTATGAGATGCTCTACAGTTCTAAATATAGAAAGGGTTACTTGGTTTTTAATCTAATAACTAATTGGTAGCCTATGCTGATACCTTTATACCCTTAATTGACTTGGCTTTAATTGGCCCAGCTTCAAGAATTCTACTGCGGAAACAACGAATTAAATACCCTCATAAAATAAAGGTTCGAAGCTGCCGTAGCCCAATAGTCTGGCTGGAATTTTAATAGAAGAGTATTAATTGTTCTTAAGTATGAGAAGAGTATTGCAAACCTCTTGAAAATTCCACTTTTTAATGAGAAAAATGATTGCTTCTTTTGAGGATTGTTAGAAAATAGAAAGAAAAGTAGCTAAGACTCGAACCTACTTAATTCTCTTACGAATATCTCGCCTAAATTTGGGAGTTTATTGCAGAAAACGGAAGCAAACTGCTATTAAAATAAACTCCACTTGCTTTAAGGAACGCAGCACTCGTTTAACCTTTTGCGGTGAGGGTATAAACACCAGCTGAAGTGCTTGGCCAGTGGAATTGTGTGTTGGGTGCGGGGGTCAGTAGGAGCAGGCGGGTTCTCTGCATTTGTCGCAACTTGAGCATTGAGTGGGGACCATCAAATTGAAAATAGTTGAGACGAGAGAATGTTTTTTTAGTGAACTGAAGAACTAAACTGGTTCTGGTGTCGGTTAACAAATGGCTGGGTGGTTCAATGTGGGTCGGGTTGGGTTGGTTTGCCTGTCGATTGTTGCGTTGGTTTGGCTTGGCTTGGCTTGGGTTGGTTGGGTGAGAGAGAGCTGTCGCCTGTCAAGTGGTTGCCCCTGGCATGTCCTGGGTTAAATGGTGCTGCAGCTAGGTTTGGTTTGAAGTGAGCTGCAGGCAGAGCAGAGCACAGCAGAGCAGAGCAGCGCAGAGCAATAAGAAACAGTCGGGAGAGTTTTACTTCGTATTCTTAAAGCATCATTGAGTTTTAATCAATTTATGTAGCGCAAAAAGTACAAGTAGATTAGAGTAGACTGGCTGCCCGATCCAATTAAAGTTAAGAGCAACTAAACAAGCATAAACTTTAAGCACCGCTGTGTGGTAAGCCGCGAAATGGATTAAAACTTAGCTCAACTATATATACTAAAAGCCATCCTTTCCAGTCTTAGATGAAGTGGAAGATATACTAGACTAAAATATACGACTACAAGCAGTTCCCCCCCCAACCCCCCACTGTAATTAGTGTCTGTACTGACTAAGGGATTAGAGCTGATAAGAGCACGCTTATCATGCATGATATCGCCCAAGTAAGTCTCAAATTGAATAAGTTTCGTTTGAGGTTGAATCTAATGGAATCTAATGGAATTCCGCTAGAACAAGTTTTCTGTGTGGAAGGCTGCTTGTTTTGGGCACGTGATTCCTTTGGGATCTTTGGAACTCTCCTACTCTCCTGTAATACTTGGCAGGATTTTCATCCTTCATTTTATCTCAGCCTTAGCTGAACTTAATGCTCCTTTAAAATCAAGTTTTCATCACAACTTTGGAGTCAATATTTCAGAGTATACTTAAAAAGGATCAAGGAAGAAAAGGGGTTTTTTTTTTACATTTTTGTAATGCTCTAAATTGTATACTCTAACAGAGAAAAGTTCCTCACTAATCATGCAGCCTTTGTCCATTTATTTCTGCCACTGATTAAATTCCTTTGTATTATTCTATTTATGGCCTGTCTTTCGTGAGAAATGAAAGGAAGCCCCGTAATTCATGCTACGGATTTTTTCACGTAATTTTTCGCTGCAAATAATTCAAGCATATATCATCAGCATGCAAAGCCAAGTGCTCTAATTTGTGTCTTAACAGATGCACGCACGACAGCACTCAGCCTACCCACTTATTCAGTGCTCCGGGCCGCTAAATAGAGGCCTATATATACAGATATATATATACTGTATAGGGCGGGGTTGGGGCGGAGAGTAGAGGGAAAGCTCGCTCATGTCAAGCTCTGTGTATGGCAGTTGCTTTCATTATATTTTTATGGCCGCTTCCCTTTCATATTTATGTTGGGGGTGGCAAGCAGCGAGCGGCAGGCGGCATGGGGCAAGCGGCAAGCGGCAACTCATTAGGCGTAAATATGTTGCAAGCAAACTCAATAGAAAAAAATTAGAAAACGATAAAATTGCGGAATAAATCACTTAAGCGTTGAAAAATGTAATTAACGACAAAATGATAATGATGCCGACGAGACACACACTCTCGGAGATACGAGGAGTCTCGTCTCTAGTCTGGATCCGTTGCTCAACATGCTCAGACACGCAGTGTTAATAGATTTTTACCAGCGGTTCTACGGCTGCTACGTGTATGCTGCTGCTCTGCCAGGACGACCTACTAATCACCCGCTCATGGCCTGAAAGGTCATTAGGCTCAGGGGATGGGTGGAGCAGTGAGAAGAAGAGAGAGGGAGCGAGAGAGGCAACGCGGAAAACCGGCAATAAAACGACAAAAGCCCCAAGACCCAAGGCACAAAAGACAGCGGCATAAGGAAAAGATAAAATAGCAGCACAGCGAGGCAGCGCAGTAGCAGCGCAGCGACGCAGCGAGGACGACGGCTAAGCGTTGCGCGTATCCTTTATGCTTTATGTGCGGCATCCGCTGCTGCAGCAGCAGCCACAGCAGCAGCAGTTGCTTGCCACACGCCTTGTCCATGTCTCACACCTACTACAACAGCAACAACAACAACTGCGGATACACTGAGAGAAAAGCTTGAAGGATAAACTAAGAAAATTACTCTTTGAGAAAGTGAAAAGGACTTTTCTTTGTCTTATTTCAAGCACAAATGAAACTCATTGCATGGAAAAGTCTTTATTTAAGTGAAAGAGTTCTTGGACCATTTTCTCTCAGTGTTCTTTGGCCTAACTGGGTTTGTTGCCATGTAATTGGTGTAGTTGTTGTTGTTGTTGTTATTACTGTTGCTGCGGCGGCTGCTTGCTTATTCACACTTAGAGAAGAGCGTCTGCCGGTTGCATTACCTCGGCACAGGATGCAGGATATATAGTGTTTAAATTGCTTAAGCCAAAGCTTTAAGCGTAACTCGTACAGCTGCAACTGAATTTGCATTTTCTGCCTGTGGCCAGAAGGATCTCTCTCATCTCTCGTCTCTCGCCTCTCGTCTGCCGTCTGCCGTCTCTGGTTACTTGTTTACAATTTAAATCGAATTTCCTGTGTTGTGCAGTGAATAAACTTGGCTAAAAGAAAAATACGGCTAGCTGCAAACGGCAAAAGTTCTCGAAAAAAAAAAAAAAATAAAAGCAAATTGAGTGAAATCCAAACGACAATCTCAATTGTACGAGTAGAGTAAATAAGCGGCACTCGAGTGCAAATGTGTGAGTAATTATAGGGTATTTCTAATTGACTTTCCTAAGCCTGATTGCCTTTATGCTCGCCTTACTAGCCATTCATTGTATTACCCAATATCAGCTCTCTCTGTGGAATATATCGTTTCAATTTCCCCCAAAAGATTTTTAATTTATGAGCTCTAGTGGCATTTGACTGGCTGCAGTATGCAAGACGAATGCAATAAAGGGGGCCAAGTCACAGTGCTACGAATACCAACAATTAAGTCCCCCCCCCACCTTTTAAGCCCCTTTTCTCTCTGTATTATTGGCCATAATTCACCTGAGTGAGCAGCAGCTGCAGCTGCTGCTTTGAAACTAAGTAATAATCAACTAAGGCTACTTACTTACTTGTACTGGCCAGGCTAAGAGCTGGTCAGGCCAGCCATTGTACAAATTTAATATGAAAGTAATATGAAAGAGGTGCGTGACTTGCAAATACCCTGTAAGTAGTACTGAGCAGGACTTGGCAGTTAGCTCTAGCTCTTCTTTCCTTCAGCTTGCTCAGAGTCTCTAAGGATGCTCTAAAATGTTTCTCATCACTTGGTATACCCCTCGTTTCACCTAGTTTTCAATGGGTATATGGATATTAAAATTGCAGAATGAAACGCATCTGGTTTTGACCTTTCTCTATTGGCCCCTGTGATTGCAATTTTCAATAAGAACAAAAATCGACTAAGAGAAAGAAACAAAAAAAAATCAAAGCATTGATTTCAGTCAATAGAATTTTCTAAGAATTGTTTGGCCATAAGAAGAAGGAAGAGGAGGGGAACGGAGCAGGGGGGAGGCAGGCAACACGTGCATTTTAACAACAAAATATAGAGAAATCTTCAGCAACAACAAAAAGGTGACCAATGGACTGGTACAATAAAAGGAATTCTGCGAATATTTCAAGCCAGTTACTAGCTGGGCACACAGGACGTATGTGCAATATTACATACACCCAAACATCTGCCGTATACATGTATAAAAGCAATTTCTTTATAAGCACCTTATGCCAGATGCACAGTGCTTCTGCTAGTGCTTCCCATATGGCACAGTGTGCTTAAAATTCTACGGAATTAAGCCAAGAAATAAAATTTACTTAAAGTTTTCCTTGTGGAGAAAAATGCTGTTGGAACTTCGTTTAAAAATATAAAAAATTAAACCTTTTTTTGACTTAATTTCGCCAATAATTTCGAGTGCAGGTTTAGGATTTCTGGTAAATACTTTTTCTGTATTTAAGCCAGATTCCCTTTAATTTCTATCAGCTTTTTCTACAACTTTCTGAGTAAAAGATTTAATACACATTTTATTTAAATTGCCCAGCAGTGCTGTGGCTTTTGTTGGATGTCCTTTTTTAATTGTTTTTTTTTAGGGACATTTTTCTCTTTTATAATTTATATATAGCTTCAGATTTTGGCCACGTATTGAACGTTATATAAGCCAATGTGCATTGGTATAACTGCTGCTGTTTCTGCTTCTGTTGCTTCTGCTGCTGCTGTTGCTGACTGCCGCTTGGCATGCCTTTTAGTGGTCTTGGTGCTTAGCGCGTGATTTATAACAGCACAGAGAAAAAAAAGGAGCCAAAAGTCAGCAGGAAGCAAAAGGCTAAAATCGGGATGGGCCAGTGGGCCGTAAAGCTCAACTAGCAACTGTGTGGCCAACACAGCACGTAACTGTTAGCCGGTTTCCCATTTCCGGTTGTCATGTGCATCCACAAACCGAGCAGAAGATTGTGGACTATTCTTTCTCCAGCCATTTCATTTTTCTCTCTTTCTCTCTCTCTCGTTTCATTCTACCAGTTCTGATATATTGGCCAATTTTTGGTCGTCCTGATTGAGCCATGTACACTGCACACAGTGCAATTGCAAAGACTTAATCAACAGAAACAATAATCAGTTGATGTAAAACGTAAAAGCCCATTGATTTATTATGCAAACAATTTGAGGATAGGGTAAACAACGTCGGCTTAGCCTAGACTGATTTTTAAGCGCTTGGTAAACAGTTATTAATTACGCGCTTCACCTCGCCTCGCCTCGCCTCGTGACGCGTCGCCTCGCCTTGTCGCGCCTCTCCCTGATGTCCTCCTGCTTCGCGGCTTATACAAATACCATTGTCTACTTACCGGCGCACTGCCGGGCTTTGCGAATTAATCTGCTTTGATTGTCATTTAATAAGCAGTGGAACGAACGCGCTTCGTTTGTCAAAGAACTGACAGTTCCTGAACCGAACCGAACTGAACTGAGCTGAACTGAATGCCATCATCATTAACAATAAATTATTAAAATAAATTATTTTTGCTTAACAAGCAGCCAGAAATTCCCACATCTGCATTCATTTTATTCGCGGGCAAAAACTCGCTCTTTCTCTCTCTCTCTCTATTTCTCCCTAGCTCTTTCTTTTTAATGGAGAATTTCGCCCCAATTAGTTAGGGCAAATAAATAAATTTAATTTAACTCAAATTCAAAATTAATTCATTAAAATTGCTATAAATTTAAGAGAAATGTATAGCCCAAAATATAGCATACTTATAAGGGCATAAGTTTATAGAGAACCTGAGGTATTTTTAGGCTTTACTCAGGCTTCTATTTTAGACGGGAAATACCCTGTAACTGGCTCAAATACTTTGCTCAAAAATCGGATTGTGTTATAGTTTTTTTTATATATTTTCTGTACTTACCACATCGATTAACTGTGACAGCCTTAGACCCATTTTGACCGTCAGACGATCAGAATTATTGCCCACGGGTCGTATGAGTCGATTGTAATTGCTCAGTAAATCGTCGTAGAGACGCTTCGCATCTGGATTGGCCAAGCCGCCGGTGGCAAAATGTAATGCTATGAATACAGCTGCAAATAGAACGCTACCCATCTTAGGCCAGGTCCAACCCTGTATAATGATAATAAAAGATGCAAAGAGACATAAAAAGAATAAGAAATTAGTTTTTGTTGCGTTGCAGTTGCAGCAGTTGCTTAAAGAAACGAGGATATTGCACAGAATTTGAATTTTTGAATATTATTTATTTATTTATATGCATTTTCTCTCCTTCTCTCTCTGTCAGTGTGTGTGTTTGGAAATGTTCGGTAGTCATAAATTGTGGAAAAGTGTCAAAAGTATTAGAGAGACAGCGGCAAATGCGCACAGAGAGCTGCTGCTACGTTGCACAACAGCCATAAACACCATTTAATCTTTGGCTCAAACACTCAAGACAGCCCCAAGATATGCAACTAACAATGCACACACACACAGACAAACTTATGCAGTGGCGTACAGAAAGGGGGGGCGTTGTTTGAAGGGCTTAAACTTCGCTTGGGAGTATAGACAAATGCTCAAGGCTTCAAAAAAGGATTCCTTTTAAACGATCGAACAAAGTTCTTGGAAAAAAAGGACTCCAAGCAGAAGTCTTTATAATTTAGGCTATACGAAAGGAAGGAAAAGAAGCCGCTTTCTGCTACTTTGAAAGAAGTCTCTATGCATTTTCTTGCACCCCTTAAGAACCCGGTCTACATACGCCTCTGCACACAGGCATGCATGTATAGATATGTGTGCTTATCCTTTTGCACGCTTGTCCTGCACTTTGCTGCCCAGCCACATGCACTTTATGCCGCTTAGACATTTTTGTTATTGTTCAGTTGTTAGGGGACATAATCTGAAGTCTGAAATCGTACCCACACACCGGCACACTCCCCTCCCACACACCGACGCCGACACTGACTCACCGGCATTTTTGTTGCATACTTCGCTGCGCTCGCTTCTTTCCAGTCTCTGCAGTTTATGCAAACTTTACATTAGACTAACTGACAAGCCCAAGTGCTGCAATGTGAGGCTACATTAAGCACAAACAAGCAATTATGTTCATTTCTTTTATGCGTTACGACTACATCAAGTTCCTCTGCTCTTTTCTATATATATCCTTTATATATATATCCTTTGCCTGCTATGCATGTGCATATCCTTTGCAAACTGTGCAGCCAATTATGAAAAGTGCAGAAAACACTTTTTTGTTTTGTCATTCAACCGAAAATCTCATGAAATTGACAATTCTCATGCAAAAATGTTGAAAATTTTGTTATTTCTTCAAAATAATCATAATAAATATTATAAATATATATGGAATGGTTTTATCCTTGTTGTTATTGATTCTGGTAATTGGCCAAAGCAATAAAAAGACTCGGAAAGAACGTGGGACGAAGAGAGCCAGAGCTCTTAGATATCTGCAAATATATTTTTTCATATGTGTGGGTGTCTGTCTGTGTATTTGTGTGCTGAATGTGTGTGTGTGTGTGTGGGTGTAGAAATCCATTACAAAATTGCTTGACACTGGACAGTGGAGATATGAATGTATTTATTATGTAATATAATGGGAAAGCAAACAGATTTCCAGTATTTGCGATGCATTTTTTGTATTATTTGCTTTAAAATTCACATTTAAATGCAAGAAAATATTCTTGCTGTTTGAATTTTAATTAAAATTATGTGATTTATACATGAAAAAAAAAGAATATTTTGATTTGAAATTCATAATTGTATAAATTTGAAGAATATATTTGTGTTTTTATTATTGTTTTTACTGCACTATTAGAGCTGCTTTAGTAATCAGATACTTTTGTGTCATTCAGATGCTTTTGTAGCTTACAGCAACAATTGCATTTCCCAGATACTTTTGTATCTCTCAGCTGGTTTCAGTTATGAGAAGGAAATAAGGAAAACTCTTCTCTAAAATGTTAAATAATTAAAGCAATTTAGTAGCAAAAACCTGTAGAAAATTGTGCCTTTTATTGGTTTATCTTAACTTAATTCAAGCACAACTACTTCAGCTAACACTCTTAGCCAGGCTGCTCTCTAAAAAGACAGTTCCTCATAGATTTTGGCATAGAAAAAAGGTAGGAAACTTTCAATTTGAAACAAGTATTTGTTTTGTTTTGTCTCAGAGAAAGTTTTGCTGCAGAAGCAGCTGGCTTATCAGAAGTATCTGCAGCTGGTAAACAAATTGTGTGTCTCGTAATTTTGATCTATTTGTTTGCTTTCGCTTTATATGTGTGCGTGCGCTTTATATGTATATAGAATATTATGAGAATGTGTGCGGAAATTGCAAATTGAGGCTGCTGGTTGGCTGAGTTGACTGCCACACAAACAATATTACAGATCGGACGACTAATCAAATTAATCAAGAAGCGGGCGAGAACGTTGTTTAGGTGCGAAATTAATTATGCTAATTTTATGTTAATGATTTGTAATTTGATGGCATTGATTTGACATTGTCTCTCCGATGCGGCTGCTGCTATATTGTGGCATATAAAAATGCCTACAACAGGCGATAAATCAAATCAAAATTTGCCGACCGTCTTCTTGTCTGCATAATTCAGCGCTTATGTCTGAAGTGACACGTACACGTGTCACTGCCCGCAATAACAACAACAACAAAGCAACAACAGAAACAATAAAAAAAACGCAAACATGATGACGTCAACATAATACACACACGACATTAAACTGGCTGGCTATAAAGAACAAAACAGAAAACGAAACTGAAATGGGAATGGAAATGGCAATGGAAATGGAATATCATTCGACAGCTATTTATGCGCCTTTTAGTTGGCAGATTATTTCATTTTCATTCTGTATTTATTCTCTCGTATTTTCTATTTGTATTTATTTATTATTTATTTATATTGCTGCATACGCTGGCGTTCTCCCGCTTGTCATCGCTGCGTATGCGTAATATTTGGGATTCTTTTTTGTTTTTGTTTTTGCTGACTGCAGCTTTTATATCAAGTTTTTTCGCATGCACCGCATTGATTGGCATGCTCAAAAAAGCTGTCATTAAGCGGTGTGAATTCAATATTTTCAATATTTTGTTGTGGAATTCAAAAAATTTGGGCGAAATATTCATTTTTGCGAAACACGTGTCGTATGAGCAATAAAATCAGCAAGCAAAGCTCCTTTATAGACAGCTAGCAATTAATAGATTAGTTTGCATAGAACCAGACGGAGAGACAGACTGACGGATATGGCTAATAGCCATCCATTGGCTTTATTGACTCGTCTCATCTTCCTCAAAAATAATAGATATACTTTCTGAGGTCGCAGAGGTCTTCAATACAAAAAAGGACCCTTGGCAAGGAGAAAGGCAGGGAGTTTTAATGGAATATAAATTCTATAATTTTATTGCAACAAACAAGAGCAATTATTTGCAGTTAACAGTCAATTTGAGGAGCTAAAATAGGGCAAAGTTAGCTAACTTCAAGTGCAGCTTTGTTGCCACAAAAACTGCAATGTGATTGCCATATAAATGTATTTATAAGTATATATAGAGTGCATATAGTTTTATATAAACTTTACTACTGTATGGTACTTCGCTTTATTAGCCCTTTTTGGCTGCACAAAATATAATATCAAAAACACCGCACAGACACAGGGAGAGAAAAGAGAGAGAGTGCAGCAGCATTTGGTTTGCAATAAAAATAAAATCCCAAATAAGTGACCAGCATTGTGGTATAGTTACACACACACACACAGATACTTGTGTAACTGCACACCATATATGTATTTTTATAGTTGTTGTATATTAAATGCACTCGACGTGTACAATGGGTACAATTTCAATCACTTCCCCAGCCAAAAAGTGGCATTAAAAACACTCGTAAAGCGAAACGTGAAATAGTTGCATCCTTTGAGGTTTACTTTTTACATGTTGCCTTTATTTTTGTACAGTTCTCTGTATACCCTGTAGGCTCAAAAATGCCTAAAGAGTCCGCTCTACTTTAGATTGAGTTCCACTGAAGTATATGAGGGAATAGAGTTGAATAAAATAACTTTATTTTGGCTCTAACTAATTTTACACTTTCTTTCTTTATTTCAGATATATTCCCTATTGAAACTTAAAGGTAAATATGGTTTGCATATATCAATTATTTCTTTTAGAGACGAGTCCTTGCTGCTTAATATAGTATTTAATTTTAAACTCAGCCATTTGAATAGAGCAACTCCATCTGGTCTAAATTGAGTAAAAGAAACATTACAGGGTATCTACTTATATGCAAAGCTTCTAAAAGAATCAAAAGGAAAAAGAAGAACGGAAAATAGAATATTGAAACTGAAACCATTTGTTAGCTGGTCGTCAATTTGTTTGTAATGAGCTTCTCATTTTGCTTTTGGTTTGTGCAAAATGAAAATGTCTTTCAGCGTGGTAAATATTTGATGTCAATTTTTTCGGCACAGACCTCCTGTGGCTGTTGCTGCCTCTGCTGCCTCTGCTGTGGCAGCTGCTTCTGTTTGTTTGCAATTTTAAAGTGCAGTAAATTTTTTAGTAGGCATCTTGACAGCACTAGAGCAACAATAAAAACAACAACAACAATTACAAAGCACAGCAACAATGCCGGAAATGACGTCGCTGGCGAGTCAACTTCCGCTTCTGTTCCCATATATATTTTTTTCGGCGAAGAGCCATGCAATTTTCCAGTTGAGCTCGTTTTTCATTTCCTTGTTATTTGTTTTGCATGCGCACCCCAATTTTCTCACTTTCTGCATTTATATATTTCTCTTCTTTTTTTTTTTTTTGTATCTCTTTTGTTGTATCTCTTTTTGGCTGGGTGATATATTAACATGGCCGCAAAGGCAGCTGCCATTTTTTTATTCTTTTCTTTTTTTGGAGGGGGTGTTCATTGTTTGTTGTAATTGTTCTTGTTGCTGCCGAAGATTGCAATTGTAATTGAATTTCAGTCGGCACACACTGAGCTTAATTCTTCGCACATGTGTCAGGATGTCTGTCTGTCTGCCTGTCGCCTTCAATTTGTATATATTCCCACCACTTGTGAACCGGGTGCAGCGGGCGGAATTAACAGTTTTTCGCAACGCTTTTCTCTTTGGGTTTTACTTAATAAAACTGTAACTCTAATTGAGATGTTCTACAGGATTTATAAGAATTATAAGATTTATGGAATTCAACTTTTATCTGTTCATATTTTACAGAATTTTGGGCTTCTTTTACCTAATTAGAAGCTCGAATGAAACATATTCTTGATGGAAATATTTGCTTCTATAAATTGATATGTGCGCACCCTGCGTATGAGTAATAAATATAATCAAAGTTTTGAGTAGATATTTAGCTATACTTTCCTGCTTGTAAAATACTTGAAATAATAGTAAAATAATAGCGTAAAGCTGCCCTTTATTTTTCTCTGAACTAACAGTGCGTATGAGCAATAAAATTGGCAAGGGTATGCAATGTTCGGTGCGCCTAAGCTAGCTTTTCTTTAGTCGTTTTTTAGTTATTTTAACATAGAAATTCTCTGTATGGAAATATGTAAATTTGACGTTTCGTTTGCCTGTTTAGCCTGTTTTGTCTGTCAGTTTGGGCATCAAGTTTACACTTGACCCTCTTCAATCTCACGTTTTATGTGTGTAATTTGGCCATCATTAGTTGGCTTGGAGTGTATTTTGCATGTTATGCAAATGTCTCAGTAAATTATTAAATAATTTAAATTATGCATAAATAATACGAGTGCATAATTTAATATGCTAACAACTGACAGGGCTACGAGCACGTTACAATAATAATAATAAAAATATTAATAATAATATAGGCAAATACTGGAAACATTTCCACTGTAGAATGGCTTGAGGCCAGTTCGGAACACAGCCAGTTGTACAATCAAAACCATACGCACACACACACACACACACACACACACACACACACACACACACACACACACACACACATATTTCTACATACATATAAAATGTGTAGAGAGAAAGGGGGGAGGGTGAGCCAAAATACCAGGCTTGCTTTTTTTGTTGTGTAAAAGTAAAAGCAGAAATTTTGTTATTTGAACTTTGTGCTCGGTTTGGTAGCCAGAGTACCACCACCCCCTCCCTTAGGTAGCTTGTTAAACATTCTTTGGGGCTTTTTTTTCCTGCTTTTTTCGCTACCTGGTAAAGGAAAACTTCAAGTTGAAACATGAAAATTTGCATATGATAAGCAAATAAGCAGCCGTGTTGTTACTTCTGCTGCTGCCGCTGCTGCTGCTGCTGCTGGCAGGTAACTGGGAAAAGTTTTATTAGATTCTTAGTTCGAAGAGCTATATAGCGATAAGGAGGCGTTGGGGCGTGGCACGCGTTCCTGTGGCCTAACTGAGGTTATGAAAGCGAATGTCAAAAAGTATGCGAAACATTTGAAATTATTTTTGCATAAATAAGGCAGAACATAGAACGTAAAAGGCACAACTTTTCCCAGCCTCATGTGTGTGTGTGTGTGTGTGTGTGTGTGCGGGAAAAGGGTTTACAAATGAGCCGAAATTTTCCAAAAATATGAACGTCAATTGAATATCATGAAAGTTGAGCAATAGAGCATAGAAAAGCCGCTTAGAGGCCATGCCCTTTGCCCCACCCCTGCCGCCTCTGACGCAAATGATGTGCAAATGTGCGTAAATTCTGTTGCACTGGCAAATGGCTGGCGCCCAACGTGAGCAATATTTAATTTCAAGTGCTTCAGCGCCAGACGAGGTTAATTTTTTTCTCACAGAGTACTGAATATATAGTCATATATCTGTATATATATATGTATATAGAGGGCTGCAGCTGCATGAAAATACATTTGCTTTCAGCGGCCTTTTAAATAAAATATTAGCATTTATTGCATGGTGCACTCAGAGCTACGCAAAAAAAAAAACAAAAAAGGTGAGAAAGTGTTCTGTTTTTAGCCGTAACTTGCACTAAGTGCTATGCAAAAGGGTTGACTAAGTGAATTCCCGCTAATATTTTGCTGTCAAGAGCGTTTGAAGAGCAGTCCATTAAATGGGGCAGGCAGAGCTAGGGAAAATTCTGTGAAAATGTCTCTTGTTTTTCCTCTTTTCGAGAGTCACCAAAAATAATCAAAATTGGCTAAAAACGTTCTTAAAATTGGACTTTAAAAATAAGTTTTTGGATATTCAAATAAAGCTGTTCAAATATATTTAATTTTAGATCAAATATAGCGAAAATTTGTAACCACCGGGAATTTAAAAACTATTTTTTAATTTAAAATAAAAAATTTATAAATAAATAAATGAAAATGCTCCCAGAGCGAAAGCTCATACTTCAATCGATTTAAATTTAAATAAAGCCATTTAATATGAAGCTCTCATTTGGCGTAAAACAATTGAGAGACAGATTATGTCCGAGCTTGTCCGACTGAAGTATACGCTTCATTAGCCAGCTGCTCGTCGTTATTTGAGTGCCACAGGATGATTCTTAAGTTCTGGCTGCTTTCACTTCAGTGCACAATGCTGTACTTAATTTTTGTTGCTCCTGTAGCAGCAGCATGTTGCATGCAACAAGATAACCCTCGAAATCGGAGCTCAAATGCGCTGCCACGTCAACCAATTGAGCTTTAAATGCTGACAAAGTAACAAGACAGTGATATATATATGAAGATATATATATTCATATAGAGACGCAGCGGGTAAGCCACAACACAATGGCGAGGAATGCATCTTACTTATCGTCTGTCGGTCTGTCGCACAGTTGAATGGGTTGCAGCTGCTTTTTGGGTGAAATTCAATGCTGCTGAATTATCAATAATACTCAACAATACTCGAAACTGTTGCGCCTGCCGTTTGCCAACAGATGTGGCAGGTTTATGGCAAAACTTTCGGCTCAAAGCCCACCCCCTAAGCGCTTTTATATGGCCGTAAAAAAATGAAAAGTTTTTCATAAGGCCGCAGGCCTCAGCCAAGTTAATTATGTTTATGCAATGACATTTACATAAGAGAACATAAAGCCAAAAGAGCAGCAGCAGCAGAAGAAGCAGCGGAAGCAACTGAAATGGAGACGCACAGGTGTCTCAGGACATTCAGGACACATACATCAAAGTTATACAGGCGCCCACTCACTCAAAAATTTGTATGAATTAAATAGCCCTAGGTGCAAATTTAATAAGGAAATTACGAAAACATGAATTGCCGCTAAAGTCACACCAAAAGTTACTCCAAAAGACGCCCGCGCGCACCGCAGATAATTCTATTTTGCATAAAAAATATACTCGACTTTTTCGCGCGACAAATTTCGGGGCTTATTTAGTTTTAGAAAAGCTCTATGGAATCATATAAAAAAACCTTCGAATTATGCTAAAAAAGTTAAAAACAATTATTATGTGATAATAAATACATGAATCTTGAATAATAAGGATAAGGATGTAAAGCTCTGTAGCAGAGCATAGTTTCTTATGATTCTTTAGGAGAACTAAGTGGGGCAGGCTGAAGGATTCTTTGAAAAATCTTTGTTAAATTTATTTATTTTCACCTATTAGAAGTTTTTATTGCCCTTATATAATATAGTAGTCTTATCTAATTAATTTTGGAAGAGATATCTGTGGAAATAAAAAAGTTTTCCATACAACAACCTTTGAACCGATCGCTCCCATAAAATACATAAATCTCCATTCCAACTTTGATTCACCTTTCACTCTGGGAGATTTAAGGTAAATTGAGAGGAATGTGGAATTCAGAAAAGACTTCTTTATCTGTATATATCATAAAGAGAAAGTTTGCTTAATATAATATTGCACATTATAGACAAAAATTCTCAATCTCCCTCTGAGACTACCAGGGAAGAGTTGACTCGCTTTTTAATATGTGAAAATCTGGCACGAATGGAATAATATTGAGCAATATGTTGCAGTGTATCTAAGCTATAAAAAACGTAATCTGATTTCTTTGACTTATTTCTTTCTATGGCAACCGTCAGGACATATAAAAAGCATTTTATGATCTGTAATGTTCAGCAAGATAATCAAGTCTTATGTATTTGTAATGTGAAAATTTCAATATAGTATATCATATCGTTCAGTCTGTTCTGTTCTGTGCTGCTTGTCAAATGATGTGCCAAGAAAAAACAAAAATGCTTCATGGGCGAGGCAAAAATACGTGGCATACTTTTTGGGGCCCAGCAACGAAAGAGCTGAAGCCGAAGCTGCTGCCGGCTTCTCTGCTCTTCTCTTCTATTTTATTTTATTTTCTTTTTTTTTTTTGTGTATTTTTCGCTAGTCCAAAAATTTTTGCTGGATTGTGCAACGTCGCAGCTAAAGAATTTTTGCGACTTGCGGCTACGAATCAGCATGCCAAAAAGCAGAAAAAAAAGAAGAAACCAAACGCCAGTGCCACGCCCCGAAAACCATGGATGAAAATATGTAGGTTGCCAGGCCGCGCCCACTTTTGGTGGCCCTCCAACGCCCACTGGCGCTATCCGTGAACTAGTTTTTTTTCGGGCTTGCTTTAAATTATCTTTTGATGCAAAAGGCAGTTGAGTTGGCGGATGAGTCGGTAGAACGAACGCTTCGTGTTTGGGGGGCATGCGGCATGCGGCATGGGGCATAAAAACGAATTGCCGCAGGTGTCAAAAATACACAGACAAAGTCAATTTACGCTAGTAGACGTTACAGAGGCGTAGAGTGAGTAGGGCACGGGGGGAAGGGGGGAAGACTATCAGGAGAAGGTAGCCCGGAGGAGCAGCACGTCGGCGTGTGCTGCTCATTACGCGGCGCCTTTGATGTGCAGCAAGCCGACGCAAGTGCCAGCAGCAACAACATTACAAGCGCTAAGTGCCCCTGCTCGCACGCTGATTATAATCATGATGATATGCATACACACTATACACACACACACACACACTCTATATATACACTTAAAAAAAAACAACACACTTAATGCTCTTTTTTGATCATAAAATTTGAAGTACTTGTTGTTCTTTTGCGCTTAATTTGGCATTAAAAGTCAGCTTTTAATGAGATTGAAAATCAGATTTAAAAATTTCTCGAATTAAGTTTGAGAATGAACTTAAAAAGAAACTTAATTTATAATCAAATTTCCCTTTAACTTGCTTTCAGTGTGAGTCTTTTAACTATTTCTCTGAGTGTAGCTAAGTTGATTTGGGCGAAATATAGAATATTTTTTCTTTGAGTGTAGCCCTATATATATAGCCGGGCATAGTTGTGTTTTGTGTGTGTGTGTGTGTGTGTGTGTGAAATGGGCGGGAATTGGTAGCTGACAATGGAAAACCGCACAAGTGTCTAACGCGCTTTGATGTCACTTTTGTGCCTCGACTGTTGTAAAACCACAACAGCAACAATAACCACAACAACAGTAATAACAAACGTGTGACACTGTGCGACTAGAAAATACCCTGTACCCACACAAAATGCAGGCAAATAATGCTAAATTTCAAGGTATACCTTTGGGCAAAATAGAGTATATTTTTGGCATATAAAAATATATCCTTTAATACTTCTTGACATAAAAAATCTTTCTATGATCTTTAAACTTCAACTAAACAATCAAAACTTTGTTTATTTAAAGGGCATTTCATATCTAATATCCATTAGTTTTTCTGCTTGTTAGTCAAAAATATGTAGCATACTTTTTGGGGCAAAGAAGGATTATAAGTCAAGAGGGAAATATTATTTTTTAAATCTTGGTTGTATTATTCCGTGTGTTGTTATATACAAATAACTCAAAAAAATACCCTTTAAAGTTTACTTAAAATGTCTGCAGGGTATAATCCAATTTAAGGGCGTATCTGTCAAGAAAATTTAAGGTAAAGTTCGTGTCTGGAGGTGCTCCTCGTTCTCGTATTTATTCTTAATGCATACAAATGGTGCACTAACTGCAAAGTGCTAAGCGTATAGAGGAGGACTCGGTGAGTCGAGGAGCTGAGCTGAGCTCCTCGACACGCCATAAAATCAACACACGTCATTTTACAACCATCTTTAGTGGGTGAACAGGGAAGGGGAAGAGGAGGCATGTGGCAGGAGGCAGGCGATGGGAAAGCAACTTTGTTGTTACTGTTGGGTTGGCTGACAAATTTGCAGCATCAGAGCGTCATATTTGCACATGTCAGAATGCATCGTGTAGCGGTGTCTGTCTACTTTCTCGATGACTGTACTTAAATCTAATTCACTAGAGAAAACGCAACCAACAAATGCGAGCATAACCTTAAAAGTTATTGCCACATCGCTTGCACTTTGCTTAACGAGCAACAGCAAAAGGTTGCCACAGGGAGAGAGAGTAAAGATCTAAGACAAGCAAAATAATATGGCTATAATACTCTAGCTATCTTCTAACCACAATTGCCACTTGGTTATTTCATTTCGAGTGGGAGAGAGAGAGGGAGGGGGACAAATGCTTTTGTGTAATAGAATTGAAGTACAATACATTAGCAGAAAATACTCACAGATTTAGATTTATTGTCAATATAATCAAAGCTACAAACTGGTTTTCAATTGCACTAAACTGCAGTGAATAAGTTGGTCAAAATAAATGGAATCTATGTCTGTTCCTTCCATAAATATAACTCTGATCTTTCTAAACTTTGAGTGGAGCAGCAAATTGGCATAAGGAAAAGAAAGTCCGCTGAGTCATCTCTACTCAGTTTTGAATGACTTATCTGGCAGATACTTTTCCCGCTACAAGTGTTCACACACACACACACACTTACAGCCCTTCCACAATCGGAAGGCTGTCAAAAATCAAATTGATAGTCCCAGTCGAACTCCAACATCATAAAATAGAAACAGAGCCAGAGCCAGAGTCAGGGTCTGGGGCAGAGTCTGGGGCATGCAGCAGGCTGCTGAAATGGCTTTTGATAGATACTCGTTGAGGAAACTAATACAAAAACAATACCCCAGATACTGCCAGGCAACTGGCAACTGGCAACTGGCAACTGGCAGCTGAATAGGCACGTCAATACATATTTCATAGGTGAGCCTACATTAATCAAAATGGAAAGAATTTTACTCGTAGCATTGTCAGAAAGATTTCAACATACAAATAATTGGCTAGCCTTTGTACACTGAGCAAAAAGAAGTCAACTTTAAAGCAAACTAATTGAAATATCTAGTGTCAAAATGCTCCAAAAAGTATGCTATGAATTTTCTGAAGAATTGAAAGTTCCTGGAATCAAGCGAGAAAGATTCTTGAATAGAGCAGAATATACTTTATTTAAAAATGCATTTTTCCTTGGCTTTGTTATCCTGCAAGTCCTTAGTTTCCGCAGTTTTCTCTCAGTGTTCACTCATATGTGAATTCGCTGACCAACATAAGCTTTGCCACGTGCTGCACATATTTCTGTCCAAGGATCTCATATTTCTGTCGTCCTATTTTAGCTACAACTCATACTGTTACCAGCGAGCGTCCTGCCAGCTACTTCTGCCAGCAGCAATTTGTGTCCTTTGATATGCACAAAAGATTTATGAGTTAATTAATGTAGCAGACGAGCAGCAAGCAGCTAAAGAAAGGACTTTCCCTCTCCCTCTCCCCTTTCCCCTCTCACTCTCTCTGTCTGTTGATTATGATTAATGTTGTGTGTGTGTGTGCTTTTTGGCGCCGGAAGCGGAAATGAAACTGTAGCAATTGTAATAGCTGCTGCTGTCCCTTTCTGGCTTACTTTAAAATTCAATATAATTTTTAGGGGCGCGCTTCATCAATTTCGCTTTTATAGTAAAACATTCTGCGCCAATTTCGCGTTTATTAAATCGGGGTCAAATTGCAGCTTGTGAGGCACTCGAAAGGGGAGAAAAGGGACTCTCCTGCAGTGTGTTTTGGCTTGACTGCGGTTTCCTTTTAGCCACAGGCTGCTGCTGCTGCCTCAGCTCGTAACTCGTTCATAGCTCATAAACGGTGCTAATATTGAGTGTCGATTTTCACTTCACATTTTTTGCTGCCATACGGCCTGCAGGACATTGCACCGCGCCATTCCTCTTCGCATCCTGTTTGTATCTGTGTGTGTGTGTGTGTGTGTGAACAATGCAGCTGCTGCTGTCTTCTCGATTGTCGACTGCGACCCGCTTTTTGTGCAGCTCAGCCGCTGTCGACGTCACGCAGTGGTGTATACTCCAAGGAGTTGGCAGGACATATCAGACCCTAACAAGGTTTAATAAGTAATTAATAAATGCCATAATATTTGCTTACTTAATTTCCTCATAAAACTTGATTGTATTCAAGGCGCAGCTCGTTAAACTTTTAAGAACCCCTTTAGAAGAATACGCCGCATACGCCACTGTCAAGACAGGAGACACCAATACATAGACACGCACACGAACACGAACACGAGAACTAAAACGAATACCGTTACCGATGGCGGCGGCAGCTGCTTCATTACGGAAGTCGAGTATCCTGTTAATAGTTTAACATAAACTGTGGTAAAAAGTGCACGCGGCTTGCCGGCACTTTTTATACCCTCGCTTTTTTTTCTTATTTTTTATTTTTTTATTGATTATCGCTGTCACAGAGGCGCTGTTAAAGCACTTAACACTAAACTGCATTTACTCTGGCAGCTCTGGCAGCTCTCGCAGCGCTGGCAACGCTGCCAGAGCAACGGAAGTTGACACACTTACAAAAAATAATCTGTGCGGGGGTCACCCTGTGCTCACCCTGTGCTCACTGGCATAGAAAGCTCCCTGCAGCAGCTGGCTGGCTGACAATTCATAAAAAATCTACTGGACTTAAAGCTTATCATACTTAATTGTATTTATATATATATTTATATACTGGATTATACTATTAAATGGGGTAAAAATAGGGCAGATAAATTACCTCTTCTAAGAGACTTTAAATGCAGTCATTAAATACTAATCAAAGGCTTGCTAAATTTAGGTCCTTTTTAAGGCTTTGAGTATAGAACTGAGTAGTATATAGAAACACATCTGAAAGCTCTTGGAATTATGAAATTTGCCTCGGAATTTTTGGACAAGTGTAGCTTAGAAGGCCGGCCAATTCCGTAGAGAAATTCTGAAAATTTCTTATCTGCATTGGGCAGTAAAGTTTTTGTTGGCAACATGTGCCTTGGACACACGGCAAAAGTGGCAATAAATTTAAATCAAATGTCTTGACATGGCTGAGAAACGATTGTGAAATTATCTATTGAAGCAGTCCGAAAGGCAGCAGCTGTTCCAGAACTTTTTTGACTGAGAAATTCTCAAAATGTTTGAACATAAATTTTACAGAGATTTACGAGTGAAATTCTGATTTATGAGACGCGAGATTTTCACTCGATTTGACTAATTACGTGCAGAGTTTTTGGATGCGGATGCGGAAGTGAATTGATTAATTGATTGATATGCAGCAGCTATTAAATAAATACTCTTCATTATTAATACGTCAAATAATGGCTGGGGAAATTGCAAAACATGTGCATTCCCCCCTGCCCTTCCATTGGAATTCATTGGAATTCAATTAGCACACCTGAGCAAAGCGATAGCTGAACATTTTGTTTGATTAATGCTTACAGTGGCATACTCTATGATGTGCACAGTGGAGCAGGCACAGGCTCAGGCAATAAATGAATAAATGACAGCTAATTAATCCCATAGTACATAGCATACCTTCTCATGCTACAGTTGAGCTTCCCTTTATGCCCTTTCGGAGGGTATTATAACTATGCCACGTTGTGTAATTCCCTTTCAATTGATCAGGACTATTCAAATATTTCCCATATATTTATAACATTTTTTTCAGTGCATTCTTTTCTTTGTGTCCCTTTGAAAAAACTGAATTTCTTTTGTTTTGACTTTGAAATTCCCCATTTAAAATTCCATGTTTTTATACGAGGTTTTTGTGTATTCAATTCAATTTTTTTCAGGCCGTTTTTTATTCAATTTCTTTGGCGTTCCACATACAGAAGCTCGACTGTATTTACAGCGTGCTGTTTGTATATTTGTTCGTCCTGGCAACCTGAATATACAGTGTGTCCTTGCGGCATTTTAAATGAAATTTTATTTGCAATGAAAAGGCAAAAGAGTGAAATAAATTAAAAATTCATTAGCATTTAAGTAACATGACATTGTGTGTGAGCATGAAAGTAAATTCCTTTGCATATAGTAGAGCTGGGTAAAAATAACAACTTTCTCCCTGCTCAGCCCCCAACCCCCCCCTTGGGTAAGTCACAACAATTGCAATTAAAAATGAAATTTATTTGCTTTTTTCCTGCTTTTTTTTCTGGGGATTCACCGGACAAAAGACGACCACAAGTTTGCTACCTGGCGGAATGGAAGATAATTTATTTATATCCTCGAAATATAATCAAAAAACAGTCCGTCTGTCTGCCTATTTCTATTCAAACTAGTCTTATAGGCCAGATCGGCCAGATCCCTCATACAGCTGCAATAGAACCACGGAATAGGTCCTAAAGTTGTTGTTAGAAAAAGGATTCTATTTCTCAAGATATCTTAATGAAACTTACAATTTAGGTAAAGGAAAAAAGGTATTTTAAGGTCTGATCACTATATCATATAGTGGCCATAGCAACAATCGCTCAAAATAAACAAGAATAGCAATATTCAAATGGTTATTCCAGTCCTTGCTCTATTTTTAATGACTCTGCAGTTTTTCATTTCCAGTTTTAAATTAATTTCCTGTTGCATTTGGAGACTCACATTTCTCAGAATTCTATGATTTTTAGCCCATTTTCCCATTTTATTTCTGTGACTTATTTATTGCTGATTGGGGTCCAGGCTCTTGTGTAATCACATATCACATTTTCTGGCTTTTTATTTTTTTTTTTCGTCCTTTTTTGCTTGGCTCAGCAAGTTGTGAATAAAATGACTGCCAATACCCTGTCCACAGTGCCCAGTGACTTATGCATTGTCATGCATGAATTATTCAAATAGTCAAATACGAATACGACTGCTCTGTGGTGTGAGTGTGAGTGTGAGTGAGTGTGTGTGAGTG
Source organism: Drosophila repletoides (assembly GCA_018150835.1). Taxonomy (NCBI): domain Eukaryota; kingdom Metazoa; phylum Arthropoda; class Insecta; order Diptera; family Drosophilidae; genus Drosophila; species Drosophila repletoides. Next base: position 695,563 of record JAECWQ010000202.1, read on the forward strand.
TGAGTGCGGGTACTCGTTGATATTCGGATTCGTATGCCGCCCCGGGGCTCGAAAAATGCATGCAACCAAAACTGAAACTCAAATAGTATAAACTGCAGTCACTTGAATCCGAATTGGATTGAGTTTGTTTAAATGGATGAAAAAGCAAAGGCTGCACTGCTGGATGTACTTATTTCTCTCTCTCTCTCTCTTTCTCTCTCTTCCTCTCTCTCTTCCTCTCTTTATATATACGAATATTGGTATATACCCTTACTTATTTATTTTTTCCTTTTATTTGCTGCTTGCAGGCAAAGACTCGGCAAAGTTTCATGTTGAACTCGGTTTGCTGACTGAACAATAAATACAATTTATTTATTCAAATTAAATATAAATATTCTACATTATTTATTGAGCACAGTTTTCTTTTGCATATTTGTTTTAATTTTTTAATTTGAATTTTTTATAGTTATCACCCCGAAATAGTTTCATTTGAGCCTGATTAAAATAACCATTTATTGAGTGCCTAAAGCTAAACAGCAAGGAAAAGCTATTTAAATTAATGGTACAGCTCCGGTTCAGGTTTGTTCTACAAACCAGTTTCTGTTCATAATTCAGCTTAAATTCAGAATAAATTAGTTTGATTTAAAGTTAATAAATCATTTAATTCTTATATAAAAAATACTCAATTCGGAGAGTACCCAAAATTCTCAAGACTTTTACAGTGGGCTTAGAGCTTAATTTTTAATAAATGTAGAGAAAATAATTTCCATTTTAATTTGCAAAAATTGAGAGAAAAATTAGCGAAGTTCTAAAAGTTTTTTAGCATTGAAATTGCTGTTCAATGCCACTGTGCATAGTGAAAATTGTAAACAAACAAATTGAGAAGCGTAGCAAATGCACACACCATGTAGAATACACACACACGTGCACACGCACACACACACAAATGCACAGGGAAACCACAGGAAAACAATGAAAATCGATTACGCAAATAGTTGGCAAATAGTTCAAATAAAACCCAACTATGAACCGAACCACTCATACAAATAGCTCCAAAACACAAGGAATATGGCAGTATTATTTAATAAGTTAAGCAAAAAATTGAACATAGATTTTGTTAGCATTATTTGGCCAGCTTAATGGCTAAGAAGCGACAGAGCCATTTCTATATTTCGATTATTAAATGCAAATCTCATCTCATTGTCAATCAACTTGGGCTGCTGCCGTCGCTGCTGCTGCAGTCGCAATTTTCAATTTAAAATTTCCATTCTATGCAAAGCAGCCATAGAGGCGACACAAACTGTTAGAGGGGGGGCTAAATAAAAGGGGGGTAAATGGAAGGCGTGAGAAGGGGGGGCTGAATGCCTGCAGTGCATGTATGCCAACTATCCGACTATTGACACAAGACTCGTCGTCGGCTGAGCGTCAGAGCACTTGAGCAAATACACGAACCATTCGAGCTATAGACAATGCCACAGCCAAAGCGACAGACGGACGGACAGACAGAAATACAGACAGAAAGACAGACGGAAAGACAGACAGGCAAGCTTTACGTATGGCTTGAATTACATGCGAGACAGTCGACTGTGTTCCGCATAACAATTTCGCCTCTGCAGTGTTGCTGCTTGTGAAATATCAACGGAAATTTGGTATTAATATTCAAGATTATTCAGAAATTATTGTAAAAGAAATAGTATTGAAAATGTATTAAAAATTTAAGGAATATTTCATTTAAATTTAATTTAATTATTTATTTAAATTGTGTTCATTTTTGATAAGCGAAAATTTGATTTTATTATGCTTTTGGAAAGGAAACTTTTATGGTATTAAAAAAACTATTTATTAGGTTTATTTTTTAATTAAAAAGCTGCTATAATTTTGCTTAAAAATGTATTAAAAAATTAAGGAATATTTTATTTAAATTGCGTTAATTTTTGATAAGCTAAAATGTTACTTTATTATGTTTTTGGAAAGGAAATGTTTTATGGTGTTAAAAGATCTATTTATTAGGTTATTTTTTTTTATTAAAAACTGCTATAATATTCCTCAAAAATCTACATCAAATTTCAAGAATATTTACTTAAATATTTCTCTCAATGAAGTCCTTTTTTATATTAATTAAAAACGTAGACAAATATTGAAAGTTTGTTCGAGCTGCAGAGAAAGGGAATTGTGGAACAGGTTCACAAACGATTCGCTCTATCGAAGACAATAATGATAATGATGATGATGATGATGATGACGCCAGTAGTTTACTTGAGTTAATAGCATTGAGGGAGCTCAAAATCAAAGCACATCCTGGCATCCTCTTTGTGCCTCCTCTCCAGCCCCCTCTCCCTATGTCTGCCGCCCCCTCTAAAATAAACCCACTGTGCGTAACGTAAGTGCATTCAATTACTTGATGTGTCTACTGCAGCAACAATGTATCTATAGTTATACATATATATATATATATAGTATATATATATCGTAATATATATATATATAGAGATGCTTCAATAATGCGAGTCTGGCTTTAAGTAATGCAATTGCCATTTTGTAGCAGTGCAAAAAGATTGAGAAGCGCATAAAATTGATGGATAAAATGGCAGCAGTTGCTGCTGAGATTGTTTATCTTTTGTGGATAAAGATACAGCAGCAGGTGAGAGCCAACTCGCTTACAATAAAAATATTTTGCTAGCCATATAAATAAATACCAGAAAAGGCAAGAGAAAGTGAGAGAGTAGGAGTCAAAAAGTAGTTTTATACCCTTGCAGAGATCGGGCATTTTCAGTCTTTCAAGCAAGGCGTGAGGCTTTGAAGCAGGCCAGGAGGAGTCCTTGTAGCCATGACTGCCTGTCTGCCTATATTCAGTATGAAGTCTGCTTAATCTTAGATCGGCCAGCTTTATCATATAGCTGAGGAACAATCAATCTGCAAGTTGTTGCATGGAAAACTTTTAGTTTCTCAAAATAACTTGAGTAAATAGATAGATTTTCGTGAGGAAAGGGTATGTAATAGTCGGTGCCTTAACGATAGCCTCTTTCTACTGGTTTTTGCATTTGTTTGCCTGTTTTGTCCCCAGTGGAAAATTTATGCATTGCAGCATTTCCGTTGACGCCTGCTGACTGCTGCTCTACCGGGCATTATTTACACTGTCCTGCAGGGCACAGAAAACCAGAAAACTTACCAATTTTCAACACAATTTTTTGCCTCAATAGTGGTTAACTTACCTGCAAAGAAAAGAACAAATTTGTATTTATTTATTAGATAAGTTTTATATTTAAAATGAGTACTAAATTTAGTATAAGCTTAAAATGAGGGTGGACCGCTCTGGAGGCCGGAATCTCCCAGTCGCAGGGGCAGGACTCGAAGCAGCGGGGACAGATGGCTCGTTCTAGATACTTAATTCGATTGAGCTTTATATTGAACACAGCCTGGCAGCGCATTTTAGGCGACCAGAAGCAAATGTAACCCGATAAAAGTCCTGTTTATCTTAGTAATGAAGGACATTTTTATATACTACATAATTAGTTTTGCTGCTTAATTACCCGATACTCTATAAGGATCTGGCACGCAGTCGGCATATATATTCTTTATTGAAATATCCTCCGTAATATTTGCTTCCTTTTCCCTATCCGCATTGTATCCAGTATTATTCCGAATCTTACATTCAGCTAGTTCACAGCTCAAACATGCTCCTGTCGACGATTCCTTAACAATATCCAAATCTATTTTAGTTTTTTTCTCTTTTTAAGTTTGTATTTATTTAAACTATTTGACAGCTTACCAAACTCTTGTGCTCTTAGTGCTATAAAACCCATAAATAATACAGTAAAAATATTGAAATTTATCATAACTAGCTAAAAAAAAAATAAGTAAATAATTTTGATTTTAAAGGTTGAGCATGCTATAAAATATTTCGAATGGAGTCCACAAAAATGTATTCTATCTGGAATATAATCCTAGCTCAAAAGGATAATAAGTCCAAAGGACTTCAAGTGGTTTATGGGCTGCTTAAATTGATTAGCTTTCAGGAGTGCTTATTGCCAGCTTTAATTGTGAAATGCACTGGAAACTCTAAAAAAAAGGACGTTGAAGGGAATGAAACCAAAAAAACATTTGCAGCTGGCAAAAACCTGTCCAAAAAAAAACCTCCAAAACAGTTAAAAAAAAGCACCACATACTTTTGCGAGCAAAAAATTACAAAACTTTCCCTGTATGTGTGTGTGTGTGTGTGTAGGTAGGAAAACCGCATGTTTTTCTATTATCAGGACATAAAAATGTTTGCTCGCCGCTGCTCGGCAAACTGCACTTGACCAAAAACTGAGCCCGAATTAGCTACAAAAAGTACAAGGAGCAGGGAAAGGGAAAGGGCGGGGCAGGGGTATAGAGAAGGACGTCGACGACAACGCAGACAACCGGAAAGCAGTAGAAACCAGCTATAGTAGACATCAGGTGGCGGCTAAAAGGAAGTACCGGGCGGCTAAGAGGCGGGGGCTCCACACGAAAAGTGCTCGAGCATGCAATGTGCTGTCATTGCCGCTTCAGGCACAGTGGAACGTGTACCAGGAAAACGCGACAAAAATTAAGAAAAATTAAATATGGAGAATTAACTCTGAAATTTGTCTGAAAATTAGCAAAAACTTTGGAAGTTCCTAGTTAAATTTTTTTATAGTTATCAAATCAGTTTCGAAGGCGAAAACAAATTTATCTCTATAGTTTTGAACTAAAAACTCAGCTAATTTTTTATGTGTAGATTAGATTGTTAGTTTTAAATATTATTAGAAAATTAGTTAAAATATTCTGCAAGTGTGAAGAAAATTGAAGTTTCATTTTGAATAATAGATTCTTTTTTTCGTATTCTGTTTTTTACGCTATTAAAATATGTTTATTTCCTATTTTAAATTTTTACCACAAGAAAATGCTTAATTGCCCACTGTGCCGCCATAATTTTTACCTCCCTTTGGACTGTTGCTTTCAGTCATAAACTCTAACATTACACTCTCTCTGTGTGTGTGTGTTGTGTGTGTGTGTGTGAGACTTTTTATTTTTGACATTGGGGTTTTTTGTTGATGCTGCTGCTATTTTTAGGGGGCGACTGTTAATAATGCGTCCTGCGCTGCTCTGCGCTGCTCTGCTCTGCTCGGCGCTGCTCGGCTTTTTCTGTTGTTTTCAGCTGCTGCTGTGGAGAAGGTCCATGCTTTGATATGGCAGATAAGCCCAGCATAAAATATTTTATTAGCCACTGTCACTGCCTGCACTCCACTATAGGTGTGCGAGTATGTGTGTGAGAGTGTGTGTGTGTGTGTGCGTGTGTGTGTAGACCATAACATAATGTTCGTAATGACGATGACGGCGCCAGCAGCCGCAGCGCCCCAAAAAAAAGCAAGCAGAAAAACCTGCCGCTCAACTCATCCGAATTCACATGAGTGTTTGCAGGACTTCAGCTTGCTTTAATGTCCTTTAAGGAACAACGCGCTCTTAGCTTGCTTTGCCAGAAAATTCTACATATTTTTTTTGCAGCCTTAAACGGCTATTTATATAATTTCTGAGGCAATTTATTAATGCTGTTCTTTCAATAAGTAAAACTCTTCAATCTTATCACAAATTTCCTAATTTTGGAGCTGAAATAAGCTTCACAAATTTTCAACCAAATCTAGAATTTTGCTAAAAGAAAATAAGAAAATTTGGAAAACTTCTAAATGAGGAAAATATAATATAATTATAGAAATTTAGAAAATTAGAGTAGTTTTAAGATAATATAAAATTGAAGATTGAATTTAAAGGAAAGAAAACTTGAAAGTGATTGTAATTTCCTTAAGGATTTATACTGTGCTCTGCTGAAAAGAGTTAGTGTGTTCAGGCTTTTCCTGGCATTTTCTTGTCTTTGCGGTTTTGTTTTTCTTCTTGTTGAGTCTTTTTTTTTCTTTCTTTTGTTTCATTCTTCTTTTCCAAAATGAAAATTAATGAATGTGAGCAAATGCTTTTGGCAGAGCGCCAAGAGGCGAAGAGGCAACATACCGAAGACAGTAAATTAAATGTCATATGTCAAGTGTGTGTGTGTGTGTGTGTGTGCATGTGTGTGCGAGTGTGTGTGTGTGTATACGTCACATTATTTCTTATATATATTTTTTTTATATTTATTTTATTTCATTTCCAACTGCTGTTTGTCTTTCTGCCGTGGACCGCAAGTTAATTTCATATGTCTGGCAGCTGCGTTTCGTCCTTTTTCCCCTTTCCTGCCCACCCCCCCTCTCTAATGTGCGCCTGATGTATTTTAAATTTAATTTTAATTTCAATTTTTCTACACACTTTTCTTTTTTCAACGCTAATTCAATTGCGCATACGCGACGTTGTCAGCGCATTGCAATTGGATTAAGCAAAATAGAATAGAAAACCTGTGAAAGCCTACAGCTAAAAGCTTTTCTTCCCTCGAAGTAGTTGCAAAAACATTTTTTAATTTCATTTGATGGTAATTTGTATACCCTTACGAAGGGTACTATAATTTGGCCAAGAAGTTTGCGAGGCATTGCAGGAGGCTTCTTTGACGACACAGGACGATACATAATTCATCAGGATGATAAGAGATTAGGCGATATATCCTCTGTTAAAAATGTTCCAGGTCGAAGTACCTTATGATAGAGCGGCTATATTAATTATCACTTAAAGGAAATAAATTTAATACTTATGACTCTGCCAGTCTGTAAGGGTATTCAGTCTTCGGTGCTTCGGAACATAGCGGCTCTCTTTACTAATTCTTTTTGTCATCTCTCACGTGTGTCAGCTGCATTTGGCTTCATTTTTATACTCAAATTATTTAATGGCTTGTGTCAAAGGTAATAAATGTTCGCTGCATGTCGCTACGCTTTTTGTCCGCCCGTCCGTCTGTCCGTCCGTCTGTCCGCGTGCCACTTTGCCGAGCACTTTAAAGATTGCGGCGAACAGCGAATAAAAAACCAGCGAAAAAAAAGGGAAGAAAAAAACCGGTTTTTAATGCTTTTAATGCGCTTAATAGTTCGCGCATCATTAAATCCGATTGCATGCAAAAAAGAAAAAAAAAGGAAAGAAGGAAAAGCTTCCAGCCAACCACAGCGGATCGCATCACATCGCACCGCATCACATCGCATATTTTTATACCCTTTTTACAAGTTTTCAAGAGCTCTGCGCTTAATTACAAATCGATATTTGTTGGCTTTTGGCTAGAGCTGCTAATTGCCCACTCGAATCCGAGCCCAGCCCCGGGCCTAGGAGCCTGGCCAAGCACCTACAATTAGGTCTATTTGTGTAAATTCCATTCGAAGTTATCGCCAGTAAATGCTCTGTGAATTAGGCTTAAATCAGTTGAATTTGGTATTAAATTAGCCTTCAACTGATGCCTGGCTTAGATACACAAATTAGCACTATATTAATCCATCTATCTGAAACAATTCAGATTAAATATTTAACAGATCAACACAAAATTATGTTGAATCTTTGCAGCGCTCGACTTATACTCCAATTGAATATTTAATTACTGCAATTTATTGATTGCTCTCAGTACAAATGAAAGGAATTCGGGGCCTATAAATATATATATATATATATATACATATAATACTTAATATTTATTTTATTTGTTTATTTTGATTCCTTGAGTCCTACGTAAATAAATAAATATGTATATATAAAAGTTCATATATAAAACTCTTTTTCCTGACTGACTTAGGAAGGGATTTTGGGTAAATCTGCACACAATGAGTGGCAACGGGAACAAAGTGTTGTATAAAACTTTTTTTTTTCTTTTTTAACTTCTGCTTCAAACTCTAAAATTATAATTTTTCCCATTTACTTGAAAATCCCCCCGAGATGGTTCAAAATTTATATAAAGGTTCTGTAGGGAAAAGTGTAAGTTTTGTCCGATTGATGACTGATTGAATTCCAAGCAGATTTTTATTCGATTGGAATTGAAATGAATATTCATTACAAATCAAGTACAAGTATCAAATTCTACCTCATAAATCGATATACTAAAAATATTTATAAAATTATCTGCAGCTTCGAACTGAACTATTCAGCCTCGAACCGAACCATTTGCTATTGGTAACTGCACTGCCAGCAGAACACTTTAAGCTCCCATAAGCTACGTATAAATATTAAAATAAATGTTTGAAATAATAAATATAAATAAATAAATAAATACTTCGATTCCCACATAATATGAGCAAAGCTTTTCTCTATAATTGGTTAATCGAAATATGACTTTTTAAGTGCTGTTCAATGGAAAACAAATTATATACTGGGGAATTTGTGTTATTTAAGAATTTCTATATAAATTGCCATAAATTTGGTTATTAGGTTTGGGTGCTACGTAGGAGTACTACAATAGAGCCGCCCACTAATGAATGAATCGGTCTCGAATTGCAACGCAAACATAAATAAATGGGTTTTACGCTCTTTGTACTCAGTACATTTTTGCACGCATATTTTGCTTAAAAATAAAATTCAGGCCAGAGCCAGAGAAGCAGAGTGCTACAATGCTCCTGCCTACCTATTAGAGATGTTTACTTCTCGCAGTCACTGTGACTCGTGGAATAAGAGTGATGGATATCTGTGAATCTTAATAGTTTATCTCTATGTGTAAATCCCTTTTTCCTGACTGACTTACAGACTGGAAGGTAGTACTTAAGAGGTTGAAAGCTGTCCCTTGGATTTTCCCAAAATCCACCACGACAAAAGATGTTTAGGGGAAAAGCCTTATTTCAGTTCGGTTGACTCTCAATTCAGTTTCAGAACTCTACAGTGAAATCACAAGTTTTTGAATATTCCGTCTCCAAGGGCGGGCAATTTTCTTTGGGGAAAGTTCCTATTGATATTGGAAATGTGACTTTGGACTGTGACTTTGGACTGTGACTGTAACTGTGACTGTGACAGGTACGAAGATAGGGTTCATCTCTATTACCTTTCTACTGTATTGCCTGTATCTGATCCTTTTCCATTCATTGCAGTGTGTCCTTGCTGGCGTCTGGCTGACGACGCTGCCAATGCCCATCTACCACCACGTGTATAACTTATTTATAAGGCTTTTACGCACAACTACACAGAGGATACACAGAGAGAATACACTGGGACTGAGACAGAGACTAAAGGCTGAGCGGGTAGAGCTCTGACTCTGCCACTGAACATAAAAGGCAAAGGCAGTTGAATGTAAGTACTTGCTATAGATATATACATACATATATATATATATATTATAGAGAATGAGAGAGAAAATACGCGTACTTTCACTGGGATTCAGGGTGGCTTTAACCCGCTTTCAACATGACCAAAAAAAAAAAAAAATAAGAAAGAAGGAATGAAATACAAAAAATTTGCAAATGGACTCAACAACTCGGCCCAAAACATGTCCTTTGTGTGCGCTTACACATGTGAGTTGAATGAGTTGAAGATGAAACTCTGAAGGCTCTACTCAGCTCTGGACATAGTTTTCGGCAATTTCTACAGCTTTTTCTTATTCTTTGCCCAATATAATTGCGTCTTTGGACTGGGGGAAGACAACAAAACAGCAGCCTTTTTGTGGCCATGAAAATGGCCATATAGAGCAGCCATTAAAAATGTAGAGTAGACAACAAACGTGTTTTCTTTTTCTTCTACTCTTCTACCCAGCTTTTTTATCCTTCTTTTAGCTTTTTTTATGAGCGAGTGTTGTGTAAATTTGCAAAATCCATGACATAAGCATAAATTTCTTATCCTTTTTTTTGACAAGTTCGGGGTGAAAGTTGCCTATCTGTTGGCTTCTAAGTTTTGCTCGTGAATGTGAAGCATCATCTATTGTAAATTATTTTTGCGCCGTAAAGCAGCTTAAATAAATTCGTAATTATTTTAAACGTGCCTCCCCCGTTTACCCCCCTTCCCCTTTGGTCTGCTCCCCTGCTTTTCTTATACATTTTATGCTGCTGTTCTGTGAAAGTTTTCGCCAAAAGTTTCGCCCTCGCTCATTAAGTGGCACAATTTCTGTTTTCCTCTGCCAACTTTTCTTTGGGTGAGGTGAATAGCTGGTTGGACTGGTCCACTAGCGCAGATGGGAGGAGGGACGCCTGGCTGTTTAGTGGTGCGAGGGGAAGTTTGCCTCAAGTGCCGCCGCATCACACGCCAAGTAATTATGAATATTTTAACGAACTTTTGCCACAGGCAGCAGAAGCAGCAGCCTCCTCGGCAGCAAATCAAAATATTTCATTCGACTGCGCGTAAAGTTTAGAGCACAAAATAATTTCGCCCAAAATAGAAAGTAGGCTACAAAAAAATTAAAGAAAATAAAAGAAAAAACCTGGCAACATGCAAAGAAAAAAGGCGCAGAGTTTTCCATTTCGCTTTTCTTTAGCTGAAGGTCCAACAAAGTCCGACCCGCTGATAAACAAACTACATATACATTTTTTTCCCCTATTTATTCCCATTTTTTTTTAATGCAATTTACAATTTTAATTAAGCCAAGTTAAATAGTTTTTGTGTGTGTGTGTGGCGGGGAGAAAGTATAAATTTCATAAATTATTACAAGAATGCAAAGTTTTTGATGGCAAAGATTAGCAAGTTGCAAAAGTTAAGAGAAAATTTATGCTGCAAAGTAAAAGTCAAGCCTTTTTTTGAATAAAATAATTGTGCGATAATTAAAAATAATTTCATTAAAAAAAGTAAAGGGGAATCTTGATAAAACTGCAAATAATTTAAAACAATTGTTGGTGTAATTGATAATCATTTACATTATTATAAAAAGCTAGAAAAAGAAAAAACTTTTTGCTATATTTCAGCAACAAAATATTCATTTAATTTTTGGTAATTTTGCAAAGTTTATTTAATCTGAGACCACTTAAAGCCGAACATGGCAATTAAGAGTTAATTAATTGTTTATCCTAAGCCAAAATGTTAGCCATTTATTGTAAGCCAGAGAAACCAACGATATGCCATTAGGCAAACGTTGCGTATACGTAACGTGCCCTCTCCCCACTTGAGGCTGTCAATCAAAAGTCAAATTGAAATTGAAGGAAGCCTTTCTTACGGTCCAACACCAACAAACAAGCGTTGAAAATTGACTCCTTTTTGTTTGTGTGCATTAATTGATTTTGGTTTAAAGTCAATTAAGTCAGCCAGCAAGCAAAAGGCAACAGCTTAGAGTTGCGGCTTTGTTTTTGGCAACTTTTGTGTGCACTTGAGTGCAGTCAGTGGACGGGGATTTTCGTCGCTTCCCAGAGAAAGAGACAGAGAGAGAGAGAGAGAGAGCGGGATAGAGCTGAGTTAATTATCATAAAAATAATAAGGCTTTGAGCCTTAATTGAGTTGGTAACAATGCAGCTCTAAACAGCTGCGCGAGGCTTGATAAAAAAAAGGACACTGAGGCGACGCATACCTGCGCGCATAAGTAATTATGAAAAAAAAGATGTGAAAGAAAAGGAAAACTGTTTATTTTACTTTGACATAAGTATCCTGTGAAGCAGCAGAAGCTTAATTTTATGCAGAATTTCAAATGAATCGACAGCTCACCTCAGTTTCTTTCTATTCTTGGGCCACGTCTTCTTTGAAGCTCTATGAGCAGAGCAGCGCAGAGCTGAGCTGCATAGATTAGCATAAAATCAACAGCGGCCACGCCTCGACTTTCCTTTTGACTTCCTGGCATTCATTCATTCATTTTGCTTTTGCCTTTCAGCCATTTCGGTTTTCAATTAAAACCGTCTACGTGCAGGCCATATATCAGTCAGCCAGTCAGAGAACCAGAGACTCGTAATTTACCTGCATAATCAATTTAACAGACCTTTCCTCCCGAAAAAAAAAACCAAGAATTGGAATTGGCATTCCGACTCCCAGTAATAGCTTTAAGTAAAAATGCTGCTAATTGATTTTCTAAGCCTCATTTGTTTAGCTCTTTTGCCAGCTTTTTTCTTGTTGCCCAAACTTAGCTAGAACATTTTTAAGGCTTTTTCATTTTAGCCTGCAACATTTTTTATATTTTTTCTCATAAATAAATTAATTGATAAATAAAAGTAATTAACTAAATCTAATTATGCATATCAAGCGTTTATGAATAATTCAATTTGAAAAATACATTTCTACGCGCTATTAATTAAAGCTATTCACAAAAAAAGGGTTGAAATTTTTCACATTTATTTTGCTGATAAGTTTCGAATGTACAAAAAATTGAAGAGAATTATTAGAAGAAATATATATAAATATAATATGGCTTTTATACCCTTGCAGAGGGTATTATAACTTGTTCAAGAGAGGTGTAATGGATCAAGTATTGAACAGGCCTTTTCTTAGTAGTTTAAATATATTAAATATTTTTTATTTGGTATTAGAAAACCTCTAGTTTTGTTGCAAAAAGGAGAAAGTTTAACCTTTTTCTGGCTGTTTTCTAAGGCCAACTTTCAAAGCTAAACATTGCCTGCAAAGTTAGCTATTAATTTTTGCCAGCTGAGCATCATTAAATGAAGTTTTCTGTGTTCTGACCAGTTTATTTGAGCCTTAATTTACGACAATTTGCTGTGATTTGTTTGTCTGCCTGCAATTTATGCACGCTTTGTTCCTATCCAGCGAGAAACTATGGCAACAATAATAATGAAAAAATAACAAAAACTAATTATGAAAGTTTTTTCGCCTGGTCAGGTGAATGAACGAACGGACCTGAGTCTGAGCCTCAGCCTGAAAGTCAGCAGAAAGTCAGATAATAATCATAACATTAATTAATGAATTGCGCAAAAGGTTTATGGCTTTTGTTTCTATGTTTTTCCCCTTCCTTTTCCCCCTGTTTTGTTGGGTGCTTTTTCATGTGAAGCAGCTATTAAATTTTGGCTCAAAATGTTTTTGCTTGTTGCCAAAAAAAGCCGAGTAGGATAAGAGCCATAAATATACGCGAAATGGGCGGCTGAAACTGAAGATTGTTGCACTGAATTTATAGTTGAAGTTCATGAAAATTAATTAGGCGTGCAAAGGGAAGAGTATTTGGCTTGAAACGGGCATAAAACGCAACGAGATAACCCTTATCAGCGGGCGCATAGACTTGACATATGGAAATCGCTAAAGTCGGGCTAAAAAAAAGAAGCAAACTATTGAAAAGGAAAAGGGAAAGCGAAGGAAACCTGCCTAGTCAGTAAATTCTGGGAAAAACGAGAGGCGCAGAGGGGGAAGGCAAAGTCCTGAGCCTCTGCCTACAACAGCTTCGTTTTTTTTTTTCGTTGTGTAAACATCAGAAACGAACGCGCGCATAAATTTTGAGGCAGCTATAAAAATTTATATAATTGAGCTGCGCGCTCAGCAGGCAACTGACAAGGACAACAACAAAAGGAACAACAACTTTTGCTTAAGGATGCCAAGACACGAAGAAAAAAAGGACGAGTCGTTGAGCCTGCCTCAAAGAAAATGCCGCTCAGGCGCGCTTGTCCGCTTTGTTAACGTACTTTGGTCTTAGAGGCAGACACACACACTCATAAACACGCATACACTGAGAAAGACAAGTGGCCAAAATACTAAGAAATTGGCCTGCTAAGCAGCAAGCTATAGCTTCATTCTATATACAACTAATGCAGTAAACAGAAGCAGGCTGAAAGCTTATTAGCCTATAAATTCAGCCTGAATTCAGTCTGTTTTTTTTCCGAGTGTAAATACGTTTTTATATAAACCATACACATAAATACATCAAGAAAAGTTTAAAGCAAATCAAAAACTTGGCGATAAGCACGAGTTGGGCTGAGAGCTGACAGGCGCGCTGATTGGTATTTTTCATACTTTTTTACGGCGGGTGTTTTGCCTCCTTTTGGCCTGGAGTGGGTTCTCTGGAGTGGGTTATCCAAGGCCAGACCATAAAATATTTTACATTTTTTGGCACACAAAAAAAAGAAAAGAAAAGAAAACAGAAAGCTGCAACAACATTAGAAATGTGAGCTATTTGCGGTCCAAAATATGCTACAAAATACAAAGTACAAAATTTGTAGCATACTGTTTTGGGCAACGCTTTTATAGCCGTGCAAATGTGCGCCTGTATTTTGAGTGCCAAACTATGGATCTATATATACACCTGCACACACACACACAGACAGAGAGAGAGAGAGAGAGATAGAGAGAAAGGTGGAGAGACAAAGGCGGTGCTCAAGTGCGTGGTAAACACATAATTAAACTCGAAAACGTCTCAAGAATTAAACATTTTGCATGCCTTTTACGCCTGTCATCAGGCCGCAACCGCCCTCCCGCAACCCAACCACTTTGGGCCATTGCCACGCCCTTTTTGACAGCCATTGGCAGCAGCTGTCGCTTTGCTTATTATGTTTATTATAAATAATTTTGCAGCTGCTTTTTCGGGTTTCGCTTATTGTGCTCTCACACTTCCTCTCACGACCTCTCCCATTCCTGTAAACGTTTTCGCCATCATTTCGCTATGTTGTCCTATAAAAAAATGGGTGCCACAGAAATCGTATAATAATAAATGAGCTATATAAGGTTTATGTGCCTAGAAGAAAAAGCAAAGAAATACAGAAAATCTTTGAAAAAAATGGCAGGTTTATTTCAAGGATTGCTTCAAATCAAAGCCAGATTTTTGCTCTAAAATTAATGCGTAAAGCTCTGATTAATTTCTACAAAAATCTGGCTTTTATTTTGTAATAAAGAACAAGCTTTTTTGTGAAGGTTATATTTTTATTTTTAATTTGAATATTAATTTAAATATTTTGAAAATTCGAGAAAATTATAATTTGGCTTTTTCCACGCCTGGAATTTCCTAGAAAATTCCGAGTTGTGTTGGAAAAGATTTGCAGAACGTTAAGAGGTTTGCTGCTTATGTTTAAAGTCACTGGAGTGTTTGTGGGCGTGGCCTGCAGCCTCTTTTGTTGACTGGAAAAGTAAATGAATACTTGAGAAGTGACATGTTAGCCTAAATAAATGATTAACTTGTCATTTCGAGTGTGTGCGAGTGTGTGAATGCGTGTGCGAGTGTTGTCTATGCCTGTCTAATATTTCTGTAGGATGCCTACTTAAGTTGTCAGCTTGCATATTAGATTGTGGCAGCTTTTCTAATCGCAGCTTTCCCTCCCTCTCTCTCTTTATCTACATTTGCAGACAGCCAACTCAATCAAAGTTATGTTTCATATTTTGATCAAAAAAAAAACTGTTGCCAAAACGTGCACTCAAGCCACAAAGTTCTGCCTCTTATTCCATCTGTATCTGTATCTATATCTGTGGCTGTATCTGTATCTGTGGCGTGTGTTCTGCTGCTGCGGTCACATAAATTTTACAAGTTTTACAAAAAAGTCAGACATAATATTTATGATAGAAAAAAACCTAGAAGAATATACAAATCATATGTCCTTTTGAAGAAAACAAAAAAAGCGTCTAAGGACTAGAAGGACCAACTTTTTCAGGTCACATATGACGACCTTCACGCTGGAAATTTTCTCTTTCTTTTGAAGTGTCAAACAGAACTTGGTCTAGCGCATTGAGGCTATTTATCGAATTTATTAGCTCTAATCGGAGCGTAAATATATATCTATATATAAAAATATTAATTTTGGCTAAAATCTGGCCCACTTCTAACTCTTTTCTGCTACAAAATATAGAAAGAAGATCTCCAAAATGAAGCCTTGAGAACTAAGAGCCAAATTCAGCCTTTAATATATTTTTTTTGCCTGTATTTTGATTGCCAATCAGTTAGTAAATACAAACGGTTTTATGGAGGCAACAATATTTTTTTATTTATTTTTTCAGTCTTATTATGAAACGTTGGCATTTCTACTGATTCCTTCTGCCGACTGCCGACTGCCGACTGCCTTGACTCTGCCTGAATGATATATATTTATTCGCGTCCAGAGACGTCGCTTCACAATGTTTTATTGGACAATGTGTTGGACGGTTGGACGGCTGGACGGCTAGGTGGGAAGGTAGTTTATCTATAGAGCTGTGTGAAACCTTTTGCCAAGTTTTATTACCATAGAGGGCTGCCCCTCATTTGTTGGCAAGGCCATAGACTAAAGATGCTACGGCTGATTTCAGTTCGGTTCGGTTCAGTTTCTTTCACCCCTGTTGTGGAGTGTAGGGTTTGGTTTATGCTCAAAGCACAGTCAATGAATTGATTGATGTGTGTGTGTTTGTGTGTGTGCCCTGTTACGGTTATGGCCAGAAAACAGCAACAAGAAGCAGCCAGAAAATGGCATCAAAAAGGCAACAGCGAAATAAAATGCACATAAAAAAAAGCGTAGCTTCAAAGGAAAAAGTGTAGTCTAGTTAGCAGTGAAGTACTGCTGCTCTTTTACTCACTTTCTTATCACCGAAATCTCTTTACTCTCTTCTCTCGCTCTTTCTCTGGCTCTGAGTGTCTGTCTCTCTGTCTCCGTCTCCAGCGACTGGCAGGGGGGCAGTCGCATTCGCACATGCACATAAATTACAGTTTTACGCTGACATTTTACTATTTCCTGCGTTTGCCTCGCTGGCTTTTCATTTTTGGACGGTTCGAGCAGTAAAAAAGCGAAGCTAATAGCTACCAACCAACTACCAAAATGCCAACTACCACACATCAGAGGCGTTGGGGAAAGAGTTTCCTAAAGGGGGCTGTAAATCTATTTTTATTTTATTTATTGCAGCATTGTTAGTAAGTAAATATTTGAGCTACAGGTTTGGTTCTGGTTGTATTGTAAATTGTGGTCTATAAGAGCTGAAAATCTTCATTAAATCACAAAATATTTCAACACTGGGTTTTGATTTTGGAAGTATTTTTTATTCCCTAAAAACCGTATTAGAATTATGGGAAATGAAAAATATTTGATTACTTTTTAAGCAGCAATAATATCAAAATTAATTTGGTTGCCTCAGAGTTAGTTTGGTTCAGAATAAGGATATTTAAATATGGTTCATAATAAGGGTATTAAATATAGAAATAAAATAAATCAAAATTAAATGTTGAAAGAATTTAAAGAACTTTTTTAGCCAAGTTCTTCGGTGCCTCCCCCGAAATGCAGCTAAGCATTTTTAGAAAGTTTTTAAGTAAACAACTAATAAAGGATTTTATTTTATTCGATATCAACTGAGGCAGTCAAAGTATATCAATAATTTAGCTTAAAAGCTGAAACATCTTCTGGGTGTTTTTTACCCTTTTGAAAATCAGCTGCCTACGTCACTGGCTTACAGTTTCCACTAGCAAAACAGCTACAATTTGGCTTTGTCGTATTGCTGTCGGGCTGCCTGGCCGCCTGGCCGCCTGGCTGGCTGGCTGGCTGGCTGGCTGGTTGGCTCGCTGGTTGCTTTGGGCCCTTGTTGTGGGTTATAAACCCACACTATACGCATCCCAAATTGCACCACACTGCGGCATGTCAACATAAACTACAGGGTTTTATTTGCTGTTTGCTGTTTGCTGTTTGCCGTTTGCTGCGGGTCAAACTTCAAACAAGCTAAAAATTAATTTAATACGCAATTTCCATTGCAGAGAAGAGCCAGAAAAAAAAATGGCAGAAGAGGAAAGGAAAGGAGAGGAAAAGAAAAAGAAGCAAAAAAAAAAAAAAAATGATTGTAAATGGCCAAAAGTCATCGGAGCTGGCAAATGAAAATGTAAACTTAAGTGGCACACGCTCATACACGCATTTCAGACCAGACTAATCCCCAGCCCCTCGCTCCTAGCACCCCTCGAATGGGGGTAAAAAAAAAAAGAAGGAACTCGGGAAAGAGCAGCAGCAAAACAGCAAACAAGCAAGCCGGAAAAAAAGGGCCAAACACCAAGGACCACTCTCGGAGTGGTGCTAGTGGTGCGATGGGGAGAGGGAGGGGTCTGCTGGCACTCGTATGCTGCTAGCTCCATATTTTATTTAACAGTTCATCCTACGTAGCGGCCACTCGACACACATTCCACGCTAGTTTCGGCACCATTAATTGGATGCGGATGCGAATGCGAATGTAGATACGGCGGATGCGGATATGCCGTGCCAGTTACACTGGCTTGGGTTGAGGGGGCAGTAGAAGGGGCTGAACTGCTGGGCGAACTGCTGGCGCGTCCAGCGCTTCAATTAAATTCAAATTAAGGCCTGGCCTAAGCCCAAAACAGATGGGCAGAGATTTTTTTCTGCTCCTCATCTCTCTCTCTCTCACACTTTCTCTCTGTCTCTTAAATGATGCCCCAATGACGCCGCATAAATATTTTGTTATAGCCAATGGCCAACAACAAAAAAAAAATACAGATTAAGACTCAGAACCGAAAAATTCTAGTAGAAAAATAAACATGACTGGAAATCGATTTCTCTTCAAGCGTTCGACTGGCCAGCCAGTCAGCCAGTCACCCAGCACGTGGCGTATACGTAACAAACCGAAACAAACAAAGCTATTTATTATTATTTGCCTCAGTATTCGCAGGACTCGAAGAGGATTACGAGAGAAATTGTCCAACAAAACACTAAATTAAACTACACATTAAATGTAAATAATATTAGATCGATGCTCTAATCTGGCAGCCTGAGAAATGCTTCAGAGCATCCACACCACAGTGCCACATGATTTTATTTCTCTGACTTGTAGAGTTCCCGAGGAAAATATGTGGACTTCTCCTAGAAATCTCGCATACTAAGCTCCAATTATTAAATCTTTAAGGCGTTTTTTTTTTTTCATTTTTTGCTGGGGCAATTTGGTTGCATTCACATTGAGGCATGAAGACTTTGCTTCGTTGAGCGGAAGCCTTGCAATTTGCGCATGCAACGCATTAAACTGTTTCAGCCCCAAACCGAACCGAACCGAACCGAATTTGTAGGCCACCTGGAGGGCAAACCAAATTCCAATAGCAGGTTCCAGAGAGCTTGGTCACGTTCATGTGTCCAAAGGCGATTTGTGGCTGGGGAAGGACGAATGTATCCTTATATATATCGTGGTACGAGTATAGATGAGTACCTGGAGCTGAAGCCGGAGCTGAAACTGGCACTGGCTGCATTTAAAAACTTACTTCCTTCCGCTTTGTTAGGCGGCGAAACGTAGCAGAAATCTGCCCTGCCCAGTGAAGCCAAGCCAAACTGAGCCGATTCGTAAAGAAGGGGGATTTCCCCTGAAAACCAAGCCAAATGCAGTGATACAAATGCGATTTGCTGTTGGCGAGAAAAGGGAAGCGGAAGGCGTGGTAGGCGGCGGGCGGTAGGCGGAAGAGGTGTGTACGGGTATTATATATATACACACACTCGCACACACACACACACACACACAGACACACTCAAAGTGCCAGCAGAGATTTAAGGCTTTGCCCACTGACACTTTTTCAAGTTGATGGCGCCACACACAGTCACACGCAGAGGCGTGGGCAGGGTCTAAAGAAACCCTTTAGGAAATATAAAGCCTGCAGTAAATTTAAGAGGATGGATGGAGGACTCACGATGCCCACAAATTAACAAATAAAACTACAACTGGATAACATATAAATAAATTTTAAAATAAAATCAAAATTAGTTTGTTAGTTTGCCCCTGCAATAAAATTATGCCTATGCCACTGTTCTCAAGGCAGACACACAGACACAGAGACAGACGTTACACTCTATTTGGCAGCGGCGCCCAGGCACCACGCATGTTACCCAACTCAAAAATGCCGTGGCGGAAATTATTGAACGCACTCACATGTTGCAGAGGGGAAAGGAGTAGAGAGAGGAGTGGAGAGGAGAGCAGAGCACCAGAGGAAGTAAATATAATGCAGAGGGGGGCGGAACGAAGAGGGTGGGGCGAGAGCGAGTCGCATTTACACACATTAAA
The DNA here is from genome assembly GCA_018150835.1 of Drosophila repletoides. Lineage (NCBI taxonomy): Eukaryota > Metazoa > Arthropoda > Insecta > Diptera > Drosophilidae > Drosophila > Drosophila repletoides. Next base: position 715,240 of record JAECWQ010000202.1, read on the forward strand.
AATGCAAAAAGTCAACGACTGCGCAAGGAAAAAGCCACTGAAGCTCAGCATTGAGCATTATAAAGCGACGAATATATTCATACGATTACAATAAGAATCGAATAATGTGAACCACACACACACACATACCATTCCTCTCTCTGTGTGTGTGTGTGTCCTGTGTGTGTGTGCATATAAGTCACAACGGAAGTTGGTGTTAAAAAAGGGCGTTCAGCTTTTGTCAGCTGGCCAGAGCCAGCGCCAGAGCCAGCGCCAGAGCCAGCGCCATGAAATAACAAAATTAAATTCAAGTTATATGAAAAATATTTATTTTTTTATAAAAGATTCTCTCAATTTTTCAATTTAGAAACTTATATATATTTCATTGAATCTAAAGAGCTATAGGACAATTTTTTTTCTATCAAGAAAGTCAATTTTTTGAGTGATTCTGTTGGAAATTCTGTGGCTTTGGCTCGACGATCGCTTCCCATATTCAGTAGAAGACTTGGCCGAAGTTATCTAAGTGCAAGTCAAGTGAAGGGGGCTTTTCCATGGAGCGTGGGTAAACTCTGGCTGTGAAAGTTTTCGAGCCTGGGCCTCAAAGCTGAGCAGAGGAGTAGGAATACAAAGAAGCAGGGGGGGGGTAAAAAGAAATGTTTTTGGTATACATTTTGACAGCTCTTGGCTTGGCTCTAAAACTTGCTGCTGGTATTCATTTGCGCTTGAAAAGTTGCTGGGTGAAACTTTTTGGAAAAGCAACCCTTAAAACGCTTAAAACGAACTGCCCCCCCTCCTCCATCAGTTTAGAGGGGTGCAGGGGCAGGGGGGAGGAGTTGGCAACCCTTTTAGTCATTTAAATTAAATACACTTTAAATTGTAGGCCCACGCAGAAAGTCAAGTGAAATCATAGCAATTGGCAAATGGACGAGACAAAATGTTAAAGTAAAGCTCTCTAAATTTGGCCAAGGAACTGTGTAGTCAAATATCAAGAAAAAGCTGCTCAAAAAAAAAGGCAAAAGATATATTTTATACACGTATATAAATATATATATAAATAAATATATATATGTAACGAGGGTTGCCGGAGCTCTGAAGCCCGAGCCGCAGCCGGAGCCCAAGGAAATTAAAGTGGTTTTGGGTTTTGGGGTTGTACCAGGAACGAACCTAAAGCTTTTGTATGGATGTCTGTATAACTCGTTGTGTGTGTGCGAGTGTGTGTGTGTGGTGTGTGTGTGTGTGTGTGTGTGGTGTGTGTGTGGTGTGTGTGTGGAATATCTCGGAAATTACTTTGCACTGTTGGGGGGCGGTTTCTGGGGCAACTTTGACACCGTTATGCCTTGGAAAAACCCGCTCCTAATACTCATATTGGCGGCACTGGCTTTGAAGTCGCAAGCAGCTTAACAATTTGCACCTGCAAAAGGTGTCTCAGCCAGGCTTTCAGTTTCCGTTTGCCGGCATTTGGCAAATTGACATTTTTACTTTATATTTTTTCATTTTTTTCCTTTCCTTTTCTTTGCTTTTCTTTCTGTTGCTGTCAAGAAACACACTCATAAAGCAGCGTGTGAATTGTTCTACAAATATATTTTAACCTGCTATATGCAGGTATGACTGTAGTTTCTGCTCCCTTTTGTCCAGTATTTTTCTTCCTTTTTTCTTCCTTTTTTTTGAGCTGAGGTGTATCCGCTCGTTTAACCTTTTTTTGTGTGTTTCTTTCGTTTTTTTTCTTCACAAATCAGAGCATTGCCAAAGCAACTTGGGAATTTGAAAGCTATGCATAGAGTGGGAACTTGGTAGTATTTTGGCCCCAATTTTTATTTTTCTGAGGCTTTCTTCTCTTTCCGTTTTGGCCTTTGTCTTTCATGCGTATGTCTATTATGGCGTTCTTTACGCCATTCAAGCCAATTCTCCCTGCTTTTATATTCGCTACCCATTAACAATTGCCTAAAAAGAGTATATCAGGTTGGAACCTCATAGACTATAAATATTCACTCGGAGATAATAATAAACTTAGTTATCTTGGGTTCTGGATATAACAAACTTTATGGGGATTTTCCTTTGAAACTTTGAATTTTCCAAGTCGACAAAAAAAGGAATGAAATCTAGAATTTAGATGATAATGCTGGGATATTTAGCAGATATTTAGAGGCTTCCATTCTCTACGCAGTCTGCGAATTTTCTTATGAATCTGATTATTGGAATATTGTACAGGGAAAGCGTAAAAAGGGGAATAGAAAGTAAATAGTTATTTTTATTTTTACCCTCAAGTATTGGCTTGGCACTCTGCAGATTTCAGAGCAATTTGATTATAAACACAAAAGATATTCGATCAAAAATATATAGGGTATCCTTAGGTCGCTCTTCTTGCAATGTTTTCTATGTTTTTTTTTGGTTAGTCCTTTTTATGCTGGCGCCATTTTGGCTACCTAAAAAGTGTTGAATGAAAGCGTCTTGAGCCTATTATGGCCTTATGTGTGTGTGTGTGTGTGAGAGTGTGTGTGCTGGTATGAGTAGTATAAATAAGCCAGGACAAGTGCGTTCTAGCGTTATCGTGCAATTTCCTTCTCTCCTCGCCTCTCCTCTCCTCTCTCTTCACCAGTTTCTCTCTCTCTCTCTCTCTGTGTGTATTCTCCCTATTTATCTTTCACTCTTTACCAACTGTCTGCAGGCCAGCTTTTGATTTGTTTAAGTTGACAAAAAGCATTTCCCGACTTTTCCTGCTTTACCGCTAGAGAGAAAACAGGCAAGAGCTCCGGGAAGTACGGGTATTACGAGTACTATTACCCGTCGTAGCACACGAGTATCTGATTTACTTGATGTCAGTTAATTTGCGCAAATTGAAGCAGAAGGCAGAGGCAAATCTTTTAAGTGATGAACGGAGAGCAGAGCAGAGAAGAGAAGAGAAACGATTCTCTGGCAAAGACTAAAAGCCTTTTAATGATGCCCAAAAATAAAACGCTGTCAATTCTAATTAAGGAACACTTACTGCATTCAATTGAAATGAAATTCTCAGAGCAGAGAAACTAATTTCAGCTATCGATTGCTCTGCCTGACAATTATGGATATCCTTTGCATTGTTTGTGTCTGCTAGAGAATAACTATTACAATAATATCTAGTAATTTATATACATCATTTCTATTTTATTTAAATGCTAAACAAGTCTCCTCTCGGAGGTAGCTTCCTTTTAGGAACATCTCCTCTTCATGAAGTTTTCTGAGTAAATCAGAGGGGTGAAGAGCAGCTGGCTTCCAGTTGAAAGTTTCTATTATTATTCTGCATCCTCAGAAGAGAGTTGCTGTTGTTCTTCCCCCAATTTATTGACTTTATTTGTGTAGTAAAAACTTTGCATTTTTGACAAGTTAAAATATGGTTAGGTAATATGGTTTAAAAGAGGTTTGCTAGCTAAACCGTTTTGCGCCAGCAGCTGAAAAACAATTTTCACACTGTCCAACATAGAGCCGAAAAAACTTGCTGATAGCTTTCCTCACTTTGCCACCCCGCAAAAAGAAAAATCAACAATTTATTCCAGAATGCGTCTAAAAGTGTATATGTGTGTGTACACACACACCCACACACACACACAAAACAGACAGAACTAAGAAAAATATGCACGTGAAACTTTTCATATGCCATTTACCAGAGCAAACGCAATGCGGGGGTAAAAAATGGCCAAAATGGGCAAAAAATGGCAAATAGATGTCAGTAAATGCGGAACGAAAAATAGAAAATTCTTTGCAACATTTTTGTATATTTTCGGATTTTTTTTTTTGGAGCACTCGTAATTTTTTTTTTTTACTTTTCCATTTTTTTTTTGCTGGCTGCATATTTTTGCGTATAATTTTACAGCGTCATTCAAATTCAAACAACATCAATAAAAACTTCAAAGTCCTTGCTGCGGGCCATGTCCTGGCTGCCTGTTTCTTTTGAAAACGCGTCTACCAGTACGGGCATATATACATTTATATTTTTTCATATACCCTGTAGCCAGACGATAGATAAAGAGGGTGTACTATGTAAACTGACACAGAATCAATTGCGGAGTGGAGCTAGCCATGTGTCCTGCAGGAAATCAAAGATCTCGGGCGCTTTACAAGATAGAAAGTTGAAATTTGGTATACAGATTTTTGAATTCCAAACAAAGATGAAGTTTATTTCCAACTAAAAATAGGACTAATTTTACAGATACTGTCAAGGAAAAGGACACTTATATTTCTTGTAGTACTTCACAGCTATGTACCAAATTTCAGAGAGATCGGAAAGCCAGGACTCCAGATATTTCCGAAAACATTTTGCCTACAAAAGCAGCTGACCTTTCTGAAGGCAGCTTTTTTACAGAGTATTTGCTAGTCGTGCAAGCTGGAAATACTTTTTTTGAATAGAAGATGGAAGCACATCGAACGCAGAATATAAACCAACTCTGTGAGCTACTTTGGCCAATGACAATACAGCAAAATTGCATGCAAAATGAATAACAAACAGAGTAGCGCACAGACACTTACGACTCCCAGAAAGTAAAAAAAAAACGGAATGGAATGGAAAATATAATATAATATTATATGACTCGAACTAAGTATAAAAAAAAATCATGAAGATAGAAAGAAGCGACGGCCTCGAGAAGCTTGCGGTTGATATGACACGCAGCGGTCATATAGACGGAGGGACAGAGAGAGGGAAGGAGTATAAAGCCAGTTTTTAGATTAACTGCCAGCTAAAACAAAAAAAAAAACAGCGATAAAATGGCGCAAAGGATATCAACGGAAGTGGCAGTCTGTCTGCCTGTCCGTCCGTCCGTCTGACTGTCTGTCGTCGACGGCAGCAGAGTAAAAATTTGTCGAAAATTGCGAAAAACAAGTAAACGGAATTTGACAAACAATTTCAATAAATTTCTGCAAATAAATGAAAGAGACAGCCTATATGGCGTTAGAAAGAGATGGAAACAGATGGAGTGACATACCAAAGAGCAAAAGACAAAATGGCGGCCATCATGAAGTTCAAATCGAAATTAAGCGAAGCAGCAGACAGACAGACGGACGGAAAGAGAGGCAGAACCAGGCGAAGCGGAAGGGATAACAACTCGAATGTTGCGTTGACAATATTTGTTCGTGTTACGCTCTGTATTAGCACACACACACACACACACACACACACACGCACATTATATATGTATATACATATATATCCAGTGACGTATAAAATAGGGGGCGGAAGGGATTTTGGAGCTAACATCAACAGGAAGTTTCTTGAAACACAGTCGACTTAGCAGCCTTGAGATATCTTTCGCTATTAATGAAGGATCCCAGCAGTAGCCTGCACATTTTCCAATGGAATTCATACAGAAGTGGCACCCGGAACAGGTCAGTTCATTTTGTGTACTGATATTTGGAATTTTCAGGATGTTTTCGGAGTTTTTCCCTCAGTTTTTTTTTTGCTTTTTGCGAGATGAATTCGAAATGGCTATGACTGGAAAATGGTTGGACCAAAAGAAGCACCAATTCCCTGGCATCCCTTAAAAACCAGTTTCCATCTACGCCACTGAATAAAACATATAGCAAATGTTATTTCATGTATGAGCGAACGACACTGTGGAACAAGGGAATAGGGGGAATAGGAGAGCCTGGAGTCCGGAGCTCGGGAGCGGCTAGAGGTTCGGCCCATCATATCGTAGTTCATTGATTCGCTTGTCAGCTGTCAGTACGTAAGCCGCTTCCTGGAAAGCTTTGGGCCTCGTTCTCCTCGCTCAGTTTGTTGACCAATCTTCAGCTGCGCACATCCTGTGCTCCTTTTCCTTGGCCCGAGTCAGGACACCAGCTGCTTGGCCCGTTGCTCTTTGCAATGTCATGACATGTCAACATTTAACACTTGCTCTATTCGCCTGCCAGCCCTTTTACCATTTTTCTCTATTTTTTCTCTTTCTATTTTTTGCAAACTTTTCCTGTTTTTCCCAATTTTTTCTTCTTTTTTTTTTGTGACCAAAATTTGTCACACGAGCAAAATGTTATCGAAAGCATATTACATTTTCTTGGATATTTTGGATGTGGGAGAAATTCGGCTAAAATGTGGTCTTGCGAGTAAATTGGACTAGAACGCTTCAATGGCTCATGAATTACCTCCCACACACATGGGGACAAGCTAAATAGATTTTAGGGGGGATAAAAGTGAAGAGAGAAGCAGCCAATAATCTTAATATTTCTCAGTGGTATTTGCAGATAGTTCGTGAGAAATTGAGATATGATTGATGGCAGCTGAATTATAAGTAAAGCCTTGGAAAGTATCAAGTTATAAGCTCTGCAAATTTCATACAAATTATAGAAAGAAATTTAAGTCCTGGGACTCTTTTGATTTGAAAAGATATTTATATAAACTGACAAAATAAATATACTAAGAATAGGTATAGAAAAATATGTGCCTGCTCTGTAAATTTCTAAATAATTTTTAAGTATTTTTTCTGCATTTCTACGGGTATTTAAAAGGAAGCTGCCTATCAAAATATCATTACAATTCCTTCCTTCTATTTCTATTGAGCTCCTATTTCTGTGGAGTTATTTGTACAGTCGAATAGAGAGCAGCATTCTATGCTTTGCTTTGCTTTTGAGGGTTTTCAAAGCAGCGTTAATGCCCATTCAATAAACGCATCTATAGATATGTATACCCTATCCTATTCCCTATCCTATTCCCTATTCTCTATGCTGTTCCGCGCTTCACACATGCACATTTCACTTAGCCTGCCTGAGGGTCCTTTTGCACTATTGTGATTTATTGTGATGATGTGTTTCCTGCAATCAGCAAGGAAACTGAAAGTAGCTCGCGGCTTTCTGGCACTTCACTTGATTGCCAATAATAATGGCTTACTTCTGTCCCTATCCTTCCAGGCCCTGCCTCAAGCCAGTAAGAGCTGAGTATAGGGTAAAGGAAAAGTCAAATAGAATGTGAAGAAAACTTGTCATAAAAATACTACAGATAATTAAGCAGCTGAAGTACTTAAATCGTATAAAAGTTTATAACTCAAAATGTTGTTGATATTACCAGTATGATGAGTATGTGTGCGGTTGTAGTACAATATGCGCGGTTTCCTTTCCTTTTTTATGCTTTTTATTATATTCAAAACCACAACAACAACAACAACACCAAGAAACAGGAACAATGGCAAACCGCAAACAACAACAGCAGCAGCAGCAGCGGCAGCAACAACAAAAAACAAGCAAGCATCTATTTTTATGTGGCAACCGTAACATTTTTTTTATGACCGCCTAATAGTATGCAATATGTATTATGTACACACACACACACACACAAGCAAATATATTTATATATATATATGTACTTACACTTACATATATAGTGTGAAGGCGCAGCATGAGTGGGCGGGGTCTGAGCCACAAGCCCAGTGCTAAAATTAAACCAGACGAGGAGGCTTTCGTCTAAGCAGCGAGGCACCGCAGCAACACGTGCACTTTGCTGTTGTTGTTGCTGCTGTTGTTGTTGTTGTTGTTGTTGTTGTTGATGAGCGCGAAAATCACAATTTTCCCTGCAGTACAATTTGCCAGGGCTCTGACTCTGACTCTGAGTTGTTGTTGCTGTTGCAGTTTCGCGAAAATTTGCCCACAATGACAATGTTGCTGACAGGCATAAGCAAAGGCGGCTTGGCAGCGCAGCGCACGGCAGCAACATCGCCTCGCTGGGGCTGCGGTTTGTTAGCAACAACAGCAACATTGCTGTTATCCTTTTATGCATTTTAATTTGCACACATACAGACACAAACACACACACACACACACAGAGAGAGAGACAGACATACACACATAGGCGCAGGCACGTGCGATATTGCTGCCTGTCGCGTCCTTTCGTCCTGGCGCCCTGGCGCCCTGTGCGACTCTGAGGCCTGCACCCGTGGGTGTATTTCGCAACCGCATCGTGTCTTTTGTATATGACGATCATAAAAGCAGCACATTAGAAATTATATGACTCTCAGTGCCACACACACACACACACACACACACACATATATATATATATATACATATATATATATATGTATTTATATGCAGATGTGTGTATTTGTTGCTGGGGAATTCATTAGCAGCGCTCATGGCGCAACTTTAAAATGTGCCCCTGTATTGAAGCAGCTCTATTTGACAGGCGACCCCCCTCAGCCCACGCCCCCTTTCTCCATCCAGCAGCTGCTATGTCTACGCCCCCCTGCGTATGCTTATCATAAATTCAGATGTGACGTGCATGTACTTTATTAACATTTTGGGTGCATTAACCTGACTGACAATCTGACTGTTCAGTCGACAGTCTGAGCCAGATTTTAGTAGCTCTGTGGCCAGATAATAATATACGGAAAAACAGTAGCGAGAATAATACTCATGCATATTTTAAATGTAGTCCAAGTCTAGCGTGTTCTACCAAAAGGAAACCCTCTATATTTGCCAATTAATCACACGAATATAATCAAGTCTAACCTCACTACAACCTAGAGATAATACTATAGATATGATGATATAGAATGAGTTTGGAGAGTATTTTATATAGGATCTAATCAATAAGAAAAGTCTCTAAACTCTTTTCCTGACTGATTGAAAAATCATCAAAAACTGCGTTCAAATCTTATTTAAAAATATTATCTTGGCGCCCAACGTGAGGCTGTAGAAATGTCTGTAAGATTCGTGCACTAAGGAAAGTCTGTTCTATGATTCATATACACTTTATTAATATATAATTCAATATACTTTATTTTCAGATCAATTTTGGAACGCCTGGTCTTAAAAAACGTGGGATCTGTATGAAGCTCTATATATCTATTGAGTGAGTAACTTGAGTATTATTTTTATACTATGCAATTCATTTTCTCTAGACTGTTTGGATGCCATAGAATAGAATATTTTTAGACTGTGACTTCTTGGCTTTGTGCGCTGCACACAATTTCATTAGATTTACTACGATTTCTATAGATAAATAGAGTTCTGCTACTCACCGTTGCTGCACAGAGCGTTGCATTGCCTACAAATGACAGGCCGTCGTGTTGCCGCCGTCTTCGTTGCTGCTCGAATGATTGCTGCTGCTGCTGCTGTTGCGTTGCTACTGTTGTTGTTGTTGCTGCTGCTGCTGTCCCTGTGGATGTTGCTGTTGCTATCGCAATGCCGTCGTCGTCGTTGTCTATCGTTGGTGGTTGTTGACTGTTGCAACAACTGCTGCCAACGCTTTCGCCCACAGCCACGCCTACGCCCAGAGCAATACCCAACGCTAGGATGCTGCTACGACGTCGTCGTCTGCGATGACGATGATGTGGATGATGTTGGCGCTGGCGTTGATTGTGACGACGGCAGCGTTGCTGTTGCGCTGCGGCGTCTATTTTAATGGCAGCAATGGTGCCGCTTTACAGCAGCACGCAACCTTTTCACGGGTTTATTTATTCACAAGTTGTTGTTCTTTTTTCAAATAGTTGTTGCTAAGTTGTTATTGTTGTTGTTGTTGCTCTTACTGCTGCTGCTGCTGCTGCCCCAAAGTGTTGCTGTTGTGTATTCAATGCTGCTGCTGCCACATAACGTCAGATGTTGCTGCTGCTGCTAATCTAGTGCCTGATTAATGACAATTCCATGATCATATTTTAAATTCCTGTCGCTTCTTTGTGGGTTTCCTTTTTATTATTATTTTTATTTATTTATTTATTTATTTATTTATTATTTGTTGTTGCTGGCAGCACTTTGTTGAAGGTTTTTTCTTTTGTTTTTTTTGACAATTCCGTTTTGCAGTCTTGAGTGTTGGCAGGGCTACAAAGTACATTAAAAACAATCCACAAAAATTAATGAAAATTGTCCAAACAATGCCAGCAAAATAGTATGCTACACTTTTTGTGTGAAATTAACTGAAAATTGCTCACGTCTAGCGTTCTTCTTCGGCATTTTATATCCTTTCGCTGACGGAGGGTACTATAACTTTGTCAAGGAGTGTGTAATGCCTAGCAGAAACTAGCTTCGTCCCCAAAAAGTGATTATATTTTAATGATGAGAGCGATGAGACGATCGAAATAGTCAAGTCCTGCCTTCCATTTGCCTAACTATCTAGTGCCTCTGTTATAGCTATACTTTTTGTGGATCGGAAGACTATATCATAGTAAAGCTGACATAGGAAAGGAACAATCAGTTCAGGAACTCAAGGTTTTTACATGAAATTTACAACTTTTAATCTGAGAGAATGTATATTAAACGTGTATCAAAATTCATATGGTTCTGTCTACTATATAGTTGTCATCGGATCAATTGCTCAGAATAAGCTATTTAATAACAATTTTGAAAGGGTATCTAAGCTTCGACACAGTAGACTACCTTTCCTTGCTAGTTTCTTTTTTTCTGGTGTTTTGGCAAGCGGCCTATCTGACCATTTTTGGCTGACACAGGCAGCCAAAGGTTGCACTGTCTGCCAGCCACGATTATAGCCCGTATCTGGCGGCATCAATATGCATATATATGTGTCTATATATGTGTATATGTATAGAGTATATATTGAGAGTACATATTTGCACTTCTGCTGTTACCAATGGTAAAATTTATACTCGCTTTTCGTATTGGCCATTCACATGCGGAAGCAAATTTTCTGTAAATTATAGATTTTTTTTTTCGCCGGCTGCTGCTGCTGCTGCTGGCAATTTATCGCAGTTAAGTTTTGCCTGACAATGATAATTCATGTATCTGTGTGTGTGTGTGTGTGTGTGTGTGTGGTGTGTGTATTGAACCACGCCCATTTGACAAATTGCCAAATAAGTATTAAAAAAAATATATATGTATTATTAAACATTTGCGCAATTTGGAAACTCAGGAAATTGTGCACGGAAATGTCGTGGAATTTTTACAAAATTGTGTAAATATTATGGGCCGGGATGCATATGACGATAATGATTCATAAAATAGGTTAAAACTCGACTAGAATCAGCACTTATAGCCATACATTTTGGTTCGATTATAGTTTGATAACCGGGTTTGAACTGGTTCGGCTTAAAGCCCGGGTTGCAGGCCTTTTTTCTGGCAAAAGAAGCATATTTACTGCAGCGTTCGTAACACTCCTTTAAACCCTTTTTTTTTGTGGAGTTCATAAAAAAAGAATGTTATAATTTGTTACCAACACAACAAATAGCCAATGGCATTTTTCCATAGAGCTGGTCGTAGCTCTTGTGGCACAAAGAACTGATTCGAAATAATGGTGCGATAATAACTCTCATTACAAAAGTGGGCGAAGAATGGGTAATAAAATGGCTAAAAATGGGGAAAAAATGGGAAAAGAACTGGGCTTATTATTCACTGGCTTGCACACAAAATAGGCGGCGCTCCTGGACCAAGGACCAAGGACTAAGGACTGCAATTATAAAGCTGCAAAATGCACAACGAAGCATAAAATGCGATGAGGGAAGGGGAAGGGGAAGGGGAGTAGAGCCAGTTAAAAATATGAAACACGAAAAATGTGCAAATGTAAATTTGAAATGAAATGAGTAAAAAAAACTACTAACCAAAGGCAGTCAGCGGCAAGCCGAAGACTAAATACCCTGCAATAAATTTCAAAATTTATTCACTCATAAACTGAGCGACTTGAGTGTCTAGAAAGGACGAGGCAGAGTATAGATTGAAGTTGCCTCCTGCCATGCATGATAGAGCCATAGTACCCTCTGGAAGGGTATACAAAAAGACACAAGCAGAGAAAAAGGAAGCGAAATGCAAATGACAAAGCCTCTGAAAATGGTAAATGTAAATGGAAATGAAAATGAAAATGGGCATCATAAAAATGGGAGTCGACTGAAAATGTTCAAAATAATTAAAAGAACAACAGCAACTCTAATGAGTGCGCTGACATAAAAATAATTATGAATTAAAACCCAAGTTGTTTAGCTTAGTTTTTTTTTTTGTTTTTTCCACATATTTCTTTCATTTTTTTTGCTGCTGTTGCTGCTGTTGTTGCTGTTGTGCCCCGCCATATAAATCATAATTCAAATGCATGTAGGAAGTGCTACTGAAAGGCAGTTGCCAACGAACTCTCGGCGAGATCTGTGCCGGGCTTTAGTTGGTTTGCCCCATTGTCTTCAGTAATGCGACGTCATCGTCAGACGTCGTTGTCCTGCTCCAGCTTCAGCTTCTGCTTCTGCTCCTTCTCCCGCTCCCGCTCCCGCTGCTGGTTTTGGTTCTGGTTCTGTTTCTGGTTCGTTGTCGTCGGCTGGCGCCCGTTGTCTGTCTGCATTTTCATTTGTGGCGCATAAAAAGGCAGCCAAACTGAAGGCAAAAGAGCTGCCAGCAAATGTCCATCAACAACTACAACAAATGCCATTTATATATATAAGTATATATATGCGAGTCCTGTATGCAGCATAAAAGAACAGTCAGACACCGAGACAGCCAGACAGGCTCTGTCTCTGAATTGTTGGACAGTTGAGCAAAACTGAGAGCAGAAAAAAGACTGTGAAACTGTGACTGAGACTGCGACTGCGACTGCGACTGAGACAGAGGCAGAGGCAGAGACAGAGACTTTTTAGGCAACAACGTCTCGACTGCGGGTCAACAATGCGACATATCCTTCGCTTCTCTACGGCTCCCTTGTTCTTTTTCTTCCACTCAGTCGCATAATGCGCCAACAAATTCGCCAGTTTCAGTTGTTAAAGCTGGCAAATTTAAGCGCACATCTTCAGCTAATGAGTTGGCTTAAATGCTGGAGCGCAACAAAGCCGGAAATAAGGCAACTTCTGCAACGGAAACTGCAAATTGAATTGAGCTCACAGCCAAGCTACATATATTTTTTATGACCTGCAATCGAAGCGAAGCTCTGCATTGTTTGACAGATTTCATAGTTATAAATAACAGTCTGACAGTCACTTGACTTTGCAGCCATCCTTTATTTTTGGAGCCATAGTTCTTTATTGATTGCACATTGTGACGATTCCGTGGCTAAAGCTCAGCTGCAGCTCGTGTTTTGTGCTCAAAATACAGCCAGAAGAGGTCACAGAATCGAGCAGGGCTTTTAATAATAGCTCTTGATTGCGGCTTGAATTAATGGGTGTATAAAAGAGATTTCTAGCTGGATAAAATATTAAACTTGCTCTGCAATTAAGGCAGATGTTTCCAATGAATCCTTCTAAAGAAAGCTGTTTAAGGTTGTTTTTGAGCTGCTCCTGATTCAAAGCAAAAAGTAGCTAGAGAATTTATTTGTGCCCTGCCCAAAAAAGTATGCTATAAATATTTGTGTGAAAATCGTCAAGTAGAATCAACTCAAGCAGCCGAAGAGTAATTAAACAAATAGTAAAATTATAAATTCTCTTGTCATTTGACAAAAATGAGAAGCTATTTTTTCTGCATTAAAATTGCAACTTAAAAAATTGATAAAAAGTGGAAAAAATTGCAGAAAAGCAACAAAAAATTGCAACTTTTGTGGACACAAAGTTTGCAAACTTGTTTAATTTTGCTTGCGCTGCACAAACAACTCACTTAAGCACTGTGCTACATAAAAAAAAAATAAACAAAAAATGGAGAAAAAAAAAAAGGAAAAAAGGAGCAACGGCAATTGCAGCGCGCTGGAGCTAAGGATAATACATCAGTATCAAATTTATTTTTGGTGAATTCAGCAAGCAGAAAGGGGCGTGGCTGGCACTAGCTAGCCAGCCAATATAAATAAACACTCGATATTCAATTTAGCAACGATTCATCAACATATTGCAGGGAATGGAGGCACTGAGAAGTGGCCAAGAGGCGGGCAGAGGAGCTGTGTGAAGTTGAACTGACAACAAAAGGCGCTCAGACGGAGACCAAAAATCAACTTGAAAAAAGGCAAATATTTGTGCGTCAAGTGGAGATATATATATATATTAATGTGTGTGTGTGTGTGTGTGTCGCAGGACAAAGGCAAAGACAAAGGGAGCCTGCGTATAAAAACAAGACAGCCTGGCAACTAAACAAGTGGGAATTTACGTTCAAAACAAAAAACAACAAACGTAACGCACAAAAATAAAAGAAAATAAAAGCAAAGCAAAACTGGGGAATTGAGAGGACTCTGACTGAACGACTGACTGACTGGCTGGCTGACTGAATGACAGACTGACTGACAGACAGCGCAGACATGGCGTATGAGTAATGCGTACTGCTTGCTGCTTGCTGCTTGGCGTGGAAAGAGGAAACTTGGAAACGTTAGACGAGGCGAAGTAAATCGTATTAATTAGAGCAAACGAGGAACAACGTTTCAGGCAATAATAAAATGTAAAAAAAAAAAAAAAAACAGAAATCAGCACAAAGCACAGCGACGCATGTGAGTTCCATTTGAGAGGGGTTCCTGTTTTTTTTTTTTTTTTGCTGCTGCAAAAAACATAAGAAATAAAATAATTAAAATGAGAAAACAAAAAGAATGATATGCTTGAATCGAGTTTCATTTTTGTATTTGTATTGTTTGCATTTCAAATGAAATAATTTAAATTAAATTCTGAAAATAATTCGAGTATGCTAAAAGCTTTTCACGAGCACCAGAAGCATCCAGTTTCAGTCGTTTTCTTTGGCCAAAACTCTCTTAACTGATGCCCCAGAAAAAACCCATATGAATTTCAATACAATTCATTTTTATAAAATAATAATAAAAAGTAGGAAAAAAATAGTTTTATATAGCTAAAAATATACCCAATCTTTTAAGAAAACAAAGGAAAAGATGGGCTCTACAAGCAAGCTAAAACTTCAGTTAAAATGTTTAAAAAACTAATGGAATTATTTTAAAGTTCTGTCTCTCTCAGTTGGCAAAAATATTATTATATATATTTCAAACACCACAAATAATAAAAATATGTATTTATATGGGACAACTTAAGTGCCCTAGCTATTGTTAGAATGAGTATAAAATATATAAATAAATATAAAATATAATATAAAAAATATTTTGATCAAAAATTATCATTAAATTAAAGAAGAGCTATAGAAACTATAAATCGTTCCTGCGTTTTTCAATTTTCACTTCAGTTCCAATTTCCAAATCAAAAAACCATTGCCTACTTTTAAGCGCAAGTTAAAAGAACAGCTTACTTTTGGCTGCCTTCATTTTCTTTTTAATTTAAAATAATTTCTGTAAAACTTAATTAGAAAAATATATTATAAATTTCTAAATTCCTTTTAAAACGCCGTCTAAAAACTCCAATTCTTAAGACACTAAAAATACGTGAATAAAAAGGCCAAGAAGGGACACGAAAATAGGAGTTTTGGGTGAAATTTGAAAGCTGTTTCAATGAAATTTTAATTTACGGGAAACTTGGCAATATTATAGGGTATTTTGAGAAGAACTAAGATACTACATTGAGTTAGAATTGTAGTGTAGTGTATTTAGTATAGATTTGAGCGCTTTGAACCGTGTGAGAGGGTTTTTTTTCCTGTGAAGTGTGTTGAAAGCGGCGCACACTGACACACATTTCCGAGAATGTCTCTGTGTCTGTCTGTCCGTCTGTCTGTCGGTGTATTATGTCTGGGGCGTTGAACGCTGCCAGTTGGCGCAACAGTTAAGCAAAATCATGCAACAAATATATAAATGAATATGTAGAGAGAGAGAGAGAGCGAGAGGAGAGGGTAAGGTAAGGGGAGAAACGGTTATAAACAGGTTGTGTGGCTGCCACACAGACATAGAGATACAGTGAGCGAAATAAATATACAGACGCACACTTACTTACATTTGCTGACATCAATTTGCGCACAAAAGTTAGGCAGACAACAACGGCTGTGGGAAGAGACGGGGGGCGGCGGTGCAGGTAGGAGGGGGGCGGGGCGGCGCAACAACAACAACTTTGCCGCAAATACTGAAAAATAATCGACCGACCAAACCGACCCAGAACGACCCAAGCGAAAGAACTGTGAAAGGCGCGCACGGTAGCTTTAGCGGAAACGGAAACGAAATGAAATTCGAGAGTTTTGGCCTGCAAAAAGGAGTTTGGCGTTTACCAAAATGAGAATCACACTTTGCTTTACGTTTAGTTTACTGAGATTGCTGCTTGCATTTTCCAGCGATTTGTTGATGATTTCTTTTTAATTAAACACACACAGAGGCGCGCACATGTTTCTGAAGCTGTATAGGAACACACACACACAAAATTCTGCTGCTGTTGCTGTTGCTGCTGTTGTTGTTGTTGTTGTTGATGTGGCAGCAGCACACGCCCTGTGCACAGTTTTTTACAGGGTGCCAAGCAGTGCGATACCCTTGCCGACTCAGTTACCGACTTCTGGTGAACCGTTTCTTTCGATTCCGACTCCGATTCCGACTGAGACTCAGACACGCTGCTCCGCAGCAGCGGCAACGTTGAGCAATCAGTTATTTGTTTGCTCATTTGCATGGCAATTGGCGAGACATTTTTGCATTTTTTTGAACACAATTTATTTGTTTTGTTGTTGTCAATTATTTTTTATTTTTGGTATTTTATTTTTTTTTCCTTTTTTGCTACTTTCTCTTTGCTTTGTTTTTTTGGTTACACGCGTCGCTGCTCGGCTCGCTCGATGCGTACGTTTTCTTCAACCCGCGGGCTCTGAGGCAACTACTGTTGGCCGCCGTCGCAGCTGAAGCTGATGCTGCTGTCTGCTGCCGCTGCTGCTGCTGGTTCAGTTGCTGTCGCTGCTGCCGCTGCTATTGCTGCTGCTTTGTCGCCAGCTCTCGCTCTCTCTCTCTCTCTTTCTCTCTGTCTTTCTCTCGCTCTGGGATGCTGTGCGCATGCTGCGCGCTACAAAGCGACAAAAAGAGGCTGCTCTCTTTAATTGTTGGTCTCAGCCTAGAAGCATGCTACACTTTTGCTGCCTGCTGCCAGCTGCGCTGTAATGTATGCTATGATTTTGTTTTTCTTTTTGATTCTCTTGCTCTTGCTCGGCAAAAAGTCTACACACAACGCCTGGCGACAAAAGGGCGTTTTCTCTCTCGTGTCTCTTATCACAATTTTTGCAGCTGCCCGAAAAATGTTGTTCAGGCTTTGGAAAACAACTTCACACAAAAAAAAAAAAAAAAGTGCCTAGCTAATAATTTACATACAGGGCGTGGATTTTCTGCCAAAGCGCTCTCTTATCCAGACGACTTTCTCTTGAGAAATACTCTTTGCGGCTGAGATAAAAGAGCGACTCGAACCCACATTTAAATTGTGGGCATCTCATGGGGACCCAGGGAAAGGATGGGTAGGGAAAGGAAAGGGGGCGCTCTGCTGGCTACAATTGTTTGTTTATTTCTAAACATTGTTGTCCTTATTTTTCGGCCATGCCTTTGTTATCCTTTCGGGGGCCGAGCGTTGTTTCATTATGCGTATGAATGAATTTTATTTGTAACTCAGCCTGTCTGTGTGTGAGTGCCTGTGCGAGTGTATGTGTGTGTGTGTGCATATGGGTGCAAATGAATTTGATGTAAATTGCAATTTCATGCGTATTTTCTTTCGGTTTTCCTCACCCTGCGCCCATCTCCCTTTCTCTGGCACTTCTCCCTCTCTCTGTCTGCCTGCCTGCCTGCCTGCGTGTCCTGCTGTGCGTGTAATTGATAATGATCTCGATTGTGGTTTTGTGTTGATGTCGTTGCTGTTTTCGTGTTTTTCCTTTTTGTTTTTCGGCCTCTTTGTGTTGTGGCGTGTTTGAGTGTGTTGGTTTTAGAGGGACTTTGATAAAAAGCGTTGCATACTTTACGGCATGTGCTTTTCCTTGATATTCAAGCAACGTAACTTAAGGTAAATTTCCCTGGCATTTACTCTAAATACAGACACATATTTATATATATATATTCGTGTGTATGTGTGGGTGTATATAGATACGTGACAATATTTACAATTGAAACATGTCCTAAGTTAACTTTATTTTATTTGTGCACTGCTCGAATGATATGCGACTTATCTAGCTGAATGAATAAATTTTGGCTTTCTCTTTCAAATCCCCCCAAAAAAAAAAAGGATCAAACAATTTTCCATAAAAAAAAAGGGTTTTCCAGCTTTGATTATGCGTGCACTGAAAACAAAATGTAATAAATTGCGTAAAATTCGAAAAATTGAAGCAGGCTCTCATATCAATTTGGTACAATTTTTGGCAACAATTTGCATATTTTTTGCTTAAATTGAATAATATGCTAGACAAATGAGAAAATCCCTTAAGCGAGTGTGAGAAAATATAATGGGAAAAACGTTGAAACGTGGAAAATGGCCCCTTTGAGGTGAATATAATCCACAAGTCAAGAACATCCTTACAGACTTCAGACAGAAGTAGAGCAAGGAACTAAATGATCTTACACTATCGAACACAGAAAACCTGTTTTCTATAGACCAGAAAAACGATATTAATATTTATGGCTAACGAATTTCCCCAGTTGCAGCCATAAAATGTTGCTTAAAAACCTAGTTGAATACACGTGTTCGCCGCAACTGTGCAATTTCCAAGGGGGAAAGCGACCAGAAAAGAAAATCAAAAAGAAGCAGAACAAATGAAATGAAAATGCACACGACTCCCGAAACGCCCACAAAGAGCAATTAGAAAACGCAATATTCTGGCTCAAAAACTGAAAGTAAAGTCTCTGAATTGCCATTTTGGCCCAGGGCCCAAAGGTGCAAGAATGAATCCGAATCCGAATCCGAATCCGAGTCCAAACCCATTGCAAACTGTCTGTATGCGGGATGTAAATCCTGTGACTGGGATTGGAATTAGGTATGAGAAAGAGCAAAGGGAGAGGCAAAGGAAAAGGGAATGGGAATGGCAGAATGGCTGTGGCAATGGGAATATCGCAACGCCAAATGCCAGACATCATGGTCAATGAATTGCTTCTCATTTGACGCTTAAAAATTATGGCCACATGTGGGCAGCAGCAGCAGCAGCGGCACAATGGGCTGAATAGTCCTTATTCTGGCTAGAAATTTACACCTGGTTTTTCTGTTCATGCAGTAGAAATAGCTAAAGGTTATTAAAAAGGATTTATCAGAAATAAAAGCCATTTTCTAATAGCATTAAATTGAAGGAATTTCTTGAATATTGTTTATGTTTATCATAAGAAAGTTGCAGGATAATTGGAGTATACTTTCCAATTATGTTTATGGTACTTGAAAGTGTATTAGTTGACAGTGTCTGTTCTCAAAGAAAGAAAGAAAAGCTGACTGAATGCATTGTTATTCATGGATATTAAGAACAAAGGAATTAATTTATTATCTTCACAATTTTACTCTAAAAATTGACATTTTATACCACTGTGCAATGGCCAATGGCCATCCTGATGGCCACCAACATGTTGACCGAATTTCGTAACATTCGTTTTGGCAAGTGCAAGTTTATCGCGCGCAATGGGCTGCAGAAATGCAGGCGCCGCAAGGACCTGCTCCGCGCCCCGTTCGTCTTCCTGTCCTTTCGCCACATGTGTGTGTGTGTGTGTGTGTGTGGGGGTAATTTGTAAGCGCGTCGCGACGTCGTACACTGCGACGAAACGCACGCAGACAAACAAAACTACAACACCTTGGCTGGGTGTAAATATATATATATATATGGCTAAGGGGGCGTATGAGCAACATCCGAGCAGCGCCTGGAATAGCCAGAATAGCCAGGCATATTTCATTGTTCACTTTAAATGTTAAGCAGCCTCGACTATTGTTGCTGCTGCTGCTGCTGCTGCTCTTTGTTGTTGCTGTTGCTGCTGCTGCCAAAGAATGCTTGCCAGCCGCTTCGTGCAAATGTTTTAATGCTTTGTCGCCGTAGCTGCAGCAGCAACAGCAGCAACAACAACGCCTCAGTGCTGACACACATTTTCACGCTAAAAAAACAACTTTATTTTTTTTGAAAAGAAAATGTGTTTTGTTCAATTTTAGTTAATTAAAAGCTAGTTTTTAGCTCGCTAGTTCAAGGATATTATTTTGTTTCAGTTAAGATAGAATTTTCTACAGGTAAATAATCAATCAGCAAGCAAAGAAAACTTAAAGAAAAAGGGGAACTTCATATTGCATTTAACTTCTTCTAAATATAAAATATAAATACGTCTTTTCTTTTAATAATTTCCTAATATTATTATATCAATTAATATTTTTCTATAATTATTGTAAAGGAATGAAGTAGATTCCAGGCCCGGTGGAGCATTGTCCTTTATAATCCAAGGTTCTTTTTTTAAATAAATTTTTCTTTTAAATTATTTTTATTTAAAAGAACCAAAAAATGTTGGCTAAGATTTTTGGCGCTACACTTTTTGGGGGGGAGGAGCAGCAGCACCTGGCGGCCAGCGCTGAGGCAACCAAATTGTAGTATGGCAATGGCTTTCCACTTCTTTTGTGTAATTTTGCTGCTGTATGTGGGTGGGTTAAAGGGGGCTGAAGTAGGCGCAGGGGCAGGGGCGGGGCCTGAAATGCTGCACATGCCTGGGTGACCGCATGCCTGGGCTTAGAGGGCCGCCACAAACATTTTGGGGCTGCTTATATGCCGCACCGCGCTCGCCGCTCTCTGTCGAAATTTATGGCCAGTAAGCAGGCGACTGGCGGGGCTGCTGAGCCTTTTTCCTTTGCTTCTTTCTCGCTCAGCACAATGAAATATTTTTTGCATTAAGCAAAAATTTGTTGAAAATATTTGCAGGCCTTCTGCCCTGCTGCCTGCCCGCCTGCCTGCCTGCTGCTCCTTGACCAGAAAAGGCGTGGCGCGGCAATTAAGCCAAGGCGGGGGCCACGTTGAGGCCCACTGCGCATTAAGCGCTTCATTAAATATTTAAGTTTGACCTGCTGCTGCCTGCTGCCTGCTGCTTCAGCTGCCTTGGACCACGTTGCGTATGAGTGCTGAGCAAAAGTATATTCTTTGTATACCCTTGCAGAGGGTATTATGCCTATGTTACGGAGTGTTTAATGCATTCAAAGCGGGCATCAGTGATGCGAAGTCCTTCTTCCTTCCTTCCTTCTTCTTATAGAGTCCTTTTGTCTGTATTTTGACGAAAGTCTGAGGAAGAGTGCGGGTTCCAAGCGAATACCAAAAGACGGATGAGATTTAAATGCCTCTTTCAGTCTGCCAGGGTATCCAAGCTTCGGCGCAAAGAAATCCTTTGCTTACTTGTTGTTTTTTTGTTGAGACATGCTTGAAGCTTGTTGTTGTTGTTTGTGTTTGCTGCACAAAAGAAATGTGTTGTTTTTCTTGTTGTTATTGTTGCTGCTGTTGCTGCTGCTGCTGCTGCTGCATCAGAAATAATGTTAAGTGTGGCCGCGAGCATGAAACTGACATGCTTCTCGCAGTTTGCTTTTGCTTTTTCTGTTTCTGTTGCTGTTGCTGTTTCTTTTTCTTTCTTCATTCTGCATTCTACATTCTACATTCTGCTTTTGCTCCTCAGCGAACCACTCGCGTGGCGCTTGCAGCTGTTTTGGGGCTTTCGAAGGCTTTGGATAGCTGTCGAAAAGGGTTTCAAAATGGATAGTTGGTTAGGTGTCCTTTCTTGTTTTTTTCTATGCTTCTTTAAGTGAGTGAAACAGCTGCAAGGACTAGCGCATAAATCATACTTTTTTTATATTAAATCAAGCTCAATTTAGCTTGAAATTGCCGTAACAAGAAAGTGTTTCTTAGCTTAATTCCAGTCTAGATTTGAATTCAAATAAATTCTCTCTTTTCGGGAGAGCATAAAACTCTTCTGTCTAATGCATAAATAATTAATTTAGAGTGTTAAAAAATGAGCAGGGAATTTATTAATAGAATTCATAAGGATACTCGAGTGCCCGGAATAGTATAATATATAATTTATATACTTGAAAGAGAAAGAATGGAAATTCCACACTAGATTTATGAGTGGCTTTTGGGATTGGGATAATCATTAATGATTAAGTGAATCGTTTTCCACACACTCACAGCGCCGCACCTTTTGCTGGCTTATCTATGCAGCGACAGAAGAGCGAAGAAAAGCGCAAGGAAAACGAAAGAAAAGGAAAAGGAAAAGCTTTCACTTTCCTTTACCCAATTTGCATATTAAAAAATGTGTGTGTTTCGCACCGGATTCGTAATGTCTGATTGCCAGTGGTTGGTTGTCAGGTTTTTACTTTGTCAACCACTGAAAATTAAAAATACAAAATGACTAGAAAGAAAGAAAGAAAAAAAAAAACGACACCAGCCGCATATCCTTCGTCCTTCGGCGCCGCTGCTGCGGTCTGACATGTCTCATATTTTGTGTGTGGCTGCTGCAAGGATAACGCTCGACTTGCGATGTCGCCAAGCTGAACACTTAACCGGTTTCAGGTTATTTTCATTCCTTCGTTTTTCCACTTTTTTTTTTTTGCCTCCTACATTTTTGCTCATTTGCCGCACTGACTTTTTGGGTCACATCCTTTGGGAGCAATGCGTCAAAATCAGTGTCAACGCGCAACATTCCCTTGCCTCCATTATCCTGTCATTCCCCCTGCCCTTCCTCGCTCTCCCTCTCTTTCGTCTCACTCTCTCTTTCTACACTCGCTCACACTCTCTTGATTTCGTATGCGTGTTAAAAAATTAATTTTTGCTGCCATGCAAAAGGCGCATTACAAGAGATTTCGCCCCCCCTCCGCACGCCGCCTCTCTCTGCTGCTTCTCTGCTGAGATTGGCATAGTTTCTTCCCCCGCCTACCGCCCCCTAACGCTTACCCCTTTGACTGACTGTATAAAGCCTGAAGGCTGGCAATAAATTGTCGAAAAAGCCACCAATGTCGTTACCTTGAATCTCCTCCGGAGCTGAACTTATCGCAAAGGCTTTGCTTTTACCTCCATCCCTCCATCCCTCCCTCCCGCCACTCTTGGCAGCTGCATAATGTCTTCATGTGGGCGTTGCGGCGCAGGGGGCGTGCCAGCCGCGATTACTAAATGGCTGGCAAGTGCTTATCTCAATTCACTTACCCAGCAGCAACACATCAACATCCTTTTCCATAATGCGACCACGAGTACGAGTATTATTTCAATATTATCCATAGTTCTTGGCAGTTACTCGATACCTTCGCACAGTGGAACAAATTGGCCAAAAACTGGTATTTTTCTCCTTGTTTTGAAAATACTCCTTCTTAAAGGAATATGAATATTTCCAGAGTATTTTTATTATTTCATTCTTATTAAAGCTAGAAATTACCCAATTTTATTTAATAATAAATTAGATAATTTATTATGATTTTTCTTATTAATTTTTAATAGAAAGTACTTGAAATATTCCAAATTTCTTAGTAATAATTTAGCCTAAAATTAAGTAAGAAAATTGGAGTAGGTAAAAATTTTATAATTAATTTATTCATAACTTTAAAAATATTAAATAAAAGATTTGCCCTTCCGAGCTTTCTCTTTTATTTTCCGGAATAAAAACAAATAACGATTAGAAATTTTTCCTCTGAGAATTCTGTAAATTTGGCATAAAATTATAGTCCATAAATTTTCTCCATTTTGTGCAAAGAATTTATAATTTGCCGCCAAGTTCTCTACAAATTCTTTGCCAGATATTTATTTTATTGAGCAAAAATGTCGTCCCGTTAACCGGTTAACCGGTTGTCAGGTGATTAACGTTGGTTTTAGTGTTGCCAGCTGTCTGTCTGTCTGTCTGTTGTCCTGCAAGTCGTGCAGATAAATTTAATAGGCAGCCATCAGCTGGCGACGGCGCGATTTTCCTTTTTCGTTGCATACTTAACGGCGCTTCATAATCGTTCGCTGCGCTTCTCATTGCATTTAAGTGCAGTGTTGAGCCCAACAACAACAACTACAGCAACAACTACAACAACAACTACAGCAGCAACAACAACAGCAACAACAACACCAACAACTTTGGGCTCCTTCAAAAACTTGCTTTATGGACGCCGCTGACGTCGACGACGCCGTTGATGACTTGAATAATAATCATAATAATAACAAGGACATGCCAGAGAACAAAAGCACACCTGCCCACACACACACACACACACACACACACACACACAGATACATATATTTACAGTGGGCCACGTGTGCACTTGGGTTTGTTTTTCGTGACGTTCTGGCAGCTCTGAACCCTTCACGCGCCTCGCACGCCTCCTGCAGCCCGCTCAGCACTTGAAGTGTGTTTAAAGATAAAAATGCAGTTTATCCTCTTTTCAGCGCAACTAACTGAAAGAGCGTCTGTCTCTCTATCTATCTGTGTGTGCGACTGTGTGTGTGTGTGTGGGTGCACAGTGGTAGGCGTGGTAATATTTGAGAGGGGCAAAGCTTCACCTTCTGCCACAGAGTTCAATCACAAATAAAGTCCTTTTGGAAAATTCTGCGAATATCTAATGTTCCTTCAATGAGAATTATAATTAAAAGGTATGAAGGATCTTAATATAATTATTTTTTTAAGTGCTACAAAAACCTTTCTTTAAATATTTATTTTTATTTTACAGAAGAGAATTGCAATTGTCTATTAAATATTTTTATTTTTCAGCAGGTTTCAAGGATTTTAATATAATTTATTTCATATTAAAATCCTACAAAAATCATATTTATTTATTTTTATTCCTAAAAAATTGTTTAGTGGTTCTAGAAAGAAAATTCTAATCTCTGAAGATCTGAGAGTGCTGTATTAAATATTTCTGTATTTAGCCAATAATTTCAATAATTTTAATATATTTTATTTAATTTTTAAGCCAATTTATAAAAATTTCAAGTTCAGTTTTGAAATAATAACGTGAAAATTCCGTAAATATTTTTCTTTCCATTTTTTGGAAGCTTCAAACCCCAAAGCAATCAGCCCCCTTCAGCAGAGGCCACTGCGTCTATACATGCATGCGTGTGTGTGTGTGTGTGTTTGAGCATGTGTGTGTATGAGTGTGTGTGTATTGCTGCTGCTGCACGCTTTTGGGGCTTTGAGTACTTTAGAAAGAATTTCGTTTTTGTCTACTTGTGCGCCTTTCGCTCCTTACCATTCGTGTTTTTTCCCATTTTTTTTAGTTTTTTTTTTTTTTTGAGCCGCGTTGACATAGGCTTCGCTTGCAGGATACTCATGGCAACCCCTTTCCTGCCCCTTTCATGGCCTGCAGTAGACCCCGCCGCCGCCTCCGCCCATCCCTCAGTGTCTATAGCGCGTGCATAGCCCCAGAGTTGCGCCTGAATACTTTTCAATAGTTCTTCAATAGTTTGTCCTTAACACTCTCTTCTCGCATTGAGTGCAAGAGTTTTTGTGTTGTTGCTGCTGCTGTTGCTGCTGCTGCTGCGTCGTTTTGAAAAGGACACCCAGAAAACTCAACAGATTCTGCATTGAAGGAGGGCAGGACAATCTGTTAAGTTTTTAATTATACTCGTACTCAGCGCAGAGCTCAAACCATTCTGCTCTATGAGTGGGACAACTGAGTGGTAAACAATCCGAGTTACACACTCAATGGAACAGTTCGAAACTCAACCAACTTTCAAAAAATACTTGAATCCTTCTTCCTGTCAAGTGAACTCTCTAGAATTGTACAAAAATAATTGTGTAACTATCTTGTTATGAATCCAGACCGGAAAGGCTTGTAGCAATTGGTTTTGAGTCCAGATTCGAATTGGTTTTGTCTTCTAGGATTCCTTTAGTCTACACTATTGAGTGCTTCGAGAAAGGATTCTCAGGAATAAAAATAGTAAAATTCAAAAAATATCCTTAAACTTAAAAACTAGTAATAATTAAGTTGATTCTTTAATTATTCGTTTTAATTCCACTTGAAACTATGGACTATTAATATGTCCTATGTCCTTGGATGCCAAGCGAATGAGTTGGTCCTTGCAAGAAGTTGCCTGGTCTAGTCCTCAAGGATTTGCCCAAGTTACAGCTATTTTTCTTCAGAAAAATCAATTCTAAAATTTGCAAGGTGATAGCTTAGAAAAAAATGTCCTTTGGCCAGCAGATGGAACGTATCCTGTCTTATCAGTATAGGGAACACAAAGGATGAAAATCCATTTGGGAACTGAAAGAAAATGACTTTTCTGTAAACAGAAAAATGGCTATAAATCGGCCATGTCCTGGAGGATCCTAACGGGTTTTCTCTTAAATGGTAAGTATTCGTAAGGTCTTTCAGATGGTCAAAGGACATTCGGAACATTTTTTTGGCCTATTTTCCTTAAATAATCCAGATATCCTTGAATGTCAATCAAAAGAGTTGATTCTTCCAATCATAAGAAAGCAGATCCTGGCAAAATCTGCAAGGATCTGGCAAAATTGAGTTTCTTATTCAAAAAAATTACTTATAAATTTAGCAAGCGAAAATATCCTGCAAATAGTTTTTAACTCGCTCATTTGAAGGACTATCAGTATGTTCTTTAGCCACCAGGTTCTCCGTATCCTGTTAGATCAGAATACGTAACAAAAAGGGTGCAAATCCTTTTGGGAACAAAATCAAAGGAACTTTTCTGCATACAGAAAAATGGCCATAATTTGACCATGTCCTTGAGGATCCTAACGGACTCTCTTTAAAACGGTAAGTATTCATAAGAGCTATCTGGTGGCCAAAGGACATTCAGATCGTCCTTGTAGTTCTCGAGTTATACTTAGTTTTGTGTGATTGGCCAGTTATCTAGCGCATTGACTGAAATTTTCCAAGTCCTTAGATGACCCCTATATCCTTGAAAGCCAATCGATAGATTTCGTCCTTACGGTTCTAACGACACCAATCTTAGCTAAATGCGAGAGGATTTGACCGAATTAGAGTTATTTTTCGAAAATATCCTCAAAATAGAAATTCTTCCGCAACTCGGTAATTTGAAGGACTATCGAGATGTCCTTTGGTCACCAGATAGGGCGTATTCTGTTTGATCGGAATACGTAACAAAAAGGACGAAAATCCTTTTGGGAACTGAGAAAAAAGGACCTTTCTGTATACAGAAAATTGCCCATAAGATGGCCATGTCCTTGCGGATCCTGATAGGTCCCATCTCAAACGGTAAGTATTGATTAGAGCTATCTGGTGGCCAAAGGACATTCGAATCGTCCTTATAGTTCTCGAGTTATCCTTAATTTTCTGTGATTGGCCAACGATCTTGTGCATCGACTGAAATTCTCTAAGTCGATGATCCTTAGATGACCCCTATATCCTTTGATGCCAATCGATAGATTTTGTCCTTACGATTCCAACGACACCAATCTTGGCCAAATACGTTAAGATTTGGCCAAGTTACAGCTATTTTACTGTCAAAAAATGCACTTGAAAAGTTTCTAAGGGGTAGGCATAGGAAAAATGTCAAAAAAACAGAAAATGTCCTGTAACTTAGCCATTTGAAGGACTATGAGGATGTCCTTTGGCCAGCAGATAGCTCTTATCCTATCAAATCAGAAATTACCATAAAAAGGACGAAAGTCCTTCAGGGAGCCGAGAAAACAGGACTTTTTTGTATACAGAAAATTAGCTATATCTCGGCCGTATCCTGGCGTATCCTGTCGTGACATGGCTCAAACGATGCGTCTTGATAAGGGCTATCAGCTGACCAAAGGACATTCAAATCGTCCTTGTAGTTTCCGAGTTATCCTGCATTTTGTATTTTCGAACTGGTTTCTTGGCCATCTGGACTGAAATTTTTCAAGTCGATGATCCTTAGATGACCCCCATATCCTTGAATGCCAATCGATAGAGTTGGTCCTTACGAGTAGAACGCGGGTAGTCGCGTCAAAATCCGTAAGGATTTACGGAAGTTATGGCCTTTTAAAAATCGTATGTAGAATGTATAGACGAGCAGCCGTATTAAATTTTTATTGCATACTTTCGAGGGCAGCGAAGCAAATTCAAACCAAACTGCGAGCAAACGGCCAAAATCTGCTGAAAGTACCAGGCGAACATAATTCAGCAGCAGGTGGCAAATTTTTGGGCGATTCAAATTTAAATCGCCGTCCAACGGCCAACTTTTGAATTTAAATTTAGATCGCGGTCCAACGGCCAACTTTTGAAAAGTTTTGCTGCTAGCTGACCAATGTTATCTTAACAGTGCAAATGATCAAGGCCACTGTTAGCTAACAGTGCCACTGTTAACTAGCATTTTTTCACCTGCTGCTGATTTCTGATCGCCTGGTACTTCGCCTAGTAATTTTGGAAATTTCTGGCTGCCAACCGCAGTCCTGCTTCTGGAAACAAATTGTGTTGCATCTTTTAGGCGCATTTTTTGGTATAATTTCAGGGGTACTATTTGTTGCATACTTTTAGGCGCAATTTTTTTTTAATTTAGGGGTGCTATCTGTTGCATACTTTTAGGCAGATTTTTGGAAATTATTTTAGTGGCACTATTTGTTGCATACTTTTAGGCGAACTTTTTTTTTTTAATTTTATGTCGAAATTTTGTTGCATACTTTTAGGCGCATATTTTGAACTAATTTTAGGGGAATTATTTGTTGCCTACTTTTAGGAGCCATTTTTTTTTTAATTTTGGGGATACTATTTGTTGCATACTTTTAGGCGAAATTTTGTTGCATACTTTTAGGCGCATATTTTGAACTAATTTTAGGGGAATTATTTGTTGCCTACTTTTAGGCGAAACTTCTTTTTTATAAGTTTACGGGTACTATTTGTTGCATACTTTTGCGCGAAATTTTGTTGCATACTTTTAGGCGCATTTTTTAATTTAAGGGGTACTACCTGTTGCATACTTTTAGGAGCATTTTTTGGAATAATTTTAGGGGTACTATTTGTTGCATACTTTTAGGCGCACTTTTTTTTTAGTTACTTTTGGTGAGTTTTTGCTGCATACTTTTATGGTATTATTTTATTGCATACTTTGAAATACAAAACTATCCTTTAGATATAAAATTAAACACATATTATTTTCATTAACAAATTCTTTATTATCTTTATTATTATTTATGTCGTAACGTATACTTATACCCTAAAGATATTAATTCTATTGGCTTTTTTTTTTTTAAATGTTTATATTTTGCAGTTATTTAGTATCCTGCTACCTTTTGACAGCTTAAACTAATTATACATTAAGAGGAAATTATATAATGACTATAATATAATAGTGAAATTTACATATTTACAATGCTATTTACAATATTTACAAAAATTGATTATTATTAGATATTGTTGCTAGCTTACATAATTTTATATATTATTTATTTAGGAAAGAACTCTGTAGGGAAGATGCTGTGGGTGAAGTCTCTTTAGCCTTCTTTTTCCTCCATAGCTTAAAAGACGACGTGCAAGAACGTTGGGATGCGATCCTAATCTTTTTTCGTAGTTTTGGGCTTGCAACCGTAATAGGTCTCCGATCATGGGAACTCTCAGATCCCTTTCTATATCTCTAGTGCGCATGTACCAAGGCGCGTTGCACATTTTTCGAAGAATTTTGCTCTGAGCTACTCGTATTTTATTTAGGTGCGTTTTGGCTATGATTCCGTAAACTTGGAGGCCATACATCCAGATCGGACTTAATATTGTTTTGTAGATGGCCACCTTGCTGTTCAGCGAAAGATTATTTCGTGGTGACAGTAGCCATGTCATCTTCGCAGCTTTTCTCAATACGGTTTTTTGAATCCTCGTTGCGTGCCTGCCAAAGTTTAGGTATCTGTCCAGGATTACCCCTAGGTATTTGTAGTGCGTTTCGTGCTTAAGCACAGATCCAAGCATCAATATGCCTGGACAGGATCCAACTCTCGTGGCGAAGGTTCAGGATCCATGAGCCGACAAAGGCTGCGAAACTTCTTATGCGAATTCTTGTCAGGATCCTCGCAGACAACCCCCAGACACATGGATACCCCACAGGCCAGTTGAGCCATCATCGGTATAAATTCAGGCAGAATGCCGCGATAGACTTCGTAGAATTCCTCGCAGTTAACGCGTGCCATGAGCAGCATACGCCTGGCTTCTGTCCTTTCCAGCCTCTTCAGGAGCTGCAGCAAAGGTCCACTTTGTCCTTGCTGATCCCAAGGTGTCCTGTCGAATAGTTGGTCCATCCTGAAAGTAAAAATAGAATTAATTTTTGTCTTTAAAAGAATCGAATAATTAAAGTCAAAACTGTTCACACAATATTAAAATAAAAATTGGCTGCCTGAGAGACTAGTGGGAGGTCCTGTGGGCGGCATATTCCACAGAGCTTTCAGCTGTTATTTATAGACCCAAACAAAGCGACTCTATTTGCGCATTTCTGTGAATTTTTGGTAGAAAAAGCAAACAAGTAATTTGGAACGCTCGAATGTAGGAATTGGCTGGCAAATGGCATAAGGGAGTCATCAAATTAGGAGCAGCAAATACACTCAATGACTGAGTTCAGTGAGTGCGTTTTGGGGCCTAAGACAATCAGTGAATGTATTCAAAATAGAAACTTGCGCTGCATTCATTGAGCTTTGAATCAGATTCAGTTGTTTTTTGGCGGGGCAAAAGCAAATAAGCAGCAAGTAAAGCAAATCAATTGAAGCGGAAGTGAAGGGAGCTGAACGGAAGTAAAAATTATGTAAAATTCGCTGACTCTCGCGCTGTAAAGAATTCAAATAAAATAAAATTAGAATTGAATTCTCGACTCTCGACTGTCGACTGCCGACAGTCGGCAGTCGATTGGCGCATTTCTTAGGCTCGAAATGAATGTATTCATAATTTGATACAAATACTCGAGTATGCTATGATAATTTTGTTTATGTGCAGCGGGCATAAAATTGTATAAAATATAAATAACACAAAGTTTTCGGCCCTCTCAGCTCTCATGAATTTGAAATGAGCCTCAAACTAAGAGCAGCAGGAGGAGCAGCGGGAAGAGAAGGACCAAGCAGCCAAGGAGCCAGAGATTGATGCTATACGCAATTTCAACAATCAAAATTAATATTTAAACATAACCGGACCAGCAGCAGAGCAGCAGCCACAATTAGCTTGAAATATAACAATATATACACGTATCTATATCTATATTTATATGTAAATATATAGCGTAGAAACACTGATAAAAAAGCAGAGTTGTTTTCAATTTCCTATTCAATTTGTGGTTAAATCTTATATTAAAATATGAAATTCTAATTCAAAATAAAGTGAGAAAAGTATTTTATTTAAACTATATTCTTGTGTTGTTAATTTCTAATAATATTTTTGCTATTTTTTATACCCTAACTTTGTTCGAAACGGGCCAGATCGGACAACTATATCGTATAGCTGACATAGAAAGGAAGCATCAGTTCAACAGTTCTTGTATAGAAAAAGTGTCTTTTTTTTCTTATTTCTGATCCAAAAACCATTAAGATCAGACGACTATATCTTCTAGTTCCCGTAGCAACAATTGGTACAAATAAATAAACTAAAAAACAGTGCTGAAATGCTTAAACCTGTGTAGAAGGGTAGCTTAACTTCGTCGTGACAAAGATAAACCTTCCCTACTGGCTCTAACTGGCTGCTAACTTCACCAAAGCCTCTTCTTTTTCTCAGTGTACATCTATCTGTGTTTTTTGGCACTTTGTGGCTAAAATTAATGAAAATGTTGGCAGGACTCTCAGCCCAAAAAAAGCGGCAGCCATAAAAGCAGCAACAGCAGCAGCAGCAACAATTGGCCTTCATTTGCAAATGAGCAAATAAGTGAGCTAACTGTAATTTTGGGCTAGTAATCATTAATAATTTATGGTCATCAGACCAGCAGCCAAAGGCTCAAACAACAACAACTAAGGCCATAATAGCACTGCACTACAATAGCTTTTCAGCCTTTCACTTTTTGAGGCTCCGGCTTCGGCTTTGGCGTTGGCGCTGGCGCTGGCGCTGGGTGCTCGCAAAAACTGAAAAACGGAAAATGGAAAACTGGAAAACTGAAAAACAGTTGCTCGATGGCGTTGGGGTTAAGTTGTTGTTTTTTTTTTTTGGATGGGGGTTGGGTTAAAGGGGCTGAGTGGCACTTTGTAGGCAGCTCTTGTCGACCACTTGACGTTTGTGTGAGCAAATTTTAAATAGCACAAATACTCTACTTTCATAGTGTTATTGTTGCTGTTGTTGTTGCTGTTGTTGTTGTTTCTGTGCCAGTTTTTGTTTGGCCCACAACAATTGACTGCGGCCTCGCGCTTAACCCATTAAATTGTGCCAAACAAATACTTCAAAAATTGTGGCTCTATTCACAGGACTTGCAAATACTCTCCCCTACGATTTATGGCTAATAAAACCCATAGAAATGTCCCTAATAAATACTTCAAAAAAACAAACACTGCAAATACCCTTTCCTCGACTTTTGGGCTAATAAAACCTTTTAACAGAATGTAAATAATTTCTAATTAAATATTTATAAATTAACTTGAACTTCTTTACAAATATTTCAATAAAACCTCAAAAAATATCCAAGACTCAAGCTTTCTTTATGAAAATAGAATGAAATAGAATTCTCAGCCCACGCGTATCTGCAGAATAAACACAATAAATCTGTAATTTTCAGGCCTTTTGCAACGAGATACTTTCTTTTCTACCAATTTTTTAAGCTTCTACACAACCTTATCAGCATACCCCAATAAACAACCGCATAAAAAATGTTCCTCCTTCTATTTTTTTCTTCTTAAAATA
This sequence comes from Drosophila repletoides, assembly GCA_018150835.1. Taxonomy (NCBI): domain Eukaryota; kingdom Metazoa; phylum Arthropoda; class Insecta; order Diptera; family Drosophilidae; genus Drosophila; species Drosophila repletoides. The sequence goes on from JAECWQ010000202.1 coordinate 747,582, forward strand.
CTGTCTTTAATATTGAATAGCAAGGGAAAAGAACAGTATCTTGACTGCCAGGCTGAGGTGTCCTTTTCTTTCCTGTCTTGTCCTGTCTGAGTGATGTCAGCAGCTGTGCTAATCGAAAACGTGTTTAAGTAGCTACCTGAAGCATTTAATAAAATATATATATATAAAAATATATATATATATGGAAAGGCACAAAAAACAATAGGAAGAGGATACTCGTAAAAAAAATCCAGCGCGAACTTTTATGTTTTTATAAATATATTTCTAAATATCTTTAAGACTAAGGTTTGCGCACTCAGAAGAAAATATACAACGAATTCTAAAATATAATGTTCCAAAGCAGATTCTTCTTATATTTTAGAAGTGTATTTCTTAAGGATAAGAATAAATAACTTAAAACTTCAACAGTGAGAAAAAAATATTCTAAATTTTAGAAAGTTTCACTCTCTCATTAAATTGAAAGTTAGCTTTCGCAGATTTCAGAAACAAATATTCAAAAAATAATCCTTTTTGTCATAAATATATTTTGTAAGAATCTGATTTTAATAGACTTTTCTTTAAAGTTCAATTTAAATAGATTTTTAAAGTACACTCAGTAAAAATATGGCATTTATTGTAGAGAATTATACTGAATAAAAAACTCTAAAATTCAGACTACATTTTTAGATTTATTATTAAATTTTAAGACAGTTAATTTCATAATTCTAGAAAATTAGATACTTTAAAAATTGGAAAATCTTTTTCTGAAACAAAATTGAGTCTTTAAAAAAACTATTTATGAAACAGAGAAATCTACTTTAGATTTAAGGCCCGTTTTCAGGGCAGCTCTTTGAAATGCTGAGTATTATTATGCCTTTTTTTCTGAGTGTAGGCGTGGCCAGTGCAGGCCATAATCGCGTGACGGCCTGTGTCATATTATTGAAGTGAAGTTGCTATTTTTCTTCCTCCTTTTTTTGGCAAGGATATTTCGACAACTTTAAGTTGGATGCGCAGCTTCATTTTTGTTGTCATTGCCAGAACCGTTCCAAGTTTTTTGTACGTGCGGTTGCTTTGAGGTTTGCCTTGCGTCTGTCTGTGTGTGTGTGCTAGTGTGTGTGAGTGTGAGTGTGAGTGTGAGTGTGTGTGATAAACATTCTTATCCTGTGAGGCTGTGAGGCAGCCAGAAGTATGTACGGGCTTAGTGTCTAACAAATGTGCGCCGTGTGACAACGACAAGGACAACAGGACAGAAAGCAGAAGGGGAGCTGGTGGCTGGGCGGCTGGGTGGTGGAGGGGGCTCTATGTGTGTGTGTGTGTGTGGGTAAACGGAATGAACGGTAATCCGTCGTGTTTTGAATAACAAAATTTCCCGTACGAGATTGCTGTACAGTGGAATTTGGTAGCTGGCTAACAAACCGCAAGCCATGTGGAAACGCAAATGCAACGGCAGAGAACTCGGCTAAGCAACTTGCCCAGTGCCACGCCCAGTGCTTGCTTTTGCTTCTTCCCTTTTTTTGTTGTGGTTGTTGTAAAACACTCAAAGGATAAAGGATAACCAAGTCCAAGAGCTGTGCACGCACATTTCGCACACATTCTCCTCGGGTTTTGTCAATAAAAATAAACAGCGTTGCCTGCTTTTAGGCGCCGTCATTGCGTGACAATCGTCACCTGACCGTAAACCACTCCAGAAATACGTTCCGGCAATGTTCCAAAAAAAAAAATGCTGTTGTTATGTTCATTTATTTATTTATTTAGACATAATATGAGCACGACAAGCAGACAGACAGACAGACAGACTACTGACTTCTAAAGTCACAGATATCCTTGAGAGGAGTGAAACTATGCTGAGGTCCTTTGGTAAGTCAATAGTTTTGGCATATTTTAGACAGTATATATTTGATAGAAAAAGCTTTTTAACTGGGCTATTAGAAGAATTGCCTCTTGGAAAAGGAGCTGCACGAAAAGTCCATATAATATTTGAGTCATGTGATATCTGGTGTTTTACCTATTTATGCATTTTTATATCCTTTAAGAAGGACTTTAAATAAACCTCATTTCGGACGAAGTAAAATTAGAATTCCCGCTTTCTTTTCAACTTTTTTTTCAGCTTTTTAAGACAGAACTTTCATAAAAAAAGTAACTACGAAAAACTATGTAGATATCTCAATTTAAGTAGATTTCCTTTCAAAACGAACTGGAGATCCTAGAAGATTTTTAAAGCTTTGAATTCAGTCATCTCAAAAAGGTCAAAATTCAACTGATTTTTCTGAAAAAAAATTGTAAATATTCTCTAAATTTCAATCTCAATATTAAAACTATTAAATACTTTTATTTTTATTAGCTGTCAATAGTAAATATAGTTTAATGAATTGCCTGGCTACTGCTGCCTTTTACAAGCTTGTCGCACTGCAAGGATTAAATTAATTAACTAGAAATAAACTAAATATGATCCACAGGATGAAGTTACTGTCTAAGGCAAAGGCAAAGGCTTGTTTAAGCCAACTTACTTTTTAGCAAATGTTTCTGGCTTAATTGGGAGAGAGAGCTGTGCAAAAGTTGTAGAACGTCTTAGCTGATGAGGGTTCATTTGGCCCAAGGTCTGAGGCAATTCAACAGTGCCTCCAATTAACTAAGCGACGCTTCGGCTGTAATAAATTTAAATTTAAAAGGTAAACAAACCCGGCCAAGTCTGAGTAGATGCTGATGCTGAGACGCATTCAGAATACGAAGACTGAGCAGTCCGAGGCTGAGCTTGAGTTTGAGGCAGAGGCAGAGTCGAGTGTTTTATCGGTTGACTCGCAGCGCTTGGCTAGAAGAATTAAGAAAAACTGCCAGAAGGAAACTGGCTTTGTTGGCCAGGTGCAAAGAGGTACCCCAACTATTTTCACTATCCCGCTGCCAGCTGGTTCTGTTGACAACATTTGCACTTTATCCTTGTCACTTGTTATCGTTTGTTGTGCCATTTTTCCTTCTACGATGACGACACGAAAACGAGAAAACGAGAAAGAGTAGGGAGAGAAGAACGGGGCGTGTTTCTTGAGAAATTGCGGCACAAAAGTCAACGTGTAACGAGAAAATAATAAATGCCATTAATACAAGCGTGTCTGGGACACGGGACACAGGACACGGGTCGGGACACGGCACACGGGCCACGGGCCGCAGGACTAGGAACGCTGGGACAAAGAAGCGTGCCGGATGCGGCACGGTTCAAAACGAATGAAGTATGAAATTGAAAACCGCACCACAGGTTAAAAAATGAACCGGCAAAAGACAAAAACCAAAAACCAAAAGAAAAGGAGGCAAAAATCAAATGGTCAAAGATTTTTTACACTCACTTTGTGGGTGGTGTGAGATACAGGTGAAGCTCTATTCCTAGTCAAATCCTTGGGTTGTTTCAGCTGTGCAACAGCTGCGATAGTCGCTCCTCTCTCATTATTGTTATTGTAATAGGGCTACGGATTAAATTAATTTAGTCAATGACAGTAAATGTGCTTTAACTAATGACTGTGATTTCTCATGGTCATTAAACAGATGCTCATTATTTTCCAAGCTTAAAAGGAACCCATTAAAAAAATCGCTTACAAGCGGTTGTTAGCTGCTTTCTGGCTAGTTTATGGCTAAAAGAATGGAAGGGGAAATTCAAATCACTTCTCCTTTCTTTGGCTGCAAATTTAAAGAATTAGAATGGAAATTTATTTGTGAATAAAAATATTGAAATATCAGTCAATAATAATTATTTATTTCAGGATATTACACTATATTTATATTACATATTACACTAAAAAAAAAAAGAAATATATAATGCAAAAAATTATCTTATTTCATGGGGTAAAATGACCAAAAACAAATATTTTAGGTCCACAACAAAGGCCTTGGCCTAAGGTCTTTGGGCCTTCTAATTCAAAGAATGTTTGTAAAAAGTCTCCCTAATTTTACGAAAATAATTCCTGGAATTCCGACTATTAAATACCCTTTTCTAATATAAAAAATATATTACACTTTTTAGACCTTATCTTTGACTAGAATTCTAACAAGCTTTGAGAGATATTTGTCTTCTCTTTTCTTCTTATCCTTGAAGTTTTTCGAGCAAGCCTCTACAGCTTATTATTACTATTCTGGCACTAATTAGAAATCTTTGACATATCTTTGTGTTACATAAACATACATCAAATCCAAATCCAAAGCTGAGCTGAGCTGGAAATCTCAAGATATCTTGGCTATTTTGCATATTCACAGCAAATTCAATAAAGTTCCTTGCATTCTGCATGCTGCTACAAGGGGGAATTTCAAGTACTTGGCCCAAACCAAAACAAAGTGGCCATTGCACAGAGCCAAGGCGCATACAAATCAACTTGAGGAAGCAGCAAACAAATATCAAATAAACCAGTATGCCCGACTGGCAAATATCCTATACCAAATTATAATTATAGAAGTAATTAAATGGTGGAAAAGACCTGATTGAAACCAGGTTTAAAGCCGTTCAAGATGGCCTCTTTATAGGTCAAAATATCATCTCGAGTGGCTTTGAGTCTTTGCGGCTGATAGCGATTCTCTGTAAGGCTTCTAGGGTCAACTTTCTTATACCCCTCGGCCGCACATTTTACAGGGTATATTAATAGAAGCAAGCCAGAGTCACAGTCACAGTCACAGTCACATCACAGGTCGTGGGAATTCCGTTGGAGCAAAGGCAAACGGTGACGAGGAACGGCCCAGGCACATGTCAAGCAGGCAGGCGGACGGGCGGGCGGTTGGTTGAGCGCCCAAGGAGCAACGGCAAACAGTTTTTCGCTGGCAAACACTGAAAAAAAAAAAGAAGCAAGTCCAAGTTCTTCTCGTTGTTTTTGTTGTAAGTTTGAAAGGAAGTTTTGGGGCGCTGATCGTGCATTGGCCTTTTACAGGCTGCGCTTTGTTTTGCTTTGTGATTCGAAAAGAAAATGGAGCAAGCGTTGTGTGTCCTGTGTCCTGTGTGCCCTGTGTCCTGGCCAGAGTCCTGCCGCAGTGGCGGCTATTGTCTGCACAATGCAAAAGATTCTTTTATATTCCCGATTTTTTAGTTGTTTACCCCAACAGGACAAAAACAACAAGAATAATATGCAAATGAGCGCACAGTGTCTGCAGCCTAACAAAGAAAAGCGAAATATGAACTTTAAAAAGGAACGAGGAAAATGGGAAAATTGGGAAAAATGCTTGCATAATCGCGTTGAGTAAATTTAAGCTGCGTTCGTTATATTTTATTTACTAAGTGCAAATGTTGTTTGCAGTCATTGAAATTGAAACAAATATATACAAGATATATATATATATATATATATATGTGGATATATATACATTTACACTGGCCAACACACACGCAGGCACATAAAAAACAACAACAAACAAACAAGCCTAAAGCCATTTGTAGCCCTTTTGTGAGATAGCCAGCAACAACGACTCTGCCAGCCTCATCATGCCACCATTAGTATATATACTATATATACACACAGATATATATATATATATACTTGTGTGTGTGTAAAAGTTATAGTAAAAGCGAGACGCACGTATTTTAATATGTGCCCCCAAAGCAGAAGAAAAATCGCACGTACGTGACTTCATTTGTTGCTGAGCCATTGTTGTTGCCTTTCTGCACTGCTTCCTTTCTCCTTCCCTTTCCCTTTCCCTGGCTGTTTACCATTTGCCAAGCAGCGTTGCAGAGTTGCCAGCATAACAACAATAATGATGCAGCCAGAGTTGCCGCAATTCAATTATGCTTATTATTTCAATTAGTCGTAACCAATAATAATATACAAAATTTTCGATTTGTACCAAAATGCAAGCCAGAGTTGCCAGCAGCGTCAAGAGAATTGCAGCCAGAGTTGCCACTACAATTCAATTATCGATAATCGATAATTGGTTTGCTATGATCTTTGATCTTCCTTTGAACTTTTAGTTTCTTTATCACATCAATTTCTTTCTTCCTGGCAGACAGATAAACGAGGTAATTTTATAATGTTTAAATTCAATCAAAAATTGGAATAATTAGAGTAAGAAACTGGCTCTATTTCGCTCATTAAAATACCATTAATCGTTATCTTCTTGCGAATTTATTCACTGGTTTTGATTAATGAAAATCGGACTATACAAACGGAGACTTAAAGACTGAAAACACAGTTTTAATGGTTCAAAAACATAGGTAAATCGATTATAAACGACAATAATCGCATAATTCATTTAAGGCGGGCATTTTATTGAAGCAGCTGCTTTGGCCCACCTGGCGTATGCGTAATGGCAAATCAATAGAATGTCCTTTTACGTCGGTTGTGTGTGTGTGTGTGTGTGTGGGGGGGTGTGGGTGAGTGTGTCGGTGTGTGGGGGTGTGGGTGAGTGTGTGCTATTGTGTGTTCGTGCGAACGACACATGTTTTAATTAATAAATGCCATTGTTAAATCGCCAGTCATTAGGAAAGACTGCTTCGACTTGAAAAATAGCATCATATATTTTATTTTGTGCTTGAATGCTTCCACTGCAACCTTTCGAAATAGACTCGGGCCAAATTAGCATCATTATACGAATACAGTTGCTCTTTCTCTCTGCCTCTCTGCCCCTCTCTCTTCTTCTCTCTTTTTATTTATTTATTTATTTATCTAATAACGAACTAAAATCATGCTAATGCTGATGATGATGGGCACGCACCGAAAAAACCAAATCAAACTAAATTGAGAGACAAGGCCGCAGGGTCGGGTTCGAGCTTTGACTTCGAGTACACTCAGAAAAAAATACTGAAAGTGTAGAAAATTATTATTCCTTAAAAAAACAGAAATTTAAACTGCTTTTTAGGTAAATTTTTACAGCTTAAATAATACGAAAATTCCCTCTGAACTTTAGTTACTTTTTACTAAGCTCAGGATTTTTTTCTGAGAGTATTGTGGCAGTTGCACGTAATAGTAACAAATAGACAAGCGCTGCGCCTGCGGCTAAGCAGCTGAAAAATAGGTAATATTCTGCCAACTATTTGGACTCCTCCTCTAATACATCGTTTACCTCCTGCTGAAGATATCCTGCCCCTTCTCCTTTTTTCTAGTCTTTGCTGAGCATTTACATGATTTGCTTGCTAAATTTTCTGGTTTTTCTTTATTTGTTCGAGCAGCCAAAAGGCTCAGCTCATTAGGGTACCACAAATCAAGCACTGTATTTATTTTTATTTATTAGACGCAGCTGCGCTGCCTCACATAGCCATAAAACCAAACAGATTAGTCGGCCGAGTGTAGGGCAATTTAGTGTTTACAATTAAATTATTGCAGTTTTTATACCCTGTTTTTATAGAAGAACTTCTGAAAAGAACTTCTTTCCTTACAGCAAATGGAAGCCGCTGCAGGAAAATTTACTTCAAGTTTGTTAGAATAAAATAGAAAATTAGAATTTTAAAACCTTTCAAATTAAATTAAGCTCAAAATTATTAATTCAATGCCGAAGTTACAAAAGAAAACCTCATTCATATTTTAGGCTCCTCATTTTTCACCTACTCGCAAGTTTTCTGCTATTATCGATAACTATCGAAACTATCGCTTGGCTGCTTTAGTGCATATCGAAGTGCATTTTCCCACTCTCTTTTGTCTTTTTTCTTTCACATTTTCAGCCTATTGGCTTTGGCTTTTGTTGTCTTTGCCGAAATTACACAAAGGCGTGCGATAAAAATTCAAAGAGCAAATAGCAAAGCAACGTAACTGTAACTGCTGGGCAGTTAACCAACCGCTACCTACCCCCCTCCCTTTGCCCCCTCTCTATCCAGATCCCTCCTACTCCTGTGCCTTCAAGCAGACCTTATCTACACGCCTCTCAGCATAGTTGGGGGTAATATGTGGCCCATTGTTTGTTACGTAGTCGATTGTTTGGTTGTTGTTCCTCTTCGCCTCCGCCTCCGCCTTCACCTCTGCCACGGCCACTGCTTCTGCTTTTGGCTCTGCCTGTGCTACGAGATGACATTTACCAGATATAAAGCTCAAAGTGTACACACACACACACACACACACACACACACACACACACGCACACACATACACCAACACCCGCACAGTTGCAAAAACTTTTGCTGCCTCTTTTTTTGCGTTTCTTCTTTTTTAATATACCCTGGAAATGGCAAAGACGAAGCTTGTTAAGCTGAAGAAAGTAGGAAGAAAGCATCTTCCAAGGCAGAAAGTATATATATTCCTGATCAGCACTAACTATAATGCCAAGTCTATTTGGGAGCGCCTACTTCAAAGCCGAAAAATTCTGTGACTTTGCCAATCAATTCTATGCTTCATTTAATTAAATCCTAATGAATTAATGATCTCTTAAAAGTTGCTAGATTTAAAATTTTAATTTTAAACATTTTCTAAACTTTAATTGAAATTTAGAAAGTTTTTTGCTTTAATTGGTAATGTGAAAGTTTCATATCTTAAAATATCACCAAGAAATTATTCTATTAAAAATGCTTTATAGTTTGGGCGTTATAAACTACAATTAAAGAGCATCTGCTAGTCGATCATTTGAAACGAGTAGACTGCTATTTGTTTTTGTTTGTTTTTTTCGTTTTCTTTTTTTTTTGGGTGCACTTCTTTTTTGGGCGCAAAAAGGACACAAGTAATTGAATTTCAATCGCAAAACTCGCACAAATACAAAGGACTGCTGGTGCGTGTATGTATAGAAACACGTAATATATATGTATGTGTGTATATGTGTATATGTGTATATAATATTCAAGTGTATGTGTGCTGTATATTGCATAAAGTGAAACGACAAACAGTTCGTAATGCGGAATTTTCATATTAAATCTGCTTTTCAGCAGACGCTCAAAACACTTGCAATCCATACAAATAAATCTGTGTGTGCGTGTGTGTGTGTGTGTGTGTGTGTGTTGCGTGGGTATGTGTGAGTGTGGTGTGTGTGTGAGCGTGACTGTTTTCGAGTGAGTTGAAAATAATGACAATCTAATTCAGGGTCACTAATTTTTCTGCCAGTGCACACATAAAGCAAAGTTCGCATTTATACGCTGAACAAAACATCATGAAAAACTTAGAAAAAAAAAAGAACTTCTGGACTTGGAAAAGTGTTCAAGAAGACAGTACTAAAAACTCCTTGGATAATTTATACCTTCTAAAAAATATATATATAAAAAATACAAAAATATGTCTTAATTTTTGCCAGCCCAAAGAAATAATTTCATTAAGTTATTTCATCGTGTAGATTCTGACTAATATCAAAGCTAAGGCAACGTTGCTCATACGCCACGTTTACCGCTCAACCATGAACTCTTCTATGTGTGTGTGTGTGTGTGTGGTTGGCCGTGTGTGTGTGTATGAGCTTGGTTGTGTGTGCGTATGCTTGACTTCTTAAGCTATTTAATCTAATGTAGCGCGTCAGACACACACACAGCCGAACTGAAACAGCGGCCACTTTTAACCACTTTGAAACTCATTTCCTACACTCATCCACTTTCACATGCATACAAATAAGCATGTTACTATACGTGTGTGTGTGTGTGTGTGTGTTTTTGGCTAAGTGTGTGCATGTGTGTGTGTGTGCTTTGTCAATAACCACTAAAGTTGGGCCTGCCCTTTTTAGCCACTTGCCATTTGCCACAGCGACAGGCCTGAACCTCAGCCTCGCCTTGAATGTCCACTCAAAAGTCTTTGACTTCCTTTGCAGGGTATAAAACGCAGATACCCTTTAAAAACTGAGAAATTCCTTTAATTCAATTAAGAGTTGCTAAATTCACATTCATACATTTTTTGGAATTTTTTAGTCATATCGAATCAACTCCACGAGTAGCTATGTTTAAACGAAGCAGGAGACTGCACTTTCTTCAGGGCATAGCAGGTCCTTTTTTAATCCTTAAACAGACCACAACAAATATCACGACCAAACCTTGGACTGGTTAGGGTATTACCAAAAAAAAAAAATATAATAAAAAAAGGTCGTTGCGCTTGAGAGCATCCATCGCTCAGTTAATTTGCGACAACTACGGCGGCTCACGCTTTGATTAATATAAATAGAGCCAGAAAAAAAGCCAATCTATGCCAGTTTTTAGCGGTTAAGTAGACCGACTTAACTTAAACTAATGCGAGTTTTTATAGATTATTCATGAATTCCAGTTTATTAGCTGCGTTTTCCAACAGTTCCAATGCTCTCAGGCTTCTTTTTTTTAATAATTATTTTAATATTCCACTGTAACTGCTGTGGTAACTTTTAAAGCATCTTAAGTTCTGCCAGGACCTCCTCCCTTTTCTTCTGTTGTCTTTTCTTTGGTAGAGAATATTTTCCAGCAACCCGCTGAGAAACATGCAACTGTGTTTTTTTCCATTTCTTTTTTGTACCGTTTCAGTTTGTATTATAAATACATTAATACGCTACTCATTTACTTCCGGTTTCGGTTGTCAGCGGCAGCGGAAACGTAATCTGCTTGTCATCAATTCGGTCTGCCCGGTCTGTTTTATCCGTAATATTTTCTTATTCTCCGTACAACTGTTCTTGCCTTTTGCTGCTACTTCTCCTTGTTGTTGTCCTTGTTTTCCTTGTCGTTGTTGTTGATGTCATCTGGCGTATTTCCGCGGTTCGGTATTCTCTTTCAGTTGCGGTTTGCGTTTGATTTCCTGTTTGTCTTTCACTCTTTTTTACCTTTGATATTATTATTATTATTAAAGACAATATGTCAAAGTTCAAGGGCCGTTCGAAATGTCCTTTTATCAATATCTCTGGAAAATTAGCTATTTAAGGTTTATCAATGTCACCGGCTGCATGATATGATTGAGTGAGATTGATGGACTGAGAGTAGTAAGTGCTCCTTCCTGGGGGTATTATAACCTTGTCACGGAGTGTGTAATGCATTGCAGAAGGCATCACCTTCGACCCAGAGAAGTATCCTTAATAAGAAGACGAGTCGATAGAGTCTGTCTCTCTGTCTCTCAATTTTTAAGCTAGATGAATGAAAGGTGATATGGATACTTTTGTTAGAATATGCAGCCTCTCCTTACTACTTCTAAATCTGTAGTAATTTATATATATTTTATCTAGAAATTTATTCGTTCTTTTGTAAAGCAGTCCCAATTTTAAGATACTGTTCTCAATATTCATACAAATTATTTCTTCGTCTCATAAAATTGATGAAATCTCAATGTGTTTTCTTTACTTCTGACGCTCGTTTTCACTTCAGGGAAAATCTTTCACAATAAACAAAAACTTAATTTAATTGTGTAAATTCAATTGAAAAATTTATGGAAAATCTTTGACAACTGCATAAAATACGAGAGTATTTTTCAGCTATTCGTAAATTATCTCCCATCCCCCTCCCCAACTAAAGAGAGAGAAAGAGGGAATATTTCGATTATCAACTGTCGTGTTATCAATATTTATGCAAACGTTTGCAATTGATAATTGAAAACGTAAAACGAATAGAATGTGGGGAAATGAATGTAAAGCGAATGTTTTGCAATGAACGGATATTCAATGGCAGAATTTTTAATGAAATTCAAATAGAAATTGTACGGAGAGAGTGGGAGAAAGAGGGACAGGAGAGATGGGAGAAAGTATGGAGTGCCTGTTAAATATTTAAGCATTTTAGATTTTTGTGCTGTCAAGGAATTTTCAATTTCGTTTGCTGGCCAAAGATAGATACGATGCGATAGATATATGGCCCAAACAAATCACTCACGTGTGCAACGAGTTAGCCAAGTTGTATTAAAGGGATTGCCAAAAACTGGCCAAAAACTCGGCTTGCAATTACATTTGCTACGCTGCAGCATGCTCTAGCCTTGCCTTGCCTTGCCTTGCCTTGCCTCGCCTTGCCAGCCAGGCCAAAACATTAAATTGTATTAGACCAAAAAAGGAAGAACGAACTGAGGGGGGGGAAAAGCTGGGAAAACATTTCATTGGGCCGCCCCTAACTAAAGCAAAGCAATCAACTTGAAAGAGCATTTCAAGATTTAAGAAAATGTGCTCCCCGGCCAGGACTAATAAAAACCAAAATATTATGCAACAAGTAAGCAAAAATACGAGCAAAACTATGGAGAACTTTGAGAGAGCTCTCTATGATGCCGCTTTATTAGCTGCCCAACTCGAGCCACCTTTTCATTGCCCGTCCACCTCCTCGCTCCCTCCTCCTCCTCCTCCTCCTCCTCCCGCTCATAATCCCGTGTAAAATTGTTTTTCAACTGCAGAGTGCATTTCATGTTGTTGCTGCTGCTTCTGGCATTTTTCCCCCTTTTGTTGCCAATACACGAAAAAAAAAAAAAAAAAGAGAGTGGAAAAAAAACTGTGTTTGTGTAGAACACAGAAATAATTTCAATCATGGCACTGTAATGCCACGGCACACTAACTAAGCCCGAGATGAAGACTGAGCCAGAGCCAGGAGGCTACTCCTGGCATGCATTGCTACAGTTATTTAATTGGCAGAGTACGGCTAAAAGGAGAAGCTCCTTGAATGCCAGCAAGGATGAGTGCCTCTGATCTGTATTCAGCATACAAAGGAGAAAGAAAGAAGCGGCTCTTGGAAATTATTTAAGCAGCAATTTCAAGGCTTAACTTGCAGCTGGAAGAACAACTCTACTCATAATGCAGTGGATATAGGATTCATATAAGTATCCTCCAGATATAAAGAATTTAAATTCAAGATTATATATATAATATTCATCAAGATTAAAGGGGCAAGTTTGAAGATGATTCCAAATCAAGGCAGGGTATTTATACTAAGAGTAGAATTCTTCACAGCTTTAACTTGAGGTTTGAAGTTTAAAAAAGGTTTTCATCTCCAAAATCCAAAGGGGACAATTGGCTAAATTATTTAAAAACAAATTAGGAAAAATTGTAATCAAAATATAAAACAAATCATAAATTAATTGATAATCCCTGAAAATAGGTTCAATTTTGAGCAATGTCTTAGGCCTTTCAAGTATTGAGGTCACCTTTTTAGCCTTTTTCAGAGCAAGTTTAATAGCCACCTGCTGGCTAGAAGCTGTCACAATTAAAGTGGCTCAAAAAAAAAATATGTACAGTTTGATTGTTTGGGCCTATTTCCGCTTAATAAATTTCAATTTATTATGCACACACACTCGCAGCTCAGAAAGAGAGACAGCAGAGGGCAGAGGTCCTTGGACAGGATGTGGCAACTATTTAGGAGTTAATCAAGCATGAATTTTGTGGCGCCACTTCATGCAAGAAGGGCGACAAAGCCGCAACAACAAAGGAAAACAAGAACAATTAATACCCTACAGTGAATTTGCATTTTCTAGAGTTTCTCTAGAGGCGTTTTCCGGCACAGTCAACAACAAAGCCCAAATGAAAACCAATTAAAATTTAATGATTTAGCAGTTTGTATTTATGGCCAAAACAAAAAAAAAAAAACCTACCTAATAAATAGCCAAATACAGCTAAAACAATAGCCAAAACTTTGAAATGGAAATTTCCACTGAAGACGTATACGCAATATTCCCAATTAATTTGCTATTTGGCAAGCTTTAAGCCATTTTAATAAGGCTTTTTTAACAGGAATTTCTTTTAATTTTAAGGCTTAATTAAATTTATTAGTAAACTAACTAAAAACAAGAGAAATTGGCATTTTTAAGCCCCCCAAAACAATTGTTGCTAAATAATTGCCAAGCGCTGTTGAACCGCAGGCAAACAATTTCCCAAGCAAGTAACAGCCAAATAACTGCCAAAAACTCTCTATGCTAGTTAAGCCAACAAGTTATAAAATAAAAGCCAACTTGCGCACACACACACACGCATAAAAAGTAACACACAGATACACACACACAGATACAGCTATAGACATTCACACAGATACGAGGGCCAACAATAAACAGCAAGTGCAGAAAGTATGAAACGGAAATTCTGCATTTGACATAAACGCCAGGAGCACGCATACAGCAACAACACGATCCAAAATAGAACCAAAAAAAGGAAAACTAGCAAGGAAAAACTGCGCTCAACACACCGAAGTTTAAATACCCTAGTCCACTTTATTTACTTGGATAGTTTTTGGTATCCCTAAGGAAAGCACAGTCTCCTTTTGGAAGCCCAAACATTTTTATAGAGAGCAGCTATATCAACCGATTGTTCCTATGGCAGCTGTATGCTCCAGTTATATGGCCAGAGAGTCCAGACATAGCTACAGACAGACAGACAGACGTCACAGCTCATTTGACTATACTTTCTGGCTACAGAAATGCAGCCTTTCAGGCAGTACACTTCTCGTAGTTTCAAAATTGACAAAGCACTCGGTATACCCTGTTGAAGGAAGTGTATGTTAAAGAAGAAAGTGATGGAAACGCAATTTGGTATCAGCAGGCGACTTTTGTGCACAGATGCCAAGCACTTGGCATTTGCGAGCTTGAAAACTGAGAGCTGAAAACTGAGAACTGAGAACTGGCTGCTAAAAATTTCCAAATGTTTTGCACTGATTTTCATTCGGTTACTTTTGCATTGGAACGACACAAAGAGTTGGCTCAGTTATACGACTATCTGTATCTATGGCAGTGGCAGTGGCAGTAGCTATAGCTAAAGCTGTAGCTGTATGAGTATTTTGTATCTGTATCTGCAGCTGTAGCTGTATCTCTGGCTGTTGGCTTCGTTTTGCGTTTGGCAAATTCTTGGATTGTGTTTTGGGTTTTTGGGTTTCTTTTCTCGCATTGTTCTCTCTTTCCCTGTCGGAACGTCACGAGTCGAGTGTTAGGCAGTCTGTGGCTTAAAATATAAAAATTGATGCCAAGTGCAGGCCTTGCCTCGCCTTGCCCCGCCTCGCCTTGTGTTGCATGCGAGTTTTTCCACAATTTCCACAAGCATTTCTCTTGCTTTTGTTTTTGTTGCTTTTCATAGCTCATAGCGCCTAATGGGTGTCAACGCTTGAATGCAATTTGAAACATATTTTGTGCTTGAAATTCGCTTTACTTCTCGCCTTTATTTTGGCTTTTTTCCTCCTTTTCTCTTCTCTTTTTGGTTATCAGATGTCAATCAATAATACTCTGCTACGCTCGACGCTCTTGACTAATGGTCTTCTTCATAACTGTATAACCAAAATCAATGTCAGCCCAATTTTCTCACAATTTTCATAAGACAAAATTGATGTTGTTGTTGGCGGGTTGGGGGCGAACAGCACCTGCCAAACAAATGGCATTCAATCAAGTCATGCCTCAGCTGTTGCACGAACTCAAACTTGCCTCTAGTGCCACAAAAAATAACAATAAATGAGAGTGACCACATGATGGCCGGCTGACTGGTCACATTGATTGGCGGTGGCCAGAACGAAGAAGCTCTAAAGACTCTGACGAGGGTGCTAACGAAACTTAGTTTTCCCCCTCTTTTTACTTCTTCTCTCCTTCCCCTTTTATTCGCTCTTTAATCCATATAGAGCCGAGGAAAGCGCTACAAAATTTTCAAATTATTATTGACTTTTCTTTAAGAACAGGAAATTCTATATATTTTGTAGACTAAAAAGGAAAGCTACTTTCTTTTATCTAATACCAAAAATATCTCCAAAATTTTAGAGAAATTTCCAGATTTTTACTCCCAGTTCAGAGTAATAATTTCACACATTTTCTATACTGAAAAGATAATTGGAGGTTCAAATAAATTATGCCAAGAATTACTGCGCTTATTTTCTATCAAAGATTGTTAAAATTTCTCAAATTTTCAGCGCTGAATTTGGAATTATTATGTATATTTTCTACATATTTGCCGCCTGCTTTCTTCCTTTGGGACACTGCCTCTTTTTCTTGCTCTATTAATAAAAGTTGGGCTTGTTTTCATCTCTCGAATTTTTCCAGATTTTCCATGCCATTAACATAAAGTTTAAGCTAGGCAATTAAAAGTTTCAGTCACAGCGGATTTATGTACTTATATCGAGTCTTACAGTGTGTATTTTTGTCAATTTGTACAAAATATTATGATAATGAAGAGCAAATATTTCAAGAGCAAGCGACAAAAGGCATAAGATATTTTACAAACAACACAGCTAGCTAAAGTAAGGCATGACCGACTAGAACATACGCTACTCACTCTAAAGTAAATGAGAGCTGTAATTTTATAGTACAAATTGAAGCTGTTTAGAAAGCCTGCGGAATAGATTAAAAAACTGAATGAATAACTAAACATTTATCAATTATTTTATAGGGTATAGCAGAGACGAGGGAAGCCGCTACTTGGACGCATAAAGACGACAACGTGGCGCTGCTAACAACAGACCGGAAACCGGAAATGCCAAGCAGCAGTGCCAAGGCACACGCAGTCGCCATTGCCATCGTTTCAATTGTTGGACAATTTGTGAGCAGTAAAAAAATAAGAAAAGAAAAGAAAATTTTTGCCCGGAGAGTAAAGAAAGTAGCAGTAGTTGGCAAAATATTTGCCAAAATTAACAACTGTAGCACAAGTTTAAGGATAATTTTAATATTTACTTCTCGGGGTATGTAAAAAGCGTACAAAAACGTCGATTAATTATTATCAAGGAATTATCAACTAGAGTTTATCAGACTTTCAATGGTGGTTTGAGATACGAATTTTATTCAAACTCTCTTGCTTCTGGTAGATACAATTAATTCTACTTTTTAAGCCACACTTTATTCAATTATTTTATATAATTAATTAGGTTCAAATAAGAATATACAAAAATCAATTAGGAAAAACAACTCGTCAAGATTCTTGTGGATTTTTAAGCTAAAATTGAGCAAATTTCTTGACTTAAAGAAGGAAATTTATGCTCAATCCGAGTTAATTTGAGTATTCTATTAATCATACAGGGAACGTGCATTAATTTATATAATTTCCGAGCATATTTCTAGGCTCATTAAATACAAGGAAAATGCTGAGAAAAATTCCAATTTAAAATATGCCAATTGAAGACTTTCTTTCTTCACTGTGAACTGATTAGAATTTTCCCTAGAATGAAATTACTCATACGCAGCGTAGCTGCTACGCAATAAACGCATGATTAACCACGCATACACAGAGCGAAAATTTGTAACAGTTAATTTACTTTTTCTTTTTTTTTTTTTTGGATGACTTTGGTAAATCACAGTTTCAAGTTAAGTGAACTTTTGAATGCAGCCCTCAGAAGAAGTGAAGGAATTTCGGGATACAAGTGCTTTGAATAAGAAAAGGGAAGGGGACTGGGAATGGGAATAGGGCAAGGGGCAGGGGCAGGGGTATGGCAATAGAACTGAGCTACGGATAAAGATGATGATGCTGATGAGGATGACGATGAGCTTGTCTAAAAGCAAAAACTTGACAAAGTATTCATAGTAACACGCGCGCCAACGCTCAACAGAAGAAGAGAGAAAAAAAAGGAAGCGGAAAAAGGACATTGAAACTTGTCACTGCAAAGTTGTTAAGTCAGACGCCTGATGAGTTTACGTCAGCCCTGGCGACAACGACTGTGTGGGCGTGTTACGTGCCCCACCCCCTCCCTCCCGCCTGCCGCCTGCCACTTGCCAAAGCTGTGGGGCGTGGCATAAAGGAAGAAAAATAAAGGAATATACATATATAAATTATATATTATTATGGCTTCTGGCAAGCAAATTAGTGACAGATTAGTTCGCCCTGTGTTCGTGTGAAATTATCAGAGATTAATGCCAATATTTGCAATCAAATTCCAGTCACAGTTCCAAAGAAATAAGATATAAATAAAATATACTCCTGTTGGAGCTTTCATTTGAGTCATAGAAATGGACAGTCTACTTTCAGGCGCATAAACAAATTAAGCCCGTAAGGTGATTTGCTTGAAGGTGGGGTTTACTTTTCCAATAAATTCATTGAAAATTATGTGAAAATTGTATAAAAATGATAAGGAAATCCCTTTGAAAACTGTTTAAACATCAAAATCAATTTCATACGAACTGCAGATGATAATTAGTTGTTTAAGTATATTAATTTTATTTACTTTTAAATGCATAATTTAATATAAAATACTATTCCAAAATTTATTTTAAGTTCTTGATAAAATAATTGATATAAAAATTGAATAATTTCTACCTTTCTTTCCTCTTTAATTATATAGTTTATTTTAAATAGATTAAGCAGCTAATTAAAGCTCATTTTTAATTTTAAAATACCAAATTTATTATATATTAATATTAATTATGTAATTAATTGTAGTTCCTTCAGGCATATTTGGATTTTCGCTACACAAGAACATAAATCAACTGAGTATATAAATAAATGTCAAGCGCTAAATTGAACTGAATCATATATGGAAAAACCAATTTATCTATATAGATGTAATTACGCATACGCCCCTTGTAACGGAGGCAGTGCAAATTGTCTGTGATTTTATCATGTGCTTATTGACCAGCTGAAGAGGAGCCTCTGGTTGGTTGGTTGGGTGGCTGGGTGGGTGGGTGGTGCAGTTAATGACAGCGCTTAGAAGCGCCAAAAACTATGCATCATTTTTATGGGGCAACTGCGAATTTAAGGAGGCAATAAACAAGCCGCCAATGGGCGAGTAATGCTCTGTCATTTTCGAGACGACTTGTCACTGCTCATCATAAAATGCTATCTACATTAATTGACAGACTGCCAAGTAGCGCCGCGAGAAGAGATGCTGTCTCGCCTGGCTTTGATTTCTATTTTTTCTGTTTTATTTGGCTTTTCAATGCCCTGCAACAGGGTATTTTAGTTTGTTGGCAAAATATGTTACTCTTGGTATCACAAGATTTCCTAATAGATATTTTTCTCAGGCTACTTCTAGGCTCGACTTGGCCTGGATATATAGGAACAAATTGATCTACTGAAGCAGACTAGTTGATGCATTTTGGAAGGGTATTAAGGAATTTATATTTAATTAAAAAAAAACATTCGAAACAGCTCTTGAACAGCTCGCAAAACAAGTAGAAAATAGAATTTTTAGCCTTGAATTTAATTGAGAATTTAAGCAGCCAAATAGGTCAAATCTGTTAGGGTATTTTAATCTGCGGCTCGCGGGGACAGCTGTTTTTTCTAGCTTTTGTTTTTTCTTGTTTTGCTCACGCGAAAATGCCATTAAATTGATGGGTCGCCGCTCATTCATGAGTGCCACCAAATTCACAGTTGACAAAAACAATTAAAAACGTTGTAAAAATGTTATGTGCAGGTCGCAATGTGCCACGATTTGGGACACGATTCGTTCGTCCTGCGGTGCTTCTTCTTCTCTTTGTTGTTCTTGTTGTTGTTGTTGCTGTTGGGCGTTGCTGATAAAAGCAAACGGCACTTAAACGTGTCAACAATGGCCACGACAAGCGCAGCCACGAATTGACGAGCTCCAAACAAAGCATTGGCCCTGCCACACGGGGCATGCCAGAAGGGAGAGGGTTGTGACAGAGACACAGACAGAGGCAGAGACGGAGGCTTCGGCAGATTTTCGGCAATCAGTTTTATGTTATTCAAGTGGCAAGCGCGCTCATTGTGATTGGCCTTCCACCACCTACCGCTGCCTGCCACATTCATATAGAGTACACTGCAAAAAACATCTATACACTTACAACTACTATTTAACGAGATATCCTGCGAGAAATCTATCACTGCTTCAGAACTAAACAACACTTTCGAATTCTTGAATTCCATGGATTGAAATAGCAATCCTATTAATACAGTCGCAAAGAGAGGACCCTACTTTTTTTTCAGTGCAATTCATTCGAATATAAAAACAGAAAACAGACCTCATCTCCGATTTAGGTCATCAAATTTCAGTGAATTTTAAAGTAAGATTTTCTTCCCGTGCATCACACAATTTTGCAATTAATTTCTGGCCAAAACCAGCGAATGTTTTTTGTTCTTGTTGCCGTTGCTGTGGTTGCCATAAAAGTTAGATAAATTGTACGAGCATAGACAAAACTTTCGATCACGCAGCTCTACACGCACTTTATGGAGCTGGGTTAGAGCGGGGTCACAGCGGGGTTCAGGGGGTTCAGGAGGTTCAGCTGGCTGTGAGGTGTGCTAGGCAACGCGACGGCTCTCTGCCAGATATTCAAGTGTGGCAACTAGGGCGGCGTCGGCGGAGGAACCGTACTGAACCGAACCAAAACTGAACCCAAAAACCAAGTGGACCGGCTGCCGATTATTTATAGTTGAGAAAGTTTTGTCATTTACGTTTGAAAATTTAAATTTTAATTGAGTTTTCTTGCTACTGCTGCTTCTGCTGCTGCTGCTGCTGCATGAGTCCTGGTTTGAAGAGCTGCTACCCGGTCGTTTTTGGTTGAAAATCAAAAAGTCAGGCATCTAAATGGGTCCCCACTCTGCTATTTTTTGCCCTCTGGCATATCTCTGCTACTACTACTACGACCTAGCCACAGAGCCGCGTTATTCCAGGTGTTTGCTTCAACTTCACTTCATCCTGAGTATGATAAAAGCAGCAGAGTTGTTGTCGAAATTGTTTTCTAAACTTTTCACAAACCCCTTAGTTTTCAAAGTATAACTAAAAGGGGTTAAGAGCACTCAGTTTGGCTTACATTATCTGTCAATCTACTCCAACATATTAAACAAAGAAAATGCTACAAAAATTAGCTTCAAGCCAAATTTGAATATGCCTGCAACAGGGCCTAAAGCCAAACCTATTCAAAGCCGACTATATAACTATTTTGACTAAATTAAATCAATCTATGAACCGCAGCAGACTTCAAAAATAAAGCTGAACTGGTTGCAGCCTTGTTTTATATATTACGAATTTATAGCTCTAACTTAAAACCAACTTCCCCAATTCAATGCACTTTTTAATGAGTATTTAAAAGTCGTGCAGCTTTGCACTAAAAATATTCCGCTTCAATTTGTTTTTGTTGACTTATTGGTGGCGAGTTCATACAACAAATGTTTCGTTTATTTTTTTATTATTCTTGTTGCTGGCGCATAAACCACATTGAAAAATAGAGAAAAATCAAAGTTTTTTAGTTGCAAACAAGCAAATTTGTTGTTTGTTATTGTGCCACAAATACCCCGGTTTGTTGTTGTATTATTGATTGCTTTGTTATAAGGCCAGTAATAAAAAATAAAAAATATAAACTGCAAAAAAAACCTAGTAAGGAAAGGCTATCCTCCCCACACCGAATCTAAAACGCCCTTTCAGACTGGAATAACCAGTTGAAAGCTGGCCGATGGGTCGTATACTTTATATATGATATGACAGATAGATCCTTATAATTTTTGGCGAAAGAAATCTGGGGAAACAGTCCTTTTCTTCTATGGAAAAGTAGATGCTACCGAAGGATCCATAGCGAATATTTTTCACCTAGCTCAAAACGTCAAAGAATAGTCGGTATATAAAGAGACAGACAGTCAGACAGAGAGTCAGGCGATTCGTCTCATCATCCTGATCAGAAATGCATATAAATCTTTTTTGTGCGGATTCGGGATGCCTCCTTTGGGTGACCCTTTGCAAGGGTATGAAAAAACTATGGAAATATTTAGAGCTGTGCATCATTTAGAGCATAAATACTATATACAGATATGGGATGACTAATGAAGAAAAAGCAAAAAATAAAAGGGAAAAAGCAGATTTAAATGTGCCAACCAACAAAAAAAACAAAAAAGGGTAGCAAAAATATCAGCAAATTTATATATGGGATAAAAAACATAGAAATACATATAAAAAGAGCAATAAAGCAGCTAATAGACTAGATTTAAGTTGGCTGTGACAAAACGGCAGCAGGCGCATATTTGGCTCATTAAATTGGTAGTTGTTCTTGTTCTTGTTCTTCGTCCTGTGCCCATTTAATGCTAAGCTCAAATAAAAATGCTGATGTATCCAAAAAATATATATTTCTCTGTGGCTCCCAAAGAAAAGCTAAAAAGCAAACGAAATTCGGAATAGCTCGAGGCCATAAAACACACGCGGCTCAATGGCAGAGCCCCAAATGAGAGAGAGACAGAGTTCATGCATCATTAAGGCACTTTCAGGACTTTCAGGACACAACTGGACACTAAAAATAATACTCATAACACAAAGAAATAACAGCAATGTCAAAACCGTTGACAGCCTTTACAGCCAGCTTCTCAGGGCAAAGGTTTCATTTATAGATTTTATATAAAAAAAAAATACTTCAAATAGAACAAGTTTCAGAATTGGCTTAAAATTGGGTAGTTCTATTACAGTTTATTCCTTTTTTGAAATATATTTTGAAAACTTATAGAAAATGTAATGAAAAATGCAGCAATAAAATTGTTAATGTGAGACTCACCTAGTTTTTTTGGGGTGTTCAGAAATCTGAAAAAATAGATATAAAAGTAGATTAGTAAAATTATAAATACTGAAAATATGGAAAATTTTATCTCTAATTCTATCTAAATCAATTTTTAATAATTTACTTTCTTAAATCATTTAAAAATCAGTATAAGATAGCCAAGTATACTCAATACTCCTTTCAGCCAGTTCCAATGTTTACAGGGTATATAAAGTACTCATTCTACAGCTGGCGAATAATTACTGAAATTTTTTAAATAAACCCAAAAAAAATGCCATTCTGTTTTTGGAACAATTGTCAAGGCTTCAGCAAAGAGTGTCCTGCGGCCTGTGGTTGTTGATGATGCTGCTGATGATGTTGCTGTTGCTGATGATGTTGCTGCTGCTGCTGCTGTCATCAGTCGCAACACATTACTGCAACAGAAGTTGGCTAGAAATATGTGCAAGTTGCTGCTGATGCGTTGTTGTTGTTGCAAGTTGCTGTGGCAACATTTAGCCGCAGAAACAACTCAAAATCGCAATATGACACATATGCAAAACAGTAGCAGAGGCAGCCAAATGGTAAACCAAAATACCCAGAAAAACCTAGCAAAAACCCAAAAACTCAGCACGGTAAACATGTAAAATGCTGTTGAAAGGTGTTTCTCCCCCTCTACCACCCCTCTCGCACCCTCTCTGTGTGTGGGTACAGTGGCTGCTGCATGTTAACGTGCATTTTAACGAATGTTGACAATTACGAAAAATTTGGTTTTTGGTTAAACGTACAATGAGGCGTATGAGTGTTGTATGGCAATAACTGCCTCACACACACACACACACACTTACACACATATATATCTGTGTCCTTTTTCTGTAATGTTGGGCATCGTTTTTTTTTTTTTTTGGGCTGTGGCTCGTCGTCTAAAAAAATGCTGGAGAGAGCGAAGCAATTTGAAGTTTCTAATGGAGTCTTGGCCGGATTAACAGCGACTAAAGAGAGCGCGTCAGAGCTAGAGAAACACAAAGAGAGGGCGAGAGAGAGAGAGGCAGGGCTTGGTTTAGAGCCAGCTTACAGCCTGAACTCAGTCGAAAAGAAAATAATAGAAATAAACAGGGTGATGCCTAAAGCGCAGGCGCTGCGCAGCATCTGCGCGTTTTGCCAGCGACAAAGCTACAAAAATTTGTGTTGAGATGCTGCCGCTGCTGCTGCTGCGGCGGTCGCAGCTGCTGCTGCTGCCGACTGAGTGGGGCATGCCACGGCTACAAAAACAAAACGCACATCAGTACGTATTCTGTGAATATCTATGCAGGACAGCACGGAGCGCCATACAGCTACAGCCACAGCCAAAGGCTGCTCAGCTACAAGTGAAAAAAATTACTCAAAAAATTGCAATTAAATTTTAAGAGTGCTTGAAAATTTGATTTATAAATTTTCAAAAAATTTTAATTTAATTTTTAAATATCGAAAAAATTGCTAAAAAAAAAAAAAAAAAAAACTGCTAAAAAAAACTCAAGGCACACAGCGAAAAATCAGCTGCCTGGGCGCAGCTTCCAGCTAGCAGCAGGCACAACAAACACAGCGCTGCCTCAGTCACTGTCGCTGCCGCAGTCGCTGTCGCTGCAAGCAGCGCGAGCGTATTCCGACTGCGACGACGCAGCTCTGCACTCAGTGTAGAGTTGCTTTTCAGCTGTCAGAAGAAGGGAAAAAAGAAGTAAAAACGAAGGAAAACACAACAGAGCTGCGCTCTTAACTACGTCAGCTCGTCAGGCAGCCGAAAGGTAAACAAAAACCTGTGCGCGTGTGTTTTGGGTATCAATAAAACACCGGGCAAACCGGGCAGCCGGGCAACCGGGCAGCCAGGCAGCAGCTGTGACGTCATGAGCCGCTCTCGGCCACGTCTGGCATTGCGCCTGCTGGACATTTGGCGGCATTGCAAGCTGCTCTGCCTGCTTTTAGCCTTTTTACTACTCTTCTGCGAAACGGTTCAAGCCAATCCAGATGCCAAACGACTCTACGATGATCTACTGAGCAATTACAATCGTCTCATTCGACCCGTTAGCAACAATACGGACACTGTGCTGGTCAAGCTGGGACTGCGTCTGTCGCAGCTCATCGATCTGGTAAGTCTTTTCTTTATAATTAAAGTACATTAGCTTAGGCTACTCAAACAAGTGCCTGCCATTGGCACTGCCCTTTTATAGTGGGGTATATTAGTATTGATAAGGCATATGCAACGCACTATGATAACAGAGTCCGAGGCAGCAAAAGAAGTCCTTAAGCTATGGCTATGACTGTCTGGCTGTCTGATAAAAGAGGCAACAACTTCATATGGAAATCAGCCGGTTCAAATAGTTTATTAGGCCGCTGAAAGAGTATTTAAAACTTCGAAAGGACCGCCTTCCATTCCTCATTTTTTTAATTAAGCGCTTCAATGGAGGCACTCGAGCAAATGTTGCGCTACATTGGCCCAGACGCAATTTCGTTGAGTAAAAAAGCTTCGAAATGTAAACAGCAAAACAGTTGCAAAAACTTTTCGAATCGTAAATAAAAAATACTTCACATAAATGACAGTAAATGAGCCGAACCGAACCGAACCGAGCCGAGTCGAGGCGAGGCGAGTGTAAAGCTGTAAACTGTAAACTGTATCTGAAAGTACTCAATCTGCCAATCTGGCTCAGTCGTAGGGACTGGGCAGCATTTTAGGAATTTTCTGTTACTTAATTGATTCGATAATGGCTTACTTGGATTATTTAATTAAAATTTGCTTAATATTGATTGGGTTTACAATTTCAATTTGGCCACGTTTTTTGTTAATTGAATATTTGGTAGGCTCTGCAATTAAGTTGAGCTCTGAATCAATTGGAGTATGCCACGGAATGAGTTTTAGGCCAACAAACTGAAGAAGTATTAATAAATTAATGAGGAATAAAATAGATAATTCATCCTTAATTGAAAGGCATTATTATAAAAGAGTTCTTTATCTTTAAAAGAAAAAATAGAAAGTAGAAAAAAAAAACAAATTTTAACCACTTTCAAAAGAAGTTAAGAAACCCAGAAAGTATTCCTTTAAATAATTGAAGAAAACTACTAAATAATAATGGTAATTCAATTTTCTTCGAAACGAAGTTAATATAGTTCTAATAGGGTAAACAAATTTCAAATGAAATTCAATTTTAAAACAACATTTTTTCCACTTTTCCAAAATAAAATAATACTTTAAGCCTAGCTGCCTGGCATTAAATTTATGCAGCAGTATTTCGTTTAATTTGCCAAGGAGCTAGAAATAAACCATTGCATAGTTCTGGGCGCGCTTGCTTCAAATTTATTTTGGAGTATTTGTCAAGAGTCTCTCACACTGAAGAGAGCCAATGCACACACTCACACACACTCACACACACACACTGCAATTTCAGCCAAAATACTTGACTGGGTTACGACCCGGGAAAGCTACGAGAGAGAGCGGGGGGAGGGTGGGGGGAAAGAAGTGCACAAAGTGCCGTTACCACGCGGCTTAAAAGGTAATAAAACAAGCCAAAAATCCAAAAACCGTAAGCTGACAGCAAAAAGCACATTAGCGGCAGGGCAAAGGTATGAAAGGTACGAGTCTATATATGGCCAAAAGCGGATGGCTAAAAGGCAAGAAGAACAAACAGACAGACCCAGGGACACATTCGTTCTACAGTGAAAATGATGAAAGAGTAGCAAGAAATAGCCAAAAAAAAAAAAAAATTAATGCAAATCCCGCTTGATGCATGGCAAAGTCCCATTTGCAGTTTTCATCGCTTGTTTTTCCTCCCATTTTCACTTTCCCCGTCTGCAGAATCTCAAAGATCAAATTCTAACGACCAACGTGTGGCTGGAACATGAATGGCAGGATCATAAATTTAAATGGGATCCATCCGAATATGGTGGCGTTACCGAGCTCTATGTGCCCTCCGAACATATTTGGCTGCCCGATATTGTGCTCTACAATAAGTAAGTAGAAAATTGTATATTATGGGTCTATTAGAATTCCCAGCTTTAAAGTAAAGCTTCCTGAATTCCTGCTCAGCCTTTAAACTGAATGAATTCCACGGCAAAAAGTGTAGTTTTCTTTTGGAATAGTCAATAAATTTCAATATTCCCCACACTTAAAAAAGACTTTTCAAAATCAAAATTTCTCCATTTCTCCGTCAATAACTTCTGAGTAAATTCCACATCAAAAATTATAGCCTACTTTTTAGATAAGCCAAAAATTAAAAGCTAAAATAAGCCCTTTTTAAAAACTCTAACAAAAGCAATTCGGACAGGTCTTTTTCTGCTGTAAACTGAAAGCAATTTTCGACTGGAATTTTCCGCATTTTCGTATTACAGTGCCGATGGCGAGTATGTGGTCACCACTATGACAAAAGCTATACTACATTATACGGGGAAGGTTGTGTGGACGCCGCCGGCAATTTTCAAGTCATCCTGTGAAATTGATGTGCGTTACTTTCCCTTCGATCAGCAAACATGCTTCATGAAGTTTGGCTCCTGGACCTATGATGGTGATCAGGTATGTATATATACTTATCTCCCAGCGAACCAGTGGGCGTGGCTGCTAGAATTTATGGCCAGCAATTTATCTAAGCGCTGAGCTCGCGCTTACATGCCTAAGAAGCGGTGCGAACATCGAAAGGGCGTCGGCTCCCAGATTAAAATGTGAGAGATTGTAAAAGTGTAATTGAAACTTGTCTAACCGTTCCCGTTACGCACACCCAAAAAGGAAACGGGGAAACGGGGAAAACGGAAAAAAGAAAGAAACTCTCTCTCTCTCTCTGTCTGACACTCGACTCTGTGTGCCGCTGTCATAAAAATGCGCGGACATAAATTAAAGCAAAGTGCGACTCTCCCCACACAAAAACCGTAGCCGTTTCCGTTTCCGCTTCCGCTGACCGAACGTTGCACAGTGGGTTAAAAAGAAAATGCAAATTTGCAAAATAAAAAGACATTTAAAAATTTTTAATTAAAATTGAAGCATTCTTTTTTAGAAAAATTCGCAGCGTTGAGAAGACCAAAGAAAAGAATTTAAAAGGGGGATTTTTGTAGTTTAAGCCAAGTAAATAAATACTGAATGGTCTACTGACTAAAGCAAAGAAACTCTAACAAATTCTAAATATGGCAGCTATAAATCTAAAATAATTCAAATTTCCTAACTTATAAAAAGTATTCCAAACCTAAAAATGAAAAAAATCTTTAGGAAAATAATAAATATTTCAATGTCCTTTGGAAATACATTTCATAATTCGTTTTTCGTATGCTACAAGCTACTCCCTTTAGTTATTAAATAATAATGAAATGAGTGAAAATATAAAAAAAAGATAGTAAGATAGAAGGAAATAGAAACCACTTACCCAGTAAGCAAATTTGAAAGTTGTCCCACTGTGCAACTTTGTCGTTGTCAACGCATTTAAATTTGCTACTCTTTTAACGACTGCACTTGAGCCTCTGCCTCAGCGTCAGCCTCTGCGAACGAGGCTCAGCCGCGAGGCGAAGGCGGAGACGAAGCTGTCGCCTGCAGGCGACTTGAAGGATGACGATGACGACAGGAGAATGTCTTAAACTTGGAACGTGGACGTCGCTTTGCTCCTGGTTTTAGTCCTGGTTCGCTCGTCTGGTGTCACGCCCGTTAGCTTTAAGGGCCTTTAAGCTTTATGTCCTTTCAATGGCTCTTTCACCGACACAATTTTTTTCCTATTTCTTTTTTCGCAGATCGATTTAAAGCACATCAACCAGAAGAACGATAAGGACAATAAAGTCGAAATTGGCATTGATTTGCGCGAATATTATCCAAGTGTCGAATGGGATATATTGGGTGTACCAGCTGAGAGGCATGAGAAATATTATCCTTGCTGTGCGGAGCCGTATCCGGGTGAGTTTCGTAGAGTTTTGAAGCTACAAAACTTTATGCTCGCCGTCACGCGAAAGCTCTACCCAAACTCACTACGAAAATCCCAACCAAACCCACCCAACCAACCTCAATATTCCCGCCCAACTCGTACGCCCTCTCTCTTCTCTTCTCTCTTCGCTCTTTTCTTTTTTTTTGGCTGCTGCTTTGCATTGTTTTCAGACATCTTCTTCAATATAACGCTGAGGCGGAAGACACTCTTCTATACGGTCAATCTGATTATACCCTGTGTGGGGATCTCCTATCTCTCCGTGTTGGTCTTCTATCTGCCCGCCGATTCTGGCGAGAAGATTGCACTCTGCATCAGCATTCTTCTCTCGCAGACTATGTTCTTTTTGCTTATATCGGAAATTATACCATCTACATCGCTGGCTCTGCCGTTGCTGGGAAAATATCTACTTTTTACCATGTTGCTGGTCGGGCTGAGCGTTGTCATAACCATTATAATACTCAATATACACTACCGGAAACCAAGTACCCATAAGATGAGACCCTGGATACGCGCGTTCTTTATAAAGCGTCTGCCCAAGCTGCTGCTAATGCGTGTGCCCAAGGATTTATTGCGGGATTTGGCCGCCAATAAGATCAACTATGGCCTGAAATTCAGCAAGACAAAATTCGGTCAGGCTTTAATGGATGAAATGCAAATGAATTCCGGCGGTTCCAGTCCCGATTCCATACGCCGCATGCAAGGACGTGTCGGTGTCGGTGGCTGCAATGGAATGCATGTCACCACAGCGACCAATAGGTAAGTTTTTCCCTTCCTTCCAGCGAGGGTTGCTCGTAGAAATACCTGAAAAAGTGGGAAAAGAAAAGTTCAGTTAACTAAGAAAAGTGCAGAAAGAAAAGCTGAGACTTAATAAAAAAAAGCAAAGGAAATTCAATTAGGTTTTGGATTAGAAACACAGGCAGATAACAGAGAAAACAGTATAAATAACTAGCAAAAGGAACAAAAAAAGTCCTTTTTGTTGTTTAGGTAATCCCAAATATAAAAAAATATGACTCACATTCAAAAGTCTTAATATAAAATCGTTTAAAAATTGAATAATTTAAGAAACTTTCATCACAAACTGCAGCCCATTTTATATGGAAAATTTTCATTTAGGAAAAACGTCATGGGAAACCTACGCAAACAGCTCAGTTTCAGTTTCAGTTTGTTCAGTTTATACTCGTTATATATATAAGTACTTGCATATATATGTATGAATGTATAGAGCATGGGATTAACTTTCTGTTGCAGATTCAGTGGCTTGGTGGGCGCATTGGGCGGTGGTCTGAGCACACTGAGTGGCTACAATGGGCTGCCATCAGTTCTTTCCGGCCTGGATGACTCCATGAGCGATGTGGCGGCACGCAAAAAGTATCCGTTTGAGCTGGAAAAGGCCATACATAACGTCATGTTCATACAGCATCACATGCAGCGCCAGGATGAGTTCAATGCGGTAAGTCTCAGCCTCGGCCTCTGCCTCAGCCTCTGCCTGAGCCAGCTGATTGAATTTTTAATTAAAAAATTCCGTTTGTCGGCGACGAATGCTCCGACAACGACAACGATGACAGTGACAGTTCCCTCTCGCAAAAAACCAAAAAGGGGGGCTGAAACTAAAGTTGCAGCTGGAACTGCAACTGCAACTGCAACAGTAGCTGACCAAAAAATAACCACAGAAATCGCTTTGCTCTCTGTCCGTCTGTCTGGCTGTATCGATGTCTGATCTGGTTCTCCTTTCTCGACTTATTTAAGGCTTTTGCCCATATTTGCACTCTTTAAGACCACACAAAATCCACTTTTAATTGCTTTTGTTCAATTGGCTGGCAAACGGCTTCATCGCTTCATTTCAATCAAATCGCCCAGCGCTTTGTTCTCTTTCTCTCTGACTGATTCCAGAGGCAACTTTTGTTTTTATTTTTATATCCTTTTTCCCCATTCTTTTTTTGTTAATGTTGCCTTTGCTTTGTTATTGCAACTTTCATTTTGATTGATAACCAAACTGGCGTTGGCCATAAGCAGATTAAGCGCCAGTGCTTAATGAAAGCAATCGCTCAAAGTGTGAGCTTAAATTGTTGCTCTCTTAGCCAATACGCATTACGCATACGACCCTTTGTGCAATTTAAGCGCATAGTTTTCTCTTTTTTCCCTCTCGTTCTCTACCCATTTTAATAGCAATTTCATGCTGTTACAACTTAATTTAAGTAACACAACAAATTGTATTTCATCTCCGCTCATTTGTCCAAATAAGCGATGGGCGCGTGTCGTGTCACGAGCAGGCCGATGTATGAACTATTTTTGAATGAATTCCTTTTACTTAACAAAGACTGGTTTCTTTTGGATTTTTTACTCAACAGGAAGATCAGGACTGGGGCTTTGTGGCCATGGTTATGGATCGTCTATTTCTGTGGCTATTCATGATTGCCTCGCTGGTTGGAACATTTGTCATATTGGGCGAAGCGCCATCTCTATACGATGATACCAAGGCTATCGATGTGCAGCTCTCGGACGTTGCTAAGCAAATCTACAATCTAACTGAGAAGAAGAATTAAGAATTCTGCAAAAAAAACATTGGTTAACACTATTCGTATTACTCACAGAAAAACTAAATAAAATCAAAAAAGAAAATGTACGCCCTAGTTTAAGCTTTAAAAAGGAAATTAATAAAAATTTGTTGGCCGAAAGCAGCCAAGCAAAATGCTAAAATGCAGCTGCGGTCTTTTGGCTTCGGGCTATGTGCACAGCTGGTGCAGAAAGCAGAAACCAGAAAGTAGAAAGTAGAAAGCAGCATTATAAAAATTAATTATGTGCAGCAAGCCGAACTTTACATACACTTGACGATATTTTATTTATTAAAAAAGTAACCACAAAAATGCATACAAAAATATTTCACTTAGCTGATGAATTCGCTTGTCTTTTTAAGCGAAAGGATCCCCCCTTTTGCCTGGCTTTAAATATATTTGGAAAATCACTAAAAAGAAATTATGAAATCAACACCCGAGTTGCGGCAAGTCGAAAGTATTTGCCTGGCATGTGCTTTGCCTTTTTTCATTTGATAGCTGGAAAATTAACCTTTTTTTAGGGGTGGCGGGTGAAAAACTTAGCCAACTCATGTGGAAATAGCAAGCAGCAAGGCTACCAAGGCAAAAGCCAAGCATGCAAAACCAGCCAGAAACCCAGAAGGAGCCTCGCGCTGACAATGTCTCAGAGAGAAAGCAAGAAAAGAAAGGAAAGCCAAAGAAAAATGCAGCAAGGGTATTACAAAATGTTGCTCATGTCAAAATTTATTATATTTTTTTCTTTCCATATTTTATTTGTTTTTTTATGAAACAATTTTCTTTAGGCAAATAAAATCAGTGACCGTAACGATAAAAACTTGTAATTTTTCTATTATTTCTCTAGCTTTACTTTTCATTTGAAATGTAGAACTGAGTTTTGGTGGGGCCTAAACTACTAAGCGATGGTTTAGGCCTGGCCTAAATGAGAAATTCTTCAATAAGCAACGCGCCTGACAAAGATTTATGACCATAAATAAAAATAGGCATTATATTTCTATCAACTTGGTGCTTATTGTACAAATTTGCAAGTAAACGCTTGACAAATTTTAACAAGTTGCAGAAGAATTTGAAGAGCAACTCACGCTTCCTAGCAAACAAATGTATAAAAATATATATATATATATATAGGTATATATATAGTATATAGCTGGAGGCAAGTTTTGCAGTTGTTTTTTAGCATTTTCGAAGCGCGCTGCTCGAAATTGCTGTGGATTGCTCTGCGAGGAGTAGTTGTCCCCAAGGCGACCTCTTAAAGTATGCAGCAATCAAAAAATATCTGGGAAAAACTATTTGCAACAACTGCAAAACTATTTCTATACAAATGTCACAATTTCTTTTCGTCTTTTTCTATGAATGTCATTCAAATTGATGTGGAACGAGTGCCAGGCAAGCGACGGGGCAGACGCAGAGGCGGAGGCAGAGGCGTGACGGGAGTGAGGTACGAGCAGTAAAAGGGGGTTGGGGGGGGGCACGTGGCATGCCACCCCAATAACTATTTTACAATGCCAACAGCCGGAGCCTGTCAATGTCAGTTTGCTAGCAGCAACAGCAATTGCAATTTCTTATGTCGTGTGTGGCAGCAGCAACAACAATTGCGATTTTTAGCTCAACAAGTATCTACAGGAAGCATACGAAATACGAGAGTATTTTTACTCCTACGCGTACTACCACATAGATACATACATATACATTTATCCATATATTTTGCATACATTTGCACCACCATCGGCAATCACTTTACGCACACGTTTGCCTTATTTTCATTCATTCATTCATTTCGTACTTCATTCATTCATTCATTTCTGCGTGTTGTTGTTTTCGTTGTATGCTGCGAACTCAGTTCCGTTGCCTCTGTGTCATGTTGACAACTTCAATATGTTGCAAGACTGACGGCCCGACTTTCCGACTTCCCGACTGACTGACTGACTTCCAGACTGACTTCCTTTTCCCACACACTGAGACTGACTTGCCACAGATGTGTGCACCATTTTTGCTGCTTCCCGTCTACTTTTCACGGTTCAGCGACTCGCAAACGCTTTTTATTTTTGTTTCTTAGCTTCAATTTAAATTCATATTATTTGTGCACACATATTCATACACAGAAATAGCAGTCAAAATAAAAGAAAGAGTATCAGTTCTGGGCAACATTAAGAGAGCTAAATACACTGCAAGGTTTAATAAATAATCAATGAAAATAAACTAAGGAAAGGATATGTAATCCTTGCTAGTTTCTACATTCCCACACCCCAATATATATTAATTTTCAGCTGAAAACAAATTGACTAACTAAATATCTATATTTCCATCAATTAAAATGACATTTCGCCAGATTATTGCAGCATTTAACAACATAAAATCATTTATTTACATCCTCTTTAATATAGTAATATTTATGTCCCTTTTTTTATAGTCCCAACTTTCCCACAGCACATTTAACCGATTGACAAACAGCATATAAAAACCATGATTACCCTGGCAGCTGAGTTTTTACCCTACTTCAGTTTATACTATATTAATATATATATTTTTTTTTTACTTTTTTCTGACTTTATTTCATTCATTTCATTATTGAAAATTCAAAGTGAAGTTTTTGAGTTGCTCCATTTTTTTTTTGGCTTGCAATTTAATTTCCCGAGCGCTGAAAAAAGTTTGCAATTCATTTGATTTACCATTTATTTCTGTCGCTTGACAAATTCAATTTGAATTTTCGCAGGGAGCGGAAAAACTGATTACGGAAATGCATGTATTTTAATGCAATTTCTGACAGCGGGTCAAGTTGAAAACAACTTTTTGCTGCTCGACTTTCAAGTAGTTTCTCCATATTTTTTGTATATTTTGCAGGGCTGCAGTAATATAATTAAGATTGCCAGCCCTTTAAGTTGCCATTACTGCAAGCTGGCGGGCTGGCGAGCCACACCCCACAAGAAGTAGGGCTGCTACTATGCAGCCCACACGATTAGGGCCGCGTGTCAGTTGTCTAATTTTATCGCAAAAACAATTTGTCGCGCTGTTGGCTGTTTGGAGAGAAAACTTTTTGCTGACAGCTTTTTCCGTCTTTGTGGCAAATTTTTCAACGATTAATAAAAGTCATTGCATACACAGAGAGAGAAAGCGAGTGAAGACGAGAGAGTGCAGTAACTGCTGGCAGTCAGTGTATAGTCGTCAGTCAGGGTTCCGTTGCCAAGTTAAAACTTTAACTGAATTCTGTGACAAGTCAAAACTTTCGAGTCTGTCATTTATTTATGAATTGTACGCTCGTAAAGTTACCCATACACACACGCACACACACACACACACACACACACACAGATCACATCCAATTAGCATATTAAATTAAATAAATATTAAACTAACTGCTGCTGCTGTTGGCCTCCAGTCCATCAAACAAGCATACAAACCCACTCACTCACTCATATACTTAATATTACGTATACGCCATGCAGTCCAGCGCTGTCAATACCTAAAGTGATCAACCACACAGGGACACAAAGACAGAGAGGGGACAGAGACTGTCATGCAGTTAGTCATTCACTCATCAAACCCTGTCCCTCCCTTGACTCGCCGCCCTTCCTACTCCTGTCTCTGTGGATTACCTGCCAGCGGCTTTTACGAGTCCTGCTCCTCCTGTTCCATGCACTACTCATAATTTATGCCACTCATCTTAATAATTTTGGGCGCAAAACTTTACCCAACATGCATCGACATCGGCCCTGCCAGCTAAAATATTCGAAACATTTACTTAGCTCAACATAAAAGCAACGTCTAAAAGTACACCAGACTAGCTGATGCCCGTGACTCTGGCCCTAAACTAGCTAAAAATTCAAGCCAAAATTCGATTTGGAATAGCGGCTTAAAAGCTGGCTAAACACTTATTATTATTGTGAAAAGCTATTGCCAATATTACACCATTAAAAGTCATTAAAAATTTAATCAGCTTGCTTAAAAATGGAATATAATATATATAGATATATAGGAAAGGTTTCAGGTTCAGACTTGGCTATATTTTTGAAAATTGGTTTAGCTCTTTTTATATAAAAAATGTTATATTTTATATATATATATTTTATAGTCTTTATTTTAATAATATCTTAAGCTGGTTGAACTTGCTAATAAAATATTTTATTTTAGTCTAAGCTCGTTTCAAGCCAGTTGAATGCATCCCTAGCATTGTTACCTTCGCCTTGGCATGTTTCATCAGTTTCCTCGTTTGCCCATCTCTTGTCACAGAGTGTGTGGCATACTAACACACACACACGCACCCACACACACACACATATACACAGAGCAAGCTATATTTACATATACATAGCTCATACGCCCCATGCGGCGGTTTTGCTGTTTGTTTTAGTGCCAATGTAGCATAGTTTTATGCATATCCTAGTAGTCTGTGTCCTGTGTGCAACGTCTTTTGCTCTGGCATAACTTTATACAGAGTGTGTGTGTGTGTGTGTGTGGCACTCTGCATGAAAATGTTGCGGCCGCTGGCTGCTTCTAAGCAAAATTTACTTTTGCTCTACTTCTTTTTTTTTTTGATACTCTAGCAAAAGGTATTATAAGTTCAACCGGAAATAAGATCTATGATATATGATCTGTGCCAGGGGATGCAGGAAATCTCTGGCAAATGAAAACCAAGCTAATTAAAAATCTCAGACGTCACAGAAGACACTTTTGGTTGGTTGCAAACCTAACGTATTTTCTGTCAAGAGATTAGCAAACAAAACCGCGAATAATATGACCACTTATAATACTAAAACACCCGACAAATTTTTGAGAGATCTGCAAACAGTTCGAAGAAAAAAACAGCTACAAATTGATATCAAGGACGAGGCTCGTTCGGTTTTCACTTTAACATTAATTCCAGTGAAAAGTGAAGTCTACTTTTGGGAATATAAAACAATATATAAAAATAGCAAACATTTTAAAATATATTTATTTTCAAAAGGAGCCAATAATATATATTTTAAATTCAAAGAGAGAAGACTACAAAGAACACGTTCAGTAATAAAAAATATATATCCAATATAATCTATGATAATCGAAGCGAAATGCAGAGAAGGAATTAAAAAGGTCTATGGAACAAGCTAGCAGCGGAGATATTCAAGCTGAAAGGTCTTTACAATCAGCTTAACACTAATTGAATATAAATTTGATGGAAAAGGCTAAAGGATTAATAAAAAGGGAGCTACTCATATGGCAGCAATTTACAAGGGTATTTTTACTTCGACCTTTTTTTTTTAAATTTTTATTGTACTTTACTTGTTGTTGTTGCCTTGGCACAGCTGAACGCCCTAAAACGGTAAGCATATTTGCGTACGTTGAGGATGGAGGGTTGGATGCAGTGCACCCACACACTAAACTATATATATGGTACACATTATTCATTCATGTTGGACATCCACTTGAAAATTGACTTATGCGATGTGCTCACACACACAACTACTCACATTTTCAAGACGGAGGACAGAGACATCCAGGCGTCTCTGGCTGCTTCTACGTTGACAGCATTTTGCGGTTACGTGCATTAAAAATTACGTATACGATTTGTGTTTTCAGTATGCTCAAACAATGTTGGACAGACAGACAGCTTTATCACACACAGGCACTCAGGTGTTAGCCAAGCTGCCGGAGCTCTAAAATGAATATTATTGGCCTGCAAACTTTATTTCAGCAGACAGCTAAAGTACTTACTCCAAATAGCCACAAGTTTAGCTAAAATGGGTGTAAATTCCCATGGATTATAATATATATTTCTCTGGTATTTAAATTCCCATCATAATAAGTTTCAATTACAAATTTGCACTACCAAAATTCATAAATTTGGCCTAACTCTTTTTTTGGCTTAAAGCTTGTAAAACACTTTCCTGCGCTTAATTAATTTTTCCTTGCATTTTTTTATGGAATCAATTAAAGCAGCTACAGCTGGAAAACTGGGCTGTAAAAGCTGTACAAAAAATGAATAAGTTTTGCTGTGTGGTGCCTGCTGACTTCAGGTGTGCCCATTTAACAGGCACTGCGAGTCATTAAACTTGCATTTAGGCCAACTCCTTTATATATACATCTATATATATATATATATGGATAGATAGATAGAACTCTAAGGCCCCCGGGGCGTACTCGACTCTGACATCCTTTTCAACACCCTCGAAGCAAGACAAGGGCCTGCCAGATTTCAAAGGCCGCAATGTCGGCAGCACTTTGGCCAAATCCAATTAACTTGAACTGCAGCGAACACACACACACACACACACGCCACGCCCACACAACGCGTTGCAATGGACCCTTGGGCGTATTGTGGGAAGACTTGTGGAAACTGCAATAACAACAAAAACAGCAACAACAACAACGAGAAGAAGGAGCAGAAGGCATCGCCTTGGACGGAAATCCTTTTACGCTGCGTTTCGCGCATTTGATATTATAAACATTTTTGGGATTTTTGCATATTTAAAAGCGATGCTGCCATTACTCAAAGCACCCAAAATGACTTAGGTGACAGGATGAAGCTGACGGAACGGACGAAGAGCAGCAGCAGCAGCAGCAACACAATGGAGCATAACAAATATCCCTTTGCAAGGATCCTGCACCAGCTGCTACATAATAAAGCGAACGGCATTCCTCATTCTAGAATAGCGATGAGCGCGTGACACAAACACGAATTTCAAAATGTGGCTATCTGCATTGAAACACAAAAATTCGTCTTCATATTATGGACTCTGGACTTTAGATCTTGGATCTTGGACTTTGGCACCAGGACTTTGGACTTTGGACTTTGGACTTTGGACTTTGGACTTTGGACTTTGGACTTTGGACTTTGGACTTTGGACTTTGGACTTTGAATCTTGAACTTTGGACTCTGGTCAAAGTCCAAGCTCCAAAGTCCAGAGTCCAACGTACAAAATTCAAGGTCTAAATCCAAAATCCTAAGTTGAAGATCCGAAGTTTAAGGTCCAAAGTCAAAGTACAAGGTCCAAACTCCAAGATCCTAAGTCCAGAATTTGAGGTCCAAAGACCATAGTGCAAAGTCCAAAATCCAAGGTCCAAAGAACAGAGTCCAAGAACCGAATTCTGATGTCTAAAGACTTCAAGCACCAAAATCCATATCCTTATGTGGATATAAATACATGCATATTTGTATACATTATGGAGTCAGAGTCTCTCGAAGATAATTCCCTTTGCAAGTTTCCCGTTCGTGTTGTGTCCTGTTGTCCATCTCCAGTTGACATCGTGAGGCGGTGCATATTTTGCGGCGTCGTCTGAATGACTGACTGAGTGACTACTATAACTGCGACTGGGAGGAACCGGGAGGAGTGAACGACGTCAAATAAACTGGGTCATGTTTACAATTAACTTTTGGGCCCCGCAACATCAGCAGCAACAGTGCAATAGCAAGAGGAAGACGAAGAGCAAGGAGCAGCAGTGAAGAGGTAAGTCCTGCCACAACCGCAATGTAGCCTTAGTATCATCGGGTCTCATGCCGCATGCACAAAGGACACGACTACACTGTCCGCACTGGTTTTTGGGTGCCGCGCTTTTGCTCCTCCATTCTAATGGCTTAAGGCCTGAAGCATCCTTGAACGATTTTCAGTCATTTTCACTAGTAGTAGATCACCGCAGCACAATTTTCAGAGCCCCCCACCCCACCCCATTTGCATTGCAACGAACTTAACCCATGCATTCAAAAATATTAAGTGGTAATTTTCATTTGTAATAAGCCGCAGCGGCTTTCTGATCCTCTCTTCACCTCGCTTCAGTTGAGTTCAGTTCAGCCCAGCCTGCATGCATAATGCAAGGCAAGTCAAGCAATTGCCCTAATTAATATGTCCTTCATTCAGGAGTGGAAAATTTATATATAAAAGACGGGGGTGCGTCCGGGAGTGGGGCCGTTGGGGAGAGGGGCAGCTCAGAAAACACTCACCAACCAAAAACCGCAGAGCTGTCAGCGTTGATTTTAATAAGCTTAATTAATAGTGTATCCCACAAAGGATCTCTCTCTTAGCTGAGCAGCAAACAAATGCATTAGTTGAAATTAAGTGGATTGAGTGAATAATTGAGGTATACCAATTTTAGTACGGGAATCGGGCTTTAAAGAAGTCCAAATTTATTAAAACTATCCGGGGAAATTTATGTATAAATTAAGAATAATATTTGTATGCATAAGGCCTCTTCGACCCTTCTATCCTTCTGACTGTCCATCTGTTTGTCTGTATGTAAGTCAATTTAAGCACATTTTTCAAGGATATGTAATCTTTTATCAACTTTTATCAGTCTTTCATCAAAAATAAATTGATGGTATAATTAATTTGAATGATTTTTAAGCATATTTATTAAAAACTCATCAAGGATTAGCAAGGAAATGTGAATAGCTCACCTATTGAATCTATTATTCAGT
The DNA here is from genome assembly GCA_018150835.1 of Drosophila repletoides. NCBI lineage: Eukaryota > Metazoa > Arthropoda > Insecta > Diptera > Drosophilidae > Drosophila > Drosophila repletoides. Next base: position 786,544 of record JAECWQ010000202.1, read on the forward strand.
TAACTAAAATTCTCAACATAAAAGATATTTACTAAAGATTTTAAATTAAAAAAAATTAAATAAGAAATTAAAATAAATTATGCAAAGTTGGAAATTTTAATGTTTTACAAGGAATTTTAACGCAATCCATTTGCAATTGCAAGTGATTCACTTTTTATATCCTTTGAAAAAGAACAAAAAAAGATTACAAGCCTCAACCGAGCAACAATGCATAATTTGAGCCGTTTGCACCTTTTGTTTAATTTTATATATATATTTTATTTTATATATATATTTTTTGTGCTCCTTTTTGTGTTTTTGGTTTATTTCTTTGTTGGGTTTTTGTGTTTTTGGGTTTTTTGGTAACCGAGCAAAGTACGCAGCCAGGCTTGAAATTATGCTTCCTGTAATTTGACATGCAGACAAAACCATTTAACACCCCGTTGCCTGCATTGTTTGCTCTGTGGACTGCCGCTCTGTGGGGACTCAATGGGTCTCTATTCAGCTGGCTCCCTCTTTTGCTTTTGGCCTGGCTCTCTGCACCCTTCTCTCTGCTCTCGGAGCTTGAGGCATTTACTCAGTCAATGTGTACTTAATGCATATTGTTTATGAGTAAACTCAAATATAGTACAACTCACAATACAAACACAGGAACACACACACACACAAACTGAAGAGGTTCCTCTTCCTTTAGGTCCTCTCTCTCCTCCAATGATAAGCGGCAAATTTAACGCTTTGTTATTGGTGATTAAAAACTCATTAAGCTATTCCAATGTTTCAGTAGTACTCGAACACTCTGCACTCTACACTTTACCCTAGCTCGCTCTCTAGGGCGACACACACACACAATGGCAGCTAATTAAACACTTTAGAGAGCATTAAGCTAAAATTAATGTGATAGAATTAATTAATACCCCGCAAGTCAAAAAAGAGTACTACAACTTTTTTATAGTTCCCAAAGTTTCTTCTAATGAAGTCGACGTAAAAAAGTAAATTATATTTTTTAAGTATTTTAGGGTATACAAATAGTCGTAGTAACTCTCACTCAAATTAATGAAATTATATATTTATGATTCTTTTAAAGATTAAATGTATTTTTTTTATAATTTTGTAAAGAATGCTTTTATTCGCGCTACTCTCATATACTAAGCGAATCCTAGTCATATCTCGCAATAATACCCTGTTTATTTTCATTTCTCAGTTATTAAGGAGTATCTTATTATTGAGCAAATGCCGCCTTCTGTCTTCTGGCTTAGTTTGTGTTCCAGTTTCAGTTTTCTTCTCTTGCTCCTCAAAACGCGTTCTAATTATCTTTTATTACAGTTTATTGTTGCGTTGCGGAAAAACCGTTTTCATATTTTAATTATGTTGAAGTGTCATCGTTTTTAATTGTAAATTATGGACCAGCGCAAAAATTACATAAAGCATAAAATAATAACAAAAACAACATTAAAAAGAAGAGATGAAAAAAACAACAAGAAACAGAGGGAAAGCAGTTATAACCAGTATGAGCTTTAACCACAATTACTGCCACATGCAAAGAGTGGTCATCGTCCACTGCGAGAGAGGGAAAAAATAGGCACAGGCGCCGAACAGAAAATCACCCTACAAAACTAACAATTTCTAGGAATTATCCTTATTCAAAATTTAAGCAATAATTATTCAAACTTTTCTTCCTTTAAGCATTTCCAAAAGCTTAAACTCTTATCCTTTTTTTTGCATTGAAAATTAGCTTCACAATGGAATAATTCGAACATTTTTTAAGGTCTTTAGCAAGAGAGTCGCTTAAAACTAAAAACCATTTAATTGGTATTAAAAATAAAAGTGAAATTTAATAGCTTTAATACAAAAATGTTTTCCAACTTTTCTTTTAAGTTGTTTTGTGGCTGAAATAATTGTACAGCCGCTGCATACAATTAGTCTAACAACTTTCTTTCAACTACGCCATTGGCTCACAATCCGCAGGCTCAGCCAGGCCAGAGCTCCGTCCAGCTCTGCTTCTGCTTTTAAAGGGATGGGGGGCTTTTGGGTAGGGTTTCTGCTGGGGCAGAGCCTTGGGAGGGAGCTCTACTCCCATGCCATAATTATGCGCTTGATGGCGCTGCTCTGGCAGCGATGATTACTACTACGTAGCTGCTTTGTTGTTGTTTGTTCATTAATGAGTGCAACAAAAAGGCGTCTGTATGCGTATTTATACACATCACCAACACATAATCACACACTCTCTTACACACACACACACCCACACACACACTCACACACTTCTCTTCCTATAGTTCCCATGTCTTTTTATGCGGGCCTTGTCACTTACACGCAAAATTTACCAAAGCTCTTGCGATAGCGCGAGGTGTTTTTGTCCTCGAGTCCTTCCGACCCGCATCGAAGCATATATATATATATATATATATATTACAGTTCCTTTGTTGTACTGAAATTGCATATTTTGCAGCTTGATAGCTCATTACCCTGACACTTGATTGTTGCAGCTTGCAGCAAGCCTTGGCCCCACGTCTCACTTCTCACTTGTCAGCAAGGGAATAGACTCCTTTCCTACTACGCTTACTGTTTAGAGATGTGAGCCCCTTCATACATGATGTCCTGGTAGGAATAGCAAATATTTATACTCTTTGTATTGCTATAAATTCATTATTTTTATACTATATTTGCAGGATAAATGACTATGTCTAGAGGTCCTGCCTTGTTGGCTTCTGCTAGCAGGCATTTTGGCATGTGATATTCACAAATATTGATATTACTACGGAAATTGGAAAGCTCCTAAAAGGAAGAAAGTCTTAGAGGAAAACAAAACCCTGTGAAACCAGATCACTTCACGAGCTATTGACTTAAATGAAATCGTCTATGTAAACTGACCATCAAACCAAAGTTCTCAGCGATTTAAGAGACTTTTCCCTGAATTTTTCTATATTTTTTTTAGAAAGTTTTTTATTGTTTTTTTTTTTGTTCTAAGCTGATATCGTGATTGGCATTTACTTAAAGAGAAAAGCACGGACTCATCGCCATTTGTTTACCGCTCTTTCTTGCTCTTGCCGCAAAGGCGCTTAACTGTTATTATTGCACACACACACACAGAAATACAAACACAAACACACAGGCAACCACACACACTCACACACACACAGATAGAACCTCACCTAGTTGTTAGCCGTGACGAGAACCTTTGGCAACGCGCTCCGTTCGCTTCGCGCATTTTCCTGCATTGCCAACGACATTAAAAATCCATTTAGCGTGACGCTCAGTGCTGCAGCTGCAGCAGCTTCAGTTGCAAGGGAAAGGGGGAAATGGAGAGAAGGAAAAGTAGAGTTGCCACGCCCATAACAGACGATAGCGCCCCCCTCTTTGCCCACTCTGTAACGCCCCTCGCCTAACGTTAATAACCCGTTGAGTGTCTGCAACTTTGCCAGTCATTGTCATGCGAGGGCTGCAGGGGGGCTAACGCGTTTATTGAGTTATTTTTAAATTTGCCACAGAAAATTTGTTAGCCAAAAAACGCTGAAACGCTGAAATGCTAACAAATTGTATTTTTCCAAAAGTTGGTGCACTTAGCGTTAGAGCTGTGCTTTCATTAGCTCCCATTTAATTGCAATTGAAAATCTGTCCAGGCGGACGTCCTTTGAGTGACAGCAGCAGCATCAGCATCAGCAGCTGACAACAGTGTTACCAATTTAGGTTTTCTACTCTATTTTTGGCCTTTTTTTAATAAAAGTTTCGTCAAAGTTTCTTCTACCTTTTCTACCTTTTTAAAACTCCAAAATAGAACAATGATCGCTGAATATTTAGGCAATTTGCAATTGAAAAATTTCCAAATATTGGCAATGCTTTTAAAAAAGTATCTATAATTTAAATGAAGCAAAATTTAGGATAAATACAATTATATTATTATATATATATTCAGCTTTTACTTCCTGATAGTCATAAGAAAATTTTATGTAACGTGCAAAAAATGTGTACTATTTGGAAAATCGAAAATAAAGCTAAATATTAAACTGTTTTAATTTAAACTTTCTTAAAAAATATGTACTGAAATGTATATAACAAAGTTTAATTTCTTTTCTAATTTGTCAAGCTAAAACAAGGTTTTCCTTGGCTTTAAAATACTATTTTAAGTGTATTATTTCTTTGAAAAATTTCGAATTTAAACGAATATTTAAAACGCATTATACATAATTCTTTGTTTATATATCTATTAATACGTACTCCTTAGAGTAGCATTTAATATTGAATTTTTCACAGTAAAACTAGCCAATTTTGTCTCGAAATGCGAAAAGTTCTCAGCACTGATTGTGCAGATACAGATCGTTTTTAAGATTTTCACTTTTGACTAGTCAGCTCATTTGAGTGTGCTCTAAGATGTAATTAAGCGCTTAGAGTGAGTGCCACGCCCATTTCAGTGACATGCACGCTCTGCTGCGCTGCTGCTGATAATGTTGTTCCCTGATTAGAAGCAATTAACATGCTCCACGCACAAAGCTGACCATGCAACGCCCACAAATTTGCCACCCAAATCGTCTCCTACCATTCCCAAAGTCCACCCAGAAATGAAGCTAATCAAGTGGTTTAATTGGAAAGCAAACTTGGATTTAATGGCCACACACACACACACATACACACACACACATACACACACACACACACGCACACCATCGATAAAAGACCATTGTCCTTGTGTGTCAATTCAAAGGGGATTAAGGACACTCTCAAATGGCCATCTTAAGCAGCTTTTAGCATTATAAAATCGAGTAATATTTAAAAAGAGATTTCCCAATGCTTTCCAACATTCTGCTTACTTTCACATTAAAAGTAAAAAAATATAATAATTTTTTAAAGCATTTTTCTCTCTATTAATCGATTTTTTTTATTTATTTAATATTTAAGTTTTAATTTATTATGTAAGCCATGATTCATCAATAAATATTGTTAAGATTAAACTGAAAAAGCCTCCAAGTTTTGAGCATAAAAAACTGGTAAGGAAGGACTACCAAAGACGTACGAAGAATGCGGAAAAGATTAAATATTTTGATCGATTTTTTCTATATGATATAGTCATCCGATACTGGTAATATTTGGTACACGTTAGCTATACAACTTCTTCTTTCAATGAGGAATAAAAAGTTGCCCACATCACAGGTTTTAGATCGATTATTCTATAAATACTTAAGGGGATCGGAGATGCTTCCTTCCCTGACAAAGTTATAATACTCTCTGCAAGGGTATAACAAAGCTGAATCTCTTTGACTTATTATCGAAATGTTTCCTTTATGATTCATTTAAATTTATTTATTATTTATGTAAGTAAAAACAAAGGAAAGCACACAATTTATTCTACATTTCCTTGAGCAGTTTACAGAGAAATATTTCTATTTATTTAGTATTTTTACTATAGCAATTTAATTGAACTACAAATTGTGCAATTATTTGTGTATTTATTTAAGGTGTTTTGCTGCATTTTAAAGCCCAATTCATTTGATATTTTAGCAGCAATTTTTGATAAGAACTTTTACTATTTTAGAGAAATTAAATTCTCAGTTCGATACTCTAGAAAATGTGAAAAACTAAACTCTATTTATTCTGCCCACTTGCTTTTATTTATACTTTATTCTACGAGCTTCTCTCGGCAGTCGAATGAATGTAATGTGCCTGGTTTAAATTCTTTACAAAAGTGGCTGAGCGAAATGAAAAGGAGGTGGCCAACTGAAACCAAATTTGAAAAGCTTCTCATACGCTTCTCTTTCAGTCTACAGAACTTATCTCACCTGCTTTGCGCAATCAAATACCATAGAAAAAAACAAAAAAAAACAGAAAAAAAATAAAAATAAAGGGAAGAATAAAAAGCAACCGAATACCAACAGAGAACTACGAGTAGCTGCTGCATTTATTTTGATTTCTAATACAAAAAGCAAGAGACCAACCTTAACTTTTAAAACTTAATTTATATGCACACACACACTCACACACACAGACACACTCACACACAGAGATAGCTAACACTACACAAGTACAGGACAGACGGACCAAAGGATTCAACTTACAGCTGAGAGAGGGAGAGAAGTTTTAAACGTAGTTATACACACACTCACCCACACATACACACACACACACGCACACATTGAAAGATCCCCTCCAGGGGCATTTGTATAGCCAGCAAGGGACTCCAGTGTCGGAACAGCATGTAATATTTTTTGTATTTTTATAAATTTCAACTTTTCATTTTCATTTTTGCTATACCCTCTAAAAGCTGAAAATATCTATATGAAAAGGGGTATATTAACAATCTACCTTTTTTGATAATGATATTTACTTGCAAAATGCAGGGTATTATCGAGTCGAATACTTCTACACTTGTGTGAGTTTTCAATATAAAAGAAGTCAATTTTTCAAGGCGTTAAACTTGGCGATTATAAAAGTTAGGAAGCTGAAATTTGGTATATGAGTTCCTCAAACTCTCTGAAACACTTGGAAAAAATAATTTTCAATATTTTTAAAAAATTTAACCATAAAATAATGTTTCTCTTTAAGTAACATTTATTATAGCACAACACACGGCATATTCTGGTCGAACATTCTTAGAATTCCTTTTTTTTTTGTTTGTATTTTTTCAATTTATTTCAATTTTTGACGCTCTTATAGTTCTTTTTTTATTTTATTTTTATTTTTTGTTGTTGGGGAATGCGTGGCTACTGACTTTGGTTAAAAAATGTTGAGAGCACAAACAAAATAAATTTATGGCCTGGCAACATAAAGGGTTGCGCTGTCTCTCTGCGAGGTGTCAAATCTAACCCGGCCAGCTGTGTTCCGGCATTCAATTTCGCCGCAATATATCAAATATATGAAAATAAAATGGTTTTGACCTCATTTAAACTATCTTTTCTTTGGATTAAGTGAAAAATTCTGTTGTATTTAGGTGGAAATATATTTGGGGAATAAACAATAAGAAGTGTCCCCAGGCGCTGATAAATTTATGTCCAAATAGCAGCTGCTTGGATCACTGGAACTATGGACTATAAACAGAGACAGAGACAGTGACAGAGAGAGAGCGAGAGAGAGAGCGAGAGAGAGAGAGAGAGGGAAATTGTTGACTTAACCGACTAGGACGGACGCTGCTTGGCATAATTTTTGGTTAAATATTCAGAACTCGTTTAGCAGACTCGTTTAGAATCTGTCTGTGCACACAATTAGTGGCCTGGATAAATGAAATAAATTATCATAATAATGTCAAATATTTGGTCAGAACAATTGCATTAGCGACAACGCCCAGCCGAAAGAAATCAGTGTATATAAGTAGGAAGCGCCTTAAAGTATGCAACAATAAATTGCAATTGCGCTGACAGCCCCACAGCCCTCCAACCCTACAGCCCTGCAGCCCAGTAGGAAAAAGGCAAACTCATTACAAATGACTGCATTAATTTCAACTCGAGCGAACAAATGAAGCTTCACGACAGCATCAAATGAATGGGGAAACTGGGCGTTGCAGGCAGCTGAAAAGGTTGCATGCAACGTGGCGCGGGGGGGGATGGAGGGTGGCAAAAACAAAGGCAGGTAAAAGGCAGACGACAGCCACTTGAGTTGCATTTGTGCGCCCCCCAAGAAAATGCAATTAAAAAGGCGCATCAAGTGCGCCTTGCCTTGGCAAAGGGAAGGCGTGGCAAACGCCTTGAGCATCAAACAGAGAGAGAACAGAGTCTCAGTAATTTAATAAGCAACGGCAGCAGCAGCAGCAGCAGCAGAGGCAACAGCAACAAGACAAGGATTACACGAAACAAAGAGCATTACGAGTGACTCGCTCAAGATTGAAATTAAGTGCCAAAAATGCGACTACAAAAAGCAATCAAATCAAATGTTGCATATTAAATTGCCTAGCCTTAAAAATGCCATATAAATTTCTATAGACATCTCTTCGAATTCCACTTGAAAATCAATCTTTGCTGAAGGTTTTTCTTTGAGCAGATTATATAAAAGAATTTACTTTCCCTTTCTTTATGTTATAATAAGACCAGCCTAAAGGCATTATTATAGGATTAAAGGAGTTCGGGTAGTAACGTATTTTCTAATCTCCTTTATTTACGTTAAATTTTAGTTCCTATAAACACTGTATCATTTTTTAATTGAAAACAATATCCATATCAAATTTAGAACTCTCCTCGCGTGAGACGCTAATAATTTAATCCAATTAACTTCAAAACACTTGCGATTAAAATCTAATCTAATCTGCTTATGACACAATCTATAAGCAATAACTCCGCCGTACTCCGCACACAGCCAACACCAAAAATTTCGTATAGAATTTCCGGGGTTCTGTGCTCAGAGTATAAACACGTAAAGCCCCATACCAAAGGTTGCAAAGGGTTAAAGCGACGGACAGCTGTTTCTGCTGATTAATTGCCCAAACGCAAGACACGCAAATTAAATTAGCCAATAAACGGCGGGCGGTCCTCTGAAGCGTCTGAAAGAAGGAAGGAAGGTCCTGTGTTCCGGACTCTGGTCGAGCGGTGCGAGCGAACCGTGAAAGTGCCAACTTAGAAATTTGGTTTTTATTTTCGCCAAAAGGTTACAACATTAAAAACAAATGAAGCCCTAATGGACTACGAATGCTGCAGACTACGGCCCAAAGCAGGGCCCAAAGCAGAGCCCAGTCAGCCCAGTAGCCAGTCACTGACCAAGGTCAGTTTTTGTTCTCTTAGCAAGTTTTTGGCATCAGGATCCCGGCTCGGCACAAATAATTGGCTTAATTTTTAATTGACGCGAAATTAATAGCCTGCTCTGCCTTTGGGGGGCGCTAGGGCGTGCCATTGAAAATGAAAGGCAACAACAAAAGGACCAACAAGGAGGGGAAGCTACTCATCCCCGCTGACAAATGGAAAAAATATGAGAACAATATGCTAAAAAAAAGCGAATTAGAAGATTTTTTTGATGCGCTGTCTGAGAAAAATCTTCTTCAATTAAATATTTGAAAAATATTGTATACTTTTCAGTGGAATTCGTTCTAAAATAAAAGCCGAATTGCATCGTTTTTTTAATAATTTTCAAAACTTACTTTTATTATTATATTTTAATGCAGTTTCAAATAGACTAAGCTACTCCAATTCCTAAATTTCTATATATATAAATTAGCCAAAAGAAGAGTTTGGTAGCAAGGCTGCAACTGCTGCAAACTAGTCTATTATGATATTACCAAACATAAAACAAAAGATGATTTTATAATATAATTTAATGCAGTTATTGTTTGAGTTTGCAGGCAGAGCAGCAGGCAAGAAACTTGCTAAATTCAATTTTCAAGTTGATAAGGAGAATTTTTGGGGCCAAACTAGATTGCTATGATTGCTAATTGATTATTAAAATGGCAGTTAAGGGTAGCAAACTTTATGACAAAGTTATGAGACTCACGGCCGTTTCTATACATACTTAACTATAGGAAAAATTGAAAAAACTTGCCTTGTGGCAGGCCCACACCAGGCCAGGCCGGCCCAAGTTGGCCAACTTTGAAGCTAAAGTTCATTCGAGTTTGGCTCATTAGCGTTTTGGTCAAAATTATTAATAGCAGCAGCGCTGAAGAACGTTTACGTTTACCTTTAGGTACACCTAATAGTACAGTGCCACGCCCACTGTGCACACGCTAAGGCCGCAATTAAGCAGCTGTTAAATTTAATTAAGCTTCAAGCCAGTCTAACTTAGAGATGGAAGCACAGATTGCCACCGAATACACGACACTCACGAGTTGTTCCAGTTCAGAATCTACTCACGAAATGAGACTTCCTAATGCTCGTGTCACGCAAAAGCAAACAGGACACGCGCTCCGCACTAGACTAAGCCTTTGCCGCTTAGTCTTAACTGTATCCAAGCTTAATCACAGCCCACGCTAATCAGCATGTGTGTGGGTGTGTGGGGCTGCGTGTGCGCACAGGTGTTTAAGGTGTGTGTGTGTGTGTGGGTGTCTGTTTGTATTTCTTTTTTTTTTTTTGAGGGAGGGAGGCAAACTTTTCAACTTTGCGCGGCGCAAATGTTAAGCGTGAAAGTTTTTTTTTTTTTTTTTTGGCCAACAACTTGGAAGTTGGCTCAAAGCGCGCCAAACTTTTCGCATAACGGAAACGGAAATACATGTCAAGAGTGTGGATAGGTGTCTCGCTCTTTCTATTCACAACACAACTAGCAGACAATAACAACAACAGCAACAACAACAACAACAACAGCTAACAACTCGAAACAACTATTTATTTAACTGCCAACATTTTGGGCGCTCGTCATCAAGAATCATCAACAGAAAAAGAGAAAAGGCAGCAGCAGCAGCGGCAGAACTTTAATTAGTGGCAGGTGCGAATTAAGTTCGTTTTTACCTAATATAAAGCAATTCGAAGCGAAAATGAAAGTAGGAAAGCGAAGAGAACAACGCGAAGAATAGTGATATTACTTAAAAAAAAAAAAATGGTTGGTTTCGGTTTCAGTTCCGGTTTGATTCAGGGTTAATTCCGCTTATTCCTTATAGCTTCAAGGTATATCAGCATAAAGGTTAGGTTGAATCAAAAGACTCTCTGTTGATAAGAAGTTTTGGTGGCCAGAGCAGAGTCTCCTTTAAGCACAATTAGCCATAATACTCTGTAAATGACTTAAGCACATGGACGAGTATTATATTTCATTTATGGCAAAAGGAAAGGGGAGACCCTTCAAGCCCTGCGCAGCTCTCATTAGCTCAACGCTTGTCCCACAGGATGCTTAACTATCTATCAAAGCCAAGTAAAATACGATTTATATGTGATTATTTACATTTAGTTCAAGCACTTTTTCCCCTGGGGCTTCATGGGGGAAATGGAGGGAAAACTTCGCAGTGCCTGGCAATAAAATGTCGCTGTTTATACGGAGAGAAACCCGAATATGTATACGATTAGATTACACTCAATGTGATGCTCTGTGTTTACCTTTACCCCAACAACAGCTAAAACAGCTAAAACCGAAACCAAAAAAATTACTGTCACGCCCCTGGGCACGCCTTAATGGGAAAAAATTGCAGTGCTGCTTAAAGGCAGCATTTATCCTTGACAAGCAACGACAAGACAAGACAAGCAGAGGCAAGAGTAGAGAGCGGCAAAGGCGAATCACAGGCAGCCACTTAAATATATAGTTGATATATTTTACATACACGAAATTGGTTTTTAACTGTATTCCAAGAGCAACCGCAGAGCCATTGCCATTGCCGTTTCCATTTCCATTTCCATTTTTGGTCCAAGACAAGAAACCGACGAGCCAAGGAGGGTTCCTGCTCGTTTCTACTTTCTCCGCGTCGAGCCTTTCTCTCTCTCTTTCTTGTTCTCTCTTGAGAGCTGAGCAATTTCATTTTACAACTGTCGTTGTTTTTGCTCGCTCGCATTGCGCCATTTAATGTAAATCGTAAATTTAAAATGTCATGTAAAATGCTCTTGGAGGAGGTGATGCTTTGTGGGCGTGGCCATCGCCTATATAGCTGCCCACTTGACAGCGTGCACCACTTAAGCGAGCAGCAAAAACAGAAATAAAAGTAAAAAGAATCCAACTGAAACAAAGGCAAAAGCAAAAAAAAAAACCAGTGAAAAATGTTATTAAAAGCAGTTGGCTGTGATTGCTATAAAGGAGGGCCAGGACGAAAAGGACGGCGACGACGACGACGACGACGATGACAACGATGAACACGAACAAGCTGCAAAAGTAACGTAAGACGACGCTCTTCAATCATAGTCCTTAAGCCTTACTCACTGAGAAATATATTTTCCCGGCGCAGCCCACAGCGGAAAACTACAATATAAATTTTCAAAAATTTTCATTCTATTATCCTCTGCTTAAACTCTATATTAAATATATCCAAAGTTCGCTGAGTTTTATACAAAAATTAGGTTAGAATCTTGAAAAATTCTCTGCCTCTAAGTAAATTTGAGCCCCTAAGAAATTTGGGGTTAGGTTAATTAAGTTTTAATTGTTATTAAGACTTGTTTCAATTTCTATTCTAGAATTAATTCTACAACAAAATAACTATCCCTCTTTTTACATCAAAATTCTGTGAAGGATCTGGATTAAATTGATATAGAGTGGAATATCTTAGACTTATTTTCAAGCTAGCCAAAGGAAAGGCAACAGTTATTTAAGTGGAATTCAATATCAGATTAAAGCCACAGAAGTTCGGATTTCAGAATGTTTATAGGTTTAGAATATTATTTATCGAGCTGAACCACTCTTAGGATCATTTAAAAATTAAAAGATAAATTAATTCTGTTACAAATTTCTTGTGGAATTCATTTGAATGTGAAATTAATAGACATATTTTTTTCTGTTTAAAGAATTAATTTAACGAACTCATAGCGAATATATTCATAATTACAAATTAGATTAACTCACATCTCTTTCATGCGCCTTTCTCTCTATAATAAGGTTATAATATTTTCATGTCTCTCTTTTCCAGTTAAACTTGTTCAAATTGAGTTGAATGTGAATGGCAGCTGATAACATTTATTTTTCCTCTTCTTCTTTTTTGTATCTTCCTCCTTTTTTTTTTTTTGTGGTGACATTGGGTTGGACTGCATGCAAAGAGGGGCGTGACTTAAGCCAAGAGTTTGCTTTTAATAGAATTTTATGAACTTAAGTAAAGTCGTGTCCAAATCCCACGCAGCTTACACGCACACTCATACACCCGCACGCACACACTCACACACACTATCTCTGTAGAGAGATGGAAGACTTTTTGACTTACGCAACAGCAAAAAGCTTTCAAAAAGGCTAAGAAGACCGAAAATGCCCGGCTAAAACCCGGCAGGACGAGTGCGAGTGCGTAAAATGGCAGTTAATCGTGACCACGTAGAAGGACTATTAATAAAAGCGTCTTTAGCCCTACATTTTGTGGACATCTTGGGTTCCGTTGCAATACAGAAAACACAACAAAAAAAAGACAAAGCCGAGAAAGAAAGAAAGGATAACTTGACGTGCCGAAACTACAAATACCCTTCAAAATGTTGGCTTAGTGCAGCTATGTTCGAGTGGTACTCCGATTTCAGTTCAAATTAAACAGAAGTACATAAAAAATATAAGAAAACTGCTAAATTTCGATAGATATACTAAATAAAAACAATTTATTTTATGGTGGTTTTATTAAAGGATGGTGAATATATATAGATATATAACTATCTATTGGAAAGAAACAAACTGAGGCCTTCTATAGGCATTGCCTATAAAGTAATTGTTATTAGCTCAAAGTAGTTTAGTTTATTCTGACCTGGCCAGTTGGAATATATGGAAAATAAATAGATTTAATGCTGAGACACGCCTCCTTTTCATACTGATTGATATAATTATAATATCCTGTTGAAGAGCAACACAAAACAATAACAAAAATAAACACAAAAACCAAGAAAAGCGGCGCATCATTAATTTCACGCAGTACAACTGTCGAGCCTCAAACAAACACAGGCGCACTTCACACACACACACCACACACACACACCACACACACATACACACACATGTGGTATATAGAAAAATGGCAAAAGGCAAACTTAATAACAACAAAATGGCTTTTGCGGCCTGCTCCCATGTTCCTAGTTCCTGTTCCTGGGTCTGGGCCAACTCACAACATTGCCATAGGCAGCAATTTTGTAATTTATCATTGCACAAATACACATATACCCTATACAAACACACAAACACACACACACACACACACACACGTATACCCTGCAGTTGTTGTTGTTGATTTGTTTGTTCTTTAGAAATGAACTTTAGAGCCGACAGCGACCCAATTTGACTCTCAACTATTTAACCTGACCATGGGGCTTACATTTAATAGTGTGTGTGTTGCCGGCTTGCCTGTGTTTGTTTGCCTTTGTTCTTGTGTTCTTGTGTTCTTGTGTTTTTTGGCCAACTTCACTTCACTCATTATCAGGCTAATAAATCAGCTTTAAATAAGTTGTATTTTAAATCAAGGCAACTGTCAAAAAATTAACTCTATAAATCATTTAAATAAATGACTTCGTTTCGAGTCACATAATTATTCAAATTTTTGCCTTCATCTACAAATAAAATCCAATCAAATTTTATATACGTTTAGCTAAAATCCCAATAATATAATTTAACTAAATAAATTTAAATTATTAGTATTATTTACATTAATTTTAAGTACTTACTTTAGAAATACTCGTAATATTTATAGCATAATTTAAATAAATAAAATTTCTAAAAATACAATCATTTTTTTATTAATTTATATCAATATGTATGGCAGTATTTAATTGAATAATAATGTAGTTATATTAACTTTAAATATTGATTAAATTTACCTAAGAATTAAATTAAATTAAATAAATTATGAAGTTTTTAGACCACATAAATTAATACACTAAAAAACCCAATGGTTCTCTATTAAATGTAACTCTAAAAGAAGAATATTGCTGGGGAATTCATCCAAAAGAACTGTATCATTAAACCTCAAATAAAATTCCGTAAGTCTTTAAATTGATTCTAAATTAAACTAACTTTAAGCCTGATATTAAACCAGAGTTTCTACTACTGGAACTATAAAGAACTATCGTCCAATCTGGAGTAATGTATTTTAATTTCAATCAACAAGAAATGCCCTATGTAAACCTCTTAGCACACATGTGGGTTAACAAACCGCCTAAATACACTCAGCAAAAAAAAGGAGAGAAAGGAAGGAAAACCCCAAAACCCATACGAAACTGTTACAAAATTGCCTGCAGCGACAGGCATACAAACAAACAGAGACACAGACAAAGAGACGAAAACAAAACACAACACAAACAAAACATTGCTTTGAAATTAAATAAATAACTCTAACTCGACCCTCTCGAAATGGTTAGACTGGGAGATACCCAGCAGCGACACGTCAAAGTCAAGTCATTCACACTCCTGACCACGCCCTATGCCCTACGTCCTACGCCTCCTGACCTAAGCTCAATTCGTTCTCGCATCGAAGAAAGAAATAAGTAAATTTGCTTTAGTGAAAAGTAATTGGCAGGCAGATATCCTTTGCTCAGCTCAGGACTATCCAACTATTTTCACCTACGCTTCGAATCCACATTAAATCGAAATATATAGAATAGTTTGGCTGCATAATTTTATTGAACACCTTTCCTTGTTTTGCTTTTTTGGGAGCTCCAAATTTCGGTCCTCGTTTTTTATAGTTGAGTATTTTGTATCCTAAATTTGATTTATAGTCATTTTTTTCTTCTTCTAAAAAAGAATTTTCCAGTTTTTCTACACTGAAAATGTGGGCAATTTTTTTGTGAAAATTCAGGGTATTTTTTCTACTGAGTGCTGTAGCATATGATACACTTTTCAGACCATTTTAGGAGAAATACAAACCCGCTCTAATTGACGTGTCTTTGGTCAATTTTTGGTAGCATTTTTTGTATTTTGTATGTATTTTCTGTTTTTTTTTTTCTTCTGCTGTCACACGACAGGACAAAGAGGACATGCGACAACAGCGCACGAGTGCACCTCAAGTAAGTGTATTTGTGTGTCTGTCTTTTTTTTTTGCGAGAGTGTATTGGTTGTGTGTGTGTTTGTATAGTTTTGGTTGGGAAAAAGAAAAACTTGTTTTCGCACGTGCTTTGTGGCTTTCGAACGCCATTTGCAGTGCACTTGGCCAACTTGTCTCCGAAGTTGGCTTGAACCAATCTTAGACCGCATTTAGCAGCATTTTTTTGTAACAACATTTCATTTTATTTTAGATTTTCTAATTAACTGTTTGAGACAACGTGTAATTGGGCGTGTAAGTCGCATTAAGCCACTTAACAGCTGCTTAACGGAGAGAGCCAAAAAGGAGGATTATGAAAAAGCGCTTAGTCCTTAGTCCTTCTTTTCTCTTTTTTTCCGTTTTTGTGATTTGCATATTGTTTTGTGTGTGCTCGCTGAACTTTCAACTTATGCCAAAAAGTGAAGCAACAAAATGTGTTGCATACTTTGCAGCTTTTATTCCAGTATGCAAATGGCATTATCGGCAGGCAGGCAGGCAGGCAGGCAGACAGGCAGGCAGGATTCAGGACCCAAAGTCACAAGCCACGTTTACACACAAATAGAAATTAACATGACATTCCATCCGTCCTCTCAGAATTCAGAGCTCTGAGCAGGCGTCTCTCAGCTGTTGTTGTTGTTGTGGGGCATCCTTTTTGGGGGCACGCATATGACGCACACTGACACCAAGGAGCAACTACAACAACAACAACGAAAACTGGAACAACAGGAACAACAAACATGCAGGGCATGTCCCGTAGAAAATATGAAAAATGTTAAACAAAAATCTGGCAAAACTTTTCTAATTTAAAACTGCAAACAAAAAAAAACATAAAAAAATAAAAAGAAAGACAGGGAAATGCAGCACAAGCCAAAGGATGCATGGAATGAGGAGACAAAGGCAGGCAGTGCGCAAAACCGTAAGCAAATCTTAATAACATTTATATACCCTACTATAAAGGGCATACTATTAAAATGTCATTAAATATGCATCAAGCTGGCAATACATGAAACTGAGCTTCTTTTTTTTGTGTTTGGTAAATGATTGGATCGAACTAATATACCCGCCTTTAGCTCCATATTGAATCGAGCCTGGAGAGAGAAATTGTATCCAAGTCTGAATTGCACCAATATTTCGGGTTCCAAAATCACTGGAGAGGATTATTGTAAGCTATGAACGAAATTATATTCCATCTGAAAATTGGTTAAGTTTTGTTTAAGTTATGGGACTAGGAATTCCAGTTAAAAATCGGAACTATAATACATAACAATAAAAAGATTTAAAAATAATTTGCTACTACCACTCTAAGGGTATATAATCTTCGGTGTGTCGATGTTAGCATACTCTTTAATTTTGTACTCAAACGCCCCAAAAAGGGTATTGAAAATTTCCTTTCAAAAACGAATAATTTTGGGGATTTTATCATCAGAGTGTGTAGCGTTCAGAGTATTCAGTCAAGAAACTCGCAAATTATGTCTGTTGACAGTGAAAGTCCTTTTGTTTTTTGTCGTCTTGCGAAGGGGGAGAGGGTGTGGGGAGTACGAATAAGAATACGAATACGAACACGAGAATGCTGCACATGTTGATGAATGCGAGGCCAAAAAAAGAGACTTTCAACTTTCTAATTTAATGCGGCAGACAGACAGATAACTTCACTGACAGAGACAAAGGCGAATGGCAAAAAACACACACACACACAGATAGAGATAGAAAGAGAGAGAGAGGGAGACAGGGAGAGAGAGAGAGGAGAACCAGAAGAAATAAATGATATTGCAAATTATTTTTGGCAGGGACAACGTGGCGTATGCTCAATGTCTGTTTAACATAAAATGCGTACAACTTTCAGCATATTATGTTTTGTTGCTAGAAAACGTTTTATTCCAAGAACATTTCTTAATTGAAAATTAAGAGAAGAAAAGCAGAGAAAACCAGAGAAAATAATAATAATAATAATAATAGAGTCAACTGAGCTCTGCGTGTTAATAATTTAATGAAGCGATTGTGAATGGATGTGTTGAAAAATCTTGAAATAAAATTATAAAAACTGACTCACAATTGAATTCCTCTGAACCAGTTCGGTTCACGATTTTTAGGACATTAAAAGTGCAGCATTAAACTAACCTACAGAATTTTGGGCTTATATTTATTTGTGCCTTTATATGGCAGCTCTATGAAATAGTCATTCGGAGCGGCCAGTTTCGCCACACTAAAAAAAAGACTATAAAAAATGTCATTCTAAAACTAAACTAAAAAATTAAAAAACTAATTTGCATAGAAAGAGAAATACAGACAGACAGACGAGCATAGCGAAATCGACTCTACTTATCGCTCTGATGAATAAATCTCGAACCAGTTCAGTTTAAAAAAAGGTATAAAATAAAATAATTAATAAAATACGAAATTATTTGGTATTTAACTTTCAGCACTTTCATATTTGACAGCGCTGAGCTAATAATAAAAAAAAAAAACTTAAAACAGAATGAGAATACGCAATGCAAGCGCACGCTCTTTAAAATTGTATTAAACGCAGAACAAGCTGCTCTTGAATGCTAATACTTAAGAGAAATAGAAAGAGAGAGAGAGATTAAAAACGCACTTACTTGCATCTTTCACTTGCATTTTCGTTCATTCAGCAATTGCTGCCAGCTGGCGAATAAGAAACACAAAAGGCACACACGAGAAAAGCAACGGTAATGCAATTGCGCGTTAGTTTTTTGCACGAAGAAAAAAGTAAATTAAAAGATCGCACAACGCGAATAAACATATCAAGCAGCGCACTAACACTTAATATACACACACGTATTTATTAAATATATATTTATGCGTATAAACAATTAGGAACCGAAAATAAAAATCAACCGATCAAAAAGCGTAAACTCTCCCGCGCACGTTCGCTGCTGCCAAGGGACGACATCCAACTGATTTGTGCTTTCTGCTGCGATCACAAAGAGTATGAAGTTATTCATACCTTCATACTCTTTGCTATTTGACCTAGCTTGCAACTTCCTATCGAGTTCGATCCTTCCAATCGAACCTCTGAATCGAACATTTACTTAATAAGAGAAATAAAACCAAGCACATTTCTTTTAATTTGAAAAACTCATTATTTTATCTTTATTATTATTATTATAAATTGTTTAATATTTAAGTTGTGCTGTGCTTTCCACTTATTTATTATTGCTGATAATATGAAATATTTCTAGCTTGCTTTACGGGTTGATACAATTTTCTATTAAAATGTTTTTTGTTTCTTTTTTTTTCATTTGTTAACTTTTTATCAAGATTTTTCTCATGTCAAATGTGGCCCTTGACGCCAATTTCCACGCCTTGCCGCCCACTTTTCTGGGGACATTTTTAGGGCATTTCCTTTCCTTTAATTAACCACCTGCCTGATAATGTCCGGCGGCAACATGAAATTGTTTTTGCGCAAAGGAATCTCACTCAGCTGTCGGTCGATGGGCGAGCGGGTGTCGTACAGCGAGGGGGATTGGCAGATGATGGCGCAGGTTCCGAATACACAGGAAAACGTAAACAGCCAGAGAAAAAAGCGATCCATCACCATGGAAACAAATTTCCAATCCTCGACAATCTGTTGAAATTGCAAAACAAAAATCATTTTACTAATTGGAAGACGTAAAATTCTATATAAAAAAAAAAAATTGGGTCAGCAAGAGAGATTGTAGAGCTGTGTAAGTACAGCTGCCCTTTTCATAAACCCAAATGGATTTTATTTTTTAAATAATTTTTTTATTGTTTCAGAGGTCGTAAAACTTCAAAAAAAAGCGATACACTTAGAGAAAATAAAGTGTAAGACGCTAAAAAAAAGGATTCTAAATTTATGAGAACTTTAAAAACATAACTTTATTCTACAGGCTTAAAAAGCATTAGAAAAATGTCTAAAATAAGAGGAAAAAATAGAAAAATATTTAATAGTAAAAAATGTTCTAGACTTTTTGAACAGGGTAGAAGAAAATAGCTAATAAAGAGACAAACGTAGGCAATTATTTTTTTGTGGCATTAATTCCTTTATCTTTTACTTTCTTCTTTGCTTTCTTTTTTTGAGTGTAGCTTGAAAAATGCTGGCTTACAGTGTGGCCAAATAAATTGGTTTCAATTGTAGCCATAAAATTTCGTTTGCGTCTTCTTCTGTCTGTTCTTTCAATAAACTTGAAATGTAATAAAAATATAAAGTTATGATTTAATATTTTACAATTCCATGTTGCACATTTGGGGCTTTCTCTCAGCCGAAGTTGCCGAGGCAATAAACAATAATAAGGAGCAGGATACGAACTGCCAGACGCCAAAAATATGGCAGGATAAGCAATAACAACAACAGCAACAACAAGAATCGAAAGGAGACTTCG
Source organism: Drosophila repletoides (assembly GCA_018150835.1). NCBI lineage: Eukaryota > Metazoa > Arthropoda > Insecta > Diptera > Drosophilidae > Drosophila > Drosophila repletoides. The sequence goes on from JAECWQ010000202.1 coordinate 806,386, forward strand.
AATACGAATACGAATTTAACACTCAGCTTCAATCTGTGTGTGTGTGTGTGTGTGTGTGTGGTCCTTCGGTGCCCTCAATAAAACTGAACAACAGCAAATAAATATATATATATAAATGTCTATGTACAGTGCGCGTCACGTGAATAGGTTAAGCGATTGTTCTTAAGAAAAGTGATAATTCCGCTGAGGGGAAGAATTTTATTTTAATAGCTTATCCACTTATCATTATTTTGTGATATTATTCGTCGTTCTTTTGGGCTTCTAAAACTTGAGCTGAACCTATTCAGGTGACGCGAAGTGTGCATATGTATATGAGACGCGTATACCCACCTCGTTATCCTTGTCGGCATCCTTGATATGCTGCGCAATAAATCTGACCGCACGCAATGCCTGCAGCACTTCGGGTGTTAAGTTGCGCGGTATCACATTGTCGGAATCTGTCATGAAATTGCGAAAAATTGAAATAAAATATTGGAATCATAAATAAATGGAGATGCCACCCAGCCAGCCAGCCAGCCACCAATCCTCCCCCGTCCTCAGGCAACTCTGGCCAACAACTCTCTAAATCTAGAATTGAATATCTGCATGTGTGTGTGTGTGTGTGTGTCTGCTGTGGGAGCATAGAAAAATATTATGGCCTATTCGGAAATCATGCCCTAAAGGCATTGCCAGCTTTAAGTTCCCATACAAAAAAAAAAAAAAAACTGAATTATAGCTGCCCGATTTTATTTATGGCCAAACATTTCATTTTGGTGGAGCATTCAAGCGTCTAAGTGAAGCTTGTAACATTCATTTGGGCCCAGCAATCAATTATTTCTTACCAATTTCCCTATAAAAGAAAAGCGTGGAAACTATCTCATATGTTTTATGGCTATTAGAGTATTTAGAGTCTACTTGAAAGGGAAGAAAAATAAAAAAAACTAGTAAGAAAAGGCTTTCTTCGACTTCGGGGAGTTTTCTTAACAAGGCATCTAAAAATTGTTAAGCTTATTTATTTGAAACGATTGTTCCTATGTGAACTATATAGTAGTTCGAATCTATGGCTTTTATATCTAACTTGTAAATTTAGAAAACAAAAAATGAGTCTTTGGACCGATTGTTGCTTTCCAGGACAGTTGATATAGTTGTTCGATCCGAAAGGAATTCTGCATTCCAAATTTCAGACTAGTTTGCATTAAAACAGACAGACAGACGGACAGACGACTGCTTAGGTCATGCAGACTTCGTTCTTTAGATTTTTAGCTATTTTTGCACATTGCTTTTTTTATTATCCTTCCTGCACACAACACATGTATATATACACATGTATATGCCCGGAACCAGGCAGAGCAGGCGAGAGGAGGAACCACATACTCGCTATTTGTCATCAAAGCATCACATCATCGTCAAAGCCATCAACATTGGTCCGAAAACCAAACCCCAAACCGAAACAGAAACAGAAACAGAAAACCCAAACCATTATCCTTGAGAATGCCTAAGGGCCTCATTCGGTTTTCTTTTTTGGCCATTTTATTGCATTATTTGCTTCGCTTTTTTATTTGATATCAATTTTCGGCTTTTGGCTCGCGGGTCGCGAATGTTGCACAACGAATATATTTGTGTTTTTCCATTTTCCTAACCTAACCGAAGCTTTGCTTTGGAAAAGAACTCAAACTGAAGTTTTAAACTCGGAAAAACTTACCCACAGAGTGCTGCATTCCATTATCGTAAGCGCCTTCCTGACTGTCCTTAAATTCGCTGGGAAAATCGCTGATGCTGTCCCTGAAAAAGGGGAAACAGGTAACGGAAGCCTTAGATAAGTAAAAGGAACCAGAGAGAGAAGCTTTAGCTTTGCCTCACCGAAGACTTAATACCCTACCTAGATGGGAATTCAATTAGATTTGGAATACGCTTAGAGCAACTGGAAATTTATGAGCTTGGTCAACTTATAAAGATTAAAATGATTTATCCTTTTAATATATCCTTTTCCAAATAGATTTATATGATTTGAATCTTGTCTGTTTTATTCCCTACTCATATATACTTAATTAAATTACTTTATAGGGTATTCTTTTAGAATTTTAAGAGAGCTCTAATACCCTTTTAGACTCACCTCACATCAATCTCATTCGTGTAGCCATTGCTGGGCGTGGAGTCATCGTAATCGGGTAGAGTATACTGAGTGCGTCGCATCATCATTATCTTTGGCATAATGTGGAGAAACAATTTGCGAACACCCGGCGACATATTGTGGGTGGAGGGGGACCTGATGCATGTTGATTGATTGATTGATTGATAGAGAGTAAAAGCAAAAGAAACAAAAAAAGAGAAGCGATAGAGAGCGTAGAGAAAGTACTTTCGGATCGTGTGGCAGCACTCTAGCACTCACCTGAAGTGTATGTTGAGGACACAGACCGTTGTCCAAACGGACAGCGATACGAGTATCATGGTAAAGAGTAGATATTTGCCCAGCAGGGGCACCGCCAACGAGGTGGGCGGTATAATTTCGGCCAATAGCAAGAAGAACACGGTCAACGAGACGAGTATTGAAATACATAACGTAACCTGTCAACGAAATGTTTACACAATTTCTTCTTTCTTTTTCTTTCTTTCTTGCCATCTTTCTGTCCCTCTTCCTTGCAGTTTCTTCTCCTTCACACAACTCAAACCTTCGCTTTTATTTTGTTTGTTTATTTCAGTTAACAACAAATAACCACAACAATGACAAGAAACACAGCATTAACAGAACAAAACGATAAACATGGACAAACGATTTACCAATTAATTATAGCCAATTACATATCAATTACGTATACGCCATGTAAAACCACAAAACAAAAAAGCTTACTCCAAAACAAACTGTTTTTTTACTTCAATTTTCAATTTTTTGTATTTTTAAATAAAAACTTTTAATAACAAAACACACAGCACAAGTCAAAGCACTCGAACAAAGCCTACACTTTCTGTATACCCTGTAAATTCCATGAGAAATTGCCAGCCAGCCTAAAAAAAGTTCTGAAACTCTTGATAGTTTCTTGGTATATTTTAATATAGATTTTGTATTAAAAAAGCCTCCAAAATCTATTCTTTTATTAGAAATACTTATGTTTTTCAATATTCTCTGTATTTTTTAACTTTTCGTCTAACTTTTGAATCAGAATCAGAACCAGAACCAGAACCAGAAATATTGATTCGGTTCCAGGTTTTGATCAATAAAGAGCAAAATAATCGGATATCTATATGTGAACCGGTTCGGCTTAAAATAGGTTTGCAAGCTTGGTAATTCCTTTAACATAGAATATATTATATTACATCATAAGAGATGATAAGATTCTTTCGCTTTATCTTTCTATAGCCTGTTCTGCTGAGCAAAATAGTATTTTATACTCTCAATCCCCTGAAAATTCCTGAATTTTTATACTCTTTTTGTATTTCTCGATTTCCCGATTTTTTTTATATAACTTCTCGATTCTTTCGTATTTTCTAAACTTTCGTACTTTTACTGTTTCTTATAAGGAATTTCCTGAATATTTTCAATGAATAATTGTGAATAAATATTGCTAATTTTTTACTCAAGCAAATGAGCGATTCGAACAATTTAATTAACGAAAATATAACAACAACAACAATAAACAGTACTCTTTCGCTATGTATTGGTGTGGGTGTGTGAACGAGTGTCTGTGTGTGTGTGTGAATGGTGCGTATGTATGTGTATGTGTATAATCGTATATGCATGTGTAGTAGTGAGTAGAGTGTAAAAACTGTGAGTGCTCTGCCTAAAATGCAGAAGAAACTTTCGAGTGGCTTTTGAATTGAATTCGATTCGATTTTCGTTTCGTTTCGTTTCGTTTCGAATGATTCGAATAAATTTTGTATGCATTCGATGAAAATTTACGTTATGAGATTTCACTACTCTCAGCACAGCACAAATGACATTCAACGCGAAATGTGAATACAAATTATATGAATCCTTTTTTCATTTGAATATATGGCGTGAATATATGTGTGCTGCATGGAACTCTGCGGTTTTTAGAGATTGATTAAAGTATTTATTAAGATATTATTTAGAAACTAATCTCTTAATTTTTATAATAAAGTAGTTTTTGGAAAGGTAGAGCGATAGCAAAGAAGTTAAGACAGATTTAGATTTGTATGGAAAAGTGTAAGTTGAGCTCTTTTTATCGAAAAAAACAATTTTAGAATATAATTTAGAATTGAGAATTTAGTTAAATATCATTTAAAGCCAATATACATTATAAAGTTTCAAGAGCTCAGCTTGAATAGAAGTTGAGTATAGAATAATAATATGGAATCCTTAAAGTGCATATTTTATTTATAAACAAGGCTGAAAAACAAAATGAGTTGAGAGGCGGATTTCGAAACCAGTCAAGGATCTGGTTTGGATTCAAGAATATTGAAATTCGAGTTCGATTCTTTAAGTTAAGTTAGGTTATCTTCGAATAAACTTGTCTACGATCAGGTAAATATAGTTTTTAACCAAAAATACTTTCTTTAAACAATTTTTAAGTATAAAAAAAAAACTTGAATCTTTAAATAACATTTTCGAACTGAACCAGAAATTAGTTCGGTTTACTGAAGATATTTTAAGAAAGAACAACATTTTAAGTTCAACAACTTTCAGACGGCTTGATCCTTCTTATGTGATATAGTTGGCCGATCAGACAGACGGACGGACATGTCAACTCTTGTTTATAAACAAAAATAAAATATTATATTTTAAATGGTTTTTTTTTGCAGTGTGTTTAGGTAGTCGTATGTAAGTTTTAAATAGTTAAAGAAAGAGAGTAAAGAATTGGAATACCAAAAAGAAAAGTAAATTTAAAAAGGAACTACAAGTGATTTTCACAACTCTACAGAAACACTACAAGACTACAAGAAAACATGCCAAAAACATGCAAGGCAAATGATGTTTAGAAATCCCTTGGAATCTGTTGAAGATCCACCTTACCTTCTCGCCGGAATCGCTGGGCAAATAAAATACCAAAACGGTGAGAAAGGTTAGGGCCACACAGGGCACAATTAAATTCACCGTATAAAACAAGGTTTTACGCCGCATGGTCAGCTTGAATGTAATATCTGCAGCAGACAAGTCCAACAAACAAAATTTACATATATGCAAAACAGAGAAAAACTCCAAGCTCTCCACAGAGGACTCACCTGAAAATGGCTCCAGTGTATCCGGATAATACTCCTCGTTCTTTGTTGCAGGCACTTCGAGTATATCCCACTCCACAGATAAATAGAATTCAGTTAAATCGATGCCCACCTGAACTAAATTGCTGCCAGGAATCTGCACCAAGGATTATACATAGAAAAAAAAAAGTTGTAACTTGAAGAGTTGACCAATTTGTGAGATAAAACTAGTAAAGAAGAAAGCTCCATTTTCTGCCAGTGTAGCACTCTTTGAACAGGGCGACCAAGCAGACAAGCCAATTTGTTGGTCCACCCCTTTTAGCCTCCCTAAAAACATCCTGGCATGTGTCCGCATAAATTGCATTTTGTGCAATGGAGCGCAAGGCAAACAGGATACGAAATTTGCATCCTTTTCCGGGTTTTGCCACTTTATCCAAATGTGGTTGTCTTATATACATATAAATGTACATCCTACCTGATCCAAATGCTTTAGATCCACTTGGGCGCCGTTGTAGGTCCATGAGCCGAATTTCATGAAGCAAATTTGTTCATCGTATGGAAAATATTCGACATTCATTTCACAGGAAGACTTATAAATTGCTGGCGGTTCCCAAAAAACCTCTCCAGTATATTTCAAAGTGGCCTTCGTCATGAGAGTGACCTGAAAAAAACAGGAGACTTTAATTAAAGTTTCCAGGAATGGAATTAAAATTAATCAACTTTTACCTCATAGTTGCCATCCCAGTTATTATAGAGCACAATGTCGGGCACCCAAATATGTTCAGAGGGTACATAGAGCTGCTCCACGCCTCCATATTCATCCGGATCCCAACGTAACTTGTAATCAAACCAGCGCTAAAAATAGTAAAGGACTTTCCAGCTATAAATTCCAACTAATTTAATTCTGGATTCTTACCTGTTTGACCCACAGATTGGTGGTCATAACCTGATTTTTTAGATTCACCTCAATGAGCTGGGATAATTTGAGACCCAGCCAAACGGTGAGCGTCTCTGTATTATTCACAACTGGCCGAATCAGGCGATTATAATTACTCAATAAATCATCATACAAACGCTTTGTATCCGGATTTGCCTCAAAGCTTAGGGGCGCTGGGAAAAGCGGGAAAAAATAGACCAAAATATTATGAGAATAATTTCCCAAACAAATGACAAATTTCCCAAAACAAAAGCATTGCGCAGCCGCCGCTCTCAGAGCTCCTTCTGTCTCTCTCGCTAGGCGCAGCTTCCTCACAGCTGGGAAAACCTTTCTGTGATACAGCATCAAAGTATCGGAATTTTCACAGAAAAATTTTCATTTCTAACTTTTTTGGAACTTACGTGTTGTATTTGCCAAGGGCAAAAGGATTAAAAATCCCAACAAATACCAGCGCCACATTTTTGTTGGGTTCTTCTCCAGAATATTGCAGAAACTTTCAATAATTTCAAATAAATAATTGCATCTTGTTTTCCGTTCTTTTTGCTGGAGTAAACCTTACTCGTCCGGGGTCCAATCGTAACTGAGCAGAGTCTCGCGAATCGCCGAGAAGGCGTTGACTCCTGTCAAAATGGGTAGAAAAGAGAGCAAAATGTTTGTCGGTTAATTTAAAAATGACAATAAAGGACAATGATTGGCATGAAAATCGGCAAAAATTATAAGTAATTATTTAATTTTAAATATTAATGTTAAAGTTAATTGGCACACAGACAGACAGGGACTCGCGGGTGGTAAACCAGTGCAATAATATTATGGACATTTTTTTATTTAATTCTGAAAACAAAAATTAACATTAATTATAGGTGTGTTATAGAAAACGAAAACTTTACTGTTTCATTAACAATTAGTTAATCTATTAAAAAAAAATTATTTAATTAAAATAGACATTTTTCTTACAGAGATATAGCCATTTAACTTGAGGACAAGTGCTAAATCGTCAGAGTATTAATGCTGTTAGCTAATATAGAATTTGGTTGTGTTCCCTGCTAATACACTGCACACTAAATTTAGTGAAGACACAAACGCAAATGGCGTTAAGTCAAGTTTGAAACCAGCTGAGCTGTCAGCGCGTCGCTTAGCAACGAAAGCCAACAAACAAATGCGAAAAGGAAAAAAGGAAAATAGGGGAAAAAACAATTCGAATTAGTCGCTGGGCCAGGGCGGAAGGAAATGCACAAAGAAAATACGAAAAATATAAACAACTTTCGCTTTTCACGAGTTACTAGTAAATAAATGCAAAAACAATGGGCAAAAACAAGGGCCACTTTCCGGAGCTGATGCGAGAGGCGGGTTTCAGGCTGAGACAATATCGGGAGGGGCCACTCGATTGGCGTCAGATGGGTAAGTTTTGGAAAAGCAAATAAAATTCAGAAAAAATGCCATATACTCCTCAGGTTCCTATGAAACGGATCGCATTTTGAGGGAGCAAAACATTGAGGTAGTCGATGATGCACTGCAGCATTTATCGGAGGCGCCGCTGGGCACTGTGCTGGAGACGCATATACTAGACAGCGGCATAGCTAAATATTTTATAATGTCGCAGTATGCCATACAATATCTGCTCTATTGTCGCACTTATTTGGATGAGAGCGTTGGTGAACTGCGAGAAGCGCATGAAATGGCCCAAAACGAAATTGCCAAATTGAGGCAATCCCTCAGTGAATCGAATAATGAAGTTGTGCAGCTGCATAAGAAAATCACCCAGATTGAAACCATACGCGAGGTGGTCTTTCCCTGTCATCTCTGTACCAAGAATTTTATTAGTAATGAAGCTTTGAATATACACATCGGTAGGAAGCACCGTGTGGGTACACCCACTCCTAGCTCTACTGCAGGTGCTGCTCCTCCGCTTAAGGATAATGATGTGCAGCTGATAAGTACCATTAAAATGGAACTGGAAATTAAAAAACTGAAGGAGCGTCTCAATGCTGCTGAGCGTAATATTAAGGAGCGCAAAACGAGTCCACGCCGGGATCAGTCTACTGCAACCTATCGTAATGTGGGCATTCAAAGCAATCTGGCAGAGCCCAAGGAAAAGGATGAGTTTAACAGTGAGGCGCAGAGCAGTGAGGCCAGCGAACGCAAGGAACAGCTTCACGGACTCGCCGAGCGTTTGAGTAACTTTGAAGCCTGGCAGGCACAGCTCAAGCAGAACAATGACCAGTTTATCCAGGACATTAATCAAAAGTTTGAGGATATAAATCGAGCCCTGGAGCAGAGCAAACAGGCGGTCAAAGTGACCACTGTCACAGCTACACCCACAGCCGAAGATCGCGTTGCCACGCCTTGTCTGGAGGATTTGGAACGCATACTCACCGAAAAGGTAGCCGAAATTGGTAAGATAAGTGCCAATAAGCTGGAGGAAGTTGTCTATCATCTGGAAATGGGCTATAAGGATAAGCTGGATGCGCTGGAGCGGGAGCTCAAACGTCTGAGCGTAAGCAAGGAGCCAGTTCAGTTGGTGCAGCAGCAGCAATCTGCACAATCCACATCCAAAATACCAAAAGCAATACCCAAGCCCAAGGAGTCCAACTTGGAGAGCATTAAACGTAAGGTGGAAAGTGAGTTTGTCCAGCCACAACGCGATGAAGACACCTATTCCATTGAGGAGTTGCCAGCGCCAGTTCAGTCAGAGCAACTACAGCCAAAGCAGCCAAGCCAGCCAAGCCAGCCAAGTGCCAGTAGTTCGGGCAGTCCCCACACGTACACCAAACCACCACCAGATTCTAAGCCACAGTCCTCCAAGCCCGATTCTAGTCCCAATCCCAAGTCCATACTGAGTCACCCAGAATTCCACGAAACTACCGACATCAGCGAAAGCCTTAGCGATGAGGAGCAGGAGCAGAGTAACAGCGATGAGGATAGCGAAATCGTAACCTCCGAACCGGAGCGCCAAGTCTTCAACACGCCTAAAACCAAGACGCCTCCTAAAAAAAAGTAAGTTTAAAATTAATTAATATAAAAGATAGAATATGGGATTGCATAAGAGCTGTGCTTTTTTTAGAAGTCCGCAGAAACCGGTTCAGCCGTTGACACGTAAGGATGCACGAAAACTGGTCAATCTCAAGCTGAATCCTCATGGTTTCGACATGAAGACGAAGAAGATTAGCAGCATTACCCTGAAGCGAATCAGTGCTGAGCTAGTGCGACATCGTAATAATCTCAGACTGGTAAGAATTACTATAGATTTATTTTTATAGATGGAATCATAGAAAATAAAATTCCATTCCCATCCCGGGTTCGGATGTTCGAAACCTAATCGGTTTACAATGGTTTAGACTCGAACCGGTTTGCATTCTTGAACCCTGGAGCCTGCAGCAGATTTTGCCCTTGCTCACCCGCTTATAGTTCCAACTAAATTCTGTCCAATCCTTTCCAGGAACACCCACATTTCTATGCCACACGGAATCGCATACGAATGTTTGTGGACAAACTGTGCTCCGCCAAGCTGCCGGAAAACGCAAAGATGCTGCTAAAGAAGCCAATGGATATGCCTAAACGTAGCTCGGGCACCTCTCTAGTAACCACAGAAGAGGATGATGAAGATGAAGGTGAGGAAGAAGAATTTGACGAAGAGGAAGCAGAGACGCAACTGGAGGCTACTGAAGGCACTTCTTACTCCCAGGAAGATGAGGAGGATGACTTAGCTGCTACGCCTACCAGCGAAGAGCGACAACAACAACATCAGAGATTCAAGGCCCAATTGGAACAAATGTTGGCAAAGCCTGCTGCGCGCGTTGTTTCCAGGGGTGGAACTACGCGGGTGCAGCTGCACCAGGAGAAGCCAGTCCCATTACCGCGCAAGCGTGTTATGTTTAATACGTTAAACGATGGTAACACGGATGAAGAAAATTAATAAAAACAAATTTATAAAAAATTCACTTCAACTACGTTTTAATTTAAAAACCAAGAGCGCCAGTGTAGCCACTTAACTGCTTCAACAAAGTCTGGCAAGGCTGATCAAGTTGGAATGACTTTCAGTGCTGCCAACTTAGCTAGATATATAGCCAAAATAGCTCAATTTTCCAATATAATCTTAGCGTTTTTTTTAAATGATAATTTATAAGATTGAATTGAATATATTTTTTGTAAAGAACGTTCAGTTAGTTTTGCAAATTTTATATGTTCTTGTTTTCATATATTCTTCAAACAATTTTTTTTTTTTTTATTAAATGAATGTTTATATTATTTGGTTCGTATCGATAAGGGTCAACACTGAGGATACAGGCAGCGCCAACTATCGCTATGTGTGCGATGTGCGCATGCAGAAACACTATCGATATAACTGTAGTCGCGGCGAATTGAAGATTGCGATGCGGCGAAGTGTGGTTGCGCGAAAAAATTTCTTGACGTCGCAAAAATCTACAATAACTTGCAATAAATGCATTAAAACGCAGGCAAACAGCACGCAAACCAGTGACAAACGCTGAACGTACATGGCGTAACAGCAAAGCTGATTGCAAATTAAACGGCAGCCGCTGCAGCAGAGCTGCTAGAAAAGTGAAATACATATATTACCTGACACACACACACTTACGCATAGACAGCCCCAATCCCAACCCCCGCCTGCCTAAACCCCGCGCGCACCTATCGATGAAATAACATACATAACGTATACCGAAAAATACATAAAGCTTTACGGGTAAAATAACGGAGCTAAAAGCACTGTCAACAACAACAACAAGAAGAAGCAGAAGAGGAGAGGAGAAAAAGAAACAGCAGCAGCACCAGCACCAGCAGCGTTGGTAAACAGATAAGAAAACAGACCCAATAGAAACTGGAGACACAGTAAGAAAAAGACAAGATAAAAAACAATGTCTGACATCATGAACATTGACGGCATTATCTCGCGTTTGCTAGAAGGTAATTATTAATTAATTATATATTTACAAATAATAATATAATAATTATAATTTTAATTTGTGTTTTTATTTTTCAAAGTGCGCGGTGCACGTCCGGGCAAAAATGTGCAATTATCGGAAAGTGAAATACGCAGTTTATGCTTGAAATCTCGTGAAATATTCCTATCACAACCCATTCTTTTGGAACTGGAAGCCCCGCTGAAGATCTGCGGCGATATCCATGGACAATATTATGATCTATTGCGTCTATTTGAATATGGCGGTTTCCCGCCAGAATCCAATTATTTATTCCTTGGCGATTATGTGGATCGTGGCAAACAATCCTTGGAAACGATATGCCTGCTCCTTGCCTATAAAATTAAATATTCCGAGAATTTCTTTTTGCTGCGCGGCAATCACGAGTGCGCCAGCATTAATCGCATCTACGGGTAAGTTTCAGGCGCTTTTATCCGCCATCAAATTTTTTCTCAATTCTTAAATCTTGCATCCAAATTTTCTCGTAACTATTTTCTTGTTAGATTATTTTATATTTATTTTAAAGTCATTTATAAATTGATCAGATTCCCCTTAAAAGCGACTACTGTGAATGAATTTCAAATGGGTTCTCATTGATTTACAATACAAAGTGTTCGTATTAGAGTTAGAAAATCGTATTGAGTTAGAATTCCGATTAGATTTTATGTTTTCAGGAAGGGAAATTAAATTAAAATAAATTATATTTATTACAGTATTACTAGCCTAAAAAACACTTCAATTAATAAAAAATTTTAAACGGCAAATTGTTAAAAATATTTGTAGATATTCTCCTTTTATTCCTTCTTAATTCTAAAAGATTTACTAAAAAGAGAAATTAGAATTGACCAAAAATTTTGAATAGGTGTAGGACTAAAGACTGCCTTTATACTGCTAGGAAAATTTTGATTTCAAATAGTAGTCTACTAACTCGGTCTCAGGGCCTAACTTTCCACTTGCCATTTATAAGATTTAGGAACAGCTGTTTCTAGGTATATCGTGATATGGGCTAATCATGAACAAAAGCCTCTCGTGTCGATACTTATGACACACGCTGAGACGCTCAGACGTTTGGACGTTTAGACATGCATTATTTTTGTATGGATCGCATAATGAATTTTATTATTATTGATAGGTTTTACGATGAATGCAAGCGACGTTATACCATCAAACTGTGGAAAACGTTTACGGATTGCTTTAACTGCTTGCCCGTAGCGGCAATTGTCGATGAGAAAATCTTTTGCTGTCACGGCGGACTGAGTCCCGATCTGTCGTCAATGGAGCAAATCAGACGCATAATGCGGCCAACGGATGTGCCAGATCAGGGCCTATTATGCGATCTCTTGTGGTCGGATCCGGATAAGGATACCATGGGCTGGGGCGAGAATGATCGCGGTGTAAGCTTCACATTTGGAGCAGAGGTAAGTGGCACATTGCATATACGTAAATATTTTTTTAATATTCATTCATTCATTTCGGAAATCTTCTAGGTTGTGGGCAAATTTCTACAGAAGCACGAATTTGATCTGATCTGTCGTGCACATCAGGTTGTTGAAGATGGCTATGAATTCTTTGCCAAACGGCAGCTGGTCACACTTTTCTCGGCACCCAATTATTGCGGTGAATTTGACAATGCGGGTAAGTGAATGATCATGATAGACTTTAATCCCCCACTTGCCTCTCTGTCCGTCCGTCTCTCAGTCTGTTGTGGGTGTTATCTCTCACAGCGCTCCTCTCTGTCTCTCGCGTCTAGGGAATTGCTTATGTGATTTATTTGATTATACATGTGTTTATACTACTATAGATAACTAGTGAGATTAGCACTGATTTTTGGAGATAACCCTGCAGTCAGAGTGGAATAATTTAACAATTTTCAAGTAAATAGGATCACAGTTCAGTTACATAAATGCGAAATATTCTATAAATATACATATGACAGCGACAAATAAACGGAAAATCTAGAGAGTAGAAATATGTATATATAAACGTAGTATAGATATTTTCGAAAATACTACTAATGACCTGAAAACTTAATCCTTAGAATGATTACTTTAAAAAAGTAAAGAATTCTACTCCTAGCCCTATCAAGTTTTCAAAAACAACTTAGCTTATTAAAGTCATTGCTTATTCCTCAATCTGGAAGAACCTGCTGCTTCTTAAACAAACTACTTTTGGACAGCCTTGGAAACACCTGCTCATTGATGAAACATCATATTAAACAGTCCATGAAATTCTCTGCAGATTTCAAGAGTCGAAGAAAGTTTCTTAAGAACTTTTAATTTTAAAACCATATTCTGGATGAAAGGTTTTTTTTCTTTTGAACAAAAGAGTCAAGTCATTAGTGAAACATCGCCTTTATAAGGAAACTACTGGAGAAACTCAAAAATCAAGAGTCAAATCATTGATGAGTCATAATAGTAAGAGTCCTAGACGTGAAATTCTTTGAACTCATGAAAAAAGTTACTTCAGTTGCTTTCTGGATGAAATGGAATGGCTTTAGTTGGATAAATCTGCTATTCAAGAGTCAAATCATTGATGGGGAATCCCTCAAATCAACAGTCAAATCATTGAAGAGTCAAAATAGAACACAGTCCTAGAACTTAATATTTTCCGAGGAGCTCAAGTTACTTCAGTTGCTTTCTGATACAACTTTTCATCTTAAAACAATACTCTGGCTGAGAGAAAGAGATTTAGTTGGATAAATCTACTATAGAAGGAATAAATCATTGATTAAGCCCCACTTTCATATCATCATTTTCATCATCACCTCATCGCATTGAAGAACTCAAGACTTAAACGAACAAAGTATTGTTTATAGAATTGCTTACAATTAAAAAGTATACGTAGAATCATGAATAGCTGGAAATATTGCTCATGATGGATCTTGCTATAATTAGAGCTGTAGAATCGATTTATAAGTAACAATAATAAACTGATATAGGAGCCACGGAGTCAGCTAATCGATTGATAATTTTGTAATAAAATTTCTACAGAGACTAAAAGATAAACAATTGAATTGTGCGTTATAATAATTATTTATTTATCTACTTTTCACTTTTTGAATAGGTGCAATGATGTCCGTAGATGACACATTAATGTGCTCCTTTCAGATATTGAAACCCGCCGATAAGCGACGATTTGTTTATCCAAACTTTGGCAGCTCAGGACGCCCGTTAACACCGCCCCGCGGCGCTAACAATAAGAATAAGAAAAAATAAACAGCAACAATAATAATAACCGTAATAATAATAATAATTTTACAAGAAAAAAACAACAACAACAAAAACGGCCACACAAAAGAAAAGAAAGGAAACCTACAAAAAATGAAATGTTTGTTTTTATCGAATAATCTGTAATCGAATCGTGAGCAACGTTAGAAAAAGGGTATATAAAAATTCATACAAATTAGCCTATTTTTCATTTGGAAAAACAAAAAAAAAACACCTAACAACACACACACACACACACACACACACACACACAAATTGAGACACTTTAGTTCAAACTAATTGTAGTGTAAAACACTGCATAAGCAAGAATATCTCTTAATGTATTAATTTTTAATATTTTTTTGTTATAGTTTTTCCTTGCGCAATGCGAATAAACTCACACACACACTCGAAACACAAGCATATATATATATATATAAACGTACAGTAGGTACGAAAAGTGCACACACACACACACAAAAAGTTGTATTTATTGCATTTTTATCTTGCACATTTCTCGCATTTTTCTTCTTCGGTTCTTTGCATAGCACAAAGAAAATTAACCTGGCAAAGGATTCAAAAAATTTTCTTTTACCTTTTTTTTTATATGTATATTTTTAGCAAATGGTAAAATGTTATTTTTTATAATTAATTTTTGTGAACACTTTTAACATGTGTGTATTTTTTTTTATTTTAAATTTATATATATATATATTTTATTCTTCATAAAACAAAAAACAAAACAAAAAAAAAGAAAGAAATTCTACAAAATGTTTACTTAGTTTTAAAAGCCAAGCAAAGTGCATAAGTTTGAATTGTTTACACCAAAAATATTAAAAATAAACAAATAAATGTGTATATTTGACGATTAAAATATGTAATACACACAAAAAATAAAAAATAAAAAACAAAAACAATAATTATAATTAACTTAAACCGTGAAAACAAAAAATCAATTGCAAACAGCAAAAAAATTGTTTAACAAAAAATGGAAAAACAAAAAAAAAATTATCTGAACAGCATACTTTTGAGAGGCACTGTGTGCCCTCAGCGGCAGATAAGGTTACAAGCAACAACTACAAAATTATAAAAGAAATTTACATACAAATATTTATATGTATATGGAAATTAGAAAGGAAAGGCTCTCTTCGGCGCACCGAAGATTACATACCCTTGCAGTCTGGAATATGCAGTTGAAAGTAACAGAATATATAGTGCCCCGATCTTTTAGTTTCTGATCAGCAGTTAGAAGTTAACTTGGAGTCTTCATTCAATTCCTTTTGATCCGATTGTTCCTTTCTATGGCAGCTATAAGATATAGTTGAACGATCCTATGTATGTGCTATAGAACAAATTTCTTGATTAAATCATAATACCCTCTGCAAGGGTATAAAAGAAAAATAAATAAAATTTGTAAGCCACAGCGATACACACAAAGAAAAAAAGTGAAATTAAAAATGTATTTGTATTTTTGTCGTCGGTACATTCTAGTGCTAAAGGCCGCCACATTCAAGTATTATACGAGTACATTTACAGGCATGCGTATATATATATAGCCTTATCCAAAAAAAAAAACGAAAAGAAAAAAAAACCAACCTATATGTAGTTCTATTCCCACACCAATGGTTTCGTTTGTATAATCCTCCTCCCCAGAAAAACGCCGAGTTTTTCAACTTGAATGTCCAGCTATAGCCTCAGAAAGAAACCCCTTAGAACTCTGTTTAATGTTGTATCGAATTCTACATATATATGCAAGAAAAAAGGAAGAAAAAATACAAAAAAAATAAAGAAAAGAAAAAGAAAAATTATTTAATATTATAATAGTTGATATCGGCTGTTTTCTAATGAGAAGCAACACATATAAGAAATTATAATGTAATATCGCAGCTAAAATACAACTCAAGAATAGAAAACGTAAAAAACAAAAAAATATATATATATATATAAATAAATCACTTGTAATTAAATTTTTTGAAAATTCGAAAAGACAAACTAAACAAAATAAAATATAATAAATAAATAAAATGCATTCAAAGCTAAAAAGCAAATACAAAAATAAAAAACGAAAATGAAAATGAAAAACAAAATAAATAAAACGACATGAAGCACTTGTAACAAAATAGCACTGTTTTATTAAAAAGAAAAATGAAATACATAACTAGCAATAAAAAAAATGACTAGCATTGCATCGTTTTAACTGGGAAATGCTTTTAAATATTATATTTATTTATTTCCGATTTGTTTTTTGGATTTTTTCTTCTGGCTATTATTATTATGGATGAAAAACTATTTGTTTTTCAGAGTTATCTTGACTTGTAAATCCCCAAAAATAATGGTTTCAGTATGTTATTTTTTATTTGATTCGAGTAAGATCGGACTTCCATATCATTGAGTGCTTAAAAAGTATTTAAAGACTCCCAAAGAAGAAGTGAAAACTTAGGCAAATTTATAAACTATTATTTATTGAATATTTCTCATTGACAATTTATTTTCAATTGTAGATTTTAAGTCGAACCGGTTCGAGCCCGTATCTCCGACTCAAAGAGTATGAAGCTATTATATATATATATATATATTATATATATAGCTTCATACTCTTTGTCTCCGACTATTGTTCCAAATTACACCGAACCATTTAGCTGGGTTCGAACCCGCGAGTCGTAGCTTCCCAATAAGATTTTGACCTAGAGTCTTTACTGTAGAACAGCTCCACTTAGGTACTACTTATGAGAAGCGAATAGAGGGGACCCTTCAGAGACGTTAATATTTAAATATTTCTTTTCTAGTTTATACTTATTATATTATATATCTCTTAATTATAATGCAAAAAGTATATATATTGTGGACCAACTTTTCTCAGGTCTATCTTTTTGTTGTATATATATATAAATATATATCGAAACCGATCGGAACGATCTTTACTGGCAGTTAAATCTGAGGGCACAGCTGGGCTGCAGGGGAGCACACACTGCACCCGAGCCCCTGCCGTTGGCTTTCTCCTCACGCAGCTGCAGTTGCAGCAACTTCTGGCGCAGCGCATAGGGCGTTGTTGCCTCAGATAGCGTCTTAGATTGTTGCCTAATCGCATTCGCTTTGTCCTTTTGCCTCTTGTCGTTGTCTGCCACGTCCATTTTATCATAGGCGCGCTGCAGGCGCAGTTCATCCTGACGCCGAATGCTGAAGCAATCGCTGGCATTGCTTAGCCGAAACTGTTGTAGGTCAAGCAAGCGTTGTAGCTCGTCGTGGCGACCGTCTGGGGGCAAAGGTGAAGCGGCTGAGGAGGAGGACGAGCACGTTGCTGTGCTTTCAGCACTTTGTACCCGACCCTGACCTTGACTGGCGGCGCAGGCGCGTTGTTCATAGAAACGTCGTTTGTCCGTGTGTTGGCAATTGCCAAGCATTTTCTCTCCTCCTCCTCCACCTCCTCTCTCCCAAGTCAACACCTTGACGCGACTTTCACGCTGCGACACGCAACCGCCGCTGGAACTGCAGCAGCTGGAACAATGACTTACAGTCGTCGCTGCCGAGTTGCGACGACTGAAATCTCGATTCACGCCGCTGCTTGAGTGACCCAAACCCAGACCCTGGCCCATTTCCTGATTCACCTGGGTTCGCTTTATGAACTGCGTGGGCTGTGTGCTCTGTCTGGATGATGACGTCATTGAGAAGAGATCACTGCGAGACGGCGGCGACTGCTGCTGCTGCTGCTCTTGGGGTCTGCTGATGTGGCATCTAGACTTTAAGATGCTGCCAGCGTAGCTGCCTCCGCTGTGACCACAATAACATCTTTGCATTTTAATTTTTTATCTTTATTATTTAAATTAGTTATATATTTTTTTGGCTCTAATAATTTAATATACAATAATTTAATTTATTCCTAATCCACTTTTAATTATTTAATATTTTTTATACTATTTATTTAGTTTACTTTATTTTTTTCTTATATTTTTTATTACTTCTTTCAATCCCTGTAAATTTTAATTTAAATATGTTTTTCTTTATAATATTTTAATTTTATTTTTAATTGTTCTGCCACCTTCCTTTTACTTTATTTTTATTCTTTTCCGATGGTTTTCCTTTAATTTTGTAATAAATATTTGGTAATGATTTGTTCAGCGCCCGAGCTCCAAAAAAAAAAAACAGCCAATAACCAAAAAAAACAGTTAGCGTGCTCAGAGAATGTTAGACAACGACTGACTGACAGGCGGAGTGGAGCGGGGCAACCGGTTTCCTCCACACCTTTGCACCTCTCCGTCCCGCCCCTGGCCGACAGCAACACCAACACTACGTACCGGATAGTGTTCCCATGCCCAGCAGACACCGTTACCTGGTCGATCTGGTCATCGGCTCACGTCGTTTTGTTTATATTTGAACAACAATTGCGACAGTTTCCATAGCCACTCGTTGAGGTGAGGTGTTACTGGTCGAGGTCCTCGTTTTGGCTGTCGGCCAACCAAACGAATGACTTAGGCAACAAACTTAAATTATGGGTTTCTATTGCGTTTAACCATTAGAACTAATTGCTTACAGTGTTGCTGCTGCTGCTGCTGGTGTTGCTATTGTTGTTGTTGTTGTTGCCATGGGAACTCTTTGGCATTTCAAGTGGCGAAATCGAAATTAAAATCGTATTCGAAATTTATACGCTACGGGATTCTCTTGCCGCGAATTACAAGCTGCATTTTAATAGCTTATTTTTTAGTGGTTCTCTAATTGTTTATGTAAAACTCTCATACAAATCTATTGCTACAATTTAATAACATTTTCTATCATATTATTTCACTATAGTAAATGACCCCTCTTGAACTAAGCAACGCGAGGATCCGGGCTCGAATTCCAATAGTTATACATTCTAATCTACTATTGATACTTAGTTATACAAGGTAAAAACATACAAAAATACTCTTAAGGAAATCATAGCTTCGGGTCGCCGAAGATTACATACCCTTGCCTCCTTCCTAGCATTACTAATTTTGTAACAAAGTTACAGTACCCTCTCCAAGGGTATAACGACTCAAATAGGCCGAATATGTAATCGACTTATGGAACTACTACCGGCTATATTAATAGCACCCCAATTAAGTAAGGTTTATCTAAGGTTCAATGAACCACAACAATGGAAAAGGAAAGGGCATTGCAGGGTTGCTGCCGGTCAGTGGACTAAAGCGGCTCTACTGCAATGGATCATCATGATGATGATAAATGTTTGTATGGATATCGTGTGGACTGCTCAAAGCGATCGGGCGGAAAGCAAAAGTTGAAGCCGGCGCATGTGGCGTGGTTCAGTACGAATATACGAATATATTTAGTCGTATACTCACACTCGTATTATGGCATATTTATGGGCCAAAGCTCTCGCAACTCAAAAACTTTATCATGAACGAGGGGGAAGCTTTATTTTGCAGCTGAAGCTTAGTATAAAATTCGTACGCTTTGAGCATCCCGCGTGCATTGCGTTTTGATAAGTCGTCGCGCTGAGAAGAATAAGCTCAGCTCAGCTTAGCTCCGCTTAGTTCAACTACCCGACTCGAAAACCGCGTGCCCGTGTCCGTGTGTGTGTGTGTCTGTTTTTTATATATATATTTTTAAATTAAAGACTTTAAAAACTATTTGACGGGGAAACTCCAGCAATTTCGATCCACATCATCATGGCAAAACAATCGACATTTTTATGGCTACTGCTAATCGCTGTGATTGCGCAGGAGACGTCGCCTAAATTTTTAGCGTCCGCACAAGATTTGCGTAAGTCTCAAAAAATAAGTGTAAAATACTCTCTTAAAAA
This sequence comes from Drosophila repletoides, assembly GCA_018150835.1. NCBI lineage: Eukaryota > Metazoa > Arthropoda > Insecta > Diptera > Drosophilidae > Drosophila > Drosophila repletoides. Next base: position 826,375 of record JAECWQ010000202.1, read on the forward strand.
AGGAGAGCTCATTAACTTTGTGGAAATGTATGTAACGGGTAAAAGAAAGCGACTCATTTGGACACAAATCACCCCGGAAGTTGTAACTCTTTAGAAAGGGAGCTAGTGAGATTTATAGCAGGATTTTAGTTTTCTGTCCTAAGACTCATAAGATACCTGAAACGAATATAAAAGAAGGAGAAATTAATTAAATTCTGAGGTTCCATCAAGCAGGCTCATCGCCAACTGTAACAGAGTATCTCCCAGTCGAGCACACTTCACACTTGGATACTCTTCTGTTTTTATTTGCGCATTTATTTAGCTTTTGGCTTCTATGGCTTTTGGCAACAGCAGCATTTAGGCCCAGGCCCACCGGCGCTGTTTATGGCCAAAACGTGATCGATATGGTTTATAAGTGTTTAGTTTATATTTGCTTGGACATTTTAGCATTTGGCCTGAAGGTCAGACACTTGTAATATTCTCTAATGGAACTGCCAGGGTGACGGTTTCAAATTTTTTCAAATTGCATGCCAAATTCGTTGTGCAAATCAATGGGAAGGGCGAGACTGCATATTTCAGAGCTGCAATTTGAGCGGAAAAATTTACATAAAATCCAGGCTTAAACTGCTTTGTGACTCTTTGAGAAAATTATGTATATTTTTTAAATATATCTTTATGAACAATTTCCTATTACTTGGGGTACTTTCATAGTGTTTTTCATAAATTAAACATAACTCTTAAGATAAATTAATTTTCAAAAAAATTTCCATTCCGCTCTAAAAAGCTTTGGTTAGTGATAAGTTCAGTTCATCACAGTTTTCACCCATTAGAAAGTGACAGTTTTCAATGCGATAAACAGTTCAATGTAATCGTTATGCAATGGAAACTGGTACAGACAACATATAGTGGGTATATCGATAACGATGGACGAGTTTTTGCAGTCAGTCAGTGGATCACTTCCGCTTGCCATACAAATCTGTCTGACACATATTTTACAACCTGCTCAGACTACATTTTGATATATCTCCATACATATATAAGTATGTATATGTATATAAAGAGTGTCGCATATATTGCCATATTGCCGTAGGTCATGAATGGCTTTGTTTGTTCGCTACATCTTGGAAGATAAATAATGACTTGACATTGAACGCGAATATAATATGCTGGCTCATTTATTATTTTGATGCCATATATTTATACGTTCATATGTATTTTAGCCATTGTATATGAAACAAGTTTTTGTGGCCAACGAACTCTAAGTGTTTTGATTTTTTCCTGTAGTGGAATGCTAGCATAATTACATACTCCCCGAGTTGCTCGACTTCCGCAAGCAGGCAATTCAATGTCATGGTTCAAAATTGATTTTTATTTAATATTTTTAATATATATTTTCTTCTCAATTTAGCGGATAACTTTCCCAAGTGCAAGCGCGATGAAAACTTTGATAAATGTCTGGTGGATGCGGTTAATCAGGCCATACAATTGCTTAAAGTTGGTTAGTAATTTTTTTGATTAGGCAAATATTATTCAAGGAATTTATGGAATGTTCGACTAATGAACTAATTCAATTATTGACAGGCAATAAAGAATTCGGCATTCCGCCTCTAGAGCCGCTGTCCGTGAAGAAACTAGTTATAGACGCCGGTAATGCGCCGATTAATCTTCGTCAAGCCTTGAAAAATGTGAAGGTGCACGATATGATCTCGACGAGTAAGATTCATCGCTACAGGTAATTAACAGATTCCAATATTTAATTTATCACATGAATCACACATTCCATTCCTCTTTGCTCTCGCTTTATCTCTGACCAGAACCGACTTGGATAAGCATTTAATTATCTGTGATAGCAAAACGGACCGCATTGAAATGTTGGGGGATTATGAAATGTCTGGACGTATTTTATTGCTGCCAATTACTGGACATGGTAAAGCCAATATTACCCTAGTTAATACCAAAATCGAACATCGTCTGATTGGTGAACCTTTCGAGAAGGATGGTGTTAAATATATGCGTCTCAAGGAATACCGCGTCGCCATGGAGCCCAAGCGAGTTTATATGAAATTTGAGAATCTTTTCAATGATAAAACCTTATCGGAGGGCATGAATCGTTTTCTGAATGAGAATTGGGAAACGGTTTTCAATGAATTAAAGGTTGGATATTCGAAGAGTTTCGGTCTGGTATTCAAAGAACTCTCAAATAAAATATTTGAGAAAGTTCCTTTTGATAATATATTTTTAAGTTAGCTTCTCGCTAAATAGGATCGGCTTGTGTGTAATTTATGTATGATTTAAAAAATAGTTAATAAAAATTATAGAAAACGGTTTGCAGTTAAACAAAGAGAAATTTTATTTTAAATTATAACGAAAAATATATTCATTGTGGGTTGGTAATCGATTATAATTCGATAATTTTGAACTTTTATATCGAAGCGCAAGAGTGCTGTTTACCACATTGCTAACATTGAAATTCAAATATAAGCGCCCCGGCTAAAATCGATATGTTTGCGCTTATCTTTATCGATGTTTATAAATTACTACATCGAATGTATAACAATGCTGCCATTAATTAATGTAATTAATATTGACTTAAATGCACTTTTTAATACTCACATTTTAAAAAGCAAAATTAGTCGCGCTTTGTTTTGAAACGATATATCGAGGGAATATCGCTGCAGAGAAATGGATCCGGCGCTTTGCCATCACTAATTGTGCAGTTTTGGCACTTTCGAAGCGCAAAACTACATTTATTCACTTTCCCATTTATTTAAACAATTAACTGGCAAGTTAAAGACAAAAACAGACGCCGTTAAAGCGTCTGGTTGAAGTGGGCAAAGAAAATGGCAACAAGCATGGAAGGAGGAGCAGTTCCACAGTCGAAATACCAGAAACTGGCAAGCGAATACTCGAAGGTAACCCACAAAAAAAAAAAAAAACAAATATCAACAGTTTACGCCCCATTAATTATGATTAATACTAATCTAATCCAATTTAATCCCATTAAGTTGCGTGCCCAGGCGCAGGTATTAAAGAAAGCGGTGCTAGAGGAACAAGCAAAGGAGGCGACGCTGCGGGAACAGCTTCAACACAGTGCAACCTCGCTAAGACGAACCGAACAGGAAGTTGACTCTTTGGGGTTTCGTAACAAACAGCTAGAATCGCGTGTCTCTCAGCTGCAACAGGAACTAACTGTGCATGAACAGACACGCAAAAAAAAAGATCCCAGTAGGCGTGGCCTATTGGGAGGTAGCAGCAAACAGGAGACGCCCCCAGAGGCCACGACACACGCAAATGCAGCGCAGGAGGCGCTCATTTTCGAAGAGCTGCAAAAGAAAATTATGGAAAACGCACAGCTGACATCATTGGTTAGTAAGCCCCAACAAGGTCACTAAAAAAAACTCGCACTACGCGCAGGCTTACACGATAAAAAAGCTTGGAGGTTTATCTTTTCTGTTGTTTCTGTAAAAAAAAACTCGTTGATTATTTAATTTTGCCTGCTTCTTTTTTCATAATTCAGTTCGGATTTTTAAATACTATATGTTTGTTTGTTTATTATATTGTTTATCTTAATGCGAATGTTATTCACAGATCGATGACAAGCAACGCGACTTATTGCTGCACACGGAACGCATTTCAGAGCTGGAGCAGAAGCTCGAGCGGCGCATAACCGATCAGAATGAGCTGGAAAAACGTTTGCGAAAAGAGGTGGAAACGCTGCAGCACAGAAATTCTGAGCTCGAAACAAAGCTGGTTGATGCAGCCAGTATGGTAAGTTCTTAAAAGAAAAAACTTGAAATCTTCATTTGGGATTAATTAATCTTCTTGGACAGTTGGGCAGTGAGGATGCTTTGAGCGCAACTGGCAGCGACAGCACGCCCCTGCATAATTCCCAACAACAGCAGCAGCTCCAGCAGCTTCATACCAATGCAGCCTTAAGTCAGCTCACTGCCGAGGAGCGTATTGCGCTACTGGAAAAGGAGGCAGCGCACTGGCGGGCCCAGTACGAGGTGGCCAAACTTAACCTGAACTTAAACTCGAATCCGATTATGGATCTCAGCAAAACGTTGAATGATGCTAGCAGTATTTGTAGTTGTAGCACAGCTGCTGCTGGCGTTACAGTGAAGCCATGCTGCCCGGAAAGTAGCAAGGGTAGCCACCGAGCGAGAGATTCGCTTCAAGAGCCACCAGAGCCGCCCACCAAGGAACAGCTTATCTACAGCATTTTTAGCAAAAAGTATGAAGATCTATTACGCCTCAAGGCGTTGGCAGAATCCCGACTTCGTTCCTTCGAACAGGAGGCAATAAATTTGCAAATTTGTCTGGAGAATGCAACGCAAGAACTGAAATCCAAGGACGAGCAGCTGTCCAGTTTAGGCAGTGCGCTGCAAATGCTCGAGGAGGAACTGGTAATAGAACGTTTCGTAATTTTAAAGTTAAATATATATGCATAAATTCCCTTCATTACAGACTACGACACGCATTAACTATGAGGAACAAATCAGCGTTCTCACAGAGCAAGTGATTAGCTTAAGCGAACAATTGGCTGCCTGCAAATGAACGTCTGCCTCGCCTCACATTATTGTATATTATTATTTCTATTATAATATAAATTTCCTACTGAGATGCTGCGCTGATTATCGGATTTAGCTCGAAAGGAAGGGAACTTTTTGTTGTCAATTTCCAGAACTCTACATAACGAAGTATTTCAATTTATTCTTGATTCTCAAACTATAAATATTGTACGCTGGATTCGAAAATGAAGTCTATAAAAATGTATGAGAAATGTATTTTGAGATATAGATGATTTTCTACAATGTACAATTTAATTTCAATTAGAAAATTTTAGATAACTTTTTTTTGATATTTGTATTTATAAATTAAGTAGAGCCAAACGTTGAATAAGATGAGCTTCCTGAAAATAGGATTTTGTTGAGATAAAAGGAATTCAAGAATATTTTTTTTGAATCAAATCAAACATAGAAAATTAAAAACATCTCAAAAATTATACTACTTAAAATTTAAACTTTATTTTCGAATTTAGCGTAATCGCAAATGCTGTCGTCAGTGTAATTAGTTTGAACAAAGATAATGACACTTGCTGCTTGGCTTCAAATGCGATAATTAACTAGCTATCAAAAGGAGCGAATGAGAACTCTTATTACTTAGGTCCAAAATTAATGCAGTTTGTAAATAGCTGAACATATAAATTTATATATATATATATATATTTATGTATGTTTTAATTAATAATTCACTAACGTTTAACAAGCAATGTATTACATTTATATTAACTACAATTTAATTGAAAATGAGGAGCCACAGGAGCAGCCCATCTCGGCCAAAGGATTGGCAATCATGCGGAAACCAGCTCGTATCAGTTCGGTATGGTAATCCACTGTGGCGCCACTACAATAATCCAGCGAGACTGTATCTATGACCACCTTGGCGTGTCCTTCACCAAACTGCAAGTCATCCTCATTGAGTTTCGAATCCAAATCGAATTTGTATTGAAATCCCGAACAGCCGCCGCCTTCTACAGTGATGCGTAGAAAAGAGCCATCACGACAAATCTCTTTCAAACGTTTCAAGCAACTCTCGCTCACTTGCAGCTGCTGCTGTTGCTGTCCAGCGACTGCAGTTGCTGCAGCTGCAGGCGACGCATTTGCTGCAGCTTCTTTTCCGGCTAGACGCACCGCCGTTGATGTCGTAAACAATAAATTTCTATAATTATATATTTCTGTTTTATTGGCATTTACATTATTCCTATTTATTTACCTGTGCAGCACAGGCCTAGCCAGCTGACGCAACATGAAAGCCATTGTTGCTAATAGGATAAATCCGAAAAATAATCAATTTGCAAGTGATGAAATCTCGTAATCAAAACAAAATAGTAACAAAACAGCTGTTTATTCAATGCATGCGATATTTTTGCGGCAACAACATATATCGATATTTATTACGAATACATACCGTCAAAATAATCGTATAAATATATATCGCTAACGATATTAATACTGTGACTTGCAGAAATATTTTTCATTTATCGGTAAGTCGATAAGTAGGCATGCATACTTGTGTCATTACGTTTGCGCATTAGTTTTCTAGCTGTGGAGGAATTATTTGAACGTCTCATTTGATTTGTTAGTCGTGAAGCGTCTAGTGTGTTTTCTCTTAAATATTTTATGTTTTTATTGTGTTAGAACAAAACGTGAAAAGTAAAAATGGCGCTCAGGATGACGGGGGCAAATAATATACGACGCGAAAGATATCTCACAGATCCCGTGGGTGTGACAAAAGATCTCGAAAAAGAACGACGCATAACCCGTTTACGTCAGGTAAGTCGCAATTACAACTAGTTTACAGTTATATGAATTATTACGAAAATACAATGAAGGTACGTGAGAAATCGAACAGTATGGCACGCAAGATTCGTGAAGAGGTTTCCGCGGAGAAGGCAAGGCAGGTGCAGAAGTTAGATGAAATTAAGCAAAAGGAATTAAATACCTGGCGCGAGAATGTTATGGCCAAAAAGCACCAGGACTACCGTACAGCTATTTTTCAGGTTGGGGCCGCCCATAGAGCTGCACAGGCCGAAACCGAGAAAATTACGAAAGAAAAAGAATTACGTGCAGAAAAAATTAAAAAATGCCAAGAAATGGCTGCACAACGAGCCAAACATAAGCCAGTAACTGTACTGCGTGCCTCAAGGAATGGTAGGGAATTGAATGTAGAAGGACGTGCCACAGCAGGCACTCAGACACCGCAGCCCGTGCAGCCAGTTCGGGGCAAAGAGAATCGTATGGGGAAGAAAGGAAGCTGTAAAGCCGTCAAGACTCCTGTGTCCAAAATGCGCATAAGACCCAAAGGTTGTATAGACAATCCCGCCACCGTGGAGGCAGAACCCAGCGAAGAAGAGCTAGTCTTTTTGACTAGCAGCTCCAGCGATGAGTCTGTGACGCCACAAACAGCTACAACTGCTGGCAGCAGCAGCAATCTGCAGAAGACACCTGCTGTTATCCAAGATGTGGACATGGAAAGCGAGGATTCACTGGAGACTTGTACGCCTCATGGCATTGAAATTAATGATCGTCATATGCAAACAAATCGCCAATTTAGTCGCGTCGTGCAACCCACAGAACAGTCGAACCCAGTGCGTGAGTCACGTTCACGCTTTTCACAAGTTTTAGAATTAATGCAAAACGGAGATGGGCCAGAGCAAGAGCCAGAACAATGTATGCCATTGCCTACCCATTGTAGTCCAACCAGGCCCGCGCCACAGCCCTGTACTGCTAGAATTGCCAGCTCACCTCGCACATCTCCCAAGAAAGCGACTGAATCGGCATCCAATCCTGTTCCAGTGTCCACACAGCGGGCACCTTCACAGAAGCGTTCTTCCTTGAAACAGTGCGCTCCTGCTAAAGTAATAGATGCGGGTATTAAACGTACATCAAAACAGCCTGTAGCGACAGTGGAAGCTGCAGCCACAGCAGGCAGAGTACGCTCAAAAGGACAGGAATCTAAGCTGGCAACTGTACAAGAGCCGCGGCTGAAAGAGATGCCTTCAAAGCCGCCGCCGCTGCAGCAGCAGCCCTATGAGCAGCCGCCGCTGCAACAGAACTTTCCACAACCGCCAATGCAAGTATTGCCAATGCAGCCAATGCCTCCTTATGCATATCCTATGTATGGACCGCAACCCATGCAGTCTTATCCAATGATGCCCTATCCTCTGCCGCCTTATTGTATGCAACCTATGCAGCAACCTATGCAACAACCTATGCAGCCTATGCGGCCCTATGTACCACCGGCTGGCTTTCAAGTTCCACCACCACAACAGCAGCCACAACAACTACAGCAGCCAATTATTCCAGTTACAACTGCTGTTCCCACGCGCTCCACAGCCACATGCACAAGCGTGTCCAGTACCACCTATGTGTTGCGCCAGGGACAGTCACAGACCCAGTCGAAGGTGTCAGGACCAGACAACACAGGACGCGTTCAATTCTACGATCATAACAATAAATATCATCGCAGTTATGATGCACCTGCTCAGGCGGTACAAGTAAATCTGCCGGATTCCACACACCTCAATGCCATGGATCATGCGCGCATTGAGACACAGTTGAGCCAAGCGCGCGAACAGGAGCAGGAGAAGCTACGGTTAGTTAAACTTTTCTTATCTAAATGTAAGTGTAATTTATACATGATGCTTATTATTAGGAAAGTCACTGAAGAACGTGGCCAAAAAGCGCTGCAACGCGAACATATTCGTCGGGATCTCACTAATTTAGAGGATAAATTGGACATATTATCGGAGAAGCAACCGAATCTACTTCCCAGCGATGTAAGAGTGGCCTAGAAATATTCTTTGATCCCCGATAATTATTTTTTATCTTTTTATTCAATAGGCTAACTTTGTGCAAAGTCATCGATTCACTGACTTGGCCTCAAAACGTGAAGAGAAAATGAATGAAGCGGTGGAACAAATGCTTTTACGTCCGGCGATTGTTACCTGTCCTGAGGTAGGCGTAACTAAGCATCAAGACTCTCCTAAGAAGCCACATACTCACTCCAACTCGAAGGCACCAGAAGCCATAAATTTAGGTGCACCGCCAGTGCAGAAGGCACTTGATGCTGTAAGCAGCGCCAGCTGTTGCTCGCTGCTGCTCGACTATGTGGATGATCAGAGTAAACAGCTGCGGACGGAGCTAAAAGGGACGCATTCTAACTCGTCTAAATCAGTTAAATTAAGGAATTTACTGTTGCGTATTGATAAAATACGTGAACATCTATTGGCGGAGCTCAAAGATGGTGATGTGAAAAGCGATGATGCACATAAAGTGATTGATTCCATACGCAAAGAGCGTGCGAGTTTAAATGCAGGTGCTGCACGCAATCTGGATGAGCGTGAGCTGGAATTACAGCGTAAAGAGCAGCTTTTAGAGCAACGTGTGCGTAATTTTTACAAGCAGCAGAAGGTTGTTATGCCCAAAAAACAAGACGATAATCCTGTAGAGATAGTAATTAAAGTAAAAAGTGATGGAACTATCAGGCAATATGTTCCTAGAAGCAAAGCCAAACCGAAGACAGTAGTTGCGGTCAACAACCCAATGACTATCTCAGCTGAGCAGCCGCCGGTTGTGGCTCCCGTTACGCAGCCTCCTCAGCGTCAGCATTCCATTGACTCCAATTCCACTTCGTATCGCGAGCTACCAGCTGTTAATTATAGCACCAAAACGCTACCAGCTGAGCCAGTTGCAGACACTGCTCCGCCACAGCCACTGGATCCCGTGATTGCCCAATATATACAACGTTTGCTGAGTATGTCACGCAGATCCATAGATCAGCTGGACGTTAGCAGCTCCGATGTGCCAACGCCCCCAGCTTCAGTTATTAATAATTCGCGCAATATATCTTCTGACTCCCATTTGAATGAGGCTTTGATGGACAACGAGCGGGTGGACCGTGTGCAGGCATTTATACAGGATAATCGTAGTTTTATAAATGATCTGGAGGATTCGGTGCGCACTCAGCAAAAGGAACAAGAAGAGCAGCAGCGCGAGCAGGATAAACAACGTGTAGAAGAGTTTGATCAGGCCTGGAGCAAGCGCTTGGCCGGCAGTCAGAAGCCGTCGCGAAAGGAGCCACAACGCGCCCCAGAGAGAGGACTCGAGCGTGCACCAGAACGAGCACCGGAACGTGCACCAGCTAAAGTACCAGCACGAGAACCACCTCGAGCACTAGCTCGCGCACCGGAACCTGAACGAGCATTATCTCGAGCACCACCTCGAGCACGAGCACTTGAACCTGAACGAGCCCCACCTCGAGCACTAGCACGAGCACAGGAACTTGAACGAGCAACGGAACGAGCACCGGCACGAGCACCACCTCGAGGACTTGCACGAGCAGTGGAATCTGATCGGGCACCAGCACGAGCACCAGGAAGATCTCAAGTACGAACACCGGAACCAGAGCGCCCTACAACGAGTCGTTACTCAGTTCCAACGAGACACTCAGTTCCTATAGACCCGGAAGAGGAAGTCATCAAGATGACACGTGCAATGACCATCACAGAAGTTCAAAGCAAGAAGGGAGTGCGTGATATCTCGCCTCCACAGCAAGGCGCTGTGGAATCCAGCACCAGCGAGAAGTGTGCTTCACTTCAACTGCAACACTATGCACAACTTACGGAAAACTGCACCCATCGCATAGCAGAGCTAACAGATTTGATAACCAAAGTGCGTGAGGAGAAGCAGCGTCTTGTGGAGGTTACTTTGACATCGGCAAGTGAGGGTGACCGTCATTCGACAGAGTACTTCGATTTACCACACGCTGAACGACGACAGCCTCATTCTCGCACACTTTCGGAACGCAGCGATAGCCATGATACCACGCAATCCAATTCGGAGGCACTGCCGCTGCAGAAGCATAAACCCACAGGCGCTAGTTTGGATAGCGGTATCTTTATATCCAGGCCGGTAACAGCTTTAGGCCAGGAGCCACCACCATTAGTAGATGCGGATCATATCTCGTTGGCTTCATCAACTCAGAGCAGCCAAATGCGTCGTGGCAAGTTGCCTCCAGCTACTATACGTCGCTACAGTCCACAGCTGGCAGCCGAGGATCTGGCCCATGAGCTATCAACAATTACAGAAGTTGATACGCCAGGACAGTCCCATATGGTAGCTACCACAGCAGTGCCCGTTCCATTTCCCAGCTTTGAGCAGTATGCCCAGGAGCTGCACCTAAATCTATCGGGATTGGATGCGAATCAAAGTCTCCGGCTGCAGCATGAGTTCCAAGAGTTAATTCAGGCCATCAAGGAGGTTGGTCGCAACGTGGATTATCGTGAATTTCCTAGCATAAATGCTTATTTGCATGATATGACGGCTACGACGACCCATGTACAAATGGAGACTCTCACAGAGCACCCCACAGCGCTTAGGAATGAGATGGTTGAACAGATGCGCCTGTCCAATGTTAGTGTAAAGGAATTTCCTAACCGCCGCGAGTACATGCAACAGTTGCTAGGTCGAGAACCGCCAGATCAGCGTGAGCTGTTGGATAGCGCCAGTTTGGCAAGTAGTGATTCCTTTAATGTGGAGGCGGAGCTCAGGCAAAGGCGTATACTAGTAAGCTCCTTTAGACGTTCTTCCGAGACACCGAATGTGGAGGTGGCTAGCAGCACGCGCCGGGAGAGCATTCCATTGGATGGCAGTAGAAATGCGCCCAATGAGAGCGCCATAGACCCCATGTTTAAGAGCATCGAGTGGCTTAACAGTCTACGACAGCGTCAGCGGCAGGACAGCAGCGTTAGCACCAGCAGCTCACCAGAACGTAGACACAGTCGCCAGACTGGCGGATCTACACGACGATCCTCCGCTCTCGATCTAACAGATGCTCCAATAGAGGCGGCTAGTCAGCTGGGTCAGCCTCTGAACTTGAGGGCATTTCTTACCAATGAGCTGCTCAAGCATCGATCAACCGGGAAAGATAATAGCGGTTCCGAGAGTGCAGATGATTCTTTGAAGAGTAACTTCATGCAATCGGTCATCGACTCCTTATCCAGGTCTAGTAGCTCTAATACTCCGGCGCCTGGTCATGGAACCAACGCCACTAATGATAGACAGAAGACCTCCACGCCGATGGGCTCCTTTATAACCGGTCAGGACAACACAGGCTCAGTAGGCAGCGTAGATACGCAGCCTTTCTCTGTTGGCAGTAGCATCTCAGTAGTGCGTTATCCAGATGGCTCGCCTCCAGTGCCCTATGATCAACAGTTCTCTACGGGAAAATCGTCAGCTTTTGCTTCTGCACTTGCCTCCGACGCGAAACCTCCCAAGACACCAAATCATCGACGTGCCCACCGCAAATGATAAAAGACGTATTCAAAATTCGATAGCAAATTGTTTTATTATTTATGTAGATTCTTGTTCGATTTTTCATTTATTTTTCTGTCCTGGCAATGCAATTTTATTAAATCTTTTATTTATGTAAATTTTAAAACCCAATTCAATTGTTTTTTTTTTTATATAATTTAAGTACGGGTATTTTTTTTTAAATCGGTGGAAAAATGTGTTTTTAGAAATACAGTTAGAAAGGATGCACTATATAATTTTTTACTGATTGTGAATAGCTCTTTTATTTGTAGAGAAATATATTTAATACTAAATTTGAGTACAGTGGCTTACATGTAAAATTCTTTTACCAAAATCTCAAATATTGCTCTTCGATAATTATTATTTTCTGGCCTGATATTAATATATATTTTATGTAAATATTTGGTTCTTTGTAGGTGACTTTGTTCAAGTTTTTAGTTTTTGTTTTGAAATTGTTGGTCATTTTTGATGTTTCGCAAATTGGAATTTTCCAATAATTAGAAACTCCATAGATTGTATAATATACAATTTTCATATTAACGAAAAATTGGGGATTTCTTTTATATTTAATTGAATATAAATAATAAAATCAACAGTTTTTCATTTAATACCAAGATTAGTATTTTTCATAGGAAAATATTTTAATTCGAAAAACAAATACAACAAAAGATAAACTTTTTCCGATCGATTGACGTACTGTACATTCATTTGTGAAGCGTAGCACCCATTTGAATAAATATTTGAAATAAAAGGATTAGTTTTGTGGTTTGTTTTTGAATTGTTTAGTTTTTCTGATAAGTACATTAATAAGTTTAGAATTTAATTCACATTCTCTTGTATAGTAAAGGTACTTTTAAGTACAATGCATTACTTAAACTTAAGTATAAGGCAGTATATATACATATATCTAGATTTCTGAAGTATTCGTATATACTTCATATATAAGTTCTAAACTTTCTAAGGAAATGAACGGGCTGACAGTGACACCAATTAAATTGACACCAACAAACATAAGTAATTAAGAATATATAAAGTTATATCATTTTGGTATAGCTTACAAATAGAGATTATATCAAGATTATCTGATGCAGAATACTTAAATAAAACGGTTTGAAATAAGTATGTTCTTTTGTTATAAATTTTGGGGTGCTATTAAAGACCTCCCCCGAGTCTTGATTGAATTTGAGTCCCTTAGAGTAATCTTCGGTTAAATGCGCAACATTTACTTCTGTTCCTCCTCGCGAGCTCTCTGCTCCTCCCGCTGCTGCTGCATGCGTTTGAAAGCCTCACTGGCCACTTTTTTGAGTGCATCGGATTCTCCGCCCGTGGCCTCAACCATTTGTCTGAGTATACCGTGGGATTTTTTTAGCAGCAGCTGGGGTACATCGAATTCCACCGCATTGCCAGCATCCATAACAATTATGCGATCCGAATCCATAACCGTATGCAGTCTGTGAGCTACAGTGAGCACTGTGCAGTGCTGGAACTTGACACGAATCGTGCGCTGAATCAAGGAATCAGTTCTGTGAACACAAAGAAGTTAGTTCCAGTTCAATTATAAAGTCAACTAAATACTTACTGTGGATCCACATTAGCTGTGGCCTCATCCAGTACCAGAACCTTGTTGTTACGCAGGATAGCACGCGCCAGGCACAGGAGCTGTCGCTGGCCTACACTGAAGTTACTTCCACGCTCGGTGACCAAAAAGTCCAAACCAGGAATAGCCGACCTTAGCTCCACATCCTCCAGAGAACGCCACAATTCAGCGTCGCTATAACGCTCAAATGGATCCAAATTATAGCGTATGGTAGCAGAGAAAAGCACAGGATCCTGGGGTATAATCGAAATACGTGTGCGCAGCGTTTCCAGCGAGATGCTGCCTGTCTCAATGCCGTCTATATAGACGCCACCCTCAATATAGGCCAGACGAAACAGTGCACCAATCAGCGACGATTTGCCAGCTCCAGTGCGTCCCACAATACCCACCTTCCGCCCTGGCTCAATGACCAAACTAAGATGCTTTAGCACCGCTGAACCATTGGGATCGTAGCGACAACTCATATCGCGCAGCTCTACCTCGCCAGCTGTGGGCCACTGCTGAGATGGCTCCTTGCCAGACCCACTGGAAGACTCCTGTTCCAGTTCTGTATATTGCAGCACGCGCTCCACGCTGGTCATTTGCTGCAGCGACTCGGCCACCTGACGGACACCATACTGAACCATGCCTGTGAGGATCATAGCCTGCGAGATGGCCAGGCCTACATTTCCGCTATAAGTAGCTGAAAATGAAGACAAGAAAAAGAAAATATTAATATTATATTATTTATTTGTAAGGAAAAGGATTAAACAGGGAGATAATGATATGTGTTCAATCGAATTCCAACTTACTCTCGCTGGTAATGATGAAACTAAAGGTGACCGCCGTTAGGAAAGCACAACTGACCATATCCAGCCACAGACCGAGAGCCGTGTTGGCGGCCATAGTCAGTTGCCAGACGCTGCTGTGGACATCCTGAAGAAGATCGAACTCCTTGGCAACCACATCCTGCAGTTGACGCGAACGTATGACGGAGAGTCCTGTCAAGGATGAGCTTAGGTGTGAGAACACAGGACTACGGCAAATGCCTTCCAATCGCTTAAGATCCTGCGATGGTCGCAAATAAAGTTTCAATATGGCCATATCTATCAGAGCCACAACAAGCATTGCAGCCATCAGTAGAGGATTCACCACTATTATGACTATCAGTATGCCAAACATGACCAAAGCAATTTGTATGAAATCCATCATTGCACGCGGCAACAGTTCGTCAACAGCTCCCATATCCTTGGAGAACCGATTGAGTATACGACCCGAGGGATTCGTATCAAAGAAACGCATTGTCGCATGCAAAATACAGGTGAACATGCGATCATGTAGCACCTTGGAGGCATGCATGCAAATCTTAAAGAACAAAAATCCTCTAAATGTGGTCATAATCACCACTCCGATAATAAGAGCACCGTAAATATACATGCACTCGTAGGTGGTAAAACTGGTAGCTTCACCCAGTGATCTCTGATGTTCCTGCTGTGTCCAAATGTTGGAAAAGTAGTCGGAACTGCTGCATACCACCTGGGACAGCACCATGATGCACACCATGAAGCTAAAACTTAGGACGGTGCTGCCCGCCTTGAAGTATTCGTACCACACACGTCCTGAGATGCCACCTGATGCCTGCGCCTCGGCCAATTCGTCATCATCCTGATCCATGTCTGCCTGATCACTGCTATTGAGCTGCAAATATAGAATTCATTATTAATTAACTTCATTAAGATGGAAAGTTCTTTACACTCACCGACTTGCTGCCATGGGTGGAGTTGCTCTGCTTGCGTAGTGGTTGATACCCATCGCGCACCCCATCAATATAGGGTATATCATCGTCATCTTCTGACTCGTCGTGTGCACTTAGAGTTGTTGTGGACGATGATTGCAAGTCAGACGTTTCTGCATCCTTGGGACGTTCCAGTAGTTTAGCAAAGTCCAGTTCACTATTGATGAGATCCGCATAGGTGCCCTGTCTTAGGATGCGCCCTTGGTCCACAATAACAATCCAATCTGCCTCGGAAAGAAAATGCACTTGATGAGTGACTAGGACGCGGGTCGCCTTCTGCAGAGCCAGACGACCACGTGGTCCAATCACCTCGTCGAAGAGATGTCGACCCACATGAGCATCTACAGCGCTGAGTGGATCATCCAGAAGATAAATGGATGCAGGTTTGTAGACAGCTCTTGCTAGACTAATGCGAGCACGTTGACCACCAGATAGGGAGGCTCCACGCTCTCCTACGATTGTTTTATCCCCGCTACTGAGCTGTTGGAAATCCGTAGATAGAGCACAGCATCTAGTTACCTCCTGATAACGTTTACGATCGTACTGCTCCCCAAAGAGTATGTTATTTCGAACCGTGCCAGTGAATAGCCAAGGTTCCTGCGAGGCATAAGAGAGTTCACCCTGCATAATAACGCCGCCATCGACAATAGGCAGCTCACCGAGCAGCAGCTGCAGCAGTGAGCTCTTGCCCGCACCAACAGGACCAATAACCGCACAAAGTTGACCCTTTTCGATTTGCAGATTGACGGTCTGTAGGGTGCGTTGTGGTTTTTCCAAATCCCAGTTGGCATTGATGTCCTTTAAGACAATAGCGCGCGTATCTCCGCCATCCTGTTGCTTTTTATGAGTCAATCCATGCACTTTCTCATCGCGTCCCTCCAGCTGTAGAAAGGCCTGAATGCGTCGCAATGAAACAAAAGCCTCGGCTCCAAATGTTACAGCCAGAGGATACCATATAGCGGCAACTAATTGCAGGATATTATAATAGCTGGCCGCGGAGAACACAAAATCCGCTGTAATTTGCTGACCCATAAGAGCAGCGGCCACTAGAGTGATGTACAAGGTAGATCTCTCCGTAAAAACCATTGTACTGAGATAGAAACCCCTCAAGTAGGAAGCGTATCTTATTTGCTGAATCTCACAGCGTCTGGCCTCGGCGACGACAGCTTGAAAAGGTTTCTCCCAGGCATACATCTTGATGACTTGTATTCCCTGTACCAGCTCATTCATTATTCCAACACGCGCATCCGTCCGCTCCGCTATGCGCAGGCGCAGCACAGAGGTCAACTTACTGAGTGCCGACTGTAGCGGCACAGTCTTTAGCAATAATCCAATGACTCCCACCAGAGCGGGGATGCCAATGCGCAACCAGATGAGATAACAAGTAAGCACCGCCTGAAGTGGCATTATCCATATCCAATGCATAAATATAAAACCATAGTCCAGACGATTCACATCATTGGAAAGCAGATTAATCAAATAACCTGCCGGCGTCTGACCCGCTGTCTTCATGGAAAGTCTCAGAGTTTTCCTATAGATTAGCGAACAGCAGGCTATTCTCATTCGTGCACCCATCAGACGTTGCCGCAGATCCACATGATGAATCAAGAAGCAGCCAAGTGTGGTTGCCACCACAAGCACCGTGGCAAGACTATATACATCATGCCAAATATAATGAATAGCTTCCTCCCAGGCATTCAGTTCGGTCACATTGGACACTGCTGCGCCTGGAATTCCTTTGACATACTCCTTAAGTGGATCATCCAGTGAATTTGGTGAGTTAACTAGAGACAGATAGGGAGAAATAACCTTTATCAATACTGACAAGAAATTGGCAATTCAAATTCTACTTACCACTGCCATCACCTGGTGCTGTAACCGAATTAGCCACGGATCTTACAGTGCGATTGAGTGCAGTGCTGAAATTTTGGACTTGGCTCTGAACCATTTCGGACACGGGAGTCGCCTGTTGCTGGAATTGCAGTAAAAGCTGTGCCAGCACAGCTGGTATCAGAGTTCTGTAATTAAATATACAATGTAATTGATCCGTATATATACGTCTAGCAACTTATGCTTACTTGATGACTATATAGATGACGCAGATGATGCCGTTGACGATGGTTGGACCCAGAAAACAGCGGAACAAGGCATTACGTAGTCGAGGCTTTTGAGTCTTGCGATGGGCGCGTTCCAGCTCTTTGTACCACTCACTGCAAGAGAAGATTGAAAATTAGAAAAGTACGGTACGGAGGTATAAATACTTACTCCTCCAGTCGATCGCCTAGCTGCTCCGAATGATCTTCCTTCAGACATTCCGTTAGATCATCTGTAGTGAGACCCTGCTGTGATCCACGATATAACAAAGGTATTGCCCAGGCGAATATCAGCTGTGAAAGGATGTTCGCCCTTTGACGGGGATTCTTACGTTCCGGCTTAGCGCTACTGTCCATGATGTCACATGGAAGCCTATTTTTTTACCTGCCTGTCGGAAATAAAGAAAAATCATATAAATATTTCTTTTTATGTGCTGATAAGCTCAAATAATCGCAAGTACGCCGGGCTGGGCACATCGCAGCTTCAAAGCCCGGTTATAAAATCGTATGAAAATCGTGACGATCCGACATGTTTCCTTATCTATCTTCATACTCGCATAGCCAGAACGACCTTGTACCCAATTCTTAACGCTCTTTGTGAAGAACTCTAAGCTGATAGACGGAAAACTAATGCTAAATTTGATCATACTAAATGTCTGGGTTTCGTTATCTTAATAGAAATACGAGTATATAATGACTCAGCGCCTGTCTTTGATCGACCATATTCGTTGGTTTCTACTCTATAGAGTCCAAGATGCTTTTCTCTATTGATAGTACACATTTGCACAGCTTCTTAGTACCCTAGAGAAGTAGTTGGAGAGAGTATATGCTACCCCAGCTATTACTCAATATATATACTTGTGGTACGTCATGATTTGCCCATATTTGTTATTATTTGACTGTATTGCATGACAATTTATTAATTTAAATAAACGACCAGCACTTATCGTGCCATCTGTGAGTTCCAACGAAGCTTGAGGAATTCCCCTACTTCATCAGAATTAATTGAAACAAAGGGCTGGCACTCTTTGGCTATTAAAGACTGCAATTCAATTGAAGGGTATTCAAGGGTCTCTTCATTGCATTAAAACAGTAGAGCGAAACCATAAGCTTAAAATATCAAAGTCTCTTAAGAAATATTTGAATAATTTCGGCACAGACTGTGCGAACCGAAATGTGGGTCAGTAACTTTTTGCAGTGAGGTTTAATAACCTTCTATTGAGCATAAGAGACCTGTTTTAGGGGCTTATCGCTTATACGATTATTTTGTGTATTTATTTGAATACGAGTACATATAGATGTGTGTAAGGCAATTAATAAAAATTATGATTATTGTCAGAAGAATTGTGAAACTGTCAACGTCTTTTTCATTCAGTTTGATTTACGTTTAAGTGTCGCCTTCTTATCATTTACAGACATTGACCAAACAAATAAACAATTAAGTGAACGACCGATACGCACATCCATAAAAAATACTATATATCTGTTTATATATATATCTACACATCTCGGCAAATACGCTTAGATAAACTGGCAGAAAGTTCTTGTTTAGAATGCGTTTTTATTGGCCAAGTAAACTCTCAAAGCAGCTTAGATAATAATCATATCTGAGAACAGACGCGACACAGAAATACTAAAGCAGTCGTTGCAGTTGCAACAATAAATTGGTAATACGATCTGTAAACATATTTAGTCTACCGTCTACCAACTGTTTTCCCAATAAACAGAATTTCCTTATCACTTTGTAATGGTCATTTTTTACTGCTGAGTAAAGATTTTGATATAAATTTAATCGAATTGAAACCGATCTTAATATTTCAATTAACCTAGCTAAAAATTTGGCAGATGGAGATGCCTCCTTCAACTCATTTCGTGGCAAAGTTTTAATACCCTATAAAAAGTTCCATAGAATATTAAGTGTCATTCCTTTTTTATGAAAAATCCGTACTAAATCCATTTCATGCTGAAACTCCGTAATCAAAAGTTCCCTGAAATAAATCATTTTAACGTGGCTAACTAGCAATTCAGTGAGTAATCAAATAATTTGAATACATTCCGTGCTCTTAGCTTTTATTAAATTTCCAGCACTTTTTTTAATGATCATTTGCATTAACTCCAACACTTTATCAAATGTTTTTTTAGTGCCCCAAAGAGTTGTAAAAAGTGTCTAAAAACTTTTTCACCAAATCGGGTCTAAGTATTTCACCATTCTCTCTCTTACTCTCTTTTTCGAAACTCTCCTTCGTTCTGTTCCTCTCTGCTTCGATACCACAAACAAGCAACAGTTGTTTTATATGAAACTGTTTTACATTTTGCTAGAATAAATCAAATACTGGCATAACAGATTGCAGCTGTGATTAAATATTATGCGATAGAATCAAATGAATATATACTAAGTAGTATATATATTAACATTTCATAGACACATACATATATACAGCAAGGTATAAAACTTAATCGGGGTAATAATACAAAAAAAAAACCGGCAAGCAAATTGTTGGGTTGTCAAGGGGTTTTCGGGTAGGGTTGGAGGAGGAGCGGTTCGCGGCGAGGCGCGGCAATGAGTGGTTCGGGGGTTGTTGTTGCTATTTGCATTTGCTTTGCAGCGTCTAAAAAAAACTTATGTGGAAAACTTGAACAAAAGCGCCTAAAAAACGCCAAAGAATAATAATTATTATCAGAGTTAATGACGTAAAGCGGCAGACAAATTGCCGCATACCGCGACAATTATTGAGTACAATATTATATACATATATATTTATATATATATATATATATCATAGACCTACCCAGAGCTGAGTGTTTTTATTAAATTAGCCGTTGGATTGTTTAATTAATTGCTTGGTTTTTTATCACAAATTTGTTGTATTTATTTTGCTGTCGAACACAAACCACTTGAAGCTTTCGATGTTGTAACACGTGCGGAGAAGTTTTCTCTATAGGTGTGTGTGTGTGTGTGTGTGTGTATGTAAATATATTTCCCGGCAAGCACAGGCGAACTTTCACGAATCCGCTAAACCGATTCCAAGCACCCGCCGCGGCGCACAGCTCGAATGCAACTGAAACATAAAGAAAAACAGAAACTGAATGGAACATGCGAGAGCACCAGTCCTTCTCTTAGTCGCACTCTCTCACTCTTCAATCCCCCAGCTGGGAGAGCGTGCGTGCCGTTCGAAGAGTCCACATATTCACACATACATATAGCCAGTGTCTTATCGTTTGAGCGCCTTTCGAGAGTCTACACACGTCTACAAGAGTCAGAAATCGAAATTGCAGATATTATTAACATTAGCTGAACATTTTTTTTGAAAATTCCTTCTCAATTCCTTCCTTCTTTACTGGTTTAAATATATTATTATGTGTATATATAGTATTTTTCTGATATTGGGTCTTTTATAAAGAGTTAAGGATTTATAAATATGGGAAATATATTTTATTATTATCATTATTATTATTATTATTAATATTTAAAAAAAAATGCATTATTTTCGGGAAAATGCCAGAAAATAATTCCTTTCTATATGTTTTATTTTATTTTTTTGTTTTTTTTTGAATATTTTTGAACTTATTTTAAGATACTTCATTTTAAAACTATTTGTTATAGTTTTAGTACGAAGCATCTTATTTTTTTTTAAATATTAACATTCAAAATAAAATCTATCTATCTACGGAAAAAAGGAAGAAAGGAAGCTCCAACCTTCAAGTTCTTCTAGCAGGTTCTCGCATCTCGTTCGCGTATGGAACGCCTTTTCTACTCCGAATTTAAACTTTTCTTATCAACTCATTTACAATTGTAATTGAATATTTATGCGGAACCAAAACATTAAAAGAAAGAAAAAAAATTGAAAGAAAAAAAAGTTGAAAGAACGTGACATACTGTAGAATTGTTGGAGGAGTGTTTAAGCGCTTAACTCCCCAATTCCCCAAAACTGAATCTTCGGTGGAGCGGTACGAATAGTCGCACTCGCATTGGTACTCGGTATAATTTGCATGGCCAGCAAAATGTCCGAAAAGAAACGAAACGAGTCGAATCGAACGCATTTTCAGTCCACTCAGCGTCTCTATATTCATATTGGATTTGCGCATATCATTAAGGCACACTGGCCTGAGAGACGGCAATTATATGTCAGATAGTCAGATCTAGGGGCCAGGTAGTCGCTGGATTTTTTGCCAAGCGTTGGAACCAAGGTGCATACGATCTTATCGCACCTTTGGTTCGGTCTCTTCGGCTGGGACGGTGTCGGTTATAAGGCACAAGCCGGGCAGCATGTCGAATCAGTTCTGTGCTGGCCTTGCCCTTGTCGGGGCCGTGAGTTGGGTTCGGGTTCGGTTTCGGTTTCGGGTTTTCGTCTCCTAAGATAAAATTGTGTCGAGTCACTTAATTCCACCTCCTGCGGCGGTGTCCCTGTGGAAAATATATATTTTATTTATCGTACAGACACGATGAAAAAGCCGCTGAGCCTGCGCTGGGCACTGCAGCTGCTTAAGACGCTGCTCTTGCGCATTCTGACCCATTTTAAAGGCGAACCTCAGATCAGCTATCCCGGACATAGGCTCCAGATTGTGCCCAAATATGTGCCCATACCGCGAGTGAAGGGCTTACCAATTGTGGGCACACTCTTCGATTTGATAGCAGCCGGTGGTGCACCACAGTGAGTTCTGGATATCCCAATTAACTACTATTGTTTTAGGCTATGAAAATCTCCTCCAAATCTTCCGAGAATTCTATGGAACTGTGTGGCAATAGAAACGTTTCTATTCGGTCAATGAAAGCACTTAAAAGTTTAGTATTATTTAGATCTGTTCCGAGTTCAGAGGAGAAGTTTTTTGTGCATTCAAGTGGACAGTAATTTTCGAAGAAATGGACCAGATCCAAGTTTCCAAAATTTGTTTGTTAAATCAAGGAACGTTTTTAAAAACCAAATAAACAGTAAAATACATATATACGTGTTAACTGATCATGCGATAAAGGCGGGAAACGCATACGAAGAGAATTTCAATAATAAATGACATATTGATTAACCAAATGGAAATATCGACGGCCTAGTTAACCGGCTCAAGTCAAGTAGTATAAAGCAACAAAAATATTGTGAAGACTTTAACGCAAATTCTGCAAGTATGAGCTCGGAATCGGAATCGGAATTCGGAACGAGTTATTTAATAAATTTATGGTGGATTTTTAAGGTTTTCATTCAGATCTTAGTAGCGTTATATCACGCAAGAATTGCATCATCTAAACAGCGCTTAAATATCAAGATTTTCAATAGGCTGCATAAATATGTGGATGCCCGACATCGGCAGTATGGGCCGATCTTTCGTGAATGCTTGGGCGGCACACAGGATGCAGTATTCGTATCGTCGGCAAATCTAATGCGCAGCGTCTTTCTACAAGAGGGTCACTATCCACAGCATCCGCTGCCGGATGCCTGGACTTTCTATAATAAACGGCATGCCTGCCAACGTGGATTATTCTTTATGTAAGTGGCGCATAAAATGAATTGCAAATCACTTGAGTATCAACGGGAATATCTAATTGATTCAGGGAGGGCGCTGAATGGCTGCACAATAGGCGTATACTTAATCGTCTGCTGCTCAATGGTAATTTGAATTGGATGGACGTCCATATTGAGAGCTGTACCCGACAATTGCTGGATAGTTGGCGTGCCCAGACAGAGGAGGCGCATAAAAATGGGAAGAATTACGAGCTGCCGCAGCTGGAGCAACAGTTATATCGTTGGTCCATAGAAGGTTGGCAAAAGAATACTAAATAACTATATATAAAAAGAAAAGCTTCTAATTTATTTAGAAATATTATTAATCTTGCAATTTGTTCAGTACTCTGTGGCATCATGTTTGGCTCCAGGGCCTTGACTTGCCCCAAAATGCAAGCAGCTCTTGAAGAATTCACACAGATCGTTCACAAAGTCTTCGAGCATAGCTCACGATTGATGAGCTTTCCACCCAGATTGGCGCAGTTCTTACGCCTTTCAATCTGGAAGGATTTCGAGAGCAATGTAACCGAGGTGCTGCAGCAGGGTGCAGCAATTATAGAGCTCTGCATCAAGTCCCACGAGCAACCCCAATCGGAACAGGAAGAGGCGCTCTATCACAAGCTAAAGGCTGCTGCAGTGCCTGATGAGATGATCAGGCGAATATTTGTGGATCTAGTTATAGCAGCAGGTGACACGGTCTGCCGATAAATAATATATATTAATTATGGATTGGATAATAATCAGAAGTTAACCTTTTACACAGACCGCCTTCAGCAGCCAATGGGCTTTATTTTTACTCTCCAAGGATCAGCTGCTTCAGCGACGCATCGCGAAGGAGCGTGCTGCAGCTGAGTCGCAGCTTCTGCATGGCTTAATCAAGGAAACGTTGCGTCTATATCCTGTGGCACCATTTATAGGACGCTACTTGCCGCAGGATGCACAAATTGGCGGTCATTACGTGGAGAAACATGTCAGTATATCGCTGTAAAAATCCACGGAAAAATTTAATTTTTATGTGGCAACTTTTCAACTTCACAGACTCTGGTACTGATCTCTCTATATACATCTGGTCGCGATGCATCACATTTCGAAGAACCGTTGCGAGTGCTGCCGGAGCGCTGGTTTCTCGGCGAGTCGGAGCAAGTGCATCAAGCGCATGGCAGTCTGCCGTTTGCTATTGGACAGCGCTCCTGCATTGGACGCCGTGTGGCCCTAAAACAGCTGCATGTCCTTCTGGGAGCATGTGCCACACAATTCCAGATGCAGTGCCTCAATGAGAAGCCTGTGGATTGCGTATTACGTATGGTCACTGTGCCCGACCAGACACTGCGGCTGTCTCTAAAACTAAAACCGGAGTTACCCAAAATGGAACCAGTTTAACATTCCCTATCAATTATGCTTACGTTTATAGGGTATATACATACATGACTTTACTGACCGAACAGTGATCTGATTCTTCTATAAAAAAGAATACCTTAAAAGTATGTAGGTATTTTTTAACCGGGTCATCTAGCTGTTGGATTATCCCAAATTAATTCATCCAAATAATTGTAGCCATATTTATAGTTTATCTTTTAGTTTAATTACAATCACAATTACCACACTTAAAATATAAAAAAAAATATATATTACTACACTTAAAATATAAAAAAAAAAAACAAAAAAAAAAGAACTGAATAAAAATAATTCTTCGGGTTGCCGAAGATTTAATACCCTTGCAGATAAAATTAATGAAATTCGTCAAAGAGTTTTTTAAAAGAAATTTGATATTTTAGCTATATAATTCGTGTTCCGATCAGACCAATAGACCTCTTTGCCAGTATATACCATAAAAAAAAAACAAAAAAAAAAGGAATTTATAAATAAGATTAAGGTCGAGAATGTTTATCTAGAAGAATTCCAGTGCTGCGACCGAGCAGTAGAAGCAACTGGGACTCATCTGCCTGTTTTTTATCCCGTGGCTGCTCGTAGCACTCACTGGCCACCCTCTTGAGGGTATCAGCCTCTCCGCCGGTGGCTTCGACCATTTGTCTCAGCACTCCCTGTGGATTTTGGAGCAGCAAATGGGGTATATCGAATTCCACCGCACTGCCAGCATCCATAACAATTATGCGATCCGAATCCATAACCGTATGCAGTCTGTGAGCTACAGTGAGCACTGTGCAGTGTTGGAACTTGACACGAATCGTGCGCTGAATCAAGGAATCAGTTCTGCAAAAAGTAGATTTTACTTAAATTGGATCAATTTGAACTCAAAGGATAAGGTACTAACAGCAGATCCACATTGGCAGTGGCCTCATCCAGCACCAGAACCTTGTTGTTGCGCAGAATTGCACGCGCCAGGCAGAGTAATTGTCGCTGACCCACACTAAAATTGCTGCCTCGCTCGGTTACCATAAAGTCCAGGCCGGGAATTGCCGAGCGTAGTTCCACATCTTCAAGAGATTGCCACAATTCCAAGTCACTGTAGTAGCCAAAGGGATCCAGATTATAGCGTATGGTAGCAGAGAAAAGCACAGGATCCTGGGGTATAATCGAAATTCGTGTGCGCAGCGTTTCCAGCGAGATGCTGCCTGTCTCAATGCCGTCTATATAAATGCCACCCTCAATATAGGCCAGACGAAACAGTGCACCAATCAGTGAGGATTTGCCAGCACCCGTGCGTCCCACAATGCCCACCTTCCAGCCTGGCTGAATGGTTAGGTTGAGACGTTGCAGCACGGGTTGGGCATTGGGATCATAGCGCAAGCTCATGTCACGGAATTCGACTTCTCCATGCTGAGGCCATTGTTGAGGTGGCTCCTTCATGCCATAGACCTCCGATTCCTGTTCCAATACTGTGTATTCCAGAACTCGCTCAACGCTGGTCATTTGCTGCAGTGACTCGGCCACCTGACGGACACAATATTGCAGCATGCCGGTCAGGAGTAGAGCCTGAGAGATGGCCAGACCCACGTTGCCGCTGTAGGTGACTGAAAAAAAGAAGTTAATGTAATAATATTAATCCGACTTTTGTTTAACTTACATTCGCTGGAGATGATGAAGCTAAATGTGACCGCCGAAAGGAAGATGCAATTGATGCCGTCTACCCACAGTCCGAGCGCTGTATTGCTGGATTCAGCGAGTTGCCAGACGCCGCTGTGTACATTCTGTAGTTGATCAAACTCCTCGGCTGCCACATGCTGCATGTGGCGCGAACGAATGATGGAGATGCCTGACAAAGTGGAGGTCAAATGGGAAAAGACAGGACTACGACAAATGCCCTCCATACGCTTCAGATCCTGCGAGGGTCGCATATAAATCTTCAGCACACACATATCCAGGATAGCGACAACTATGACAGCCGGAAAGAGCACAGGATTCACCACTAGGATCAGCACCAATATACCCATTATAACCAAGCCATGTTGTATAAACTCTAGCATATTGCGCGGTAGCCATTCATCCATTGTGCCAATATCCTTGGAAAAGCGATTCAATATCCTGCCAGAGGTGTTGTTGTGGAAAAATCTCATCGTCGCATGCAATATGCAACTGAACATGCGCTCGTGCAACACCTTGGATGCATGCATGCAGGTCTTGAGGAAAAGAAAACCTCGAAAGGTGGTCATAATCACCACGCCAAGGATCAGACCACCATAGATATACATGCACTGATAAGTGGTAAATGTGGTGGGCTCTCCCTGATATCTGAGATGCTCCTGCTGCGTCCAGATATTGGCAAAATAGTCGGAGCTGCTGCATATTACCTGGGATAGCACCATGATGCACACCATGAAGCTAAAGCCCAGAAATGTGCTGCCCGCCTTGAAGTACTCGTACCACACACGTCCTGAGATGCCTCCTGTTGCTTGCTTCTCAGCTAGCTGATTGTTATCCTTTTCAGCTACCTTCAGCTGATCGACGTCTGCGCCCTGAGTTTGAAAATAATATGGTTAATATGTGAAGAGTTCTTGAAGAGATTAAGACTAGGAGGGACACATTTCTTTCCTTTCTGGTTAGTGTTAAATATTTCTCTTGGAAACATATTTAATATTTGAATAAAATATTATCTTCAAATCGTAAATAAAACGTAATAAAAATGTCTTACATTATCTGTAAGTCTGTTAACAGACCTACGGAGGAATTGACTGTTGTTGATCAAGAATATATTTACTTTATATAGTCGGAGGTAGCACGGCAGGTGGGCTTCATTTATCCGTATTTACCGACTACTAAATTTGTTGGATTACACAACAACTATGGAGAGATAGGGATGATAATCTAATGATAAGCTTAGATAAGATTCAGCTATTGAACTAACCTTCCCCAATAGCTTGAGAGATTTGAACAAAATTGAAAGAGGATATTTCAAAAACTGTGTAATACTTACAGACTTTTTACGTTTCCGCAATGGTATGGAGCTATCAGAAACTATATCCAGCTCATCATCTTCATCGGGATCTTCAGATTCATCTAGTTCGGCCAAAGGCGCTAGTCTAATTTCCTCTACCACAGTTTCTTCAGTTTGATTGGGACTGTCCAGCAATTTGGCAAAATCTAGATCACTATTAATAATATCCTGATAGGTGCCTTGAGTCAGGACTTGCCCTTGATCCACGATAACAATCCAATCGACCTCGGAAAGAAAATGCACTTGATGGGTGACCAGAATGCGAGTAGCCTTCTGCTGAGCCAGTCTGCCGCGTGGTCCAATGACTTCGTCAAAGAGATGCCGACCCACATGCGCATCAACGGCACTCAAAGGATCGTCCAGAAGATAAATAGATGCAGACTTGTACACGGCACGCGCCAGGCCAATGCGAGCACGCTGGCCACCGGAGAGAGAAGCTCCACGATCACCAAGAATAGTCTTGTCTCCATGGGGCAACTGTTGAAAGTCGGTGAGCAGAGCACAGGAACGCGTCACCTCCTGATAACGCTTGGGTTCGTACTGCTCACCAAAGAGTATATTATTGCGAACGGTGCCTGTGAAGAGCCATGGCTCCTGCGAGGCATACGAAATTTCATCCTGCATGAAAACTTTTCCATCAATAATGGGCAACTCACCAAGCAGAAGCTGAAGCAGCGAGCTCTTGCCTGCGCCTACAGGACCAATAATAGCACAAAGTTGACCCTGGCTAATCTGCAAATTAAAGTTTTGAAGAGTGCGTTGTGGCTTCTCCTGCTCCCAGCTAGCATTGATCTGCTGTAGAATTACAGCTTCCTTCAATGCATTGTCAAGTTGATTGTTCATTGGCTTCTCTTGACGTTCCTCCTGTTGCAAAAATGCCTGGATACGGCGCAATGAGACTAGAGCCTCGGCGCCGAGATTCATGGCCAAAGGATAATAAACGGCTACCACAAGTTGCAGGATGTCATAGTAAATAACGACGGAAAAGACGAAATCCGCTGTAATGCTCTGACCCAGCAGAGCAGTCGCGGCCAGCGTTAAAAATAATGTGGTGCGCTGTATAAAGAATCGCGTGGTGCGCTGAAATCCATACAAATAGTTGGCGAAGCGCAGCTGTCTGATCTCACTGTGCCTGGCATCGGCCACCACAGCCTGAAAGGAATTCTCCCAGGCATACATCTTAATCACCTGTATACCCTGCATTAGTTCATTCATGATTCCAACTCGCACATCGGTTCGTTCAGCAATCCGTTTGCGCAGCGTTGAGGTCAACTTAGTGAGCGCTGTCTGTACGGGCACTGTCTTCAGCAACAGTCCCAGAACACCCACTAGAGCGGGTATACCTTTTTGTTGCCATATGATGTAACAGGTGACCACAGCATGAATGGGCAATATCCAGATGTAATGAGTGAAAACTAGTGCATAATCCAATCGGCTGACATCATTGGAGATCAAATTAATTAAATGACCCGCTGGTGTGCCGCCCACTGTTCTCATCGATAGCCTCAGGGTCTTCCGATAGACCAAGGAGCAGCAGGCTATACGCATTCTTGCACCCATCAATCGTTGTCTCAGGTACAAATGATGCCACAGGAAACAGGCTACGAAATTGGTGCCCACCAACATTCCACCCAAAATATATGCATCGTTCCAAACATATAAAGCAGAGCGTTCCAAGGGTATCGTAGAGTTATCTATAAAGTAGAGGGGAGGAGAGATATAATAACTTAAGCTATAAATTTAGAGTTAATCTTAGTCAGACAAACCTATACGATTTTTTCCAAGCACTATTTAATCTATTTACTTTGATTCTACTTACTATTTTCAGCACTTACGAGCACTTCGGTTCCATTAGAAGTATAATTCTGGAGCAGATTGGAGAGTCCACTGGCCACAGGCTTTGCATGCTGCAACTGTTGCAGCAGTTGGGCCAACACTGCGGCTGTTATCATTCTATAAAACGATCAAAATGTAAGTCATACTGTCAAAAACTATATATATCTATATATATTCACTTGAGCGTTATATATAAGAAGCATAATCCACCATTGATAATGAAGGGAACCCAAAAACAGTTGAGCAAAGCATTGCGTATATTTGGTTTGCGTGATTTCTGCTCTGCTGTTTCCAGCTCCCTGTTCCATTCTCTGAAAAAAGTATACGGGTATACTGAGTATAAAATAATAAAATATATATATAAAAACGAGCGAATACTCACTGCTCCAGACGATCACCTAGCTGCTCCGATTGATCTGCTTTCATACATTTTGTTAGATCATTCGTATTCAGTCCCTGCTTCGATCCTCTGTATAGCATGGGCACAGCCCAGGCGAATGTTAAATGTGATAAAAAGTTCGCTTCTTGACATGGATTTTTTCGCTGCGGCTTGGTGCTGCTATCCATTTTTACTTCTCTTTGAGGGCAACAGCGTGGTCCGCGCACAGCTCCGACCGGTTAACGCGCTTGGAAAAGAATGCCGTCTCATTTTATAATACAATTACTCTCGTCCGCATAATCTTATCTTAATATAAATGCAATTTACTATAATTTTAGCACATAATCTTGCTCAAGCTCAGCGCGAATCTTGTATACTCTATATTTACACTTGGCAGCAAGCAAAGAAAATAAATGTTTCTGCTTATCAATTAACCCAATTAAAGCAATTTCAATCTTTTTTTTTTTTTTTTTGTGAAACGATTGT
Source organism: Drosophila repletoides (assembly GCA_018150835.1). Lineage (NCBI taxonomy): Eukaryota > Metazoa > Arthropoda > Insecta > Diptera > Drosophilidae > Drosophila > Drosophila repletoides. Next base: position 856,280 of record JAECWQ010000202.1, read on the forward strand.
GCTATCTGTGTCCTTAATTTTTTTTCTTTTTTTAGGCACATTAAACCAATTTTTGATTGAAGTAAAAGCAATTAATTTTTAATGGAATTTCCAATTTTACCTACTATTATAGTGTAAATGGCGTCAAGTAACCTAGTCAAGATTTATATATGTTTATTGTGACTGATAAGATAGATCAAATGTTATGAGCAGTAGACAACATTTGCCCGCTTTACAAGCCGTCTGTCGAACCACAATAAATGTTAAAAACTGTTCTCTACTTTTCAATACAAAAAATACAATTTCTCCTTTCTTTGTTCATTCGGTTATTCCCCGAATTCTTCTATATTTTAATTTTTTCTCTCTCCTCTCAATATCTCAATATCAATTCTGACGCTCTTGCATTTTGTCTGCTTGGAAGCGCTTGGAATGTGATAATTTATTTTCTATTTTTGGCCCGTTGATTATTTCTTTTGTTTATCACCTGCAGTTTCTCTCTTTATTCAAAAGCTTCCCTTTGTGAATATCTTACTCTGTCCAGTTGGACATTTTTCTTTTAATTCTTTTATTAATTCTTTACGTACAAACATAATTTTTATAAACATTGTAACTAAAACAAGAGAACTGCTTTAAGACGACAGCATCGCCTTCAGCAGGATATAAACGAGGAGCACAGCACATAAAATGAAAAGTCCAAAAGATGCTACTCCAAAGTAGGTATGACCAACGATCAGCGCAAATACAATGACACCTAGTGTTTTTATCGAACCGAACGTACGTAGACTGATTCGTGGAGGCAACTGATTCTCTAATATATCCTTATGGCCTTGATGTTTTTCAAACCATTGCTCTGTCATAGGTGCGAACAGCAACTGACGTGAGAGCTTTCCGAAGAAGTCATCACGTGCATACCACGCCTCCAGGCGACTGCCAAACTAGGGAATTGAAAAAAGAAAAATTGTAAATTAATAAATTCGTTTTAGCTGTACGACTGTATGACTGACTTTCTCATTGATGAACTCAGATAGAAAATGCATAAGTCTGACTAGGGGCGTTATCTCATGGGATTTAATGGGCAGCAGCGTGGGATCTACTGTGATCTGCAAATTTGAAGCATTTAGCGACATTTGCAGGGGCGTCAGTTTTGAAGTGTCCAAACAATCGTTTTCATCGAAAAAGCTAAAATTTTGTGCTGTGGGTGAGGCAGGCGGACTGGGCTCCTCTGGTACCTTTTCTTGAATACACAAACTGTCTGGATTCACCTGCAAAAAAGGCTTTTTTAAAAACTGGCATACTTATTTCAAATGAAAACTTACGGCAAATGCGTTACAGAAAGCATATATAGACTGGCGCAGCAATTCAGGTATAGGCTCAGCCTCGCGCAGTAACGCTGCATCTGTCGAAGACTCGTCTACCAGTTTTTTGTACAAATATTTAAGAATACCCTCCGAGCGCTCTCGCTCTAAAATCTCCTTGCGCAACACACTATTATCCCTCATCACGGCATTCCGCGACGTACTAATGACATAAAGGAAACTTTGAATACGCGACTGCGCTTGCTTACTGAATAGCGGTGGTAAATTCATGTTGGCCATTGAATTCCATTGCGTATTATGTGATTTGCTGCAAAAAATTAAATATTTTTTATTTGATGATATTTGAACGTTGTTTGGCCCACCTACTTTAACATATTGACCTGACGTTGTGGGGAATCGTAGCCATAAATATTGCCCGAGTGCTGCTTCTCGCAACGCGCTAGATACCCTATTAAATCCGGATGGGCAAAAGTCTTGGAAAGACGATGTAGTATGTGCACATTGTGATAAACGGAGTAATCAAGGCGCTCAAAACGAGGCAGCAGTTGCATAAAGATGTGCGTATATACAGTCAGATTGTCCATTATAAAGTCTTCCCACTCCTTGGTTATAGGTGGATCATCTTTTTCGCGTCTGCTGCAAATTGAAATCATTAAGAGGGAACGATATTTTAGCCATCAAACTTACTTTCTGGCATTGGTGGCAGCGAAGGTGTATCTCCAGGGCTGTATATAGCTTAGCCACAGCTCTAGGACAACTCTAAGAGAGCTGTCTAGCGGCCAGCGTTCGATTAAGCCACAAAGGAAAGCATATATGCTTGCCTTGAGCATAGGTTGGGATACCTTGCGCAAGGTACAGAGTGGAGTGCGATCCACCAGCATTCCATTGCCAAAGAAATGAATTTGCTTGATGAGGGTACGCACTCCACGCACAAAATCACTACTAGGCATATGATATTCCGACTCAATATCGTAGCGCAGCCAAATATCCACAAAGAAATAGAGTACAGATTCGGAACGCCAAGTAAAGCCGCGTCCAGCAACACCACTGCCATCTGTCGATTGTGGTCCACCGCTTCCACTGGTGCCGCCCGTTCCCGCTTCAGTGCTTCCACTCCTATAGGAACTAGGCAGCTTGAGATAACGCAACTGACGCATCGGCTGCAAAGCTTGTGGTGGTAGCTGTTGCGAAGCCTTGACGGTGCTGCAAAAATTCACAGGCTGTATTCTTGCATCCGGATACTGCGGCAAAAAGTTATCAAGATACTCTGCCGTCAGCAATTGATAAACAGTATGTAAGCATTCAGTATGTATCTGCAGCGCAATTGGATTTACTGTGTGTAGTGGTTGCAACGCATACAACACGAAGTGAAATATGTAAAAGTCAAATGTGTTCAGGGACAGTGTGCTCACTTGGTGCTTCAGCGGATCAATGTTAATCAAATCCGCATAAAACATGGGAACAGCTTGCAGCATACTCATGAATTTGCGCTGTGAATAGAGTAAGCAACGATTATATAGTAGAGACCTGGAATATTATCTCTAAATGGGGTATACCAACCGGCAACATATTGACGTCGATATCAAATTTTATTGTCTCATTCAGGAGCCGATGGCAGATCTGCATCCAAACGCCGTTGACGCCAAAAAATTGATGCAATCTTTCGAAATAATGCGGAGCATTGTCGAAAGTCGTCGTCCGTAGGCCCCAACCCAAGGCATGTCCATTAATGCCGAATATGGAATGTACTATGAGCGGGTATATTTCCTGTATTTGCCTCACTGTGCAGCGCTCGAATAATATTTCCAATTGATACAGCTTATCTAACAGTGGTAGACCCAGCACATGCAGTATCTGGCTCTAAAATATCATTTAATTATTAAATGCATTAATTCATCCTATTCTTAAAAAACTCACATTTAAGTTTCCTGGCGGCATTAGTTGAGACATGTTGTCGGCGTTTTGTTTTGTCGGACTGTCAAACTGTAGTTTATACTTTGTAAGCGTTGCCAGCTTTTCATTTCTTATCGATAAGTGCAATCGATTTACGGTGTCTTAAAGGCGCGCACTTTCTATTTAATTTCTTAAATACATATATCTTATTTTTAATAAATAATCAACATACATCAGCAAACGTTTTGGTGCTTATTTCGAAAATAACCGAAATTCCCTGACTTAAATTAATCTTGCAAATGTTTATATGTTCACGAATTCTTGTGCCCATTTACTAAGCCAGGGCTACAAGAACAAGTTTTAATAAAGGCTTGGTATTTTTTTGTTCATCAAATACGGTCACACTGACCACGATTACAGCCGGCGTTTATTTTGGTGTTTTATTGTGCGTGTTTTTAATTCTGTTTTACATCATTTAAAAGCAATAAAATGAAACGCAGGAGCCAAACGCAAGCGCAGGCTCCTAAAGAGGTCAACAAGAAGACAAAGGACAAGGCAGGCGCTCTTACCTTATCACAGTTCAGCTCGGATGCCATTTGGCAGGTGGGTGCTTCGCTAAGCAAAACGTTTAACCGCAAGTTGGCAAGTTGCACGACTTGGAAATACTCTGTACTCTAAAAATATATATCAATTTTGCTGCTCTATAAGTTTTTTTTATATATTAATTCCTAATACCCTGTTCAACAAAATACTAATTTCCCCTCTTTTACAGCTAGCATCACAGTACTGGTTGCCGGAAACCAAGTCAGAGCACTTACCTTACAATGCGGACATTATTGATCGGATTTACAGGGAAGAGATGACAGGCGGGAAAGCCAGTGCACGTCGCATCACCATGCTAGAGTTCAGCCAATATCTGGAACAGTTTTTATGGCCTAATTATAAACGCGAGAAGGCTACACACGCTCACCTCATGTCCATAGTATTAATGGCAAATGAGAAATTTCGGGAGCGAGTCGAAGTCTGGACGGTGTTTGAGCAATTGCCAGACGAGTATCCTGGTTTTTTTCGCCACGTGTTGGAGTCTTGTTTGCCGGCACAGGCAACAGATAAAAAGAAAAACGGAAGCACATTGAGAGAACGTACAGCATTACTTATGTTTCTCAATCATTGCTTTAACAGCATGGAAATCGAGCTGTGCCGGGAACAGGCCAAACGTCTTGTCTCCCTCTCAATGTGGCACTGCCTGCAGCCCCGTAAGTAACATTCATATTCACCTAATATAATATAAACTTAATTCTTATACCACTTTTATTATAGGCCGTCGCGATCAGGAATTGCGAGATGTGCCCGAATGGCGTAAATATTGGAAGCGTCTACAGAAAAAGGAGAAAGATAATACGGCCAAGCCTGATATTATGTGGGAACGTCACTTTATGCAGAATCTTATAATAGATTTTCTCAGCATACTTGAACGCGTTCCCGCCGAGGGCGAACTAAACAGTAATGTTGTGCACTACTGCGAACGCTTTCTGGAGTTCATAATCGACTTGGAGGCCTTGTTGCCCACACGCCGCTTCTTTAACACTGTCCTCGATGATTGTCATTTGATTGTGCGCGCTCTAATGAGTCCGCTGGTGCAGCGGGAGGAGGGAAAACTATTTGGTCAGGTATGTGTCAGACTTTGCTTGTTTAATTAGTTGTGGTTTTCCCATTATAAATTAGTTACAAATTTAAGTACTCAAATCTCAATGTTTAACATTGTTAAACTACAGAAAACACTTACAGAATAGTTCTTATAATTAATTGTTAGACTCAACTCGAGTTAAGTTCAGATTAGGTGGACGGCTGGCTAATCTCAGTAGTCATTGCCATTCATATAGTGCAGCTCATCGCCCCAATCGCTCGTTGAGGGCGGTTCATTATAGCAGCAGGATTTCTTTAGCAAGAATGTGACATGACGCTGTCGCAGCACACATATGTATAGCAGCAGTGGCGCCTGGAACGCATTTACTATGATATGCGCATAAAGCAGGCCGTCCAGGGCCAGCCAGGACATGGTAAGAAACAGCCAGGCAAATGACATTACCAACATCATCAGCGAGAACATGATAAAGCTGTGAAAGTAAAAACAGAATTACTCAAATTAGATTATAATTTAATAGAAATCCAAACAATTGCGCTTACTTGGCCTTCAGCTTGTGCGCAATGCGTCCGTAAACGGTGCGACGGTTGATCAGCTTCCTTGTGGTCACATAGAAGAAAATATTGATGATAATGGTGCAGGCAATGGGCGCAAAGAATATGCATATGCCCAGCCAGCCAATTGTCTGCTGTTCTCCACGCAAATTCTCCTTTTTGTATGAGTCTGCATCGAGGAAAAAGTGAGCAAAGATTGCTAATCCGGCCATTGTGGCTGTGCAGCCCCAAGCATAGGCTGAGTAATAGCAATATTTGCGTCCATCCGTAACGCGCAGAAAAACATTCCTTGATCGAAACGTTTTCCATATATAATAGCCAAAACTGTTGAGCCAAAAGAATGCTGCCAGCAGACTGAAGCACAGTATTATATCCGCCACAATGAAGCTGACATGATTGGTGAAATCGGTGAATATACAAACGAGATCCGCCGCTTGGCTCACCATCAAACACATGGCAATTGTTGTCACTATATTTCCGACCAGATCTCTGCTAAAAGAAACACAAATTAAGCATACAAAACGGAATGAATAATTTTTCCCTTATATTATTAAACCGTACTCACCTTAACGTAGGTAAAATGAAGTAAATGATGGCTATAATCAGCAATATAATCAGCGAAATGACATGAAATATGGGATTTAGTATTTTTTGCAACAAAAAGTTCGAATCATTCCAATTGTTCTCCTTTTTGGCCAGACAAATGTGGGCAAATAAACTATGCTTGTGCTCCGGCGAAATTGCCTATAAAATAATACAAATTCTTGAGTTAATTTCGTTTTAAAAGAGTCTTAGATAATGTACTTACCCTATCCAGGCAGTACTGGCCTTGGTCGTAGTCATAGTAGCGTGGTTTATTCGCCTCTGCCAGCTCCTCATCGTAATCCGTTTGTATGCCGCGCTGTTCATCAGATTCATCCTCAGTATTTGTATAATGTCTCAATTTTCCATCGTCGAGTAGTACCAGTTTATCATAGCTCTGCAAGAGAAAGTCTTAGCTTTATAATTACAGGGTATTTTAAGCAGTACTTACGCCAGCATAGTCCAAAACAGGCCACATCTGTTTTATGCCACAGTTGGGTAAGCCGATGACGAACTTGAATTGGGCCACAGGTCTGTTCTGATCGCCTCCGTAGCTGGTAAACATGGGCGCAAAATAGTCTATAAAAAGATAAATATAGTAAAATAGCAACTGATCGTTAAAGTGCATTTGCGAACCCGTAAACAAAGCGAATTATAATAACAGGGTATAAAGACTACTCGAAACTCCATAAATACAACTATAAACATAAACAAGCAGTGCTGTTTCTGCTCCAGATTCTGTCCCTGTGGTAGCATCATCCATCCATCCATCAATTGAATTTCCGACAGAATTGCAAATTGTGTAAAATTCTCTTTAATCTTTTCACTGTTCCCTTAAAAGGCGGATGTAGTTGTTGATGTGAATGAATGAATGAATGATGTACGACTGACTCACTATTCACTTAGTTTACTTCACAAAGATCTGTTAATTTGCATGATAATACAGATTATAACAATCTATCTCTGAATTAATATTCTTTTTGCAAGTTTGGACTCAGACTCCGAAGCATCTGTGAATCCAATTGAAGTTATACTAATCAACAAGTAAATATTTCATAGATAGAAGATATCATAATTGAATTGAAATTGAATAATCAATGAAATCAATTTGGTAGAATGAAGTGTAGCTGATTTCAGCTGGGTTCAGTTGAATCAGGTTCGATTTAGGTCCTGGAATATAATCTCCTATTCGACCAGAACTTATGTTGTAAGTGTCTGTAGTCTAGTGTTCTGCTTTTGTGGAACCAATTTCATAAATTTCTTATCATTTTTTAATTTGACGACCATATGGAATCAAAGGAATGAATCTCTTTGGCAAGCATATGGCACTCCTCAATAGAAACCCCCACACAGACATACATACTTATATCATGACTGTGGATTTTATAAAGCAATTGAAAGGGGACTTTTGGGTAGCTCTTGTTCCGGAATTGATTGCCAGCAAATGGGCCATTAAATGTTGGGCATATGTTGCATGCCAAGAGCCAAAAAAAATCTATAAAGTTGAATGGCCAAAGCCGGCAGCTAATTGCGTGTGGCAAGCGTTGCCAATGACAACATTTTTGTAGTTGTGTGAAGGAATGTAGAACTGCTCCTTTAGGAACTTACCCGTTGCGTTGACCTGCTGACATGTATTATTCACATGTATCTCGAATTTCTCACAGCATTTGTTGACCAGCACCTGATTGGGATCGTTGGCCAGCAGCGGCACAGTGGATTGCATTAAGTTATTATCGTTATTGGCCACATGTGCACTGACAACGACAACAACAGAAATTGCTTGTAGTGTTAACAAAAGGCAGCTGCCTCTGGCCAGGTATAGCAAGATTTGCGCGCCAAGCATCATTCCGCACAGATACAGATACAAAGATACAGCAGTAGTGGCTACAGATACTCTGACTCTGGGTATGGGCAATCGTAATCGAATGCGTCATCAAGGCTGTGACTGATGCCGGTTTCGAGCCAAGATCATGACTTGCATGACAACAAAAAACAAAAAAAAAAGATAGTGAGAGTTTTTTATTCTGCTCTCTCTTTTGTTTTTTGTAGAGTTTAAATTTCAGTTTAGAATTCAACGTAATTTTATAGTTTCACATAGTCCGCACAAATACACACAGAATTTTACATACGCAAAAATGTTTATGGATACAATTTCTTATTTGCTAAACAAAAATTTTTGTTTGTATTTTTATGCAGCTAGCGCAAAAATTCCAACAGACAACGAACTGCTCTGCCGACCAACAACTGACTGAGACTCTGTTTCAGTCTCAGTCTTTGTCTCCGTCTCTGTCCCGGTCTCCCTCTGTCTGGCTGACTGTCTCGCTTTCTCTGTCTCTCAATAGCGTCAGCTTGTGCTCTTAACTTCTAGTCACTAAATGGAGAGCAACATCAGCATGGGCATTGGGCTAAGTGTAGAGTTGCCTCTCCCTCTGCCCCTCTACCATTCCCTACAGGCAGCAGCAGCAACCACCAAACATACTCTGAGAAAAAAGTTGAAGCAGGGCTTTGAAACCAGCTCTCTTCCTCTCTCCGTCACTCTCTACACACACACACACACACACACACACACACACACACACACAGTTAGCGAGAGCTATACCCATTAAAAATGCTTAGGTAGGATGAACTGAATTTTAGCCTGTGTATGTTACAGATTTATTTTTTGGCTTGTTATTTAGATGTTTATTTCTTCAGTAGAGCTCAAAAATAACTTCTAGTTTTTACCATCAATTCAAATAGATTAATGCGGAAATTCTTTTATTTTTGAACACATAATCATACAGAGTATAATCAAGTCGAGCATTCTCAGGTAGTGCACTCTTGTTTTTTTTGTTATTTCAATTGAGCGACGGAAATTATCAATTGGAGCAGGCGACTCAAAGAACCGGCAAACTGAAGTGTATCTGTATTTGTGTATTTTGTCTGTCCTGTTAGCATCTGTGTGTGTGTGGTGTATGGTTCATTGTTTGTTGTTTGTCTGGCCGTGTGATGATGTGATAAGACGCCAGAGCACTTCATCTAGCGCATATGCAACCGCAAACCCAGGAAACGCCAAATGCAACTGCAGCAACCCCTCGGAAACAATACAAAACGCGTGCCTTGTCTTTCAACACTTTTTGGAGGCAGGAGAACGTTGGAGTTGGAGTTGGGGGCAACGGAACTCCAATATATTATACAGATCCCAGCTCCTGCTAAGAGCAGCCCTTCTCTTATCTCACATACTAATGTGGCATGAACTTATTTCTTTTCTTTCAAGAAGAAAACTATTCCAGCATTCAATATAAAAATTCTGTACATTTTCTAATATTTTTATTTCACCTTCAATATAACATTTCAATATTCGAAAATCTGACTGTGGACACTTTGCTAATTCTAGAAAGAGCGACACTTTCCGGGTCTTCTTTCTATTCAAACTCTCTGCTTACTTCTATCCTGAATATAAAATTTCACAGAGTTTTAAATTTCCGTTCTGCTGATTGCAATTCTTCCCCTGAGCCCAAAAAGGACTTCCGTCAACTATAGACAAACCGCTTTTTGCCCACTTGCTGCTGGTGCTGTTCCTTAAAGTAGCGCTCTCCTTTTACTTCTACTACTCGCTCTCAAACTCTTCCACTCTCCCAATGCCAAGTTAAGGTTGACAGTTTGTAGAGTTTTTTAATGCATGGCCAAAATGATGACGTAGCTAACATTAAGCGGCTCATAACAGGCTGGCCTCAAGCTACCTGTGCGAGCCCAAAGAGAGAGCATTACTTAATGATTCTCTTCTCTCTTTTTGTTGGGTTTATTCGTGTGGGTTTGTAGAATTCTGAGCACAGGTAGTAGTAGTGGTAGTGGTAATAGTAGTGGTAGTAGTAGTAAAACTATACACTAATGTGTTCCATTCAATGCACGCGTATACGGAGCAACACAGTAGCGGTTCAGACAGGTAAAGAAAGAACTATTTGAAGTTGTTCTTTGACTCCACTAAATATAAATATGGTTATATTCTTGGTCTGTCTAACAAGTTAGGCCAGTAATGTCCAAGTTAGAGTAGCTCCAGTTTGAGGATTTGAAAGGCTATTCATAATCCCCTACTATATATATAAGCAGATCCTATTCTCTTCATTTAATACGACTACAGAAACCTTCATTTGATAAACCCCTTTATTTATCTTTTCTAGCTGCTGGATATGCTGAAATTCTACACCCGCTTCGAGATCAACGATGTGACGGGTAATTCCCTAACGGATCATGATATGACCCAGCTGCATTATAAAAAGATAACTTCGCTGCAAAGAGCCGTATTTGCCAAGTTTACCTCGCTGCGAGTGTTTGCCCTGTCGAATGTGGCAACTGTGGACAATCGGGATTCGCTGGAGAAGCATTTCGGATCCTTGGATGCGGATGGACTGAAACAGATTGCTTCATTTCTGAATCTGGTGCCCGATGAGGCAGTCGCACCATTCCAATGGCATCGCTTGGATGAGGAGTTTCTACGAGAGTTGCTTATCACGCGACATGAGAAACGTTGCTCACAGTTGGAGGCACTGAACGAGATGCCACTATATCCTACGGAACAGATCATTTGGGATGAGAATGTTGTGCCATCGGAGTATTATACTGGGGAAACATGTCTGGCGCTGCCTAAACTCAATCTGCAGTTCCTTACGCTGCACGATTATTTGTTGCGCAATTTCAATCTTTTTCGGCTGGAGTCGACCTATGAGATACGTCAGGATATTGAGGATGCAGTGAGTCGTATGCTGCCCTGGCAATCTGAAGATGGTGATGTTGTTTTCGGCGGTTGGGCACGCATGGCGCTGCCTGTAGCCAGCTTTGCCGTAGTTGAGGTAGCCAAACCTCATCTCGGCGAGAAGAAGCCATCGCGCGTGCGTGCTGATGTGGGCGTAACGCTCTCTGTGCGCCGCGAAATTAAAGAGGAATGGGAAAATCTGCGTAAGCATGACGTGTGCTTTCTGATTACAGTCAAACCCACGCAACCCTACGGCACCAAGTACAATCAGAGGGAACCCTTTATACCACAGGTGGGTCTGGTCAGCGTGCGTGGCTGCGAAGTGGAGGGCATGTTGGATGCCAATGGGCGTGTCATAGAGGATGGCCCAGACCCGCGTCCGCAATTACCGGGCGAGCAGCGCCATTATCGCGTGTGGCTGGACTCCAATCAGTATCGCCAGGACATGGATGATTTGCAGGAGGTAAGTTCTATTTTCTAAAGATGGTTTAAAAGCTAATCAATCTTTTGTTGCAGGGCGCTGACGATGTTTACGAGAGCTTCAATATTTTGATGCGTCGCAAGCCCAAGGAGAATAACTTTAAAGCCGTACTGGAAACCATACGCCATCTGATGAATACGGAATGTGTGGTGCCACCCTGGTTGCATGATATACTCCTTGGTTACGGCGATCCTGCAGCGGCACACTACAGCAATATGCCCAATCAAGAACGCAGTCTGGAGTTCAATGACACATTTTTAGATTATGAGCATCTACAGGCCAGTTTTCCCGAGTATGAGCTGAAGTGTGAAGCGGAGAGGGAACCGCCGTATCGCCTGATATTTGAGGATGTTGCCGAGCAGCGTGACAGCGATGCAGAGGAGCAGGAGGCGAAGCAGTCAGCTATATCGAAATCCATTACAGTGCAGCCCTACAAATATGAGGCGAGAGGTCCCTATCCCAGCGACAAGCCCAAGCAGTAATTAAAACTAGCAAAACTCAACAAATATAAATACTAATATAAAAACTAATATAAATTCTTGTATTTTAGAAATTGCATACGATTTACGCCCACGCAGATCGAAGCAATACGTGCGGGCATGCAGCCTGGCCTGACGCTGGTTGTGGGTCCGCCAGGAACGGGTAAAACGGATGTTGCCGTGCAGATTATATCGAATATATATCACAATCAGCCCAATCAACGCACGTTGATTGTAACACACTCAAATCAGGCACTAAACCAGCTGTTTGAGAAGATTATGGCGCTGGACATAGATGAGCGCCATCTATTGCGACTTGGTCATGGTGAGGAGGCGCTGGAAACGGAAAAGGACTTTAGTCGCTATGGACGCGTTAATTATGTGCTGGCCAAGCGCATGGATCTGCTTACTCAAGTGCAGCGTTTGCAAGAGGCGCTCGGTGTTATTGGAGATAATGCTTATACTTGTGAGACAGCGGGCTATTTTTATTTATATAATGTTATGGCCAGATGGGAGAAATTCCAAAGCCAAATGGAAGCACTCAGTGAAGAAAAAGATATGGAAAAACTATCTGCGCTATTTGAAGCGGAATTTCCCTTTGGCAAATTCTTTGCGGATGCACCACAGCCACTTTTCAAGGCTGATAGCTTCGAGGAACTTATGCGCCTTGCACAGTCCAATTTCCGCTATATATCCGATATATTTACGGAATTGGAGGAATTCAGAGCCTTTGAGTTGTTGCGCACAGGTCTGGATCGTTCCAAATATTTGTTAGTGAAAGAGGCAAAGATTATTGCCATGACCTGTACACATGCAGCGCTCAAGCGAAAGGAACTGGTTAATCTGGGCTTTCGTTATGACAACATATTGATGGAGGAGTCAGCACAAATTCTAGAGATTGAAACCTTCATTCCACTGCTGCTCCAGAATCCGTTGGATGGCCTGAATCGCTTGAAACGCTGGATCATGATTGGTGATCATCATCAGTTGCCGCCCGTCATTAAAAATATGGCCTTCCAAAAGTACTCGAATATGGAGCAGAGTCTCTTTACGCGTCTTGTGCGTCTAGGCGTGCCCACCGTTGATCTGGATGGTCAGGGACGTGCTCGGTCAAGCATATGCTCGCTCTACAAATGGCGCTACAAAAAATTAGCGGATCTACAACATATCTTCGAACGGGATGAGTATAGAAAGGCGAATTCTGGCTTCGCTTTCGACTATCAACTTATCAATGTGGAGGATTTCAAGGGTGTGGGCGAAAGCGAACCCAATCCGTATTTCTATCAGGTAAGCGAGTCTCTTCAATTATCGTACCAAAAATTATAGCTTAATTACTCTTCAGAATCTTGCCGAAGCGGAATATATAGTTGCTCTATATATGTACATGCGTCTGATGGGCTATCCCGCTGCCAAAATATCCATACTGACCACCTACAATGGACAAAAGCATCTTATACGAGATGTTATTAATGCTCGCTGTGGCAATAACCCACTCATTGGCTGGCCGCATAAAATTACTACTGTTGATAAGTACCAGGGACAGCAGAATGACTTTATACTGATCTCTCTGGTGCGCACTAAGGCAGTGGGTCATTTGAGGGATGTGCGACGCTTGGTGGTTGCTATGAGTCGTGCCCGTCTCGGTTTGTACATCTTTGGACGGGTGTCCTTGTTCAAAAACTGTCTGGAATTGCAGCAGACCTTCAAGCTGGTAAGCTGGATCTATTGTAAATGATATTAAAATCCTTACTTAATTCATATGTATATCTTACAGCTTATGCAGCGTCCGCTAAAGCTGCGCTTGTTGCCAGATGATGCATATCCAACGGAGCGTCTAACCAGCGATACGGTCAAAGATGCGGAGGGCAAGACTGTGGAGCATATGTCCGATATGGCTGAATTTGTCTACAAGCTGTACTTAAGTAAAATGGAACAGTTAAAGGATACACTACCCACAGTAGAGGAGTTAAGCGCTATGCGCAGGCAATTGCCAAATGAGGACGATGAGGAAGAATATGATGCGGAAGAAGTTGTCAAAGTAACTCCGGATGAGCCGCCCCAGAAGCGTGCAACAAAGGAGTCTACAAAAAAGACGCCAGAAGCCTTTAAGCCCACACCCATATTAAACGAAATCCATGTGGATGAGACTGAAATGGAGCAGCAGGAGGATCAACCAGCAGCAGCAGAAACGGAAACAACTCAACAGACAGATACCCCGCAAGAAACAAACTAGACGAAGGACACCTGGTTGCTGTTCAGTACATTTAATTCCAATAATTTCAAACAAATCATAAAACGCGTTAAATACAATAATCCATACACAGGTAACTTGGCATAATGTTCTTCTATTTCTTGGGAGCCGTAATGCCCTCCAATTGTGCCTTGAGCTGTGCATTGGTCTTTTTCAGGAATGTAATCTCCTCGATGAATTTCTTTTCTTCTGAGGCACGCAACTCGGCATTGCGACGTTCGGCTTGCTCCTGCTTCATCTTCATGTCCGAAATAATTTCCTGCAGAGCTTCCTTATCCTGCTCCAAAGTCTTGACGCGGTCACGCAGCATTTCCTTCTCCTCGTGTGCCTGCAGAGCCTTACGCATGCCAAAGGCTACCGAGCTGCAGTAGAGCGTCTCGTAAGCCTCCATGGACATGGCAATTTCATCGCGTATACGCAGCAGCAGCAAACCTCGCTCCGAGCAGTTAATAGTCACCTGACGTATAATCTCATCTGTAAAAGAAAGGACATTATTCGATAGATGAGAATACTTCGTGAGAGCGCTCACCGAAACACTGAGAGTAGAGCTCCCGGCGTACGGGACAGATGCCCGTCTCGCGAGCCTGTGTCTGTTGAAGGCGAGTGTCCAACATTTCCTGTAAATTGATTACATCCTGACGTGTAGCTGGAGTGCTGGACACAGATTGCTGCCACAGCTGACCATCCTCCTCCCAGCACCGTGGCGGCAGTATAGAGTTTAAAATCTCTTCAGTCTCCTTCTTGGTATCCAATAGAGCACCAGCAGTTTGGGGTCGCTTCATTTCCATTTCCATCAACGGTGCACCCTTCTTATCCGGATGCTTAACGACAAGCACCGGATTATTGTAGCGCACCAGCGTCTGGAACTGGCCCACACTAGCAATCTCCACTTCATCCATTTTGATTCTTTTGGTGCTTTCTCTTTAATATTTTATCTAAAAAAACTATTTAATTGATTCGAGTATGTAATCTATTGAAAATATTTTTGTGTATAGCCTTTTTGAAGTGTTCAACAATTTTTGTTGATTTCGAAAATGGGAAATGCCTTTATTGAACTAAACTTCAAAGAGGTTTGAGTTTGTTATTCTCCATGCGACGGCTAGCAACGCTCAAGTCCTCGTAACGAGTTAACGTGTTGTTTGCCCGGCAACAAATATCAACAGGTGCCTCAAGGATATCTAAGGGCAATTCAGAAAAAAAAACACCTAAAATTAGCTTTGTGTTAAGAAAAAATATATTTTACATTGTTAGGTGTTTCTATGTTTTTAACTGTTCTCAGAAAGGACGACGTATCCTTGCTGATTCTTTTTGTGAGCGGCATATCAATAAGGATTATCGATCCACATGTTTTGGTCAAGCCGATGATCCTGGGATGCCAATCGATAGAACTTGTCCTTGCGATCCCAACGAAACAGCTCCTGGCGAGATCCGCAAGGGTTTGGCCGAGTTACAGTTATTTTTTTTTTCAAAAAAATTATTTTTCCAAAAATGTCCTGAAAATAGAAAATCTCCTGCAACTCGGCTATTTAAAAAACTGTCGGTATATCCTTTGGACACTAGATAGGGCGTGTTCTGTTTGATCAGAAAACGTAACAAAAAGGACAAAAATCCTTTTGGGAACTGGGAAAAAAGGACCTTTTTGAATACAGAAAAGTGGCCATAATATGGCCATGTCCTTGCGGATCCTAATGGGTCCCATGTCAAACGGTAAGTATTGATAAGAGCTATCTAGTGGCCAAAGGACATTCGAATCGTCCTTATACTTCTTGAGTTATCCTTAGTTCTGTGGCATTGGCCAGTTATCTTGCGCTTCAACTAAAATTTTCCCAAGTCGGTGACCCCTATATCCTTGAATGCCAATCGATAGAGTTCGTCCTTACGACTCTAACGAATCAAGTCCTGGCCAATTGCGCAAGGATATGGCCGGATTACAGCTATTTTTCCAAAATATCCTGAAAATAGAAAATCTCCTGCAACTCGGCTATTTGAAAAACTGTCGGTATATCCTTTGGACACTAGATAGGGCGTGTTCTGTTTTATCAGAAAACGTAACAAAAAGGACAAAAATCCTTTTGGGCACTGAGAAAAAAGGACCTTTCTGAATACAGAAAATTGTCCATAACATGGACATGTCCTTGCAGATCCTGATGGGTCCCATCTCAAACGGTAAGTATTGATAAGAGCTATCTAGTGGCCAAAGGACATTCGAATCGTCCTTGTAGTTCTTGAGTTATCCTTTGTTTTCTGTGATTGGCCAGTTCTCTTGCGCATCGACTGAAATTTTGCAAGTCGATGATCCTTAGATGACCCCTATATCCTTGAATGCCAATCGATAGATATCGTCCTTACGATTCCAACGACACCAAACTTGGCCAAATGCGTTAAGATTTGGCCAAGTTACAGATATTTTTCTATCAAAAAAAGCACTAGAAAATTTTCTAAGGGGTAGGCATAGGAAAAATGTCCTAAAATCAGAAAATCGGCTGTAACTCAGCCATTTGAAGGACTATCAGGATGTCCTTTGGCCACCAGATGGCCCTCTTCTATCCGGCCCAAAATATGTCATAAAAAGGACGAAAGTCCCTCAGGGAGCCGAGAAAACAGGACTTTTTTGTATATAGAAAATTAGCTGTATCTCGGCCGTATCCTTGCCGATCCTGACGAATCCTGTCGCAAACGGTAAGTATTTGTAAGGGCTATCGACTGGCCAAAGGACATCAAAATCGTCCTTGTAGTTTCCGAGTTATCCTGGATTTTGTGTTTTTGGACAGCTTTCTTGCGGATATCAACTGAAATTTTTCAAGTCGATGATCCTTAGATGACCCCCATATCCTTGAATGCCAATCGATAGAGTTAGTCCTTACGAGTAGAACGCGGGTAGTCGCGTCAAAATCCGTAAGGATTTACGGAAGTTATGTCCTTTTAAAAATCATATGTAGAATGTATGGAAGAGCAGCCACATTAAAATTTTATTGCATACTTTCGAGGGCAGCAGAGCAAACTGCGAGCAAACGGCCAAAATCTGCTGAAAGTACCAGGCGAACATAATTCAGCAGCAGGTGGCAAATTTTTGGGCGATTCAAATTTAAATCGCCGTCCAACGGCCAACTTTTGAATTTAAATTTAGATCGCGGTTCAACGGCCAACTTTTGAAAAGTTTTGCTGCAAGCTGACCAATGTTATCTTAACAGTGCAAATGTTCAATGCCGCTGTTAGTTAACAGTGCCACTGTTAACTAACATTTTTCCACCTGCTGCTGATTTCTGTTCGCCTGGTACTTCGCCTGGTAATTTTGGAAATTTCTGGCTGCCAACCGCAGTCCTGCTTCAGGCCAAATTGTGTTGCATACTTTTGGGCGCACTTTTTTTTTTAAATTTCGGGGATACTATTTGTTGCATACTTTTAGGCGCACTTTTTTTTTTATAATTTCGGGGATACTATTTGTTGCTTGATACTTTAAGGTGTTTTTTTTTTTTTTTTTAATTTTGGGCGTATTTCTTGTTGCATACTTTTAGGAGCTTTTTTATTTTGTATAATTTTGAGGGTACTTCTTGTTGCCTAGTCTTAGGCGCATTTTTTGCTTGCATACTTTTGAGCAAGTAGATCCCTACTTTGGGAATATTTTTGTGTCGCATACTCTTAGGCTCATAACAATGCAAATTTTGAGTTTCAATGTTAATTAACAGTGTAAATGTTAATGCCTTAGTGAGAATGCATTTTTCATTGCATACTTTTTTGCTGCAAAAAATATCTAAAAATGAATTTTAGTGCTGCATACTTTTAGGATGAAATTTTAAAAGAAAAATTTCAGTATAAATTTTAGTGTTGCATACTTTTAGGATGAAATTTTAAAAGAAAAATTTGAGCATAAATCTTAGTGTTGCATACTTTTAGGATGAAATTTTAAAAGAAAAATTGTAACATAAATTTTAGTGTTGCATACTTTTAGGATGAAATTTTAAAAGAAATATTTTAACATAAAATTTTGTGCTGCATACTTTTAGGATACAATTTTAAAATAAATATTTGATAATAAATTTTAGTGTTGCATACTCTTAGGATGGAAATTTAAAACAGAAAAATTTAAAGTTAAATTTAGTGCTGCATACTTTCAGGATGGAATTATTGTTATAACAATTTTGCTTCGTATTTTTATAGTTTATCATTTTATTATGTAGTATATCTATATATATATTTATTTATATATATATATATTGTAAATGCAAACAAATGAGTTTTAACTTTGCTTTCGTAGATGAGTTTGTTGCACATTTATCCATTCTATTTAAACTAAACTTATAACTTATGTGTATGAGCAAGCGTGACTAATTAAACTATAAACTTAATACTAACAGATAAAGACCAATAAGAAATCTAACTTAACGTAATACGAATTGGAAGAGCAAAATAATTTAGTCTTTTTTCTAGTACAACTTAGTAATACAAAATGAGTGTGTTTTATATTATATAAACTAATATCGCGGCGTTATTCGAGTGGAAGTTAATCAAATATCTAGCTGTATATTAGTATAACGCTTACATATTATACTAGACATTTGTTATATATTCATATATATGTATGTATATGTTCATATACATTATTGTCATTATTTATGCGGGAGAAATTCCTCTATGGGGTTGTTTGTTTTTTGTTTTTGTTTTCTTGTATCTGTTTTACACAATATAATAGTTATTGTTTCTGATATTATTAGTTGTTGAATTTGATTTATATATTCGTTGGCATAGCATATTCTACTACTACTATATATGCTCTATATATATATATATGTATTTGTATAATATTTTTATGTATAAATATTTTTTTGTATACGCAACAGCAATAAATCAGGAAATGCAAATAAAGATCAGATCAGTTGAACTAAACAACGGCTACAGGTTACATTATCTCTCTTTCTCTCTGTGTATATATAAAGATAGATATAGCTACTATATAATTTACAGGTTAGCTGTTAGCTGCAGAGTTTTAACTGCTTAAATAAGCTCGGCAACGGCGTCATCTCCATCTCGTATGGGTGCCTGGAATGTGGAGCCCGTAAACTCGTACATCTAAATGAAAAATTAAAGAAAATAAATTATTGTAACATATTCTAATCGATATCCAGCCCGTCTCTCGATGATCCAGAGCGTCCCTCAAAAATATATTCGTATTTCTTTAACTCTCAGAGATTTGTAGATTTGGAAGGGTTTTTACGGTGTCTACTTACAGAGGGTGCTCGATTATTGCGCAGCGTTGCATAGTCCGCAAAATCGTTGACATGTGGATCGACGCGGGTTAATAGCAGTCCAGCGCCACCAATGCCGCCGGCGCTAGCCCCACCAGCGCTACGCATGGAGATCGAGCCTCCACCAGCACCAGAGCCAACGCCACTGCCACTGCCGGCGGTTAGGCGATTCAGATTGTTGCGTGGCTGTATGGTGGCATAGGTATTATCCACCGACTGGCCATGATGCACCTGCTCCAGTGAGCTGCGATGATCCAAGTGTCCTGGCGCATCCGAATTGGAAATATGATCGGGTTCCGAAAATACTTGCATGGTCAGCTCCTGCTCCTCATATAGCTTGAGTTTTCTAAAAAGAAGAACGAATAATTGAGTAACCGCAGCAACTCAGGCTGAGTCTACTTACTGTTCTATCCAGAGTGGATTTTCGGTTGTATTTAGATCTTCTATAATTTGTTTCTTAATCAGCGCCTCCTTGCGACGCGTCTCGACTGGCACAGAGAGATTCCAGTGCTTCAGGCAACAGCAGAGGACAATAAAACTAATGACGCCCACAAAGAGCACTATGACCAGAGCAACCAAACCCGCAACGGCCAGATCAAATTCATCCTGCACAATGGCTATATAGGCGGGCACAACATTCTCTATGGCAAAGCCAGCATAATAATCCTGAAAAACAGAGAGTTATATATATATTAAGAATATGGATTAAGAAGTTGTATTTTAGCAGTAAGTTACCTTAAGATAATCATAGTTTCTGTCAATATCCTTGAGTATTTCATCGACTGGCGCTATTTGCTGAGTCTGCGGATCTACTGCATGGAAATATAAATCGCACCAATCCATGCGAATGCGACCAATTGAATCCAAATGGAAACGAATCTCATCCACAATAATGCGATGCTGTGTGGCATTTCGCAGCTCCGCTATAATCTCCTCCTGCTCCTGATACACCTCCTCGGGCGGTCGTGACAGTATCACTCGAACCAACTGTGTGCCGTCAAAGACCCAGATCTGCAACAAAAAATATATTTTATATATAGTTATAGTGGAACCATTCTTTCCCGTTTCATACTTACATTAACTTTGGTATTAGCCGAGCGTTGAGGCTGTTCCAGTTCTCGTGCCACAATATCCAGTTCAAAGCGATCCTGATTATACTCCGCCATAATGGTATTGGCTGTAATACGTCCATCCTGCGATATGGCAAATGGGCTGGGTACAATGGAACCAGTCGATTTGCTTGCTCCAAATTTATATAGATTGGAGGCAACAATCATATACTCAATCTTGGCATTTTTGCCCTGATCCGCATCCGTAGCATTTACAGCCACTATGGCCGCATTCATCTTGGCATTGGCATTAACTCCGGCATAATAAATGGATTTCTCAAAGATCGGCGCATTATCATTCACATCCAACACTGTGATGGCAACTTTGGCCACAGTATTATCCCGATTCAGGGTTTTGATGGAGAACGAGGCACGCTCCTCTTCGGATATATGCAAATCCGATTTAATGCTGGCAAATATATACAGGGTATAAGCATCAGTCTCCTCACGATCTAGACTTTTATTTGTGAAAATATCCCCTGTTAGTTTGTCCACATAGAAGGCTCCATCCTCGTTGCCCAGCAGCATATAATAGAATATATCCCGATTGTGTTTACTCCGTGACGCGGCCTGAATATGTCCCACTTTGACGTCACGCCCACTATTCTCATTTATGGAGACCTTATAGGGATTGGATGCATCAGGAAATTCGGGACGATTCTCATTTGCATCCACAATGCTGACGCTGAGCAGACGCAGGGATTCAAAAGGCGGGTTGCCTGCATCCCGTGCCACCAATATTATATCATAGCTACAAAATTAAATATATTTTTTATAAGACATTTTCGGTTGTAGTCATATTACCCGGCTATGTCCGAGCGTTTACTAATGTTTTTTATTCCACTTACTTGGCGCGATTTTTGCGATTAAGCTGCTGTCTGGCACGCAGTTCCCCGGTGGCTTCATCAATCTTGAATTCCGTCGTCTCCTGGACATTTTGATTGTTGACCTGCAGGTGATAGCTAACCCGGCCCGTATTGTCCGTATCATTATCCAGCGCCTTGACGGTGAGCAGCAGATAATCCGGTTGCACAATATCACCAGGAATTTCAATTGTGGCATTCGACAAAGCTGGAATCACAAACTCCGGCCGATGTCGATTTACGCTTAATACTGTTATAATTGCTCTCGCTGTGCTCTCCATAGTGCCCGATCCCTGTGTGTCTCTTGCCGAGATTATCAGCTCATAGATGCCTTGTTTGCCGGTCAAACTTTGAGCCGGATAAATAATACCGGACTGTGCGTCCAGCTTAAACAGAGCCATTTCATTGCCCGCCGTTATAATATAACGCACATCTCCGTACAGTCCCTCATCCAGATCTATGGCCTGCACTTGGAGCAGTGCAGCCGGAGGCTGATACGCTGCATTCTCCGAGACCGTCGAATTGTAGAGCGCACGAGTAAACACGGGTGCATTATCGTTCACATCCAGAATGTTTATGTGAATCTACAGAGGCGAGAAATTAGGTATTAGGAATAAGTTTTAGGACGCAGGCAGCATTCCACTTACAGTTGCTGTGGCCGACTTCTGGACGGTGGCAGGAGCTTTATCCTGTGCCACAACAGAGAGGGTAAGTTCCTTGATCTGTTCACGATCCAATATAGATGCATTGGCTACCATAACGTTGCCTGTATACGCATCAATGCTGAAGTATTTATTGTTCTCTCCAATGAGAGTATAAGTAAGTTCCCCGAAGGCGCCCACATCGCCATCATGAGCCTCCACCTTGCCAGCGACTGTGCCACGCGGAGAGTTCTCAGTGATATTAAAATAATACTCGGATTGGGTGAAATGTGGTTCATTATCATTGAGATTGATGATATCCACAATAATATCCGCTGTGGCTGTCAGAGACGGTACACCCGTATCGCTGACCGTCACCATAAACTTCACCTCCTTGACGTCCTCATAGTCCAATCTGGCAGTGGTATAAATACTGCCCGTGGTATGATTAATTGCGAAATAATCATTGGCAGTTATATTAAATTCTCCAATACTGGAATCCTCATCGCTGGCCTGCAGAGTAGTTAGTACTGTGCCCACTGGCTGCTCCTCAACCATTTGTAGCTTAATCAGCGGCTGCTCTGGACTCCAAGGCGCGTTAAATCTCTACAATGGAAAAGTAGCAGATAAAAAACAAGTCGCTTGAGGAAATTGTGTCAAAAAAAAAACACGAGTATTTGGGAAATTAATTCCGACAATTTGTAAGATTCAGCAAAATGACCTATGGAAAACTGAAGATACTCTTCATAAACATCGTTGCCATTATATACAAGACTACCACGTTAAATGTCCATCATTTGCACTCGGATTTACGTGAGGCCAAATCTGTGGTGAATTCAGTCCAAGAAGACCTATGGATACGAGAGCTCTTCCTATTCCTGATATCTAGTCTATTACTTGTACGTTTTCTTCTGTGCTTTGTCGGCCTGGCCTCCAATATTGTTGCCATGTAAGTCCGGAGAAGATCTTTCGTATGTGCATAACACTTCTAATTTCATCATCTTACAGCTATCCCATTCTGACCAGTTCACAGCCGGAATTGCTTATGCCCACAATCATTGTGCAGCTCTTTGATAATGTCGTACTAAACATATATGAGCTCCTTCTAGGCTATACGTGTTTCAAGTATCTCTATCCCGAGAGCCGTGCAGTCTTTGTCGTATTCGCAGTCAAGATGATTATTAAGACCACCTGCTGTGGATTTGCGCTGTAAGAACTGAACCATCCAAATAAGGCTAAAGGTGTTAAGATAATGCTTTAGACAGGGCTGGGAAAACTATCGATTTAACTAGTAATATCGATTCAACATCGATTTGGAGAGGTTAAATATAGGGGGTTTTGATAAGGACATTTAGATATCAATCAAGACAGCTATTAGAAAAGGATGTTACGATATTGTTTCAGAATCATCCAGCTAAGTAATAACTAATAATGTTATAGAGATCTTTAAGGGGCTAATTTGAGTTAAGCCATAGAAAAGACAGAATCCGGAAGAAATTTTAAGGCCTAAAATAATATTTAGTATACCTATATATAATCTTTGATACTGGAACCAGATAGAAGAAGGCTAAGCAGTATCTAACCCCTTTAAAAAGACTCAGCCTTATTTTGAATCTCAACGTTCTTTTCATACTGTCTCCCCTATTCCCTTAGCAACCTCTACTCGGATAAGCATCATCAGCTTTCTATACAAGAAGACTATAGAGACAGTCCTGGTCGTGAGAGCCTTGAAGAAATTGAATTATCCCATCAATATTTTCGTAGATTCACAGGAACCAGCCAATAAAAAGAAAGAGCACATCTAAATTAATGGTAATATTGGAACTCACCGGTGGTATTTTATTCACATCGATTATCTGTATAATAAGCAGGCCACGTCCTTGCTGAACATTGGGTGCCGTACTGTCAGTGACTAGGACATTGAGACGCATAACAGCAAAGAGATTTCGATCCAGCAGGCGATTGACTAGGACCTTTCCATTTCGCGTTATCGCAAAATACTCCTTAAACTGTTCGCTGTGGGCTAATTCCTTGCCCTCCTTATCAATGGCTGTTATGTCATCAGTGGCAGCAAATTCCAGTGCATTATGCGTGGCCACATCAGGATCGAGAGCGATGAGAGTATAGACCAAGTGACCTGTAGGAGCATCGGCACGCACTTCTGCATGCTGGGTGGCAGGCACAAAGTAGGGGTCCTTATCATTGCTATTCTGCACATTGATAGTAAGCGTGGCAGTGCCTGTCAGGCTGGGAGTGCCCAGGTCCGATGCCTGCACCTGCAGCTGATAGGTATTACGTCTATCATAATCTAATTTTCGGGAGACAAGCACCTCTCCGGTGCGTTCATCAATACGGAAATCATCAAAGCTGCCCTGTTGTATGCGATAGCGCAGCTCAGCATTCTTTCCCGTATCCAAGTCTGTGGCCTGTAGCTTCTCTACGCTGGTGCCAATCTCTGAGTTCTCTTCGACCACAGCGCTGTAGCTTTGCTGCAGAAAATTGGGCACATGATTATTGACATCACGCACTGTAATATTAACACCACAATTAGCCACAAAGAGTCCATCATTAGCTTCGACCATAAAGATTAGCTGTTCACTCTTTAGATTAGTAACATCCAGGCTGGCATTGGGTCTTATGCTAATCTGTCCGCTCTGCTGATCAATATCAAAGATTCCCTCGATCTGTGGCGACCCAATAATCCTATAGGTAATGCTGGACATGGTATCGACATCACGCGCCTTTACCACCAGGGGGGAGTCAAATACCAGAGCACCCTCATCAACGCTCGCACGGTAAAGAGGACTCTCACAAACGGGTGGGGAATCATTCGCATCGCTCACAGAGATTCGTAGGGAAACCACCGAAGTTTGACCTTGTCCATTGTCGTCAGTAGCCTGTGCGAAAAAATTAAAACGTACGTTGATTGATGAGATTATGACGGATGCTGAAATACCCTAAATAAAATACGTATCTAAAAATATTTAAACACTTTTAAAGAGCTTAAAGGAATAAAGAGGCTTCAGGCTATGAAGGTATGGTGACTATTGAAAATTGAATTAAATATCAATCCAAATGTGAGGAAGGTGAGGCTCCTTCATATTAAAATATGTATGGCTCATCGATTTCTAGGCTTAAACTGATTAATGTGAATACGGAGAACTACGAAATCCCCTTCACGTAATCAAGGTCGCATACACAAATGGCATTACATAGTTGACTGACCCACCTCAAGCTAATAAAAATCTTTTGTTGGTATTCGTAACAATATATCCCACCCCAACCCACCGCACCGCACCCGCCGCATCCCACGACGTTTACCACACTTACCCTGTATGACAAGAAGTACGTGGTCTCCGTTTCATAGTCCAGACACGTCGGCGGCGCCTCTTTGCTGGCGGCTTTGTCGTCATTAGCAGTTCCCATTGCTGTAGCCACATCGGCTTGTTGCAACGGCAAAGGCGGCTGCGTGATTAAGCTATACTGTACGGTGGGCTCTGTGTTAATCTCACGATGCGCGACTTGGGGGTTCACCTCATCCCCATCCCCATCCATGCTGAGCATTTGGAGGGAGGAGTGAGCATCGCTTTCATTGTCATGGATGTCACGTCGCTGGCGCCTGTTGCGTCGCTGCTGCTGTTGCTGTTGACAATCGGCCAGGGTAATGACGCCCGTTTGCTGGTTGACCTGGAAGAGCTCCGCACCTGTACCAGAAAGACTATAGCGTATGCCAGCATCTCCGAAGCTGCCCGAGTCAACATCCTTGGCGGTTATTGTGGTTATGTATTGGCCGGGTAGCGCCGCTTCAGAGACGGTGGCCGAGTAACTTTCCTGCTCGAAGCTGGGTTTATTATCATTGGCATCCAGCACGCTTACAGTAATCGTAGCCGTAGAGGATAGCTTGGGATTTGTGTCCGTCTCCTCGGCCACTACGAGCACAATAAACTTGCGTTGATTGGGATTCTCATAATCCAATGTGCCATTAGCCACACGTATATTGACCTGTGAAAAGCCGGTAACCACTTTGGGTTCCACCTCAAAAACACCTGAAACATCCTCTAAACGCAGTGCAAATTTCGAATTAATTCCCACATCCGCATCGCTGACATTCATATCCAGTGCAAGGGGTGTACCCTCTGGAGTATTCTCCAATAGCGCCACTTCATACTCCTTCTTATTGAATGTCGGCGGAGAGTCGTTCACATCTCGTATAGTCACTGTCGCTCTGGCTGTCGCACTGGTCAGTACATCATCACTAGGCAAACCATTCACCACTTCTCGGGCTCGAATTACTAGCGCTATGAGACCCGTGGAATCAGTTAAAGCCTCTCGATCTAAGGGCTTAGCCGTACGCAGCTCTCCACTGTGTGAATCCAGGAGGAAGTAGTCATTGGGATCTGCAAAGGGTAGACGGAATAGGTTAGTCAATACTTAGATTATCGGTAGAAATCTCTACTTACTGCTTAGCAAGTCGTAGACTATTTTTCGTGGTTCACCCGTATCCCCATCCCGTGCATGTACCGTAAGCACCAGGGTATTAATAGGACTATCCTCATCGATGACTGTGGAGAGTGAGCCCTGAAAGACGGGCGGCTTATCCTGCACATCCTTGACGCGCGCCTCGAAAGTGGTCTGAGTCTTGTGGACACCATCAGTAGCTTCAATTTGGAAGTGGTAAATCATGCGTTGATTATAGTTGAGAGTATCGTTGAGCACCACAGCGGCCGTTAGAATGGTTGCCTCACGGGTCAGCAATTGCAAGCGGAATCTGAAATGATTTTTTTATGTTTTTACTCAAGAAATGGAAGAAAGTCTTTCAGCTTTGATCCTACTTGCTGCACGCCTCAGGACTTTGTTGTTGTGGCAGACATTTGAGGTCCAAACTGTCACCAATGGTATCGCGATCCTTGACTAATATTTTATTGAATATTGTGGTGCCCACAGCTGCATCTTCATTAACATCGGCCTCATAAGGAGTCTAAGGGATAATTGAAATATATTCTCAAAGTTTCTAATGTTAGGTTTTGGGACTTACATCCTGAAATTCCGGTGGATTATCGTTTTCATCGAGTACAATAAATGTAATGGGCTGTTCCACTACATTATCATGCTCTGTCTCGCGAGCTGGATCGACGCGATCTTTAATCGCTACCAGAAATGTTATGCTATCGGTTTCCTCTCGATCCAAGGGCTTTATTAGCGTTATATTGCCCGAAACTGGGTCCACGCTAAAGTGATCCGAGCCAATGGAACTAAAAGTAACATTACTAGCCTCCGGATCGTAGCCCTCTAGGCGAAATACCACAGTTCCCACCGGCACATTCTCATCGAGAACAATATTGTTCAGGGTTTGTGTAAACAGAGGCGGTAAATTTGTTTCAGCTGCCAGCAAAAAAAAAATGATGAAATGATTTTAATTTTCAGTTTATTAGCCCATAGTCCAGTGGCCTATTTACGGGAGATAATGGGAGTACTTACAGCTGACTAACTCCGTTGCCAGGCAGATTACTAACAGCATTTGCGTCCACTTCATTTTGTTGACTGCAAAAAGAAAGCAAATGACAAGGTTTTATTTATTTATCTAGCGTGATATAAAATGTAAACAAACTAAGCCAAATTTAAAAAAAGAAAACAAAAACAAATAAATAAATATGTGCAATAGTGCGAATGAGTCGCAAGAGCTCGACTAGCAGATACTCTGTAGATAGGACTTCCTCCTACTTCCTTGCGAGTTGTTTTTCCATGCGGTCTAAATAAATACTTTCAACTCTTAGCATATTTTTGGCCTAAAAATCTCTGCTTTAGACGGGTTTTAGTGGATCCATTACATTATCTCTTTTAGAATAATAAAATCATTTTTATTGCTGATAGCTCTCAGCCAGACTTGCCCTTTTTTTAAGCCCATTTCTAATTGTTGCAGGGTATCCATAAAAATGCTGTTAACTTGTTTCCACTTTTGGATTTGCATTTCATTTTTTCTGTTGTTAAATTTTTTTTTTGGCAATTTGTTGCGCAAACAAACAACAAAGATAAATTAAATTTCATGCTGAAAATTCAATTAGCTGACAACACACAAACACAACAGGAACGAGGAAGGCGAACAGCGAAAGGCAGACGCAGGAAGGAGGCGGCGGCGGAAGGGGATAAGCGACAAACGCGTCGACAACAATGGCCATAACAATATAACGACGCTGATGACAAGCAACAAACAAACAGCAACAAGCAACAACAAGAATACAATCACAATCTTCGGCCAACTGAAGATTTGAATACCCTTTGCTGATTATTCATAGGACATTTCTATGCTAAGCAAGAAAGTCCTGAAAAATAGAGCTAATTTTCTACTAATAAAATGGATTAAATCTAAGCTTAAGATACTTTAATCACTAGCTTAAAATTAGTTCTTGATTATATTAAATCTAAGAATTGTTTAGAAACAAAGAGAGCCTTTAAATTATTCCTATTTAAATCAGTTTTCTGGGGCTTTATTTGCTTAAATTTAGCTCTGCTTTATGCAGCTTCAAACAGCTTATAATAGATGAGATTAGGTAGGATATCTGCAAGAGTTGAGCTTGTAAAGCTCCTCTAAATCTCAATTTTCGGCAGATAAGTTTAAGAATGGGAGTAGAGAACGCTCTATACAGCTTTTCACTCCAAATATGCCTCTACGGCTATATCCTTGACTCAAAGAGGAACCTTCTAAATATAATCTAAATAGACATAAAATCAAGCACATTACGGACTCACTTCTGCAGTAACTATATTAAAAGACTCTCGGTAAGGGTATAATAAAATACATGAAGCAACATTGTGCTAAATTGTACACTTTAAATGGAGTCAAAGTCCGGGAGTTACGGCCAGTTGCCGTTAGTCGTCCGCTTGAAGGCGCCAACGTTTTTAATGCGTCCGGCCGGAGAGAGAAGAGCAGGGCAGGACTGGGTAGGAAAGTGTGTACGCTACAGCACGCACGACCGGGTGTTTAGGACATGCGGGCAAAGGATCTAGAATTATCTTATATATCTGCCAGCAGCAGGGGCAGCATGACTCTGCATTCGCATCTCTCTCGCTCTGCTCCACAGTTGCTGCTTATAATCTCTGAGCAGGGAGCTGGGAGCAGGCACAGGTCCAAAACTGGGCACAGACAGCCAATTAGTTATGCATAAAATCCCGACTAGAAATGCTACAGTTGCCCGTATTTTGCTTTGGCTAAGTTTGTGTGTGTGTGTGTGTGTGTGCGAGGAACTGACCAGAGCTGCCCCAAAACTGTCCACAGGCTTCTGTGGTCCATAAATATCCTATTTACCACCCGCCTCTTTTAAACCAGGCCAGATAAACCGAACGTTTTAAGGTTTGTTTGGCGTACGGATTTTGCATTAGGCACTGATCCAACAAGTTAAATGGACAGCATTTTGTGTTCCAGGCGGGAGGGGAGGAGGTTCAGTTCTCAGTCTATTGATGCTCTTTTTTTGCGGTTACATTTGCTGCTCGTTAAAACAGAATAATCCTTTCACTTTTCCTCTTTTTCTATGTGGTATTATTCAATATACTTAATTTCCGGCCAATTTATTTACAGCTGGATATAGATAAGATTCTTGGCTTTAATTTAAAAAATAGACGATTTTTGAACCGGTTCGGCTGACAATCCTGCTTTATTGATCCTATCCCAAGCGGATAGTGCTTGTTGCAAGCCGCAGCAGACAGTGGAGATGCTCTTTAACTAACATATCTATAGTAGAATGTAGAATGCAGAGGATGAAATTAAATTCATATTCAACTGGTTGCTGCTGCTGCAACATTTAGTGGCATGTTTGTGCGTGTTTCTCTTACATATTTTGCTGAGTCAACGCCTTATACATATATATGCAGGATAAATGATATTTTGTGCTGACATAAATGACTCCTTGCTGTATTACCTAATGGTCAGTTGATTACAACTGAGGCAACGTAATTTACTGAATTTACTGAATTTTCTGAATTTCCTGAATTTTCTCTCATTTGAATTATGTGGCCAAAAGGCGTATGAAGACACGTGTCCATTTGGGGATTACTCGAATGTGTATGCAGATTTCTTGGAATTAAATAAAACATTTGTTGGCCATAAATACTTAAGCTTCATGGCCCACAAAGTAGTTGTCATTGTGATGCTACTAAACTCAATGCTTGCTCGGACTTTAATCCTTGATAGTTGCTTAACAGGCGGGAAAAAGTTGTACTACCATTCGTCCTTTCTTAGAGCATTTAGCAGCATAAACTACTCGGAAAAGGCTTGTATATTTTTGACTGGAATTCATTCGAAGCCCAAGCGAATCTCTTACTGAATCAATATCAAATTTATATAAATATTTTCACTTCCCACACGTTGAAAATATCACTTAAAGTTCGCATGGGGAGAAGTGTAAAAACGCATCCATTAAAATCAACAAAATTTCAATCATATAGTAAATTGAAATGTGTGTGTTCATTTTCCTTTTCATCTTTGTCAATACTCAAACCTGTTGATGGATATTTGCCCGAGATTTAAGCCCTTCCTTACGGCGGTTTTTCTTCTCCTTTTTTTTTCCTTTCGGTAGCTTTCCTCCAACTCCTCGAGTCATCATCATAAAACGTAAAGTGTACCTTAAGTCAAATTTGCTTTATGTTATGGTAAGGGTCGGAGCAGGAGTGTTGGGAAATGGGAAATGGGGGGAAAAATGGTAAAATGGGGGGGCAATCTCATGTTCCCATTGCGCATCGTCGCCGTTGAGTGCTGTGCAAACTTGGCGTTCATGTTCCGTAATCCTTCATGGAGATTGCCTTTCAAGCTGCGTTTCAGGCCACAGGGAGGGGCCAGGGGCAGGGGCAGTGGCAGGGGCAGTGGCAGGCAGCAGCATGCCAAACATAATAAATCATATTTATTTAAAATAAATTGTATTTCTTCTGTTCTGTTGCAGCCAGCCAAATCACTTCTCTTGGGGTCTGCGGGCAATAATAAGTGAATTATGTGCGCATCGCAAAGCTGCTCCTTGCCCCCTTTGCCGCAGCAGTGTTGCAAATAGTTGCAAATCCTTCTGGTTTCTTTTTTTTGTAGCATACTTTTTGGGGTTGCGAATCCGAAAAGGGATAAAAGTTAAATGTCAACGTACTAATAACTTTTTTCTTTCCCATTTCCCTTTTCTCTTTCTTATTTCATTCTTTTCTTGCTTTCACTTACTCACTTAATCTCTACCTCCCCTCGTCCGTCTACCGCGTCCCGCTGCTGCTGTCGCTGCCTCGCGGCAACATAATAAAAATGTCAAACTCCTTATGCTGTCGCTTGTAATACATCTTAGTCAAAATATGTTCTTTATGTTCTTTTGCAACGTCCTTGCCTAGCTTATTTCCTTATTTCCTTGCCAAGCTTTTGAACTGTGCCCGTTGTCTGCCAGTTCTTTTCATGTACCCTCACAGCGGGTATCACAGCTTTGTCGCGAGGTCTGTTAAGCATTGCAGCTCCGATCCTATAAGGAATGCAGACTTTCGATCAGAAGGATGGGAGTTCTGGCATCTATTAGTCCCTCAGATCTAGGGATGACTAGATCGACTAGTTGCCTTAGGAACTGTCGGCCAAAAATTACTTCTCTAATGATAGTTCTATTGTCTCTAAAGGATTAATGATGAACTATTATATTATATAGCTGAGATAGGAAGGATCGCTTTCATATTAGAAGTTTGATTAAAAATTCGACTATTTCATTAAAAAAAGAGTATTAAATAAAGAGTATTCCAAAGTTCGGCGAGGCACATTTAGCTTTCTTTATATTTTTTGTGTTTTTTTCTTTAGATTTTTTATTTTGTGCAACATTCGTTATGAAACATCATCATGATGACGATGATTATGATGATATCGTGTCGTGTCGTGTGCGAGTTCACAAAGTGCTCCACTTAAATATGCTATGTAAATCACCTGTGCGAGCTACAGCTCTACACCAATTCCTCATCCGTACTACCTGCCCCCAATCTCTGAATCCACCCCTGCCCCTGCCCCTATCCTTACCCATCCTACCTTAGAGCCAGCCCCTCTAGCATCATCATTCACATAGCCGGCAGCGCGCGTGTCAGTGCTGACATTTTCTTGATGTCCTGCAGTTTGTTCGGCCCTAAGGCTGCTCCGACTGCTGCTAGATTCTATTTAAACGGCATTATCTTTAGTTGCCGCCTTGTCCTATCTCTCCTCCTAGAGTTGTCATCTGGCAACACCCATAGGCAATATCTATGAGCTCAATCTCTGTAGCCAAGTTATCTTCTAACGGGTATATATTTAATTCAAGCTAATAAAAGCAGGAGCCTTGCATATAAATGTCGCCGCTTTAGTTGCTTTCCTTTACTATGAATTTACATAAAAAAGGAAGTATCCTTGACAAGATTTATATATAGTATTTTCTCAAATTTACTCTGATGATTATTGATCTATTTGTAGTAGACATTTCCTACAGTTTTGGCCAAGTAATCCGGAATTTGGAACTTTTTTGCCAGCAGTTATGATGCTCCTTTAAAGCTCTTCTTATCTCTATCAAATTTAAGCATAAATCTTTGCAAGAATTTGCTTACAGGATATATTAAGATTTGATCATGCAACATCTTTGCTCATGACTCGCATTCAAATTGCCCTTTTTATATGCATCGTCTGTTTTATTTTCGCGACGCCTTCGTTTTGTGGCCCCATTTTTCCGAAGCGGCCTTTTCTTAATTTATTCATAAGCCCGGTGGCAGCAGCGGCACACATCTTGACTTGAAGTGTGAACGGCGGAGGTGAAGAGGGGCCCAACATCATTACTATTACTCATGTGGGGCACACTCCATACTCTGACATACTCTGGCGTACTCCAAGCTGACTACATGCGCTACATGCTACATGCCACCTGCCTACACAAGGCCTGCCTCATCCGTGCATCCGTGTGGCAACCACGTGCGTGCGGCATCGTAATTCAACGACGCTTGTTTGTTTAGCTCCGGCAAAGCCAGTTTGAAGCAATTTCCTTGGCTTGGCGTGGCGCCACCTGGCAGCCAACTCCACCAGAATGTTTTTACAACCGCCCACCCACTTCTCACGCCCTCTCATCCTCACTCTCACTCTCGCTCTCTCTCCCTACACTTTCTGCTGTACTCATTAGAGATGGACTCGTGACTGTTTTTCTTTGAAAGATTAGTCAGACGAAACTTACAGATTTATGCATAAAAGTCTGTCTCCCTGTGGTCAAAATTACAGATTTTGTGGGCATAAAGTTATCTTGGAGTGTGAAAAGGAGCTTTTTTGGTAGGCGTTCGTGTCACGACACGCGCCCAACTCTAGCTCTCATATAATTATGCTTCGCATGTTGTGTTGAGCCTTGTGCTCATTTCGCATTCACAACGTTTGTGACAGTTTAACAAATTTGGAATTTAAATTGCACCATGCATTTCCAGAGGGGGAAGGGTCATCCACCCGTTGCCCGCACCTGTTGTTGTTCCTCAAGTTGTGCATATAAATCTCAGTAGAGAGTAGAGAGTAGAGAGGAGGGATGAGCTCCGGGGGAGGGCGTTAATCGTTACGCAAAGTTGTCTAGGCACAGTCGCTTACTTAATTTCGAAAATCCACATAATTATGAGGCGCTACGTGCCGCATCGGCGGAAGCCGAGGAAACAGGAGGAAAAGTTGCTTTTACCCCCCGCTCCCTCCCCCGCCCGAGGCTTAAGAAAAGCCAAAAGGCAGCAACAACATTTAAGTATTATCAAGTTTCGCACTCGCGGCACCATTGTTGTTTTTCCCACGCGCATTAAAATCGGAGAAGGTCTCGAACCATCCCAAAAAACAAAAAAAAAAAAAAAGAAGAGAAGAGAGAGAAAAAGGAGGAATACTCCTCCAACCCAACAAAGTCAGGTGAGTAAGTTGAGAGTCAACTTTAAAATACAGCGTCAAAATGAAATTAAAATTGTTGGCTTTTCTTTCAGTTTGTTCCTTTTTTCCTTTTATATATGCATGTATATAGGTTTTATCTTTTTTCGAGGGTAATTGTGCTGTCTGTCTGTCCGTCCGTCCATCCGTCTGCATATTGAGGAACGTTAAACAGTTGGGAGTTCTGTGTCGATTGTTCCAGTTTCTACCCCGAGCAGAAGAAGTTTAAATTGGTTTTATGTTAAAGCCAAATGAGTGACTCGACTTGGCCGGGTCCTGAAGTGCTCTACGCTTTTGGCGGGAAGGAAGGAGTGTCCTGCTGCCAGTTGAGCGCCAGGAAATGAAATTTCTTGCGAATTCTTTTTTTTTTGATTTCGTGTTTCTTTGCTCTACACTGCACAGCTTAATGGAATGGTAACTGCCATTGGGAGACTGGGACTGGGACTGAAACTGGGACTGAGACTGGGTGTTGCCTGCCTGCGGATACCCAGTTGCTCCAGCTCCTCCTCCTGGGACCCCTGTCACTTGACGAGTGGCCGCTTAAGTTTGACTGCTTGTCAAATACAGCAAAATGTTTTGAAATATTTCATGTACTTGACAATATGCGAACCCTCCCTCAGTCCCTACGTCCCAACATCCCTTCATCCCTCCATGCGTCCTCCTTGTACAGTGACCCGCTGTGCCAAAGCGTTTAAAATAAATCACTGTAATGTATTGGCTGAAATTTTCTTTGACGAGCAAAGATTTTCAGAGCTTAACCCTTGGGTGAGACTCCCAGGCAAATACTACTACATCGACTATTATTGTCAAAGGAATCGAAAGGTTGACCTAAAGGTCGGCTCGATTGACCCCATTGTGTTGCCTGATGAAGGCAAAGGAAAACTTTGGCCTAACAAACAACTGATTTGTTGAGATTTTTATTAGCTTAGCCAAGTTACTTGCTGTAATTTATTTGTATTTTTAATTGAGCTCATTTCTAGCAATTACTGGAGGTATTAACGTATCTTTATCGATAGACGATTTATAGATTTGCATGCGAATAATTCTGTTGGCAGCAGAAATATCACCCCAGGCAGCACATAGGCGTTAAATGTTTGTTTATGTCAGCCTCTAATGCAGCGTAATATATAAAGTTAAGCGTTTCTTTCTTTATTTCTTTCTTCCTTTCTTGTTGCCCCTCTTCAGCTACGCCTATGGAGCCAAAGAACTTTTTTATGCGCTTATTGTTCTTTGGGTGAGGAGAAACTTTTGCTTTTGCTTGCCTCCAAGTTGCCGCCAAGATTCAAGATTTTCACAGCTTTGTTCGAGTTGTTGGCGTTGTTGTTGTTGTTCGAGGCAGTCAGAAAACACCGCAGAGACAACCACCGACTGCACTTATCATCCAGCTTAAATCGCAATGCCATTATCAGCGACAACAGAATACAGAACTACTCTGGATACTCGGCTGAGTACAGCGAGTGGGAGACAAAGAGAAGGAGGAGCAAGTGGAATCCACAGCGGCAACAATCAGTAGCTTAACTATTGCCGCAACAACACTTTTGTCTGGCTACATATATGCGAGTATACTAGCATATTCGTGGGCCAAAAGGGGGAGGGGCAGGCGGGGTCTAGAGCACTGAGGTTGTGTCGTGTGGTAGGCCTACTCCAGTGCATATGATACGAGGCTTAGTAGAATGTGTAGAAACGTCAGTGCAACAATTTCAGTTTAAATACATTTCCCAGCCATTATATACACTATACGAAGTGGAAAGTTTCATCCTTCATTCCCAAAAATAATTGAAAAGATTTGAATTTCAAAATTCTACCAAATTTAAAGAGAAAATGTAAATATAGAATAAGACTTGGCCAAAATTGTGTTCCATAGGAAAATCAGTTAGAAAAGCTAATTTCTATTAACGAAAGTCCCAAGTGTAGAAAAGCTGTTTACTAAGTAATGAGTTGTTCAAGACAAATTCCCTTATGATACTTTATTCAATACTTAATCAACTCTATTTTTATTCGAAGGTGTAACACTAATTGGAGTAGAAATCAATGAATCTGCTCTTTCATTTCCAACTAGTGTAGAGTATTTGAGATTTTGAAAAGCCCTCCAAGAGATTGTCAGCTCTTTTCATAAGCATTGCGAGCTTAATCTTGTTATACTCGTAGTACAACTACAATTTCCTACAAGGCAGTGCAAACTACAAATGTCATAAGGACAGCTTACAAAGCAGAGCTAAACCTATTTATTTATCGTAATACATGTATAAGTATATATATTTATATATAGGTATATATATTCCTATTTGTAAACGCAGCCTTGGGCCGCACTTATGTTGTCGTTGCAACTGGTTTCCAGCTACAGATAATATAATGTGGCACCTCTTGAGAATTGCAGTAGAAGCAGCAGCAGTACAGGATGAGATAGAGAGAGAGAGAGAGAGGGTAAAGTATTCAAGGATTCAAGTATCTAGCATTCATTTTGACCCTACGGCACGCACCTGACGTTCAAAATCGAGCAGAGAGCGTTTCAAAATATCCTTACAATCATCGCGTTCGCAGTGTATCGAAATGTACTTGTATCTGTGTATCTGTATCTGTGTAGCTGTATCTGTATCTGTGTAGCTGTATCTGCGTATCTGGCAGGCACTGTTGAGGCACGTTTCAGGAAGCACTTAAAATATTTGCGCACGCATGACTGATGATGGGGCTACGCCAACGTACTTGCCACATAGACGCAGCAGCCAGCAACGAGCTCCAGTTGCACGATTATATCGAGAATATATATATATATATAGATATATATACAACAATATTTAATGCACCTGTTTGGTCTATATAGATATGTACGTGCCCCAAATACCACCCACATAATTATTGGTTCTAAGATGCCGTCATTCTGTCTGCTCTCCTCGGCTTCGCTCCGGCTCTGCTCTGGCACCTGGCAAATTTATTGAACGTTGGCGAGGCAAACATTATTACATAAATGGCAAGAATAACATTGTAAAAAGCCCCAAGATTAAATAGGTCTCTCTAATGCGGCTTAAATGCCAACTGCAAACAGCAAACAGCAAACAGCTCAGCCAGCAAACGTGTCCGTAAGCCACAGCATTAGAGATACAGTTTGACTTGTATCTGACGGATGCACTGAACACTGGTCAACAACAATTTGGCTTTTCGTTTAATATTCATAACACAATTTTCAGCTCAAATATTTGTTTAATTTCAGGCAATCGTTTTTTGAAATTATACCTAAAAAATCAAGCAAAGTTTTCGGAATTTTATAATAAAAAATCAATTAGAAATTGAAAGAAATCTTCTTCTAAAAAGTTGGGTGAAAAAAGTGTTCTTCAAAGGTAAAAAGTCTTGGGTTAAAAGTCTTGTGTTGACTAGTGTAATGTGAATAGAATGAAGAAAACTCACATATTTCCGTAAGTAGCTGTGATTGCATTATAATATTTTAATTGTTAAAGCTCTAAGAAAAAACATTGGATAAATATTGCAATAAGTCACAAAAGAAACAGGAAACGGAAATGATATGAATGGAATACAAGAAAAGAAGCTGTTTCTACAGACAATAGCTGAATTAAACAGCGATGAGCATAAAAGGAAATGACAAGAGATAAATGTATTAATAATAAGTAGAAGGATGAGTCAAATGCAAATATTGCACTCACACAGTGAAAAGCATAAAATGCATTATTAAAATTCCACTTAACCCAGAGATAACAGAGGTAATGTTGATATTGAGACACACTCCTACAAAACTAAGAGTTCTTTTTTAGATACTACTAGGTCATTGGGCTCAAAAATGAGATAAGGTTGTTTGCTCTCAAGGTAAAAACCAGTTTGCAGTCAAGCCAAATCGCACCAGCTTCTAGGTCAACTCTGATAACTGAAGCACCTACAAGTCAGCTTTTAGATTGAGTCAGGTTATGTGCCTTTTCTTTTATTCTTTTCTTTTTAAAAGAGAAAGTAACACGTAAAATGATGTGTTTTTCTCTCAGACGTGATTGTGTTATCTTTATTAAATATGCAGCATAATCAAGAAGCAAAGAGAGATGACCATGATAGTCAAGCCACGCTTATAACTAAGTCATGATAATTACGCTTATCAAAAGGCCACAAACGTTACATGTTTTTTATGCCCTTGCAGAGGGTATCTAAGCTAGCAGAAGGAGGCAGCTCTGAGACCATGAACTATAAGACTATAGGACGAGTTGATATAGCCCTATCTCTCTGGCTGTCTAGTCTCTTAGTCTTTGAGAACCTTCTCTGTGTTGCAAGGAGCGTTTATGTCGCGCGAGATCGGACAACTATATTTAGCTACGGAGCAATCACTCCACAACTTGATGAAGGGAAAACTATTTATGCTCTTCTCGAGGGTATTTAAGCCTCGGTGCGCTGAAGATAGCCTTTCCTTACAAGTTTCCCCCTCGTTTTGTCAATGCTCATGACTTGTGCTTTGACTTTATTCTGGGTTCTTGTATGTGGTTTTATTTCTTTCAATTTGTTTGTTTGCCTGCAGTCCTCTGCTTTTCATAGAATCAGTTAAGCGCATTTGATGACAAAGAGAAAAGTAGAAGTAGAGGGGGCCAAAATATAGATAGATATATAATACGAATATTATGAGCGTAAGAGAATTACAGCATGAGGCAGCCAAACTGAGAGAACGGAGTAGAGTGGTTCACTCAAAATACATAGAGAAATGAAAGAAATAAGGGCTATTATCGTTATTACGTGAGCGAAATAGCCAACAAAACAACAACAGCAACTATGGCACATACTATTAACAAACAATAACAACAACTGACAAAGTTGAAAGAAAGAATAAAAGAGGGCCAAGAGAGGATGACGACAAAGTCCCCTATAAGTCCAAGCGGTGGGGGGGAAGGGGGAGGCAGGCGCCACTGCGGAAGTAAAAGGATGTGGCATACAGCATCCTGGAAGTGATTTGAGCAAGCACTTATGGCACAAGCATTCTGCTGCTTATATATCTTATACATAAAGAGTAATACCCTCTCGTATATACAAGAACTAGCAGGGAAAAGCTATCTTTGCCGTACCGCACACCACATACCCTTTACTCGTGTTGCATGCAACAAGAGGAAGATAAGATGCTTTTTATTACTAGTTCAACAACTCAAAGCTCAGAGAGACGGTCGTTGGGGGTTCGGAGATGCCTGATGAAGTCATAAGACCCTCGGGAAGGGTATACAAATTGTGTACACGTACTTGCTGCAACTGGACGGGAAAGAGTGCACTTATCAAATAGCAAAACTAAAATTTTAAATGCCAACAAAAATAAAATATAATAATAACAACCTGAACGTCTATCGAGGGGAATTTAAGACAACAAAACAAGCTTAATTATATTTGTTTTTACAATGTTGCAGGAGCGAGCCGAGCAGGCAATGTATCAACAATTAAATACAGCCCCAAAATACATGCAACTAATTGGATTTTTTTAGTTACCCGAAACTAAAATACACTTGAATTCTACAAAAAACAAAAAAAATAATAATAAAACCACAAACCAATTAATTTATCAAAAACTTTTTGATGAAAGAAAAACAATATTTATTCATGTTTTAGCTTTAAGGCAAATGAAGAATGATTGAATATAAGTATGGTATTTCTGGCTAGTAAAAAATGACAATGGCAGAGCAGCCTTTTTTTTTTAGCGATAAAATAGCCAGTTTTGAGTAAGTGTTACCTATGTAAAGGAAAAGCGGAAGAGACACTAGAAAATTGTCTTTAAAAAAAAAACCAACATTAAAACTAGCAGTTTTCTGAATGAAAAGCAAACACTTTTTCCTGAAGCTTGAAGCATAAGCTTTCAGTACATTTAAGCAACTATTTTAAGCAAATTGAAAGCTTAATTTTAGTGGAGTTTCCCTGCTAAAATAAAAGCAAAGAATAACTAGAAAACATCTCAATAAACCACAAAATATTGAAGATAATTTTCTGTTACCTATGTTAAGGAAAGGCGGAAGAAACTCTAGAAAATTGTCTTTAAAAGAAATCAAAGAAAACCTCCAATAAAACTAGCAGTTTTCAGAATGAAAAGCAAACAGTTTTTCCTGAAGTTTGAAGCATAAACTTTCAGAACACTTAAGCAACTATTTAAGCAAAATAAAAGCTAAATGAAAGTGGAGTTTCCCTGCTAAAATAAAAGCAAAGAATATCTGAAAAATATCTGAATAAACCACAAAATATTGAGGATAATTTTCTGTATCAATTGAAAGGCTGAGCTCTCCTAATGTGCCCGTTGCTGCTGCTGCTGCTGCTGCTGCTGCTGCTGCTGCTGCTGCTGCTGCTGCTGCTGCTGCTGCTGCTGCTGCGCACTTAGCGGCTGAATAAGAAGAACCAACAATTTGCGAAAGGGCATAAAAATGATGCCATTAAGAGGATTTTATAAAATCGCGAGCCTTGCCACATGCGCGATGGGCGCTTAAATTTTATTTGTTGTGCAAATTCTATTCAAATTACCGACGGATTTGCTGGCATTCAACATATGGTCATATCGTATATGCTACAGGGGAGAGGGGAGGGGATTTTGGGGTGTGTAGGGTGCCAACGGATTTAAACTGCTTATTCTGGGATTTAGTTATAAATGCACCCACACACGCACAGCACAGGCCATTCAAATCAGGCTCCAACAAAAAAGTAATCATGTACACACAAAAAAAAAAACATATTTGAATTGAAATTTAATGCAAATGTCTGTCTCTGTATGTGTCTGTCTGTGTGTGTGTGGTGAAAAAATATGTAGCATACTTGTGGGCGCCATAAAAACAGGCATATTGCGTATTGCGTGTAGGCGTGGCATTAGCATTAAATATCTCTGATTTTTTGGCAGTTGTTTTTTCCAATTTGATTCAATTTACACGCCAAAAACGAAGCAAAGCGCAAATATGTAGGCGTTAGCCCAGTTAACTGGCAACAGAATTGGCACTGCTCTTCGTCCTGTAAGCCTTTAAATATATATATATATATATTTATTTTTTTTCAGCCGGCAGTCGACAGAACCAAAAACAAATACGCAAATAATGACACATGCCGCCGCGGCAGCAGCCCAAAAATCTGTTACAATATTGAAATATTTTATGAAGAGGCCAAGCAGCCACCGCCGACATGCAACAAAAAAAAAAAAAAAATATATCTGCACTAAAATCCGCCTTTTAGCCACCCCACCCCCCTCTCCCCACACACTCACAGCTCCATATCCTGTGCTCTCTCGCCTCTCGAGCCGCCCACAAAGTGGGTTGTCAACTGATGCGTGCGTAACGTCCCTTTCCGGATTTTTTCGGTTTTTTTATTTGGGTTTTTTGAAGTCGTGTGATTGTTTTTTCTCTTTTGTTTGGGCCAGAAGGGGCAGAGAGTAGTCCCTGTCGACGCCCTTTTTCCTATCATCGTCGTTGTTCTTATTGTTGCTCCTCCACAAACAAGGCACAATATGTGTGGGTGTTTTTGTTTCCTTGCAGGGGAATACTCTACTAAAAGTCACTATAACTTAATAAATATCCTTCAAAAGTAGTGGGCAAAATAAAGTCCTTTAAAATCTTGTCATAAGTCTCAAAATAAAGCTGATATATTTGTTGTATCGGGAATAAGGTT
The DNA here is from genome assembly GCA_018150835.1 of Drosophila repletoides. Taxonomy (NCBI): domain Eukaryota; kingdom Metazoa; phylum Arthropoda; class Insecta; order Diptera; family Drosophilidae; genus Drosophila; species Drosophila repletoides. The sequence goes on from JAECWQ010000202.1 coordinate 897,537, forward strand.
CAGATAACCTAGAGAACTATTTTATTTTTACAGGTTTTCTCAACATTTCTTTCAATTTTTTCAGATTTTTTCTATATTTTATATGCCAGGATATGCCAGGATATGCCAAAATCTCTGCCAATCGAAAAAGAGATTCGAAAGCAACAAATAATCTCTAGAATTTCGCAGACAGCTAAGAAATTTTGGGAGAATTGAAAGCTAAGTCCGAGTACGTCCTACTTCAGCTTATATACCCGATTGCCGAGCAGTGACCACAGGATATTGAGAGCAGGGCAAAGGCATGCGTCGCTTAAAGTGCCTTTAAAAACAAATTTATCTGTCATTTTCTTAAACGCCTGATGAAGCAGCTCAGAGGAAGCATCCGTCTAGGCCAGAAGAAGATGCCTGCCTGCCAGCTGCCAGGAGGAGAGACAGAGAGCTCCTTTTTGTAGACAATCGCATTGTAGTAACCCCGCCAGGCAATCAAATATTGATTTATTGAGTTGCTCATATGAGTTGCAGGCGTGCACTTTGTGTCCTTGCTGATGCATTTTTTATTATTTGGCCACACGAAATGTGCTGCAAATAAAATGACTGAATGTTGCAACTTGCAGTGGCATCTTTTAAATGAACCACAAGTCTCGTCTCCTCCGCCCCAACAGGAACAAAATACTACGCTTAAAAGTCTAATGACTTTTATGGATACTTCAGAAAATGTGTGTCTATAGAAAAGGGAGGGCTGTGTGGAAAGGGAGTTGTCTGGCAACTTAATGCGCTGAACTTGACAGTGGGGCGCGCTGTGGCAGTGCGGCAAGGCTGAGCTGCAGATTGGCACAACTGAAGCAGAAAAGCAGCTGGAAACAGCTGAGAAACCAGTATCAGTATAATGGAGAGTATGTACTCATTCGTATAATGGAGTGTCAGCCGTTGGCAATATCCCGACGAGTACAAAAGCGAAAAGCACTTTAGAACCTATAAGCGTTTAGGCCAATTTAGTACGAAATAATACGTAAGATCTTCTTGTAACGCTTCATAGTTCACTGCTTTCACTTGGCCAAATGTATTGTCTGAATAGCTGTTAGCTGAAAAGTGCTTTGTAATTTAATACAGATATATTTTTTACCAGGTTTTCTTATTTTTTATAAATTTATCTGTCTAAGAGATTTTTAAAAAATCTCCAACTAAAAAACTTGTTATCTTCTTGACTGATTCAGAAACTCTTATTAGATTGCTGTAAGTAAATACGCATTTGTTTACCTTGTTTTTTTTTCAATTTCATTTTAAATTTTCAATCAACATTATTCAATTTTTTTCCCCACATATTTCCAATACAATTTCCAGCTCTAACTGAGTAAAAGTCCACGCATTCTCCGCCCTAAATTCATTTATCATTGCCTGCTTTGAAGTGAAACAGGCAGCATATTGGAATTCTGAGTAACAGGACCGCAGGATATTTGAAGCCACCAAACGACCAACCTACCATATCCAGCCGGAGCGCAACGAAACCAAACAAAAGTCTCCCCCTCCCCCTCCGACTCCTACATATATCATCTATGCATTATAATACACTCTCCCTCTGAGGCGCCATCGCTTTTGCACACAATAGAGCCTGGCTCAGAGCCTGCGGGAAGGGCCATAAAATTGGCGCAAGGAGTGCTGCGACTACAAATTGTCCAAAGGAGTGAAAAAAAAAATATCTTTTATTGCAGAACTTTAATTTAAAACCACTAAGATTTCAGTTTTCTTGGCAATGCAGCTGAGAGCTCGCACTTAAAGGATTTCCAACTGGCAAGTGGGAGGACTTCGTGGACTGGGTGGAGAGCGGGGAGTGGAAGCAGGAGTGGTTAAACCATATGAGTGCCACTCTCGAATGTAGTTAAGAGCAGGTTGTAAATGGCAAAGAGAAACAATTGACAGCTTTTAATGAGCGGCAAACAGAAAATTACGAGCGAAAGCAAATTGAAATTGCAAAGTGCGCGCATTTTCGACTTTTATTGCCATTGCACACAGGACACCCAGGATAATGACAGGAATAAGCTGCGCAGCTTACGCCAGCATAAATTGATGGCCTACACACAGCAGCGCTTTAAATGGGCTGCCAAATGGAATACCAATTGGTAAACGAAAAGGAAAGCCAGTCTCAGCCAGCTACAGGCAAAAGCTAACACTTTTAATGGCAATTAAAGTCCGGCTAAGATCAGCCAGCATTTGAAATTTTAATTATCCTGAGAGAGCAGCCTTTGCCAGGCAATTTGTATGTACATAAATTAAGAAAAAACATTGCTCTCAACTAAAAAGAACATTATAATAATTACATTTTTAAGGGTTATGTTCTACTTCCAGCAACTGTTGCCTGTCAAAAGATGCTGCAAAAATTATCTAAAAATAAAATTCTGTTTAAATATTCCCCGTTTTATAGCCTTTGAATACCCTTTTAAATATACCCTTGTAGAGGAAACAAACTGTTTAAAAAATTGTGGTATTAAAACCTTTATTGTGTCCTGAGATATCCTGGCTGTTGGCCAAAACTGAGTTCCTCCTAACAGGCCATGGAAAAATCAGTCAAAGAACAATTTTCAAGTGATTATTTTCTTTAAGGGTATTTAATCTTCGGCCTAACCTTTCCTTGGCCTAAATCCATCCAATCCTAAATATACAAATAATGTAAATTTCAATATAAATTTTCTCTGAAACATCGCAAAATAGTTCTAAACACTTTTAATTAAACATTTTGCGCTTCATTTGATTTATTTTAGCAAATTAATAATGCAAAACATTGAATAAATAAATAAATATTTAAACAGGAAACATTTAAATTGCCTAAATGAAAGAAACATAAATATATTTATATATTTTTAGTCTGATTAGGCTGAATATTCATTACTTTGGGCGTGTTAATTCACTTATTGATTACGCGATTTTGATTTAATTATGATAATTTGAAAGCCAAAACAAGCCGCTAAATCTAAAAATGAATGATTAAATGATGGAATGATAATTTGTATTCATTTGGCTGATTGTGTTTTTACCCAAAGCACATTTCTTTTGGCTGCAGCTGAAGCTGATAAGCGGAAAAAAGCAAATTTCTTGACAGCTTTTTCAAGTTAAACTCAATTGCATTTGCAATTTTCTTCCCTTCTTTTTTTTTTTGGCCAAGTTTTCTGCAGCGAATTCTACACACAAAAACTGCAGCAAAAGCTGACAAAAGTGCATAATTCCATAAAAGACGAACAAATTGAAACACAAACAGAACAGTTGCCTCTGCTCCTCCGCTCTCTCCTCTCTCCCATCGCCTTCACCTAACTTAGGGGGAGGTCCTTGGTGGTTCTTTGCCTGCGATATGGCCCTAAACTGGAATACAATGCAGCAGCAACGGCAGCGGCAGCGGCTTGCTGCAAATTTGCGAAGAGCAAAACTTTTTCGGGCGTCGAGAGTTTTTGGAGAGAGTTTCTATTAAAAATATTGTCAACTCAATACACAGGCAGCCAACAGGGGCAGCCAACAGGGGCGGGCAGGCAGCAGGCCTCTGGCTTCCAGGCTTTTCCAGCATGAGTTGATTGTCGTAAACAAAGTTTTCATAAAGAATTTTTGCAATGGCACCGAAAACTGCCAGCTGACAAATTGGCATCCTTCGTAGAAGAAGAGGCACAAGCTGCTGCTGCTGCTGCTGTTGCTGGGTGTTGCTCTATGTGGCATAAACCTTACACTAGCTGACTAGAGCTGCGCGCGTGACACGAAAAAAAAATATCGTGAGCTTGGTAAAGATTTGATTTAGAAGAATAAGATTTTCCTGTCTTTAAAGACAGAATAAATGAGATCGTCTGAAAAATATCCTATTTCTGAGCTTAAATTGAAAATTTTTTGAACCACAAACAAGCTGTGGAACTGGATTTTGAGCCACAAATCGAAGCTCTGATTGGTATGCCACAAAAGAAATTTTCTTTGATTTAATAAAGCCAAAAAGAAGAAGAAATATAGAAATATATATCTAATAAAAAGTAATGAAAAAACCAAAGTTTCCAAATTATTTTAGGCCAATTTTTTCGTGCTTATCGTGTCATGTCACAGTTTCTTTGCGGCACGCGACCTTCTCTAATTCTTTCTGCAGTTATTTTAGTTGTTTTTGCTAGAAGTCTGCTCTTTCATTGCAAAAACGAAAATCGCAGTAAATTTCAAGAAGGCATAAAAAATAAATTGACAATTTTTGCAGCACGTTTCTGGCCATCCACACAAAATACACACATAACTAAATGTATGCATAAGCTGCTATATAGATATATATATATAGATACAGATACAGATAGAGATATGCATGTATGCAGATGGAGAAACCACAGCCAGAGATACTCATTTTATTTCCTATATCCGAGGAGCAGCTCTCTTACTCTTAGTTTGCCTTCTGCAATTTGAGGAATGCAATGCGGCGGTTTCTCCTGCCTGGCTGGCTGGCTGGCTGGCTGGATGGCTGCCTCTTCCACATGCCTCCTGGGTAACCCGCAACGATGAATTCTGCGGTTAGCCTCATGCCTTCGCAAGGTGTTAGCTTTACTAGAGGCTTCTCTGCCTTTGCTTCTTCTGGTTCTGAGCCACAAATTAAAATGTGGCCAAATTTTCACAGAATTTATTGTTTGTCGCGGCTTGGCAAAAGGGCAACGACAACAGGGCCTCAACGGAGGCAAATAAGTTAAATGGCTTTTTCTGGCCGCATATTTAAACGGCCAAATAATGAAAAACAAGCCCAAAGACTATGGAGACACTTTTGGAATCTCAGAAATTTGCAAGGATTCATCTTTTGCCTACCAAGAGATATTTAATGGTAGCTACTACCAAATATACAGCCAATAAATATGAAAGTAAACTTATTTTTATAGTTGCTTTTGGTCGTTACGTAGATAGATTGAAAATATATTAATAAAAATTGTATATTTATTTTCATTTTATAGCCCAAATAGCTCGTAAAATGTTTACGAAAACAAGGAAAAGATAAACACTCCGAAAACAGCGCTTATGTAAAGTGAGCAGAGCTGTAAAGTGGTCTTAAACCGAAAGCGGTTATAGGATTTAACTCGAAACAGTTAAGGAAAAAATAGCCAAAATTGAGGCTAAATCAAAGCCATATAATATAGGATATATAGAAGGATATTTCTAGGCATCTCTTGGTATCTTTGAGGTCAATTTTCAGCTAGAATCGGAATGCTAAAAAGAAGATGAAACTAAAATATATTTCTAGTATTTTGATCTATGTTTTAGCCCATATTTTCTTACCAAGATTTTCCATATTTTGATATATTGTGGAAAGCGTAAATACTAAAAGAAAATTGCACTGCTAGGCCTATAGAAGATATAGGAGTATATAGGATATATTCGGAGCAAAATCCTGTTCTTCTTCTGCTTAAAATTGGCTGTGGTTATTCGATTTCTTCAGTTTAAAAACAAGCAACTTTTAAAAACCAGTTAGAAAACTCGCGGCTGAAAAACGAAAAAAGAGAAGAAAAGAAAACAAATGCGGATAATGCGTTGCAATGTCGACAACAATAAAAAGGATAATGCGACACGCTGGGAGGGTGGGCAGGGCAGGGCAGGCGACCGAATGACCGCCATTTTTTGGTGTGCAGGAAACGCAAAACTTTACGCCGAGAAGAAGAACAGGCAGAGAAAGAAGGAGGAGGAGGACGAGGAGGAGGAAGGAAAAACAAAGCAAAAAAGTTGGGCGCATTTAATGAGTTTATTGAACCAATTGCACAACTTGGCGAACTTGCGTCATTTGCCAGCTTTCAGTGAAGTTGGCAGCAAACCATTTTCTGCCATTGTCCTGTGCCCAATGGCATGTCCTGTCCTGTCCTGTATTATTCCTATACAAACATACATATATATATATATATACACATACATACACATAAGATGCTTGCAACTGCTACCGTTGCACCCGTTACTCAACCGACTGAAAACTGTGACTGCAACTGCGATTGCCACTGCGACTGCGACTGCAACTGTGACTCTTGGCAACGGGACAAACAGGAAATATTCTTATCTGTTCCGGCACGGAGAAGAAGAAGCAGAAGAAGAAGAACGAGTAGAAGAAAAATGAAATTTTATTTACGACAAAGGATTTTGTGATTTCCCCTACTTAATAGTTAATTCAGCCTTAGCATACACACTGCAATTCTTTCCTTGCCTTTGCCTTTGCCTTTGCCTTGGTCCTTGCCACTGCCTCTGCCTCCGCCTTAATGCCTTTTCTTCGGGTCAGAGAACGGCTACAGAAATTGCGGCAGACAGAAGTCATTTAAGGAGAATTTATGGGATTTTAACTGACATTTAAACAGTCACCAAAAGAGAAGCAAGAACAAAAAAAAAATGAAGCACTGAGCCAGAGAGCCAAAGAAGAAAGGCCACAAAACACTGCAGGGGGAGCAGGCCAGAGCGAAGGCCAACTTGTCAGCCAAGATTAGCGACGACGTTGCAACAAAATGTTATGGACAGCTCCGGATAATGGATGCTGATGCTCTTGCTGATGCTTAAGAGCTTCAAGCAAAAATGAATTCTAATTACATTTGCACTAACTGCATAGTTCCAGGACTAAAAAGGAGTCTACTACAAAACTGCTGACTGAACGAGCATATTGAGTCTTCAAGCTGAAGATCTTTAGCAGAAAAATGTTTCAGAATATCTTAATTATTTTCATTTAAGTAGTTTTTAAATATTTACTTACCTTTTGAGCTCATCATGGCAAACATTTTCTTTCTGTAAGTAAAAGATTTTAAGAAGTTTTATTAGTTAAATTCGAAAAAGATAATAAAAATTGTTTTGTTTTAAATGATATATTAAGTAAAGGAAAGAAAATAAAGGATTCTATACCCTTCAATACAGGAAAGAGCCTTCGAATATTGTTATTAAAGCCATTTATATTAATCGATTTTTCTTTATGATATACTAAACAGATCTTGATATATATTTTGGCCAAAATCTGGGAAACATACTCTTAAAACTAACCTGTAAGTTTCAACCGATCAACTTGAAAAATAACCACTTTTTGATCTCCTATATATCCCAGATATATATACTTATATCCTATAAGTAAACCCAGATTTCATTCATCAAATGATACATTTATACCAATTTAATTCAATCAGAATAATAGTTTCCAGTTCATTTGAGTTTTTCCCATATTAAAAACCTTCGAATGGGTCTGCTCTGCTTTATGGCTTCCAGTGAATTCCATTTAAAAATGTGTTGCATACTTTTTGGATTGTTTCGAATTCTTGTGTGCTGTCAAAAGTCGTTCATTAATATTTCTGTGGAATTCGAAACACGCCTGTAATTTTCTTTCTTTTTTTCTTTTTTTTTTGTGGAAAATCAACTAACAATTGGGCAAATTGACTAAGTGACCCAATATTACGTAAGCCTCTGACTGGCTGCTGACTGGCAAAGTCTGTAATATGCGAACAGCCTTTGAATTGTTAATCAGAGCACTTCACACTCTGTCAACAGGCTAACAGGCCAACAGACGAGTGGGAGGAGAGTGAGGGGGGGGATTTGAAGAGCAAGTAAAAGAACTCAACTGGGGACCCAATTATAGAACACCTTCGGTAACTTGGCCCAGAACCAAGTTCCAGAGTACAACAGGCCTTTCCACAGCAGCTTTGCTGCAAAACTTTTTGCAGCAGTTTGCAACTTTTTTGCTAGTTCGTTTCGTTTCGTGACTCTGTGGCACAAACACAAACTGCCTATTGCAATTGCTGTGGTGTTGTTGGCTTGTTCTGTTGTTGTGTTGTGTGTTGAATAGTGTTGCTTTTAGCATATATTCATAATTTTTCAAAAAATGTTGTCTGAACTTCATTTAAGCAAACTCAGCAAACAATTTCATTCTGAACTTGGCTTTTTTTCACCATTTTTTCTTCATAGCGTTGCGGCCCTTTTCCCTTTTCCCCTTTCCCCTCAGTTTATATCGATAGCTTTGGGAAAGTTTTTCCAAACTGCACTTGTGAGTTTTGCGAGCGAAGTGTTGTTGCGGCTGTTCGACTCTTGCGGCTGCTGGGCTGTTGGGCTGTTGCAACAGTAATCGAAAAGTTAATTCTCCGAAAAACAAGGTAATTAGTGTAGCAGTGCCCATAAAAAGCAAACGAATGTGCAAAAATAACGAGAAAAGTTTTGTGAAAAGCGAGGAAAAAGCAAAGCGCAACACAAGAAAATTCTCTCTCTGTGTGTGCGGCTGTGTGTGTGTGTGTGTGTGAGTGTGTGTGGCATTGTTGTTGGTTGCAAGCTAGCAAAACACGTTGTAATAAATGGCCTCGCTGAGAGCAGAACATTACAACAAACCGCAACAACAACAAAAACAACTACAAAAAAAAACAAAAAAAAACGATGTCTGAAACGACAATGCCACAGGTAGAAAAGTACTTGCAACAGCCAAAAAAAACAAAAAAAAAAACAAAAAAAAAACTCAAGTTTCCAGAGTCTGCTGCGCGTAGAGTTGCCAGGCGACGGCAAATATTTGTGAGCATATTTCGCAGCGCTTCTAATTAAATATGCATTAATTTTAATTATGCATTTTGCACTGGGATTTCCTTGTTATAAATGAAAGCATTTAAAAACATTAATTAAAATTGACTTGAACCAAAAAAGGGGTATTGGAAAAGGTGTTCTATGGAAGTGGAAATAACAGCAGAAAGAAGATCAGAATTTTAGAAAAATCAGCTTAAATTGAATCAAAAAATAAATGATAAAAAAATGGGTAGTTAACCTTTCAAAAGTTTTATAAATTAAATTTATTTTCAAGTGTAAATGCCATAAAACAAATCATATTGATGAACATTTATTTAAGTATAAAAAATAGTATTTATTTATGGAATTTGCAGCAATAGTTTCCCCTATTTATATACTTATATTAGAATACTTTCAAATTAAAAATAATAGATTTTTTAAAAAATTTATAAGTAACATTTTAATAATAATAATCAAGTAAATTGGACAAAAGAACTCTATATATATTTTAAAAATTATAATTTTAAATTTGCCTAAAGCTTTCTTCCAAGGTTCCTTCAACTCGTACAGTCTTGCTCCTGCCTGCTGGCAACCCTGCACAAATCAGTGAGAGAGAGAGGAAAGAGCACGAGATTGCTAAATGCTTTTTCACACACGCACGCACGCACGCACGCACGAGCCTTCAATTAATTAATAAACAAAACTTTTAGATGCTCGAGTGGCGTAAATAACTTTACCCACTGTCATTTGTTACGCCAGCAACAACAACAACAACATGGAAGACCTTTTTCTCTCTGTGTGCATGTAAATAAAACTCTAGCATTTCTCTTGTACATGTGCCAAAACAAACCCTTTCCCTTACTCTCTCTCTTTCTATCTCTATCCACCTTCGCCGCCTCTGCGCCGCTGTCCGTCCGTCACCCAGCTCTGCTATGTGATTTGCTAGTGCCTAATGACAGCATAAAGTTTTTGCCACCACATCAATCAAAAGTTTTTCATCAACGTCATCAGAGTTATCAACATCAGCCCAGAGGCGGCTATATAGAACTATAGAAACTAGGAATAATATCAAAGCCTCGCTTACGCCACGACCCAACATACACATTCTGGTCATGTTGATAAACAACAACAACAACAACAACAGCAACAACAAGAGGAGCGACAACAACAACAGCTGTGGCAGGAAAGTCATCTGCTTGACGAGGCATATGACACACCCGTCGTATACGTAATATGTGGCACTGTCCAGTGTCAGGAGAGGACAGGAGACACATAATCAACATTCAGCGACGTTCAGCGCGGAGGCAGGCTAAGTGTCTGCATAATTTATTAATACAATCACATAAACAACAACAGCAACAGCAACAGCAATGAAGCAACAACAATAAAATGTGTTTGCACCTTCGAGAAGAAAAATGGCATCATAAAAACCTCGAAATACCAACAAGAGCTTCCCCCTGCCGACCCACTGCCGCTGCCCTCTTGAAAAATATCATCAACTGAAGTGCCGTTTCGTTAGCCAACTAAATAACTCAAAATAAAATGCTTTAAATGCCTGAAATGCCGCACAAATCTTTTTTAAACTGCAGCAGGCAGCACAGCCAGCAGCAAACACCCGACGTATACGTAATATTGATAAACCAGCCGCACTTCATCTTCATCATTCCAAGAGCCCCAGCAACATAACATAATCAGCCAGCCATCATCAATATGGCCAGGCGTTGGCATAGGCGCCACAATGCCACACCTTACTTATACCTATATATCTATATATATATAAATGTATATATATCCCTCTAGATATATTATAAGTATATATATATATATATTTACGGCCATGACTTGGCAGGACGTAGAAAACTTCTTCAACAAGGACAGTCAGGACGACATCTTCATCTTTGAAATGCGTTTAATTATGTCAAAGCTGCATAGTGAAGCTGCTTTTATACACTACCTGAGAGACAGAGTATTATACTTTTTGCAGGCAATATGCAACGCATAGAGCTTTTTATAAGTCTCAATCTTTGAGTTGGTATTAGAATTTTACATTAATTATCTGCTGCATTCTTCACCAAAAGTGAAGATATTCGAGAGTTTTGAAAGCATTCGAATTAAGCTTAGATTTACAGGGTTTATAGGCAAAAAAAATAGATCTAAATAGACCTAAAAGAAATCCTAAATTCTACCGATATTTAGCAGCATTTAATTATATAGCTCCCATATGAAAGATATAAACTTATTATTCTTTTTGTCCAAAGTCATCATATAAGAGTTATATCCTTATCCTATTTTATTTCTATTTAATAAAGGATCAATATATCCTTCAGTTTGATTTCAATTGAATCTTTTTATTAAAATTTTGGGACTTCGCAGGACAATCTTTTTCCAAACCGGAATGCTACTCGTACTTTAGACAGGCTCTATGAATAATGTGGAAGAGTATTTAAATCTGCAGCTCTCTCCGGAGATAGCCATTTATTCTTGACATTTTTTTTTTGTTATTTTGCCAACTGCCTTTCACTGGCCTCAGGACTTTGACACACAGACAGACACAGGCACAGGCACAGACACAGACACAGAGACATATGACATTTCCAACGAGCTACGTAAAGCTGGGAATGCAAAAAAGGTAGAGAAAGAGATCCTTTTTACCTGGTGCCATCGCATTTTACATTTGTTTCATTTGTGCGATGTTTCACATTTAGCTTGACAGAGCAGCTTTTGTGCATAATCGTGATACTGTTAGCTCGGCTTTAGCTTTCATTCCCAGACCTCCAACCCCACCCATTCTCCGCCCCCTTTTCCCCCTTTTCACTGACACTGACTTGGACTACGATGTTTTGAATGGGCGCTTTGGCTAAGGAAATAAGCTACCAATTACTAAAGTGTTTTACTCTAAAGCCCTAATACTAGTTGTTTTTGTTTTCGTTTTCGTTTCTGTTTTCTTCTTTTTTTTTTTTATTCCTGTTTTAGTTGCTGGGGTCCCTGGGCAAGGACTAAGTGAATGTCATGCGATTATATTAGCTGATATTTATAGTTGTAATATTAACTTTTCCCTGCGAAACTTAAAAAGTCAACAGGAAACTTTAAGGCTTGAATATGTTGTTTAATTAATTAGGTGATAGTAGTCCGATCTTAATTAGTTTTAGTGGGTTTTATAAAGCATACTCCCTTGCCATATGGCAAGTCTTGGATCGATTGTTTCTATGACAGCTCTATGATTTGTTTACAGAAAGAAACGTGAAGAATTACTACTTTTTATAGGAAACGCTACTCCAATAGCTCAGCTCCAACTACTCGCAACATCATCATAATGATCATCATCTTCTGGCCTAGTTAAATCAAGCGAAAAAAATATGTGGGCTCTTCTCTTCGCACTTTTTCAAAAAGTCATTAGTATGATGAGAGATACAGGGAGAAACTACGAGTATTTCCGTCTATATAAAAAGGTTGGTACTACTTCTAGACCCAAAAGTTTAATAGCTGTAATTACTGTAGCGCTCTTCTACAAACAAATAAAGAGATGGAGAGAGAAAAGAACAAAATAAATAACGGAAACAGACCCAGAAATAAAATAAAAAAAAATTTCAATTCAATTGGGGCTATTCAAGCGCTGTAGAGGTTCCCAAACTTATTAGCATTTCAGATTTAATTTCATCAAAGTGGAGAAGTCAACAGACGTCGCAGCAATGAAGCAAAGGTCGACAGACGACGAGTAGTTCCAGTAAATATCTGAAAGGGGGGCGGGAGGCGGGTTAGGTTAGGCTTAGCACCCACGTGTGACCTACCCATGTCAAAGGTATTCCACATTGCGACTCGACACATGTAGAAATGGAATGCTAATGACATTTGCTATCTGTTCAAATGTCTGTCAAAGGGTTCCTTTTATGGGAGGGTATATATGGGTGGGTTTATAGGGTAGCTTCATTGCTTTTTCGGTTAGTTAACCGTACTCGACACGTTCCGCTTGGCTGGGTCAATATGCGAGACTAGAGTCTCTGAGTCTCTTCGGCGTTTTAGCCTGTAATTAAACATTTTTTTCTTTCCCTCTGGAATCTGTGTGGGCAAAAAAGGTAAAGGCGAAGATTTCTATCTAGCTGTTTGTCTGTCTCACTGTCTGACTGTCTCTCTGTCGTGTCTGTTTGTCTCTGCCTAACAGGTTGCCCTGTTAGCTGGAAATTAATGAGTGTCGTCGTCCCGTTGCCTGGAGCCTCAGCTCAGCTCAACTCAGCTTCAGTTCATTCACTCAACTTTTGTTCGCCTTTGCTTTCTTACTTAATAGAGTATATATATACCTACATACATATATACATATGTATGTATAAGTGTGTCTCTTCAATTAGTCCTAACGCTAGTTTACTGCTGCAGACCCACTTTTTCATGGGCCCATCTCTCACCTCTACCCTTCTCCACCTTTAGCTTTACCTTTAGCTTACCTCAAATGAAAATTCCAAATTCGAATTTAATTGGCAACTCTAAGCTACCTACTAATTGATGAGTTAATGCTGCTTAGGCGGTCTATTTCTCCGTCTCTCTCTCTCTCTGTCTCTCTCTTAGCCCTCTGATTGCTTTATTGTTTTCCTTTAGTACTTTAGAAACGTATAAAATAAGCAATTTATTTGACTGCATAAAACAAATACTCGCACAAGTCTAGGCAAATACATAGCTCTTCACTTATTCGAATCAAAAATATTGCACATACCCTGTAGTTGCTGCATCGCAATAAAGGGCATTCTCGCCTCCAATTCATATTAAATTCTAATTTGAAAAGGGAGGATTATAAAGCCTGCCTCTACCCACATACTTAATCAGCAGACAGCAGTAGGGCAAAGGCATCTATTAATATGAAATTCCTCTTGGAAAATTCCTTAAAATTAATCAGTTTAATTGTACTCGAAATGAAGTGCAGGTTTAATTATAGAGCATGCTGGGTTAGCAATAGCAAATATTATTGTTGTTTCTATAGAGAATTTCTTAGTTCATTATTGACTGAAGGAGCAAAAGAAAAGCTCTTCGCTTCGTCCTTTCTATAATGCTATAAAGTGCAAATTGCATTCCCAAGTTCAGCACTCAAGTCTCGTGTGTGTAATACATAAATTTCATAAATACAATTTCAACAGCATATCACTCAGCCAGCCAACAGGACGAGCAGGGGCAGCTGCAGGACGAGGAGCAACAGCTGCAACATGCAGCATCCAGTGAAAAATTCGTACGGTCATTTTTCGTAGCACAATGAATTTATATAACAAAATACTCGGTACATTATAAGGCTTTTTGTGTAACCGAGAGAGAGAGCACAGACAAGACGTCAACGTCAATGTCATTCACTTTTTCACACAGCTCTCAACTGAGAGAGTGTGTGTGCGGGGTGTGGGGGAGTGTGCGAATATTTATGAATAACTCTCGGACTCAAAGCAAGCTTGACCAACATGTAATATACTCTACCCTCTGTTTACTCTGAGAGGAAAACCTATTCTCAGCAAGTCGAAGACTTGAATACCCTCTTAGATTGCTTCTTGGCTTAGTGGTCAGATTTTGCTCTAATATAGTCAATAAAAGAGAAAGAAGAGTGGATAAAAATGAGGTTATAGCAACTCGTCTCGTCGTCCTCTGCAATGCTTTACAAAGCTCATGACAAAATGAATATACCCTCTGTAAGGTAAGTGCGCCCTCTGGCTGCCTCTGCCCTGCTTTCAGCTGCTGGTAAATCGAAAGCAAATAATTATTCAACATGATTCCAACCAGGGATATCATATCATGGAGCCAGCCCTAAGAATAATTGCATGAATATGAAAATTAACATACGCATACGCCCTGTTGTAAATGTCTAACTCATACCCTACCCCAGGCTTTGAGCCTGTTTGAACAAACACACAACTGAAAGAGAGAGAGAAAGAGAGTTTTGAATAATTACGGCTTGGTCGAGTTGCTGGCAATTTAAATTTGATATCCGAATGAAGCCTTTGTAGTCAAAAGTATCGCTGCATCTGGTAAAATTAGCCAGTTGGTCTGTTCAATTTATTTGAAAATTGTTTGCAATTGCCAAATAGAGTGTTCTGGACAGCACTGTACGGATTAGTGCTCCATGATTGGACACAAACAATGAGAATTCAATTACAAACGTAGGCCTCGCCTCGCCTTTCTCTCTCTCTCCCTCTGCTCTGCTCTGCCTTGCTGCAGCTAAGTAAGGACAATGATTCTGTATTTTAAATAAAATATATGAAATTTCAATATAAACTCGAAACAATTCGCTGAGCTGCCCGTTGTAAATTAGCCACAGTTAAATAAATTTGAAATTTTAATACCAACATAAAACTCTCATTGCGGCAGCTAGGCAAATGCCATGGTATCAAATGCAACCGGTTCGGAACCGTTTACCCAAAATAAACCGCTTAAAATTCAGAGCCTCAACAAGAACCGCTGTGGCGAACCGCGGACCAAAACATTGTATCAAAAATATATTACAAAAACAAGTAAATTAATAAAGAAAATATTGGAAAATATCTGCATTTTAATTATACATTTGAAATGTATACGAGAATAAAGATATCAATATGGAAATTTATCTCTAAAGAGAGTTTTGTTTCTATAAGTTTTGTGAATCGGAAATAGCTCTACAATTTTTGTAAATTGATTTAAATTTATTTAAAAAACATAAACTAATTTTGTAGTGCTTTAAAATTTCAATTAAAAGGGAAAAATTGTATAAAAATTCCTTTTGAAACGCGGCTTCAATGGACCATGCCCAGAAGTATTATATCAATAAAAATCCATATGAAATTGACGCCCATTTTATTTTTTATTGAACAAAAGATTTATGCAGGCTATGAGGAAAAAGGGCTGCAAAGGGGGGGCTCAAGAAGGGAGGGCCTAGGGGCGGTTTACTCGTAGCTGTGGGCTCAAGAAGGGCGGGCCTAGGGGGGGGGCGGCGGCTTACTGGTAGCAATATGCATTTGACAGCGTCCACAACCAAAACTGAAGTATGACACTTTTGTGCGGCCCCAAAACGAGTATAAAAATCCCAGCACTTCACTTTATATGCCATACAGAAAACGACAAACTAATTCAATCTGTGGCGTTTGTCCACGTTTATCACTCCAATGGGGCAGGCGGCAGCCTCTTCCCCTCCGTCACACACGGCCCTAACAACAAAAAGTCCATTCGTGTGAATTGCATTTTCATTTGTATAGAATTTTCATTGCCAGTCCGAGTGTAACTCTTCACACATGTCCCTGCACTGGTTCAGAGGCTGACTTGAAAATTTCTGTGGGGGAAAGGAGGACAACTAAGGGAAGGGAAGGGAAATAGGTTGCCAATGTCTCGTGTTGCTTTGACAGTTTTTTGGCAAAATGCCAGACGGGCGATGCCACTGCCACTGCCCTCGGCAATGGAGTGCAGACCTTTCCCCCTTTCCTCGTTTTCCACCCGCTCAACGAGGAATGCGTGTGGAAAATTTAGCACGCTCTACGTGCCATGGCGGCAAATAAAAAATTGAAGTAAATTTGGCAACTGGCTGCAGTCGTTAGGTTACTGAATGGATACTCGTACTACTCCTAGATTCTGCCGTGGCGTCAGCATTCAGTGTCATCAAGGTTTCCAAATAAGTTCCAAATAATACAACAACAAAAAAAGGATTCAAATGCAGCACTGCGACAATGCTGTTAGACAGACAGACTGCGGCAAAGGGAGGGGACTGAGTCAAGCAGATAGATGGCCAGACAAGCAGTCGCCAGACGACAGTCAGGCCATAAAAATAAGTGTAAGACTTTTTTCTTTTTTTTGTAAGCCAATCTAGAACGTTTTCTTAAAGTACAAGGTAATTTTTTAAGACAATTTAGAAGGGAATATATAAAAGAGCCCATAAAGGGCCAGTGCTGAAGTATGATTTGCATATAAATATTTATACTGCTGGGCATAGGAAGTACTTCAAAACTTTTGCTTTGTCCTAGATAATAGTTTTCACTCCAGAAAGGCAGAATATAAATAGTAATTGAACGATAAAATTCACTTCAATAAATACCTTCGTCTAGGCCAACTTTATGGCTGATAGCAAATAAAATAAATATGCAAATTTGCGAGTATCAATCACTGAATGCTTCAACTTTTCAAAACTGGCTAAAAGCCGCTAAATGCATTTTCCAAAGTCCATCATAAACTTGCCGCTTTAAATGTGTATAAAAAATTGTGCGCTAACAACGTGACGTATACGCAATGTGGGGCTGCAGCTTAGCCCAACGCAAACTAACCAGTCCAGCCCACAGTCTGTTTTGATCAGGCTGGTTCCTGGTCGAGGCCCAAACCGAGAACCAGGTACTAAACAGCAGCTACTGGATAGTATTTATTATGGCAGGCGCGTTGGCGGCCAACCTGCTTATTAATATGCAGAGCAGCGAGGCAGGTGTCTTTTGCTGCCGTTTAATGCCACAATTTGAGCCACGTGCCACTGCCACTGCCACCACCACTGCTGCCTCTGCTACTGCCGCTGCTGCTGCTGACAAGGCTTTAATAATGTGAGCATAATCGCTGGCACAGATTTTAGCAGCTGCAGCACGAAATTAACAATTTCTAGGCAACAATTTTTGGCATGTTTCAGCTTCGCTCGCAGCGACAATAACTTCAGAGCTGAGTTATTGGCAACAAGCTGTAATGCTACGCACAACTTGTAAAAGAGAGCCGCAGCAGAGGAGGCAGCAGCAGAGGCAGAGGCAGAGGCATCGGCATCAGCTCAATGGACGCACACAGCACAACAAACACCTAACAACAGGCTCAGCCGTGTTGTTGTATCCTGGCAAACTGTTGCCGCATCCTGCAGAGCCAAGCGATTGCATCACGCAAAAAACCAGTGTAGTAAGCAGTAGTTTTTTCAAAGGGGTATTTCTATTATATCTTTTTTAATAACAGATACAAATAGTTTGACATTCCTGAAGTTGTGCTTTGATTGATTGAATACTCTGTCTGAAGACCCGATTTAATCGGAACCCCTTCGTCTCGCTAAGCCGCTGCTTGGCTCACATGTTTCAGCCACATGAGCTGCTCATCAGCAGCTTGTTAGCTGCTCGTTGTCAAGGGTTCGGTTCAAGGCAGCGCCCGTCAACGCAATGTTGTTGCCAACAAAAGACTGTTGGCCAACTAGTGCCAGTAGCAACAACTAAAGAACAACAATAATAATGGAACCGGAACCCCTCTACTTTCAGCGCCCCACCTGACCGCAACAACCACTGGACACATTGGACACTGGAGACAGCAGACTGGACATTGCTTAGATAAGGACCTGGGTAACATTGCGTTTCAGAGCTCAAGAAGACTCGGGCATTTGTGGCAGAGCCATGCCAGTCGAGCTCTAAATGAAGACCTAAACATGTACTCAAGCTCTAAGTGATTGAGAGCTTCATCCTTCTAATCCTTGTCATGTTTTCATTCAGCTAATGCAATTCCATTTAATTACTGCCCTAATTCATCACTTCAGCAGAGTTTGTTGAGTTTCCTCAATTCTTTGAGTTGACTCTGATAATTGCGTTTCCTACATGCTCCACTTTCTGAGCAAGAACCAAGAAACTGATGCGTGAATTTGTCAACTAACTTCCTTAGAAAGTTGCAAAAGTATAGAGTATTGATTTTGTGAAATCATTAGAGATATATTCCCTGATTTTATTACTTTCTGTCACAGTTTCAATCGAAGGAAACAAAGGCTTTTCTAGCCTCTAAAGGATACTTTTTAACGATGCTCCAAATTCCAATTTTAGGTATTTTTGTAGAGCTTCAAAACTTGATTAAAGTTGTACTAAATTAAATCTGGTTTTAAAGTAAGAAAGGCTTTCGAAACCACTGAAATTCCATGGCAAATTAAGGCTTTTATTTAAATTTATGAACCACAAAATATTGATTTTCATTTTATAAAGATATTTCGTTTCTACCGAACATCAATTAAAGATTTAACTCCTCTCTTTTCACTTGCTCCATATTTCCCTTTTTTTATCTCACTTTCAGAGCAATTTTTTTTCTCACTTTCTTCCCTATTTGCTTGGCGAAAACAATTCCCTAGGCCCACACACACATACAGACTCTTACGCCGTAGACGTCATCATATTAGGACTGGCATCTCAGATATCTCGACGAGTATTTCACAGCTTGAGAAAATCATCATTTCAGTTCTTCAATTTTTTCCTGTTTGAATTTTCATTTTCATTGCTTGGCTGGTATTGTGTGTGTGTGTGTGGGTTTTTTACATGCCACGCCGTTGTTATCCTTGGCTTTTTCTTCCTCCTTTCTTTTTTTTGTTAATTTTGCGCATACAAAACGATAGCTTGTATCCTTGTCGACTGGTGCATTTTGTGTGTGAAACATATGCATACATTAATACCATTTTACCCAACAAACATTACAAACATTACAAACATTACAATATTGCATTTGCAGAAGAAACAATTTTTTAGTGTCTCTCTTTCGTATTCTCTCTTTCTGTGTGGCACCGTCATCTTCTTCTTCTTCTTGCTGCTGTTGTTACATGATTCCTGTGTCCTGTGGGGAGTGAGGAGAGTCAGGAGTCTCCTGCTAGCTTCGTTAGCTTTGAAACTGCGGGTTTCGTTTTCGCTGAATTTGAGCTTCAGTTTGGTTTTTGGCTACGGTTTGCCATCGTTTACTCCGGCTGTCTCTCTGCCTGTCTTTCTACCTGTGTGGCATGCCACCTCCTCAGACAGCTGTGCTTCTTCCAGCCCCCTTGCAGCCCCCCCTTCTTGGTTCGCGCATAAAAGCTGCTCCAATTACTGTTTGCATAGTTGAGTGTCGTCTGCGGAAATTTGTTTATTTTACGCGCGTTGCGTTTTGTCTTGCTGCTGGCTCGTTGCCTTTTTTTTATTGCCAACACACAGACAGACAGAGACAGCGGGAGAGGGAGGAGAGGGCGAAAAAAGGACCTGTACCTGGAAGCAGAGCGCATCGCATATCCTTTGCTGCCTTTGCTGCTAAGACAAACTGACAGCTAAATGCGTCACAGTCCTTGCAGATTTCATTTGCGCAAATATTTCGATGTGTTTTGCATTTTCTACAGTTGACATTTTACCCCATTCCCCCCACCCCCCTCGAAAACTCTTCGTTTATAGGGTTTATAGTTTCCTCCTTGCTGTCAGTGCAACTACCACAATAACAAGTTACGAGTTGAGCTTTTGTTGAGCACTGCTAGACTAGCAGATACCCCGTACTCAGGTCTCAAATAAAGACACCCTTTTTTTATATATATGTTGGCCTTATCTTCTGTATTTTTGTAGCTAGTTCTATCTGGAACATAGCTTGATGGGATCTTATATCAATATACCCTTCTCGACCATTTATAGTAGGGTATAACAACAGCTGGAGGTAATGGCAAAGGACTGCTAACAGCTAACAGCATCAGTTGGCAAGGCTACAAAATATGTTTGCAATTATCTAGCCAAAAGCAGAAAGTGTGCTGAGAGCGGAATGCAAGTGAATTAACTGTGTAAATGCTGGTAGAAATGTAAAAGATCGAGAGTTACTATATAAAACTAGTTAGTATTTCACGTATTTCATGAATTCCACGTATTTAGCTCAATTTATGCGCTGCTTTTGCACCGTAGAAGAAGTTTGAAGGGGTCGTCGACTACAGCTGCAATAATTGAATATTTTGTAGGATTTCATTTAATTGAATTAATTATTATATTGCCATATTTCCATTTGAAATATTGGCTATAAATGGATTTCCTTTTGTAATCCTTTAATCAACTTAAAACCAATTAAAAATGTTGCTAAACTTTTGCAAATAATTTTGCAGCAACGGCAGCCGTTGCTCAATTCAATTAAGGCTAATTATAAAGCCAACAACCAACTAATTTACATTGTCAGTTTAATGTTAAATGATTGTAAGCCACTGCAGTCTCATTATTATTTGTTTATGTTTGTATTTTCAGTTAAATGTAGTTTTATTTTGCTTTTTTAGCTAGCAAAACAAAGGTGACAGCTTGCTTAATAGACAGACAAATGGCCAAAAACAAACACACACACGCACACACAGAGGGATGGGGGTCAGGTACATGGATGGAATTCTTTTAATTTCATTTACCCACAACAAACAAACATGTGGCAACAGCAACAGCAACAGCAACAACAAATGCTATTCATATGAGTAGTCGTATCACCTACAGCAATGAACTGGCGACATTTGCCATCGTTATGACTCCAGGCACACACAAACACAAACACACACGCACACAATACACCCAGTGGCGTAGTAAAAAAGGGGTAAAAGGGTCAGAGATTGATCCTTTGAAGAATAAATTCCTACAGACCCAGTAAAATAGCCAAAACAGCATTCAAAAGGCTTCTTTCTTCCCTTTTTTAAAAAACGAAGTATAATTGAAAAGTTTTTGGTTTTTTAATCTAAAACTAAGAAATAATAATAATGAATACGCCTAATTTTAGAAAATTGGTATAATAATAATTCAACTCAAGAATATTTCCTAATATATATAGAATATTATTAATTATTATTAATCCTAATTATTATTCTGTAGTTCTTTTTTTCGACTTGGTAAATATTTACTAGTTCTTCTTTTAATTGCTGTAAAATGACTTTGAAAGATATTTTCTATATGAAAGAAAATATAAATTTGTTTTAAATATTTCTCCCCCCTAAGAAACACTTCTGCCTACGCCCCTCCACACACACACACAGAGAGAAATACATATGTCTCCTATAAACATTTGTCGTAGTTTGTTGCTCTGCTGTCGTCGCTCTGCTCTGCTCAGCTCTGCTCTGCTGCTGCTGCTGCTCTGCTGTAATTAATAATAATTTGCATTCGCTGTTTGCAGTTCAGCGCCCGTGCGAGATTTCATTTTAATTAAATTATATGCGGCCATGTTGAGCTTTGGGGCGTGTATTGCAGGCGTGTGGGCGTGCCTAATCATGCCAACTATATCTATGCTGTGGGCGGCCTTCAATGGGCGTGTTCTAGCTGTGCGTGAGAGTGTGAGTGTCTCTGTGTGTGTGTAACTACTTAGTTGCAACAGAGCATGCATAAATTATTAGCTTTATCTGTCGTCGTTTTGTCTGCTGTTAGTGGATGCTGTGGCTCTTTGGCAACACTTGCAACAATTTGTGGCAATAAAAATAGAAACAATGCCAAATTATCTCTTTTAATTGGAAACACATTAATGTCTTGTGATTTGTTACCAATTTGGCACAGTAAAAAGGAAACTGTTTGGACCACAATAAACCCAATTTGACTACCAACATTTTAGCAAAGCAGTAAGAACTTTCACCAGACTTTTTCCGGATCAGGAAACTGTAGTTTTTCACTAATGCTTATAACATGTTTACTGTTCGATCGCACAAACAGAAAAGAACCTTTCGAAAAAAAACAATCACTGCAATTGCCATTTATCAATTGAATAACAGGGCGAATGCGTGATATTACGTATACGAGAGGTTGGTTGACCAGAAACCATTGGAGAGCAGCTAAACAAGCACAGAAAGACTACGGAACTACTACTACTACCACAGAACAGAGAACAGAGTCGCAGCCAGCCAAGCAGCAAATGCCATTAAGAGCTTTTGACCCAAACTCGCCGTAAATCAAGTCACTTTAATTCAATAACAAGTTGGCCCTGAACAGGGAGAGAGTGTTGCCTCTGGAGTTGGCTGCAGCAATGTGCAGATGTTGCCATTTCTGTTGAGTTCTTTGGGAGGGGGGCAGCAGGGGGAGGAGGTCTACAGGCATTGATTTCGTTTATCTATGATGGCAAATTATTCATTTGATGGGCCGCCACAGCGCCTGGCCCCAAACACAAACAGACAGAGTTTAACAAAGTTTACAGGGCACATTTCGCAGCGGCCGTAATTTGGCAATTTGATTTTGGCCAAGTTGCTGTTGATGTTGCTGTTGTTGTAGCTGTAATGTTGTTTGCTGTTTAATTTCCATTCAAATTGCACACACAATAAATACGAAACTTGTTCAACCTTGAACACAGTTACACAATACAAATACAAATAAAAAGTAAATAAAGAAAAAACAAATAAGTAGAGGCTATCTTCGACCGCACCGAAGACCATATACCCTTGCAGACTGGCAGCTATATAATAAGTGATTCGATCAGGTCGGTTTCCTATCAAGTTTCATTTAAATAGCTTAAAAAGTGAGAGACATCTAGGTAGAAACTTCTAAGTGAGCTCGCAGCTGCCTTCTGCACTGCTTTGCATGTCTGCTGACAAAGTTATAATACCCTCGCCAAGGGTATACAAAAAAGTTACTGCCAAACTTTCCAAGAGTCGAGCAATTGACGTAAATTTTATGTTTAAATTGTATTTAAAATTTGGCCTCAACTGTTATGCAAAAGCCTCAGACAAAAGTACACACAATTAATGACAATTAAGTTTCATTATTGATGAAGTAGAAAATTGTCTCCTATTATTATTATTATTATTATTATTATCCCAGCTAAAGATTTATCTATATATTTATTTATTTATTTATGTGTACTTTAGCTGTGACTTATTGATATTTATGCAGGGAAGTTTTCAAGGCAAAAGGTGAATAAATTAAATAAATCAAAACTTTACAAATGCATAAATTATGTGCGAGTCGTTGAAAAGTTCCTTCTACTTCTTCTTCTTCTACTTATTCATGCCAGTCATCGCAATTATTCATAATTATTCAAATGCAATTTAACACAAGAAATCTGTTTTCTCACCCGGAAAAACATATTTTATTCTCAATAAATAAATAATAAACATTGTAAAATCACTTTTCAATTTCAAAGAAATTCATTTTGTGATCTGTAAGCTTAAACCTTACACTTAAATATTGTCGAAATTCTAAAGAAATATTTTGATTTCTCGTCGAAATTAATCAAAAAGCAAAAACTGAACTGAACTTTGTTTGCAACCAGCAAAGGCGAACTAAATGCGATTGCTTTTTCAGTTTGGCAAACTTCTAGACAACAAAATGCGACAAATATATATACACACACACACACTAAAGAAGCACACACACACACACTCACACCAAAGACACAGAGAAACACACACAGCTTCACACATATTGAAAAAGCGTTTCAAAGCAAATTGATAATCAACAATTTTGGTAAGCTCTTGTTGAGACTGCTCAAAGTGTTGTTACCCTCTTTATAGCCATAAATAAAGTATTTAAATTGAGTGAAATATATATAATAATAATAATTCTAACCCATATGTCGGTACCAGATCAAACAAATATATCATAAAGCTGCCACAGAAAGGAACAAGAGGTCTAAAAGTAGTTGGATGGACAACTTTTCTATTACTGAAGTTATTTTAATTAAACTTTCAAGTTAAAAGTATGAACTAAAAACCATACAGATTGGATTACTATATCATATAGTGTCTATAGGAAGAATCGGTCAAAAACATCTAATCTCTAGACTATGTCTCTTTGAATACCCCCTTTCAATCGTTCCCACAAGTAAATGAGTATTTTGTTATGCATCAAAAAATCTGCGCAAAACTCACACCTATCCACATAATAGCCCCTTTCCAGGCTTCCCACAATTACAGGGTATTTGAACGCCATGGAAAATGCATTAGAAAAGCTGGGCAAAACTCTCATCTCTCTCTCTCAGCTATCGTCATAAATGCATCAAACCCGTCGTCACTTTGAGTATTTCCCATTAACACCACTTAATGCAATGAGGCAAATAAGCGAATATCTGTTTAATATTCAGGCATTGACAGTTGATTTAACCAGGAGTTTATGGTAAAAGAGGGGGGTGGGCTGGGAGCTGTTTTAGCCCGCCCCCCTCTTTGACGTCTGACAATTGATATCTGTTCATTTGCAATGCGGTTAATCAAAAGCTATCAAAACAGACAAAAACCAGAAATGCCTTTTTGAAGGCTCAACGAACAGGGATAAACAATTATTATTTGCCCTAACCGCAAATGGCAAATTATTATCCTGGCAAAAGGCAAGAAATTGTCTCGCTTCTTCTTTAATTTTCAACTTAAATAACTTTGTTTAAATGTGGTTTAAGCCATGTTTTGTTTGCTTAATTAAGTTGACAACTGTTCTTAATTAACATAAGAAAGTAATTATAGTCCCTAAGGTGTGAAACGATTAATAAAGCTGTTGTAAAGTGTAATTAACTGATAGACGAAAGGTTCCTTTCTCACCTTAAAGCCGCCATAAACCTGTCTAAAAATCCCCCGATTTTTAAGCTACTCTTTGGCTTGGATTGACAGAATTAATTTAATTAATAAATCAAATTTTATAGATATATTTTAAGCCTTAATATTGACTTGTTAGGTTCTCAGACTGATACAAAATATATTCCTTATGCAACCCTTTGAAAAAAGAGTCACATTTACCCTGCCAAACTCTTCTTCTCTTTGCTGCTGTTCATGCAATATTTAAAGAGCTTTCTGTATTAGTTTAATCACGAAAAGTTCAATCAAACTACTATATTTAATCCTCAGTATTCAATTCTGTATGGGAAAGCTGTACAAATCTATAATCTATTGGAATTGGAAATGCGCAAAAAGTCAAAAGAAAATTTTTGCAATGTAAATTAACAGGGGAAAAAAGCCAAAGATGGCAAAAAAAACAACAAAAAAGCTATGCAACATGCAACACAAGCATGCCACCAACAGCAGCAAACATGCCACAAAACACATACAGAGAAACATATACATACAAACGTGGATATTTATTCAGACTCTGAGCGTAGAATTTTGCTATGAAATAATCCGCAACGACAAATATGCGCGATTTTTCCGTCCGTCTCTCTCGATGTGTCCATGTTTATTTGTGTGGCTTGGCCAGTTGGTTAGCCAAGCTCCGCACAAAAGCGCTTTACACACACCCAAACACACACACCACACACACACGCACACACATGTATGAGTGTACGAATATTTTGGTGGAGCCAGTTACCAGACGCCAGTCAGAGGCAACAATAGCAACAACCGAACGAGTAAGAGAATGTTATACTTAAGGCTACTCGACTAAGAGATACTCTGCAATAGTTTAATTAATTATGCAAGTACTGCAGGCAGCGCAATTGAGTTTGTTTCCTTAAGAAACCTACAGCATTATGAAGCTGATATTAAAAACTATTCATTGTTTAAAAGGTCAGCAGCGGAAGATCTTTAATATGCGAATTATACTATACTCTACAAAAGGTATACAGAAATCTGCATACTAAATTTCACTACTCTAACTATAATAGTCTCTTAGCTCTGCGAACCAAAAGACACTGCTGGACTATGGTATATATTTTGGTATAGGTTCTACCTTAGACAAACTCATGGCTTGAAATTTAAAGTGTATTAGGCTAAACCAATTGTAAGGGTATTCAAATATTTAAAATTCCACTGCCTAGAAAAGTTATACAGGTATCTGCATACTAAATTTAGTCACTGTAGCTCAAATAATACCTGAGATCAGCCACTGGAAAGATCAAGAATATATTTATATGCCAGCTTCTAACTGTTACATATACTTTGACCAAATATAATCAACTCTTTTTGGCCAATGTTTGCAGAGTATTAAAACCACATACATAAACCGGTTCAACGAAATTCCAGCCATGAAGGCAGCAGCCAGCAGCCAGCAGACAACACAGCCAACAGCCAACAGCCGGGCCAAGTCAGAGAGCTGTCTATGTCGAAGATTCGGCCTGAAGCAGCAGCAGCGGCAGCGGCAGTGGCAGCCGGCACTAAATGTCAAGCGAGTGAACGGTTTTTGGCCTGGCTTGGGGGAGGCGGTGGCTGCTGGGTGAGGTGGTTTGTTGCTAGTTGTTGCTGCTGGAGCTAAACACAAAGTACAACGGTGCAAAGAAAGAAAAAAAAAGTACAGAAATCTCTGCGCGCTTAGAAACTAGAAGCAATAGGAGATACGTATAAAACTAGAGCTGACAATGGACTACAAACCAGAGATGAGAACGTGAAAAGAGTGGGAAAAGAGCAGAAAGAATAGAGAAAAAAATAACACAATAAATGTTGAATAAACTTCATTAATAATAGGTTCAAAAATCAGAAATATAATTCTCGGCGTGACGTAACTTATTTGCTTGTTTTTAATCTAATAAAAGATACATTTTTTATGTATAGAATTTTTGCTATTGATCCAAGATATGTAGGCAACTTTAGGTGTTAAAAGCAGCTTAATTGGCGTACTATTCGTCCTGATCAATAATAAATATACTTTACGGAGAGCTTGTCCTTCCCAGCACTACAAATTTTGCCTACTACTATTTCTATGCGGATATTTGACGCCTAATTGCAGGTGTTGCCTCCATTTCAGGGAAATTTCTATTGCACTATTTATAGTGCAGCAATTATTTATATTTATTTACAAACAATCTCAGTTTCAAGCAGGTTTTTATATTTGCCAAAAGATCGAATTACTTCGGCAGCGTCTGCTAAATATTTATCAAATAATGCCTGGATTACACCTCACCTTAAAACAGCTGTTGGCTATAAATGGCTATAATGACGGGTATAAAAATGAAGAAAAATTAACAGGAAAAAAAGGAAATATCGGTTACGTATGGCATGATATTTTCCTACAATTGAGCTTCATCTCTAGCTGCTCGACGACAACTTGGAAACGACAAAACGGCGACGCAAAATTTGTTGTAATCAATATGAACTGGCGACTGGCGGCTGCCTCAGATAACTTCACACACACACACACACCCAGATATATATCTCCACTGTGTGTGTGTGTGTGTGTGTGTAAAACAGATTTGTGAAAAATGCGGAAAATGGCAAAAATGAATTCGATGGATTCACGGCTCAGACATTGCGTATAGGAAGCAAAGTATTGCGAAATATATAAATGTACATTGGGATGCTGGGAATTGCTGTGTGAATTGAATGTTGTCCTTGTGGCAAGGGAGGAGCTGTTTATAGTCCCACCAACCCACCATTCCACCCCTTTTGCCATTATGATAAATCGCACCTTTTATTGCAGCATCAGCGCCTTGGTAACTGATTTATAAACGCCACTACCCGCCGCCAGATGGCTTTAAGAAATAGACTCAACAAGAAAGGAAAAAAAAGCAGCAGCAGCAACAGAAGACCCCCAGAGAAAAGCGCAGAGACTTCAAATGAGAGAAAGAAAAAGAAAGACATTGAGCGAACATGACATCATTCGACAGCTACGACAACGACGACGACGACGACGACGACGTTGTCGCTTTTCCTCGGTTTGCGTTTGGAAAAATACTGAAAAAATACGGCAAAAAATGCGGCACTAAATGAAGTTCCCATACGCACAATGAGTACGTGTGGCATGCCACAATAATCAGCGCATATTTGTGATGGATTCGCAAAAAAGACAAAAAAACAGAAATTACGTATACGTATTGTAAGTAGGTCTATGGGCCGCAAATGGAAATAGTGTGTAAAAAATAAACAAAAAAAAAAAAAAGTAAAAAGAGATTAACATATTTATGCATTTTATGTAAGAGCACTTACTGCTACGCACAATTTTTATTGCGCAATAAATTTTCATAAATAGTTTTTAATGGAAGCTGCGCGCATTGGCAATGCCCCAATTAATGGGGCCATTGTTAACCCGGCCAAAAATATCTTCACTGTTAAGTGCTTCAAGTGGTTGAACAAAGAAAGAAAGAAATCTTCTTATCTTCAGTGGATTCTCTCTAGTTCTAATCATTATGTGAGAATCACTCGAAAGAAAAGAGCAGCACTTCAACAGACGACAGAAGAAAGAACTAAACGATTATTTCTATGGGAACTCTTCGATATAGTTGTCCGATCTTGAGACTTTTTAGTATGAGCCTAGACAGCAAACTTCCTTATCTATAAAGTAAATTTCAAGAAGATATATAGAGAAATATAGAAGATTTCCATACAAAAACTCTTGTATGGAGTAGTGACCGGATCGGAGGTCGCATCCGATATATGTTTAGGGTACAACAATAAGAAGGGAATAGGCCAAATTTTGCATTCTCTTAGCTGAAAAACTGAGTGAGACGCTGAGACAGACAGAGGGACTAACAGATAGACGGTAGATGGAAAACCATGTCCAAGTCTTATTATGGTCGGAGATGCCTCATTTTAATAGCCACTCCTAAGGTATAACTAAGAGATGTCTAATAGTCTTAAAAGAGTTCTAAGGGGACTACACTTGGAAGAAGATCCTTTTTAAATGAATGAAGAAAATCAATTAAATATATTAAAGTCTATTTTATTGTTTCGAAAATTCAAAAACAAAACAGCAAATACTCAAAGGGGACATAATGCCCTGACTAGTTAAACCATTGAATACAACAACAAACAATGGCCACGAAACGACGAAAAGTCGTCGAACATAAATCATAATAGAACTCAGAGCAAATACGTCACACTGTTTTACAATTCATATTTTTTGTTGAATGGGAGAACACGCGCTCAATACTCGATACTCGATGCTGGATACTCGATACTGGATGCTCGATACTGGATGCTTTATCGATGCTTTATTATTCGCACCAAGCGGTCTGGTTCTTCTTCCTCTGCTGTTGCCACTGCCGCCCGGACACATTTATCCCACAACATGTTCCCTGTCCCATTGGCCCATTAAACATTCATCATTTTCCGTGGCCATTCGTCATCAATGCGTGCAAAATTTAATGCAGCCAACGAAAAAAACAAAAAGTAATAACAAAGATAAAGGGGTGCCCTACGAGATACCCTATGGAGGCTAAATAAAACTATGTATATAATACAGAAAGGGTTGCTTGGCTTAAAATATGTAAGCTGCGAGTATCAAATGAGTATTTAGATAAAATATCTTTGTCTACAAAATGGTTTAGAGCTTAGTAAAAGGAATTCGGTTAGCTGCTCGAATGTCATCCAAGGGAATTCTGCTGTGAAATTTAATAGTTCCTAGGCGCTTATCTACCATTTTTTCATGGGAGAGTAAAGCCTCAGTTTACAGGGTATAAAAACAGATGCCCCATTTCTCTTTCTCCGCTGTTTAGTCATGTATATGAGAAGTATTTTCAGCTATATATTTTGGATATCCAGCTTTGCTGTCATGCACATAAAACGTATTATTTTTTGAAGAAGAGTAAGTAAAACAGTGATAAATCGTCAAATAAAAAACGCACTTTAAATCTACAAGTGAATATGCAAAGCCTTCAGATTATATGCCAAAAAAAAAATAGATATGTAGATGGGCGATTTATATTGCCCAGTCAGGTGAAGAATGTGGAAGACTGTAGAATGTGGAAGACTGTAGAATGTAGACACCTGCAAATAAGGTCAATTGAAACGAAAGAAACATGAAAGCAGAGGCAATAAGAAAACAAGAAAACAAGAAAAAAGCTGTGATGGTCCAATGTCAGTCAACTGTTTTTTATTTGCTTTTGCGGTTAACATCAGCAGCAGTGGCAATAATCAAATGCCGCTTCGTTTTCTTTTGCTACTTCTGCTTTGAGTTCTCAACTTATTACCATAAAAAAAGCAGCAACAAGAGAGAAAGATAATCAAAGATTGCCATTGAACACAACAGAAGAGAGGAGAGGAGAGTGGAGTGGAGGAGGAACTGGTCACCAAAGCCCCACACACACACACAGAGAGAACGGGTTTCTCTCTTCTCAGCGATGCTAATGCAGAACAAGAATATACACGAATAAACACGATTATTCATGGGGACATGCAGCGAAAGTGCTGCTATAGAAAGTTGATGCGAATCGTGCTGAAACTGGGACTGGCACTGGAACTGGGACTGTTACTGGGCGGCTGGCTGTCTCTTGGCCAAGAGCTCAAATAGTTTGACACAACTTTTAATTAGGCCCTAGACTGCAGCTGTTCAGTCTGTTTGCCTCTGCATTTAACGGCAAGGTAACATTATCCTCTTGATTAACATTGCAAAATGATGATTAATTTGCAATACTCTCGAGGAGGGTATTACAATATTGTCAGGAAGTTTGCAAAGAGGGAAGAATCTTTAATCCCAGACAGGCTAAGACTATTGATAAGGTCGAAAAGATGAGTCTTTATAGAAATGTTGGTCTATCTGATATCTGCTATCTATCTCCGTCTAGCCATCCCTCCGTCTAGCCATGAATCAATGATCTCATTGACTGCAGAGCTCAGATAAATCTTGTTTTTTCTGATTTATGTTTAAATTCACAGACTTCAAAGCCACTCATTATATTTACAAAGATTGTAAATCATTAAAAAGTGCTTAAATCATGTTTAAAAATGGCTTAAACGCTGCTTTTAAGGTATTTAAATTTAATTATTAATTCCGCCTTCTAGTATTCTCTGTACTGCAGCAAGGCCAAAAAGTTGTAGCAAAAGTTACTCAGGTTTCTTGGCCCGTCTTTTAGCTGTCATTATAAATGGGATTTACATTAAGAGCCAACTTTTTTTGTGATGTTTTTTTGAAGCGCATGTCAAATTCGACATGCTAAGAATATCCGGATTTGAGCGTTGTGCTCTGATCAGGTTACTGGAGCTGGTAACTGGTAACGGGTAACGGGTAACTGGAGCAGACGAACACGGCGACTGCCAAGTGCCCGACAGGCAAAAACATGGCAGGAAAAATTTAAAAATAAAACAAAAAAAAAACAGAAGAAGAAACAAAAATACAGGAAAAGTGCAAAAAGTGCTGAGCAGAAAAGAAAAGTTTAACAATATTATGCTGAGCCAGCGAGCTCCGAGCACGGAGAGCGTGAAAAAGGACACAGAAGAAATTTTTGAAGTACGTCAAAAGTAGAATGAAATTGATGTAGGAGCAGAGACCATGGGGAGGGGGCGGGGCGGACTACTGACTTCTTTTAGTTGAGCCAAGTGAATGGGATCAAACAATTTGCTAGTTTACACCTTGGACGCCTTTAATTATAAGCATTGTGACGGGATGCGACGCGCCGTGCCTTGCTCATTAGTCGCCTGCCCTCCACTTCACAGCATTCTGCTCGAGACTCAACCAGTTTCAGCTCTTAGATCCTTCAGTTAGTAGACAGGAAACTTCAACTACAACAAGAACAACTTGATGTCTGTGGCGCAAACTTTAGAAATATCTTGAGCAAGTGACCCATAACTTAGTTACCAGCTAAGAACAACAACAATACTAACAACAAGTAAGGCACGACTACCAGATACTCTGTATTTGAAGAGGCAGCTCTGCTGGCTTTCCCCAGTCAGTTCAGGACTATTTAGGGGAAGAGAACAGCTTTAAAGACTGCTGAGATTGCCAGGACCTTGGAGCTTGAAGAGTCCGCCTACAAGCTGTGTATACCCCATTTCTATTCCCTCATTTTCGAAGAGTACATCGCCGTAAGAACAACAACAACACAGGCGCCTGGACCCTACACAGGATATACGTCTGCTTGTTTATATGCCGCCTCTGCCTAATGAATTTAATGCCCCGCGGAGTAATGTTGCCCGGGCTCTCAACACCGTTTACTTAACAAACTCAACTCAACTCAACTCGACGGTGTTTGGGCTATCCGTGGATCTAATTGCTTTGTTAGGCACCGTGGCTCTAAATTATGATGGTGTTTCAGTGGGTGGCACCAAAACCACCAACAAGTCGGTCGGTCGGTCGGTAAAGCCCCTTACATATTATATGGGCCGAGGGTTGTTGCACAACTGCGCTGCATCAAAGTCTTTGTGGCATATCATTTCCTAATTATCCCGAAGGAAACAGGAGAGTTTAATAATCAAATGCAGGCACTTTTAATTGCAGCCTAATTTAGAAGTCATTTTCATACTTTTCTTTAAAGGAAAATAGTTTATAGTTTCCAAAAGAAAATGCTCCGCTTTTCTTTATATGCATCTCATTCTTTTCTTGGGGACTTTGTCTCTAAGATCTGATTTATTCTTTCGTTCCGAGAAGCTTCACAATTTTGTTTATTATTTATATTTATGGTTTATACTTTGCTGTACTTTATTTATTTATTGTTTCCTTCGCTCCATTCGAAACTGAACCCCTAAAACCTTCCACACTGATTTAATATTAACCAACAGCAACAACAACATTGGAAGGATGCCTAAGCTGCTGGCTGGCAATTATAAATACTTTCCAGGCAGCATTATTTACCGGGAAAACATTACAGAACATTTAACTAATCCGCAAGGAGAGGAAAAACCCAGTGAGGAAACTGCAGAAAGAGGAGCAGAAAGAGGAGGAGAGTACGCGGGAAACTCATACAGGGAGTCGAGGCACAGTTCAAATATTGGCCCCAAGCACTTTATTTGCTGCCCTGGCCATGTCACGCCCAACGCCCTTGTTGCAGGCAATCTAACTTCAAAAGCGACTTCATTTGACAAGTTTAATGCAGTCCAGCAACAATTTGAAACAACAAAAAATAAAATATAAACTTGTTTATTGCATTACTGCTTGCCAGTTCAACTTTTCAACAGAAGCCAGCGGTCAGTTAGCCTCACCCAAAAGCCACCCGACCGAACCCAATCCAAAAACGAAACGAAACAAAACAAACGCAGCGAAAACCCAACCCAACCCAAACCCAAACCCAAACCCGACTCAGCTTACCCCTTGTCACTCATAAATGTAATAAAAACATGAAAAAATTGATTATTCTTTTCGCTGGGTTGCCGAGCATTAAATACCCTTACAGATTGGGTCTGAATCTCTTAACTACGCCTCTGATTTTTATGAAATTTAGCAGAGAAATCTGAAAAAGCCTAGAAGTCTGCCTGAGCCAACAGTGGCTCAAAATAATATTCCTGCTGATTTATTCTACTCAAAAATCGATCCATTTCATTAGAAATTATATATATTTTTTCAAAACATCTCACATTCTTTGAGTATTCTTTAACACTCTCTGTTAGAGCATAAGTAGCCAAAGGCCCCCACTCACTTTTTATTTTTCTCATACACTTGCAGAAAAAATTGTCAATTATAACTTGGTAATCAGTTTGGCAAATCCCTCTAAAACTCTATTAAAAATGTAAATTATTTCTTTGATAGCAAAGTGAAGGAGCGCACAGAAAAAGTAGAAAACGTAGGAACAAAATGAAATTTTCATACTTAAATATTAAAAAATTTTGAAATAGAAACTTTTTAAATGGGTGGGTAAATAATTATATATATACGATTATACATCATTATCAGATTAGTTTTCTAAATAGAACCTTAGATTTTCGATTAATTAAAATTTGAAATATTTAAGAATTGTTTAGAGCGGGGATTTTAGGTCTAAAAAGATCTGGAATAGATGAGTTTAGCCATAGGGAATCTCTTTTTGAACCAAAGTTCGAACTCGAATTTCCATATGCTTGAACCCAAACCAAAGCTAAACCGGAAGTCGGAGCTAATATCTTCTTTTTTTTGACGTAAAAGCCTGCAATTCTTCATGTGTTTCCCTTTCGGATACATTTTTAATTTTTAACTAGAAATTAAGTTAAAAACTTTGTTGTTGCCCCTTGTGGATGGTCCCCGTTGATGCGACATGTTGGCAGACCACTAAGTGAAATTAGCGGTTGTTACTAATGAAAAGTGGTTTTAGAACGACGCACAACTTTTGCAATTTTCGGGCATAAGCACCACGATAATGGAAACTCCTCGCCTCGCCTTGCCTCGCCTCCCTCTTCGCCTTTGCCTGCTGCTTGTGTGTGTGGCAGCAACACAGAAAAAAAAGCGAGAAAAAATGAAACCTGATTGTAAATATCCCGTAAATCAGGGCATAAAAGGTATATTGAAAAGGAAGAAAAATGCCGCAGCAGTGGAAAATGGAAGCGAAAAGTAATAAGAGAAAAATACCGATTCCTTTCCTTAAAAGGGAAAGTTTGAATTTATATAAATGGAAGGGTTCCATATTTATTTAAAAGAGTTTCCCTCTGGATAAGCGAGGCAAAGGTGATTTACTTTAAAGTTTTCAACAACTTTTTTTTCATTCAAATTCTAAAGAGTATTTGTATGTCCTGAAGAGCTGTCGATAGTTAAGACTTTTACTCAATTTTTTCAAAATAAACCTCAGATTTTTCAGTAAATTTTAAAAAATATATTCCTTTCAAGTATTATAAGAGTTAACTTTCTAGAATCGTCAAGTATAAAGTACTTTACAGCCCATTTCTTTCCGAATACCCTAAGTATAGACTCCTCAGATATCTTTTGATGAAGACTACCGAATCTGGAACTGAATTCTTCTCAAATATCACAAAATTTGACTTATCACATATTTTGAGCTATAGATTATATAACAACTAATTTATACCTTGATATTATAAAAATTTATTTCCCAGACAAATTGAGCTTTAGAGCACACTAGAGCTGAGGTTTCTCTCAAATACCCTGTGGATTCTCTTTGATTACAGGGTATACTGCGGTCGCATACAGCCGGCTACTTACGCTAATGCCATTATTTGCCAAACATTTCGAATTTAGCAGCGACAAATGGCAATGGATTTAGTATTCTTCTCTACTATTTTCAGTTTTTTTTTTAGTTGCTGCTACTCAAAGTGGCATTAATGTGTCCTCCGCTAAGAGCAGCTTAATCAGCTGGGAGTGGGGCGAGAGTGGGGCTTCATTTGCTGGATTGGAATTGGTATTGGAATTGGCCAATAATCGCATTAATGTGTCTCTACTCTTCGTCTTTGGTATGGGGAACTTATGGTGGCACGTTATGCGCATAATTAAAAATTACTTGAGCGCACTTTTCCTTTCACTGGCTGACCAGCCATGTGCCACGCCCAAGTTCTCTAAGCATCCTCCTACTCCATCCTACTCCGATTCGCAACGCATTTTCTTCGACGAGAAGTGAAATTAATGGCTTTTCTATTATTTTGCGCAAAGTTTCGAAGCGCATTTGACGTTGATTGCATTTTTTTTAGCTCCCACTTGCAGCAGCAGCATCAGCAGCTCTAAGAGCTCTCCTCCGGCGGAATCACAGCTGCTGGAAGCTCGATGGCTAGGATATGGCTATAGATATAGATACGGGCTGCTAGATGCTTGATTAAAAATTTAGTGTGTGCAGCTGATGCGCTCCCGGCAATCTCTGCCACTCCCCGCTGCTATCCCCCTGTCTTCCAACCCAGCCCTCTGGAGACGGCAACAATTTTTGGCCAGTTGATGCTGGCGGAAGTGTTGCTAACTGTTTTCTATAGCTTCTTTCAGCACGGAAAATATATTTTAAAAGCTCACCAAAAATATATAACGACTATTTATGATTTATCTGCTCAATCTCAGCTTTAAATAGGGGAAGTATTGAGGAGGTAATTATAAATGTGCTCTACAGTTTTTAGCTTTTAAAATTTAGCTTTTTTTCTCTTAATTTGTCGTGAAAAAGGCGCTTTTGGCAGCACTGTTCATTGCAGGGCGAAAATCTTGCAAAACAATTGCCAAATAGTGGACACAACTAAAGGAAGAAAAACAAAAGAGTTTTCATGTGGGTGTAGTTTGTTACTTGTGTGTGTGTGAGGGGTGTGTGTGGGGTGTGTGTGGTGTGTTGATTTGTGTGCCACAAGGTGCAGAAACTCGTAATGGATAACATGTATTCCAGATAAAGCAAACTGACAAGGAATTTTGAATAGAATGGTAAAAGTGCATTAAGAGCAATACGGACTCCTCCCTTCCTCCCTTCCGAAATGGCAGTTGGAGCAAGGATAATCGTTATATAATTCAGACAGGATAGAACATGTTTTATGCAACAAATTCTGTTAGCGAAGGGACTCGCAACAAGGATAATCATTTTACAATCATTTGAAATTCTTTGGCCAGAACGAGTTACTTGGCTGAGGACAGAGATGCCGAAGTTAGCCCTTTCTTTTAATAGTTTTAATTTGATTTAGAGGTTAAATAAATAATATTTGGCTTTAAAAATGTGAAGCTGCTTCAAAAAAGGCTGTTAAATTGTGAATTTCTTCATTAAAAATAGCAAATTTCCAAACATTTTAACTAGCCAAACGAATTGCTGCTGAATTCATTTTAATAATGGCTTTTTATTTGTTAAATCAAGCCAATTGCCTGGATATTTTAGCAGGCGGCGATAAAATCATAATTAGGGCAATTTTCCTACTTCATTCAGAGTTAATTTAATTTGCAAAACTCTTTATAATAGCAGGGAATTAAAAACACTATTCAAATTCAATTCAGTGTCTGTTAGCCTCGTTCCAAATCTATTTTCTTTTGAATATTATTGGATGGTTTGGGGCCAGACGTACTCGTACGCTCGCTTTTCCTGGCGTAAAGAAAAGCGTTAAGTTCCACAAAATAAACTTCCTTCCTTTCCTGGCCTTTCCTTTCCTTTCCTTTCCTTGGCTTTCCTTGGCTTGGCTTGGCTCGGCTCGGCTTGGCTTTCTTCTCTTCCTGTCGCGGTTGAATAGTCCACTAGCTGACTGCCTGACTGCCTGAATGGCTGAATGGCTTCTGGTGGTGGCCAGTCGTAATCCACCGGAGAGAGATGCCCCTTTTTGGGGCCAGAACTTTTGCGGCAATCCCAGACGTAGCCGAAAAACTTTAAGCGCATTTCGCCTTTTTACATAAAACTTGTCTAGGCGCCATCGAACAATACAAAATAAAATAAAAGGGAGGGAGTACGTCTCTGAGGTTTCCTGAGCGTGGGGACCCCGGCGGGGGGAAGGAGGGGGCTATACTTAAGCGAACGTGAGGCGAACATAAGACTCAGCTGACAAGCAAAACACAACCAGTTAATTTTCAAACTGTGTGCAAAAGTACCCCAAAAACAGCGCCAAGCAACGAGGAGAGGCGGAGGAGAGGCGGAGGAGCGGAGCGGAGAGAGAAGACCGAGGTTCGAAGGTGCCAGTCGCTTCGTGGTTAGACTTGATTTGATACGCCGCAACTAGTTCAAAAACTACAGCAGACCCAGCATAAAATGCACTAGGGAGTTGCCTCCACAAAAGGCAGGGGGGTTCACTACACTCAAAAAAAATACTGGGATGAACTGCTGATTGGGATTACACTGCTAAAACCTATAGAATTCTCTCTAAATATCTAAAGTCTTGCAAGAAATCTGCACCATAATAAATATATAAGAATCAGCATTTTGAAAATAGAACCCAGTTTTTTCAGAGTAAAAAAGGTGCCTCAAAAAAGACCTCAAAAGGTGCTTCCCCATGATTTTAGTTCGGTTTTTAAGGGTCTTTTTTTCTGAGTGTATAGCTGCCATTTTAAGTAATTGGAAACCAAGTTTAAGCCCTAAAAAATTCTATTTTTTGGTACAAATACTCCCCGATATTACTTTCCTTTAATAATCTAATCTTAAGATATAATATTGAAATCTTTCTGCCAAGTGTAGAGCATCTAGGTGGGTACTGAACGGGTTTTAGGCTCGTCCGGTAAAAGAACAACAACGACAACAACGAGAAGAGGCCGAGAGCAGCAGCAGCAGCAGCAGCTGTGAGAGACTCCATGGACAGCGTATAAAAACTATAAAACTTGTTTCTGTCTAAACATGGAAGGCACGTTCGGAACCACTGTCCACCTACAGTTCTCTCCCCGCAGGCTGCACTACGCTGCTCTACGTATTGCAAGCTAGTCTGAAATATCTTCCGGCTCGCAGCAACAACAACAACAGCAACAACCACAACAACAACAACAACAACAAAAGCGACGTAAACAACAACTGTGCAACGCCAGTTTGGACGCAGTTCCGTCGACGGCTTTACGAGATTTTCTATTGTTAAGAAGGCGGTTCCCAAAAAAAAAGCCGCCGCCGCCGACGACGACGCGTCTTTTGTTGTTGTGGTTGTTGTTGTTGTTGTTGGTTGTTGTTGTTGTTTTCGTGGTTGCTGTTAGTCTCTCGCCACGCGCATTTTTCCCATTGTTTGTTGTGATTTTGAAAATTACGAAATTCTCTCGTGTAGGAATTACTCTGCTGAAATTTCATTGCATTGGGGCAACGGGTAGTCGGCTAGGCGGGCATCGGGCAGAGGGGAGTGGGGAGTGGGAAGAGTATCCATAGAGCTATTGTAGTTTTTTGCAATAAATTATATTACCAGTATAAATAAAGTTTTTGGAGCTGGCTTTTTCGATCATCTATGTACGATTGAATGAATGCCCAACTTTTGTTGGCCAAAAGAACTACACAAATAACACAACTAAACAAATATTTTCGATTTCAAGCAGCTGATAATAGAGTTTTGTTTTTCGATATTTGTGATGAGAAATATTAAAATATTTGTTGTGCAGTGTAGATACAGTGTAATTCGCTTAGCTGCCTCTACATATTGAGATACATTTTCTATACTTATTTTGACCCTGATATGGTTTTTCATCAGCAAATACAACGAGTGGTTTAGGCCAGTTTAAGCGGCTAGCTGTAGTTCCCCTTAATTCTAAGCAGAAAGTGGTCAATTCTTAGAATTCTAAGCAGAAAATTGTCAATTGAACGAATTGTTTAGGCCAGTTTTGCCGGCTAGCTGTACTTCCCTCAATGCTAAGCAGAAAGTGGTCAATTCTTCAAGTGAATTGGACTTACTTTAAACCTAACTGGGTCTTTTCAGACTACTTTTCGAGCAGCTAAACTGAACTGCCATTTTAAGAGTAGTAATAAAATAATTGCCTTACCTAAATATTCAAAACCTAACTAAATCTGGCCTTGAAATTTGACTTAAAATCAGCTCATAACTATGAAGATTCTTTAAAAAAGATTAGACAATTTATTAAGTCTTAAATGACTGAAAGAAATAAATTTTTGTAGCGAGTTTTCAATCATTTTTTTTCTGACTTTGACACAGCCAACAAGCTTTTAATCATAATTGGATCTTTATGGTGTTTCTCCCATAATCATCATTAATAAATATGTTCACATCTCACAAAATTAAATACTCTTTTTTTCTCTTAATTTCACAACAAATTTTGTTATTATGTTTTCAACAAAGATAAACTTACAAACTGTTTGAAAGGTTAACTGAGACGAAGTTCAATGCCATAGATCAGTGCCTCTCTCTCTCTCCCTCTCTCTCTGTCCCTGTCTTTAACTTTTATTCATTTACTTTTATGAACCATTTAGAGACCATCAGAAAGAAATAAAAATAAAATACAAAAAAAAATTAATTAACTGCGCGTATGAAATGAAAATGAAATTGAAAACGGCCTTGGTCAATTTTCAAGTGAATTCACACTTAACAATCCCAAAACAAAACAGAAGAAAAAACCATTCAAAACTGCTTTAAAAGTGTCTACGAGTGATTTTTATCAATCAAACTTCAATGTCTGCGTTAACCCATTAAGTCCAAATTTTAAGTCAAAGAAATTTTCAAATAATTTGGTTTTTTATACCCTTGCTGAGGGTAGGGTAGCCGCTTATTGGAAATAGAACTGAGAGGAATTGTTCCGGCGGTATTCAAGAGTTACTCCTGGTTGGCTATAATCCCCGCTCAGACGCTGGGCATGGAGCAGGGCAAATGGTAACAGTAAAGCCCACTACACTATTCAAGAAAATATTGTAGCCCTGGTAATGAACTGGAACCAGGGCTGCAAGCGTCTATAATTGTTGAGAAGCGAATAGAGAGGCAAGCTATATATATTCTCTTCTCTAGGACGCTTAAGGACTACTTAAGAGAGTCGAATAGAGAGTCACATTTATAGTCGTTGGTATTTGAAAACGATTCAGTTCTTTAATAAATTATATATATAATTGATCAGTATAAAGGCAGGAGTCAATATAGCCAAGAAAGTCTGTCTGTCTGTCTGTTTCCACGCAAAGAAGTCTTTCCGTTTTGGAGGTAGGCGAGTGATAAGCCCATTATAACTTATAGCTGACTTAGAGAGGACCAATCAGTCCGAAAGTTGCTGTATGAAAAGCTTTTATGTTACTACAGATATCCGGATGAACCCTACAAATCAGAAGTTGGAGTAAGCTCTCTTAATGCATACCTAAAACTACTGAGATCGGACATCTATAGCCTATAGCTGCTATATGAACAATCAGTCAACCATTTTAAATTGCTCAGTCTGCAATCTTATCTAATTTAAATAATTTCTATAATTAGTATTTAATTAAATCCTCGAAAAATTCACGCAAATTAGATCCTTGATTTAATTTAATTTTTTTTTCGTCCGAAAAGCTTTTCGCTCACAAAGTGGCAATTAGCGTTTGTCTGCCTCCAATTAGGTATGCTCCACGTGTGCCAATTGCCTAGGCAACCCATACACGTACCCCTGCCCCCACCCATAAAACCCAGAAAAAACAAAGAAAAAAAAACAAGAGCAAGCCCATTTACCCGGCCAAGTTACTCTCCGTATTACATTAGGGCCAATACCAATTCATAATTAACATAATTGAGGCAGCTCGGCTTTTATATATATATATTTTTTTTTGTTTCTACTTTGATGATCAGAAAGCGACGCCCTGTCGAGGGTGTTGCATGGCGCAGGGCAGAGCAGAGCAACAATGTCGAATGACGACGAAGACCCATCCAACAGCAAAACAACAATAAATAAACAAACCAATCAGAAAAAAAGGCAGCATGGCCGAAACTTTAATGCTCTTGCAAGGCAGCGCAGGGCAGCAGAAGTGAAGGATATTCTGATTTTATAACTGAATTAAGCACTGATATTACCGATACTCTTTATCTATTAAAAAATGGAGAAGAAATTCTAATGAGAAATTCTGAAATTCACAATTCACTTTTGTAGAGGGATTAGAACTGATTCCACTTAAATAATTCAATACGCCTACATTCTCAGGCAGTACAAATGCCCTCTCGTATTTACCATGCCCCCAAGGAAGGGTATAGAAATACCAAAACGAGAAGAAATACATCACATAAAGATGTGAAAATGAAACAATATGTGTGTAATTTCTACGCAAAAATCTTTTCACATGGCCTGGCAGAGGCACAACAACAACAACAACAACAACAACATCAACTACGAAGTCAAAAGAAGCAGAAGAAGTGGAGGGAAAAATTGACGTTGACTTACCCAATGATGCAGCAGCGGCGGCGGCGTCGGCTGTGTGAGTGCAAGCGAGAGCGCTGCTTGGGAGGCTGACCTGAGCTTTGGGGGACGCTGTCGCTGTCGCAGTCGCAGTCGCAGTCGCAGTCAGCGTCGGAATGTGTTTTGCTTCTTTTTTTTTTCCTGCTGCTGGGCCAATGCCGGCGTTATTGTTATTGTTGCTTTAGCTGGCGGCGACGAAGAGGGGGCTAAAGGTGGTTTGGTTGTTGTTGTTTTTGTTTTTTTTTTTGCGCCCCTCCCTCTTCTACACACACGTTTCGTTTGGCTGTTGCTTTTTGCTGCAATAAACTGCCGTTATACATTGACTGAAGGGCAAAGCACAAGCAAAGGTACAAAGCGAGAAAGAGCGAGACAGAGAAACACAAATATTTCAACAATTAAATCATTCACTTATTCACGTTCGTTTCGTTTTTTTTTTTGTTTTTGGTAATTTAATAAAAATTTGTAATAAATATTAAATAAATATTTCATGTGACAATTCGCGACGCGCCAAAAAGCAAAAACAAAAATATAAAACTAAAAGCACGCGTCGCACGTATGCAGCGGCAGCGACAGCGACGCGTTGGCCTCTGCTGGCTCAATGTCAACGCAGACGTCGCTGTCGCCGTCGCCGTCGGCACCCACTCAAACACACAACAACAAAAACAACAACAACAATATCAAAAAAGCGGCTAAATTGAATTTCAGCGCAATGCAATTTAAGCTTTCAATTAAATTATTAAAAAAGAGGGCAAAAAGATTACGATTACGCCATTTAAGCAAGCCTCCTTTCCCCTGCTCTGTTACGCCTCTGTTAACCCCGCTGCTGACCGCATGCTGCGCGATCGCCTATGGCTGCATGAGTGTCTGTGTATGTGTGTGTGTGTGAATTTTTACAGCTGTGTAAGTTGATTTGTTTATTTGAGTTCAATTGCAAAAATTTAATTAAATGCAGTTTCAAAACAAATTACATTTATTTTGTAATTGTGCGTAATTGAACTGTTTTAGTTTACATTTAAATTGTTGCTTCACACTCACTCTCACACACACAGACTTACTTTAAAACCAGACAAACAACTATTTTTTTTTTTTACAGCCTACGCCAGCGCCTGCTGCGGAACTTCCACTTGTCTTTTACTTCTTCGGCTACTTCTACTTATTGTTCGTTCTCTTAGCTCTCAGCTCATTGGCATTTACCTTTAATCTTTACACGTTGTTTAGCATTTTATGTTCTCAATATTCATTTATTTTTTTTTCTTTTTATAATTAGCCGTAATTTGGACTTGGCGGCATTTCGAAATTTACACACGCTCACACAAACACGCACCTAGCGGTAGAACTTTTAAACATAAACACACACGCGAACGTTTCGCGTTGAACTGATTGATATAAACAAAGCCGCCGACGCAATTCTCAAAACGACGGCCGCGACACACCCGCACGCGACCAAAGAAGAAGACAAACTAATAACAGGTGTTCAACAGGTGACCATGCTGCCAACTTAACAGAAATGTAATTGTGGTGCTGCCAATGCGGCAAACAGTGCACTTTGAGCTTATCATTATGCAGAACATCTGTTATGTTAACCGACTGTTAACATCAAATAACATAAATATTTTAGCGGTGACAACGCTCACTCGTTAAGTTAAGTCTAAGCACATTGCTAGTTTCTCAATGCATATGTAACATAGATGTCGCTATATTTTAGACAAACATTTGCAGTAGATGTCGTAGAATGCCATTCTTAGCGGTAACTTTAGCCAAACTTTTATTTTAGACAACAACCAAAAGAAAAGCATGAAAAGGCTTGCAGCTTAGCTACATTTTTTTGCTCTTCTATTTAGCGGAGACTCAAACCAAACACTTAGTAGGTACAACACTCAAAGCTAAAGCTCAGCAAAGTGTTATACCTGAGACTTGACGCTGAAAACCCGCATAAAACTCGTAAATAAGTCAAATTTTGTAATTTTTTTAAACAAATTCTTTATATTTGCTTTCATTTTTGTATTTTTTTTTTCAAATTTTTTTTTTATTTTATTTTTGTAAAACTTTGTTTTAAGTTGTTCTCTGATTTATCCGTTTTTTTGTTTTCTTTTTTTTCTGTATATAAATAATAATACTTATGGCTACAATATAGTAAACGTTTTTCGATTGTTTCTCCTTCTCCTTCTTCTTCTTCTTTTTGTTGTTGTTTTTGCCAAATAGAATCTTTTTTTACTGCATAATTGAACTTGTTTTTGTTTTTGTTGTAATCGAAAAACTGCAACAATTGCAACTAACAAAGCTAAAGTTATATAGATACATTTTTATATATATATAATTTTTATATATATAATTTTGTTGTCAACTTACGATGCTAAAAGTTGTTCTTGCATTTTACAATATTTACACTTAAAAAATTTGCTAATAGGTTTGTTTTTTCTTATTTTGTGTTTTTTGTTTTGTTTGTTTTGTTTTGTCATAGAGAAATAACATTTCAATACAATTGCAATTGGGTGAGGCGCCCCCTGGCGGCGATTGCTTGTGTTTCATGTATTTTGCTTGGGGTTTTCACACTTTTTCACAACCTGAGCATAATTCGAAATTATGTTTTACATATTGAAATACTGCTTGGAATTTCCAACAGGCGGCGCATGACCAGCACACGGCTTAAGCCCGTTCCAGTTCCCAGTTCCCCGTTCCCATTTCCGTTTCCGTTCCAGCTTACATTTGATACTAACTGCCGACCATAATGTGAGCGGGGTGTTCCAGTTCATTTTCATGGAGTCTGGAACTAGCGACAGGTCCACTTAAGCCGCTCTTGAAAAGCTCATCGGAACTGAGTTTACAGCTGGGAACCAGTTCAGTGAATTCCGAACCGAGACCAAATTCCATATCCAAGAAACCATATTCCCAGGTATTTGCACCCGCTGAAACATTCGAGCTGATGCTGCTCACATACGAAGATGTTAAAGAATGAGTTGCCGAGGAGATTGTGGAGAGTGTGGTGAATGTTGCTGTGGTGGAATTGCCGCTGCTGCAGCTGTTGCTGTTGCTTTGACTGTTGTTAGCCTGCACCGTGGTAAAGCTGCCACTGAAAGCCAAAGTGGAACTGGAACTACTGTTGCTGATGCTGCCGCCGCTGTTGCTACTGTTGCTGCTGTTGTTGCTGTTGCTGCTGCTGCTGTTGTTGGCTATGCACACGGGTACTGCTGTGGGCGTGGCTGCTGCTGGCAGTATATTAAATAGATCATTGTTGTTCAGCGGATCCAGCGCCGACTGCGAACTGAGACTTAGCACAGAGCTCCAATTAATGGAACGAGTCGAATCATCATCCGCATAGCCCGAATCACTGTTATCACAGGCGCTGACGACGCTGACGACGCTGTTGGCGCTTGAATTGCTGGTGTTGTTGCTGGTGTTGTTGCTTGTGTTGCTGTTGGAACTGTTGT
The DNA here is from genome assembly GCA_018150835.1 of Drosophila repletoides. Lineage (NCBI taxonomy): Eukaryota > Metazoa > Arthropoda > Insecta > Diptera > Drosophilidae > Drosophila > Drosophila repletoides. The sequence continues at coordinate 942,289 of JAECWQ010000202.1, forward strand.
TGGCGGGCTGCGAACTGTTGTTGCTGCTCATAGTAAGTGTTGCTGCGGGCGTTGCGACTGTTGCTACGGCTACTGTTGCTGCTGCCGCTGTTGGTGCTGCTACTGTTGTTGCTGCTGCTGCTGCCGCTGCCGCTGCCGCCGCTGTTGCTGCTGCTGTTGCCGCTGCAGCTACTGCTGTTGTTGCTGCCGCTGTTGTCTGGCAGGTGGGATAAGGCGTAGCACGTCCTGATTGCGACTCTCGGAAAGGATAATGATCGTAAGGATGCAGCGTTGTGCTGCCGCAGGACGTATCACAGTTGCTGCTGGCGCCGGACTGCGTTTGAAAGCTGCCCGCTGCTGCTGCCGCTGCTCTGTAAGCGGCTGGCGGCGGCGTTGCATCAAGACGTTCGTGATAGGCCAACGCTGGCGGCAGCGGCGGTGGCACCTGTGGCTGAAAGCTGGGCGCTTGCGCCAGCTGCTGATAGTGTTCCATATTGGCCAATCTGGCGCAGTTCAACACAGGCGCATAATCCTGTTGCGTCACATGATGCAGCGGCGATGGCGGCGCCTGTTGCTGCTGCTGTTGTTGCTGCTGCTGCTGCTGCTGCTGTTGCTGCTGTTGCTGCTGTTGCTGCTGCTGCTGATAGGCTGGATGATATTGCGCTGCTTGTGCTGCAGCTGCTGCTGCCGCTGCTGCTTGTTGCTGATGATGTTGCTGCGCCGCCTGATGCATCTCCTTGTTCTCCGCTTCGATCTCGCGATCAATGCGTTTCAGCGTATTGCAGATGAGTACTGAGCGGTACAGCGATTGCTCCGAGACCTGACGAAACCGGGACAGCTTGAACATGGACAGATTTCGTATCTTCAGGCGTGTATCCTTATAGCAGCTGCGATTGGCGCTGCACCACCCGCCGCGTCCATCGCAGCAGCGTTTCAGCGGCAGACCATGCAGCGGCAGAGGCACAGGGCCAAAGGGTGAGGAAATCGCTGGGCCAGCAGCGATGCTGCTGTTGCTGTTGTTGATGTTGGCGCTGCCATTGGGCAGCGCATTGCTGACGACATTCGTTGTGGTTGCTGCTGCGGCTGCAGCTGCTGCTGCACTGCTGCAACCTAAATCCAAATAGGATTTGCCATTCTCAGCACAGCGTATGGTTTGCTGTGGTGCTGCTGGTGCATATACCACGCCATTCTCATAGAATTGTTGGGTGGGCGTAGACGCCACTGGGCCGCCTGGAACACCCGCTGCTGCTGCTGTTGGTGCGCCGCTGCCTGCGCCAGCGCCCGTTGTGGTCCATTGAGGCGGCGCAAAGCCGCGCGGCGACATATGCTGAGTGCTGCCGGTGCGTGAGCAATTCTGCTGCGGAAATGGCTCCGAATAGTAGGCGGGTCGACTGCCATAGCCGGGCGCATAACTGCGCTGCTGTTGCGCTGCCGCTGCCGCAGCGGCTGCTGCTTGCTGCTGCTGTTGCTGCTGCTGCTGCTGTTGTTGTTGCTGTTGCTGCTGTTGTTGCTGCTGCTGTTGCTGCTGCTGCTGTTGCTGCTGTGCAAACGGATGATAACGCATGGGACAATATGTGGGTATTATGCTCTCCTCCTCCTCATAATCATCCTCAAAGTCATCATCATCATCGTCTAGCTCATCCGGGCTAAGCAATGTTGTTGCCAGCGTCGAGCGTGTTGCAATGCTGCCCCAAGGATCACTGGGCACTGCGACCGCTTGTAATTTGGAGATGCAATCGACGGGCTCACTGCTGCTGGTGGGCGGCGGCACAGGTGTTGCTGCTGTGGACCAGGGCTCACAGGGTACCGCAGCAACCACCTCCAGCTTGGCAATGTTGTCCTCGGGTATTGCAGCGCTCGCTGTTGGCGGCAGTGGCACCTCTGCAGGACTCTTGTTGTTGCTGCAACTGTTGCCGTTGCAAGTGTTGCTGCCGTTGCCGTTGCCGTTGCTGATAGTAACTTCTTCACCATTGCTAATAATACTATGCGCTGTCTTCAGTGTTTCCACATTGTTGTTGTTGGATTCAGTTTGTTGATGTTGGTGCTGTTGCTGCTGCTGCTGCTGCTGCTGTTGCTCTGCTTTCTGCTGCTCGTCGAGCGATTCCAGGTAGTTGTTGTTGTTAATTGCCCACTTATTGGCCTTGACGGGAGGCGGTGCACAGTTGCCCGTGTAGGTGGTGTTGGCATCCTTGCTGTCAAAGGTCAGCTCATGCTTCCGCTTCGTAGCGGCTGTTGCTTGAAGACCCATTGCTGAATTTACCTGCAATAAAGGAGCAAAAATGCGTTTCGTTTAGTGACTTGGCGCCAAAAATCAAATATTTAAATACTTCTATTAAGGTAAGACTAGAAAGATACCCTATAAGTGCAGCTGTAGGGTTACAAAAAGCTTTCTCAGTGGTATGATTACCCAACCGAGTTGAAAGCAGAAATTGACTTAGATTTCCATTCATAAAAGGAGTATCTATATAGTCAATATACCCCATTTGGCTGAGAGTGGAGCGCAGAGAGTAGAGCGCACTTTGAATGTTGTCTCATAAATACTGAAGCACAGCACAAAGGAGCAAACAGCCAATGAGCCAAGTCGCCCAATCACCCAAACCACCCAGGCAGCCACCCATCCTCTGAGCCACACACAGCCAATGTCAGGCGCCTGTCTACGTGCCAGGAGCCAGGACAACGACAAAGGGCACAGAAAGCACACAAAAAAAAAAAAAAACAAAAAAAGGAAAACTTATCAAGAAAATGGAAGTCAGACTACCATCTCCACCACCACCACCAACAGCAGCAGCAGCAGCAGCAGCAGCAGCAGCAGCAGCAGCAGCAGCAGCAGCAGCAGGCAGCAGCACCACCATATAATGTTAATGGAGAGCCACCCCTCGCCCCGTCCATCCCCCCCCACCGCAAACGCCACGCCACGCCACTTGCCACCCCCGCCACTGGCATTGCTCATCAACGTTGCTCGAAAATCTTCTTAAAATAAAACACAACGCAAACGGCAGACACAGAGAGACAGCGGCAGAGGCAGCGGCAGCGGCAGGAGCAATGGCTGACAGCACAGGGGCGCTGGCAAAAGGGGGTTGGCCTACGGTGCAGGGTCAGAGGCATCGCATCAGAGCGTGGGACTTCACTCTCTGCCTCGGTATCTGCCTCGGTCTCTGCTCGTTCAATGTCTTCCACGTCGTCGTCGTCGTCTTCTTCTACATCATCCTCCACGTCTTGCTACTCTTCCTCTTCATTTTCGTCTTCATTTTCCCACTGCGTTCATCACTTCCGCCATTTATTTGTGAGTTTTTCAGAAACTATTTTTGGGGCTTCAGCGTTTTCATGATTTTGGAATACTCAGGCGAGTACCAAGTATGAAAAATGTAGGAAAACAAAATAATTTTCCATTTCAGTTGAGTTTTCAGCAAAAAGATATTGTTAGATCAATGGGGAATTTATTAATTCTTAGTATCAAATAAAGCCAATTTCGAAATGGTAATGGGAAACAACGGAAGATAAGTTTTACTGATTTTTTAGATACTTTTGAAGAGTAGTTCTTAGATTTTTCAGTTAACAATTAGTGTTATGGATGGTCGAAGGCTCCAGGTTTTTTTGAAGATTCTTGGATCCTACATGGATCCCTGGATCACATTTAAGTTCCTCAATAAAACCTACTCATTAAAGATTATTCTTTTCATATTAATCTTTATCAATTGATCTTATTTTTAACTTTCTTTTTTACTCCAAAATAAGTGCATACCTCCCAATATTTCCTTTCTTTTTCCCTCTATCAATTGATCATAATCCCTTAACTTCACAGAGCAGTGTTGCCACCCTATATATATTTATTATTAAAGGGCTTTCACAGAACTCAACAACTCTGTCAGCTTCGCTGAACACATCACAGATGTCCATGTGTGTGCGTGTGTGTGTGCGTGTGTGCGCGTGTGTGAGTGTGTGTGTGAACGGGCCTTTGTCATAGTTATAAGGGTTGCCATATGCTCGCATATTTTGTGCATTCGCAAGGGGGAATACGAGTCGGGGTGAGTTTTCGTTACGTTTCATTTTCGTTTGCAGTTCTTTCTTTCTTTCCTTTTTTTTTTCTGTTTTCTGTTATCGTCATCGAGGTCGTCGTCGCAGTCGCATGTGTTTCACATTTTCCTTGTCGCCTTTTTTCCAGCCCCTGCTCTGTTCCCTGTGTGTGTTTGCCCGCCGTCTGCCGTCTGCCGTCTGCTTCAGCAGTCGTCGTCGTATTTCAACCCTCGTTTCTGTCTGCAGCTGTACGAAACAGAGCCAGAGCTGAGGGGCTGATTATGTCTAGACTCTATGGACATCATCTTGCCACATCTTGAGGCACAGAAAAGTTGCCAGGCAAAAACCGAAGATCGACGACGCTGAGTCACATATTTGGCTTGCTTATCTCGCACACGCGGCGTATGCGCAATGCGCAATGCGCTTTGTCAAAGCATTTCACATACGCTGCGTGTGCTGGGCGAAGCTTTAGGGAAAAGCTCGCCCAAAAGCTTGCAACAAACGGAAATCCCCAAGAAAGAAACAGAAACAATAATATAACTTTCTACGCTAATTTGCGTGCAGTGAAAATTGTTGCTGCTGTTGATGCGAGTTAAAAAAAAAAAAAAACAGTGTTGCTATCATTATAAGCAACAATAATAATAACAACAATAAAGCTGGCCAACAATCAACGGCCGAAAGTCATCTTCAAAGCTGCGTTCAAACTGCGACTGCTGCTGCTGCTGCCAGTTGAATTTTATTGCCACACCAGCAACACTCAGCCAGCAGCAACAACAGCAACAGCAGCAACAATAAAAGCCAGTCCGGCAGTCAGTTCGTTGCTTTTTTTACGCTTCGCCAGCAACTCGTTTGGCGCTGGCGACTGGCTCCAAATTGACGGCTGTAGCTGGCTCGCAAAGCTCGCACGCAGCGCTGCAGTTGTTGCTGTTGCTGTTGCTGCTGCAGCAACGACAACAACAGCAACATCGTCGTCGTCGTCGTCGTCGTCGTCGTCGTCGTCGTCGTCGTCGTTGTCGTTGTCGCTGTCCGTCGCTACCTTCAAATTCCACAATATTCAAGTTTCAGGTTATGAGCCAAGCAAACGAACCAAATGAACGACCAACCAACCAACCAGCCAACCCAACCTGAGAGCCAGTCATCGTCAACAACAACAACAACAGCAGCAGCAACAACAACAACAACAACAACACCAGCAACAGCTACAACACGAAATGCTTGCCCGAAAGCCAAAGCCAAGCCGAGAGCCCCAGAGTCTCATACTCGTCGTAGCCAGGCCAACAGTTGAAACGTCGCGACGTCCGCTTTGCGGCACAGTGGTGCAAAAGCAAGCCACAAATGGAAAGTCTAAAAATCTGTTAACAAATTTTCAGACTTTATACAAATATATTTAAATTATAAAGTAAATAGTAAATAAAAAAATAGAGCGGAGTAGAAGGCTTCTTAAATATATTTTTAAATCATAGCAGCAAAAATTTAGAAGACTTTTTGGACTTTAGTAAAAAGTGGCACTCTAAATTTTTCGTATTTTTGTACCACTGTGCCGGCCTCGCTTGGCACAGCTCAAAAGTCGACTTCAGCATTAAAGTCGGTCGACTGCCTCGACTGTTGGACTGTTCGAACGGGCTGCCTGCCTGTGTACCGGGGTCTCTGGGCCTGGCTCAAAACTTGAGTCTCGGGTCTCGAGTCTCGAGTCTCTTGTCTTCTCTGTTATTTCTTTGCGGCCACTTTGAATTCTTCAGCTCGAAACAACGAATACGAATACGAAAAGAAACGAAACTACACAAAAAAAAAAAGAAAAAAAACCCAAGTTTCAGCTTTCGACAAAGCCAAACTGCGGGCCTGAGCCAAAGACCAGAGCTCTGAACCAACTGCGACTCAGAGACTCGGCTCTGGGACTCGGAGTTCGAGTCTGGGATTCGATCTCACAAGCAATTTAAATATACAAAGCACAAGAAAGAGGAAGAAGAAACTTTATAAACATAAAAAAAAAGCAGCAGCAGTCGCCGAAGCAGCGGCAGCGGCAGCTGGAGAAGAAATAACATTGGAGCAACATAATAAAAAAAAGAAGAAAAGCAGTTCCAAGTCTTTTTTTTTCTGTTTCTTTTTCTTTTTGAGACTGAGCTCTCATCATAATAAAAAATGAATTGAATTGAAGACAGTCTCCCAGAGCAGGCAGCTCGCATAGAGGCGAGGGCGTAGCGTTGAATAGATGGAAGGCGCTGATATAGGGAGTTTTTTCTTTCGTATTTCCCATGGGTGAAAACTTGGTACACCCACAACAAGCGAAGAGAGAGACAGAGACAGAGAGAAGCGAGGAGAAAGAAGAAAGGGGAAGATTACGCAGTTATTTGCTTATAGCGGCACATGACGTTTATGGGAAAGGGTTTTGCGCTTCTTTCTAAAAATTCCGAATCATGTTGACGATGCCGATGATGATGATGATGATGATGTTGGGGCTGTTGCAAGGTTAATACGCCGACTTTTTTTGATGGGGGGTTGGGAGGGTTGGCGAGTTTTTAACGATGGGTAGTTTTCGCTATATGTGTGCGACACACACACACACACACACAGACATATATTTCTGCGTCGGCCGCACGAAGTGTGTGCCACACGACGACTGAAAGAGAGGTACGCGAAACCGTCGCCTGTCGATTGCCAGCCAACGCAGGAAGCAAAATCAGCTGTTTTTGGCGAATTTAGAGCAATTTTCAATGCGGCTCGTTTCGTTTTTTTTTTTTGTTTTTTTCGTTTTTCGTTTTTCTGTTGTGCCTTGTCGAAGATTTATAAGCAGCGGCAGCAGCGACAACGACGAAGGCAGCGCAGTTGGCGTCGCGCAATTGGTGACATTGAAAATTTTTGCAAGGGGGTTTCGGAGGAGGTTTTACCTCCTCTGCTCCTCTACCCTCTACCCCCCTTGGAGTGCGGTCACACAACAGCTGTGTGTGTGTGTGTGAGTGTGTGTGTGGCGCCCCAGTCATGACTTTTGGTCAATGAACCGTTTCCTTTTTTATACCCATATACCCGTTACCCATATATGCATATAAACAAAAGAAATGCGCGCTCGCCGGAAATCAGCTGTTTGACCGAGTTTGAGTTCTCTCTGGCAAGGACATGCAGCAGTATTTCTTCAGAAAGAATGTTTAACCTGAACTGAGCTGAGCTGAGCACTCAAACATATTTCCCTGTATCCGTCTGTACCTTTGCCTAAGCCCTTGTTCTGCCTAATCCTCACAAAGGATGCAACGCATTAGGCACGCTGTATCTTCGAGCCGAGGATTTCGTAGAGTATCTTGGGCTGACTACCTGCGCGGCGTCCTGTGCGATCCATCAACGAACTGACACTTTAAATGAGAGTTTTGGACCCAGAATAAAATTGATATATAGTTGGTTTTTGGGGGGCAACAGCAACAACCTGTCGCAGCAGCTAATAAGAAATTGATTAGGAGTTCAATGGGAACCAATATTTAGGTAGAAAACGGGAACTTGATGGGTTTATAATAAGAGAAAATATCAATAAAAGCAATATACAAGCGCTATGCAATGTCAGTCCATATATTTTGATGAATGTAGAGAAGATTTTTATCTAAAAAGGATGCATATTTTGATACCTGTCAAAATTGTCTACCATTTATTCTTGAGTTTTCCCTTTAAATATCATATATTCCAGCTTATCTTGTAACCTTCAGTTGAGTAAAGTAAAATATTCCCAGTTCTACTGTTAATCTCATATAAAATATGAAGTAAAATTATATATATATATTTACATTTACAATTAAATTAATATATATAAATAAAAAGAATAATAATAAAAGAAAGAGAGATGCATTTCAAGTGATACGAGGTGCTGGCAGTAACTATTTCCCAAGCAATTATAACTCTTAAGCTGTTATACTAATGGCCTTTAGTAGTAGTAGAACACTTTCTTATCTAACAGTTTAAAGCTTATTTGCACGAGCTTACGTCACAGCTGCGTAACAGCTCTGCAACAGTTGCCAAAGCTCTTGTCCTCAGAGTAAGAACAGCTGACTGATTGAGCGATCAAACAGATCAGTCATCAATACGCGAACAACAAGTATAGCAACACTAAAAGCAATAACAATATTTAAATTGAGTTAACGTGAAAAAGGTAACGGCAGTTCTCTTCGTTGTTGTTGTTGTTGTTGCTGCTGCTCTGGCTGCTCCGGCCGCTCATGCTGCTGTGCTTATCAATCGCGCAGCTGATAAGACAAAAGGCGAAGCGAGCAAGTGCGCTGCTAATCGTTGCTGAACCAGGGCTGGCAAAAAAGAGACCCAACAAAAAAAAAAAGAAACAACAACTGCCGTTAACAATCGTCATCGTCGTTTTCGTACACTGCGCAAATTGCACAGCGGCTATGAAACGCGGCCGCACCAACAGCAACAATAGAAAAAGCAAAAACAAAATAATAAAAGCAACAACAACTATAGGCAAAGCTATCAAGGCGTACGTTCACCAAGCTGCGCCGCGGCCCGCTTAGTAAACACACACAAAATGCTAAGGAAAAAAATGTAAGTATATATGTCTGTATGTATATATGTATGCATGCACGTATATATATATATATATATATATGTAAGTGTACGTGTGTATACACAGTGAAATATACAGTCAGGGCAACAGCGACGTTCGACGTCGCTCCACACACAATTTCCACATCGCAGCCGGGCCGCCGCGCAATGCTGACTCGGCGTCAGTGTGGAATGAGAGAATGCCATATAAAAATACACACAGCCATACTCACTCACATACATACATACACACATACATACAGAGACAGTCAGGCAGGCGGGCAGGCAGCTATACAGCGAGAGCGAACGAGCGAGTACAGTCGCACAGTTAAAAATAAAGTGAGGGTCGGCTGCGGAGAGAGCAGGGAGAGACGCATAGCCGGAGCCAGAGCAGTGCGAGAGTGAGGGTAAAAACAACAAAGCAGCGACGCTGCTGCTGGTAAATAATGATGATGGAACAACAACACAACGCAGCGGCCTCTCTATGTGTATGTATATATGCATGTGTGTGTGCCTGTGTGTGTGTGTGAATATGTATGTATGTGCCGTTGTTGATAGCGAGGGACGTAATATCGCAACGTTGCCCGTTGAAACGAGCGAACTGAACGAACGTTCGTTCCGAGACTCGAGTTTAATTTTGTAGTACGTAGCAGAAAAAGAGCCAACAACAAAAGCAACAGCAACAACAACGACAACGTCGAAAAATAAATGATGGCGGCAACGGCAACGGCGACTGACTTGGCAGTGTTGCGTTCCGATTTTTGTTTCAAATTGTCGTTGTTGTTGCTGCTGCTGCTGTTGGGTTTCGAAAACACTTTAAAGCAAGAAAAAGAAGAAGAAGCAGCAGCAGCAGCAGCAGTAGAAGCAGCAAACGGCATTTTCTACTGCATTTCGCTTAGAATGGCAAAAAACAAAACGAACTTTTGTGAGTGTATTCACAACAACAACAACAACAACAACAGTTCGCATTCGTAATCATATGCTGGCGAGTATTTTTTGTTTTTTTCTGTATTTTCTTGATATTTGCCAAAGGTTGCCCCTCTTGTGGTGGATTTTTACGAGTATTTTTTTGTTTTGAGAGGAGCGCGCGTAAATTGACGTCTTTTTGAATGAGGCGAAACTAACTAAATGCGCTACGCTCAAAAGCAACCAAATCTCTTCGAATTCGCATTCGAATTCGATTCTGATTACGAGTAATTCGAATTTGAAAGGCCCAACTGATCTTTTATTGTAAAAGTACTTTTATCATAGCGAAGACTACCTTATATCGTCTACAGAGTGGAACTTTTCTGCTTTCAAAACTAAAGTATTCATACAATCTTATATATGCCATAGAGCTCTTAAAATAACATCGTTTGCCGCTGATATGATAAGATATTAGAAGAGAATCGCAAAAAATATAAAATTCATGTATATTATATATATTTTTTCCTTTCGTTTAGACTTTCTCAAATATTTTTGAATAAGCTTAGTCATTTTTTCTACAGTCAAAATCTAATCATTTAAGTGTATCTATTTATTTCAGTTACCTTTTATTGACGATCCCTAGTGAAAGTTCTACAAATTGGAGCTACATTCGCCTAACCTAAACATGTAAGTCAATTTTTCCGAATCTTATTTCTTTCAAACATATTTGGAAAGACCCTAAAGATCTATAACTATAGATTTATGTAATATTTTTGGGAAATTATCTAGTTAGACTGTAATCGATTAAGTTGAGTAATATTCGTACTTCGAGTTGGCTTTTATGAACTCTTTCCTCGGCGATCCTCGACACTTTCGACTCGCTGAAATCGAGTCTCGGATTCTTTAAACAGCGTGAGCCGTCGTGTCATCGTCAACGTCGTGTCATCGTCATTGCCTTAACGGTACTATGCGACAGCCCCAACAACAATGTCGCTTTCGAGTCCACATTCAATAAAGTAAAGCACAGAAACAAAAACAACAGCCGTAACCATAACCGCCCACTAGGAGGGCGCCCAGCCATGACTATGACGACGACGACGACGACGACGACGACGACGACGACATCGACTGCGACGTCGACGTTGACTACAACTCCCGCTACACCTAAAACCGTACGCCCACAGAGCGCCACAGCGCGAAAGGGCAGGCGAGTTGGGGGGAGGGGGTAGATAGAGATAGAGATAGAGAGAGATATAGACAAACCCTCCCAAACACTCCGAACTGTTTATAAAATAACCTTATTTCGCACATACACTCTGAACGCCCACGGGTTTGGTATGACTACACTTCTACTTCTACTCCTGCCTCCAGTGGTATCCTGGCTGTTTCCCGCTCTCGTACTTTATGCCTGACATTATTATAATATTATATTCCTTATAATATAATGGGTTGGCAGCTCTGGCAGCCAAAAACCACCTATATCACCACCCAATAACCACCCACATTTGTGGAACCTGCGCACTGCTCAACGAACGAACGAGCGAGCGAGCGAGCCGGCTTTTATGCCCCGAACCCAACTCGTCTCTCTAAAACCCACCCCAACCCCACTTTTTATATTGTGTTCGTGTACGTGTTTGCGTGTGTGTGTGTGTGTAGGGTGGATTCTGTTGCAGAGGCGAAGCGTGTGTGTGGTGAAATATGCCATGACGTATAAAAGCTAAAAACGTTGGCAAATATAATGAAATTGGGTGAAATGCGTTCGCCCCGCCATCCTCTTGTTGGGCAGGAGGGGGCTGACATAATAAAGCCTACCACTAGCCGGGTTCTCAGGGTGGGAGGTGGGTGGTGGGCTGCTTTTTGGGTTGGTTGTGTGTGTGTGTGTGTGTGTGTGGTGGGGTTGGTTTTGGGCCATGAAAACCACTTTTCGAATTGCACGTTCTACGTGGGCAGAGCGAGAGTATCACTCGTTCTCTCATTCTTCTCGTTCCCTTGCCCGCACTACTCGTTGATTGTGGGGGGGTATTGTGGTGTGGTGGGTGGATGGTGGCTGAGTGGGTGGGTGGTGGGTGAACTATATGAGAAATGAAAATGGAAGAGCTTGGGACAGCTCGGCAGAGTGGGTGGGTGGCTGTTCAGAGAGATTGTTAGTCTTGTTGTTACTGCGCTGCCGCCACACGATAACTTTAATTTAGCTTAATGGAAATATTTTTTTGCAGTGCAAAAAGTTTTACTTGTCTTTGTTGTTGTTGTTATCCTTCAGCGCAGCAAGTCAGGCAGAGGCCGAGGCAGCGACAGCGACGGCGACGGCGGCCGAGCTGTGTTAAGTAGGTGACGCAACCGCAAATTTGTGGCAAGCAATTTAATAATGTTAATAGTAGCAAGTAGCAAGCAGCAAGCAGCAAGTACTACTACCAGCAATTGCAGGCCTTAAATGTATCTGTATCTTTAGCTGTTGCTATAAATGTATCTGTATCTGCAGCTGTGAATGTATCTTTAGCGCGTCACGTCATCGTTTGGCGTCATCAGACCATTTACGTTGCCGGTGAATCCCCCGTTGTTGCCACAGCTTGCAACATTTTAGGTGGGCAGCGCGCAAACAAGTGCAAGTGATGCGCATTCATTGATAAGATTTTGTGCAACATACACAGCCACAGTCTCAGCCTCTGCCTCTGCTGCTGCCTCTGCCGCTGCTGCTGCTGCAACAACAGCTGTTGTTGCTGTTTCTGTTGCTTTGGGCATACATTAGCCGCAAAGCATACTCGATACTCGATGACTGTGCCGCATCGCGTTGTAGTAAATCCACCATATAAGCATGTGGCACGTTTCGAGTTTGTAAATCTCTTAAGCAGCCAGTCAATCGGTCAACTGAGACAGCTACAGACCGACAGACGGACAGACAGACAAACAGCCAGAGAAGAAAGAGAGAGGCAAACTCAATGGTCAATGTCTTGGCTTGCTCAATTTGTCAGCTGCTTTTTAATGCAATTGCAATCGACAAATTCAACGTACAAAGTTGTTTACTTCAGAGTTAAACCACTCGAGATTGCAACACAGAATTTTGACTAGGCTTTGCTCAAATCTGAATCCTTAATGGGAAGGTTTGCCTAAAATGAGGGGCTTCTACGGAGACAAGTACTTGCGGGACTAAGCGAGAATAACACATCAATTTATGATTCTCAAAGAGACTGAACAGTTCTTGGTTTAAGGTTAGGATAAGAGAGATTTGGGAATGTAGTAAGGATTACTTCGGTTGAGGAATAGTTAATATTCAGAAGATTTTATAGGGAATTAAATATATAGGCATCGCTTAGCGAATGTATAGTTTCAGGTCAGAAGAGGTCTCTGAAAAGAATCTAGAGCTGAAGTTCTCAGACTGCCTGTCAACGCTTAGTTTTGATAGACCAAATTGCAACTGGGGCATGACTAGGCAGCACTTACAAACACCGTGAGAAAAACGCTTTTCCAACTAGCCAAATATCTAGTTAGGTAGGCTATATCCACACATACCCAATGCTCCCAAAGATCTCTAATCTCTTCAAAGAAAATGCTAAAAGCCGGAAAGGTGTTTGAACTCTGTGTAGCGCCTTGTCAGCGCAGCGTTGATAGGCAGCCTTATCAGCATAGTAATGTCAGTTTTAATAATTCTATATATATAATTAGACCAAAGTCGGTAGCTTTTAAAAGTGTCGTAATAGAAGGTTAATTTTCAGAATTGATTATAAACGATTAAAAGCGATACGCGAGTGTTATGATATAATACTATAGGCAATTATTGTGGGATTTCAATTTCCTATGAGTAGTATTTTATAATACTCTGTAATAGATTATTTGTTAGGGAATTTCGCTTGGAAGTGAAGAGTTATTTGTTGTGGAAATTGTGCCCAAAATGATAGGAAACTTATATTTGTTATATACTCAAAAGAAAAGGTGCCTTGGCTGATAATTATGATGGAGTTTTAGCCATTTATTTGGCTAGCAGTGCCATCAAATTCCTAGACGATCTCTGGCAAAACCGCAAGTTGAGTCCAAGTACTCCTAACGATGCTGCTTCCTGTTTAAAGTCGTGACTTTAGGCGATTATTCATGCGCGACAAGTTTGGCTCCCCTCCGCCCGTCACCTGTTTTGTTGGCCAGTGTACACCTCGCAGTGTGTATGTGTGTGTGTGTGTGTGTGTCAGTTTGTTTACATTTTTGCGTCAAGGCTGTGCGCGAAGAGGAAGAAGACATTTTTAAGCTTATGCCCTGATGGAGAGGGGGGCAAGGGTAGCAACCCTTAAATGCTTGTTTGAGCTTTCTTTCCGTTTTTTTTTGTTGTTTTTTTATCATTATTTCAAAGTTTTACGGGCGGTTTTCGCTTTCAGTGTTGCACTTGACCGCAGCAGGCGAGTGTGCAACAAGTTCTTAAGGAAGAAGCCAAAGCGAAGGAAAGGAACAAAAAAAATTAAAGGATAATAATGCCATTAATGCCGCTCGCACACCCTGAAAGAAATACGCATGCAGCGGCGAGGACAATGACGACAGCAAGTCGTGCCCCCCAAAGGCATTTTTATATGGCAGACATGTGTGTATGTGTGTGTCCTGCCTCTGCTGGTGTGGACGTCGTCGCCGCCGTCGCTGCCTCTGCCACATGCCACATGGCACATGCATGCAAATAAAGCAATGCAAGCAAAACCAAACGACCAAGTCGCGTTTCGCCTTCGCGTTTTCATTCATAAAATCGAAGAGCAAAGAAAATGGCACAGGCAGCTGGCTGCTGACTGTCCCCCTCTCCCCTCTCCCTCCAACAACAGCTCTTAGTTCCTGTACCTCTGCCTCTGCCTCTGTTACCAATAACTCAACTCAAAGGCGTGCGCATTCGGCGCACTTGTATTAATGTATCTGAAAGTGAAAATCCCCTACAAACAACAATGAAAGGGAGGCACGACCGAGCCGAGTCCGTGTCCGTGTCCGTATCCGTGTCCGTATCCGGGTCCTCTTTAACGGACCGGCGCCAACTTCGAACTATTTGTACGACGGCGACGGCGACGCCGACGACGACGCATCGCTTGCGCTAACAGCGCTGTCAGCGTCTCAGTTGCCGTCGCTGTCGACGTCGCTGCCTGCTCAATTAAGTGAATTAAGTCTCGTGCCGGAATTTGCACCACCCTAAAATGAAAACAGCAGCAGCAAAAACAATAACAACACAAACACACACACCAGCACACACACACACACACACACCAGCACACACAGCCATAAAGAACAATTAAAAAAGAAGCACAAGGAAAATAATGATAACATTTTTGCTGACACTAGAATCAAAAAGTCTAAGCAAAGGCCGCCGCTTAAATACCCTTTCACAAAGAAACTTAGTACTAGAAATTATAGCCAAGGGATCTAAGAATTAAAATAAAGTAAATATATTTTAAACAGATTATTAAAAACAATATTACTAGGAAACTTTCTATATCTTCCATATGACGAAGAAAAATGATAGTCTTATGGCTTTACCTAAAATAACATTCTGTAGTTTAGTTCTCCAATTCTCGCAAATAGTTTAGAATTTTAGATGGAAATAGTTAGTGGAGTAAAGAGTTCTCCTTCAGAACTCATCCTGTATTATAATGTTTAGACTATACTTTCAAACTTTCACTAGAAAGGGATAATTTGTTGGGAATCCTATCGGAACTATAGTTTAATATAAAATCTTTCCAGTAAAACCTATTACAAACCCTACCGAGTCTACAGCTTCTCCAAAATGACTTGAAAGCAGTAAAATATATTGAAATAATTAAGCAAAAAGTAAACTAACTTTTGTGGGTCTTCCCCAACAGATTTATGGTATGAACGGATAATATATACTTTCAAAACTTATTCAAATAGGTTCATAGAAAAAATGAGATATTATTTAAGATATATTTGACAGGGCTAGAAATTATATTCTATTCTAGTTAAACTTAGTTATTAGACCCTTTTCATAGCAAGTACACTTGCTCCATGATATAATTATTTTGTTCTGGCTGAACTTAAGAAATTAATACTAAAGTTGACGTTGGCAGCGACGTCAACTGCGACGCTGGGGTTTTTACAACACGCGACTTTTACGGCCAACGAAAGAGAAAACGCCGCGACGTCAAAGCTGACGTCGAAGTCCACCAAATAAGTTTGTTGCTGCTGTTTTTATTTCTGCTGCGGCTTCTTCTTCTTCTTATTATTCCTCTTCATTTATTTATTTACTTTTTTCTGGGGTGGTGTGTGTGTGTGTGTGTCGAGTGCTGTTTGTGTGTAATTAATTAAACGGCCCAAAAGTCAGCTGTCTGGCGACGGCTACGGCGACGTTAGCGTAGGAACAACAATTGTTGCATTAGACAATGACGAAGCTAGCTGAGCCGGCGGCAGCGACAGCGACTGCGACTGCGAAGTCGTTGGCTATTTAGCATATTGGTAGGGCAAATGTGTGCCAATAGATGGCGCTGCATGATGTTAGCAGCGGGTAGCACGTGCAACTTTTGCATTGTTTACATGACGAAAGGCGCATGCTGTTATTGTTCGCTTTGTTGTTGCTACTGATAAGCGCTGCGCCTGCTGCATGCAACGAAACCCAAGTACACACATGTGCCTAGTCATGTTCCACCCACACAC
This sequence comes from Drosophila repletoides, assembly GCA_018150835.1. Taxonomy (NCBI): domain Eukaryota; kingdom Metazoa; phylum Arthropoda; class Insecta; order Diptera; family Drosophilidae; genus Drosophila; species Drosophila repletoides. The sequence continues at coordinate 958,336 of JAECWQ010000202.1, forward strand.
ACACACACACAGACACTCTCATAGAGACGTAGACCCAAAGCTCTCAAACAACCACCCAAAAACCCAACCACCCACGCACGAGCAGAGGCAGAGGCAGCAGCAGCAGCAGCAGCAGCAGAGGAACAGCCACTGCCAATAACTGTAGGCGGCGCAGTGAATTCCGTATTGAAACCACATGTTGAAGCTTCAGTCAGTTTTACGCGCATTTTTCTAAGTAAAAGGTGCAACACGGATATACAAACAAAAAAAAAAAAAATATGAAAGCTAACCTTAAACAAAAAAAGCGGGGGAAAACTTTTGTGTGTGTGATTCACCTAAAAATCAGCTTATGAATGGGCACTGAAACTGCGTCAGCCGCGAATACTGTTACAAAATTGTTATCAGTTGTAGAACCGAGCATAGACTGAACTTGAGACAAGTTCACATGTTCGTCTCTGCATTGATAAAGCTGTGGCAGTTCCTCAGAAACCTATGTCTAGTTTAAAAGCTCTCAAATTAGATGCGTACTGCGCTTAAAAGCTCGACTAGGTGGGCTTGAAAGCTGAGCTGTTGGTACTAGAAATATAGCTAATTTGGAATTTGAATAAGGTTGATAACAGATCCTGTTATGTCCTACTCTAAATATCTTTTTATATTTGATCTTTTATATATGATACAAACTAAGTTGAAAGTGTCTCTCAAATTTAACTAAATAACTGAGTTTTTTAAAAAACATCTTTCAAAATTTTCTTTTTCTTTTTATAAATAGGAAACTTAAAATGAAACTATAAAAACCATATTTTTATTAATATGAAATTTAGTCAAGTCTTAACTGAAAGATAAATCCTAGCCAGTTTAACTATGAAACCAAAGGTAAACGTTAGGACCCTAAATAAATATTATTTAATTTAATTTATATACCTATTTGTCCTTAGACTATTATTATTTATATATTCGACAGTTTTAGGTATAGTAAAAGTTTTTTTTTAAATAAATTCAAAGCCCATTTGTAGCTCTCTCATGGAGCCTATTTTAGTAAGGGTAAATAAATGCCTCATTGTTCAGGAACTACCTGAGAAACCACACACTACTCCTGCTTGCAGGTAGTTTTTATCATTTCAAAAAGAAATCCCCGCCAAATAGTTGGCCCAATTGGCAATGCCAAATAAATGGATATTTTTTTTTTGGAAATTTAGATACATTTTATAAATAATTTTTGTTGGGACTCACCTCTGTGCACATTTTCGGCTGGGCCGTACTATAATTGAGAGAAGCGCGTACACTGCGTTTATCCAATTTTTACCGGAAAATAGCCAATGGGCCGAAGCAAGGAAATTAACCAAAAAAATAGATGTAGAATCCCAGGTATATCAATGTGTATAAAACCTGATACTTTTTGTAGTAGTTTCGTTCAGTTTAGTTTTTCACTGGATATTAAATCCTTAGCCTGAAGCCAGCCGCTTGGCCCCACACATCACAATGAACAGATGACATTTTTTTCATAGAAATTTGTAATAACTGTTTTTAATTATTTTTCAAAAATTGCCAATATATTTTTAATTGAAACTTTTTCTCTTAACTTTGTACACTGTTTTTTTTTTTTATATGAAAATTTTATTATTTTCTTTGTAATTTTTATTTTTTTGTGATAACTTTGAATTACGCGCGCTTGCTTGTTGGGCCAGAAATTTACGTCAAAATTTTGTTGTATCGTATCGGATTTAGCGTTCGACACGAAGAGCGAGAGCGACGTGAACCTCAGTCTGCCATGCTAAAATCACAAATAAACTGGTCAGCGCTCAAGAAGCAGCCAGCAGGCAGCAGTCAGCGTACAGGCAGGCAAAACGAACACTCACACACACACACACACACACATATACTGGCAAACGAAAATACGAACATTCGAAACACGCACACTTACTAAATGCACCCCTGTACGTTGTACACACACACACACACACAGACGCACACTCGCCCAGCAAGCGAGATAGCAGTGCGAGCGAGCGCGCATGACAGTTGTTTTGCTTGCTCACACACAACGCTCGCACTTATGTAAAAAGCATTGAAATTGAACGAGTTTGTGGATTTGTTGAGCGGGGGGAGGGTTGGTGGCGGCAACACTTAGCTCGCAGCAGCATTGCCAGCTATACAGAAAAACGACAGCATTGCCAGCTGGCACAAATATAAAGACTAAGCAGCAGCAGCAGCAGCAAGCAATATTCGAAGCGAAGCGAACGTTGTGCATACGAAATGAAACGGCCCCGGTTGCCAGCCGGTTGTAGGAGTGGCGTGGCGGTAGCGGCAGCGGCGGCTGTTATTTAAAATGCTTTTGCAGCGTTGCCAGATTAGCCAGTGTTTAATACTATATTTGAAAGTTGCCTCGATTCGATTGTTGTATAACGTTTTATAAGCTATGCGCGCGACTGATATTCATTCGATTCGTTTCAATTTTCTATATTTTTTAGCTGACGTTTGCAATTTACTCTGTTTATGATATATCTAAACATTAGCTAAATTTGTAATAAAAGAGATAATAATAAGCAAAACTCAAAAATCAGAAATAGACAAGCTACTTTAAAAATTGTATATTTGGGTAGGTAGGGTTTTTTTCTCTTAAAAGCAAACATTAGTAAAAATCATATAAATAAACAAAAATTAATATGTTGTTTTTGAGAATATAGTGATTTTTATAATTGTTCCCAAGTCACAAAAACAACTGTTTCTTCTAATATTTATTAAAGAAATCCTATGTAAATCTTAATAGAGTTTTTTTGTAATGTTTAACTAAATTTTAATTAATTCCCCAAGCCAACAGTTATTTTATTTAGATATCTCTATGAATTTCAATAATATTCCCTGCTTATGCTAGCTAGTAGTACAGCAATGTGGCAACGCCACAGCACAGCGCTGAGTAACTGTCTATACACACACACACACGTAAGCATAATATATTTTTATATATGTGCGTCTGTGTGTGAACGCAAATGTATGGGTGTGTGTATGTATGCTGGCAGTCTTGTCAGTTGGGATTTCGTGTAGTGTTGTGCTGTGCTGGGTCGTCGTTTATATAAAGGTACATTTCCACAGCACACAGAGACAAAGAGACTGACGCATGCATGAGTGTGTGTGTGTGTGTGTGTGTGCGAGCGAAGGCAAAAGAAGAAGAAGGCAAAACTGAAAACAGCCGCCACCGCTGTTGCCGTTGCCGTCGCATCGCTGCGAAAACTAAAACTGAACTCGAACAGCGACGACGACGACGGCCTCAGTCGCTGTCGCTGTTGCTGTTGCCGTTGCCGTTGCCGTCACCGTCACCGTCGCTGCTTTGTTCAACATTTTTGTTTATTTCAGAGCGTTGTTGTTGCTTTTGCTGTGGTAGCTGTATCTCTGGTTTGGCTTGCATTTGTATCTGTATCTTTTGCTTGTGCTTGGGCACGTCGTTGTCAAAGTTGTTGTTGTTGTTGTTGCTGTAGCCGTGCCAGGTACTTTTTTAGTTGTTGTTTTTTTTGTTTTTTGTTGGTTTTAGCTCGTCGCCCGTTTCGTGTGCGCTCTGTGCTATTTTATGCGACGAACTGACTGACTGCCAGGCGAAAATGTTGTTGCTGTTGCTGTTATTATTGTTAGCATGACGCAGCAGCAGCAGAGCTAGCGGCAGCAGCAGCGGCAGCGACGCTGTCGTTGTGCGAATTTCGCCTTGAAACATTTTTTTGCCGTTCGCTTTGCTGCTGCTGCTGCTGTTGTGGCTGTTATTTTATTTTATACATATTTTTTTTATTTATTTATTTTTGTTGTTGATCAGCTTATCTTTTGGCCCAAAAAAAAAAAAAAAATATTGCATTTGCTCAATCGGAAAGTCAAATCGCGCGCCAATTCTAATTCGCCTAGCGAATTTTGATTGAAGGTCAGCGTTAGTCGTCAACGTCGGCAGCGCTGCGCTGCTGTCGTTGCCGTTGCCGTTGTCGTCGTCGTCCATTCCGCCAATTGACTTGGACTTCTTCTGCAGGCTGTGGACAAACGCCGACTGACGACGTCGCGCGACTCTAAAACGGGGCGCCGCCGCCTGAACCTGAACCAATTTCTCGGCTGAACCATTTTGGCATATTCGCTCTTCTTTCTGTCGTCTTTTTGTTGGCTGTTTTTATTACTGTTTTTGTACGAGTACTCATAGTACTCATACTCACACTCGTAGCACCCATACTCAGTACTCATACTGAGACTCGTCGTTGTATCTTCTGCGGCATTGATGCGTGCGTCGCCTCGACTCGACTCGATTCGATTCAAATCGGTTCGACTTGATTCACATGATGTCATTACTTTCGGCAAGCAGAAAAGCGAAGGGGGTTTTTCACTTGATTCTTCCTTCGAAGATACCCTGTAAACTGGCAAGCTGTTCAGCTGCTTGCACAGCTTCTGCTTCATAGAACAGACTAATAAATACTCTATAAAATACCCTATGCTCTATGCTTTAAAGACGAAACTAAAATCAATTTTTCTTTCAATCATAATTCAAATTTTTAATCAATTATTTTTGATAATAAATTCCAGTAGAAGAAGAAGTACGATTGAAGTAGAAGAGAATAAAGACTAAGAAGAGTCAGCTCCCTTTTAAGTTTTTATAAAAGAGTAGGAAAGATAAGCGAAGTTAGTATGAATCAAATATGAATCATCTTCAATATTTCTACCTATAAATGAATATCATTCAGAACTAAGTCAGAAGTTTAGAACTATTTTCTTGGGTATCTGCGCGTCGTGCACTTTTGTTGTTTCCTTGTTTTGCTTGCAATTCTGTCTTTTTTTTCGGTGTTTTTTTATTATTTTATGTTGTTTTTTTTTTTTTTTACTATGTCGGGTGGTTGTTTAGTTTAATTCGTGACGGCGTCGCTGAGCAGCAAACTTTTCACGTGAGAGTAAAAGCGCCGCCGCTGCCGCTGGCGCTGCTGCTGTAACATTTGTCGTTGCTGCTGCTGCCGCTGCCAGCGCAGACGCTGGCGATTTGAATATGTTATGATGTTGCATGCTGCTGCTGCTGCTGCTAACTGGTTTGGTTTATACGAGTGCGAGTACGAGTACCCGCGTATTATTCTCTATTGCGTTTACTTCCGAGTTCAATGCAAGTGGCGTCGCAGTCGCTGTCGACGTCGGCATCGGCGTTGCTGTTGCCGTCGACTGCGTTGCGCAACCGCCCACACGCCTCACATCTCTCTGTGTGTGATTGTGTGTGTGTGTGTGCGAGGCAAATATTTTTGCTCCCATTGCCAACACCCTGCCCCGCTGCGCCCCGCCCCCTTTGGCCATTGATTGCGTTTTGCCCACATCTATGTCCTCATTGAGTGCTAGCCGCTTGCTTTGCCGGCAAATCTCAAACGCAAAACGCACACATGTTGCTTCGCTTTTCAGATTTAGACGGGTTTTCCACTAACAACAGCAACATAAAAAAAAACTTGGCAACCAAAACAACGAGCAACAGCAACAAAAAAGCGCGATCGTGTTGCACAAACAGGTGGCAGAGTGGCAGCAGTGGAGCTTGCAACCAGGAACCATCCTGCAATACTTATTTATTTTTTTCCTCCTCTATTTTTTTTATGTGCCTCACGACTTGGTCTTGTTGTGACTAGAAACCTATTAAAAAACTAGTAGAGAAAAGCTATTTTCCACGCGTCGAAGTTTAAATACCCTCGTTTTGTCACTCATTTTGTCCGACTGCTCCAATGGAGGGTGTGATATGATATAGAAGAGAGATCTTTAAAAAACATCCTTAAATCTAACCTGTGAATTTCACAAAGATACCTTGAAAAACCAAACTGATTGTTCCTATGGGCTCCACACCAAATTTCATTCACCTACCTCTAAAACTGATGGATTAGTTTGCATATAAACTTAGGGACTTAAAGACTGATATGGGTTTTCCAATTGATCTGATAATCCTGATCAAGAATGTATAGGCCCGGAGATACCCCCTTTAATGCATTACGCAGATCGTGACAAAGTTATAATACACTCTGCTAGGGTATAAAAAGCTTGGTTTGATGCTTCTTTTTTTCAATCAACTAGAGATTTTGTCTTGCAACCTCATTCATAGTTTTCAACTCAAAATTGTTATCGAAAACTGGTAAGATTCATTAGGTAGCTTAGTTTTCTAACTATAGAGTTTTTTCCCAACTAAATTGAATTAATATAATAAAAATTTCCTGAAAAATCTCTTGTGGTTGCATAAGGAAAAGTTTTGTACAGTTTTAAGCTGGATTATAATTTGAGCCACATAAGAAACGAAATTTCCAAAACTACCAAAACTCTCTAGTCTTTTAAATAATAATAACACTAGTCCTTGTATCATTAATAACCTAGAAAGAATCTTATTTCTAGTTTACAAGGGTCTACTGTACTTTGGAAGTAAAGTTTGGCCTTTTAAGCTTAACAATATTAATCCAATATCCTCTAATCTTATGTGCAAATATCTAATTATCATCAATTTATTAGACTTACAGAAAAAACTATTTCTGACAAACATCTATAAAAGAAATACTTTTGATAGTGAAAATAGGTCGCGTTATCTCAAAAATTAAACTGTCAAGGCTATTTCAAAGTGCTAATACACTTATAAAATCGGAACAATGATGCTGCTTGATTAGAACCGGTTGTTAAGCGAACCGTTTAGAACACTCAGCAATTGATTAGTATTCGTTCGGTTCCTGGTGCGGTTCAAAGATCTATGAAATCTAAAAATAGATTAGGACAAATTTCGGGAGATCCATTTCTCGCAAAGAAAGTTCCAAAAAATTGAGGTGCTTGTCTTGAAAACTAAGTTCAAAATGTATCTAAGAAAATAGGGTGCTTACTATATAGATTTTATTTAAGAAAACCCCGAAATAGATAATTATCATAGGGTTTATCCAAGAGATAATAGGGGTCAAAGGTTCTGAGAAGGTAGAAATTCCTATTACTATCATACTTGTACTTGAACCCAGTAAAACCTGAGCAGAAGACAGCGCTGCGACCGCACAGCGCATAATAAACTGATAAGAAGAGAAGTTCATTCAAACAGGAAGCTCTTCTTGTTGTTGTTTGTGCTGTTATTGGTAGAAAGAAGCGTATACAATATTGGCAGAGAGAAAAGCTTAAGCGAACGGCAATCGAACTTAAAGAGAACAAGTTGCAAACGTTGCTGCGGCTGCTGCTGCTTGCACTTGTTCGATAGCGAACCACTCGACGCTCGATCTTAATCTCAATCTTTCATTGATCTTGCCTGCCTAAACGTCATCCCGTTCGCCGTTCATTTCCGCTTTGCTAGATTGCTTTTCGCAACATAAGAGGAACACAGCAATAAACGAGAGAGAGAGAGATACATATATAAACAAAGATAAAAGGCGTCCAATCGGAACAGAGCGGCAGAAACAAAAAATATATTGCACCTGATTGCCTTGAAAAACCGAAATCAAAACAAAAACAAAGTAAAATCAAATGTGCGGCGAAGGCGAAAATCGTATGGATTTTGCGGCGACAGAAAAACCGATCAGGCATCAACATGTTCTAACTGCGTCGCTCGCCTCTGCTCCTATGCTCTGCTGGCTCTCTGCCACTACTTCCTACTTCAGCTGCCACTGCTGCTTAAGCCAAAAGCTGCGCTCATCTGCGGCGACAGCAACTTTTCAAAGCTCAATTGCTGTTGTATTTACGTGTGCATGTGCATGTGTATGTGTGAGTGTGTGTCGGCACAAAATTGCAGAGAAATTCCTTTGGCTTAATTAGCCTCTTTCGTTCGAGGCGAAAATATTTTCAACTGAGCAACGCAAGAAAGCGGCACAACAACAGTAACAAACTATGGCAGCTAAAGCGACAGCGACAGCGGCATCGAAGGGGAAGGAGTGCAAAGTAAAAACAACAACAACAACTCACAGAGCTGAGCTCAGCGCGGCTCAGCAGCGCAGAGCAGAGCTGAGCAGCGCACAAATGAAACCAGTTTAGTTCATTTCGTTTCGTTTCGTTCATTAATTCAAAATTTCCATTTGAAACTTTTTTTTCGTTGCGATTGTGTGTGTGTGTGTCAGTGTGTGTGTATGAGAGTGCTACGGCTCCGCTCTGCCGCAGTCGTTGCCTGTGCTGTGCTGTGCTGCCAATGCCGTTGCCGTTGCTCTTCGCCCGCTGCCTGCCCTCTGCTCTTAGCCCAACGCCATCGTCATAATCAGAGTTTTAACATTTTATGTACAGTGGGCTACAGTGAGCACTCGCCTGGCAGCAACCAAAAACTGTACAAAGTATATGTATAATCGTACAGGCGTTGCCAGAGAGCGCACACTGTATGTACACAGAGCTGAAACCCTCGCACCAACACATACAGTTTCACATATACACAGAGAGTCGTAGCTCGTTTCGTTGGTTCCGACATTCGTTCGCTCGGCTGCCTCTCCCACAATCGCAACGATTTTGACTCACACTGCCTCTGTTATATACACATAACCTACAAAAATATATAGCTATAGCTATAGCTCTGGCTCTGGCTCTGGTACGAGAGTGGCGAGTAAATGCGATACGATATTTGTGTGGCGCATCGTGTGCGCTGTCAGGCGGTTTGGCTGTTGGCTGTTGGCTGTTGATGGTGAGGGCGATTTCGGGTACGGGAATGGCAGAAGGGGCAGGCGGGCTGGTTGGCAGACAGGCGGCATAACATCAGCAGTGCCAACAGCAACAACAGCAATACAAGTGCATAGGGTTGACAGGCGTACACAAAAAATACCAAATGGGAAAGTTTAAAGCATTTTTTCTATATCATATTGCCAATATAAAGCAAGATATTTCTTTTTCAAAATTTGACTATATATCAAATTGATAAAATTATATTTATATAAATATTTAATTTAGCTTTCACTATAAATTTGACAACTTAAGATTTTTTTTTTAAGATTTTAATTGAGCTAAAGATTTAATATTAACTATAAAGTTTCCCTCAATTATAACAAACTGAAAATTTGAGTTCTAAAACTTAAACCAACAAATTATATTTGTAATATTTTTTTTTTGCTGTGCACCTGACAACCCTGCCCTGTACGTACTATCGAGTTTTATATGTCTGTACATGCGCTGACGCTGTCACGGCCTCTGCCTCTGCTTCTGCCTCCGCCTCATGCTACACGCCGTCGCTTGCCTGACTGACTGACGCTTGCCTCGTCGTCGGCACGGCGCGTATGTGGGAACGAAATAATACCTACATATATATATATGTATATATATATATATAAATATATACGTAGTATATATATATATATATATGAATGTATATATAAAAAATTCTTTTTTCCCTCGGTTTTTTGCTGCTGCCTCTGCTGCTGCTACGACAACGAAAAAGAGAAAGACTTGTGGGTAGAAAACCAACAAAGTAAAGACTATAAAGTACTGTGCGAGGGATTGAAACGGTTGCGGGGGTGCAAAGTGGAGAGAGGAGTGGAAAGCAGAGCAAAGAGAAGAGGGCAACAGCAGCAAACAAAAATTTAAGATACTTTTTTCGTTTCGTTTAAATGGATGTTCAACAGCAGCTCTGGATGCGAGATCTGTTAGCTCGGTTGGCTCTGTCTCTGGCTCTGGCTCTGGCTATGGCTCTGGCTCCGGTTCAGGCTGCTGGAAACATGTTGAAATGAAATTGGTGAACGACGTCGACGACGAAGATGCCGGTTCGGGTAATGGGTCTCTGCCGCGGGGGTGGTGCCTGCTGCCTGCTGCCTGCCCCGAACATTTGGCAGCATTTTCGGTATTACATTTTCTGACTGTATGCCCCGCGCTGTACTGTAGATGTTGCTAGTCGTCGTCGCATCCGAAAAACTTTGAACATGTTCGGCTGCTGCTGCTGTTGTTGTTGTGTGCTAGTTACTCAGTAACAGTGGCGTACACAGGGGGATTCCCAGGATTAAGTCCTGGTACTGCTTATAGTAAGGGTTGCGATACTAATAGCTTTGTATCTTAAAGTCTACCTAAACGTTCTTATGCTTGAAGACAGCAGAGTCAGCAGTGATAGAAACATTTCCCACTACTAGAGAATTCTAATTCATTAGAGAAATTAGCTTCTGGTAAGGGCTCTTGATTTGAATATCTGTCTTGAGCATTATTAAATTGGAAAGCAGGAAAATCTTTCCTAACTATAAGTAAAAAATTGGATTCAATTTCTTTGGGGCATCTTCAAAAATTGGATAAAAATTCGCTGAGGCCCTTTAATGCTCACGGCAAATTAAGAAGAAAGGCCTTACTATTTTTGATAAGGTTTGGTTTCAAATAATATTTCAAAGTTAATTTGAAGATTTGTTTTCCAGCTATTCGATTTTTATAATATATATTTTGACAATTGTGGTCTATCTAGCATTCAGCACTTCTATCTGAACCTACATAAAGCATAAATATCGAAGAATTTTGAAATATCAGATACGAAAGATTGAATGTAGATTAAAAAGTAAAACGTTTAATATGATATTGTTTTTGGGTGATTTAAAATATGTAGTTACCTAGTATAGTAAGTCTAGGTCACAATATTGTTCCTAGGCTATATCGACATATATATATAGAAATTGAAAACATATTAGTGAAAATATCTTTGATAAGTGAGACTCAGTTTCAGATTTCTTTGATTTATTTGCTCTACAAGAAGTCTTTAAAAGGAACTTTTTTTTTGATAGGAAAGCTTGCAAATACGTTTGAAAACACCCTCCAAAAATATTTCCTGCATAGGTCGCTGTTCCTAAAAAAATATCACTAAAAATGCTGCAGGTTCGGAGCAGATGAATGTGGAACGGCAGCGGCAAGACCAGAGACCAGAGACTAGAGACTAGAGACCCAACACAAGAGACCAGAGCGACCAGCTGTTGGCCTTGTGCTGTTAATGCCTTGCAGTTGCTCTAGCTATAGCTATAAAGCTATATAGCTATATAGCTATGGAGCTATAGCTGTCTTTTTGTATCTGGCATTATTTTTGGAGATGTTGGTGACGGCGGCAGCGGTGGCAGCGGCGGTGGCGGTGACGGTGGCGTCGTCGTTGTTGTCTGTTGTTGTCGTTCGTTTCGTTCATTTGATTGCCTGCCCCTCTGATGGATGACTCGACATAAGATTCGAGTCGATTCGAGTCGACGCGACTCTCGAAAATCATCAAAACAACAGCAACAACGAAATGTGTGTATGCGTCTGGCTATTTTTGTTTTGGTTTTTGGGCTGTGTGAATCGACTCTGTTGAAATTGAACGATCGGTCGCTCGGTCGCTAGCTGCTCTATGGCCAACCAGTCCCAGTCCTACCTATTTCCAGTTGGAGGCATTGAAGATCAGATCATCATTGACAAACTAGAATCAGGTGCAGAAATGAGTCTATTCCAATTTGCTCGCCTGTTGGTATGCTTCGAAATGGGAACGGGAACATGGGTATTTGATTGTGGGGCTGCCCGAGTATATCCTTTAAAAGTGACCCAGTTGGTTTCTTTTTATAAATCTACATGGAATCTTTCATTTTATTATAGACTTGAGAGACGTACAGGCTAACTTCTCTAAACCAAATAGGTAATGTTTCTATGGCCTATGTGCTCTTATTTGGACCTCTTTGGATAATACGTTTTAAATATTTTCATTAGAGAATAAAATTTTGTAGAATTGAAATATCTTTTATGAAAATATAAAATTCTTTGAAGTTGCGAATATAAGGTTAAATATAAGTCAATCCCCAAAGAATGGTATACGATATGATAATTTGATCCATAAAATTGGAAGAAACTTTAATTGAGTGGACAAATAGCACTTTATATTAATTAAATAAAAAAAAAGACGTTTTTTTCTCAGCTTTCACTTTCGAGCCTTCTTAACATATAAAATATATAATATCTATTCTGTGTAGATGTTCAAGAACATACTAAGTAATACTTCAAACTCCCAACAATTCCAATTTCCCAGTTTTTAAAAATTAATCTATTTCCATATGGAATATCATTTTGAACATGGCTTTTACATAACATTGATTGATTTATTCTTTTTAAATGATTTGTATTATCGTATTTTTTTTTAAAGAATTTGGCCTTTACTCCACCTTACCATTTGGAGATAGCAAAAGTTTAAATTCTCAAGATAAATCAACATAATAAATAATACTAAACATTTATTTATTGTTTTAGAAATTTTATTAAGAACTACTATAAAAGTGAATAAAAAAAATATCTTTTATTAGACATTTAAAATTTCTAATTTTAAGGCATCGACTTATCGAAAAAGGATGTCGATATTATCGCCTAATTTGCCATCTCTCACATCTGCTCCTTCTGCCAATTATATTTTCATATATTCTATTTGAAGCTAGCTTTTATAGAGAACCGCGCAGCTTAAAGCTCTTTCATCCATCGCCTAGCATTAGTTCTCTTTAGTATGCTCCTCTTCTTTGAGACCCATTTCAATTTCCAATAAGCAAGTCGAGCCCCCCCCATTCCAAACGTTCAACCATTCTCATTGCCGCTCCCCCTCCCTTCACCACCCCCCAGCACCCATTCGGATTAGAGTTGGCCAAAAGCAAAAGCTGGTAAACAGAAGCAACTTTACTGTGCTTTTCTTTCTGTTGTTGTTGTTGTTGTTGTGAGTAGTTTTTATAATTTTACAGTTGCCAACCCAGGCTCCACAATTCCGCTCTTTTGTTACACACACACACACACATGCACACACACACACAAACACACATACACCCACTGCAGAGGCGCTCTCTCTCGCCCAGACTCTCTGTTTACCACCTCATCTCCCACTCTGTTCGTGGTTTATGTCCATGTGCTGCAGCGTGTTATGTTGCGCTCCACTCGAAGGAAGAAATGCGATTGCCGATTGAGGTTATAATGGATTTCGACAGTCCAAGTTGTGCCAAGTTGCTACGGCGACAGCAGCAGAGACGGCGGCAGCGCTGCCATCTCTTGCAGTTTTCTTTATGATTTTACGTTCGTTGTTCCTTTTTCGCTTATTAGTTTAATTTGTTTACAGCCTGCTGCTGCTGCAACGAGCTGTGGATGCTGGCTGCTTGGCTGGCTGCTGCCTCCTGCTGTTCCGTGTTGTCGCTCCTTTATTGCATGCAACATGCTGCTGCTGCTGCCAAGTTTTGTTGCTGTTGTTTCTGTTGTTGCGGCGAACTCACGAGTGCGCGCTTGCCCCAAAAATGACTTCAAACAAGTTCGAATTCGCGACGTCGTCGTGCAAGGTGCATTCCCAATCTGTCTCTCTCTGTGTGTGTGTGTGTGTTAGTGTGTGTGTGTGCGTTTGCATTTGCATATGCAAAATATTTAGCAGGGCAGCGACTGTGACGGTGACAGCGACAGCGACTGAGACTGAGACGTTGCGCAGCAGCAAGCAGCATCAGCCGAAATAGTATTTCAGACAGAGTCCACATGTTGCATTCGCCTTTAATTTATGCTGATTGCTCTCCCACCCTGTCTCTCTGTGATGGTACTCCGTCTCAGTCTCCGTCTCCTCGCTAGAGCTTTTAGCGCTTTTGTATAAGTTTTACAGTTGGAAGCTATCAATGTCAACTGGCAGCGACGCTGACGCCTGACGCTAACGCTGACAGCAACAGCTACGGCGACAGCGACGCAACGCTGACAAGACAGACAGGTAGCCCTCTTCGTCAGAGCCGTCATAGAGCTCTCAGCAGGGGTAGGAAGTTGAAGGTCGTTCGTTCTCATACGCACACACACACACACACCCATAGCCACACACACATATTATGCTCACACTCATATTTATTTATTACTTTTTATGTTGTTTTAATGATGATGATGACGACGTCGCCGTCTGCTCTACTTCAACCCAGCATATGTGCATCTCTGTCTGACACACACACACACACACACACACACAGGCACAGAAAATACGTCCTCTGCTCTCCTCCGCTTCACCGTTTATTTCGGGTTATTAAACCAACCACAAAAACAACAACAACAACAACGGCGGCGGCGGCGGCCACTTGCAGTTTTTGAATTGCTGATTAATTTTATTGCCTTTGCCTTGTTGTAATTGTAATGATAAATTCGTTTTTTCGGTTTTTGTTTTGATTACTTGTTTCGCGTGCCGATGCCGATGCCGCTGCCGCTACCGCCTCCTCCTTCCCCACACTCACACTCTCTGTCCCTCTCTCGCTCACTCTCTCACTACACGTGACGCTATGTTGGGTGGCTGCTTGTGCTTTGCTTTGCCTTTTGGACAATGTCTGCTGCCAACGCTGCCGTCGACGTCTATAATTTATTAATTGTGCTCAGAACGTCGACGTCGCTGTTGACGTCGTTGCCTTTTTTGTTTTGATACGCCACTTCGTGCGCCAAACTGTATGAATGGTAAGTGGGCCGCAAATTGGTAGGAGGCGTGCCGCTGTTTCTGCTGCTAAACAAGTTGCAGTTGCGACGCCGCCGCCGCCTCCGCCTCCGCCGCCTTTTAACAGTTACCTCCTTGCAGGCGCATCAGCAACAAAAACAACAACACCAACAACAGCAACAGCATCAGAAACAGCTGTTAAGCGCCGCAGCCGCTAAATGAGGTTATGTTTGCATTGCACAAAATGCACGTAACGGTAATCAAAAAAGCTCGCCAGACTAACGGACGGAGAAGTCCGTTAATTTCAAGTGCCCTTCATAAGAGTCTGTTGGAATTTACACTCACATTTATTTATAAATACATGTACATACTTACACACACACACACCCACACGTATATCTATATATTTCCTTAAAAAAGTCAAGATTTTACCTTGGGAAGCACTAGAAGTTCAAAAACTCTATTGACCCCATCACAAAAGAAAAAAAAAATCAAACATACCAAGAAATTACCTTGAAGGTCTGCAATTTTAACGTTCACCTATGCTTAGTGTAAACAAAAGAGAATAAAAACAAGAATTACTTGTTTGAAATTTGGTTTAAACAAACAATAATTTTATAGAATGTTGAATCAAAATTACATTTTCTGTAATACAGCACAGTCCTTTAGATCTGAGCACGTTAACTTTGACATGAAATGTCTAAGGCATTGAAGGAGGCATCTTTGATTCCATGAATTTTATTTATTGTTGATTAGAACGAAGAGTTGAGTGGATTTAGCCATGTCCGACTGTCTGTCTGTTTGTCTATCCGTCTGTCTGTCTGTCCATATATTTCTATCCAAACTAGCCTTTCAGTCTTTGCGAATAAAGCTTCAAAGGTAGCCTTCTTTTTGTAGCAGGAAGCAGATATGATGGATCCGACTTTATCGGACAACTATATCAAATTTCTGCCATAGAAAGGAACAATCAGTCTAAAAAGTTCTTAAAATATATTAATAAAATTTACTAGTTAATTATGCATAGGTATGTTCTCTAAGCGCATAGAAAAAATCATCAAGATCGGTCTACTATATCATATAGCTACCATAGAAACAATCAGTTCAAAACTTGGAAACCTTTCGTCTCAAAGTATCTTTATGCAATTTACAGAATAGATAAAAGAGTCGGTGTTTTTAGATGTACACTTAAAAATCATCGAGATCGGTCTACTATATCATATAGCTCCCATAGAAACAATCAGTTCAAAATTATTGCATGGAAACCTTTCGTCTCAAAGTATCTTAATGTAATTTAAAGAATAGATAAAAGAGTGTGTGTTTTTGGACGCACACTTAAAAATTATCAAGATCGGTCTACTATATCATAATAGTTCTTACAGAAAGAATCGGTTCAAAATTTGCGTGGAAATCTTTCTTCTCAAACTATCTTAATGCAATTTACATATTAGATAAAAGACTGTCTTAGACGCATACTAAATATCATATATATATCATAACACTATATCATATAGTTCTCATAGAAGGAATCTGTTCAAAAGTTGTGTGGAAACCTTTCTTAATGTAGTATCTTAATGTAATTTAATTAAGATTAATTAAGATTAGATTAGATAAAAGAGTGGTTTAGACTCATACTAGAAATTATGAAGATAGGTCTACTATATCATATAGCAAAGGAAGAATAAATAAATTTACCTATTTTCAAATGGCTAGTCCAGTCTGCAAGTGCATAGACCTATAAATAGATTCCCCGCCGCTTTTGCAATTCTAAACTCGAATGTCGACCTCTGCTGAACCCATTTGAAATAAATAATTCATAATTAATGGAAAACCCCGTCAATGGTCTAGTGGCCTATATATAAACGTATATTTAAGTACTACAAACTGTGTAAATGATTCTTTTTGATAGTTTTTTTTCTCTTTTCTTCTTTCCTTTCATTCTACTCAATCACTTTCTATTCTTGGGGTATTCAGTGCCGTTTGATTGTCTTTTAATAGTGAGATACAGAAATTACGTACGATTGAGTCAGTGAGTGAGTGAGTGAGTGAGTGAGTGTCGGGCGGTTCGGTTTGGTTTGACAATTTGAATGGTTTTTCTCACGCTAAGCAGCGCTGCCAGCGTTGACTACGACGTTAGCGTTCGCAGTCGCCGTTTTGTGTCTCTGGCGCCGGCTTGTCTTTTATTCATTCATGCCTCGGCCTCTCGTTGTTGTTTGTTTGTTTGTATTTTTCTCTTTTTTTGTTGTTTTTTCATTCATATTTATTTATTTAGCTAATAATATAAGTCAAATCGAAATTATTTATGATACCGGCATCGGTATCGACGCCGACGCCGACGCCGCCGCCGACGGCGACCCGGTCACGAAACCAAACGGGGCGGGGAATGCCCCAGCTCTCGTTATTATTTTTTTTTTTGTTTTGATCGCTATGTAAATAGCTATGAGATATTTTTTTTTTATTGTTTTTATTGTTTTTATTGCTCTGAGCATTTAGTAGTTGTTGTGGCTTTTCTTATTGTTGTTCTTCTGGTTGTATTAGTAAGCTATCAAAGCATTTTTATTGACTCATGACTGTGAAATTCGACGATTATCGGACTGAGTTTCATTCGCTGTTGTTGTTGAGTGCTCAGCACTCAGCTGATCTAATCCGATTCTACTCATAGTATTCACATTTATTCGTAGTAAAAACTATGTACATTTGTGTGTGTAGAAATATACGTATAATAATTATATATATCATTTATTCCAGATTGCTAAACTATGCAACTTCAAGGCAGTTCTACAATGAATCATGGAGTAAAACCCGTAGGTAAGTCCAATATGCTTTTTATTGAATGAATTAATGAATAATAGGCCAGAATTTTGAAAAATTTTAAAATATTTCAACTCAGTTTCGTAAAGTTTTCTGAAGTTTATTCAGACAGAGAAGAATGTTTAGTTTTAGTAAGTTTCACAGGGAAATCTCTTTAGTTAAGCAGAAGAAATCGATACTATCGATAACAACTTCGATTGGTGATGAAATATTGACCTTTAGAACGACCATTCAATTTTGAGTTTTTTCGAGAAATTAACTGCATTTTTATACCGAGAATTATTAGTTTTAATAACAAGTTCCGCTTCCTTGTGGCATCCTTCTGACTCTTATCTCATTTGCTAGAGACGTGCCTCAAGAGAAAAAGGATTAAGGTGCACACACACACACACACACAAGCGTACATTTCTGGGGAATCCCCACAGTCAACTACAGTTATTCACTTACGTGTGTGTGTGTGAGCGCGTTTGTGTATGTTTTGTTATGGTAAATGGCAAAAGAATTAGCGAGTGTAGAAGCCGACACCGCGCTGCCGCCGTCGCTGTCAACGTCGCTGCCGCCTGTGGCTGACAGCACAGAGTCATGCAGCGCGTTCATGCCGTCAGTCAGTCGGCATTTTTGCTTTTTTATGTATTTTCTCTTGATTAGAAACTGCAAAGCAAAACAAAAAACCGGAAAAAGGGTTATTTTTTATTTTTATTGCTCACTTTTGGCCGATGGTTTGACGTTGACGTCGCTGTCGCTGTCGCTGCCGCTGCCACCGTCGACGTCGCCATGTCTCCCACTGTGGTACTTGTGTGTGTGTGTGTGTGTGTTGTATTTTCTTCTTAACTTTTGGCGATTCGCCGGCAAGCTTTGTCGCCGCTGACTGCGCTGCCGACGTCGCTGCTGAGCTTTTAGCATTTTAAATTGACATTTATTATGCGCATTTATTGTTGTTGTTGTTTGTGTTTTTTTTTCTGTCGTTTTTGGTGTACTCGTGTCTCGCTTGGCACTGCTTGCGTCGCTGTCAACGCTGACGTCGACGCTGCGCCGTTTCTTTAGTTTGTTTTGGTTTTTAATTTAATCGTTTTCTGTCGCCCCCCGCCCCCTGCACCCTGATGCTATCGTCATTGCTCTCGTTGTTGTTGTTGTTGTTGTTGCTGTAGTTGTCGTTAAATGTGTTTAGCACGTGCTGCCTGCTGCTTGCTGCCTGACCGGCCTCTCGCTAGTCTCAGCTGTTGCCGTTGCCGTTGTTTTTGTTGTTACTTTTGCTTTTGCCCTTTTGTGTCTGCTCTTGATGCTTATTAGCGAGTGCCATTCTCCCTCTCTCTCTTTCACTTTAACTACACTCACTCCACTTGTTTTGTATGTGTGTGTGTGTGTGTGCTGTTGCGGCAGGTTGCCTTTGCCTCTGCCTCAGCCGCAGTCGCAGTCGCCGTTGCCGTCGCTGTCGCTGCTTAGAAACAAGTGGCCAATAAATTATGGGCAGCCGCAAAGAGCAGCCCCCCATTATTATTGCCCATTGAAAGCCTAATGGTAAATACACATAAAACCGTTAAATGCCTGCCTGCCCTCTCTCTCTCTCTCTCTCTCTAGCTGTCTCTCTGTGTGTGTTGGTTTTTTATGTACAAAAACAAAAAAAGGAAAAGGGTTCGTGCGCTGCGCTGCTGCCGCGCTGCTTTTTTATGGCACGGAAACTGACCTAAGCTATGCAAAAGTCGACAGGCAGCAGCAGCGGCAGGCATTTGCATGAGAGCACCGATAATGGAAATGTATGTGGCTCCATCTTCATTGGGGTGTGAGAAATAACGACGACTACGCGCCGTCGTCGTCTCTGTCGCAGTCGCAGTCGCTGTTAGCGTCAGCGTCAGCGTCGCAAGCGCAAGTCATGCTGCTTACAAACATATGTGTGTGTGTGTGTATGAGTATTTGCTGGCCGTCTGTCACTGTGTCAAGGACAAGTGGCATCTTTGTTTATGACCACTTTAGAAATCAGCCAAGTAAACTTCCTAATCAACATTTTCCCCGATGCCAACGCCTCCGACGGCGGCGTCGCAGCAACAGCGACGTATATCTCAAAGTTCATTCAACTTTTCACATATGTTTTCATATATTCTCGTTTATCTACACTCAGCAGAAACGGCGGATAGAATTTTTAGAAAATTTCACTACATTTCTAATACTATTTATTAGAAAAAATACCTAAAATATGTGTAATAAAACGCCTTAAAATATTTCTTAAAAATTATAAAACGTTGCCTGAATTAAGCAGCTTTTTCTATTCTACAAACTGAAACAGATTTTTTCTCTAAGTGTATTGCACGTGTAAACCCTTTGTATATCGCGATAAGCAGTACCTAAAGCCCAAAAGTCTAGGGACAAATTATCATAGACCTTATCAATATGTTTGACATTCAAAGATAAAGCTTAGATAAATGTCAGAATAAATTGCCCAAATAATTCTCTCGACTAGGAAATGTTGCAGGAAATGTGGCCAGCAGTAGTGGAAGAGCAGCTTTTTGAATAAAATTCCATCCGATTGTCCATATTTCCATATATATAAAGCGAGCCAATTTGTATAGATGCATTTAAAAAAATATTACTCATACGCCATGCAAGCTACATTTACGTGAAATATTCTTAAGCTTAGTTTGAGTTTGAAACTCATAAATCTTCTTCTATAAAATAATAGATCAGATTTTGATAGTAGATAGATATTATAGTAGGTATTTTCCCTCTGATTCTATCTAACAGATAGTCAGTTGGTGCTAGGGTTCAATTGAAATATTTCTTTTTTAAGCTAGGAATTCAGATGAAGATCTAGAATCTAATGGCAAATAAGCCAATTTATATATCTTCTGTAGAATATTCTAAGATATTTTGAATATATATTCTATATAGTTTACACACACACACACAGGCACAAATACAAATACAAACATAGAACCTTTCATCTGAGAGTCAGGTGGTGCAAGAGTTTGATTGAAATGCTCGTATTTATTTTTTTTTTGTAGAAGCAATTTAAAGATTTAAATGTATAAAGTGCTTGCACACACATATACATACACATACACATACATATGCATATGTGTATATTTGTAGACCATAGCTACCCCCCACTGACCCCGACCGCAATAACACGGCCTCCCCCTCGCCGCAAAGGCCCCCCCTTAGCCAGCAGCAGCACTGCACGCATACGAATGCTCGTACGGATGGGTGTGCGACGTATGACATTTTTGCAGTTTTTGTTTTGCTCGCCGGCTTCTGCAATGTGCTCGCACCCCCTCCCCCTTTGGCAGCCGCACCCGCCGCTGAGCATACCCCATGGTCGCACCTCATCGAAAAACTTTCATTTAATTGCTGAGAATAACAAGAGCAAAAACAAGTTAAAAAATAAAAAAGAAGAAAATAAAATAAAAAAAAAATATTTGCCGTTGGCTTTTGTTTACATTTGCTTCGATTGTGCCTCGACAATGGGGAACGATGAAACGTACGTTGGCGGAATGGCGGCAAGGTGTATGGGAGCATGGGAACTGATAGTGACGTCGACTGCGCTAGCGGCTGCGACGGCAACTGCGCTAGCAACTGCGACAGCGACTGCGACGCGTGCTATGCGTGTCTGCCTGCTGCGACTGACTACGTGATGCGTGCGTTTTCCCCTTCCACTGTCCCAAATGGCTTTTCAATTGCCTCTCTCTCTCTGCCTCTGCCTCTGCTTCTGCTTCTGCCTCAACCGGTAAACACACGCCAAGGCAGAGAAGCAGAAGCGCATAACAAAGCATAAACGCGGCTGAAGCTCAATAATCAAAACAAAAGAACCAAACTAAACTAAACTATCGCATCATTTATTGCTCGTGTTTCGCACTCGTCTCATCATCAACAGTCGTTCAAATTATGAATGGAACAAAAGTTCCCCTAATGCATTTTCATCATTATCATCTCTATTTGACTCTATAAAGACTGAGGATTCAAAAGGCTTTGAACTATTCCATTGGTATCATCATCATCAGTTTAATTTCAAGTGGATGAGTTAAGATCAGAAGTAGTCGGTTATATTATACTCAACTACATCCATATTTCTGTACTGAAAACTGCCCGATAAAAATTAGCAGGAGTGGGGTAAAAAAACTGGATAAAAATAGTCTACTCTCTATCTTAAGTAAAAAAAAACTAAGGGTTTTTCGAAAGAAATTTTTATATAATCACTGATTTCGATTCGGAGCAAAATATTATATATAATCATAATATGATCATACATGTATTTGCTTTATAAACTTCACTATTCTTCCTCAACCCATTTCGCTCAACTAACTCTATGATCATCACCTAAGCCTGAAGAAACTTTACTATCTCATTAGTCAAATCCTGAACAAAGACGGACTTAGGATCAGACCTAATGCATTAGAAAATTCATGCCTAAAATGACTATAAACTATCTATAGATTTCTTAAGGCTTGCAGAGGTCTATAGTATTATTATCGTCAATAAAAGCTCTCTTACTCATCATAAGAAGTTTGACTTAGGATCAAAGCTAATTATATAATTCTTATCATCATCCATATTATCTCTTATAAAACTCTTAATTGTCGAAAAGGGATTTAGAACTACACTAAACTAAAGCTTTCTTATCTTCGTTAAAAATATCTTCAGATTGAAAAACTTTTAATAATCATCAAATAAAAAGGATAAAGCCAAACTATCGTCATATGCTATATGATCTAGCATAGACTATCCACAATAAGAATGAAAGAACTCAATATATAATTCTTAGAACATATTGTAGATCACCCTAGATGATCCTATATCAGGTCGATAACTTTGAAGCTTTGGAACTTCATTATTCTTTTGTATATTTTAAAAAAGTTCGTAAACTTAGGATCGATTTACTTACGTTGGCTTCAGTCCACATTTTCATTGGTAGTTGGCTCAAAATTCCTATATATAGCAATATAATTTTAAGATTTTCTTTTTGGCGCCTTTTCTTTGTTGTTGTTGGTTGGTTGCTTCGTTTTGGCTGATTGGCAGAAGGATCAGTGCGGCCTTTGCTGGTGCAGTGACTGTGATTGGAGGCAATAACGCCACATGATGAATAAATCACTAAGTAACAGTTTAAGTTAAAGTTTTGCACTAATTTTTGAAATGATTTTGGTGTGGCGCTTTTTTTTTTTGATAAAAATTTACGTAGTTTTTGGTATGTTTTTGTTCGGTTGTTGTAGGCCGCGTCGTCGCTCGTCGTTGTATGTTGTCTTGTTGTGCGAAGTGCAGAGTTCGTACTGAATGGCTATGGACCAGGCCAACAAACAACAGTCAAGTCAACCAGCCAAGCAGCAGTCGACCAGTGTTGCCCTCGTGCCGAGCCGAGTCGAGAGTCGAATCGAAAGACTCGTCGGCAACTCTGTCACATGCGCACAATTTGTTGGTGTTGTTGCTGTTGCTGTTGCCTGAGTTTTCCGCTTCGCATTTTCAGTTGTGCTGTGGAAAGCTGCCAGGCAGCAGCAGCAACCAGCAGCACTGGCAGCCCGCTAGAGTTGCGTGCGTGCGGCAAATACGACAATACGACTCTCGTATACCCCAAACCCCAAAAATATATCGTCTTCTATATGTATATGAGCCGATACGATACGACCCTCCTCCTCTCCTACCATCTGCACCCTGCAACTCCCGCTCTTAGGCAGCCCCAGCTCCTCCCTTTGACAGTTGAACTATTTTAGTGCATGACAAACAAAGGCGGCGGCCTGGTAGGGTCGTTTGCTCGTTTCATCGACTTTATGGTAATTGTGATTGCCGCCTAACGGTACTAATCGATATACCCCACACAAAGGCAGAGTTATCGATACTTCTGCATGCACTTTGCAGAACTAATCGATCGCAAAATAAAGCAAATGGTAATCGATCCTGCGTTTATCGAAGCAATCGACATTTTTTATTAGGTTTTAAGGGTTTTAAATTTGAATCTATGATTGCAGATTTCTAAATTTAATATATTATAATCGATCATATATATATTATAATCGATCATGGCTTAAATAAGAGGTTGTTGCTATAAATACGAATATTTGTACACCTTGAACAGTAGGGTTACTATGAAGGCGGTTAGTTACATTAGATTAGATCAAATAAAACAAGTTATAAATATTGTAAATATGATCATTTTATTTTAAATCTTTCGAGAAAGTAGCTGAAAAGATAGAAACATTTTCGAAATCGTTGTATTGTACTCCAAATCTTACCTTTAATCGGTATTTTATTTTATAGGGTTCTTCCCTTATGATCTAAGATCTATAAGATAAAAATACTTCAATCTACATTCCCAAAAAAAAAAAAATTGTATATTATTTTTTATCTGTAAATATTATAAAGTAATAAGAATTTTTTTTTATGGCTTTATCTATCAGTTGATCTGCTTTACCCTGTAAAGTGTTTCAAACTAGTTAAAATATATAATTATTTCTATAAATATTTCTATATTTCTCTAAACAAATATCGTTCCATTGATCATCTATTCAAAAGTGATCGCTACACTTGCTAAACTGATCTCATTCTGGTTAGCAGCAAGCAAGGTGCAAGTCAGGTGCTGCAGTTTAGCGCAACGACAACATCATTATTATCATCATTCAGAATGCACGAGTGTGCATAATTATCATTATTCTCATTTCGTAGAGTAGAGGAGCTAAAGTCAGAGTCAACCACATAGCCGAACGACCTTTTGCTGACTGATAAAAGTGGGTGGTTGCTGGCGTGTTTGGGGGCCCCTGCGGCTGCTGTTGCTGCTGCTGCTGTTGGCTGGCAGCGGCTTAGCAGCACACATACACACACACAGATTTACACACATTCACACACACAAATATATATATATATATATATATATAAACTCATACTTATATATATATATATATATATAAACTCATACACAACAACAGCAATTTCCCATTCCCTGACCCGACTGACTGCTGATTGCTTTGCTTGCTTGGTTGCCTGGCTGACGTGATGGCATTGCACACACACACACACACACACACATACACACACATAAATATATATATAAATATATATATATATATATGTGTGTGTGTGTGTGTGTATGTGCTTTTAGTATGCAAGAGTGAGAGCAAGAGATATTGCTGCTGCTGTTGTTACTGCTGCTGCTGTTGTTGCTGGTAACTGGGTGGCTCTTTGTTTTGTTCCCCCTGCCCCCTGCGTAAAAATGAAGCCTCGTGTCTTAGCCGAAGTAGCAGCCGAGCCTCATTCGTTTTAATATAAATGGAGAATTGCTGTTGCTGTTGTTGTTGTTTCTGTTGTTGCTGCTGCTGTCGTTGTCGTTGTTGCTGTTGCTGTTGCTGCTGTGTTATTTGCAGTTAGCGCATAACGAACGTACGAACGCCAAGCCTAGGCAGGCAGAGAGTTGTAGCTAGCAGGCCGGGGCCAGACCTGGTCCAAGCCAGCCAAACAACCGTCGACGGATGACGACGTTTTCCGACTAACAACGGACGCGCATTTTCCACCGTTTCGAGGCGAGCGCATTGAAAATGTGCGACGCAGCGCAGCGCCCAATGTATGAGCAGGCGAGGGGGCAATATATGATTGCCTAAGGGGTGCGCAGGGGGATTGGGGATTGGGGGTTATAGCTGGGGCTTTAAGCCCTAACGATGTTGCTGCTGTGGCATTCATTGTTCGCCTTCAAGCACTGAAAATGCCATTTGTTGTTGCTGTTGCTGATGTTGCTGCTGCTGCTGCTACTACTGCTGCTGCTGCTGTCGTATTTTTATTTCATACATTTTGCGTATCCTTTTAGTATGTGTGTTTGTTGCTGATTTGTGCGCAAAACTTTTACAACATCGCCGCAGTGAACCGAGAGTAGCAGCAGCAGCATCAGCACCAGCACCAGCAGCATCAGGAGCAGCAGCAGCAACAACGGTATCAGCAACATTAACAAGAAACAGCAGCAACATCAACGTTGTTGTTGCCAGTTTGGACTCTGCTTTGTCTACGGAAAGGTCGAAGCCGGAGTCTGTGGTCTGCTCTCAGTCTCTCATTTCATTTTTTTCTGTTCTTTTCCGTTTTATTCTGCTCGATTCCATTCTATTCTCTTCCATTCTCTTTATAGGGAATAGTAATCGTAGCATGGGTTAGCAAATAGTTCAAATGTTCAATGTCTGAACTATTTTTGGGCGGGAACTTTGAAATGGGAACTAGCATCTGTTTTGAACTGGATTAAAACTTTCAATATTGTCGGTTAGTCGTCAGCTGAAAATGATTGGTTTTCATGGGGTAATCCTATGACTTGATCCTGATCTAGATAGACTTTTCTGCTATCTTTCTTCTAAGACCAGCATTGATAATCTATATTTAAAGCAATTGATCTACAATATTGGGAATACGATCTTATACGATCACCAAAATATAGCCAATATAATATTTAGTTATTAAAATTGATTGAAAAACTTTATATTCCAAAAACAATCTGATATTTCTTGATCTCTTTATGGACCAGACCTTATACCATTCCAAAAACTTTATATTTTATTATTTTTAATAGCTTCTTTCTAAATGATCTTCAGTTCTTTTTTCCAAAAAATTATCCCTAATATTGAAATTGTTCTATTATTATCCACTATCCACTCCAAATACCGCCAAAAATCTTTAAATTTCAATTGAATTGAAATTTTTTCTATATTAGCGTGAAATCTGGACCAACCTGTTCCCATTTATTAATCATTTACGCTGTCCCAAATAATAAAAAATATTCTTTTTTTGGTCATATGTAATTATTTTTCTTTATTTCTGGGCCAACTCTTTCCCATAATGCGAACCGTGAACCATTTATTGATCTTTTATTCAGTCAGAGAGGCCTTCTATGCGCTTCTCATACCCCAAAGCGAGCGCCCAATCAGTTCGACTGTTTCACTCGGTTTGGGTATTTCGCTTTGATGATTTCGGTTTTAAGGCTTATCAGCCACCCCCCCGACAGGAACAGTGGGCATTCTATCATAGAACCCACCATTAAATATATATCACAACTCTCTCCCTCTCTGTGTAGAGTCTTCTTCTTTGAGTGTAACCTAATTTGAGGGCTTACTGTGATCCGTTCTCAGTTCTCCGTTTTCCGTTCTCCGTTCTGTGAATTCAGGATTTTCCTCGACCGACCGGGCATGTCATTAGTGAGAGCTTTCACTGTATGTATACCTCACTATATGATATACTCTCAAGTACATGCGCATTTATATGAACACATATACACACAGATAGATACACATATACATATACATTTACCACATACAAACACATACATCTATAAGTAAGCATATGAAAGCAAACAAAGCTGAAAATGCGGTAAGACAGGGGCGTAGTACAAACTCTAAAAGGGGGCGATACATATACAGAATATTATCAAGCTCCGATTTGCGGGTTCGGTATTGGTTCAAGCTTGAGTCATAAAATTAGTGCAATATTTTATCATATGCTTTTGTATGTAATTTAAATAAAGGATGAGGATTTTCATATATTTCTTACATGTTCAGATATAGATCCTCTCTGGGGCTTTTCCCAGGTTTTTCCTTGATTTTCTTTTATTTATTACTAGTAAGAGCTTTTAAATTATTCCTCACGATTCTTATCGTTGCGTGGCTTTTGCTGGGATTATCCCAAAATCCCAATCTTGTCGTAGATTTTCCTGAATTTTGTTACGAGAAAAATCCCTCTGGATTGTTACGTCACTGTTGCTGCTGCTGTGATGCGTTGGCTGTGTGTGTTGTTGCTGTATTTTGCCGCAGCAACAACAGCAACAACAACAAGGCGCATTTGTTCGTTAGATGGCTGGCTGTGTGTGTGTGTGAGTGTGTATGTATACAGTCCTACATTTCCATCGATTTAATCTATCTGACTACGACATCAGCCAAAGACACACACACATATATAAATGTATATATATATACATATATATGTGTATATATATAGAGAGCAGCAGCAGCAGCAGCAGCAGCAGCAGCAGTAGCAACTACAACACAAAAACCCACCCAAAGTACGAGCGGGGGGAGGGCAGAGGCAGTCTGTCTGACAGTCGCTGGGTTCGTCGTTGCGACGCTGCGTCGGTTCTTTGGTTCGTCGGTTTGTCGTTTCGTTCCATACAAATAACGAAATGGCAATGGGGTGTAGGACGAGTGTACGATGGGCCTGGAAACCCTCCTGGACTGGGTGTTGTTTTTTGGGTGGTTGCTGGAGGATGCTCTACTACTATTGCTGTGTATTGCTGGCAGTGGGCTGGTGCTGTGCGCCTGTGGAATGGTTTTAGTTTTTGGTTTGGGTACGGGTTGCTTTTGGGTTCACTTTTCTACCGTGTGGACGGGCATTTTTGGGTTGAGTTGGAGCCGCATAAATTTCTCGTCTCGTCTCGTTCGTCTAGTTTAAATGCCTGACGCTCTCTCTCTGTCTCTGTGTGTGTGTGTGTTCTATTGTGTGTGTGTGTGTGTGTGTGTGTACGTGTGTGTTAGCCCGGCGACGTCAACGGCGCCACAATTGAACTGTCAGTAAGCTGGGAGCCAAGGGACCAAGAGTTTAGAGGCAGAGCCGGTAGCCCCATTGTAGCCCCCCATGCTACATAATAAGTATAAGCGAGGATAGTGTTGGAAAATGACAGTAGAATAAAACAACAAAAAATAAATAGAAAATATTTGGCTCCAGCTCCGGCTCCGAGTTTGGGTTTGGGTTCGGGTTTAGCGCATTCCGCAAGCTTTTCATATTTAACTATTTTAGGTACAATTTTCCGTTGCTCTGACACTTTGCAACACTAGGCCCCAAAAAACACTGTGCTACAAATAAAAAAGCTCGCATTTGCTTGCAGGAGCTTAAAGTTTACGGATTTTCAGTGTCTTAAAGCTGGAAACTCTCAAGAATCTGGTTTAAAGTCTCAGCTTTCTTTTGACTTTAAATTATTATATTGTATAAAGACACTCCAATAATTATATAGATATAGATATATCTTAAAAATCCAGAAAGTTGTAGTCCTCTCTCAATAATTAAGTACTAAATATCCTTTAATTTTTCCTATTTTAAATTTTTTTTATATATTTTTAAATGGTTTTTTGGCTTTCTGAAATTGTTCCCATAAATTTATTAAATTTACAAAAATTCAAATTCAAATATTTTCACTCAAAATTAAACTTCAATGTTAAACAATAGAAATTAAAGGTATTTTCATTAATTTCTTGACTGAAATTATAATAAATCTAATCTGATTTTAAGTGTATTTGCGGCTGAAATTATATTATTCTAAAAACTAACAAATAACTTCAAAAAATCATATTTTTATAGTCTAAAAAATTGATTAAATTCATCAAATTAATTGTAGATAATAGTCATAAAACCTCTCTCTGAAGGATTTCCTCTTTTTTCCTCTTCTACTGAAGGTGTTCCAGGAAATTTTGTATAATATTTTGCTTTAAAATCGTTTTTTAGTCGCAGTGTAGGGTCCCCTTTGCAGGTTGTCAGGACAACAAGGACTACGCACAAGGAGCACTCTAAAAATATTACATTACGAATACTGCTGTTAGCCCTAGCGGCGACCCTATTTAAGAAACAGCCAGCAGACTATATAGGTATACCATATATAAACCCTCTGCTATGCTGATTCCAGATTTTAGATTCAGGATTCAGCTGGCGGCATACTTATAGGGTGCTCTCCCTCTCCCTCTCTCTCTCTGTCTCTGACTCTGGTCCGCACTGATTGGGGAAATGGGCGAGAATCAACTTCAACTGCAACTCCAACTCGAACTCGAACACTGAACTCAGGGCTCAGAGCTCGGCGCCAACTAAGTAGAATGCCACATGTTGTATAGTTTATCCAATGGTCAGCAAAAGAGGCGAAACAGTGGGGTAAAATGCAATGGAAATGGTTGAAAATCTGCAGCAGTGCCATGGGGTAAGTCGACTCAATGGCGGCGACTCTATAGCTTGACCAAACTAAATAGTTGCATGTTACGTATACGTACTGTAGTACGTTGCTTGACGCAAATGCAAATGCAAATGCAAATACATTCACAAATACATTCACAATATACTCATAGTCACACAGATAGACAAGTACAGACAAATACTTTTACACAGGAGCATGGAGCATATGAAATATTGACCGCTCTTTATGCATTGCTTTTGGGAGAATTCGGACGCCAGTCCGTTGTGGTCTAAGGGGGAGGGGCGGGAATCACGAGTAGTCCTACTCGAATACGCATAGAATTTGATA
Organism: Drosophila repletoides; assembly: GCA_018150835.1. Taxonomy (NCBI): domain Eukaryota; kingdom Metazoa; phylum Arthropoda; class Insecta; order Diptera; family Drosophilidae; genus Drosophila; species Drosophila repletoides. The sequence continues at coordinate 987,630 of JAECWQ010000202.1, forward strand.
TGTGAAACACAACTCCAAACGATTACAAAGTAACCCAGTTAAAAATCAAGGTTTGATTACAGCGAAATGAGGATAAGAGCTCTGCGCTCATTCACACGTTTCTACAACGATTCCAGGCGATTGGCATTCATTCATTTTTATTTCTATTTGTATAATATAAATTCTACTTTTTAAACTTGGCTTTTTTAATATTTCGTAAGAGGATTTGTTAATGGCTTCAACTGGAATTTGCTTACTAAAATTCTCTGAAATTTGATAACATTTTTCTAAGTGAATTTCACAGAATCTTTGAGTGAGAATATAGTGCTTTGATTAACTTAAAACTAAGTTTATTTCACTCTAATTACTTTTGAGCTGATTATTTTGATGGATGTTTGTATTCACTGCAAAACTAATTCAAAAATTCTTGGAACTTTCAAGCCTTTCCAAGTTCTCAGTATTTATGAAGGAAAAATAATGAATAAAATTGACTTCAATTGAGAATACAAATTTATAAAAGGAACTAGTTCAAGTGCAAAAGGAATTTCAATCAAAAAATTCCAAAAATATTCGCATTGTAGGAAATTTCTATACACTAAAGTTGTGGTCATATTTTTATTGCGAAATATTCCAATCAATTTTAGCAAGCAGAAATTTGATTTATCTCTTGTGACGCTCCTAAAATCCGTTTCAAATGAGATTCTCCCGAAGGACTCAACTCATCACAGCTGTTGACTAAATGCTGATAACTGTTGACAGAGCGTTTCAAGATGCGCCGTGGAACAACATTCTATTCATTCAACAAGTTGTGGCAACTGTAATTTATGAGTTATAAAGTTGTCAGCGCTGTTGCCTCTTCGATGAAACTGACCTTCGTTCAGCACTCATTAGTGTGTCCACTCATTACTCCATTCATTCACTCAGTTATTCACACACACACACACACACACACACACACACACCTACAAGCAACATTCACTTGAGCCAAAGAGCAGCAGCAACATTCATTGAGTGTTTTTCACGCCTAATTAAAAGAACAACGCAAATCGTGCTCCAACACGGAAAACGACAGTTCCTCCCAAAACAGCTGTGAAATGATACTTTTTTGCTCCAGTTTCTCTCCCCCTCTTTCCCCTTCTTTCCCTTTTTTCATTCTCTTTTTATACCCTTACAATATGGTATCATAATTTGCTTATGGAATATTCACTTTATTCTCTCTTTGTTGATAAGCTTCAGTGGCAGAGGAAGCCGATGTAATAATTGTTTGCATTGGGAAAACTTTACTTATTGTTTTATATTTGTTTACAAAATTGACCAAAGTTTTGATAGGTTTTCCTCAATTTGATTTAGTTTAATAAAAGCAAAACAGGTCTGATTAAAAAGGATATTTCATGATTCAAAGTATGTTTTGTTTAGTAGATTAGAAATGGTTTCGTTCCGATCTAAAAATCTAGATAAAGTTGATTGGAGATATCCTGTTTCTTTGGTTTGTGGTTTAAATGTATGGAATTGAGTCTAGAACCAAAATCATTGGCCTCAGAGCCTTAACTGTTTACTTTGTAACCAAAATCGGAACTGAAACTGGAGCTTTCTTTGTCGATTTGTAGCCGTAGCCTTTGCTTTTGACTTAACCGGAAGTAAGCCTCTCTGATTAAGGTTTTATTGCTGATATTTTTTGGGAGAAAGGTTTCTAAAAATGTTCCTAAAAAAGAAGCTTTTAAGTCTATAATTTTTGGCAGGATATTTTACTTATTTAAATTAGATGGCACCCTTAGAAAGAGTATTTAAATGAAGCCACAGATAGCTGAGCTGTCCCCTTTTTTTCTCATTTGTGTTTGTAATTTATAAACAGATTAGCCGGAAGGCATAGATTTGTGGGAGTGTTGGGGGCAGTTGTGGGATAGTAGTATTTTGGGGTACTTGGAAAAGGGAGAACCACTTGTTACGACTCTTTTTGGGAAAGCGCCAAAGCAGCAGCATTCTTTGCTGTCTCTGTGGGAGCATTGAACGTAACACTTTCGCTTGATGACAACGATGACGATGACGACGGCGACAAGAGCATTGACTAATGATAGATGGATGGCTGGATGGATTGCTAGCTGGCTGGCTGGCTGGCTGGCTGGCTGGAGGAATTGGTGGATGGTTGGCTAACAGGCTAACAGTTGACTGGTTTGGCTGCGTTTTGGTGGATGCTACATGTTGTTTGTTGTTTGTTTGATGACTTTGAATGGCAGGTTGCCGCTTGCCGCCGCTGTGTGGCATGCATATATTACAAGGGTCCACAGCAGCAGCAGCAACAACGAAAAAAAAAATGCCATAAATAAATAAAAAGCAGAGGCAACACCAACAACAAACACTACAACAAATATAAATTGTTCAAGGTCGCCGCTTGTCTGCTGCTTTCGCAGGCAGCATGAAAAATGCAAAACAAACGTTGACGTTGACGCTAACTGCGACTGCGACTGCGACAGCGACGCCAGCTTCATTCGCGGTTGCTGCGGCAACAACAAAGTCTGTCATAATTCACATACGATGCGAAGTGCTGCCCCCACCCTGCATCCTGCACCCCTTAGATATAGAAATTTCAGTTTAGCAGCTGGCAAAAATGTATTAAAAGCAGCAGAAGCAGCAGCAGCTGCAGACGGCGACGCAGCAGCAGCCGGCAGAGTCGTAGGGGGTTTCCCCGTTTTACCCACCTACGCAGAGCCTGCCTGCCTGCCTGCCACCCACTCCGTGCAGCTGTTGTTGCATACCCCGCATTCCTCGCTCTCTAAACACAATCCACAACGGGGTGCATTGGCATTGGGCTCTGTCTACGGCTGCGGCTGCCGTTGTGGCTGCGGCTTCGGCTTCGGCTTCAATTCATGTGTGTGTGGCACGTCTCTCTGGCTCCTACCTCCTGGCTCTAGCTCTAGCTCTGGCTCCTCTGCATACAAAACCATAAATTGAAAATACGATGCCGCTGTCGCTGTCGCTTTCTCAGCTGACGTCGACGCTAACTGCGAACTGCGCTGCCCGCGTCGCCGTCGAAGGGGTTGTAAAGTTTTTCACTTTTCACGTCCAGCAACAACAACAACAACAACAAAAAAGAAGTAAAAAAAATAAACTCAAACACACTTAAAAAAAAACAGCTTCTAACTTCGACTTTAGCTAAATTTGTGTTTTAAATTTCCCAATTTCCTTTCCTTTCGTTTTTGTAATTTTCTTGAATTAAGTTGCAATTAATCTTCACTTTTAGGTTGTTATTAGAGATAAAAAACCTGAGTTTTACGTCCGAAATTTCATAACTTGGCAGAAAGTATTCTAAAACTTAGAGAATAGCAAAGGGAATGGAGAGGGAATAGATAGATTTCAGAGCTTCATCATTCTTGAATACAATTTTCGAATTCTTTTCCGAATAGAGTTTCAGTACCCCAGGTTTTCAGGCACAAACAATCTTCTGGAATGGTTTAGCTGGTTCAAAATTCTGAGGATTTTGAATTCAGATTCTATTTGTTTCATTCGGTTACCTGAATATTTGAGGCAAGTCTGATCTGCTTAAAATGAATAAGTTTTTTTTATTGAATTCAGAACCTATTTTACCGACCTTTTTTCACTTTTGGTAAAGTTATAAGAATTTAAAAGGTAGAAAGATTATTTTTGTGCAATTTTTCGTAATTTTTATCACGAATTTAGCCAAAGAAGTGAACCCCCAAAGCAGCTGCATCTTTGAGTTTTCTTTGATTTGCTTCGAGAATTAATTCCATTTTCGACATGGTATTTTTCTGAGTGTACACTCACACACACACACACACATATGCATAAAAATCAAAATTGTTTTGTAAGTGGGAAAACTTTCGCTGCGCGTCGGCAGGCAATGTCGGTGCTGACGACACGTCCTGAAGGATTCACGCCTTGTTGCCCAGTTAGCAGCCGCTGTCGCCGTCGCAGTTGCAGTCGCCGTCGCCGTCGCTGCTGCTGTTGCTGCTGTTGTTGTTGCTGCTGATTAAATGCCCCCACTGGAGTTGACTGCCACAGACTGTGTTGCATTGTTGCGGTTGCCTTTGGCAGACGCGACACTCAGACAACAATAGCAACAACAACAACAAGAACAACAACAAGGAGCAGCAACAACAACAACAACAACAAGGACACCTATAACGCTGTCCGCTTTTGGCTGCTGCACTTCACACACATTTGCATAACTCCTTCACGCACTTTGACATGTGGCGGACAGCGGGGGCCCTGGGGACGGCGGGGAGGCGTGGCAGCCAAGTGTTTTGGTTTGTCTGAATGAACAGAGCCATTCACTGCCTCTCTGTGTGTGTATCTGTGTGTGTGACCCAAATATACACCCACAAAGAGAGAGAGAGACATTTAGCCAGACGCCGACATGCTCCACATCTCCATATTTCCACATCCTCAAAGCGAACGCAAACACACACACACTCCGCACACACACTCCGCACACACTGAACATTCTCAGTGCCTGCGGTTGCCCGAGCTGACCTTTCACAGCGGGATCTACCACTGTGCGGTGTGGGAGGTGGTGACCGGGGCATCGGCATGCGAGAGTGGGTCCTGCTGCCTTATGAGGTGTCATTGCATCAGCACCTGCCTTTTGCCTCAAACTTTCAGCAGGTCAAGTCACCGCATTTGCCAGCCAAAACCAATTAGTGGGTCATGTTACGTATTACCCAGCGTAGTGGGAGTATTCGCTGTCCATTGATAGGGTATACACATACCTCTCTCTATGTCTATGCATGTGTGTGTGAGTGTGTATGTTCATGCAATTGTTCTGACATTGCACTGCAGCCAGGGGATTAATTGCAGGCAGGCGGGGGGTTTCCCTACACTACTTTGCATATTTTGCTCTGGGAAAGTTAGTAAATGCTTTAAGTGTTAAATACACCTAGAGAAATATCTATGGGAAACCTTTATTTTGACTTGGAAAGAGTTCTTTTTCTATTTGAAAACTAGTCGAAAATAATAAGATCGAAAGGTAGTAGGAGTTGTTGTTAAAAGACTAAGCTGAACTTAAATGTTGATAAATTGATTAATATATAAAGTAAATATTTATTTGTTAAATAGTACATTGATTTCTTCAGAATATATCCTAATATATTATATATCTCTAAGCTATCTACAATATTTTACTACAACCCATTTTGCAACTTATCCTTCCTATGACAACTAAATGAAAGGGTAATTCGATCCATTTGACCCTTTAAAGTGCTTCCAGATATCAATATTATTTTTGGCAGATCTTTTAAAATTATTCCTCTATTCTAACTAAAAGTCTATTTCGAATAAAAGGAGACAGACAAACAGGCTTGGCAATATCAACTCCTGATTAGGAATATAAACGCATATTGCTATCAGAGAAGTCACCTTCAATTGAAATACTATCAAAATGAAAACTCTAATCGTACCTTTTATTATTTTTATATTAAAGTCTTAAGGTGTCTATGAAAACTCAGGGAAGATCCTAGACTCGAAGAGAAAGAAGAGGTTCGAAGAGGAAGAATAGGTACTCAAAGGCGAAATATTATTATTATTGGTATTGGACTGTTTTTAAATTTGCTTATTGAGACTCTTAATTACAAAGCGTCCACTTCCAATCTTCCTCCTTCGTCTGGTACTTGAGCCTGGGATCTTCTTCTTTAAGCAGGATGATCGATGTAACAGGACGAAAGTTATTCAGGGCTTTAAATTCATTAAAAAATTATAGATCGATTGATTAATTTAATAGGCATCTGTTTAATCTAGAATAGATAAATCTAAAAATTATGAAAATTATCTTTCATGAAATTTAATATCTTTAAGATACAAATTTCGTTGTCTTAGTTACAAATAATAATTTGTATTGAATTTTGCAATAATTTAGCAAATAAAAGACCCAATTAAGTTTATAAAATTTGCTGGAAAACTTAAATTAGAGCTGAGCTTTTTGCAGCACAGCCCAAAAAACAATGCTATAAGCTGTGCATCATTAATGCTGCTACAAGCAAGATATGTGTATACCTTCTCCATATATATATCTATATCTATATATATATATATATGTATCCTTGTATATGTATCTTTAGTTTGAGGAAAGGCAAAACCGAAAAGGGGATTCCATTGTCTTTTTGCTAAATTCGAATTCTAATTCTAATTTTGAGAGCGCAACACAACCCAACGCACAACACACAACACACGCAACACACAAGACACATATAACTCAAAGCTTAAATGCAAGAAATTTAATAAACATTTTGCAGTTGAATTTAGATATATATATTTTTTGGGGTCCGCTCTCCAAGCCCAAAACTCAAACCTCCTAGTACAATCCGAGCAAGGCTCAAGCAGCAGAGACTCGACTCGACTCGACTCAACTCGACTCGTTGCTTCTGCTGCTGTTTGTGTGGAAAAACAAGGAAAAGCAGTAGGAGTGGCACATTGCAACAACAGCAACAACGCTGTACATTCTTGGCGTGTTAGACTTTTCCTAACAGCAACAACAACCTGGCATTTTCACAAGGAATGAAAGCAGGGAAACGCTTTTTGCTCGATTCGCATTCACATTTCGCCTGTTTGGATAGAGCTCTAGCTATCCTACCAGCTCTTGCTGTTTCCACTGCTGCTGCTGCTTCTGCTTCTGCTGCTTCTATCTGAGCATCTCTGTAATCATCATCAACACCACGAGTCAGCCAGGCAGCCAGGCAGTCAGGCAGCCATCCTGTCCTCGTTCGCAATATCCTTGTCGGAGTCAGCCTCCTTCCCTACCAAACAACATCCAAATACATTTTCCATTTTCGTTTTCATTCTGGCCCAGAGACCAGGCCAAGCCAAGCCAAGCCAAGCCAAGCCAAGCCAAAGCCAAGTCGTTTCGTTTCGTTTCGATGCGACGTCGACGGCGACGGCGACGTTGACGTCAACGTTGCCGTCGACTCGAGTCCTTGCTGCTTCATTATTTCAGCATGCTGCTCGATGCCTTTTCTATCTGATGGATACGTATACGTACCGTGTGCCCCGACATTGCTGCTGTTGCTGCTATTGTTGTTGTTGCCGTGAATTTGCAGCATTTTATCCTTCGCTCGAGCACAGCGGCAACATGCAGCATATATCCATACATATGTGTATGTATGTGTGTGTGTGTTTGAATGTGTGTGTATGTTTGTGCTGACAATAAAAGTTTCATACATACACACACTCGCACACACACACACACACACACACACATACACGCACACATGAAAGCTTAATGCTTTCAGCATTTGTGAGTGTGTGTGTGTGTGTTTACTATGGCTGTATGTATAGTCCATCGTATTTCAGAGCAAGTTTTGATACCCTACAAAAACATGAATTGAGCCAAGCAGCCATGAACATTTTTCTATACGTTTGCTGTTTGTTTTGCGGGGTATATAATACTTTGTCTCTAGCTAAAATTACGAAAAAGAAAACAATTTTTGAAAATTTAATTGATGTTTGAAATCTCTTTAAACTAAACCAACTTTAAAAGCTTTTTTTACAAGCTCTTTAGCCCGATTAAAACTGGTTTCTTCAGTTAAAATTTCTTAAAAATCCCTTGGTAATTAGTCCTAAATTTAGTCCTAAGACCTTCCAGTTTTTATTATTTTTATAGGGCATCTCGCAGTCTACTATTTTGAAAGACAACAACAGTTGCTGTTTGTTTGTTGCTGTGTTGGTGTGTTGGTGTTATGCCGATGCCGACAACGAAGCTAGCTGGCTGGCTGGCTGGCTGGCTGGCAGGTTGGTTGGTTGTGTGGTGGGTGGTTGGGTGGCTGGGTGACTGGGTGGGTTGAGCAGAGCAGAGCTGAGTTGAGTAGAGTTGAGTTGAGCTGAGCTGAGTTGGGTGGTTTTGGGTGGTAACTGGCTTGCCTGTCAGACATTTGGGCTACACTTTGAGCTGGGCGGAGGTGGTGTCTGTGGGTCGCATAACGGTTACAGTGAAACTTTTGCCCTATTGTGACAAACAAACGACAACGACAACGACGAGGACGAGGACGAATGGATGGCTGACTGGGTGGTTGGGTGGTTTGGGTGGTGGCATGGTTAGATGGTTAAACTGGCAGGCTGGATGGGTGGTTGCTCGCTGACTGGGCTGACTGGGTTGGCATGGTGTGTGCGGCATTCACCCTCAACGAATTGTAACCCGCGTTCGCTCGCGTCCTTCTTCATGTCGGGCTCCCCGTTGAATGGCAAAGTGAGCGACCGAGCGACCGAGCGACCGAGCGACCGACCGACTGACAGACGGGAGGACGGACGAACGGACAAACTGACAGCCAAGCAAGGCCTGAAATGTGTGCCGTTTTACAGGATGTTCCACTTGGGCTGCTGCTATATTGTACTCGTTTCACTTGGTATATAAAATTTGGGTATTTTCCACCATGGAAATTTTCCATTTCAAGTAGATCTTGTTCTCTTAAAGTTCTATTTTTGTATTATATTTAAGCCTATAAAGGGTTTTTCCTGAATTTTGAAAAGAGAATCCAAAGAATCTTATTTTAAGAATTATTGGCTAAAAAAAGGGTTATTTTATATATAAAGATTGATAAGCAATTTATCTCATTTTTTAGATCTTTTATTTAGATAATTTTATATATTTATATTATAAATTTTTACTCTGAGTTCCGCTTTATTCGCCAGACTAAAGACTGATTGGAAACCACACAATTCATTCCAAGAATTATGAGATAAACAAGCTACTAATTGTAATTGAATTTGGCTAAGAAATTAGCCAACTTTTGTTAACATTTTCGTATAGAAATCGTTTGTTTTTGTGGAGTGAAAAAGCACCCTGTGCGCTATAACACCCTTTATGTCGCTTGTCGCCTGTCGCTTCCCTTGGCTTTTTATGCATTGGGCCATGAGTTGAGGCTGCTGCCTAACAGTCAGGACAGCCGGTAAAGAGCCGTACTCCGGCCACCCTCTTCCCCCTCCCAAAAAAAACCCTCCCTTCGCTGGCTCCGCTGAAACAAACTATTGTTGCTGTCGCTCTACGAAAACTAAATGAATGAGGTTTTAGCTTGTTTGTGTGAGTGGAGATGAGTGTCTGTTGCTGTGTGTGTGTGTGTGTGTGTGTGTGGGTGTGTGGCTGTCCCACAGTGCGCCGAATTGGCAAAACGTTGCTGCAGGCGCCAATGGCTAGGCTCCTGCACTGACTGAAGGATAACTGCGGCGACAGCGGCGGCGGCGCATTGGCATTGTTTGAGGACTTGCCTCGAAATGGCCAGACCAGGCCGGGCCAGGCCAGGCCAGGATGCGATGCCATGCCATGCCATGCCGTGTTTAATATCTGGCAAACGATATTCTCTCATATCCTTGAAATGTGGCCCAAACGATGGTTTTCATTTTTGTTTTTTCAAAGTTAGCCGCCAGCGTTGCTTTGAGCATAATCGATAACTTTTTACCCACGCAGAAAATACCGAAAAAAACCAAAAACCAAAAAAAAAAAAGTGCAAAAATATTTTGTACTCAGTTCAGTTGAATTCAGTTTTTGGGGGCGCATGACGCATTCTGTTTTCAGGTTTTATCGGCGATTATTGTTGTTGTTGGTTTGCGACTTTGTTGTTTGTTTTGATGACACACAGAGAGCGGACTGTCGACTGTCGACGGTCGACTGTTATATCTTCTTCTTCCCTGTAGAGAGATATAGCTTTTGCTGGGAAGGTCCCAAAAAGTTGTGCGCCGTTGACTTGGCATTGTTTCAACAGAAATCGAGGGGTTTTAGCCTCATTTATTTAGCTGCAGTCGCTTTAAGTGGAACACACGTATCACGTTGGCTGCAGAGCAAATAAACTTCATAAATATTCCAACTTCAAAACTGAGGTAATATCCATATAGCGCGTATAGTAGGCTGATTTTGGTTCGGAATGTATTCCTTTTAATGCATACGAATTATATGTATTTTCCTAAAAATTCTTGTTTAAAGCCTAAGGACTCAAAAAGTCAACTTGAAGCTAATTCTTTCTATAAGATTTACTCCCTTACTGAGAGCTTCTATAATGTATATAAATACTTATATGTATTCTTGAACAGGAAGATGAGTCAAGGCGATGTACGTCAAATTCTTCCCTCTGTCTGTTTTGATTTTGTATATAGTATATTGTTCTAAAGAAAACCTATTTGTTCCTGAGGATATCTTGTAAATTTTATACAAGTAAGAGATGTAAGAGTATCGAAAATTGTCAAGATCAGACTACTATATAGTATGGCTGCTCTAGGAAGAACTCTATGTTGTCTATAAACCAAATTTTTAATCAAGATTAAAATGAAGAATATTATTTTAATTATTATGATTATCGGAAAAAAGTAAATAATATACATCATATAATCTTAAAGCTAAAGAATTTCTTTCCACTTAAAATCACTGTGATCTTCACCAACTCAAAATAATATTTTACTGCAGTTTATTGCTCACTTAAAAATCAATCAAAATAATATATCTACAGTTTTTGAATGATATCTTAAAATATATCACAACTCCTTGGGTAAAGGATTAGTAGATAATCAATTGAAGGCTTCCCTTGCCGAGTTAAGTAATCTATATTCCATATATATTATAGAAGCTACCTATATGCTCGATATTTATTTATATATACTTAGCCCAAAATATGCTAATTATTCCCAAACCAGCCACCCACTTAGCCCAAGTCTAAGGTCTCCGACGAGTACGAGTATTTTTGTCCACACACATCGATCGATGTTGCTGTTGGGTTATATTTTTTTTTTTTTCCTTCTTCTCAGCTGCGTTGCGCAAATGGCAACTGGTCGTTGTTGTTGTTGTTGTTGCTGTTGTCGTTAGCCATGTGCTCGCTTGAGAACCAGAACCAACAAACCAGCCAGCCAGCCAGCCAGTCAGCCAACAGCAGACGGCACCAGCCACAGCCGCAGAGCCAGAGCCATAGCCCCAGCCAAGAGTCTCATAGCCAGAGTCATAGCCATAGCCATAGCCATAGCCATAGCCATAGCCATAGCCAAAGCCCCAAGCCCAGAGTTTCTGAGTTTCAGAGTGCTGGCGCTGTAAATGGGAACGAAGCAAGGCAAAAACAGCAGCAGTGGCAACGAGTCGAGTCAGAGCCCTGAGTTTTGTGGGAATGCCACACTGAGAAAAACAAAAAGAAGTTCCAAGTCTCAGCCAAAGTTTTCTTCTTTAAATGATTGTGGAATATTAATCTAAGATTGACTAGATTTGACAGTAAATCTATAAATCTCTTCTGACTTGAGTCAAGAATCTCTGTATTCTCTGTCTATTTGTCCGGCTTCTTTTCTCTGAGTGTATTGGTAGTGCTGCTGCCAGTGTTGCCACGGCACTAAAGGCACATGAAGCAGCCGTCGCAGCACAAAATCGAATGAATAAGACCGAACCGACAATCGAAATTGTTGTTGTTGTTATTGTTGCTGTTGCTGTTGCTGTTGCCGAGTTGCTGTCGCAGGTTCTGAGTCAGGGCTCCAGCACTCCAGTGTGCTGCTCTGTGCTCTGTTTCTGTGGTATGCAACCATGTGCGACGCTTAGGACGAAGACGACTACGAGGACGACTACGGTACGCTTTGGCTCTGGCTCTGGCTATGGGCTCTAGCTATGACTATGGCTATGGCTCTGGCTCTGGCTTTTGGGTGCCCAACTCCCAAGCAAATGTGTTGTCACAGTGGTGTGGCATTTCCTTTATCGCATGAAAATGTGGAGTATGGGAAGCGGGGCGGGGCGGGGCGGGAAGGCGAAATATACGAGAGTGTATTTTAGGTCTCGCAGTCGCAGTCGCACTCGCACTCAACTTCTCCTGGCCAACCGGCAATCCGGCACTAGCACTCCAGCAAAAGCTTGGTATTCCGCCCACTCCTTGGCGTTTTCATCGTCATCATCGCCGTCATCCTCATCGTCTTCTCGACTGTCGACAGAGTTGCGTTTCGTTGGGTTCGCTCGATTTTGCCGTTCGCTCGTTCGTCTTGACATTTGCGTTTTGCCCTGCTGCTTGGTAAGGTTGAATGATTGGACTGAACAGTGGGCTCAATTCAATAGAAAACAAGCTCAAAATTTATTACACACAGCTTAAGAGTTTAATCGCGTGTAATCTGAGTTTTAAGAAAGGTTTCTATATATTATGTATAATCTCGAATCTTATATAATCGATCTGCTTTTGCATAGAATTGAAGAGTAACGCAAAAGTCGAAAGCTTTCTATCCATTTAACTGTTCTAACATGCTAAGGATTTTTTTGGTAATTTATCTATATCTATCAAGATCTATATACATATATAGTTTCTTTATAGTTAGTTATCTTTTTGTTTTTTTTTGCTGAATAGTTCTTTACTTTCTTCAGATTCTCGTATAAAGAAACGGAAATTCTAATCGTGCATTATTATGTCTGTTCTATATATATATAAATCCGCCTTTGCTGCATAATAATTGCATTTTGTACCACTGTGCAACGCTTAAGCGAATTTTCGTTTATTCTGATTACAAAAGGCGGGCACAGGAGGTTTGGAGGTTTGGCGGAGGGAGGCCAGGCACAAATTCCAACTTTACTTCAACTTTAATGTTCGGTCACTGTCGGTACTGCGTTCTGTGTGTGCGTGTGTATGGTGTGTGTGTGTGTGTGTGTGTGTGTGTGTGTGTATGTGTATGGTGTGTGTGTGTGAATACGAATACTCGAGCGACTCAACGACGCTGACTCTGACTCTGACGACGTTCGGCTCTTTCATTTCAGATACCCTTGATGAAAGTCTATACTATAAGCGATTCGTCAGGTTTACGTTTAAGGAAAGGCGAATTCTCTTTAAAATATCCAATATAAATGAGTTAAGGTTGAAATTCTAGAAGAAAAATGCCAGAATATCTGAAATAGTATTTCCATATGCACAGCAAAGTTTACAATCATTATATAAAGGTCTATAATAGAGACTAGTATAGGGGTGATAATAGATCGGAATATTTAAAAGAATATAAAGACTTTTTAAAATAGGTTAGCATTAATTGCAGCACTATTTAAAATCGGAATAAAGCTTATAGTATATATCTTTATAAGCCATATTATTATGCTAATTTATATAGACTTGGTAGATTTAAAAAAACTTCATATTAAACTTAGAAAATTAGATATATCATCTCTCTTCTTCAACTAGAAGCGTTCTCTTATATATACATATATTTATTCTCTTCTCCCAAAATCAAATTTTAGAATAAATCAAAAAATATACATCTTTATTTTAAAGAAAACTGTTTTTTAAACAATAAAACTATACGATTAAAAAAGCCTTTCCTAAACAATTCCTAGCAAAACTAAAATCCAGAAAATCTTAAATTTCTAATATTATTAAAAGAAATCGGTAATATTGGTTCATTTGAGGCTTAGCTGTAGCTTTTGACAAGTCGAATATCCGGGTTCGAACCGGTTTAAACTGCTGTGCATTATAATGGAATACTTTAAGGGTACATAAACTGTGGTGCTTTTTTTTGGAATTTTCTTTTAGCCTCAGCTTGAAAGCCTTAGCTGTAGCTATAAGGCTGCTGCTGCTGCTGGTAGTTGGATAGTTGACTGGCTGGTTGGCATGGCTCTGACTCTGACTCTGGCTGAGGCTGAGGCTGAGGCTCAGTCTCAGGCTGAGGCGCTGGTCGCAGTTGCAAGCAACGCCGTCGCCGTCGTTGTTGTTGCTGCTTTTATTATACATTTTTGCTGGCGCTGCTGCTCGTTCGCTCGTTCGTTCGTTCGTTCATTTCGTTTCGTTCGTTTCGTTTCGTTGCTGGGTTTTTTCATCGTCGTCGTTGTCGTCGTCTTGCCTGACGTTTATACCCAGACCCAGAGCCAGCCAACGCCATCGCATGCTTCACCTTCGCCCCACCGCACACACACACACACACACATACACAGGCATACAATCATACACACACACACACGCACACTTTGTGCTCTCTCTCCCATTGCTTGCGCACTGCTTGTGCTCCCCTCAAACGTCGCTGCTGCGGTGAAGTTTCTTGTTTTCTTTCAACGTTGCCTCTGCTGCCGCCTCTGCTGCTGCTGCTGCTGCTGCCTCTTTGCTTGTCGTAATTTTACTTGATTTTTTTTATATATTTTTTTCTCATTTTTTTTTCTGTACGTTTTCTTTGTTGCTGTTGCTGTAGCTGTTGTTGTTGCTGTGCTGCTTTCTGTGCGCTCGTTCGTTGTTCGTTGGCGTTTTTCATTTTGTGTGTTGCTGTTGGGTCGTTTTTTTTTCTTCTCTTTTTTGCTGCTGCTGCTGCTGCTGCTGTGAGTTGGTTTCGAAATAAACTTTAATGCGAACATTGGTTCGTTCGCTTGAGTTTTCGCTTCAGTTTCTGTTGCTCTGTTAAATTTTGGTAAAAATGTGCGCAGTCAGCTTCAGCTGCAACGCAAGTCTTTTGATTTTTCGATGGTTTCTTAAATTTTCAAATGCCTTTTTTAATGTTAGTGCTTCAATAATTTAAGATTTTTAACTGAAATTTGAGTCATCTTTTTTTAGGTTATATTTATATTCCTGTATTCCATATGGTACCATATTAAAGCTTGATTTTTGTCAGGGTATTTTTGGTTGAAGTCATCGTTGCAGCACAACAGCTGCGCGCGTTTTTCAAAAACCTTCGCGCAGTCAAAGCAATCGAAGCCAAGCCAACCAAGCAGCAACATCGAGCAGCAACAGCAACAACATTTAAGTTGCCGGAATGTTGCTGCTGCTGTTGGTGCGGCGACGACTGTTGCTGCTGTACATTAAGCTTAAGCTGCGTTGAGTTTCTCTATAAAATGAATATGAGTTTTGTGCCGTTGTTGTCGTTGTTGTTGCTGTTGTTGCTGTTGCTGCTGCTGTTATTGCTGTTGGTTTGGCACGCAAACGCACAAACGAAACGAAACGAAACGATATGAAACGAACGAACGAACGTCCTCGACAGCGCCCAGGCAGCAGCAGCACCACCAGCACCAGCAACCACTTCAGCAACCAGCAACATCAGCAAGCAGCAACAGCAACCAGCAATCTCCCACCTCAAGCGCTGCCTCGTTCGCTATACAAAACTGAAAATATACAAAAAGCAACAACAGCAACACCAACAACGTCGACATTTGGGACGTTCGTTCATTTGGTTCGTTTCGTTAGTATCGCAACAGCGAACAGCCGGAGCCAGAGCCATAGCCATAGCTATAGCTATAGCTATAGCTATAGCTATATAGCTATAGCCTCATACAGCAGTACAGCAGATACAGATACGCAGCCCACACAGATACAAATTCATACACACACACACACACACACACACACACACCGTACAGATACAGATACACTCAGAGCTCTACACGCGCGCTGGAAACAACGCCAGCAACAACAACAAACGACGGCAATGGCAAAGCAACCAACGAACCAACCAACCGACCGACCGAACGACCGAACGACCGACCGACCGTCGACGCCGACGACGACAGCACTAGAAAACGACAGCATGAATAATGCCATAGATTGGGGCAACACTGGGCAAAAGTATGCTCTACGCTATATAGAAAATAATGGGTATTATATTCCATACGACAGAGAAAAATTGGGAATTTGGCTTTAAATATAACTAAATAATATAGATTGAATATATAATATTGCATATAATTAATCCAATATAATAATTAGATATATAGTTAGCCAGGATCAGTTAATCTTAGAAAACATTTTAGGTAAAGCGAGAGATTGTTTCGAATTTTAAATATAACTAAAGAATTGAGATTATAATAGTACATTTTCTGGATATGATTTGGATAGCAAAGATCAGTCAGAGGGAGAAATAGGTATTATAGTAAAGTATAGCTATATAAAATTTATATTTTCTGTGATCTATAAAGTATTTTTATTGAATAATACTGAACCGAAAACAAATTTTGAACAAAAAAATATTATTATTATTGGTTAAACTAAAGTCTTGCAAAAAACGTATATATTTTCTAAAGGCTTTCCAAATAGTTGTGATTCTAGTATTGAACTATTTTCAGCATATTCTCTGTAGAATTCGTTGTTCGATCCATTATCTTTATGACTAAGAAAACAGCAGCAATGCAAATGGTTGTCATTTCAAAATTAGTAATATTCTAATATAAAGAAATTTCTTATTTAGTTACAAAAGTTTTCAATTCATTCTCTTATCTCTTTAAATTAAAATAATAACTTTAGCTAAGTTTTTAATTACGATACAAAAGTTGTCAGTTCTCTGCTTTTGGGGTTGTGCTTTCTGGAGCTATCGAAATACCCTACAAAAATTATTGGTGGGACGCTACTATTGAAATAGCTTGAAGACTTTGGCTGGGGCTAGGGCTGGTAATATTCTTGGGGCACCAACAACTAGCAACTAGCAACCAGCACCCCAGCAATGGAACCAGCCTCAGCTCTCAGCTCCGACATCGCCCGACGTTGTCGGCGTTGGCTGTCGTCATCGTCTGAATTTGAATGCAAAGTCGTAGAGTTGTCGAGAGGTTGTTGTGTTTGTTGTTGTTGTTCTCCTTCTCTTCTCTTCCTTTTCTTCTTCTTGTTATTATTGTTGTTGTTGTTGTTATTATTGTTCTTATGGCTGATGCTGCTGTTGCAAGCGAAACGAATACGAATAAAACTAGTGTGTGTTTTTTTTTTGTCTCTTCCGTTTCGTTTCGTTTCGTTTTAGCTTTAGTTTCTCTCTTCTGTTGGTATTCGCAGAATTCTTTATGGAGACAGCTTAACAATTGTTTCAGGAAAAACAAAATGGAGTCTTATTATGGCGGCTCGTTAAAGCAGCTTCGGCCACAAACGAAGCTATTCGGCGATCGCACATCCTGTTTCGAAGGTGACTCAGCTAAGTTGCTTATACGACGAGTACTCGATACTTACATAAGTTAATTGTATATGTATCGATCAAAGACAATGAATGAAAGGGTGGGGAATTAAGCAAAGTATTTCTCAATTATTTTGTCCTTTCGGTAGATAGATAGTTCTGTATTTATTTATTTATTAAGTTTGAAATATAAAATTAACTCAAATTTGTTCTTAAAAAAGAATAGAATAGAATAGAATAAATTTCCTCTAACGATATATTTCCAAATATAGAATTTATTTCATTATTTAGGACTGTAATTTAAGAATAAGTTATTTTATTTTTCGCTCATTAAAATTTATATTAAATGTGTTATTATATTTGTTGTATTAGTTATTTTTACGCAAATAGAACAAATACCTTTAGTATTTAAACGCAAAACTTCTAATACTAGAAAATTGTGAATTAATTTGTAAATTCAAGAATTCCCGAAATTTTCTCATATTTTGGTATATTCAAAAATTTTTTCTCTTTAAAAATACTAATTATAATTGTTTGCTGGTTCATTTTGCTGTGTTCAATACAAAAGCGCCGAGGCCGGCTGTAATTTGAACTAAACTAGCAGCAACATAAACGCTAGCGCTACTAGCGTCTGCTACTTGATTTGGAAAAATAAAAGTGTAAAAGCAAGCAGCTTTTGTGCGCTTAACGCCAGCTATTAAAAATAACCAACAGAGCGCGCCACTATAACATTTGCGTTGCTCTGGCACAAAGTAAAAGTACAAAAATGGGACAATTATAAATAATACATAAGTAAAATAAATACAAATAAATGTATTTAAATTCTGCATATCATTTGTTTATATTAAATTCAGCACAATAGTTTGCAATGCAAAACTATTGCAGTGTTTCTAAATTCATCCAAAAAGTACGCACTGTAATAACTGATGTTAATTTATACCTAATTTTATTTAATGTATTCTTCACATATTAGTCAATATAGGAGCTTTATATGCAATCGTCCGTCTAAAATTAAAAAGAAAAATAAATCAATTAAATAAATAATAAAATAATATACAAGAGCTAGTAAGAAGAATGTTTGCTACTTAAAAGAGTTGTAGGAATTGGTATTATATTTATTCCACTGTATTTAATTAACTCTAACAATAAATCTAATAATACTGGTTACAATATATGTAAGGCTTTTGCCGCTTCAAATTCAGAATCCAACTGTTCGGTAGAAGAAGAACAGCTGTCCCGTTTTCGATGATATCGAATGATTCTTGGTTTTCCGCTAGGTGGAGCGTTGCCACACCGCCACAGAGTTTTTCAAAAGGCGCGCCTTGAGTTGGCAACATGCACATATGCTTTAGAATGTGGAGTATTTGCAACAGAGGGCGCTCTATAAAAAGTAAAGTTGGCTGCGGCAGACAAAATCAGCTGATCACTTAAATTGATATATCATTGTG
Source organism: Drosophila repletoides (assembly GCA_018150835.1). Taxonomy (NCBI): domain Eukaryota; kingdom Metazoa; phylum Arthropoda; class Insecta; order Diptera; family Drosophilidae; genus Drosophila; species Drosophila repletoides. Next base: position 1,005,827 of record JAECWQ010000202.1, read on the forward strand.
CCGCTACGCAAAAAAAGCACGCCAAGAAAATGATGCAACAAAGTAAACGCATTGTAAGTTAAATAATAATGTTAATATTGTGATTAACATTAGGATGTTATTATTAATATTATTATTATGTTTTGGTTTATTCCACAGTTGACGCCCGTCCTAAAAGGACTGTGCCAATTGCCGGCACGCGGTGCCGCCAGCACAACAGCAGTGGCGCCCGCCAAAATTGAAAAAAGTGCGTAATGGTGAAATTCAATTTTAAATTTATAACTTATAATTAACATTTAATTAATTGAAACGCAGCCGTTAATACTGTGACTATATTGGGGCGCGTCGGCGCCGATCCGCAGCTGCGCGGCTCCCAGGAGCATCCGGTGGTCACCTTCTCTGTGGCGACGCACACCAACTACAAGTAAGTGAACCGCTGGCTAGCGAACCTGTTCGCATAGAGAATACCTGACTACCCATTCAATGGGTTAGAAGTTGAAAACGATCGAACTGGTTTTTTTTTATAGCGAACCGGTTTGTACAAAGAATTTCATTTTTATGCTTTCTTTATATTGGGTACAAGTGAGAGTTCAAAGCAGCCGAACCGGTTCGTAACAAAGACTTTCAAAAACCTTTGTAATCTCCGCCAATAGGTACAAACAAGTTACAAGACACCGAACCGGTTCGCACCAACAATTCCATAAACATTAATACTCCGATTACTTGTACAATGGGTACAAGACAGTTTAAAGCAACCGAACCGGTTTTGTAGCGAATTGATTCGCTACAAATATCCTCTGTAAATTGAGTATACTAAGCTTATGCGAAATGCTGGTAATATTGAATATTAGAGTCCTTGCTTTGGATCCTTAGCTGAGTCCATCGAGACCATTTCGTCTGTCCGCCGTTAGTCTGTTCTTAGGTACATATATATGATTTGTATGTCAGTCCTTCTAGCCATATCGTCCCTAAGTCAGTAGGTCCAATGTCTGGATGAACCCTTCGTTTTCAGAGGCTACTAAAGCCAGAGGCGCAAATTTGGCTTGAAGGTTCCTGTGTTCCTGAGTCGCTTGTCGCGAAACAAAATTCAATCAAAAATTGAAATTAACTTGATTAAAAAATAAATTTCTTGTATTTTAAAATTCGGAATTAAATAGAAGTAGAGCTCAAAAATAAATCCAATAAAATTCAAAGTTAATGATAAATTTGAACCGCGAACTTTGGGCAAAATTAAACCTAAATAAAAGCGTTTCTTCCTATCAAAGTTTGAGTTTAAATAAAATAATAAATTTTTAAATTTAAAAACTTTTGGCCTATTCTGAAAACAATTTCTATTGCTAATTCTCACGTAGATATGAAAACGGTGACTGGGCCCAGCGCACCGATTGGCATCGCGTCGTTGTCTTCAAGCCAAATTTGCGCGACACTGTGCTGGAGTACCTGAAGAAGGGTCAGCGGACAATGATTCAGGGCAAGATTACGTATGGTGAAATAACGGATCAGCAGGGAAATCAAAAGACGAGCACCAGCATCATAGCGGAAGATGTGCTCTTCTTCCGCGACTCCAACAATTAACACATATATCTATATATATATATAAATATGGCCAAGAATAAGCGTTAACTAATAATCTTAAGAGCAAAGTTGAACTTTCATTGCATTTAATTACTTACCACTGTAAAATGTATCATTCATTCTCTATTCAGTTCTTATCGAAAATATATATAGAAATAATGTTCACTTCTGGTATATATCCTCGATTATATTAGCCATGTTGCAGGTGAACTTTGTGCTCATGCTACTGATCTTAAGATTTTTAGAGGTTTCCTCAAAGCTGTTGACTATCTCGTTGGTTCGGTCCTGCAGCTCATTTAGCTGCACTTCCAACGCCTCCAGCGCCTGAGTATGATAGTGCATGATCTTGCCAATCTATAAGGATTTATAGGGTATTATATTTAACCATTTTAGTCAGTTCTACTTACCAAATGATACGGCTCCAAATGGTCAGTTGCGTCAGCATTGAATTGTTCAATCTCATCTCTGAGACTATTGCACTTGGCCGTTGACTGATCCGCTGAGAGCAGAAGTTTCAGGAGTACCAGGAAACTGCTAGGCTTCAGGGGCCAAGCTACATCATTGGGGCACGTAAAATGCTTTGAAGCGAGCAACTCATATTGGGAGATGGCTTTTTCCGCCTCGAGTAAGGTCGTCTCGTTCTCCTGAAGTTCCAGTTCTGTTTGGTAGAGACAGCTCTTTAGGGCATCCACCAGTTGATCCACAATTATAAGCTGAAAATTTGGTTATAGATCTTTTAGTATTACCAACATTTTTAATGTCTTACTTGGCGGCCATTCTCTAGACAGCTCAGTTCCTGTTCCTTGATGAAGTTTATTTTGGTTTCGAACTCCCTTTCGAGCTCCTTTGTATCTTCTATTAATATGTTTGCCATCATATCCAAATATAAAAAGGACATAGGGTCCGAAATGTTATTCTCGCACATTATAAGAATTTAAAAAAATGTTGGAATTTTGTATGTAAAGAGCATTCGATATATATTTGTGCGAGAGCTTGCTACTATAATAAAACAATGAATTTTTGAGCTTGTAGCAAATGGAAAATGATTATAAACTCAAAACAATTACGGAAATTATGACGAAAAGAAGAAGCTTTCCTTTCCAGAAAGGATATGCCGACGGTCCTTGAAATTACTCACGGCTGCGGAAAAGAACTCTATGTCTGTATTGCCGCAGAAAGAAGAGAGATATTTCAAATACTTTTGATCAGATATTCTTCAGTATCAAAGACCTCTTTATCATTCAGATATTTTTGTATCCTTCAGAATACAATCATTTTTCTAGCTTCTAGAAATCTGTCCGATTCAACGGAAAGCTTTTCCCTTGAGAATATGGCCTAAAAAAAAGGCTGTTATTGTCAAAAATTAAATGATTTTGGTAAGAAATAAGTTAGAAAACAACTTTTTTAAGTGTCTATATGTCATTATTAAAAGCGAGCGGATTTGAAAATGGATTTGAATATAATCCCCTGAGATCGGTTTAAGTGTAATTGGACTGTGCTGTATTTGCTGTGTGGAATCCAATCAGTTTAATCTTACGATCCACTCGCTGCTTGGAAACAAAACGAAAAATGTGATGCTGATTTATTGATTCTTTTGATTCTAAGCCTATTGATAAAGAATTATGTCAGCGAAGAACAATAATAATAAAATTCAGCACATGTCAAAAAGAGAGAAAAAAAACACAAAAACAAACGATCCGCACTCACTCTCACTCTCACTCTCAGCCCACACTCATATGAGTCTCTGTGTGAATAGTTGGCAGTGGGAGAGCGGTGTTATCGCCGCTGCTTGTATCTGTGTTTATATTCATATGCTTGAGTGTGAGTGTTATTCAGTAGCGACTCGAATGGATTCGCATACTCAAGACCCACATTCAGTTGGCATTTAGCTTTTTGCCAGTTCGGCGGCGCTTGCAAGTCTCCGTCTCTCCAGCGCAACTTTTAACGGCTGTGGATTGTATCAGTTTCCGATCTTCTGAATAATTTAGTACTTGGAAAACAGTACTATAAAAATGCAAATTGTTAGCAATTAATCAAAGATTCATAAACTTTTTTTACACCCCTGTTTGCATTACCTTCTGAGCCGCGTAATTATTTAAAACATGGCTGTGGATTATATTCTAGAGGAGCTCATGGGCAAATTGGGTAAGCAGAAGCAAATACAAGTGAATAATCAAAAGATTTGTTGTCAAGTTAGCTCTCTTATCAATTTTTTTTTTGGGCCTTATCAGTAGTGCCTTCTACTTATCGGACAGCTGCGACTGCTAGGCGCTGCTTTTATCCATTCAAAACAAACTTGCATCAACTAACTGCAAGTTAAATTAGGTTATCCGCCTGTTAGCCTTATTTAACCGCATGTTTGTTATCAATTTGATTTATATTCGGCCAACTAATCTATATATAAATTCGTATAAAGTTGCCTTTTTTTTAATCTCGAACGCGCGTCTGTCATGTTTACCGCCAAAGCCGACGACGACGACGACGTCGACGAGCTAATACAATTTTAATTACGGCCTTTTTTTCTAATTTAATAAATCCCAAGGTTAGCTCAAATTGACAGACATATATGACAGTCTATGACAGTCTATGACGGCTTGTGGTTCGTTACGAGCGCTCTAGATTCCCGCCCGTTTCTAGCCGAGAGATCGCCTGAGATACTCTGAACCTTCTAGCCAGAGCTGCGAGTAGTACTACAAAATCGTTCTATATTGACGTGTATCTTGGCCATATCAGATAATAGCTAAGGTCGGCCGCCTTACTTCAGATGAGTTGTGCTCTCTCACTGCCTTTTGCGGTATTTATTCAGGTAATTCACACCTGCTGCGAGCTGCGCCAGAACTATTGCCAGATTGATCATTGTATGCTAAGCAGTTGTATTACGAGTGGAAAAAACGAATGCAAATATTAACCAGAGTTCTCTGCCAGCCTGTTTATTTATTCATTCACTTTTAATTGTTCCACTTTAATTGTCTCCCTCTCTCTATCTCTGTATTAGAAAGTTAAATATAGCTCAGCAGTTTCCTGCTAGATTCTCCAATTGTATAAATCTAAAAGTTATCGTAAAGCTCTGATTATATTTACTATCCAATCAGTTTTTATATGGCTTTATAACTCAACCTATCGACTGATATGAGTACTGCCAAGTTCTGCAATTATTCGAGTTGAAAAAAAAACATGTTTTTCAGCGGAGATTAATGACCGCATTAACTCTTTCTGGAGAGCAGCCATATTTATATGGCAATATATGGCAATATATGTTAATACTCTATATACGCTCTATATGGCCACACATATGAATATGACGCCAGAGAAATGCGAAAGCCTAAAAAACAGGTTTTGCCTTCACTTCATTTCTAATGTCTGAGGCTTTTTTATGTTTTATTTTTTATTTGCTTGTACTTTTTTTTTTTCTTTCTTTCTTTCTTTTGCTGACTGTGTCGCGTGCTTTTCTTGGCTTTATTCAAGAGTCAGAGCTCTGTTTTAATTATACGCTTAGTTCAAGTACTTCTGCATATCGTGACTTTATTGCTTTTCCTCCAGTTTCACGGTTCTTCTTCTTCTTTTTCCAAGAGCTCAAAATTACGAAACTTTCTTGCAGCCAGCCCCAACGACCTTCAGCCAGCAGCTAGTAGTGAAATATGATGATAAGGGAAGGGTATCAGCTTAAAATATAATATTATATTTTTGGTGCTTGTTCAAAAACTGTTTACTAAAAGTTCTCTTTTGATGGCGTTCAGCTTGCTGCACTTAAATTAAGTTGATTATTATGAAGTTATAATGTGATTATTGCCACACTTTATTTGTTTTGCCAGAAAGAAGCTTGTATCGTTCTAGTTACTTTTGGTATCTTTCAGATATCCTTCTACTGTTGCTTTCAGATACTTCTCTATCCTGCAGATACTTCTGTATCCTGTAGATACTTCTGTATCCTGTAGATACTTCTGTGTTCAACTCATACCTCTGTATCCTGCAGATAGTGCGTCATCTTTCAGTTACTTCTGTAGCCTTCAGATACTTCTGTATCCTGCAAATACTTCTGTTTGTTTCATATACTTTTGTATCCTTCTTATACTTCTGCATCCTGCAGATACTGCTGCATTTTTCAGATACTTCTGTATCCTGCAGATATTTCTGTATCTTTCCGATACTTCTGTATCCAACTGATACTTCTGTATCTTTCATATACTTCTCTATACCGTAGATATATACTCTATATACTTATATATCTTTCAGTTACTTCTGTATTATTCAGTTGAAAATATAATATTAATTTTTTGGTTTGAAATTATAATAGGATTATTAAATCACTCTCTTTGTAATGGCAAAAAGAAGATACTTCTGCATCCTGCAAATACTTCTGCCTATAATGATATAAGTATATGAATACTTCTGTATCCTGCAGATACTTCTGAATCCTGCAGATACTGCTGCATCTTTCAGATACTTCTGTGTGCAACTGTAGCCTCTATAGTTTTCAGATATTTCAGTATCTTTCATATGCTAGTGTATCCTGCATATATTTCTGTATTTTTCACATACTTATGTATCCTTTAGACACATCATTATCCATCTGATACTTCTGTTTCTTGCAAATAGTTCTGTATCTTTCATATACTTTTGTATCCTACTTATACTTCTTTATTTTTCAGATACTTCTGTATCTTTCTGATACTTCTGTATCCTGTAGATACTCCTACATCTCTCAGATACTTCTGTGTCCAACTGATACTTCTAAATCTCTCTTATACTTCTGTATCCTGCAAATATTTCAGTGTATTTCAAATACTTCTGTATCTGCATCTTGCACGTACTGCTGCACCTTTCAGATACTTCTGTATCCTGCAGATATTTCTGTAGCTTTCAGATACTTCTGTGTTCAACTGATACTTCTATAGCTTTCAGATCTTCTATATCTTTCATATACTTTTGCATCCTACATATATTTCTTTATTTTTCAGATAATTATGTATCCTTCAGATACTTATGTAACCTTCAGACACTTCTGTATCTTTCAGATACTTCTGTATCCTGCAGATATTTCTGTATCTTTCCGATACTTCTGTGTCTAACTGATACTTCTGTATCTTTCAGATAGTTCTGTATCTTTCATATACTTATGTATGCTGCAGATACTTCTGTAGCTTTCAGATACTTCTGTATCCTGTAGATACTGCTAGATCTCTCAGATACTTCTGTGTCCAACAGATACCTCCGTATCTTTCATATACTTCTGTATCCTGCAAATATTTCAGTGTATTTCATATGCTTCTGTATCTGCATCCTGCAAGTACTGCTGCACCTTTTAGATGCTTCTATATCCTGCAGTTATTTCTGCTGTTTGAAAATCGAAATTATTTACCAAGCTAAAAGCTCTTTTGCGTTAGCGTTGAGCCGTTGCTTTGTTTATTATGAAGTTATAATTGGATTATTTAATATGGAAGCCGCTCAGCCAGCAAAAATGTTTTATTCTTCTTCTGCCCCGCCCCTTTTTAGTGGCTCTTTGTATGTTGCTTATGTAATTAATTACTGACTTTTCGAACACACGAAAAACAACTAAAATCAATGCCAAACACACACACACACACACACACACACACACACACTCTCACACGCACACACACATCCATCCAGCTATGGAAATAGAAACCAAATTGCATTTCAAACTGCTCTTGGCTTTTACATTATTCATATAAAATTAATGCAGGCGCATGAGCACTTCAAAGGCCTTTTACAGCTTTATAATTTAATAAATAAATTCCAAAATTAGTTGTGGAAAATTATGAAGTGAGCGGAAAATATGGAGCTGGTCAAAAGGCAAGGTTATCCGACTATTTCTTGTAAAATTCAAGCTGAACCTGGAGCAAATATGTTTCCGGTTCAGTTAAAATTATCTTGGAATTGTTTAAGACACTTTTTCGAACTCAAAATTCAATTTTCCGACCTTGAAGTCATTTCAGATTAGTTCCATCATTGAAATCTCCAAAAATAAATGTTAAAATATGGAAAATTTTACATAAAACCTGGCCTATTCGAACCTTATTTTTCCGAACCAAAATCTAGTTTTAGATTTTACTTTTCCATTCTTCATAAATAGTTCCCCTTTTTTGGGAGAGTGTATTTTAGTCCACATTTATCTATTTAATAAAGTAGATTTGAAGTAATGCAATAAAAGCGACAGTGGATGGAGCACTGCTTTATGGCGGGCACTGTAAGAGTTTATTATGGCAAATACAAGTTTTATGTCATGTTTGATTAGTCAATATTTAATTTATGCATACACAGAGGTCTATAAATTATATAGTTCTTGTATTTATAGAGTATTTTAGTGGTATATATACCCTCTGTGATAATCCGTGATAATTTTATTTAGTTTTTGCTTTCATTATGGCCTTTTATCGATCTTTGTTTGGTGTCACATGGAACAGACTCGTAATTGAATTTAATTAAAGATTCTCCCAGAATTAATTAAAAATTAGCCCAATTACTGTGGCCCTCTCTCTCTCTCTCTCTCTCTCTCTCTCTGATGATCCAGTCCGCGAGAGACAGACAGACAGAATAATAGTAAAAATGGAAAATTCTTAGACCATGTCATCACGTGTATCTGGAACAATTATTGAACCACAAATCAATTGTCTCTCGCAATTGCCGAGGGAACCTTTGGACCCTGTTCAAATGTGTCAAATATATCTAGAAAATTTACACAGTGCCCCCAACTCGATCCAAGCAAAGGCCTATAGAGTCTATGCAAAACTGGAAACAGCTTTTGTCATAATAAAATTCAGTGCACTGCGACGTCAATAGACCAGACCACTGGAAAAAGAGAGAAACAGAAAGAAAAAAACAAACTGTGGGCAAATATTTCAGTTCGTATTTGTATGCCATTCAATTGAAATCGAATTGAATAAATTCCCCTTGATTTAATTGCAATATCTGCCCGTATTCGGCGGGGAGTGACGACAATTCCGGCGGCGGCGGCGTCGGCGCTTTTACGCCCATCAACGCGTTCTCTGATAACCCAATTTGGCACTTTTTAATGGGCTCTCCGTCTCTGCCACTTTTAGATAGTACTTCCAAGTGCTTAAAGGAGTCTATTAATTAATTAATAAAACTTAAAAAATAATACTAATAAAAGATAGGTAATACTTCATAGATTATCGTTAGTAATAATAGAGTAATATTCCATAGATTATCATTAGCAAATAACATGAAATAAAAGGGTTTAAAGCTAGGAAAGGCTAGCTTTATTGTTATTATAGCTGCTATAAGATATAGTAATGCGATTTTCAGGATTTTTTAAGAGTATTTGGAAAATAAACTCATCAATCAGTGAGTTTCATTAAGTTACCTTGAGAAACAAAAAAGATTTCCATACAAAAACTTTTGAACCAACTGTTGCTCTCTATGCCAGCTATATACATATTTATGTTGTCGGATCCAGCCGGAACTGAGAGACTAGTAGGCATATATACACACCGAAATCTGCTCGTCGCTTCCTACAGATCAGTAATATATATATATATAAATTTATATGCCTCATTTTAAGACAATACTGGAAACAAATCACTCAAGTTTACGTTTTCTCTAAACAAAACTATTTGGCTTGTCCAAAAAGTCTTGACCTGATTTTGAAATTACTATTTTTAGACCGTTTTATATACCCTTTAAAAAGAGAGCACTATTTGTATAAAAAATTAATAGTTTTTGCATATATCTTTCAGTAAATACAGTGAGCGCTCGCAAAGAAGAACGCTTCGATTTTAGAGCTAAAAATTAAAATTTTTTAATTTTTGTTTTGCCAATTTCTACTTTGATTTCAAAGAGTTACTACAGGAATATTAGGTCTAAATTTGCCAAATAAATTGGGACTATTATTAGGCACATTTAGAATAATTCATCTGGCTTTAATCGCTGAAATTTCCATTTTTTTAGGTGAATTCGGGAAATACCAATTCGCTCAATTTATGCTGCAAATGCTGTCGGCTCTGACAGCGGGTCTGCATATGCTCTCCCTGGTGACAGTTGCCGCAGTGCCAGAGCATCGCTGCTTTATACCCGGCGTGGATAACAGCAGCTTCTCGCAGGTTCCTTGGAATTCGAGTGACATACTGGCGTCGATTCCATTGAAGGACAGCGGCGAGCTGGACTCGTGTCATATGTTCAATGTGACCGCTGGGGATCAGAGCATAATTCCCTGCGAAAGATATGTATACGATACGACTTATTATAAGACCTCCCGCACCATTGACTGGGACTTTGTCTGCGATCGACGCTGGATGGGTTCCATTATTCAGACAATCTTCATGCTGGGCGTCTTTACGGGCGCTGTCACCCTGGGTGGCCTGGCCGATAAGGTGGGCCGTAAGACGGTCTTCTGTTGGTCTGCCCTTTTGCAGCTATTTGTGGGCGTGGGTGTGGCTTTTATACCGGAATACTTTTCAGTACTCGTAGCACGCTTTATCCTCGGCATTGTGGGCTCTGCGGGTGCGTATATATGCGGCTTTGTGCTGACCATGGAACTGGTGGGTCCCAGCAAACGCACCGTTTGCGGTATAACCTTCCAGGTAAGACCAGCTTGGGTATCTTTGTTTATACTTGACATAACCCGTTTGTTCCATTTCCAGGCTGTTTTTGCTGGCGGCATAATGCTTGTAGCCGGCTGGGGAGCCATCATCAAGGACCGTCAACTGCTGCAGGTGATCTATGGACTGCATGGTTGCCTGTTCTTGGCTCATTGGTGGCTGCTGGACGAGTCACCACGTTGGCTGTGGATGCAGGGACGTGCTGCCGAGGCTGTGGATATTGTGGCCAAGGGATTGCGTATTAATGGTTCAGGAATACCCGTGGATAAGGAATACTATGTGCAGAAGGCCAAGCAACAGGCGAATGTGGAGGAAAAGGCCAGTGCGGGGCTAAGTGATCTCTTCCGTACGCCCAACTTACGCATGAAGACATTAAATGTTTGCCTCTGCTGGTTTGCCAATTCGATTGTTTACTACGGACTGTCTTTGAGTGCAGGTAAACTCTATGGTAATCCCTATTTCATACTATTCCTCATGGGTCTGGTGGAGTTCCCGACGTATATCACATTGGTATTTGTTCTGGATCGCCTGGGCAGACGTTCGATTACCTCCACTCTGATGCTGGGCGGAGGCCTCTGCTGCATTGTGGCCGCCTTCATAGCCCAGGGCAGTACTCTATCCACGAGCATTGTGATGCTGGGTAAGCTGCTCATCGCCGGCTCCTTTGCTGTCATCTACAACTATTCGGCGGAACTGTTTCCCACTGTGGTGCGTAATTCAGCCATGGGTTTGGGCTCTATGTGTGCTCGTCTCTCGGGTGCTCTGACGCCTTTGATTACTCTACTGGGCGACTCATTTGACCCGAAGATTCCTGCCGTGCTTTTTGGCGTAGTGGCTTTGGTCTCGGGCTTTTGGGTTATGTTCCTGCCGGAGACCATGAACAAACCCATGCCGGAGTCTATTGAGGATGGCGAGAACTTTGGCAAAGGCGACACCTGGTTCACTCAATGTGCCGGCCGTAAACAGCGACAGGACAGTATTTATCCTGAAGATCCTGAGCAAATGGTTCCACTCAAAACCATTGAAAGCAAATAACCAAAATGCCAAAGTTTTTTTTTCTGTTTTTGTTAAGCATTCTCATAACACATACAACACCATCCACAATCCACCCTATACATTCCACAATTGCTTTTACAGTGATTTTAGTTAAGTTCCATCATGTTAATAAATTGAGAAAACTGCCTTTCTCTCACTTTTGTTTTTTAATCTTTAATGTTATTTTCCCTTGTAACTCAAAAAATACACCCAGTACAAAGAGAAGCTACATGATCCACTAACATTGCTGCTTAACATTGGCACTGTTAAAATAACATTAATCAGCTTCTTTCAAAATTCGTTTCGCCGATGATTCTATTAAAAATCCGCCGCTTGAGAAGCCAAAAATCGATGATTTCGGTCCAGGAGTACCAGGCGAACAGAATTGTTAACAAGCGGATGTTAATTTAACATATTTTCCGACCCACCCTAAAAGTATGCAACACAAAATTCTTTGTCTGTTAAATTTTCAGACTTCCAATTTTACTACCACAGCCCAAAAGTATGCAACACAAAAATTATTGCGCTACATTTTCAAATCTTACATATTGTCCGTTAAATTTTCAAATCTGCCGCTTTTGCTTACATAGCAATTTCGATATTAAAAAGGACATAACTTCCGTAAATCCTTACGGATTTTGAAGAAATTACCCGCGTTCTACTCGTAAGGACCAACTCTATCGATCGGCATTCAAGGATATGGGGGTCATCTAAGGATCATCGACTTGGAAAATTTCAGTCGAGAACCGCAAAAAAAGTGGCCAAAAACACAAAATGCAGGATAACTCGGAAACTACAAGGACGATTTTAATGTCCTTTGGTCAGCTGATAGAGCTTATTATTCCCCATCGTTTGAGCCAGGACTCGCCAGGATATGCAAGGATACGGCCGAGATACAGCTAATTTTCTGTATACAAAAAAGTCCTGTTTTCTCGGCTGCCTGAAGGACTTTCGTCCTTTTTGCAACATATTCTGATCCAGTATGATAAGGGCTATCTGGTGGCCAAAGGACATCCTGATAGTCCTTCAAATGGCAGAGTTACAGCCGATTTTCTGATTTTAGGACATTTTTCCTATGCCTCCCCCTTAGAAAATTTTCAAGTGCATTTTTTGACCGAAAAATAGCTCTAACTTGGCCAAATCTTTACGTAATTGGCCAAGATTGGTGTCGTTGGAATCGTAAAGACGAAATCTATCGATTGGCATTCAAGGATATAGGGGTCATCTAAGGATCATCGACTTGGAAAATTTCAGTCGCTGCGCAAGATAACCGACTAATAGCAGAAAATTAAGGATAACTTGAGAACTACAAGGACGATTCGGATGTCCTTTGGCCACCAGTTAGCTCTTATGAATACTTAACGTTTGAGACAGGATTCGTCAGGATCCGCAAGGACATGACCATGTTATAGCTAATTCTCTGTATTCAGAAATGTCCTTTTTTCTCAGTGCCTGAAAGGACCTTCATCGTTTTTGTTACGTATTCCGATCAAACAGCATATACCCTACCTGGAAGCCAAAGGACATCCTGATAGTCCTTCTAATAACCGAGATGCAGGGTATTCTATTTTCAGGATATTTTGGAAAAATAGTTGTAATTCGGCCAAATCCTTACGCAATCGGCCAGGACCTGTTTCGTTAGAATCGTAATGACGAACTCTATCGATCGGCATTCAAGGATATAGGGGTTATCTAAGGATCATCGACTTGTAAAATTTCAGTCGAGAACCGCAAAAAAACTGGTCAAAAACAGAAAATTCAGGATAATTCGGAAACTACAAGGACGATTTTGATGTCCTTTGGCCAGTCGATAGCCCTAACAAATACTTACCGTTTGAGACAGGATTCGTCAGGATCCGCAAGGATACGGCCGAGATATAGCCAATTTTCTGTATACAAAAAAGTCCTGTTTTCTCGGCTCCCTACAGGACTTTTGTCCTTTTTGCAACATATTCTGATCCAGTATGATAAGGACTATCTTGTGGCCAAAGGACATCCTGATAGTCCTTCAAATGGCAGAGTTACAGCCGATTTTCTGATTTTAGGACATTTTTGCTATGCCTCCCCCTTAGAAAATTTTCAAGTGCATTTTTTGACCGAAAAATAGCTCTAACTTGGCCAAATCTTTACGTAATTGGCCAAGATTGGTGTCGTTGGAATCGTAAAGACGAAATCTATCGATTGGCATTCAAGGATATAGGGGTCATCTAAGGATCATCGACTTGGAAAATTTCAGTCGCTGCGCAAGATAACTGGCCAATAATAGAAAATTAAAGATAACTCGAGAACTACTAGGACGATTCGGATGTCCTTTGGCCACCAGATAGCTCTTATCTATACTTACCGTTTGAGATGGGACCCATCAGGATCCGCAAGGACATGGCCATGTTATAGCCAATTTTCTGAATTCAGAAGTCCTTTTTTTTTGGTTCCCAAAAGGATTTTCGTCCTTTCTGTTACGTATTCTGATCTACCAGAATGCGAAGCATTTGGTGGACAAAGGACATCTCGATAGTCCTTCGCTTGGCTGAAGTCTTTTACATTGTAAACTTGGTATTAAAAAGGACAACTTTATTCCTATGCCTAGAATTTGCTCGGGACCTTTATAGGACATGCATGTAAATAAAATGATTCATGCCTTTCGAATGAATAGAACAGATTTGTATGCTTCCCATGTTCCCATGAGTATTCATTATAATTTTAAATATTCATCGAATTGCAATTGGACTGTCGGAATGACATTTCGATTTCGATGCCGCTTCCAATTCGAAGCCCCGTCTAAAGGATGATTAACAATTTTCAGGTAATTGGACACAAATTGGCTCGATTTCAATTGCTGGCCAACTGTCGAAAGGGGTAAAAATTCACAAGGTGAATCAAAGAACATTTTAGGTACTGTTTTTTTTTTTAAATGGTTTTAGTTGTTTTTTTGTGTTTGTTTTTGTTTTGGTACAGTTGAGAACATTCATATTAAACTTGAATATAATTTCGTTTGTTTTTGTTTTTCATTTTTCATTTTCCATTTTTAACAAATATGCAATGTTTATGTACGTATTTCAATGTCAGGTAATATCCTTCTGCAGATATCCGAGTACTCTCTGGGGCTTACAATTAGATCAACATTTACATATGCACACAGATATAGTAGTAAATAGAGGCATATACATATATATATATATATTCATATTCATATTCATATCTGTGTTGTTGGAGTTGGGTTTAGCTTCATGTTTATAATGTTTACTTGCAACTACATACAGATTTATATAGACTTATAGCATTGAAGGTACAGTTAGATATTATCTGTGGATAACGAACGATTAACGATCGGTACAAATACAAACGAGACACCAAGAGAGAGAGACAGAAACGAACGCGACGCGACCCGACGCGACGCGACGTTACGCTACGGCTTTAACTTCGTGTATGCAAACACACAAACACATCTAGGAATTAATTAGCAGCTCCACTTAAAGGATACGTATAATGAGGCCTGATCCGACTGCCACTGGAGCTCATTCTCGAGTGGAACTCGGAACAGGATCGAATAGTACAATAAATGAAATAGCAAACCTAAGAGAGAGTACAAGTACTTAATACAAAACATAGCTAGTACATATGTGTAAATTAATCACAATCGAATTTTCTTTAAAATTATTTACAAAAAATACTCCAACCCAGTCGCCACCCCCCACAATTCTTTAGGCTGCTCCAGCTGCAAATGAGGGCCATTATTCTTGTCCAAAAAATCGAATATGCTGATCCAATTTATGCACGTTCCGGACACTTGGTCTGTACAATGGGCGCCTTTACAGATCCAGGTGCTCCCTCAGGTACCATAGCTGTGTGCACTATAATGGCTGGCTGATCCTCGCTCTGTGGATGCAGCTCGTGCGATTCGCCGGGTGTCAGGCTGGCCAAAGCGGCCAATAGATCATGATTGACCAACGGTTCGGCCTCCTCGCGTGGTTCCCAGCCCGCTGGCGGTGAGGCGGGCGGTGAGATAAGGAACTGTTTAACCGGCGCCGGTGGTTGTAAATTCTTGTTGTTAACCGGTGTCACCGGCTGGGCGAAATAACAGGTAATCACTGTCTTTTTATTAAACTCATATTGATGCAGCTTAATCCGAGCATTGGCCGCTGCAATGGCATTATCATAGTTCACGCGTAGACGGCGAAAACTGCGTAGCCATTGAAAAGTAGCCGACTCGCTAAAGGTACGAAATAGCTCCTCCATGGCATGCTTTAGTTCTGGACTGGCAAATACCTCCGAGTGTATATTGGTAACAATAATCGATGTGGGTAAATCATCGAATGAATCAGCATCTACTTCCGGTTCTGTATCGCTATCAACGTCGCCCTCTGGCGGCAATGTTGGATGCTGACTGGGTAATCCGTCGGCGGCATTAATATATATGTCCTGATCTGGTGATAATTTATCTATGCTGCCGCTGCCACCGCTGCTGTTCTGTGTTGATTTCACTTTGTTGTTGTTGTTGTGACTGTTGTTGTTGCGTGGCGTCGTTGCTGTTGATGTCGATGTCGGTGTTGGGGTCGGTGTCGATGTCGATGTTGCCGTCTTATCGCCGCCCTCAACAACATCTCCATTGGTGCTCGCCGAGCCGGCAGCATTATTATTCGACTTGGCTGCGTCGGACATGGCTGGACACTGCAAGAGAAGAGCAATTAGAAAAATTGGACTTAAACTCTTAACCTTAAATAGAAAGCAGGAAGGAGGGAACTAAACCCAAGTTTCAGTCTATATTTATACAATTTCAATCTTAATCAATCGTTTCTGAGAATTCCAATGAAATTTCTCGGCAAGCTGAGACTTTTTTCAGCGTCTTCTGAAAGGATTTGCTTGAAGAGTATTAAAGGGTTTCCCTCATTGAATACGAGCTGTGTAAAGTGTTCAACCTTCAACCTTTGAGTACCAGCTCAAGGAGGGAACCCTCATATAATCACATTAAAAACGAAATTTGCTCAACTGTTTACTACCAATTTTCGTTGGCCAAAACTCTTAACTCCGCCTTGGCAGTTTGACGTGTTTGTGTTTTTCATTTGAGTACGTAAAAAAAAAACGTTAAGAACAAATTTCAAGCGTCACACACTACGGACATTATAAATTGCCCACCCGTATTCCTCCGCCACCCTCCGAAAAATAATGACTATTGCGGCAAATGCCGAGAAACTACAGACGTGTCTCGGCCATATTCAAAGCAGGCTGCGGGCGGGTTTAGTTTTAAATGTACAAAACAAGGAAGAGAATCTGGAGAGGAGGGGAGAGGAGAGGAGAGGGAGGCTATTTAAGTATCGGCACGTGAAGGCAATCAATAGGGTATGCCACCGGTTGGTTGCCGGTTCCTGGGTTTCTGGGCTTCTGGTGACGCGCACTGTTGATTCACAACTTGTTCTTGATTTTATTGTTATGCTTGATTATATATACACATATATACCCTATATAAAGAGGGCGAGACTGAACGGGGTGGGGCAGGTAGAAAGTCTGCTTGATTAATAGCATTGGCCAACATTTTTTTGTGAATGAATGAAAATGAGCAAATGCGTCGCTTTGGCGTCAGGACAATGACGTCGTCTTTGGCTTCGTCCTTGCTCCTTGTCTTCCTATTGTTTTTCACGCCAGCACCTGTTTTTTTTTCTTTTTTGGCAACACGAAGCGAAAACTTTTAGCCAGTTTTATTATTATGATGATTACTATTTTGGGCTTAGTATTGTTTTAGATTAGTAGCGCTCAATTGTATGCTATAAAAATGCTTCCTCCTTCCGGAGCTAGTTATTTTTATAGCCCAAAACCGAGCAATGATTCAGCGCATATGCTTTTCCAATGATTATTTATGGAATAATATAGGAGTCTATTAATATTATTGAACCTCATTTAGAGACATTGAACTTGAAACTTCCTGTATTCATTATTAGAGAAGTCCTCTTACAAGTCCTGTTTCTACTACCATAATAAAGAGGGCTATAAGCTTGTTAAAACCGAACAGATTGGATTCAAGTCCGGATATAGTTGTGTATATAGAAGGGAGTATAAGGAAAGGGTGCCAATATCAAAGAAGACTTTCAAACCTTAACAGTCCTGATGGTAAATAGTTCCTTAACCTAATATTCTAACTGAAAAGGACCTAAATTTTCTACTCAAGAGAAATAAGAAATCTGAAAATCGATTGGTATTTGGCTTTTCGCAATTACCAAATTGCTGAAGGTTAATACTCGAGTCGAGAATTGTGGTTAGATTTTCATTAAATTTAAATGCAATTACGGACATGTCCGCTAAGCTATCAATGTTATATCAAATTGACATATTCCCTCTACCCGCCCGACCGCCCGCCCGCCCGCCGCCGGCTGTCAAGCACAGCGCAGACGGAATTTAAAACGGGCCAAAATCGCAGTATCGAGTATACTTTTGGGTACTCAATGGACTTAATACCCCTACTAAGAGCGAGGACACGGCGAGGACCACCCGTCAGGATAGTGAAAAGCTCTGCGCTACTCTCTGTTGTTTTCACTTGTTTTTCCGTTGTTATTTTGTTGGAGAACAACAGAAAGAGATAGAGAGAGCGTACAGGAGCGATTGGAAGTACATACAATAAAAACAATAGCCAAATTCAAACAGGAGTCCTTTGCTCCTTCCTCTCCCTCTTCGCCGAATGACGACGCGCGCGGACGAGCACAACTACGCTGCAGACCAGAACGTGCTAACGTGGAAGAGCGAGGACAATGCGAGGAGCTGATCTATTTCTGGATGATTGATTTCCTTGGAAAAAGAAACAAAAAAAAAAACTCACACAATTGTTACTCGTGCAGAAGTAAAGCTCTAGGGCCGCATGACGTGTGCATTTTATTTGGCTCGCAGGAGGCGAGGAGACCCTTCAATGAATGGGTTGTTAAGAGAAACGCACCATAGGAATCTAAGGGAAAAAAACAAAAGCGAACACAAACAAAAAAAAAGAATTGAAAAACTGCAAGTAAGCGTAGAAAGTGAGAGAAGAATTGCGAGTTTAGTAAACGACCGGCTTGCATGCAAATTGTGTGCTTCCTTCATGACGTCATCATTGTTTGCATGCTAATAGTACTGTTATGAAAAGCGCCATAAAAGAAAGAAGAAAAAAGCCCGCAAGGAAACGATATACTTTTCGCGCGCCAAAGATTATATACCCTGCCCTTCTGGAGTCGATCTTGATAACTTTTAGCTTGAATATCCTTTTTAATACAGTATAATTTTGCACCGATTGTTTCAAGCGTTGCTATAAGATATAGTTATCCGATCCCTTCCGATATAGTTTCTGCTGATAACAAAAGTAAAGCTCTATATAAAACTTTAATCATCTGGCTTGAAAACGAAGATATATTTATGTCTATATCAACTCATCTCTTCGTACTTTTTGAAGGAGTCCGACTAGCCTCTATCATGGCATTACAAATTGTTTGGCAAAATCATAATACCCTCTCCAAGGGTATAGAAAATATGCAAAATGAAAATTAAGAAGGAAAAGTAGACCGCCTTTAAAATGGACGTGTGGTGTACGCGCAGACAAAGCAGCGCCCAGTGCTCTGTGGCTTAACATGATGATGAATTGCCTGCCGGTCGTTATCCTGTGACCTTCACTCGTTCATAATTGCTGTCATCATTATATCAAGTGGGCAAGTCGGCATTCTAAGAAGCCTCGTCCAAGTGGGCGTTGCTACTGTTAAATCTTTATCTCCAGAATTCGACGAAGAGAAGAGAGGGGGCAGATTGCGAAATCCTTGGAATGCTTTTTGTATATTAATAGATGAAAGATATTCGTAGTAGTTGCAGCTAAATTCACCTTCAGGTGGGAGTCACAAAGGAGCTCTATTTGCTGTGACAATTTTCGTAACAGTTGGATGGAAGTTCGAAGGAAGCAGCCCGTAATTAAATTGGATTCCTTTGTTAAATGCAGTTAGAGCGAGCGTGTCTGGCATCAGTTAATCAGGCAAAGTGCAACTGCAATTCAGTAATCAGTATCCTTTTTTTCCTGGTGCCCAGGACTACAGGACTAAAATCACAATCCGAACAACATCTCTCAATGTTTCAATGCCAATGCCAATGCCAATGGCAATGGCAAAGGCAGGCAATGCGAACGCGTGGGTTAATCTAATTTGATTTTACGCAGAAATCCGAAACTGGCAATACACACGGACCGGAATACGAAACATTTATGTACTCACACACTCAACCAGTGCTCCGATTCCAGGGTTGTTTTTCAGCACAGTTCGAAATTTAATTAAAAACTTATTGGCCCTGGCAGCAGCCTGGCCCGGCCCGGCTCGGCCTGGCCTGGCCTGGTTGGCTGGGCCAACTGTTTATATAACATTCATTGAACGAGCTCAGTTCTTCTACTGCGGTTGCAACTGTCAGCTTCATTTGAGACGCTGTCAGCACATTTATGGCATACACTGTAAAAGTAACTGGAGCATCTGTGCATCATCAGATGCTCCACTACTGTTCCTACTGTGCCTGTGTGCCTGCACCTGACAACCTAAAGGTCATCCGCATCATACTTATTTGTATGTATGTGCAGTGGTCTCCACGCGCGGTCAGCGGGTAGCGCGTGTGCAATTTTAGACAGGAATAGAATGCTTTTTCACTCGCTTACCCTGTACTTCAGAGTAGTTGCTGATAAGGAATCTTTAGACAGGAATCAAATTCATTTTGCAAATGAATTTTCCTATACATTAATTAATTGCTAATAAGAAATCCTTAGAAGCTGCAGCTGATGCTAATTAATTCCTTTGAAATTTGTTCTATGCTTCATAGCTCAGTTCTTGATTATCCTTAAGAAGGAGGAGGTCTTTATTCCACAGTTTTACTATAGAAAATTTAAACTCTCTGCAAGTTTAAAGCCCAAGTATTAATTACGACCTAATTAGGTTAACTTTTTTCCCAAAACTAAGCACTAAATGCAACAAAATCCCTGCCAGACGAAACCCTTAAATAAATTGCTATTTCTGTTGTCTAATTCTATGAATACCCATGCTAATAATACGTGTATAAAACGCTAGCTTAAAGCTTTTCCTCTGCTTGAGATAGGTCAATTCGCTGGGAGCTCTTAAGCTTTAAATTCACAAAAAACAAGGAACACCTACACGGAGCACGCCTTGGTAATACTCGGATTTCCATCTTGAGTTTCAGCAACGCCCACCTAAAAGTTTGCTATGCTTTTTATAACGTTCTATAATTGAACAATATGACGCGTATTGTGTTCTTCTCCGGTTGGGTAATTGTTGCAGAGCGCTTGAACCGAGACACCCCTCGGCTAGCCACTCTACAGGGAAAGTGCATATACGTACGTACACATGGCGTATGCGCAATATATAGATAAAGCGCTGCAGCTGGGGGCGTATGGGGGGCGGGGGGCAAGCAACAAATGCCACAGATTGCCATAACAATGATACCTCGCATTGTTACAATATTCAGAGATATAAGCAATATATATATATAAAAAGAGAAATAATAACATTCCCATTAGATTTATTTACTTTTCTCTTTCTTTTATATTTTCTCTGGGTTGGCTCATTAAACCTACACTTGTAATCCATTTGACAGTTGATTCCCGCATCATCAATTATCGCCCGTTTCTGCCCGATCTGCCCACTCATTAACCAGCCTCACCCTCAGCGGCAGCCGCAGCCGCAGGCTGTAGAGGTAATAGTACATAATGCCTCTCTATATACTCCTGTAATACATATCTCGGTGTGTGTGTGTGTGTATGGATGCGTGTTGCCCGCATGCGAGTGTGGCTGAATTGTTGCGGCATTTTGACCTTTAACTTTGTATATATATATATATATATATATGTTCTAGCCATCTAGTATTACTCGGCATATAAAGCTGGCTCAGCATCAGCTGAGCGCAACATTTCTGCTGGCTGAATGCCTTTCAGGCATGACAATGGCAGCTTTAATAATTACCCGACACTTTCAGACATCAATTGTTAATTAAATAATTTACACGTCGATAACCAAGAAAACCTTTCAACTTATTGTTTCCATTCCATTCGAATCATTCAAACTGATTTCCAAGCCACAATTATACTATAAAACTGAACAATTGCAATTGGCTGCACTTGCGACATTCTCTTGGGAATCTGTCATCGACAATTATTATTAATACAGGGCGCACTCGTATACCCCCGATCTATTCGACCTATTGTTACCGCCTGGGGAAAATATTGCTATATTTTATATACCCTTGCAGCGGGTCTTGAAACTTTGCCACGAAAAGGGAAATGCATTGAAGCAGGCATCTCCGACCAAATCTTGGCAATGAGCTGAGATCCTTATAGCCAAGTCCGTCTGTCCATCTGTCCCTTTGTTTCCATGCAAAATGGTCTCTCCGTTCGGAAGCGGCTGGAACGGACACTCTATTATATATATATATATATAGCTCCCATAGAAAAGAGTTTGTTCTTCCGGTCCAAAACTTGTTGAATAGAAAACTTTTTTCTTTCTCAAGATATCTTTAAAAAACTTATAACTTTGTTGTAGTATCAAATTTGGAGTAATATATCTTACAGCGGTCTAGCAACCATGGGTCAAAATTCATTTTAAATAGTCCTCAAAGTAGTACGCTAGGCTAGGCAAGGGTACGGAATCCTCTTTCCTTTCCTTTCTCCTCGTTTTTGTGCTAAAGTTTTCTGGGTTGCTAACTAGTCAAAGTTCTGTCAAAATTTTCTGTAGTTAAATTGATAAATTATTAAGGATTCGTTGCAAATTAATGGAGAACCAAGCTTAAGGAACCTTCCTGAAAGAGCAGCCTTTTTCTCCCAACAACAAATTACTTAAATAAATTTGAGAAATTGCATTCTTATCTGACTGAAGCGCTCAATGTCAGACGCAAAACTTTTTTGGGGGCGCACTCGAATTTTGTGGGTCTTTCCTCCTCCTCCTCCTCCTACTTTGCTCTAGTCTCGCCCAGAAATACTTATAACTTTGATGGTTATCAAGCGGCGAGCAGCGGCGGCCTTGGGGCTTTTTGGACTCATTTCATTTCGCATTCTGCAGACAAGCCCCTTTGTTGTTGCTTGTCAGGAACAACTGTGACATGTCAGGGAAATATAGTTTATCAACTTTATGCAAAAACGCTTCAGATTGGAACATGTGTTGCCTCGAACCAAGACGTGTGGACTATGACACAATAAAGAGAAGAAGGTGAAAGGTGGAACTAGTATCTGCTATATACTAAATCCCTTCCATGGTTATCATAAATCATAGCCAAGCGAGGGGGAAAAGTGGGGGGGGGGCTATTATTGACAGTATAAAACGTTGACGCACTTACACAAAATTTGAACCCAGTTGCAGCCAGTTGTCCCCAGTTTTTTTGCCTTTTGTATTTTTACTGATAACAATTAACAGTTGTTATTATCGTTAATTGAGAAATTCTACGTACGTAGTTTTATGCCCTAACTAGGCGTGTTTTAAGTCAAGGCGCTTGTCCACAATGCCAATCAGCACACTGATTGCCGACTCGCTGTGACGTCAGTCCAATTGCAATTCTGGGCAATTCTGGGCTCTTCTGGCTGTACTGGCTATGCTAGCCGTCCTAGTCTCAAGACTAACCGATTGACGAAAGAGCCAGCCTCAATTCGTCAATTGGCAGAGGCAGGCCCAGGCAAGGCGCGGAGGGGCGGGAAGGGAAGGAAGAGCAACAGATATAATAGCAAAACAAAAGCGAACGATCTGTACATATATAAAAATAGCATAAAACGCGTCCGAATGGACAAAAGGCAACTATATACAATAAAAACGATGAGTTGAATTTATTTTAAAATCGCTTCATATCTTCTGCGTCAGCAAAGCGACGCAAGTCGACGCAAGCCAAAAGGAAATGCTACTCGTACGTATACATAATATTTATACTCGCACCACACACACACACACGCACACACACATCCACTTATTGGTTAACTAAATCAAAATACCAAAATTGTCTACTCTACGAGTGGTAGGCTCTCCGCTCTCCGCCCTTCGCTCTGGCCCCTTCAGAACAGATGTTATCAGTGGCCAAAACAGAGTCTTGTTCTTTCACTCAAGTACATCAGCAACCTGGCATAATTAATGATTAAAGTCCCAAAGAAAAATGCGAACGTTAATGGTAACAGTGGAGCGACAGGCTGTTGAGTATGATACCATTTTTTGATGATATATTAAGTCTATTAATTCGTTCTTTTCATTCTTTTTAAAGACTAGAAATATTAAGATATATTCTTGCCTATGCTGCTGCCTTTTGAATTGGTTCGCTGTGATATGAACCACCAAGCGAACCTACAATTCAACCAGCCCCTCGAACCTGAACCGACCAGTTTTCTTCATAAAGCAAACCAATAATTTTAGGTACAATTTATTAAAGAACTATTTCTAAAAGCTGGAAGGACTTCCAAGAGACAATATTATAGATTTCTCTTGAATTCGATTGAAGGATTTGCGATTGAGAGCCAAACTGCAATTTACACGAGTATTTTATAATCGCAGATTTCACAGAATTCTATTTATAAATAAACGAAGATGCAGATGTAATTTTAATCCGTTTGTTTGTTAACCTGGCTGCAACATTGGCCCAAGTCGAAGAGTCTGGGGACAAACTGGTATTAGGACGAGGACAAGGTTGAGGACTTTAGTGGTGGGCGGGCACTGCCCTGTGGCTAGACAAAGGTCGTTATGGGAACCAAGGTCGGGATTTACTGGCTGGTTATGTTCTCTGACTGCGACTGCGACTGCGACAACGCCCACAAGAGAAACCGGGACAGAGAGGGGGACCAATAATAACACAAGAAAGAAAATGAAAACATTCGAGGCAAAAGCTGATTTTATTTGCATTTGAGAATTTATTGCTTTTGGCTTCTATGCTTTCAGTTTCAGTTTCGGTTTCGTCTCAGCTATTTTCCATTTGCCAATTCTTGTGAAACTTGGGGGAATACTCTCTCAACAGTTCTGAAGACTCAACAGCTGCCAAAGGGCCCTGAGCAGACTCTGTGAACTCTCCCATAGCCCAAAGCAATTAAAATTCACTAACAAAAAAAGCAGCAGCCACAGCAGCAAGAAAGATATTTCACTTCATTCAAGGACGCAGTTCATTTAAAATTCATGCAGTCAGTGAAAGAAAAAGAAGCTGGAGCAATAGATACAATTGTGATAGGTGCGAAGGGGCTACGGACTGTCAGTCACTGCCAGGGCTGAAACATAACCCCTTTGGAGAGCTGAGCTCAGCTGATGGCCAGACACAGCCGACAACAGACAGCAGACGACAAACATGAGCAAGGAAATTCAATAATATAAATAAACAGAGAGAAAAAACTAAGGCTAAAAAATATTGTTTGAGTCTAGAAAACAGAATACCCTGTAATAAGTTGTGTGCTACAAGAAAGACTTTCAGTACATAAATATGGCCTTAAACAGAGAGAAAAGTATGGCTAAAAAACATAGTTTGAGTCTAGAAAACAGAATACCCTGTAAAAAGTTGTATGCTACAAGAAAGACTTTCAGTTCATAAATATGGCCTTAAATAAACAGAGAAAAAACTAAGGCTAAAAAACATTGTGTAAGTCTAGAAAACAGAATACCCTGTAATAAGTTGTATGCTACAAGACTTCCAAAAATATTGCCTTTAATATTATCATTCAAAGAGCATAGGGCAGTCGGTGTAAGTATGAAAAATATTTAATTAATTAAATTATATTTATAGTACAGTCTGACTAGTTTATTTTAATCCAATGAAAGACTTTTCCATTCTAAGAAAAATGCTATAAATTGCACCCAAGGTGTGTGTGCTTCCATCATACCCCTTTCAGTAAGTCTTTGTAAAGGGTATAATAAAAAAAGGTATTTGCACCCACGCACTTCACAGAGACGCCGAAGACTTTGGCAGAGGGAGCTGTGCAAAGAGTCTCAAACCGTTTTACTTTTAATACATTAGCCAACTGTCTATAAATATACTATATTAAAAATAAATATTTAAATATTTAAGAGTATGCACATACACACACACACACACATGCATATACCTCGCATCAGGATGTAGCTGCGAGAGTATTGGAACAACAGAACAGAACAAAACACCCACGCGTGTAGCGCAGTGTAGTTTGGGCGCTGCTTCCTCAGATATTTTATCTATAGACAAATTTTAGTCAAGGCTGAGAACAGAACTTTGCTGCGTTTTATTGGCCAAATTAAAATAATAATAAAATTTATGAAACACAAAAAATATTCGATGCTGAGCTTGAAACAAATATTGTTTAGTGTTCAGTGAAGTTCAAATTAAATTAATATAAATAAAATAGTTTACTTTAATTAGAGACAAAATATTAAATATATAAAATATATAAAATATATAAAGAAAAACCTAAGAATATTTTCAGCTATTAATTTGTTGATCTAAATTCAAGTTAGAAGCAAAGCCTAGAAACCAAACCGGGCTACTTTTCTAAATTGAACCGAACCTGGTTTTAAAATATAGTCGAAATATATAAACAAAGTTGCAAAATTTGGATGAGCCAAGGCTCAAAGCATAACCAAAGTCTTCGTAGTTTGAACCGCATTTTCTTAAACCAAAACCAAAGCTTAGACTGGGTTCGAACCTGCTCTAAAATATTTTCTTTTTTTTTATCTGCTTTTGCTGCCTTGATTAACAATTCAATTCAATTGAAATGAGCATTAAAATATATTAAGTAATAAATTTGATTATTTTTTTATGTTAATTTGACAAAATAAAGTTTTTCTCATTCAAAACCGGTTCGCAAATCGCACCGCTAACTCTCGGTGCAGAAAATTATTGCTCCAAAATAGTTGACAATTTTGCCGCCCTGCCAAAGCCAATGCTAAATGCGTCATTTATTCTGAGGAAAACTTCATAATAAATTTCCCATGCATTTCCTAATGAGGAAAGCTTTCATGGATAATTGAAGGTGGGTGGGGGTGGAGGGGGGTGGGACGAAAAATGCTTTGAGTAGTCGAGCAAAATTACGTTGCAGTTTGCAATTTTTATTGTGCGTAGCTTGCAAATTGCAAATAAATAAATAAAGAGAAGGCAATGAAAAAAAAAATAAAATGCAATTTTAGCTGCAATGTTTACAAAGCAAAACGTGAGCAAACAACAAAAACGACGACAACAACAACAGACGCTGCGCCAATACATAAGCAATAATGCTCACACTTACACACACACACACACGTGTAGGCGAGTACACCGACAATTACACACACTTGCATGCACCCAAACATAGAAATATATGCATGTATGTATATATATGTGCGTTGCATCCTCCCCCTCTGCAACAAATGCTTTTATTATGTAATTACAGCTTCTCTGCCTGCAGTGCTCTTTTATCTGTTATCTTAATTTATTTAATTATATGCTTACTTACCGTTTAAAAACAATTGCAGTTAATTTCACTTAATTTCCTGGTCTTCTTTGTTGCCGCTCTTCTTCTCGTTCTTTAACCACACTATTTAGCTGCGTACTTTTATTATTACTGTATTTTGTTTGACATTTGTCGCTTGCAGATGAAGCGGCAAATAAATGTTTGCTGTATATATATGTATATATCTATATGTAGGTATATTTTCTCCGACTTTGCGGTAAACGCGACGCGACACAACCATTCACCACAAATTTCGTTTAAGCATTGTTTTTGTCAAGCACACAATGTGACCGTAAAGTGCCCAGCGCAAAAATGCTGCACTCTATGTATAGAAAAATACTAAATGGCTCGGCCACATTGCACAGCTGTCGCAGCGCAGCCAACTTCATTGTTTGACCGGCATTAGAGATGAGCACAGAAGAATATGTCTGCCTCGCAATGGAAGCTTAATTTTAGAACGTATAAAGAAAATAATTCTAGGATTATTTTGTACCTCATTTTAGCTGAGTACTGAAGCTAAAATACACAGTCTTAGTGTTATTTATTTTTAATAGCTAACAGTCGACTTATCAGCTACTCCTTCGCATGTATATAATGCTATTTCACTGTAATAGTGACCGCTCACAGTGATTCAGTGACTGGCACGCAGCACTGCCGCATCTCTAGTTGTTGATATTCTTTGCTGCTGTGCGAGTTTATAAATTTTCGTAGCTTGAGCATTTATTTTACTTAAAATCAATTAAAATATAAAAAAGACAACAACATGGCTAATGTCGAGTCAATGATTGTCGAGGAGAAGACCCAGATAAAGCTAATTGATCGTGAGAAGGTGAGTTTCCACTAAATGTTAAATTTGCTGCCGGCAACTAATATGCTGCTTCCTCTTCTACCCCTCGATTCTAGACCTGTCCGCTGTTACTGCGTGTATTTTGCTCGACGGGACGGCATCATTCCGTGTCGGAATATATGTACGGCAATGTGCCGACAAATGAGCTGCAGATTTATACCTGGCAGGATGCAACGCTCCATGAGCTGACGTCCCTGGTACGAGATGTTAATCCGGATACTAGAAAAAAGGGCACCTATTTCGATTTTGCCATTGTGTATCCCAATTTCCGGAATAATCATTTTCAAATGCGTGAAATCGGCGTCACCTGCACGGGCCAAAAGGGCATCGATGACAATAAGACGCTCGCCCAGGCCAAATTCAGCATTGGCGACTTTCTGGATATTTCGATAACCCCACCGAATCGCATGCCACCCGCTAGACGTCAGCGTCCCTATTAAAATCGGGTTCAAACTACAAACAACAACTTTCTCGTCAATATTCATCTTCTCACTTTACACAACATTCATTATAATAATAATAAAAGTACAGACATTAATTAAAGATTAGTACAAATAAGTTGATGACTTAAGAGCTGAATGTGACTTAAATTTCTACTGTGGAGAGTACTGGACGTGTGGAGGCTGCACAGCGAGCGGTTCGGTAAGTGAACCCAATTTGTTCATAAATAGTTAAAAGCTGGTTCATTTCTGTGGAGAGTTGAGAGCCAATGGTTCGCTGCGGTACGGTTTCTGTTCCTGATTGGAACGCAAATAGTTGAACATTTTTTGAAGAATTTGGAAAATATGGTTCGCCCGATTCGAACCGCTCCGGTTTGCAGCCTTGATGTATATATAGTTATGTAGTTTATGCTTTAATTTCTGTAGATGCTGTTGGGGCGTTTGGATTTCTTTTTGCCCAGCTGCGTCATGTCTATCTCTAGGCCATTGGGCAGCACAGCGCGATTCTCCTCGTAGTTAATGAAGCCATTCTCCTGCAGCTCCTCATCATTGTTACGCGCATTGGGATCGCATTTTATGCCCGTCTCATAGTTGTACTCACGTTTATTACCATCGGGATCTATGTAGCCATAGGTGCCCCTAGGAATACACAAATTTCATTTATATTATATAGAAAAAGGGAAATAGTTTGAAAGACTCACTTGGTTATGCAGTCTGTGCCAATGATTTCCTCCTTGAAGGAACCATCATCGTTCTCATAGCCCCAGGTGATGGTGCCATCCTCGTTCTCATCTCGCCACTTTCTGATCGTCTGGGCAACTGGACGCTGGCGACGCTGCTGTTGCTGTTGATGTTGCTCATCCAATTGATTCTGATCGATTATGGGACGGGATTGTATTGGCTTGGGTCTGGGACGTGCCACAGGCTGAGGCGCTGGCGCCTCTTGTGGACGCACTGCAGCGGTGGGCCGATTGCGTATGATGGCAACACGCTGAGGCTGCTGTGGTGGAGGTGCTGCTGCTGTGGGCGTCGGACGCTCCAGGCCGAACCGCTGGGAATTCTCAAAGCGTCCAATGCCAAAGTCATTAAAAGCAGGTCGATTAATGGGCGCTGCTGGAGCAGGACGATCGGCGAAACGTGGAGGCGCTGGCAGAATAGCTGTGGGTTGGCTATCCTCGTGTTGGAGCAGCTGCTGCACCGGCGTGGGTGACTCAATGGATTGCTGGCCATTCAGGAAGGCGGCTGCCGCCTGTTGGAACTGCGACTGCTGTGCCTGGGCCAGCTGCTGTTCCCGCAGCAAATTCGGCAGGAATGCATCTGGCTGCTCATCCTCTGCTGGCTCTGTGACTGGTCGCTCCTCCAGCAATATGCGCTGGGTTACCGCGGGCAGAATGGCATTTTGTTGCTGACGCAGCTGCTGACCGGGACGACGCACGCGCAGCACCTGTTGGCGTTGTGGTATTGGTGCAGGCAGAGCCACTGCACCCGGAATACTCAGACGCGGTGGATAGTTTTGAGCCTGTACCAGGACAATGACGCTGCATAACAGCTGTAAGTAGAAAGAGAATTGAAATTTTATTATTCTATCAGATTTGGAATAGTTTTAAAATCCAAATTTAGACTTGTAATAAAGACCAAGCTATTAAAAGGCTTGATCTTAAAAGAATTAAAGCCATTTGAGGCATGTTGCAACAAGTGTGGACTTGTTTAAGAGGCACGTGGACAGACTTAGCCAAACAGAGCTGCTCATTAACAGCGGTTACTTAATTAGCGTTTTTAACTCAACTGTTGAGCTGAGAATTTGTATGCTATGTGGAACGCGTTCCACATGCGTTCCATACAGCTGTAGAAAAACAGTTCGTTTACACTGTGCATTTCGTGTGGTACTTCTTAAGCTCTTTTGTCGCCATAAACAAACTGGTTTAAATTTATACGCCGCTTAAGTATTACAACAACAATTTGTAATTGTAGCGCTGTGGCAACAACAACAATAGCAACAATAACAACAACAACGGGAGCAAGTAAATGCAATAGCAATAAATGTGGAACATAAAGCAAATCGCAGAAATTGCTCGCCCGCCTCGCTGGCGATCGATCATAACAGCAATAGCAACGCCACAACTAGAGCTGGCAGCGTGACACGAGCATGCACGAAATCGCTGCGTATATCCTGTATCCAAGGTAAGCAAAACACAATTACCTTTTATAAATTCAGCTCTTTATTCTTGAGGCTCAACTTTTAATTGCTATTTGCAAGTAATTATTAAAGTAGATTTAGACTTTGAGGCTTATAGGTTCTTTAGCTTCCATCTCTAATTACCAAAAGCAACAACAACAATAAGAAAAATGTCGGCTTTTAAAATGCTTGTTGTTGTTATCGCCGTCTCGGCTTGGATTGCGTAATTTGCATGCCTCAACAGTTGGCAACGGCCCAAAACAAAACCAAAAAAAAAAAAAAAAAAAATACTACAGAAAAAAATTAAAAGAAAAACCCCATTGAGTTAGTTATGCGAATATTTCCATGGCATGTGGAAAACATTTGAAAAGCAAAAAAAAAAACAACCACTTTTGAGCTCAAGCTCGCAGAGTTTCCGGTTCAAAAAAGAAGTCAGTGTCTAGGACAAGCGGCCGTCAAGTCAACTCAATGGGCGACTTGCACGAGTTTCGAGTACTTTCCAAAAAACAAAGTCCAAAAAAAAATTCAAAGAAAAAATAATACCAGTTCAATTCCAGTCGTCTAATTTTGAGTTCGTTTTTAATTAGCCTGCCGCTTGCCGCCTTAACTGCGATCGAGATCAGTGACCCAAACTGTGATTGTAACTGTGACTGTGACGGTGACTGTGGAGCAAGGCAGCAGCTGCAATACTTTTCAGTTTCGGTTGGGGTTTAATAGAGTTATTTTTAGGTCAAGAGACAAACACAACAAGAGAGAAAAATCGATGGAGGAATAGATAAAATAATTGTAAAATTTAATGTAAAGCTGAGTTCAAGAGTTTTCTACAGATTCAAAGCTGGTTCTGCTGATAATGCTGCAGTTTTCTATAGGCAAATGTGGAGTTTAAAAATTATAATTTTTTTCAAATATTTTTCTATATTCTACGCTATTATTTAATAGGAACTTATCCAGAATTGAGTGGAAAAATAGACGTACTAATTTTATATAGGTTTGTAGCCCATTTAGAGCTGCTATTTGTTTTAATTAAATTTCTATTTGAGCTGCCATCAGGCTTATGCAAATTTCTATTATTCATGCAACAAATAAATACATATATATATATATATATATATATATATATTCGAGTATAGTATAGGAGTGCATATATATATTTTTACAGCATAATTTTCATTGCTTTCTTGGCCAGCGTTTGTGGGCATTCAAGCCAAGCATTCCAGTGGCTGGCTGGCTGGCTGGCTGGCTGTGTGCCCAACTACCTGAACTACCTGGTCAAGTGAACTAGTTGGCCATAAGTTATAAATTGATCGAAAATAAGTAAAAGAGAGATAGAAAACGGGCTATTTGCACGCTTTGGCAGGCACTTGCGACGACGACTAGAGGGAACTTGATTTAATTTAATTAGTTTTTATAGCTGCACCTCGTTCGTCGGCATGGTTCAAGGAAACCGAAAGCCCAAAAAAATCCAAAATCAAAATTTCAAGAAAATACGCCTATATATGTGTGTATGTATGTGTGTATATATTCAAGTTATGTGCGGCTGAAGCCAAGCCCTAAGCTGAGGCGCAGTCTTTCACGTGGGTGCCGACTGGGAGCAGGAGGCGAGTGCAATGACTGTGCGTGCATTGAAGATGCTCTCAATGATGCCTCAGCTCATTAGCAACAATAACTTGGCTAAGGACTCTTGGCCTTGAGTTAAACTTGACTGGTTATTGAGACTGAAAATAATGCGAATAATCCGAATAAACTCCATTCTGCAAGCATTAAAAAAAAAGATCTTGCCACTGCAATCCGTTGGCACTCTGAACGTATTTTTTCACTCTTTTTGGCCGAGTCTGACGACTGGAAATAGTTGTCAGTGCACTTTCAGAGCTCAAATATGTGTAGTAACGCTTTATTTATGTTTTTATATATATATTTTTCATGTACTCGTGCATTACGTAATGGCTCAACATACTCGTACTACGCCCAATTGCGTTATGGAGCACTGTATCTCTCTCTCTCCCTCTGAGTCTTTTGTATCTGTATCTTTTATGGATATCGAGTGTGTTGGAGTAAATGCAACTCCATCTGCATCTGTGCTGAGAACTCGCAATTTTTGTTACTTTTAATAAGTTATGAGTGCGTTTTTCGCTCGACTCATAAACACTCTGTAAGCCGGGCCAAAAAGCTGCTGCGTATTCGACCTTGAGACATATTTACTTAAAATTTGTAAGTCAAGCCGTGACCAATTTTCGTAATTAATTCATACAAAACTGCGCTTTAAATGTTTGAAAACAAATTGCCGGCACTTACAGATCTAATTTCTGTTTATTTTTTCGCAAACTCATTAGGCCGTCTATGTAGTCTATGCTCGGACAGGCCCCACAAATCAGGCAATCAATCAACAATATTAAAATCCTATTAGAAACGGCTGTTCAGGGCTAATTCGGCGTTTCATGAAGGCAATTTTTCTCCCATAAATTAAGATCTTTTGTCTATATAATTTAGTTTTCTCTTGAATTCTATGTTAAAATCTAGTTGAAAGGCCAGCAATTATTTATTTATATTTTTGCAAGCGTAGCCAGAAGTAATTTTTCCAATTAGTTACAAAATTTAAATAATATTTTTCGGTTTTCTATACTCCAATTTAATATAACCTCATTTTTTTTATTTAATTTTTTTTTTATATATATTTGCATAGATTTAGAAAAGCTATAAATTTATAATATTTCTGAGATTTCTCAAATTTTATAGACAATATTTTTTTCAATAAATTTGAAAAAAGTAGTTTGAGCAACTATGAAAATTCGAAAAATAATTTGAAAAAAAGTAGTTTGAAAAACTATAAAAAATGTTATTTTTCTTAAATCTTTCTTCTCAACAAAATTCTTAAAAAAAAATTGTATTGGCTCATATTTAATTAAAAAATTTAAAAATTTTGGGTATTTTCTTTATGAGAAATAATTAAATAGCTTATTAATTTATTTACTTTGATTACTCTACACTGTTGTTAAACAAATTTTTAAAGATAAGTAGTTTCAAAGAAAAAATGGAATTTTTGTATTTGATTTATTTGAAAACTTGTCTATTTTTATAAAGGGATATTTATAAGTTTTTCAATCCGACCATTGTAGATTAATTTATTTATCATAATCCGAATAATAAGCACTTATTACTCTGCACTTTATCACTAAGCTCAGTAGCGAATTCCATAGAAAAGTGGCTATACAGCAATATTGGCTTACTTTTAGGATTATTAGAGATATTTTTTGGGTTTTTTTTTGGGGCGGAGGCAAAAGTGAACACAAATGCTCGTTAAAGCTGTGACCCGAGGGCTTGGTTAAGCAATTTTTCAATTGAAATTCTTTGGCAAGGCAAAGAAGAAAACAATTGTTAATGATTGAATCGCATATTTATGATATCGATTTTTTATTACTTGTTGCGATCAAAATGTCAATTGGCCATATTTAATTGCTAATTGCATTGCATTGAGACACTCATCGACTTTCTATAAAATGCAAATAATCATAGTAAATAAATATCTCAATTCGCGCTGAGAGATCGAGAGATCTTAAGCTTCAAAACCGAACGACCTTCATATCGCTCATACGCATTGGAGACCGTACAATTGCATTTATTATGTGAGAGAATTTTAATTAATTTACACTTTAAATCTTTTGTTATATCAACTGAAAAACTTACCGCAATTAGTTGCACTTGCATATTGCTGCTGTGTGAAATAATTCCAATACTTCCGCAAAACTCCGAAACTTCAAGTATAGAAAAAAACCTTTTTTAATTATTTATTTTCCTTTAAGTTCCCCGTGGATTTTGTTACTTTTGGCCAGCCGTTAAACGTTGAAATGCTGGGCGCCGCAGCACTGCGGTCGGTTTTATAGCCACGTTTGCAGCTTTCTGAGGCTCTTAACTTGAAATTTATGTGAGGCGTGTGTTTCGCTTGGTTATATATACGAGTCTATATATATGTATATCTGCGATGTGAACGTTTTTGACTGTATAAAAATACAGTTAACGCATCTCGAAATGAAAGTGAACGCGATGATTTTTGCAAATTTTTGCATTTTGTTTGCGCTGTGTGAGAATTGTATGAAGCTCCGGGAACGTGCTTCAATTTTTAAATTACTCTTCGCGCGATATTTAACAGATACAAAATACTGACAGGTGGCAACGCTGCGAGCTTTATTGGTTGGAATTGGTTGTGGTACGAGCTTAAAGCGTCGTTTTTGCCTCTGGTAGAAAGCTTCGCTTAACAGGGCGTATGCGCGATGTGTGCAGCAAATGGTTGTTGCATTGGCTAAGCAAATACTATTTATTGTTGAGATTTTTATTCAAGTGGAGAAATTATTTCGACAAAATGGAAATAATATTTGAAAGATTATATAAATTTGAATGAATTCTTGAGAGAAAGATTTAAAATATAAAAAGGTCTACGTCAGACTCGAAAACTTTATTTAATACTTTTTTAAAAGAAACTTATTTTAATTTCTTATTAATTCTATAATAATAATTTTCGAATTTCTTCTATAGTAACGAACATTTTTTATTCCAAATGAATTATAAATATAAATATAGTACAACAAACTAGGCTAAGTAAGGAGAGGCGGCTGAGAAAAATGATTTTGTGTGAAGGCTCAATGACCAAATATTTCCAATATATCACAGTTAGACAACATGTAGAATCAATGTAAGCGAAGAGAGAGAGAGAGCGGGGTGAGAGTTATTAAACTATTATTCAACGTCCTTCATCAGAGTTATAGCAGCAGCGCCAATTAGGCCAGAGACACCCATAATATTCAGAGGCAGCAGCGCATCGTAGTGCTCCTAAAAAACAAAGAATTTTTAGCTAAAGGTAGAGTAAATAGAAGAAACTGCATAGCTTACCAGCTGCCATAGAAAGGGTACTAGAATCAGCGCTATACCCGACGCCAGATTGCCCATGCCAACTCCGAAATTACGTACAATTGTTGGATACTGCATCGCCGTATAGGTGGGTATTATGGCGTTATTAGCACCTATCAAACATTTGGCTGTAAAAAGTACAGAAATTACGAATAAATGAATGACAAACTGCAGACGGATAATAGAGGCATACACTGAGAGAAAAGTCTATGCTAAGAGTAGTATTTGAAATGTGCAGAAACGTTAACTAAAGACTTTTTTTGTCTGAGTGTACTCACCTATTATGGCCAAAGCAATGACGCCTGTCTGATTGTCCTCGCCTTGGGGCACCAGATTCGTGGCCAGACAGCAGAGACCCGGCATTAGCATATAGCCAAGCAGACTGCGCCTGATGCCGACTTTGAGCACCACCAAAATGCTGATACATATGGAAATTGCCTCCACACTGCCGGCTACAGCGCTGTTCACATAAATATTGCCACCCAAATTGCTCAGATGCAGCGTCAGGCCAAAATAAATAATAATCAGTGTTAGCCAAATGATCAGCGTTAGTACAGTGGTGCGCCAATATTTGCGGCCAAAGACAACTAAAAAGGGATTCTTATGTAGGTCCACATCATGGCCACACTTGGCCTCCTCCATTGAGTTAATCTTCGTGCCTTCTTCTGGAAGGGTTTGCTGCTGCTGCTGCTGTTGGAGTGGGGCTGCAAGGGGCACCGCTGCTTCCAGGGTCTTTTGATAGTTGCTGGGCAGAGTGGTGCCATTTATCTTGGCGGCACTTTCAATCAGTCGACCCAGCTCCTCAAGGCGTCCCTGCGCCAAGAGCCAGCGTGGAGACTCCGGCAGCCAATACCTGTCGAAAAAAAGCAGCACAAAATCAATAGGCATGTTCCAAAAGTCCTTTTCAACTCCATTTCTCGAAATCGAAGCTAATATTAACTTTTTGTATCCTATAAAAAACAGACTATTCCAGTGTTTTCTTTCAAAACTTTAGTCTAAAAAATGGAATATCTCTGAGTTTTTGCTATTCTTTAAGTTATATAGAACAGCCCTGAAGAATCTTGTATTTTATTGCCATTGACCAATGTGTGACACTTTGGAATTTTTCAATTGATTTCAGAGCAAATGTGGCTAATCTCTGTAGGGATAAACACCGAGGAATGCGGTGTGTGTGAGGGGGGGGCGGGGTTAGAGGCAAGTTTTCTTTCCTTTGTGTGCGTCCATTTAAAGGAATCTAATTGATTCGAAGCAACGCCAGAAATTTGCTGTCAATCGTTTGCTCAATGCTTGCCAGGAATTTTCTACACATTTTTTTATTTATCTACTTTGATGTTTCGCACTGGACGTGAAAATAACAACAATAAAAAAAAGCTTAGTCCAAGTTTTATTTATTTTTTGTTTTGCTTTCTAGCTTTTAACTCAAGTCACATACTGGTAAATAATTCAAAAGCGCACGGCTTAAAAGCAAAACAAGCGAATAAAAATGACTTAAAAACAAATAATTAAATTTAATGAGCCGCAAAAGATTCAAAACAAATTCGAATGCGACTTTAAACAGATGACAGATTTGCATATAACCCGAGAAGAAATTGTTTTAAATGTCAACTTTCATTGGCTATCAAAATAATGTACCCTATCTTTATACCCTTGCCGAGGGTATTATAACTTCGACTCGAATTGTGTAACGCCTTGAAGGCAAGTCTGATCAATCTCCTGCTAAAGAGACGAGCCAAGTCAAAGCTATCCTCAGTAGCTCATATTATTAAGTCTATGTAGAGATCTCTCTCTGCTACAGGGTATCTAGCTAGTCGGTCTAGTACAACTCTCATTTGTATGTGTTTTTTCTTTGCAGTAAATCAATTATTGCTGTTATTCGTAGCTTACCAGATGGCCAACATGGCCAGCCAAGGCCAGGAGATGACCAGCTGCAGGGTGCGCCAGTCGCGTATGAGATAGGCGATGCCGGAGGACAGGACATAGGATATAGCAACGGGCAAAATGTTTAATATGCCGATTATAGTGCGCCATTTGCCGGATACCAATTCGACGACCAACACGAAGCTAACAACAGTCACGGTCATTGATGCGAATCCAATTATAACACGTAGCGACATGAACATGGCCACCGATGTTGAGAAGGCCAAAATTCCACCTGTATTTTGTGTATGTATGCGTGTATGTGTGTGTTTGTTGCACAGGTGATAGAAACAGCGACACACAGAGAGAGGAAGGGAGACAAAATGAGAATGCCAGGTGCAAGGCCAGGCACGTAAATAAGAATGTAAAGTCAATTAAAATCCCTGCAGTAGCTGGGATGCAAATGCAAATCTGAATACAACTGAGAGCCAGCGCTTTTTCGGTACACCGAATATCTAAATACCCTTGCAGAGTAATTTTTAATGAAGTGCTAAAAGTAGCTAATTAAATTTGATCATTTATTCAATAAAAGTCAGACAAACAGACAGACGTTTATTAATTTATATATAGTCAGCTGGCCAGATTGAACCTGACTCATTGAACCTGATTGTTACATACTTCGTATGAGAATTGGCATGCCCTCTGCAAGTGTATTTAAAGCCCTTTTTTGTTGCTTCAACGTTTCAACGTTTCATATAAATGACAATTAGAAAATGGTATAAAACGTGGCTCAAATAGCAAGGGATAAATGCAATTAGCCGCAGATGATTGCACCATCAATTATTTATTTGGACCTACCGAAAATGGTTTGTATGCTGACAAAGGTCATCAGGGTGTGTCGCCGTCCAAAACGATCTGAAATCCAGCCGGAGAGCACTGCGCCCGCTGCAGCGCCCATCAGGAAGCACATTTCCACAATATTTGTTATATTATTGGAACAAACTAGGCCAAATTCCTGGACCAAAGTATTGGCATCTCCGTCCACATCGGAGAATTCAAATTGTTGGCATTGTCTATAGCCTAAATTACTCGTATCGCTGGGCCAATTAATTAACTGGCCGTTCTCAAGGATCAGCTGACTATAGTCTATATCCAGCAGCTGGCAGCCATCCGAACTTTGACTGATATTACGCCAATCGGAGATGCTAAGCTCCTGCAGATTCTCTGGTCGGGCACACCAATAATCCTTTGGAGCTGTCTGCAAGAGAGGAAAAAATTTATTATAATTCTCAACTTTAAAGTGTTGCATTTGGAAAGGTCAGTTTGATTATGCAAGCCAAAAAATGTTGAAAGTTCATTAAGCTAATTAAAAAAACATAAATAAGCGTTCAGGGTTAACTAAAAAAAAAAAAAAACTTTAAACGGGTTTAATCATAATTTAAAACTTGATAAATTTATAACTGTTGAGCTTATTAAGCTAATTATCAACTAATTTGTTCCAAAATTAGATCATTAAGTGTGGAAGTGGTGGGGGGAAGAACAAATATATAAAAAGAATGCGATTCTATATAAAGCACTTTAATTGGATTGTCTCCGATAAGATTAATTTAATGAGCTTAAGAATCTATAAAGTTCTGATTAAAATAATTCCACGTTTGCGCCAGCAATTAGAGATTATTAATATTGAGCCATAAAAATTCTTCCTGTTTGGAATGCAATTTATATTAAGCTGATTATTCAAAGAAAGAGAAACTTATATAAAAACATATTAGGGAAAAGTAATTATAGCTTTAATTATTTTAAGTATTAATAATTGGAATCATTCACACTTCACACTATGTAGTTCAAAAGTGTTTTCAAAACAAGGAAAACAAATAAGAAATATCTGAATAATGCAGGAAGTAATTTCATCGTGTAAACCCGAACTAAATTAATTACTGAAAAAAAAAAATGTAATTTCACAAACGAAGAGCTTTTAATTATCTAGAGAGACACAAAAAAAAAGGCGATAAAAAAAGTGTAAAAACTATGCCTGTTTTATTTCTTGTTGTTAACAAGTCGATAAATTCACGACAGGCACTGTAATTAGTTAATAGTAATTGGCTTTTATGATGCCACTCGAACTAGAAAAAACAATAACAAAACTGTGATTAATTAATTTACTTTTGTCAATGGCAAATGCTATTTATATACGGATATTACAGAGGGCCATATAAAAATTATACTATAAATAAGTAGTGCAGGCCAATGACTCGGGGAGTTATTAATGGGTATTACAAAATACGGGAAATTGCACAACTTTCGACGGGTCGCTTGAATGATTGATGTCTGGCTGCAAAGGAGGAGGGAGGCGAGGAGCTGAGGCAAAGAGTTTATTCACCGTTATACGGGTCTCTGCGGCACCTGGGGCGTATGCGCTATGTGGCACGGCCAGGCCTCAACAGGTTGAATTTTTCGGTTCGTTTCGTACGTGCTACAATAAAAAAGCCCTCTTGTTGTTGTTGTTGCTCGGTGTGTGAGGAAATAATTTCAAGTTCAAGTTGAAGTTCGCACAGCGAGCAGCAACAATAAACAACGCACACGTAGAAAGTGAAACAAGCGCAGGTAATGAGGGAACAAGTAAAAGTAAACGTTCTTCAAAAAAAAAATACAAAACTGCCGACCCGCTTTTTGCCTTGATTAACGATATGTGGTTGTTGTTGTAGTTGTTGCTCCGATGCCGCAAAGCGTGTCTGTGCAAGCGATGAACGCGTGAGCACGAGTAACACGAGAAACATGAGACGGCACACGCTCGCCCTACTCGTTCGTGCTAGTTCTGAAATCGAACTTGTTGGATTCAAACTGTGTTCCCCTGGCAAGTCAATCACCAGGCGAACATAATTATTGACAAGCTGTTGCGCTGCTCACAACCTCAGCAAGTGGGAGGGAGAGAAAAAGCACTCAGATCATTTAGTTGGAAAGAGAGGTGCATATGATGAGCCAAAGAGAACGAAAATTAGGGACCAAAACAAAGAGCTCGCAATTTAACTGTACTTTTTCTGTGCTTTGTTTTGATTTGTGTCAGAGTTGTTTACAATAAATGCCAAAAGTACCAGGCAAAGAGCATTCATAGCTAGCAGATGTGCATATCAAAACAAATCAAAATCAATGTACAGTTAATTCTCGCTCTCTATGCCAGATCCCTTTTCCTATACCTTGCGCTGACTGACTTTAAAACTGCTCTTTCCCTCGCACCTATTGACTTGTTCAACTTGCTATTATTTCAGTTCGCCTGGTGTTTACTTTCTGCACTTGGTGGGGTAATTTTGTTTTTCTGCCGCAAAATTTTTGAATTTTGTTTTCGCGCTCAAGCCAAAAAAACAAAATGTATGCGTGGGACGATCTTTACGTTTTAGCAGTATCAGGGGAACATAAACACAATGCAAGCTTCCACATCAAAACAAAATTGGAATTATTTTTCTCTTTGTCTGGCTCATATTAATCTGTTTGCTCTCCCTCGCACCCATTTAGTTGGCGAATTGTCTTTTGTCACCTTTTGCTCATCATAATTGTTCTCTTTGCCTATTCCTTTTTTTCGTCCTAATATGCACCTCTCTGTCTAACCTAGCTTCCATATTGAGTATGAGTGCTTGATCTCCCTCCCACCTATTAATTTGAGTACCAGAATATCAACTTGCCATGAATGCTGTTCTCTTGGTAATAATTGTTAGAAATTGGTGGGGGTAATTTTGGGTTGCAGAACGAACGAATTTTTTTTACTAAAATTAAAATTAGAAAAATAAATTTGAATTGTTTTTAGCAGAAGTAATCTGGTGCCCCGCTTCGTTAGACTCAGAATCTATTTCCTCGATACTGGGACTCGCTTTAAAGTGTGCAGCCCTGGCAAATCAGATACCAGGCGAACAAAATTATTAGCAGGCTGATGCACTGCTTACAAACCCAACAAGTGGAAGGGAAATAAAACACATATTTACTCCGAAAGAGAGTGCCAAGCCAAAGAGCGCTTAAGTTAACAGTACTTTTACTCTGCTTTGTCTTGATATTTCTATTTTCATTTGCGCGTGCGTTCTATATGATAAATGGCAATTATCATTCTTAGCGAACGGACATGCATATCAAAACAAATAAAATCAATGCAAATTCTCGGGCTCTATGCCAGATCCCTTTTCCTATACTCCTTCTCCTTCGCAACAATTGTCTTGTTAAGCAGCATATCAACTTGCTATTATTTCGGTTTGCCTGGTGTTTATTTGCTGCACTGGGTGTGTGGGCGAATTTTTTTCTGCTGCAAAAATCTCAAGGCAAAAAAAATATATGCGTGAGATGATCGTTACGTTTTAGCAGTAACAGGGGAACATAATTCATTGCAAGCTTCAATATCAAAACAAAATTGGAATTATTCTTCTCTCCATCTAGCGTCACCTTTTGCTCAACGTACTTGCATTATTTACCTATTCCTTTTTCGTCCTATTTGCCCCTCTCTGTCTAACCAAGCTGTGATATTGACTGTGAGTGCTTGATCTCCCTCCCACCTATTGATTTGGATATCAACTTGCCATGAATGCTGTTCGCTTGGTAATAATTGTTTGAAATTGGTGGGTGTAATTTTCGGGCTGCAGAACGAACCAATTTTTTTTTTACTAAAACTAAAATTCGAAAAATAAACCGCTTCGCTGAGTTCAGGATTTATTTCCAGTGTCTGCGATACTGGGACTGCTTTAAAATGTGCATCCCTGGCAAATCAGATACCAGGCGAACAAAATTATTAGCAAGCTGATGCACTGCTTACAAACCCAACAAGTGGAAGAGAGATAAAACATACACATTGCGAACGGATTTGCATATCAAAACAAATAAAATCAAAGTACAGTTAATTCTCGCGCTCTATGCCAGATCCCTTTTCCTATACCTCGCGCTGACTGACTTTAAAAGTGCTCTCTCCCTCGCACCTATTGATTGGTTAAGCAGCACATCAACTTGCTATTATTTCAGTTCGCCTGGTGTTTACTTTCTGCACTGGGTGGGTGAATTTTGTTTTTGTGCTGCAAATCTCAAGCGAAAAAAAATATGTGCGTGGGATGATCGTTACGTTTTAGCAGTATCAGGGGAACATAATTCATTGCAAGCTTCAGCATCAAAACAAAATTCGAATTATTTTTCTCTCCATCTAGCGTAACCTTTTGGTCATCGTACTTGCATTATTTACCTATTCCTTTCTTTCGTCCTAATACGCACCTCTCTGTCTAACCAAGCTTGTATATTGAATATGAGTGCTTGATCTCCCTCCCACCTATTAATTTGAGTACCAGAATATCAACTTGCCATGAATTCTGTTCGCTTCGTAATTATTATTTAAACTTGGTGGATGTAACTTTTGGGCTACAGAACGATCAAATTGCTGTCGTATACTTTTGGGAATTTTCTGAATTTTTGTTTAGAAACTAATTTTTTAGAATTGTATAAAATTGGTATATTCTATATTATTTTATTTTATATTATAGCATTTTATATTCTATATTCAGTTTTGGTTTGAAGGTGCTTTACTGGTTTCAAAATTTATTTCCTTCTTCGATTCTTGAACTCGCTCGCTTGTTTTTAAATTGTGCGTCCCTGGCAACACCAGGCGAACAGAATCATAAGCAAGCTGAAGCGTTGCTTGAAATCTCAGCAAGTGCAAGGGAGAGAGAACATACTCATTTAGTTCGACAGAAAGAAGTGCCAAGACACAGACCGCGCCTAAGTTAACTGTACTTGTCCTTTGCTTTGTTTTGATATTCCTATTTCGATTTGTGTGTGCGTGTATATGATAATTGGCAAAGAGCATTCATATTGACCGGATATGCATATCAAAACAAAACAAAATCAATTCTTGCGCTCTATGCCAGATCCCTTTTTGTTTCTCATTTTGAGTGTGTGCTGTCTCCCTCCCACCTATTGACTTGCTCAGCAGCATATCAGTTTGCTTTGATTTCTGTTCGCCTATTATAAGAAAAATACGAAATGTGCGTTCAGTAGTAAATTTTTTTCGCTGGGTCCCCATTAGCGTGAGGCAGCATATTTTGTTTAAAGTGTCGTGACACGAGCTCATCTCTGGTTACTTTTGCCGTGCTCTGATGCCATAAAGTGTCTGTCTCTCTGTCTCGGTCCATGTTGCATGTCTCCTGTCCGTTTGTCCGTGCTTTTCGAGTGCTGTGGCGGCGCACTTGTCACGTTTGCCAGGCATTTGCATAAAGAATCGACAATGGAATTTTATACGAGTACAAAGCGTGGGTCTTAGCCGCATGATCACCACTTCAATCCCTCCTCCCCTGGCCAACTCTTTAGTGGAGTTCTTGATAAATTAGTTTGCAGATATATTTGCACGAGTTGAGGCCCGATTGTTGTCTCAGTTTGCAGCTGATTGCAATTTATTCTAATGACGACATCAGCCACACTGGTCACAGTTTAATCAGGTGTTTTTTTCTTTCTCTCTTTTTTACAGCTGTTGTTTAAAGATATTTCCTAGTCCCGAACCCAAAACTAACAATGCACCTAAGTCATCTATTTTTCTAAGGAAATTGTGCAATTTGTGGAATTAATTAATTATTAATTCTTCTACTAATTAATAGCGGTATTTACAAGGCACAATCAATACTGATTGAAGATAGCAGTCAAAACTCCCCTGACACTCAATCTACAAGAATTAATATATGAATTGTAGATTTTCTTGAATTGAAAGAATTTCAATTA
Source organism: Drosophila repletoides (assembly GCA_018150835.1). Lineage (NCBI taxonomy): Eukaryota > Metazoa > Arthropoda > Insecta > Diptera > Drosophilidae > Drosophila > Drosophila repletoides. Next base: position 1,049,340 of record JAECWQ010000202.1, read on the forward strand.
AATCTTCTTCAAATATTTTGCGAAAACTGCGTTCTAGCATTTTCGAAAATAGAAAATTAATTGCGTTGTATTATAGTGGAATTAATGGTTTTTGAAATTAAAACAACATTAAAAAGGGGGAATTTACAAGAGCCGAACAAATTTTCGGCTCGCTCTATAGAATTTTTTCAGAAAATTCATATATAATGAGATCAATTGTTCCGACTAAAAATAGGTGTGCAAATTATAGTGCTGTGAAAGGGGAATTCACAGATCATGGAAATGCGCACTTTTGAAACAATCGATTTACTAATCGATCAAAATTGCTTTATGAATTTTCAATTTGTTGAAAATCGTTTTTAGAATCGCTTTTAAGCTAACCACAAATCGTGATTTTATTAAATACAAATAAATAAGGCCCGAAACACCCTTGATATTGAACCCAAAACCTGTTCCTCACAAACCACAATATATTATTAAGTTAATTGTGCTGGGTCATTGAATGATAACTAACCTACAACTAAATATATATCGAGTTAATTATATTCATATGAGTCTCAGTATTCCCCAGTTAACTTGGTACCAGTGTGCCCACAAATATTTTAACTATTTCACTTTTATTTTTATTATTTAAAGCTTAATTAATATATTTTTAGACACCTTTTAGCGGTCGCTCTATTGGCCCGAGGCGCTAGAGTAACCTTTCCAAGTTAACCTTGGTTCACGTTCTGCCACCTGATATAGATCAGTGGGAGTGGAAGCTAATTGAAAATTGAGCAGATAAACTGGGTTACTGGTGAATATATATATATATATATATATCTGTATATTATATATATACTCTATGCAATTGATATATCGAAGCACAAGCCGATTCTTTGGCACATTTTCGACTTCACACGCGTTCAATTAAGTAGCAGTTTGACTGGAATGAACATAAACAAAAAAGTGGGGGCTTTTTTTGAGGGGGGGTTGGGTAAACGTGTTTAGTACGAGTATTAAAAATATAAAAAAATTAATAAAATAAATTGACACACGTATTAAAATGCGTTTTGGGCTATTTCAAGTCACTGAACCAGTGCCAAGAGTCGCTCGAAGAGTTCTTCCAAAGAGACGTAATACTTTCTTATCAATGCAGCACTTCAGAGTAGACTGATAACTATTATGGGCTTGCTATGGCTCAGATTATATTTATTACCACTAATTTTTTTGCTTTACTTGGCAAGGTGTCATTTTACTTGGCGTTTGTTCAAGCGCAACGATGTTAACTTGGTTAACTCACACTAATATGGCCAGTTGTAAGGTCTTCGCGGGGCGTTGACTCACCTGAAACACATAGACGAATATGTGGAACGTACAAATGGCTTGGAAAAACGATAATAGGGGACACCAAATCAATTGCCAGCGATCCAGAGAGCCCAAAAGCCTCTGGAGCGTCTTCATCTGCAGCAGCTCCAATTCCTCGTCGCTGAGTCGCTGCTCTTGGAGCAACATGGGCGAAAATTCGCCCATATTTCTCTCCTCTGTTTGCATTTGAAAATTCGCAAAGAAAATCACTCAAAATCCACCCGAAATAAAGTCAACCGACTGCGACTTGAGACACAGATCAACTGATTTGAGAATATATTTTGATTTTAGTTAATAAACGAATCAACACACTCGCACACAACAAATTCTTAATCATATGCGAATATACTCTGAATTTTATGTGCGTAAGATTATGATTTACATGCCTCGCTCATATATATCTCTCTATATATATATATAAGCGACTCTTAGTAGACCTGAAGCTGGGGAGGTTACTCTTACAACTGAGCCAGGTGTTAAGTAAACGAATTGGAAGTCGGAGAGTTACACAGGTGCGGCTCTACTCGCAGATTTTCCAGAAGATAAAGTTCAACCAGCTAAGAGCTGCGCTCGACATAATCAGTTGAACTAAAGTATAAATTAAGCCCCGAAATGAGCGAAAGATTGATCTCAGAATACAGCTGTAGTTGGCGAGATAAAGAGAGACATTTTTGGGCTTTTAAATTTTGGAATTTTTCAAATATTTTTGTATTATTTTTTACCCGAAATTGTAGCCATTTTATCTTCGCTGTAGATTCAACTTATTCAGTTTAATTAATTAAATAACTCGGCATTTATACGTGTAATTATAATATATCTCAAATTCATTAAATTAAACAAAGAATGTAGTTTTCTTCTTGAAAATGTATCTTTAAGATACATATTTCCGGCCAATTGCAATGCTTTGGGTTCTTACATCATAAGTGTTTTTAATATGCAGCCAAGCTTATAACTGGTAGCTAGAAACATGCAATTATCGGATGGTAAATATCGGTGCTTAGATATTTCTCAAGTTCTCGACTGCTGCAACTTGGCTTAGAGTTTATCATATGTACGTATAAACCGAATATGTCAAGGTGTCTTTTTACTACCTTTTTTTTGTTTTTGGTTACCTTTTCTACCAATTTGCTAGATGATTATCATGATTATCATCATATAAGTAGTATGAACAATCGCATCGAAGTGGTTAAATCAACGCCTGCAATTGACTGACACGCAAAACTATCTGACAGATACTTCTCCACTCGCCGCAGTGACAAATGATGCCGCAGTGCAAAAAGGTAAAAAAAAAGTAAATATCTAAGGTCCATTAGGTGCGTATGGAATATAATTCCGATGCAAATCACTTGAAGGTCGCACACGACCGACTTTTTTTTAGCCTAGTCTCGCCATAACACGCCACACGCGACGTTGAATATGGTTTAAGGCTATGGCGCTGTCTACGAAATTATGGCAAATTAGATTTTCAGTTGCTTTTTGATTAATGTCCGCACTATTATTGACACTTTTTTTTTCTTTGAATTATTTACTAGACAAAAAACAAAAACAATGCCAAGTGCTGACTGCAAAACCCCCCGAAAAGGCCTTATCAAAAGTGGTCGAAAGAGATTACACGAGCCAATTATTTGTGCGAGATTTGATATTGATTACACGAGCCAACAAAAGTAACGAAGCTACAGAAATTGCAGTTAAATAGGTCAGTGATACGAAAAGCATAAAAAAAAGGTATATATAAATATCAGGCAAAAGAAGCTTAGTTAAAAAGGATATTGAGAACAGAGCCTGCAAGCCGAAGCTAAAGATTTCGAGCCAGGACATGCGCCTACTTTCCGAATTGAGAAAAATTTGAATGCAGCAAGGTTTGAATTCAAATCTTTAGCTTGAAATCTCGTCTGGTTTCGAGTCGGTGAGTGTAAGGATTAAATTATTTAAATACGCATCTGACTTAATTAGTCAGTGTTGAATATTTTGTTGACTAGTGTTCCCATTTCAATTGATTGTCAAATTAAAATGATTTATATTTTGCGACTCTCCAGACTGCGTCTAATGGTGCGATAGCACTTAAAAATAGATGTAAAAATACGTACGAAAATATTATTATTATTTTTTTATACTTTTTAATTGCGTACTTGCCCTAATATAGTAGTATTAATCTAATAATACGTTGCGGAGTCTTACGCAAACTACTGATAAATAATTGTATTGTGCTTCGGGTTGGCCGAAACTGAAGCTTTCTCTATTCATAATTAACTGCAAATCACCGAATCGAACAATTATCAAAACTGTTGCAAGTCAAAAACTGCCCTCGATCTGTTTTTGTTGTTCACCCAAGAAAAAAAAAAGAAGAGGAAAAAAAAAACAAAGCTGAAGAAAAATCAATCAAGTGTGTAAATATTTGCGAATAAATAAAGACTTACCTGAAACACAAACATGAATAAATGAAATGTTGTTGGTATCTGGAATAGGCAGAGTAGAAAAGTCCACAGGAAGCTCCATTTGCGATAATGGCCCAAAAAGTTGGATAGCACATCGCTATCGATATCCTGGCTAAGATCCTTGGCGGCTGGCAAGGCTATATCAGCTGCAGTTGTTGTTGTTGTTGGCGGTGGCATTAGGCCAACCTTCTTTAAGTCATCCGAATGACGACGGAAATCCATGGCAATAACACTTATTTCCGGTGTGCCTGGTACGGGCTTTGTTTCGCGATAACCGCCATAAAGGTTCGAATCAAGGCTGCCCCGTGAGCTACCAACGCAATCGAAATTCAGGGAACCGCGTCGCAGCACGCCACTCATAGCGATTATCAAGAAAATATTCCAAAATTTTTATATATCACTTGAAAAATGTTTCCGTTTAGATTCGTTTGGAATTATTCGCTGATCGATTGCATTGCTTGAAGTCGCGTCGCTGATTGTTTTGCTTTGCTTTTGGCCGACGATCTAAATCCGTTAAAAGTTGCGCCAAGCTCTCTTATAAATGGCTAAAAAAGCTCAAAAAAAAAGCTCTGCTAGACGGCGGCATTGCCAGCCGCAAAAAAAGCGCTAAACTTTTTTTTTTTGCCTAAGACAACGACTTGAAAGTTGTCGTAGGTTGTGAAGCTTTTTATGCGCTTGCAGAGGGTATTATAACTTTGTCGCGAAGTGTGTGACGCTTCGACCCCAAAAAGACGATGAGAGGCGTCAATATAGTCGGCCTAAAAGCCTTCTCTTTGTTGCAGGCAGCACATATCTAGGAACCGGCTAGATCAGACAACTATATAGCATACAATAGTTGCTGTAGAAAGCAGAGCTCCAGCAGTTGTTGTATGAAAAACTTTATTGTTTCCCGCGGCATCTTTTACAGGGTATATAGTAAAAGATACTTTGAGCAACCTTAAGGTTTTATTGTACTCTACTTTATGATAATTAATCGGTCAGTCTGCAAGGGTATCTACTGTTCGATCAGACAACTATATCATATACAATATTCGCTGTAGAAAACAACGCTTCAGAAGTTGCTGTATGAAAAACTTCATTGTTTCTCGATGCGTCTTTTACAGGGTATATAGTAAAAGATACTTTGTGAGAAACCTTAAAGTTTTACTATACTCTACCTTATCATAATCAATCGGTCAGTCTGCAAGGGTATTTATTCTTCGATCAGATAACTAGATCACATAGTAGCTGTAGAAATCAAAGGTCTAGAAGTTGTTTTATGAGAAACTTTGTTGTTTCTTGAGGCAGCTTTTACAGGGTATAGTAAAAGTTGCTTTGAGAAAGCTTTGGCAGGGCATGTATTCTTCGGCGTGCCGAAGTGCAGCTTTTCTTCGCTAGTTTTTGTTGCTCTAAATTTGATTTTGAAAGCTTCCATTTTCCACATATTTATTTATTTATTATAATATATATATTTCATTTGACACTATAATTGCATTTATGTTGCTTTGTTTTTTTTTTTTTTTTTTTTTGGTAATTTTGATTTACAACAATTTTGTTTTATTAACATTGGTTTTTTTTTGTTGTTCCTAAAAGACGATTTAAGATGGAATATCTAAGAGTTTTACATTCATTCACATTGATCAGATTAATTTTCTTCGTTTCTTTTCTTTTCTTTTCTTTTTGATTTTATCATATAACATTAGCAAGTATTTTTACTATATATATATAGGTCTATATATATATATATTCTTGTACAAATTCTGCTGTATTTCTCTTAAAGTATTCATTAAAAAACCCATAAAATTCTACTTAGTTTGTAAGTACAGTAGACAACAAATAATAAACAAATTAATCATATAACTTATAAACAATAATAATAATAATAATGATAATAATGATAATAATAATAATAATAATAATAATAATAATATCATGTAAGTACAACAAGCATTTTGGCGTTTTCATAAGCAACAATAACAGGTTTCTTTATTTGTTTATTTATTTATTATTATTTATTATTGTTTTCAATATTTTCAACTACATACACAACATACACATACATACACATACACACACATACACATATATTAAATGCACTAGTATGGGAAATTTTTGTATATTTTCTCTATTTAATGAGCTTTCGTTGGAGCAAGCGAAATCATAAACAATTTTCGACAACGGGAAAAACAATCGTTGGCTGTACACACACACACACACATATATATATATATATATGTATATAAGTGGTGCATGTGTGTGCATAATTGACCGATATTTAAATAAATATATGTATATATTATGTATATATATATTCTAATGATTAATTGACTACATTTACCAGAGATTACATTTTTCACTTGAATTTCAGTTTCTTCTGCTTTTGTTATTTGTTATTTGTTATAAAACATTTAATAATAATAATAGACACGAGCACAACAACAACAACAACAACAACAACAACAACAACAAGATTATGTATACGTTGACATATTGACAGATTGACAAGAATAATTAGCTTTCTTTTCATTGCGTTGTTGATAGAGTTAATAATTTAGCAATACTTTTTTACTATTTATATATATATGCATTAACAATTTATTCATATATATATTTTCCCTTTTATTTAAACTTCAAATATAACTAACATTTAGTAGCCCAATTAGGCTTCAAGACGGAGAAAGAGAGAGAAGAATTCAGACCACAGCTGGCTCTACAGTGGCAGCCTACAGTATGCGGACAAATCCCGAATTAAAGCATTAATTGAATAAGCAAAAATTCGGAGTCAACTTTTCTATCTTCAATCTAAATTTTAATAGAATTTTGAGCTTTAAACTAAATTATTTAAGAGGAGAGAAAATGTCGAAATTTTAGCGGAAAAACTCGTACAAATTCTGCATCGTCTTACCAATTTCCTATAGCTTTTCCTGCAGCTTTTTATTTGAAATTTACGCGCTTCGATTAGACCGAAGACCTGAAGTTATCTAACCCAAAATTGTGAGTTTGTTTATATTTTTTGGTTGGTTTTTCTTGGTTTTTTTTGTTGCTGATGTCCTTAGGTCTAAGATAAGCTAAAAGCCATTGTTTTCCGTTAAGATTTGTTTGTATATATGTGTGTATATTAAATACGAGTACTCACTACTTGCTACGCAAACAAGGTCCTGCCTGACATTTCGCAATTGATGGCATTTAATGGACATTCGATAAATTGCGCTATTTTAATTTAATTGAGTTCCTTGGATAAAATTATTTAGTAGAAGGTGGCGGTGGCTGAGGCGGTGGATATGTCAAATCGGGTAGTATTATTATTGGTATTATCGTTTCTTTAGCTTTTACTTTGTGTGTGGTGTGTGTTGAATTAGTTCTCTGGTAGCCTGTGTGCTCTTTCTTGTTTTTTTTCTATACTTTGGACCAGCCAAAATATCTTCTAGGTGACCAAGGAGGGGTGCGAAGGGTAGAAGGATTCTTTTTTTTGTTCCTCTTCCAATTATGCAAATTTAATTTATTACACCTGCTTAGCTGCATTCTGGCGACTGGCAGCGGATGGTGGAGTTTTTCGCACCGCTGTCTCGGGTAAAAAGAGCACCACAAAACCACCAAAAATGCTCCAAGCGGTTAGCAGTGTCATCAACAGGTGGCCTTCGATTTTGTTCTGAAAAGCGAGAGGGAAAATCAGAATTTAAATAGAAAATTTCAATACACTAAAGCTGAATTGAAACACCTACCAAAAGCGATAAATAGGGCGTTAAAATGAGCGCCAATCCGGCGGCCACGTTGCAAGCGCCCACGCCCACATTGCGTATGGCTGTCGGATAGAGTTCCGCCGTATAGACGGGCATTATGGTATTTCCGGCGCTGATCGTAAATTTGCCCATCATCAGGAATGTGATCTTCAGCCAGAGCATATCCTCGCGTCCCTCAGTGATCGCAGCACAGCAGCAGGCGACTCCGGCCAGGAACAAAGTGGTGCAAAATAGCCATTTCTTACCCACCTTGGTAATAATGTACATGGCCACCGCAATGGCGGGTATTTCGACTAGGCCAGCTAGCGCCTACAAAGTTTAGATAGAGACGTCATCAAATATATATATATAGATATATTTCCCGATAGAAAGAAATAAACACTTGTCGGCGGGGGGTATTAAATCAAATTGGCATCAAAGGTGCGCTATGCGTTGTCAAAATAAATTATGCAATAAATTAGCTGAAAAGCGCTGTGAACATTGTGCTTGTGCTGGCAGAGCTGCGCATTTGGCGGTTTTCTAGCTACGCTCCGATTGTGCAGAAGACTGTAATATTCCATATATAAAAGACGGAAAGGCTATAACGACTCCCTTCTCAGAGAACTGATCAATAATATTTAGACTCTACCAGCCTCCCTCCTAGCCTTAGCATATTTCAGGCTAAAGCCATAATACCCTCTGCAAGGGTATAAAGAAAGGAAAGAGAATAAAGCACTTTTTTTTAGTATAATTTAACTCGTGATGAATTGGCATTCCAATGCTTTTATTATCGGAATTATTAGAATCGTAAATTTTGATTAGGTAATACTACTAATTTACCCCTGAGAGCTGATTTGCACATCATAATTTTTCTATATTCGAAATTTATTATATATTTTTTGTATAGAAGAATACTGGGCGAATAATCGGATAATTAATTTGCCTATGCCGCAAAGAACTGCTGTCTGCTTTAAAAAACAAATGTTGAGTTTTTATTTTGACAATATTTTCGGTCTGGCAGCTCGCCAAATTCCGCAGATAAAAATCTGTCAGATCTGTGGCCAGAGATTTCTATGTGGCTGGCCAGAGCTAGGCAGGAGCAGCAGCAGCAGCATGGGAAATGGGAATTTATTTTAAAGCACTTTGTAAGCAACATAATAATTCGATAGTAAACACATTTTCCACATTCTCTTTCCGTCTGTCCCAACTCAACGCGGAGCATGACAAATCCAATTAGCGGACAGTACTCGACACGGACAGGGCCGGGCACTTAGCACTTATGTTAAATGTTAAATTGCGATGGATGCTTGATGGAAACAAGTTGAGATTACAGCTGAAAAGCGACTTAAATTGCGAGTGTCTGTCAGTCAACTCACCGAATTCAAGTAGACATTGCCACCGAAGGAGCTCATGTTGAGGATGATGCCGTAGTAGACCAGATTCATGGTGAACCAAATGCATAGGAAACAAATGGAGATGCGTCTCAAGTAGCTGGATCGAAATAGATATGTGACATCCTGAGAGCTGCTCTCCTGCGTTGGCGGCGTCAGTTGATAGTCCGCTGGCAATTGTCTACCATTAAAACTGGCAGCTGCCTCAATGATGCGTCTCACTTCCTCAATTCGACCCTTGACCAGCAGCCAGCGCGGTGATTCCGGCACAACGAACCTGCAAAAAGCCAACCAAGAGCAGAAACTTAGTCATATGATACAGAAGCCAACAGATTCTACAGCTTCGTCTGGCCTGGTTCTCCTCTCCGATGATGTTTATAGTTTTCCCATACCCACGCAACGCTGTTCATTATTTATTTGCTCAGCCGATCCATGATATATATACTATATACGATTCATACAATGTATAAACAGCTATAGAATATTTTATGGGCAATTTACACATTTCACGCGCCGCGTTTACCTTTTGTGTATAATGAAAATTTGAATTGGGAAATTTTATAGCCTTACCAGAGAAAACATAGGAAAATGCCGGGAACTCCAATGCACAGCTGGAGACGTTGATAGTCTTGGGTCAAATAGGCCAAACCGGAGATGATCATATATGAAATTGGCAGTGGAAACAGATTGTACATTCCGGCTATAGTCCTCCACTTGCCATCCACATATTCTATCGCCAATATCAGACCCGAATAGGTCACCGATACGGAGACGAGTCCCAGCAGAGCTCGCAGCGTTAGGTAGAGCTCAAAGGAACTGCAGAAGTAAAGCCACAGACCTGACGGAAAAGGAGTAAAAATATTAAGTCAGTCAACAGATTAGGTTTGGGGCTTTAAATTCAAATAGAAAAATCCCTGTTTAATTAAAGCCATTTTCTCTGAAATTTATTGGCTAGCCGCAAAACTGAACACAATGCATTCCGATGGCTCTTCAATGTGGCAGTGAGAGGCCTCTCCAGTGCCTCATTAGTAATGTCCTTTTGAATGCAAATTCCAATTAAATTGTACGTGATTTAATCAACAAGGACAACAAGAGCATTGAGAGCAGGATCCACTGATGCATTGCATCCCACTCAATGCTGACCCCGTTGCCAATGCCAAGTTCAAAGTCAAAAGGGGACGCACTGCCAATGCCACTTCCGTGTGTGTGCATAGAGAGAGAGCTGACAGTAAAGGTCACTGCGGCACATGAGCACTCGTAAAGTGATGCTGGTGATGCCCCGCAGGTGGAGGGAAGGGATGGGAGGAGGTGTTCCACTTACCGAATATGGTCTGCAGCACGGCCGATATGAAGAGCATTGTTTTGCGGCCAAACTTATCGGATAGATAGCCAGAAATGATGCCACCTGTTGCAACACCCAGTAGGAAAAACATTTCGGCAACATTCTTTAAATGCTCCTTGTCGCACACCAGATCCCACTGGGAGGTCCAAGTGTTGCCCACATTATCGTTTTGCTCATATTCCCAGCTGGTGCAGGCAATCAGCTTGTCACCGCCAGCTGCCGCTGCCTCAGCTGCCTGTTGCTGCTTGGGTCATGATAAAAGCATTAGTTTAATGGGATTTTACACCTGGTTGCTTCTCTTCGTCTTTACCTGTAGCTGTGCCGGCAATGTATCATTGCTTAGCTCGCTCCAATCGATGCCCGCTCGCCGATGACAATTATCCTGGGAGCCGCTCAAATTACGCCAAATATCGACGGGCATATCCTGTAGATGGGCTGGCCTCTGGCACCAGAACTCTTTGTTGGCCGCCTGGTAAACGGATGAGGATATGTGAAAGGTATTCGGCACTTGGAACAGTGATAGCAGCACTGTCATCACCAGCTGCCATTTGCCATAGTGACCCATCAGTTCGCCAATCACATCGGTCTCATCCTCATCATCAGCTGGACTCGCTCCGGGATCCGCTGCCACTGCCATTGGTGACTGTGTGGGCGTGGTCGTGGGGGACGGCTTGATCGCTGTGTCGTGCATGGTGGCGCACAAAGGAACTGCAAAGGAAGAGTATTTTCTTTAATAGATCTCTTTGCAGGATCCTCTCCTTTAAGGACTGCCCAGCATTCCTTATGCTCAACAATATAAAAGAGAACATTGAAATTAATTTTATGGCGCGTGTCAGGCGCACACACAAAGACGCAATTAGTTAAGTGGCCAACAGAGCAATGACCAGAGAGTTCTTTGGCTGCTGGCTGCTGTTTGTTGGCCATAAACAAAGTCAGAAGCCTCTCAGAAACAGGCGAAAAGCAAATGCAGTCAGGACTTGGACTCTATTTCATTTATTACGCGAATCCGAACTCTTAACCTCCGTCCTCAGACTCTTTCGCCCAACCTTCCCCCATTCCGCCTCGAAGAACTTAACCTGGCTTCGATGGAATTCAATCACTTCGTGGGCGATTAACTACAGTCGAATCGGCCAAAGTCCGATCCAGCAAAAGTTGTGCGTGTGTGCGTGTGTGTGTGTGTGTGTGTGTGTGGGTGTGTGTGTTTGGCCACAAAGTAAAAGAATAATAGCCAAGATTTAATGTAATTGCGTTGGCAGGGGCCAGGCAGAGGCAGCAGCAGAGGCTGGGGCAGTGGCTGGTCGTCATGTTCGTTCATGTCCTTTTCTCAGTTGGCTAGTTCAACTTTTTTTCTTTCTGAATACCCTTACAAAGAGTATTATAAGCTTATGGCATTCATTTGGTTCTCCCAAGAAGAGGTTGGTTTGGAGGCTTCATTTGCAGTAATAGAAATATAGCTCCAGCCATGATTGAAGGCTCCAAATAAATTGCATTTCTCCCACTTTGGATAGAGTATTTAGTTGGTCGACTTGCTGCAGCCAGCACTACTTTCTTTTGTTCTTTTTTTTTTTTGTTTTCTATTAATTTTTTTTTTTTTTTGCTATTGCTGCTGCTGCCTTTTCTTTCAGTGCGGTCAGCGCGGCGCTTTTGTGGCGCTTTTGGCTTTGTTCGGGATTTGCCAGCTCAGCCAGTGACTGACTCTACTGACCACTGACTACTTACATAAAGCCATAGGTAACAATATCAATGCTGAATAGCCCCCCCCCCATTTGTAAGCCCCCCCACCCCCATAAAGTTTTGGCCTTAACTCAATTTAAGCTGCTTCCTGTTAGCTGCATTAAATGGTTAATCCTTTGGCCAAGTTTCTCTCACTTATAATTAAACACTTTAGTTGCCCGTCGAATGGAATTAATTTCGCAATCCGTCAATATCATTAACTATTTATTTGGGCGTGTGTGGGCGTGGCAGGATTCATTTACCCAGCACACGCAATATATTCTAATACCCATTATAATATCTTATTTGATGTGAATCCTTCAGATATGTTAATTTCCAGATGGGAACTGAAGTAGAAGCTGCTGGAAATTAATCTCTTGCTTCTAGGAGCTCATTTAATATAGAGTTAATTATTTTGATGGTAAGCAGAGAAGGGTATTTGCACTCAGAAAGAGCTAGTTGGCTCTCAAAAATTGTTTAAAAACCCAAAATAATTTTATGGTTAAATGAAATAAATTCAAAGTCAATTAAATTGAGTTGGAAATTAATATTTTTAAATAGAGAAATAATTTTCTATAAATCTGTGAAAATTATGGCATAATTCATGCGAAATTACTTTTTAACTTGGCTTAAATTAGCATTCCACACGTGTGTGTGTGTGGCGCCTGCCGTATGTGCGGGTGTGTGTGTATGTGCGGTTGTGCGGCTGTGTGTGTGTGAGTCTGTTTTGCATATGTGGCCAGTTGGCCAGTTGGCTGCCGCTTGGCCGCTGCCGCAGTAAAATTCACGCCACACGCGGCACGTGATAAGCAGTTAAGCGCAAATTTTCACGCACTTGTAAACACAATAAACGAAGCGTGTCCGGGAAAAGCCGCAAGCCCCAGTGGAAACTGTGGACTCTGTGGACTGGGAAGAGAGCTGGGGGAGGCAGGGAGGGAGGACTGCTTGGTTGGGGTCCTACTGGGAAGGTCGGTAAAGTTGGGAGAGCCATGTGAAGCGCCTGGCTGGCTGGCAGGATAATTAATTATCAATTTCATAGATGTTGCACGTTGCAGCAGCAGCTGCAACACACGCATCATACACACACACACACACACACACGCACACAGCTGCGTTTTCGGTCAGTGGAGTTGCATGGGAAGCAACAGCAACAACAGCAACAACAACGAAGCGCAGTAAATGTTTGACATCGCAGGGCGGTGCCTGAAGGTCGTCGAACGTACACTCAAAAAAAATACCTTAGAAAAAAATTTATATATTTTAGAAAATAGGAATAAAGTTCTGAATGAATTTTCTATATTAAAAAATTATAGTTTTCTCGAAAGTTTATGAAAATATAAGCTTTGAATCAAGTCACAAAAATATGTCCAAAATTTACCCATTCCAAATTGAAATAAATTGTATTGAGAATTCAAAATTTTGGTTTGAAAAATGCGTTTTTTTCCTAGATAAACTTCTATTCTAACTGATTTAAAGACTTCTTTACACTCAAAAGTATACTATAAGAAAAATACTCCCAAAAAACCTACTAAAATAGAAGTTTTCTGTACTAAAATGTGCGAAGTTATCCCCGTTTTTCTCTGAGTGTAACATGGGGCCAAGAAAAGGAGGAGTAACCGTAAACTGCATGTGTCGTCAACTCAATCTCAATGCTATAAACTACGTCGTCACAATTTTACCTTCAACTCATAGGCGGTAGGCGTCATAGGGGCACACACAGAACAGAGCAGAGCAGAGCAGACATGGCGTATGCGCAATCTCTTACGGCACGCTGAAAATAACGCTAATTACAATTTGCAGCTGTCTTTCAGCTAACTGCACAAGTGACCAGGCAATCCAATAGATCAACCAACCCGTCCACACCAGACACATAGCCCCCACCCTGCCCCCCATCCATAAATTGACCCCTTTAAAATCGACAGGTTGCTGCTTAAAATTTGCATAAAATAATTAAATTAATTAATTAATTTAAATGCAAAGTTGCACAAATAAAATACTCTTTTTGCAATATTGAATAGGTACATTTTATAAAACAATATAAATCGGTTAGTTGCGCGTTGTAAATTGGATTAAAATGAAGTTAAATAAATCTATTTCTTTTACATAGAAAATTTAGGTTAATATAAAGGCAGCTAAGCCAACTAAGCGGCCTATAAATATGAAAAATATATTGAAATATTATTTAGAAATGATCCCAATTCAAGTCTGATATATATTCCTATACCAGGCACCTCTTAGAGCTCTTAAACAGACTTTCAACCATTGAAATTCTCTTTATTTATATAGGAGAGTCTAATAGCTTTCTCTACACTTAAACAAAAAATGGGGTACAAAACGAAAGAGCCTACACTCCAAGCTAGTTTTCTGAGTAAAATATTTAAGCCAAAGTAGTGAATTATATAGTCAATTATGACGTATTACACATTGACCTTTTAAAGCGAAAAACTATCAAGTGTTTTTTTCTCTGACGTATTTTGCGCTAATCGGGTGAATCTAGTTTGCTACTTTGTCTGTGTAGATTGAACGAGATTTCTGAGAAAACGAGGTAGGAATAAAAGACGTATAAGACGTATCTCAACGCCCACATTAATTCATAGAGAGAGAGAGAAATCGGGAGATGTAATGCAAATGAAGCTGTATTGCAAATTACTTTCACATAGTAAAAAGTAATCTATTATAATCTATGCGATCATAAAAATGCATCCCATTCAATAAACGCAAAAGAAAAAAGCGCGCAAATTCAAGTTCATTTGTTCACTTGGTTTATGGGGCGGATACGCGATATCTGATACGGATGCGTTTGGGTGCCGATCTCTTGACACGCTTCAACAGCTTCAGAGTATCAGCTTTAGCTCCAGATAGATGTGCCTTCAGCTGCTCATAGCTCATCGTACGCTCAATTGAAAAAGATACACACGATGCTCAAATAATAATGATTTGTTTCAATTGAAAAGTCAATGCCAGCACCAGCCCCAGCCCCAGCCTCAGTAAGGCGCCGGGTTCATCATCATCCACATCATCATTGTCTAGGTTTATTCAAACGACGATTACGAATACAAATACGAATACGAATATGTATGATTAATTAAAAGTACTTATAAATAACACTCATAGCTCAAGTTAACTGGATGCTGCCTGCTGCCTGCTGTCTGCTGGCTGTGAAAGCGCCACAATGGGCAATTTTTAATGGAATTTTCTCCAAGTCAATTTGCATAGTTGAATTATGATTTATCATTACATAACTTTAATTTATAGTTGATATGGGAAAATCTTGCTATGGATTTGAATAATAATTCAAAATGATATCAAGGAAATTCTCTTAGGGAAATACTAATTCGAAAGGCATTTAAAAATGCTCAAATAAATGTAAACAAAAAAGATTCTCTCTAGATCAATGCCAGCTCCAACCCAATTCTCTTCAGTAACTCGACAAATTCGCGAAGGCTTTGACCTTAGACTTAAGAGGAATAATTAATAAAATTGGGCTATTTATTTTGTTGGACTGAATGAAAGAATTCCCCTCGAATGAAAACCGCAATTAGCTGCAATTTTACACATTATTTGCATAGCGGAAAATCCACCGCCCTCCCAAAAAAAAAAAAAAAAAGGCGTGTAAATAATATAATAATTATAAACGCGACAATCAGTGACAAAATGTGCTAAATTATTTTCATACAAAAGAAAACGTTTAGGGAGGTTGGAACAGCCCGGGGGAGGGGCGGACCAGGAGAGAGAGAGAGATAGACAAGCTGTCGGCTGTAATTAGCGTCCATGCATATAAAAGTGCATTCACTTTCATGCTATGACTATGATAATGACAACGATGATGATGACGATGATGATGGTGTTGAGGAGAGGACGCTCAATGACGTTGCCAGGCAATTTGCACATTTATAGGATTTGTTTATTATTCAGCATTCAGCGGCAGCGCCAGCCCCCAGCTCACCTCCCTCCTAATCCCCCAAACCACCATTTGAATTGTACAACGCCTGCCAAGTGGGTAAAAGTAATCGTAATCTTTAGACATGCTCGTCTAATCGCACTATAGCCGCTAATAGTACTACGCCTAAACTGAAGAACAGAGTAAAAAAAAGTTTTATTTAATGGAAAACTCAGAGTTTTCAGTCCAAAAGAAGCTCAAATTATTATCAGGGAAGTTGTTATCAGAGCAGAAGGCTCGCCTCTGAGTAGAAAAGAACTGGCTCGATTGGAGGTCTTCTGAGGGAATTATTGAGGGGGAATTATACTAAAATAATATATATTTTAACTTGATTAAAACACCCCTAAAAACTAAATACTTTAAGAGATTTGATTCTCAGGTTTCTAAGACCAAACTTTTTCTCACATTTTTCTAGCTATCAGCCTGAGATTAGAATTAATTCGAGTGCAAAAATCTAAAAGAAATTTACGTGATTCATGAATGAAATTCCTGGATTTCTTTGTGTTTTCGTTCTGTGTAAGATTCGTAAGCTCTTAAGCGGCGACAGTTTCCGTTTGACTGAGAAATGCCGACACTCAGCCGGATGACAGCGGCCCCTCTCCGACCGACTGGCCGATCTGTCTGGATTCGCACTATGTTTTTGTCTGTCTTTCTGTCTGGCAGAACTCGTCAGTTGTCAGTCTAATTGCTTGGCTGCAAAAAAAAAAAAAAAAAACAAAAAAATCCCAAGCAACATTGCGATGTGACATTTCGGATAAGCAAACGGTCTCACGCGGCGTATGAGTAACGCATCTCATGAGAAACACGAGAATTATGGCAAATTCTCTTTATCAGTCTAATAGCCTGGTTATGCGGCTCGTTTAACGTAAATACCGTAAATTAATTTTCAATTTTTTTTTTCTATTTTTAAGCTAAATTAAACAATTTACTTTTTAATCGGCCGTTTGGTACGTGCTGCATTGAATTTTTCACGCCATGTAATTAACGATATTGATTTTGGCATTTGAACTCATAAATAAACAGAGTACAAAGTCGAAAAGCAAATATGCCCCCGCCAGATCATAGCTTTTTTTTGGCTATAGCCATAGCTATAAATTGCCAAAGATTTACGGCAAACTATTGCGACTAATCGTTCAGTAAACGCGTCGATTTATAAGGCGGAAAATTGCAAAATATAAATTGAAAAGTAATTTCTCCCGTATTCTTTTTGAGTCTAGCCCATAAGTAATTTTAATTTGGATTTTCTCCAAGTATAACCTTTAAATGAACATCCATTAAATGGACTTCAAAGCTAATGGAATATGCTCGTGCAGCACATTTGCTTTAACACTCGAATTTTTAACGTTTAAAGATTTTTTTTATTGATTTTTGAATAGTTTTTAATATACCAGATGTTTTAGCTCAATAATTAAAATAATTACAAAATTAATTACAAAATAATATTAAAAAATTTTAGTTAAATTAAATTAACAGATGTCAAGTTGTTAAATTAAATTTAATGCTCAACTTTTAAGAACCAAATTAATGCCTTCTGACTCAGACAGGTTTGAGCCCAGTTCAGGCTTCAGGCTTAGTTCAAAAATATGGAATTCTGATCCCAATGGCTTAATTTTTGAAGAAAATGGAGAATGCTTTTACAAAAATAATTTAGTATAGATTTTCTGCACTTTAAAAAGTAAAAGAAAAATACACTTAGAATGAGAATTAAGACGTATTTTTCCACACATAAAAAAGTTATTTCTAATTTGAGGATATGAATTTCTGAAGGAGTTTTAGTATACGGGAAATTCCCTAATTTCCAGTTCCAATTTTTTGTCCTGAATGTGGAAGAAAAGCTAGCATTTCTGGGACAATTGAGGAGGATTTGCTACAGTCATCCTGTAAGCTACTTGGCGCTACTAATGGTTTCATTGTTAACATAAATATAAATATGCTCTTTCATTGCTTCTGTTTTTTTTCTCTTCCTCTTTTGTATGCAGAATTTTATAATACGCGCAGCTCTAGAATATCCTGTCGTATTATGTTACCACAGAAGGACAACTTTTATATAGTACTTAATTTTGTGGCTGCTTTTTTATGGAGGAATCGATGATGGGGCATCGTTTGATTACCACAAATTGCAATCAGTTTGACAATTTAGTCAACAACTCTCATAAAATTGAGTACGAAATATATTTACAAATGATTGAAAAGAGGGAAAAATTCAAATGAAATCAAATCAATTTGCATATTCGCTGAATTAATGAGATGGGCGTGAGTGTACTCTGTCTACGTGTGTGTGTGTGTGTGTGGGTGTGTGTGGGTGTGTGTGTGGGGGTGTGTGTGTGTTTGGGTAACCTTTTCTGGCTTCTAAACTGCAAAATATGTTGATATATTATGCAAATGTTTTGCCTTTGTAGTCAAAGAAGCCGAAGAAGTAGTAGAAGCAGTGGAAGTAACACCCACCTGACTGAAACTTTTATTTTGCAAAAATTAAATCTCTTTTCTATGCTACAATAGCGAAAATACATTGCAATATTGGCCAGAAAGGAAGAGATGCAGAGGGCGAGAGAGGGAGAGAGAGAGAGCTCTCTGTCCATTGTCCTGGCTATATTGAAGGGTCCTTACAGACTTCCTTCCTTTCGCTGACTGCTGTCTGCTCTGTCCAGCTGCTAGCTTCATGATTTTCGCATTTGTTGTAAACAAACTAACAGATATGCCGCACAGAGCCCCAGAGCCACAGACCCAGACCCCACTCGTACCCAGAATTTCTATATTTCTTTTTCTGTATTATTATACTCTTCCCGGGAGTATTACAGATTTGACCAGGAGGACTCATATGCTCCGTTCCATTTACTAGAGGCAGCTGAAGCTAAAGCTGCTATAGAAAGTAGCAATAGGTCATGAGGGTTCTTGTATGGAAAACTTCTTGGTTTCTTAAGAGATTTAGATGAAACATACAAGTTAGATGTCAAAAATAGAAACTAATAAGATCAGACTACTATAGCATAAAGCTGCCATAGGAATAATCGGTCAAACTAAACCAATTTAACAGCAATTTTCACTGACTTATTCTAGTCTCTAAGGGTATCAGTTGCTCTTTGATTACAGGATTACAGGTTTCATAGAGACTTTCATAGGGTATACAAAACTTCGGCGTGCGGTAGACAACTTTTCTTGCTAGTTTGTTTTGCTTTGCTTCATTTTTTTGTTGTGTTCAAAATGTAGGTCATCAGAGCCAGTGGGCATCCATGAGTATCCTTATTTGTGCGCGTATTTTTTCGTATTTCTCTTTTTTAATATATGTATGAGCATTCATTGTTGTGAACATGAATTTGCAAATCTATTTCCATTTCGATTTATCTGTCTTCTTGTTAATGGTAATGGTGCCCCGCCTCCTCCTCCTCCTCCTCCGTAGGAGCAGCAGCAGCTGCTGTTGTTGTGTTCTTAATCGAATAGCAAATCGTTTGGCAATTTCAAATTTTTAGCCAACTAAGCCAACTGATAATCCCCTATTTCTGAGCGCCTCTTGATTACAATTTCAATTTCAAAGTGCGCTGATTTGCCAGTTTTATGCGCTCTTCCAATCAACTTCTCCTCCTCGAGGCACAACTTCCGGCTTCGGCTCTGGCTCCGGCTCCGGCTCTGGCTCTAGCTCCGGCATTAGCATAACCCAACATTTGTCGTATGAGCTGAGAGGTAACCGGCGTCAGGTGATTGCTAGCTGTTTTTTCTTTTTGTTAGCCCCTGTTTGATATTTTTTCTAGCTTTTTTTTTCTGCATGCATTGTTAAGATTTGGTTGCCAATTCCAATTGCTGCATACAAAATATACAAAAGGTTTGCCTTTGGCCTTTGTGGCAGATACTCGTATGTAAGCCCTTAATAAAGTTGCTTTTTTTTTGTATTTGTTGACTAGCTCGGCTCTCAGTTGTTCTGTGCCTGGAAACTCTTGATTATTTCATACACATTTTGAGCTATTCAATTCTACCAGAAATATACGAATATATTTAAAGTTCTAAAAGTAAAACACTCCAAAAACTCAATGCAATATTCCAAAATTTAGAGTATTCAATTGGCAACTTAGGATAATTTCTCTAGCTAACTTTTTTCAGGTAGTTTCCGGTTCAACTCTTGTTTGAACATCCGATGCGGTTCAAGTTGGAATATAGGCTATCCGGTTGGGTTCAAACCCTCCTGGAATCTTGATTATAATTGCAAGAATTGGTAATAAGATTACCAAAAATCATACGTTATTTTTTATCATGTTTTTCTCCTGCTTTTAGAGCTGCCTCTTATGATGCCGTGTCACGGCGATTAGCTTGAAACTGTATCAAAAACTGCCAAAAATATGAACTGTAAATTATATAGCCCAGATATCTATGATTATATATTCTTTTTTTAACTCATTGCTATAATTAGTTTATAGATATTTTTGTCATTTTTACGTCATATTTTTAAAGGCCGTACTCAGTTTAATTGAGCATTTATGGAGCTGAAGTGAAGAGTTAAAAGACTCTCAAGTGCGAGTACAATTAGCCGTGGCAACATCTTTTTATTGTATATTTTATAGGCCTTTTATACTGGTCTATATATACGGCTATACGAAGTTAAGGCAGCTAACTGCTTTGCTCTGCAATCCGTCAAGATAAAGTCATTGTTGTTGCTTGTTGTCGTTATTATCCTTATTGTTGTCGTTGTTGTTGCACAAACAGAAAAAACAGAAAACAGTCAGAACAGTCAGAATAGACAGGCAGACAGGCAAATAAATAAACAAAAGCTAAGTAAACACCGCTGGCGGCACATCCGCGGGGCATGCAACCATCAGGAGTAGCTCTGCCTCTGCGCCTGCCTCTAAGGATAAGGACAGGACATATATACAGACACACACACACACATAAGCTCTGCTTCTTGTTGCTGCCTCCTTAGAGATGACAAATAACTTATTCCTCTTGTATCTCTCTTATTTTTATATATCTTCATTAAGACTACAAATATGGCAGATTAATGCGGATAATATGTCCGTCGGTAAATGCATTTGCTTCTCAAGGATTAAAAGGATTCATTTTCTATATTTTATATACATTCTTCTACAAGAAAAACTTAGTATTTATTCGATTTTTTAATAAAACTATTCAAACCACCAGATTCGAATAGAAAATTCTGTAGAACAAAACTTTTGGAAGCTTTGAGAATACGACGAGTATTTCTAGATTTTTATATGTCAATCCAACTGGGAAATTTCTATTGAATTTGCAGTAAATTTCGAAGGATAAATCCCATTTCATAATTTGGAACACAAGTTGTTGTTAATATTTAAAATGAACATTCGCAGTTGTTGCTGTCACTGAAACTTAGCAATATTGCTCATCTCTGAAGCTGTTGTTGCTGCTGTGTGTTGCTGCTGCTGTTGCTGCTGCTGTGTGTTGCTGCTGTTGGTGTTGTCAACATGGCAACGTAATGAGCTTACCTTATGGATACAATACGAGTTGTTGCTGCTGCTGTTGTTGTTGCTGCTGCTGCTGCTAGACGTGGGCTAATCCTGATGCGCGTTTTACTGCACAATTGGCACCCCAAGGATGCTGCCTGCTGCTGCTGCTGCTGCCTGTCTGATTTCCTTAGCCCTTTCCTTGCTTCCTGTTGCTGTTGTTTTGATGCCTTGGCGCGGAAATCCGTTGCGCGCGTTTACTGCTGCTGCTGCTGCTGTTGCTGCTGCTGCCTGCTGCGTTTTTGATCAATTTTTAAAAGCGCACCAAACGGAAACTGACACATAAAACCGATGCTTTTTTTCTGTTGAACTGTTTATTATGCTTATTATTGTTATTCAATTTCGTAAATTGTTGATTATTTCAACTGTTATTTGTAATTTATGTAATTTATTAATGTTTGTATTTCCACTGTTAATTATAATATTAAATTAACAACATTTTTTGTGGGTACGAAAAAGAGGCAAGCTAAATTGTTGCTCATACGCCGCGTGTGGCGACACACAAATAAATAAATATTTTTGCGCGCAATTTGAAAACAAATGCAAGAGCAACAGCACAAAAAACACTAACAAAAACAACAACAGCAACAACAATATTTACTTGGCACAACAACAATTAGTTTTAGTTTGCAATAGTAAATTTAACGAGCGTTTTTATACCCTTGCAGGGGGTATCACAACTGTGCCACGAGATGTGTGAGAGGCAGCTGCCAGCCCTTAAAGTGTGTATATATTATTGATCAGGAGGATCAGTCTACTATATCATACACCTGCCACAGAAAGCAACAATCGCTACTGAAGCTTTTAAAGGACACTTTTATTGTTTCTTGGGATACCTTGATAAATCTAACAAGTTAGTTGTAAGTATAAGCTATTAGGATCAGACTACTATATCAAATAGCTGCCTTATATATTTATCTGATGCTGATTCCCAGCTGCAAGTGTATAGAGTATTCGGCGTGCCACAGCCAGTCTTTCGTTACTAGTTTTTTTGTTTTGAAAAAGAAAATGTTGAAATAAATGTCTGCTGATGCTGCTATATTTTTTATTTATTTTTTAGTGTTTTTGCTGTTGTTGTTGTTGTTGTTGCTGTGAGTGGGCTGTATATCGACTATTATATGCTCTATTTAACAGAATATCTCGTCATAGTTGTCCAAACATTGCCGGGCTCTTAGAAAATGAGATGCGGATGGGAAAACTATAAGTAAAAAAGTAGCGCTATATTGGCACATATCTCTTCGCTATATAACTGTGTATCTCAATTGTTGTTGTTGTTGTTGTTGTTGCTGTTGCTGTTGTTTAATTTATTTATTTAATTTTATACTATGCGCACTCACGCACCCACAAAAAAACGCTGTTTCTTTTCGTTTTTTTTTTTTTTTTTGTCTTTTGGCTTCAGAAAAATACACAAGAAAAAACTCTTCCTGCTGTTAATTTCTCGAATGGCTCGTATAATTCTCTATGGCGACGGCGATAATGATGGGCGACAATGTCGTCTCCGTTTCTGTCTCTGTTTGCTGTTGTTGTTCTTGTCGTTGTTGTCGTTGTTAACGTTGACGTTGTCGTTGTCGTCGTTGCCGTTGCTGTTGTTGCTGCCGTTGGTGTTGCTGTTGCTGCTGCTGATGCTGCTGCGGCGACAATTGTTCACACAACCACAACGAATGACCGAGAGCAACTGAGCGCTCGTCCGAGATGCGAAGAACTTTTATAACTTTTGCTCCTGCACGCAACGCCACTCTACTGTGGTCCATCGCCTTCAAAAGCGGCGTTGAAAATCGATTTGCCTTTTCTTATAACAATTTTCATTTATTTTCTTTTGCATTTGCATCTTTCTTTCTCTCTTTTCTTTCACATTCTTTAATAAGAGATCAAATAAATATTCTTCTGTGAAATTCTTCTTTAAAAAACATTCTTAACTTTGGTATAAATAAATTATATTTTATTTTAAAAATTATTTCCTTTTTTTTTATTTTAATTTTTAAATATTCTCAATTTAATATTTTTATCATCTCTTTTAAGAGCGCTTTTCTTTTCCAATATAAGCAAATAATTTTTAAACCCCGTTCAAATCCATTTAAAGAGCCTTTGTCTATTGCAAAAGTTTCGCGCAGAAAAAATACTTCTAGCACCACAGTGCAACGCCCGCAGCGTTGCTGCCAACGTTGACGCCGACGACAGCGAACGCGCCAATTGCTGTTGGCGCTGCTGTGGGGCTGCTGCTGCTGCTGCTGCGCTAAGACCATTCTTTGGCAGTCAGCGTCGACGCCAACGTCAGCGTCGCAACGTCGTCGCTTCATATCAGCTGCTGCTGCTGCTGTTACTGCACCAGCTGCGAGCGCTCTCTTCTGTTCTAATATTCTCTCTTCGCTTAAGCCTAAGCACTCTCTTAGCTCGCCTCGCTTGGCGCGCAAAACTGTTGCTGTTGTTATTTAATCGCCGGCATTATTTTACTCAGCGCTTATCCTATACACTGCAACTGTTAGCAATACTACTAGATAAAAATATCGAGCAATTCTGATTTATCGATTATTATAATCTACTTTTTCCACCTGGATATCCGGAACCAAAAGCTGAGACTTCACCTGAACTGAACTTATCATTGAGATACTCAGAATTGTACCTTGAAATTATTATTCTCCTGACTTTAAAGGAATTTTTGAATAGGTTTTCTCGCATAAATCCTACTTTTCTTTTAAGCCGGAAGTCATTGAACTATAAATCAATTAAGCCCACATAGATAATTTCTTTAGTACTAAGAATATGTTCACATTGACGAGAATCCATGACAGTTAGGGTATTCAATATTCGAATTAGCTTAGACTGAATAAATCATTAGGCATCTCGCTGCAGTTTGCTGCACGCCCAGTTGCATAGGACACTGGGCATTGAGCAGAGCAGCCTTAGAGTAGATCTAGTTTATATATAGAGCATTATAGCTATATATATATAGTTTTTAGTCATATTCTATAGGCTATTAGCCGACACGTGGCCATAGCCGATGATCGTTGGCCGAGAACTGACAGCGGTAATTTGGCTTGATAGATCACATCAAAAAAATGCTGACAATTTGTTGACATTTTTATATATTTATTATGTTTTTTTGGAAGGGTTTGATGATTGTTTAGCAACAATTGACGCCTGTTGCTTG
This sequence comes from Drosophila repletoides, assembly GCA_018150835.1. Lineage (NCBI taxonomy): Eukaryota > Metazoa > Arthropoda > Insecta > Diptera > Drosophilidae > Drosophila > Drosophila repletoides. The sequence goes on from JAECWQ010000202.1 coordinate 1,073,798, forward strand.
TTATTATTGCTCTTTGTTATTATTTTATTATTATTATTATTGTTCTTTACACTGTTGCCAAAGCGCACAAATATCATAAAGATGTGATTCAACCTTTTTTTTTGGCTTTATTATTTTCAATTAACAAAGGGCGCTCGTTAGCCATACAAAGGAAAATGAGTTTTTTTTGTACTTTAAAAAGGATTAATTCAATTTTAGTATTTATTTTCCAGTTAATTGTTTAATTTATGTGATTCTACTTAATCTTTTTTTATAGATAAAATATACTTTTTTTTTAATATTTTAAACAATGGAAACTTTGTTGGGCGATTTTTTATTTATTTATTATATTATTATATTATTCATGCAGAAAGGCAGAGCACAAATAAGACTCTTTGTTCAGTTGCTAAATTGTTGCTAATAGAATAATCAAATAACGCTAAGACGAAGTGTTAAAGATATGAAAGCGAATTTCATATTTTCTTCATATATTTAGCTATAAACTTGGCCAACAAAGGCTAAACAAACGCTAATAGATAGTCCCAACAGAAGCAGCAGTAAATGTTGCTCTTTGTTAAATATAATATATCAATTATTGTATTATTTTATGTATATATGTGAGCCCCTTCATTCCAAAATAAATATATTTCATTATAGGGCAATAAAATTACTATCGCTGTGATTAGCCATAGCAAAATATTACTCATACGTACATCCTGTTGTGGTCTTTTCACGGAAATATTTCCGAAATTCTATATAACACAATTGTGGAGAATATTACATACCCTAGCAGAGCGGAAATATAAATAATTTAAGGTGTCGTGGTTTTCAAGCGAAAGTTGGAATACCCTGCACAAGGGTATAAAAGGGTATAAAAATATGTGACATAATATCAACAACAACGTGGCGTATGAGTAACTTTTTAATACCGAATTAGTTTGTCAATCGGACACAAAGCAGAAATATTTATAAATTGACTAATGCAAATATTACTAAGATTTAAATAAAGCTAGAGAATTTGTTCACAAAAATATATATCGCATGCTATAGGAAATAAATATAGCATGCGATAAAAATAATTTATCGCATCTAATGCCTTGGCACGCGCGATTTGCGTTGTGCCTTTATTGTTATTGCTATTTAAATACAATTTGCATTTTGTTTATTTATAATTTTTGCAAGCAATAAAATAAATAGCTATGCAGTGTTTTTATTTATTCCTATTTTATCAATGAAATACAACAAAACCAAGGCGCAGCTGGGGACGGAGACAGAGAAGTTGATTAGGATTCCTCGAAGAGAAGTGGAGATACATAAATAAATATATATGTACTCAAACCAAGGGCGTAGACAAAGGGGATACGGTCTTAAGACCCCCGTAAAATACAGCAAATCAAACCCATTCAAAATCGCTCTACTATATAAAAGTCAACTTTCAAGCTTTTGTTGCCTTAAAAGAAAACTCGGACCCGAAAACTCAGCTACGATTTCAAGCCAGAAGATTTTGGTTAACAGTTTATACTGTTAAAAACGTTAACAGAAATGTCTGTTTTATTTTTAGATATTTAAAAATTATACTTTTTTGCAATATTAACTTTTCGCTTTTGTGTTGGCTTTGTAGGTATTTAAGCCCACTTTTATGAGCCTAAACAAAACATTCTATTTAAAAGGGCACCTCTTGGCAATACTTTGTCTTTGCCACTGGGTTTAAACGTATTCTAATTAGTTTTGTTGGCGCTACACGATTTTCATAAATTATCGGAGAAATATTTTGAATTAGCTTATTAGATTAGAGAAGCAAACGAAACGTGTGGCTAGCTGCAAAGGCCCAGTTAAGAGCCAGAGTGTGCAAATGTCACTGATTTATGGCTAACACTGTATTTGCATTTGTTATACCCTTGCAGAGGGTATTATAACTTTGCACAGAAGGAGGCATACCCTCATAAGTGTGTTTATATTAAGGGTCAAGAGGGGATGAGACGTTATAGCCATGTCCAAATAAGTCTCTTAGGTTTTGGGGGAAGAAAATGAAATTATCGGAGCCAAACAGATCGGACTACTGTAGCAAATGCTTAGGCCAGTCTTTTAGGGTATTCAATATTTGGTGCAGCCAGCTTTTGCTACTAGTTTTTGCTTTGGTTTGACCAACTTAACTGGTTTAATGGCCCAGTAAAATGGCTTGTACTTGTGTATTTGTTTGTACTCACTTTTTGCTTTCTCCTTTGAGGAGGACAGCAACGGCAGCTCCAGTTCCAAATCTAGCTCCAATTCCAGTTCGCGCTCCCGCTCCCGTTCCAGCTCCTGTTCCAGTTCCAGTTCCTGTTCCTTGGCCCGTTCCATGGCTTGAATGTCATGACTTTTTGGCATTTTGTGTGCGGTGTTTTATGCTCGTATTTGTTGTTGTATGGCAATAAACATGCATGGACATGAACTAATTAATTTTATTATTATTTTTATGCGCAAAAATTAGAATTTTTCTTCGCTGCGAGATTTGCGTATTGTTTTTGTTTTAGTTTTTTCCTCGTTATTTACGACTTGGCGCCCCCCGTCTTATCAGTGAAACGCGCGCGCTTATCACCGGCATTGGACGCACTTAGCCACTTGACCATGCGACTTATACTAAACTTAGAGCAAATACTACTATTTAATACAATATTTATTTATATTTTTTTATTGTTTTTGTTTTGTTTGTTTAATTAGAATAGCAGCGCTCTTTGCCCCACATATATCACGTTTCGCTGTTGCATATTAACAAATTTGGCAAACGTGCGGGAATTTTTACGTTACGGTTTTTGAAATGAATTTTTTTATTAACTTTTTTCCAAATCGATCGGGGCGTTTGCGTTTGTATAATTATTATTTACATATATTTTTTTAGTATTTTTCTTTTTAGTAGTTTTTTGCGAACAACGTGCGAACTGTGCAACGGACTGCGGCCAACTGACTGTAAAAATGCTGCTCTGCTCAGCCTTAAAGTCGGTTCAGTCTCCCGTCCAGTCTCTGCCTCTGGTTCTGTCTCTCTGTCCATTGAGCCGCAGCACTACACCCCCAAAAATAAATATGCATACAAGCAAAAAATAGTAAGAAAATATATTTTTGTGGCACACCGAATATTTAGATACCCTATATTGATATTGTGCGACAGCAGCTTGGACCTATGACAGCTGAAAAGATTAAAAAATTCTTGAAACTTGTTTTCTAAGACTTCAGACTGTTTAAGGAATCTAGAAAAATAGAGAAGTTACCCATAGAAAGCCTATTTTTAGACCTTATGATATAGCTGAAAAACTGGGTCTAGTTTGCATAGAGACAGACAGAGGGGGAACTTGTCTCAAGGTACTGATCAATTATATAGGCACAGACTGCACGACATAATCATAGTACCCTCTGTAAGTGTATAAAAGTAAGCCCAAATATGATGATAAATTCGCTATGTTGGCTGCCGGTTTTTTGGTCTTGTTTGTTTTGGTCTGTTTTAGTCTCTGTTTTTTTTTTCACCCGTTTTTGTTTTTACTTTTATTTTTTATAATTGCGAATGGGCAACGCTAAGAGCTCTACGGCAATGGACAAGAGATGAGGGTTTGGGATTGGCCCATTAAAATGTATTTACACGTTTCATTGAATGTATTTAAAGCACTCTCATTCATTTCATCATCCGAATGTGAATAAAAATGTGAATAAAACGAAAGGAAAACACACTGTAAAACATGGTACGCATTTAATTGACAGCTGAATAACAGACACAACACCAGAGTCAGTTATATCTGAACTGAAATAACCCCCCGATATTTGTTCAACAAATAATGCGATGATGGCATAATACACTTGTATAGAGGAGACTCGGTACGCGCTCAGTGCTAAGTAGTTGTTAACTAGAAATATTAAATTTATGATCAGCGCTCTGGCTTGAATAATTTTGTTAAAAAACTTGTGAAATTAAGTAGGCAGTGAATGATGCACGAAATTTAGCCTTAGCTAATGAGTTATAGATCACAATCGCACATATATATATATAGACATACACACAAACACACCCACAACCGGGAGAAAACACGCGCGACTTGAGGGCTGGCGAGCAAAAGTTGTACTGAAAAATGCATTGCAGAGTTTTTGCGGGCGAAAGGATCAAAGCAGAGAGCACAACAAATAACTGTACTCGGCAAATGGTGAATGGAATGCCAGGCAAAGACATTTCGAAGCGAATATCAATGCACAGTTACTTATCGCGCTCTCTGCCAGATCCATTCTTTGCGCTCGCAGCTGCTTGACTGAGCTTGGGGCGCGCGCTCTCTCACGCAGTCACGCAGTTGAGCGTTGCTCTCTCCCACCTACTGATATTGCCAGGCAAACATAATTCTTAGCAAGCGGCAATGTCAAAAGAAAATAGAATTTATGCTTCTCTCTGTCTGGCTCATCTTAATGTGTTGCTCTCTCTCTCTCGCACACGTATTGACTTAAATGATTCCCTTTTGTCATCTTTTGCTCATCGGTCGCCAAAATTCAATTGCACTCTTTGCCTCTTCCTTTCTTTCGTTCTAATATGCATCTCTCTGTCTAACTAAGGCTGCATATTGACTTTGAGTGCTGGATCTCACTCCCACCCTTTGACTTGCTGTGACTTCGATTTGCTTCTTAGAAATTTCTGCGCATTTTCTGGAAAAACTTAAAATTAAAAATGAAGATTAATTTTAGATATAATATAATTTTATTTTCAAGTGTTTATTCGACTTTAAATTTAATATTAGTCTCTATAGATTAGATTGCCTGCCTATAAAATTCAATTTAAAACTTTGCTAAAATTGGCCCCCAAAGCTCAACTCAGATGGGTTTCCAACCAAAGCTCGTGGGGAAAAGCTGTGTAGAATATCCCCGAAGAAAACTCACCTCAAGGTGAAGCTGTTTACTTTTCCCAGGATATTTTCGAGAGAGTAACCGCATAATATGGCAGGGATTTAGCACGCATTAAACAACATCAAAATAAACAAACAATTTCGCAGACAATTGCTTCAAGCAGTTCAAACAGCCGTAGAGAATTGCGGTCGGGGCAGGGTTGGGTGGGGTCCTTTGGTCCCTTTGTGGTTAGTTCCAGTTCCACTTTTAGGGGTTGGGGTGAGATTATCCTGTGGCAAAGTGCTTGCTATGTGCTGGTCGTGTGCCGTCATTGAAATTTCACAGACAAATTTGCTCTGGCTGTTTCTGTTGCTCGTGTGGATGCAAAACGCTAATCGATATGTTCCAGACTCAAATTCTTGATCCTGGCCAAAGGACCAAGGGTGTGGATGAGAAGTGACTGTGTGTGTGTGTGTGCATTTGATGGGTGCTTGTGCTTCAGTTGAGTTCTTGACGTTATCAATCTGTTTTTTATTTACTTTACTTTGTTTTTTTGTTTAGCTCAAACACTATGAGAAAATATCGTCTAAGAAACTCCACCTAAAATCCAGATGAATTACTATTTTTATATAGAAATATTCTGAAAAGATTAAGAGTTAGGAGGAAGAGTTCTACTCAAAAATTACACTCCTTACGCCTAAGATGAAAGATATTTTTTAATGCTCAAATCTAATAGCTAAGCTAAGAATTATGATATTATATATATCTATATATATATTATAAATATTACTATTTATTTAAGCCAACTACAAGTTAATAGAAACATTTTCCCTTTCTCCCAAATTAACCCAATCAAAATTGAACCCTTTTTTTAAACCGAATTCTAAATAAATCTATAAGCCCAATTAAAATGTTTGAGAGTTCCTAAGAATCAAGCAAATCCACGCAAATATGCAAATCAAATGAGATTGTATTATTTATTTCCGTTTTTATTCCCACAGTCGGTCAAGTCCGAGTGGAAGTGGAAGTATGTCCGAGATTATCGCCTTGCTCGGGCGCACTCTTTTGAAATGCGATAATTTAATTGTGGTACCATGACACATCCGCCTAGGGTGAAGGGGGGTTTAAATGCGTATAGACTCGGAATAGGGAGGGTCTTGCAAAAGTTAAATTAACAATCGTGTTTACATTGGTTTGTAACAAGATTTCACTTAAGGATGTCAGCTTTGGGCCTGCGCTGGTACCAGGCGCCGGGGCACTTACGACTTAGAGATGGGTCCGTGTCGTGTCACGGTGTAGAAACAAAGAGCTCGATTTCTGAAATCAAATGCCTTGCGTAGTATTAGAGTACTGAGTATAACCTAAAAAGCACGCAAGTCAATAGGATACAGCTTTTTAGGAGTATTATAATTGAATTATTAATTTAATTTAACATCTATTATATTTAGAAAGGCCTCAACTAAAGGGGTTCGCTTTAAGGCAGAAAAACCCCCAACCAAGTCAGACTTTAGTTATCTTCTTTTATTATTCGTGTTGCCTCGTGCTTGCTTCGTGCTCTCGTTGTATCGTGATCATCTCTAGCAGTTACCCTACATCAAAACTGATTACTGTCATCAGGTCTTTTCAGTGTGCTTGGCATGGAGTGTGCGCCGGCGCGTGTACCGAACCAATTTGACTGGTAATGAAAAGGTTTGCGCATCCGCATCCGCCCTGACATATTGTTGGCTTTGTGTTCGACTTTGCCGGCGCTGGTTTTTCGCGCCTCGAGCAGTCAGCACGCGACCTTAGGTCGCCTGGCGGGGCGGGGCGGAGCGGTTCGCAGTGCTCGTGACGCAGCTAATTTGTGCGTAAACCAAAACATCAAATAAACATAATTCAATTTGAACAATTGCCCGCTGTCTGTCTGCGGTTTCAAGTGGTTCCCTCGCAACATAACCAGAATCTCCTCCTGACTCTGCTCTTGTTTAATGAGCCGTGAAACTGTTACAGTTCTGGTATCTAACTTTTGATCTAATTGTCTCACTTTCCCGCTCCATTTGTGGTCTCGTGGGAATTCTTAGGATGCACCGGGGAAACCCTCCAAAACTTATGACAAAATTTCAACAGGTTGCTCCAGGATCAGTTCCTGCCAGCAGTTTAGGTTCAAATTACTGACAGACTAAGCGATTTCTGGCTTGCTTCGCATATGGCAGCTAGTTGGAGGGGGAGACGGGTAAACGGAGGAACTCCTCTCTCGCGTTTCTCCTCTTCTCGTCCTGGCGCTGAGGAAAACATGGCGGCTGCCTGCTGTGCGAAATATAATGGCAAAATGTCAAAAACAGGTGAAGCTCGCCTTCAAAGCAAAATATGCTGGGGAGCTTTAGCCAGTCGGCTTTAGAGACTTTTAAGTGCGCTACAGAAGGAAAGGAAAGGCAAATCTAAATTTAATTTAAACCTGGAAAAGGGAAAAATTAGGAGCTAGCCATACCCCTCGTCGTCCTATAAACATATTGAGAATTAATATGCTTAATCATTTTTAAACTCTGAGAAATCAGCTCAGAATTTTTAAATGGTTTTTTACGTTAATAATAATAATCCTAGAAGAAAACACAATTTATTCTTTCAGGATGTGCATAGATATATAAATATTTATCCAATTTCTAGCTAATAAAATGGAATTTCATTTTTATACCTTTTATTTATAAGACTTTTCGATATTCGGAAATTAAACTTCAAATCTGAGTTTTAATCTCAGCAATTAACTATCACAAAAATTGGGTAAAGTCGCAACAAATATGCCCTGTAATTTACTCACAGCCTCCGGACGGGGGCAAACGTTTTGCAGCGAAAACACCCTGTACTTGACAAGCTCCGCCCATAGAATTCAGGCGAATAGATGCAAGGATACTCGCATTTAGGGGTTGAAAACCCAGCCAAAAGGATATGTTTTGCAGGCAGAGTATTGCGGTATTTCCAATTGGATCTGCATTGGTATAAAAGGCACACAATTCCCAGGAGATGCTCTCATTATAAATGTAAACTTATTGGACAGCGGTCGGTTCAAGGTGCTCCTTATTGGAAGAGTTTAAAATTAAATACCAGAATTTCAACGATTTAAATTAAAGTCAATTAAAGCTAAACCAAATCAATAAAATGTCGCGTAATCAGTTACCAGATTCATCCTCTTCACCGCCCATAAGGTGAGATTGGGGAAGAGTGCAAAGAAAAGAGAAGGAATCTTCAGAAAGTGTCCAAAAACTTGAGTTAAAGAGAAAAATGTTTTTTGAATTAAAATAAGACTTTAAAAACCTGGTCACCGCCTTCAGGTGGCCGTGGCATCATAATTGAAAAATTAAAAATTTCCCTAAAGTTTTGAGCATATCCAGTTAAAATTTCAGTTAAATAACTCAGCTAATTGATAAGTTCAAAAATAAAATTTCTAAATCAAAAGTTGCGACGGCAAAATCACTTCAAGTTTTTATATTAAAATCAAATAATTTTATTGAAAATATTTAAAATTATATTAAAAAATCTATTCTGAAAACTTATCCTTAAGTGTTCCTTTGGATGAGATTAAAAATCCCCAAAATAAATTAAATAAAAGAAGACTTGTGAATCCTCCTTATAAATAATACTCTTTCCAGAGTTCAGACTCTCATAACTTGGTCGAAACTTGATAAATTTTCATATGGAGTACCATTAATTTTTTTAATAATATTCCAAATTTTATTGAGTCTTAAAAATTTGATAAGATTCAAATTAGATTTAAAATAGATGGAAAACTAAAGACTCTCAAGAATATTGAGCATTGGAAAAAAACAAATTAATTAATTAAAAATTAATTGACAGCCATATGCCGTATCATAATTTTGATGATGATCTCATTAATGAGCTGCCCTCCTGCATCTATGCGGGTCATCAACAGAGCGGCGTCGGTGGCGGCGGCGGCGGCGGCGTTCCGGCTGGAGGCAGTTCCTCCGGCGGCGCTGGCCTGCGCTTAAGCTCCAACAATTTGCGGCACATACAGCAGCATTATCTCCATAACAATGGTAAATTTTAGATATATAAAAGTGTAAATTAATTTAATTAAGTAAAAAATTAATCATAGAAAATCTGCTGGATTCCTCGACGTTAAATTCGAATGCCAATTCAATGATGTGCAATAGTCCCAATGCCAGCAGCAGCGGCGGCGTTGGAGGCGGCGGAGCAGGGGGTGGCGGCGCTGGTGGAGGACCCAACTCAGGCGCAGGCGGTGCAGGAGCAAATAATAATAGCAATTATGGAGCAGCTGCAGCTTCCAGCTACAAAATTCAAAGGCAACAGGCAAATGTGCGAGAAAGGAAACGCATCCAGAGGTCCGCACCAACTGGGTACACTAAATGGTCTTTTCCATTTTTTACACTTAGTTAAGGTTCTTTGTATACCCTATAAAACAGCGATCTAATGAGCATTCCTCTCCCCCTCTCCTTTTCTTGCGCTTTGCAGTAGCATAAACTCCGCCTTTGATGAGCTGCGGGTCCATGTGCCCACCTTTCCCTACGAGAAGCGTCTCAGCAAGATTGATACGCTGCGACTGGCCATAGCGTATATATCCCTGCTGCGGGAGGTCCTGCAAACCGAATACGATCCCCTCACCTATGTGGAGAAGTGTCTGCGTGGTGAGATCAAAGCGGATCGCGCCAATTGGAACACCAGCGACTTGACTGCTCGTCTCTCCTGGATCAACTGGGAGAATCTGGGCGTTCACCCAGGCCGACGCACACTGCTCACCTCTCTGGCGCTGTCCTCGGAACCCATGTGTGGTGCCCACTGTGGCATGCCCTAAGAAATATCAGCATTTAATTCCAGCTTAGCCCAGCTGAGTTTGGATATATATCAAAATTCGAACAGAACAATCTCAATTTAATGGAATTTTAGTAGGAATAGCAATATGAAAACTTATCAGAACTTCAAAAATCCAACTCTTTAAAACTATTTAAAATTAATAACAAGTTTTAGACTAAAAAAACAAAGAATTAAATTTTACTCATAAAATAACTGGACAGCTCCGAATTCCACTTTCGAGTGGATTTCAGCTGGCAAAAAAGAGCATCCAAAGACTGTAATGCTAAGCAGCTCTGAAAAGTATGCTGCACTTTTTTGTGGAATTCATTCCAAGCAGAATGGGCAAGTCCTATCAAAACTGATTCTTAATTAAAATTATATGTAATTCTTTAATATTAGACTACACTCTATGCGCTCCAATAAACGTCTTCCCTATGTAATATTTAATTAAATATTTATGTAATTCATTTAATAAACTTCCAAATAATCATATAAAATTTAGATCAAGATTGCACATAAATTTTCTAAAAAATCAGAAGTTAATTAGTGGAAAATGGGGGTTAAGAGATAGAGGGGAAGAAATCTTACTTAAACGGAATTCAGTTTAAGAGCTTTTGGAACACCCTTTTCCTCTTCCCAGAGGAAAAACGCTTTTCTTTTAAAGAAAAATGCATTGTTATCAAGTTTCTAACAAATAGCGGTAATATTTATTGAAAAAGCATTTTATTTTTGCACTAAACGACGACACAATATTTGTTTTTTACTCGTAGTTCGTTGGGATTTTGGGCCTGCAGCAGAGAGGCCTGTACCCGGTTTACATACTTAGATATATTATGTATGTATTTAACAAATCAATTCCTCAAATTATATTTCAGGATATATATATAAAATATACGTACTATTTATATTGTTTTTCTTTCAGTGTAGACAGTGAGTATTTCTATGCAGTTTCTGACAAACTATAAACAGCAAATAGTTACAGTGAGTGTTGTAAGTTTCTTTCGTTTCGTTTTGTTTTGTACATAGCGATTGCAACTAACTATTTAACAATTTAAAAGCAGTTTATAAAATACATATACATATATCGACATATATATAATCTAGAAATTACTACAAAATAAATACTTTATTGATCAACAACAAGAGAATAGGTGTGAACACAATTCAAAATTTATACCTCCTTCATAACAAGAACATAAAAGTAATCCCTTTTCTATAGCATTTAGGCGCGGAAGATCTCTCTCTATTTCTATATATATAATAATATATATCTGGCGATTTGGCAACTACTACAACTACAGCACACATACATATTGTTTGTTTCGAATTTGGAATATTTATACTTTGGTATCATATTTTACGAATAATACTCAAAATCGGCTACAAATACACACGCACATCAAATAATTACAATTAATCATATATATATATATATATATATACTTTGCTTTGGACACATTTAAGCTACATTTCTAATAATTGAATTTTACGATTGCTTTTTTACTTTTCTCTTTCTCTTTTGTTTTCTTTTGTTCGCGTTTTATCGTCTGTTCTGTCTCTGTCTTTGTTCTGTCTTTGATTTCTTTGCTGTGTTGAGTGGGGAGGGGTCCTCCGTCTCTTAGTTTCCATTTAATACGGACACCTTTCGCAAACTCTCCAGTTCGCTGCGTTTCAAACGCAAGGAGAACATCGCCTCTATAAAGCTATGGCAGTCGGTGACTATACTGTCCTGTATCATTGTATCCCTGAACAGATTGGCCAGGGCTGCAATATCCTCGCAGGCCAGTATAGCGTTTTTGTGTGTGACAAACATCGCCAGAGCAGCACGGAAAACAATCTGTAAAATCGATTTAGGATCATAATTATATCATATATCATATATAGACGGAAGTCTAACCTTATAGCCCTCTGCGAAGACGCAATCCCAAATGCGGAGCACAGTTTCCACGGGAAGAACCTCGGCAAAAATGCAAATGAACCACTTGCTGGCTATCACCGCATAGGGCAAACCTAAGATTATAAAGCAGGGTATTATCGGGCATACTATAGAGAAGTATTCGGGGACTTACCCAAATTCTCCACATGCCGATTAACAGCCGGCACTCGCCTTATGACGAGCTCTCGGAACACGGCCAGATCACGCAGAAGATTGGCCATATTATGCGAATGATATTGGGGCACAATATTCTCCACGATGTGCTTGAGGAGCCAAAAGGATTTCTCCTCATCGTCGGTAACAATTAGCAACAATCCGGCTATATAGTTTAGGCCCTGACAGTAGCCAACATCGCGATTATGATGTGCATAGGCGCAGAGTATATTGAAGAGTCGTTCCTTTTTCGAATCAAAGTGAATATTGTCGGGAAAAGTACGAGGTAGATCGATTGATATGGAATCGCTGATTTCCTTATTGAATTGATCGATATTTAATAAACTATGATACAGATTGGGATTACGTTTCTTTGCCGCCTCGGATCCGGTGATTTTCATCCAAACATCGGCACGAAATGGTCCCGGTATCCCCTTACGTATATATCGCTTCAATTTCGGATTGATTAGACTGAGATCTGGATTCTGTTGCAATATAGCCTCCCATTTGATGCGTCGACGCGTCAGCGTCTTTAAGTAACTGTCCATGAATTTGCCATAGTTCGAATAATCGAACTTATCCCCCCTCTTAAAGCCATACTCGTCCACATCGCTGGGCGTAATTAGAAATTCATAATTATTAGTTAGTTATAAATAGCAAATTAATGTGGGCGTTTCATTTTTTACACTGCTTACAGTGCTTTTTCCAGTGGCGTATGCGGTTAGGCAAAGGGCGGTCAAAGGGGTTCAACTAGGCAAAACTATTTGAGCTCTGATTTGGGGATGCTCAGTAAATCTTTGAGTTTAGAAGGTAATAAATGTTCTACTGCCTCTGAAACCCCTTTAAAAAATTCCCAGCATACGCCACTGCTTTCTTTGTTGTTGTTATTTCTATACTCACCTAAACTTGGATACTGCGGTCGCTTCCATATGAAAAAAATTATGTCTAGTTTTTTATGTTTTTTGTTATTGCTCAGTTTAAAGTATAAAGCTAACGGCTTTTGCGCTTTGGCCCTTTAATTCAGTTTTTGTTGTTGTTGTTTTTATTGCTGTTGTTGTTGCTGTTGCTGGTTGATGGCCCCCATTAATTGCTTTGTTGTTGTTTTTTGATTTTTATTATTGTGCGCACGTTTTGCCGCTTCCGTTTTCAAGTTGCAAGCTGAATAAAAATCCAAATTTAAATCAATTTAATTAAACATTTCATTTATTTATTTATAAGACTCGTTCGCTTTTCACCTACTTTTTAACTGTGTTCGTCCTTCACAATGTTTTTGCTATTATGTGCGCTGTGTTGTTGCTTCAGTCGCTGCTGCTGCCGCTGCCTCTGCCTCAGTCGCTGCCACCGTCGCTGTTGCTGTTGTTGTAGGCGTTTTTTTTTTTTAGCGCGCCTTAGGCACTGATAACATTTCACGCACAACAGTGGGTGGGTGGGAGGGTTTTGGGTGGGTGGTGGTACACAGGTTAGGCAAGCAAAATTCTTTTATCAGCTTGCTCGGTGCCTTCTTGCAGCAGTTTCTTGCACTTTTATTATAATTTTACTATTATTATATACTGCAATAAGGCCAGTTTAATTAATTTACATTTTGTTTATTAATGTTTCAGGCTTTTCTTTGCTTCGCCCAATGTTAATGTTATGTTAGCGTAAATGTTATGAAATATTTGTTTTTAATAGCCATTGGCACTTACCTGTTAGCGTCACATTGAACAGTTTTCCGCATTTTCTGCCATATTTCATGCGAAATATAATTTGATTATTTCATTATAAGTTTTATTTTATTTTTGCTCGCCAGTCGCGAGAGCTGTTAACAGCGAACAACAGTGTCTGCTTCTTACATGACCGCGCAGGCATGGTCACTCTAATGGTAACAGCACAAAGAATGGTATTAACAGCGCGCTTAATAACAGCGCGCGTTTTTGAATAAACATTAGGGTTTCATGCGACATAAAGAAGCTAATATGTTCATATTGTTTAGTTCAACTAAAAATATAAACAGCTTAATTGGCATACAATAAAGCGGCAAAATTATATTCAATGTAAACGGCCTTTTCATCAAATGTTATCGAAGTATACTTTCATAGCGTTGCCACATCTGCCCAAACGGCAAACAGCTGTGTCGTATCGTTCCATTGACACATTATGCAATGAGGTAAAAAGCATAATAGCCGCGTTTAGTAAAACATTTTTAACAAACTGACTTATAATAAAAAATTTTAGTTCATTTAGCTAATTGTCTTATTTTCTGCATTCGTTTCTAGGCCAACGACAACAACAACAAATTGAAGAATGCTGCGCAAAGCCTCGATGATAGCCGCCGCTGTGGCCGTCGCTCCAGCCCCTCAAATTACACCCCCTGCAGACTCTTTCATCTGTCGGCCCTCCGACCTGCCCATCTACGGATCGCTGCGGAGATCAGAGTGAGTATTATTAACGGTAAATGGTTCTCGAATAGGAATCTCCCTTTGTGAAAGCGGAGGAAACTTGGGAACGGACGGTGAAGTGGACCTGACTGACCAAGGGAATTCCTTGAGGCAGGGATTCAAAACTTAAGGGAGAACTGCAGAAAAAATGACTAAGGGAAATCCTGATAATGATTGGGCACGACTGGAGTTGGGATGACTTTAAAAATTGCGGGTTTGCGGTGTCTCAGTGAAAATATTCCAATATTTTTGATAGAAGTTCAATTTCTGGGCTGCAACTCTATTAGAGGCCATAGTTGAGGTTTTCGGAAGGACTTTCAATGAACCAATACGATACTATTGCCTTCCCTGGTCCTAACAAAAAGCCCTTCTTATATATCTAAACCGATTTGCAGGCCCCGCAAGCACCCGGAAGCGCCGGCCAAGCAAAGCGCGCTGCATCAGAGCATAGAGGAAGGTGTCCGTTATGTGCGCAACGAACTGAAGACCGGATATAATGTGATATCCGATAGGACATCGGTCGTAAGCGATTACTATAATACGGCAAAAGCGCATACGCAGCGTTCCATAGATTTCCTGAATGAGCCACAGAATTCGATGCATCGCAGCGGGGCAATTGTGATGGGCGGACTGGCTGGCTTCATATTTGCGGCTCGCGGCGGCGTCATAAGGAAGATCGTTTATACCACAATTGGAGCGGGAACCGTTGCATCGTTGTGTTATCCTCGCCAGGCGGAGGAGAACGCACGCATTGTTCTGTATGAGGGCAGGAAAATCTTTGCCGTTGCCTACAATTTCATTAAAGGCGTAAAACCGGGCGAGGAAGTGCCCATTGAGCCCATACAAAAGTTTCCCACTTCGCTGCAGGATATAAAGTATTTCGCCATGGATCTTTATGACGAGGCCAAGGAAACCATATTTCCCAAGAAGAAGTAAATCTTTCGAAACGGAATTGAAACGAATCATTATCAACTAGCGGCCGTTAACTGTGCTACAATTTTAGTAAAATTTATCTACAATTTTCTGTGACATATTTCCGATCCTTTTTTTTTGTTCTAATATCGTAATGCAGTTATCGAATAACTCGATCTGTACGTTGTTGTTGTAGCGGTATTTTGCTGCTGCCCGCAATAAACTGACGCAAGCCGCGTTTCAAAACTCAACCGAAATTTGTGTTGTCTTTCATTAGAAATTTTGGGCGTATTCCTATTGAAAAACATTTTTTTTAATGGTCGTAAATAACCAAAGTGCCAAAAATAAATAGAGCCTTTTAAAGTTTGCCGAAATATGATTATTTGTACGAATATCGTAAAGGGTTACGCACATTTTGAATATTTGTTTTTAAATATTTAATTTTTACTTAATTTTAATATATGTACTTAATATTTAATAGCAGCAGCTAGTTCATAGTTCGAATATCGTAAATTTCTCCTACGCTTTTTAACATTGCACGTAGTAAACTCTAACAGTGGCTTTTATGTTAAGTTAATATGTTAATTATGCCAAATTTTGCTGTTCAATTAAAAGTCAAAGTTGCATTAACAAAAGGGAAGATAAATATTCGCTTGTGGTTGGGTTGTTTCCGCAAGTTTACCTCCTCCACTGAAAGTCGTGCTTTAAGCTTTTTTCTTGGAAGGAGCGATCTTTGGCAAAGCTCGCACGTCAGTTGCACTCTGTTCTTTCGCTGCAAAGGTCGCCGTGTGCAGACGCTTTGTTAATCGTGATTTTTTTTATATTTTTGTGCTTCTTTTTGTTTAATGTTATTGTTATGGTGTTAGTGGCGCACAAGCGCAGCATTGTAATATTATAGAATAATCTAATTTAAAGAGATTTGCTCAAAAATTACATTTTTAAATTTGTCAATTACGTCATTTTTCAATCGCCTGATTTTCCCGTTGTTTTTGCTCTCGCGATTCGTGGTCGCCATGTTGCGTATGTGAGCGGCTTTCAATCACTCTCTCTCTATCTCTGGGCGCGTGTGTGTGTGAGCAGAAGGAAGTGGAAAGAAAAGCGCGAGCGATCGGTGTTTGCGAAGGGGACACGTGTTCTTATGCTTTTTTTTTTATATTTTCTTGTGTGCGCCTGTTAAGGTATTAGTGGCACGCATGTAAATGCATAAGTGTGTGTTCTAAAAATGCATAGTTAAATAGAGAAATTACGTCATAATTCAATCGCCTAATTTATTTTCCGTATTCTTTCTCGCTGCAATGTTGCGTATGTGAGCGGCTTTCAACGTCACTCTCTCTCTCTGCGCGTGTGTGTGTGAACAGAAGGAAGTGGAAAGGAAAGCGCAAGCAGATCACATTTGCGAAAGGACTTTTTTTTTACATTTTTTTTTTGTGTGCGCTTGTTATGGTATTAGTGACACGCGTGTAAATAGAGAAATTACGTCATAATTAAATTGCCTGATTTCTGTTCGGTATTCTTTTTCTTATTATTCTCGGTTGCAATCTGACAAATGTGAGCGCCTTGCCGTCTCTCTTTCTCTGTGTGTGTGCTAGGAGAAAACATATAGAAAAGAGAGTGCGAACTGATTATCTGCTTTTGAAGTTTTCATTTGCGCAAAGAGAACATATCTTTTCGAGTGTTTTTTTTTAAATTTTTTTTTTTGTGTTCGCTTTTCGTGTGGAGTTTCGTAAAGCGCAGCATCAATAAAAATAAATTTTACCGGAAGAGCGCTGCAATGGAATGGAGTGGAATGAATGTAAGTCAGCTTTTATTATTTAAATTATTGCAAGAAATGTTATATTTTATTTAGCAAAAAACTGGTCAATCGGCTTGGAGCTTAGATGAGTTGGTTTATTCATTATTCGTCTTTCTATTAACTACATGAATCATAAAACTTATCGTATATAGAGCTATACTGGTCAAATAAGAATCTTTTTTTCTATGCTGAACTAACCTACGATAAGGCGAAATAGATTGGGTTATATTTCAGATTAGCTTTCTTTATCTCAAAATTTGTATAAGCCTATTTAAACTAATT
Source organism: Drosophila repletoides (assembly GCA_018150835.1). Classification (NCBI taxonomy): domain Eukaryota; kingdom Metazoa; phylum Arthropoda; class Insecta; order Diptera; family Drosophilidae; genus Drosophila; species Drosophila repletoides. The sequence goes on from JAECWQ010000202.1 coordinate 1,090,902, forward strand.
TCCCATTCATTTGTCTCGTCTCCTCTGCCCAAATCATATCGTATAGCCATATCAGATATGTATGTCATCACTTTTCTGGCTATCAAAATAAGTGAAAATCAATTAATATTTTAGCAGAATCTTAAGTAAAAATTTCGCTATAACTTCGAGTTGGAATTGGATAATGATTAATTGTTCAGCTCGTGTCAAATGTCACTGCTGAAAAGTGAAATTTCGCCATGCTGGGAACTTAAGATGTACAGACGGTCAGACCCTCGAAACTCTCCTCCTCTCTTCTCTCTTCTCTTTTCTACCCGCAGCAGCAGCAGCAGCTGTACAAATCGATTGTGCCAATCATTCCAATGCCTTGGGGCTATACATCATTCGATATCATCCCACTGACTGACTGAAAAGTTAATGAATGAATCGAAAATTGCCGCTGCCGTTAGCCGCAATTGTTGTACATCATTTACGCACTTGACTCGGATATGGAGAGACATCTATCTATGAGTCAAAAATTTAAGCCATTCAAAAATTGAATATTGTAATAATGATAATGCATAATTGTTGGGCTCTCTGCGCGAGGCTGGATCGATATATCGGATATCTCTTCTTAACCTCCTTTGTTTCGAAAAGATAAACCTAGATAAGATAAGAGCAGAGGCTTGGCTGTTCTCTTCCAGTTCCCAAATAAATCACACAGCAATTTTTGAATTTTTTTATAAAATATTTTCAATAGATTTTATTTTTGAGCTCATCTTTATAAATAAACTTGTTCTTTGGGCAAGATACAACATAATGATGATGTTGCATGCAATTTGTTTATAAATTAAGATAGATTTAGTTAAATTATTAAATATATATGCCTAGACTAAAATACCAACAACTGCACAATGAATATGACTCTTTTTTTTTACCTCGAAAAATACTATTTACAACAAAAATATCGATGCCATTACGAGTATATATCATTAAGTACGATTACAGAATTTTCATATTTTCATATTTTCATATTTTTTAGAGAACTTAAGATCAGCCCTACAAACAATTTTCGCTAGACTAAACTTAGTTGGGCTTGACTATGTGTGCGTGGGCGTGGCAGAAATCGCACAAAAAAATTTATATATATATCTTCTTTTTTTTTTTTAATATTTTATGTCAATGCAAATTGTTTAAATTGAAGCTAACTAAGCTTAAGATTCGTATTAAAAAATAAAATCACACAAACTTAAAAGATACAACTAATAAATTAAAACAATAACAAGAGTTGAGCACAGTTTTCTTTTGTTTTTCCTTTGATACTCCTTATCCCATATGATTATCATCTAACATGCTCCAGAATCCAGGGCACAAATTTCGATATGCGCGTACAGACGCCCGGTAAATTGGCCTCGGCGCAACCAATGCCCCACGATATAATCCCGGCTAGAAAGAAGCGGCCATCCTGCGACTTGGCCTGAAATTTAAATTTAAAGAAATATTAATAGGGCTATTGGGAAAATTAGAAAATACTCCAGAGTTAAGAGTGAGAATATTTCTAAAATCATTTTCGATAAATCTCCAATCTAAGCTTTGTCTCCAACCCTGATAAAAGATTGTTTTTTCATTGAACTTTAAAAGGAATTCAAAGGCACCTTTAGAACATTTCGGAAGTTTTTGGGGCTTAGAGCTTACCTGTAGCGGACCACCGGAGTCGCCTTGACAGGAATCCTGGCCGCCAGTTTCATAGCCAGCGCATAAAAATATATCCGGTATAAATTCCTGGCGACCGGCGCGCAGAAACATGGACTTGCAATTGTCATTACTCACAATGGGCACCGAGACCTGAATGAAAATAAAAAAAAGTGATTAAGCCAAGCAGAGCTGGGAAAGAGGAGAGGTGTCCAAGCGAAAACGTTACCTCCTGCAGCACCGAGGGCAGTGTACCGCCCTCACTGAGACGACCCCAGCCGGTGACTGTGGCATTCATGCCAATCAGTAGACTCTCCGTTTCGGGCAAACAAATGGGACTGACATGCGGAGCAAATTCAAGCGGCTGCTCCAGCTTGACCAATGCCAGATCATACTCATACGTAAAGAAATTATACTTGGGATGCACCACCTTCTTGGAGACGGCACGCTCTATGTAAGGCAGTTGCTCCTGCACATGCGAAAAATCATACTCGCCCACGCGAATCCGTATCTGTGAGATAAGTAAACTGCAGAGGGGGAAAGAAAAGCGGAAATTATATTCAGTGTTGTGTTGTGTAGTGTGAAGAAGCAGTGGCTTAGGCAGGGGGGTGCACAATGCGAAATTGTGTGATGATTTCTTTAAAAGAACCATGGGAATTATATTAGCCAACTCCAAGATATTTGTAATCTTAGACTTTCTTTAACCTGTTTAAATTGAGGTATACTACTCCATGATTAGAGTCTATTTGTTGATCGACTGGTTAGTCTCAGGCTGCAGCTTTGGGCTCGAACCCCTATAATTTTCTGCCCTGAGTACGCCTCTGCTTTTTGGGGCTGCTGAATTTGGTACTTACTCGTCCACACAGTGCCCCGCCGTGGCTATCCAGTTCTCGTTGATCAAAGCGCCACCGCAGCGATGGGTGCTGGAGAAGCCAAAGAACGAGGTGCGTCGCACAGACACCTGCCAGGGCCAACGACCGAAGGCCGCGCTCTTGCCGCCCACAATGCGCGTCTCTGGACGCGTCAGCATCGGCACGCCGCATTCTGCACAGACAGAAAAGAACAGAAAAATATTAAATTAATATTATGCTGGCTAATTTCATATCACATTTTTTAACTTCATTTTATTAAAGTCATCTTTATCAATGCCTGCACGAAGGTTTCATATTAATATGAAAATGTAGCCACTTAATAACAATTAAAGGAGGAGAAAAACAAAGAAAATTCTTAGCCATGTTTAGTGCCAGTTCAAATTTTAGGCGGGATTCAAATTAATTAATTAATTTGATAAGTGATAAGAAAATCTTTTTCATCCAAAAAAACTGTTTCATTTTTCTGCGTGTAGAATGTAACAACAACAAATTGGATAGTGTCAAACGGTGGGATGGGGCGTGGCAGTGACTCTTCTTCTAGTCGCACTTACCGCTTCGTGCAGCCGAAATGGTTTTCACATTGCCGAGGATGCCCGGCAAGCCAGTGCCAGTGCCAGTGCCTCCGTTGTGCTGAGTATCATGTGTGGAGGAGTCCGTTATCTCATTGGATTCAATGCCTGGTGTGGCCGACTGGGCTATTATGGGCTGCCGTGTGGGCTGGCTGGACAGGGTTAGACTTGGACCTGGTCGGGATGTATTTATTGTTGTGGTTGTTGTTGTGCCGGTTGTGGTGGGCCTCTGATAGGGTTTTGTGGGTTTACTTGTTGTGCTAGTTGTTGTTTTTTTCGTTGTCGTTGTTGTGGTTGTCGTTGTGCCCTTTGTGGTTGTTGTTGTTGTTGTTGTGGCGGCCACTGCTGCTGCTGCTGCTGCTGCTGCTGATGAGGATGCGGCTAATGATGTGGCCGGCGACAGCTGCAAGGAAGCCAAAAGAGTGGTAAACATTATGCTAATAGTTGCCCAAGCAGCCACAAAAAAATATTTCACATGCAAAGAATCAATTTTTCATTCCACTGCTAAATCTCAGCGGACGCAGTGAAGCTGTGCGTATGATAGGCCGACGTGCGAATACTCTAGCTCTCTATGAAAGCCTAGTAAAGGGTATAGTGATGGTATCGCTATCTTTAAAGGGGAAAGTAGCCATCATAAAAAGGGAAACTTTACAAAAACTCTTTTGTTTTCTGATCTTTTATTTACTCTTGTGAATTCCCTGTAATTTTTTACTGTATTCAAATTTGTTGTTAATCTCTAGACACTTGGTTAGGCCTGTATACCCTATCTTCTTTGCTGGAAAGGGCACAGGAACACACCCCAGAGAGACGAACCTTTTTGAGGGGCAGCAAGACAAATCTTACATCAGATTTTTTTATTTTTTTTTATTTTTTTTTTTTGCCATGGCTTTGTGCAAACAATAAAATGTCCCCCAAGGCTGTGGCCTGCCACGGCCCCAGTCAGGGAGCATCAAAGAATCAGAGAGTCCGAGAAGAACGAGGAGTAAATGACCTCGTCGCTCGTTTGTTTCGCTTTCGACATCAATGCATCACACACCGAGCCAGTGGTGCCTTTCAGAAGGGGTCCAAGCGAAATTGGAGAGATATACTACTAAGATCAATATAATACTGTGGGGCTTTTGGAATCTTGGCAATCCCCTTCCGGCAGACGCCTCTGTGCAGAGTGCACAAAATGTGCAGAATGAAGAATGAAGAATTGAGGCAGACAGGAGATGGAGACGCGTTTATTTACATACCTGAGGCCTGGTTGGCTTAGGTTTGGGTTTGGGCCTCGTCTGCCCCGACAGCATCATTGTCGTTGACGACGACGACGACGACGACGACGACGACGACGTCGTCGTCAGGGTCGGCGTTGGCGTTGGCGGTGGCCGCTGCTCGTAGACAATCGGCTTCTTTGTGGGTTTTGGCGGCTTCGAGGGACGCTGTGGTGATGGCAAATTGACTATGCCGGGCTTGGTCCAGCCGGTGGGTCGCGGCTTGGTAATAAAGCTTGGCTCGGTGGTCATCTGCCAATGCTGGTGGTGCTGCGACTGCGACTGCGCCTGCTGCTGCTGCTGCTGGTGCGTTGATGTATGCCAAATACTATCTGTGGGTTATAATTGTTGTTTGTTGTTTGATGTTGTTGCAATTTGTTGAGTTTATAAATCAGCATAACAATAGGCGCCGTTCTATATACTCACTGGAACTGGCCGTCGCCTGGCTAGCCGCACTCAGCAGATCCGGCGGCGATGTTGGCTTTGGATGTGGCCTGGACAAGGGACCCTGATGATGCGGACCAGAGGGACGTATGACCAAAGTACCGGCACCATGGGGACGCTCTATGGTTGTCATGCCACTGTATAAACAAGCGGAAAGCAAAAGTTGTTAACTCAAAATTTACATGATTCATTTTGAAAGCTTAGAGCCAGAACTTCCTGGAACTTCTGGGCTAAGAAAAGGGAAGGCGAATCTTAGCAAAAAAAATATCTGAGAGAATTTTTTAATCCTCTATAAGATCGTAATACTGGGGCCTCTGCCTGTGATAAATGCTTTTTAATAGGCCCAAAGTATACTTAAAAAATTGTATTTATGGCAGGTAAATAAGAAAATCAGTTTCGGAAAATTGTTTACAACCAAAAGAAAATATTTATTTTTCAAAGAAAGTGTTTAAGCTGTCTCTATTTGCTCACCTGATTAGCGGCTTATGGGGCTGTGGCGGCGGTCGTGGCCTCAAAGAGAGCGGTTTAGTGGGTCGCGTATATGAGAAGGCTGTCTGTGGCAGGACAATATTCTCCGTATAATTATGGGCACAGCAGGAGCCAAACATAAAGGAATCCACACACATGCCCACATGTTGTCCCTCGGACTTGATGCATTCCCAGACAAACATACAAGTGCCCTCTACGCGGCCAAAGGAGCATGGCTTGGGGCTAATTTTATAATTGTGACTTCGCTGTAGATCCGCTGGCGTATAATATCCTTCCAGGCGATGTGGACTTCTATAGAAGCTGGGCAACGAGGCACTGTCGTCCTCCAGCGTTGATGCGGGCGGGTAATCGAATTCATCACTATTATCGGGTGGTGTAATTAGCGCCCCCGTTGCTCTGCCAAGGCAATTGACTAAGATTAAGCCTAGTAATACTACTATTATTTGGTGTGTGCTCCTTCTCCCTTCTACTATCGCTGCAGTTGCTCTATTGACTAGCCAACGCTGTTTGGGCCACATCTTCGGGTCTGCGGTTCTGTACAAAAGCATTAAAAAGAGAAATATTTATTTAATCTTCTTGTTATTTTTCTATATTGATTTCAAGCAATTTCCTGATAAAACTTTGCTTGTAATAAGTTTTTCAATTATTTGGGAATCCAAAATTTTTAGAATTTGAAATGTGAAGCTAAAAATGCCCCATAAAGTCTAGTACTGAATCTATAGTATAGTTATATCAATTAATATTTGTTTTCGCTATTAGGTTAGCTTAAGAATAATCGATAGTTGCTAGAATACAAATTTATCGATACTATCGATAACTGGCATATCTGGCAGCACAAACTTAATATGCTTTTCTTAAGCTTTATAAAAAATGCAGGGTAACTTGAAAATTAATATCTGAATTAGCATTAGGTTAGCTTAAAAACAATCGATAGTTGCCAGAATAAAAAAGTATACTATCGATAACTGGATTATCGACTGGGAGCACAAATTGAATATGCTTTTCTTAAGCCTCATAGAAAATGCAGGGTAATTCAGCATTATTAGACTTGTAGCCTGCCGGAACTGCATCACACTGGCCATGTTGCAGTTGCCCTCTACCCCTTACTCCTCTTATGGACCCCCACCCCTGCGCTATGCCCCATGCACTTGTTCTACGCTATGCTCCCTACTAATTAAGTGCACTTGTCGCATGTTTCGGGGTACACTGCGAGCAACCAAAACAACTTTGAACAACAACAGCAACAACTAAAAAACGGGCACGTCGCCGCAGCGATTTCTACTCTTTATGATTTTTGTTGTTGCTGGTGTTGTTGTTGCTGTTGTTGTTGTTGTTGTTGTTGCAGTCACAGTTGTTGCAGTTTTTGCCACAGTGCAAGCAGCCAGTGACTGGTTTAATTACAACTTTTCACTTTTGCCTCATAATCAGTTTTTTTTTTTTGTGCAACAAAAAGCTAAAAAAAATTTATTGTGATCGCACGAAGAGTCGTATGCATTATTTTTATTACTGTTTTTTTTTGTTTTGTTTTTTGTTGGCAAAGACGACGACACATGCTACAATTAATAATATTATGTGCCCCAAGAGAGGGGCAGACTCCAGCGCCGAGCTCATCAAAGCGGAATCATTTTGAAATTTAATTAAAGTTTACTTAAGAGCACACGCCACAAAAAAATTAGACGTTTGTGTTGCGGCTGATGCCTCAGCAAAAAATGGAGAAAAAAATGGAGAAGAAAAATATATAAAACACCCACAAATATGTTAGCTGCCACATGCCGCATGCCACATGCCACCTGCCCCCTGGTTGACAACTTACCTGTGTCTGTTGTGTCTGATTAAAGTTGCTTGCTTCATCGGTAACGTGCCGGGCGCATGTCTATAAAGAAGCGAAAGGTTTTTCTTGTTGTTGTTATTAGGTTTTTCTCCTTTTTTTTTTTGCTGCTGCTGCTGCTCGAGAATCTCGAGTGGAATGCTGCAGCAGCTCTATAATTAGTGGATAACCCATAAGTACGAGTACCATACTACTACTCCCTCCCATATAACTATGAGTGGTCATGCATGCACTGGCAGCACTGGCGATGCACTTCACTTAAACCACTCATCCCACGCCCACCCACCTTATAAATATATACTACCATTCGATACCCTAGCGACCCACTCAATTGCATGTCTTTATCGTACCAAGATTGCGGTTACGAGTTGTACGCTATAATCGCTGGGGCTGCAGCCTTAATTCCAATTCCAGAGGAACTTACAAGTCATTTTTAATATAAAAATATATAGAAATTATTTAAAAATAGTAAAGTATTAACGAAAAGGAAAGAAACAGCCCAGCAAGGTCTGAGGTATTTATAAATCTTATTCTAAAATAAGTTGAAAGATTTAGCAATTCTAACCTAAAATTCCTTCCAAAAATAGCGCTTCTTCTGGTGTCTTCTGTACTTCTTATCAGACTGATCAGCTTTATATAATTATTTCAGACAATTTCAAGACAATAGTTCAAAAAGCAATAAATTTTATAGACTTGACCCACATTCCCTAAAAATAACAACATAGAAATTGTTATATCAAAGAAGTTAGAAAAAAAGAACAAAAAATAATAAGATCAGTGTTGCAATCTGTATGATTAATAACAATTACAGTAAATTATTTACACACTTGGGAGAGAGAGAAAAAAGAGAGAAGTAATATTTAGTGGGATAAAACCCGTTTATCGCTCAGTCTTCATCAACTAAATGTCCGGCATTTAACTTGATGGTAATTACAATACAAAATCTCCTCTTAACTCTTCCTACTGGAGGCAAACATTTTCTGCACGTCATCCTATGAGCTGTGATGATTGAAACTGAAATTGAGATCGAGTGATCGAAACTATCGAACGAGCGGGCCCACACGCTTCTATCAATTGGCCAGAGAAGAAATGTATATATATAAAAAGAAAGAGAGAGGGAGAGAGAGAGAGAGAGAGAGAGAGGGAGGGCTAAGTAAATAAAAACAGTAAACGTAATTTTCACTCTAATAACTTTATTTTTGGCTGGGAACTTTCGGCTAACTGCCACACGCCACACAATATGAGCGAGCAGCTTGAACCGTTGCAAATTAATTTCGTTACGTTTTCATTTCCTCAACAAAACGATCAGTTTAGTTGTTGCCATTGTTTTGGTTGCTTTTTTTGCTTTTTTGTTTTTCTTCTTCTTTTTTTGACTGAGTTTGAAGAGACCCAAAACGTAATTACCCCGTTTAAAGCGCTGAGAACAGAAGCAGCAGCTGCAGCAGAAGCAATCTTTTGTGCTAATGACTATCTTTTAGAAGAGCCAAAACGAACGACCCAACGATGAAAAAAGACGAGTAGCCATAGACTGACAAACGATCAGACCAGAAGCAGACTCAGACTCAGACTCGGACTTGGCCCAGGCCCTGGCCAAAGCCAAAGGCCAAACAAATTTTCGTAGCGAAAAATGTGTTTTCAACAAAGTACGAGTTGTATTAGAAAAATGCAGCTAACTGACACAGCTGACAAACAACTGAGGAACGAGCAACTCCGTGTGGATGCAACAACCACTTGCCGCTGCCGCTGTGGAGTAATTGTAATAACAATTGTGCAATTTGCGTCAGTCAAAGTTAACTTCAAGGCAAAAGGCGCTGCCTGCCGATTGAACGTTCGATTTTTGCTTGTGGCATGTGGTAAAGTGCGGAAAAGTCACAGCCCGTTTTGTAAATGCCTTGCCTCAAGCTGTCTTCCTTTTTTTTTCTCTTCATTTCATTTCCTTTCATTTTCTCCTGCCCGGTAGGCGTTTTGTCAATCGACAGACGATCGACAGGCGACGGCACAGATGACAGGCCGCCCAGGCTAATGAAAAAGATAAACAACTGGATCACACAACCAGCTAAAACAAGCAGCAACAGCAACAACAACAACAAGCACGCAACTTGTAGGCCCCCAGACTAGTTGGGGCTTCTATCTGAAGACGTTAGATAGCACATGTCCATCTATAAGTCGGCTTCTTTTGAGCCATTCGCTTGTTATAATCACAGCGCGTAACGCAAACACAATTTTTTGAGTGGCTTCTCCATGTGAAGCACACATATTGCCCGAGGCCTCAAAGAAGATGAGAGATGACGACGACGACGACGACGACGACGCTGCCTGTAAGCGGTACAGTGGCTAATAGAAGTCAATGTACCCAAAGCAAATCAGCATCGATAGTTGTGTATGAAAAATAAATGCAATCATTTAAGGCAATACACTTCCTAAATAAAGAGAATTATTTTTCAAGTATGAATAAAACCCACAATTGCAGCTGTCCATTAACTTGCTTATGGCAGTGTAAAGGCCATCAGCTGGCGCCTGTTGCTGTGAGCAGAAACGTTTTAAGGCGGCACATTAATCAATTATACTATGCGTCAACATAAACAGACATCACACATACGCAATGTGAGCCCAGAAGAAGAGCAACTCAAAATTGGAAACGCTTTGCATGCAGTCGCGTTGAAGAGCGCAAAAACTGAGAAGAAACTAAAAAAAAAAGAAAGAATGAAGACCGAAAGACTGAAATAAATGCAACACGTTTCAAGCTGTTAGGTGTCATAGTCTGGGCCATATACATAAATCACTCGGCTAGTGTCGCTCTCTCTCTCTCTCTTCTAGCTGGTTTATTAACTTGGCTGCCGCTAATGGCCGGGCCTATGTTGCACTTGAACCTTTGACTGGACCAAGAGTCTCTCCCAAAAAGAGACTCAATGCCCAGAGCCCAGTTGTTGTTATTGTTCTTGTTGTTGCTGTTGTTGCTGTTATTTTGGCTGTTGTTTGTCTGTTTGTTTATGTTTGGTTTTCAGCGTTTTTCCTCATTTAGAGCGACCCCGGCGGAACCTTTTGCCTTGTTCCCATTGTCCAAATATTTACTTTTTTCTTCTCGATGCCTTCTTCTTGTCTTGTGCAGAGCAGCATGACGTTGCTGCCAGTTGGTTTTAAGGTCGAGTTCTGTTTTATTTTGATTCTCTGCAGCTTTTTATAATTTCATTTTGAACTCGGCTAACCGTAGGCAACATAATTAATTTAGATTTAGTTGTTTTTTTTTTCTTTCTGTATTGTTGTGGGGGGTTCGAAAACTTGATTGGCCTAGCGGTGCAACGCTTTATATTCTAAATGAGTAATTTATATTTATATTCTCAATATCATAACGGTCGCACCTGTCCGGGTCTGAATAGAGCCGAAAATTAAACACCCTGAAAATGATGAGGCTTATTTCAAGGGGCTCTCACACAATATAAATCAAGCGGAGGCTACGCAAGTTTTGAACACGTGCGAACCAAAAACATTCACAAAAAATACTCATAATGAAATGGGAGCTCAGTAAACGGCCAAAATAGAAAGAAATAAAAAGAGTAGCAGTTGGCTCTTTAAGTAAAATAAAATCGTGCGGCAATCACTTTTCATTATTGAATGAATGCTCCCAAAAAAAAGCAAAAAAAAGACGTCGAACAATGAGTTTCGATCTCCATTCGTGAGTGTGACAATTTGACTGATTGAAAGTGAAAATCTTCCAAAAATATATATAAACGTCTTTAAATGCCCAAACTGAACAGCCAGCCAGCCAGCCAGCCTGTACCGGAGCCCCAGAGGAGTATATAGGTATATATATCTGGTCGTTAATTTGCATGAAATGCACGTTGGTCGGACTCACGCTCAAGCTCTCAAGCACGCCTTGAGCTGAGTTTCAGTTCCACTTTCAGTGGGTCAATCAGCATTCACTTGTCTCATTTCAGTCACTCAGCCAGTCAATTCGAATAGGGCCCAAAGCAAAGGGCCTAGACGGCGGCCTAGAGCAGCCCATATCGAGCAGCCAACCCAACAGGGGCAGCCAGAAAATTTAATGTTGGTAGCAAGTGCTGCGCTTTATGTGTTTTTATTGCAAGGTTAAAAAACCATTTGATTTATGATCATCACTAGAAGGGCGCACGCGTGACGCGTGACACGAATAATGAGCACGATCTAAATATGATTTAAATTAAACTGAGAATTTCTTTCTGCTTTTCTGAACAGGAGAAGATAGAAGTACTTTTACTTCCAGCTTGGAAGGGTATGTGGTTAGCCTTTGCTTTGTATTTCTCATACCCTACAAAAATATTTCAAATATTTCGTATTTAATTTGAAAAATATTCAACACTCTGTTTCAACTCTACTCTAATTTATCTATATTTAAATATTTATTTAATCTGTGAGAGGCGAGTAATAGACCGCTTGGCTAATGAATGCAAATACTCGTAATTATAAGTTGCTTGCTAAATGTTTGCCATTGATAATCACAGAGTGAGTGACAGATACAAGTGCGGTGTATTCGTTTCATTCATTCATTCGTCTATTCATTCATTCATTCAAAACAGGTAAACGTAGCCGTTCGTTGTGCTGTCATATTAATTATAGTTTCTAGTTGTACTCACTGAGACTACTCTGAGGCTACAACAAATGTGATGTCATTGCATGTCAATGGCCTGGCCAGAGTGCTGACACAGCAGCAACAACAACAGCAACAACAACAACAACAACAACAATAGCAACAAAAGAAGAAGAAAGTTATTATTAATGTAGTTGCTTAAAATTCTCAGAGCTGCATGAATTACTTAGTAAGAGACTTGAAGACTTGAAACTTTAACTCAATGAATAAAATTATTTTGGAAGTGAGTAAGCCTTTTTTATTACATTGTTTGCTGCTAAAAGGCCATTGCACTTAACGTTTATTAAATGTCATCAAGTAAATTGCATTCCTTAGTTAAGCTCTAATCAATAAAAAGATTTAAATGTCCTCAAATTTAGGAGGAGAAACTTGATGTTAGATTAATAGAAACTGCTTTCTTTTAGTCAAAGAATTTGAGCCAAAATATACCAGAATTTTCAAGTCTTTCGAATAGGCCTTCTTTATAAAGTTGTTCTGTTAAAAACAATACAATTTTGATGATATAACTATGCAGAGTCATACTGTATCCAAGGTCTTTCGCAGTAGCTTCAGTAACTTCATAATTATCTCAACGAAAAACAAAAGGTTGACGCATTTAAACAATTTGGCCAGCCTGCTGCGTGGAGAGGTATGGCAAACAAATTTTGACAAATGGAATAATGGGCTCAGAAATTATATAATCGGCCCAAGATGGTCACAGTTGTTGGGCTGAGCTGAGCTGCAATGAGATTCGCCAAAGGCAGCAAATATATATAGAAATTTTGTAGCTGAATTTTACTTTACGCGCAAGTGAATTGTGGAATTGTGTTTTACGAGCCCGCCGCACCTTGATTGCAGCTTATGGTGTGGTGCGGTGTGGGGGGCGCTGAAAATGGCTAAGAAAGGCAGGCTGGAAGGGGGGGAGCAGAGAGTTACGGGAACAACATTGCAACAATTATTCTGCTCGATGACTTTCGCTAATAAAACGACAGACAGACAGCGACAGACGGCAGAGACAGTGACAGTCTGTGCGGCAGGTAAATGGCACGAGAGATGGCTTCAGGTTTTTTACGAGTATTATCGTAATACTAAGATAATCGCAGCGATATGCCTCTCCAATTGCACACACACACTCGCACGTTCACATTCACACACACACACACAGTCGCATAAATGCTGATGTATGTGTAATAGTTTATAAACACAATTTTTTATTACACAATTTTTATCGCACACTGATACAAAGTTATTTGCCAATTAGAATGTCGCATTGCGATTGCGTATACGCAACGTAAGACCACCATCAAATTTTATGAAAATTACATTTAGAATTGGAAATCTACTGCCTGAAAATTAGTGTATAATAAATTGAGTTTTCAAAGTTAATTTATACAATTTTCGTATGTAAACATAATCAGCTTAGTTGGCCTTAAGCTTTGCATTAATTCAACGAATTATTGTCAAACAAATTGGAATTAAAAACTGGTAAGAAAAGCCACCGAAAACTAAATACCCTAGCTGGCTGAAATAGGCATTTGTTGTTAAGTTTCCTATGGAAGTAATAGGTTTATAGTCTATAATACCCTCTGTTAGGGCATACAAGGCTTTAAGTTAATATGGAAATTCGTTTGGGCCATAATTAAAAGCGACTTTCAGTGAAAAACTGGCTGATAATTCAATTAGTTAACTAAATACAAAGTCTCCAACATTTTTTATTGCCTCTTTCAACCTTTTGAATTCATATGTTAAGTTGGGATTGGTTGAAAAGAGCAGATCTTTGAGATAGTTTTTCCATAATTAGATAGTTTTTTTTTATATACTCACTAGACTCTCAATTAACTGTAGAATTGCCAGCCATAAATGACCGTAATTGGATCGTTGCACTGCAGCTACAATTGGACTCTGTCTGTGTGGAACACTTTGAACCACTTTAATGCGTTCTGGTTTTCTTTTTAAATTGTGAAAGAATGAAAGAACCTCTAAATTTGATTTTCACTTGCTGCCATTTTTGGCCACAGACTTTTTTCTTCTCTTTTCTTTCTTAACACGCACCACGATTTTCTTTAATTATTTTTCAAAGATCGGCACACTTTCCACCGTTTTCATGGTTAGTAAAACATCAGGTCGATAACTGCGTTGATGATGATCCACTAATGACAGAAGAAAAACTATTGTTGTTGTTGTTGCTGTTGTTGTTTTTCTTCTTTTTTTAATTGATTTTCACTCGTAAATACTTGTGGGCTATTTTATGGGGAGTTATTGCCCACGATCACGCCAACAATTCATAAAAAACAACACACAATTTTCTATGCAGCTAAAGTCTCTTAATTTCTTGCTTTGTGTTTTTATTTATTTTATTGCACAATTTTTATAGTTTTTCCTCTTATTTTTTCACTTTTCCATCAAGAATTTTCGCCTTTCTCTGTCGCATTTCTAGAAGAAGAAAAAAATAAAAAATAATTATAATCAAACGAGCAAAATAAAATGCTTGTAAATTTATGCAAAATTAAGATAAGTTTTTAGCTGCTTTTTTTTTTTTTTTTTGGGTGCAGCTGACCCTATTTGGTTCTGACGTGCTGGCTGCTTAACTGGAATAGCCAAACAAAAAAAAAAATATATCTTATAGATACAGATACTAAAATTCAAATGACCGAAACACGAGCCAGTTAGTCCAGGCAAAAGCAGAAGATTAAAAAGCAAAATTTAAAGGTGGGCAGCCGGCAGAAATTGATGTTTATCTTGATATATAAAGCGTTTTGAGCAGACAAAAAGGGAATTTCAAAAAAATATTTATATATTTGGCAAGACAGAGGCAAAATTGGTAGCTTAGGGCGACAGCAAAATCATTGATTAAAAATTAAACGCTAAACTGATAATAAGAAAGTAAGAATTAAATAATTAATTACAAGTGACCAATTAAATAATTAATTTTCAATTATTATGTGTTAAAATTTGAAATAACTAAAAATAAATTGTATGGAAAAATACTAAAATAAAAATGTTTAAAATATTTCATAAATTTCTCTTAATTTTGGCGTAATGATTTAACTTTCCTGTTAAATAAAAATATTCCAGATAAATTTTGTAATAATCTGAAAACTGTTCACACTATTTTTGTTATTTTTTCTAAATTTAATTATGAAACAATTTATTTGAAATTATTCCAAGCTAAGATATAAAAATAAGGATAAACATTATATTTATTTATAGAGGAAATAGTGAAGACACTTATTTTGTAGCTTTGGGAAATTAAAAATACTTTAAGTTTTCTCCCAGCTCTTTCTTGGCTCTTTAACATTAATTTTTATTGGCTACAATAACATTATCTTTTTTTTTTAATTTAGCTTTTCTCATCTCTTCAATTTCCTTAAGGCATTTGGCCCACATTGCGAAAGGTTATCCAATTATTTTTTGCAATGAGAGAAAAACTATAAACAAATAATTACATTTATTTATACCGGAGAAACATGATGAATTGAAACTTTTCTTTTACTAGAGTATATAAAATGGTTTTTTTCCAGCCTTTTTACCTGTCTTTCTAGCTGTCTATTTGGCTACAAATATTGCCCTTAGAAAACCAACAACAACAGTTTCCCAGCCAGCAGTCAGCAGTCAGCCTGCAACCAGCTTGGCAGCTTGGTGGTAGAAGAAACCACAAGAAATTCTGGTGGCACAGTGGTTGGCTTTCTGCTCATTAAATAAAAGATTTGCACTTCTTTCGTTTTGCATACAACGCGAAGTTGTCAACAATTAACAATTAACGTGGCTCAGTAACAATAACAGTTACTGCTAACTGGTTCGTTTCCTAAGTCTTTTGTTTGTTTTTGGAGTATGTGCCAAAGTGCTGCCAATTTTTATTGCCAACTTATCGCTTCATCCTGTCTCCGTTTATCTATGTGTTGTTGTTCCCACTGTGCTGTCGTTGTTGTTGTTGTTGTTGCTGTTGCTGCTGTTGTTGTAGTACTTCACTTAATGAATACCGTTAGGCAACGCATTCAAAAGAACAAACATCAAACTGTTAGTGGCTGCTACTATTCTACTCCAGTCGTTCTTTTTGTTGTGGCCTTAGTTTTAGCCTTAGTCTTGGCCTTTTTTGCGCTATCAAAACTAATTTATATGCAAATGCAGTTCAAGTAGTACGAGAAGCAGAAGCTGTGCAACAAAAAACTTGCAGCAGTCGTACTACCAAGTGCAACGTGCAAAACTCACAGTAACTATTCAATAAAACAGACTACAAAGAGACTGTGTTGCACTGTTTGACTGGGGCGTAGAGGGAGGCGTGGCATGCTAGTGTTGTTCTTTGGTGCCTCTAAGTGGCATTCTCTCGCTCTCTCTCTCTATCTCGCTCTGTGTTTGTGGCTGAAACGGTACGACTTGTGGCAGAACCAACACCAATACCAATGTGCCATGATTTACCGTAGAAAACAACAAAGAAATTAATTAACTGCACATGTGTGTGTGTGTGTATGTGTGTGTGTGCGAGAGTGTGTGTGAGTGCATTAGCTTTGCAGTTAAATGCTTTAGCAGCAGCAGCAGCAGCATCTGACCGGAGCAGCAGCAGCAAGAGCCAGTTGCATTTGACAGTCAGGAGCAGGCCTTGCCACTAGAAGTTGTTGCAACACACAGCTGAAAAACTGGCTGCACAATACGAGTATTAACTCACTTTTGCCAGTGCTTTTTGTTTTTATTTTTATGCCTCTTGGTGACGGCGTCGCCCAATGTTAACAAGTGGCAACGAGTGACTGCAACGTGCAGCGAGCAGCGTGCAGCGTGCAACAGCAGCTGTATGCCACAAATGTGAACTAATTAGTGTGCATGTCGCTGACAGAGTTATCGGCATGCAAAAATAAAAAACAACTGCAACAGCAGCAGCAACAGCAGCAGAGCAAGAGCAACCTGAGCAGGTCATTCGCCTGTGACAGACTGAGAGACACCCTGTTATCCTTGCTGTCAGCTTTCACGCACCAATCGCTTTGCTGATAAATTTTATTTCTTAATTAGCCGTTGCTCCAGTTCAGGCTTCACGTTCAGCAGGCCAGTGTTAATTTCAAAATTTCAACGCGTGCCGCCACAGCCAATGTTGCCACTGATGTTGATGCTGTTGCTGCTGCTGTCGCTGCTGCTGCTGCTGCTTGCAACATGTTGCAATGCGTTGACAGCGAATGCAATTTGAACTTGATGGCCGGCAACGTGACACGCATATTAAACAACCAACAACTGGAAGACGGACGGACGGACGGACGGACGAACGGACGCAGAGGGAGCTCTGAGGAGACCTGCGGCTCCGGTTTTGTAATATAGGCGGCACTTTAAATACGCATAAAGCGGCAGCGCATGCGCAATTAGTCGTGATTGAGTCGCAAGTTTATTTAACCAACGAAAGGCAGCGAAAAAGCACATATACATACACAGATATATATATATATATAACAACAACAACAACAATAATAATAAAAAATACAGATAACAGCAAAATTACCTAAAAAGCGTGGAAAACTCTCACTTTTAACTGAATGATTTCTTGTTGTTGTTGTTGTTGTTGCTGTTTTTTGTTTTTACACTTTTTTTCACAGTTTTTGGTAAGTTTCGATTACTGTGCGCTGATCGTGTGGCATTAGATTTTGTCTATCTCCATCGATTTCCACTCAATTTTGATTACATGGCTAGCAAATCGCTGTTCGATTATATATCGACTGGTGGAGGGATTTTCTTTAAGAAATTTTAATTTTACTGCTTTTTTCCTAATAGATTTTCTAACCACAATTTCATTATAGCAAACAATTCATTTTCAATAATTTTTTTATCCAAAAATTTGCTGATATAAATTGCATTTTTTTCTAGAATTTTGCTAAAACTGAGTTTATATATTTTTTAATCTTTATAATATATATTTAATCTTTATAATATTTTATTTATAATTTCTACGCACAATTTCACTAATTTTTGTCTATCAATATTATTTTATTTCTCTAAAATTCAATCCATTTTTTATATTATTTTTCTCATTTTATTCAAACATAAATTAAGAAATAATTTTTATCAACAAATTTTGAAGCAAAAATTAAGCTCTTTTTTTTTTTGGCTGCTTTTGCCAAAGTTTGATTGTTTCATAAAATTTGGCTTTAATTTCTTTTGTTAATTTTTTCTATGCACAATTTGGCCAAATATCTCTAGTCTTTTGTTGATCGTTTATAGAAATTTAGCTTTTTTTCGAACTTATTTTCTATGCACAATTTTAGTTAAATGCTATCTCTAATCGCTGATCATTGTGTGGCATTAGCTTTTTGTCGATCGAGAAAATTTATGCGTCTTTTTGATTGATTGTCGATGTCTCTAGCCGCAGGCGGGCTCTATTACACTTAAATATTACCAAAAGTTTAGGCACCTTTTTTTGTGTTTTGTGTTTTTAGAAATCAATGATTAAAGCTGAGATTGAGGAGCAGCGCGCAAAATGAACTGCAGGCTTCGCAAAACGAAACAGTAATCGAAATTTTTTTTTTTTTGGTTCGAAAAAAACTCCGTAACCGTATCCGAAACCGAACCGCACTCGTGCGCTGTATAAACCAAACTGCGACCGGCAAAGCAGCAGCCAGCGCATAAAACTGCGCCAGATGAAGAGACTAAGACAGAAAGAGAGATTTACACAGAAAAAGAGAGACAGCCAGAAAGAGAGACAGAGAGAGAGAGAGAGCGGGAGACTAGCCAAAGAGAGATTTATGACGGACAAGTTTGTGCCTTAAGTCTTTTGTTGAACAGCTGATTGGAAGGCCCCCAAGCTCTTAACTTGCATATTGATAAAAATTCATGGAGTATACGACGCGCAGTCCAAGCCAGGCTGTGGCTATATATATATATGTAGGTATATAAATGTTTACGGTTTGGCGACCTCGACCCCCCAGGCGTGTGATATCTATGTATATAAATTTTAACAACTTTTCTTTTGACCGCAATCCCAGCGCTGTGGTTGTCACTGTTTTGGTCACTTGCCAACTTATTATTTTGCAAGCCCGCCTTTCGTGTGGGTGATTCATGTGCCTCGAGACTCTGGGACTCTGAGAGTCTGAGTCTTGAGTCTGAGTCTGGGACGGAGTCTGCGAATGATTATTTAATCTCCATATTAACGCAAAATAAGAAAGAAACAAAAAAAAAAAAACGTCGTATTTGGTGGGTTTCTTTATTGACTCACTAAGTTTTGAAAGTGGGTCAGTGTTAAAGATTTATTTTATATATTTTTTCATGAGCCGCTTTTTCCTACGACCTTATGAGTTATCAGTATAACGGTTATATAATATTGGTATTTTTATTTGCTGTGCTGAGTGCAGTCTATTGTGCCCAGCGCAATGAATCACAAAATTTTGTATTGACAGGGCGAGTTTATGAATGCAACATTTGCCTTGGAATATTCGAAAAGGAAATACTCTTATGTGTAGGCTGGGCTTTTTCTTTCAGTGTGATCACAGCTCATGTTATTCTTTATAATAAACGATCTCTGACAATTGATTGTTCATAGAATTAATACGACATTTAAAGCTGCTGTGATCAAATGACGATCGCTATCAACAGATCGATTTGTAAAGCATATGAAAAATGATTAGCTAAGCAACGATCATTGAACCCCATAATAAATGTGAATATTCTAATTCTATATCTATTTCATTCATGCCTGATTAACTGATAGATGGCTTTCCCAATGTTATCTGGCCAAGCAGTTCATTGACAGAATATTCAACACTGATCGCGCGCCCGATAACTTCTGTATTACTCAGGGCTCATTCATTTTGCGATCAGGCGATCATTTAACACTGTCATCAGGCGATGATCATAAATCAGTTTGACTGAATAAAGTTGTAGACTTACATGCATCATATGCACAGCTGCTGATTACATATGATCCGATTCCGATCGTGTATACATCTGTAATTGAATTACCTGCAAAAAAACAGAAAGGGGAATACCCTGGTCAAGAAGGAGCGACTCAAAGATACCCTGTTCTTAACATGAAATGAAGATATACTTAAATAAAGTCACCTGCTGTTGCCCGAATTGGAAATGGACCCTTTTACCTTATGTTTACAGGGTATTCAAAATTGCTAAGTCTGAAAGCTGCTAGCAACATTCACAAAAAAAAAAGCTGACTTCGGGGAACGTGCACGAATTTTACATTTGTACTGTTCATATAATTTCATGGAAAATGAAAGTGTGCAAAATAGCGCACAAAGTACTCAATAATTTCCCTATTTTTTTCGGGTCCTAGAAAAGTGCTGGAAAAAGTACTGAAATATCAAGAATTTTCAAGTACTTAAATTTATGTTAAGAGCCATATTATTTAATTATATTTTGTTTTGTTAACATTTTGCTTTGGCATCATAAATCATGGATATATTTTGTTTTCAAATTCAAATTTGATTTATTTTTTTAAAGGCCATAAATATGTTCATTAAACGCTCGGCATGAGATTTGTTTTTATATTCGCACCAATCAATTTAGCATTAACTTTCAAACTGCAATTAAGTTCTTGGCTTAGCACCTCAAAAATTCCACCTTACTGACCCATAAAATCAACGACACAAAGCTTCGGGCTTCGGCCTGAGAGCCGAGAGGCGAGAGAGGAGTGAAGAAAAATCAAACCGGGTTGCCCAATCTAGCCGGACCAGGCCCAGTCTGCAGTCAAAGTCGCAGTCAAAGTCGCTGCTTGAAACTTGATTAATCGTTTACACGTGAATCAAATCGAAGAAAAAATATAAAAGTATATAAAAGAGGAAAAAACGTTAATTCCAATGTGGCCTGCTAGAAAAAAGTCTTGGCTACCTGCCAATATATTGGCAATTATGCTGCAGCTGATTAGCCAAGGCCCATAGGCATTAACTTCTGCGTCCCCCCTCTCCACCAGTTCTGTTCGTCAATGTCAACTCTTCTGCCTCTGATTGACATTTGCATAATACAAAATACAAAGAGACCTAGAAGTTATATGTAGGAATATGCGGGCCTAGGTAAAGTGAAAGTCTATGTACGAATATGTGAGATTAATAGGTCGCAATTTGTCATGCGGCTCTGCCGGCAGATCTGCTCTTGCTTGGCATGCACATCGTGTCATTATGCTCTATACACCCATTGAAAATTAATAAAAATAGGGGTATATTACGTGTCATATTTTGTGTATATTCAAATAAATATAATTTAAATATGCCTTAGAATAAACGAATTAGAAGGTACAATTGATTACTGCTTCAAACAAAATACTTTCATTGCGCGGATTTGTCTGTTTTTCTATAAAAAATGATGTATGATTATAGAGTATCTGTTAGTCGATCAGTTTCCAGTGGAGCACTTTTACTTGCTATAATCGTGTGCTGTCAGCAGTGCCACAAAAGCGCGTCAAATGACAAGTGTGCGAACTCAATCGATTACCATTTGGAGTAGGAAGTGTAGTGTGCAAATCTTTCTGTTGAGAGAGAAAATCGAATGGGTTGAAGTTTGTGTCTTAAGTCTTTCGTATTTGGTTCCGCCTAAAGCGGAAATCTGACAGCAGCAACAGTCAGAGCAGCCAAAGTAGCCAAAGCAGCACACGCAGCAGACTCTTCGTATAACTTAAAACCTTTGGAATGTGGTAATTAATTAAGCTAAGAAAAAGAGCCAGCAAAATGCCAGGCAGCAAAAAGAAGCAGCAGCCGCAGCAGCAGCAGCTGTCGAAGAATTTTTTCATTTGTTCCATGTTAACTTGAAGGTTACCGCACACACGGTAGCTGGAAAACTCTCTACTACTCCTCTATGTATATATATATTATATTTTATAGAGTTGCGGGTTGGGGGTGGCTGGCTGGCTGGCTGGCTGGCTGTTGGACGTTAGCGATTCTCTGGAATCCAAACATTGCATGCATGAAATGAGCGTAATTATTAAGTACCAGGCAAAGAGATACGAGTACGACTACTAAGCTGAGAAGCCACAGGTTAGACTCGAGCATCGAAGGGGCAGAGACGGATGGCCAAGTCATAGGCATAGGCACGTCTTTATTATACACTTATAAAGGGTATCTTCCATTGATCATTAAATGTGTTGAGCATAGCAGGATATATCCGACTATAAAGTGTATATAGATTCTTGCTCAGATGCTAAATCATCATTTGAAAATAAACTTCTAAGCCAGAACTGAACTTGGTCAGAATCGCTTAACAAATTCAGACGACTGAAGTGGGAAATGCCTGACAAGGGTATTTAAATGATATGTAGGGTTTTCATTATTATTTTAATAGTTGTGTAAGTATTTTTTCACAGCAATATTGAATTTTCCACACACATATGACATGGGTCAGTAACCTAGAAATGAAAATAACACCTTGCTGGCTGCCAACTGCCATAAATGCGGACGGAATGGAGCCAGGCAGCCAGAAACTAACCCGACCAACCAACCAACCATCGACATCAGCCCGGGAGAAGAAGACCCCCCTGTGTTTGCTAACGTTTCAAGTCCATATCTATATCTAAGCATGTGTATGAGTCGACTTGGAAGTCGCGACGTCGTCAACGTCAACAGACGAGACGAGAGACTTCAGAGAGACAGCGAGACAGAGAGAGAGAGAGAGAGAGAGAGAGAGAAAGAACCTGTACTGAAAGACAAGACTTGGCAAAAGATCACTAGAAAATTTGTAAAACCGCAAAAGAAAATGTTGCTAACATGAAATCCTAAACCGCAAAATGTGGCGAAAAATGAGCAAACGTCAAGCCAAACAAAATGTAAAATTAAAACAACACTTAAATGTAACCCCTAACAGCGCTTAATGGGGTCAGTTCCGAGTCCAAATCCAGCTCGAGTCCCGAAAAAACAAAAAACAAAAACAAAAGACCCAACAAGAAGAACAATAGTTGTGGGGAGGGGCATCGACACCCAAGTCTTATTGTTTAGCCACAAGAAGAGACCGGTCACAGTCACTTAACGGCTGATATTATGATATAATAAGAGGGGCATACAGAACCACACACAGACAGAGAGAAGATCAAACCCGGTCATGTGCTTGGCATGCGAGCGACATCTAAAAGAAATTAAAAGAAGAAAAAAGCAAGTAAAAGTATTCAAGAAAAGAGTGCTCGACTAACAGATATTCCGCAGTGCAGTTCTTATAGAGGACTTCTTTTAAAACCGTCCCAGTATACTAAATTTCAGCTTTAGACCTCTTAAAAAGCTTGTTTCTTTCGACTAACTTATTATTAGATTTATATATTCCAAATCTCCTTCTTTGAACTGCGAGTAGAATCAAGAAGCATTCCAGTTGTTACACATGTTTTGCATTGACTAGTATACCCCCTTTCATCATTTTCATAGGGTATAAATGAGTTTTAAAAAAGAAGTCGTTCTTAGATTAATTTCGAGTGACAAATTATACATGAAAACATAACGGCAGTCCAATATTTATGTGAAGATTCCCACTACCAGAACTGAAGAACTTGAAGCTAGAGCTTTAGCTACAGCCACAGCTATAGCCAGATAGCCAGATAGCTAGATAGCTATAGCTAGTATAGCTGTACTAGTACCAGACATGCGTGGCAATAAGTTAAGCTGAAGCCTGGCGAGTACGTTCTGGGGCCAGTGGTGCGGCAGCAGTTGACAGCTAAAATTGAGATTAATTGTCTTAAATTAAGTGAGTGAGAAATTACAAAATTATTGCAACGTTGCGCAGTTAGAAAACTGCAATCAGTTGCATCAGCCATACACAATCTGAAAAGTTCCTTCCTGGAGCAACAGCTCCAGCTCCAGCTGTCGTTTCTCTCTCGCTGTGACTTGAAGGTACCTACAAATGGTCTTGGGCCTCTTTTGGCAGCTCGGCTAATGCTCGTTTTGTTGCACCTCCGCCGTTGTTGGTGGCTACAAAAGCAACACAAAAAAAAGGTGCCAGCTGTAAATTACAGGTGTATGTGACTGAAGGCTGCGAAAGATACATAGGTGTGATAGCATTGGCATTGCCATTGCAACTAAATTGCTGAAGGCTGTTGATTTCTTAAAGTGCACCCAACTCTTCCACCCGAGTCATACACTCACCTCATAGATGAGAGCTCCTGACTTCAAGTACTACGAGCAGAGTAATTAATATCCTTTTTTCTAATATACAAAATATTAATTCTTAACTAAAATAAAACATTTCTCTTATAAAATTCTATTTTAGTCTTTTAATCCAACTAAGAAATTTATCAAGATTATTTGGCTTTGCAGCCCCAATCAAATTGTAGTTAACCTTTGCTCTGATATGCTACGTTTTACTTCAATCAAGTGATTGCCGCAAGGCAGGAAAGGTAGTCTCCAGTATGTTGCACATACTCCTCGCAGTTTGAAGTGGCTAACACCCACAAGCCCCAGAGGTGACACATCAGAAACAGTTGCACGGCACAGTACATGCCACAGAGGAGAGCCAGATACGACGAGTAGAGAGTACCTTCAAATGGTTATGAAAAAGGCGTTGCCCAACAACTGCAGTCAGTGGCAGTGGCAGTTGCATGTTGCTTGTGGAAAGTTGCAAGTTGCAGGCAGTTTGGTTCTACCAATGAACCACAGGAACATCAAAAGATGTTACAAATTGTGCAATTGGTTTGGGCTAATACTAATACTGTAGAGCTGTGAATATCCCAGTTGAATTTTGGCCTGCTGGCGAAATGAACTTCTATGGCAGGCTGCCCAAATTTTGGCTGATAGAAACCAAGTCAGAGTTCTACTCTCAAAGCTCTCTTTACAGAAAAACTAGGCAATATTTTGAGGCTATAAACTACTCCATTTTTCAGTGTATTAGAGGAAAACCAAGTACACTTCTAGACAGTATTTTGGGCAACCAATTTCTGCAAAGTTCTACTGGGTTTTCTTTCTATTAATGTTGCAAGTATGTGCTGTTTGTACAGTGTATATACAGTGTGTGTGTGTCTGTGGTGTGTGTGTGTGTGTGCCGCACAGACGTGCCAAAGAGGAAGCACAACAAACTAAAATGGTATACGACCACTGCAACCTGTTTAAGCCACGGCAACAGAGCCAAACACCAGCTCCAGCTCCAGCTCCAACTACAGCATCAGTTTTAGCTTCAGCTTCAGCTACAGCTTCAGCTTCTGCCACACTTTACAGTTTGATTTCTCACGAGGCAGCTAGAGCCGCCGCAGGACCGTTACTTACTTACATCTGGTTCCGCACTTCAAGTTCAAGTCGAGACATGTGGCTTTACCAGGCGGCAGGCGGCAGGCGGGCGAGCGGGCGGACGGGCGGACGGGCAGGCAAGCAAACAGTTCCAGTATCCCCCAGTACCCAGTACCCAGTACCGAGTACCAGTCTCTACAGTCAGACTCTCAGTGCCAAGTGCCAAGTGCAAGGCTTACAAATTTGAATAGGGATTTTGTTTTCACTTCTGTCTGGGTCGCCTTCAAGTGGCACAAGGTCAGTAGTGGTGTCATGGCACTGGGCTAGCTGATTAAGCTGTTTTTCTCTCTCTGTTCCTTTTCCGGTTGAAAGCGAATTATGCAATATAATCCAATAAAAAATAATACTCTATAAATTTAAAAGCTTTGGTATTTTAAACACATTTATAACTAAGATTTCCTGCTTAAACAGGAAACCTGTTCTATGCTAGTCGCAGATCTGCAGACACTCAGAAAAGTAGTTGGTATAATTTATAAAAAATATGAAGTATTTTTTCTACTTTAACTTAATTTAATTTTTTAATCAAATTGAGAAGAATTTAATATAAAAATCCAGAAGGATTATTTCAAAACTATTCCAAGAAAATCACCTATTTAAGTTCAATTCAAATTCAACTTTTGCTTAATTTTTTCTCTAAGTGAACTGAAATATTTGCGAATAATTCGCTAATGCGTATCTCCAGCTAAGATAATAATGATGATGTTAATGATGATGATGATGATGATGATGATGATGACACAATAATGAGTTCTAGTTTCTAGTTTCAGGGGGATATTGCAACGCATGTAATTGTCGGCATTGCATTTGTCAAACGTTTCTTGTATTTTTATTTGTATTTATTTTTTGTTTGCTGTTGCCGTGCTGAATAGCTGACGCAGTGCAGCAATTAAAAAAGAGAGTCTCGTGTCAGTGCGTGGCCCTGGAGTTGAGAGAGCTGGGGAATAGATCTTTAGCTTGGGGGACTTGGGATTGACTTTGTTTGCTGTGATTGAACTGCACTTTGCAGGAAGGCAACCAAAGATAGATGTTCGGGGAGGGAGCACCAAGCCAAGCCAAATCGACGGGCGACCGACCGACCGACCGACCGCAGTGCGTAGAACCTGTTTAGTTGTCTATATTAGATATGAAGCAACGATAAGTGGAGCGCTCTGGAGATGCCTTTAGAGAGCTGCTGCCGGCTGAGATCGTCAATACAAACATGGCAAAGATATCAGCGACAAGCTGACATTCTCTAATAATTGGCAAGTGACATTCCTTCGCGCTTTGAATTTACAGAATTTATGGTCAAAGGCACTCCACTAAGTGAGTATGCTGGCCCATGCGCCCCACCCCGCCCCGCCTCGCCCCGCCACTATAACCCAACCTCGCCTCTCCACTCTTAGCCTTAGCCAGGCTCAACCCAATTCGTTTTCACATCCGCTAGCACTTTGAGTCCATTACTCCAAATTATGCGATCCTCTGTATGCAAGTTTACAGCTTCTGCCAGCCATTAACTGCCAATTCCCAGATCCCCAGACCCAATCCCCAGACCGGGACTGGTCTGCTCCTCTCTTCTGTATTTAGTTTTTTATGTGGCGCCGCCAGCATGAAACATCCATAATATATATGTATGGAAAAAATCCATCCATGTTGGTCTCATCAGCAGCAATTAGCCGAGTGAAATTCAACACTAGCATGTGGGTCCATTGTCCAAATGGAGCACTCTCCTCCTCCTTCTTCTTCTTCTTCGACGGCAGCAGAGGCAGCATCGTAAATGCACAATTGGTCAATAACTGAATAGCTATAGAAAAAGTTTCTTTCAACTTCTGTTCGCTCTCCAAGGAGTTTTTGTTTTAGTTCATTAGTTTTATTTCTGCTTTTTATTAGGTCTTTTTTTCCACCTGTACAGAAAGATCTACGTATAAATAACTTCATATCAAAAAGGAAAAGAGAAAAAGGATTAGTTTTCTGATTTAAGCCAACTTCTCTTACCAACAGAAACAAAATAAGTATCCTAGAGAACCTTATGTATATTTTATAAATGTGCTATACAAAAATCGTTAAGTATTGTCTACTAAGCAACTCTAAATACCCTAGAAAATTCCTTGAAAAGCATCGATTGTGCCTTAAGATTGTGAAAAACGTTGTCTTAAGTACACTAAAAGCAAAAACAATCTTCTTCTTGGCATCTAAATGAAAACTGTGAGAATCTCTGAGCAGTTGCCAAATAAAAGACCTTTTAATTGCCTTGTGTGAAGCGAGTAGAAGACAAACTACGGAATAATATAAAATAAAAAATGCTCAACACGTCTCAAACTTGGCCAACTCTTTAATGTATTTAGTCTGGAAGCTTAAAAGCTGTGAAAACTTTTCACTTGCAGCCTCGACTCAATTTTAACTACCAAAATAAATAGCCCAAGGGCATGATAATAGGCAGAAAAACTGGGTAAAATGCTGGCTTAAAGGCGTGGCACAGGATGGGCATAAGGGGTTAAATGGGAAGCTGAATTTGTAAAGAAAATATTCAAATATTTCCTATCATTATAAAAGAAGAAATTAGCTTATCTTCTGGTATATCTAACCCAAATCAATTTAAAAGTTCTGGTAGAAAATTTTTCTCTTATATTATATTGGTTCAGAGCTTCAAGGCGTATGAGTAATATTTTTTCCTAATTGGGAAAAGCAATGCAATTTCTGAATGAAAAATATTGTTGCCTAGTGTCAAGGGTTTATAGCAATCAAATATATCAACTTAAATTATCAACTTTGTAGGTTACTTTTGAGCCCCGTTCCAATTGTATGAAAAAATCCTGTCTACCCCACTGGAGAAGAGGAACCATCCTAACAAGCCGCAACAGCTGTCCGAAGAGCCGCCTAGCAACAGCTTTATTTAAATAGAGGCTACAACTTTTTAGGATTCTGTCTGTGGTGCGTGGTCCCATTTCACGCTCCAAATTTAACAACTTCAGTTGACCCAATGCTAAGCGGCTATATAAGTTGGACAATGGCCCAAAGCAGTTTAACGGATGGCTCATAGTTGTCGTTGTTGTTGTCGTTGTTGCTGTCGCAGTTGTTGTCGTCTTAGCTGAGCCAGAAAAAAAAGGGTGGAACAAGTCTTGAGACATGTTACTCCATACAGGCGGTCAGCCTGCTGGCCATATCCCAAGTCCAACTCGGAGCTGCAGTTGGAGTTGGAGTCGGAGTCGGAGAGTCCGGGCACCTGAACTTGTTCCGCGAAACGTGTTTGGCATTTGCCTCCGAAAAAAAAAGAAGAGAAAAATAAAAATAAAAATAAATAAACCGTCGACTGGTTGGCGACCAGGTGAACAGGCGACCTGACAGTGGCAGCAGCGGTTCTACTTGTACGAGGAGCACTGGTCAAAACGCTTGGGAATATGGCTGAGATTACCACATGATGTTGGCCCAGAGCCAAAACGTGCCACAAATCGAATTGTTGTTAATTAATAAACGGGTAACAGGTGTGCCTAATTTGGGGTGGCGCCCCAATGTTGACGCCCTTTTCACAGCTGCAACTTTATTTCTTTCTATCTCTTTGTAGCAGCCTCTGCTCAAAGCTTCTTGCCACAAAGTGCAGTTAGAGTGGTCCTCTCTCTCGCTCTCTCTCTTTCCCTCTGTTACCACAGCTTTTTTTTTTTGCATAATTTTAATCTAGTAACTTGTTTCGTAATTGAGAGTTACATTAATTTAGCGGCAAAGTGCGTTGCGTGCAGAACTAGTTCGAGCCAAGTTTTTATAAATCAATATTTTAAAAAGAAGTTGAAAGAGAAACATCAACAGAATTATGTGGATTTTCGCTGTTTGAGGTATAAATTCATTAAATGATTATTTTGTCGGGACAAAACGGTTTGGTTTGAAGCCCTGACAAAAAAAAAAATGAAATGATTTATTTGTGGCAGCTTCAGCTGTGCAGTTAGACTTCGGTCTCTTTCTTTTTGCATAATTTTAATTTGTGGCATAACTTGTTTCGTAATTGAGAATTACATTAATTTTGTGGCAAGTGCGTGCGTGCAGAACTAGTTCGAGGCTAGCGGAGAGAAAGGAAAGAGCGGAGAAGCGAGGTCCAATAGGCTCCAAGGTGCTATTGAGTCATTTGGTAAAAAGCGGCAATAAATTGGCCAAGATAAGCAAACGTATGCCAATATTTATGCCACTTTCGTGTTGAATGCTCCGTTGTTTGCCATCTACATAGCCAGCAGTCTACAGTCTATAGAGTCTATAGAAGAGTCTGCCGCCTGTCGAATATTTCTCTAATGATCAACCTGTTGATAGCTGGCCACAAACATATCTATCTTTTATTGCACGCAATTTCCTTACTTCGTTCTGCCAAATCATTTCGCATTGCGCATAGACAAACATTTTTACATACCCTAACAGAGTGGGGTATTACAAAATTGTCAGGCAATGTGATATTAAAAGAAGAAAAGGAACAGCATCGAAAAGCTATAGAACTGAGAGGTGTAGCTCTATGAATAGCTCCCTTCTTTTTGCAAATATATCTCAAAACACAGTCAACAATTTGAAGAAGAGTATTTAAATTTTCGTATAGATAGCCTTTCTTCTTTCTTGTTTTATTTGTGGAAGTAGAAGCTGCTGGCGGCGGCGCACTTGCCACGCTCTCTAGCCAGATAATCAGTGGGTAGGCAGCAGCAGCACCAGCCAGCAACCAGCAACCAATCCAGCAGTTGGCTACCAAAACGAGCTACCAGAAACGCTAAATGCAGAGCCTGGCAACTCGAAGTTGGCATTGCCAAAGGATAGTGGCATTAGCATAAGTAATCAGAGTTTGTAAATTGCATGTAATTATTGTGATCGAAGCTGGATCACAATCGTAGAAGATACGACTTTAAGTACTACATATTTAGACGTCTTTCCACTCGTATCTCTCCACTTCAACTTCAACTTCAACAAGTTATATTGACAATTAGACAAATCAATTTGTAACTGATTGATTTCCTATATAACTCTCCAGTTGGGACAGGAGAACCTGGCATTTAAATATAATTTTACTGATTAACTGCTGGCCATTAAAAGAAAACTAAGACTTATTAGAAACACATTTTCTTTTAATTTATAGCCACGTTTAGCTTGTACTTCTGATATGAAAATATTAATAATATCTCTAATATTTTCATTTATATTTTAGATATATTCTTTTATAGTTTGAAGTTTACTTTTTAGGTTTGAGATTTTGAAACCTCATTTTATTTGCAGTTCTATTTTTGGGCTAAAATGGACTTCTAAGACGCATTCGTCCATATTAGACAGAGTCTCTTGACCATGTAGCAAACATAATATTATAAAAATAATATATTTTACTGGGCTATTTGTGCAAATTGAGCGCTAGTCATGGCTATAATTGTTAATAAAATAGAATAATAAAGGTTATTAAGGAAAACTTGCTGGTTAAGGGCCCTCGAGGGGGGAAACCTTGTTAGGTAGGGCGAGTATTTTTCACCGCACTTGTTTGGGCTTATAAATTGAAGTGGTTTTTAAAAAATTATCTAAAGTATCTTGGAAGATACTGCAAGGCTTTCGCCTTAATCACTTAATACGAATAGAGATAGAGAGAGATGCCATCATTCAGTCATCTTCGTGCCTATATAAATATATGTACTTGAGCTTGTAGCTGATTAGTTGGAAAAACAGAGATCTTAACTTGTTGAACTTCCTGTGTGAAGTGCAACTTGCAACTTGCAACTGGCAAAGCCACACACAAATACGAGCACAAACCTTATACTTTTACGAGTACTACTTGTACACCTATTTCGATATGGGCCAATTGATTTCATTGCTAATGATTGCTAACGGTTTCTCAGACACTTGCAGCCTCAGCTACGGAAATCAGTGGTTACCAGGCAACGCCCGATTCTCAGCTAAGTGCCACAGGTGCAACTCTCCAACTGCAACACTGCGACACGCTGCAGTGGCAGAGACCTCCAAGGGGCAGGCAAATAATACGCCAGTTTTTTGTCTCTTCTTAAAGTTAATAACTCTCTCTGTTCAAAATATACTAAATAACTTAGTCTTAATTAATTAATCCCAAAGTATGTAAAATCTTCTTTTTTAATCCTTCTAAAAGTATTCATATCTGAAGCCTAACCAAACCATCAGTTTCTCTAAAGAAAAAACACCTATTTAGAGATTTGTTATTAATGTTTAGCTTCTATTTTTTATTAAAAACACTCCAAAGATCCCCTCTGCCTACGCCTCTGTGTAGCTGTATCATAGCTTGACGCACATTGCCTGGCTGCTTGGTGCTTGGTTGAATTGGTTTCATTGGGTTTGGTTGCCTTTGCTTGATTTAGTTGGCTTGGTTAGGTTCGATTGGTTAGGTTCGCTTGCTTAGATCATGTACTAGTACTTGTACTAGTTGTTGTTGTTGTTGTTGTAGCTACACTAGTGTTGGTTTTATCTGTGGAACGATTTGGCGCACGTTTGGCCGATACGAGTTACTCTCGTAGTCGAGTTGTCTGATTGATTGTACATTTCGTTTATTGTCAGTGACTTGGCTTATCGCATCAATTGCAATTTGTTAGCTAGTTTAACCTGCAGGCAGTACACAGAATTTTCTCTTTTCCTCCTCCTCGAAGATGGAGCTGTATTAATTTAAGAGAATTGCCCATGCCTTATAATGCTCGTACCCTTTATCCGAGGCTCTTCGCTTCTTCGCTCTTCTGGTCAGTGCAGGGTGTGTGATGACTTTGGCCCTTAAGCTCTTAAGCCGTCAATTTAATGAACTCGCGCACCTTAATTAAGGCTAAAACCAAAGCACTTTGATTGATTTACATACACGTCACATGACCAGAGGCACCTCAGCTCTACACGCTCTTCCAGTCTTCCTCCCAGCTCCCTTCGCTTTTCCCAGGTTCTTCTGCAGTTTTATGTGTTATACAATTAAGAAAAACATGCAAACAGCTGAGAGACCTTGGCTTGGCTCTGTCTGGCTTAATAATTACCCTATAAGACTCAATTAACTGTAAATTAAAGAAAATGCTCGATTACATTATGGCTGCACTTAATGTCGCGTGTGATAATGGCTCAAAACGAGACTTTGACTGAGACTGAGACTCTGACTGGGACTGCGACTGCGACTGAGACTGAGACTGAGACTCTGACTGAGAATGAAAGCCAAGAGCCAAGAGGCGACCACGACAAGATCAACTCTGGAGTAAAAGCATTCTTTTTTTATACCCTACCAGAAAGTAGTACAATTCTGCGCGGATTATGTAACGCATAAAAAGACGGTGTATAAAGCAAACTCCCAGATGAAAAGTAATACATATAACTAAAGGCTGTTTTCGAGCAGATTATGAGGATGTATACACAACTTTTCAAACTACTTAATAAATAGAGATATAAATGAATCATGTAGAAGTCAATATTCCAATATTTTCTTTCTGAGTGCAGATATTATTTGGATGCAATAGAAACTAGACTCTTCTTTCTCTTTAATAGTCTAGAATACCCCAACATTTTACTTAACTTCAGTGCTTATATCTTACGGCTTTCTTGGAAACAATCGATTGAAAAGGATGCTCAAACTATCGGTTCAGATAAATATTTATTAATCCCATAAAAGTCTTAAGGCTTTCTTAGAAACAATCGATTGAAAAGAATGCTTAAACTATCGGGTCAGGTAAATCTTTATTAATCCCATAAAAGTCCTTGCGACTTCACTAAAATATCCTTAAATTCGTAGCGTAAACATATGATGGGGTTAGAGTATTTCATGTTCAGCACCTGTTGCATTGTTTTGTATCTTTTCTTTTGAACAGCAACTCGAATTAGAGCGGGAAAATGTACGAAAAGATAAAAGCAGAGAATTAAGTAACAAGGCACTTAACGTTTACACTTAACAAGGCGACGTTGTCGACGGGCCATAAACCCGAGACTCCAAGACTCCCGGACTCACGGACTCCAAGGCAAAAAGAGACTTGGAGAGTTGACTTTGGGGTTTGGGACTAAAATGCCATTAAGTGTCATTGCTCATTCCTGCGAAAGATTGATATCAAAACTTTAAATATGCGTACCAGGCGCGCTGAGAGAAAAACCTCCAAGAACAGCGAGTCCCGAATCTGCCCGAAACCCCCCGACCCTCCAACGGAATCTACTGATCTTACCACAAACAAAACTGATGATGTTCGCGAATGTTGTTGTTGCTGTTGCCTGTCGCAGGTGGCGACTTGTAATGCGGTCAGTTCGTTATTTAATCACATTAAACGAATACGAATACGAATACGAATAGGAATAGGAATACTCTTAGCACACTTCCGTTACCGTTAGAATTTACCGTTGCACACAGCACTCGTATCCTGCTAGATCCTTGTTCAGTTCTGTTCTACTCTGTTCTGCTCTGTTCTGAGTGTTCTTTTTCTTTGTATTTGGCTTGTTCTGGCTCGCTGCAACGAGGCCGAATCGCACTTGGCCTAGACGAGATCTTGACAAAACTAACTCGATCAGCATTGATCAAACGCATTTCAACTGAAAGTCATGTGCCGAATGCCGGCGCTGCCGACAACAGCAGCAGCGATACCCAACTTTGAGATGGCCTCAGAGTCGTGACACGATTTCAATTGATAATTAAAGGCATGAGAAATTTTTTAAATATAGCAACTTATATCGAATGGATTAAAATGTTTGACTTATATTCAAAAATATTTCCTTCAAATGGGTAGCTAAAATAAGTCTTAATTTTCAAAAGCATTAATCAAAAATTTCAGCTATTTAAGATAGGGTTTTTGGATTCAATTCTATTAGAAAAAAACCTGGTTACTTTTTTTTTTAAGAAAATAATGATTATTATTGAGCTTTTTAATCGAAGACACTTAAATTTTTGAATAAAAATTATTAAGATATTTAGATAATATAATTGTTCGAAAATAATCATAATTTTATTACAAAAATCAGCTTTAAATAGAGATGATTCGATCCTCAAATCTTCAAACTATATTTCTTGTAAGTGTTCCCCTTTCGTGCTTAGACGTATTTGTTAGGCACGCATCCATCTCTAGCTCCTATTGCAGCTCAACTTACAAAGATCCAGAGCTCCACACAGAGGAGCTGTCTGTGTGCGTGTGTGTGCAGTGTGTGCAGAAATTTATGGCTTAGACGTACCAGGTAATGCGCTACAAGGTGGGCCCAGCTAATATTTTCTAGTCTAGTCGTATTTTCGACTGCTAATGAATAGAAAGCCTTTCCAGTTCCACTAGACTCTCTCAACTGGGCTGATACCAAGAGCTAAGTGTTTTTGTTTTGGCCTTTTATTTTCTTCTTTGATGAACGCAGATCAATCAGTAATGGCGAAAGAAAGTCGCATACTGTTTACGAGAGCCTACCCCAAAAAGACCCCAAAAGACCCAAAAGCCCCAAAAGACTTTCGTTAATTGTTTGAAAATTAACGTGGGAAAATTGTGGTTACAAAGGCAGTGCATAAATTAAGTCATTTGCTGTCATAACTAAATCATTTGTTTTGGACCGAAAAAAGAAGATTTTGAAAAATGTATTTAAAGAAAAAATTATCACGTTTAATGGGAATTTTTTTAATTTAATAATTTTGCTTATTGCAATGGTAATTTTCACTCAATCCTTATTCTAATTTAGCTATTTTAGGGATATTTTCCTATCATATTTTCTTGGAAAAGTGTCTATGACCAGAAAAGTTTGTGTATTAATCGTGTAGCGCATTACAAATGGGAAAAAATCTTTTTCACAGCAGCGCAACATCAATGCCGGCATCGACGTTGACGTCGACGTCGCTGTCGACGCCGCAGTTGCAGCTAGTTTTGCTGCTTCTCATTTTGTGCTTGGTTGGAGCAACAGTACAATCAAGTTTCCACCAATGTGAATTAAATAGTTATCCAAAAGAGAGGCGACAGAGTAGCCGCAGTCGGAGCCGGAGCAGAAGCAGAAGCAGCAGCAGCAGCAGAACGCAAGAAATCCCAGACGTAGACCACAAAGTAATGGAAATATTGAGAATTCCTGGGGCAGCTGTGACTGGAAATGAGTCTCAGACTGAAAATGCAACTGCAATTGCAACTTAAACTAAGACTGTTACTCAAAACGACCATTAGAAGACGACGAAAAAAATGGGAATAAAAAAACTAACGAACCTTGACAATTAAGTTTGTGCCTCACTGCCAAACCCAATTGGAATTCAATGTGCATGCAACGCCAGCAGCAGCGGCAGCGGCAGCGGCAGCGGCAACAAATGACGTTGATGATGTTGATGTTGCCTTGCCCCTCTGGCCCCCTACCCGCCCTTCAACTGCTGTACCTATGCCAGCAATAATGATAATGAAGTTGGCTAAGATATTGCCATATACAAACACATACGACGCATACAACAACTTGTGGCAGCTAGAGGCATAGAGAGAGAGAGGGAGAGAGACTCGTCTTGTGACGCTGTCGCTTGCTAATTCCCCAACAAATGTTTGTTTATTGTTGCGGCTGCTGTTGCTGTGGCGGTGGCTGTAGCTGCCTCTACATGTGTTGGTACAAATCGATGCGTTTCCCAGCAACTCTTGCAACACGCTCGAAAGTCGCGTGTTGATGCGCCAAGTGGAAAATCTCGTTAAAGGTCGTGTCAGAAATTCTACCCCAACAACACAATACCAACAACAGCAGCAACAACAACAACAACAACAACAATAAAGGAGGACAATGCCATGCAACAGACGCCAAGTGCCGAAAAAAGCTATAGCAGAAAGTGCTCGACTACGAGATACTCTCTAAGCAGCTCTGAGGTATAGGGGGACTTTGCTCCAACGCGGCTTGGAGTATTCATCCATAATATGTGCTGTAACCTGTAACCTGATATACCCCTCTCAATCATTTTCAATGGGTATAGAGTACGAAAAAAAATGCAAACTCGTGCCGCTGCTAACACAATAAATTTTCTCTATCAGTTTGCGTTGCCAAAACAATCTGGCCAAAACCATAGAGTAGTCCATGAATACAAATACGAATACGCTTCCTACCAGTGGGATACTCCAACTGCTGCGTAGTCGGTTAGTTGGGTGGCCAGTGCTTAGGTTCGGGTTCGGGTTTGGGTTTGGGTTTGGGTTCGCAGCGCTGCAACTTGGAAGCCGCAGCAATCAAAATAAATTTGTCGCATGTTGGATTGAGATTAGCTCTCTCGCTCTTTCTCTCTCTCTCTCTATCGCTGCTCTACAGGAGATTTATGAAGCGCTTCAATTTTGATGGAGGTGAAAGGCGGAATACGACAAATTCTAATGGTAGCTCAATAAGCCAATCAAGCAATCAGCTTTAACAGCCGCCAGTTGGCCCATACAATGTAACTGAGCTGAATTGTGTTAATCAACAGCTCAATTCTTGGCTTTAAATAGAATTATTAGGCCATGATTAATACCAAATTGATACCACAAAATTATCTAATAATAATCTTGTTGGAATTCAAATTATATCTATATAAAAATTTAAATAATTTTTATGGATCATTTTCTGTTTTTCATAGAGAGAATTTTCCTTAAATCTAAATGAAATTCTTTAGGAATTTTTCTTTTTTTTTTTGTTCAGTCAGTCACCGGCTGA
This sequence comes from Drosophila repletoides, assembly GCA_018150835.1. Classification (NCBI taxonomy): domain Eukaryota; kingdom Metazoa; phylum Arthropoda; class Insecta; order Diptera; family Drosophilidae; genus Drosophila; species Drosophila repletoides. The sequence goes on from JAECWQ010000202.1 coordinate 1,127,326, forward strand.
TTATACGCAATCATCCTGTAAATTTGTAATCTCAGTGATTGTCCATCCTTCAGCTTTAGAGCGGCTTTTACCAGACGCCTCCATGCGTGACCCCAATTTAAAAAAAAAGCGAAGAAACTACAAAAAAGTAACAAAAATAAAAGTGGCACAAGTCTCAAAGGGCAAAATGCCGAGAAAGAGGATGAGGATGAGGCAGCAGGCAGGAGGCAGGAGGCCGGAGGAAACCGATGATGAGGATGTGCATGTGGATTTGTGGGCTGCGATAAGCGATCACAAAATGAGGGATAACTGGTCAGTTAATGGATGGGTTCGCAATAATTGATGCCACTTTAAATTGACCAAATGATCAGGAAAGAAAGTGCACAAGGGACGACGACGACGACGACGACGACTGCAACTGGGTAGAGATTGCAGCTGATTCTTCTGATGGTGCAGCGGCTGCTGCTGGTGATACCCAAATCTTAAGTGATATTTCACATCAACCTTTCTCCAAGAGTTAAAATAAAAAAAAAGGCAGAGCCGCCGGCCATTGAGCTACACAGCAAGAAAAAAAGGCTCAAATTTCAGTTAGACATTCGCTGGCTTAAATTCATTTTTTACATAATTTTTAAAAATATTCTAATGAAACTTATGGGGAAACAAAAGATACTTTCCGCTGGTCAAAAATGAAGCTCAGCTTTTGGTAAAAAACAACCCACACTTTTCTATTTTCATATAAATTTATTATTATATTAAAAAATGAATTTTTGTTAGTATTAAAAAGCTAGAAAGATGATACGAAAGTTTTTACGCCCACGAAACTGAAACCAGGCAAAGATTCTTTTATGTTTGGCTTAATTTTTATTCAAAAAATTGGTTATATACCGAACCGGTTCGAGCTGGTTCTTTTCAGCTGTTCTAAGCGCAAATATTAAACCATATTCCATAAACCAGTAGCTACAGCTTAGACTGGGGATGAACCAGCCAGTCCGAGCTACTTTGGCTCTCAGAGCTGATCGAAATTATAGCATATTTTTTTCCAGTGTATATTTAGGTGTATATTTGGTATGGGAGTAGAGTATAAATTCCAATTTTTAAGTGGAAAAATTGGTTATATGTTGAACCGGTTCAAGCTTATTCTGACGCAAATGTTAAACCATATTCCATAAAACAGAAGCTACAGATTAGACTGGGGATGAGCTAGCGAGTCCGAGCTATTTTGGCTGGCAGAGTTGATCGTAATTATAGCATTTTTTTTCAGTGTATATTTAGGTGTATATTTGGTATGGGAGTGGAGTATAAATTCCAATTTTTATTGGTAAAATTGGTTATATGTCGAACCGGTTCAAGCTGGTTCTCTTCAGTTATTCTCAGCGCAAATATTAAACCATATTCCATAAGCCAGTAGCTACAGCTTAGACTGGGGGATGAACTAGCAAGTTTGAGCTGCTTTGGTTCGGGGAGTTTATCGTAATTAAAGCATATTTTTTTCCAGTGTATATTTAGTATGGGAGTAGAGTATAAATTCCAATGCGAACTGCCTTTTAATCAAGCACATTTCGAGCAAGTGATTTTATTTCATTTGTTTGTTGCTGTTGCTTTGTTGCTGCTGCTGCTGCTGCTGTTGTTGCCTTTTGTGCATTTTTGCTCACTGACCAATTTAACCGCTTGAGCACAAAATTTCACCGCAAGATCATCGCACTTTGCACGCAACCCAAACAGTCAAAAAAAATAACAAAAAATTTTGTATTTTTCTTAACTTGAAACTATAAAAAAAAAAACAGTAAATACCAAAAAACCAGCGAAGAAACCAAAAACCAAAAAAAAACAGAGATGTTCCTGAGAGCCACGTTCCAAAGTTGGACATGGGGCATGTCTTAATGTTTATGTATGAGTTAACTTCACATTTATTTCTTTTTTTTTCGGGGCCAAAAAGAAAGAAGCAGAACAGTTAGTTAGCCAGTTAGCCGTCTGCTCTGCCGACTGCATTTGGCAACAAATTTGGTGCAACACGCTGCACTGCGCCTCTGAGTGGCAGTGGCATGCTCCAATTATTTGTGCTGGCCACTGCGAATGCGAATCTGAATCCTGTCATTCGGTTATATCATTCAAACTGGAGTTGAATGCACCCCAGCAGAGCTGCGAGCGGTGATTTCCATTAGCCTCTGGCTCACAGGCTAATAAATTGGTAAGAAATAGTAGTAGAAATCGACTGGCGCATCATCATGCATCATACACTCACTCATATATTCACACTCGCATTCACACTCGTATTCACAACACACTCAGTTGAATGATTGAACGATTGCATGAGCATAAGGCACACACTCACCTCATCCAAATGCATATTCATATATTAATTCACAGTTGCCCGCCAGAGGGGCACACCTAAAACTTAGACCTAAATCCAGGAGAAGATCGAAAAAAAAATGATTCAAAAATTAAGTCTGAAATTCCAGAAGAGTCATTGAATTGGGGAGCCTTTTGAGCATTTCGAAAACAAAGCCTTATAAAAAATAGTAGTCCCTTTTGAGAGCTAATTTAATGGAGACGCCACTGCATTTTGGAAGCAGCTGATCATTCATCTGCTTGCATGAATTTGCGCAAAAGTCTTAAAATTTAATTAAAAACAATTATTTAAAAATAAAATTTAATTAATTGCAATATTGCATGAGTAGACACCTCATCTGTTGCTGCTGTTGCTGCTGTTGTTGCAACGGTGGCAGTGGCCTCTTCACGGGGTATCCACACTTCTTCCACTTCGAATGCAACTCACGGGTGGTAAACTACTCGAATCATCGTATGCATATTGTCTGCTGTTTCTGTTGTTGTTTTCCTAGAGTATTACGAGTGGAAATCCAATATGGTTTGGCCTATATACCACAAGTGGTGATGGGAATGTGGAACTATTGCTGCTCCCGACTATTTACGTGTTGCTATGCTTCGTTGAATGCTCAATTCAGGGAGCTGCTGTTGGCTGCTGTTTTATTAAGGCTGGATTAAGGCATCTAATTAACTAATTAGATTAAAATTAAACAATGGGGCTGTCTGTCTTTGCTGTTTGACTCGAAACTCTCAAAATGGGGCCACACAAGTTTGTATGAGCGAAGCTATCGGTTTTCTCGGATGAAAAGTGTTTTCAGGACTTTTAAAAATCAAAAATCAAGCCAGATTTTTAGCTACTATTCGGTTCACTGGGTTTTCGCAAACTTTTATTACTAATCAAATTATTCCTTATCAATAAATAGCTTTCTCTGCAGACCTCGCTTCAGTGCTTTAAACAAATGATTTTTATCACTGATAATAAAATGTCCACCCAATCAGTTGACAGTTCCTTTTGCTGGTAAAACAACCCCAGCAGGAAAAAAACTCCCACTAGTTCTCAAAATGACTTCAAGCAGGAACATTGTCTACGGCTTTTTAACATATTTTCTGGCTTTAAATGGATTATCCAGATATTATTTTGACCTAAGAACGGGCCATTGGCAAAAGTCGAGTCTACTCAAATATTATGCCATACTACAAAACCTGATATTATTTTGTGGAATTCTTATAAAAATGTTTATGGCAAGTGTTAGAAAAAGTTCAGTTCCTGCAACAAATATGTTGCTTTTTATGGGAGCTGGCCATAAATGTGAATTAATTGGGCTACATCTGTGCTGCATCTACTCGACTCATTTCCAGCATTATCGCATGCTTAAGATCGCCAAAGAATTACAGAGAATAAAACACTTTTTGAGCAGGAGCAGCTCCAGGACTGAGCATCGTTCAGAGTGTATATATCTCTGTGGAAATCTGGCATTAATCATAGGTCACAGCTTTATACTGCAGTCAATAGATTGTCACAGTATCAGGAACTATTCCTTAATCGATTTTCTATATTTGGAATGGAAAGTCAGCTGCAATGCCTTACTAGCTGCTTCCTATATGCTGAGTTTCTATATACTTCGAAATATCTGGCAATGCTGCTGTCAGCTTAATCAATGCATAGAGCAATTACTGAGCAAGAAAAGGAAGAAATCCATCCAATATCAGCAGATATATCAGCTATATCGTATGCAACAAGTGCTGATAAATATAACAAGAGATTTTTGTTCAATTTTTAATAATATTATCACCTATTTTATAATGCGTGCGGCCTGGCATTGTACTTTAACTGGCTATTATATAGTACGAATCTATTATGGACATCCTCCACAACAGGTGGCCTTCAAGGACCTTTTTATGATACCAATTTTGATAGTCAACTGCATGTTAATTTTTTACACGCTGGGCAGTTTAAGCGGCAACATGGCTGGAGTACTCCATGAAACCATCTACACCTTGCGTCGATCTTCGTTGAATCAGAGTCAGCTGGTGGAACGAACTGTAGGTCAAACTTTACTTAATATATTTAAATTAATAAGTGGATTTTATTTGCAGAATTCCTGGCTGGCCCTGCAGTTAACTTGGCAGAGCACAGAAGTGCATATTTTTGGCATAATTCCAATCAATCGCCAGCTGGTGATAAGTTTCTTTGCCCAGATGCTTTTATATCTGATCTACATGATTCAGGAAGACTACTTTAAAATATGGCTTTAAATGGCTTTTATTATAAATATTTTAAAGTTTAATAAATAATTAAAGAAGCTAGCTAGTTTTTTAAGGCATTCTAAAAAAGGTTCTCACACAACTTGACAGAAGAAAGCAGAGCTCATTACTCAAACCCCACGCCTCAAGTGGAAAGAGGGGCAAAATAATAAGCATGCAACGTGTTGGCAATGAAGAAATTAACATGTTGCCCCAAACTGCAGTTATGGCCCGAAACAAGCCACAAAGCAGGAAGAAGAGAAATATCGGCAAACAAATTTAAGAAATGCGGCCCCAAAAAATGCCCGAGAACAAGGAAATGTTTACTTTGGGCAGTTAAAAGATGCCAAGAGGGCCGGGTTCGAATCGCCAAGTGACCGCTGGGCAATAATTGAGGCCCAGTTGTTGGCCGAATGCTGTACGCATAAATTTAGCCTTAATTGGCTTTAATATTATGTTGTCAGTAAGAGAAAAATAAAAAAACACCGAAATCAGCAAACGCCAATCAAAAGAAACAACAACAAGGATGTGAATGTGAATGAGGATGAGGATGAGTATGTGGACAATCTGGCTGGGAATCAGAAGAAGCATCAGAAACAGGGACAGAAAGTGCAACTTGCCAAATGTGGCACGTTTTCGAATGTTGCGGTGTTGGGCTTAATCAGTGGTTTCCACGCAAAAAACAGAAAAAAAAGCAGCCAAGAAATATGTGAAAGCAAAGAACAGGCCCTTAAATAAGCCAGATGATTGTGATTATACCAAAGAGTACAGGCCCCTCCATAAAACCCCATTCCCTGGGCCATTTCGGACCTTTTGGGGCTTTTTTGGCGCATTAGCGGCTAGGCTGCGGCTGCAAGGGATTTGGGTTCAGGTTCAATGCCACCCAATGTGAAATACCAAATTTATATGAAAAGAAAATAAGAAAATAAAAGAAAAACAAAAACGTTTATAAAGCAATTACCAACACTGCTCGTATTTACAAGCAGCCTCTCTTATGTTAGAGATGGTCAAAATGAGAGCTAAACGAAACAATGAATTCTTTGTACTCTTTATCTGCTTTTCTATAATCCCTGATAATCCCAACTTTATCACGAGGCATCTCCGATCAGAACGGTGAGGCGTCTATTGCTATACAAATTATGCTCACAGTTTGGATCGTAAGACTATATCATATAGCTGACATAGGAAGGACAATAAAAAGTTGTTATAAGAAAATCTTTTTTGTTTCTGAAGATAACTTAATGGAGCTTCAATTTCCATTTCCTAAATACTTTTTTGGGCATTCTTCCGGTCTACTTTCGAGAGAGAGAGATTCACGCACGATGCGCTACGCTCATCTCTAGCGTGCTGCTACTAGGCTACCTGTGTGCGGGCAGAGTTTTGTTGCTGCTGCTAAAACAAATGAGCTATATGTATGACCATGACTGTAGTGGAGACCAACAGCAGCAGCAGCAGCAACAGCAACGGCAACAGCATCAAAAGTTCATTATACGCGCCCGCGAATCGTGACATTGCATAATGGAGGCTGCAAGTGGCTAGTCCCGGACATGCCGGACATGCAAGGCGCCGACGTCGCAGCTCCACACAGGTCTCAGCTCAGAGCCAGACTCAGTGTCAGCTCAAAGCTGGCTATATATATAAATATATATATATATATGTGTATACAGGGCCACACCTACATGGGAAGAGTTCGAGCTGAGTAAAATTGATTCTTTGACTAACGGATAGCTGTCTGCAGGCAGAGCTCATCAGCAAATAGGCGTCCACAGCTACCGCACATACGAGTAGAGTACAACAAGTTAGTGTATTGGCCATGGTCACGGTCACAATATATCAGTTTTCCTTCCCGTTTTTTCTTTTCTATTTTCTTTCCAAATCCGTCACAGGCCGCCTCATGTCTTGGCGTTGTGTCCAGTCTGCAATTAGAAAACTGGCAAGTGTTCCTTCCCTCTTTCCCCCTTTCCCATTTCCCTAGTTCCCACTTTTCGACATTTTTAAGGTGTGTTCGCCTTTTTTTTTTGCTTCTTTCTAGCACAGCCTCTGCCAAAACTCCCAAGTCCAAACCCATTCCATTCCATTCCATCCCATCCTAGCCCATCGCAGCGCCTTGTCGGGCCAAATGTTTTAGTTACAACAAAGTTAGTATGAACCAAGTCAGAATGTGCTCTACACGAGAATGTTCAGCTAGCAGTTACCCTGTAATAAAGTGGTTTAAAAAAATTGCAAAGAATTTGTGCTGAATTGTGAACGATGGAAGGATATTTTCTGGGTCTAACCTTAAATATTGAGGCTGTACCAAATTATTTTGTATTCATTGCGGATACAAGATAAATCATAGAAAATTTTGGATATAGAAAGATATTCGTATAAACTCCACTTTTTCCATGAAAACTACATAATTTTTATAAATTTTCGGGTAAGCCTTTTCTGAAATTATTTAGATCTCGCATACCAAATTTACTGGGCTCCGAGAAAAGTGGATGGATACGTCTCAAGAAATCAACTCTTTTTCTCCAGGGTATAATACAAATTAAGAAAAACATGTGCCTACACACGTACAGACTTATTATACCCTGTAGGAAAGAAAGCCAGAAAAAGGTTTCTTAATTTACTTTCTCTATTTTGAAGCCTTTATTCTGAATAAAGTTTAAAGACTAAAACAAAGAGTATCTCAAAATTAAGTAGAATCAACCTTATCATAGACTTTCATGGGCAGCTTCTGCTTACAGGGTATCAACAAAGATGAAGAAAAATGTGTACGAGCATTTTTCTTTTTTAGGTTATCGCATGGAGCACAGAGCGCAGAGCCCAGTCGTAGCCGTATAGCTGGATAGATACATATAGTGACTCCTACATGGTTCTCTTTTTGTCATAGTTATAATAAAGGCGTTCCGTTCCATGCTCAGAAATTGTCCAACGTCTATATTTGGCCCGTGTTGTGTTTGCCACATTGTGCCGCAAGTTGGTCAGCAACAGCAGCAGCAGCAACCGAGTTGTGGCAGCTATGTTGACCCGTTTTTTATTTATATATGTATATATATATATGAGGAGCAGTACTACTCCGAATTGGAGCACATTTTGCAGGCGCACTGCCAAGTGGCAAGTTGACATGTGCAGCCAGGCTTATCCGCCAAATGTTGTAAGACTCATATCCAAAAGTTGTTTCTCCTTCCACCTTTTTTTTTCTGCTCCTTTTTGCATTTGTGGTCAAAGTTGAATGTGTTTGCTGCAGATAATCGAGCAGAGCTACTGAATGAGCCTAAGCTTATTTTTATTTTAATAAAGAAATCAATTGGGCTATCAGCTACAAAGAGTGCAATAACATGTACTAATAGAAAGTTATGCTTAATTTTAATAAATAGGCTAACAAAAGAGATAAGCCAGAGCAGCAGAAGCAGCGGGCATATAAAAGTGGCGATTGGCTGTTGGCCAACTTAAGAGACTAAGCTGAGAACTCCGAAACTGTGGGAGATTTTGAAGCAAGAAATCTCCTACGAATCGACGAGCCTTAATCTAATTTGTGTCTATATCCTTATAGTCCTTTATCTCTCCAAGTGTTGCTTTGAAGGAGGCATCTTCGACCCCATAAAGTATACTAGTAAAGAATAAACTATATAAGTATATATTCTTGATCATTATATACTATCTTATAGCCGCCACAGAAAGGATAGATTCTAGATATCTTAATAAATCGGCGCGCTGAAGATGACTTTTCCTTACGAGGTTTCTAAGAAGTGAAATATTATATAGAAAATTTCCTACACATTGGAGAAAACATAATTGCTCCTAGAAATAAATGCAACAATTAAAATTTTCCCATCAGACACTTGAGTAGAGGAATGCGAGAGAAGAGTGTGACAGACACCTGTATAAGGCGGCGTTAAGGATGCCGAACTGAATGACTTTCCCCTGCTACCCAAGAGGAAAGAGATACTGAAAATGTTTGTATTTAGTTGCCATTGATTGGCAATTGGCAATGTGACGTTGAACAACTCAATCAACATCATGTTTCAACCTTAAAAGCCATAAACAAAATTGCAGCGAAATCTGCCAAGCAACTAAATATTTAACTCAAAAATAAAAAGAAATAATAAAAGCCAAATAAATAATAATTGCCTGAAGAGTCAACAAAAATATCTCAGTACACCGAAAAGGAGTAACGCAGCAATCAGAGGCAACAACAACGGCAACAACGGCAACAATAGACGTTTAAGCCAAGTAACGCAGCCAGCAAGCGATCAATCAATCAATCATTTTCACTCAAATGCCGCTGCTGCTGTCGATTGCCGACTGATGTCGATGTCGATGTCGATGTCGATGTCTATGTCGATGTCTTGCCCTATAGATTTCATTATGGTCATAACCATAACCCATAAACACTGTGTCTGTCTTAGCCTGGCCTAGACATTGAGCCGAGAGGACTCAGCTTGTCTCTGTCTGGCTGCTGTGCAATTAAATAAACGAAAGTTTTTTCATTAATTTCGATTGCAGGCAACAACTGCAACTCCCAGAGACGACACTGAGGCCAAAGCTAAAAACTTGGCTCTGCCTCTGCTTCCCCTTCCCCTTCCCCTACCTCTTCCAATCACCCCTTTCCCCTTTCTATCTACAAATACAATTCCAATTCATTAGCGACGCTTTTGGGCCTGGTTGTCAAACAAACACACAAACGGCGGCCGGCTGTAAGCCAAACTACACAGAAAACAAAAATTTATATTCCAAAAACTAAGCTTGAAAGTTCTTAGAATTTTGAATAGAAGCTTTTAAGTTTTTCTTTTAGAATAAAGCTCGAAACATCACAGACGTAAATTTTGTATTCCAAAAATTAAGCTTGAAAGTTCTTAGAATTTTAAGCAGAAGCTTTTAAGTTTTTCTTTTAGAATAAAGCTCTAATCATCACAGAGGTAATTGGTATAAAAATACGTGAATTCTTGGTTTAAGAATAAAATTCTCTTCGAAAGGGCTTGCTCTTTAAAATAAGAGTAAACCTTAAATTGTATTCTGCAATATAAAGAAAAAAGCACAATTTTATCTTAAGTTTTTGATTCATTTTTAATTATATATTAATCTTTTTACATATTTATTAATATTTTTCTTTTTGCTTGCTTTCAGATGTGGCAGTCTACAATAAATGTGGTTCGGTTCAGAAGAGATCTGCAGCCAAGGTAAATATAAAAGCTATTATATATTTTGCCTGTTTTAATGCCAGCTTAACTGATAAATTCATTATATCTAAATTAGGTTGTATTAAGTAGGTAGGCCTTAGAAAACTCATTTGAAATGTTCGGTATAGCCAATTTTTTTCTGTGTAGTCTTAGTCTAAGCTGCATCTAGCTCTAGGTCTGGGTCTGGCTCTGGCTCTGGCTCTGGGTCTGGGTCTCTGTCTCTCTGGCAGTGGGGCGTGCTCTCGTGCTGCTCATAATGTCTGATGGATGTGACGTGCTTTGATGTATTTCACTTTTTAGTCAGTCAACCCATAGGGGGGGGCCACAGCCGGGGCACAGGCAGCGGCGGTCTGCAGGGAGAGGATAGCTGTTAAGTGCCAGCATACAAGTCTAATACTGCCCAGTCTCAGTCTCAGTCAAGAGCCTCTGTCGCAGTTCCAGTCTTGTGTGCTGGCCATTTTCTAGTTTTCCACACATTTTCACATTTGCTATAAAGCAAACAGCTTTGTACAGCGTGCGCGGGCTCCTCACCAAAGAGCCAAAGAGGTGAAAATAGAAAAATCGTTTCGCAAATGAAAAGCGCGAAAAACGCGTAGCGAACAAAGAAAACCAGCCGCGTTTTTACAGACGCTTCCCCCTCCTTCGAGTACTTGCTGTGTGTCTAAGATACACTTGACAAAAAGGGTACAACAGCTATGTGATGACAGGTGTACAGGTAAAGAATGCAGAAAGAAAATTGGGTTTTTCTTTTAAATATTTCCACTCCATGGAAAAGCTTTAACTAGGCACATTGTGTTTAAAATAAGCTTCTTAATCAAGCCTTGGTTGCCTTTAATTTAAAGTACTTTACTATAAGAAACAAATATAGAGTATTCAGCATTCGTTTTAGATGGTTTTCATTGTGTGGCTTGCCATTTCATTTGTTGTCATCCGTCAAAAGGGAAAGCACTAATCGCACTTTTCCAAGCGCCTTTTTTTCAAGGGCCTGGCTTGAATTTGGCTGGGGATTTGGGCTTGGCATCTCCACAAGGATGCACCCAGCAGTTCCAATCCCAGTTTTAAGCAAAAAAAAAAAAAAAAGGCCAATTTTCAAATGCGATAATTAAGCCGGGTTTACTTTACTTTCGCTTTCGTCACGCTCGCCTTTTGTTCATATTTAATTTGAATTTGTATATTTTGTGTTTGGGGCAAGTGCTAAAAATTAATAGCTTCATGTCACAGATAATATATCCGCCTGACGGCACGACACACATTCTGTTTCCCCCTCTCCCTCTCTCTGAGTACATATCGCGTATCTATATATATATATCTATATATATATATTATATCTTTTTTGTATGTGTGCTGTTCGCCCGTTTGGGGAAAGCGACGTGGCTCTGTGGCCTCCCAAGATTGCGTTGCAATTAATCATCAAACAAAACGCATTGTTCGAGCTTGCTCCATGGACACCTTCGCCTTCGCCTTCTACTTCTACCTCGCCTCTGCCTCTGCCTCTGCCTTCGCCTGTCACGCACTCAATTCGAACCTGGGGCTGCTCCCGAATATTTAAGTCGGTCATGTAAGCCATTTCGCTTGGGTCTTGGGCTTAGACAGCACCAGCCTTAGTTAACATGGGCTTGCCCCAATTTTCAGAATAAATAAAATAAAACAAGTAGCATTGCTCTAGTTGAGGCTGCTAGACTAGCAGATACTCTCTAAAACGAATGAATTGAATATCGACAATTTGGATAAACTTTAAAATGGTATTATAACTTTGTCTTGAAATGAAGTAGGTATCTCTCACCATTTAGTATATATATTATTGATCAGGAGGACGAGACGAGCTGATGTAGCCATGTTCGTCTGTCCTTCTGACCGTCTGTCCGTCTGCTTATAAGCAAACTAGTCCGTCAGCTTTAGAGGTAGTTGAATGAAATTTGATAGGTTTCTTTACTTCTTTCACATATGTCGGAACCAGCGGGATCGGATAACTATATCATATAACTTCCATAGAAAAATCGGTTCCTAATTTGTTTTTTAATTTTCCATGTATTCTCATGAAATTTACAAGTTAGATTTTACTATATCTGTACTATATCTGTACATATACTATAAATATATATATAGATTTTATATATAGCAGTCATAGGAACAATCCAGTTTCAAGTCTATATATAGTTCAAACATTTATATTATTAGTAAAGAAAGGGAATGTTCTGCGCGCCGAAAAGACTGGATTAATCAAATAACCGATCTCTTAACTGCATATATTGATATATATACTTCTTGATCTGGAAAAAAGAAATTAAACTTCAGTTTTATAGGTTTTGTTTTTTATCAAATATCTGTTATATGTAAATTTTATTTATGTATTTTAATTATAATTGTTTTCACATGGTTACATATGTACATACACATGTATATATGGTATATGTATATTGACATACATATATATATAGATATATATATATATATATATATATAAATATATATATAAGTGTATGTGTGTATATTATCAATAATGTATGCATGTTGGTATGCGTAAGCGCGTATAAATAATCCATATATATATATATATATATATTTATATATATATATATAAGTAGTACTTATGTAGATCGTATATTATCTACAGGTTCCTGTTCAGTTGTTGTTGCTCTTGTTTTATAAACGTATATATATATATATTTGTTTATATATATTATTTATCGATTTTCATATTTATAAATCGGCTTAGTATAATTATTAAAACTGTGCGAAAGTTTTAGCAATTGTTTTCGCTTATCAAAAATTACCTCTAATCGATTTTTTAAGTTTTTATTTCAATTTTATTTGGGTTTATTTTTCATTTATTTATTTTATTATTAACAATACAAAATAACTTAAATTGCTCGACTCGATCTTTGATCTGACAATAAATACAGTCAAAATTTTAAACCATTTTTTGTTTTTTTTTTTTTATTATTTTCATAGAACACATCGTAGTTTGCAGTACTTGTATATAAAAAATGTTCAAAATCAAAATTAAAAAACGAAAAATATGTTTTATTTTCTCTCATTTATTCGTATGGTGTGGCGGGGTGAGGAGGGTGTCGTAAGGAAATGCGTTTTCTCTTCTCAGTGGAGCACTTTCAAAGAGTATAAAGTATTCGCCTAGAGGTGATCTTTGGCTCTTTCGAAATCGAGTGAAGAAACGGGCACAAAATGAACTGAGCTCTAAATTTTTCGATTTTATTTGAATCTTATTCGATTGTTTTTAGATCCGATTGTGTTTCTGACATTGCGAGCTGTTCTTGAGTCCCTCGTTTTTGCCACCTAATCAGTCAAAGAGCGAAAGATTCCCTCTGGGCAATTTGAGTTCACCTTGATCTCGAAAAGTACAGGGTATAAATATAAAGTTTATTTTACGCTTTCAAATAAGTTGTTAGCGCTTTATGTAATGCACTTTGCCTAGTAATTTCCTAAGCTGTAATCCTGTTTTTCTCTCTTTTTATTGTTGTAATAATTAGTATAAAAGCTAGCCAGTTTTTTTTTTTATTTTTATTAATGGCATTGGCAGATTTCGGTTGATTGTTTGGTCAGCTATTCGTTTTTTGTCTTCTTTTGAGTCAAATTAAATTTTCTATAAACGGAAAATGCTTGAACTGAACGAAAAAGTTTGGTGTTTTATCTAGAAATTTGCGTAGTATTCGTAGAAATCGTTGTGTGTAGTCGTTCTATGTGATAAGCTTTGCTTATGAAAGTTTCCCTATGAAGAGCAGCAACTCCTCATATATATATATACTGATTGATATATGCTATGGATATATCCTGATATTGGCTAGCTAGATAGTTCGGTTGCCAAATTGCTCGATTTTCTATGGATCTCGTACTCGTACCCAACACTAAGCAGTGATGATATCGCTTATACTTATAGTGGAGCTTAAAGTCTCTTCCAAGTGCATATGTTATTGGATCTGATCCGATCTGATCTGATCTGCCGATCTAACACCAAAAACAAGCTATATTTACTTCTATATAAGCTCCGGTTTCTGCCTAAATTGCTGACCAACTCTACTGGACTTTTAACTAGTAGTAGTAGGAGTAGGAGTAGTATATATATATATAGCTAAACTCCAACTCTCCAACTCTAGAACTCACCTGCTGTTCAGCTGTTTCGAACTTGTGTCTCTCTTCGTTTTTTTTTGTTTTTTGAGTGTGTTTTTTATTAGATTCATTCGCTTCGCCGTTTTTCTTTGGCATTTTATATTTAGTTTAAGTTGCAAGCAATTTTCGCATTTCATTTTGATTTTAAGAAAATATGTTTTATTTTTGCTTTTGTTCTTCTCATTTATATATTGATAAGTTTCTTTGTATATAGAAGAGATATTATATACTTTTATTGTAGGTATTGTATTGGTATTGGTATTGTATTTAGTTGAAATGCCCGAACATGATTTTCAGATTTAATCATTATACTTTTTCTTTTTCTTTTTGTTTTTCTCTTTTTTATTTACAATTTTTTTTTTATTTTAATAATTTATTTCGTTTATAAAAATATCAAAATTTTTTCCTCTTTAAGTATTAATTTTCTTTTTTCTTCTGTCTGCCTGATGTTTTTTTTATTATATCATTTTTTTTTTTGTTTAAAATTTTATTTTTTTTTTTAAATTTTTTTTATATAAATATGTACAAATATTTGTGTAAAAAAAAGCATATGCCATGTATAAATTTTAGTATTGAAAAAAAAAAAGGTTTTTAACGCCCATGCGATTGAAATTTGAATTCCTTTTATATCTTTTATTTCTATTAGTTTTGTTTTGTTGTTTTATTCACTTTTTTAGAGGCAACATTTACCATATTTTTCTTTTGTTTTTCGCTTCTTTGGAGTATAAATAATGCGTATGCGTATGCGTATGTGTGTGTGTGTGTGTGTCTTTGTGTGTGTATTTCGATTTCTTGCTGCACAGTTATATATATGCTAGGAAGCTGTATAAGTGTGCTGTGTGTGTGTGCGTGTGTGTGTGTTCGTGTGTGTTTACTCATTCGCATAATAAATGTATTTATTTACTTGCATTTAAAAATTAACTAAACACTTTAAACGTTATGCCTAAAATGTATATATATATATATATATATATATATATATGTATATATATGTGTGTGTATTATCGTATGTAGTAAACTATATATATATATATGTATATATATATATATATTATTTCTTTACTTTTCGCGTTCTCAACGTGCTCTCTTATCTTGTCTATATACGTTTTTCAACTGCAGCTTGTTGTTGTTGTTTTTGCTGTTGTATATATATATATATATATAGATATATATATATATATTTATATATGAAAAATAAGTTACTATCCATTCAATTTGTTGTTGTTGTTATTGGTGTATAAACTTAGCGTTACAAATTTTATTGATTTTTCTTTTCTTTTTAGTTATAGTTATTTGTTTTGTTTTGCTCGCAATTGTTTTCGCCCCCCATTTTTTTTTTTTTTTTTCTCTATATAGCTATAGGTATATGTTATGATGGGGTATAATATAGGTGATGAAGCAGAACATGATGTGTGTTTTTCTCTCTGTTTTTTGCCTGTGCTCTTTCTCTCTCTCTTGTTCTATTGCATCGATGTGAGACTTGTGGAAGTACCAATGTGCGACGAGGTGCCCAATGTATTGGCCATATCTCCTTGATAACTGAACTGTTGGTTAGATAGAGGCAACAAAGAAATAGGTTAATATTTGTGGCTATATACAATTTGATAATGTCATATATTACCTGAGGGAAAAGCGGCTCTTCTGCTATGGAACCCAAGGGGCCCGTAGGGTCTGGCGGCGTTAATTCAACGCTCTCGCCAGTAAACTCTTCATCAAAATATCTTGTATCTGTATCTGAAGTGACCTGAGGCTTGAAAGGCGGCGTTATCTGTAATTTTAAAAGTATTTTTTATATTTTCATTGAGGTTAACAGAGTATTAAAAGTTCTCTTACCTTTTTTAGCACCAGATCTGTCCAATTAATACTCGCAAAAAATGGATGCGCTTGTATTTCCTTGACATCATCCTGACCGCCGCCCAAGCGTGTCTTTGGATTCTTGGCCAACAGGCCGGACAGCAGACTCTTTGCTTCATCGGATATAGTGCGTGGAAATTTGACATCCTCCGCCAATATGAGCGTAAAGAGCACATCGTGATCACGATTATAGAAAGGTAAGCGACCGCAGATCTGCATCAAATTCAATTGAATATAAGGTTATACATGCATGCAATAATTGTTATAATTTGATTCCGCCTCTCACCATCTCATACATAACCACACCGGTGCCCCACCAGTCAACGGCGCGTCCATAATCAGTATCGTCTAATACTTCTGGCGCTAGATATTCGGGTGTACCACAAAACGTTTTTGTTGTACGGCCATAGGTGATGTCCTCTTTGCATAGTCCAAAATCGGCAACCTTTATGTGACCATCTTTGTCCAGCAAAAGATTCTCCAGCTTTAAGTCACGATAAATAATGCTTTGCGAGTGTAGATAACCCAATGCCGATATTATTTCGGCTCCATAAAAACGTGTTCGCTCCTCGGTGAAGATACGATCATGACTTAAATGCCAAAATAACTCTCCTCCATTCACATATTGCATAACAAAACACAGTCGATCATTTGTCTGAAATGAATATTTCAGTGACTGCAAAAGAAAACAGATAAAAAAGTTAGATACATTAATTTTGAATACATTAAAAATAGATTGCCTTATTCAGCCGTTGTTCAGGCATTCCCTAGAATTATTTAGAAGACCCGGTAATTCCCTACTTAAAAACTCAATTATATTTTTAACGCACGATCTTCAGGCTGACAAGTTTCCGATTTCAAGGGATGAGGCTCTTGATATTGATTTGGAATACAGTCTAATTGAATTTATATATCTTATAAAGTCCGAAAAACTTTCTGTCTTTTAATAAAAAATATTATTTTCCCTGCTTTATTCTACTCAAGCACATTTTAATCGTTTTCTGAGAACTTTAAGCAGACGGCATTCTATGCGGGGCGTGTTCATATTGAAGTTATGTATTTCCAGTATTTTAAGATATTTTTATTATTAATTGAATGTTGATTCTGTGTAAAACTTAACAGAAAATGTTTAGCTTTATCAGAAATTAGATCGGTATCTGATTTCTGGAAATTTAAGCTCAACCCAGACCGGTTTATTTTATTTATTTATTCTTTTTTTCTCTAGAAAACAATTGTTTTGTTAAGCGGGATTTCCGTGTAATTTCATGATACTTACAATAAGGAACGGATGATTTGTTGACTTGAGCACACGACTTTCAGTCAGTGTATGCGCCACTTCGTCCTTTTGTATGATGACCTCCTTTTTGAGAATTTTGATTGCGTACAATTTGGCTGTGGCCTTTTCACGGCACAGAATCACCTTGCCGAAGGTGCCCTTGCCGAGCATTTTGAGGAACTCAAAGTTCTCCAGCGTCTGTATTGGAAAAAAGATGCAGAAAATAATTTGTTAATAGATTTGTGGTTCCTAAAATTTGTGGAGATCAAATCAAACTGCTAAAAATAACCAAGAACATATCGATAGTACCGATTATTGCCAACGGAAATCGAAATAATCGATTATTATAATTGCAAAGGTTTCTTTAATAAATGCAAAGGATTTGGTCTTTCTATCGATATTATCGATATTTCTAATAGCTTTAACAAGAGGATGATTCGATTACATACCACTTTCTTGACACCGCTGCTATTCCTTGTTGTCCCTTGCACTGAAAACTGTTCAGATAGTTCCACCTCGGCAATGCCAGCCATATCAACATCAGCCATATCTGTTTGAGTCGATGGGGACATGGCTGTTTCACCCATTTCACACAGACGACTAGCCACATTTCGGATGGCTTCAGTCCATAGTTGTCGCTCTTGTTCTGTATCGACGGCAAAGGTCCGCTCAATGACAGTCGTCCATTGGAGGCCACGTATGATGAATGTAAAGGGTTTGGGCCGTTCTACGGTCATTATTTGACAGCCCTTCACTGTAAAATTATTGAGCTGTTCCGCCTGGGCGCTATCAGCTGGTTTATTGCGATAGCCCAATAAAGTGCCATCGTCGCGTAATATAAAATAACGTGGACGCCAGGTTTTGATGTGTTCTCCACGCTTCTGGAGCCAGCCCTCTTTAACGATCATTGGTCGTCCGGGAACAAATGGATCCATGGAGCTGGTAGGGGATGTGCCAGCCGATGTTAAGGACATTATTGCTTCCGTTGCCGTCAGTACTGCGGTCACGTTGTTATTATAATTATTATGATTATTGTTGTTACTTAACAGTGCTTCTGCACTATTATTGTAATATGTGTTATAATTATTATTATTAATTATATTGTTGTTGCTGCTGCTGTTGAAATTTAGGCCCAAGCGATAGCCACCAGCGGCGGGCGTGCTCGTCGAGGGCGTACGCGTATTTGAGGCAGATCCTGTTGCGGCGTTGTCAACCACAGTCGATCTCCTCTGCACCCCAAATGATAGGTAATTCGTGTTGAGGCTGTTCCCAGTTCCGTTTTCACCAAGCAAACCAATTCCACACGCCCCTCGCTGCTCTCTCACTCCACTCACTCTCTTCTTCTCTCTGTTTGCCTGTACCAGTCTAAAAATAAGGGCACTTGTTGAAAGAGAAAAAAAAACAGAAATATAGAAAAAATATAGTTTTTTTTTTTTGTTTTTTAGCAATTTAGCGAGTGCATAATGCAAATTTTTATAAGTACTACCTCTCTCTCTCTCTCTCTCTATGCATGCTCTAGAGATGTGAGAATCGAGACGATATTTATATTTTTTATATAAACAACAAATAAATATCTATTTTTGAAAACGTTAATTTGAAATTTAGATTAATTCTTTGGAATGTAAACAATCAAAAAATCAAATTAAATCTTGATTTGCGCGTCTTTAAAAATGTTTGATTTTCATATTAAATAAATTATATTTTATAAATTCCACAGGTCTTAGAATTATTATTGAATTTTCTAATTATTAGTTTAAATTTCGAATTTAAGTGTTTTTTAGGGTTATAACAAAATCTAGCTACTTTTGATGTCTAAATTTTGCTGCAAACTGTATTTAAATTTAGCTGTTTTTCATGAACTAATTTTAGCTGTATATAATTTGATTTAGCAGTTTTTAATGACATCATTTGTAGTGTCACGCGCCCATCCCTAAGTAAATATAAATGCATATTTTGTTATTGTCTTTTGGCGTGTTTATGGCAAATTGCACAGCCCTTTATTGTTGTTGTTTTTGTTATTATTGTTGGCGCTTGCGTCAGCAGCTGCAGCAGAAAAGCAGCTGCAGAACTGTTCAAAATAGGTTCGATCGCTCGAAAAAATTACGAAAAAAAAAAAACAAGCAAAACAACAACAAAAACAAGCGGGCATTCACGGCATTTCCGTTGCGTCAAAAGAAGGGCTGACGCGGCGCTCGGCCACCCCGGCATCTCCCCTACCTCCACCGCCCCCCCTCCGTGCGCCTATCTGTATTCATTCACTTAGTCATTGCCCCACAAAAATATGTATAGAAAGAGGCGCCACACAGCCAGCGCATTTGGCATCTGAGACTGTGACTGTTCCTTCTGTTTTTTTTTCTTTCTTTCGCAATTGTTGCTTTTTTTTATTGCTTCAAACAAAATTCCCCGCCATGTTACGCAGCGAAACCCCCTCCCCGCACCCCCCAGCACCAGACCAAGCCGATCCCGGACCCGAGTCGCTCGACTCCCTAGAACCGATACGAACAGCAACAAAAAAAAAAAAAACTTTTCTGCGGTTGCATTTACCGCGAAATTAAATCAAAACAAGAAAAGAAATGTCTATCTTCGACACGCCGAATACTTAAATACCCTGCATTTTTAATTAGTGCTTAGTCTATAAATCTATTAGGCATTATTTTTAGATCTTTAAAATTTAATTTTGTAATGATAAATTATCAGACTGATTATTTATCAAAATGATTCGAAAATCGTACTTTTTTTCTCAGAATATTTTCAAAATCTCACTTACGTCATAAGCGAAAACTACGGTGAAGATTTCAAAGCTTCCTTTGGCCTGCACAAGTTGATCTCTCCATCAATTATATCTTTATAGAGTTGAACCGTTTTTTCTTAAATTTGATCAAAATGCAGCTGGAAAAAGAAAGAAATCCTTCAATCAGCCCAAAACAAAAAATTCTGTAAAATTTAAATAAAATCAAAATCGTTCACAAATTAGAACGCTTTAATACTGCTTCTTATTCAAATTTGCAGTATTTAATTTTAAAATTTTTCATTCATCCAATACAACATATTTTTCAAAAAATATTGTTTTGGATTCAGTTTACAAATAAAAATAATTTTTTCGGAAATAAATTTTGAAGTGTCAATGAAGTCTTAACCTAACATTACATATTGCCTACTAAATCAGAATATCCTCAATGCAAGAAAGGGTATTTTCGAGTCGACGAAGCGCCGCTGTTCATGAACTTACACTCATACACATGCATCCATGAATATGCATATATGTGCAAGTGCCTATATGTGTTCATATGTATGGGTGTCTCACTTGCTGTTGCTATCTTTGTCTGACACGCTAGAGATCGCTGCGAGCGATAAAGGTGGGAGAGGGGCACGTGTGTGTGTGTGTGTGTGTGAATGTGTCAGTGCGGCAATGATCGCAGCTGAACAAAAAACAAAAACGAAACAGAAAAAAAACTCAAATAACAACAACAATATTCATTTGCAATTTGCGAAAATGTCAACGACGTGCCGTGGCCGCTGCTGCCGCTGCCGGCTGTACAAATTTCGCTATCTAAAACTGTAAACAAATGTACATAAATAAAATCGACAAAATACATACAAACGCACACACACACACACATACACATGCAGACGCATGAGACGCATTGCAAAGTGCGAGGCCAATATGTGTAGGTGGCCTGCGTGGGGGGAGGAGAGAAGGCGGCCAGACAAAATGTACATACAAAATGCTTGCATGTGTGTGTGCCCGTGCATGTGTGCAGCAAATGATCATCGGGCGGCAGCGCAGCAGCAGCAGCAGCAGCAACAGCGACAACAAAAACGAGTTCGGAACGGTTTACACACATACATATGTATATGCATGCATGCAAGTGTGTACACATGTATGTAACTGAGTACACATCAACAATTTTATTAGACGCATAAAAAGCTTTTTAGTTTTAAGCAGCTTTAAATTTCTGCTGCGAACCGGCGAACCGAACCGCAAGCAAAGTTTCTTTAGCCGCCTTGTCAGCAACATGTCTAGACACTAATACAGTTAACAAAGCACACACACACATATATATATATATACATATAGATACACAGATACCAACGGAGGCAGACAATGACGTCGCGACGTCAACGCCGACGCTGACGACGACGTCGGCAACTTTGGCAACCCTAACAGCAGCCGCAGCAACAACAATAACAAAGGCCGCTGCTGTGTATTTTTCTTTCGTATTTTTTTTTTTTGCTATATAACACGCATTGCTATTAAAAAAAATAAAAGCAATTTTTCTTTTAATTTTTTTTAACAAATTTGTTGAAAGGCAGCAAAGCGACGCCTCTGCCGCAGTCGCTGCTGACGACGGTGACGGCAGAGTGACAACTCACGTATGTTGTTTTTGTTTCTGTTTTGTCTGTGTTGTCTCTCTCTCTCTGTCTGTCTGACTGTGTGTGTGTGTTTGCCTGTGTGTCTGGCTGTCTGTGTGTGTGTGTATTTCTCTTTATATATATATATGTGTCTTGCAGACAGGCCACACACAATTTAATATGATTTCGCTACAGAAATTATTTAAAACTTTTCCCGTTGCTTTTTATAATATATATGTAATTATATATAAATATGTAATAATGCTTATATTATTATTATTGCTTTCGCATTTATTTAAATAAAAACACACGCACTCACACTTTATTTTTTTGCTTGTACATGAACTTTTAGGTTTTACGCTTCACTTTTTTTTTTTTGGGTTTGCGATTGATTGCCCTTGCAGAGCTGCACTGAATACGATAACATTGATAATATCGAATGCAAATGCATATTCGATTATTTTACAACCCGTAAAGTATTTTCTTCAACTTTTTCATAAATAAATGTAAAAAATAAATTAACAATAATTTTAAATAAATAAACTAAATTAAAATTAATTTAATTTTAAACTTTAACAAAAAATAACCACATAATTAAATAAAATTATGGGTATTTTTTTAAATTTTGTATTTAAGTAATAAAAACTCTAATATGAGTTCAAATAATATTTCCAAAAGAGCGAGGACGATCGATATTTTGTCTAACATTCATTTTCTGTGGCGGTGTGTCGATATGTAGGCAAATAAATTGT
Organism: Drosophila repletoides; assembly: GCA_018150835.1. Classification (NCBI taxonomy): domain Eukaryota; kingdom Metazoa; phylum Arthropoda; class Insecta; order Diptera; family Drosophilidae; genus Drosophila; species Drosophila repletoides. Next base: position 1,149,399 of record JAECWQ010000202.1, read on the forward strand.
AGTAGAATGACAGTTACTGTACTTATCCCAGTATTTTGAATTCTCATCACCATTTTAAAACAGATTGTAATTTAAAAATATTTCGAAAAGCATCCAGTATTTATCTGTCAATATTAAACTAGATGAAAATCTAAAAATATTTCGAGAAGCATTCAGTATTTCTCTATCAATATTAAAGTAGATGAAAATTTAAAAATATTTGAAAAGAGTTTAGTATTTCTCAGTCGAAAATATAAATAGCTTATTTTTCTGCGTGACGATTCATCTATTTTTTCCTTGCAGAATGAGCTCTAATCAGAATAACGCAGCTGCTGCTGAAGAAGACGTTAAGGACTTGAAGGAAGTCGGTGAGCAAAAAATGAAAGCGATGTATCCACATGAACTGGAACTGCAGGATGCGGGAAATTCTCTATTTGCGCAGAAGCGTCTGCAAAATAAAATCAAGTTTTTTGACTCGGGCGATTATCAGATGGCCAAGCAGAAGCCGGATGGATATACTCCGGTATTTCTCACCACTGGAGATACTATACCCACCCCTGAGACGGTATCCGAACGCAAGTGCTACTACTCAAATATTCCCTACCAGGGCTAAGCTTTCGGGACACCTCTTAATATTATTTCTCAATTCCAATATTTGAGAATCACATAAACAAAACAACTACAGACTTTGTTTGAGCCTTGTTATTGGCCAATTAGTTTAATGAACGCATAACACATCAACAAGATTGTTAAATTTCAATAAATGTTCCAAGTGCAAAACCAAGTCAAGTAACTCTGCAAAAGAGGCAAGATTCAAATTTTTAGTCCGCCGAAAGTGAGCCACTGTTGAATTATATTAATAATCTGCAGGGTACAAAGGGAGCTATTAGAGTATTCCCAATTCGGTCATATAGTCAATGTGGTCGAACCGGTTCAATTCCAAACCGGTTTGCAGTCTGCAAAAACAAATTTTGGATCCAGTGTTCCTATAAATGAAATAAATAAAAATAGTTGGCAAATAATATAAGTGCACCTCCCTAGGCGCTTCTCACAAGTAGTACTTAAAGCGGGCAATTTTTAGCAAGAAATTCGCACAACATTCAAATGTTCAGTTTTTAAATTTAGCGCGCTTTAGCCGTAACGACTGTTGACTAACAGGGGTAATTTGAACTGCTTGCTATGTTAACTAACATTAATGCTAATGCTAGAGCTGGGCACACACTGGCTAAGCTATCGCCAGTATGCCATCACTAATTGACTGGTGTGCACACACTGGCCGGTCGGTCGTCGTCGGTTCGGTGAAATTTCTGTAATATTATTTTGTTAGAATATTATTGAATCGAATTTCAATTTGTTTATGCTAAAAACGCATAGCAACAAAAAAGAAAACAAAGGTAAACGAACAGGAAGCAGCAGAAAGAAAGATAATTAGTGTGAGTGAAGTGGGCATAGAAAAAATTAGAAAAACAAAACTGTTTATTGGACTGGACAAACTTTCTTTTTCTAATTTTTTTTTCTGTCGAATAAGCACATTGAAATTGAATTGTATAAATAATTGAGGCTAAAGCTGAGCTTAAAGCAAACGGAGCAATAATCCTAAAGAAACATAAAGCAAAGTAAAAGGTGCAAAAAAAGCAAAAAGTGCAATCAATACAAATACAAATACAACTACAACTATAACGAGCCCCCCTTCTAACCGTGTGTCTGTGTGTTTCTGTGCCTATGTGTGTGTGTGTGTGTGAAAACAAAACAACAAGAAAAAACGATTGTATACAATATGGAGAAAAGAAAGCGCATAATTGAATAAATAATAACAAATTGGGGGCGCAGAGACTCGCAATGACAAAAGCAACAACAATTTCTTAAAGACAAATAAACAAACACATAAATATGCATGATTCACGCATTGTTTACGTGATTTTGCAACTGCACACACACACACACACACACACGTGCAAAAAAAACAGTTAACTTTTGCGGTTGTGTTTGTGTGTGTGTATTGTGTGCGGGTGCATTGGCACAAAGAAAAGGCAAAAGAAAAGAAAATGTGCAAAGAAAACGCAAAAACTAACCGCAATAAAGTGTCAGTAGAAGGGGGGCGGGGCGGGGTAGGGGCGACTGTAGGGTTGGGCCAAATCAAATTAGCTGCAGACAACAAGAACAACAACAACAAGATAGAAGAAGCAGCAGCCGCTGCAGAGTAGAAGGCGTAGGCAAAGTGGGAGGAGAAATGGGAGAAGTGCAAATTTGTTGGGCACGCCCTTGAACTTGCAATCTCATATATACGCTCATCCCTTATTCCCGTTTATTGAAACCAGGGCTGCAGCTGCAAGCGAGCCGTCTAAGGTTTCCAGTTCCATTTTTGTGCTAATAAAATAATATTTAGATATTGAATTTAATACATAAATCATCATTCATAGATAAAATCATACTTCTTATCAAAATAAGGAGTCAATTTCAAAAGCTAATTTTGTTTAGTTCATTCATCAGCTACCTACCTATTTTCCGACCTTAGGGAATTTCAAAAAAATTAAATAATTAAATTAATTGACAATAAAAGCTCAGAAATTAAGACTTATCGACAAATAATACGACTTTTCCATACATGTTTTGACCTTAATTTCAACCCTTGGGTGGGGATTTTTGCAAAATCCCTTCTAAACGAAACCTTTTGCCTTGTCAAACGTAAATGTGTCCAAATTACGGGAAACAGAGTTTTATATACAGATATAGAGATAAGCTTTCTCTCACTTTCCCTCTTGTTTCTAACCTTCAATTCCGTTTTGGAACTTTCAGAATAAATTAATGTTATTTGATGAATAGTTTCTTATTTTACATTTATTTGCATACTCTGAAATAAAGTAAAAAATGAAGATAACTTCAGATCTTTTATCTAATTTGAAGCAGTTATTTAAGAATTTTCAATTTTAATCTAGAATCTAAATCCAGGATAAAATTCTGGTTTCTTGGAACCCAACTCTCATTATTTATCTTCAAGCCAAGCCCGAACTCTTATAGGGTAATAGATAATAAATATTTATTATAATAATAATAATAATTTTCTTTATTGCTTACAGTTAGCTTAATAAGGACTCACACACACATACACACACACGAAGATGTTCAACTTTATGAAGAAGAGCGCTGGGGATGAGGAGAAGGAACGTCGCAAGCGCGAAAAGAAACTGCGCAAAGAGGCTAAGGGCGGCAGTGGCGGGGGCGTAACCGGAAGCATGAGCACGGATGAGTTACTGCGACTGGAAGAAGTGCGCCGCTCGCTAAAAATACGCGGACGCCGCAAGGAAAAGGAAAAGTTGCCCAGTGGAATTACGGCCGATTACAGCGCCGATTTCTTTGCCGCCCTAAATGCTGATGCGGCCGGCAGTGGAAATAGCAATGGAAACGGAAATGGAAATGCCGGTCCAGAACAGGATCGGGGCAATGAGGAAATTGTAGCATCTGTGATGACACACATCGAGAGTCGAAATGGCTCTGGCATTGGCATTAGCTTAAACTATGGCGAGGTGACACATTCCCTGCTCTCTGGTGGACTTAAGGTGGGTATTGGATTCACTTTGTTTATTTTTGATACTCTTGCATTGTTTATTGTGATTCTGTCATGCCTTACGAGGCAGTCTGAGGCATATTCTGACTCGGAGAATGATGAGCTCAGCAGATTAATCAAAGCTGCAAAGCTAAGAAATCTTTTAGTTTTTTTCTTTGTTTTCGAAAAGAAAAAAATCGAAGCTTAAAACGGATTAAAGTAGACAATCTGCAAGGGTATTAAAATCTTTGTTTTTCATATTTTGTTAATTTATATTCCATACATTTTCTTTTAGAATCGCTTTTTGCCTCCAGTGCCGCCAAAGCCGCCCAAGCGCGGTATACTGAAGGGTTCACGGAGCAACATGAGCAATGTGCATGAGGAGATTGTGCTCACCGGCGGAGGCGGCGGCACACCTGAAATGCTGATGCGCAACACCATGCAAAATGAGCAGCTTTATGAGGGCAACCGTGGTGGAGGAGGAGGTGGCGCCGGCAGTGTTGGCTCTAATTCTAGCCAGCATGGCACCTCTTTTACCTCTGTGGAGAGCCTGCGCAGCGATGGAGATCAGGCGCCACAGCAGCGTGCTATGACATTGCCGGCAAATGCTCGATATGGTGCACCACAGACGCCCACACAGGCTGCCCATTTGCATGTGCTGACATCGCCGTCGCCGAGTGCGGACAGTCTCACAGATACCACAAATTCCTCCTTTGCCACACCACCATTCTCGCTCAGCCCTGTGGGTGAATCCCAGGGAATTGATCGCTGGGCACGTGTTCATGCCTTTGAGGACATTCAACTGCCATTGCCTGCGGTGCAGCTTGTGCAGCTACCAGCGCCCAGGCAGCTAGTTATACGCCGCCAAAAATCACCCAGGCAAGATTTTGGCTTTAGTCTGCGCAAGGCCATTTGTCTGGATCGTACCGAATCCCTAATGTCGCCCATCTTTCGTCCTGTCATCTTTGCGGAACCCGGTGCGGGTGGCGGTGCTACAGGTCTGCTGCCTGGCGATCGCCTCATCAAAGTCAATGGCACGCCTGTGGGGGATTTATCGCGCGAGATTATCATTGAAATGATCCGCAATAGCGGCGATGCTGTCACCGTTGAGGTACGTAAATATACAGTTAGCAACCTTCCATCCATTCCTATTTAATACTATGTTATCTTTGACAGGTTCAACCCGTGGCAGAGCTGGTGGAGCTGAGCAAACGTTGTATGGCGCCCAGCACAGCCACCGTGGAGGAGATCGATCATTCCATTAACAACGGCAACTGCAACACGCTGCGTCGCAGTGCCAGCAAACGCTTTAAACGTCAGGTGAGCTCATACACCCAAACCTGAATCCATTAGCATTAGTTGATTGATGAAACTGCGCCCTGTGTAACATGCACATAATCATAATTGTTTCTAACCATTCATTAATTATGAATATTTCCAATGATTGCATATCTCTAGCTGTTGTAATGATTAATTAAATAGCTCCAGTCCAGAACTGGTTTCCAAGACTCGCATTAATACCATCCAAGTGCCAGTTGTTGAGTGCCTTCAACCGTTCACAAATGCCCTCCGTACATAGCTATACAAATGATCTTCTTGAAGGGTTTACCATAAGTATATTGGAATATGGAGGAGAATTAGTTTCGTGCCCTTTAAGTCCAAGAAGATTTCTAATATGGGAGTGTCTTCTCATGTTGTAGTCTTAAAAATTGTCTTTCCCAGAAGTCCTAGTTATTCTCACTGTGTTCAGAAATAAAATCTTAAGGAATACTTTCTATACTTTCTTACCATTTAGAAATACTTCCTTCCTGTGAAAAACCCAAATCTAAAGCAAGAATTATGATCACATTAGGGGGAACTATGTAGGGCGGGAATTCCTGTGCCTTATGCTATTATCTAATCTCATCTTATCTCTAATCTTTCATCTCAAAACGGGTCAAATTTGAATTTATTTCTTGCGTTTATCAAAAACTTCTTGAAGTAGTAAAGTAGAAACTATATTTTCCATAAGACCATTCAATATATTCTATAGGAATAATTCTATAATAATTTGCTTGCTATATGGTATGCTACCCTATATCGCTTTGAGTACAGGGTAACTTGCAGTTAGTCACATTTTTGTAATTCCTATTAATTTGTTGAGTTTACCCAGAGCAGAGCTAGAAACGTGTTTGACATTTTTTCACTCTGTTTATCTAAGGCAAATGTTGTGAAATTGTCGGCACCTGAGCGGTTCGCGGAGCGCGGATCAGTTCGGTTCGAAATTCCAGGCCCAACCCTATTCCCATTGCCCCATTCCTAAACTTGGCCAGTTCCAATTGGAGCTCTGTTTTTTATTTATATATTCTCCTGCTTTTTCTTTTGTTTCCTCTCCTTCTCCTTGTTGTTGTTGTTGTTGTCTGGGTCGAAATATCTTAGCGCCTTACTCACTTCATTCAGTTTCCAGACGAAAATAAAAACGATTTGGCAACACTGTCGAAAGAAAAACTCGAACTGCATTTTTAGTAAACATCATTAACAACATGCCGCCCCTCCTCCTCCTTCTCCTCTGGCTGAACCCTCCCTCCCTACGTCAGGCTACACGCCAGCGGCAACACGAACATTTGCAGTCGATGTCAACGTCAACGTCAGCGCCGACTGCGACGGCGACTGCAACGGCGACTGCAACTGCAGCTGTGTGTGCATTTTTCTACACCCACTTTGGACTGCGGCTGCCTACACATAAATAGAAGCGCAGTCGCTGCTGCAGTCGCAGTCGACGTCAAACGTCAACGTCTGCTCTGTGTGTGTGTGTGTGTTTGGCTCTTTTTATACCCTTTGCTGCGGGTGTTTCGATATTCTTATGAAGTGTGTAAACTTTCAAGAAAGTGTAGAGACTAAATAAAGTCAAACAGATCGAATAATAAAAAGAATTATAATAATCTTAGTAAAGTTTAAAGTATTTGTTTTTAAAAGAAGAAAAAGTGTAGGGTATTTGAGGTGCGACTTGGTAGCGACGCTAGTTTTTCTGTCATGTTTTCTTTGCTGTGTGTGTGTTGTTTTTGTTGAGTTTTTGTTGTTGTTCCTCGCTTCGCTGTGGTTGCCGTTGGAGCGATGCCTTCAGTACGCTGCAAACTTTGCCCAAGTTCGGTACGGAAATCGAAACGAAACGCGAGACGCCTACAACGAAATTTCTATGCGGGATTACGGCAAAAAACGCAGAAAAAAACAGCAACTCGGAACTCAACTTGAATTCTTGTCATTCAAGTTGGCTTTAAAGTTTAATTCATAACTGGCCAAAAGCGCGTTCGTGACTTGAGTCTTGCATTTTTTTTTACTTTTTCAATCAATCAATCAAACCAAAAGCAAAAAGAGTAGGAAAACGGGCAATCAAGCAATCAGTCCGTCAGTTAGTCAATCAGTCAGTTGTGAGTTGTGATCGCCCGATGATTGGCCATTTTCAGCCATTTCAATTGTTGTCTAATGTCAAAGCGCTAAATGCTTAAACTGACTTGACTCTAAAAAAATAATAAAAAAAGATAAATAAATAAAAAATACGCGTATAAAAAAGAACTTGGGTACACACAGTGTTAGAGTCTAACGTTCCAAGGTTTTGGGCGCGCTCCAGTTTCTCACTTATTTCCCGATTTGCTCCGCTGGCTGGCTGGCTAGCTGGCCATGACAATTGTTAGCTAGTTTTAGCTAAATAGTGGAGAGAACAAAAAAAAAAACAGCTAAATATTATCATGTTTCTGAAGCCCAAGAGCTTTGAGCAAACACTGCGCGGCAGCATTGTGCCCGCTGTGCCCGCCGCGCCGGGCTCTGGCCTGAATCCTTCATTTCATCGCGGTTGCACGGGCAAGGCGCATGCTTGCGGCACCCACAAATCCCAGAAGCCTCCTCCTACGGCTAAGTCTAAGGCCACGCCCAAGGCACAGCGCAAGAATAGCATCAGCTCGGAAACGATAAGTGAGAGCGGCTCCGAGAACTCCAATAGTTGGCCCTCAGTGGGAGCTTCAGCTGCCACGCCTTTAACCACACCAGCGCCGCCCAAACCGCCACGTCTGGCTGCCACAAAGAACCAAGTCAAGGAGTTATCTACGCCGCCTCAGCCACCCAGTTTGGAGAGAAATTCTCTGCGCACGCGTAGCTTTCGCAAGATCAATTCAACACCAACAGCAACAACAGTTGCTGTTGCAGCAACAACAGTTGCTGCCACAACAGCAATAAGTCCATCTGTGCGTCCGCCCTGGAACAGTTCTGCTGTGGCCGCATCAAAATTTGCAGCAGCCGCCGCAGCGGCGGCGCCTCAGTCGCCTGTGCCCAGCCTGAGGAGCTCCTATCGACGTCGTCGGGATGCCCAAACTGCTGGCCAGCAATGGCCGGCCATCTGGGCCAATTCTTTGGCTTGCAACTATAAAAACTATGATGCAAGACTGCGGCAAAAGGTGCGCATTATAATTCTACACTACGCAACAAAAAATAACTTTGTTCCTAGATTTTTCTCGTAAAAATTGTAAAGGGGGAAACAATAGATCTTTAATTGTCTATTCAGTCTTCCAATAGTTTGCCTATAACATTAGATATTTCCGTTCCTAAATACACTACTAATCTGAGGCTCTTTCAACATTTCTGTTATTTGCTCTGGAAATAAGTTTTTATGGTAAAAAAGTGACCTAAATTTGTATATTTATTTTTGCTGTGCTATAAAACTATTCTTTTTTGCAAAGGTGCAGCATTTCCCCCCTTTCTAGGTGTCTGAAAATACAGGCGCGGTTGAGATTGATAGGAAACCTTGAATTGATCTAGGCCCAACTAGAATTGCCCCTTCCTTACGCAGCTTTGTCGTCTAGTGTTGGTGTAACTTTCTAGGCCTGATTATGACTCGATCGATGAATGGATCGATAGATCGTCGAACCGTGACCCAATGTACGATTTAGTTGTTAGTTATTTTATTACGCTCGGACTCTGTTGGACTGGGCTTAGGAATAGGGAATGGAAATGGAAATGGAAATGGGGAGAAAAGAGTTGGGGACTTGGGGACACTGGAACGACTATGCGTGGGCAAATGCTCGGCTCATAATTTACGATATGGTCGTCTTGTCGCTGCATTTATGGCTTTATGGCTCACTATAGAAGCGACGACGATGGAGCGGAAGTATTCATTTACGTAGCCCACTTTGTTTTTTCACTGTCTCCGTCTCTGTCTCTGTTGTTGCATGCCTCATACATAAAAAAAAAAAAAAAAATATAGTTTTAGATATGAAATCTTGAACAGTGAGTTAACATTTGGTAAACCTTAAACATGGCCCTAATTGGCGGCCAGCCCTCTGTTCTTTTCCTTTGTCTCACTCTTCCACTCCCGCTCCCACTCCCGCTGCTACTCGCCCTGTGGATGCTCTATCCATGTTAATTAGTTAGGCCTGTCTGCACATTCTTTATCTAATTTGTGTATTTCATCAACTTTAAACTGCTGCCGGTTCATTGAACCGTTCCGATCCGATCCGTCGAGTGCATCTATTGATTGACAGTGGACAGACGTCAGCTGCCTTTTCCTCTGTTTTTGTTTATAAAAAAATAAACTATATACAGCAGACACTTTGTGGTATATGTCTATGGATTTGTATACAATCCGAAATATGTGTCTATGATTTGTTCAAAAATAAACTATTTTTTAGAGAGAAAAATTCATAATTTATCACGTTTCGTTTGGATTCAATTTCCACAATCAAACAGCCAAATCTTCTAGTCTCTTATATCCGCTTTTTGGATTATTTAAAAGCTTTTTTTACTTGCCAATTATCAGATTAGAATTCAGCAATTGGCATGATTCAGTTTAGGCCAAAAAATGCTTAAAAAGCCAAACCTAAAAGTTTTTAGCTGGTATTTTTTTGTTGGCCTTTTAGAATTCAGCTAAAAAAAAAGTTGGTTTCTTTATTTGTTAACTTTGAAAAGAGTTTTTGAAACTTCTAAAATAGTTTGAATAACTGGGATTCTTTTTTTCGAAACGATTAAATACTTGAAATATCAGTTTGTATTGGATATTAGAGTATAAAAAACGCCTTTTTGAAGGAAAAAAACTCTCAGTAATTTCCCGGAATCTAATTACAAAATCTCGAAAACAATTTTAAAGAATTTTCAGTCTATTAAAGCAGTGTAAATTATTTATGCTGATTGCCAAAGAGATACACAAATTGAGCGAAAAGTGTTTGAATGCTGAACTGAACACACGGAATGACTTTCGACATTTGTTTCCTGTTTAAAAAAGATTTCAAACAAAACTTCTAGAGGCAGTTTTCAGTTGGCAGTTTCCAGTTTCGAGTTGAGTATTTTCGGTTCATTAACAGCGCATAACCGAAAATGACTCTAATTACGGGGCTATTGAACCTTGCACAATATTTTCATAATTACGGCACAGAAAGTACGAAAAGCGGCAGCCAAATGCAAAGTTAATGCAAAGTTGTAGTTGAGTGGGATGAAGGGATGAGGAGGACGGTGGACGGAGGACGGAGGACGGAGCAGTTGTTGTGGCAGATGCAGATAAAGATAGGAGCAAGAAAACTTAAACTGCGTCGGCAGGCAACATCAAGTAAATGCCATTTATAGCTCCAAATGTGAACTGAACGTGTTGGCAGCGCGGAACGATGGTGACGACGTTGGGCGATGTTGCATGTTGCATAACGCGAGCCGCCAGCCGCCAGCCGCAGCATCCACAGAGCTGCCACACAGCCATAGGCGCTGTAGAGATGAGCGCAGGACGTGACACGACTGGCTGGCGCGTTCAATTCGAGCTGGCAATATATTCTTCAATTTTTTCTTTTTAATATTTAAACTCATCTCTAGAAAATGCCGAATCATTTTTAATTAATTATGAACCCAAAAAGTCTCTTGTAACTTCTTCAATAACTTTAAATTCGAGTCTAAAAGTTGAGCTTTCAAACAAGTTTTTAGTTCCGTTCTCCTTGCTATATTTTCATAATAATTTGAAGAAAAGAATTCCTATTTAATTTAATAGATTATAGAGACCTCTCGATATAACTGCTATATTTTCGTGGCTCACGCGCCCATCTCTAATCCACTCACACATAAAGCGGAGGCACGGCTAGCCCACTAGCATTTGCATGGGAATGAGAAGCCCCTCTGCCACTCAGTCCCCCCTTCTCTCGCGTCGTATGGCCTGGTAGTTGCGTCTAGGCAACTAATTAGGATTTAGAAACATCATCAAATTTAGAAATGCATTAAAAATAAAAGCAGAAAAAAAATAAAGTTGAGAACGCATCGCTGCGCGTGGAGGTGAACTGAACTGAAGTACGATAATAAATGGAATAAATGCGTGAAAATGCGTCTGCCCCAAAAATAACTGCAGAAACCAGAAAGAAGCGGGAATCCTCGCCATGCCGAAGTCTGTATACCCTGGAAATGTAGAGGAAAATTAGAGAGTTGTAGTAGAGCAGAAGTAAAGTAACATTTTACATATAAAAAATAGAGAAGAGCCAGGAATCAATTAAAGACTCCAAACCGTCTACAAAATCATAATACCCTTTGGCAAGGGTATTTAAAAATTCACTTGAAGTTGCGCCCAACAAAATATGTTGACCCCAATAATTCTTTGTTGTTGATTTTTATGAATGTTTTTTAATATTTCTTGTCTGCTTTTTTTACTTGTATTTTGCAGAGCCGTCACGAGAATGGAACTGTCGCTGGTGAAGTAGGAGCAGGAGGAGGAGTAGGGGGAGGAGGAGGCATTGGCAAAAGCGGCAGCGATGTGGATACTACGGATGATGCCACACAGGCACAGCCGGAACGCGTGTGGTTGGTGCATCGCGGTGGCTTCACAGCAGCGATACGGCTGCCGCCCACAACTGCCACACCCCACGAGGAACATAAATTGAGTGTGCGTCTGCTGCACAATGGGGAACAATTGACAGTGGACGAGGATGACATAGAGAAACAGAATAGTCCCGCTCTGGATCTAGCTGAGGATATATGCGAATTGAAATATTTGAATGAGGCCTCAGTGCTGCACTGCCTCCGACAGAGATATGCCAGCAATTTGATACACACCAAGGCGGGGCCCACGCTGCTCGTGGTCAATCCCATGGCACCACTGTCGCTCTACTCGGAGAAGGTATGAAAATGAGATATATCTAGTTTGGTTTTGTTTTTTCTTGATTTGTTTCGGTTTATTTATCTCTTGTTCTATATGTCTGTTCTGTCTTTTGTAGGTTGTATCCATGTTTCGGGGCTGCAAGACGGAGGATATGCCGCCTCATGTCTACTCGCTGGCACAGACCGCCTACAGGAGTTTGGTTGAAACGCGACGCGATCAAAGTCTTATATTCATGGGTCGTTCCGGTTCTGGCAAGACCACAAGCTTTAAACATGCACTCAACTACTTGGCGTTGGCTGCTGGTATGTCTAGACCTGGTTCTCGTTCCCATTCTCATTCTCATTCTCTCGTAGTTCTTGTAGTTGCAGCTGTAGTTGTTTCCACTGTGGGCTGCCGGCACACCGTTCCGTGTGCCACAAAAAATGCAATCTAGGCGTTCGATTAGCTCATTTGCATTTTTGTCTAAAAAATGCAGCTGCAATTTGTCAAGCCATTTCTCATTGTACTACCAATTCGAAAATGGCATAATTTAACTGTGCTGTGACGCAGTTTATACCAAATACGTTTAGATTTGAATCACAACTATTAATCGCTTCAATCTTAAATTATTCAACAACAATTTGGCTTATTAATAAGTGAACTATACTAGTCTAAGCGGCCTACAAGCTTCAGCTTTCAGTTTGTTTACGAGACTTCTCTCAGCCTTAATAAGGATGGTCTTTGAGTCCAGTAGTTGCGCTTAGTAGCACCATCTGGTAAAGAGTATTATAAGTATAGTTCCAGCTACTAAATTAAACAGTTAATAGAACTGCCTTACGAGACATATTCCGTTTAATTTCAAATTAATTAATTTGTTTACATTTTTATTTATCTTTCCCTTTTGTTGCACAGGTGCTTACAACAATTTCATCAATGCGGAAAAGGTGAGTGCGCTGTGCACAATTCTGGAGGCCTTTGGCAATACGAGAACATGTCTCAATACGAATGCGACGCGTATGACGCAGCTGCTCAGCTTGGACTTTGATCAGACCGGTCAAATAGCCTCAGCCTCGCTACAGGTAAGATGACCACTATCAACGCTATCGTATTAAGAGATTATATTTTGAATTTTCCTTTAGGTGCTGCTGCCAGAACGTCAGCGAGCTGGAAGACGCTTGGGCCATGAGCATAGCTTTCATATAATGACGCGACTGCTGGCTGGCGCCGCTGGGTTGCTGCAGAAGGAACTGCATTTGGAGAATATCTCATCGGAGGATAGTCATCCGTTTATATCGCTCTCGCAGCGTCTGGAAGATCGACATCGTGCTGCAAATGATTTTATGCGCACTGTGCAAGCCTTCGAGACGCTCAACATTGATGCAAAGGCTGTGCGTGGCATTTGGAGCATATTGGCTGCTATTTATCATCTAGGGATAGCGGGCATTACTAGAATGGGCACAGGATCGACGGCACGCACTCAGTTTGCCAATCCGACGGCAGCACGCAAGGCGGCTAGCCTTTTGGGTGTCAATCTGGAAGATCTATCGGCAGCTGCTTTCGGTCTGACGCAGCCCGGTGCCAGCGGCGCCAGTTTAAGTCCTTCCAAATCGCCCACTTCTGATGGGGGTCAGGAATGGGCTTGGGAATGCCTCGAAGCGCTCGTCATTGGCCTCTATTCAGAGGCTTTGGCCGCTGTGGTGGCTCTGATTAATCGCCAGATTTGCACCTCAGCTCATACAATTGCCTCGATAATGTTGATCGATACGCCAGGCTTCCAGAATCCAGCCAGTTGTGGTCAGCAGCTGGGTGCTACATTGGCCGATCTACGTCACAATTATCTGCAAGAACGTCTGCAAATGTTGTTCCATCACACAACTCTAGTGGCGCCACGTGATCGCTATGCTCAGGAGCTGGTTGAGATCGAAATGGATCATGCTTCCGATTGTCATCCGGGTCCGTTGATATCACTGATCGACAAGGCGCCACAGAATCATGTGGTGCGCTCCTCACAGCGCGATTTGCGCGAACACGATCGACGCGGTTTGCTCTGGTGAGATCATTTAGTCTCTATAATTTTCAATCGATTTTTATCGACTCTTTTTCTACTTGCAGGTTGTTGGACGAGGAGGCCATTTATCCCAATTCCAATGATGATACATTCCTGGAGCGTTTATTCTCACACTACGGCGATCGTGAGCATCATACGTTGTTGCGTAAATGCACCGGACAGCGTCAGTTTGTGCTGCATCATCTGCAGGGCACCAATCCGGTGTTGTATGCCGTCGATGGCTGGGTGCGGCACAGTCGTGAGCATCCTGGCATACGGAATGCGGTCTCATTGCTGCAGGACAGCAGTCGGGAGGAAATTAATCGTCTGTATATTGGCTCATTGACGCGCGGCTCGGGGGCCATGGTCTTTTGTGGTTCCTTTGCCGGCTTGGAGGGCACACAATCGCTGCGACGCGTTTCGAGCATACGACGTTCCTTTACCACGGCAGGCGTTAAACGTAATTCGATAATGCTGCAAGTTAAGTTTACGGTTGATGGCATCATTGACACCCTACGTCGCACGGGCACCCACTTTGTGCACTGTTATCTGCTGCAGCATAATGCGGGCAAACACACCAAATATACGGCAAATGGCTCGCCCGGATCGGCCATGGGTCAAGCCACCAGCGAGGAGGAACTGGTCAATGTGCCACTGTTAAGGAGTCAGGTGAGTCGAGAATATAGCCAAAGATATTAAATATATTTACTAATATACTTTCTCTATCTGTTTAGCTACGTGGCTCTCAAGTTTTGGAGGCAGCTCGTCTGCATCGTTTGGGTTTTCCCGAATCTGTGCCATTATTGGAGTTTGTGCGGCGTTTTGGCCTGCTGGCCGGCGAATTGGCCAATAGCAAAGATATCAGCGTAGAGCAAATTCTAGCAGTCAATGAATTGGATATCGCCAGTTATCGTATCGGACCTAGTCAGGTGAGTTGATTGTTAATTAATATATAGTAGATGCTGGATCAATTGTTATGCCAGGCAGAAGTATATATCTCTATAAACATATTCAAAGTTCCATATCTGTATTCAGTCATGTCCGTCCTACGCGTCGATCGCAGAACTTGAACACCCCAATTGGGTATATAGGAAGCTATCTAGTCGTATACCCTTTCTATATAATTTATAGATCATAGTTTACATATTTGCAATCAGGAAGAAAATTCTCTGATTAATCCATCTAGTGTCCTAAGGAATTGAGAACTTTTTAAAGGGTAAAAGAAATACAGCTTTATCTTATAATATCTTTTATTTATTCTAAGAAATAAATTCATTGCACTTTGAATATTTGATGCTAATAGTAAAATAATTTATAAACATGAATATTATTAATATTTTTTGAATATTTATTTGTATAATTTATATAATTTATTGAAGCTTCTCTGCCTGCAGAGTGTCTACTAGTCGAGGCGACTGTAACATTTCTGATTACTGCTCTAAGCGCGACCTTTGTCCTTTTTTGGAGCCATAACTGCATTAAATTTAATTAGATTTATTTATTATAATTAGCTGTGTCTCCATCGAATTCAATTAACTAGATTAGTTTCAGTTAGTCCACAAAATGGGAATTTTCAAGCCAAAAAGGAAACCTTTTCAAAATTGCCTTATAGCCCTGGCTAAGAGCCTATTCCTAGCCTAAGCTTATGCCAGTAGATCACTTAGTGTTTCTTAGTTTTTGGTTACTTGTCTCCAGTCTTAGGAACCCACTCGACGGGCTCTCGTAATCGTAGAGGGTTTCGGTGGCTTCATATGCACCAGACCGTCAGCTATGCCGAAGGGCGGTTGTTCTCGCGTGCTTAGGTAATAGATACCCTGTTTGGGCAAGGCTGGCTCACCGCCCATAAAGGCATCGGCGGGGCATGACGCAGCCTTGTCGGGGCAGCCGCAAGTGACAGATAAAATGCTCTCCAGCGAATTGCAACGTAGCGCGGCAAATAGTATGGGTCTTCGCACAGATTCGGCGAAATAATAAAGCGCCGCAAAATGATCGCATGCAACATCAAACTCTGTTGCCGTTGCATTCGGACAGTGTGGCTGGCCACGTCCCCAATTTGTGAAAAAGGCCGCTTGACTCAATTCATTACCCTGAGGATTTCCCAGTAGCTTGAGATCCGAGTGTATTGACTCCACATAAATAGCATCCGTCGGTGCCAGACGTTTCGTAGGACCCAAATCGAGCTGGGTCAAACCCGCTGGATCTAGCGCAAAGATGGCACCCAATCGTGCTGGTTTTAGCCGTTTTCCAGTCAAACCCGATATATGACTGCCCGCACTGTGACCCACCAAGTAAATCTGCTCGAAGGGCACGCCCGTATTGTCATGCAGAAATCGTAGAAATTTGGCCAAGCTGGCAGCTATTGAATCCAGCTGCTTGGACACCCGATAATAGCTAAGATCCATAGCCTGACGGCTCCAATCCATAATGATTACATTGTAATTGCCACGCGATAAATATGCATCCTTAATGGCAGCATTATAACAGGTGCTGCTCATGCCCGTCCAGCCGTGTATAGAGACTCTGTATGGGGATTAGGGTAGTAAAGTATTTCTTTAAGCCCTTCTTTGTCTGGGCCAACTCACCTAACTGGCCACTTGCCATTAAAATTGGAATTCTTTAGCCCATTCACATCTCCAGTTCGCAGTATCTGCAGCCTTTGAGGATTCAGCGGGGTATACAGATCGTATTGTAAAAGACTGGCCTGTTTCGTGAGATCGGGAGGATCGTACAGCATTCTCAGGCGGTTCTTGACCACGCCCTCTACTACACTCGCTATGGAACTGTCGCATTTACCTTTCTCATAGGCAAACGGTCGTTGAGCAGCGACAAATGCTAAAGAAAAAATAAACACAAACCGTATCAAAAATTACACCTGTTGATTAATTTAAATAACAAAAAAAAGAAGACGAAGGAAGATCAACGACTCAACACACACTCACTTTGCAGAGGCAATAAAAGCAGGGCATAAAAAACACAGCTGAGCAAAAGTTGCATACTTAAAAAAGCAAATTTAATTAAAAATTAAATGTAATAAAATTAAACCCGAAAAATACGTTCGAAATTCGCAGCAAAGCGTCAATTAAAAATCACTTAAAACCACACACGAAAATTTTCAAAATCTGTCAGCGACGGCGAGACGACGGACGACAGACACCTCCGACGCGTTACAAGTTCTGAGCTAAAGTCTGGCTAAATTCTAAACGGACGCTTGGTTAAATACGACTACTACTTAATATAAAGCTCTACAGACAGACACACAGACAGACGGGCAGCAGCGTGTGCTGAGGACGATCGCGCTATCGATTTGCAACGATCGTTCGTTCGCTGGCTGGACAAGGGCGCCGTCAGCCGGCCGGCTCCCATCTACAGACAGTGCTCAGATCTCCAGCTCGGTCACTGTCATGACAAGCGCCCATTTAGGCAGCAAACTTGTTATACCCTGTACTCAAAAAGCCAAGAACAATAGGGGTATACCCAAAGTTTGCTTCTACAAATTATGGACAACTGCTGGCTCTATACCTTTCTATTTTAGCCAACAAGTTAGTATCTACCCTGACTTCTTCAAGAAGAGCAATAAGACTATAAATTATATGCCAAGACTCTATAAATTAAATCCGACTTTCATCATCATATAAATCTTGTGCCCAAAGGAAAAGAACAGAGGTTATATATGGAAATATAAACTCGGATATCTTAATCATTTAGCGGTCTTTTAATTCAAACTGTCTGTCTATAGAATTAATTCGTTTCAGAGGCAATTTCACACCTGCATCAAATTGCAGCGTATTTGCTAGTCGAGCAAGTCTTAACTTCTGAGCATTCTTACGTGCTTCAACAGAAGCAACAGTTAAAAAATTACTCGCAACAATTGCAGATATAACTAAGTGCAAGCAAATACTCGAGTAACTTGGCTTTAACTACTGGAACTGAGCTCCTCTGCTGCCCAGGTGCTCAGGTGCCCAGCTACCTGTCATGTTCAATTAGGTTTCAGTGACTTCCGTTGCAATTACATTTGAATCTACTTGTGAAAAGCGACTGATAACTTTTGCATCAACATGTTAACAATTTATAGCAGCAGAAGAGAATCTTTTTAAAGATGGGCAACATTTTAGCTTAACTCGAACCAAGAGCGTTGCCGTACTTCATTGATCTTAGCTGACTTCAGACTAAATTCAAAGATCATCTGCAAAAACTTTCTCCTGACTGATTGCTTTTACATCCACATGTTCTTAAAGAGTGGCAACACTTTAGCTTAATTTTAACCAAGAGCGTTGCCGTACTTCATGGACTTTAGCTAACTTCAGGTTAAATTCAAAGTTCGCCTTCAGCTGCAATTACATTTGAATCTGCTTGTGAAAACTGACTGATTGATTTTCTATCAACACGTTCTTAAAGACTGGCAACACTTCTACCCAAGGGCGTTGCCGTACTTCATTGATTTTAGCCAAATTCAAAGCTCGCCACTTTTCCCTTCGCATGAGAAAATGTATTTTGAGCCGCAGCGTTGCTTGGCTCAGTTTGATAATTTTATATGGTTAATAGGCTTTCACCGGGTACAGCCAAAGGGAAATGTTGATTCATTAGTTAATTAACATATTCAATTTATGCGTATTATATATATATACTTATATTCCCCACACACACACACACACACACGCTTAGCATTATATTTTGATTCAGGTTTGTTTTTCACTTTGTTATGTAAGCGTGGTAGCCGCTTTATCAATTTTTATCGGCAGTTTAAAGTGTAACCGTAACCGTTTAACCGTTTCATTAGGCTAACAAAAGAAAATGGCCAATTCTAATACCAAAGTTGAGCCATTAATGGCAGTATTTACGTAATATTTATCAAACTTTCTATATAAATTCGACTTTGAGCAGGAAGCAGATTCAAAATTCTTTGCAGCCAAATCACACAGAACTTTCTGTGTCAAATTTCATAGTCTAATTCCAGCTAAGAACGGTGTTAACTGGCCCAACTGCCTAATTATAAATACAAAGCAAAAGCGAAAGAAACAGAAAAAAATTAGCAAAAAGTCGTTGATCTTTGGCCAGAAGATGTTACCAACATTTGCCATTGGCTAGGTTATTGAAAGGCCCCCACAAAAAATATAAAAATAGAGAGTGAGTTTTTCTGTCCTCTGGCCATGTTGCTTCTGGCCATGTAATGCAAACATAAATATGTAGTTATTCATCATTTTAGCCATTTTGGGGGTTCGGGTTCAGCTATAATACAAATGTTTTCCAAAGCATTTAGCGGCTCTTCCAGTGTCGTAGCATAAAAGTGCGACTTGCTTTTACGACTGCGACATTTGGACGTTTGGCTTGACTCTTCCTCTTTTCTTGTTTATTGTTATTATTGTTGCTATTGTTGTTGTTGTTGTTGTTATTTTGATATAACGAAATAACATTTAACAGATCGTTCAACTTGTTCGGAGACTTGTTACAAAGTTTATTGACAGGATTTCTACGTCTCAAAGCAAATAAATTGTGCTTATTATTCAAAGATGAAACTCGTATGGGCATTGATTAGATTGTATTGATACTCAGTGTGTAAGCTGTGGTGGGGTATATTGGGCTCGTTCCTCTTAATTGGGCTAAAAGCTCAAGTGAACAGGGTATCTCTTTGTCGACCTTGCTGGCTTCTTGGTAGAGAAGCATAGGAGAAAGTTATTGGCTTATATTCTACATCCTTTAGGCCCAGAAATAGATACCCCTTCCCGCCCTCTTACCATCTAAATGGCATAATTCGTGTATTAACTCATTGCCAATGTTGACGTATATAAATTTAATTTGTGGCTAAGCATTGCTGTTTATTGATTTATAAAGAATCTCATGTCCTGCCATTAATTGTAATTAAAGCCACAATTATTGATCCAAATCAATTGAGAAATTGTTTATACAGCGCGCTTCACATTTTTAGGGAACAACATTCTTTTCTCTGTTTCTTTTTTATATGTTTTTTTTTTACTAATCAGCATTACTAATTCTTTAATTCCATTTGTCACATAAAAAGTTTTGTATTAAAATGTGATTTGTTATAGACCCGAAAGACCTGTTGCCTGCCTTTTTTATTTTATTTTTATTGGTAGACTTTGTGGCTACATCAAATTGGCTGAAGAAATTTGTAAGACAAAAGAATGTCATAAGCCAAAACTTTTGATTTCAATCTTCAGCTTCAGATCTGGATGATAAAAGCAGGAATATTTCTTAAGAACCAAGACGAATTGGCCTTGAATTATGTTTAGGTTAATTATTTGTAAATTCAGAGTATTTTTCTGAGTGTAGCATAGATACTAAATATCAGAGATATATCTAAACTCTTCCCTCAAAATATTTGCTTAAAGTTTTCTGTTGTGTTTTGGGCCCTTTTATGCAGTGTGCTTCTATAAAGCTGCCCCGGAGTGTACTCTTGTTGCTTGTACTTCTTCAACTGTAATTGTATGTAATTAAGTCTTACTTACTAGGCCCCCTACAACAACAACAACAATAACAATGACTCTGGCATGTGCTCGCTTGGTTGGTCGCCTGGTTTTTGGTTTCCTGTTCTCATGCAACTGTGAATCCCTCTACTTACAACAACAACAACAACAAAGATGAACGTAATAAGGCAAAGTTTTGACGTCACTTGTTGCAAGTCCACTTTTTTTTTCTCATCTCGGTTTTTTGTTGCGTTGCGACGACGCTGTCAACGCTGACAACTTTCACGGTCAAGTTCATCTCTGAAGCTCTCGTCGCTGCTTCCATTGTGGTATAGAATTCCAAGCTGTTGCCTCTCTGCCTCTGCCGCCTCTCTGCTCCTCTCTTCTCCCTGTGCGGCAGCAGCAGCCGCCTCTTGGGACTGTTTTGTAGATTGTATCTCTGTTGGGTCTGGGGCGCTTCAGTTCGTTTCTACAAATGGAAAAAGTTGCAG
This sequence comes from Drosophila repletoides, assembly GCA_018150835.1. NCBI lineage: Eukaryota > Metazoa > Arthropoda > Insecta > Diptera > Drosophilidae > Drosophila > Drosophila repletoides. Next base: position 1,169,950 of record JAECWQ010000202.1, read on the forward strand.
CAAAAGTCAGGCGAAAAAATACTTAATTTTTCGATATGTCTTCGAACAAATCTGCCCAGTGCGTCCATGATTATAGCAACCACAGCTGGTTAGCTGAGGATTCCGATTATTTTGTGAACATATTCGTGCAGCTTTGCCAGCTTCTCCAGCGGAACAGCTTTGCGGCACACAAGATTTGGCGTCTGTTTTTGCTTATCTACGGACTTGGCAGCAGCCTGTGGCTTATTGGACGCGTACGTACACTGAGAGAAAACTAAATCCAAAAAAAAAAATAGGACAGAATATGGGCTAATTCCCTTCTTATCGCAGCAAAGTGTTGGCGTTGATTGAAAACCTTCTGTGCTTCGGAAATACAGCTCCGAAATAAAAAGCCTCTCTCGGAGATAAGGGCGTATTTTCCAGAGGTTTGCTGAACGAAAGTATACCAAATTCCAGAGATTTCCGTGACATTCCGAGCTTGGATTCCAGAGATTTCCGTGACATTCCGAGATTGGGCTTTCAATCAATCCAATAATAAGAAAGCAATATAATAGAAAGATTTCGAATAGGTTTCCTTTTAAGCAATTGAGTCCTGCAAATTTAGGATATTTTTCGAATGAAAAGTTTTTCTTTTTTTGTTCAGTGTAGTGCTACTAAATCCATACCAAAATCTTTATGTCCGAGCCCAACCCAAGCCAATCGAAGCGCAGTCGCAGCGCAGTTGCAGTCGCCGTCGCTGTAGCATGCGCCGTTGACTTTCACCAAAAAAAAAGAAAAAGAAAAAAAAAATGACGTTGCGTTTGTCGAGCTGAGAGCGGCCGACCCGCTGCAACCTGCACACACAACAGCAACAAATAACGCGACAAATAACAACAACAACAACAGAAACAACAACGACAAAAACCACATTTGTCCAATGCACATTAAAATTTTTACCATGCAAACATTTAAAGTGAAATTTTCCCGCATTTCGCTTTCATTAGAAATGAATCGAAGCGTCGCGTTCGCCTCGTATCGGCGGGCAGAGCTTGGAGACTTGCATAATATATTGGAGGCGGGTTCTGTCATCAGTAGAAATCCGTTGGAATAAGTGGAAATTAATTTTGTGGAAAACACGAAAACTTCATTAGCCGAGGCCTGGCGAGGAGAGCAGCAAAAAGGCGTGGCTCTAATCAATTTACGCATTAATCCCAGACCGAAGAGACAGGCCCTTTTCTGTGTTTTCTAGCCAAACTAGTTTGCGTTTAATTATTATGAAACAATAACCAGGAAGCTGCATACCTTCTTAAATAACCCACTTAATTAGTTACAAGACGTGTTTTTTTTTATTATTTCATTTCTACCCAAATTGGTAGAAAACCCCAGCAGATCTCACGCTGTGAATGGGGCTCTGATAAGCTCTGAGGTGTTCGTAATCTGATAAAGAATTGCTCTGGGCAATTTCAATTAAGGCAATTGATAAATTGGGTGGCTACGTGGCATAAGGAAGAGGCGTTAAGTTCTATAAATCAATGCGGAATGAAGACCACTGAATTCTCATCCCTTTCAGTGTGGAATTGATATATCTGCTAGATTAATGCATAGCTCTTCGTAGTGTGAAGTCAAGTCGAATTACCAATTAAGAGCTCAAGCTGTGATTAATGCTCTGGGCAGACAAAGTAACAGAAGCAGCCAAGGATTAGGCTTGCATAGGGTATTGTTTGTAGGGTATACCAAGATTGGATAGGCCTGATCTAAAGCTACCTCTGTTTTCTCTTCAGTCAGCTTTTTAAGCTACTCCTTCCTAGGGGGAAACTGAGGCAATCGAAGGTTGCCTGAGCGAAAGTTCAGTTTTGAAACTATCGTCATAGTCGAATTAATCGCTGCGTGTTTCAAAAACTTTAATAAATCCAACACTCTTTGAGTAATTTGGGTCACAGAGAGCTTTGATTAGAGTTCGATTAAATTAGTATTTAAATATTTGCAGTGGAAGATAATTGTTTGCAGCTAATAATAGCTGATATTTGAGGTAATTATAGTTGGCTGAGAGCTTAATATAGTCGAACCTTATATAAGGCTTGCCCTAGGGCAGTGCGATGACCTTTGAACCCTTAAGTACAGCCATAGAGAGACAGAGATGAAAGCTGACTGCTTAAATCAATATTTGTCATTGTCGTGAAAGGGGGGCCACTTTGAGTCGCTTTTAAAGACCAATTGCTGACAATGAAAAGTTCAAATGGAAAATTAAAAAAATAAATAAGAAGTGCGGCAGCAGCAACAACAACTGCAGCAGCTGCAGCAGCAGCAGCAGCAGCGGCAGCGGCAGAATTAGCTGGCAATGCAACTATTTCACTTTTCTTTGTAAGCGATGATTATCATGATTATAACGATAATAATCGTGATGATGATTATGTTGTGTGCGCCGCTTGTAATGCCCGCTAATGAGGCGAACCAACTACCACTATATACTATATAAATCGAGCATATTGTCCAGACGAAACTGATTGTTTGTTTATTTATTTGTATTGGTAATTAGCATCGAACCTGCAGCTGCAACACGTTGCAAAGGAGCTGCCAACTCTCCGTTGCCAAGGGCGTAGACTTAGAGAGTCTTAGGGGGGTTTATAATAGTACTAAGTGATTAATTATATATAAAATATAAAGGGTTTCTTAAGGGATTCCCTCTCCACCTGAGAAAGTTGGATACTCTGAAAGGAATACCCCACAAAACTAGAGTTTTCACATCCGTCGCCCCTTGCCTTTGCCCACTGCATACGCCACTGGCTTACCCCTTTCCCTGGGGTAACCATGACCACCGCCACCAATTACGGTAAGCCGCGTTGACCATGTTGATAAGCCACTTTCGAATGCACAGCGAGCGCACTTGGCGGCTGCTGCTGCTGCTGCTGCTGCCGCTGACTGTTTTGCTTTGGCCATTTGGCTGTTTGGCTGTTTGGTTGTGTTTGGACCCCGTCAAGAAATTCAGTTGCGCCGTTGAGCTCAAAGAGAAAACAACTCAAGACGAATTACGCGGCAAGCGCCCAGCAGCTGTGAAAGTGTTGCAAGCGCCGCTGCTCGCCCCGACGACAAACGAAAGGAAAAATTACAACAAAATTATATGCACTTTTACTTGTTGCCGAGCTCAAATCATCATCATCATCATCATCATCATCGTCATTATCATGTATAAGCACACGGTCAAATCGAAGCTGTCACAGGTGCGCAGCAATCCACCAGTGACCAGTGCCACGCCCTTGGGCGCTGGCAAGAAATTCTTCTCCCACATACGTCATAAAATTGAGGATAATCTATCGCCGAAGCTTAGCGGGAAACTCTATTATAAAGGCAGCAAGCACACACGTTCCATGAGCGCCCTGAGTCTGGTGGATAACGGCGGCTGTGGCAAGTATACGCCAAAGGAGGCGCCCCAACTAAAACCGCAACCGACGCCATTTGGCTTTCCTCTGGCCGCTGCTCCTGCCAGCATCTGCAGCTATGTGGACAGCGATGAGGAGAGTCAGCTGAGCCTGAGCCTCAGTCTGACGCAACAATCGCTGGAGGATGAAATATTTGCGGAGCTGGAAAAAGTGGCACACGATGAGAGCAAGCTGAACGAGGTGCTGCAAAGCTTTGATCAAATACTACAGGAATATCCGCAGGTGCTGCCCCAGCAGCTGGAGCAGGAGGAGGAAGAGCAAATGCTGCCTGCCCCACCCGCACAGTTCTGCGATCGCCAGCTGCTGTGTAAATCGCATAGTTCATTAAGCATGGCCACGTCCAAAATGCAGCTTTATCAGTCGCCTGAATTAGCCAATTCCCTGTTGTTGCAACGCGGTGGCGGCGGCGCCTCTAATTCGCGCTACAATTCGCTGTGTGAACTGAGTCAGCTAAGCGGCAGCCGCATACCCATTTCCAAGCATTCCAGTCTGCGTTGTCTACAGAAACGCACTAGATCCTTGCTGACGCTGAGCCGGGAAAAGGCACCAGCTGCGCCGGCAGTGGCGCCACCAAAGCGGGCACAGTCGACGCTAGAACGACGCCAGATTGCACCACGCACGCCAACCCGAAGAGCCAACTCAACGTTGAAAGCAGCAGCTGAAAGAAGATCACCGAATGCTGCCAGCGATGAACTGCTGGTCAAGTGTCTGGCCAAAGGTCACGAGCTGCTGCGCAAGGTGGAGACTCTCAATGGCGGTGGTGGCAATAAAACGCGTGTGGCAAGTCGCGGTCAAGTCAACAAGTTGCATAAAAAGAAGCTGCCACAAAAGCTGCAATATGCCAATGAGGAGAAAGTGGGCAAACCCAAGCTGGAATCTTGCAAAATAATACCACCGAAATTGGGTGAAACCTCGGACAAAAATCAAGAGCTGCTCGTTAAAGTAGTGCAACAGCCGCCACAGCAGCCACAAAATACAAGTAAAAAAATAATTGAACACAATTCCAATTCGGATTCAGATGATTCCGGTCATATTAGCAATACGGTGCTATCCACCTCCGCCTCTAATTCCACCTCCAATTCGACTGGCAGTCTCTGTGAATCCGAGGGAGAAACGGAACGATTGCCCACCAGCAGCTGCTGCAAGCCCAATAAAATAGCGGAATTATTGCAGAAATTTGAGGCGAAATCGAAATCGAAATCGAAATCATCGAATCTATCGATTAATAATTGTAATAATCAAATAATGCCAATGGTTGTTACCAAAGTGCAGGCTCAGGTGCAGGCGGTGCGCTGCATACAGACACAGGTGGAAATTTATCCCACCTACACGAAAGAGGTAACTATGCGGCTGCAATAGGCGTATCTCCAAAAAATACCGGGCCCTTACATAACCTCACTATGGCTATACTATCGCCTATCGCTATACTCGTATCCATTATTTAGTTATAACTATTTTTTCTTTACTATTAACTGGAATAATAAATTGTTGCAATATACCACAAAAAGATAAAGAAAACCTCTACCGCTGTTCTATATATATTATCAACTTTAACACCTGGTTTTGGCTGCTTAGTTTTTTTTTTCAATTCAGATATATTCCACCTATAAAACAATGCCAGGTAACTATGTATTATTAGTACCAGGCGAGTTTCAATTAGTTTTTAAAACTCGAGTAGATCTCTGATAACTTAGCTCTACTCTAAATTATTACTTTCCCAATCCCAATCTTCGCTTCTATACATATTCCTCTGGTTTCGGCTTTTTTTGTTTCTATTTCTCGGAACGTTTAAGTCGCTTGCATTTAAAAAAGTTGCCAAAAATCTTAAAAAAAGATTTCAAAGTATTTGGCTATATCTTTAGGCTATTTAGCTGAAATTCCTGCTTTTCTATCATAACATTTTTTATAATCTTACCTATATATACCTATATAAAAACCAGTCCTAGTTTCAATAGATGAAAAGATTCCTTCCAAATTCTCGAAGATTCCAGTGTTTAGTTTAGCTTTTAGCTGGAATAATCTATATATATTTTTTTATTGCTCTCCTGTTCTATATGCAATTTTAACTCCCGGTTTTGGCTATTTGCTGCCCTGCCACGCCCCAGACTGACAGAGAGACAGACAGGCAGACAGACCCACACCTATTTCCCCTTAGTAGCAGTTTCACATTGGGTTTACTTTCATTTTTGAGATGTACGTGCAACGCATAATTTAAAAAAATTTCGAAATTATTTCTTGAAAACTAAATAATAAAATAAGAAAAAAACGTCGCTAATCCAACACTGCGACGAGAGGCAGCCACACCCCAAAGAAAAAAAGGTGCGTTCAGAGTTAAACCAAAGCTAAACCCGCCGAGCAAACCTGACTAATTTGTAGTCTTTTTATGTAGGGTCTGTGACTCTGCCTCTGCTCTGCCTGCATTTGTTTATAGAGAGTCGCAGTCGCAGTCGGCGTTGGCGTTGGCGTCGTCTTTGGACTTGCTTTTTGTTTGTGGTTTATTTACAATTTTGCTTGTTTCGTGTTGCGATTTTTGTTGTTTTTCTTACTTTCCCACCTTTCGGCACAGGTGTGCAAATTGTGCTCTGCTCTCCATCTCTACCTGCCACCTGGCACCTTGACCTTCACTTCCTTTTGAATTGATTACATTTTTTCGTACTTTTCTCAGCTTTAAAAAGCTATTCAAAGTTCACATATGAATGCTCTGAATACTTTCGACAGACAATTGTGAATACTCTGAGTATATTGAATATATATTCACAATTGTGAAATTTGATAGAAGTGCAGCTGCCTAGCGCTTGTCAGTTTTGAAATCTTTGAAGAATCTAGAACGCATCTTGCTTTAACTAATGCCAAATCTTTGAAAGAATTCTTCTTTTTTTTTTTGGTTTATTTTGAAGATCACGTTTTGCAGACATGTCAGCTGTTTGTGTCAACTTTTTCAGATATTTCGTATCTTTAAATATGATTTATTTTTGGTTTAAGTTTGCTAAATTTTTACTTTAAACGAACGATTAATCTTAATTATCTACATTAAAAGACAACTGTAGAAAGCTTTCTTAGACGACACTTAAAGAGTTGTTTCTATGATGTTTGAAGGGATAGCTTGTCTTTCTATCCCAGTAAAAGAGGCATATCCAATCCTGTTTAAATATTATTGCTTCAGAAGATGAGGAGAGGCGCCTGAGATCGCCTTTCGTTACTAGTTTACCTTTAAAACGTATTTCTACAGAACCCGCTCTTGATCGGTAATCTTTATAGTCAATATTCTCCGAGAGATTTGAGTATTCCTAGAGTGAATATAGAGTGGGACTACCCGACGTCTGTCAATGCTGATACAATTTCAATCGCTGTATTTTATTCATTGTTAGAAGCATTAATGGAAGCAGCTGAAGGGAACTCGAGATTAGCTTTGAAAACCTTTTAAAATAAGTACTCAAAGCTAAGTTAACTAATTAAATAATTTGTTAATAAATTTTTATGTTTTCTCACTTGCAGATACTCTTCCGTTCCGGCGTACTCAATGAACTGGAGGCCAAGCGCGATGTGCTGCTATCGGATCGCATTATACAGCTGCAGGCGTTTTGTCGTGGCTATTTGGCACGTAAAAAGATGTCTCAAAGACGCATTCAGGTGAGTCCAGCAATCTTCGACTGGTTTTTTGTTTTTTGATAGATAATTAACGCGTAAACCCTTGAATTTTGTGATCTTGTAGGAGTTGGCTGTGCGCTGCATTCAGCGGAATGTGAAGGCTTTTCTGGCCGTACGAGATTGGCCCTGGTGGCGTCTCTTGGTACGTGTAACGCCGCTTTTGAATGTCCATCGCACCGAGGAGCAACTGAAGATTGCCAATGAGGAGCTGCTCATGCTGCGCGCCAAGCTGGAGAAGATCGAATATGATCGCAGCGAAGTCAAGAATGAGAATCAAAAATTGGAAGCCAAGGTAAGAGAATCTCCAACTCTTTAGACTTACGCTCAAATAGTATCTGAAATCTCTGCCTTATGCCTCTGCGTTTCTAGAGGCGCTGCGAAGTATCTGGGGCGCTGAGATTGGGGCAGTTGTATCTATATATTGTACACATTTATAATTTTTGCAAAATGATGCTTTATGTTTCGCTCACTTCGGCTATGAATGATATACACATGTTATGTATCAGCTGCACAGTGGGGCGAGTGATAGATCAAATATCTCAAAATTATTCAACATATTTTTAAAAGCAATTTTTTCTTTAAAAAATTGAAATTATAGTGGTATATTTACAGCATAAATTAAATTTGTTTAAGAACATTTTTAGTACAGGAAACAAGGAGTTCCTGATCAGAACATCAAAGTTTCCCATAGAACAACTTATGGGCCGATTGTTCATTTCTTTAGCTGCTATATCCGCCCAATTGTGTTTTAAGTTAGAAATGAAATCCGTACAGTGGTTTAAACGCTATTTATTCTGGTCTAAAGCAATGAATGCAGCATTTGACTGCACTTTGGTGATAGATACTTTTCGATTTTGGCTGAAAGTGCGATCCGGCGATCTGGCGATATTTCCGCCTCGTGTTTGTTTTGTTTGTAAAACGAGTATAAATAGCTCTCTCTGGCTCTGGGCAATGGCAATGCGTGAGTCCATTGAACACTGACTGCTGGCTATGCGATATATACCTATACATATACATATATATCTATACATATCTATATATACTTTCTCTGCACTTCAGAATAGCGAGTTGTATGTATTTTTAAATGGCTCTGAAAGATCATTAATAATACTTAATTGCGATATTCGGTTGCAGCATTTCAACATTTTACATAAGAGTCTGGGGCACAATCAACAGTTGTCTCAGCTTATTATATATACAGATATATACAGATATATATATATATAATATAGACAGCTTGAGATTATGTCAATATCGAGGCTGAATGTGTTGCAATATGCGCCCTGTCGACGCTCTCTCTCTTTATTTTGCGCGCTCTCTTTTTTTTTTGCCAAAAAGCGGCGGCCCGGCGAAGCTTTTCTGGCTACGCATCGCGCAAGTGTCCGCCGGATTTCGAGACGAGGCGAAGCGAATCTCACTTAGTTGTTGAGCAAACGTCGCGACGTGAACGCCAGCCAGCCGCCTGCCTGCCTGTCTGTGTGTCTGTCTGCCTGTCTGCCTCAGAGGCACCGTGCCGTATCGCCCGAGATCCGTATCCGAATTCGAATCCGATACGTTTGCGTGTGCGAAACGAATGCGAAACGGTGCCAAAATCCCACAACAAAAAAAGCAACAAAAATTATAAAAATTTTGAAAAAAACAAAAGAAAAATCACGCTGCTTTGTTGGCATATTGGCAATTTGATGCTTTAAGCCAAAATAAATAGAATTTTCAAACGATAAATTTAAATTCTATTTTGCAAGCCATCTCAAATTTTTGACAGCCCCCAAAGCACAAAACGAACCACAAAAATCCATCCCCAAACGATTCAACGAAATTTACGAAAATTACAAAATTGGCCTAAATAATAAATAAATAAAATTAAATTAATAAAATACTAAAACTAATAAATTAAATATTCATTTTTATATTAAAAAATACAGAAAATTAAAGTAAAGTAATATATATAAAATTAAAAGAATAAATAAAAAAATTGAAGTAAAGTAAAATATATATAAAATCAAAAGAATACATACAAAATTTTAAGTTCAGAAAATATATTCTCAAGAAATAAAAGTATTTAAAAATTAAAATTTAAAAAAAAAAAAATATTGAAAAAATTAAATAGAAAGATTAAATAACCGTAAACTAAAAATATAAATATAAAAATTATAAACAATAGAAAAATAAAATATTAAACGTTAATAATATAAAATAAAATACGTATAACAAATTTAAGATTCAAAATATAAAACAATCTTTATTTAAAAAAAAATATATTAAAAAATATATAATAAATAGATTAAAAAATAAAATATAAAAGAAATTACAACGAAAAATTTGCACACGACCAAAAAGAATTTAAGCCAAGCCAACTAACCCCCCTCCGCCGAACCTATTTTTATAAGCCCCTTTTCGACTAACACGCATTTTGGTCCTGCCTTGCTGCGACCCGCCTCGCCCCGCCCCGACCACGCCTCCATTTTAATGGCACCGCTGTCGCCTGTTGATGCAGCCCTGACAGCTGACAGTGCTGACATTGCAGGGCCGCCAGCTTCAGTTGCAGCATGTAAATTAAAGATACAAACTGAAATTGAATCCGAAACTGAAACGGAAACGGAAACCGTAACTGAACAGGATAGGGATAAGTTTATGGCACGTGTATTGGCCGCAATGAACGGTATAACAAGGAACAATAACAGCAGCGCTGGCAGCAGTGGCAGTGGCTCCTCGTTGGGTCTCGCCAGGCCACCAATAAAGCCACCGAGTCAGTCGCGTAAACAGCTCCGTCTGCTGCCCAAGCAGCGCGAGCAGAGTCCTGTGCTCAGCAATGGACACCACACAAGTGCAACAACAACAACAACAACAACAACACGCAACACAACAACAACAACACACAACTTCAACAGCAACTCGAAGTCGCTTTCTGGCAGCTCTGGACTGGGTAATAATCCTAGACAGGCAGCTGAAAGCCACTACGAAATCTCGTTGAAATTGCCTCTTTCAACAGGCACTGCCACAGCCAGCACGCCCACACCGCCAGATGCCGCCTCGGAGCGTCTACGGCTGTTGACACGTTCCCCCAGTCCCGCCTATTCAATATCCTCGCGTTGCTCCAGCGTCCAGTCCAGCGTTTCGCGCTCCTCGCGTCTGGAGACGCCACCACGTCGCGTCTTTCCGCAGACTTATACGCGTGGCAGCGGCTTGGATGCCTATGAGATGCGCCAGCTGGAGAGTTCTCCGGTGGTTTTCGATGCAAATTTATCGTTTGTTTTGGGCTGCAAGCGGCAGCCGGTGCATCAGTCGCTGCGTCCAACGCCCTCCTTTGAGGATCCGCGCACCTCATCCGCTTATCTCTCAGAGAAAATACAAAATTTTCTCAAGCGCACCGATCATGTCCAAGAGGAATGGACGGCCATGGGTCGACGCACGCGACGTCATCACAACAGCAGCAGCAGCCACAATAATAATTATGGCAGCGGCAGCGCCAGTGTGGGGCATAATAGTCGCTGCAGCACGCCCAGTGGCAGCTCGGTGTATTATGATGATTATGATACCATCTCGCTGATTGAGCGACAACGCGAACGCAACAGCATGGAACGCTGTGGTTCTGTGGGACGCACACGCTCCTCCCAGAATATATTGACTAAGGCCTTCCAGCTCTCCAAACAGCTGCCACACACGCCAACGTCGCGTGGCAACTCCATGGCCAGGGAATCCGAATCGCAGGCCTCCAATTCAGTGTCAGCATCTGTGCTGAATGGAGGCATGGACGACGATGATGATCGCACCATACGTGAGGAGGATGATAATGAGCTCGATGAGGTACTTTCAGTAGCCAGGCAAAAGCTTGGGAGGGAGTCCCGAATATCCCGAAACTTAATACTGCTTTTTCTTTTCCTTGAACTTAATCGTTTCTGCGTGTAAATCTTAGCCTGGCTCAAACTATTTCTTATTCCAAAAAGCTTTTAAAAGGTCTTCAAAAAAGTTCGCTTAAAGGAAAGTTATTCAATTTGAGATCTTCTGGATTATTCTACAATTTATATTGTCCAATTTATCGTAAAATAAGTCAAGAACCCTGTTGCAAGGTCACAAAAGAAGCATATTTAAATTTAGGAAGAATGAGGCACAAACCAGTGAATAATATCTCAAAGATTGCAGTTCAGATTTCTTACCTGAAGTAACCTTGAGTCTTTCCATATTTTGATGCTATGCGTGGGCAGTTGACATCATTTTGAAGTGATCTACATCAGTCCAGCTCTCTCTATATATATCTATATAAATATCAAAGAATCTTAAGTAAACATGTGGTAGAAAATTCCATGCAACAAATCGCTGCTGCTGCCTCTGCCTCAGCCTCTGTCTCCGCTGACATTGACAGCGGCATCCTCCGACGTCGTTCGGCGTCTCTAAAGTTAGCTCTTCACTTCAGATTGTTTTATGTTTATTTATAATTCCGAAGAGCAAGAAAGAACGGAAGAAAAATGCGTGAATCACGCAGAATTCTTTATTCTTTACGTAGGACTCAACGGGAGGCAAAATAAATAGATTCCATTTTGGCTGGCCAAGATGATTTAATGAAATTTAAATGCTGCCTCAGCAGTTGGGGGATTACTCCCTAAAAATCTATGCTAAGAGAATAGCAGCAACAATTATGAAACAATTACTCAATCAATAAATATAGCCTAAAATATATACCCTACTTCAATATTATATTGAGAAATATCGCATGCAATTTTGCTATTTTTAGCCAAATTTACTTTTCACATGACTTTTAATTAGACCATAATTTGTTACTTATTTATTAAGGCTGGCATCTAAATGCTTATATATTATATATAAAAAATACTGCGAAAATACAGGGTATATAGTAATAAAATTCTCTTGTCAGTTCAGAATATATAGAACATATTTTGCAGAGGGTATTATAACTTTTTCAAGAAATGTGTGAAGTATAAATATTTTATTGAGCAGGACGATGAGAAAAGCTCACAGAGTCCTTCCCTCTGCTTATATATACGAGAAAGAAAGAAGAATTTATGGAAAATTATATTCCATATCTAACTACCCGTAATCCTTGTAATCTTCCGCGAGAAGATCTTCCAAGATCTTTCTTTCCTATGATCTTAAGATTTAATATTGTACCTTCGATTCCGATATATATTTTGCAAATAATTTTAAACCATTTCTAGATCTGATATATATATCTTTTTAAAGAGAAAGTTAAAATACGAGATAAAAGACTTAATTTTAATTGCTTATTTTAACTGCCTTTCAAATATAATTATTTTCTATTAACTTAATTTAATTCGTATGTGGAATTTCTTGCGATTTTTGGGTGAAGGTCGTTTGCGGAACGGTCCGTGGCTAAACTTAGCATGCCGATAAGATAAATAAATATCTCAACTGTTTATAAATATGCCAAAAAGCAAAACAACAAATGAAATTGAAATGAAACTCATAAAATATAAATTACAATTGCGAATTTCTTGGGAATTTTCATGAAACTGGCACAGAACAAATCGCCTGGCGAATATCTTAATTCTTACCACGATTCTTTTCCTCCATTTGCAGTTATCCGAGCTGACTGTGGATTTGGCGGAGGAGCGTTCTACAGCGCATATAGCCACAGAGCGACTGGAGGCAGAGACGGCGGAACGTCTGAAGCTCGAGAAGGATCTGGGCGAGCATCAGAGCAAGGTGAAGAATTTGCAGGAGATGAGTGAGAAGCTGGAAATGGAACTTATTTGCGCCAAGTCAGACTTAAATGGCATCTCCGAGGATGAGGATGCCGAGCACGAAGAAGGAAGCGGCGGTGTCTACAAGCTGAAATACGAACGCGTGGCCAGAGAATTGGAGTTTACCAAGCGAAGACTGCAGACCCAGCATGAGCACGATCTGGAGCAGCTGGTTGGGCTCAAGAAGCAATTAGAAAAGAAGGTGCGTATTCGTATTAAAAAGCAAATGTAAATAAAATATAATTTAACATATTTATTTCTGTATACTTTATAGCTATCCGATGCCTACGAAGAAGTTGAGGAACAACGTCAGGTTGTGGGCCAATGGAAACGCAAGGCACAAAAGATGACCAACGAGATGAATGATTTGCGTATGCTGCTCGAGGAGCAAAATGCCCGTAACAATTTGCTGGAGAAGAAGCAGCGCAAATTTGATGCCGAGTGCCAGGCTCTGCAGGATGCCTCGCGACAGGAGCGTCAGGCCAAGGAGCGTTTCGGACGTGAAAAAGATGTGCTCCAGGCTGAGAAATTTACGCTGGAACAAACACTTGCGGTGAGTAGACCAAAAGCACATGTTGCAAGCAAATGTTGCAGACACAAGTTGCTGAAACATTTACCACATTTGTTTCACATAGTTTAGCCGGTTTGTAGCCAACCAAAAAGGCTAGACAGCGCGCAAACAAATCGCTTTTTTAAGCGCTGGCAACAAACAACAACAGTTGCACACAGTGGCAGTGGCACATGCAACACTGTGGCAGATACAGATACACTCAGATACAGATACTCAGATACAGTATCTGTATCTAAAGAGACCATACTTTGAAAACTCGTTCGGCTTGTTTACCCACGCCTCTGGCTGACTGTCTGACAAAGGGACTGCCCGACTGAGCGGCTGCCCGACTGGCTGCCTGGAAGCTACGTGCGTTTTCGAAACAAACAAAGTATGCTCGACTAAATGATGCTCTGTAATAGTACATGTGGTCTCAAGTAAAGGTTGAACAAGTAGAAACTTCCAGACCTCACTCAGCAACAATATGCCCTGCTTCTGCTTTCTAGAGGGTATCCGAAACTACCTGCCCACACCATATGGATGCGGCATGCTCCGCGCTCAAATGCTCAACTCTCTTTAGAGCTGTTCTCTTTCTCTCTGCTGCTTTGCTGCTCTCTCTGTTTTTGTCTATCTCTCGCATATTCTAAGAAGGTTTTCCCTGGGTTTCTGCTTCTTGATTTCTCATGTTTTTATCGGCCTGTACTCACATACTGCGAGAGTGTGTGTGTGTGTGTATGTAGTCACTTAGCGCATTGCTTGGTCGGTCACACGTTTCTTCGGCTCTTCCCTCGCCACGTTCTCCCCGATCTTGTGGTGGCTTTCTTTCAACAAACGTCGAAGACTGTGACCGAGTCGCGGAGTCAGTCGCTGTATGAACGTTGTGGCGCGATAACTGAAGTACACACAAAGATATAAACATTAAAAACATTTCCACGAAAAGAAATGAAATTAAAAAAAAAAAACGAGAGACGAGCAGCAGAACAATAATCATCATAATAATAAGTAGAAGTTTCAACGTTGGCCGCGTGATAACTGAACCGGACAAAACGCCGGACTGTGGCCCGGATTTAGATACCATTTTTCCATTCCATTAACATTACTCGTACACTTCCCAGTTCCCAGTTCCCATTTCCATTTCAATTTTTATGGAACCACAACTATTGTATCAAGTACAGCCATGAGTATCAGTGCCACATGTGCAACGCGGATAATTCAAGTACGTGAAATAAAATATTCTTTATGAATAGAAGACTTTCCCTGCGGAATGAAGGATCGCGCCGCTTTTCTTTCATTTGTCATTTGGTTCCCACTCTTAAAAACTTTAACAAAGACTCGGAGGAAGCCATTGAACTCTCTCTAAAGACATAAATTCTTTGCCCGACTTCTGAAGCAGATTCCGAGACTTTCCCAGAGTTCTAAACTCTATTCTCATTACTCCAAAATTTCTATTCCAACAGAACTAAAAACTAATTATTGGTACTTGCTCTTTACAGGATACACGCCTCGATCTGGAGCTAAAGGAAGAAAAGTTGGCGTCGCTGCAGCGTGAGCTGGAGGAGATGACTTTCGGTGGCGGCACTGAGGAGGAGATTGCCCAGCTGCGACGTTCCAAGAACGAAACGGAACGACGCGCCAAGGAGCAGGAAGAGGAGCTGGATGAGATGGCGGGACAAATTCAGTTGCTGGAGCAGGCCAAGCTGCGTCTAGAAATGACGCTGGAGACGATGCGCAAAGAAGCCCGACGTGAGTCACAGCAGCGTGACGAGGAGCTGGAAGAGGTGCGTGGCAATGGCTATAAAAAGATCAAAGCTCTGGAATGTCAGCTGGAAACGGAGCACGAAGAACGCACACTGCTGCTGCGCGAAAAACATGAACTGGAACGTCGACTCTCCTCCATGGAGGATCGCGATCGAGTCGATCGTGATGCGGAAGAGGCGCTCAATCAAAAGCTGAGACGCGATCTGCGCAAATACAAGGCACTGCTGAAAGATGCTCAAACGCAGCTAGAACGCATGAAGGCGGATACGCCCGGCAAGACGCTCATTCGACAGCTGCGTAATCAGCTCGAGGATGCGGAATCCGCACGCTCGCTGGCCATGAAAGCTCGTCAAACCGCTGAAGCGGAGCTCACCGAAGTCCAGGCCATGTTCGAGGAATCGCACAGAGCACGCAACGATGCCGAGGAACGCGCCAATGCAGCGCATCGGGATCGTGCCGAACTTCAGGCCCAAATCGAGGAGAACGAGGAGGAGCTGGGTGAGCTGATGAAGAAATATAGCACAACTGTTAAGCAGCTAAATGCGGAGCAAATCAATGTATCCGAATCGGAGTTCAAGCTTACTGAAGTCGAGGCGGAACGTAATAATCTCAAAGAGCAGGTCGCCGATCTGCAGCACCGGCTGGATAATGTCGAGAATCTGGGTGATCCCACCATAGCCGTAATGTCCAAGCGGTAAGAATATATAAATTTCATATAAAATTTAAATTGCTTTAATATTCCTTTTTCTTTCAACAGCTTGGAAATGCGCACCAAGGAGCTGGAATCGCGCCTGGAACTCGAGCAGGCAACGCGTGCACGTCTCGAGGTGCAGGTCAGCCGTCACAAAGAATCCCTGGAGAAGCTGCAAAATGAGGTGACGCAATCGAAGATGCGTGAAATGCAATCACAGGATGTACTGAAAAAATCACAAAAAAGCCTGCGTGATATGCGCGAGGAGTATCATGCGTTATCCAGCCGTGAACAGGAGTCTTTGACGCGTCGCAAAGATCTCGAAAAGAAAATGGAAGTCATGGAATCCGAGGGCACAGCGCTCAAAAATGATTTGCGTTTGGCGCTTCAGCGCATTGCGGACTTGCAACAGGCCATGGAAGAGGAGGGCGAAGAGGAGCTCAGCGAGAGGTAAATATTATTCAATGAATTATAAAAGCGAAACATAAATTAACATATTCTTTTTTTCTGTGCAGCGATGAGAGCATCAGCTCGGTGGGCTCCATAAGCGATTTGGAGGATCGTCTGCGGCCCGTGCATGTTAAAAGGAGCTCACAGCAATCCTTGAACGGCACAACAACAGCGCCCAGCACCACAAGGACCCTGGTGTGCGAAAAGGATGATAACAGCCCGAGGTACGCTGATAACGAAGTCAACTTTAACTCAAACTCAAACTCGAACAGCAGACAGCATAATAAGCACTAAAAAGCAAAAAGTAAACAGCGCACCGCAATAAAATAATAACAATAACAATCATAATAATAATAGCTGAGAAGCATACGTATACTTATATGCATAACTGTATAACTTAGTTAGCTACTTAGCTGTTAAGGTCTGTGTTGCTGTGGCTTAAATCTAATTAACCTAATTAATTAATATACATACATGCAAACCACATCCAAAACTCTGACCCAAAAACAAAACAAAACAAACTCATAAACGACAACAACAAAAACAAAAACAAACAAAATGCCAAAATGCTTTGTAAATATGTTATATGCATATGCTCATCCAACCGCCCCGCCTCGCCCTGCCCGGCCCCATCATCCCTTGCCGCCTTCCCGCCTGTGTGTGTGTGTGCGTGTAAAACATTAGCTTTTTCTTATTATAGAATAACAGTGACGTCGCCATCGTCGCCACACATACATAAACTGGCACTGGCGGCCAAAGCCATACCGGACCAAAAACCGGACTCAAAAACTGCAGCAGCAGCTAAGAAAACCGCAGCAGCAGCAACAGTCGCAACAGCAGCAGCAGCAGCAGCAGCAACATCTACAAAGATCCTGCAAAACGGCGTGCAGCACTCCGCTGGCTGATAGAACCCAACAAGAAGCTGCGTGTTTTTTATTATTTTTTATTTTTAATTATGTAATATTTAATTAGTTTTGTTTTTTATTTGATTACTGTTTAGTTCAATATGTTTAACTATTTATTATCGAAATATAGCTACATATATATATATACATAAATATACATATTTAAATTTATGAAATTGCTATTTCCATTCAAATGGATTCATAGTTAATTTAATTTGCGACAGTCCCTAAAAACTAAAAAGTGATTTAACATGTTTTTTATCCTCTAATAAACAACACTACCTATAGCATATAGTCAGTCCTAAAAACACTTTTCCTATAGCCAAAAAAAAAATTAACTTAAATCCTATAAAGAAATTAGTTAAAAGCGTTTCAAAATCATAGAAAAGTATGCGAAATATTGCAATTTTTGACTAACTAAATTCAATATTTATACACAAATATATCATCAATATTTTACATACAAACATTTCGCTAGATAAGTACATAATGCGCATTCAATATTCAAGAAATTTTGGATACATTTTTCACCTAGTAACTCATCAACAATTCATGAATATTAATATTATATATTGGAATACGAAAAATCATTCAAAAATATTATGTGCAAACCTAAAAATTAAAACAAACAGAAATAATTAAAACGACAAATAAATATATTGTTTATAAAACCCAAAAGTTGAGTTTCAATTCAAAATATCTTATATTCGATCCAAATCATCCTATGAAAATCACCTGAAAAAAGCCCTTGAAAACACCCCGAAAATAAGTAAAACTGGAAAACTCGGACACAGGACTCGACAGGATACGTAAGGATATGGCATAGTTAAGTTTCATCCTTTTCTTAAAAATATGTATAAGAAAATATCTAAACTAGTTGGCAAAATGTATGAAATAAAGAACTTTTCAAATGAAAAATGTTTTATTTTGTAGCACAGAAACTTTTTTTTCAGCAAAAAGATACTTTTGTATCTCAAAGACACATTTTGTATCTCAAAAATTACCACATAAGTATGCAGCAAAAAATTCTCCTACAAGTATGCAACAAATAGTACCCAAAAATTAAAAAAAAAATCCGCCTAAAAGTATGCAACAAATAGTTCTCAAAAAAAAAAATGCGCCTAAAAGTATGCAACAAATAGTACCCCTAAAATTATACCAAAATATGCCCCTAAAAGAATGCAACAGATAGTACCCACAACATTTTAAAAAAAAATTCGCCTAAAATTATGCAACAAATAGTACCCCAAAATTTAAAAAAAAAATTCTCCTAAAAGAATGCAACAGATAGAACCCCAAAATTATAAAAAAATAAGTGCGCCTAAAAAGATGCAACAAAATTTCGCCTAAGAGTATACAACAAATAGTACTCTTAAAATTATAAAAAAAAAAGTGCGCCTAAAAGTATGCAACAAAAATTCGCCTAAAAGTATGTAACAGAAGGCACCCCTAAAATTATTTTTAAAAAATGCGCCTAAAAGTATGCAACAAAATTTCGCCTAAAAGTATGCAAGAAATAGTGCCCCTAAAATTAATTAAAAAAAAGTGCACCTAAAAGTACGCAACACAATCTGTGTCCTGAAGCAAGACGGCTGGCAGCTACAATTTTCCAAAATTACCAGGCGAAGTACCAGGCGATCAGAAATCAGCAGGAGGTGGAAAAATGTTAGTTAACAGTGGCACTGTTAACTAACAGTGGCCTGGAACATTTGCACTGTTAAGATAACATTGGTCGCCAGGTCATTCCCGCCGTTGGGGCAGCCGAAAATTCAAATTTGGCGCCCAGAGTACCAGGCGAACAGAAATCAGCAGCAGGAGGAAAAATGTTAGTTAACAGTGGCACTGTTAACTAACAGTGGCCTGGAACATTTGCACTGTTAAGATAACATTGGTCGCCTGGTCATTCCCGCCGTTGGGGCACCCGAAAATTCAAATTTGGCGGTCGGAGTACCAGGCGAACAGAAATCAGCAGTAGGCTGCCGTTTCTTCCGACGCCCTTAAAAATATGCAACGCAAAATAAATCGCCAAAAAATAGCAGTTGGGCAGTTCATGCGATTTAAATTTAAATTCAAAAGTTGCCCGTTGGACCGCGATTTAAATTTAAAGTTGGCCGTTGGCGGCGATTTAAATTTGAATCGCACAAAAATATTCCACCTCCTGCTGAATTATGTTCGCCTGGTACTTTCAGCAGAATTTGGCTGTTGGACGGCGATTCAAATTGAAATTTTGGCCGTTGGACGGCGGTTGAAATTCAAATTTTTCGGCCCACCCAAAAAAGTAGGCAATACAAAATTTTTACTAAAAATATTCCACCTCCTACTGAATTATGTTCGCCTGGTACTTTCAGCAGATTTTGGCCGTTTGCTCGCAGTTTGGTTTGAATTTGCTTCGCTGCCCTCGAAAGTATGCAGTAAATATTTAATATGGCTGCTCGTCTATACATTCTATATTCGATTTTTAAAAGGACATAACTTCCGTAAATCCTTACGGATTTTGACGCGACTACCCGCGATCTACTCGTAAGGACCAACTCTATCGATTGGCATTCAAGGATATAGGGGTCATCTAAGGATCATCGACTTGAAAAATTTCAGTAGAAATCCGCAAGAAAACTGCCCAAAAACACAAAATCCAGGATAACTCGTGAACTACAAGGACGATCCGAATGTCCTTTGGTCAGTCGATAGCCCTTGTGAATACCTACCGTTTGAGACAGGACTCGCCAGGATCCGCAAGGATACAGCCGAGTTATAGCTATTTTTCTGTATACAAAAAAGTCCTTTTTTCTCAGCTCCTTGAAGGATTTTCATCCTTTTTGTGACATATTCTGATCTAGTAAGATAAGGACTATCTGCTGGCCAAAGGACATGCTGATAGTCCTTCAAACGGCCGAGTTACAGGCGATTTACTGTTTTTAGGACATTTTTCCTATGCCTACCCCTTAGAAAATTTTCAAGTGCATTTTTTGACCGAAAAATAGCTGTAACTTGGCCAAATCTTGACACATTTGGCCAAGATTGGTGTCGTTGGAATCGTAAGGACAAAATCTATCGATTGGCGTTCAAGGATATAGGGGTCATCTAAGGATCATTGACTTGGAAAATTTCAATATAAATTTTCAAATGCTTTTTTGATAAAATTTTTAAAAGGACATAACTTCCGTGAATCCTTACGGATTTTGACGGGACTACCCGCGTTCTACTCGTAAGGACCAACTCTATCGATTGGCATCCAAGAATATAGAGGTCCTCCAAGGACATAGGCCTGTTCCTAGAAAGTAAAAAACGTATAGTAGTTTTTATTTCAATCTTTATCTTTATTCTCATATAATATACTAGTAAGTCCTTTATACTTATATAATATAGTATAATACACTACTCTCCTTCCTTTATTTTACAAGTTTTCGTCCTAGTCCTTCCTTTGTACTCACATAAGTTTTGATCCTGAAAAGAAAAAAATATCAGTCATTGTTAAATTAAGAAACACTTACCCCAGTTTGATCTATATCCTGCGATTAGCGAGGAGTTATTCCAATAGTTTTATCATTCATATACATCCTTTCTGAAAAGAGAAGCAAATGATATTATCAATAATTGTTAAGCAATGTAAAAATAGAGTAAATACTTACGAGCTGCGGTAAGTTTGCCTTATCCCTGTTTGATCCATATCCTGTGGCACACAAATAACACACTCGTCTCTCCTTTGTGTTCATATAAGTTTTCGTCCTAGTCCTTGCTGAAAAGAAAAAAGGTAATATCAATCATTGTAAGGAAATGTAATCATAGAGGAAATAATAGGAAACTGGGGTAAGTCGAACTTACAGGATGCAGTTCAACTTATTCCAGTTTAATCCGTATCCAGCGTTATCGGATATCGTATAGCCCGTGCCAGACACAAAAGCAATTACTTGACCTAAAAAAAAAAAAAACAGTTTTAGGTCCTTTATCAAAGTTCAGTACTGAAAAAGGACTCTGTATTTGGCCTAATTGCAGCACTTGCAGCAACACCCAATGATTTATTTGCGCAAACACGCACGCGCCTATAGGTCGAGGTCAATGGTTAAAGAGTGAATATAGTATATATATATATATCCTTATTCATATCTATATATAGAGAGTAAGAAAAGTAGCACCCGCACCTAAACTTTGCTTTTGTTGAATACCCATTAAGTGGCATGACTTTGAAAGTTATTGGAATAAATCGCAACGCCTCAGAATGTTGAAGAAGCACGCAACCGTCGACGTCACCAGTCACTTTTTGGAGGCACTTGAAAACACTTGTTGTATGTCAATCAAAATAGAGGCAACTGCCAGTTAAGGATACGACTATAAAATACGTTAACAGAATGCCTTTTCGATCAGCGATTGAGATAGAGAGAGAGAGAGAGAGGAGTCGGGCCGGCAACAGGGATGGCAACAGGTGTTGCCCCTGGCTACGTGGCTGGCAGGAGTCGGAAGGAGCAGTTGCTGGCGTGTGTTGAGCTCAAAACAAACCGTCAACTAGGCGACTGTCAAATGCGCCACATATCCTGAATATCGACCAAACAGCAGCTAGTAATATCTGAACTTTAACGTACTTTCTGGGTCTCAGTCTGCCTCAGATATATATTGGATTTCAGCGCCTGCAGTACGCGTACGCGAGAGAAAAATAGAATAAAATCAAAATAAAAGTGTCGTTTCCTTAAAAGACTAGTCCAAAATGGATGACCGCACCATAGATTCTATATTCT
Organism: Drosophila repletoides; assembly: GCA_018150835.1. Lineage (NCBI taxonomy): Eukaryota > Metazoa > Arthropoda > Insecta > Diptera > Drosophilidae > Drosophila > Drosophila repletoides. Next base: position 1,191,794 of record JAECWQ010000202.1, read on the forward strand.
TGGGCTCTCTGGAGTCCTTGCCGCCGGTTAGCTCCAAAATTGTGCGTATATTCACCAGCTCTACGTTTACGGGTGTGTTTCAACTCCAATCAAACCAGGACACTTTCTCTCCTCATGTGTGTGAAATGCTTATGTAATTCTTATGTAATATTTTTATATATATATATATTAGATACTACTATGGAAAGAAATACTTTGATGGCCAAGTGTTATCCTAGAATCAAGGATTATTGTCGCGAGAAACATGGCCTGGAATTTCAGGTAGTGGACATGCGTTGGGGTGTACGAGACGAGGCCACAGATGATCATATGACCACAGAGCTTTGCATGCGTGAGATTAAAAATTGTCAGCGCCTGTCGATGGGTCCCAATTTTATTGTATTTTTGGGTCAAAAATATGGCTATAGACCCATACCCACTTACATAGTCTCTTCGGAATTGCAGCTGATATGCGAGGAGCTAACTTCCATGGGAGTAGATCGTGCTCTGTTGGATTTGTGGTACAAAAAGGATAGTAATGCTGTGCCGCCCATTTCCGTGTTGCAGCCCATTTCCTCGATTTTGATTAACTTCAATAATAAGGTAAGCTTTATAGGCTCTTTAACGTAAGTATTATGATGGGAGTACTCACCCCATGTGTCCTTTATAGCGTGTACCCAAGCTGCAAGCGGAGGATCAGGCTGTCTGGTGGGACACCCTCAATAAAATGCAGAAACTGCTGCGCAAGGCTGCCGCTTCGTTGGGCGCCAGCAATAAAATGTCCAAGGATGATGTGCATAATTATTTCATGTCGGGTATGAACGCCATAAAAATACTCTGCAAAAAATAAAAGAGAAACTTTATTAATATTTCGATTTAGTGACGGAACGTGAGGTCATAAATGGCGTACTGAATGTAAAGAATACAAAGAACCACTGTCTGGCCTATGTGCGCTACATAAACAACATAAATCTACAAAATCTGAAGAAGGCGTCGCTCTTCGTGGATATCATTAATCGCAGTTTGGATACGGAGTCAGCCAAGCTACTGGGGGATCTGAGGGATACACGACTGCCCGCCAAGATTGAGTCCAGCAATGCACAGAAGTAAATATATGCAAATATAAGCAGAAGTCTCTTTTTAATGGAATCCACGCCTGATGGATTGCGTCTTCTATTACAGATATACCGTGGAATGGATCGGTCGCGAGGGCCTGGACATTGAGACGCATGAGGAGTATCTAAATCATTTCATCTCGCACTTCTATAAGAATGTTGTTAAGCTCGTGGATAGGGCAATGCGTAAAGAAGACTCCAGTGCACAGGGGCAGATAGTAACTGAGATCCTACAGCATTTGCACGCTTGTAATAATTCGGTGAAAATCTTTTACGGGCGCGAAGAAAGTTGCGAACGTATCGAGCGTTATATGCTGGGGGATTCAGATAAGCCACTTGTCCTTTTTGGCGACGGAGGTTGTGGGAAAACTTCATTGCTGGCAAAAAGCGCCTCTTTGGTAGCCAACGTTTGGTTCGCCGATAAGCGACCCATCAATATAATTCGATTCTTAGGCACCACGCCGGACTCGAGCGCCTTGACGGCCACCCTCATATCAATATGCCAGCAGGTGATATCCATCCATTACTTAATTATTTACCATCTCTAACATCTCGTATTACCCCCTCCCCCCAATATATATATGCAAAATAATGCCTCAAACTATGCAGATATCGTACAACTATATGCTACCCTTTGAGAATATACCAGATGATCTTGTACCTTTAACAGCACATTTTAAGCAATTATTAACTTATGCTAGCGCCAATCAGCCGCTTACTTTGTACTTAGATTCAGTTGACCAATTGACGGGCACCCAAGATTCCAATAAGGTATCCTGGATACCAACGCGTTTGCCTGCCCACTGCAAGGTGAGTTCGCGAATCTCCCTCTCTCTCTACTTCTCTCTACTTTTCTCTGAGCCGAAACTCAAGTCTTGACTTGGCTCTAATGCATGTTTTTTTACCTAACTCTATACTCGTAATATCCTATTCCAATGCATGACTTTTTGTATATACAAAAAAATACACTGTAAGAAATATTGCATGAAATATTGAAATACACTTCCACAATTTCTTAAATAGGTATAAATATTTGCACAGAAACTATTCGAAATCAAAAGCTCAAAGTCAAACATTATACTAGCCTACAGATCAATTGATCTTGCTTAATATTTTATTATTTTTTAATATTTTAATTAAGATCTTTAAAGGAAAATACTTTAACATAATTTCTGAAAGAAAATTTAATAATTTATATATCATATTTGAACCGAACCAGAAGTTTTTGGTTTGGTTCAGGTAAGGCTGAATTTTTAAAGTCTGTTTCGGTTTATGGATCGGCTATATTTTTTAAAATCCGATTAAGTTTACAACAAATGGTCGATTAACCGAAATTGAACCGGTTCGGCTTGAATCGGGTTTGCAGGTTTCATTTAAATATATGTATATAAAATATGAAAAGTTTGGTTTAGCTTACCTTTTTCACTCATTTGGGATGCAGCCTCAGGGCTCCTCAACTGAGCCTACCTCATCAGTAAACCTTTTTTTTCCTGTAAATAAAAATAAAAAGGGTTAATAGTATATAATAATAAATATTAAAAATAATAAGGAAATTGAGTCAAAGTCTAAATATTTAAATTGTTCTGTAAGCTAGTGTAGTCTACACTTTTGAATCCAGGCTCGAATATGCATGAATCCTACTCGATTTTAGTCCAGTTAGCTCCCTTCTCTCTCTCTTAAGCACTGCATGAAATTTCATCAACAATTGCATGATGCCCATAACAGGTATACCAGCTACACACATACAAATACAAATACAAATCCATATACATATGCATATGTATATAATACATACTCGAATATAATCAAATATTTTCTAAGTCGTGTAAGTTTTTCCAATTGCTTGACTTGTGCGTGCTAAACAATATCTCACGCAAACACCCAAATTCCCTAGAAAATTTGGCACCCTCACACGAAACGACGAACTTTCGAAATGCCGTTCTGCATGAGGCAACTGCATGATAATAACTGAAGTATCATATATTTTTACCCTATCTGCATTGATAATTTAGAGTATAGAAGAAAGTCGATTGGGTAATACTTACAGATAATAATATCGTGTGCGAATGAACCAGCGAATCCAACAGTTTCCCATGAATATCATGTTCTATGCAAGATGATTGATGTGGAGGAGAACTTCATAGAGGTGACGGCACTGGGGGAGGAGCTGGCCATGAACGTGATCAAAATGTGGATGAAGACGGCCTGTCGAGATCTCAACAATTATCAGTGGCGTCTGGTGGCGAATGCCATCAGTAAATGCTCTCTTCCAATATTTGTTAAGCTGGTCTTTGCCGAGATCTGTCGATGGCGCAGTTATACGCGTCCCCAGGAGACTCATTTGGCCAATACTGTCATGGATTCCATTATGTTACTCTTTGAGCGTGTGGAGAAGCAGCATGGTCGCATCTTAGTCTTTCACGCTTTGGCCTATATAACGGCCTCCAAGTCGGGTCTATCCGAAAGTGAGCTCGAGGATCTCATCTCCTTGGATGACAAGGTCTTGGATGATGTCTATCAATATCATATGCCGCCAGTGCGTCGTATTCCCCCGCTGCTCTGGACTCGCATACGTAACGACTTACCCAATTATTTGAGTGAACGCGAAGCGGATGGCGTCAATGTGATGAACTGGTATTAAACCTAAATATGTCCTTTTCCTACTTGAAGCGCCTTTTTTGAAAGTGTATCAAATATTTAGATTAATTTTGATTTTGTGCCCCAATCCAGGTACCACAGACAGTTTAAGGACACAGCCAAGGAGCGCTACTTTAAAAACATGAACATGGCCATATATTTCCATTCGATGATTGCAGATTATTATCTGGGTATTTGGGGTGGCGGGATACCGAAACCGTTTAAGTTTACAGAGATTCAAAGGCATCGCTTTGGACTGGCCGATAAGGAGGGATCCGCTGATCGTAAGGTGCCCATACAACCGTTGGTATTTACCAGCAAGGATGGCCTCTCCAAGCGTTATAATCTGCGCAAGGTAAGCCGTGTGGTTGGCTTATTATTCCCTTACAATATCTATTGAATCCCTCAGTTTGGTGAGCTGCCTTTTCATTTTGTGCGCTCGCGAAGATTCAAGGATTTGTTTGAGCACGTCCTCTTCAATTATGATTGGCTGCATGCCAAGCTCTCCAGTTGCCCGCTGCAGGCAGTTTTGGCTGACTTTGAGGATGCCTCCACTAATACCGAGGACAAGGAGTCGAAGCGTGAGCTGATGCTGGTAGCGGATGCTTTGCGCCTGGGTGGTGCCATTCTGGCCATATATCCAAATATGCTGGCACCACAGCTCATTGGTCGCCTGCTGCCCGAGATTGGAGGTAATCCCAATATTAAAATGTTGCTGCGCGCCTGCGATCGTTGCGGACCCAAGGATTGTGCTTTAATTCCAGTCAATCATTGCCTGCATACACCTGGAGGACCTCTAAAGGTAGGTTTCCCTCGTATTTTGGACATTGCTTAGCTAATCCGTACATTTTCAGTACTCCCTGGAGGGTCATCAGTTTGCTGTATTTGCCTTTTGCTTGACCAGCGATATGCGCTATATGGTCTCCATATCGACGCACTTCATCACCTTTGATTTGTCCACCTCGGATCTGACGCGAGATGTTAATCCCGGCATTGAGGGCATTATGCAGCAATTGGTACTCAGTCCGGATAATAAATGGGCGGCTGCCTATTCCAACAATAATCAGACGGTTCTGCTCAATATGCTTTCCAGCGAATTTGTGGTGATCAATAGCCCTTTTGAGGAAGGAGATGGACCCGTTAGTGGCTTATATTTGCTTAATCAGAAGTTGGTATTTAATTAGTTTATCCTTAATTCACCCATTAATCGCCGCTTCAGTCTCTTTTTAATTTGCAAGCTTCGCTGGGCAAAGTTCGATATGCGAGGCAATTTGGTGGATATATTTGAGGTGCCAGGACAAAATACGGACTGGGAGATACTTAGTAAGCAATGCCAGCTCTATCCTTTAGCCTTTAACTAACAAAAGCACTTCGGTTGCAGCCATGGAATTCTTCAGTGCAACAGACTATAATGTGATCTTTTGGTCGGGTTCGATCAATGAGATACGGCTGCGCCTGGACTCTTGTCGTTCATCCAACAGCTCCAACTCGGTGAACTTCTTCAGTGCTCTGGTTATGAATAAGAAACGAACCCGTGCCTATGGCTGTGCGAATCAGGAGAACTTTGAAGTATCCGTCTACGATTTTACAGAGAACGAGGAAACCGGAGAGATACACTGGAGTTTTGTCGAGACTCTGCCGAGATTCGAGAACGATGATAAGGAAATGTTGTTGCAGCTGCGCTTGGATCAGCACCAGAATGATCGTATGCTACTGGGTACCGCTGGCAAGGGATTTGTCATCTGGGATTTTGGAAGTGTGGACAAGGAGAATGAACGTGCGCCCATAACCGAGGGAGCCATGTATCTGGCTCTGCCGCATGGCGTGCGCAATATTACCACACGGATTATGCAATCGAATTCCATAATGATCAGTTCCAAGTTAGATTATGCTGTGGCTGGTGTGCGCAAGAATCTCTATGTTTGGTATCTACAGACCGGGCAGCTGGCTAAAGTTTTGGATGCACATTTCGGCAGGATTATACAGCTGGAACCGCTGACAATTGGCAATTGGAACAATCTGGTTACATCCTCCATAGATCGTTCCGTTAAAGTGTGGAATATTAATAATATATTCGAAAAGGTTCACGTCATAGATCGCCATGAGCTACAGATCGACGATATTAGTCTCTCCGAGGTGGACATGGCTGTTACGGTCACACGCAGCTGCGTTGGCGTCTGGGAGACTCGTTCCGGTCGCCTTTTGGCCAAGCTAGCTGATAGTCCTTTGGGTGCCATTGTTACCCATGCAGAGATCACACCCGATGGACGTTACATTATCTCTTCGGAAACGGGCAAGTTCTTAGTTTGGAATCGCGTCTCCGAACAGGTGGTCTATCGCGATGATCAGCCGGGCATACAGCAGATTACGCTCATGGATTATGGCTATAAGGTGCTCACCGTGTCCGTGCCCAATATGAATCAGCGGGATATCATTGCAGCAGCAGGCGCCGATGAAACTAACCGTTTGACGGCCATCACAACGCTTCGCTCAGTTCCAGGTAAGATTTACTCGGGATATAATGAGTGAAATGAAATTTCGACGGGATTTGAGGCTACCTAAAAGTCATTACATTCTTGTAGAGGGAGCAATACTATTTCGCTTTGACTTCCCCATACGCATGATAACTGGAATGCCTTTTAGACAATCGGTTATTACAGCCGATAATGCTTACATTGTGGTGGTTACTGTGGATAAATCCAACAAGGATTGCCTGGGCGTTTACAGCGCAACAAACGGAGCATTCGTTTCGAAAATACTGCTCAAGGGTTGCGCTATTAAGGTGGGAAATATTGTTTAAATTCCGCTTACCTTGGTCTTTATAAACCGACTTCAATTACAGGAGGTGTTCTCGCTGGTGCCCATGCCGCACAAGGCCAACCAGGTAGCTGTGATTAGCAGCGAAAAGGGCAGCATTATGGACATTAAATCCAAGAAACATGTGCGCTCCATAGCCAAATGGGGTGGCAGCCTAACACGGGATGGAAAATGTGGTCTTTATGCTCCGACTAGAGGTGGTCTGGAAATGCTGGAGCTGCGTAAAGGCACTACAGTGAAGACCTTTATACCCAAGGTGGCCGAGGGTGTCTTCTCTGTCATATGCATCTTCACGGAGAATGATGAGTATGTGGCATATTATCATAGCGGCCGAAAGACAATACGAGTATTTCGCACCTCGGACACCGAGATGATAGCCAACTATAGGCTTCAGGCTGAGCTGACGGCTATAAAGAGCAGCAAGGATGGCAGGGCGATTGTTCTGGGCACTGTGGATGGCTGCATGTCTGTGCTGGCCATTGTCGATCCCAAAAAGGAGGAAATGATTGACTATTTGAATGGGCTACCCTCACGCGATGAGAACTGGAAAGCAAAGCTGGCCAAGATGAAGGCAAGAGTTGGCTTCAAGGCAGCCATCCGAGTGGCCACCATATCCTCGCGCTATGCCAAGCCCAAGAATGGCGAGGGTGAAGGCGATGAGGAGGAATTAACTGAAATAAGCGAAGACGTGGTGCCGGTGGCCGATTAGTTTTGATAATTATAAATATAACATTTTATTTGTTGTTGCATAAATAATATGGGCATGTTACAAAAATACGCGTGTGAATGTGAGTGTGTGTGTGTGAGGCTTAACTAACTAAATAATTGTTAAAAACAAAACGTAATTTCTATGTAGTAAATTGTTGGCTTGTATGTATAATTAATAGTTCTTTAACACGCTTATTTTCTGGGGGGGTGAGGGGAGGGCAAAAAACAATTTTAATTTATATTTTCGTTTTATTAATTAATAGTTACACAAATTTTTAACATGTTTGTAATAGTTTTAACTACATTGTAATTTCTTTAACTCAATTTTTAAACACTTTATAAATTATTGTAAAAGTTGCGTAGGAAACGGAAACAAGCTAAAACAAAATCTTAACCTCAACTCAGCCAATCGAAATACCAAATATATAATATATAACTCAGTGCTAATAATACATAGATCTCAAATTCTTTGCTTTCTCTTTCTTGTTAGTATTAATTAATAGTAGGTTTCTTTTCCTGTTGTGTGTATGTAGTGTATGCTGTTAATTATTGTTATTATTATTATTGTTGTTGTTGTTGTTGTTAACCTGCCTAACCGTATTATGATTATACCGAGAGTTACGTTAAGCATACGTTATTATTATGTTAAATAATAAATGTTTTTTATGTCGCGACGCCTCCTAAATGGAAAGCTCTAATCTCTAAGCTGATCCTTATATATATGTATATAAAGGGGTTAATCCAAAGCAGATCAGCTTTTACGGCGCTAAATCAAAAGAAATATGTGTCGTAATAGGGGTCCTCTACATTTATTGGGCATGATTCTCCTTTTTGATCTGAGCCAACTTGGCCTGTATATGCTGAAGGCGGCGATTGGGCGACAATTCGGGTTTCTAGAGGGGAGTTCATAATTTCATTCATAAATTCTGTAGATATTATTATTATCAATTATGATATGCGCTGTTTACGCCATTCGAACTGCACTCACCTCACTCCTGATTAGCGACACCTTCTGAGCGTTCATCGAATTCAGGCAGAGATTCTCATCGACCACTTTATTGTCCAGCATATTGGAACTATCCTCTGAGCCATGCCGCGTCGACATCATATTGTGCAAGCGATCCATCCAATAATCGGGATCGTGTACCACATTTTGATAGTTGACATCTGTGAGATAAGAACGTTGAGCAGCTGCAGGTTCAAGATCCAACAATTAAAACACACATGTTAGTAGAAAGGTGTGTGTGGTTAATAACATTGGGAACTTGTGTGTGGCTGTGTGTATGTCCTCTACTGACTCTACTGGTGCAATTTAACTAACCTGTGCGATTATCCGGCGCCTGCGTCGAGCCTGCGTTCTGGTTCTGATTCCGCTCAATCTCGGCAAGACCCTCTTCTATATACTTATGGAAAGTGGCGCTAGCGCCTTGTAGAAACGTGCTTAGGTCAATATCCGGATGTTGTTGCTGCAATTATCAAAGAAAAAACAATTTAGAATATTCTCAAGGCAGTGATTGAAGGTACAAATACCTTAAAGTCGTAAAGCTTCTGCAGTCCTTGCTGCTTGGTATCTTTGTCGGAGATAAGCTTGAAGATCTGTGATACTGTATCATGTGTTTGATGCGAAATGCGCCTTGAGGCCGTATCCTTGGCTATAAATTGCTGACGCTGCGGCGAGATGCCTGTGCTAGATACAGTGCCATCCTTTTGGAAATTCTAATAAAATACGATATTAAAATGTGTTTAAATTATAATAAAAAGTGTAGCCAGACTTACCTTTAATATGCGTATCAAATATGTGTGTAGCTCTGAGTGTGTGGGTATCTGATTGAGATGCTGTAATATGGCATTGCCCTTCACCTTGGCCATATTATGTATTATCGTCTTGACAGTGCGCATCGGTGTGTCCGAGGGTCGATTTTGCCACCAGCTGGTGGGCAAAGCCAGCATAAACTCATGCACCTCCAGTATAACCGCATCGTAGTTCAGCTCATTGCTTCGCTCGGGCAACATTTTGATGTTACGCCAAATGCATTTCATCAGCAAATCCGTAAACTTTGGCAAATTGGCTACCGGGCAAGTCTCCCTCAGCAAGCGAATGAGGGCGCTATGGGTAGTAGAATAAGAATTAAAAATTATTAAATTAAATTGTAAATTTTAAGCATATTAACTTACCAGTAAACATTTGTAAAGTTGACCTTGTCGAGAACCTTGAGGCATATGCCGTTGATCACCTTATTGTATTGACTATCATCGCCGCTGTTCAGCTTTTGATCAGCGAGTAGATGGAGGAGAGCAGACATGAGATTCTTAATGCAGGCCACGCTCAACGTTTTTCCCAGCATGTTGGCATTGAAAAATGTATACGAAATCGACAGCAATGGTTGATAAACAACGAGAGCCTGTGTACTGGGCATCTGCGAGAGATTCTGCAAAGAAAGAACAAAAAATTAGTGGATCTTTAATTAAATTGCATTTGGGAGCAACTCACCTTTAACTGTGCCAGCACATTTTGTATAAATATTTCCTCGTAATCACGTAGAACAGCCTGTTTTTCGGGTGATTCAACAATCTCCGTCAGCTCATTAATGGCAGCACGTGCCTTTAGCGTATCCGTGCTGCTGACTGCCTTGATGAGCTTTACTAGATGCGGGTCATGCTTGGGCAATACATCGGCCAAGCTGTCGATATCAAATAGAAATTGAAAATTAGCAATTAAGCCGAAAATACTTTTTATTTTGACAACTTACTTGGGCACATTGCTTTCCATATGGTTTTGGTGCGCCTGTTGCTGTTGCTGCAAGTGCATAGGACTGCGATATGGTGAAATGCCACTGGCCATGGTAGCATTCGCCTGTGGCGATGTTGTTAGATTTTGCTGTATATAATTTGAGCGCGAAATGAGACGATCAAATTTATCCTGTGGATACTGGAAGCCGTCACGTGTCGGTATCACCTTAATAGGTTCGTAGAGCGGCGAAATATCTACTGTGGGTTGCACTTGAAATACCATTTGATCGACTCGCACCCAATCCTTTTCAATCTCGGCCATAATTTCAGGATCCAGTCCAAAGGGACCCGTTGTACGCTGTTGTTGAGCCTGCTGTTGTTGCAGCTGCAGTTGCTGCTGTAATTGCAATATCTGCGCAGACGGAGCCTGATCAAAAGTGCTATATAAATAAAAAGAGAAGGAATATTTAGAATTCAGTTAAAGCAAAACAATATCATTCAACTTCAACATTGACAAATTTATGATATGAGTGCGACTGAAATATTTACATACTAAATAAGAACACAACAACAAAGGCAAATGTAACTCAGCAAAATACAGCAAGCCAACATGAAACACACACACATAAAGCAAACAAAATATGAAACGGAACATATATAAATACATATACGAATATACAAATATTAATTAAAAAAGAAATGCCACTTTACGCCTGTCGAGTCAGCGAGTGGTAGTTGCTCTCCAAGCTTGTGGCATTCCGCTCCGCCAGCTTGTTGTTTCGGCCACGCGCATTTAATTCAGGCTGCTGGCAGCTAATACACAAGATCAACAGAAGAGAAAATAAGCGAAATCATAAAAAATAATAACAATAATAAACTAAAAAAGAAAGGATAATTTATGTAAATAAAAAAGAATCGGCAATCTTCAATGCCCTTGCAGATTTAATCTGGAATAATGCCTTGCCGCAGGCCTCAATAGTATTAATAAAAAAATATATATTTTATATATATTCCTGTGCACAACAGATCCGTGAGAAAAATAGACATTGCTGCACATTATAAAATTTGTAAAGCTTCTGCAAAGGCATAAGATAAACAAAAAAATAAGAATTTTGCACATGTATCGTTTTTTTTAACTGGAGTTTTGAGTACTTGATTGAAGTTGTATTATCATTCGTATTTTCTTATCCACTTACCCCTCCTCATCTGGTGGAGGGAGTTCATCAGAACTATTTACGACAGCATCCTCAATCTCAATACTATCCTGTTGCACCACCTGAGCTGGCGGCAACTCAACGGGCACCGCAGTAGGTTTCCTCTTTTTGGATCGCTTAATACGTTCATCCAGCATAGAGAGCTCCTTTTCGCTGAGCTGACCAATGAGTTTATAGACCTTCTCACCAGCGATGTGATATGCCAGTACAATACAATTAAGTGCGGCATTGCGCACAGAGTTATCGCGATCGGAAATTTGGCGAGCAATTTCTTTGAGAGCCACCGCCAGTGACGGCTGGCAAGCTCCCAATCCGTAATGCTCTATTAAATAGGTTAATTCATCCAAACATTCTGCACGTTGACGTGCACTCTTCGACTTGAGGCCTTCCATAACATAAGAGAAGACCTTCGTGAAGGGGTATAATGCATTTATCGATCGCAGCACGCGACGCACGCCATTTCGTATCGCATCCTTAGGATCGCCAATCTTTTAACATATTAAATTTTTAAATTATTATAAGAAATAATATATAATCTCTCCTATCCCTTACCTTTAGTAGTAAATGTGGCACAAAGCTACTGCCTTCATTCTCAGCCATTACATAATCGATTGCCACCAGCATGTCGAATACTTGTGCCAGATATTCGAGACCCTTAATGAGCACAGAAGGGTTCGTATCATAGAAACGCAGCGTCACCCACTTGAGTATTAAGTCCAGATTACAAATCAGCCCTTGGCCGTTGTTTGGCAAGTCCTCACTCAACTGTTCAATGACTTTTAGATGATAGCTGCAAGAAATGAGAGAAATTCAAGATCGAATAAGTTCAATGATTTTACATTTAGTCTTTTGCTACTGAACTCAGTTAAGTTCTCTTAACAATTGTTTCATTTGTTATCATTTAAACTGATGATATAAATTAAACTTAACATATATTTCTAGCAAGGATTAAGTAAAGTTTAATGACAAGTCTGGTAGTGATTTTGAATAGATTTCTGTTTAGTTGTGTGTAGTTATACTCGAGTGATATATCCATAAAACATTACAATTCAAAAACTAAGAAGTTGATTTCTTAATAACTAAAATTGAAATATTTTATTATCGCTATTTTTTATAAATAAAAATAAATATCACAATTCATGAAATCATTCAAAATCACTATCAGGCATTCCAGAACCATAGCTCTCCAAATCTGTCCGTTTTGTTTGTAACTTGACTTGAATTCATTCATTCTTAGTCCTCAATTAGAATATAGAAATACAGATTCATCGGGTTAAATACAAACAATTCTTTGCTTCTTACAAATAAGAAAGTTAGTTAGTTGCACTTAAAATAAAAATAAAGGGCTTAAAAAAACGAAAATATATATTTTAGAAATGTACAAAAAATATATGGTCAGCCATTTGTAAAAATTGCTCCAAAGTCAAGGAATAAAATTAGAATTTTTTTTTTATAGTAGGTCAAATGAAAATTTTGAAACTGATAAATTTGGAATATATTTGTATGGTTCGTGTTAGTCAGTCTTATTTTTCTTTGTTGGTCTCATCAGTTGGAAGTTTTTTAGTATCCGAGTTAACATACCGGAAATCATCGTGAAACATGTTGGCCATCAATGCCTTATTCACATTCGCTGAGGTCATTTGATCTCTAAGAAGATCCGTGAATTCCTCCCGGGGCGTGGTGAAAGTCCATTTAAGAACACGCATCTTTTGTTCATCAATGAGCCGCTGACTCTTGAAGTTGCCTATTGGCAGCAAAGGCGACGTATCCACATCTTCGTCCTTTTTGCGTGATGCCGTTGGGGCGGCCTTATCCCCGCCAGCTCCAGCTGCTTTCGCTGCTCCAGGTTTCTGTGCGGCAGCAGCATTACCACCGCCGCGCACCACTTTCTTGGTTTCTTCAGGAATGGGCGCTTGTTGTTTGCCTTTGGGTAGTGGCTTGACGGGAAGATTAGGACGGGCCTTCTCCAAAGCAGCCATAATATCCTTTTTAGATGCAGGCTTCTGCTTGTCTAGCGCCCGTGCCATTGCCTCAAAGCCCAGGTGCATCATAATACCCAGCACTGCCTCGTTAGCGTTCTTACGCACCTCTGCATTCCGATCACATATATGGGCATATAAATGAGGAACTAAGGTGCTTAGCTCCTCCCTGGGGATGGTTTTGGGCGGCAACGGTGGTAATTTTTCAGCCAGCCACGCCCAAAGCTCAGTTTTTAGTGCAGGCGAACCGCTTTTTAAAGCATCGGCAATCATTTCACTCTCGAAGAACTCTTTGTAGCCACCCTGCTCCCCAAAGCTATTGATGCAATTGAGCGCTGCAGCGCGCACAAAACTCTTGGAATCGCCTAGGGCATGCAGGAAGCCTGGAAAAAGGACACGCACATGACTTCGGCAGCCGGCGCCCATAGCCGTGGATAGCTGTTCACATATGGAAAGGGCCGTTTGAGCAATCTTCGCATTGGAATCCAGCAGACGATGGGCCAGCGCTGGCCCCAAGTCTCCAATGGTTGACTTAATCAGTCGGGCGTCATTTATAATGACCTGTAACTTGGTGAGTCCCTCATTGCGTGTTTTCCAGTCCTTATCAGACATTTCCTTCAGCAGAGATTCTGTTATTTGACTTGATATATCCACACGTGGCAACAAATCCGCTAAATTTATTTCTGGCTCTGCTCCACCCGCATTACCCTCCCCATCATCATCATCCTCAGGGCCTGTACTGTTGCTCTGTATGCCACGCGTAGGCTTTGGCGGTTTCTCACCCAGATTCTTGGTAAATTCAGTTTGTATTTGAGATTTCAATGCTGGTTTCTCGCCGTCAAAGAATATCATTAATGCATTGCCCATATACATAGTCATGGTGCCCACAAGCTGAATGGCAGCACCGCGCACAGTGGGGTTGGTACTCTGGACACCCTTGCGTACATCTTCTATAAGTGTTTTGGGCTGCAGCTTAAATCCAAATTCAATAATAGCTTTATTGATCCAATTAAAAGACTCAGACTGGACCTTGGGTGACTTTTGTTCCAGAGCAAAGCTGAGTACTTTTCCCACCACAAATTCCAATTTAGTGGCTTCCGCAAATGCAGTGAGGACATCGGCAGCAGCTCCACCATTCTTGGCATCTGCCAATTTTTCAGTAATTTCATTAATTACACTCTCCACAGTAACTACAGTTAGAGGATAATTCTCAGCTACGCTGCGAATAATGTCTAGTTTGTATTTTAATACCTGAAAGTAAAAATATGAATTAATGCCATGGTCCTTATTCTTCGATATTTTAAAAAATTTAATTCCTACCTGAAAGTTCATTTCCTTCAAGCCAGGTTTGCGTCCGCTTATAGTACGGATGATAACCTGAGATAAACCAGGTTGTTTCGCATCATAGTTGGAGATTTGTCCTAGCAACAGTTCAACTGCTGCTAAACGATTCTTCCAGTTGGTATCAACTAGCCCGTGTAAGATATCGGCGGGAAGCAGCTCATCCGCTTTATCTTGCACCTCCTCGGGCGTCATCTCGCGCTCTGAAGCTATGGCCTTGTTACTGGCTGTTTTGGACAGTGCTGTACTCGTTGCACCAGTTGTTACTCCGGGTTTTTTAAGCACCTTTCGGGCACCTGACGTAGCTGGTCGAGTTACGGGTTTTGGTTCTGCACTGCCCGCAGTAGATTTAGCAGCAGCTGCTTTGGTCGAAGGTGCTGTAGCCGGCCGAGTCTCTTTTTTAGGTGTGGCTACTTTAATCTTTATCTCAGCCTTGTCATGGAACTCTTTTATCTTGCTCATTTTCAGTGGATCCACATCGGTTAGCAGAGGTGCAAGCGTCTTTTCACCAATTAACTTCATCAGTGTGCCCAATGCTTCGGCACTGCTATCACGCACCGTGGGATCAGATTCATTAAGAGTCTTGATTAATGTGGTGGTCAAAAGCTTCACTAGTTTCTTATTCAATGCAGTGGGTTGTGTGCGTGTGAGCGCACGTGACAAGAACAAAGCTGTTTCCGACTTGACGTTGGGATTCTTATTACCCAGAGCCTCTACAATGGATTCCTGTTGCGCCTCCAAGGATGTTGAGCCATAAATGGCATCCATCGCCTCACGAAGCGCACTGACTACATTCGGTTTTTTCTCCTTGAATTTCTCCAACAGAGCCGAGACACAGGCCTAAATAACAGATATCCATAAAATAAATAAAAGAAATAATAGCAGAATTTCTCTGTACTCACCGTTGCATAATTAGAGAATCGCTTGGAGAGACCCTTGGCTAGCATAGCCAGACATTTGCCTGCCAAAGCTACTAGTACTACATTCGAGTCCTTTGTAATGACTTTCTTTAGTGCGTTGACCAGTGTCCCATATTCTCCGCTCTCCAATTTGGGATTATCTGTAAGTAGTTTTTCCAGCGCCTCCAGCGACTCTTTGCGCAAAGTCCATTTCTTTTCTTCAAGCTTGTCGTAAAAATCTTTGGGCATTTTGGAGATTATATCAACGGGGTCAATAAGATCCAAGGGATCCACATCGTCGGTGCCAGGTTCGGCATCGTCATCTGTAAAAAGAAATATCTCAAGATGAATTCCATGCTTTTTCTATAGAAAAATAAATACTATAAGTAAAAATAAATACTTTTATCGAAAATTAGGTGGGAAAAGTATAAAGTATTTTGGGATAAATTTTATAAATAATACCTATGGACGATTGCATTTCTTTTTTTGCTTCGTTACCAATTTTCTTGATACAAACCTTTCGTCGCAAAGAGGTTTTATTTCCTATGTAGGATTTATAGGTAATATGTAGTGAAAAAAAAAAATAAAAAGAATGGACGATGAAAATCTAAGTAGGGTCCTTACCATTGTATGCATCCTCCGCTGCAGCTTCATCCGCAATCTTAGCCTGCTTTTCCTGCTGCGACTTAAGATATCTGAAAATAAATTAATAAAAGTCTGATTAGCTTTATAAAGTTTTTCAGAAGTTCGCTAAAACTCACCTGGTTGGCTCGGCCCGTTCGCCCTTTAACTTGTCAAATTCATCCTCCAGCTCCTTAACGGTAACCTGAGGCAATGAAGAAATATGTGACTTCATAGCAGCGCCAATCCACCGATACATCTCTACTGCCAACTGTTTGGTCTCATCCCGGACAGACTTATCTCGATCAGACATAAGTGGAGCCAATTTTTTTATAATAGGCTTTACGCCTACAACCTTGGTACCAAATTCTCGCATTGCTTGTGTTGTCGCTGCCACACATGCGGCCACAATTTTTGGATTCTTATGCTCCATGCCCTTGACCAGCTCCTCTACGACAGCATCATGTTTCTCTATCTCCACATACATAAGTGTTACCTGTAACGATTTTATTTCGAAATTAGATTCCTTAGAGACATCAGGTATTTAAGTGGGGACTGACCTGCACGGATAGCTCCTTAGTTTTGGTCTTCGGGGCGGCTATGCATTTCTGGACAATGCCCGACATGGTATCACCCACTGTGCGTCCCGCTAAGCTGCTATTTTCTACAAATATTAAAGCCGCCTCCAGGCCCTTTTCCTGAGCCAAGGCGTTCGAATCGACGACCATTTTCTTGATAAGGCCCGCATATTTCGACCATTCGGGTGACTTCTCATCGTCCAATTCTCGAAATAGTTTGGCTGCCTCCTCATAACCATCGACTCGGGCTTTCCATAATTTGTGTATGCATCTCTCCTCAATGGGCAATTTCTTATATTCCGTATCCTCAGCCATGTTTCACTGATTATTTAGATAAACTTCAATCTTCCGTTGGTTTTTTTTTTATTTATTTTATTTTTTTTTTTTATAATAACTGTAACGAACACGAGACTAGCAGCTGAAAGCCAAATAATTGATTAAATTCAGAAAATTGTGTTTGCAGCTAGGAAAGCAAATAAGACTAACTCAATCAAGCAGAAATAATGAAGGAAAAAACAAAGCCTTTCTCAATCAAAATTAATGCTTCAAAATTGAGCTTAATTGTGGATGAAATATTGGGGCCTAAGGAATGCTGCTGCTGCTGCTGCGAAGAAGCGTCATGCTTGAGAGGCGACAAAATTAAATAGGTCGTATTGCCATATTTAGAATTTTCTCTTTTTGTTCCCGCTAAAATCTATTCCCGTGTGCCCCAAACACATCATTTTTATTTTATTTTTAACAATTTGACTGCGAATTTAGCTAAGGATGGGCCACGCACCCATTTGATGAACTCATAGTTAAGAAATAACCACAAATAAATCAGACTATTAAATAAGTCGAGAGACCCTCAACCCTTAACCGTCTTCCCCTAATCAGTAAGCATGTTAACAGACACAGAGGCAGGCACAAACACGCACATTTCCAGGTAACGCAGTGCATTACTGTCTCGTCGGCGACATTGCTGCCAACTCTCGCCCGAAAATACCTTATAATAGAGATGGCAATAAAGTTGGAAAAAAGGCCAAACAAGAATTATCCTTATTTTTATTTGTAGGAATGTAGCATTTATCTCTTATTGTCAGTCGTTTAGCTGATGACTGTGCTACAGCTCTAGCTTGAAAAGGGATATGTAAAATATTATGGATTTGCAAATTTAAAGTTTTTGCTATGTTTTTAAGGATTTAAGCTACCAATGGAACCCTAGGAATAATATTTTAATTATTTGGCCGTTGTTTTGCTTCACTTATTGATTTTTAATTCTTTTAGAAAGCTTATGATTGTTTGATACTGTTGTTTGTATTGTAGATATCTTTGTATTTGCAAATTAAAATCTAGCTCGAAAAAGGCTGAGATGGCAGCACTACTTTAAGCGTAGAGCATTTACCGGTCGTTAATATCGTTTAAGCTTTTGTCGGCTCTTTCTCTCTCTCTTCTTACTCACTCTCTCTCGCTGTGTGCGTAGTCTGACAAACACTCGCTCACTCACTCATACAGTCACTCTCACACCCTCGCAGTTTCGAATTAACGGATCAATCATAACAGCAAATGTTACTCAAAAAGCGTCGTGCGTCAACAAAATGCCGTCGTTTACCGTTTCTGCAAGCGGCTAATTAAATTTGTTGTTATTAATTTAATTTAGACGACGCCCACAATTTAAAAAAATGCGCTTTTATTTAACTTCATTCCGTTGGAGCACTCACCATAGCTTGCACTAAAGGAAGGGTAAAGACCAAGGGGGGCAAGAGGCAGCTGTCGCAACGTAATGCAATAACTTCGATTTTTCACAGGCGCACAAACACACGCTCACACACACACACAAACACTTCGGCTTTGTATCGCAATGCAAGGCACAATAATAATAATATGAAAAACAGAACAAACTTGTTTACACTTTATGCCACTATCCTAGAAAATTATCAAGTCACTTTTGCGTATTTTAACAATAAATAAACAAATAATAAAAAACAGTGCGCAGCTATTTCTATTTTCTTTTCTTTTCTTTTTTTTTTTGGTTTAAAACAGCGACGACGCTGCTATGAGTGCCTTTGCTCGCGTTCGCGTTATTGTGTGACTGGCCAATGGCGCAATTCCTATAAGCAGAGCACTGTTAACAGTGGAGCAGCTGCTGTTGAGGCGATGTTATGCATTTTTGCGCGCGTTTTTTCTTCTGCCGTTGGAAATTGAAATCGTGTAACTATGCGGCTTTTAACGTCGCCAATAAGCCAATACCAATTTAATTTTTTTTTTACTAAACAGTTATTTACTATATTGTCAATTTAAAGTGCATTATCAAATTAATAGTGAAATATTAAATTAAAGAAATTTTAAGCAATAAGCAGTACAGTAACATTGCTAATGTTAAGGGCAGCAGAGCAAAACTGTTAATTAACATTTTACCTGTTGCAGTTCGAAAATGTGAACTTTTACATGGGTTACAGACTTTTCCTTATCTTAATGTTGTAAATAATAAAATACATTTTTTCTTCATTAAAATTTGATTTTGTATTGGATTTGTTTATATGCAAGAAAAACTTATAATTTATTTGTTACTCTACTAATGCTCCAACTCGCTCTTGTTCTATGAGCGTTATCTCTAGCAGGTGTATCGTATGTCCACCCATGAACTCTAGCAAATCCACGCCGGATTGCTTACCAATATCATCCATATTAATGCTAGATGCATGAAGTTTCCACTTCTTTAGTAATGCTTCAATGGACCAGTCCGCACTACGCTCCTGGTATGTGAATATAAATTTTGCTCCTCGATTTCGCTCCAGAAGAAACGCAACTGTAACAATTATATCCTCAAAAACTGCAGGATCATAGAAACAATCAGCAGCTATAATTAGATCCAAAGCAGGAAGGCGAAATACGCTGTTCAGTAGAAGGCCCCAGCTTAATCCGACGACATCTATATCCACTCCCGGCTGCAATTGATTGGCCAGGCAGGATTTACGTATGTGAGCCAATGATTTGGGCAATATACAATTATCACTGAGTACCACCTGAGCACCGCATTTAGCAGCCAGTATTCCTGGCAGAGCAGTTCCAGCACCCAGCTCAAGTATGCGCTTACACACCAAAGTCTGTCGGCGTTCCCATAGAAAATGCGCTAAAACTGGAGCACTCGGCCAGGTATAGAAGGAGTAGGCGCCCTGTAAAATCTATAAAAAAGAATATTAAATAAGAAACACATCCAAAAAAAGCATATATATGAATAGAGGATATACTTCAACTTACTTCAGGTATTTTGATTTCCAATCGTTCTACGGCTGCTTCAGGTGCAACACCGTTGACGAGGTCGATGCCAACGCCTCCGCCGCTGCAACTGAATGAAAACTTGCGAATGTGCTCGGCGCTGGCTGTGGCAGCCACAATATCATTATCATCGCTGCTACCGTTCATGTGAAAACGCATTTTTACACAAACATTCGTATAAAATGTGTTTTTCTATTTAAAATCTAACAAATAACAATTAGAGCAATCTGCGCTGTTGTTTACAACCTGTTTGCAAGCACAATAGAGATGACACAATTGATTAGAAGTCACTGTTAAGTAGAGTCACTGCGAGATTTTAGCAGTTACTCAGCGTCACTATTAAACAAAGTATATGGTTAAAAATAACGTAAAAGAAAAGTTAATATTGAAAAATAAATAAATATTAGAGTGTAGAGTTATAACAATTAAATTAAAATGAAATATATGTATATTTTATTTAACTTTGAGGTGTGTTATTACACAAATAATGCAACCAACCAAAATATATGTAATTTAAGTGTAAGTCACTACATGTATGAGATTCCAGCTGTCATAACGATAGTATCGTCACAATTACCGCAACTCTATAAATAGCAGTCGACAGTCATCGTCGATAAGTTATCGTCTGTGCCTATCGCTTAAACCAGTTGCAAATGCGCTGTCCGCCGGTGACATTGAATTGGGGAAGACTGCGTCGCGTTTCAGTCAAATCGTGGAAGAAAAAATTATAAATAAATAATAAGATTAATATTAAAATGAATTTTGGCAAGTGGGAGTGTGTCCAACAACTCGGCAAGGGCAGTTTTGGTCGGGTTTTCCGTTATAAAAATACCCAAACAAAGCTAGAAATAGGTACGTGACTTTCTGCCTAATTTACTAATATATACTCAGATCTATATATATGTATATAAATATATATTGGTAAATTGTAGTATGTCTAATTTACAATATATAAATACATATGTACACATAAAAAAGGGCAATACATACAAAACAAATAAAAAAAAATGCAGGCTTCAATTCCTAGAATTTGTTAATACTCCTTGCACATAGACAAATTATGAGTATGTTTCGTTGATAAACACTGCGCACAGTGGGTCAAAGTGTTTATAATTTGTTGTGAAAGTATTTATTTTAATAATAAAAAAATTTTTTTATATACGATTCGAAATAAAAGTTAATATTATGACTATTTCTTCAATTAAAAGAAAACCTTCAAAGAGAACCTGATAAAAAAATATTACACCTAATCTGAGCTTCAACCGAACCAATAAGTTTAATGCTAGTAAATAATTATTTTAAATTTAACAAAAAATATAAACTAAACACGAAATATCTCTAATGTGAAATTTTCAATACGGAATTTGAAGTTTCGCCCACAGTGTAATTTGTGTGGTCGTATAATGGGAAGTTGTTCCGCTGACTCAGCTCAGCGTTTGTATATATGTGTGTATGTATGTATGTATAAATATTGAAAGTGCGGAACTTTTTATTGTGAATTTTTCTTAGCTAGAATTTCAGGAATTCAAATTCCTTAATAGATGTACCCGAAGAATTGATTGTAAATATCTGTTTTTCAAGGCGAATAAATAATCTCGACTGAAACTGGCGGTTCATTTAATGTTGATTTAATCTCGTATTTATTTTCCTCTTTCAATTATAGCCGTTAAGCTAATAAATAATGCTGAAGCCCTCAGCGCTGATCAACAGAGGAAACTGAAGGAGCGCTGGAAGAAGGAATGTGATTGGGCCACAAATATGCAGCAGACTCCCTACATTGTTTCCGGAGTGAAGTTGGGCAAGGATTCGGATGGCTTTATAGCATTTTTAAGCAAGAAGAATTTCGAGAAATTGCCTGCAATGATAATAGAGTATTGCAATGGCGGTGATTTGCGCAAGGTTTTGCAAACTCCTCGAAATTTCAATGGTCAGTTTGTGACAATGCGACAATTCCGGGAATCACCTATGAGTTTCTTATCTGTCTGATATTTAGTGCAAAACAATATTCTCAACACTAAACGGTGTGACCAATTTGAAAGCCACTGAGCGATGAATGTACAAAACATACCCAACATATTTCACTTTAATCTATTTTATTATCTTCAACAAGATGTTAATTTCCTTTCTTTCTTTTTCTTTTAGGTCTAAGCGAGTTTGAAGTCCGCGAAATATTACTTTCACTTCGGAAGGCTATTGAATTTTTGCACAAGATATGCAATATATGTCATCGTGATCTAAAGCCCGACAATATAGTCATCCATGAGGCAAATGGAAGGAAGCAGTACAAGCTGACTGATTTTGGTCTGGCACGAATTGCACCGAGTCACACTATAGACCAAAGCATTGTGGGAACACAATTTTATTGTGCTCCTGAGGTTGTGATTGATGGCAAATATAATAGCACAGTTGATTTCTGGTCGTTAGGTGTTATCAGCTATGAGATTGTAACGGGTGTACTGCCATTTATACCACATCAGATTATGTATAAAATCTATCAGAACTTGAAAGAGAAGCAACGTAATTGTATTGCCATTACAGAGGATCTGCACACTGAAAATAAGTTTATTCACCACACTGAGCTGCCCGTGGATCATCATCTGAGCAAGCCATTCGCGGAGGAGTGCATCGAATTGTTGCGTCAAACTCTCGATGTGAACTATAAAAAGCGTGGAGCAACTGATGAAGTACAAAATCCACACAAAAATATATATACAAAAATCGATCGTTTGGCTACAATGAAGATATTGACTATATATGTTGTAAACCGTTGTAAGCGTCTGGAATATGAGCTGACCCCCAGTTTGACCAGAAAAGAGTTAAACAATTGCATAGAAAGAGATGCTAAACTACCAAAAGAATGCATTTATTATGTATTACCCCCGTGCCATTCTCTAAAACAAATTACTGATGACACTCCGCCCGAAAACTTCTATATGCCTGAATGGTGTGATACCGAAAAAGATCCGCCTGTTATGGTTTATGTTTTTAACATAAATAATATATCGGAGTGCCAGGCACCAGATGCCAATATACCGGAAGAGCTTCAAAGATTCTTCGATAAGAACGATAAAAAACTAAACGATAGGATAAAGATGCACCTTGCGCGTGGCTTGCATTATGCTCTCAGCTCTGAAGAGTATAATTTGCGAATGCGGGTGCACTCCTTCAAGGATTTGGCATTAACAAATGAGGATAAGATCATGAATTATGAGCCAGTTATTACGGCTCTTGTTAAGGAGAAGGAAAAATGCTTTGGAGCCTTCGAGCAGATACAAATGATGATTGACGCAGCAATAAGCCAGCAAAAAATCAATCTGGTAATTTAGAAATGAATCTTGTAACCTTGAAAGGCGAGTTTCGCTGCACCAAAGATTACATAGCGCCTTATTCCAGACTGGAATATATGAATGATAAGTAATAATTCTCTTTATTCAACTCTCTTAGAATACTTATAAAGAATGGCTGCAGAATTTGGAGAGACTGACGGACAAGCATAGTGAACTCCAGTCGTGCATTAACAAAACCCTCAAGCATTATGAATCAATTTTAAGAAGTGCTAAAGAAGCTGTAAGGATGAGTAAGAGGATTTATGACTCAACGATCGATCGCGATGTGTACAAACTGTAAGAAGATTGCTATCAATGTTATTCATTTACCACACATAAATATACTTATTTTTATATTTTCAATTGCAGCAAAGAGTATCGCAATAAGATGGTCTCTGATGTCAGATCGTTAGATCTATATGACCAAGCCATAGATTTCGCCAGGACCCGCGATATATTTCTCAAGAATAAAGATATCATGTCTTTGAGTGACAGTCTTAATCAGGCACATTGCCGCTTCACCAAAATCACCAGCACTACACAAACAGCCATAAGAACCATCAATGAATTACGTGAGAAATTGATGCAGTTGCAGCTGCAAATCTTGACCAGGGACATGCCCATGGCCATGTCCATGCACCAGCAAAAACCGCCCATATTTGATCTGAGTGACGCCGCCAGGAATCATTTGAGCTTCGATAGTTTACATACCAAAAATCTTATTGAAGAAGCAATGGAAATTAGAGAAAGGTACTATAAAAACCCTATATAAATACATTTATTTAAATATACTAATATTATTATTTTCAGGTTGGAGGAGAGGATGATTAACATTTCGCTGGAACGGCTTTAGCTTTAAGGATTTCGTTTCAAAGCACACTTTTTGATATTTATAGAAATAATATTTTAATTTTTAATTTGTTATGAGTTACTCACAAAAAAGTTATATGCAATTTTTACAGCTTTATTTGGTTATAAAGAACCTCAACACATTTGTTTACCTTTTACGTTTTTTAGTTTAAGCTATTTTTTGTTATGTCAAACGCGTTAATCATCTAATGTTTTTTTATATGTATAAAATAATATTATTGAGAGCTTGAATATTTATCCCAAAGTAGATAAAGATTTCTTTTAATCTTTCTTCATGATATTCTTTCGGAAGTCTGCTTTATATGCTAATAGTTTTGTTTTAAGTTTGTTATCGCTTCATCCCAAATTGTCTCTTATCATTTCATGCTTTTTAGTCTCTAAGCCTTCGTTGTATGTGAATGAACCGCATGTGAACCCTTATCTGAATAAATATATATATATATATATACTATATATGTTGACAAACTGAATATTATATTTGAGTTTTAATTATTGTTTGATTTGGTAACCCGATTCGCTGAAACTAATTTGGCTCAGTGCACACAAATTGAGTGGAAAATGAAAAGTCTGTTTAGGTTTTACCAAGTCAGAAGTTCTACAGAAAAGGCCAATAGTTTCTATTTACCCTGAGCTAATCTTTCGCTCTTTCAAACAGTTTTTAAGAGCGAAAGATTCCCTCTCTACGATTGCAGGTTGAGTAGGTTTTTTAGGCAAGACGGGAGAAGTTTATAGACTTTTGATTTCTTTTTTGTTTTGTTCTTGATACTTGCCCAGACTCTCAGTGGCTAATACATACATTTTCAAGCTCAATAACAAACTACGTTTATATAGTCAATGTATATAGCCATTCAAGCCAAACATCTGTATTGGTGCGGCTTTGTAGAACTGCTGAGGACTGCAATGTCACCAGAATTTGCAATACTGGCAAAATTGAATGCGTCAGCTTTTGAGCCAGACGTCTGAAGTCTGCGGCTGAAACTGAGCTATAAAAGCGCTGGAAAAACGGTCAGAACAAATAGAATACGGCCGGAAGCCAGTGCAGAAACATTGCAAGATGGAGGGAAATTTAATAAAAACTTTAATAGTCCTGGCTCTTCTAATGGTGGCAACGCTAGCCAAGCCCAAAGGAAAAACTAATCCATTGCGTGAGTGTGGCACACCTTGAAATTATGTTTGAATTGAGAGTGAATTAAGTGATTTTTCAGCTACCTTTCTGAAGATTTGTTATCGTGATTCACCCACTCTGAATAAATGTGCAAGGGAATCCTTTGAAGTGTTAAAGCCCCGCCTGATGGACGGCATACCCGAGCTATATATACCGCCCATGGAACCACTTTCGGTGCCTGAAATCAAAATGGATCAGGATTCGGGTGCCATTTATTTGCATTCCACGTACAAGAATGTTAAGATAACAGGTCTATCGAAGCATACGCTCAACGATCTGACCATTGAGCCCAAAAAACTAAAGTTTATGGTATCCCTCACCTTTCCCAAATTGCATCTGGAATCAGAGTATAACATGAAAGGAAAGATTATGATGATGCCGCTCCTGGGAGATGGACACTGCCGCGTCGACTTGAGTAAGTCAAGGACTGAGAACTGACTCACTTAATATTAATATTAACGGATATAAATATTTCTTTCTTTAGCAAATATAACCATGAATACCGAAATGTACGGACAGGAGTATGTAAAGAATGGAGCCAACTTCTTGAAGATCAAGGATGTTAATGTCAAGTATGACTTATCGAATGTTCACATGCAGCTGGATAACTTATTCAATGGCGACAAGGCGCTGGGTCAGCGTATGAATGATTTTCTCAATGAGAACTGGAAATCTCTGGCCGAAGAGGTGCGTCCATTGATGACCAAGGCTCTGGTGGATATACTACGCGCCTCCATAGATAAGCTATTCGATGCCTTCAGCTATGACGAGCTGTTGCCTCTATCAAAGCTTAAGTAAAGCAAAAATAATTTAAATAAAACTATACATTTAATTATAAGTAGTAAACTACAAAAGAATTAAAATAATAAAATACAAAAAACACAATAAATTATTATTATAATAGAATAAAGCCAGCTTAGAGCAGCCACAGTTTTGTGGGCAGCTTGGAGAATACATTATTCCATAGTCCATGAAATATATCCGCCAATCCCAGCTCCAAGTCGGGTCTGAGCTCAGCAATAACCTCATTTCCGTTCTGATTTAAAAAGGAATTTATCGAAGATGCCAATATCTCATTGCCATTGAATAGATTTTTCAGGTGTATCCGCATGGCGCCCACCTGAAAGCTAACTTTCATCTCATCAATGTGTATTATCTCATCTCCAGTCAGCGTCTCATTATTCAGGGATATTTTCGTATAGACCGCCGTATGGACATTCTTGAGTACCATAGCCACATCTCCACTGCCCACCAAAGGCAATAGCAATATGTTTCCCTTCAGATTGTACTTGGCTCTAATGCGTAGGCGTGGCAATTCCAGCTCAAAATTCAACTGACGTCGTGCCAGATCCAAGCTATAAGATATATATATATATATACTCTATTTAATTGGCTTTATTTACTTACTTGGCTCGTCTAACTGTCGCATTTGAGGGTCCACGTATCACCAGATTCTGAAAGCCACCGGAAAGCACCAGATTTCCACTGCCCTTCGAGACGGACACCTGATCTATATTCAGTGGCTCGAAGCTTTTTACTCCTATTTCGGGTATGCCAGCGGCCAGGGCTGGAAAACATCCTTCGAATAGCTGGCGAAAGCATTTGTTCTCATTGGGATTGGAGCGCTTACAGGTCTGCAGCCAAGGTGCTATATTCCAGGAGAAATAAAAAGATTTTGTACAATGAAATATAATAAATCATTTTGTATATAAAAAACTTAAATAAGTCTCCTTGTAGAGGTTATTATTTATTAAATAATTTATGTAATATTCCTTTTATTATAATATAATTCTTTTAAATGAATTCCAAATATTTTGCAGAAGGATAAAGATATATTTCAGTTTCGAAAGAGAATTTAAATATATTTTTCATTAATTTCACTTCACTTATTAGAAGATTATTATTTTTTGACTAGTATTTTTTTTTTTTTAAGCACTTTTTTAAGATTTATGTATTAACTTCTGTTTTTTACTTACGTCTCTCCTGCAGCGGCGGCTTATCATTGACAATTTCCCTAGTATAAGCCATGCAGCTGGGCAGCAGATAAATGCAACTGATGGCGCACAAACTGTATTGAAACTTCCAAATTGCCGTATTGAACATGTTTAGAGACACACACAAAAAATATCCCTGTTGAGATAGTTTCCTTAATATTTGAAAAATTCGATTTTTTAATTCGAAAACTTTGTCCGTTATTCGCGTCTGCTGGCGACGACGTTTGAAACCCAATTGCTTTGGCAGCCAACTGAAATGTTGTACGAAACCGTGAAATTTGTTGTGTCTGCTTGTTGTGTGTGTGTGTGCTGTGTGTGTGTTGTGTGTGTGTTGTGTGTGTCGCTGGCGGCAACCACTTTTCATTCACTTTTTGTTTACATTTTCAGTCGTACTACAAATTCCGCAACCTGGCAACCTGGCAACCTGCAGCAGCCCAAACCGAATCCGAATCCGAGATCCGAATATAAGTACTCTCGGTTTACCCGTTTACACCCGCTTTCCAACTGACCACTGGGCAAAATGTCGCAAAATTTAACTGATGCCCTACAGTCCGTTGGGTATATTGGTGACCACACTCAGCTTGTACTCTACATAGCTAAAATTTTATATTCTTTTAGATTATTTAATCTCACTCACTCCCTACACTACTAACCAGTTTATCAGGCATTACTTTTAACGTTCAGTTAAAATTCTATGCAAATATGGCAACGCCACGTCATTAAGTTGGTAGTATTTCATCTACTTCCCATTTACTTCCCAATCATTCAAATTAGCCAAGTATTTAGCGTAGATCTACTAATGGCTTAAATCGTTAGAGATTTCACCTACATAAAATATTTAACATGCAGTTTAGCTGCATGTTAAAGTGCACGTTAACTGTAGTGCATTGAGTGTAAGCCTTAATCTCACTCGTATTCAATCATCCATTTGTTGTTTTCATATTTGGATTTTTATTTTGTTTTGAATTTTACTTTCGTTCATTGCGTATACGCCACCAACTTGTTTTTATCTCCATTGCGCCACACACACCCTGCCCCTGCCCCAGCCCCTGCCTCTGCCTCTGCCCTGACTCTTTCCCTGCTGCTGCTGCTGCTGCCCCCGCAAGCAACTTCAGTAAAGTTGTTCACCTGTTGACTACTTCTGGTATTACGCAGACAATGCCACACAGAGGGGCGATAGAGGGGCATGCTTCACTGTCATGGGTGTTGCTTTGCTTTTGTCTCGTCTGGCTATGCTCTATACCCATTAAAAGTAAGGCGAAAGGGTATATTAAGTCATGACACTTACAAGCTTAAGGATATTTCTTGAATGCGGAGTATACTTTTGTCTACTCTGCGATTGATTCTGCTTCTTTCTTAGCTGACTTTACAGAGTATCTTTCAGTCTATAACTCTGCCTAGTCTGCGGTCGACTCTGCCGCTGCCTCTGCATTGGGTTGCAAGTCTTTTGTTATGCAGTCACATAAATTAACTTTATGCTCGATCATTTTGCTTTATCTTTTGCCGATGCTAAAGATACACGAGGTAATCGCTGGCGTTTAAAAAAATATTAATATTCATCGTAATATGTCTAATATCTATCGTAATATCGTAATATCTTTAGACATTTTTTCTTTCTATCTTTTTCATTCATTTGATTATTGTTGCATGCGCCCAGACCCAGACCCCCTGGCAAGGTTGCTGCTATTGCAACAGTCGATCGGTAATATTTTTTACCTTTTTTTATTGTTTTTTCTTTGGGTTGTATACCCGTTTCTCTGCCTTTTCTTCTTTCCCAAACATTCACCATTATATCAGCATCTCGTCTTCTGCTTCGTCGCGTGCGGAAATTACCAAATTAGTCGACTGTTGTAACAATTTTTTATACCCTGTATTTAATTTTTTTTATATTTTTTTATACATTTTTTTAATTTTTTATTCCAGCCTCCGTCGATTGCGTTGATTGTCAACAGACTTCCTCACCGACTGCCCCATCAAAAATGAATTTAACTATGAAACTAAAAATAAGCTCAACAGGTAAAAATAAAAGCAATAGAGGAAAGGCTAGTGGACTAGACTAGAGACGGTCAGACGGATATCGTCCCAATTAATGATATACATATATACTCCATGGAGATCATCTCTGATTTAATTTTATATTTTATCAATCTTATTTTCCTGAATCTTTTTCTTATAGTTGCATGCATCAAAATCGATAGTAGAAGAGTGTGTTATCTCTACAATCGATATCGACTGTGATTCGATAATATATTTAATAATAATATACATATACTCTCTATATCTTTTTATACATTTCTCTAAAATTTGCATGCATCAAAATCGATTGTAGGAGAGCGTGTTATATCTACAATCGATATCGACTGTGATTCGATAATATTTATAAATAATACTCTCTCTATATTTATTTATTAATGCAGAAGCAAACAGCATCAAATAGCTGAACAAAAACCTATGTAAAATTTAGTCAGTCGCCTGGCTTTGGGTTCAATAGCTTCGGTTTGGGCCACGTTAATCAGATATTTATATGCAGATGGTGTAACTAAAGTACTTACCATTGTTTGCAATTTAATGTGGGTGTTTTTTAGACGACATTGACCGATTAAAGCGCCAACAAGTATTGTGAAAGGTCCATTATTTAGTTGATAATTGATAACAACAATTTGTGGGAAATTTTAAGTGCTTAAATCGCAGCCAAAAATGATGAAATATTGAAGAATGATCAGATATAGTTTATCTTTATCTTTATTCCAACTGTTTTAAAATGCACTAGAAATTAAAACTTCTGGAAGAACTTGGAGAAATTGAATTATTTTCTTGCTTTTATCTTGGTCTGCTCAAAAGTGGCTTTTATATTGAGCAGCTCTTGAAAAAGCTGAAATTCTTTTCTTTCATCAGAATTGTGCTTAGAATTTCAATATTTCAAAATTCATAATATTATTAAAAGAATGTTTTTTAACAGACTAAACACTGCGCTACAAAACTTGTTTCGAATTCGAAACAAATTCGACGAATTACCCTTTTTTGTAGCATACTTTTTGGCTGGGCTGAACATTTGTTGGTTATGTTGCGTGTATAATTCCGGGCGTGATTTTATTAAGTTTTCCAATTGAAATAAAACTTTTACCTGAAGAACAGTGTAACTTTTCAATGGATATTTATTCTTTTATCGTAATATGCATGGACTTAAAAGGTATTCTATTAGAGATATGGCTAAGTGATCTATGATTGGGGTGCGCTTAAAAAGTATTGGATAATTTACGCTAATTAGAGAAATATTCGTAGATTTAAGAAAAACTTTACAATTGGTAGATTTTTTTTTTTCTTTTGCAACAGAACCAAAAAAATATTTGTACAAAAATTATCGCAAAGTTATTTACAGTGGGCCAATAAAAACTAATTGCAACTTAAATTGTTAAACTAAACTAAAACTAATTCAAAAGTCTTTTCAATACCAATCCAACAAGGTGTCTGTGTAGTAGTATAATCTACGTGTGTGTGTGTGTGTGTGTGCAGGCCCGGCTTATAAAATTTTGTAGAGAAAATAATGCCAAGATGTTACCAAAAACGTTAATAGAAAACGATCCATGCGGAAACTACATTTAGTATTGAGTTTATAGGAAGGATATCTGCCAATTATAATATTCCAGATATTTTGGAATTCAAATAGGCTACTAGAATAGATTGGAATGTGAAACTAGATATTGGATTCAAGGATTTTTTATTGGGGCGACTTCGATTTTTTCTGAGACCCTTTATTTGGTATGAGTCATGATCTGAGTCTAAACTGAGGCCTAAACTGCCGGGCCAGCCTATGTGGTTGCTGCTGTTTCTGTTGTTGTTGTTGTTGTGCGTAGGAGGAGATCACATGCCGCTCAGGATGTGGCCATCAGCTTGGCAGCCTGGATGACATTGTGCTGATGGTGATAGCCGGCCAATTCGCTGGTGGCGCCACCGGCCATTGCCGATGTGGCAGCACCGCCCAGTGCCCCAAAGGAGGCGCCAAAGTAGCAATTATTCACGTAGTCATAATTTGTGGCACTTGCCTCCGTTTTGACGCCGTAGGCTGCAGCTGCGGCTGCTGCATGGATATGATGATGCGCTGCCGCTGCGTGGTGGCCATGGGCATGATGATGCTGGTAGTGGGGCGAGGGCGTACCGTTGCTCAATGTGGGCGTGTCTGGAGCATTGCTGCTGTGCGTCGTATAAGCGGAGGCGGCCGAACTGCTGCTGGGCGTGTACAGTTGCGTTGCAGCGCCGGCATGCAGCTGCCTCGCGCTCAGCTGCGACGGATGACTGAGCTGCTGCTGCTGCTGCTGATGTTGCGCCTGTTGCTGCTGTTGCTGTTGCTGCTGCTGTTGTTGCTGCTGCTGCTGTTGCTGTTGCTGTTGGTGTGCGTAGAGTGGAAAGCATTGCTGATGCGACGGCGCCGACTGTTGCTGCTGCTGTTGTTGCTGCTGCAGATGGTGCTGGCTCATTAAACTGCTCGCCGCACTGCTGCCCAGAGAGCTCTTTAAATCCGTATGCAGTTTGCTTAAGCTGTGCCGTTCCAGGCTAAGCGTTGGCTTGAGATCTAAAAGAAAGAATGTTAAATTGATGAATAGGTCCAAAAATTGGTAAAGCTTCACTTACCATGCTCCTCCTTGCACTCCTTGATCGTTTCCGTGGCAGAGCTGGAGCCGCCGGAAGCTGTGCCTGTTGTTGAGCCGCTGCCAGTTTTCTTGGGTTTCCGTTTCCGGGTTTGTATGCCGTCCTTGCGCATGGCTAAAGGACGATTAACTCCATGGAGCTTGAAGTACAGGCCACAGGCATTGCACACTGGCTCACCATCGTTGTTGCGCCGCCAGAGCGTTGTGGTGCGAGTGCCACAGTTCGTGCAACACAGCCCCAAGCGTCGTGTGGCAGTCTGTGAAAGCAGTAGCTAAGGATTAGTAAGGATTATAATAATATTATATAGAGAATGCGGCTACTCACTGCACTCACCAGTCGCTTGCTGGGCTTGATCAAAGGACGATTCATGCCATTCATTTTATGATACAATCCGCAAGCGTTGCACAAATAATGTCCAGTTCCATCGCGTCTCCACAGAGGCGTCGAGATGGCGCCACAATTGACACATTCCCTGCCCTCGCCAAATTGAAAATCCATGGCGCTTTCGTATGGTGAGGAACGTTGAAATCCTGTGGGATCATAGGCGCTGCGCCAAGGCGCCATCATCACTGCCGCATTCTGGGTATAGAATTGTGCTGGAAGCTGGGCATGCGCTGTACCAAATCCGTCCGTTGTCCACGCATTCTGTGCCGCTGCAGCGCTTCCGAAATGCGCTGCCACGTGATTATACTGACGATTCGAGGGCACATAAACCGGCGCATTTACCGCCTGTTGATGATGATATCCAGAGACGCCGGCAGCGCCTCCAGCCGCTGCCAGATCTGTATAGGCAGCCGCTGCAGCGGCGCTGCTGCTGTGATACATCTTGGAGCTGGCTGCGACAGCGGCCACCTGCAGCTGCACGTTATGATAGTCTCCGCTGAACTGTGGATAATCCCGGGTTGACTGCTGATCCGAGGTGGACTGCAAACAAAAGAAGGAAACGTATTAATGAAAATTGAAGAAGAAATTAGAATTAAAAATTAAACTGGAATTAATATTGGCTTTAATAAAGGTTTTCTTAGCCTCATCAAACAAAATGCACTTAACATGGGGAATACTTGACTTTTCTTTTTCGGCCAGTCACTGCCACGCCCTCTCTGGCCGGGCTGCGGCATGTGCTGCCATTGGGCGACACCCCGTTGCGTGCAGCCATTTTTGTTGCAGCTTCTTTGTTGCTGCAGTTCTTTTGGCTCCCTTGCACCCTGCTCACTCGACTCCCTGTTCTCCCTTGCGCTCTCTCTCTCTCTCTCTCTCTCTCTGCCTCTTTGTGAGCCGTGGCAGAACTCGTTTGCCCCACCCCCTCTGCCCTTTCCGTTGAATCCCGCACCGAACCGAAATAAATGGCGCGCTGCATCTTTTCATTTCAATCTCTGAGTTTCTTATGGAGCTGCCATCTGCGTAGGCTCCCGAGCCCGACACTTTTCCTCGCAGTTCTTGGCTTAAAATATTATTTCTTTTTTTGAGTGGGGGCCTTAAAAACCAGTATCTTTTATAATGATCCTCATAAATATAATACAAGATAAATTATACCAACTAGAATTATGAAAACGTGACTTGACTTTATGCAGCTCTTTTTATTCAGGGATTGGTTATCTCCTTTTTAGGCAGGAGAGATATTATTTATAGCCCTGCGGAGATATTATAATTTTAACCCTAAATGTGTTAGGCCTTGAAGAAGGCATCTTCGTGAAAGAAATTTGAATCGGATCGGAAAACTAAAACTTAGGAACAATCTAGGTATAGACAAGGAAAGGACGAAAAGAGAGGAAAGTAAGACATGGAAAGGACTACTGAACATATAGTTGTCATAAGAACAATCTACATATATATAGGGAAAGGACTAATGTATCATATAGTTCCCATAGGAACAATCAAGATATAGCTAAGGAAAGGACTACAGTAGAATATAGTTGGAGCAATCAAGATATAGCTAAGGAATGGACTACTGTTTCACATAACTGCCATAGGGATACTCCAGTCGGGAGTCTATATAATCTTCCGAGCGGCGAAGGAAGCTTTTCCAAACCAGTTGAAATATCTGTTTTTTTTATATAGCCAAACTGGCTCTTCACCTTTTGAATTCCATTATATTTCTTCACATTTCAAAATCGCTTTGATATAATTTTTTTTGAATGTTCATTCAACATTTTTGCACCACATGAAAAACTTTCAAGTGGCTCCGCTCCGTCGGATTTTCAATACGTTTTTTTCGAGTCGTTTTCATTTTTCTTTATTCATTTCTGTACTTCATTTACAAAGAAGGTTCAACAACCAAAATGCAAAAATAATATTAAAATCTGTGTTTCACATCGGAATCAATTAAGGCGCCAATTGCCAATATTTGTATTTATTTCGAATGTTCAAAAAACGAAAAATAAACCAAAAAAACAAAAAAAAAACCAAAGAAAAAAATATCCACATTTGACGTCTTTATCTTATCCCAGAAATTTAATGCGATGATGTATGAACTTTTTAATTCTCTGGTCGCCTGTTCGATCACTTTGGGATTTCGCTTTCAAACGGAAATATTTCACAAACAAGAAAAAAAGATACACGGGCCTTTCAAGTGATATTTTTGAAATGAAAAATATATAAAAAATTAACTAAAATTATTGCTAAATTAATATTACGCAAGGCATAAATTATTGTAGCAATAGAATACCCTTTAAAATGCCAAAAGTATTGGAGTAATGCTCTAGCCGACGGGAAGTTAAGAGCCGACGGATATAGAAAATATTTGAAATTAAAAGAATATTTATACACTTTAATTATATATATTATTTTTAGTATGCAAATTAAGGCTCGAACGTAATAATTTAAAAATTAAATTACAATTTTTATTTACATTTAACGTTTCAATATCAATATAATAAATATTAAGAAAACTGGATTAAGTATGTGAAGCGGTCATAATTTATTACTTGATTAAAGAAAGAATTAAATATATATTTAAAAATTAATTAAAGAATTAATTGAATACTTTCTAATTAATCAAAGACAAGTAAAGAAAGTTGTTAGCCGCATTCAACGCATTCTCCTATTAGCCGAAAGACCAATTGATATAAATTGGAACACAGTTCCTGAAATGGCCCAAAAGAAAGGAGAAGAGTGGAAGACGATGAGAGAAGAGGCAGAATTGAAGCCATCAAAGAGTTGACCACGCGTGCATAATGACGTCGCTCCCTTTAGAAGATCAGTCGATCAAAGAGAGCGCCGGCCATTGCCAGATCACATGAAGCACCATGGAGCGGTGCCGGATCAAAGAAACGTTCGACCACACGAAAAATTGTCAACATGTTGCAACAGTCTCAAGAGGGGGCAAAAGAGAGTGGGGCACGCAACGAAACGAGCTAAGATGCGTTTGATTCAGGCTCGAGGCTCGAGGATTGAGAATTGAGAATCGAGAACTGAGCTCGCAATGGGATCAGTTGGGAAAGGTGACTGCAGAGGCGCTTTGGCTTTGGCTTTGGCTTTGGCGCTTATTAAAATGCGAACTCGAACGCGAACCGAACCGAACCGAAAAGGGCTAAGGAAGGAGCAAGTAGTAGAAGAAGGCGAGGAATTAAAATAAACAGCAATAAAAAATCAATTTCAATATTGTGGAACTCGCTGGATGAGATGAGTAGAACGTTAATAATTTGTCACTGCAAATGAAGGAATAAAAACAAACAGAGAAAACCACTTGAGCAGGAATAAAGGCAAGAAACAAAAAAAAAACAACAAAGCGAGAAGGGCAACGAGAACACTTAGGATTAAAGCGGCGCTTTAAGTGGTTTTTTATAAGTCTCTTTTTTTGTTGTTGTTGGGTTTACTCTCTTTCAGCCGGATGAAACCGGGTGCGGTTTTCACAGCGCCAGCCGCCAGAGCTCAGTGCTCAGAGCTCTATTGCCAAGAAGAGTATCCTGTTTTAAAGGCATTCCCTTTCTTCCCCACTTGACTCCTTACACGACTCGTCGCAGCAAGCGACGGGAAATACACTTCTCTTTATACTACGACTCTTCCCCAGAGCAGAGTAGAAAGTTTAGTTTTCCCATAAACGTTACCACTAGTTTAATGCTGTTAACTAGTGTAACTAGTGTAAGATGATGCGTATTTGGACGCAGTGAAAGTCGGCTTAAAAAGTGGCTAACAATTAATTAAATATAAAAATATATATCAATCTTTCAGCTAAAATTAGTGCAATAAATTTTACTGAAGAGGATTAAAAATGCGTATTAATAGTAGATTAATTTTATCAATCTAAAATTCAACTGGAAACATTATAGCTTTCCTTCGATTAAGTCATGGGTAAATATATATTAAACTTAATGGAATGGAAATTGGATTAGAAGAGATTTAAATGAAATCTTCTAGAAATATTCAAGATATTCTCTGACTGAATTTCGAACTAAGATTACGTTAGTAAGGAAAAAAGTGCTAATAAACCTGAAGGTTTTCAACTGATTCCTGAATAAAAAGAGCTTTAAATTAAATTACAAAAATTTCAAATTAGAAAAGCTGACAATAAATTGGAGGAATTACAAGTTAGAGTAAATTTCTTAATAGCTGATCTTATTATTCCGATAAACTAAAGTTGTACGTAGCAATTCCATAGAATTTTATCAAATTAAATTAAATTTCTGAACAGGTATAAATCTATCTACAAATCTCTCTATATATATATATCTATATGTCAAGTTTGGACCAATTAGTAGTATCATTCCACGTAATATCATAAGAAGCCGTGACCTTGACTCGATGTATATAAATTATTGCAGGGAAATGAAACGTGTTTCTGATTAATTAAACAATATTAAAAGCAAACTTACATCGCCATCACTTAGCAAAATGCCCATAATTAATTGTGATTAAATTTTTTTATTATTTTTTTTGTGTTGTCAGCTCGTTTTAGGATTGATTTATGGCTCTGCGGGGAATTCAAGTTCACACAAAATTTGTACAGTGGAATTCATAAAAATTGTTGGAAAATGTTTGATTCGATTACATTTATTAATATTGTATTAAAGCGCGAACATTTGATGGGCTGCTTTGTTTTAAGGCCTTTTGATTAATGCTGCCAATAAAGCAATAAATTTACGATTAATCCATTTACGAGCACTTAAAAGATTTTGATTTATTTCTGTTTTATTGTTGCTTTTGTTGTTAATCGCGAGCACAACGAACCGACTTCCTTGAGGCGTACAAACAAACTAAAAAACGCCTCAAAGTAAACAAAAACTTAATCCCAAAAATCCAGTTTCATTTCGAAGTATACTCAACGTCGGCAGCGACGGTGACGGCGACGGCGACAGCGACTGCAGCAGAGGCAGAGGTAGTGACAGCACCACGCAAATTCGAAAAGAAGTCAACGGCAACAACATAAAAAGTCAATTTCATCAATGGGCAGCTCCGTCTGTCTGTCCGTTCCTCCGTCTCTTCGTCCAGCTCCCTCTGAGTGTCACTTGCAGGCGTCGCCTTCACACAAACTTCGTCTGCGCGTGAGACAGAGAGAGCCTGGCCAGAGCAGAGCGAGATGGAGTTATATAGATCACTGACTGACAGGTAAAAATTTGTAGGTGCATTTCAGTGCAGCCAACATAGCCTTTATTCGGCTAGATTTTAGCTGGAATTGTAATATAATAATTCGTATTCGGAAACCTCTAAATTTTCAGATTATTAAAGGAAAAATAATTAAGTAATTTATTGTAGTATAGAATTGTTTTTATATTAATTAATGTGTAAATATATCAAATTTCTAACCATATTAACATCATACAAAACTACCAGAATATATGCGAAGTTGATTAGGTATATTAAAGTTTTGATTTTCCTATTCTAAATTCATATTAAAATAATTTTATTATTATGTTATTCTTTTAATCTTCAAGTTTCTTCTGTCTCCTTTTTTGGCATTTTTCGTCTTGTATTGGCAGCACTGATGCAGCGACTGCGCCGCTTGCTGCGACGGCGCTCAAAATTAGTCAATTTCATGTAAGACTTGAAAAATTATGCGCCGCACTTGAAACAGAACCTCAAACAGGTTCGAATAAACCACTTGAGCCGCGACTGTTCCTCTACTCCTAGTAGAACAGTAGGCACTCGAGTGGCCCTGCGTGAAAGTAATCCTCTTACCAAGATCCGAGCTCCGGACCGGGCTTAACTGACCCATTGTGTCACCAGCTCATTAAATTAGCTATAATAAATCTGGGTGTGTTTGTTTTGGCTTTACGGCAAAGCAGAGTAACCTGTGTCAAGCAAGGATCGAAGGATCGCATAGGCACGTTTAATTAATTGAGGCTGGTGTGTTTGTGTTTGTGTGTGTATTCCATCTAACGAGGCTCAATTAATTTTAATGGACCCAATCAAATAGGACTATTAGCTGCCAAAGACTTTCTCTATGTATACTTTATATCCTGACTGATGATGAGTCACCAAATTGAGGACAAAGGGGGAAGGCAACGATGATGTTTTTTGTTTTGATAATTTCCATTCGCATTTAATTGTGAGCGGCAGGCACACAAAATTCATAGCAAGCGACTATGTCAAAGCAACATAAAAATTAATGCACAGTTACTCTAAGCGCTCTTTGCCAGATCCCTTCTTTGCTCTCGATACTCCTCTCGCACTCACAAATGCAGGCGCACATAATTCATAGCAGGCGAGAGTGCCAAAATAGAGCATAGACTACTCCTCTCTCTGTTTTACTCATCTATATGGGTTGCCCCTCTCCCTTCCACGCATTGAATTTAAGGTTTTGCTCAACCCTCTGCAATAGTTAATTGCACTGTTTGTCAGTTCCGTTATTTGTCTTTATATGCGTTTCCTTGTCGAATTTGAATTTGAGTGCTACATCTCGCTCGCACCTGTGGACTTATTAAGCATGAAATGAGCTTGCTATGTTTTCTGTTCGCTTAGTAATAACTGGCAGTATTTTTTGTGCTGCAGAATGGTCAAGCATTGTGACAAGTTGAACTAAGCGTAGATGCTTTGAGTGAAAAGTTCTGAATTTAATTGATATTAAATTGGCAAAGTATGTTAAAATTGTGAATTGTTTATTATTTATTTTATTATTTACAAAAGTTATAATTAAGTTCAGTGAATACTACTTCCACCTTCAGGAATAAGGTGAAAAGGTAAACATTTTACTATTCATATTTTGCTTTAATTGGAACTAGTCTTTCTTAAGCAGGGCCTGTCATAGGCCTCTAACAGGCAACTGCAAGTAGACCAAAAATAGCACTCACAACATTTTCTAAGTGGCCGATCATTAATCAAACAATTTGGCTTAGTTTGTGGCAAACCCAAATAAAAACCACACATAATTCACCCAGCCATCCGCAAAGGTTTCTCCCCCGTCTGACGCTGAACAAATTCTTTCCATTAAAACAAAAAGAAAAAAGAAAAAGTGAGGCAAGTCAGATCAGAAGAAGAAGACTTGGCTCAGAAGGTAGTACGAAAGATGTCAAAACAAGAACCGCAAGTCGGACAAGCGCATATTTCAATCGACGCTGACACATCCTGCTGCGCTAATGGACCTTAATTTGTGAACAGCTTTATATATCATCATGCGCCAGTCCGTTAATGTGATCATCCACACGATCTCGTTGAGGCTTGGAAAGAGTCTGGAACGGTGATTAAGTTTTATGACGTTTATCAGGCGAATATAAGCCAAAAGAAAGGCCAAGATGCGTAGTATAAGAGGACTGGCACGCGCTTTCCTCGAATTTTCTATAAGAGAAATTGAACTGAAACTATCGTTGATATTAGGCTTATGCTAGTTGATAAGGCGCAGACAAATGATAATTGAACTGGCTCCACTAATCCTGCAAACCCTTTTAGATGTCACCACAAAAATTTGGAAATTTCTTCTTTTTTCTTTTCTAATATCAAAGTGGCGTCACCGCTTAAGTATTTCCAATTCAAGAATTTTCTCTTTGAATCTAAGCCCCTGAGCACTGCATATGATTACATTGTCTATTGA
This sequence comes from Drosophila repletoides, assembly GCA_018150835.1. Classification (NCBI taxonomy): domain Eukaryota; kingdom Metazoa; phylum Arthropoda; class Insecta; order Diptera; family Drosophilidae; genus Drosophila; species Drosophila repletoides. The sequence continues at coordinate 1,231,635 of JAECWQ010000202.1, forward strand.
TTGTCTCATGATATTTCTCTCTCTCTGTCTCTGTCTCTCGCGCTCAGCTCCTTCGGCAGAGATGAAAGAAATCTTTATTGGTTTTTGTAGTGATTTTAAGTGGATTTGTGGTTCGATTCTTAATGGCAAAGTACGCCGGCAGCGGCAGCGGCACCACCACCAGCAGCAGCACTCTTCCACCTTTTTTCCAGCTTCATCGATTCTCCATTTCATTTCTTCTGCGCTTATATCGTTTTTATTCAAATTTGTATGTTTATTTCTCTTTATGCGTAATTATGAGAGAATCTGTCCGTCTGTCCGTCCGTCTGTCTCTCTTGAGTGTTTTAGGCAGTTTCCAGCTTGTAATTATTGCGTTTTTATGTCCATTTTGTGAGCGTCTCAAGCGATCTGCCAGAATTACATGAACTTCATTTGCATATTGAGCGTGTTGCTTGGCCGACGAATGAAGTGTTACCAAAAGCTTAGCCTTAATTTTTTAATAGATAATTGAAAACTTAATTTTAGCTGTTTTGATGGTGCTAAGAAAATGATGGCAAAGTCAAAACATATTTTATATTTCCCCTAAAAGAAAGAATAGATTCATTACAAATGAAATTTTAGCTGGTTGTGTGCAGAAAGCCAAAGGATATAATTAAAAAAAAGCGATAAGGAAATGTAACTGAAATAAAAAACACTTTGAATGGGGCTTGAGTGCTAATAAGTATTTTAGAAGTACTCAAAGCTAAAGTCAAACTTCAACTCGATATGCAGCAGGCTTATCGCAGGGCAATTAGGGCTTTTCCTTGCAGCTGAGCAGCTGAGGCAATTACTCATCGCTGTGACACTTGGCTCTATACATATATACATGCTATACAAGTATATATATATATATATATATATAGCACTTGACAACAACAAGTGAAGCACAATTGAAATGCGGCTACTACTTACACATTCAGCGCAACGAAACTCAATTTGAATATTTCAAGTGATAAGAAGCGAAAGAAAGAGAGGCAGAGGGGGAGAGAGAGGGAGAGGGAGAGGGAGAGAGAGCGGGGGCTGCCCTACTCCCCCGGAACAAATAAGCATTTAACTGATTGTTCCAATCAGTGATTTTGTGAGAAGAACAGTGTCAGGCCATAACATTCAAATGAATCTACTCGAATGAGTCCCAATGAGTACTCAACATGTGAATTCCTACGAGAATTATATATGGAGGCACTTGCCTTATCAATTGCTGAAATGATGGCGGAAATGGTGACTTATTGTTGCTGTTGTTGTTGTTGTTGCTGTTCTTTGGGCAAAGCTGATAATGTTTTTTAATGTTTTCTGTTACTTATTTGTATGCATTCTGTTTTAGAATTAATTTCGAGTCGTTTCTTCGTATTTTTATGCTGGCGCTCAGCCGGCGCAGCGCGGCGTGTGAAAGGTCTGCCAAAAACTAAAGACTTAAGCAACAAACTGGCTAGGACGTGGCCCTTAGTGGATTGTTATTAAATTAAATCAAGTAAATATACTACAAATTATTTAAAATCACTTTTGAAAAACAAACACTCAAACTAATTATTTAAGCCAGAAAAATACTATCGAAACTGGTATTGACCCTTCCGCTGGCGTCTATATTAAGCCACATATCGCTTGATCTTTGCCGGCAACACAACTGAGCTGCAACCGATCCCCTTTGCCTCCTCTTTATACCCTCAGCCCTCACTCTTTGTGGCTCGACCACACTGGCAGCAGCAGCAGTGACAAGTTTTCGGCACGCGGGCAGACAAATTCCAATATCATGCAACACGGCTGTCCAGGAATTCGAATGTGTCCCACTGTCTGTCTGTCTGTTGGTCTGTCGCTGTGCCTGTCTTTCTGTCTGTCTCTGCTATGGCCAAAGCTTTTAAGTGTCTTGGCGTCGACGCGGCTTATGCCGTCTCTGGGCGTCGCCTCTTGCGGTTGACATTTACATTTGTGAGAGCATTGCCAGACGCAGTGAATAATTAATAGCCATAGAAAAAAAACGTTGACTGACTGTGAAAAGATCTCGCCTAATTTTCTTTTGTCTTTAAAGCCCTTAATTAATTAATTACAGGCCTAATATTCTACTCTAACTCAAGAGAAGAGAAAAGCTTTCAGAAAAATACGATTTTTGTTTTACGACGCTTGGCGCCAGCTATTCGGCTCGGGCTTGGGAAATATTGAGATAAGTTAGGCATAAAATAATTCCCTTATCAAGCTTAGTTTTTACCCATATACTGGGCTATCGCTGATACTTATAAGCCAGCAGCTTCCTTTGTACTAACGATAAATGTTGTGATTTTATTAAGTTCCACTTGGAACTGTTTGCCTGCCTGATAAGCGGTAGTTATAATGAAATCGCTATGAATAACGCAAGCTTATCGGGTCGGCTTATTATTATTATTATGCTCGCTTTATATAAGTACAAATATATTGGCAGTATGCACGATAAGTGAGGCAATTTGCTGTATTTTATATAAAAATAAATTAAAACACTGCGACTTTTCATCAACTATTTCCCAAGGGATTTGCTAAGATTTGAGCCTGACTTTTGTGGGCCTGGAAAATGCTGAGATTTTGCTTGCCACAAAAGATTTTTCTAACTGGCTTGGGTAATATTTTTGGCTCAAGTCTTGTATAATTTGAATTCAAAATATAATTCAAAAATATTTGCTATTTCTTAGAAACAGTTGACTGACTTTCTAAAATCTGCTGCACACAGCAAGCAACCCAGACACTTGACGCCGCCAACAGCATTTTTGATAGCCTCAAGCAGCTGAGCTGCGCTGAGAGGTCCTTTCGTGCAATTAAGCAACGCACGACATGACTCCTGTCTCTCTGCCCCTAACCCTGGTTCTGGTTCTCTGTCCCTGTGCCTAGCTCTCTTTCATCGGGTCAATGGGTCTTGGCCCCTGGTTACGTTTCGCTGGGCTTCCTATTGGGCTCTGCCATGTTTTTGCCCCGTTGACCTGCTTAGTGTGCAATTCATATATATATATATATAGCCTGTATATATTTGCCTGTTCCTTCTGGCTGTTATTTATACTTTTAGACATTTTCGTATTGCGTGTTTAATATATTTGCTACCTGCATTTTAGCTGTGTGTAGGTTTTTCGAGCGAGTGTTAAAAGTTGCATAATTACGTTTCTTGCACTTTGCCGAGGGTTGAGAGCGCACAGGGTTGCCAGCTTGCCTGCAGAACTATGAAATGCTCAACTATTAAAGAGCAATTCAAAAATGTATTAAAATTTGACTGTCTTTAATGAAAGTTTATAGGAATATTTCTTAAAAAGTACAGCTAGAGAGCTACTGGCTTAATAGAGTCTAGTTGGCTTAAATAATTCTAAAAATAACAATAATTATTACTGCAAGCTGGCAACTCTGACACATAATTCCAATGACCTTTCCGGTTGCCTTTGCTAAACGATTTTTGGTCAAGATTTATGCTGCAATTGTCGAGAAAGGCAACTATTGGCCAGTTTGGCTGACTTTTTGAGTTTTGTTTTGCCTTTTTGTTGAAAACCGATTTTAGTTTTATTGCTCTCTGGTCTCATAAAAGTGTCATAAATTAAAAGGCGCTTGAGCACACGTAGATACTTTTATATATAGACGGATACAGCTACAGATACAGCTACAGATACGGATAGGGATACATCATGTAACCTGTGCTGCCACTGGTCACACGCAGCGTTTGCTGCCTTGACTGCGTTGCCTTTTTGGCTCGTTTTTATGGCCAGAAATATAGGCAGTTTATATATAGAACTAATGACTTTATTGTCCTTTTTTGCAATGGCTTTTGGTAGTGGAAACTGCTGTCATGTTGTGTCATTGTTTTCATCGCAATATTCCCTTGTCTGGGCCATTGAGCCTAGTATTGTTCTGAGCCCTGTCTGTTGCCATATTTAGTGGCGCCAGCAGTTAATTGCTCTATGAAATAATGGCACTTGTCGAGCCTTCAAACGAAGAGGGAAAGTGTAGCAAAAAGGGTTAATCACTGCTCGACTGAAGGTTGAATAAGGCTGAATTTCTCACTCTGTAAGTACGAATCTGCGTAACAAAAAATAAGGCCAATTAACCTTAACAATTTCTCAACTATTTATGAGATATATTTAAGCCGAGTTATCAACAACTTACACAGTGCTCTAATTTATGTGCATTTTATGAATATGCAGTGGAAATGTGGTTATGTTCAGAATACGCTTAGCTTAATGAATAATCCATGGAGTTTTGTCGCTTTTTTTCTATGCTTAATGCTCGCAAGCGCTCAAGTTTGCTGCCTAAGTCTTTTGTTTGCGCTTGAACCGAACTGCCTGACTGACTGTCTGCAAGGAGAAGAGTCGTCTTATCTGCCCGTATTGAAACACTGCGAATAAATACATATGTTTAGCTACTACCGCAAAATAGTTATAGTGAAAGATATCTAAAAACAACTTTTCCGGTTTCGTGCCTCGCCTTACGACGCTTTACTTACGATCAATTGCCTCTGAGAGAGAGAGAAAGAGAGAAAGGCCAGGCCGCATCATGAGTAATTTTAGCATTTCTCTTATCATATCAAATACCTTCATATTCCCGCATTTTTCTGACAAATTTATGATATATTTTTCATTAAATTATTCAAACAGAATACAAAATACAATAGCCCACAATGCCAGCTGCATTAATTAGCGATTTAATTCAATAAAAAGCGAAATTAATTTGTTGTACGAGAGACATAATTGAAATTGATTTAAATGCGAAATTTCTTTTTTGTTTTCAGCCTTATTTATGGCGGGTTTTCATTTGGCTTTTTTATACATTGTATTGCGCTTTGTTTGGCTTCCGATTGTCGAGTCAATTTTATTCAAAAGTTTACAAAACGTTTTGCAATTTGTTAGAGACAAATTAGACACTTAACTATAAAGCCTTAAAAAGTGTTAACGTTTTCTAAACATTAATTGAGTTGGTCTATAAACATAAACTAGCCAATTTATGGGTTATTTGAAGAGCTAACTGAAGCTGCATCTAATTTAAAGTGTTGCTTTTATGATTCAACTACTGAAACGCCTCTCAACCAGGCTTAGAAGTCTGCTCAATTGAGTATTTTGAAATCTGCAATTGGATCTTTAAACTATTCACACTTAAAAACTGATTGACTCACGTTTTATTCATATTTTTAGAGTCGCATTCTTCTATCAAAATGAATTATTATTAATGATGTTGGCCATAAAACTGGCTCAATACAGATGGATTATTGCAGGCATAAGAAGAACTGGTTTCAACTCAAGATATGCCAGCTATAAATTTGGCTGAGTATCTTTTGTACAGGTTTAAATTATGATAAAATGTTTTCTTTAAAAAAAAACTAGTTTTAAATGGAAGGGTATACAAGCTTCGGCTTGCTGAATATAGCATTTCCTTGCTAGCTTATAAACGATTCTTCTTTAAAGCTTTGAAGGCAATGCAGCAAGACTTAAAGCGATTAATTGGCTAATAACTATGTAAACTATATAAATAATTGTTTAAAAATAAACTCGCATTTTTATTAAACAATTAATCAATAGGTTTAGCTGCCAATAAATGCTATTAACTAAATACTTCGCTTATTACAACAATTATTAATTTAATACAAGTGTTTTTTAATAGCCAACTTACTTTGCTTTATAAGGTCGACTAACGTTCCGATTGTTGTTGGGATGATTTTGTATGCAAATGAATTGAGGCTTATACGTAATAGCCGTGTTTTTTGTGGGCTATACGAATTTTAATTGCTCTTAGTGTGCGACAGGCAAACGTTTTGTTGTTTTTGTTTCAATTCAAATGCGAAATTCGAGTGCACATAAATTTAATTAGTTGTTGTTATTGCTGTGACACGACACTAACAGATACACAGATGTAGATAGAGATACAGCCACAGATACAGCTACAGATACAGCTACAGATTCGGCTTCAGATACACTTATATAGCTATAGATGCGAGTAGGGGCTGCGATTTGCATAGTGCTGGCTGAAATTAGCATAATACACTAAAAACACTCAGTAAACACATCATTAACAATGGGACAAACACACGCAAATGTGCATAAAACTGCCACTGCTTGTTTTTTTTTTTCAAATTTAATTTAATTTAATTATTTATTTATTTTTTAATTCAAAATGCTAATTCAATGGGTCTGCTATTGTTATTTAATTATTAATATTTTAGTTGTTATTTTTCAAAAATTTCAACACTTTTGGCGACGGCTTTTTTCGAGTCGCGGGTTTTTCGCTGCGCGCGACGCTCTGCTGCTGCGTTTGCAATTTCGCGTAGAAACGTACAAAAGTCAACTGAAAATACCAAACTAAAAAGAGCCCAAAGTTTTGGCACTAACACCTTGTTTTTCTTTATTCCTTTTTGCCCCTTTTTTCTGATTGGAATGGGGAAGTACATTCACACACACACGCGCACACACAACAAGATGGAGCGAGCGAGCGTTCGAGCTTCCGGTTGGACGTACGCTAAGAGCGCGACTGCGGCTGGAGAGGCCAGCGTCGTCGCCAGTGGCTGCGCACAGTGGGCAAACAAACGAGTTTTCGTCAACAAACACACACTCACTCACACACACACACACACACTTATACACGCGCGCGAAGTGGGTGTTGCCTTTGTGGCGCGTTTTATACTCGCGCCTTCTCACTCTGTTCCCTTATCTCGAACTCTTTCCCACACACGCGCGCTCCTAATCAAATTGTAGCCATATTAAAGTTTGCTTGATTTGCTGTTTAGATATACACACACACACGCACACACACACACACACACACACACTCAATACTCGTACGTAGCGCGCTCTCTGGGGACTGCCCCCTTTTGAGTATCTCTCGCGGCTCTCGTTGCGTATGCGCAATGTTTTTATTATTATTTTATGAGCGCTCGCCTTAATATTTAACCATTATCACCCATAATAATGATTATTTTTTATTATTTTATTATAATTATTAAAAATCTGTAAATTTAACACAATATTAAATCAGTTTATCGCCCATTTAATTGACCGCAATATAATTGTTTATAATAATATTAAACGATAAATTTCACACCTTTTTATCCATTTTGATTTTATATATGAATTAATTGCTGCTGCATTAATTTAGTTTAATTCTCCTCTAGCCGTAATTAATTACTCTTACAGCAGCAAATGAATCGCACTCAAATTGTTATCTTAACAGCTTGTCGCAGCTTAAGAATATCTGATTTCAATGCATTATTAATCAATCTAATAGATTTATCTGCCGTTCGTATTATTTTCTGATTTATTAAATAAATAATCAGCTTTATTTGGTATTATTTATTTATATATATTTATTTATGTGTATATTTATTTAGTAGTTTTATTTGAGTCCATATTCAACACAGACTTAAATTGTTTGTTCACTCAAATTCAGAGGTAGAGTATTCGTTTTTCGAGTTAATAATAAATCAGAAATATTTAATATAATATCAGAGAATATTGAAGGAACTCCCTAGACACCAAAATCTGCAGAATTGTCTTGTTTTTATACTCTTTTATTTATTTTATTTCTAGCAACAGAACGACTCTTTCAATCCCGCAGAGCTCCATTCGATATAGAGAAGTATTTCTAAGATTCCCGCTTCAAAAATCCTTTTCCCTATTAAAGGGTATTATTGCTATACCCCGACTTGAGTAGACGCTGCACACACCCTGCCTGAAAAATGAGGCTTCCTGCTTTATTAATAGCTCTGAGCGTTTGAAAAATATGCAATTAAATGTAGAATTTCATATGGGGAGACAGCTTGATAAAAGCGTTGAAAAAATCACTGGCCAGAGCAGTTAACAGTGTCTGCAAGAAGTGCAATTACCACAAATTAAATTTATTAAATGCAAAGAGACCAAAAGGCGATAAAACCCAATTATTTATAGGCGCGACAAAAGCTGGGAAAAAAAAAAAACGCTAATAGAAATAAAAGAAAACGCATAAAAAAGACAAATGCCACACGACCAAAGGCGCAGAGCGGCTACCTGTCTGAGGGGTAAAAACTGCGAGGGGAGGTTGATACGTAAGTATATAATTTTTATGGGAAAACTATATATAGGAAAAGCTAACAAGTTCCAAATGAAATGGACGCGAAATGCGTGTGCGATACGCGAATGGCCATAAAAACGCCGCAAACATGCAACAAAATTTATGCGAAACTTTAATGAAACGCAGACAGAAAAGCAACAAAGAAAAAACAAATAACACACACACACACACACACACACAGAGAGAGATATGCTATAAGCCAGTTCTGTTTTGGCCAATGAACGCGCGTCGTGTTGCATGACTCCACCTCAAAAATGGGGACTAAAACACAACATGAAACGGGTTTGCTTCGTTTTCTTTCTTTTCGTTCTTTTCGTGTGGCAAGCAGAGGTCCACAGAGGTCCAGGGCTCTGGACAGAGACGGACGGACGGACAGGGCGTCCTGCCTGATTGCCAGGCGCGATAAATGCCGCGAGCGCGTGTTACCAAACTTGTGGCAAGCTCTGCTGTGGCTTTGCTCCTGCCGTTGCCGTTGCCGACTCTTGCAACTGGATGTTGCCACACCACTCTCAGGGTATGTGGCATAGCCAGACAGAGAGGTGGTGGCAGCGGCAGCGGCACAGCCAAAAAGTGGTAGAATTTGTAATGGTGGCCAGTGTGGCAAGCAAAAAATAAAGCAGAACTCAATTTGAATGGCAGTGGCGGCGTCTAAGGGGGTCTTTTTATATCCATTTTAGTTCACAAATTAAATTTTTTGATTCTATTTTTATGGAAAAACCTCTGAGAGACTTTAAAAAAGGAACATTATTTTATTGTTAAGAGAAAGCAAAAGAAATGTAATTTATACTTTCTTCTTTTCAATAAATAATTAATTATTTTTTATATATATTAATTTCCCCCAAAAAGTTTTTCAAGCTTCGCCCATCAGTTTTTCCTCGCCTTTATGGCGCCTCAAGAAAAGGGGCAGTGCTGGGCTTGGGGCTGATCCCAGTGTTTGCTGACTGGTTCTTCTCTTTTTATGGGCGACGCGGAGCCCCTTCCCGCCCCGAGATTGTCGTTTCTTGACCCATAGGTGAGCAGTTGGCAGATTTCTTTTCTTTTTTTTTTTGTTTTTTTTGTGGGCTTTATCCATGGCACTGCCATTGCAATTAATTTTGGCATTTTGACATTTACGCTTTTTGTTCGGGGGGCTATCTCGAGGCATACGCAAATACTTTTTTGTTCAGGTATGCCGGGGGCTAAGATAAGACATTTTGCATATATAATTTGCCTTGGAATTTTCTCACGTTAAAGGGAACGATTCGTTCGCCTTTTTTTCGCTTTTTTGAAAGTTGCCAAAGCGGCGCCAGCTCCACAGTTGTCCAGCTCTTCTGAAGATCTTTTAATTACAAGTCCTCTCAAGCGCTCCTCTGCCAAGCCAAGCCAAGCCGAGCAGAACTCGTCTAACAACTTTGGCCAACATTTGAAAAATTTATGCTGTCGATAAACTAATGAAAAGCCCAACAAGATACTCTAGCACTTAATTGAAAAGCCCCCAAAGCACATGACTGAAGATACACGATTTTTACAGGGCATTAAAAGAGGAACAGCCCGATATTTATTCTATCGAAAAGTCGTAAGATTTTGGCTTTGGCAGTGGGTGCTGGCCAATAACGTTGTAGCTTAATTGTATCTATCAGAAGTCCATTAAATGGTCAAAACAAATTGAGCAAGTCTTAGCCAGAGAATATTGGTAATAACTCAGTTATAGCCTGAAGAATTCTTTGTCAAGCGACGAGCTTTAAGGCCAACTAAAAGGCAGTTAAGTCTGCATTGTTCCTAAATGTTTTAACTGCTTGTTTTAGCCAAATTGGAACTACAACTACTACCAAGACTAGCAACTGTTAACAGGTTTAACAATTCCGTGCGATATCGCCAATTATTCCAACTGAATAAGCAACAAAATAAGACTCTCAGCTCACAAATAGCCGCTAGGCTCAACTTGAACAACTGACAAGAAGAAGAAGAAGAAGAAGAAGGGGAATCAGTGCCAGAGACACTTAACCCCAACCCCCGCCTCCAGAATGCTGTCTTGGTGACATTTAAAAGCTGCAAGTGCATTAGTGTGAAACAAGGATCGAGGCGCCGTCTAAATTACACACACAGATATACAGCGAGATATATATATATATATATATACGTATATACTGGCATCTCGATCAAGATCAAGTACCATTTTCAACGCTTCCTTTGGCGCCACATTTCTGAGCTGAAAATGGAACCCTTTCTCGGCACCGATCCGATCCGATCCGCATCACGATCCACGATCATTTTGCCCATATGCATTTCGAAATGCAAACGCCGAGCAAAACAAAAACGTACGCAGCTCCGGCGATAAGCAAAAGACATCAGAAATATGTAAGAAATATATGCGCAGAGTGCGCCAGAGCCTACACTGCGAAAAACCACTGCAATTCTCTAAATATTTCTGAAAATTGTCTGTATAAAAATTGGGCTAAAATCTAGAATACTTATTTTCCGCTCAGACATTTGGTAATAAATATTTATTTTAAGCGAGGCTTTGCATGGAATTTCTTTAAAACTACTAAACTCTTTTTTTTTCTGTGCATAGATCAGAGAGACCAGAGACCGAATGCTATCCTGCTGCCAGCTGAACTCTTTTCGGCTGCGTTTTTTTATTCTCTTATTTATTTTTTTTTTGTCTGTCTCGATAAGCGCCGCATCTTCAATCTTCCTCTACGGCGACGACGACGACGGCGGCGGCGGCGGCTGCGGCGTCTGCATTGCGAGCCCATCATCATCATCTTCGGTGATATGCTTTACGCCGCAGAGTGTCCATTAGCTGAGTCCCCGTCGTCGTCGTCGTCGTCGTCGTCGTCCGTCGTTCGTATTGGGCAATACGAAGATAATGTGATTTTGGGTACGACCCAAGCACCAAATGGAACGAGAGACGCGCGTGAGTTGTGATAACGCCAGCAGCGGCAGAGAAAAGGAGAAAGAAAGACATAAGGAGAGCGAGAGAGAGAGAGACAAGGGAATACCTTGCAACGTCTTCTCCAGGCAATCTCATTTTGTCTTTCGTGTGAATTCTTGGAATTTTGATATTTTTTCCTAGAACGCGTTGTATCGTTGAATCTCTGCGGCGTTGGCTGGCGTTGTGACGTCACACACGGCGCATGCAGGTTGAAATTTTATTTTTATTTTTATTGAAATAAACCTCTTATAACGCGGCTAAGTAGGCGTTTGATTAATATTGCATACAGCGCTTAGAAAAGATATTTTTTATAGTATTTCTTAGCATTTCCGAAACCTTGAAATTAATTTAGATTAAAAGCAAATTCAATGTGCTCTTGGCTTTAGAAGTGATTTTTTCAATGGCTTCAAAATTTAACTAGGCTGGGGGAGCTTTAAATCGCCAACGGCAAGTTGAATACCAGGAGAACAAAAGTCATAGCAAGATGCTCTTTGCAGTCTGAGAAGTGAACAGAGGGGGAGAGAGAAGAAACACTTAAATCAATATCTAAGTGCGAAATAACGGAACTGGCAAAGAGTGCATTTAAGTATGAGCGATCGATGAGTGGAAGATGACAATAGGAAACGATTTAATTGAGTGGGAGGGAGCCCATATAGTTGAGTAAAACAGAGAGCAGAATAATTTCTGTTTTGTTTTGGCATTCTCACTGTCGATGAATTATGTTCGCCTGATATTGCTCAAGGTAAATGGTCTCCACTAGCATCATAAAGCTTCTTCATTCAGCAGCAAAAAAAATAAAAATAAAAAAAACCCACAGAGCAAATAGTAAATACCAAGCGAACAGAAATCAACGCAAGTTGATGCTCTGCCTAACAAGTCAATGGGTGGGAGGGAGACCAAATACTCACAATCAATATCTAAGCTTAGTTAGACAGAGAGAGAGAGATGCGCATATAAGAATAAATGGAACAGGCAAAGAGTGCAATTAGCTTTTGCAGACGGGTGAGCGAAAGGTGTCAAAAAGGAATTCGGCAAGTGATTAGCTGCGAGGGAGAGAATAATTTCTGTTTTGTTTTGATATTGCAGCTTACTTTGAATTATGTTCTGCTAATTGGCGACGCATGAGCAAAACGTGACAAAAGGGAGTGATCAAAGTCAATAGGTGGGAGCGAGAACAACATGCTTGGGCTAAGTCAGACAGAGAGCAGTAGAGTTTTTGTTTTGTTTTTCCTATTGCGCTACTTATGAGTTATGTTCGCCTGGTACCTAAGCCATTTATCTACTCGCTTTCAAAGTCAATTTCTTTACCTCCCCCCCAGTTTTTAACTTGATCTGATCTGAATATTCTTCAGTTAAAATATCTGAATTAAAATGAGTTTAATTTATTAGATCTTTTTTTTATCCAAACTATCTAAATTATTTAAATTTTCTGTATACTCATATTGTAGTACTTTAATTTAATCCTGAGTGGATATAAATTTAGATCAATATCATAAATAGAAGCTGAACATATATCCTGTATATTACTTAAGATTTTTAATTTTATAGGAATATATATATAATTTTTGTGCTGCACAATCTGGATTTTTATAGTTGGTTCTATTTATAGGCCCAGCCCATTGCAAAGAGCTTTAGTCTAAAAGTTTTGACTTGGGCTGCTCAGAGTTGCAGCCTCTCTTCTATCCACTTCTCCTGCCTCTCCCTGTTTTGTGTGCTCTCTTCTTGAATCTCTGGCGGCGGCGTCTGCCTATCTTCTTTTATCTATTTTAACTGCGAGTTGTTAAAGCGCATTTTCGTGTCGTTTGTCGATTTGTAATGCCAGGGAAGAAAACGTTGAAGAAGAAGAAGAAGAAAAAGAAGAAGATTCACTCGTAGCACTCCCAACCAACCAACCACCAGACGAAACTCTCTTTCTGTCTCTTTCCGCCTCTACTTCTTCTGCTGTTTCGCTCAGCGGCTTTCGGCTTTTGGTACTTTGAAGTTGGTTAAGTGGCGCCTCCAAAACCCGCTTGGTTCGTGGCGGGTTCAAAAGGCCGACTTGGTTGGTGGTCATCAACATGTCTGGACATGTTTCAATGTCTAATTAAATGCAGCTCCGAACTTTATGTTGGCTTTTATGCCCTGCCCTGTCCTGACCCGAACCGCTGCCCGAACCGAACCCATCTGTTACACATATATCTCGTTCTGTATCTAAACAATAAACAAATGCAGCTACATCTGTGTTTATTCTTAACAATTTATTATTATTAAATTATGTGAGCTTGAATTGCTTGAAGGCAATGCAATTAGCTTAATAGAAATTCAAATGCAAATGCCGTGTGCCAAGTGGAGCCAAAGAGATTAGCGTAATCCGGCAAAGAGTTTCCCTCTACACTTGGAAAAATAAACAGAGAGAGTTCTGTGCGAAAGTTGTTCAGGATTCAAAGCTCCAGAAAGGAGAGGCTAAAATTATATTTCCTACATTAATTTAAATACTTTTTTGGGTATATTCAGAGACTTCAAAATCTTAAAGTCGGAAATGAACTATAGTTTAGATACAACGTTTCAGTTCAAGAATATATTGAATATGATAAGAATAAGAGTTACTAAATCTTTCTGTTCTTCAATTCTATACATTCTTCTATTCTATTCTACTCTTCTATTCTTCTATTCTATTCTACTCTTCAATTCTTCTATTCTATTCTATTCTACTCTTCCATTCTTCTATTCTATTCTACTCTTCTAATCTTCAGTTCTATTCTACTCTTCTATTCTTCTATTCTATTCTATTCTTCTATTCCATTCTACTCTTCTATTCTTTGATTCTTCTATTCTATTCTACTCTTCTATTCTATTCCACTCTTCTACTCTTCCATTCTTCTATTCTAGTCTACTCTTCTATTTTATTATAGTCTTCTATTCTTCTATTATATTCTACTCTTCTATTCTTCTATTCTATTCTATTCTTCTATTCCATTCTACTCTTCTACTCTTCCATTCTTCTATTCTAGTCTATTCTACTCTTCTATTTCAGTCTTTGAGCTCAAGATTGAATCGTACTTAATTTGAGTAAGAAGCCTGTGAATAGTTTTTAAGATATTAACAACTGGAAAGAAGTTGATTTATTTCCGAGTGTACCCTTTCTCCGTCCGTCTAACACTTGTAGGTCTGTCATAATTTTAGCGATAATGTCACAGGCACAAGTGCGCAATGTGCTCTCCATCTGACAACCTTATAGAGAGGGTCTACCTGGGGGGGGGGAGAAGTTGTGTGAAAAATGGCGCCCCGCTGGCATATCTTGTTGGCTGTCACATTGAATTATTATTTTATGGTCGGCTTGGTCGTTTTTGCCGTTTCTAGAATCGCAATTGGCCAACAAACGGAACAGGTTCACTGGGAGTCCAATGCGAGTACCGAGTAGCCAGCCGTACGAGTATTACCAGAGCTCGCTAATGTTTTAATTTGTTGTTGTTTAGCGGCTCAGAACGGCCCAAAGCATTCAGGCAACTAAACACAGGTGTGGCTTAAACTGAAACTTAAGAATATTATGAGAAGCTTGTAAAAAAAAACAGGGATAATTGTCAAAGGTTGTCAGTAACTTAAGTTGAGAACGATGTAGCTTAAGATTAGACTGTATCAACGGAAACAATTTCTTCAACTTGTTTTTAGCCAAGTTTTTGTATTGGAAATGTAGTGGAAAATCTTTGAAATCAAAATTAAAAAATTAGTTAAAGAATAAAGGAAGTAAACTCAATTTTTAAGGGGAGTCCTTTTATAGCAAGGATATAATAAGTTAGATTAAAGCAGCTTGTACTGTACTTTCCCTTCAAAAGAAATAGAATGGGACTATAAGAAAGGAAGGAACAGCAAAGCAAATCCTTGTGGAAATCCTTTTCCTAACAAGGAGCACATTTCCTAGAGTAGTTTGTATACCACGAGTCAATCTCATTTAGTGGCCACAAATGGCTCCATTCCAATGTCCTCCATTACCTTGAGACTGCCCCAAACTTATGGAACGCATAATTTGTGAAATTTCCAAAGCTGCCGCTACTGCTGGTTGCAATGCCAACCGTCTCATTACTCATTCAAGCACTATCCCCGCCTCTCCTCTCCCCTCCTCTTCTTTGTGCTCTCCTAAAGAGGAGCCTCGAATCTCTAAGCAAAGCAAACCGAGTCGGGGATCTGAAGTTACTTGGAGCGCCGGGCGAAGCGAACGCTAATAAAAGCGGTCGTAAAACAAGTTTGCCTAATTGATCGAGCGTACGCCAAAAAGAAAAGAGGGAAATAAAAAATAAGCAAGCTTTGAGTGGATAATACAGGACTAAAAGATACCCTGTAGAAAAATCAGCAAACGAAAAAAAAATGCTCGACTTTAAATGTAAATTTACTTTACTTTTAGAAATGAGGATAAGGAATCCTTATGGATTTGTAGCACTTTATCATGCCCCTCTGTATACAATGTGTGTTTACAGGGTATAACAAGAAGAGTGCAAATAAAATCAGACAAAGGCAAAGGCGACTGAAACTGGAAGTCCAACTGCAAACTGAGCCCGAAAGTCAGGCGTTAATATTATACCAAAGTTGCGCCTACAGGCTACTCCCTGCTGCTCTACTCCTCTGCCGCTTCCCTTTGGAGGAGGAATTGAGCAGACATTTTTGCCATACCAAAGAGGACAGATCAAAGGCAGCGCCTCGAGGCGGTGGCGTTACTCCGCGGCGGCGTTGTGCGTCGGACAGGCTTTTAAGCGATGACACCAAATCGCTATTTAGACACTGGGTCCGGGTCCGGCTTTGAGCTCGGATTTGGGTTCAGCGTTTCTTCTTGGGTGCCTTCCTTTTGTTGTTGTATTCTTTTCTTACTTGTTAAGATTTTATGGTCTGCCTTGGAGGTCATTAAAATTAATTTGGATCAATTTGGTTTGCTGCCAAATTGTTGACAATGAAATATAGCAGGCGTGGCACTCGCCTCGCCTCGCCTCCTGGTAGAGTCATCAATGTCTTAAGTGTCCCTTCGGTTTACAACTTATTTATTTTTCTTTTGTTTTTCAGAATTTTTATAAAAAGATCTTAAGTATATACAAAATCGTAGGCTTCTTTAGGGTCTTGTGCTAAACTACCTCTAAGTGCTATAATAATATATATAGATATACTATAAAAAATATAATCGGTATACAAGTAATACGCCCAAACTATTTCGAATAATTTGTGGCTTGAATAGTTGACTAAATTTGGTGGAAGACATAAGGCTAGTTGCATTGGAAATGATGAGTTTCGTTCCAAAAATAGATAAATTTTCCAGAATTCTATTTTTATTATTAATCTCTCCGTTTTCAGCTCTATTTTCATCCTTTGAAACGAAACCCCCATTTGCAATAATTTCTTACTGGGATATACGTAATACAATGGCATAACTAAACTTATATAAATAATTTGGCAATTTGGTAGTTTTGGCAAAGGTTTCTATGGATTAAGTACTGTAGTTTAGTTATTATTCGATGTGCGTTCCGGCAGACCAGTGCGAGTTATAACGCTCGGAGTAAGTTCACTATTGGAACTACGTCCACTCTCAATTGGAGGCACCCTGAGAAAAGATTGAATTGAACGGCTTTAGTAAAAAGGAGTCGATTTCGCTGCTTACGATTAATCGATAGTTTCGATAGCTTAATAAGCAAATATATCGATAATTTTGGTACTTACGATTGGGCTATTTGGCGGTTCAGCGTGCTCGAGTTGGGCAAATGGGGCGATTGACTCTGTGCTGGTGTTGGCTGTTGCTGTTGTTGCTGCTGGCTATAGGGCGAATGACTCTCGCTGGTCACATGATGCCTGGACATATTTAATGTACCATCCGAGGTGGGAACTGTCGCATTAACCGCAATGGTCAACACCCGCGCCCCACCGGCGGGTCCAGTTGTGGACATATCATGCAGTTCCGGACTTGCATTCTGCTGGCTATTCAGTAGACCCACAGTTACTTGGGAGGGATACAAAGTGCCACTATTCATCAGATTGACACCCTGGGACATGCCTAAAATAGAAGAAAAGGAAACTTTAATATGATCTCATTGAAAGACCTTGGATTCATAAGGAGAAGTAGCAAAATGGGCAGAACACAGCTCTCATCATCGGATTAAGATCAATTTTATAATTTATCGAAATAATCGAAAGTGTTCTACTTACTTGGTAGAGCCCGATGCGGCATAGGTCCTCCATTGTTCTTTGGTTTACGCTTGCGCTTCTGTATGCCGTCCTTTTTCATGGAGAGCGGTCGATTCATGTTGTGCAGCTTGAAGTAGAGTCCGCAGGCATTACAGACGGGATTACCCTCGTTATTCCGGCGCCAGAGGGTCGTCGAGTTGGTCTGACAATTGGCGCAGGTGACGCCACTGCGTCGATTATTTGGAGCAGCGGCTGCTTTGGGTTTCTGCCTTTGTGGGACGCGAGGTGGCAGGACTCGGCCATAGGCATTGCAGGCCGGACAGAACCACTCAGCACCTTTCCTCATAAATGGCGACTGACAACTCTCACATTTAATGTCCTGCATTCCATGTGTAGAGGGGGGCGTTGCACTGGCCGATGCCAGGCTAGGATCATAGCTGGTAATGCTGCCAGCCGGTGGCCAATGGGCGGGAGTCATATTTCCCGCTGTATAATCGTCGATGACCTGTGGAGGATACGTGTTCTGCAGGTTGGCCAGGGAGTTAATCTTAGTGCTTTTGGTAGTGGTGTCAAAGTATCGTCCAATTACTATCGATAATATATCGATAGTATCGATTATGTACTTTAAATTATTAAAATTCTATCGATCGATAAATTTATATATCTACTTTTATGAATGAAATTTAATAAGATAAACTTATTTTTTCTGATTTTACTATCGATATTAACTCTCAAATTTTATCGAAAACTATTAATTAAGACTGTTTTATCTATAATTTAACACCCTGAGTCTGAGGAAGAGGTGTCAAACTATCGATAAAAACGATAACCGATAATTTGACAGCTCTAGCTCGAATTAGTTGCGGATACTTACAAATTGGACTCCCTGGTACTCGCCGGCCCACATTGCCGGATCATTGGCATTGCTGCTATCCAGGAAGGATATTGTCTGATAAGTGCCTGCCGTTGTCTGTCTCAAAGGATTCAGATTTGGATCCGTTTTGGCTATAAACTGAGCCGTAGCCGGCACACTATAAATCGTGTTGCCCTGCTGCAATGTTGCTGCCGCATAGCTATTGCTGCCGAATGATGAATTGGGCGGAAAGGATGCATAGGCATTGCCCAAGTCCGCATAGGTCTTGGACTCATTTGGATGCACACTGGCATCCACAACGGGTGCATCATAATATAGATTTCCACCGGGTGTCTCCGGCTCTCCGCTGGCCGTCGCATAGCGTCCATCCTCAGTTACATATCGCACGCTGTGAGCAGCGGCTGCTGCTGCTGCGGCGGCTACTGCGTGTTGCTGCTGCTGCTGCTGTTGTTGTTGGTGTTGCTGTTGCTGCTGCTGTTGCTGTTGGTGATGATGCTGCAGTGCAGCCTCGCTGCTAACAACAATGGTATCCGCATAAGGACCACCATTTGGCGTTGGACATTGCTGTTGCTGCTGCTGATGCTGGTGTTGCTGCTGCTGCTGCTGCTGTTGTTGTTGTTGCTGCTGCTGCTGTTGCTGTTGTTGCAGTTGCTGCTGCTGCGCCTGAACCTGTGCTTCGCCTGGCACCTCGCTCTTGTCAATTGTCTCTATTTTAATGGGCGTGCCATCATCACTGCTGCATATTATCTGACCCGAGGCATAGGCATAAAGCGTTCCGGGCGGTGCTCCTCCTGCTGCCACCTGCTCTGCCACCTCCGCAGCTGTGCGTGGTGCCATCTGAATGAAGTGGGGCGAGTGGTGGGTGCTCCGCTGATACTCAATATGCGTCTCAGGTCCAGAATTCGAGCTGGCGCTGCTGTTGTTGGTGCTGTGCTCCCCGTCACGCGCCTCGTTCAGCTCGCTGCAAAGAGAAAAGGATTATATTGACACATTGGTGGATAGATTGATAGCATTATTTAGGAACTTTCGATATACTTACAGGGTGCCCGCTGTGGTCAGAATGCGTCGCTGCTGGGTTCTGGGCACAACCACGTATTGGGTCTGCTGCTGCTGCTGCTGCTGCTGCTCATCCGCTTCACTGAGGCCCGGCTGGCTGTTGGTCTGCACCAGAACGCCAACAGTTGCTGCTGCTTGTTGCTGCTGTTGCTGCTCCTGTTGCTCCTCCAGCACTGTATTGGCCTGGGGATCGTTGCCGTTGCTTGACTCAATTTTAATTTTGTCCAATAGTTGCAGCTGCTGTTTGCTTAACACTTGTTGCTGATGTTGCTGCTGTTGCAATTGTTGCTGTTGTTGCTGTTGCTGCTGCTGCTGTTGCTGTTGCTGCGGCGTTGCTTGCGCTTCCATCTGCAATGACCAAGAGACAGAAAATGAATAAATGAATGAATGAATGGACAGCTTGTTGACAGCTTGTTGTCAAAAGTGTGGCTCCAGTTCCGGCCACACACACAAAATGCGAACTTGCCCGAACTCGCCTCTATTTCCGCCACAAAAAAAAGAAAAAAAAAACAAGTCAACAAGCGCAAAAAAAAGGCCCAAAGCCGGCAAAAGGAAATCTTCAAAAGATGCCGCGACCAACTCAGAAACTCACAACTCAATTTGTCGCCTACAAAATCGTAAAATAAAGAGAACTGAAGGTTCGAGTCGCGTTCTGGTTCGAGTCTTGAACCGCTCTCTGTTTGCCTTCTGCCTACTGCCTCTGCCTCCTCCTCCTCCTTCTGCTCCTACTCTCTGCACACATTTTTCACTTTTCTCAATTTCAACATTGCATACTCTATACTCATTGAAGATGGTTAAAGCGGGTATATTACGCCTGTGGCAACAGCCTGTGGCATAAATATTTCTAGTTTACTGCGATAATTATTATAAATTAATCGAATAAATAATTATTTTCCATATTTACAGAGTGCTGCGTTTACGGGGTATCTGCTAGTCGATCAATTTTGTGCTGTGTCACTTTTACTTGATTTTTGTTTGTTGACTCGGTTTCGTTTTCGGTTTTACGTTTCGAACGGAAATCAAAGTTAAAAATTTCGCGCCAGTTTCGAAAATAAAAGGAAACGAAATTACGAAAAAACTATAAAATAAACTTGGTATCCGACGACTTGTCAAGTACGTCAGTTCTCTCCGCTCTCCGCTCTCTTCTCTTCTCTTCTCTTCTTCTTTTTGTGTGGTTTTTGAACTTGCTTTATGACCTCATTTGGTGGGGGTGGCACTTCCAAAGTTTTGTCAATATATCTCTGATTCATGATGGGCCCTAACAGTGTCTCTTTACGAGTTCCATAAAATATAATTTCCAGAGCATTTTGAGGTGGGTTTTTAATGTTTTTACCACAGGGAAAGCCCCAACTTTTCAAGGCTGCCTGCGCATAAAATACTAAAAAAAAAAAACTATGCAAATAAAATAATCATTTGAGTTCAGCTCATAAAAAAATAATACTAAATTACAACATTTGTCATAATTGTAAAATTACTACAAAGTTATAAACAAATAAAACATTGATAAACTTTGGAGAGTCTGCTTGGAATAGGAGTAGACAGACGAAGAGGAGTCAGAGAAACCTCCTCCTTCTGACAGACGAAGAGGAGTCAGCGAAGCCTCCTCCTTCTGACAGACGAAGAGCAGTCAGAGAAACCTTCTCCTTCTGACAGACGAAGAGGAGTCAGAGAAGCCTCCTCCTTCTGACAGACGAAGAGGAGTCAGCGAAGCCTCCTCCTTCTGACAGACGAAGAGGTGTCAGAGAAGCCTTCTCCTTCTGACAGACGAAGAGGAGTCAGCGAAGCCTCCTCCTTCTGACAGACGAAGGGGAGTCAGCGAAACCTCCTCCTTCTGACAGACGAAGAGGACTCAGCGAAGCCTCCTCCTTCTGACAGACGAAGAGGAGTGAGAGAAACCTTCTCCTGCTGCCCTCTGCTAGGGTCTAAGAAGCAACCTTTTATTATAAATAAATTCTCTAGAAATTGTTAATATTTCTACAATTTGACATGCCGGAATTGATCGATATAACTTTAAATGAAATCCCTTGTGTCAAATGAGTCATAAAACTGCTTACTAAGTAACCAAAAAAAAGTCACTTGTCATATAACAGAAATGAGCAATGAGTCTTCAGACTTCAGCGCTAATAAATAATTATAAAAAATATAATAATTAAAAGGAAAAAGAAGAAGAATCCAATATGCAATTGGGAATAAATAAAAATTAGTTTTTGCCGACGCAAAAATTGAAAAAATCCAAATGGAATTTTCAATGGCAAAGTTCAATGAATCTACGAATAGAGAGAGAGAGATACGAAAATGCAAAACGTGATTGGCTATAATCTAGGATGTATGATATGATATGGTACACATACTATAGCATTTCTATGATATGCTATGGGGTATGCACGTGCTCTGAAAAGTTTAGTTAAGATACTGCCACCAAAACGGCAATATCTTATCCGTTTTTTGTTTTTCTACTACTATCAACATGCACAATCAGCTGCTGCTGCTGCTGCTGGGAGAGAAAGGTTATGTTTATATAGAGTGGAGTACGTCATCAATGGACAGATAAAACCCCCCCCAAGAAAATATTACAATAGTCAGCCGAAGTAGCGTCATGTAAGAGGTATGCGAGGGAGTTACGAGCAGCACTCGTATTTGCTTGCTTTAGTCAAGAGTCTCCGGCAATATGGGTGTGGATACGTATTTATGAATGAAATCTGATGCAGTCACACCTTCCTCTTCTTCTTCTGCCACTTTTATCTATATAAACAAAAGATATCGGCTTTATGCATAATAAGTAATCGCCAGTCGTTTCGCTTTCCTTCAAGGGGCGTGTTAAAAGTTCTCTTCTGAGAGCAATTCTATCGATAGTTTCGATAGTACTCCTTGTAAGTATCTTTCGTTCTCTGGGTCAAGTGATAAGCTGGCCAAATGGCAGCTGCATTCAGTGGAACAACTCCATTAAAGGGCCATCAAATGATACCCTTTGACCCTTTGTCAAACTGCCAACTGGCGACGCGTGTCTAATAAAACTATCTAAAGACAATCATCGAAAATACTGGAACTGAAACTGGAACTGGACTCGTATCTCTATCAATTGCAGCCGCCACCAACTGTTCTCGAGTTTTGATTGGTTCCCGGCCGGCAACTTCCGCTTCAAGATTAAACCAACCCCCTCTAAATGTGACCTAAGGGTTGGCCATTTCATACCACAATTCATTCATAATCCATTTCACTTCCACCTTTTTTTCTTTTTTAATGCACTCATCCCTAATGCTATCATCCCTTGCCCAGGCGATAAGATTCGACATAAATTTCACATTACCAGCGTAACATTAGGTAAAAAAAACATAAAATAAAAATTGACCTTTTTCATGAATGAAGTAAGGAAGAGCTGCGCGTGCTGCGTCGCCTGGCCAAGCCACAGGACCCAAAGGCCATTTTCTAGCTAACTATGCGAGATGATACCCTGTTTAGCGATAAAATGGCCAAGAAAATGGTAAAAATTTATATTACATTTTCAATACGAAGCTGGTTTATGTCCAGATCAGATTTGTTAGATATATTTCTCTATATTTTGTTTAGTAATTTTAAAAGCTAGTTTTAATTTATCTAGAAAGGATTCATAGAAACCCGCTGATTTCATTGATAACCCACAGGCCACAAAACAGATTTCCAGCGCCTTTGAGCTGTGCAAAGTTTACAAGGTATCTCCGCGTTGAGCAGTCTTTGTTGTTTTATTTTAAAGGTATTTTGACGCCACCGCCGCAATTTCGCTTTGGCTGCCTCAAAGATAAAACATCTTTCCACATTTAAATGCATTTTGCCCTTTGCAAAAGAGAGAGAAAAACACAAAAAAAAAATAAAAAAATAATGTCACAGGCAACTGGTGAGTCATTCATTATAAATCAATTTGTCTTATCTCAATGACAATTGTCTCTCTCCCTCTCTCTCTCTCTCACTCTCTCTGTCTGTCTCTGCGTCTGTCTATCCGCTGTCTAAAAAAATCTGTTAACAGGCGCTGGCGCTGCTGCCGTTTTTGACCCTGTTTTGCGAGCCAAGCAAAATGGTTTTTTAACCATAATTAATCATCAATACTTTTTTCGGCTAACAATTTAATATTTATACAGTTTTTAATACTCAGCAGCTACTTGAAAATATACCCAAAAAAAAAAAAACAACCAGCTCATTAATACTTGAAACAAATAATAAAAAAAATACATATTTATGGCAATACCATAAAAAAAACTTTATAGGGCCTAAACTTTATATGCTGCTGGCTCATCTACAGCTTGTCAATTTAATGAACCGGTGTGAGAAACCATTGGAGACTTTTTATGGCATTTTTTCTCTCTTCAAAAAACAAAAACAAATGCGGCATTCTAATAGCTCACGCTGTCTTGTTAAAATGTCTTCAAGATTAAGATAAAAAATTAACTTTTCAAATGGCTTTTAAAATTTTATCACATTTTTTTTGTTTTTTTTTTTATATATATTTTATTCCAATAAAACATTTTTTTTGGATAACAATTTAAAACGGAAATTGATTTTTAGTTGCGCTTATTTTGTTTTTTGAATCTTGTATTTCAGCAGCCGAAAAGAGCAGAATATTTATTTATTATTTATTAATTTCCAAGACAATCCAAAAAAATCATTTGCTGTAAAGCTACTCAAATTTTGCATCAACAACCCGAAAAGTCAACGTCGAAGGGCCAGGCAAACATAACTCATTGCAAGTGGAACTCCGTTCAATGAGTGGGAGGGAGATCGAACAATCAGAGTGAGAGTGTGAGAGGAGTGGCGACCGCAAAGCAGGGATCTGGCAGAGAGCTCAAAATTGAGTGAGCTTTGATTTTCTCTTGATTTGATATTCTATGCGCTTGCTCTGAATTATGTGCGCCAATAATCAAAACAAAACTTAATAAAGTACAGTTAATTTCGAGCTCTTTGCTTTACTCCCTAATTTGCTCAGCTCATCCCCAACTCTGTCGCACTAAATGAGTTTAGTGTGTTTGCTCTCCTTCCACTTAAGGGGTATTCAAGTAGAATATTAGCTTGCTAGCTAATATGAGCGCCTATTAACTTTTTATATTTATGCTCATTCATTTATTTTTTTAACATTTAAGTGAAGTGAAGTCGGATAGGAATTTAAACATATTTAAACCCCTAATTAGAGCTAAATCTTATTTTTAATGTTTATTTTATAAGTAGCTCATAAATTAGGAATTTTATTTGTCATTTATTTTGTTATTTTATTTTAGTATTAACTATTTGGAATCGAGTATATTTATTGTAAGATACAGATAAATAAATAGCCCACAAATTTAACAAAAGATATTTAGTCTTAAACTGAATTTGATTTTTAAAAACTTTTTATTTCTTCTATTATTATATTATTATATTATCATTATCATATAATTTTTTTTATTTTTTTTATCCTTTTTTTATAGTTTATTTAAAGGTTTTAGGACACTTTCTAATACGAACCTTCAGCTGCATTTCGATACTTTTGCAAACCATGAAAGAAAATATGCGTTGTGGTTTTTTGTGTATTGTTGTTTAGTTTTTATCTAACTTTACTTTTTTTTATCACTTGATTCTTTTTTGTTTTTCAAAATTATCACAAACACTGGAAAATGCTGTTGCCTTTGTTGTTGTTGTTGTTTCTGTGGGTATACACCTGTTTTTATAGGGGGGCGGAAGTTGGGAGAAAAGCGCGCGCAGTGAAAATGAATTTATTTTCTTGATGGAAAATTTGGAAAAGTAGTAGAAATTTTTGGTGCTTTAGGCCTTTGTTTTTTGGCATCCGTCGAGCGTTTTCGTTGTTTCCCGCGCGGCATTTAATAATAATAATAAGTGCTATTTTTTCGAGACCAACTCGAACCCAGAGCTGGTGGCTGGTGGCTGATGGCTGATGGCGACAACACCGACAACACCGACGACACCGACACGAGCAACGTTACCAACACTAAAAGGCAATGAAGTGAGGTGTTCAGCCGTGTTTAGCACCTCTGCCCAATTATAAAACCCATACAGACGCACTCTGCAGCGAAAATGTATATTCAGCGACCCAGTAGGACCGCCGCTGCCTGCCAAGAGAACTGCCAAAAGGTTGCATGAATTTGAATGCGCCTTACAGGACTACCAACAAAGTGTCCTTTTGAAGCTACGCCACGTTTACTATACTCTTATTTGCATGCAGAAAGGACGTGCTGATGGAAGGCAAAATTGCCTTATGTATTCTGGCTTGTGGGCTGTTCCTACTGGGTTGTTTTACCTTTGGTTTTTTGCTTGTATGTGTGAGAGTTATGATTTATTTCTATGCGCTTGCAGTGGCCCCGCGTGTGTGTTGGTATTGGTTATCTTATCGCTGCAGCGATAAGGAATATATATGTACGTGTGAGTGTATATGTGTGTGTATAGAAGCGACGTCGACAGCAACAGCGGCAGCGACAGCGACAGCGATAAGTATCTGTTAGATACAAATTGCGCATGCGTGCTCAGCCGAGCTATGCAAGTAAAGCTCCAGTTCTATGGACTCCTCCGCCTGCTCTTTGCCCCTGGCCAGGCTTTCAGACCCACCCAATGGGGATTCTATTGCAGGCGCTGTCAGCCTATTTGTCGATTGTGCAATTTAGCTTGGCGCATTTTCTAATTGCGGCCATAAAACACTTTTCTGGCAAACTAATAAAATACAAAAAATGAAAAGTAATGCCAGGTTAGTCAACACTTGGCTCTCTCACCTGTCCACCTGTCCACCTGTCCGTCCCCCCGTCTATAGCTTTATAGAACTCTGGTATTAAATAGAACTCGAATGGTGTGTGGGCTCTGCACTGCTCTCAGCTCTCAGCTCTGTTCCACTTCAGAAAGTGTCTCAAGTGTTGTAACTAATGAAAAATTGACAAGAATGTGTGTTGTGTTGTGTTGTGTTGTGTATGTTGCGTTGTTTGCTGTACTTCAACACACACACACACACACACGAGAATAGTATCTCAACTTACACGTGGTCGAGGATTCAATACAAAACTCAATGGTTGAGACACCTGCATAGAGCAAAGTATCGAGTAGTTTTGTAGATACTTTTACTCATCTCATAGCTTCAAACTGATAGATACTTTATTAGCCAAGGAATTAGGATCACTTCAGTGCCGAACAACTGACCACACCCATAGAAAAAGTACTACATAAATAGCGAAAAGAGGTCGTCGCAGAAATCATAAATTCTTTATAGTTACAGCCATAAAGTGAGCAGATATATGACGATCATTAACATATATACCCGTACATTATAATGTGTATGGAGCAGAGCAGAGCAGAGGAGAGCAGAGCACTGAGCACTGGGCACATAAATCAAATTGGATGAAAAATATTCCCCCGAGCAAGTTTTGATATCGCTGCAATTACTTGCAACTTTCTTCGTGTATGCACGCACTCTATATATATATGGGAATATTCGATTAATAGTCGTATAAACCCTCGTATATATCGCCTACATTTTCTTTCAGATAAATTTAATTGTTTGGACTTGTAGGACACATAAATCATGGAGCAAATCTTAAAAGCAATGCCATAACAAAAGTATCTAACAGTTTGCCTCTACTTTGTTTAAAGTAGCCAACACTCAAGTCCGCATTTTAGATACGAATATGTAGCTGAAACTTGTCACAAAACATCATCAAAGTGATTAATAACAAATGCAAAATATAACTCAGAAAGCTGACAGCGACTCAGTCCGTACGTCCCTACGTCCTCCCCTTTAATCCACCAACTGCCTACAACAACTGACAGCTCTGACATTCTACTGTGGTGTATTTTCATTATTTTCCGGGCAGAAATTAAGCCTCTTGAATATTGAAGATATTCATTTGGCAGATTGGGAGGAGGCAGACCTAAAAAAAGCTCCAAAGTCAATAGAGACGGATGCAATTCACTCAAAATCAAATACCAGGCGAACAAGACTCAAAAGAAGATATTATGCTGCTTAAAGAGTCAATATCAATGCCAGAGACTAGTCAGACAGAGAGGCAAATAATAGGCAAAGCATAAACAAAAGCTGACAAAAGGCAGACAAAGAGAGGGAAATTTATATTTTGTTAAAGCTGTGCCGCTTGCCATGTTCGCCTGGTGCGCCATTAAGAGAAGTTTTCAAAAGAGAGTTACTTACTTTACACTCAAGATCAATGTCAAAGAGCCAGGCAAACATAACTCATAGCAAGTTGAGCTCCGTTCAATGAGTGGGAGGGAGATCCTACAAGCAGAGTGAGAGTGTGTGAGAGGAGTGGCGACAGCAAAGCAGGGATCTGACAGAGAGCTTAAAATTGAGTGAGCTTTGAGTTTGCTTCGATTTGATATTCTATTCGCTTGCTCTGAATTATGTGCGCCAATAATCAAAACAAAACTTTATAAAGTACAGTTAATTTCGAGCTCTTTGCTTTGCTCCCTAATTTGCTCAGCTCATCCCCAACTCTGTCTGACTAAATGAGTTTAGTGTGTTTGCTCTCCTTGCACTTATTGGGTGTTTGAGCAGCGTATTGCTAATAGTTCTGTTCGCTTAGTACTTGACTTGCCAGTGCTGCACCAGTGGAAGCAAGATGAAGGTGAGTGCAATTTTCAAAAGTCCCTGGAAAAAGTTTCTGATGCCAGCTGCATTTTGTTTTCTTAGAACAGAGGTTTTGCTTTTTATAGTTTATATTCTTTGGGTTGTAAAACAAATTTCTATAATACGATTTTTATAAAGTTTACTCAAAATTGATTGTGCTTCCCCACGGTGCCTTATTACAAATGGCGCAACACGAATTCAACATTACGATTAACGTCGAGTGGCGCTTCGAATCGGAACAGAAACAGAAACAGAACCCGAGCTCGTTCAGCTTTTTTCTGCTGTTTTCTGTTGTTGCTGTTTATTGTTAAGTCGTGCAATTAATACCCAATGTTGATGATACAAGCCGCCTAGCTTAAGATACTTTAAAAAAGGCAGAAAAAATATAATGAGAAAGAAAGAAGGAGGGAAATTTATAGACATAAGACACAAGACTTAGCGGCGGCACAAAACTAAGGAATTTATGCCTTTATGGGGGTTTTCTGACCAACAGTCATATAAGTATCACTCGGTGCTATATATAGTACACTCTATACTCTATACTCTATACTCTATACTGTATACTGTATACTCTATGCTCGTATCATTCCTGGAATCACACACTTATTTTATACCCTTCAACTTGTCCATGCAGTTTCCTCAAGTGGCGCAGCAGCGCCAGGCAAAATGAAAACGAAATTCAGTTATCAGCACTTCTCGCCCATATTTTGTTTCTCTTTTTTTGTTTCTGGCTTTGACAGTATCGCCAGCCGATCAGTTAAAGTTAAAGCAATGACTTTACGAAATTTAATTTATAAATTTTATATACAATTCTTGTTTTTTTTTTGGGGGTCGTCTGCGTGCGGCTGCCTCTGCCGCTGCCGCTGCCGCAGTGGCTGATAAAAAGCCGTAGAAAATTAAACGCCAAAAGGCGCGCCATAGTTTTAATTACTTACTTATAAAACTGAAAATTGAGAATTGAAAATGGGCACAACATTTCTATATACTTATTTCGCTTCATTCCCTCATTGAATCCGTCCATTGGGCAACCAACCAACCACCAATAATATAGCCCGGAATTGGTATTATGGCGTGGTTCAATCAAATTAAAATGGAAATTTTTCTAATGGCGTCATTGTTGTTGCTGCCCCGACTGTCTGTCTGTCTGTCTGTCTGGCTGTCTTTGATGGGGTGAAAGTAAATTGAGTTCAACTCATTTCTTCTATATTTTTTCTATTAACCTGCTGTACTCCCTGGCCATAAATCATCCAAGAAAACACGTCACGAAAGCGCCGTCGCTACCGTTCGCTCTTTGGACATGAATTATGGACAGTATTATCATTTAGCAGATAAATATTTAACAGAATAAAATTCAAGAAAATTTAACAAGTATTTATGGATATTACGTGCCTTAAAATAAGTCCAAAAAGAGGGTTTAAAGGAGAGCTTAAATGGAATGGTACTAGTTTTATTTAAGGTACCAGTTAAGTCTTTTAACTTGGCGATAAAACAACAGTTTTGAGTGTAGAAATTGTGACTAATACTCTCTATAAAATGGACTTAAGGGTATTAGATTTATATATGCAAATATGCCCATTACTCATACGCAGTGTGAGCAGTTATGATTTTCTAGTCCAACTTTGTATCGCTTGCTGCAGTGCCTAGAACTATATAGCTACTCAGGTAAGTAGTAAATCTTTGAGATATTCTTTTTTATATGCATATTACAAATATTTGAAGCGTTCTACGTTAAACGTTAACCGAGTATCAACAATGACTCGACCCAGGCAAAGGTAAAGTCTTTCTTTCTTGTTTTCTTCGGGTTTTTTGTTCGCTTGGCAACTGGATTTTTTTTTAACGTTACTTTTTACGCACCTTTGTTTACCAATATGGCCAGACATGAGTCATTATAATAACTGGCAATCCATAATAATCCATTGTCGTTGGCCTTTGGCTGCCTTTGGCTTCCATTAAAAATCATGGCTACTGTCTCTGAGCTTCTTTGTGTTTTTTTTGTATTCGTTTTTATTTTTATATGACGTACATAATTAATTATGTACTTATTATTTTATTTTCCTTCTTTTTTTTCATACTCAACACGGCTAAAAGTTTATAGATGGATTTATTTATAGCAGAACAACACTTGCACTTCGCGTCACTTTGCTGATAATAACTGAATTTCACTTCGGACCTGGCTAATAAGCCAAAAGAATGAAGAGTTCTGGCAAAAAGATCGATAAGTGCATCAACTTTCTTGCAGCAATTCACATCGATTTATCGAAAGGTTTCCTATCGAAATTATTAATAAAATAAATGAAAAATCTGGTAAAGGAAATTTAGTGTTTTATAGCATAACTAATGAAGATCTCCTTTTAAAAAACTATCTTCAATTTATTATTATAAATTTTTAGACCATGACCTGATCTTGTGTTATCATATTAAATTATAATTTTTCTTTGATTTGTTTGCCCTGTAGAATGATAGGAGTAGATGGATATTTGATCAGACCCAGTCAGAATGATCGATATATTATCGATAATATCGATTTTTTCATAACTTCACTGCGGATGACACAGTGCAAGTATCAGTCATCAAAACTTTCCCGCCTAAACTGAGAAAGTGAATGAGTTAAATGAGTTAGTATTTTGACTTGGCTCGCGGGGCGTATTCTGCCACAACTGATTGTTCCTATCAACAAACTGATTTTTCCTATCGTGGCGCATATATATGTAGTATATATAACAAACATATCGAATATCTGAGAATAGATAGTGGCCTTAGATAAGTTAACGTATCTTAACAGAGATTTCGAACGCACATAACAGCAACAGGCCCCCAAAAATATATAGAAAACTATGTAAGAAATCATGCTCCTTAACCTACTTCAATCTGGGGAGCGATAACTATTCCATATCTGAACGAACTGTGTAAATATCTAAAGCTTCTACTTCTGCTGGGACCCTACTTCATTTGCTTAACCGATAACTCTCCCTCTCTAGGCCCTCTAGGAGGGAACTAGGCGGGAACTCCGAAGTGACGTTGTGACGTTGCCAATTTCTTTGGTTGACCTAGCTAGATAAAAGTATCTAATCTTGGCTTGGCTTTATAAGATAATGAAGATTTGCTATCAATTTTTTGTTGCTGTAGTTGGCGGTAGGATATCGGTATCAGTTTTGGGGGTATCTGTATCTGTTCCCCTCGGCGGGGCTTCTGGGTTTTTTCCTGGGTTCAGGTTCTGTTTCAGTTGCAGGTTCTGGTTCTGGCTCTGGTTCTGGTCTCTGTATCAGTATATCAGTGTTTGAACTGATAATGTCCCAAGATAATAAGCGATAATAATTTGAATTTTTCAGTAATTCCTTAAGTTTGGACGCCCAACGCCATGGAATCTAATCACAGTTGGTGAGTGTAACTGGGATTTTCAACATGGAAACATTCGTTATTTGGGAAACGCGGCGCATGCAGCATAATATTTCTCCAGCAGAACCCCAAAAAAAAAACCAGATAAAATTAATTAAATATGCAGTGCAATTGCAATCCAATTAAAACGAACCATAAATTCTCAGCCCACTTTAATGGAAAGTTTAATATAAATTCGATATAAAAGTGTTATAATATGTGGCCAAAATATCATATAAAAATACCCATTTAAGATATTATTTGCATATTAATTGAGCGGCTTCATATCTAAATGGTTTTTCTTTTAATTGAGGTACTTAATATTATTTATTTACCTCATAATTTGTCGCTTCGTTTTTTAATTTATAAAGTTCAAATTTCTGGGGCTTTTCAAGTAGCACTTGAAATCGCTAAAAAACAAAGTAAAAAAACGCTCAAAATAAATGAATGATTTTTGTATGCTGATTAGATAAAGTCGCGCGCGTATTAATTAATACGATTTCCAAGAATTATTTTAGTGTGTGCCAAATACTTGACCCAATGTGCGGAATTCGGGTACAAAATCCTCCCTCAAGTGTTATCTATGGCCTGCTGCTGCATATATCAAAATTATAGAAAAGCACTTGGACTATGGAAAGAACTCTCCTTCATATCGGCTCTATAAACTCCACTAAAGAGAGGAAATTATTGGCCTACTGTTTCTATAGTAGTTATAGGTTATAGTAGTTCGACTTTTGGACTGATTGTTCCTATGGCAGGCTGTGCAGACAGTTGAAAGTTGCCTGTGGTTTTGAATGAATGAATTTTGATTGCTTATACCCCACACTGTGATTAATTGCAGGGTATTGTGCTGCTTGAAAGTCTGTCTGCAGAGAGCTCAAAATCGTGAAGACATGAAGACTTTGTTGTTGATGACAAGCCCGTGTCTACGTGAGGGCATACATATATATATATATATATATTTTTTTTTATATTTTTTCATTTGTGTTGATTTGTTGGCTGCCTCTTGCCACATGCTGCTTCCTCTTCTGCCGCCGCCGCCGCCGCAGTCGCCGCCGCCGCTTTTCATTATCTTAAGTACACATTTTGAAGTACAAACGTCAGTTGGCGATAAGAGCCAGAAAAAACGTAGCAGAGGGCAAATGGGAAGAAAGACATCAACAACAACACAAAATGTAAAAGACAACAACAACAACAACAACAATCGGAGCAATGAAAATGTTGCTCTAAATGCAAACTGTTTGCACAACATGCAACAACTTCCACCGGAGAGGCAACATTTTCCAGCCCGAAAAAGACAAACATTTAATTAGGCGCACCGCAAGAAAAATAGGAGTAGAAATAGTAGGAATATTCGATGAGAAAAGGAAAGAATTATACGTTGCGTACGTTGCGCATTTCTTTTACTTTCTGCATATGGTAAATACCATTATCAAATCATATTATCTTATTTATAAGCATTATCGTTGCCCCCAACAGATACAGATTGCCTATCTATGGCAATGGGCATGTAAAAAATAATATCTTCGTTTCGTTTCGTTGCTCGCACAGTGAGTTTTGCACTTTCCATTTAAACACGCATTTTCCGTTAACGCTCCGTCCGCCTGCCCGAAAATAATAATAATAATTATAAACTAATAATAATAATAATAATAATAATAATAATAATAAAGCCCCCCTGCCGCGACACACCATAAAGTTTCCACAAAAAACAACGCCGTTCTAATAAAAATAGTGCCATAAAAGTTGAAACGTCAAGCGCAAAATTAACTCGTCGTAAATAATAAGCTCTATGTCCGTGCTTAGAGCTACGGCCGTATATACTATATAGTCTGTATATATATATATATATGTGTGTATGTATGCCTGGTGTGCCTCTGTATAAGTAGACGAGGCTGTCTGCCTGAGTATAAGCCAAGTAAACTGACAACAAGAGAAGAGGTCTAACAATTATGGTAGTAAAAAACAACAACGTGACCAGCCAAAAGCTTTAAGCTAAGACTTAAAACAGTATAAACTCAACTTAGTATGAGACTTTTATTTAATATCTCTAAAGAAATTACAGAGCAAAAGATCGTGTGAATTCTCCCTTTAAATGTGAATTTCCATCAATAATTCGACTAGACTATTCAAGCTTTATCATCACAGAAGTTCTGGACTAAATGGGTGCTAAAAGTTTTTAAGAGTTTCTCGCTATAATTGAACTCTATACTTCAATATTTTATAAAGTTCCCTGAGCTAAAATGAAGAAATACACCTTGAATGAGAAGTCTTCCAACTAGAAACAAACTCAACTTTTAAAGTGAAAAACATTTATCAAAGAAACCCACAAATATTGCTTGGAAAGAGAGAAAGAAATCTCTCCCAAAATGTGCCTTAAATTATAACAAAATAAATACTTAAAATACATCAATTAATCTACCGAATCTACTGCCTGCTTGGACTCTACTAAAATTTAAAGAAATAATACTGAAGCTATTCAAAAATACTAGAAATAATACTAAGTACCTTACAATTGCTTCATTTGATTCAACACACACACACACCAATGCAGAGCTATAAATAAATTCCACATGTTTACATTATGTATCAGGCCCATATGTATGTGTGTGCCAGTGTGTACACACTCACAAACACATCTACAATTGTTGATTTGCGCGTGGTGCGCCATTTTGAAATCAAGATGGCGACAATGATAAAGCCAGTTGCTGTGCCGCTGCTTCTTCCCCTTCTTCTTCTGTTTGTTGACGTTGTTGTTTTTGCCGTCGCTTTATTTTTTTTCTCTCTTCTGTTTTCAAGTGAGAACAGTGTTATTTTCCTACAAGTGTTTCCACACGCATTTAAGTGGCTCCAATTTGCAGCCTCCTCCTTTTTGTGCCCAGCCCAACTAACTGATCCCAAAGCTGAACAGCAACTAAAATTTATACAGCAATTGGTTTATAATAAAAAAAACAACAACAACAACAAAACAATATCAGAAAAAAGGAAAAAAAGAAAAAACAGAAATCAAAACAATGAAACTATATCTTATCATGCATATAGTACAATATGATATCATGTAAGACGAATGCGAACGGGCATTATTATCATCCCCCCCATTATCTGTGCATTGAAAGACCAAAACATTGATATCAACCATGACCCAGAACTTTGCAATCTGTAGTTTCTTTTTTTCAGCCTTTTTTTTCCAGTTTTTTTTTGGTTTTGCGAAAGTTATAGCGCAAAATCTGTGTGGAATGACCGATTAGAGTTGTATGATAATCAGTTAGTACCCGTTAACCAATAATATTTATTTACTATTATCTTGTCAGAGATGCCAAATGAAAATATCAATTCATCAGCGGTTCGGTTCTAAAAGGGGTTCCCTTCTATTCTATATTCTAAGATCAAGCATTAATAAATTTAGGGTTCCAGACATCAACCAAATATAATTCTTATACCATGGTCGCTCGAAAGTAAGAACCCAATGATTACTTATTATATTTTCTATTGTAAATACTTTTTATTTCTAGATA
This sequence comes from Drosophila repletoides, assembly GCA_018150835.1. Classification (NCBI taxonomy): domain Eukaryota; kingdom Metazoa; phylum Arthropoda; class Insecta; order Diptera; family Drosophilidae; genus Drosophila; species Drosophila repletoides. The sequence continues at coordinate 1,266,137 of JAECWQ010000202.1, forward strand.
TAATCAATATTTTGTGTATACATTTTAACCCATTTCTAAATAGTAGAATTACTTTAACTTTCAAAAGTTTTTTCCCCAAATACCAAATATTTTTACTGCATTTTTGAGGTTTTTATGAGTTCCGGATTGGAATTCGTTTCGAAATGGTTCCTAATGGTTCGTTTCGAAACGGTTCCTAAAACCGGTTTGCCAATAGCCAATTACTGTAGCTAAACAGCTGCAATCTGATTATAACGATTCTACCTAACCTGCAATATGTTTATCAAACTGAATTTTTTTTTTGTTGTTATTTACTTTTGTCTGTAGCGCCCGACATTGGATTGGGAAATGATATGGGGGCGTACGGGGTAGAGAGATACCAGGGAATGGGGCCTGAGGCCAGGTGACTTTTCGGTGTTATCAGCAATCAATCAAACCCTGCAACAGCGCCTGCAACACACTTGAATTCACATGGGGCATACGAGGAGTACTTGAACATTGCACGGGCTGACAGTTCCCAACGTTCCCAACGTTCCAACGTTCCCAAAGTCCCCGACATGCGAGACTTTTGTACAGTCACGTAGTCATCGTAACTGTTAACTGTTCCCTCTTTTTCTAGCAACCCTCCACCCTCTCTCTCTCTCTCTCTCTCTCTCTTACCCCCTTTTTCCCTTGCTCAATAAACAATAACTGTTTTGCCTCGCATAAAATGACTTTTTCATTTTTTTTTTTTTTTTTTTTTACGCGTGATTCTAATAAAAAAAAAGAACAAAATGTACTGAAAGTTTAATGAAAAAAAAAAGAAGAGAAAAAAACAAATACAAAAAAATAGAGCAAAAATCAAATATAAATAGAGAGAAATAGCGCACAAGCGAAATGCGCGGCTTTATCTTATCACACGGAATATGTCGCTTTCGTAAATGGCGGCATATAAAAAATATTATACAATGTATGTACACACACACACACACACACCCGGGTACATATATATTATGGGGAATGTGTATGTGTGTATATCCCCATAGGGTATATTAGCACAGCACGGCACATACATATTTATAATTATTTTTTTCTGACCAGCTTCTATATAAATTTCTACATTGATATCTAAAAATTAAATAAACTTCAAACTAAAAGTTTGAAACTCACTCGACAAGCGATCTCAGTGTATTTCGTACATTTCGGCAAATTGCGCACCAGGCGAACATAATTAATGGCAAGCGAGAGTGTCAGAGCAGTGCAGAAACTTTGCTTCTCTCTGTCTGGCTCATTTAAATGAGTTTGCTCTTCCTTCCCCTATTCAAATTCATAATACACTCTTGTCAAATTTCACTCAAAGATTTTGAGTGTTTCATCTCCCTCCCCACCCACTCAATTTGCACGCAGCAAATCAACTTGCTATGCACTCTGTTCGTCTGGTATTTTGACCAGGGATGCACAATTCACGGCCACCCAATAAGTAAAGTTCGGCGTCGCCCGGGTAAAGTAAATTTATATATACTGACATAAAAAAAACAATTTTTGTTGCTTACACCACGCTATATTACGCTTCAGAAATTTTTTATAATATTTATTAAATTAAATTAACTTAAATATTAGAGTTTTAAATTGTGCACCCCTGGCAACTCTATTACCAGGCGAACAAACTGCATAGCAAACTGATGCGCTGCTTTAGAAATCAATAGGTGGGAGGGAGATCGAGCACTCAGAGTCAATATCGAAGCTTCGTTAGACAAAGATGCGCACATAAGAAAAAAAAGGAATAGGCAAAGAGTGCAATTAGTTTTTGGCGACGAATGTGCCAAAGGTGACAAAAAGAAATTCGACAACTGATTAGGTGGGAGGGAGAGAAAAGATAGGAAGGAGAATAATTTCTGTTTAGTTTTGGTATTGCCGCTTGCAATGAATTATGTTCCCCTGATAATGCTTAAAGTAAATGATTTCCACACTAGCGTTAAATTCTGCATGCAGCACAAAAAAAACACACAGTACAAGTAGTAAATACCAAGCGAACAGAAATCCATGAAAGTTGATAATACACAAGTATCAAGTAACAAGTCAATGAGTGCGAGGGAGATTAAACACTCACAATCAATATCTAAGCTTAGTTAGATAGAGATGCGCATATAAGAAAAGGTGATAAAAGGGAATTCGTCAAATGTGAGGGAGCTCCAATTTATAAGCGTCTATAGCAAAACGCTTGATCGAACACCTGCAGCACAAGAAATACACCCACTACAAAGAGTAAATACCAGGCAAACAGAAATTCATGCAAGTTGATACATTGCCTAACAAGTCAATAGGTGGGAGGGAGACAAAACACTCACAATCAATACCTAAGCTTAGTAAGAAAAAGATGCGCATATAAGAATAAATGGAATAGGCAAAGTATTGGCGAGGAACGAGGGATCTGGCAGAGAGTCCAAGAATTATAACGGTACACTGTTTTTGTTTTGTTTTGTTTTGGGATAAGTAAACGCGCGCTATGAATTCTGTTTGCCTGGCACGCAGCGCATTTACCATACACCACGCACGTACAACTTAAAGCGAATGGCAGTATCACAACAAAACACAATCAATCTTGTGATCTGCTTTATCCTTTCATTCGGCAATGTACAGTTAATTTGCAATTCCCCTTGCTCATTGGCTAAGGCTGTTTATCGCCCACTCTGTCTAACCAACTGATCTGAGTGCATATTCTCTCACTCCCACCTATTGGGTTTTTACGCAGCAGATCAACTTGCTATGACTTATGTTCGCCTGGTGATTAACTTGCCTGGCTCATACAATTTAAGCGCAGCGAGAAATTCTGCTGCCCGAGTGTGGTGTGCATGATAATAGTAGTAAGAAGGGAGGGACGGACTTTCGAGTTTGAGTATCTCAGTGAGTTTTGCAATTTTCAGTAAATGGCATACCAAGCGAACATAATTCATAGCAGGGATAAAAATCACTCTCAGCTCACTAAGTAAAACAGAGAGAGTCGACTTGGCATTGTAAAGAAAGCGAGTACAATTTTTGAAGAATTATCAATATTCATAAACCAAAACTCCCTTGCTTAACTTAGAAAATCTTCTATATCCTTGAAGCATAATTTCTTGCAATCCTTGTGTTAGGATTTCTGACCCGACTTGCAAGGATTTAACCATGAATTGTTCCTAATTTTCAAATACAATTTTTTAAGGACCGCCTAAAAGTATGCAATACTTTTCTATTGAAATCTTTCTGTATACTTAACAGGAGTCTAATAGTGCGTCTACAGTCGTTTTTGTTAACAGGTGGCTTGTGGTGGCTGGTCGATTACACACAATTCGATAAGTTATCACTGGCGGTTAGATTTAAAATACTACATTTGCCATTTGAAATTTTATATTTAATATTTACATATTTGTTTGGGTACTTGTCTTTTATTTGTTCAAAAATAATAATGTTAATATTGCAAAATGAAGTAAAAAGTTGTACGAAACTAGAACTTAAATTCGCTTTAAATATATATATATGATTTTTGTATATTAAATGTATAAAAATTAGATAAATTATTAACTAAAATTGCATGAGATTATTGTTGTATGCTTTTTGGATACAAATAATTTTTTTTTTCCTTTTGTGTTTTGTTTTGTTTTCATTATTAATCGTAAATAATAGTACTTAAAAAACTAAGTGGAATTCGAAGGTTATGAAATCTCAAAAGTTATTTTTATATTATAATAACAGAATAAAGTAATTTTAGGGCGTAATAACAAAAATAAACAAAACAATAAAAAAACCCAATTCTGCAGACATTTCGCTAAAAATTAAACTAACTTTTTTAAATAACAAAAACTCGAGTAGTTGTGGGGCCTTATGGAAATGTCAAATTTCGATTAAAATTCGCTTAAATTTATGTACAAAACGAGTGTTGTTTGGGTTCTTAGAGAACTTTTCTTATCTTCTTCTTATCTTTCTTCTTTTTTTTTTTTTGATTTTTTTAGATTTAAAGTTTCTTTGGAGCTGTGTGAGATTTGATGGTAACAACAATAAATATCTTTGGTTTTCGCTCAGATTTTAACTGACATTATTCCATTTTGACAACAGTTTCGCGCTCAACGCCGTATTTACGTCCAAATTCGTGTAATTGCTGTTGTGCAGCAGCATGCAATGCATAGCTAGCAATATGTTGCTCGTGTTGTAGTTGCTGCTGCTGTTGCTGCTGCTGCTGTTGGCGATGATATGCCGCCAGTTCGTAGTGCTCATCGATTGAGGTTGAACGACTCAGCAACAATTCATCATGTTGCTGCTGCTGCTGCTGCTGTTGCTGTTGGTGGTGATGTTGTTGCTGCTGCTGCTGCTGCTGGTGTTGCTGTTGCTCCAATTGCTCCAATTTAATGATAGCCGATTGCTGCTCTTCGGCTAAATGATTTAGATAATAGGGCGATGGGGAGCGGCGATTACACAAGGCCATCTCCGTCGGACCAAGCGCCTGTTGCTGATAGGCATTTTGCAGACTGATAATGTTGTTGTTGCTGTTGCTGTTGGTGCTGTGACTCAGTGAGGATAGTGTGCTCGATGCCGTTGTCTGTGTTGTTGCTGTTGTGGCAGCTAATTGCTTGCTGTTGCTGCTGGTGTTGGTGGTGTTGCTGCTGGTGTTGCTGGTTGCCTCCGATTTGATGGCGGTGTTGATGGCTGCTGCCGCCGCCGCTGCTGCTGCTGCAGCTGCTGCCGCCGTAATGGAGTTCGGCATCAGGTGCATAAGTTGCTGATGTGCCAATAATTGTTGTTGTTCGCTGTTGCTGTTGCTGCTGCTGCTGTTCCTGATGCTGTTGTTCAATTGCTGAACTTGCAGATATGTCTGTATAATTTGCTTGTTATTTTCATTGTTGTTGTTGTTGTTATGATTAAATAGTGAATTATTGTTGTTGTTGTTGTTGTTAGGGGAGGGCGTGGAGTAAATGGAATGAGACATGGCTGATGTTGGTGTGCTGGGTGAATGTTGCATGCTGCATGATTGCTGCTGCTGCTGTTGCATGTTAATGGGCGACATTTGATAGGAGGATGTAGGCGACATGTCCAAGCCAGCAGCACAGAGCTGTTGTTGCTGCTGCTGCTGCTGTTGCTGGTGCTGAGATGTTGCTGTTGTTGGTGATAATGAGGAGGATGCCATGCTATGCGGTGAGCTGGCTGCCGATGAATGTTGCTGCTGCTGCTGCTGCTGTTGCTGTTGGTGTTGCAACTGTTGCTGCTGTGTTGGATATGACATATATGCGAGTGGTTTCATTTCTAGATGAGATTAGACGCAGGAGGGGAGAGAGAGAGAGAGAGAGAAAGCAGACATCACAAATTAGGCATGCGTGCAACACATAGTGAAACAAATGATTGACAACAAAAATCCAAAAGAATTTCCACAAATTCGAAAACTTTTTTGAATTTTTCTCTAATAAATTGAACTTACCATCATTGGCCTCCATTTGTTGCATGTTGACACTGTGGCTATTTGCCACCAAAGCGGCAGCTGCTGCCTGCCCCGAGCGCATTTTCTTTGATTTTTCACTCTTGGTGCCCTTCGGTTTGCGTTTGCGTTTCTGTTTTGGAAAGAAAACATGGATGAATATTTGTGTGTGATAAAAATACGGTTTGTCCCACTGTACTGTACCTGTATGGTATCCTTTTTCATGGTCAAAGGACGCACCACGTTGTGCAGCTTAAAGTACAAGCCGCAGGCATTGCACACTGGTTCGCCGCCAGGATTACGACGCCACAAGGATGTATAACTCGTCTGGCAGTTCGAACAGGACATGCCCGCACGTCTGGAGGCGCTCTATATAAATTCAGTAAAAAAAATATATTTCTTTTATTAGTAAAAAATCAGAATAAAACTATAGAAAGATTATTAGTTTTTCAGAATTTTTGCTTTTGATGTGGAACATTTTTTTTTTTGGGTAGGGTATTCTACTAGCTCAATTAATATCCAATAAATAAACCAAACCGATTGTTAGTAGGGTATCTAAAAATATATAAAATCCAGAATTTATATTGCTCAAGAAAGAGCTGCATGCATATATAAAGATCTATATAGAATTTAATAGGAAAAAACCAGGACAAATTTTAGAAAAAATATTACTGAATAGTTCAATAAAATATAGAATCAGCATTACTTCAAGGAGTTTAAAAAAAAAAAAACATATATTGTAGAAAAAGTCTTAGGAAAAAATATAAAAAATTTTAGAATTATTTCTGATTTTCAGACTAAAAATTATAAGTAAATTTTGAATACAAATTGAGAAATAGTCAACAGTTTTGGGATAATTTCTAAGACTGCGTTTTATATTTTAAGTTTCAATTTTGGACTATAAAAACAAAATGCTATAAATAAATATATATAGAAATTAAAAAATAGTTAGGTTAGTTTGGATTTTCTTAGGTTTTATGGGAATGTTTGGCTTTGGTTTTTAGGTTTCGGTTTTTTGGTTTGTGGTTTCGGTTTGGTTTGGTTTGCAGGTTGGTTTTGGTTCTACGATATACGTTTATCGATAAGCGATATTCGATAATTGGAATGGATAATTAATGGAATGGACGACCTACCAAGCGTCTCGAATTGGCGCGACTAACGTGCTCGTCGAGCGCCGTTGAAGTCACTGAGGACGACGACGTTGTTGCGCCTGCGCCAGCGCCGGCAGCGACCGCAGCAGAGGCTGTGGCAAGGGCAGCGCTGCTGTTTGTTGTTGCCTTAATGTTATTGCGGCTACCGGTGGAAGAGGTCACATTAAATGGGAAGGTCTTATAGAAATCCCCGCCTGATTCAGCGGCCACTGTAATAATGCAATTAGAATTTGTTTGTTTGTAATGAAGAAAGTCGGTTTTCGTTTTTTTTTTTTTTAAATATTTTTCACATTTTTTTTTGGTTTTTTGTTTTACAAAACTAATTAGCACTGGACTAATATAATAAATTCAATTAATTTTCTTTAGCTTTTCTTTTTTTGTATGCATTTCATTTCGTTCCATAGATATAGAGATATAGATTGGTATTTTTTCTTTCTTTCAGATTTGTTCAACGAAAGAGAAGCGAGAACGCAGTCTGGCGGCTGGCGGATTTCTATAAGTTCTTCTGGCCCATATTAACTTTCTTTCTAGCTAAAATTTTGTTCCACACAAAAGCAAATTTTCTGTATTTTCTGTATTTTTTTTTTTGGTATATTTTTGGTTAGTAATACTTGTTTTTTTTTTTGTTGTGCTGTGTTGACATTTACCAATCTTCTAGGCTGTTTTATTAGCGGTCGATTCATGCCGTTCATTTTATGGTACAAGCCGCAGGCATTGCACAAATAGTGTCCCGTGTTATCCCTGCGCCACAGTGGAGTGGAAATCGCACCACAATTCACGCATTCTCGCCCCTCAGTGAAAAAATCGGCATCGATAAATGCTTTGGAAATTTAATATTATAAATTATAATAGAATAAACAATCGAAAAGAGAGTTGCAGTCTGTTTGTTTGTTTATGTATGTGTGTGTTGTTGTTGTTGTTGTTGTTTTTGTTGTTGTTTTTGTGATAGAATTGCATTTTATATTTTGTTGATTATTTAGATTTCATTATTATTATTCTTTTATATATTTTATATTTATTTATATGTTTGTTGTGTCTTTTGTTTGGTATTGCTCTTTTTCAAGACTTGGTAAAAAATTAATTGAATTTATTATATACGTTACATACTTAGGCCTAAATTATAATTATATAACTAAAAAAAGCTAAAAAAAAAGGCTAATTTTTTGAATAAATATAAATTATTATAATAAACTGCTTTTTGAATGAGTGTGGAAAATTCGAAAGCGGTAGAAGTTTGTTTTCCAACTAATTCAAATAAACTAAAAAGCTTACTTGGAATATCTGAATAAACCTAATAAAAAAAATACTAATTATTTTCGAAGAGAGAAAACAAGACTTTAAAAACTATATTCCAAATAAAAAAACCATAAACTAAAAGCTATATTCCAAAAAAATAATAGAATAATGTTGGAAAATTTAAATATTCTGATAAATATTCTTTGTTTTTTTCTCATTTAACCAAAAATTAAACATTTTTAAGATTTATTTGAAGTTATTTTAGATATAAAATCAAGAAAATGCCAAATAAAAAATTTATATAAAATCTTCAACGATTTAATGGATTTGGGGTTCAACTATATTTCTTGGCATGTTACGAATATAAAAAATAAACTTTTGTTATTATTCCAGAATATATTCCAAATATCTCTTTAGAAAATGCTTCGTAATAATAAAAAAAAGTAATAAAAGATTAGAAATTTATAAGAATATGCCAAGGAATCTGATATAAACTGATATAAGCAAAGAACATAGTTGAAATATAGTACGAAAAAATGTATCTAGATACTCTAGCAGTAGGCTCTCTATAAGCTAGATACTTCTACTACGTTTTCCTTCCGTTTTTTTGCCCTAAAGTGGCAGCCAGTTGGCACCAGTTGCTCCGGTTTTTGCTTGGGTTTACACAGGCTACGCAAATAGCCGGAGAATGGACTCGAGTCTATTTGGCAGCTCAAAAAAAAAGAATTGTTTGAGTGTGAAATTCTACCTAAAATTTCGGGTCTAGACTGTGGCCACGCGGCAGACAAATGTGGCAAGAAAAAACTAAAGTGCTTAGGCTAAGCTACACTTAAGACTATATATATAACTGAAGGAATCTATATATATCTATATATATAAATATATATATGGATATGCCACACTTACTTGCTGTTAACGAAGCCGAGGCCAGAAAGCGTGCAGGATCAACAGAATTGGCGGCACCATCGACTGCTGCGGCGGCGGCAGCGGCAGCAGCAACAGCGCGTCCGTTGCGTATCACATTGCTTACCGCTGCCCCACCACCAGCACCACCCCCCAATTGCCCCTGGCCCCCACCGGTGGCACTGGGCGCGAAGCTAATTGGCTCGTAATGACCAGACCAGGCATCGCTCTGCAAATATCAAAAAAGAAAAGTAAAGCAAATAATGTTAGGATACACTTGAAGAAAAAGCACTACACTAAGCACTACACTCAGAAAAAATACGCTTTAAAAAATGTTCACTAAATATAGAAGATTAAAAGCCTTAAAAGTTGTTTAGAAAACATATTTTTAAAAATTAATTCGCATAGTTTTTGTAAGGATAATTTACTTAAAATATAGGTGACTTTTTTCTGAGTGGACACTTGAAATATACCCTGTTAAAATGATAATATAATATGGAATTTTTTTAAGCAATAATTCTAAAAATCTGCTCTTTAAAAAACTGAAAGAAATTCACCTTTTTCTTTCTCTGTTTATTGTATTATGCTTGAAAAAAGTTTCTTTTGGAATTTTTCAATTCAGGATTTAGTTTATTCATAATTTCAGGAATTTAACATATTCTGAATAAAATTTTTTAACTAAATTTTAGATGTTTTTTACTGAAATTTTTCAATAATATTTTATTAATTTTTTTCATATTTTAATTAATTACTACAAAACCTAAAAATGGAGCAGAAATTTCGAAATGCTTTACTAAAAATTTTAGATATATTTTTCTTAGAACAATTTGCCTTTTTTTCCGAGTGTAGAACTGAGAGACTAGGAGCAACTAGGAGGGGTAACTTACGTGTGTGCGGTAATTGGTCAGCGATGCGTAGCCAGCGCGTTCGGCGCCACTGCCAGAGCCATTGGATACGCCGTTGCCGTAGCCAGCAGCACCGCCAGCGGATGCAATACGCTGAAAAGCGGGCAGGGTGCCGCCACCAGCAGCAGCAGCAGAGGACGTAGCAGTGGCACCTCCTCCATTGCCGCTGTGGCTGCTCTTAGGCGAACCATAGCCATCATCCAAGAGGGAACTGTGTCCAGGTCCGGACAAACCCACTGGACCAGGACTGCTGCTGCTGGAATTGTGATGCTGATGATGTTGCTGCTGTTGCTGTTGATGTTGCTGCTGCTGATGCTGCTGCTGTTGCTGTTGCTGCTGCTGGTGTTGATGCTGCTGATGCTGCAGCTGGGCGTGTGTGTGTGTGGGCGAGCCAATTGTCTGCATGCCATACTGCATCCCATTGGCGGCCGAGGCAAGCAGAGGACTCGCATAGACGGAGCTGAAATAAACCAAAAAAAAAAGGAATTAAAAAATGTTGAAAAATTCTTAAAAATTTGTATTTTTTTAATGTTTTTTATAATTTACCTATAACAGTAGTTTTTTAGGTACATATTATTGTAATTTGAGAAAAACATATCTTCGCTTTCACTTTGTTTTTTTTTAATATTTAATGGAATTTAATTTTACAGTTTTGGCGCGTTTAAAAACGCGCGCGTTTCGTCTAAATGTTAAGCCAACTGTTGCTGCTGCTGTTAATGTTAACGCTGTTAATTAACATTTCGTGCAGTTCTGTTTGTATTACAGCAACTGTTATTGCCGGACCACCACAGAATGCAGTTTTTTATACCCTTGCAGAGGGTTTTATAAATTTCTCAAAAAATTGGAAAATTTATTCAAGAAACTATCTCGCAGAGAAGACTTGATATATAGACAAATGCCGAACCTGGATCGGTCTACTATAACAAATTAAGTATTCTAAAAGTTGTTCACCTATTTATTTTCCAAAATATCTCAATAAAACTAGAATCAAGATCGGGCTACTATATTCTAAAAGACAAATCGGTCAATCTAAATTAATTGAACAACGAATTGCAGGCGCTTCTTCCTGTCTGCAAGGGTATTCAATATTCGGCCAGCCAAAGATATCATTTCCCTATTTTACAGTATATTTGTGTGTGTGTGTTCAGTTTTAATTAAATAAAAAACAGAGGAGAAGTTTTGAGCGCTTTTTGTTTATGCAACTCTCAAATTCTCTGCCCCCAACGGTAGCCTATGCAAATATTTTCGCTTGTCTCGTTTTTTGGCTGCGGCATAAACAAATATCAAAGGAGGCACAAAAATGCAAACTTGACAAAGATCGGCAGTTATTATATACCCTATGGAAGTGTGGCAAATATAAAGAGAGACGATAAAAGCCCTGAAGCACAGTGACACCAAAACACAGGCAACAGGTGGGCCAAAATAGAATGCTCCAAGCAGTAAGGCTTCGAGCGCGAATATCCTTTTTAAATTAGCATATCGTTCGATATGTTTATCAACTTTTTATATCCAATTTTGGCATATATTTAGTGGTACTTGGGGTATTTTTGGGTAACAGTTTTTATAGTGAATAACACGTTCTATTTGAACATCATTTTGATATTATTTGGCGACTCGAATATCAGATTATATTATGTTTTTAGAAACTTTGAACTGTTGTTATTATTATATTATATATATTATCTATATATATATTATACATGGCACAGTAAAAAAATATTATTGATATATGAAAATTCTTGATTCAGAATTTCTTTTTTTATGTTTGATAGTTTGAACGCGCACAGGAATCAACTCGACGTGGTAGAAGCAGAAATATTGAAAAAAATAAAATTTTTAATGTTTCGAAAAGTCGAAAAATTCACAAAATGACAAAAATACATTCAACTTCAGCTGGAGAACTGGTCAGACGATACAACAACCGAAACGGGGCACGCGCGTTTGCATAATGACTTGAGTCGGGTTTAGTTTTATGCCAATGCAGTTGACGTTACTTTTGGAACGTCGACGGCGACGGCGACGCCAACGTTGACGCTGACGTTGCCGTCGCTGCCAGTTAAAACTAAAAGTTAAATCTACACAAGATGTGCTTTCAGTAAGCCAACCTATACATATAACTATATAGAATATATATATACATTTATTCCCAAACCAAAATTCAACAACAAATCTTTACAGCAAACAAAATCCCCCCAAAAAAATACCCATATATAATATAAATATTTGGATACTAAAATATTTGTTAAGCAAGAAAAGCCCATTTATACCAACTTTAGTCTATTTCTATCCAAAGTTGTCTCTGGACTTGATAATTTATTCTAAACTTGCATTTTACAGGTAAACTTTGGACTATTACAAGTGAAATTATCCAGGAAATCCAGGAAGAATCAAGCTTTATTTTTAAATTAAAAATTATAGGTAAAAGGCGTAATTTGTATAGCGATAAAAAAAGTTATCTTCTAATAAAAAATAACTATATATTTTATTACTTGTTCACGAAACTATAGCTATCTATATCTATTCTATTGCCGTAATACATAGGACGGAAAGTAGAAGAAAAATATAGGCATTCTGGAGAGACTGCAGTGATAAATTCTACCAATCCAGCCAGAATTTAGAATGCCAAAAACTTCTTGAGAAAAGAATATAATAAGAACTTGATATTACGTTTCTAATCTATAGAACTCTTAGAAACCCCACAAATATCTGGTATTATGGAGGGTTTCTCTTACTAAAGATAAGGTTTTAAATATAGACTTTCTATTAAAAATACATGTTTTATTTTATCTCTCGCTAAGCCTATATCAATTTTGTTGTATAAAAAGAAAATATAGAAATATTTTATAGAGCTTTATTCGAAATTTATGGGCAAATGCGCACGCGTACTGATAACAGCGACAACAACTAAAAAAGCATGACAAATCTTGGAATATAACAATTGCCATATAATATTTATATACACATATATATAGAGAGGTATACCCATATATATATAGATATATATACACCTATAGAGATGTCGCTCGCTGTTTGTCAACGTTCTCAGTACATAGGAAGTGCCAAGACAATAAAAATGCACGATATTATTTTATCGGTGTTCGGTTAATTGTTGTTGTTGTTGTTGTTGTTGTTGTTGTTGTTGTTGTTGTTGTTGCTGTTGCTGTTGCTGTTGCTGTTTGCTGCAGCAGGTGAGTATTTTGTGTAGAAGACTTCTTGTTTTTCCATCCACTACTCGTAGAATATGTGAGCTTATTGCCGTATATCTCATATCTTCTTCTGGTTTCTACCCAAGAAATTGAACAAAAGTCACATACTCGCGCCATCCGTCCGGTCTGTCCGGCAGAGGAAGAGACTCAGAGAATATGTGAGAAGATTTTGCAGATGGCAAGAGAGAGAAACCCAGGTAAAAGTCAGTTACTAAATTGTAACTGCTGAGAGTACAGATAGTTTTAGAATTTATGAATCCAAAATGAATATTGGGGATTTTGAGTTCATTTTTCACACATATAAAACTCACTGCAGTCACTGGAAATCGCCTATATATATAGTATATAGTATAATGGGTAAAAACTTGTGTACTTTTTGCTATGCCTATTTTCATGTAAGTATGCAAAACACGTTTTCCAATTAAAACCTAAAAAAAGAGGCTAAAATGAAAATTAAAATTATAACAAAAAACAAAAAAGAAAAATGCAAACGTAAAGCGCCACAACAAAAAAAAAAAAAAAAAATGGGAATTATTTGGAGCATTGTGCGGGTCCAGGGAGCTTTAACGAGAGGCTCGTCGTCTCCATTTCTCAGGGTAGCCACCTTTCGTAGTGCTGACTCAGTTGACAGAGGCGGCAGCGCCTACCCTGAGAAGTTGAAGCTGTTTTTTGTTTTTTTTTTCTTTCCATTTGGCTCATTAGAGTTTTCTATGTCAGAAGGTGGCTTTATATTACCCAGTCGGAGTCGGGAGTCGGGAGTCGGAGTCCTACACAGTGTTTGCAACCGAATATGCAGAACAAGTTTGAAAAATGCGCTTGAATTGCGCTTTTGCATTTTCTGGGCTGCAGTTTATAATTTTTTTTTCATTTTATTTACTTATTTTCGCTTTTCTTCTCTTGTTTTTTTTTTAGGCTAATGCGGGTCATGCCCCCCTTTGTGGCACGTGCGTTGCACGAAACTTAGGACACGTGTTGCTGCTGCAACCAGCATGACTACCTAGCGACTATCGTCACCTCTTCCCTAACTTCATCTATGTGAAATACCCTATAAAAATTGGTTTAAAGTGTATACTAAATTCGTAGAAAAAGCAAGTATTTCCTATATACTAATGGAAGCTACTCTTAACCGGTTCGGAGTTTGAGTATCCTTTAAAATGCATACAGCTTTCTACTGGATTTGAGCTAGAACTGAGCCAGTTTTTCCAACATTTTATAGGTTTTGTATCTTTGTATCTCAGCATCTGGTTTCAGTAACTATTTAAAAGATATTAATCTGAAATTCCACATAAATCTCTTTTGGATAATTATTAGGCATTTCTGAAAGTTTCCACAGGTTTGCTTCTAAAACACCAAAGTTATAGAAGATCAACAGAGTATCTCCTAGTCGCCCAATATTATTTTTTCCTTTTTAGGGTCCAAAATTCTGTGGGCTTCGTTTAGTCAACCGAAAGCAGCCGAAAGTCCGGCACATGTGTTTTTTTTTTTTTACACCCCCAATTTATGATTCAGTCTAGCGCAACTATAGTAGTCTATTAGTAGGAATAAAATGAGAATTAAATAAAATGAAAACTTCGGGGCAGTCTCATGACTCAGCATACAGAACGATTCGAAAAGTTTACCCAAAGTCTAAAGAAGAAAAAAAAAGTCAGTAATATCCCGCAATTAACACAGTGCATGAAATTTTTGTTTATGAAATTGGATCAATCGTTTATGATATTTCGCTTGCCTGTTGCTTTTTCCCTTCTTTTTTTACGGGGAGGAAGCTCTCAATGGCTTTTTTTCACTGACTGAAGGCGCGTCTCTGCGAAACTTTATACACATGTATTGGTAGAAGTACTCATACATACACACAGATTTGTATACATATACTCGTACATAAGGCATATATATAATTATTTTTCAGCCTTTTGTTTTGATCGTAGCATCGCGTAAAGCTCACTTTAAGACTGTCTCGCAAGTGGAATTTCTTCTAAAAAGAATAAAAATCTTTTTTGTATTTCGTTACTCAATGAATTATAAAGAATTATTGACAGATTGGTAGAAAGTCTTTAAAGACAATTTGTAGAATTCTTTTTCCAGACTGACTTGACTTGACTTTCCTCGGGCGACGCCGGCTAGTTCTATTTCTACAGGTTGTTGTCAAAGAAGGTACGAAAATTCTTTGACAAAAATAGATTAAAGTTTTTATAGAATCTCATGGCTAAACCGGATGGAAGTTCTTCTATATAAAAAAGAAAAATATAGACGATTACTATAAAAGTCTACAACGAAATCTTTGGAATCTATAGCTTAAATTATATAATACTCCAATTCTAGTCAGATAACATAATTTTGAGTTAGTTTTTAGTGAAATACTTGGAAATTTTAACCTGCCTCACTAATTGCCTATTTAGGCGAGAGAGAGAGAGAGAGAGAGAAAGAGAATCTTTTGAGATCCGAGGTTCTGCGTAGCAAATTGAAAAATTGCGGGGGGAGGCGGAGAGCAAAAAGAAAACAAAACAAAACGAAAAACCAACTGTAGAAAAACAAATGTAGAAAAACATTCCAAAGTCAGTCAAAAGCAGGCAAAAGATGGAACAGATTTTTCTATATATCCCATAGGAATGCATATTTCCTTTAGCATATAGTGAAAAGTATATAGGAAAAGTACGTAGAACAAACCACCTGAGAATGCACTAAACGAATGTATTACCGGAATATGTCTTGGGTATATAAACACATATATATATATGTATATATATAAATACATATTTAGGGGGGGTCTGGAGCAAAGTCTGGGTGAACAACAACAAAAAAAAAAAGAAGAAAAATCACAACAAGTGCAACAATTGTGACATTTGTGCTGTTGTTTTTATTACTCGTACCTTATGAGTAGTCTGACGACGCGACTAGGGAGAAACGTAACAAAAAACAAAGTCACAAAATCTAAAGAATAGAAGAAAAATAAAAACAGAAAACATGAATCAGAAACCGACAACCGACAACCGACAACGGACAACTAAAAAAAAAAAAAACTACAATAACTGCTGATCATGACTTTTGGTTGTGCGAATCGGCGAGGCGGCGCTGCGTTTTTCATTGAAAGGCACGTGCGAGGCAGGGGTTAATAATGAGCTCATTTCGCATGGGGGAGGCACCTGAATGGGTGTTCATTGGGCAAATGATCGATCAAATAAAATCGATTACTATCGATTTGTTTATGACATTATTTGTAACACTTGAAAGCTCTTCATTGACTGCTTTGGGTGTAAATGTCAACTAGAATTGTTTATACATAAATTTTTCTACTGACTGCAGTCTAATCGTTACTATCGACACTGTTATCGATTTGCAAACTCACCTGCTCTGCAGTACTGGGCTGAGCTGTGTGGTGAAATAGCTGCTGTGCTCCGGTGAAAGGCTGCCGTAGCTGTCCCTATGCAAACCACTGCTGGGTGGTGCACTGGTTAATTGGGTGAAGCTTTGCAGGGTTGCCACGTCGTTGGCATGAGCCGATAAGCCATGGGAGGGTGAGGGCGAGTCCCCACCCACCGAACTTGTCGAATTATTGTGATGATGATGATGATGAAGTTGCTGCTGTTGTTGTTGTTGATGGTGTTGTGCCAAATGATGATGTTGCAGGTGCTGGTGATGATGATGTTGCTGCTGGTGCTGCTGTTGCTGCTGCAACAATTGATCGTGTGTCATTGAATAAATGGCAGCATTGGCATCCTTTAGAACTTGTAAATCCGAAACAGATGTCAACATATGATAGCTGGAACTATGATTATCATCGAAACACTCATCCTTCAGCGTATCCTGTATGACCTCATCAATATTTGGCGTATTGCTGGCGTGTGTGGTATGCGCAATAACTGAATTGGCGGCAGCTGCTTGTGCCACCGCAACAACATGTTGCTGCAACTGCTGATGTTGCTCGTGTGCGGCAGCAGCAACTGTTGCGCCGCCAACACCGCCACCGCCGCCAACACCACCACCGCCATAAACGCTATAAAGCGTAAAATTGTTGCGCATTACGGGATCCGTGCTGCTGCTGCTTGTGTTGCTGGTGTCGTAGAGATGGGAGTGCGTATGCGGATGATAGGGGAAATGCGCCAATAAATGCTGTGAAGCGGCCAATGCATAAAATTCGCTCTTCTCCTGTTGCTGTTGTTGCTGCTGCTGTTGATTGGTGGCGTGTATTGCTGCTGCTGTGCTGCTGCTGGTTAAATCGTAGGCGCAATTGTTATAAGCTAACCAACTGACGTGCTGCTGCTGCTGCTGCTCCTGTTGCTGCTGCTGTTGCTGGCTTAGCACTTGTTGCTGCACAAATTGCTGCTGCTCATAGATTTGTTGTTCAGCCTGTAGTTGCTGCTGCTGCTGTTGCTGTTGCTGATGCGCATAGTTGGCTATAATAACAGAATTGTTTAGACCGCGATAATGCAGCGGCACCTCATTGCTTGCAACAGTTGCTGTTGTGTTGATGCTGCTGGTTGCTGCAACAGGCGCGGTTGCTACTGTTTGTTCTTGTTCGTTGTTTATTTCACTTTTAATTTTGTTGTCAACACTTTCACTCGCGTCGCTTTGCTGATTATTATTTATCACTAATACCGGCAAAGTTGTTGTTTCAGTTGATGTTGTTGTTGTTGTTGTTGCTGCTGCTGGTGCTGCTGCTGCAGTTGTTGTTGTTTCATCACTTATCTCACTTTTGCACTTATCAACAATTTTGTAATATTTATCGCTAGTTGTTTCACTTTCTGTTTTGGGCTCTACTTTATCTGGACTTTTGTTATTAGCCGCTTCGCCTGCAACAACATTGCTTGTGACGTCACAATTGTCATAAACAAAAATTGCTGCTGCTGCTGCTGATGTTGTTGTTGTGTTTGTTGCTGCTGCTGATGCGCTTGCTTCCGTTTGCTTCGCTGTTTCGCTGGCAACTGATGTCTGAGCCTTCGACTCAAATGTCGACGATAAATTCGCTGTGGCAGGCGTCGACGCTGACGTTGACGTCGACGTCGCTATTGCCGTAGGCGTCGCTGCCTTAGCGCGCTGTTCTTCTTCTGCTGCTGCTGCTGCTGCTTCTTCTTCATCGCCGTTCTCCTGTCGTTCTGTCTCTTTCTGTTGCACTTGCGAGTTGTATGAGACAACGGCGGCGGCGGCGGCAGTGCCTGTTGATCCTGCTGTTGCTCCTTTATGCACTGCTTGCTTGCTTTTGGCACTGCTTGCCAGCGCTTTACTTATTTTCATTTTCGCTGCACTAGCCAACAAATTATTGGGCACACGCGACGATACACACGGCACACTGCTCAACTTATCCTTATCCTTGCTTTTGCCACTAGTCTTTGTCATAATGTTGACACAGTGTGCGCAGTGCAGAGTGCACAGTGCACAGTGGTTTAATGCAATTGCTCGCTCTCCTACTCAAAATTTGTAATAGTAATGCGCGCTGATCCACGTACGTGTCCGTGTCCGGCGCGTTTTTCATACAAACTGAGCTACAGCACACGCTTAATTTCAAAACGAACAAAAATCATAAAACACAAAAAAAAAAAAACACACACAAAAAGTGTTTTTAAAACAGAAATTCAAATCAATACATACACACATAATTTTATTCATGGAATATAAGCACAAAAGCAAATCCCCAGACTCCAAATCGTTCGCACGCTCTCTCTCCCTCACTCTCTTTCTATTTGGGCCTCTCTTTAGTTTAGTTATTTGCCTCCCCCTGCCATTCATACAATACAATTTTGCACTTTGCCTTTTCCTTTGCTCCACATGCCGTTATAATCATAATTATTATGCATGTTCCTCTTCTACACAGCTTCTAACGCAGCAGCGCCAGCAACAACAACACAACACTTGGCGCTCGCTTTAGCTTTCAGCTTGCGTTCTCTCGCTCATTTAGTGGTGTGCTCTCTTTGTATATTGCGCTCTCTTCCTTCTGCCTCTGCCGGCACAGCAGGCAACGACGTACCTTATCGCACACACGTTGAACGCTTAGCGCACTGCGCTGGTTGCTCTTTCTCACTCTCTCTCTCTTTCGCTCGCTCACACAACTGCGCGTCGGGTTTAAGCAACGCCTCAAAAACAACGCACTGGAGGGAGGCGCAGGCCAAGCCGGGCCTACGCTCTTCTTGTTGTTGTTTTTGTCGTTGTTGTGGTTGGCTGTTGCCAGCCTCTAAATATATACACATACAGCATAGTATATATAGATATATATGTATTGTATATACATATGCATATGCATGTGTGCAAGTAACAACAATTAAACCTAATGTGCCAGCAACAGTTTAAGCTAGCACACAGATAATAAGCATTATTGAATCCCATTGAATATATTATTTATTAATGGCTCTGCGCATCTAAAACCCATCACTAAAAACTATTATTTACCTATTTTTTTACATGTATTTTTGTCTCCTAAGATAGGAATAAAGAAGCAAATTTAAACAACATGAGAAAATGAGAATTTTCCTGCTCGATTCGTAGGTTAGAAATAAAAAAAAGCTCTAGGGTGGATCATCCTGCAAGCCCAAAGTTTTCTCTTTTTAAACAAAATGAGGTTCAAATTTCATTTAATTATGACTATAAATACACTCACAATATATAAATTAAATCGAAATTCAGCAAAAATACATTCCTTTGCAGAATGGAAAATAAATTTCAAAATGTTTCTTAGTTTTATTTCAATTAAATATCAATTGTATTAGGTATACTCCTTCTCAATATTTCTGATTTGGGATCCCCATAAATAAATCAGCTTAAGCATTTGATCATTTATTTCGCTTTGGTTAATACTTTTCTGGGCAACTCTTTGCAATTGAGCGTAAAATTATAAT
This sequence comes from Drosophila repletoides, assembly GCA_018150835.1. Classification (NCBI taxonomy): domain Eukaryota; kingdom Metazoa; phylum Arthropoda; class Insecta; order Diptera; family Drosophilidae; genus Drosophila; species Drosophila repletoides. Next base: position 1,285,760 of record JAECWQ010000202.1, read on the forward strand.
AAGTGGAACCTAAAGGAGAATTAAAATTTTTGAAAATTCTAAAAGAACATGCGTACTTTCAACGGGTAGACCTAGAAACTCTACGAAAACTACAAGTATTTTCATGCACATCAAGAGGGGAAAACATAAAATTTCATACGAGACGCGTGTAGAATTTCATAAGACGCGCCTAAGGATATGCGCCGAGAGCGAGCAGGGAGAAAGGCGCCGTGAGAAAATAAAATTGAATAGAGAGGTCGATAGGAAAGTCTCTAGACTTTCGCCAATTCCCGAGACGTCGCGCCAAAACAATATATATATTCTCGAAAGGTCGTAAAAATCGGAATATTTTTATGCACTTGAGAGAGACTACTGCAAGTACTTCTAATGGCTGATTAAAAAATTGTTAGATTTGAACCAGGACGAACGACAAAGTCGTAAAAGAAGTTTTTCGGATAGTTTTTATAGCATTTTTATCGTTATTTGAATAGGCGGCACCAACGATCTGTTTGGACATTTCGACAACATTTTTACGATCCTACGGGTAGAAGAAGAGTACAAAAAAAAAAAAAAGAAAAAACTAGGCGACTCGTCAAGTGGGTCGGGCTCTGATTTCATTTAACCTCTGTGGCAATTTAAAAATTATAATACTTATGTTATTAAGAATCAACGGAATACGTGAAAAAATGAATTATTTAAATTTTTATACTGATAACACGAGAACAGATCGCAAAGTTGGCAGACGAACTCAGAACGTCTCCCGGGAGGCCGACGTACGATTTTTGTTTACACTTTTGAAATTGACATCTTATGTAGAAGTATGTACGCTCTTACATATATATTACATATTTCTATATATTTATTTTATTTCTATTTGTTTTTTTTTTCTTTCTTTTTTTGGTTGCTTTAACGTTCTGCCTCATTAACAAATTTTCAATTTATTCAAAAAACAAAAAAAAAAATATTACGTATATATACAATTTATTTCCATTTTCAATATTGGGCTCATAGGTTGCATGTGTCAGTGATTTATATAGAACTTTAACCTTAAACTTGCATAGACGTCACACAATATTTGTTAACACGCGTTTCATGCATGTCGGATCTCTCCGAGATTCTTCTTTGAAATTCTTCTGAAAAGTATCCTAACTATTCTCTATGATTACCAAATATTATCAGCTAAAAAAAGCATATATTTTATAGCTCAAAATAGCCTTGACGATTCTGATATTTCATTAACAGCCGAGTGGAAAAAGATCAGGATAAATCGAAAGATTTTGTATCTATAAATTTCAATATTGAAACAAACTAAAGAAGAAATAATGAAGAAAAGATATTCCGCTTAAAAATCGGTTCATTTTTTACCAAAACAATGAAGAGAGTTTCGCAAAAATTAAGGAAAAAGTTAAGAAAAAATCTAACTATTTATTTGTAATTTTATTGAGTTCGCTTAAAAATCGGATAGTTTTAGACAAAGTTATGGAACTTAAGTTTAAATAGAAAATTTCAACTTTTAAACCAAATAAACTAAAATTTCTAACAATAAGAGAAGGAATCCAACTCGTATTCTCTTTTAAAGAACGAAGCCAGAAAAAGCCAGCTGTCTCACAGTCTAGAAAAAACTTAACCCACATGTCACACTTGAAGTTCCCACTGGGAAATGTTATGCTTTGCTAGGCCCGATAAGGTACCTATATAGCTATACCGTTTCTTTTTTTTGTTTTTGTTTGTTCTTTTTAGAGTATTACAAGCCTTATAAATAAAATGCATTGGGCACAAAATGCTAATAACGGTAGACGACCTCAAAAAGGAACAGACTGTAACTAACCAAGTCAGGGTTAAAGACTGAGAAAATTAAATTAAAAAAAAAAAAAAAAACGTTTGAAAGTTTTGAAAGGAGTGCGTGTCAACAAACAAATCTCGGGGCATAAATCATCAATGAGCCGTAGAAAATGTCGAAATGCTAATGATGTGATTTATTATAGCCGTAGTATATCCCTAAAGGATAATGCTAGAAGTGCTGTGTTTCACACTCGAATGGCAAGTGTTAATGGACCGCACCGCAGAGCGGTTCATCTTCGAACCGAAATTAAAAAAAAAAAAATATCAAATGAACAATGTTTATGGCAAAAAACAAGAAAAACAATAAACCTCTAAAAAAAAACATGCATATAATGAAGCATATAAAACCATAGAGTTTGAAATTCAGCATTTTTATATACACTCGGAAAAATAGAAGCTGAATTGAATAGCCAACTGAAAGCGTTTTTCAAACTGTTCAGTTCAAAAATAATATATATTTCTTTCCGATTTTAAACTTGTGGAATTTTAGATGAGTTTGGAGGAAGCTAAAGCCACAAATTCTTGAACAAAAACCGGAGTTGTGAGTGGAGCGCTCTCTGGAACAATTTTCTCTTCTATTTTATATACCATGGAGCATTGTTTTTTTGAGTGTAGAATACATAAAATACTCTATTTGTATATCCCACGAGACTTGGATATGTTTAGTATATACCAGAATTATTTATGTACACGCAGAGCCACACTTAAGCCCTCGTCTTAACATTATTTTGACATATTTATGGTTGCCCGAAAATTGGGTTTTTCTTTCCTGGGCAGACTAACAAGTGTCAACTACAGCCCGAACCAAGCTGAACCCACAAAAAAGAACTCATCTCACATATCACGTAGCGCTGATATATTTATGCCTTTTTAATACACTATTCCCGAAGACTCTCCTAAAGCCACAAATAGAGAAGAAACTGGCATTATCCTTTTCTAGTTTATCTGATATTATTTCGCACTTGAAGTACACCAATCTCTCGCTCTCTCTCTCTCTCTTAAGAGAAGCACGGGCAATTATCAGCATCGTTATCTGGTAGGAATATGAGCATGATGGCTATTAGTTCTACTGGTTTATGGCTTTTGATAATATCAATTAAAAAACCCGCAACAAAAGTCAAGTGTCTTTGCGGTCTCTCCTCTCCTCTCCTCTCTTCTCTTCTCCTCTCGCCCTGTTTTCGGCTGCTGCACAATTGGTCTCTTATCAAGTCCGCTTTACGACCCTTAACAACATGTCTTTAACACTCTTTTAATTGTAATGCATTTAATTCCCTTTTCTCAGTTTCTGATAAGGATATTTGTGGGCGGAATTACAAGAAAAGATCAATCGAATTTTGAATGCAATTATTCTAGGATTCTTAGAAGAATTTCATATTTTTTTACCATATAAAAATCGGCTATTTAAAGAGGTTTATTAAAAGGTTTTCATACTAAATTCTTTGGTTTTCAAAAATAAAATATTTAATTTATCTCTTATTTATCTGTTCCATAATATTAAGTAAATTTAGTCTGATAGAACTAAAAAAAATCTACAATGTAATTTTTTTAATGTTTTCTCTTTTGTTTATTGTTATTTATTATTATTTCTCATTTGTGGGGCTCTGGTTTCCATATGGCTGCTAAGAAATCAACTTAAATATCAAGTAACAACAACAAATTTGTACAAATTACCCAATCAACTTGGCTAATTTCCAATATAAACAATTAAATCCGGAGTGAAGCGCCTGAGGTAACCAATATAATAAATAAACAAATAAACACACACAGCCCAAAACCTCTTAGGGATCTCGGGAACCTTTATGCAATATTAGTCACATATTTGATGCACATTTCAGAATTGATCAGAGTTTTTTCCCACAGGTAAAAGAAAACAGCACTTGAACCTATTTAAATAGACGTAATATTCGAAAAAATAATAAAAACTGTCGAAAAGCCACGATCAAACCAACTGATCAGCACACCAATCGAGTCGGCCATTTCGAAGGGATTTCAGGTAGATTTTTATTGGTCAGGTAAGCAAAAAGGTGAGCAATTTGTTCAAAGGTAAACAACATAAAATGGAAACACGCGCCGACAGGATCAGAATTGATCGTGACAACAGTTCTATTAGGGTTCTTCTCCTGGGTTATTCTTACCCCTAAGAGGGTAGACCTCTGGGTCTGGTTTTGGTTCTGTTTCTGGTTCCGGGTCTAGTCGTTCGTGCCAAAGCAAATAAACAAAATGGTCATAAATTTATGTTGGCTGTCGAATGTCAAGTAAAATAAGTTTTTATTTCCTTTGTTTTCGGTTATATAATTTTTAAATATTTTTCTTTCTCTTCTAGGTTGTACCTGGCGCTGTCTAATTAGGGCGTCTACCTTTAGGCCTAGGAATATACTGCGGTTTTTTAGCTAAATGCTTCTTTGATGATCTTTTAACTGCCTAGCAGTGGGCGGTGACTGGAAAAATTGGACAGACTTATCAGAATTATGTCTCGAGATTAAACAAGGAAATAATATATTCAAAAATGTCAAACTATCGGTCGAAAAATTACACTTTTCCCAGCACTCTTTTCAGTCTGCAAGGGTATGTAATATTCGGCGCGTCTCTACTAGTTTTAGCTTAAATAAATTGTTTTTATTTCATAAATTATTTACTGAGTTATCATTAAGTTTTCATCAATGAATTGTTGAATTAAATTTTCTATTTTTCGTGAATCGTATGAACAACCTTATTTTTACTGCTATGAGAATTTTAGGATGTCCTTGTTAGACTGCCGAGCCGTGTTTATTTATCAAGCACGTGTCAGTTTTTATTCATTCATATTGCTCTACATTACTCTCAGAATTTCCACATTAAAAACCAATTAGTAATGTGTGAGCCAAGTGAGCCAATAACAACAATTCATTCATCAGCAGCCAGGAATTTCCCAGGGAAATTTATGAATGAAAAGTGAAAACGAAACCAGAAAATCATCAAAGAACCCAAAACTCATTAATTTTTATGCCTCAAACAGGGGACTACTACCATTTTTGGCAGTGAAAGTAAAGTGAAGTAAAGTAAAGTTTTGGGTAATTAAACTCTGTTCCTACTCGTAGCCGTAATACAAATTCGTCTGAGGGACGGCAACTGGGTCTGAGGTCTGAGCTCTGAGCGTCAACCAGGTCTTGGTCATATCCTGTTAAACACAATTTACGAACAGGTAGAATCACAACAGGTACTTAAAACCAAACCAGAGACACGCGTGCTGTCAATGAAGAGGCCTCCAAGTAGAGCAACTATAGAGTAGTAGGTGCGGTCTGGGTTTCTACACAGAAAGAAATAAGTACCACTAAAAATTAATGCTACCTTTCTTCATGTCTAGTTTACATAATACACAATTTCCTTAGCAATAAAGCACAAAATCCTCTAAATAAACTTCTAACTATAAGGTAACTTGAGATAAATTCAGGGGAGTATTACTTCATTTATATGCACTTATTTCAAGCATATTTTTACTTCATTTAAATTTGAAATTTAAAACTAAAAAAATGATTAAATTGAGTATTTTTTAACTTAATTTAAGAATACAGTTCTTTTTTTTTCACTGTATTTATGGATCCTAGATATTGGCTCACTTTTGTGTACTATTTAAGTGCTGGCCACAAAATGTATCTTTTTGTGACTTGTATCTTGTGAGTTGTACGAGTTTTTTTGTTGTAACTTGTATCTGTTGCTATTTGTTTGTTGTTTATTTGTCTTTCGGAATTTCACAAAATTCCTTTTATACGCTACAATTTTTTATGTTTAATTTGAGTAAGCACACACGAACATGTGTCTCTTTTTTTTCCCTCCTCTTCTTTGGTTTTACTATTATTTTTTTTCTTCTTTTTTTTGCGGTATTTGTTGTCGCGGTTTCCTCCATTGTTCTTAGGCAAACCTATTTTTATTTAGATACTCTGTTTGCCAGGCATTTTACAAGAATATGTCATCCTCCCTGCACGTGTTGCCTATTTGCAGAGAGTCCAAGACGTGGCTGAGTATCACGGTATTCAAATAGACCGCTGCCTAGTAAACCCATTTCTTTTTTCATATTACTGGAAAATTACCAACGAATAACAATTGCAACAATGTATTTTATAATAAAATTAATTTTAAATATATTCTATATACGTTTAATACCCTTTTAGCGGGTATGACAAGCTGTTGGAAACATCTCCGACTATAAAAAGTTTATATATTGATTGATATTGATCAAGACGAGAAGATATAATCGTGTCCTTCAGTCTGTTTCTAAGCCGGATCGAACTCATATATCATATAGCTATTATAGACCCCAAAGTCGAAGTATGAAAAAATTTAATATTTCTAAAGATATTTTAATGAAATTTACAAGTTGAATGTAAAAATATTGGTTTCTCCGACTGGATAAAAATAATTGGGATCGAACCACTATATAGTCTAAGCAAGCGGTGCAAAAGTTGTTGTATGGAAAGTTTCTATGTTCCTAAAGAAAAGCACATTTTCTAAACGCATACCAAAGCTATATAGATCGAACTACTATATCCAAACTAAATAAATTTTGGAAGAATTCTCCAATGTGATAGGGTATATATAGTTCGGCGTGCCTAAGGTGGTCTTTCCTTACTAGACTTATATTAAATATGGCCGTCTTTAGGCTGAGCTTTGACAGGAAGTCGACGGATATATAAACATATATATATAAACATTCATAAATATTTATACATAATATAATATAATATATATATATATAATTAATTTACATACATATATATTTCTTTTGTTTTTAAATTCCTTTGCGGCGACGCGGCAACAGCGCTTTTTTTTTATTTTTGTTTTCCTCAATATACTTATATATTTTTTTTCATATATTGCTTTTACTGTAGGGGCCTATTGATAAGGCCGTCATTGCCCGACGACCGCATACAAACATACAAACATATATATGTATGTATGTAGGTATATGTATATGAAAAAAATGTAAAATAATGTACGTACTTATATAGAAGTCGAGGCAGCACAGTTTTTGCTATGGGCAGTCAAACACATTTTTATATATATGAGTACAGTGTGTATATGGAGCACTTGTTGAACACACACACCGCATCGCCTTCAACCCCTCAACCCCTACTCCAAAAACTAACACCGCTCCACGGTGCCCCATCCCCATCCCCATTCCAAGAGACGAAAACGCCTCCGCGTGTTCGCACTGAGCGCTGTGCTTTGGGTTCGTTGTTCGTCATGCTGGTTTCATGTGATCGCCATAATTCTTTATATATTCTTTGGGAATAAGCATATACTCGATTATATATAGGGTCTAACTGCCATATAACCTTAAAACTTGGAGCATATATAAGTATATAAGCTATTAACTGAAACATACAAGTGTAAATGGTCCAAGGTTCCTTTGGTTTCCTTACATAAAGTGCAAAAGAAATATGGAAAAAGTCTGAGAAAGGCATTAAAGATAGGCCAAGTTCAGCTCAGAGCTCTATAAGCTAAGAGGTATTTATCTTTAGCTATAATATTCCCAAGGTTTAGCTTCTAGTATTAAAAACTTTTCAGTAGTTTAACTTTCTTGCTCCGATAACCCAGGCTCGAAACCAGTTTTGGATTAAAAAATAAGCGAATCGAGTTCAGCGACCAATTCGAAATGAACCAGATATAGAGATAATAACAATAGTTAAAGATCTGGGCTCCAGCCGGCCCTCTTCAAACCTTTATCTTTTCGAAAATTGAAACCGCCTTTCGAAGTGGCGAATGAAAATCCTCTTATATAAATCGTGAAATCGTGAAGCATAGGTATAGTTATAGGATCAAAAAGTTTTTATCTTATTAATTTATATGTATATATATAATATCATCATGCTATATTCATTCTTGAACACTTACAATGCAGTGGAGAGCTAATTAAAGTCCTTAGTCATTATGACGCGTGTTCGCGTTCAGCTTCGTCTTCGGTTTAGTTCGGCCTGGGAATAACTGAATCACTGGATAGTACGAGAGGTATTCGTAATCCAGGGCTGGCTTGAGATCCGTTGCGCTCATTATGAGGGGCGTTTGACTAGAGGCACACACACAGACACACATGTGGTCTGGGTCTATGGCCTGTCTGTGCCGGAGACTGGGCATCTGGTAGTGTTAAGTAAGCGTTAAATTTGTAATTTATTTGAGCATTTCGTAGGCGTTAACCTTGTTTATGCGACCGCAGCAACAAAAAAAAGAAGAGAAGTCTCGAAAGTGACAACTCTTTCGGGGTTTCCGGGCGCCCCTGGACTGTTGGTTAAACTCTTCGCGTTTTGTGGTCAAATATTTTTGGCAGGAGTTTCCACATGCGCCGGCGCAAACCTCTATATACATTTTTTTTTTTCACCTTAAAAATGGTGATTATCACCGCGGCACAGCCCACCAAAAAAGAAGAGGTGGAAAAGAGATGGAAATGGGAAACCGGAAAACGGCAAACGGGAAATGGAACACGGCAGAAAACCCGCATCTGTACCGAAACTGAAGCGATCCGAGCGTCGACTTACTACTACAACTTTTCAAATGCTACTCGTGAGACGGGGTCTCTCAGTTCCACCAAAGCAATACGAGTAAAATATTCTTGATTAAAACTTATCAGAGCACATTTCATATCACCTTTTCAAAAACGCAGCAACAACAACAACAACAACAACAGTAAATAACACCCAATGAGTAACGCTCGTCAGCTCGGTAGAGCTATTTTATATATGTATTTGTGTATATATTATCGGAGAAACGGTCGAACTCGTTCCCCAAACCCCGATTTCCCCGTAGTTTGGACAGCCGCAAGATATGGCTATCTGAGCCGGCATACGAGTATTACCACCCCAGCCCCACTGACGCCTGAGCAAGCGAGATAGCTACACAGAGAGCAAGAGCCAGAGAGAGAAAGAGAATCCAAACCCGATTTGATTAAGTTGCATCACGCGTCTGTCGCGCGACTATACTTATCGGACCAACTGTTTATATGTCTATCCCTCTCTTTATATATACACACACAACATTCGTATATCCTTATCAATTTTTCTATAGGTTTTTTTTTTTATTTTTTATTTTGGTGACGATGACAACGGAAACTTGGGAAACACCGCCAACACTCAACACTCAACACTCAACACTGATTGCCCACTATCTGAGGCAGAGCAGTCAATGTAAGGAATAGTAGGAAAAATAGCATAAGATCATTGCATGATCATCATTCAAAACTAGGTGGAATTCTAGAAAAATTAACTTAATTTAAGCATAGTTTAAATGGGGTTTTAACTAGGCTACAAGCCCAGTTAGAGGCGAACCAGTTTAAGCCAGGATATGCGACTATTTTACCAGCTTTGAACCGTCAAGACAAAGGCTAAAGCTGAACTTGCAGGGAACGTTTAAATTTAGCTTCAATATCTTAAAGGGAATACAAATTGGGTTTGACCTTAGATCCATAAAAGTTTATCGGAATATATTCCAACTCTATTTACTATAAAAAAAATAAAAAAATATATATATGACTCAAGGTTCCAACCAAAACTCGGAGCTGCGGTTCCAGCTTGAACTTAAACCGCAAAAATTTGAATTTTACTATATATATAAACATATTTTTATAAAATTTCTATTATAAATATGTTTGTTTATATATATTTATTCTTAATTAATAATGTCTGAGAAGCGCTTCATTATTTTTCACGTGCCCCGTCTGCTTTTTATGGGGTCGCATGTTTTTGAAGGCAGATCCGGCTCGACATATTATTATTTTCACGTATTATAATTATATTAACTGAACTTTAACATTTTGTGCATTAGAAATATATATTAATCTGATTATTAAGTGCTCCTGCAAGCAGTAAAATCAGTTGTCTAATAAGTTTCTATAGGGCTTGATCCAGAAGAATATTACCTTAAATTATTGTAATCATTTCAATTTTTTTGGAATATTACCTAAAGTCAGTTTAGAATTTATGGAATAGTTGTGTTTCCATATAGAAAAGATCGTTTTTAGATTGAAATCTCCAGGAAATTCGAATGACTAGTACTGAAAACAACAATTTCCTTTGGATCTGATAAAATTAAATAAATAAATAAAGCAAAACTCCAATGTGTCTGCCAAAAAAAAAAAAAAAAAATATAAACAAAAAAAAATGATAAATAATAAGTTAACATAATAAAAAACATGATAAGTAAAAAATGCTTTAGGGAATTTCTCCTAGAAATGCCGAGGCGCCTATGACGTCATGAACAGAGATAAAACCTAAGTAAAATGGTGAGTGCTAGGCTAGAAAATACCCAGTAAATTCTTAAAAAACAATATTGAGTTTGTACTAAAAATCAACAAAAAGTAATTGTAAAAATATATATAGAAAAAGGGATTTACAATCTTCAACATTTAGTTTATTGTATATGAAATCTAATAATAATTAATAAGGGAAATCTTTTCTTCAAAGTTAAGATTACCAAAGACATGAAACATGGAAGGATCACCGAAGGGTGAAGGGTATTAAGTAAACACAGAGGCAACATATTGCAAACTCTGTTCCAAACAATGCTACTAGAAAAGTCAGATAAGAAGGTAAATAACCTGCATAAAGAGAAAAAAAAGAAAAGTTTCAGTAGGCGCCGATCCTTTACTACTTCTTTTCGTGAAGAAAGGGCCCGGATCCTAAAACTGATAATAATGCGAGGTCATACATACAAACATACACATATACATGTATGATTTAAAGTATGTGGGTGTGGCCGCCGCCCTATCAAGCAAGAGCCCGGAAGACGCATTGTGGGCAAAAGATAAAAACGAAGAAAGACTCCAGACTCCGGAGCAGCACATAAAGGTCAGGCGGGCAAGCGGGCGGGCAGGCGGGTGGGCTCCCGGGGCTTATGCTTATCTTTGGCTTTACTTGAATTTTGCTTTTGCTTTTGGTCGGTATTTTCTTTTGTTTTGCATTGTTTTCCTTACAGCGATAATATTAATTTAAATATAATAAAAATATAAATGTACATTTAAAGGGAATTGAAAAGCGAGAATAACATTTAAACGAAACACCAACAACAAACAGATAAGCCACAAATCTGAAATAAGAAAAATGTAAGAAATAAATTGAAAAATACCACAGCTGACTTTCAGAATGCGCACATTAATATTACTCCAAATACACTGAGAAAAAAAGGAAAACTCAATCTGATATGTGCTGCCCTATTAAATGTATTTGGTCAAAAGCTAGCGCTTGCTATGATCGAAAGAGTATGAAAATATGCGTACGCTCTTTGAAAATGCATTGAACAGAGCTTGCTCTTAAATTTGCGTCTTAAGTTTTAGATTTAAGAGAGAATGAAAGCTCACTTACCTGCATTGCAATGCTTTGAAGTCCCTTCGCATTGACAAATACAGCACAAAAAGAAGACACAAAAAAGTAACGGCATAATCAGGCGACTGCTCTGCTCGGTGTTTTTCTTTTCTTTTTTTTTTTGCAAAGAAAAAAGATATGCGGCAATGGAAATAACACAAATAAAACGTCGCACTAACACTTAACTCACACAGATTCATATTTATACATATAACTTATTAAATGCACTCGAAAATTGCTTCGCATCGACGAATTTAACACACACACAAAGAGAAATAACGGCACAATCGGGCGATTGCTCTGTTTGGAGCGAAAAAGGAAAAAGAAAAATGCGGCAATTGTAAATCGCGAAATAGGTAAAGGCAAATTAATAAAACTACGCACTAACACTTAATTTACTCAAATGATTTATTAATTTACTCTTATTGCCGAAAAATACCGATTAATAGCAACACCTCTTCCGCCGACACTTGCTGCCAATGGACGATTTCTAACTAATTTGCTGTTGTGCTTTCGATCAACTCCTTTTGCAAAAAGCTCAAAGCTCGAATTGAAAAAGAGAATATTCAAAGAGAATTTTATTTGGTCACTCAAGACACTGCCAATTTAGTTCCTTTTTTAAAGAGTTACGAATATTGCGATTTGCCAAGGTTCGTAAAATGCTAGACGTAATTGGCAGCTGAATTTGAGAATTAAATTTGAAAAGTTGGAGGATATACAACGATAAATTAGAACAAAAATGGCCCTAGAAACAGACAGGAAATCGTCAATATGTACATATTTTATGGGATCGGAGATGATAGTATCTCAATCCATAACTTCTATTAGACTCATACCAATTTTTGTTCTCTGTATATAAATATATATTAATATGTATGCGTATGCGTATAAATACATACATATATACAATCTTGAGCAGCATCATCGTGACGGTGCCGTAGCAGAGATAAGCATAGATTTGAAAAATAAAATCAAAAGATACAACAACAGCAAAGCTATTTAATACTGAAAAAAAAACGCATATATATAAAAAAAAAAAAAATATTGAAAAAAATATGTGTATAATGTATAAAAACGCGTCTGGTGTTTGGTAAAGGGTCAATTGTGTTTACGGGCTGCGGTCCCCGGACCCATAGTCTCCATAGTCGTTCCACTGATAAGACTGAGAACCGAGAAGCGAGCGAGCTCTGGCAAGACTAATGGATTGAAATATTGACTTGTACTTGCATTTTGAATTGAGTTCGAATTGTGTTCTTTATAGAGATGCTTTAACGCTCCTTTCTATATTCAAACCACATTTTAATAATAATAAGATTATAGACTTTTTTATAAAGAAATATATTTTTTATAATTATCCGGAACTAGTTCCACGAGTTCCGCAAAATTCGCAATAGGCGACAACCCAGAATGCAATCTTTAAGAACATATGATTATGATAAGGCGTGGGGTCTCTACGAAATTTAGATAAGCTTTGAAAACAGTCCAAGACTGATCAGCAGCCATAGAACAGCAATACGAATTTGGCTATAGAAAATGTTGCAGAAAGATCCATTTACATTTCGTCGTGCTGAAAAGGCTGATATTAAGGCAGTGCTAGAGATGATACAGGTACGAAATATAGCTATACATATAATAGAGAATAGTATTATATATGTAGCATATTCCCCTAGGAACTGGCCGACTTTGAGCGCATGAGCGAAGGACCCGAGTTGAGTGAGCAGGGTAAATAAATAGAATTCTAGGCAAATGCAACACCTTTTTTTTTAATATGGAAAATAAACTTCCATTCAATAGATCTGATACGTGATGCGGGTTTAGATGGCGGCAGGGAATATTGTCAAATTTATGTACTCCTAGACAATGCCACAAAGTAAGTTCATAGAGATAAGCGAGAACATTTTTGGGTGTCAAATTGAAAGACATTGGGTAAATATTTGCTTGAACAAACAATTTCTAAGCCAAATAATAAATCTGTTTGGCAAACATTTGGCTAGAGCTTATCACAGCATTGATAAGAAGTTGACAGCATTAAATAAACACTTACTTTTTTCCAACAGCGTTATCATTGGCTATGCGATCTGCTTTAACTCGTACTCCACCTGGCAGGGACGCTCTTTATTCCTAGAGGATCTGTATATACGTCCTGCTCATCGCAAACTCGGTGCTGGAGCACGCATCTTTCGCGAAGTATCCGCTTTGGCTATCAAATTTGGCTGCAAACGGCTAGATTTCCATGTACTTAGCTGGAATCCTGCCCGGGAATTCTATGATCGCCTGGGCGCTACGAATTTAACCAACACCGAAAATTGGCATTTTTATCGCGTGGAACAGCAACAATTACAAAAATTGGCCAAAGAACTAGAGAATTAGGCCCAAAAAACGAGGCTTTTACAATATTTTCGGAAAATAAAGTTAGATTTGTTTGAAAAAGGAGAAAGTCTTTACATTTGTCTACTATTTTGATAGGCTAGTTAACAATTTGGAGCTTACAATAATAAATAATACTTTAACTTTACATAAATATATCTATTTGAATATATTATATTAATTTGGCTGTTCACTGTTCTGCGCTCACACTTGCTATAACATGAATCTGCGTGCTTTTGGTTGAATTATAGACCTGTCCAGGCGGAAATGGATGCACCTTGGAGTGTGCATCCGTTTTGCTCTTGCCACCCGCTGTGTATTTGGACAGACGTATGCTGGGCATGGGTAAAAATCCAGTACTTAGTGGCATAACATCCAGAGATATCGAATGACTGTCCACATCCTTCATAGATACAACGCCTGCAAAATTGTGAAAAATTAAGAGATTAGATATTTCTCTCAAGGAATTAAATAAAATATAAGCATAAATTTTGTACGGTATTAAATAGTCCAATAAGGCGCCTAACTACTTGGGCAAATGAGGTTCGGTGGACCGAAGATTGGAGTAGCATATATGTAACGCCTGAAAGCATGAATAATATGAGAAAACGATTTTAAAATTCTACAAAAAGACAGAATTTTAGCAAACTGAATGAATAATGAATAGTTTCAGATGTGATTCTATATTCTATTCAGACGTTATATATAGTTTGAGGTTGGGGTGAGTTAATATAGGTAGAGCAATCTACTTGTCTGTGAGTGTGATCATAACCAAAAACTTACCCATTTCTTAATATGCATTTAAAAAGTATATGTAAATCATGTGTCAAGAAATTAGAATTGAAATAATAAGCATAAATAGATAAAAAAATAAATTCAGATAGCAAAAATTTGGACAAGCCGACGACTTACCTGCTGAGCGACCACAAACAGCCCATAAATTCTGATCATTTAGAACTTCGTACATTAAATCCACATAGGGATTCTCATTGATTTTGGTGATTTTCAAATTCAAATTGCAAACGGTGCGCAGGCGACACAATTCATTGGGTTCCAGCTGAGCCTGCAGCTTGAAGAGTGTAGAATAGTCGACCAGATCGAAGGCACAGCCATAATTCCGCCAGAGCTGAGGCTGTGTTAGTGTCGCATATTTCACCACAAAATGCACCTTGACAATGGGCAACTCATGCTCTGCTTTCAGTGGTTCCACTTGAATCTCATACAGATACGTCACCGTCAGGGATTTATAAATTTCCTGCAAAGATTTAAGAATTAGATAAGTGCTTTTGTTTTTGAAGTAAAATCAAACTTACAATTGGTTGTTGTCCCTCAGGATTGAGATCGAGTAAACGTACGCCGGGCACATCACATTTGACTACGGCTTGGTCCAGCAACAATTGTGCATCCAGACCCTTCATAATAACCTGTAGAAACTTCTGAGTGCCACACGTGTGAAGCCGGCAAGTAGCCTCCATAGCTGGCTGAAAGTCAATGGGTATCTGAAGCTCATTACGAGACCAGGGACAACTCAAGGTAATGTGATGCTCATGATGTTTGGTCACCTTGCGACCAGGCATATCGGTGAGAACCTCCAATGGAATCTTTCGCTCCTCAAATGACTTAAACTGCAACAATGGCACCTGCACCAATTGTTCAAAGCTGCCATCATTATTATAGTCCGAGGCATCGAACTCGAAAGCTTGACGCATGCGAAGATTTTTGGAGCAGCGTAGTGTAATTTTGGCATCCGGCGGAAAGATGAAACTTCCCCCAGAAACATGTAGATTAATAGGTTGCACAATGCCCGCAATAAGCGTCTTGAAGTCCAAGGAAGCGCTGGCAGGCTTAGTGCATATTTCAAAGCTTGAAGATTGTACATTCAACTGCTCTGACAAAAACTCCAAGCTGGACATGCTCAGGCAAAGCTGCTTATACTGCCAGCGTCCCACGCGTGTAGCCTTGCCCTTCAGCTCCACGAAATTAAGGCCAGGCTGCAGTGAAACGTTCTCCGCGAGAACAAGATTACTGAAATCCGTCTGAACGCTGGGCGAGAGCTTGCGCTTGGTGCTGCTGGTGCGTCTTACCGGCTGCTTTGTTTTCGGCGTATCGCAAACCACCGAGGCGCAACTAAGCGTATTATCCTGCTTGTGGAACAGCTGCAACGACACCTTCAAACTGGAGGCCTCTCTATGAGTAGCTGTTGGCAAATGCTCTCTTTCCAGCTCCGTTACCAGCTCCAGCTCGTAGCACAGCTTTATGGACTCCACAACAATCCCTCTTGGATATAAGCTCTCAAGCTTGAGTTGGACCACCAAATAATCATCCTGTATAATCGGCTTTGTATTAAGCACTTCCAAGTCCACCAAACGAAAATGATCCTCCAGCACGCAGTAATTCGCATTCTCCACAGAAGGCTCCGCGGAGAGTGTAGTTTTTAGATTTTTCAATGATTTAAGAAACTCATCAAAGTAGAAGGCACGCACAAGTGTCTCTAGCTCCGCACAGCAGGAAATAGAGCTACAGGTTTTGGTATAGGCCAAAGAATCACCCATTTTGCGATAACAGTTGGCCAGTTCCAACAACGTCTGTGAGCTGAGCGAATGCCAGTTCTCCGCCTTCAATTCCCGCAATAAATCCGTAAAGAACCCGACTGCTTTATGCGGCTCATTCAAAGCACAATAGAATTTGCCCAAGTCTAGACCCACCAATCTTGCCGAGCGTAGACGTGTTACATGCTTATAGGTGCTAATAGCCAGCTCCGCTAGCTCTAAGTAGAGCTTCTGAAATGCCTGATTGGAGCCAAGAGCCTCTTTCAGCTGCTGAGCCGCTGAAAGCTTTGGTTTTCTATTGGGTGATCTATCCCGCAGCTGTGGATTAGCATGAAGAAACTGTTGCTGCGGTGGTGCATCTCCTATGCCCGAGGAAAGCTGCACCACTATGTGGAGCTGCTCAGAGCTGGGAGTGCAACCTGGTAAGAGTCCGCAAAGCTTACCTAGCTCATAGAGTTTGTCCTTAGCCAGATTCCAAATGGGTGCACAGTGCTGAAAGCAGCTTACTTCATTGGGTTCCATGGCCTGTTCACAGAGCTGCAGAACCTCCAGAGCACAAACAAATTCCCAGCAGCATAGTGAGCCTTCCTGACAATCCAGTTTGATATACTCCACCTCACGTAGCGTGGAAAACAGAAAGCCCAACAATCTCTTGGCTATTTCTGGTATATCATTACAGCTGAGCAACAGATAAGCTTGCCTTTCAAATAAATAATTGCGGAATTCCAGCAGGGAAACACCTTCATTTCTAATACGTTGTCGCAGCTCAAATTTATCCACACGACTCAGGCAAATTCCATGAAAAGCATCCAAAGGCCTCTTAAAGTAGCTCAGCCACTGTTGCTTTTCATTGAAGCCCGTGTGGGTAATAAATTGGGAAAACATTGCATCTAATTCATCGTATTGTATTAGAGCTTCCGTAGGCAATTCCAATTTCTCGAAGATCAAAGCCAAATCCTCCTGCATGAAGAAATATTGACGAAAATCCCAATCATCATGATTACGTTTCTCCCGCTTATTCCTTATGAGCTCCTCATATTTGGCTATATTTCGATTATAACTGGTCAGCATTAGAAAACGTATCCGCTGCACAAGACATCTGAATGATTCTGTGGATTTCTGTTCGAATTTCGCCGGATTTAATACAGATATACAGCGATCATCGTTTTTACTTCCAAAATCTAAGCGTATCTTATCCAGCACAGTAGTTCGAGGCAATAAATTCTTTGTTTTGCGCATATCCAGCGTTTCCACCAGCAATATCATCCAATCGGATATGCCATAGCTGGTCAGGAGCTTTAACCAAGCATCGATTTCTTCCCGTATAGTAGCCTTATATGTATCCACATCCTAAAATAATAAAAATTATATTCTCTTACTATATGCAAGACAATAAGCTAACATCTAGTGATCCTCACTGAATTTATACATGTAGCAATTCCGGAGAAGCCAATTGGAATTTACTCTTTAACAGAGGCTTAACAGCTGAATGCGACACACACACTTACATTGCATTCTGTGACAAAGATATGTAAAATGGGATGTTCCAAAATACTCCAATCGCCCTGTTTATATTTCTCCAGTGGTTCCACATTGAACTGCAGTGCTTGTGCCTCCAATCGCACATGTTTTGTAGGCCTCTGAAAGGTACGACGCCATTCGCAGGTGTCGAGGGGAATCGCATTCAGTATTTGCGACTCGAGCGAACGAAAGAGCGGACAAGAGCCAGAATCTGTAGAGGAAATGTATTTTACAGGTATCTATTACATTTGCAAGAACTTACATGTTATTATGGGCTTTATTTGCATTGTTTTGTCTGCTTTTAATGCTTTATTCTCATTGAAGTTTAAGTTTTTCGCCCCTTTGCAATTATTAAAACAGGCCAACGCAGAACAACTTATCAGCTGATATCGCTTTGCGAGCGCAGTAACATAATGTTATTAGCACCGCTGTTATTAACAGCCAACACGGAAAAGATCTGTTCAGACTGCCGTTTCTTGGGTGCTTATAAAAATTTCGTTTGCCTTTCAGACAGAGTTATTTACAGTATATTAATTATATTATGTCATTAAGGTTCACTTAATTGCAGTAAAATGAGGCATAATCATAATAGAAGCTGAGCAGTCAGCTGCAAGTGCAGTAATAGCCATAAGCGACTTAACAGCAATCTCTGGCTATCGATTAACGATTAAACACATCGAAACAGCTGATAGCGGGAGAAAGCAGAGAAAATATTAGTAACAATGCTGTGAAAACGGCAAAAACAAAGAAGCTAAACAAAATACGAACAATCAAAAAACACCAATATATTTAAATATTTAGTTAAATTTAATGTTTAAGAGCACAGACAATTAACAGCTAAGCAAAATGGATATGGCACGTAGCATATTCGGCAGAGACCACGAGGGTTACGTGGGCCGTGAAGAACATACGGTAAAAAAAAACTATTAAGATTTCTTATCAGTTAGCAGAGTAATTAAAATTTCTGTTAATTGATTATTAACAGCGAAAAATGCAGAACTTGAGCTCTGAAGATGATAACAATGAATTGCCTGCTATGATGGAGGAACTTAGCGTGGCAGACGGTCTGCGTCCCAACCCTGGTGGACCCTTTTCAGCCCTGACTCCTTCAATGTGGCCACAGGAGATTCTTGCTAAGTTGGGTGGGGAATCTGAAATGGCTGCCGCTGGGCCAAACGATCAACCTGATTACCGATTCGATGAGTTTGGGTTTCGTGTGGAGGAGGAGGATGGACCTGAACAGAGCTCTAATAAACTCCTTAGTATACCCTTTATGGAGGATGCACAGCAGCGTCTCCAGTGGATCGCCCATCTAGAGTTTGCACACAATAAAGAGGCTAACGAACTGAGCTGGGAGCATGTCGAATTGCTGCTCCAGCGTACAGAGAAACTACGCAAAATGGTCCAAAATGGTATACCCCATAGTCTGCGTCCACAGATGTGGATGCGGCTATCAGGTGCGCTGTCCAAGAAGCAGAAAAGTGAGACAAGCTATCAGGATATAGTCAAGGGTAAGAGCAGCGGTTTGACATAGTAATTTCTGTCTTTTAATAACCGAGAAGGGTTTTCCTTATAATAGAGAATCTCCCATTTCTAAAAGATTTCCTCTCTTGCAGCTTCCAGCAATGATCAGTTAATGACATCAAAGCAAATAGAAAAGGATCTTTTGCGTATATTGCCGACAAATGCATGCTTTAGCCATCCCAATGGAACGGGTATACCCCGGCTGCGTCGCATACTGCGAGGTATTGCGTGGCTCTTTCCAGACATAGGGTATTGTCAGGGCACCGGAGTAATTGTTGCCTGTTTGCTGTTGTTTATGGAAGAGGAAAATGCTTTCTGGATGATGGTTACAATTGTGGAGGATCTGCTGCCCGCCTCCTACTATAGCTCAACGCTGTTAGGCATCCAGGCGGATCAGCGGGTAATGCAAACCCTGATAGCCAACTATTTGGCGGGTGTGGATGAATCGCTCAAGCGTCATGATATAGATTTATCTCTGATAACGCTCCACTGGTTCCTCACGATCTTTGCAAATGTAGTGCATATGAAAATCTTGGTTAGGATATGGGATTGGTTTTTCTATGAAGGATCCATAGTACTATTTCAGCTAACTCTTGGCATGCTCAAAGTAAAGGAACAGGATCTCAAACACTTGGAAAACTCAGCGCAAATCTTTAATTCTTTATCAATGTGCTGTGAGGTGGACGACGTGGAAGTGCTCTTCCGCCAAGCGCTGGAAGTGGGCGGCTCTTTGAGTCAAACTGTCATAGATACGCATAGGCGTCGTCATTTAGCGTACTTAATGGCAGATCAAGGGCATCAAATAGGCAATCCTGAAGTGGCAGCAAATCTGCCCAAGCAGCAGTTAGCACGACGTCAAGTGCGAAAAAGTAAATCCATACTTGAAGCATTTCTATTTCGCAGCGATCCCGAAGCGGATCAGCTAAAGAATAAGAATATACGGCAAACTGAGATATTGGTGGATCTAAGAGAGGCTATTTTAAAAGTAGGACGTCATTTTATAACCATAGAACCAAAGCTCGCGGGACACATACAGCTGACGGCTAATTATAGCAGTGAATCGCATGCCAAGGATCATGAGAACTTTATAAATGTGGCTAGAACTAGGAAAAGACGCGCCAAAGCTCTGCATGATTTTGAGCGACATGATGATGATGAACTGGGCTTCCGGCGTAATGATATAATTACTATAATCAGTCAAAAGGATGAGCATTGCTGGGTGGGCGAATTGAATGGCTTGCGGGGCTGGTTTCCCGCAAAGTTCGTGCAGTTGCTAGACGAACGCAGCAAGCTATATACCTCCGCAGGCGATGATGCTATATCGGAAACTGTCACGGATTTAGTAAGAGGCACCTTGGCGCCAGCTATAAAGGCCTTCCTAGAGCATGGCATGAAACGCCCATCTTTCCTAGGCGGACCCATACATCCTTGGCTATTTATCGAAGAAGTCTCCTCGTTGGAAGTTGAAAAGGACTTTAAATCGGTTTACAGTCGTTTAGTGCTATGTAAAACCTATCGTTTAGATGAAGACGGCAAAGTATTGACGCCCGAGGAGCTGCTCTATCGCTGCGTTCAAGCAATTAATCAGACACACGATAACGCCCATGCTCAAATGGATGTAAAGTTGCGTTCACTCATCTGCCTGGGCTTGAATGAGCAGGTCTTACACCTGTGGCTAGAAGTGCTATGCGCCTGTCAGGAAGTCGTACAGAAGTGGTATCATACCTGGAGCTTTATAGATTCCCCTGGGTGGGTGCAAATAAAATGCGAATTACGCATTCTCTCACAGTTCGCTTTCAATCTGAATCCGGACTGGGAGTTGCCACCAAAACGTGGCAAGGAATCACAACCATTAAAGGATGGTGTACGCGATATGCTGGTCAAGCATCATTTGTTCTCCTGGGATTTGTGAAACAATTCCATATATTCTAATATAGATAATACAATCAAGTTCAAGATCGGCCTATAACTCTATTCCAAGTATTCCAAAACTGAACAAATTCAACGTACGAATTATACTTTACTATATATGTATATCTCTCTCTGTAACTGTGCAATCCTTTCCAAGAAATCAATGTATATGTGTATATATCATCCACCTTGTAAGTTTTCTTCTAAACTTTTCAATTTTTAATTTAGTTTGTTGTGTACGCTTAATTTAAGTGCATTTAGCTTAAGCTTTTTTTTACTTTACTTATATATAAATGTAGCCCTTGCTAATTTATTTACTTAAAAATATCCATCCATATTTGTAGCTCTCACAAGTCAAAAAACACACTGACAGAATTGTACTACATTACAAACGTAACGTACCTTTGAATTTAAATCAAATCTTATAAAGTATTTATAATATATATACAATTAGATATTTAAAGTACTAAAATGCATTTCATTAAAGTTTAAATATATATAAATATATATATATATAGTGTATATTAAAATTTGTAGGTTCTTTTTTGCGTTGGCTTCAATATATAAGGAATATATCAAGTACCTTTTTAATTGCAGACCAATCCCAAATAATCATCCATCAATGTGCCTATAGCAAACTGTTATAAATATAAATAATTTAAATTCTAATCGGTAATTAAAACTGAATATGTATTTTCTACTTACGATTCCGGTAGCATCCACTCGCGTTCCCACAATTTTGAGACGTATTTTATCTTCGCCCGATATAACCACATCTTCATCTTTGGATTTATAACACGGTGGATTTCCATTGGGGCAGAATTGCATGTCCGCGGGAATGGACTGTAAAATAGTTATAAATATTAATATTAATTTTTCAATGCAATTTCGATTTGAACTCACATGATGCGATATAAAGCACGATAGTGGTCCAATTTCAGCAAACATTCCAACTTTGTTTATCTGCTTGACCACTGCGTCCAGTACCTCCCCTTTGAAGGGCCGAAAGACAATCGCTTTATATTTTACAGGGTATACAACAAAGCCCTGACCCGGCTGTATGACACCTGAACCGATTTGATCAATTGTCGTCACGGCAATCACGAAACCATATTTTCCCGTACACGTTCCTTCCACCTCAGAGTAGAGTTTCTGCTTCACCGTCTCCAGCAATTGAGGGCCGAAATAGCGCGGATGCAAAAGAATTTCATGTTCTAGTGAGATCTATATAAGATTTAATTAATTTAATTCTGAAAGCAGCTTCATCAATTGGAACTTACGTGATAAAACATATTGCTAGCTAATATTTTATATTATTTAAACAAAAAAATTGTAAAAATGCAGCACAGAACGCGCAAGCAACAAAACATAAACTGTTATCGTTTATCGAAGGCTGTTAATGCCGGCAGTGGCCAGGGTTGTTTCTTATCGATAAGTGTTGGAAGATCTCAAACTCTCATGGCGGTATTTTTTAATTTTTATTTGCAGTGTAACAATTCGACTGGAAAATAATTATTTACTTCTTAAACTGCAAAGGCTTCAAATCTATTTGAATATATAATTTTATCTATTTTATTGAATAATTGACATAGTTAACAAATTGGTACAACTATTTAAACTTTTATATCGAATTGTAAATTTTACTAATGACTGATATTTTTATTTGTCTTAATTAAGCTAATTTTATTTAATAATTATTTTGATTTTAAAAATGTCAGAAAACCCTTTCAAATATATATATATATATATATATATATATATTAAATTAATTTAATATATTAATTAAATTAGTCTTCCTTCAACTCAATTTCATGAGCCTGTCCTCCAGACCGAAAAATCCTGACATAGGCCGATTTAATGCCATAATTCCAAATTGCTACATAAGGCAAGTAATACATGAATAGATCCACAAGCCAAACACGGAAATTGAAGTACCAACGTACAATGGCATATTTATGGAGAAAAGTAACAATAAACAGACCATAACTAACAATAAAGCGATCCCATAAACCAAGATCATAATAGTATGACTTTTGCTGAGGATCTGGCTTCTCGCCTGCACGATAATCAAAGCTGTAATACTCATAGCCCTTCACGTAGGCCAATCGCTTTGTAAAGAAAATATTCGCTTTAACTGATAGCATAGTGTTTACATGCCAAAGTCCATGAATTAATGCTTCAGTCATGCGATAAAACTCATCGTTAGTGTCAGACAAAGCAGGCGTGTAAACCTTTCTCATCACAATATCCAAACGTTGCTTTGACTCCGCCCAGTTCTCTCCACAAATATTGTATTCATCTTTAATGCCCAACAAATGACCCAAGACACGCCACATATGCGATGTGGCTTCTAAGAAATCATCATCCTCTAGCTGTATGCGATGTGCGCCTATGGTTATAAATCCAATAAAACCAAACTGGGTTAAGGCCAAATCCTTTTGTGTTATTTGACCAGCACTGCGACGCACACAGGCCGAACTGGAACGTGAATGAGCCTTTCTCACAGTAGCAATGCTAGTCCAAAATTTACTCTTTTTATCCTCAATATCATTAAAATACCAGGCGTGAGTATGCAATATGGTACGTACATATCGACGATAAGCTGTAAAAGCATTCGACGATTGTCGGGTGCATATAAGCACCCTTAATATTGATGGTATAGCGAGCACTGCAATTAAGCCTGCTAACATACCCGAGGTCATTACGAAACGATATTTACTGAAATACTTCTGACCCCTGAAAGTTAATGGAATAAATATGTTTTAAATAAAAACACTCACGAGTCTAAATGTAGAGTACTCACCGCTTAAATAGCTGGTCATTGTACCACGACGGAAGCTCCAACTCCGATCCACTGTCGCCTTCTTGACTTCCATTCAGCAACAGGTTTTCCAGGTATTTCTCAGCCTGGGCTTCATTATTGTCGCTGCACTTCTCTGCATGCATTTTATCGTAGGTCGCTGAAAAAGAAATCATGTTGAAAATGTTATTAAATTAAATTAATATATGTACATAAAATTAAATAAAACAGAAGGGGAAAATCACTTGTTTAGTGCCTGAATAGAAAATACTCTGTACAAGGTGCAGCACAGCTTTTGTTTAGAATTATTGCAAATATTTACGCAAATAATTTGAATGCCTATTATCTGATCGTTACGAAATTCGATTCACTGTGTATCAAATAATAAGCCTCTATCTAGAAAATTACACAAGTAAATTGTTTTTGTTGTTGTGGGAAGCACGCGAGATGTAAAGAGAAACCTACATGCCACATTTTATAGCTTTGAAGTCGAATGAAGAAACAGATGTAGGAGGCTATATAGTCTTAGCGCTTGTAACTGATCAGAAATATGCATATGTACATGGGTACAGTCAAACTGTGCGTCACTTGATTCTTGTTTATAATAGTTGTAATATCTCTGAAGATAAAAGAGCAACGTTTACGAATAGGTTATTCATTTACACTGAAAACATAAAAATAAATGTTCCTGCTATGTTCATAGTTATTTTATTTTATTACCTTTATAAGCGAGAATTATGAACATTAATTATTTACTTATAAAAACACGTCTGTATACAGCGCTTAAAAAAACTAATATACCCCACTATAAATATACATTTTCACTGGGTATACAGAGTAAATATTTAATCAAAAGAAAGCATTATACAAGAGCTGCCAGATTCCCCAGAAAGCTTGTAAACAAACCACGGACGCAAGAGAAAGTTGTGTTGGACCGCTGGAGTACTTACTCGAATCGCGTTATTTTTGCTACTGCGACGTGTTGGGGCTGGTTGTAAGCAATCAAACTAATCTATATATAATATACATAGACATAATCAAATAATTGCATTAACAAACACAAAAAAAAAAACAAAACTCGTTTAGAGGCCACCAATTGTACAATTGATGAGCAGCCTTTTTATGCCCAACTGTTATCAGACATCTGCACGAGTAATGATTTAACGATTCGCAGTGATTTATACAATACGAACTAAACTTTAGAGCGAGAGTTACGCGCCTATTATTCAAATCATTAGTCAGCGGCAGCAGATAAGTAAATAGTTGTTATTTATGTTGATATTTATTATCGCAGCGTTGCCAGCTGTTTTGAAAAACAAGCCTGTATTAGACAACACTACTTATCGACATATCGATAACTCTGCCAGATGCAGCTCTGTCGCATCTCAGCAGCCGACGCGCTCGAAAAAAAAGCAGCTATACACTTTTCTCTTTACTATTAAAAGTAAAGTCACTAAAACTATCTGAACAATTCCAAACAAATAAAAAATTATTGGCGTGGTGTTTAATTATAACTTTCGTGTACTCCGCGCATACTTAAAACGTTTGTTAAGCCCGCAATCTTTTTGCCGACTCTGCGCACGCTTTTGCCGCTGCTGCCGTCGCTGCCTCTGCCGCGCGCCGCTTTGTTGTTTTGGCGCCCGAATTTTTTGCGTCCCGCACGAAAATTTTGCCAGCAAATTTATTTGGCTGCGTAGTCAAAAATGGTGGATCGTAGTGATAATGGTAATGGTATAAAAAAGCTACTAAATAAAATAATTGTATTTAATATTATTTTGTATATACTGTACCCCTTAATCCGAAAGACCCTTTTCCATGCCGGAACCGGAACTTATTTTGTTTATGAACCGAATTCACTAATTAATTTTGTTTACTATCCGAAGAAATTATTTTTTAAATGCTGTCTGCTTAAATATTAATACTGAATTAATTAGGGAAAACTTGGGCTGTTAGAAGCAGAACCGATATAATTGTCGGTAATTACTTGATTTACTTACAAAATTTAGTCCGACAATGTCGAGAAAAAAATATATAGCTCTACAAATTAATTTAATTCTTGTGCTATAACCGAAACCAAAGCATTTGTGTCTGATCTAATTATATATGGATATATACATATATCAATCTGTCTGTCTGTGTTTTATTGCGGCTAAAACGAACTAGAAACAGCAAAGCCTTTTGTAACTCCCTTAGTAAAACTTACATTTCTCTCCATTCTCTTTTGCAAGCAGCGGAATCCTTTGACGATGCCGTCGAGGAGCGTGTCATTAATGAAGAATACAAGATATGGAAGAAGAATACACCATTTCTTTACGATTTGGTGATGACGCACGCTCTGGAATGGCCCTCATTGACAGCCCAATGGCTGCCGGATGTGACAAAGCAGGATGGCAAGGATTATTCTGTGCATCGCCTGATATTGGGCACACACACGTCGGATGAGCAAAATCATTTGCTAATTGCCAGCGTTCAATTGCCCAGCGAGGATGCACAATTCGATGGTTCACATTATGACAATGAGAAAGGCGAATTCGGTGGTTTTGGTTCGGTATGCGGTAAAATTGAAATTGAGATCAAGATTAATCATGAGGGCGAGGTGAATCGTGCTCGTTATATGCCCCAAAATGCTTGCGTCATTGCTACAAAAACTCCGTCGAGCGATGTGCTCGTCTTTGATTACACAAAACATCCCAGCAAGCCGGAACCATCCGGTGAATGCCAGCCGGATTTGCGTTTGCGCGGTCACCAAAAGGAGGGTTACGGTCTCTCCTGGAATCCAAATTTAAATGGTAAGATCTTATTTTTATTCTATGTTCATAGAAACTTTAAAGAGGGAGACGTTTCTGAACTCTAAATAAAGTATACATATATATAAATAAATCAATTAATTTCACACGTTTTTTTTAAGGCTACTTGCTGTCGGCATCGGACGATCACACCATCTGCTTGTGGGATATTAATGCCACGCCCAAGGAGCATCGCGTAATCGATGCTAAGAATATATTCACCGGCCACACAGCCGTCGTAGAGGATGTTGCCTGGCACTTGCTGCATGAATCCCTGTTCGGATCGGTAGCCGATGATCAGAAATTGATGATTTGGGACACCAGAAATAATAATACCTCAAAACCATCCCATACCGTCGATGCGCATACGGCTGAAGTAAATTGCTTGAGTTTTAATCCATATTCGGAGTTCATATTGGCTACAGGTTCAGCGGATAAAACTGTAGCTTTGTGGGATTTACGTAATCTAAAGCTGAAACTACATTCCTTTGAGTCGCACAAGGATGAAATCTTTCAGGTGCAATGGTCGCCGCATAATGAAACCATTTTGGCTTCATCGGGCACCGATCGTCGCCTACATGTTTGGGATTTATCGAAAATTGGCGAGGAGCAGAGCTCTGAGGATGCCGAAGATGGACCACCCGAACTGTTATTTATCCATGGGGGTCACACAGCAAAAATTAGCGATTTCTCCTGGAATCCAAACGAGCCGTGGATTATCTGCTCCGTTTCTGAGGATAATATTATGCAAGTGTGGCAAATGGCCGAGAATGTTTATAACGATGAGGAACCCGAAATCCCCGCTTCCGAACTGGAAACCCATACAGCTTAATTTTTGAGCAATCACTTTCCCACACACCACTCTCTATATTCAGAAAGATATATGTAACTTGTTTATTTTCGGCGCCTGCACAACGTGTGCACTCATATTTTAATTTATGAATACTTTAAAAATTTAATTAAGTTCACAATTTGTCCTGCATTAAAAACAAACCGATCTGAAGACCAACATTAATCCACTGTGTATTTATAATGCTTGTCAAAGGCTTCTATATCAACGCGCAGGGCGCGTATATCCGTCTGCTGACGTCGAGAGGTGATTTTTCCTTTTATTATATCACCTTTTTTCACGTTTTGAGGTTGGTCTAGAAAGAAAACTGTTTGTTTCCAGTGTGTGGGCGTCTCCTCAGGTGAGGTGCTAAACTTAACTTTATTTTCCAATTCAAAGAGGGTATTAAAATACCCTACAAATGCAGCCAATTTGCCTGTTTGTGTGCACTTCAATTGAAATTCTTTTGTAAAATTTGAATAATTCAAATCAACAGTCATCATATCAAAATTAGCTATCTGCTCGCTCTCAGTGATTATGTGGTCAGGATTAACCACATCCATTAGCGGCTCCTCAATGCTCCGTTTACGCAGATCACTCATATCAACTCCATAAACATCTGTCCAGAATTCAATGTGCTGCTCATGCAACACCTCATTAATACCCAACAAATGGAGTGTACACCGATTTGGCAATATTATACCATTTGGCTTGAGATGCGTTTCCCTTGCGTAGATAATTGAGTCTAGCATTGCTTCGTAAAGCAGAAAATAGCCCATCCATTCTGATATAATCACATCATATTTCTCCTCGGGCAGCACTGTATCCTCCAGGCGACCTTTTACCAACTGTATATTCGGTATTTTATTTTTTCTGATAGGACATGAAGGGTAACGAAATTTATAAATATATATAAAATTTTCACTCACCTGACTATATCCATAGCAGTGTAAACAATTTCCGAGTTGTCGATTCCCACGACGCTACCAGCACCTGCCTGTGAGGCAAATATTGATAGTATTCCCGTGCCACAGCCCACATCCAGCACAGACTTGCCACTCATAAAGGCTTTGTTGTCCATTAGAGCAGACCGATAGCTACTAGTCCGTACCTATTGAAAATAAAAATATTATTATTAGGCCTTATATAGATTCAATATATTTACCTGATCACCAAGCATTTCGTGATGTATGCCAAAATGGGAATAGCTATTGAAGTATTCTTTATCCAGCGTGTGTGGATTACGCACAATGTCTTTCGTAGGCTTCTTACCTTCAGCATCGTCACCGTCGCTGTGCAGCTTTTGTAAGAGTATTTTATAGTCGTTCCTCATGCGCTCCATATCTTCACTGGCCTGCTGCAGCAGCTGAGATTGCTCAGAAATCCGCAGCATTAACTGCTGTACAGTGGGTTCAGTTCCTTCGGCTGCTTCACTTTTCAGAGCCTCATAGTCATAGCATAACCAGGGCTCATATTCCAAGGGTTTCAAATATTTATCATCATTCCAGAGAGACACTTCCGCCAGCAACAATTGCTCTGCACTTATTTTGGCGTTGCGTATATAATTAATTAATTTAATAAATCCATATTGATCCAGTTGGAATTTTTCTTTTAACTGCGACAGGTTCACTTTATGCTGTTTATTCAAATGTTCAATAGCTTTTTCTATAGCCGGGAAAACCTCGGAACAAAATAAACAAGTTGTTGGCTCTCCCATTTCCTCATCATCTTCATTTTCATCCTCATCATCTTCGATATCGTCGTATGTCTCCTCCTCATCAGAGCTGAGCTCTGCAGGTTCGTTACCTGATGATAAATAAATAAATTAGAATTATATTATTGTCTTTGTGAAATTACTTACCTTTGTGTTCTTTATTCTCCATATTAATAAACGAAAGAAAGCTCTCCAATTGGTTTTAGTAAACTTAAAAACGTGTAAACAAATGGTGGTAGAAACACACGTGCGCTGAACATCAGTGACTCCACAGCCCGCTAAAATAACGAAACTATCGATAGTTTGTTTGTCTTGAATTTGAAACACCCTGTATGTATTCATGCCTCTCGTACCAAAAAATTTTAATTAATGAAATGGCTCTTACTTACTCTTTCATTACTTGATTTCTTGACACTTTTCTTGCATTGCAAAAGTTTAGGCATTAACCCCAATATTAAAAGTACGTTTATGATTTTCTTTCGCGCACTATTGGTTATCGATAGCCAAGTGTTTATACAACCCTGTACTTGCATAACTCAGTTTCTGGTTGTGCCGCAATAACAAAATGTTACAGGTGCGTATTTTCAATTAATTTTATTAAAGAAAACTGTGAAATGTAACACAATTATAATATTTTAGCTATTAAAAACATTGCGTCTGACGCAGCCAGCAAGGTTTAGCTCCGCTCTAAGCAGCACAGCAACTACAATAACGACAACAGTGGAAGCAGCGCCTTCGGCCAGCACAGCTGTGCCGGATAAACTTTACAGCAAATTGGAAATAGAACTAAGAGGAATTGATCCGGCGGTTCTCAGAAGTTACACCTGGTTTGCTACAACCGCCGCAGAGCATCTCGGAATTGAGCAGGGGAAATGGTAAGAGTACAGTACAGAAAATATTTATGCCCTGGTAAACAACTAGTACCAGGGCTGCAATCATTTATAATTTCTGAGAAGCGGATAGAGACTTGACTGTCTGTGAAAATTATTTGTAATTAGAAAAATATGTATTTATTGAACTAAGTACCACTTCTGAGAATCAAGTAGAGAGGCAATTGGACAGTCGTTAATATTTAAAAATAATCGAAAAAAAAAATTCTACTAAAAAATATTTAACCATGATCCAATGATCAAGTTCAGCGGTTGACCTACTCCGCTTAAGTACCACTTATGAGAATCGAGTAGAGAGGCCTATGCATAGTCGTTAATATTTAAAAATAATCAACAAAAATCCTACCAAAAATAATTTAAAAATAACCGACTTCTTTAAAAGAAAAATATTTGACTGGCGCGTTTAAACTACTCCGCTTAGGTACTAGTTATGAGAAGCCTGTAGAGAGGTTGTTTTTTAGACGTTAATATTTGAAAGTTATTTACTTATTATAACCTTCCAGAAGATACTATAAGTTTGTCTCGGGGCATCTTCGACCCAATAAAGTATATATATTATTGATCGGGATGATGAGATGAAGGTGATATACCGTTGCTCGTCTGTCCGTCTGTCTGCCCGTCACTCTGTCACTCTTTCTGTCTATATGCAAACCTATCTAATTTTTTGAGCTAGGAGAATGAAACTTGGCATACACCGTTCTTATTACTGCAGGCAGATCAGATGGTGGAACCGGCCGGATCGGGCCATAACATATAACATATAGCTGCAATAGACAAGAATAATCGGCTCAAAAATCTATATTTTTACCATCGTGAGAGGGATGATTGACTTTTAAACTGAAAACACTGTTTTCTTGAATTTAATTTCTGTCTGCTTTAAGGCTTGAATTTAATTGTTATTTAATAATATGAAAACTAACAAAAATTTTAAATGTCCTTATAAAAAGTAAATAATACGTCTATATTTTACGTTATAGCTGGTCCCCGAGGAAGGCACATCATGAACGCATGACTCTACTGAAATCGGTGCACATCTATAAGAAACATAGGGTCCAATATGAGATACGTACTCATTTTCGGTATATGAATTTCCATAAATTAACCGGTTCGACCCTGGATACATTTCTGGAATACATTGAACGTAATCTGCCCGAAGGCCTAGCCCTACAAGCCTCCAAAACAGAATTGCAGCCAATTCCCGAGCATCTACGACAGCCGCCCGAGCAAGTGTAGTATTAGAGATTAGATGATATAAATACAACAACGAGTAGTCCTAAGTGTTTGCAAAACTTTGATGTCATTGAAATATTTCAACCATTGAGATTATGCTTTTATGGTCATAAAGAAACACAAATAAAATATTTTTTCGGCTAATCGAAAATAGTAGCACAATTGATAACGCTGCATAGGGAACTCTTCATACTCGTCGCACTTCTGGTTGAGTTTATTGGTTCGGGCCCCACCAGCTTTATAAAGTGATAAGCTCTGTTCTTTTTATTGTTTATTAAAATGAGCTAGAAGCGTTACGAGTTTGACGCATACGCTGAAATAAGGCTAACAAGGGCGTAGGCAAAGGGGGTTACTCAAAAAAATATTTTTTTGTATTTTGAAACTAATCAGTTTTAAAATATGGAATAGTTAAGAGCTACTTAAGATTGTCGGAAAAACTCAGAAAATCATTATATTAATATATTACTTTTCATTTTTCTTAATAGTCCATCTACACCCTTGTCAATTAATTTTGCAATAAAATATCTCTGTAACTAAATAATATAATAGAATATGGTGGTGCCAGTTCAAAGACTTCTCGCTTGGCCAAATGTCTGACAAAGCTTATAGACCCTGTATAGCCTTTTTAGCGAGGGTATCACATACTGTTTGTAGTCATATCTTGACATTCTAAATGGGAACTGGAAATGGGCGTACTTGACAAAAACCCAATAATTTTGCATTCCCACTTCAGTTGCGAGCTTGAGCTTCAGGCAAACGGATCCCCAAAAAGAAAGAGTATCAAAATTAAAGGGAAATATGAAGAGTGTTTACCTGTTGCAGCTACTTTTGGCCATGGCCACAATGTACAACGGTTTGCCAGCCGTTGAATGCATCTATGAGGAATCAATAAAATCCTTTTTGGAGGAGCTACGCCATCGCATGTGTCATCCCATTCCAAATTTGGGCTTACCCGCTTTAGATCCTTTGCAGATAACTCATGCGGAAATGGCTGTCAATAATAAGTATCTTATAGAGTAAGTAATATTTTCTGAAAATAAAATAATTCTTATATAATTTTTAACATTAATATTTGTTATAGCTTCACATCTTCGGTGGACGACTTTAAGTTGCGAGGACTCTCAGATTTCGTAATAAATACGCTGGCCATTAATATAGTTCCGGGCCTACAACGTAGTACAATAAATGTTACCTTTCCCTATACATTTTTTAAGTCCCTATATACCGCTAAGGGTTCCTTGGCCTATATATTAAATATGGCCGGCGATGGTAATGCGGAGTAAGTAAAATTTTCATATTTTTTACTTATGATCACTTTTACGTAATACTCATATTAATTGACTATAACTTTTCTTATTCAACTTTTAGAGCCGCAATTACGGACTTTTCTTTTCTGATTTCATGGAGAATCAGAGCTTCGACTACTTTGGCCATAACAGGTCTACAAATTGAAATGCATTTGGGAGATTTGAAAATTAATTTCGACAATTTACTGGAAGAGGAACGTATTAATAATTTTGTGCATGCTCTGGTTAATGAATTGGGTGTTGAATTACTGGGAGATCTATGGGATTACGAACAGAGCAGCGTAATTGATCGGGTGGAAACGGTGAGTGTGTATATAAAAAATAAAATCGATTACATTTTTTCTTCATTTCTTTCAATTCTTTTCTGTTTTTCCTGGCAGTTCATAAATAACAGAATTTCCGCTTTACTTAAATTAATTACCGGAGGAGGCGGTGGAGAAGGAGGTGAAAGCAGTCCTATTTTTGAGGGCGTGGAACCGGATTGTAAGCTCGAAAATCGTATTTAAGACTGAAATAATGTAGCTAGATTTAATACAAAAATAAATAAATACTCAAGAGCTTTATTACTAGAAATATAAAATATTCTTGTTATTTTTTTGATTTTCTATGAAAAAAGAAAGACGTACGAATATGGAGCTATTTTTTTAGTCATTATGATTGCCCTGTATCCCACTGTACTTAGTATTTTATCGATAAGTAAAACGACAAAAATACATATTTATAGCGTTTGTAGATAGCCGCTAGCTAATCTGCTGATAAACTGCAAGTACAAGCTATGAAAAACCAATTTATATTATAATCCAGTATAATATCAATTCTGTTATTTACTGATAGCGCGTGCCATTGGCCACTTCACGGTGGCTTCTTATCAGGACCCCACTACAGTTTTTTTTTATATTAATTTATGGCCATCAATTTTGAATTTGGCGCGCCAACACAATAATATGGCAGCACCGTGACAGCAAGAGGGTTCTTGTATATGCTTAACGTCAAAACATTGATCAACACTTGTGGTTGTTTTAGGCAACCTTGCCACATCGTTTAATTAGGAACCATAGAATTTTCCAGAGCACCATGCACATGCTTATAAGTAAAGGCGCAAACGTGCGCCATCATTATTCCTATAACTAGTGCCAGTTTGATCGAACGTCTGAGTGTCGACTCGGCAGAATTAAAATTAAAGTGAGACAATAGAAGTGAAGTAGCAATTAAGCGGTTATCCATTTATCTAGTACATTTCGATTAAAAAAACAACACAAATGTAAGTTTTATATTGCTAAACATATTTTTTAATAATTCTATAATGCTGCAACACACATTAAGAAAAAAAAAAAAACTAGCACGTGCTCTAGAAAAAGTGAATTTTTCCATTGACTCACATTTGTCTGATTAATCGATAATTATGGAATGTTGCAAGTATGAGGAATACGTTGTAACTGTAAATTTCCCATACTTGAAGCCGCATGGACATTGGAAAACTTTTGTACTTTAGAATTTGTACCAGGCCTACGTGCATATGTATGTCTATATATAAATGTATACATACATATATATTGCGTCATTCAACATTTACATTTGTGTCTTTGACGAAAAGCCTTGCATATTAAATATTTTATCGTAATTAGCTAGTATCTGGAATATTCCATTCAAGAAAAAAAAAAAGAATATGCCGCTTCATGCACGCATACTCTTACGCGAATATTCCAGCCGTCATTCGTCTGCCTACTCGAAATTATGAGTCATAATTTACGTTTGACCGCTGACGTCTGAATTTATTTTTATAGATTAATGCTAAAGTATACATCGATTTAAAAATACATCGTTTTATTTATATGTTTATGCATATATATATTTATTTTGTATATTTCTCTAAATTTAAACATGCGTTGCTAACCGGCATTTCAATGTGTGCGTAAACGCATAGTTGGAATAAAACACACACATACAAATACAAACGCTTGGAATTGCCGCGCGCGCGTGTTTTGTATGCTATAGCTGTCTCTTTCATGTGCATTGTCTGAAAACGGCGTGGCTTGTGTGCACACTAATACAGCTGCATGCCTGGCATTCCAGAATTTTCGTCTTTGTGTTTGTGTCCATGCGGTTTTTTCACCTTTGGATGAGAAATTAACAAGCAGCTGCTGCTTGCTCCTAAAATTAAAACCCCCTCACATACAAAATGTGTTATCTCTAAAATAATCTTGTATACATATGTACACATTGTTACGTACATCAGAATGTATGTACACATTGTTCGTACGTGTCTTGGCCAAAATTAATTAGTCATGTTTTTCGTAGTCGCCATTTTTGGCATTAGTCGTAACCAGTTTTTTTTCTTTTTTTTTTTTTTTTTGTTAGCTGCCTGTGAAATTCATCGTAAAAGGCATGACAAATTGTAGAAGGCGAAAAGCGCTTTTACTGCACGTTATTTCTACTACTTTAACGGCCAGGGTTGTAGCCTCAGCCTTCAAATAAACAAACTGTAATTGTTTTTCACTTACTCATGGGTACACACTTACGTTTACAGTGGTTGCTCGTCATTAGAAAGTTTCAGGAATTATCGACTTTAGAATTTTCTAGAATTTATATTTTATTTTCACAGCAACGCCTCCAGATTATGAAATTATATTTTAACTAAAGAAACGATTTTATTTCCAAGACTTTAATTATTTCACTTTTTGAATCAATTGAACAAATACGTTTCGTTCATAATAATATAATTACTTTTAAAATAATTATTAACAATAACTTTGTTTTTGTAAAATTTAAAAATATTTCATTTAGCATAAAAAAAATTTTCAAATACTTATTTTCGCGTGCCCACTGTAAGCAAAATAAAAATGTCACCACCTCAGATCAAAGCAA
The DNA here is from genome assembly GCA_018150835.1 of Drosophila repletoides. NCBI lineage: Eukaryota > Metazoa > Arthropoda > Insecta > Diptera > Drosophilidae > Drosophila > Drosophila repletoides. The sequence goes on from JAECWQ010000202.1 coordinate 1,321,200, forward strand.
CCCCATTACGCTTCAAATAATATTGTTATAATAAAATCAGTGTAGCCAGACTGTAGAATTATTGAAATCTTTGTAAGCCACAAATCGACTAACGAATTTTAAAATTTCTTTTATTCCTAATATAGATGTCGAAAGCACCTGCTGTTGGTATTGATTTGGGCACAACCTACTCTTGCGTGGGTGTGTTCCAGCATGGAAAGGTTGAGATTATTGCCAACGATCAGGGTAATCGTACCACTCCATCATATGTTGCCTTCACGGATACGGAACGTTTGATTGGTGATGCTGCCAAGAATCAGGTGGCAATGAACCCAACTCAAACGATTTTCGATGCTAAGCGTCTAATTGGTCGCAAATTCGAAGATTCAGCAGTACAGTCTGATATGAAGCATTGGCCCTTCGAGGTGGTCAGCGTTGATGGTAAGCCCAAGATTGAGGTTAAGTACAAGGATGAGAAGAAGACCTTCTTCCCGGAGGAAATCTCTTCGATGGTGCTGACCAAGATGAAGGAGACCGCTGAGGCTTATCTGGGCAAGACCGTGACCAATGCTGTCATCACCGTGCCTGCCTATTTCAACGATTCACAGCGTCAGGCGACCAAGGATGCTGGTACCATTGCCGGCTTGAACGTGTTGCGTATTATCAATGAGCCCACCGCGGCTGCCATTGCTTATGGCCTCGACAAGAAGGCTGTGGGAGAGCGTAATGTGTTGATCTTTGATTTGGGCGGCGGTACCTTTGATGTCTCCATTCTGTCGATTGATGACGGCATCTTCGAGGTCAAATCTACGGCTGGTGATACCCATTTGGGTGGCGAGGATTTCGATAATCGTCTAGTCACCCACTTTGTTCAGGAATTCAAGCGCAAGCACAAGAAGGATCTGACCACCAATAAGCGTGCTCTGCGTCGTCTGCGCACTGCCTGTGAGCGCGCAAAGCGTACTCTCTCCTCATCCACTCAGGCTAGCATTGAGATCGATTCGTTGTTTGAGGGTACCGATTTCTATACGTCGATTACCCGTGCTCGTTTCGAGGAGCTCAATGCTGATCTGTTCCGCAGCACCATGGACCCCGTTGAGAAGGCCCTGCGTGATGCCAAATTGGACAAGTCAGCTATTCATGATATTGTCCTGGTTGGTGGCTCTACGCGTATTCCTAAAGTACAGCGTCTGCTGCAGGATCTGTTCAATGGCAAGGAATTGAACAAGTCCATCAATCCCGATGAGGCTGTTGCCTATGGTGCAGCTGTACAGGCTGCTATCTTGCACGGCGATAAGTCCCAGGAGGTGCAGGATCTGCTGCTGCTCGATGTTACCCCATTGTCGCTGGGTATTGAGACAGCCGGCGGTGTGATGAGTGTGCTCATTAAGCGTAACACCACCATTCCCACGAAGCAGACCCAGACATTCACCACCTACTCGGACAACCAGCCTGGTGTGTTGATTCAGGTCTATGAGGGTGAGCGTGCCATGACCAAGGATAACAATCTTTTGGGCAAATTCGAGCTGTCGGGCATTCCCCCGGCACCACGTGGTGTACCCCAAATTGAGGTGACATTCGACATTGATGCCAACGGTATTCTGAATGTTACCGCTCTGGAGCGTTCAACCAACAAGGAGAACAAGATCACCATTACCAATGACAAGGGTCGTCTGTCCAAGGAGGATATTGAGCGCATGGTCAACGAGGCTGAGAAATACCGCAATGAGGATGAGAAGCAAAAGGAGACCATTTCGGCCAAGAATGCTCTGGAATCGTACTGCTTCAACATGAAGGCCACCCTCGATGAGGATAATCTGAAGAGCAAGATTTCCGACTCTGACCGCACTACCATTTTGGATAAGTGCAATGAGACAATCAAGTGGTTGGATGCCAATCAGCTGGCCGATAAGGAGGAATACGAGCACCGCCAGAAGGAGCTGGAGGGTGTCTGCAATCCCATCATTACTAAGCTGTACCAGAGCGCTGGTGGTGCTCCTGGTGGTATGCCTGGCATGCCCGGCGGTATGCCTGGCGCTGCTGGTGCTCCTGGTGCTGCCGGTGCCGGCGGTGCTGGTCCCACCATTGAGGAGGTCGATTAAATAATTCACCCCACAACAACAACAACACCACAATAAACCCATTTTACAATTTACATTTTTACACTCGAAAATAATTACATATTTGCGATTCTAAATTAGAAAACACCAAAAAAAGAAAACTGAAATAACAACAAGAACAAAGAACTGCTCTTGAAACTTATATTATAATAATACAAGAAAATACTTAAACAACTGCTCTTTAACAATAAGATAATACTATATATTATATTATTATCATCGATCGATCATCCAAACCTTATTTGCTTGTACTTGAATTAAATAAATCAATTTGAGAAATGCAAAATTATACGACTTTTTACTAAGGAATTGGGGAAAATTGGGGGTATATTTAGTATGTTTTCCTTAAGCTTTTATAAAGTGGGCTCTGCATATATTCTTATTAAATGCCAAATCTTATCAGATTTTAAAATTCCGCTCTGTTGGCTTCAAATTGCGTATGCTGAGTTAGTCAAATACCAGGCGAATATAAATCATGACAAGTTGTTATGCTGTTTCAATAGGTGGAAGGGAGATCAACATCTAAGCTTGGTTAGACAGAGAGGCTAATATTAGGACAAACAACGGAATAGGCAAAGAGTGCAATTAGCTTTTGGCGACAAACGAACAGGCGACCCAAAGCGAATTATTAAACTCAATAGGTGGGAGGGGAACCAAACAGAGAGAATGATAATTTCTGTTTTGTTTTGACTTAGTCTCTTGCGAAATTCACTCAGATCAATACGCTCAAAGTCAATAATGGACACCTGCACAATCTGTGTATGCACAAACAGAGTTCTTAGTGTGTTGCGATGCCTCTTAAGAAGTGAATAGGAGGGAGTTAAAACTTTCTAAGTGAGGGAAATCGAGAGCAAAGAAGGGTCTAGCAAAGAGCGCAAGAGATAACTGTACAATTGCTATTGTTTTTTTTTCTATACTTATACGCACGCTTTGAATTATGTTTCTCTAACACACAACTTGAAACGAATGGAAATATCACAACAAAATAAGAAAGTACAGTTAATTCTTGCGCTATTAGTGTGATTTTTCTCCCTGCTATGAATTATGTTCGCTTGGTAAGTCATTTACTGAAAATTGCTAAATTCCCTGACATACTTGAACTCCAAAGTATCCCCCCTCCCTTCCTACCTCCCACACTCCATCATTCATAAAAGATTCAAAGAAATGGAAAATAGAAAATTATGGCAGGAATAAATATAATTTAAATTATGGAATATTTTAATTATATAATGGACTATATAGTGGGTCATATTAATTAATAAAGGAACTATTATACCAATCTCTATTCCAGAGAAATATCTATAATTAGAATAGAACTAAAATTATATTTAGTATTTCAATTGAAAAAATTAAATAATTATGCAATTAAAATTCCGGTAAGGTTTCAATTTCTAGTTCTTAGAGAATTTTGAATATTCCACCTTAATCCACCCATGCGAAATTGCCATCCTTGTCCAGCTTATTGGTCAAATGATTAATCACAGGCAGCTCTGTATTATTGGGCTTATAGGAGCCATGATCCTGGTTCCAGTTGTCCCTACGAATGTGAACCGACTTTACTTTGCGTCCAAAAACATTGGAGGATGATTTTAGATTCAGTTTAATGTCCGCATCGAGCTGCTGCTCGTCCAGCGTTTTTTTAGGAGTGCTTGATTTCTTACTCGATTCTCCACCGACTTGGTCTAAATAGGATTGCCATTGCTGGAGCTTATCCTCGGCGGCACGTAGCTGTTCGATGCTGCGCTCATGGCCAGGATTGATGCCAATGGGCTGTACGCCCATAATCTCGTTTAGATCGACTTTAATGGGAGCCAAAGCAGATATCGCGCGGGATAAGCCGATTTGGGTGTGGCGTATGCGATGCTCGGTTAGATCAGCGCCCAACAGCTCCTCATGAGGATCCATGCGTATGGGTATTATTTTATTGATCACATAGAGTAGCAGAAAGGTGGAACAGATGCCCCAACAGGCCAAACAAAATGCCGAAAGACATTGTATACCCAACAAATACCAGCCGCCTCCCTTGAACAAACCACTCCTGCCCTTTGTCGTATCCATGGGTATTGGATTATCTGCGAATAACCCGACTGCAATAACACCCCAAATTCCACATACTCCATGCACAGCACTTGCGCCCACTGGATCATCTACGCCCATGCGGTCAAATATGGGCATGGCCACCACACATAGCAGTGCACCCAAGGCACCTATAATCAGAGCCTCCCAGGCGCGATAGAGAAAACAGCCGGCGGTAATGGAGACTAGGGAGCCCAGTATTCCATTGATTAGATCCATTATATCCATGCGACCATCATGACGCCAGAATGAGTAGCTGTAAAGTTATATTACTTGCGGGACTAGCAGATACCCTCTTCTTAATTTGTACTTACATGGAGCTTACGAATCCGCCGCCAAAGGATCCCATCATAGTCATAACAGCAGCGCGGGCTGCGTACTGCCATTTGGCACCGCTGACTCCATAGGTGCTGCCCGAATTGAAGGCTAACCAGCCCCACCACAAAACAAATAGACCCATGCAGGCATTCACAGGATTTCCCAGGGGCAAAGGATCATACCCCTCAGCATAGCGACCCAAACGTGGACCTAACATGGCAGCGGAAGCGAAGGATGCAGCGCCTCCAATCAAATGCACCGGTCCACTGCCTGCTATATCCACAGCGCCCAGATTATTCAGGAATCCATGCTCTCCCCAGACCCAGCCAGCGGGTATACAATAGACAGCCGTATTCAGCAAGGAGAATAGGCAGTACGCCTTGAAATTGCAACTGAAATAATGAGAAGAAATATAATATATAGTATATTATAATTATAATATTTAGGAAAAGGAAAATTTATTGTACCTACCGCTCTGCCATAGCGCCGCTCACAATTGTCGTCGAAGTAGTCGCAAAAGATAATTGAAAGAGAAATGCGGCAAATATCTGACCCATCAATTCATCTCCAACTGGTGGGTCCAACAGAAAATCCCCTATAGCCATAAAGGGATTGGAAAGTGGTCCACGTCCGAAGCTCATGCCATAACCAAAGAGCCAATAGGTAAATCCACCCAGTACAATATCAATGACGTTCTTCATCATGATATTTACCTCATTCTTAATGGAAACACAGCCGGATTCCAGCATGCCGAAGCCCGTTTGCATGGTAAAAATGATAAAGGATGAGGTGAGTACCCAATTGGTATCCTCCACAGATAGATCATATAATCCGGGTATAACATAACTGCTATTCCTAACGACACCCTTCATGGCAGTCACTTGCGATGCAGTCGCATTTTCTAATTTCGAAGGCATTTTTCCTAATCTTAGTTCCGGTTGTTTTTTTACGTCCTTTACTTTGGAGACTTTCTATACAAGTGAAAACTCTATTTTTTACTCAATGGATTGGAGGAATACCTGTACTACGAGCTAAATTACCTGCATTTTCATTTAAATGCTGGCTAATCGCAGTGCACACCAAAATCTAAATTATTTAGCTGCAATTTGAGTGCGTGTTGTTTACAACGAAACAGCTAATTATACCCTGTAATCATGCAAATGGATTAAGGAGGTATGCAAGACTATAATATACAGTACAGTTGAACTTCCGCAGCTTTTAATATAAAATCCATTAACTCATATACATTTACCAAAAAATTGTGATATTATGATTCAAGATCCTGACTTGTAATTAAGAGGAAAAACAAAGTTTAGTACACTATATATTTTTCAAAAAATTCTTTTTAGTTTTCGTCTTTTAACAATTTTTTTTTAATAATCATTTTCATAGTTTTCATTTGAGATATAAATGATAACTGCATTTTAGAACAGCTTACAGGGTATTTCCTAGTCGAATCATTTTGTTCATTGCTGGCCCTTCAAATTTGACATTGATATTTAGTTAATGTTTTTATTGTTGTTGTTGATGCAGTTGCATGCCTCGAACACTTTGCAAAATAAATGAACACAAAGCATTTCCCATTAAATTCAATTACGAGATTTACGTATTCTAAATTTATTTCCAGACGGAGAGTAGCTTTTATATAGTGTGTGAAACGTTTAATTCTTAGCTAACCACGTTAAATATAAAACTAAAGTTTATTTTATATTTATAGTTAGAAAATTAATTCATTTTGTTTTGAAAATATCAAAAATTATAGTAAGTGAAACAAGGCTGAAGACCAATACTTTGGTTTCGATTCGATTCAAGCTGACCGAACCATGAATCAAAGTGTATTAAGTATTAATTTTTAAAATTGCCATAATTACATTCAACAAATAATATATTTATAATATACACAAGTCTGCTAAAGGCTATTATCAATTTCAATTAAAAAAATTAAGTAATTTAATGGTACAGCATCATCTATATGCCATATACTACAAATTAACGTAATTGTCCTTTGAGCTTACGTCAAACCGTTACGCTTTTGGTATTTCTGTGCGAATCTACCATCCACACTTGCAGTATTTTCGCATTGCAGGCGAACGGTCACACAGAACAATTTTAGCACTAGTTGGTATTTGCTGGAACGTTCGTTAAAAACCGTTGAAAATATTAAATAAAAACCCGTGTGTTACCAAAAACAATTAATTGTTAATTGTACAGTTTTAACAGTGCAGTTTGAACGCCAGCAAAATGTATTTTTTGGCAGTGCTTGCGTTTATTGGAAATGCCAAAGGTAAAAGTAAAACGAAAAACACACACAGGGAAAGCTGAAAAAACTTTATACACACTCATACACACATGCATGCATACAGAGACAGGATATAGAGCATATCCTTGCCCACTGAAAATGAATTTCTTTTTTATTTTAACATATATATCTAAAATACATTTCAATTAAATATGTATTGAATGGGTACAGGAAAAAGGACAATGCAAGTATTCTTTTTTTTTCATTTTCATCGTCAAGTAAAATCAATTTCAATTGCTGTTCTCTTTTCCACAATAAAATGGAATATGGTCCATGGCCACAGCAGAGTTTCACAATTTATGGGACACACACATACACGTACATATATAGAGACACACGCACATATATATACATATACAGTTGGGCTGCGCTCTTTTTCTCAGCCAGCAGGCAGCAAACTCCTGCAAAAAGTGGGCGCAGGGGGTGGTGGGCGGTGTGTATGGACATAACGGTTTTCTGCTGGGCAATGCAAAAGGAAGTGGCGTGCAAAATTTTGCGTTGCTGCTGCTGCTGCTGCCCATACCTCTCTCTTTTTCTCTCTGTCGCTTTCTTGCCCATTCACTTTCTATCTCTCTCTTGTTTTGTGTGTCTGTATGTGTGGGTGGTGTGTTTGGTATGGTGTTTACACGGCTTTGCCACAAGTGGTACAATTTTGAGAAAAACAGGTACTTTTTTTGTATTGGTACAGTGCACCTGTTTTGGCTCATTCGGTACATTTTATAAGCCAGTTCTTACGATTATGCAAAAATATATTACAATTTTCACCAAGTTCACTAAACACTAAACTGTTCTTTACATTGGTATATGTTATGTTTAATTAATATATTTTTATAGTATTATGAATTAACTTTCGTTAACTTTATGGAAAATTAACTTGGAATTCAATAACTAAATTTTCTTAGGTCAAATGGTACACTTTATTCAAAATGGTACATTTTATGTGCAAATTTTTGGTACAAAACAAGGATTTTTTTGCAAGTGGCAACTGTGGTGGTGTTTGGTATGGTGTTTATTTTTGCATGTATGTATACGATGTTTTTGGGTGTGAGCGTGAACACAGGCGCGCTTTGGGGCTGATTTGGGTGTGTGTAGTTGCTATGTGCGTGTGTGTGTGTATCTTTGTGAGTATGAGTGTCGGTGTTAGTGTGTGTGTATCGCAAAAATTTCACTTGGAAACTCGCATGAAAGGCATTATTCTTTTTTCTGCTTCCTTTTTTTTTGCGGGGGCGTATAACATGCTGTTTGCCATTTTCGTTCGTGCGTTTTGCTCGTGTTTTCGTATTTGCTGTTCGGCTGTGGCTGCATGTTGTTGCAACCCTCAACCCCTTCTCCTTAACTGACTGCCCACAGACACACACACACACACATATAACTTATACATGCTGGTTATATTTGTTTTTAATTTGAATTTCCTTTTGCTGTTTAGCATTTAAATTATGTTGAATATGTTATGCGTTTGCATTTAATTTCATTCAAGTGATAAATGTTATGCCAATGCCTCTGTATTAGTGACTGTGTGTATATGCGCCTGTGTGTGTGGGTACAGCACCTGCTGCATTTTTTATGTGTATGTGTGTGTGTGTGTGTGTAGGGATTTTTGGCAAAAACTGTAAATGTAACCGTTAAGTCAGCAGCAAAGTGAAAGTTGGTCAAGTGTGTCAAAATAAAGAATCGCACAGTTTGTTCACACCATACATATATAAGTATGTGTGTATATATAAATACACACTCACATATATATATGCGTATTATGTATATCAGTTCTGCTCCCACTTTAGCATCAATTTCATTGCATACTTTTTAGGGCGTTTGAAAAAATGTATTTTTGCTCCTGTTGCTAATTGGAATTAAAACGAAAGTAGGTTGATGTTTTAATTAAATTAAATTCAATTCAAGTTACATATTTAAACAAGCTTTCAACTTTTACTTAATATAGAATCAAATGTTAGCGGAAATGAATACTTTTGAGATGCTCAGATCGTTATTAACCTAACATTTTATCTAGTTATTTTATTATAGATTTATATTATAAGATTTTAGATTTATATATTTCTTAAATTTATACCTGAAACTAGAATATAAATGGGTTGTTTTCTGTTCCTCTAAGCATAAATTAATCAAAAGATACAATTTTTTATTGTACTTACAGATAGCAACGCGGTAAGCTCCAGCCTTATTCAGGGCGGGCACTGCCGTGATTATAATGGAAAACTGTATGAGACGGGCATGCATTACATGCCCGGTCCGGATTCGTGTCGCCTGTGCATCTGCGACAGCGGCTTACCCAAGGCTTGCAAAATGGTGCTGTGCGAGGCGTTTAGCAAATGCAAATCCTTTCAGACTGTTGGAAGTGGCAACAACTGCTGTGAGGTCATCTGCCTGGATGATCAGTTCAGCGATGGCAGCACCGATTTTGGCATTTGACTCGTGGCCAGTGGCATTACAGCCACCTTATCGCTGTCATTGCTCTTTTTTCTGGTGAATCGCTTGAGGCAACGCAAGATTCGTGCTAGGGAGAACCGACAGAATGCCGAGGATCAGCGCAGCATTGTGGGCAGCATTGGGTGAGTTGATAGTTTCGGGGCTTTCCACTCCGACCTAAACAAAGTTTTTGGCTTACTATTAAGACGAAATTTGAATTTTTCCTTATTTATACTAAGTGAATTTTAATTTTAATTATTTTTATAGCTATATTGCTGGGAACATGGGCTATATGGAGGGCAATCTGAGTGCCATGGATTATTCGTATGGCGGTGCAACCACCCATTATCCATTGTGGAAACCACCTAGCGGTTATTTTCCACGTGGCGAGGCACCACCGCCCTATGAAGAGGCTGTAGCAATATCCCAAGCCGAGGCGTTGAGCGCACAGTGTACCGTAACGCTGCCTAGCCATGCGCAGCGTCAGGCTGTGGCAAGCGTTAGTCAGCAGCAGCAGCAACAGCAGCAGCAACAACAGTTGCAGCAGCAGCAACAACTGCAACACTTGCAACAACACACGCTCCAGCTGCATACACAGCCGCAACAACATGTACATCCGCATGCCTACACCCAGCAATTGGTGCCAGTATCTGCAGCACATGCTCACCAATTGACTGCAGCAGCTGCTGCTGCGGCACAGTCAAATCAATATACACAAAGCACTACGAATCTGATTAATATAAATATAAATAGCGGCGGTGTTACAACCATAGCCACAGGCGAGAATCATCAGCCGCCTTATAGTCTGCAAAGCGAGCAACAGCAACAGCTGACTCTGGAGCAACAACATCTTCAACAACAACAGCAACTACAACAACAGCAGCAGCAGTTGCAACAACAGCAGCAAATGCAACAGCAGCAACAGCTACAACAACAGCAGCAGCAGCAACAACAGTTGCAAGCACCAGCTGGCAGCAATTCTATATGCGTGCAAACAATGCCCACGCCCAAGCCTAGCATGAGCAGCGAATGTAGCTATAAAAATTGTCATTTAAATATAAGCGCAAGTGTAACAACAGCTGCTGCTGCTGCGGCAGCGCGACGCACGCCACGCGGTTCACAGGAGCTGCTGCATCAGCAGCAGGCACAACAACCGCTGCAGCAGCAATATCTAACTGTTGCTGATGTCGAAATAAATGCTAGCGCTAGTGCAGCTAGTTATCATTCATTGCCTGCAACGACCGAGTTGCTCTCGACGCCTACACATCATCTACAGCAGCAGCAGCAGCAGCAGCATCAACAGCAGCAGCAACAATTGCTTGCGGCTGCCATGTCTACGCCAGCCCTTGATATGCTACCACCATTGGAAATAGCAACTATAACAACCACGCCCAGCGCTAGCACAGCGGATTCTGTGACTCAAACGTTGCCGTTACCAATGCAGGCAGCACTCAAGTCACAGCACCAGCAAACCCAGCAACAACAGGGCAGCAAAACGCCTGCCAGCTCGCGTCGCTATCATCGCACCATACCGCGTTATTTTGCTGTCGCTGATCCGCTGCAGGTGGTAAGTGTTAAGTCAAAATCTAGCGGTAGCTCCAGCTCCAGTTCCGGCACCAGCTCGAGCAAGAAACCAATGTGCCAGTGCCCTATACAGCATGTGCCTATGTCCTATATGGGCAGCAATGCCAATGCAAATGCCAATGCTTTTCTCAGCGGGAAACTCTTTGCTGGCTCCTCCACTGGCAATTGTTCCTTATCGCCAAGTACACGTCATGCCGCCACCTTGGCCTATGGACAACGCGCCAAATCGGCTACAAATCTTCAGCAACAACAGCAGCATCAGCTCAGTCAAGAGCTGAACTCCTCGCGTAATCCTTGCGCTCATGAGCCCAAGATTGCTACCATTTCGAAGCAAGTCGGGGATGAATTGCAGACACATGCCTCGCATGCCTCAAGCAGTGTTTCGGCAATTATACCGCCGCCTCCATTGCAGCATCACGAGGATGTCAGTGCACCGCCCATTGTTCTGGGTCGTGTTCAGAAACGTTCATCCTCCAGCAGCAACACGAGCAACGCAGCTGAACGCTTGCGCAGCAGCAGCAGTGGACGCAGTGCATCCAGCAGCCACACTTCCACAGCTGCCCAAACTGGCGTCGATATGCTGTCCACCGCCTATTTGAATCGAAAGGTGAGTTCGAAATGTAAGTAATCCCATTGCGAGTACTTAACTTTCTGGTCTATACTAATTATTAATCATTAATTTTATACTAATTATATAATTTCGATAAGAATAGTAGTCCTTGTCCTTTTACTAATTTTATTTTAATTAATTATAGGTTGATGCATACTTGAGTTTGACGCAGAAACAGCAGCAACATTTTTATAACCAACAACCAGAGCAACAGCAACATTCGCAGCAGCAACAGAAGAATGAACAAAGCAATCCGACTTTACCACCGAAACTCTACAAAAGTTTAACGAATTTAAAAACAACAACTAGCAACAGCAACGGCACCGGAAGCGGCAGCAGCAGCAGCAGCAGTTGCATGAACAACAATGCCGTGGCAACAATATATACCCTAAGTAAATCCACTAATAGCGGCATGTCACAGCGCAAAGAACAGACGCCGACATTGACGCTGCCTCCAGCGAGTCCTGCTGCCAGTTCCAGTGAGAAGAGCTCGAATGGAAAAATCAATTCAAGCACATTTTATCCGCTGGCCAATAACCATGTAACTTATACACTGCCCAAGCATATTAGCGGTAAAATCTCCCTTAATAGCACCATTAATAGTGTCGTTAGCAAAGTGCCCTCGGTAATCAGTATACCCCCTTTGGAAAATAATAATGAGAAGTCAACGACGACTGCGATAAGTAAAAGCACAACACTGCCAAAAATATTACGCGTTAAATCAAGCACAGCAACAGCAACAGTTGCTGCTACTACAGCAACAGCTACATCAACAGCAACTGTTGCAGCTTGCCAAATGCCCAGCTATCCGCAGCCGCAGCCGCAGCAGCAGCAGAGTGGGCGTGTGGGTGGCACGCCCAGCAAACAGCTGCCTGTGTGTACCACCTCAAAGAATTGCCTAAATCCTGGCGAGCATTTCTTGCCCAATGATACCAGCCTGGACGATGATTATCTCAGCGAATGTGAGAATTGTAAAATAGCTCAAAGCGCCAAATATTATCTCGATGCGGAGCTGAGCGGTGGTGGCGCCTCATCTGCAACTCCACAGGAAACTATGACACTGCAGCGTAAATCTCTCGAGGAGACCAAAGAGGAGCCACATGACAGCTACTATCGCAGCTCCCATACGCTGCCCAGCAATGCCAAAAAGCATGGGTAACTACCTACCTATACAGTAGATAATTAATTTAATTTATAATTTTATTTAAATGAGAGTTCCAATCAATATTAAAACCATTTTATGAAATGGTCAACTATAAGAAATTTGATAGAATTTCTTCTCAGTGTATTCGAAAATCACCCCCGCTTTAGACTCAAGTCAAATCAAAGAGTATTCATAGGGAAGAGGGAGCAAATCGCTCTTTGAGTGATTTCGAAAAACTCGAGTGAAAAAAACCAGCTTTGTGGCACAGCACGCAAACACAAAACAAGAATATTCAAAAGCAATGAGTGCTTTCGCGATCGCAATGCAATGCAACAACAATCACATGCAAAATAACAGCTGTTCGACCGGGATTCAAAGCAAATCGTCAACTTTGAACGTTAAATTTGGGAAGTTCGAATTTTTTGTTGAGTGATTGTGCTGTGTATCTTCGCTGGTTTTTGCAGCCGAGTTCGAAAGAGCGATTTGCTCCCTCTTCCCTATGAATAGTATTTGAAGTCAAATAACAGGCGAACAGAATTATTAGCAAGCTGTTTTGTTGCTTGTCAAGTCTAATAGGTGCGAGGGAGATCAAGTACTTCCCAATCAATATCTAAAGTTAGTTAGACAGAGATGCGCATATAAGAACAAAGGAGTAGACAAAGACTGCAATTAGTATTAGCGACGAGTCAGCCAAAAAAGTGATAAAAGGGAATTCGTCAAATGGGAGGGAGAGCAAATTTATGTGCGTCTATATATAGCACAACGCTTGATCGAACACCTGCAGCACAAGAAATACACCCACAACAAATAATGAATACCAGGCGAACAGAAATACATGCAAGTTGATACTCTGCATAACAAATCAATAGGTGGGAGGGAGATAAAATACTCATAATCAATGTTTACGCTTAGTAAGACAAAGATGCGCATATAAGAATAAAAGGAATAGGCAAAGTATTGGCGAGGAACGAGGGATCTGGCAGAGAGTCCAAGAATTATAACTGTACACTGCTCTTGTTTTGTTTTGTTTTGGCATAGCAAACGCGCGCTATGAATTCTGTTTGCCTGGCACACAGCGCATTTACCATACACCACGCACACAAAATTCAAAGCGAATGGCAGTATCACAACAAAACATAATCAATCTTGTGATCTGCTTTATCCTTTCATTCGGCAATGTACAGTAAATTTGCGAAACTCTTTGCCCATTGGCTTAGACTGTTTATCGCCCACTCTGTCTAACCAACTGATCTGTGTGCATAGTCTCTCACTCCCACCTATTGGGTTTTTACGCAGCAGATCAACTTGCGATGACTTATGTTCGCCTGGTGATTGACTTGTCTGTCATATACAATTTAAACCCAGTGAGAAACTGTGCTGCCCGAGTGTGTGTGCATGATAATAGTAGTAAAGACAGACTTGCGCGTTTGAGTAACTCGGTGAATTTTAAAATTTTAAGTAAATGGGATACCAAGCGAACATAATTCATAGCAGGGAGAAAAATAACACTCAGATCAATTAGTAAGACAGAGCGAACGGAATGGGCGGGTAAGGCAAAGATCGCAAGAGTTAACTGTACTCTGGTAATGTTTTGTTGTGATACTTCCATTCGGTTCAAGTTGTCAGCGAAATATAATTCATAGCGCGCGTACACAGTCAATATACAGTTAATTCTTGCGCTCTCTGCCAGATCCCTTCTTTGCTCTAGTTATCCCTCTCACACACTCACTTTGAGTGTTTCATCTCCCTTCCACCTATTGACGAGTTAAGCAGCAAAACAAGTTGCTTATAATTCTGTTCGCCTGTTACTTCACTTCAATGCCAGTGCAAATTTCGGTATTTCACTGGAAAAGAAAGAAAATGCTGATGCCAGTCTGGCTGTACGCAATGACAAATGTCAGCTGGATTTGTTTAGACAATAATAATAAAATTAGTAATAATAAATAAATATTAAATTGGAAACTTTATTCCACAGCGCCAGCAAAAACAACAATCGTGAGGCGTGGCAGTTTTCAACGATACCCGCAGCCAGCTCATCGGACGAGGATGTGAACGAATGAGATTTGAGCCATTTTCTTTAAGATGCAACAGATACCAACACATCCCCAATTGCCAAAAGAAATGTGCATCCTAAAGAAAACGTAGGCTTCTAAATAATTCCAAAATACTTGAACAGAAATAATATAAGAACAAACCCAAAAAAAAAGGCAAAACATAAAAATTAGTTAAAAATCCTGAAAATAAATCGTATATTACGTGTATATTGTATAAAAACTAGAAGACTTAGCATATAAGCATAAAAATTATGTACTTAAAAAATTGCTCAAAAAACGAATATTATATATATTGAAATATTTATATGTATTTATGTAGATATGATAGCATTGGCATGTAAACTTGGCTTAATTATGCACAGAATTGTAAATGTAAATTTTTGTATTCAAAAATTGTAAATTCAAAACAGTATTGAAAAAATGTTTAGAGGAAAAGCTCAAAATTGTTAAAGTTTATGAATATGTGTTTATGTGAAACTTGATCTCACTTCAAAGTGTAGACTAAATATATTTATATGTATTTATGTATAAATTAGACAGTTGAAATCGTAATATAGAAATATATAAATAACTCCAATTTTGCCAATGTTAAATGTCAATAAATTGTATTAATAATGAATTGAATAATAATTGTGTATGTATGATAACTTTACCTTTTTCTATGTAAGATCACAGAACCATTTCCCCCCCTCCCAAAAAACTATATAGAATTACACCTAGAAATACCAAAATTATAAATGTAACAACAAATTAGTCGACTATATAAATTAAGTATACGCAAGGATAACCAACAGCACTTTGAGGTGTTCATATTATTAGACAGATTTCTAAGAAACAGAAATAAAGTAATGTACTTGTTATATGTATAATATAAAAACAAAATATTCTTCAAATTGTGTTGTATGAATCAATTAAAAAAAAAAGAAAATTATAATAATTATAATTTAATTTATTAGAAATATCTATTGAAAAATAACACACAACAGACTTATGACAAATATTCAAAAAACCAATTGTTGTAAACATAAAATATATGGACGCATTTTTCTCAAGTGTATCCTGCATTTTTAAACGTGTAAGCAACGCATACATATTCAATTGTAAACGGAAAGAGTTACACTGAAAGAAAAATGTACTTAAGTAGATATCGTAATTAATAAATTATATATATATATATATATGTACATATATGTAATTCCATTAGTGCAGCTACGAAAAAACTACTTTTACTTTAATTAATTTTGAAACTAGTCGTACTTTCAAAAATAATATTAAATTACAACTGAAGAGTTTTGAAAGTCAAAGATACAAAGATACACACAAAACTTAGTTTAAATTGTTTTTAAAAATCATCTACTTTTTTTGTTATTTTTGTAAACGAGCTTAGATCTAACATATTCTGTGGAATGCAGCACAAAGGACTCAAAAGTTCCTGAGTTTCCAGAGTATTCCATAAGGAAGTCTGCTCAAAACTGAAGAATTGTGTTCAAAAGATGCTCAAAAGATTCTAGGTATTAATTATGCAATAACCAAATTAAAAATTACAGTTTTTAATTTCAATCACGGAATCAAACCGGAACAGAGACCGTACTGGTTCTGGAAATCAATCGTTTCGCGAACCGGAACCGAAATATGATTCGGTTTGATTCCCTGATTTAAATCGAACGATATATGCTCAAAGCGTACTGACCACAACGCAAGACGTGTTCTTACTAAAAAACAAAGGAATAAAATATATGGAAAGTATATAAATAATATATTTCAGAAGTATTACAACAAAGTAAAAATTACTCAATCTCAATAGTATTAAATTAAACCAAAGTTTTCAGCAATTAAATAACAAAAGATTAAAAAAAAAAACACAAACTAAGTACGAATTTTTATTAATTAAGCTAATTAATATTGAAATCATTTCAGTAAAAAAAAAAACACAAAACCAAAACCAAATATTAAAAACAAAATAAACATACAAAAAAAAAGTAGTTTACAAAATAAATTAGTGTGCAATAGGTTAAAAAATTAAATACGATTACGAAATTTAAAAACCAGAAAAAAGATAAAGAATGTTTCAGAATATGTAATTTAAACAAATACAAATAATAATAATAAACGATGTTTCAAAAACGAATAATACGAAACGTTTATAATAATAATAATGCTTAAAAACAAATAAAAAGGTATATAATGAGAATGTTGAACTATTATTTATTTATTTATTTATTTATTATTAGACACCACCCTAAATATTTTTAAAGAAAACAACAATTTTTGTAGTTTTAATTGTAAAAAATGCATACCATTTTATACTTTTTGTTTTTTTTTTTTGTATTTAAATCATAAAAACAATTTTTTACGATGCATCAGATTTGTTTTATATAATATGTATGGTATAACCTATTAGTTTCTCATAATGCCTCGGATTTGCTATATATAACTATACATAACATTTCCACAGCACAAAATTTCTTTTATATACATACAAAATTAAATAATTTACGGTATGTATGCTTTTCAATTTGTTTCAGTAGTTTTTGTATCTGTTTCTGTTTCGTATTTGCTTTTGTTGTGTTCTATTATATTTGTTTTGTTTTGTTTTGCTATCAACGGACGTGAAGAAGAAGGAGGACGACGACGCGGGTCTTTATAGATGAATGAAGAAGTAGTGGAAGACGGCAGGATCAGCAGAGCAAGTCTGGCCACAGAGCCAGAGTCGACTCTGCTAGCAATCTTACACACATGCACGCACACATTTTTTTTCTTGTATAGAAACTCTTAAAAAAATTGAATATATGAATTCTTCGGAGCGGGTCTGGTATTTCCTGGTCGTACTTCTCCCTCTTACTTCTTCGCTGGCTGACTATCCAATACGGGGTTAATTGTCTTACCGCCAAAGATTTGTCCCCAGCCAATCAAGCTGAGAAAAAAAAAAAAAAAAAATGTTATTGAAAATTTGTTGAATATTTTACATTATTATTTGATATTAATTCACTTAAACTTCCATAAAATAAAAAAGATTCTCGTTCTACAATTCATCCACTTAAGTACTACTTATGCGAATCGAATAGAGAAGCACTTTATTATAGACGTTATTATTTGAAAATAATTAAGTTATTTTTATTTAGATGAAAAGAAAATTTTTTAGTTTCAACTGTAAATTTAAACTACGTAAGTGCTACGTATGAGAATCAAATAGAAAGGCACTTTTATAGACGGTAAAATTTCAGGCCTATTAACAATAAGCCATCTTCTTCAGACCGTATTCTGGCCGACTGCACTAAGCATTTGAATTATTCGATTCGACTGAGAGTCTAGTTCGCATATAAACTAATGGCCATTACTAAAACGAATTATCTGATCCTAATCAATATATATATAATATATATACATAATCAATATAAAATATATATATACATTATGGGGCCTATCATTAATAAATATACTTTATAGGGTCTAAAGAAATGCGCAACACTTACCGCCAATGATTCTCGACACGTCTGCTGAGCGCAATTTTTTCGCCCTTCTCCGTGCAAACGGGCGTTGTGAGGACAATTTTGGCCAGATCACCTTTGGTGGCCGAAATGCGACCACCAGTGCTGAGCGATCCAATGTTGACCAGCAATATTTCATTGCGCTGCAGCTTCTCAACGCGGGCGCCCTTTTTATCGCCATCGGTACGCACACCCAGTAGACGACGTAGCAGGTAATATGAAATTTCCAGCTCTATATAGATATCTGGTAAATTTCCAACAGCGCCAAGGACTTGACCCACAAGACGATCGGCACGGCAGAGCGTTGGATCAATTTTTGTACCCACACCAATCAGGCCACCGGGCACAGCATATTGAAGTTCATTTTGTTCGGCAAACAGCGATACGATGCGTGAGAATATGGGACGGCAGGTGATATTGCCATCGCTATCCTTAGTCACAACACCCGGGCGCACCTCGATCTCTTGGCCCACTTTAAGGACACCGCTCAAAATGGAGCCGCCGGCAACGCCGCCCTTTAAGTCCTGCACCTCACAGCCGGGTTTATTCACATCAAAGGATCGTATGACAATTAAACGGGGAGGCGCATTGAAATCACGCTGCGGCACAGGTATCTTGTTAACAATATATTCGCATAGCACATCGATATTGTATTTCAATTGGGCCGATATTGGTATTATTGGTGCTCCCTCCGCCACGGTACCCTGCACGAATTTTGTTATCTCCTCGTATTGCTCCTTCGCTTGACTCTCCTTAACCAAATCAATTTTATTTTGCAGTATCAAAATCTGTTTCAGTTTCATAATCTCAATGGCAGCCAAGTGCTCCGATGTTTGGGGCTGTGGACACGATTCATTGCCTAGAGGATGAATGGTATATCAATATTAGATTGTGAACTGAGTGGACTTATTTATATTCTCTTTCAAAACTCACCGGCAATTAGAAGCAGGGCAGCATCCATCACAGCGGCACCGTTCAACATGGTTGCCATAAGAATGTCGTGACCGGGGCAATCCACAAAGCTGACATGACGCACCAATCTAAAACGACCGGAACAGGCAGGACGCGCACACGGCATACTGTCATCCTTGCTGGAGCCATCCGATACAAAGCTGGCCGGTCGTGAGCACTTGGGATTGTCGCACTTGTAGATTTTTGCATTGGCATAACCTGGAAACAAATAAATTATAATATATTTCATTAATATATCAAAGTATATTCAAATAAATAAAGTAGGGAAATAAACTAGACTACATCGATTCCGATATATATTTGGATATAGTACCCTTGTGGCAAAGGGAAGGATTCTTTTACGTAATTTAAAAACTGGGGCGTTTACAAAGAAACAGACGGACATGGCTATATAGACTCGCCTTATTCAGATTCTGATCAATGGTATATATACTTTATGGGGTCACAGGTGCCTCCTATCATTGCACCTCATAACAAATTTATAATACTCTCTGCAAGGGTATACAATACCAATCTTAGATTCGTTCAATCTTTTAAAAGGATATTCCCAAACGATATACTAGAAATACCCTGTAGCAGTACTATAAATACTCAATTCTAAAATTTAAGAGCAATGCCGAATCTAATTTAATGTTAAATAACTATGTGATTTTCGTATACATTTGTACGTAGTTTATTTATTTTAAAATTGTACGGATAATAATACATACTTATTTTAGGACATTCTTTTGAGTAAATTTATAAAAAATGTCACATTAAAATGCATAAATATAATTAACTTGAATGTGTAACAATATAAAATGGTTGAGTCAATATTAATACTAATTGTAAGATTAAGTGTGATTTGAATAGAAATAGAAAAAAAAAATATGAATAGATAATTTTAAAAGTGTGAAAACACGCGTATCATTAATAGGTTGACAGAGGGTTAACAATAAATAAATTAGTCTTTAATTATGTCAACCGTTTTGTATTTTTTTTTTGTAATGCCTTTCAAGTATTAGGAAATTTCCAAGTTTTTATTCCCATATTTTCGAAATAGTTCTTCGTAGTTTTGTTAGGGTTTTAAGATATCATAGTCTTTTATCCAGGATATTCTTGTCCAGAGTATTAAATCATTAGAAGAGCACCTTGCGACAATTGGAGGCGCCACAGCGACACTCAACACGAGCCGCGGTAGATAGATTCTCGTAGGGCACAGCTTCATTATCGGCGCGTATATAATCAAAGCTTAGCTCTTCGCCGGCTTTAATCTGACGCAATGTGAAAAATACTAAATGAGGCAGGGCGACATTTAAATGCTCTATCCAACAGGGAAATACAGCCACATTGGGATCACATGAATGATTTATAAAATGTGATATATTGCCATAATTGGCCGCATCAATGGTATATTCACTCTCGGCAGCTGTATTATAATCCAAATCAAAGAGATAAGTTCGTCCCTTGTCATCGTACACTTTGCCACGTTCATTTGCCTCATCGGTGGTAATTATTTCACCCACATATTCACAAACAAATTCACCCTTTCGCAGAAATTGAGGAGTGCGTACGCCCCAGCCACATCCGGTGCTGGTTTTAAAGAGTTCCAGAGGATGTTTACGTCCATGTTGAACCAAACGATTCGTGCAGCTGGCATCGCAACAACACCGACTGTTACACTCGTAGATGGCGCTTCCTTGGGGTAAGCGCAAGCGTCGCGTGCTCCGTTCATAGGCATATAATTCACCGGCAAGACGCGAACAGCAACGGGACGTGGCACTGCATTCGCCACCGCTCTGCTCGTGGCAACTGCAGCCAACTAAAAGAGCCGGCTCTGGGTGTGGTACACCCTTACCCAATATATTCTCTTGTATATAGCTAAAAGAGCTGTCTATAGCCTCTAGATCCACGTCGTTTCGTACTCTTATAGCCGGCGCTGGCTGCTCCACATTGTTTATATGTTCCTCAAATTTTGACAAGGCTTCTAACTGCTGGAGACGCTGTGGCTTCAATTTTTGCAGTTGCATGTGCTGCAATGCACGTGCTCGAATGCGTCCTGGCTCACGCTGACTACGACTGCCTGCAGCGCGATATTGTGCAAGAATTATAAGATCCAATTGCAATAGTAAGTCCTCATAGTTATCCAGTTGTTGCATGATAGTCTCCGTTAATTTCAGTGGTGTTTCCTTTTTCAATAGCTCCTCCAAATCTTTTGTAATTGGACTTATATAGTGTGCAAACGACTGCAATTTACGCTGCACAAACTCTTCCAACTGGATGCAATCTGCGACATTCTGAAACTCTTCCCAGGTATTTTCGCTGCTATCATAATCCAACCATTTCACATAGAAAATAGGCTCAAATTGAACCACCTCAACGCGTTCAATACTTTCCACAATGTATTCTCCTTTGGGTCGCTTTGGATTAGACTTGCTGCGCTTTAATATAGGCGATTGTAATCCACGACTGCTACTCCGGCGACGACGCTTCGAGCCGGCAGAGGAAACTGTTGCCTGGTCCTGGTCATCGGTACCCAAATTACTGCCGTAGCCACTGCTGTGACTGGGACTTAAGGAGCTCTGACTGATGCTGCGTCTGCTTCTGGGAGCCAATAGTATGTCCTGTATAGGTGCGGGCGGCATCTCCTGTCTTATATTGTGTTGTCGCGTCAGCCTGCGCTTGGCCAGACATTGTACCACTTGGCGCTGTTTCTGTTCGTACTCTTTTCGCAGCTGCTTTGATTGCAAAAGTTTTTGAATTTTCATTTCGCTTAAGCGTTCTGCAAATGACATTTTCGATTTATCGATTTATTTTTATCGATATACATTTCGATAATATTTTGTGTGTGTGTTTTTAGACACGCGCGTCGTTGAGCAAACGAAAAACGAAAAAAAAGAAGAAAAAGATTTACTTAATTAATTAAATTGCTGGATTATTCAACAAAATCAAAAAGAAAATTAAAAAGAATTTGCAAAAAGCTCTAAGAAACTAACACAAAATTAGAGAAAGGTTTATACAAATATATATTTATGTATATATTTAAAGATATATATATATATATTTTAAAGAATAATATCAAGCAATCCAAAACTACTAAGGCGACGACACAGTTGGGGAAGTAATCCAGCAATTTAAGTCATTAAAAAATTAAAAAAAAAAAACTCATTTACAGAACGCCAAGAGAGAAACGTCCATCCAAAACGTCGACACGACACTTAAAGCTAATTACAGAAAAGGAGGTTAAAAAAAAATGAACTTAGCAATTATATAGAGGTCTGTTCCAAGTTTTACAAAAACAAAATAAGCGATAATATTATAAATAAATACAAATACAGTTCTATAAAACAGAAATTATATAAAATTATTAAACATTATTATAAACACGAGAATTCACTTGACGAAAATGAAAACTGGAACAGCCTTTTCGCGCGTTGTGCCGTCGTCAGTATTTAGCTATGTTCGGCCTGCCGAACTTTCATACCCTTGCAGACTGGAGGTATATGATATAGTAGTCTGATTACAAAGATTTTTGGTTAGCAAGCTAAGTTTCATCAAGATATCTTGAGAAGAGTACAACTTTTAGACCGATTATGCTCCTCTATGACAGCTGTATAATAAAGTTGTTTGATCCGGCTGGTTCCTACATATATATGTTTGCGCTGCCTGCAATAAAAACGGGCTACTGACCAGAAACAGACTGCCATGACTATCTCGACTCTTCACACCGCCCTGATCAACAATATATATACTTTATGGAGTGGGAGATGCTATATAAAAGTCTCTGCAAGGGTATTAAATTTATAAAATAATTGTTTCACCATAGCAATTATAGCCTATGATTTTAATCTTATAAACTAATAATAAAACTACAAATAAAATATATTAGCTGGATTGCTACTTTTAATATTAAGTTGAAAGTAGCATTCCAGCACAATTTGAATATGAAAACACACTTTAATTTAAGCCATTCTTCACTTACCGAGCTTAATTGTAATATTTCGTTCCAACTCGTTCTTAAAACGTACAGTCTGCACTCCAGAGATGGCTTTCACCACAGTGGATTTACCGTGCGCCACATGGCCGATTGTGCCTATATTAATGGTAGCCTGTCTCGAGATCACCTCGGGCGACAAAGGCGTTAGATTGCTAATTTCCTGTAAAAAGCAAGAGAAAAACATAAGCAACTACCCAATTTCTTTGATCCAAACTATGTTTTATTATTTCTTAAATATTCCTTTTTTAAAAAATACCCAATTTAATTTTTACTATTTTTAATTCATTAATATAATGACGGGGAAAGAGATTTTTGGGGGAATTCCCGATATTATTGAGAATTTACAAAGTACATAAAATTCATTTATAGCCTAATTTTAGCTATACATAAAATCACAAAACAAGAGCCTGTAACACTGCCTTAACATGTGTAAAAAAAGGAGCAATTTATATTTAAAACATAGTTTAAATATTCGATAGCCGGTAACAGCGAATTTGTCAAGCAAAGGAAAGGGTAAGAGTGCTGGAAAGTCAGGGAAATTCCCGATAATTTAGAAGCGTTCAGTGAAGCGGCAGAATACATAATTTTCTGGATATTTTAACCGTTTCTCCACGCCCCACAGAGCCTCGCATCCCTAATACAGCACTCATCTCTAATCTCAACTGTTTTTTATTTAACTTTCTCAATAACACGCCCAAACCGCCCCAACAAACATACACATACACACACACGCGCATAGCATATGTATACGCACACACACACATATGCTTTTTATATGGCATGAGTATGCGTAGAAAAAGCCGTACTATTTGAGGTTAGAATCAACTAAATATTGCATCAGCTCTTGTAGCAACAGTTGAGCGGCATATTTCAATTGCAATTAATTAATGAAATCAATTAAATAAAGCAAAAATATGTGAAAAAAGTTCACATCATTGCAAAAACCCAGCAGGTATGCTAACAAAAGTGTAGCAACTACCGCCACGTGCAGCATTCTTCTGTTGGCCGCAACAACAACAGCTCGACATAAATATCAAAATGTATTTTGCTGTATTTAATAAATTTACTCAAGAATTTAAATACCGCTAAACGAATTAATTCACTTTTTCATAGAGAAATGGCGTCGGTGTTCCGCTGTTTTTTCTCTCTTCATTTATTTGATATTGCAGCCGCGTCCCGAAAAATGTATGAAACGAACCAGACGCGTATTTTATAAATTGTTTCTTTTCGATTCTTACCAAATTGCTAAGGTCCTGCTTTTGCAAATTTGTGTTCACATTGACTTGAGCTTCAGCCGTGGCCATGTTTTTAAGATTTTTAAAAACGCTTTCTGTATAAAATTAAAAAATTATTGGGCCAGCTCGTTTACACCTCGACATTAAATATTGTCCGCGCGTGTTGTAAAGGACCGAAAATGCCTTGTAATTTGACAAGTGTTGAAAAGTGTTTCAGTTTTACAGAGCTAGTTCAGTTCATGGGAACTTGTACTTGTACCAAAATATTAAGATATATGTTGTACCAGATATGAGCAATATTAATTATTAATTAATTACAAACAATAAATTTCAAAAGAACTAAGTTTCAATACAATTTAATTTCACAGCTCACTTTGATAGTTTTAATAGTTCACTACTGACTAGAGTGAGTCATACTATTGAATTATCGAATTGCAACTCTGCCTCGAGCACAGATAGACTTGGTATTTTCTGTCTGCATTATACGGTTACACTAAGCGTAGAATTTGCAAACGCAACGAGCGGCGCGCATAAAAGTGTGTAATAAAATCGGCTTCAGCTCAACTGTACTAGTTAAAACTAATTGCTAAATTTTGCAAAGACAAAGGTTTAATACTTAATTTTTGTTTAAAAAAGAAAGTAGTACTAGCATCATGTCGAACGTGCCAAAACGACAAAAACTGGATGCTGTCGCCGATGGGAACACATCTGCCGGTCCCAATGAAGAGGAGTCCGAGGCTCTGGAACAAATCGATGCTTGTCAAAACGAAATTGATGCATTAAATGAAAAAGCCAGTGAGGAAATATTGAAAGTTGAGCAAAAATATAATAAACTACGTAAACCTTGCTATGAAAAACGTAGTGAGCTCGTCAAGCGCATCCCTAATTTCTGGGTGACTTCTGTGAGTATTCACTGTAGCTAAAATTTGTTCGTGCATGTGTGTGTGTGTGTACGTGCGTGCGTGCGTGCAAGTGTATGTGTATAGATGGCGGCGGCGGCATCATTATCTGTGGCCATGATTTGCGTGTTTAAACATGCATAAAATTCGAAATTGATTTCCTTAAATTCATTTCATATTACAAAAAAAATTCATTGTTAAACATGTAATTGATTTTCTCCCTCTCTGTCTCTCTCGACTACATGTGCAAGAAAAATTTCTCTATTCGACCAACATTCTTTTTTGTTCTTTTTCATCTTGTCTGCGCCATGCATGCCGCCGTTTACCGGTCGCACCGCTCTTTTTGTCGGCGTGTTTGTGTGTCTATCGTTAATCGATTAACATTTTTGCGGTTGGAAAGGGCGCAAAATATTTATATAAATATTCGATAGACCAATTTTTTTGTTCATTTGTTTAAATATACATATACATGTGGCCATACTTACAAGAAATCTGTATATTTTAGAAAGACAAATTTTGATTTGCCATATTCTTATATGTTACTAAACTAGATTTGCCTAAAAAAAGTCAAGGCATCAACGTAAATTTCTTGTTAACCATTTTAGCTATTTTTCTTAATCCGTTAAAGACAGTGTTAATAGTCTGTATCGATACATGTATATGCTTCTTAGTCTATCGAAATGCTAATTTTTAATTAACCACTTTTTGTAGTTCATCAACCACCCGCAAGTGTCTGGCATTCTGGACGAAGAGGAGGAGGAGTGCTTGCATGCCTTAAATAAACTGGAGGTTGAGGAATTTGAAGATATTAAATCTGGTTATCGCATAAATTTCCACTTCGATGAGAATCCATACTTTGAAAACAAGATTCTCACCAAAGAGTTCCATTTGAATTCAGCGGGTAAGACTGAAGCACTTAGTTTAAATTAAAATTAAACTTGACAATTAATGTAATATTTTCGTTTGCTAGCTGCCTCTGAAAATGGTGATTGGCCCGCATCAACTAGCACGCCCATCCAATGGAAGGAAGGCAAGAATTTACTTAAACAGTTGCTGACGAAACCTTATGGCAACAAGAAGAAACGGAACTCTGATTATAAGACATTCTTTGATTGGTTCTCCGACAATGCTGACCCAGTGAATGATGAAATTGCTGAATTGATAAAGGATGATCTTTGGCCAAATCCACTGCAGTATTATCTTGTACCTGATATTGAGGTGGAACCCGAGGACGAAGATGAAAACGAAGACAACGAAGAGGATCCATTCGAGGACGAAGATGGTGAAGACGAAGGTGACGAGGACCTCGAAGAGGAAGGTTAGTATATATCCCTTATACATTTTTAAAAATTATATAAATAATATTATTATTGCTACTATTCCAGATGACAAGTAAAATGCTAAAATACATGCATAGTTTCAATATATTTCTAACTGATGAGACCACATATAATTCTTAATTTCTGTATGGTTATATTGAGACGAGGAAGGATAATAAACTGACAACCCAACAACATAATATAATGTTGAAACACATAATTTGCAATCAACCATTTTTTAGCCAGTTATGTTTTAAGTAAAACTCAACTGTACACGTATTTCAAAAAATCCCATCTACAGAAGCAGTTTTTTAAAATACATAAAAATAAAGACGTGAATTCTGAAGAAAACTTGATTTGAATTGTTTTATTTTTCCATTGCTGCTTTGAGTTATCGTTATTGCGAACGTTTCAAGCAGCCATGTACTGTTATCGTTATCGTATTACCACCCTGTTAGGCGTTAATGCTGCGACAACTCTTAAATTGATTAGTTGTCGAAACGACCCTGTGTAGCGCAGCTGCTTTTTTGTGGGTGAAAAATATCAGCATAAGAAATAAGCAATGGCCTCTGTTAACAAATTAGCTCTTTTGGTAGGTTTTTCAATGAAAATAATATATAAAATCAGCTTTAAAGCCTGCAACAAGCTAATGCCGAATCTCATGTAAAGAGTTAAGAATTGTGTAGTGCCAGTATTATCGTCAAAACAACAATTATCTAACGCGTATTTGTTGGTTATGTAATTTTTGCACATAAAAAAAACCAAAATTCGATTTTCATATCGGCATTAACCTATATAATAATAATACTGATATGTTTTAATAAATACACAGGGCCGCGCTCTCAGCTCCGCTGCTGCTTCCCAACCGATGGTGAAACCCCCTGTGCAGGTGTTCGGTCTCGAGGGACGTTATGCCACCGCTCTGTATTCCGCCGCCTCCAAACTGAGCCAGCTGGATCAGGTGGAGAAGGATCTAACGGCCCTGCAGGCCACCATCAAAGGCGACAAGAAACTGAGGGAATATGTAACCAGCCCCATTATCAATAAGAAGGTTATGTCTACTGCACTTCAGGAGGCAGCTGCAAAGCTCCGCTTCGCTCCAGCCACAGCCAATTTGTTAAGCCTTTTGGCTGATAACGGTCGCTTGAAGAAGCTTGACACCGTTATCAATGCCTACAAGACCATCATGGCGGCGCACCGTGGTGAAGTTGTTTGCGAAGTGATCACAGCCAAGCCATTGGATTCTTCCCAGAGCAAGCAACTTGAGGGCGCTCTCAAGGTAAGACCCAAACATTATTACACTAGTCAACAAACTTTTTAATACGCTGAGCTACTGATGATATATTAATAGATTTCTTATACTTTTATATTCAATAATTCAGCTCTCCGTTGTACGCAATCAAATGGCTTGTTGATTAGTGTAATTTATAATGGTTAACAAATGAATAATAAACTTGATATTGTAACTTTCAGTCCTTCCTGAAGGGCAATGAATCGCTGAAGATCACCTCTCGTGTGGACCCCAGCATTATTGGCGGCCTGATCGTATCTATTGGCGACAAATATGTCGATATGAGCATTGCCACCAAAGTGAAAATGTACACAGATGTGATTCAATCCGCGGCTTAAGCTAAGAAGTACACTTTTTTCGGAATAACGGAATAATTGTTGATTTTCAAGCGAATAAATCCCTGGAAGAACTACAAGCGTTTCCAGCAATTTAGACATTTAATTTAAGTTTTAAATCTAAACGGTTCCAGCGCAGAGCTCTGAAGCTACAGTGAAACGATACAATTCTAGGATTCCACAGTTGACACAAATATTTTTAGTTTTCCAACTATATGAAAAATTTAAACTACTTTGACGCCTCCAGTTCTGACTGTGATGTGCAACAATTGACGTTTGATAGACTGGTAGTTCCATATAGCTGCTGATCCTGTAATGTATTTGAGTTCAGGCTTTGTTGCTGTTCTTGTAGAGCGGTTGAGCTGTGATTGACATTCTCTGTAGCTTCCGGTATGCCAAATTCTGAGTAGAGTTCGAATAATTTTCGCTGCATTGATAGATGCCAATCATTATGAGAGTAAATCAACTGCTCTAGCTCACAGATGCGTTTCTGCTGACGCAGGATAATCTCTTCCAGGCCTTGGGGCGCTGGCTCGTAGCAGAGACCAGGCTGCGGTGGCAGGCAAGCAGCTGGATTATCTGGTGGAATTTGCAGCTTTGAACAATGTGAGCAATTACAGGGACATATATCCGTCAAATCGCACTGATTACGGCCCAGCAGTAAAACGTCCGTGCAATTGCTTCCTATGTCGTCACATTGCTCGCTCTCAGCCTGATCACTATTTAGCTGTTGTTGTAGATCTTGCTCCTCTTGGTCCTGTGTGCGTAGCAGAGTTATCTCCGTTTCATCTAAGCCCGGAAAACTGACACCACAATCCGATAAGCAGGATTGACGCACCACAATCTCCTCATTCAATTTATCACCCTCCATGGTTAGCTTACCATCCTTTAGATTTTCTTTGGACACAGTAGCACCGGCCAGAAGCAACACATTAAGTGAGGGTCGACTCAGTTTGTCGCATGTCCTTGCCTTCCCTTTTTCCTTTGCCTTTTCGTCGTAATGCGCTTTTATAAGCATCGCCTGTTTCTGGGCCATCTCCACAAACTGGGGTATATGTCTAATGCATACACAACAAGAGGACAGTATAGATTCCACCGGGGTTTCGAAGGCATTTATGGTACGCTGCCATATTCTTGCCTCCCGTATATTTTTCGGAGCGTGGTAAGCTTCCACGCCATGCTCGGCTATTTCCTTGCCGCAGACCACACAGCGACGGGACATAGAAACTGTTTGATTTTAATTTAAATTAAATAAATTTAACTTAAATTTAAGATATGAGAATATTTATATATTTTTGAATATTAATTCTATGAGTTTTTGCTTAAAGGATATATGTACTTATTACATAATCTCATTCAAGGATTTATACTTAGTTCTGAAGATGTTTTCAAGGATTGTCTACATAGTTTACAGTGCATTTAATGTTGAGGAATTTTTCAATCTATTTGGTTTTCCTTTAAATATATTTATGACATTAGAACACATTTTAAAAAAGTCACTTAAGATAACAATATATAAAAATTATTATATTTAAAAAGAAATTACGCCTATAAAAACGGGTCAACATAGAAAGAGATTCTCAGTCATCTGAAAATTGAAAGAATTATTTGGATTGATTAGAGAGCAATTAAAAACTAATCAACCGTATGTCGCATAAAATGATGACTTACCAGCGAGATAATAATTAATAATGCACATTAAAGCAAAACCGAGAATAACAGTCGAAAACTGCGCAAATCCCGCCCAGCGACGTTGGGGATTTCTATGCCAGCGCGCTTTCTCGCGCGGTATCACTTCGCAAACAGTGACATAGAATAGGGTACCCCCCGCCAATGCCTGTATAATCGGTAGGGTAGTTTTGGACCAGTCTGCGGGTATATCAACTATAAGCATGCCCAGTCCAATGCCGCAGACGGCACCCAAGGCAAATACGGTAATTCCTATTAATTGAGAGCGTAAACTTGCTCGGGGATTGGAGCGAAATTCAAGACCCAGACAGAAGCCCATCACAAACTTGTGACAAGCCACAGCGCCTAGTAGAAAGATCACCTGCAACACAAGAGATTAGCTTTTAGTGTTTAATAAATTTGCTTATCTAATTATTTAAATATTTAGCTAAGATTACGAAGCAAATAAAATTCAAATAAAACTATGTCAAGGCATGGCAAACCTTTGTAGCTGAGTTTTGTACTCCAATAGCCAATCCCTCGATTGCCGAGTGCAAAGAGAGCGCCACAAATAAACCCAGTGTCCCGGTCATGGATTGTACACAGGGCTCGGTATGGCTCGTATGGCAGATTCGGGCATTAGCATCTTCCACGCTATCATCATCGCAGCCGGAAACAATCGCATAACTCTGATCGTGATGATTGTGATCATGACCGCTGTAAAAGCAAAAGCCAATCAATTGATAATATTATTACGCAAACTGTGGCATAGACAAGGGGGTGTCCGCGCAAGATCAGGGACTTGATGTTATTTTTATGGAACATCCATTTGTAGAAAATTTTTCATAAAAGTTGATATGGAAAAGTTTTAGAGTATATCAAATTCTATCTCTATTAAACCACTTTTAAAGAGGATACCCTTTTTTACCTATACTGATTTAAACCAGAACTAGATATATAATTGATTTACTTTGTATTGTGATGATCATGTTGGTGGTGCGAACCTGAGGCAATCAAAGGTGACCGTTCATTGGTAGCGCCATAAGCATTTTGGTTACAATTTTCTGATGCACCTGTTGCAGGTGTCACAGATATCGAAGGTGGTGGTGCGTGTGTATGCTGTATGGCCTCGCCAAAGAAGTAGTGTATAAACTCGTCTATAAAGTAAATTATAAAGAATCCACCACACATTGCAACCTCTGCGAATTTCGAGTTCATTTGCTCGCGTACCTAGAAAACAAATGTTATTTTTTCTTGGTTATCAAGGTGCAATTGTTTTTCTTATACCCTGTAATCATGAGTAAATGGTTGGATTAGTTTCATGTAAGCGTATGTTACAGTTGGGATAAGATTATTTTCTAATGATCGATACAGCTGTACTGCCATTGAAGTTAGCGATTGTGCAAAAGAAATATTAGGCATCGATATTACAGAGTATCATTTAGTCGATCAGTTGTTGTTGCTAGACTTGCCTCAGGTAAAATATGTACAAGTGCTGTGGCTAGCAAAATGCCAGCACCGAAACACAGGAGCAGGGATGTTGTGAGGGGAAATCGTCGACGATTACGTTCTGAAATAATAGCGGGTAACATGCCAGAGAGGAGACTGCCCAAGCCCAGCACTAACATGGCCAGAACCTTTTCCATATCGCCGCGATCCTCCGTTGTTGGTTGCCAGGTGATGGTGCTATTTGTGTCCATATTTGCGACTATAACTGCTGTCACTCATTAAATAAACAAATAAAAGGTGCTGCACTAAAATTGGAACACATGCGAGTGGGTTCGATGTCTTTTTGAATATTTTTATATTTAAACTGAAATTAAACCCAACCGCACACAAACAGCGCACAAAACGAACTACAAAACAGAACGGCACGATGACAAATTGTTATCAAGCTTTTATTGCTAATTGGCTATCGATATTTGTTATCGATAATGCTAAATTAGAAGCCCTGGTCCACGACTGTAACGAAGCAGTTGTCATCGTGCTTTTCTATTCTGTCGTTCGTTTTGTGCGCTGTTGTGTGCGGTTGGTTTTAATTTTTGTATAACAGTTATGTAGCAGTTAAATTTAAATAAGTGTGTGATTAAACTTCGCGATTAACTCAGTGTAATTAAAAGCTTGATTTTATTGAGAGCGGTAAGCAACATTTAGTCAATAACTCAGAAAATAAATTGATGCAACCGAGTAACGGTTCTTTTGTGAGCCCTGGTATCTGTCAGTAAAGGTAGAAATCTTTTTTAGCTGGAATTTAATTCATATTACTATTATTATTATTATATTTTCCGAATTTATATTACAAATGGAACACTTTTTCATATATGTACCTTCCTAACATATTATCGAGTTGCCCTCGACTATAAAATCAAAATTTTAGGGCCTTTGGCGCTCTCACAAATTTCGTCTTTTTGTCCACTGTAATGGAAGGTCGCCGTTGTATAGTATGTGGCCAGATACCTAGCAGTAAGTACACCTATCCACGGAGTATTGAAGAAGCGTTGAGATGG
Organism: Drosophila repletoides; assembly: GCA_018150835.1. Lineage (NCBI taxonomy): Eukaryota > Metazoa > Arthropoda > Insecta > Diptera > Drosophilidae > Drosophila > Drosophila repletoides. The sequence continues at coordinate 1,353,495 of JAECWQ010000202.1, forward strand.
CAAAATATGCTAACGGTTTATGTGTCTGCTGAGGTAATACGGGATTATTGTTGTGTTTGTAATAAGCATATAAATCACTCTGAGGAATGGCAGGGGAATCTTCAAGAACAGGAACCTGTCGAGCATAGATATGCGAATGGCATAAATGATAGGCATTTAAGCGTTAGCTTTAAGGAATCAGATGCCATACATTATATTGACGGGAGACAATTAGAAATGGGCACAGCTTCCAGGGAAAGTAATTACACGCAATCCTCCAGTTCCGGCTCGAATTGCTTAACTAGAAATCAGTTGAAACGAAAAGACGGTCATACGATCTTAACTGGAACAGCACAAACTCTACAAATGCGACGTCATGAACATATTCCTCATAGTTATATGGAACTGCAGTCTAATCCTTCTCGATATTCACCCGTTCCAAGCACTTATAGTATGGGTAGTAGGAGAAGTACTTCCGGCTTTGAGTCCTTATCTAATCCTACAGATAATTCCACTTCTTGTATATGTGGACCCAGTTGTCCTCGTTCCCCAAAAGAGTATGAAGTATCTTCCGCGCAAGATCCTTTTTCCCAGATAGACAATTCCACATGTTGTCCCTGTGAATCAAATTATCCTACATCAAGTAGAGCGACTGAAGAAAATCGACGAGGATCACCCTATGGAGATGAACAAATAAACAATTCCACATATTGTGCCTGTGAATCAAATTATCCTACTTCAAGTAGAGCGACTGAGGAAAATCGACGAGGATCACCCTATGGAGATGAACAAATAAACAATTCCACATATAGTGCCTGTGAATCAAATTATGCTACATCAAGTAGAGCGGCTGAGGAAAATCGACGAGGATCACCCTATGGATATGAACAAATAAATCGGAGCTCAAGCCCGCCAATCTTATCTCAGAAAAGTAGTTCTAAATCTTGTAACTATTCGAGTTTAGCTGCCATGAATAACCGCGAGAGAAATCAGCCAAGACCACTGCAGAGACAAGATAGAATATCCCAAATAAGTCAGCCACGACCACTGCAGAGACAAGATAGAATATCCCAAATAAGTCAAGCTCCTTCCTACCAGGTAAATAATTCTAAGTCCTATATATATGGACCCAGTTGTGCAGGTGTAGCTTCATCTTCTAGACCCACAACTGAGTCCATAAATATAAGAAATACACCCTCATGTATTTGTGGATCAAACTGTCCAAAATTCAATCAAATGAGTGGAGCAAGAGGAGTTCAGGAAAACCCGAACCGCGCTCCCAAACTGAGCGCTTCTACGAGTCGTACTTGCAAGTGTTGCTCTTCAAAATTGAATAAGACGCTGGACAAAACGCAGCAGAAGAATAAGTCAGAAAAGTTAGCTAAGTCAAAGCAAGAGAAGTTGTTATGCTGTCTCTGTAATCAGTTATTGAAAAGTGCTTCCTCGAAGCAATCCCAAAACCCAAGTGAATGGGATCCCTATGATATGAATAGTAATATAACTCTACGCAGTTCTATGCCATCCTTACAAGCAAATTATTCGGAAAGAAACCAGGATTCTACGGGATGTAATACTGCAGAGCAACTTCCCAGGAGAAATTCTATTCCTTCCCAGACTTCTCAGCCAGTCCGCAAAATAAATTGTAACGTCTCCCAAACAAGTCGAACTTCACCTGGCTTCAGTGGAAATATCAATGTATGTGGGAATTCGCAGGCACCACCAGCCTGCGAAGGCAATACGGATAATAATAATAATAATAATAATGATAATAATAATAATATTAATAATAATAATAACAATAACAATAATTCGCAAAATCCTCGAGTTAATGTGCTTATTTTGGGAGGGTCCATGCTGCCCACCTACTATAATTCCACGTGCTCTAATCCTCAGCAATCACAAGTATCCGAAATTTGTGTGCTGGAGTCGGACTTTACAAAAGAAAGAGCTGTCTTTCCCGACATAGATGAGCCCAAGTATACAGTGTGTCGTGCTTCAACGGATCAACAGAATAATGCAGCTAATGCTGATTCTATAAAGGCGGGGGAAAGCAATACAGAGGTATTATTATTAGGTCTACCTCAAAGTGAGCCCTGTAATTGTGAGAGTTCTTGCTCTCCAGATGCTAAGCCGCAAGGAGGAGTTATGGGACAACCACAGACAACTGGTAATTGTGATCCAAATATAAAATGCCGCATCGATGAGCTGGAAAAGCTATTGGCACAACAGCTGCAATTGCAAAATTCTATACAGATTAAGTTAAAAGATCTGCAGTGTAAAGATAATCAACAAAAGAAAACATAAAAGCCTGTTTAAAATCCTGGAAACCGCAGGGCCTAAAATACCTGGCACTTCACCCGGAAAACACTTGTTAGCCCAACTCCTAAGTCTCCTCCAACAGTGGCCACAAAAAGACGAAGTGAGTGAGTGCAAAATTCGAACTAGTACAAAACTATATCTCAGGCATATAATAAATTTTTGAATATATATTACAAAATTAAATTAAATATTTTCCCTATGAAACCAACATTTATGATATAGTTCTCTGATTTAAATGAAACACGACTATTATTCAAAATAGAAATAAATACTTCTAGTCTTATACACAGACAGCACGAAATCAACTCGGATATTTATGCCGATGAAGAATATATGTTGCACAAAAGTCCTGTGTTCAGCATAATGACTTATTCATTTATATCCTAGAAAGACAGTTTAGTGAATTAATTCTGAATTATACAGGATATTATATAGAATAATTCTTATCTTTCGACTATACCCACTGAAAACATGATCTTTTCTTTATATCTACATTTATATATATTTTGTTGGCTTTTTCCAAAGTATCTGTGTGATTTGTGGTGTAACCTTAATTATAATTGTAATCAAAAAAAAAAACGTTTCCATACATTTCATTTTGATTTTACTATTACTAGGTGTAGATTATACATACATATGTATCATATATGTATATCGTTCATAAATCTTTTAATCATTAATCCTAAGCGATTAAATGTAATTGCAAACAGATTTCTTATCAATTTTGTTTTAAACCAATTACAACATCTATTTAATTACATATTTATTATATGTATATATATATATATATATGTATTTATGTGCAAATATTTTCACGATACATATTTGTAGGTAAATTCTATATATATTTATTTAAACTTAAAGTTGAAAGTTCCTGGTGGTAAAACGCGTAGCAGAAATGATAAAATAGGACTACAAATTGCGTAACGATCAATTTGGTTGGTTGAATTTAGAATATATATATATAATTCTTTATATGTATGTTTTTTAAATCTTATATATATGTTTAAGGTGCAGCTTTTAATTTACAATCGAAACCGAAAATTATTTTGGGATCTTTCATTTTGGTAACATATATATATATATAAATATATATGTTTATATTTATTCTAGAGTGATCATGATAACTATATATATATATATTATCAGTTATTATAAACGTACTTAAAACATATATAAATCCAGCAATTAGAGTTGCTCTTTCGTCTCCGCACTAACCCCATTCTCATCATCATCATCATCATCTACCCATTCGCTCATGAGACTCTTTAATTTCTCCTGCGTTCCTGCCTTGTCTTCTTCGTCCGTATTGGCCTTCTTCTCTGTTGATGAACCGGATGAAGTTGCTGGCTTTTCTTCTGCTTCTGTTGTCGTCGTTGCTTCTTCCCCTTTCTGTTCATTATTTATTTCCGCCTCTTTGGGCAATTCCTCTTCTTGCACATTTCCACCATCCACTGTAGATAGTTGTGTGGGTGTCACCTCCGCCTCAGCATTGACACCCTCTTCTAATGTCGGCTGATCACTGGTAACAACAGCCTGCGACGCATCCGCTTCGGCAATTAATTCATCTATTAATGTTTTGCGTATATTTTCTGTTTCCAGATTTACATCCGATGTTGCGGCATTAATTTCCGGAACATTTGAATTATTTAACTCGACGGTTTCAGTTTCCAACTGTTCTGTTGTCGTTTGTGGCGCATCCTCCTTGATGAATTCTTCTTCAATTTCTCGTTCCTTCTTGCCTCCTAAATCCTCCTCTTTTATGGCTGGTCCTTCGGCTTTTACACCTGATGCCTCGGTTTCGGGTTCAATCTTCTGCTCTAGCTCTGTCTCTTCTTCGACTGTGCTGGAACTGGGCAACGCTTCAACTGTTGCTTCTGTTGCAGTGGATGCTTCTACTTCAATTCCCTCTTGGACGCCCTTATGTAGGCTCTCTAGCGCCAAATCAATATCATCTTCCGGCTCTGCGACAGCTTCTTTAATAACTTCTTCGTTTGGTTTCTCAGTGATCGCTTCGGATTGAGCAGCAGCTACTAGTTCTGTTGTTGCAGGCTTGTCATGAACGTCATCCTCATCTTCGTTTTCATCCTCGGTCCAATCGCCTGTCAGCTCCTTGAGCTTTTCACTTATATCATCACGACGTTTGTCTGCCTTTGGCTGTTATTAAAGAAATTTATAAATTAAAAATTGATTAGAATTCAGTTTTGTATCTCTTTATAGTCTCTAGCTTACTTCTTTGCTGCTATGATCCGCATCCAAGTCATGCTTGGAAATAAGATTCTCTGCCCATTCAAGATTTTCCATGGACTCCTTGCTTTCGTCAGCGGCATCGCTCTTTTTGCTGCTGCTCTCCATGGAGCCAGTGGCGCCTAGTTCGCTATATATTTGACTGTCATCATATTCCTCCTCGGTGCCCGCAGAGGACTTTGCATCGCCGTCCTGTTTAATCTCGCCTTCGGGTTCACTAAGGACCATGACAACTCCGCCGCTGGGTGCGCCAGCCTGTTGTTGATTCAGCTGTGAGAGGATTTCTTTGCGTTGCTCATCAGTTAGTTCCACTTCGTTTCCATCGGCACCAACAAATTTAACTTCCTGTTCCTGTTGTAGTAATTCCTCAGCTTCTGCTTCCATTTCAGCTTCCTCTTCGGTTTCTTCTTGCTGTTGTTGTTGGTGCAGTATAGCACTGCTAGCTGGCAAGCTAATGTCGGAAAGAATGCGCACTTTGGGCTCATCATGTTCTGCTTCCGCTTCATCTTCCTGATCCTCCTCTTCCTCTTCTTCCTCCTCGTCCTGTGAACCCAAATACTCTTCATCTGTCTCATCAATAATGCCATCCTCTAAGGCCTGTGCCTTATGATAGCTCTTCATGTGACGATAAAGCTGCAGCTCCTGGGCGAACACCTTGTTACAATAAATACAGTGCTGCTTATTCTCATCGGTATGAGCCTCATTTATATGCTGCTCGAGCTCTGCCTTGGTCAAATAAGTTCGATTGCATAAAGCACATTCTGCGAAATTATACAGCAACGACTTGATCTGATGCTCCGAATACATATGGAAATGCAATTCTCGATTATTGCCCGAACGCCAGCCACAATGTTCGCAAAGCGCCGGATCAATTGTCTCCTTGTGCGTGTTGATCAGATGTCGACGGAAACCTCGATACGATGGAATGCTTATTGGTCGTCCATTTACACCACAACGCAGGCACAGCCAAGGACCTGATTAAAATAGAAGAATATGTGTTAAATAAATAATAATAATCGAGATAGAGATCAGCTGTATTGACCTGAGGTATTTTCAGCGCCCTGTGCGATGAGAGCATGCATAGTCTTGCTATCAATTCGCCGCTTTTGCACTCCAGATCCACCCATGGAGGATGAGCCGGAACTTGCTGAAGAGATGTGTGTCTGTTCAGTGACAGTAGACTGTGCAGTGTTCAATTTTTGTATGGATTTCTGATGCTGTGTGGTTATCATTGGCTTATCGGGCTTAAAGGAAACGTGAAGTTTCTTATGTGGCGACGTGCTGGCCAAAGGCGACTGCTGCACGGGAGCAGGAGATCCCCTTTTAATTGCAGCTGATGTAGCTGCTGACTTCTCTACAGGGCTGTTGGGCATTATTTTTAGTTTTATATTCTTATGGCCCTTTACAATGTGCGGATATTGACGCAAAACTTCGGCAATAATTTTTGTATGATTTAGCTTGGTATTGGATGAGTCCTTGACAATAATCGTTGGCGTTTGACTGGGTGAATCCTGTTTGAGTATGATTGTAGTGGTGCCATGTTCCAGCTGCGTTTGTGTGCCGCTTTGTTGGGTTTGTTGCTGCTGCTGCTGTTGTTGCTTTGAGGTCGAAGGCTGCGGCGGCATATCATCATCATCGTCATCTCCAGTGTGTACATCATCATATAACATCATATTATCATATTCCGGATCGCCATGATCCCCAAATTCAGCTGCAATTTGTTTACGCATACGTTGCTGTTCAGCAAATTCCTTGACCTCCTCCAAGCTGGGTTTCTTCGAAGGTGGCGATAAAAGACTCGTCTGCGCTGGCCTTTTATTATTATTATAGCCCTTTCTCAGCTGCTCAAACGGGGATGTTGGCTCCTGTTTAATATATGATGGACTCGTTTCCGTATATTGTGTGCGATTATTTAATCCGCCAGAACGTAATATTGCCGGTGTATTTATGGGACGTCCCTGATTGGGATGGCTGCGCGGTGTGGTCACTGCGCGATTTTGTTGCGCTCCCATGGAAACACGCTGCTGTGCCGTATTAACATTGCCACCGGGCACCACACGACGTCGTATACCCTTCGGACTGGGGGGCTGTGTCGCAAGCAAAAAATATATATTAGTTTAGATTTTGATAGTTCCACTGCTCCAGGGAATATAAATAATAACCAGGGATTTCAGTTTTGATAGAGATATTTAATTTATTTAAAAAACCACCGTTCCGAATTAGATTCCATGAATTGGACAATAAGAAACTAGAATTTTTGGTTGGACTTACTCTTTGCTGTCGATTGACATTCTCCATGGTGCGACGATGGGCCTCAAGCAGTTTGAGGAGTACGGTCATATTCATCTCTTTAGCGGTGCGCAACAGTTTGCCATACATTTTGAGTTCGAATTCCAGTGTGCCCGTATACATGAAATTGACAATGGGCACAACGACATCCGCCTGAAACTCGGCAGGCATGATGAGAGCATCATCGACAATATCGCACGTTTGCTCAAGGACATTGAAATAATCGGTACAGGCGCTTAGTACCAGGCGATGCACTTTTAATTGTGAATTGTCGCGAAATTGTAGCGTTAAATCGCAATAATCCGTTTTATTGAAGAAATTCTGTAGTTTCTGCAGAAAGAAGACACCCCAATTGTCCACTTTCACCGATTTGACTTCACCCATTTTGTATGATGTTATTTCTTCAAATTTCCTTTCCTTATCTGAAAATGCTCTTTTCCTTTTATTTCTACTTAGTTTTTTTTATTCGTTTTTGTTTTAAACGCGGCCTCCCCGTCGCGTTGTTGTTTTGGCTGTTTTTTTTCTAGCGTGCGGCTCTGCTGCTGGGCGCAACTGTACTCCGTGTTTGAGGGGGGCGCAGCAGGAAATTTTAATTTAATTCACGATTTCCAGTAGTTGAGACATGCAAATCATATAAATAAAATGCAAAATTCATTTAAATTATTTATGATTTTATTCTACAATTTTTAATTCAACTAAATAAGCGGCACAACGAGCGTCGATTGATTTTCAGCAAACATTTCAGCTCAGCCCTCAGCGCGGCAATGCAACTCTCTGTATTCTCTCTCTCTTTCTCTATGTATGTATGCGTGTGCATGTGTGTAAGCTAGAGCTGGGCGTATGTCACATAAGCACGAAACTGACTCAAGCACGTTTATAGTTTTATTTTATGACAAGAAAATATTCATTAATAATTAATCACGCATATTATTAAATTTAGGCTGTATTTTTAATTTTTTTGTCAATCAGTTTTGCATTTATGGAATTGAACATATTTGTGTATCGCGTATTTAATTTAAATAAGTTTCGTGTCACGCGACCATTTCTAATGAGTATGCCACATATATACGCTTGTAATATGTGTATGTAAAATGCAATGCACATTTCGTTTTTCCTTGCAGACTCTTATCATAAAGTTCGGTTAAGTTATTGATTTAATGGCATTAATATTTAATATGTGCTCCAATTTGCGTTTGCAACAAATTGGCGCTAGTTTTTTCACACACTCGGAAAATCTTTATTTGCCTACTGCAATCGTTATCGCTGAACAGTTATTATGCAAAGTATGAGATGAGTGGCATGTTGAAAATACTTTAATGAATGATAGCTCTATTTTAAATCATTATTTACTTATTAAACATACATTAATTTCTTATTTAACACTGTTTTTACCGGACAAGTTTTTTAATTTTTTTCCCCGTGAAACAGAAAAGATGGCGTCGGAGTGACCTTATTAGAAATCAGCATATCTAAGCGATGTGCTGGTCACACTAACGATAACGATAAGCCCATTTAGAATAGTATGGTAGGAAAGTTCTTGCCAAACAGACAAATGTTGTTATCGGTTGATGCGCATTCTAAAATATTTTGCTAGCCACTTAAAAAACAGCAGTATTATTTTATAAATACTTTTTGCGGGAAGTCATATACTTAACAGTTAAATGTTACAATTTCCTTTCTCAATGGGTAGGCGATTTCAAAAAGTCAACTAGGCGCCAAAGTAAAGCATGCGTTCGAGTTATTGAAATCGATAGCAATAATACAGCGTTGCTTTTTTCAAGACGACCAATAATAATAGGATAGCCACACCAAAATAAACGAAATAAATAAAAAGAAAAAAATGAGCGCACGACATAAGGGCAAATCCAAGCGTGGTGCCGGGGCGGCTGCTTATCGCAATGTAAAATCGAACCACAACTGCCAACGTAGTTTTGCCGAGCAGGAAAATGAATTGTCCAATAATAAAGCCAGCGATAGTAGCGACAGCTCCGATTCGGATGACAACAATATAGAGAGCCTAGGACAACCGCCTGACTTCGCAGTAGCCATGTGGGATTTGAACCACTGTGATCCTAAGAAATGTTCCGGTAGGAAACTTTTGCGACTAGGTCTCATTGCCAATTTACGCTTGGGTCAAAAGTTTCCTGGACTCGTCCTATCCCCAGTGGGCCAATTATGCGTAAGTCCACAGGATCGGGATATTGTTGCCGCTTCAGGTGTGGCTGTTATCGATTGTTCCTGGGCAAAATTGGATGAAACACCATTCAGTCGAATGCGTAGTCCTCATCCGAGGCTACTTCCTTTTCTAGTCGCTGCGAATCCCATCAATTATGGCAAACCCTGCAAGCTCAGCTGTGTAGAGGCAATTGCAGCTACCCTGTATATTTGTGGCTATTCAGAAGAAGCTCGCTGGTTCATGGGCAAGTTTTCCTGGGGTCATGCATTTCTCGAGCTGAACGATAAACTGCTGAATGCCTATGCCGCCTGCAAGAGCAGCGATGAAATCTTAAAAGTTCAAAATGAATATCTCGAGGCTGAACAAAAGGAGAGAAATAAACCCAGAGATTTAAAGGATTTCTATCCAACGAGCAGCAGCAGCAGCGAGAGCGAAGAAGATGAGGTGCAGAGCTAGCATTACTTGGTTTCTTAAGGTTTTGAATTAAACCGATTTGAAGACAAAACTTCAGATGTGAGGCTACGAGCTGTCAAAATAAAAGCTAAGCGATCCAAACCCATAAAAAGAATTTAAATACCAAAATATTATTCTTGATGGGGTCTTAGTTTAAACTGTTTTACCGGTCCGATTCATAGATTGGGGTGGAATACAAAAAAGTTGAATCCCGGTTTCAATCGTTTCGGCTTAAAACTCTGTCAATAAATTACAAATTTCGGTTTACCACAAAATAATTTACTTATTTATTTTGTGAAACTTTTTGTATTTATTTTATGAATGAATTTTAGAAAAAATAACGTAAAATAACTGTGCAACTTAAGTTTAAATATTGGTCGTAGTTGTTTTTTTTCTTACGCTAAAACTACTGAGCATTTCGGACATATTCCGGATCCACGTTAATAAAATTGGTCATATTAAAGTACATGGCGCTATTTTTGACCAGAAACTTGAGAAAATCATGAAGATGTGCGAGCAGAGCTTGCATAGCCGGTTGATCGAGCGCCGAGTAGCTCAGCATCGAACCCAATCTTACAAAGAGACGCAATAAATGAAAAGAGCCATAGAGTTCGGATAGGGGCGTATCTGGATGTTTTTGCATAATATCCGCGTACTGAGTACGCTCGAATTTATAAAGTAACTGCGAGCCGAGCATAACATTAAAATACTCTATAATGCCGTCAAGTACATCATTTATGGCCACTTCTTTGCTGGCGCTGGTAGATTTTACCGACTTCTTATGCGCCAAATACTGATCGGAAATCTGTTGTACGGTCACCTTGGCTGGCAGCTCAAGAAGCTTATGCTCACGCACCACCGCATACCAATCATCGGTTAAATAATGCTTTAATTCGTCGGGTATTTTGATTTTCACCTCCAGTTTGGTTGTATAAGACTCCTCGCTCTCCACACAAGGCGAATCCGAGGTAGCAACAGATGGAGCGGGTGCAGGCGATGCAGATGTTGTTGCCGGCGACTGTTGCGATGTTGGTGCTGTTGTTGCTGGCGACGCAGTTTCCGTTCCATTTCCGCTTGAGACTGTACTGCCGTGTGAGCTCATTCTCTTGCTCTTTGGCGGCGCTGGTGTTGGTACCTCTTCCTCTGCATTATCCGTCCCAGTTGCCTCCTCCTTCTGCTTCTCCATGCTGGGCGTAGTAGGTCGGGTAGCCGCTGCCATTGATTTGCGATTACTGCGACTTGTTGTTGTTGCGGCGCTGCTGCTCGCTGTGGTGCTGTTGCTATTGCTGCTTTCATATTTGGTTGTTGCTCCTGATGTTGCTGGTGGTGTCCCTATTGCTGTTCCTGCTGCTGCAGAGCTGACAGTTGCAACCGGTGTACTGGCATTGCTACTGCTGCCACCGCCGCCACCAGTGCTGCTGCCACTAGCGCCTGTATGGGGCAGCGATGTGTTTCCATCCTTTGACGGCGTCGAGGCACGAGATTCATTACCCATTTGTTCCATTTTCTTCGCTTTCGCGCTGCCTGAAAAATGTATATATATATATATATATTTAGCAACAGTTTTTAATATTTATATATGGTGAGGGAATTAAAGAATCATATAACGATGCATTGAATTCGGACCTATTTGAAGTTTCGAGCGTCTAATAGGAATATTGGAATCGGAATTCAAGGTTATACAAATTTCATCTGTCCTTTTACCTTTCTTGTTGTCCTTTTTGGAGCGTTCGCCGTACAGTCGCGCCAGTTCCTTCTGCCGCTTGACATTATCATCATTGTATTTTAGCACTCGACTCTCGGGCACCCACTCATCCCAGCTGCATTCGAAAAAATTAAAAAAAAATATTAATAAACGTTTTTAAAACTAATTTTAATTATTTTCCTTATTTACTTTTTGCTCCAGCCCGCATAGTGTATATAATATTCAACCGGCGTACTTTCGGGTTTTGTTTTGAGCACTTTCGCCTCGTAGATAAGCGGCCCATGAAAACAGAGCACACGCTCCCCTAAAATACATAAAATTTAAAAAAATTTATATTTTATTTATAGAAATTACTAGCTTACCATCGGCAAATATTGTTGCTGAATCGCTTGGTACCCAGTTGTCCATTTTTACGGTTTTTACTTCTCCCATTTTTGTTGATTGCAAGTTGAAAATAATTGCCAGAGCGTCTCAGCTGATTTGCGTAGGTTGGCAGCCCTGCGATGGTCATATATTCGCGGTTGCCACTTGATAAAAAAATACTCTTTGTACCACGCTGCAATTGTACTATTATAATTTAAAATGTACCACTTTTCATGAGAGCAATAATTTAGCTAAATAAAACAATGTTTATATGAATTGTCGGCTCTTAATTACGACTGGTTACCACTTTTAATAACATTAATTAATTGTTTACATTGTTTATGTAAGCAATGAACCAAGTGTACCAGCTATTTAGTAAAGGATCAAAAATGTACCATTTAAGGAAGATTGCAAGCCTGCATATTCCGCCAAATGTCCAGGGCTGCACTAAAAAGTTACAGGCCATAAATAAAAGTACGTGCCCAATTAACGAAAGTTTCTTTTTAGTGTATTTACAAGCCTACATCACAAATAAAATGTATCTAACAATTATTGTTTTGATGCTGTCGCGGGTGCGGACGCCGGGACAAAATCCTTCTCTTCCCAGGGTCGCGGTCCCCGCTTATTGGACCAATGTTCAATATCCAGAGATTTCACCTTATCGTATTCGGTTTCCAGTGTGACCTCCTGACGTTTCTTCATGTTAACACCATACTTTTTCATTTCTTCCGATGATACCGGCTGCATTTTTGAGTACTGATATCTGTGTGCGGTACATGTGAGTTGAGCATTTAAAATTTTCGTCTTCATTTCTATTCATATTTACCTTAAATTTGAAAATTGTTGTAATCCAAAAGAGCCGGCTACCATCATTATTAGGAAGGGCACACCATATTTAATTGATTTCCTTTTAGAGTAATTGTTAATTTTCTGTGTAAATGACATTATATTTATATATTTGTTTATTGTTATGAAATGGCCAACAAAGTGCCAGATCAGGGCTGGCTAACTTGTTCGATTACATGTATCGATAACATAATAATGAGCACCATACCGATAGCTTTGGCGGTTAATTTGAGGGGTCACCATTTAAAATTGTTTAAATTTATTATTTTATTATTATTATTTTATTTTATTTATTATTTTTATTTATTATTGTTGATGTTGTTTGTTTAAATGAAAATAGTTGCGCTGCCCTTGATGCCAATCAAATGAGTCGTGTGCCTTTGCCAAAAATGTTTTCTTTCTGCAGCTGAGGTGCGAGAATTTTCGAATTAGCAATTGTTTTCCGGCTGGCAATAAAATGACACGCAGCATGTTATTTACATACAATTTGGCGATAAGTTCAAGGTCTGCAATAGGTTTTTTATTTTGGTTTTCTTATACCCCATATATTCAAAATAAGGTATATTGATTACGCGCAAATGTACCATTAGATTACTTAAACATTTTCCATTCGATAGTTTCGATAATTAGAGATTACGACTAACAAAGATCTTATACAAGAGTTAGAAACATAAGTCTTTTGATTTGAAATTATTATAGTCTGAATTCGATCTGCTTACAGCGTATCTTCTGGTCGGTACAGTCTTGAATAGAACATTTTAATGTGATTTATTTTGTAAATAATTGACAGTGACGTTGTTTAAGAGCGCCAAAAAAAAGTTTTTCACATGTGAACCACACAAGATACTCGTACATTGATATTTGATATGGAACGAACAAGCAGCAGCAGAGGAGAGTACGTTCTGTGTGTGGTTCACCTTGGCCGTTATGCAGCAGCTTGGCTCCAGCACAGCGCAGCACATCAGAGCACAGCAAGGCAAGGCAAGTGGCTCGTCGCTAAGATTTCCTTTTAGTACCCAAAAAGCCTAACCAGTTCGAGTTCTCGAGTTCAAATCAAATCATTTAATTCACAAGGAGCCGGCAATTGAGTCATCAATTGAAGCTCGATGTCGGCGCACAGCGGTACGTCGACACGACACGACACGACACGAACCGCGCCACTGAGACTGGGTTGGTCCGTTTCCGATCGTCTCTGCTCCCTTCTCTCAATCTAACTCTATTTTTAATACCCTTTCCATAAGGCTAATTGGATTTTTCGTCTTGTATGTTTTTTAGCTTATCACAATATTGATTGTATTATATTATAAAATATAGAGTAGTCTTCCGACTACTAAACTCGCTACTAAAAGGGTATTTAAAGCTTCGTCACACAGTTTATGTCTGTTTATCCTAATCTATTGCACCCTTTATGTCAAATTTGAAGGTTATACACAAATGTTGCAAGCGCTTCTTACTAGTCGTCTAAGCCGAAATCATAGTTCAAAAAGTCTGAGAAACATTTATAAAATTTTCACCAAATATGGCTGCAATTTTGCTAACAAGATATTGTTGCACTTGTTTAAGCCACAAGCGCAGAGAAGACCAAATTGTACATACATCTTTTTCTAGAACTACGAGTATGTCTATGTCTGTGTCTATTAGAATTATGAAAAATCCGTTGTTTTTTAATAGCAGTCGTATTCGTATTCGTTACACATGTTATCCAATCTGGCCATGATTTAATTTTTCATATTTAGCAAGTTGTTCAGACATTTAGGTTATTACAATGGCCTTTCTCTCATAGACATATCTCTCGAATATGTATGTGTATTTATTTGGAAAATTAAAAATAAAATCTTTATATGTTTTTTTACTTTACCATTTGGCTTTTACCAAAAGTTTTTGAATGAAAAACAATTACGTCATTATGTGGGTGTTGCTCGAATTTAATTATAAATTCTACGTATTATGTGCCCTCATTGCTGAAAAACTAAATTTTTCCAAAAACACCAGACGCCAGGCTGAATAAATAAATATATAAAAATGCCTGCTATATTTAATTTGTATACCCTTGCAGAGGGTATTATAAACTTGTCCCGAAAGGAGTAATCAGATATATTATTGAAAAGGACGCTGAGACGACTCGTGTCCGTCTTTCTGTCTGTTTCTATGCTTTTTTATGTCTTAACTTGTCAATGAATTTGCTCGACTATTTCTTATTTAACTAATTTTATTAACTTTAAGATTTTAAGAGCATGGCCAAATCAGACTATTCGTAACTCTTAAAAAAAAACAAATTATTAGGCAATTGAGTGACTCAATAATTTCCTTGAGAAGTTCTCTTTTCAAAGTCGAGCTTTGAGCTTTTTGCAGAAGGAGTTGGTCTCAGCAGAAAGCACAACAAGTCAGTTTGAAGTTGTCCATTGGCGGCAAACGTCGTCGAGATAGGCTGCCCTTTTAAGCGGCTCTCTTGTTTTTTTTGTTTATTATAATTTATGTAGAATTATAGAAACGCGAATATGAAGTGTAGTCTTTTTAATACGCTGATCCCTATTTTGCAATTTTCAATTGCTGCATTTCTTTTTTCTTTACAAAAAAATGCTCCGAGCTGAGCAATCGCCTGATTGTGCCGTTACATTTTTTGGGTGTTCTTTTTGTGTGTTGCATTCGTCAGTGGGAAGGAATTTTCGGAGATGGAATGGAATGGAATGTAAGTGAACTTTGGTTCTCTCTTAAGCCATAAGATTCAAGATGCAATTTTAAGAGAAAGCTCTGGTAATGCAATTTTATAGAGCGTGTGTTTGATCACGGAGTTTAATTCTCTTTTGTTTTTAAACGTGGCTTAAAGGCCAGCAAAAAAGAATGATTTTTATTTAAATAACAATTAACAGATACCATATCTTATTCTATTTAATATTTTATTTTATTATTTATTTGCGACTGTGCTTTCTAAATGCATACGAAAACTTGTAAGGATAAACTTAAAAAAGAGTCAGAGATTAGATTGGATAGAAGCAGACAGATATCCGGACATAGCTATATCCAGTGGACTCATCGTCCTGATAAGATATCCTTTTTTTCGTGAAAAAATTATAATAAATAATTATAAAAAAAAAAATGTAATAATAATAAATTAATTTTCAATTCAAATTCATTCTTTAACTCAATTTAATTTAAAAAAAAATGAACTATTTGAATCCAGAATTTAAATTGGTTATAAACAAGACTTCTGGGAGCTTAAGGTCTAGGATACATTTTTTTGTAGCTTATAGATAGATATGAATAAAATTTCGATCAGGTTCAAGTTAAGTTTGGTTGAAAAAGAACCCGATTTTTAGTACTTGTCCAATTTCTATCTGACGGATAAATAATCCAGTTTACAATTAATCTTCTGACTTAAGGTTGATAGTAAAAGATACTAATTAATCAGTTCAACGTGTTAAATAGAGAAATACGTTATTTATATCTGTTAATCGGTTCTACAGTGACTCATTTCAATTAATTTTGATTTTTTTGTACTTGCATATTAAGTACTAAATGATATATCTGAAGATGTTTTCCGTTCAGAGACGTGACGTTAAAAAATGTATAAAAAACATATAGAAACGAAGGAAAAAATATATAAAAATGATTTTGTTTTTTGCCATATCAATAACTGAAATTTAAAAATAGCAAAAGAGCAAAACAACAAAAAATAAAAAAAAATAAATAGAAATAAATGATATACAGATACAGCAGGAAACTTTGCAGCTTAAATACTGGCAAAATAAAGCTTATTTTTGAAGAAAAAGCAGGGAAATTTTTATTTGAAATATATTTCAAAAATTTCGTTCAAAGACAGGTGAAAGCAAGAGACAGAGAGAGGAAGAGAAAGAGAGCGAGCAACGCAGGCGCTAAAGAATTCTTCTTTATTTTTCTTCTTTCTTTTGGAATATGCTTTTTCTGAAAAACGCTCGTAAATTGAGAGCCCCATCAAATGCAGTTCCAAAATAAAAGAAACAAAATTTGAGAGGCCAGCGATTTTGTGTTGAGCATGCAAAATGCTGCTGCTGCTGCTGCTGCTGAGCGAAGCAGCCCGAAAAAAAAAAAACGAAAAAGTATCTGTCAGATACTTATGCGCGCTCTCACAGATACAGATACAGATACAAATACGCACACGAACACGCAAAGAGCTTGAAATCGAAAAACAGCGGGCATCGAACGTCAGTATATTGAATAAATATTTTCAGTTGAACATCACAATCCGTTCAAGTCGCGGATAACTCCGAATAAAAGTTTTGTAAGTAAAAGGAAAAAATTTAAAATAAAAAAACCAAAAGAATATAATAAAAAAGAATATCTTAAAATATTTCAAGTGCTCTATAAAAAAAGGACATTTTAATAACATTCTAATTACATAATCAATAAAAGCAAGAAAATGCAAAAAAAGAATACATTAATAAAAGCAATTGAAGTGTTGTGCTATAAAAACCACAAATATTTTCAAAAGTATTTCAAATATTTAGTTCGGTTCGGTTTAATTCCAAATTGAGGTTAAATACAAATATATAATTATGACTGAAAAAAAGCCAGAAAAAAACCAATGTCTTTGACCATATTCATTGTTTAACCACAAGTTAACTTCTAGAATTTCAGCTAAACGTATTGCATGAGAGATATACAGAAATAAATAAATATTTTTAAACGAATTATAAAGTTCAAGTGAAGTAAAAATTGTTAGGGCAGTACCTATAATATATATATCTCTCTTATTTTATATGATAAAAGAGAGTCTATAACATCAGCACTCTACAATCTTTGTTGAGAAATGCTTTTAAAAAACCTCACAAAAATATACTCTAAATTATCTAAATTATAAATTAAATCTTCATCAAAATAGTATCTTTAGTTAGGTGCTAGATTTTCTAGTCAATTCTTAATTTTTAGAGTTATTCCCGCCATGCTTTCTCAGTATCCATGAAATTCGATACAGTGAACCACAGCCCAAAAACGTTCAAATCTGTCTGAGGCAATCGTAGGCGCTAGCTATACTTAAAAATTTCTTGAAAAAGCTTTGTATTAAGTAATATCTATTAGGAAATAAGCAACAGATGCCAGGCCAGGCTATTTTTAGAGATCTGTAAAGCTTTTAAAGAGCTTTTTCTTGAGTGTTGCCAGGAATGTTCAAATATGTTCGTGTATGTGAGTGAGATCCACAAATATTGGTCATATATATGTATATATATAAATATACATCTATATCTATGCTTTAAAAATAGCTGGGAGAGTACATTTTATGTATAACCAAAATATATATACGATATTTTGTTATGGATAATTTGGAATATACATTTTTTCTGCTAGAAACAGGTTGAATTTCGAGGTGTCAGAAGCCAGCCGTTTCGGTCCCAGCAAAGGTGTGCCTAGTATATGTTTAAAAAAAAAACAACTATTTTTTTTAAAAATTGTGAATTTTCAACACGAACTTTTCTAATTTAGTTTAAATGTGTGATTTATGCAATTTACTATAATCCAATCGGTTTGATCTAAATTGCAGAAGAGCTCAAATTATTTTGGAGTTTTCTTTCTTAGCTTCAAAAAATTGGTTTAGCTAATTTTGAAAAGCGAACCGGTTTAATACCCTTAACCGGTACTTAAGCCATTTATTAACCCTTTAAAAATGTGTAAATAATTTGTAGTTTTCACAGTCTAAGCGCTGGTTTCGGGAGTCTAGTTCAGAAGGTTCATCCAAATTTTTCTCTCCTCTGATCTTATACTAATTCTTTCTTTTTTGTTTTCTTTTTATAATCGAAACCTTTTATTTATGCAAACCTTATTTCAAATCTCTTTTATTGTGAAATCCTTATAGAGTCTCTAGGTATATATTCTTGAAATTAAGGTAATATTTTATGTATGTCATTGCCATTATTTATGTCTCCAAAAAATTTTTATAAAATTCCAAGCGATTTTCTGCTGAATAAACAAACAAACTCGTAATTCATTCTGTCACCTCGACCCATGCAACTCTTATACTATATATATATTTATACCTTTAAAAGTCTGTCTGTCTGCCTGTCTGACCATCCTCTCTGTTTCCATATATATATATAAAAATTCTACCTCGATTGCAATTTAAAATATAAAAATTCATTTTCAATTTTTGTTTTGTGTGTTGATTCGCCTGGATTGTAAACAAATATGTTCAAAAATAAACTCGATATGCGAGAAGTAAGGGGAATTATAATAATAAAAAAAAGGTCTGAAAATTGGCATGACAAATTCAAATGTTGGTCAAGTATAATTTACAGGGTTTGCCCCAAAATTCTGTCCAGAGGTTCTCAGAGAAGCAGCTGAGTCCACACTTCTGAAATATGAGTCAGAGCTGCACTAATTGCATTCTTTTACCTTATCAATTTGACGCTTATTCATAATTCCCATGAAAATTAGTTTAAAAAAATATTAAAGAACTTGAGATTTTTTTTATACATACCTGAAATTTCACTTTCTAAATACTGTTATAAAAAGATCACAGAAAAATAAATAAATTATTTTAATATGTCTTTAGCTTGTTTTTACAGAGAGTTTTCTAAAATTCAGCCAAATTTTGACTTATAGTTAGAAAATTTGAATAACCAGAAATATAAGACTCTTAAAGGAGTTTCAAAATAAAGCCAAGCTTTTTTTTTATTTATACTTTTATTTTATAAGTTAAGCTTAAGCTGACATTCAGCTGATGAATTAGGTGTATTTTTATATAATAAACCGTCAGTATTCAGAGCCAGATCCTATAACAGATCCATACTCAGACGGTATTTCATTGTTTTAGTTCAGAGCCGATTTTAATATTTATCTGGCGTCTTTTGTCCAGTTTTCTGGTCAATCATCTCACAGTAAATCATTTAAAGCAATATTCAATGGGGCGTAGCGCACGTTTTTTGTTTTCAAGCGATTTGTTTGTACCCAAAATAAGATTTTATACAGAGAATGAGAACGATTTGGGATGAGGTATACGAGGAACGGGTACTCAAGTACTTAGCTATGCAGCTCACATTCAGCTTGCCGAGGCTGTAAGCATTTCTAAGTAGAGAGTTACCCAAAAGAAAAAAAAAACATAAAAAATTATGTCAAATTTTTTGTTTTGTAGATTTGAAAGTGTTATAAGAAAAATGCATGAATCCAATAACCTAATTCCAAAAACGCAAATAGGTCATAAAAAAGCTCCTTTAAAGTTAACATGAAGCTAAATTTGCTGAGATTTTTATCAAACTGTGGCAACGCCAAATCTTAGAGTAGTTACTCAGATCAAGTCGAGGATTATTTCTACATTTAGAACTTGCCAAATATATAAAATATCTGTTAAGTTTGCGAAATATGAGAAAGCTTACATGTTCATGTTAAGCCACATGTTAACTTTAACATGAAGATGCAATTTAAATTTCACTTTCTTGGCAATAAGATACAAAAGTTGTGTACAGATGATTATCGCATAAAATTGTAATAAAATCATTGCAATAATTGTAATAAATTTTATTATCAATTTCAGTTTCTTTCGAGTGTGTAGAGCAGTAAAACAAAAAAATCAGCCACCATGGATGCCATCAAGAAGAAGATGCAAGCGATGAAAGTCGACAAGGATGGAGCTTTGGAACGTGCTCTCGTCTGCGAACAGGAGGCACGCGATGCCAACACTCGCGCTGAGAAGGTAATTACTCAACCATGCAACGTCTTGTTGCACAGCCTCCAACTGCCCCGCCTACCTAGAAAAAACTAACATTAAACACGCACTACGCGTACGAAAAACAAGACTCAAGAGTTCTCGAATTAGAGATACTCTGTAACTTCATAGTTCTCCATCCGTTCGTTCTGAAATTCAAGACAGAATAAGAGTATATTTAAATACTTCTTTGTACAAAAAGTTAGAACAATATCTCTAAAATTGAGCCTGCTATACGATTTTTACCATTATTAAATAACTATCCAAACTTTACCTACTAATATACCCTTTGTGGCCAGTCTAATGGGTATAGTGTATTAAAAAACCATTTGTTATTACAAAAAACATAATGAACGACTCTTTACTTGTTAACACTTGAATTATTCAATTAGTAATTCTCTATTTCTGTATTATTATTGTTATTATTACCATCTGTAGGCCGAGGAGGAGGCTCGCCAGCTGCAAAAGAAAATCCAGACCGTTGAAAACGAATTGGATCAGACACAGGAAGCCCTGACCCTTGTCACTGGCAAACTGGAGGAAAAGAACAAGGCCCTGCAGAATGTAAGTCTCAGAAATTTTAACTATCTCAAAAAATTAGAGTAGCTTTAAGATAGGTTTTCGAGACCAAAATGTAGCATCTTTTAAAAGTATCTTTTGGGAGTAATATTTTGAATTTGAAACTGAAATTGAGCTTCGAACCATTTTCAAATACTTAGCCCAGTTTATAATTTATAGATCAATAAATAATGATGTCATTATCATCATATTATTTATATCATTTTGCATTATGTTATAGATAAATGTAGTCTAATGGCATATTCTTATCATATACCTTGATAATACACCTACTTATGTAGCTCTTATCATCTAGTCTGGTAATATTCATGTAGCAGGGTCTTAAATTGTTCAAACAATTCAGTTTCAAGGAAAAAAACTATGTTCTAAAATAAAAGAGCAGAGAGAAAAACTTAGTAAAAAAGTCTCTTTGCCTAAACGAAAAAAAAAAATTTATATATATTACAGATAATTTTCCAAGTAGGTCTAAGAAACCATTATAAGAGAATCTCTCCATATTTTCAAAAATTCAATTTTAGACCATTTTTTAAGTAGGTTAAAAGTTGCAGTGAACTCATTAAAAAAATGTTTGTAGTGTTTTCCAAATATTGTTTTTTTTTTTTTAGATTATTTTTAAGAATATTTTAGTATTACGAATACATATAAATTTATCAACCTGATGACTCTTATTTCAAGCTGAATCATTACTCTAGATTTATTCAAATGCAAGAAATACACTTTTCACGGGTTTTACGAGATTTTGATGTGTGAATTTTAAATGTTTTGGTGACAGATAAATGGGGTCGGGATACGGAAATGTCTATGCCATCTGTTAGCCAAGAGAAATTCAAAACTTTTCACGCTAATTTGTTGGAAAATACCGGAAAAAATTTAGAAAAAATGCTTGTGGAAATGGCATTTGTATGTTTAGGTTTTTGAAATTCCATAAAAACTTTAAACATTTTCTAAAAGGGAAAAGGGAAATGGAAATTCAAACAAAAGATTTTCTTTTGGCTACGCAACAGGCGAAAAAATCGAAAATTATTTTCTGTTGGCAATGCCTCTGCTCTAGGCGCTATTTTTAAATACAGTATGCAGCGCATGAAAATAGCTTTTGCCAGGTGCGAAAGAGACGGAGCGAAGCGATGCGATGCGAGCGATGTGCGTGTATGTGTGTATCAAATAACACAGAAGCAAAGCCAAAATTTATGTTGTTTTTTTTCTCTATTTTTCTCTTTGAATTTGCTTTGGGCTTTGCCAAAAACAAAAGAAAAGAAAATCGCATTTTTTTGTTGTTGTTTTTAGCACATTTTTCACAGCTAGTACGCTGTGCTGTGTACGGCTGCTGCGTTTCCAAACGGTTAAATTAAACAAAATTTTTCATTTCATTTGATTTGGCTTTTGATTGGTACGTTTCTCTCGAGCGACTCGAAAGTATTTCAAGGACATTTCGCTATTTCGCTATTTTCTTTTTCGTTTTTCTTTTTGCCAATTGGCAACGTTTCAAAAAGAAGAAAAGAAGAAGAGCAGACAACAGGTAACAGCATACTATCTTTATGAAAGTATGTGGAACGGACTTAATAAATAAATAAATACTTATCACAGAAAATAAATTTTAAAGATTTTTAACAAATTTTTGTTGTTGGAATAATAAAAAAAAATACATTTAAATAGATAATAGGCGATGAGCAATATGCGCAAATATGATAAAGAGAGTACGCAGCAATTAAATCAAGAAACAACGACAAAAAAAAGAGAGAGAGAGCGAGCGAGGAGTGGGCGTTGGGGCAGACTCGCTCTGACGCCTCACCTCACCCCCACTCCCTCAACGCACACACACTCAGACTCATAATGCTGACTCACTTGCACATGTGTGGCAGGCACATGGCTACGCCTGCCGCTTGGTAGGGGGCGCTGTCGCTCCCCCAACAACAACAACAGCAACAGCAAGCATTAGAGAGAGCGCCACTAGAGGAAGAGAGCGCGCCCTCTGTTGAGTGGAGCGCGCATGGCCACGAAAAAAATTATCGCATACCATTTTCAACTGCCGGAGGGGCCGAAAAAGCAGCACGCAGCCGCCGTCAATATAATAAATTAAATAAATAATTAAACAAATAATTTAAATAAATAGTAAAATTAATTAAAATTAGAATAAAAACACTATATTTATTTAATTCAGTTTAAATACAATTTTAGTGTTTTTACAATTACATAAAAAAAAAGCAGCAACGTGTAGCGGAAGTTGAAAAGAAAATAGAAAAAAAATTCTCTCACAAAAATAAAAATACAAATTTTCTAAGAAATTTCAAATAAGCAAGCGGCGCAAAAAGAGCGTATTAAATCATCGGCAGAAATAGAAAAAGAAGAAGAGTTAAACTAACGGTACTATGAGCACAGCTGTTCGAATATCAAACAAACTGACGGTACTATGAGCACAGCTGTCTGAACAACAACAACAATAATAATAATAAAAGCAACAACAATAACAGCGCTGCACGCACCAAAAAACACAAACAAAAAGAAAAACAACAACAACTCACATAATTAATATGTACGAGAAAACATTAATAAAAGGAAATGCAAAAGTTAATAATGCATATGAATGGCAAAAAGTGAGTTATAGCAAAAATCTACAACAACAACAACAGCAGCAACCAGCAGCAACAAAAACAAAAATAAAGTTGAACAACAACAGCAACAACAATAAGACAATAATAAAAAGTGCGAAAAATGCAACAAAAACGCTTAATGAACACATAACAACACAAACAGCAACAATAACAACAACAACAAAAGCAGCAACAACAACAACAAGCCCGGCCATATTTAAGCCGGCAATCAAAAAATACGTTGGCAACGCGGCCAGGCGGCAGACGCTTGCGCATCAAATAAAGCGCGCACACCGCCATCTATTGACAAGTGGCGGCAACGATAAGCAGCCGCCAAAGCAACAGCGTAATAAAAAACAAACAAAAAGTATTTTAAGTTTAAAACTAAAAAGACAACAATTACTTAACAAAACAAAGCATATACATATACACATATTATATGCTTTGCTTTGTAAATGTGTAATAACAAAACAAGTGCAAAAGGCAAAGCGTTAGCAAATGACTGTTCACACGTATCGATAAATTTAAATACAACAGCTGAATTGCCAGCAATATCGATACTTAGTAAAATCAGTACAAAAATATAAATTGCATTAATATTAGACAATGTATATTATAATTTAATGGTCATACTAAACTGCTATCGATATTGCTGTATAAGCAATACAGCTGTCAAAGAGTTGTTGGCACAATGGAAATTTGCAAACGCATTGCCTGCTGTGCATTGTGTCTGGTCACACTGTATCGCTATCGATATAAATGAAAACAGCTGACTTATAGCACCAATATCGATAGCGATACACAGTAATATCAACAATTGCCATATAAAGCAGGTAGCAGTGCAGCAGCTGCTGCAGGACAGCAGACAAAAACAACAAAACAATTACAGCAGCAGCAACAAACTAAGCGTATAATTAATGCAAATAAACAGTCATTAGTCCACAAAAGTGTTAAACATAAACAACAAAATAAAAAGCAGCAACAACAACAACAAATTAAACGTGGCAAAGGTGGCGAAGCGAATTCAGAGCTCTCCTCGAACTGGGGCTCCATTGAGGAGCAATTGAATGTGCTCGATAATTTGCTGCACTACGATGAGCAGTCGGAATTGTATATAGCGCAATTATACAATAAATATCGGCACGAAGATTCTGATATTTCCAGCTGGAGTGACGACGACGACGACGTTGATTTGGATATGTCTTTTAATAATAGCGGCGATGACGATGCGCTGTCCAGCACTAGCGGTGCAGGCAGCCATAGCACTAATAATTCCTCCTCGCCTTTGGTGCCCGCCTCTTTGAAGCGACGCGGCCACCAACATCATCCACGCTTTGCAGGCACAAGGCGTCCCCAAGTGCCCAATGTCCAGGAAATACTTGCCGCTCTCTATCGGGGCGATTCCAAGGGTGTGCTCTCAAATCTCCGAGGAGAAACGGTACCCGCCGAATCAGAGCCCGAGCTGGCGTCTGTACCAGCACGCAGCTCCCTAAATTTACCTCTGAGCGAATCTGTTACAAATTCGCTGGGCAGCAATAGTCCTACTCCCACAGATGAGAGCAGCATTCAAGACGAGGCAATGAGCAGCGTACCAGCTGCCACAGTTGAACAGCCGACGGCGCCTACGGGCAAAAAGAAGAAGAAACGTGACAAGGGCGAAAAAGGCGATAAAGAAAAGAAAAAGAAATCATCAAATGGTGGAAAAAAGGAGCGGCAACGTCGTTCTGCCGGCGGCATAATGGAGCTGAGCAGCGATAGCCTGGCTACAGATCTCAGTGCGGGTGCTATAGACGAGGGCATTGTCCTTAATCCCGAGGATGAGGATACTCAGTCCGCTGAATGGGCCAAGCTGCGCTGCACCAGCGAAGCAGCGGAAATTGTAGCCGAACGTGAGGCGAGACGCAACAAAGGACGCTGTGCCGACTATCCGGGCTTGGCCTTTGGACGCTCCATCTTCAGTTCGGATACCATGATGAAATTTAATATAATACGCAACGAGCTGCACAACATCATGAATACGCAGCTAAAGCGGGTAATTAGCGGTGCGGGGGGTACAACAAAATCTATATACAAAGCATAACATGCAGTGGCGTACGCAGCAAGGGGCGATTTAGAGGGGGCTGTCTCAATTGCAACTCTAGAAAATATTAAATATTTTAGAGTTTTCTAAATTATTTCCAGAACTTTTCAAGAAAATCTTCAAAGAGTACTTTCTAGTGCCCAAGAATTTTATAGTTTAAAATTAAAATCCTTCAGAGTCTATTTTCCTTTTTACTCAACATTCCTTAAACTTTTAAAAGAAAACTACTAAAACTGAAGAAGTTTTGAATGTAAAGTCCAACTTTTCTAGAACATTTCAAAAATGTAGTTTCCTTTTTATTTTTTTTTTATGGAATTTTCAATATTTTATAATTTTGGTTCTTTCGACTTAAAATTATCTACAAATTAAATTACAATATTTCTAAAATTATTTTAGGAATTGAAACAATTTAGAAACTTAACTCAATAAGTTAATAAAACTAACCTTCTATTTTCAATATAAAAATTTCGAATCAAAATTCTAAATTCCCTAAGAAACCCCTTTAAAAGAATGTAGCCTGCTTACGCCACTGTCATAACAACAACAATGAATTTTTTCCATTAATATTCCTAATATTTTTTTCTTCTTTAAGCCACCTTTGCTGTCAGCATTGAAAAAGCGTTTTAGCCCCAAAACAAAAGAAAAATAACTAAAAAGTTTGGTTAGGTTGGTTTTCACTATTCGAGAATTTCGTCTATTTTCTTCTATAAATGCTCCAATTTTTGCGTGTTCTTTTACCCCTCAGTTTTCGCACTCACATGCATATATATATGTGTGTATATATTTAAGCATGTATGTGTAAAAGTATTTGTGTGCTTTGCACATTGCAAAGCGATTACGTCGTCGCCGTCGTCGTCTTCGCTGCTTTCTTTGCTGCCCGCAGAATTTTGTCTTCGCTTTAACCCTTCGATGGCCCACTGTCCCACAATTCGCCTGTCATTGTCAGTTGTTTCATAGTCTTATGGAAATCTTGACCCAATTGATTGTTTTTTGTTCGTTTAGTGAAGGTTTTTCTTTTTAAGCTCTGTCTGCGAAATTATTGTATGAAACGCAGTGGAAAATGCGTGCTTTCACATTTTTCGATTTATATTTTTAAATACTTTAGGGTATAAAGTATATGGGATTTGGTTCATCAAAATTTTTTCTGTTCGGCTTTTAAAGCTCGGTTCGTTTTAACAGTATTTTGAAGCTTAAAATTGTAATAGTTCTTGAAAGAAATGTACAATTTTTGTATTTATTATTTTCGAGAATTCCTGAAGTCCGGTAAAAAAAGCACTGCATATTTCAACGTGTTAATCAGCCTCTATCTCTTTCACACACATCTGCTTTGCTTATTGCTCAGCGCAAAACTATTTCAACTGTTTTTATTTTTAGTTTATTTAACTTGCAACAAAAAAAAAAACAAATAATATTTACTTAATTGCAAACAATTGTTTAATTAGTTACGTAATTTTTGCATTGACCGATTAACGGTATCTCGTGAGCACCTGTTGCTATCGCACCTTCTCGCTCTAACAAACTCCTTACCCCCCCTCTGCCTAGCTCTCTCTTTCGTTCAGTTCCCAAAAAGGCAACGGTAACTGCTACAATTAGCACCCCCGCACACACACACACGCAACAGCCGTAGAGCATTGAAAGCTCATTCTGAAAAAAAAGCTCCATAAAAAGCAACAGTTGTGTTACAGCAGCAGCTTTAAATAGTAGTAAAAAAAAAAGACAAACGTTTTCGACCATAAAAGTATTTCTTTAAACTTGGCTTGCCAATTATTATTTATATTAAATTAAATTCTGAATGCTCGTCACACATACACACACACATGTATTTCTCGCTGTCGCAGCAAAGCGCCAATGACCTTCGTACAAAATAAGCAACCCCCTTCCAACCCCTCTCCCTACTCTGGTAGTGTGTATGGCACTGACGTTTTTTTTTTACTTTTAATTTCTTTTCAATGCCGTTTGGCTAAAAACGGACAGGCGTGCTCATTTAATTGCCTATCGTTTTTTTTTTTTTAATTTATTATTTTATCAGCAAAATTATGTCATTTGCCAAATACAAAACGTTTCGACACTTGTTGCGCGCCAGCTGACTATCGATTTTGCTATCGTTATCGTTAAGCTTTGACGCAGAGTGTTGCCAACTTGGCTATTTTCGAAAAGTTTCAAATCTAACTATTTGTCACGCATTTATTAGCTATATTTGGCTGTTTTATAGAAGCGTTTTAATAAATCAGACAACTGGTTGCTAATGAATTAATTAGCGGCATTTATTAGCTATAAAAACCATATTTTATGAGCTAAGTTTCCATGTCCAATTGTCTTAGCAATTCAATTAGCTACTTTATAGCTACATTTCCAGTCTCCGGTTCTTGCTAATCGATAGTTGGCAACACTGGCTGTCAAACAGCAGAGCGACGCCTGATTAGTCACTGTTGCTGCTTCTGCTGCTTGCGTGCTGATAAGCCTGATAAAGCACCGGCATTATATGCTCTATTATACAATTATCTTATGTGTGTGTGTTGGCTTACTCATATTTTGTATTGCCAAATATGCAATTGACTAGTCATTGAATTTTGCATAATATTATTTGCATTGCAGAGAGAAGGAGAGAGAAAGAAAAAGAGAGGGAGGGGGAGTAATAAAAAGGCAGGCAAAAAATCTCAAATATTTCTTCACTTAATTAATGCAAACAACAACAAACATGTCGAATGAAATTTTGTTAGCGGCTTTAACAGGTTTTCCAGCGGGAAAGCCGCATATGCACACACACATGCTAGCGCTCTCACATATTCGCGCGCACACACACACATGACACGACACGACATAGGCGAGGCACTGGAAAGTCACACAGCAGTATAGTTATCTCTGTCTCACGCACAAACCACCACCGCCGCTTCGTGTAGACATGAGCATGCAAAGTGTTTCAGCAGTTCATTTCCAGTTACGTACTCACAAATGCCAGTCGCAGACTCGCGTCGCTTTTTATCGTCCGTCTACGTCGTCTTCTTCGTTTCTTGTGTCTGCTGCGTGTGTGTCGCGTTTTGCTGAAAAGCTAAGCTGTAAATATTCATAAATATTTCGAGTAATGCAATAGTTCAAATCAAATTTAACAAATCAAATTAATTTTCAACATTAATAAATGTGTAACAAGTGCACATAAGAAAAAAAAGAATATACACGACAACGAAGCAAACCAGTAAAAAGAAGTACAAGAGAAAGAAGAAAAAGAAAAAAAACCGGTGGTTAGCGCATACTCCTCTTCGTCTGTCGTTCTACTTGGCTCTCCGTGTGTTAGTGGTGTTAGTGCGTGTGTGTTCACGTCACAGTGGTTGTAAATTTTATATATTTATATAGTATTTTTGGTGCTGCCAAAAAAAAAGGAGAAAAAATTTCAATTAACGAAATTTAATATTATTAAAGGGGTTAAGTGTGTGCTCTACTCCAGTGTCTGCCTACTGCCAAATAAATAAATAACCGCCCAAAGTCCCAAACAGTGTGTACACATTTACACCTACGCGTATATAAAACAACAACAGAAAAAGAACAAGCACAAACATGACGACTAGCATTCCACAAGGTACACTTTTGGATGTACTCAAGAAGAAAATGCGTCAGACCAAAGAAGAAATGGAAAAGTATAAAGATGAATGCGAGGAATTTCATAAGCGCCTGCAGCTCGAAGTTGTGCGACGCGAAGAAGTAAGGATCCTTTTTCATTTTACAATTGTGTCCTTTTTTGGCATAAAAATAGAAAATTAGTGTGACCAGTTAAGAAAGAGACGAAATCCAGTTAGAATTCGTAACCCTCCGATTAGAAAATGATCGTTACTTTATTTTTGGGGGCTCTCAAACTTTTCTACTGGGTTCTTTGCCAACGTTTCCAATGCAAATACATGCGCACAAACACAGATACAAATACAAGTGACGGTCTGTCACACAGACTTATGCTCTCTCTTTCTCTTTGCGCGCTCTTTCGTTCTTTACTTTTCACTCTCAGACTCTCTCTTGCTCCCCACTTATATGTTGTTTTTTTTTTTTATTCCTCCACGGTTCTATGTGTCTTTTATTATTACGAATTTCAATTTGTGATCACAGGGTGCTTCTGCTTGACGTTTCTTTTCATACTCTATCCATACAAATAATAATTAAAGGCTGAAGGAGAGAATCTTATATATTCTTGTTCAGAATAAAAAGCCGAGTCGATCTCTATTCAAAATTAATTATTCAGAAGATATTCATTGAAAGAAGAAGCAGTGATCGTGTTAGAAGGGAATAGGAATAAGGATATGCCCTATAGGAGCCTGAAAATAGAGTATATCTTTGTCGAGTATTTTTACTTTTGTTCTCATTCTAATTCTTAAACGGTTCTTATCTGTGTGTGACCAGAGATTCATTCACCTTTCTCAAATATTGTACATAAGTTTTTGTCTTATCTTTTATTAGCATATCTTTTTTTCTTAATACTTTATGCATACAAATTTACATAAGCTCTGGCAGAAAGCAAAGCAAAAGAAAGAAATCTTTCGAAAAGAAAAGAAAACCGGCTCTTCTAGCGGGGCTATTCCAACTCTCCGTCTAGCGGTGTTCTAAATTCGATTAATTATGATTTTTAAGTCTTTATTTTTTTTTTTGTGTGTGCTTCATCAATTTTTTGGCACAAGTCTCTCTCATCCTCTCTATTATTCCAATAAGCACGCTTTTATGTGCGCTTAATTCAATTCTAATTAGACAATTGCTGCCAGATATGTTTGTGAGCATGTGTGTAGGGCTTTACGGGCACATGAGTGTGTGTGTGTGTCAAATCAGTGTTTGCAGGCAATGACAACATTTTTTGTGTTGACGTCATTTTTTTGGGGAGGAATTTCTGGAACTATTTAAAAATAGTTGAAAAATATAAATAAATATGGGAATTATTTAAATACTTTATATAATTAATTACAATATTTATATTTTTATGTTTTTTTATAAATGAAACCCAAAGAATAATATCTACTTTCTTTTGAACATTGGTCGGGCTTAGCTTCGACTATAATTTTTTTTTACCATTGGTTGCGGTTCAGAACCGATTTGAAACGGTTTACTACTGCCTTGGTTCACATGCAATGAACGGTCACACCTTGAAATTAATTTTTATTCAGGCTTTCGTCTATGCGCCGTTAGTTTTTTGTAGTTGTAGTTTTGCTCTCATTTTTTTCCACGCTTTTGTCAAGTGATTGACGTTTAGTTCCAACCCCTCAACAAAAGCTAAAACAAAACATAATATGCTTTATTGTTGTTTTAATTTTGTGTTTTTTTTTTGTGTTGATTTTTTTTATTTAGACAATGCTTTCAATGTCATTTGCGTGGCCCCAGCAGCAACATGCATCCTCTCTCTCTCATCGCTTCCTCTCCCCATTCGCCTCCCCAACCACCAGATGGTTGTCATGCAATTGAACACTGATAATTTCCAATTCCTCATTGTGACAAATTGGTTTTGATTTGTTTGCTTTTGAGTTGATTTCGTAATTTTGTATGTGCGAGAGAGATTACAACCGCAGTTGACACAGTGGTACATTATTTAATACTGAAATTGGTACACTTTTAAGTACCAAAAATGGTATCCTTTAGTAATTCTTATTGGAAACTTTCGAAGGGACGAAAATTCATATACTCTCCAAAGTAACAGAATTGGTACATTATCAAATTACTTGAGCTGATACAATAAGCTTTATAATTAATAATACAATTTTGTGATTTACGTGATTATTATTGAAAGATTTGAAAAATATTCGGTACTTTTCAAACCCAAATGTTTTGTGTACCAAATTTCGACACTTGACAGCGGCTGACTGCTATGAGATGCCGTCCCCCCAAACAAAAGGCAAACATTTTATGCTTGAGAGGTTAACAAGTTGGGAAGTTAAGACTGCTTAGTATTTTGTTGTTATATGGCTTATTTTTCGGTTCATAATTAAAAATGCATCATATAACATTAAAAAAATAAAAGCAGAAAAAAACACACCCTACGCACTCGAACGTAGCCGCCCGTCTTTATTGTTTTTTGTTGTTGTTTTTTAATGTTGCCACGGCAATATTCGAGTTAAATAAAAAATAAAAATAAAAAAGAAGAAACGAGAAAAAAAAAATTCAAGGTGTGTGTGACTAAGCCGTAAAAAATGTTTTTGGTTTGGTACAATTTCACAGGCATGCAGCTTTTATTGTTTATTATTTATTACTATTTTACA
This sequence comes from Drosophila repletoides, assembly GCA_018150835.1. Taxonomy (NCBI): domain Eukaryota; kingdom Metazoa; phylum Arthropoda; class Insecta; order Diptera; family Drosophilidae; genus Drosophila; species Drosophila repletoides. The sequence goes on from JAECWQ010000202.1 coordinate 1,385,012, forward strand.
TTTTTGCATTTTGCCGGTCATTTATTATGAATTTCGCTTTGAAACTTGTTCTTTTTTGCTGCTTGCTGCTTAATGAGTTCAAAGCAAAGAGCAAAAGCTAGCAGCTGTCCCTGTCGCACACGGACCAACTCCCGCTATTTTTAAACGAAACGAAACTCAAGCTCAAGTATTTTTTTTTTTGGCATTTTTTTTTTTGCTGCTGTTGCTTCATCAACGTTTTTGTTATTTGGAAAGCTCTCCCCCCTGCCCCTCCCCTACCCTATTTTTATCTTTAAACTTGCGCCTATATATGTCTCTCTTTCTCTGTGTGTGTGTGTGTGAGTGTGTGTTTTGTATGCTGCCCGTTTGACTGTTTGGACGATGACGTAAGCCGAAAGCGGCACGTCGTTTTTTTCTACTTTTTTTTTTTTTAGTTTTTTCATAATCACACAAAACTTTTATGATGCGACGGACGCCGTCCCGTTCTAAGCGTCACTCACGCCAAAGTACAGTAGACGCTCTATAATTAGAAATATATATTATTAAATAATTTAATATAAAGTTTGTAATTCTCGAAAGATTATCTAGAAACCATGTTTAGACATGATGATAATCATTTAATTGAATTATTTTTCATTAATAATACACATTTTGTATTTGTGTGGATTTTCAGAATGTAATTCTAATTAACTAGCCTCCATTGTGTTGAAAATTGGCCATCCTCTGAGTAGATCTGGACTGCCTTGTCCAATTTGTAGCCGCCGCATTTGGTCAACGTCGTTTTTAGCCATTTTTGGGCGTGTGCACATTTAATTCATTTATGTTACTCTCTACCTCTTCTCTTCTCGCTTCTCGCTTCTCTTCTCTTTCTATCACTATATCGCATGTTCTTGTTGTTGTGTTGACAGCTGTAAAAGGCAACAAACAAACAGCAAGTCGCTTGCGGCGGCGTCAATGTCAAATATTTTCCGTTCTTTAATGGGCATAAACGTTTTTATGGAAAAGCGCTTTTGCTGGGAAAAACTTTGCAACTTTGAAATTGTTTTCATTTTTGGCAAGGTTGTTTATCTTGCTGACGTCATGCGTCCCGTATGTGTCTAAGTCATTTGTTGTTGCCTACTTTTTGGGGCTGCAAACATTCCTTGTACTTGTAATCGATATGCCGGCACGTGTAATCGATATATCCTCAATTAGCGAAGAGAAGAAATAGCTCCAAAGCAAAATGTTGACAGGTTTCGTTGTATTAACTCATGGCTTACACACGTCAGGCCAATAATATTGTGTTGCGTGCTTTAGGGCGTTTAAGCTTTATAACCTTGTACTAAGGGGCCCACTCACATGGCTTAGGATCAGAAAAATTATACTATTCCTTGATGGGCTAAAACGCTTAAACGATGCAAAGGTGGACAAAAATACAACTCTATTTACAGATGGAACAAAAGCTGCGGTCGACTACGCTTTAAATATCTAAATATAATATTAATAAAGAGGGGGGGTATTTTTTTTAGTGTAGGAAGAGAGCGCAAATATTTTAGAGAAAAGTCAGTCACATGATTTCATTTTTATGCCAAAAAAGTAGAAAACTGTTAGAGTGTATTTCTTGCCTTAGCTTTATATATATTTATTATTATCTTAAGAGTTTTTAGCTTAAATTTTAAGTATACTTAAATTAAGTATTACGGCTTGGCTATATTTTATTCGTTTCGAACATCGAATATTTATTTATTATAGGCTGAATCTGAGGTTGCTGCATTGAACCGTCGCATTCAATTGCTCGAAGAAGACTTGGAACGCTCTGAGGAGCGTCTAGGTTCCGCCACAGCCAAGCTGTCGGAAGCCTCTCAGGCCGCAGATGAGAGCGAACGGTTAGTACCACTTTTTAATTATAATTAATTATACTACTCTCTCTCTATCTATATTCATTTAAATGTTTTAAATTTGTTAAGTCTACAGGCTAACTAAGCAAACTTAAGTATCTCAAGTTTTATATATAAAATATGATCTTTAAAACAATTATTTAGGATACGAAAAGCGCTTGAAAATCGCACAAATATGGAAGATGACAAAGTAGCTCTATTGGAGAATCAATTAGCGCAAGCAAAATTAATTGCAGAAGAAGCTGATAAGAAATATGAAGAGGTATAATTATATATTTTTCGAATTCCGAAAACTTCTTTTAGGGCACTAGGGTTATTAGGGTCGTTTTCTTTTTTCTTTATCTTGTTTCTTTTTGAGGTTAGGTGCGTCAAACGTTACCGTTACTAATTAGGTTGTGGGTTATATATAGAGATATATATATATACAAAAAACTGCGCTCTCTTTTAAAATTAGGGTAATTTTAAGCTCTTTTAATGATTTTTGTAAACAGCTTTTTAGTTCTTAAGCTCTCAACGCATCGTCGACCGCAGCGGAAGGAACGTGGAACCATGGAGTATTATTATTGTATATAATTATTGTAAAATCAGTTAATATATATTTATGTATATATGGCATGTCTTTTAGCTTATGGTAGTCTCTTAGTAAATCGCTGTTTAAATATGTATTTATGTCTTTAAAAAAAAAACAACATTTCTTTGTATGTGAAAGAAGCTAAAACAATGCCTTGTTTAAGAAAATATCTCTCCAAAAAACAATATAAATATACGTAGAATGTAGAGTAAAAATCCTACACAATAATATGTGAAGTCTTCACAAATGTTCACTTAATAATATTCAAAGTCTACACAATAATTTTCGAACTCTACACAATAATTTTCCAAGTTGAGTTTACTAAACAAATCTTTGGTTTTCTTAAGAGTTAATGCTAAATCAAAACTCTACAAGATGTTTTTAAAAAATAATAATTATTTTTAAAAAATCTACACAAAGCACTGTTTCAGCTCCTCGTAACCATGTAATATTTTCTGTATGTTTTATTTACTGAACTGTAAAACTCAACTAGCAACAACAAATTTTTGTTTCTTTTGCAAAAAACTCAATCAAAATCAAATCTCTCCTGGACCAAACAACAACAAAAAAAAAACCACTCAAATAACATAATATTCGTATCCAACCAATATTGTCTCTCTGTGTTCTATCACTGCGAATCCATGTGTATGTCATACTGTACTCCACCTGAACAACAACTGTACACTCTATTCTACACACCGATGTGGATGCGATGACGTCGAATGATTCACAACACCAACCAACCAACCAATGAATTTGGGGCTGTCACCATAAAAAAAACACGAACGTATCATCGATATAACAACTTGGTCACTGTCTTCTATGGGCATGGTCGCAACGTCGTCATCCTATTAAAATTCCAATATATATACACACACATATATATATATATATATATCGATATATATGAAATTGTATGTGTAGTGCTCGCAAGATTCTTGAGAATCGCGCCCTTGCCGATGAAGAACGCATGGACGCTCTTGAGAATCAGCTGAAGGAAGCGCGTTTCCTTGCTGAGGAGGCTGACAAGAAATACGATGAGGTGCAGCTAAATACCAATTTAATTACTTTAAGCAACAAATTAAATAACAACAACAGTAACAGTAACAGTAAAACAATAACTAATACCGAAGCCAACAACAACAATAATAACGCAATTAGTACTGCTGCTGCTGTTGGTGAAACTTCAACTTTATCCACCACGTCATCGACACACAACAACAACAACAACAATAATCTTAACAACAATAATAATAATACTTGAACTGTTAACTGATTTCTATGCCAAAGTGTAAGATGAAATTTCTTGAAAGTGCCTGGAATTGATAGTAGATTTTGGCAGAGGAATCAGTTGCAGGCAAACAGGTGCTGATATATAGAAATATATTGTAAAACTTGTGCTTAAATCGATGATAATGATGATCTAATGTTGACGACGACGATGATGATGATAAAAAGTGCAGCTATAGCTATAGAGATAAATGATACTGGCGCATGCCGCTGCCTGCCTTAGCCGCCCCTTAATGAAATAATGAAATTATTATTATATTTTTTGCTGTGTATTAGCTGATCAATTATTGTATATATGACAATTTATTTTGGAATGTAAAACTTTAACTGTCTGAACAAAGCCTAAAGGGTTAAAAAAAAAGATTAATGTTTGTGTTACGTATCATTATGTAAAGTACATGTTAAGCGATCCCAATAAAAATTGTTAGTGTACTCAAAGAATGGAAAAAGAATTGATATATATATATATATAAATATGTATGACCTTAAACATATCCCTAAACTGCTAAATTGGCCTATTTTTGCTATATTATATTCTGTATTGTATAAATTATATGTAAAGAAATTGGTTGGGTTTATAACTGCTAAAACAATGTGTAAAGCGTAAGCGAATTCTAAACTAAATCCACAAGATATTATTGCGTATATACTATATAAAGCAATTATGTAACACTTATTAATTAAACTCAATTATAACATTTTTGCAATAAAGTTGATAATAACAAAACTATATATATAAACTTATTATGAGAGCGTAAAGGTTTCTTTTATTTGTAATGTTGTACATAGATATGGATTGAGATACGGATTGTTTTTTTCATAGACTTTTGAGGGTTTATTTTCGGAGTATTACATTATATGTTGGACTATCTACTTTTCCAGCTATATTTTGAGATTATTTTTGACAATTTTAGGCTGAAAGGAAAGGTAATTTTATTTTAAATTTGAAGGTCTTTCAATATTCATTTTAGACTCAAAGTTAATATTTTTTGCAGCATTTATATAGAGCTTTCTTTAGTCTAAGAAATATGGTTTATTTTTCTAGGCCTTCGGAAACTTAATTGAATGTGTTTAGCACCTTTTTTTACTTGCTGCTTACGTGTTTTTCTCTATACGTCAATCAAATCGGCTAAATAAAGCTATTGATAAACTGCGATTGGCGATAAGCAAGCCAAGTCAGTCGGGTGTAGTCCCAACTCGCAACTCGCAGCTCGCAGCTCTCCCAATGCCGTTTGCCGTATCTTTTTCGCAGAAAACTAAAGCGGAAAGCGAAGGAATCAACAAGAAGTACTCGAAAGAGAAGTTGACTGATAACAGAAGAGCGAATATAGCACTATATACATATCTGAGGTGGTTCCCTCGGGCCTACGGAATCGGGAGTTTGCATATTTAGCAATAGTTTGCCTTCAAATGACATAAGCAACTAAAAAAAAACTGTTCAAAACTCTCTTACGATGATGAATCAAATAATTATTATTTGACCTAAGCAAACGAGACAGCACTCACTTGCGTATGTGTGAATAAATACGATTATATATATGAATACTACTCATACTATACTCAAGGCCTTCTCTTTTTGCTCTTCATTATTATGACTCACACTCACTTTTGGTTAGAGCCAAAGTTTTGGGCTCTCTCCGCACAGCTCTTTTGGATGCGTTTTGCATTTTTCTTTTAGGCCGAAACCTGAATGCGGTTTGTTATTTATGAGTGTCGAGTGAATGCAATGCATTCGTTTTAAATGATTCATTTGTGTAGGCATTTTTCGAGGCGTGTTTTCAGCAAATTTGCATATGATGACGCTTTTTTCTCCCCGTTTTTTTTTGCTGTTGGCTGGACAACAGGAAATTCAATTTTGGCCTAGACTGTAATTAAAATCCATAGATGTATTGCGCTATTCGCATATCAAAATTCACGAGTCTCACAAATTTGGCAAACATAATTTCCTTTATGAAACTCAATCGGATATGCGCCCGCTTTCAATTTCATATGTCTAGCCGAAAAAAAAGCTAATTTTTGGCTTGTTTTATTTCCGTGTTTAGTAACTTTACATTTTCGAACTGTTTCCGGTAAAGTCTTCTAAACGGGCCTCTTTAATATAATAGCCAAAAAATTATGAAATTTTATAGACTTTTATACCTTTTATAATGAAAGAAATAAGATTAGATTTTATAGACTAGTGGAGTGTTTCCTTTCCTCTCAAGACTTCTTATAATTAGCATATTCGAAAGTCTTCTCAACGGAACTTTATATTATAGAACTATTTCCTAAATTGTCAAACTTTGCTGTAAGATTGAAAAATAAACCAAAAAAAATAGAATTTTCTGAAAAATTAGGAATTTTAGGTCTCTTTCTAGCTCTAAAATGTACAACTACAATAAAAAGAAAACTTTTTAGCTTTATAGTTTATCAACAGAATTTTCTGGGGCCTTTTAATTCCACTAAAAAAATATATATATTTAGTTTTAAGTTTCCAAGACAAATTGAGTACACTACGAAAAAAACTAGGGTTGCTTTAATATTAAATCAAACGAAATAAGCACAAGTTTTAAGCCACCGAAAACCACTTTAATCAAACAAAAAACCCAAAAAACTAACCACATTTTCTTATTGTTAATTACTAATTAAAAACAAAAACTAACCTGTAAATATAAATGTTTAATACAAAATTCTTTGTGAAACGAAATATTTTGACATAAAATTTAACGCATTTTCTATGTTCTTTGTGTATATTCAAAACGATGACGAATATTCAAAAATTATGTACAAAACAAATCAAAATACACATATAAAAAATGAAAGGTTGCCCGTAAATTGGCCATGGTTGAAGCTGATTTGGAGCGTGCCGAAGAACGTGCCGAACAGGGTGAAAAGTACGTTAAATACAAAAGAATTAAATATAAATTATAGTTAAATTAAATTAAATGTTACGCCCAAAAAGCTTAAGAAATGTTGTGCCTAATAAGTGATAAAACTGTTAAGTTTTTGTTTTTTGCAGCGCTGTTAACTAACAGGTTTTCTCTATGTTAAAACAGCAACCTAACCTCACTTTTTCGCATTGTTTTTCTTGTATCTCCTTTTTGATTTTTATTATTATTTGTTTAGCTAGCTAGCTTTTTGCATATTTATCACAAAAATTGGTAAAAAATGTGAATATTAACTGAGAAAAATGTAAAGAATATTGTATAATACAGTGCATGTTTTTGTTTCTAGTTTATAGAGATCACATCTCATATATGCACAACATATTCACATTTTTTGCCAAAACCGAAATAAACCTGAATTCTGAAACTAATCGAAATTAATTTTTTATATGTGCTCAAAAATCGCTTAACCTAAAAATATGCGCGCAATCCGCAATCCTGCTGTTGTTCTTTAACATCCTGCCTGAATGTCTCTGTTAATGTTACACCCGTTCTGCTGTTAATGCTCCGCCCGTTCTGCTGTTAACTTTCTGGTTAATGTTAAACCTCGATAAAAGGTGGCCAGAAAGTTAGTGCTCATGGAACAGGATCTGGAGCGTTCCGAGGAAAAAGTTGAGCTCAGCGAAAGGTTTGTTTTTGTCGCTTTTAAATCATTAAAAAAAATACTAACTGCATTTTACTTAATTTAAATTATTTACGCAATGAAATGCCAAAAAACAATGACAACAGACGAGTATTTATTTATAATTTGCATAGATTTATAAATACCAAAAAAAAAAGAAGTTGAGATTGCGCCGCAGGCGTTCAACAGTTTTGAGTGAAAAAAAAGTGAAATCAGTGAAATGTTGTTTCGAACCAACAATTGCTGTTATTATTATAAAAAATTAAAATATTTACAGACCTTCGCCAGATTTGGCCAGTCATGAATTTAGTATTTTTTTTCCTACGTCTGTTGAAAGATTTGAAAGTGAAGTGTCAACCAATTTTTTGGGGCTGCGAAGACGAAGACTCTTCATTGTTTTTGGCGTTGGCGAAAAATTGCGTAAAAAATTTAATTTAACTACTGCATGAGACGCGTTTTTTTTTTTTTTTGTTGTTTTCCCACCTTCTATATCCATTCGTATGTATTTAAAAAATTCCATAACTAATATGCTTATTTTTTAAATTTATATAGCAAAATTGTGGAGCTTGAGGAGGAGCTGCGCGTTGTGGGCAACAACTTGAAGTCCCTGGAAGTCTCTGAGGAGAAGGTCAGTATGAAATGTTGCAATTTCTGTCATTTAATTCAACAAAATATTTATCCATTTAATCAATCATTTAAAATATATATTTTTTTTTACTATATTATATATATACCCAAATATGTATTCCCCCTACATCCAACAAAAAAAAAAAAAAACTGCTACCATAAACAACAACAATAAATAGGCCAACCAACGCGAGGAAGAGTACAAGAACCAAATCAAGACCCTGAACACTCGTCTAAAGGAGGTAGATACACAAAACAAAATATATGAAAAGCAAAGGAGTTTCCCCAGATCTGTGGAAAAGCCCAACCAACCAAAAACCAACCAGCGATATATATATATCTGTTAATACCAAATTGTTGTTGTTTATGTATTTTTTTTGTTTCTTTTAAATTGAGTTTTTCAAAGGGTTTCAAAAAAGACTCGAAACTTGATTTTATAAAATGTCTACCGACAGAGCAACTTCTTGTATATGTCCTTAATAATATTATTCTGTTTTTTATTAATTTATTTACTAATTGTTTAATATATATTTTCTATTTTATTTTCATATATATTGTTAACACGCTACGCTTTATTGTTGTTGCCCTTATTTTTATTATTATATTATTATAATATATAATGAAATAATTTGCGCACTGGATACTACAACACAAAACTCCACTTCTCCCGCCTGAAATTTTACCGCATGCTTGAAAAATAATTGAAAATTATTGTTTTTTCTAACACATAAATACCAAAATACCAAATATTACCCAACCAACGACCACAAAAAATGTATCTTGAAAATAGGCCACACAAAAAGAGGAAACCTTTGAAACGCAAATCAAGGTTTTGGATCATTCCTTGAAAGAGGTATATACTATAATCTATATAAATAAGTCTGTAGAATCAATATTTGTGGTCTCTGGTGTTGGTAAATGCATTACAATTAAATTGTTTATTAAAAAAAAACTTTTAAAAACAAAACAAACGAAAAAAAAGAAAATATTAAATTGCACAAAACGTTATTCTCAATTTTAAATTAATTGTACATAAAAAGAGTTTCAGTTCTTTCATATTTGATATTTTCTTTTTTTAAAAAAATACCAAACTAAAATACCAAACGCCCAAAACGTGTTGGAAATATACAACAAAAAGCTAAAACATAACCTCAATAAAAAAAAAATAAAAATAAAGGCAAGTATTTCCTTATTATGGGACCGTGTGAGTGTGTACATATTACTTGAAAATTGAAAACAACCTTTTGTGCATTGATTGCAAATCAAAGAAAACAAAACAAAATAAATATAAAATAAAACTGACGTTTTACAACACTGTTCGTGCTGGATAACTGCTGCTTTGTAGTAGCAACTGTACCCAAGAAACAACAAAATACCAATGCCAACTTAATTGTGATTGTGTAGAATTAAATGAAATGAAGTATTAAAGACTTAATACTAAATATTCGGTAGATATTTTATAAAAATACACATACACACACGCACTCCTCTCTATAATAAGCGATTTTTACTGATTGAAAAACCAAAAACAAAAAAAAAAACTACTCTGTTGTTGTATATTTCCTCGACGTCTAGGCACGCGAAAATCAAAAATATTTTGAACAGGAGCTTCTACAGTTCAAATTAAATGTAGAAACTGTAAGTCGCTGCACAACTGAAAGAGCATAGAGTATTTGATTAAAAATAGATTAAAATCAAAAACAATTTTAACAGCATTTTCGAATTGGTTTCTTTTTTTTTTTTATCTTTATGCAGTGACTGCGTAGCGTCGTACAGCCAATTTTTGTAGTTATTAAATATCTACACTCTCCCTGTAAAATCATTAAATTAATTTCTCTAATTTAGGTTTGTTTTTGTCTAAAACCAAACCCTAAAATATAAAATGAGTCAACAAATTTGTAAGCATATATTGAAAAAAAAAAATTTGAATTATGTTATGCCATTGCGTTGAATGTTCTTTTATTATTATCATTACTTTTATCACATTTTCATTAATTATATTTAATATAAACTACATTAACTAATATTCATTTTTGTCGTCATATAAACTAAACACTTACTGCTGGTTTTGGTAGCAAATTTTGGGAAGCTTCTTTTTAGTATTTTTAGTAATATGAAAATTAATATTTAAAAAACCGTTGAAAGCTCCAAGTGTTTCACAACACTGACAAGCACAACGGCTTTTTAAATTCGCTGACAAAACGAACAATACAGTTTACCCAACAGAAGCTGTATTGTTGAGTTTGTTCAGTTCTCTAACTATTAAAATATTAATCCTACAATTTTACTAATATTTCTTTTTGAATCTTTCTTTGTTTACCAACACTTAAAGGCTGAGGCACGCGCTGAATTCGCTGAACGTTCCGTTCAGAAATTGCAGAAGGAAGTCGACAGGCTCGAAGGTATGTCCGTTCAAGAATATTTGAGTATTACATTAAGACTTTAAATCGATTAGCGAGCGATATATATATCAATTTATATAATTTGTAGCAGCAAATATTAAAAATTTGTAGTTTATTCGAGCATTTTTATTATTATTATTTTTAAGTAGGTGCAAAATTAAGTTCCTATTTGTTATTCCTGAAACTGAATCTCAATTTTCCATATGTTAGTCGAGTTTTGATATTATTATTTTTATTTTTATCCCAATTTAATATATGTATATTTTTATGTTTTTTTTTTTTTATTTTTCATATGATTTTTGTTTCGTTGTTATGTTGTGCTTAACCTAAAAACAAAACAAAAAACAATTTAAAACTTGTGTGCTGCTTGTATACGCTCTACCCCCGCCTGCGCCCGCCCGCGAACGCCATAAAATGTTAAATGTTCTCTGAAATATAAATATCGATATGCTGCATGTACGCTTTCGATTTGTTATCGATAAAAAGACGACTTGTTGAACGAACGCGCCAAGAACAAACTGCTGCAGGAGGAAATGGAAAACACTTTACATGACATACAAAACATGTAAAGAAATTGATATAATTTGCGCTTATGTAAATTAACTATAAACTGCCTGCTTTGACGTCAAAAACAAAAAACAGAAAACTGGCGCTTTCCATATTATAATAATAGAAACACACACACCCACACATCCACACACACACACAAACAAACACATAAACACTGAGACACACAGGACAACGCCAAGTGTCTTCCATGAAAAATAGATAAAAATGAAAGAGTGAACGCCAATTTTGATAAACAAAAAACAAAAGGATAATTTTTAAGCCGTTAACTCAAAGAAAAGCAGCCAAGAAAGAAAAGAAAACAGAACCTAAACAAAAAAAAAACAAAAATCAAAAACATAACCTAACATTCTCTTTTGTGTAGCAAGCGCATTCCATAAATTTGATTTTTTGACATTCCCAGAAAAAAAAAACTCAATTTTCCAAGCAGTAAATGGCAGCTTCTTATTTAACACTGCTACTTTTTTTCGATGCTTTACAACACTGTTGCAATATTTTTACAATTTTTCGTTTTTAACTATACTTTTTTTTCTTTCTTATTTGCTTTTTGCTACGTTTCTTGTTTTGATTTGTATTGAATTAAATTATATAATTATTATATTATATATATATATATATAGATGACAAAAGACACAAAACTTGCAAATTAGTTTTCTATGTGTAATTATTTATACAACAAAAAACAAAAAACAAAAAAACAAAAAGAGAAGAGAAATGGAAAGATGGAAGATTCTATTTGTATTTTTGTCGCCAGCTTTTAACTACTGTATTAATTTTTATGCTAATATTTACATTTGTTTATAAACAATTTGCAAACGTTGTGTAATATTTGCTTACTTATAAGTTGCCACGCCTCTATTATTTAGACACAATTTAAAGCAAACTAAATAAAAAGAGAATACAAAACAAAAACAGAAAAATACCAACAAAATGACAAACAGAAAAGAAGAAGCACAAAAAGCGCGCACATCCATTCCAATTTCCAAGCATTTCATAAAGAAAAAAAAACTAGGAACAGCTCTTAACACATTTTTCTATTTAAATATGTATTTTAAATTAAATAAAAACAAAAACATTACAAAAAAAAATAAAATAAAATACCTTATTTCTTTGCCCTAAATCTCTGGCTGAAATGTTTTCTTGCCCCAGAAAGAGAAAAAACGAGCAAGCAAAAAGAAAATAAAGACATAATATATAACATAAAATGATACGAAAAGGAAATGAAAAACAATTGATTTATTTACGATTTACATAAATTAATTATTTATATTTTTAATATATGCATACAAATATTACTATACAATGCAGCTGCAATTGCACAAATAAAGTATTTTTCAAAAAAATAAACCCAAGTTTTCAAATCAAAAAATAATGAAAAACCCAAAATATTAAAAAATGTACTGCCTAGAAGGAAAAACTAATTGAAACAAATGCACTCAAATCAAGACAAAATTAACTTAAATCAAGACAACCTATATCAAGATAAAATGAACTTAAATCAAGTGTTTTAAAAAACAGAATTTAATCAAGAAAGTAGTGCCCAGCGATAAAATAAACCTTAAATTAAAATGATCTTAAATCAAGACAAATCGAACATAATTCAAGACAAAACGATCTTAAATTAAGTGTTAAAAAATAACTACTTTAAAACTCTACGAGCCAAATCAAGCCTCCAGCGAAAGAACAAACCTTAAATAAATTTATGTGAAAAGTGAACTTAAATAAAGTAATAAAAGGATTTTAATAAGCCCATCAAACCAAATAAAAACTAATTCAATATGGAACACTTCGTCCAACACAATTTGATTGCGTATACGACCCTGTAACCCTGACTAAAATAAAATGTGCCCATCGTCGTGCAAATGTGTATTAATCCCTGAAATTTCGTGTAGTGTTTTCAGCCAACTGTTGTCGTTGTCTTTGTGAAGATCCTTGAACCCACACCACAATTGGCTATTTGGAGTATCCTGCGTTAACTAGGAAACTGTTAAATATTAGCACTAATCCGAATACTTTATTTTTCGCTTTTAATAACCACTGACTAACCCCACGAACCACGAACCGATATATAAACCAACAACAAAAATCCAGACGACTTGATCAACGAGGTAGAGCATTATGCCATTATAAATGATAGCTTGGACTTTACTTTCGTTGAAATGATGGGAATGGAGCCCTTCTATAACGATCGCTATCCCAAACCGCCCACACCTGAGCTTACGGAAGAGGAAATCGCTGCCAGAGATGCAGCGTTGCAGGCCGCGGCTGAGGCTAAAGCAGCCGCCTTGGCTGCCGCCGAAAGAGGAGAAGGTGCCGCAGCAGCTGAAGGCGAGGAGGGTCAAGCAATTGAAGGCGGCGTTGCAGCCGCTGAAGCTGCTGTTGTTGCGGAACCCGTGAAGGAACCAACACCTCCACCACCACCACCACCGCCACCATTTGACTATAATATCGATCTGCCGCCAGAGGGTGCTGAGGTGCCATATGTCAAGAATTTCGAAGCTGGTGATGCTCCGCCACCACCACCTGAGGGTGCTGCTCCTGAGGGCGCTGCTCCAGAGGGCGCTGCCCCAGAGGGCGCTGCTCCAGCTGAGGGCGTCCCTGCCGCTGAAGGTGCGCCTGCTCCTGCTGAAGGTGCTCCTGCTCCAGCTGAAGGTCCGCCTGCTCCTGCTGAAGGTGCAGCTCCCGAAGCAGCAGCAGCACCTCCTGCTGAAGGCGCCGCTCCCGAAGCAGCAGCACCACCTGCTGAAGGCGCTCCTCCTGCTGAAACGCCTGCTCCTGCTGAAGCAGCTGCTCCCGCTCCGGAAGCTCCTGCTGCTGATGTGCCACCTGCCTAAATATATACATAACTGAGTCTTCCATGTTAACGGGTGTAAAAGAAATATTGTTGAATAGAACAAGAAAGGATCTCGTTGCTGTTGAAAAAATGATGTGTTTTTCTCGTCAAGTTCACTAACATTTCCCGACCCGACCCGCCCTGCTCCGACACGCCCACTAAACAAAAGTCCAGAAAAACATTAATTGTAACCTTGCAGATAGTACGAGTATTAGTTATTGTGAAAAAGAATATATATTCCGATTCAGGTCGCTGATTTAAGTCTGCCTATCTCAATGGATGCTTTATAATTAACTGTATAAACTCTATCAAAATCGGAATACTATAACATATATACAAAGTTTTTACTATGCTGAAAATAGTTTTATAATGTCCTTCAAATATATTATATATCTAATATCGGAACAATCAGTCGAAAGTTCAATTTGTTACTAGTAGGAAAAAGAGTAATATTATAATTTAAATAGTTCAGAAACCGGAACCTATCTGCAAGGATATTTAAATCTTCGGAGTGACGAATATAGCCGTTTTTCTTATTTTTTTTATTTGATTTTTAGTTTTTTTAGTTGCGCTTTTGCATCCTTTTCACGCTTTCTATCTCCACGCCTCTCTCTCTCTATATATATATCTCTCACTCATTCGCACCATCCCAGACGATTTAATCGTTGAAAAAGAACGCTATTGCCTTATCGGCGACAGTCTCGACGAGGCGTTCCTGGGTCTGATCAAGGGCCTGGAACCATTCTGGACTCCGCGTAATCCAAAGCCACCGACTCCGAAACTGCCGACGCCAACGCCCGAAGAGTTAGCCGCCATGGAGGAGGCCAGAGCCGCAGCAGAGGCAGCCGCTGCAGCTGCTGCGGCGGCCGCTGGTGAAGCTGGCGAGGGTGCTCCTGAGGGTGCCGTTGTGGTTGTTGGTGAGGATGGTGTGCCGGTCGTGGTACCAAAGGAGCCGACACCACCACCAAAGGAACCAACACCTCCACCACCACCACCGCCACCATTTGACTATAATATCGATTTGCCGCCAGAGGGCGCTGAGGTACCATTCGTGAAGAACTATGAGCCACCACCACCCGGCTCTGAGCCTGAGCCAGCACCAGAGGGTGCTGCACCGGCGGCCGAGGAGGGAGCTGCTCCGCCGGCTGAAGGTGCTGCTCCACCGGCTGAAGGTGCTGCCCCACCGGCTGATGGTGCTGCTCCACCGGCTGAAGGTGCTGCACCTCCAGCAGAGGGTGCTGCACCGGCGGCTGAGGGCGCTGCACCTGCGGCTGAGGCTGCTGCTGCTCCAGCAGCTGAGGCTGCGCCCACCGAAGCGGCTCCAGCTCCAGCAGAAGCCGCTCCCGCTGAGGCTGCGCCTGCCGAAGCTGCTGCTGCACCAGCCGCTGAGGCGGAGGCGCCACCTGCCTAAAAACAACATCGACGATAAACGTTAACGATCGATAACCAATAACGATAACGATAACCGCGCCCCAAAGAACGCTGCCAAAAAAACACCCAAAACAACAACTGCTACAAAATGCTGCCTCGCTATTTTTTAAATTTCTAACACGTTTTTTGAGAAAAAAGAAAAATATTTAATAATTTTTAATTGACATTTATTAAAATTTTAACTAAAGCATTGCAAAAACCAAAAGAAGCTGCTTCATTGTTGCCGTTGTTTGCTTGAAACTTTTGATTTTGAATTTAACAGCTAGCTGCAGTTCGCCGCATAACCGATTACCGCTCAAAACGCCAAAAACTGGGCTGCAATTTTTTATTTACTTATTTTGTGATAGAGGTAATTATTATTTTATGTTTTTTAAGTGATGTTTAGTATCAGGGTTTATGTGTATATGTTTTATTTGATTTTATTTTCATTCTTTTTATTAATTTACTTTTATCATATTTTCTTTATGATTTCTCAAACAATTTAAACAGACGACCTTGTGTTGGAGAAGGAGCGTTACAAGGATATTGGCGACGATCTCGATACCGCCTTTGTCGAGCTCATCCTCAAGGAATAAGCGCAAGCTTGCTTTGCGTGTCCTTGCCCGCCCCCAAAAAAGAGCCGCAACAACAAAATCTATCGATTATTTTTATGCACATTTATCGATATGTTCTTTTACAGAGTAGCGCATAACCTTTAAACGTATTTTTGCTTGCAATATTTGATTTATTTGTGTAGAAATTTGTTCTGTAGATTTTGCGTAGCTTTTGGACTCAAAATCATTGTGTAATTGTTTAACTCAACCAAAAATTTATTTATTATTTATATGCAATAAACTAAAGAAAAAATGTACAATTTTGTGGTTCCTTCTTGCTTTCTACGCTCCATTTTTAGATGAAGTGAGCAAAGGCAAAGAGAAGTACAAAACTATCGCCCAGGAACTGGAATACGCTGATCTCAACAACTATTAAAAGGAATCTTCGGAAACAAGAACAAATGCAGCCTGAAATTTACAAAAAACAAATGGAGTCATTCGCCTTTCGACATCCAGCTACAAACACAACATTCTATTTTAAGCATTCCAAATGATTCAAATACATTTCTAATATAATATAATAAAAATAAAGCAAATTTTTTAGCAATTATATAAAAATATATTTGAAATTTGATGTAAGCTATTTCAAGTTAAAAAAAAGACAATTATACTGCCTGTATCATCATTTTTAGCTTCTAAAAACAGCTCAGATTTCAAATTTATAAATATATCTATAAAGCCCACCAGTCAATCAATATTATAATAAAAAATATTTACCATCATTTATTTAATTAGCTTTCCCACACACTTTACAGCTCGAGACATAAAAATATATACAGTCAATTTTTATATATTATCACTTATTTTAATTATGCTTTGCAAATTAGCTGAAAAATGTATCTAAAAAAGGAAAATATTGAAAATTTTGATGGCCTTTGTATGAAAGATAATACCAAGTAAACGAAAAAGGAAATGAGAATGAATATGATTATTAAAATGTACACACATTATTTAAATAGCTTTTGTAATATTCTGAAATTATTATTTCTCAGCTATTAAACGTTTATATTTTTATGACAAATAAATGGGAAATAATTCTTTCGCAAATTAAAATAAACAACTGTATATCTTTAATAAGTCCATGGAAAAATGTAAAAAGTAATCCTTTATCCTTAAATGCCAATAGGAAGGGTTGATCTTTATTCAGAAAGTCCTGGTAAAATGCATTAAAATAAATTTCCTTTATATAGTCATAAGTAGCTTGAATCCTTAAGGATATCGAAAGGATATATATTTTTGCAATGACAGCATTCAGGAGTATCGATTGGCATTCAAGGATTTTCAAGATCGTTGAAAAAAATTGTTCTAAAAATTCCAAGGGGGCAGCATTCAAAAACTGTCCTGAAATCAGAAAATCGGCGATAGCTCCGTTATTTTAAGGACTATCCAAATGTCCTTTGGATGCCAGATAGGCCTTACCCTGCCAGATCAGAATATGCCATAAAAATGGCGAAAGTCCTTCAGAGAGCCGAGAAAACAGGACTTTTTTGTATACAGAAAATTCGCTATATCTCAGCCATATCCTTGCATATCCTGGCGAGTCCTGTCGCAAACGATGAGTATTGATATGGGCTATAATCTGACCAAAGGACTTCCAAATCGTCCTTGTAGTTCACGAGTTATCCTCGATTTTGTGATTTTGGTCTGTTTCTTGCGCGCTCCGACTGAAATTTTACAAGTGTCTGATCCTTAGATGACCCCTATATCCTTGAATGCCAATCGATAGATTTCGTCCTTACGATTCCAACGACACCAATCTTGGCCAAATACGTTAAGATTTGGCCAAGTTACAGCTGTTTTTCGGTCAAAAAATGCACTTGAAAAGTTTCTAAGGGGTAGGCATAGGAAAAATGTCCTAAAAACAGTAAATCCGCTGTAAATCGGCCATTTGAAGGACTATCATGATGTCCTTTGGTCAGCAGATAGTGCTTATCTTACCGGATCAGAATATGTCACAAAAAGGACGAAAATCCTTCAAGGAGCCGAGAAAATAGAACTTTTTTGTATACAGAAAATTAGCTATATCTCGGCTGTATCCTTGCGTATCCTGGCGAGTCATATGTCAAACGATGAGTATTGATCAGGGCTATCAGCTGACCAAAGGACATTCAGATCGTCCTTGTAGTTCACGAGTTATCCTCGATTTTGTGATTTTGGTCTGTTTCTTGCGCGCTCCGACTGAAATTTTATAAGTGTCTGATCCTTAGATGACCCCTATATCCTTGAATGCCAATCGATAGATTTCGTCCTTACGATTCCAACGACACCAATCTTGGCCAAATACGTTAAGATTTGGCCAAGTTACAGCTGTTTTTCGGTCAAAAAATGCACTTGAAAAGTTTCTAAGGGGTAGGCATAGGAAAAATGTCCTAAAAACAGTAAATCGGCTGTAACTCGGCCATTTCAAGGACTATCGGAATGTCCTTTGGCCAACAGATGGCCCTTACCTAGCCGGATCAGAATATGTCAAAAAAAGGACGAGAATCCTTCAAGGAGCCGAGAAAATAGAACTTTTTTGTATACAAAAATTTAGCTATATCTCGGCTGTATCCTTGCGTATCCTGGCGAGTCATATGTCAAACGATGAGTATTGATCAGGGCTATCAACTGACCAAAGGACATCCGGATCGTCCTTGTAGTTTCCGAGTTATCCTGGCTTTTGTGTTTTCGGCCAGTTTTCTTGCTGGTTCTGACTGAAATTTTTCAAGTCGATGATTCTTAGATAACCCCTATATCCTTGAATGCCAATCGATAGTTTTAATACTTTTAAGATAAATGCAAGTTGTCGCGTCGAAATCCGTAAGGATTTACGGGAGTTATGTCCTTTTGTTTGACCAGTGTGTTTCTAGCAGGTTGAGTTTTCTGTTGCATACTTTCAGGCTGATCGATTAGAATTGGCAGCCAATTTATAGTGCATACTTTCAATATTAATTGGCATACAATTTGTATTGCATACTTTTGAGGCGCAAAAATGCAAGGTATTTATTAGCAGAGCATAATTTATTTTGTATATATAAATATAAATATTATACATAAAATCGTATAGAATACTTTTTATGGATGAGATAAAATGCATAAATATTACTTATATCTATAAATATGACTTATATAGGTATATGAAGGTCTTATGAAGTCCTCGTAACGAGCACCCCGTTTGAAGATACCCTGCGAAATTCGTCAGCATGGGATATACAGTTAAAATGCAGTAAAATCCGATTTCCATGCAGTTTGGGTCATATAATAAATAGGCGAATTTTTGAATTTTGGAAAATATCCTTTTTATCCTTCCTGAATACCCTGAAAAATATAGATTTCTCATTTTTAGCAACATTTGGCTTAAAAAGGTTAGTGGATATCAGTAAAAAGCCTATAAAAAGCTATTTTTAAAATAAATTCTAACAACATTCAATAGAAATGAAAATATTTAAATTTTTCAATTAAATTAAATAATATTATATTATATTAATTTAAAGAATCCTTGTCTAAAATATTCCTTTCAATATATGTTTTTTGTTAGAGCAATGGCACATCATAATAAAATCATAATTAATTTAATTACAAATTAAAAGCTAAGGAGCTGGAATTAAATTTGAAAAAATTAAGTAAATTATATAGATAATTTTGGGTTCCATTGTCACGTCATATACCTCGAACGTGTGAAACAAAATTAAATATATTTCTCAATAATTTTTGTTTTTTTGATAATCAAAATAGATTCTCAGCTTGTTAGCCGTTTCTCTGGCTATTTTTAGCCGTTTCTTCTACTGACGGATACAGATACACAAGAACAAATACAATGAAAATTAAAAATAATGAAAATGAAAAATGAAAAAAAAGCAGGAAAATGTAGAAAATCTGTTCAATTAAAAGAAAAACAACAAAACGCATAATTTTCACGCCTGTCTGTGATGCTGAGAATGCAGCACAAGAAAACTGGGAGAATTCTTTTTAGAGAGATTTAGGGAAATTTGCTCTCGGGAAATTTTGTGATCAGTTGTGAAAGCGCTTTTCCGCTTTTTTTTAATGGGAAATTTTACGAAATGAAAAATTATTCAATACTGCGTGACTATGTGTGTGTGTGTGTGTGAGTTTGAGTGTGAGTGTAGTATCTATGTGTGGTTCCCTGGCATTATTTCTTTGGGGTCGCTTTCTCGGCACTTCTCGACTTGGTCAGCATCAGTGTTCTCGGGGTTTCGACAGCGTATAGTGTGTTTGAAACGCTAAGGTTAGTGTTACGGCTCTGCTGCTGCTGCTGCCAGGATTTTTTTGCACTGGGAATATTACTGCAAAAAAAAAAGAAATTTCAATAAATAAAATAATATAGAAAGTTTTAGAACAAATTGCCTAAAGAACTGCGTAACAAAGAATTTTGGTACAAAAAAAAAAGCATAAAAATCAAGTGAAAAGTGCATGCGAATTGCATTAAAAAAATATAAATAAAAAGATATAAAAAATTAATAAAAATGTGTGCATATGTATGTGTCTAAAAATAAAACAGAAATCGTTAAAAAAATGCAAAAATTATTATGACAAATGTCTAAAAATAAAATAAACTACAAAAAAACTCTTGAAAAAAAGTGACAGCAACAATATATTTCAACTCTAATTTCGATTAATTAAAGTTTAAAAATATCGAATTAAATTTATGATATGATTTTTGGATCTACAGCGAAATTCGCTTATAAGGAATTTTGTAACTAAATCTCACCAAAAGCAAAGACAAAAAGATATATACGAAAATTTGCACACACACACGCACACATACAAATACACACACACACATAGACACACACATCTATATGTATGCTGCAAAAGCACACACAGATACAAAGATACAAATACATATGCACATGTTTATAGCTACGCACAATTTTCTCATACATCTGAAAAGCTCACAGAATTTTTCTATTTTTTCTTATAAAATTAACTGCAGACAGACACCTGCCTGTCGCTAAAGACAAGACACAGATACATTTACAGCTATAGATACAGACAGAGAAATACACACACACACACACACAGATACAGCTACTCAAATGGAACTTTAAAGATTTTATTTTTAACTCTACTTGAAACTTAGACCAAAAGCAACAAGAAAAAAGCTTTTCTCACTTAGCTTTCATGATCTCATGTAGAATGAACGCAGCACAATCATTTCGCTATTGGTAATTTATCCTTGAGTTTGTTTTTGGCTCGGAAATTATTAATGAGAGAGAGAGAGAGAGAGAGAGAGAGCAAAGTATAGAGAAATATCTATATACTATTACGTACATATTTCTATATACTAAATATATATAGTTATAGAAATTTTGGGTAAGACGCCTACACAACATTTGGCTCGAAAAGATACTGAAGGCCACAAATGCGCATAGAACAAATAATATATTATGATACTTAGAAGAGAAAAATAGACCTATTCAATAATAACTTTTGAAACATATAATAAAATCGTATAGGGAAGAAAAATAAAAGTATGGAGGTCAAAAATATATATATATACTTATAAATTTATCTCTATCTTTTTATCTTTAACATTGAGTAACTTAAATTCTTTCCCTTATATCTATTCTATTTCCGCTAATATTCAAATACTTCGATATAATTTTTCTCAATTCATTCAAAAGCTTTGAAAACCCCAATTAAAAATTCATTAAAAATCACATATAAATTTTTGGTAGTTCAAAAATATCTCTCTGGGACCCCCCAAGGTATACGCGTCTATATAGATACAAATACAGCATAAATGACTTTGTCCCACTTATTCAGATTCAGATACTTATATCTAATCCGTTTCCTCCACCTACACCTATACACCCACACAGATTGTGACCCCAAAAAAGAAAATGAACTGAAAATTTTTCAAATTGCAATCTGTATCTATGAATGTATATATGTATCTGTATCTAGATATATTTGTGTTAATTTTGAAACATATAATGGGAACTCTAGAATTACAGGCCAGACAAAAATGTCCAAAAAACGCCAGCGGGCCAGCGAACACTGGATTCTGCTCACAAAAAGCATATCAAGTTTATTTTTAAATTTCCCAAAAAAATATTTAAGATACTCTCTCTCTCGAGAGAGAGAGAGAATATTTTGAGATTTGTAGTGGGCGTATTTTCAATAGAAAATTACGTTAGCTTTTATAAATTTATTTCGGCAAAATCTGTTTACATTTAGATTTGAATTGATACATATATATGTATATATACTGTAGATATATAGATCTGTACCTATTGAGCTCGTATATATACATATAGATACATCCTGAAGTAAACAGATTTCGTATAAAGTGCATTTTTATGAGCTGCGAGAAACATTTGATGGCTTTTTGAAGGCTGCTGACTGAAAAAGTGCAGAAGATTTTCCAAATAAATTTTCAAGAGATTTTGAATTGAAAGTTTTTCTAGTTTTATACAGAAATGTTATATTATTTCAGACTTTCGACTTTATCTATAAAGTTTTTCTAGTTTTAAATTTAGAAGTTCTAATCTTTTTTAGATAAATTTAATTTTAAAAAGAAAATTTAAAGTAATTTTTAGAAAAAAAAAAAACATTTAAATTTGTTAGTTACAAAAAAAAAAAATAATAATAAACCATAGAATTATTTTAGATTAATGTAATTTTTTTTTTTAATATATTCTAAAAGAATTCTAATTTTTAAGATTTTTCTTTTAATTTTTGTATAATTTTTCATTGTTTTCTGGGTTACTTACAGTGCCTTTTTCCAGTTTTCTTCCCTCCTCTAAGCGAAAAACAAAAACACAAACACCATGGACGCCATCAAGAAGAAGATGCAAGCGATGAAGCTTGAGAAGGATAATGCCATTGATAAGGCAGATACCTGTGAGAATCAAGCCAAGGATGCCAATTCCCGCGCCGACAAACTCAATGAGGAGGTGCGCGATTTGGAGAAGAAATTTGTTCAGGTTGAGGTCGATTTGGTTACCGCCAAGGAGCAGCTGGAGAAGGCCAACACTGAACTGGAGGAGAAGGAGAAACTGTTGACCGCCACCGAATCTGAGGTTGCCACCCAGAACCGTAAGGTCCAACAGATTGAGGAGGATTTGGAGAAATCCGAGGAGCGCTCAACAACCGCACAACAGAAATTGTTGGAGGCCACACAATCGGCCGATGAGAACAACCGTATGTGCAAAGTATTGGAGAATCGTTCCCAGCAGGATGAGGAGCGTATGGATCAGTTGACCAATCAATTGAAGGAAGCCCGTATGCTCGCTGAGGATGCTGATACCAAGTCCGATGAAGTCTCCCGTAAGTTGGCCTTCGTTGAAGATGAGCTTGAAGTAGCTGAGGATCGTGTCCGCTCCGGTGAATCCAAGATCATGGAGCTGGAGGAAGAATTGAAGGTGAATATCTGAAGCTTTAACGTTATATAAAAATATTAGTTCAATATAGAATACATATTTGATGCAACCGTCAATAACTGCTTCATGCTCAATGGGGATTTTTGGAAAATCCACTCCATGATTGCATAATAGATGGAAAAATATATAGATATATAATATGATTTTTATTAATAGGTTGTTGGTAACTCGCTGAAATCCCTGGAAGTGTCCGAGGAGAAGGCCAACCAGCGCGTTGAGGAGTTCAAGCGCGAGATGAAGACCTTGTCCGTCAAATTGAAGGAAGCCGAACAGCGCGCCGAGCACGCCGAGAAGCAAGTGAAGCGCCTGCAGAAGGAAGTCGACAGGCTAGAAGGTATGAATTATTTTTTTATACTAAAAACTACTTGGAAAGATCGAACCAATAATGGGTCTATCTATATACGATATGTAAATATCGCATTGATTTTTCTAAAGTTCCTAAAAAATCAAAACAAACTCTGTGCAGCTTCAACTAATGATATAAATATAAATAATGCATATTGTATATATTATATTTTGGTTGCTCTTACACTGCTTTTATTAATTAATTAATTAAACATTTTGTAATATATATAAACAAAAAAAAAAAAATGCTTTTTGCAGACCGTCTCTTCCATGAGAAAGAAAAATACAAAGCAATCTGCGACGATTTGGACCAGACATTTGCTGAACTTACTGGATATTAAAAATCAGAAAAAAAAAAACAGAAAAAAACAAACCCAAAATACAGAAATCCCCTCCGAACCACTTTTACGTACATTATTATACATTATACAAATACCACAGACACTTTTGCTCAGTTCCCTTGTACTTTACCCCGTTCCGAAACTCTCTGGACACTGTGTAGATCTGTCACAATTTACACTGTAAATAATTTTGTTTAGTCTTGCTCAGCCCTAAAAAACACTCTGTAAAAATAAGTCCAGTCTAAAAAATGCCAACTGTAGTTATTTATGCTTTCGAAAAACCAGGTGATTTCAATATTTTATAGTGTTTTTATGTGGCATGTTTACTTGTCTTGCCTCTACCCAGACACTCGAAAATTCTATTGATTCTATCTGCAGTTCCTGTGCTGTACTGCATTCATTATATCATTTTTACGCGTAGTTCTTATGGATCTCTCTGACAGATATTGAATGTAGTTCAATTTCATTGCTGCTCTAGTCTAGAAAAGTCATTTTCGAACTATTTCCCCCTCGATTCCCACACAAAACGCAATTTATTTATTATTAATAATTACTAAACTAAACTAAATAATTAAATTAGAAACGCGCTTATCAAAACAGCGCTCGACTAACAAAATATTAACTACCAAAGACTTGTTTCTCACAGTGTATTGCCACCACAAGCTGGTACAGTGGTACAAGATTAATTGTTTTATGTGTTTTTTTTTTTGTGGAATATTCATTTTTTTTATCAGATTTTTTAACATTCCCCATTTGTATATTCGTTTCACAGACGAGCTGGGCATCAACAAGGACAGGTACAAGTCTCTGGCCGACGAGATGGACTCCACATTCGCCGAATTGGCTGGCTATTAAGCGAAGGACGTTTCGAAGGACGAAGGAACGAAGTGGAACTCTATTAAATGTTTACCGATTATCTCAAGATCAAAGTCAAATATTAACTATGAAAAACTATCAACAAGAAGTAACCAAATACCAAGAACAACATCCATTGTGTATACTATTTTTGAAAAACCAAATCTATTTCTAAATAAATAAATAACAACAACAACTTTAGATCGACAACAACAAACAGCAACAACAAACAAACAAACAAACACACACAATTAAATAAATAATATTATATTGTTTTTATATATTGAAATATGCAACAAAATAAGTAGCAACAACAAATGAATGTTTTTTGTATTTTTAAACTCATTGATTAAAAATATTAAGAACCTGGAAGCAGAAGAAAGAATAACAAAAATAAACGAGAGTTAAGGATAGAGAGAGAAAGAGAGAGAGCTTAATATCTATATATCTATATCTATGCTGTTAAGAATGATGGTTGAAAATTTTAAACATTTTATAATACATATTTAAACAAAATAACAACAAAAACCCTATGAAAAATACAAAAAAAAAGTATAAAAAAATTTATAAAAAAAAGATTTTCCAAAAAAAAATTATATGTTGATGTTTGCTTTGATGAGAGAATGTGCTACTTATTTTCTTTGCATGGAACCAGAAAACGTAGAATTCTGTAGAAAAAAACTAGGGAAATCCTTTTAGTTTTTACTAAGAGAATCTTTAATGAATCAAGTCTCTTTTTGATTACTGGTTCCGGAATCGGTTCTGCTTAGTTCTTATTAAAGTTGATTATAGAAATATGGGGTGGTTTTCTATTGTTAAGAAAAGAAATATACGAATTATGAATGGAATATTATTAATAGTCTTAAAATCCAGGCATTAAGCCCATCGATTCTTTTCCGGTTCAAAACCAAATTTTTTATGGTTTTGCAGCCCTAGAAATAACAGAAATATGGTGCTTTTTGATATGATTTCAAAACCTCTTTGTGGATTTGTTGTTGAATTTTAACAAACTTCGTATAAGCCACACGATTTTTAGGGAAAACCCCCCGCAACATAATAATAAAAAAATCCAAAATTTTAATGTGCGTCATCGACACGAAAGAAAATAAACCAAAAACGATGAGAGGAGACCTTCATTGCAACATCGTTTTTTGAGGTAGTCAAAATAAGTCATAACGAAAGTAAATGTTTGGCTACGAGACGAATATCTCTCATGGCAATGGCAGCCCAATAATAATGTTAAAAAAAAAAAGTGGATAAGTTTTCGAGAGCAGCTTCCATTCATGTGGGCAGAGAGTGAAACACGTTCCATGATCATCTGATGCGATACAATCCAATCCAATGATGCTGGTTATAATATTGGACCGCCCGTCGCTGGAGTTATCAATTAGCGCGAAAGATCAATTCATAGAAATGGATGCATTAATGGGGCTTTAATTATATGCAAACTTGGCGCTAACAAAGAAACACCTCTTTCCTCAAAAAATATAAAGAAAACAACATGAAAATCCATGTATTATTAATTAAATAATAGCAATATAAAAATCTCTCAAATTTGACCTGCGAAATTCTTCGCTGAACTCAGAAAATAGATCTTCCAAAACCTTCAATTCAATTTTTGTATGAAGGTTTAAAAAATGAATTTTTAAAATATGAAATTTCAGATTTCAAACTTTCATAACTTTGCCAAAACTGAACCGATTTTCAACAACTTTTGGTATTCATATTTAATTTTTATTCATTTCTAAAATTTAAATTTTTTTTGAAGGTTTTCAATCATTTTTCCTCTACTTTATTGACGGTTGAAAGGTCTTAACATCTGCATTAATTTCCAAAATGATTTCTTTTTCATAAACTAGCTTTTATTTATTATTTAATTAATTAATTGAACATGTGAATGTCAGTCGCATTTAAATTAATAATATATAATGAGTTTATTTTTATCAATAAACTCAAGTTGACAATTTAAAATGAGCCTCAATGACTTTGACAATGTGCAAACGACGAGTTAAAAAGCCACCGTCTCCGCCTCTTTCTCCGTCCGAGTCGTCCATCAAACCTAACCCAAACCCAACTCAATACGAATACTCGTACAGGCAAACCCAACCCAAGCACACCGTACCGAACCGAACCGAACCCAAGTTAAACAAAAACCCAATGACTTACATTTGAAGCGCCGTCAAAGAGCGTCGGAGAAAGTGAAATTTTGCATTTCTCGTAAATAACAAAAAAATAACCAGTAAGCGTGAGTCAAGTTAGACTGCTGGACTAAGAGATACTCTGTAAGCGGCAATTAAATAAAAAAATAATATAACTACTATAGGAATATGAAAAATTTGTAGAAAAAGGTTTGCTATAATACGTGACTCTTGCTTAGGCTTTTATGATCCGTTCGATTTTGTAGGATACAACGCAAAAACTAAACGAAAATTAAAGCTATATATGGAACAGGCTAATCTGAAAAACTTAATTACTTAACTAATTATTATTTGAATTATAAACGGTTAAATACTTGCACTGAATCGAGTTCAAAACAAGCTTATTTCAAGCATGCATATTCAGTACAACTTTCAACGAATATACCCTTTACATTCATTTACAGTGGGTATAATGAGTATGACCATGATCATGACAACGTCAGAGCCCCAACTGAAACTCCTACGGAGCCTCAGTCTCAGTTTAAATTTCAACGCCGACGCGACAACAAGAAGCGGGCCAAGCTTTAAAGAAATTGAAAGTCTCTTTTCATATGTGAATGGAATTTTAAATAATTGTGAATTATCGTGGATAGAGTTGTTTTTTTTTTGTCGCCATGTCATCGGCCGCGAGGGAAATAATAATAAAATGTTGTCATGTTTTTATAGCACTGTTGCTATTAAGTCTGGCCCTCTGTCTGGGATTATGCAATGGGGCAGCGGCAGACGGTGAAACTATGCAAAAAACCGAAGCTCCAAATTGGTCACAATTTCTCGAAGATTATGTTTTAAGGTGCGTACAAAACAAAGAAAGAGCGCCTCTGTTTGGTGTGCCAGAAATGTAAATACCCTCTTCGATTGCTTCTAGAAAAAGCTCCAATTCAATTGACAAATTTGGATTTCTCCAAAATCTTTAGATTACATTTAAAAGACTAACTGATCCTTTATGGATCCTACAGAGAACTATGTCGAAGCTGATCGGATCGGACCACTATTTCTATTATTATTTAAGCCATTTCTATTAGCTGCCACTCTGTTTAAAAACTTGCACAGAAAGCTTCGATAGGAACGATCGGTTCAAAAGTTATTGTATGGAAATATTCAAGATCGGTCTACTATATAAATTAGTTACCATAAGAACAATCCAATCTGCAAGTGGGCGAAGTTAGCCTTTTCTTTATAATTAATGTATGAATCAATATTAAAAAAGTTAGATATGAGCTGTGCCGCATATTCTTGAATCAAATCCGAACCTATAATTTTTACCTTTGAAGGATACTTTGAAGGATACTAATTAATTGAAATTTTCTAATAATGAACTTTGCAGTCAAAGCAGCAGTCAGCGCAATTCAAAGGATCTGAACTATATGGGCGATATGAGTGGGCCAATTAACTATCATTCCTCGGCTTATAAGCGACCCGGGAATAATATTTATATTACACGGCGCATAGGCGAAGCTGTGGAATTGGAGCCGCACTTGCGCACACCTGTGGAAAGCCAGAGTCCCATTGTAAATCCTCAGTTTCGGCCCATGACTAATCAAATGTTGCATCAACAACAACACCAACAACAGCAGCAGCAGCAGCAGCAACAACAGCAACAAAGACAAACGCCCGGTTTCTTGCAACAACTTTTTGGTTTTGGTGGCTCTGGCGGAGGCGGCGGCAGCTCTGCCAGCAATGCACCTTCAGCTGCGCCTCCGCCTCAGGTTCATCTGCGTCCGGTGCCCCTGCAACAATCTCCGGGACACTCACAGCAGCAACATGTAGCTCATGGTAGTTCACCCAACACTTTCCGAGCTGTTTCCGAAAACGATTTGTATCTGCTTGGAGCCATTGAGAAGCTGGTCTATCGTGTTGGTAAGGACACAGGATAAGGTTTGATAAGGTTTTTATATTAAATCCTTTCCGTATTTTACACAGATTATTTAGAAAGTCGTGTAAGACGAACTGAGCAATTAATTTATTACCTCATGGCTGGAAATAATCAGAAGGAAGTGAAAGATCCTTGTCCCACAAACTTTACGCGTATCAGCGATAATTGCTATTATATCAACAGTCAACAGCAGGTGAACTGGAAGACAGCGAATAGCGCCTGCAAAGGACTCTCAGCACATTTGGCTGAATTCGAAAAGGTATCCGAAAATGAGGAAATTATGGCCTATTTGCTTAATCAGCCAGCGCATAGAGGACGCGACTATTGGCTCGGTGGCCTGAATCCCGGTTTGCTATGGATCTGGTCGAATTCCGCTAAGCCCGTCAATCCCAATACGAACCTAACATCAATAGCAATGTCTCAGAAGGCTGAGAATTCCACAGCTTCCAATTTGGTGGATAGCAGCGAACAGCCTTCAGAGGATACTGCAGATATCCTGAACAATACCGTTCAGATTGAAGGCAAGGGACGTTGTCTACGGCTCAGCTATAATGCGGGCAAGCATAGCTATGTCTACTATGGCCAGGAGTGCACTTCCAGGCATTATTATATTTGCGAGTACGAGGACAAAACGCTGGATAATAAAATTCAAAAAATAGCCCGAGACTTAAAGCTATTCGATTAGGAACTAAAAGTCTTAAAATTATTCTAAGCTTATGCTGCAGTAATATCGATTAATATCAGTTCTTTTCTCGATAATTTGAAATATGATAGAACAGTTTGTCTATAGCTATAAAGTTGAACTTAGGCCATATAAACAGCTGATGTAAATTTTGAATGAATTTATTCTTGTGTTAAACATAAAATATTTTAAAAATATTTATATATATTAAATATTTATATCATACTATAAATAAAATAATTTATAACACATACTTACTTGCTTTTAAAGGGACTATGTTCTTTTTAAGGATACTTTCGTTTTGCGAATGAAAAATTACAAAATAAACGGCTAAGCCGATAATTTTTTAACTTAAATTAAGTAAAAATTGAATTGAAATAAGAATTGTGCATGCTATAAGCAAAAATTACAGAGAGACGAAAAGAGATCTTAAATTAAATTAACAGCGGCTAAACTGACTTAGAGTCTGAATCGTTAATCGGGATATAAATAATCCTGCAATATATTTTGGAAAGCTATCTTAATTTTGCCACGATCGCGTCCATTTAATTTTTGTATATCCGGCAACAGACTCATAAGGAACATGGCATCCGAATCTGTTTTACAGTCGCAGAGCTCTGCTCCAGCAGCGCTTGAGGAGTTGCTTAGGTCCAGGCGCTGCGTGGGGGCAGGGGGATGATGCACGTGAACATGGCCGTGACGTGGATTCAGATAAGCAACGCTGCTGGGCGTAGCTGTTGCGGGCTGACTGGAAGGCGTAGGCAACTCCGGAGGCTCGGAAGCAACTATAGCAGCGCCATTATGTGTTGTAGTACTGACCACATCCACGGGTTTGCTGGTAAACGTGGGCCTTACAAAGGAAATGTTTGAATGTGACTGTAAACTGCTGGCAGCCTGCGCTATTGGCGCAGCAGCAACAATTGGCGCTTGGCACTGCAGCTCCTGGCTGCGTGGTCGCAACCCACGTGGCTCCTCCTGATATGTACGCAGCTGCAGGCGCTGCATTCGGCTGTAGCGTGCGGCGGTAGAGGACGATGAATTGCAACTTGACACAGGCTCAGGTTGTGGTTCCGCTTCCGTTTCTGCATCCTCTAGTCGCTGCTCAGCCTCCGTTTCGTGCTCATAATCCTCCACAGGCTCCTCGCATTCGGACTTAATATCATTTTGAAAACGTGCTCGCTGCTCCTCATCCATAAGGTCATCCAGTTCCGAATTATTGTGCTCATGTTCATCAAAATAATCCAAATAATTGTCGAGTTGCTGTGGTGGTGGCGATGGCACCAATCCGCTGGGTGGCATCTGTCCGCCGCTGGGTCGTTCCCGCTGCATTCTACTTGAGAGGCTGCTCAGATGTGCCAGCGCATCCTGCACCTGTGTATCCAGCGATTTGGCCTGTTGATGTTTCTTGCGTAGGTAAGGATGCAGAAAGAACATCCTATCGAAATAGGACCAACAGGGTGGCACTTTTTCCTCCAAATAATTAGTATACTCGCGTCTAAAGGATATCCTCAAATTTGTCCATTTCGCCAAACTGGCGCCAGGATTTTTCTCCAGCTTTAAATCCACTTCCCGCCAAAAATTCTCCACGTACGGACGACAAAAGTAATATTTATGCCTGGGATTATATATCGCCTCATCCCGTTGCACAATATCGATCAACTTGAAGACTTCCTCCGTCAGCCAGCGGGAACAGCTTACCGCGCTTCCGCAGGTGTTTGCCGACGCAAATTGTCCAGCGCTGAAGTCACTTGCCATTTTATAATAATAATAATTACTTAGCTTATTTAAGGTTTTTTTGCACTTTTTCAGAGAGTTTTATTGCGGTTTTAATTTGCAAAACATTTTATTGTTTTTGCAGTCACGCGTGAATGGCTAAACAGCTGCTGACCCTATCGATAGTCAGTTTAGCAATCGTATCGATAGCAGCTGTGTTGCCAACTTAGCCAATTTAAAGCCAAATTTGGCTTGTCTCTATTAATCAGATCACAACCACTCTGGCGTCAAATACGAAAAGTACTAGAAATCTAGCTTTTTTCTCAAACACTTAATAACTATTTTTTAAAGCAATTAAATACACGAACTAGTTATTTCTAAATATGTTTGTAATATTTATAGCTAGCATAGCTGTTTTTTAATGTATTAACCATTTGCCATGTCTGTGTGACTATCGTCCAATTGGGAATAATCATATTCCACCACTATCGATAAAACAGCATATCGGTTAACCACATATCGATATGCCGGCAGCTTTGCGCCAGCGTTGTATTTGATGAATTATCTATGTTACTTACATCGATATATTACTCAATGTGTATGTAGTGCCAGTGTTTTCTTTTTCTTCCTACTTATATTGTTGATCAAATAAAAAGCTGTTACTACTCTGTGCTTAGTAAACACTCTAGAAATTATTATAAATTATTTAAAAGCAATAAATTCTATACTATAAGAGCGGCTGCAAGGCACATGGCACTTTTAAGGTGACACGAACACATGCACAAACGAACACACACACACATACGCAGACGGCGCATAGAAAAGACCGAAAACAGCCCCAAAAAGTTTTCTATTTGTTTATATATGAAATTTAATTGCAGAATATATATATAGAGGATTAAACGGAAGAGTTGGAGACGATATGGCGGTTAAGGTGCAGTTCGAAATTGGACATACATCAAAGCTGCGCAGCAAAAAGCATCCACAGGCCTTCACACATGACTGGGAGATCTATGTGCAGGGTATAAACAAGTCGGATATAAGCGCGTTTGTTGACAAAGTCGTCTTCATACTGCACGATTCATTTCCCAAACCAAAGCGAGGTAAGCTCTAAGCTAGAGTATAGCTTTTTTCCCGCCAAAAAGCAACTTATTACTTTTCACTTTCCCTCGATAGTTATAAAGGAACCCCCTTATGCCATACAGGAGTCGGGGTATGCCGGCTTCATACTGCCCGTGGAGATACATTTCAGGAATCGGGACGAACCCAAGCGCATTATGTATCATTATGATCTAGATTTGCAGCAAACGGGACCGCCGCATCATCGCATGGAGGTCAAAACGCACGTATTTGAATCTCCCTCGGAGGAGTTTCGGAGCAAATTGATGCGCGGCGGTGGTGTGCCAGTTTTTGGTGCTAATATTGCATCCTCAGGGAGTCTACATCGCACCGCGTCGCCCAGCATTGATGCCAGTGGGGCTGAGTTGGGTTTGGTTAAAGCCAAAGGTGCCGGCAGCAGCATTATTCTCGATTCTGCCTCTGGCTCCGGTTCAGGTTCAACTAAGAAGCACAAATCTCGCGCGGAGGATAGTGGGAAAACGAACGCGTTCTCTGCGCTCTTTGGACCGCCTATAACCAAGAGCAGCGGAGGCGTGGCTGGCGCTGCGCTACCGGCTTTAAGTGCAGCCAAGCATTCGCCAGATGCAAAGGCTCAAACGGGCAAAACCGGCTCACAGGAATCAAAGGAAAAGTCTAGCAAAGAACGCGATAAATCAAACAGTTCAGACAAGCCGCGGGAGAAAGACAAAAAGGATCGGCATGGGCGGGATAAAGAACGCAAATCGGGCAGCAGCAGCAGCAAACATGACAAGGAGAAAGACAAAGACAAGGAGAAGGAAAAGTCCAAAAAGGACAAGACGCGAGATAAGGAAAGGGATAGAGAGCGCGAACAGAGCAGTAGCAGCAGCGTTGCGGCAGCGACGACAGGTAAGGTGAGCGGCAGAAGCAGCGCAGCAGCAGCTGAAATGAGTCCCAAGAAGCCGCAGGCAGACAGTGCAGGTGCCACGCCCAATTCTCGCTCCAAGGAACGAGATGATCATAAAACGGGCACCAAATCTGAATCTAAGGACAAAGAACGCAGCTCCAATAAAAAGTCTAAGAAAGAGAAAAAGGACAAGGAGCGAGAGCGTGAAAGAGAGCGGGAGAAGCAGCGAGAGGAGCGCGACAAGGAGAAACGCAAAGAGGAATCCCACAGCAATAATAACTCACAGCTCCCTCAAGTCCCTGCGCCGTACGAGGCGCTGAAATCCTCTGGCAAAGCCACGCCCAACTCCTTGGGCAGCAGCGCCAGTGCCAGTAGTTTAGCCTCGAGCAGCAGCAAACGTGTGCAGGATAAAGATGAGGCACATCTACCAAAAGTGAGTGAAAAACTTGGCAATGGCAGCAGCAGTACGGATAAAAAATCGCACAAGCACAAGAAAATGGATAAAAGCAAAGATAAGGATAAAGATAAGGACAAAGACAAGGATAAGGAAAAGGAGCGCAGTGAGCGCGATAAAGAGAAGCCCAAAGAGCGTGAGAAAGACAAGGCACAGCAGCAGCAGCAGCAGCAACCAACAGCAACAGCAGCAGCAGCTGAAAAGTCTACCACAGCAACAGCATCAGTTGCTGAAGCAACCTCCAAGGCGGAGCACCACTCCGAGCACAGCCAGGATAAAACTGTAACTGTTTATAATAAAAAAGAAAAACACAAGAAAAACAAGGATAAAAACAGCAACAAGGAGGAAAAGCGACACAGCAGCAATAGTAAACAGCCAGCGGCTTCGGCAGCGGCAACGACGCCAGCAACAGTTGCTCCTGTCAGGGCGCCCAACAATCTAGACTTAAGCGATATGGATTCCGCACAATCCGCGCCAGACTTGGCAGCAACACATGCGCTGGCAGCAGCAACAGCTGCTACGTTACAGCACTCAGACAGCTCAAACAGCAGCTTTCCGGATTTGCCTGCCAAAGGCAGTCAGCAAAAAAGCGGCAAGCAGGCAAAGGATAACAAGGGAGCTGTTGCTGCTACTGCTGCGTCTGTTGCCGCCACCACTGGCAAGGATAAAGTCAAAGCTAAACCCGCGGATAAGTCTGAGAAACTGGATAAATCGCCAGAAGCAAAGCCCGAAAAGTTGCTAGAGCTCAAAGAAGAAAAGAAACGCAACAGAAGTAACAGCGGCAGCAACATAAACAACACCAACAACAGCAACAGCAATAACACCAACAGTTCCACCTTTATAGAACCGCCCGTGAAGCCCACTAAAAAGGAACAGCCGACGAAAGCTACTCGCGAAAAATCTAAATCGCCTTCCCTGAGGCAGGCGGCTCTGGTGGCGTCTCCATTGACCCCAGCAACAGTAGCTTCGCCCAACAACAACAGTTGCAACACAGTCAACAATAACAACAACAGTGGGCACTCACCCGTCGAACCACTGCTGAGCGGTGCTGTTGCTGCTGCGCCCGGAAACACAACGCCGCTGCCCACAGAATACCTTAGCGAGCTGCAGGAATTACATCATAAAATAATGACGCTACAGGACAACGAGGAGCTGCAGCAGGTGGTGGAAATGATTGCAGCGACTGGCTGCTATGAGATCACACACAAAACCTTTGACTTCGATCTATGCAAATTGGATCGTGTCACTGTGCAGCGCTTGCAGGAATTTCTAGCCACTTCCGTGTCGTGACACAAAGTCGCCACAGTGGCCTTCAGCTAAGCAAGCGAAGCAACAGAACGGAACACAACACAAACAAATCTCACATCTCACATGCACATAACCAAATAATCAATTACAATTTTACACTTAAAATTATACTTAATACTATCAAATTTCTATTTAAACGTTAGTCTGCTTAGTTTTATAAGTTTGTCTTTAAGGCGTGAGAGGTTTTTCCAAAAAAATGACACTATACATTTTTGGCTCAGTGCAAATGCAAGGCTATCTACTAGAGATACTCTACATAAACTTTACACAATTATACTTAAATTCAATATATATATATATATATATACTATATATAAAATTAATTAATTTTCCCTCTTTGTTTTGGGTTCAATAAATAATTTATTGTACTTTTCTTTTGTACGTATTTTATGTTCTTTTGATTTTCACATTAAACACAAATGTTGAATATAATAATCGAATAAGCTCAAAATCCTTAGCATGCAATCCAAAGTTAAGATTCGTACACTGTGCGAAGTATTATAGTTATACATATTAACATATATATATCTATCTATACAGTTACGCAGATACATATATATTATATATATATACATATATTACCTTAAATACGAGTAATAATTACTTTTTTAACAGACCGCAAACGGAGAAGGTCAAATGTGCCACAGTGGAAAGGAAACGTATTGGAACTTGGAGTGTTATAACTTTATAGATACCCATTGATTACGTTTCTCTTGAATTAATTTATCTGCCTGTTAAGATTTAACATAGAGTTAACATAGTGGTTGGTTATTTACAAACGTTGGTTAACAGATTTAATAACATTACATTAACAGACAGACAGACCCATTATGTATATAGCAATACTATGCGAAAACGAATTTATACAGGCAGTTATATAGTACGTATGCTACAGATACACATATATACACAAACATACATAGACGTAGCTTTAATTAATATATATATACAGATATTATGAACAGTGTACAAGCAATGCTTATGAGAATACGAAAATATATATTCAAATAAAAATACACACAATACACACACAACGTGTCAATTATGTGCGTTTTCTCTTTAATCTTTCTCCCTGGGATTGAAACCTGATTTTGAACTCAATCGGATAAAAATTTTATTTGCTTTAAAGAATTTTTGGCCAGCAATTAAAAAAAAAAATAGAGCATAAATATATCAGTAATTTAGACTTTATGCGCTATCGAAACGAGAGAGAGTATGAAAGCTCACTTACATGCATTTTCCAATAAATTTCTTTCCATTGACGAAATAAGACACAAAAGAGCACACGCAAAAATATATAACGGGACAATCAGGCGTTTGCTGCGTTGAACTTTCTTTAGCACGAAAAAGGAAAAAAGCGATGAGACGATTAAAAAATAGCAAAATAGGAAAAAAATAAATAATAAAACTGCGCACAAACACCTCCTTCAAACTTATTCTTGAATTTAAACTCAAGAACTATTACGAGAAAAAAAATAGCCTCTTGCACCGACGCTTACTGCCAATGGACTGATTTGGCGTGTTGAGCTTTCGATCTACTCCTTCTGCAGAAAGCTCGACTTGGAAAAGAGAATAATGCATGGTAACTATTGAGTCACTCAATAATTTCCATTTTGAAGAGATTGACGATATTGCTGAATTGGCATTGCTCTTAAAATGCAAGTTTTAACGTAAATATTATTTTTGTCTAACAGAGCCTTCAAAGATAATTAAATATCGAATATTGGAGGAAATAGAACAAAGATTTAAGAGGAAAAAAAACCAAATGTACGGAAATGACAACTTCGGCGCGCCAAATATAACTTTTAGGTTTTGCCAGTATCAAATAAATAATAATAATAAGTTAAATAATTAATAAATAAATTTAGATATTATTTGGTCAAAAAACAAATATTAAAAAAAAAATGGAGAATGAAATTACACGATCAAAGCGCACCCTCTTTGAAAAGACATTAACAGAGCTTGCTCTTACTATTGTCTCTGGAATTTTACATTTAAGAGAGAATGAAAGCTTACTTACATACATTCCATTCCACCTCCCAAAATTTCTTTCCATTGACGAAAGCAACGCACAAAACGCACACAAAAAAAAATTAACGGTACAATCAGGCGCTTGCATTATTGCGTTTTTTCTCGAGAGAAAGAAAGGAAATAATATATGTGGCGATTGAAAAATGGCAAATTAGGGATCAGCATAGTAATAAAATTGCACTAAAACTTTGTTTACACATATTCATTTGTTTTTCTACTAAAAAATAATGCCAAAAAAAACCGATTATATAGCGCAGCCTTTCACCCCGACGTTTACTGCTCAATGGACGAAATCCAACTGATTTGTCTTGCTGTGCTTTCTTCTACGATCTACTCCTTCTACAAAAAGTTCAAAGCTCGACTTCTAAAAGAGAGCAGCTAATTTGAGAGGAAATATTCCAAGGAATTGATTGAGTAACTCAAGAAAGTGCTTCCCCCTTTTAAAGAGTTACTAATATCGTAACTTGGCATTGCTATCAAAATGAGAAAGAGAATTCAAAGATAATTAAATAGGGAATATTTGTGGAAATAGAACAAAAAAATAAAATATATATGTACGCATATATACAAATCTAGGGAAAGACTATATTCGGCACGCCGAATCTATAAAATAAATTTTAAAATAAAATATTAAATATTTTATAAATAAAGTGAGATACTATTTTGTAGTTAAATAAAAGTAAAATAAAACAGTCGATTACGCTTGAGCTATTAAAAATAACTAATTCTATCAAAAGAGAACGACATTGCATTAACAGAGTCTGCTCATCAAATTGTGTCTTGAATTTTACATTTAAGAGAGAATGAAAGCTCACTTATATGCATTCCATTCCATCTCCAAAAAGTTCTTTCCATTGACGAAAGCAACGCACAAAACGCACACAAAAAAAAATTAACGGTACAATCAGGCGCTTGCATTATTGCGTTTTTTCTCGAGAGAAAGAAAGTAAAAAATAGATGTGGCGATTGAAAAATGGCAAATTAGGGATCAGCATAATAATAAAACTACACTAACACTTTATTTACACATATTAATTTGCTTTTATGCATATAAATTATTGCCAAAAAAAAAACCGATTAAATAGCGCAGATTCTTACACCGATGTTTGCTGCCCAATAGACGAAATCTAACTGGTGTACTATCTTCTACGATCTACTCCTTCTACAAAAAGCTCAAAGCTCGACTTCCAAAAGAGAGCAGTTAATTTGAGGGAAAATATTCCAAGGAATTTATTGAGAGAAAGTGCTCTTCCCTTTTAAAGAGTTACGAATATCGTAATTTGGCATTGCTCTTAAAATGCCAGTTTGATCGTGAATATTATTTTTGGATAACCGAGAATTCAAAGATAAATTAAATAGGGAATATTGGAGGAAAAAGAACAAAGAAAAAAATATATACAAATGTAGGGAAAGATTATTTTCGGCACGCCGAATCTATAAAATAATTAAATATTTCATAAATAAAGTGAGATATTATTTAGTAGTTAAATAAAAGTAAAGTAAAACAGTCGATTACGCTATTAAAAAAAATTAATTCTATTAAAAGCGAACGACATTGCATTAACAGAGTTTGCTCATCAAATTGTGTCTTGAATTTTACATTTAAGAGAGAATGAAAGCTCACTTACATGCATTCCATTCCATCTCTAAAAATTTTTTTCCATTGACAAAAACGCACAAGACGCACACCAAAAAAAAAAAATAATAACGGTACAATCAGGCGTTTGCATTATTGCGTTTTTTCTCGACAGAAAGAAAGGAAAAATAGATGTAGCGATTGATAAAAGGAAAATTAGGGATCAGCATAATAATAAAACTGCACACTAACACATTGTTTACACATATTCATTTGTTTTTCTACATATAAATTATTACCAAATAAATCCGATTAAAAATCGCAAACTCTTACACCGCTGTTTATTGGCCAATGGACGAAATCCAATTGATTTGTCGTGCTGCGCTTTCTGCTTCGATCTACTCCTTCTGCAACAAGCTCAAAGCTCGACTTCCAAAAGAGAGCAGCTTAGTTGAGGGGAAATATTCCAATGAAATTAATTGAGTTACTCAACTAAAGAGTTACGAATATCGTCAATTGACTTTGCTCTTACAGTGACCGATTTTAAAAAGTGAATATATCTCATTAATTTTATTTTTTAAAGAACCAATTATACGAATATCGTAATTTGGTAATGCTCTTAAAATGCAAGTCTTATCGTAAATATTATTTTTGGATAACCGAGAATTCAAATATAATTAAATAGGGAATATTGGAGGAAATAGAACAGAGTTAACTGGAAAAAAGCAAATGTAAGGGAATGCCAACTTCGGCGCGCCAAATATATCTTTTAGGTTTTCCCAGTATTATTTGGTAGTTGAAATACAAAAAGTAGATTACTCTTGAGCTAGTCAAAAACCAAACAAAAAATTAAGAATGAAATTACACGATCAAAGCGCACCCTTTTTGAAATTACATTAACAGAACTTGCTCTTAAAATTGTGTCTTGAATTTTACATTTAAGAGAGAATGAAAGCTCACTTACATGCATTCCATTCCATCTCCAAAAATTTCACTCCATTGACGAAAACAACGCACAAAGCGCACACAACAAAATTAACGGTACAATCAGGCGCTTGCATTATTGCGTTTTTTCTCGAGAGAAAGGAAAAAATAGATGTGGCGATTGAAAAAATGCAAATTAGTGATCAGCATAATAATAAAACTGCACATTAACACTTCATTTACACATATTCATTTGTTTTTATACATATAAATTATTGCCAAAAAAAACCGATTAAAAAGCGCAAACTCTTACACCGATGTTTGCTGCCCAATGGACGAAATCCAACTGATTTGTCGTGTTGCGCTTTCTGCTATGATCTACTCTTTCTATAAAAAGCTCAAAGCTCGACTTCCAAAAGAGAGCAGCTTAGTTGAGGGGAAATATTCCAAGGAAATTATTGAGTAACTCAATTGCCCCTTTAAAAAAGTTACGAATATCGTCAATTGACTTTACTCTTACAGCGAAATTGAATTTTACGAATATCGTAATTTGGCATTGCTCTTAAAATACAAGTTTTATCGTAAATACTACTTTTGGATAACTGGGGATAATTAATAGACCGTTTAAAATTCAACAAATTATTTTCACATATTTTATTTTCTCTTTAAGAAATTGACTTTAAAAATATTTTTTTTATTCGAGCTTAGGTAGTGAATTTTTTAGTGTGTGTGTGATGGTGTGTGGGTCTTTAAGGAACAAGTCTATGTGCTCTACCTGAATAAAAAATAGTGACAAGAGCAAAGTCTTTGGCACGTGACTTACAACTGATATATAACTATATATATATCTATAACTATATAATCGGCTTTTTGTACTTAAAAAAATAATAATAGAGAGAGTGAGGGAGAGAGCAAGTCTTTAGGTTAATACGAGAAGCTCAAACAGGTGCTGCTTCCACTGACTGACTAAGTTGTGCACTGATTTAAGACTAATTCTAGGGTATTTTTTAGTCGCGGCAGTAGCAGAATTTACGCAATTCCGGATCGCGGTCATAGATACAATTCGCTTGTGTGCCATATTTATTGACGCGGGAAATGTCGGATAGTTTTGTGGTGAGATTAAAGGAATGTAAATTGTGGGCGACACTCGCCTCGTACAGCGCCTGTCCCGGCTGGGTAACCAGCTGAATTTGATACATTTCCTGCTGCACCTCAGTCTGTCCACTCAAGTCCGCTAGGAATCCATCTGCATCCATATTTGACTTGAATTGCAGCAGTTCCTTATGGGGCTTAAGCCTCAGCGCCCAATTTATTTGAAGCACTTGAAGCTGGGCACAAAGCTGACGCCGTTCAGTGGTGGCTTTGTTAATTGTTTCGACAATGCTGTTTGCTGCCTTCAGTATAATCCCTGCGTAGCGAGTATCATTCAATTGTAGTGGCTCCCAGTTGAGGCAGGCGCACCAATGTGGCTCTATATAGGCATCCGCACAGGATCTATTACTGGGTATTGGCTCAAACAGAGATATGGCACGTTCGCGAGCCTGCTCCGAGAGTAGTATCTCCTTGGCAGGATTATTTTCCGTTTTCGATTCACCATCGTAGCTGTTCTCCGGCGTCAGCTCTTCCATTCCAGCTGTTTGCAGCTCTATCAAAATACACAGTAAAAATTAGAACTATATTCACATAGGATTAATCTATTTGAATCTTACGTATCAGATGCTTAAGAGTAGCATGGATATCAAAAGGCGTGCTGAGGCGATGTTCGTTGGCCACAAAATTGTTGTATTCCTGGGGAAAACGTTTTTTAAACGATTCCGGAAAGGTAAAACTAAAAAAGGGCAGTCGTTCCTCCTGTTTGCCCTGCAGCGTAGCTCGCACCTTGGCAAAACGATGGCCATGATCGGCCATAAATATGAGTATAGTGTCATCCAGGAGCGCTTTCTCTTTGAGAGCCACCAGCCACTCGTGCACATCATCATCGGCTGCGCCCACCTGATTGACGGAATCATGCGACAGCCCTCCATGAAAACTGAACACAAAACGTGGAGAGTCTCGATACTTCAACATGAACTGAAAGAACAAATTTTTAAAAATCGAAGGACTTCAGAGCAGCGTAAATAGTTTTACCCACATTTTTCGTATAATCCATCATGATCAGATGATCCGGCTGGTTGCCTATGCAGTGTGCCTGACTGCCACTCAATATATTCAAGGCCTGCATGTAGAAGGTGTGCATATAGTGATCCACGGGCTGAGCATCGAATCCGTTCATACGATATGTGAAGGTGCCAACATTTGGCATATCCTCATTGAAGGAGGTTAAGTAGCCGAGACGAGCAAAATCCTTCCAGATCATGGGATAAGCATCAACGTAGCCCGAACCGGGTACTCTTTTTCTCGTCTCCGGCAATTCCAATTCCGTATATCCTGTAAGCAGCGGTATCAAAGCTTGAGGTGTGCCATCCCCAACAATATTATAGCCCTGGAGGACTATAGCGCCCAGCTGTTTGGTCAAATATTCATAGCTTCTGGGCAATTTTCGCATAAAAGCATTGCGACTCAGCGAATCGAACCCAAACATGAGTACGTTATATAAAGGACTTGGCGACAGATCCTGTAATTGCTGTTGTTGGTGAGCCTGTTGTGCTATCACCTCAGGGGGTAATACCACCAAATTGGGCGATAAATTGGGTGCTTGGGGTCGCTGCACAGTGTCCCTTATGCCGTAGGCCATGCCATACCATCTCTGGCCACTGTTCGCACGGCAAATTACTCTCACAAAATCGCTGTTCTGCAGGACATAGGGCTCCTTTATGAGTACAGTGCGTCCAAAACGTGCCCTATAGTCCGATTTGCGTATTATATCCGTATACGAGCACACTATATCGCCGTATATAGCGCTTATCTCGGGCCTTACAAAACAAATGGATTTCTGCGGAAAATATAATATATTTTACTTTAGTACACAAAAATATTATTACTATATATAATGTACTTGTACTCATATAAAAACAAGATATATATACGTAAATAATCAAGCAAAATTGTTCAAGTTGCATTAAAGATTAATCATTCAGTAAATACGAGTTTAAAGACCCTTTGTTATAATTGTACTCCCCCATAAAAAAAGCAAGTTGTTAAGATAACTTTGCTGAATCCCTAAAAAGATACTCTTATTCCTCTCGATTTCAGAGTATTGTAAATAAGCTTCAAACTTTTTTTCATTTCACAGTTTTGGAACTATTGAACCAGGTGTATAGCTATATAGATGTATATAAAAAGGTATTAATTACCTCGCACATAACCCAATCCATTTCAGAGCCGCAGTTGATTTTTTCCACCGGATGGTAGAATTTCATGATATCTGGATTATCCATCGGCAAATGGGGCTGGCGACATTCCCCCTGATTCATGACTGACCTTATCGAGCGCTCCATTATTTCGCTGAAAACATCGAAACATGACAAGTTTTCATAAACAAATAGTATAAAATAAACACAAAATAAAGTTAAGCAACGGCGAGACGAACCTTTAAATACTCTTTATGAAATAAGAAATAGCTGATGATAAAATTAAAAAGGACTGTTACTTATTGCTTTAGAAAATCATATTAGCTGCCCTGTAAGGGTACAAATATGTATGTGTAAACAGGCACATGCCCACACACATACGTATAAAAAGTATACAGTTATTCCAAATATTTACAATAGCAGCAACGAGAAGAAGGAGAAGGAGGAGGAGGAGGAGTAGAAGGAAACTTACATTGTGGCGTTTTTATCAACATGTTCCGGCTCATCATTCAATAAATATAATGTTAGGAACATGAGTAGAACACAGGAAATAAGGATTATTTTTTGCACACCGCGTCGTATGAAGCGCATTTTTATTAACAATTTATTATTTATTAATTTGGAGGAAAAATTCAATAAACTTCGTTGACCGGTCGCATGTGCTTTTCTTCACATTCTGATTTGTTGCACTGTGGGCTCAATTTAATAGTTGGACGAAGGCCAACAAATATCGCCAGCTGCCACGAGTTGAACTGGTTGATTTTTTATTAAGATATTATGCATTGTTTATGCGCATTGCAAAATTATTAGTTAAATACACCCGCGTTAAACAACACAATACGCTCAGCTGTCAAAGAGAACAGAAACCCAAACACTGAGACCG
Organism: Drosophila repletoides; assembly: GCA_018150835.1. Lineage (NCBI taxonomy): Eukaryota > Metazoa > Arthropoda > Insecta > Diptera > Drosophilidae > Drosophila > Drosophila repletoides. The sequence goes on from JAECWQ010000202.1 coordinate 1,428,570, forward strand.
CATTTTTTGCTGTGCATTTTTAGCACATTTCTAGAACCAATCGATATCGATAACTTCATTGAGTGTTCCTTCGATATACAAAGGTCTCGTCAAATGCAATTTAAAAATATAACGGCCATTACGGCAATGTCTGGTAAGAAAATTGTTTATTTTTTTAAAAATGGAAATATATTAAGAAAATAATATAAATTTATTGACTTTTTTTAAATAAGAAATTAATTTAATTCAAATAACAAGTTTACTTATTATTTATATAAAATAAATATATGTTTATCATAAATCTGAACACCTTTGGCTTATTGAACTTCCTCTATTTCTTGAGGCTTTTCACGTTTCAATGCATATTGCACAACAACGGCTATAAAATATACACTTCCAATTACAATAAAATAAAAAGCATATACTGTAAACTGCTCAAAAGTATTCAAATTAAGTCCGCCAGTCTCAGACACAACTATCAAGGTGAGCAGTGTCTGTATAACCAGTGCGATGAGCGTATTAATTCCGAAAATCAGGGCGAAACTATCCTCCAATAGACTGCTCGCCAGTTCGGCGCTATAAAAAAAGAGCTGTAACCTCTACCACCGACACCATCAAATATCTAATTGCCTACCTGGCCACAGTAATTGTAAATCCGTAAAGTCCTCCAAATAATACATAGCCTAGGTATGACAAATATATATTGTTTGTCCAAGAGGCCAATAAAATACAGCCACCTTCGAGTACAGAAAGGACGGCCAAGGATAGTAAGCTAGCTCGTGATGTTAGGCGTCCTGCATGCAAATAACCAGCTATTAATGAAAATAGAGCAGCTAATGCAGTTAGGGCGGCATCCACGCCTCCATTCCAAACCACCTTTAATGTACATTTAAAATTAAAAAAAGGTTAAAATATCAAATCTTAATACTTACAGTGGGCTCATTATCAAAGGATTTCCATACCACCTGCATATAGGTTGTAATCTGTAGATAACCCGCCAGACCTATGGCATACCACAGGCTCCATTGCACGACCAATGGATTGGTGTAGGCGCTATAAAAATGCGACCACAGCAGTTGCAATGGTTTAACTTGATTTTCCTTGGGTAAATATTCAGTAGTACTCTTATCCTTAGGAGCATCAATGTCCATATTATCCACTGCTATGTTTTCTATATTTGCTTCAGGGCTGTTGTTGCTGCTGATCCTGGACTGGTTATGGAAATACAAGCTCTTCTCAACTTTTGGAAGCCCAAAGGCCCAAAATAGGGCTAAAACTTGTGCTATGTAATATAGGTTAAATATAGAAACCAGGCACCTTAAATAATGTTTAGAATATTATAAATAATATACAAAAGTTGTTCAGAAAAATTAGTACTGTGCAATAAATTATATTTTCTAACTAATAAATTAAACGTATCCAACAGCTTTTTTTTCTTTCCAAGAAATAATCTAAATATAACTGGTTTTTCCGGGCCATAAATAAATGGCACAAAGAATTAAATTCCACTTTCTGAGCAATTAAGAATAGTAAAAACAAGTGTTTTAGCCAAATGTGTTCGACTGGGAGATACTCTGTATATAGGTTTTAAAACTTCTTTACTCACAGCCAGCAGATATGTAGAGTAGCTCCTTGTAGTTCATCCAATTGAAACTTATAAGCAGCTGAGAGGATAAACCCGCTACCAATTTACCTATAAACATTGCAGCTCTGGTATGAGAGGTAACCCGGGGATAATACTTCTTTTCGACCTTGGCATAGATATAGGAATAATATGCCACTTCTGTGGCCTGATAGAAGCCATAAAATACTTCAACTATTTGCAAGCCCAATAAAGTCGTTGTCCATATAAGCACAGACCAGATAAGAATGCCCGTGAATGCATTGGCTATAATCAGGGGTTTATATCTGTGAAAAGAAGACTGATATTATACTATGTACTAAAAGTATGTGTATAGATGAAGCTTACCTCAGAAAATCGGTTATAAGGAAGACAACAATTAACAGCGCCAGATAGGCATATGTGCCAATGGGATAGACGGAGCGGTTAACCTGATCCTGTGTTACATTATACCATTCCCCTAGCAGTATCTCAGCATGATACGGTTCCGAAGGGCGTAACTCGCGTAAAAATCCAAATACACAGAGTAAAATGGAGATTTTCAGCCAAGACAATTCCATAGCTAAAAGCAAACGCCTGCTCTTAATCAACTCACTTTACTTACTATCTAATCGACAAGCGACTTGGCTCTGGGCTGCGAATTATTGAAAAACCTCATGTGTATAGCATACAAATAATTAAAATAATTACACATACTTATATGGGGTTATAAGTTGAGAGCAAACCGAGTAAATGCCTGGCCTTTTTGTGTATTATAATCAGAACTTACTGTCTCACTGACGTCTGGAGATTAACAGTCTGAAGCGAAACAGTGAGAAGCGCGTTGAAATTTTCCTTAATCGTTCGGCAAAGTGCACGATTTACACATTCCATTCTTAGTCGAAATTCACACAGTAAAAATTTGCTAAATTGTTGCTAAATAATTGCAGTATGAACTTATCTTAATTACTAAATTATGTACAGTAATCGCTCGCTAATTAAAACGTTCTTACTTCCGGGTGTAAATCTTTACTCTACACTTTTCTCATTGTTAACATTTTTATACATATATTTACATTCAAATTAAGAACTCTTAAACGAAAAGACCATTTAAATTAACGCGAATATCAATGGCAGCTAATTATTATAAACAATTTTGAATATAGGAACGTTTGTCTATACCTATGTATAATTCTAACTAAGCAGAAACTACTCATATTAAGTACTAAAATGCTGAATTAATCCAGATCCGTCGTCAGCTTTTCATTGGATGATTTGCCACGCTGCCACAGATGTTCCACCATAACAGATATGAAATATAATATGGCAACAGCTATAAAATAAAAAGCATACACCGTATATTGTTTCACTGTGTCGAGTGCAAATCCTGTCTCAGACACCACAATAATGGTCAGCAGCGACTGAAAGATCAGAGCGAGCAGAGTGTTAATTCCAAAGACCAGGCCAAAGCTGTCCTCCTGTAGATTACGCGCCACTTCAGCACTGCCAAATAAACAAATGGAAAAGTTTTAGTTTTTTATATATATAGTAAATCGATAAAGAGAAAGATACCTGGCCACCGTAATGGTAAAGCCATAAAGGCCACCAAAGATAATGAATCCGACATACGACCAATATATATTCTCAGTCCAGCAGCAGAGTAAAACACTGCCGCCTTCCAGAGCTGATAATACAGATAATACAAGTAAACTGGCCCTTGGCCTGAGTCGTCCCGTATGCAGATATCCCGCCGCCAGAGCGCTCAACGCTGCCAGAGCGGTTAATACAGCATCGACAGCTCCATTCCAGGCTATTTGTGGTTCCGGTTCGATAACCTTCCATAGCACCTGCATATAATATGTGACCTGTAGATAGCCGGCCAATCCAATGGCATACCATAGACTCCACTGCACCACGCGTCGATTGGTGTAGGCATTATGAAAGTGCTGCCAAAGCAATTTCCCCGCACTCGACTGTACCAGACTCGTGTTTGTCTGCTGATCCGTTTCGATTATAGTCGCTCCCGATTCCTGTTGCAGCTCCTGATTTGTCTTCGCAACAGCCAGACTCGATTCTGGCAAAATTGGCTCGCGGTGAAAGTACAAACTCTTGTTCACCTTGGGCAATCCAAAGGCCCACAGCATAGCCACAATTTGTGCTGTAAAAGTTAAAAAATTAACAAAATTAATATTAAAATGAACAATTCAATAGGGAACACATTTAAATAACTTCCTACTCATAAGAATTCTCTACTAAAAATTTATACTTTTAAAAAAGAGTTTCAAGAACAAGCAAACATTCAAAATTTAGTGTATCTAGCTCCAAAACTTAAGGAATCTTTAAGTAGAAAATACTGAACCATTATAGAGGAGCTCCTTCTGCTATTTTACACATTAATTGATAAAAGGGTATTAAATATATATAAACTCACTGGCCAGCGTTATATAGTTGAGCTGTTTGTAGTCCATCACTTCAAGATTGATCAGCAATTGAGATGTTACGCCTGAGATTAGCTTTCCAGCAAACATTGCGGCCCTTGTATGGGATGTAACACGCGGATAATACTTTTTATCGACTTTGGCATAGATATACGTATAATAGGCCACCTCGGCCGCCATATAAGTTCCATAGAAGAATTCCAAAATTTGCAGGGACAGCAGACTCGTAGTCCAAATTAACAAGCTCCAGATAATGACGCCTGCAGCGCCTATTGTTATAATTAGAGGTTTATAGCTAGAAGTATATGAAAGAATGTATCATTAAAAAACGAACCATCTCGAATACGCCGAATATTTAAATACCCTATAAAATTACGCTTTGGACAGCTGTATGAGTGGTACGATTTAGATCAAAAGTCAATCTTTATTTAACAACACAAATAAGTACTTAAAAGATTGCCTACAACAACTCAATCTTTAACCTATTCTTCCTTCCGTATATATAGTATATAGTAGTCCAATTTTTTATGCGTGGATTGGACAAAATTTCGCAAAGATTTAAAGAAATATCTATGTTTGGTTTAATTAAATATATATTTTTCATGTATTGTAAACATGCCGCTCTATTAGCTTCTCACAAGTAGTACCTAAGTGGCGCAGTTCTGCAGCCAAACAAATAAATCTTTTTCTTTCAGGAATTAAAAATGGGTCAATAACTTTCAAATAATAACGTCTATGAAAGTGCCTCTCTACAGGCTTCTCACAAGTGGTACCTAAGTGGAGATGTTATGCAGCTCAAAACAAATCTTTTTCTTGAGTAAATAATTTTCAAATAATAACGTCTATGAAAAGGCTTCTCTACAGGATTCTCAAAGTAGTACCTAAGTGGGTCAGCCCTTTAACTAAAATCTAATAAAAAGTGATTATATCAAATAAATAAATTCTTTTGAGGGTAAGTTCTATATTTAAAATTTAAAAATATTCTCATATAATAATATGCGGCATTCTCTATTCGCTTCTTAGTAGTAATAGTACTTAAGCCAGTGTTAATTCTACAAACTAATACTAACAAATAAAGAGGGAAAGCTACAAATTAACCCATAGAATTATGTGTAATTCCCACGCTTATTTAAAATTAAAATTTATTTATTTATTATTTTTTTAATCAGTATAAACTTACCGTAGGAAATCCGTAATTAAAAAAACGAAAACCAGTTGAACCAAATGGGAATACGTGCCCACGGGATATACATCGCGTGTTAGCTGTAGAGAATTAAGGATGGGAATAAAATAAATATATACTAATAAATAATATTAATTATTAAAAGCTCACCTGTTCTTCGCTTATATTGCGCCATGGACCCAACAGATATTCCGTTACATACGGCTCCGAGGGTCGAATCTCGCGCACAAAGCCAAAAACGCAAAGCAAACACGAAATTTTGAGCCATTCTTTCATTGTGTTAGTGTTATGCGTAACACGATGTCATGTAAACTTAACGTAACGTAAGTAATGTTAACGTACAGCAGTAGATCACGTAATGTAGCGTAACGTAATGTAACGGCAAACGATACCTAACGGTGTCGTAATGTCTTTTTTGTTGTGATTTCTGCTTTCTTTTGATCACCTTCGTCAGCTGTTTTCTGTTACTCTGTCTGGACTTGCAATGTTCTGCATGCTTTTAGTTTAATTTTAGCTCTTCTTGGAATAGACGACTGAGAATGGACATTTAATCTTATCGTCGAGTGGATTTATTAGATGGCTTGTTGTGTATGTTGATGTTGCACATTATCTCACGATTTAATATACCCAACACTGATTGCTTTTACTTCTATATTTTTATTACATTCTTTATTGTTATTGTTACTGTTAGGTAATTGAAAATTTATAAACTACGAGTAAAAAACGCAGCAGTCAACACGTTGTGTTCCGTTCACTTTGCGTTCGGCAACCAATTTGCCGGTTTGCGATATTCACAATAAATACAACATTTTGAATGTCACAGCAATAGTGCTGCCAGTTATCTAGAGATTTTACGGCTACTTTTCTGTTAGCTGAAATATGTGTTTCTTTTTTAACACCCATTAATAAGTAGAATTTTTCACCCTTCTTTAGCTGACAGAAAATTAAAATTTTTGCAATAATATTTTGATTGTTGTTTAAAAAACTTACTTCATTCAGGTATATTTTAAAATTTCGTAATTCGTAGTTTTTTTCATACCCCAATAGTGGACAGCACTGCCGAACACATGCATATGTTTGTATGTACAAGCACGCAAACAGTTGGTCAGCTTGAATATGAGATACCCTACAGCACTTGTTATTTTTTAATTGTTTATCTACACATGTACATATCTGCTATTGATAGCAATTTAATTAAAAACAATTAATTTGATTTAGAGCGCACAATTTATTTGTATTTCTTGCCAGAGCCGGTTTATTACATCACAAAAAATTGGAAACGAATTCGCCGCAGCCATGCGCTCTTCTTCGTTAAGTTGGCAACGCTATGAGAAAAATAACAGCTGTTCGTACTTCAATGGTAATTTTAGCGCCTTAGCAAAACAAAACACGAATTCCTTTTTTTGTATATTATAAAAAATACACGTTTATTAGCGCGCATGTATATGTGTGTGTGTGTGTGTGTGTGTGTGTGTGTGAGAGTATTACAAAGTATTTGTTTATGAATAAAATGTATAACAAATTAAAAGAGAAACATTTAAGCTATTTACACAAACAGACGAAGAATTTTTTAATTTAATTGGCCACATTTACGGAAAGTTATAGAAAATACGGTGTAAAAAACTCTTAACAGCAAACATTTTTTGAGGTTAGACTCTTTCGCACTTGTTTCGTATATTTCGTTGATTGTTCCATTCCACTTGTCCCAGGCGACTTTTCGACTTTCACTGCTGCGCAATAGGCGTACCCTGTGGGCTTAAGGGTGGACCATCTAACGTTGCTGTTGTTGTTGGTTCACCCTGTACAAATTCTATGGATGCCGAATTAATGCAGTAGCGCTTGCGTGTTGGTTTTGGTCCATCCTCAAAGACATGCCCCATGTGGGCATTGCAGCGGGCGCAGCGTACTTCGGTGCGTATACGTTCTGGATGTGCAATTAGTAGTAAAATATTGCCCCCTTTTTAATTTTTGTATTTTGCATAATGTGAGATTAATTGGATTCGTTTCATTTCGTTTTTCGTTTGTTTTCATTTGTTTGTTTGGTTTTTTTTACAATCATTGATAATTTTGCATTTTATTGAATTTGTTCAGATTTAAAAAAAAAAAACATAAAAGAAATAGTATAGAAAATAAATTGCAATAAAAGTGGAATGAAAAGCACAGCAAGAGATCGTGAGATGGTTGTAGGTGGAAGGGGGAGAGTGTATACAAGAAATAAGAGAGACAAGCGAAAAAAAAGAGAGTAACAGAAAGAGAGCGAAACAAAATAATGACAAGTGCGAGTGAGAGAAGCGAAAGTAGGAGATGAGGCGAGTCGTAAAATAACAGTGGACGGCGTCAGTTGAAAAATGAAATGTAGCGTAGAGATTTAAAAAAATAATAATAAGTTCGTTTTAATGCATGATTTTTGTTTGCGATATACATATTTATTTCGTAAATTGTATAAAGAATTTTTTTTATTTTAATGTTAGAAAGCCAGATGTGTGGTTGTGTGTGTGTGTGTTAACAATGATTTGAGTGTGTGGGTGTGTGAGTGTGAATTGTTTTTGTTAGCAAAACAAACCCCCAAAATAGAACGTTTTACAGGCGTTACATTAAATATATATTGTTTTTTTTTTTTCGAAGCGAGTTAAAAAAAGAGAAATAGAAAAATATACGAAAAATACACATTATTCAGTTTGTCTGGACAAATATTTTGTTGTTTGTATATGAGAATTGGCTACAAATAGTCTTGCAATAATGGTTAATACAACAAATAATAAGCAATAAAAAAATAAAAATCATACCAAACAAAATACCACAAAAAACAATAAAAAAAAAATACCAAAAAATAAATAAATGTAGAAAAATAAAAGCAATGCGACCAGCTGTCTGAATCTGAAGTTTTGGTACACACAAACATACAATATATATATATAGAAATATATACACACATCCAGGATTCCTAAACCAAAAAAAAAAAAAGTATTTCATGATTCTTCTGACATAACTTAAAATAATGGACAAGCTTTTGTGCGTGCTTTATGGATTTAGATTGGAAATGAGATCGTATTGAAACCGAAGAGTAACAAAAAAAAATACCAACTAAATCAAAAAATGTAGTATTTAATTTTAGGCCTCAAGATCACACACTCTGTGTAATTAGATAGCATTATAAACATATCAACAATATTTTTCGAGTATTTTTTTGTTTGTAAATAAACTCCTATAAAATTAACAACATATTTGTCTTTTTTTTTTTTTTTTTTTTTCGTTAAATACTCTTTTTATCTGTATTATTTCTTGGACGATGTCGTCGTCGATGAGGCTGCACTTTTCACAAAATCAATCGATGCCGAGTTGATGCAGAATCGTCGATGCTTTGGTGGCGGTCCATCATCGAATACGTGACCCATGTGAGCCGAGCACTTGGAGCAGCGCACCTCGGTGCGTACCATGCCTAACGTTTTTGAAATGACTACTGTTTTTTTAATCATATAAAAAGGTATTTTGTGTGGTTTTTTTTTTTTTGTTGTTTTTGTTTTTTGGGGTGAAAATTTTGAGAAAGTTTTCGGGTTAGCAAAAAGAATGTGGATAAAAGAATATAATACTCAATTAGGTAAGTCTTTTAGTTTTTGTCTGTTTCGAGAATTTTGGATTAGTTGCACATCATCATCATCATCATCAAAAAAAACAGGACAATTTCACAATAAACGAATGGCATAAAGCGCTTCAACAACTACAGTGAACACCAGGCTATATAAAAACAGGTACTATTCGATTATAAAACATATTTTTACTTATATAATGGGACAAGAACAGGTACAGACAGTTTATATAAACCTTTTTCTAGACTTCTACTAACAGACTGAACAATATCAAATAAAAGCTATCATTATAAATATTTTTATATGTATAGATAGTATTTTATATCTTTTTTTTTTTATTCACTTTTACAGGGTGCTCAAATCGGTTTTTTTTTTATAGCAGCCAAAGCTGTTATTGCAAAGCGACAAACAAAAATAAAAAAAGTTGTACAAACGAAAATTTCAAATGCAAAACTTTTGCAAAAAACATCTAAAAGTGCTGAACATTTCTATATAATCGTATATAGTCTAACATACCTGGTATGCTGGCATCGCGATGCAGGGTAACTTTACCCTTATCCAGAACATCATTGAAAGCTGGCCAACCGCAGCCCGAATCGTATTTGGTATCCGAACTGAACAGGTCCTGATGACACACAATACACTGATACATGCCCTTCTCATAGTGCTTGTTATAACAGCCTGAAAATTATATATTTTATTTTTAATAATTACTCTGCAATTAATATGATCTGGGCTGTTCCAAACTCCAAGTTTCCTATAGGAATCTCTTCAATTCTGTTCTGTACAATTTGAAGCGAAATCGGAATTTGGAAGAGGCCAGATTTACAGATTTATTAAAGCTTCTGGCTCACCTGTAAAGGGCCGCTCGGTGCCCGCCTCTTGTGTAACCTGATACTGCAGCGGCGTTAGACGTTTGCGCAGTTCCTCTTTGTTTACAGTAATCTTTTCGCTTTTATTCTCCATGTTGCCTTTACCGGAATTTCTTGTAATGCCCTCCTTAGTATTATCTTTGTTGTTGTTCTCGTCACCCTGTCGACTATCTGCAATTTAAGTAGATTTTCTATACTTAAGTTTGCGGTTAACATTTTCCGTTGTTCCTTTTATGTTTGTTGTTTCGCAACAATTGAGCAATTCGTATTAGATTACCATAAAGTGTACGCTTCGCCTTGGCATGCAAGCTTTTAAGTATATTTACTCAAATAGACTGGGTTTCTACTAGGGAAGAGTCTATTAGGGTAGATCACATCGGTGTTGTGTACTCTATCAAAAAGCTCCCATAGAAACAGTCGGTCAGAATAGGCTTCCCCTGGTTATTCCAGTCTGTAAGGGTATGCAATCTGCGATGCACTGAAGAAAGCCTTTCCTAACCAATTACTAGCTGCATTTTCTTCTAGGCCCAATCAGAAATTAACGTCTGAAGACGTCACTTTAAGTAGCTGTTGTGGTAAACTATTTAAATCTCTCAATTGGTTTTTACCACCTTGCTTATCAGTAGATTGGCCTCAAAAGGCTATAAAAAAATATGCAAGTTGTACGAGTTCAGGCGATAAAAAATACTAGACTGCGATGTTATCAACAATGATTTGCAATTACCTAAAACAAATGCTAAAACAAACAATATTAAATAATTTATTCATAACACTTAAAATGTTGTTTGGGGGCTTATCAAAATTAACCATAGAATTCCAGCTCACTTACACTCCACACACTAACACTTTGCTATGAATAGAAGTTGCCCAACTTTATGATACCCTTTCCAGTCCATTTGTGGGGAAACCACCACGCAATTAGTATACAAAAGAAATTACAAGCTATGAACAAAATGGCCCGGAGAGAGCGGAGGGTATTACATGAAATCGAAGGTGTGAACAGATTTGTGAAGACTTTGGAAACTGCATAGCTACAAATTGAGTGAAGAAACGCATAGGTTAAAAATAATTTAATGCTGCCCGCACTTAATTCGAGTGGCGCCCAATATAAACAACATCACGAAATGGGGGAAAACTGGGGGAAATTTTGGGGTATTGCCACAGCGCGGGGCCCACTGTTTATTTTTTCTATGTTTATCTTCTTTCTTCTGTTAACAGTTGAATAAAAAAAAAAAAAAAAGCCAAAAACCACTCAAGTGTGTCGCGCACAATTAAAAATGCTGAATTCAATGCGAATTTTTCGAACTGTTTGATCGAATCACATGAATCACAGTGGAACTAAAAATAGCGCAAAAACGCGGCAAAGCCAAATTATTTGAACTAGAAAATTGATCTATAATTGGAATTTCGCCAATTAATGGCACAGAATGCGAGTAGTAAAAGAAAAAAAAAATCAATAGAATTTCTGAGGCACCTTTACAATAAATCAAATCCATTGTGTTATTGAAAGCCAATACAAAACGACAATTAGGCCGCCCACACCCAGCCCTTCCCTTACGCCTGGTACAGTGGACGCTAGTCAATGGTGGAAACGCAATTTCAGATTTTATTTTATTTATATAATTTTAAGGCACTTGATACCTTTCATAAGGATTTCTAATTTATTATATTATTAAATGTTCTATAAAAAAAGTTTACTATTTAATCATTAAATATTGAAATAATTCTGTAAAATATATACTTAATCTGAGACCAAAATGTACCACTGTGGTTGTAATTAACGAGTAGGCACTGTACTTTCTGTACGCATTGCTTTAAAACAGTTAATTAAAAAGTATCAAATGCCCCACTGTGCAGCTAATTTCATTTTACTTAGTAATTTAACGTTTTTCACAGGCTTACCACTGTGCTTCTAATTGTTGAGCACCTACTGTACTCACTATCGTCGTCTACTACTCATACTCACCAGCAAAGGAACGAACGAACGAAGGCAGAGCAGAGACACCGCCGATGGCTCCTCCGGTTTTCAATTGATTGAAATTACAATTAAAACTGCACCTGTGCTTGTTAGCAATAAGTGCGATAGATTTCATTCGTGCTGCCCACAGTGCGTGGCGAGAAAGTGAAAACATTTTACAAGCAAAGCGCCTACTGAAATTGACAACAATCAAAATGAATGCAGAGAAAAAAAAAACAAAACAAAAACCCGTACAACGCGTACTTGCCACTTGCAGCTTGCACTTGGCACTGATGGTTATTTAATCACTAGCGAAAAGGCGAATAAAACAACAGAGAAAGGATGAACGCTTCCCGACTAGCACATACTCTGTAACATGTAAAGTCAGTAATTGCTGCTACTCAAATATATAAAATGTTTGCTTGTTATACATTTTTAAGATTGCAACAAAAAATATCACACCACAATTTTTGAAATTTTGATCAACAAATTAGTAACATTTATCCATTTATATTCCCCACATTTTTCTGAATTAACTAAAAAAAGCTCGTTTAAAATCTCTAAAAACATAAGCAAAATGCATTTTTAATATATTATTTACTACTAGCTCAATATTGGGGTATATACCCCATCTAGGCAGGCTTTCTTTTCTACAGAGTATAAAAAGTCAATGTTTTGTCATTCCTCTTCTCTCTTTCTCTTTTCGTCGAAACACCCACACACAAACACCCAACTAATATTTATGCAATTTTGCCCACTTCCGTGTTTTTGGCGTTCTATTTCAGCGTTCCTCTACGTACATCTGCATGTGTGCGTTTCTGTGTCTGTGTACACAGCCACCGTAGAGAAAGCGCATTAGAGAGAAAGCCAATGGCTGCAGTTTGCTCAATTGCACACGATTACTTAAAGAAAATTAATGTGTGTTGCCAGTAGAATATTTTCTTGATTTTCCTTTACTTTATTCATAAGCAGCAATTTTCCTAATATGCCTGGCGCAAGGCAAGGCCTACCAAACAGACACACACAACACACTCACTACACACACGCGCGTCTCACACATACGCGTACATGGCATGTCCTTGAGTGAAAAATCGCTCACCTGTTTCTATGTATTCTTTTTAATTTGTTGCTGCTGCCGCCGCTGCGTTTATAGCTATTTTTGGCTTTTTGTTTATTAATTTACAGTAGTTGTGTTAGCAGGCAGACGGTGGCCGCCAAATGTTGTTTTCACAGCGAAGGAAAATGAAAAACTAAAAAAGCTATCAAAACAGCTGCCTGTGAAAATTACTAAAGTTGCCAGACTGCCGCTATAAACAGAGCAGCTGATGTCCCGCATTGCCAACCAATGTGAATTTCGTTGTTGTGGGTTACTCATGACTCTGGCAACGTCACGCGCACAATACTTTGTTGTTTTTGTTGTCCAGTTAGTTCCAGTTGTAAATGCATGTAAAATGTTTTTAATGCTTATAAAATGTTTTTAGTATGTGTGTTTAAATTGATGTGTAACATTTGTAAATTAAGATAAAGTGAAAAACAGTGCGAAAATTACGGTTTGCAAGGGGCTAGACACATCATCGGACCACACGCAAAGAGGGCGTCAACAAAGGGCAGCAAAAGAGAAGAGCAAAGAAGAAGAGTTTTACACAAAAACAAAAAAAAGATACATATACAGTGAACGCTCGATAATTGGGGCATTCGATAATTGGAACCGTAAAGTAATTAGAAACAATATTGAAATTAAAACTGAATATCATTAATAGAAACGCTAACTGCACCGAACCACGCAGAACGTTTCTGCTCACATATGTTTTACGAACCGGAACAATAGAACAATTTTAAGAATAAGCTTTTCTAAGTATAGAATAAAGAGCTGCCTTTCTAACGAGCTTCTACTGTATATAAATTTATCGTCACTTTTTAGATTATTACGCGTTTTAAATAGTGAAATCGACACCAGACGAAGCAGAAGAATAAGGGGGCAGCCATGAGTAACCATAGATATCACCACGGAGGGGGAACCTATATGCATCCGCGTATGTCGTATCCACATCACTTCACATATGTTTCCAGCTGTGTGAAATACCTTATCTTTTTGCTGAACTTTCTGTTTTGGCTTTTTGGCGGTCTACTGTTGGCAATCGGCGTCTATGCTTTTATGGATAAGCTGAAGGATGGCAATGGTTGGGTTCGACTTGACACGGTTTACGATGTTATATTCAATATATCTTTGGTCATGATTATTGCCGGCATAGTCATATTTGTGGTCAGCTTTGCTGGCTGCTTGGGTGCCCTACGTGAAAATACCTGCCTATTGAAATTCTATTCCATGTGCTTGCTTCTATTTTTCCTCATGGAAATGGCCATAGGTATATAGTTCAATCAAACTTATATTTAATTATATAGTTAATTAATTTTTCATTCGTTTATAGCTATAATTTGCTTTGTGTTTCCACAAAATATGAATTCATTTCTGGAGTTTCAGTTCACCGATAAGATCATACATTCGTATCGGGATGATTCCGATTTGCAGAACTTTATAGACTTTGCCCAGCAGGAATTCAAATGCTGCGGCCTCAGCAATGCAGGATTTCAGGATTGGAGTAAGTGAATCATACCTGCTTCTAGACATATGTATAACTAATTCATCTCTTGGTTTTTGGTATTGCAGGTAAAAATGAGTACTTCAATTGCTCATCACCTTCGGTGGAGAAGTGCGGTGTACCCTATAGTTGTTGTATTAATGCCACGGATATAAGCTCGGGTCTAGTCAATATTATGTGCGGATATGGAGTTCAGGCTGATTCTGTGGCGGCGGCCAGTAAAAGGATTTGGACCAGCGGCTGTATTGAAATTGTACGTGTCTGGGCGGAGCATAATCTATATGTAATTGCTGGAGTTGCCTTGGGTATTGCCCTGCTGCAGCTGTTTGTTATTTATTTGGCCAAAACTCTGGAGGGCCAAATCGATATGCAAAAATCGCGCTGGTCGTGAGTGCCATAGCACCCGGTTTTTTACGGGTATCCATTCGATGATTTCTACTATTACGACACTCAAATGTAATGTAAAGCAAGCAATGGAACTATCGGCCAGGCCGTGTGTCGCAGCCCCCCAGCTAATGTCTTTTGTCAAATTGAATCTGGTCCGTGTGTGCAGTGCTCAAATATATATTTCACAATTTTAGCTACTAGTATTATACATAAGCATTTAACAACTATCGTTAGTACTATCGTAATGTAAACTTAGATCTTAATTGATACACTTGATTTTATTTTCAATACGATAGTATTTCTGCTCTACTATTTCTATATGTCTTCGAATTTTCTTGCCTTTTTGGAATGCGCATTTTCTATTGTTCTCAAAACTGTTCAAATAACTGAATATCACACTTTGAATACTAGTTCTTATACCCTATTAACGTATACTCAAAAATAATCATAGAAATTACCATATATATTATTAGTATTATTATTAAACCGCCACATTTATAAAGAGCATTGCCAGTCTAGAGCATGTTTCTGAATTTTAAGTATTTTTTAAAAGGCTTATTGAGCATAGACAAAACTGTAAGCAAATGATTAAATTAAAGAATAAATTTAGATATTTATATATGCAATATCATTGTGTTCTTGTAGCATACAAATAAAAGACATTATGTATATAGATCGTAAGCGAAAAGAGTGTATGCATTTAAAATGGTAAATTTTTAATTTAAATATATATATAAAAAAGGAAGAAAAATACCAAACTGCATGCGCATTTATTGTAAACAGAACAAAACTAGCTGTAATAATTGATAAATTATCCCTAATTATGTGTAATACATCACCAAAATATACTTATCTCAAAATACTGAATAAATATATATATATATATATGTCTACAAAATTCAGATTCTATTGCTAATATATTGTGAAATAATCGAATACTTACTTTATTTGTATTTATTCTTTCTAGACCTTTCTAACGAAGAAAAAACTTATTTAACCAAACCCTAACCTGCTTAACATATAGAAAAACTGCCTAATTTGGATGATAATTAAAATGTTGGCTAGGCAATAATTTTACGATTGTCATAGTAGATGTCCAACACTGCGCTACAAAGTCATACACTTTCATCAGTTATAAAGCAAAGCGCAAAGTCAGGCAAAAACAAATGCGACTACGAGTATTTCGTAAATGGGGACGTGATAATAGAAGCATTGAATATTATGACTATAAAAATTCAAAGCTGATAAGGAGAGTAATCTGTTTACAATATGCTCTACGACATACCCCACGGAGATGGAAGTACAAACAAACAAATATATACGTAATTCCAAGTTTTATTTTATTATTTTTTATAAAAATGCTTGACACTGGGGGTTATAATGTAAAAAATTTAATGGTTTATCATTTTTTCATGGGCTTATTTTAGTATTTGATAATGCTGCGAATACTTTCGCCCTTGTGCATCAGATCGAAGGCCTCACTGATTTTCTCCAAAGGAAATTCGTGTGTTACAAATTCATCCACCAACAGATCCTTCTTCAAATAATCCTCTACAAGTCGGGGCACATCTGACACCGAACGCCAGCCTCCAAAGGCAGAACCCTTCCAGACACGACCCACAACCAGCTGGAATGGGCGTGTGGAAATCTCTTGTCCTGCACCGGCAACGCCTATGACAACCGACGTACCCCAACCTTTATGGGTGGCTTCTAGTGCAGCTCTCATAGTATTGGTATTACCAATACATTCAAAGGTATAATCGAAACCGCCATCGGTTAGATCAATCAAATAGTTTTGTATGGGACCCTTATCAGCCACTTCCTTCGGATTAACAAAGTCTGTGAAGCCGAATTTCCTGGCCAATTCGAATTTTGACGGATTTATATCAATGCCATAGATCTTGCCAGCGCCGGCCTTCTTGCAGCCCAATCCAACCGCCAAGCCAACTGCGCCTAGTCCCCAAACCGCACACGTGCTGCCAGGCTCCACCTAAAATAAAGAATTGCTTCCAGTTTAGATTGAAAACCCGGGATCGAACCATTTAGCAGTCATAATACCCTACCTTAGCTGTGTTCAACGCCGCTCCATAACCAGTTGAAATGCCACAGCCCAGCAGACAGACCCTGTCCAGAGGCGCAGTTTCATTAACTTTTGTCAGCGAAATATCAGCGACAACTGTATACTCTGCAAATGTCGAGGTGCCCATAAAATGGAACAACTTCTGACCTTTGCACGTAAAACGTGAGCTTCCCTCGGGCATAACACCAGCACCCTGGGTTATTCGAATTTTCTGGCAAAGATTTGTTTTACCACTCAAACAGAATTTACATTCATTGCACTGTGGAATATACAATGCAATAACATGATCGCCCGCCTTAAACTTGCTAACACCTTCGCCGACGCTCTCCACAATACCGGCACCCTCGTGTCCCAGCACAGAGGGGAAGAGCCCCTCAGGATCCGAACCGCTCAGAGTAAAGGCATCCGTGTGGCAGACACCTGTTGCAGTTATTTTAATGCGTACCTATAAACAAATTAAGTACCAATAATTATTATTATTAGAACTACATATTTTTGATGCTAGTTGTAAACTTTCTTAGTATTTCTAAAATACTAAGAAATAAATAAGCTCTAAATATATAGAGCATTGCGATAACCTTTATCTGGTTAATTTAATCAAGTTACAGTATGGGTTAGAAAATTAGAATCATTTAAATTAATATTTTCTTTCGACTTTCGACTTACTTCATGAGCCTGGGGTGGTGCCACTTCAATATCTTCAATAACAAGTGGTTTCTTCGCCTCCCAAGCAACAGCAGCTTTACATTTGATAACCTAATATAATAATATGATAAAATAGTATAATAAAGTATTCTAGAATAAATTAAAATTGTATTATAAAACACACCTTGCCTTCAGTAGCCGACATCTTTTATGCTAATGGAAAAATACAGAATGCCGCGACACGTTCCACTAACTGCAATAGACAAAAGCAGAGAAGCAATTGATAGTGCGAATTGTGGAGAACCGACCGGCTGATATATTCTTTTTTTCTTCGTGTTCTTTGTGCTAACTAGTTCTCTCTTTCTTTTGGCGCCCATTGTGAATGAGTTTAAAGTGATCGCAATAATCGCTTCAAATAATTCAAATAACTTCATCTGTAAATTTAGTACTATAAACCATATTTATAATTAAATCATAAAATATAATTTTGTTTAGAATTGCTTACATATTGCTTCGATAATTAATCGATAATGAATGTGCTTTTGGCGCCATTTTAAAAGTAACGTAAGTATATTTTATTTTATACAAAAATGTAGTTTAAATTATTACTTTTCAAATAAGTAATAATAAACAATTGAGTTTTTTTTATATTAATAAGTTAATGAACTTGTTTACTGTATTAAAATATCAGTTGTCTTTTCATACAGCAAGATACGAATGCATCATATGGCAACACTGGAGAGCGAATTTAGTACGTTGCCGCGCGGCGAAATAGAACTTGCCAACAAAAAATAACACCGCATCGTAACCGTTTTTGTGTTTTAAAACTTTTCATTGTTTATTGAGCAAAAGTTTTAATGAGTAAAATAAAATATTGTTTTTATATTTGAATGTCTAAGCAGCGCTCACATTATTTACATTGTTTACAGTAACAGCTGTTCAGTTGCATTTTCAAACAATGCCCTGCGCAGGCGTCAGTTTTGTTGGCTGTAAACATTAACCGCCCAACCCAAAAATGCACGTCAAAAGGCGCAAAAAACGAGTACAAGGACAACGAGCAAAATTCCAAGAAAAATCAATAATTACATAGCCAAACGCGACGTACAGCCGGAACTGCATTTTTATTGCGAGCGTAGTCAAAATAGAAGCAACTGAAATTAGTTTTTGCTTTTCTTTTCTTACTAATATGTAGATTTAATTTAAGTAAATTAAATAACAATATTGAAAGCACAAAATGGTAGGCAAGGGCGGCATGAGCTCAGCCGGAGAGATGGGAACAAAGGAACGCCCTGTTTTCATACCGCCACGAAAACGTCAACAAAACAAAGCAGAGGCCAAAAAGCAAAACTATGTGGATCATATTGTTAATGTGCAGGTGAGTTGCATTTTTTAACCGTTTCATTTCTAAACGGAACATTTTTCCTGCTCTACTGTTGTCTACAAAAATTATGCGAGCCCAAAAAAGAACTGATCCATAATATATGTATACATATATATATATATTCTTAATATAAAAGAATGAAAAAGAGATATTTGCATCTGGATTATAAGAATATATTACTATTTTATTTTTTTCTCCTTAAGAAAATAAAATGCATCTCTATAATTGCGAAAATTCTTTCCAATAATTGATTTAAAATTCACATTGAAGGAGTTAAAACCGGGTCAAACTCTTTATATTTTTAAGCAGAACCGGTTCGATTCTTTACTTTAAGAACTTTCAAAACTTATATTTTTTTTAATTTCTTGCAGCCAAATCGTGCAAAGCTATCGCCTTCCAATCCGGGACTCGAGGAGGAGCTGTTAAAATCGAAATTAATTATCAAAAATAAACAGCCCCTTCCACAACTGCCAGGAGAGCTGGGAGGGGCACAGGATACAATTGTGAGCACCCATTCGGCCAATTCGACGCAGCATAGCAATAAATCGGCTCGTTCAGCGAATAACCTAAATGAGCTTCAGAATTTTGAGTCCATTTCCCAAGGAACCAAGTCTACGTCGCAACGACATGAGAGCAGCACTGTAACGCCCAGCAGCTGCTGCTATTCGGAGAGTAGCCTGGATGCCAAGTTGAGCAAATCTCAGGATTGTCTCAGTCTCAGTAATCGTTCGTCATCAAAGAAAAGGGTAAATATACGCACTTCCGACTTGCCCCATGTCCGCAGTCAGCGAGCCTCACCGGACATAGCTAACTACGAGGACTTGGAGTCAGGCGAGACTAGCGTTCTTAATACATACGATCATAGTCTGGAAAGATATCAGGCCCGCAAGGCGCTCGACGGTAGCAATTATTTAACTATGACGGGTAAGTGTTCCTATAAAAACTTTACAGAGGGTACTATTATTGGGAACTTTCCAAGTTAAAGCTTTTTAAGATTTTTAGAAGCAGACAAATTCTACATAGATTTTATTTGTACTTCCAGGCACCATTAAAAGAGGACGCAAGAAGGGTCAATCGATTGATCTGCAAATAAATATCAGTCGGGAGGAACTGGAACAGCTGAATGCTCATGCTATGGCAAATGATACGCATAAGGGTCCAAATCTTTGTTGCACCTGTAGTTGTGGTGTGGGATTACATATATTTCTAATCTCATTGGTTTGCTTGCCCTTTGTGACTGTAATATCGGCTGTATACTCTTTCTATATAGGTACACTCACTTGGTATAATATGTTTAACTATTATTGTGAGGAAAAATCGTATCTACATAAGATATTCGTAACGCCTGTACTCTTTTTGGCATACCCCCTGGCCATAGTACTTTGTACTTTTGGATTAGGTTTATATTCGGGTTTTCGACAGTTGAGCCTTCAGTATAGTAGCTGGGTTAATGATATTACCGATATCGAGAAGGGTTTCTATGGCTGGCTTTGTGGATTTCTACACATGCCCGACTGTAGTCCCTACGAGGTCGTTATATTAACTGATATTTGCGTTGCGCCGCAGGATCCACAGCGTTTGCACATCAATAAGCCTAGGCAGGAGTTGTCCATGTAAGAAAAAAAAAGGAAAAAAGAAAAATTTACTATATTGATAAGCCGTCGAATTTGTAATATTTTTTTAATTATCACTATTATTCTTTTAAAACACCTTATTTTATTTATATTATAATCAAAAACAAGGATGCAAACATCTAAAATGTTCTGACCCGATACAAAGTTGGGATCGGTCTTGCCAAAAATTGTTAAACAAATTTCTCGATATTAATTAAACTATTTTTTATAAGTTGATATTTTTTATTTGAAGCACTGAACCTGCATCATATCCAAAAATATTTGTGACGGTTTCGATTTTCGACCATATGTGTGATAAACGTAATTAGAAGCATAAAAAGTGACACAAAAACTAAAGTTCAATGAATTAAGTTTCCTTTTGGCCAAATTTGTTCCTTTAATAAGCAAAGTTCAGCTTTAGATAACATTAAAAGAGATATAACACTCATAGTCCTACATACGTACGAGTAAATATCACTAATCAAAGTTTAATTAAGTTAAATAGTAATTTAAGCTACTCGAACAGTGTCTATATAGAAAGAATAGTTCATACTCAAATACCCGTTACTATTCAATGCTTAATATGAACCGGTTAACTAGAATTGATTTATTTCAAACTCGAAGCCAAATCCTTAACGAAAAAAACATAATAGAACACTTAACTTAAAGTATACATATATTCCAGAGCATTTAAATTGCATTTACGGATTATGCATTTACATATATATTACAAAAACAAAAATAAGAAACTATTAAGAAAAGGATATCTTCGGCACGCCGAACATTATATACCCTTGCAGATGGGACAAGCCATTTGAAAAAATCTTTGTAAATTTGTTTATTTTGAAAGAGTGCTCCAACTATATATATGATATATTAATCAGATCGTTTAGATATCACACTTTGTTATCATTTGATACTTTGTGGGGTTGGAGGCATCTCTTGCATTGAACATAACACATTTCGTGACAAAGTTATAGAACCTGCTGCAAGAGTATAAAAATACTGCGTAGTAGTCGTGATGGAAAATTTTTCTTAGTTGTAAGCGAAAAAAAAGAACTTTTTTATTTTTAAGCAAACCGGCCAAGAATAGAGGCTATTTAACTTGTATATCTATATATATACATATATAAAAATATATGCGATATAAGCAAAACGTTTTTAAATAGAAATTCTACAAGTTAAGAGATATACGAACACACATACATACATACGCACGTAAATAGCAAAGAAGAAAAACTAAACTTCGGTTGGCCGGAGCTGTAATGCCCTTGCAGAGTTCATGCAATCAAAAGCAATATTTCAACTAAAATAAAATTAAGTTTTCTCATAAAATTTTTTCAATTTTAAAAACGTTTTTCAAATTACATCTGCTTTGGGTTCAAGCTGGAGAAAAGTTGGTTCAAAACCGGTTTGCAGCCTTGCTTATATCATGATCAAAATATAAGACTCACTGCAAGAGCGTTAAGAATTGCATATTGTATTATTGAAATAAATTAATGAATAAATTAATTTGAAAAATAAAGCAGTCATAAATAAACTAAAAAACTGTCGACAAAACTTGGCGCTACTAATTGTTCACAACAGTAAATTAAAAATTAACAGCAATTCACAGATTAGTTTAGGCATGCGAATGTGCAGACCCTGTAGAACTTTCCACAAGCAATTTAAAAGAAGTCTATTTTGCTAGTCAAATAAGAAGTACACCAGTGATATATCCGCACTTGCAGATAAAACCAATGCTGCCAGAAGTACATTTCCGAAGCAATGAAAGTTCTACTGAGTCTGCTTATGCATATTGGTTGAAGTGAGTTAGAATAGGAGTAAAGTTGTATAGATTTCAGAAAGCCTTCAAACATTTCTCTGTGGGCTGTGTAACCCAGAGGTACATATAAATTTTATAATATTGCAACTACTTCCGCAGGCAGAATATATGGTGACAGAAGTACATATTGGAAGCAACACAAGTTCTACTGGGTTCCGTATGCATATGGTTAGAGTGAGATAGCAGCAGAGCCGGCAAAATGAAATGTAAACAGAGGAAAGCGAAATGCAAGAGGAACAGCTGTTCATAAGTGCGACGCGATAACAACTATTTGTTTTTAGGCGTCAATTACGTAGTTTATTGTGGCCTTAAAACACACCTACCTTAATTGACAATCTATACATACAAATATATATGTATATATATGTACATATGTATGTATATATGTATAAATACATATGTATTAAACAATCTACTGATAGACCTCAGCGAGAAGCGACAATACAAATTTTAGATTCAGTATCAACTCAGCCTTCGAAGCGTGCGGTATTTTTTCTGTAAATAGATAGAACTATAAAAAACAACTTAAATAAAATGGCAAAGGATAACCTAACAGCGGTTTTGCATGGCATTGAGGACTTACGTTTGGTAAAAAAAAAATAAATAAATGAAAATATAAAAAACCTATTCAAATTTAATAAATAAATCTATGTATGTATGTATGAAAAACAGGAGCAACGTCCTGTGCCGCAAATAGCCGATGATGGTAAGTAACCGCCGATAACAAATGTTATCGAAATGCAGTTATGAAATTAATACGACCCACAGAGGTTTTGGTGGCTATGGACAGCGTTGGTATCTGTGGATCAGATGTACATTATATGACCCACGGTGCCATTGGACACTTTGTACTGACCAAACCCATGATTATTGGACACGAAAGTGCAGGCGTGATCGCTAAGGTGGGCGGAAAAGTTCGGAATCTCGTTGTAGGCGATCGAGTTGCCATAGAGCCGGGCATGCCCTGTTCCAAATGTGAACTCTGCAAGCAAGGAAAGTATAATCTCTGTGCTGATATGGTTTTCTGTGCTACGCCACCATACGACGGAAACCTCACCCGCTACTATAAACACGCTGCTAATTTTTGCTTCAAATTGCCTGACCATGTCAGCATGGAGGAGGGTGCTCTGCTAGAGCCCCTCTCTGTGGGCGTCCATGCCTGTCGTCGTGCTGGTGTGGGACTAGGATCAAAAGTGCTTATTCTGGGCGCAGGGCCAATTGGATTGGTTACCCTACTGGTGAGTACTCAAAAAATTAATATACCTTTGTATAGACCTGAGGTTTCCAACTTATTTAAAATATTGTATATTTCTATGCTTTTAGGTGGCCCAATCTATGGGTGCCACTGAGATTTTAATTACAGACTTGGTGCAAGAGCGTCTGGATGTTGCTAAGGAACTGGGCGCCACACATACCCTGCTTTTAAAGCGTGATGAAACTGCCGAACAGGTCACAGAGCGAGTGCATACAATTATGAGCGAAGAACCTGATAAATCCATAGATTGTTGTGGAGCAGAGAGCAGCACGCGCCTAGCAATCTTTGTAATAATTTGTTGTATTTATTTTCATATGCCTTAATACTATAATTCAATAATCTTCTTTATCACAGGCTACGAAATCCGGCGGAGTTGTTGTTATTGTAGGCATGGGTGCTGCTGAAATAAAGTTACCCCTCTTCAATGCATTGGCACGCGAGGTGGATATACGGGGCGTATTCCGTTACTGCAATGAGTGAGTTGGGAATTATATGTATATCTAATCTTATATAATTTTGGTTATTTGATTTTCTCCTATCCTTATAGCTATGCGGGCGCCTTGGCTTTGGTTGCTTCAGGAAAGGTGAATGTCAAGCGATTGGTAACCCATCACTTTGATATTACTGAAACGGACAAGGCTTTCGAAACATCCCGATATGGTCTAGGAGGTGCTATTAAAGTTATGATACATGTACAACCCAGAGATACCAATAATCCTGTTAAATTTTAATCATAAATTTCGTTGTAAATATTACAGAAAGCCTTGAATTCAATAAACACATAATAGAAAATATATTAAATTCGATAATTAATACTTTTATTTTTACTTACATTTTATACTGTACAAATATCTATCCCAATCTATTATCTTATCACCAATATTTTTGAATTAAATATATCTCACTGACTTCTTAAGACGAAACTTTCCGTTCAAGACATCAATTAGCATAAACATAACAAATTAGCGTGTGCGACTAGTAGATACCCTGTTCCCAGGCCATTTTAAAAAATTAAATCAAAGTGTTAAGGGTCAATGTAATCAAAGCTATGATACATTTACAATGGAATTCAGTAGAAAATAGTTATACAGTAAACGTAGTATTATTTTTCAATTGAAAATTGAGAAATTAAAACTAAATGTAATTGATATGAATTAAATTACATCAAAATTTTTGTAGACGCATATATAAACCAGAAGTTAACTCTTTAGTCTACCTACAGATATGTCTATCATGAGCCCTTCGCAATTATCTCTATATTTTAGCAACTATTTACGATTAAAATACAGATATCCTCAGATACCTGACATAACAAGATTATTACATGACGATAAAGATGGAGTTAATGAAGAGTTGAAGAAACAAGAACTTAAGAAGCGTGTGTCGCCTAATCCAAAAGATCATTCTTTAGTCGATAAATGTACTAAATTATCGAACGTTGTGGAAAAACTTAAACAGGAAGAAAGTGCAACCAATTTCAATGACTATAAATTGAAAAAACCTAGATTCCTGAAGGATTTATTAACAGAAGACCAGCCGAAAGAAAAAGTTTCTCGGCCTAATTGTCCACCGATCAATCCAGTTGAATTAAATTTCTCTTCAAATAATCTTGATAATAATAATAATCAAACTAAAAAGGAGGCTTGCGAGAAGGGCTTGGAATCCGAGCATGATACCGAAGGATATACATACGTTTTTCCTACAGACATCAAGTCAGCGAAAATTAGTAATTGCAAAACTTCAGTATCAGTAACTAAAATGGCAAAGGATAATTTAACAGCGGTTTTGCATGGCATTGAGGACTTGCGTTTGGTAAAAAAATTAATAAATAAACAAAAATAAAAAAATATTCAAATTTAAATTAATAAATAAATCTATGTATATGTATGTATGTATGAAAAATAGGAGCAACGTCCTGTGCCGCAAATAGCCGATGATGGTAAGTAATCGCCGATAACAAATGCAGCTTTGAAATTAATACCATCGACAGAGGTTTTGGTGGCTATGGACAGCGTTGGTATCTGTGGATCAGATGTACATTATATGACCCACGGAGCCATTGGACACTTTGTGCTTACCAAACCTATGGTTATCGGACATGAAAGTTCAGGCGTAATCGCCAAAGTGGGCGAAAAAGTTTGTAATCTCGTTGTAGGCGATCGAGTTGCCATAGAGCCGGGCATGCCCTGTTCCAAGTGTGAACTCTGCAAGCAAGGAAAGTATAATCTCTGTGCTGATATGGTTTTCTGTGCTACGCCACCATACGACGGTAACCTCACCCGCTACTATAAACACGCTGCTAATTTTTGCTTCAAATTGCCTGACCATGTCAGCATGGAGGAGGGTGCTCTGCTAGAGCCCCTCTCTGTGGGCGTCCATGCCTGTCGTCGTGCTGGTGTGGGACTAGGATCAAAAGTGCTTATTCTGGGCGCAGGGCCAATTGGATTGGTTACCCTACTGGTGAGTACTCAAAAATTATACCTTTGTATAGACCTGAGGTTTTTAACTTATTTAAAATATTGAATATTTTTATGTTTTTAGGTGGCCCAATCTATGGGTGCCACTGAGATTTTAATTACAGACTTGGTGCAAGAGCGTCTGGATGTTGCTAAGGAGCTGGGCGCCACACATACCCTGCTTTTGAAGCGTGATGAAACAGCCGAACAGGTCACAGAGCGAGTGCATACAATTATGAGCGAAGAGCCTGATAAATCCATAGATTGTTGTGGAGCAGAGAGCAGCACGCGCCTAGCAATCTTTGTAATAATTTGTTGTATATATTTTCATATGCCTAAATACTATAATTCAATAATCTTCTTTATCACAGGCTACGAAATCCGGCGGAGTTGTTGTTATTGTAGGCATGGGTGCTGCTGAAATAAAGTTACCCCTCTTCAATGCATTGGCACGTGAAGTGGATATACGAGGCGTATTCCGTTACTGCAATGAGTGAGTTGGGAATTATATGTATATCTAATCTTATATAATTTTGGTTATTTGATTTTCTCCTATCCTTATAGCTATGCGGGCGCCTTGGCTTTGGTTGCTTCCGGAAAGGTGAATGTCAAGCGATTGGTAACCCATCACTTTGATATTACTGAAACGGACAAGGCTTTCGAAACATCCCGATATGGTCTAGGAGGTGCTATTAAAGTTATGATACATGTACAACCCAGAGATACCAATAATCCTGTTAAATTTTGACCATAAATTTTGTTGCATATATTAGAGAAATAATAATAAATTTATTAATATTGTTAATTAATACTTTTATTTTTGAATTAAACTTCGGTGACTGACTTTTTAAGTACGAACCATTCCGGTCAAGAGATCAATTAACACAAACTGAACAAGTTAGCGTGTGCGACTTGTAGATACCCTGTTCCCAGGCCATTTGACAAACCGAAATGACAGTTTTAAAAGGTAGATTTGATCAAAGCAATGATACATTTACAATGGGATTCAGTCAAATTTTAGTTATACAGTAAACGTAGTATTATTTTTCACTTGAGAAGTGTTAGCTTACGCAAACAAGTAAATGTAATTGGTATGAACAAAATTTGGGTGAATATACATATTAAATTATATCAAAATTTTCGTAGTCGCGTATAAACCAGAAGTTAAATCTGTAGTTAAGCTACAGATATGTCTATCATGAGCTATTCGCGATTGTCTCTATGCTTAAACACTTATTTACGATTTAGATGCGCCAGATATCCTCAGTTACCTGCTATAATAAGATTATTACATGACGATAAAGATGGAGTTAATGAAAAGTTGAAGAAACAAGAACTTAAGAAACGTGTGTCTAATCCAAAAGATTCTCTAGTCGAAAAATGTGCAAAATTATCGAACGTTGTGGAAAAACTTAAAGACAATAAACAGGAAGCAAGTGCAACCATTATCAATGAAAGTAAACTGAAAAAACCCGAATTTTTGAAGGCTTTATTAAAAGAAGACCAACCGAAAGAAAAAGTTTCTCAGCCTAATTGTCAATCGATCATTCCAGTTGAATCAGATTTGTCTTCAAAGAAGCTTAATAATAATGATCCCAAAAGTGAAACTAAGTCCGTTCAGAGTCAAGTCTCTGAAATCAAATGCAATAGCACTACCCAGAGTAGTAATGCCGATAATTCTGCTCCAAAAATCCACACAGAAACAAATAATGCAGCTCGCGGTATAGTTCAACCTTCTGGAACCTCTCAAGATCGATCGGACTGTACGAAAAATGATGTGAAAATTACAACCCCTTCTCAAGCTGAAAATCCCTTATTGCTTAAGGCAAAGGTAGAACAGTCTTCAACTGAAAAAGAAAAATCGAGTAATCTGAAGGTACCCATTAAACTTTCAGCAAATGCGTCCAATACCCATGTAGAAAAGTTTAAAGAGCCCCTCGATTACAAAGATACAATAAAATTAGTTAAACAGACAATTCCCTTGGACGTAAAACCAGATTTGGTAGATGTTTTTAAAACTGAAAAGGCAAAAATTTTGGATTCAACTGCTACCAATAACTTGGTTTCTGATAACTTTCAAAATAAGGTTGAAGTGACTATGAAAAAATCCGACATATCAAATGATTCTAAGCCTTTGCCATTGTTTCAGAATCAGGCTTCAGAGATCAAAACTTTATATAAATGTCCCGATCCCATATGTGATAAAACAGCCTCTGATGATAAAAAAACGAGTTTAGACGAAAAACCTTTTCAAATACATCATATTCAGTCAAAATCGATATCTGAAGAGAAGTCGCTGGAACAGCATAAAATTAAAAAAGAAGATCTTTCAGGAGGGAAGACAAAAGATAATCTTGACAAATCAGAAACTAAAAGTTTCAGAGTACACCGCGCTGGCAAACATAACTTAAGTAAAGAAAAAGAGATCCCTCGTCAGGTACAGATTATATCGAATGAGGATAACATGCCTGAACCATATATTTCTCCAACAATAGCTGATGATTTGCGATCCAAGGAAGATGATACCGAAGAATATACCAAAATTTTTCCTTCAGAGACTAAGTCGGCGAAAATTAGTAATTCCAAAACTTCAGTATCAGATGATAAGAAACTGCTTCAGTCTGACAGAAAAGAGTCAGCCATAGCAAAGAAAGCAACTCATTCAGTCTCGCAGAAGCAATCCGATAAATCTATTAGGCAAGATGATAAGAAGGAAGAATTAGGAAAATTGGCGAAGTCTAAAGAGAAAACAGTACCCTCTTCAGTATTACAGAATCAATCTGAAAAATCTGTTAGCCAAGATAAGAAAATTGAATCTGTAAGAAAATCACCTAATTCTAAAGAAAAGAACAAACCTTCTTCAGTATTAAAGAATCAAAAATCTGTTAGCCAAGATAAAAAAATGGATTCTGTAAAAAAATCAACTAATTCTACAGAAAAGAAAGAACCTTCTTCAGTATCACAAAACATATCTAAAAAACAAGTTATCCAAGATAAAATTGAAGAACTTAAAAATTTTCTAAATGCTGAAGATAAGAGGCAACGTTCATCGGTTTCAAATACTCAATCAAAAAAACCAGTTAAATCTGGTTGTCAAGATGTTAAAACAGAAGATTTCAAAAATTTTCTCAAATCCATTGCCCGGAATCCGCCTAATCCGCCTAATCCGCCTAATAAGTCATTTAGCCTAAAAAATAAGACATATGGATTAAAAAAACCGTATAATCGAGATTTTAAGGAGTCGGAAACTATAAAAATTAAACTAAAATACGATTCTGAACCGATTGTAGCAGTTAAATTAGTCGCCGAAAGAGATAATATGGCCTTTAAAAAAATATCAAATAAAAGTTACTCCCTCAAAAAAGAAGCAGAAGGAAAGCATAAAAATGATCAAAACATCAAAGATCAATCAATTAAAAATAAAACACCAAAGAAGACAAGCTTCAAAACGGAAAGTATTAGAAGTACTACTAAAGAACAACCTTCATCTGGCAATGTGTATTCAGCTCAGGAACAAGCCAGAACTGGCCACAACCAGCTTAAGACCAGGGCAAAGTGTTTGGATAAAGTTAAGGATACTACAACTAAAAGCCAGGCATCTGAGAACAAGATTTTTAATGAAAAGTGCACTTCTGGTATACCAGGCTCAAGTAATAAAGGCATCGAAATCGATAGTTGTAAGACATCTGAAAAGAAAACACAATCTCCTCGAACTGTAAAGTCTGAATTACTTTCAGAATCCAAAGAAAATAATTTAGCTAATGCTGTTTCGAAAACTGATGAACCATTGAAAGGTTATGGCGCACAGGTCTTCGAGTCTACTCCAGTAACATATCAATTGAACAATAAAGAAGGTGATCCTCAAGCAGAGCCAAATAAAATATCAGAGAGTCGATTCAATGCATATTATGGAAGAACAGGGAGTTTTGACTTTGACAAATGTCGCGCTGCTTCCGAAAATATAACGTCCAAGGCTTCAAAATATAATCCGGTTGATACCATTTTTGAAGTAAAAACTCAGTCGGGAAAGGCTGAAAGAAAGTCTAATGTAAAATATAACCCTGTAGACGAAATATTCCAAGCTAAGAAAGCAAAATCTTTTGAAAAATCCAAAGAACTTAGTCATGATAGCCACAGTGTAGGTGATAAGGCTGATGAAAATGAGATCGCTTCAACATCAAAATCTGAATATAAGTCTTTCGGCACCGAACTCGAAAGAAGAAGAAAGAAATCGGACGCACTTTTGGTAAGAAACAAGAAACCTGAATCTACTGAAGATCGTAAAACCTTTTCTGTAACTGCTGGAGAAGCTAGCACACCGGAGGCAATAAAGAAAGAGAATACCTTAGTCAAAAGTAGTATGACACCCGATGAGCTTTATGACGCTAATTCTGAGCCTAATATGTTTGAAGAACGAAAACGTGATAATATACCACAAATTCAGAATAAGACTCAACCTGGAGCTGAAACCGAAACTGAAACGACTAATAAAATCCCAGAACAAAAAACAGCTGACGCAGATAACGACAAACAAGAGTCTCAATCAAAATCGAAAGTAACTCTGTCTGAATATCTCTATGACTTAATATTGGGTAAAAAGAATAATGGTGGTAATAATCGTAGAGGGTTTTGTACTTCCAGTGGCTACGTGTGGCTGCGAAAAAGGCATCAAATCAAAAATAGTAGACATAAATCGGATGAAATGTATACAGATAGAAAGAAAAAATCCTATATATCACCTGATCTGGATAAACGAGGCTTGGGCTTAGAAACTCTACGTAAGGAGCGAAAGATTAGGGAGCAAAAAAGACTTGCGGCAAGGCGACGAAAAGGTGACAAGCCCAAGAATTCAAGTGATGGCGAGGAGGAACAGTCTGATGCCACCGAAAATAAACTTGCAGCTTGGAATGAAACAAAACTAGGTACTTCTACTATGGAAGAATCGACAACGGATATTGTGGATAGGTTGGCTGGCTTTGATGATGGGATTCGAATTCAAGGTGGCTCTCCACATGAACCAAAGATTAAAAAATCACCAGAGCTTGAAGTTGAACCCCAGGAGTCTGGAATTCAGGGAGGCTCCATAAAGCACTTGGAGAAGCTTAGAGAACTGGAGGGGTCGAATAAATCCAATATTAATTCTAACAAACGAAGATTTAGCACTATGAGTTTGGATTCTTGGTGACACTGGATGTGAGTATAAATGTTGAACCAAAACCACAAATTTGAAATTACGCTTTCAATCAAACTTTCGTACTCTGTTTTTCTTAGTATTATTTTCTGGTTCAAAAAACCTAGTACTACAAGTTCTTACCATCTCAAGAACCATCTTGACTAAGACTAAGACATTTTAAACTTAATTCTCGTTTTCTGTAATGTTAGCTAAATATACTGCTAAACTAATCATTATCACTACCCCCCATTTGTTGGGTATTCAATGTCATAGCGAGGTGAATGACGTCTGTCTATAGCTTACTACGAGTACAATATAAATATTTATATGCGAGCTTTAATTATACTAGTTGATAAGAGTACAGAAATCAGCAACAGTTTAACTTTTTTTTTATAATTTTAGGTTATTTGTAGGTCAATATACTGTTGAATTGAGAAATAATTGTACTTCTTTCCAGATTTGGCCATTTGCACCCGACAAGAAAAGCGAAGCTTGATGACATAGAAATCCGGCGCGATATATATGTAAATATATATAAGTACATAAATGGAATGAAGAAAAATCATAAAGAAAAATTTAGAAAAATAAATGCTGTCCATAATATATTTTGATCAACAAATAGCGATTTCGAATAATAGGAAGATTTGGAATATACTTGAGAAAAATATAATAAATTAAATATATTTTTGTTCTTATATGACATTTGATAAATAAACCGTATTCAATAACCATAACTTGATTTTTTTTTTGTCTACTTAAAAAAGTATAAGTGAAAATTTATGACATAGAGTATTTAAATGGAATAATAGTGTTTTTGCCAATTTGTCGATAGAGATCTTCAAAAATAATAGCTGAATTAACAGAAATAATAGCATTTGTAATTTAGAGATAATTAAATTGTAATGACAATAAATTGCAATGATGAGAATAATTGAAATGACGAAAATCATGGCCAGAAAAAGTAAAATTAATTTAATTGTGAATTACAAGATTTTAGAAAACTATGTTATAAAAGGTCCACAAAGTTCCACAAAAAATATCCTAAATAATACTTTAGTGCAATGGTATACGTTCCACAAATGTGAGTGAGCCTTAGTTCTGTGGTAGGCTTTCTTGTGCGTACAGTGAAAATTGCCGAAGAGTAAAGACTTGGTAAATGTAACAGAACTTTTAATTAGTCAATATGTAATATAAGTATGTTGTGTGCGTAAAGCAAGTGAAAGTGCATTAATAACCTGTTCGCACGCGTCGGGGGGAAATAGGAATAGTAAAACTGCGTCATTTGTTTTGTTGTTTTACTCTTGATGTTCGAATTGGAAGCGCGCCGTTAGAATTTGATGCGCTGTTATCGTTAACATTGTTTTCCCATGTTAATAACATGATTGGACCACTAACAGTTTTCACAAATTGTTTTCGATCATATGTAAGTTTTTATCGATTACACTTTAGCGGCTTATATTTGAATTCTAAGAAGTCTACGTTAGTAAAGTAATTTAACAAAAATTTAAATTGAGAAAAAGTATATTCAGATATATTTATATAGTATGCCTCGTAATGTTAATCATTAGGAATTCATAAAAGCTTCTACACTCATATTGAGAGGCACATTTTATTCACAACCTTCCCAGGGATACTTTCTAAATTTTCCGTAAATTCTAAAAATTAAAAATTATATTAATGTTTAGGCGAAATATTTTAAGTTTTGGAAATAGGACACAAGTTCAAATACAGCATATGCGGTCCTGCAAATGTTATATGCATTCAATGATCACCTTTAGATATAGGCCACTATTACACAATGGTTTGCTTCAAAAGTTGCCTAAGCCGAAGATTAATGCATATAATGAAAGTGTAAAAAGGAATATTCAAGGAAAGTTATCGCCTGGAAGTGAGTATTGCATTTAAAATTTAATAATACAAAGTCAAAAAATACTTAAAAACTAATACGTATAGATGGAAACTCTGCCGGCTTTAAAGTGATGAATCGCAAGTATAATAACGAAGCACAACGTTTAGATGTGATGGGTCCATGCTCGAACAAAGTGGACCAGCTCAGAGCACAATGTAAACTTTTAGCTCAGAAACTTAGAACTGCTTGCCAACAGTTAGTTGAGGAAGAAAAGCTACTAGAAAGCATTGAACAGATGAAAAATAATAACCATTATTTTATCAAGAGCTGCCAGGAAATGGCTTACAGGGAAAGGTGCGATAATTTTGCTAAGCTACAAAATGAAGGAGTGGAATGTGCGGGATTGGCCAATAAACAGATGAGCAAACAAAACAAGCAGAATAAAGTTCAAAAAAAGAAGAAACAAAATAAAAATAATGATAAAGAAAAGAAAATTCAGGAGCATTGCAAATCGACACTGAAAGAAAAGTGCGATAAATTGGCCAACCTAGAAAAAGTGAAAAAACTGTGTGATAAAATGGCCAAAAAAGCGAAGCGTGACAAATTGGCCAAGATAAAAAAATTAAAAAAGCAATGTGATAAATTTTCAAAGGAAGAAAAACTAGATCAATTTAAAAAACAATGTAAGAAATTGGCCGAAGAAGCGAAGGCCAGTTCAAAGAGTGGCAAATCAAAAGGAGGTAAGCCCAAGGAAGGAAACTCTAAGCTTGACAAAAAATGCAAGGAACTCGCCCAAAAAGAAAAATGCGATAAATTAGCCAAAAAGCAAAAGTTTCAAAAAATCAAAGAACAATGCAAGAAAATGGAAGAAGCTGCAAAATGTAAGAAAAAGGGAGGAAAGTCGAAAGGAGGAAAAGGTAAAAAGTCTAGCCAACAGAAAAAGAAAGGAGGAGAATCTGAAAAGGACAAGCTGAAAAAGCAATGTAAGGAAATGGCCCAGAAAGAAAAATGCGCTAAAATGGCAAAACAACAGAAAAAGAAGGCTGGAGAAGAGAAGCTCAAAAAACAATGTAAAGAAGCTGCACAGAAAGAAAAATGCAAGAAACTCGCTAAAAAATCGAAGGGCAAGTCAAAGAGTGGCAAATCAAAAGGAAGTAAGTCAAAGAAAGGAGATTCTAAGAAAGATAAGCTTAGCAAACAATGCAAGGATTTAGCCCAGAAAGAGAAATGCGCTAAAATGGCTAAGCAACAAAAGTTGCAAAAACTTAAAGCTAAATGCAAGAAATTGGCTGAAGAACTGAAGTGTAAGAAAATGGCAGGGAAGTCAAAAGGAGGAAAGTCAAAGGGTCAGAAGCCAAAGGGAGCAAAGCCAAAGGGAGCAAAGCCAAAGGGAGCAAAGCCAAAGGGAGCAAAGCCAAAGGGTGCAAAGCCAAAGGGAGCAAAGCCAAAAGGAGGAAAGCCAAAAGGAGGAAATCCTAAAAAAGATAAGCTTAAAAAGCAATGTAAAGAACTGGCTAAGCAACAAAAGTTGAAAGAACTTAAAGCTAAATGCAAGAAATTGGCTGAAGAATTGAAGTGTAAGAGAGTGGCAGGAAAGTCAAAAGGAGGAAAGTCAAAGGGACGAAACCCTAAGGGAGCAAAGCCAAAGGGAGGAAAATCTAAGAAGGATAATCTTAAAAAACAATGTAAGGAGTTGGCTCAGAAAGAAAAATGCGCAAAAATGGCTAAACAACAAAAAAAGAAGGCTGCAGAAGCGAAGCTAAAAAAACAATGTAAAGAAGCGGGCAAAAAAGATAAATGCGCGAAGCCGAAAGGAGCAAAGCCGAAAGGAGGAAAGCCAAAAGGTGGAAAGTCAAAAGGAAGAAAGCCGAAAGGAGGAAAGCCAAAAGGAGGAAAGCCAAAGGGAGGAAAATCTAAAGTGGATAAGCTTAAAAAGCAATGTAAGGAAATGGCTCAGAAAGAAAAATGCGCAAAAATGGCTAAACAACAAAAAAAGAAGGCTGCGGAAGCGAAGCTAAAAAAACAATGTAAAGAAGCTGCTCAAAAAGAAAAGTGTAGTAAATTAGCTAATCAAGAAAAAATAGACAAAATGAAATCTTTATGTAAGAAATTGAAGGAAAAACCCAAGGCTAAGCCAAAAGGAGGAAAACCAAAAGGAGGAAAACCAAAAGGAGGAAAGCCAAAAGGTGGAAAGTCGAAAGGAAGAAAGCCGAAAGGAGGAAAGCCAAAAGGAGGAAAGCCAAAAGGAGGAAAATCTAAAAAGGGAAACCTTGAGAAACAATGTAAGGAAATGGCAGAGAAAGAAAAATGTGCCAAATTCGCTGCACAACAGAAAAAGAAGGCTGCGGAAGCGAAGCTTAAAAAACAATGCAAAGAAGCCGCCCAAAAAGAAAAGTGTGCTAAAAAGGCTAAACAGCAGAAAAAGAAAGGATCTTCCAAAAAGGCTAACACAAAGGGTGGAAAATCCAACAAGGATAAGCTTAACAAACAATGTAAAGAGTTGGCTCAGAAAGAAAAATGCGCTAAGATGGCTAAGCAACAGAAGAAGAAGGCTGGACAAGACAAGCTTAAAAAACAATGCAAGAAAGCGGCGCAGAACGGAAAAAACGTTAAAATGGCTATACAGAAAAAGAAAGGAAGTAAATCTAAAAAGCCTAAGGGAGCAAAGCCAAAGGGAGCAAAGCCAAATGGAGGAAAATCTGAAAAGGATAAGCTTAATAAACAATGTAAGGCGTTGGCCCAGAAAGAAAAATGTGCCAAATTGGCTGCACAGCAGAAAAAGAAGGCTGCGGAAGCGAAGCTAAAAAAACAATGTAAAGAAGCCGCCCAAAAAGAAAAGTGTGCTAAAAAGGCTAAACAGCAGAAAAAGAAAGGATCTTCCAAAAAGGCTAACACAAAGGGTGGAAAATCCAACAAGGATAAGCTTAACAAACAATGTAAAGAGTTGGCTCAGAAAGAAAAATGCGCTAAGATGGCTAAGCAACAGAAGAAGAAGGCTGGACAAGACAAGCTTAAAAAACAATGCAAGAAAGCGGCGCAGAAAGGAAAAAACGTTAAAATGGCTATACAGAAAAAGAAAGGAAGTAAATCTAAAAAGCCTAAGGGAGCAAAGCCAAAGGGAGCAAAGCCAAAGGGAGCAAAGCCAAAGGGAGCAAAGCCAAAGGGAGGAAAATCTGAAAAGGATAAGCTTAATAAACAATGTAAGGCGTTGGCCCAGAAAGAAAAATGTGCCAAATTGGCTGCACAACAGAAAAAGAAGGCTGCGGAAGCGAAGCTAAAAAAACAATGTAAAGAAGCAGCCCAGAAAGAAAAATGCGCTAAGATGGCTATACAGAAAAAGAAAGGAGGAAAATCTAAAAAGGTTAACCCTAAGGGGGGAAAATCTAATAAGGATAGCAAACAGTGTAAGAAGTTGGCCCAGAAAGGAAAATCCGGTAAGATGGCTAAACAGAATCCTAAGAAAGCCAAGCTAGATAGGCTAAGAAAAGCAAAACAAGCAGCTAAGGGAGGTAAAAAGAAGGGTGGAAAGACTAATCTTGCCAAAAAATGCAAGGAATTAGCTGAGAAAGAAAAATGCGCTAAATTGGCTAAAGAACAGAAAAAGAAGGCTGCAGAAGAAAAGCTTAAAAAGCAATGCAAGGCAGCGGCCCAGAAAGCAAAATGTGATAAATTAGCTAAAGGAAAACCAAAAAAGAAAAC
This sequence comes from Drosophila repletoides, assembly GCA_018150835.1. Lineage (NCBI taxonomy): Eukaryota > Metazoa > Arthropoda > Insecta > Diptera > Drosophilidae > Drosophila > Drosophila repletoides. The sequence continues at coordinate 1,465,149 of JAECWQ010000202.1, forward strand.
GTAAAGCTCGGTGCATCAAAATGGCTAAAATAAAGTGGCGTAACGAACCATGAGGTAAATCAGAATATGTTAAAAAAAATATTGTGTAAAAATGCCCATCAGAAAAAGAAGTGTGACAAGATTGCTAAGAAAAAAAAGTGAAACAAGTTATAAAATGAGTAAGAAGACGGCTAAGAACACAGACGATTTTAAGAACATCAGAAATGTAAGGACCGCCGTCAAAAGGGAACCAGATAAAGAAAAAGTTATATTATTTTAATATGAATTAAAATATAAATTGTTTATTTATTTATTTTATTTTGTTTTTATTTATTCGTTGTTCATTTCACTTGTAAATGAGAATGGGAAAGATAGTTTCCCAGAATTTTCTTGTGCGAAGGTTTTCACATTTTTGAAGATAATTTTTTTTCTTTTTATTAGACGATAAATATTTTCCCCTTGAGATTACAAAATTGACTAACAATATTCCTTTGTGCTGGTAAAAACGTTTATGCTTTCCTTTGGATGGAAAGATTATAAATAAATGCGAAAATAAGAAAACGCAATAAGAATAAAAGTATAGCGAAGACGGATATAACAAAATTGAAGCACTCTTGAATTGTGGCTTATAGTCCAATTGCCTTAAGGACTTATTGCTGGTGCGGTAGCTTGCTTGAATTGGAAGGTTGGATAGCGCGGTGCAAAGGTGCTATCTCCAATAATTTGCGTATGTTCCGAATCATCGCCTCCGGTTATGTTAGGTGCACGATATTCCGTCTCCACGAACTGTGGCGGTGCTGTAAAAAAGAAAAACAATAATGAGTAGTCGATATTACCGATTCCTGGCCATTCATTCTACGCTGGATAAACACTTACGGATATTAGGATAGAGTCCACCACCACCTGCACTGTCTGCCACATTCCAGCCAAGAGCACCACCCAAGCCACCATCGCCAGGTGGACTAACAGGACTAACCGGCTGTGTGGGTGCCAGCGAGGGATCATCGGTCTGTGGCTTTATGGAAGCCAAAGGAATTGTTCCCAAAGTAATAGGGATTTTCCCAGTTAGATTACGATGTGGCCCACTAACATCACATTCCACATGCAAATCGTAGTCGAGAGCAATTATGCCACAATTGAGTAAATTAGTTGGAGGCAGAGCTGGTATTTCCATTTGCTGGCTAAATGTACGAGATTCACCGCCATTTACAGGCCCAATGCTCAGCGTAGCAATTACCACCTTGGACTCACGTTTCTCACTGCGCGGTTGATTCGTATGGAAAGTGACTAGTTTACGTAATTCAAATTTAACAGCTGTGAGATTCACATTACTCGCATTATCCACCTCACAGGTTATTGGCAATATTTGACCCGATACATAACCCGTTTGGGGTATGCTCGTTATAACCGCAAGCGGACCAGAGCGACAGCAGAAGCAACAAAATGATTTTTCCAATTCTAGCTTAAATAGCTCCTTAACACGTGGATTGAGATTCAAGTCAACGGGCGCTATAACCGTAAAGGCCATTTTCATATCCTGATCAAATTTCCATGGTCTATCCAGTGTTACTTTAATCGTATAGCGCACATGCCCAAATTCACCCTCAAACGAGGAGGGCAAATTGGGCGGTAAGGCACAAGTAAAAGGATACGTATGTGTACCTGCCGGTAGCTCTGTTTCGGAACCTATAAAAAAGTATGGGTAGCTTGTCATATATTAGGATTCGATATTAGTTTTCGATAACTTACTGTTTTTGCCACCCAGCAAATAATATTGTATCTTGAAGTATTCCTCATGTCCCTTTAGATGAGTTATCTCGTTCTCAGTCTTGCCCTCACTTGAGGTAACATTGCGCTCCTCAGTCCATTCCGTATTAGCCTCACCCAAGAAACGTATGATAATACCTTAAAGTCGAACAAGTGGTTTAAGAATTTTAAATAACAAGAATTTATTGTGGCACAATTTCGAAGAAAAAACACGCCTAGCCTCTTCCACACTTCCACAGTCTGCGTCTCGGAATTTCTATAAATAACAATTGAGAGTGCTCTAATCCGGTTAACTCGACTAGTTAATACTCTGTACGTTCTCATATTAATTAATTTGTTTACTAGTTTATTTAGTTAGATCATTTTAAATGTGTCATATATTATCTGAATGGTTTGAATCTTTGTTTTTATAGTTTATATATAAACTTCTTAGAGTATTCTCTGCCCGTGACATAAAAGTAATATACCCCTTGTAGTCCATTTTTAATCGGTATAGACTCTAAATATAAACTGCGACGAATGCCAAGCTCTGCGATACATCGACCCTCTCTCTCTATCTTTATATGACTACCACAGCGATGACATCATCGTCAACAGCATCATTCCATTGTCGCCTAGCAATAGATTGACCCCAAAAGAAAAAACATTTTAATTATTAAGTGTAGGTAAAATAATAAAATAAACTAATTGAATTAAATCCAGAAAATAAATTACCGTCAATAAAAAAGCTATAAAATAGCTTATAAAAAATGACCTAGAACCTAGACCTTAAAGAAATCAGGGTCCACTCTAAAACTATGACACTAGCGCTTATAACGGCACCGGCTTTTGTAGTGAGTGAGAAAGGGAGAAAGAGAAAGTGAGAAAGAAAAAGCAGCTGTCGAACAAAATATTTACCTAATTGTTCGTTCAAAAATTAATTAAAATTCTGTTGTCGTCACTCTTATGAGTAATACGGCTCAAACATATTATATATCGTACATATATATAATATATATAAATTAAAGTCATACCTCGTACTTTTTTGGGCGAGTCAAAGGTGAATTTAGCCTGTCCATTAACAGTTTGTCCAGCATAATAAGTATTCCAGGGATTGTCCAATTGCACTTCGCAGCCTTTGAGACCCATTGTCTTAATTCCTTAATGTAACGTATAAATAAATACACCTTTTTTAAGCTACCAAACCCAGCAGTTTAGCATCAAATACCTAGAGATGTAACACAACATCGATAGATTTTTAAAAGCTAGCAATGTATTGATATTAGTTAACATTTTGCTGTGCTGTTATTAACAGTAAACAATTCTGCTGCAACAATACGCGCCTATTTTTAAGCTATGTTTGTCGAGAAATAAGTTGGGCGCTGTGGCGAGAGTAAGAGCCATTTCATTGAGTACAATTCGCTTAATAATAATAATATGTTAAGCAAAGTACTAACCAGGCAATATATTTTAGTAACGCAAGTCTGTTCGTTAACAGCGCATTGCATTGTGCTGCAACCCTGCCAGTATTCGATAAATCAATTATCGAGTCGGTGATATATCGATATAACTGTAAAGAAGAAGAATTTTTTTTTGCGAAACGTCTTGAGTACACTCAGTTTGTGTTAAATATATATTTAAATATAGTGCAAATAATTAACAAAAGTGTAACAAATGTCGCTTTTTCGTAAACCAAAGAAAATACAACGTCGCGTATTTTCAAGTAATGCAGACGAAGACGAAGATGCCGCCTCCGCAATGGAAGTCGACGGGGATATGCAAACGCCCCCGCCCCCAATTATATCGATGTTTGGCAAACGTGACAAAGATAAAACTAATAAAAAACCAGTTAAACAATTTGAGGATAATAGAATAACAACAGCAACACCTGCTGCTGCTGCTGCTGCTGCCGCGGCCGCTGCTGTAGGCACTGTACAGCAGAAACCAAAAGCTTTGCTAAGTTTTGCTGACGATGGTAAGTACTATTGAGATACCCTCACCCCAAACTGCTTCGGAGTTCATATCAGTTCATATGTGTCCTTAAAATGGATCATTACATTATTTCGGTTCAAGTCGCAGAGCAACTCTTCGGTTGATTTGCTTTGGGCTCTCCCAAATTTTAAGAAAAAGTGAACCGGTTCAAAGTTTGGTTCAATAGCTAAAACATGACTATTTAATTTTTATACCCACAGAGGACGATGGAGAGGTTTTCCAAGTGCGCAAATCTTCGCATAGTAAGAAAGTGATGCGCATGCTGGACAAGGAGCGGCGGAAGAAGAAGCGCGAGGAGAGAGCTGAGCATACAGTGGGACAAGTTGGATTGATGGGTTTTGAAAACGGTGGTAGTACAACAACAACACAACAGCATTTAGAGTCGTTCAGTGCGAATGCTTTGGGTACTCCGGGTTCTGGTGCTAATTCTGGTACTGGTAGATATAATCGTGCCTCCATGGCGAGCGATAATACCAGCGTACATAGTAAAAGTAAAAAGTGTGATAATGATATGATCCAAACCGAAATACGCACAGACGACTTTGTGGTAAGGTTATTATTATTCAATTTTTTCTACAAAAAACAGCAAAATAAGAAAAAAAAATTATTTGCAAAAAAACAAAAAAGACGCAAACTGTTTTCCAATAGGAAAAAAATTTGAAACAAAAAAACTACATTTATCTTGGATATGTCTTTGGCAAGTTTATTCAAGATTGGCCCATTATACCATTGTAGCCATAAGACATATTCTTGTTAAAAAAAAAAAAAAAAAAACGAATTTCTAATTATAATTATTCAAAATTATTGCATAATAGTTGGGCTTAAATTCAGATTTTTATGGCTGATTTATTGTTGATTATTGCTCTTAGCTCGCCAAAGCTGTAAATTAATTATTTATTGCACGTTTACTTTTCAACGGCTGGTACACAGTTCTAGATAATTTCAAGAAATTTATTGAGAATTGTCCATTGTAGAAGATACTAGTTTCTAGATCTTGGAATAAGCCTATAATATTTGGATATTCCTCTCTATTTATCTCGAGCTGTGTACTATGCATTTTTCAAACTCTTCAATCATTCTGCCAATACATTCAATAATAGATTTTTTATTCTTGCTCCCAAACATTCAGCTTGTGGTCAAAAAGTCAGAAACTCCTGAAGTGGTTTTAAATGGTCGTTCTGCACTTTGTGCGGGTCGCGATGATATGAGCGATGAGGAGCAACTGGATGGCAGAAATAGTGACAGGGCGCGTCATCGTTTCTCAAAGCCGGAACACTTAAAGCAAATGCTAGAGAGTGGTTCTATACCAGATGCCGCGATGATACATGCAGCACGTAAGCGCAGACAGCGTGCAAGGGAACAAGGTAGGAACTAATAAAATTTGGAATATTTTCAATATTATTTATGTATATGTTTTTAGGCGCTGGTGACTATGTGCCAATAGAAGAGCCTAAAGAGCCACCCAAGCTAAGCATACGTCTGCCGCGTGAAGATGTCGAAGGGGACCAATCGGATGATGAAGAGCGGATGGATATGAACGATATAACGGGTCGCAAGGAGCGTGAAGAGCGTCGAGAACAATTCTATGCCGTTGAGAATGATTGTATGTAGTCCTTACACTGTGTCTTAAACAGCTGATGTCCTTAGTTGTAGCGCCCTACTATTGCCGAGCGCTCGTTTAAACTAATCTTTCATTTAATTCATAAATTTAGTAACCGAGGAAGATTCCGATCGTGAAATGCACGAATGGGAAAATCAACAGATACGCAAGGGCGTCACAGGCGCCCAATTGGTTCATGCCCAGCATGAGACAGTACTTTCACGATTTATGATTAAACCCGCCACTCCCAGTGCAGGTGGAATTCTAGAACTGGAGGATATGGGACATCAGGCGCCACCGTCGACATCAACACTATTGGAACAGGCATATGCCAAGAGTGCGATTGACAGAAACAGCACATTGGCCACGGTGATGCGTTCCAATTTCAGCAAACCCAAAAAGGATAAGGCCAAAGCAACAGCTTTGCGTACACCGCAGGAAATGCGCACAGCAATAAAGTCGCGGCTACAGGAACTGCAAGAGCGCAGCGATGATCACAGTGCCAGCATTGCACGCATTGCAAGCGAATTGAAATCCCTGAAATTGCAACAGCTCGAATGTCAACAGAATGCCCCCACGGCAGCGGCTAAATATAAATTTTATCAGGAGGTTAAATGTTATGTCAACGATTTGGTCGATTGCCTCGCTGCCAAGTCGCCGATGATCAACGAACTGGAGAAGCGCTCTCTGCAGTTGTATGGGAAAAATCAACGTTATCTGGTCAATCGAAGGAGACAGGATGTTCGGGATCAGGCCAAGGAAATGGCGGAAGCTGCAAGTAAGGCAAAAATATTATTAATTTTCCCCACAAATTACATAAATTGATTACATTTTTAGAAGCTGTATCTGCTGCCTCACGTCGCACGCCGGAGTACGAGGAACAAGTTCGTCGTGCCGCCGAACGGGAGGGTCGACGCACGCGAAGACGTTGCGAAAGGGAACGCAATGATATGTTAGCCTCCCATTTGGATGGAATGTCCAGTGACGACGAGATAGCGGATCAACAGCAGGAGCAGAGTGTAACTGCGACGTCCCTAATTGAAACGCAAGCAGGCGAAGCTTTTGAGGATGTCACAGATGACTTCTGTAAAATAGAACTAATTCTCATGAAATTCTATGCTTGGCGTAAAACGGATATGAATTCGTATCAAGATGCATTTGTTAGTCTCTGCCTGCCCAAACTACTTGCTCCACTTGTGCGGCACGAACTGCTGCTGTGGTCACCTCTACTGGAGGAGTACTCAGATATTGAGACTATGCATTGGTATCAGTCCTGCATGCTATATGCCTGTCAAAGAGATGAAACTTTGGAGCGCCTGAAACAGGATCCCGATTTTAATTTAGTGCCCTTGCTCATAGAAAAAATTGTACTACCCAAAGTGAACTGTAAGTATTTATTTTTTAATTAATTACTACTCTTCAACTTATTCATAATATATATTTTTTTTCAGCTTTGGTCACGGAATGCTGGGATCCTTTGTCCACCACGCAGACACTTCGGCTTGTCGGATTTATCAATCGTTTGGGCAGGGAATTCCCGCTTAACAGCAACAATAAACAGCTTAGGAAACTGTTTGAATCAATTATGGAACGCATGCGCTTAGCACTCGAAAACGATGTGTTTATACCCATCTTTCCCAAGCAGTAAGTACAAAGAATTACCTAAGTTTTTGATTCCGAGATCAGCAGAAGCACCCAGTTTTAAATGCCGTGAAAAGAGTAACTTAAGTTTCTGCAAATCCCAAGGAATAAGCAGAATGAGGCATCCTCTACTCCATACAGTATATTCTCCCTACTGAACACCAGCTGAGTCGATCCAGTTAATCTTCTATCTGTCCGTCCGCCTGTCTGTCTGAATATTCGAGCCGGAGACCCAAATTATATAAATTGCTCTTAATCTATCCATCAGTAACTTAATATCGATCAAATTGCTCTGCTACTGTTAATAACATTAACAGGCCACCCACGAAGCCTATAAAAGGCGGTTGTTAGTGTACAGACCAGTCAGTTAGTGCTTGACGCTCGTGGCGAAAGGATCATTGGCGTAAGTTTGCAAGTTAGTTAGAAGTAGATTTGTATTAAAGTTGATGTTAATATCGATATCTTATCGATATTCATGTGTGTGTGTAAATACAGATGTGAGGCAGCATTAAGCTTAGTGTAGAGTATTGTCAAGTCATGCACGCGCGACTGGGGCTTTCTTGTTTGCTGAATGCATCTTTTCAAAAAGATTGAGCATTTATTTATCGAAATTATTATTTTTCAGAGTGCAGGAGGCCAAAGGCTCATTCTTTCAGCGCCAGTTTTGCAGTGGCATGAAGCTGTTTCGCAATTTTCTCAGCTGGCAGGGCATACTGGCAGATAAACCTCTACGGGAATTGGCAATAGGAGCACTACTCAATCGCTATTTGTTATTAGCTATGCGCGTATGCACACCAAACGATGCAATCAGCAAGGCATATATTATTGTAAATACCCTGCCCACGGTGTGGTTGGTGCCCAACAGCGATACGTTAAAGAATATGGAGTTATTTATCACCTATATAAGACAAACGTTGGACAATTGCGATGCTAATAATTCCCTGTTTATGTAAGTATACAAAAAAACATTAAATCAATTTTAAATAACTTATATTCTTATTTTAAATAGACAAACCAGCGACAAGGCCAAACAAATACTACAAAGACTTCATAGCTTATAGAGTGCAAACCGAATTCCCGATTCAATCTTAGCTCAATGATGGGGTTTCTACTTTTGAAACAATATAACAATCAAATACTCTTTAAATAGCAAGCATTAGCAATTACACAGACAAACAAATCACTTAATTTATTTGCTCAAAATTTGTTAAAAAATTATCAAAAAAAAATTGTATATACAACTTCTAAGCATATTGTTAATTATTAAATTTGGAATATTGTTCTAAAATGTAAGACAAAAAAAAAATCAATTCCAACTAGCAAAGTGTCATTAGTATTTAAGGTCTCATTTGGGGACAAAGCCTCCAAAGTGTTTCGATTTTCTTACGTACAACATTTTGAATACCTAAAAAAGTGATATACTTACGGACACCCTTTGTTTTTATTTTAAATTAAAACTTTGTATTTGGGAGACTTGCGTGCATAGCAATAATAAAGAAATTTGTAAATTTACGTACACAATATTTAACAATTTCGAAATAGTGCACAGACCATAACCAATTTCGTATTTTATTTATAAAATGCAAAGTTTTTTAAAATTTCTAATTTCATTGTTTTGTTTTTGTTCTGCCGGGAAGCACCAAATTAACTAATAGTTTTTTTAATCAGCCTTAGAAACTGAGGCACGTGAATAGTTCTGGGCCAGTTCCACCACTTCCGCTTGCAACGATTGCAATTGTTCATTAACAGACTTGGATTCAGCACTCTCGGATGAGGCCTGTTGCAGCACCTGTAGCACAAGATCTGTAAGTAAAAAACAATATTGTAAGGTATTAGGACATTTTAAATGATAGATAACAGACGGGGGTTTCCAAATGGCAGGGGACTTACCATGGTAGCGCAGTAATAGAGCATTCTGGGTTTCATTTAGCGTACTACGAATATGTTGCAATATGGCAGAGACAAATTTTCCAGAGGCATGCAAAATGCAGCCAGTAATTGTGGTGAAAAGTATCAGAGCAGCCAAATGTAATAACAGTGCAGGTTCTTGGCATTCCAGTAGCTGTTGCTGTAGTTTCTCCTTGTGACTAATGATCAGTAGACGATCCTTTTTCTTGTCTACCTTCTTAATGATCATACTACAGGTTTTCAGCACAGCCTCTGTGGCCTGCTCGAAATCCTCAATGGTTTTGTTCAGCGATTTATTTTGTTCCAGCAAAGCGTTGCGATATTGCGCATCTATAAGGGGAACGCATTTTTGAATGAATTATTTAATATATATACTTATTTCCTAGTATGATATTTACCGCACTCTTGTATCAGTTTATTGCGTTGGTCTACATTCAAATTTGTAGACTTTACAGACAGGCTGCACTCGGCTGCTACGTAGAGGGTTAGTTCATTGCATATATCATTGCCCAGAGATTTGAGCAAGTACTTGACCAGTTGTCCTTGCGTATCGGGTGTAAACAATTTCAGACCCTTCTCATAGAGGCGTATATCGACAAGCAGCGTATTGACACGTTCTTGAATGGCAGCATGGGTTTGACGGCGATTTGTTTGCGGCGTTGCCTCATACAATTCCTGGGCCTTGACTAAAGCAGCCTGATTGAGTTGACTATAGTTAGAAGAGATAGATAAGCATATATCATATAACCTCTAAGATTTTTAAGAACTCACTTCAGGTAGAGTGCAGCAATTGGCTTGGCCAGATGCTCCAGACCCTCCTCCTCCAATGTCACTTTGATTAGGCTTATAATATCCGAAGTCTTCACCAGTTCCAGCGCTTTGCCTGCCTTACGCCCTTGCGCCGCAGATGATTGGAATGTTTCATCTTCATCCTCGCTGTCGTTGTTATTGTGAGCTGCTGCACGTCCTCGTGCATGTTTCTTTGTGGATTTGGTTTTAGTTTCGCGTCCTTGTGAACCACCACCAGCCTTACCAGATGTGGCCTTCTTGCGACGCTCATCCCGCTTATCTAGCTTGCTGTCGTCATCGCCGTCATATGCGCCACCCGTATTGCCTTTTTGAGCCAACGTTTTTTCTATAATATATTGCTGATACACCCCATTATCAATGGCTGCCTTGGCGAGGGCATTTGCCATCTCCTGGCAGGGCTGCACCAGTTGTGTAAGATATGCCTGCGAAAAGACTAAAGAGGGGATTCAAAAAAATTCCTTTTTCCCATTTCTAGCTCTCTTACCGATGCTTTCCAGATACACGAAATTGCTGGGATTGCAATGCTTCTGAGCCATGACAGCTTCATAGGTCTCCTCAATGTCTTCTTCGGATAAATTGCTTGGCAAAATGGTGGACAAATCCAAATATTGCTTGGTAGCGCTACATTCATTCAGAGCAGCAACGACAGTCAGCTCAACGAGACGAGCTCCTAGGGCGACACGCTTGAGGAAAAGCAATTGCTCTTGGGGAAACTGCTTGCGAATGTAGGACTTCGCATCTGAAATCCCCAGCTTATTGATAGCTTCATACTCCAGGAAGCTATTCTGCTTGTAGAAGGAGTTGACCCAGTCAGACTGGGTTTTGGCATAGATATGTGGCACATATTGAGCATTGGCCAGTTTCGAGGTGACCTGACCAGCTGGAGAAATTTCATCCAGCAGTGAATGAAAGATTTTCTCCTGGACATTGATCTGCTGCAGTATAACGGCCACATTTGTAGGCTTTGTTATGGCCGCCAAAGCACCACGGATTTTCGCCTTACACCGATGTATATAGGCCTGGGTAAAGAATACTCTCGGATTTGTGGCATCCTGACGTCCTTTGATAACTCTACCCAAATGCTTCTCCATAACCTGCTGCTGCAGAAAATCCGAAGGTAAATCAAATTGTGACGTCAAATCGGATATTGAAATTTCGCCACGTTGAGCCAATTTTTCATTGATTTCCTGTGCAATTTGCATTATATAGTCCTCATCGATCAACTGCCCCAGCATTAAGTGTATCTCTGGATTGTCGCTCGCAATACGCTCTGCCAGCGTCACAATCCTGGACAAGTCGACATTCAGCGTTTTGCTAACCTCCACCAGATTAGCTCTGCCTCCATTTGCATAAAGCTCATCCTGTATCTCCCTCTCCAGATGATCGGGTGTTATATACTCCTTGCCGTCATTGGTAAAGACTACATCCAGCATTTGCTTCTCCAGCAGCAACGTGACAATCTCTATACAATTCCGTTCCGAGAGCCTGGAACCGGAAAGTGGTAAGTTATTGATTGAGATATACTCAGTATTATTAATAGATCACACATCTTTTAGACACAATATTTGAAAGCAAAAATCTCTATTATCTCAGAGACTATATTATAAATTTGTTTTAAGTAACGACACAGTGAAGTTGAGTAGCATAGGGTATCCTCTAGTCTACTTTGATTGTTGTTGCTTTCGTTTACTTACTTTTGCAGCGTGGAGGTGAGTTGAGCCTTCTGAAAATCGGCTGCTAAGCGTTTAATCTCATCCCAGTCGCTGCCCATTTTGTTATTTATTATTATTATTAAATTAATTGGAAAAAATTATTCCCAATTAGCTAAGTGACGCGTCAACAATAATTTATATATTATCGACAGTTTTTCGATAACTTTTAAGGTAACAGCTGTTTGAATGTGTCTCAGCTATCAGCGATGATTATCGTTAAATAGTGAGTGTAAATATATGTAGCGGCTTGTGTATAATTCTTGTCTTTCATAGTAAATAATCTTTCTAGACTACAAAACTACTACAAAAAATCATATAAATTTGGCAAAAACGCAAGTTGATTATTCAATTTTTGAATCACTAATTCAGTAAGCTAAGAATGGAAGCACGAAGTGAAGCAGTTACTGCTACTACACTGCCCATCTCTAGCTAATTTATTACATTAGATATTTTTCTAACCAAGCACATACGGTCACACTGTATGCCGAAAATTGTATTTTTAATTCAAATTTGGAAGGAAAAAGAAGTAAAATGTTAAGCTGCTGTATGTGTGTATAAAGCAAGCCATGTATTACAAACACTAAACTGTGCCAAGATGTCGATCTCTAAATTATTCGTGAAAGTTTTCAATGAAGACATTTTCGAGCATCTCGATCAGGATAATTACAACAACTCGGACTTGGAGGATGATTTGGATGGAGCGAATTGTTCTACTGTACCGGATCCTCGAGCGCCCAAGCTGGATGAGCTATCCGTGTCCAAGTACGTGCGATGGGTCATGAGAAATAGATACTCTGTACTCATTGCAGGATAGGGATATATTAGTTGTATGCTGAAGTATGGTACATATGCAGGATGCGAAGAAAACTCAAATCAATTGTCTGTCCGATATCAGTGCCAGAGCCAAGCGCATTTTCTATATCCTACAGTTAGAAAGCTCTTTCCACTTTGCTGAGAGTTTCAGAGCAAAAGTACAGAGTATCTATCAGTCGAGCTATTCAATTAATATATTGCAATTTCTTGCAGACAAATGACAATTGTTAAGAACTGGCTTGACGATAAGTTCCAGCAGATACAAACGGATAGCAATGAGGAAATACGTAAACTTTATGTGGAGACGGAGGCGCGTATTGGACCAGAATTGGCTATATTCGATGTGGATTATACGACTACTGTGCGTGTCTCCTCGGACAGGTTGGCCTTGCGCTCCCAAGGCAGCTTCAATACAGTGCGTGCAAATTGTTGCATATACGGCGGCCGTTGGATGTATGAGGTAATCATTTCTATGTGTGTGGATGGGTGGGTGACTTTTGCCCCACTGTACACACATACTGTAGTGGCTTTTGGTGGTTGCTTGGCCGACGGTCAATGACATTGAACTGTCTGCTAGAGTTTTGCTCGGGGTAGTGTGAGTTGCACGTGCGCGTTGTATTTATGTATTTATCCTTTGTTAAAGGTCGCAAACATATATATGTGTGTATATTTATATAGTGTGATAGTGTTATAGTATAGAGTTTTTTTTTTCTAGTTTGTGGTGTTTCCATAATAATTATTATAGTACTAATAATGCCTTTTCTCTCAAATAGATTCACCTGCACACAAAGGGTGTCATGCAAATTGGCTGGTCCGCAGGCACCTGCGCCTTTAATGAGAACAGTGGCGTGGGAGATACCAAGCTAAGCTATGGATACGATGGCAGCAAGCAACAGGTGTGGCATATTTCCACCAAAAAGTAAGTAAATAGTTTCATTTTCTAATTTCTAAATATCCTATTAATTCTTTCTACTCATTTTCCCATTTCAGATACGGCGACAGATGGCAAATTGGAGACATCATTGGCGTTACCATCGATGTGGATCGCGAAATAATTGAATACTATCGCAATGGGCGTTCCATGGGCGTTGCCTTTGACAAGATCCAAAGAGGGCCGGGTATAACATTCTTTCCAGCCATCTCTCTTGGGTATACTCAAGGCGTGCAGGCTAATTTCGGAAATCGCCCATTTGTTTATCCCGTGGCTGGCTTTCAGCCACTGATGGCACGGCCCATACTGAAGCTGCGTCGCGCTAATTTATTAATGGATTATCTGATTAATTTGGCGGGTATATTCGCGCAGTATAATGCACAGACGGAGGCAAGCAAAAATCAGGTGGATGGAGAAGTTCGTGTTTCCACTAAAAAGACAGTTTATTGTATCTTCGCGATGCTTCTAATTGAACGATTTACGAATGAAGTATTCGATCCGTATATTATAGAAGATGTGCTGCTCACACGCATCTCAAGTATGACTACATTGGCTGCCGAAAAGGCGAATCCTCATTCCGTATTAAACGCCCTATTATCATTATTCTGGAACTTCATGGAGGCTGATGAAATTAAGTTTGTAGTGCGTAAACTGGTTAATGCCCTGCTATGCACCTATAGTCACACCATACAGGGTATGGATTATGAGAAACATCGCCAGGCGCTCAGCGTGATGCACTGCCTATGTCTCCATGAGCAAACGCGGAAATATTTGCTTGATGGAAAACTCTTTAAAAAGCACTGGTAAGTAATATATGAATATATATCCACATTTACATCTTTTATAATATTGATTTTAATTTTTAGCCTGGCATTCTTTTTGTATATACATCCCTTGGAATTTTATATTATGGAGGAGCTACTGCCCGATCATATGGCCTGGACCGACGGCATCGATGGACCCAAGGATAAATATATGAATGTCGTGGAAAAGGTGCGCAAGAGCACAGAGGGATTGTATGCACAGCAAAAGGATTTCCTCAATACGCTAATGATTAATACTGACGGAAACCTGGATTCGCCTTCCAGTCGTAAGTTATTCCTGACCAAAATGCGACGCTATGTCATCGATCTCAGCATGGAGCAACGGGTAAGTTGTATCCTAAATAATTTTAGAAATATATATTTAATATAATCCTACTTTTCTTGCAGCCTTTTCATGCGTTTTTCTTTATGCAGTCGAGCATACAGCATCCTTTAGATGCACCTGTAGCACTGGCCTTTGTTTCCATATTAATCGATCAGGTGCGGACGCTATTTAAGGATGAGCTGCCAAGTCATATTATGGAAGTAAATGCGGAATACTTTGTGGATGGCACATTTGATTATATGCATTTCGATCGTGTTGGCGGAGTGTTATCCCATCTTCGTAAAGTTCATAGAGGTGATATCGATTCCCATTTGGGTCCGGAGCGTACCCAACAGATTTTTGATGAGGTTCATAACAATGTGCGGGTTACAAATGAAGTGGGTATGTATGCTTTACTGGATATATAATCTTAACCTATTCACTTGTTGAGCTACAACATTTTCAGATACCACACTCTATCTGCTAGGCGAGAATATTAATAATGTAGCTGTAATTGGCCATACTCAAGGAGCAAATAGCTCCACTTTTAGCCAATTCCTTAACCCACGTATAGCACAAAATCCAGATGCAGCGCCAGGAAATTCAGCCTCGGAGGTGAGCGTCTGTGAACTGCTGGATATTTGCATACTTTTCTACTACTCCGCTGGACATAAATATATAGTTAAGGTAGCAGGTGTACGGGATGAGATTGCTACACTAAATGAGGTCCTGAAAGAAACGAAATATTATCGTGAGGATATTGAGAGTAAGCTGCTAGCTTTGGAGCAGCATGCAACTGTTTGTATGAATGAGAATCATCAGCATGTCATGTCCGAGCTGCGCACCAAGTTCAGTCAGCGACAAAATGTTTTTGCGGTAAGTTAAAAAATTTTAAAACTTAATAAACTAGATTAAAATTACCTAAAATTGATTCATTCCTTTAGACACGTTCCATATCGCTGGCTAGAAAACAGGTTTGGATGCGTGCCGTTGCCTTGAATAATCATCGACGTGCTCTCTTCATTTGGCTGTTGGAACGCACCTTGCGTTCTTTAACGGTGAGTAGTTATTATATTAGTCCTAGAGATTACACAGATTTATTAATTTGAATTTCGTCACACAGAGCGCCTCGGCAATGGGCCCTTTATTTTCATTTACGCCTGAGGTCTATGTGAATTGTTTGCCCATATTGCTGGACACTGTGATGGATTTTAGTCATCACGATATACGCGCGCAATTCGATGTGGGGGAAGCGGAATGTGGACTTAATGTAGCAGCTGAATTTCTGGCGATGCATTCAGCGGATTCGCGCATTGTGCTGGCTTCCTGCAAGGATTCGCTGTTGCAGGCTCTGGGCACACTAACATGTCACAAGAGTGGAGTGCGTGCCTTGGAACGTACTTCAAAACGGGCACAAGGTGCCTTGGTGCGGGCTCTCCTTCGCCCCTATGAAAATCGTGCTTGGGGTCAGAGTAATTGGCTGCTTCTGCGCTTCTGGCTGGGTGAGGGCTATGCATTTAAGGATGCCAGACAGCCGAGTGTGTGGCAAGGAGGATCTCAGCCTCTGCATCAGGGTTTGTGCCGCAGTCGATCAAAGAATGAAACGCACACGGGTTTGCTGCATAATGTAGCGCCTGCCAATCCATCCAAACACTTCCAACGTTTAATTGGCGCCAAACTATACGAAGATGAGCCATTTGCAACAATCTTTCTTAACTCTGTGCTGAGTCAACTGAACTGGGCATTCTCTGAGTTCATATTGCTGCTACAGGAGGTAAGTTGAAACGGTATTAAGCTTCACTCAGTTTATTATTAATTTATCGCCTTTTGCAGATACAAAACACAGCGCAGCGTCAGGAAAATACTCTGTTTGAACCGAAGCAGCTAAAGATTTGCTCCATGTGCTTTGAGCTAACCGTATCGCTGATGCGTTGCTTGGAAATGATAATTACCGTGGCACCAGATGTTATCGCCGATGAATCACGTGGAAATAGTGATTTAATACTGAATCGCATATGCCAGCTTATTAGTCAGGTGCTGTCCAGGGTAACTGTGCCGCCGGGTTGCTTCCAATTTGTGGTGGATATGTGCTCCGCTGATCTCAATTCGGTTACTCATTTTCCCATCATAACCGCCGCTTTGGGCATATTGTTGGCTTTACTACGCAACGAAATGGATAGGGATGTGTCACCACAAAAGGTGACAAGGATTTCGCGTGCTTTTCTCACCGATCCCAGCTTTCAGTTTGCCACTTTGGAGTTTGCCCTAGGTGAGATACGAACACCTTTGCTGGAGCAAAAGGAAATTCCACGTGGAAATTTCGATCCCTCTTCAAGACCTCACATCGATCCACTGACAAATGATGTGCGTGTGCCGTATCTAAATAATTCCAAGCGTATACGTGCTGATCCGCCTATTATTAAGTTTGCCCTAACCGATTGTGAGTATACCCGGCATTGCCCGGTGAAAAACTATACTAATACCCAGATCTATCTCTTATAGATCCCACGCATATATCCACTGTTGAAATCGATGATGTGCGTAATTTGATAGACAGTTTGCGCATTAAACAGTCTTTGCTCTCGGATATTACGCTACCCTCGGAGGATTCCCTTTGTCCGATATGCTGTGCCAAGCCGATAACTGCTGTTTTCACGCCGTGCAAGCATCAATCCTGCAGCGATTGTATTTTGCAGCATATGATGAACTCTAAGGTATGCTTCTACTGCAAGACAACCATACAGACCATAGAAACTCTGGATGGAACGCTGATCTACTCGAACGAGGAATCTATACCACATTTGCCTGTTACCGAAAGTGCTTGAATTTGATAAACCCACCGCAAAAAAGAATTCTCCAAGCCCAACCACAAAAAGTCTAGTCATCTTTTAAATAGTTAAATTACTACGCTTTAAATGTGTATATATATATTATCTTATACAAACATACAGACTATAGCCATATACATATAGAGATATATATTTTTAACTTTATTTTTCATTTATTTTTATGTATTTGTATTTGTATTTTATGCTGCAATTATTTCAGATGTGATATGCTTAAGTGCAATTTTTGTAATCAGCCATAGAAGCTGGTCGAAACAAGTTTAGTTAGCACATTTATTAAGATCTCTGTATCAGACAACAATATTTATTTTAGAACATATTTAAGTTATTTATTTATTTGTAATATTGAACAACTATTGCATTTCTGTGCATTTATTAAGAGCTGGTTAAGGACACACTAAATATAACTACTTAATAGCACTCTCAAGTTAATTTAATTGTTAACCAATTCCTACAAACTTAAATTAAGTACGAACAACAGCAACAAACTCAAATTCAAATTCAGACAATTTCCTAATACATTTTTAGCGTTGCTTTTCCCTTGTTTTTATCAATGCTTTTATAGTAATTATAAACATTTAAATTAATATTGAAAAGTACAATTTGTGGCTGTACCAAAGTTTTGTGCATTTCTCAAAATATAAATATAAACTTTTAAACGCGTCCCTTCTTTTACTTGTTCCTCTACTTCATCCTTAGAAAAATAGTTAAATACATCTATCAAAGTAGTTATAAGTAGTATAATAATATATATATATTTGAGCACATTTATACATACAGATAGATATATATATATATATATGCATCAGGTGGATGTGTGAAGCCTTAAATTTTAAAAAATTTCTTTAATTTCTTTTTGTATTGTCATTTTCGAGAGGTCAAGAAATTTGTATCTTGTAGTATAACATTTAACTAGGTACATTCATAGGTATAGATAGATATAGTTAGAAAGATATAGATATATATAGTTCAAAGCCTTCCAACTAGCTATAGTTTTAGGTACACATATGACATTTATAAGCTATGAGAATCAACGACTAACTACACATTTATAGGTGGACCCTAACACTAATAATTGCCGACTATATTTAAGTTAAACGACAGAGAACGACTAGTTGTCGGTACACCCTTGCAAAAGGTTCCTATAATTTATATATTATATATGGAAATTCGTTTTTGATATAACTTTTATATTGTTTATAGTTTTGATCATTCGTTTTCATAGCAGCTATAAGATCTTTTGATCAGATTCTGTTCTAAAAGAAAGTTCTGATAATTTGAGAGTTTGATTATTGAATATCTGTAGAAGCAAATAGTATTTGATGCCTCAGTAGTAAAAATCCTTCCGCAAGGGTAATATTGTTTCGGCTACCACATTCCCATTCCATTTAGGCCGAGTCCTCTACAGCAGATTGCAGGCATTTGAGTGCATGCGATGCGAGTGTCGTCCATTGCCATGGCCAAAGCCGCTGCAGCATTGATGGGTAATCGGCCCGGTGCTGCGGTTATGCTGGAAACTTTGACTGTTGCTCAGTTGACAGCTGGGTTGGGCATGGCTGTGTCTATTGAAAAATTATAGGGTATGTGATCTCAGTTAAAAAAGTGTCGGAAATATCTTTAAATTACTGTCTTACCCATGATTACAAATGCTCGAATCGGATATGGAACTGGGCATGGCACGATTGAGAGCCTGTGTGGGTGGTGGTGGTAGGAATAAAGGACAACCACCTGCAGCTAGATCACCTCCGCCACCACCATCGTGTCCAAATATAGCTAGACGCATATTGGCTGCCTTTGCCGTGGATTGGGATTCAACCTCTTGTACTTCTTCAATCATCTTATCCAGCTTCTCCATAGCCTTGGTTTGCTTAGCAGCCAGAAATGCTTTGCGTGCTGCCTTCGACATGGAATGGGGTCTGCAGAAACAAAGAAAAGTAAGTTACAAGATTATTTTTATTAAGTTAAGCTTTCGGCTCGAGGTTCCTTTTCAAAGTAAAGTACTTACCTAGCCGGAGCGGAGCTGGAGCGATGCGGTGGTGGTGAATGCAAGGAAATGGATGTCATAGAGTCCTTAGAATTGGGACGACTATTGCTGCTGCAAGCAGCCTGCACCACAGCTGGTGCAGTGGCCACCGAGCTGCCACCTGGTGGTGACTTCGGACGACGCATGGGACAGACGGCAACTGGTGGTGCCACACTTTTAGGAGCCTTTACTTTAGCCACCACTGGAGCCAGCACGGGCGGTGTATTTGATGCTTCCAAAGTGGTGCTGGTGGAGAATGTAATTTTTCTAATTAAAGTGGAGCTGTGCGGAAATTAAACGAATCCCAAAGCTTGCGTTAGACTTACTTCAATTTGGCTGTCTTTTCCCTGTCCAAAGAGGCATTGGAATTAGAACCCTTCAAGCTGGCGCTGCTGCAGGTCGCAGTTTCTCTAGCTGGAGCCGTTGAGGGCGGTGTAAGCTGATCCATGGCAGCCAGCTCTTCCGGTGTAAATTTGTCTGGATTACTTGGCCGGGGCTTGGGCGGAGCGCTGCCTATGCGGAATGGCGGTGTGGGACTAAAACCACAGGGTGAACCAGGATTATTATTGGTGGCGCTATTGGCCAGTGAACCGCGTGAGATTTGCAAATCCTCAAGAAACTCCTCCGTGTCCAGTATGAGAGAACCAAAGATATCGCTTGGAGAGCGCATAAATACATGGCCCGTCGAATTGGAGCGGGATTCACGGCGCTTGTGCTGTTCCATGTATGAGGCGCTGCCAGCGCTGCTCCGCACAGGAGAATTGGCTATGCTGCGCCGGGCTACGTCCTTAAAAGTTACCGGAGAATAGATGCGACTACCGCGCTCATCTCCAGATGCTGCTGCTCCCGCTGGCGGGCCTGTTCCGGTTACACCTGCTCCTCCAGCTGCTCCTGCTGCTGCGCTCGGCACATGGTGTACCAATGCTGTGGCAGCTGCAACGGCGCCACTTGCACCCAAAACCACATTTGCCATGCTTGCACCTGACGTGGTAGGCGTCTCTGCCGGAGCTGGCGTTGCCTGGGGTGCTGCTGCCTTGGGAGCCGGCATTATAGCCTTAGGTAGCGGCGTTAGCGGTGCTGGCGCTGCTGCCGACATTGGATGCAGTTGCAAGCCCGTGGTTAGCTGCAATGGCAGACGATTCTCACGCTCCTCCAGCCAGTAGGTCTTCATAGTGCCTTTACCTTTTACATCGATCTCACCGCGTTCCAATATCTTGTAACTGGGTCCAATTAAAACCTTTGTGGACTCCGATATGTGCACCTTCATGGCAATGCTTGTGGACTCCATGCGTGAGGCGGTATTAACGCTATCCCCAAACAGGCAATAACGTGGCATCTTCAAACCCACAATTCCAGCTACTACGGCGCCAGAGTGAACGCCCACACCTATAAGGAAGTTTGAGAAGGATTAACTATTATTATTTTGTATGTTCCAGTTCCAAATTGAGGCTTACGTATTCTCAAATGTTGGCCCGTTGAGGGATCCTTTAGATCGGTTATGGCATCGACCATATCCAATGCCATATCACAGACTCTTTCAGCATGATTCGCATCCTTATCGGGTGCTCCAGCGACAACCATATAGGCATCTCCAATGGTTTCCACCTTATAGACGGAATTACGTTCGGTTAGAGTATCAAATATGGAGTACATGGCATTCAGCATGGATACAACTTCCATGGGCGTAATACGACTACAAATTTCCGTAAAAGTCACAATATCCGAGAACAATATGGAGACACTGTCGAACATCTGCATTGAGGTAAGATCAATATTAATTATTGCAGAGTATTAACGAAATTAATAATATAGATCCCACCTCACAGGTATCTATGGGATTTTCGCCACGCCTTAGACGATCTGCCACCTGTTTGGGTATCATTTGATATAACAGCTCATCCGTACGTCTCATTTCCTCGTCCAATTTCCTCATGGATTCTTCCAGTTTCTTGGATTTCTGCTGTTCCTGATCCAAAGCCAGTTTCAACTCCACCGATTGCTGTGTTCCCGCCAACATAAGATCTCGACTGAAGTCGTGCATGGACAAATCGTTGATATATAGACCAGTTGTGATCAGGGACGTCAGATCGGGCATTACGGGTGTGCCCAAGAACATAATCATCCGCCAGTTCTCCATATAAACCATTTGGCCTAAGAAGGGTGAGTTTTTAAATAGTATTAAATATGAACAGAGCAGAAAGCTAAAGAGTCGAGTCAAGAGTACTTTTCCTTAATTTTCTCTTGCCATTAAATAAATGGAAAATCTTTTAATTATACCCTTCAGTCTGAGTGACTTTTCCGGCTCGCTGCCATCATCGTGCAGCAGTAAATCCTCGTTTTGTGCATCCAAACGCTCTGTGACTGGATCCACGGTAACTAGCTCAAATATATTATTAGTCCGATTAAGTATCTAAAGGCGGCAGGGTATTCAATTAGGCAACAGAAGTTTAATTACAAAACAGAGCACCTACGGTTTGAAATTTAAAGGCAATTAAAGGCCGCACCAGATCGAACCAGGCTGTAATCTTTTTGCCCAATAATTCGGGTAATATGACCATCAAAGAGTTGCCAATGCTGCGTACAATCATGTCAGCGCTGTGTGTGTCAAATGAATATAGAGAATTATAAAAACTGAAGGATATATTTGATGGGGTGCTTACCCAAAAACCATGCAAAATGGAAAGATCTCGAATAGCACATGGGCGCTAATGGGCAAATGTTTTTCCTCACGGGTCATCGCCAGAGAGGCGAGGGTAAAGGCCCGATTATCGAATGTCAGTTGAAAGGTCACGTGTACCGTGTCAAAGAGTATTTCCTCGCGCACCAATTCAATATGCATTTCCTTGTGATAGAAATACCGGGCTACTTCACGTATTTGTCCCATTGTATAATAGACAAAGCCTCGCCTCTTCGACCGATAGTGCAACGTGAGTCCCTGCTTCGTCTCGTTCTCACAGATGAAGCTTGGGGCGCGCATGCGCGGATACGAGAACTTCAGATATTCGTGCAGATTATCCAATCCATTCAGAAAATCACGCATATGACGTCCCAGCACGGATAATACCCGATCATAGCCATACTGTCCGACGAAGCCCACAAAATAAACGCCCAAGCGATCCATAAATTCACGCTCCGAAACTCCCAGCACCTGTAAGTAATAGTAATGATATTATCCATGATAATAATAATAATATTATATAAAGACTCTCGCTTAATGATGCTTTAATTTAGAAGTAAACCTCTCGATTCCAATTATAAAAATCATTCCCATTTATCTTTCAGGTGTTCCAGCTTGTAAACCTAAAGACGACTATATATCAACAAGTCGCAGCGACAAAACGAAAGGACAAATACTACGAGGGAAGCGAACCAGAAGAGCCAGCAAATGCTCGACTAAAGAATACCCTATTTGGAGTGCGGTAAGTACGCTTTTTATTACCTTATCAGTTCTATTTGTTAGAAACAAAACCCTAAGCACTGTCTAGAAGAAAAGCTATTATTAATTATAGCAAATATATTTATATATTGTAATTTTTATAGCTGTGTTTAAAGTTTATCTTAGCGTTGTTTGACTGTATTTAATTATTTCTGTTACACTCACCGTTTGGGCCTTTTTGGCCAGCTTTTGGAGTAAGTTCTCGGGATACACCTGATGCACACTGAACGAGGGGGCATCGATGCCTGCCTGGCGTCGAATGTCCTCCCATTTCTCCTCCCCGTAGACGGACTTAATATACTCCGATAAATTCTCCAAGAGCAGACCGTACATATTGATTTCTTTACTGTACGCAAAACCTCAAATTTATTTAATTGACGCAATTTTGGCACATTGCTGAGGCTTCCATTTATGTGAACCTGTTGATTAAAATTTGATGAAAATTGCTAATTAAATAGGGCATTTTCCCCAAGATAATTTAAGTCTATTAAAGTCTATTTTCATTTTCGTGTCTTGTAGATTTTATCTATTTTGTTTGAATGATTTGCTCGCCTTCTGTTGACTCAGTCACATTGCGTATACGCCCTGTACGGTCAGTTTTAACGAATTGCAATTCCCGAGTATTCTGAGCACCGTTTGGCTTTAGTTTTGTGCACCAACTGTGGGCCCAAAAAACCCCCTGAGGCAACCGACTAATGTTGACTTTTGTGCAATCCGCCAGACACTTGGCGCCCCATAATTTATGCGCCAGCCTCAAGTCAATTCAGTTGATTTCTTTTTACAATTTCTCAATTTTCCGTATTTTTTGCCTGTTGGGAAATATGTCAATAGATTGGCTCGGCCTTTTGATGCTTCGCTGCTTTCATCAAGCCATCATCGCTTTTGGTTTAAAGCAACAACCGTGTGGCCAAGTGATAGAAAAATTTGTGTTTATTGTAAATAGTTTTTTGTGGATTTTTAATTTGGTAAGGCACGTTTCGGTATTATTATTGAGATGATGCTTATAAAAGCTATAAATAGAGGATTATATGCTGAAGCTTACCCCTAAATATATGCAGATCTAGTTGGCTTTCTATATATATTTGATATTAAACGGCTGGAAACCAAATAACTCCAGAACTAAGACTCCATATTCTTCAACCAAAACTAAGCGTTTCTTGCTGGTTTGCAGCCTTGTTTAGTAGAAGGACCTTTCATTTTACTCTTATATTATACACAGGTCACTGATTTAATAGCTAATTCTGAGAATTGTTATGAAAAATTAGTTGTTAGTTGTTGCTGAAAAGCATTTTAAAAATTCCAATAAAGTTGTAGAGTAGTTCATTTGTTTTGCCAAGCAGCTGCTAAAACATATTCTAGAGCTGAGCAGTATGAAAATTGAATTTTATTAGCTTTTTACTCTTCAATTTCGCAGCCTTTCACAGCGGCTGCACTTCATGGAAATCGTGTAGATATTGCGCATACGCCGTGTGGCACGCGCCTTGAAACTTTCAGTAAATTGAGTTGTCTATTAAAAATGAATTAAATAATAATATTGCTATGCATATAACGCAATTAACTTGCATAAGTTGCAGCTAAATTTCATCTGAGGTTGCAAGTTAAATAAGCCAATTATAACGCATACGCCGGGTGGGATTTTAATTTGAATTGAAGTCTGCGGGGGGCTTTTATTGCTCCGCCTAAGTGGCTGTTAAGTCAACGAAGACAATTTATCTGTACACTCAGAGAAAAAGTATAGCTACAATTTATAGATTCTATTTACTATTTGGTGTATTATTTTTTCTTTGATAGGCAAAATCTTTCTCAAAGTTTTGGAGTCAACTTTACAAAAGTCGCTGTTTTTTCGCTGAGTGTTTATAGCCCACAATTAAGTGTAAGTCTGGGCAGGACAATTGCTGTTTATACTCGGTGGTATGGCAGTGTGGCATGCCTCAACATAAACTCGTTTATTCCTTCCCTGTGGAAATGTGGAGCCGCAATGGCTTTGCCGTGAAATCAACGCTAATTCAATTGGATTCAGATGCACCTGCCGCTCTGGCAGCTGCCACACGTAATTGCCACACATTCAAAGAGGAGTCAAACTTGCATAATAAACAGGCTTGCAACGTACAAAGTGCAGCTTGCCAGTTGCCACTTGCCACTTGCAACATATGTTATTACTCTGAGGGCCGCATATGTTCGTGTCAATTGAAGAAGTCATATGTAAAGCATTAGCAGCTGTAAATTGAGTTATTCACTCAAAGGATACATAATTCTCAAGGATGCACTTTCCATTCACTTTCCTTTCACAAGCTGCTGTAAATTATTAGAAGGCTGCCACTTCACAAATTGTGGCGCCACCAAGTGCGTTCTGGCATAACAGATGAGGCTGCCACCAAATGGAATACGTCAGCAGAAAGGTGAGGTTTAAAAAAATAAATACCAAAAAACAAGGTAAAAGTTTTAGGTACAAAATACCTAAAGACTTTCTTTTAATGATGCTTAAATTTAGACGTAAACCTCTCGATTCCAATTATAAGAATCATTCCCATTTATCTTTCAGGTGTTCCAGCTTGTAAACCTAAAGACGACTATATATCAACAAGTCGCAGCGACAAATCGAAAGGACAAGTACTACGAAGAAAGTGAACCAGAAGAGGCAGCAAATGCTCGACTAAAGTATACCCTGTTTGGACTGCGGTAAGTACGCTTTTTATTACCTTACTTATATGATATACCGCCGCTTTATACTATATTTCATGTTATTAGTTCTTGTGTAATTGGTATACCCTTTGCTGATTTTCTATTGGGTATACAAAAATAAATAAAATCCATTACTCTCACTTTGCAATGCCTTTATTTACGCTTTATTGCCATTTGTTTTGTCATAAACATATTTCATTGTATTCTTTATGGTTATCCGCAGTGTTGCCAGCTATTCATAAATTCCTTTTTTCCAATCATAAAAAATGCCAAGCCAAATGTGAAATGCAAAGAAACCAAAAAATAATAATAAATTTATGGAAAATCAAGCAAATTATTTGCAATTTCCCCCTCGCCTCTCCCTCGTGTTTTTACTTCATTGCATTCTGGCCAAATTGTGTTAAGAACTGAGTTTTTCTTTTACATAAATTTTCTTTTATCCTTAAAGCTTAGAATGTTGTGAGTTTGGTCAAAGAATTGTTTTGTTTTTTTCATTTTTTATCCGGTTTAAATTTAATTGGCCATAACATTTTTATATAAACGAAATATCGTACACAATCCCTTGACGTCAGTCGTTTAAAATAGGAAAATAAAAAAGCTTTCTTTGTGTTTTTTTTTTCTTCTCTTATCTCAATTTTATGTTGATTTTTTCCTGTTCATTTTTGTCCGAAATACTCTATAAAAAATGTTAGCATTAAAGCAGATAAATCTTTCTTAAAATATTCAGAAAAAAGGGAGAACAAAACGGTTAGGCAATCTATTAATAAATTTAGAATTAAATGTGGAAAAAATGAATAAATATATAAGAAAACTGTCAACACAACATTGTAGAACACAAAAAGATATAGTACACGATATAGTCGAAATAGAACTAAAACAACAACTTTCAATTTCGAACAGATCTTTGGCATTGAACGAACAGTAAACGCCCTGAAAACCAAATATATTAAATATAAAATATAAAAACACTTGTCCCAAACACGTCAAAACATTGTCCAAAAATGTTGTCATATATTTCTTTGGTTTTTCATATATTCTTTTATATTTTTATTACATTTATTTTTTGGTCTTTTTGCCTGCTTCGTCTTGTTTTTGTCGGCCAATTACGTTGTGGCTTTTTATTCATGAATGGAATGCTCATCCGATATAAATATATATAGATTTTTCAGCATTTTTTTTTTCGTATACTATTTACGTGTTTAAATTGCCAAAATAATAATAAACAGGATGTGATAATGTGTGACGTCAGACGTCTATTGATATGCCGCTGATATCAGTTTCCCATTGCAGGAAGCTTTGAAAGGAAATAGCCAAAAGGTACGGCGAATTCTGGCCAAGTTTATAGCTGCATTTATGTAAACTTTTGGCTTGAAATTTGCACTTTGGCATTGGCTAAAACAATATTTGTACAAACAAGTTGAGCTATTAACATTTAACAGCTTCTCTGACAGTTATTACGCTTATCCCAGCCAAAATCGCAAATTAAAATTATTTTTGTAGCGCAGTGTAGTGTGGCATATAAAGTCAATAGTAGCCCCTTCAAACAGCAACAAAAACTGAAAATAATTTAATATTTTTATGTACTTTTGGTCTATTTATATTAATTATAAACTTAATTAAATTGAGCTAAATAAATCATCAAGTTTGATTAAGTTCACAAACAGAGTAGAGAAATTTTAATAACATTTAAAATGTTTTAATTTGTTGAAGCTGAAAAAGCTGAGTATAAAAATTTTAAAATATTTTTTTAAATGTACATTTTAATTAATTAAAATTAAATGCTTTAATTTATTGAAGCAGAAAATTTTGTATAATAAATCTTCTTTTATTTAATTGAATTGAAGGTGCCTTCATTAAATTTAAATTCAATGTTGATGTTTCAATTCAATTAATATTGTATAAATATAGTATTGATCAGGATGCCGAAAGGAGCCCTGTCCTTCTGTCCGCCTGTCTGTTTTTGAACTAGTTTTTAAATTACATTCCCTAGTTATATAATATATGGAAGTATTTATCAAAATAGACAAAGATACAAAGCTAACTCAGCAGGAAACAAATTTCTCCGTTCAATCTAATACCAGAAGCTTGTTAAGAGAGTGAACAAAGCAAAAATGAAAAGGTACTAAAAAAAAAATGGACATAAAAGCCAACTTGTTGCCAGGTTTTCACAGCTTGTTAAATCATCAATCACAGCAAATGATGACTATATATTTTTCAAGGTAACCTCGACTGCAATATGCGCATACAAAGTTGGATTCTATATAGTTTGAGCCGCTGCACAGTTGACCTAAATGTCCTTGACCATCATCTCATGTGTGTGGGAAGAGGTCCTAGAATGTTGTGAGAATTTGTCATCCAAATTGACAGTGAGTGATGCCCAAAGGTGAATACGAAAATTGTTTTAGAAAAGGTTGCTGGCAGTGCATAAATCAAATTTCAAAACAGAATTCGATTTTAATTTAAATTTTAAACGAGTTGCAGCCCAAGTTATGTTTTAAAAACCATAAATTTGCATGAATTTCATAAACAAACGCTAAAGAAAAATATTGTCTAGAAAAACAAGCAAAAAGAGCAAAAAGGAAAGGCCAACACCTACTGGCAATGAGCATATATATCTTTTCTATATATCTTTTATACAAGAAAAACTCTTATATACAGCCTCCTTCACGCATGTGTGTAATTATGAGGCAAACAATTAATTTTCAAGTTCATTTCTCAGCAGAGCCTTAGAGCAAAGCCCGGAGAATCATAATACCCTAGCAGGGCATTAGATATAAACATATGAAAGAGATACAAAGCTACAAAGCTGCACATACATATTACGTATACGCTACGTATATTTATTTTTATATTTTGAGAAGATTTTTCTGCGTCTGCTTTGAAGGTGGCTGCTATATGTTAAGGTTAAATATACTTATATGAGAGCTGCCCAAACTATGTATAAATACGAAAGTGCGATGAGTATATAGAAGGAGGCGAGAGCTTTTTTCCGACCGAACAACAAAATCATTTAACTCTACTTATTTGTGTTTTGCTTCTTTTTCATTGGTTTTAACATAATGCCAGTAGCAGGCTGCCAAAATGTATGACTCAAAATTGTATTTGTATACCCTGCACACAGCAGAATGGGTCGAAAGGGCATTTAGAGATAGGGCAGGTCATTGAGTAGTAGGCAAAGACTACGCTAGGTCAACTATAGTTTAGTTTTTAGAACACTTAATGAATGATTTAAGTACGCCTATCAGAATATGCAAAGCAAGCTAAGCTTTCTACAGGGTATTTAACAGCTTGTCAGTGCTGCTGCCAGTTCACGTAATGTTGGAAATTGCTCATACGACGCGTTGACATTGTGCGCCTTTTTATTTTCAGTCTCGTCTCGTTTCATTTCGCTTGACACTCTCAAGTGAGTAAATATACTCGTCTATATATAAATATATTAATAAAATTGGATGTTTAATAAATTGCAAGTGCAGCGAAACAATCTATTTTGTATATATAAAGTCAAATAAGTGGAAATTCTGGCACTTTGATCCATATACAAATTACTGCTTGTATTTTGTATGTGTAAAAGATTAATTAATTCCCGTATATATTGTGCTATAAAGACGCCAGTCTGTGTGTGGCATTTGCTATTTAATTTATGGCAAATTATTCAGTGACATCCAAATAATTTACATATATCAGATGCATAGAGCGTTAAAATAATTAGCTTAATAATTGACCTCATTTCTTAAATGTCCCCACAAAGCATTTGTGCCTCATATATAAGAATTATTTATGAAGACTTGACGGCCTGTATATATATATATTTATATATATACATTTATTTAGCTCCTCTCATGCTTTAATTGGGGTTTTAGCTGGTTTAACCAAGTCACAGCCTTAAATTAGTAATTTTGGCTAAGTAGCGCTCAAGCGTGAAATATGTCTGCTCTTGCTAGAACCGCTTGGGAATTATAAAAGCAAGCGCGTGCTGGGCCAGCGCCTGTGGGAATTTTGTTGAGTTTTGCCCTTTAAAAGCAGTGTAAGCAAAAGTGCCCAATATTTTGGGTGTTAATGCAAGGAATTAAAGCAAAATGCGGGGTTAAATGGAAAAACTGGAAATACTGTAGAAATCAGCTCTGTGCGGTAAAAGTTATGAGATAAAAGGCGGAAAATAGCTGAAAATATGTTTTACTCCAAAACTGGCTAGTTTAGAATATTTTAGCATCTTCATGTTAGTTTTAACAGCCGCTTTAACGCCAAGTTAAATGTATAGCTAAGATTGAGCTCAGTTTATTTCCAACCAATTTCTTATCTAATTATTAATCAATTGTGTTCCTAAATGAGGCTAGAAATAAAGCTAAAGATTTCAACAAAGATGTAAAAATAAGAAAGCTTTTAGAATAATTATATTGCCTTTTAAGGGAAAATGCTGCAAGCATTTGCACTTGGGAATTGATTTGGAGATCAAAGTAATTGCAGAACTTTTGGTTAATAGCACAAAAAACAAGAAATCTGTGCCAGAAAGTAAAAGTTTAAACGATTTTTAATTGAATAGATATATATATATAAATATCTGTATATATAGTAGGTGCATTTCGATTTGCCAAAAGAAAACATTGCCAGGTATTTCCCAATAGGTTTTCCGACGCTTTTCTAGGTTGTTTCTCTTGCAGCTGCAGACAAAGTCAAGTTCAAGTTAACCGAATGATGCGACTATATAGTTTATTTAAGGGCAAAATGGATTTTTTTTCGATTTTATTTTCGATCTTATGTAAGGTAAACAAACAAAGTCAAACGGCGGGCGTGCGATGCAATTGCATTACCTAAAACTGACGTAAATTGACGTAAAATCTCAGAATTTTTGAAGCATTTATACTCTTCTTTTTGGGGTGAGAAATAAACAAATTGAACGCTGTTAACTGAAAGGTCAAATGGCCTATGCGTAGCTCATATAACATCACTATAAATAGGTCTTGGCCTTCAACCCAGGAAAGCTTTTTACTTAGCCGCCTTTGTTTTTACATTTTCCGGAATCTGTTTTCTTTAAAGTACAAAATTTTGACTTTTAGTTTATGCACGAGGCATTCTTGTTTATTTCTCTTTATGGCCAAAAGACCACCCCCGCACAGCGCATTAGAATATTGATTCAATTTTCAATATCACAGCTGAAACAGGTACGAACTATCTATGAAAAATAAACAAGTTGCAGTTCAGGAAAAATTCTGTGAATGCCATTTATCATTTCTTGTGTTGTAAGCAGCTTAAATAAACAGGGAAATAAACAGAGAAGGAGAAAGAATTATTGAATGCATTCAATGTCAAATTGACCTTTACCCATTTCCGGTTAAGGTATTAAAATCTATTTAAAATTTCATTTTAATAGGCATGGCATAACCGTATCAATTTGATCTTAAATAATAAAATTGTACCACTGTCACAGCGTTAAATAAACCATAAAACAGAAGCAAGGACTCTGGCTAAAACGTCAATTTTATTGTTATATAAAAGGTATTATGTTTTTTATTATAAACAATATATTTAGGAAGTTATCGTAGCTAAAATTGTAAACAATTTTGACATCTTAGAGCTTCCCCTCTTTACTATATATCATTTTTGAGTTCAGTGTATAAAGCAGTCACGAATTGCAGGGTATGTTAGCTTCGGTGATAGCCTTTGCCTGCTAGTTATATATAAGCTTAGATTTATTTGAGAGCCAATTTCCAAAGTTCAATGCTCAATTCAATATCACAATTGACGCATTTCCTTCCGAAAATGTACGAGAAATGGCTTTTCGAATGAGTTTTCGAGTTAACAAGACAAATTGTAAAAAAGAACCAGAAGAATTAACAAGAAATATGAATGAGACGAAAGTTTTGGGGAACAAAAATAAAGAACATAAAACCAAAATATTCAAATTTGTTATTCGGTTATGAATATACTCGAATACGCTGTGAATATGTGTGTGTGTGGTGGGTGGGTTAATTTCAGGCTTTCTTTTTATGATCATCGCCGTCATCGCTTTCATTTTGCATCCATAACAATGAGTGGGCGAAGTCGGATACCGCCCTCGACTGCCCACAGCTATTTGGCCAAAAGCAAAGCTATATAGCGGAGCTTTTTGGCCACTTCTAGATATACAGATATATAGATATATGTACAGAGATCGGCTACCTACGCCGTAAAGGAATATCGTGCTTTTTCGGCTGTGTGAAATGAAATGAAATGAAATGGCAAACGCTGAAACGAGTAAAATTGGTGAGGAGAATTTCGAACGGTTGGCAGTTTGAAAAAATTCTTCGTTGAGGATAGATCGCTATTTTTTAGGAGTAAAGCAAATTGTAAGCCAACTGAAATATGGATAACCAATTACTTTCAATATATAATTATAATGAATGAATATCTGTGTGTTTGTGTGTGGAATGTGAATAGAAAGTGAATAGAACTCTCATTTGAATGAAGAAGATAAAACAGACTCTGTGCCGTTAACGTTTTTCTCTTTAACTGGGCTAAGCAACCAATTGGAATTATCATATATCGAATATGAATACCAAAGAGAAAAGGCCGATTATATAAGAGCCTCAGACATTTGACACCAAAGTGAATCAATTTTTGTGAAGTGTGCAATTTTTATGATTAACAGCGAATCAAATGAATAAAAATTAAATAAAATTAAGCGCTTAAATTTGCTCTAAATTAAAGCACAGTCTAAAGTCTAATGAACTAGACTATAAATTAAAAAAAAAAACAGCAGATTTTGGCGTCGCTTTTTAGAAAAAAAAATAAATAAAATAAAATTCAACTCAAGGACATTTAAAAATAACGCAAATTTAGCTGCAGCTCGCGTCGATCTTCGTCACTCACACACACACACACACACACACACATTTGTATAACAGATATAACAGATAGATATAGAATTTTGCTAGCTTCATATATATATATATATCTATACACACAGAGAGCGTGAAAATATCATAAAAATTGTATTATACATGCGTATACTGACGTTCCGAGAAATGAATTTATTTTTAGTGATTGATCTTGTTGTAGATACTATATAATATATAATATATAGATATATATATAGCGATATACAATGTATTTTATATGCGAGTATTTTATAGTAAAATTTTCAATTTGTAAACTCTGCTCTGCTCTACAAACTGGCACACAGTCTGTCTGTTTATTTTCGAATACTGAGCACAGGCAAAATCGCCGAGTCAGACAAAGATTTGGATCGAAAAAAGTATCTACTGAATTTGTATCTGTTTCTGTGGCAAATCTCGTGCCTGCTGACATTTGAACAATCGTAAAACAGAGCGAAAAAACGTGCGAAAAAAACAAAAAAGAAAAAACAACTGCGTTGACAGAAAACATTTCAAAAAAAAATAGTGCAAAGAAGGAAATTAGTGAAAAATTTTGAAAATTCTTAACTATATTTTGGCAAATTTTCTGTGTAATTTTACAGCGAACGAGTTCAACGAATATTTCTTGTGCTTTGAAAGACACAAATCAACAAATCGATCAAAATGTTCAAGAGTCATTTGGAAATGATTGGGCGCAATGAGAGCCCCAGCAAGAAGGCCAAATTCTGGCAATCCTACATCAGATCCCTGAAGGGTAAGCGTTAAATATATATATTTAAATAATAAATAAAATATCAGCATAAAAGCCAAATAGATAGCGTTTATTTTTATAGACTTAAAAGCTGTTGGTGCTACATAAATAGCACAGCCGCAGCAGGCAGCAGCAGGCGGCAGCATATAGAATTTTGCTCTATTTTCTTGAGTTTTCTTTTTGGCAGGTGTCATATGGAAAGCTTGAACACTCGGAAAAGCTTTCTTTAAATAATATCGGGTATATAATGTTTTTATATATATATTTATATATATATCTATATTGAAAATATTTTAACTATGTGCTCATGAGCCAAACAAAGCGAAAAAATGTGGCTGCGCCAAGGCAAAATATTTAGGCGATCATATAGAAAATACGAATATACGAAAATTCGACTATACCAAAATGAAATCAACATTTTGGCATTGAGCCAAATAGCTACAAAATTCTCGAATCGAATGAAGTAATCGAATGCAAGCATATAATCGAGTATAATCATATAAGGATGGTCAGCTAAAATACATATATATATTTTGTTGAAGGGAATAAACTGAATAATAAATAAACTGAGCAATAGAAAGGGTTTGCAAACAAATAAATGGGTTAAATATATATATAATTAGGTGAATTAAACAAATTAAATGAATTGGCAAAGAGCTAATAGTCCCAGTAAAAAGGAGAAGCAAATAAAAATGGCCATAATAGAAAGGTGGTAGGTAAAAGTAAATAAATAAGGAAAAGGTTGCAAGTTCAGCATAAATAAAACATATTTTTATTAAGTAAATATAAGTAAATAAATAAATAAATATAGCAGGTATTTGTATCAATACCAATATATTACAATGAATAATACATAATCTTTTGCCAACTGAAAAAAATCAGCTAAAAATAAAATAAAATTAAGTAAAGTAGGAGCAGAGCTTAAAT
This sequence comes from Drosophila repletoides, assembly GCA_018150835.1. NCBI lineage: Eukaryota > Metazoa > Arthropoda > Insecta > Diptera > Drosophilidae > Drosophila > Drosophila repletoides. Next base: position 1,498,925 of record JAECWQ010000202.1, read on the forward strand.
TAATTGAATTCCTATCAAAAATAGGTCAACATAGTTTGGCATAAATTGGCAAATTGCTCTAAACAGTCAGCTAAATACAGTAGACAGCTTCTCAGTAATCTTAGCCCTTACGGAACACTGGCTAGTTGGTCTCTAAGCTGCTAGACTCTTGGCAACACGACTCCTAACGAGTTCTGTAGAAGAAACTGTAGGGCATTTCCCCAGCATTAAGCCCTAGACGACCAAAGTGTCTTTAGAAAGTGGTCAAAAGGGCTCCCTTATGAGCTAGTAACTTCGACCTACCAAGGCTTAGTCCAAACAGAATAGCCTCATTTATAAAGGCTTAGGAATGGTCCGCTTTCTGGCCCAGAATACAGACTGTAAAAATAAGCGAAAATTAGAACCTATTTAAAATAATAAAAAGACCAGACCAAAAACCCAAATTACAATATGGAAAATTAGAAATTGTGCTACTTTTTAGAGACGCTTCCCAAGCATTCAATTTAATGTAATATAAATAAATAATATGAAGAAGAAAATAGAAGACTATTTTAATAATCCAATGCTATTTTTATGTATTTTCTCTGTGTAGGTTCCGAGGACATTCGCGCCCATGAAGCCCCACGTGCCTCTCGCCCATACAGCTCGTACCTGGACTCGCCCACATACAGGAGCATCTACGATGAGCCAGCCACGGCCAATGAGCGCGTTCAGTCATCTGGCTACAGATATTTGCCCGTGAGCCGTGATACCTACGGCTATTCGCCACGTGCGATCTATGATCATCATTACAGCAGAACAAGTAAGTTAACTTGGTTAAAACAATTCTACCTTATACAGCCAACAGTAACCCGCCCGCACAATTATAAACCAGCTTTTCTTTTATATATTTGTTTTTTTTTTAATGGCTGACTCATTGAATCATGCCGTCAATCAATCAATCAATCAATCAATCAACCAGTCACGCAGTCAGTCAATCAATCACTCATCTGGCTTGCCAAAAAATTACGCTGATTTCATAATTATATAAATAATTAAAAGAAAAATTCAAAAAAAAAGTATAAAATTTAAAGTATTACGTCAATGATATTCTGTGTTTTTTTTTCCTGTAGTATTTGTGCGCTGTGTGAATTGTTTTTGGCAAAGGCCCACAAAAGAAAAAAAGAAGAAAATATTAGAAGAAATATACACAACACATGTTCATAAGCTCGTTGCTATATATCACATATATATTTTCATATATATCTGTATGTTTCGGCGGTATATAAGCAATTTTCTCGTGCGTGCTTCGTATCAAATAACTGAGGCATACAATTTTAGATACATCTTTTTTCGTGATTCTTTTTTCTTTTCTCTTTTGTTTTAAAGTCCATTTCCTGCGTGACCCTCTCACCATTCTGTTTATACCTGATATATATATATATACATATATATATACACACGAAAACATATCCCTAACTGGCGCCCCTCAGTCAAATGTACTTTTTGTTTGTCGAAACTAACCAATTTTTTTTTTCTCTTTTTTTCTCATAAATGTTTCAGAAAATACATAAATGTTTGTCGTCAAAAATATGTAAAGAAAAACCATAAAAAAAGAAAAGAAAATTTTTAAATAATATATATAAAAAATATATCTTTCAACGCAGCGCACTACAAAAACAAAAGTTTTTTCTCTTTAGGCAACAGTTTTTTCTTAGTTGATATTTTTAGTAAATATTAAGAGAGGAATTAGCTCTCAGAATGATTTATAGTAATTCTCTTGGCTGAAATTCAATAAAATAAAAATTTTTTAACAATTATTTTCGTGCCGTTTCGTGTATCCATTCGAAATTCATGACATTCATCAGGTATTTGATATCATTTAGAAACCAGAAACTGCATCTTCATTCTTCATGCCTCAATCTCAATTTAATTGCAATTAATTTTCCAATTATTAAAGTTTAATTCTTTTTCTTTGCCGCTGCTTTATTATAACATTTATAAAACGCTTTTTTTGTGGATAAATATCGTACGTATATCCAACTGCTTGTGAATATGGGAATATAACGCATACGCAATGTGAGCCCCAGTTTAATTTGATTTCTGTCTGCTAAAATGTAAGCATCTTTTACTTTTTGTTGTTCGTTTTCTTTCTTTATTAACACATATATTTTAATTAAGAATAATTTAATTAATATTTTTCACTTTCTTTACGCAGTTCCAGCTAACTATGACGCAGAGAAGGCCTGGAATGATCATTTGAAGCGCATGCAAGAAATTGAGCGCAGGTGCGTACAAAAAATAGTGAAAATTTAGAAAAAAATACTAAAAATTCTAGAATTGACTGAGCTAATTTTGTATTTTTATAAATATTTTTTTAAATTTTTATTAGATACCCATCTCGCTATGGTCTCTACTTGAGAGACAAGCCACTCACACCTAACTCTTTGGTGCCTTTGGAATACGAGCCAGAGGATAAACTGTTGACTGAACTCAACAAGGGTAAGAAAGACATTTTTTAAACAATGCCCAAAAAAACAAAAACACAACAACAACAACAAAAACATCAAAAAATCAACGAAAATTGCAACGAAGAAGATCTAAGAAAACTTTACTTGTAAAATTACAAAATGTAAGCACGAAAAAATAGCAAAACAACATCAAATTCGAAGAACACAAAACTCAGCGGAATTTTTTCAAATTCAATCAAATTACAGACAAAAAAAAACATAAAAATATTGAACACCAAACACGAAACTTGACGGGCAAGTTTTAAAAAATATTTAGAAATTTGCTCTGTCCAAGTTTCGAAACGATTTCTATAACAAAATAATGCTTAATCGAACGATATCTTTAACACTGTATCATATACTTATACTATATTTTGCAGCTATTAAAGTTTGAAGCGCTGAGCGTTACATTCGAACAGAAAAAAGCTGGTTAGCTTTAGTAAATTGTAAAATTATTATGCAGAAATTGTTAATTTTAATTAATTTAATTTGTCTGTAAAAAGAATCCAGCCCCCAATATAGAAAAACTAAAGAAAAAACAAAACTGAATTTCGTTAAATGTTTCATTGTATGATATGATGCTTTATTTAATTTTTAACTTATTTATACAACAACAACCAAAAAAAAGAAAGGAAAGAAAAAACCGAAAGTAATAAAACCAAACAAAACATTTATAAAAAACCAACCAATAAATCTAATTTTAATTTAGACATATCATTTAATATTATAATATAGTCAAATAAAACCATTTAACAATCATCGATCGATCGATCATCCATAGAAAATCCCATCCCAGAGCCACAAACTACTCTTAAGCCTTACCCATTTTTTCTAACAGCGCTGTACCATAGAATCTCTGACCGCAGCTAAAGAGTTCTCGATCGAGAGAGTGCCCGATATATATATACTCTATATATATATATATAGGCTGCCTCTTTTTGTTCTGAACACTGGCTCTAGACTATTAACAAAATGAAGATATTAATAAAAAAGAATTAAATATAATAAAAAAAAACTGTGTTATATATTTTTGAGCAATTTTTCGTTGTGTTGTCTTCAAATTAATTAATTTAATACTGTAAAGTTTAATCGTATCATTTAAATTAATACTTTTTCTGTTCGTCCTTCCACGTCGTCCCGTTCTATGTTTCTCATCTCTCGTTCTTCGTTGCTCTCCCCGCAGCTCTCTCACACAATTACAAATTACTAAAACAAAAACATAGATACTACATACACTGTGCGGTGCCTGTAAATAAACTGCCAAAAATCAACTAAAACCTTTTTAAAACAAATGAAATATTTAACGAATTATTTTGTTCAATGTATTTCACATTCCATTTTTTTCTACAACATTTTCGGCAGTATGTCAAAATTTGGAAAGGAAAATTTTCCCTAATTGTTTCGTGCCACACAGTTTTTGTAATTTTGTACTATGGATTTTTGTTTAGTTTTTCGATATTTTTTGTCTATCGATATTTCGATATTTAAACATCGTTGGTTTTGTTGTATTTTTTGGCGACTATTTCGGTAAGTACTTACATTTTCTTTTACTTAAACATTCAGTGGAGATTCCCTTCGATTTTGAGCTGTAAAAGCAAAAGAATTAAATTCAATTAAAGAATCAGATCTTTAAAAAGGAAATTCAAGTAAAAAACTATCTGAAAAAAGCATTGTATTATTCACCATTCACACAAAATTCGTCAGAAAGTTATAATACCCTCTGTAAGGGTATACAAAAAATACTATTTGACTAAGTAGTTTCTTAGAAAACCATCATACAACAAAGCAAAAGTAGCTGGAAATTCTTTTCCTCAGAAAAAGTACTGTGGAGCGTACTCTTCCCAGCAGATTTTATTCTGTCCCTTCTGACGCGTTTTCCCAGCTCCACTGTGTATATATAATATATATATATAGTATATTATTGACGTAGTTTGCCACATTGCATCATGCAAATGACATGAGTAGCAACATTCTTACGAGCCTTAAAATGCGCAAAAATATGCGTACGTGCCTTGAAAAATGTCAAAGGAAATCAGACAGGAGCTCTCCAGATTGTCTGGCCTGTCAGTACCTTCTCTCTGGTTCGCCTGCGTATATATATATATATATATATATATTTATATATATACTACTTTTTTTTTATATTTCCTTTCTGGCTTATTGTATGCGGTTGTGTGCAGAAGCTGAAATAAAATTGTACTTTGAGCAGCTGCTAGTTTTATTATAATGATTTAAAATAGGGCTGCTTCAAGGTAAAAAACTTAAAGTAATTTAAAGACATTAAGCTTATCCAGAATTATCACTGAAATATCCTTTCCAATATTCCTTATAAACACAGAAGAAAAAGTAGTCCACATTTAGAGACAATTCTCCCAATAGAAAATCAAAAGTGTTTTATTTAAAGAAAGCCTTTTGGTACAAAGATATTTTTTCTAGAAAATGCTTCCCCTGTTCTTTAGACTGTTTTTTATTTCCATAAGAGTTTATGTTGTGTTTTTTTCCATGTTTAATATAATATTCGAAATGCTGCTCACATCTTTTGTTTGGTCCTTTAATTTTAGGTTTACCTTCCGAGAACCCCTAGTCGTATACTTAATATTGCTAAAACTTGTTATAGAATTTCCCAGGTATTATAGGGTGTTATATTTTTTCTTTTTTTATATATACTATTACAGCCCGTCGCTCGGCCTCGCCGTTCCGCCCCACGCGCAGCACCCGCGCCGGCAGCGAGCCCTATGTGCCCCCACCAGTCTACTGGAATCGCGAGGGCAGCGTGCCACGTGGCGGTCCCTCGGTGTTCGATCGTGCCACAAGTCTGGCTCCGTTCACGCGACCAAGCTTCCGGGCCAGCTCGTTGGAACCGTTGGATGAACTCTTTGAAAGTAAGTTGCCAGCAATTGCTGAGGCTGAGGCTGCAACTAGGCCCAGTTTTTTTGAGCGTGCCGGCTCGCCTAGTCCCACTCCTGTTAAAGCCGGTCGCTGGGGACCACGCCCCACTGAAGTCGCCTACGATGCTGAGGGTAAAAATTTCAAAATCTAAATCTAAATTTGTGTTCCTAAAAAATAAGAAGAGACGAACATTTCTTGTTGTTGTTAACCTTATTTATTTTTCTTTGGCTTTTCTTCTATAAATGAAGGTTGACAACGAACGCGTGGAAAGATTTTATGCCATATTTTTCGCGATGCGTTCGAATTGATCAAGAATTTCATATTTGGCTTTTACCCAAAAAAGTATTATTGTATAGAGCTGTCAAAAAAGTAGATTGATCTATAAAAAATCGATATTTATAATGAAAAATAATCGACCGCTCAAATATCGATAGTATCGATAGTTGCCTTTTTGACAGCTCTTTTTCAATGTATTGCCAACAGCATCAGCAATTGGAAAATGCAAATATTTGTTGCCCAAAAAGTAAGCGCCGTGCTTTAGAGTCTAAAAACCAAACAGTATCCACTGCTATCCGACTTTTATAGCTTTTTGAACCTGCTTCCCGTAGCGCCTGGCTCTCCACTCTGTACTCTATCTACCCTCTGTCTCTTCCTGTTTCTCCAATCATTTTTGGTAATTTTTCCACTACGAAAATCCCACATACGCATGGAAAATATCAAGAAAAATTGTTTATGTTAAAGCGTTGTCTTTTCTTGTTTTTTTTTTCCATTCAATTTTGTATTTTAGTTTAAAAGCAAAGCAAACAATATTTTTCTTTCTGCTCTTCTTGTATACATTGCAACACAACAACAACAACAACAACAACTACAACAAAAAACCAAAAAACAAACAAAATTCTCCAAATTTAACTATAAATAATACAAAAATTTGATGCTACTAAACTGAAACACCTGAAATAAAATGCTACGTCGAACCCACAAAAATAGGACTACCAATCTTCCATCCACGCAATCGCTTCCGGGATCTGTTGAGCCCCAGCCCAAATTTGCCCGTCTCGTCGATTGTGCGTGATCCCTTCTGGTGGGATGTGGATGATCTGGTGCCTTTCCGTGCCACCTCGGTGCCACGTGGCTCCAGCCCTGTGGCCAGGGATTCGTATTTGTCGCCGGTGAAGAATCGTTATCTGTGGTCCAAGCACCCCGCCAGACCCTTGACACGTAAGTAATCTTTGCATGAAAACCGCAATGTACAGATTTTGAAACTCCACCCCCCGAACTGTATATACTACGCTGTATAGCACCCTGTATATATTTCAGCAAAAGAAAAGAAAACTTACTCCACAAATTAAATGAAATTGTTTCGAAAATGTTTTTGAAAAAGCATGAGAAATGCGTATCATACTCTCAGTAGTAAACTGAATTTACTAGTTTCTAGCTGCCCCTCCCTCCCCTCGAACGTATCTTTTTTTTAATATATTTTAACATTATAAATTTTTATTTTATTTACATTTATTTGCCATACACAACAGCTGAGGCAGAGGATTATTTCTAAATCAAAATCTAAATCAAAAAAAGAAAAAACAAGCAAAAACCAAAAAAAAATCGTTAGCTCTAATAACAAGCGACGCTATATTTCATATAGCACTTCTGTAATTATTTTGTACTTTAATTTACATATAAATTACATACAATAACGAAACGCAATACAAAACAAATTGGTAAGAATTTTATATGGATCATCATCCCTCCCTTCCCCCCGCCCCACACACAACAGCATGTCAAAAATTTGGCTCAAGTACTACAAAAGCTGTACCAAATTTATACCGTAGAACTCCTAGCAGTAGAAACATTCGAAAATCCACCCCCCACACATGATAACCCAGTGATAAAATTGTAGAAACTATATAAAAAATTGTGATTAACCTTGTAGAAAGTTGTTTTTTTTGCACGCATATTTAGAAACCTATTTGTTTTAAATTTCACAATATTATTGCAATTATTGATAAATTATTTTTGAAAACTATTTTCGAAACAGCTCACCGCTCAATTTTGTAAACGAACGAAAAACGAACAACAAAACAACAAACAAAATATGAAGATCAACAAAAACAACACAACGAATGCATCAATGGGGTCCCCAAAAAAAAAAACACTTTAAAAAAACAACGACTAGCTTTTATTTCCCATTTAAGAACCGGAAATTAGTAAAAGTAGCTAAACTTATTTGTAGTCTCAAAAATCCTCTACAACGATTGAATTTTTTCAAAACTGCCAGCCCCGAATAAGAACAGGGGCTGACCTCCAACTAAATAAAGAAAATAAAAAACTAATGCCAAAAAGTGCGTACTTCCCGTAGTAAAAACAACAACATAATAATAATAATAAAAAAACTCTCAATAAAGTTTTTATTTTCAATTATATTTTTTAATTTTTATCTCATGTCTCTTAGCTTTTAAGTGCAAGTATATAAAAAAAATGAAATCGATTTACATTTATTATAATAAAAAAACAAAAACGAAACCAATTTAGTTATGCGCTGCTCCAGAACCACCGAAGAGCGCCATAAATTGTTCCTTTTTTGTATATTTTAGACGCTATATTTATAATAATTACATGTATTGAAAATTACCAAAGAAACTCGAATTTAAATTTACTTTGAGTTCACAGGATACGTTTATATATCTGCCATATATAAAAAACAATTACAACGTCTTAGCATATTTTCATTTTGTAATTAAAACTATAAAATATATAAAAAAAACTCTGGAAAAAAAATAAAAAACACTTCTCAAAAACCCAAAAAAAAAAAGAGATTTGAATATTAATATTATATAAATTATTGTATTATATTAAATATAAATAAGTTGGCCGCCTTAAATGAATAAGTTGGCAGGGCAGCACCTCATTAAACTTTATTTGAGGTTGCCAGAATTTCGCATGGATTGCATGGTAAGAGGTGGCAACACAGTGTAAATATTTATCAAGTGAATGAAATGGCTAGACAACTTTATAAATATTTGCCATGTAGATGGAATGACACAGTAAGTTTGGCCAGTTGCAATTAATCTTAATATGCGCAAACTGAAATCGAATTAAAGTAAATGTTGGCATGTTTTAATTGAGACCACAGCCTGGGGGTCCTTTTATTAACAGTGTCAACTGAACTAGAAAAAAAGAAGTGGAAAAATATGAATGAAATAGTTTCGTACACGCAGCCAGTTTACTGCTGACCTTAATTAATTTAAAACATCTGAGAAGCTTAGTCAACTAATGGACAATTCTGTCATACTCGTAGTACCCATTCATGTTTCCATTTCTTCTGCTGTCATTTATCTTTTCATTTACTGCCTGGCTTTTTTTCTAGCCATTTCTATACCCATTGAAAGTGTGCAGCAGAAAAGGGCATATTGTTTTGTGTATACTCCGAAGGAGTATTAACTGTTTTAGTTCTCAATGAATTTGTTTTAAGGAGGAACTTGGGTATTATAAAATTTATTAAGTATTTTGGGTACTGCGTACAGAGTATCTCCTAGTCGTGCACTCTGACCTAAACTCCTCATTCCTGTCGTTTTTTTTGTACTTTGACGTTTTTGGCGTTTAGCACGCAATTGTTTCGCACTTTTTGCGCTCGTTTGCTCCTGTTACATATACACTTTTTTTTTTTTGACTGAGTCTGCAATGAGTCCTTGTATTCCTTTTGGATATGCACACGCTCCTTTGTGTACGAGAGGAGCCTTCAATTTTTCGTTTCTTTATTGTTTGCTGGTCATTTGCTACTTTTTGACGTGCCTTTTCCTTCTCATTGTTGCTCTATTCTATCCCACTTTTCTATTTTTCTATTTAATTATTGATTCATAGCATTGCCATACAGCCAGAGGTCATTCAATGTCAATTACATTGACTGGAGCCTTGGAGTCTTGCTCTGCTCTTTGGAGATTTGATATTGCAATATTTCAATTGCTTTTTAACAGTCGTTAATTTTTTTCTTTTTATACCCTTGCAGAGGGTATTATAGCTTTGACACGAAATGTGCAAAGCTTTGAAGGAGGCAACTCTGATCGGCGCATTTTTTACATAAGTTAATTTTAATGATAAAGATAAGAGCAATGTCAAATCGTAATATTGGACACTCTTTAAAACACGATTTTGGGCGAGCGATAGCGAACTTGTAAGAGCAATGCCAATTCACGATGTTCAGTACTCTTTAAACTCTTCCATGGAATATTTCCCCTTAAATCACTTGCTCTCTTTTGGAAGTCGAGCTTTGAGCTTTTTGAAGGAGGAGTAGATCGTAGAAGAAAGCACACAAATCAGTTGTATTTCGTCCATTGAGCAGTAAGTGTCGGGGTGAGAGGCTGCGATTTTTAATCGGTTTTTTTGGTAATAATTTATGTGTATAAAAACAAATAAATAGGTGTAAAGTGTTAGTGTGCAGTTTTATTATTATGTGGATCCCTAATTGGCGTTTTTTCAAGTGCCCTACTTATGCTTTTCTGCAAAAAAAAACGCAAACGCCAGATTGTGCCGTTATTTCTTTTTGGGTCCGTTTTGTGCGTTGCTTTCGTCAATGGAAATTTTGAGAGATGGATTGGAATGCAAGTAAGTGAGTTTTTATTCTCTCTTAAATCGATTATTCTATTATTCCAATAGTTGGACTATTATTTGCTATTGAACAATTATTTATTTATTTAATATATTTTTTATTATCTATTTAGTGTTGCAAAAACTTAAAAGTTAGATATGCGAGTTGTCTGATTAATTAATTTGATTCATTAATTTTTTTCTTTTTATTACCTTGCTTTGACACGAAATGTGGAAAGCTTTGAAGGAGGCAACTCTGATCAGGTAATTTTTTACATTAGTTAATTTTAATGATAAGAGCAACGCGAAATCGCAATATTCGCCACTCTTTAAAAAACGATATATTCCCCTTTTGAGTCGAGCTTGTAAGAGCAATGTCAATTGACGATATTCATCCAAAGAGCATTTATAATATGCTCTTCGGATATTCAAAACTTTTTAAATTACTCTTTGAGAGGGGAAATTTATGAGCACTTTCTTGAGTTACTCAATAATTTGCTTGGAATATTTCCCCTCAAATAAGCTGCTCTCTTTTGGAAGTCGAGCTTTGAGCTTTATGTAGAAGGAGTAGATCGTAGTAGAAAACACAACACGACAAATCAGTTGGATTTCGTCCGTTGAGCAGTAAGCGTCGGGGTGAGGCGATGCGGTTTTTAATCGGTTTTTTTTTTGGCAATAATTTGTGTGTATAAAAACAAATAAATAGGTGTAAAGTGTTAGTACGCAGTTTTATTAAAATACGGATCACTAATTTTTGTTTTTTCAATTGCTGTTCCTCTTTTTTCTGCCAAAAAAAAAGCGCAATCGCAAACGAATGATTGTTCCGTTACTTTTTTGTATGTTCCTTTTGTTGCTTTCGTCAATGGAAATTTTAAGAGATGGATTGGAATGCAAGTAAGTCAGTTTTCATTCTCTCTTAAATCTATTATTCTATTATTCCAATAGCTATATATATTTATTAGTATTTATTTTGGGATGCAAAAGTTTAAAAGTTAGATATGTGAGTTGTCCGATAGAGAGGTAAAAGTGAGACTGCACTGTTATCGATAGCCGGATGTGAATGCTTCTGCGATCACTAGAAGACAGGGTTGTACAACTTTGAAAGAAGAGCACCGACTGAGTAGTACAAGGAGCAAAAAAAAAAAAATAATCCAAGAGCAAGTTAGTCTGCAAGGGTATGTAGTCTTCGGCGCGCATGTGCTTTTTGTTTTTTGATGTGTCCCTTGATGATTTAGCAAGTGTTTGTTGATCCTTTGTTCGCTTTCAAAACAAAACAAAAAAAAAAAATGTTTGCCCAGTCATGTAGCGAGTTTTCCCATTGCCAAAAGCATTTAATTAACAATTTATTTTCCATGCCAATTTTATTTTTATTTTTCATTGGTTGTAAAACAAAAGAAAGAAAAAAGTGTAGAACGCTTTTGAGGGGGCTCAAGCGAAAATATTTGCTAAGTGCTTTATAATTCGGGTAGCATGATTAAAAGTATGTGGAAACAAGATTAAAATGCTTAAGCCCAAAGTATTTTTTGTAAGCCTTGGTAAGCCCACGTATGCATTTCGCTGATTAACACATTTTAAATGGAGAAAATTCCTAGGAAAACATTTTACAAATTTTCCCAAAATAAACAGAAAAAAATAAGGCATGTTTTATATACTTTATAAGGTTTGCTTTAAATTAAGTAAATGTCCTTGAAGCTTCTACTACTTACTGCTATTTTTGTAGACTATTTACTTGGCAATATGTTGCAGCGTTTTCAAGTGAATGTCTTTGACATCTTCAACTTTTTGTGGCAAGTTCAAGTTGCAGCTTCAGCAAAGCTTCAACTGCCTTGACCCACAAGTTGAGCAACAAAAAAGTGCGGCTTGTTATCGGTCAAAATGCTCAAATTGTCATTAGCAGGGTATTAAAATTACATTGTGAGGTTTGTAACAGAAGAAAGATAGAGCAATAAAAGTGAATATCTTAAAAAATATATATTTTTTAATATTCTTAGAAGGCATGGGAGGCCTAGGAATGGATATAAAGGCCTAGGTGCTTGAGACGGTTTTATTTCTATTCAATTTTTTTTGAAGAAAATTCCAGAAAGTTTTAAAAAATCCTTATAAAATTAGAAATACATAAAAAATGATACGATTTCCCTTGAAAAATCAAACTTTTTCCTATACTTTATATGACTTCCAATACTAAAACGCGCTTCTGAAAGAGTATACAAAATTCTGTGTTGAGCAAAAAATAAAAGGATTTGTTTTGTGGCTTTTTTTTGAGGTTTTTCGCTTTTCGACGAAGCCTGTTGCTGACGGCAGGCATTCTGGACAGCTTAAGATTTATAAGTATTTCTTTGGCCGGAACTTTTGTGGGCCATCAAAAGCACGTGTGCTTGAAGCGTTGTCCAACGCTGACAGCTACTGTTACTGCTAATTGGTATGGGCGTAAGGCGTGAGGGCGTGGCAGCTGCTTGATATGCCTGTCACATATGTCAGAGCCCAGAAAACAAAAAAAAAAAGAAAACGAAAAACATTGCCAGCTTTTAAGCGCACGCACTTTCCACTTTTGTTGCTGTTTCCGTTTCCGTTTGAGTGAAAAAGGATTTAATTGCTTAATAATGTTAAAGTTGAAAGAATGTAAAGTCTCAATGCAGCCGAGCATTTAATTTTTCGTCTGCCCCAGTGAATTTCGGGTCAAATTTTTTAATTAGTGCCCAAGAGGAGTCTACAATTAAATCATCAATGAGCAGAATCTGAGTGCGGATTCACAAAGCGCTGATTGATGCTTCATGTCAAAAGGGCAAAAACCAGACAGACGAGTTCCGAACCCGAAAATGCTCAATTAAAATTCCCCTAATCGAAAGAAACACACACAATGGCTTGAAGGATGTTTCAATTGGGGGTAAGTCCTTTCGACCAGACCAGCAGAGAACTGTCTTGAACTGTCTACAATAGAATTTGTGTTTAGTTAAACGATGATTCAGCTTTAATTATTGTTTTCTTTTGTGCTTTAAGGGGGGTTAAGTGTTTCATTGAAGGTTAAATTAAAGTTAATGATACACTGATGTTGATACAGTATAATTTAAGTAGTTTGAGTTGGGCCTTCTCTGAACTCAGCTAAAGTTTCATAAAAGTTAAATGTTCCCAGAATTTTTGCTTTCACTGCAAGCAGCTCTTCTTTCTTTGCCAAAGCCAACAAAGTATAGTTTCGCCTCAGCTTCAGCTGAACTTTAACAGAGGAATACTCGACTATAAGGTATCCTGTAAGCAAGACCATTTATTCATGTCAGACTCTTTTTTTCAGGGTATTTTAAAACCCACAGCTCAAAAGGGTTGAACTCAGCTGTTGGGGCTTTAAGTGTCTAATTTTGTTCAGACCTCAGCTGAATGTTTACCACTTTTCTATCCGTATTTAGTTCGCTGAAAAGCCCTTCGCCTGCTGTTCATTTAAATTGCAACATTGCAACAGCTGTGTTTATTTCAAATGCTGCCTTAATTCCAGAAAATACACTTAAAATAAAAGTATACAAAGTTTATTTGTTCGTGAAATGCACTCTCCTTTCACTCGAGCATAAATCAAATTATTTCTAGACTAGACAATATATATTATTATTAAAATTTTAAGTATACCTTACTAAAACCCAATTTTCTCTTTTTTTTTCAGTGTAGCTGTGCTGTAACCTTTATAGCCAGCTCGGAGATTTAGTGGAACCACAGGAAACTCTGTAGCAGTAGCTGAAGCAGGAAAGAGCGGAAAAAGCAAACAACAACTCGTGACATTATCCTTGACGCACCTGTAGCTGCTCTCCTTTTTGGGGTAAGCCTGAAACTTCTATTAACTTAAATAAGTAGTAGAATGTTACGAAACTTTCTTCGTATTTTTTTTTTACTGTCTCTTTAAGCCATGGCTCTTATCTCTCAGCTTAGTCAGGGCGAATTGTTTGCATTTAACTTACTGAAAGTTTAATGTAGTTTTTCTTTTGATTTTCCCCTGGATTGCTCTACTAAATTTCATTAGCTCGAATCTGCTTTAATTTAGCTGCTTTATTTCTTCCTTCTCGATTTCCTTTTTTTTAGGTATTTGTTTTTGTTACAACTTTGATTGATTTGCCATAAGCTGATTAATGTGCCGAAAAGGAAAATTGTGAGTGATTAGCAGCAGTAAATTTTTGTGGGATTCATTTTGTTAAGTGAAATGCGTTGCTTTACAGTGGAATAAATAAGCAATTTGGCTGGCTAATTTCTTTCTTAAAAAAAATATTGAAATTATATTTTGAATGTATTAATATCTCTTTCCTAAATTTCTTAAAAATATCAATTGAAAACAGAATCCCCATCTATTAAAAAAATATTATAAAAATTAGCTTGAAACAGTAAAAAGTAAAGTAAAATATAATTTTATTTCTGAATATTATTTTTTTTATGTATTTCAATATTTTAGCAGCTCAAAAATAAATAATTTTTCCTACAAAATATTAATTTCATATATTTTAAAATTAAAAGAAAAATACGCTTCACTTTAAAGCTGGAAAATATGAAAACTCGCCCACTGTTGCAGCCAAATTAGTCAAGTTTAGAAACTTTTTTATAGCCATCTATCATAGGCATATTATTTAACACTTGGCCGAGACATTAGCTGCAAATTTATGCGCAGTTTCAAAGGCAATTGGCGCGTTTTGTTCGCGGCTTTCACAGTGTCACAGCTGCCAAACAGAATCTGCATGAAACGAAGGTCAGGTTCTGCCAAAAAAAAAATTCTTTGCCAAAAATTTCGGCCAACTCAAAGCTGCAGAAAGGTTCACGGAACCGGAAGTGATTACACTATCGGGGGACACAAAAGGCAAAGCCTTTTCTTGTGGCACGTGAATTATGAACGAGCTTCGCACATAAGAGCCTTATGCGCCACCGGGCTCTTTCCGGGCTTTCCTTTTGGCCGTATGAAAGGGTTTTTCTTTTTTTTATATTTCGCCTTCTGCGAACTGGCAGTGCAATAATATTGTTTGCACAGAAACTGCTGGAAAACTTGGCAAGATTCGGTAAACAAATAAAGTCAAGCCCAAAGTTCATTATTATTGGATATTGGAGCGAATAAGTAGAATTCTCACTAACAAAGAAAAGTCTTACTAAGAGAATTTCACCATAATTGAAGACTGCTTAAAAACATTTTTCATAAAATATAAAAATAATGCTCAACAGAAGAGGAAACTCTTTTTGTAAGGATAGTAGAGTTTTTAGCTTTAAATCAGCTTTAAATCAATTTTTTAAGTAGCCGAATATATCTTGTTAGGAGCTTTCAAATTGTCTTCATTCATAGCTAAAAATTCAGCTTTATTTAAACAAAATATTCTCTACAAATTCAGCTTCATTTGAGCTTAAGTCTCACTTAATAAATGACTTAATTTTATAGTTTCACTTTATATTTGATTAATTTTAAAGCGCTTTTCCAAGTATCATTTCATTTTAATTACAATTAAAAATACAAATATTTTTTTAATAAAAATCACTCTTCAAAAGAAAAAACTGTCAAAGCGCATGAAAAATATTTTATGACAAAGAAAAAATTATGGAAAATGTCATCAGAGGAAATTTGTGTGTTTCAATTGCACTTTCCGGGGAATGTTTATTGTTTATTTATTAAACAAGCTGGAAATTGAATTGGCACTCAAATTGCAGCTGGTGTTTTCGATTTTATTTCAATGTTTTTACCCAAAATAAAATGTATTTTTTTAGCTTGAATTTAAATACTTTAAAAGTGAACTTTAAAGTGAATAAAATCGCTATTTTTTGACTTTAAAGCTTTAATTTTTGAGGCACTGTTAATAGCAGGATTGCTTCTGCCAGTGAGGAGAACCGGAATAGGCCTTTATATTTATAGAAATATTTTATTTGTGATTTGAGTGCCACTTTCTCCACATTATTCATATTATAACGCCTTTTATTCTAATCTTTTTTTTGTATATCTATTTTAAATAACAACCTTAAGGAAAAATCAGTATCTCTCACAGGATATTCTTCCTGCCAGGACACACAATGCTGGCCAATTTGCATGAGCCTTTCACACAGAAAAAAGTCATAAACAAATATACATAATAAATAAATATATATATATATATATTTGTCTATAAGTTTATGCAAATTGCTTGAATATATTTGTGTCAACTGGCAGACGTTTAAAAATGATCCTGTTCCATTTGCTGTGGCTTCTTAAAGCGCAGAAGGCGAAAAGTAAATGCAATTTGATAGCGAAAAATTGAAAAAATATGCTGCTCATATTTTCCAAATTCGAACCTGTCATTTTCCATGTTTCATGATGAATTTTCTGTTTAGGCGAGCGTAAAAATTGAAAATCAATTCGCAACCAACCGCCAGATAGATAGGCAAATGTGCACGGAGAAAAAAAGGAGAGAAAGCAGGCAACAGAAAAAAAAACATAGAAAGAAATTTGAAGGCCTTTTGTGTGTGTCGCTTTTCACGTTTTCCAAGTTTTTCCGCCAACAACCGCAGAATGTTCGCTTAGGCATTTCTCTGTTCTCTTTTTTTTAGATAGAAATTTTGGTCTGATTTATAGGCAGTGCAGCCTGGAAACTGTGCGATTTAATGCATTAATTATGCAGCTGGCTTAATTACTTTTTACCCAAGGCTAAAAGTTGCATACCAGGAAAATAATGGATGTAAAATTCATAAAATACGCCTAGCTGCGTCTATGTTTTTCTGCACTTTAATCAAGTATAGAATTCTCTTAAATTTGATTAGTTTTTGAAGGTTCAATCATTTTGTAGGATAGATTTATGTTCCGGTTTAAAGTACCCAAAAATCCAGAACCAAATGGTTTTAGAAAAGTTCGGCTTGAAGTCGGGAAACAGTAGTTATCTTCCAGGGAACTAGAGGGTTCAAAAAGATAGAACTTATACCAAATTTCTAGCCCTTATTTTGAGCTCCTGCTGTGTTGCCAGATGTCTCATTTGTTTCCCTTTAATTTTCATTTTTCGCTTGTACTTAAAGACCCAAAAATTTCCTTCTCCAGCTGTCAATGGTGGCTTCGTATGTGGGTCAACAGCAGCAGGAATACGACCCTCCTAAGTATGTACAGTGGCCTACCAGGAATTTCATTCGGGGGTTCCTTTAAAATAAGTAATTACATCTGCTGTTTCTTAAGATAACTCCATTATACAATTGCTGATTATCTTGTGGGGCTTTTGACTGATAGATCCCTCTTTGTACGCCGCTGGTCACACATATATGTACACATAAACATTTGCAAGTTATACTGCCTTTAAAGCGACTATTGTATGACACTTGGACTGTTTGTCTGATGTCTGTTGTCTGTTGGTCCTTTTGTTTGTGATTTTGTTGTCAGACAAACCCGAGGATAACAGCTTAGCAGTTCTCTTGTCGTTGTTGTTGTATCTTAATGAATTACAAGGGAAAGAGTCACTTCAAAGACGGACAGACGGACAGAAGGCAGACGGACAGAAGGCAGACGGACAGAAGGCAGTCGGCATCATTCACAATGAGACAAATCAAATTTTGGGCATACGCATCAATTGGCCAAGTAAACAAATAACAATACCAACAAAATAAACAGAAAATAGTCTCTGGCCATTGTTGATATGAAAATAGACAAGACAAGAAAATGAGAGCATAAATAAATACATATAAACTTGTTTATGATTTTAGCCAACATTTATGAGTCACTCATGGACTTTAAATAGGTCAAACAGCACAGAAAATAATGTGAATTTACTTATAAAAATCGAAGTAAATGAGAATTATAGTGTAGTTTATAGATATTATCAATTTTTCTGCAAACCTGCAAGACATTTCTTATTAATTTAAGTTAACACAAAAACTAGTAAGAAAAGTTATGCTCAGTGCCCATAAATTTGTATATGAAATAAATAATAATAATATAATAATTAAAATAATAAATTAAAAATTTTATAAATCAAGTGAAATATATCCTTAAAACAGAGTAGTTCATGCTCCACTTTAATCTTGAAAGATTGTGATGTTATAGTTATTCGATTCTGTCGGTTCCGTTAGGGAAGGCTCCTCACTTTACAAGTTCATTTATCTAGCTCAAAAACCGGCAAACAGACGGACAGACGGACAGACTAACGTACACTCTTATATCGACTTGTCTCATCGTTTTGATCACGAATATATATACTTTATAGGGTAGAAGATGGCTACTTTAATGTCTCACAACTAAGTCTATATAATATGCAAATAATTTCAATATTTTAATATTCATAAAAGGGCTTCTCCACGGACTCTTCAAAGGTACTACTTAAGTAGGGTATAGTTTAACAAAGATCAGTATTTTTTTTATAAAAGTTTTATAAATATAACTATAAAAAGTGTCTCCCCATTCGATTCTCATAAGTGTCTTAAATGGTATAAAAATTCCATTTTATTTTTTAATTTGTGATCCTTGAAGTCAATAATTCTCCTGCTACCTTATGGAAGCTAATTAATTAAACATTAAAAAGTACACAAATTTTGACTATAATATAACTAGTGATATTTCAGATACATATAAAGTTAGTAAGACTATATTTTATATTTGTTTTTTTAATAAGTAAATATAACCAGATAATTTGATAAATTGAAAGAACTTCCAGGCGAGGTTCCAAACTCTTTTCATTAGCTCACAGCGCGAGGCCTATTTTGTATTTTATCTATTCTATTTACATAGGGTTTCCACCCGATTAAACATGTCAAACACACACACACACACACACACACACACAGACACACAGTGAGAGAAGAGGGGTAAAGTGAGCGAGGTAGGCAAAGCCTAAAAGTATGCAACGCACAGCGTTAACTTTTTGAAATGCTATCAAATATTTGCCTGTCTTTTAGCCTGCGGGTTTTGTGGCTGGCATATCAATAAAACTGTCAAAAGTTGAGACAACCAGAGGCAGCCGTGTCGGAGCACTGAGCTCCTCCTATATAACATTTGCTGCGGTAAACACTTTTCAATTTTATTTCTTTCGTGTTTATTTCTCTTCGCAAAAAGTGCAAAAGCAAAAGAAAAAAACACGTCAGAGACAGAGGCGAGACTTGAATTTATTTCTTTTTGGCTCAATCGGTAAAAAGGACTGAAACTTCAGCATCAAATGGCCATTTCATTTAAAAAAGTGCAAGACAATGTACCACTGTCAGTGGGCTGCGGCAAAACCACTTAAGGCAAGTGAAATAATTTTAATTAAATCCAGCAGCAGCTACAAAACTACTGCAAGCTTATAATAAAACTGATGAACTAGCAAATACCCTGCCTACAGAAAATAGTTAAAGAAATAACGCTGCCCAAAATGTTACTCATTTTAGTAGAGTTATACAAAGGCCTAAACTTGGTATACCCTTTTTAATTTTATAATATTTGTAGCTGAAATATTGCCATCATTTTTATGTAACTAGAATATTTAGAGGGTAGAGGAATAAACGATAAAGCCAGAAATTTAAATTATCGCTTGACTGCAATTAAAAGGAAAATTCCTTGAGCTTCTCGCTTGTCGACGCCCCCCACACAAAAATCTAATGAAATTGCCAACTGTGAAATGTGTCAGGCAAAAAATATTTGGTGACGGCGTTAAGGACGCCTTAAAGTATGCTACATAATTCGCTTACTTTAATTTTGGCTTAGGCCTCGCTTCGTACAAGCTGTGTGCCCGAATAAAGTCGTCCAAAAATAATGTTTTCTTTTCAAGCAATTTAAAATTCAATTTCTGTCTACGCTTTTATTTATTTATTTTTCTTAGGCCTGCAGATTTGATTTCTTTTTTGCTTGAATATTGAGTTGAAACAGGCTTTTTTATATCCTTGTAAAAGGTTAATACCTTTATAGCTGAAAAACCATACTAATAGTTGTTTTAGTCCTGTTCGTCTCTCTCGATTCAAAAGACCCTGTAAAGGAAACTTTTCTGTTGCTCAACATAGCTCATAATTTGCTTGAAAGGGTATTTGATCTTCCGTGCGCCTAGCTTAGCCTTTTCTTGCTAGTTTTAAATAAATATGGCATATTTAAGATACCTTTTGCCTGTTGTCTGTTTGTTTTTTTGGCAAGAGATGCGTTCAATTTTGTTTACCCAAGAAAAGAGCCGAGTTTTATGACAAGCTTTTAAAAGGTTGTCAGAGGCAACTTTTGTTAGCTGAAAATCGATGGAGTATATAGAAAAACTGTTTACCTTGAGTTCAATAAAGTACTCAATAATTTGTGGCTAAAAGCCCTTTGTCTTAAATTACACAACAAAATTAAGTTTAGCCACGAAAATTAAGCAAAACACCTGCCTAACTGAGCCATAAATACATTTAAATATTTTCCTTTTCACTTAGCGAATAAACACAATAATTTGGTTAGCCAGCTGGAATTTTACCTGCTGCTTTCGTCACGCTTGTGTACTTTATTTTTTATGATAAATTAAGTAGTATAACAAGGTTCAGGCTCAGACTCAGACTCTGACTTAGGCTCAGGCGCACACGACGTATGCGCAATATTGAGGCGGCTTCGTTAAGCGGCTTTCAGCGTCTGTGTGAGCCGTAAAAAGGACATCTTCATATGTGCAGATGAGCATTTATTTTTGCGTTGACAGTTGGCATTAAAATGAAACCCATAAATATTATTAGCAGCTCTACGTATCTAGTATTTACCACGCCCCTTTTCCGGTGTGATAGACAGCAGCTTAGGGCGTATTTTCTTTCCTTTTAAGCTGCTGCGTTGCCATTTTTAAATATGTTGCTTTGGGCACTTGAAATTATTTTGTTTTGCTTTATGTTTGTTGTATTTTTTGTTTGTCAATTTCTTATTTTATTTATTGCATTTTCCTTTTCTTTTTTGCGGCTTTCGCAGCATAACATATGCTACATCATTATCCCTTTTTTTTGGCTGCCTTTCGTTTTGGCCTTTTTCCTTTTTGGTCACTTTGATTGTGGCTTTAATTTTCAAGTGATTTTCGGAACTTTCCAAATGATTTCTATTTATATAATAAAATATGCTGCATGGAATAAGAAATTCGATTTTTTAAATAATATTTTATGGATTAGATTGCAGAGAAACAGAGGGACAGGCAGACAAGCGGATAGACAGCAAATGGCTATCGTTCTAGTCAATAATATTTATACTTTAAAGATACATTTTTTGGCTTTAGATATATCAAAAATTATACTTTTAAATTCATTTATAAAATATTGTATCTTGATTATTTAAAAAGAAAGGCTTTAAAGTCACTTGAAATTCTTTTAAGCGATTGTAGACTTGTGAAACAATTTGCCCGCAACTAATTAATGGCCTGCAATTAATTAAAAATTTTAGTTTAATCAAACCAGGCAGACACTGAAAATTTGCTCAACATGTTGTGGCTTTTTTTGTGCCGAAAATAGCCAGAGAATTGCTGTAAACCGCATGGTGGGAAATTTTGACAAAAGCTTCATTCACATGTGTGCTGTGGGTTTTCCTGTTTGTTTAGTTGTAAATGTTTTTTTTTTTTTTTTAGCTGGGAAAATGCGTAAATATTTCACTTAGCCAAGCAGAGTGAGCCTGGGAGGGGCAGAAAGACGTGAAAAGCAGCCCGCAGCGCTTTTGTTTATAAATCTGTTTCTTTTATTTGCACTTTACCACATCAACTTAAATTAAAAGCAAAGCAAAGGCAAGCTGCTATAAAATGTTGGCTCTGTGTGTGTGTTTTCTTTCTCTTTTATTTTTCCTGCCTTTTTCTCTGTTACTTTTGTATGTGTGTGTGCCCCTTTTACGAGCTATTTGCCACACAGAAACATCACAGAATATCCTGTGTCCAGTTGCCACTGGGTTCTGTTTTTCATTCCTTTTACTGTCAACGGTGATTAGTTTGCATTAGTTTGAGTCTCCCGAGTTTCCATATAAATCTGTTTGCTACTTAAGCGTTTGATTTGATGGAAAAAACTTAACACAACAAATGAAAAATTTAAATCAAGTCAAGCCGCTTAAATGTCCTTGTTGCACTTTGTGTTTTTTTAGGTCTGCCCCTGGTTGAGTTTACTCAGGATTTGGTTTATTATCTTTGGCCTGGTTTTGGTTTTTCTAGCAGCGTTTTCTTGACTGATTTACTCCAGAAATAAATAAAAGTAACTGACTCTGCGTTAAGTGAATTCTTTTGATTTAAAATCACAATTTTTTCCTTAGTTATTTACTATTTAATATAAATTTATTTCAAGGCAGCAAAGGCTCATAATTTCAAGGATTTAAAAGGGAAGATTTGGTGTGGTTTCAGGCAGCTTTTGGTAGCCAAAAATTGAGTTTGCAATTGAGTCCTTAATTCAGTAAAAAACAGTTCTGATTGATTTAAAGCTTTCAATTCAATTCTGCTTCAATGAGTCCTTCACAACTGTATCGATTATTTAGGGAATTTAACATATTTAAAGCCAAATTATGCTAAATTTAACTTGATATCTATTAAAATGTTCACAAATTTCACATAATTTAAATGAGCTCTTTCAACTGATTAACATTTTCAGTGGCTTAGCAAATTTTTTAAAGACTTTTGTTGATGATGATTAATTTAACAAGCGTTGAGTTAACTTTTTCGTGGGGGAGCTCTCAGCATTAATTATGGCAAATGAGACGACAGGCACGCATCTTCATTAAAAACATGCATGCTGCAAATTAATGAGCCTTAAACGTGGCAAAAAGTCGAGCGAAACAGACGGGCCCCGTCCCCCGTTGCTGCCACATTCACCCTCAATTTTCCCTACTTTGGGCAATAAAAGGCGCGCAGACACGTGAGACAAATTCATATGAGTTTTCAGAGCTTTAATGGGGCAGCTGTAGCTACGGAGCAGCCGGCTATTAACGTGACAAACAGACAGACGGATAGAAAAAAGAGACAGATTAACAGACAGTTGAACAAGCATTTTTACTCAATCAGTGTGAGACACGCGGCGTATACGTAACTTTGTGCATTCGCTGCGTATGCGCAATATTTTATATAAGCTGCTTCTTTATGACTGCATGAATTTAAAATTGATTCAAATATTTATTTTCAAATATAACTATATAAAAAAGTGTGTATTTAATATAAGGCTAAAATGAAAATTCCTTTATTGTTTACAGCTTTTCTAATGACGAATATTCACACTGTGGAGCCATTCGCAGTGTGCTTAAATTTTAATAAGAAGCCGTCCGAAAGAAAGTGCCAACTGCTGAAGAATTTCTGGTTAAAAGTTTCACTTAACTCTTTCATTTTGGCTTTTTGTATATATATTTTGTCACTTCTTTGAGCAGCCAATTAAAGTTTAAAGAAGAAACAAAAATAAATTAAGGAAGGGACAAAAGTTCCAAGTGCTAATTTACTCAGTTTATTAGCAAAGAAAATCCTGCAGGGTTCCTAAGCCACCCTAAAAGCACGCGAAAATACTGAGTGAATATAATTTTTGTTATCTTCAAACAAAAATATTTACTTTTTAAACTTAAATAGATGGGAGTATTTAAGCCTTTCAATTATTTTATTTTTAAATTAAGTTCCGGACTCTGTAGAAATCCCCTTGCCATTTTTAAATGAATTTCTTTGCTAGTATAAAACTCCCCCTTTAAAATCTTATATTTCTCTGTTTATTAAGTAGAATATTATATTTAAAATTGATGTTAAAAATTCTTCAATCTTTTAAAATTCAAAAATAAACCTCAAAATTAATATTATGAAATTGTCTGTATGCATAATCTTTGTGAAGCATGGAAAACAATTTGCAAAGTAAGATTCCTTTTACTGGCTGAAATTGAACTCATATTCCATGCAGCAGATCTGAAAATTTCAGTACCTTCATTTCCTTTTTCGATTAGGCCTGCCCCAATAAGTCCTGCCACCCCGCAGAAGCCCAAAACAGCAATTTCATTTCGTGCCACTGATTGGCTTTCCTCTCGATGGGAGCTCTTCTGTGTGTTGCCTACTTCGCAGAGGATATATCCTTTCGAGTCCTAAGCCAGCCGAGTAACAGGTAGCACAGGTGCGTTGTAATAAACGACAAGGGGAAATGGCTCAGATGATGATATTCCAACCCAGTAACAAGGTGCAAATTTTCTCTTTGCATTTAGCAAAGTTTTACCCTTAGTATCTTGGTAACGAGGCAAAGCTGATGCTCTCCTCTCTGCTAGCCAATTGCCTTTTAATTATACCAAAAGCTGATTATGCAAATAGGCGCTTCGAATACTTGAATGCTCGTCCTTAAACATATGAAATATGATATTGATTGGCGGTTTGAGCCGCTGCTTATTAGTTGTTTTGCCTAACTAAATTAACCACAAGCAGCTGCTATTAAGGCCTTATTCAATTTTAATGATATAAACAGGAAAATAGTCAAGGACTTCTTGGTCAAACTATTCTACCAGGAGAAAGACTGAAAATGCTTTGAATAATAATTTTGAAAAATTCGTGGAATTATTAATAGATTTTTGAAAAAAAGATATAATTATAGATTATATTTAGCTTAATTGTACGATTTAGAAAACTAACTGAAAGTTTATTTTACTATTAGAAGAATTTACTCTTATTCAACTAAAGAAAATGAAGCTGATTTTCAAAGACTTTTTTCTAAGATCTGTTTTTCTATATAAAATCTGAGTTTAGTTGAAAACTCGTAGCTTATTCAAACTAATATTTATAGAATTTAAATAAACCTTGAGATATTCAAGAATTGTCGAGCTGGAAGTGGATTTATCTGTAGTGAAGTTATCGCAGGCGCGCATATAAGTGGGCGTTAGATTTTCTCTCACTGCCTCACAGACAGCTCCTTTATATATATAAATATATATCGTGTATGCGACTCGTGATTTATGTTTATTTAATAATTCAGACTTTTATCACACACAGCAGCCAAGTCGGACAAACGGACAGTGAGAGCGAGGCAGCCGCAGGAAGTCAGCGACGATCCGGAAGTGGTAGATACACTTGCTGGCTGAGCATTAAATTCATTTCAACTCGACTACACGCGGCGCTGACACGGGCACCGACACGGACACTGCTCGACGTTTGATATTATATGCTGGGGCAAGAATTCACCCTGCCACGCCCACAACAAATGTCAGGATACAGAGGATACGAGTATATCGCTTACAGACATAAAAATGCAAATTAGCCGGCCATACAGCCACTCAGCTGGACTAGACAGGCACAGGAACGGGCTGGGGCACAGGAAGTGTGCACTGAGAGAAACGAAAGTGGTAAGTGCAAAATATTCTCATATTTATTATTTACCCATACATAAAATAAAATCCCCAGCAAATATAAATCTAGCAGGAACTTAATACTGAATTTTGAATCCTCATTCTAAAACTAGAACCCAAATTTAGACGCCTTATAAAATGTCCTTTATAGGGTAGAGAAATGATTTAGTTCAAATACTTCAAATTATTTTTCACAGTGTAGGTATTAAAAGCTTTTGGCTGAACAGCAGCAAATAAAAACAAAAACGAAGCGAAAAACTTGGGCAATAACATTTAGCCGGGACCAATTCACGAGCATAAAATATTTGCTGGGCCCCCGTTCAAAAGTAGATTAGAATCCATTATTAGCCCGCCAAGGTCAACTTGTGGCACAGTCTGTTGTCCTGCGTCTGGATTGGTAATTACCAAGGATATTTAAGGGGCTTTTCGGGGGTATTTTGTGCATAATTCGCGCATATTTAACACATGCCTCTGATTTATGCGCCAAATATTTGAATAATTAATTCAGTTTTGTATCATTTACATCGATTCAGCGTTGACTGAATATGCTCAAAATTAGATAATCATATGCAAGAGCTGTGAGTACATTCATACACTCACTCACACGCTCATTCATTCAATTATTCATTCATTCATTCGCTCAGCTCACACTGTGTGTGGCACCAGCTTTAAGTTGTTGAAAAAAAGTTTGATCCAATTTCTTGGAAAACGCTAAACAAGTTAAGAAGCCTTGAAATTAGGGCTTTATGCAATGCCTGAAACTTTGCTTATTGTTATACCCTGTAATTACGTATGTAAAAAGCTGTTTAAATTAATGTTGCAAAAGATTGAAGGTTTCAAAGGCATTTTAGCCCAAAAAGCGTTCAAGTTAATACGATTTATTTCTGATTTGGCCATTTCAGTAGCTCCAAATAATATTCAAAATGAAAGTAAATACCACAGGAATTTCAAAATATTTTATATTTACTCCTAAATGACGTTGGAATATCTTTGTATCCTTTAAAGTGTGTTCAGAGGACCCTGGAAATGATGTTTTAAAGCTGAATACTGCTGCTTACACAATTACCCGAAGGAGGAAGTACATCCCCTGCCACCCTCCCTGTCCCGTCGCTGCCCCCAAATGATTATAGATAAAGGGAGACAGAGACAAAGCGCAGCTAAGCGAAACTTTAATCAACTGTCAATAATTGATGATAATCACGGCGCAGCGTAATATTGCTTATCAGCAGATACAAGGACAAACACAACAACACAACAACAAAACGGCAGCAGCTCGACAAATCCAGGAGTGATTAACTTAATAAACGGCTGGATGGAATAGAGGGTAATGGACGGAGCTGGGGGAGAGCTGAGCGACGGTTACCGTCGGGCGAGAAAAACAAATCGAAAGATGAACAAACAGACAAACAAAGCAAAACAAAATGCCAATCGACAAGTGAAAAGCAAACACAAAACAAAATCAGTAAACAGCAATCTACTAAAAAAAAAGTACACGACTTTAAAATACCTGCGCCTAAAATCGGAATATTTATAATGAAGTAGCCACAGGACTTATAAAAAAATAACTTATATCTTCGCCTGAAATTAAAGAATGGAAGTTCTTCCTAAAAAGGACCGATTACTTATTAAAAAAAGGATATACTTTATTATTTAAATACTACATTTATTCAGTTTGAAGTCATTTAATTTAAAAGTGAGAGGTGACAGAATCCTTACTCTAGTCGGATACCGAACAAGGTATAAAAAAATGATCTAAATCTAAGGCAAATTAGATCGGTTTCTCGACTAAAAATTAATAATTGAAGACTTGCAAGATGCATTTTCTAAGTTTCTCAAATAGAAAACTATTTTGCTAATATTTTGTTCAGTAGATTTTATATATTTTATTTACTTTTAACATATTTTGTATCAATTTTTTAAAAAATTTCATCCTTACTCCCCTTATCATTTAGGTTATAGACAAAAGATAAAACTAACTTCATTTTCTTTCTTTTCTATTTTTAGGACAAAGATTGGAATAGCTGTGAAACAGATTTCAGAAGGAAGCATCTAGGAAGGAGCTGCCATGCCTTACACCCATTAAATATACCCCTCTGGGAACGGGTATATGAAACGGGAAACTAGATAATTGAACACAATTAATGCAACGACACGCAGCAATCGGCGGCGGCAGTCGGAATGCGGGCGTCCAGGAAAGACGGAAAAAGGGGTGAGTCAACCAGATGGGGCAGGTTTTGGGTGTAAACAATGCGATATGATACGATACGATACGATTGCTTATCATGGGGGTCACGGATGCAGTCAGCGATAATTATCGTATTTGGCTTATCAATATAATTGTTGGCTAAAAATAAACCTGAAAGGGACATAAAAAAGAAGGGCACAATTACGCGTAAATTTAGTTTTCTTTTTTTTCCGCCCCCTCTATCTGTATTTTCGGCTGGAATCACCATTCTCAGTCAAGGTAATAAACGTAAAATGAGCTGGTTCAGCAGGCAGCAGGCATTATAATGAGGCAAACCTCTTGAGAGGCGGGTGGGGAGAAAGGATATAAACAAGGTTGAATAGTCAGCCCTTTTTTTGTAGCTCTCTCTCTCTCTCTCTGGGGCTCTCGGGTAGATTATAATGATAAGCCATCAAGCCACAGGCATGCAAATTGCTTGTAGTCGGCATTAAATTTAACTGGCTTGGGTGAGCAGAACTCACACTATCAAATAAATACACACACATGCATACTCGCTCACGGAATTTGCATGCAAAACTTTGTCAGACAAATTCAATTTTCAAGCCAACTCCATTAAATTGTTTCTCTTCTTTTTTTTCTCTATACTCTACACACATTGAATAAAAGGTAATAAAAAGAGCATATTAAGTTTTTCAACTGATTGGTAGAACTATTAAGATACTCTGCTGAAAGTTCGTACACATTTAAAAAATTATATTATCCTACGAATCTGAAAAGGACATGCTATGGCTTCCACATAGGAATTAAAATCATTGAGTAGATTTGGAACCCGAACAGTTCGGAATGTAGCTGAATTTCGATTCAAAAAAGTATAGTCTACTTTTCTGCATGCTTTGCATTGGAGTACAGGGTATCTTCTAGTCAGCTCTCTCTCAGCTTTGCATGCCTTTAAACTTGTTTTTCCTTAGCTTTGTATATCAACTTTTTGTAGTTCATGACATTGACACAATAGCCAAACAGTTGGCCCAACAGTTCCTCTGTTGTTCTGCCCCTTGTTGTGGCATGTGGGCGTGCCAGGGTGTGTGTGTGTGTGTGTGAGTGTGTGCCACTTGATTGCTCAGCGAGCCGTTAAGCAGCTGACATGACCGTGCAACCTAACCTTTTGGCTCTCGCTCTCTTGGCAACAGGTGGCAAGTTTTCTTCCTTCTTTTTTTTTTTTGGCCTTTTTGCAGCTGTCACTTGATAAAATGCCTATTGGAATTCTACCTTTCAATTTGAACACAATTTTCCAATTTCGAGTTGGACATTTTCCTGATTCTCCAGGGAAGCGGCAACAGCTTGAAAATTGTCAGCATTAACTGATGGCATAAAATATGAATTTATTTATCCAGTGAGAAGAATTATTTAGTTTTCGGGCGGAAATTCTATTTTCAGGCTGATTGGCAATCTAAAAGTTGGAGGCAAAATAATTATGCATTTATTTTTCGATTTTAATTTTAGAAAATGGAAAAGTGAGACTTATTTTTGACCATTTATTTTACTAGATTTTATAAATTTCATTTTAAATTTAATTTCAGAGTTCATTAATAGCAAAGAGACCAAATATAAATAATATATGCCTGGATTTTATTTTATTTCCATTTCAATCAAAAATCGATATAGTAATTAGTTTTCAAATCAAATAAGAGTATTTATTTTGAATAGGGCAAATATAAAAATATAGTTTAGATTATAAAGATTATTCCTATGGCAACTATATAATATAGTAGACTAACCTTGATCATTTAAACTGGGCTTTCAGAAACCCACCTTTTTTCTCAAGCTTTTAAATTTCATTAAGATTCTTTGAGAAATAAAATAAATTTCCTTACAGCAACCTTTTAACCGATTATTCCTATGGCAGCTATATGATATAGTAGATAATTCTTAATAGTTTTTAATCGAACTTCAAGATTTTATTTTGAGAAATAGTTAATTAAATAATTAAGTATTCATGTAAAAACTTTTTAGACCGATTGTTCCTGTCATTAGCAGCTAGAAGTTATACTTTTTCGATCCGATCCGACTCCGCATGCCTGCGGCGTGCAACAAATGGAAATCTGTAGACCAATTTCATGAAGCTGTCAAGTAATATAAGCCCCTTTT
Organism: Drosophila repletoides; assembly: GCA_018150835.1. Taxonomy (NCBI): domain Eukaryota; kingdom Metazoa; phylum Arthropoda; class Insecta; order Diptera; family Drosophilidae; genus Drosophila; species Drosophila repletoides. The sequence goes on from JAECWQ010000202.1 coordinate 1,528,368, forward strand.
TGTTCTCTGGTTGATTGAAGCAGCAATTAGCTGTTAATATTCATTATTTATATTTAATTAAGCATTTAATATATATTTTTGTTTAATGCAGCTGCCAGGAGCATTAAATCCAATTTGTAAATTACCAATTAATTCGCAAACCGTTGGCTTTATTTATTATGGTTTATTCAGCTTCAACTCTGCCTGTCTTTTTGCTGCATTCAATTGTAAAATTTATTTATTTACTGTAAACCCAAAAGGGATTAGAATGAAAGTGAAGCACTCTAAATTTTCCGCATTTTCACCTCATCATATATATTATTTACAGTAGCTCTTTGCTTGGTTTTCTCAGTTGAATTCCGGCCTAAACCCTTTTTTTTCGTCATATATGAAACTCATTGAAGCCTGCTTGAGTACGAAAAAAAAGAAGAGAAAAGAGAACCCTCTCGTCCTTTGTCACGCCTGCTTACATTCCTGCAAAGGCGATGTAGGCAAAATCCTATAAAACTTTCAACGCATTTTTTGTATTGTTTGTTTTATTTTATTTTATTTATTTTCATTTTTTGTGTATTATTTGTTTGGTTTTGCTGCTGCGGCTTTTACAAAAATTCCAATGCCTCAACGCCTTCAGCGGTGAAAACAATAAAAATGAAAGGACCTTCATGGCAGTGCCTCATTTGCATAACATAAGTATATAGAGAGAGAGAGTTCGGGCTCTTCGGTGTGGCAGCAGAAGTAGGGAAGTGTATATAAAAATGCTTAAATTATATGCAAGCTGCTCTTTAAAGAGCCGCAGAGCCCTGTACATATGAATATATTTATATGTCCTGGCTGATTGCGTCTTCTATGTAGCATACTTTTATGCTGAGCATAAAACTATTTATGAAATGCGATTTTTGGCTGCACTTTGGGCCAGTTTTATGGTTTATAGATGGCCAAATCGCCTGTCCAAGACTTTGTTTTATGAGCCTCAACTCAGGCAAGCGCCTCGTAAAAGTTAAAGTGGTTTTTTTGGGCGCACAATCAAAAAAATATAGAAAAAACACTAGAGAGTACCAAAAAAAATGTGTACAGCAGCCGCCCTGGCATTCAAAATTAATCAATGAACGTTCAGATAAATCACGGTTCCGGTCATTGCTCAGCTAACGATGCGTCTATCGCCTATCGCTCCATAGGAAGTTCTAATGCCAGACAACGCTGCGTATGAGCAATGTTTTTAAATTTCACTTTCAATTTTTGTATAGCATACTTTTTAGCGTTTTTCTTTGTGAGCAGCATTTGTATTAATATTTAATAAGCTATTAAATTTAACATTGTTTTAACAGCATTTTTTCACACAGTTATTATAAAAAATTCAATTTGGTTTACAAATTTGCAAATTTAGTTATATTTCTTCTTATAAAATTTTAGGAATAAAAGCAATCGAGAGGGAAAACTTTAAACTTTTGAGTTTCTTATATGATTCAATTTGAATTTTGATACATTCGTTGGTAAAAAGAAGGCTGAAAAGTTAACTGCCTGGCTTTAAACGCAGTTTTAGACCCCGGGCGACGCCGGATAAAAGCTTCTATTAATTTATATATGTATATATATATCTGAGCATTTAATTTGTATAAACAGACAGTGTTATTTATCAGCATCTCTGCATATAAATTCCTCTTACGAAAATACCTCGCATACTCACCGAAATAAAAGTCGCACAGGAGAGCCGCGCACAGTGGAACCACCTTAAATATTTGAATATTTAATGGGGCTCACCTGTAAATTTCGATGCGTATTCAGAGTATTCAGAGACGCAGAAGCCAACACACACGGGTCACATGAAGCTGCATAAATGCGTATTTTTTTTATATGTATTTTATTTATGGCATTTAATTTTATTTTTATGTACTTTGATTTCCATTACTACAGAATTGTTAGGGTATTTTCATGTTTGGGGATAAACAATGTATACAATATAATAATAATAATAATAATAAAAAAAAAGGAATAAGCCTGACGCGTCGTCTCATATAATTTCATTTGATTTCGCCCAATTTCGAACGTGTGCCTCGTTATGATTCACCAAAATTACTTCGAATAATACAAAAAAAAAAGAAGGAAAATCACAGCAGCCGAAAGAAATATTCGCTTTTTATTTGGTGTTTAATGCGTGAAGCGCCTTAAATCAAAAATTCTGAAGCGCTGCTCTTCAATTAAATTGCCTGAAAAATTGATGCGCTTAGGCATTTCCCACAGCAACAGAAAAGGACTCCTTCTTCTTCTTCATGTCCTTAGCAATTTTGCCTGTGGCTGTCGGTTTGTAATGAATTTAAATGAGCCGAACCGGCGGCTGCGCTGAGTTATTTTCGTAAAATTGCGTTATTTTCATTATTTTAGCTGCTTCTTACGCTTTTATTAATTACACATTTTAATTGGCTTACAATCGCATTAGAATTGTGGTTTCTACTGCTGCTGGTTGCTCAGTGAAATAACTAAATTTTTACCATCATTGTTATATATTTTTAAGCCGATTAAAAGCCAAAATATAAATTGAAAACTATTTTTTTTTTTACCAGAAATTTAGGTCAAGTTTTGAAGCTCAAATTGAAGGCAAGGCACAGGTTAAAACTCAGTCGAAGCTGTCAGAAAAAGCAGCTTAAGTCCTTTGGCTTTCCTATGAATTTTGATACCCTTCTTTAAGTATTTTTGTTTTATTTCAATCTTCACAAAATATCAAATATTCATAAATTATATATTTCTATTTGAAGTTTACCTTCAGAAAAACTCATCTCAGCCAAATCTCAATTAAAAAAAAAAATACTAACTCTTAGGCCAAAATGATCTGTTCTAATTAATTTTAAAGTAACTTAAAGAAAATTTGAACCCTTTGAATATGGTTTTTGTAACGACCCAGAAATATTGCTTCGGTTCAGGCTCAGCTTCTATATTATTCAAACTTGGCTTAATTCAATTTAGAAAACGGCTCGAAAGGGTTTAAAACTGGTTTGCAGGCTTGCGAATTATTTCAAAATTTTGGAAGTTTCTTTATATTTTCCATAAATTTTTAAGTTTATTCGAGTTTATTCAGAACTGCTGCGTTTTACATTTTTATATTTTTTGTAATTCAACATAATTTGTATATTCGACGAGTATTTATGGCATTGTCCTTTAAATTATTTTTTACTTTTGACAGTTTCTTTTTATTTTCCACTTTAAAAATAAAATAAAATAAAATTGAAGTGTTTTCCCCTTTTTAATTGTTTTATTTAATGTTCATTGAGTATTGTTTTGAATTTTAAATTAAATATTTATTATATCCGTTGAATTTTATCAGGTTTATTTGTTTTTTTTTAATTAGTTAATTTTGTGTATAAAATAAATGAAAAGTTTATTTGATAATAGTTTTCTGCATTTAAATACTTTTTCCAGGTTGGTTTTTATCAGTTTGAAATCCGCAAGGACGACCGCACGCCGCGAACTGCGACAAGTAAGTGAAAACTCGGGAAAACTATCAATGAATAGTTCGGTACTTTTTTTTTTGCGTGAAATTCAAAAAAACTAACGGCCAAAGCGACAACGAAATACACTTCGAATATTCGCAGAGCGGCAGGAAGGAAGCAGGAGCAAAAACCAAACCGAACGCGACGTGCAACAGCCGCCAACTGATGGGTTTATATCTGCCACAAACAGCAGCAAGTGCTCACCGACACACACACACACACACACACACCAACGCACACGAACTCACCCACACACACACATACAGATACTCGCAGTTATTTGTGCCTGTTTTGTTGATAACAGTTTTCGAATTTCGAATTCGCTTCGCTGTCAGCTGCTGCTGTTGCTGCTGCTGCTGCTGAGGCAGAGACAGTAGCAGAAGCAGAGGCATCAACAAGAAGCAGCCACAAGGTACAGCATGTTGCATATGCCACACAGCAGCGCCAAGTTGCGGTAAGTACAGTTGACGCATGCGCCGATAAGTAGGCAACAATTCATAATGACAAAGTCGCTATCAACGACTCGCAAGTGGCCGCCTCCTTTGCGGGCCCTGCTGTTTACATACCCTGTAAAGCCATAATTGAAGGGTGTTTTAATTGTAAAGAAAAAGAGATTAACTTTTATTTAGATTATATTAAATGCAATTTTAACACTGAGAAATTCTTGGAAGACTGTTTCGTTTAGCTCTCTGCCTATGCAGGGTATTTTGAAGTCGATTCCAAGTTATATATATGTATTTATATATATATATTTTTTTGTCACCACAGTCTGTTTTTATCTTTATTGTCGTGCAATATTCTTTGGATGCCACTGAACGAAATTAGTCAGCCGACAGGCGACACTTGACTTTGCCACCCGCCTCAAGTTCACGTGCCATTTGACAGGGCCCTAATGAATTAGACCAACATTTTTTAATGCTTTTTTGGTATTTATATTGCCTGGCAATGAACTGACCCACTTCTCAAGTAGCATCCAAAATAGCGCAGCGATTAGATAAGCCTAAAATATGAATACTAAAAATACCATAATTTAGTGTTAATTATGGCATTAGAGTAATCTAAGTATGCCTATCAAAGCGCTGGAATAACCCAAGTGTGAACCGAATATTCTAAACTAAATATTCACCCAGAAAAACCGAAATTAAAAACTAGCAAGGAAAGGCTAGCCGAACCTTCTATACCCTGGCAGATCATAACCGGTTATCCTTATGGTAGTTATCCTCTTTCATCTCCATGGCTGCTATATAATGTAGTAGTAAAAATTCCGTCCAGGGCGAATATGTTTTCTGGTACATAAACAGGACAAAATTTCATTGCCTACTTATGTGCGCAGCACTCATGCGAATTGCGGTCAAAGATTGCATTTTTGGTACATGTATTCGCCCTTGGTTGACCAATGCAATTCCCCCGAAAAGCCACCAAAGTATTTTCCAACACACACAGGGAATGGTGTGTGGGTGTCTGAGTGTGTGAGTGTGTGGGTGTGTGTCCTTTTGTGCATCCTTCTTTTTTGTGGAATTTTGTAATGTGTGTATAACGAGTGCTTTGCAATAACAACTAAAATTTCGCTTCAAAGCAGCTGCCACAGATTTTCGTTTTTCATTTTTCGTTTCGTATAATCTGAAAATTTCCAGAAACTGCAGCCAACTGCAAAACGGAAATTGAAAAACTAAGCAACAAAAATAAAATTGGATGCATGTGAGCTGAACAAAAATGATTTACAAAAACATGAAGACAATCCTGGACAGGGTTCTTCTACTTGTGCTGCTGTTGCTGCCTCTGCTTCTGCTGCTGTTGAGTCTGTTATCAATTGCCTTTGCAAGGACATAACAAAGCGGCAGACGCGTCAAAGACACCCACGCACACACACAAACACACACACACGTACACAGAGAGCAAATAACAGTACAGTGCAGACATTAAGAGCAGATGCGGAAAAAGCGCGGAAAACTCTGCATGTTTATTCAGTAGGGTTTTCCCTCAGGCTGCGCCGCTTGTTTACTGCAAGTGGGCAGAAATAATAAAGCAAAATTCAGGGCTACTAAAACAAATTTTTGAGAGTTTTATTTGAAAGTTTTTCCAAGAAAAATGCTGCGGCTCTTTGCTTTATTAAATTTGAATTTACCTAAAAAGAGTTTATTCCTCTTTAACATCTTTTATTTATTTAATTTAAAAAGAATAATATGATACATATTTAATTTAATATATTTGAATAAAAATACTAATAATATTTTTGTTATTATTATTTTGCAGCCCTGGAAACAAATGCCATTTGACCTTGTGTGGGGCCCCGAATGTCAATTGTGATGTCAGTTGAGGATGAGGATGAGGCGGACGATGAAACTCAGGCTGAGGCTGGACAGCGGCAGTTGAAATACTGAGAGATTGAGACATTGAATGCCACTGTGCCACCTGGTGTGGCAAAAACAACTACAACAGGAACAACAAAAACAATGGGTGAGTGATGTCCTTTAATGATGACTTGCAGGTTTCCTGTCATTGCTGACAAATTGCTTTTACAGCATAATTCAAAAATAACAGAAATTGAAAGGCAAAAACAATGTTAAAATTAACAGCTCTATTGACCCAATTGACAGCATTTCCTGAAATTTTATTCTTTTGCCTTTCAAGCAAAAAATCAATTTATATTTGCTCATGAAAATTGCGTGTTCGTCTTGGCTCTGTTTAATTGAGGTTAAGCGAGAGACATTAAATATTTCTTTATAGAGCAAGGCTGCCAAATAAACGGGTCACTTTTGAATTATAAGTTTTTATGGTGAAAACTCAAGCAATTCGAAGGTAAACTGTGACGCAAACAATGCGAATAAGGCGACTTTAATGCTGATAATTCATCAGCCAAATGAATACTCATAAAACGAAAATAATAGTGTCTTTCACATTTTAAAATTGAAGCACAGTAAAAATCTTGTCATTTTTGTGCAGATTTAAATGCGCGCGATTATTGTTACTTGTCTGAAGCTGTTTGCTGTGAGAGTGTCTGCGTGTGGCAGGTGGCAACGCTCGCAAAGCTGTTAAAATGTAATAGAATTTAAAGTATATAATATATTTAAAAAAAGAACTATAAATTGGCACTCTTAATGAGAAATTTGATGCTGGGCGTTTTTGTATATTTGTCAATTAATATCACTGTGATTGTATTCAATATCGCGTCATATCAGCAACAATGCCAAGAGGTTGGCAGCGCTTCCAAGCAGGGCTATAAAGCTCTGACAGCTAAAATTTAATAAGTATATTTATTTATTTTCATTAAATATTATAACCACACAGTTATTTCATTGAATTTATATTTTATATTATATATTTTAACCGATTGTTCATATCGCGATTTTGTTATCGCAAAAAGCGATTCTTATCGTTATCGTTATCGTCAGCGCTGCCACTTTTCGTTAGTAAATACAGCTAAGCAACACTAGCGCCCGCCAGTTGTTTGTTTTGTTTGTACCTGCTAACAACGACGGCGGCTGCAAGGTGAATAAGACTTTTTCATAAAAAAATATAAATTAAAGCACGGAACAGCTGCGCGCGTGCCAATACACTCACACTCACACTCAGCAACATACAAAGGGGATAATAAAAAAATGTTATCAATATCAGCTTATTGCAGTTGGCGCCAAAGCCGGCGCCGTCGATGCAAAAAATCATATTTTTTTTGCACAGGCGAAAATTAATAAAAAAAAAAAATTGGTGATAAAAGTGAAACATAAACAAAACGCTGATAAGCCGCTGCGCAGCGACTGCGCTGCCGCTACCGGTGCTATTATCAATGCGCCGGTCGCTAGAAAAATTGCAACAACAAAATTATCAAGTTAAACTTGTTGAGCGAGTTAAAACCAAAAACAAAAGCAAAAAAAATATATATATATAATACGGCCCAAGAAACTACCAACAATGGTGAAAATAATTTTAATGTTCTCTGCCCGCGCGGCGGCCGCAGCAGCAGCGGCGACGCAGCCACTGACCTTTATTTGACTTTTAGCTGTGTCTGCTCGAACAAAAAAAAGAAAGACATTGCCTGCTTGTCTCGCCGCCCCGCCCTCTCACCGCCCGCCTACCAATTGCTTGCCACACAACAACAGAGCTTGTTATTGTTGTTGTTGTTGCTCTTGGAGTTCTTGCAGGCAACGCTGTGGGCGCTGCCGCTACGTCGGCAGAGGCAGCAGCAGCGGCAGAGGCGCAGTCAGAGTTCATAGATTTTTGTACCTAAAGACTTGGGGGACCAAAGTTTTTCTTATTCAATTTACCAGCTGAGTTTTTAATTAATTTTAAATTAAAAACAAACTTTTGCAGTCTGTTAACTGCTATATTTAATTTTGTTCATTTATTGAAGGCCATAAAAAGAAAAACCATAAAATTGTGTCAGTTTTTGGTACAAATTTACCATTGTACCATTTAGGACTTGCGGCGTCAGCTGCTGCAGCGGCAGAGGAAAGCAGAGACGTACGTAGCAATTTCTTTTTAGAGGGTTCTTAATTTTTAAATTTAATTAAAGAATTTTGGGCAATAGAGTCACAAAATAGAATTTTTCATATTATAATAAATAATTTTGAGCTTTCAAGCAAAACCAACCCAATTACAAAGGGGTTTACCCTTCGGCACACGCCACTGCCTCGAATATTTATGTACCCAAAATACGTATTCTGGTTGCGCGTGCAAGAGTCGCCTCTCCTCTTCTGTCAGATTCATCGCAGCAGGCAGAAATTCAAATTAATTCAATAAAAGCGTAAGCGTATTGAACCTGTGCCAGCGGAGGAGCAATTGAAATTCAGTTTTCTTTCACCAATTCTTTATTTCATTCTTTCATTCTTTCTTTCTTCAGTGTCAATTGTTTTTCTCCTGAAAATGCATTTTCTTTTCTGTTTTGCCGCCGATCAACTTTTACTTTCGAGTGCTGCTGCTGCTGCCTCTTGCAGCCTTATGCTAATTATTATTTTTATCGCCCATTTTACTCGTATTTGTTGTTAAACAAATGTCGAGTGCACTCAAAAATTGAACAATTTACCTGAAAACGACAGTTCTGAAGTGTGAAATCAATATTTATAGGGTATTCACTTGGGTATGAACGCTTGAAAGTGGTTCTAATTCGCTTGAAAAATGATTTGAAATTCTTTCACATTTCGTGACTTTCTTTTCATTCTTATTCCAACAGATTTTCTGCTTAAATTTTGAATATTTTCAGGCAAAGTTTAAACTTTCAAATCGTACAAACAATAAGAAAATTGTAGTTTATTTTCTTTACTTTTTCTATATATTAAAATGTACCATATTATTTTTGGTACACCCGACTCTAACCATTAATTATTCGAGCGTTAAAGTTTCTTTTTATGACTTAAATTAAGCAGTCACATGCTTGAAATAAAGCGCCGCCTCAGTGAACTATATTTTTACTGTTATTGATTAATGAATTGAACGAAAGCTGTTTAACAGCTGAAAAATAAATTTATTTAATTAATCCACAAGGTTACATAAGCTTTTGGTACTCCAATTGACCAATTTTATTAAGATTTAAATTGATTTTTCTGCGAATTTTATTTTGGATAATGATTTAGAAATTTCCAATATTTTTATACAAATATTGCAGTATAAATATATACAGCATAATATTGAAATAAATAATAAATAAATTGATTATTCATTTGCCACAATTTTCGCTTTGCAAATTTCGCTTTGTGTAAAGCGAAATTGGCAGCTTCGACGATTTGCTGGCCATCATTTCCTAGAGAACTAAAAATAGCAGATCCCAAAATTATGGATGACAAGTGCAAGGCAAACGCGAGTATTGCACAGTGGTACGCTTCACATGAACAGTGGACAAAATTCAATAAGTTAAACTGAAATTAACAGAGCAATTTTGAATTCCATAAAAATAATGTTAACTAATAGGGAAAGACTCTTTTTGGCGGGTTGAAGATTATATGAGATTCTATCTTGATATCAAGATATCTTGGCAAGAATTTGAGACTGCTTATTCCTTTCTATGGCAACTATACGATATAGTAGTCCGATCCGGCCAGTTCCGGGAATTCGTCTCGTTATGCTGTTCAATAATATAGATGCCTCCTCCAATTCATTACTCATCTCTTAACAAAATTACAATATCTTCTGCATCACTTTTGAGACTCTAAAAAGTTGGTCAACCATTTGCGTGTGTCGAGCCACTGTGCAGGCAGCCGCTGACCGGCAGGGCTATTATCAGTCGCGAAACTGGACTGCATTATCAGTAGCTCATTCAGTAGCGCTGCTCGGGCGCACCTCTCCGGCTTGTTGGGTGCGTGATAATGTTCATGTTAATGCTCATGTTTAATGTACGGATGATGCAACGGCAGCGATCAGCCGGCATTGATGATAATGATTACTGTGGAACTGTGGATCTGTCGGCCTGCCTGCCTGCTGAGCAAGCGCCACTAGTAACAGTTGCACAGTTGTAATCTGGGTCAGCCGGGAGCTAAATATAGTTGGAATTATCAGTGCGCTGCGATTAATTGAGCTGAAAGGTTGTACGATTGGTTGTCAGGCTTTAAGATGATGCGGCGACAAATGTCCTATCGCTTCGAAGATCAAGATGAATCGCCCATGGCCTTGAGGGTTAATTAAATGACATATTCTTTCCATTTTCAGATCCTTTATTCCTTTATTAATTGCATTTTTCATTCCCTTTTTTAATTGCAGATGAATCGTCGATTTTCACGCGTGGAGTCCGGCGCGGATTTGAAGGATTATTTTGATCGCGGCGACATTGCATCGCGCGAGAATCGATGGAACTTCGAGGTGGCCTGGGAGGTCGCCAATAAAGTGGGCGGCATTTATACGGTGATACGCTCCAAGGCTTATGTTTCCACCGAAGAGATGGGCGAGCAGCTGTGCATGATGGGCCCCTATAAGGAGCACTGTGCCCGCACTGAAATGGAGGAAATGGAATTTCCACGTGGAAATCCTCTGCTCGATGCAGTTAATGCTCTACGGTCGCGTGGCTATAAAATTCATACGGGTCGCTGGCTAGTCGATGGCAATCCTCAGCTGATACTCTTTGATATTGGTTCGGCTGCCTGGAAATTGGATCAATTTAAATCGGAAATGTGGGAGAAGTGTAATATTGGTATACCCCATTTGGATATAGAGACAAACGATGCCATTATTATGGGCTTTATGATTGCTGAATTTCTGGAAGAATTCCGCAACTTTGCCATTACTTATTCCCAGAATAATGAGCTAAGTCCTCCAAGGATTGTGGCCCATTTTCATGAGTGGCAAGCCGGTGTGGGTCTCATAGTGCTCCGGACTCGTCTCGTTGAAATCGCCACTGTCTTCACAACGCATGCCACACTATTGGGCCGATATCTCTGCGCGGGTAATACCGATTTCTATAATAATCTGGATAAATTTGCCGTGGATGAGGAGGCGGGCAAGCGGCAGATCTATCATCGTTATTGCCTGGAACGTGGTGCCACACATTTATCGCATATTTTCACCACTGTATCGGAAATTACCGGCTATGAGGCAGAGCATTTGCTGAAACGAAAACCGGATATTATTACCCCAAATGGATTGAATGTTAAGAAGTTCTCGGCTATTCATGAGTTCCAGAATTTGCATGCTGTGGCCAAGGAGAAGATCAACGAATTTGTCCGAGGTCATTTCTATGGGTGAGTTTCAGAAATCCTTCGACATATATCAAGGCATATATAATTCAATTCTTGTCTCTCCACACAGCCATATGGACTTCGATCTGGACAAGACGCTGTACTTCTTCATAGCGGGTCGTTATGAATTCGGCAATAAGGGTGCCGATATATTCATCGAAGCGCTGGCTCGTTTGAATGCCATGTTGAAGCATGAACGTCCGGATACCACTGTGGTGGCTTTCCTTATCTTTCCCACCAAGACGAACAATTTCAATGTGGATTCGCTGAAGGGTCATGCAGTTATTAAACAGCTGCGCGATACCATAAATAATGTGCAGCAGGCCGTGGGTAAAAGGATGTTTGATACTTGCCTTAAGGGCCATATACCCGGACCGGATGAGTTGCTGCAAAAGGAGGATTTGGTGAAGATAAAACGTTGCATGTTTGCCATGCAACGTGATTCAATGCCGCCGGTTACAACGCACAATGTGGCCGATGATTGGAATGATCCTGTCCTGGCTTCGATTAGACGTTGTCATTTGTTTAATTCCGTACACGATCGCGTTAAAATGGTCTTCCATCCTGAGTTTTTGACCTCAACAAATCCCCTGTTTGGCATTGATTATGAGGAATTTGTCCGAGGCTGTCATTTGGGCGTCTTTCCATCGTACTACGAGCCCTGGGGTTATACACCCGCCGAGTGTACCGTGATGGGTATACCGAGTGTTACGACCAATCTATCCGGTTTCGGTTGTTTCATGCAGGAGCACATCAGTGATCCCAAATCATATGGTATCTATATCGTCGATCGTCGCTACATCGGACTGGAGAACAGCGTACAACAATTGTCTAGCTTTATGATGGAATTCTCACGTTTGAATCGACGACAGCGCATCATACAGCGCAATCGCACGGAGCGACTCAGCGATCTGCTCGACTGGCGCACGCTGGGCATTGTAAATATATATTCTTTTAATTCCATTAACAAATACCATAATTAATGTGGAATTCCCTATTACAGTACTACAGACAGGCAAGGGTTAAGGCTCTGCAGGCCGTCTATCCGGATTACGTGGATGAGTCTGCCATGTACGGTTCGCGCAGCAATTTGATTTTCTCACGTCCACACAGCGAGCCGCCTAGTCCAACCTCATCGCGTAAGTTCCGGGAGGATGAATAAGCCCCATAAGCCCAAAAAAACTACCAAAAAAGTGTACATAATCAGGCCTGTTTTATTATGTGTTTAAAAATCAACATTCCATTGAAATTTTCACTTTGAAAATACTTTCTTTTAGTCGTTTAAATAAACTTTTTAAAATTTATTTAAAAATATTTATTTGTTGGCTTTTTAGCTTTTAACAGGCCTGATTGCTGTACTTGCCTTTTAAATATCATTGACATTCATTCAGTCAGCAATATTTATGAGCATAATTAACAGCTGTGACAGTAATTATTCTGAATCATAATCGAACTAATGTAATCTGACATTCAATAATCATTGACTACAGTCATTAAATAGATTAAATCGGTTATTAAAACCCTTTCAATTTATTGGAAAAAAAACACAGCTTCACTGTGGAAAATGTACATATCGAAATTTAAATTCTAATTATAAAATATCTTTCTTATTCTTAAGATATCCTGATGAAAACAAACAGAAATTCTATCTGCAAAGTATTCTCAAGACTTTGAGCCAATTTAATGATAATCAAAAAAAGGGTTTTTATAAAAATCTCTGGTTTTTAGATAGATATTAAGCTAAAATTTGAAGGGCTCATTTAAATATGGAAACCCATTTAATTCCCTTCTTCTCTTACAGGTCACACTACGCCGGCTCCCTCGGTGCATGGCTCTGATGATGAGGACTCTGTCGATGAGGAAACCGAACTTAAGGAGCTGGGCATTAAATAAAGAGATCAGCCTGCAAAATAGAAACCTTAACTAAAAACCATACAGCGCAATATTACCATAAGTTTAGTAATTTTCTTTCACATGTTCAAAGGGAACGCCCACCTACAGGCACGCCCACACAATATGAAATCTACTATCTACCTTAACAACTGCTGCAACAATGTTAAATGTTAAATTTTCTATAGCAACTTTATATATATAAATACGGCTCATACGCAACAGTTAGAACAATTTTCGGGGAAGAGAACAAATTCTATTAAATGTTGTTTAGTCTATAAGCAGAACAAAAACCTTAAAGAATTGTTATAACTAAAAAAAAAAAAAGAAAAACAAATTAAATTATTATTTACTATGGTACACTCTAAACGATATCGACCTTGTCAAACTATGCAAAATTGTTCATTGTTCAAGCTCTTAAAAATATGGCATTAAATATTACTACTAATCTGGTAATTAAAGTAGCATTATGAAATGATAATCCTGTTCGAGTTAACCTCTTAATTATGTGTGTAGTGCCACGCCTGTATAATGTATCTGATATAATATACTGCCTCAATTTAATCAACCAACAAATCGATTAATTCGTCTGCGATTACAGCATTTTTACATACTTCACTAATGGACGGATCAACATGCAACAGGTAAGATATGATATATATATTATTATATATATATATTATATTATCAAAACTCGATTTTTCAGATCATACTAAGGCTAGTATAGCTGTCAAGGCAACCATTTCCATATCACTTCCAGACTTTAATCCATTCATCTAATCTAAGCAGAAATTCAGGCGCTTAACAGCTGCTTAACATAACATGCCGCTGTAAGTAGTAGTTCGTTAACAGCTGCTTAACATAACATGCCGCTGTAAGTAACAGTTCGTTAACAGCTCCTTAAACTTCGTATTAACTCAATACAAAAAAAAAAACAGATGTTTATGGGAAAGAAAAACTAAAACTTTATTTGCAAGGAAATTGTGACAATGTAGTTGAATGAATTTTGGCTTATTTTAAGCAAAACTAACTTAAATTTCGTGCTTTAAATTGTTTTTTTTTTGTTTAAAGTTAGCGCTAAAAAAATCTCAGTTTATAAAAAATCGTAGATGAATTATTTCCGGACAATCCGGGCTCAGTTATCTTTGCGGCGACTGTACAAAGAGCGCACAAACTTTTGGCGATTCTGCCGGCGGCTCTGACGCCGACGTCGACGCTGGGCGGGCACGTCATAGCCATTGTCATAATCATAAATATTATTATCATCATTATCATTACCATTATCAATTTTATTCTGATCTTCCAGATGCGCCGGTGGCAGCGGCTTTAAATCTGAGCCATCTCCGCTGCCCTCCGGACAATCCTCAAGTTTTCCGTTGGCTCCCAGACATTTTTGTGTCTTGAGCACCCAGCCGCTATCCTCGTCTTTACCCTGCTCCTCCTCCTGCCGATAGTCTGGCTGGAACTGTGGTGCATTAAAGCTGGGCATGGGCATCATACCCCACATGGGCATGGCCATTAGAGGTGCGGCGTAGCCACCCTGAAAACAGGCGGAACAGTGCGGAGGTAATCCGTTTTGTAATATATAGCCGTACGTCAAGTCCAGGCAGCTTTGGCAGCTCTGGCGGCGCACCCGAGCACCGCCTTGATCATTCTGTCCAGCACAGGATATATAAGGCCAACTGTTGCCCAGGTAGCGGCAGCGTGAGGATTGCTGTTGCCTGGACTTATTCTTACGCCGCCTGGCGGGGACATATTCCACCGTTTCATGGCACTGTTCCGGCTGCTGCTCGTCGCATTGCACTACTCTGCGGGCCAACATAACTCGCGCCTGGCAACGCTCACCGCATACTCTCTGCCTGGAGGACTCCTCGCAGTGTTCCTTGTGCTCGCATTCTCTCGCGCGACGCACCACATAGCAGCAGGAGCCCTGCTCGGAGTAACCGAGTCCGAATCTGCCGCCCACCTGTGAGACATTCTGTTGCACCTGCACATTCACCTCATTCCTTGCTTGAATATCATTCTTAATGATATTCCTGATCTCATTGGTAAGTTTTATTATATTCGTAGTATTCAGCGCTGGCTGAGGTGGTGGTACATAGCTTGTATCGTTAATACCCTGTACTAATAGTGGCTCATCGGATAGTTCCGGGCAGAGCGGGCATTCGGATTCGCACTTCTCATCCCCATTGCAGATTTCCACGCAATTCTTGTGATTCAATTGACACTCCTCGTAATCCCTCAGCGTCGGCTGCTCATAATTTTGTAGCGGTGTATGCATCACGAGTTGATCCTTTAGGGTATTATTATTATTATTAACCTGTCCTTCACTGACCAGTGGCCTCAGCGCCACCGCCAAAAGCAGCACAGTTACAAACGTGCTTGGCTATAAAACAGAAAATGGAAATAATTAAAGATTAGATAAGCATTAAATGGCATAATTGGCATTCCACACTCGGAAAAATTGAACATAATTTAAGCTTGAAATCAGAATGAAAAACGCTGCCTTTCTTGAATTAAGCCCAAAGAATTTAATGTAGAAAATTTCTAATAACTTCGAGTATTCAATTAAATGAAACCCATTAAAAGTCAAAAGCTGTTTATAAAAACTGAAATACAGGCAAAACTAAATCTTAAATTGAAAATATTTAATTTAATTTCGTTTTATTTGGAACAGTAATCCAGTCCGAAACTTGAATTAACCACAAAAACTTCAATCAAGATTTTTAAAGGTCCATAATTACATTCTAAAACTGTTTAAATATTTCTGAAATTAAGTAAAAACAAGCTTAAAAATTTTATTGAAAAGAGTTCCTATTTAAATTCTTAATTTAAGACTTTAACTCATAAAACTATCTGACTAGATTCAAGA
This sequence comes from Drosophila repletoides, assembly GCA_018150835.1. NCBI lineage: Eukaryota > Metazoa > Arthropoda > Insecta > Diptera > Drosophilidae > Drosophila > Drosophila repletoides. The sequence continues at coordinate 1,544,249 of JAECWQ010000202.1, forward strand.
AGTGCTAAGATGAAATTCATTTTAGTTTAAGTATTTCTTCTTTCATTTTCTGAAATTAAGTACTAAATATGATTCAAAGTAAGCTGAAAAGTCCGGAATCTTGTTTAAATATTGCTTGAATTAAGTACAAACGGACTTACAACTCTTCTCAGAACAAGTCTATATTCTAAAATAACCGAGATTGTTTTTATTTCGTTATTTTTTTAAATGAATACGAATATTTTGAATTTAAATTTTTGTAATATAATCGATACTTTTTTAATTTAATTACGTAAAATTCAAATTTTATCGTAGATTTTTTCTCTAAGTGCAGTAATTAAATGTAATCAAAGGCCATTGGCAGTACGTCATGCCACAGAAATGTAGCCTCTAATCTTACCTTCATTTGCGGCATGGAATGTTGACAATCTGTGAGTCAAGTTTTGGGTTCCGAATTCCGTACTATTCATAGAGTTCTCAGCAGAGAAGAGAAGGAAACTCTGTTGTCTGTTGTCTTTTGCCTTATTTCTTTTTGATCAGGCGACGCGTCTGCGACTGGGTAAATATTTCGCTATACTGCAATGAAAGCGGAAGCTTTTGCATAGCCCCACCAGACCTTACCGTAAAGTCTATGCTTTTGATTAGATAGCATTATCTTACAAAATTGATTAGGCCTCAGTATCGATGGAAGTTGGCTTGGAGCTTTCACTCAATTCCAGCGACAACACATCAAAAATGAAGTCAGCGCAGTGCTCCGAAAACAACATTTTTGATACTGCAATTTTTGCTCAGTGTACAGACCCAAAATATCACAAGAAAAACATCAATCGCAGCTTTTTAAGACCCATTATTTATTCAATTTCAAATTGTTTATTTTTATCTTTCTGATGGATAACAAGCGTTTTTGATGGCACATTTGATATAAGTACGGTTCTCTCTCTATAATTAAATTATTTCATATGCCTTATCTAAAAAGGGAAAGCCAGTTTTTTAATATTTTAGGAAATGCCCAAAAAGAAACTTGATTGAAAATCCTAGAAAAATCCCACGTCTAAATCATAGTCTGCTTTTTAGACTTAACTTACTTTTCAATTCAGAATTGGGGAATATATAAGAATAGATAAAAATTGGGTTTTGAAAGTTAACAGAAGAAAACTCCGTCGCCTCTATAAGATTCCCGATATATTAAGGTCTTAAGCAAAAAGCTATAGAATCTAAAGGTTCCTTGAGAAAAACCTAAATTATTATCACATTTGAAAGATAATGAATCAGTTTTGATGTAGTCATATAGTCGTAAAGCCATCAGTTTTGTCATCGTAGTATCTATTTTTAGTACTGATGAACAAGTGAGAAATTAGATTCGATGGTAGCACACTGTGATAATGATTCAATTCTTCTATAATTTTGAAAATAGCAGAAGAAAGTCGTTTAAGAAAGTTTTCCTTTTAGTTTTATTTATGAAAAACAATTAATATTAGAATAGCAGACTATAAATTTAGTCCCTCTGCCAACCATCCTCAGGGCGACAGCCAATGGAGCCGCTAAATTGTGGCAACTGGCAGAATTCCTGTTGATCATAGAAGGCGCAGTTGGGACCATTGCATCGATAGTTATAGCAATAGGTGGAGCAGGAAGCCATCAGGCGTAAGGCGCAGCCGCTGCAGTCATATTTCTCTATGGGAAGAAAACGATAAAGAGGAGGATATAACGCCTCCAATGCCTCAACTCACCTGTGGCGGTGGTGCAGTTGCCGTGCTCTTTGCAATCTGAATTCCAGTTGGGAGGCAGAATAAGCATATCATCGTTTTCCTCCTGCCAGCTGGTTACCTTGGAAGGATTCAGTACCACCTTGGAGGCGCTACAAAACTCTCCGCATTGTTGTTGCCTTCGATTGTAGCATTGCCAACGAGTGCTCTCACTTTGACAGCGGCAAATGCGTGGTGCAACCACTGTGCAGCACCTTTTGGAGTTGGGTTTGACAGTGGTATTTCCATCGTCTTCATCCTCTTCCTCGGAGTCCTCCTCATAATCCAAATCACTTGAGGGTATCACAATAGATGCATTAACTAACAAGTTTTGCACATTATTCAGCACAAAGTCTGGTGTATCCTTCGTCTTCTCCACAATTATGGTCTTCTCAAGGTGTATGGGAGTTAGTTGAATGGGTTGCGGTGGTGCACACTTCTGACCTGTCCAACTTGTGCCTTTAGGACAACGCGGCTGTATGCATCTTCCGTTCGAAAGGATCCCTGAGCCACAATATACCAAACGGCAGTTGCCATTTAGAAGCACTGTACCTGGCGGGCAACGAAGAATTGGAGCAGGTGGTGGCATTGTGATTGTTTCGTGAGTAGTGCTAGTTGTTGGAATCGTTGTTGGTGTTTCAGTGATAGTGCCGGCCGGAGGCTGGGGATCAACGGGTGGATACGGCGTAACAGGTTGATTGGGACAAGGTGTGGGCTCTACTGGGGGAGAGGGCGTAACGGGTGGATTACGGCAAGGATTTGGCTGAGGCTGAGTAGGAGGATAGGGAGTAGCATTTGGATATGGAGTTGGTTGAGGCTGGGTTGGAGGATAGGGCGTAACAGGCTGATTGGGACACGGGTCGGGTTGAGGTTGAGACGGTGGATAGGGATTTGGTTGGGGTTGAAGGGGAGGATAGGGAGTAACAGGTTGATTGGGGCAGGGGTCGGGTGGAGTTTGAGCCGGAGGATAAGGAGTAACTGATTGATTTGGAGCTGGAGTTGGTTGTGGCTGCACTGGAGGGTAAGGTGTAACAGGTTGATTGGGGCAAGGTTGACCTGGAGGATAAGGACCGTTAGGCTGGTTGGGATTAGGACCAGGCTGAGGTAGTACTGGAGGAAAGGGAGTAACAGGCTGATTGGGACAAGGTTGACCTTGACCAGGAGGATAAGGAACTATAGGTTCATTTGGATTAGGATTGGGTTGTGGTAGAACAGGCGGATAGGGAGTCACCGGTTGATTGGGACAAGGCTGACCAGGTGGATAAGGACCAACAGGTTGGCCTGGATAGGGTCCAGGCTGTGGCAGTACTGGAGGATAAGGGGTAACAGGCTGATTGGGACAAGGTTGACCTGGGACAGAAGGAACTACAGGCTGCTTTGCATTTGGATCGGGCTGGGGTAGAATTGGAGGATAAGGGGTGACCGGCTGATTAGGGCATGGTTGGCCCGGAACTGGAGGATAAGGAGAAACTGGTTGATTTGGATAGGGAGCACCAGGCTGATTGGGATAAGGAGTACCCGGTTGATTAGGGCAAGGGAAACCAGGCTGCACTGAGTTCGGACCACCTGGTAATACGTTAACCGCGCCATTTGGGTAAACATTTACCACGATACTTGTGCCGGGGCCAGGGCCGTTTCCATAGCCTTGACCTAGATAAGAGAGAGTAAATAGCTATAATGGTGCAATTGTTTTCAAGGGAAAAGCCAACTTACCACATTGGGAGGCATTCTGTAGCACGCAAAGTCCATTTTGGAGCACATATGGAGGATTACAGGAGCCCGCAGATTGAGCACATTGAACATTAAAATATACTGAAGTCTGAGGTAGCTGCTGAGCCCGTGCTTGATTCAAGGCCAAGATCAGCCAAGGCAGCAGTAGTAGCACTTGATAGGCGGACATGCCGATTAGAACTGAATCAAAGATTCTGAACAGTTCGGACTGTTAATGGCCTAGACACATGTCGGAAGCTGCTCTCCCCCTAACGCAATCAGAATCTCTCATCTCTCCGGCAAAAGGTTATCGCGAAGGGGGCAATTATGTTTTCTGCTACTACGAAAAAGCTCTTTCATGCCTCAGCTCTGGCTTTAGTCGTAGTTTGAGCTCGCTGCAGACCTCATCATCGTCATGTCGCCTTCCCACTGGGCATTTCTCTCAATACTTTTTTCAATTTGGGCAAGCGTTTGCCTTGCGGAAGGTTATCAAAATGCTGACGGAGAAGTAAGCACCCTTGAAACACTTTTTAAGTGATGAAATTGAATATTTAAATCTTTTTCTTTTCTTTTTTTTAACAGTGGCTGGAGTGTCCAGTGGGCTATGAGCACATAGACGGCATGTGCTATAAGAAGAACAGGTGCGAGGAAGGTGAGTGAATACTCTAGCTGAATTTTGAGTTGTTATAATATATGGTATTTTCTTCACAGGGTATTTTCTACACACGGACGGCTTGTGCTATTTGTTGAAGCCAAAACCTTGCCCCAACGAATTCACCACAGAAGAAGCCTTAACAACCACCGAGGAACCCACCACAACAGAAGAACCCACCACAACAGAAGAATCTACCCCAACAGAAGAACTCACCACAACAGAAGAATCTACCACAACAGAAGAACCCAACACAACTGAAGAATCTACCACAGCAGAAGAACCTACCACAACAACAGAAGAACCCACAACAACTACAGAAGAACCCACCACAACTAGAGAAGAACCCACCACAACCACAGAAGAACCCACCACAACTACAGAAGAAGCCACCACAACCACTGAAGAACCCACCACAACAACAGAAGAACCGACCACAACCACTGAAGAACCCACCACAACCACTGAAGAACCCACCACGGCGACGACAGAGCAGGCTATAGTCGAGCCTGTGCCTCCGCCTAGTCCAGAGCCCGAAGAGCAAGTACGCTGTCCACCCGGCTCCATATACTTCGAGGAACAGTGTCGCAAAATAGTGTGCACACAGGGTGAATACTATGAGGGTCGTTGTCTTTCACCCGCGTGTCCAGCGGGCACAGTGTGGCGAGGCAAGCGTTGTCAGCCTCCTGGCTATATAACCACAATACTTGAGATAGATAATGTTATATCGAATCAGTTTGAATACCAATCTGCAACAGAGAACATTCAAAATGTGGAATATAAAACGGTTAAGCCCTACGATCCAAATACGGATGCCACCTATAAGGGAACGCCTCCTCCAGCTAGCGGAATAATAAGACCAATAGAACCTGTGGAACCAGTTCAACCCGTCGAGCCTGTAGAACCCTTTGAACCAGTGGAACCTGTAAAACCTGTTGCTACAACTCCCACACCATCCGATAACATTATCCAGGAGGCTTATCCGGGCCCAGTGCCGCCAGATGGTTGCTGTCTGGTGAAGAGTCCACGCATTTGCCGTCCCTATCCGCCCACCTGGGTCTGCTTTAATCGCAGTCAAAAGCTGTGTGATGCAAGAATTTGCACACGTCCCATTATCTACCTGAAGCCACCACAAATTGTTCAACTCACAAATCCACCACTGCTGGTTATGCCACCAAATCCACCACTGCTCGGTTGCAAGACGCCCGAATGCTTGGAAAGCGGTAAGCGAACATTATTAATACTTTCTTTTTATTTATTTTTCACTTTAATATAAATATTTATAATTCTAATATTGTTGAAAATAATCTTTAGATGTGCTGAATTGCTCGGGTTGTGCGCTTCGCGAACGTGAAACCTGCTCGGCGGGCTGCTATAATTATTTCTGTCCCGGCGACAATTGTCAGTTTAAAAACTCGGAAGATTTCTGTGCGCTGTATCCGGGCGGATTTGGCTGCAGCAAGCGCGATGGCTGCATCTGGGAATGGTGTGAGGAGAAGTGCCGCTGATCTAGCCAGGGCTGTTATAAATTGTAAGCTTGTTTATTCACCACAACAAATTTCAGCTGTGTGTCTTTATTTAAATATATACGAATTCAAGTGTTGCAAATATGTAGAAATTTTTGAATTTAAGCGCCAAAAGTACAGGGCTGCCATCTAGTTGAAATTAGGTATGTTAACAGCTTCTGTTAAGACAGAATTTAAACTTAAGGCGTCAACGCCCACTGCAATAGAAACTTTAATCGCTCTGATAACTGCAATTTTTAAGCGTTTACTTTAAATTTACACTTAATTTTAAATTACAACTTTTTTATCATTTCCAAATAATTATAATTTCCACAAATTCCAAATAAGGCCCCCGTGCTCTAATTAATTTTTAAATGTAGGCGCCAAGTAATCTTACCAGCTGCCTTTAACAGCGATGTTAAGAAGATGTACTAAAAATGCCAGCAGCAATGCGCTGGGCAGCACTGTTAAACGCGCTAACAGCTGTAAAGCAGTGCTTTTTGCTCATTTCGGTTTCAGTCGTTAAGCGAGAGAGCAAGCAGCGTGTTGCATTTCTTGAGCTCGCGTGCGCGCGTGTTTTTGCTGTGTACCGTTTGTTCGTGTGTGTGAAAAGTGTTAAACATCAAAAATTGTTTGTAATAAAAACAGCAAAAACGCAAAACGAAGTGTTTGTGTGTGCGTGTACTCGTGTCTGTGTGAGTGTGCAAATACAAAATAAAAGCAAAAACAAAGCAAAGGAGCAACGTTCTTTCTGCCTGCGCCTAGTCTAAGAGGGGCGGGAAAGTTCAAAACACAAACCGCAGTCGCCGACGAAGTCGAAGTCAGCGTCGACGTCAACGTCAACATCGCAGTCAGCGTTGCAACGGTTGTCGGTGTTTTTTTGTTGTTGTTACTGTGGAGTCAGCGAAGACGTCATCGCACGTCGCGTCCCTCGGCGGAGGAGGCATCATAAAGAGGTGAGTCTTTTGTTTACATTTTTATTAATTTATTTACTTATAATAATATTAATTAAAATTCGCAAGATATATAAATAGCAACTGCGGCGCGCACACATTTGCAAGAATAAAACTAACTGTGTATAGGCATGTGCATATGTGTGTGCGAATGCAGTGCTCGTGTAGCGTCCCCCCCTGTCGCGCCCGCACGCCGCTGAGTGTTAATTGAAAAAAACTACAAACTTCCTGTTTTGGGGTTAGGGTTGTCTCTGCCAACCCTCCCTCCCTCCCCCCGTTTACCCCTCCACCTTATTTAACTGTTGCCGCAGACAACATGAGCTTTATTGCGGCAGCCGCCTGTACAGCAGCCCTCCCCTCACACCCCTCACCACTTACCCAGCCCCTGCCCCCCCCTCACAGCACAAAAGGGCGCTTCTAGTGGGTGTGTGTCTGTGCCTGTGTCTGTGTGCGTGTAGCCGCATAGAAGTTTTGTGCTTTCTGCGGGCGTTGAAGTTTTTAGTGCAACATTTTTTTCATTTTTTTTTGCTGTTTTTTTTTCTATTTTCTATTTTGCTATTCCAGTGGGAGCTTTTATGCATATGTGTGCATGTGTATGTCTGTGTGTGTGAGTGTGCTATTATTAAAATGCCACACGCACACAGCAAAAAAAAAATCAACAAACAACAGAAACTATGCTCAGTGTATAAGCATGTGTATGTATGTGTGTCTGTGTGTGTGCGCCTACGAGGCGTTGGCGTTTCGGCTAGAAGAAGAAGAAGAAGAAGAAGCAGCAGAAGTAACAGCGGAAGAGAGTGTGGGTGGGAAAGTGCGAGGCACAGAGAGGGAAAGAGAGAGACAGGGCGAGAAAGAGTTGGAGGCGCGCCATAAAAAAAGGGCAGCCCGCAAGAGCGCGGCGAAGTTAATAAATAAATCAAATAAGGCATAAAAATGTAAATCAAATGAAATTTCCCCAATAAGAATTTCATATTGGAGTTGTCGTTTGTGTCTTCCTTAGCCGCGCACTTGTTACCAGCGCTGTCAACCTTAGCTTTTTTTTTAAGAGGGATCTTTTTCAAGCTAGGTTTGACACCCAAAAATCTATTAGTTGGCTATTTTTGATGTTTTTAGACTAAAAATCTTATTATTTTTGTAACTAGATATTTGAATATAATCTTCTAGACAAAGTTTTATGCTTCCAAAACGAATTCAATTAATGAAAGTATCTGATAATTCCTGGCTACACATAAAATCAATTAAAATTATTTAAAACTTTTGGATTTTTTTATGTGTAAACTGAAAACAATATCTATTTATGGTTTTCTTTTACAAAAAGTTTTATCGTTTTATTTTGGGCTTTTTTACTTTGCTGCTGAGGCGATCTCCTGGAATGGGCAGCACTGCTGCCTCTAAGACATAATTTGCCAATATGAATTTGAGTTGGACGCGACTTGGCAGCACTCCGCTGGCTTAGACATAATTTGCCAATATGAATTTGAGTTGGACTTGGCTTGGCAGCACTGCAGCACCAATAGGAATTGGAACTGATATTGTCTCCCCTTTCCCATATCTTTGCCCTGCACTTGTTAGACATAAACGCCGCCGCACATTTGCCATATGTGCTCGACTTTTGTTTGTGTTTGTTTTTGTTTTTGTGTCTGTTAGGATTGTAATAAAGCGTTTTACGGCCGCGCGCTTGTTGTTTTTATGACAGTTAAGCTATTTTGCGTATGACATGTTTGACAGATGCCAGCGTCGACGCTGGCGGCTGTCAACACCGTTGTTAAATGCAGCATCCCCCCTCCCCAGCACAACTGTCTCTGCTTTACCCTTTGCTTCTTTCACTCCTCCTCCTTCTCTGTTTCTTTCTCTTCCCCAAAAGTTTTGCTTGAGTTTGCTGGCATTTTAATTTCTGCGCCCATTAGACACACGCACACACTCACACACACACACAGAGAGAACTACAGTAGAAAGGAGGGACTGAAAGCAGAGAAGGGGACAGAGAGAGGGAGAGAGAGAGAAGGAGTGGGCTGGGTGCTTCCTTTGGCAGCTACTTTTACGCATGTTTTCGCACAGCGCCAAAGATGTCGGCTTGACATAAATTGTCTCTGCCAAATGTGGCAAACTACAACAACAGCAGCCAAAGAAACTGGGCCACGCCTACAAAAAAAATAAAAAAAAGTAGAAAAAAAACCATAAGAAACCAACAGCCGCCGCTTGGCTTGTCGCATGTAATTGCTTGCCACAATGTAAATGACAATAGCAACAGTGCACAGTGGTCTTAGATTAGACTGATTCCATATGATTAATTGTCATATTCAAGGCTATTCAAGTTCCGAGTTTTTACCTTGATTAAATTGTGACATAAAAATATTCTTTAATTAAAACGTTTTTTTTTGCTCAGTTCAGTTTCTTTGTTTTGGAATATAATAAAGAAATTATTGGCTTCTACTTCTGCACTCAGAAAAAAGATAAATAGATAGATAAATCGGAGGGAGCCTCTAAACTAGAAAGTATAAAACTAAACTTTTAAAAATTTAGAAAAATAATTATTAATTTTTGATTTTAGGCGAGTTTTAATAAATATAAAATATATAATTTTATTCTGTTAAATAAAATTCAATTTGTCAGCAAGTTTTCAATACAATTTTGAGGCCCTATATATATTTTTTTGTTTTGATAAATTATCTTTTAAGTTTAATTCAACGCATAAATTATAAATTAATTGCTTGAGTTCTAATGCGACTGTTCCACTGTGCCGAATCAAGCTGCTGGCGGGGCTGTAACTAAAAACCGCAAAGCTTGTCAGGCCGCTGGTCGTCGCTGTTTGTCGCCGCTGTTGCTCTCACGCCTAGCTTCTCAGTTGCTCGCTCTCGTCTGGCCCCCCCGTCCGCTTAATCTCTCTTTCTCTCTCTCAGCTGTTGCTTCCGCTGGCGTGGTTTGAGTGTAAAAGTATCTATTTGTTATTGTTGTTGTTGTTGTTGTTGTTGTTTATACGCTGTACGTGGGCGGCAAAGCAACGGCAAAGGCAACGCGGACGTCGACTAAGGCAGCGAAACCTTAGGCCAAGTTTCAAGCTTGAAATGCTTTGACGATGACGTCGTCAGCGTCGCTAGCGTCGCCTTCGAAGCCGTCAATCAAATTCTGCGTTTGTTCGCACAGTGGAATATTCTGGCATTTTTTATTGCAGAAAAAGTAACTTGTACTGTAGTTTTGTGGCATTAGAAAAGCGATAGAAATTTCGAAAGAGGCACAAAAAATACTCAACTGAAATTTATATTTGAATAAATTATAATAAATACAGTGGGCATCAGATTATTTGTAATGCGTTTCGTTCGAAGGTCCCACTGTCCCTCGTCGCATTTGGTTGCATGTGCTTTGGCTTTGGCTTTGGTTTTGGTTTTGGTTTTGGTGTTGGCTTTGTGTTTTGCGTGTTGCGCTCTTGTCGCGTTGTGTGCGGCTTTTTGCTTCGCACTCGCACTGGCACGCCCCTTTCGCGCCCGCCTCCCATTTGGATTCACAATGCAAATTGATAGCGCAAACAAACAAACAAACATGCAAACATTTTGCGGTATTTACTTATTGAATATCGCTTGGATTTGCCATACGTTTTTTTATTATTTTCTGATTACCCTGTACTCATTAGAAGTGGGCGCAAAGAGGTATATTCTCCTTGTGCCTCGCTATGTAACAGGCAGAAAGCGGTAGAGCGAGGCAGTCTATTTTGTATTCTCTTCACTGCTTTTTACGGGGTATCTGCTCGTCGCACAGACTTCGCTCTTGGCTCTTTTTTCTCTCTCGTTTTCTTCGGTTATCGTCATTTAATATTCATTTATTCAGCCAAGCTTATTTATTTATGTACGAGTATTGTTGTTGGTATTGTTATTGTTATTGGCCAAAACCCGAAATCGAAATCGAATCGTTAAATCGCATGTGAGCCATGGCCATGATTTTGAATTTGATTTCGAATTCGAATTCGAATGTGAATTTGAATTTGAATTCCAATTTGAATTTAAGTATGCGCAAACAGCACCAAAAACCAACCAAACAAACACTCTTAAAAGGCACTTGGCACCCATTCCGCCTACCCTTAAACAGATTCTAACAGCATTTTTTACTCAACTTGGCAATGCATTAACTGACAGCGAGGCTATAATACCAATTCGTCTATAGAAAATAAGTGGTATTAAATTCGAGTAGGCTAAATATAATTTTGCATATGCTTTATTGGCTTAGACCTGCTACTACAGAAGTTTTAGCGTTAGAAATTGGGAAATGGTTGTAGACACAATTTTCAATCCTTTTTCTTTTATTCTCTGCTATTTTACGCTATTAGTGAGTAGTTCATTTGTGTTGATTTTGCTTTGCTCTGTGTTCGTAAACGCTATGTGCTATGCATTTGAGTTTAATTTCAATACACTTTTTTCTATATTACTATACTATACTATTTTCATTTTTGATTTTGCTTAGTTGTCCATTCGTAAACGTTCTGTGTCTTCAATTTGTAAAAGAAATTAATTTCATTACCATTTTTTCTAAATAACAATTTTCAGCTGTTTTCTAAAGTCCTTACACTATTTTCTTTTTGAATTTTGCTTAGTTGTCCATTCGTAAACGTCCTGTGCTTGCAATTTGCAAAATAAGTTAATTTCTTTTATTTTAATTACAAATTTTGTTTTCTGCTGCATTCGTAAACGTTCTGTGCCTTCAATTTGTATTACTTTTTTTTCTTTAATACAATTTTGAGCTGTCCTCTAAAGGATTCAAACTATTTTCTTTTTTGTCTTTGCTTAGTTATCTATTCGTAAACGTTTGATTGTTTTCAATTTGCAAAAGAAGTTAATTTCTTTTTTCTTAATTACAATTTTGAGCTGTTCCCCAAAGGTTTTTTTTTTTTGATTATGTTTTGTGCTGCATTCGTAAACGTTCACTAATATCATTTTTAAAGTGCTTCAATGCAAATACAGATACATAAAAAGGTTGCTCTCCGTTTTTTATAAATTGAAAACCAAAGAAATATCAACTTAATTTAAAAAGGAAAAAAATATATGTTAAAGTCAACATGAAAGTAAATAAAACTGTGGACTTTTCTGAGAATTTGTAATTTTGTATTAATACAAATGATTGAACGCCCAACTGTATCGATTCCTAGAATATTTTGTTAGTAAAACTCTGATATTTGTGCCAAGTTCAAAGCGAAACTTTGATAAGAGTCCAATAAAAAATGTATCCGCTTTATTGCTTGGCAATTTGAGCAATTAGACCCATTTAAATACTTGAAATAGTTGTGTAAAAGTACAAAAAGCTTTCGTATCTTGTTTAAGTTTGTTGTTCTTTGGCTAGAAAACTAATTAATCGAGACCTTGTCGGCCATAAAACATAATGCTTAGAGCCATAGCAACAATAACTGGTTTATCTGGCGATTTAAATATTCGAATAACGATGCTGGAACAGTGCTCATTATGGACTTTTAAATATTTAGAGAGAGAGCGAGAGCAGCGAGAGAAACGATGCCAAAGGGACACATAAAAGATACGCGGCGTTTGCGGGCGCAGAACTCTGTATGAAAATTCAGCCCGCCCCTCCCACTTTTCCTCCTGCCGCTTTTCCAGCGACGACTACTATTGAAAAGTTTTTCGAACTCATAAATTCTTTTGTTTGGCTGTTGCGCTGTTGTTTTGCTTTGATTTTTTCTTTTGCGGCGGCACCAAAGGAAAACAAAACGAAAATGAAAATGAAAAAGAAACACAAGTAAAAAACAAAAAGTGAAAATTCAGTGGGAAAATTGTCGTTTGTTACGGCAGCCTGAAAAACTAATTAGTTGCAGTTGCATTCAAGCTGAATTTTACATTTAACTGCAGCCTGTCCGTCTGGCCGTCTGTCTGTTTGGCTGTCTGCAGATACCAAGTCAACTCGGACAGATTGAGTAAGACTTTTCTTTTTACCTCTCTTTCTTCGTCTCTGTCTGCTCACATATATATAGTCCCCTCTCTTTTGCACTATTGTGCAACAAGCAGCAGACAAATTCAGTTAACTGTTACACACAGTCACTGACTGACTTAATTCCCTACATTTTGCTCTGGCTTTGAGCCACTTCCCAAGCTACCAAGCTGCCAACTGTATCTGTATCTTGTATCTTTTACTTTTTGTGCGTTGTATCCATTGAATTGGGCTTAGGGCGAGCATATTCAGCTTGTTGAAACAGGCAGCAAGAGGCAGATCTTTCCAATTTAAAATATATATATTCCTGAAGACTATTTATTTATTTATTTATTTATTTATTTATTAATAAATCGACTAATTGCAGTCGATTAAAGGATTACAAAAGAATTAATATAATTATTATATAAATTAAATTAAAATCTAGAAATTAATTAAATTAAAATTTACAAGTAAGATTAAAATTCAATTCTGGGGTATTAAAATCAATCAATTTTTATGGTCCAACATTTGTTGCACAGGATTGGGGAAAACCCAGGCAAAAACCCAATCAGACCTAGAAACAGATAATTCGAGCTGAGAGATTTTAAGAGTTAAAGAAAACTGAAATTCTTCCGATTATTACTACTTATAGGAGTTAGGTTAAGCTAGTTTTCTGCACTTTGTGTAACCAAGAAAATAGCTAATTATTTTACAGGGTATCTCTGTGCCGACCTCTCTCGACCAGATCACACTTGCTCGGTATCTTTAACTTGTATCTTTTATCTGTGTAGATTGGTTTTTCATTTTCATTGCGTGTCCGTTTTTCTTGTTGATTTTTATTTTTCTTTGATGTTGACATTGCATTTGACTTGACATTTTTTTAATATCTCTCTCTCTCTTTGTGTGTGTGTGAGTTTGTGTGTGATTAGAAAGCCAACTATTAAAATGATTGCAATCTGAACCCAGAAAATAACCTGACAGTTGTCCAGACTTTATTCCAATCAAAACTTGCTGATAAGCTGATTGAGCCGATTTTATAATTATATATTAAAACTAACCTAACAATGCGTATTTATAGATTCTAAAAACTGATGATTTATAAGTAAGTTAATTGGCTATTAAGCTACCTGCTCAGTTCAGTTTAAAGTCAGATTCTTATCACAAAAGCGCTTTAAATACACAGCTCAAATCTGGTCTTGATTAAATTTGCTTATACTAAAGATGTTACGAGATCTCAGCTAATATATAGTAAAACTATATCTACACTGAAATATGAGCTTTAAGCAGCTGAATTCTATAAAGAGTAGACTTTAATTTATGCACTATTTTAGATGAGTATTAGGCCGTATGCAGTCTATATTTAAGATACTTCTCTGTGAGTTCTAGCATGCATTCCTCCTACTTTCTACTGGGTTTCTATTCAGTCCATCATACCTTTTAGGCTCTTTATTAACAGGGTAGTGTTATTTAAAGCTATATATATATAATCTTGTAATCTAGCACGGCGCCAGCTCAGTCATCCCCATTGCAATCTCTGAGACATCTGACAAGCTGTACATGTAACTCTCAGCATATGCACGTACTAATATGAAGTATGAGCTACAGTGGTGCCTCCATCATTGAAACGGGCTATAAAATTCCTAACCGATTCTGTAGGCGGAATTCGACTTTAAAATTGTACTAAAAAAAAGGAACTTTTCAGATTATTTTAGCAGAGTTTAAAGCTGAAAATCTATAACTTTTATATACCAATTTCGCCAATTTCCTAATGCCAATTAAAGACAGCTGACTTTAGTCCCAATTTCGTTCTAATAGTCAACTTTCTTTTAGGATTATTATAATAGACTAGTTGGACTTTAGTTCAGCGTTGTCTGTAATTTTCCCAGATACTCCATTAATTAGCTAAACTAATAGCTATTAAAAGCAATAAATGGCTTTAAGTGCGCTATAAAAAAGTAGCATGCGATTTTTAAGTGGTGCTATTTGCTCAGCTGTATAACTCGTCGCGCTCCTTTTTAGAGTAAACCATATTTTTTTTTTTGGTTCAACTTCTCACACACCTCAGAGATGACGTAATATTAATACAATGTAAAAAATGGGAGAGAAAAAATTATGATGATATTTATTTATAGTTTACGAGTGCAGCAGAGCTCCAGCTGTGCTTAAATGAACTGTTGATGTGCCATAAATAATATAAATAGAGCTCAGCAGAGGAAAAAACGAAAAAAAACTATTGATAAATGTGTCGACAGTCGATATTTATTTTTTTTTGTTTTTTGCTGTTGTCATTTGCTGTGGAATAAGTTTTGCGTCACTGTGCAACAGTTTCTGTTGCTTTTTCTTGTAGTTTTTCTTTCACTTCGTTGTTGCTGTTGTTGTTGTTGTTGCTGCGGTAATCGCAGAAAATACGCACACGGAATCGCTATTATCTTATGGGGATTACGTTTGGGGCTGCAATCTAGAGAAATAAAAGCGAATCGCGTAATAAAAAGAAAACAAGCAACAAACAAACAACAACAACAAAAACAACAATTGGCGTCGTCTTTTGGTATTAATGAATGAATAAATGAAATGAAATGAATGATCTGAATCGACTCAGACTAAGCCGCAGTGGGCGGGGGCTTAGATCTGCGCCCCGCTGCGGCCTCTGCTGCCGCCCCCTTTGCCATGGGCGGCTGTTTATGTTGTTGCGCTTCGCTGCGCGTCAAATTTGCGTGCGCGCGCGCGTTTTTTTTCTCTTCTTTTTTCTTTTTTTTGATAAATTTCCATACTAAAAAGCAAGCAGAAAAATGACAATGCTGAGATGTTTTTCTTTATTTGGTTGTGGACAGAGATAGACAGGGAGAGAGAGAGGTAGAGAGGGGGAGACCGAGAGAGAGAATGCTATATATATATGTATGCAAATCAAGTAATTTGTCTCGCCGTGTAGAGCAGTCAGTGCCACATCCAACGCAGAGGAGGCAGCCACTTCCGGTGTCAATTTTTTTCCAACGTTTTCAGTTTTCTTCTTCATTTTTCTTGATTTTTTGTATTTTGTTTTTTTTTTGGCGCGCTGCGCCTTTGTAAGTTGCAAGTCTGTTGTGGGGATGATTTTAAAAATAAATTATAGAAAAAACGAACAAATAAGGCGCTGCCTCTTTGGGCTATACAAAACTAGAAGATGCTCTAGAAAACAAACTAAAAAAATGGAAAAAACTTGGCGCGAAATGAAACTATCTTTTGAGGGCTCAATAGAAAGCACAGAAATCCCTGAAGAGGTCTAGAAAAAATGCAACAAAAAGCGAATTTGTATATTAAATGCAGGCTACATTTCAATTGCTCCTAGTGTAGGGTATATTTTGTATATATTTAGTTGGTAAAGTAAAAAGTAAAAAAAAAATAGGGAGTGCGGGTCTCTGCTGCTGTTGCTGCTGCGGCTGATGCTGCGGAGATGATGCGGATGACGGGCAGACGCCTCGTCGTGCGCTTTTTTATGCAGGTGGAAGTTGTCGCTGTCGTCTTCATCTTGCGAAAGAGTTTCCATCTTTTTGGCTGGCGGTGGCCTCGTCATGTCTGGGGGTCTGAGAGATCTCTCTGGGATCTGCACCCTGCTCTGCTCTGCTCTGGTCTGGCCTGGCCCCTGCTCATTTCAAAGCCATTAACAAACGGCAAGAAGCAGCGCGTAGTCGTCTACTATATAAAAATAGCTAAAATATGCTTAATTTAGTTGCGAGCTGTGTGTGCGTGTGTGTGTGTGTGTCTGTGGTGTGTGTGTGAGTGTGTATCCCACATAATTATTTCTGTTAAGTAAGCCCGGCTGTCTGCCTGTCTGCCCGTCTGACTGACTGACTGGGTGACTGACTGCCGCAGCGTGGTCGTCTTTGAGCAGAAGAGAGATACAGAGCATTATTATTATTATTATAAAGAAGAAAAAAACTATGGATAAAATAGCAACCATTTCGGACGCCCACCATGACGCCAATGACGCCAACGCCGACGCCGACGCCAGCGCCGACGGAGGCGACGCTGAAGAGCGGAACTGAATAGCATTTACAAATGCGCCAAAGAATTATTGCTATTGCTGCTAGTTTTTATTTAATAAAGTGAATTTATGTTTGCAGTACAATGTGGCTACACTGTGAGAAATTCCCAGCCAAACCAAGCATACCCAGACCCAGTGCTGACCGGCACTGCGGCCCATAAAAACCGCTGAGAAAAGTAAATTAGTCTTTTTTTTCTTTCTTTTTGGCTGCTGCCTGCCCCAAACTTTGTCAACTTTTATGGCATTGCAACAATAGAATTTTACGGTGCGGCAGGCAGCAGGAGGGAGGCGGGAGGCGATGCGACCAAGGCAGGGCCAAGGGTGAGAAAAATGTTCAGAGAGTAAGTCATTAAATGGTCTTAGAGAAGTTGTAAAAGCTGCAAGTTGTAGCTTAACTTACAGATTAAATACTCACGATAGGGCGCTATGTAATTGGAAAGATCTGAGAGCTGCCAGATATAGTAATTAAAGCATATTTAAGCCCGAAACGAGACGTATATTCAACAAGGTCTGATGATATTTGGGCTCAGCCTGAAGAAAAGATTTCAGTTTAGGCAAAACCTGTGGTTCTAACCTTTACTTTCAACTCCGTCCTCTAGAATTGGTTAGAAAAAGCATTCCAATTATTGTATCTCTCCTTTATTGAGCTCCAAAATTTACTTTGGAATATCAAATTCTAGAGAATTTATTGCTTATTATAATTCTATTTATTTCTACAAGTTTCAAGAACATCCTACAACAGAGTCAATAACCATTTAATTTTTTTTGCCATAAGCCACAAGCCACAAGCCAAATTATTTAGTATTTTTTTAAGCAAGTTCTGTTCAATCTCAAGACCTTGCCCAATGTTTTTTTACGCCATGAGAAATCGCAGCCATATGAAATCGAATAGAAAAAACAACATTGAACAGACATGGACACAAGAGCCAGCAGAGATCACCACTTGTCTTGTGGCAGAGCTAGAAAGATGCTGCGAGGCGAACAATGAAAACATTTTGAAGACCCCTAAAGGCCCTTTGCGCCCACAAATAGACCTAGCTAAAGAGGAGGGAGGAGTGAGGAGTGAGGGAGAATTGACAGAGCCGTCGTCAAGTAAATATATAGCACATAATATAACATAACTCTTGGTTCATTTGACGATCCTCAAGCGCTGAAATAAGAAAGCAAAAGATGAGGAAAACGGAATACCAAAGCGTGCTATCAAGATCGAGCCGATTTCCAGAGAATTTCGTATGTCTGATGCATCCAGCGAACAAACGGAACGGGGAACAAACAGAAAACAAGTTGAAACCGAGGAGTAAAGACAAATTTAACTGTTGTGTGAACTGAACCAAGGTAAAAGACTCGTAAAACTTGTTAGAATCAATGTTTGGCCCCCAAAGCGTTTATTAGAATCTTGTCTCGGCTCCTTATCAATATTTGTGCAGGCGTAATAAAAAACAAAACCAACAGAAAAGAGAAGAGAAGAGGAAGAGGAGGAGGAGGAGAACAACAACACAATACATTGTGTTAGGTCATTACAAGATGGCTAAAAGATGAAGATAATAATGGTCTTGTTTGTGGTGGGCAGACACAAAGAACGTGTAAACAAGATGTACTTACACACAGGAGGTGAGAGTTGAGTGTGGGTGGAGAGGTGGAGAGGCTGCTCAAAGGAAGGAATGTTATGATGGGTCAAGACATAATTTACTGAGATTTCTCTGCCCACAGAATGTACAACAGGTAACAGGTTCAGCAGGACAGGGAGCAAAAACTAGGAGAGAATTTAAGATAGCTAAAGATACCAGAGAGAGAGAGAGGGAGACTGGGAGCTGCAGAGGAGGCTAATCAAATATAGAAGAAATTTAAGGCGCAGAGTTTAATAAGAAGATTGTGTATGATAAGGCCAAATTAAATCATAGGAAAACTTTAAAATATGGCTAAGAAAACTGAGAATTAGCAAGCAGAGTATAGAAAAAAAAGAAATTATATATCCACAATTAAATTCGGCCTTAATGCAAGCTACTAAATAAATAGAAAACAAGAGAGGTTTGACATAGTATAAAATATAGCATCTATCGTTTATACAAAGAGCTTTTCAGCTACATTAATGTAAAAAAGGACTCAAGGTATCCTTGAAGCAAGCAACTGGAGTTACAGAGCCTAAAAGGAAGCTCAACAAGTTTAATACCCTTACTAATTTTACTTATGGTTTTCTTTAAATCCACATTCAAATATCCTCGTCAATTGCCTCACAGAAATGTCCTGCAATAATATAAAGCACCAAGGAAAAAAAGGAATGAAGCATGAGAACAATTTTAGAGCAGCTTTTTGCCCTTTTTATTGGACATTTATATGGATTGCCATAATCATAAAATCGCATAAAATCGTAGAAACATTTCTGATTTCCTTTTCTTTACGATCTTTCAATTTGCTGCCTCTGATACTTTGATGGTTTCGCTCCAATGAAACGAGTATTTTTTATTATAATTTTTAGTGGAAAGCAACGACTTTTAATACTCTTTTGTTTGGGTCCTCTCCTGTCATTTAAGCCATAAATGGTCGAACGAAATTGGCACGTGATGTGTGGCAGATGTTCTGCTATGACAGATATAGAGTATATATATATATATATATATAGATATTTATATGTTTTTTATTTATTGAAAAAATTATAAATTTTGGCTGTTGGTCGCAAAATTTATGGACGGCTGCTGTGCGTAAAAAAAAGAAAAAAAAGAGCGTAAAGAAAAGAAAACAAGGAGAAAAAATGTTGTAGAAAATCACATTGAAAAAATGTGTAATAAAATAGAAATAATATTTATAGCTGAGACGTCGAAGGGTCTAAAAATATACGCACACACACGGAGAGCAACAGCAACAGCAACAGCGTCAACATCAACGTCGACGTCAACGTCAACGTCAACGGGTTCCCAGCTTTTCTTTCTCCTCCGCCCGCACCCTCCCCCACCCCGCCGCATTTCCACAGCTTTTCTCCGGCTGTTGGCCATGTGCTCACTTTCCCATTCATGGAGCGCGCCACGACCTGCCTCGAACCTCAGACGCACACACACAGACAGACAGCAATGACCCAACACAGAGAGTATCCAGCCCCAGATATATATCCACTTTGGCAGGCGAATCGTTAGAGCATTTTGATTTAAATCGATCGATTTTGTGGCTGAGCTCATTTGGCGTAAAATAAACTTGCTTCAAGTCAATAATCCCTTTGCCAACGAGCCTACCCGCCTGCCCGTCTACCCGTCTATCCGCCTGCCCAGCCACCAGCCACCATCCACCCACACTCCAAAAGCTATAACCAAATGCGTAGAGTTGTTTGTGGTATTTTGTAATATATACAAGAGATTGTATATATTTCTCCGTGTATTGCACTAATTTCCCAATTTTCACTAAATGATCTTTTCATCTTTTTAAAGGGTATTATAGTCGGCCTTTGCCGAGCATATAAAAAGCATAGCTATGTCCGGGAAAACTTAGTTAAAAGAGGTTGTTAGTTGCCTCTTAGACTTATGGATATTTGCTAATAAAGAAAGTATAGAAGCTGCATGAATTATAGGGCTTACAGTTTATGGCTTAGATAGCTAACTAGACTAACCACGTATTTAGGACAATCTACAGAAGAACCTGACGCTTATATATTTATAGGAACAAAACTAAGAGATTTCGCTCCCAACGATTCTGGTCAAAAGTCAAAAATACTCTATAATATAGCAGTAAAACGCGGCGAGGGTATTTACCACTTTGGCACGCTGGAATTGGCCTTTTTTCTCGTCTGTTTCTTCGTTTATCACTTGGCACTTGTTAACAAATCTGTGTATATCGCGTATAAACAAAAGTTGCCTCAGACGTGGCATAAACACTCGCTAAAGCGCCCCACCAAATAGGTGCACAACTCCTGCATGGATCCCCTCTCGGCCCTCTCGGTTCCTCCACCCATTTATTGATTGCATATAGCCCCCCTCAACCTGCCTTAGCCGCCCCATAAAATCTACGGGGGCGTTGCACAGTTTTTCCAAGTGCTGTCTGTCTGTTCAGTTGGCAGTTGCGCACTTTTCTTTTTTTTCCTTTTCCTTTTCTTTTTCCATTTTTTTTTTGTTTTTGCAACTTACTGAACGTGACTTTTAAGTCAAACTCAACGTCAGTCAGTCAGTCAGTCATTCATTCATTTATTCATTGGTTCATCCAATCCATCAGTCAATCAGTTTACGTACGCTTTTTTCCTTGTTTCTTCTGTTATCTGCCAGCAAACCGGAAGTTGTAATTAATGCGCGCCTCGGGGGCGTTTACTGGCGCTGCTTCTGCTGCCAAGTCCTGTGAGTATCCTGTGACTCTATGCGAGTGTCCTTGTTGTGTGCTGTGTGTTGTGTGTGTGTATTTATAGCCATGGCAGCGCTTTGTCAGGTAATACCTGCACAACGTGTCTGCTGATAATGAATCAATAGGGTAAACTTGAATGCCTAAGGATATCACAGCTTAGGTGTGAGATATTACAGCAATAAGAAATGATATACTGCCACTGCTCGCACTTTAATTTGAACATGTTTCGTGTTAAATGTTTCCAGGTATCATTTAACGTCATTATCCATTAGCAAAAGTCAATTTTCCCCCATCAAAGTGAAGAAAAGTAGCACTGGAAAATGGAGAAATATGTTTCAATGTTTCCTCTACATTTTGGAGTGTCTCGGGTGTATTTTGTATCTAAAAATTATATTAAATTTAAAAGAAGCTGCTTACAACAATATTCTCTATTTACTGTTATAAACGTTTATTATAAATAATTAAAATTAAATCAACTTTAATAAACCGAAGAACGCCTCAAAACTTTGTTTGTCTTTCAGCTTTGATGAACTCAATTTTAGTCGCAGTCGAACAGCTTTTAGCCAGAAGAAGTTGAAGTTATTTCAAGCGTTGCATCAAAGCATTTAGCCAAAATAAAATATAAATTAAATAACTATTTATAAAATATTTATTTAAACATTTCTGTGTGGCTTTCTCTCGGGTTTTCTCCGGCTGAACTCTCAACCTTTATGCAAGTTTCCATTGATATTTAAAGTAAACCACATAACTGAATATTTTACGAAACTTTCGTTTAATGGCTTTTGATTTTATTTTCAACTTCATTCGCAACGAGTGCATTTTTCTCCATTTTGTTTTCCTTTTTTCTATCTCGATTTTCATATTAAGTATTCGCCATGCTTGCCATTCTCGATTTTCATTTTATCACCTGCACTTTTGTTGTCATCATTGCTGCTGCTCCTGTTCTTGTTCTGTTTACACCCACCTTGTCTCCATGGATACTGCTGCTATATATATCTATATATCTATATATATATATAGAATAAAGGTGTATATATAGCCCAAGGCACCCGCAACTCCCCCTAGTTATTATGCATTTTGTTCAGTCGTTTCATCTGCAACGTGATTGTGCTTTTCGCACAAAACTTGTCCCAGGATATTTTGTGTCCTTAACTTTTTTATTTTGTAATTTGTTTTAGCAGTTGTCTCTTGATTCCTTTATTCTCGCTTTGCTTTTGAAATTAATATATTTATTTTAAATATAGACAAAGCAGCTCCTTTGACAATACTTTTCTTTTATCACAATATAATTATATTAAAGCACAATAAGTAGGTAGAAAATTCAAGTTTTTCTTTCCTTTCTAGTTCCAAATATCTCGTAGAATTTCAACCATTGATTGTATCAATTTAATATCAGTTTAAAAAGGAGCTTTAAATATGTCTTTAGATATATTATTATTAATATAAAGGCAGAACGTTTCCTTCTTGTTTATTACAACAATAATATTCCCTTAAAATTGTCTCTATTTGGCTCATAAATTGCCTTAAAGGATACACAGCATCCTGGCTGCCTTTTTGTGCGAGTATTTTCAACTTTTATTTCCCCTTTTTCCAACTGTGCAAAACTTTTTTCTGCTGCTGCAAAATATTTGTATTGGAATCTGTGTGGAGCTGTGTGCAAAAGTTGCCAAGTTATGCGAAAGTTGACTCCACTATGCGATTATGCGACTTCTATTCAGAGTATTTTTGCCCAGGCTCTCCCAGTCCTCTAATCTCTTCAACAGAATTGCCGGAGCAAGGGAATTCCGATCAGAGAGAGACAGAGAGGGGGAGGGCAAAGGCAAGCGGACCGAAGGGGGGTAAAGGTCAAATGGTTCTTCATTGATAGCCAAAAGCCGTCCACTTGCTGCGTCTTATTGTTAGTGCCGCCTGACTGGCAACATGCTTTCATGCCCCCAAAGTTCCTTGCCCCGTTCAGCTTAGCCCTGTGACCGCAAAGACGAAATTGCCTCTGAAACGCCCCTCGATGTATGCAGTAAATTGCTTGCTTGCTTTCAACACACACACACACACACCCACTCACTGATGTATATATATATATACAAATACACGCCCATATACACACACAAGCACGCACACCTTGAGGCTCCCTTTCGTACTTCTTGTTGTTCAGCATAAGCGGCTAATTCACAAAACACAGTAGCAAACAAGCCATAAAACGCACAAAATGATCGACTGGCAGCTATCCTGTAAGCTGTAGAAATATATTTATGAATGAAGAACCTAATTTCTATATTCCTCTTCATAAAATCAATCGACTTACTGGTTAGAATGTATCCTTTTTAAGTACCTCAGCCTAACTAGTTAGTAACAATATACCCCATTTTATATGTATCTTAAAAGGCCAGGGTATCCTTAAGATGGGGTCGGGTAGCGGTTTCAGTGAACGATTTGTCGAAGGCCGATTTGTTCGATTTGTTGTGGGTCGAAGGAGGCCAAATCGAAATGACATTTTGGTTAAGTGAAAAGGCAAAGCCAAGCCACTGCTACAGTTGCTACAGGCAAAACAAATGGCGCACAATTGACTTGGCCAATAAACCATAAAAGCGTTAAATTCACAAAATCAATAACTGCCGTTGGCCAGCGACTGCCAAACGCCAGAAGACGCCGCCGCGAAAAACAGAATTGAAAACTTGCCACACGCCTCTCCATACACCTCCCTGCCCTACTCCCTTGGTGCTTGTCCTGCGCGAAGGACGACAAATTGCTGTGAGGTCTCGGTCCGCACATTAAACAACTTTGCAATTTGTGTCCATTATTTTGAGCTGACTTACAAGTCAGTAGCCCTGGTGCGGGTGGCAGGCTCTGCGAACCAACTGAGACAGAGCCGTGCACCAAATTGTTGTCACCTGCCCTGGCATTGAAATGTTTCACAAGTCCTCCTCCCTCCGCCCCTGCCCCCTCGCAGTGCCCCTAATTGTGTCAAGGAGTTCATTCATAGACATTAGCGGCAGCGGCGCGTGCACAATTTTTGTTGCTATTGTTGTTTTCTCTGTGTTTTCCATTGCCAAAAGAAAAGCATCGCTTAGAGATGATACCGTGATTAAAAAAAGAATTTTAATAGGTAGAATGTGCTTAGAAGGTAGTTAATTATATTTATTTAGTAGAAATAGAAGGTTGATAGATGGGTAGAAGCTTAGGTAGGTTATCTAAAAACAGATCATTTTTTAACTTTCTAACCATATCTGCTTTCCCAAAGGTACTTAGTAATCTTCCTTATTTCTTCTACACTATTTTTATGATTTTTACTTCTTTTAACGATAAAAATAAGATATATTTTTATTCATTTATCAGTCAAAAGCAAAGTTAAAAAAAGCTTAAAGAATATAATTACTTATTCTTATATTAGAAGGAGCACCACTAGTTTCTTATTTCTGAAGAAAAATTATTGCTTTTAATTTATTTAATACACAACATTCGACTGTTTACTGCAAATTTGGACTTTCGTGTCACGTATAGAGAGAAGCACGACTCACGCGCCCATCTCTATAGCAGTGAATAGCCTGTCATGTGTCATGCGAACAGCTAACAGCTGTTAATGATACAACAGCATCTTTTATGTCTAGATTTTAGTGCCATCTCCCTTGCTCTAGGATTGTCGCTTTTGTTGCTGTTGTTGTTGTGCTCGCTGCCATTTTGAGAGCCATTTTGTTTGGTAAGTGTTAGTGGGCCATTTTAGGGAAATGTCGCACTTTAAAAACAAATTGCAAACTGTTAACTGTTGGCTGTTAGCAGCGTTGGGGGATTTGTTTACAGAATTAAAGAGCCATTTAGCAACGAAAACTTCTCCAACTTGAAGTAGTACGCCACATTGCTTGGCCAAGTATACACTTAAAAAAATATATACTAAATTGAGACTGTTTTTATAATTATATTTAATCATATTTTTTCTTCTCTTTTCTTCCAGGTACGCTGAAAGAATACATAACACTTGGATCAAGCACAAATATTTGGTAAATGATTTCTTTTACACACCAAACTAGCTAATTTTAAGCATTTCTCAGGCTCGAAAGAAGAAGTTCTTAGATAGTTTTAGATAAATTTATCAATTCTTTTTTCTGGTTTTAAAGAATTGCTGTACAAAAGTCTCCAATTGCCTTAAAATAGAAAATTCTGTGCTGCTTTTCGCTGAGTTATAAAGAAAACTATTTGCCATTATTTGTTGGCTGAGTAAACATTTGTTTAGACATGTGAAATTAAATTGTGAGCTGCTTTCAATTGCAATTGATGCTACACGCTGTTGCTTTTAGCATCTAATTAGCATATTGACAAACAAAATAGCCAAAATGTACAATTTATCATTGGGTTTCAGTGTTTCACATCTGTTACGCATACGTCACGTTGTCCCAACAAAACATTTAATACTCGAAACCTGCCGTAACTCTCATACAATATTCATGTAGAACTCAAATGCCAATTCGACTGTCATGTGCTGTGATTTATCAATGAAATGCACTTAAATAGACAATCATTTTCCGTTCAATGTGCAATAATTTATGCATAAAACTCGGCTAGAATTAGCTTAAATGTTCTCTAGTAAACGATATTAAATTTGACTAAATTTGACTATAAAAGTGGCCTAAAAAACAGAGATTAGGCTGCAATAAACTCTAAATTTAACCCATAATCCATTTCCCCTCTGCTCTATAAATATAAATATTTTGCTATAATTTCTTCATTTTTATTCAGCGCTATAAATTAAGTATAAAAAAGTTCATTAAATTTGTGATTCCAGTACAAAAAAGGTTGCCCTCGGTTAACCAGTGTTATTAATAATTAATTAGGCAGGACTATGAATGATTAATGTCCTCGTGGAACATTAGGAGCATGGAGAAAGATTATAGAGAAAAAAGGAGCTCATATTTTAGTCGGTGCATAGATAATCTTGCTTATGCCCCATGAAAGGCACAACATTCATTAAAGAAATTATTATATTATCCTATCAAAATTGAGCCAAAAAAAAAAATAAATGTTGCAGCAGCTGCTGGTCTTTAATAAAGGCAATTTGGGCTGTCTCTTCCTTGCCGCCCACCTTTCTGTTACCTTAAGAACCAGCCAGTTAACACTTTGGCCACAGAATCCCTGGAAAAAAAGCAGATGAAGAAGCCGTTGGCAGCTTCGGAAAGGTCGCATTAATAAGCCTGTTAGGCTTTACGGCTAACTCGTTTGGAGACGTTCGAAAAAAACACAAGTAGCGTATGATCGGCTAGAATATACCCTGTACTTTTCGTATTGACCCAACAACCTAAACGAAACTAGAAAATTGTTGAATTAGTTAATAGAAAATATAACATAAATACCCTTTATAAACCATTTCTAAAGGGTGTAGGGTATAGTCGCCTTGGTAAGCTACTCACATGGGCTTCGCACGTGCAAAGGGCCCACAAAACATGACAATGACGTTTGGGCATGAAATTGTGTTGTGGTTAGAGGGGGCGGGGTTTGTAGCCGGTTTTTGGGCCTTGATAAATACGCCGAAATCAATCAGGGTAGTCAAAAAGCCAAAAGCCCCGCTGCCGCCGCCGCTTGCCAGGGCTCGCTCCATGAGTTGTGACTTGTGTACGTGAAAATTGCATTTCATTGCTTCAGGTGTGCGGGTGGAGAGCTACTTGAGGAGCAGGTGAAAAGGGATTCTATATAACCGGTATAAAAGTGGAGACGTCACGTCAGCTGCTGGCAGACGCGTCATCCTCATCGTCATCGTCTGTTGCATGTGACAGTTGTGTTGTGTTTATTAAAAAGTTTTGTCAATACACCACGACATGTTGTGGCAGTTACCCACACATACACACACACACAAACACACCTCCAACTCCACACCCACACCCAAAAAAAACAACCACACACACAAAGTCAGTCAATCATCGAAGAATTTGTTGTGGGGAGTATGTGTGATTAGGTTTGTTACAAACTTGTTAAAAAGTCATTACTGGGTCAAGTTTGCTTGGAATTTCGATGTCATCCTACACTCAAAAAAAAGAAGACATTTAATAATAAATAAAGTCTGGTTAAATGGATAATATTACCTTGTTTTTATTGTTTAAATTGTATAAAACTATAAACGATTATTGCATAAATGTGTTGAGTCTTATTGCCTTACATTATTTTATAACAAATCCTGGCTAAACTTTTCCAATTCTTAACGAAAAGGCAGAGAGAGAAAGATGGAGATGGAGAAGAAAGATAGAAATGTACATAAAAAAAGAGAGACTAATCATCAAATACATGAAAATCGAGCTGCTAAAGTTTAAACTTGATTCAAGAACAGTATCTTATTCTCCAAGTGCTTGTGTCTTGGTCATTCTTCAGCACGTATATATATATATATATATATAGACTATATATACGTATATATCAATTAAAAGTTTGGGCAGAGACAGAAAGAGCCGAAAACAAGTTGTTTTGTTTTATATGTGGCATGCTTCAGGGCGTTCCAAACGTGTCTCTGCTAATGGGCCAAAACGGTGCAGGACATTGCTTAGCATTAGTTTCTTTTGGGGAAGGAAGGCCGTGTTCCTTTCCACCGTAGGGAATAAAACGAACTGGATAATTGTCTTAAACTGTCTCTAAAGTTACATTATATTTAAAATTTTGATTATCTTTAGGTTCTTAATTAAATGCTTGGAATTTCGTAGTACAAAGAAGTCGAAATTGAGTCAAGGTTATTACATAAGGTGATCATCACAAACTTCCCATAAATTTTTCTTAACTGGCTCGCTGAAATAGTAGACACGCATATCATAATAGGCACTATAGAGTCCGAGAAATAGAACTATAATTCCGCAAGGAAAGAGCAGGATGTGCCCCAAGGTCCTGCTAATACTCTCGCTTTTATTCAAGAAGAGGTCCATGCAAACGGGTAATATTATGTTCAGCAAGGACATGGCAAGGGCGCCGAAAATCTTGATCACAGGCTCGAACCTAGGCAGACCCGTAGCACAGGCAGTGCAAAGTATCAGAAATATAATCCGTATGATATATTCGATTATCACAGGATGTTTAACCTCGCGTCCCTTCAGCACATATTGCGTCATAATGATTTCGATGGGCACATAGCCAATCACAGGAAACGACAGGTAGACGGCAATTAAAATGCAGCTTAAAGCCAGGCCACAAAATCTATTTGGAAAGAAAGCGCAACGAATCAAACAAAGAAAATCCAGGAAAATTACTGTAAGGACTAATCGGCGCGCCGAAGATTGCATACCCTTCCAAGCTAAAATTTAATAATTATCACCGATCGACAGATCTTAAATACATAATAAATATCCTATTCAATTTGTCAGATATTACAGATTGTTCCTTTGGAGGTTTTATATATAGTTTAGATATAGTTATAAGATCTCTTGAGCATTTTGGGCGTTTAGAAAACACGATTTGTAGCATTTATCAATATAAATGAAGTTTCATTAATATATCTCATCCTTTGGCAGCTATGAGATATAGTTTTCCGATCCGGAAAATTTGGAAAATTGAGAAACTAATTCGCTTATAAGCAAACAAATCACTCGTCTTATCGATCTTATCAATAATATATATACTATATATAATTTAACAAAACTAAATGGGGAAGCTCTCCACTTTGACCTGTAGTTCCCATATAAAAAGGGCATACTTACTGGTTAATAATGTCTAAATTCTCTTGAAATGGCAGGCACATTGGTTCGCAATAAGTGAAAGAGACTACAAATCCCAGCAGAACATTTGTGAAAAATACTATTATAGACACGATATTCAAGGTTCCCAGCACGGTCAAATATTTATCTGGATCTTCCATCTTTGCCGGAACGGTTGCCATCTAAGGATGAAAAGAAATAATTGAAAAAAATACATTTTTATGATAGTAGTAGAAGAGATGGATTCTTACCACGCCGACCGAGGTTATGGCAAATAGAACGAAGCCAAAGAAGAGCGGAGTGTATTCATATGAATACTCTCTCCAATCACATGAACTTAGTCCGGATTTATAAAACATAAAGAAATAATAGAAGATAGCTGTTCCAACTCCCAAATACAGAAGGCAGTTCGCTGTAATGTTGAGGAGTATCATAGACGACAGTTTTCTTATGAGAAACACTGGAATCAACAGGATTCCGACTGCTGCAGTAAAATATCTTATTTCAATCGAATCGACGTAAGTATTTACAAATGTTGCCGTTGCAAGGGCGACAAATAAAATATGTAAAATCCCCAGTCCAAAATGGGTAAAAATGAGTAGAATATTCACGATAACACCAAGGATTTTGCCGCAGACTTTGCAACAGCCGGAACCCTCGCTGAAGGCAAAGGTCACAGCCTCCGCCAGAGCCAATGAACGGCCACTCCGAGCACTTGCCTCCTGCATGTTTTTGACCTATTAAGGCATAGAATTGGCTAATTCCTGGCTCTTGAACAAGTCTCTTTGATAGCTTACCAGTAAATGTATGCCATAGACAAGGAGCACGGTTAAGAAAAATAAGAAAGGAAGTCCCAAGTAAATCGAGGCAGCGGCAAAAGCCATTGGCAAGGTTACAGTTCCGATGCCAGTAACACTTCTCAGTACTATGTGAAAGGCCTCGAGATTCCTATGGAAAAGGGGGTGGATTTTCAAATGAAAACAAAGGCTAACGCCACAAGCTCACGATAGTGGTTTATCCTTGTCATCGTCCTTCCTAGAACAAAGATATTACTGCTTGAATTGCATATAAAATATTAGCTTACCCCTCAGTCATATTGTAAGAATGAAATTTTAGAAAATATCTATAAATTATAGAAGATAACAATTTGTTGGACATCAAAAATTTAGACTTCTATGTTAAACTGATGAAATTTTGTGGAGACTTTTTAAATTTCAACATTTGAATTTCTTTCCTTTGGGGGGAAAAGGAACCCTAAATTCTCGGAATAAATCGATTGGCTTACTGCTTTACAAGCTTTATGCGCTGTACAGGTAAATAGTTTCTCTGCACAATGTAATCACAGTGATTTTATCACCTGAACTTTATTCTTTTTACTCTTTTTTACTGGGAAACATAAGTTTTATGAATGAGTTTCGTTATCAGCGTTTCGCTTGGAGCTGCGAGCGAGCAGCGTTTCATTATGGATTTTCCCTTTTTCCCTTTCCCCAAGTTTTCCGCACCGCTTCAAAATTTATATAAACGAGTATTTGTTTTTTTTTTTTCTTGTTGTCGCTTTTTGTGCGTGATATTTTTAAAATCACGTTCAACCGCAAAAAGCAGCCACACGATAAATATATAGATATATATATATATATATATATATATATATATGTATGTAGTATATTCATATATCGATGACTATATGGGAGTTACGAGGGCGACTATAAGGTGGTGCGAGTATGTGAGAGTATTTATAACGATCCGGCTAAATGACGTGCACGCGGCGGTTATTGCTATTTGAGATTCCGTACGGAATATCTGTAAAATATTTGGCTTTCATTTTTCGTTTAAACTGTTTTTCCTATATCTTTTTTTTTATTTTTTTTTGGTCTGTCCGGTAAAATGGGCGTGGGCCCAGTTTTTATGCTAAGTGAATACTTGGCAACATTTTCCACTTTTTCTTTGAGCAAAATGAGCGACGGATAACAATTAATGACGTTGTGCAATTTGCAATTAGTATGCACAATTAAATACCCTAACTAGTGTATAATAACTTGATCATCCGCTCGGATATCCCAATAAAAAAAATGGGTAAAAATCTATAAACATATAAACTCCTTTAAGGCCTAATATTTATTACTAACGCTAACTTAAACATTCATTTTTTAAGCAGAGGCTAAGGCCAATTTCGATTCCTTCAATGCAACTCTGTGCTTAAGCGCTGCCAACTTGTCAGAAATATACCAAAAAAGCAGCAAGAGAATTTCAATTTAATTTCTAACACTTTTTTACTTATTATTATTATTCAAATGCTGTAAGGAAGTGTATATAAAATTCGTTGCGAATGCAAAAACATAACTTTCATTTCATTTTAAGTACTTTGTGATTGCTGGCATTGTAATTTCTTTTCAATTAAAAACACAACGAATTGAATTGAAATGAAATGCGACTGCGACGGCGACTGCGACTGGTAAAAGGAAAAGTAACGAGCGAAGCGGAGCTGAGTTGAGTTGAGCTCCGGCTGCTATAATGCCACCATATCCATAGTAATTCTCGCATCTGCTGGGGTAATTGTAAATGGCGGCATGGCAAATTGCTCTGCTTCTGTGTATTTAATAAGTACAAATAATAATAATAATAATTCTGATAATAGTGATAATAATAGTAATAATAATAATAGTAAACAGAGTCGAGTCGTCGGGCGCACAAATTGTGTTTAATTTCTTTCTGCCAAAGAGATTATTTGATTTTATTCCATTTCCATTGCTTTTTTTCTGCCCTCCAATGGGTGATAAGTAGGAAAATCCGCCCTTCCCCCGCCCCATCGACTCACAGGTTGGACGACCGTTGCCTTTTGTCTGCTTCTCTGTCGCTGCAACTGGAACTGGGACAATTTGTGCTTTTCAACACATTGCCGGCTGGCGCTTCACTTCTTCTTTTTTCTCTTCTTTATTATTGTATAAAGTTGGTAAAGAATTTTTGTTGTTGTTGTTGATATTGTTGTTGCTCTTTTTATCGCCTCATCATCAGGCGTCGAGAGTGCACAGTGGAGCAGCCACCTGAAATACGAGGCAAAAAAGAAGCAACAAAATATGGAATCTCACAACGAAAAACATAATTGCAAATTAAAATATATTCTTCAGAGACTTCTGTAATTTTACTATATACCATAGTACTTTCACATGTTCTTCCATATTTCGATAGAACAGTGTTTTTGTATACTTAGGATCCAAAAGACACCAGCAAATTCCCTAATAATTGATAAAAATTTTGTATGTTTTTCTTAATAGAAGAATTTTTATTCGACAGTAAATCATTTACAATATTTTGTGCACAATTTAATTGACTTATGCCACTGTGCATGTGTTGGTCTTTTCATTTCTTTTCATTGCTCGCACAATTTCCGCAATGCTATTTTACAATTGTCCGTGCCAGTTTGTGGACCAGCTCAGAGTCGGAGCTTAGTTCTATTCGGACTCGTATGATTCTTAGTTGATTCTTGGCCAGTTTCTGTTCTGTTGATCTCTGGAGCACTGTTCTCAGCACATTCTCACATTTTCGCAGCTGCCTTTGCTGTTGACACAAATCATTCGCTGTGTGGAAGTGCCAGGGGGCGGTGGCAACTGGGGGGGGGGGGTAAGTACCCTCTTTAACCTCCTCCCTCTAAGCTACGCCACGCCATGTCAGGCCATGTGTGAGCTCCATGACCAAACGTATCTCTGTCTCTCGTATCGGTTACACTAAGAGCATTTATACTAAAGCAAAAATGTTGCTATACATTCGAAATGTGTCCGTCCGTATGTGAGTCTCTCTTTTTTTTTTTTTTTTTTTGTACTTGTGTATATGACAGACAGTAACTCAAATTGAATTGGGTCTGCGAGTTGGCCA
The DNA here is from genome assembly GCA_018150835.1 of Drosophila repletoides. Lineage (NCBI taxonomy): Eukaryota > Metazoa > Arthropoda > Insecta > Diptera > Drosophilidae > Drosophila > Drosophila repletoides. The sequence goes on from JAECWQ010000202.1 coordinate 1,576,557, forward strand.
AGATTGAAGATATTAACTTGGGATGCCATTCAACTGTTACACATACTCGTATCGCATTGCATCGCATCGCATCGGATGGAATCGCATCGGAACAAGTCATTATTGAATTTCTGCTTCAGCTTCCGACCGACTGTACATTTCTAACATTTTCATTCATTCCCTTTTCGTCTCGTTTGTTGGCTCTAATTGAAACTTCAAAGAACTGTCACACAAAATTGCTATCCATATGGACTCAATTTTGTGATTGGAGCCTGCTCTGTTGGCCAATAATAGGCTTAAATAGGCTCTTTAGTTCGGACTTCAGCTTTAATTTCTGCTAGAAGTAAATATAAATATTTAAAGAGACTAAATTGGAATTTTACTGAAAGAAAAGGAATTATTAAAGTTTGCCAAATATTTGAATACAATTTTTTTTTTTTTAGCGTATTCCCCTAAGAATGAAAGAAAGTCCCCTCAAACAATTCCCACTTTTAGCATTCAATTTAGTACCAAATAATTAGTAAATTCCTCAATGTCTTCCAGAAAGAAAGGAAAAGGAAGGACATGAAATCCAATCCGAACAAGCTCAAACATTCCAGAGCAATGCTCGGGCTTGTTCTCAAACATAACCTACAAAAGTTTATCAACATTTTCGCACTTGCCTTGTGTTCTCCACTCCAAACAAAGACAAATTCAAAAACATTTTTCAAGTGCTCCACTTTGCTGTGTGTGTGCCTGTGAGTGTTTGTGTGTGTGTCTTTTGAGTGCATGTGTGTAGAGCTGTTTATAAAACTTTTACACCGCAAATAAAGAAAACAAAAAATACAAAATAAATGAAAAATAAAAGCAAATAAAATGATGGAACTTGACCATGTCGTTGGCACTCGCCAGTCGCCAGTTGTCCATCGTCCGTCGTCCATCGTCCGCTGTCCGCTGTCCGTTGTTTGCCAAGCCGTTACTTAGCGGCTCCAACTGGCACTTCATTCTCATCGCCATCATCATCATCATGCCATTGGTCCTTACCCAGGGACAATGGGCGAAATGATGCCAATTTGGCGTATATTAATGAACATTTTCATTACTCTTCAAATTTTCACGTTATTTTTTGAAATTTTTAAACACATTTTTAAGATCTTAATTAACCTCAAAATTTCGATTAATTTAAGGTTTATTATACTGTAGTTAGAGTGAAATAAATTCTCTCTTCAGCTACTCTTTCAACGCATAGAAAAATCATCTTAAAATATATTCCAAATTTGTATATAAGACACCAAAATCATTTGCAGAAAAACATATTATTCCTTAAGATTTTAATTAAAGATTTTTATGAACTTCAAATTATTTCTGCTGCCTGAAAGTATTTTTTGTAGTTCCTTGGTATATACTAATTGTGAATAGTATAGGGCTTTTTTTGTTTTAAATTATCTTGTTTTTGGCCACTGTGCAAGACGCCTGCCTAATGGACACCGCCCTGTTTGCTTGGAGTCTGTCGCTCCTTTCAGTCGTATCTCGTTTATTGATGCCACATCTCTGGGTGACCCACCCATAGTCTGGCAACTCCCAACGTCAGCTCAAGAATTCTCAGGACTCTGAATGAAATTGCGCAAGTAAAATAGACAGACAGAAAGACAGTCAGACAAAGAGATTCATTCTGCTGTTGTCTTCGGTCTGCGTCTCTTTGTTTGGACTCATCCACTGTGCACTGTATCCGCACTATCGGGCGTTGCCATGACCAAGGCTGTCATATAGAGATGCCTACATATACACACACACACACACATATATATCCAGCCATATCTAGATATGGCTTGTATCTGGCTAAACTCGTTACACAAAAATGCAGCCAGCAGTTTTTTCAACCAGGATTCAAGCACGTCAACACAATGCAAAAATTAGTTTAAAAAAAAAGAAGAATTATCGAAATGTTTATCAGTTTAGCTTGCAAATTTATGATAAAATCAAGAAATTCATTTAAGAGACAGCCTTTTTCTTAGCTAAGCTTAAGTGTTGGAAGTGCTGTCTGTCCGTCTATCTGTCTGTCTGTCTGGCTGCCAGTTTCCTAAGCAGTGTTCAGTGCTTAAGCAAAGTCTTTTGAAGCGGAACTCTTTTAGCCAAGCTGATTACAGGAATTAGACTTAATTCAAAAGCTGACTGTCTTTTAAAAGGCTTTAGAAGCCTATTAGCGTTTTGCAACACTGAAGCTTATTTATTGTATATTTCAACAAGTTGGCAGCACCTCAAATGAAAAGAGCTGCTTCTCCTTTTCAATCAAAGGATTTTAATATTTTGCCGGATTTAAGAGCTGAGTCTTCTTACTTGGCAGATTAAAGTTGAAAATCCCCTTCATACCATTTGTTTTTATTACTCCCCTGGAAAATTTAAAGCATGCTTCTTATTTACCATCTCTAGTTTTTATTATAAACTGAATAATATAGTGGAATTCCAACTTCATTTATATTTAAAACTTTTCCTTACACAATATTCCTTTTATTATAAAACTGAAAAATAAAATGAAACTCTGAATTTCAGCAATTAAAAACTGAGAATACTTTAAGACTTATTCCTATTGAGAGTTCACGTCTTTTCTGATTAATCATATAATACTTCGTATAGATTCGCTAAAAGAATCAATTTTTATGATAAATATCATCTTCAATTACAATCGTAAGTTTCGTGATTTTCAAGATCTAATGAATTAATAATGCGCTTAATTTTAATATTGATTAATAAGCGTAATTTGTTACGATCAGATAATGGCAACTGGTTGTCCTTGATCCACTGAACCAGTTCCGTGGAGCTGTCTGCTAAATTTAAGGCAAAAATCGTACGACTTTCGAACTAGTTTCTTTGGCTCCGACTTTGGTAACAGTAAACATTCAGTTTGATTAATTTCATTGATTTTTTTCTTTATTTATATTCGTGTTGAGTTGAACTAGTTTCGCAATCCCAGGCTAAAACCAAAATTGTGTCATAACATTACAAACAAGCTGCTCAACTTGGCCTGAGCAAGTTTTTGCTTGTGCTGAACCTGAACCTATCCCACCATGTGGCAGCTTGTGATCTGATCATCGCGTCTCTGGGACTCGAGAGGAAACATGAGACCTGTTTTGCTTTCAAGCAGACGGACAACTGCAACAACAATTGCAACAAAATGTTGCAGATGCCCCGCTGTGGATGTTGACTTATGGGCCAGGCTAGGCATATCCAGAGGAGCCTGTTTGCAGAAGTGGGTCGACGTCGTGGAATGCGATTTGTGGCCAGAGCTCTTATGACTGCGCACTGCACTGAGAGAAATGAACGAGAAGTTGTGCCCTATAATTAAATAATAAGTTGCACTCGGCAGTTCCTCAAGAGCAGTAAACATACCTTTATTTCTCCCAGTGTACCCTCTGTCTTAGTAACCGAATTTCCGCTTGCAACTTTGAACAGTGTAGCACAATGAGCTGTTAACGACTTAACTCTCGACTTAACAGACATTTCTCTTTCTCTCTCTCTGTTTGCAGCGAATGTGTTTCAATGATGTTACTGCCTTCGGGGCGTTCGAATAGTGATGTCTATCCGTTACAAAATGTTAACTCACAGACGTCGTCCAGTGTGGGCGTGTCCAAGCCCCTGCTACTGACAAGAACATCATCGCCGCAATTGACAACGACGCTGCCAACAACAACAACAACAGGAACAGCAACAGCAACGCCCACACCAACAACAACAGCGACAACAAATGGTGGAGCCAGCAGCAACGTTGCCTACAATTCAACATTCTCTCACAGCCCATCCAACAACTCCTCGAACAACACCAACAACGGCGCTGTTGTAGCACAAGAAACGACCGGAAGTCAGCCGGAGACCGGAACACAGGCGACAACAGCGACGTCAACGTCCGCGTCGGCGTCAGCAACATCGGGGGAACCTATCAACTCAGTCATAGGTATTGGCGGGCCTATATATGCCCCAATTTTGGGACAGAATCATCCATGCGGTGTTGTTTCCATCGGAAATTGGGGCGAAATTGATCGACATTTGGAGGCAGTGCAGGAGAAACTCAAAGCCGGCTGGACAGTCCATGTGGGCAAAGAGGGCAGGCTCTACTACTGCAAGTAAGTGCGAAATAATATTAATATAAAATATTTAAATAATTAAAATTCAATAGTAAAACATGTAGAACAGTTTTCAGAGCAATCCTATTAGTATACCTTCCTTTTTTCAGTGGAATTCTCTCTGAAAACTGAGTCAGATTCCGTGATATAATGCGGGGTATACTCTATAAATAGAATAACTGACCTTTAAAGTTGACCTTTCACGATACACAAACTTATCGATAGTTTTCCAGTTCAAAAAGGTTAAAGAAAGAAATGAGAATTAATTGAAAATTCAAATTGAATTTGAAGGAAAGTTTAATAAAATAATTGGCTTAATTGGTATGGAATTACCACCAGTCAAGGATGTCTTCACAGTGCTTTAATTGGGATAAATAAACAATGCAAATAATACAGATATATATATATTATATTCAAATACTCCTTTTGTATGGTATAAATATAGTCTGACTCGTCGTATTATTTCGCACAGAGCATTATTTAATCAAAAAGAGCCTCGACTATGCAGCCTTTGTTTGAGCAGAGTGTTCGAGTATCCTTTTAAAAGGGTCGTCGAGGCTGTCTAACTGACTGACTGGCGGACGGACGGACTGAGGGACTGACTGACTGACTGACTGCCTCCTATAAATGCCTGGGTGCTGCACATAAATTGATTATGCACGAAATTCTATTAAATAATTTTACACTTTGTTGCACATCAAACTGAAAGCGCGCAAAATGCCATAAGAGCTTCAGGGCGTGGTCCTCCTCCGGGCACAAAGCGGGGGGGCGGAAGGAAAAAAGGCGCTGGGTAACAGTAGGAGTGGGGGTAAAGAGGAGACGCTGCTTTACTAGCTGTCTGCCTGGCTGAATGAATGAGCATTGGTTGGGTTTGGCTTTGCTTTTTACTAGGGTACTAGAGTACTCTGGATACTGTGTCATACACTCAGAGAAATAACGCGGCTAACTATGTATTAATTAAGTCAAAACAAGGAGAATGCACTACTAAGGCTAAGCTCTTAAACTGATCTGTGTTCAAGAATTAAAATGTGGACAAACAAGGAGTGAAAACAAATTAGATTCAAGATGCAAATTCTGCCCAAGTTCTTGAGAGCTATAAAATCAAATCTGTAGAATTCAGAGCATATTTTGTACAAGTGTAAGTTTGCTAGGGTACTGGATGGATGACTCTGGGGCTGGGGCTACCCATGTGGGGCAGCTGCTCTCGGCGGGCAAAGTGCAAAACTAATTATCACAATTGTGTGCAGCCAGGAAATGAAGAAAGACAGCAGCGGAAGCCACCAAGGTGGGTTGGCTTTGGGTTTTAGGCTTGGGTATCGCTTAGGGTTTGGGTGCTTGGGTACTTGGGTAATGGGTACTGGCCCAGTCCCTGTCCCTGTCCCGGGGTTGGCTTGATTATGACTGCACTTTATGAGTACGGCACACAGTCAAGCAAATAACCCAATTAGTGTTGATTAATCTCAATTGAAATGCATTTTGCCCAGGCCATAGATAAAATAGGTGACACCCTCTGTGGTCCAAGTAGGGGCAAATATCCGGATGTGAGCAGCAACAAGTTCAGGGTCAAGCACTCAGCACAAGACAATGATATATGAGTCTGGAAATAAAATAAAATTAAAAGAATTTTCCTTTTGTTTTGCCTTGAAACTTATGACTCCAAGCCAATTAGCTGCAATAATTAATTAATTAATTATGTTGACCAACAAAATGTAAAATTCCTTCTGATGTGATTTAATAATTGCATTAAAATTTCTGCCATACGAATAATTCGATTGGTTTGCCATAATTTCTTCCAATATATTTATAAAAAATATTTAATTGATTTATAGCCATTTGGTGCAATCATCTGGCTGGCTGCCTGCTTGCGAGGATTGGAGCAAGCACGAGGAGCTGTCCTATGGTTGGGAGCGTGCCATAGATTCCAAGGGTCGATCCTACTACATAAAGTGAGTGAAAATAAAATTAATTTACCAATATTTATTAATTTACTTACCCTTTTTTCAGTCACCTGAATAAGACGACAACGTATGAGCCACCGGAATGCATACGCTGGGACGAGCATCCGCCGGAGCCTCGCCTGGTGCTGCTGCAGCGCAGCTCCAGCTTGGGTTTTGGCTTTGTGGCGGGCAGCGAACGTCCCGTAATTGTACGCTTTGTGACCGAGGGAGGACCCAGCATTGGTAAGCTACAGCCGGGCGATCAGATACTGGCCGTCAATGGGGAGGATGTCAAGGATGCACCGCGTGATCATGTCATACAGCTGGTGCGAGCGTGTGAGGCGCAGGTATCCCTACTTGTTTGTCAGCCCATGGCTCACTGCGTGCTGCCGGGTCGCAAGTCCACTCTGCTCTCAGCCGGAAAGCGGGCCAAGCTCCGCACTCGTCCCAGTCGCGTGCGGTTTGCAGAGAGCGTGTGCGTCAATGGAGCGCCTCTATTTCCGGTAAGTGTAGAAAAAGACTCATCATATTATTAATATTATAGCTAATCTCTGCTCTCTTTACAGCCCTCGGCCTTTTCGCTGGGCGATATATGCGTGCCACCAATGGCGAATGTGCTGAAGGTCTTTCTGGAGAATGGACAAACCAAATCATTTAAATATGATGCTACAACCACTGTGCAGGATGTGGTTAGCTCTCTGCTGGACAAGCTTTGCCTGTGCTGCGGCGAACTCTTCAGCCTGGTGCTGGAGCATGTGAAGAGTCTAAAACGCAACAAGCTAACACTACTCGATCCCCAGGAATCTCTGGCGCGTGTAAGTAAAATACAGATGGACTTAAGTAGTGCATCCAGTAGCTAATCTTGTACTGCTTTCTTGTAGATTGCTGCTCGTCCGGGCGCTCACAAGCTGCGCTGCCTGTTTCGGATTACTTTTGTGCCCATTTCAGCTGCGGATCTGGCTCAAAGGGATCTGCACGCCTTGGATTATTTATATATGCAGTGCTGCAATGATGTCAACCAGGAGAGATTCGCTCCAGAACTGCAGCCAGAGCTTGCTTTGCGTCTGGCTGCACTTCATATGCATCAGCATGCTCTGGCCAATAATTTTGCACCTGCTAAGCTCACCGTCAAGCTGGTCGAGTGAGTGTGCCTTTAACCAATTCACAATCTCTGTAATAACTCCAAATTTCTATCTACTTTCCAGACGTGAATTTGGCCTGGAACGCTTTGTGCCCGTCAGTCTGTTTGAGGGCATGAAACGCAAGGAACTGCGGCGACTCATTTCACACTTCTTGAAGCTCAATGCAGAGATGACGGGCTCCTCTAGCAAGGTCTTAACCCAGCTGCAGGCAAAGCTTCATTATCTAGATATAATCGCTAGTTTACCAAGCTACGGCGCCAAATGTTTCAGCACAAACCAAAGAGAAGGCATGGAGCGAGTGCTGCTCGTGAGTCCACGCTTCGGTCTTAGTCAAATATCCAGTGCACGCAATTCTGTGGTGAGTCCTATAATATTCATTATTCAAAAAACAAATTAATTAATTTTTCTTCTTCTTTGACGACAGCCACAGCCCATATCGGCCATAGAGGACTTTACGCATGTGGTGGTCCATCGCGAGGACGATGTGACCTGCAGTGTGTCCATTTATATGCTGGGAGATCGCGCGGTCAAGTTTATAATGGAGGATCGAGATGCCTGCGAGTTCAGTCTGGTGCTTGGCGGTTACTATAGGCTGCTTACAGGTAAGATCCTTGGACTTAGTTTTAAATTAAACACTTAATTATTTATATTCATTTAATTGCAGGCAATATGCTGAATGTGCTGCGGGAGCGTGAACCGCATGAGGAGGACCATGCGCCTGCTTTTCTCTCGCAGCACACAGTGCTGCCCGCTAGCTGGAGTTACCTGTTACCCTTCCACACGCGAGCGCACAGCGTTAATTTCCTGATAACACCGCCATATCATCCGATGCCGCAGCAGGCGGTGCTCTCGCAGCCGCAGCCAGCAATTACGCAGCATCAGCTGCAGCAGCAGCAATCGTTGCCATATGCCACAGATTTAGATTTGCACAGTGTGATGGCTACAGAGCTGTTGGAGGAGGCGGCAAAGGACTCTGGGTTGAGTGATAGCAGTGGCAGCAATTACTGCAGCGAGAGTCGCAGTCAGCTAGCAGTGGAGGCCAAGAATGAGCAGGTGCTGCGGCGCGTGCAGGAACTGCAGCAGCTCGTACAGTGCTCTGAGCAGTATCTCAATGAGCAGGAACAGGAGCTGCAGCACATGCAGCTGCAACATCAGCAGCAGCAGTTGACTCAGCAGCAATTGGGACAGGGCGTGGCTATGCTAGAATTCGATAGCGATTGCGATAGTCTGAACAGCAGCAAAGTGTCATCCACGGAGGAGGCACAATATCCAAGTCAGCCTGGCGTAACTATGCTCAAGCACAGCGATTCATTGACCCTACTGGCGGAGACCATAACCCATGAGTTAAGCGGAATTACACAAGGATTGAATGCCATACCGGAGCCGGTTTCAGCTTCTGCGCCGCCCACGCCCGCCACACCCAAGCGCAAGCCGAGCTTGTGCAGCACCTCCAGTCCCAGGCCGCAGCGTAAACTCAATGGATTCAGTCAGTTGCTGAGTGATTTGCAGGCGTTGGGCACTGATTTCTCGCAGAGTGAAAGCGATTCCGAGTCTGTCGCCTCGCCAGCTCAGTCTCCAACGACGCGACGTCCACAGCAGCTGCTCCAGCCAACAGGCGGAGGCGGTGGCGGCGGCAGTGGCAGTGGCAGTGGCGTAATGAAGCAGCCGCTGGCGCAGCGCAGCAGCTTTGGACTGCATAGTCCCGATGGAAGTCATTTTAATGCGGAGACCAAGGATTATAATCTACGGGAATATCTGCAGCAGCTCAAGGAGATTAGTAATGTGCCGGATACAGATGTAGCCGCTAGACAGCTCTCAGAAATCTATGGCTTTGAGGTTAGAGAGGATACTTTTATAGAGACGGATACGGATTTAATTGATTTGCGTGCCATACCGCCGCCACAAACGCCGGATGAATTGGATTCCTTGTCCTTACTGAATGCAGCGCCTCCCAAAGGCTTTGAGGGCCGTGCAGAGGAACTGGACAGCTTCCTACAGCAAATGCTAGTAGCACCACCCACACAGAAGGCCACGCCCGCCAAGGAGCTAACACCAGAGGAGATCATGTCCTACATTATACCACCGCCACCTAATTTGGAGGCAGCGGCGCACCAAGAGCCCGAAACTGAATGTCTTTACAGCAACTCGGTGCAGGCGAAGCGCGAGTTCTTTCAGTCTGTAGCCCAGCATAATAATAATAATAATACTAATATTAATTCTAATACTAATACTAATAATAAGGTAGCAGCGCCTCATGTCATAGAGTATGCCACCGTGGAGCGCAAGAGCAAATTTAGCTGCTGTCCCACCAACAAAAAGGAGCCGCAGCAGCTTGAACCACAAATGGAGCCGCAATTGGAGCTGCCGCCACGTCCTCAGCAGACTCAGCAGCAGCCCAGTCCGCCGCCTGCTCGTCCACCGAAAAGTGCCGAGCTACTCCAACGCTATTCACCCAAGAAGCAGCTGCGTCTAGTCGCGCCTGTGAGCGTGCCGCTGCGTGAGCTCTGCCCGCCTCAGCTGCCACCACGTGGCACAGTCAGCTCAGAGCCGGCGACGCCTCAAACCAGCACAAATGCTACCGTAGTAAGTGCGCCCAAGAAACCCCCGCTGCCGCCTATTGCCAGTCGTCCTGCACGTCCTGTCAATGGCACGCCCATAATCCCGCCCACCGTCCGACTGCCCAATGCGCATTCCAATGGTCAACCGGCGTTGCCCAAGAAACCACAACAGCTACACGGCGAGAAATTGTTTATTAAAAACGGTCATTTAATTGACGGTGAAGCGCTGCTAGCCAAAACGGATGTGGCCATGTCTGGCCTGCTTATACGACTGGATCAGGTGGCTGCTCAGTGTTCGGCTGCCCAATCCGCTGGCGGCGGAACCAGCATCGATGAGGATAAATTTCAACGTGCACGTAATGAGTTGACGGAGCAAACCCTGGCTCTGGTTACAGCTAGTAAATTCCTGGTCGCTTCAATGTCGGATATGACGCTAATAACGCTGCCAGATCACCTAACCAGTTGTCTGACGGCCATACGCAGAATTACAGAACTGGCGCAGGATATGACGCGTCATACCTCAGCACCGCTACAAACCCGGAATATTGTCCTTAAGGTTCACGATGTGGCGAGCAGTTTTCGGGAGCTGGTTGGCGTACAAATTGGTCCTGTGGGCGCGGGTCAACTGGCGCTGCAGGCGGAATGTCTGGCCAATGTGTTGGCAACGCTGCTGCGCAGTCTACGAGTCTTTTCGCCCTAAAACAGAGAGATCCGAGTTCCGCGATCCTAGATCCTAGTTCCACCACGACATATCGTTCGTCCCTATATCTATATACTCAACTATCTAAAATATATATACATAACACACACGTTAGATTAATTATCTACGGCCTGCCGTAGCTACAAATGCCCTTGCAGTTTGTTCAGATATATATTTCCGATTTGCTAGGAACTGTATTTATTTGCAGATAGAATCCAAGTTAAAGCCCGACATTTCTAGATCGTTAACAGAATATAGAAATATATCTTTGCCTCTAACAGCTGTAAAACTGATTAACTTTTATAGAGTTTTAACTGGGCTACTTACCAGAACCAACTGTTCATTCCACTGATATAGTCCGATAAATCAACCTAGCTGGAACTATATACATATATCAAAATACTTTCTGCAAGGGTATCTAATACACTATATAATATACACATAGCTAAATACCTTATACCTATACTTATGCGCAACTAATATTAAAACTTATTCATATATATATACGAATCTGCAACTATTTTACAGGTAAACAGCAACGTCAGAGAGTCGTTGGTCTGAACAATTAGGCTAACATCAACTAGTTCTAAACGATACGTAAACAATTCTAGCGAAAAACTCGAGCATAACCAAAACTATATACAATACATATATATATTATACATATATACACACATACACACACACTTATGTACATCGCGTTCGGACGCTTTAGATACTTTGTACCAAAGGCAACAATATTAGCAGCCAATTCAAGCCCAGTTAACAGGTGTCATATATCTTTATTTGTATTTTTTTAATTTTTGTAAATTATGCATTTTTCTTTTGAAATTTATATGCTCAATTTGAGGTTTTTGTGCTGCTAAGGGTTGTATATCTTACAGTCTACATCTGAACGCGATTTGGAATAAAATATTTCGAAATAAATCAAAATAAATCAAGTTATTTAATTAATCAATCTATTCTCAACTAAACTGCATGCAACTAACTCGAATTTCTGTGTAATCTCCTTAAGAACTAAATAAAAATAACAATTAATGAATACCCTATAAAAATATTTTAAACTATTCTATACTCTATCTCTATCTATCTCTCTCTCTTTCTCTTATTGTTAGTAACAAGTAAACCAATTTAAGTAACTTCATGACTTGAGTGTAGACCAATTTATAACAATTAATATAAAAATATATATATATATGTATATGTTTATTATTAAATTACTCTATTAGTATATTTTCTTATGTACATATTATATACTTATGTAATACAAACATTTCATATACATACATAAAAAAGGAAGAAAACAAAATTGACCAAACAATAATCAAAATTTTAACTTGTGATATAAAAAATGAAAAAAAAAGATTACATTTCATAATAATTTTTTTTTTGTTATTGTTTTATCATTTTTATTTTTGTCAGTGTTTTTGTTGTAGACTCTTTGAATTGAAAAGTACAAGAATGCGCACTAAGTTGTAGCTTTAACTAATATATAATCGTCTATTGTTTATTATAATTATTAATTATTAATGCAATATTAATATTAATTATTAATCAATTAGCAGATGAAATATGTATATCAAAATATGTTAATACTTTAAGTAGTGCTAATCCCATACACTAATAGATGTTCTGTTTTTCAAGATATTCTGTTTTCGATTTGTTAAACATATACTAAGAAGCCCTAACATATATACTATATACATATATAACTACAAGTAATATTATTAATAAATATATATATATTAAGCATACATATGCAAAAATGTACAATGTAAAACATGTAACTGTTTATGAATGTCAAACAAAAATAAAATAAATTCAATAAATATACCAAAGACACAACATGTTTGTTTTTCTTTTATTCACTAGGTTTTTCAGGCTCGGGGAAAGGGATGCCTTTATGACCCCATATCCTGCCAGTTGGCAGAGTGGGTCCTTACGAGCAGAACGCGGTTAGTCGCTACAAAATCCTTTAGGATTTACGGCATTTATGTCCTTTAAAATATTAAACTTACAATGTAAGCAAAAGCAACAACAATATAAAAAAAAAAGTCGATGATCCTTAGATGACCCGTATATCCTTGAATGCCAATCGATAGATATCGTCCTTACGATTCCAATGACACCAATCTTGGCCAAATACGTAAAGATTTGGCCAAGTTACAGCTATTTTTCGGTCGAAAAATCCACTTGAAAATTTTCTAAGGGGTAGGCATAGGAAAAATGTCCTAAAAACAGTAAATCGCCTGTAACTCGGTCATTTGAAGGACTATCAGGATGTCCTTTGGCCACCAGATAGTCCTTATCGAACCGGATCAGAATATGTCATAAAAAGGACGAAAGTCCTTCAAGGAGCTGAGAAAAAAGGACTTTTCTGTATACAGAAAAATAGCTCTAACTCGGCCATATCCTTGCGTATCCTGGCGAGTCCTGTCTCAAACGGTAGGTATTCATAAGGGCTATCGACTGACCAAAGGACATCCAAATCGTCCTTGTAGTTTCCGAGTTATCCTGGATTTTGTGTTTTTGGCCACTTTTTTTGCGGATATCTACTGAAATTTTTCAAGTCGATGATCCTTAGATGACCCCCATATCCTTGAATGCCAATCGATAGAGTTGGTCCTTACGAGTAGATCGCGGGTAGTCGCGTCAAAATCCGTAAGGATTTACGGAAGTTATGTCCTTTTAAAAATCGAATATAGAATATATAGACGTGCAGCCATATTAAATATTTACTGCATACTTTCGAGGGCAGCGAAGCAAATTCAAACCAAACTGCGAGCAAACGGTCAAAATCTGCTGAAAGTACCAGGCGAACATAATTCAGCAGGAGGTGGAATTTTTTTAGTAAAAATTTTGTATTGCCTACTTTTTTGGGTGGGCCGAAAAATTTGAATTTCAACCGCCGTCCAACGGCCAAAATTTCAATTTGAATCGCCGTCCAACAGCCAAATTCTGCAGAAAGTACCAGGCGAACATAATTCAGCAGGAGGTGGAATATTTTTGTGCGATTCAAATTTAAATCGCCGCCAACGGCCAACTTTAAATTTAAATCGCGGTCCAACGGGCAACTTTTGAATTTAAATTTAAATCGCATAAACTGCTCAACTGCTATTTTTTGGCTATTTATTTTGCGTTGCATACTTTTAAGGGCGTCGGAAGAAACGTCAGCCTACTGCTGATTTCTGTTCGCCTGGTACTCCGACCGCCAAATTTGAATTTTCGGCTGCCCCAACGGCGGGAATGACCAGGCGACCAATGTTATCTTAACAGTGCAAATGTTCCAGGCCACTGTTAGTTAACAGTACCACTGTTAACGAACATTTTTCCACCTGCTGCTGATTTCTGTTCGCCTGGTACTCTGGGCGCCAAATTTGAATTTTTGGCTGCCCCAACGGCGGGAATCACCAGGCAACCAATGTTATCTTAACAGTGCAAATGTTCAAGGCCACTGTTAGTTAACAGTGTCACTGTTAACTAACATTTTTCCACCTGCTGCTGATTTCTGTTCGCCTGGTACTTCGCCTGGTAATTTTGAAAATTTCTGGCTGCTAGCCGCAGTCCCGGCTTCAGGACACAAATTGTGTTGCATCTTTAAGGGGCACTTTTTTATATATTATTTTAGGGGTACTATTTGTTGCATACTTTTAGGCGAAATTTTGTTGCATACTTTTAGGCGCACTTTTTTTTTATAATTTTAGGGGTGCTATTTGTTGCATACTTTTAGGCGATTTTTTTTTATTATAATTTCGAAGGTACTATTTGTTGCAAACTTTTAGGGGAATATTTTTTTTTTAATGCTTTTGAGCGGGTAGTTTGTGTTGCCTATTTTGGGGATATATTTACATAGCATAATTTTAGGGGATCATTTTGGGGAAATGTATCTGACGGATCTGCGGGCAAAGTACCTGTTAGATACAAAAGTATCTATAAGATACAAAAAGTATCTTTGAGATACAAAAAGTATCTTTGAGATACAAAAGTATCTTTGGGCTACAAAAATAGCTTTGAGATACAAAATAAACAAAATTTGATTTTCATTAATAAAATTCTTTATTTCATTAATTTCTGGGCCTAACAAATACATAGATATTTTCTTAGACATGTTTAAAAACTAGGACGAAGCTTCTTCAGGGTGCTGGGAAATAAGGACTTTTTTCTGCATTCATAAAAATGGCGAGAGCTCGGCTATATTTTTGCTGATCCTGGCGACTCCTGGCGACTCCTGGCTGTCGACATTCGAATCTCCCTAGTAGTTTTTGAGGTTTGCTGGATTTATTGCCTGTTGGTGCTTGCGATCCTCCTCCTGTTAAAATGATAGAAACAAATATATTGTATTAATGTGTAAGAAAGCTTTCCAACTATTTAATTAACGAACGATCAAATTTGCTTTGAAATACATATACGGCTACAAATGCATATGTACCAATATTACTTTTAAATTTCAACGAATTAATTAAATATTCGATACTTTAAGTACTGCCAACTTAATACAAAGCTTAAAGATCATCATTCGAATAGCTATCGATAAGAATATATCGAATATATAGCTAAGTATCGATATTGGCCGTACAAACCAGCCAGACAGCTTGGCGGCACCGTGAGACTTTCCCCGGCGCCATTGCAATTTCATTACAGACAGCGCGTCGAGCGGAAAGAACGCGAAAAGCAGAGAGTGAAAAAGAAAAAAAAACTGCTGCAAAATTATTGTTGTTGAATTTTTTTGGCGCAAAAGTATTGATAATGGATCTTAGCCTGAGCGACGCTGAGCAGTTAAATAATAATTTGGAATTATTAAATAGTGAATTGTATTCATTAATTGATAGCCAAGACGCGGAGCCGCACGTGCAGCATGCTGCCAATTACAATGAAAGCGAAGAGGACTTGTTGCAAGAAATAAGTCGTAAATTTGATGCCTTCAGTTTGGATGAATCAGGGGCGCCCGTATTTGAATTCCATGATCTTACCTGCTATGATTATCTCTACAAGAGGAGATCCCATTATGTGAAGCCACAGCGCGGCTGCCGCAGTGGTTTAAAAAAATCAAAATGGAGTGGCGCCACAAACAGCTGTTTTGTCTCGCGCCAAAAGCAACAGCAACTGCAGAGAGAAAACATGTGGAATCAGAAAACATGCAACAATGGAAAAAGCCTTGAAAAGCAACTGGAAGAGACCGTACAAATAATTGGCAGTTGGTGAGTGACTGTGAATACAGTGAGCGCTCGATAAATGGGACAGATGAAAATTACTCAAAATATCTTGTTGTACTATAGAAAATGATTAATTTTTTACAGCCTTCAACGAAATGCAGTGCAACGTTTACTGGAGCTGTTTCGTTCAGTGCATGAGGACATTACTACTGACTTGCCCAGCAACCAGCTGAACACCTTGCCATCGGATTATTTCTTTGAAATACCCGTAAAAGGCTCCATGCCCAAAGGAGTTAACATGCGCCACCATGTGCAGGTGCTGTGCACCAAAGTGGATCGCTTTTTAGTGCGCCAACGCCGCACTCTAGAAACAAATCGTTTTTTCGACTATGTAAAATACAATGAATGTGGTGAAAAGATTCAAACAGCCTTACAGAGTCTACAGGGTCTCAGGGAATTCACCGTCGCCGAGCTGCGTGTACGCGCCATGGACTTTACTAATAACTTGGCCAGACGTAAGCGAATATAATGCACAATACATTTGAAAGTTTATAAAAACATTTTATTCACTACTCACCTTTCAGAGAACGCTGAGCGGCTGGAGGCGCTGCTGTCGGAACTCCTCGAGCATATTAAAAATGCCCATCTTTATGTATACGTTTTCAATTGGGAAATGGATCTGGAGCATCGCTATTCGTTGGCCATGACGCAGCGTCATGAGGCGACTAAAAGTCATGCTTTGGAATTGATCGAAGCCGCAAAGCTAAAGGAAGCTCAGGCAAGTGAATTCAGCTTCGAAGAGCAGCTTATCGCCGATCGCTATCAATTGGGTAATATTGTCAGCTGCGCCAAGGAGCATGAGGACTTTTTGACTGCACTGCTGCAGTCACCAGAGACCTATTTTTCGCCCGAGATTATTGCTTTATGTGAGCCTCCAAAGAATGGAATGTTGGCATCGGCCGCAAGACCTATTTGTGCCAATGATGGTGCAGCTAACATGGAGCATCTGGCCTTTGGTGCCGATATAATCAATATGGCACCTTCTTCGCCACCCAGGTTCCATCATCGTAACCATGTGCCCAGGCGCAACAGATCCTAGAGAAAAAAAAACAAATATATATAAGAAAAAAGTATTATAGATTTAAGACTTGTGGAGAATGCTTTATAATTGAATTATAATTTTGTGGTGACTACAAAATTAAATAGTTCGCTTTTAATATTTTATATTGTTAAGATACAAAAAATAGTTTAGCTACTAAAAGTTTAATTCAAATTAAACTAAAAAAAACTACAAATTTATTATATTTTCAAGCAAAACAAAAAAGATTAACTTATGTTATGCAATTCCCTTTTATTTTTAATCAGATAATAATTTTGAATGTGAAATGTTTAAACAATTGAATGTGCCTTGTTTTGTTTGTGCAATTAACTTTTATTTTAAATGAGAAGTTAAATGTGACCAATGATTTTTATCTAACCAATTTAGAAGTCTTGATTTATTGCCATCTGATATTGTAATCTTTTTTATAGCATCTTAAAAGCAACTATAATTCAGTCGAATCAAAACTTAATTTGTAAAAAAAAATTAATCTTAATTTCTTTATTTTTTATTAAAATAAACTTACACTTAAGCTTTGATTTTAATTTAAACATCGGAAAAGAGCTGCTCGAGCGGTAGTTTGCCCAAGGTTTTATTGAGCACAGCCTTGAATATGAGACCCATGGCATTGGCTATATCAGGCTTCAGTTCATTAAAGATCTCCTGCCAGTTCTCATTAATCAAGGTGTGCAAATTATCGCTTAGTTCCCGCTGGCCATTGAACAGACCCTCCAATTTGTAGGTTACATGCGATGGCTCCAATTTCATTTTAACCTCAACAACCTCAGCAAAGGTCTGATGTGGACCCTTTGGAGCAGCTCGCAACTTAACCACGGCATGCACTTGGCATTGTTCTGTTCAGAATATTGATCAAAATATTATATATTATATAGGATATGGAAAACTCTCTACTTACCCAGCACTATTTGAGCATTTCCCTTGCCGACAATGGGCAGTATCAACACCTTGCCATCCACGCTGTAAGGTCCTTGAAGCGTTATTTTTGGGCTGGCCATGTCAAATGTGATGGAACGACTCAGATCAACTGTGAAGGCGCTGAAAATACAAAGAAGAAAGTGTATTAAAAACGGCTATTCTAAGACTCTGTATATGTATATAATTATCAGGTGCTTTCATCAGATTCTACTTACGACACTCGCTTGACTTGCGCGTCGGCCAGACCCAGCAAATCCGCATTGCTGAAGCTCAGATCAATGCTAACAGGACTATTCGGATTCTTGCCCAGAGAAAACTTCTTAATGTGTAAAGGATCCAATTTGACTAAGCCAAGCTGCTTTATGCCTGTCCTGGCATGATTTTTCAGCACATAATTCATGCCCTCGCGCAGGCACTCCTCATCTGAGATGGTGCATTGTCTGATGCCAGCGGCTGAGTGAGTAGGCGAAACAAAATAAAAATTAAATTTTATAATTAATTTAAGCTCTAATTTACATACGCAACTCGGAGGCCTGGGAGGATATGAAGCACAGGCTGCTTATCAGCCACAATGATAAAACTCTCGTATCCATTTTCGATATGTTTGCTGAGCTGCTGGCGAGAAATGACTGATGAACTTATCAAGGCATAAGTCCACTTTTATAGCGGCTTTTTTTAGCTTTTTTTTTTTTCTTTTTCGAGTCGAGAGAGCAGGCTTTAAATGAAATGTTCAACAGTGAAATTTAATTTGTTGTTCTACTGTTGTTAAACACAGAACACAAATCACTTTTGCGTCTCGGCAGAACTTGACATTGACTGGCTCTGCCTCTGCCTCTGATTCTAAAACTGAGACTGAGGCTGAGACTGGAGACTGGACGAGTGAGTCAGACGCACTTATCAGAATAGAATAGAATACTTTTTTCCCCCTTTTTTTTCACTTTTTTTTATTATAATTTTTATTAGCGCTTATTAAAAAGCACCAGCAAGCCGAAATGCAGTAGAACAGGCAAATATTATTTTTAGTATGCTTGCCGTTTGAACTGGATTACTTTGCATTGGTTTTAGCTGTTGTTGTTTTTTTTTTTTGCGTTTAAGCCATACTGGTTTATTGCACTTAATTATTTGCATTTAAATCATATAAATATATTGTTTTATTATTTCAATACTTACGTCAAGAGGCTAGTTAATTTATATAAATTACGATTGTTTGACGCTTTATATTCTCTGCATAATTCCATATCTTTATATAATCGTATAAGTCTTTTCCTGACTGACAGATAAATTCCTCATCGCATCGACCAAATGGTAATAGCTTTGAACTTTCTCTTAAGCAGGGATTTTGCGAAAATCCACCAATAAAATATTAGCTCCCATAGTATAATTATTATCGCCTAAAAAGTCTAATTTTTAAGCAAATAAAGTCAAGTATTCTTAGGTCTAATCAATATCTATTTATATAAATCTGAGTGCGATAACCGTGTGGAATGTGGAAAGCAAAGTCTCATAAATAAGCCGGGTACTATATCATTTTTATATCTATTTTATTTTATTATTTTTGTAATTTCTCTGTGAACTTTGACACAGTTAAGAGCTTTTTAATGACGGGCTTTGCTTGTAAACAGCACTCGTATTATTTCTTTATTTCCCTGTTTAACAAAAATTACAAATCTTTATTATACTTCAGGGTAATGCGCATTATGCATATTCAGTGATTTATGTTAGAGATGAGCGCGTGAGCTGTTCTACTTCGTGACACGACTCAATGCGATGCACAGAACTTTTATCGATCTGATACGTTTTTGGAGTTATTATTGATAAATTTTGAATTAACATAAGCAAATAAAAATAGATACAAAACTATTCAGAGTATTATTTTGGGATGTATTTAATTTAATATTACTTTAAATGTGGCAGCCTAAAGATAGGCAAGGCCTTTTTACAAGTTGACCGTCAGAACAAGCCAGTTAATCAGCATTTTAGCCATTTCGGTTGAATCTGAACTTGACTATAAATTAATGCAGATAAAGTATAAGCCATTAAACAATCGTACGGAATTGGAAAAGGTAGTGAAAAGGAATTGAGCCCCTTTAAAGCGTATATAATCTTCGGAGCAGCTGGCCTTTTCTGACTAGTTTTTATAATGAGACTAATTTTCAGTTAATACGAAGTTTTCCAAAGACTTTTCAAGCTATAAACAACAATTTAAGTGCAATATACTCGCAGTATAATTTACTTATTTCTAAATTGACATCGCTTGATCAGCTAGATATTATATGGGGCAACAAACTTATATAATTTATTTTTTTTTTGTTTTGTTAAATTTGCCAGCTAATAAGGCTTAAAGCGCTTGTTATTGCTGCCATTAAAATAATAACAATAATGAGCCCAGCAGCGAGTTAGTTTTCTTTGAAGCTGAATCTGAAATTAGCTCAGCTCAGATCAAAGTTTGCATACGATGAGCAACTATCCAACTAGAAGGTTAGAATTTTGACCTTTGGATCAACATAATCGTGTTAAAAGTACTTTTATTTGGCCTTTATTGTTCAAGAACTAAAGGCAGCAGCTTGAATGCATAGTAGTATTATTTATTGGACTTTATTATCTTATATAAAGTAAAAAAAAAAGGGGGTTTATAAAAATTATTACCTTATTCCTCAAAGTACTTGGCATAGGGATACTTTGAGAAGACCTTTGCAATAATGCCACGGAATAATTCACCGAAACCGACTTGCATTTCTGGTCTTACCTCCTGGAAAATAGGCTCCCAGTTGTCGTTGAGAAAGGAATTCATATTATCGCCCAAGGCTTTATCTCCGTTGAAGAGATTGCCATAGAAGTAATACACCCGCTCCGGTTTGCATTCAATTTTCATATTGCTGGGCTCCATATAACTCTCCCCATCCTTTTCGATGGCCTTGCCTGTCCAGGTCATAGTCAGCTCTGGTTTGACTGAAAAGATCAAGGAATTAAAGACGAACTATATAAAATATATATAGAAAAATTAATACCAAAAGTCAGATTGGATGCGCCTTGACCGCTGATGGGTAGTATGAGAACCTTGCCATTGATGGTATAAGGACCCACCAGGGATACGACATCCGCGGACATGCGCACCTCATGCTTTTTGGTCAAGTCCTTGCCAAAGCCCCTATAGAAATATAAATTAAAATTAAATAATTAAATAAGCCAAATCTGAGCTTACCTGACACTTATGGCTTTGGTGCTCTTCAGGCCCAGCAGCTGATTGTTCGTAAAGGTCATATTAATATTTATGGGACTATCCGCTCCCTTTTTAACTGTTAGCTTGTCGATGGGAAGAGGATCCAGAATATCCATATTTATGCTAGAATCGCCCACTTCAGTCTTCTCGCTCAACAGACGATTGATCAAATTCACAATGCACTGCGAGTCACCATATTTACAAGGCTTAGGATCCTCGGCTAGAATATTGTATTGTATTCTTATAATGAAATCAAATCA
Organism: Drosophila repletoides; assembly: GCA_018150835.1. Classification (NCBI taxonomy): domain Eukaryota; kingdom Metazoa; phylum Arthropoda; class Insecta; order Diptera; family Drosophilidae; genus Drosophila; species Drosophila repletoides. Next base: position 1,597,638 of record JAECWQ010000202.1, read on the forward strand.
AATATAATCCTTCTTACGAAATTCAGCCTGCACGGACGTAAACAGGATAAAAATCAGACTGAAATAAATAGCTGCCGACATGACGAATCTTTTCCAAATGACTTCAGTTAGTCAACTATCAATTCTCTTCAGAGATTGAACAGCTTTTATAGACCTATTATAGTATATCTCTAAAGGGGAGCTAAGTACATTTGATTGATCGGCTAAATAATAATAATAATTGCAATTTGTTTACATCGTGTCAGAGTAGTAACACTCACAGCTATTACCGGGCCGTTTAATTAGTTAATTAATATTGGATCAATGAATGAATCAACTGCTATAAGGTTAGCATTTAAATTTTAATTGTATTCGTACATAAATTATATATTTCCCAGCGTTTCCTTCTATGTCAATCATAACCTACGATTCGCTGAATATTTATATATTTATATCTAAAAATATATTAATTTGATATTGGATAATTCACTGTTTTATAAGAGCATAAAACAGTTTATAGGAATATACTCTCAAAAGCGATAAATGGAAGATATTAAATGAGCAAAACAAGCTATTTTTATGGACTACAAATTTAATTTCAATTCTTATAATTATGGATTCTATTTACGTATCTTTTCTAATATTCTTTAGATTTTCTATTAATCTAGTAAAGAGTATAAAGATTTATATTCACTCTGCAAAGAACTTGGCATAGGGAAACTTGGAGAAGACATTTGAGATGATTGCTTGGAATATTTCAGCAAATGCCGACTGCATCGACTGCTGCACCTCCATAAAGATGGCTTCCCAGTTATCATTTAGGAATGCATTCATATTATCACCCAAAGCTTTATCTCCATTGAATAGATTGCTAAAATAATAATACAGTCTCTCGGGTTTGGCAATAAGTTTCAGATTCGTGGCCTCCATATAGGTTTCTCCATTCTTTTCGTAGGGTTTGCCCGTAAAAATGATGGTCAAATCGCAGTTGACTAAGGAACAGATAGAATTGTAATGCGGTTAGCTAATTTCATATAATTCTAGTGGTAACTTACCTAGGGTCATATTGCTCTTGCCAGTGCCGCTTATGGGCAGTATAAGTACTTTTCCCTTGATATTGTAGGGTCCGACAAGAGACAATTTAGCCGCATTTAACTGCAGCTCGAATTTCTTGTCAATATTCTTACCAAAACCTCTGAAATATAGGCATAAAAATAGTATGCTATAAATATTGCTTTAGATTGAATTCCGAACTTACTTGACTTTGCTAAACTTCATTGTGCTGAGACCATAAACATTATTATCCTTGAAGGTGAGATCTATATTTACAGGACTTTCGGCGCCCTGATTTATATGCATCTTGGACACAAGCAATGGATCCAGTTTCACCAAATTAATATCCCGATCGCCCACTGAGGCCTTCTCGCTCATATAATAGTTGATTATCTTAACGATGCAATCGGAATCACCATATTTACAAGGTTTCGGGTCATCGGCTAGGGAAACAATATAATTAGCTAAGTTTCGCTGGGCACTAGAGCTGCAAGCTCAATTATCGATAGCACAAATACTATCGAAACTATCGAAGCTCTAGTGGACACTGAATTAATTCCTGCTTACGAAATTTGGCTTGCACAGAGAGCACTGCAAGCAGAACTATGAAAATAGTGCTGGAAATTCGCGACATTTCGAAAAGGAATTTAAACAGCAAACAAACTAAATCTCGACTTAGTAGCGACTAAATTAAATCTGAAATTGTCGTTTGGCTTTTATAGAGACTCCCAGACTCAGTTGTAACGCATTCACAAAAACAAAAAAACATCACTCAATTTATTTTATATAAACTAATGAAATGTTTCTGGCCTCGCAAGCAAATAGAACCTGTTTCTATCATACTTTGTATTATTCGTACTCATATTTAATCCGGACAAGGGTGCTCTATGGATTAACTACTAAACACTGATATTGACAGCTGTGCAGCTACACTCAGAGAAACCCTATAACACCTATTAATTTACTAAAATTCTATAAAGTTAATAAGTACACTCAAAAAAAGAATCAGCTAAAGTCTTTGGAAAAAGTGCCTAAGCCTTGGGAAAGTATTGAATAGATCTTTGGGGCTTTTAACATTTTCTATTCTTTCGCCTGGTATTTTATTTTTAAATATATATTTTTTTGTTAATATTAATCTTTTTTATACAAATAATTTTAGTTATTTACTTACCAGGTATTCCCTAGTTAGTCCCAATCCTGCTTCTGCTCCTGTTCCCCCTCCTGTTTCCACTGCAGCTCCTCCTGTATGTTTTAAGGAAGTTAATAAATCAAATTAGATCTGTCTTTATGTTTTTTTTAGTGTAACTGCATACAATGTATCAATGTAAATTAACGAACTAGATTAAAATATTTTATTGCTCTAATTGCAATTGATTGATTGTTTACAGCCTTTGCTTGACAATTATCAAATTAGTATAGTTTATATGGAGGTAGCCTGTAAATGATGTAATCAATCATGTAATCAACTGAGCCATAAAATCCGTTGCCAAAGTCAATAACAAAAGACGTTCTAAAAAAAGAAATTCTAAGAAAAGAAATTCGGGTTTAACAAGAAATTAACTAAGAGAGTGCCAAGCAGCTTGACTTGAAAATACCCTGTACTAAATTATGAATAATTTCCTAGCTTAGCTTCAGCCATGAATGACTGTCAATTAGTGTGAATTAGCGTGCAAATCTCAAGAAATTGTTGCTAATTGTTACTGCAAAATACAAGTAATCGTTGACTAATTAGCTATAAAGGTCAATAGATCAATGATCTAACTAAATTTATTTAATGTTTTCTACTTAAGAGGGTAAATATAAACGCTGCAAATCGGTAGAGATTAATCCTTTAATGGATAGGTCGTCTACTTAGATATTCATTCTTCCTATTATTATCGAAGATAGTTGGGAATAGTACAAATAATACCGATCAGAATACAGGTAAAAGAATGAATGCAGCAATCCCACTACTTATAGACACACACTCCCCTTTAAAGGTATATTTATATTCCATATATAGATCTTAAGAAAACAAGTTTTGCATTAATTAAGCGATCAGCATGACAGGACAACTTTTTTTTTGGGGAGTCGAACCCCTTGGGAATGGAGAATGAAGCACGAAAGCAAAATTAATTGAATTACGAGTGGATACTCGAAGAGCCAAAGGCGGAGCTAGATCTAAATATAACACAGAATACAACACTAGCCCTGCTAGCTGCTGGAACCAGCCTCCTGATCCCAAAACATGATAGTAAAGAGCGCTCAATAAGCTGCTCAACTTGATCATAATACTCTAGTAGACTCGCAGTATAATTACTAATTTAATTAATAGTACGAACTTATTACCTGTATGGCTGTACGCATGGAGTAGGAACAGTTGACTGACTCGTTTGGCTTACATGGAAGATTTTGCGTATTGTTCCAAGGTTAACTGGCTGAGATCAGTTGCTCTCAACGATGGCTTTACCGTTGTCTACACTTGAACTTGGCAACGGTTTCACAGTTCTCCATATAGATTTCTACACAGTGAGAAAATATTATTTTTGTTAACTTTCAGCCATAAAAAACTGCAATTCATTGTCAATATTTTCTATCAAGTTTTTTTACTGTGTAATTGGAGTAGTTGCAGCTCCACCAGACCAAACCAAACTGGACTGCACTGAAAAAAAAAGAAGAGTATAAATAAAACACTAAGCACTCAACGTGAAGTGGTTTAATGTTATGCAAATGAAGCCACTCACGTGAATTGACTGCCAAATGAAATAGCCCAAAATTTATGCAGCAGCTTTGCGGAAATGTTTGGCCGATAAAATTAAGCTAAAACGTGGCTAGTTTTTATGCCCTGTAGCCGGAAAATGTGGCCTAAAGGGTATACTAAACTTGGCATGAGAGAACATTTAATTTACTTTGAAAGGGAAGCTTATTTTTATAGTCTTAGAATTTCTTTTCATCTATAACAATTAAATATATTAAAGAACAAAGCGAACTCTCACTTTCTAGAGCTAGAATTTGCATACTTCTTTTATATTGAGTTTTGTTTATTATTTAAATTTTTAGATCTTAATCTTTAGTTATTCTTATATAAGTGTTGCCTTAGCAGCAAACAGTCCATCAAATTTTATCTGTCTGTGAAGAAAAATACTCGTACACGCACACACGTAAAAGCTAAATAGATAACTTAAAACTAAAATATTCCATAAGAACTTGGTCTCTAGTCCTCCAAGAAGAGATCCTCGTAGGAGAAACGCTTGAATAGAGTCGATAAAATGCTCTTCATGATCTCTGCAATGGCCACATGAACCGAGGGCTGCAGTTCGCTCCAGACGTCGGACCAGTTCTCATTGAGGAACTGATTCAAATTGGTGCCCAAAGCTTGATCGCCATTAAACAGATTCGTCAGCTTGATGTTCATTCTAGTAATGCATAAAATTAATTAATTATAATTAAATAGAATCATTGTAATAATTCGCAACTTACTTCTGTGGCTCGACGAGCACCTTCAGTTTATCCACGCTGAGATAGGTGCGTCCATCGCGCTGCTGTGTGCCCGGCTTGAACTTGACCGAGAACTTAGGATTGTGCAGGGTAATGTCAGCATCGCCATCGCCGCGTATGGGCAGGATCAAAATACGTCCATCGGCGGAGTACTTGCCGCGCAGAACAATTTTGGGAAAGGAGCCGTACATCTCAAATTTACTGGTTGCAGGATTAGAGCCAAAGCCACTGGAAAGAGTTAAGACAGAAAGGGGGAATTAATTAATGGAGAGCATGAATATTATTATAATTCTTCTTTGTTGTTGCTTTTATCAGCAGAAATCCCTATACCCTATAATCAATCGAGTAATTATTTATCAGGCGCCTAGCAATATTACAGTGCTTTGATTAATTAATAAAGTGAACGAGGCAGCAGTCAATGAAATTAATTTTTATCTATATTAAATGGTTCACTTGATCTATATAATTCTCTTGCGTATTTTTTTTTTCAGTGTACTTACACTGCCCTGTCGAACTTGACGCCGGACAAGCCCTCCACATTGACATCACGGAAATTGAGCTTTAGACTCAGCGAGCCGCTGCGTCCGTCGGATATATCAAAGCGTTTGACCAGAAAAGGTTCCACTTGGGGAAACGCTGCCGGCCCATACCCTGTACGCGCATATTGACGCACTAGGGTATGCGACACATTAATAATGCACTCCGTATCACCCTGATGACAACGCGGCAGGTCAGCAGCTGAAAAGAATAGAAGGACAAAGATTAGTTTATGTTCTCTAAACACATTCACAGAGTTTTGAAAGTTCTGTCCACTGAATATTTTATTTTGAATCTTTTCCGTTGAGTTTGAAAAACTATCTCAATTTTCCTAGAAGGAATTTAAGCTGAGGAACTTACGAAAATTGGAGGAGCCACTGGCGCTCAATGCGAGGCCCAGCAGCCAAAAGGCGCACAGCTGAAGCAGCATATTGATTATTATGAAAATGTATCTAAAAATGATATGGGGACACTTTTAGCCTCTCAACTGGAAGCGACGCGACGCGCGAGATATTTGTATTGAGTGTGTGGTTTTCTTTTTTGGCGAACTCCCGACCAAGTTCAATGCTAAACTGTAAATTGGCTCTGGACAGACTCGGCCATTTATAAACTTTTTTGTTCAGAGCTGGCGAGAGCCACAGGCAGAGCCAGAGCCGAAGCCCATGGGCCGAGAGGCCCATACATTTAATAGTTTATTCATTCTTAACTTGTCTCGATCGACTTGTCTTGTCGTCGTCGTTGTTGTTGTTGTTGCTGCTGTTCTCTTTGGTTTTAGTTTTTTCTGTTTTTTCTTTTTGACTTCTCATCCATAATAAATATGTATATAGAATCGAATTCGCAGTTCGACGCGCTTGAGGCAGGCAACAACAATGGCCAAACGATGACTAGAATATTATTAATTAATATTATTAACAGGTCCCACACCGTTTCAACAAGAACAAACAAAACAGCGACAAAATCAAAAGTGATTTTTATACATTTCGTTGGCTCGTTTCGTTAGCCAGTTTTTATTTAGCTTCTTTTTTTTTTTGAAGCCTCTTCGGAGATACGTACGTATTTTATTTGGACTTTAGACCTACTGAACCGAACCTTTAATACCCTGTTGGGTGGACAAAGTCTAAGTTTTCTTCAAGTCTCATTATTATTATTAATGATATGGATAATCAATTAATACACTTCCGACTTATAAAGACATAAACTATAAATAATTAAAGCCCGCTGACTCGATCCTAAGCGCTGGCTTTGGGTCAAGAATACAGGGATCGGTTTTCAAAGTTTTGGTTCGAATCATAGTCCAAATTTCAATTTAATTCAAAGCTAAAAGCTACCTAATACAAGGAAATATTACATTTTAGATATACTTTTAAGTAAAGAAAGAAAATCTAAATATTAAAATCTAATTTTTTAACAGAAACAAAAATATTCAAGGAGTTTTCAAGACCATTTTTGATACCTTATTTCTTGAACAAACTGATAGAAAATGTGGTCAAAAATATTTTAAAATATTTATCTGAATAAATTAAAGAATTGACTGCCTAAATGTATCTTTGTATCTTTTACAGGATATCTCAGCGTTCGATTCAGATATCAGTTCTCAGCTTTCTTGTCTGTTTTCTTCCCTTTCTGAACCAATATTACTATTCCGATATTAATAGCGCTTTTTTATAGATTCATTGGCTGCAATTTGCTTTGTTCGATGCTAATGGCAATAACAGGCGTAAATAAATAAATAAATAAAAAAGGAAAACACAAACAGTGCGAAATAAATAAAGAATAAATGAATATTTTGTTTATAATATTTGCGTTGACATCAGCTATGCAATTTCGGCAAGGGATTAGGATTAAAGGCGCAGTCGAGGTGGTATTTCCCCTCGATATTTTGCAAGTGTTAAATAGTCTGGCATGCATTAGAACACTTTTTTATATAGATAATTGCGCTGAGATCATGCTGTGGATTTTGGATTTATTTGGTTAGTTTATTCCAGTTTCGGTCTTAGAAGAGTCTATTAATTATTTAATAGCTAATAATCATCTGCAGAATACTGACAAAACTTGTGTCCATCAACAGCTCAAGGTGATTAACTATTCGAAAACAAAAAAGAAACGCATGCAAGTTAAAGAATTTCCGTTTTTTTTTTATATATATCCACGTCACTAAAAAACAGATCTATTTAGAAACAGCGAAACCCCTCACAGCATGCCGTCAGTGCTGGCAACTATCGTTTGCCAAAAAAAGCTAAAGCAAGGATTGCAAAGTTAGCTATAAAAAAGCTATCACATCCAGTTTATACGTTTTTAGTAATTCCTCAAGTTTCAAACTATTATTCTCAAAAACAGCTAAAAGGAAGATTGAAAATAGTTTAAGAATATTCGATTCAATTACTGAAAACTATTATTTCTTCACGGTTTTTATGAAAGAAAATATTACGGAAATTTTAGTTTGTAGCTTAATATTAAAAGTAAAATTATATTTTTTAAACTGTTTAAAATAGCTAAATTCCCGTCACAGCAGCAATTAAGAAAAAAACTATAATCAAACTATGAAAGCAGGTTTAAAAAATATAAACATATAAAAAAAGTATAAAAAGCTGTTTTATGGTCCAACTTTCAAACCAGTGGCAAACAACTGGTGTAAACATAAAACCCCTTAGAAAAAAAGCTAAAAAGATTGGCAAATATAGTTAAAATCTTTGAGCATTCGTCATAGCCAATTAGCATATGGAATGTAGGAAAAAAAAAAACTAGTATCTGGAAGCCTGAGAATACTTTTAGTAGCCTGCAATTTGTTTATTTACACGTCCAATTGGCGCCATAGAACCTTATGACTTCATATATCGGTTTTAATCAAGATTCTTTGACATTTTTTTTTTGTTTTGTTTTGGTTTTGGATTTGTTTGTAAAGCAAATTCCGAGACGCTTTCGTATTTCAAATTTTATGGCTTCGATGATTACTTACACTAAAACAAAACAAAATATTACATTTTTGCCAAATCACGCATGTTGGCGCCTCGAAATTGAATATATTTGCATTAATTTTGGAGTATTATAATTAATTTATATGTTTGTGACGTACAAAAATTATTTAATTAAAGAGTCAAGTACCAGCTGGAACCAGTTTAAGCCAGCATGAAAATATTTGTTAACGGTTCGGCTTATGGTTCGGTTTTTATAACAAGTTTTGAGCATAAAAAAAAACTTTTATTTTATTATTTCTTTTTTTTTTTTTAGTCGGTTGTTAAAGATGATTAATATTTATAATAATAATAATTCTAAACTATAATCAAATAGTAACGGATAGCGTTGTTCGCGCTGCCAGACTGTTAAATAAAAAACAATATTACAGCAATATGGCCACTTCGTGCCACAAACTAAAGCTGCCACATAGCTATAATTTTACAACGCTATGCAACACTGACAACACATCAACACTTGAGAAAAGCCGCAATACCAACAGATCGAAACAGAGTCGGGATTAAAGTTTTGGTCAAAAATATTAAAATAAGTAGCAACGAAAAATGAGATGTACAAATAAATGCACAATTTTAGCCGCTTTGTTGGCCCTGTGTTGGCTGCAAGTGTCAGCAAAGGAAGCACTGAATAAAACGGAAGAATTTGTGGCCACCGATGAATGGCAAGTGGTGAAAGAAGGTTTATATTACGTGTCCCAATTAAAGTGAATTTATTTAAATTAAGTATTATTTAATATCTGTTAGGTCAAGGCATACCAAAGGGACTGCATGTGCGTATTAATTTACAAACGGGTGTTAAAGAGGCGAAATTACTGGATGAAAGCGAACGTGCCACAGCAGTGCAGCAGGCGAGAGAGGAGACAGGAACGCCTGCTCTCGGCTTGGAACACGTGGCGGAGCAAGTGGAGGATGCCTTAAAGAAACATCGCAGCTATGCAGAGTTGCGCAAAGATTTTAAGGAATTTCAAAAGAATTTTCGCACTGACAGCGAGCTCATAGCGCAGCTGCTGCAACAGTTTGGGAATTTCAGTAAAATCCCACTAGAAACCGAGTTTAAAGCCAAACTAAATAACCTAGAAAATCTAGAATACTTACTACATCAAATTGATAATGCTCTGGTATTTATTGAACTGGGCGGCCTCGAAGATTTGCTGCTGCCCATTGTGGTCAATGATACCAACAAGGAACTTAAGATATGCGCTATGCGTGTACTGGGTGCACTTACCGGCAATAATCCTGCAGCGCAGATTAAGGTATTTGAGCGTAATTTTGGCTCTCAGCTGGCACAAATACTTATGACGTCAACGAATAGCATGGAAGTATCCTCAGCATTGCACGCCTTTGGCAGTTTGCTAAGGAAATTTCCATTGGCACAGCAACGCATCCTTTCCACCTCAGGCACCCAGGCTTTGGTTAGAGTGCTGGGCAGCGAGGATGTAGAACTACGCCACAAGGCAAAGGCCGTGACTTTAATCAGCGACTTGTTGCTGGAGAAGCGTTTGGTACAGCTGGCTGGCCAGGAAACACCTAAAGCTGCCTCAACTGTAGCGCAATATAATCTCATAGACCTGGAGTCTTGGCTACAAGCGCAAGGGTACTGCAACACCTTGGAGACGGTCTTGACCAAGGACTTCGTTCAGCTGCTTGATCAACCAGAGGCGGTGGAACAGTTTACGGTAGCTCTAGAGACCAGCGACAATCTCTGTTTAGCACAGTGGTCTCAAAGTGCTGCTCTGCGGCATGTTTTGCTCACTGTGCGCAATAGATATGCCCACAGCCAGGATGAATACCGCCTGGAGTTGTCGCAGGCTTTGGCCAAACTTTGTGAACGTTTCTTTGACAAGAACAATCACACGGAGCTATAGAGCGCTCTCTTTCTCTCTCAATGTCTATAAATTAGCTAAAATTATGTGTATATATATTTAAATACTCAAAGTATTGAACTGATTGTTAACCATAAGCTGACGTGTAAACTCCAAAGTTAAGCCAAAATCGTGTAAAAGAAAGCTGCCAAAAAAATGCTTCAAAAGTTGTCTAAGAATTGAGCACATTTAAATGCCAATTCTATATATAAAAAGTCCTGTTCCGACTGAATAATTGAATAACTAAACAGTTGCTGGAACTAGTCAGAAGTTTCCTGCCAGACGGGATTTTTCAATAAATGCATGCACAAAAATATTCAAAAAGTTTTGTATTTATTTATTATTAGCAAGGCTTCCAATTTGAAATATTGGTAGGCAAACTTTAATTGATTGCTTAGCCGTGTTTAGAAAATATTATAGCTAATTGGCTAAATTTCAAATATTCTAAAGATCGTATTTTATTTTAAATACATGCAGAATTACTAAGAAAAGTCTTTCGATTATATAGCCTACTTTTTAGAGCAAAATGAAATTTAAAACTATTTTACTCAACATTTTAATTCTTAGAAGAATTGTGAAAGTGAAAGACCAAAAAGCTCTCCCTAGGAAATCCCTTTAATAGCCCACTTCCCTTTCAATGCTTAACAGGTAAAAGCCTTTAATAATAATGACACTTGGCCCAGTCAATACTCGTACTTATTTAAAGCATAATTGAGCAGGGAACAGCTCATAAAGTAAGTCAAAAGTGTTGCCTGTCAGAAAACGAGGGGAAACCAAGAAGCATTGAAAACAATCGAATGAAAGCATGCCCCAAAAAAAAGAACAGAAGGAACAAAAACAACTTGAAAGTATGTATGCAAAAGGAAAGGCACGAAACTGTACAGGAACTGTACCTCAAGGCAGGGAGCACTATTACAATTACGAGTAAGGGTAAGGAATACTCACTTGTAGTATAAAAAGGTATACGACTCGACGACGCCAACGTCGGCGTCCAGTTTGAAATTACAGCAATTAACGGCATGCAAATGCAATGTCACTGAGTCATGACAGGAGCAGCAGTAAAAGGAGCAGCAAAAACCGGTTCGGGAATGGACGCCAGGACGCCTTGGTTGCCAGGGCGCAAAATTGCAATGTAAACAGAGAGAATCCAGAAATTTGTATACGCTCCCTCCTCTCTGCCGAGCAGGGGTTAAAATGCCGGTTCAGTCAGGCGGAACACGACTGGACGATGACACAGGTGTACGCAGTGGCGTAGAAAGAAACTGAAAATAGAAAAAATAATAGAATTATGAATAAAAGAAATTCTTTTTAAAATGTTTGCATTATTATTAACTCTTTTTTAATAAATTGGAATAAACAATTGGGAAATCTTCAGCAATCAAATGGGGGGCGTTTAATGCCACTTCCACAACCCCACTGCTCTGCAAGGGTTGCTCTACTCTCTCTCTCTCTAGGGACTACTCTTTAAGTAAATAGTTCCAAAATAATCCTTATAAAAAGAAGAAGTTGCAGAAGGCGCGGATATGTCTGCTACAAGAGCCAATCTCAACTGGCAGGCTGCTCCATTGAGCGTCGCGATTTGAGCATGGGCGCGTGCGCGTAGTCATAGTATCTGCTTTCAGCCAACTTTGTTGTTGTCTTTTATTTCGTTTTATTTTTTTGTTTTTTGCTTTTTATGAAGAGCTTAAATGGAAACGCTTGACGAGTGATGTGGAAACATTTTCAACACAACAACAGCAACAGCAACAAACGAGTAAAAGCAACAGCAATAGCAACAACCCAGACCCAGAGAGTCTTCAGACGCAACTACCACTCACATACATATGTATATGTATGTATACACTGAGAAAAATATTAGCTTCATATATTCATTCACTTTATACAAATACCTTTTTCGAATTTCGATATTATTTTGATTCAATTAAGTAGGAAACAAGCTAGAAAGATGCCTTGGAGTCGGGACTAAGTATGAGACTGTTGGGCATTCGCACCTGTCTATTGATGGATTTTGATTGTATTTATTATTTTTGGAAATTTGAAATATGGAATGAATGAATGAAATATTATAATATTATAATATTATAATATTTTCTCTGAGTGCATACGAAAGCATATGACCAACTACCCAACAAAAACAAAAGCTCAAAAAATAACTGAGGCAAACGCACCGGCATTACAGGCTGTTGCTGAGTTCGTAAAGAGTATGTTGAACGTTGCATGTATGGAGTAGAGTCTCTTGTATGTTGCCTCTGCCTGGTTGTTAGGGGGCATTCCCTGCTTTGGCAACATTATGGAAAATCAGTTTGTGTTTGGAGCGTGCTCTGGCCGCATGTGTAGTTCGAGTAGGAAACCAAAACCGAAACCAAAACCGAAACGGAAACGAATCGAGTCGAGTCGAGTGTCTTCTATAGCATAACTGCATATATAACCCTTAATTTATTGTGTGCATTAATCAAAAAAGTGAACAAATTAATTAAACTGAATATAAAGTGCTAACTGTGACTAAGACGAGCAAAATGGCAAAGAAATCTTGAAGAATTGCAACGTAAACTCGATCAAATTCCTCTAAGCTTTCAAAGAAAATATTCTTTGAAATTTTAATTGAAACTTATTAAATATAAAATTAAGATCAAAAATGTTTCAAAATTGTGTGGTTTAGTTTAAGAAATTTAGATTTACAGTCAAACCTTTCTTATTCGAATTCTCTACAAGGCAGAACAAATATTTTTACTCAATTCGAATATTAAATGGAGAATAGTGATTCGGTTCGAGCGAGCTATTCGAGGGAAGTGTCTTGATAGATAATTTGCGCAGTATTCTCAGCTTTGTTTTCTTAATTTTTAAATCTTATTAGTAAATTCTAAATTCATTTTTTTAATTCTTTTTAATTTCCATACTTTATAAGTCTGAATATCTGCTTTAATCTTACTCATTTCTTATAGCAGCAAAATCTTTGTACTAGCTGAGGAAAACCTATTTTAGTGTAAAATTGGACATAATAGGAAAAACCTGCTGCATATATTGGAAAATGCAAAATACTTGTAGGTTTTTCTTTTTGCACAGGTGAATGACTTTTTTAGTGCGCTTCCGCGACTTCCGGTCAAAAGCGTTTTCATTTTCACCCCAGAGTCGGAACCTCGTTACGAATAGCCAATGGACAGCCAATCCTGCTGGCATGCCATAAATCTGCCTAAGATACACCCAAGTAGTATAAACAGGTTCGCCATAAGGAAGCGCCGGCCGTTGAGAGGAGGCCTCCTGGTTGGGTGTAGTGAAAATATTTATACATACCTTGGAGCATACCGGAACCAAGGAAACAACAATAAAAAAGACTCAGGCGGCTCTGTAGTAAAATGCCGCCAATTTCGTATTTCAAACAAAACTGAGCCAATGTCTGCTGGCAACCAACCGAAAGAGCAGAAAGAGAACTTCGTATGAGCAGAAAGAAAAAACTGAACTGGAAGAAGAATAACACCATGGTTGACATATGGGCGACATTTGTGGCACAAGAAAGCAAAAAGAAGAAGCAGAAGGAAAAGAAGTTACTCTGCCTCTTTGGGAGGTCGGCTAATGTTCCAGTTGCTTTGGTTTCTGTGCTAAAATGTTTTGTCTAGCTAATAATCTCGTAATAATCTAGACGTTTCTCTCTACGATTCTGACAGGCGTTTACCCTAACTCCCCCCTACTTTTTAGGTCGTATTCCTACTCATATCACCTTACAGACCCAATTTAAATACTTGGCTTACACTGCTCCAAACTGCGGAAATGTCTTTGATATTTAACTTAATACTTAAATGTTGAAATATTTCAAATAAAATCTATTAATTTTGATCTTAAGTGTGTGGAAATCTGATAGAGAATATATCAATAAAATTCACATTTTCACTTTCGCACTCATTTTTTTCACAGTGTGGCAATAAATGTAGAATAAATTTCATATGCTAAACGGTTTCTGGCACATCAGTGATAAAAATGTACTCGTCTACTGACTGAAGAAAGGAAAAACCGCTTCGTGAGAGAATAAGTGAAAAATTGCATGCGATAAAATGTAAAAGATATCAAAAATAGAAATAAATAAATAACAGAAACGCAACACAAATAAAGTGTAATAAAAATAATAAATAGCAGTTACTAAAAGTGTGAATCATAAACAAGACATAACAGTAATGCTATACCATAATTAAGAGCTTCTCAATTACACAAATTATGCTTAATTATAAGCTGAGCAAATTCAAAGAGAGACCTGTATGATGCTCTAAGAAAATTGACGAAAAGCAAGAAGAAAAACCAATTCGATTTTGAGTTTCTTTCAAGAAAATCAGACACAAAATGTGGATTAAAACTTATTGCTTATACTACTATGCGCTCTGTGGATTATTTTGGGCTGCAAACGGTAAGTAAAGTCAAATTAAATTAATTTCAATATATTTAGAAAAATATTTAAATAAAGTCAGATCTATTAAATTATAAAATCTTTCTATTATTTATATCTACAAAAAAGGAGATGGTACAAACAGCATTTCAATAAGTTTGCAGTATCGCATCTTTCAGTTGGTGGTTCTTATCGACAATATGGCAACTCTATATTCCAATTTCATGTTCATGTCAAGTATTTGCCATGCAGTTAAGGGGCACAACTTTTGCAGATAGATTCAGCACATTTTACAAAATGGCTAAAAGGAATTCCGATAGTTTGAAGAAAATAATAAACAAAATGCACTGGAATTTGTGCGTTATTCTTGGCTATTGCGACGCGTGTCTGATAATTAAAACAAACAAAGTAATTAGCTGCATGTAACCGTATATAACCTTAAAAGTAAAAACTGACAAACTGAAAAATAGTGAAATTCCAAGCTAAATGACGTCGTGTAGGCTCAATAAATTCACTAAAAACTAAAGAAAAAAGAAAAGCTGAACAAATTACAAGAAAAGTCTCTGAAAACACGTCAACGGCGTTCTGGTCCAACGATTTATGACGAATAAAACTATTTACGTGACTTACGGCTAAGCGAAACGTAACGTATAAGAAAAGGGGGGTTGGACGATGTCTAATATGCAAATGGAGTTTTCCTTTTCTGGAATCAGAGCGGGTTTCAAGTATTAAAGTTATTTACGAAGTGCTCCAGTTTCAAGTTCCATTTAGTGCATTAATTTCGGTTCATTACATTGTCATACATCACTGATTGCGATCATTGTGGACTCAAGAATCTCGGTTAGTTGTAATTTGTAATGAGTTTGTCACAGTTCTTAACCGGTTCGGCGGTTTTGACCTGTGCCAGAAATTGATTGCGAAATTTAGCGGTATGCTTATCATGTTAAACCAAACAGAACTATAGACAGACAGAGAGAGAGAGAGACAGCTGAAAACTTATGGTTACGGACAATTTTAGCCACATTTTTTTATACTTTAACCACATTGAAATCCGAAAACTACTAGCTACAAATATACCTCGAGCGAAACATTTCATTTTCATAGAAAATCATCAAGCTGAACGAAATTTTTATCAAAGAAACCAAAACAAAAACCGATTGCATACCGCGCGTACAGTAAACAAATTTGTTTCTTTCTTTCTTTTTCAATACCCTCGCAGGAAGTATTATAACTTTATGACTAAATCTGTACTAATATATAGAAATAAAGCGAAAAAGTTAGATATAAGAATGTGTTTTCTAAATGCACGTTCAGATCGGACTACTCTATCTTAAAGCTTCTACGGGAATAGTCGTTAAAAATTTATTAATCTAACAATTTTTTGGGTTTAGTAGTCTGGAAGGGTATCTAATATTCGGCGAGGCGAAGCTAGCTTCTCTTACTAGTTTTTTTTGTGAACTTTGTTTTGAAACTTTTCTCTGCCCAACTCTGCCCAAGTGTGTCTCTACATACTGTTTTTTTTTTCATATTTATTGTAGGCGTCTTTGCACATACTTGAATAAAATTTGTTTAGTTAACAAAACTCTAAACTTCACTTTCATTTAGTTACTTTATTTTACGCCATCTCCTTGCAAAAAATACACAAATTTATGTAATAGCTTTTCGGGTTCAAATGTTTGTTTTTTTTTTTGTCTCTAGTTTTGATTTTATATCATCTGCTTTCGCGGATTTACGCATGAGATATTTGAACTTTATGGATGGAGTTCGTCTTGACTCCAATTAGTTGTGCTTTACATTAAGTCTAAAACTAATTAAGAGCTCCCACTTGCAGTTATGCAAGGGGTAATTAAAAATTGCAATGTCATAATTATGTGACATATATTTCTCTTGGCTAAGAAGGTAAAAAAACTCTACACTCCTAAAGGAGTTTTGATTTTAGTTTTTACAGCTTAATTTTACTATATCTGTATTATTCCAGTTGGTCAACAAGAAAGAATTCTAGAAACAATATTACCTTCCACATATAAAAATATCTATTTATCTGACATTATTTATCTAAAACTTTTTAGGCACACGTTTTGCACATCAATTTCATATCGAAAATCTTGGCGACTTCACTTTTAGTTTTGTTTTTTAAAGAAAGTTTCTACGTGAGTTATCCTCATATCTTTAAGTTCTGCAAAATTGAAATATTCAACTGGCAATTAATCCGATTTCGAAAAGAAAGTCTACTCGAGATATTACGATATTATCATATGCACGTATGCATTGCCCAATGTCATAACAATTAACCTACAATAAAGATCTTGAAACTACGAAGTCTGCGAGTAGTAGAAGAAGATTTCTCTTCAACAGAGCTGTCAGTAGTACGAGTATTCGAGTAATTCATCCGCCACAGCATTGAGATGTGTCCACAGCTTTGGCCTAAAGAGAAATTCTCGTCAGGGTCACAGTGTGAACCTCAGAATTTTTGCTCTTGAAACCAGACACCAGAACGTTTATTATTCACTAAAAATACGAGTACTCTTATGTATTTACTTAGCCAGAAGAACTAGTTTTAAGCCAGAAGGGGGTACACGGGGAACATAACAGGAAACCGGAACACTTCTTGGGAAACAACTGCAGAGTTCTGTTATTCTTTAGTTTTAAATTAATTTATTTTCGTAATTACTAAAAGGTGTTATGTCATCTTCTCATGCTAAGTAACACTCGTAAAGGGACTGATTATATATGCACAAATATATTACTGAATAAACAGATATATCAAAATAATGCAGGGAACTATGGCTTTGCAGCTTTTTTTAATTATTGTGATTAAGGTTTTCGGGCATACTTCTTCTGCCTTCATATTTTCAGCATATAAAAATATACATTATTATCATAGGGATTTTCAGAGAGATGGCAAGAAAAGGTTTTCTTTAGACTACTATAAATTTTGGTTAGTAAACTAATCAATAAATAGTAAAAGAAAAGCTTCAAAATTAAGATTCTCTATATACTTTAAAGACTTAATTTTCAAGCACTCAAGGCCCGACCTCGCATGCGATTTTAATCACTTGGCAATTTGCATGAGCTGCTAGCAAGATATTGCTGCCTGAACTGAATGCACAATAACACAATTAAATATTGGAGCTTGTCCGGAAACTGCGAAAGCAAGCGAATCCTCAGTTCATGATTCATGATTCAAGCAGTCTGGCAAGTCCAAGTCTGACCAATACACTGAGAAAAACAGTATGGTAAAGGAAGGATGATAGTTCATGTTCAAGAAGCAACGTTTTTGAGTTTAAATCAATCAGAAAACAAGAAAAATATAGCAGATAAATAAAAAGTAAATAAAGCTTCTAAATTTGATGACAAGAATTAAAATTAAATTAATTTAATAGACCTATTCCAGAGGCCGAATAAAATTTAAGTGAAAGGAAGACATCAACTTTAGAGTCTTAATCCAGAAGCAGCTTTGTTTCTCTTCTTCACAAAAGTTTTTCTAACTTTTAGGTTTTAATTGAGATATAGTTATTTTTCTCAGTGCACTGACTATTGCAGTGGCAGGTGGCGGTCTTCAAAACAAAACAAAGTTTGGACTTGGTAGACAGCCGCCAAATTCGAATGGCAGCGAACCGTTTGCCGTTGGCTGTTTGGCAAAGAGTGAGAGATAAACGGAAGCTTAGTAGAGCGCAACAAAACCTGTAAACCTGTCCGCCGATGGACAGTGTAACACACTGCAACTGCAATTTACTTTTAGTTCGCTAATTGCTCAAAAACAATAAGAAATGCACGAAAAAAGTAAAGCTGAAAGGGAGAGAGAGATTTTCACTTTGGTTCTATTTTTCTTTTCGTTGCAGCCGCAAATGGAGCTATACTGGATTCCCGATGTTATTTAGAGGGCGGCGGTTCAGCCGAAAGTTTTCTAGCCACTGAAGATCTGGCAGTGGGTTCTATTATTGGCAAATTGCGTATAAATGGCGATCCCAATGCGGAAACTGGTGATATTAATCTATCGCTAAGGGAGAAAAATGCACCCGTTGAGATTGTTGCGGGCACCAAGGATCTGGCTCTATCCGTAGAGCTGGATAAGGAGGGTCTAAGAGGACCTTCCTCTATCTACGTAAATGTCATATGCATTCGCAGGCGTTCAACGGACCCGGTAAGCTACATATTATTGTACTAAACTATTTGAGGGAGAATCTCGGAATCTACGTATAGTATTTTCAAAGCTTAGATTCTTTTATTGAAGGAATGACAATACTTCGTTAGTAATCCAAGCGATTAGCTACGGTTTCAATCAATCAAACCTACTGACCATTTTAATTAACCCACACCTGAGGTTTTCTATTGGGGTGTGTCCATGTAGAAGGAATCAACTTCTTAGCCTGCAGGACTTTCTTTTCGTGTGCGCTGGGCAACCAATTAACCTATATTGAAGCACCCTTCCCCCCGGTAAATAGAAAATGGATGTGCGTGCCTAGGGTCGTAATCTCTATAGGGTAAGGAACTGAACTGCTAGGAAAAGTATAAAAATTAAATTGGGTAAACACAATTCGGAATGTTCACACTCGAATGGGGCGTTATAACTAGGAGAGCGAGAGCTAGAACTAGGGGTAGTCGGGGAGGCAGGAGGGATCAGTTGCGGCTATTTCTTGCACTCTATAAAAAATTGTAAAGTTTTTAGACAACGATGCGACGCCTATTTCAATTTTAGAATCAACAAAAGCAGAGAACTAACTTTTTACTTAGGGGTAGACGTAGAGTAGGTAGAGTACTATGTGGTTAGATGTCTGGGCCATAAATTAGCCATTAGTACTTCCGGGGGTTGCTTTGGGGCTAAACTAAACATGCAAATATATGCAGTGTTTGATGGGCGGCCCAAGGGGAGCAGAGTCTTAGCTTCTAACTGTTGGCGCTTTGAACCCCGGTTTTTTGGGTTCATTGACCAGTCGATTGTTGGTTGTGTTTTGAATCCTGAACTTAGACTGAAGGTGTTTATCTTCCACTCAATCAATTTTGAAGTCTTTACACTAGGATGCCAATGCGGAAGGCCTATCTATCCTCATTTGATATATTTTATATTATTTTTTAAGTGAATTTAAATAAAA
Source organism: Drosophila repletoides (assembly GCA_018150835.1). Lineage (NCBI taxonomy): Eukaryota > Metazoa > Arthropoda > Insecta > Diptera > Drosophilidae > Drosophila > Drosophila repletoides. The sequence continues at coordinate 1,616,980 of JAECWQ010000202.1, forward strand.
AAAACTTTGTAAAATTTCTTTGTAAAATCAAAACAAGAACTGAAAATGGCCTTTCAACAAGTATCGTAATATTTAACTTTAAAATATTATAAAAATTTGTTTTATTCCTACCTTGTAATTCCTTTTGCAGAGCTTCGTTGTGCCAGTAAATGTTCGTGTCACGGACGTCAATGATAATGCACCGCAGTGGATAGGCACACCCTATACGCTGACCCTATCGGAGGTGACAGTGCCAGGCACACGCATTTTGCAGGGCGCACGCGCCGAGGATGCGGATCAGCCTGGACCCTTCTCCACGGTGGAATATCAGGTTCTGCCGGGTCCCTATGCAGAACTGGTGCAGTTTCTGAATCCGCTGGAAGGCACTTTGGTGCTTCGCAAGGCATTGGATTACGAACAGCTACAGAATTTTACGGTTAAGTTACGAGCACAGGATCAGGGCACACCGCCACGACACTCGGATACGTTACTTCGCGTAGTTATCACAGATGCTGATGATCAGAATCCCAAATTTCAACGGGAATCGTATAGTGCAGAGCTTCCATCTGATGGGCGAGCCGGAGAGCTGCGCATGCGTCCGGAATCGCTCAAAGCCGTTGATCAGGACGAGGGCATATGTGCGCCCATACAGTATACTATTGTACAGTCGCAGGATGCCAAATATTTTCGCGTCCATCCGCACAGTGGAGTGATTACGCTCCTCACGCCCATTGGCTACACGGATCTCACACACGGTGCTACTTTGGTCGTGAAGGCCACCCAGATAGATAATCCGGATCGTTATGCCCTGACTACGGTGCAATTGACTCGTCCTGGCACTCACAGTGAACTTAGCTCGCTATCCTTTGTCCAGAAGCGTTTTGTGATGAGAATTCGTGAGGATACAGCGGTGGGAAATCGCATCCTTGCATTGCCCACAAATAAACCCGGAAAACATCTTAAATACACTATTGCGGATCCGATTAATTCCCAGTTCTTTAGTGTCGGATCACTAGGAGAATTAGTGCTGGCCAAGCCACTAGACTATGAGAAAATGACCAAACACGAATTCCAGGTCGTTGCTAGCGATGGCCTCACCAACAGCACATCCGCCGAGGTCACACTCGAAGTCATTGACGTCAATGATTGGGAGCCGCGTTTCCGGGAAACTCACTACGAATTCGTGGTGCCAAAAAGCGTAAGTTTAACCTAACTTTCGATAGCGAGAAAACTATTTACTGATTATCGATAAGTTAAAGAGAGCGATTAATTTTAATATCGATATTTTTCAAATTTACAACTGCTAACTTTCAATGCATGGCCGATAGTATCGCAAAACTATATAAAATATTAGGTCAGACTTACAACTGATGATGGATTTATTTATTTACCGCTTCCAGCAGTCGCTGCAGTCACGCACGGACACATTTGAGGGTGTGCTGATAGGCCAGGTTGAGGCGGCGGATGGGGATCGCAATGATAAGCTGGAATTATCACTCCGTGGTCAGCATGCGGGTCTCTTTGAGATCGACGCCACAGGGAATATTTATATGCGTCCAGAGCAACTGCAGAGTCTCAATGAGTCCACCGTGCATTTGATAGCAATTGCCACGGATTCGGGTGTGCCGCCCAGAAGCACTTCCGTCCCGGTAAGCGTTACCATGGAGGGTCTTACGCTGGCCCAATCCACTTGGAATAGTAGTATGCTGGGCATGTTTGGCATGATTGTGGGTCTATTCCTGCTTATCATTATGGCACTCAGCTGCTATATTGTGCGCTCCAAAAAGCAGCGCAAGAATAGTTCTGGTGGACTCACCCTAGGCAGGAATCGTGTCCATAGTCAGGCACACAGCAGTGTCTCCTCGGCGAACCTTGTGACGCATGAGAAACTGGCGGGGAACGGCAATGGCAATGGCAATGGGGCCAGTGTAACTAGCGGTGGAGTCTCTGTGCTCCACATGAAGCATGCCAACAGCAACATTACCTTGACAAATCCCATTAATAATGGACTGCATCATGTTGGCAGCGGCGCCAGCAGCAGCATGGCGCTCAGTAATGCCACTAATCTTCTTGAGCGTGAGCGGGAACGCGAAAGAGAACGACAGCGGGAAAGCTATGCAGCCACAGTGCGCAGTAAGTCGAACTATTCCCATTTAATCACGGTTGCCACGAAGGTACATTTGTACAAGTCCTTCTGAGTATTTTACGTGCAAATCTACCAATGTGGCAAGCGTTTCGTTAACCCTAGAGAGCCCAGAGCATTCACTATAAATAGTCTTTTTACCAGGCATCGTATCGCGCGCCTCTGCCAATGGGCAGCTCTACGAGGAGGATGAAATCGAGCACGATTCGCTCTCTCAGCAGGGACAGACGCAGCAGGGGCAGACTACGCCGGAGAATAATAACCGTAAGACCATAGCTGCAGGCGGAGTCACTACCATTACAACAACAGCCAATGGAAATGTAGTTGGTGCTGGAGCGGCCAGTTCAAATCTGCTATCCGCATCCGATACGATGGGCTCTTCCGAAAACAATCTGACAGTCTACTTTTAGAACAGCCTTCAGGGCATTGCCTTTATAACTTGTATATACTTATCTTAGTAGTATAAGGATTAACGCAGTACTCCTAGTTCTAGCCCGTAAGTCAGAGTCGTGTTTAGTATTTAGGCCCACTGTACATGTAGTAGACCAAATATAGCATTGTAAACATCCAGCACTTTTAGCCTAAGTGAGCGAATTCTCCATTGTACAATTTTGCTTCCCACTTTTTACGATACTTCTAACGATAAAAGCTTAAGAAATAAACTCTATTAAACTAAACGTATAAACTGAGAAATGCTTTTACTCTAATTTTCGATAAGGACTTTGAATTTTTAAGTCCAAGATATTAGGTATCAACTTTCGTTACTTTTTAAATAATACAATCAAGCAAATTCAAAAATAATTGAACCCCTCAGTTTGACTTAGTTTAAGAAACATTTGTTTATTTTAATCGCTTAAATTCTAGTTCGATTCAGCATTGTTTACAGCTTTGGCATGAAATCGTGAAACGTACTTTAAAAATTAATTAATTAAGTAGTTAAGCAGCGATTCGTTGTTGGACTTACGAACTAAAAACAGGTATTTCAACAATATTTTTTCTTTTTCTTCAAAACTTCTCACAAATGGATAAGGAACATAATATAAAACTGTTTCGGGCATATTACTTAATTAAATTTCAAAGGCATATAAATGCTGCATGGAAATGCGTTTTGAATTAAGTCTCGAGTCGACTCGTAACTTTTTCCTAGCTGAAAGTGCGACTCTTTTTACGTTTTAGCAGATTAAAATCGCCGAATTTAATGTGATTGTCGGTGAGGAATGGCACGTAAAAGGCACGCAGAACTTTGTGTGATTTTTCCTGTATAAGGAATGGCAATGTTTTCATAAGGCTCCAGTCTCTGGTACGTCTCGAGTAACTCGGCTCCAAGGGGGAATATTTGCCCTCATCAAAATCCAGCAGAAAATGGCACTGCTCGTAATTAAAATACATGTGCTCATGCTCCAAATTCTGATCATTAAAATATGGATGCATTATTTGGGTTGCATTCAAGCCTTCCGTATAGTAGGCGGGTAACATGCCGCGGAATTCAGATTTTAGGAAACGTAAACGGAAATTCTTTGCTGGGAAAAAGAAACTGCCCGGATAGCGATGCCAATCCTTTCCAATACAAACATTATATATGTCATCCGCACGATATTGAGGTGAAGTTTTAAATTGATTCAGTTCCAGCATTAAATCCATGGGTGCATGATAATTACGATATAAGGCGAAGACTCGCGATAAACCCAGCAATGTGCTTGTTATTAATATAATAATAGCTATAAACATACTGTGATCCAAATAGTGAACTCCCGCCTTGATCTTAAAGATGAGCGACTTAAACCGGAAGAAGATACGCTGATAGACGTCCACAGTGATAGCCCCGCACAGCGATATTAATGGATACACGGGGAATAAAAAGCGTTCCTCCTTATGCGGCTGTGCAAAGAACACCAATAGCCATAGATAGAGCGGCGCCAGCGATATATAGCGGGGGAAATTAAGCGTGGACTTAAACTTTGCCGGCACTATTAAATAATCCATTACTAGCATTATAGGCAGCTGCAGTGCCAACAGCTAAGCATAATAAATAAAATATAGATAAAAAACTACAATTTCTACGATATGTTCAGCTTTAGCTTACCCAAATGATGTTGAAATTGAGGAAACCATTGATGATATAGTAGCTGATGGGCTCCGTGCCAAAGATGTTGGGTCCGTGGCTGGTGAAAACATTATACCAGACAATATTGAGTGGGGCAAAAGTGAGTTTGCCAAAGTAGCTCGTATCAATGGCAATCATGGGTATTGCTATTGTCGCACCGGAGATCAAAGTCCACTGGACAAATGTGCGCCAATCTTTCTGACGTAGTAGCAGCTCCAGCACCAGAGGCACCCCAATCAAAGCTGCAAATGGCCATCCCAACAAAGCCGATATTGCTGTGAAGAAGATAGCCAAACTGTAGCGTTTTTGCCACCAAGCAGCCAACGCGGAACAGCCGAAATACATGGAAAAGGAAGAGGGCAGCAGCGCTGTGCTGGATACAAACATTCCTACGCTGAACAGCTGAAATATAAGCCACAGGCGTCCCACATGTATGCCAAACTCCTGGCAAATGGATCTGCAAAAGCAAGGAGTTAGATATATATAATACCCTGCTTATTTAAAAAGTATAGCCATACTCACTTGTACATATAGCGTTCCATGACAGCACAGCCAAAGCCCAGCATGCAGCGTACCATATAAAAGATGAGTATGGGACTGGGATTAAATATTTTCTGATAGATCCAACCGGGTACGCCTTGCAGCAACAGATATGTATAGGAGCGTAAACCAAATTGTGGACTGTACTCCCAGGTCTGAAGTCCATGTCCATTAATGATGTAATGCAGTGGTTCCCAGTAATTGAAAGTCTCATCACAGTCCGCTATGTACGCCCAAATGGCGCTACACAAGCGCGCGCTCACAAATGTCTTGAAAGCAGTGTGCACACTGGGCATAATAGGACTAGGAGCCGATTGCGCCTTTTCCGAGCTCCCTGCAGATGTGGCTTGTTTACTGCGAAAAATAAAGATTTACATTTCTTATTATTCATATAGTTCCAATTTAATTAAAAGGTCTAATCTTAATCAAAAAATTAATAAAAATAGTTCAGTATATGGTTCAAACCGTCCGGTTTGGACTTAGTTTTAATTATTTTATTATTGATTATAGAACTCAAAACAGCTCCGTTCAGGACCGACTATTTCGTAATTTTGAGAAGCAATGAATATTCAAAGGACATAAATAAACCGCAATGACCCGGTTTTGCGAGGATAAGTTTAGAACAGGTTGGCAGCTTTGGCTCTTTGCAATGTATTTTTTTTTTTTATATTGTTTTGAAGTAAACATTTTAGGCTTTAAAAGTATATTTTGATAATTTGGATGCTTTGGTTCAACAAGCGCAAAGCCTGATCTGAATCAAATCGGCTTTACTGTATATTGGTTTAAAGCCGGTTTACATACCGTTTCTCCTTCTTGTTGCCGGTTGCCGTTGTTTCGCCGGCATTTTCTTTTTTACCGCTCACAAGCCGCTTAGGAGGTTTTTTGGTCAGAATCTGATTGTCAGCTTTATTGGCATTGTAACGCGCCCGTGCCGCTGGCGGTGCCATTTCCTAATCACTTTTCCCGGCGTTTTAACGACTATATTTTCCACATACACAACAATTTCCCGCAGTAAAAGAGCCAACGTGTGAAGCTTGCACCAGCTGATTGGCACGACTGAAGAAAAAATAAAAGAAGTTGGCAGCTCGACTGAATTACACTGACAGCCTTATTAATCACTGCAGAGCAGTTTAAGATGAGAGAGCTCTTAATTTTACCTGTTGAAGTAAAATTATAAATACCTTTAAAATCTATATGAGTATTGTAGAAACCAAACAAATTGAAAACATTTCTGACATTAAATACGGCGGTATGACGTCGTATCAGCATTTAGCACTTTTTGCAAAGGAGTGGCAACTCTGTCGCCACACAGCTGTACAATATTTCATTAGCATTTGCAAGTTTTACTTGCTTTTGCACTCGAAACAAGCAGCCAGAAAATGTCCAAAGATGAGAAGGAAAAGGTGCAGATAATTGACAAAGATTTGGATTTATCGAATGCAGGACGTGGCGTTTGGCTAGTCAAAGTGCCCAAATATATAGCACAGAAATGGGAAAAGGCGCCATCTAATATGGACGTAGGCAAGCTGCGTATCAGCAAAACGCCAGGCCAGAAAGCCCAAGTGTCACTTTCTCTAACGCCCTCCGTGCTCGCGCTGGATCCAGATGAGAAAATACCTACAGAGCACGTGTTGGATGTTTCGCAAGTAACAAAACAAACGCTGGGTGTTTTCTCACATATGGCGCCAACCGAAGCAGCTGCAGCGGCGTCAGCGTCGGCCCCGGGCAATGGCAAGGAGAATGGCGCTGTGGCGCCATCAGACAGCGAGAAACTTTATATGGAAGGTCGAATTGTTCAGAAATTGGAATGTCGTCCCATTGCCGATACCTGCTACATGAAACTGAAGCTGGAGTCCATACGGAAAGCTTCGGAGCCGCAGCGACGCGTTCAACCTATCGATAAGATTGTTCAGAACTACAAACCCGTTAAGGATCATGCACATAATGTTTGTTTCGACCAGTATATCTTATCTATATTTTAACTAATATTGACTCGTATTTTTTAGATTGAATATCGCGAGCGAAAGAAGGCGGAGGGCAAGAAGGCCCGCGATGACAAGAATGCTGTAATGGACATGCTATTCCATGCCTTTGAAAAGCATCAGTACTATAATATTAAGGATCTGGTCAAGATAACCAATCAACCAATTAGTTACCTGAAGGAGATACTGAAGGATGTCTGCGACTATAACATGAAAAATCCGCATAAAAATATGTGGGAACTCAAGAAGGAATATCGCCATTACAAGACTGAGGAGCAAAAGGACGAGGAAAAGACCAAAACAGATGGCAGCAGCGATTCCGAATAGAATCCAATGAATGAATATTTGTTTTTAATACATTTTACAATATCACACACATTTATCTTTTATCTCTTCTAATTACATATTTTGTTAAGTGAAAAGTAAATGTTTTGCACAAAAATTCCAAATTTTTTTTAGTTTCTTTTATTTTTTAATGCTTTTCGCATTTCTTAGCCTAGACGAAAAAAAAATATTGCAATTTGATCTTGCACATTCATGTTATTGCATGTAAATAGACATTTTTCTGGTATGTTTGTAAAAAAAATTGTATACGATGTTTTTTACAGTAATTTTGTCTTTAAAATGTTTGAAAAAAAAAATATTCATTTTACACTAGGAGATCAGGTACTTGATTTTTGTAGTACATTCAGCTCATTTTGATTTCCAATATTTGTGTATATATTTTTTGTATGCTTGTTTTAGTAGGTGTCTTGATTCGAAAAGATTCTTTTCTGAAAGAGTGTTAAATGGGAAAAGAAATGATTAAATGGAAAAAATTATAAAGTAGATGATTAAATGGTTGAAATAAAAAGAAAAACGCAAAAAATTAATCAAAAAAAATAAGCAAGTAAACTAAAAAATTAACTAAAGCATATAAGGAAAATAAGAAAAGTAAAGCAAAAAATAAATGAAGGCAAAAATAATAAGAAAATAAGCAAAAATGAAAATAAAAAAAAAAAATAAGCAAAAATATTGACGCTACTTCGGGCGATTTAAGGAAATCGAGCTTAAATAATACTGTTTTAGTTTTGGTTGTTTTTACAATTTAAAATTAAATTACTAAAAAAAAACACTGGCAGCATAAAAACTGAATCTAAAACTAATAATTGCAGCTCTCATCATATCATAAAATCTACTTAAATATTTAAAATTTGTACAATCGTGTTTCTAAAAAAAAAAGAACAAAAAAATTATAATAATTATTGCATGCACTTTGCGGCACTTGTCAAGTGTGCTGCAGCAGCGGCGGCGGCCGGCCAAGGCCAGCGCAACCTCTTAATTTTGCTGTATGCCTGCAAGAAGGGCAGCCCGCGGCGTATTAGCTTCGGCTGCAAATGAATAAATCGGTTTAGAAATATTCCTAAAAATTTGTAAGACATGTATGACACATATATGAATTAAGCTACTGGACGAAAGACTATCGTAGACGCGACATATTCGACATAATTCTAATAAACAGCATTAATCAATCCTGCACTTAACAGACTACACATACAACTAAACATTGCGGCACGCAACACATAAATATACACACATATATATAGATATCTATATATTAGCTAATGCACTGAGTATCCAGCGGTAAGCGCAGACGACAGGGATATGCCGGAATCGGTATCCTCTGGATGTGCGCTTGCCCTGGGCACAGGCTTAATCAGACGCACGGCCTTTATATTAACTGGTCCAAAATCATCTTCTTCATCCGACTCGGGCTCCGGAGCCTTGCGACGCACTGCTTTCACGATCTTTGTCTGATTTGCATTTTCCTTTTCCATTTCCTTTGCTGACGCATTATTCACAGGTGTTGGGAGTTTATTTATATTTCCAATATCGTCCTCTGGATTTATGGCTTTTCTCTCAGTGCTAATCAGTTTTATTTTAAACTCCTGTGGCTCCAGGGGTTTGCCCCTATTCTCCTCGTCAATGTCGAGCTGCACATTACCCTGGTTTGTCTGTAATATAAATGTATAATTTTTTTTTTATGATACTATACTGTTTTATTAGACTGATGAGGTGCCTACCAGTAGAAGTGTAGATAGCATATAGCAGCATAATTTGGTGGGGTCTTTGTCCTCCATAACATCTTCCAGCGATGCTTCTCCATTTTGTTCTTCGCATTTTGCTATAATCTCATCGTTTAGATCCCGTATATTAAAGTTTTGGCGCTCATGCGATGCTTCCAAGACTGGCGCCAGTCGTCGATGCCAGTCTAAAATCTGTAAGTGGAGAAAATAAAATATTTTAAATTTCTGTTAACAAAATAATGAATAGATTTCTCACCCTAGCGTCAGTTTCTTCATCAATGCTATTGGAGGCCTTTGTAAGGTTCAAATTGTACTCTCTTGTGTTCTCTTCTCGATCATCATCTTGATCCCAGTCTGCACCAATTGAACCCAAGTCTATATCGTTGGGATCGAATTCCATGGCCTGCGATTGTAAACCACTTTCCTCTGGATCTGATTCAATGGCATTCGAATCGAAGCTATTTTCTTCTGGTACATCTTCTATGTCTTCTATCTGAGCCATGTCATTCAATACTAAATTGGATAATTTAGATAATGGTAATGATACTACCAAAGAAGGTGGAGTCTTCTGCAAAGATGCGTCATCTTTCTGTCTTTCCTCCACCGACTCTCTAACTTTTGGTATTTCCTCACTAAATCCTTTTAAATCGCACACATCATTCGGTAACTCTTCGATGTCCACAATGTCACTTTGGTTGACAATAGTATCCTCACTTTCCGCTCGAATCTCCTCATAATCTATACCGGAGTCTAAAGTTCGTCTGCGGAAACCACGGAAGTCTGCAAAAATTAATTTTAATTAAATATAAATAAAGAAAACTTAAGATTAATTATGATTTTGTACTTACTCTCATCTGCATCAAACTCCATCTGATCCAAGGGCAAGTCCGCAAAATTAAGTGATAAAACGGAGCTCCGAGGCTTTGCCTTGGACACGGTTTTGCGCGCTGGGCGTTCCACGGTTCCAACTGATCGCTTCGATGGCATGCGCTATAAAATATATATTTTAATTCCGTTCAACCTAATATTCGGAATACTCGAGCATTAATTTTCACTTACCAATTGTTTGAACAAATCGAAATCTTTTTCTAGCTTAAAAATGCTGACATTTCGAAGTTTCTTAACAGGCAACCCCAAAATATTCCGCACGATGGGAAAGCAAACATCACGTGGAGCATTAACAATTTCTTCGTGGCCTTCATTAAGGCCGCTGAGCGCGAGCATTTCGGCGTCTAGATGGACGCTAAGGTTGGCTTTATCGGGCACACCGGGTAGTATGTCCTGCACCAATACCTTAGGCGATAGCGATTTTAGACGTTCGTCTATATTATCTGTAAGAACAACACCCTCGTCATCAAAAGATTGAGCTGAGATCACAACAAGAACAACAACAACAGTTGGGATGCAGGCAGGCAGGACAGCAAAATGAAAAATATAAAAAATAAAAGAAAAATATGAGTCAATTGTGTCTACAAAAATAAAAACATTAACAAAAAACTTAGCCTGAATTGCGACATTCTTTGTAGAGAACTGTGTGCAATTAATTGCTGCAATTACCTGTATGCTCACTCGAATCATCCATGCCAATGCCTGAATCTTGCTGCAGTAGGTTGGTGCAGTTGTTTTCCTGTTGAATCTCCGAATTGTCGAGATTGTCCTCCAGACGCGTGCTATCCACACAGCTGGAATCATTCATTGTCATTGTGCTGCTCAAGCCAGGCTCCCCAAATTCACTGATATTCAGTTGCTCCTGGCTTGTCTCTCCGAGCACCATGCTATGCATCGCTGAGTCCAGAGAGTCTTGCGTCGGCAACGACTCATCACTATCCACCTCCATATCACACTCCTCGTCAATTAACTTCATTTTTTTAGCGCTCTCTGTATTCTGTTTCATCGAACGTTTTAGCCTGGCCTCCTCATTCTTCTCATTCTCCACGACCGCTTCACTGCCCTCCTTAAAACGAGAGGCTAACATTTGATTCTCCAGCGCTATATATTTATTTAAATAATCCCTATTAGTCATATTCTCATCTACACAATCTGAATCATCCTGTTGATTTATGGGGACATGTTCCTTAATTAAATTCAAGCGCTTGAATGATATATCCGGCAATAGGGTATTATATCTGGGCTCTGGATGATATGTGAATAGTTTGTAATTCTTTTTCTCATCCTTTTCAAAGGGATTAGCGGGATCTACAATTGGCGCATGCTTCCAAAGGTCTGCAGGTGTATGATCCTGATACATATGCTCAACCGTACGATTTCTGTTTTTATTTGTCTCGAATCCTGCGCGACTAAAACGCTTCTCATCTGACATTACTTTGAACTTTTTCGGTTCCATTTTAAACGAAAAAGGATCGAATTCCTTTTGAACCAGTTTCTTAACGCGACGTTTGCGCGGCTCTTCGCCTTTTTTGGACTCCTGGGTGCTATGTGCGGCAAGGAGAAAATAAAATATATTATAAATATAAAATTAATAATTACATTTTTAAAAGTAATATAGAATAGGATAAGATATATGATTATTTCAATTGATTTTTTTCACGATAAATACGAGGAAGTACGAAAATTGAAAGAGTCATTAACACATCATCTGAAGTTACTCATAAAATTGAAGAGATAAGAAAAGAAGCCGGCGAATGTGTTGAGAATGACGGAACTGACGATAAGCGCGAGCGAGATAATAGAAAACTAAAGCAGACAGCATGCCGGCGATACCGCGCTGCTATCTCAGCTCATGTACATGTCAATTTAGAACTGTTAATTTAATTAAACAGTTAATTTACATGGTAGTTTACGGTTACTCACCCGTTGCTATTATTGTTGTTGCTGCCATCCCCATCCTTTTTTGGGTCTGCTATGATCAAAGCTTCAATCTGTTGTTCTACGACTTGATACATGAATTCCACACGATCTCCGTAGATTTTACTGCAATATTGCAGCACATTGCCAGCGGCGGCTAGAACTGAACGACGCGGCACCCTCGAGCCGGAGACATGTCGTACAAATTCATCCATGTACTGTACAGGAGCAAAGAGAGAGAAAGAGTTTTTAGTAAATCATGGGAAACTAAGTACAGTAGGGATTCGAAAATTAGATTAGCTTGATTGAATACGGACTCTGCTTTTTTGTTGGTACTCATCTTTATGGTTAATACTTACATAGCTAAGCGACAGACGCAAATCAGTGGAAAATTTGGTATTTTTGGAGACCTCCTCTAGCAGCGCGAGTAGATTTGATAGGTTCGGCGACTCCTCGTACTCCAAAATAGCTTTGGACACGTTGGTGTTCGGCTTGTTCTGCGCAATATCTATTAGAGATTTTCTAATAATACGCGAATCCAAGCCGGATTCGCCAAACCCAGAGCTAGTGCTGGCATACTCTGTAAAAATATGTAAATTATTATTTGTTTATTGTTTAAACAATATTCGTTTGTTTTCATGTTTTTTTTCCCTCTCTCAAGCTGTGCTTAAATTAAAATAGCTCTGACTTAATCACCGGAAAATGTGCCTACGCTTGAGCTTGGCCGCCGGCGATGCGAGTTCATGTCTCGTTCAAGTGAGAGAGCAACCGCAACTGCGGTCGAAAATCTGACGCAGATTGATCTTCAGTCGAGAGTGCCGTCAATTTGGCCTTTTTTCCTCAGACATATCTAGCCTTTTTTTTATTGTTTGAAAGTGCTAAATCTATTTAGCTCAAATTACTTAATTAATAACTGAAAAAAATATATTTATTGTAGCTATCTCAACATTTTTTTAGTTGTGAACTTTTGTATTTCAGCCTTTTTAAGGTATTTTCTATTTTGGCTTTTTATCTGTTCTCTTTGTGTAGTCGACGGTAGACAGCACTGCAGCCCAGTAGAACCCTTTTGTTTACAACTTTACGGACATATATTTGTTGTTTTTTTTTTTTGTGTTTGTTTTCTGTTTACTTGTCACAGTGTTATTACATTTTCGCATGACAAAAGAAGGGAGTATTAAATATCATTTGCCACAAAACATATGGGAACTTGTAAACTGAGAAGAGTTTTCTCGCGGGTTTGCAAGCCTGACAAAAAAATTTGGGCTTAGTTCGTGGGCCGGTTTAAGGAGACCGGGTTCGAACAGTTATTCACTTTAAAACTTTTATTTTAACAATCCGGCGAACTGTTTTGCATTGATATTAAGTAAATTTTTTTATTTAATTGAAAATGAAGTTAATATTTTTTATTGAGCCTAAAACGTATAGTAAAAGGCATTCTAGCAGAAGCTAAAATTGCATTACATGAAAAAACAAATAACATGAATTTATATTTAATTTTATGATTTCTCGATCGTTTCTGGTTTCGCATGAAGAGCAACTGGTTTTTTGAGTTGGTATTTTGCGAACCGGTCTTGGTAAAAGTTCTACTGGGTGATTTTCATACATAACACAGCAACAACAACACGTGTATACATACTTGCATACATACACACACACACACATGCAAATGGACGCGCACCCATAAGCCCACTCACACGCACGCACACACACATATAAATAACAACTCTCAAACGCAGGGGAAATTCTCTGGCGAGGCGCCACATTGAACATTAATTAAAAATAAAAAACTCACCTTCTTCAGATTCTGCATCCATTTTCTTGTTGGCTTATTGTTGCTGTTGTTTAAAGCTAAAACAAAAACCATTTATTATTTGTGTATTATTTTTCACGCTACTGAAAATACATACACACACACACGCACAGAATCACACTCAACACTTGAGGCACGCGAAGCGCGTTTCGAGACACAAGAAAATGGTGGCGCAGTGGGAAATTGTTTGCCTGTGTTGAAGAAAAAAAATACCAAAAAAATGCTTTTAGTTTTCACAAATATTTATGTTATTTTCGAGTTTTCTTTGGGAATTGGCGCGAACCGTGTTTCTTGTTTTCTTCTGCTTCCAATTAGCTCTACATATATATGTATTCCTATGTACTTACGATTTTGTTTTGCTCTCTCTCGATTTTTCGACGCAGGGCTGTAAAATTAGTTCACACTCAAACGACACCAGAAACAAAATGAACTAGTTTGTCTGTAGTTCTAGTATTTTTTCGTGTGTTGGCCACATCGCAAATTGTCAATGTGCAAATATATCGAAATCAAAACTAATTTGCACAACGGTATATTGAAAAGAACAATAATATTCATATAAAATTTGCATAAGCTTAAATTACTTAATATGATATGAATTAGGAACAATCTAGTCTGAATTAACCATCTTCGTAATACATACAAGCAAATGTATATAAAAATAAATTGACTTGCAAATAAGGAATAGATTTGAAACTGTTAAAGGCAATTATTGGAGTACATATAAATATCACTTTCCTTTTGATTAATATATTAGAAGTAGTTAAACTTACCCACAATGTTCACAATTTGCAGAATTAATTCACTTCCACAAAACTTTTGCTGCTGCCAAGCATGACCGCGCACTTGCAGAGCAGAATTAAAAGGACCTGAACCGTCGTTCGTGTTATCGATAGACAGGCTAGTTACAACATGCATGTTAACGCAATTAACGCGAAAAGGAGCAATGTTAATAGCATGAATGTTAATTTCACTTTACAGGCAGCCTTTGCATACATGTTATTTAACATACAGTTATTTAACATAAGCTGCAGAAGGACTATGTTAATAATAGCCCACTAAATGTTTATGTTAAAAAGCTTCAATGTAAGCGAGAAATGGTAATAGCTGTACAATATGTGATAATAGAGGCAATGCTAACAGTTAACTGTAGACATTCATAATATCAACCCAAATCCAATAATAGTACACTATACTGTAATGCAACATAAATGTTACGCGATTTGCGCGCCAAGCAGACTATGCTAATGTTATTAAAACGCAGAAATGAGCCACATATAAATGTTAACGCAGAATGGAGACACCAGAGCTGCTTTTGGTGTTATTCAACACACAACTTATACACACAAATACAATCCCAATTGTAGTTTTTCAACACACACGAAATATACACACACATACACACACAAATACAAGCGTACAGTCGCAACATCTTATAAAAAATAAAATTAATTGGAACTTCCAATTCGCGCTGCTGCCCTTTGCAACAATAACAAATAATTATAATATATTTTGTTTAATTAAACCATTTTATGTCAACTACGTCACAGGACATACAACTATAAATGACGTAGCACCGCAGCAAGAACTAAAAACAATAACAAAAATATCCCAAAAAAATGATTGCATCCGAATCGGAGGCCATCAATTCCGCAACTTACGTGGATAATTATCTCGATTCCGTGGAGAATCTACCCGACGACGTCCAGCGACAACTCTCCCGGATCCGGGATATAGACGTACAATACAGAGGTAAGGTATTTTTGGCGCCTATATGCCCTACCGGATAGCCTGTAAATCAGGGTATATAGGCTACAATTTTTAATCGAATTAATATTAATGAAAGATTTTGAGACTTTCACCAAATTGAATATATACACTTTACTATATAGTTTATGGATTCTGATTTATATTCCAGGTCTTATACGTGATGTGGATCACTATTATGACCTGTATGTGGCCCACCAGAACTCACCGGATACGAATAGACGCTGCCGTTCCATTACGCGAATGCATCAGAGCCTGATTCAGGCCCAGGAGCTGGGAGACGAGAAAATGCAGATAGTTAATCACCTGCAGGAGATAATTGACGCAAAGGTCAGACAATTGGACATTGATCAACAGAATCTCGATTTGAAGGAGGAGCGTGAGCGTTATATACTGCTAGAGGATGGTCCATCCACGAAATTGCAGAGGCTACAGAGTCCCATGTGTGATCAGGGAATGAATGCGAGCGGAAATAATGGCTTAAATCAGGCTGGGAATTCAATTAATTCGGTTACTAAGGACCTGTATGGCATATTGCCGTTTAGTGCGATTGTGGGCGTACAGGGCGGTCTAGGCGTGGTTAGTGGTAATGGAGGTTCCACGCCTACCTACGAACGTAATGGCAATGGCTTAAATGGAAACTTCTGTGGTGCTGGCGGAGATTTACAGCGTTCGGGCAGCAAACGCTCTAGAAGACGCAACGAAAGTTTGGTTAATAACAACAGTTCCACAGAAATGGGCGGAAATGAATCCAATTCAGCGAATGAAGCTAGCGGCAGCGGTCTCGGTGGAATTGGCGGTCATATGGAACGCAAAGGTTCCATGGTTAGCGCCGGATCAGGCGGTACTAGCGGCAGCAGCGGCGGTATGGGTGGCGCTGTGGGACAACGCAAGAGTCATGTGCAGCTTGCTCACGGCAACAATTTAGCCGGAGGCTCAGGCGGCGCGGCCAATGGCGGTGCTGGAGGCGGTGGTGGCGGCGGTGGAGGCGCCAACGCATCCGGGAAGAAAAAGAAGCGTAAAGTTCGTGGTGGAGGAGCTGCAAATACAGCGGCAAATGCGCGGGAAGACACACCGCCACCGGAACCCATTGATCCGGACGAACCCACGTATTGCGTCTGTAATCAGGTAATTTATCGTTCGAATGCCCTTTACCAAACAATGCTAGTACCAGAGTTAATACATATTTCTGTTTTCTTTAAAGATTTCCTTTGGTGAAATGATACTCTGCGACAATGATTTATGCCCCATCGAGTGGTTCCACTTTTCGTGTGTTTCCTTGGTGCTGAAGCCGAAGGGAAAATGGTTTTGTCCGAATTGTCGGGGCGAACGACCGAATGTTATGAAGCCGAAGGCTCAATTCCTCAAGGAACTCGAGCGGTACAACAAGGAAAAGGAGGAGAAAACTTAAAGGAATATAAATTAATAGTTGTTATTGCAGTTTTTGTGTCTAACACTGAAGCTGTTAATAATTTAGACACATTGCTCCCCTCTGGCGGCGGCCCTATGCTTTGTACATTTTTCGCTTCTCTGAACTTTTTGTAGTTACGCGTAGTGTAAACATACTTTTCACACACACACAAACAAGAAAACTTACTTAAGCTTTTTCATTTGGCTCCTTGGCCCCCCGCCCCTTGCGCACACCCACAAACACACATTTAACACGATGGTTAAAGGTACGGATTTTGATTTCAAAGTATTTGTATAAACATTTACGATAAATTTTAAGGTTATAATAAATAAACATTTTACATTCACTCAAAAACTATATCGAAAAGTTGTGAACCGGTTAAAGGCTGTTCCGAGCTCCGATTACGTTACAAATTGTTAAAAGATATTTCTTTAAAATTCAAAAAATGTATTAAGATTTTCCCAATTTGAAGCCTTGAAAACAATTGAAATATAGCTAGTTTCATGAAACCAAATCTAAAGGCACGACATAGGATCAAATACCTGACAAATATTGTAATAATTAAAGCAATTTTGAAAAGTAGTTTAAAAAAAAAAAACAAAATCATCGATAAGGAATTTTGGAACATGCCTGTTTAATTTAGTTTGCCATAGAAAATATTTTCAACGAACTTTCGGACATGTAATATATAATGATATGAAAAATAAAATGTAATTTGTATTTATATAATATAAATATATATATTTTTTGAATTGTATAAATTACATGTGTATATGTAAATTGGTTTTGTACATAAAAGAAGACACTTTTGGTCGGGAATGTATTATTAACTATAGTATATAAGGTCTGCTATGGACGGAATATGTTAGTTTTGTGTAGTCAAAAATACGATTATATAAAAATGCATTAAAAATATTCGAAAACATTTGAGTGTTTGTCGGCACAGCTTGCCCTGCCCCGTCTTCCGACTCTAGGGCATTAAAAGTTCGATATTAGGATTCTGTATTTCCAGGAAAATTTGGTATTGTGAGAAGACTACCAGCCAGCAGTATATCTAAAGGATTCATTAAAGAAATCATTAAAAATGGTAATATCAATCTACGTTTAACGAAACTTACATTATACGCCACCCAAACGAAGTTCAGCAGTGCCGAGAATGTTTGCTCCAGCTATTAGAAAAATTAATTTATTTTGGTTATCATAATATATATTTCTCGCTAGAATACTTACGTATATATAGTAACCTCCGATCAACCAAAGACTCCAGCCGAATTGAAAGAGTACAGCTAATCCGATCAGAAAAAGCCAGGGCAGAAGCCAGCCACGCGTGCTGCAAATTTAAGGAAATAAAAAATGAGTAGAAGTTAATAAAACGCAAGACATACTAAAGGATACCCTGTACCCAGGAATAATATACCCCATATTGTAGAAAATGGTTTAGTTTAATTACTCCTCCTTTAGTTATGTAATTTTGAGTACACAAAGCTGGAACTTTAATTTGTGCATCTAAATAGCGCTATATTATATTATAGATGCAAATCATAGGTTTGTACTATCGAAAGTATCGATATCTTGGTATATTTGCTGTTACCATCGATTATTTTTGTATTATTTGTATACAAAGCATTAGGAACTATTGAATATTTATACCAATACTATAAACAATTAGAACTGTCCAATAGGAACAATATGGATAGCAGAGTTGATGCTGAGTGAGCATTTAAAAAAAACCGAATACACTCTCAACAACTTACAGGGTATGCATACTCACTTTATTTTGATGCCAAAATAAACCAAATAGGAGGCGATTATAATCAATATTAAATAGATTATGAAGAAACCGCCTGCTATGGGCATAGAGGTTTTTATGTCCGTTTCGAAAAGTGGTGAATAAAGCTGAGCGGATTCTCCTCCAGCGAGCATATAGCAAATAATTGTTATTAAAACAACGCTCAATGCGGCGGTGTAAGCAGCCACAGCATAGCTTCCAGTGCGTACATTATTTGACCAAATAATGGGCGACCAACAAGAACTTAGCACAACCATTTTTTAATTAATAAATATTGTTTAATTTTAGTAGAAAACTGTATACAAATTGTTTATTTCTTGGCAGCACAAGTGTTGTCAACGCCCTGGCAATGTGACCGTATGCGGCCGAAAACTAGAGACAGTAATACACTTATCGATAACGATTAGTATATGTAAATAAATAGCTGGTATGCTGTTCAGAAGCAAAATGTTAAGCGCCAGCAGACTTTGTTATCAGTATATATACAATATATATTTGAATTCATTTTTGACACATATATTATTAAATAAACATAATAATATTTAAATGTATTAACTAATATATTTAATTTATATTTTTTAAAAATTATTTTATGCTCGTTTTCACTATAAACTCGGTAAATCTCTTTAATAGTGTCTGTATGTTCTGTTAAAATTTTAACGCTCAATTTAGAAAATAACCAGTAAATGATTGAATATTTCCTGTTTTAGCACAAAATTTACAGCTGAAGCAGAGTCCTTTGAACTTAATTTAATTATCAATAATACATACAAAGTATTTAAACAATGTTTTGATTCTAGAAAGCATATTTACGTATATTAAAAGTTAACGGCTAGCTTTTGGGTTACTGTTATAACTCTGTTAATAAATTGTAAGATTATATTTCGTATTCTAGTCTTATTAGCATCTATATATAAGAGCTAAATACGGCAGAACTATTTTTTTTTATTTTAAGTTTATCACAAGTTTAAACTGAATGTAAAATTGTAAAGCGCGTAAAGTAGCTGCTGACTGTTAATTTACATTACAGCGAAATGTAAAAATTTTGCACAGAGTACGATCGAACGCGATCAGAAACAGTCGCACGGCGGAGTGACGCGGGTAAAAAAAAGAAAAGCGAAAAATTTGCCTTGGTTTAAAGCGCTTGGATTAATCTTGTGTGATAAAAGTGCAAATAAAAAAGGAATATATAAATAAAACACAAAATATTTAAAAATAAATAGATAGTGAGGTGCGTATTAAACAAAAATAAAAAAACCAATTGATTAAACAAACCTAACGTAAATTAATTACAATAATTAATAGTAATAATAATAATAATTGTGTTATGGTGTTTTTTTAAGTGATGGAATTGTGTTTTGAGTTCACACTCCTCTCATGCTGCCAGAAAGATCATCTCTGGTATTCTGGTAAGGGGTGGGGGGCATGGGGTACGGAAAAGATGTGAGGGGGAGGGAGGGAGGTAGAGAGGGGGTATGTTGAGGCATTTATACAGTCATACACTTACTCTGTACCGAGCGCCGACCCATATTTCGATTTCATTTCATTTACAAAAATAAAAAAGGCGGCCAAACAAAAAAAAAACTAGTAAGGAAAAGCTTTCTGCGGCGCGCCGAAGATTCCATACCCTTGCAGACTGGACAACGCATTGTTGTATAAGAGAGATTGATTAAAATAAATATTCACTGTAAATCGATACTAATAGCGGTAAATTGTTCCTATGGCAGCTTATTAGTCCGAGCAGGCCGAAGATGCCGAAGAAGAGAAGTTATGAACATAAAATAGCATTCAATTACATATCACGTGACAAAGTTATAATACTCTCTCGCAAGGGTATAGAAAGAACCAAAACAAAAACCAAAAAAACACACAGAAAACGAAACAGAAAAAAAGCGCAACACACGAAAAGCAGCTTCGATTCGTTCGAATACGAATAATACAAATACGAATACGAATACGAATGCGCCTTCAGATGAGATACTCAAGTGCAGCCCCAAAGAGTAAAAGATATGCCGTAAAAAGGCAGCATAAGTGCCTTTTTTTTTGCCTTTTTTTGTTTTTGTTTTTGTCTTCTGCCTTGCTGCCGTTTAGCTTTGCTTTCGTTTATTATTATATTATTATTACTTTCTTTATGAACGCTTCTTTTTCCCTCTTCTTCTTCTTCTTCTTCTGTTATTTAAATAGGTTTTAAGTGGCTACACAAAAATAATAATATTTCTGGCGCATTGAAAGTAGTGTTACTCTATGCAAATTAATCAAAATTTTCGAGTTTGATTTTGCGACTTCGAACCCGGTCGGTCGTCAGGTTTCCCACTGGGCTGCTTCGAGCCATGCTTAAGGGGTTTGCTATTATACTTTTATTGAGAAATGGGACGAGAAGAGGAGCTAATATAGTTATGTCCTTCTGTCCGTCTTTCGTTCCTCCATTTGCCTTGGGTCAGTCTCTATATAAAGTAGGCTCTCGGCAGGTGGCTTATAGGGCTAGATCGGCTCGGTGCGTAGTATATGAAATGCTGGAGTGCCCCTTTATAGTTTTTAAGTTTATATTTTATACAAAACTCTATTTAGTAACGAAAATAGATATTTTTAATGGCGTAATTCTTTTATTAATCCTGAATTGGCTTTTATAGAATCACATCATTCGATTGGAGTAAAAGGTGAACTTTAGTTTCCTTTGAAAACAGCTTATCCCCAGTCATTCGTCGATACCAGGGAGGGAGAATTGTTAAGAGATTTTCAAGCCATATAAAACTGGGCTTACTTATTCATTTAATTCTTATTGCAATCCAGAAGCTAATTTAAATTAATTAAATCGCAGTTTCAAAAATTAAATGCATCTTTTACAGGTTTTCTCTACCTACAAATATTTCCCTCAGTTATAATTCTTTTTAACTTTTGTTGGGAAGACTTAACTTAAATTCTGCCTTAGTCGCCAAAGCTGTTTGTCGCTTTTTATTTGATAAGCGCAAATAATGCAAGTGAATATATGGAATATACGTAGGAATACGAGTACTGCGCTTTTTGTCTGTCTCTCTGTCTGCATATGGCATATGGGGTATACACGTGTACGTCTCCCTATATATACATATGTGTAGGGTATATGTGGTTAGGCGGGGGCACGCAAGGGAGACTAAGCTGCAGGTTTAACTCAACTCAATTGATCTGTAGTAGCCCTTCCAGTTTACCCCTGTTCTCTGTCGTCAGTTTGGCAGCATTTTGTTAACGTTTATACGGTTCCCCGTAGAGCTAAGCCTGTAAACACAATTAATCTATATTTAAATATGTTTTTTTAAATGTTTTTAGCTGGGCGACAAACCTTCAAAATCAGTTCAGTTCCAGAGAACTTCAGCTGAGCTGCAAGAGAAAGAGTTTGCTTCGTTTTGTGGCTCATTTCATTTTATTTTATTAGATAATTAATTAAATTTTATTAAGAATGTTGCTAAATTATTGTAAACATATTTAGAGAGAAATTTAAAACCTTTGATTAGGCTAGAAAATTCCTTTTTTCTCTTTGGAAAATCATCAAAAAATTCTATGAATACTCGAGTTTGCTGCAAGGTCCGAAGTTCATTTTAATTATATATAGGTAGATAGATATATATAGATGTCTTTAAATCGTCTTTATCTTATGAATAAGTATTGATTTACTTATATTAACTTAGAACAAATGTTATTATTAAAAACTACTTGCTACGAAGGTCTTCAGCTAGTTAATAATACTAGGTAAATGATCTGATCTGCTTATCTCTGCGTTAGTATCTTAATTTTCTTATCAAAGCAGCATACTGTGCCAAGGCTAGATAAGAGGTCTGCTTACTGTGCCCAGTATTACTTAATTATATTAATTTAAACTAATATTTAATAGTTTCTGAATGAATAATGATAAATTCGTTTGGGATAATCGCAAATAGTAAAAATAATACTCATACTTAGCAAAGCAATTTACACCACATTTATTTACGCAATCCCCAGATCCCAGCCACTGTTTGCCGCATCGCAGCCAGGGGCATTATATTTATATGTAAATATATATATATCTATCTATATCTGTATCTATATATATACATGCATATATATTCATTTGTATATCCACAACTTGCTGGCATTTGAACGCTGTTGGCAATGGCAGTAATGTGACTATTTAAGACCTCTTTCTGATGTCTTATGGAGTGAAAACGTCCTGCTGTGTGAAAACAAATTATAGGCATGTAATGTTGCATGTTACGTCGCGACTCCACTGGATGGCTCCAGCTCCAGCTTCAGCTCTGGCAGTGGCTCTAGCTGTGTCTCTGGCTGAGAAGACTCCAAGCTCCAGCTCCGACTCAGGGCTGGGCCTGGCCAGGCGGCTAGGCGGCTAGGCACTCGAGCATCATTTTGAGAGACAGTGTCTTAGGCGCCAAGGGGTTTCTTTTGGGGGGTAAATAACGTCCCAAATATTCTGCTTAGTTTCTTCAAATTAGAAAGGAAAGCAAAAGAAAGATAAACAAAAATTCCGTCCAATTATTCCATTAAATATATCACATGTTGTGAGCCTCCCCTCCAACATTACGCCACTGGTGAGAGGCATAAGATCACAAGACAACTCGGCAAAAGTCGAGGGGGAAACTGTGGATGTGGTGTAGTAACACTCAAAAGTCAGCCCGGTCTGGCCAGTTGTAATTCGGCTTTATGTTGATGCAGTTGCATTGGGAGTTGGAGTCTGGAGTCGCAGTCGGAGTCGGAGTCTAAGCTAAGCTTTGGCTCGTGCATCTTGTTGCTCTCTAATACTCTAATATACTCAAATACTCAAATAGTCGAATACTCTCCACTAACTGCTTATCAGATTTGTGTGATTTGTACAAATACTCGTACCTCCTCTATGTATTTGTGGCTAAAAGCTTGTGTGAATGTGGCTTACACAAGACAGCGTATAACTGCTGGACCCTTTTCCAATATTTACATATGAGCTGGAAAGGTTCTTAGAACTGTTTACAGGGTATCTCTACAACTGAGATGAGTAATCACATGAGATGTTTTATAAACAACAACAATTATGGACTTTTTTCTATTATTATGATTTGAGGATGAATTACATATACATTTATTTGCTCGAGGAGCCGGAGGAAGAGCGAGAAATAAATATTTACGCCTCTTGGCTTAAGTGTTACGAGGATATATGCCTAAAAACCAACTAAACCAGGAGATGGACTAAAAAACAAATTGTGTGTCGGCACTTTACTGTTGTCTGCCGCTTGAAACAATAAAAGTCAAAGTATTCGACTACGAGATACTCTCTACTGCCTTGTTACTAAGACTTGTTTTTATAAACCTACATACCAGATTTGATATCTCCAACTCTTTTAGGCCCTGAGATCGGATGGGCTGCTGTGAGCTAGTCAGTTTAATATACTCTATATCTTTGTCCGTTTTCAATGAGTACAGGGTATATCAAAAGACCAGAGCCAGAGTCAGAGCCAGTTGAGCGATACTCACGACCTCGTCAGCGGTTAGTTGGAGTCACGCCCACACAGATGGTGTCCGCCTGCAAATGCATCTGCATCTGCATCTGCATGAATTTAGCTCCAGCTCTAGCTCCATCTCTAGAGTAAAGAAAGCTGGTTCAAAAACTAATGAAGCTTCATACATAGGAGTATGTATGTATGCTACGAGCATGTATTTACTCGTATTTATTTTGATGTTTTATGTGCAGCCGTAGACGTAGTAGACGGGCGATTAGGAAGCGGTGATTAAATTTGATGTGAGGCTCGGCTCTTCCCTTATCTACCTGAGCCAACTGCATTGGGAAAGCAGCCAAGAAAAGTGAAACGAAATGTGTATTATATCATTTCCATATAACTGGAATATTAATTATAACTTAGCACGCAATATAAAAGATTTTCAATATTATTGATTACGTGCTTATAAATCTTTTGAAACCTCCCAGATATTGAGAAATTATCTCCTCGGTGGCTTTAAAGCACGGGCTGAACCGAAATCCCTTGGAACTGAAGTCCCTGAAGTGAATCTTTTCCTTGATTAGCTAAACCCTTTTATGATGCCTTTAAAAAATCTGAAATAAATACATAGATAAACTTAAGATTCAGTTAATCAAGGACAAGTCTGAAAACTACATTTAATATCTTTCTATAGACTAACGCATCAAGTAAATAGTCAAAATTTGATGTTTCCACTATATTTATACTCTTCACGAAATGTGTAATGGATTGAAGGACTCCACAAAGTATATATATTATTGTTCAGGACAGTTGATATAGCCATGTCCTTCTATCCTCTCCTTGTCTGCCTCTCAATTTTTGCATACTGGAATGGAAGCTTCTTTTTGATGCACTCTCCACTTATGTGGAGCAACTTCTATATTATATAGCCGCCATAGGAACAATCTTTAATCTTCAATCTTTTTTGTCGACTTTCCGTCTGAAGGGTATATAATCTTTTGATATAGTTTGTGAAAGCTTTGCGCTGCATAAGAAAGAAAACTATCTAACAATCTCACGATCGATCTACAAATAGATCGTATGTTATTTATAGACATAAAAGACGCTTACATTGCGTTCCTTGTTTTAGCCATTTTTTTTTTTTTTTTTTTTTTGTGTTGCCCCCTTTTAATTTCTGGCTATCTTAGAGTTGTTTATCTCTTGGATTTAATCACTAAACACAATAACGATTTTTTTATGTCTTTTCATTCATGTCTAAATTGACTATTCTCTTCCTGTTACACTTTCATAAAGCAATTTATCTCTCGTTTAGCGGAGCAAAAAACTAAAAAAAATAAAATACAAGAAAAATACAAATACTTTTCATAAAAAAAAGCTAAAATCAAGTTAAGTTCCGCATCATTGTTTAAGTAAAAGAAGCCAAAACCAAAGAAAAAAAAAAAACAATTTACTAATTGAATATTGTGTATTATGGAGTGGGCTTCAACTCAACGTTTAAACTACGTTCATTTAGTTGAACTGTGAGGTCAATTTAAAGAAAGGTCGTGAAAGTACGAGTACTCGATACTCGATACTGGGTACTATGTACTCTGAGTACTCTGAGTTGAGACCTAATCGAAAATCTAAAGTGAAACGTCGTCCGAACTCTTGCACTCAAAATGAAACTGAACTGAACTGATCGCATGGCTCAAATGCAGTATTAATCCCAAAGTTAATCAACATTGGCTTCATTTAAAGACCAAGTTAAGCAAAAAGATGCCAAATACTTAATACCCTGGCATTTATTTATATACTTATACAGTATTAAGGCGGCAACTAGTCTATTTTTGTAAAGAATATTTTCAATTTTATGGAGTACATAAAATGTATTTGTTGAAGGCCAATTGCGGTCACAGATTTGTGGCTTACCCGACAGATATCGACAGATATTCCACTAAGAAATACCCTGTAATTTACTTGCTACACAAAATCGAATTAACTGATGTTTTTAGAGTACAAATATTGAAGTGGAACATATAAAAAGGTTATCTATATATGGTTTTTTGGATAAGAATTTACTTATTGAAAGTGAAAACCCTTTGGAAATCTTTGCAATATGCTTCTCTATTAGAGTCGCACTTGAACTAGCTGATCGAATTTCATTTTACAGCTGAAACTGAGGTAAGGCCAAGGTGTCTATATAAGCCGAGGGGGGTCTCTTTTATTTATATCTTTTTTTGACGTAGGTGCAATATTATTACAAGCCTTGCTAGTTGGTTCTTCTAGTAATTGGTTAATATATTTCCAACAAAACCTTTGTTTTTTATTTATAAATAAATTGTTTGCAAACTTTATGCATATGCGCATTTTACTAAATATTTTAATTGTTGTTTAAATGCTGGCTTTTTATTTATTTGTTTACAAAGTAAGCACTTACTTAGATAAAAAACAATTGTAGATAAAAGCTACGTTTAAAAATCTCAGCAGAAGCAGCAAATATTGCTTTATGTACTCGTACGTCAGCAGCAAGGAATTTATTTTTTAAGCAAATAGGGGGAAAAATGTACCCAAGAGAATTCCACATAAAAATTCCGTATTAATAACAGAAATTTAATGTGATTTTTTGGAGTTAATTCACCAGAAAAACACTCTAGAAGGTTTACGAAAAATATTCTATTGAAGTTCCAAAATAAAATTCTAATTTGCTGCAATAATTGAATGAATTCCAAAAGGCATAATTATTTCTATTAATTTGCGGAAAGTATAAACAAAGTTTAATCAATTATAAACCTTCAGGGCTCTTCGCTATAGATGATCATTAAAAAAAACCATAAGAGTTTTGACAGGTTGCGAACATTTAGCTGTCTCTCTGTCTGGCTGTCTGTCTGTCTGTCTGTCTGCTGCACAGGCGTCTCAACACTCAAGAATAATAATAGTTAAGAGTATGCCGACTGGCATACTCTCTGTAATATATGTATATAGTCTATTTTTATATACTTTTGTGATAGGCCATTTAATGCCCTGGCTGTTTTGACTGACAAGTGACAGGAGCTCAGCCTCGGCTCAGCTCAGCGCTTGACGCGTTGCAGATGAATGTGAGCATTGCATTGGACTACTCCTTTGTTGTGGGCCTCTATGATTAATCTACAGCTCCAGTGCCTGGCAGTAACACCTTCTTTTTCGTCAGCTCAATCCCAAAACTCAGCAAAGAATTGCGGGTGATTAAGAATTGCATACCCTATAAATAGATAGCTACTAAAAGACAAGCGTTGACTATACAACACATACGCATTAATTACGATCTATTGTTATTTTCCGGTTCCTACGATATTCACATCTTTCACTATTTTGCGAACTTCAAAACTTTGGTATTATTTAAAAAATTGTGTATATAACCCACAACAGCTTCTCTGACATTTCCTGAACATTATTTATCAAGAAAGTAAGCTTTTGTTAAGAGGTTGAGACCACTATTAATTTTCAACTTGTTGTTGGCTAAAACAAAAGATCGCTTTCTCAGGTAACAAAATACGTTTCCAGCTGGAAGCAGATATGTCTTTAAAGCCAAGTACCATACCTTCTGAGCGTGACAATTCCTCTATGGATGTATATGTATGCTTGTATATTATATATATATATATATATATATATATATATATGTATGTTTATAGTTAGACAAAAAAAGAGTATAATACTAAAGAGATGTTTAATTAATTCGTGAAAAATTGATAAAATGATTTATTAATTTCGGAGAAAAAACATGCAACTCTGAAGAGTATAAATAATACTTATTTATGAGTAGAATGTTAGAAATATACAGGGTATCTTTCAAATTTTAAGTAAAGAAAAGAAAGAAAGTTTATTTCAAACGATTCAAATTAAAGCAACCAAATATTGCAGCAAAAAAGTGTAGCATACTTTGGGGCTGGTACTAAAAATGATTTGCATATCAAAAATAACTTTTTGTCCTAATTTGGCGAATTTTAATTTGTAAGGAAAAGTGCTCAATAAAAGAGTGCGGATTTTTCCGGACTTTCTAATAAACATTTTTGACTACTAAATTGAATGCTTTTAACTACTATTCGACTATTAATAATATTAATATATTAATAATCTAATAATCTAAAGATCTAACCATCTTCTCTTCTCATCATTTCAGCTTCCCATTTCAGCTGGCAATCGCATTCAGTCCTGAATCTATTCTTTATGCTATCCAGAAACAATTATTAGCATTACCCCCGATTTAAAGCGGAAAAAACACATTAGAATTATACAAAACTGTATCAAAACTAATGCTGAGCAGCCCGCCGCCGCCGCAGCCGTCGTCGGAAGTAATGTTTATAAAAAATGTATCTCTCTCGGAAAACGTAGAGCCACTTGGTAAAAAAAACGCACAAGTGGTTAAAAAAAATGAAAAATTAAATGGCAATAATGAGATTGAGCAGCATTACGATGATCTGCAGAACGAGAATGAAAATCAATTAGAGCAAGTGCGTGAAAAGCTTTGCCGGCCAAATGAAAATGCTACGAAAATCTCGCCGCGAGCTTTCTGGGAGCGTTGCTGCGGAGAGAAGCAACAGCAGCCGCAACAGCAACAGCAACAGCAACAACAACAGCAACAGCAACAGCAGCAGCAACGGCAGCAGCAGCCTGGCATCGTAGCTTTTTATCGGTCGTACATGGATTCAGTATCTGATTTGTCGTCGTATCGTTTTGTCTCCGATGAGGAAGAAGCCCATGATGATGCTGATGATGTTGATAATGACGTTGGCGTTAGCCCGCTGTTGCTGCCGTGTATAGAAATAGAACAACGCGAGCCAAAAACATCAACTATCACACAGCAACAACAACAACAACAACCACAACAACAACAGCCGACAACAACAATAACAACAGCAACATTAGCAGCAACAGAGAATACATATAAAGCCTTAAAAGCTGCAACAACACACGCGTCATCCTCCTCATCATCATCATCAACTCGCGCCGTGTCACCCATAATTTGTTGTTATAGCACGAATATTGACAAAATAAATCGAAAACAGCAAGAACAAGCACAGTTATCGACAGTTTTACCGTGCTGTAATCGGTCTATCGCTTCATATTCGCAGTGTTATCGCCGTTATCCGCCCCCCGTGCCACCCAAACCCAAGTCTCGTATTTGTCTGGAAATAAATGATGTGGAACCCGCGACAAAAACTCGACGTTTAGAAAGAATTACTCCCAGTGGGCACGGAACCAGTAGCTATTCTGGTTCAAATAGTTCGCGATTTTATGCCTTTGAGAATAATAACAATTATAATTGTAAATTCGATAGAACGTGCATATTACGCTACGATCGTAACGGCCATCTGAGGCAAGAGCTTACTTTAAGCTGCAAGTTGGAACCGGAACCGGAGCCGGAACATCCGAAAAACCAGTTAATAACCCGTTTAAATGACATTGAATTAAACAATTGCTATTATAGTGCGCCCAAGCTTATTTTGGAACCAGAGCCCGAAACGGAACTGGAACCGGAACCGGAACTATCGAAAAACCGCTTGAATAACATTGTAATCTTAGATAATAAAGTGAACACTAAATATTATAGCGCGCCCAAGCTTACACTAAGCTGCAATTTGGAGCCAGAACCGGAACCAGACTCGGAACCAGAATCACCAAGAAACCTCTTAATAAACCGCGTACAACACTTTGAATCTATATTGGATAAGGCTACGCCCAGTCGATACTACAGTGTGCCCAAGGATCTGAACCATTTGCATCAGTATAAAAACAATACGCAACCCACGGATTACGCAGAGAGATTTATCGAATTCTCAGGAACTCAGGATTTGTCACAACCAAAATTTGCAATTGCTGACGCAGCTAATGTTCAAATAGATTTAAATTTGCCGCATGATTTAATCTCAAATTGCAGTAAAAATAAAGTCTTCATACACAATTCGGATCCGGACAAATCGGACTCATCAGCCTTCGCCCATAATATATCATCGCTTCATCAATTGAACTATGCCAATAATTGCATATATAATTATACGATACCAAACCAAGTAATAGCAGGAACAGCTCCCCGCCAATTGAAACAGCTTCCAGTTATCCAAACCTTTGATTCTCTGCCCTATGAGTGGACAGAAGATGTAAGTATTCAGTTATAAATATATTTTCTATATAGATCAAAGCAAGAAATTATAGAGTAGAAATCTTGTTAGACTAGGGGAATTTGTATACCCTAGCAGACCGTATTATACTTTTGCTAGGATATGTGATGCTTTAAAGGGATCATTTCTTATAGACCTTATAGACCGTCTGTCTGTCTGTCTGTCCGCCTGTCTGTTTAAGGTAGTTGAATGAAATTTGGTATGGAGCCTAAGGATAACTGTAGCATATATCTGCCATAAGAACTAAAAACTGTTCTATAGAAAAATTTTGATTTATATCATCGAAATTAAAAAAAAAAAGATGATATTTCCTTTTAATAGTAAAAAATGCATCAAGCTCCTTCACAATTTATACAGGGTATATAAATGTAAATCCATTAAATATTGCAAATTGTAGTTTTTAGTCCAATGCAACGTAGTTTTTTCATTACCGAAATAAATCATTTAGAGGTGGCATTGTATGATTAATTAATGCACAAAATAATCTGGCGCGTGTCCCATTATAATCACGCGTGTTTATTTCGTGTTAAATCTATAAAAAAATAATTCTTGAATAAACAAATTTAAATGCGAACAGCATTAAAATGCAATGAACCCGCAGGAGAGAGAGAAAGAGTAAATTTTACGATTTTTTAAATTTATTTAGATTTAGATTATAATGAAATAATTACGCACGATTCTCAATAGGAGATATAAATAGGTGTGCGTGCTCGAAAAAGCGACCGGATGTTTATACTATTTTTTTATTTTTTTTTTCATTTAAATACTACGTACAATTTGTGAATCATTTTATTTTGAAAAGTAATCGTGTAAAATTTATTAGATATTTATATAAATTATTTGTTATGTTTGTCGCCTCGTCGATCTGTCACGCGCCCATCTCTAGCACAACCCTAATATATATAACTAGATATATTTTTTGTACTTACTAACATAATTACGATTATATACATGCATAAGCTATATACTCAGATATATATATATATATATATATGTATCTGCCACGATTTGTTTGAGATATTTTGTTGTTGCTCTGCGCTCTTTTTCGACTCAGTGTGCTTTTTTTTTGTAAGTTTGTTTAAGTACATACAGACAGCTGTATGTATGTAAGATGTACATGTATTTACATATGTATGTGTGTATGTATGTGTGTGTGTATATGTACATTTATTTGGTGAGTTTTCCTGGCCGCTCTTTGCGCTCATTTTCTCTTTTGTATTCCGATATAAATTCTTGTTGTTTATACTAAAAATATCACTGTGTGCGTATATACAAAGTGTTTTCTTTTCTTTCCTTTATTTTCTTCTCTCCTCTCCTTTTGTATATACTTTTCTGTTTTCGCCTTACATTGTGCTTTATGTGTCATTGTGCACTAAATAAAATAATAAAAGTTTAAGATGATCTGGCGCCCAAAAAATTAGAAAAAATTTGAAAAAAAAAAATCTAAATAATTTCCTACAGACTTTTCAATACAAAAAGCAATCAAAACTGTAGAAATAATAATTTTTCGTATATATCCGATACTGTGTATGGTATATAGTATATATATTCCATTAATCTTTTGTTTTGCCATATGCAATTTTTGTTTATTTTCTGTGAATACCTAAATCAACAATTAAGGTAGTCGGGCCATATGCAAGTCAATATAATTTTCAGCTTATATTTTTTTCTTGTTCAAAATGTATTAAAAATTCAAATACTCTACATTAACTGAGCGCGAAAAGGGTATTTTTAAAGTTGTGCAAGTTCTTGTTGCATGCCACATGCCACCCCCTCGAATAGAAATGAGTATATATAGATAGATGCATATGTATTTATGTCATAAAATTAGGTATACCCATAGTACAGGTCAAGAATATTCCAAACTTTTAATTTGTGCTCTCTGAAAATCAAAGAAAATGAATGAAGTTCATCCACACGTTTGGAAAACGATCAGATAAAAGAACAAAAACAAAGAAGTTCTGTTCTTCATTTGCTATTTGCATACCCTGTACTTATGAATTATGAGAGGGTATATAAGAACATTACTTATAGCTTGTTTCAAAGCTCGTTTTCCTCAACACTTTCCCTTTAGTTTTGTTACTATTATATTACACCATGAATGTACGAGGTATCTTCTAGTCGAGCACTGTAGATTGACACAATTTTTAGCTTATTTTCTAGGTGCTTGAGAATGCATTTCTTTCTTTGAGATAGCCTCAGATGCAAAGATAAATAAACGAGCAAAATAATTTGATTACGCGTATCTTTCTCTCTCGTTGACAGCAGAACAAGACAATGGACAAACGACGTAATACCCTGGATCGCATACAACGCCTGACCTTTGGACGCAAATCATCATCAACCGCCAATCCTGAGGCTGGCAAATCGCGCAGTGCAGATAAGTCGCGTAAGACAAGCGAAAGATCGGAACGACTCAAGGAACTAACTGAATTATTAAGGGGTAATAGTGGTGGTGGTGGTGGTAACAGTGGGTCGCGTGCCTCTTCAACGCCCACACCACCGCCAGTGCCACCACCGCGAAGACCTCGCATACACCAGAACAATTCGGCGACGAGCAGCATAGAAATGCAGGATGAACCAGCTCCGGCGCCCTCTCCCGCTCCCGCTCCCGCTGGGGAATTACCTAAGCAAAATAGTGGAAGTACTGCCTCAAGACTTTTTCACTCAATCAGACCCAATACGAGTCTCTCCAATTTGGAAGCTTTTATGTTGGGCAATCGTGAAAAGTCAAAATCACCGCCGCCTCGAAATGAAAATTTCAATGAAAACGCAGCTACTTGTAGCAGTAGTAGCGATTGGGCTACGCAGCAGAGCAGATCAACTACGGAATCCGAGCAACAGAAGGGAAAAATACCATTTCGTTCGGTATCTTTTTCCCAGATCGATTGTAAATCAACTTTAAGTGCCTTGCGCGATCGTTTGCGTCGCGATAAAGCCATAGAGGCGCCGCCGCCCCCGAATTTGCTGAAAACAAATGAAAGTGCTACGTACACAGATCCCGGTTGGGTGCATATACCTTTAAAGAGTTCCGGATTGTGTATAAATCTGAATTACGGTCAGGAAAAGTCGCTGGAAAACGTGCTGGAAGACGTGCCGGACTCGATACCGGAAGAAGATATATTCAATACGGATAATACTAGTATAACGGGAGCAACTGCTTGTAGTGTTATAGCGGCTCATGCCAGAATGGAATCTCTTTCGGATACTATACACTCGGAGGGAGAGGAGTACGTGCCGGCGATTAAGGTGCAAGAAAACGAGCCACCTCTCATAGTGGAACCACTTCTAGAGGAACCAGCTACAGTTTCATCTGGCGATATTTCACCCATAACCGATAACATTTTACAAACCGCCACCACTTGCCTTATACCTGTGCCTGTCTACGAGTGTGCTGCCCAGGAGTGGCTGGAGACACCTGCCCAGGAATGGGTGGAATTAGCTCCAGAATTTGGCATAGTGCCGGAAACGTTGCAACCACCCAAATCACATGCCGCCTGCAAAATAACCCAAACGGAGACATTACGTGGAGATACTCTGCCCACCATTTCAGTGAGCCGCAGCTCCGACGAGGGTGAAGAGGCGCATGCCGCAAGCTCCGGCTCACCGGTTCAGAGTGATAATTTAGAACCAGTTGCAGATGAACTGGATTTGGAGCTGCGCAGTTCGGCTACGCCACGGCAAAGCACAGGTGAACGGCATAAGCGCCATCTGGATAAATCTACCAAAAGGAAGGGCATGTATATAGATAATTCCGATTGGCAACAGCGGGTGGTGGCCAGTCCACGGGGTCTTGCCTTGGATATATCTATAGCCAATTTTGAGGCCATTAAACCCGATTCTCCGGAAGATGCCAGCCCACTGATGTTTGAGATATGTACTCCCGAACTGGAGCGAATTCAATCCTCACCTGGCTGGAAACCGCAATTATTGAGCAGCTTCAGCTGCCAGAGCAGCGAGGAGAAGGATGATGCCAGCAGCAATAATAAAAGCAAAAATAATAGTTTCCTTCAAATGGATTCGACCTCAGATAATGAGGAACGTGTCAGCTGGAGTCCCACGCCCAGCGGGGATTATGATCACAAACGCTATTCGAAGCGTCCTTTAACGGTGCGAGGTCCTTACGGGCAAATGCTAGAAGCGGAACTGAAGAAACCCAATCGCATGCGCTTCGAGGAAATACTCGAGTCGGAAGCGGACAGGTGAGTTTCCACATAAATCTTCCAGGTTTATATAAATTGGTTAATTATCAATTGATAGAAAATAATTTATTTCTTTATTAATTTTATTTTAATTTAATCTTTCAGCCTCCACTCAACAAAACCCACAGTGGGCACCACACGGAATATGCCACAATATTCGAGTTCGATGCGTCTGCGCAAGTCGAACGCGTATTTGCCGGTTCCAACCCACACGAGGGCTGCATCGACTCCTTCGCAAATTGAGCATGTTACCAAGGCTCCTTCAATGCCAATTTCCGTTTCTGCCAAGGATCTAAATGAGACCTTAATGAATGCTGAAAAGCAAATGAAACGCGCCGCCTCGGAGGCGCCCGCACCCAAATCACATCACAATAAGCGCAGTCAATCGATGTCCTGTAATGATAATAAGCCCCAAATTCATCATCATAATCATCATCATCATCATAGCCATGGCTCGAAGCGCAGCTCTGATACCACAAACAGCAGCAGTGGCAGCGGCAGCGGCAACAAGTCAAAGTTGCCCCATGCCGCCAGTGTGGCACCCACAGCGGCTTTATTGGCAGAGCTTCTCAAAGGATCCAGCGAAAATATGATCTCCGAACAGCGCCAGAAAACTATTGCGGTAAGTAATTTTAATTATACCAAAAATATATATTTTTTACATATAATAATATGGGAAATACATACATACATATATAATCCTGTTCAGCAGCCTAGTCGTAGGAGCTATTATGTCAGTTTGTGATTATCCAACTCGTCCGTCCGTCTTATCTGTCCCGCCTGTCTGTCAATCCGTCTGTCTGTCTGTCCGCCCGACCGTCTGTTTGTCCGTCCGTCTGTTTGTCTGCCTGTCCGTCTCTCTGGATGGTAATAAGTTCATAATTACAAACTTAACAGCGATCGCTTCGATTTGGCACTGCTAATAGCAATTACAGACTTTCCAGGAAGCCTATAAAAGGCGGCTGTTAGGGCAGCGCCAAGCCAGTCAGTGTTCGGCGGTCGTGGCGGAAGGTTCATGGGGTGAGTCTGCAGTGCATTGGTGGTAGAAGTACTAGAGTTGCATTCAAGTCGATGTTGGCATTATCGATATCTCTCCGATACATCGATAAATTTTATCGATAATTTTCGATAGGTCGGTTATTGATATCGATATTTTTCAAAAAATCGGTTATGGATGTCATATATGTATATCCGATATATCGATTGATTTTATCGATATATTATGTCGATATATGTATTTTGATTAATCGACGGATGAAATCGATATGGTATCTAGGATATATCGATTTATGATATCGATATATATTTTTCGATTAATATATAACTGTTATCGATAAATGTATTTTCGATACATCGATTACTGATATCGAAATATATATTTTCGTTTAATCAATTTTTGATATATGTATTTTGATAAGTCGTATCATTTATATCGATTATTTATCAACTTATGAATTCTATTTTATGCCTATGGAACGATCTGAAAAATAATTTTATATATCAGTTCTTGCACTAAACTAGTTAAGTTAAAATTTATTGCCTGCAGCGCCTTGCTGTATGCAACGTTTAGACAATATTGGAACTGAGTGCAGTGTATTTGCCAGTCGGCTTGAGTTTTCTTCACTTGTTATTTTAATTGAAACACATACACATACAAATATATCTGATATTCATTCCAATGCTTTGCATCGATCTTCAATTCGGAAGTTTTGTGTTAATTTTCCCGCAATACGAAATGTGTTGGTCATTATATTTTCTGCTCACGGGAAAACCCTATACATATGCATATGCCTGTGTTTATGTAAATCTCTACATATGTGTAAGTGTGTGTGTGTAAGGCAGAGCAGAGCAGAGCAGCGCATCTGGAAAACACACTGGAAATTCAAATTGGGAGCGTGCGCATGCTCCAACAAAACCACTGCGCATTGGAAGTGTGTCAGTGTGTTACTCTTATAAGAGCTCCCATAAATTCTGTTGTTGTTTTGCGTATTTGGTGCGTTCCAGGCACAGTGGTTACAGCCATTAGCTTTTTAAGGCGAATATTTATTGTTTAGAGTTCTGCTTTTTAAAATCGTTAATTTTTATGATATTGCTTCAGGTTTTTTGCTATTTATATAGCTTAGTCAGGCTTTAAGCAAATGTTTTCTAGTTTTGAATTTTATGATTTTAGTTACCAGTCGGTTGTACTTGAAGACAGTTCGAAAAAGTTGTGAATTAGTTAAAAAGTAATTTTTGAATTGCAGCGAATTAAAATTTAATATGAAAATTTCGAATAACTAGAAATTTTAGTAGACTTTCGATATAAATTATATCTAAATTACCAATATTCTGAGCAAAACAAGTATTTTTAGTACGACAAATAAAGCCTACGAGAAATCTGAAGTTGTCTCAAGTTTTACTATAAATGCGGCACTTAACCACTAAATCTGGTCTATATTATAATCCTAAATTTAATTATTATTATACACACATTTATTTAGAAGAATTTGTGAAGAACTTTAGCAAAAACTTCAAGGAATTAAAAAATTGTCATATTTTTTGGAAAATCCAATATCAAATGGAGTTTTACACGATATTATAAATGTTTTTCATATGGAAATTACATGACTATTATAAACTTTCCCGGACACTTGTCGCATGCAGAGAAGAAGAAAACCGAGCCGAACCGAACCGAAAACGAACGGGAACGGGAACGCGAACGCGAACAAAAGCCGAAAGTGTGTTTATACTCGCACGAATATTCCAATTTTGATTGTGAGAGTCGGCCTTGCCTGTGGGTGGCTGTTTTCCGATTGGAAAATATGAAAAATGGAAATGGAATTTAAGTGTGTATTTGGCACAATGGAATTTCTCTGTCTGTTTTCTTTTCAACGTGTTGAGCAGAGCCAACAGCAGCCAGCAGCAGCAGCTAGCAGCAGCAGAAGCAGAGGCAGCATACTCCTGTGTGTGCAGTGTAGCTACTAGTACAACAAATACAATACAAGCATAGGATACTGTACACACACACACACACTCCCACTCCCACACACACACAGACACCTCGCACTGGCTGTGGCTCTCACGCGCAGCAACAGCAACAGAGTATTTTTTTCTCTGCGCGCGTTTAAATTCTTATTTGCTTTTTGTAGTTCGGTTGTGTGGCGAAATTTTTCGTGTTTCATTTGTTTTATTTTGCTGGTGTTCTATGGCAAAATACATTTACATTTAACTAAAAAAAAAAACAACAGAAAAAAACAGTTAGAGAGGCGCGACGCGATACGCAAAAAACGAAAACCAAATATAACCATAAATTCCATAACAAAAAAAATCGCTGTTAAAAAATCGCTAAAATTCTGTGTATAATAAAAAAGGTTTTCAATACAACACAACACACAAAAAAAAAATTACAAAATTGTCGCTTTTCAAATATAAAAAGTAGACAGGATACAGAGAAACAATTGAAAAACTGCGCATAAATAAAAAGGGCCAAAAAAAAGGGTTTAACTTTAAAAAAAATCAGAGTTGCTGTAAAATATTAAAAATAGTTACATGCGTGTGTGTGTGTGTGTGTGTATGCACATACACCCACATATGTGTATATGTATATGTAGCATCCACCTCCACCCTCTTGTTGCGCTGCGCAGCTCCGAAACTTTTGTAAATTGTATTCCTCTTTTTCCACGTATTTTTCATACCTGTGGCTTTTATTTGTGTACACACTTTAATCTACTGGCTATAAAAAATATTAATTAATTTATTGTCAGCCATTTTACATGCTAATCTGCCGTAGAAAGCTGCTCTTTATGCACATATGCATAACCTGACTTTACATAGATACACACATACACATACACATACATATATCTATATGTAAATATGTATGTACATCCAATTACATATCTATTTCTGCCCACACTTTTATCCCTACGAAAAGGAAACTGACTTTTCTTTTTACAAAAATCTTAAGAACCGAAGCAGTCGAAAATGTTTCTTACTGAATATGAAAATATCAGGCAGATATATCAAATTATATAGCAAAAATATGGTTTTATAAATTTTTAAAGTTTTTCTATAATAAAATTGTAAAATACTTATGTCTGTGACTGTATTTGAGTTTCAATAGTTTACTAATCAATAATATCTGACTTGAAAGAATATTATATTGACAATAATTGCTTAAAAATATAGTAGAAATTATACAATATTTAATATTATATTTAAATTATGTTTATTTATACTAAAGTGAACTTTAAATATAAACATTAAAATACTACAGAAACTTCAATTTGCTCTCTAAACTCTACTATAAATTATGATTAATTAATTTTGATGGGTTTTTATAAATTTTAGCCTACGAAATATGCCTAAAAAAATAGAGTTTAAATAGAAAAATTACTTAAAATATTGTCAATATTTTAAAGAGAATTTTTACAATTTTAGAAGTATTTCTTTTTTTTGTTTTTAGAAGTAGAATGAATTCCAAGTATGAAAGTATGCTCA
This sequence comes from Drosophila repletoides, assembly GCA_018150835.1. Taxonomy (NCBI): domain Eukaryota; kingdom Metazoa; phylum Arthropoda; class Insecta; order Diptera; family Drosophilidae; genus Drosophila; species Drosophila repletoides. The sequence goes on from JAECWQ010000202.1 coordinate 1,655,626, forward strand.
GGTTAAAATACCCTAGGCTTTGCTTGTTACCAGGTCTATTGGCCTGCCTTTTTTAGTGGGAAATGGCACATTTTTCACGGGAAATAAGCCAGAATATTACCATAGTCAACAGAGGTTGTTACGACTCAATGAACAGCCACAACAAGTCAATATATTTATTGTATACACTCTCATCGTAGTGGTAGTCGTAGTCGTATGGACTTTACGTGGGTTGCATGCCCCGTTCTCCCACTCGACATCTACGCACAGAATGGGCCCTGTTGAATCCTGTTTTTTTTTTTATAGAACCTTTGCATGAAAATATATTCTTAACAGCTTTTAGTTAGCTGAGTTGCAGGAATGAGTAAGCACGCCGCAAAAAAAATAAAGAAAGAAAGTGCTCAAAATTCAAATAAAAATATGAAAAATTAATCTTGAAATTCCAGCTGAGTTCAAACATGCTAAAGAATTAAAGCAATTAGCTGTATAATTAACATAGACCGAAAAGTGCAATAAATATTTAAATATAATAATTAAATATAATTAAAATAAAGAAAACACTCAGAGAAAATGTCACATAATCGTGAAAATCTACGCTTAAGTTTGTTGGACTTGCAAGCCACAATAACGGCGCCTTCAAATACAGTGGCTGCCACCTTGTTGCCCCAAGCTCAGCCGGCTTTGCCCCCAGCGGCAGCGGCAGCGGCAGCCACATTGCCTTCGAGCAGCAGCAGCAACAGCAGCAGCGTCTCGCAGGCTGTTTCGCTTGCCACAACCACTGTGGCAAGGCTGAGTAAGGCGGGCTTTGGTGGCGCGACGGCGGGTCATCAAAATGATAAATGTGATAGGCTTAAGAAAATGACTTCAATCACTTGTTCCGATTCAGAGGACGATTCGGAGCGGCGCGCCCAGTATGAGCAAATTACCTGTAAATGGAATTTGGGCGGCTATGATGGTGTAAGTAATATCAACCAATAAAGTCGGTTCGGTTTCTGTTTCTGTTTTAATTAGTATTATTATCAGTCTGTATCAAAAAGGAGATCAAGAATAACATTAATATTTCCCATCGAAAAATAAAACTGTAGCAAAAGGTTTCCTCTTCATTAAAGCAGAAATGGAACTCAAAAACAAGACTTAATTTTTTGAGAAATTATTCTAAATAAAACTGGTCTTTATATATATTTATAGATATATTTTATATTACAAAAAATATACTTTATTTATTGAGAAATACTTTGAAATAATACTGGTTTTTATATATATTTATAGAGCTATTTTGTATTCAAAAAAATAGTCTTTATTTGCTGAGAAGTTATTCCAAATAATAATACTGGTTTTTATATAGACTTATAAAGCTATTTTAGAATAAAAGAAAATAGTCATTATTTTCGGAGAAGTAATTCTAAATAATACTGGTTTTTATAAATATTTATAGACCTATTTTATAATTTAAAAAAATATCATTATCTTCCGAGAAGAGATTCTAAATAAAACTTGTTTTTATATGCATATTTCTAAAGATATTTTATTTCTAAAAAATACTGGTTTTTATAAACATCTTTATAAAGCTATTTTATCTCTAAATAATACTGGTTTTAAACCATATTTATAAAGCTCTTTTATCTCTAAATAATACTGTTTTGCATATGTACTTATAAACCTATTTTATCCCTCTTATTTGCAGGACACTCGCACCTATGTTGTACAGGAGATTTACCGGAACGAACAGTCCTACGTGGAGTCGCTGCAAACAGTGGTACTAAAGTATTTTAAAGTGCTGAAATCGCCAGAGCATGCGGGCATGATAGATACGCGCACAGTGGATGAAATATTCTTCATGGTTCCGGATATACTGGAGATACATGAAAAGTTTTTGGGCGAATTGAAGCATCGTCTCGATGACTGGGATATACAGCAAAAAGTGGGCGATGCCTTTATCGAAACGGTAAGAAATTGAACTTTCTTCACTCATTATTATTATTATTAATTATATTTTTCAATGCAGTTTTCAAAACTAGAAGTTCTCGAGGTTTATACGTCATTTGTCAATAATTGTAATCGTGCCAAAAATGCCATACGCTCGATGAAGCATCAGCGACCCTCCTTTGCCAAATTCCTGGAGTCCACTTCACGTGAGCACAAGGGAAAACTCACGCTGGATAATCTACTTATAAAGCCAGTTCAGAAATTTCCCAAGTAAATATGCAGAGATTTCCCTTCTTTTTTGAGCATAAATTTTAAAATTCTTTTCTACATTTTTCCCTTACAGTTACGAGCTGCTTTTCCAACGTCTTATTAAACATACAGATCACGATCATCCAGATCAGAAGCATCTACAGGATGTTCTGAAACTGGTCCATGATATTTTGGTGCACATCAATTGCAAGGAACGCGAGATTATGGAGAATGGACAGCGGGAGGCGACCTTGCGTGAATTGGAAGGCGTTATAGAAGGCATTACCGATCTAATAGCGCCCGAACGACAATTCTTATTATTCGATTTGGTTTCAATGCCCTCGGGACAGGGTGCACGCAAGGATCGCGGCTTTTTCCTATTTAATGATCTGCTGGTCTTGACGAGCATCAAGAAACGCAGTGGCACCATTCGCAAACCAAATAGCTCCACTTGTCCCGGCTCAGTGGCCACCACTCTGGATACCAACAAATACAAGTTCCTAACTAAAATATCCTTGGATTGCCTGGAGATTGTCAAGTGTAAGTACCTATTTTCTTTTTTATGAGACTTTCTACTAGATTTTGGGGTTAATAATCTGAAATAGGTTTTATAGCAAAATATATAGCCAACTTTTAGGGGCACAACTGATTTAGCTACTATTTCTAGATATCATGAAAGGACTAGGAATAGGCTTGGTAATAATATTTTATAAAGAAAAGACTATGAGAAATTATTATTTTCAATTTTTAGTATTTAAATTAATATATTTTCTTTAAAATAAAAATTAAAAAATAATAATTTTAATTTGATATTAACTATTTTATTTTACTTTTTCAAAAACTCTTTTTCTTATGAAAATAAATGGAAATATTATTTCTAAATTTATAGAAGATTTAATAATGATAGTTTCTTTGAAAAATTGTTTTAGATCAAAGAATTGTCGTCTAATATTCAAGAAGATTTTAAGATATTAAGTTTCTAGGATAGAATCCATATATAAATTATACAGATATATCAGAATATCTCAGTTTCTAGGATAGTATCTTAATGAAATTTCCAAAGTAGATAAAAAACTATCTATTCTCAACTCTCACCGAAAATGATAAGATCGGTCTACTATATCATATAGCTCTCACAAGAACAATCCGTTCAAAAGTTGTATACAAATCTTCTTTGTTTTCCAAAGTATCTTAATGAAATTTACAAGTTAGATGAAAGAGTACGTTTAAAATAAGCAAGATCGGTCTACTATATAATAGTGCTTACATAGGAATGGACTTCTCAAGTGTATATAATCTTCGACGTGTCCCATCCAGCCTTTTCTTACTAGTTTTATTCTAAAAAAGATTTACTAATCTCTCTCAAAATGTTCCCTAAAATACAGCTAAAGATGAGAACATCAAGCGGATTGTTAGCGAAATAGAAAACCTGGCCGAAGACTGCAATAAACTGCAACAGATCAGTGATATTACGGCCTCCTTGAAGTATCCGCATCAATATTTGGAGGATGTTATACGAGAATTGCATCGGGATATACAGCGACAGTTGTCGGAGCGTCAGACAAATGATACACAACTGAATATGCTGGAGTTGACAGTGAGCTCACCGTAAGGAAACGCTATAAAATTGCTAATAATTAAATCATAATTAATTAATTAATTAATGTTTATTTGCAGCAATGGCAGTCAAAAGTTGACGGTGGTCTTCAGCAAGACAGAAAAGCGCACCAATTGGGAGGAGGCCTTCAATGAAGCCAAACAAAAATTGGGTAAGTCTACAGCCCTAAAATAAAAAACATTTCACTGAACTGAATTTCATTTTTAGCCGCCACACTGGAGCGTCATCCGATACCGGAGTTCCTGACATCTATACCGATACGTAAGACCCGAGCGGGTCTGCAATTCACCTGTGCGGCGGCTACACTGAGCGAAAAGCGGGATGTTTGGGTATGCAACAGTGATGGCTATGTGGGCCAGGTGTGCATAATGTCCCTGCATCCGGAACCCAATGTAACCAGCTGTAATGGTGTCTGCAATGCTCGAATATTGTGTGTGGCGTCTGTGCCAGCCTACAGCTCCAATTCCGACGATCAATCCAGTGGTCAGGACGAAACTAAACAGCAACAAGCTCAATCCCAGCAACAGCAGCAGCAACAGCAGAGGACATCCCATCAGCATAGTTATACCCAACAATTGCGGGATTATCGTAAAAGTATTTCACCGATTGCTCAGCCTGCGGCGACGTTAACGCCCTCCGTTTTAGCAACGCCTGAGAGAAAGTTGAAAAATGCCACGCCCATTATTGGAAATGGCGCTGATGCCGGCGCCAACACCAACACCAGCACCAGCGCCAACAGTGATACTCAATTAGATTTAAATCTAAGTTCCAGCGATGATGAAACAGAAGCCGCCATACCAGCTGCTGCCCCATTGGAACAACAACAACAGCGTATGCCCAGCCCTGCACCCTCCCTTCAAGCCACATATCATATGCAGCAAGTGAGTATCCTTTCGTTATAGAGTAAAAAAAGAAAGTACAATTTATAGAAAGAAGAAAGTAGAGAAGCTAAACTAGCTTAAAGTAGTGACTAAAAGAATACCCTGTAAATATATATAAAATATATTCTCAATATATTAAAGGACTCCAATCCCGAAGAAAGCGAATCAAATCAATCAACAATGTGGATTGGCACTGAAGATGGCTGTATTCACGTCTACAACAGCACTGATAATATTCGTATTAAGAAAAATCGTATTAAAATTGAGCATCATTCGGCTGTCTTTTCCATTTTGTGAGTAATATTTTTCAAAATAATATTGAAAATCTGACTGAATCGAATATTAATCGAATTTCCTTGCAGATATTTGGACAATCGTGTTTTTGTATCCTTAGCCAATGGTGATATTTGTGTTTATCTCAGAGATGGCGGTAAGTTTTATAATTAATTCAAATAAATATATATTTTTATTAATTAATTTCCTTACTTAATTTTTAGCCACATCCTGGAATACTTGTTTATCGCATTGCCTCTCAATTGGTACAGTTGCCAGCCCTGTAACTAAGCTGCTCAATGTTAATGGCAAGCTCTGGTGCTCCATACAGGGTATTATCAAAGTTTTGGATATTGAATCATTTTCGGTAAGAAAATAGGGTCTAAAGGACCTTTCAATGATCCTGCATGACTTGTTTTGCATAGAAAATTGAGACATTAATCGATTTTTTCCATTATCCTTACAGGTCGTCAATCAAATCCAAATATCTTCGGATTCAAAACCCATTACGAACATGACCATAGCAAATAATTGTGTTTGGATTTCCATACAGAATTCAGCTCATATTAAATGCTTCCATTCCAATACGTAAGTAATTGAATTAAGGACTTCTTATACCCTTTCAGAGGGTACTACGAAGTGTGTAGATATAGTAAATACAACCTCCGATAAAGTATATATATTATTGATGCGGATGATGATAGTAATGTCCTTCTGTTAATTGACAAACCTGACGCTTAGTTTTCGAACTAGTTATCCTGATGCAAGGGTATTTCATAGTCGGCCTTGCCTTACTACTGATTGATTTATTAATCGAATTCTCTTTTATTTATTATTTATCTAGCCACCAATTGATTACCGAAGTGAATCTCGCTCCTGCCGTGAATAAAATGCTATCGAACTGTGACGAAATCATACGACAACATAAAGCCGCCTGCCTACGCGTCACATCTCTGCTCTGCTGTAAGGATCTCATCTGGATAGGCACCAGCGCTGGCGTATTGTTGACTATACCCACCCAGGGCTATGAAAAGGGAGCACATAACATAGTACCCACCGGCATACCCCATGGCCATACAGGACATGTGCGATTTTTAACCTTCGTGGAGACACCCTCAGCGGGTCTGGAGGCTGCGTCACAATTGACGGGAGCTGCCGGCGCACGTGAAACTGGCAGCGGCACCAGCGATGAGTACACTAAACAAGGGTGAGTCTCATTTTTAATTAATTTATTATAATGCATGAATATCGGTGTTCATTATCCTTTTTCCCAGAGCCAAATGAAAGCCTTGCATCTTGTAATATTTCGGTTTTTAATATTCTGACATTAAATTCCACAGAAATCCCTGAAAAATCTGAAAATATTTCCTCAATTCTGTGCTTTATTTAATCCCGAAACGAATTCAAGCTTATTGAATCCTTTTCCTCTTTTTTAAAAATATATAATCTTAAAAATAATTCATTTTTTAGTTCAACGAAGAACTCGAAATCCAAGTCGGATACCAAAAATATTCTCATCATATCTGGCGGAGATGGCTATGAAGATTTTCGAAATTCAGGTGCGAATTCCCTGAGTGAAATCGCTGGACGCGAGGACAGCACCAATCATTTATTGATATGGCAAATTTGAAGCAGAAGACGTAAAAATCGCTGGCGCTTATTGCTTTCAAGATGGAAAAACAACAACTGAGATCAACTGTATCGTAAGTTGGGTATATCCAGAGCTATATAGCTATATAGAAAGTAGACTGCCGCGATTTTTATCAAACTAGAAATACCGAGTTGCCAATGGGAGTAGAAAGAAGTAGAAGGATTGAAGGGAAATGGAGTAGACTTGCAGCAATTATCCATGTGGGTTCGAAAAAAAACTTAATTATCCTGAAATTTGATTGCTTAAAGTATATATATATATTTATATATATATATATACATCAACAGATATTTAACTAATAGTTAGCACTGTTCATAATTTTTTTGGAATTTACGTAACTTCATACACTTAAAGAAAATACCAGAACTGCTAGTGCCAAATATATTTATTGCGCCAAACATTCTGAATGAATTATTATATATATATATTAATCAAACTGAAGAATCAGAGGAAGCTAGGCCCAGTGGAGCTATACATACATATATTTCAAACCCTATTTACATATATACATATATGAATATAGAGTAATAAATATTTTTATAACGTATAGAAGATATATGCAGATATATATATGATTAAATGTAATAAATGTAAACTAGATTCAGCAAGAATACAAATATTTATATATATATATATATGTACATACTACGAGTATATATGAAAGAAGGCAATTTAATTACAATTTAATTCATCCTTATTTAATTAATTACTTAATTATTATTATTATTATATACATACCTAGCTGTAGCCATTAAATCAAACACTTTATCGAATTTATTCTAAAAGTATAATCATTGGATGTTTATATAGTATAAAATTCATGATATTCGATGTATATGGCAAAGAAACAAACAAAACAAAACAAACAAAACAAAACAAACAAAACAAAACAAACAAAAAAGATATGAAAATCTTTATAAAATAATTGCTAATCGTTTTCAAAACGTTTCGTAATACAAAACTTTCATGCAAGAGAATTGAATTTGAAAAAAAAAAACAAATAAAACCTAAAAACAAACCCATATATGCATACCAAGTGATATTGAAATATATTTGGAAAATTGTATGTATATTTTTCGAAATATCATATTACTTACTTAGATCGACTACTGCTAATCAATTTTTTCGCAGTGTAACATATAATATAAGTGAATATCTTTTTTCTCGAAATTAGAACCCTCAATAAAAGTGTGTTTTCTTATTAAATATTTATTTATTTATATATATATTATTATTTTTTTTGGAAATCAGACAAACACACACAATGCCTGATGAGTGACTTCTGTCCCGGATTTACTGGGCTAAATAAACCCCTGAGTTTATGATAAAAAAAACAACCTTTTTTCAATGTGTATTTTTACTGTTTGTAAATTGTTAATGCTACACACAAATCGTGGCACTTTTCAATATCATGAATTCCATGCGCATAAACGTAGCATAAATATTTATATATATATATATATCGTTGTGAACTGAATGATCTGTTCACGTTGTAATTAAATTTTGTGTATATTTCCTATGTTATTATTATAATGGATTAACCATAGTTATATTTTATCTTCCTTTACAACAATTTTATACACTTAAAGAAATCAAAAGAAAATGAAGAAAAAGAAAATGAAAATGAAAATTATAGAAAATACGCATTTCTTTTCTTATTTATTTATTCGTTAAATGGCATCTGACAATTGTTATCCTACCTCTATAAAATACCAGCAGGTGTTAGCATAGAAAACGAGATATATACTTATTATTATAATACCAGAAATAAATTGGAAACAGAACTGTAATATTACATAGATTGTGAAAAACATATATGTAGATTGTGAAACAATAATTTCCCCTTTACAAATTGCAAGGTAAGATTTAACAATAAAACTCAGAAAACAAAAAATAACTAATATGGCGTAAAAACAAAATAAAAAAATGTAAAAATACGGTTATATGTGTATGTTACCTGTTAAATAAACAAAATTTTCAAACTGAAATTCCCAATTTTGTACTACTTTATTTAATTTAATATTTTCCTCACAACCCGGAATACCATAAAAAACTTTCCACGTTACTCTGCATTTTTTTCAGTGCCTTCGAATTGCACTACGATGGCAAGTCGAATACCAGGGGAACAGAATCGCAGACAAGTAGCTTTGTCATTAGGTGGGAGAGAGCAGAAACATGCTCAGATCATTTGGTCACACAAAGAGGGGAAATAACAGCCAATAGGCATCGAGCACTGCAAAATAACTGTACATTTACGAATGAAAGGATAGAGTAGAGAGCTCGATACTTAACTGTACTTTGCTTGTGTTTTGTTTTGGTATTTCCATTTGCTAAGAATTATGTTCGCCTGTTATTCCATTGTCAGATTAACCAACAACAAAGTCAATAAGATAGCATAAAGCCCCCCACTAACATTAGGCATGATCACCTTCTGTGCATATAACACACCTACGTATGTAAAGATATTAAAGAGCAGAAAAAATAATATTGATATGCTGATTAAACACGCAATGTGTGTGGTTGAGTGGGCCCCTTAAGCTTAGTCAGACAGCGTTTTTTTTTTTTGGCAATTTCCATTTGCGTGGGGGTCAATGGCAAATGCTGAGTGAACTAGGGGAACAGAACTCCCGACGAGCAAATATAAGTTGAGACAAAACAAAATCAATGTACAGTTAATTATTGCACTCTCTGCCAGATCCCTTCTTTGCTCTCTATATACCCCTTTCACACACTCATTTCGAGTGTTTCATCTCCCTTCCACCTATTGAACTCCCAGCTAGCATTTCCACTTGCAGTGAGTTATGTTCGCCGGGTATGTCACAAAATTTAAGATGCTTTTTGGACTGTGGCTACAAAAACCAGGGCTGGATCAAAAGCACAATCACTCATTAAGTGAGTCTTCATACTATTTGACTCAAAGAAAGAAAATAAACGTTGTTTACGTTTATTTATTCCTATCATTCTGCCTTGAAATTTAAATTTTTTAATAATTCTAATTTTATTTGGTTATTCGTTAAATCTGTATAGATTTTATTGAATTCATACAGATTTAAAGAAATAACCAAATAAAATTAGAATTAATTAATAAATTTCAATTTCATGATGGAATAATAGAAATAAAATAAACGTAAAAAACATTCATTTATTTTGTTTGAGTCCAAAAGTATCAGACGCTCTTTGTGATTGAGCTGTTGATCCACCCCTGGTTTTTGTAGCTACAGTCCGAATAGCATCTTAAGCTTTGTGACATACCCGGCGAACATAACTCACTGCAAGTGGAAATGCTAGCTGGGAGTTCAATGGGTGGAAGGGAGATGAAACACTCGAAATGAGTGTGTGAGAGGAATATATAGAGAACAAAGAAGGGATCTGGCAGAGAGTGCAATAATTAACTTTACATTGATTTTGTTTTGTTTTGACTTATATTTACTCGTTGAGAGTTCTGTTCTCCTAGCTCACTCAGCATTGCCATTTACCCCCACGCAAATGGAAATTGCCAAAAAAAAAAAAAAACGCTGTCTGACTAAGCTTAAGGGGCCCACTCAACCACACACTGCGTGTTTAATCAGCATATCAATATTATTTTTCTGCTCTTTAATATCTTTACATACGTAGGTGGGTTATATGCACAGAAGGTGATCATGCCTAATGTTAGTGGGGGGCTTTATGCTATCTTATTGACTTTGTTGTTGGTTAATCTGACAATGGAATAACAGGCGAACATAATTCTTAGCAAATGGAAATATCAAAACAAAACACAAGCAAAGTACAGTTAAGTATCGAGCTCTCTACTCTATCCTTTCATTCGTAAATGTACAGTTAGTTTGCAATGCTCGTTGCCTATTGGCTGTTATTTCCCCTCTCTGTGTGACGAAATGATCTGAGCTTGTTTTTTCTCCCTCCCACTTATTGGCAAAGCTACTTGCCTACCATTCTGTTCGCCTGGTATTCGACTTGCAATCAGCGACATCTCTGTGGTCGTCAGCTTTTGAATTTTGGCGGTTTGGTTGGATTCAAATGAATTTTTATTTTATTTTAGCATTTTATTTAATTTGTATTAATAAAAAAGGACTTTAAATATTAAATTAAATATTAGTTGTTCCATTGCATCGTTAGCTTTGCCAACCCTAAGTTTTGACTGTTTGTGCTGTTCATCCGTCCCTGGTTTTGTCACTCAATTCACTCAAAATCACTCAAAGAGGATTAATACAAACAGGCATCGTTTCTTTCTTTGAGTGATTTAGCAATGAATTGAGTAACAAATTGTTGAAAACGAATGAAACTCAACTCGGTTTTAAAATAAATAAAATAAATATTTAAACTATAAATATAAATTATAAACTATACAGATTTGGCGACGCAGCCAAATAAAATTAGAATTAATTCGAAAATTTCAGTTTCAATGCAGAATAATACAAATAAAAAGAGCGAAAAGCTGACTCTTCGGGAAAATTCTCTTTCTTCTGGCAATAAAGGAATAGATCTGAGTGTGTTTCTCATTTATTAAGAAGGAATTCCTTTAAAAATTTATTTTCACTCAAAACAAAATCAGACAGACTTGCGCTCGGTCCGGGCCTGGGTCCGGGTCTGCTGGCATTACGAAGAAAATAGTAGAAAGTCGATTTCAATATTCGTTCCGCATGAGAAATGGTTTTCAAAGGGCCAAGAGGAGCGCCTCATATGTGCCAGAAGAAAATAAAGCAAAATGATGCGTATAATTCAATTATTTCAGACCTTTAAAAACGACAAACCAAACAGGCAAAGAGCAAAAGTTTTGTGCAAACTTAATGAATATCGAGCAGGTGACTGACAGACGGACGGACGGTCGGACGGACGAACGGACGGACGGAAATGCAGCTATAGGTAGACTGTCTATAGATGTGGTTACATAGTGTAGCAAAATATACCCTGTACTACACACTTAGCCAGAGCTTAAGGAGAGTATTCGGGTTTGTAACTAAAATAGGAATTTGGTAGATTCCAATTTCATATTTATATAATAAATGCAGAATATATATATAAATACATATACAATATTCTATGTGTTCTCTGACTGTTCTGTTGTGTTACAGGGTATCTAGTGGCTTAGCATTGCCTACTGCCATAACTCAACCGAAGTAACGTAGGGACACACAAGTTTGCTGCTGGTCTTTGGGTATTTTCACGTTTTTCCTTAATAAAATTCATCAATTTCATTATAAAATTTGTTCCGCATAGCCTTTTAGTGTATAAGAAGAGTTTTTATCGAGTTTCTGGCTTATCTTTGAGCCAGATATTTTCTGGTTTCTGCAAAATGTTAAAAATAGTTTTTAAATCCAGGCTATTTCTACCTTTCTCTAGCTTTAATCATATTTAAAGTTAGGTTTTATGCTTGTGGAACATAAGACTAGGATTGGTTTCAATCGGGGGGAATCAGGATTCATTTAAATCCACTCAAAACTAATGGAAAGCTAACTATATCCTGGCTCAAATCATCCTAAATTTCAGCCCATAAATACTTCAATCCTTCAGAAACTAAAATTTTAAGGATATGCTGAGTAGCTGCTCCTGGCTTTTGCTGTAGAAGCTGCTCTGATTTTCTGGAACGCTTTTACCTGCGCGTCCTTTTAAATTTCAATTTTAACCTAATCCTGTTCAGTGCACAATGCATTTTCTGTGGTTTTTGCGGTCAGGACTTTTGGTACTTATGGCAGTTGGTTCGTTTCGTTTTTGGCCGTCCGAATTTGTCACTCCAAATGGCAATGGGATGGGATTTATGTGTGTCTGTCTGTGTGTTTAGATGCATTTATGGTCTGCCAAAAAGGACTCTTAGCTAACTCGCTCTGTAGGCCAAAATAATAGCAGATAAATGAGTTGCACAAAGGAGCCTTTGTAGCGTCAAAAATAGACAGTAAAAATCAAGGCAGAACGATAGTAATTGGGTTTATAAATAAAAGCAAATAAGCCTGATTTGCTTTTGGTAGACTCGTGTGTAGAGAGGCCTAAAAACCAAATTCATTTGCTATTTATCAAGATCAATTAGTAGAGACAGAGCTGCTCACCGCACAACTTAGAAATACCCTTTAAATACTCTCTACATTAACTTAATTTGCTGTTGTATTTTTGAAGTGTTTTTGTTAAGAAAAAATATTAATTTCTACAAAGTGTTTTGGTTATTGTTGCTTGTCTTTGTTTTCGCAACAAACAATTGAAGCATCGAGCAGCATCTGCTGCGTATAATACCCTGTAATAAGCAGCGAGTGGCCGTTGAGACGGCAGAAACCACCCAAGAAGCCAGCTAAATACACAAGCTGCTTTGGAATAGTTTTATTACTGAGTAAAGGGTATTTTTTAGTCGTTCATATCGAGTAGCTTCGTAAAGTAATCTTGCAAATGAAAAGTATACAATAAAAAGCATTTGCCTTAATTACACGACACTTACCTTACGGCAGGCATAATATCTTTCTAACTAAACGTGTAACGATTGGCAGAAGGAGGAAGGGAAAAAGATATATCTACTGGTAAATTCGTATAATTCGAGTAAAGTAAAAATATAAAAATAGTTCTCAGTGTTCGCTTGAATTTAGAGAAATAATCTAAGCTGAAACCCTTTCTCTTTATAGCCGGTTTGCAGGCTTCTTTCCGTGTTTCTCAGGCCGTGAATACCCTACCTTTTTGCTGGTGTGCTAAATACACTAACATTATTTGCAGAGGGTATCATAATTTGTATTTAGGAACCAATCAATATAATATAATGCGTTAAAATAGTTATGCTGTCATAATGTGAGTCATAAATAGTATTAAAACGGCAGTCAGGCCCTGCGGTAATAAATTATCCTGCGTATCCTGTGACGCTGTGCAATAAAATAAATTATATGCCCATGTATGCGCTTTCCATGCAAAATAATCGTATAGTTATATATAATTATGGATCTCTGGCCAGACGCTTGCCACCCGACCCACTGGATAGAATTAAAGTGCTCAAAGTGATTTTGTGAAACTGAATCGAATGGCAGTTTTAATATATAGAAGATTAAATAGATAAAAATATAAAATTTTTAATAGAATCGTTCCAAATTCCCCGCTTTTGCGAAAGTTTCCAGCAAGGAGTAAAGCTTATTCTGACTCTCTAGCTGAGGTATAGAATCTTAACCAGCTCCAAAAAGTAGGCTTTAAATATTTATTTATAAATGTTTCTCAAAAAATTATATTACTAAATTTATATTTTATATTATATTATAGAATATTTAAGTAAAAATATTCGTATCCCATTTAAATGTGGGAGAACTCAAAGCTTAAAGCAAAAAGGGTTACCCGGTAATTAGCTCCTTTACAGATAGTCACCAGATACCCATTCATTACGTTCGTTTGGACAAGTTTATTGCACACTTTTTGGCACTCTTTTTTCGGGTGTAGGGTATTAAAATGAGGTGAAGGCCTCGTTGCGTGCTGCTGTCTAATTACGTATACGTACTCCCACATATATAACGTACTTTACTATCTACCAGTTTGTGTTTACTTTAATATATCAGTTACAAATTCAAACGTGGTACATTCGATGTCAGTCAGTTATTCATTTATTCATTTATTCATTCATTCATTCATTCGGAGTACGCATGCGCCTGATTATGCATTCCTTCCACATCAGAGTCCACTAGAGGCAACAAACCAAGTGCCACATTTTTTTTATAATCCACTCTAATGGAAATGGGAATGAATATTCATTTTCGCGAATGCATTTGTGGTCCATTTCAAATATAATAAATTAGTGAATACAATGCAAAATATCGAGCACTAAAGCTCATCAATTTTTAACAAGAATTAATGGTGCAGCTTCGAATCGCGGCTTTGAACCCCCTTTGTAACTTCCGGTTCGAAAACTGAGGTCAGTTCTGGTTCGGATCTTAGTTCATAACTCTTTTTAATAGTTCTAAAACTCATTTACTTAATTAAAAGAAGAACGAATTAAGAAAGCCCGAAAACCCTCCTAAAATAACTCTCGAAAGTATTAATTTTTATGTTCGAAATTCAAACCGGTTCCTAAACCTTTTACTACTTTTTGCTACGTATTATATAGCTCCGGAAATAAGCCACATATATTTATGATTATTATAAAATATACCAAATTTACTTAAGGAATTCCGTCATGGATCGAAAATTTCTGAGAATTTTCAGGTTTCAGTGTTGATTTTTTATGATTTTTTGATTAAATTAAGCCTAAAATCTTTTTAAAAAATCCATTTAAAGATGTTAACAATGGACTTAAAATTATATAATAGATATAAATTTATACTTGAAATAGATAAAATATGTAGGACACTTATTTATGTACTTATTAAAGGTAGAAAGAGGAAGCTTAAATTGGGCTGAGAATGATTTCTTCAATACCCCAGGAGCTATTTAAAAATCTGATGTAGATTCATATGCTCTCTTTTAAGTTTAGTAATATTTACAGGGTATTTTGTAGTGAGCCCTTCGCCGGGCAATAAGCATTGCTTTGTTGATACTACTCATAATGAGTGTAAGAATATTCGCAAATGCCACATGCCATAAAATGCCTTAAGCATTCGATGGCGAGTGCGAGTACGAAAACGAATAGGCATACGAATACGGGTACGAATACGAATACGAGTAAGAGTACTCATAAAATTCTTTATTTAGATTGCTTAGGCGTAGAACTCTTATTTGTACTTACGGAGAATCTTGTTAGAGTAAATAAAAGAATCAAAAAATTACTCCGATAAAAGGATTAAAAGAGCGAGCACAGAACGCGTAGACAAATACTACTATTTAAGTTCAAATATGAAATGTATGTAGGAGTATTATGTGTTCAGCAATGGGTTCCACAATGGAGTCCACACATTGGAATTTGTTGAGGCAAAATTTCCCCACTCGCACACACGCACACATGGGTATTTTTTTTTCGGTCTGTGTGTTACGTTAGGCGCTTGTCAAAGCAGGCGGCAGTTTTGTAAGAGCTCTAAACGGATGCAGACGCGTTTTTATGGATGTTTTATCACTCACTGAACACAGACGAATACGTCAAATTGATCATAATAATAATAATAATAGTTCAAATAAAATAAATTACAAAATTTTAACACAAATTTTCCAGTGTGATCAGTGTAAAATATACTAAATAATAGACCCAAAAAAAAAAACAAGTAGAGTCGCCGAGTGCAGTAAGTGCATTTAAATAATTAATAAAAAAATGTGTGTCAATAATAAATAAATAAATTATTGTTGTGTCTAAGCAAACAGTTAATTAATTGTTGTTTTATAATTAATTTTAATTTATGACAAATATTCGTCTGTAATTGAAAAAAAACAAACTTAAACTGGACACTTGCCCAGTGGAAATCATACGCGTCTTCCTTTTCTACTTCACAAGGCAAGGTTATTTGTGTTCCTCCTTTTTATTTTATTCTCCTTCTACTCTGTTACATTTGTATTTGTATTTATGTGTGTGCATATATAAGTATGGACACATATGTACATATGTATGTGTGTGTAGTGAGTGGGGGTGGGGTGGGGTGGGAGTGGGGCTATTTGCATGACAATGCTGATAAAGTTAATGGACAAGGGATTTTATACATTAAATACAGCATAAAAACAAATATCCAAGTAAACAAAGGCAACAAGGCAACAGTAAATAAAGAAGGCGAATGAAAAATTGAACTGCAAATGAAAATGAAATATTAATAATATTAGAAAAGTTGTGGAACCTTTGAATAAATAAAATTCTCTTTTTTTACTAGTAAAAATATCAATTTTTGATATTCCAACTAGAAACAAATGCAACATTTCTAAAACAAAGCGACAGGTAAGAATTGCACTTTAATACTCTATATATAAACAGAAATATTAGCTATCAAAGAGCATTTGTTGTATGGAAAAATTAAAAAGAAAAGAAGGCCAATTGCAGCAACAGCTGTTGCCAAAGCCATTTCTGACAGCTGGCGATTGGCTAATAGCATTATAATGTTCAGATTCAACCTAAATAAAATGCCCATATTTTTGCAACTTTTCACTTATATCTCGTATCCAACAGATACATATATATATATATAAAAGCGGCGGCAAAGTTTTGATAGTATTTCGCTCGACATAAAGAAAGATATTGAGACATAAATATAAATTTAAGAAGCTTTTAATGGAATTAATGAATTGTTTTCGCTGGAGGACAGTCACCAGCTGTCGTTCAAGGAAAAGTGCTGATGTTGTAATTCACTTTTCATACCCTCTCCCCGAGGGCATTTGCAATCTGAGATGCAGCCTGGCGCAGCTAAGCACTCTATAAAGAATAAGTGTAAATATATTCCGATTCTGTTTGAAGACTGGCGTTTTTTGAAGGCTTTTTAAAAGCCTTATTTAAATAGGAAATCCTTTCTTTTAAATATTTTGAGTATCAGCTACAATATGGCCAACATGGTTTGGCTTAAATACTCTCATATCATAAATAAATCGGCAAAGAAACTTGCCGCTTCGGTGTGGCAAAGATAGTCGTAACTTTTTATGGCCTTTTTTATAGTGCTCGTAGTACTTGTAGCATAGTGCAATATATTATTTATTTATTTTTAGTCGCCGGGTCTTAATTTTATTTATTACGACAATATAGCCAAATGGACACTGGAAAAGATCTATTTGGTCATATAAATTGCAGAGAGAGAGTCGTAGCTGCGCCTTTGTATGACCCTGTTATACCCGCTCTAGACATTTTTATCAGTGAAGGGTATAAAAAGGCGAGTTCCCCTTTTACGCATTGAAAAAAAAAAGATATATATCTTTCAGATACATATTTACACACCTAAATGTTTATAATTATTTGTTGTTATTGTTCCAATAAACTCATAAGATATTCAAACTTTCAGTGTGAAATAAATCTTCCATTGACACCGGAAAAATTGCGATTATGTTGTGTATAAAAAAATAATTAATTAATTAACTACGAACAGAATAGAATTGTTATTAAATATATCTCCCTTTCTATCTGAATAGACATAAAAAAATGATTTAATAAATGTTACAATTATATTAGTATAATAAATTGGAAATTCTCCTGATACCAACATCTGTTTAACCTTTATGACGTCACACAAAAAGGTCTATTTTTAGAGTGGCTTTTCCATAAAAATAGATAATGTTTTGAAGAGTGCTTCTCTGAACCCATAAAGCACCAGCTATACTCTTCATTCAGCATCAACAAACAATAGAAAGATCCATTAAATTCGTACTATAAATTTCTTATAAAGAATAATATTCTGGGCGCGTTGATCTTCGAGAGACTTTAAGAATTAAGGCCACTTAAATTCACTTTTATCATTCAAATATATTCACAAAAAAACTATAAGGCATCTCTTTCGAAAATTCAATCAATAGTTAAAAAAAAATTAGACTGGATCAGGGGTATATATAGATGAGTAGAGGAAATTTCCCAGTTATTCCTTCCTGTCTGCCAAGAGTTGCCAATATAATTTATTTCTGCTACAACAAAATCTACTTTTTAAACTAGTTTTGAATACCGGATCGGAGTTATATATAGATACAAATAGAGTATTTTCTAGTCACATTTTTACTGCCTGTCATTGGGAGACTTATCAATATAAGCGATTTCTTTTATCTAAAAATTGACCTTTTAAATTAATTGTTAAGACTAGTATACCCCTGATCCAGTATATAGCTACATATAGAGTATTTCCTAGTCGTTCCATACTGCCTGTCATTGCTAGAGTTATGAGTAAAAGTGACTTCTTTCTACATTAAAATCCTCTTTTTAAACTACTTTTGAAGACTGGATCTATATGGGTACATATAGAGTATTGCCTAGTCGTGTTTCCTGCCGTGTGTCATTTCAGGGGTTATCAATATAAGTGATTTTAAATACCCCGAAAGGAATCACAATTCTATTTTTGGCATAGTAATCCATTTTATGTGACAGTATTTAAATGAAACGAATTTAAATCGAATGTATCATTCATTCCGCTGGAACCAGAAAGAATAATGAAGAGGTAGATATCGAGATAGGTAGGGTATGCAGGGTATATGGGGTATGTGGGGTATGTGGGGTATGTAAGGGAATGCGTGAGGAAATCGCTCGAGTTGTTATCAAGTGTGGGCGATAAGCAACTGGTACCGCTGATGGTGGGTTAATGACTGCTTTGAGGCATTCCTCTGATTATACTGAGAGTTAAAATGCGGCTAAATTGGGCTTAAAAATAACTATGACTAAAGTTTAATTGAAAAAATCAATCTTAATAAATGAATTGACGTAGCTAATGAAGTGTTAAATTCGCTACAGATTATCCTTATATATTGAAAGGGTTATCTTCTATATACTCAAACGACGACCGCCACCTTGTCTATCGCGTTTTGCGGTTTTAATTTGCTTATCAGATATGTACGTATATATCTTCTCTGTGTGTGTGTGTGTGTGTGTGTGTGTGTGTGTGTGTGTGTGTATATACTACACACACGCACACACACAAATGCGCAATCGCAATCAACCCACGGCATTTGGTGGGTCTTATCAGACGCTAAATAAATAATGCTTAATGCCAAATTATTGTCAAAACCAAAGTGGAGAACTGTCGATTTAATTTGAGGCTTGCCCTTTGCTTTTTACCACCAATTCCCTCAGTACGCGATTATTCGTCGGCGGAAAAGTAGGTAAAGAAAACTCCGGCGGGTCGGAAAAGTTCGCTTCAAAAAATTTGATTTATTTAAAGCGGTTTCTTAAAAACATTTCAACAAAGTGGCAACCAATTATCTAAGTGCTTAAATATAATTTATGATATTAAATAGAATAATACCAGCTAAAAGCGAGTATAAAAAAAAAGAGTGCTTCCTCACAATATTTTTACGTTACCGGAAAGAATATTCCAGAACCAAGAAACATTAACTCTTAATTATGTGGTAGAATACAGAGCTAGACTAATAGACGGAAGGACAGACAGGCAGACGGAAAGACAATTGGATAGACGGGCAGACAGAAGGACAGACAGAAAGACAGACATACAGACGGATGGACAGACAGACGGGCAGAGAGAAGGACAGTCAGAAGGACAGTCAGACTGACGGGCAGTCAGACACCCAGACAGACAGTTGGACAGATCTTCTTCGGATCGTCTTATTGTCCATATCAATAATATATATATATATATATATATATATAGTTTATGAAGTCCGAGAAGCGACTTTCAATCTATTAAAGTTTCCAATGGAATCTGAGAATTGTGTTGAATTTTTCTAAAACTGTATCCCTTATAGAGCCTTAAAAAAATGTGAATATAATATTGAAAAACTTTGCCTATTACAGAACCCACAATAAAAATAAATTGAAATTGGGAAAAATGCTTAAATCAAACAGTTTAAATTGCGTTGGCCACGTTAAGTTAAACCGCAGCTATCTGGATCTTGCCTTAATTGTGAAGCTATAGAAAGTATGTTAATTGAGCATTAATCAGGGCAGGACTGTTGCATCATCTATGGCTGTCCTTTTTCGATTGGATAATCCGAGTGCATTATTTCCGCCACTGATGTATGTGGCAACAACTACTTTTCTTGCCACAAGCGGCGTTATTGGATTTCAGCCAAACATTTCAATTGTTTACGAGGACTTTCCGGAAACATGGAACTTTGACAATCGCTCCACCTTAACAGCGCCCTCAACTGGAGCCTCATCATCGTCTCCCTCATCAGCGTCCTCGTCATCATCGTCAACGCAGCACACAAATTTAAATGAATCTTCGGTGGAGAATACTCTGCCCACTTTGACAACATTCAATTACTACAACGAATCTGCTGCGGCAGCCGAATGGACACATTTCTATGATCTCATCCTATCCTGGCAGGGTATTTGCCTCATCGCCGTATTCTGCACCTTTATCGTTGTCACCGTCATTGGCAACACTCTCGTTATATTAGCCGTTTTAACCACTCGCAGACTTCGCACTGTTACCAATTGCTTTGTGATGAGTTTGGCAATAGCCGACTTACTTGTCGGCATTTTCGTGATGCCCCCAGCGGTAGCTGTTCACCTGATTGGTAAGTCTATCTCCATTTAATAGCTGTATTTAGTATCTAGTATCTACTAACTGGCTTATTTAAGTATAAATTACACTGACACAGATATAGCCTACTTTTAGGGGCGTACTTGAAATGAAGCTGAGCAAAAGCTCTACAAGGCTTTTTCTAAAAGGACATTTTATTTCATTAGAAACTGCTTTGAATTTTGGAATATAATTTAAGGAAAAGGATTATTATTAATCTAAAACCTGCTATATTTTATTTATTTACTTGGAAAAATGAACTTTGGTGGAACTTTGTGGATTTTAAAAATATTATGGCCTGGTTTCAGGAGACTATTATTTCTTAGTAAACCAAAAAGAATATTTAAAAAGGTACCCAAGTAATAGATAAAATGTAAGAGAAAGGAATATAATTAAAATAAAACCTCCTCTTTCTGGATTTTAAAAGGCATTTTTGTCTAGCTTTAAATTCTTTTCTGAATCATAATTAAATACTGAGTCTTCTATATAAAAGTATTTTTATAAACCGCCTTAATTCCCCTCAATTTTAAGCACATTTTAATATTTTTAATACCAGTTTGGAGTTAATTTTATTTTAAAGATACTCTAAAAGTTTGAAACCTCAACTTCTCTTGCAGGTTCCTGGCAGCTCGGCTGGATACTGTGCGATATCTGGATATCCTTCGATGTACTCCTGTGCACCGCATCTATTTTGAGCCTGTGTGCCATCAGCGTGGATAGGTAAGGACTACGAAATGAATGAAATATCGATCTTAAAGCAATTTACTAAAAAAGTGTTCCAAAATCTTTGCAGATACCTGGCTGTAACCCAGCCCCTCACCTACTCCCGCAAGAGACGCTCAAAGCGCCTGGCGCTTCTAATGATTCTTATCGTTTGGATACTGGCCTTAGCCATTACCTGTCCCCCTATGCTAGGCTGGTGAGTATTACCAACGGGTATTATGCATTCCCTTACACATGAGCGGGGCTCCAAAATAGAACATTTAAATATAGAAGTGGGTAGGGTAAGTACCCAGCCCCCTTTGCCAGCCAGTGGAAAAAGTTACTTTAAAGCGAGGAAAATTTAAGGGGGATTTTGAATTAGAACAATAGAAATACATTTATGGGGCATACTTTGCAGAAAATAGAATATTTCTACATAATAATATGGCCCTTTTCTGGGCAACTGCTTTAATTTGGTAGCCAAATTTCATTGGTAAAATATCTGAAATACTCCATAAAATTTGCAATCAAAATAAATTCAAATTAATTGCGAATTTAGCTTTTTAATACAGACTTACGAGTAGAGCTTATGAATATTGATTAAATTTTGGCATTTTCATTTAATTTCTCGGCAGGTACGAGCCAGGACGACGCGACTTAAGGGAATGCCGCTACAACCAAAATGAGGGCTATGTCATTTTCTCAGCAATGGGATCCTTTTTTATACCAATGGCCGTCATGATTTATGTTTATGCCCGAATATCCTGCGTTGTTGCCAACAGACACGACAACATGACGGACATAAATGTGCACAGCAAGGTGAGTAATAAGCCATAAACAATAAACGAATAAACAATATGCAATAAGTAATAAAAGTTAAATAAAATGCATATGCAGGACACGTATTCTCCGTATTGCTGCTAATAAACGAAGCAAAATCAATGTCATTTTCGGCTACTCCTCTAGAGCCTATAATTGGGTGTCGATATCTCCCCCTCTCGCTGGCGGACTAACTTCTCTTTTCACTTTGTATGTAAAATAGCAAAGCAAAACAGAATCGCTCTCTCTAACTGAGCTCAAGGGGCCCACTCACAACACACACTTTGCGTATGTGATCTCCCTTCCACATCTTGAACTTTTGAGCAGCAGATCAATTTTATATATTATATATATTTTATATATTTAATATCAATTTACTTTTATATGTAATATGTTCAGCAAGAAGCTTGATCAGGCAGCATGTTAGTGGGGGCCTTTACGCATTTCTTATTCACCTTGAGAGTAATTAATCTGAGAGCAGAATGTCACAACAGGCGAAAATACTTCTTAGCAAATGGCAATATCAAAACAGAAGAAGCGCAAAGTACAGTTAAGGGTCGAGCACTTTACTTTAACCCTGTTTTCGTTAGTTTATGCCTTTCTCTGTCTGACTAAATGATCTAAGAGTGCTACCTCGCCCTCCCACCTATTGACTCTATTAATATCAAAACACTTGCTAGGAATTCTGCTTGACTGGCTCTTGAGTCGTTGGATCTGAGGTCAGCACACGAAATTCGCAAAAAAAAAATTTTTATTTGGAAAGTAGAACATGAAATACACTATTAAATTTTGCATTTATATGAATTAAATATTAATTAAAATAATTATATTAGCTTGACTTTTAAATACCTATTTTTATTTGATCCTAAATATATTTTATTGACTCTCTTTAATACAGAAATTTAAACGCTACACAGCGGCAGATGTGGAAAATGAGTTTTCCGAGCAGGAGCATAGTACGACTGTGGGCTACAAACAGAAGCAGGCAAGGACATGCTCCAATCAAACAATATCCAAGGATCTGCATGAAATAGTGCTGAACGATAACGACAATCTCGGCGTAGTTACTGCTGCGGCAGGTACAGGAGGAGGCGGAGGCGGCGGAGGAGTAGTTGGGGTGGGTCAAGTGCATGCTGGAAATTGCCAGGCATTGCTGGCGTTGCCTCTTAACCACAGTGCTGGTGGTGGTGGGAGTGCCAGAAGTGGCAGTGGTAAAAGTGGAAAGAGCGGTTGCTATGAGCTAACGCGACCATCCTCTTTGTCGCTAAATCGCACCTCAACCGCATCAACGACGATGACCACAATGACCAGCGGCATGGGTGGTCCAAGTAGCAGTCTATTGGAGGCACAGTGGCAGAATCAGCCACCGCAAAGGCATTCCCATCTGAGTGTCGGTGGAGTGGCGCTCCGTAATCAAAATTATTCAGACAAAGCTAGTGATGGTGCACAGACAACATCAACAACAACAACAACAACAAATATCAAATCTCTATCGAATCGCATTTCATCGCTGAAAAAGGAAAACAAAACGACGCAAACTTTAAGCATAGTTGTTGGCGGTTTCATCGCCTGTTGGTTACCCTTTTTCGTCTACTATCTCATAACGCCCTTCCTGGCGGAACACCAGGTCAGTCGAACCCTGGCCAAAGCACTCACCTGGCTGGGCTGGTTCAATAGCGCTATCAATCCATTTATCTATGCCTTTTATAGCGTCGACTTTCGTGCCGCCTTCTGGCGTTTGACCTGTAAGAGGTTTTTCAGTGACCGACAGAAGCCACAATTTCCCATTAACACAATGTCCATCAGGCGATAGTGGGTGTCCCCCCACTCTTGGGAGGGAAGAACCTGAACCAGAACCAGAACCTTCACAGCAATAGTGATAATCGGTATAGAACTTGACAGCTTCAACTACTACTACTACTTCTACTACTCTTACTACCACTTCTACTACTATGGCTAATACATGGCGTACAGTTATGCCTTTAACTTATGCTATATATCTACACAGTGAGAAAATTCAGCTAGAGAAATCTTCTTCAATTCAATTTTCTTTTCGTTAAGGTAAAATTGGAAAGTCTTTTTGATTCTAACTGAAACTTTAGTATTTTTTCAAAAGTAGGAAAAAGTATCCTAAAAAGAATCACTATTGATTCAGAGATATGTGAATTTATTAGGAAAATGTTGAATATTCTGAAGAGCCATAAGCCCAAAGACAAGCCCCTAGCTACTTAATTTAAGTCCTAACTCATTCGTTCTATATACAAAAGTATTATTTCAAATAAGCTCCAAAATTAGATGAAAAAGGTAGCAGACTCTGTGGACACTCCTCTTTTTTCTCTGTGTAGAAGTCTTATTAAGACTTACATGCCTGTCTCTCGGTATTACGAGCATTACAAGACAACATTTCTATCTAGTATCCTGGCAAAGTTCTTATTGTTATTTCCTTAGAAAAGTAATTAAATGCAAATTTAAGCAGTTTGCCGCTGTGGTTTTCCCCAAGACTTTTGCTTAACCAAGCACACAAATTGTCTTGCAGTCAACTCAAGCAATTCTACAATTGAGTGTGTTGAGTGGTGAGTGCTGAGTGGGTGGTAAATAAGTAGTTCCAAAGTAAGCACAAATGTACTACGTACGTGAAAGTCTTATTTAAAAGTGTAGAAAAAGTATAGAAAAACTTACATACCCAGCAGGACGTGTACTAGAAGCAGACGTATCGATTTAGTAATTTCCGCCACGTATTTTTCATTTTTATACCCTCCCTGCGGGTACTCTGACTATGTCGCGAAAAGTGTATTGAAGAGGCATAACTCCGACACCTTGAACTCTATAACTTATATAGCCATATTCGTCTACCTGTCTGTTTCTATGAAAACCAGTCTGAATAAAAAGTAGTATGATTGGAGATCGGATAATTATATCTTATAGCTGTCATAGAAAGGAACAATCAGTCCGAAAGTTATTTTATTGAAGGGTTTTTTATTTCTATATGTTCATGTAAGCTTTCTAAATGCATACCAAAAATGATCAAGATCGAAAAACTATATCATATATAGCTGCCCTAGGAACACGTGGTCAGTCTGCAAGGGTATTCGCTCTTCGGCTTGCAGCTGATAGCCTCTCCTTACGAGTTTCTTTCACTTTTTTTCCACTTTAGAACTGGGTGCTAGTCCTACTGCAATTACATAATGCCTATGCACATTTTTAAAGACAGAAAAAGTTCAAAAAAAAAAACAAAGAAAAAATCAAATTGTGCAACCAAATCAAATAGTTTTCTATAAGGAATATACCTACATATATATAATTAAAAGTAATTAAAAGTAATTAAAGAAACTGTAGTAATTACGCACATAACTTTTTTTGTCCATCAAGCTTCCCTTGTAATGAAAATCGAGATTAAAATAAATACAACTTCCAGAAAATATATATACTAAATAAACTATCTAAAAATAGCTATTTTTAAGTATTTTAAACGTATGAAAAATGAAAAAAAATGAATTATAAATGTTAAAATTTTATTGTGATTTAGTGTTAATTAAACCAAAGCAAACTGTCAGCATATTTTTAGTTAATTAAATTATTGTCGTAGAATTAAGCACCTAATTACATATTATTCCATTATTGTAAGTAGTGGCAGCTTTAAAGGGAAAATCTTACAAAAAATGTAAAAATTTCGCCGGATTTACTTATCAGATCCATTGTAATATATCAGAGTCTAAAACTGACAAAAATATATCTCAAAATATTCCATCTTACCCACCGCTCAGTATCATTTATTAATAAACTATGCACGGAAATATGTCATGCCCTGTTCAAAGTCGTTTCTCTATTAATTAATTATTCATTTAAGTAATTAATCCCCCCAGCTAAAAAACTCAATCAAAGGTTTGTAAAATTCAATTATAAAATGGTTTAAACCATTTTAAAATTGCCGCCGCGTGAGCTGCACATTTATAGATGGTTCCTCCTAATCTGATTAACAAAAATCGCTTAGTCACGTTTCAAAAGATAATGGAATTTCAATATATAAATTAAAATTAAATAAATTGCAATTTACTGTCATTGATTTACTGTGGGAAAGGGGGTTTTTTTACAAGGCTTAACTCGCAATAGACGAGGACATAACCAACAATATTATAGAGTACAGTTGTGTCTAGCGGGTTTGAAGCCGGTCTAGGTTCTAGTTTGAAGTTTGAACCTTGGTAATCCTTCAAAAAAACTCAAAGATAATAAATCTTTAGTCAGAAAAATATTAAATAGCTCAACTAAGTTCTGGTTCCAAGTTGGAACCTATTCAAATCTACAGTTAGAAAAATATTAAATTTGAACTCAACTAATTTCTGGTTCGAGTCTGGTACAGTCATAAAAATATTACTCAACTAAGTTCTGGTTCCAGGTTGGAACCTTGGTGATCCTTCTAAGAAAATTCAACTATTCAAAACTATAATCAGAAAAATATTAAATGGCTTTGAACTCCACTTAGTTTTGGTTCGAGGTTTATACGTTAATAATCCTTCTAAAAAAGCTGAACAATAATAAATCTATTATCAGAAAAGTATTTAATTTTAGACCAGAGTTTTACAGGGGTTTTATTTGAGATTAATCTTCAGAAAGCTGAACTTTAACATCAGACAATATCCTTGCTTAACCTCAAAAAACCTCAAGGAATTCAGAATTAATACCCGAACCAAGCGAACCAACGCCTGTAACTTGGTTAGGGTATTTCTTAATCAGCCGTTGCCAAAGGTGTTGAGAAAAATGTATGTGAAAGTGATAAATTAAAGTGCGACTCACGAGGGGTGAATTGCTGGGGAAATACTGCCACATATAAGGAAAACTTTCCATTTTTCCTTTTTTCATTTAATTATATATGTAAGCACAGTGGTTATGTTTGGGTGTTGGAAAAATGAAATGATGTCAGTGGTTTTTTGCTTGACTACCCCGCGAAAAAAAGGCTAAATTACAGTGGTTTCAAACTCGTTTACATTATGACAGCAAAATGTGCTGTAATTCATTGGAGAGGGCGGACTCCCCCCATTTCTTTATGCTGCGTGGAGGTATACTTACGTGCATGACTGTACGTAGGAGCATACATATACGCGTATGATTATGTAAAAATGATGACCGCATTCTTTTTATTGTTTTTGTTGTGACTTTCACCCTTTTTTATATGCGCTTGCAAAGGGTATTATAATTTTGTCACGTAGTGTTAAAAAAAAGGGGATTTTCCGAGCTAAATGAAACAGTTCCGAGAGTGCTGACCTAGCGTATACTTTATATTATAGCGTTTCATCAAGATTTTCATACCCAGTATTTAAAAAAAATACTCATTTTCTGGTTAAATACTTTAATTAATATTTATTTGAATGTTTTTGTTACACTTACAGCAATTAATATGTATAAATTCATGATTTTTATGATAAATAATTCAATTCTTGAACAGATTACATCAATTATCATAAGAAGAAACTTAGGTATATTAAAGAAGATATTTTATAATAATTTACTACTAAGAAATAAGTAAGTACTTTGCAATTGGACTAAGTTATACCCTGTACATTATAAACTGAAATACCCTAACACATACGCCCATGCCTTTCCGGCAGAGGCGATTTATATATGTGCAAATGTGCGAGTGAGACAAATGTAGTTTCATCTACTTTTGTCTCGCTTTGCCTCACTGCCAGAGGCGTGCCCAACACTGATATCAACACAGACACATATAGAGATATATAGTCGGGATTTATGCGATGGAATTATCGTGATAAAAGAGACCTTTAATACACTTTAACTAGAACCTTTCGGGAAGTAATATAACTATATAGAACTCAACATTTAATGGATTAACTATATAAATTTCCTTTCTTAACTTTATAATTAATTTATTTATTACTTTTTCCGGCAAAAGAGAAAGTTTCCTCACTCACTCGAAGCATTCTAATCCACCGGAATATAGTATAATACATATAGCCATCTTTTCCGTTTCCATAAATATATATTATTAATCAGAACCAGTTAATAATTATAGATTTATGTGAAATATTAAACTATTTAATTTCATTTAATTTAATTTAATCAGAATCTAATAATAAATAAATAAAGATTAACTAAACTCTAGAGATTTTTGGTTTAGTCTCTGAGCGGACAGACTTGTCTAGAACTTTGCCACTGAAGCGGGTCCTTATACTGTGGTGTCTTTTTTGTGTTTTTAATAAAGGATAATTGATTTAATTTTATATTTAATTAATTAAATAAATTAAGGAAATTGCGTGCAAGTTAGGCGCGAAACATATTCATATGATTTCGGGGCAATTTCTGTTTGCAGATTCTGCGGCAGGTTAGACGCCAAAATGCAGCTCGAAAGTCCGGATTAAAGGCATAAATGAATGGATTAATCGCACAATTAAGCCAACCCACCCAGGTGAAGAATGACATAAGTCCTTCCAGTTTTTTCAGCTGCGGCAAAAAGGGTATTAAAAGATAATACACAAAGAACGGAGTCCAGCAAGCGATTAGACCTCCCATGACAATCGTCAGAGTTTTAGTAGTTTTGCTATTTTTAGTCTTGGTCGAAACACGCATGGGTATGCGATGATTAGCGATGGGACGCTGCGATGTCTGCGATCTATCGGCTACCACCTCATTATTCACAGTCACCAGCGATGTGCTGGCATAGGAGGGACTATCGTTATAATACAGAGCCGGCATGGACATGGCCGAGGAGCAGCGGGCATGTGCCTTGCTGTAGCGGCAACTATCGGTTGAACAATTGTGGATTAGCGATGATATGCGAGAAATTTCCATAAGCTCATAGAAGGTCGGCTGATGCTTCAGCTGCATTCGCTTATCGGTCAACTTGGTCTCCTGGCACTTCTTACACTTGACACTGCTCGTATTGAAGATCGGATTCCCATGACTCCGGATGACGCTGCAACGGGCCTGACAGCAGGGCAAACACTTGTGAGGATTGCAGCGATACTGCTCCGATTCCGACACAAAATGCTCGCCATCCATATCATAGTCCGCGGTGCGTTCCGTCTTCTGTCCGGCGAAAAGAAAGTCATTTAAAGGGTAAAAATTATGAAAAAGAAATTAGTATTTCTATAGTTTTGGATGGCATCAAATTACCGCATCGCGTGCTATGCGCTGTCTTCGGGATGTCAGGACATAGCCAATCCTCACGTAGACATACAACATCACTGTCAGAGGTATGAAAAAGGAGCCCATTGCCGAATAGACGACATATCCTTTGTTCTGATTGTAGCGACACTCGATCGAGTCTTCCTTATTGCGATTCCTGCCCGGTTCGTACCTAGAGAAAAGAGTGAAAAGAGAGCTAAGAAAGGCTTGTCCTTTGCTCGAGCATCCTTGTTAGGCCGGACGACATAACCTATAAAATGATATATATATATTGATATATTTATACACTCACCAGCCCAGCATTGGTGGACAAGTAATGAGGAAGGCGAGCAACCAAACGCCAAGAATCATTAAGAGGGCCAATCGCTTGCAGCGCCACTTTTTGGAATATGTCAACGGTTGTGTCACTGCAAGATATCTAAGAGTAGCCAGGGGAAAGCGGGGAAAGTGTGGAGAAAGTAAGTAAGAGTAGGGAGTAGCGAGTACGAGCAGAAAGCAATAAAAAGGAGAGTAAATGAAAACAAAAGCGATGCGGCATATTGTTTATAAAGCTGTTGACTAACGTTCCCTAGCAAACAGCATGGTGCAGGGTATATGGCGTCAACAAGAAACTTGGAAATGCCATTAAAATGTAATTGAAACTTCCAACAAAAGCATCGGGCTCTACGTACTACTACTACACTGAGAGAAACGTACCGGTGAGTTCAATGCAAAACACACTAAAATTTCTTTATTTATTTATTTATCTTGGTAGATTATATCCTAGAGCTACAAGGTCCCTATAATCCGGGGCAGAAAAAACTTTAAAGTAAAATTTAGCTTTAATTTAAGTAAGAAATTAAATAGATCAACATTCCTTTAACTGAGTGGAGAAAGACTCTTTTATATAATACTTCTTTTAGCGATATATTTTGAGTAAAATTTGGCATTAATTTAAGTTAAAAATGCACTAGATAGATGAATAATTAGCTGAGAAGTATTTAAAACAATCTGCTTGGCTTTTATTTAAGTAAGAAGTTGACTTGTTTTAAGCCTAATTAGCTGAGAAATGTGTGAAACAAACAGTTCTAAATTCGGTCTCTTTTGGCTCTACTTTATTCTTAATTCTTAAAGGGATTAATCCAGAAAACTTAAACCAAGACTTATATTCAATGAGGGTAGATAGTCTTTAAAATAATCCTAGAAACTTTGCACTTAAAACAAGATTTTTATTTAGATGAGGGAAAATGGATAGTCCTTTAAATAATCCCAGAAAATTACATTTCAAGCAAGATTTTAATTTAGTTTAGAGACAAATGGATAATATATAAATTCTAAAGAAAAGTATTGCTAGAAACTTTGCACTTAAAATAAGATTTTTGTTCAGATGAGGATAATGGAAAAATGTATCTTTAAAATAATCCCAGAAACTTTCCACTTCACTCACGACTTTTATTTAGTTGAGTGAAAATTGAAAGTATTTAAATTCTAAAGAAAAGTAATTCTAGAAACTCTGCACTTAAAACAAGATTTTTTTTCTTAATTGAAGCAGAGTGGATAATACTTAAATTCTAAGGAAAAATTGGATTAAACGCAGTCACAAATTCTGGGAATACCAGGAAAAATGTGCTTAAACTGGAATTTAAATTAGGTTCGCGTCTTTTCTTTGAGTGCACTGAGTACTGCCCACCCACAATTTCGCAATTTCACTGTCTTTCTGTCCGTCCGTCTGTCCGTCTGTCGGGTTGTGTTGGTTTGTTGGATCCTTTTCCAGTACGCGAACTCGTATTGTATTGTTTTTATCCGCCCGCCCACGCAGACACACACACAGAGAGAGAGACAGGGAGGGAGGGAGGGAGGGAGGGAGAAAGCCACGTTAAGGTTGGCTTTTGAGCTGTATGCACAGTATTTGCACCTTTTTATGCGTTGGTGACGTCAGGCGGCTCCTCAGGCTCCTCCGGCCAATGAATTGTCTCTCTTTTATACGAAATGAATTAAGGTACTATAACATAAAAACAAAATTAACGAGTTTGTTGGCTAACCGAGGGAATACCTAACATTTACATATATATCCAAGTCTCTATATATATATCTGTATATATCTGTATAAACACATATATCTAGCACATTAGCAGACATATCAAAATTACTGCCACATATTCATAATTCTTTATGCGACTCTATTTCACAGTGTTTACCCATTCCTCCGTATTCCTCGCTGTGGAACACTCCCCGACTCACCTGTCCAGGCTAATGGCACATAAACTAAGTATCGATGCCGTACAGAGCATTATATCGAAGCTAATCCAGATATCACAGAGCGTCCAGCCCAGCTGCCAGGTGCCTGTAACAGTAAGTAAAAGTGAAAGTACCTTTAAAATGAGTAGTGAAAGTATGACGAATTTTTTAATATACTAGCGAATCTTATTAGCTTTAAAATATCTTTAGGTTTTTATTCAAAATCTTCTTTTAAACATAAATTTATTTAGAACTTTACAGGTGGTTTCCTAAGACCTTTCTTTCTGCCTTATAAAAAAAAACAGTTTTTCATATGAAAATACTAAAAGAAAAGTTCGGCTAAAGACATTTTTAATTTTTTACAGGGTGTTTCCCAATACATTCTTTTAATCTAAAAAAATATTTTCATTAAGCAAACTCATATATATACATATATTTATAAGCAGAATTTCAATCAGTTTCACGTTTAGTCTATAAATTAGAAGACCCCCAGAAAGAAAGGTTCAGCTTGAGACATATTTAGTTAGGATTTTATAGGTGGCTTTTCCTAAGACTTTCCTTCTGCCTAATTAAAAATATTATTTAATATAAAATCAAAGCATTTACAAGCAAAATTTCGATGCATTACAAATTTAGTCTCCAATTGAAAACACCCTGAGAAAGTGCAATGGAAAAGTTCATCTAAAGGCTTATTAAGTTAGGATTTTATAGGTGGTTTCCCAAGACTTTCTTTCTGGCTAATAAAAAGCAGTTTTCAATATAAAATCCACATATTTACAAGCAGATTTTCAATGCATTACAAACTTAGTCTCCAAGTGAAAACACCCTGAGAAAGTGTATGAAAAGAAAACACTAAAAGTAAAGTTATCTTTGGCGCGCCAAAGTTTGGCCAACTTTTGAAACTTGAGCCTGAAATGAAATGAAATGTATTTATTTTTATTTGATCACCTTCTGCGGTGCAATTAGGTAAATAATAAGGACCAAGGATATAATAAGGACTATTAAGTGAGGGGCTCCTTATGGCAGATTTGGCATACAAACTTTTGTTTGTATTTATTTAATTAAAGAGATTTGCTTTTCTTTGTGCTAAATTAAAGAGAATTTTCGTTGGAAATTCTGAAATTTGTTGCTGACTCATCAAAGTTTAACTATTTGTGAAACATTTTCAAAATAGTTTTCCCACTGCGACCAATTTATCTACTCTTTTCTATACACTAAAGGGTTGAAGCACTTATTTTTTTTTTTTTGCATTTTTATGAAGCGGAAAAAGTTCTTGAAGGGGCAAAAAGTTTTATAATTGGGAATTTGGGGAATTATGAAGGTATGTGACTTGTTTTTTTTTTGTTTTCGTTTCGGGGCAGCACACCTATAAAAGTATGCAAGTATTTGTAATATGAAGAAAACAATTACCTTTTGAGCTGGGGGCTTTTGAATATTTTACGGAAATTGTTTAAAAAAATTCCATAATGCGGCTCAACTCGAAGAAATGCGGCTTAAAATGGGCAGGGTATTTTTTTTTTTTTTGTTGTATTTTTTGGTATTGTTTTAAGCAGACCCCGAAGGATGCGCCAACATTCTTATGAAGCGCTCAGAGTAAATAAAAGGACTCGAATTCAAACAGGTGGAGAGCTGCTCTACTCTATAATTTAGCTCAGAATAAACAAAGGTACAGAAAGTCAAACAAATTCAAAGCTGGAGAGATGCTCTCTGACAGCAGATACTCTATAATTTATCTCAGAATAATCAAAAGGACTAGAATTCAAGGTGGAGAGTTGCTCTACAAGAGGCACTCAGACAGTAGATACTCTATAATTTAGCTCAGAATAAACAAAAGGACTCGAATTCAAACAGGTGAAGAGATGCTCTAGCTCTAAGCAGAGTCACTCAGACAGTAGATACTCTTTAATTTAGTGCAGAATAAACAAAAAAACAGAAATTCAGAGAAGTTCAAAGGTGGAGAAATGCTCTCTGTCAGCAGATACTCTATAATTTAGCTGAGATGTGGGGAGATGCTCTGGCTCTAAGCAGAGCCACTCAGACAGTAGATACTCTTTAATTTAGCTCAGAATAAACAAAAGGATTCAAAGGTGGAGAGTTGCTCTAGCAGAGACACTCAGTCCGCAGATACTCTATAATTTAGCTCAGAATAAAGGGGACTCAAACAGGTGTAGAAATGCTCCAGCTCTAAGAAAAAGAAGCAAGCCAGCAGATGCTCTATAATTTAGGGGTATTTAAAGGAACCCAGCTGGGCCATAAAAAATCTATACAGATTCTAAGGAAGCCACTGACAAAATAAATGTACATTTTTATGTCTACTAAATGTACATTTTTAAATGCTTTTCAAATTAGCTTATTTTCCGCTATTTTTCTTTTTTATTAAAAATCAATTTTATGGCAATCATAAAGTTTTCCCTTGAACAAAAATCGCGTATTTCGTCAATTGTTCTTTTATTGTTTTCATTTTTCACACTGTTAAAACTGACATTAATTTTGTGTCTTTCTTACAGAAAGTCGATTTATTTGGCTACAAAAGGCCAAAAGGTGTCAATTTAGTTAGCCGTTTTAATGCTAAAATATCACTTAGTCTCTCTACTATTCATTTTATAAAGAGTCTAACAAAATCTCTTTCGAAGAGAGCACAAACTTTTGGCTTGAAAACATGCCAAAAATATTGAGATGGACTCTCCCCGTTTTCTTGCTTCAATAATTGAAGAACTAATTTAATAAATTTAATTTAATTATGGCCAAAACTTGTCATTTAATCAGCCTAATGTATCATTTAACAACCAAACTATTCATTTTTAAAAGAGACTACGAAAAACTCTTTCCCAGAGGGGAAAACTGTTAGTGAAAAACTGCCAAATTTTGACATGGAATCGCCGCCCGTTTTACTGCTTAAATTGTGGAATAATTAATTTAATTACTTTAATTAATTCATACTTACCGACGACGTGTACAGCCACTGCGGGGGGCATCACGAAAATGCCGACAAGCAAATCGGCAACCGCCAAACTCATCACAAAGCAATTTGTGACGGTGCGAAGTCGGCGAGTGGTTAAAACCGCTAAAATAACTAGCATATTTCCAATGACGGTTACCAAAATTAGTAGTAGAAAAACCGCCGCCGCTAAACTCTTGGGCCACGCCATGCTCTTCATATAGGAATTCATTATTTATATTTCATTCAAAATTAATAGAAATAAATTATTCTATTATTATTCATTTTGATGTGTTTGCTTTGTTTTTGTTCTGGCTTGTTGGTTAATTTTAGTTTCAGCATTTTAAATTTATATTTAGCCGTTCAACGAGTCTACCCAGCCACAATAATTAGCCTAAAAAAAAGAGGAATTTTATTTTAGAATTAATTATAATTATGGGAGTTGATTTACACCATATTTAGATATAGAAAATAATATTTTAAAAATAGTAAACAAAATTCTAAGCGGCTAGCACCGAACATTATGTACCCTTCAAGCGGGTATATGAATTTGAAAAAAGTATTAATTCTGCCTAGGGCAGCTATAGAATATAGTAGTCTGATCTTGTTTAGAAAACACATTTCTAGAGCAAATTTTAATAGTCTCTCCTAGGGTATAAAAACTATATTTTTTCTACACTTAAATTAGCCAGTTATCGGCTTAAATATATAGTTATATAGTCTAAAGTTAACCCATTTATTTTGAACGATTATTTCAGCAGCTGGCAGCTATAGAAGAAAGTCTGATTATGTTAAATTTACTAGTTAGAAAACACATTTCTTGAGAAAGCTATAATACCCTCTTTTAGAGTATAGAAACAATATTTTTCGAACCCTAGAATTAGTTAGTTATCGGCTTAAATATATATTATTTTTAGTATCTGGCTGTTGCTCAATGGTTGGGTATTTCGACACACCTTTTAAGCAAACATAAAACGCAAACATTTCGTTAGCCGTTTTTGCATATTTGCAACTGAGAAATCAGCGTAACGTAAGTTCTTTTTTTAACTTTTTAATTATTTCGAAATTCTCGAATAACTTTTAAAGTCTCGCTACAAATTTTAAATACTTTTTCACACATGGCGAATATTTTTAAAATATTTTATTTAGTATTTATTTGTGGTAATTTGAGATTGTTTTATATGGCAAACCTAACTAGTTACACCCAAATGAAGCACAACAAACAAATAATAAATAAATAAATAAATAAAAGAAAATGAAAGAAATGTTTCTTATGCAGCTGCTGCTGCTGTTAGCACACGTTGATTACAAACTGACAGATCAACTTTTTTTGTTGACGCTGGAACTGAACGCAGTCAACGCTGCGTATGAGCAATATAATTATGCCCTTGCAGTGGGCATAGTAACTATGCCATCAGACGTGTAAAGGTGATATATTCAAGCTTACAAAGTATATATTTGATTGATCAGGGGAATGAGGTGAGTCGATGTAGCCACCTGTCTGTCTGAGGTAAATAAATAGTGGCTTGAAGTCTTCTCCTGTTTGCAGGCAGCACATTTGTCTGAATCTAACCAATTTGACTACTATATAGCTGCCATTGGAACAATCAGTCAATTTTCTAGTAGTCTGCAAGAGTATGCAGTCTTCGGTGTGGCGGGGCTACCCTTTCTTTATATTTTTTTTGCTATTGGCGGCTAAAGTACACACAGAATCCAGCAACAACGTAGGAAAATTCTTTAGCATTTTAGAGCTTTTTTTTCTTGTGTGTTTTTTGGAATTTTTATTATTATTTTTAGCCTTATTTAAACGCGGCGCGCACACACATTTGTTGCCAGTCTGTTTGGAAAATATTTCAAAAAAATATTGTAAATAATTCCAATAGATTCGACAAGAGCTGAGAGGCAAAAATAATGATATCAAAAGCCAATACTTCGAAAAGCATTAAAAATTATTTTCATTTTGTCTAACAAAGTTGCAACAATAAAAATCAAAATTTCGACGTTTTTTGATGAGATCAAATTATTTGTATACTCTGCAAAAAAAACTGATAAAAATACATTTTACATATGCTTTCATACATTTCGAATAAATTATATATTTTATAATCAATCACTGATCAGAATCTAAGCTGTTCGATTCGGATTTTCTATATAAATTTTGTAGCTTTCCAGCTTAGAAATTGGTTGATTTTTTAAATTATTATTTAATTATTACTTACTACATTTAATTTAGAATTTTAAGTAGTTTTTTTTTGTATTTTGGTAACAAACTGTTGAGGCTAAGCGCATTTTCACTTTGACAGGAAATAACCCGGAAAATGGTCGAAAGTTTCCACAGACTGTTAACTGTTATCATCAAATTAATTGATAAATTATATCAGTTGATTATGGGCTTAATTGCGAGATTGACATGTGTCCCTTTCCACATTTATTTGGCCTTTACTCGCAGTTATTATTTTTAGACACCGTTTTAGACACATTTACGCACATAATACGGGCATAGATAGATATAGAGAAATTGATTCCATATGTGAGATTAATTATAATACTTGTATTTTCATTTGTTGCATAGAATTTTTGATGGGAATTCTTGTATTTATATTGAAAAGTTTATTCAAAATTCTTCTATTGTTTTTTTTTTTTTGTATTTCTTTTGGCCAACCTAGCGCTAGGACGCGTCGCGTACGACTAAAATAATTGTGGCCCGAACACAGCACATTTTCTCTAATTTTCCCAAACGCTTTTCACTTGGTCTTTGTTAACTTTTCGCCTAGTGCTGGCCTTATTATCGTCTATACACACACACATTTATATATATATATATATATATATGTATGCATGTGTTTAATTCTGACAGGCAAAATTATTTGGTCTAACCTGCAAACGCTCCTTGCTTAATTATTAAGTTAATTAAAGGCAGTTTGCTGCTGCAGTTAAGGCAAAGGGGATATTTTATCCAAGATTTTAGAGCAACTAAAATAATTAATAAATTATAAAAATATTTAAAAGTTTCTCTTAATTATTTTTTTAATTTCAGTAAACTTTGTGCTTGTGCTTGTCACTTAAAATAAATCTAGAAAATGATTTAGAAATGTTTAATTAATTTTTTTTATTTATTTTGACTAGATATTGAGTTCCTTTTGCCGCCTAAATTACCTCTAACTAATATAGACGCTCATATTAGTTTTAGTATTTGCCGAAAGCCCACATAGTAATACTCTGCTCTCACATGAGTCATGCCTTTGTTTACTAGTGAATTTTTTATTTTATGCCTATTTGTACGTTGATTAACAAACAAGAGCTAAACGATATTAATTAAAGCAAGCCAGAATGGTCTTTTCTGTTGCTTCGGCCTACTCACCTGCCCAATACCCTCTACACAGAGTGTAGGGTATATTGTAGGGTATAATTGCAAAGAAAGAGACACATTTTTAGCTAAGGATTTAAGGTATTTATTTGTCAAGATAATAGCCTAATAAATAGAAGGGAATTGTCTAACCCACAGAGTGTAGGGTATTTCAAAGTACAACTATTCTTAACTTAACAAAAAAAGAGCTTTTTTTTGGATAGTTATCTGTTCAGATAATTGTTGAAATTGCCTATCAATCTTCTATATACTGATATAGTTTTTTTATGAGTTTAGTACGGAGATTTATGTCTTTCAAGATTGTATGTTTCTTCAGTTCTTAGACTTAATTAAATTAGTTTAATTTTAATATATATATATATGTATATCTACTTATTAATAATACAAAATCTTAATACCTTAGACTGGAAAAACGTATTTTTAAATGTAATAATTATGTGCATTATCGTCTTGGCTTTTACTCTTTGGTTAATACTTGAGGCTTACTCCTGATAGCATCTTTTATAGAACTAATCCGAATTTCTAGTCTAATTTATACCCTAAGAATATTACATTTAATTATAAAAGAATTAAGCCGATTCTATATCCATTTATAAATGAATTCAGAGAATTTCCACTGCAACTCCTGCAGATAGTTGGTCAGATATAGCCGATATAGAATCGGGGCCTTGTGCTACATGCGCTGAATCACACAGCCTTTGAAAGAATTCATCCTGACGTCGATTTCCCCTTCCTCCAGCTGTAAATTAAATAGAAGAGAATAAGGTTTAGTTCAGAGAATATATAGGGTATATCCTTGGCCTAGCATACCTCATCAAAGGCATAAATATCCTGGTAACACGAGGGCGATATACAGCGTCTCAGGCAGTTCAGCTTGGAGACCATCGCTGCATTTAGGTTAACACACCGAGAATTTTGACCACAGGCTAATTCGTAATCATGATAAGTAATTTCCTGGAAATGAAGAGTAAACAATGGAAATTTATGCTATGCTTGGGAAAAATCAATAAATTATGTTGCTATTAATTTACTTACATTTTTACTGGTCTCCTTGTAAGCGTATTCCGGAAAATGAAACGTAGCCGCCTTGGACAGGGGTCTATCATTTCTGGGATTTTCCGCAGCAGCAGCGCATAAAATTAAATTTAATGCACAAATTGAGCAAAATAAACGAAGTATTCGAATAAAACGCAACATTATTATTATTGTTTTATCAATTTTCTGAATTTTCTCAATTATCAGCTGTGCCGAGCAATGTTATTGCGTGAAGAAACTCAGGAATATTTTTTATATTTGGTATTTTTCTTAACAGAGGGTTGGTTTTTCGGCAACAGCTCTGTTAACTTAACAGAGCTAGGTTATGTTTAAAAGAAAACCGTTACTAAAAGCTTGGGGTGGATTTTCTATAAGGATTATACCCACCTGAGACAGTGAATAAGGTGAATACTTTACTCCCTTTTCTACAGTCAGAAAACAGAGTTTTATTTAAACATTTATAGATTTTATTTACACATATTTAATTTTCGACATAAATACGAGAAGATTACACAATAAAATAGCATTACACAGACCCATTTAAGCATAAATCTAAGAAAATTTACGAGCTACCCTTACAGAGGGTATTACAACTTTCACATAGGAAGAAGCAATGAATATAAATGAATTATACAATTTTCCAATGCATTTTCCAGTCAGCAAGGGTATTAATCTTCGGTGTGCCTACCAGTTTTATTCGTGTGAATAGTATTTCTATCGTTAGGAATACTGGGACGAAAGTTAAATGATTTAGAGAGAGCGTTTGAATACAGAGAAAAGGTAATCTAAATAGTTTTCCAATTTAAAATTGATTTTATCAATTTGTTCAGGAATAATATATTAATATAATACAATTAAGTGTAATTAATTTAAACAAAAATATATCTAAAATCACGGAAGAGTTTGAAGATTGCAGTTGACTTTTAAACTGAAAAGCATAAATAATAAATACATAAAAGGTTCGAGAGAATGTGAGAGAATTCGGGAAAATTTCAAAAGAAAATTATACTGAACTCTTCAAGCAGTATAACTGGAGAATAGAGAAACCAGAGAGAGGGAGAAACTCCTTTAAACATATTCCTCAGTGCTCTTAAGCATTCTCTGTATCTCTGCTGCCTGCTGCTCCTGTTGACTGGAGGATTTGCGGGTCAGAGAATTGGGTCGATCAATCGAGCCTCGAATGGTGTAATGTGTGGTAGGAGGCATCGAATCACTGTGCTTATATTTCAGAGCACTTCGATGGCAAATGCCCAATCTGTGAAATTTATCGGCGATTATTATTGATTAATCGGTTCTTTCTTTGCAGAAACTCACTTGGACAGCAAAGTGTACAAATCCTGACGATATTGAGAGGTTAGAATCGCATATAGATAAGGATCTGCACAGGAGTTCAAAGGATAAAAGAATACCAACAATATCTTCGACTTGGTCACGTTGATCAATGGATAGCCGGCCAAGGCTGTTAGCCCGAAAAATGCAATTGGCGCCCAACAGGTGAAGTTTGTGAAGACCTGCAAGAAAAGGTAGGAAAAATAGTAGTAAATTTTAATACTTTTTCTTATTTCTCTTACCAATAGTGCCATTTTTTTGGCTACGCTCAATTCGCCGGGATTATTCTGACGTGCATTGCGTGTTTCATGGCCGAGTGAGAGATATATCTGGGCATAGCATATGGCTATAATGGAGAAGGCCATGAAATTGCAGGCCAAAATCATTATCAAATATACCGAATCGTATACGTCGCGTTTCTCAAAGGGTAAGCAAATACTGGAATTAAAGAGAATTGATTAATTAAGTGAGGAGAGAGCTCCTGATTCTATGCCCCTGCAGAGCTATACCCTTGAAAGATATAGTAGTTCGATCCCATGACCTTCCAGTCTGGAAGATGCCTCTGCGAGGGCTAGAAATATAGTCGTATCTCACTCACCTGGTCGATGAGTAGTTACTAATGCCGAATAAAGGCAGGGATGACATAAATATCGAGTAGATCCAACCTGCCAGCATAATGCCGGCTGCAAAACGCAGTTTTATACGTTTATTCAGATATAATGCATTAGTTATGGCAAACCAGCGTTCAATAGTGATGACAGTTAGCGTAAAAACCGACAAATGGCTAGCGAAAACGGTTAGAAAACCCGCCACTTTGCAGCCCAGGCCTAAATTAAATTCATTTTTTAATTGTATTTAAGCCAAAAATAAAATAATCCTCTAACCGTATTGCCAATCAAAGGCATAATTAAAGTATTCGCCCATGGAATGTGCGTCGATTGAGGCTATAAGCAGCAAATAAAGGCCCAAACATAAATCCGCAAAGGCTAAATGGCACATAAGAAATCGAGGCACCGATGGAGTGTCCGATCTGTAAAATTCATAATTAATTAAGGGAAATAATTAAGGAAAATCAATTTAATTAAAGAGAAACCCACTTTATAGACAGCAGAACTGTGAGTACGGCCACATTGCCTATAATAGCCAGGCCAACAACTATCCAAACAGCTATGCGCAGCCACTGATAGCCCATGACATCCTCACAGGGATTCAGGGCATTCGGCATGGGGTAGCACTCCACGTGGGGTTTTCTAAAAAATATATAAGACTAGGTTCAATTTTGACCAAGTTAAGGCAGTTTAAAAGGTTCTGTTAAAGCTAAAAAGCTGGTAAGATTCAAACGGCTTAGCACTGACCTAAAGGTAAAGTTTCCGCAGTATTCAGCCAGTTGATCATCCTCCGGATTTATGGTGATTTCCTCATGAAAAAATCCAACATTATTTAGTGTCGCATCAGACAAATAATCATTGGAATTGGGCGTGGCCTCGCCCATTTCATTGATTAATAAATCATTATTTTCAAAACCATTATGCATATTCACTATATATCGCCTATAAATATATGAAAAGAGATCAAATCAGTTTTCCCATATGAACCTATTACACCCACCTAACACTGCTATGGGGCTTATCCTCCTCTTTCTTCCGGGATTTTATAATCTTGGGATCATTATTGCACTGCTCCCGCCATTTCTGCAGTTCCTTCATGCGCTGGGCGTGCATTTGGGGATCGTGTCTGGACGGGAATTGAAATGCACAGCAGTGGAAGGAGTGCGTCAAATGGGCTCTCTGTAAGCTCTGGAATAAGGCAAAAATAATAATAAATTACCTAAAATAGAGCAGGGAATATAAATCCTTACCTGAAAGTTGTATATGGACGGAATCGTTTTCAAGGTATGCGTATTTATTATATACAAAGCCTCGACAGTCTGCAGTCCAGCGGCTGGCAGACGGACTAGCGAGGTGCTTGAGAGATCACTATATCATTTTTTAGAGAAATTATTATCATAATTATTATACTAATTATTCTTTTTTTCTACTTACAGTTCGGTTATATCGACAATACCAAGGAAAGCATTTGGATGAAGCGCGGTAAGTTTTCGATTATCCTTTAAAGATCTAGAATCAGAAGATATATATATAATGATGAATTTCAGCTTTGTTGGGCATAATTTACAGTTTGGCTATCTTGGAACCCAGAAAGGCCGAATCATCTATATAGGCTATGTCATTATTTGCTAGGACACTAGAAGAGAGGGAAGAGAGTATTATTTTTTTTGAGGTTAATTAAAGATTTCTACTTACAATTGAGCAGTCTTCACTTTGATTGATTTAGAATCAATTCGAGAAATTTGATTATTATCGAGATCTCTATAGAAAGGAATATAAATTAGTATAATTTATATAAATAAACAGAGCTTCTATACTAACATCATTTGTAGAATATTATGGGGAGGTAAGTGCGTAAGATCCGGCACGCGGGTTAATCCACTATTTATTATGCGTCTATAAAAAACGGGAAAAATATGAAAAAAATATGAAATTAAGGCGCTTAAAAGGATTCAGAGAAAACAGCTTTAAGCCGCTTTAAAACTTGTTTTAAACTAAAGTAATTCATACACTAAGAGCAGCCTTGTGGCTCGCATTAATTCCAGCCTACTTGCTGCAGCTCATTTGCTATAAGGCTAAAAATACTTAAAACTATAATTAGACTTTGTTCCGCTTACATACTTAAACAAATGCTTTAATTAATTTTACTAATTAATTTTATTTAATTTAATTTTAACTCACATAATATCAATGGTTTCCGAAATGCCCTCAAACACATTTTTGGAGAGGAATGTTAATTTTGGTGCATGTGAAATGTAGCTGAAATAAATATAAAAATTAATAGTTAATTATTAGTAGTATTTAAATTAATATTTAATTAAAAAAATTAATTAAAAATACATACATAGTGCGCAGCACTGTTAGATTGGAGAAAGCACTGTCTTCTATGGCCTCCAATTG
The DNA here is from genome assembly GCA_018150835.1 of Drosophila repletoides. NCBI lineage: Eukaryota > Metazoa > Arthropoda > Insecta > Diptera > Drosophilidae > Drosophila > Drosophila repletoides. The sequence continues at coordinate 1,698,782 of JAECWQ010000202.1, forward strand.
CAGGCAGTCCGTAAAAGCGCTATAAAAGCAGAGGAAACATTGCAAAATTAGGCACATAATTGAGTCAATTGATCAATTAATTAATATCCTTACACATCCAGTAAAGTGGCTGCATAAACCTTCAATCCCACTGAACGTAGCCGAGGCAAACCCGCCGAGGCAATTGTTAATCTTTGCAGCGGCAACTTAAGGGTTTGTGGCACGCGTTTCAGCGCTTCACCCTCGCAGCGGCATTCGACTTCACTCTACGAATTACAGTTGATTTTAGATAGAAAAAAATATTTTTGAAATATGCAAAAATATCACAGATTATTTGAGTATTTTTGAATTTTTTTTTAGAATTTTCATTAATTTATTAGAGCCAGCTAAAAATTAAAAAGTTGAATTGAAAAGTTGTTAAGACGCGTCTGCAAATTATCTACGATTGTAGTACTACAAAATTGGTAATATAAAAAGAAAAAAATATTTTTAAAATATGCAAAAATATCATGGAATATTCAAGTATTTTTGGTTAATTGTTTAAACTTTTCATTTATTATTTAGAGTCAACTAAAAACTAAAAAGTGGACTTGAAAAGTTCATAGCACGGGTGTCTATTTCTAGAATAGTAGTAGTGTAAAATATAAAAAAAAAATATTTTTAAAATATGCAAAAATATTATAGAATATTTAATTTTTTTTTTTTTGTAATTTTTTAGAATTTTCATTAATTTATTAGAGTTAATTAAAAATTGAATTGAAAAGCCGATAAGACGCGTATTCAAATTCTATTTTAACAAGCGTTGCACTATAAAATTATTAATGTATATAGAACAAAATATTTATTAAATATCAGAAAATATTAGAGAATATTCAATTATCTTTTAATTATTTTTTAAAATTTAAATTATTTTATTAGAGCCAACTAAAAATTAAATAGTTGAATTAAAAAGTAAATACGAAGATTAAACAAATTTTATTTCTACGTTTGTAGTATTATAAATTTGGTTAAATATATAGAAAAAATATTTATTAAATATGAAAAAATATCTAGAATATTTAAGTATTTTTTAATTATTTTTCTATAATTTTCATTAATTTATTAGAGCCAACTAAAAGCGTAGAATTATCTCTATTGATAAGCTGCGTGGGTTAACTTACTTTTTACTTTCTATTTTTGACAGAGAACAGTCTCTGTTTTCATCTGGGTTTTCCCTAATTCGTTAATAAATATTTATTTCTGTTATTTAATGATTATTTAATAATACATTGTTTTAATTTCAGAACTAGCTAATTTAATTCTTAGTTTAAATATTAATAATTTTGCTTTGTAAATAAACGAAAATTCTATTTGCGCAATTCCACTATTCCACAGCTATGAAAGAAAAGCTTTCAAAATTTTCATTTTCCGCTAAATTAAACACACATCTGTGCCGATATATATACATCTATATATATATATATATTTATATATCTCTGTAATAAATCAATCAATCGCGTGCATCTGTTTATAAAATGTCAGTGTATGTCGGTTTCGGTTTGGTTTTTATTTTGTTTTGAGAGCCGTAGAAATACACTGCATTATTTTTATGAAAATATCATATTTAAAATTTATATTTAATATTAAAAAATTAAGACAAATTTTGAAGAAATTTCTCAAAAGAAATTACAGAAATGATGGAAAAGAAACTGCTTCAATTTTTCAAAGATTTTGAGGCAACTTAAATGAGGCTTGACAGACAGGCAACAGTTTTGATTGAAAGATTGAAGGAGAGAGATATGACAGCTTTGACAGGCTGTTTATACAACGTCTTTGATACCCTTTTTATATGTAGTCTTGGAAGGGGATCTGGCACTTACTTGATTAGCTGCTTCCCAGCAACAACACTTCCAGATGGAGCTATCGCTGCTGATGGCCGGCTGGGTCATTAGGACGGATGGGGTATCAGTTTCATTGCCAATATGCGTTGGTAGGGTATCCGGAAAGGCATTAAAGCCATTCTGGTTGTCATAGCAGTTGGTGCTTGAGCTATTACTTGATGCGTGTTGTGAGAGTAGCAGGAAAATAAAGAAAAATCTCAATTGAAAAATAATAGACATGCACTTCATGTTTGTTCGAAATGCACTTCAACTATTATCCCCTCTTTGCAGTTTTGCACTTTTCGCACTTGTGTGCTTCTTTCGGTTTTCCACTCTTCCACTTTTCCGTATTTTAAGCTTTTCCACGCTTACTTAGCTCCGACAAATACTGGGAGACAGGTACTCGACACTTTGTAATTTATTTAAGTGATTCCTTTGCTCCTGTTGCTCCTCGCACATAGTGTTAGCTTCCTTAAGTCACTCTGCTCCTTTCATTTGATAGCTCATTTCCACTGCGCCACTGCAAAAGCAATTTAACAATTAGAAAACTAATTCCTATAGCAGAGAAAGCCCCCCTCTACAATTTAGAACCGTTTAGAAATGAAATTTCTGTATTACAAAAGCCCCCACAATTAGTTTAGGCAACAAATTTCTCTAAAAAAGTAGACTTTTATCAGAAATTTGAATCACTTAGAAAACAAATTATTATATTAAAGAAGCCCCAACAGTTTTCAATAGTAATTATTATATTAAATAGAACAGTTTAGAATAGTTTAGAACAGATTTTGTGATTTTACAGAAAACCACTCACAAATTAAGTTTAGAAAACAAATTATGTTTTACAAAATCCCCCCAACACAACAGTGGAACAGTTGAAGTGATATTTTCAGTTGAACAGAATTTTAATTTCCAGTTAAAATAAAATGTTTATTTTCGCAGTAAGTGAATTTCATATACCCTGTAAAGCAGTATGAAGCAGGCATCTGCGACCTGTTAAAGAATATATATAACTTCAAGTTGGTCTAACTGTTTCCTTTACTTTTGAAGTGGCCAGAAATGTTTTGAATAATATTGTTGAATTATAGAAAATTAGCATTAAATTAATTAATTTGTTAAATAAATAAAATACTTTTTTTTATATGTATATTTTTTATGCAATACTTGTTTATTAAATGAGGCAACAAATTGATTTGTAGCTCAAATTTTCTAAGCAAATTAAATTGAAATTTAAATCAAAGAATACAGGAGATTATGCCCAACTTTTAGGTACTCCTTAAATGAAGTTCAGCATAGGGTATATTATGGAAGTTGCATAATCTCGAAAACAATAGACAATATAAGCGGCGCATGTCAATATTTCAATAATATATATATTTACTATATAAATATATATGTAGATATGTACGAAGTCTCGAAGAGAAAAAAAAAATACAATTTTGCACCTATTGATAAAGCTGTGAATTAAGAGCTCACGTATGGACGACTGGATTGATTTTTCAATTTATACAGAGTTATGGTACGATACGATCCGAAATCGAAGAAATTTATTCAGAAATTATAAAAGCAAACGAAGCGAGCAAACAAAATTTTTGGCAATTGAAAGAACAAGTTAATCAGCCAGAGTTGGCCGCTACTAAGCTTTATACTAGCGTTAATTATAGGGCTAAAAAAACACTGTTGACACGTGTAGATCAATTAAATGATATTTCATTAATAATATGAATAATTGTTGTAATAATCTTATCAGCAATTGTTGTGCGCCACGAGAGATTTCCAATTCTTTTGTTTACCTTTATTTTTTACAGGCACACTCAACAGATCAGGCTACTTTTTTAATTAACATGCGCCTATATATATATAGATATATATATAGATATGCATGTGGAATCGTAAATAATAAAATCAGAGTCAGTTTATTTTTAGCCGATTTCTTAAGGTCGTAAAAGTGCTCCATTTTCAGCAACTTTGTAGCTTAATTAGAACACAAATAAAGTTTAGAGCCGTCTTATAATTAGTTAAAAGAAATTAGCCAATCATAAAATATTTAAATTAAACACGCAATTACGCATAGAAAGTTCCCGAGTTTACAGGGTATCTCAATGCCTGTGCATACTGCAGAGCGTATACCCTGTACAAATAAAAGTATCTGTGTGTACGCAGTGTATCTGGCTCTAAGTAAAACAAAGCGTAGATAGATGCTAGAAATGAAAGCGTTGCCGACAGCAACAAAGTTGTTAGCCAATTTCCTCAGTTTTAATTATCCAATATTTGTACGTTAAATATGCCGAGTTTATTGTTATTTTCCATTTCTTCTTCTGATTACACCTGATTCTAACCTGCCTAAAAAACATAGTCTGTCTGTCTGCCCGTCCGTCTGGTGAGTATAAATTTTATTAGGTGTCGTTTTTCTTTCTTGTTTTTTGTTTATTTGAATAGCAGTGAGTGTTACATATGTTTAAAGCACCTGTGAGATTTGAATATATTCAATTTTATTCATTATTCATTAAGCACCATTCGTATATTTTATTTAGACTGCAATTCTCTCGCTTAGACGTAGAAACGCCGGCGGCTTTTACACTCGGTTAGAGTACTTTTAGGGGCTATTAGCCAAGAGACTCGTTTTGCCCAGCAACTTTTAAGGGTTAGGAAAGGGTATGACACGTAGTGGGTGCCCAGCAGCTTAGGAAAGGGTATGAGATTCTACTCCTCAAACAATGCAACAAAATTGCTCAAAGTTAATTGCATTGTCTTATATAATTTTAAGGCAAATACCTGCAAGAAAAAGCTGTAAAAGGCGCGCCGAAGCTTAAATACCCTTTGAAAGTTGCTAAATTTACTTATTTAGGCCACTTGTTGCAAGGACTCGTATATAGTAGACCGATCTTGGTAACGTTTAGTTTTGCTACCTGCCTTGGCAGACATATGACATAGGGTAGCGACCCGGCCGACACGGATTTAGGTGCTGGTAAATTTCATTTGGCCAGCTCAAAATGTGAGGGATTAGTTGACATGGAAACGGACAGAAGTTGCCTTTGTAAGCTCCTCTCTCCAACCTAATCAATAATATATATGCCTGATGGATGCTTCACATTTCCAGAGAAATTTATAATACCCTCTGCAAGGGCATAACACTACGGAATTTCATACTCAACCAAAAACAAATCATTTTAATTAACCAAAAATGACAAAACATTTTTGGGTGGCTTTGTTGTAACTTTGAGCGCAGTCCAGGGGAAAAACTGTGTGTATATATGATTTGGATATAGAATATATAAATTAATTTATCATATTTAATTATTTGCTAGAAATCACAGACACTTTTACACTGCTTTCTTTAGCTGAGCTCACCTTTCTTCAGAGAGCCAACTATAGCTTGAATTTTAACTGGAGAAAAAGTAGTTAATTATAGAACAGTGCAGAGCCGCATTAAATAGCACGGTTCATTTTGCAAAACTTGAATAATTCGGCCTAAATCCGTGGCATGTCGCGACTTTATGCACCTGTTGAATAAAGAGAACTGAACGTAACTGAAATCAGTGTTTGGCTGTTAAGAGCAGCTCCAGTTGAAACCGGAAATCGGAGCAGGCTACGCGCAAAATAAAAGCGTAATGAGACGCGGTCGTTGGCTAACACACGAATGGCTAAAACCGAGTGAAATGTGTGTGGAGAGGCTGGCAGGCATTATGAAAAAAAAGCTTCGGAAAGCTAAAGCTAACAGCAGTTAACGAAACAATTCAATATGCTTCTCCGTTGTCTACGGTAAAAAGCTTTCGACGCCTACCTGGATTTCCGAATTCGGATTTCGGTTCTCGGTTCTCGGTTTTTTGGGTCAGCTTGAATACCCCCCATTTACAAAAAAGGGAGTATAGCAAGCCTTTGAATGTCTCAAATTTTGGAATATCATAAATAATCTGAGCTAAAATCAGAAACACACAAATTTCGAACGAATACGTTAAACCTCCTCCAAAATCAAATCCCGATCTTTATTTAATTACTTAAGAACCAACCACCAGGAAAAAGAAAAGATCAAAACTCTTTCCAAGATGAATATGAGCTTTCAGTTTAAAAAGGATCATTCATTCGAAAAGCGGCGCGCCGAGGGTGATAAAATACGCCGAAAATATCCTGACCGTGTTCCCGTCATTGTCGAGAAGGCCCCGAAGACACGTCATGCCGCTTTGGATAAGAAGAAATATTTGGTGCCCAATGATCTGACAGTGGGACAATTCTACTTTCTTATACGTAAACGCATAAATCTACGACCAGACGATGCTCTCTTTTTCTTTGTGAATAGCATCATTCCGCCCACATCGGCATCCATGGGTCTATTGTATCACGAGCACCGCGACAAGGACTACTTCCTCTACATGGCCTACTCCGATGAGAACATCTATGGCCAACAGCAGCAGCAGCAGCAGCAGCCGCCGCAGCAGCAGCAGCCGCAGCAGGAACAGCAACAGCAGACGTAGTGTGTCCATTATACTAAATTGCCGAATCGATCTGGCGTCTTTTAGTTGCTTAACTTATAAAAATTATAGTTGATCATTAAACATAGAAAAAGTAGTGCCGAGTTTAAATTCAATCAACAACTATGAATAACGTGGACACATCTGGTAATTACATATAAATTTAGAGTACTATCGATATATTAAGATACTATCGATCATTGTATACTATCATTGAACTGGATGAATACCAGCTTAATCGTTGTTGTCGACCTAGTTCCAATTCTTCCGACTTGTCACTCCATCGACAGCTATGAAGCTATAAATTTAGAGTACTATCGATATATTAAGAGATTATCGATCATTCTATACTATCATTGAACTGGATGAATAGCTGTTTAATCGTTGTTGTCGACTCAGTTCCAATACTTCCGAATTGTAATTCAATCGACAGGTATGAAGCTAAAATTTTAGAATACTATCCATATTTTAAGATACTATCAATATCGATCATTAAATTGGACTAATACCACTTTAATCCTCGACTCAGTTCTGAATCTTCGTAATCTTTGTAATTCGATAAACATCTATGAATGATTATTTGTTTCATTGGGCTAACAGTTCCCATCCTATCTATATCCCACACTATCCGATAATTCGCATATAAACTATATACATAATTTGTTATACATTTTAGTTGGATATTTTTCATATCGTATTGCTTATAAATACAATAAACAATAACTAAACGACTATGCAAGCTGACTGAATGCTATATATCTATATTTATAAAAACACCAACAAAAAACGAAATTTAATTAGCAAGTTAGCGTGAATACGAAAACTATCACCCAGAAATTAAGCTAAACTCGTTTGTCATTTGGACGACATTGTTATGAGAGTATGCATAAGACAGGGTATATAATTGTTGACTATTGTTGCATCTAGCTATACCAAAGAGTAGTTAAGGTTTCGGTTTGGTTTTCTGATTTTTAGTGCTTTGAATACATTTTCCATTTCAATAACTTAGGCGAACCATTTCATTCATTTGCGCCAAGCATTTAGATTTACTGCAGGCAAGCTGGGATCATCACAGAATATCATATTATTGCTAAAAGAAGAAAAAGATGATTTAAAATCATGTTTAACCTTATTCATGGTTATCAGCTTACCCTGGAAAATCGGCACGTACAAAAGCGGCCATAAGCACTGCCTGCAGTGTCAAATGATCCGCATTATCACAAATCAGACGGGCCATGCTCGCCTTGCGTATCTCCTGCAATTGGTCGTTTCTAAATGCAGCGGGATTAGTTTTACTGTCATATTCATAGAAGTAGCGATCTCCGTGCTTGAAGCGTGCAAACTGATCGGCTATAATCTCTGCAAAAGTAATGCCCACAATACCATCCTCAACAGCCTTTTCCAGCAGACCGCCCACCCATAGATCGATGTCATCTGGTGTGCGATAGACACGCGACAGTTTTTCAGCAATCTATGGAAAGAAAAACACCCATTAGATTAGGTTTCTCTTTACTTCCCCGATAAATTGACTCACTTCCTTTGGAAATTGATCAAAATTACGCAGCTTTGGAGCTCCCATCACTTCGAGGTAGGCATTATAGGTGCGCAGACCTTGATCGCGACCGCGTTGTATATTAATTGCAGCCAAATCCAAGCCAAAGGGATTATCGCCGCGAAACAGAAATCTGCTGAGCTGTAACCGATAAATATATAATTTTGATCCGTTAAAATCCGTTAAGTTACTCACGCCTTGGGTAATAGAACTATCCACTTGTTGCATAGGCTGTGTGTAGAGCGTGCGCAGCATATCATCGTAGAAGTCACGTTTTCGCATGCGAGAAGGATTGAACATAACATCTGGAATATTTATAACTTCATCGCGTATGCGGAATTTGCCATCAACACTGGAAAGATTGGGGAATTCAATAAGAAACTCTCACATTTTGCCTATTAGCTACGTTGTTTCACCTAGAATGACCCATTCGAAAAGCAGCACCGGAGAACTCATTCGTAATAGCCGGATTAACGTCAACATTGTAATCGCTGGAATATCCATGCTGGCGAGGCATCAATCCGAATCGTTTCATTTGCTTCAGTCCAATGACCGCTGGCAAATACTCATTATAGGTAATGTGCTGCAGTTCGGCAATTACGATGCGCCGTGCCTCCTGATAAAGCCATTCATCGGTTGCTGACGGATTTAACTCAGCCAGAATATTGGCAATACGATTATGTTCCCGGGCAAAAACAATTTGTAACGTTATCAGCGAAATAATTTGATTTGTTCGACCATCACCAGACTTGAAGCATGATTTGCCAGGCTCTGAGCTACCACAGGCACTCTTATCCTGCGTCAGAGGCAATAGTTCACGGCCAAAATCATTAAACATGTGCAAGCGTCCACCACGGAAAGTCCTGAGATCACGTGCAGCTTCCTCATTGGACCCATAAACCGGCGAGGCATCCAAAAAGTGGGTTACCTTGCTCCGTTGCTTGCCATAGCTCAACTGACAGTCCGGACTGGGTACCAGGGAAAGTCGGACCAGATTCAGGCAGCGTACACCAAAAGCGCTATAAAACTCATCGTCTTCCGATACCTTAATGGGAAGGCAGGCAAAATGTGTCTTTTCGGGCGGAAGTATTCCTTTCCCGCCAGCAGCGCAGCACTGTACGAGACCACCATTTTCATCGAGACGCACTGAAGCCGACTGTGAGACATCATGAGCCAAGAGCTGCCCGAATTGCATGATCAACAGATTGTACTTGGGATGTGGTCTATCAATATCGGTAAAAAGCACGCGGGAGATATCACGTGCGCTCAGCAAGGGAGTGCCATCAGTAGAACGTTCACGTGGCGTCCAAATGCCATCCTCGTATGCTGGCGGAAGCAGACGCTCCATGGGTTGCCCTGCAGCCCCCCAGTGAGAACGCTGCGGCATGGGATTATTACAAGTGCCATCTAGACTACGCATACCCTGTATATTACGGCATATGGGTGGTGCCTGGCAATGCTGTGCCAATGGTGTCTTTGTGAATTTCACCTGCACATTATTCGTTAGAAAATCATCGAGTGGCACCTGCTCCTTCTTGCCAAACACCTGAGTCGTAATCACCTGTTCCAGAGCATTATTCGATAGGGCAAAGTTATGGAAATCCTCTTTGGGCGTAGAGTGAAAAACGATGCCATGTGTGAAATCCGGTTGACCACGATGCACCTGCATCTGTGCTACTCCATGCATTAAATGCTCAAAATTCTTTCGTGCCTCTTCGAGCACGGCGGGCGGAAGAATTGTCGGAAATCTGGCAGCAAAGCGTTCCTTACTCTCTCCGGCCGTATGATTCTGACCCGTGAGACAGCAATAGCCAAATTTCCCAGAGGGTAAGTCACATATTTGCGGCTTTTCACGCGGATCCATCCGTACGTGGGCGGGGCACTGTATTTGTGGAACGCATTTCACACCTGTACAGGTCTTGCACTTTTTTAATAATCCCGTCTTGGGCTCATCTGAAAAAAGGAAATTTAAATAAATATTTTAAACAATATTATACTATATCCAGAACAAAAATTAAAGAAACTGTCACTGTACGAATACTTAAGTGAGCCACTGTATATTGCTCTATGCACTCTACTACAATGCAACAGAGTGAGATAGCTACAGGCAGAATAACCGTATGGGGCAGCCATAATGAAGAATAACTTTACATACATACGCACACATCTATATATTTAACAGGTGGCTGTAAATATGTGCAGTTGCGTTGATTATAACTGTTAAATTTACCGATATCCTTATGTTCATGCTCCTCCACTTCTCCGTCTTTCACTTCATTCTGACGCAGCGAATATGCAGCTCCATCTTTTAATTGTAAATGAATGAGGCAACATAAGAATAAAAAAACACTAAAACTGCGCATTCCTAAATTTTTTAAATTATTTTTATTATATTTTTTCTAATTAAATAAATTAACAAGTTAAAAGTGAAATTGAAATGAAACCGCCAGAGAAAACTAGCTTCAACTATAACGGCGCTTTGCCAACAGTGTGACCAGCTGCGGCACATGCAAGAATGCCTGAAATGCAGTAAAAAACACCATGTTGAAATGATAAAAAAATACTAACAATACGAATAAAGAAATAAACACACAACAATTAAAAAATAATATACAACTTCTACTATCTTAAAAATCTATCTGTTTTGCTAATAAACAAAAAAATATGTAAACGATACGCATCGATTATCGATCTGTATCGATAACAACTCAAAACAATTATATCCAATGAGTGCTATCCGCCATATTTGTTCGCGTCATTGGCGATGTCCGGCAACGCCAAAAAATCGCTTTGTACAGGGTCAGCTCGTCGTTATGCTGTGAAATTAAAGAAATTAAGTGAAATAAATACACAAATTTAATAGAGAAAAGTGTATAGATTATGTACAGAATAGTCGAATTAATAAACGTGTGTGAATTTGATTAATAAAAACGTATTTGCCTGCATACTGTGGATACATTTTCCTTTGCATCGGCAGCGCCAGACATACAAAAAAAATTTTTTAATGTTCGTACTCGTCGTACACCGAGCTTGTCTTCTTCTTCTTTTCACGCGAGTTCGTTTTTAGTATATATAGCCAGAGTCTATGGACGGTCGATGCGTGAAAATATATTTCTATGTGTAAGTGTGGGTGTGTGTGTGTGTGTGCATGTATGTATGTTTATATTGTATTTGTGTGCATGTGTATAGTTTAGTACTGAAAAAAAATACTAAAATAGTTAAATAGATTTTGCCGGACTTTTGTAAAAAATACACGCAAATAAAACCAAATATCTATGTGTGACTGTGTGTGTGTACATGCTGGCTCAAAGTTCGTTACGGTACAGATGCATATGTGTACAAGTGTGTGTATGTGTATACATAAAATATATATTTAATTTTTTCCGATTTTTCGGTACCAACCAACATCCTTGCATCATCAACGCAAGGGGGGCTGCGAAAAATGTACCAAAAAAAGCCAAACCAAAAAAAAGATAATCACAAAAAGTCGAAAAAAAAACTTTGCTAACAGCAGAAGAGAGAGGTGAAACAGAGGCGACGACAAACGTCAGCAATAAAGCAAACAGCGAAAACTAGCGAAAAGCTAGCTACAAAGCCGCATGGATAAAAACAACAATGAAAGAATAGATAACGCATTTACGTGTATATTGGCAAAATAACATATAAAATTATGTTAAAAAACGCAAATCAAACGCAACGCGACGATACCTAAACTCGTTTTGTTCTTTGCATTCGGCATTTAAATTAAAATGTAATGTGTGTGCAGTGTGGTTGCCTCGCTCGCACTCATTTATTTGCGCTACGAAAAAGGCCGCATATAATGTAAAGCGAGATAAATAGCACTACAAAACGAACATCAAAAAGAGAGCGCGCAAAAAAAGAAAAATAAAAAAAATGCAAAAGCAAAACCAAAACCAAATTACTTGCTTCGTACTCAAAACTGAGAATATAAACGTATATAGAAATAATATAATAAAATAATAGCTATAAAAATTACATTTTACATATATAATTAATGTCCACTGCACAATTCGAATTCTTCAAAATCCAAATTGCAACCGGCAATTTTTGGCTGCCAACTTGGCCGTTTTCTAGCTAGACATATGTACATGTGCATTTGCATATATGTATATAGATGTATTTGTACATGTGTGTGTGCGTGTTTGTATGTAAATAATTTGCGGTATAATATTTTTATTAGACTAGAAATTTTATATTATTTATAAAGCAAATTAAAACTTAAAGGAAGATATCTTATTGAAAGTCCCATTAAAATATTGCAAATCTTAAATACAATTCTATCTATCTTTTTACCAATATTAAATAAAAAAAAAACAAGAAAAACTAACCTCGGCACGCCGACTATTGCATACTCTTGTATTCCTTGCATTGACTAGAAAGAGCATTTGAAAACTGTTGCTTAGTCTTATTTATTTTGACCAATTGTTTCCGTATTATTTAACAGTAATGTTTTATATACAAAACCTTTTAGACCGATTGTTCCTTTCTATAGCAGCAATATGATATAGTCAACTGATCTTTCATTCTCCTGGGTTAAAAACTGAGAGACTATTAGAATAATTATTTAAATAGTAATAAAAACAAAAAAAAACTTGAAAATTAAACAAAGAAATTATTAATATTTAATTTAATTAAATCTCCATATGACCAATCAATCATTATACAAGTGTACCGCAGATAAATGTGATTTAAATTTATAAATAAATATAAAAATAAAATAAACTGGTGCTTAAAAAATTATAATTTTATATGTGAAAATTCACATAGAATGAAAAGTGCATTTTAAATGTAATATAAATTAAAATTAATTCAAAATAAATTAAAAAAGAAATCGAAAATTCAAACAAATTCAGTATTGAAGTCTAAAAAACACAATATTAAAAAATAAATAAATAATACAAAATAATATTTAAAAACAAGGGTATAAAAAAATAGAATTAATAAATAAACTGAGCGCCTCTTCAAACAAAAACTAATACAGACTTGCCCAAAGCGGCGCGTATAAGTGCGACAAAGAAAGTGAGCGCTAATTCTCAAATGTAAAAGAGAGTGATGGCACATGTGTGTATAAAGAGCGCCAGAGAGCGGCGCCAAACAAGACGGAGAGCGAATAAACGCTCTCTCCCACTCCTTCTCTCGCTCTCCCTCTCTCTCTTGCTGTCAACGCGCGACAATTTGTAAACGAACAAGCAGAATGCTGTGACTGTGACAGTGGAAGTAACTGTGACTGTGATAGTGACTTGTGTGTTAGTTGTAGTTGTAGGTGACTTTTCGGTACACAGAATGAAGAATTGCAAAAACCCAAAAGAATTGGCTTTGAAAATATGAAATATGCTTGTAATTTTGTGCGTGTGTGTGTATGTGTGTTATTAATTTAATTGATAATATGTTTAATGAAAACCTACTTTATAAACTTGCAGCTAACATAACCTCAAACAAACCGCTGCAGTTGGGGAAGTCGTCGTCATCAGCGTCGTCAACGTCGTCGTCGTCGTTGTTGTTGCTGGAGCTATTTGATTTAATAAGCAACGCCTGGACATGAATGAGAAAATAAAATCACCCACACAGCAGCAACAGCAAGCGGGCGGTGCTGTTGGTGGTGGTTCCAGTGCTGGTGCGGCTAGTGCCGCTGCACCGCCAGCGGCAGGTGGCGCCACACCGCCCACATCAGGACCGCCAACGCCAAATAATGGCAATGGCAACGGCAACGGTAATGATGCTAATATGCAACAGCAAGGCGTCGGCGGCGGCGCAACTGTACCACATCCCTATGGTGGTGGACCACCGCCGCCAGGTTCAGTGCCACCCGGTGCACCACCCGATGCTGCCGTAATGTCCCACTATCACCACATGCACCAACAACAACAGCAGCAACAACAACAACATCCACCATTGCCACCACATATGCAACAGCATCACGGTGGACCACCGCCAGGGCCGCTACCAGGTGCACCACCTGATGTTAAGGATGATTATGGTTCTGCACATTTGCCACCACCTCCGGGACATCCACACGCACATCCTGCCTATGCGCGATATCATTCGGGCGATCCTAATATAGATCCCTATCGCTATGGCCAACCGCCGCCAGGCAGTAAACCACCACAGCCGCCCCATCAACAACAGCAGCAACAACAACAGCCGCAGGGCCCAGGTGGTTCACCGAATCGTCCGCCACAGCAGCGTTATATACCAGGACAACCGCCGCAGGGTCCTACACCCACATTAAATTCATTATTACAATCCTCAAATCCACCGCCACCACCGCAGCACCGCTATGCCAACAATTATGATTCACAGCAAGTGGCGGCGGCGGCGGCAGCGGCAGCAGCACAGCAACAGCAGCAGCAGCATCAGCAAAATGCACAGCAACAACAACCGGGTGGTCCACCACCGCCTTTACCCGGCCATGGACCGCCACCGCCGCAACATCAGCCATATGGAGCACAACAAGGCGGTTGGGCACCGCCCCCAAGACCCTACAGCCCACAGCTGGGTCCCTCGCAACAGTATAGGACACCTCCACCGGTAAGTTTTGATAGTAGAAACAAATATGGGAAGGCTTTCTTTAGGAATGGGAATATCCATTAGAAAGTGACAAATCTGGAAGGCGGTTCTCTTAATGATCCGAAAGTGATAATAACTATATAATTACATACTCAGAAACTTATATTCTAATCTGCGAATGTTTGGAGAGATTCCTTCAAAATAGTATATTAAATCCTTTTTTTAATTCAGGAAATTCTTTTACTTATGAAACTGTATTATTGATTTGATATAATTATCGAAGTAGAGCAAAGTGGGATATATTTAAAAATTCCTTGTTTATAAATAGTCACATTTACATTTCAATATCCATATTTTTTTCAGAGATTTATAGATATTGATTTATTAGATAGTTTTATAATGTAGTATTATAACTGTAGATGATAGCTGGCACGTGCGAGGGAATTTGAAAAAATAGATCTCCATAAATTTGAATAGAGTTAGACTTCTATTTGTCGAAACTGTATTTATCGAATGCGGATAACGTTTAAATTCTCGTTCCCAAAGACTATAGATAAAATTGTAGTTTCAGTTAATAAAGTTTAGTGAAAATAATGTATATAGAGCATTTATATAAGAAGAGCCGCTTTTATCTTCCAAATTTGATGAAAGTATACAAGAAAAAAAAGAAGATTTAAGGAATGAATGAACACTTGTTTTTAGAATTAACTAATAGAAACTTTGGGCGGGATACGGAATAAAGCAGTAGAATTCACAGCGCTTCAAGCAATCCAATCTTAAATTTGAGCTGCCCGCGATTTCGTGATTTTGGTTCGAAAGGAGTTTGAGTTTGTTGGTTTGTTTTTATTAAGTTTTCCCTTTGGTGTTCCCGTTTTAAAGGCTGTCCAATTTCTTGTGTTGCTCCTACAAATGTCGCAGACACACTGACACACATAACAGACTGAGACTCTCCTCCTCAGACTGAAACTGAGACTGAGACCTCGCGTACGACAGAAATGCCAACTTCCGAAAATAAAAATAAAAAAAAAAAGAAACCGGCACTGGCTGCCGGAAAACAATAACAACAAAACATGAAAAGAGCCAACCAAAGAGGAAGTGGTGGGGGGCAAAAGGAAGAAGAAGAACAACAACAAACTGCCGGTACTCGCAGCACCACACCATCAACAACGCCACACCAACAACAACAACCACCACCTGCCACAAGGCAACCACAAGAGACGCTGCATATACGCCTCTATGCCTGTCCGTCCATTCGTCCGTCTGTCTGTCATCCACAATTGTTTGGCAGTGTGAGTGTGTGTGTGTGTGTGTGTGTGTGTGGTTGTTTATATGCATACATATACAGGCAATGTAATGGATTAAAATAAGAATCTCAAATTTGACTTATTTGCTTTTCATGCAAAGAAATCAGAACAGAAATCGTTTAGCTCAAACTTTATTTTTTTTATAAGAATCAACAATTTTTGAGAGTTCTTCAAAATAAGATTGAGTTTCCTTTCTATTTATGAATAGTTAGCCATTATTTTGTGGTTTTCCTAAAAAGAGGAAGGTTTAGAGGGATTATAAAACTTTCCATTTACAATCAAAGCAGAAAGTGGAGAGGAAATAGAGGCCCGAAATTTCGCTTGACTCTTTCTAATTGACCCATAAACTAACCTTGGCTTAGGTTGAAAAACCTAGGTAGTACTCCATTGCAGGTATAAATTATACACAGACACACACACACAAGCGCATACGCTGCGTTTTTATGAATGATAGATAATCAATGGGGAAATACACGTAAAAATAAAAGGCAATGAACTTTAAAAGCAAAAAACAAAAAGAAAATAAATATAAATATGATGACTGTGCCACCGCCGCGCGACGTTTAGAAATAATAATATATACATAGCGATTTGAATACATGAATATAAACAATCGAAGCTGCTCGACTAGGAGTATGCCTCTGAAGACTCTGGGAAAAGTATATTAGTCGTAGATATATCATTAAATTGTATAATATAAAGCTCAATATTAGTTTGTGTAGGGTATTAAAAGTATTTTGGAAACACGCACAAATCGAAACTCAGTCAACAGGTATTTATATATATACGCCTACCTTTAACTTCCGGGGCTTTTGGGCTATGTCTAAGGTTATTTTTTGCTAGACTTTGCCGCCCGGCTCGCTTATGGAAAGTTGTTATTTTTATTTTTCTGTTCGACCTTCAGAAAGTAGCGCACATAACTGTTGTCTTTGCCGTTGTTGCTTCTTTTTTTTTTACCCTTTTTGCTGTCTGCATCATGGTTTGTTATTCTTTTGTGGGCGCGTCTTTCTTAACTGTTTTTGTTGTGTTTTTAAAGACACACAAAGCGAAGCGTCTTCTTTCGGTAGCTTTCTTATCGGTCGCTTTTCGTATTCGTAAACTAAACACACAAAATTCTCAGATGATTAAGTTCTTGCATAGATTACTATATTTATTAGGGGGAAAAACTGGAGAATTAGCCAAAGATTCGAAATTTAAGATAACGATTGAGTATCTACGACTGAGTATCTGCAATTCTGTATCTTTCGCTATAGTTTCATAACTATTTTTAATTGCGAAATATTAATAATTGTATCCAACTCTCCCAATACAAAATGAAAAGAAAAGAGAATTAATATTTTATTTAAACGCTTCCCCTTCAATTGCTACAAGTGTACGAGTATTTAATCATACGTACAAACAGACAGACAGACGGACGGACGAACGGACTTACGTACATTTTCTGGCTCTCTGTCTGTGTCTGCTTTATGAAATAATAAATACAGCAAAGGACCTGGTCCTTTTTTCCCTTTTATATTATTTTTTTTTTTGTTTTTCTTCTGCCACAGTGTTTTCAATCCGGGCCCGGCTTTTAACCTACCACCGTTATACGAGCGCACATAGTAGTCACAGAGGAGAGGCAGTCAGTTGCTGCTGCTGCTGCCTGCCTCTGGTGCCGCGCCTCCCTTGTGCTGTCAAACACAGAAATGTTATTTTCTCGATGTTCGTGCCACAGTTCGTTTCAATGTTCGTGCCACACAGTTCGTTGTCTGTGTCTCTGCCTGTGCTGTGGCACAGCTTGCGACCCTTGCTGCATTAATTCAAGTTGCCACTTCAGCCCTGCCTGCCGCATGCTGCCTGCTGCCTGCTGCTTGCCTCATTTTTGCTTTTGATTTTCATCCATGATGAGTTTTCCCTTTTTTGCTTTCGCGTTCTCTCTCTTTTTCCTCTGTTTCTGCTTCTGCTTCGTGCCACGCCGGCTTGCAGTAAAACCATCCATTCATGTTTCCTGTCACCCTGTAGTCCTGCCGCACACTCACACACACACACACACACTCACTCAAATCCATCTATATACGTACGTATACATATACACAGCCAGGCAGCTCCCATTAGATTTATTGCCACGTTTTACTTCGGTCTGGCATTTGCAACAATGCGAAGTCGACATTAAATACCCAGCAGAAAATTTGCTGAGCTCAATGTAGTCGCTCGAAACTCCTACACAGAATAGAAATTTATATATTATTCTCAGCTTGAAGAACTCAAAATGATGGGAAATAAATTTAACTTCAAGAAAACCTCAGCATCAAACCAAATTAAAGACCACTTTGTATTGTAAAACCGTTGCAAGTAAATCAATTCCTACTGGGTAATGCCATTCGCTTTGTTTTTGTTTTGCGATTGCCTGCAACATTTATTATTAGTAGCAGGGATAGGGTATAGAAATAAGGGCGTGGGCGGTGTGCTTGTATGTATATATCCAGTTGATCCTCACTTGTGTCTTGGTGCCGCCGCCGCTGTGTACTTTGTTGCAAAACATCAGGTTGCAAATCCTTTCATTAATGGCCTCAAAAGCTCTTCTCTCTAGACTCACTGTGCAGCAGTCGTCTGGTTCATAGTCCAGCCATCATAGTCTTACATTGAAAGTAAATTGCTTGCTTTTGACTTAATTATAAGGATACTCCACGACGGGTCACAAAATTGAGATATATATTCAAATTAAAACTATACTTAGCACTGGGTTCCTTTTGGATTTACATTCATTTATCCACTTGGCACACTTTTTATGAGTAGAGATATAAATAGAAATTTGGGAAAGGACTCGAAAAAGCATTATTAATTACTCTTGAAAAGGCGAAGCCTTAAAAACTATAATATATCCAGAAATTCCAGTTCTGCTAATCTGCTTCCGACGTAACTTAGTGTAGCCCGGGCAAGGCCGATTAAAAGCAACAATCAGATAGAAAATGCAAACGGTTGATTTCTGAATGTGTGTGCGTATTTGCGTCTGTGTGCGTTTACTGAATTGTTTGCGAAAAATCGATTTAAATGATATAATGCAAGGTGAGGAGATTGAACAGGGAGGAGGTGGAGGAGGAGGAGGATAAAACCAAACCAAACCAAGTGAAGCGAGAGATGAACAACTAAATAGAGAAAATATTATTAAAATATACATTTATAAACGCTGACTGATTTATTTATTTCGATTTATATTTCCAGACGAATACTTCCAGAGGTCAATCACCATATCCGTCAGCTCACAGTCAAAACTCAGGTTCCTATCCAAGTTCGCCCCAGCAACAACAACAACAACAGCAGCAGCAACAACAGCAGCAGCAGCAAGCGGCACAACAGTCCGGTGGTGTTCCCGGTGCGCCTGTCCCACCACCGGGACCTTCACAGCAACAACAGCAGCAGCAGCAACAACAACAGCAACAAAATACACCGCCCACATCTCAATATTCGCCGTACCCGCAAAGATACCCAACACCGCCAGGTTTACCAACAGCCGGGCCCAATCATCGGACTGCCTACACAACGCACCAAGTAAGAAATATCAATCTTTAAATCAGTTTTTAATGGAACTCATTGTTTTGTTTGCTTCTTTAAGGAATTTTTCAAATTATTTTTATAAATTTTAATATATTATATAGTCTAGATCTTAGTTTATTCAGGAAGATACGTTTCCAGTTCCAGTTTCTCAGCTATACAAGTTTTTTCCTTTGAAAGTCTTCCAAAGTTTCTGTACCAAATCTCATTTGATTAATTTTAGAAGTCAGTTCCGGTTTCAGTACTTTTTTTAAGCTCAGAATTTTCCTAATATTAGATAGCATTTCTATACATTTTTTTTAATAATATTTCTTTCTTTGCAGTATCCCGAACCAAATCGACCCTGGCCCGGCGGCTCATCACCTAGTCCTGGACCTGGCCATCCATTGCCACCTGCCTCACCGCATCATGCGCCACTGCAACAACCGCCTACGCCGCATTCCGCCGCTGGTGGCCCGCCACCCAGTAGCAGTCCGGGGCATGCGCCGAGTCCATCGCCGCAGCCCTCGCAAGCATCACCATCACCGCACCAGGTAATTATTAATTACATTTTTCATTGCTCGCTCCATCTATATATGTTACCAGTAATTCGAACATTCGTATTCGGTTGAGCGGAACAGTTTTTGAAAAATTAGCACTTTTACTTTTCCAAATGGGTAAATCTATCCATTAAATGTGTGCAAATAGAACTGCAGCAACAAAACTATCGATTGCTACAATTTAATGGCTATTCCTTTATCGATAGTAGCTGAGACTATCGTTCAGTTCAGCTTAGAGATCAATTCAATTATAATAGATACAAGAGAATTGATTCTCATGCCCTCAAATTGTATATAGGTAAATTGACTGATAGCCGTTATCAGCGACCCAGCAGTGCGTTGGTTCTTCGCTGGTTTCTTTATAGTACATACTGAAGAGATTCAGCTTGTATGCGTAGTAGTATATCATTTATTCTTTGGGCCTGTCCGTCGGGTGTTCTTTATGTGTGCACAAATACATGTTTATATATGGATATGTATATATGTATATATAAATACAGCTACTCTCTCAAGATCCCACAAAATGCATATGTTTTCCCATATTCGTATGTATTTGGGTCAATGCCAAGGTCATTGTTGTTGCTTGCGGGCTTTTCGTTGTGTTGTTGTTTTATTCTTTATATTTACGTATATATTCCATTTATCGTGCTTCTGACAACTTGATTTTCTCCCATGGCTCATCTGTAATATTTTTTTGTTTGTTTGTTGTGCTACGACTCTTTTTCTTATCTCTGGATGTTCCCCCCATAATTTTCAATGGAAATTATTATGTTCTGCAGTAGTCCTAAGGGTCTAAGGAATCAATCACATTAATTAATCAAAGTATTTGAAATAATTCCTTAACTGAGGATATATTTTTGAGGGGCTTAGGGCTCTTTTAAAGGATTGTTGATTACCTCGTACAGATAGTAGGATAATTGGAAGTAATATTTACCTAATCCGACTGCTCCATAGCCATCTGTTTACTTGGTAACGCCTAGTCCAACATTTCCTTACTAGAGTTCAAGTGCTGGGAGCAACATTTAATTAATCCCAATTCAAATATCAAACTTGTGCAGTTTTTGAGTGACATTTTCCATTTCATAAAGTGTCTGTCACTTTATTTAACATTCAAAAAGAAAAACTGCAGTTCAAAAATTAAATGTAGCTTTAGCATTTTATTTATTTTTATTATTATACGAGTATTTTTTGCAATGCTCTTTGGCGGTCTTTTGTGCAGTCGCGCATTCACACACACACACACCCATAGAACCACACACAACTTTAGTGTCGCTCATAAAATTTCAAGTGGACGCAGAGGCGAATATTCATACAAATCCATCCACACAAACACACACACACACACACACCCGCACACTCACACTACTGTTCGTACTTATAGATACAGATACATTTGGAAATACTCGTCGTACAGACGCAAACAAAAAGCGCGCACACACCCAGAAATAACTAATGAATGTTCGTTCGCCAGTTTGCGGTTCTCTCTCTGTTTCTGTTGGTATCAGTATTTCTCTCTCTCTCTCTGCATATATATTTATATATATATATAAATATATATATATCGTATATGAACATTCGCTTGTATTTGAATGATGCAAATAACTGGCAACACTATCTCTACCAAGCGCCAAGCCAATCTTTCTACATGTGCGCTTTATGAATCAAAAGCACTCTGTTTTTATATGCTTAACATTAATTTTTATGCCGTAAAGCCAATTTTAAAAAACAAATTGTGTTCTCTGAATTTTTTAGATATGCATCTGAATAAATCAAACGTTTTTTAATGCGTTTTTTATTAAAAATAATATATCTACTAAAATTCCTGAAGAATTTGATCCAAATATAATAATAGTAATATTCCCTCTCTTTTTTGTTTTTTGGTTAATCTCGAATATTTATTCAGGCGTTAGAAAACAAGCAATTCGGATTTAGGAATAGAATAGAGACAGAGGATATCAAAAACAATTTTATAAAAACTTTGGAAACAAATTTAATAATTCCGCGGCGATACAGATATGAAAAAAAAATACTTATGGTTCAATTCAATTTATGGTGATTAAAAAAATGTTAAATATCAAAATTAAGCGCGTTTTTCATTGGAACGTATTTGTTTTTGAATTTCTCACTATTCAAAACAGAAAAAACCCCAATTGTTTGCACATATTGTGTTATTGTTGTTGAGCTATTCAAGTTGTATGCGATTCCGATTCTCGCATACTTAAATACTAAAATACTGAAAAACACATGCATACACATATAAATATGTACACATGTTTGTTATAAATGATTTCATTGTGGCTGGTCCCGCAGCGCCTGTTTTTCTTTCCAAGTAATTTTTCTACACGCCGGCAAGCTTACACACATTCACACACACACACACACACACGCATACATAAGTACACACGCACACAGCGAACAACAAACGTGGGCCGCCTTCATCTTGAGGCAGCGTGGCCCCATCGTTCATATAAAACATTATTGCAGGCTTTTTAGCTTTGCCTTCTGCTGGCTGACTATCCCCCTCCTTGCCTTGTTGTTCCCCCTTCTTGCTTGCTTTGCTGCCTTTTGCTATTCTCGTCATCAACGCCGTTGCCTTCCATGCTTAGCCAGTCCCTTTCCCCTCTACCCATTGTTCGCCCCATGTCACTCTTCGAGCACTCCACTAAACTCTCGACGCTCTTTTCCTCTGTTCGCTCTCTGTGTTTATGGTAAAAAAAAAGAACCCAGCGGCGAACGCCAAAGTGCCTTGCAAAGTGTATTATTGTTATTGATTATTTTATATAAATTATAAAATTCGATTATTGAATTATATCTAAAGTTTTGAAGACATGAAATATATCCTACATATTTCAGTCCTTAAAAGTTTTACAGTTTCGATCTTCATTATAAAGCGAATCTTAGCCGCTGGGTCATGAAGAAACACACGAAGCAAAGAAACGAATGGCTAGCACAGCGCTCCGTCGCTATTGCCGCCTGCCATTGCTTATTTCATTTTATTATGTTCCAACTTTGAGTGTGTGTCTCTATGTATGTGTGTGCTGTGTGCTGTGTGTTCACATTGCTGTTTCTTATCTACGTCTTTGTCATCGTACGTTCGTCGTTCGCTCAGTCAAAGCGCGCCATAACTACCACTGCCACATCTCCAAACCGGGCGCCCCTTCTCAACGCTTCTTTTGCTTACTTGTGCTTCTTCCTCTTCTTCGAGTTGCCTGCAGTTCGCTTCGTTCGTTCGTTCCACATAGCTTTAGCTTTTACTTTACTGCTGTTGCTATATCCTGTATATATTCAAATCAATTAAAAAGGGTATAATAAGTTTGTGTAAGAAAATAAAGGAAGCAGGCAACTTCATCACAGATAAAGACACGGACAAAAGTACTGACAACATTAGTATATTAGTCTATATATTTATATCAGTACATATTGAACAAGGTATTTATTTCGATTTCGATTTTGAATTCTGTTGCGATTATTTAATGTTTATTTTTGAAATTAATTGCTAGTTTTATATAATTTAATTTACTCAAATAAAACTTTTCATAAATATTGCTGATAAATGTGAAGAAAAAAAAAACAAAATAAGTTACAGAGTATCTTTTAGTTCAGCTATTTCTACAGTCCCGCCTCTTGTTTTTGTGCTGTGTGCTTTGACTTTGCTGTAGCTCTCTGCTGGTACGCTGCGCTGCCACTCTACCGCTCTGCCACTGCTGTTGCTGCTGGCTCTGCTGTTCCCGTCAGTTCGTCGTACATTTCATTTCACTTCACTTAATTTCTCAGATACCAAAACGAACGAGCGTTGTATATTTTCTTGTTGTTGCCGTCAACGTCGCCGTCTACGTCGCGTCAGCCTCTCCTCTCTCTCTCTTTCTCCCCTCTACCTCTCTCTTCCCTCATTCGCAGCCATGCTATCGACAATGTTGATCCCGCGTCGCGTTCGTTTTTCTGTGCGACTCGAATTGCTTTTGCTGTCGGCTTAAAAGTCTCTGTATTTCTCCTTATGTATGCGTGTATGTCTCCTCGTATATCTCCCTATCTGTGTGTCTGTATATTCCAGTGTGGAACCCTCTTGGGTTGAGCTTTTTCTTGGTTTTCCTATAGCTAAGGTTACAGTCAAGTCGACCGCTTAGAATTTCTGCATGTGGAGAGACTTGAGAGTTGTTTTTTTTTTTTTTTTTGTGTTAATGTTTCTTCTATATCGAAATATCGCGTCTATGATTTTTTGTTGTTTTCTTTTGTAATTGCGCAACTTTCAGTGCGTACTCTTTAAAAGTAAACTATAAAAATAATGAGTACGTATTTTCTACTATATTTTGATTATACTTTTTGATAATTTTAACTACAAAAACAGTAAATTTCGTTTTTTATAAATATTTTAACTATGGGGAAAATAAATAATTTAATTTTATAAATTTATGTAGATTTATATTTACTTATCAAGTTTCCTCTTCTGTTTATTAAAATAAACAATTTCCTTTATCGGAACTATTTTGTATTTAATAACTCGGAAGTTTTGTTTTAAATGCTTCAGCCATTCGAACCGGCTCGGCATTTATTAATATTTTAACACATAAGAAATAATTACATTCTCTTAAATGAATATATGACTGATCAATAATAATTATGTCTTCTTTATTTCAGGAGTTAATTGGACAAAATAGCAACGATAGTTCTAGTGGTGGTGCACACAGTGGTATGGGTTCGGGTCCACCCGGTACTCCTAATCCACAGCAAGTCATGAGGCCCACACCTTCACCCACTGGCTCCTCGGGCTCCCGGTCTATGTCTCCTGCAGTGGGTAAGTAACTGGATAAATAATACTATCTGAAACTAAGGCTGGAAAATAACGATTTCTTTTTTGATTTTATAGCACAAAATCATCCAATTTCGCGTCCGGCGAGTAATCAGTCAAGCAGTGGGGGTCCAATGCAGCAGCCAGCAGTGGTCGGTGGTCCACCACCGATGCCACCGCATGGACTACCAGGTGGGCCACCATCTCAGCAGCAATCTCAGCAGCAGCAGGCTTCAAATTCGGCATCGTCGGCGAGCAATTCGCCACAGCAGACGCCACCACCAGCACCGCCGCCAAACCAAAATGTTAACAACATGGCAACTCCACCACCGCCACCACAAGGCTCGACAGGTGGTTATCCCATGCCACAGCATATGCATAGCAGCTACAAAATGAGCGGACCAGGACAAAGTCCCGGAGCTCAAGGGTATCCGCCACAACAATATCCACAAGGTAAGGGAATTATATAAGAATTTATTAGACATTGATCGAGCCGTAATGTAGCTTTTATTTCTTGTTAACAATGATTTTAATTATTATGTATTTTTTTTCTACATAGGCAATTATCCACCACGCCCACAGTATCCAGGTGGCGGGTATGCAACTGGTCCACCACCTCCGCCAAGTAGCCAAGCCGCTGGCGGAGCCAATAGCATGTCATCCAACGCACAACCCGGCTATCCACGTTCAATGCCCAACCACAGTGGTGGCAGTCCACATCCACAGTATCCACCATATCAGTGGGTGCCGCCATCGCCTCAACAATCGGTGCCTGGTGTCGGTTCAGGGCAAATTGGCGCAACGATGGGCAATCACGTGCAAGGCAAGGGCACACCACCACCCGTTGGACCGCCACCACCACAGGGCAGTGGTTCGCCACGTCCATTAAATTATCTGAAACAGCATTTACAGCACAAAGGTGGCTATGGTGCCAATCCAGCAGCAGGACCACAGCCTCAGGGTTATGGCAATGGACCCACTGGTATGCATCCGGCAATGCCCATGGGCCCACCACATCATATGGGTCCACCGCAGAGCATGGGACCACCCACCAGTACGCCACCACAATCAATGTTGGGTGGTGCCCAGCCTGGCAGTGACCCGGGAGTGCCAGAGCATATATCCCAGGATAATGGTATTAGCTCCTCCGGACCAACGTCAGCCCCTGGTATGCATGCTGCAGTTACCTCAGTGGTTACAACTGGACCGGATGGTACACCAATGGATGAAGTCAGCCAACAGAGCACGCTCTCAAATGCCTCAGCTGGTGAGTGAAATTAAATATTCAATTTTTATAAATACTGTAATACATATTTTCTTCTTGCTTTACAGCATCGGGCGAAGATCCACAATGTACTACACCAAAGTCGCGTAAACATGATCCATACAGCCAAAATCATTTAGCACCACCAAGCACTTCGCCACATCCTGCTGTCATGCATGGTGGTCCATCTGGCGAGGAATACGATATGAATTCGCCACCCAATTGGCCGCGTCCAGCTGCCAGTTCGGTATGTAAACATTTTGTTCTTTAAAGCATGTTAACTTTTTCACAGAAAAATGAAGCACTGAGATATTTCTCATCAAACATTCTTCTTCGTGAAGAAGGTGACATGCTACTCCTTTATTAATTAAAAATATATATTTACTAATTAGACTTTTTAACACCCTTTTACAGCAGGTGTTTAACAGTCATGTTCCTGTACAACAAGAACCATTTCGTAGTACCATAACCACTACGAAGAAGTCGGATTCGCTATGCAAACTATACGAGATGGATGAAAATCCGGATAGGCGTGGTTGGCTGGATAAGCTGCGATCTTTTATGGAGGAACGTCGGACACCAATAACAGCGTGTCCGACCATCTCAAAACAGCCACTCGATTTATATAGGTTATATATTTATGTAAAAGAACGTGGCGGATTCGTCGAGGTATGCAAGGTGCCGTAGTAACTCCTTTTACTAACTTCTTTTTAGATTTACTAGCAAAACCAAATCAAACAAACCAAAAATTAGTGTACAACCAACCAACCAATCAAACTACCAAAAAAAAAAACACCAAAACCAACCAAAGTAAAAAATATTGTAGCTAACACTTTAAAAGCAAAAAAATTTATAAATTTTCTTAATGTGCCATCACATAAAAAAAAAAATAGTTAACCAGTTTTTCCCCCATAAATTTTCCAAAGCACGTCATCCTTTCGCATTTTTTTAAGATGTCTTTTTAACTACGTTCAAGTTGAATGAAGCCGATTCAAAACACTTTCAAAAATCATTTATTTTTATGCATGCTTTTTTTACCAGCATGCCTTGGTCTTTAAGAAATCTTTAGATATCAGACAGAATTTAATCTGCATTCAAATTTATTCGCATTTTTTCAAGTGTATTTTTAAAGAATTTATTTGGAATTTTTTGTAAGTCCCTTGTAAAGGATATTATATTTATTTGTTACCAAACTCTTTATATATAGAACAATAGAATTTTTTATCGATAATTCTACTTTTGATGGTTCTAATAGTATTTCTGAGCCATCTGCATTATTATCGTAAATTTACGTAAACTTTCAAAAATTAATTGATTTTAATTTTATTTTACCATTATTTTCTAAAATTTTTGCAAGGGTTTTAAACGTTTTTTCTTTGTGTGTTTAGACTTAGGTTTTTTTTCCTCCAGTTTGTTTGATATCTTCGTTACTAACACAGTTAATGCTGAGATTATGTTTAATATGCGTATACTTAATCGCATTCACATATTCACATGTTTTGCTCGTAATTTTTCTTATAATATGTATTAATTTCCTTTCCTTACTAACGATTGTCAATTAATTGATTGAACGTGCCTTATTTTCAATTGAATTTGCATAATTTCGTTGCTTTAATTTAATTAGGTGACTAAGAGCAAGACCTGGAAGGATATTGCTGGTCTGCTCGGAATCGGCGCTAGCAGCAGCGCTGCCTATACACTGAGAAAACACTATACAAAGAATCTGTTAGCATTCGAGTGTCACTTCGATCGGGGAGACATTGATCCATTACCCATAATACAACAAGTGGAGGCCGGTAGCAAGAAAAAGACAACGAAGGCAGCATCTGTGCCATCACCAGGTAAGTGTTTAACCGGTGATTATAAGTTGGCTTCCATTGTATAAAGCATTGGGAAACTGTCAAAAGATAAGGTAGTTCCTATTCCTGAATGTGCTTTATACAGTTCTGCTGAACTTGATCAAAATCAAGGTTAAAATCTTCTATTTTTTGCCTTAAAAATTATTTCAATCCATTTCTTTTTGTTCATTGCTTATTTTTGTACAATGCGCTGGTCTTATCAAACCAATCGGTGGTGGTCATTTGGACGCTGGAACAACAAATTCTACAGGATCATCGAACTCGCAGGATTCTTTCCCAGCACCACCTGGTGGCGCACCAAATACATCAATTGATGGTTATACGGGTTATTCTGGCGGCGGTGCATATCCAACTCCAGCCGGTCCGCAGCCAGATTATGGTCCAGCGGGTCAGATACAAAGGCCTCCATCACAAAGCAATCCCCAGGCACCACATCCGGGTAAGCAATAGCAAATTTTGTATATATTAATATACCTAGAGGAGATCTATATATATGTATTTATTAAGGCTGCAAATCTTTAAAATTTTGGGCAGGCGTTTAGTTGGTCAGGGCTATCGAATTCTACTTTACAATAAGAATGTATATATCAAACTTCCCGGATATAATATAATATAATACAGATCATAATTCGAGGGAGTTCTATTCTCTGACCGAATCCGAATTGAGGCTGAAAGGGCGAGAATTATTATTAACCCGATTCGAACTGGTTTGCAGTCTTGATATTGACTTATTGTTGCCTTTTTTTTTATATGTAAAACTATTATTATATTTGTCCTCCCTTACCCTATTTATTTATTTCAATGTTTATGTGTATATTACGAGAAAATAGTTAAATTATTTGCTAAAAAAAAAGTATCTATATGTATATGTTTTGTTCCTTGTTTGTTGTTTGCCTAAAACTGTTACTTTGTTTGTTGTTTGAATTAATTATCATTTATTTATCGTGTTCGTAACTTTGTTTATTCATTTTGTTTTATGTTGGTTACGTTAACAATATGGGCGCACTACTACTACTACTAAAAAATTAAATAAAATAACCACCATTACTATCAACTTACAACACCAACAACAACAACCATCACATCAACAACACTTCGACATTTTCGCTCAACGATCAATAAACAAATGAATCACGTGCACAACATGAACCACATGAAAAACCAACAACAACAACAACAATAATAATTTAAATTCATGCCAATTGCAATCACCTCTTATTATGTTTATACTGTGTCATTCATTCATTTCTTCATATTCATCATACCAACCAACCAACCAACCAACCAACCAACCAATCAACCAACCAACCAACCAACCGTTCGTTCGTTCGTTCAATCAATCAATCATCAATCAATATGCCGCTTACCAAAAATTCAGGCACACAAAATCAAACAGCCGCCGCCGCTGGTGTTGCCGCCCCCGGTGACAATATAAATGTCAGCAATCCCTTTGAAGATCCCATTGCTGGCGGTGTGGCTGCTGCTGGTGCTGCGGCCGCTGCTGCTGCTGCAGGTGCAACTTCAACTGCTGTTGGTGGTTTGTCACACGGTGCCCCTCCTCCACCGCCCCCACATTCACCGCACACAGCGCCACCACAACCGAACAATCAACAACAACAACAACAACCACATCACCAACAACAACAACAACAAGGCGGCATACCACCAACACAGTTGCAGCCGCCGCCGCAAACACAGTCGCAACAACAGCAACAGCAACCAGCGGCACCACCAGTACCACCACAGCAACATGGGCCACCATCGACGCAGCATGCGCGCCCTGCAACTGGAGTACCTTATCCACAGGGTAGCTCTGGGTATCCAACGCCTGTGTCTAGAACGCCAGGTACATTCATCTTGTTTTCTTTATTTCTTTTAATTTCAATTTATCTCTCTCTCTTTTATTTTTATTTTCCTTATCAAAATTGTTTTTAATCTTTAATCTCTTATCATGCCGCCACACAACTTTCTCTCTAACCTTCCCGCCCCGCCTTCACTTCATTTACCATTGGTCTGCATGTGGGACAAAATTATTTGCTTGTACATCAAAATTTAATTTAATTAATTATCTATTAAAAACATTTATTTATGTATAATTTTAATATTCGTTGTTGCAATTAATATTAGATTTCTGTAAATAATATTTATAGCTTAGAGTTTGCAATTAATTAACTAAATAATTAATTTAAGAAAGTAAAAAATTGAGGCAAAATTATAATGTATATAAGGAAGAGATCCTATAGCTTTTACCCTGTGAATTATATCATATATATTTATTCGGATGGGAACGACACAACCCTTCCCGTTTTCGATTGGACCGATATTTTTTTTAAAGCTAATCCCCTCCAAAATTTCGAAATTTAAAAGTTAGGAATACATTTTTTTAATTTGCTATTATTTTTAGATTATATTGAAGCTTATATGTATACCG
Source organism: Drosophila repletoides (assembly GCA_018150835.1). Classification (NCBI taxonomy): domain Eukaryota; kingdom Metazoa; phylum Arthropoda; class Insecta; order Diptera; family Drosophilidae; genus Drosophila; species Drosophila repletoides. The sequence continues at coordinate 1,728,880 of JAECWQ010000202.1, forward strand.
TATACCAAATGCCGTTCAAAATCATATAAATATTTGAGATCTTGTTGAAGTATTCTGGGCGATTCTCAAAATTTTGAATCTATAGCGGTTTCTGCGGAGTTCCTGTTACATAATTTATTGTTTATTGAATAAATTGTTTTCCTTTATGCTTAAGTACATATCTGATACTCTACCCTTTGGATTAATTTAAGGAGCAATATTATTTATGTCTATTTAATTTTTTATAGTGTATTATATATACATATATATATATTTCAACTTTGGCCATTCTTTGTTTGTACCGCCCACTGTCGATTAATTTGGTTAAACTTTCAATTATTGACTATCGAGTGAAAAAGATGAAATTAAAAAATTATTTGGAATTATTTCAGGCTCTCCGTATCCAACTCAACCTGGTGCTTATGGTCAATACGGTTCAGGCGATCAGTATAATGCGGCTGGGCCACCTGGCCAGCCATTTGGAGCAAATCAGGGACAATATCCGCCACAGAATCGCAATATGTATCCTCCCTATGGACCAGAAGGGGAAGCGTGAGTGCCACAAATTCATATATAGTCTACTCCACAAACCACCCACACACAAACCCACCCGACACATATACAGCACACACGAACACACAGAACTACAAGCGTACTGTATTTAATTAATTATATATTTTGTCTTGGACCGAGCTGCAATTATTATTATTTCGAATTTCATTTCAATAATTACGATTTTCTTTAATTTATACAGTCCTCCAGCTGGTGCTAATCAGTATGGTCCCTATGGCAGTCGACCCTATAGTCAGGCACCACCCGGTGGACCACAGCCACCAGCGCAAGCCGTTGCAGGCGGACCACCAGCCAGTGGGGCGCCAGTAGCACCACCAAACAGTGGCTATGCACCAGGCACACCCAATCAGCAGGATTATTATAGACCGCCAGATCAGGTATGCTCGAAATTAATATACAGAAGTAAAATGTACTAAAATTTATGTATTTTTATACAGAGTCCCCAACCGCGACGGCATCCTGACTTCATTAAAGACTCACAGCCTTATTCTGGATATGCTGCGCGGCCTCAGATCTATGGTAAGTATTTTGCTTAGGCTCGAAATGTTTTAGTTCTGTATTCATTCATTTACTAATAACCTTTGTATTAATTCCAGGTGGTTGGCAAGGTGGCAACCAACAGTATCGTCCGCAATATCCAGCTTCGGGTGCGCCACAAGCTTGGGGCAATGCACCACCCCGGGGAGCAGCACCGCCTGGCGGTCCGCATGGGCCGCACGGACAGCAACCGGCAGGTGTAGCACAGTGGGAGCAGCATCGCTACCAGCCACAGCAGCCACCACCACCGCCGCAGCAGCAACAACAGCCGCCGTATCAACAGGGCGCTGTGCCACCGGGACAACAGCAGCCGCAGCAACAACAGCAACAGCAACCACAGCAAGGGGCACCACAGTGGGCGCAAATAAATGCAGCGCAAGCGCCACCGCAGGCTAATCTAGGTCAACCGGTATCAGCACTACGTCCACCGCTGGGTGGTGCACCACAGCAGCAGCAACAACAACGGATGCCTACTGGTGTGCCTGTTATGTCGCCTCAGCAACAACAGCAACAACAACAACAACAGCAGCAGCAGCAACAACAACAGCAACAACAGCAACAACAGCAGCAGCAGCAACAACAACAACAACAGCAGCAGCAACCACAGGGTGTGCCGGGTCAGACAGTGCCGCAGCAGCCACCACACGGAGGTGCACCTGCAGTTGGAGGTATGCCGCCAGTTCCTGGTGGTTTGGCGAAAACGCCTTATGCCATGCCACCGCCCACACAGGCAGGTGGAGCGCCGCCCGGAGTACCAATGCTGGGCGTACCACCTCCTGGCAGCATGTTGCCACAAAAACCGCCACAGCAGCAGCCGCCAATGCAGCCAATGCAGCCAATGCAACCAACGCCACAGCAACAGCAGCAGCAGCTGCAGCAGCAACAGCAACCGCAGCAGCCTCCATATGCACCACAACATCCACCGGGTGGTGCTCAGCTGGTGAAAAAGGAGCTAATCTTTCCGCATGATAGCGTAGAGTCCACTACGCCGGTGCTGTATCGTCGGAAACGGCTGACCAAGGCGGATGTTTGTCCCGTGGATCCTTGGCGTATATTTATGGCCATGCGTTCGGGTCTGCTTACGGAATGCACCTGGGCATTGGATGTCCTGAATGTTCTATTGTTTGATGATGCCACCGTACAGTTCTTTGGTATATCGAATTTGCCTGGCTTGCTGACGCTGCTGCTCGAGCACTTCCAGAAGAATCTCGCCGAGATGTTTGATGAACGTTGCGAGGAGTCTCTTGCAGGTGAGGATCATGATGATGATGCGGATAGTGGCACAGTTATATCGATGCAATTGGAGGATAAATTGCGACGTCGTCAACCACGTTGTGTGCGCAGCATTTGCAGCTACAATCGTAAGCGGCATTATGAAAATATGGATATAAAACGGAGTAGTGAGGATTCGGATGATGCGGACGAAGGAATCGATTTGGGACAGGTGCGAGTTCAGCCAAATCCTGAAGAGCGTTCGCTGTTGCTCTCCTTTACGCCCAACTATACGCTGGTCACAAGAAAAGGTGTACCTGTGCGCATACAAACAGCGGATCATGATATCTTTGTGGATGAACGTCAAAAGTCCTGGGATATTGATACGAATAAACTGTACGAACAGTTGGAGCCGGTGGGCAGCAATGCATGGACTTATGGGTTCACGGAACCCGATCCACTCGATGGTATTATCGATGTGTTCAAATCGGAGATTGTTAACATTCCATTTGCACGTTATGTGCGCAACAAACACAAGGGAGGGGGATTAAAGACGGAACATAAGAGAAGAGAGGAGGAGGATTCAGTGGTGCTCAAGCAGGAAGAGAATACGAGCAGTACAGAGGAGAACAGCCTGCTGCAGCAGACGTACAATAAAAAACGACGACTGGTCAGCAGTGGCGGAGATATTAAAAAATCTAAGTTGGAGGAAGAAGAATTCGCACAGCCCGTCGTGGAGCTAAAGAAAGAACCTGGAACGAGTGAGGCCTGCTCTACGGACAGCGATTGCCGTGCTGTGGATATGGAAATAGAGTCTCCGCAGCAGCGCTTAACTAATGGCGTTTCCAATCCTCCCAAAGGCTTCGATCCCAAGTCTACGGTGCGGGATGAAGCGCAGGTGCTACAACGCCGCCGCGATTCCAGCTACGAAGATGAATGCTATACGCGAGATGAGGCCTCCTTGTATTTGGTTAATGATAGCCAGGATTCTTTGGCGCGTCGCTGTATAGCGCTCTCGAATATCTTTCGCAATTTAACCTTTGTCCCAGGCAACGAAACGGTGCTCGCTAAATCAACGCGTTTCCTAGCCGTGCTAGGTCGTCTCCTGCTGCTAAATCATGATCATTTAAGGCGTACGCCAAAGACGCGGAATTATGATCGTGAAGAGGATTCAGATTTCACAGATTCTTGCAGTTCCCTACAAGGTGAACGGGAATGGTGGTGGGAATATTTGATCACCATAAGGGAGAATATGCTGGTGGCTATGGCAAATATTGCTGGACACTTGGAACTCTCGCGATACGATGAATTAATAGCCCGTCCTTTGATAGACGGTCTACTTCATTGGGCTGTGTGTCCGAGTGCGCATGGACAGGATCCTTTTCCTTCATGTGGACCGAATTCCGCGTTATCCCCGCAGCGACTCGCACTGGAAGCACTGTGTAAACTCTGTGTAACAGATGCCAATGTGGATTTAGTTATAGCGACGCCTCCTTTCTCCAGGCTGGAGAAATTATGTGCTGTGCTCACACGTCATTTGTGCCGCAATGAGGATCAGGTCTTACGTGAATTCTCTGTGAATCTATTGCACTACTTAGCCGCGGCGGATAGTGCAATGGCGCGCACGGTAGCGCTCCAAAGTCCTTGTATCTCTTACCTGGTTGCCTTCATCGAGCAGGCGGAACAGACCGCCTTGGGCGTGGCTAATCAGCATGGCATTAATTATTTGCGTGAAAATCCCGATTCGATGGGCACCAGTCTCGATATGTTGCGACGTGCGGCAGGCACTTTGCTGCATCTGGCCAAACATCCCGATAATCGTTCGCTTTTCATGCAACAGGAACAGCGGTTGCTGGGCTTAGTGATGTCTCACATATTGGATCAACAAGTGGCTCTAATTATATCACGCGTGCTGTATCAGGTTTCACGCGGCACGGGTCCCATGCATTCGGTGGAGTACAGATTGCTGCAGCAGCGACAGCAACAGCAAGCGCGCTCCAGTCTAGCGCCAGCAGCAACAATAGCACCAGCAACATCAACAGAGAAGACAGCAACTCCTGTAGTTGCAGGAGCAACATCGCTCATAAAAACTGAGTCGGAGGCGCAACAAACAGCAGCAACAATTGTTGATGTGAAAACAACCACATTAACAACAGCATCATCAAATGCTATTATCACTGATGATAACAGCGATAGTAGCAATCAACAGCTGCCGCCAGCGGCAACATTTAATGATGTCAGCAACAGCAGTACCAACAGCAACAGTTGCGGCACTGTCAGCAGCAATCAAACCAACAATAGCAACAGCAGCAGTATGGGCAGTCAACAGACAACCGCATCAACAACAACAACCACAGCAACACTCAACAATTTGGTAACAAACAGCGAGCAACAGCAGCAGCAGCAACAATTGGTGAAATCAGCCGGCAACAACAATTCGGCGACGACAGCAACATCGCCTCCTGCAACTCCAGCGGCTGCGGCAACAGCTGCTGCTGTGGCGCCGCCGCCAACAAATGCGAATACAACAGCAGCTGTTGCGTAGTATACAACAATGTTGCCAGCAACAAGCTATTATTGGTAATAAAAACACTGAAAGAAAAAAATACACACACAACGTTAATTTGAATTGAGCGAATTTGCAAAGATTTAATCAAAACAACAAAAACAGAAGCATGTAAATTAACAAAAACAATTAAAATAATATGTAGAATATTATAAACGTGTGTATTTCGAGGCAGAACAGAAAGGAAACGAACAGAAGAAAAACTGAGGACAGGCCAAGGCGTATTCACCTATAACTGTATATTTTTCCACTCAAATCTATAGTTAATACATACATATATATATATATATATAAACATATATATAAATAACTACGCAAGGAAAGATCGGGCGAAAAGGAAAGGAGGAAAACTTAAGGCAAGAGGAAGATGTTTAATATTGCATACAGATGCATGCGTTAAAGTTTAAGCACACAATATACTTATGTATTAAATTTAAAATTAATTACTAAACCTAAAACTAAATACACACTTACATATGGCATACTCTATATACATATATATATATAGATATATATATATGTGTTAAATATATTTATGTATATTATCGATATATATATATATATACAAATATATATAGCACAATATATATTTAAAAGGATAGAGAGGAAGCAGAACGAATTATGTATGTTAAGCATATAAACAGCATATATAAAGATTAGTTTTTAAAATTCTACTACAATACTACTTATAAATATAATATATTATTATAAAATATGTCATTTAAAGTCATATATAGTGAACATATATAGATATATATATATATATGCAGATATGCATATATGTGTGTGTATGCGAGAAACCAATAATAAGTAAAAACTATGTAAGAACAATTATAAATATGGATAAATATTTATGTGGACAAATTAAACAACAACAAAAATGCAGTAAACACATACATATGCACACAAATTAATTAAATTAAATTAAAACAAAAACAAAAAAGGGAAAAACTAAAAAAATACAAACAAACTGTACATACTTAACTATTTTGTAAATTTTAACTGTATTTTTGATTCTGTGTGTATGTGTGAGAGGAAAATTCAAAAGAACAATTTTTGTTTCTCTTTTATATATATATTTTTTGAAAGAACACTGCAAAAAAAAAAAGAGACGAGAAGAAAGAAGCAGAAAGCGCGCGCACTTTAAATGTTGTAATTTTTTCTATGTTGTTTGTATTATTATTTACTGGAAGTGCTGCTGGAACAAGGTTTAATTTTATATTGAACATAATTTAGGCGTAAATGACAAGCTTATTCATAAGTTTTTATCTTAATCTTAATTTAAAATATACAGTCTTAAAGAAAATACAGTACATAAAGAAAGGAGGAGAAAAAGCAAAAAACAAAACAAAAAAAGTGGAATACGAACTAAGCTATATAGAAGCACGCGAAATTAACTAACATGCTTTATAATTACAAAAATAATAATAATAAAAAAAAAAAAAAAAAGAAATGCGTGAGAAAACCAATAGAGAAAAAAGTTAATAATAAAAATCCAACAAAAATAATTGCAAATTGTATGGAGCACCTGAACATGTGCGAAAGTAAAAAGAAAAAAGTTGTAAACTGTACTTTTTTGATGCATATGCAATTAAAAAAGCTCTATAGAATATTATGGCAATATTACAAAATGGACTGCTGTTTAAAATATATGAAAAAAAAAACAAAAATGAAATGAAAAATAGTAAAAGCAAAAAAAAAAAGGAAAAACGAAAAAGTCAAGTAGACTGGGCTATAAGAGTAGCATATACCCCATTCGTACTACACTTAAAAAAATGTCATGTCGATCAACCAAGCGGAATATTATTACCCCCCAGACACACAGATGATGCAGTTGAAACCTGAGAGAAAACTTTAATTTACGTAGTTGTTTTTCAAAAAACAAAAAAAAAAAAGAAATGAAATAACAAAAATTGAAAAATATGACTCAACATCTCGATATCGATATATTACTTGGTAGTTATTAGTGTATAATTTTGCTAGGATGTAAATGTATGTCCCTCAAAAAAACTTAATTTAATTATTTAATTAATATACATACAAATATAATATACTGAAAGTGTTTCTTTTCTGGAATCGTGAGGATAGACATACTCCAATGTCTCTTAATTTTGATTGGTTGAGGAACAGAAAATAAACCAAATTAAGGGAGTTTTGTTGGGACTTTCTTATTATTTTATTTAAAATTTATATTATTTCAATCAAAAAGTAGCATTAAAAAAAGTTAAATTTGGGCGTGGTTGTAGCCATTTAATTGCGGGCATTATAAATATATGTAAATCACAAAATATAGTGGAAGGGGCAAGACCGGCGTGCAGTGTGGCCGCAGTTTGATGACAATAAAAAACTACCTTTTTAAGCTTAAATGGCATATTTATCATTTAATAATTTATTATATTTCTCTGCAGGTCTCTTAGTAAATAGATTTAAGATTGAGTAGTAACTAATTTATTAATTAGCATTATATGGTATTAACTTGGTGTGCCGCTAGTAACATTTACTTTGCTATTACAGTATTATATTTGAAAAACTGCGGTCACACTTGCTATCGATAGCTTAGGGTAAGAAATCGATAAATGAAGAGTTGATTGTTTGCACACCACTGTTTCAGTCTTATCAGATTCTTGCTCTGAAAAGTAGGTGTGTGCATCGTCGGTCTGGCCTTAAACAATTTCTTCAAATTCAAACGGTAAAATTAAACGTAAATATATAACATTTTAATTATAAATGAAAAGTACTGTTTTTCCTGCAGTATTTGCTTTTTCGGTTGTATTAGTACAGACTTTTATTAAAGATTTATGTAGAAAAGAAAACATGTATACAGAGTTTTGTGTATCTTGAGAAATGCCTAAACAGATGTACATACAAATATTTTATTGGAACATATTTTTCACTGTAATAATTTTCCATTATTAAATGTGTATGTGTGTATATATGTAATTTTTATGATTTATGTGCTAGTTTAGTTTTGTCTGTCGGCTTTATCTGCCTATATTATCGATTTAACAAATTGAGATACTGTACAGCGCCTTACACCTGTGTTCATATGTATATGTGCAGTAGCAGTGTGTTTAATTGGTATAATCGCATAATTCGCTTGAATACACCCATTTATTCAGTTGCGGCGTTAATTATAGGTCAAATGTATTAAGACCACACATACACACATATTCGCACTGTACATAGATGGATAGCCGCAAAACGGATTAATCAATTGAACATAACAGTACTCAGAGTATGTTTAGTTCTTCCTTTTCCACTTGTTTCCCGTTATTTAACACCAACGTCGTAGTCCAAGTACATTCAAAACAAAGCTTATAGAGAGGCCTATATAAAGCCCACACACCATAAAAAAAAAAAGCTTACGAAAAGTTCAATGCTCGCTTGCGTGTGTCTATTCCATAGTTGGTTTGTTGACGACGTTTCTACAAGTCTATGCATGTACATTCATGTACATTCATGCATAGACATGTATCTGCTCACAATGCATAGATATGTAGCTATGCTCATATACAGTAAATCAAGTTGTCTGCATTGCTGCGACCTGCTAAGAAGACATTATTGTCTGTTATACCATTTTTTTTTTTTTTTTTATCTACGTATTTGCAGATATTATTACACACATACAAACGCATTTCATGTCGTCATAGGCAGATGAACACCCTTCTTATAGGGCGGCCGACTGGGCGGTTGCTTATGACATCATCATTTATTTGCTCGTACTATTCAAATGCAAACCTACTACAACTACTTCAACTAGTTCAACTTTTTTAGTATATATCTTTTTTTTTTTTGGATTTAAAGGGAAACAAATGGGCTTAGTACCATTCGAAGGAACAAGAAGTCTGTTAACAAATTAGCATATTCGTGTAGGTACACTGTATATACACACATACACACATACATGTATATATATATATATATATATATATGCATATGTATATATGTAGAAGTAAATGAATCATGGACTGCATCAAACAAGCTGAACACCGCTGTACATAAATTTAGGTACAATAAGAAGAGAGAGATATGTATAAATTAGCATATTCTACCACTATTATTTGTACCAGGATACACTACAGTACGAAAAGCAGCTGCCCTACCGGAAACTGAACCATTAATAAAACTTTCTTAGGAACTGAAAAGTGAAACATTCATATTTCGGCAAGGTCGCCTACTAAAAAAAGCTCTATATTATGGGTTTTACCTAAGTTCTTACTTCGAAAATATAAAAGTTCGAATTTAGAAACTTTTGTTCAAGGTTCAAGGCCTTTTTCAGCCGAAATCTTTCAAATTTGTCCACTTTTATATATATTTCTTATTTCATTTAAGTACATTTAAAACCACTAAAAACTTAAAGTATTACGCCTTAAAGAATAATTGAAAATCTATTTTGTAAGCTTCTCAACAAACTGTTGAACTTCGTGAAGTGCAATCATCGTGTAAACACGCACAAAACGTTTAAGCGAAACCGCAACCCCTTTTCGTATTATGTACACAACATTTTTCAATTATTTCTACTTGGGAGGGGGTAAAAGAGGAAGAGCGCTTGAAATTTTTAACCCCCTTTTTGCGCAGTGATACATCAATTGTTGTGGGTTCATTTTTTGGGTGAAGTGTCAAATGCGGCTTAATGAGGCGAACAAATGGATAATACTTTGTAGCTTCATTTGAATACTCCCTATAATTCTGCGCAATTCTTTAATATAATTTCCAATTTCAGAGCTAAGCAGTAGATTATTGAATTCATCATGTCGACCAGTCCTAAACCAGTTAAGAAGGTGCCCATACATCTACAAAGCGCCCAGAACCGAGTCTACATCAAGAATGGTGAAATTGTGAACCACGACAAGAGCTTTAAAGCGGACGTCTACATTGAGGATGGCACGATTAAGTAAGTAATTGGATTAATTGTAAAAATTAAATATTTTTAAAAATTTTATTGCTTGTTTTTTTCAGATATGTGGGTCCTGCTAGCGAGATTACTGTGCCTGGAGGAGTGCGTATCATCGATGCTACGGGCAAAATGATAATGCCGGGTGGCATTGATCCCCATACACATCTGCAACGTCCTGTGGGTGACACTGTCTCAGTGGATGAGTAAGTTTTAAATATATATTTCTATATATGTATATATAAAATTTCTCTTTTATTTTGATAGTTTTTATAAAGGAACTAAGGCGGCAGTGGCCGGCGGTACGACTATGATAAGTAAGTGGCCTTGGATTAAGCTGGAATTTCATTTAATTTTTATATATTATTATAATATTTTGAATTTAATAATACTTTCTTGCTTTCAGTTGATTGTGTGCTACCCAATAAACACGAGTCGATGGTTGAGGCCTACGACAAGTGGCGCAGCTGGGCAGATCCGATGGTGTGCTGTGACTACGCCCTACACGTGGGGATCACTTGGTGGTCGAAATCGGTGTCCGAGGAGATTGGCATACTCTGCCAAGAGCTGGGCGTTAATTCCTTTAAGATGTATATGGCCTATAAGGGTCTGTATATGCTGAACGACTCAGAGCTGCTGGATGTTTTCGAAAGAATTAGAAACTTATATTCTGTGGCAATCGTAAGTTCGAAGGAACACCTCATTTCCAAAGTATTTAACCCTTTTCATTTTTGTTGTCTAGGTGCATGCTGAGAATGGTGATATTATAGCCAAGAATACAAATAAATTATTAGCCGACGGTGTTACCGGACCTGAGGGCCATGAGCTTTCGCGCCAAGAGGAAGTCGAGGCTGAAGCTGTGCATCGTGCCTGCATTTTGGCCCATCAGGTAAGTGTCAAGCAGGCCTAATTGATACAGTGATTGCTCGTTATTTAGAACCACTCAAAATTAGTATTATTTTAATTTATTTTGGAAACGAAAGGACGCCTTTTAAATATCAAGTGAACGTTGTATAAAACAAAAGCTTGTGGAATATTGGGAAATGTTTTATACTTTATATAAATGAAACTTGTTTTCTATAATTGTTATTATTATTTATTTATGTATTTTCGTTTGATTATTATTTCCATTATGTTTGATGCACTCTTGTACATATTAATAACAGTGAGTTGTGGTATGTGGCACCTTGATATATACTACTACACATAAATAAAATATACATAAAGCCTGATCTCTGAGTATCGAACCGAGTCAACCCTAGAAGGCCTTAACTAAGCGAACACAACTGGAGTTGGCATAGTAAGTTGTACAGAGAATATATAGAGTATAGGCATGTTCAGCATTTGACTTGAAATATTAACGCACAATAATTAATTAATTAGGCTTTGTATCTCTACTAACCAATGAATACTCAATCTAAACTGGAACTTGCTTTAATTAACTTGGCTAATTATCTTCTTTAGATGAAGACACCGCTGTATGTTGCGGGCATTACTAGCAAATCCTCTGCAGAACTTGTGGGTCGTTCCCGTCGGAGCGGTTATTGTGTGTTTGGTGAAACTCTGGCCAGTTCCATTGGACGCAGCATGAGCAGTGTTCATAAATCGGAACGGGTTTATTATATCACTAGTCCACCAATTCGCATGTCTGCCGAAACTCCTAGGCAGTTGATGAAGTCTTTGGCTTAGTAAGTTTAATAATACTTTCATAAAATGATTAAAATTAATCAAAAATTTCTATTTTCTTTCAGCGATGACCTGCAGGTCACAGGCAGCGATAACACCGCCTTTAATAAGAAGCAAAAGGAAGTGGGCTTGAAGGATTTCACCAAAATACCCAATGGTGTCAATGGTGTGGAGGATCGCATGTCTTTGATCTGGGAGAAGGGTGTGCATCAGGGTCTGCTGGATCCGTGTAGATTTGTTGCCGTAACTAGCACAAATGCTGCCAAAATCTTCAATGTTTATCCTCAAAAGGGAAGAATTGGTAAGTTCGTATGTTAGTTATTCTGTAATCGATAGCTTTTTTTAGAATATATCGATAGTATCGATACCATAGGCTCTTTATGATTTGTTTACAGAATAATAAGTAAAATGTATAAAACTAATTCTTATTCATATTTCTAGCCGTTGGCTCGGATGCTGATCTTGTCATCTGGGATCCACAGGCCACACGTACTATATCCAAGGATACGCATCACCATGCAAGCGATTATAATATTTTCGAGGGTATGACTGTGCATGGTGTGCCCGAATTCGTGTTGGTACGTGGTAGAATTTGTGTCGAGAACGGAGTAGTGCGTGTAGCCGAAGGACATGGACGCTATATACCGATGTCGGTGCGTCCTCCTTTTGTGTACGATGTTATAGAGGGAAAAGTACAATCATTTGAGGCAAGTAATGATCTGCAGCATGAGGAGCAGCAACTGAATGGAAGTGTGCTTAAAAAGTTCGCCGAATTGGATATAATAATACCACCACATGAGCCTATCACTGCGGCTATGATGGCTGGCAATATACCCATGCCGGCAGAGGGATCCATTTGCAGCACACCGTCTGTGCGTGGCAGAGTCGATGGCAAGAAGGATATGCAGGAGTCATCCTTTTCGATTAGTGGTAAATTGTTATACATATATAAATCTGTTGAATTTCTAAATTCACATTTTAATTTCCCCTTTGCAGAGGAATTGGATAAGTCGGGTGTTCGTGCTTGCATTAAAGTCAGAAACCCACCTGGTGGCAAGTCCTCTGGATTTTGGTAAATCGTATTATCGCATTATCCAATAAGAGTCACGCACAACGTGGTCTGTGTCAGCCGGACAGACAGATAGACAGACAGAATTTGCGCTCATTTCAAATTAGATTTATATAAAAGAATAATATATTTATATACTATATATATATATGTGTGTATGTACCCACAAACTAGCTTCAATATTTATTTAATTTTTGTTAATTTTTCTATTTAATTCTATTGCCTTTCGAATGTGTACATACTCTCATAATATATATCGAATATGAATGAATTACACGGATGTACCAAAAAGCTAACAAACTCTATTCATTTAACATGATCTTGATTGACTTAAGATCTATATATATATTCATTAACAATAATCATATTTATGTGCATTTATATACAAATTTAATCAAAATTAGTATAAAACGCTAAATAAAATCTGAATCAAATGTCTTTTCTATTATTGCATCGAAACTAAAGCTCTAAAAAACGCTTCTTGAAATATTCTTTTATATAAAAAAGATATGAAATTATTTCCAATATTTCTATAAATCCAAAAAAAAAGACTCAATTTTACTCGTATTTTTCAATGTTATATTATAATTTAAAAATTCATAAATTAATACAAAATTAATAATTAAACTAATTGATGAGGGAGAGCTGAGAGCCAGATTGGGGAAGGAGATTGTTACAAAAAAAAGAGCAGAGAGGAGACATGGGAGGACATGCAGGATTGCTGAAAACTTGAAATAGTTTTTAAGGTCTACAGAGCAGCACCGTAATACACTTTATATATATAAATACATACACATATGTATTTATGTATGTATTATGTATCAGCTACGTAAAATATCATTTATTTTCTTCTTGTTTTTTGTTGTTTTTTTTTTTGGTTTATCCAACTCCTTGAGCCTTGCACGCTGTGACTTAAATGCGCAAATTGGGATTTGTATAGCGCACATATTTCAAGAGAGCATCGTTCTCCTCACAGACGAAGGGCTTCTTGTGGTGGCAGGCCACATCGTGCCAGTTGACGCCATCATTGTAGAACTGGTTCAACAGGGCTAAGCAATTTTCGGGTGCTCCGTTCTGCTTGAATTCACGATTGTCCGGCTGGGGTAGTCCAATGCCGCCAGTGGGCGACCAATCGCCCTGGCTGCGCTCTGAGGTGGGCGCCAGTTTCTGCAGTGTTGCGGTCCAGAACCAGCCATTAATGTTCGTTGGCTGCAGATCGGGACGCTCGCAGCCCTTGAAGTCGCACAGGCGACCGCTGGTCCAGATGTATTTGGTCTAAAACGATCAAGAGAAAAAAGATAAATTAATCCCAGGTATATATATAAATTTATATTTCAAAACGAAATTTAGTAAAGTTTTTTATATCCTTTCAGAGGATATTTAGGAGTCAGCTTTAAGCCCATATATATAAACACTATTGATCAGGATGAGGAGTTGTGTCTGCCATAGGAACACACTACATTCTTCGGTTGTTCCAGTCTGGGAAAGGGTATGTAATCTTCGGCGTGCCGAATAATTGTAGGCTTGAAATTGTAGTTTGATTTAAGAATTTTCTAAATTTATTCCGTACGCCTGAAAATGCGTTGGCCCCGTTTGTTTTTTCTCTTCTGGAAGTAGAAATTTAAGCTGCGGTTTATTATTTGTGGGGCTCAGTAACAAAAGAGACAAACAGACAGACAGACAGTCAGTAGCCTATTATGGGTGCCATTGAAAGCGAACTCATTTTCAAGTCGCGCCCACTGTAAAGGTGTATAAACATATTCGTATAGATTGGGGCCGCACCTATCGCTGGGTATTCGGTCTTTTGGTTTTCGGTTGAGTCCCCTGTCAACAATTTAAAAAAAAAGAGACCCACGGGCCGACAGAGCGACTGCGACTGCGACGCGACTGCGACCGCAATGTTCATCAGTCACTTTCACCTGAATAGCCATAAAACTGTTTATTTTATGTAGTAATACATATATATTTGTATATCTCTCTGTGTATCTGTTACCTCGTACCTTTTGGCCATTAAGTGCTTTAATGCTGGCTGGCTGCCCGCCTGCCTGCCTGTCTGCCCTTTGGAAAACTCCAACTCCAACTCCAGCTCCAATGAGCGGAAAGCAGCACAAATTAATGAATATCGAATTGTTTATTTGTTTGCCTTTTTTTTGTCGATTTTAACTGTTGCCGCTGCGGGCCGCTATAGCTTTAGGGTTCAATAAATTGCAGCATTGCGGAAGTTTACAGGTGCACTTTTCACCTCTTTCACCTTCCTCTTTTCTCTCTCTTTCTATCTAAAAATCAACGAAAAGTGGAGCGCGTGCGTAATAAATTTCGATGATAAGAGAAGAGCCATTAAGCGCTATTAACTTGAAGCACTTGTAGAAAGACAACGATTAAAATGCATTAAAACAGCAAAAAAGGGTTAACGACTTTTCGAAAAAAATATCGGAAAGATACTCCGATATAAACTGGAAATTATTATTAAAGAAATTGCAGAATAGATCGTAAATAGAGGAGAAACAGTTAAGGCTTAAGTTCTACCTAATATCTTGGGGTTTTCAGTTTCGTTAGTTGAAGAATTTTCTTTAAAATTTAAAAAATTATTAAGGCTTTTAATATATCGTTTGAATTTTCTATAAGCAATTCCCATTGCCTAAATTTCGTGTATTATTTGCTTAAAAACCGCAATGAAATCGGTGAGCAAATAAATTGCAACAAGTTCGTTGCCTAAGTCTTTTGCTAACAATAATACGAGTGGAAAATATTTAAACCGCATTTACTTCCGCTTTGCTCTACACTCGTCTCGCCTCGCCTCGCCTCGTCTCGCCCCGCCTCGCCTCGCCTCGCCT
Source organism: Drosophila repletoides (assembly GCA_018150835.1). Lineage (NCBI taxonomy): Eukaryota > Metazoa > Arthropoda > Insecta > Diptera > Drosophilidae > Drosophila > Drosophila repletoides. The sequence goes on from JAECWQ010000202.1 coordinate 1,744,230, forward strand.
CGTCTCGCCCCGCCTCGCCTCGCCCCGCCTCGTGTGTGCACAATAGACAATAGAAATGCATATTGATTGTTTTCTTCTTGTACTCCTATTATCTATTTCCTCAGGTAAAAACTTTCGTTTTTTATTACAATTTAATTTTCACACGTCACACAGACAGCTCTTAAATTTGACATTTGTCTGTCTCTCCGTCCGTCCGTCTGCCCGTCTGTCTTTAAAGTTGCATAACAGACGAGCAGTGTGCAAAAAATAAAAATATGAAGAAAAAAAATATTGGCAGACACAACAAGAGGTTAATCGATGAGTTGCAAAGACTGGGAAAGTTTTTTCTTCTTCTCTGCTTTTTCTCTGTCAGTTTTGCATTGAACTTGACGGGTTTTCATAGGCAAATCTATTGGTATAATCGCATAACACTTTGTAAGCCATTCAATTCCTATTAGGACCATTAGCTTTGTCACTTTATAAATTGATCTCGTTTTGGCCAAAAAGAAATATATTTTAATGAATTTCGGCAGCTGTCACAAGTCGAATATTATTTAACCTTTTGTGGCTCTTATCGCAGACTTTTACCAATATTTAAACGTGTCTAAAAACGCTAAACGCTGAAATTGGCATCATAAATTATTGCCAATTTGTTTGACTTGTGTTTTGGGGCTTTTTTTTTTGGGCAGAGATAAAGGTGTCAAATCTTTTTCAATCCGTTTTATTTGTTTATTTATTGTTCGCAGACACAATGACTTGACATAATTTTTCTTTTCTTCTTTTTTTTAAGTATTTGTTTGATTGTCCGAATTGGTTCAGCAGGTTCCGAAAATTTGCATAAGTTTTGAGCAATTGACGAATACTTTTGTTGTACCCAAATTCACCTTTCACTGTTTTTTTTTCGGTAGTTATTTAAATATCAAAATTTGTTTTAACTTTCGCGGTTTATTTCTATTATTTTCCTTAGATTTTTGAATTCAAAACTGATTCAAGAAATATTAAAGTTTTTATAGTTTTAAAAATAAAAAAGGAGCTGTCAAATTTGTGCTGTAAATTTGTGTTTTCCGAAACCGGAAATTGATTGCACTTACATTTTCGCCCACAACACGCTGCTTGATCCATTCATTTTCTAGGCTAGTCTCCAGCGAGACAGAGTCCATGCAGCGTCTGCGGCAATAATTTCTGGCAGTCAGCCAATCCTCCTCCACGCCCTTCAATTGTGGGTCACGCCACGAGAAAAAGTAGCTAAATATGAATAAGAAAAAAAACTTTTAGTTATGAGCCCTGCCCGTAATACCAATAGATAGATTAATAGATCAAAACTCACCCTTTGCCGTCGGGTGTCTTCTCGTGAATTATGCGCTGGGCGCAGAGCTGGGGATTTGGCGGCTCGAGACGTCCATTTTGGAATTGGGCCGAGCCCAGGCTGAGCAGGCCAAAAACACAGATACCGGCGACAATGAACGCTTTCATTTTTCTATATAATATATATTATCTCTTTACTTTTCTTTCGCTTCTCTTGCACTCTCACACACCCACTAAAAACTTTCGTTTCTTTCGATATTATTTCGCGACGAAGAAGAACTCCTCGATAACAACCGACCGATCGACTATACGCAACTGCAATGACATAAATATTTTGGTAACACCCGGCTCTTATATATGAGCCAGTAGCTGGTTCGGCTTCGGGTTCGGGCCACAGCTTCGGCTGTATTTAGGCTTCGAGTTCGGTTTGGCTTTGGGTTTGGGTTTGGGCTTGACTTTAGGCGGTTTTTCAATGAAAATGTTTTTGAAGCTACTTCGCTTACGATGTTGAATTTTAAGTGGCGATTGACAAACGTTTTTGGACTCTACTACTAAGTACTCCTCCTCTCTCCATGTCGAGTATTGCCAGCATATATCTGCCATAATAGATTTGGCATCATTTTTGGCAGTGCAAATATGCGTCTGGGACAGTTTCCTCTCTTCGCTTCTCTTCTCTTCTCGTCTCTTCTCTTTCCCATTTTATTTACTCCCCGGCAAGCAATCTAATTAGCTACACAAACACGCTATACGGCTATTTAAAATGTACAAGTACTTGCCTCTTCTATACCCTTACAGAGGGTATCATAAACTCCCCAGAAGAGTTGGAAAAAATAAACAAAAATTGCTTTAAAATCTTCTATGTATTTCTTAGAAAATATAGCTTTAAATTAAGCTTCTACTTTGTCAACGATTTTGCTAGGGTCAATTTAATGGCTTATAAACTATCTGTAATCAATCTGCCAGGGTATTTAAAGGGTATATAAAGTCCCTTTCTTGTTGTGAGCAACTTTACATAATTTAATACAATTTACTGGCTGGTTTTGTACTCGTATTTGCTGGAAACAATCTGTGCTATTGGTTCACCTGGCATTTCTCAGTACAGTTGTTGCTTTGCCTTCATTATTGCTGCATTACATAAGCCAAATTGTTGACCAAATTTATTTGGCTGAAAGTCACAGGCGACACATTTTTTCCCCAATTGGCCGAGAGTCGCACGTACGAAGCATTCGAGCATTGAAACATTGCCATTTTTCAATTAGGAAGTTGACTGATAACTCGTCGAGTAACTTATAAATACGCGCACATATCTTTTTTTTCTTTAAGTGTACCTCAAAAAATATGCTTGAGAAACTTCAGTTCAGCTTTTTTCTTACACTCAAATTTATGCGATACTTATCCGATCATAAATCCTATACGATATATCGAAGAGACATTAAAGTGTTATCGCTGTGTGAAAAAAAGCAAAAGTAAACCTCGATTTTTAACTATATTCCAACAATGAAGTTTATCTCATTTAAGTGAAACCAGTTAAGCAATTTTTCAGTATTTTAAACTGGCTTAAACTAGTCAAAAGAAAGGACGTATGAAAATCCACTGAACCAGCTTTCCGATCTAAATATTTTGAGTATTATATTATAAGAAAGAGTGGCGACCATTGGAGGACTATCGAGTTAGTCTTTAGCCACCAGTCATTCTTTATCCTGGCATTTACAGATCTTTAAAGTTCTATCTCTTCTTAAAAGACTATCCAGATATCCTTTAGCCACCTGTCCATCATTATCCTTGCTTTAACAGTTCTTTCAAATGCCGTGAAAGTTCTTAAAACCCTTCTCAAATGTTCGTGCTTTGCCCTGCCCCATTGTAAAAGACATTGACTGATGATGGTGGGGCGAGTAGGAGCTAGTTAGGGGGTAAATAAGTGTTTTGGCCATTACATAATGTACTACCATAAATAACCAGAAGATTTACATATTTATGTTTGTGTACGTGATATTGCATAAGCATAAAAAATGACGCAGACAACTGCATCATTTTCCCAGTGCCCCAACTCTCTCAGCGCCCAGCTCATCATCATCAACATCATCATCAGAGGCCCATCTCCAGATCAAGGTCAGAAAATAAAGACAGACAACGCGTTTTCGTTTTACGAAATGGCGAAATTTCACCAGCCGAAAGCTAATGGACCCAACCCGAAAAGGTGGGGCGGGAAAGTACTTGCTTTGTGATACCTGTGCTTGTGCCCTGTACTTTTCGTTGGACCTTTCCACGCATTTCGACACTTTCCTGAGAGTTGATACATTTTTTTAAAATCATTTTTTACACATTTTTATATATATTTTGTTGTTATGTCGCCCTTAAATGATCGCATGTACCAGTTTCTTTCAAAGATCTGATCAGCCCAGTTATCCCAAAAATTGACAGCTGCTCGTTACATTTAACTGGAAATATGGCATTAACTCGTAATATCGCACTAAAAGCCTCGCCCATGCATGTCTGTGCATGTTTATAGGCAATTCATTTTCTTCAATTTACTGCTAAAAAGGTTTAAAAACCATGTTTTATTTTGACATATCGTAGCGCCATTAATTACTCGCGGAGTTTTCGAAAAAGTAACTTTCAGCCAAAGCTTAAGACTTGAGACTTTGTCTGTTATCTTCTCCTTGCTAATAGTAGTAGCAAGGATAAAGGATTAGCAAAGATAAAGATAGAAAATATATATTCCTATCTACACAAGTTTATCTGTCCCATATGACTTTTCCCCATGAGATGAGAGCGACTAATATCGGACTATCTGATCCCAAAAAAACATTCAAATGATTCTAGCAGGTTTCCTATCGATTCCTTTCTGTTATCGGAGGTATATAAATCGATCCATTATTTGAATAGACCCTTGAAAACAACTTTAAAGTCAATCGAATGAATGACAGAAAGATACCTTCAAAAACCTTTTCTGAAATTTTCCACAATATTAAGTGGAATTTTCCAAAAGTAAGCTGGGAATAACTTTAGTGTTTTCTTGATTACAATTTAAGGGTATTTAAGTTTTAATGCTCTTTTATTTGGTAATCTAGTTTTATAGCTGTATTTAAGCCAAATTACAATCAACTTTATGAACTGCACTTTTGTTAAGTATCCGACTCGGGAAAGCAAATTTGTTAGTCATCATCTCCGAGAGATATGCGCTGCAGGGCGTGTGCCAATGGAAGATATATACACAGATAAATATCTGTCTACCTATGTTATATATCTGTATACACATGTCAATTGGTGATAAGGAACAGCACTTGAGATTTGGAGAGGAGGCTGGCTGGCTGGCTGGCTGGCTGGCTGGATGGAGTTGTGTCTTGTTTGCTTATTAAGAAATTACCTCATGCTTACGTAATAAGTTCCCGAAGCGACGAACGATGCGACGTCCGTTAAAGCTTATACGGTCACTGGGACTTGACAATTAACCGATGCGTTCGTCCATAGAGATGACAGCGTGCTCAACAGTTTGCAGCACGACACGGCAAGAAGAAAATGTTCAGTAGTAAAATAACGAAAATTAAAAACTCCCAGGAATTGGACGCTTCAATACGACCTCTAAGGGGTATAGCTTTATTTTGCCTTTTAATATTCTGGATTAACTTAAAGGAATAACCGCCATTTGAAGTCTCACTTTTAAATATAACTTAACAAAATAATTAAAATTTTATTTATGATTTGTAGCCTGGTTGTCTGACGTGAGAGCTCGTGCGTGTTCGTGTCAGGGCAGAAGTCACGACACGCGGCCAGCTCTGCGTGAGTAAATGTCTGTACGTCTGTATGGAAGGAGAAAGTGAGGCCGTTGCGGTGTTTTTTTTTTATGTACACACTATATGTATATATATAAATATATATCTCTGGTACATCAAAAATATTTTGCACAGCTTGCATATTGTTTAATTATGAGTGTGTGTGCGTGTGTGCGTTTTTGTGTGTTGGTATTTGTCGAGTATTTGCACAAGAAGAGAGTCAGAGATAGAGATACAGGTGCAGCCGGCCTATTTCAATAAGTGTGAATTCCACGGGTAAATATTTAAAGAAATGGACTTGCGGAATACTTGACATTTTTCTCACTTAATATGCCAATTTATTATGTAAAAATAATTGAATTTCCTTCAATTATTATTAGTGTTTTCTTTGGTCAACTCGTGGCCCCATCAATGTCAAATGCATATTTTATTATTTATATATTTGTTTTCTTTTTCTATTTTTTGGCTGGCCGTATTTATTATTTATGTCAGCGACATTTATGTATGCTGCCTATAAAGAAATAATAATTAAAGTTTGCTTTATGTTCACACCGTGATTGGACTTTCAATTTATGTACTTATATTTCTACAGAGATGATTTCAAAAATTATAATATTTATTCTTGGCATACAAACATATATATTTTTTTTTTGAACAGAGCTAGCTAAACATTATTGAGGTTATGCTAATTTTTAATTTTTGGGAAATCCCCCAATTGTGGGCTGACCCCCTCCCACAAAACCTCAATAATTTGGAGGATTTTTGAGGGTAAACAGTTTTATTTGAAATTTAAATTTAATAATCACAGAAATCCAAGCTTTATTTCAAAGATAGTTTTATGAGCGGAAAGTCATAATAGAATAGAAAATCGATTTCAAATAAAAAATCTTAGAAAGCAAGTATGTTTCTTAATACCAATTCTTAAAATATCAAGAAATTTTGTTAGAAATTCGAATCTTTAATACTCAATTTTCTATATTAAGAAACTCTATACTCGTATATAGAATGTGTGTTTTTTAGCCGATTTAAATGTGCACAAAATACATAGGAGTTTTGGAGGCCAAGGCTATACGAGTATCACTCGTATATAATTTAGTGTGTCAGTCAGGGGCATCGCAGCTGCTGATCTTTTTGGCACCTGACGAGGCCCCACAAGCGGGCGCCATCGAATCAAAAAAAAAAAAACTTTGGGTGAATACTACACATACAAATGCAGCTAATAAATGTGTATATAAATGTTTGAAGTTGTGGTGTGCATAGTGATTAATATTGCCTCTATTTTAATTACAAAAGTACGTTTAAAAATACCGAAATATTAATTTTTTTGGAGCTTCTTATTATGTAATAGTTTCATAGTTTCAGTGGCATTTTTTTGTGTGCTTTCAATTTTTTTCTTTTCTGTTTTTTGCAAGGTGTCGCTTAATGCGGACGTGGTGATTTTTAGGGTATATTCCAGACGGATTTCGAATTATAATCGCATTTCAAATACGTATTCCATGGCCTTGCAGGCGGTGCGAGTGTTCGAGTACAATGCGCCTTCGCTCACGTGATATTTTACGAGTGCTTTTCGATGGATATATTTATGAGACTCTCTTTATAATGCGGCGCATGCAAGTGACGAATGAATTAATTACTATTTCCCGCAAAGAAATACAGTACCCATTCGAAAAAGCAGAGATGAAAGTCACATTTCAAGAAACTTCTTTCGATTGGAAGTCGAAATTCTATATTCCTATAGAAATTGTATTTTATCTTAATATACATACTTAAATTAAACAAAAATCAGCGAATTTAAACTTTCAATTTAAATAATAATTGAAACTAAGCGAATATCAAAGCTTCTTTAATATTAACAACTAAATTTAAATGAAACTGAAATTGCTCTGTTACAAAAGTTGCTTGCTATAACATAAAGCATTTACCAACACTCTTTACATGACATCTCATGACTATCGCTTATCGTTTTGCCACCACAGTATATCGGGCTATTAGAAGTGCTAGTCATTTTATTGTGCTGCTCCGCTTTACATTTTCGCAATTTAATAATTTTAAATGTAATTTCAATAAGAAAAACGCTTTTGCGGTGACAAATGTGAAAGCTGACGTGTTAAACACAGCAAGCGATTGAAAACGGCAAGCTTCAAAATAAGTAAATGTAAATATTGCGTATTTTGCTAAGATCAACGTGCATAGAGGCATCGTGGTGAATTACTAAAACTAATTCAACATTCGATAAACACAACAAGAACCGAGTGGGGAACTACAATGGGACGCCGCTGTTGCGTTGCGGAGTGCCCCTCAACGTCGCGTCTGCTAGAACACCATGGCGTTACCTATCATTCCTTTCCCATGGATGAGGTCATACGTACCATTTGGATAAAGAATTCACGAATTAGCCTGAATCGACAAATCACGAAAAGCGTGCTGGTATGCTCGCGTCATTTCAGACGAACCGATTTTAATACCATTCGAAATGGTAAATATTTACTCAAACCACGCGTTTTTCCCACCGTCTTTCCGTGGGGAAAAATGGAACCGTCCGAAATCGATGCGGATCATCGTGCATTGCAACAGGCGACGGTAGACGGCGCCACAGGCAGTGGCGCAGCAAATAGCGCCACTAGCGAAGACCTTATTAAGGCTACAGTGGATCAAATTGTAGCACAAATCCATGCGGAGACGGCAGAACGTAATGCTGCGGCAGCGGCTGCTGCAGCGGCTGCAGCAGCAGCCAAGGCAGAAGAAGAGAAGGCTGAAGCTTCTAAGGAAACCAAACAGAAGGAGCCAGAGGTAGCCACCACGCCCACTCCATCCATCTCCACGTCCTCTGAGGGCAAGGCTTCTGCTTCAAATCCCACAGGTCCGTCTACTGACATTCCTTCTGCAACGTCTTCGCCACAGCTTCCAGGCACTCCCCCCAAATATGGTTCGCCCACAAATATGACTATAGGTGCACGTGTGGAGGCGTTGAGTGCAGATGGGGCATGGCTACCAGCACGCATTGTGGAGGTCAACGAACAGGAACAGACGCTTCTAATACGATTCGAGCGGAACAGCAAACTCAAGGTTTCTCCCACCAGCAGCGGCAGCTATCAGGAATGGATACCCTATAAATCGGAGCGCCTAAGGCAACGTATTAGTTCACGTGTGCTGCCTATTTTTGAGCTACAGGAGAAGTGCATGGCACGTTGGTCAGGTCCTCGCAAGTTTCCCGGCACCATTAAGAAGCTACTGGGAAATGATACGTACGAGGTGCTCTTTGATGATGGATATACCAAGAATGTGCGGGCTGTTCACATGAATAAATTACCCAGACAGCTCACATCGGGCCCGGAATCTGCAATTGAATCTCCCAACACAAGTTCTGCCCCAGTTGCAGCTGCAACTCCAGTTCAGGTTCAGGTTGCGGGTGCAGCAGCAGCAGCTATTAAAAGACCCAGTTCTGGGGCTTCAAGCTCCAATAAGAAGAGCAAAACCATGCCACAACGCAAGGATTGGCCTTTGCTGGATATGTCCAATTTGGATTTGGGTATGTGACGACAGCTTTCAATTTTAATATAATCTGATTTTGAGCAATATATCTATATGCAATGGAAAATGAAACGGAGAAATCCGAGTACTTGTTTTATTATTGTTTCTAATAACTTCGAAAATGAAATTCTCCACCTCAAGTAAATCCATTTCATCTATATATATGAAAGTTAGATGATGTACATATATTTAATTCGTTTTCTTTATCTCCACCTTAGAGTCCCTGGGATTGCCCATAATACCGCATGATGGAGAATGGACCTGCCATTGGGTGAACGATCAGCCAATTGGAACTGAGGGTTTCCTAATTGTCGGCGAGCATCAAAAACCGACGGTGATTGTGCATGACTGGCGACTGCCTCCGGGTTGGATAAAGCACATGTATCAAAGGTCCAATGTGCTAGGGAAATGGGATGTAATACTCGTCTCACCGAGCGGAAAACGTTTTCGTTCCAAGTCAGATCTTAAGGTGTTTCTAGAATCGCAGGGTTTGGTTTATAATCCGGATGTATACGATTTTAGCATACATCGCAGACGCGCCAAGGATATCAATGCCTATGTTTACACACACGATTATAGTCCACAGCAGCCTGTGAAACCCAAGCCTTTGGATGTATCCCTAGATACAAGTATAGGTTCACAAGATCAAAACAATAGCAAATTGTCTGCTGCTGCTACGCCCACATCTTCGTCCATTCTGTCGGTTACTACACGACGCGGAGCAGCCGAGGATAATCAATATATGGAGACGCCGGTGGCTACTTTGATGCCTCCTGCGGAGCTGATGTCGCCTTCTCCGCAAGCCCGCACCACTGAAGCTCAACCGAATGATGCCGGTGAGGGCAGCCCTGGACTGGGCGATGGTACAGTCCTGGAAGATGGTTACGGTGGGTCATATCTTATAATTATTATTTACTTATGAATTTTTGTCTAATCTCCTTTATTTTCTTCTCATTAACAGCTTTCATTGGTGGATTAAAAGTGCAGATAACGGATAATCTATTTGTTTGTCCAAGGGAAGGCTGTGGAAAGACCTATCGCAAGGAAGACTTCCTACAAATTCATATACGACATTACCATAAGGAATTCGCACAGTAAGTTCAAGACTCGTCTCTTTAAATATATATAATTTTAGTATTAATTTTTTATTTGATAGGCATGTCAGTCACTGCCCCAAGATGCAGGAACTGGCTGTTAAACGTACGCATCCCTCATCGATAGAGCAGGCTGAGCAGACGCCCAAAAATCAGATACCCAATCAACAGTTCTTTGCTAAGTTGCATCAGCAGGATTTACAGCAATCTCGCTCCTTCCGACGACATCCGGGTGGTACAGACATGTCGCCACCGTCTATGGAAACAACGCCAAATTTATCACTAAGTAAGACGCCCCAGTCAGAGTTGTCACCGGCAATTGGAGGTACTTCAGAAGCTCTGCCTGTTGCTTTACCCTCACCTGTTGTGTCAACAGCATCATTAGAGCAGTCTAAGCCCACTACACCAATTGTGCCAACCTCAGCCAATCGCTCCGCTAAGCGATCAAGACCTTCCTCTAGTAGGCGAGAATCCGGTTCTAGAAAGAGCAGCCGTCAAAGGACACAGCGACGTCCTGGCAAAGCTTCTAATAACAAGATTTCAGCCGACTCTGCCTTGGATTTTGATGATTCACTAATGACGCCAACCGAAGTACGACAGGATCCTAAAAAACGACGGCTAGGCGTCAACGAAACGCCCATCAGTTCGCCAGCTCACTTGGACTCGGTTTCAACGCCTACTTCCTCTGAGCATCTGGACATAAATGCTGCAGTGCCTCCACCACCCAGCACAAATCCAACGCCTCAATATATAAAAGAAAATGGTGAGCTGATAAGAATTGTGCGCATGCGACAGGAGGAGATTATCAACTGTATATGCGAATATGGTGAAGAGGATGGCCTGATGATTCAATGTGAGCTGTGTCTTTGCTGGCAGCACGGAGCCTGCAATGGAATTGTTAAGGAATCGGATGTACCAGACAAATATGTTTGCTATATATGCCGTAATCCGCAAAGGGTGCGTGAATCTATGCGCTTTAAACATGACCAGGATTGGCTTTTTGAGGGCAAACTACCAGTGGCAGGCTATCACACGGCCAATCCAGTGGCAAACAAGAAATTTGAGCTTTTGAAACGCTCTCATACGCTGACAGGAAATCTTCTAGATGCCAAGCGTACTATGCACTCTTTGTTGGTTAAGATAAATATTGCACGTAATCGCTGCCACCCCAAACTTTATTTGTGGGCCAAAAAATGGGATGAAGATCAGACGGAGGCGTCACCTGTTAAGCGTCCGAAGGCGGAGCCCAATTGGCCTCATGTGCCACAACCGGAGGCAGCTATCGATCCGGAGGAGTGTCAGTATCGTTTAATAGAACACGTCAAGGTTCAACAAAATCTGTTGATGAATCGGTTGAACGATATCGAAGCAGAAATGGATGGTAAATATACTCCTCTAAATTAAATTCAAGATTTTAATCCTGTTTTTCTTTCAGAACTCGTAAAAGAAGACAACCTACTCGATTTAAAGGATGCGAGTATTGCGACCACTAAAGAGGCCATGGCTACGTACATCAAGGAATTGGAGATTATGAAACGCCTTGCTAAGCTCAACAAAGTGGCCAACATGAAGCAGACGCTAAAGAGTCAAGAAACAACTACCGAAGTTACGTCATTATAAAATAATATAATGTAAATAAAAAAAAAACCCATAGATTTCTTCATTGTCCTTTATCTGTTAGTAATAAGTTTGTTGTATAATTACACATAATAGTTTATTGTATAATTAAATGTAAATTAATTATGTACAATTTAAATCAGTATAAACTGAAACTGAAATTGATGAAATAAACAATGTTACTAATGAAGAAAAGTGTCTTTTATTTGTAGCACAGATAGGTATTCAGTTAAAAGATATTTTTGAACCTCAAAAATACTTTTTGTATCTCAGATACTTTACCCAAAATTATCCCCTTAAAGTATGCAACACAAAAATTACCCCAAAGTATGCAACAAAAAAAATGCGCCTAAGAGTATGCAACAAATAGTACTCCCAAAATTATACCAAAAAATGCTCCTAAAAGAATGCAACAGATAATACCCAAAAAATTAAAAAAATAAATTCGCCTAAAAGTATGCAACAAATAGTTCCCCAAAACTATAAAAAAAAAATGCGCCTAAAAGTATGCAACAAATAGCACCACTAAAATTAAAAAAAAAATGCGCCTAAAAGTATGCAACAAATAGTACCCCTAAAATTATACCAAAAAGTGGACCTAAAAGTATGCAACACAATTTGTGTCCTGAAGCGGGACTGCGGCTAGCAGCCAGAAATTTCCAAAATTACCAGGCGAAGTACCAGGCGCACAGAAATCAGCAGGAGGTGAAAAAATGTTAGTTAACAGTGGTACTGTTAACTAACAGTGACACTGTTAACTAACAGTGGCCTTGAACATTTGCACTGTTAAGATAACATTGGTCGCCTGATGATTCCCGCCGTTGGGGCAGCCGAAAATTCAAATTTGGCGGCCAGAGTACCAGGCGAACAGAAATCAGCAGCAGGTGGAAAAATGTTAGTTAACAGTGTCACTGTTAACTAACAGTGGCATTTAACATTTGCACTGTTAAGATAACATTGGTCGCCTGGTGATTCCCGCCGTTGGGGCAGCCGAAAATTCAAATTTGGCGGTCGGAGTACCAGGCGAACAGAAATCAGCAGCAGGCTGACGTTTCTTCCGACGCCCTTGAAAGTAGGCAACACAAAATAAATCGCCAAAAAATATCAGTTGAGCAGTTTATGCGATTTAAATTTAAATTCAAAAGTTGCCCGTTGGACCGCGATTTAAATTTAAAGTTGGCCGTTGGCGGCGATTTAAATTTGAATCGCACAAAAATATTCCACCTGCTGCTGAATTATGTTCGCCTGGTACTTTCTGCAGATTTTGGCCGTTTGCTCGCAGTTTGGTTTGAATTTGCTTCGCAGCCCTCGAAAGTATGCAATAAAATTTTAATATGGCTGCCCTTCCATACATTCTACATACGATTTTTAAAAGGACATAACTTCCGTAAATCCTTACGGATTTTGACGCGACTACCCGCGATCTACTCGTAAGGACCAACTCTATCGATTGGCATTCAAGGATATGGGGGTCATCTAAGGATCATCGACTTGAAAAATTTCAGTAGATATCCGCAAAAAAAGTGCCAAAAAACAAAAAATGCAGGATAACACGAGAACTACAAGGACGATCCGAATGTCCTTTGGTCAGTCGATAGCCCTTGTGAATACCTACCGTTTGAGACAGGACTCGCCAGGATCCGCAAGGATATAGCCGAGTTATAGCTATTTTTCTGTATACAAAAAAGTCCTTTTTTCTCAGCTCCTTGAAGGATTTTCGTCCTTTTTGTGACATATTCTGATCCGGTAAGATAAGGACTATCTGCTGACAAAAGGACATCTTGATAGTCCTTCAAATGGCCGAGTTACAGGCGATTTACCGTTTTTAGGACATTTTTCCTATGCCTCCCCCTTAGAAAATTTTCAAGTGCATTTTTTGACCGAAAAATAGCTGTAACTTGGCCAAATCTTTACGCATTTGGCCAAGTTTGGTGTCGTTGGAATCGTAAGGACGAAACCTATCGATTGGCATTCAAGGATATAGGGGTCATCTAAGGATCACACACTTGTAATTTTTCAGTCCACTGCGCAAGCAAACACACTGTAAATTTGATATTGAAAAGGACATAACTTCCTTAAATCCTTACGGATTTTGAAGCGACCACCCGCGTTCTACTCGCAAGGTCTTACTCAACAACAAGAATTACAAGTATGATGAGAATGTCCTTTCCCGAGTCGATATACTTACCTCCCTTATTAATACTTACCTTTTGCGATAGGATCAAGTCCTTTTTCTTTTGTTCCCAAAAGGATTTTCATCCTTTTTGTTACGTATTCTGATCTGACAGGATGCGGAGCATCTGGTGGCCAAAGGACATATCGATAGTCCCTCAAATGGTCGAGTTACAGGCTGTTTTCCATTTTCAGGACATTTTTTCTATGGAAAATTTATAAGTGATTTTTTTGAAGAAAAGTAGCTGTAACTTGGTCAAATCCTTGCAGATTATGCCAGGACATTTTGCGTTTCGATCGTAAGGACCCCGATTTATTGGCATTCAAGGATATGGGGGTCATCTAAGGATCATCAACTTGAAAATTTTCAGTTGGGATTCGCAATAAACCAAAAATACAAAATGTAGGATAACTCAAGAACTACAAGGATGACTTGAAAGTCCTTTAGCCAGTTGATAGCGCTTATAAATATTTACCGTCTGACACAGGACTCGCCAGGATCTGCAAGGGCATGGCCGAGCAATATCCATTTTGCAGTATACAAAATAAAAATACAAAATGTAGGATAACTCAAGAGCTAAAAGGACTAAGCGAAAGTCCTTTAGCCAGACGACAGCCCTTTTAAATACCTTCCGTGTGAGACAGGATTCGCCAGGACATGGCCGGGGGTAAATTGATGTTAATGACTAGTTTTTATTGAAAATATAGAATAGACAGAATCTGTATGTTTTGGCGTAAATCTTTATATATATGTACATATATATAGATATATGTGTGTGTATGTATATATATGCTATTATTATGCATGTAAATTCAAACAAAGTTACTAATTAAAGTATTGTTTTGGATTTCTGTTACATAGAAAATGCACTTTGGTGGCGCATAAACTAAGCCTTACAACTAACAATTACAGCTTAAGCTAACATTTTCTGCACATTTTCTGCTTCGAATGCCCACGAATCAGACAGTTTTATATATAGTAACATAATACAATTACGTAGTATAATAACAATAGTAAACAGTATAACTTAATTACAGTATTCTGCATGAGGGAGGCTTCGACTTGGGCTTCCTATCCACGGATCGGACTGCTTCCTCGAAGACCTGCTGTAAGTTGATCTTCTTCTTGGCCGAACACTCGACCAAATTATGCGCATGGATCTCCTTTCGCAATCTTCTGCCCTCCTGGGTTGTTACAAATTTCTCTGAATTTGGTATACGCAAATCCAGCTTTGTACCCACCAGCACCACGGGCACATTATGTCCAAAATGACGGATCTCCGGCCACCATTTGCTCTTGATATTCTCGAACGAGGTTCGACTGCTGATGGAATAGCACAATAGAAAGCAGTTCGTCTGTCGGGAATAAAAAGAATACATAATTAGATAAGGATTAAAATATAATTATTGTTTTAATTTTTAGTATTCAAGAATTGTTTTCCGAATCGAATATTTTGGATGAAAATATCATCTAATTTTTCTTTCACTAAATAAAAAACTGATTCATTATTAGGAAACAATATTCTAAGTCGAATCATGAATCAAATTATATTACTAACTAATTTGATTCATGTTTTGATTTAGCTTAATATATAGTAAATGAATTTATCCGGGCTCAAATCCGATTCGCTTGTAAAACGTTTTTTTAATAGGGGTACTCACATTTGGATAACTCAATGGGCGCAGCCTTTCGTAATCCTCCTGACCGGCAGTGTCCCACAGCGTCAGATTATACTCATTATCATCCACAGTGATATTGCAGGCATGATTATCGAACACAGTCGGTATATATTCCTCGGGAAATTCGTTTTGTGTATATGTTATCAGGAGGCAGGTCTTGCCCACCATGCCATCGCCGACGATGGTTATTTTAAGAGGGCGCAAACTCTTCGACATTGTGCGAATTCAGCTGAAAATGGAGAGGAAAAGAAGGGAAGGAATCATCAATTGAGGCCTGAGGCGTGAGGCATGAGTGTTCAGTGACATTTTCAGTGCTGTTGTTGCTGTTGTTGTTGGTGCATTTTGCACCATTTGGTGGCATATGTTGTTTATCTTGCCACACCCACATCCCATTGCAACCGGAAATCAAGTCTTCCTATGTGTGTGACTGGGTGTGTGTGAGTGTGTGTGTGGGCGCATTCGCAAGCCATGGATTACATATGCTCATACAGCCGTAAGGGTATTCGTGTGCTCAGATAAGGCTTACAGCGACTGTAATCAGGCTGTTAACACTTGAACTTCATGGTTTTATTTTAATCTAATCAAAGCAGAGCGAGACAGCCTAAATAGAGCCAATAAAACAATTGATTCTGCTAAATTATTGTTGATTTTCCACTCTCAGTCTTATATAACAACTAAAAGAAAAACAAAAACAAACCGCATGCACTTTCACCACAAATTTCGTCTATAAATGTTTCTTTTCTTTTTAATTAAAACTGGTTTTCTTTATGGTTTTTTTTTTATGTGTTGTCAGCGCGTCAACCAAACGAGTTGTTGACCCAAAACTTGAACTACATAGATAGATTTCCCCCACTGTTGACCAAATCTCTCACATTATTTAGTGTCTCTGCTTAATTTGCATCAGTAACAGTTACAGTTACAGAGACTCTCGTATTCTCTGTTATTTCCCAGTTCCTCTGAAAACTCATACGAATTCTGAGAAACAGACATCTCTCGCATATTGTGAGTCATAAGATTTGATTGCCAATTCAATTGGTTGGGCAAAGAGTAGTACCAGGCACACTTACTATATAAACTGTATGTTTGCGTACAGAGATTGTGCCTAGATGCTGACGATCTAACTACAGTGACTCATCCAGAGTCTTCCGTCGTCTACTACGAACGGGTCAACCCACATAATACCTCGTAATAGTCGTAACAACAGGCGGGGTAGGCAGGGTAGGGCAGCCACTGCACTGCATTCAAGTTTACAGCGCAGCGGCAGGCAGTGAAAAACCGGTTATATTGACATATTCATAATCGTTGAACAGAAATCGTTTACTCCTCTTCGGTTCAAAGGCATTTCCAAGTTGAACTTTATGGCAGAGGCTACGCTTCAAAGAGAGATTTCCATTCCGCCCATTGCGAAAGAATTCGGAATATCTTAAACTTCAGGCAATATTAAACCATGACTGTAAATAAAACCCATTAAAATATTTCAGCGCCTCGAATTTCAGAATAAATTTCTAATATTCCCGATAAAATGTAGCACAGGATATTAGATTGTTGTTCCTAGAAGTTGCTAAGTTGGAGACCACTTCAATAGAAATTTAGCGGAAATGATAAGCTGCTTAAAAGTTTTCCATAGGGTTTTTCGAAAACAGTGGGAGACATATATAAAATTTATTCCAATTCGGATGCCTAGGGAGATTCCCGTATCCCCAGTTTAAATGTTAAGTGCATTAGCACTTTGATGTTGCTGCTTGGCGCCTTCAGCTGATCTCCGAGCAATTAAAACTAATTGAAGTACACGAACCCAATCACAGGGGTCATTCGTGCTCTTTATTTCTTCTTCTTTTTTATTTTTGCAAGTATTTGCCGTTTGATTCGGAAATGTAAGAATAACATAATGTTATTAACAGTGCTGTTAACTGTTAACTGAGCTTATGTTATTATGCAATTTATACTAAAGAAAGTCCGCATGTATTTCCTAGTCTGCAGCTCATGCAACGCCATAATTTCTTTTATACAAAATTTTATATTGCACTGGAAAAGCATAAACTAATTTTGGTTTAACTTAAATTTTAGATATTGCGAGTGCATATAATTAATTAATTAGCTTTTATTGGGCAAGCGAAATGAATTAGCCGCATTGTTCATTCAAAAATTCATTCGATTAGAGCCAGTGGAATTTCCCTCTTAAGCAGCTGCTTATGCCTTTATTTATAAATAGTAACAGACTTTTGGGAAGCAAATATATATATATATATATATATATTTAATGTATATATTTCTATGGGTATATAGAGCTGTATGGCTGTAGTATAAAGTAAATTATTTGTGCACTGTAGTCACTAAGAGCGCCCACATTTCGTTTGTTTATAATAATTTAAAAAGCGTCGAACAGAAGAGCAACAAAACCGATTAAACGCAAAACAAAAGTAAAGTTTGTTTATTTATTCTTGGTACGATTTGTTGTTGCAACTACTTAATATATGCTCTACTCAAAATTTGTTTAGAATTCGCCAAAAAAAAGCGTGGTAAGGTCAGACCGAAGTTTACATACCCTAACATCTGAAAATTTCAATATTTTGGCAGCTCTCTCCCGATCTTTGTAAGGATCTTAAAGCAACCTCTTTATAACTTGAAATTTCCATTAAAAAAG
Source organism: Drosophila repletoides (assembly GCA_018150835.1). Lineage (NCBI taxonomy): Eukaryota > Metazoa > Arthropoda > Insecta > Diptera > Drosophilidae > Drosophila > Drosophila repletoides. The sequence continues at coordinate 1,762,025 of JAECWQ010000202.1, forward strand.
TACTTTTGGAACGATTGTTCCTATGGCATATCCTATATGATATAGCAGTCTATTCCAGTCATTACCAAATGCTAGTCAAAGTTAAACTACCCTCTGCTGGTGTATAAAAATTAAGGGGAACAACTACCAAAAAAAGAACCATGACGTTACAGAAGAGCTTGGTAAAAATCAGCTATATATTGCTATATATTGTGTCTGATTAACGGAAACTCTCAATCAAACCAAACAAAAAAGAAAAAGAGAAAAAAACCTTCGTAGTGCACATAATAAATTGTTTAAAACATAATTGTGCTCTCATAAAATATGAAAAATATTGTACAAAAAAAGAATTATTTTCTTTGTTATCGTCGCGGCAAATGGACATGGGGACAGGGGGAGTGGCAGTGGCAGGGGAGAGACTGCATTATACTATATCAAATTACGCCTTTATTATTGTAGTTGTAGTTGTTGTTATTGTTGTTGTTTTCGGAATATTCTTGGAACAAAGTTGCCACATTGAGGCGACGCTTTACCAATGCCTCTTGTTGCATTCTCTCTTACAATGCTTGAGCAGTGGTCGCTCTATCTCGAAATTGCTTAATATGAATTTATGGGCTTTTCCTTACTTAACTAAAGCAACTCTATACCAATCTATATATCAGTATATATATAATTATATATATATATACTTTGTGAAACATTCTTGAGAAGCTGCTGCTGCTGCTGTAGTTCAATTCTTTGTGCCTTTATCAGCGCTTTGTAATCGTATTATGCATCATATAAAAATACCACTCGCCAGCGGCTGTATAACTAAGTATTACTCTGTCTGGCTTTACAAATATTATTAATATATTATTTTTTTTTTTTTATAGTACATGAGTGTTCAATAGAGCGTTTTTTATTTGATTTATACACTCATTAGAGTCATTTTTAACACCAGCCACAGGCACAGGCACAGCCACCACCACAGCTGTTTTAGTTCGTTTGTTTTTTTTTTATTTCAAAATTTCAATTAGTTCTATGACAGACATAAAAACTCTGTATACCCTAGCTTTCAGTTATGTGAGCTATATTGACTACAGGTAGCTTTGAGTGGAATGGATTAACCAATAAATCATTGGTATATTAATACACTCCACACAAAGTTATCCATTTATTCAAGGAAGTTTTAAAGTTGAAATACTTAAAAAACTGTGAATAATACTCTATATATTTTAATGAACCTCCCTTAGAATAACAATCGATAAGAAGATAGAAAATTTCACCAAGTAGAAAAAGTATTTCAAATTTTCAGATGAAACTAGAAGAATAGAATAAAGCTCAAGCAAGTTGGTCGATCTCAAAGATTATAATCTCTAAATTATAGTATAAGTATACTATGCAGGAACTCAACGTAAGACCTGTTCCATTGGACTCTCAATAATTTGACACTGTCACATAATTTGAGCAAAAAATCTCTGAGAGATCAAAGGTAGACAACATAAATAGCAGTTAATCTACTACGTTGGATCTCTACCTATACACAGGTATATATATACCTGAAATACTCTTATATACCTCATATGGCAACCGAATAGAAGGTTTCTTATTCATTTTTCGCTCAGCAAATGTTGGGTATATTCGTATGTATTCCTTTTCGCTTTATGATTTCTCGCATGTTTTCGTATTTAATAAACTGATTAGATAAGATATACGTAGGTGTGTTTCGAGAGTTACTGTGTGCGATTACTAGACTGTGCTATATATATGGGAATATATAGAAATATATATATGAAAAGCAACTTGAAAGCGCGATAAGTGCAGCTATGAAGCTGTTTAGCTATATAGCCGCTATATATACGCATATAGCGCATATAGATCTATTATAGGGAAATTTTGTTGCGATTTGGTTACGGGATTCGTGCGGCACGCGCTGTCAGTTAGTTTAATTAATTGAGGTCATCATATATTATATTTATTATGGCGTAGGTCGCATTAAATTGATTTGTAGTTCATTTTATGGGGGGATCACTAAGTCGCAGCTGATAGCACTCAGACATAGACATTTCATGCGCTGTACCCTTCCTTTTTGAGAGTTCTTTGGACCTTTAATGGTAATGGTAAGGCAGCCATATAAATTGTTCTTAACCAAAAATGGTAACGGTCCCAAAAAGGTGTCGAGAATCAGACAGAGATACAGAGAGAGCGAGAGAGTTGGGGCTAGAGAAAGAGCGTAATCAGAAGAAGAAGAAAAACACTGACTGGAATTCCAGAGCGTGAAAGTGACTCAGGTGATAAAGAGTTGATCACGAAAGAAAAAAAAAAAATATAATTAAAAGATTCTTCCAGAATAGCAGTTAAGAGCAGGTTGTTTTTTAGATATAGAAAACTCTTCTACTGATAATACGAATGTTGTTTACATAAAAGAGCGCCACACACAGACGCACACTCCTTAACATACACAAGGTCACAACAGTTGTTTAGCCAAGTAAATACATATAAATAAATATATATACATATATATACTGTACATATTGTATATATGTATTGAATATTGATTTGGGGCTAGTTCAGGCTGCCACACAATTAAATTTTGCAATGCACCAAGCACGTACTTATAGATACTCTCGAATTTGCACTCAAAACTTGTACTGGTATTTGTATTCTCACTTTGTATGTGTGTGTGTATATAATATATTATTATATTGTTGCTTTTGTTTTTTGCAACAAATCAATCGAGCGACACGTCCGTCTCTGGCGATGACGTCTGTTGATCAACGAACGTTTTTGGTTAACACGGAGAAGGCGCAAAACACGAACCCGAACACGAACACGAAAGCGAAGGCGACTTTTGAACACGAGAGCTGGAACAACCGATCGCTCGAGCAGTCGTCACGCAACTGAGAACGCGTTTCTCATGGATACTCGACCGACGTCTCCATCGTTTAGCCAGAATGGCCTGGCCAGCAGAGCGAGCGTAGGAGAGAAAGAGCGTAATTGCACTCTAAAAAAATACGAGTCATTTTCTATATACAAATTTATATAATTTCAAAAATTGCACTTCACTTAAGAGTTGTAAAGTTTTTAATCTACAAACTTTGTTTTATTTAAATTTAAAGTTTTAACTTTTCTTCTTCTGCTGAAAACTCGAAATTACTCTAGTACTTTCTATTGAAAGATAATAAAGATAAATCAAATAAAAGAATTATTAACAGTCTAAGAAAATATTGTTTAAAAAACAACAATAAAAAGTCATATATATTTTAAATATATTTGCTTACTATTTATCTGGCTTAATGGCACTTGAAATTAAGTTTTTTTTTGAGGTTTTAAAGAGAGACGGCTAGCAAATAAAGAGAGTTTTTACTTTGGCTCTTAAATGGGTTTTTTCTTCTTTCTTTCTGATAAGCCTAAGTGTAGTCCACTTAACCCTCTTGAAATTGTATAAAAGCCCAACTTGGAATTAATATGTAATATACTCTTATATACTCTTACATTTTCTATACCTAGTTTCATAACTTTATAATAATTTCTTTTAAAGGGGAAATTAGTTACTGTTGGTAGTTTTATAATATGTGTACATAAATAATTTATTTTTATTTATTTATTAATTAATCACTGTTATATGTGTAATTAGCACTAAAAAGAGGGCATTTTCGAGTATTTTAACCCAATATTTGTGTGTTTTTGCATCAATAATGACCATGTTAATTAGTCTTAATGAAAGCTTTTGTTTGGTAGTAGATTTAGTTAATAAGAATGATCCGGTTTGTAAAGAATGCTAATCTTATTTGGAATTTAAATTCAAATGTTTAATTAATTGCTGCTTTTTCAGATTTAGGATGGGTTTTAGTGGAAATAAATCTACAAAATGAATCTCTTTTTTTAATTGAAATAACTAAATTCTATTATTATAGCCAGGGCTAAAAATTTGCAATCTTTTCAGGGGTTCAAACTGATTTAAAAAATGTAGAATATATTTATTTTGAAAAATAGAAACATATAAATAACATATGATATTATCCAAGGAAAATTATATATGCATTAATTTTATAAGGCTTTTATTGTATTGAATTCGAAAGCCAATTGAAATCAAAAATTAGTATTCGAACGGGGCTTGAACCGAACCAATTATTCTTCCTGCGAATCCAAACTTCTATGTCGCCTATTTTAACCCAGTTTCTGGGTCAGTTATAAGTCTAAAACATAGTTTGTAATATTCATAACACAAATACGAGCTTAGAATCAAAAACCCATATTCTTGAACCAAAACCGGAACGGAGATTAGCTTCAAACCCGTCCACCGGAAGCTCCACAATAATTTCTTCAGTTGACAAAGTTGGTTCTGTAAGTAATTCATACGCCTTAAATCGGCTTGCGTAATCCCAAAGCCAGAACGTTAAGCCAACAATTGATCAACGACATGACCGTGCTTGTCTTTACTTGTTGCTTGTTGCTTATGCGTGCCCGTTAAGTCGCTGTAACTGTAATTAAAGCTTCTCCCCCATAAGCGGCTAATGAACGTACGAACGGAATAGTCGAAAAAGCGAAAGAAACAGAAAAACAAATGCGGTACGAGCGTACATTAGGCATTAATTAATTAATTATAATTAGCACTTCACTGGACACGGACCATAGAAGGGCGGTAAACTCTTTTAAAACGCTGACGGACGGAACAGGCGAAAGGTTAATGCGTGGGCCGTGCCCTCAGCAATGAAATGAATGAAAAACGAAAAAGACCGGAAAAATTATAAATAAATATGAAAAACAAAAAAAAATGTTGCAGTGCCAATTAGGGACAGAGCTACTTATGCGACACATGAACAACATGTGTGTAAGAGTGTGTGAGCCCTTCAAATAAGTGACTCTTTTTGTGTGTGTGGCAGCGTGCAGGTGCAGGCCGGTATCTTTGTATTCCCTGCAAAAAAAAAAAAAAGACTGAAGCAGAGTAGACTATGTTTCCCAGCCTAGCAGCTCCACAAATTCCAACACATTGGAAACAAAGAAATAAATATGTTATATTAGTCATCTATCTAATCTTGAAGAGTATCATAAAATTTGTCACGAAATGTGTAATGTGCTCAGTCTGTCTGTCTGTCTGACCGTTTCCATGCAAACTATGCTCTAAGTCCTTAAGCTACATGAATGAAATTAGCTGTGGAAGCTTCTTTTCGGATCGACCAACTATATCTTTTAGCTGTCACAGAGGCAACAATTTGTCTAAAAGTTTTACCTGAACATTTTGGGAATCCAATTGAAAACAGGTTAGCAAATGCAGAGTATCTTTAAGTCGAACTTCTTCAAATAAAACACCTTTGTTAGATGTAATTTGCTTGAGCGCAGTTGAAGGTCAGATCAAAACTAAAATTCTGGTGCCTTTTTTCACCTCTTTTTCTATTCCAGATTCAATCTATTTTTTTTTTTTAACTCAATAAGAATCTGCTCATTTTTTTGTGTTTTTGTTTTTGTAGACGCAAAGATAATATTGCATGCATTTCCCGTTTCCGGTCGGGTTTGAGTATTTTTTAGGGGAGTGGGGAGTGCTGTCTGCTTCTTATTTGCTATTTCTGTACAGCTCTCATATATTTTATATCTTATCTTTTTTAGCCGCGCTGCCAGCAGTAGCCGCGCCAGCGCCACCGACAGCAGCAGAAGCGTGACAGCGTTGAAGTGACAAAAACAAATATTATGCGTTCATATTACAGCATGATGGGAAATTGACATGAGATTACCATTCAGATTCTGTCTGCCTCAGCCACATGTTGTTTTTTCCACATTCAAAATATAATTAATGATTTGCACTTACCTGAAATTCAAATGTTGGCGCCATCTTCCCGTTTTACAACACTGGTATTTCACTTCACAATATATTTGGCTGCTCACTTTGTAAAAATTGCCCCACACGTATTATTTGTATAACAGTTCGATGTATGCCTAATAAACAGTACAGCTTCCCTGTAAAATAAAACAAAACAATTAATTATTATCTATATTGTTATTTAAATTAATATAACTAACAATCACCCATTATTCTGTAAATTATTTTATAAAGAAGTTCGATTGTAACACCAGCTTAGAGTACAGTATTTATGTTAATTAACATTTCGTTAAAACGTTTACAGAACAGAGCTGCAACATACAACGGTTTATTATGAACACCGTTATTTTTGGTAAAACGTATTCTTAGACAAATACACGTATATTTCTTTTTAAAATACAAAACTTACATTACGTTATCGAGCCCTCGAGTTCTTACTGCTGTTATGTCAAAGAACTTTTGAATTTAACCCCGTTTATTTCGTTTTTTTGAGGTAGCACACGTATTGCCGCACTTTCAAGCATTTTAATATTCTTACTACTGTTATGTCAATTAACATTGCTTAACCGCGTTGCCATATTAACGCAGATATTAATGTTATGTTAAACAACATAGCTGGTCGGCTTCGTTGACACATAACAAGAGTTGCCGTACTGCTAAAAGCAACCCATTGATAGAAAATTGTTTTCTACCGCAAAAATTGTATAAAATTGTAAATTGTATAAAAAAGAAAAAAATGCCGGAAAGCGATGTGACCAAAATGAAGGTAAGCGGGTAAAGCTAGCAAAAGCAGAGACTACACACATTATAAATTTAGGTGGCGGACTTGAAACGCGAGCTAAAGCTGCGTGGATTGCCATTAAATGGGAATAAAAATGATTTACAGGATCGTCTGCAGACGGCGCTGCTGGAGGGAGATATATCGCTGGAGGACAGCGCCATATCGGATGCTATAGACGATGACGTGTCATTTACGGATGAGGATGAACACAAATTGCTTGATGAGGACTTACTATTAAAGAGTCCCGTTAACACTCCTACAACCACGCTGGCTGCAACGCTAGAACAAACGGGTGCAGTAGCCGGGACAGACACGAAACCGGAGGCAAACGCAGGTACAACACCGGCAAAGAAAATTGTACTAAAACGCAACAATTCGCAGCAATCCATAGCAACTTTAACCACAGCAGGAACAACAACAATTACGGCGAAGGAAAATGCTGCGCCGGAGGCATCAGCAGCCGACGCAGCGACGCCCGAATCGGCGTCGGCAGAGCAAACAAAAACAATAAGAACACAGCGTAAACCCATAGTGGTGGGTGGAGGCAGATCCGCTGCTACTGGTTCCGCAGAGAAGAAGCTAAGCGAGCTGACCATTCAGGAACGTCTGGAGCTGCGCGCGAAAAAGTTTGGAATTTCACTGGCAGACAAAGCAGCTACCACAACTGCTGCTTTGCCCGCTGCATCACCCATTCTGAATAAATCCTCTAGCGCCTCTATTAGAGCTAACAAGGGCAACAAGGAGACAGACGAACAACAAAAGGCGGCTTTAAAACGACGTGCCGAACGTTTTGGTCAAGTGGTGCCCGAAAAGACGCCCAAAACTGTAGCGGATGAGCGGCTACAGAAGCGCAAAGCACGTTTTGGTGCTCCAGGAGCAGCTCCAGCTGAAACCAAGGATCAATCGCCGGCTACGGGTGACTGGGCCGAAAAGGCGCGCGCACGTTTGGAGCGCTTTAAGGGAGCTAAAACTGATGCTGCGTCTGCTCCAACTCCGGCTGCAGCTGCAGGTGACATCACAAAATAGAAGCTTTTCATTCTTAATTCACAGCACCAGCATTCACGCACATCCATCATAATTCTGCCCGGATTTCTCTTATGTATTTAAGCCACAGCAATAATAATCTATTTTGCGTTTATACATTAAGAATTAAGAATCAATTAACATCCACACTCAATACAATCAATGTTTATTTAATGTATGGTTTTTCTTGGGTATTATACGATCTTTATAAAAACTATCTGGAGTTTGTCTACTTTCATCATCAATATATAGAAGACTGCTTTGTTAAAAAAAAGATTGATCAGAAAATATCCCTCTAATCAGGATCCACAATCGACTACTTCAGTTCTGAAGCCCAATCGATTAATCTCTTGCCCTTTTTAATTTATTTTATATATATATTTATTTTATTTTTTCAATCTCTTAAAAATTACATGAATTGCGTCTTCTGGAGTTATTGGAAAGTCGATTATTTTTTATGATACGAACTTTATGAATAATGTAAATACACATATGTATACAAAAATGTAAACAATTATTTAATAGTTTTGTGATTATTAAAACTAAAAACTTTAGCGGTCTGTGGGAAGTTGTTGAGCCATTTAGTCTCGGGTCAAGATAAAAGATCTTTTGCTTCACGATGACTGGAGGACATATACAGACTCTGGTCTATTTAAAATCTAAGGGATTTAAGATTTAGAAGTATGTTACTTTAATGGTGCGACCATCCAGACGAGAGCCATCCATCAGAGCTGTAAAAACGAGGAGATGGATTATGTTATTAGTATGTTTTATCAAAAGGAGGAAATATAGGAACAATCGATGCTTACCTATGGCGAGCTCGGCATCACGTTCCTTGAAGAACCGCACCACGCCCACATCGTTGCCTCGGATCTCGGCAAACTTGACATCTCCAACACCACTGAATTTATCTCGAAGCGTTTGCCAGGTGCAACTGAGAGGCACATTTTTAATAATAATCGTATCGGATTTTCTTACACCACCGCCGGCATTGCCAGAATTACCACCTCCACCGACATTGCCACCTACATTCACATTTCCACCTCCAAAGATGTCCAGTTGATTGCCTGAATTGCCGTAATCATTATCAAGTTGATTGTTGCCGGAATTGGGGACACCGCCAGAGCTGCTGTTATACGAATTATAGCCAACATTTCCAGAGACGCCACCACCACTACCGGAGCTGTTACCACCGCTGTTGTAATTATTTCCAGCTCCACCATAACCACCGCCGCCGCTAGAATAATTGTTAGACAATCCCACATTGCTGGCAGAGACGAGACCATCATCATTGCCACCGGCATTGCCGAGGTTCAGGCCCAGCGTGCTTAGCGATGAGCTTAACAACGGATTGGATAGTGCAGCGCCTAGGTTGCCCAAATTGCCAACAACAGAAGCTAAATTGCTGGGATTTAAGCTATTCAAATTGAGGCCGCCGCCTCCCGAATTATTGCCCATGCTGGGTTTCTGAACTGGAGCCACTGGTGAAGGCTGCACAGAGGGATTATTGCCAAACATGACACCGCTTAGGCTGTTCAGCAGATTGCTAGCATTGGAGCCACCAACTGATGAGCCGCCTGTTACCGCTGACAGCTGTTGTTGAGCGTTCTGCACATTTCCCAGAAGCTGCTGCTGATTGCCGCCATTCGGCAAATTATGTGCCACATCCTTAAGGGGCTCACCATTCGGACCCAATCCAATTCCGACGCTAACTAGGCCTTCGGGCAGCTTTAGACCCTCACCCTTATCGGGTATACGATCCAGACGCACCGTCATTCGACGATCGTAAAGCATTTGGCGATCAAGCATAGATATGGCCTGCACTGCCTCCACAGGATGATCGTACTCGACTACAGCAAAGCCTCGACTATTGCCTTCCTTGTCCAAGGAGAGATCTACGCTCTGCACCTTGCCAGCCAACTTGAAGACCTGCTTGAGCTTCTTATTGTCCACTTTGTAGTCCAGCTGTTGAGTTCAAAATATATCCACAAATATAAGTAAATTTTTAAAATGAATTTGGCATTGGGCCTGTCTAATATATGGATTTTAATTTGAAGCCTTGTCCACACAGATGCGACCTTCACTAAGGACCCAAAACGAAGTATGTAGAAGCAGTCAGGGATGAGGATCTAGCCAGGCCCAGTTGGCAAATCCAAAATGCGACGCAGGCTCGTAAGTTACAACAACTGTTTCATATTTATAACCCATACACAGCTTCATGAGATTTATCTTCCAAGTTTCCACCAGGCCAGTCATTCCTCTCAGCGGTGGCAGAATAGTTGAAGAAACCAAACAGCTGCATTTTCATTATATTCTCAGGCTCCGTTTTATTACAACACCATACAACAATATTTATAAGGATAGAGTTACAAACGTTTAAAACGGAGATACGACTTAGATAGTGTAAAGAAAACTTTGCCAAATTTAAATATATATATATATTTTCCTGTTAGGAATGCATAATATATAGAATTTATTAAAGAAAAAAAGTGCTACGATTCGGATCCAACTTGGTATAGTTAAAGTTTCTCTTTTTTTGCATCGAAAATCGATAACTGATATCATTTTCAAAACGAACATATATCGGACAAAAATATCGAAAGGTTTTAATGAGTGAAATAAGTAGAAAAGACCCCATAAGTCAATGTTGCTCTCTCGGATTCGGAGCATATTTCACCAACTTTCACAATTCATAAGTAAGAGAGGAAGAACATTTTAAATTGTTGTTTCTACAGTTGGGTTATAAATACGAAACAGAGCCCACGATGATATTTGTTTTGTGTTAAATATATTGTAGATAGAATAAGGCAATACAACTTACGACTTGAACACACAACTGGGCGAAGAATTAAGGCTACAAAACACAATTACATATAGAATATATGCATATATGTATGTATATATATTTATATGTATATAGTAGTTTATGGTTTGGTTTTGATTTGGTTTTGGTTCGGTTCGGTTTGGTTTGGTTTTGATTCAATATAGTAGTTTAGAAAGAAATAATTGGAAAGATTTATAATACAATATACTCACATTAGCAACAAAAACCTTATTATGCAAAGGTCCACTTATGCCAAGACTCTCCAAAAACGAAGCAGAAAGCCCATACAAATTGTAATTCGACGAATTAAAATCATTCGACATCATGTTAAAATTATTACGCCCAGATCTAGAAAAAGAAGCCAAAAGATCCAGAGAGAAAAAGGTAACAAAAGCAAAAGATAAAACAGGGGGGAGCGGCGGCGCACGCATCAATATTTCAGCTACAAAACAGTTAAAACATTCCAGAACGCCGTTGCTACGCCATTAATTAATTAAATATTAAGACTAGATCTAATAAAAAATAATCCTTTCACAGTTTCACAGTTTTAAGCAAAGCTTTTACATCCACTTTTAACTTTTTCCTAGAGGAGCCCAATTTTGATTTTTAATATATATTTAATGATTAATCGGCCGCAATCAAAATCAACTGCGTCTATATTAACCAATTCATTTCGATTTCAATTTCAGTGTTTTTACTAAATGCCTGACCTTTGCCAACGCCAAAAACGACGAAATCTCGAAGAAATTGTATTGCAGAACAGCCATCCGCAGGGAACTTCGATCATCTGCATCCTAGTTTTTATTGGAATCGAAATTCATAACAAACCTAACTATAATGATTAGAGATGAGCAAAGGATGAATTATTGTACAAATATAGTAATAATCATATACATCAGTGTGGTCTGTCCTATTCCTAATCCCAAATATTCCATACAAAAAAAAATTCTATCATTGCTTCACTTTTATATTTACAAAAACCAATGGTCAAGCTATGGAAAACATGAAACAAAGGCCTATTTTCTTAACTATATAAAATTGAATTATATTTCGCCAGCCCTATAGAATACTAAAATAGGAGGCAGCAAACATATCATATTAACAATAAAGCTCCGGAATTTGATCTCGACTAGGTCTCTGTTGGAAGTAAAGTTAAAAGACTATCCACAAACTTTCAACTACAAAGTAAAAGGATCGTCTATATCATAAATTGCATCCCATGTATCCTAAAAGCATAGTAAATAGCATCTCCAAAATGAAAACAAAGGCAATCATTGACATAATGTAAGCATAGCAAATATGGTTCCTAGAGCTGTCAAGAATCGATAGTATCGATAGTATTCTGTTAACGATATCAATAACTATATTTTATTTTTCTTTTCGTTCTAATATAAATATAATAAAACCTATTTTGTAATTTAAATAAAAACAATTTCCTAAAGAATATTATGAAATATATCGATGCAACGATATCGAATTAAAAATCTCTAAGGATCTCAATAATCGACAGAAAAATTATCGATAAATTGACAGCTCTAACTGCACCCTAGTATAAGATTCGCTCAAAATCGCTGAGTACCCCTATACTAAAAGCGACAGATAGTTTATAATACTGATGCAGAATCGCCTGTAATCGAAATCAATATCAATTATCCTCTGCGGTTCATGCTATATGCAGATGTAAAAATATATATACATAGGGTATGGGTATGTAATACCCTGTAATATAATGGTACTCACATTCTGTCATCGTCACGTCGCGAGAAGCCTCGATCCCGATCGTCCATATGATCTCTTCCGCCACCAGCATTGTTGTTGTTGCCGCCGCCATTACCGCCGCCTCCACCTACACCGGCGCCATCACGAACAATACGGCCATATTGATCCCGCTGTTCACCGTGATCCTCTTTGACGACAAGTTCACGTCCGTTTAGCTCGTAACGGTTCATTTTCTCCATTGCCTTCTGCACATTCTCAGGGTCTTTAAACTCAACAATGCCGCAGCCACGTGCCTTGCCGCTCTCATCATGGAAAAGTTGTACGTACTCAATGGACCCGACAATTCGGCGGAATAGATCTTTCAGATCTTGCCAACGATAATCATAAGGAATGTTTGAGATATAAACACGACAGTTTCTTCTCTCCCGGCTTCTGTCCCGTGCTGAATTAGCACCACCACCTCCTCCTCCACCTCCACCACCGCCAGCAGCATTGCCATTATTGCCATCGGCATCGGAAAACCTTGACCCACGTGCGCCCCGTCCACGTCGATCACGTTCCTTTTCACGATTTTCTACAGTGTTGGCATCCATGTTCATGTTTGTGGTGCTTGTCTCCTGCAAAGTAAATTCAACACAGTCTAGAAACAAAATTCACCACGTTCTTCTTTGTACTTAACTCTCCCGAGAGCGTCAGTGCAAAAAATTATAAAAAAAAATGGCGTCTGGCGGCGTCGTCTTTGCAATTTGCGCATTACTGCAATAACTGCATATTTCTTGTACCATTTACTCACCTTGTAGTTATTAAATAAACGAATTCGCGTTTTTATCTGTTATGCAACTATATAAAGCTTAAATCTGACACCTTAATCAATAATAACTTCGTATATATTTTTCTTTTATGCCGAAAGCCGCGTGAAAAAATTAGAGATGATCGAAAGTTAGCATTGGTCAGAACAGCGATGTTTAATTCTATCGCACTCCCTGCACTTATGTTATGCCATATATCGATGCTTCTTATCGATAGCGCGAAAATGGTATTACCAGCATATCGAATGTGAAATTTTGTTGATTTCTTGCCAGCAACTGTGTGTGTATATGTTTTTTATATTGCCGCGATTGTAGGCAACTGTTTTTTTTTGCTTAATAGAAAAGACAAACAATGAGCAGCGAAAAGGCTGAAAAAGCCAAAGTCAGTGCACAAATTAAGCATGTGCCCAAAGATGCCCAGGTCATTATGTCCATACTCAAGGAACTTAACATACAGGAGTATGAGCCACGCGTCGTCAATCAAATGCTCGAGTTTACATTTCGTAAGTGCACAGGCGTCCATATGCAAACTGTAAATGCAACCACAGTCGAACTTCACTGTAACAAATCACAACATAGCTCTGTTAACACTCTGCAATGGGTACAATTGCACTGTACATGAGTATGACCGTATTAATATATTATAATTACAGGGTATGTGACGTGCATATTAGATGACGCCAAGGTCTATGCAAATCATGCGCGCAAGAAGACAATCGATTTGGATGATGTGCGTCTGGCCACCGAGATGACGTTGGACAAGAGCTTTACAGGACCGCCGTCACGTCATGTGCTCGCCAAAATGGCTGAGCTGAGAAATGCGATGCCGCTGCCTCCAATTAAACCACATTGTGGTCTACGTTTGCCGCCCGATCGTTACTGTTTAACCGGGGTCAACTATAAATTGCGTGCCACAAATCAGCCCAAAAAGATGACGAAATCCGCGTTGGAAGGACGTTCCGTAAAAACCGTAGTCAAGGCCGTGTCGAGCGTCAATGGACCGAAGCGTGCTCATTCCATTGCATCGAAGCATCAGGTTGTCACCATACCCAAGCCAGTTATTAAATTCACAGCAACGAAAACTCTGTCCTCAATGGAGGTTAAGCACGAACCCAACCATGATATGAAAATGGAGGTGGACTCCGATGCGGCGGCTGTGGGGAGTATCGCTGGCAGCGGCAGTGGTATCGCTGTTAAGCGCGAGCGAGACGACGAGGAATTTGAATATACAGCGAATTAAGTAAATCCTTGCTTATTATATATATAAGGCTGTAGTTGTACACATTTTTAAGCTTCTGGTATTAAATATAAATTAAAATTAACCTGTATTTTAATGAAAGCGGTGGGAACGGGAAAGGCTTAAATATATTGTATAAAAGGGTTTTATTAAAAGTAAGTTTTTAAACTGAGGGTTCACGGCTGTTGTTGGATCCATTAGTCTGCCTCTAGGAATTTTTAGATATACGAGAAAGTAATGGCTTAAAATAGGCTTTATTTAAGTGCCAGTATAATGGTACAACCCAGATCCATGATCTGCAAATACTCGGAGCCGCCGTCCTGCAGCCTATAACAGCATTCCTATAAAGATTTAAAGCAAGGATTAGTTATATGTCCAGCTAAGCTTAGTGTTAGAATTGTAATACTCACCCCCAACTTATCACAGATGATGGCCTTCTGTTTATCGGTCAAAGATCCGCATCGTACTATAAACTCTACAAACTGATCCATCATTTGTCCCACACTGTAAGCAGAATAGCCAATTTCCCGTACAAATTGCTCTAGGCGATTATATTGCCCCGATCGACAGACCTCTAGATAATCTGATAGATAATGTTCCGGTATAATGCCAGACATCTCCAGTAAATCCTCGGTAGTAATAACATGTTCAGCGCCCTTGAGGCGATAGCAGGACTGCAAAGTAGTTATGGCACGTCGCAAATCTCCGCCAGAAATCTTGATAATCGATTGATATGCATCTGGATTAATCTGTACATTCTCCAGCTGACAAATGTGCTGTAGACGTGCGATAATCTGTTTTTCGCCCAACGCTTTGAAGCGAAACTTGGAGCAACGTGATGTAATGGGCACAATAATGCGGGAAACATAATTGCAAATCAAACAGAAACGAGTGCTTCGACTCTCCTTTTCCATGGTACGACGCAGCGCTGCTTGAGCGGCATGCGTCATGGAATCCGCCTCATCTAGCACAATGATCTTAAAAGGCGGACAGGGACGTCCGTCCGGCCGCACACTGCTTGCTGTTAACTGGGCGAAATTTTTTATTTTTGTGCGCACTACATTAATTCCACGCTCATCTGAAGCATTCAGCTCCAATATGCGTTCTTTGTACATATCCCCAAAGATCTGATGTGCTGCTGCAAGAATGGTGCTAGTCTTACCTGTGCCAGGCGGACCATAAAGCAACATATTGGGCAAATCAGCGCCTTCAACGCATTTCCTCAGTACCGCCACCACCTCCGATTGCTCCACTACATCATCCACGCTCCGCGGGCGACTGTAAACAAAAACAATGCGGTTTTTAACACCACTCACAACGTTGCTGGGTTTTTTCTTACTATTTCTCTACCCAGGGCGCTGGTGGCTTACGTCGCTCCACAGGCGCATTGCCTACACTTTTATCTGTATTGCTAGCTTTGCCTGTTTTTAAAAATGCCTGCATTTTGTTTTAAAAAATTTAATTTGCCAGCATAAAACAAAAAAAAAAATTGGCGCGAATTAAACAGCTGTTAATTTAAAATGCGCTTAACATAATAGTCGCAGCCATCTTAACAGCAACACTGCTGTTAACATTTCTTATTCGATTATGTTCACTGAACTAAATCATTGAAAGGTTCTGTTAAAATTTAAGTTTATATTTTTAAATTTATGCAGGTAAGTAAGGATACGTATTTAATAATTATATATATATATATATTATAATTATAAATAGGAAATATTTATTATATGCATATAAGCAGGTAATTATTAGATGTCCAAAAAAAACTATTTAATAAACTTTTGCTGAAAATCTTTAAAATTTAATATAAATTTAGTTTAATTATTTTGGAGATAAATATATTTGGAGTAAATTCTTTGATAAATATAATTATTTAAATACTTAAATTTTTACTACCATTTATATTTGCTGCTGAGCTTAGCTTTGAACAGATGTTTAACAACACTGGCTATGAACCAGTGAACTAGTGTTGTTAGTCGTTGAATGATGATGTGGATTTAGAAATTAAATTGTTGCTTTAATTTAATCATATTTAAGGCAAAAGAATGGACCTAACGCAGCAATTTAAGGCGTCCGTCATGACGGTGCGGCTGCAGCGCAAGACTGAGCTAATGGCAGCCCAAAAGAACAAGGCGCAGCAGCAGGACACCAAGAAACTGCCGGGCACAACAAATAACAATAAGAGCAACAACAAAACAATTGCCAACAGCAGCTTTGCCAAAGAGTCAAAGGATGTGTGTAACAAGATAACGACACTACGAAATGTCCTCATAGAGAACAGAACCGCATATATGCGAATAGGACAACATCTGAAGAGTGCCACGCATATGACTGACGCCCAACGAGACTTAATAGATCGCGAATCAGAGAAATTTGTGACGTATTATACACAGCACTTGGGTAAGATGCGAAGCGATCTGAAGAGTAGCAGCAAGAAGATGCCACGACAGGAACGGCAGCATATGGAAGCTGTTCTCGATTTGCTGGTCAGCTATCTGCACAGCGTGGAGCAGATTTATTTGGATCAAAAGAAATATCGCGTTCAATATGAACTGGATACATACAGGCTGCTTAAGCTGGCAGCCGATAAGAAAAAAATACCAGTGCGTCCGGCTGCAGCCATTCAACCGAAACGTGTGGTTCAGGAAGAGGACAACGATTGGAATAATGACAGCTGGTCAGAATGGGATGAGGATGGCGAAGAGCGGGAGCAACAACAAGTAGACAGCGGCACAAGTAGCCTTGGTTCTGCCACACAGCAGCCCCGCCAGCGCAAACGAAGCCGTCCAGCGGCATCAGCAAACAGCACAGATTCTTCTGCCAAGGTAGCGCTGGCCGAAGAGGAGCTGCAAAAGCAGCAGGAGGAACAGGATGAGGATCCTTTGAGTGCAGAGGATATTCAACTATTCGAGGAAGAGAATTTACACATTTATAATCTACTCCAGGGCGTTTCCGAGGAGGTCGAACAAATCGGAAAGAATGTTGTGGATATAGCACAATTACAGGACATCTTTACAGAGAAGGTGAGCTCTTAACGAATTTTCGAGAACAATTATTGAAGATATTCATTTCCTTTTCAGGTGGCAATGCAACAACACAACATTGAGCGCATTGTGAGCGCCGTTGTGGGCACCACGGAAAATGTGAAGGACGCCAATGAGCAGATACGTCAGGCAACGCAGCGCAACGCCGGACTGCGCGTTTGGTCCTTATTCTTTTTGTTGGTCATGTCCTTTTCATTGCTGTTTCTCGACTGGTACTATGATTAAATTAAAGTTTCGTTTTCCTCAAAAATAACTCAATAATGTTGTTTGTTTGTCACCCTAAACACAATTTGTTTATTACATTATTTATATATATATATATAACTTATAAATAAAA
This sequence comes from Drosophila repletoides, assembly GCA_018150835.1. Taxonomy (NCBI): domain Eukaryota; kingdom Metazoa; phylum Arthropoda; class Insecta; order Diptera; family Drosophilidae; genus Drosophila; species Drosophila repletoides. Next base: position 1,779,575 of record JAECWQ010000202.1, read on the forward strand.
AAAAAATTTAGATTCAATGTCGAAAGTTTTTTTTTTTTGATGTTAAAACTAATTTGAGCTCAGCCTTAACTACATCGATTACTAATTTAGAATTAATACATATTAAGTTTGTTCGAAATAGAGCTCCCAGACGGCCAAATATTTACCCAATTAAATTAAATTAGATGGCTTACAAGTAGAGTAGAGTAGAGTTTTTTAATGCTACAAAAAAACAATATATATATAATAATATAATAAAAATGCGTTTTATGGCAGACTTTTCACAATGAGTTTAGGTAAATATTCGGTTGGTGTCTGCAACTAAAAGTAATTAAATTATGTACAGCACATTTTATTCATTTTTATTTGTAGAACTACAGCTAAACTTAGAGAATTCTCTTTAATTAATTTTTTAGTAGTTTTCTTTGTGTGTGTTTTGTTTTTTTGTGTACTTTTTGTGATACTTAGCGCTAATATCTTGTGCATTCAATGCAGTCTGCAACAGTTTTCATGTGCTGGGTTTTTCTCTCTCAGTGTGTGTTTTTCTTTGTGTGTGTATGTGTGTGTGTGTGTGTGGAAAATGTGGGGAAATTTGGAAGAAATCTCGCTAAGTATAGCAATAGTAATAGGTCGTGGTTGCTGCTGCTGCTGCTGGAGTCTCTCCATTTTTATTTATAATCAAATAATAAAGGGGCGCCCATTGTTATGGCGTATCCACTAGCATCTCCAGCGAAGAAGCAGCCATCATCATCATCGGCGCACTGCTCTCCACCAGTTGCTGCTGCTCCACAGAGCCGGGGCAATCTTCGCTGCCGCCGCCCCCGCCGCTGCTATTGCAATTACTCAGCGGCGTCAATGGCAGCAATTCCTCATTCATAGTGGGCGTCAAGGGATTCTCTAATTTACTGGGCGTGGCGGCTGCTACACTTGTCGGTGATTTATCATTGAGGAATACCCCGAGCGGCAGGTGGGTGTTCATATGCGCTGCATAATCCAAAATTCAAAATTAAATGTAATTAATTATTTGCATTTCATTTCAATTATCACAAGTCTACTTAAAAGCTGGTGCACGTGTTATGCGGCGTTAAATTAAATTAAATTAATTTATAATTATTTCATTCAGGCAATCAATTAATATATAATAATTCTAATGTTAATAATAATAAATAAATATATATTATTTTCTAATTACTTTATCAGGCAGTTGATTAAATTAAATAATAATCGATTAATTTCTTATAAATATGGCAATCAATCAATAAAATTAATATCCATTCCGCATGCTGTGACGTCACGATAACTAATTCAGGTTGATAAATAAATTTGCTCAAACTGTCTATGAAAGACAAACTTATTTGCAAACAAATTTTCAGAAAACTTGAAAGTTTATCTTTAATTTGTTTGAGGCGATTTGTGAGTTTGCTTTGATAACAAACTCAAAATCTTTGGCCACAAATAAGTTTGCTTGCAAATAAGTTAGTGCAAATTTTGATTATCTTTTTTACATTTTAACAAATTGTGAACTTAGCTTTTAATTAAACATTTAATCTACACACATTTGAAAACGTTTTTATAGTTGTTTTTGGCTAAAACTTTACCACGAAAACTCGTAAAATGGAGAAATGTACGAGGACAATTCTTGCACTTGTAAAACAGTTCACTGTTGTGGGTGCGCCGATGTTTGCGAAAATCTTTGATATAAACGAAAGTCGCATCACATTCTTCGCACTGGAAGCCGCGCTCTGTAATAAGACATCTTGCATATGTTAAATATTTCACATGAAGTCAACACACAACAGCCACAGCCACGATTTAACAGTCAGTTAACAGTGAGACAAAACTTTGCAGAGTTGTGCCAGAAACACATTTAACAGTGACAGGGGGTAAAATGGATTCTTGCGAAATCAAGAATACTGAAACACTGAGTGAGCTAGCTAAATAAATTGTGAATTTTAAATACTATTGGAATTATCAAAGAATATTAAGGAGTTAAGAGGTAGAGATCGGTCTCACACATGCTTGATTCGAACATAGTCTTAGAGTAGCAGCAAATCCTTTTCGAATGTTTGAACGAACGGCCCATTTGTTGGAATAGAGTTCGATATCAGACAAGTTTGAAAGCGATCTGCTCCCTCTAAATGCCTTCATACTCTTTGAAAATTAATGTTGTCTCTGATTAGCTGGCGTATTCTTAATAAACTGAGAAATATGACTCTCTTTTGGTTAAGCGTTTAGCTAGTAAAATTAACATGAATTATTTTTGATATTTATCCCACTAACATGTGCCAAAATACAAAGTAAATATGATTAGCATACAATACTTAATTGCTTATACAGATTAATTATCATATAATAGTAGATACTTCATTTATGTTAATATCCTTCCATAATCAATCTGATAGACTGACAATAGAGTAATACTGCTACAATGTATAGATCTTGATTAGGGAATTACTGTAGTTAATAGGTTAGCTATATGAATTAAAATACTTTTTTTAGGTGCAATTTAAAGCAGCTGTTGGTTAGGTTAGCAGCAAGCTTTGCTCTGCGTGATTTACTTAGTATATTGAAAAGCTAAGAAGATATGTTGTTATCGTATAATTCGTTAGAATTAGGAGCTTTTAAGTTGCAAAATTGCAGATAGAATAAATTTTAAAACTGCCAGCAAAACATTTACGAATGAGCAATCAAAGAAGTATTTGAAATAATTCTCTCTCGTGAGAGTAATTTAGCTACGATAACAACTACTTTGCTTTGTAGTCGCATTTGCATGGCATTCATATGGGGGGAAACTCTCTTTTACCTTTCCGGCAAACAATCATTGGAGTAAAAACTGTTAGCACAACAACAACAAAGATGAAATTTGGGTTATTAGTAAACAAAATTAAGAACTGCACTAGTCCTTTATGGTTAATGCACTACGCTTACTACTATAATTACAGATAAGTATAATATCCGGTATATTTTTGTAAGTCTTTTTTTCTTCTAATAATTAATTATTGCATAATCAAAAATTTTTCTTTAGATTCTGGAAAAATCGGGAATTAAATAATGATTTTACACATCTACAAAATTTTGATTTGAAATGATTAAAGACGAGCCAAACTATCGTTAGACTATCGTCATACTTTGATAAATCTATGGACTTTTTAAGTATACAATAATCAATAAAGGAATTTATGTTTTATACACTATAATGATGAAGCTTAGCTAGTGAATTTATGTATGAAGGTATGTATATAACCGGCACCCGGTTTTAGCCAGTTAATAATCCGCGAACCGTATCCGCATGCCGTGCGAGCAAGCCCAAAAACTTACCACCGTGAAACTTAATGTGCGTCTTCAAGGCGCTCTCCGTACCAAATTGTTTGCCGCACTCATCGCAGGTGTGCGGCTTGATTAGCTCGTGAACGGTGAACTTGTGCATCGCGAGCTGTTTAAATTCCGGAAAACGAACCCAACACTCATTGCATTCATAGGGACGTCCTTTCGGCTCATGTGATTTCATATGATTATCCATATCGGTGCGTTTCCTGTAGCCACGCTTACAAATGGTGCATACCCAGGGCATTGTTGTCTGCGAATCATGGGCCAATTGCTGATGTTTCCTTAGCGCTATAATATTCGTGAATCTCTTATCACAGACGACGCACTGATGGCTGCCACGTAATTTACTTATTTGCAGCGTAGCGGCAACCGCTTCCATTGTGGAGGATGACGGCGATGAGGACGGCGACGGTGAGGCTATCAACGTGCTAGGAGTTGTTGTAGTTGCTGCTGCAGTTGTTGTAGTTGCTGCTGTCATTGGAAGTGTTGAGTTGCTACTGACTACGCAACGTTTACGGAATTGACGTAGCGTTGCAGTCGTTGAATCCGGCTCAGATTGTTCCGGCGAGGGCAGCGTGATATGTGGACTGCTACCCAATGGTTGAGGTGAGGGCAGCGAACCGATTGTTGAGGGTGGCGTGAGTACTGTAGGCGGCGCCTGTAGATTAGGCAATTCCTCGTAATGCTGCTGTTGCTGCCCTCCGCTGTGATGATGACCACTTGCCGAGGGACCTGTAGAAAAAGAAGAAATCATTTTTTATTAATATTTGTATTTGCAGGGAACTGCCACAGCACTTACAGTCCTCACAGTCTGGACAGCAGAGTATGCGCGTCCTACGCGGCAGAGATGGACTTGTCTGCAGTTCCAGAGCTGTGGAATGAGGGAGAAAATATTATATTAAGTGATTATAGAGAATATAATTACTGCAACTCACCCGGCAGATGAGGCGAGCCCAATGGTTGTTGCTGCGGGTGTTGTCGGTGGTGTTGTTGTTGTTGGGGCTGCTGTTCGTTGTTGGCCATTTGTAGTTGCACCTCCTCGAGGCGCACGCCAGGAGCAACAGCAGCATTCCCCGCTTCGCCCGTTGCATTAAGTGGCATATGAAAACGTTGCAAATGCAAATCTAGAGCACGCTGAGAGGGAAACATTTGTGAGCATTGGCCACAATGGAATTGCTGCACCACATGATGGCTCAAAATGTGCTGATTGCGCTTGCTGCGACCCGCAAAAGCCTGTGGACAATGGGGGCAATTGAAGGGCGCCACCGCAGGATGCAGTTCAATGATGTGACGACTGTACTCCAGGCTACTCGAAAACCTTGGCCCGTTCTGACAGAAACGACACTTCAACATGGGCGGTCTGCCGCGTGTGGGCGGAGCTAATAATGAGGTTAGCTGCTGTTGGGGGGAGAGGAGATGTTGCTGAGCCTGTGGGCTAAGAAGTTGCTGTGGTGGGCGTTGCTGCTGCTGCTGCTGTTGTTGCGTCTGATAGGGGTGCAACTCATTTTGTAGGGGTGTGCTGGCGTAGGTAATGTGTAGTGGCGCCTGCTGCGGATTACTGGCAGATGCCACCGGCTGTTGCAGTTCCTGCGGCTGCTGTATGAGTATCATAATCGGCTGTTGCTGTTGCTGCTGCTGTTGTATTTGTTGTTGTGCCTGTGTCTGTTCCTGCTGTTCCAACAAATAGTTCTCATTGTTGTCCAGCATGGCATAGATATCGCCTGTGGAATGCAATTGTTGCTGCTGTTGCTGTTGGCTCTGTGCCTGGTACAAGTCACTGGCATTTATATAGTAAGTTGTTGTCGTTGTGCTGCTGCCCATTTCCTCTAAGCTGGGCGTAGTTTTAATTGCCTCTAAGCCGCCCACTGTGCTCCACTGCAAGTGCGTTGTCTGCTGTGAGGCGGCCTGCGCCTGCCACAGCGTTTCTTGTTGGATTTGTGGTGACTCTTGTTGCGGCATTTGTATCAACTGTAGCTTGCCAGGATTGGAAGTTAGCGGCGTGGCTACTGTTGGCCCTGTTGCAGGATAAAGCGTTTCATAGCTCATTGTCTCCGGCTGCAATGGTTGTTGCGGCTGTGCAGGCTGTAACTCATTGAGCAACTGCGTCAGCTCCAACTGTAGACTGTGCTGTGCTGCCACCGACTCGGGCGCCGCTTCTATATTTTCAAAGCAAGGCATATCGTTTTGAAAGCCAATTAGCTCATTACTAAAATTACTGCTATCAAAGAGTTGACTGTCTTTGCTTTCCACCTGTTGCTCCGGCTGCACTTCCACTTCATCTGCTGCATAATCAGCGGGTGTAAGAAACTCATCCATGGGCGTACAAACGGGCGTATAGAGATGCTGGTCTTGCATTTCATTTAATATACCATGCAACGTGCTTTCCACATCATTCATTTCCACTTCCATTTGTTGTTTGGCCTTCTCCAGCTGTAGTTCCGCCTGCTTGGCTGCCTCCTGTCTTGCTGCTGTTTCCATTTTCAAGCTCTTCTCGCAGTGTTTCTCGAATTCCGCAAGAAAATCCATTGGTGTTGTTGAAATGCGAGGCATTTGGATTTCCACTTTTGTTTGCTCCTCTTCCTGTTCGATAGGTATTCCTATCAGTTCCTCTAATGTATTCATATCATCGTCAACTGGCGGATCTTCCTTTTCCCTTTCTCTGCTTCCTCCACCTCCTTTATTTGTATCGGCTTCAATTTCCTTGTTGTTTGCGAGTGCCACAGCAGAATTGAAGCTATCTGCTGTAGCACTCTGGCAAAAATTCTCGCCATTCTCATTATTATTCACATCGTCTGCATCCCCTGGATCTTTTGGTTCCTCCATGTCTACGTCCTGATCTTCTTCATTTGACTCTTCCTCATTCGCTTTGCCATGGCATAGCTTATGCTGCAGCTCCTCGTCGAGTGCATCCAGGGGTATGCTTACAATAAGCTCAGCCTTTTGCTCTTCCATATCCAGCAGCTCTTGTGGCTTCTCCTCCTCAAGTTCCAATACTTGTTCATCGTTTATAATACTTTCTTCCACTTCTACTTCGCATTCTGCGACTGGCACTTCGGGAGTCTCAGATTTCCTGTCCTCCGATTGCTGACTGTTTTCCGTCGTCGAGGACGTCAATTCCTCAAATTGCACTGGACTTTCTAATGATAACTCCGTGGAGTCCAATATGTCGGGCTTACCATTAGTTGTGGCTTCTGGACTTTCACTAGTTGGGGCTTGTAGCTGATGCTGTTTTTCTGTGATCTGCTCTATCCGCTCGTCAGACTTCCAAGGTAGAACTTCAGCAGTTGAGATTTCTTGTCTGGTTTTCGACATCAACTCCAGTTCATCGACTGTAGCTGGCGGCGTTGGGTCCATGAGCTGCTCATCTAGCAGTTCGGATGATTGTGTCTTATTTCTTATAATTTCTTGGAGGGAATTTTGTGGCTGTTCCAGCAGCTCACTTGAATCTGAAGTCTCCTCTTGATCACCATTTTCGAGTTCTTTCTCCGAGCTGTTATTTGGTCCGCTGTCCTCAACTGTTGTACTTGGAATTGTATCATCTTTCGAGATGTTATCATTGACAATGCGGGGCGACTCCTCAGAGCTGGATGCTGCGGAAGAATCAGCACCTGTACTTGTCTCTGTTTCATAAACTACTATTTTTCGATCTCTGCTGGATCTACGCGGTTCCGGTGTCCTCTCCGTTCTCTCTAGACGCTTCTTTGCTGGATTTATAGTTACTTCTTCTTCCGTTGACTCAGATGTACTTTCTTTATAAGCTTCTCTTATAATTGTTGCAGTGCGGGTTTTGTTCGATTCCGGTGCTTCCAGCCTGTTGTCCGCACCATTCTCCTTGACTTTAACAGCGACTGCCTCATCCTTGGCCACATCCTTCTTCAGTAACCGCCTGGATCGCTTTACTGGCAAGTAGCTGGGTGACAGACGCGGGCGTCTGGCACGACGTAAGACTATATGAGATCTGACGGGTGATCGCTTAGGCGGTAACTTTAGTTTGGTAGGGCAGCCATTGGAGCCGGACATAACAGGTGATAAATTGCTATCGCTTTCAAAGCCCAGCAAAGGATTTACAGATAAGTCACTAAGCTGTTCCGGTGAGCTATGTCCTGAAGATGTAGAGCAACTTGAAGAGGATGCTACATCGCTAACTGCATTCGTTCCCGCCTGTGAAGAATTTGTTGTGCTGCAGGAAGTACATGAACTGTCGGAGATTTGTTTGCGTGCCGCTTTTGTTTTCCAAGGTGCCTTTAACTTTTTATAGACAGATTTCGGAGAAGATATCCTCTTGCAGCCGTCTCGCACTACTGAGCAACTTCTCACGGTGGTCCCCGTATCCGATTTAGCCTCCTCACTTGGCAGCGAGGAAATACGCATATTGCGCAGACGCAGCTGAAACCGTCGCATTTTGGGGGGCGGCGGTTGATGTTCCTCTTCAGTCTCCGGTTTGGATTCGCTTATTGGCTGTGGCGGCATTTGGCTGAGCACCAAGCGACGCTTTCGCTCCATTTGTGATTCAGGCAAATGCATGTAATCCTGTTCTTTGGGTGAAACTTTCAGCTCTAACTGCTCCTGCTGTTGTTGTTTTTTGGTAATCTGCTGAGCGAACTCCAGTAGCCGCTGCTGCGTTCGCAGGCAACGCCGCCGAAATTTCGCTACCATTATAAATTGGGCCTTGCACTGAAGACATATCTCTTGGGGTAGTCCATCATTATGTGAGATCTGCAAAAGATAAATTACGAGTTAGTAAAGCTAGAAATAATAGAAAGGTCTGCTATATTATATGAAGAAATGCTACAATCCAAGCGTTGTTAAACATATGCTGTTAGCTTAATGTTAGCTAGCTGCTGTTAATAACAGCGCTCCATTTCTTAACAGCTACTTAACATAAGCCTCCTCTTTATCAAAAAAATACATTTTAAACGTCGCTTTTATAGCAGTTAAATACACAAATATTGACAATGCTTAAGCTGGAATGTTACAGATATAATAAATTATATAAATAATTAAGTGAACCTATATTGGGGGGATTTATAATTTAAATTTTTATGAACTTTTAATCAAGTTTTAAATGATGGCTTTGTTGAGGACTCATATTCAAAATTATGCATTAATATTGACATTGAAAAATGCTAAAAAGGCATTGCCAATTTTTTCGAAAGTAAGCAAAATATTAAATTATGAACTATTGTCTGTCTGTCTGTCCGTCTGTCTCTGCTGCACATCAGCATAATTTATTTTATGAGCATTTAACACTCGTATGAGGAAAGCAAAGCTTGATAATCTGCTTAGCCAAGTGGCAAAATTGGCCTCACGTTGTGATTTGGAGCAAATAATTTGTCTTTGTTTTCCAAACGAGCGATTTCATTAGGGTCGCCTAATAAAATATATAATATAATTATAATAAAAACTACAAACAACAAAACAAACAACAATCAGTGAATGGAGCCAAAATTGGCTTTGAATTATCCTCCTCCAACCCACATTGAATTCAGTTTTATGCAATCTAAAATCTCTAATTATATAGAGATTTCCAGTACATAATATTTCATATTTTAGTTTGTAGTATTTAGAATATATTAGACTAGATATACCCCATATATATGTTTGAGACAGGAAGTGACTGTCAGTTCAAGATCTTGCTTCACTTGCCAGCGATGCTTCGAGGGCAATTACAGGGTCTAGGTGAAAAAGGAAGAGCAAAGAGCACTTCAAAGATTCCAGAATATTAATTTGAGTTCAACTTGAAAAATGCAAAACATGAAATAAGATGAAATGAAAATGTAACCAAAACGATTTCAACAACGTGATTTGGATACAGATAAGGGCATATAGAATATATATTGGCGATGGAACTGTATGATAATTCACCATACAAGTTCCCCAAATCGGAATAAAACTGGGCTCTGTTCAAATTTGCATAGCTGTACAGTAAAATCGAAAAAAAAAGAAAAAGAGACGGAAACTCTGCATACGGAATGCATGAAAATCGCCGAGTCTGCATATTAAATGAGTCCCCGAGAGAGGACGACAGAGACAGAGATATCAAATAAATATATATATATATATCAACATATGTTGCAGATCGAGATACAAGAAGTGCCCGAGACGTTGTCAAGTGTAAATTAAAACAAAAAAGAAGAAAGAAAGAGCAAAATCATAAAACAAAAAGCGCAAATTAAGTAACGGCCGATCAAATACGAATTGCCCCCAGGCTAAATGCTTATAAATAGATACACCCGACCCAACAGACCCGCCAGACACCGGACAGATCCGAGGAGAGTACTCTTCGAGTACGTTCGACAGCAGCGGCGGCGGTGGCGGCGGCGCTCGCTCTTTAAAATACAATTGAACGGAAGAAACCCTCAACACGCATCTGAATCTGACAGAAATAACAATTGAGCATACGCCTCCTCGCCTGGCCTACGGTAGAAAGCAACCGGAATAAATTGTGTAAAGCGATTACGCAGCGAATTGCACAAGTAAATAGATTGAATCTATTGTCACCCCATATAAGGACAACACTACGCAACACAAATGTGGAGCAAACACTATTAAAACTACACATTTCTGGACAACAATATACGACCCCCTCCTCTGGAAGGGTGTAGAAATAATGTAGAAGTGATGGAAAAGTCTCTTTTAAAGGCCTTTTGATCGCAGATCAGACATAGCAACTCTCTTCTCCTTTAATTGTCAAGTTTTTGTAGCCTAGTGTTGAACGTTCTGGAAGTGATTGATCAACGCTTCATTTAACGAGCATCAAAAATTGACCTTCCCCCTATTTGTCATCATCAGCGAAAGATTCCAAATAAAAATAACAAAGTAAAAAATAAGTACAAAGTCTATGGCTAAATTTATAGCAGTCCATAAATAAGACAGCCATGGGGTGACTTTGTCACGAGATTCTAGCGGGGGATACGATTATATAGATTATATAGTATCGATAAAGACAGGAAAGTATTAACTGAAGTGCTTAGCAAGTCACTGAACACTCAAACTGCAGCTATTCCTATGAAATATATAAAAGACTCGTGAATAGAAAACCTATTCGAATCGGCGATAACTTGCGAATGATTCGAAAGGCAGCCACATAAAGAGATAAAGAAATTATGAGTGGGATATTTGCATACTCGTTTAACAGATCGCTCCAAAATGATAACGAGGCGACGAGAAAGAGAAAACCCATTGAATATGAGGGCAGCATATGAATATGTCTGCTGGCAATCGGAAATTAAAAAAATCAAACATTTAAATAAACAAAAATTATATAAAGGTAAAAGTTGTTGTCTCGAGGAAATTACAAAATTCCGAATTTGGTCTAAATTCTGATGATGAGCTGTGATAAGCTTAAATATTCAAATCGGACTGGGATTAAGCGCTATATAGAAGAAAATATATTCGAGCTGCTCTAAAATTGTAAAAATTATAAGAGACGAGTCTAAATCTATCCTAGGGGGCCAAAGAGATCTATCTTTATAGAGGCTAAATCTATCCTAGAGGGCCGCAGAAATCGATCTTTATAGAGAAAATTTCCTTTAGATAGTGCAAGTGCTTTGCCATATAGCAACTTTGGAACCGATTGTTCCTATGATATAGTAGGCCGATCTTAATGATTGTTTTACCTAGCTCTAAAATGGAGAATCCAGTTTGCATAGAAGTAGAGGGATAAGTGATCCTTCGGGCCTAAGATAGAAGAGGTAGAGGGATATGTGATCTTTCGCGCCGCCTTTTTATATTGCTTTTCCATATAGCAACTGTGGAACTGATTGTTCCTATAATAGCTATATGATATAGTAAGCCGTTCTTTGTGATTTTTTTACCTAGCTCTAAAAATAGGAGTCTAGTTTGCATAGAAATAGAGGGATATGTCATCTTTCGGGATGAAGTTAGAAGAGATAGAGATGATATGGGATCTTTCGCGCCGCCTTTTTAACTGGTTATCCCTTACTTAGACGACCTATATTTATTTGGCGAGTTCAAAAACCGCATAAAATAGCCCATTAATTAATAACTATAATAAAACAGGCCTAGCTGTAAGCTGTAACTATTTAGCATAACGAGTTTTATTCATTGGGAGAGCAACAAACAATAGAAATTTAATCGCAGAGGCGAATCACAGCGAATCACAATAAATAAAAGAAGCACGTGCCTTTTATTTAATTTGCCACCACAAAAAACGAAGAGAAAAGAAACCAAGCCAGAAAATTCTGTTAATTAAAAAAACGGCCAAAAAAGCAAAAGGCAAGAAAATTGCATACAATAAAAAGCATTTTGCGCCGGAGTCGGATAAAAATTAATAACTGCGAAGTGTTACAAAAAGCGAAATTGGTCATAAATAAAGCGGCCAAAAAGGAGATAAAGATAGAAACGGTGGCTATAAACACACACACACACACACACACTCACACACTACCGACCGAGATAATAAATCGTTTGTACGCAAACATAAATTTACATTTTTGATGATAATTCCCCGAAAACTTCCCAAGAAGAAGAGGAGGAGCACTGGCTGAAGACTCAACCCAGCCGCAACGGAAACAGAAGTCAACAAGCAGCTCAAGAGCTGAATTCTCGAGATGCTCAAGAGTACTCCACACATTTTCCGGGGGTTGACGACAATGCCAATATTTAACTAATTAACAGCTGGATATTCAGGACTCTGGGGTGAGATTTTTCAGGGGCTTGTCAATTCATTTGTACTACAAAAATTTCGACTCTAATTTAGCCATAAAACAGCCACAGTAGACGCCAAAGAGCCAAAATTGTAATCAAATTGCACACGCCCCAAAAACTGAGATAGAAAGAGACAGCTTCACTTAATAAATCATTGCTAATAGGGGGGGAGAAGAGAGAGCAAATTAGACAGTATACACGTATATAGGGTATATACGGTATATAGCAACCCCCGTAATAATCCCCCCCATACATCTGAGTGGTTAGCTCTTCGCTAGCCAACCAAAGAGCAACAGGGAGAAATGCGAAATTCCGGTATTACCGATACACACATTTACACTCCGTTCGTACCGTTCCGCTCCGCTCCGTTCCGCTCCGTTCCGATACGAGTACGTGATTCGGGTGTTGGCGTAGAACGCCTTTTTTCCGGATGATAAACAAAGCTACGGACAAACTGTAAATAAAGCTACAACCTTTTTGTTGGCTTTGACAATTTGCACTTAATTGCAGAAGGACAAAGAGACTGACAAACAAACGTAACAAACTAAATAAAGGATATTTCCGTCTTTCTCTCGCTCTCTCTCTCTCTCACCCTCTCTCTGTCTATTTCCGCTTGTTCTCTCTGCTCTTTTTGTGGAGTCTGTAGAGACTACGGCGTGCGTGCTAATAGGCGGAGCAATAAGGCCACAGCGCGAAACGTTCGTACGACCAGGCGTTGGCGGCGGCGAGGGCGGCGGAACCGGAAAAACTGGGGGGAAAATCCCCGCCATTAACATGACACAAAACAGGCCACCAGCATCCTCTCTGGATGCGCTACACTCAACACCGCAAGGTATATCAAAACAAATTAGGTTAAGTGCAAGGGGAATATTTTATATAGTTCTCTATTTTAATGAGTAACTCTAAATAATTATAAATAGTTTTTGAAAATGCTGTGGGAATTCACCTATAAATATGACTAGCTAAAAATGGAATTTTAAGATTAATTTTATAAATACATTTTAATTGAGGTATCTCAAATTAATTCCAAAATATGACGAGAAAAAACTAGGGTATAGAGTTAGCCCCGCAACTAATTGCTTAAATCGAAAGGAAAAGGTGAATTCCACACAAAACAAAGCATATTTTAATTGAGGTATCTCAAATTTTATCGAAAATATGACAAGCTAAAAATGAATAATACCCTCTGCAAGGGTATAAAAACTAGGGTATGCACTAATTGAATAACTTGAAGAAAAAGATGAATTCCACACAAAAGAAAGAACCCAGAAATTTGAATAGGAATTTGTAAACACAAATCACAAAGAGCCAATCAAATAAATTCAAGTGGTACTTAAACGTTTTCAAAAAATAAGTCAAGATCAAATAAACGAAACACAAAGACAGACAGACAGACAGTAAAAATTATAATACTGAACCCCAGTGAACTTTGAGCCACTGGGAATTACTGCTAATTCTTCAGTTGCAATTAGTATAAAATTAGTACACATATTATTAGCATAAGAACTGCGATTAGCTTGAAAAGACGCGCCCCTCTCCCTTCTAGAACTCATCTAACAATGAGTCAAAATAAACAATTTCTTATCTAGAATTGTGGACAGTTAAGTGACCTTCTCATTTGTTTAGCTATGCCCAACAGCTGATTGCAAAATTTCTCTGAAAATAAATAATAATAATAAAGAGAATGGTCCGAAATTAAATTGATTTCAGTATGTTATCTTTCTTATTTAAAGATTCTTAAAAAAGAACCGGCGAACAGGAGTAACTTCCGCTTGATAGAAATGTTTAGTAGGTAGTCTAATAATTCAAAAAAGATTAAGAAATTTGCTTAAAATTAGCACAAATTGGACAAAAAAGATAATAAAATACTCGAAATAAGTGTAAAAAATCTAAAAATAAGCCAAGAAGCTTCCGAAAGTAGAACGAACCTCTCAACTAAGCGAACCGAACCGTAGAACAAACCTTTTTACTTAATTTGATTGGAATATGCGCAGGAGGGCGGACGGTTGGACGGACAGAAGGACGAAAGGATGTTGGGCATGGTCATGCGGTGTGCGTGTGTGTGTGTGTGTGTGTGTGCGAGTGTGTGAATGTCAGTTGGGGGATTAGCACGCACAAGCAGCACCCACTGCTGCCGCCTTGCTTCATGCTCTCGCGGCTCCCTTTGCCGTCTGTCAGCTGTCTACAGGCGCTTTGGTTGGCTGATTGTTTCCAGTCTCTTTGCCTGAACCGGACAGCGCGGACAGCCGGACGGACAGGCAAAATGTCAAAAGCGGTGAAAAATGAAGCCACACGGCTTTAATGTTGTCCTGGGGCTGCTGATGCTGCGCTGCTGCTTCTGCTTCTGGTTCAGCTTTTGCTGCTTCGCTCTCGTCCTTTTTTCGGCTGGGCAACCCTTGGCAGGATTGGCATTAATTTTTCATTGGCGTGTGCCAGGACGTACGCCAGAACACAGCAGCCTCAGAGTAGAACAGACAGCTGGGATAAATCCATAAAACAATTTGAGAAATTAAACAATCAAAAGGCGTTAAGTGTTACTGACTTTTGTTCTGGTGGTGCTGGGCGGGTGTTCCTCTCTGCTTAGAGGGTGCTCCTGTTGTTGGGTGTTTGATGTTTTACTGTGTTTTTCCTGGTTGCCTTCCTGCTGTTTTTCTTTGGTACCAGTTGGCTTTATTTGTTTACTTGATTAACCCCACAAGAGCAGACAACAACAAAAAAGAGGAAGGACAACTGTGACACATCATAATGTACGCTTGTTTACACACACTCTACAGGGTATATCAGGGATTGGGACTGGCTACTTTTGTAGCCCGAGAGCTATTAGGAGGTGTATTATTTTACTATATAGCGCTATAAAGTGTTTACAGTGTTGATTTGCAAGCACTTAGCCCACTTTAAAAGCCCTCTCAGGCTGTAAAGCTTTCTTTTATTTGTAATTCGCAAGTGGTTCTAGCAGTGAATTGATTAAGCTGTTTCATTCTACTCTTTGCTTATTTTTACTTTTACTTTTACTCAAAGCTGCTACTTTTTCTAGGGTATTCGGGGTTAAACAGGGTATTTTTGTAGAACGCATATTGCACTTTTTTCCCGCTAATACTCTGCTCATATTAATCACCATCTGATTATAATCCCCGGCACGTAGTATCGCTTTTATTGTTTATTTATATAAATTGCCAGTCTACCGCTCATTAAACCAAAAAGAAGAAGAAGAAGAAGGAGAAGAAAAAACAACAAATACAACATTAAAAATTGTTTATTTTTCTTTGTAATTATTTGTTGCCATTTGGCTCTCTCGTTTGCAAATTTCTAATTTAAATTTGCAATTGGCCGAGCTCCCAAAATATTAATTAAATTTATTTTTGTCTACTTGTTTTGACATGTTGGCTAAATAATTATCTGTGTAATTTTTAACGCCTCCTCCGCCCCCAAAACAAGACAGAGAGACAGACATAATAACCGATTTATTTCTATGCCGAAAATGTTGCAGCAAATTTTGAAATTATGAAGAAATTAGTCAAATAAATAATGCGATTTTTTAATTGTTTATTTTTGGTTCAAATTGAACATGTTTTAGAGCTCAGATCACAAAAGAGGATAGATTAAGAGTTCGGACAGACAGACGGACGAACATGGCTCTATCGTCTTTTAGGCCTTCTTCAAATCATGACACTCCTAGCAGCTATAAGACCCGCTGAAAGGGTATAAAATAGCTTGTCTTACTTCAGAGTTAACGAGAAATTTAGTGTTAATTTGGAAGAGTTAGTTTACTCTCTTTAAGTGCCGCCAGACTTAAAAGAAGTCCCCTAAAACAAACACCAAAAATAATATCACAACTTAACTTAACGCTAAGTTTAGATGTGTGAAAAGCCAAACAGTTTGACATGTGATCACCCCAAAGTGTCAAGGAATTAAGTCACACTTTGTTCAGAAATATACCTAAAAAAAAAAAGAGATAAAGAGATATACTAAATAGATTGACCGATATTCCGAAATTAGCAAATATTTCAACTACTTCGGAGCATGCGGAGGCTGAAAGAACCAATTAAAAGTGTTTGTGGATTCTACAGCAGAAGTCGATGAAAAATGAACCAATAAATTTAGCCCACGCGATTTGATTGATCGTCTGGCAACATGGGCTGTTTATTTATTTGTTTTTATCATACCCTGCCTGAGCGTTCTAATGCGAGGTATTTCGGAGTCCACAAAATATAAACAAAGTTACAATAAAAACAATATAAAAATCAGAATTTGATCTTGGTATTGAGTAATTCGATTGTTCTGGTTTTATCGATAGTTTTGTCGAATATTTTCTATCGATATATTGATTGGAAGGCAGTTGGATATTTATAAATATAAATAATAAAGGGAATTATTTTCAACTGCGCGCCAAGCTTAATAAAAATAAAAGTCTGTCTTCTATCGATAGTATCGATAGTTTCTGTTACACATATCGCTAAGGGATATATATAAATAAAAACAACAATCAAAGTTTATTCTTTTGAGCTGCGCGTCAAACTTAATAAAAATAAAACTCTGTCTTCTATCGATAGTATCGATAGTTTACATTATCGAAAAACATTAAGAAACAATGTGAAAGGTATTTAAAAATTCGGCACATAAAACTTAGTCATACTCCTCTAATCCCCAAATGACGTAGAACCAATAAATTCACATTGTACAAATAGCTATTTTAAGGCCAGAAAAAAAGAGAGCACACTCAAAAGCAGCCAAAAGCAAAGAATAAAATAAAATAGAAAAAACACTAGACAACAAGGTTGTGTGGCCATTAAAGTGAAAGTGTGTATATTTACACCAACCGATCGAATTCAGCCGAAAGGCAAATAGCAGCTGATAAACACAGGAAAACACACCGAAAAATTCATTTGCAGCAGATACTTTTTTTTCGCGAGTCTTCTGCAAATAATGCAACAGACTCTAAATAAAAAAAAAAAAGAAGAAAACTAATAAGGAGAGAATATCTTAAGCAGGCCGAATATTAGATACCCTTGCTGACCCGCAAATCCATGTGAAAATGGCAGTTAAATTGATTATTATTGAAAAATGGTTTCTTTGGCAGAAATATAATAATATTATAGACCAATCCTGATAATGTTAGCTATACGATATAGTTATCAGATCTGGCCGGTTCTGACAAAAGTAGGCTACATAGAAAATATCATTCATCTGGCTAAAACCGAGAACCTATTCAGCCAACAAACAGACGCATCTGGCTATAGCGACTCATAGTTCTCATGGCTTTCTACGCTCGGAGCTGCCTTCTTCCACTTCGTGACATAGTCATAGTACCCTCTGCAGGGGTATTATGGTACTATCGCCATTGAACTTAGAGGCGCGCGGCATGACGCACCCAGGCGGCAATGGACCCAAAATGACGATGACAACGTCATTTGCATAATGGAAATGAGTAGAGTCCATAAAAAAGCCAACAAAAAATACTTTTGGAACGTGTCCAAGTTGTACATCTCTTTCAGCTTCTTCTTCTTCTTCGTTAATTCACAAGTTTTGCCGTTAATAGCAGAGAAAGAGAGGGGAAAGAGGGGGTAGAGAGGCGGGGAAGAGTCCAAGAGACCAGATCAAGTTTACGCGCGACGTTTAGCCACCTTAGTGACTGGGTTCAATAAACCATAGATTTAGCTAGTTGTTTGGGACTGTTTTCTTGTTGTTTTCTGTTTTTTTAATAATGTTTTTGAATATTTAATATTAGTGCTAAAAGAAATTCAAGTGAAAATTGTTGTTGACTTTTTGTTCCATATGTTCGCTCAGCAAGTATATTGCCATTGTAAGTGGCACAGTCAACTGATATTTACCTACGAATACCCTGTAAACATGAAAAGGTGTAAACAAGATAATAAACTTGGGCGCAGCATGAGCACGTGGGGAATATATCACGAAACCTCCACATGATCTCGGCTTAAATCACGGCTTGGGGATACATTGGAAAAATTACAATTTTTTCCCTACTCCAAAAAAGTTTTCAGCGGAAATATAAAGACAACAGTTCAAAAACTGGTTTAGAATATTAGAAAAATATTAGTAAATAAACAGAAAATTATGTATATTTTGATGCAGCATCCAATATAGGGCTATATATACGACTGCCTCCCTAACTACCCCCTATGAGAAGGAGGTAACTTCCTCTAACAAGCTTTAAAGAGCATCTCCCAGTCGAAGAGTTTTTGGCATTTTTCGCACAACTTTGTTTGTCTTTTTTAGCCGTTTTTGGCTGCAATGTTGTGTGTTTCGCTCCGCGTGAAAGCCATATAAATAAAAAAAAAAGAGGAAAAAGCAAACGAAAAGAAAAATAATAATAAACTTGAAGAGCGTTTTAACACGTTGCGAAGAAGCTGCAAATTGTTAAGGGGGGGAACCAGGGAACCCGGGACAATCAATCGAAGCACGAATCATACAAAATACCAGGAAGTTACGAGAGCGAATCCCGCTGCTAAATAGGCCCATTAACTGGTGGAAAATGTGTTGTTGTTGGTAACAATGTGTTGATGACCGTTTAATCTTAATGTGAGGCGGGGCGGAGCGGGGCGGGGCATAAAGGGGTATTCGACGAACCGCAACGTTGTCTCCACAAAAGAATTGGAGCAGAAGAGGCAGCGATCTGATCTTGGCATGCATTTCTCTTCTTTATTCCTGCTTTTTGGCAGCATAATTATATAATTACGGCCAACTGACTTTGATGTGCACAGCCGACTCTTAACTGTTGATAACTGAGTAATTTAGAGTCATTTTTTGGTGTCATGCTGTCACCATATGGCACTTAATTGGATTGAGTCATGCCACAGAAAGTGCAGCAAAGAATTGCACCAGCTATTAAATATGATGGCTTTTCTTATTGGGGCAGAAACTTAAGAATTCTTAAGAATTCCTCTGAATTTATCTGAAAATCGCATTTGAATCAAGCCTGGAAACACAGCCAATTTCTTTTGAAGCGGCAGCCGCATATTTCTTTAACCAAAGCGGAAAGTGAGACTGTTTCCGGAGTTATTACTTCTTAAATATAATGGCTTTTTTACTGGGAAGAAGCTGGAGAATTCTCTTCTGAATTTATCTGAAAATCGCAGATCATTATAACAATTTCTGTCGGAGCGCCTGCCGCGTATTTCTTTAACCAAATTAACAAATTAATTTCATAAAGAAAACAATTTATAATTTAGAAAAATATCTACCCAATTAATTTAGATACCCAGCTCAATGCTAAACACTCCTAAGATAATTAGCTTATACGGAAAAATCTTTATTAATAAAAAAGAATCTACTGGCTTCGGAGCAGCATTCCTAATTTCGAAGTAATTTAGAAAAAGATCTAGCAATTAATTAATATTGCTAGAAACACCTCAAACAAACCTTATACTATAAAAACCACTTTTGATTAATAAAAACTATTAAGTGGAAATAAATAATAAATTATTCTTAGAATTTTAACCAAGCGTGAAAGTACAATTAATTTTTAATTGCTAAGCAGAAAACCCCTGAAAACTAAAGACGTATTAAATAATAAAAAAACGTGTATAATAATTAATTACGGCGCTAAAATCAAGTGGGAGCCACTGTAAATCCCAAAAAAATTGTTGCAGATGTTAAATTCAAAACAAACGCTGATAAAACTGTGCACACACACGTAAATATCGTGTACTCTAAAGATAAAGATATTATTTGGAATATTTTATCGGGTACTCATATCCGTTATGCGAGTACTCGAAAACGTGTTTGAAGTGGCTGCAACTTAAACAAGTCTATTATCACCGAGACCCTCGGACTACGCGTCGTATGAGGTCAATGTTACGCTGAGAAGTGGTGCGAAAATTACTTATCGGCGGCTGATATAAAGAGACTGTAAATTATATAGTAAATTTAATAGATTTCCACTTGAGAAATTGATGCATTTAGTGCCCTGAAATTTATATATATGGCCGACAATTGCAACAGCTGTTCGTATGGGGTGAAATGCTGACGTAACACTTCCGCCTCAACCTCCGACGCCTCCTCCTCCTCCTCCGCGTCCTCCCTGGCAATTGAGTCTCTTTGAGTGGTGTACAAGATAATTTGGGTCGTGAGATGTGGATAAAGCAGATTAACATACAATACAATACACTCCAAGAAAAAGGCAATGAAATCCAATTTGAATGGTTAGGCGTGAACCAGGGGTGTCATACAAAGGGGTGGGAACTTTTATAATGCTACTTGAATTTTGCCTTCACAATTTTAGCCCCATCACTCATAAATGTTGGCTTAAATTGTGCCACACATTCTGCATTCTTTTTTTTTTCTCTCAACGTATTTTTTCATTTTACTTTTTACTTGGACAGCTCTACAAAAAACTTTCTGACATCATGCTAAAAAGATATAACAATTACAGCAGCCACAGAGTGTCTGAGCAGTTGGATGGATATAGCCACAAAGGCAGCTGCCTTGGCCCATTTGAATTGTGTGCCGCACATTTAGTTTCTCGCATGGCAATTTAATTAAGATACTCTGCCTTTGATAGTATTAAGGGTATCCTCCTCGGAGTAGTCTGTCCCACACAATAAACGTAGTCACAGATTGTCACTAACTTTTCGCTTTTTCAGTTAACATCTTTCTCTCTCTAATGGCCGAAACTCTGCACAGTGAGCGACAAAGCCAAAAAAGGGATTAAAAAACTATTCAGGCCAACTGCAAAACTTTCGTTTATATTATTTTTGCATGCAAATAATAATAGTCTTAAAGTCAATTATCTTCTTCAAAATGTAAGATAAAATAAAGAATATTTCAAATATTCTCTCTTTGTAGGCATTTTTACTTATACGATAGTACTATCGATAGTTTTTTAGTGCTTAATGCTAGTGAAAAGTCTAGAGCTTTATAGGAACAAAAGGCAGTCTCAAATATCGAATAAAGACCAATATATTAGTACTCAGACGATAGTACTATCGATAGTTTTGTTGCGCTAAATGCTAGGGAAAAGCCTAGAACTTAATGGGAACAAAGGGCAGTATTACATATCGAATATACACTGATATATTATTAGTAATCAGACGATAATACTATCGATAGTTTTGTCGCGCTGAATTTTATAGAAAATGCTATAACTTAATGGGAACAAAAGGCAGTATTTTATTATCGAATAAATACTATAATATACGATAGTATTATCAATAGTTTTGTCGCCCTAAATTCTAGGGAAAAGCCTTGAACTTAATAGGAACTTAATATATCATTATCTAGACGAAAGTATTACCGATATACCGATACCATAAATGAGCTTTTTATCATCTATATAAGACGGTTAATATTGACTAGGTCAACTGATTTTCAATTTATTTATTGCTGAAGAATAGAATATAAAATCAAATAATAGTTTTTATTAAAATAAACTCTAATTCCACATCGAGCTTCCTCCCATATTATTGAGATCTCCAGTCTTTTTCCATTTAATTCGCTATTAATTTAAATATTCAATTTATTTGCCATATAAGCGAGAGAATCTCTTGCCTCAAATCAAGCATTTTCGCTCCACTGTGCAATAACCCAAATTGGACTTCTCTAATTTTTGAACGGGTATTTTTATCTGTCTTCCTTTCAGTTGAGCCCATCCGAAGCAATGAGCTCACCAAGAGGAGACCAAATAACATTACCATAGAGCTCCATCAATTTTATGGCCAAATAGGCCTTAAAACAAACACTGAAAACCCATTCAGTAGGAGAAACAACAAAACAAAAGAGAAGAAAAATCAAATTGAAATACCCCCCATGGCGAGTTGGGGAGAGGCGGAGGCGAGGCGGAGACAATTATCGTATATGTTAAACAATTGACCGTAATATAATTTTACTTTCTTTAAGCCCGGAGCCTTAGCAACAGATCTTTTGTTATATATGGGAATTTATAGAGGCGGAAATCGATATAAACATTAAAGCAAATTATGAACGGAAGGCGAGTGGCGAGCGGCGAGTGGCAAAGCGTAAGACGACGGCTCAAAAATGAAAAGTAAAAGTCAAATAGAGCGCAACAAATGCAAAAAGTGGCTAGACAACAAGCCAAGACACTCGCAGACATCAACAAAAAACAACTACAATAATAATAATAAAAAAAAAACCTAACTACCAATACAAATACAGTAAACACAAAGCCTGTAAACCGACCATAAAAAAAATAACTAGAATATTTCAGTTGAAAGTATTCGACTGGAAAGTTACTCTGTAATTATATGTGATATAATACTTCTGGTCTTCCTTTCGTTCTAAGAATATTTAGAAAAAATAACTAGAAGGCGTTAGTTGAAAGTAGCCGTTACTCTGCATACCCTGTAATTAAGTACAACTGTACATTTTGATATACTTTGTTTCGTATGCGTCTCTCTTTCGTTCTGAAATTGTCGGAATATGTAGAAAACATAATAAGACTTTGTATACCCTGTAATTATGTATATGAGTAATTATCATACGTTTTATAAGTCTATCAAAATCCAAAACTTAATCTTACAAAATGTTATTATAATGCGATTTTAAAAATATATTAAAAGTAAACTAAAAAGAAATATTTTAAGCAAAGAAAATGTACCTTAGTTTGAACCTTCTTATATACGCGCATGAACCGGTTCGCTTTAAAATTGGTTTGCAGAATTGACATAGACATACACAGAAATCTAGATACCAAATTTACTATCGCTAGCTCTGGTACGTTCCGAGATATTGACAAAATTAATATACCATTTTGTGGCTAAATATTTTTAAAGGGTATACAGAAAAAAAGAAATCCAAATGTGGGAGACCCGCTTGCTGGGTGCGCCTCGACGCTTTTATGCCCTTGCAAAGCGTACGAGAAAAATAATGCGAAATAAAATTAAAATTTTGGAATAACATTCGAGGCTCGAAGATAAAAGAACAGCCTATATTATACATGTGCATATCTATCCTTCTATATATAAATATATATAGATATATATATATAAAAATAGAGAACTTTGAGCTGAATTTGTTATCCAACTGCTGTTCGATTCTCTTTTTGTCGATTCGATCTTAAGTTATAAATAAATTATATATATAGATAAGAATTTTTAAGTGAGGCTTTACAAGAACAAAAATCTGGGCAAGGCCAACATTTCTTTAAATCAAAATATTTAAAATTCATTCAGTGCATATTTTTTGAATCTTTTCTGACCCACTTGACTGGGAAAAAATTGAATAATAAAACGAAATCTGATAAAGAAACTGAAAAGTCAACACAAGATGTTACACGTTATTCTAAAATTTGCTGTGTCATCGTTTTCTTCTATATCATTTCTATTTGTATTTTTCTTCTTATTTTGCTATAAACAACAACTTTCTCCCAAGTCATTCCACGTTTACTTTTTAATGGGCATTTTTTGTGTTTTTTTCTATAAAAAGTAAACAACATTAACAATAATATCAATGTCAAAATCTCCCTTTTTTACAGGCAGGCAGTGTAGGAGAGATAACAAAGCCAACATCTGACTTGGCCAACAAAAAGCCAAGCACAGCGGCTAGAAAATGTCAGCTGGTGAATGGACACAGGTAACAACAAATACAACTATTACCTGAGCTGTGTGAAAACGAATTTACGAATTTTTCATTCAACAACAAGAAACAGACACAAAGGCAACAGCAATAACAATAACAATAACAAAAATAATAACTTTAAATTTATTTCATGACTGTGCCAAAAACAAAAAGCAGAAAAACTAGAAACAATTACGAAAGCCGGCTCAAAACATAAATGGCTCGACTAGAGGTTACTCCTCAAATTGACTGAATTTTATATAAATTAAGTGCTAGATTCTAAGGGAAATCCTTTTAAAGAAAGATTAGCAGAGAAAAGCTGATAATACCTGCTTTTTTTAGATAATTTTGAAGTTATTCTGGGTTCCACCAACCGATAAACCTTTATGAGACCCCCTAAATAAATTGGCTTGTTTTTCCGGGAAGAACAGACTTTCTCCCTACCACCCCCTTGTTTGCTGGTGGCGCCACATGAGGCCAAAGGATCAAGGCTTTCTTTTCTTTGTTTTTTTAATTGAAAAATCTAGATGATACGCCTCAAATTAATTGAATTTTATATAAATTAAGTTCTAGATTCTAGTGGAAATCCTTTAAAAGAAATATTAACAGAGAAAAACTGATAATACCTGGTTTTTTTTAGGTATATTTTGAAGTTATTCTGGGTGCTACCAACCGATTAACCTTTAAGGGACTCCCAAATATATTGGCTTGTTTTTCCGGGAAGAACAGCCTTTCTCTCTACCACCCCCTTGTTTGCTGGTGGCGCCACATGAGGCCAAAGGATCAAGACTTTCTTTTCTTTGTTTTTTTAATTGAAAATTGAAAATCGTATTTAATTTTCGATTTACGGACCAACGTCCGAAGTATTTACATAATCTGCAATTTCGCATAGTTGAGTTCACTTAATACCCAAACAAGGACTCTATTATATTGAACAAAAATAATATTAAAATTAATCTGACCGAGACGGTTGCCGTGCGACAAAGCAACCCCTAAAATCCAGCATACCCTTTACCCACTATAAACTCGCAAGGTAGACAAACATCTCTTACAGACGTTGGTGGCCTGTTGCTAATAACAGCGTGGAAAATGGAAAATGGAAAACGGAAAATGAGTGTAAAGATTTGTTCAATGACATTCGCAGGTAAATAAAAGAAAATTGCAAAATAATATTGTGCGAAAAGCCGTAAAGCGTGTGCGTGTGTGTCCTTCGAGCCGTGTGTCGTCCGTGTCCGGCCCAAACAAATAATGCCAGCCCGTATTTTCGTTATCAAAACAAAACAAAACACAACAAAGAAGGAATCCAATCGTATCGAAATTGGAACAAACTTTATAATAAATACCCAGTTTATGTTCCAGACAGGCCGAACCAAATAGAGGCCACTCCGTTTTTACCTATAAGCAGCATTTCCCCCATTTAATCGGTGGCACGTACGCAATTTGAGGCGGGTTGAAAGCACCACCCGCCCCGCTCTCCTCTGCTGAATAAATATTTATGCCAGGTAGCTGGAGATATTCTTACTGCCGCTTCGATCTA
Source organism: Drosophila repletoides (assembly GCA_018150835.1). NCBI lineage: Eukaryota > Metazoa > Arthropoda > Insecta > Diptera > Drosophilidae > Drosophila > Drosophila repletoides. The sequence goes on from JAECWQ010000202.1 coordinate 1,804,617, forward strand.
CGGTTTTAACTGCATTTCTGGGATTCGTTCCTCGCTTCTGTTTGTGCCACCTAATTGAAGCGTTCAAATTGACGCCAGTAAAGCCAACCCTCCTCGGCAAATAAATATTTCCTACTTTTAAGCACTTACAACTATTTGTTTATTTGTTATTTGTTGTATTCTTTTGTTTAGCTTTGTCTCCTGGTCACATTTCTAAAAGTTTCCATAAGCTCTAAGGGCGTGCGTCTCATTGTTTCATTTTACGATTATTATTGCCGCCCGCTTTAATTAGACACGCCAAATTTCGACAGAAGCTGAACTGCAAATGTTGCACATGTTTTCTGGTTGTTCCTTATACCCTGTATCCATGACAATGGCATGTTCATAAATATATACTAATTTGGAGCAGATTGGAAAGGTATATAAATACATCTGTCATTTCAAATATGATTCTCATCCTCAAGTTATTTCCAAGACACATTTTCCCATCTCTATTATCTCCCATCCCTAATATATATCCCATCTCTATAATATCTCCCATCTCTAGAATATCTTCCATCTCTAGATTATCTCCAATCTATCATACGTCGCTCATCTCAAAGATATCTCCCATCACAAAGTCATATTCCATCTCTAAGACATCTTCCATCTCCAAGACATCTCCGATCTCTAGAATATTTCCCAACTCTAGGATATCACCCATCTCTAAGTTCTTACATATCTAAGATATATTTCCTATTTCTATAATATCTCCCATTTCTAAGACATCTCCCATCTCTAAGATATATCTCCCATCTGTAAGATATATCTCCCATCTGTAAGATATATCTCCCATCTCTAGAATACCTCCCATCTCTAAGACATCTCTCATCTCTGTAATATCTCTCCCATCTCCCAACTCTAAGACTTCTCCCATCACCCATCTCTAGGACATATCACCTCTCTAAGACATCTCCAATCTCTAAGACATCTCCAATCTCTAAGACATCTCCCATCTCTAGAGTATTTCCAATCTCTAGAATATCTCATATCTTCAAGACTTTTCCATCTCTAATACATCTCCCATTTCTAAGACATCTCCCTTTATTTTAAGAAATATTTAAAATGAAGAAATTAGTTTTGTACACCGTACAGGGTATTTCCTAGTCGAGTACTGTTATCTAGGTTTGTTTACTGCTTTTTTAGAATGAGGGTTCTTGTTGACAATTGATTAGCATTGCTAACAGGCTCAGGGCTCAGACTCTGATAACGCCAAAGCTAAAGTTGTTGTTTACACCCCATAGAAAAAGAAAAAAACACCATTTAAATATCAAATTAGATGAACGGTATCACTCTGAATTGGGTTCCATTCGAAAGAAAGTCGGGTCTAACGTTTCTATATATAAATATTGGACGAGTATGTGTAACAATCAACGTCCAAGCAGGGTACAAATAGATACGAACTACTTTTTCATTTATGTACATAAGTTTTTATCATAAATGTCGACGAAAAGTCAAGAGATTTTGATCTTGATGAAATTTAACGTAAGTTTTTCAGGGTGAGCCGTCTATTTTCGTATAGATTTGACCTCGCCTCTTCTGAGAGACTGAAGATTATGTGGAATTCAGGGGAAATCTTCTTCGACCATTTAAGTAAAAGTTCTAGTTTTTTCTATTACATTATGTGATTTTCCATCAGCTCCGATTTAAGCTATATATTATTCCAAAAAGAATAAGTTTTCGTTAGATTTCTGATAGGGTTCCCCCAGGTATTTTTACACTTTTTAAATACCTTTTTTTTTAGACTAAATTAGACTAAATTAGAGACTTCCTTGAATTCAAGTGAATCTTTATCTGGATTTATAATGAATTAATTGAACTAAATGCATTCAATTAAATAAAACTATGTTTTTTTTATCGTTTAGCTTCGTTTCCCATTTCGTGGCCAATTTAATTCCTTACAATGGGGCTAACACCCAATGGCTCTGCATGGGCTGGAAAACTACTGATAAGAGCGAGAATTCTGATATACTACATATAAATAGATTCAATGCTTATCTCTATAATACAAATGCACACATATGTAGATACATGTGTATGTGTGTAAGCCCCCCTTAACTGCTGAGACATTTCACCTTTTGTTATCATTGCCTGAAGCAACCTAAACAAATACTAAAAAAACAAGTAAAGAAAATACAACTACTAAAAATATTGAATACCAAACATGACGCAACATTTTATTAATTTAATTTAATTTATTAATCCCTTAAAGTAGGTTAGATATAAATATTTACTAGAAATTTGGGCAATTAGGAAACATTTCCATTTCCATTTCGAAGATTAGAACACAATCAGTTAGCAACCTTATCAAAAAAAAAAACTGTATAATAAATTTTCAGTGCTTGAGGTTTGTTTTGGAGTGGGAAAAAATACTATTAAAGTAATATTATTCTCGGTTTTATAGACCTTTTATGGGTTTGTCAGGAAATAAGTAATACATCAAAGGTGGCATCTGCACACCCATAAATTATATATATTTCAGATCAGGATGATAAAACGAGCTGATAAAATCATTAAGATCGGTCTACCATAATATAGAGCTCCCTTTGGCACAATCAGTTGTTGTGAAGAAATCTTTTTTGTTTACCAAAGAATCTGAAACGCACACTTAAAACGATCAAGATCGATTTACTATATCATAGGAATAATCCAGCTTGCAAGTGTAAACAATCTTTATGACTAGTTTTTTGTTTACACTGGTTTCTTGGCTCGTATTTCTTTGACGCCTATTTCCACTACAAGGCTGTTGAAAATTGATAATTTCAAAAATGTGTATTTATTTTGAGACTTGATATGTGTGCTATAATTGTCTAATGGAAGGTGAACATCGTAATAAAATCGGAAAATTTATTGTTTTATTTTCACAATTCAATAAAAACGCAATGCTGTAAATTAAACTAATGGAAAACCACGTCGAATTGATTTAGCTTTGACAGCCAAGGCAGTTTTTGAAAATATTTTAAATTAAGAGAGAAATTTTCAATTAAACTGAGCAAAAAAGTGTAAAATTTTAATTAATTTAGTTAAAAGAAAGTTCGAATCAACTGAAAGCTTTTATTCTGGCTTAGACTGGCTTCAAGGCCGGAGATGGCCATAATAAATTTTCTAAATTTGTTAAAAAGCCCATTTCAAAATACTTAAATTCAATTACTTCACTTTTTAGTGCTTCATTCTTATATTTTAATCTAGAGTTCAGTTTATTATTATCAATTTAAGTGAATTAGATTAGGCGATAAGAGGCTCTCTTAGATAACGATGAATCGCTTTGCTTAGCCTTTTTTTTCGGCAAGTTGAAATAAACCAAATAAAATCGGAATGAAATGGAACCGCTTTACTTGCTGCCTGATTGATTAAAATGATGTATTTAAATACACATTTAATACCAAATATATTGGGGCAGTTGACGGCATTGATAAGGCGTGGCGTTCAATTGAATTTTCACCATTGCCTTATTGCTTTTTACGATGATTTACGATCATTTATCAATCAGAGTACCCCACAGCTCTGGCCTGTGTATATATACAGATATATATAAAACCTGATTTCACAATTTGTTTTTTTCTATATAGACGTAAACCCGTTAACTGCAATGTCCGGAACAATTAGTCGTCGTAAATTTGCTTCGTTTAATAGTAATAACAATTAAAAGACGAATGCGAGTTGCCTGCCAAACGACGGCAATCAATTATTTTTGGTTTACACGTCGCACGTATAAACGTTTCGCATTTCTTTAAAAAGTTTTAACTAAAGAGAGGCAAACAATTAACGTTTAAACAATGAAAATAATCTTCAGTTTGCTTTCCGCTCTCTTTTCCATTAAAAGTCTGATCAGTTTCGGCTTATGAAAGGGCTAAAACTCTCACTTGAAAAATTTCTTTTGGGAACTTCAGCTTCAACTCTCCCAGCAGCATGCAAATGAGCCAAGAAACCCAAAACTTTTCCATTCGAAAGTAATTAAAGCTTTTAATCGTCAATTAATTAGCTTTAAGCGAAGATTAAGTTGAGATTAAAATGCTGCATTTACAGCCAAAACATTTTAAGCTTGTCTCCGGGAATTAACTTTAATTAATTAATAATTCTGATAATAAACAATAAAAGAAACTGCTTTGCATTTGAGACCCAAATGTAGGGTATTTTCTCTCAATCTACGCTTTTCTTTCAAAAATTTCTCAAAGTTTCCACATGCATTTCCCACATATTTGTATGCCGGCATGCCACATGCCACATGCCACAAATTACAACTATTTGAGGGATTTTCAAAGCTTTCAAAGCTCTCCTTTCACTTTCTGCCTTGTGCATTGTGATTAGTTTAAAAATCTTTGGTCTTCGGTCGAAAAAGCCAGTGGATTTTGTAGGCTGAAATTGTTTCAGTTGAACTCATTTCAAGCACACAGAAAAAAATAAACATTATGCGCCTAATAATAAATATTAAAGAAAAAATACATATTTAATTGTATAACGAAGCAAATGTGCGACTTAAGGTCAAACCATTTTTCATGCAACACCTTGAGAAGCGCCACCACATAAACACATACCACTCACAAAAGTCCATACAGTGGGTCGAAGTCATTTGTAGCAAATAAACTGCGGGCAGGGGGGTGGATTTTCATCTACCCCCCTCTCGCTCTCTCTCTCTAGCAACGCTCTCAGAAGGAAACCGGTTGTCGGCGAGCCCACCAAGAGCACACTCTATGCCGACTTATTGGTAATTTGTATGAATAATTGCTACCAAAGAGTCGCATGGCTATTATACGTATAAGCCAAACGGAGTTTGAGAGGAGCTCCACAAAAGAGCCGGCGGGAAAACCATTTTAATTGAACCGAAAGCTATTTCAGAATGTTGACCAAGTGTGCACAGTGGCACACAAGTAGCCGAGTCGCTGTCGCTGTCGCTGCGTGTTTACGGCTTTCTAGCGGAGAGGGGCGGAAAAAGAGCTACCTGTCTTAGCACGCGATGTGTAGGCCCTAAAGTTAAGAATAACAAATAGTCCCAAGAAAATCAGGTGAAAATAAATAATGGATTTGGTCTATCGAACATTGTATACGCTTTCAAAGCAATTATATATATTATAGGGTATTAGAATGTTTTAAATTAATATTCCGGAATTACACTATAAAAGTTCCTAATATAAAAAGAATTCCAATATTATTGCTACTTTCAAATATAACCTATTTTCTTTCATTATAAACTTGCTGTTCCAAGGAATACCAGTTTTAATGGCATGCAAATTTCTTCCCAGTTTTACTTCCTGGTTCTAGAGAATACTAATTTCCATAGGATTTTTTTCATATTATTCGAAAATGATATATGAGATCATTCCGTGTTCCCATTAGTTATGAATTAACAAGTCAAAGTAAACATCATTATTTAGCAAATGAAGCTAAGTAGCCGAGTGGAGACCACATAATACCATAATTGATATGGAAGAGCCAAAGAGACGTATACTTAACTTATTTGTTCATAAAGAATAAAGGAAACGGCATTGGTGGCAAACAGCAATAACAAAATAATAATAATAAAATTAAGAAAAAGCAGCACAACAAACAATTCAACGCTGGCTGCGATCCAAAAACAGAATGAAAAAGGCAAAGAAAAAGCCACGTCAACCCAGCTAGTCAGTCAGTCAGTCAGGCCGACACTTGCTATATACGACACACACACACACACATATATATATATATATAAATATATATATATTTTTGTTCCCCGGTTCGTGCCCAGTCAGTCACAATGTGCGGCAAATAAATCACATTAAAAATTAAACAGAGCAGACAACAAAGTAATAGCCTAAAGTATCAAAATGCGGCGCACACAGAAGTTGCTTAAAGCTTTTAAGGAGAATTCTGAATTTACTCGTATTACCCACAGCTGAGCCGTTCTTTTCCCAATAAGAGCTTTAAAAGCTCAACAGAAGCTGCTAATTTTCAATATTTTTATTCAGAATTTAAAAGTTGACTTAGGCAGAATTATTCTGCGGTCTGAGAAAAATCTTTCCCAGATGAAAAATAAATGTTAAAAATTCAAAATATTTACTATCAACAATGTTTTTAAGCAGAATTTGAGCTTATTTCTTTTTTAAAATTTATGCAACGATTTGTTTATCTAATTTTTTGCGGTTTTTGCATTTATTTGCAGCTATTTGTGGAAAAGTTTCTTAGAAAACAGGCAGAATTAAAACAATAAATTTATCATATTTATATATCATTTTACAGATTTTAGAGCAAACAGGCAGAATTAAAACAAAATAAATTTATAATATTTATATATCATTTTAGCGCCGAAACAATCCAATTTTTTCCAAAACTTTCCATTTTTTTATATAATTTTTTACAACATAAAAAAAAGAAACCATTTAAACGCCCTTATCAAGGTTCACCCTAATGTTCATACGTAAAAGGATAATTTCGTAGTAAAACTTTCCATTTTTTTTTTTATATTTTTTTTTTAAGCAAAAAGAAATGATTTAAGCACCTTTATCAAGGTCCACCTAAATGTTCATAAGTAAAAGGATAATTTCGTAGCCAAAAAGCTAACTGCTATGCTAAGCTGATTGCTATAAAACTCTTTGATTTTGATTTTGTTGTCTACTTACATTCAGCATCCATACGATCATCTCCTCGCGCACAGTGTCCATGCTGTTGTGTGATCTGCTCAGTGCATAGTCCACGGGATTATCACTTTTGCGATGTTTCCCTTCGGGTTGTTGCACGTCTCCAGTTGCTTCCGTTGCTTTTGTTTTTGTTATTGTTTTGTGTCGGCGTAACGGCATCTGTTGCTGCTGCTGCTGTTGTTGTTGTGGTTGTTGTTGATTTGTTTGTGCTGTGTTGTTGTTGTGTTGTGATTGTGTTTGCTTCTGTTTGGTTGCCTCATCGCTGCTGGCCTCGAAGAGGCTGAGTAGTTGCAAGTCGCCGCCTTTGCAACAGCAGCGACAAACACGCGGCATTTCCAGCTGATCAGGCGGCGGCGGCGGCGGCGGCAGCGGCAGCGGCGACGCCGGCCTTGCCACCTCCAGTTGCAAGTGGCAACCCTCTTGATTGGCACTCATTATTATTATATCTTTTTTGTTTTTGATTTCTTTCACTTTTAGCTCTGCTTTTGTGCCACTGATTCACACACACACTGCTTTCTCTCTCTCTCTCTCTCTTTCTTTTATTCTTTCTTATTTAACACTCTCCCGCACGATCGCTACTGCGCTGCCGCTGCACGCGCTTTCGTTTTGACCACGACGAAGGTGAATGCCTGTGGGGGAAGGAGCGGATCGGAAGATAAAGATAAAACGAAAAAGAATTTTTATGCTTGCTCTGTTTATGTCTGCGCGCCTATGTATGCGTGTGTGTGTGTGTGTGTGTGTGTGTGTGTGCTTGTGTGTGAGCGTGTGTCAGCTGGGGACAAGTTTTTATTTTAGTAGGCCAACAACCGCTAGTTTTTTTGGGCCTTTAAAGCTTGATTTTTTATTTTAGGCATATTTATAAAAAAAAAAAAGAGGTCGCAACTCGCGTTCTCTTTATACCCTTGCCGAGGGTATTATGACTTTTTTGATCGACCAACTGCCATGGAAAGAACCATTCAAAAGAAAGCCTTTCCTTTCTGGTTGTTTTCTAGAACACCGAATACTCTATATATAAAGCATGGCTCTCTTTATGGCAGCATCGCGTGCACCCACAAAAACCTAAATAAATAAAGTCAAAAAAGACCTGCTAGAACTTCGCCGAAGCTTTAAATACCCTTTGAAAATTGGTTACTAGGCCGACGGGCTCTGTGTTAAAAATACCTTTTTGCAGGTATTTTATTTATTCGTTGAGTTATCTTTGAAAATCTGCATTTCTCGACCTGTTCTCTCTTCGAAAATTCTGAATATATACGAGAAACATTTTCTAAATTTAATTCACTTTGCTATAAAATATATATTTTAATTGCTGATTTACGGTCTGATTTGGGGCAATGAATATTTGTCACATTTTGAACAGACTTCTAATTGGGCTAATAGAATCATAATACCCTACCCACTGCAAAGGGTATTCAAATCAGAATGTTTATATTTTTTATGCTCTTTTTGAGGTTAGTTAGCGGCGATATTTACCGCTGGTTAGTGGGCGCCCCCACCCCCCAACGCAGCAACAATTGAGGCGCTGGCCTTTTCTCAAAATTTAAATAAATGGACGAACACACACACACACACACAGATGCACACACACAATTGTAGGCGCGAATTAAAATTGATTGAATGAATGGGAAGAAGAGGACAAACAAGTAAAACGCACACACAAAAAGCTGAACAGCTTTTACAACAGCAATAAAATCAGGAGGCTAATCGAAGGCAACAGTTTTTTTTTTTTTTTTATTATTTATTTTGATTTCTTAAGAAGCTCCCCGCACGAATTTAACGCGACGCCTGAGAATATTTCTTTCTTTTTTACATAGAGCGGCACGAACTGCACGCGACGCGTTCTGCTTTCAAACTGAAAAGGAAAAACAAATCCAACTAGAGTCCAACTAAAATCAACTCTTGCGTGCGCTCTCTCTCCCATATTTTATGGTCTCTCGTTTGCCTGGTTCGCCTGGGTGAGAGTGCATGAGCACGCGTCAGCTCAGCCAGTTTAGCTATTTTTGGGTCTTTTTGAAGCTACATTTTAGCGGGCAAATTACCAATTCACGTTTTGATACACACAATTTTCAAATTTGAAAAAATAAAAAAAATTCACTTTTTGAGCATGGTTTCATTTCTGCAAGTACAAGCAATATAAATATATTGCTTTAAAATAAAAATCAAAAAAGCTAGTTAGACTCTTGATTTTTTTTGTGCTCGTTTTCTCCGCCGCTTTTTTGTCCTGTTTTGGGGAGCTGGCAGCACTGACGCACACAATAAAGAGAACGGGAGAGCGGGAACGAGAGTGCTATAAATTTCACTTAAAATTCCAATTTGAAATCGCAGTCAAAACTAACTGCAAATCATGCGGAAAAAAGGGCGAATTGCCCAGATTGACAGGTTCTGCAGCAACACCAACAACTAAATTCTAATTGTGCAGCTGATTTTTTGCTCTCTTTTGGCGCTCTGTTTTTGTTAGTGCTCTGCTTTGTTATTCGAATTCGTTGTATGCGCCGTTGTTATCACGTCTCGCGCTTTCTACGTCTGTTCGCGAACGAGGGAAAACCGATAGAACCCTCAAGAAGGACGAATCTGTTGTGTATGTGTGGGTGTGTCTTATCTTTGTTTTTTTCTGCGTTTCTTTAACTTGTTTTAACTTTTACTTTTACTCTCTTTCGCTTTTACTTACATTTTTCGGATATTGTACGGACGCCACCGCCTTGGCGGCGGCGTAAAATTTCACACCGATGCAACTTCAGTTGCGTTTTGTTGTTGCCTGCTGCAGAGCCACAATAACAAAAACAATTCAACACTCGAGACTCGGCGACAATATAGATAATTCTTTTATTTCGCGTAAGTATTAGAAATTTAAAATTTTTAATTTTCAAGTGCGGCAATGAAAATATTATACTGTCAACGGCAGTGTAACCGCACGTCGTCAAAGCAAAAAATCCACTAAAGCTCTATTCGAGAAAAATATGAGAGACGCAAAATTGCGCATAGCCAACTTCACGTTGTTGGGCAAGAAAATATCGTTTCTATGCTGTTTAAATTGTACTAAATTTGATAAATGATAATGATATTATTTACAATAAAATAAAATAATATCATTATCATTATTTTATTTTATTGTATAATGGATTTTAAGCTTTGCAATTGCAGAACCAGTTAGAAGCTATTAAAATATTAATACAAATTTTTTATTCGGATATAAGTTTTTTTATATGTAATATTTTCATTTTATTTGCTTTTTTTGTATTTTTACTTCCCCACAAATAACTTAACATATTCAAAACAACCTGTAGTCTTTAATGTTAATAGCTACAGTCAAATGTTAAATTATTCAGTTGAACCAGTTCCGAAAGAATTATTCTCTTTTTACTTGGTGTGGCAACACTGTTTGTACGTTTCACTAAATTGTAAACAAAACACGCTATGTCAATGCAAAATACAAAATTGATAAATCAAAAAGAATATTTAAAGAAATATTTATCGGGTGATAAAGAAAAGAAGAAGAAAAAGAAGGATAAGAAGCATAAAAAGGAGTCAAAGGTAAAGATCATAGACGACGATGCGTACAATGAAAACGAAGCGGAAATTGATGAAGATTTGTTGTTGGGTGGCGACGACGCGCCCCAAATTGTGGGCGAATACATAGAAGAGAATGCGGATGCAGTGCGCAGCAAATGGCGTAATATAGCGGTAAAGGACGAGCTCAAAGTAGAAGCCGACGAGGAAGCAGAAACGCAAACAAGTGACTCCAATGTGCGCATCAAACGGGAGCCGGCCGATGCGGATGAGTCAGACTTATGGGGACGCAAAGAAATGCCAATAGAAACCAAGAAGAAGCGAGAAGAGGCCACTCCTTCAGGCTTTAAAATCAAGCAGGAGCGGCGCAGCAGTTCCCGAGAGCAAAGCCCAGCGGCTGCAAACAGCAAAAGTCCAAGAAAAAAGCCTAGAAGAGATTCCGATCGGAGCCCACTTAGGAAACGAAACGATGAGGATGAATCTCCGCCCAGGAGGAGACGAGATATGGATCAGAGCCCGCCCAGGCGACGAGCAGAGCAGGATCAGCCTAGAAAAAGACGAGATTCTGATCAGAGCCCACCCAGAAAACGAGAGAATCGGAGCCCGCCTAGAAGAAAACGAGATTTAGATCATTCTCCGCCCAGAAGGCGAAGAGATTCTGATCAGAGCCCGCCCAGGCGACGTCGCCAAGATGTGGATCAATCCCCGCCCAGGAAAAGACATGATCAGAGCCCTTCCAGGCGGGAACGCAGCTTCGATCAAAGCCCGCCGAGGCGACGACAAAAAGATACCGATCAAAGTCCGCCTAGAAGGGCTCGAGATGTGGATCAATCGCTGCCAAGCAAAAGAGATCAGAGTCCGCCCCGAAAACGACGAGATTCCGATCAGAGCCCACCTAGGCGCCGTCGAGATATAGATCAATCACCGCCCAGGAAAAGACGCAGCACCGATCAAAGCCCACCAAGGCGACGCCAACAATCGCCAGCTAGAAAACGAAGAGATTCCGATCAAAGCCCGCCCCGACGACGACGCTCTGTCAGCCGCAACCAAACTCCACCAAGGACTAAGAGAGAAGAAGGCCGTAAGAGTCGGTGGGCGAAGCCATCGCCCTCGCCCTCACCACCGCCGACGCACAAGCCAAAGGATCAGCGCACGCTGGACGGCAAAAAGGCAGGATTACAGGATGCGAAATCGCTGAAAACTGAAACGGATGAAAGACGCCGCAGGGAGCAACAGCAATTCGAGCAGATGTCTAGCGAGTTATCCGGTCGAAATGCCGAAGTGCAGTTGCGAAGCACAGGAAGAAGAGGCAGGAGGGCACGCGACGCAGCAGCTGAAGATCCAGAGGAACAGCAACGGAAAGCTGAGCATGAAAATAAGAAAAAGCTGCTCTACGAACGCTGGAATAAAGGCCTAAAACAGCTGGAGGATCGGGAAGCGCGTCATGCGGAAATGGTTCACGAGGCAGCCAAACCCGTTGCAAGGTACGCGAACGATGAGGATCTGGAGCGGCATTTAAAGGAACAAGAGCACGCAGATGATCCCATGCTGCAGTATATGCGGCAGAAGCGGAAGAAGCAGCAGCAGGCACAGTCGGATATTCCCGTTATGCCCGTCTATGAGGGCAGCTATCCGGAGAATCGCTTTGGCATTCGGCCCGGTTATCGCTGGGACGGCGTCGATCGGTCCAATGGCTACGAGCAGCGATGGTTTGATAAGCAAAACGAACGCCGAGCCGTGCAGGATGAGGCCTATAAATACAGTGTGGAAGATATGTAAAAAAATAAATCAAAATGTATAGCAAATAAAGTTTTAAACAAATCCACCGAAAACTGCAAACTTTCTATCGATAACTTTATTAGTAACAGAGGTGAGCTTTGTATTTTACAGCACTGTAGATATAGCGCCAGCAAATAGAATCGCTTGAGACTCATATCGTTTAAATAAACAGCAACGTGGACAGCATAGTTTACTTACCCTGTTCATCATAAATACATCATCAAAGATATTTAAAAAATCAAATTAGCTAAATACATATGTTCCCCACAACACACCATAATTTCTAGCAGTGCAGTGTTATTGCTACTGTTATGTTAATTAACAGTATGTTGTTGCCATATCACAGCACTGTTACGTACTGTGCGCGCGCGCTTAATTGCAACCCTGTGTGTAGAATAGCAGCGCAAAAGCGAATGGTAAATAGTTTTCCAACAACACCTGCGTGCTGCATAGTGCTTGCCTTAAAAAATTCTTGGAAATAAACTAGAAAAGCAAATTAAATATAAAAGTTTTGTGTATATTGTGCAAAGATAAAGGAATAAAGCAAAATAAAAGCATAGAAATTCCAACTGGGTAAGTGTAGAATAATATAATATTGAATAAGAGAACATTTTTTGCTATGTAAGCAAAGCGATTTTATTATATTTTATATATATATATATAGCTTTGTTTTTGTGGCTAGACAGAACAAAGCGTAACAATTGGGTGTCAAAAGGCAAGGCAGACTGTGTAACTGTGCCACGCCCCCGTACACTAATTAGCATAAAACGAATTTACGAATATAAACAAAGGGAGAGACAGAAACGAAATAAACGAAAACGTGTTGTTGCTTGCATTTTTTATACAGGCGAATGCTTGCATTGTTTTTGTTTTGTTGCTCTTATTTTTTGTTTTTATTGTTGCTGCTTCTATTGCAACCTTCACCATGGCAACGCATTGGGTCAGTCAGCCGTTGTTGTAAACCTGTTTCTTCTGCCTCATCTTCTGCGCCTTTTTCGCTTTGTTTGTTGTTGTTTTTATTCTTCTTCTTATTGCTGTTTGCTACATATTTTTATGCTCGTTGCAAATTGGCGCGAAAAGTTTTCCAGCTGCAAAATGTATGCCAGCGTGTAGGTGTGTGTGTGTGTGTACGCGTGTATGTGATTGCATGCTGCATGCACACTTATCCATCTTTCTCTCTCTTTTTTAGTCATCCTCTCGTTTTTGCCTTGCTTCTTCTCTCTCTCTCTGCGTGACACACTTCCGCACATGGCATTCATTCATGGCAGTAGACCCTCCCCCTCAATGTGCAAGTAGTTGTTGTTTTTTTTTTTTTTTTTGCATTTGCTTTTATGTTTTGACTTTCGCGTTTAGTGTATTATTTGAGTCAAAAGATGGATGAGGAGAGGGAAAGAGATTATGCAGACTACTGCAAGTACGAACTGAGTCTATACGAGATTAGAAATAAGAATAAAAGTTGAGAAAAAACATTCCAGACTCTTTGATCTCTTTACAAAAAAACTGAAACAGTTTTCGGTTCCGCTTTGCTTTTTTTATCTGCTTCAGTTCGACAGAAGAAATTTTCTATTATTATTCTCGTTATTTTTTTAAAGTCCGATATTTGCCTCATTAATTTTTTTAAAATAATTAATATATTATTAATAGTTTTTGGTTCCGCTTCGATTTTCAATCTGTTTCAGTTTCAAAGGAGAATTTTTCCAATTACGTATTTAATAAATCATTTTATCAGGGAATTTTTAACAGTCGAAGTATCGGAATGAAATATCTCAGAATTCCATACAACTTGAACTTAATTTAAGTTCCAATTGAACCCAATCCAATTTGAACTTGAACCCAGCATTATTTTTGCCAGTCATTTAGGCAGCACTTGAACCACTTTGAACTCGTAGAAAGATCCTTTGCTTAACAAGCTTCCAATTATTTGAAAGATGAATGAGACCAACGCCTTTCTTTTCTTAATATTTTCTATTTTCAAAAGAAAATGTGGAAATTTGATGAATTGTTACCCGAAAAAAATTAACATTAATTTGCAGTGTCAATGGCCAGCGGCATTTTTGAACCCACCCCATTAACCGGTTTCTCAGAGCTACAGAAGGACTTAGGTTCCTTTTGTCCTTAAAGTCTATTATTTTTCGAGTTAGAGTTTTGCACGTGTGCACACAAATTAGCAAAAACTGGTTCCAAATTTACAATTTTACAAGGTATTCGCCTTGTTTTTCTTCAATTAGGGGAAGCAAGTTCCAGCTCCTGGGGCGCTTTTTCTCTTCCGACTTTCCTTTGTCTTTGTTCCAAAAACTAGGCAAACAGATGGGCAGCCGGAAAAATTATGAAAATTTCATTGTTTTCCTAAGCCTAGCAGGGAGTTTTCAACGCCCCATGAGAAGTCGAAGAAACAATCAATGCATTAAGTTTTGATTTACGACTGTTTGTAGAGGGAGAGATCAAGGTTTTCTCATTATATAATAATTTTTATAATTTGTGCAGCCCTGAACCCCCTCGAACCAGTTCAGTTTGGTTCTTAGCTATTTCTTTTTTGACCTCCCATAACCTCAATCAACAAAAGAATGACTATTTTTGGATAGTCCATATAGGAGCTATTAGTCCTTAAGTTTCCTAGCTAATACCGCTCATTTCTTATGGTTTACGCTTCAAGCAAAGCTTTCAATCGACTTGAAAATAGCTGTGGAAATACTGAAAGATTTTTCGTGAATTCCAACACGATCAACCCCCGTCAATGAGTCAACGAAATTCCATTCAGAAACTACGAGTGTGTGGAACAAAAGGCATTTGAATAACTTGCTGGCATGTAAAGGAATTAAAAAACGCTTTAAAGACCAGATCCAGTTTTTTTTTTCTTTCCTTTCCTTTTTTGTTTGTTGAAAGGACTCCCAAACACGGAATTTTTTCACTCCAATGCCAGAAACCAACCCCGTCGTCAGCGACTTGTGGGTCGTCCAAGGGATTCAGCTTTATAGGAGGGGTGCACTGCGTGAGATGCGTGTAAAATTTTCTATAAGCCATTTACAATGTCAGTGGGTCCTTGGAAGCACCCTAAAAACGTGAAACGTGAAAAACGCCAACTGTCAAGGCAAATAAGAAGACATTGAAGTAAGTAAAAGTTCTCTAAAGCAAGGACAAGGGTTGTGAGGTTCAGGTTCAGGTTAAGCTTCAAGGGGAGGCAAGGGCGGCGCACAAGTTAAACGAAGCGAACCGAACCGAACCAAAGAACGTAAAAGAGTAAATCACACAACAATTTTTACCACTGGGGGATGAATTCTGTGTGTGTGGACCTGCGTTGTGGTGGAGGCAGCCAGCAGCCAGCAACCAGCGGGGCAGAGAAACAGGAAAAGCAGCCACGTGCAAACTGGCGATCATTGGTTGGGTTGGAAGGGTGCAAACCTTAAAAGCTCTCCTTAAGAATTCCAACAAGAAGTTATTCAAATGCTCCAAGCTTTTGAAAGCTCTGCCTAAAAATTATGCTAATGTGTGAAGTCATTCATAAAGAATTGAATTAACTATTCAAATTAAATTAAAAGTAGTAAGGGAAGTTTATATTCGGTGTGTTATATGGGAGCTATATACTATAGTAGACCGATTTTTATAATTTCTTATATGCATTTTTTGGTTTAGTTTTTCAACCAATTTTGAGAAACAAAGAAGTTTTCCATACAAGTTTTTGGGCCGATTATATCTTTCTATGGTAGCTTTATGATATAGCTGATCGATCCGGTCGATTTCGACAGTAAAAAGAAGGCTCCATACCAAATTTCATTTACCTAGCTCTAAAGAGAGAGACTATTTTGCATAGCAACAGGCAGAAGGACAGACGAATACAGCCCGTCGTTTTATAAAACTTTTCAATCATCGAAAATCCAATCAGCGCTTAGAAAGTTTTTATTTTTTAAATAAATTATCATTATTTCTTATTACTTATATAAAATAAATAAAAATCACGGGGTATTTTACTATCAAAAGTCTCCTTCTTGAAAATGCGTAGATGAAAACTTAATAACTGAAACGCGCAGCGTTTCGACTTCAAAGGAAACTGTTCTTTATTAGAGTTTCCATGGTTTTTCCAATGATTTTCCTTCAAACTGTTTAAGACTCAATTATGTATGCACCGTAAAATCGATTTAAAAGAAAATAAGTCTTTGAAATGAAATGAGGCGATTCAAAAAGTAGTTTATAAATCATTGAAATTTTCCTTTTTGGGCGGGGAAAACTTTGCAATTTACATAGAGGAAAATTACTCGGTTAACTGTTAACTGTGGGTTGCCACATTCGCACAATTCTTCTGCTGGGCTGAATGGTTAGGCAACCCTTAAGGATCCCAAATCCATTTCAATTATTATTAAAATTTGTTATTTACATTACTATTGAAATGAATTGCCACCCTGCAGGGGAAATTCAAAGGAAAAGGGAAGGAAAATAAAAGAAAAGCGCACCTAAGTACCGTACTGTAAGTGAATCAGAAAAAAGTAACATTTTTAAAGAAGAAAACAAATCTCTAAACTGAGATAGGGTTGTCGCCGCCGCCGTCGCCGTCGCCTTACCATTCCCAATCCTCATTGTCTTTGATCCTTAGTCTGGTATGGATCTGCTAGGTTTATGTTTATTTTCCCCCTTGGCAACTGGGACAAAAGTTAATGCTTTTGTTCGGCGAAAAACTGGAATTTCTTTTTCAATTGAAATAAAGCACCGCTCGAAATACTCCTGAAGATGCTTTCCAGGACATCTATCTAGGGCAGCGGGTAGTCTCTGCTTATTTCTCTTCTATTGTTCGAAACGAGAATAAACGCGGAGTGGAGAAGTCTCTCAATTGTCTCTGTACTCACAGTAGTTCAATAGGCGCCGCGGGAAAATACTCCATAAAATAGGAGCAGAAAATTACTCATGAATTTCTGAGGGAAATCAATATTAAGTCCACTCATCGAATATAATTAAAAAGGACAATGTGACTCAATATTGTTTATCATTTTTCATTTACATAACTGAATAATTTTCGAGAAAAGGCCAAAAGCCAAAGTTTCTAAAGTTTTCAGTGGTATAGGAATTATTTACTAAATTATAATTCTGCCTAATAGATTGGAATTTATCTAAAATTTTCAGTTGTAAAGGAATTATTTAATAAATTATATATTAAATTATAATTCTGCCCAAAAGATTGGAATTAATTAGAGAAACTTCTTTTATTTGATATATTTCAAAATTAGACTCTAAAGAATTACAATGGATATCAAAATTTTTGATATGATAAGAGTATTTCAGGGGCGTAGCTAGAACTTTATAAACGGGGGTCTACTTTATTCCTCAAGTATTTATATACCTTCTTTTAAGTTGGAATTTTCAGAACATAATGCTAGAAATTCATACAAGAATTGTTAAATGATTTTTGAGCTTACTCATTGGACCAACTAAAATTCTGTATCTTTTAATAATTTTCACATTGGACAAAAAAGAAACCAATAACTATCGGTAGTACAATCGTATACGTTAAAGTTTAATTTTGACTGGGAACTGGGACAGCTCCAAAATTAATAATTATATTATGGGTAAGCAACTAAAAACTATCGATAGTACCATCGTATAAGTAAAACACTGGGAACATAGAATACAGCTTCAAAATTAAATAAGAATATGAAATGTGCATCTTCCTAAATTATCGTTAGTACTATCGAATAAGTAAAAGAGATAAATTTTAGCTGGGATCGCAGAATATAGCTACAAAAGTCTTTAAGATATCAATTTTTAACGGAGAATCGTATAAGTTTTACTTATTCTTAGTGGAAATTCAGCTACAAAATAAAATAAGAATATGAGAAAACTATCGTTAGTACTATCGTATAAGTAGAAGATTTAAATTGCCTTGCAACACAGAATGTAGCTAGAAAATTCTTTAAGATATCGAATTTTAATAGAGAAACAAAATATATTTTTATCCCTATATTTAAGACTGTTTTGCGATAGTTGAGTCGATAATTTTGGCAGGACTCGCGGCTGTTGAAGCTGCCTAAGAACTGTCCAAAATTCTTATTTGGTACATCCTGTACCACAAATATTTACTGTTGTCAAGCTCATACGATTACTCATGAAGGACACGCCAGGACAGGACAGTACAGGACAGGCCATAGAGGACCTCGGGCGTTTTCCACCCTGCGACGTTTGCTGGTTAAATATATAGATTAATTCGAAGGAAAACATAAGGAAAGCCAAAAGAATTGGCGAGATGTGCGATTGAAGGATATATTCAACAGCGTTTTGCCTTCGAGGGTTAGTTTATCTTTTGAGGGTTTCCCTTTATTTTGCTGTTTTTGATTATCTCGCTCACTTTTGGTGGTGGCTCTCTCTCTCTGTGTGTCTCTGTCTGAACGCCTCCAAGCTGGCTGCAGAGAGCATCCTGTCAAGTCCTGTTGAGTCCTGGCTGAAACGAGACTCTCTGAGCATTCCGACGCTGAAGACTGACACAGTTATCGAGTGCAATCCAGACAGGTCGGTTGTGTGTGTTGGTTAGTTCCTTCTTCTGCTTGTGAGAGCTCGCTCCTTTCGGTTTTCGGTTCGGTTCGCGTCGCGTATTCCGGTAGGATTCTTTTCGTTGTTCTTGTTATTTAATCCTTAAATATCCTTAAACTTTTATTCAACCATTGTTCCGTCGCTCCGCTTCGTTTTACTTAATCGCCTTTCGTTTGCGTTTTGGTTCACTGTTTTCTTTTTCTTTTCTTTCGGGTAAGTTTCAGAGTGTTAATCTCCAGCTCCCCTAATTAATTACTTTACCAGATAAAGCCTTTAACTTTATATATATATATATATATTTGCATATAGACCGACGCTGCTGTCAGTGCTTTGTTGCAATTGCAGAAATCGCACCGAGGAAAACGCTTCTATATCTATATCTGTCTATAAGTAAAGCACATGCAGTTCTCTTTGTCTCGCCTTGGATTTGCTATATTTCAACAACTTCCGCATTGTCAAACATATAGAATATATATACACTTACATATATATATATATATATATATTATATAGCCGACTGCTCGACGTTCAAGTCGTCTGCCATCAATGAACCGTGCCTCTCACAAGTTTTATATCTGACTAAGACTTATACTATAAATATGCCTTTTGAAAAGGATACGACTATTATATACCCTAACTACGACTATGACTAAGACTTATGCTATGTACCTATTGCTATATAAGCAAAGACCTGACTATTATATACCCTTACCTGTTAACACCTATTCATTTAACCTAAAAAAAAATATATCTTAATTTTGACCATTAAAGAAAGGATTAAATTAAGTGAAAAATTATAAATTCTATTTTTAAATTTGTTTTAAAAATCTAAAAAAAATATAGTTCTAAAACTGAGAGTATAGTTTGCATAGAAACAGACAGACAGACGGACTCCAGTCGTCTGATCAATAATAAACTTACTTCATAGGTTGGGAAATGTCTTCTCCCTATATTATTATAATAATTCTATCTAAATAAATATCGTATTATAGCCTTATATACCCCTTAGAGGCGGCATAAGAACTACTATTTTAATGTACTCATCTATTTCTGTGGTCATTTTTAGTTTCCAGCTTCTGTGTACAATTTAATATTTCATTTAGTTTTAATAGCTCTTTGTTTTCATCTTTCTTATAGACGACTACGTGGTTACCCTATTAATTCTACGTTAATATGAAGCTTATGCTAACGATTACCTAAGAGGTGAGTAATATTTATTTATTGCAGAGCATTATAAATATGCTTTTCTCTTGTGAAATAACGAGAATATTTTTTTTTTCTATTTCTATTCTACTCTATTATTTGCGAATTGCCATTAGAATTCTTATCTATATTTTCACTTATCTCAGAACAAAGCAGCGTTTGCTATTTTGAAATATCATTGCACTTGAAAAAAAAAAGAAGGAAAATAAATGCTAGCCAATAATAAAATTCAATTAAAATATATTAATATTTCCTGGTTAAAAAAAATAATCTAAATAATAATAATAAATAAGAAAAACCAGGGGTGTAGACCAAAAAGATTATTAGGGAGGTCCGATGGGGAATTTTGAACCAGAAAGAAATAAAATAATAAAAAGTAAGGAACCCCGTAGAACCCCCAATACCTCATTCAAAATTTTGCAAGTTTTTATTCTAGGAAAAAATAATTATTTTTAAATGAAATTCCACTTTAATATGATTAAAGTAATATCTTTATACATCCCTCGCTCTGTCGATTCTCTTGTAACAAATTTCCGTTTAAAACATGTGCTGTCCTCTATGAGAGATATATATGTAAATATCTCATGGGTATATGGAAAATTTGCTGACAAATATTCAGAAAATATGCTAAAAACGCCCACATCGCTTGGGTTTTCTGGTAATTTTCAATTTACTTTTGGATGATTCGCTAATTGGACTTTAAAAGGAGGCTAAAAATATGCGCTATGACGTCCAAAACTCGTACTTTTTGCGATAATTTTTGAGTATATACCCTGTACTGGGTGTCAGATAAGGCCCATAAATCAAGTGCTAAAAGCAACTGCTTAGAAGAGAAAAGCAAAAAAAAGTATTAGCCAAGTTGCCAGTTTTGGCCCTGAACTTGACTTGAGCGCTGTGGAAAAGTCAATGGCTTTATCTCTGTCTACCTTTTTCTCTCTATTTTAAATACTATAGAAAAATGCTTAGTTGTATAAAAAACAATAAAAACAAATTGTTATTGTATTTTATCAGAGCTATAATTTTTTTTTTGTTTTTTTTGTTGTGTGCTGCGGTGCTAGGGGCCAATGAACGTTAAGCGCACGAATCAGCAGAAAAACAACACAAATAGCAAAAAAAAAAAAAAAAACGAAGAAAAAATAATAATAAATAAATCAGTATATAGAGAGGAATACAAGAAATACTCGTATAAACAGACATATAGCGATATTTGTTGTTGTTTATTTCAGCAAACTGCTGAAATGGCTTTAATCACATGCAAGCTGCATGCGAAAGCTTTGCATTTTTTTTGGAGCTAAAAACTTGACTTGAAATATAACAAAAAAGTTCATTCAAATATTCATTTAATATGTCCTTAATCCTTATAAGATATAGTTCCTATAAAGTCCGATCTGGCCAGTTATAAAAGGCTCTTTACAGGTCTATCAAAATCGAGCTTTGAGTCAAAGTTTTCAGTTCAAAACTGGTTCGAAAAAAAATGTGTTTTTCATTGAATAAAATTCATATATTCATTGAATATTTAAAATACTTTTATTAAATATAATTAAGCTGTTTAAGTTCACATTTTTGAGGCTAAATTTTTAGGGGGTTTACAGCAAACAAAGCCGAGCCGGTTTCTGTTAGGACCAGTTATAATCTCTAAATTTTTATATAATTATTTTTACATTTATATTTTTTTTGTATTCTGCGAATTTCATAACGATTAGCTAATCAGTTACATAAATCATCGAGTCATTTATTTATTTTTACTAATCCCCCCAGCAAAAGCTCCAAAATTATGCGAATTTCTTCACTCAAACCAGCAAAATTATCAAAGCTCTCTCTTTATGGGAGATTTGCATAAGGAAATAACCCATTCCTGGGCGGAATAAAAGCTTTGTTTTACCTTTTACCTGTTAAGCCAGAAATTCCTAGAAATGTTGTGTGTTTTTCGGCCGTATTTTTCTGATGTTTTTAACCCAAAAAGGTACACAAAAGAATTCCGCGTAGCGCTGGAAGAGAGTGTGAAAATTTCCATTGATATTAATCGCACTCTCTTAATGGCAACCCCCTTTTCGCACCCCTTGCCAATTTTCATTTAATAAACATAAACAAATCAATACGCGTCACAACAACGCTGGCTATATACTATATACGATTATTTATATATATTCTTTTTTGTATATATATATTCGCCGGCTCCCCTTTTGAAAGGGGGGCTGCCTGCGTGGGGGTTGTTCAAAAATTACGACGCAGAATTCTCTTGAAATCCTTACACAAACCCTGAAAAGCAGCTATGCTGCCTTCAGCCTCCACCAACCCCCCAAAAGTCTCTTATTATCTCTATATACATATTCCGTCTCTCTCGCTCTCTCTCTCTCTGCCTCTCTCACTTTGTGCAACCCCCAATGCCAAACCACCCCCCCAATGTCCTTGAGCACTCTGCCCGTCTGCGGTCGCATTTTTGTTGTGCTTCTGCATTTTCATAACAAAAACAAATTGAATAATCGAAGGACAACGCGTCGCATTTCCAATACTCTTCCTTTAATAAGTGTGAGATTTTTCGCACTTTTTTTTAAATGCAGAATTTAAGCTTTGAAAGGGTTTTAAAATTTTAAGATTTACTTTTTTTTAAGAATTTATTTTCAATATATGCAGAATTTGAGCTTTGCCTTAACCCTAATTAAATTGGGGTTTTAAAACTTAACTTTTAAAGTAATTATATTTATTATTTAATTTATTTATTTATTTTTTAATATGCGCATATCCTTAGAATACCCTTTAAAATTTGATAGCTGCTTTTATGTAGCTTTATTATGGCTTACCATTGTTTCTTTTGTATAGATTTTTTGATACCCTACTCTATAAATAACTTTATTAATTATGCTGGGAAGCCAAACATAAAGTGAAATTCCAGCAAAAAAAATTAGTAAACTCAAGCGTTGCCAGGCAGGCTTATAAAAAATAAATAGGCTAACTCACACCGCGGTGTTGCCAGACTGCTAAGGCATGGCTGGGGGGTTTTTTTTTCGTTAATTACAGCATAATTATGCTGCGGCTTGTCAAATGCTTTTGCATTTAATTAAAAAGAAAGGAAGAAACGCGCGTTCGCATAAAGAATACACAAGTAGTTAGAAAAAACAACGCCCAACGTTTATTGGGAACGGGCTCTGGCAACACTGGCAGGCCGACTACGCCCACAAGTAGGCAACAAAAAAAAAAAAACAAAAAGAAAAAAACAAAAAGAAAACAGAATTCAAGGTCCCGACGCTTCGGACTGCCATGAACCCAAAGGAAAACTAGAAGGAAAGCGAAAGTGCTTCGAAGCGGTGGATGGAAAAAAGGCAGAAAAACAGAGAAAATGGAAAATAAAGCCGGCGCTTGTCAGCCAAAAAGCTTTCGCCCACACACAACATACAATATTAAGTCCGAGAGGCACCTACGTAGGCGTGTTTAGAGTAAATACTCGAATAATACCCGGCGCCCACGTCCTTGACAATCATTTACCGTATGAATCCTTGAAGTGGGCGTGTATCCCTGTCGGTGTGCGTGTCGGTGTGTGTGTGTGTGTGCGGTCTGGCATCCTTGGCAAATGCTATATATGCTGGAAAAGAGACTGCTACATAAACTGTTGTCATTTCCAAGCATATGAGTATACGGTTACAGTACAGGCTGCCCTCGCTAAAGGAGACATTTCTGATTGAAATCGCTTTGATAATATTATACTGAGTTCTACTAAAATTTAGGTTTGTTGCTTGGAAAATTCTAATTTTGACAGCTTCTATTTTGCGCTTCTAAATTCATTCAGAGATTCGATTTTCCTCTGTTTATAATTTGTATATTTTGCTCAATATTTTGAGAGCATATTTTTTTGCTTATTTTTGATTCTATTAGTAATTCAAATTTCTGATTGAATATTACTTTTGAGCTTTACTTATTTATTTATAATTTATTTTTCTTCTCCATATTTGGTTGCATTCTGCGAGGCTCCACTGTATTATGTATATTTATTTGCCAACGCATTTTGCTGTCGCGCGTAGCTTCTGTTTTTGTTTTGTTGCCTTCCTCCTCTCAAGGACATCGCTGTGATTTTCTGCAGAAAATAACAGAAAAAAAAAACAGAAAAAAATGGAAAAGTGGTGTGCAGAAAATTTTCCGTGCGTCAGTTCGATTGTCCTCAAAATGCGACAACAGGATTAAATTTTCCACTTGAATTTTGTATCGAGGGGAAATATGATTTCAATTGGTTTTTATTGAATTTTCTGATTACCGAGAATTCTGAATTCGAGATGAGCTGGCGAATTAAATGGAGAACCCGAAAAACAAACTTGGAATTCCAGAAATTGGTTGATTCATATTTCAAATTGGGTTTTTGTTTGTGCCTTTTATTACGTCTGCTCTCAGATAAGGATATTAGATAAGGAAATTAGAGCCCAAATAAATATTATTGCTTTAATTTTCTAATTAAAATTCATTGTGAAGGAATTTCGTTAGAAAATAGTGCAGAAATTATAATCTAATATGACATAATTAATCCAAAAATAAACAAATAATTTTTTTTTTGGTTCAAGAATATGGCAGAAGCTTTTGTTTCCGGATCGAACCTGGTTTTATTAATATAACTTTGGATAAACTATCTATACTAATTCTATGATCAGGAAAATTTATATATCTAGAAATCTGATTCGCTTCATGTTCCCATTTCGAACCGTTTCGGCTTTAAGCTGCTTCTGAACAACTCAAAGCTCTGAGAAATCTCTAAACTTTTAAAGCTAAAAAAAAGGCTAGTTTACTTTGGAAAATTGTATTACACTTGGCTTATGACATATTGCATCAGCTTATTAAAATGCTGCCCAAGAGACCCCCCAAATAATATAAAAAAATAGCTCATTATTTATTAATAAATAAGTGGAAAATGCTTCTGTTGTGTGCACATTCCTTTTGTTATTAATATTCTCTTCTGTTATAAACAATTCAATAAAAAGAATTGAACAGAAAAAAAAACGCAACGCCAGCAGCAAAATGCGCGCATGCATCAATTTTTTTTGTTTGTTTTTTAAATCGCGCGCGATTTTTACTGCATCGTTTTTGTTTTATTCCGCTTGTTGCCTGCCTATAAATAAAAACATTTCGATTTAATATAGTATTATTTCAATTATTTCAACTAGTTTATTTTTGCAAAAATCAAAATACAAATCAAAGCGCCAGACAATTTCATAACAACAATTTGTTGTTAGAATAACAATAACGACTAGAAAATTCCCAGTAAATTAGGCAGCCTATGAATAGAGCATAGGAAATTTAATTCGAATTCCAGTTTTTCCGCATAAATATTAAAATTTAAGTGATTCAGAAATTACTTATATTTTTTCTATTTATTTTTGGTGCTTTTATTGCTTAATTATACCCTATCAAAATATCTAATTAACCAATATCTTAAAAGCTGTGTGACTTTATTATAACCTTTATACGGATGTTGGCTACAGGGTATACAACAAAATAAAAAAATAAGAATAACATAACAATGCGAATGCGCAAGAAAATGAAAACAAGCCAAGCCAGCCGCCTTTGCGCGAAGTAAACAAGAAAAGTGACGTAAAAAGCGTTGGGGCCCGGGGTGAAGAGTATCACAACAGAGAGAGAGAGTACTGAAGAGAAAAAAGAGCGAGAGCGGAAGCTTTGTAAATAAATTTATTTATTAATCAAATGGGGGGAAATAAAAAAAAATACAAAAATGGGAAGAAAAAAAACATAAACAGCCAAAGCAAAGCGAGCAAAAACAAATGCCAAAGGAGAACAAAAAATAAAATAAAAAACCAAAACAACAACAAACGCAACAGACTGTACCCAAGCAGCGGCGCTGTCGCTGTTGGCGTCGCTGCTTGCTGCTTGCTGCTTAGCTGTTACTTCCCGCAACGCGCCTCAGCGCGCCGGCATTCAAGAACCCAAATGGAAAAGTGGAAGTGAAAGAAGCAACAGACGAGAAGAGTGCGAGTGTGTGTGGGTGAGCGACATGCGCACTGTGTGTGTTTGTTGTGTGCGCTCTCGCTCTGCTCCCTCTCTCTCTCTCTCTTGCTCGCTGTGCCGCGCACAGCTGAACAATCAAAACAAAAATCAGCGAATTGTGCGGAAAGAGCTTTTCGTGTAGTGTTTAGTCGCTGAGCTTTTTTCAAAACTTTTTATCAATCGGTCAAGAACGTTTGACAAGCGCGGACACAAAACAAAACGCATCACGGCACGTTTTACATATACAAACTACATAATATATAAATAAATATATATTTGTGGTGTCTGTGTGTGTGTGTAGAAGCAGAGAGCGATAATCAAAATAAAACAGCGCAAAATTCTAGGAAAAAAAAATAACAAGCGCGTGTAAAACAAAAGTAAATCAAATACAAAAAGTGCAAATAAAAGTTTTTGTAATTTAATTAGACGGGAGCAAAACGCGCGCGTTTAAAAACGCGCTCATGCAACATACGAGTTTCAAATTAAATTAACTCAAGCGCGCTCTACCATTTATTTAAACAAACGCGCGAACTAGTTTCAAGACAACAGCAACAACAACAACAGCAGCAACAAAAAGAACAAAAAGAGCTAAGCAAATTTGAAGACTGTGCTGGAATTTGACTACAAAAATTCTTACGTCGACGTCAACGTTGACAGCGACAGCGACAGCGACGTCAACAGCAACAGCAACGGCAACGCTGACGCCCGTGTAGAGCTTTGTCTCACACGACGAACTGAACACACTCGACTTCTCGTTTCGTGCCTTTTGATCAGTTGTTCGTAACGCGCTCAGCTGCTCGGTCGAAATCAGCGCAAAGCAAAATTGACAGCAACAAAGAGTGAAATAGTAGTAGTAAAACACAAAACGGAAAGCCCCCGCCGCCCTCAACACTGAAAAGCTTTTAAAGTTGTTGTAAATTTTTGCCATAATTATAACGATACGGATTACGGATTACGGATAATATTACGGATTACAACGTGTGCCATCCAAGTGTCAGCTTATAGCGCTCATAGCAAGTCTTACGTCAACAGAGACTTCTTCTATTTCTATTATTATTATTATAATATAAATACATTTTTATGTATAACAATTCTTGCAGCTGATAAGAGAAGAAGCATACGAAAAATTCTAATTCTAATTTTTTTACTTATCAAAGTTCTCTGTGTGTGTGTCTGTGCCTGTGTGTTATCAATACATAAATACCGAGTATATATATATAGTATATATATATTTATACTATTTCTTGCTTTAATCGCCACATGTGTGACCCACTTTAAAGAAATCCAAGCAACAAGAAAAAAGCCCAAATAATATATACATGATTTACATATAAAGTAAGCCCTCTCATGGAAGAGAATATATATACGATAATAATAATAAAAATTCAACAAATAAACAATTTTAATATTTAAAAAAGAAGCAAAGGAGGAAACACAAGCAAAGGTAGCCGAACAGAAATTACCTTATAAATAGACGATTTACAACTGGAATAACATCATTTTATATCTTATATTATATGGTGGAAAATATATAAGGTTCGTATATTTCAAACAATATATACAAATTTTTAATGCCTGTAGACGACCCAATAATCCACAAAGTAAACCAAACATTACTAACCGAAGCTTACATACCCTATATAATTTATCAGGCTAGAGTATCCATTCGAAAATTGTTCTAAGATCTATCCAAAGTCTGTCCGACTAGAAAAGTCTTTCGAAAATTCTATTTATTTGGACACACTGTTCCTATTAGCGGTCATATTAGGTGAGAAAAATAGAATACCCTCTGCAAGGGCATTTAATAAAAGCAGAAACAATGCCGAAAAAGTCGAAACATTTTAATTATATATAGGCTGGTGCGGTATACTTTCAAGTTATTTGGACGAGTTTATAAGCTGAAATTAATTACGGACTTTGAACAACAATATGTAAATATCTGGCATAAAAATGGAAAGTTAAATGAGATCAGCTGGCTTAAGCTTTCTTCAAAGATATATAAACAAATCTTACTGTATAGTTGATATTTTGATAGCTCCAGTTGGGAGTTCGAGTTCTTAGAAATGTCAAATTTCGTTTATTTATGAGCTCGAGGCAATTAAAATGTCACAGAAAGATTCCGAAAAATGGAGCCGAAATCGAATTCGAAATCTTGTAATGCGAAGCCGAGCCATAAAAATGCTCGAATTCTGTTTTTTCTCTCTTTTTTTTATGGGGAGCTCATAAAATGTTTAGCTTCAAACTTGAGCAAACTTCCTGTAGCAAATGGAAAAATATAAAGATTTTTCTTCGACTACTGCTTCGAAACTGGTTTCTTCTAATTGATACTGAAAATGGTTTGGTTCTTAGCTCCAATTCGATTAGACAAACTCTTAGGCCTGAACCAAATTCGGTCCGAATTTGAATCCGAATCGTACAGTAAGGTTTTCAGAGCTTTTTAGAGATGTTTTCGTGTGGGCTATCAAAAGGCGAATACAATGGACAAAAATTTCAGACAAAAGGCGAACAAAAATTAAATTAAATTTTGAAATTGATTTCAATTTGAATTTGAATTTCAACGCATCGCTTCGGTCGCTCTCAAAGTTCAGTGTCAGTGCGCGAAAATTCAAGGCTGAAAACAGTTCGACTCTCGTCGTGGAAAAAACAACAGAAAAAGATAAAATAAAACATACACAAAAACCCAATCGAGCAGAATTGTCTAAACCGGCCATATGTTGGGCAAATACCAATAAAAAAAAAAAAAAATTAAAAAAAACAGAGCTCCCCTTTCGCCTCTCCGTAGACTACAGTTCCAGTTTTCAGGTCTAAAGCTAAACTCAAAACCGAACCGAACGGCGCGCCGATTCTCAATACGCCTCGTTTAATTCAGGCGCCGTTTTATTACGTATACGACATGTGCGTCTATAGCTTTTGAGTGGATATCGCTTTGCGGGGTCTCCAGCTGTCTGGTAATCGACTTAATTGACTTAACACAGCGCTCACTCTCTCTCTGTCTCTGCCTCTCACTTCATCCAGTCTACAGACTACAGACTAGACTATATTGCAATTGGCTTTCTGCAATATCACCTTTTAATAATTAATTGTTCAATATAATATATAGCGGTACGCTATATCAGTAGCAATGACTCAACAGTTGAGTACACGATAAGGGCAACTCATAAACAATAATATACCAAAAGAAAGGCAAATAAATCAGGTGCTTTTGTACTGTTTGTTGACTCTGTCTGATAAATTATGGTTGCTTATGACTGTTAATCCTTCCAGAAACTGTAGAAAGCTTCCGCATAAGCTTTCCTAAAAGACAAACTTTGGATTAAGATAAAGCTTAACACTGAAAGCTTCTTTGACTGATAAATAATAGTTGATGATAATTGTCAATACTAACAGACACTGCATAAAGCTTCCACTTAAGCTTTGGATTAAAGATAAACTTTCCTAACTATTTCATAAGTTTAACTTTAGAAAAAAATTGGTTAATTTTGTGGAGCGGTTCCACATGTTTAGTAAGGTTTCGAGCATGTTTTTTCTTGGCACGTTCATACGAGTTCACATTCCTTAAAAATACTCAATTTCAGAAAAATTGCAAATATTTCACGACCTTGCGTGTTATTTCTTATGTAAACTAGAACACTGAATTCGTAAATCAAGTTGAAAAAAACTTTTAAGTACTCGTAAAATGTGATTTAAATTTTGCAAAAAATATGCCACATTTTGGAAGTGGTTTTTTTTTGACTCAAATAAAGATTGACAAATGATTTTTCAAATGGAAAATGAAACATTCTTTTTAAAGTCTTGTTACTCTTTTATGGTTTCTGAAATTTTCCATTAAATTTATTGTGAAAACAAACAAGAAATTAGCAAAGCAAACGGCATTCCTTATAAACTGTCAATCATCTGCGGGATGATATTACTTCTATAAAATAATCCAGAGAAAAAGTTGCAAGCTGTTAATTAACAGAGATCTACTTATTCGCCTCTCTCTCTCTCTCTCTCTCTCTCTCTCTCTCTCTCTGTCTCTGTCTCTCTGGCAGAATCCCGTTCTTGATCAAATCGCGAATCTCAGATGATGATTGTCTTTCTCACAGATATTGCATCATTTTTCGATTTTAGATACTCGTCGATTGAGAGCAATTTAACTGCATAGATTAAAAGTGTTCATCCCTTGATTTGATTAACAAATTTCTATACAAGTATCAGCTCTATATATACATATATATATATATATGTGTATATATGTAGAGTATAGGGTATATATACGGTCATTGCATTGCCGGCCTTCAACTTTCTTTGTTGTGTGCTGTTGGGGGTTCTGCTCTGTTCTGTGGGACGTTCTGGTCTGGTCTGGTCTGCTCTGCGGATGTGCCCATTAAGCACAGCAAACTTGTTTGCTTTTCTTTGAAATTTCGTAAAAAGTAAAATATGTATCTGCTTATACTAGAGATACATTTGTATCTTATTATCTGCTGTGTTCCACTGACTCACGACATTATTTTTTGATGCTTATTTACACATCAGTCGGGCCAAATCTTAAAGCCAATAAACCCTTTCGTTTTTTTTTCTTCTTCAGCAATTCCTAGAACCGAAATTCTCTGATAAAAATAGCTATCCAAAAACTACTTTTGTGGGGTATATTTTCGTTCTTTTGTTTTTATTTATATTTATTGATTTATTTTTGCAAACATTTCTGACAGTTCGAGGCGCATAGTTTTTCCTGTGGGTGACGCTTATCGCGCTCGGCTTTCCAGCTGTTTGGTCTGCTGATAAGATATGCGAGGGTCGCTCATTAAGTTCTTCCTATGAGAGATGGCAAGAAAAATTATAGCGATTCGATTAGATTTTATACTCTTATTAATAATATTATTTTTATAATACAATTTCAACTCTAGAAATTAGACAGATAAAACTTCCCATTTCTAAAGATATTTGCCTTAAATTTAAAAGAACTTTAAGCCTATTTTTTTAGCCTAAATAATTGGGGTTTTATTCGAAAATTGGCTTTTAGGTAACTAAAGCTAACTCTGTTAGAAATTCAGCTTTATTTTTATTTAGCGATAAGTCGGTACAATCACTTTAACAAATTTTGATACTATCGCTAGTGCTGTTATCAATTTTGTTAACAGCTCTATTAATTTTTCTATTATCTTTGAATTTTTATCTAACTGTAATTGTGTTCTTGACCTGCTTCTTTCGGCCTTATAAGAGCCTACAAGTAGTATACGCTTTATACCAGAAATTTACACTGTGCGCTTGACCCAATGCGTTGAGTGTTGTTGTAGTCGGAGATCCGCTTATCAGTGCTGTCAGCTGTCATTGTCTCTGGCACGCGGCTGGACGCTGATAAGCAGCGAACGGAATGGAAGGGAGGAGGAAGAGAAGGCAGCGATAGGGAGAAACCAGACGCCTCCCGTAAAAGGCGTTCGCGCTGATAGGGAAGCTCACGTGTTCCTGCAATGTATCCGATTTAATTGGAATTATACATTTATAATGACTACTCACGAGTATATATAGAAAAAAGCTACTTATACATATATAATTATATATATTTCTACCTGAGTGGAAAGTCATCTGTTCGTGAATTGTCAGTCAGTCACGATTTCAAGAGTTATTTTGAGGACTTGCTTTTAGGAGGGTCTCCGCCTCTCTATCCCTCTCTCTGGAGTATTTGCCCAACATTTAAGCTTAGTTGTGCTAATTTTTTGGTATATTGTGTACAAATTTGTTTGCTAAATCAATATAAATTGATTTTAATTATTTATCTATTAGCGAAACAGCAGGCAGGCAATTTGTTTGCCTCTCTTCTTCTTTCTCACTTGCTTTATGTGGTTTACGAACTCGTCGGCATTGTTATATTTGATTGGCGAGGGAATTGAAATGAGCGGAAATGGGGCATAAAAGTATAGCCAAGAAATTATAGGGTATATAAGGTAGAAATGTGCGAAATATTCTTGTATACAATTTCACATATGTTTGTATGTATTCGTGTATAAACAGTGTAGTCACAGTTAACTTTGGTAGCTCAAAAAAACATTTTTTTATATGGTTTCAAATATTGTTAGATCTTTGACTTATAGATATTATTTTCCCCTAAAGAAATATCTAAATATTAAAGACAAACCTTTTGAATCAAGTATTTTAATAGCTTCTAAGTCTGATCTCTTTTCTTTTAGGGTATTCCTTTCCCTTCTACTATTTTATGTTCTCTTCTATTCCACTTGCTTCTCAATCCGATAAATTGTATTATAGATACAGACTAATCGCGTTCTTTAGCTGAATCCATTGGTTCCGTTTATATCTATGTAGGAAAGTGTATATAATAGGTTTATAGCGCAACGGGACTGTGTTATATCATCTAATTGACAGTCATGTCTATAATAAATATTCTGCTTTATACATACTTTCGTATATATATATATATATTTGATACAAGAACTATAAAAAAATACAAGCAACCCCAACGCATTCTCTGTGCTATTTTTAGATTTTGGGCGTGTGGGCGGCAGGGGGGGAAGGCCGCGAAATTGGCGCCCTAAAAACGCAAACTAAAAATAAAACACACAAAAAACAAAAGAATAGCGATGGGGGTGGGGGCGGGGGCAGCAAAAGGAACTTGCACTTGGCTGTACCTGCGGCTACCTCAACATTAAATTTCTTTGAGTGTGTGCGTAATGTGCGTGTGCCTAAAATTAAAGCGATGCAAAGTCAAAGACAAAGCAAAAATGACTTGCATAAACAAAGCTAAACAAAGAAAACATTCAGAGAGAGGAAGAGAGAGGGAGAGAAATTGCATGCACTTGGAACATGTGACAGCAATGACGTCAGTTGTTTTGGTTTTTATGTGTTGTTGTCTGAGAAATAATAAAAAATGAGATGCGAATAAAATAATATAAACAAATCAATTGCAGCTCTCTCAGTTTCTCACTGTCTCTTTTCTCTCTCTTTCGTTAGAAGGGAATTGAACTAGTCAGTGACCTATTGATAATCTGCACACACACACACACATAGAGCTGCACTTAAAACGGAAGTGGGGAATGCTCAAAGATCGAGAATGAGAGTGCATTTTTTGTGCGTGTGTGCGAAGAGCGCAGAGCGTAAAAAGTTTTCTTTTAACCCAGCATACCTTGTAATTTATGCAAATATGCAGAAGCAATTCCATTCTTTGAGCTTAACAGAAAATATTTTAATATTAATATTTGCTAAACTTCAAAAATTAAAATTGCAACCATTAGAAAGGATATTTATTCAGGTTTATTATGAAAATTCATTTTAATTAAACTGAATAAATATTTTTGTTAAGAAACTTCCACACTTAAGAACCGAATAGAGGGTATCTGCTAGTTGAGCGCTCTCTCAACTAAAGCACTCTTCTTTGTTTTCTTTTGTCTTCTTTTTTTGCCGCTTACTTTACGCAACGTGCTAGGAAATTGGATTTTGGGTTAGGCAGAGATCAAACGCAGTCTAAAGTGCAATTTTTTTTTTGGGTTAAATATCCTATTTACTTGCCCATATCTCTTATAATTTAATCAGCATACATGCATAAATAAATAAACAGCTATGTATACACCTATTTATGTATGCACATATCGGAATATACATAGTATATATGTATTTAGTATATATTCTGGCGAAATGTAAAAGCTTCTCACTAAGCGGCTGGCTGTGTTTTTGTTATTGTAAATTATATTTTATTTACTCACAAAAAAAACCCGTTGACTGCCGGCCAAAGCGACCGAAAGCTTTAGATTATTTACCATGCATACAGACACACATACATATATATATGTGTGTACATATAGACATACACACATACGTGTGAATTACACTTATAGCTACGAAAATGGCGACAAAAGCAAACAGTCAGAAAACATATGTTGCTCAGAGCGACAAAGAGAGAGAGAGGTGCACAGACCACACTCTCTCTCACTCCCACCCTCTCTGCAAAAGCTTTTTACAAGCGCCTAGTTTTGTTTACAACTTTTAAGTGTGTGTATGTGTGTGTGTAAAACAAAGGCAACACTGCGATAAATTATAAATTCAAAACAAAATATAAAAAATAAACAGTTTTGACCTTGAGTTTGGTTAATAACTGTGCTCCAACTTGGCGCTCTCGCTCTCTTTCTCTGCTCCTCGCTTCGCTCTCTCTCTATCTTTCTTTTGTTGATAGCGTGGCTGCCTGCCTAACTGTTTTTCCTTCTTTTGTGCTTTTGTTTATAATTATTGCATTATTTCATTGTGTGTTGAAATTGCTTGTGTTTACAATATCAACTCACCTTTTTTTTGTTTTATTAAATTGCTTATAATTTATTTACATTTTGTTTTTTTTTTTTGTATCTGATTTGTTTATGACGTCAGATTTGTGCCCCACGAGCAGCTGCTTTTTGTTTTTGTCTTATATTTTATTTGCTTTTGGTCACGCCTTACTGTTTTGTACTTTAGACCTCGCCTCCCCCGCCCACACACACTCCCATCCCCCCCACAGCCGCCCAGCGAATTCCAAATGCTCTTCACGTGCATCCCACGCGTCTTTTGTTTCATTCCACTTTGTTTACACATGTAAAACTTGGATACAAACGATCAGAGTATAAATATTACATGTTCTATAGCTTTATTAATACCCTGTAAAACTCAGCTACAGAAGGGTGTATGGCTCTATTATTATTTTGTAAATTTAAATCGTCTGAAACAAAAATCAACATGAAATTTCCGCTTCAAACAAAACGTTTTCATTAAATTTAATTGTTTTTATTTAGAGCGCGAAAAAACATTCGTAATTTTATCAATTTTAAGGCAATAAAAAAAATTAATTATGTCTAGACTAATTTTTTTTTATTAAAAAAAAAGTGCTATAATAATTTCCATAACAAAATAGGTGAGGCTTCGGAAATAAATAAGTTTATTTTTGAGCATAATAAATACAGGGTGTCTTATAGCTAATATATTTATGTAAATAAAAAAAGTGACTTTTGATAGGACTCGGAACTGAGTGGAACTAGTTTTTAACCTCATAATAAATACAGGGTATCTTATAGCGAATCTGTATTATTTACATACTTCAAATTTATATGTATTTATTTCTAGTCTATTTGCTTTTTGGTTATCATCAGATGTTTTTTCGTTTCGTTCGCTTCTCTTCTGTTTCTTTGCTACAAACATTTTTGCGTTCATTAACTTTTTTTCTGTTGCCTCCCCTTCTAATTATATAGAAATGTATTTGTTTCTCTCTTTGGCTCTATCTTTCTTTTTCACGCTTCTTCCGCAGTTCGTCAAATCAGACAAAAAAAAAAAAATGTTTGCTTGTCTTTGCTTTGTTCGCTTTTTTCTGTAGAATTCCACTTAAGTTTTTTAAAGTATTCGTTTTTTTGTTTTTTTTTTTTTTATTATTTTTATTCTTTTTGTATTTCGTTTTATTATGCGGCAGCAAAATTTTTGTAATAAATTCTAATCGTATTTTGTCTATGCCCATTTATTCGTAGCTACAAATATTTTTTTTTTACCATATGTTTCCTATTTATATAGTTATATACACGAGTATATAATACATATATATTTCTTATATAGTGGGCGAAAAAAAAAAAACATTTGTTTGGCCTTCGACGCGTTCGGCAACCTTTGACGAATATTAAACAATTTAAATGTTGTTAGGGTGTTGAGGGGGGGCGACGGCGGGCGGGAAGAGTAGTTGAAGTGGTCGGATAGGAATATTGTAAAAAGAAACCAGAAAAAAGAGAGAAACAAGCAGCAACACTTAGCTCAAGTAGAATTTGTTGTTTTTTCGGTCTTTTTTAGATGCTACACGTTTTTTTTCTTTTCTGTTTTCTATATGAGTTGACTTTGCTTTGGCTTGTTCTCGCTTTGACCTTGATGTCCCATTCCCATTCCGATTCCGATTCCCAGCAGCACCCTCCACAGCCGATTGTTCAGTTTGTATATCACCGATTGCTATCAGCTGTGACAAATGTCGAGTTATCGGTGCCCAACTGGCTATAGATAAGCTTGCTGGGCCGCGTGAGTGATATTAATTCCAAGGTCTCTAAATGTACATTTAAATATATGTGGACATAGTATAGTATATATATGTATAGTATGTATGTATGGACATAGTATATATACATATATATAACTGACGAACTGCTACAGCTGATTTTATAATCAGGAAAAACACTGTATAAATTATTAAGTAGACAGACAAACCCATTAAAATGAGCAATTTAAAGCACATTGAATCAATAAAAATAATCCCATATATTAGGCATAAAAATAATAGAATAACCAGGGAGTCATAGGGCCGATATCCGAAATAAATTGGGGGATTTACAGACTTTTTTCACCAACACAAAATAAATAAAACCTGCAAAATTAGGGAAAATGTAATAAAAAGATTAGGTTTTAATTTTCAATAAACCTTAAACAAATTAATCTTAATATTAAATCAAATTTAAAAAAAATTAAATTCCATATAGAAATCGGTGCAATTTTCACCTGGTTGAGGGATTTTCAAATCTCAGAAGAGCCCTAAAAAGTGCTAAGTTTCTAATCGATGTATGGGAAAAGATATGAAGCCTCTGTTAAGGGGTATAAAAATAGTACTAAGTAATATTTTTTGTTATTAAAAATTCTCAGGGACTTGAGGCGCCTAAAACTTTCAGTAAATTATTTTCTACGCGCTTTTTGTAATGCGCCGCAGAGAAATTTATAATCCAGATACTAGATGCATTTTTTCCGCCTAAAATTTATGACCCTTAAAATGAACACAAAATTTCGATTTTCTTTGTAAACAAGCTAATTAATATATGAATAATCAAGAACAAGAAGAAGCAGAAACGGCAGAATAAGAAGCAGACGAATAATAACAAACTAGAATCAGAAGCAACAAAAAGAATAACAATAACAAGCTGAATATGGAGAGTCGCCAGCGAGTCACCTGTCTGGGAGCGAAAGGCGGGCGGCAGAAGACGATCCAATCAACCGACGAACCCCAACCCGAACCCGAACCCGAACCCGAACCAAGAAATTACTAAGCAAAACAACAACACTCAAAAAAAAAATTTAAAAACATTTTTGGCATAGTTTTTTTTTTTCTTTGTGCTTTGTTCCCTATTTTGTTATTATTTTTTTTGTTGTTTTGTTTTCCATTTGTGTTTTTTTGGTCTTTCTATTTTGGGTCTTACGAATGGTTTCTTTCAATATTTGCCTTGAGCTCGCAGGAGTAGGAGCAGGAAGAGGAGGGAGGGGGGAATCGAAAGCGGGAGCTTTATAAATTGACGAAAACGAAAACAACGATAAGCAGACGGAATAACAATAACAATAGTAAACAGCAATAGTTGAATAGTTTTTTTTTTATGTTTGTATTTTGCAAAAAACATTTCAGATTGGCAAATCGTATTTATATTTTATATTATCTGGTTTGGCGATTATCTTTTATAGTTTCTGTCTTGCTTTATGATTTTATTTACAGTTCAACTTGTCTATAATGCACTGAAAGAAAAACTTTTCTATTTAATTCTAATTGAAAATTAATCTAAAATTCGTGTCTTTTGGGCTGCAAACTTTGGGTTTTCAAATAAGAAAAAAGCTCTAGGAAATCGAAAGCTTTTCCCCCGGCTTAGTTTAAGTTTGTTTTAATCTTTCTTTAATACTCTTTTTACTACTCTATTTTCCTGTTTTCTTTGGACACACGTGCTCCGGCTGGCACATCATTTGCATGTGAGTCCATCAATCATAAAAGCCAGCGCCCACAGTTGGCATTTCATAAAGACAGACAGACAGACAGAGAGAGAGAGAGAGACGGACAGACGGAGAAACATAGATATACAATAATCACTTTACAGTACAGTTCCGGCTCAGGTTGATATAACCAAGCAGCTGCATTGGAATCTGGCACTGCATATGGAATTAGCATAAAAGCCACGATAAATACACTGAAAGAAATAAATAAATAATATATTTTGTTAGACCAAATATGACGGCATTTATTTAAACTAGAATATAATACATAAATTATTTTATTATCAGTTTTGCTAGCAATAAAATTGATTTTTTCCAAAGAATTTTGATAGTAGAAAATGTGCTCGATTAAACTGACTTGCCTTGAATTATTTCTCTGGTATTAGCAGCTTAAGCTTTATATTTATGTTGAATTAAATCCATTGCATTTTAATTAATACCCTGCTTTTTTTTTTTTACAGCCACCGTAAAGCAGCAACTGCGCAGTCGCAGCGCAGCGCCTGCGCGCCAGGCGCAACAACAGAGAGTAGAGAGAGAAGTAGTAGAGGAAGAGGAGCAGCTTACAAAGAGAGGGAGATATATATATAGAGATTATATATATTCAAGATCCAACTGATCGCAGATTTGATCTCCAGTAGCAGCTACAGCATGACTGAGAATCAGGTGTATCCCATGTCATCGGAATTCTTTGACAGCGGTTCAAATAGCAGCAGCAATCCATTGAAATATGAGCTATATGCACTGGGCACGCCCACTTTAAGCATAAATACGGGCGGCTACAGCACAAGTATTGCAGGCGGCAACAGCGGCAACAACAACAACAGCAGCAACAACAGCAGCAGCAGCAACAGCAACAACACTAACAGCTACACATCGAATGTGATGCTGAGCACAACGGCAATTAGCATACCGCGCAGCAATAATCCAAATCAAAGCCATCATCATCATCATAATCATCACCATCATCCCTATCAGCAGCTGAGCGAGACACCAATATTGACGCCAACAACACCGCGACAGCATCAATTACACAGCATGGCACAGCAGCAGCAGCAGCAACAACAACAGCAGCAGCAGCAGCAACAGCAGCAGCAGCAACAACAACATCAGCAACATCAACAGCAGTTACAACAGCAGCAGCAGCAATTGCAGCTGGGTGAACTCTCAGACTTTGGCTTGGATGCTCTCGATGCAGCTTCACTTTCACCAACACTGCTGCAGGATGTGAGCCTAAATGCTGGCTCGCCCCTGAGTTATGCCGGAAACGAAGGCCCTGGCAATGGCACCGGCAGCAATTCAGGTTTTTTTGAGCCGGACTTGAGTGCAAGCCTCAGTTTGAATGTTGTGCACGAGCAATCATTGCTCCAGGATGTTGTCAGCGGCAGCGCTCTGCTCTATGAGATGACACCCAATTCGAATGCCATGTGGAGCGATATAAGCAGCGCCATTGTCCATACCAAAAATGAGCCATTTAATTTAGATGATGATTACATTTTTCCCAATGATAAGGCGGAGATACAAGCCGCCGAATTGGCTGATTTAAATGGTGGCGATTTCTTGGATGTGATGGGCACCATTGAGGATTTGTTGCCAGCTCAAAATGTTAATTTTCTGCTGTCGCCAGTGGCGCCACCATTGGAGTTGCTGCAACAGCAGCAGCAGCAGCAACAGCAACAACAGCAGCAACAGCAACAACAGCATCACCAGCTGTTGATCAGTCAGGATACTTACGAGTTGTTCCATAGCACGCCACAGAAATCGCTACAATTTGGCTCCAGTTTCTCGCCAGGCAGTCAGGCTTCGCAGTCGCCGTTGACACCACCGCCGCCGCCGCCAACGTCGACATCATCGTCGTCGTCAAACCGTTTTCAATCTCAGCAGGTTAAATCGCGCAATATGCAGGAATTGCTCAAGAAAGGCATTGCCATTGCTTCGCCACCGGAGCGCCATTCGTCAGCCGCTTTGAGTCCTGGCGGCAGCAGCAGCGGCTTCGGCAGCGCTGCCAGCGGCAACAGCACCAGCAATGCCAACAACAGCAGCAACAACACCACCGGAAATGGTGGAAATTCATCCTCCAGTCAGGTGGTTATCACAGTCGCAACTAATTCCGGTAATATACGCAAATCCTTTGGGTACCAGGGCGCCGTTGAGAGCTCTCAATTATCGCGTCTCTCCTCTTCGGCTCCCACACATTTGGGCCTCGATCCTTCCATTTGGATGCGACGTGAGCCACGACAGCATTTATTATCCACCGGCTCGCTGGCCGAGGCCGAGAGTTTCTCCTCGCTGAGCACCGGCAGCGTTTTATCACCCGATGGCATCGACTTTTCGCAGGACGATGACGATGATGCTTCCAGTGACAACAGCGATAATTATGATGATGATTTCAGCAGTGATGGTGAGTAAATAAATCGATATATATCGATTTCTGGTCTACCCTTATGTTCCAAATATTTACTAAAGAAACTCCTCTCTATTTCTGTCTTTCTTAGGAGGCTCTGGGGATGAGGATGAAACACGCACATCGACACCGAATCAGCTGAGCAGCAGCAAGGGCAAGGAACGCTTCTTTTGGCAGTATAATGTACAGGCCAAGGGGCCAAAGGGCAAACGTTTGGTCTTCCAATCCAAACTGGAGGATCCCCATGTCCTCAACGAGGTCACCGATCCAGTTTTTAGTCCCACCTGCGCTGTGCGCGGCATTAAAATCTATAAGGTAAATATTACAAATCTGGGAATATCTAAAGAGAATCTCATCCTTTATCGTTGTATCATTACAGCACAGCGGAAAGGCGCGCAAAGGAGATGGCAATGATTTGACGCCCAATGCCCGAAAGTTGCATAATATTGGAAAGGAATTGGATAAACTGAGCCGTACCATAAATGATATGACTCCCGTTTCGGAGCTGCCCTTCAATGTGAGACCGAAATCTCGCAAGGAGAAGAACAAGCTGGCCTCACGCGCCTGTCGCCTGAAGAAGAAGGCCCAACACGAGGCCAATAAAATCAAGCTCTTCGGCCTGGAAATTGAGCACAGTAAGTCGAGGAATTAATTGAGAAATATTAAAATAAACTATATACTAATTATATACTCTTTTTCTATAATTATAGAGCGTCTGATTAATGGCATAGCTGAGCTGAAACAGGCTTTGGCCGTGAAGCATCGCACAAAGAATCTGGGCGAATCTACTGAAGAAATGGATCAGCAAATTCAACGCATTTATACAACGGCTTCATGTGAGTACAGAGCTTTATTTGATTATTTATATAATTTATTAATTATTTTAATTAATTTAATTACAGCTGGTATACGCATAGCGGGCGGCTCCACCGATTTTGTGAACAAAGTCTTGGAAAATATGCGCGGCGGCATGCCCAATGGAGGATTGGAGGAGCTGCGCAAGTCGTCATAGACCAAAAAATCAAAAAGAAAAAAACAGAAATAAACGAACCGCCCATCAAGCATAGTCTATAAGTCCGAAATACCCTACAAAAAACAGCTAAAAATGTTGCAAATTCAACCAAACAATCAATGTTCTACTTGAGTGAGTGATAAGAAAGGAAAGGCGAAAGGCGAAGAAAAGAAAGATGTAACTGTGATTAAAAAAAAAGAGCCTGGCGTGGCATGCAACAAATACAACAAAAAAGAAAAAGAAAAAATTCCCTGGAAAATCGAACCGAAAAGTAAAAACGAAACAAATTGAAAAGAAAGAGGCAACCCACAATTTAAGAAACAAAACTAAAAAAAAAGAAAACAAACATAAAAATATTACGAAATTTTGTTTAGCTCTTAAGAAATGTTGTTAAAGAAGAGGAGAAGAAGCGAAGGAGGAAAATGCGTCTAGGATTTAGCTACCAGTTTTACCTGCTTACAAACTTAAGTTTTTTTTGAATTGCGACAACTACATAAAAATAGTCATATATATATATATATATATATATATATATATATATGTGTGTATATAGACTATATATATGTGTCTATACAGCTGCGATTTATTTGTTTAAGTCTTGATGCTATATCGTTGTATAAATTGGTTCAATGCTAGCTTTAAGTTTTTAATGGAGAGCTTTTACTTTTTATATTATTATTATTATGAATTAATTAATTAATTGATATACTTTATGTTTGTTGGCGCCTAAACCACACCCACACACCTACACCTACACCTACACTTACCCATATATATATACATGCATATAAACCTATATACTATCGGTCCTAGGTTGTCGAGTTTTTAAGTTTCTGTTTAAAAAATGATGAAATGATGAAATATTTCGATGCATATTTTGTAATGGATTCTATATGCATCATATTTCCTACATACATACATATATAATTTAATTACTTGTAACTGTAAAGATATATATATATACATATACATATACATATACATATACGTGTGCGTGGTGATATAATTTTAATTTTCTTTGTATGCTTTCATTTCGTTAATATGTGAAACCTTTGCTTAGGGGTTTCACACCTAAATATATACATACATACATATACTGTTAAGTTTTTACATATATACATATACATATATATATATATATATATATATTCTCCTTCAATATAAATCATAATTTATTAATTTTAGGCGAAAACTTAAAATTACTTTCTATTTTTTCTTAAATTTTAGTTGCGGTTCGCTCTTTGAAAGTTTTGAAATAGAAAACACCAAAAAAAAAAAAAACCCCACAAACTTAACCATATTTTGAGTTTTATTACGTCTTTTTTATTTTGATTCTGCGATATTTTCGATATTTCGAACTGTTTTTTGCTCTGCTTCGATGCTAATTTTGTGATATTTGTATTGAGTATTTTTTCGAGTGTGTTTTTCTTTGCCTTATACTGCTATTTGTTGTGTTCACTTGATATCAAAAATCTATATATTTGAATATCTTATCAATCTAAAACATTCTCATAAAGGCATTGAAATATTATCGTTTTGTTTTTGAACTTGTCTTGCTAGCATTGAGAAATATGAGTTGAAGATAATATATAAAAGTGATTCAAGTTAAAAACTTAGAAACTTAGGCACTCTCTCTATCACACAACAAGAAGATAACAAATTCTAGGCTTAAAACAAGTAAGAAATTAAGCTTAAAACAAGTTAAAGAAACTGTTGCTTAGGGTTTTCAAATTAATGTTTTTCAATTAAGAAACTACAAATAATTATTAAAAAAAAATTCGGAATTAAAGTTCAGTTTTAATTAAGAAACTTCAAATAATTATTATAAAAACTAATCAGTTTTGTTTAGGGTTTTCAAATTCATGTTTTAGGAGCTTCAAATCCATAAGTGATATGAATATGAATTCAAAAATTTAAATATTAAGTTATAAACACACAAACACACACAAAGTACAAGCGCAAGAAATACTATGGGAATTACGTATACCTGGTACTATATATAGAGTATATATATATGTAGGGAGAAAGAGGGTTGCTTAGTTTTAGTATGTCGTTTGTTATGCGGGCCAGCAGCAGCAGCAGCAGCAGCAGAGTGGAAGAGTAAGCACGACAGTTCCTCAGTGTTTAATATGTGTAATTAATATACATACTAAAACTATATTATATAACACTATATATAGATATATAGATATATATATATGTAACAAAAGATACAAAATATTGTAAATGTGTGCTTTAAAATAAATGTGCTTCATATTTACTATTTTATATATATATACGTATATCGAACGTAGTCCTAAAAAGACCTAAACAAAGGATAAACTACCTCAAAAATCAAGAAAGAA
This sequence comes from Drosophila repletoides, assembly GCA_018150835.1. Taxonomy (NCBI): domain Eukaryota; kingdom Metazoa; phylum Arthropoda; class Insecta; order Diptera; family Drosophilidae; genus Drosophila; species Drosophila repletoides. The sequence continues at coordinate 1,847,703 of JAECWQ010000202.1, forward strand.
AGAAATCGAACGAGCGTTGAATACAACTTTCATATTCAGAGCAAATTATATATCCATATACATAAGTTCAAAGTTCACTGGTCGAAAACAACAAGAAAAGAAAACCTAGAATTAAACAAAAGAAATTCAACTGTGGGAACTAATATAATAATAATAATATATATACAAAAAAGAAAATATATATATATATATAAACCAAGAGCCTGATTCATATTCAAGTGTCCATTTAAAGCATACGGAATACGGAATAATATGTAATTTTTCAAATCTAATATAGGTATTTCTTCAGGTTTTCCGATTCCAAGTCGAAAACTCTTCAGTTTCCAAATTTTTGTGTTTTGTCAAACAATTTTATGTGGTGTCCAACAACAATTAAAAAATATACAAATAATAATAATAAAAACAAACAAAAAAAATAAATAAAAAACTGTGTTGAAAATTTTAAATTGTGTAAGAAACATAATTATTATGTATAAATAACAGCGAAAAATACAAAATATTCAGTTAAAAACTTAAGAGAAACACACATAATATAACATTTATGTCTATATATATACACTTATATATACATATATAATATTTAATATTTAAAAATACATACCAAAATTCAATATATTTCAAAATAAATGGCGCGACAAGCAACAACTAAAAAAACTAATAGAATAATATTCCTCTTCAAGCATATATATATATTTTTCTAGGGTATATTTAGAGTCGGGTTCGAGTGCCGCAAAAAAATGTGGAACGCTTCACGATTTTGCGTGTCATCCTTGCGCAGGGGCCATGCTAATCTTCTCTGTATCGTTCCAATTTTAGTATATGTTCTGCCGAAGCAAGAACGAATGTAGTCCAAAAATTCTTCTATTTAAATGAAACAAATGCGGAATAAGCTGTTGGGAATTATAAGCAACTAGTGAAGCGCCCTCTGTTGTTCGTTTTGTTGTTGGGTTGTGTACACGCTAAGACACGTCAAGTTGGCTTGAAACACAAATTCCTACCAAAATTCGATAGTATAAATATTATTTTAAATTTTAGTGGAAGAAAATATTTAATTTTTATTTAATTAATTAAAAGCCTTAAATTAAGTTTAAAACACAAGTTATTCACTTTATTTGTTTTTTTTTTTCACTACAAACAAGAGTTAAATTTTAGAGGCACGACTAATAGAGTTTTTTTTTTTTTGGTTCTAGGCTCTTGAGAGACCCACCAGTGTTTCTTAAGGGAATTATTATAAATACAATTTTTACATATAACAAGTACAGTACAGTTGTTGATTTTTTTCATAAAAAAGTTTTATTTTTTCAGTTTGATTGTGCGGTCTGAGATTCCTCCTCTTCCTCTCCTGCGGCTTCTTCATTCGTGCTTCAGTTCCGGCTGTAGATCGAACCAGGACTTCAGACCAGCGGGCGTAGTTATGTCACTATCATCCAGAGGAATTTTAAGCTGGTAAAAAAATAGAAATAAAATATAAATTTATTAGAGTATAATATTTTTTTTACTAGAGTTCCGCAAAAAATGTGGAACGCTTCACGATTTTGCGTGTCATCCTTGCGCAGGGGCCATGCTAATCTTCTCTGTATCGTTCCAATTTTAGTATATGTTCTGCCGAAGCAAGAACGAATGTAGCCTAAAAATCGTTCTATTTATATGTTACAACTGCCAAATAACAACTTGGGAATTATAAGGCACACAGCAGGATTCAGGCTCAGGTAGTCAGGGGTTGTTTTCCTGCTCTCTCTCTCTCTGTCTCTCTCTCTGCGAATACTCACCATGCCTATGATAGGGCTGCCACTGGATAGAAAACCTTTCTGAGTGCAGACGGTAACCTCGAGTTCCGTGTGCCTCAGCTCGGCAATTGAGATGAGATATTCAAAGGATGCATCGTAAACGGGATTGCAGTTATCCTTAATGACGCTCGTCTTACGCTTCGATTCCTTGCTGCGTCCAGGTAGCAGATACAGCTTAACATATGGATCAGGTATGCTGCTCGGATCCCGCAATGGTATATTCATTATCTTATATATAGTCACATCCAACTTCTGACGCTGTGCCGAATAGGTTATGGACAGCTGTATGCGACCCAATCCATGTTCTCCAGCCGTTGAAATTGTCTCCGGCACACGATGAGTCAGCACTGTGCTAACAACCTCATTTATAGGTTTCTCCAGCGATGCGGATAGGGGTAGAGCCGGGATTATCTTTATGGGTTCCTCCTCGCTTATGGGGGATTCTGTTGAGAGGCGTTTGATATTCGTTTGGGTATCCTAAAAAGGGAGAGATATGGAAATTAAATACGTAGAACCCGGAGTTGATATGGAGTGCCAGTAATATTGCTCCTTTTTTAGTACCTTAAATGCTGGAGCCGATACTACGGAGGCGTCGGGTGTCTTCACAGAGCTGCTGCGTGTAAGAGCTGCCGATTGTTCCAGATTTTCGGTTTCCTTATCTATTTCGCCAGCCTTCAGAATACGCAAAGATAGAGACATATAGAGTTTTGATTCGGGACCAGACTTTTGAAGCTGGAAAGGTTGCTGAATGACTTCCATATTGAACTGCTTGAGCAGTGTGCTCAGCGTATAAGTGTATTGGCCGATATCATTGCCAGTTTTCTGATCATATATCTTAATATTCAGGCATTCGTTATCTGGATTTGTGACCAGGAACGTAAAGCCCTGCTCCCAAACGGGGGAGTCATCGCGTAGAATCATAGCAGTCTGTTTCTTCTGCTTATTCACGCTGCAAACCAAATAAGGATCCGGCTTGGAGTTGGCTCGCGCTTGCTATAGGAATTGGAAATGACATTTTTATATAGTCGTATATATTATATAAAATTGATATATCTGTATTACTTTTAGATGCCTGGCGGAGTCTATGAAAACGCTGAGCACAGCTGAGCTCATTGTAGTCACGCGTAGGAGTTGAGTTTCCAGCAGGATTTGCTGCAGATCATTCGGATCGGCGGTTAGCTTATACCATTGTAGACGCACATGGAGATCTCCATGCTTGGCATCCTCCAGCGTAAGCCACTAAAGAATTTAATTTAATTAATAAACAATTTACAGAAATTATTTAAAATCCCCTTACATTAAAGAAAATAAATGTTAATACTAAATTTCGATAATTCTTCGCTTCCCCAGAGATTTAATTCATTTATTTATTTATTTATTTATTTTATTTAGGAAATTTCTAGAAGGACTCAATAATTTCCATGGGCTATTTTGCCCACATCAGTTGCTGCCTTTTGGCGAAGTCGAGCTTCGAGCTTTGAGCTTTTTGCAGAACGAGTTGATCGCAGCAGAAAGCTCAACAAGTCAACTCAGTTGCAAATCGTCCATTCGGCAGCAAGCGTCAGCGGCAGAGGCTGCGCGTTTCAATCGGTTCGGTTTTTTGTTTTGTTTATATAAATTATATGTATAAATATATATAAATATGTGTAAATGAAGTGAGTGTGCATAGTTTAATTAATGTGTTTATTCCTATTTCAATTGCATCAACTCTTTTTTTCGTTTTTTTTTCTGTGAACAAAAAACTCAACAGAGCAGCATCGCCTGATTGTGCCGTTATTTTGCATTTTTCTTATGTGTTCTTTCTGTGTGGTGTATTCGCCAACAGCAAGTAATTGTCGGAGGTGAAATGCGAAGCATGGTGTATTCGCCAACAGCAAGCAATTTTTAGTGGTGAAAAGGGATGCATTTATTTAGGACACACTCTTTAGAATTAAGCTCTGCAAGCCGAGCCTTGAGATTACTCCTGAAGGAGTTGATCGTAGTAGAAAACTCAACACGACAAATCAGTTGTAAATGGGCAGCAAGCGTCGGCGGTAGAGGCTGCCCCTTTCAATCGGTTCGGTTTTTCTTATTTTGTTTTGGCAATAAACTATATATATAAATAAATATAAATATGTGTATGTGTTTATCCCTATTTGCGTTTTTTCAATCGCCGCATTTTTTTTTGGTTTTTTTTCTGTGACCAAAAAACTCAACAGAGCAGCATCGGCTGATTGTGCCGTTATTTTGCATTTTCTTTATGTGTTCTTTCTGTGTGGTGTATTCGCCAACAGCCAGCAATTTTCGGAGGTGAAATGGGCTGCATGGTGTATTCGCCAACAGCAAGCAATTTTCGGAGATGAAATGGAATGCATGTAAGTGAGCTATCACTCTCTCTTAAATCTAAGCTTGAACACACTATTTTAAGAGCAACCACTTTTAATGCAGTTTTAAAGCGCGCGCTCTTTGATCGCTTATTTACTTTCCTTATTAGTTCTAAAATATTATACTCACAGTATCGAGAACGCCCTTCTTGATAACGCTGGATATATCGATCGAAGCTCTGCAGGGTATGAAAATATTGAAATTAGTATATAAAAAATATATATATAAGTGGAACCAAACATAATTCTATTTTTGTTAAGTGTAATATTTGAAGCGGGGGGTTGGTGGGTGGGTCTCAGGGTCTGTTTTGTGGGGGTGGTATTTTGAGTACTGTACTTTGTGTGTAGGTTATTTTAATATAGGTATAGAGATATATTCGGATACGGATACTGATTCATGTTCAGATCTGGATTTTGTGGATTGCCTAACCTGCCGAGCGATTCATCGTCGCTTGTTCGATCCCAATCGAAGAGTCTAAGGACGAGTATGGCACGCTGGGAGACCTCAACCACAGCCTTCTCCGCAAAATATATATGGCAACAAAAGTATATGGCAACAATATATGGGAAGACATTTTAATATTAATACTGTTAGTCGGTCACCTTCAAATCTATTTTGGTATTTATTTACAGCATGTAGGAGTGTTTTTTTTTTTTAATTCATTTCAATTTAAGTTCAATGCAATCTACACTACACTACAAGAGCATGCAGTGTGTTCAGTACAGTAGGGTGCTACGAAATTGTTTGTGAACATTTTGTGTGGTGTGTCCTTGCATGCAGAGTATTTTAGTATTTTAGTATCTTAGTATTTTTAGGTATTATTTAGAGTTAGCAGTCGTTTTTTTTTAAGTTTAAAGCTATTATTTTGTGCGTTTAGAAACTGCTATTTTACCTGTGACTAAATATTTATGGGAGGAAAAACTGTTATTTTTTTTGGGAAGCTATTAAGGAAGGATCCCTGTTTTTACTGGGTCACGGGAAGGGAATTTATGACTCGAAATTAAGCGGAATGAATCAAAGTAATATTATTAATATCGTAATGTTGGCTTTATTTTTCTTAATTTTCTATATTAAATTTAAAAGAAATTGAGATTTGATTTGAATCTGTAAGAGGCTTTCCAGTGGTCATATTCACACAGCAAATACACTGCTTCTACTTAGTTTTCCTAAATATTTTCTAGATATTAAAATTACTGACTTAGTTGGCGTTGGAAAATTTAGAACTTTGCCCAAGCACATGTTAGATTTTCTACAACAGAGCTTCTCATTATTCAAAAGATTTCAAAGTATCAACATCGTAAATTTTTGTTCCGAAATATCAAATATTTTTATACTTTTTCAAGCAAAAAAGTAATTTTTATTATTGCTACTTAGAATAAATTTATACCCATAGTTTTTTGACGCATTATTAGTTATGCCTAAGCCAAATAAAAATCGGCAAGCTTCGTCTTCCAAGAAACCAACAAATACTGTTGGGGCTTCCAACAGCCGCGTTTCTTTGACTGATGATGGCATCCCAACACCATTGCCACTACGTGATTGTTCCATCGAGGACCGTGATAAGGAATTAAGTGATCTACGCAATGAAGTTTTGACTTTCAAGTTGCATCATCAGTTCATGGCGAATGGGCTTCTAAAGCGGAGTAGCTCTGAGAGAGATGCAATGGATGCAGTGGCCGAGCACGATGATGTAGAAAAGGAGTTCGTCTCTAGGGCGAAAGCAAGGATTGACCATCTAGAGAACAATATTTTGGAATTCAGGACGGAGGTAGAAGGCTTATTTTCAGAAATTGGTGTGAAGGATTTATGCGCAAAACCAATAGAAACGCCTCTAGATTCTCAGGAATTACAAAATATTGAGGAATCTAATAAGGAGCTGCTTTATGAAAACGTCGATCTTCTGGTTGCCAAAAATCGCATAAAACTGTTGGAAAATGAACTTTCTCAGATCGAGTTAAATATTACTGAGCTTTCAAATCATGACAAATTGATTAAATCAGTCGAGGTAGCTATAAATATAATAAAATGAAACGAAGATCTGAGGTCCGGCATTAAACAACCATTAATTAATGGAGATATATACCACGGACATGGTTATATCTGCGCATATAATGAAGCCAGAAATGTATCGGTGCCTCAGACTTTTCATGGCAATCTTAATACCCTTCTTGAGAAAAATAAGTTTAATAATAATACAAAAAATTACAGAAACCGGCCGAGAGTGATGCGCTCAAGTTATTGAAGGTCTATTTAATAAATAAACTTGGTAATCTAGTGCCCGAACTAAGTGATCAATTAACAAATTTAAAATTTTTGGCTTCTACACTAGATGAGTTGGTGGTGAGTATTGGAGAATCTAATTAAGGATGTGTTTTATATCGGCTGTACTTTTACCCACACAATATTCCTATTCCAAGGCTCGTATGATATTCTACCTAGATAGCACCCTTTGCAAGGTTGCGGAGAAAATTGGAAATCGTATTTTTGATGAAAAGGACGTTAATCGTTCCTCCAATTCCTCTGTGATCATACCGGATCAGGAGTCGGTTACAAAGGTTAATGATCCTAGCTGTATAAATTATACATATATATATATTTATATATATACCTATATATTCCAATATTTAGGTTGATGCTTCGGAGGAAAAGGATTCTGCTTAAACAGGCAACAACTGATAAAAACATAATTTAACCAATTATTTGATGGACAAATGTCAAAGTCGTTTCGATAAACGATAAAAAAAAAATGTTTTACAATTTTATTGTGTTTTTTGTCGCGCAGAAATCACCATAGTAGACTTAAAATAATACTCTAAAAAAAATCTGTTGTGAATAAAAACTGATGCAGCGCCTGATGTAATTATTATTTTGTTATACTTTTGGTTAGTTATACTTTTGGTCGAGTTTCTGTCTTGTTATTGGAGCTAAGATTATTAAGATTATAAACTGGAAAGAAGCTAAAACACAACAAAATCAAATACATTTTGGAAAGCAACAAAAGAAAGGTTAGAAGCGTATTAATAGAGAGTGCAGTCTCATGCCGCAATACAACCTGCCCAATAGATCATCGGCCTGAACTCCAGGCATACTTTGGTCATAGTCCCACAATGAAAAACCAACCAAGTGATTGATGGTAGTGAAAATACCAGCCTAGAAAAATACGTAAGTTTTGTGTCGTAAATGTGAGATAGAGATAGAAATAGAGAGAGAGAAAGGATATACGAGTATTACTCGAACTTGAAAGAATTCAACGGAAACGTAAGAATTTCTCTAAGTTAGTTGCAGAAGCATGCAAAATAAGCGCTATATTAGTAGAACAATTATATATACATATATCTAGAACGCGTTATTACTCACTTAAGATATATGATGATTTTTTGAGGGGGAATTGGGATAGGAATTTCGGGCTAGCTGATCGTGTAGTAGCATAAAATACCCCGGATACGATCCATATATATATGCAGCATAGCTTACCTGCCCAGATTTTCATCTTTCTTGGAATCGTCGGAATCCTTTAATTGTATATCGACCCATTGACCCATTTCAATAAAAACTGGAGCCTAGCGTTAGGCAGTAGGCGCGACGAGACGCACAAACAAAAAACGAGTACATAATGTCAAGAAATATGCATAGAAATCAAAATGGAAATGACAATAAAAATATATATATAACGAATAGAGGATATATAAACAAATGCTACGAATAAAGAAGGCTTTATATATGTGTGTGTGTGTGTGTGTGTAGGCTTTGTGTTTTGTAGCATGCAGCAATCGATGGGCAACACAGCAAAAACAACAAACTACAAAGGAGTTTCATAGCACTCAGCTCAATACGCACCTCGCACCAATAATCCCATTTGGGATTTACATTATTATCAATTATTTGCGTCCTGAATTCCTGTGCGCCCACATTGATAATAGCATAGGGATCCGATTTACCCTTGCCCAATACACTGATGTCCTTTTTCATCAGATTCTTGGCCTCCACAACGTGTATGCGCAGCAGACCCTGGAAGGAATTGAAAGAAATTAAATGTGTGGAATTTCTCCGCTAAGAGTTTCTTAGTTATCAGGAAACAACCCATGAAAACCAGTCGGCTTTAGAGGTTATTTTTGAACTTCTGGATTCTTTCCTTTTTTACTCACCTCTGGCTCAGGCATTTTCAAGGCCACCGCTGATACCTCGTTGCTTAGAGATATGGGCAGCTTATTGGGTAGAACCATCACATTTCCAATCTGTTCGACTATGATGCGACGCAACAGATCGGACAGTCCGGGCATATCCATAAAATCAATGACACCCACCAAATTGAAGTCAATATTGGGATTATTTAGGAAAAATATCTGTAGTCCGCCCACTAAGGGCATAGATCGTATCAGGGGCTTCATGACAACCCTCACCCAGCCGTGAATCTGGAAGTCCTTGATGCCACCCTTCATGCCACCCAAGTAGAAATTAATATCGCAATCGCTGGCATAGAATAAATCCAGATCCATTATTATCTCATTACGATCCACATTTTTATCATAGATCTTAACACCGCCTATGCGAGGCGGTATGGTACCCAGTATAATACGATCGAACCGGAAGCCGTTCATCTTGTATTGCGACAGGGCCAGGGCTACATTTGGTTCGATTGTCTCTTTTACCAGGGTTCGGGCAAAATGGTTTGCATTGGGCCAAACTTGTTTCAGGATCTGTGAAGAATTGAGAGGTTATTGGATATAAAACTTTGAAAATTCCCGAGTTTTCCTATTATATCAAATATACCTTATTCAACCACTCGGCGCGTTCCACATCGGGAAAATAAACCCAAGCGGGCAGCTCATCAATGCGTGCGAGAATTACATCCTTTTCGGAGGCTAAGGCGGAGGCCTTGGCTATATCCCTTTTGCGCTCCGATGTTTTGCTCAGCTGATCCCGCGCAACGGATAAGATTACTGGAGCAATTAGCCATGCCACAGACCAACCCATATAGCCGACCAGATAAATGGAGCCCACAATGGCAATCTTTTTGCCCACAGAATAAATAATTGAAAAGATGCTGCTATCATCGTCGGATCGTGTCTTGGCTGCGACGACAGTTCCTCCTCCATTTGCAGCTGTTGTTGGTACGGGAGCTTGGGCTGTGGGCGTGGCAACCGAGGCGGTGGGCACCTCACTCATTTTGACTGGTTCGGCCAATGGTACAATTGGTTCGCCCTGATCTGGATCCGGTGGCACTATGAAATCGGCCAGCGGTACACTGGAACCAGTCGAGCTGCTATCGCTAAGAAAGAATAATGAAAAATTGAAATTTATTAATATAACTTTACATTTTATTTATTTATTAAATTATTAACGTATATATAAAATTACTGATCTTAAAAATGGAAATACTATTTGTTTAATTTGACCCATTTTTCCCATGGTATTTGATTTAGTAGTCTTTATAATTTTCACTATACATTTAAATCTATAAAAATGAGAGTCGAGTTTTTATGGAAACAGAAAGACGGACAGGCAGACGGACAAGGCGTTATCAATGCATCTCATAATCCTCATGACTTGTGACCGAATTTTAATACCCTCTGCAAGGTTATAAGAAAATAGTTTTCAAATAATAACGTCTACTAAATGTGCCTCTCTATACACTTCTCATACTTAGCACTTAAGTGAGTTAATTCGGGAATTAAAAATTATTTTTTTTAGACATCATTTTAAATATTAATAACTTTACGTGCGCCTTTCTAGTCGATGCTCATAAGAGGTTCTTAAGTAGGGTAGTTCGACAATTAAAACAGTTAATTTTTTTATAGAAGGACATTATTCTAAATGTGAACGACTATAAATATGCCCTCTATTCGATAACTTTTATTTTGAAAATAGGTTAATCATTTTCGTATGCACTCAGCGAGCCTCTCTATTCGCTACTCATAACATATAAATGCTTGCAGCCCTGGTACTCGTGGTTTACCAGGGCTCAAATATTTTTCTGATTAGTTTAGTAGACTGTACCCTTATAATTTGCCCTGCTAATTTATATAATTTATGATTATAATAATATAAATATTCATTTTAATAATATTAAAATATGTTCTAGTAGTTCGCACATTATTTCCCAGTCACCGTAGCGCTTTCAATTATTTAGATTATATTTCCTAGATTATATTTTTATTTGTATAAAGAAATGTGTTAATATGCCGGCAGCTGATTTATTAGCATAGCAGAGAGAGAATGATGTCATTTCATGGATGAGTCTTTCGACTTTATAGAGGGGGCTGTAAACATTTTACCATCTTTTTTCTTTTGTTCCACTTTGTGTTTGCTCAACGAACAATTCTTCGTTTTCTATTGTTGTGCATTACTCATACGTCGCGTGGGATAAGTAGAAGGAAATTGACACAGTTTCAGGGACTTTCAAATGGCAAAAGCAAGAAAAAAACACACCTGTTGAGTTTGCAGTGCGTTGGCTTAAAATTTGAAATTATTGTTGAGTATTTTTTACAAAAAAAAATGCGTATTTCAAGTTATTAATTAAGTTAAATATAAAGAAAATTTTTAATTAAATTTCATACTTTAACTACTCAGATATATTTAATTTTCTTTTAATATCCTCGAAGAGAGTATTGCAGATATAAACACTTCGATTTGGCTTTAATCCCAAATAACTTGCGGCTCTAAAGCTAATTTATAATTTAAAGCTCTTCGGGTAATTTACAAAATGGCTTTGCTTAGATGCCAATAATTGCCTCCTTTTCTCATCTTTAATTTAAAGCCATTTCTCTCTCTCTCTCTTGGGGGTCTGTTGATATTTCTGGCAAAAAATATTATTTTATTTTTGTTTACATTTCGTCTTACAGCTGTCACAGCCCCAGGCAATAGAAAAAGATACTTTGAGGTATAAAGATATAAATGATGATGAGAACGGTTATATGAGATACATTGCTTGAGTTTAAAAAACTTGTACAAAAGGCAACTTTTTAGCCTTTGTCTTCACTTTCACATTGTTTTTCCATTAAATTGAGGAAAGCTTTTGTTTTAACACAATAACATTGAGTTGAGTTTTGGAGTAACCCTCCAACCCCCCCGTTGAAATACTTGAAACGGTAGCTAGGCGTTATCCGAAGCTTTTTTTTGTGACTAAGCTCTGCTAATTTTTATACCCTTTCCCCAGTGAAATTGATAGCCAAAAGGGGTGTATTAGGCGGGTTCAAAAATATGCAATGAATGGCATTTAGTCGATAGGTATTTAAATTCTTTACTCCAAAAAAGGTTTCTTTCTAGAAAATATAGCTGGATTATAGTTGAATTTTATAGAAATTTTTGGAATAAATTCAGGAAGTATTTAGTAGTAAAAATGTTCCTTTAATTTAGGATTATTTTTAAAATTTTCTAAAAATAATATTTTAGTATTAAAATGTATTTACAATAGTAAAAATATATTAATGCTCCACTTGCATTAATCCCTAGTTTAGTCCCAAGTGCAGAGTATCTGCAAGTCGTGCAGCTTTATATTTGTTTTTATTGTTTGTGTATTAATGAGATGAGGGTTGCTCTAGTTGTATTTTGTTGCTCAAGTGGCATTTGTCATGGACAACTGTGGCAATTTATCTGGGTCTCCAGGCACCTGTTGAATGCCAGCGGCGACAGGCAACGAAAACAAACAAAATGAATATGAATAAAATAGAGAGGAAGAGTGAAATGAGGCGACGCCGAGAATGAGAGGTAGACAAAGAAGACGCTGTCAAAAAAAAATATCTGACATAACTTTTAGACATAAAGAGAGATACAATTGGCATCTATACCCCATTTCATTGCCAAGAACTTGAACTCACTTAACGACGATTCGTATAAGAATTTGTTGTTCTTCTTCTCTTTTTCTATGTTTTTCTCTCTGTTTCTCTCTGCTTCTCTGTCTACCTCAATTCGTTCTGCGTTTTTATAGAATGACGTAGTCGTCTGATTGAGGCTTGTTTTCTGTATGATTTTATGTTTATTTTATATGTAATTCTAGGCAATTAAAGTAAATAATAAAAATAATAAAAATTATAAATAATAAATAATATAAAAATAATATATTTAATAGTTTTATCACCTCATTGTTGTGGTTTTTCTTCTCTGATTGTGTGAGTGTTTTTTTTTTGAGTTTGTTGTGACTTTGTTTGTTTTTATACAGCGCTAGAAGAGAAAATGTTAAATTAAAATATAAAAAAAATAATATGTAATAATATTAAAATAGGCGATAAGAAATAATTGAGAAAGCGTGAGAAACAAATATTTAAAGTAAAAAAATGAGCTTTGATAGGGGCTCAGCTAGCAATTGAGTCATGCAAACATTCCTAGGAGATTAGTCAAAAAGTAATACTAATTAAAACTAGCTTTAGTTGGAAATAATACTAATTTAAACTAATTACTAATTTTCTTTAAAATATTTATATATTTATTTTCTTTATTTTCTTCAATACATATTAATATTTTCCTATTAATAGTGCTTTAAAAAAGTTTCTTAGACTTCAGCTGATTTTTCTTTTAAGAGCTTCTATATTTATAGTTATTTTTCCTATTTAAATCTGCATAATTTGCACTTATGCCTTGATTAATTATCTAATAATCCAGCTGTGTTTTCTCTATCAAAAAATAATTATGTTACATTCGACCTTTCGGCATTGCAATTGTTTATAAATTATGTTTAGATATATCTTCGATATGAATTTCTAGACTCGTCGAAGTATTTATAAATGAGCACGTATGGAATGGTCTTCATTTGAATTTTATATACACACAAATACATATATGCAAGTACAGTGAGCGCTAGTTAAAAACGAACAGTCTCAGAAATAAATCTCATTTTTTATTTGTAATAAATTGAAGAATTATATATTATTTATTTTAATTTTAAATAGGTATTAAAGCTGTAAACATTTTCTTTAGACACAAATTTAAATTAAAAAAGCTTTTTAAATCTGTTTTTTTTAAAAAATTTTTTTTTTATAGAAATTCTGTTATTTTTTATTTATAAAAATAAATAGGAAAAAAAAATTGAAAGGTTTTCATTTGTTTTTTTTTTTGTCAAAGTTCCTTTTAGCGAGCGAAAACTGTAGCTGAAATTCAAATTCAAATTTCTATGTGGCGTTTATACAAAGCTTGCCAATATGGAATACAATTTGTATATATTTTTATCAAGTTCTATTTTTTCATTTGTTGTTCAAACAACAACAAAAACAACAGCAACAAAGTAAACAAATCGGTTTTGTTGCTGTTTTTATTTATTTATTCTGAAACCGGATTCTGATTAAACGCACAAACAACACAAACAACAATTAAATTATTACAACATTTTATTACGCACCGAAAGTTTTTGTATTTTTTTTTTTGTATTTTAAATTTTTTGTTTTTTGTTTTTTTTTTGTGTTGTTTTTGCGACGCGCTGGACGACCTTGCGACGTCTGCGATGACTTTTTCAAAACTGAACTGAACTGAGAAATTCTGAACGGCGCCAGCCACTAGAAGATTTTTAATGAGTGTTTTTATGTGTGCGTTTTGAGTGAAAGCTTTGCTAGCGAATTGAGTAAAAGCTCAAGCTCACAGCAGCCGGGGCGACTGGCGACTGGCTCTCTATTAGCTGCAGATTCTTTGGCGCCATGGGCGGGCTTATCGAGATAGCCTGGACCACACTACGCAACATGTTAAAGCTTTTCCAGTCATTTTCTTTAAAGTTCTTTTTGATTTCGATACTTTTCTAATTCTTCGTGGAGAGTTTCAAATATGAAAAGTTCTTAATTCCAAAAAGAACCTTCAATTTTATATAAATTCTTTTTCTACAACGTAGAACCCATAAATAAACGCATACTCTATGAAAAACCTCAGCTTTATAGCAAACTATCAAAATTTATTGATTATTTCTATTAAAGAAATGTACGTGACCTTTATATCATTTATAATTTAATAACTTTTTTCCAGACTAAATAAAGTATAGTTCGTTTTATAGTTGGCTTATAGACAGACAATAAAATTCTCTTTACAAAATTTATAGTTTAATAAATAATTTTGTAGCAGAGTGTAAAATGTGCCCGTCACAAATAAAAACAGCTTTTATAGTCGCTTTATAGACTGACACAAAATAAATTGATAGAAAAAGAATTGACAGAAATCTTGAGATTTTTAAGTTACATAATAAAACGAAGTTTGAAATTTTGTAGAGCAGTGTAGCAGTTAGATAGCTAATTATATGGCTCGAACCCGGCTCAACTGCTAATTGTTAATTGCTGCTATTTGTGGGTGTCACAGTGGGTTACAGTGGCTTTCATTGGGTTTTTACGCCAATTAATTTGTTGGCCACTGTAGTCAGTTGTTCTGCGGGTAATTCAAAGGCGGCCGCAAATAAGCAGCCAGGATTAAGTAAGCATAAATATAATTTATTTATTTAGTTCTTTTTCTTTTTGTTTGTTGTTTGTTGTTTGGTTTTTCATAAATATGAAATGCGTGTGTAACACATGACGTATGAGTAATAATTGTGGCATATTCATTTTTAATGCCGCGAGCCAGATGAAAAAGGTAAACACTGTGCAACACACACAACAAAAAAGCGCAAATACAACGCAAACAAAGCTGCAGCTGCGGCACAGCTTTAATGTGGCCTTCAACACGCCCACACACCACATTCTGTTGCACATTGTTTTGCTGCAGGTGGAAAAGGGGGGAGAGACGAGTGAGGCAGGGCAAGCTGCGCTGTTGAAGGACATTCGCAGCTGCAAGGCGAATGCCTGGAAAATACTGCTGCTGCTGCCTCTTGTCTAGGGGAATTTAAAATTTGCCAGCCATTTGCTCTTACCACTTACACAGGTGCTTAGTATATACTTTTAACCTCATCGTTCCTCCTCCTAGACGCCTCCCTTCCCCTTCGCCTAACTAAGCTAAGGGCAGGGTAATCGGAGATGGACGAGTTTTCTATGTAGTTTTTGTCGACTTTTTTCCTAGCTAAATATAAAATATATTCTAATTTTTAAGTTAGTTTAAATGTTGCTAGCTAAACTTAAAAAATATGTATTAAATTTTAAAGGTTTTCTTAGCCAAGTTTAGTTAAAACCCTTTAAGAATTATAGCAGTTTCTTCCATTATTTCTCTCTGAAGCTGCTCACGCGACCATCTCTAATATCGGCTGCATGTGTTGGGGATTTAATTGCTCTATAAATATTTGATTTTCGTTGTCTTGATTTAGTTTTTAGTCGAGAACTGAGGGCTGGGCTTGGGCTGAGCTGGGCTGGGCTCAGGGGGCGTATGCATAACGAGGCAAGTGCTCTGAGGCGTTTCAACTTTGAACTGTGCCCTTAAATTGATGTAATGAAGTCTGATGTTTGCTTATTGATTGCTTCCTCAATCGAAGCAGGGAAGAAAGTAGAATCAAACTTTTAACCGGCTGACATACTGAAAGAAAATTTGTGTGTGCCACAAAAAGTTGCAACATCAATTGGGGTCATAAGGTTAGTTTGATGGCGCCGTCTTTAGTTTCTTTCATGCGGCAGTTGAATAAACAAGTTCAATTGGGGCAGAGACAACAGGGAATTTTCATACACTTTCCATTTGGTGTATAGAAAGAGTATAGAAAAAGGCACTTTAGAATGCAGATAAGATATGCACTTTGTAGACCTTCCCTATTTAAATTGAGCTTTATTTTCTACTCAACAATAGCAGGAGAAAAGAAATATATATCTGCCTTTTAAGAGTATTTAAGCTTCGGTGCTGAATAGACAGCCTTTTCTTGTGTTTGCTTTAGTAAGTTGACGTCACGTTTGCCTTGATTTATGGGGTTATTCATTGAAGCAAAGCGTATCTAAGCGTAAATCTAACAAATTGCCAGCTCTGCTGCAGCAGTCGGAGCAGTTGGAGCAGCTGGAGGTGCCACAAATAAATAGAGGCAACTTTGAAGCTCAAGTGTCGCCTCTTGAGTGGCATTTTTAGTCACACAAATGCAAACAAATTGAGTTCATTTCAAGCATTATCTGAAACGATTTTCCATTATGTCTATAATAATTAATAGTATTAACTTTATGTGCTTTTACACAGTTGGCTAGTTACTTTTGGCCCACCAAATATTAATTAACAATTAAGCTGAAATTGTGCTTAAACCAGCTGGGAATTATAAACAAATTTTAGTAGCTGCTCGTAATAAATATTTAATGGCTCAAACTGACTTTTTATGCGTGATTAAGTAACAGCTTTGAAGTTGCCGCAACCGTAAAATATGTATTAATTTTAATAGTAGAATTAATAGTTGATTCACGTACAGATTGGTGATGGAAATCCCAAGGGAATCGGCGGAAAAGTCATTGAAGCAGATTTGAACTGGAAAAACTATTCGAATTTGCAGCCTTTTCTTGAGCTTTCATTTAAGTTAGTAGATTAAACTTATACTTAAACTCTTTGAGAGAGTAAAAGCTTGCTAAAAATCAATCAGATCAGACTACTATATCATATAGCTGCCTTGGGAAGAATCGGTTAAAATAAACAAAATTAAAGGACATGTAATTCTCTCCTTTCCTTACTGGTTTTATTAAACTGAAATAGCTATTAAAAAAACATTAAAGTCCTCTCATAATATTTGGTATTCATACACTGAAAGGGTATATAAACTTCGCCCTTCCTTACTGCATTTTTCTCAGCGAAACCCTGCGGAATATCTGCAGTTTACATTGAACTGAAATCACAGGTAGAAGAGCATTCAAGTCCTTTCATAATATTTAGTATTCATACACTGAAAGCGCCGGCTTTTTCAACTCACAATGCAATTTGCAATTATGGAGCACATTTCAAGAGAGTTTACACACACATCAGACATAAATTATTTAAATTAAATTCTTGACACGGGAAGGCGAGAGGCTTCTGTTGTCTTCCGGCTTAAAGTATGCAACGCCCATTAAAGGATAAGAGCCTTGTGTGAAAGTTTTTCAACGGAAAAGCAGCAGGAAAAAGCAACGACTTAGTTAAGAGTTTAGCTCCTTTTTGGCTGATGATGTTTCCATAAAATGGCCGCAGGGATACATAGAGGAGCAGCAAAAACTCGATGGTAAATGAAACCTGGCCATTAAATAACCTAACAAATAAGCGGGCTTAAAGGAACAAACTCGTATATATAGAGCTGGGAAATTTGTATATACCCCTAGGAATAGGAGTCGTGAGGGGTCTATTAATAGACATTATTATCGCCTCAATCAGCACAAGTCGCCGGACTCCAAGCACAAAGAGAAAGTATACAAAAAAGGCACAAAAAATCAACTAACAGTAAGGAAATAATCGGAATGTTAGCTTTATGAATTAAACACAAGCTTTTTTCCTCGGGCAATCCAATAAAATTGCCACAAACTCGGCAAAAGGTTGAGGAAAAAAACAATTGCTCCGAAATACCAGAGAAACCCTTAAAAAGAGAGAAAAAAAACCAAAAAAACAGAAGGAAAACACGCACGGAAATCGTTGACTAAGAAAGGGAAGCAATTATGAGGTTGTTAGCCCAGAGTTATCAGCTAAAAAAATACCCTATAAAATATAAAAATGAACTTGAAGCTAAGCTTAATGACTTGTATTAAAAAAACTACCCAAAAATCATTTTTTTTCCAAGTTTTTTTAATCCAAATGTTACGAACATAAATTAATAGATTTTCTTTAAAATATTTAAATATTTATCTAATGATCTTATCAGTTTTTCAATATGATAAATATGTTATAGCTTCTAGTCTTATAAGTGGAGATTTTTAGATTTGTGGAGCTCCAACTCCTTTTTAAGGTGGATTTATCCAAAATCCCGCTATGCACTAGCGCGTCGGTCTATGCTGTGATTCTTCAGATTCTTCAGTTATCAATTAGAATCTTTTATTATGGAAATATGTTTAAATTTAGTTTAATCTAAATCTTTTTTAAATTTTGATGCATCATTCCAATCAATTTTCATACAATTTTATGAATCCACTCAACTTTAAATAGATAAACTCACCGTAGCGAAATATTGATTGAAAGAAAACTAATTTATTTATGTGTTTATAGCTACTTTTGAATTACTAACATGTTTTTTATGGACTTTGTCGAGTACTAAGTGAAAATTTGTAATGAAAATTGTGCGGTCAAAAAAGTTTGGAATTCCTGTCACATTTGACAGCTGTAAGCCATATACATTTGTCATACCAAAATGTGTAGTACGTGATCCACCGCAAAGGCAACAATAAAGGACATACAAAAATATAAATGAATATATGTAGGTATATTTATGCCACGCCCACACCCGCAGGGGACCAGCTGACGCCCATTCGAAATGTGGTTTCACTTGAATTATCCTTGGCTTCAAGTGCAGAAGGCAAACGGCAGCCACAACACAAAAAGTTTGTATCCTTCAGCAGGCTCGTCATAAATGTCTGTCACTCTGTCTGCCTCGCTGTCTGTCTGTGTGTCTGTTTGGCTGTTTGTCTGTCAACTTTTGCTGTCAGCCAGCCAAAACTCTTTTTATTTTGTGTGTTTTTCTCTGCTGCTGTTTGTGGCGACACTTCAAAGTGGTGTCAAACAACGCTGCGTATGCGTAATTTACACAAATTCCACGGTCAAACAAAACAATACAGAAACACATTCAATTACAGCAAAGTTCTCGATTTCAATTCCGCTTGAAATTTGCGGAAAAAAGGAGACTTACATAATTTATTTGAATTACAAAAATTGCTTTCAAAAGCAGCTTTAAATTACTCAAAAAGGGGATGAATAGTCGAAGGATTTCAACTGATTTTCTCTTTTTAAAAGAGTTTTCAGTCAGTCTCCGAACTTGGAACATTTTCCCTTATTTCATCTTTGATTTATTATAATTGAGAAGATCAAACTATTATATCGTATAATAAGGGAAAGTTCGACGAAGTAAAAAAACAGAATTGAGAAAAAGAAAATTTTACTTTCTCTTTACAAGGCATTGCGAAATTCAGAACATGTCTGATTGTCCTGGCAGGAAGAGGGGAAATCGCTGTTAGTAAGGCGATAAGCAAAGACTCGATGGAACCATTAAAGGACCCTCCTCCATTTGAGGCTGCTGCATTTTTAATAAAAACTCGGAAAACTCGGGAAATTATGCTTACACTTTGCTCGCAGTTCAGCTGCTGCTGCTGCTGCCAGTTGAGCAACAAGAAAAGTTGTTGCAAAAAGTCAAAACAAAAATAATAAAAACCGCACAATTCTTTTGCGACACTTTCGCTTTTTTCTATTGATTCAACCGGAATTTCCTCAAAGGAAAAGCGCGCCGAATTTTCGCGGAAAAAAATCGAAAACTGGCGACGGCAGGATAAACCAAGTTTTGACTTTGCACGCGTCTGGCGCACAACTGACGCAGCAGCGCAGCCTGTCAGAGTCAGCCGCATAATCAAATATCACTCATACGCAGCAGCGTCTGACCCACATTCAAGCAACAGCTGTAAAGCGCTCAAAGTGTAAGGAAGAGAGAGAGAGTGGCCTAAAGAGCGAGCTTTTGTTTGAGTGCTTTTTTTTTTGCTCTGCTCGGAAGGTCGTTTCGAGTGTTTCGTGTTTACGTTTACGTTTGCGCTGCTATTTTTGGCGCCAAAACGCTAAAACAACTGTTGCAGCAGCAGCAACAGCAGCCACTGTGAATATTCCGTTTCTCAGTTGTGAATTGGGGTGGCTGCTGCTCTATAAATACTCCAATTTTTGCCCTCTTCTGACCATTTGCTCCCAGCTCTTTAAACCAAATTTAATTTTTGCACAATTCAACCTGTAAATGCAGTGTTGATTTCATATTAATTATTAAAATTATAAAATTGATATTAATTAATTAAAGTAAGCTAAATTCAGCTAAAAATTTGAAATGGACGGCAATTATTATAAGTAAAGATAGGGTATCTTAGGCGCTCCGAAGGCTTAATTCATTTATTTTTATTGATTGTTCCTCTCTTTTACGCTCAGATTGAACATATTTGGTATACTTTAGATCGGCTGAATAATACTAGAAAAGCAGTTCAAAAAAAGCATCTTTGAGTTATTTTTTATCTAAAAAAATTATATATTTTTTTTTTAAGTTTACAGCTTTATAATATCCTAAAATTTAGTTCCAGTTGTAACCCCTTAAACCAAAAGATAGTAAATATAATTTAAAGGTATTAAATTAAATACGTAAGAAAACTTAAATTTTTAATACAAATTTTGCTTTAAAATAATTAATATTTTACTTAAGAAAACATAAATTAAATTTTATTATTTTATTTTTTATTTATTTATTTTTTTTAGTATTTATCCTTCTAAATTCAGTTAGCCAAAGCTCCTTTTAAATATGACACAGTCACTGTCAAACTTTATGCTTTTAGCAAAGGCACAATTCCTGTCAAACTGTGCGCAAGTTTGAGCTTTACTGCATGAAATGTAAGGAAATTCCTTGAATCCACTTTTATTTATTAATTTAAGAAAAGGGAGAAAAAAATATATAAAAGAAATTTATTAATTTATATATATTTAAATATTATTGGAGTGTATTTTCTTACTGCTGTTCAAAAAGTTTTTAAAAGAAGAGAGAGAAAAGAGGAAAAAGGTTGTATGGAAAACATTATTGTTTCCAGGGAAATCTTAATGAAACTTCAAAGATATTTTTTTAAGAGAGTGTTTTCTAAACGCACAGCAAATATTAAAAGAATCTACTACTATATCATATAGCTTAGGCCAATCAATGAAAGGGTATCTAATCTTCGGCTCTTCAAACCTACATTTTCCCTACTCGTTTTTTAATTTCTTAATTATTATCTTTGATTTACAATTCTTTATACGCGGATGCGCTGCATATAAAAAGAGAACTCTTTTAATTTCATTTAATTATGAGGAGTGTATAAAATAACTTTTTATACATCAGCGTTGACAGCAATACGAGTTGACTCTCTGACAGCTGCAGACCTTTTAATAACTCTACCAATAAATTTCGTATATTCTCTTCTCTTTTCTCTCTTTTTTTTGTGTTTCTTTCTCTCTTTTTCGTGTTCGTATTTTTATATCGGTGAGATAAACAATTTTTAATAGCGCCATATTTTGCATGCCAGTTTAGCTGACACTAAAAGTAAATCAAAAAAATATACAAAAATAATAATAAAAAATGTGAAAAATGGAAAAAAATGAAGATAGATCCAAAGAACGCAAAGGCAGAGCAGCAAAAAATGTGTCATAAAAATCGGATGGCAGAAAAAAAATGAGGAAAAGAAATGGAATAAATTTTGTGTGACGAAAATTTGATGTTTATTTTGAAATGAAGCTGAAAATTTGTAGGGAATTCGTTGGAAATTTACAGAGAATAAGACTATTTCTCAGTACAAAATTTAGCCAGAATTCTACAGTTTTTCCGCGCTTTTCCGATCGGAATTTTTCTCTCATAATTTTTCAAAATGACTTGGGAGAAACTTTCATCCTGACATAAATCTTTTCTACAAATTTCAGCTTTGTATTTCCGGTTAGCTTGTGGGACTGTGGTGAATCAGCCAGGAAAAGGGGAAGGCAATAATAATACAAATAAAGCAGTACACGTGTAAAACATGAGTCACTTTTTGGGTGAGCTCTCCCTTTTTCCGGCATAAATTTGAAAATCCACATTCATAATTTTCAATGCTGAATCCCATTTCAAAGCATTTCCAATTTGTCGGCGACGGCGAAAGCTAATGCAATAATAATAACAGAAGCTGCGCGGTTTGAATTTATTTATAAAGAAAAAAAGTTTATTGGTAAAATTGCTGGACTATGTTGATACCCTGGAACTCTCCCACAAAAATAATATGCCGAGCAGAAAGCTTTTAACATTTAAAGAATTCAATTTTGTACTTTTAATCAAGCTTAAACTCCTTGGAACGGGCCAATCTTTGCAATATTTTAATACTCTTTTCAGAACGTTTGACTTATTTTGAAATTCAAATTTTAATATACATTTTATATAGCCGTTGCTTGTGTTTACTTACAGGGTATAAACAGCATGTCGCCATTTTAAAGAATCGACTTCCGCTTTTATTATAGGAGCATTGCAGGCAGGTTCGGTAGCTCAGCTCAGCTGAGCTGTGCCATTTGCCAAGGGTTGAGATACTCGTACTCAATCTCATATGAGTTTATACTTATATAAAGAAGATTTATTTATGTATTTTTCTAGTATATTAAAGTGAAGGATGCCCCAGAAGCAGAAGCAGCAGCAGATGATATAAGCTGATTGCTGAGTCACAGCGCAAAGAATTTTCCGCATTTTGAGTGGAAAAACTTTAAAGCTTTCTATGGAAATGTTGGGGAACTAGATACAATCTTTAAGATACTCAAGTAGGTCCTCAATAATATAGTTCTTTAACTAGTTGAATTTGTAGAGTTTGGTTCGATATCCTAATAATTATTTGGCTTAAACTCTAAAGTAGAATTTTTACTTTGTAAATGTATCTTTTATGTATGAAAGAACGTATCAAAATTCTATTAAAATTTTAACATAATTTGACGTTTTTTAACCGAAAATTCTTCCATTGTTGTATCAAAAATAAGTACAGGAACTTTTACTTGACATATCCTTTATTTGGAAGTACTCCAAAGCTAATCTAAGGCACTTTGAATAACTCACAATCAGTCGCACTTCGGGCGCAAAAAAAAACACATCCTCTCAAGACTTCTTCAGATACTTTATCCCTTCACACGCAGATAAATAAATATATATATATATAGGAAAGTGTATACATGTATAGGGAGAGAGAGAGAGAGACACAGGACGATAAACCGGAAGTGCCTGACGCTTTTGCATATGCTCAAGTGCCACTAAGTGGTGCTATTGCTTTCATTTGTGGTGCTTATCGCACTCTCACTCAAACTAAGGACGAACCCCCTTCTTCTTCACCGCCCTCTCTCTCTCACCCATTCTCCCTTCCTATCTCTTTCGCGCTCTTTCCCCCTTTCCTATCTCCCTTTCGCTTATTGTGTCAAGTGCACATGTGTTTGTTAGTGGTTTCACGATACTCTTTTCAATACCCTTCCAGAGGTTTATATTATTTTTTCACTGGTTGAGATATAAAGTTTAAAATTTCAGCTCAAAATATTTAAAAGAAGTTCACAAAAGCTTTAAAAGAGGAACAAAAGGAAATTAAATTTAGAATATGAATTGTATATTTAAATAAGCTTTCGACTTGAATAAAGTTCAGGATAACTTAAAAAGCTCCTTCATTATAAACTGATGAATATATTATACAAAAATATATAAACTGAACATATCTGAACAGATTAGGTACACCATATGTAATCTATCTTACTTTATCGTAAGAATCTTTTAATTTTTTTAAAATTACTCCTTCTAAATAAGCTGAAAGTGTATTAAAGGATTCGTTGTTTTGTGTTGCTGCATTCGCAAGCGGTTTTATTTTTCTTCTTTCTATTTTATATCGCTGACCATGACAGTTTTTAGCCCCGTTCCGTAACCTGCCCTTCGTTAACCGCCCCCCGCCACGCCTCTGGCTATCCACTCGAATGTTGTTTTCACTCGTTTAACCCTCGCGCCCCCCGCCTGCAATGCCGTGTTGCAAAACTGTCCAGAACATAAATGACATTTATATTGGTTATAGAATGTATTAGAAGAAATTGCGAGTTGTTGTTGTTGTTTCTGTTATCCCTTTCTGGTTGTTGTTTTGGCCGTTTTTCCCATTGTTGTTGTTGTTGTTGTTGTTATCGCGTACGTGTGGCCGTTTTTGGCCATAAAAGCGTAACAATAACAAACAATTTTTACGACACAAAACAAGCAAAAGAAAAAAAAAACATTGGACAAAAAGGTCAACTTATGAAAAATGACAACGGCTACAACAACAAAAACTGAAGCAAAAGCAACAAAAACAACAGCAACAGCAGCTAGAATAAATAATAGAAATAATAGTTAAGATTTCTGCTCGGAAAAGCAGCCAAAACTTTTCCGCAATATTGCCAAAAACAATCTCATACTCTGAGAAAAAACTTGTGTGAATTCTGAGCACAACTTAGAGAAGAATTGTTTTAATATTTTAGGGAAATTTTTCAATATTGCTTTTTGGGAGGAGGATTAAGGAAAAACTTTAGAAAATTTGAATTTTTCAGATGAATTAAATACATTTTTTCTGAATATATTAAGACTTGCTTTATTCTAATAACAAAATACTATGATTATTTCTCTTAATTTTTAATTGATCCCCGATGGGAAACCCTGAATATTTTTTGGGTTTTGAATATAATTCTAAGAATTTTTAACTACACAGAGCGAAAGTAAATGCTTCAATCTGTTTAATTATTCTCAAATAATGTAATATTCATTGCTCCAAAAATATCAAATAGCACAGCAAAGGTTCAGCTATTTTTCGCTGTGTATTTATATCAGAATTTACAAGTGTACAATTTTTTTTAGCTGCCTACAACAAACATGCAACATCATGTCCAAAATAACAGCAACAGAACACAACACAAAGACAAAAACAAAAAAAAATGGGAATAAAATCAGGAGCTGGTCACGTGGCAAAAGCGTAGTCCGAAAAAGGCATCAAAAGTCAAAAATTGCGTATACGACACGTGCTCACTAAAAACGTCAAATGGAAGGTGACTTTTCAGCTGTGTGTGTAGGGGTGTCTGTGTGTGTGTACACACACAAATATGCCAAAAACACACGCCGCTAAAGAGCTGCAGAGAGAGAGAGAGCGAGGCAGAGAGCTGGGTATTTAAAGCGCACGTTGCTCGATTTTGGCAATAAATCCATCGCCACAACCAATACAAATAAACAACGCACGAACGGGGGGCGTGGCACGTGGGTGTGTGAGTCTCTGTGTGTCCAAAGCGGCGATAGTTGGATGAACAGATAACCACACTCACACACACACACACACTCACACACACACACACACCCACAAATTCATACTGTTAAAAGCCTCATCCTTTTGGCCTGACGCGTTTCTGATTAAACTCTTTTTAATGTCCTAACATGGCACGTGATAGGTTCGCTTTCCATTTGGGCTGCTGACTACTGAATGAATAGATAAATAATCATATAAATAAAGGGTATTTAAATAGGATAAAGTCACTAAATAATTCACTCAAATTCACTTCAACTAATACAAATTTTAGTGCGGCAGCGTTCAGTTTTAATCGCACGTAAATTGAGTGATTGACTGAGATAAAATTACTTAAATCTTTAAAGCTTTGAATAAATTATATTATATTATTATTTAATTATTATTTGATTATAAAAAAAACACATTATAGTGTATTTATTTGCTTGATTTGTTGTACAAAAACTTGCCAAAGATTTTGGTGCTCGGAAATACAGTCGCAACCTTTGGCCTTTGAGAATGGGGAAAAAGGGGCCAAGGGAAAAGCGGGAAAAGGGGGAAAAGGGTTACTAAAAGTCAGTCATGCATGGGGCGTCGGCGAACCCAAACAAATAAACATAAATAGCTGCCCTTTTCGAAAGTTTTCCCTTTCTGTTTCTGCTTTTTCTTTGCCTGAGGGTTCTAAATCATATTAATGAATTTTCTTTTGGCAATGTTTTTTTTTTTTTGTATTTTCTTTTGCCTGTAGTGCGACATTAATTATGCAAAATTAAATTTTATATCGTCGCATTAGAGGGAGAAACAAAAAAAAAAATGGAAAAGGGACACCCGAATTTTCTTTTATATTTTCCAGCCCTTTTTCGACTGCGCAGCGGCTTATTTAAATTTATGATTGAAAAAAAATTACGAGAGAAAATCCGCTTTGGTCATTAGCGGAATATTTTCTTTTTTTTTTTTTTTTTTTTTGAGTTTTTTGTTACACACATTGAGAGACAGCTGTGACTGTTGGTTAAGCGGTTTTCATTACATTTTCCAGCCCATTTTCCTAGGGATTTGCCCACTGCATTGCAGCGCTCACTCATTAGCGAACATTCTGCACTAGTTTCGGGTTTTAATTTATGTTTTCGCTTCATAAATCACCTCAATTTTCAGTCCCCAGGATCCAGTCCAACCGGCGCCGCAATGTCGACAGATTTTCATTTTTTCCCCCTTTTTTTTTTGGAATGACTTTATCAACTGTCTGCGTTCAGTTACTGAGGCTCTAATTTTAATTCATGGGCTCAAAATATTGGAGCGCACATGTTGCGGCGGCTCAACGGGGCGTATGAATGACAAAATAAGTATACGCAGCGTGGTACTTTCAAAATAAATATAAAATCGAATATTTTATGCCAATACATAATAAAGAGCCCTTAAAATTATTGAAAACTGCAAAAAAAAAAAGAACTACTAACCGGTTCGCAGCTGAATCCAATCGGAATTTGCCTGGGCTTTGTGTTTAATGATAATGCACTGAGCATTCCAATGCAGAACGCTCCGATTCAGTTCCCTGCCTTCTCCAAGGATGTTCATTTCCATAATACAATTCAGAGCAGCCTGTTTTCCTTCCCTTCCCTGCCCTGCTCTCTTTAGGAAAGGTATCAAGCCGAGTGTTTAAAGAGCTGTTTGCAAACAGAAACTCAACTCGGACGAGAATTGAGGTGTTTAGCCTTTGATACCTGGCAGCAGCGCCCAGGTAAACACTTCTGGGCCCAAAACTCGTACCCCAAAATTTTGTAGACCAAACCCCAAAGATGCAACCAATGCACCAATGGACAGCAACCCAATATCTAAGCCCGCTACTCAAGGGGTGGTCCTCTGCTATACGGGCCAATTTGGGCACTATTTCAGCCAAAGCCAAAGCCGAACACTGGCTTAAAGTACACGCAGAAAAAAGAGAGGACACTCTTAATTCTTTCAATATCTTTGAATATCTTCAGAATTGAATGTAGGTTGTATTTGAATTTTTTTTTAAATAAGTACAGATTGTTAAGAGGCGAAGGTGGTAATTAAAGTCTAAGGAATGAAGCATAAAATTTCTTAAAATAATCTTCGAGAAGCTTAAAGCTTAAAGCTTAACAGTTGATATAATGAATATAGGTATATGATATAGTATTCCCATATCCATTTCTGACTTACTTTAAGTCATTTTAAGATAAGTCACTTCTTTTTTTGCAGTGTAATTATCGTTGAACCACGCCATCGAAATTCTACCAATTTATCCCTTTACTTTTATACCTTATACCCTGCCCTGTTGGAGGTTGTCTTACCAGGCCAACTTGTAGTTACGATTAAAAGTTTTTTCCTGTTGCTGTCATTGGTAAATGTCTGTGGCCAATCAATCTGCATAAGTGCATTTTGGTTGCCAGCACCTGCAATTTCACCTGCTTTCCATTTTTTTTGCAGTTTCAGTTTCAGTTTCAGTTTCAGTTGGAGCATTCCTCACGTAACTCTGGTCACACAGTGTGTCATGTGTAGCATTCGCAGCATCATTAACGATAGGAGTCACTGCTCCTGCTCCTGCTGCCTGCTCCCTGCAGCTATGCCTGCCCCTGCCCCTGCTCCTGCTGCTGCTGCAGTCCTTCGTCCTTGCTACCTGCTGCTTCGCTGTTGTTGTCTTTGTTGATTGCGTGGCTCTATGGCTTAAATTGTAGTCCTGTCAAAAGACTACACACAGTGTTCAGGATGAAAGGATACAAAACCTTTGACCTCTCGTCCTTTGGAGCCAGTCTCTAATTATTGGAATCAATATACTTGTCCGGGCAATGTAGTTTTCGAAAGAGTTATGCACTGCAAAAAGGATATCGATATTTAGTTAATTTATCGGTTTTACCATCGACTAACAGATAATTTTGGAGTCATTTGCTGTTGATAAAAAGAAGCCCAAAATGTTCTTTATATTTTACAAAATTTTAAAATTTATGCAAAAGTCGATTCGCATTGGAGAGAACTGAACCCAATTCCCGGAATGCCGTTAATAATATTGATTTTTGTTGGTTGTTTTAATGTCTGGAATTCTGAAATCCATTCGTAGCACTCGTAGCACGATAATCTCTCTCATATTTGGCTCATTTTCAGTGGAAAATCGCTTTATGGTAATTCAATTCGATGCCTCGAAAATGCGAGTCCTGTCCGTGCCTGTGTCTGTATACTGACGTGGGAGAGTGTATGCATGCATATTTTTGGGTGTGTATTTGTGTGTGTGTGTGTTTGCTCATCAAAGCCTGCATAATTCGATACGAAAATTAAATTGTTATTAGTTTTGCGCAACAGGCAATTGAAACTGAATGAATTGAGTAAGAGTAGGCGAAAGCGAAAGAGGAGAGTACAGTGGCCGCTAACAGTTTATGCGCCCAGCCAACAGGCAATAAAATGGATTTAGTTACACTCGCAAAAAATGCAACAAATTTAAATTCGAAAATAAAAAACAACATTTTATTAAGCATAAAATTCTGAAAATAAAAATGTTTCGCATATTTCGCTTTTCTTGTTACTTCAACCTCTAACAAAACTTGTCATCTTTTTTCTGAGTGTACAAGTAAGAGCAGTACAGTGCCCGCTAACAGTGTATGCCCAGGCATAAAGCAAGCCTCATTAGCATAGAGCTCTCATGCAGCAGGCAGCAGGGCAGAGGCAGAGGCAGAGGCAGTAGCAGAGGACGGGGCAGCCGCAGCGAGTGGGAAATTTACATACAACACTAAAAATAACATAAATATTGCCAGGCAACAGCAGCAGCAACAAGGCGACAAAATAAATGAAAAAAAAAAAAAATGAAAATGGACAAAAAATAAATCTAAAAACGAAAAAAGAATGAAAGAAAAAAACAAGACACCCAGCTAAAGCAGAGCGAAAAAAAACTATGAAAAAATGAAATTCAAATAAACCTTAAAATTGACTTAGCGACAGCAGCGACGCCGGCGGCAACAGCGACAGCGGCAGCGACGCCAGCTTCGTGACAGCCTGCAGCATAAGAAATTAACACAAAATCAAAATACATAAAGAAAACAAACAAAAAAGCAACAACAACGAGAAAATAACAACAAAAATGCTAAAAGCGAAAACGTCAACATGGCTGTCGCTAAAACAAAAACTGAGAGAGAGAGAGAAGGAGTGAACACGGCTATGAAATACCCTGTAATGCAGAACTTATCCTTGATTTTCAGTATCTATATAAAAGGATCAGAGCTGGTGCTGAATAACATAATTTTAATAAAATTTATTAATTTTTGTAACTTATTTTTATTATAATTAATCCTGCTGCTTGTTGCAAAGCTTACCCAAGCTTAAGATACCCGTTTAGAGTTTCGCCTCAAGTTCTTGCTGTTGCTTGCTGCGTTCCTGCCAGAATGTAAATGTAACGTTAATGCAACGCATCGAACTTGAACATGTTGTAACAAAGCGTTGCCATCAAGTTCGACGCCATTGTTGCTGTGTGCGTCTGGAATGTGAGAGATATAATTTGTTACAATGTAAAGCTTAGTAATTAGTATTTGTTATTAATTAACTTTTTTGTATGAGGCATTTTCAGGTGTAAAATTGATTTATTATTTTACTCTTTAACAGTTGCAGGTGTATTTCTGTCTCACATCTAAATTCAAGGTTATTGGTACAATAGCCGCTAGATCTAAAAATATATTTTATATGTAAATAGAATTTGCTGAAATTTTGCTATTTTTATTCGAATTTATAACTTTTGTTTCCAAAAAACGAAAAGAAAACAAAAGAAAATTAATTTTTTTTAACAAAAAGTATCCTTGAGGTGATCACTTTACTTATTACTCTTTATTATAATTATTTGAAGTCTGAGTAATTTGTTTTTCGTTTTGCTATTGCAGCTTTATCCCACTGTGACGCTTGGTCGCGCTTAAAATGGCCCCTACAAGCCACCCACTCACACCAGCTCATACGCATACATGGAAACACACGCTCACACAAACGCCGACAAGCAGCAGCAAACAAGTTCTCGTCCAAAGTTCAAACGCAACCTGGTTGCCGTTGGCTGCCGGCAATGACAACGCCAACGCCGACGCCAACGTCAACGCCAGCGTCAACTTCGACGCGTCGCAGTTCAGTTTGTTTATAAACTTTGTGCTGTGCGGACGTCAGCGCATCGTTCTCATCTCGCAGCCAACTCAGACGCACTTTCAACCAAGACTCGCTGTTCGTCTTCGTCTTCGTCGTTTCTTCGATGTTGTTGTAGTTTATTCGCGTTGTCTCGTCAGCGTCGCGCGCTTATTGCTTGACCACCGCACCACCGTCTCACTCCCCCGCCAATCGAACGGGCTGCCCATTCCAACGTCGGCAGGCTCTACGCACGTTTTGCCGCCTACGCCGCAGTCAAGGCGCGCGCGACAGGTTATACGCGCGCGTTAGTGTGTGCGTGCGTGTCTGCTTTGTCATTGTGTTTGGTTAAATACATACAAACATACAAAGATATATGCAAGAGTATTTGTGTATTTGTGTTTGCCGTGTGCTCCGCGTTGATTTCTTTTGTTTGCTGGCCAATTGTTGTTGCGGGCTTAATTAATTGCTGCAAGTAGCATATGGGTTAACAACAACAACGACAATAACAATAGCGAGGGTATTTCGCAACGACTCGAAAAAGGAATTGAAAAAAAGTGCTTACTTCTCACTCAACCAATACGAAGTACAATCAAGAAGAAGAAGAAGAAGAACAAGCAGCGGCAGAGAGCAAACGAAGCAACAGCAGCAGCAAAGATAACAAAAAAAACCAGTTTTGACAAACGCTGCAAGCAGCGCAGTCGCAGCGGCCACTAAGGTAAGTTTATATGTATTCGTGCTGTTTCTTACGCAGTGGGGGTGCTCTTATGGATTAACCCCCTTCCTCTGAGAACTAATTGGGTTATTAATTTTTGGAATATGTTTAATAATTGCTGTATTACAAAGTATTCTATAAAAGTCAATAAATAACTTAAAATATTATCCTTAAGGTAAAAGTTGATAGATTTATTATGCTGTTTATTAAACAATATTTTTACCCTCGATGAAATATCAATACATACGCCACTGGGTGTGTGTTTGCGAGTTGTCTGTCTTCTTTGTGTGTCTGCAGCAGACAAACGTCGTCGTCGCCGTCGCTGTCGCTGTTGCCGTCGCAGTTGTCGTCGTCGGCGTCGCCGCCTTTGTCGCCCACACGTCTTCCGTCGCCTGCACGAAACTGGCTTCAGCTTTGACTCAGTACATGAAATGTAACTTTAATTTGATTAAAGAATTAACTCAAAAGAAAAAAGCTTCCTCTCGGCCTCTCTCTCTCTTTGTCTCTGTCTCTCTTTTGCGACAGTTGCTGAAGGAATTTTAATTTGCCAACTAGTCAAACACACGGCGCATATCTAGTTGAAGAAGAAGCAGGAGAAGCAGAAGAAGGAGAAGACGAAACAGTGGAACAAAGCATGAGAAATAATTTAAATCATGCTAAATTAAAAACAAAACTAATTTGCACAGTTTTGCAGTTTTAGCAGTTTTTACCCCAACTTTGTCTGCCCCGTTTTGTTTACAGCAAAAATACTCATTTAGACAACGCAGCAACAACAACAGCATCAACAACAACAACAAAATGTAGAAGAAGGGGAAGCAGACGAACGGCAGCAGCAGCAGCAGCGGCAGAGGCAGCAAACTTTTTAATTGTCAACTTTTTAGTCGAGTTCGAATTGAGTTGAGTTTTTAGGCCCTGAGAGTTCGAATCGAGTCGAGCTGAGCTTTTAGCATAAAAGAGCAAAAAAAGGGTATATTAAAAGTGAATTTATTCAAAACAAAAAAATATATATATAATATTTTTGTAATTATTGAAAATTGGAAATCAATTTCTCTCTTTAATTTCTATTTAAATAATATAAAAATGCATATTTTTAATAGTTAGGGTATATATAGAGTATGTCCCAGTCGATTAGTCTCTAGTCTAAGCCTAGTTTTATACATTTTATTTGATTGCACTGACTAATTGAAATTTCTAGTTTGTTTCCTTTTAATACAACAAACTTTTCGACTCTTTTGTGGTCTAATTTTCTAAGCTAAATCAATAGAAGAGAACTCCTTTTAGGCTGGTAAACAAATTCGTCTGGGTATGCACAAAAAATATATGTAGAGAATTTAATTAAATTCCTTTTCGTTGCAATTTAAAATGAGACTTCTTTGAGCTTTTAATAATATTACAATTCTTTTGAAATTGTCGGCTCGCTTACTTTTAATTTGCTTACAAATAAATCTTTTTGTTAATAAATTGTTTAAAGTGTTAAATTATTTTAAAAGATTCTGCTTTAAATAATCCTAAACAACTTAAAATGTCAAAAATCGAAAATATCGATAGTTACGACTTCTTTTGTAAAACATCGATAGTTTCGATTTCTTTCGTAAAATATCGATAGTTTCGACTTATTTTGTATAACATCGATATTTCGATTTCTTTTGTAAAACCGATAGTTTCGATTTCTTTCGTAAAATATCGATAGTTTCGATTTCCTTTTAAAGTTTTGTTACTTTTAGATATTGGGAAAATCATGCTTTTAAAAAAACCCGGTTTGGGCCCGAATATCCAATTATTCTCTTAATGTTTGCATTTATAGATTAACGTATTTAATTTAATTGAGGTTTATTAAGTGCTTTGAAGAACCTTAACTCTTTGGAAGCTTCAAAAACACTTTTTATCTGTTGCAATTGCTTTTAATTTGGGCTTTAATACACAGACAAGTTTCTGTGGCAGCAAATTAAAAGTTTTGCACTCTCTCTCTCTCTCTCTCTCTCTCTCTCTCTCAGCTACAAACTAGACTAAATGTGCGGCAAAATGAAATTTAAAAAAAAATATATATATGTTTTTTTTTTGGCTTAGTATTTTGGCTGAGAGCTAAGCTGAAAACAAGCAAAAAACTTTGTCGTACTACAGCAGATATAATATTTTACTCTCCACACACGCCCCCCCACACACGCACACACACACACACAGCCCGAAGGATCTCAACAAATATTCAACACTTTCACAAGCCAAATATTTGAAATACATTTTGATGTCTCTGCTGCTGTCTCCTGTCTGCTGCAGACAGAGTTTAGCATAATTTGTGTATGCCAAAAATGCTAATAACACCTCTTACCACTGTCTTCTCACCCCTCCACTCAACTCGCACCTCTCTTCACTCCTTTCCCCTTTATATCCTTACATGTCCTGTGTGAGTTTACATTTTCAATCAGTGTCAAAGCTACTGACAGCTCGATAAGTTTTATTGCCATTTTATGGCCATCAAAATTGCATTAAATTATTTTTTGGCAAAATAATCATTCATAGAGGATTTCAAAATTCAGCAAGTTTGCCAAATATTTTCTTTAATTATTTTCCCAGAAATATTTTCATAAAAATTCTTTACAACTCAAATTTCAGGTAAGCTTCTCCTCTGCCAGTGACAGTGCTCGGTTTTTGCCTTCAAATTTAGATTGAAATGTAAATAAATGGAGAAATATTTGTGGTTTTAGTTGCCAAAAGGAAACTTTTTGTATTTCCAGCTGAATTTTCAAATTTTCCTTTTGCCCAATTCGGATAATTTATACAAATTCCATTAAAACTAACTTGCAGTTAAAGGCATTCCAATTTATTGGTTGAACTGTGTAGGGTATATGAAATTTTAGATATAAAAGAAATATCTAAAAAAATCGAAAAATATCTTAATTTTTTAAACAGAGCTAACGTTAAGATTTCAAATTATTTTAAGATATTTTCTATCATCTTTAATATATCTCTTTGGAGTGTATTTATCTATATAGTTTTCTGATCAATGAGAAAGTATTCCTACAACTTTTCCGGGCTTTCTTTCTAGAGTTCAATATTCATTTAATATTCATTCAATATTCCTTCAATATTTGTTCAATATTCATTCAGTATTCATTCAATATTCACTTATTCAGTCAGCTGATAAGGGTTTCAGTAAATTGAGTTTATACCTAAAAAAGTCATTTAAAATTTGCTTAAATTTGGAAGAGTATCTTTTATATAAATTTG
This sequence comes from Drosophila repletoides, assembly GCA_018150835.1. Taxonomy (NCBI): domain Eukaryota; kingdom Metazoa; phylum Arthropoda; class Insecta; order Diptera; family Drosophilidae; genus Drosophila; species Drosophila repletoides. Next base: position 1,881,680 of record JAECWQ010000202.1, read on the forward strand.
TTGGTTTTTGCTAAAGGGTATTTAGGCATTCGACTTGCTTAATTTGAAGTAACTTTAGGAACAAAAAGCGTAGCGCAGGGATCTCTCAGCTGGAGAAACATGCGCCAACAATTGTCATAAATATTTTGTGCTTCAAAAACAATCTCAACCAAATTGCAGGCGAGCAAATGAAAATGGGAAAAGCGAAGAAAAACTGCATGCATTTTGCATAGCTGCAGGGGCAGAGAAAAACCCGCATAAAAAGGAGACAAATGTCGCAAGGGGGCAGACAGAGGGGCGTGGCAGATGCCACCACAAAAGCCAGTCACTTCTACAAATAAGAGACAGAAATATATATACAAAATATTTGCTGTGGTTGCCCCTGGTGAGCTGACTTCATATATAGAAGTAAAACTTAATGAATCATGGCCAGGGCGTGGCAATTGCTTAAAAACTGAGTAAATATTTAATATTTAATAGATGAACACAAACAGAACCAGAAATTAAATTGTAAATAAATAAAATTTGCATAGAATAACAATTACGTTGCCCCCTTCGAATGATTTACGTTTTGTATCTTACAGATACATTTTTATATCTCCCTTTTTCACATTTATCTAGCAATGTCTCTGCGAGGCGTCGAAGCGAATTTTACTTTATGACTCATGGCTTATTTTTGTGTGTTTTATCTTGCAGCCAACAGCTATGCAATTCAGCTTGAAAACAACTGCAACTGCCACTGCAACTGCAACTTAATTGGCGCGCGTGTCAAAGAGGTGAGTTTTTTTTATATATATATAGAGAGCAGTACTCGTACTTCACATAAAAATGCCTAGAAAAAAAAGTATCTCTCGAGTAAAACGTTGTCTAGGCGCAGTTTTGTAGCTCCTCCTCTCTTCTCTCTTCCCTCTGCGAGTGCGAGGCATGCCACAAGTGGCAAGCACAGTGGCATCAGATGTGGGCAAAACGTGTCAGCAAAGATGTTGATAGCACTGGGATAATTGTATTTCTCTTTTTTCTGCCAATTTTAGCCTTGTTAATGGCTCACAAAAGGGTATATTATTTTTGAGATTATTGTAGAAACTACCCGAGTTCTACCACTAGAATTATGGGCTAAGATTTCTAAGCAAAAAATGGCTAAAAAGTTGAACAAAGTGTGGCAGTTCTTAGTATTCCAAAATATGGGAAATTCTAATTATAAATAATAAATATTTTTCTGGTTTTAGTTTGTCCAAGATTAACTCTCATTTAGGTATATTATTTTATAGGAAAATTATAGGAAAAACCAGGAATTAGGCATAGAATATATAGTTCAAAATTTTTAAGGGAAAACTCAACAAAAAGTTAAGCAAACTGAATTTTTTACTATTAAAAAGTAGCCAAAAGGATTGCTTTTATTTATTAGGATCAGTGTTAAAAAACTTTTCAAAATTTCTTCTCACTATTCAAAATATTAAAAAATGCTCTGAAAAACGAAAGAATTTTTCAAAATTTACTTCTTAAAATAGAAGTAAAAATGTTGATATAATTTCTGCACTTTAAATAATTATTAAAGCTAGCTGCGGGTATTTAAAAGTCGGGAAACCTTAACAAAGAAAACCTTATTTTCTCTGCTTACTTTCTTTCATTTTGTTGTTGTTTTTGTTGCCTGTCTGCGGCTTATTTTGTAAATTACGGCGTAGCTTTTCGAGGGGTAAAAGTGAAGTGGAGAAGGCAGCAGAATGCCAAGAAACGGAGAGAACGGAAAATGAAGAAATAAACAGGAGGATTACAGCTGTCAGCTATGTTTGGAGGCGGCTCTACCCAGGCGGCTACTCGTGCTACGTACATATATAGTGGGCGTGGCAGGGTTGACTTTAGGCATGAGAAAGGTCAATGCTACCAGCCGCGTCTACTGGCCATAACGCAAAGGCTTCTAAATTTACATTTAATTAGACATAATTGCAGCAATTTATGTGGCAAATTGTTGCCAGAAAATTTACCCATACTTTAAAGTGATTTATTCAGGCGAATTTTATTGCTGTGATTTTACATGGAAATTAAAGTGTAATTGGCCAAAGTATTTATTACAATAATATTAATTCAGTTATTCAATGAAAAGTTAATTGAATGCGAAATTTTGCCTGACAATTATCGAGCATTTATGAGGAGTTTACTTCGGCTTGGAATTATGCCAAAAGGACCTTCAGACAGGTAGAGACAGCTCACCCACTGGGGCCTCCTTCACATTAGAAATAGCTGAATATATTAGACAATTAATAAATCAATTTAAATTATTCTCTCAAATATATTTCTATAAATTCTTAAAGCCAATAGCTGCTCCTTTTTTGTAATTTTTTACCTGTAAACTTTTAGTCGAACCGCAATTAGAAACTGACCTCAAGTCTATTTCGGTGTCTTGCCTTCCTCTCTCTCTCTTTCTCCTTCTCTGCCATCTGCAGGGCCATTATTCATTAAAGTTTGACTCTGGCTTACACACACACACACACACACACACATACATATTTAGCAGGATAGATATTGCTGTACATCATTAGGGTTTTACGCTCTTTCTCTGCCTTGCCCCCTTTTCACCTTCTACAACTGCTGCATCGACCTGTCCAAAGTAATTTCCTAGCAAACTATTTTCGTTGCTGAACTTTTGGTCCTACCTGAAAGGTAAAACAGGTAAGCCAGCAACAACAACAGCAACAACAACTACAACAACTGAAATTAAAGCACTCAGAATCGAGAATCTATCATCCACCTGATAGCCTTGCCCTAGACACTTCACCCGCCCCCTTCAATATTTGTTCGAATTTAATTGATATTCGATTCAAGTTTAAAATATAAATGAAGCACAAGAAAATGCTTTTCTCATCAGAAATTCATATTTTTTAATTACCAGAAGCGATAGTATCGATAACACTCAGACGATATTTCCATAAATTGACCAACAGGGAAAATAATTATGAATTCAGCAAGCTTAAAATATCGATTATTGCTAGCTCCTACTTCAAATAAGTCCCAGTCGATAATTTGATAACATGGAGTGAAATAATGAATATTTCCGATAATCGATAATCGATAATATCGATATACTGACAGCTCTTTCAAGGAATGCCTGAAAGAGCTTTCTGCGTTTATTTATTCACAATCAGAGGTACGAGTTACTTTAATTTAAAAATAAAAAAAATTATCCTTGAATTTATGAAGCGAAGGGGGGAGCAGTCGGCAAGGGGCAAAAACGGGATGAAAAGGGGGCGGTTGCATGTTTAATATTTGATTACCTGCCATGCGGGGCTGCAATATGGCCAACTGCTTGCCAATGGCAAATACCAAATGTCAGAATATGTACATTTATATGTATGTGTGTGTGAGTGTGTGTGTGTGTGATGTGTGTGTGTGTGTGTGTGCGGTATATGCGTCATTTATTAGCTTGAACTGCTGAGGCATGCAACGGGCAGGTTATACCATAAATTCGACTATATTTGAGAACAATGATTGTCAGGAGGCTTAGTTCGGATTGGTTCGATTAATTCCCTTTGCTTTCCACAGAATTGCAGTTGATTTACTGGTCTATTTAGACAGCCTAATTAGAAGTTAACTAAAATTCGAATTAGAAATGTATATATAAAGGTGTCTATAGATTATACAGTCCATGCAGTAAAGGCTTAAATATGAACATAAAATAAATTCATATCACAACATTTTGTTGAGCAGCTTAAGAGGTTAAATCCAATAAGATAAGAATTCCAATTAATTTTTGATTAGAATTTATGAATTAGAATAAGAGCCTGACTTTCCGTGCATTTCTCTATTTCTTTCACCTTAATATTTGATTTAAAATACTTTTGCCAATTAATTTTTAAATGAACTTCTTCGACTTGTCAAAAGTGCAACCAAGTTGCACAGCAAAGTAGCTCACTCAGCATTGGCATTTGTATTCCTTGAGGAATCCTTTGACTGCCACCCATCCACCCACCCACTTGCAGGTAGCTCCTGGGTCAATAGCTGTATTTGAAATAGCTCCTTGCGAGTATATTTCACCTAATGGCAAACATATTTGAGTACTTCCGGGCATTCGATTGCTTCATTTTGCTGTCTCTTAAAGCAGCTTTTTTCCTCCCGCTCTCTCTCTCTCTCTCCTGCTCTCTCAACTTGATTTATTTTCTTTAACTCTGCCAGCGCTGCACTGTCATAAAACAAACCAAAAAGTCAATAAAGCAAAATAAATAAAAGAAATAAAGGAAATACACACACACACACACATACACACATATATGTGTAAGAAAAAAGTCGTAAAAAATCATTTCTTATTTATTTGAGCGCTGAGTGCAAAATGAAAAATGAAATTACATTTTTTTCCGGGGTTGGAGTAAGTCATTAGAAAGCTTTAAAATGGAAGATTATTCCTATCGATGCAGCATTAATGTTTTCTCTCATATCTCTTATCTCCAGAACAGAAGCCTCTTAAGGGAACGGAGGAACCAATGTCCTGAGAAAATCTAGTTTTTCATCCTTTCTTTTGGCTGTGAATCTCTCATCGCAGAATCATTTAAATGATGTTTCTTCTGAGCTTGGAGTTCACCTGAGAGCAAGAAATATGAATGTCCTTATTTAGACTGGAACGGATTATTTTCGGAGATATCTTAGACAGCGCTCAAGGCTCGGGTTTGAGTGAAAAACTTCCTAAGAAAACCTAGTTTTTCATCCTTCCTGTCCGAAGAATCATTTAAATGACTTTGCGTCTGAGTTTGGAGTTCAACTGAGCCCAAGAAATATAATTTTAGAATAGAAAATGAATGTTCCTATTTCGTCTGGAAAGGATTATTTCCGGAGATATCTTAATTAGCGCTCATGGCTCTGATTTGAGTGAAAACCTTCAAAACTAGCCACAAAACTTGACCTGCCTGGTTCAAATTTCTTGCACTATTTTCGAAGTTTTTCTTGTTGGCCTTCGTTAGAGTTAAATTTTTAAATCGACGCTTGAAGAAGTTCTGCAATTCCATTGCCAAAAAGAGAAAAGTAAGCGAATAAGAGATGCCAACCATAGAAAATACCAGTATCTTTTTCACATTTTCGCTGCCAGGGGCCCCCAGGCGCCTCCTTTTCAGTCCTTTCGATAAGAAATTCAAGTACTTTTACTCTGTCTCGCTACCTTGGAACGGCGACCACGCCCACACAACAGCCCCTCAGTCAGCTTATTTGTGCGTTGTTCCATGGCAATATGGGAGTACTGCCACGCCTCCCACACACTCACACACACACACACACATGTGTTTTCCTTTCGGGCCATGGCCATTGTGTGTGGCAGCTGGCAGCCCCTCCATAATCTCAGTTATGAGCTTTATGCTTGTTGTCCTCTCGTCCTGCTGTCCCGCTGTCTCCTGTTGTCCTGTTGTCTGCTGCTGTCTCATTGTGACTCCAACAGTCGGAGACCCAATTCCCTGGGTGAGGGTATACTAACTTTTTAATGCAGCCACAGGAAGAACTGTGCGAGCAGCCAGTGACTCATCAAGTTTTAAGTCCACTCCAACACCTGATCCACAATAAATGCTGGCTTATCCGCAATAAATATTTTAGGTTTTAAGTAGAAAAGGGTAAGCATCTCTCTCGGTGCTTTTCCCCCTGAAGAAAAGTTCAAGTAAAGAGGGCCATTGGTCTGAATTTTCTTAGGGGAATGTCTGAGAGGCATTAGAAGTTTTTCAATTTTAAAACCTAAAAAATTAATCCTACAAAAGAATTCATTAATTTCAATATTTTGTTAGGGTTTATTCTTCACTTTTCAGAGCAATGAAATTTACTTAAATTAATTAATTAGTTTTATTTTGTTTAATTAATCTTAACCATATAAAAAGAGCATTTAGAACTCGTTTCGAGTCTTCTATCTTTCCATTTCCATTATTATTTTAACAATTTCTTGTCTTGACCATGACCACCCGCAGGGGAAGGCCACTGACGTCCTTTACTGCTGCAATCCTTTTTATCTTCTCATTTTTTCTTGTTCCTCCTTTCCCCCCTCCTTTACCAATAACATTTCATTATACGTGTTTATGCGAGTGTGTGTGTGTGTGTGTAATACATTAACAATTTACGCGTTTTTTTTTTTTGTTTTTGTTGCTTTTGATTCGTATTTTATCGCATTCCACGCTGCCTCAGCGCGCTGGCTGCATTATTTTCGCCTGATTAATTTTCAACTTGGTTCGCTCCGGTTTCGGTTTCTGTTTCTGTTTCTCCTCTCTTCTTTTTCCGGATTCCCTTCTTTTTTTTTTTTTGGTTTTTTTGGACACGAACCCTAATTGCATATTTCGGGCTTAAACGTTGCGGTTATTATGTGAAGTGTTTGTTGTTGTTGTTGCTGTTGTTGTTGGCCGAAACTTATTAATTGTGTAATTTAGTTTGGTGTTGGCCAGGGCCAATTTCAAAGGCTGGCCATAATAACAGGGTAATTCAGGTTCATGCACCGATGCGTTTATGGCCTCTTAAGATACTCTCAATTGGCCGTTGCTTTTGGCCTCTTTTATTTATTCCAAAAAAAAAAAGGAGGAAAAAAGGCAAAGCAAACCGGCCATGGGAATCCGTTTGAGACATTCTGGCGGATTAAATGGTTTGTTCAGCGCTTTAGCTTCTTGGGGGCGTGTGCCTTTTGATTAATCTTAACTATATGGTTATGGATTTTTTTATAGCCAAAAAAGCTGCCTTCCATTTGGAGTTAATTCCTTGAAATTGCTGCAGATTTAAAGAACTTTATTAAATTGAATCACTAGATTAATCTTTGAGTCAGCTCAGACGACTCTATCAATAATATATATCATTTATGGGTTTAAATATCATTAACAAAAGCTTAATACCCTCTGGAAGGGTATAGAAATAACGTCTTATTCTCTACAGCTCTACGCTACCCAAAGAGAACTTTAATTGTCTTAACTTAATTCTCTTAAAATTCTTATTATGTTTAGCCTATGTTTTAAGCCCTCCCCAACTTTATTTATTTAATTTAAGCCAAGTCTTAACAGTAAAAAGTTTTTAATCTTTAATAATCGTGGGAGCCCTTGGCTTGGCTCAACGCCAAGGCCCGTCCTTTTTATAAGAAGCTAACCAAAAATTATTGAATTTCTCGCTAAATTTACTTGGTATTAATATACATATACATAAATATATATATATGTATTATAAATGCATGTGTATATTGAGCCATATATTCAGAAGCGAGCGTTCAACCACATTGCGTATACGTAACGTAATTTATAACTGCCAACACACCCAGAAACATAGAAATATACACACATATTCAAAGGCGAAACTTTTTTTTGCGGCTAACACTCCCTCCAAAAGAAAAAAACACCAGCTGAAATGAATGGGCTTTCTTAAGGCACATTCTTCTCGGTTTCCTTTCAGTTTAACTCTCTGCCTGAGGGGTAGCTTATTAGTCTTATTATATTTATGTTTTATGCTCCTTATACCCATTGGAAAAGCTTGAACCACAGTATATTAGGGCATTTGCTGGAGTTCATCGATCTCGGGTACTATTAGAGCTAGAGATATGAAATTTGGTATGCAGATTACTCTAAGATAAAACTTATGAATTCTACTAAAAAATTTAGAATAGCTTCCACAGTTCAACCAGAAATCATAGAATTAAGCTTGAGTCGATTGAGCTCATTGATCTCGGGAACTATTAGACCTACAGATATGAAATTTGGTATATAGAATACTGCAGGATAACGCTTATCAATTCTATTGGGAGTTTAGAATAGGTTCCACAGTTCAACCATATATCAAAAAATTAACTTGAGTCGATTGAGCTCATCGATCTCGTAAACTATTAAAGCTAGAGTTATGAAATTTAGTATGCAGATTCCTGGAATACAAAGCTCTTCAATTAGATTAGGAATTTAGGAATAAATAAAAGGAATATCATTTAAATAAAAGTGATAAACAGCTGGTTGTAGAGTATCAGCAAGTCAAGCGGTCTTTGATTATTTGCCTTGCTGTTGACGTTGCGGTTCGCGAGGCTTGAAATTCAATTTTGAAACAAAGTTTTGCGTGCATTTGACGCGATGACAAGAACATATTTTTGTTTCAAATACAAAAATACAAAAAAGCCAAAAAAAAACAAGCCGAAAACATATAAAAATTCGCTGCAATCTATTTTTTGACTTTTAATAAAGCAACTTTTCCACAAACGGATTCATGGCAGAACTTTTCAAATATGATGGGTTCCTCTTGGCTCTGTTTCTGGCTCTGGTTCTGGCTCTGTTTTGCAAACAGGCAAACACTTATTAAGTGCCTGTGAACATGGTCGGTCACCAGAATGATTCTGCAAACAATTCCGATTCTCATTCCTTTCCCATGCCCGGCATAAGCCGACTGCTCTGCTCTCCTTCCCTTCTCTTCTCCTCTCTCCTGCTGCCTGTCTCGGCATAAAAACTTGTTCGACAGCATTTTTTTTTTTTTTACTTTGCTTTTTATATATTTTTGGTTATGGTATATGCCTGAGCCACTCGATATGGCAAACGTGTCGAAAAGGAGAATCACCAAACAGACCATAAAAGTTAAACAAGAATCGAAGCATTTTTTCGATGCACAACGCATTTTAGATGCCCTTTCAATAGGATATAATAATAAAATATATAAAATTAATTTAATTTTTACTATATAAACACATAAAATATCATTTCTCAAATATAATAAAATAAATTAAAGTCAAATATTCACTTATTTGAGCCCTATAAAGCCGCAACGCGTTGCTGAGGATTAAGGCGAATTCTCGGAAAGCAACCAGATCTGTCGAGCTTTCCTTTTTTTGGTTTACCTTTTTTCCACGCTTCGGCTTCAGATTCTCTTTCTTTTTGGAGAGGTTTTTGCTGTTGTTGTTGTTGTTGTTGTTTTCGCATCATATAATAAATGCATATTGGCGTGCCGTATGCCCAGTCACTGAGCAAATACAACACAAAATGAACATTGCAACAACTGCAACAGCCACAGCCACAGCAACAGCAACAACTCTGTGTCCAGTGGCTCCCGCGTTTTTCATATTCGCGTCTGCGATTTTCGGAGAAATATGAAAAAATATATAAACATAGAAGGCATAGTACACTGGCAGATACCCTGTAATTGAAGAGCATACTTTGAGTTAGGTGGGAAACGTTCCGCAAACCGTAACTATAGACAGAATTGTCAGAAGAAAAACACTTTTTAGAATAAAATATTTATTCATATTTACACATAGAGTCTTCTTGAATTAAAGAGTATATTTACCCTATAAGCACTCTCAATAAGTGTAGGGTATTAAAGCAAATAAAGAGACTGTTCAGCGCGCTGACTGACCGCCTGTTGAAGTGCGCTCAAAAGTTTGTATAGTAAATGCATTTGGATTTTAACTGATTGGAATCGAATAGTGTTATAATCCCTTTCCTTTTTCCCATAAAATATGTTTTCATTTATCAAATTGGAGTAAAAAAAATTGGAATATATATGCCTATTTTTTAAACTTTAATAAGTAATAATTTTATCAATAGAAGCTGCTAGCAACAAAGGGAGGATTATAGCGAATAAAAGGAAAAAAATTGAAATATTTTTGCAGAATTTTGAAAGGCTGCTAAAGTAATTGTTTCAAATAAAATTAAGTTATTGTTTTAATAGTTAAACTTTTACTGTTTCATTTGGTTTAAAATTGAGTAGAAATTTATGTAGCTTTCTTTTTGCAGATAGAATTTCCTATTGGAGTGAAATGTAAGTGTAAATTAATTCCAAAATCCCCTTTTCGATGCTTCGGAATTTGTTGCAATGAATTCAAAATTAAACGTTTGAAATTCAGTTTTGAGCCAAAAAGTATGCTAAATTCGCAACTCCAATTGGAACTACAACTGTGTCACCAATTTTACTAGCCAAATGGACAACACTGTCAGCTGCCATTTAGCCATTTCTGGCTTCTTTTTGTGGGGTGTTATGCCATATAAAATAAACGCGCACATAATTTAAAATTTACATTTTGAAAACATAAACATAATTTTTAATTGCACGCTGTGGAGTCGTTCAGCAGCTGCAATGATAATCGAGATGAGACGACGTGCTGCGTGTGAGTCCGGCAATTATTGCGCATACGCCACGTGTTTCACACGCCATTTTGTTTGTATATTTGAAATTATTGCCAACATCGCTTCCAGGATAATTAGACACGAGCAAACAAACACTCACACACACACGAACACACACACGTACAGGCACACACACAGACACAGCCACAGACACATTCACAGTGGGAACTGTCATGCATTTGACATTTGTATTTAACTGTTAACCGGTTGCGGTTCTGCGCCACAGGGGGCGCCACATTAGAGAACAAAACGGGAAAAGGCTTTAGATACACTTGGAAAAAAATATTTACAGTACGAATTTGCTCCTAAAAAGTAGAGAAGGATTAGCTTCTTGAACATAAAGTAAGGAAAATTAGAGCACAGAATTTCTCTATAAAAATACAAAATTTCGATCTCTTAGCTACTATCTAGAAATACTTCCGATTTGCTCATTCTAAAATTATATATGATTCTGACTTATAACAAAAAATGCTCATTTGTTAAATATGTCTGACTGTACTGGAAATAATCCTATTTTCAACAGTTTATGGATTAAAAAAACAGTCGAGTATTCAGAATTATATTCTTAGATTTTTAGCTTGAACTTTTAGCAAAGTTTTCAAAGAGTTTTCTACATTTTTCTCTGAGTGTACAAGCAATTCATTTAAATTTTACATGAGCAACCACACAGCAAACACACACAGACACACACCCACATACACACAGACACAAACACGTACACACACAGTCACACACACACACACACACACACAGAGTCAGAGTACGTAAAGTGAAAAACTTTTGACAGAGATTGTAGAAAGATGTGTGCCCTAAAAATTTAATTACTCTCCCATCTTTGTATCCAGGCAATAAAAATATTAAACTTTTCCAATTTATTTAATTAAGATTCACTTTAATTTGCGCCTTAAATGTCCCACCCAGTCCACCTGTTTATGAGCCTCAAAATTTCCAGGAATATGAGGGAAATATTCATCATTTGAGCCACAGGAACTTAAATTAAGTTTATAGCTTTTTCAAATGGGACAGCTGAGAGCGTGTAAGATGAATTTTTAAAAATCACATAACATTTTTAATAGTACTGTCTATGGCTCAAATTTAATTGAAACTAGGCGGCTTCTTTACCGGCCTTGCCCGTGTCATAAGATTATGAAAGATTAAGGTCATTTATTTCGTTTTTTAGAAATAAGTGCTTGGAAATAATGGGGGAACTTAAGAATATAAAACTTCTTTAAATTTCTATTCATTTTCATAAATTTTGATTAATTTTCTGGCTGAATTTACTCAAATTATTCGTGCCTCAGAGATCTATAAAATTCAGTTTATAGTAGATAATCTTTTACTTTATATAAGGAAGCTATACCGACAAATGTCGCCAAGGAATTCCATAAAATCTTTCAAAGTATTTATTTCTTTTTTCGCAGTTTTTCTCAGTTTTTCTTGACAGTTTTTCATCACATCCCATTCAGTTTTCTATAATGCTTGGATTTTCATATATTTTGAACTACTTTTGTAGCTTTTTGATACCCTAAACAACCTGACGAAAATGCGTCAAGCTCATTTCCTGTCATCTCATTCAATTTCTTGTCGTCTTTTCGTGACGTGCAGGCGAACGTGACCCGAGCACCCAATTTTCATAGTGCGAAAGTAAATTACAAAGTTTATCATGCAATAATTTTCCCTCTTTTTTCACATTTCCGTTTTCATTATGTTAAATTTCATAACAAAGATAATATAGTATGGGATTATACGGCTATATATATATAGGGTATATGGTATATGGTGTATAGTACGTGCTGTACGCAGTGACATTAATCATTTCTTTAGCTTGACGACGCTGAAGCTTCGGCTTTATAATTTTTGGGCAAGGCACTCGGCACTCGGCCTTATGCTGAGTCCCCTCCCTATTCAGCTACAATTTTTCATACAAAATGATGTCATTAAACAAAGAACTGTACAGAACTGACGACAATAATGAGCCCCGACCCGTCGACGCATCCTTGCAGGACGACTCCCCAGGCGGGAGCAGGGGGAACTGGGAGCAGGAGCTGCAACTGAAGGTACAACACAAAAATTGTGTGCGACTAAATCCCAAAACAATTTATATGAACCAAGCGAAACGACACGCCAACAACAGCAACAACAAAAATAATAATAAGAGAATTAACAACAACAAACAAACAATTTCTGGGCAGAGACAGAGACAGAGACAGAGAGAGAGAGAAAAATGACATAAACTTGGCAATACGGGAGAGGCCATACTGGGCCATGCTGCAAGTGGAACTGGTACTCGTACGAAAACTCGGATAATGAAGCAAGCGCTGCTATCCCCGCTAGTAAAGTTACTCCGAAATAGGTTACCCCCCTCGGTCTTCGCCTCAGCTTAACTCCAGCTGCAACTCAGAGAGAGAGAGAGAGTTTCCACACCCCTTTTATGCGAGGGTTGTTTCAGCAAATGATAGCTGCTTTTATAAGAAAAATAGCGTATTTCTTGAAGAAGAAGCCTAGCTATTCATAGAAATACCAAAAATCGAAAGTATACTAAAGCGAAAAATGAGAAAAATATATATAAAAAGACTTTGGAATCTTAAAAGCCGCCCCAAATCTAAATTAAAGATGAAATATTTGCCGAATTTTCTATAACAACTCTCGTCTGGGGGCCAGGCCAAAAAGTTGGCCAAAACGGATGCGTTAAGTTGAATGGCTATAAAAGCGTTGAATGATGTTGTGAACCAACAGGCAGAGGCGGAGGTGGAGAGGAAGGAGCAGGGGCAACAGTAGGGACGGCAGCACTTGATGAGGCTTGGCACACGGCGCATTATGTATGCAAGTCGGCTACGCAAAAACAAATACAGTGACACACACACACACACAAGCACACACATATATATATATATATATATATATACATATAAACTTATGCAGAGAGGGCCTCTCCCGGGCCCCAACATTTCCCGTATTCATTTGGAGCCTCAACTTGAATCACGAGGCGCAAACATTTAGTCAACCAGCCCAGGGGTGTAGTTGCAGGGGGGCGGGAGTGGGGGTTAAACCGGCGATGACGTTGAATGACGACGAATTTTGAATACGAATTTCATTATAGCCAGCACTCAATTATTCAGTAATCTAGTTGCGACAGTCCAGGAATGGGGTTTCAGTAGGGCGTGAGGCGCGAGAGGGGAGGATTACCCCGCCCTTCTTCCGTACCTCCTCCACTCCACCATTTTGTTGTTGTTGTTTGTTGTTGTTGCGAGCATTTTGAAATGTTAACAAAATGTTGCAGTTTGAGCTTCGCACAGCTAATTAACGTGCTTATTTCCAGTTGTTGTTCGTTCGTTCCAATGGATATCTCTACACTCAGAAAAATTCTTGCGAAATTAAATCAAGTTTTTCAATAATTTAAAATTTTTTTTGTATAGTTTTTAAAATAATATTCAATGTTTTTTTTGTAACTAAAATCTTACTAAGATATTTGGTTTTATTTTATTTTTTTATCAATAAATTTAAATTTTTTATATATTTTTTTTAAATAATATTCTATGTTTTTTTAGTAACTAAAATCCTACCAAGGTCATGGATTTATTTATTATTTTTTTTTATCAATAAATTCAAATTTGTATGTATATATTTTTAAAAATTTCCAATAATATTTAATTTTTTATTTTTTTTGTACTCAAATTCTATCAAGATCATGGCTTTATTTTTCTTTTTTTCTTATAGTTGTTATGTTACTTTCAAGAATTGAAAGAATAATTTTTTGTTCTGAATTTGAGAACATCAAAGTTATTTCAAAATTTATTGAACTTAAAATTCATACTTAATTATATACTTACTTTTTTTCTCACACATTTATTCCTGCTTGAAATGAGTGAGTCTTATATTAAACTAAGTAAATATTTTGAAAATTTATATATTTTTAACGATTTACGATTTCTGTTTGATTTGTAAATATTTTCTACTTAATTTAAGTCTGTTCTGACTTAATTCAAGCCCTTTGCCAGACACCATTTTTTTGTATTATTATTTTATGCCAAACTTTGAGACTTTTTTTAATTAGGGCATCCTTTTTTGTCTACACTCGTATTTTCTCTGAGTGTATAAAGCGTAGCACTTATATGAGTCGAGCATAAAACACAAATTGCCGCATTGGTTGACAACGCGCGAGCTGCCACGTCACGACCCGCACAAATTGCCAATTCTTTTGAATTTTGATGACATTTTTCCTGCTGTTGTTGCCTCAAGTTGTTGTTTATTCTTCTCGTTGCTGTTGTTGTTGTTGTTGTTGTTGTTGTTATTATTATAGCTATGTTACCATTTTTGGTTTAGCTTTGGCTTACAGAGGGGGTCAGAGGGGGGGCAAAGGGGCAGCCGAGCAGCCGTTAGTTGCCGCTAGTAATTATAATTATGCATGTGTACACTAATTAATTATGCATGCGCCATCTGAACTTCGAGCCCATTTTGCTACCAACTGGATAATAAATAAGGGTTTAGGGGCAGCAGTGGGGGTAACTGGGCGGGTACTTAATGCTGTATCATCACAGTTTATTGAGGCTTGCAGCCAGAAGGGCTCTCAATTGTGTTTGAAACTCTAAGCGCATGGATAACGAATAAAAACATTATTTAAACTAATGAGTACTTCTCGGATAAGCACTATATTATTTAAAAAAGAAATACTCAATTTATTATATAGTTCAGGTAATCTTTCTGCCTGGAAAATGCTTTCAAAAATGCTCCAAAAGTCAGAAGAAAAGATGCGAATTTTATATGATTTTTGATTGGTATTAAAGTTTATTGTTTAACAAGCTTAACTCCAAAATTATTTAATTTAAATAATTTTTATTTTATAAACTATAAAATGAATTCCACTAAAATGTTTGAAGCCTACTTTTTGGAGTTGTATTGAATGAGAAACCCCAAGTTAATCTCAAAGGAAAACTCATTAATATTTTGCAGTCTTTTCTCTATATTCTGCTTGGTTTTTTATATTTTTTGTAGAGCTCAGAGATCCCTTCACCTCATCCAATTATTATTATGTAAAAGGCAAAGCTCTTACCCCCTAAATGCTCTGTTTATCTAGCAAAGCTTTCCCTCTTAGTTTTGCTTACCTATTTAAATGCGATTTATTTATGGATAACACGCAAGAACGTTCCAAATTTATGAATCTTAATTTCAGCTCCATCTCTCTCTTTCCCTGTCTGCTGCGTACACATTTCCACTGAGAATATCTTGAATTTCTTGCTTTTCCTTCTCCATTTTCCCCATTTTCTCCATTTTGCCATTTTCCTGAATATGCGAATGCAAATTATTGCAAATAATATGAGAAAACAGACTGCATTTCTCTGCTCTGCTCCACTGCGAACTACCCGTAATAAAGCGATAAACAGTGCAAAGGGCAAATAATAATAATGCATATAAATAATATGCATGTGCCATAAAAAAAAGATACAAAATACCAGATACAAGATACGAGGTACGAGCTACGAGGAGTACTCCAGCGCTCTCAGCGAGGTGTAAAAATTGGAATTATTCGCAATTTAATGGCAAAAATTTATGAAGCTATTTAATAAATATTTTAAATATTTAAGCAGCTGAACTGCAGAAATCCGGTTCAGTTCTTTATATATTTCAATCCCTTTTTTGAAGTTTTTGATATACCCCTTAAATATTGGTATTAGAATGGAATAGTAGACTACTCCAGGAACTCTAGTTCTTCGTCTTTGAATGGAGTTTTTCAGTTCAATGAATTCCAGTGCATAACTAAAGCATGCGTCTCACCTTAATTCAGGGTATTTTTTATTCTTACAGCTTTTTTTTATATAATTTTTTGTATTTTTGATGTAACTAATTTGTGAAGTCATCGCTAAGTAGAAATAAGTTTATAACTTTGCACTAACATAAACTTTGCTTGCTTTGGAAAGTTCAAAGGGAAAACTTTTTCGCTGTTTTCCCTTTAAACATTCATCTGGACTTTGTCAACTGTCACGTTTTCATGGCATCGGCTGTTTCTTGTTGTCATTTTGTCGCTGCGGCAGTCGGAAAAGTCTTTGGAAAAACTGTGGAAAAACTCAACTCTCCATTCAACAAAACTCTCTGGTTTTTGTGTGTAGCTTTCGCTGCTGACATGTCTGACAAATGACATTGGTAATTGGTGCTAACAATTGTCAAATGTCGCATGTTGCATGCCAAAAATCAACCAACCCTCACTCAAAATGTGAGTATATTTCTCTATATATTGCGTATACGACTGGTGATTTTTCAAGTCGACAAAAAAATGATAAACTAACCAAGTATTAAAAGCAAATAAGCTATAAATTGTGCTGACAATTGAAAGTCCTTTGTCCTCTTCGTAAGCTGATACCCAGTAAAGTCTTAGGCGCAAAGGTATATTGGTTTTTATGCCCTTGCTGAGGGTATTATTATTGTCACAAATTACAAAATATTTGGCACCGAAATTAAAAAAATATTTTATTAAAACAACAAATTATTTGCTAGTTAAACTAATATAGAAATCATTAAATTTAGGTACCCTTTAAAAAATACTCTACTAATTTGCACTTAATTTGAGTAAATTTTCACATTTTTTTTGTACAATTTTGTTCAATTTATTTGGCCTTTTTACATGATTTTATTTGAATTTACGTATCAATTTCCATCTTTTTTATTTACTTTAACGCTATATAATTTCATTTATATGATGAATTTTATTTTTTTTTTTTCATTTTATTGTCCATTCGGTGGCCATTTAGCTGACCGCAGCCGCAGTTTTTTCAGCACCTCCCGAAATACATTTAAAGTTAAAAATCCATGAAACAGAATAAACCAAAAATTGAAATGATCAAAAGAATCAGAAAAAGACAACAAAAAAAAAAGAAAAAAAAATGGAAAAACCCTTTTCACACAATTTCTGTGGTTTTTCATTTCCAACTGCGGAAATTGTAATTTAAAACTCTGCAGTTTCTGACATTGTTTTAGTTACAACGATATTATTATTATTATTGTTGTTGTTGTTGTTTTTGTTTGGGATTTGGATTGACATATGTATTTAATTTCATTAAAAAGCTTTTTGCATTGTCAACAGCCCTGAAAAGTTCATAGAAACAGCCAACAAAATGCACTAAAAGATATGCAATTCGCATTCAAACAAAGCGCTAATCAACAAAACTGCAGACAAAACATAAAAAAACAATTCAAAACTTTTCAGAACAATGTGAAATATTTTAATAAAATAAATACCTGACACAGCTGGAAATAATACTAAATTTTTTAATAAAAAACTGGCTAGTAAAAGGCTATCTTCGACTCGCCGAAGATTATGTACACTTTTTGTTTATGTGATTCAACAAAATCTAACTTATAAATTTGTTCAAGATACTTTGAAAATTAAAATATAACTTTTGAACAGTTTGTTCCTATGGGCGCTATATGATATAGTTGTCCGATCCGGCTGATTCCGACGTATGTGCTGCCTGCAGCATAAAGAAAGCTGCATACCAAATTTCATTCACCTAGCTCAAAAACTGATAGACGAGACAAATACCCTCTGCAAGGGAATAAAAAACTAGTTAGGAAATTCTAGCCAGATTATATACACCTGGATTGTTCCTTTTAAAATTCAGAATTGAAAATAAGTGAATCATAGTTAAAGAGAATTTTCTGCAAATATTCTAAATATTATCCAAACTGTGGCATATTTATTTCTAAATATATTTATATTCATAGTGCCGCATAATCCCTCAGTGACAACGCTGCTCTGTCGGATTTCGACATGAAAATTCTTTCGAGATTATCTCAAATCAAATTGCAACCCACACACAAAAAAAGAAGAGAAAAGAAAAGAAAAGAAACAAATACGAAAAACTTTCTTGACTCACCTCAATCAAATTTGGAATGGATGCCATCTCAAGATGACCCCAAAAAACGGAAAAAAAGAGAAGCGTTTTTTCTATTAATAGGCAGCTACAAAGTATAGCGGTAAATTGTGTGTCACCGCAGACCATGCCCACTTCTTCAACGCCCACTTAATGCCAGTCTTCGTCTGCGTCTTCTACAAAGTAGAACCCGTTGTGGATGCTGCTGCTTTGCCTTGTTTCAGAGCAATTTTCTTCTATCTGTATTGAGCATTTTTTCTAGCCCAAGTAAGTAGTTGAGCATCTTTCGTATATCCACCACCACCCCCTTCCCCCCTGCCACTAACCCACCTTCGCGCTACGCCCCTCCAGTTTAGCCCCCCTTTTCCCCCTCTCGCTGCGTGCGAGTGCGGCGTATGTCACCAAATGTCATTGACACGATTTTCTTTATGCTGCATTTTTTCTTACCAACACCGCAACCAGTGGCTTGGGAATATATGTTTTTAGAAGGGTTCAAGAGGAAATTTTCTATATTTTCTAAATTTACAATATAATATAGCTGCCATAGGAACAATTTGTTCAAAAGTTGCTTTAAAGAAATCTTTTTTGTTTCTCTTATTAGCGTAATGAAATTTTTAAGTTAGACGAAAAATTTTGCTTTCTAATCAAGATCGGATTACTATATCATATAGCTGCCATAGGAACAATATGTCAAAATAAATATATTTGCCAATTTTCAAATGGTTATTCCAAAAAATAAACTCTCTTAATAGAATTTTATCTTCCAATTAAGGAAATGGTAGAGTGTTTGCTACTTGGAGCGGAATTTACCTTAAAATCCCCATTCTTACGCCACTGAGAACATCGTGTAAGCATTATTACATACATATACATATATACATACATATTTATATATATAGTATATATATCTGACTATATCTGTGCCGACGTTTTACACGCCGTTTACTTTGTGCTGGGCCACCTCAGCGTTTTTATTTTCTCACTGTTTGACTTGCGTGTGTTTTTCTCTTGCGTTTTCTGTTCTGTTCTGTGTTTTTTTTTTACGTTTTCCCATTCAGAGATAGCAAAGAGAAAAGTGTAAGAGAGAGGAGGAAACGGGGGGAAAACACAACATGCGAGTAGATTGTTATCAGTGTTTGGGAAAAGTACCGACACATTTCCCGTAATGAGCGGCAAATGATAAAACTACCAAACTAAATTTGTGGCGAGTTTGGAAAATTATTGAACCACATTTTGGGTGGAAGCAGCAGCAGAGGCAGCAGCGGCGGCAAATTAACTGTAGGCAAATTGCAGACAGCAACAGCTATCAATCAATCAATCAGTCAGTCAATCAGACAGTTAGTCAGACAGTCAGTCAGTCAGTCAGTCAGTGCATCGGATTCAGAGTCAATCACTCAATGGAGTCATTTGGTCATTTCAAGCAAATTAAAACCAAATATTTGATTTGCATTTCATTGGCCTGCAGCTAAATGCACAAACTGCAACTATACGAATATTAATGTGTTTATATATATATATATATATTCCTATATATGCATATATATTAGTATATATATTACATATAAAATGTGATCAACCATTTGTGCCTCACACTTTGTTGATGCTGCCCCCGGGCCAAATAATCTGTGCTACAATGAGCCAACAAACAGATGGCTTACTAAATTCTGCTACAATTTAACCATTTAAATATGGTTTATTAAAAGAAAACATTTCAAAATGTTAATATAGAAAATTATGATTTAGTTTCTTCAAAAGAAAATATGTTAAATATTTAAATTTTAAAAAATATTATTGAAGAAAAAAATGAATTAAAAATAAAACTAATAAGGAAAGTTTATCTTAGGCCTGCCGAAGATTGCTTAGCCTTGCAGATTAGAGTAAATATTTGTATCAATTTATTTATATTTATATTGACCGATTGTTCCTATGACTACTATATATTATAGTAAACCGATCTATTAATATTTAGTATGAATTTGGAAAACAAACTCTTGATTGTTCCTTCAAGTTAAATTAAACCCAAAAGTTTTCCATACTTCTACTTCTAGACTGATTGTACCTTTCTCAGAGAGCTATAATATATAGTAATCTGATCAGATTCCGCAGTCTGTTAGACTATTTTATACATAAACAGACGAAGAGCAATATACATTTTTTATGAGTTCGGAGAGCCCTTCTTCAATGTATTACACATTTCGTGATAAAATCATAATAAACTCTGCCACAAATCAATAAAAACAATTAAAGAAAAATAAAGGTTCCCAAGAAGTTATTAAGTAAACCGTACCAAAAGCTATCCCACACCTTACAAAACGCGAACCGAACCTTTTTTTATACTTTTAGAGCTGGGCTGCGAGCAACTAAACCGGTTCGTTTGAAGTTTTTGTAGCTCTTTCATTCTGAATCTTTCCCACTTAGTATCCATTCAGAATTCAAAACATTTACCTTTCAAAAATGGATTGGTGAGAGACTGAATATAAATTAATTGAATTAATTTAAAATAGATTTAAAAATAAATTAAATTTCCAACCCAACCCACCATACACTTTTCCACACTTCTTTCTCTAGTCTTCCCTAGTCAAAGCTTCTCTAAAACCTTATAGTTTATCAGCCAGGCTGAAACCATAGTTTTTCCTTTAGTAAAATGGAAAATATATATAGATTTTCCTATAATGCAATCATAGCACGTCGTAGTGCGTTCATCTATCAAATTCCATATTGTAATTGCATTTTATAATAATTCAGTCAAATAAATATGAAACAAAATAAAAAAAGGGATATAAAAAATGCACAGCAGCTACAAATTGGTGCGCGGTTCTCACTTAATTAATGAAGATTAACCAACTTAATAATGTTTAATATTTGATCCGATGCTTGATTCAGCGTTTTATTGCGTTTGCTTTATTAATTCATAAAATTAATTAATTATTCACAATAAATTCGATTTACACTGCTCATTTTCATATTTTTTAAAGCAGATTTCCTTTTTTGATTGCATAAAAACTTAAAATGATAAATACATTAAATTTGTGGCAAAAAAAAAAAACAATTGAATCGATTAAATTTATTAAACGAAACGTGTTAAATTGATTGTATAACACAGATTGTTAGAAGCTATGCTAAAAAAACTCAAAAGGAAGAGCTTTAAAGACTTTAATTTATTTCTTCAGTCTGAAAAGCATTTAAATATCGTTCCTACTTTGATAAGCTTCAATGCGATATTTTGAATAATTACACTAGGTATAACTTAATGTATATCAGTTTGTATATCAGTTTGTATAGCAGTATGTATAACGCTTTTAGCAACTGTATTTCAAATCCTAACTTAGGTCACGTAAGCTAATCCATCCCTTGAACTTGAAGAACCTATAAAAAATAACGTATGTGTATAACAGTTTACTTATTCTTCCATTACTGGCTTCTTATCCACAATCTCCTGTAGATATAATTTAGTGTATAAAAGTTTTTATACAGTTTATATAACAGTTCGTATAAGAGTTTATATACCAGTTTTGGTAACATTATTTGAAATCCTAACTCTGCTCACTTAAGCTAATTCACCCTTTCAAGTCGAAGAACCTAAAAAAAATAGTTTTTTATGACAGTTTAATTCTTGTCCTTCTACTTATCTTGCTTCTATTCCAAAATCTACTGTAGATTCCGGATATATTCGTTTGTATAACAGTTTATATAACAGCTCGTTTTACAGTTTGTATACCAGTTCTGGTAAAATTATCTCAAAGCCTAACTTGGGTCACTTAAGCTTATTCATCCCTTCATTCGTATTACCCTCATTACCCTATTCGTATAACAGTCAAGACATTACTTGCTCCTTATCCAAAATCTACTTTAGATTCCGGCTGTTCTCATTCGGGTGTGTCCTATTTAGGGTAACGTGAATGGTTTGGACGTTGAATTAGAGCTCAGCAGAAAGCGCAGAGTCTGCAGACAATTGTCGAACTCCATCTCAATACACAAATGTATATACAAATATTTGGCTATGTATGTGGGGTTGTATGTGGGAATGTATGTGTATATATCATGGGTCTGTGAAATGTTTTGCATGTTTACTCATGTATTTCCATTCCGTGTGACATAAATCACGCACACGACACAAGAACAGAACAGAACAGAATAGAACACAGCACAACACGATACGATGCGATGCGATGCGATGCGATGTGAGGCCCAAGGCACAAAAGAGAAATTCCGAATAGCAGCGGGTGGCGAGGAGGCCGGTAATACTTAGTGGGCGTCACCTTTACCAGTTAAAGCAATAGGGGGCGCCCACGTGGAGCGTTCCCATTTCCATTTAACATTCCCCATTCCCATTTACCATTTGCGATCCACAAAAACCAACAGTCGCAGCAACGGAAATGTCACGCTGCATTTTTCAATGAGTGCGTTGATTATTCCAACAACCTTCAACTGAACGCGTCGGGTAGCTAACCAGTTCAGCCCCTCCACCAGCCCACCACCCGCTCGCCGTCGGCAAGGAATCTCCAAGGAATCACGCTCCCAATCACCTTCGCTGGCAAAGAAAGCAAATGAAACAATGCATCAGAAATTAATTAAAATGCCAGTCGCGACAGCTTGTCAATTCGAAATATTTGCAATTTTCGACTTGTAAATGGGATATATTTTTTACTCTATTGATAGGGCTGCTATCATATTGAAATTTAGTATTTAAATGATATGAGATTGATTCAGAATCTAAGAGAAGGAGTTGAAAGAAATCTCAACAGTTCGAGCTGTGAATCGATCCTTCTAAGGACTCCAGCTTCTACTTATTTCCAGTTATTTCTTCGCTTCGTAATACAATTTATAATTAATCCCGAGTCCTTTTGAACAGATAAAACCTTTCTCTATCAACACCTTTAGGGCATTAACACTTCGGCTTAATAACTGAAAACTCCTTGGGGATTTCCTTGAGTTTGCACTCGACTCTCATTTTGCATTTACTCCTGTCATTTACGAGCTGTGAGTATATTAATTTTGCATTTATTCCAATCAAAGTCTTCTTCTGAGCTGTGCCAGAGATAGCAGAGAGTATTTTTCCCATTTCTCCTGACATTGATTGATGTGGCGAGCATGTCGAAGCACGTAAAGCAACGTAAATTTAAATCAACTGCAGCTCTCTTAATTTGAATACACTCGGCTCGTACGTGGAGTATTTGGCCATAACCTGATATAATCCAGTTTGCAAATAACTTGGGGCAATTTCCTTTTGGAGCCAGTTGGGCCGTGACAAACTTAACCCACAGCTCATTTGAGACCTTTGGCTTGTCTCTGGCAAATCATGGGAAATCCTGAATCCTGAAGCCTGAATCCTGAGAAATACAATTTCATGGAGCTTTGGCTCAATTAACTAACAGGTAGGCTCTCTGGCCCACCTCAGGCACTTTATCAGCTAATCCTGCACTCGGCACTTGGAATTTAATTATAGCCAAAGCTAAATTGATGTAAGTAGCTTGGCATTTAGTTGCATGAACCGGTTCGCAAACCGTTACAGCCTCAACTCCTACTCTTGTGCGGTAAATCTAATCATCAAATCACGACCATAACCCCCAGAGAAACTCATAAGAGAAACTGAAACTGAGCTGAGCTGAGCTGCCGCTAATTCAATTAGCGCCCTCGAAATGGAACCTCGCATTACAAGTCGAAATTAGAATTAGACTTGAAGTCTCAACTTCCCTCCGGGCACTCTTCCTCTCTCTTCGCCTCATCCTTCTTTTCCTCCGGTTCTTGTAATTGGTTATAATGTGTACATAAATCAAAGGCGTTATTCGTGGGCGTGAGGGGCTGGGAGAGTCTGTTACCAAAGCTGTTGCGCCCATATAATAGATAAAATTTCTCACAATTACACTAGCCAACAAAATGTTGAGTAGAAAAGCTGAAGGAGAGGGAACATCATTCTGATTCTACTGATTTTCAAGCTGATCTGCAATGCCAATCTAGCTATAGTTCCATTCAAACTTTTAACACTATAAATTTCATAATTAAAGATCAATCAAAATCAACCAAAATAAAATAAAGATATAAATTTATAGGCTTTTATTCTGTGGGAATTCAAGGAGTTAACGAAAACTGAACCTTTTTGGAATAAAAATAATAAAATAATTCATATTTTTTTCGTTTTGTTTTCTTACTCATATCAAACAGCAGCCTGTAGGACAGTGTAGAGTGAGTGGTTCGTAGTAGTGAAATGCAAATTCAAATGCATGCAAATGCCTGCAACTGCTAATAATGGGCATTATCATTATGCTGATGGGGCAACTTGGTTACAGTGGTGAAAGAGGAGGCAGGGAGTGGGTGGTGAATGGAGGAGGGGAAGAGAGGCAGTCACTTGGGCTTGGGCTTGGGGTTGCTGTTGCACACGCACACACACAGACACACAGACACACAGACATAAAGGCAGATGGTAGATAAATCGCTTGGTGGCAACGCTCCGTCTGTCCGTCTGCCTGCTGTCTGCTACTGTCTGACATGCATTTCTCATGATGCGAAATTTTGTTCACTTGACATTTTGACATTTGGCAGCTGGCGCCAAAAATTAACGCGGCATCAGCTGAAAGGGTGGAAAAGCGGGTAGGAAAAATACTGGTAAAATGGCTGGAAAATAGTTGCACTACACTCTGAAAAATAGTAGTGAAAAACTTAAAAATTTATACTTTATTTTTAAAATGTTGTGGAGTGCATTTTTAGGGATAATCCACTGTTGATAACATGTCAAAAAGGAAGAGCTATTTATAGAATTTTCTTCAAGTGTATCCCCTAATAGATTGTGTTTAAAAAAGAAAGTAAAGCCACTGAACTAAGCTAAAGAATGGCAGACAAACTGAAGCTGTTAACTGACTGCCAAACGCACTAATTCATCATGTTCGACAGTTATTATTGTTGACAATTTGACATGCAATGGGCGGGGCTGGGCGTGGCTGTTGGGGGGAGGGGGTGTGCGTCAGGAAAATTGCATCAGAGCACCAAACAATGCACAATGCACTCAGCCATGTATTAAATTCTATGAGGTTATCTGGACATGAAGACTTAATTGAAAGATAGCCACATTCCCTCTGCTACTTCAACGAGCTTTGCCAGTAGAGAATGGAGCCAGCAATTTAAATAAAATATGAGTGAAAGTGGGCAAAGGAAGTGAAAGGATGCGAACGAGAAATAAATACTAGTGCTGCTAGCTGTCGATTATAGGAAGGGTGCCGAGTAATATTTCTCTTAAAAACCCTCTATAAATCATACTATAAAAATAAAAGGACTTTAAGTTATAGATCGCCTTGCACAATTATTTTTGTGGACTTCAGCCAAAGTATATTTTATTTATTGTCATGGAATATATTAGAAGGCGATAAATAAGCTAATTTTCTGCCTCTTGCCTTTTCCTTCTGCATAAAAAAGGCTAAATAGCCAGCACCGATAGCTACTCCAAAAATCAATTTCTCGAACTATATAGAAAAGCTGGCCAACAGCTCATTGAAACCGTCTGCCTGAACACTTGATGAAATTGGGACGAAAATGATTTACAAGAGCTGTATAAAATCTGTCTGAGTTGAGGATAGTGGAAGAGGATAGGAAGCTAAACCAAAACTAAAGCGCATGTCAAAATCAGACTTAAAGAAGGGAGAACAGCAGCAAGAATAGATAATGCATGTGACATATGTATAACAAAGAGACCCCAGCCACAAGACAACAACAAAAGGCTGCCCCAGACAGGCCAAGGAGCAACAACAACAACTTGAAAATGAGCACGATTTATTGTTTTTTTTTCTAGAAGAGCTTCGTATCGAAGTCAAGCGGGCACTTTGCTGCTTCTTTTATGCTTTATTCTATTAAAAGATAAAAATCAAATCAAAAGCGAAAAGCGTAATATAAAAAAATAAATATTTATGCAGAAACTGTAGCATACTTTGCAGCGTTTACAGAATTAATTCATTACCAGCCAATCAGAGCGTTATTAAAGCCATTGTAAGACTACTGAAAGAGCTGATAAAAGGGCAATTGATGGCCTGTTGAAAGCGAAAAGGGAAGACTATAAAATATGATGGAAAATGCATAGAAAGTGGTTAGAATGTAACCCTTCCACTTACAACAAATTGACTTTTCAATGTGTTTTCTTTCTTCCTTTACAAAAGAGTATTTATTATACAAACTAATCCTTAGATACTTCAATGAAATCAATCTTTTTGTTTATTAAATTTGCTATTAAAAAAAGTAGTACAGACTTTTAATTGATAATTGTGGAATATATTTCAATTTGAATCTTATATGTGTGCCTTATTTAAGTACAGAATTCTTTTATTTTTCTTTGAGTGCAAACAATCATAAAGAAGCCAAGAGAATCACTTCAAATAGTCAATTAGTTCAAGTGTGGACAATTTTCAGGTCACGCAGAGGCTGATAAAAGTTTGCTATCCTTGCGGATAGTGTTAATTTTTGATAGGTAAACATGAGTAGCTACTCATATGAGCAAAGATACTCAAACTCGTAGCACAGTGTGTGTGTGTGAGTGTTTATTTAAAGGGTAGAAGAGTCACACAACTCAAACAATCTTTCACATTCAATCTCACTGAAGAGACAACTCTTGACTGAACTCTCTAAATCTTAGTCAGAACTTGATTTTCCCAGCTGCGAGTGCAAGAGGTATACTCAAACTTTATTCACATTTCGTTTGCTTGCACTCACTCGTATGCACTCATAAATCTGTGGGGCAGTTAGAAGAAGAACTTCTTCAAAAAAGGTTCAGCAAAAAGAATTGTCCTGCCAGTCAACGTGACGTATGAGCAATTTGAGTACTTAATTTAAAGACGCCTTCATAAACAGGATGCAAACATTTTATGGAAATGGTTAGACAGATGCTCCCATTTTCCCCATTTTCCGAATTTTCACCCATTTCAATTAAGCTGCATCCTTTTGGAAAATCTTTCAGACAATTAGCTCAGACCATGAATTATGAGTTGGCTTTCATAAGTAAATCATGGTCAGCGTCGTTGGTCATAAAATAATTTAAAATAATAGCACCAAAGCAGCCAGAAACAAATAAGGGTACTGTCTACGTCCGCCAATTTATAGACTAGCAGATACTCTGTAAAGTGGGAAAATTGAAAATCTCCTTTCTAATTTCGATCATTTCTGTTTGCAAATTACATGAGAAAACCAAAAACGTAGACTACAATAGACACTGAAATAATATATGATAAATCCTTTTTAATCCTTCTCTGGTATAGCCAGACCCAGCTAGCTCTACTTTTCAGGGTATAATTAAAAAGAACTGGAAAGAAGAAAAAACTGAGTCCAGTGTTCGGTGCGCTGCAGGCACAGCACACACATGTGTAGTTAACTGGCTGTGTGCCTGGGCCAGCTTATGCTATGAAACTTTTGTGCTTCATTTCCGTTTCCGCCTGCACACACACACACACACACATAGAACTACACACAAATGCAGGCAAGTCAAAGGCTAAGAAGCAGCAGAGAAGCAGAGAGGAGAACAGAGAATATGAACAAGTTAGAATGCAAAAGTTAAGCTTATACGACTAAAAAATACTCTACGAAAGTTAAGCTTATACGACTAAAAAATACTCTGCAAGCGGCTCTCTAAATACATAAAAATATACATAAAAAAAGAAGGGCGCTCGGGGCGTATGATGAATAATTTCTTTAATAACTCTTCTGTTTATTACCCGATCATTTTAAAATTTTCTGAGTTCGCTTATGCCTTATTTTTTACATATTTAGTATACTCTCTTTTCGCCCATTGTATGGAAAGCATATGCATAATGGCAAACGTGCCGAAAGCCAAAACTATACGCCCTTCCTCCACCCAAAAGACAATGGGCGTGGCAAACTGCAGCTCGTTTGTTTTGACTTTCAATTGGGAAAGCTGTTGCTCCTGGCAGCGTACCCTGCTCCTCTCTGACTGCCTCTGACTGCCGTACTGCCAGACTGGCAGACTGTCTGACTGCCTTCTGTTTCCTGTATCCTTGCTGACTCCTGACTCCGACACACGACTCCTTTCTGGCTTTTGCCTTGCTTCAAACTTTGGCCATTCGTTATGTGCCTTTTGGAAATATAATAAAGACAGCCACTGGGCACATAATGCATTTTCCTTGTTTACATAAATATTTGCACAATATGAAAAGGACTACAGGATGTTAGTCCACTGCGCTAGGCAAAAAAGAATCTCGATAATAAAAAAAATAAGCACCAGAAGCATAGCTCACTTTAGTGGAGAATTTTTCCGAGAATATTCAGGTGTTATTAGAATAGAAAAATGTAGCTTACTATTTGAACATTATTTTGACAGTATTTACTTGTATTTCGATACCCTTACAGAGGGTATTATAACTTATAAATAGGAAGGATTTCTCCTCCAAAGTTTTCCTTTTTTTTTTTTAATTTTCTGCTTTGCTTATGTGCTCGTCTCTAACTTGTGTTATTGTCCTTTTATTTGTTCTTCTCCATGTCCTTTCTGCTTGGTCTGCTTATCAATTGCAACTGTCTCGTCTCGTTTATCCTGTTGTCTGGCCCAGATAAGTCCAAGTTTTTCCAACTGTAATATACATATGTATATGTGTGTGTGTGTACTACCAAAAGAGAGCTAAGCAAATGTTGTTGGCCTTCTTGTCGTAGGTCGTAGACTGAATATTTATCAGAATCTTTTGTTAGGGACAGCAGCAACGAGAGAAACAAGTTAAGAGCACAAAATGGGAAAAGTTATATTTTTGCCTTGATTAGTTGGGGCTGAGGGACAGCTGCCCCCTCCCAGCAGATTAGGCAGATGACAGCTGGAAAAATAAGTAAAGAAACATAAATAAATAAATGGCCAAGCGAAGTGAAAGTGAAAATGAAAGTTGTCTTAAATAAATTAGAAATGGGTAGCCAAATGACCTGAGGACATTAATTGTAGAAAACTTTTTAAATAACTTATAAACTGTAGACAGACATCAACTGAAGAGAAGTGCTAAATACATTAGGCTTAATACAATAATGGGGCTAAAAAGGCAAATAAACTTGGTCGAAATTGTAAGATTTATATATTTTTTAAAAGGGAAAATTTTCTTGTATTTTTAGTTGTATTTTTTCATAGACATTTATCTAATTAAAAATTTCTTCTTGTTTTTTATTGCAGCAATTCTGGAAGCAAATCTAACCAGTCCCAAGGAAAAGTAAACAAATATAAAAGGTAAGTTTAAAAATCTATTTAATTTCTTTCAGGCTTTCTCTGATTTGATGGACTCCTCTACTTGTTTGTTGGCCCATTCCAGAGGTATAAAACTTCGAGTTTCTCCCTGAATTAATACAAAAACTGAAGTTTCCTAAAACAATATTTGTTATATGAGTTTTTTGGACACATGACTATCCCAGTCCGCTACTGTGTTGCACTTTCAATTATCCAGCTCCTCGGGGGTTTAAGCAACCATGTCAACTGCGTGCACCACTTACTATTCTCAGCAGTAAGAATGGTAGAGAAGAAGAATGGTAGAGAAATGGGGAAATGCTCATGAAAAGTAGTAGAGGAAAACTGCAGCTCAAAGTCATTTTCAGTGTTTGGTTTCCACATCCGCAGTTCCAATTACGAGTACGTTCTGTGGTCGCGAAACTCTGAGGAGATTGCTTCAAAAATCTCTCTCTCTCTCCTTCGCTTTCTCTTTCTGTTTTGGTAGGGGAGCGGGGGGTGGATGGGACTTGAGTCTTTCCAGGCAGAGCCTTAACCCACATTGCAAACACAAATAAAGCAAAGTCAGTCTCAATGATTTAATTACGCAAACATTTAGCTTGAAGCTTGAGCTGAGAGAGCCTGAGAGGGGGAATATGTCATAACAAATATATATATATTTATATATAAAACTGCAAGTTGTGCCACTTGAGTTGCAAGTTGCTCATACGCCCCGTTGACTGCCTGCAAGGCAGCTGTTTCTCTATGGAGAATTCAAGCAGCGAATGCTCCGCCCCGCTTCCTTCAACCAAAAAATGCAATTCAAGCAATTTTCAATTTTCGTTTTCATGCAGCCTGCCAAGGCACAAGTTTCCTGAGTAGCAGAACAGCCCCTCTCTTAACTGGTCTACCCTTAACTCTTCCAAAACCCAACCCAACCCAACTTTTAGCCCATAAGCCTGCTTTACATCAAATTGAAAAAGCAAACTTGTCGCGCTAAAAATTTTTATCATTCCGCAGGTCTACTGCCAATTTTTTGCTTACAATCCCTCAGCTACCAAACTCAGCTACACTCAGCAAAAAAAGGGCGTTCCAAATAATAATTTTTATTGGAAATGCTTACAGAAAGAAAGACATAAAAAGTTCTATTAACAATTCTGAAATTGTAGTTTTCTGGAGTCTTAAACCAAGTTCGTTTCTTGACTTAAAATACATATTAAAAATATTTTAAATATCTCTTGAAAATATTAAAAATATTCTTCAAGTTTGCATTTTCAATTTATAAATTCTTCGTATTGAAACAAATCTATTTTTGGCTTATTCAAAGACTTTTTTAGACTAAAACCAAGTCGATTTCAGCGTGATTTTTGTGCTTTTCATAACTTTTATTTACTTTTGTACTTAATTTAAGTACTTTTATTTCTCTGTTACTTTTTCTCTGAGTGTACTGCTCGCCTCCTGCAGGCTGCTAGGCAAATGGTGCAGTTGGCGTTCGGTCCCCGGTGACCTGCAGCACTTTTATGGCTTAAGCAGCGCTTTGCAATGCGTTAAAATCGAGCAAAAAGTTTTTCACAAGATTTTCTTTTCTCTTTTTTTTTATATTTTTTGAGTTAAAAGTTGCGTTTTCTCTCTCTCTCCCTCCCTGCGCTCTCTGCACTCTCTGCTCTTCCTGCTGCCCTTGAGCGCTTACAACTTTCGCTAGTAAGCTCCATATTAAGGCATTAATGTTGGTTTTTATGGATTTCTTTGAATTGGTTTCTCTTTCCTTTGGCACTGCTTTAAGACTTTTATCTTTTTATCCTTTTTGCGGGTGGCAAAAGTATTTAAAGTCCAGCAAACAGTTAGAAATGAGCTGGCTGAGTAGCCAAAAGCATTCAAATAACAGTAAACAACTTGTTAATCTCTCCCCCCTCTCTCTTTCTCTCTGCCTCTCTTTTATCTTCAACTATTTTGCCCTCTCTTTCGATAGAAGCTTTTGTTCTTTAGTTGCAATTTGCAGCTGTTAAAGTTTATCAAAGTATTAAAAAAGAAGCCCTAAAGAAGAACAAAGAAGTTGCAGGGAATGAGAATTATTCTCATAAAAAATTAAAAAATGAAATGGAACCCTTTAAAAATTGTGAAGCAGAATTTGCCGTAGCTTTTAAAAAACTGAATTTTCAATTAATTAAAGCAGGGAATAGTTTACAAACCTACAAATAAAGTCAATAAAATATATCGTGGGGAAATTCTCAATAAGGCTCAGTTTATTATTGGGAAACCTCATTAAGTTGGCAGCACTAACTTTCAGAGGAAAAGCTAGTTGCAGAGACTGAAAAGTTTTTTGGAATTTTGCATTGTAGGCCACAAAATTGTAGTGGCTAAAAGGGAAAATAAAGTGTAAGAATGAAACTATACACTCTGCCCACTCACCTGTACCAAGAGTTTTCGTTTTGGCCCGCTATCTTTTGTCCGAAGCCTTCACACTCTTTTAAGCCCAACACTTGTAAAACAAAAAGCAATTTACAATGGGGGAGGGGATGGGAGGGGAGGGGAGGGAAAACTCAACAAGGACGCCAGACAAAAGCCTCCCTTTGCTCCAGTGCCTGGGAAATCCAATGCCGTTGAACGCATAGAAGCATAGAAACAACAACAATAACAAAGGCGATAACAAAAAGTAATACAAATGACTGCAAATACTCGAACCAACAACAAGAAAACTAAAACTAAAACCAAAAAAAAGAAATGCCCATAAAGGAATGAAAAAAGATTTTCCAAAGTCATTTTCCAACGTGCGACAAGCGACGTGCGACGAGACGAGTGTAACGAGAGGCGAGTGGCGAGTGACGGGTGGCGGGTGGCGGGAGGAGGCGGGTTGAAACCAGAAGCAAAAGGCGTTTATTGCATTACGCAAACAAAGTTAAAATGCAACTTTTAAGTAGTTTCTGCAGCAAAATAAATATAAAAAAGAAAAGAAAACTCAAATAGCTTTAAGCTTAGACTCGGATTTATAAGCGTCTTAGCCAAGGAATCGACTCAAGCCGGAATCAATATTCATTTTTACTCAGCTGAATTTTCCAATCATTTTCTTGGTTCTACATCCAGTTTAACTAGCAGTTCGCGTAATTAATTCCCTTTTGTGACAAATTCCAGTAGGTTTTCCCATCTGGATTTGACCTCCATTATCGCTAATCGTATCGTAACTGGCCCGTAGCCCACGTAAAGTTTTTGACAGGCCAACTAATCTTAGATAGCTCACAATAGACTCCAGGCAATCAATCTTGCGGCTGGTCGTCCTCCTCGGCCAAACTGGCAGGCAATTCAACTGCCGCCTATCGTCTATAGCCCATAGCCCATAGACCATAGCCCATCGCCTGGGCATGTCCATGTCCATGTCCACATCGCCAGTTCCGAGTTCCGAAACTGCCGTTATGCCGGCTGCTACTTTATCTTCATTCATTTCGCCAATTGCTCCGGCATGGCTTTTCTGATGCCATCTCTACTGTTTGAAAATGCAGAGCTGACAAAGGGTATATTAGTCGAAAAAAATGTGTACTAAATTCTTGTAGAAAATAGTTGAAGAAAGGCTACTACATTTTTTAACAGTCCACCATTAATGGATAAAAAAGCTAGGCAGGTTTTCAGAAAATCCACCAAGTCAAGCGAAAAATACATAAAAAACTATGGGAGATAAATATATTCTTTAATTATTTAAGCTTTATATAAAAAAAATTACCAAAAAACGATTCTGAATTTGAATATTGATGGAGGTCTTGGAAATTTTAATGATATTCATATTTTAACAATTGGAAAATCCACAGAACTATTTTAATATTTAGTCTCCCGCTATGACACCACTTAAATCCGATTACAGGGTATCTGCTAGTCGTTGAGTTACGAGTGCTATTTCAACGTGTTTTGAATGTGTGTTTGTCAACGATGGCGACAATTGCAAATATTTTGTAATTTTGCTATTTCGGTAGTTGGCCATTCCTCTGACAACATTTTTTTTTCTTTTTTTGTGTAGAGCTCTACTCCATTTTTGTACCCATTTTTTCTTCCCCTTTTTTGCTTCCCCCTTTTTTTCCTTGCTCTTTGCATTTCGTAGTGGAGATGAGCTATAGAAAGGGTTTACTTCCCATCAGCTTGTTTGTTTGCCCTGCTCGGGCATAGAAGGGGACCCCAGGGAACCGGGGCGGCAAAGTTGCATGCTTCAGTGAAGCCTGCCTGCAGCACCGAAAATATGTTGCAACTGACTTTACATCCTGCTCAGGCTGCTCCCTATGCGCCCTGCTCCTCTTCTCCGGCAAACCTCTCTGAGCTGCGCAAAGAAGATTGATCACAGTTGGCGCCGTTTTTACAGCCTCGACTGCAATTTTTATTTGTGCCACTTTCCCGGACGACCTTCCGCTGCCCCCTTCGTCCAGCCGTTCGTCCTTGCTTGCCCCGCCTGTCGTTTAATATGAAAAATTGCGCCAAATATTTGTAAAGCGTGGCAGAAGCAGAAGAAGAAGAAGAAGAGGGAGAAACGGCAAATGTTAAAAGTGGCGCCTCCTCTCTAATTGTAAGAATTTGTCAGTTGTTGAGCGGGTTAAAATATTAATAGTTTGCTCGGACCGTGCGCTTAAAGAGCGCGCTATAAAAGGGAGACAAAATGAATAAAGAGAAGAAAAGGAAATTCAGGCACATAAATAATAGAAGTACGGCGGCATTAATTGGAAGTAGCAGCAGAAAAGAGCTAAAACTAGCTAGAAGACCATAAAGTGTATATATTTTCTAGCTATTAATTAAATTATTTCACTCTTCCTTTGCAGCCCAAATTTGTTTGTGGGATTTTCCTAGCTTTTATAGGGTATATTCTTCTCCTTTTATTATTATATATAGTATTATTATTATATATAAAGAATATCTCTTGCTTATCAGAATATCCAGAACAAGTTTTCCATATTTAATTAAGCGAATAAAAGCAGAAAGCTTCACTTAGTTTCTAACTAAATATTTTTTAAAAAATGTTTTACAGCATATTAATTTAATGAAAATGTTTACAAAGCTTTTACGCTAAACAAATTAAACAAGTTTTTTATGCAGAGTATTTTTTTAAGAAAACCAGCACACAGCTCGGAGAGTTGCAACTTTTTTATTTTCTTGCTAAATTTATTGTGTAAATAAAATTTTAACCATATTCGAACAAGTTTTAATCAGAAAAAGAAAACTTTTGTACAAATTCATTGCATTTTTGGCTAAATTGCTGAAGCTTTCAGTGGAGAGACGTGTGTATTGAAGTTAGTTTAATTTCGCAGCATTTGAACAGCAGGAAAAGCTTCAACTACTTTTCAAATAACGCATACGCAACGTTTAACAAACACACACAGAGAGAAAGGGCGAAGGAAGGGGCAGGCGCAACAATTTGTGTGCTGGCAACTAAAAACATTTTTCCAGCTACAACAACAATAAAAGAAAAGCGTTGGCCACTTTATTCTTGTTGCTGGTTTTTGCTGTTGTGTGTTTCGAGGCCCGGAAAAATTGCCGTGTCGCTGCGGTTGCCATTCTGTTGCCGCACAGTGGGCCTGAAACCAACAACGAATGGGTGAAAAAACCAACTGTTGCACGTCAACCATTGACTAACCAACTGCCACACTGACCCCCCGCGCCCCGGCCGTGCTCCTCTTCAGTCTGCTTTACTCTGCTTGCTTCGCTGACCTCTGACCCCTCTGCTCACCTGTGTTCACCTGTGCCACGCCCTTCCACTGCTTCTTCGTCTTTAACCTTAAGTGCCGTTGGCATAGTTTTAGCAACTGTCTGACGACGACGTTCCCAAGGCGTCTGCTACTATTTATAGCCATCTCCCTTTCCCTTTTCCCCTGCTGCTCCTTCCACATTATGTTGCCCCCTTGCAGTGTGTCGCTCTAAGGAATGCTTCAGTTTCTGTATACCCTGCAGCAAACAGCCTTTGAGGGGTATCTCAAATGGGTCAGCTGTGGTGTCTAGAATCTAATATAATGAATAAATAGTAATAGTATTAAAAATTTCCCTAGTACTTCTCTAATTTACATAGTTTGTTTGGTGTTATTTACCATAGTCTTTTTAAGTTTTTGGAAGGGTATCACAGAGTCGATCATAGTTTTTTTTACTGGATTGAAGTCTTCTTATAGCCACTTGTCAACTGTTGATGCGCCTTTGTTACTTTCCTTCACTTCTTGCTCTACTTCTAGTCTTCTGCTCCCATGCTTCTCCTTGGTCCTCGTGCTTGTTGTTTTCTTTGCTGTTGACTTTCCATTTCGCATTTCACATTTCACATTGCCTGCCCCATCCTCTCGCGGGAGATGTCCATTTATCTGTTGGACAAAGAGCGCACAAGGCACCGGGCAAACAGCTAACAGGTAACAGCTAACAGGCAACAGCTAACAGCTAACAGCTAACAAGTAAGAAAGCCTTGGACAAGTCGTTGCATGCATGGCAATCCAATTATCATACGCCCCGTGGTAGACCCTCTAATTGGAAACAAACAGCTGAGAGTCAAAAGCCGATATAGCCCCAGCATAAAAAACATTTGCCAGATTTACATTTCTCAAAACAAACAGCGAGTTGTATATATATATTTTCTTTATTTCTTTCTTTCTTTTTTTCTTTTTTTCTCTTTCCTCTGTGCTTTTTTTTAGTTTTTGTTTGAGCTTAAAAGCAAACTCAGCTGATAGTGTAGCTTCAGCTTGCAGCTGCAAAAAATTTCAAATGCAAAATATGCCAAGTGAATGTACAAAAAAAGCTAAAAAGAAAAAAAAACGGCTGCTCACTGCAGACTCTCTCCTCCAGTCCTCCTCCTTTGGTGCTGGTGCTGGCGTTTATTAAAAATTCATTCATTCAGCGTTTTTATAGCGGGCAAAATTGACGGCCAAGCTTGGGCCAGCAGAACAGAGAAAAAAAAAACACCATTTCCTGTCAACGATGAAATCGAAAATATTGTATTTGAGTGTCGGACCCGAACACCCTTCCCTGCCCTGCCCTTCGCTTCCCTGCGCTTCCCTTGGAAACAGTTTATACATTTTTAGTGGTTTTTTAGGCAACGCCAAAAAATACAAAATACGCTGTTCAAAACTTCCATTAGAAACCACAACAGATTCAGCTGGCAGGGGAGTCCTCTGAAGAGGTAGAGAGCAGCGTGTGGATTCAATAGAGCAGAGCAATGCTTTTAAAAGTTAGACCTCTGCTTTTTTTCTGTTTCCATATTAAAAGCGAGGCAAATTCAATTTGACTCTAAAGAAAAACAAATTTTTTAAGCGCCTTTCAATATGCAGAAACCAATACTGGAATTATTTCATGTAATAAAAGCTTTTCAGATACCCTCACATGTGTTTTGGCAGCCCAAAAAGAAAGAGAAGTTGGCTTGAAAAGTTTTCAACATTGGCTTAGTTTAATTACCATGTATGTAGCTGAAAATGAAAGGATGGCCGACGACTAAATACCCTGCAGATTGGCAAAAGCATTTGGAGTTTGAGACACTGTTCCTATGCTGATATAATTGTTCTATCCAGTCGAAGAAGAGAGAGAGGGCTGCATACTAAGTTGAGAGAGCAGACGGACAGAAGGACCCTCTGCCAGGGTATAAAATTGAAAATTCTACATTTAATTTAGGCTTGTTAGGTAGCTCAATTGATTGTCTTTGCCTGGCGCCCGAGCATGGATCTATTTGAAAATAGAATTAGGTTTCATTTAGCACTAAAAGCTTTCAGTTAGCTGCAATCTCTATTCGAATAGTTTTAATTTCAGTTTACGAACTCTCTCCAAAGTTGGGCGCTTTTTATTTCTAAATGGAAAATGCAAAATGCCAGCACCCAGAGGGAACCCCTCCTAAAAATATGCAAACGAAAACTTGGTTCAACGACAAACAACAGAAACAACAGAAGCAACAGAGACAGAAATAATACAATATTCAGAGAGTTAAATGTTGCCTCCATCGCGTCGCTTCGTGTCGCGTCGCGTCGCGCGGCGCTTGAAACCCAAAGCGAATTCATGGCGTGAATTTTTAATTCCATCGCGGCCGCTTTTAATGCAATTTGTAAGTGTCGTGCGAGTTTTGGCCGCCTTTTCTGGTATAAATTTCGCGAAAACAAAAAGCGGCGGGAAGCGAGAGTAAGAGAGAAAGAAAGGGGAAGAGAAGAGAAATCTGTGTTTTTGCATGTTTGTTTCGATCTGGCAACGGCGAGCAATTTGCAACTGTCGGCGACAAACCAATGCCAGCAATCGCACTTATTCACACTACGCACTGTTCCTCCTGCCTCCTGCCTCCTGGTTTCTCTCTTCTCCCTCTTCTCTCTCTTCTCCCTGACGAATTTTTGACATGAATCCTCACATGGCTTCAGAGACTGGGCAAACTCGTCATGGATCGGAACTGACAGCTGTCTGCTGGCTTCAGCTATAAATGCTATTCAAAAACGGATTGCGAATGGCGCTTCATTTTTTCATATCCTACCGGGTATACTCAGTTTGTTGCTAATTATGTAACGCCTTAAGGTAGCTAGCTTCGATCTGTATATATTTTTAATTAGTCCCAACTATTGCTGAATAAGTGTGCTATAAAAGACTTGATTCCAGATATATCGGATAATAACTCTCATGAAAAGAATCTACAGTATCAAAAATTATCTTGTTGAAGAGAAAAGCTCAGCAAAATGATATAAGGGTCTTTAAAGATTGATAAAACTAACCAATTTAAGGTTTTATTATCTGGGAAATCTATAAATAGTTGAGTTAGAAATCAAAATATAGTTTGTAATATAAAGAAAGGGTATTTACATTGTGTGTACGCCGAGAGAAGCCTTTTTCTTCTGGTTTTTTAAGCTGGTTGGACAACACGTGCTACGCCACTCGGAACTCATCCTATCATCCAATAGATTCGCATTCGTATGGAGAATGTTACTACGTGTTTTTGGGTCTGGGCGGATTGTGGATGGGTATTTGTATGGATATTTGGCGCAGGAATCGTTGTAGCGCTTTATTCGAATTACCAATTTGAATTCGATTTGCGTGCTTTAAAGGCGTGTGCCGCTTTATTGCATTTGTCGAACAGGTAACCAAAGTGGTGGCCAGCTGGCAAGAGGGCCAGGCAAAAGGGGAAAAATAGAAAGAAACGTGGCCAGGCTAGGATGCTCGCAGCACTCAGCCAGGCAGCCAGGCAGCTGATTGGCAGTCTGAATGAATGAGTAGAAGCAGTACGAATATCTGGGGAAACAGGTGCAAATGGCTATGTGCACTTTAAATTGCATTTACCTCAATGCCGAACATTTCCGAATGGTCGAAATGAAGCACTAAAACTACGCGTCTCTTTCATGGCTTAATTCGTTTAATGCGCTCTGCGTGTTCGGCCTTGTCGATACGAAAATCAACACTTGATTTTAGATTGCAATGAGTTCTATCGTTAATTTACTCAGGGTTTATCAGAGATTATTCACATAGAAACACAGGCGAGAAGCTCTGTTGAATACCCTTCACTTTGAGATTATGATGGATTTTATAAACTTGAGTTCTTCTTTCTCTTTAACATGCAATCCACATAGCATCCACATCATATTAACCTTATTTAAAACATTTCATTTAAATTATTCCTTTACCTTAACTATTATTAAAATAAAAAGTGCTTTCTTATAACAAATCTCAAATTCTTAGAGTATTCTCTTGTTACGAATATGTTTCACAAGAGATCAAAGTTGTATGATCTTTCATTCATATTTCTCTTTATTTTTCCTATCAACTCGAAAGGACACATAGATAGAAAAAGACACATAAAACCGACTGAATAATCCACTGTTTTATATGCAAATTTCGCAGCTTTACAGCCCTTAAGAATTACAATCCACTTGGCGTCCACAAGCCATATAGCTGCCCCAAAACAAGCTCATAAACTGCAAACTTCGCTGTCTTCCATAATTTAAGCCATTCTTCTGCTTCAACTTCCAAAAGCCACCCCCATACACACTCACACGCAAAGTGAGCGCCTCTCCCCCTCCAACGCGTTAGATAATTTTTCACAAGTTGCGTGCGAAAACTTTGCAGACACCAAAAAAAAAATCCAAAAAATAAAACCTCAGGAACACTTTAAAGTCTCAGTGACCAACCCAACCCAACCCAGATCCCAGACTCGTATCTCCGCCTCTTAACGTCTGGTACATTGTTACTTTACTGGTAGTCTGCCATTCAAGTGCAATTAGCAGTCTGCTAATTAGTCTAAACGGACCCCCGGCCGGACCACGCCCTCTACAACTACGTGAGGCCCACAATTTTGCACCTGAGAAGGGGACTGGGAAAACTCTTGGGACTCTCGGAAGTCAGCACAACTAGAGATTAGAGATGAGCGCGTGTTGGCTTAATTTTGAAGATAACTCGCATGAAAAAAAAACGAGTCTTGGAATATAGTTTTCTTTTTCGATCTAAGAATAAACTTTAGCGATGAATAGCTAAGGTTTAATCTTCTTCTTTTCGAAGCAGTCTAAGCTAGATATGAAATTCATTCTAGATGAAAAACCACCACTAGCCTAAACAGTGAATTTCATTAAATAACTTTTGGTATTCAATTTCAATCTGGCTATGCAGCTAAATTATTATTTTTATCGTTTTTTTTTCTACCAAGTATTGAGTCGTGCATTTTCGTGTCACGCTTTCACCTCTATTCGAGGCACCTTCGTTGTCTCGTAATTTTTACTTCCCGCGGTGCAGTCATAATGAAATTATGAAGTCAACGTGCGCCAATTTTGTATTGTGGATACTCGTAGAGCCGCGGGGCACTGCGAGACGTGAAAGACACTCCTTGAAGTTGTACAGCAAGAGAGAGACAGAGCAAGATATAGAGAAAGAGCGGGACAGATTGCTGGACCAGGACGTGAGCGTGTTCCGTGCACAACTTTAATAATTGAGTTTCCTGTGGCTCGGCGACTGCAGCCGCCTTTAATTGTCTATCAAAGGAGCTGTCCTTATGGCATTTATTATGTCACACAACTGGCTCAAAGGCTTCAGCAGACGGATCGGCGCTTCGAACGTAAGAAGAAGCTTGGCAGACTCCTTAACTTTCGCTTGTTTACTTTAATAAAAATTGTCCTAGTTAAAGCAATTACGCGGAGGCAATCCCGAACTGGTTCAACATAGAACGATTTATCGGGAAATGCTCTAGAGACAAATCCGCAATTTCACACACTTTGAAATCCGGACAACCACATAATTTAGGGTTAAGAACTAAGAACAGTTAGTTGCCTTGCCTTGCCACTTTGGTAAGAAACTTCCTGCTGCAACTGCTACTTAAATTCGTTTATTTCGCTCTTCTTTTTAGGAGGGGGCCAAAAAGCTTTTAAGCTTTTTTTGTCTTAATGACTGCAGACTGCCAAGACATTAAACGCTTGTTGGCCACATTAGCATTTTCCAAATTTTCCACCATTTTCTTAATGCAGTTGGCAACGCAGTGTTGCCAAACGCTGTTGCCAAACGGATTTTCTCAGCTTCAGT
This sequence comes from Drosophila repletoides, assembly GCA_018150835.1. Lineage (NCBI taxonomy): Eukaryota > Metazoa > Arthropoda > Insecta > Diptera > Drosophilidae > Drosophila > Drosophila repletoides. The sequence continues at coordinate 1,922,230 of JAECWQ010000202.1, forward strand.
CGCAAACGAAATTAAGTACTTAAATGCAGTATGCAGCCGCCGCCGCCGCTGCTGGCTGCGAATGCCCAAAAGTAGGCAACGAAATGTTACAAAGCTCTCGCTCCTCTTGGTAATTCACAGTGAAATTGTGTCAAGTTAGGCGCTGTAAATGCAACTTAATTATAAAAATAAATTGCAGGCGTTGTAGAAAAATTTAAATAAAATTAAAAAATATAATTGCATAATTTCATTAATTTTATTTTCTAAAATCAGCCATGCTTCGAATTTTCGCTTGCAATTAATTTTATAGAAAATGTATGGCCTAATTTCCTGTGTTTGATGCAATTTTGGCTATTTTGCTGCAATTTTTAGTCGATTTTTTTCGGCCAGAACTCATTCCAAACTGGAATCCGAGCTGCTTTCTGGAAGGCTATAAAAATAACAAACTTTTGACTTGTCTACTTTTTCAAGATATAAAGTAGAGGAGAGCAACTAAAAATAGCTTTACCGCAATAGAAATCTGTCTCTCCCTCTCTCTTTAGTGATGCAATGCGTTAGTGCCGCTTGCCTTATCTACAAATGTTGTACAACTCCACCATTTCCTGCTCTTTCTCTTCAGCTTCCTCTTCTCTTTAGTCTAACTCTAAATTTATGCTCTAATTAGAGAGCATACACAGAGAGGAAGGGGTGGAGGTAGAGTCACTTTTATATGCAGAAAATGCTCACATCGCGTGCTACAAATTGAGTGCCCACCTTTCATTAACCGAGCTTCGTTTCATGCTATTTGCCATTCCTTCGTCACTGCTCTGCCTGCCTGCATGTAATCTGTTATGTCCCGACATTTGCCAACTTCCAACTCCCATTTCCCAATCCACATTCGCCACTTCCAGTTCCACTTCCGCCTCCTCCACTTCCCTTTCCACAACGGCTTCTGGTGCCTTTCAAATGCAACTGTTAAGTGCCCGCCACTTTACGACTAACGAATTAAAAAAGTGTACGAAATGCGAATGCAAAATACAAAATTCACTTTTATTATTTCACCTCATCCTTCTTTCTGCTTTCTGCTTTGGCTCCACCTTCTGTTCCTCCTTCTTTCTACCTCTGCGTTTACTTGTTATTATTATTACGCGCTTCCATAAATTGAAGCCCAAAAAAGAAACCCGTCAAAATAAAAATTGCGCATATGAAAAATAATAACATTTTAGATACCCTTTTATTTGTTTAAAATAGTATAAAAATATATTTTTATTATCTAAATGTAATCGAAGAATCAGTAAATAAATTAAAAAATATTTCAAATTGATCCCTTTTTTTCTTTTTATTTCTACTGAAATAAAATATATTTTTAAAGCACAATTTGTTTGAAACAAATTAATAATGAAACTCTATCGCTTTTCGTTTATATTTTTAGGCAAATAATACAAGTAAATAGAAGATAAATTAAATAAAAAAATTGTTTACAATTTTTTGTTGCTAAATGTTAGTTTAAATAGAGTTTAACAAAGTAAAAATACTCGTAAAAAATATATCAAAATAAATAAAATGAAATAATGTTTGCACAGCAGAGCGCAGAGCGGCGTTAAACGCAGGGGGAACAATGGCAAATGGAACGAGTGGAAGTGGAATGCTCGTATTATTGCAACAGTTAACACACACACACACAAACTGCTTCAAGCTGTAAATGCGAGCAAGTGCATGAGTGTTGGTGCTTTGCTCCTTTGACTTGTTAGGCAGCCAAACCGGAAATGACGCACTCACACACACACACTCACTCACTTACATATGGAGTTCAAGTGCGTCGTAGTCCACCATTTTGTTTTGGCTCTTGGTTTTGTTGCTTTGTTTTTGTTAGCCTCTCACCAGAAGAAAAAACAAAAATAAAAACCAACACAAAATGCAGGTGCACAAAGTGTGAAAAAATAAGAACAATAACAGGAGTAAAAGAAAACCAATTAAATGTGATCAACTAACAGATACTCTGCAGAAATGGCTTCAAAGCGATGCAGTTTATCTTTTTCTTTATTTGCTTCCTTTAGGGTTAATAAATAAACTGGGAATATGATGATTAAAACTCTTGTAAGCTCAGTAAGAGAATTCCACAGGTATTTAATTCTATTGATATTCTACCAAAGATAATATACCCCGTTTCGTTTAGCCACTTTCAATGGGTATAAAAACAAACAGCAGCAGCTGCTGCCGCTGCCGCTTTCTGTATCTTTCCATGTCCATTTCAGTGTTGGTCAACGTCAAATTGACACTCGCTTCCGCTTTTTCTTCGCTTTCTTCTTCTTGTGTTGTGTCAAAAGTTGAAAAAGGTTGAAGCTCATATTTGCCAGCAGCGTTAATTGAAAACTGACTGATGCGACGCGAATGTGGGAGGGGGCCATTAAATTGCCGTTAGCTTTTAATTTATCGAAGAGATATTCGTGAGGTATTTGATATGCTCATTAGCATTCGATTTACCTGAGTAACAGCTGGACGCGAACAGCGACTAATTGTGCCGCCCACTGTGAATATCCATGGAAAGTGCAGGAAATGGAAATGGGGATGTCAGTTTTATAGCTGACAGATTTATAGCAGGCCCACGTCCGAGCCATAAAATTGGCAATACTCTTACTACTTATACGAATACGTCTATATACTTGTATTTAGTATTTAAGTAGCACTTAGTACAGCGTTTAACTGCGGCTCAAACTACCCAAGTTGAGCTCATGTTTAATGTTGGCTATAAATAAATTACCCAAAGCATCTATAAAGTATACACAAAAGAGGCAAAATAAAAGTTTAATTAAAAATATCATTGTGAAGGAGCAAATGTGGTCAGACAGGTGTACCCAACATTTAAATGCTCTTCCAACGCGTTTGCAGGCTGACTATTATTATTAAGAAAAGGGATAGATATTTAAAAATTCTATTGTAATCTGCGCTTTACTTTGCTCAACCAAGAACCCTCAATATAATCTTCAGAAAGCCCTCATCTTTAAGGGGCTTTGATTTTTGTTTTTTGCTCTTTGAGCTTTAAAAGTGGCTCAGCTTGTTTTGGTTTGGTTTGGTTCAATTTTGGTTCGGTTTGCTTTCAGTCGATGCTAAACAAATAGCAATAAAAGCCGAAAAATAATAAGGTTCACTGTGCTGCCTGCGGTCCAACTCTGTTGAGAGGTATTTGAGTGAAAGTAAGGAGTGAAAAGGAGGAGAAATTGGCTGCGATGCGAGGGGTGAACTTTATGTGTATATACCTCGTCAGCCTCGCTTGAGTGCCCTTTTGGCGTTTATTGTGGCTGGCGCTACCAAAAACTTTGGCACTAAACAAAAATTACCCATACGCCATGGGTGCCGTTGATTGGTCGCGGGGGGCAAAAAGCGAGACGATACAAATTGAAGAAGAAGTGTACGATGTGCCGCACAGTGTATCAAAGTGGAAGAAATATTATCATTTTCTAGCGAAATAAAGAAAGTTTTAATCAAATGTATTATTTTTATAAGAGAAAGACTAACTAGAAATGGCAACGCTAAATACGTTTATTTTTATAATGAACCTGTGACTATAGAGAAGATCTGTCCGAAATTCCAATGAAATAGCACAAAATTTAATATATATTTTTTTTATGTGTATAATAGAATCGATACACTGTGCGCTGGGCTGTGGTTGAATGAGGTGTGAGCATGTTTGGGAGGTGCGCTTGCAGTTGAGCAATGTTTAGCCTTTCATAAGCACATAAATCAGCCAGTTGGCTAGCATAAATTTGCTGGGAATTTGGGAAAGGGAGGGTGGAAGGAAGGGAGGGAGTTGCGGTTAGTTCTGGGGCAGTACCCTGGGGGAGTTGGTAGAAGGCAGGCAACTGCATTTTGTGGCCTGGTTGAGTTTTTGGCTTACTTTAAAATGCATTTCCCAACTAATAAAACATTACACTCTGCTATTAATTGCAGCTCCTATCCCAGTGAGATGGCCAAGATGGAACCGCAGCTGCGCCCGGAGCTGGTTGTGGCTTTGATAGCCATTAGCGCTGCGTTAACCCTCAGCAGTGCGGAGACCTCAACTTCAACAAGTTCGTCGAGTTGTGGTCCAAATTTCCCGGTTGCCTGCACCTGCGGCAACGAGATGTACGAGGGCACAGTGCAATTTATTGTAAATTGCACAAATGCTGGACTGAGGAATACCAGTGTCCTGGAATATATGCCTGAGCAGGTGGAAATACTCATCTTTACGGGTAACTTTATAACCGAACTACCCTGGAATGTTTTTGGCAGCATCAACGACTACAAGCAGCTGAAGATCGTGGATATGAGCAGTAATCATATCAGGGAAATACGTGGCAAGAGCTATCATCATGTGCCGCGCGTGGAACGACTCATATTAAATCATAATAATCTAAGCATTTCCCGTTACGATGACGAAGTGAATCATCATCATCCCAGGGTATTTTCGAACTTTGGTAATCTCCAGAGCCTGCATTTAACGGATGCTTTCGAAGATCACAGTTCGCCGCAGCTGAGCGAGGATCTGCATGATATTTTTGTGAACAGCCAGCTGGTAAAGCTGCAGAAACTCCACTTAGAGCAGAATGAAATAACCCATTTTAAGGATCGTAACGTCTTTTGTGATCTACCGGCACTACGCGACCTTCATCTAGGCGATAATCTGCTGAAGGACATCAATTTTGAGGTGCGCTGTTTGAATAATCTGCGTTTCCTCGATTTGGAAAGGAATAAATTCGAATTTGTGAAGCCTAGCGATATGAGAGTCCTTAACGAGCTGCAAGAGCGGGAGAATCGTACGGTTAATCTGATAGTGGACTTTAATCTGAATCCTTTTGTCTGCGATTGCAAAATATCGCCTTTCCGCACGTGGCTACAGGCCACACATGTCCTTGTGCGTAATCAGGAGAGCCTCATGTGTTTCCATGGTCTGCAGCACGTAGATCCTGCGCCTGCGCATATCCTTCAATTGGATATGAGCGAATGTGCTGCTGCGATGGCTGCGGCTGCCTCCTTTTTGAATATCGCCGAGAATGAGCAACTCTACGGACAGCTACAGCCGCATATTAGTGGACACACGGCCACCCTAATCTTTCTATTGATTGTGCTCAGCATGATCCTGCTGGGTCTACTGGTAGCCCTAGTGTATGTCAGTCGCGATAAATTAAAGTATATGATGACGCCGGTCTTTGACAATGTGGCCAAAAAAGTACAGTATACATCGATTAAGGACGAGGATTGCCCGGAGGTGCATGTCTAAGCGGAGAACACAAACTGGAGTTGTTGAATTAGCGATAGTACGGTTGATAGTTTATTTAAGAACCAGCACCACCGACGGTATGGATGGTTTTTGTCAAGAACACTTACTATCGATAGAATCGATAATTTCTTAAAATATCGAAAATTTCTTAAAAATCCGGTACTAAGGATAATATGGAAAGTTTCACTGAGTACAGTCTTAACACTACGATACGGTAGTATGAATATTTAATTTATTTAATGCCTATCGATAGTATCGACATTTTGTGACTATCGTTACTCTGACAACTCTAGCACAAACGACGTCCATATCAAAACAGAATCAACAGAGCTAAGTATAGTTTCATTTATGCCATTCGCGTAGCGCAAAATGTGTGCCATTCACAGGAAACGTCTAAGAAAGCAACAAGCGCATATCACTTAAAGGAAAAAAGCAAATCATTTGAGTTAAATTCAAATAAAATCTATGTACTTACATACATACAAACACACACACACACTTATTGTTTAGTAGTAAATAAGTGAAATTGTTGCATTTAGGGTAATATTACTACATAAATGTGGCAAAAGTTAATACAAAATACAGCAATAATGTTGGCGATTTTCTAATTAGCATTTAAGTATCGTCTTGTTATGCGTTTCTATAATTTCAAAAAGAGAAAAAAAAGCAAGCAATACTTAGACCTCTATAACACATACTTACACTTACATACAACCATACATATATTGTAACAAACACATTAGTGTTATCTGTGATTTAAGTTTAGTAGCTTTACTTTGTTAAAACTCTGCATAGAACACAAGCAAACATTTAAATACATACATATATTAACATTTTCAAGCTGTAACGAGTATAACATGCACTTATGTTAAAAAAAAAGCAAAAAAAAATTACTTATAAATGTTATTAATCATTTGTCAATTATACTATTTCAATGATTTTCATTTTATTTTTTTCCTGTAATTAACATGCAGTTTTTATAAATAAAATTAAAAAAAAAGAAGTGTGTTTTTGAATATGCGCGCTTGAATATGAGTGCAGCCCTGGAAAGCACAGTCTGGCAGCACTATTTGCAGCGTAACACTGTGAATGACAAAATAAAAAGGTAAACAACTTGTTGCTTTCTTAGTTTCGCTTTAGGTGCTCTTAAACACAAATCTTAGTTTAAAGATGATAGCAAAGTGGAGTGCTTTCAGAAAGCAGAGGATCTTAGCTTGCGGCGGTGCAGCAGTATCTGAAGCTAGCAGAGGTAAGTGAATGCCTTATCAAAACGCGAATTATTAAAGGAACTTTTCCTGACAGATATTAAAACATTATACAAATTTGTGCAACATAAAAAGAGGATCGTTTTCCATTCCTTAGTTGCCTTAAAAAACATATGCGTACTTCTAATATTTACTATAAACTAAGCCGGTTCGCGCTGGGAGCTCTAACATGAAACGGAACCTGTTACCCTATAAATATATGTATTTACTCAAATATATATTGGTTTTTGTCTGGAATTTTTAACCTTTAAAATTTTGCATACAAGTTTACAATGCACCGAAACCAAATATAAATAATTTCGGGTTTATGTAGACCTAAGATATAAGATAAGTTATGAGATAATATAATAGATATGATATCACGCATACTAAGCTGATAAAAAGCTTCATTTCTCTGTGTAGTAGCTTATTAATATGCAGTAATTTAGAAGTTGTCTAATTGCAGATGCTTAAAACCTGTATTTTAACTCTTAAGAACATCTTATAAACTTACTTAAAACAGTCTCAAATTGGAAGCAGTATGGAAAAGTTTGATTTACCTGAACGTCTACGGACTTCGACCAGCGTTTTTAATGAATTTATAGCTCTGGCTATGAAGTATAAGCCCTTGAATGTGGCCCAAGGATGTACAGACGGTGATGCGCCAGAGTTTGTTGTGAATTCTTTAAAGGACGTTCTAAATGAAGGGAATCCCTTGTTTCACCAGTACACTAGAGGATATGTAAGCGTTTTAATTAAAAGTGAAGCTAAAATCTACATCAAATAATCATATATTTATTTCCTCTAGGGTCATCTGCGTTTAGTCCAAGCGCTGTCAAAACTCTACACTGATCTTATAGGACGCCAGCTGGATCCATTGAATAATATTCTAATTACAATCGGCGCTTATGGAGCCCTCTACTGTAGCATTTTGGGGCATGTGGATGCAGGCGATGAGGTTATCATAATAGAGCCCTTTTTCGATTGCTATAGTCATATAGTCAAAATGGCAAACGGAGCGCCACGCTTCATTCCATTAAAATTGGTAAATTTCAAAATATTAATACCAAGCTTAAATTGAAAAACTTTCCTTTTCCAGCAAGAGAAAGAAGGTCCCATTAGCTCTGCCGATTGGGTTCTGGATGACGCTGAGCTAGAGAAGCTGTTCAATGAGAAAACAAAAATGATTATACTGAATACCCCACATAACCCTACGGGAAAGGTCTTCCATCGTAAGGAACTGGAACGCATTGCTGAATTATGTCGCAAGTGGAACGTGCTCTGTGTTTCGGATGAGGTCTACGAATGGCTGGTCTTTGACGGAGTGGAACATATTAGAATTTGTACTCTTCCTGGAATGTGGGATCGCACTATTACTATTGGTTCGGCAGGAAAAACGTTTTCGGTAACTGGCTGGAAACTTGGATGGGCCTATGGACCTCAGCAACTGCTTAGGAATCTACAAAAGGTTCATGAAAATATGACTTTTAATTGTCCAACTCTTCTACAAGAAGCTATAGCACGTAGCTTCGAGATAGAGATGTCGCGTCTAGGCAAACCAGAGAGTTATTTTTCAAGATTGCCACGCGAACTGCAGCCAAAAAGAGATTTTATGGCCAAGTTCATAACGGAAGCGGGCATGCGTCCGACAATACCAGAAGGAGGATTTTTCATGGTATCCGATTGGTCGCCTCTAGCTGAGAAAGTAAACTTGGAAACGGAACAGCATAAGTACCAGGGCTATAAGTTTGCCATATGGATGACAAAAAACGTGGGAATACAGAGTATACCGGTTAGCGCATTTTGCAGCGAGGGAAATAAGCAATTGGGGGAGAACTTTGTGCGTTATTGTTTTTACAAAAAGGATGAAAAGCTGGAAAAAGCAGCGGAGGTGCTCAAGACGTGGAGAGCGAGTATGTTATAATAAACGAATTTATTCTGAATTTTATTGAGAAAATTTGTAACATAAATGCGTCAAATCTCGCCTTTTTAAAGTGCTGACTAATTGCAGTGCTTTGATTTTTTGAACTGCGTTGCTACGCGCCAATTATATATAAGCGTTACCCAACACTGCTTCTGCATTAGTTGCTCGCTCCATGCGAATGGCAAAGTGAAAAGAAGAAGCGCTCTGATACAATCTTCAATGTGTTCTTTGTGGTAAACTTTCATATTCATTACTATATTATTGCTCAATTAAAACAATTAATACCAAAAAGTGTAAATAAAAAGAAGAGCATGTTGTCACATGCTGTCATTAAACACAGTAAATGCGCTTAGCACGGCTCAGCTGTTTTGCCGGTGTGAATGGCAAACCGCAAGAAAACGCTGATAAGGCTGAAATGTTCATGTGGTAAACCTGATTTTATTTAGCAATTTGGACAATTAGGATCTAACCGCAGCCTCATTAGATATGCCCTCTGGCTGCCAAATGAAACGTATAAAAACATAGGCTGAAAAAAAGAATAGTCACTTATCTGAGAGCATTACAAGCGATAACAAGCTTCCCTTCTTGAGAGCGTGTGTGTTTGTGTGTATGTGAGTCTAATATATAAACAAAAGTTAATTTACCCTGCTCAACTGTTGCGTCTCGCCATAGTTTTATTTCCATAATATTATGCAACGTCACGCAGCTGCAGAATATTAGAATTTATACTCAATCTCATAATATCAATTGCATTTATTTATTTGTGATAATTCGCACACGGTATCAGTGTTTTATTTACTCATTTCCTACAATTGTTTACAATAATTTAATACATTTTATTTACAGATGTTTAGAACCTGTCGACGTGTGCATACCCTGTCATTTCCCCGCTACAGCAGCAGCTGGAAAAACTGCTACACCTCCAGCCAACAAAGGAGACAGCAACACAGCGGCCACAAGGTGACCCCAGCAGAAAACAGCGGCATGGAAAAGTTTGATTTGCCAAAGCGTCTGCAGGGCAGCACACCCAGCGTTTGGAATGAGTATATAGCTCTGGCCATGCAGTACAAACCCTTGAACTTGGGCCAGGGATTTCCAGATGATGCTGCTCCCGACTATGTGACCAATTCTTTAGCAGACATTGCCAAGGACTCGAATCCGTTACTCCACCAATATACCAGAGGCAATGTAAGTTACCCTCTGGCTAATTTATAATGACATCTTTAATTAAACACTGATTTTTTATAGGGTCATGTGCGTTTGGTGCAGGCGCTATCACAGCTTTATTCCGGACTTATACAACGGGAACTGGATCCCCTGAACAATATTCTGATTACTTCTGGTGCCTATGAGGCTTTATACTCTACTATAATGGGTCATGTGGATGTGGGTGATGAGGTCATCATTATTGAACCCTTCTTCGACTGCTATGAGCCTATGGTCAAAATGGCAAACGGAGTGCCACGCTTTATTCCATTAAAATTGGTAAATTTCAAAATATTAATACCAACCTTAAATTGAAAAATTTTCCTTTTTCCAGCAAGAGAAAGAAGGTCCCATTAGCTCTGCCGATTGGGTTCTGGATGACGCTGAGCTAGAGAAGCTGTTCAATGAGAAAACAAAAATGATTATACTGAATACCCCACATAACCCAACGGGAAAGGTCTTCCATCGTAAGGAACTGGAACGCATTGCTGAATTATGTCGCAAGTGGAACGTGCTCTGTGTTTCGGATGAGGTCTACGAATGGCTGGTCTTTGACGGAGTGGAACATATTAGAATTTGTACCCTTCCTGGTATGTGGGATCGCACTATTACTATTGGTTCGGCAGGAAAAACATTCTCCGTCACGGGTTGGAAAATTGGATGGGCCTATGGACCTCAGCAGCTGATTAGGAATTTACAAATGGTTCATCAAAATTCGGTTTACACGTGCCCAACACCTCTACAAGAAGGAGTGGCGCGCAGCTTTGAGATAGAATTGGCCCGCCTAGGCAAACCTGAGAGCTATTTTCTGAGCTTATCGCGCGAACTTCAGCCAAAGCGTGATTTCATGGCTAAATTCCTCAGTGAAGCAGGAATGCGTCCCACAATCCCGGAAGGCGGTTACTTCATGCTGGCCGATTGGTCACCGCTGGCAACTAAAGTGGATCTAAGCACGGAGCAAGATAAGTATCGGGATTATAAGTTCACCAAGTGGATGACAAAGAATATGGGCTTACAGGGTATACCGCCAAGCGCCTTTTACAGCGAACCCAATAAGCCACTGGCCGAGGACTTTGTACGTTATTGTTTTATCAAGAAACAAGCTAATCTGGATAAGGCAGCAGAGCTGCTTAAGTCATGGAAATAGACCAAACTTTTTTATGGTAGTTAAACTACGCATTTCTTTCTAACGCCAATAAACGAATTTGTTATAATCGGGAGTTTCCCAAAAATAATTATTAGCATTTCGAATCTTGACTAAATTTGATTGGCAAATTAAACTAAACTTGAATTTAAATTATGAAATGATATTCTCCTGGTAAGCTCAGGTCAAAAAATGCGCGTGTTCTACTAAATATTTAAATATTCCTAAGAGAAGCGGCTTGTAGCAATGAAATTGAAATTTTGGAAGTTCCATTTAAAGTTTATCCACCAATCCTTAATTTAAATCACCAACAAATTTCCAACGGAATAAGATCTCTGAACACCCGTTCGTCATACAAGTCTGAACGTGTAGGGACAGCATAACCTGTGCAGAACCATTACATAACCAACAAAAACAAAAAAAGGAAAAACGGATTTCTTGTGAGTTGTAGTGTTGGTAGCCTTACTCCAATCTCCTTTTTATTTGCAATCCAATAACATGTTCATCCACAGCAAGTAAATTGGAATTGTTTGTGTTTGTTTTTTGTTTTGTTGTTGTGGTTGTGTGTGTTTGTTAATTAAACTAAAGAAAAACGTGAAAAGCAAACGCGTCCAGTTTACATATCATAGACGGACTTGAGGGCCAGTTCGGGCTTATCATAGCCCAGTTCCTCAATGGTCGGCACGCCCAGTTCCTTCAGGGTCGGGGTGATCTTCTCCAGCAAGTAGGGATAGATGGTGGCCTTCTGGTCTCCGCACTTGTCCTTGCAGCCCTCCAGCCACCTAATGGCCAGAGCGATGTCGTTCACGCGGCGACAAGCACGCAGCCCTGATTCGATAATCTTTGGGCTGGGCACCAGATCCATGCCCAGCAAATCGTTCATGCCCTTGCGTATCTCCCAGCCATCGATACCCTCGCGTGCGAAGTATTTCTCGTAACGCTTATCGAATTCCTCAGCAGATTCCTCTGTGCCGTGCAAGCAGCGCACAGCAGCTACGCGAGAGGAGGTAACTCCAGCGGTGCCACGCAAGGCATTGGCGAGTTTACCGGCTGTAATACGCAACATGGCTGCCAAAATAAAATTATTATAATTTAAGTAAATATATTTCTTTTTAGTTTGTGTAAAAATTTTGGTTAAGTAACAGTTCGACTCACTTTTTTTTGGCTCTTGTTCTTGCTACTTTTTCTACACAGATGACAGCAGAGTCTAGTGTTAGGCAACAATGTTAGAAACAACTAAATATATATCGATAGTTTTGTTTAGTGTTGTGCATGGCCCTATCTGTCATACGCCAGTAGAGAACGTTCTCGAACACTGTGAGTGAGTTACTAAGCAGTCATTCTCATTTTGTGCCCGACATTTCGGCTGAAAATCGCATTTTCTGCTGATAAATATACTTGCAAACAGTGACTGCGGCTTTTTTAATACATATATATAGCCAACGTATCAACAATAAAATGTCGGCAGCAAGGTAAGTGCAGTGTTAATATAAAATAAATAAACATAATTATTATTGTTGCCCTCTGCTCTCGCTGCTGCTGCGCTGCTCTTCTTTTTGTGGCTTCTCTTTGTGCGACGCGTGCTTTTTACTCGGTGCAACGGCAACGGCGGCATTCAATTAAATGTTAATGTAAAAGTTTAATAATTGTGCTTATATTAACTGCTCTGGTCTATAGTGTGTTGCCCCCTTTTTGCAAAGTGTGGGCGTGTCCCATGCGCAACTGCATTCATCGTATTTTTGGACAGTGAAGGCACCGCCATACACATTTGAGGTTATGTTTGGCGTTGGCGCTAATTTTGTTTAGAGTGTTGCCCCTATTTTCAAAATTACACTGCACAGCATGGACTTTAATTCCCCATTTTCACCATGCACATCAATTTCAAAAATTTATGCATAGACTTGCACTTTGGAACATTTGAGTTCTGGAAACAACGAAGCCGTCGGTTGTCATGGCAAACCATATACCCCTTCTAAAGCTTTTATTTGTATAAAATTCGAAGAAGTTCTGTTATATCTTCCCGTTCCTCAAATTGTTTATTTATTTACTTAAAAACTGCTTTTGTCTTCAAATTTCAGTTCAATTCCTCCACCAGTTTCGTGGGCTCAGCGCAATGATTTGATCTACGTAATTATTGATGTGGAATGCAAGGACATTGAACACAAGTAAGTATGACGGGTTTATATTATGTATGATGCATGAAGTCAAGGCATGGTTTGGGAAAGGGAAAGACGAGTAGTGGAGATATTGGGATAAGAATCTAAAGAGTGGTCGACGAAGAGATAGATATTCTGTAGTCCAGTTATTATTAGGCATGGAATAATCAAAGAGTAGCTGTAATCGAAGAGTATATGTTTATTTGCCTACGCTCTGCAAGAAGATACTAATAATATGTAATTGAATAACTTCTGTGGGTTATTATTCGATCATCAAAAAATGGATTTGAATCTTGGAAATAATTTAATATATGTAGGTTATTACGATTTGATGGACGGTATTAGAAATTTAAGATAAACTTGATCTTGATTTGTGGCTCTGTATATTATAATCTCAAGAACTATAACTAAGTCAAACTGTTATTGATCCTGATCTGGATATATATTTACTTTATGGGGCTTGCCCTGTTACGAATTATAAAAATCGCGTGCAGTTGTTTTTAAGTGTGTGAATCCCCAAGATACATAAATCTGGCTCGCCAAAAAGGGGAAGTATATATTATAAGCCTCTCTTATTTGTTTACTTTTGCAGAGTGACAGACAATAGCTTCACTTTCAAGGGGGTAAATGTGCTAGATCCCTCTAAGAAATATGAAGTCACACTAAACTTTTTGCACTCGGTTGATCCGGAGAAAGTGTCAAACAAGAATATTGGCCGCTGCCTTGAATTTACAATACCCAAAAAGGAGAGCGGACCCTTCTGGCCCAGTCTGACCACTGACAAAACTAAATTGCATTTCCTGAAAGCCAATTTTGCCAAGTGGCGTGACGAGTCTGACGATGAGGAAGGTGAGTCACTCAAAATTTTAATTTATTTTCGTGTATAATACATCTTATATATGATCTTTAGCCGATCCCAAGGACAACGGTATGTTTGGCAACTTCCTCAACAGCCCTGGCGGAGATTGGAACAATAAGTTTGATGATTTCAATGTCGATGAGGACGACGACTCTGACGATAATATACCCAGCCTGTCGCAAAACGATGAAGATGAAGACGAAGGTGGGGAAGGTGACAAAGAAAGGAAGCCAGATGCTTAAGTAGTTAGCGTTCTGACTAAGCAATAGAGTCGTAGCGTTAGCCGAGGCCCTTATACCATTAAGTCACCCGAACACACTTTGACACATACACACACCTACATAAATTCACACAGACCAACTCACACACACAAATACCCATTAATTATGCGTTCATGAAACTATTCCACAAAACATGATATACTTGAGCTGATTATGCGGCATATGTTCACGGTAACAACAACACGGAAAAGGAAAAAGAGTTGCATCAATTTTACGCTAAATTTTCGCCACAATAACAACAGGAAGAAAGAGCTACAACCAATTCATTGCGAAGTTTCATTTGCAATTTATTAATTTTTTGTTTCCTGTAAATAAAGGGAATTAAAATAAAAAATAAATACGAAATGTTTTGAAATTATTTTTAGCAACATATGTAAGTGTACGCATAGAAACCGAATATCTGGCAACCCAAGTCACTTATGAAGCAGCCTGTGTGCAGAAACATACAAAGCGCAGTGTGTGCCTTTTAATTGAACACATCTGGCAACGCTGTCAAAAACATGTTTTTAAAATTATCTTGTGCAAATATACTAAGTTGTAATATTAATTTAGAAAATGCTATTAGCAGAGGTGTCAGATGTACAGACATAAGTTAGAATTAAATGCGAATATTATTAATTTTGTAGACATTTTGTTTGAGCACATCTGGCAACCCCAAAACACCGTAACTTTGGCAACGCGGTCGAGAAGAAGAAGCACGTTTCTAATTGCGTTTTTTTACCCAAACAAAACATGCGAAGCTATAGAAATCATTCCATAAAAGCTGTCGTTCACAGTAAATACACATTAAATAGAATAATTATACATATAAAATAAAAAAGAAATAATGAGACCACAAGGGCAGGACACAAAGACTGGCCGGCTGGCCTTTATAGCGGAATGGTTTCATGTTGAAGCGGGAATTACGCACACTTATTTATTAACATTCCACTTAAGCGACGGCGCCGTGGAAGTGGTAAGTTTTTCTCATAGTTTCTTGTATATCCATACTGAATTAACTCTCCTTTTTTATACAGTTTGATCAACGCACCAAGAAAACCTTTTTGCGTCGCACTAAAATTCCAGAATTGTCGCGACGCGATTTCTTTGTGGGCTCCAAAGTAAATGTGTTTGGACGTCAATTCGATATAGTCGACTATGGAGATGAAATAACACGAAACACTTTGGCCAAATACCGCAAACGGTAAGTGCGCAGTTATCCAGGGTAGTCTGCTAGTCGGTGCTAAGTGTCTTACCTCTGTCTGTTTAAAGATGAGAAAAGCATCAATGATCTTATTAAGTTATATATTCTTTATCAAAGGCGATGCTCCTATAGCTATGTCTGATCTGTTTCAACCCAATCCTTGCTGTCACAAACACTAGAGCCCTAATTATAATTCCCATATATAATACAGTATATTTCTTATCACAGCGCATTTGTGCTGCTTAAGAGCAGCATGTGGCCAAAGAATCTGGGTGAATTTGTTACTACGTTGATAGAGAACAAGATCAATATTAATAACGCGTTACTTGTTCAGTTTACACCGAAGACAGTTACACAGTTTCTGTCCAACAAACAGGATGACGACGTGCATACCTCGTAAGTATTACTCCTTCAAAATTAGAGGTGAGTTTGGCAATTCCCAACTATTTAGACCCAGTTGCATTTCCATGCTTATCTCAAGCGTAAATACAAAAACATACAATAACCAAGTTTCTTTGAACAGAGTGCTAATGAACGAGCTACTAACTGGGCCGGCTCTAGCTATGGAGCTAATTGGGGACAATGTTGCTGAAATTATCTTAGCTTGCTCCAAATACAACACGGAAAATGCCTTGACTTCCGTAGTATTGTCCAGCAGCATGCAGCAGCTGTTCGAGCGTGAGGAGGTGCGTTATGGTTTCTATTGCCCGGAGAAGGAGGTGAATGTTGCGAAGGATTTGAAGTTCTTTTTCGACGAGCGTCACAACATTATCAAGGATTGTCGGTTCAAGAACAGCACATTGGCCATTATCAAGCCGCACGCCATCAAGGATGGCTTTTTAGGACAAATTTTAAATGAAATACTCACGTCTGGCTTTAAAATAGAAGCCATGCGTATGCTGCTCATGGCACGCGTTAACTGCGAGGAATTTTACGAAGTCTATCGTGGCATTCTGCCTGAATTTATACCGATGGTGGCTCAACTGGCCAGTGGGGTATGCATGTGTCTGGAGGTTGTCTGCGAGGATCCTGAGAAGATTTCGCATAAGGAGTTTCGCAGCCTTTGCGGACCCATGGATCCTGAAATAGCTAGACTTTTGCGTCCGCATACTCTACGCTCTAAATTTGGCAGCTCAAAGGTCATGAATGCTGTCCACTGCACAGATCTGCCCGATGATACCAATTTAGAGTTACAGTACATGTTTAAAATACTCGAATGATTTGTATTCATATGTTTTTGAGTGTGTTCTCTCACTTATTTTCTCTGTCTATGTGTATGCAAGTGTGAATAAATTAGAAGTAAGCGCCAATGCTATTCAATAGAATTAATATCTTTAGGGTATAAGTATTTATCTAGGTCCTGTTACGATAAGAAAATATCTATGTATAAATGAATAGCAGAAACTGATGAAATAAAGAATTTGATAATAAAAATAAAATGTGTTTAATTTTATATCTCAAAAATAGTTTTGTATCTCAAAGGTACACTCAAAAGTATGCAAACAAAAAATGTGCCTAAAAGTATACAACAAAAGTGCTCCTAAAATTATTCCAAAATATGCGCCTAAAAGTGTGCAACAAATAGTACCTTCGAAATTATAATAAAAAAATCGCCTAAAAGTATGTAACAAATAGCACCCCTAAAATTATAAAACAAAAAGTGAGCCTAAAAGTATGCAACAAAATTTCGCCTAAAAGTATGCAACAAATAGTACCCTAAAATTATAAAAAAAAAAAAAAAATTCGCCTAAAAGATGCAACACAATTTGGGCCTGAAGCAGGACTGCGGTTGGCAGCCACAAATTTCCAAAATTACCAGGCGAAGTACCAGGCGAACAGAAATCAGCAGCAGGTGGAAAAATGTTAGTTAACAGTGGCACTGTTAACTAACAGTGGCCTTCAACATTTGCACTGTTAAGATAACATTGGTCGCCTGGTGATTCCCGCCGTTGGGGCAGCCGAAAATTCAAATTTGGCGCCCAGAGTACCAGGCGATCAGAAATCAGCAGGAGGTGAAAAAATGTTAGTTAACAGTGACACTGTTAACTAACAGCGGCATTGAACATTTGCACTGTTAAGATAACATTGGTCAGCTTGCAGCAAAACTTTTCAAAAGTTGGCCGTTGAACCGCGATCTAAATTTAAATTCAAAAGTTGGCCGTTGGACGGCGATTTAAATTTGAATCGCCCAAAAATTTGCCACCTGCTGCTGAATTATGTTCGCCTGGTACTTTCTGCAGATTTTGGCCGTTTGCTCGCAGTTTGGTTTGAATTTGCTTCGCTGCCCTCGAAAGTATGCAGTAAAAATTTAATATGGCTGCTCGTCTATACATTCTACATACGATTTTTAAAAGGACATAACTTCCGTAAATCCTTACGGATTTTGACCCGACTACCCGCGATCTACTCGTAAGGACCAACTCTATCGATTGGCATTCAAGGATATGGGGGTCATCTAAGGATCATCGACTTGAAAAATTTCAGTAGATATCCGCAAGAAAACTGTCCAAATACACAAAATCCAGAATAACTCGGAAACTACAAGGACGATCCGGATGTCCTTTGGTCAGTCGATAGCCCTAATGAATACCTACCGATTGAGACAGGACTCGCCAGGATCCGAAAGGATATGGCCGAGTTATTGCTATTTTTCTGTATACAAAAAAGTCCTTTTTTCTCAGCTCCTTGAAGGATTTTCGTCCTTTTTGTGACATATTCTGATTCGGCTAGATAATGACTATCTGCTGGCCAAAGGACATCCTGATAGTCCTTCAAATGGCCGAGTTACAGGCGATTAACTGTTTTTAGGACATTTTTCCTATGCCTACCCCTTAGAAAATTTCCAAGTGCATTTTTCGAACGAAAAATAGCTGTAACTCGGCCAAATCTTTACGTATTTGGCCAAGATTGGTGTCATTGGAATCGTAAGGACGATATCTATCGATTGGCATTCAAGGATATAGGGGTCATCTAAGGATCATCGACTTGGAAAATTTCAGTAGATCCGCAAGAGAATACAGCAAAAATACAATATTCTTGATATCTCGTGAACTACAAGGACGATTTAAATGTCCTTTGGCCAGTTGATAGCTCTTATGAATACTTACCGTTTGCAACAGGATTCGACAGGATCCCCAAGGACATGGCCGAGCTATAGCCATTTTTCTGTAAACAGAAAAGTCCTTGTTGCTCAGTTCCCAAAAGGATTTTCATCCTTTTTGTTACGTATTCTGATCTAACAGGATACGCCCTATCTGATGACCAAAGGACATATTCGGAGTCCTTTAAATGTTCGAGTTATAGCCGATTTTATGTTCTAAGGACATTTTTTCTATGAAAAATTTTCAAATGAATTATTTAGAAAAAACCCTTTGCTGGCTAGGTCCTTGTGGATTTTGTCGGGACTTGTTTCGTTAGGATCTTAAGGACCAATTCTAAGGATCATTGACTTGTAAAGATCAATTGATAAACATGAAAACTGGCTAATGAGACAAAATTCAGCATAACTCTAGAACTGCAAGGATACTACGAGTTTCCTTTGGTCAGTTGATAGCCCTCACGAATACTTACCGTTTGAAATAGGACTTGTCAGGATACGCAAGGATATGACCGAGTTATAGATATTTTTCTGTATTGCAATAATCTGTTTTCCTCAGTTCCCGGAAGGATTTTCATCCTTTATGTTATGTACATGGATTTAATAAGAAACGCACTATCTGGTGGTCAAAGGACATCCAGATGGTTCTCAAAATAGCTGAGTTACAGCCGACTTTCTGTTTGCATCTTTCTCATATGAAGAAAAAAAATTCTAACTCGATCAGATCCTTGCGAATTTAGCACAATTATTAAAATATTACATCTACAAATTGTTTCCTTAATATTGAGTTACTAAAGGATATCATTATAAGGATATGAAAGCTAATTCTGAGGCTTAGAACTATTTATGAAGACTATTTCTATCTACTTTCTAAGTACTTAATTTAAAATTGGATTATTCTGCATTCTGGGATATTCTCCGATGCAGCAACTCCATTTAGGGATTAGCGGAATTGGATATCATCTGGGAACTGGCCGAATACTTTAGCGGTGTTATAGCAACAGCAACTATTCCAGAGTTAAGATATATGCTTAATTAGACACTGACACTCCGACTGCTGGAACAGGGCACATTATCCAGTTCATTGGGCAGCAATACAGATAAGTCATCCGCATGGGAATTACTTTTACGCTCCTGTAACCCATAATCATAGGCCAACAGAGCAAAGATTATGATGCAGACCAGCATAACCACGGCATAGAAGAAATACTCGTCCTTTTGAGAGCTGAGAACATCCAATTCGGTGACCAGTACCACAATAAGATTACCGAATGCATTATTGAGGAACCAGGCGGCGGTAACCACAGATTTCATTGAAGCAGGAGCCTGTGTAAAAGCGAATTGCAGTCCAGGAATCGACAGCAATAATTCACCTAGCATCAGCAACAGGAACTGCGGTAATTGCCAGGCTATATTAATGCTCTGACTGGGCGATTGCTATAAGAATAAAGTGGATATTAATATAAAATAGATATAAATAGATTCCATCGATATTCACCATAATGTTATCCTGTAGTATGCCGGCACAGAAAAACGCGCCTGCCGAGCAAATGCCACCAATTGTTACACTGTGCAGCGGCTGCAGCTCCCAGTCAAACAGCCGGCGCAACAAGGGCACAGTCATATATTGCCACAGTGGTATAAGCATAAATAAAAAGATCGGTCCCACTGCCTTTGCCTGATCCGGTTGTATGGTTACGCCTAGCACAGTGGTATTCATCATTGTTGCCTGAAACGTCCAGCTAGAGTCCTGCTGTGCCAGCAGCGCGAAGTAAAAAGGCAGCGGAATGAACAGTTTGCTAATCTGTAAAGATAATTAAAGTGGAGGATAAAAAACTCATTCGAAAGTGGAGTTCCGAGCACTACTCACCCGCAGGACTCTGGATACATCATTG
This sequence comes from Drosophila repletoides, assembly GCA_018150835.1. NCBI lineage: Eukaryota > Metazoa > Arthropoda > Insecta > Diptera > Drosophilidae > Drosophila > Drosophila repletoides. The sequence goes on from JAECWQ010000202.1 coordinate 1,942,434, forward strand.
ACAAAATCCTGATCATAGACGCCCAGGGAATTGTGTAGCCAATAGGTGTATTTTTTATTAGACCTACGACGTCTCCACTTCTCCAGCAGCGCCGTTTTAATGCAGCCAGAGAATTTGAAGAGTATATTATCGCCGCAGAGTTTCTCTGGCTTGTAAAAGCATTTGCCAATCAAAAATATGACTATAGGAGTGGATAATATTGGATTGAATAAGAAGCTGTAATTATAGAGCAACCACAGTACTTACCCCAGGCCATCATAAAGGAGCTGCCCAGCGTGCCAAAGACGGCGGGATAGCAGGTCGTCTTATCAAAGCATTGAGTATTTGCTCTCACCAGAGGCGGTAGAATTTTACTCACAAATATTCCAAAATAGTAGACAAAATAATAGACGGAAAAGTACTCTGCCAAGTGGGTGGCTTGCTCCGGCAACTTGAACTGCAGTGCGCCCAGTGAGGTTATGCAAGCCCTAACAGAGCCATTGCCCACTGCGATGAAGGAGATGGACACCAGCAAACTGCAGAAAATATATGTTAATAATATGCTTTATATCCTTTACTTTAACTTACAATGCTGTGACGGGCATGCCCACATTTGGCAGGGACGTCAGGGTGAGAAGAAGCCAGCCAAAGGCGTAGAGAAAACTAAATCCTGAGATTGTACGCACGTTTCCCATATAACTGTCCGCCAGAATTGCACCAATTATCGGACAGAATTGTCCAAAGAAATTAAATATGTGGAGCACAATCGTCGAAAAGCTCTCCGTAAAGTTAAGATCATCGCGCAAGAAGAGCACAAGGATTGCTGCAAAATGGAAAGGATAATTCTACCTATCAATATATATATATATATATAATTCTAACTATTAGCTATATATAATATATATAGAGATAATATTGATAGATACTAAGAAAATTGTATCAAAGTATTTCAAAGTTAGTCATCTAAAATGCAATTTAAATCTTTTTTTAGAATGAATTTTAGGTTATATTTTTGAGATAGATGTTAATTAATTCGATTTTAGTTTCAATTCAATTTTAATTATTTTTCTGATTTGTTTATTTTCTTTTGTTGTCTCTAAGAAATGCAATTCATTCGAGACCAAAGATCAGAATCGACCTCTTGATCATCTAATAAATGGGAATCTATAAATGGAAATAAGACCTCCCATTGTTGTTGCCTCTGCTCTCTAACTGATAAGACTCTGATTTCTTTTCGGAATATTTTGTCAAAACAATGCAGAGTTACTGTAACTGCATAATACTGGTAAAAAGTGGGTCAACACATGAAATTTCCACTTACTGCGCATGCCATTTGCAGCAAAAGCCTCAAAGAATTTCGTCGCCAGTATAAAGAAGACAGCACGTGGATATTTATATTCGAGACGTATATTAGATATACCAGGCGAAAGTCCATAGTTTGGCAGGGAGCTACGGGGTTTCCTCAGATTTGTCTGCTCTCCAGATCGAGATAAGGTTCCAGCAACTGAGTTCTGTGTGGTGAGTTCCGCAAGAGCAGGCAAAGCTGTGTGGATGAGGTATTTATTTGTTAAACTGTGTTAGTAGTTCTCGCAGTACAGTGATCGCTCGAAAGGTAGAACTCTCTTGCAGAGGAGACAATAAATTTTTTGAAAATTCCATTTTTTTTTTAAATACCATATCAAAAAATGTATAATATATTTTGCAACGGTTTAAAAAATAAATATACGTTTTTTAAGAGCTGAAAATAAGGTTTTTAATATCTGAAAAATTCTAATTATCGATCGTGCACTGAACTTGTCTTTTATCTATGCGCCGGAGAAGAGAAAAACTCACTTTCTTCACTGCCAATTTCCGTAGCGCGAAACATTTTCCAGCTAAGAGCTAAGAGCGTTGTTAACAAACTGAAACTGAAATGATTTTATTTGTCAGAGCAAGTAGTTTTCGTGTATCTTTTATCTTTATCTTTGGCAGGGCAGCTCAGGTTACCAGCGGTGTGTCCGATTCGGTTGCCTTGCGGTTTTTATGGCTCTCCTACGACTTTTATTCGTATCTCACAATGCACTTCATATTATTATTTCTGTTTTGTTTGCTTTTCTGAAATGCGTCCGTTGCGCAGTACGCGTCTAAGGCAACTAAAAGCCAAGACCTTACACCCGGCAGAGACAGCTTCTCCCACTCTCCATCTGTGTCTCTCAGCTTGTGGACAGAGCAAACATTATGATAAAAGCAGCAGTAGCAGTAGAGCAGAGAGTAAATGCATCTTTTGTAAACTAGGCAGGTTATCTCTGCTGCTGCTGCCGCTGCAGACAGAGCTAGTCATGTGCTTTCTTAAGACGCTGATAACAGGCAGAATCTCAGCTCAGTCACGGGACTCGCCAACGGACTTGAGCTTAGTGATAAGGATGAGTCGGAGTCGGCGAGTCTCGAGGCTGAATATATATACGGTTTTACATGGGCCTATTTTGCCTCTCGCTTAGCTTCTTACCTCTAGTTTTTACCCATTTTTTAACTATTATTTTTCATTATTTTAGAAATTAATCTATATGTTTGTTGCAGACTAGGCTCTAAAACATATTCAAAATTGAATTTCAATGTAAGAAATGAAAATAATTTAAAATTATAGTTTATAAACCGATTCGAAGATTTACGTATTTTACAATGGATTTTTATTTAAATTAGGCAGAAAAAGTATTTAGCGCGGTACACGAAACCAACTAGGTATTATTAAAAACTAAACACGGATCTAGCTCTCTAGATCATGATCTGGCGCCAGTGCTGAAGTTGGATGATACATCGGATGAAATTCGCAATTTGCAGAGATGATGAAGGCCGAATAAGAAGCAACAACCAATTTCTTTCGAGAACCTCTCAAACCAGTTTCTTGGCCTCAAAGAAACTCTTGAGATGACGCATCTGCCAGAAGCCCATGCAGACGAGGACAATTGTCTGGGCCAAGGACCACCAGAGCACCCGAGAATTGGTACTTTCGCTGGTGTGGCGAAAACGTTCCTCCCGATAACGTTGATAATTCTGCTCCTTTGTGATCTGTTCCACCTGATCCAGTAGCTGCCTAATGCGCAGCTGCAGCTCTGTTAGCTTCTCCTTTTGGGCCACATGCGCATAATCAATGGCGTGCTCGCCCACCTGTATATCCAAATGGACACGCAGTTGTGCTCCATTGAACCAGGCTGTACTGTTTGAGTACATACAGATGACATGCTCGCCCGGCGTATGCGAGGTAAAGGACATGCGTCCCTGTGAACTGTATACCCTCGATAGAATTATCTTGTCATCGCTATCACGCACCTCCACGTGCATACCAATTCCTGGTGAGGATGGCATAAAGCCATTCGAGCGCGGATCGTACAACTCCACCTTGTAATTAACTGCAGGATATATACATTATTATAATCATCACTTTTAATGATCAGGCAACGCCTGCAGCTGCTGCTGCTTGTCCTCACCAATCACAGTCGTCTCATCGGGCACCTCCTCTATGAAGCATTTTCGCTCTGTTTCCGATATGTGAAAATATAACCCACAGGCGCTTTGTAGCGCACAGAGCAGCAGTGCCAGGCTTATTAATTGGTTGCGCATTTTTTCTATATATAAATTAAACTGCAGCTTCGTTTACGTTACAGTATTATTATAATAAACTATGCTCGTCGACACGTCATGAGAAAAAGGCAAAGTGGCTACATTGACAATTTATCTGTTTGACAAGTGACTAGCGTTGCCACATAGACAGCAAACACATACGAAAAACAAACAATGTTAACAGTGTTGTGTAACGCTACGATAAAACTCGCTTTTATGAGCTGGTTCTCATATGAACTACTCCGATGACTGGGAACAAATTTTATATGAGACCAACCTAGGTCCATTTTTAACACAATTTCTTATAAAAGTTTTAAGTGTTTGGGGAAAATAATAACAATAAATTATTTTATTATTTAACATTGTGATGAAATCAATTTTTCTTATCAAAACTAAAAAGCAACTAGTTCGTATGCCCATTTGGTAACTCTTATTGTTCACTTACCTGTCAACTGTTGAGAATTGTATAGCACTATTCAAGCAGCTGTTAGTTTTGTTGACGTTTTACTTTTTGGCAAATAGCTGCAATTTCCTTGGTAAATAATGGACGTGATATTACTTGTGGGCATCGCAACAGCGCTGCTGATAGTGATGCTTACGCTTTACTTCCTGCAGAAGCGAAATTCAACGACAGGTAAGATAATAAATGCCATTATAATATTTACCTGTATAATATAAAACCCTTGTATAGAAACAAAGCCAGCTGCACAAGCACAACAACGTGGCGTCCCACAGCGTGCACAGGAAGGTGTTCCCAGACGTGCTCAAATTGCGCGCAACCAACGTAATCGTTTGCGGCAGAATGCGCCAGCAGCAGCAGCAGCGCCAGCTGCAGTCGCAGCAGCAGACTCTGATGAGGATGGTGAGGGTATTGCGGATGGCGATGCGCCACGCGTGCCACAAGGAGCCGTCCTTGATGAGAAGATGGGTGCCAAGAAACGCGCCAAAATGGAGGCAAAGGAGCAGAAACGTTTGCAGCGTGAACAGGAGCTGCATGATCGCGAACAGCGCAAGGTAAAGGAGGCCAAGGAGGAAGCTGACCGCAAGCAGCAGGAGGATTTGGAAGCGGAAGCTGAACGCAAGAAAACTGAAGCCGAACGTTTGGCCAAAGAGGAACAGGCACGTAAGGAGCACGAGGAATATTTAAAGATGAAGGCTGCCTTCAGCATTGAAGAGGAGGGCTACGAGGAGGGTGATGCTGATGAAAAGGAAACGCTGCTCGCCGATTTTATACAGTACATCAAGGATAATAAAGTTGTTCTCCTGGAAGATTTGGCTACAGCATTCAAGCTGAAGACCCAGCAGGCCATTGAACGCATTCAGGAACTGCAGGCAAATGGAACTTTAACTGGCGTAATTGATGATCGCGGAAAATTTATATACATCTCGGAAGCAGAACTCGCATCTGTTGCGAAGTTCATCAAGCAGCGAGGCAGGGTATCTATAGCTGAACTGGCCGAGAGCAGTAACAATTTAATTAATTTAACGCCCGTTGCAGCCGGTGAAAGTAGTGCCTAAAGATGAGATTTTGTTAGCATTTTTGTAAATTTAAAAATATCTAGCTTAAATGTGTTAATATACTTATTAAACATAAAAAAAACTAATTATCCTATTTAAATCTGATTTTTTAGGAAGACATTTCATTCTAGATAGCATCCACCAGATGTGTTGAATACTTCCAAGAATTCTTCCGTAAATGAATAGTCAAAAATCCGTATAGTTAGTTCGTTTCTATTAATTAATTTACTACCCTTAATAAAGGGTATAGAATCAACAATTACTTTTTATAGTTTTTGTTTTTAGTCTATTCCATATCGTCATCGTCCATTTCTTCATCCTCATCGCTGGTTACATCTGGATCTGAAGCTTGTGCTCTACACTTGGAGCACTGGCAAACAAAAATATAGTTTTCACGTAGCGTTTTGTGTCTGGAGTGGCGACTCCGTTCCAATTGACATTCATCCAAATATGAAATGCATATCTCATCGCCTGGCTGAATGGGTGCCAGGGCCTTCAATACCACGATATCATTCGAGTAGGGAAAGGTGGACTGTGCATTCGGTACACAGCTGTGATTTATCTTACTCTGTAGACTGTACAAGCCGGAACCCTCGTTGTTTAGGAATTCGCCAGCAACTGTGGAACAAATGACAATTATTATCAGTAAAAATCATACTAAGCAATAAAAATTTTACTTACATTCGCCCACTTTCTCATAGATTTCATCAATTAGAGTATCTAGCTGTGCCTTATCGGCGTCAGGGAGCGGCAGGTCAGATACTTTGGTGACCCACTGTGCTAGCACACTGGTGGCAATACCCTGGCTATTTGTGCCCAGAATGCCCATCAGTGTTTTAAAGGCATCTGGTGTAGTGAACTGAGTACCAAATAAACAAATTATTAGCTATAGAAAGCTCGAATCGGAAGATAACTTACCATACTAAATTCCTCGGCTTTGAAGGCATTACAAAAAGCACCATAAAGTTGATCCATTTGTTGTTCGAAATTCTCTCCCAACATTTTATGATAGATCTTCTGTTCACGGTTCACAATCAAAGCTTGAAAGGATTGCAATTGGTCTATAAATTCAGTTTTTTTGTTGCTCTGCTGATACATGGCCATCAGGCGTACAATTAGCATTATGGTGCCCGTTTCTGGAGGATAGTGCATCTTTTTCCAGATCTCATTTAGCACATTAATGGGATGTGTATCATCCGCCCGAAACTCTGCCATACACGCTACCCTGTGATACTTCTTTTGTGCTTCCACCAAACAATCCTCTGAGCAGTATTTCACCTTGCAGCGTACGCACTGTGTGAATTGTGGCACCCATTGTGCGGTAGGATCATGTTCTAGAAGGGGTACACTCACAGCCTGATTATTAGCTAAGCGGCGCACATTTTCCAACAGTGTTTCCAGCTAAAGAATAAGTAAGAGTTTGATCAGTAAAAGTGGTCAACTATCAGTTGCCAGCGCATCCAATCGATCCGAAATTTTGAGCATAGGTAAAGAACAAAATAAATTGTTTTTATTGCTATTTTATAGTTGTTAATCAGCTTTCACAGATTTGTAGAGAAACGGATTGACCTACATGATATTTGAATTAAGTTTGTGCTATGTAGGGTATACAAGAACCCACGCACCAGAATGGATAACTCAAGCATTTATACTTTGTGACTTCGCTTAGATAGTTGCTGCGCAGTTGAATTAGATCAAGGCAGAATATATGTACATATATAGAATATAGAAAGTTCGAATGTTTCCTATTGACTTACACAAACTTAAAAGCCACCCACCCATTTGTAGGGTATTTACTTACTGGACGCATGCAATGATCACAAGCCGCATAGCCATAGGCTGCATTCCATGAGAATTGATGGGAGACAAAGGGTTCCTCTTCAAATATGATATCATTTGTGGCAAAACTTTTAGTAGCTATCATCGCACGCCCCTTGCCAGGCAATTCACGTATTTCAAAGTGATTCATTTTGCTTGCTAACAATTTAATTCAGCCATAAACAAAAAGAAAATAAATTGACAATGCACGTGCGTCTCGCAATGTTGAATATCGATATCGATAGCTGGGGCTGGTTCAATATTATTAATTTGTTGCGATACTTTACAGCAGTAAATATCGAATTTATAAATATTTCACGGTTGGAAATTCCCATATAAGAAAAACGCACAACTCTGTAAAAACTTTAATTGATTTATTTGAATTTTTTCTATTATATTTCATCGGAAATTGCGCCTTACTTTTGTGTTTGTTATGGCACTCACATATGCAATAATATCGCTAAGCAGCTGTCATGACAGCAGCTTATCGATATAAGTTGGCTATAATCGATATATATTCAATATCGCTAAAAGTCGTTATCTTCAATTAAAAAGTAAATAGCTTAGCAAACTATAAGAAATTTATTTGTATATAGCAGTATTTAATTAAAAACGAATGTTTTTTAATGAAAAATTAATGGTATCTTAGTCAAAAAATTCTATATTAGCGGAAAGAATAAATTGTAAGGGTTTAAAAGCCAGTTTTTTAAAGCCAACTATATTATTGAAACAGATATTTCAAGACGCGAAAGTCCCGTTTACTTTTTTTCTTGAATTTTGAATATCTCAGAATTAGAAGCAATTTTGAGAAAGGCACATGTTTTATATAGCTTCTAATCTATTGTACTTTGCGGTATTTTTGAAATATTAGCATCCACTTTATCCCATTTTCAAAACGTTTCAAAAGAAAAAACGACTCTTTTTGTTTCGACTTGTACTAGGCTATTATATAATAATGAATTACATAATTTAAAATTTAAAGACATGCTAATGTAATTTGTTTGTTTTTCATTTTCATTTTTGTTTCCGTTTTCTTTTGTTTTGTTTTTTTTAAATATAATATATATAAACATTTTTTGTTAACAGGTGTTTGTTTTGTTTGTTGTGTTTTAGTTGCTTTTGTGTAAAATACATAATCATAATAATAATAATATTTCATAAATTGTAATCATATTTCTTTCGTATATAATAATAACTTTGCGCCTAACAACTAGTAATATTCTCATATATAAGTTTTTCTCTTTTATTATTATTATTATTATAATTATTGTTATATCTCCGTTTCTTTTTTGCTGTTTTTGGGTTTGTTTTGTTGTTTGTTTAATTAAATATTTAATTATTTATTCACTAACCAGCGCCATCTCACGCGCCGTTGGCGTGGCCAGCGTCTGGCCGAGCGCCGAGGCAGCCGAAACGGCGCTGCTTAAGCCATTATCTGGCAATTCCTGATCATCCACGGCCAGATCCCTATCCTGATCCTGATTCCGATCCTCATCCTCATCATCATTATCATCACAATTGCGCTCATGCGCCTCATCGGCAAAGGACACTTCGGCTGGACTGTTATTGCTGTTGCTGTTATCATTTGTATTATTTTTATCATTGTTATTATTATTATTGGCTTTATCTTCACTGGCGGATTTATTATTATCACTATCAGCATCGCTCTTCGGCGCTGGCGCTGTCTCCTCCTCGGGTATATCCTCAATGAGGCTGCGATTGCCGGAACTATTTGCCGAGGGACTGCGTGGCGGCGCCTCCGCTTCCACCTCAGCGACTTTGCGTAGCAGCACTGGATCGGAAGCACGCAGAGAACTCTCCGAACCGCCAACACCCTCACCACTGGGCCTCAGCACCAGATAGAGCAATATGTCCGAGAGCGATATAATGCCAATAACCTTGCGATTCTCATCGATAACAACCAGACGATGCACCTCAGCTCGTACAATCCTCTCCATTATCGTATAGAGTGATTCATCTAAATTACATTTTCTCACGCCCTCAAACCATTCGTTGCGATGCTCATTCGCCTTTCTCAGCGAGACATCGAGATCGTTATAGGTCTTCTCAGCAGCGAGATTCTGCAAAGGAACAAATATCCAGACAATTAATTTCTCTCTTTCGAAATTAGAGAACATTTCTTCCACTTACAATCACATCAAACTTGGCATAAATATCCACCAGACGACCCTCAGAATCCACCAGAGGCAACGCGGAGACGCGACGCTCCACAAATTTCTTGAGCGCTGTTATAATGCTTGTGGTCTCGTCTGCTGTCTCAATATTGTCGTAGGTGCCAATCTTCAGATCGCGCAAACTCTTTTGCATATATGCGGGCTTTGGTAATTCATTAATCTGCAAGAGAAACACCAATATTAGAGGCATCTGTATGACTACTTCCAGAACAAAGAAAGGGGGAGTTTAAGGACTAGTGGGTATAATTTTGGAAGGTATTTCCAGAGTACTTACATATAAAAACAGGAACCTCAGTATGCGTTTATGTGTCAATATGTACAGGACATTTCCAGTCGCTGGATCGATCACGGGCAGTCGATGTATGCGGCTGTGTATGAGAATTTTGATGGCATCGTAGAGGGAAGCGTCTGGTGCGATGCTAACCAACGGCATCACCTGATTGTGTAGCACACCTATTAAATTTTGATAATTATTGATTAATTTATAAAGCTATAGAGATATTACAAGCAAATACTTACTGCGCCAGGTGTCCAGTTTGTGCTCTTCAAGTTGCTCCATGGACGCATTGGGTGACTTATAATACATTTGCAAGATCTTTATAAAGTCTGTTATGGTTAACATGCCCACAAACTGTTGTTTCTCCGAATCCCAGAGAGGCGCTGCTCGAACACCATTATACACCAATGCATAGAAAGCCTTTTTCACCAGTAATTGCGTATCAAAGACGACCAGTTTAGCGGAGGTGGGTATCAGATCATAGCACTTGTGAAAACGAAAGAACTTCACAAAGATCTGTGAGTCGTCCTCCTCTGTAAACAAATAACAGAATTTTATTAATTCAATTTACTTAATTATATTATTTTAAGCTTATAAAATAAACCAAGTCTGAGAACGAGAACTAAACCTTACACACTACCAGGAAGAGTATTTTCATGAAATTAAGGGACTTGACTAAAAGGATTCCGCGAATCGAACCCAGATCTTTTCTTGTAGTTTCCCTTACACCCCTTAGGCACCTTTCTTAAGTAGCTGGGCAAGCAGACGCTTCCAGGCCTCGGAGATTTGTTCGAACTCCTTGATGCTCTCCAGGGGATAATAGAGCACATCAGTGGGTCGGCCACTGCCGCCGAGAACCAAGCGGCCCGCATGATTTGAATAGAAATGCAGCTGTAACATGCGTGGAGCGGGGATCGGGGTTCGCAGAATCAGCCACAGCGAGTCACCATTAGCTCTGAACGGAGTCTGTTGTCAACTGAATCGATTTTATTTCGTAGCAATTAAACGTTGAACAAATTAAGCCAGCTTTTATTGCTTTAACAGCGCGTTAACAGCGACTTAACAGGCACTGCGCCGTTCCACGAGGTTCTCACTGTTACGTTTATATAAATTGTATATTGTTGTTTTCTTTTATGTATTATTTTAATTTACTGTATTAATTATATATTGTTATATTTATTTTTGCAATTTACAGAAAATTGTAAAGCACTTAACAGCGCTTTAACAGCTGTGAGCTCTTCCACACGCTTCTCACTGTTACGACAAACTGCACTAACGTAATATTTATTTGCATTTTGTTATACTATTTAGCTTTGCAATTTATAGCAATCAGAGAACGCAACACAACAATAGAATTTGCCATAAATTTATTTGTTGCGACTTGCAACAAATTACATTTAGACATTTTAATTAACATAAATTTAGCGTAAAAATAAAAGTGTGTAGCGAGAGCCAAATAAGAATCGAATATGTAAAAATAGTTTATAACAATTATTCAGGCATGAGAATAATAATAATAATAGATAAGAGAGGCGACGCTGCATGTAAATAAATTAACGCCGAGGCGGTCCCAAATGCTGTTAATCAACATTTTCCCCCCCAAAAATTCCCTCATCAACTGTCAACGATTAATATAAATGCAGAGACCCGACCCATTGTCTCGAAGCGCATTTACAGCGCCTTTTAACAAACATTGGGTAAATATTTGTGCCAAGAAAATTAATTAATTCCCATAGACACGCGTTCAAATCCCAGAATAAAAAGTCAAAAGATCTCTAAAATATTATTATTTATGGCTGAATATTTAGACCAAAATAAAACTATTTGGCAAAGTTTTAAAAATTCAAATGGCTCATAGAGAAATAAAAAAAGCTTAGCCTGGCTTTCTGCACAGTAAAAGTTGATTTAGAATGCGTATAAAATTCGAAATAATTTGCTAAAAGTATTTAAATATTTTTATTTTTTTATACTTTCTTTCAACTTTCACATATTGCCCCTCAGGTAGAAATTTGCATTCATTATTGAGCTTTTTTTTTATTAACAATATTTACAATATTTTCGTTTACTTTTAGCATTTTTTTATATCTTTTAAAACCCTAAAAAACTCTATTTCGTTCAGTTCGTTTACAATTAATAAAAACTTTTCAAATATTTCAAAAGAAAATCCAATGAAACTTGAAACAGTCTAAAGAAAAGCTGCGGCGGCATTTAAATCTTTCGCACGCCGGAAAATCCTTTATTTTCTGGTTTCTTCTAATAATCTCATCTCTTTTTTTAAACAAATTATGCGCTGTCGCACGCTGACGAAGCTGCCAAAACGCAAAAAAGTCGAAATAAAAAGCGAAGGCTAAAAAAGTGTGGCTAAAATATATACAAAAAAAAAAAAAAAGCCAGATACATATAGGAATGTATATCTAGATGTATGCAGATTATATTATAATTATTATTATAATTGTTATAGATAATAAGATAAATTATGCAATAAAAGACTGTTATTAATTTTTAAGCTGTTGCCATGTGAAATTTAAATGATAAAAAACATTTAATGGGTTTGTATACCCAAAAAAAAGAGGCAGACTAAAAAAAGGTGAAGGTTCCCCCGAGAATCTCAAGTAGACAATGTCTGGGGCTATCTATCTATCTGCCTTTGGTATTATCTTTTAATGTTTGTTGTTGCTTCTCTGATTAGTTTCTATTTCTATTATTTCTTCGATTGTTTTGTATTTTCTCTCTCTGTTTGTTTTTTGTTTTATTGCTACGTTTTAGCGCGTTGTGGCACACAAGTTAATTAAAATGCTTCGAGTTCTTTTTTCTTTTTTATTTTTCATTTTTCATTTTTCATTTTCTTTTGTTTTTATTTTCAACAATTGCAAAACAATTTCAATTGTGGGTGTTGCAGATTGGCGTCGCGGCGCCTCAACGAGTACTACGATATATCGTATATACCCCTATATATACCCTATATATATATAGTATATAGATTTTCGAATATTTCACAAATGACTAATGGGTGGTCTGAAGGTAAAGGTAGGCCTCAGACAGCCAGACAATAGACCTGTTCAATGGCATTTTTTTTTTCTATTTTTTTTCAGTTTGTTTTGGATTTAGTTCGATTTACGGGTTATTCGTTCAGTTAATGTCTTAAGATTTCGTTTTATTTAATTTTTTTTGTATTTTTCTTTCGCTTTTTTCTTAATTTTCAATACGATTTTCTTAGCCGCGGCGCTTGGTTTTTTGTCGCCCGTCTAAACGTCTCGAGATTTTATCATAAACTGATCTCTCAGTTCTGTTTTTGTATTTTTCCCACACACACAAATCGGAAAAGCGAAATGAAAATGTTTTTCGCCAAAGCGCCAAGCGCAAAGCAAACAACAACAACAAAAAAAAAAAAAGAATATGTAAAATGAGAGAATCTCATACACAAATACAGTATTTAAAATCAATTTATAAATTACTCGCATGTCGGCCAGGAAGCCGAAATAAACAACCAAAAATTGGGGGTACAAATTTTCGTATAATCAACGGCCTCAGCTCAGATCGGAACGAATATTTGGTACAGCTAACGGCTATATCATATATTGAATATGACTCTAATGATGTTCATGAAATGCCTCAAATTGGCAAACTAATTGTACATCTCGTCGCGAAAAACACGCTTGCTCGACCCACGAGATACCCTGTAAGTAGATCTCTTGAAATTCTCAATTATAACTTAATTGCTTATTGGTAGATTGTATTGAAGTTTTCAGCATTTATTTAGAATAAATAAACAAAAGTCTCTGCCAGAAATCATATCTTTAGCTGTATACTTTGAAGCATTTTTTATATACTTTCATATTTTAGATACTTTCAGTATTCAACGTTTCATACAACAAGGACTGTTGCATATTATTAATGTTTTATTATACCCTACGAAGCCCCATTTTAATGGGTATAGAAAACAAGAGAAAACCATAAAGAGAGCCAGAAAAGACAGATCATTTCGGGCGTACTTGGAACTTATAATTAGCGCAAAAGAAGAAGAAATCAAAACAGGGGGTGTGTTCTAACGTCTACGTCAACTAGATACGCATCGCTAATGAACCCTATATAAATATACATATCTAGCTATATGGGATATATATCTTTCTGTTCGGAGAGAGCTTTAAGCATATGTAATGCTCCTGTCGCTGCTGCGTCTACTCCTACGCATTATATACTCTTTAATCCCCGTAATATATGATTTTGATTAAATCAAATGTCGTTATAAATATGAATATATGCGCATATATATATATATTTTTTAGATCTGAAGCGTCGTGTGCCCAGAAAAAACCGTCAGCCTCTTGAATAGCTGCCAAGTGAGACTGTTAATTTATTTGAAAGAAATTTGCATTTGTTCAACAGGGGAATATAAATGGGGATTTACGTGCTGCTTTTATTTACTTACCAAAATCTGATAGATTGACTTTTTCGAGGAACGGATCAGCGACAGGTAACTGCAATAATCAAGAGATAAAAGATATTAGTATGAAAAGATACAAACTTATTTAAGGCTTAACAACTTCAGACTACTTTATATAAGCTTCAGACGTGATATTTAACAGTATTTACAAATTAGTTAAATACTCAGACAACTTGTGCACTAAGTGTATTAATAAATATCACAACTTGAGGCGTCCCAAAGTCTCCAAAGGTCTCCACAGGTCTCCACAAGTCTCCGCAGGTCTCCAGTATTACTTAAACTTGTAAAATTGAAGCTCAGAAAGTGTTTTATATTTACGATTTGGGTCAAGGAATGATTGTCACGCTGTCATATCAACTATAATTCTACTGATATTTGTATAAACGCCCTAACATGCAAACAATCACACACAAGAATACACTCAGAAAAATACAGTTTGCCTTTGAAAAGATTTTAATGGTATAAGGGAGAATTTTACTCTCCCTTTTTCAAGTCTTGATCCTAAGAAAATATCTTTTCGGCGTGCTTCTAGATATACTTTACATATTATATCAAAATATGATTAAAATAGAAACTATTCCACTTTTAAATATATGAATATTAGGTAGCTTTGTAGGCAAATTTCTCACTTAATTTGAGCTCAGAATTATAGAGCTTTTTAGTCAGCTTTTTGTGCATATATTAAGCTTAAATTTATGCAGTTTTTTTCCAAGTGTATTCTCGTATATGTATCTTTGGAAGCTCGTAAACAATTCTCTAAGGCGTAATCGTCTAATCATAAAACAGACGACGCAATCACAGATAAAATAATGCAAACTTCAATGAAAAATTTATGAGTGGCTCGCTCTCTCTCCCTCTTTCTAGCCATATAAACATATATGTATATAGGTATGTATGAATGTATGTATGTATGTAAGTAGTACATAAAATAGTAGTAGCAAAATTAGCATTGAAATGTGCAATTGTTAAACAAAGTAGCAAAGTGCCGGAGGCAACAATTGAAAAATTGCAATCACAGTAACACTACGCAACATGTTTCACCCCTTTTAAGCTTTCCATCATAATATAATATTAGAAAGTCCTCTGAACTTTCCAGACTTATGGTTAGTATTAGAATGTTCTGAGTTCACAATGTTTGATCTTTCCAGAGTATAATATAATATTAGAAACTGTTTTGCCAGGTTTAAAAATTCCTTAACTTTGTCAAAATTTCATATTTCCATATGGAACTCAGATTATTTAAATATTTATTTTTATTAATAGGTAAAATTTAAGGAAAGATTTGACTTGTTTTAATCGAATTGTAAAACCTTTTTTTTAAATATATTGAAATACCCCGGATAAATAAAAGAAAAGTTCAATTTGGTTGTTTAGTGAAATTACACAGATTAAGCGAAAGAGTGAGAGTAACCAGAGAGAGAGAGAGAGAGAGAGAGCTTCAAACCCTCTCCTCTCTCTCACTCTCTTAATATTGCTCTCAATAGCTAAAAATGACCAAATGCGACAGACACCTCAAGGCAAATGAACTGACAATGAGTCCAAAAGCTTTTGTTAGGCAAAATAAGGTAAATGCAAGAAAAAAAAAGAAATGACTGAAAAAAATGCATTCTAAAAAGATGAAGAAAAAGCTAAAAGCTTTAGCTGTTGTGCTCTCTCTATCTCTCTCTTTCCTCTCTGCCTCTCTTAGATCGACTTACGCTAATTTTACGACCCGAATGCAATTGTTGTAGTTGCTGCTGCTGTCGCTTCCATTGCTCGATCTGCTCGACGCTGTAATCGCTGCGTCGACGCAAGAGCAGACAATGGTGGGGTGCGGGTGACGCGTGTCGGGGGGAATTGTGGGCGCTATGACTGCTATTGCTGCGACGCTCATAGACCAGCTTCTGTTGCAGTTCCAGAGGAGCAGCAGCAGCGGCAGTGCGGCCGGCAGCGGCAGCGACTGGTGAATGACCCGCTGAGAGACGCTTGCCAGGCAGCAAACCATTGGCAATGCTGCTGCGCTGCTGCTGCTGCTGTTGTTGCTGTTGCTGCTGCTGCTGTTGTTGCTGTAGGCTATTATTACTGTTATTTATGGTTGCCTTGCGACGCAACAGCACTGCCGGCATAGCAGCTGTCAAAGTTGCTGACAATCTTTTGCTTTTGTTTTTCTCTTTATTGTTTTTGATGCTGTCATCGCGTCGGCTTACGTGCTGCGACGACGATTGGTGTTGACCATCCACAAAATCTGTGAGATTCGCGCTATTCAGCAACTGATAGTTAGCACTGGCCGTGGGCCCGTTATTTGACATTAGCGTAGGCAGATGACTGTATCGCTTCTTTCTGTACAGCGGCGAATTGCTGAGAGAGCGCGCTTTGCGTGCAACCTTCGCATGCAGGCTATCCATGTTGGGCTCGCCGCCTCTCTCATCATTCTCATTATCGGCGGGCAAATTTGGGTCAAAGCGCACGCCTAATTTGTTGTTGTTGTTGTGTGGCAATTTAGAAGCTGCCTGCTGTGACACACCTGCCGCAGGCACTGCTGCTGTTGCTGTTGCTGCTGCCGCTGCCGCCGCCGCCGCTGCTGCTGCTGCTGAGGGCAGCACGCCAATGCGCGGCCCACTCGACTCAAAGGCGGAATAGCGTCGACGATACATGTGCAAATAAGCGCACACAAACAAACGCACTTAAATATATGTATATTACACACACACACACACGCGCGTATGCACTGATAAACACTCTTCTACACGCTTGCTCCCTTCCACTCGTGTAATGCGTAGCTCTTGGAAAATTCGCAAGCGCCCGTTGCCTTTTGCTTTTGTTTTTGTTGTTCGTCCGTTTTTCTTTTCTGTTCCGGGCACGTCTGCGCGCTCCCAAATGTAAACGTAAACTGGTTAACAGTTCGTTAAGTGCTGCCGCCATATGATCGTCACATGTGTGTGCGTATGCGAGTGTGTGTGCGTGTGATGTGAGTGCTAAAGCTTAAACAAACACATGCCAAAGAGAGCAAGATTTCAAACGGCTTATCGAAGTTCAAATACTCTACAGCGTCACATATCAATAACTATTTAATAATGTTTTTGGAATTGCTTCAAGATAAGGTAAGGTAGAAAATTTCCAGCTACGGAACACCGGCCTCTACAATTTTAATTGCTTCCAAAGATTTAAATAATTACAATTAAAATCACTTTGGATTTTACCACACTTTTTATAGTTTTATAATTCGGCTCAACTTTTATAGGGCATGCTTGAGGATAAATATGTGATAATTATTTGAGGCGAAGTCCATGTTATTCATTTAATCAGAGTTTCCAAAATGGATTTAAATGCAGATAATTCTACTAGGCGTTGCAAGCTGCACTACAAAACGCATATACTCCGGGTATGCAAGTGTATGCAAAGCCAAAAAAAGCATGGCGAACATTCGTTCGTGCGCATTCTTGAAGCTTCTTCACAAAGCAAATAGAGCGAGAGCAAAAATAGAAGAGAATGGGCACTAGGCAATACTAAAATAAGCAGAGTGGGTGACCGCGACTGGGACTGCGATTGCGGCTGCGGCTGCGACTGCGACTATTAACAGCGCCATTACAGAGAGCAACAGCAGCAGCAAAGCTTCTGTGTAAATTTACTTAGCAGCTGATAAAATGAGTAAATAAACTTTGAATAAAAAGATTGTATGGGCTTTCAATGAATGTCGAGAACCCGAAATGCTGCAAATTCGAAATTCCATATTCCGAATACCGAATTGTCTGCGCATTAGGCAATGATATGTGAATTATGTGAAATTTTTGTGCGAGAGATAATTAATCATAATTAGCAGGAAAAAAAACAACAATAACAATAACAAATAACATAAGTGTCATAGAAATATTTCTGGGGGGGCTTTCACCACCGCAGCTGACGTCAGGAATAAACTCGGAAGGGAGAGACAGAGAGAGAGAGAGAGAGAGCGGCAATTCGGGAATTATTTTACTTACTAATAAAGTAATGGTAAAATAAAAAACCTAGTTCCGCCTTAATGACCACGTTGTTGGAGTGTAAAAAAAACACTATAATAATAATAAATTGTAAACAACAGGCAATTAAGTTGACCTTGTAGTTACGTCGTTATAAGTTAACATAAAAATAAAGTACTTATAGAGATAATGGTAAGGTTGATGACAATTCAGGCCAAAATCAACTTATCAGCTATTAGCACTTCGATATGACTAATTTAATCATTCAATATGAGCAATGCTTGTTATTTTCCCTCTCTTTTTTTTGCTTTTACCCAGAACCATCGTTAGTTGCAAAAAATTACGTTTACAGCTGTTAAATCAGCTCTGTTAACCGACAGTTGAGAAAAATGTGTTGCATACTTTTGAGCGGTGAACTAAAAGCTTCATGATGAAAAATGAAAGCACTGTGGTGCAAGACTGGAGGAAACAGAAATAATGAGTTTTGCTGAGTGAATGCTGCTTAGCATAATTTATCAATGCCAAACTTGAAAGAAGGATAAATTGCGAAAGTTCTTGTTAGTTTAGTAAGCTCTTACGGGAATTGGTCTACAGTGGCCTTCTTAATACATTATTTATATATATAATATAAATGTAAAGGTTAAGAAGGTATGCGTATTCTAGGCAGATTATAACAGTACTTACCCCTCTGGAGTCTCTGAAGAGTATGGCTGCATGGTGTGGATCTAGAGTGCCATCGCCGCGTAAGCTTCGACCAGCAGCACCAACTGAAGCGCGTCGTTTCTCCAAATCCGCCGAAGCGCGACGCATGTGAGCACCTAATGAAACATACGAGTTTAATAATAGATAAAATACTCTCCAATATATATGGCTAGGGTTATCTTATTAATAACTAGAAATAACAACAAGTACCAGGAATCTAAAGCGAACATTTTACCTTCTTTGACAATATTCTCATAGATCTTATAGGTAGCACCGCAGTCATCCAAAATTCGATTAGGCCGACTGAGCGTGTTCACATCCAAACTCTTTGAGCGTGTGCGAAAATTCTCTTGCGGATCATTCTGCGGCGAAGTGCAAACACTCTGCGCGTCGTGATGTTTGCGGGGCCAGACATGCATCTTCTTGCCGAAATGCTTAAAGAGCTCCTGTATGGAGTGATGATGATGCTTATGATGCTTATGCCCATCCTTATGTGGAGAATGACCATGATGTTGAGCATGACTCGCACTGTGACCCTGACCCTGTGCGGTTTCATCAATGCTAAGACTCTTGGCAAAGGATGAATTATCGAAGCGATGCCGTCCAAATGGACCTACGCCGGTACCCGGAACTGGCAAGCTGCCACTGTCCGTACTATTCACGGACTGACGGGATCCACCCGCACTGTAATCTTCCATGGAGGTAGCTAAAGCGTTCACCCTGTGAAATATGGATATGGCAGTGGGTCGCTCTGAGTTGCGTTGCTGTCCAGAGGCGCCCGTATGCGTGAAATACTGATGATCTGCCTGGCTCTCATAGATATCGTCGAGATCGTGTGGAAAGTAACCGCCTGATGGTTGTGTCGGTGGCGGTGAACCAAAGTCGGGAGCACCACGGCGCATGCTCTGCAAAAGGATATCAGGGGGATGGTTAAGCTGGAACTCTTGGGATCAAAATAAATCCATTGGTGACACTACAGCACTACTTTAATAAGAAGAAATATTTACTTCTAGAATTAATTGAACAAATCTATAGATGTCCTGGAGGAACAAACAAATGAATGGTACTACCTAAATATATATTTTCTATGTTTTTTAATTCGAAATTAATAAAATACTCCTAAAAATACGATTTTAATTGATTGAGTGCTGTAGTGTAACAAGGATTGTGATTAATTGATAATTCCACTCTGCTTACGCCATAGATAGCCGGACTGTGAGATCGTTCAAGGAAACTGCGCTTCGAGGAGGGTGTCCGTTTCAGGCTTCCGCTAATGGCGGAACCACTGGTATGGCAGCTGTCATAGGAGCTACGCGGAATCCCATTGTTTTGGTGTGTGGGTGAATTATTGTAATTATGATGATTGGCGAGTGATTTGAGGGCATCTGGAACGGCCTGAGGCTGTGAGTGTCTGTCCGTTTGCCACTGGGAATAGGCGCTGCCTGTAACACCGCCCAAGGCAGAGTTATTTGAATTGTTGGAATTGCTGCTGGAGCTGCTCGATGAGTCCGCACTGTACAGTTGGGAATTTCCGTATGGATTCCTGCCGTTATTCTGTTGGCTCCAGCTGCTGTCCGTGCTGCTGCTGCCGCCGCCGCTTAGCTGCTTCTCAACGGCGTGCTGCCGATACAGATGCGTAATTCCGTGCATAATTCGTGTTTATATTTGTTGTTGTTGTTGTCAAAAGATGTGCAGCTAGCTACCGCGTTTGTCAAATTATTTTTTTTTATATTGTTATTTTTTATTCTATATTTGCATGCAGAGTGACCACTGTACCACTGTCACTATCTTCTCTGCTCTTTGTGTGCTGTCTTTGCAAAAGTCACATAATCCTTGCACTGTAACATAAAAAGCTCATCAGTTGGTGTTGTTGTTGTTGTTGTTGTTATTGTTTGCACTTGCACTTGTCAGAGCTTTGTGCTCTCTTTCCCTCTCTCTATCTCTTTAAAAATCGTCGCTGTAGTCGCGCTGCAAGTTGAATGCACTTAAATTAAGTCAAAGCTGCAGACGACGTTAACGTTAACGTCGCCGCCAGCGTCGGCGCCTATGCGTGTGTGCTTTGTTTTTGTTGTTATTGTTTGCCGCGTTATTATTATATTACATTATTTGAGCAAGCCATTAACATAACTACGTGTGCATTTATAGCTGTAAACTGTAAACTGACTGCTGTTAAACTCAGTTTAACAGCGGCGAGTGGAACGTCATTGAGTCGCGCAGTCAGCGGCGACTGCGCTCTTGAAAGTTCACCACCCACATGTGGGCAAGTGTCAATGCGCGAATAGCTTTTATTGAATTCTGCACTTGTTGTTTTTCTGTTATTGCAGCTGCCCTGCTTTTAAATTCTTTCACTGCACACAAAATTAAACAAATCAATTACAGCGTTCCACTCCGCTAATTAGATTATATTTCACCCACTTTTACTCTAAACTCATAACATTTGTGACAAACATGTCGCCCGCACGTATTTCTTTCATATTGAGATCAGATAATGTTTCCTTTGCCAAGTGTTAAACTCATTTTTGACAATCTTGTCGCCTGTACACTGATTGTATTGAACAAGGCTTAGAGTACTGCTCAAAGTCCCACTTGAGCAATAAAATGTAATAAATAAAATAAAAATAAATAAAAGCAAAAGCTGATAGGCATGCTTTTTTTTTTTGCTTGGATTTAAATAAACTTTATCGCCCGTGTATAAAAACAAGAGAGACAACGAGAGCACAGAGTGTTCTATTTATACTACGAGTATCAAAAGAAAAGAAAAGAAAAAGATTAGAGGCGGAGAGGCAAAGAAATTTTTGATAAATAAGCCGTTATAACCAATTACGATTATTGATTACGTTTTTTTACTTTGATCAAGCTGATTAAATGTTTGCGCAATCAAGCGTAAGTTCAATTGAGGTTAAGTTACAGCCAATCACCCCTCCACCCCCAAACACACCCCATGGTAATCATAAAAAATTCGTGTAAATTAATGCGAAATATTTAGAGAAAAAAAAACCGCACACGCGCTCAACACACATACACAACCGTTTATCTAAAAATGCCAGCGCAGACTGAGAATGAAAGAAAAATATAAAAGGAGAAATATGCACGTGCAATGTGTAAACAAGTTGACAGTGTGTGCTCTCTCTCTCTCTCTCAGTCTGTAAGAGTACGCGCGTGGGAGCGTATGAAGATGCTGCTGTTAGTTAACAGCCTGCTGTTAATAGTGGCTAACGGTGGGCGCTTGGCTGGCTTCTGTTGCGGTTGTTGACATGTTAATCATGGCACGTAATCCACCAACAGCCACTACATTAAAAATGACCTTGAGCAAATACGAGTACATATTGCAATTGAACGGTAATTGTTAACAGAGTGCTACAGAAGGAAATGTAAATGTTAAGTGCGCATTAGGCATTATCCTTGAAAAACCCCTTAGGAGTTGCCATATCGGCTCAAGCGGCAGTCCTCTGAGTACCAAAAATCTTAAAAGAGCACTGATAAAAATTACTCCACAAAGCATGTTAACGGCAAAAACGTGACCTGAACACAAAAAAAAAAATAAAATAAAAATGTATATATATATATATGTATATATATATGTAAAGTAAAATTCAAAAAGGGCAACCATCCACAGACGACGCATGCGTCCTACGAAAGTGAAAGTACAGAACCGTGAAAATATATATATAAATTATCCAACATATGTACATAACATACAACGTTACAGTGGTTCATGGCCAAAAGAACCTGCGTAAATGAAAATGTACTTGAAAATTGCAGGGATATATTAGCTTTTTTTACGGCTTAAAATAAAATTTAAATAAATTAAATACCTAGTTCTAGTATAAAGTTAAAGAAAGTTTAAGAATGCTTCTCAAATTTTAAATACATTTTTTGCTGCAGACCAAAAGAACTTTTTGAAGTTTTTCCACTGGTTACGAGCCACTGCACACCTCGGCAAAACTATTGAAAATTGAATTGCGCATTTAGGTCAAGTTTGTGAAATAATTTAAAAGTTGCCCGCTGCTTAAAAATGCTAAAATTTAATAGCTGATAAGCCTTATCAACTGACAGACCCCCACTAGACATAATTATAAATACTTCGAGCCGACAGCCGTCAGCAGAGAGCCGAGAGCCGAGGGCCGAGAGCCAGACCCCAACAAACAGCGATAAGAAAAGAAAAAAAGCTGATTGTTATTGTTATTTGGGGCTCAACTTTTATCAACAACAAAAAATTGATTTGGGAATTGTTTACTTTTCATATGCGTAATTAAAATTTTTACCTTACGTCTGAGTATTATTTACATTTAAAACTCTTGCAGGTAAATTTGTTTTTTTGGAACATGAAACCATATTCTAAATTCGCTTAGTTAACAGTTTTCTGTTAGTCAGCGGTTGGCAGCAGCATTCACCTTGAACGTGATTGGGAATCGGATATACGTAGATATATCTGTATCTATATCTATATAAATATACATAAATATATATATGTATTTTCATATTTAGTTGGATGATTCTTTTTTCTACGTTAGTTTTGGTTACAATCGGTGGTAAACGAGTTCAAGAAATATGCTAAGGTGAGCAAATTGTTTAAGTTTTTCTGAAGAACTCCAATTACGCCTTTTGCTGACTTTTGTTTTGAATTGCGCATGAAAATTGGAAATGAAAACAACCCAAAGCCTCAAGTATGGGTTCGAATACCGCAAGACCAGAGTTCGATGACTCAGCGCGCCAGAATTTGATGAAAAGCGATAATACGAGCTTTATTATTTCTTTTCGATTAATTCTCTTGAGGGCTGTATTTTTCAAGAACAATAACAAGATTGGATTGAGAATAATAAAATTACTAACTTGGATATATGTATATATGGCATGTTTTGATATATAGTAATATAGGAATAGCTTATTAGCATGAACTATTGTTGGTTAAAAAGACTAAAACTAAACTAGAAGAAAAAAATTATATTTCTCAGAAATATTAAATATTTAGGAATCTTTTTTCCCCTAAACAGAATATTCAATATAGATTATATAATATATATTCAAAAATATTTAATATTTAGGAATATTTTTCCACTAAACAGAATATTCCTAATCAAAATAAAACTAATAAAAAAAAAGAACTTATTTTTAGAGTTATTTGGAGTATTTTTCTCTAGTAACATTGAAATTCCATGGCGTATCAGCAGTCAGTGAACTCTGAACTGACCTATTCTCTTGCCACACCCACATCGACTCACACACACACACACACTCACCGACACACACACACACAGATGCACACAGAGCTATTACACAACCTTCAGAGCAAACTTTGAACTTTGCACTTGTTTAATTTTACCTTAGGTACAGGGTAAAAAAAAAAAAAAAAACAAATCCTGAAGTGACCTTGGTGCGCGCGTGGGATTATTCTCAGAGTAGAGAAACCCATAAAAATGTCATTATAATCTTAAAAATACTAAATGACATATATATGCAAAGATGTCAGTATTTTTTTTTTTTGTTGCTGTAGGCGTGTCTTCCCCCGCCCACCCGGTTAACAATTCTCTGCTGTTTCCGCATCGTTGAGAAGCGTGCAATTAGATAAATGCACTTCTGTTTAACTAAATAGAACCGGAAGCAAGTAAAACACAAATTAAATAGAACAGTATTTATTGTTCTTTTTTTTTTCTTTTTGGTTCCTTTTGCACTTTTTTCTAGTATTTTGTTAATTAGTCGAGAAGAGTTGAGCAGAGAGAAATGCGCAAAAAGACAAAACCTTCGTTGGGAATTCGTAGGAAAAAGTCATTGAAGGCATTCAGTTTGAATTGTTGCCAAATTTGTGTTTTTTTTTTTGCCTGTAATGTGATGATGATTGATCATCCCGCGTTGGGTTCATTAACAATGCATTAAACTGTTATACTCGCCATTAATACCCAATGTAATATTTACTTCATTTATTAAACTCCCAAATGTTATACAAGTTCATTAAAAAAATTATTAAACTGTTATACTCCCAATTAATACACAAAATAATAATATTTACATATTTACTTTATTTATTAAGCTGTCCAACTGTTATACTGATTCATTACCAATGCATTAAACTGTTATACTCCCAATTAATACACAAAATAATAATATTTACATATTTACTTCATTTATTAAACTGCCCAACTGTTATACCGGTTCATTAGCAATGCATTAAAGTTGTTACACGCTACGCAATTACGTCTATATTATTGCCCTACATTAATTGTTCATGCAAATATTTAATCCATGAATAATGCATTAAACTGTTATACATATATGTACATTTAATCGTAACAACTCGTCTAATGAGGATGCTAATATTTACTGTAACTGTTTTGTGTCATACAATAACTGTATAAATTTTGCTAAGTGTTATAGAAATCATTGTGAATCTGCATAATGGATTATATGCTTAACTGTTATACTGACTTAATTTTTTAATACTGGTATACAGTAGTACTGTACTCTATACAATACTCCATGCTTACTGTTATACAATATTACTAATGTACTGTATTGTTATACAATATTACTGTTATACAGTGAATGTGTTATTCATTAATACTATTATCCATGTAAATACGCCACATTTTTTACATACCCCATTTAAAGTACTATTAATGGATTATTAATGGTGTTTCAATATGATAATATCCATAAAATAGATCAAAAACACCCAGAACTATTTAATAAACTTAGTAGAGACACGCACCAATTGCCCTCTAGATAATTCATCGAATGATTCATTAGTGAATTTCGCAAAGTGCTTCCCGAAAATGAAAGGCACAAAAGACGAGACCTTTTGGGGTCAACCATTGGGTATTTCTAGGTAAAAAATCGACGACATCAAGCACTATGGACTCAAGCGATTCTCCACCCTTATATAACCAATAGAATATCGTAGATGGAGTATATAGTGTGTCATTCTGTTTACATTAGCAGTCCGGCAACCAACCGGCAAACATTTGCATTTCAAAATGAGCCGGTTGAGCGTTGTCACTCGGTAAATACTCGATACTTTGCTTATTGTACACTCAACTGGGTACTCAAAACTTAAGTTAGGCTTCCCCATTGAACAGTGAGCGGGCAATTCTAATTCTTATTTCAATTCCTATTCCTATTCCCATTCCTATTTCTATTTCAATTTCAATTTCAATTCCAATTCAATAAATGGGTTCGCTTTTTGTTTGCACCTCTAATGGAACTGACATCTGACTTCAAATTTGTGCAATTGTTTCTTGTTTTCGTTGTTGTTTACGCTTTGGGCTTAAACGTTCTTTACATAAGAAGAAAACAACAACTATTATTGGAAAATCAAGCTTAGAAAATGAGTTCGAGTGCGAGTGCTCGACTTTTATGGATTTGATCTTTCAACTGTCAACACTTCAGTTGAAATAGTTGAAATAGCTGAAAACCTGGCATTGTCTTGTGAGCCTCAATCGGTATCTTTGTATCTTTTGTATTTATTTGTTTAGCGCTTAAAAGGCGCCTCTAAAACAAATGCGATTCACGTGCCACATTTATTTTCCTTTTCTTTTTTTTTATTCTACTTTGCACCCGAAACCCCATGACATTCAGAAACGATTTATCATAAATACCCAAATAAAAAAGAATATTTGAAGGAAGTAGATAAAAATTTAATGTGAAACACTGCAGAGGCTAACAGCTGCCTGTTAACATTACAGTGGCTTAACAGAGAGGTTAGTAACAGTGCTGTTAGATGTGGCAATGTTATAAGTTGCGACTTTATTTAGGAGTTTTCAAGGATATTTCGCGTTTTTGGCATTACAGAAATATTTTTTCTGTGTTGAAGGAAGAACACACAATATTACGAAATATTTTATTTATTATTATTTATGCTCTAACTTTGTGGTTAATTTTTTTTTGGGCCAGCTGTACGTCAATGCAAATTTATGTAAATGAGTAGAAAATTCATCAAAAAAACAACATTGAACTCACATTTTGTAGGTGCTAATTAATTTTGATGTATTTCCATTTGCTTTTGGGCGTGTCTCAACAGTTATTGAACTTGGGTTCCGCAGTCACCACAAATAAATAATAATAAACACTATTTAGAGATAATTAAGATAAAGAGTGGGAGGCACGAGCTCTTAGTAAATTACTAAAAAGAGAACGAAAGGCAGCGGGGGGAATTTCAATTGTTTTGCAGCTAGGCAGAAATGGCATATTAATCTCCGACAAACAAAGGATATACTATAAGGAGAAAAATATATAGGACTGTAAAGGAGAGAAATACTCGTAAACAGCCTACTGTGTTGTGTGGCAAATAGGAAAGTGGAAATATGCACATTGTTCACAAAACTCATTAAAAACATGTCAAATGAAAATCCTTAGAATAATGCTGCTGATATATGAAAGGATATATATATGTCGTGTCCTGTCGTCCTCTCAGCAGGCAGCCGGGGGGAAAGGCGAAGGGAAATATAATGGATTGACTACGTGACTCAAGAGAAAAGCGCTTAAGTGACTTTTTAAAGCACTTTTTAATATAGAAAAACCTTGTAAAGTTTGTATCTATTATTACAGATATCCTAACCAAACATTTGATAAATAATAGAAAGATTTCTTTCAATGAAAAGATACATTAATCAATCTGCTTTTTGAGGTGTTTTTTGTTTTTCTTTTTAGAAAATTCTGAGGCGCCTGGGTTAATTAATTTGTTTTGTCGGTGCTCTACGTAATACGCGAATATACGAATAGATGTAAAACCCGTGGCCAAGTGCAATTTATTTGCTTCTCCTCCTGCCTGTAGCCCCCTCTCCACCCCCACCCCTCCCCACTACGACGATAAACAAACAAATAAAGTCAACATTACGAGCGGTAAGTATTATTATTGCTGCTGTTGTTATCAGGAAACAACAACAGTAATAATATTAAGACGTGGCTATGCATCTAAATAGATATATAGTACGGGATATATGCAGGCAGTGGCTTAGCCAAAGGGGGATTTTCGCTGCAGACCCCCCAAAAGATCTACTTGGATGCTTGAGTTATTCACTTAAATTTTTTGCCATTTAAATTTTTATTAAGCCCCCCCAAAAGAATATTCCTGCTGAGGCCACTGATATTTACAATATACAAATAGAATATTTACAGAGTGTGTGTGTGTGAGTGTGTGTGTGTGTATTTATACTAGGTTTATATCTGGCCCCAACAAGTGGCTCTGTGCAAATTTATAGAACAACACTCAGTCAGCACATAGTTCAAATAAATGCAAGTACTTCTATTAGACTATCGTCGTCTATATAGTAAGGCCATAACACACACACTCACATACACTCAGGGGGTATATATAGGGGGCATATTCATATTTACATTAGAATTGCCAATCGCGTCGGTCCGTTCAGTTAGTTAGCCCCATTTATAATTCTTGTTTACTCTCCAGAATTATTGACCAACCCCAACCGCTGGTAGAAAAACACTCACTCGATTCGATTTCCTTTTCACTAGGTTAGTGCTGTTCAAGGTTGCCAATTATTGGATCTACATATATATTCCACATATCTACATATATTTATATATATATTTATATATACTATATATATATCACACATCGCAAACACATCAAATCGTGCATGCTAATTAACGCCTCTCTCACAGTGGGTGTGTTTGCTTTGCTCGACTGCTTCCTTTACATTCTAAGTAAACAGTCGCTTTTATTATACAGATATCTAGTATAAATATATATATATATATAAATCTATACTATAAGTCGAAATTCGCAAAGTGCACATTAAAATTATTGTATTTATTTTGGCATTGTGTTTAATTTATGAGCTGATTAGCCAAGAATCGTCCATAAGTCACGTTCGCACGTTCGATCCGACAACAGATGGCGTTAGAAAATGATCAAAACTTTCAGGATATGCCATATCGAATAGAGAATTTCAAAGTTTCGATTAATTTTCAAGCATACTAAAAGATATTTTCATAATTCCTTTGAGATTTCTATCACAGTTTTATATTCTTTTTTGAGTTGGAATTTCTCGAAGTTTCTAGAAACAATTACGAATAAATTGACCTAATAAAGTCACCCTATTATTTTATTTATGCACGTAATTTTCTCCCTTTTAATCCTTAGCATTTATCGTAGCCTTGTCATACTGCCAGCAAATAAATCCAATATGTATGCGACTAGCAGATACTCTCTAATAAAATAATCTAAATTCTTGTTCCACTTGTCTAAATAGAAGTAAAGCTCTGAGAGCTGACAGTTAATGCGGATCAAGAATATATATAATTTAAGAGAATATCTTAAGTTTTCAGGTTTTCTTTAATTATTGACACAGCTTGAATATACCCCCTTTTTAACATCTTCAACAATTAGTACAGGGTATAAATTGTGTCCATAAGCTGAATTTACTTGACGAGATGCTTCCCCCTACTTTTCTTCTTCTTCATCTTGTTATTCTGGCATATTGTGAGCTTAATCGCTGGCAAAGTTTCAGATGGCTTCGAGGTTGTCACATAACACTCAGGATTAAATTGCAAAGAGGCAAAAAGCGCTCAAGGACATTCGACAATTCTTACTACTACTTCCTCTCCTCTCCTCGTCTCCTTCTCTTCTTATAGTTTCAGTTGTTTATGAGTTTTAATTGGGCGTGGTCAGGCCGAAGTTGACGAACAGAGAGAGAGAGAGAGAGCGAAACTAAAGACTTGAAATGGAAAGACCATAAAAAACGACTGGGACCGCCTGGAGTGCCGTTTAAATGAAAATAAAGAGAGAAACTAAGGAACTGACATAATGCGTAATAAGTTAATTGGGGGGAGTCCATAAAGAACATATTTTAATTCCTAAAGAGAAAACACCAGAACTTATCCATATAATATTGAATATTCGGAGAAAAAGTAATACTTAAAATTTTCAATCAGACAATAAAGAATTGAATGATAAAGTAATATACGAAAGTTAGCTAAGAAGTCTGAGATATTAAATAGAACTTTCTATATAATATAGAACCAATGTGAGTCCTGATATCATAAATAATGAATCATGAACAGAACCAGGCTTGGTTCAGTTCTAAAATTGAGGCATTCTGTTAAGCCTAAATGTTCTGAAAAATAGAGTTAAGATAATAACATTTCTAGAATTATATAGTTTTAATTACTTAATATATATAACCGATTCGAATGCGGATATTCCACTATTTTTCAAAATTTAATCGAACCATGAACCAGGTTCAAAAATGATATTGAGCCATTCTGTTATGCCTAAAAGAATGGTATAAAAATGTAGTTAAGATAATAACATTGTTAGGACTATATAGTAATAGATACCCTATATTATCTAACTGATTCGCATGCGACTATCCGACTATTCTTCAAATTTAACTGAACCATGAATAGAGCTAGTCTAGGTTCAGTTCAAAAATGATGAGGCTTTCTGCTTTAATGTCATTTCGAGGATCATAGAGCTATAGAGGCACCCTGTAAGTTAATTACAGTTGGAAATTTATGCAGTTGGCAACAACAATAATAAATCGTGTTGTAATTAAGGCGATTCTCGCGGTAACAAGATTTAAAACAACAAGAAAAATAAAAAATAAAACAAAAAAAAAAAACTACAACAAAATTGATGTTGTTCGGATTTATAATTGAACAGAAATTTAATTGCCGTTTTAAGTAAGTTCCTTCACTTGACCCAATTCTCAGTCGACCCCAGAGACAACAACAACAAACAAACAAACAACAAAACAACAACAAGTTTTCTCAGTTTTCTCAGTTTTCAGTCTAATCTATAAAAACAACACTGAAAATCAGCATCGGAAAAATGCCAGCGGAATATTACAATCAAATCAAAATGTATCTCCAAAAAGAATATTTGATTGATGAACAAAGCGCGTGCTGAATAATATTTATGAGCACTTTTCAAAAGTCGAATAAATAAATAAATAAATAAATATTCTGACATAATATCAAGTGCAGCAGCTGCGAGAGATACTAGAAAACTCTGGAACATTCGTATTACAAGTTTATTGAACTCTATTAATAGTGCAATAACAAACAACTTTCGACCTTTTAGCCCTCAAAAACTGACTCAAAGATAAATAAATAAACAGTTGCCACTTAAAACAGGTTTCTATACCCTCGCTGAGGGTATCTTAAATTAGTCACGCAATGTGTAACGCATGGAAGGAGGCGACCATAAAGTAAATATATATATATTTTTGATTGTACAAGTATAGTGAGATATATAGCTATATCTGGCTGACTTTCTAAGGAAACTACTTTGCCAGGGACTGGAAGGATCGGACTCCTATATCATATATAACCATACATCTACAGAAAACCTCTATTTAATCAAGATATCCGACTGAAACTTACATGTTAGTTGTAGCAGATCGGACCACCATATCATCTAGTTGCCCTATGAGCAATCGGTAAGTGTATATAAGCTTCGGTGTGCCGAATAGTTATCTGTAGCTGGTTTTAATTTGTGCATTTACGCAGTATAAATTTCAGGCTAATTTTAAACTAATCAAAAAACAAAAATATTGTTCTATATTTAGTAGCTTTGATTAAATTAAATTGCGCCTGAGATTTATGCAGCACCAACTGCAAAATTAATGTAATTTTGTAATCAAAAATGATTCGCACAGCGAATATTATAAATAGATTCGAAGCAGGCAATGTAGGAGACCTCCCACAATTTTAAAGATTTTCCTTACACTATTTTAGGAATATACGAAAGAAGGGTCGCCTCAAGGTCGTATAAAAAAGATATATTGATTCCAAGATATTCCCGAGTCTCTTCCTTCTTGGAAAAGGTGCATAAATTAGCTTTAATTTTGTTGGAAATTATATGAAATTTATGCTTGAATTGCTAATGAAGTGATATATTGCTCTGTCAAGGAAAAGGCATGTAAAAAATATGTAAATTTAATAGGAAAAAAGTTGGAAAATGAAGGACAGGAAAAATGTGTAAAATAGAATTCTATTTTACATATTTAACGCCTTCAGAATTAATTAGAATTTGCCAAAAAAAAAACTCTAAACTCCAGGGAACAGAAATTGATTATATTTTGAACTAAAAGAATAATAATAATTATACCACAAAACTTTGAGTCCAGAGAAGAATTTCTTCCAAAGGAATTCCTACTTTATAAGCATAACAAAAGTAAAAAATCTAGAAGATTCTACCAATTTAAAAACGTTGTTTTACTTTTGGAAAATTTTAATTTTCGTAACATTTTAGCTGAGGTATAATTAATTTATTGACTTGAAAAATAACTTTTTCTATACGCACTTAAAAAACTCTTGAAAAATTGTGTTTTTTAAATAGTTCGAATTTTTTTAAATACTTTTTTTAGCTCTCAAATCAAATTTGGCAAACAAGAAACACATTTTTATTCCTCATTTTTTTTACCATGCTGTTTACATCTAAAATCTGTTACAAAACATTTCCACATGTTCAAAAAAAAAGCTCAAAAAATGCCAGATAATTTTGTGTGCGCCTTCTCGCATTTCCGCTGCTCCCATACAGTTACAGACACCGACACACACACAGATGCAAAAGTATCTAAAAGTTGGGCTTGCAGAGATTCTTTTTTGCGTCGCAAATGAAATTTTTACCTACAGCCGGCGTTTTTTTTTCTGCTGCTGCTTTTTGGTTTTGTTGTTCTTTTTGCCGCTGGTTCGGTTCAGAAAGTAACCAGCCCCAAAGAAAACGAAAACGAGACGAAAACCAAACCGAAAACCAAGCGAAATGCCAAGCAATAGACAACAATTTTTGTGCTGCGCAATTTCTTTGACGTGTTATTATTTTTTTTTTTTTTCCTTTTTGTTTTCTTTGGTTCTCTCACAAGAATAATAAAAAAAACTAGTAAGGGAAACGGTAACTTCCACGCACCGAAGATTGCATACCCTTGCAGACTGTTCCATATGCTAAAGTAATCGGATCTTCAACAGTTTTGATAGATGATTCGATATCTCACTCTTCCCTTCTATCGCAGATATTATACAGAAATAACGAACTTAACTCTGTTGTTCAGTTTATTTACAATATTCACCGATTTTTCCTACGGCAGCTGTATGATATAGTAGTCAGATCTTTAGAAAACAGACTGCTATACATAGCTTGTAAGTTTCATCAATATATCTTGAGTAACAAAATAGTTTTCTATACAACAACTTTCGAAACAATCCCTCCTATGGCAGCTATAGAATATAGTTACCTGATCCAGCCAGTTGCCACTAAAAGCATGCTACATAACCTATGTATAAGTTTGCTTAGAAGAGATAGACGCACAGACAGACAGGCAGAGAGTTCTTATCGCACTGATCAATTATATATTATCGATTACTTTACGGGTTCGAATGCGTTACACAATTCGTGACAGAGTTATTATACCCGCTGAAAGGGTATACAAATATACACACCCAAAAATTAAATCTGTGGAGAAAAAAATGCTGTTGTTCTTTGGAGCCGGCTTGTGCAACTCTTCCATTTGTTATTGTTTTTTGTTGTTTTTTTTTTGTTGTTTTTCGATTCAGACATGAATAATTGAAAACATTTGTGGAGCATAAATTTGATGATTTAATTTAAATTTTAAATTCAATTTGCAATCATTTTAAATAAAACATTTCCCGCCATTTTAGATATGCGCATAAACAACCCCTGCTAGAAAAAAAAAATATAATAATGATTATAGAAGTCCGCTGCGGGGCGGGCGGGGTGCGATGTTATTTTTTACTTATACCAGGCCAGAACTGACCTATCTCAAGCGTATTTCAATTGGCAAATGCCAGCGAAATGTGGCGCAATTTTAGTTTAGTTTTTATTATTCTGAAAGTGATTTGTAATATTATTATTATTATTATTATTATGTAAAAAGAGCCCTATCAATAGCTAGAACTCTACTCTAAGCAGTTCGAGAGGGGGTTATCAACGCGGAGCCCCCAGGGAGAGACATGACTGCTACTGAGACCGGACTGCAACAATAACTGAAGGAGACTCTTATCAGTCAGAGGTTTAGTCTATTAACTCTATGTAGATTGCAAATAATTCGATTAGGTTTAATACTAGGAATCGGCAAAAAACTATTTTTAAGAATAATATAAGGCTAATTGTTTTAGAGGTAAAAAATTTGGTTTAAGTTTATCTAATGTACTTAAAAAACCATTTTAAGTGAGTAGAAGACCAGAATATATATAATATATATATAATATAATAAAGACTAAGCTTAATTTAAACTTCGAAAGGATCAAAATTTATTATACTTATTAGTTTTCTTCTATTAAAACTTCTCTGGTTCAAGTTTAGCTATATTCTCGAGACCTACTTCGGTTCAAAAAGGGAAAATAAGTATAGACATCCATAAAAAAATACCCATAAATATACAGAACGACGTAAATCATTTTATCCTTTCTCTTTTAGAAATTTTTATTTAATAAAATCAAAAAATTAGTTTATATTTTTTGATGATATTCAGTTTCGATTTAACCACGAGGCATTAAAAGTTGCTAAAAATAAATTAATAGGCAGCAGGCAAACTGACTGATCCAGATATTTTATATTATATTTAGCTCTTTTTTTGTATACCCTTGCAGTGGGTATTATGATTTTGTCAAGATATGTGTAAGGCAGTGAGGGAGGCAACTATGATCCCATTTACTATATAAGTTGCTATGAGGCGAGTCTGTACAGTCATGTCCTTCTGTCCTTCCGTCTGTCTGTTTCTATGTAAGCTTATCTCTTAAAATTGAGTATGGACCCGGCCAGATCGGTTAGGTATATCATATAGCTTTCATAGAAAGGAACAATCGGTCCAAAAATTGAAGTGATCTTTCCTCAAGATAAATCCTACGCTTAGGACTCTGTTTTCTAAGGATCAGAGACATAAATTGAAGGAAATTCAATTGAACAACCGTTTTAAATTGGTTACTTCTGTCCACAAGGGTATTTAATCTTCGGCTTGCCAGGCTGTCCTTACTAGTTCTTCATTTCTTTTTGCAAAAATTAGGCAAAAATCAAAACAAAAATGCGGCGTATTGCGTCACAAAACGTCAAGAAATTAATATAAATCAAATAAATTTTGAAATATTTCCCAATTGACCAACAAAAACGACTGAGCAAACGGTGTTTTGACGGCGATTTTTAAAGCAAATGTTGAGAGGTTTTTCTTTTAGATATTAAATTTAATTACAGTTTAGAGTGTTTTTTCTCTTCTCTTTGTTGTTGTTGTAAATTATTAATTAGTATTTTTTATAGTAATTTAGTATTATTTTTTGCTTGCTTTTTTTTGGTTGCATTTTCCACAAACTTTCCACAAAATGTTTAATGAATTTTTCACTTCACGCACCGAAAATATTTAATATTTTCTGTTGGCTTGGTTTGTTCGGGCTTTTGTTTATTAACAATAAAATGGCAGATTAAAACGCTCGCTCATGCATATTTATAGCCAGAGTCGAAAATAAATACATTTATATATTTTTTTATTTTTGTATTTGTTTAAAAACCGCTTTAGAAAATCCAGTTTGCACGTTAAACGTTTTCTTTGTTTGAAACAAAAATATTTTCGGCTAATTATGATTTAAAAAAAAAGCTTATTAATTTATGTGCTGAAACCTCTTAGAACAATTAATTTTCAATTTTTCAATCGTCTCGGAATTATTTAATTAATGAACAAATCACGTGGCACACTGTTCACACTGTTCACTGTTAAACGTCTGACGCGGCCGGCGATTGAAATTGGACTGAAATGACAACGAAGACGACGTTGACGTCGCAGCCGCCAGCCGATATACTTGTGAGCCTGTGTGCGTGTGAGTTAATACATAAATACATTCATACATATATAAAACAGTATCTGCATTTGTATCTGTGTGCGGTAAACCGGCAAGGCATGTGCCAGGTTTTTTCTATCCCTCTCTCTCTCTTTCTCTCTCTCCCCCTCTATATATGTATTTCTATATGAATAACAGCAGAAAAAGGTGAGCACAACAAAAATAAAGTGAGCACAAAGCGTACGTAGAAAGCCCAAAAAGAGGTAACTGGCGGCGGGCAGACTGTTAACTACTCACATTTTGCTGCTGTAGGCGTGGCAGCGACGTTATTAATGCTGTTAAAAACTTAAACGACCTTTGCTGTTAAACAGTTAACAGTGCGCCGTTATTTACCCAGTAGAAATTCTGCATGTCTTTTTCTGACTGCCGGTAAGCGCTGCTGGATAACAGCATAACAGTTCTCTGTTAAATTACATATGTAACAGCGGTCACAAAAATAAGAGTACAATGTGAAAATTGATAGTAGGTGTGGTTCTCTTCATATACAAGTGCATGTGTGTGTGTGCCTGTGCAGACTTAAAAGTGTTGTAATAAACGCAAGAATTTCATGCAAAGGTTGCTGCTCTCTTTCGTGTGTGATTAAGCTTTTGCTTGTTTACAAACAACAACATACCATTGCTGTTATTTACATTTGTGCGATTCTAATATGTTATACTTGTGTCTGTGTGCGCCGCGTCACGTAGGCAGCGCAGCAGTCCGCAGTCTCGTGAGATGTTGCGCCCTTAACATTGTCTATGCGCGCATACTCTCTCCCTCCCTATTTCGCTCTCTGTGTTCTAGTTTTAATACGATTATGCTGTGCGCGTGTTTTTGTGTGTGTGTGTGTTTGTGTGCATGGATTGCTTAACAGACTTTCGCTTATGAATGGGATATAACAATAGAAAACAGACAATAACAGCTCAGACACACACACAGAGACACACACCCACACACAAATTAAGATATATTTACAGTCTGGCGCTGCCTTCGAAATCAATGTCGGCTGCGAATTTAATTTTTGCCTTTACTTTTTTTTTAGTCAACAACATGATACACGTTACTAACACATACACAGAGTACAGCTTACATACACACACACAAGCACAGTGAACAACGCTTTTGACGCGCCTCTCGTTGCAGCCACCGCTACATCCCCTCCTCCTCCTCCTCCTCCTCAATCGTCATCGCCATCGCCTTCTTCTTCTTCGTCTACTCTACTCTGCTCTCACTCACGATTCAAGATTACGTCATGGCCAGACACTTGATACGAAGCCGGCGACGAATAATAACAAAAAGCATACAAAACAAAAAATCCAAAAGCTTGATGAAAAAAAAATAAAAGTAAAATGCAAGACAACAACAAAACGACCCGTATTTGGCATGTGCAAGAGGCAGGGTGGTTGGCTGGAGAGGCGATGAGAGAGAGGGAGAGGCGAGAGAGACTGAGCCTGCCTGCACATACACCAGGTGCTCGCTTTCTGTTGTTGTTGTTGTTCGCTGACATTGAAAAATGCAAACAACAACATAAAACAGGAGCAGCAACAGAACTGCAGTCTGTACGCGCGCGCGTCAAGGCTTTAAAAGTTTTCAAGGTCAATCAAAGGGTAAACACTGAAAATAAAGAATCAAAATGCAGCAACAGTTAGTTTTGCGTCGCACCCCGGCACTTCAACCGGCTCTCTTTTTCATTTTGTTTCTCTTTCAGCTCCCACTCTCCACTGTTATGATGGTGTTAGTTTGTGTGGGTTCTGCAGAAGTTGCTGTCTTCAGACTTTATATGCTACTGTTAAGAACAGAGGAACAGCAACTTCACCAACACCCTACCCAACCCTTTGCTAATTTTGTTGTTGTTTTCGAGCTTGTTATTATTATCTGTTGTTGTTGTTGTCGTTTTTTTTGTTTTTGTGAATTGGTTGCAAGAACAAAACATATGCAATATTCTATATTTATACAGTCTTGTTGTCTTCCGTAGGAATGTTATTTTTCTTTTGTCTTTCAACTATTTTTATAAGAATAAATATAAAAATAGATTGGATAATGTTTTTTTGTTTATATTTATTTATTCCATAATAAATGGCACTTTAGGTTCAAAATATTTCACACCTCGCGAATCAAATTTACATAGAAAAAAAAAAGTTTTCCACTAATTGATCACCTGTTCTACCACGCACCCGAAAACAAGCAGAAAACAACAGAAAACAATAATAATAAAACTCAATTATTTACACAAATCGCATTTACATTATGTAAAATGCATGACAAACAAGCAGAACATAAAAATAAAAACAAAAAAATAATTTATTTTCAGTTAAGACTTTGGTCAGCTTTGCTGTCAGCCCCTTTCCCTCGCCCACCCCACCTCCCTCCCACCCACCAGTCAGTCGAGTTGACTTCAGGGAGAATACGAGTTTTTTATACTCGCTTTTGCCCCCTGTTTTGTTTGTTTGTTTTTTTTTTTTTTTTGCTTTTTGCT
This sequence comes from Drosophila repletoides, assembly GCA_018150835.1. Classification (NCBI taxonomy): domain Eukaryota; kingdom Metazoa; phylum Arthropoda; class Insecta; order Diptera; family Drosophilidae; genus Drosophila; species Drosophila repletoides. The sequence goes on from JAECWQ010000202.1 coordinate 1,980,151, forward strand.
TTACTTTGCGCAGTTTGTTTTTGCCTTTTTCAAAGTCAAGGTTAGTTTGTTATGTTTTTTTTTATAGTTTACATAGAATTGACTTGAATGCAAAGTGAAAAAATTGCTGTAAAGTATTTAAATAAATATTGTTTTACATGTTGCCTGGGTACTTGCTGTTAAGTTAACATAGATATATAAATAAATGTAAATGTTTAATGTTTATACTCACTCTGTACAGCCAACTGTTGTTGATGCGCCGCAACGCGCTGTAAATAAATAAACAAAAAAAACAATAAAAATTAGTTTGACAACATTTTAAAAGTAACGTTCAAATTGCGCGCTGATAGCTAACAGAAAAACTTAGCGTAGACACAAACCAGCTGCGAATTTAACAGCAGGCTGTCGATTTTATAGTGCGTATGTTGCTTACATTTGCATTGGCTAACATTGTGCGCAGTCCGCTGTTTTGCAACGATTGCACATCCAGCGATTGGCTGCGACCGCGCTGTGTTTTTGTTGTTGGCGATGTGGGCGGTGGGCCGCTTGCAGCATTTGTTGAGTGGGTGTGGCGATAGAGCCAACGTTTAACAGCAGACATTTTAGTTAATTTTTTTGCTTTTGCTTAAGTTTTATTAAGTAATTATGAACTATATTAAGGTATGCACAGCCGTTGAATGTTAAGTTCAGTCGAAATGCGTTTACATTGTACACTAAACAGCAGGCGCACAGTTGCAGCCACTGGGCGCTAGATGGCGCCAAAATTGCTGTTAACTTTTATATTTGTATATTGTTGTGGTTTTATTGCTTTGTTGTTGTTGCACTCATTTAGCACCTGATATTTTTAAATGTTTAATTTTGGCTTGAAATAAATGGCAAATTACATATGTAAATTTTATAAATTTATGCATATTTTTTTTAATTGTCTTCTTTTTCAAGGAAGCAAAGAGTAAATGAAATAATTGTTGACAATCGCTTAAGAAACAAAAACAAAAAACATGTACAATAAAAAATTGACCATGAAAATGTCAGCGCCTTGTTTGGGGGCGTGCGATTTACAGTGAATTCTCCTCAAGTGGAACAACTGATGCAGCAGCAACAGCAGCAGCGTCTGTTAATAACATAAACATAAATAATGTAAACAAACTGTTGGACTCTTTGGGTCAACGGGGCGAACGAATTAATCCATGACCCTCTGTCTACAAGCTTTTAATTAACAGAGCGTCAAAGCAGCGGCAGCGCAGCAGCAGCAACGCGACACGACGCCAACATGTGACGCATCAGGTTTATTAAACGGGCGTGCGTGCTCCCAAAAGGGCGTGGCACATAATTGAAATTGACAATCAAAAATTGATTGAAAGGTAAAAGAGCGCTTTTTTTTTAATTCCCATAAAAGGCAGCCGGAAATTGTAAAGAGTGCGTCAGATAAAGAGAGAGAGACAGACTAAGAGAGAGCGTAGGTCAGAACAGTTGAACTTGAAGCTTTCAGCTTGCAAAGGGCAAAGCGAGAGACATAGATCATTAACAGTAAGCTAGCTGAAAGTTACAGAGAAAAAAAACTTGAGGAACTTTTTTAATTATTTAAATTTAAAATTTTAAGTTTTGTTTGTAATAAAATACAAATAAACTATTATAAAATAAACAAAAGAGCTATTACAAAAATTTCCATAACAAATTTACAACCGGAAAAATGTATTTTTTATGCCCGTTTTTAGTATATTTTCAAAATGTTAAGCAAATACACGAAAATAGAGCAGAAAACACGTTTAATAATAAATAATAAAAGCAACGAAAAATTATTTTTCTATTTTTAGTTTTACATTATTTGTCCATTTGGGACTAGTTGTTATTTAATTTTCATTGTTTCAATTTATTCTTTTTTTTTTTTTCTTTCTTTTGTTTTGTTTTTCGGTTTTCTGAGGCTGTCTAATTGAAATATAAGTAAGAGTATTAGCTGTACCCTTGCGGGGGGTATTACACTTTTGATATGCAATTTGCACGGAGGCATTTGCGATCCCTTAAAGGATATATAATATTAATCAGAATAGTGAGACGAGTTATATCCATCTGATCTTCTGTCTCTACTCAAACTAGTCTCTCATTTTTGAGTTAGGTGAATGAAATTTGGTATGCAGCCTTCAATTTGCAGGCAGGACATATGTCGAAACCTGCCGGATCGGACCACTATATCTTATAGCTGCTACAAAAAGGAATAATAGGCCTAAAAAGTTGTTCTATGGAAAACTGTCTTGTTTCTAAAAGTAAGCTTTATAAACTCACAAATAAAATGATCAAGATCGGTCTACTATATCATATAGCTGCCATATTAACAATCATGTTTGAAAGGGTATTCATTCTTCGGCTTGCCGAACTTAGTCCCCTCTCGTTACTAGTTTTTGTTTTTTTATTTCTAGTATTTGCCCAGCCAGCGACAGCCTTTAGTCTATACATAATATTCTTGTCAATATTTGTGCAACGTTTCTTGGCGCAAAATAAAGGGAAAAAAATCGAAATAACAAAAAAAAAAAAAAGAGGAGAAAATACCAAAGAAAATACGTACAAATAATACAGAAACAATGCAAAAAAAAAAAAAAAGAAAATAAAAATAAAACTAAACAAATTGTGAAATTCATTAACGCTAATTAGAAAACTGTGAAAGGCTGTCAGAATGTTGGTAAACTTTACAGCTAACAAAATAATAAAAAAAAAACAGCTAATTGCTTAAAGCTTAATTATGAGCTTTTGGCATAACTTCTCAATCACGAGACGCATATGAATAAAATATAATAAAACAAGTCATTCTTCTTATCAAAAAGCTACTGATTAATGAGCTTTCAACTAGCTTTTTATTACAAGATAAAACTAAGGTTATTCAGGAGCTTTTGCTATTGAGATTGACAGTTTTTCTTCGTTTTTGTTTTTTAAATAAATTATTCTCCAGCTAATCTGAGCGACAACACCTCTAATAATTCCGTAATTGCCTATTACAAAGTGCCAAAAAAGAAAACTTGCCATAAACAATTAAAAAACGAATCCAAAAACAAACATAATTTTTTATACCCTTACAGAGGGTATTCTGATTATGTGCTTTGATGCAGGCATCTCCGATGATCAGGACGATGAGACGAATGGGTAGAGCCTTGTCTATCTATGTCTGTTTATCTGTCTGTCCTTCTGTCTGTCTGTCCTTCTGTCTGTCTGTCCTTCTGTCTGTCTGCCCTTCTGTCTGACTGACCGCCTATCTGTCCGTCTATCTTTACCTAGATTAATGCATAAATATCGTATTATATCTGTCTGTCTGTCCGTCCGTCTGTTTTTCTGTCCGTCTGTCCGTCTGTCTGTCTGTCCTTATGCAAACAATTACCTAGATTAATATCGAATTATATCTCTTTGTCTATCCGTTCTTCTGTCTGCAATTCGCTCAGTCTGTCTATCCGTCCGTCTCCCTGTATGTCCGTCCGTCCGTCTGTCCTTTTGAAACAAATACCTAGATGGGTGCTTTAATATGCGTCTACTGTCTTGGAAATCTAACAATTCTATAAAGCGTACTCCAGCCCGTAAGAGTATGCAATCTTCGGTGCGCCGAAGTTAGCTTTTCCTGACTAGTTTTTTGCTTTTTGTTTTTATTATTATTATTTTTTGTTATATTATATGAAGCCTACAAAGAAATCGCAGAACGAACAACAAGTCAAATATGTAGCCTGCTCTCTGGCAGAGCAGAGCAGAGCATCGTCAAGTGGTTGACCTTTAAACGTGTGCAATAAAAATAAATAAATAAATCTGTGAAAAGATTCCGAATACTTCGTATACCCTGCACCCCGCACCCCGAACCCCCAGCCGTATATAGAACATTATTTCAAACTTAGACGTGCCCAGAGCTGAGCAACAAACAACAAATAACAAACAACAAACAGCAACTGACAAATGATTAATTAACAAACAACTACAAAGAAAATTTTGCAATTTTTTCTTTCTTTTTCTAGCTTTTTTTTTTAGCTAAACAACAATTATTTCTCATATGCCCAAAAAAGTAATGAGAATGTTTTGGGTACAAAATTTCTAGCGAGAGTTCAGCGTAATTTCACTTCCTCAACTAAACTAAAAGAGGCGTTCAGCTTTATATGCAAGTGGGCGTAGCACTTTCCGATACTCTATAAAATTTTAAACAAAGAATTGGGTAGTCAATCACAAAGCAGCTAGAAAAATGAACGATGTATTCCATATCAACGATAGTATAACGATATTAAGCTAAATTCAAATATCAAACTATAACAACGATAGTTTGCGATAGTTTACAAATATCATTGTGACATAATGTTGATAAGTTGTAAAAAAAAGGAAAGGCTGAATGATTAAAAATAACATAAAACGCCGAATACTATCGATATTATTATCGAGTATCTGTTATCTGTATTTGAACGAACTTTATATTACCCAATGAGTCTTGCTTTGTTATTTGTCATTAGCAGTATTTAAACCCATCGATAGTGCCACGATACTAACAGCAAGTATTCAAAAACGTAAAATCGAAACTACTATATATAAAAACAATCGATACTATCGACTTGTATATATAGAAAAATGTACACAGTACTATAAAAGGATCCTGTTTTGATACTGTCAAAGAGCCTCTACTTTTATATGCAGAAGTAGTAGAGAAGTGCACAGTACGATTAAGTGGATCCTGTTGGTATAACTTTAATATATATCTATAGTATATCGATATTATCGGTTTAAAAACTAGAGGGTATAAAAAGTATAATACAAACAACACTAATGATAGAGGCTCTATTTTTATATGTGGAAGAAAATGCACAATACTATTACTCTGATTCGGTTTAGATACTATCAATTCGATAGTCCATCGATTCTCTCGGGCATAAAAACTACAGGGTATCTTCGAGTCTAATATGGAATTACCATTTTCGTGTGTGACTGAAGCGGTCTTACGAGTAATTATTATTCTAATATATTGCAAACAAAACAAAAATAATAAAAATAGATTTGATATATTTACGGTGAGAGGATTTGTGCTGTGTGGCAGCCAGCTGATAATGCCAGATAGATGGCCAGATACTAGAGATAGAGATAGGTCGAATTCTATGGGCTTTTCGTCTATATAATAGAAACTGATTTATAATTAAGGTAAAGTAAACTAAAGCATTATTTAAAGTCAATCGATCAGCAGGGATTACTTTGTTTATAATGCGCGCTATTTTAATTATAATCAGAATTTAATTTAATTTAAGTCTAGAAATAATATTATTCTGGACAGAGCCATTCCACTGTCTATTTTGTTGTAGTATTACCAGACCAGCCAGTATTCCTCCTCCTATCTTATCGGTTATTTTTTTGGCCCTGTACTCTAAATTAAATTTCTTCTTTTCAAGTATTTCTATATGCCGAAAAAGATAAAAAATAAATAAACCAAATTTTGATAACATTTGTGCGAATGTGGCCAAAAGAGCTCGAAAATCCTCGTAAATAGTTGTAAGCACTTAAATAATGTTTACATTTCGTACTTTTCTATAAAAGTCGAAAATTTATTGCTATAACTAACAAATTTCTGATTTTTTTTTTCGAGTTTTCTAAACAGCTGCAAAGCCTCAAAATGTGTCGATTTATTTTGACAGAAAAGATAATTAAGTGGAAATACCTGAGAGATGAAATACTATAAAAAGATGATCTATTATAAGGCGATGTCTTGAAGGACAAACGTTTACGAATACGGCTCAAAGAATAAGTCAAAAATTCTAGCTAAAAATCTTTCATTTTTATGGAATTTGTTTTAAGCCAAAAAATTAAATGTAATTCTTTGGAAATTGATGGTATGAAGTTCGGTTTGGCAGTGAAACGTTTAAGAAGACAGCTCAAGGAAGAATTGAAAAATTCAAGCAACAAAATCTATGATTTTTATGGAATTTGTATTAATGCTAGCCCAAAAATAAATATAATTCATTGGTAAATCGGTGGAATGAAGTTCGCTTCGGCTGAGAAACGTTTACGAATACGGCTCAAAGCATAATTACAAAATGCTAGCTAAAAATCTTTCATTTTTATGGAATTTCTATTAATGCAAACCCAAAAATAGATAAAAATTCAAGTTCAGTTGGGTAGCAAAACGTTCACGAATATAGCTCAAAGAATAATTGAAAATATGGGAAATTTCTATCGATAATTTAAATTTTGGTAAGTAGTTAATAAAGCTGGAATCAAGCTATACAGCTAAAGCAGCCAAACGTTTACGAATATGAAACAAAACATAATTGAGAAATGAAAATAAATACATTTTTGTGTAATCAAAATTGATATTCTTTACACACAAATTAATACTTGATTAATAAGTGTTAATTAAATGAACAGAAATTAGCAGCAACATGTTGCCTAATAAAAGTTAATATATAGAAAATACTACGCCTAAAATTCTAAAATTTCATCAAAAATATATCGAAAATTGTCTCGTAAAAAGACGAATACTTTCAGTACTCGATAAATATTGATACGCCTTCAGGGAGGGCTCTCCAAAATATATAGAAAAATAAAGAAATAAAAGGAAATCGAAAAGAGAAAGAAAATAAGAGACCCATTTAGACACTTGACAAATTAGCGACTAAGAAAATGGCTTAGAACATTTAAGAACTAAACAAAAAAAAAGAAAAAAAAAATGTTAACAAATTTCATGAATACGTTAATAAGCACACACACACAAACACACACACACACGCAGAGAAAAATAAGTATGTATATGACACATCACATGTTTGCCATTTGTTTTGCTGACAGTTATACTGAATACCCTCCCTTACAGAGGGTATTATAGCTTAGTCGAGCAATGTGCAAAATAGAAAAATTAATTTAAAAAAATTTATAAAAACCTCTTAACAATCTTCGGGCTTATAAAGCTATAAAATAAATAAATTAAACAAATTACAAAAGGGTTTTTTCTAGTCTGCGAGGGTATCTAATCTTCGGCATGTTGCAAATGGCCTTCTTTCTACTAGTTTTTTTTTGGGTTTAGCTCATTTCCATGCGCCGCTTTAAGAGCTTAAAATTTTAATTAAATAAATAGAAATGCAGATAAAAAGGTATAAATTAATTATACTATTTAAAACGATTCGCGTGGGCCGACAGCGCAGACAACGTCAATGAACTTGAAAATTAAAGAAAAACAAAATTGCACTTTGAAATAAACGCGGAAAAATATTAAAATATTGAGTAAATTACATTGAAAAAAACACAGAAATTAAGGAAATTAACAAATAAAATTAATTTTAAAATAATTTATTAAATTAATTCGCCAGAAACACAAAAATTAGTGGAAATTGCTCAACAATTGAGCCCTTAAAAGGCGCTTTTTATAAACACTTTTTTATGTGAATATAATTATAATTAAATTGAAATTAAATTATTTTTAAATAAATAAACATTTATATTATTTAATTCTTTGGTATTTCTATCACATCAAATTATGTTTTTTCATTAATTTGTTCCTTAATTAATTATTAATCAGTCCATTTTGTATTAATTATTCGTATTATGTTATTTTTTTAATATTATTAACAATTTAATTGACATTTCTTTTTTATTTTATGGCACTAAATTTTTATTGTAATAAATTTGCGTTTTTTTTTTATGTTTGCTTTTAAAACTGTATTTTAAAACAATAAATTAAGCTATTTTTTTGGTTTCTGAAATTTTCAATTGCACTTTGTAGCCACATAGATATTTTTTTAATTATTTTTAATAAATTTTAATTAACAGATTTTATTTGTGTCACTTTTTTGCTCGGCTTTTTCATTTCAGCACAAAAAACAGAGCCATAAATTTACTTTTTTTCTGTATTTTATTATTAGCCGTTGTTGTGATTTATTCAATTTATTATTATTTTTTCTAATATATTTTTTAAAGCTTTTTATGCTGTTTTTTTTTATCAAATTGAGCGAGAAAAAGACGCGCGCGTCCGTCCAATTGGAAATGCAATTGAAAATAAAAGCAGAAAACGCAGCGTGCGAAAGAAGAAGACGACCAAAAACAGCCGACGAACGACGTATACGTAATATTTCTCTCTCTCTTTCTCTCTCTCTGTGTAGCACTTTTCCGCAAAGCCCAAAAACTGTCAAACAAGTAAAAGAGAGCGCCGCAGAGCGTGAGAAAGTTGTGAGCAAAGAGCTATTAAGAAAAAGAGAGAGAGAGAGAGGAATAACAACAGCTGTTAACGATCACCTGCTACTATTATCAGCGCTGTTATTATCTGCTCTTGCTCTCTTGTCAAGGATGGATGTGATAATATGTTTTCGCATAATGACGCGGCATTTCTCATGTGTAATCTTTATTATTATTATTGGTTTAATATTCACCTTGTTCACCTTGCCATTATTGTTATTGTACGCACTCTGATAAACCGCTTTTTGATTGTGCAAAATGTTAAATGTAACAGTCGACCCGCCCGCTTATCAATCAAATCGCATTAGGGCCTTGTTCTGTTATCGCATTTTGAAATCAAAATTGCTCATGATTTTATTTATAATTGTGAAAGGCGATTACAAATGACGCTCTTAAAATTATTGATTAGATCGCAATTTTTTTTCTTTCAATTTGCAGACTGCTTGGGTTTTTTCCTTATATATTCTTTAAAAGGAATCTTTATAGAATAAAGAAAGTGTTAAACTGAAGGAAAGAGTTTATAGAAGAAAGCTGGAGCTTTTCTTTTAACAGAATTGAAACATTTTATTTATGGTTCTCTGAAGCATAAAAAGGGGAATAACGCTTTATTAAAATCACAAAATAAAAGTAATATCAGTACGCCAAAATAGCTGTTTTTTATGGCTTTGCGCGCCTAACTTTTGAAAACTATTTGCTAACAGCGCGCTGTGAAATAACATAAAACCACAAGTGGTTGGTTTGTGTGCACGCTAAGCCAGCTTAGCCTATGCACGCACCAACTCACCACACAACAATGTTAAGTAATAGCTGTGACACTTACCGCTTTACGTTTATCCGCCTCACTGACCGCTGAATTAGAACGATGTCGAAACAGATCCATAACTTTGGTCATAGGCGATTTTTGATTAGCACTTGAATGCGGCCTTATAGCAGTCACTGTATGATAATACTACAAAGAAGGGGAGAGGCATATTAGAAAGGTGAATAAGTAAGAGGGAGCTGCTGTAAACTCACCTGCGCATCGCTGCCCTGGTGAGGATGCGCGCTGCCATCTTTATATTTGCTTTTGGCAGAGACTGTACCATCCGCATTGGTTATCGTTACGGCGGGATGCTGTCGATGTCCAAAATGTTGCATGGCGACTTTCATGGAATTCATGAGGCCGCCGGATGCTGCTGCAGCCGCTGCTGACGTCGAGGCTGACGTCGCAGTTCCAGTGCCAGGAGCTGCTCCCGCTGCAGGCGCTGTGCCACCAGATACGGAATATGTGCTACTTGTGGCGCTACTATCCGCCGAGGAAGGATCCAGCAAATGTTTATCCTTATGCCGTTTAGCATCCGACTTTGCCCGAGGTCTAAACACATCAAAGATTGTGGGACGACGATTTGGTGAGGCAATTCCATGCACCGTCGACTGATTGAGCACGGGTGAATCTTCGCCACTGCGGCGTCGTTCCAGAGAACCGGAACGTGAGCCACCGCTGCCAATCATTCGTTCCGTGCTACGTGAGATCTTCTCGCTGTGCCGGTTCAGCTTCTCCAGCTTTGCCGCTTCGCGTTCTATGCGACGCGCCGTTTCCCTTTCTAATTTGCGTGCTTCCTTCTCGCGACGCGACTGCTCCTTCTCCTGGCGCCTGAAAGGAAGGAATAATATAAATACTCCAGACTTTGGAAGGAAATATTTGAAAACTTACCGCTGCTCCTTCTCCATCTTTTTGTAGGCCTTCTTCGCAGCTTTCGCATTGGGTTCCGCAGGTGCACTCGAGGGTCTGGAGCCGGGAATACGTGGCAAACCATCCTGTTCCTGAAAGCGTACATGACGTTTTTGAGTTGAATTCGTTTTATGGGTGGAATTACAATTTAAGCTATGATCTTGTGCCAGTTCCATCATGTTTCCGGCAACGCAGCTCAAAGTAAACTAAAGTAAGGCTAAACTAAAAATACTTGACACACAGTCGAACCCTGGAGCGATTATCCTGCCTTCCGCCTGCCTGCCTAGCTGCCCGCCTGTTTGTCCTGTGACTGCAATTATGCCGAATTGTCTACAAATACAATTTACTTTCCCCCACCCGCCTTTCTTTCTGTACAGAAAGACACAATTTGCACTGGCGCAAAGAAGATATAATAATAACAATAATAACAAGAAAACGTATAGAGTATCGAATGTGTTTTATTAATTGGAGCGATTCCTGCTGTGGCGACCTTTAATCGAATTTAATCAATTTATTTGCGGATTACGAACAAAATACTTTAGTATTCTTCTAAACAGAAACTGCGTGTGGTGAGTTGTGGGTTTGTGTATTCGCTAAGCGAGCTGCAGCTCAAGCTAAGCTTACAGAACAGTTTAACAGTTAGAACAAAAGCTCATGATCAACTGCAGGCAAAAGCTCTGTTAAAAGTTTGAAAAATATCAAAGCAAAATTGAAAAAAAAATTAATATTTAAAATTGTGTTAAGAAATGTTTAAGAGTTCCACCCAAATTTATAAAAATACTTTTAAATTCCAACTAAAAATCAAATTCTTTCATAAATGTTGGCCTTAGAGAAATCTTATTTGCTCATCAACGAAATGGAATAATTTTTTCCCTTTCTCTTATCACACATCATTCAGCGATTACTGAGCAATTACACTAGACAACAACATTTTCAAAACATTTTTGAATCTTGTCTGAAATACCAAATAATAATCATTTTTTATAGACAAAGATAGAGTATTTTTTTTAGACAAAGATAGGGTAGTATATTTCTTTCTAATTTAAGAGTAAAACTATGAAATTTCATTGGAAATGAATGGATGACCTCAATAAAGGAACAAGGAAAAGCTGTTTCAGTAACAACATCTAAGCCAAGGTTTATAAGGCTTATTGTAGAGCTTTATTTTGTTGGCTAGTGTAATGTACTTTTTTGAATGGAGCGCCTTTAATGTGGGTCTAAAAACCCGAACTAATGGGTTACCCCATTTAATTATACGACCTTTCCGATGACTTTCACAATGCCGACCAACACTAGAGTATACCGCCTCCCAGACACCTGTAAGAGTCCGTCCGTACTCGTATTTGATTTATTTTTAGCTAAAATTTCACAGTCAACAGGTCAACACTATACATTTTTTTTTCTTTTTTTTGTTTTTTGGCTGTACTTTTTATACAACTTTTTTCCTTCGGTTTTTGCCAAGTCACGTGCCGCGGGGCTCTGTCAATATTGTTTCTGCTGTTGTTGTTGTTGTTGTTGTGCGATGAGCTAACAACAGAGCCAAATTAATGGACGCATTAAAAGTATACAAGCAATCGAGTATTCCGATGATTCCGTTGATTCCAATGTGCAAAGTGGGTTAAATGGGCGAGGCAAAAAAAAGAAGAGAGAAAAAAAAACACACATATCGTACTGGAAAAGCTACAGAGTTACGCAAGTCGACAAGTGAATACACTCGTAAATCTACTAAAAAAAAACTATCGATATTTTACTATCGATATATTGAAATATATATCGCAAGCTCTATAAATAAGTCAATTGTTCCAAGTTTGATCGATCTATAAAAAATACATATCGTGCTGGCAAGGTTAAAAAAAGACGAGAGCCGACAATTGATTCCTCTCGCGAATCTCTTAAAAAACTTGATTAGCTTGAACAATAGTCTGCATCGACATTTTACTATCGATATATCGGCATATATACTGCCACGCTCTATAAAGAAATTCATTGTTCTATGGCTGAGCTATAAAAAAAAACACATATCGCAATGGAGAAGCTAAAAAATTACGAGAGCCGACAGGTGTATACTCTCTAGAAAAGAACTTCTCTAGATTGTACGAGAGCAGTCTGCAGCGATTTTTTTTACTATCGAGCTATATATTGCTAGCTCCATGAACAAATTAATTGTTCCAACATTGATCTAGCTATATTTGTTTACTATTCATTTTTACGATAGTTACCATAATATCGATAGTTTTACAGTTTCTAAAATAGTTATAAGCCTATCGTTAAAAACACATGAATACCCTTACTTTGAGAAGAGCATAGAAACTAAAAACAAACCACTCTTCTTTTATATAGATTTTAAAATATTTATAAAGCTTAAGCGATAGTCGTAACGATAGTTTTTTAACTATACGCTATAAGCTCTGTGGTTAGCAGTAATTGCTTAAAAACTATGGGCAAATCAAGAAGCTTTACTTTTATATGACTCCACTATTCTACGTCTAAGCCAGCTGTTGCTAGTAAAAGTATAATACCCGATTTGAGAGCAGGGTATAAAACTAAAAACCAGAAGCTCTTCACGCTGTGGGAGTGTTGTTTGGCATCAGCTGTTGTTGGACTCTGTTGTCTGACGAGAAGTAGTCAATATTTGCACCCAGCTATACGATAGGGGGAGATACTACTACTGGCAGAAGAGGCGAATAGATGAATAGATGAGTTTTATAGAGCGTTCAAGTGATTTGCATAGGCCAAGGGGGGCGTCTAGCAGGGAGAACTACAACATATATAGAAGTATATATATATATATATATATATATATATAGATGTATATAGATGTATATGGATCCAAGTAAGTGTACGTAAAATATATATAATTGGGTGTGGTGAGTGCTTCATTGACGTAATTGTTTGCCCAGACACAGACACAGACAACAGAAACAACAGCCTATGTAAATAGGAGAGCAACAATATATGGAAATATTCTATATAAGCACAACTATTTCTGATATATATATATATACATTGACTTTATACGGCTCTTTTTCAGGTATTTCTCTGAACAAAAGTGCGAGGAATCCGTTGTGTCATTTGTCAGCTGATAAGGCGGGTCCCGCCCCGAAGTCAACACTCGATATGAGAGAGCTACACGAATTGCACACGCAAAACGATAAAAAAAATTGAAATAAGGTCCAAAAAGTCATATAACTCGTATACCCCATAGACAGTAAAAATTCAAAGGTAAAAAAAACAACAATTTTGTTTACATTTCGGGCCGAACAAACATGAAAAGAAAACCTCAAATTGTTGGCCGAATAAAAGACGCTACCAAAAATGGCAACGAATTTTGCATACTCTTTGGCATAATACAAAATTAAAGATGAAATATTTTAGCTCATATTAAAAAGAAATATTTGCCGTAAATATCAAAATAAATGACATATTTAAGCTAGCCACAGGAAGGGTATAGATCTTATGGCTTGTGTGGGTGGAAGATTTGCGGAGTGGAAGATTTTAAGAGAGATGATAATGAAAGCTCTATAAATTAAATGTTTTATATATAAGAAAAGGCAAATAAAAGACAAATTATAGCTACAAATTACTAGATAAATATTACCCATAGATTAAATACTGAACCGGGGAAAAAGCAGAGCTTCAAAATCGAAATTCGTCTCTCTCAAGATTCATTTCCTTTCGACCGAATTATGACGTCAGCAGACAAGGTGCTAACTTCAAAAATAAATCAAATCTTTTTTGGCCTCTTTTTGATGACAATTTCAACGAATTTCCTGGGAATTTCATGTTATCCAATTGCAGTTTACACGCTCTGTTAATTTAATTTATGAGTTCTACTTTTGGCAGTCTCTTTTCCCCCTTTTTTTTATTATTTTCTTTGATAAGTTCTTGTTCGCCATACAACAAATTGAAAGATATCAGCTGAAGATTGACGTATTTTTGATCGAGTACGTCATAATTTCTACGGTGATTTCCCCATAAAAGATACAGATATATCTGAAGTAGGACTGTCTGTTATAGATTATACAATTTCTAGTACGACCTCAGTACATTTTGGTTATATAGAGCTATTAATTAGCAAGAATTTCATCTGGAAACTTTACGGAACACGTCATAATATCTTGGGGTGATTACCCCATAAAATATACATATATCTTTGAAGTAGAAACTGCTCTGAAGTAAAGATTTTATAATATCTAGCAGGGGAATCCTACAAGAAGATTAATGAACTTTCAGTTACACCGATTTATTAATGAGCGAGAATTCCATTTGGAAACCCTCTTCTCCCTCTTTCCTTTATCTGTAAACTATGATAATTTTTACCTCTAAGTTTTGAATTCTTATTGAAAAAACTATCTACCAATCTTGACTTGAAATTAATATTCAAAGTTCTAGTGGTCAAAATAAATCAAACAATTTCCCAAATTTTAACCCTACTGACGGAAAATGTCTGGTATTTTGGATTAATTAAGATTCCCGTCTTGAGCCTTGAAAATCAGTGAAATTTCCCACCAAAAACCCAGTTAGGAAAATTGTTAATATATCAGGATTTATCTCCGTATAAACTCAGTTAATGCCTTATAACAAGCCCCGACTTACATCTTCTGAAACGGAGACGGAAACTGAGCCGGAATGGGTCAATTGCCGGGAAGGACTCGTCGTTGAATTGGTGCTCTCATTGCGCAGCATAAGGCGTGGCATTGTGGAGGCGCCACCCAACGAAACGGGTCGCATGGGCGGCGTTGGTGTTGGACCCGGGGAGGTAATATCCCGGGCATCGTGGGAAACGGGTATAGCCGGTCCACGACGTATCCAGATTTCGTCCAGCTCACGCTCACTGGGCGTACGGGATGTATTTGTATCACAATTGAGACTTTGGTTGAGGGAGAAATTGCTGGCGCGTATTTCGACAAGGGATGAGTCGAAAAATTGCTTGGAAAGATGCGGTGTGGCGGCGATGGCGGCTGAGCCGGTGGGGCAACGATTGCTGCCATAGCGTTGCGAGAATAAACCCTGCACCGAGGAGTAGCCACCGAAGCTGGAGGGAAAGCTAATAGTCTGAGCATTGGAGCTGGGTTTTAGCTCACGCAACTGTTCCACTTCCTTGCGCAGCTCGGGAGTTTCCAGAGCGCGTGTGACCTTAAATTTGCCTTTGATAATCAGCGGAGGATCTGCAGCATGGGGCAGCTGTATTTGTGGACTCAGTGGAGGTGACGCAGCTACAGCTGCCGGCGGCGGCTTTGGCGATGGTGTCGTCACCTTGGGCTCACTCGATTGAAGCAGTTCCTTCAGGGCTTTGGGTAAAATCGTAGCCGGAATGGGTGGCGGAGGCGGTGGCGGCGGTGGTGGCAGCGATGTGTACTGCTCCTCGATATTCCGCGTATTAATTCTATCAATTTTGTGCATAAATTGTTGCCTCAAACGTTCCAAATCTTTGAATTTCTCCTTCGAGGCCGCATCCTGCGGTGTAGGCGGACGCGGCGGCGCTTTGGAAACACGCTCCGTGCGTGACGACGTCTCAGAATTTCCATCTACTGACGAAGACTTATCACCCTCATCCTCGTCATCCTCCTCCTTACATTGGGAGAGACGACGACGCTCGATAAAAGGCGGCAACAGATACGTTGGCCGCTGATGATAGAGATCATAGCGGGCATCGCTGGCGCGGGCAAATTTCGCACTTAAATTTAAAGCGCCCACCACGCCCAGATCCTCCATATCATCCGGATCCTGGTGCCGATCATCGTGTTCATCGTCGCTGCTACTGCCGCTGCTGCTTTGAAAATCAAAGGAATTGACACGGGGCATACTCTGGATCTGCAGTTCCATTTGTGGCGTCATCTGTTGGCTGTAGTGCAGCCCGCCCATCTGCAACAAACTGGAGGCGGATGACTCTGCGGTGCCGCTGAGATCATTTCCACTGGCCTCCGAATCCGATTCATAGCCATCTCGCACCTCAGCCTCCAGGTCGTCCATTGTGGACTCAAAGGCGCACTCAAAGCTATCCATTTGCGGCAACAAATGTTCCTCTATTGCCAACCTCTCTGCTCCCCCTTCTGCCAACTGCTCCGCGCTTCCTCCGCTCATCCTGCTTCCGGCTGCCTCCACATTGGAGGAGCTTTCTGTGTCTGCCTTGCTGTAGTCTGTTGCTGCCTGCTCCTTCGAGATCTGCTGCTGTTTCACATTATCCTCAATTAAATCGCAATTTGTGGCCATTTGCGTTCTCTATTTATTACGCGTATAAATTCTTTTTTCTTTTCTTCAATTCTCTTTGTTTTCTTTCTTTCAGTTTACAATTCTTGCAGCGACATTTGTTTGCTTTTATTCGTATCTGCAAAAGAATTTTATGTTGGTTTTTGTTTTTTCAAGAGTTCTGTAGCCTGCAGCTTTTGTTTGTGTTGATAACAGAGAGCGAGAAGAGAAAATTCGAGTTCGAAAACTGCTTTCGAGTGTTCAGTGTTGGAAGGCGCCTTTGACTAAGTTAGTACGAAACTTTCTTAAACTTTTATGCAATTATTTACTTAAATTTCATTTATTTTTAATCTTTTTTATTAATTTATTTATATTTTATTTATTTATTAAAGCAGAAAAAAGTAAAAAAAACTATAGAACTCTCTTCAGTCAAAAAGAAGATGTTCGACTCGCGGAAAGCTTTTCTACTGAAGAATATGAGAATTTTCAGCAGATTTCTGTTTATACTTTCGAAACCACACAGTATTTTTAGCTGTATTCCAAGCAGCTCTGGTCTGACATGAAACAAACCTCAAAACAATCAAATTTCGAACATATTCTCAGTTTAAAGACATTTTATATAGCTGCCAAAGCGGTTCCAAAACAAAATCAGAAAAAAATATATATATATTTGTAGCACGAGGTGAAGGTCGACAAACAACGTCGTAAAGCACATTTAGAAAAAGGAAAAAAAATCCAATTTCTGTATTTTTTCTGGGTATTTCTGTTCGAACAGAGTATTCGCCATTCATCCAAAACAGAAGCAGCTAAAAGAAAAACACACAAAACGAATTTTTGTGTATTTCTGTTAGGGGCAGAAAGAACAAAACAAAGCGCTAACAAAGCTAATTCAATTATTTACGCGTCGTCAGAAAAAAAGCAGAAAACATTGCTGTGATATGTGTGAACTAGCAGATACCACGTAAAGTTCAAAATATGCTTGAATAATGAGAGCCCCATAAAATATTTATCTATTTGCTGTGCACATTAGATACAAAGATATATTTCTCTTTGCCTTGAAGTTGTTTCTTAGATTTATCTTCAAATTTGAAGATATTTTTTGTAATCATTTTCTAGGGTATCAAAAGCATTGGAAACTCTGAAAGGCACTGGAAATGCAAACATATGGCAACCACGCTTTTGCCCCTGCCACACATAAAAAACAACAAGAAATAAACATTTAGAGAAATTTGATGTTTAGTGAAAATTGCCGCTAAAATTAATGAGAAAAAAGTGAGTCAGAAACGAGTCAATTATCCAGTTCAACTATTGAATTGAACCCAAGATTTTCGAACTTGCAGCTGAACCTTGACCTGACGCTCCTTCGGTTTTCAGCCAGCGAATTTCAGATCCTTCGTGTTTATTAAACAAAACTTCAAAACAATCCTTAGAACCGGACTTTATAATAATATCTATTAGAGCATTTAAAGATATATATTTCAACCTCAGAGGCGTGCTGGGTAAAAAACCTAACCGCAATTGAGCAAAACAAAATGCAAGCGATACACCCAGCAATTAAAGGCAATTAGATATATATATATGTATTTTTTTTTAATATATATATATAGATATCTGAGCGAGTATAGGCCGCTTTCATATATCCGCAAGCCGAGGAGAGGATTGAGTGGATGAGCTATTAGGTTTGCGGTTTTATTCATGAAGTCTGAGAGGGCGGCATGAGTCAGGCCCATTAAAATGAATAATTAAAGCATAAACACTTGAACTGGCAGCACGACAATGCGTCAGTTACTTACTAAATCATTCAGTTACAAGGCATTATATATATATATATATATATCTGTATATATACATTCCACATGTATCTATACCTTTATACTCTTTGCTCATTGGAAATGGCTAGGAAGGTGGGTTTTTTTTTTTTTTTTGAAGGCAGTAGAAAGTATCTGCGCACACATAAGGTATATATATTCTTGTTCAGCAACAAAATAGAATACGATCTAGCAGTATCCCTCAGAAAGATAGCTAGATATATATATATATATTATATATGCATCTATAACTTTATAGTCTTTGTTCATTGGAAATGGGTAGGAAAGTGGTATATATATTCTTGTATAAAAGTATATATATTCTTGTTCAGGTACAGTATAGGATAGGTTCTCTATTTCGCTAACTATATATATTATATATGTATCTATAGCTTTATACTCTGTGGCAGTAGCAGCATGTCTGGCCCATACTTAAAGCATATATATTCCTGTTCAGCAACAAGAGACGATACGATTCTGTTTTGCACCAACTATTGGGGCTAAATATATAGACTATATATGAATATATAGCTTTATGCACTCTGCTTATTGAAAATGATATTTTAATGTATAACTATAGATATATTCGGTAGAAAAGTAAATAATAAATACTCGTATTAAACTAGTTTTAAAGTCAGCTTTATGGATGCTTCTAGCTTTATTTCTTTACGCTCGAGTATTAAACTCAAAGAGTTATTCATTAAAATATGATCAAGACTTCTTCTGCTTACAGAGTATCCCCTAGTCGAACAGTTTTACCAGTATTTTCTAGTATTCATCTGGCCATTAACAATTGCAACAACCGCACAAAAAAAAAAGAAGATAATTCCTAGCAAATCGAGCGTCATGTAACCGCTTTATACTAGTTGCACCTATTAATCAATGACGAGCGAGAGGGAAAGAGAAAGACTCAGCTCAGATTATAGAGTATAGACGGGATTTTTTCAGGCTAGACAAACTGGCGACCAAATACAGCTTTTCATGTGATTTCCACTCGAGTTAGACAAATGTTTATCATGTAATTAAAAACTAGTTTAAGCGTTGAAACGTAACAAATCTTCTGAGAAATCTATGCAGATTCGATATCAGACTCGACTGATAAATAACTAAATTAGAGTAATAAATATTCGTTAGTTAAATATAATAATATAATATATATTTCACTAGAAGTTGGGTGTTTTATTTGGCTCTTTTATTGATTACAGCTGGCATAGGTTTTTATAAAAAATAAGAAAGGAAAGACGCATCGAAGATTAGATACTCTTCTAGAGTGAAATAACTATTTGAAAATTTAAATAAGTACTGAAAATTATTAGTCAAACCGATCTATATAATAGAGTTATTTAATCTGGATCATTTTTAACGAGTACATTCCATTAAGATATCATACTAAGCAACCAATAAGTTTTCCTTACAATCATTTATAAGACTGATTGTTCCTTTCTCTGGCAGCTATATGATATAGTTGTTCGATCCGATCAAAAAGAAGTCTGTAATTCAAATTTCAATCACTTATTTAAGCCACTTGTCCCACTGTCCATTCCTTGTCCCACTTTTCCATTCCTTAAAACTAAGGAAACTTCTTAGAATAATCATTTTCTGAAAGTATTTTAACATTTTAAGGGGCATTCTCGAAGCATTTTTTTAAATTTGAGCTTCCCCACATACTTTGAATACCTTTTTGTATAGAGAAAATATGAAATGAAAATATTTTGATGTAGAAAAATACTGAAACGTGTTCTTTGACCTTTCAGCGTTTTCTCGATTCCTACACACAATTCGTGTGGCAAATAAAGCAACAATATTTCAATTTTCAATTCAATTTCAATTCGATCTAAAGGCTATGCATAATTATACATATTTCAGAGTCCCTCCCCCCGCTTCCCCTTCCCCTCAAAGAGACAATAAATAATTGCAGTCACGTAATTAATATTATTCTCTAATTGCGAAAAAGGCGGGAACTAAAGACAACAAATGAAACTGAAATTGAAATTGAAATCGGATTGAAAATGGCAATGCAAACAATTTCAAACATTTAAATGCATTAAAAAAACAACTAATATTTTATAGAGCTACTGGGGGAGGGGCGTAAGAGGAGTTTCAGAGGCTTTTATGACATAAGGCAATCGCTTTTATTACAATAAGTGATTAATTGTACAAAAGTGCAATTTAAATGCATGTAAATAATATTAAAGAACAATTGAGAAATGCAGTTGAATTTGTATATTATATTAGAAACTGTCCGGCTTTGCCCGGGTTAAGGTGAAAGCTGTGTTCTCTTTAAACTCTACTGAAGGTTCGTTCGAAAATCTAACTACAGCCCAAATAAACTGAACATTTTTGAAAAACGAACTATTTTGCAAAGCTTTAAGAAAAATTTAAAAGTTTTTAGCTTTAAGCAGTTAGGAAAAAGCCATTTTATTTACAGTCAAAAAGTGAAAAGCTTTAAAGAAAAAATTCATTAAAAAAGCAAATGAAAACCAAATTGAAAAATTTAAGCCCACAAGGAAAATACTGGTAATATTTCAGTAGAAAAAAAATAGTTTTACATAAACAAAAAGAAAATTAAAACTCTTAAAAATGAAGCTTAAAGTTCGACTTCAGTTCATTAAGAAAATAATGGTTTTATCTAGAGGGAAAAGTTAAAGAAAAACAGCTAAATAATGCTTTCCAAATCTCGAAGAAAGGCGCTATAAAAATTCAACTTGACTAGGAGAAAAAACTGTTTTTAGACCTTTAAAAATGCTTTAAAAAAGTAGCTTTAATTGGTAAGAAAAAATTATAGTTTTCTATATAAAAGATAATCGAGAAATGACTTTGTAAATGCTACTAAATGATGTAAGAAGACACATTTAATTAGCTGTTGCCAAGGCTTATGCAACCGGTGGGAACCACAGCACGTGAGTATTGCCTTATGTGTGTGTATGTGTGTGTGCGGGTGAGTGTGTGTTATAAGTAAATGATTCACTTGAATTGATACCAAATGCCACCAGATTGGACACGACACGAGTAGAAACAATCAATTAATGTCTGTCACACGATACGCGCCACAAAATAAAGAAATCAACCAATTAATTATACGAGCAAAAACTGAGCGAGCAGCTGACAGCGGAGGGCAAAAAGGGTACAAAGATTTCGGTCAACTGAAGGAAATTTCTCAAAGGAAAAACAAAAATTTCAGTTAAGAATTGGGGAAGTTTTTTTTTCTTAATACTGCCCTAAGTACTAGAAAATTTTGTTCAAAAAAAAAAAAAACAAAGACGATTGCCCTGAGAGGGAAGGGCAAAAAGGGTACAAAGATTTCGGTCAAGAATTGGTTCCTAAAAGCTGGAAAATTTATCCAAAAGAAAACAAAAATTTCAGTCAAAAATTGGGGTAGCTTTTTTCATAATATCACCCTAAATTTCGCTTAAAAGAAAACAAAAAGAATTCGCCCTGATAGGAGAGGGAAAAAATAATACAAAAATTTCGGTCAAAAGAGGGTTCCTAAACTACAGAGAATTTCCCCAAAAGAAAAAAAAAAGTTAAAAGTTAGGGTACTTTTTTTCTTCTAAATATTACCCAAATCCTAGAAAATTTTGCTGAAATGAAAACAAAGACGATTCGCCTTATTTTTTAATTATAAATATTCCAATATAAAATAAACAAGGTTCCCTTTCTAATAATCAAAAGTTCCCTCTGAAATGCAGAGCTTCTATAGAAATATAGAGGCTCATTTTGGGGCAGTTTCCGATAATTTACAGGGTATTTTTGTTTGCTCTCGTGCTGTACTCACAAAGCGCAGTCTTTGTATTTTGTAGCTTTCTGTGTAGTTTCATAAATTAATATAGAAATTAGCAGTTGAATGCTGAAATTAGTAGGCGTATTCTTAGATGATCGTTAATTGGTCATAAAAGCGCCGACAGCTGGCAAAGAAGCTGGCGCATCTATCTAGTAATATCATCTAATAAAAGATTGTAAGCTCTTTCTAATTCTTGAATAGATCCACACATAATTAACAGGCATTTATGCTAAAGAAGTGTGACCTCATCCAGGAAATTGTTGTAAAAATAACAAAAAAAAAAAAAAACTAGTAAGGAAAGGCAACTTCGAAGCGCCGAAGATTACATACCCTTGCAGAACTATTTGATATAGTAATCTGATCTTAATGATTTTAGGTGTGCGTTTAGAAATTACTCTGTTTCATATAACTTGTTAATTTAGTCAAAATACCTTGAGAAACAAAAAAGTTTTCCCTACAATTACTTTTGAACCGATTGTTCCTATGATATAGTTGTCCGATCCGGCCGGTTCCGACATATAAGCTCCCTGCAGCAAAAAGAAGGCTCCATACTAAATTTCATTCACCTAGCTCAAAAAGTGAGAGACAAGCTTGCATATAAACAGACGAACAGACGGACATGGCTATATCAACTCGCCTCGTCGTCCTGATCAAGAATATATATACTTTATGGGGTCGAAGATAGCTCCTTCAATGCATTACACATTCAGTGACAAAGTTATAATACTCTCTGCAAGGGTATAATACTAGGAAAACTACTGAAATTCTAAGCAAGATAGAAACAGGGACTGGAAGTCTCATTCCCTGCAGAGGAATCCAGAGGAACCAAGAGTCAAACTACCTTTCGTTATGCCCTTACTGAAGGTACTATAACTTTGTCAAAAAATAGGGAAATATCAGCACTATGAGCTATTAGTCAGCTTTAATTTGTAGGGCTAGCAATGTTTAATATGATAAATTAGACATGACTCAATGGCATTTTTCAAGCGAAATATTTATATAAATGCTATAATTATAGTGTATTCGCTAGCATAATAAATACTTTTGCCTGATTCTCCCTCCCTCTGGGCTACAGTAGTAGACATATAATTAGGTTCGAACTGTTATTTAATGTGCGGGTCGCTGAATGTATTTCAAATGCCATTCTCGACTGCTCAATAATCGACTGAAAATAATCATTTGCTCAGCAGAAAAGCGACTCAATTTTAGAGGCCGGCTCCGAGAGTCGAGAACTGAGAACGGAGAGCGGAGAATGGAGAGCGGAGAATTGCTATTTACGCTGTTGCCACTGTTGACTGTTGTCAAGCGCAATTTGCATTTGCAGTGTCTTTTATACCCTACCAGAGAGTCTATGACCTTTGTTACGACATATGTAATGCATAGGAAGCAGGCAGCTTCGGTCTCTCTGCCTATTCGATCGATTGTCTGTCTGATCGTCTCTCTGGCTATCTATGTAAGTCTATCTGCCTGTCTGTCTTTTTATCTGCCGGTCTGTCTGTCCGGCTGTCCGGCCGTACGTCTGTCCGTCCGTCCGTCTGTCTTTCCGTCAGTCTGCCACTTGGCCTCGACTTTTCACTTTGATGCAGGTAAATGCCAGAATCAGCTTTATAGCTTTTTTAAAGGGTATTAAAATCTTCGGCATACTTCTGCATATCTTTATTTTGTGTACTTCACTCAACCCGTTTTTCTGTGTCACTCTATAAGATATCAATCCGTCCGTTTCTCAGTTCTCCTCAGTTTCTCAGTTCGAGGCAGTTCGACGTCAGCGTCACGTGTTCTGCTTGAGTTTCGTTTTCATTTTTTGTTTTCTTACATTTTTTATGTATTTTTTGTTTCGCTTTTGTTTTTATGTTGTTTTTTATGCAGTTTCGATTTCTGCGACAACTTGCCCCTCCTCCCTCCTCGCTACCTTTCACCTTCCCCAGTGCTTCTAGGGGCGTGACGGCCAAGGTGCAACAGATCTTTGACATAATATTATAGCTATCGTATTACCCATTAATAGATACATTACACTAAAAGTTACTAATAGATGCATTAAAGGAATTAAGACATATTTATTAAGACTGAGCGCTACAGAAAAAATAGAACTAGTTTTTTTTTCGGATTTCTATTTGGAATGCCAGAAAGAAATATAAATAATTTCCGATTTCAAATCACCAATTTTTAGCTTATTTTACAGGGACTTTTCGATAGTTTTTCGATACATTTTTAGTAACTTTTTTTGGTATTATTAAAATACGTAAAAAAATTAAGGAAAAATTCGGGTTTTTTAAAGGTTTTTTTAAACAATTTATAGAGAAATAATTAAGCATATTTATTTTTGGAACCGGAATATCCTCCAACATATTTTTTCATCTACAGAACAGTTCGCCTCTGCCTGTGAGAAAATGAACATCCATTTATGATGGAAATATTCGCCCCAAAAAGGACTCGAAATTTTATCAGTGTTTCAATAAATTGAAAGTTTCAATTCAACTTTTTTAGAAGACAAAACAAAGCTACTTGTTAACGATTGAAGGAGAAAAGACTGTTCTTAATGGATACAGAATTATGATCCTATATGATGTAATATTTGGAGACTATCACTTTTTTAACCCTAAGTCTAGTAGGTTCTAGGACACCAATTTGATTGAGGCCACGTTTTAGGCCACTTTAGGCCATGGCAAATGCCAAGGTTTCGGCCATAATTGGTCCTAGAATATATTTCTATTCATATTGAGTATTTATTTTTGAGAAAATCAGACACCTGTTTAGTAGAACTGCAATTGCACTTGCAAGGATAAAAGGATAAACGGAGTGGGGAATATAATTATGGAATTTTTATCAGCTGTTCCTTAGGTCAATCCAATTTCTATAATAATATTTGTTCAAATCAAATGACAAACGGTTTGGGTTTTTTTTTTTTTTGCCTTGCTCTTGCCCTGGCACTTGCCCTGGCGATCTGTGCGCAGTGCACTGAGGCATGAAGAAAGTGGGTGAAAGTCCAACTACTTACACCCTACACAGCGAAAAATGCTAGGCTAAATTTAAGTTTAAGAATTCTTAATTATAGTTTAAGTCGTTCTTTAAAAATAAAAGTTAAATTTAGCAGCTAAAACGGAATATAATAAGTGAATCAAACCCTGTTCAAGTAAGAAACAGCAGGATTAAAGCAAGATAGTAAAAGAATTCTTACTTTAATCTCATTATAATTAATTTGATTCATCGTAGGGTTGAATGAAGAAAGAGTCTTGCTTAAGCTCTGACTATTTTCATAGTGACTCGGTTTAGGAAGAGTATAAAATGGAGGATTGTGGGCATTAAGAAAAGAGTGCTTAAACTAAGAATCTCCAACTTGTTTGGAATTAAATGAGGAGTTAGAATTCTAAAAGTAATCTTATTTTAATTAGTATAATTCATCATAGAATGAATGAAGAATAAATAAACAGTACGAAGAGTATTAAAGCCAAAATTCCGAGCTAAAAAAAGGCGGACTTCAACCAAGATTCTCAAACTTGTTTGGTATTAAATTAAGAGTAAAAGAATTCTTAAAGTAATTCCATTATAATAAGTAAAAGTTATCATAGAATGAATGAATTAAAAAAAGACTAATAAGTCAGGAATTCTGACCTTTAAAAAGCAGACTTGAACCCAGAATTTCGAGCTTGGTTTTATTAAATCCGGGAGCGTATAACAGCACTGAGGAAAGCTTCGGAATTCTTGATTTTATCCCTTTTCTTTCCGTGTATGCGTATACCCTATTGATTTTTAATGGGGGGCCTGAGGCGTTACGCACAACTGAACCTCGATTATAGAGTCCACATGTCGCCAGTTTTGGAGTCGCAGTCCCATCATTATTATTATTATTGTTAATATTGTTATTGTTATTGTTTATACTGACGTTAGTCGAAAAACTGCAACTTGAATTCGCAGTTCGACTTTATAGATACTCGTTTATTTGATGCGCAGTTCATTCAACTGGTTTTCAACGCTAGATAACTTGGCTAATCCATTGATTCATCGCTTCTCTTCTCTCTGCATCTCTGAACATCTTTTAATAGAGTTGAATTCAATTTTAGCAGCTATAATCGAACCAGTTTAGCGAGCTTTATTTTACGGAACCGTTTCGGAAATTTTGGCGCCACGAATTCATAATTTATAGAGGAAATATACGAACTAAGCATACCCTCTAGATTTATCTAGCTGTCAATCAATCCTTTCTGTAGGCTCTTTCAAAGGCGGCTTGTTAGAATTCTCACAAAATCTTGACAATTGTTTACAGTCCATCTTGGCATTCAATGGGACTTAAATGCAGGTATCGATTTTATAGTTAATGAATACGTTAATACCCTGTAATTAGCAAATAACGCTGGGTATGGGCAATCGACAGAAATAACATTATAATTGAGGGAAATATGTCTGTCAAGTCTCTCAGGTTCTCATTGTTGCAGGCAATTCATATCGGATCGAGCAACTATATCTTGCCTTGTAGCTCCAATATTTTTATAAGGAATACTTTTGTGTTTCCAGATATATATTTATGAGTTAGATCTAAAAGTGTATTTTCTAAGACTAGTAAGATCGGACTACTATATAGCAGCCTTAGGAACTAGTTCTAGTTGGAAAGAGTAAGAGTGTAATCCTCTAAATAATATACCCTGGTATCGGAAATCTATGCAATTCGAAGGGACCACTTCGATTTTGCGGTTCCTTTTCATGGGTAT
Organism: Drosophila repletoides; assembly: GCA_018150835.1. Taxonomy (NCBI): domain Eukaryota; kingdom Metazoa; phylum Arthropoda; class Insecta; order Diptera; family Drosophilidae; genus Drosophila; species Drosophila repletoides. Next base: position 2,006,485 of record JAECWQ010000202.1, read on the forward strand.
CTTTGAGTCGAGCATTCCGCGCTTCCAGAGGCTCTCTCTAATATTTTCTCCGTTTGCTGCGAGGGCTCGAGGGAGCTCTCAATAACGCAGCTTGTAATATTCTCACATGTATGTGCACCTTATATGAAAATGTATTTTATTCTCCAATTGTTTTTTTTGTCTAGCATATAAATATAATTGAGTGGGAGGCTTGGGGGAGTCGAGGTTTTATAGCCGCATTCGCCATATGCGTTGAGAGCGAAATTCGCACGTAAGCCTTCAAATATATCAGACTTCAGCCTGAACTTGGCCGGACGTTTCGGCCCGATTCAATTCAGTTTTCAATCAGTTTTCAGTAGTGCGCCAACACAGAACGAGGAGCATCGCTTTAAACTTGAAATTAAATCTCTTTTTTAATCAAACACTTAAAAGAAACACAAACTAAACTAAGCAACAAGATGCAGGTGCATCGCATGAAATTATTGGTGGGATCGGCTGTCTCGCTGCTATTTGGCATTATATTCGGCTGGGTTATCTTTCCCCAGATCTTAAAATTTATGATCTCCAAGGTGCGTGATTGTGCATTAATTCTTATAAAAAATAACTTTATCTTCATAAAAAAAGAGAAGTATTATAAAAGAAAACAGGACTGGAAATCTATAGACTAATTTTGGGTTCAAAGTTTGTTTAAGTTTTTTTAATTGTGTTTTTTTCAAATAAAACGAAATTGTTTAGTCGATGGCATAAAAAATTCATAACAAATAAAGTTCTATTCCGAGTTCTTTAAATTTGAATTGAAGTCTATTTTTCAAATAAACTATAAATTCCTGAAGAATAACTCAATTATTTGAGTCTAGCCGGCTCCAGAAAGTATGCAACATATTTTTAAAGTGAAATATTTTTCAATGTGGAATTCAATTTTTTTTATGTTTCGAAAGCTTTTAAAAGAAATATTTAGTTTAATAAGTGAGGAACTTTTAAAGCCCAATAAGAACAGGTTTAAGTTCCATTCCGAATCTTTCTTTATATCTAAAACGTATAAGAAGTTTTTCAAATTTATCCACTGCATTTAAAGTCTCTCAAATTTATCACTTCAATTCTCAGCAAGTAACACTCAAACCGGGCTCAGATGTGCGGGAACTCTGGTCGGCCACGCCCTTCCCCCTGCATTTCTATATCTATGTCTTTAATGTGACCAATCCCGAGGAGGTGTCTAAAGGCGGCAAACCGCATCTCCAGGAAGTCGGACCATTTGTTTTTGAGTGCGTTTCAAAAAGAATTATCTGCGATAAATCCTCAACTTAAAGAATCCTTTTTTTTTGATGCAGCGAATGGAAGGATAAATACGATTTGGTAGACGATGTTGTGGAAGATACGGTTACCTATAATATGCGCAATACTTTCATATTTAATGAGAAGGCCTCAAGTCCGCTGACGGGAGAGGAAATTATAACCTTGCCACATCCATTGATACAGGTATGAAAAATAAGTCTGGCAGAACTAATTGCTCTAGCAGCTGGAAAATAGACGGGACTAATGAAGAGGAATTCTTTGGAATTCTCTAACCGGTTCGGTTTAAAATTGGGTTTGGAAACAGCTAGGTTAGGTGGCAGAGCAGAAAACAAATTTAATGGGAAACTAATTTTTAGGGATTTAGTGGAATTCTGTACTTCTTTTAATATAATTTAAAAATAGGCTATGAATTGCCAGAAATCCGGGCTAGAACCAGTTCGAACAACTAAGTTTGCTGGAGGAACAGAAAAACTGATAAGAAAGAATTTAGTGGAATTCTGTCCGTTTAATATAATTTTAAAATAGGCTACAAAGCGCCTGAAATCCAAATTCGAACCGGTTCAGTCTAATACTACTTTGTACGCTGGAAAGCAACTAAGTTTGCTGGAAGAGCAGATAAAAAATAATAAATAAGAAAGTAAATAGGAGAAATTTAGTGGAATTCGGTGCTTTATCTAATTTTTACGGATAAATCTCTCGGCTTCTCGCTGCTCGTAGATCAGAGTAGAGAAATCATTTTGTAATTCTATTAATATCAAAGCAATTTTCGTCAGTTGCGAGCTGAGATGAGCGCTGAGCATTATATTGATTAATTTAATGAATATTAATAGAGAAATTGAAATGCACTTGGATAATAACGCGAAATAAGCTGTCATATTTAATGACAGAAGCTACCCAGAAAACAAAAAACAAAATCCACTTGAAAAGGCCTCGTAACCCATTGTTAGACTACAAAAGCCTTGTAAATTATGCAAATCACTTAACTTAAGTTCCCAGTATTAGACAAAAATTAACTTATCGCAGTACAGAAAAGTGGAAAAAAACTGAAGAAATAAACTAATCACCCCCGGGTTTCGCTCAGAATATGTCGGCTGTTTTTTTCTTTGCCTTTGTAAATTGTAAATGAGTTGCAATTAGCTGGCAATTTATCATACGTTTGCCTCAGAGACAGAGCCTCCTCCTCCCAATCTTTCCCTATTCCCCCGAGATTCCCTACATTTCTTTTCTGTATTGGACAGCCCGTCGGCATAACCGTACTGCGGGAACGAGCGGCCATGATGGAGCTGATTTCGAAGGCATTGACAATAGTCTTTCCTGATGGTAAGGCATTTTACACTGGAAAATTCATGGATTTATTTTTCCGGGGCATCGATGTCGATTGTTCTTCGGAGGAGTTTGCTGCAAAGGCTCTCTGCACGGTCTTCTACACCGGAGAGGTTAAACAGGCCAAGCAGGTCAACCAGACGCATTTTCTCTTCTCATTTCTGGGTCAGGTGAGCAATTCACTTTCTTCTCTCAGTGTGGAGTAACGCTCCTAACCTCTCTCTCTCTCTCTTGCCAGGCTAATCATACGGATGCGGGCCGCTTTACGGTCTGTCGGGGCGTCAAGAACAATAAAAAACTGGGCATGGTTGTGAGATTCGCTGATGAGCCTGAAATGGATATTTGGCCGGGAGATGAATGCAATCGCTTTGTGGGCACCGATTCCACGGTTTTTGCGCCTGGCATGAAACGTGAAGATGGTTTATGGGCCTTCACACCGGATATTTGTCGTTCGCTGGGCGCTCTTTACCAGCGTAAAACCTCATATCACGGCATGCCCGCACTTAGATATACCCTAGATCTGGGCGATGTGCGTATGGATGAGAAATTGCATTGCTTTTGCGATGACCCAGAAGATTTGAATACTTGCCCGCCCAAAGGGACTATGAATCTGGCGCCTTGCGTAGGAGGTCCATTGATAGCCTCCATGCCGCATTTCTATCGCGGTGATCCGAAACTATTGCAAGATGTCGGTGGCTTGAATCCCAATGAAAAAGATCATGCTGTTTTTATAGATTTTGAGCTGGTAAGTCATCGAACCTTCACACAGAGATATCCCTCTAATCTTCTACTTTCTTCAGATGTCTGGCACACCCTTTCAGGCGGCCAAGCGCTTGCAATTTAATCTAGACGTGGAACCCGTGGAAGGCATTGAAGTCATGAAAGATCTGCGCAAGCTCATACTGCCCATGTTCTGGGTGGAGGAGGGTGTACAGCTGAATAAGACCTATACCAATATGGTCAAATATACACTCTTTCTGTGATTATTATGTAGGCATTTATACTTTCCCCACTTATCGAGCTATTCTTCTTTTTAAATAGGGGCCTGAAGTTCAACTCTGCTCTACGCTGGTCTATAATTACACTCTCGCTTGTGGGTCTCATGTCGGCTGGCTATTTGTTCTATCAGAAATCGGACAGTCTGGATATCACCATGCCGCCCAAGATCATCAAGGACTCGAATAAGATATCCATTGCGACGGTAGATGCTAACAAGCAGCAGTCTCCTGGTCAACAAGCTATTCCAAATGTGCCTATAACCGGTCTCAATTTGTCAAATCCCAAAGTAGAACGCCGAGAGCGATATTAATTGATCCGCAAATTATTATTAATATTACTATTAATATTACCATTACTATTATTATTAATTTTAATTGTATTGTGATGTACTGTGTCGTTTGAAGCACCTGTGTAGTCAAAGCACGCGCTAATAAAGTGGCCAACTAGTGGCTAAGCCCAAGCTCAAGCCCCAGAACCAACTCAGCTGTTCAGTCGAGCCGTCCAACTGGTTTAGACCTAAATCGTTTCACTTGACAAGCGTCTCCAATGATCCAATGACTGCCAGACGAGAGCTGAATGACAAGAGCTTTGCTCTCTGATGACACCAATAATGTGCAACGATCGATGATCTGCGATCTATGATCAGCGCTCAATGAATCGATTATTGTAGACAGTCGATCATATTGGCGATCATTAACTTTCTCCCAACAGCAGGATCATTGAGTCAGGGAATATAAATACATGATTACTAAGCCTCCAGCTTATTATATGGGACTTGAGCTATGATTAAATTGCCAAAATCATTTTTAGGATCGACTGCCAGATCTACAAGCTATAGTGACTTTTCTAAGGATTAACCTACGATCGCTCAGTCACGGTAAGAAAGGAAGGTTATAGTTACGATCAACTAGCTGGTCAATCAGCTGAGATCACTTATGTGACGATCAGTAATCCGATGAATAATAATCCAATCCCTATAGGGACTCCTATGTGTACTCGAAGTATCTGAGATCGTTTAGCCTATGTTGCGGTCAATAACCCGATCATTTGAAATACAAATAAATAGAGCCAAATATACTATTAATATATAGTTTATTTTTCTTAGCATAATCAGGATAAGCTTTCGATAACCTCATCAATCCATAGAACATCTCCCTGCTGTTCTTCAATTATGGGGCACTGCATTGAATACTCAGCAATCTTATCATCGTCGAGTAAGCCAATGTGTTTGGGCAATAAAGAATCTTCTCCCATCAAAAGTTGCAATTGTGCACAAAGGCCTATGTTATCATCCAAGTAGGGAGCAAATTTATCCACATCTTTCACATATATTTCCCTCTGCTGATCGTCATGCAATGTATCCAAATATTTCAGCTGAGGCAGCTGTGACAATATTTTGGCAGGCCAATCATTTAAATTGCTATAGGAAATGCTGAGTCTTTCCAATTTTTGAGCTGGCCAGGGATTGGGCAAAGCGGGCAATTTATCTAGCCCCGATAAATCCAAATCTAGAAGACTGGTGGCATTTTGCAGGAACTGCAAATTGCTCAATCGGGAATTACTAAGCAGTATCTGTTGCAGGTCTTTGGGGTGATCCAATTTTAGGGTTTCTAAGCCACAATTGTCCAACTGGAGTTGGGTAATGTGTCCAGTTAGATGTAATTTCTGAAGCTGCGGATTATCGGAGAGTATGAGTAGCTGCACAGTGGCAAAAGCATTTTCCGCGACTTTCTGCAGAAGATTTCCACGTGCGGAAAAGTCCTGTAAATTTCGTTGGTGAGAGCATAAACCTGCCGGAAGCTGTGTCAATTCATTGTAATCCAGATTTATCTGCCGCAACTGTTGAAGCTCCGATAATACACTTCCAGGCATAACTTTCAAGCGATTGCCTTGCAGCAACAATTTCCGTAGTTTTTTGAGACCCGTAAAACATCTAGAAGGTAATTCCTGCAGTTTATTGTCGCTTAAATCCAATTCCTCAAGTTCCTTAGCCTGTGCGAAATTCCCCGTCTGAAGATTTGCTATTTTATTGCTGCCCAGTTGCAATTTCTTTAGTTTTGTGGCACCCTCAAAGCAGTCGGCTGAGACGTGCTCTACGTCACAGCCATAGACATCAAAGTTCTCCAGTTGGGGCAGTGTTTTGAATACATTCAAAGGTAATTGATTCAAGTTAGAATTCTGAATCACTAGGGTCTTATAGCTGCCCAATTTCTTTTTGATTTCATTGGAAAAATAAACCACTTGCGAGCTGAGTGGATAGTTCAGGTCTTCGCATAGATTCTCATTACATTCGAGGCTTTTAACTGATACTTGTTTGGGTTTCACAGCCTCAGAGCAACTAATTAAGATCACCCACAATAGATATAGACACATTATATGGCAGCAGAGTGATGACATCTCGACACTAGACTAATATTTCCGCAACTGAAATGTGTCATTGGATAGTTCAGCCTTTTTAAAGCCACACTCAAATCGGGTCGGCACTCTATCAAAGCGCTAGACTGAAGCATCAATATCACCAAAACAACCCTGCCAAGAACAGGTATTACTCGTAACCCTATCAAACTATCGAAAGTTGAGTTTATTTGGTTTATAAAGGGGCTTGTTATGCATAGAGTTTCTAGCAGTTTTTGACTGAATTTAAAGATATATTCCTGATCTCAATGAACTTATCTATTGAAGGCTAAACCAAGCAGAGAAGAGTTCAGAAATGAATAGAATTGAGTATGAAGTTCTAGTAAATCTGCGTTACGTGAGGGTATTCGTTGCTTCGGTGTGCCGGAGCTACGCTTTTTGTTGCTGTTATACTATAAACTAAACTATACTTGATTTTATGTTTACCTTTGCCGGTTAACTTTTGGAACCTCTAAAAAAACCGCCCGCCTTTTAAACGAAATGAAATGCTAATAAAAAATTTATGAACAAATGAATATTCACGACGTTTAGTTCTGTATAATATGGGCACAGCCTGTCTGAGCGATAAGCAGTTCCCGACGAGAGAGAGAATACATATATAAAAATAATATTATTGACTGGAACTGGAACTGGAACTGGTATATCAGCTGTTAGATATGCCTATAAAGAGTTCACATCGGGGCAGTTTGAGGGAGTGCTTCAAGCTGAAACTAAGTCTTAATATGTGGGCCAAGTTCAGGCCACGAGAGAGATATGGGGGTTATATGATTGTAACTCGGGAATTGTAATTGAAATTTAAGCGGATTTGTTTTTAAGTTGATAGCGTGTATCTTTGAGTTGAAGGTTAAACGAAGTATTCAGAATTTTGATTTATTATTACATAACTAGCAATTGCGTATCAATTTTAAGATAAGTATTTAATATTACTTTTATACTTGTTATTTGTAATATTAAAAAGTGTAAATACAATTGTGAAGGAAAATGATATTGGTGCTATCGCTTGCTCCTATGTTCTTAGTATAAAATATTAGCTACATATCGATACTATCGATTGCTTACACTTTTGCAGTATTAAATACTAGCTACGTATCGATATTATCGATTGCTTTTACTTTTGCAGTATTAAATACTAGCTACGTATCGATATTATCGATTGCTTTTACTTTTGCAGTATTAAATACTAGCTACATATCGATACTATCGATTTCTTATTAAATACAATCTACATATTGATACTATAGATTGCTTACACTTTTGCAGCATTAAATATTAGCTACATATCGATACTATCGATTCCTTATTAAATATAATCGATACTATAGATTGGTTACACTTTTGTAGTATTAAATACTAGCTACAAATCGGTACTATCGATTGCTTTTGCTTTTGCAATACTCAATACTAGCTAAACCATCGATACTATCGATATCAAGAGAAGAAGACTATAATAATCGTATATATATTAATTTATAGATATTCCATTGCATATATTGTTCCTGTCAACAGCATTACGGCATATGCAAAATTAGATTTAACCGCGTGTCCAATAAAAATAAGTATTTTATGTGCCATATATGAAGGCGCCATAAAACGTCACCGGGGCCTGGAGAAGACTCGTCAGACGACTATATGGATATATGCATATATATGTATATATATATATATATATATGTGTCCATATATGTCTGATAAATACGCATTTGTTTGCACAGCAAAACTATTGAGGAAAATTTGATTTAAATTAAACGCAACAAACAAATTTTCACTGAGCACAAAGTCCCCCACAAATTGATTGGGGAGCCCGACAGCGGGGCAGCGGGACAGCGGGGGAGCAAGGGATTGACTTTTGTTGTGCTGGGTATGCAAAGTAATTGGCGGCAAATTGAATTGAAAAATTGAAAGAACTAAGAGACAAAAATACAAACAAAAAATTGATCGCTAAACGAAGTCATGCCGTTTCAATTGAACTGGACAACAAAAAGGCCAAACATCAGCGGTCTGCTATATCTAGAGCTATAGCTACAGCTAGAACTATATCTATATCTATATCTTATCTATATATATATATATATATATATATATATATGTCGCTGAAGAATGTGACCAGAGTAATTGCCAATAAATACGATCGATCGATAATTATTTGACTAAAACAAACACTTGTCTTTCGCCTCTTTTCAAAATGCAAATTGGATTATTTATTTGCCACGCTTATCGGCCAGGAAACTGCTTCTTTTTTTTTTTCTTTTATTTTGGCCAAAAGTTAATTAGATATTTGTTTTGTTTGCATACAAATTAATTGGGCTTTTCTTTGCATTTGTTTAGTTTGTTTAACTTTTGTTAAGCACTGTAAAAGCAGGTTCAACACGTTTCAAAGCCATTATAATTCTTATTTGTTTACTTTCAATAATAAAAAGTTATAATTCTTATTTATTTATTAATTATAAAAAATAAATTCCTCTTTTTTCCGTTTTTTATGTAAAGCTCTGATTGCTATTTGTTTATAAATTATAAGAAATATGATTCTAAGCTTTAATAGAGCTATAATTTATATTTGTTTATAATTCCTCCTTTTCCACAGTTTTTATTTAGAGCTTTCATAGTTTATATTTGTTTATATAGTTTTATTTGTTTATAAATTACAAGAAATAAACTTCTCTTTTCTCCTTTGTCATTTACAGCTTTGATAGAGCTACAATTTCTGTTTATTTATAAATTATAAGAAGTAAAATTCCCATTTCTTTTCACGTTATTTTCCCCTTTTTATTTAGAGGTTTAATAGAACTATAAATCCAATGTTTTTATTAATTATTATCACAATAATTTCCAGTTTTATTCCTTTCTGCTTGGGGTTTTAATTGAATTTTTAATTACACACTAAATTTTAATTAATTTTCATCTTTTTTTACATCGTTTCTAGACAAAAATTTTCCATAGTTTATTTCCACCTGTCTCTGGACGTTGTAAGGGTCAGAATTTGGCTTTCAAATTGGCCAACTGTCGCTCATAACTTGTTGAATGGCTGCCAAATTACTGCCTATACATTTACATATATCCACATACATTTATATATATGTCTAGATATTCGTATAAATAAATAATATATATTCGTAAACAATATTTACAGACGCAAACAAGGCGTGAAATTGCTTAAAAACAACTTTTTTTTTAGTCGTTCTCGAAATGCTCTATAAACTTGTAAGGAAATAAGCACGTTTAACGAAACATTTAGTCCATTTTATAACACTGAAAATTTCCGTTAAAAGTAATTTTTACATATTTTAATCGTCTGGCAACACTGTTAACTTATTTTTAATAACTGCTCTAATTTTAGGGAAAAATATGACTAAAAAACTCAGGTTTAGAGCAAATCTTTCTAGTCTAAAATTTGATATATCTCTGAGTGTAGATTTAGTGTAGTTGGTATATACACAAAAATATAAAAGTGTAGAAATTTTAAAAATTGGGATGAATCAGGAACGTTTCGAACCAAAACCAAATGACTGAACAAGTTGAACCACGAGAAAAACCCAAACAAAAGCTTAGTCGTAGCAGCCTTGATTAAAATCAGGTTACATTAGTTTATTTCTGCCATTTTACAGGGTATGATATCATTCTTTTATTTTTGATGCAAAACACGTGTAACAAAATTATATTTTCAGCATTATTTGATTTAATTGTTGATTTAAATCATATTTAAAATAGCGCACAACCAGCTCAACAAAAAGCTAAGAATAAAACAATTGTCAAGGTTGTTGAATGGTTTTATAGAGATACTTTAGCAAAAAATATAGAATTTTTTAATCAAAATATTCTCTAGGAATCAAAAGTTCTAGGCGAAAGATCGATCTTTAGAATTTAGAGAAAGAAGCGTAGTTTATAGAAGAGTAAAATGTGTATTTGAAAGAGGAGATTCAAATTGCGATAAATTCCTTTGCTTATGTAAATATTTATTCGAATAGTCGTAAAGCCGTCCCCCGCTGTCTGGTGAGGTATTTTTTTTTTTTTTTCTTTCTTATCAACCAAAGTGATTTGTTTCCAGCACCACAAAACACAAGGTAAACACACACAAGCAACTCAACTAAACAGCTATACTATAAATTCGACTCTGATAAGCCCTGGAGAGTCGCGTCCAGGTGTAGTTGCGCATTATGGAAAGGTAACGCTAGTAGTGCTCGTAATATTCCAGTTTTTTTTTTTCGTTTTTGCTCTGTTATTATGTTACGAGTGCGATTTTGGAACTGTTTTTCCGTTTAACCATTTCCATATTGCTGACTAAGCACAATAGAAAATGGAATGGGAAGATTTATGGAACCAAAAAAGTCACAAACTGTGCAAATATTTCATTGACATTATATAAATAGCCGCCAGCCGTAAAAAGGTATTCCAAAAAAGAGCACAAAAAAACAGCGCGGATGTGTGTTGCTTCAATTAGCTAGCTGGGGTCCCCAGCCAACAACAATAACAAAAAATTAATATAAATATGTCAAAATGAATGACAATAAAAAATAATACAGATTATATTTGTATGTATGAAGCTGCTGCCTCTGCTGCTGGCTTCTACATTTAATCATAATATAATAAAGCTTTTCATATTTCTAATTCTATTTTTACGCCCTTCCGGAGGGTATTCTAACTTTGGCACGAAGCGTGTAAAGCAGCGAAGGAGCCTTCTCCGATCCTCGGATATATTCACAAGTGATCAGGACGCTCAAACGAATTGATATAGCCCTATCTATCTGTCTGACGCAGACTCGCAGTTTTTGAGCTAGGAACCTTTTTTTGTGGTATGAATCGACTGGATCAGGCAACTATATAATATAGCTGGCAAACCCAGGAACAGACGCTCTAAATATTTACATTTATCTGGCTCAAAATATATCTCAATGAAACTTGGAAGAATCTGTTTTCTAAACCCTTAAGAAAAGTAATCAACATCAGACTCCTATAGCACATAGAAGAATCGGGATGTCTGTGAGGGTATTTCATGTTCGGCGCACTGAAATCAGCTTTTTTCTTATTAGTGTTTTTCAGTTGTTTTTTATGCTCTAAATGAAAGATGTCTTATGAAATGTGTCATTAAATCAACAAGGAGAATTCATTCAACTCTCTGAGTAGAGGATGCTCTGAAGTGAATTAGAAACTCATTTAGAGGTTTTTTTTACTTATACCATAGGCAGATCAGACGTCAGCTGATTAAAAACAGCTGTTCTTATCGATAAATCTTGAACATATAATTGCAAAAATATGTTTAATCAGTTCCTGGAATAAATTTTATTATAGAAACAAACTAATGAAAAATGTTAGCCTACAAGGTTTCCGTATTTGTTCTATTTTTATTTTTTATAAACAATTCTAACTATACTAAGCTAAATAGAAGTGTTTTGCTTTATATATTTATTTTTAATTATATTTTGGATACTTTTAGGGGATTTCGTAAACAGAAAAGGGTTGGCTGAGGTTGCTAAGGAGGAAGCATCTAGAAGTGATGAAGGCAAAAGGGAATAAATCAAATCTGCTGAGTCAATAAAGTAGACTCCATTCTCAGTGGCAGATTTTCCAGTGAGTCATCCAGTTCCTCAAAGAATGATTTCCCAGAGCAATAACACAGAAATAGCTGGATACAGGCCAAATTTTCCAATTTTGAACATTTTAACGAATTTCTCAGTTTTTTGAAAGAGTATTGAAACAGAGCACTTGCCTTTATGACTAGTTCTAGCAATTTATATTTTTATATTGCCTTTATATATATATATATATATTTTTTTTTGCGCAAAATCAAAGCACCATGAATAGAACAAATGATTATATAGAACTGATGAGAGCAGAACAACAACAACAATAGAAGAGAATGAAAAAAAAAAATAAAAATAAATAAATAATTTGCTGGCTGAAGCTGACGCTGCTTATCGATGGCGATCGCATTTTCAGTTGCCAGTGAAACGCGTAACCTGAAACACGCATACGCCATGAGGGCCCGAACAGAAATTGCAGTGTATTTATTCCTGTTAATTATATGTGTTGTTGCAACGGTGCACGGCAGAACAGAGGAAGACTCGCAGGAGGAGGCGTTTATAATAACAATGGAGCAGGAGGGGGAGTTTACAACAACAACGGAGCAGGAGCAGGAGCAGGAACAGGAACAGCAGGAAACTCAAAATAAGCAACGCCTGGTGAATATTGAAAGCTTGTGGGAAAATTGCGAAATCGAAGAAAAAAATTATGCAAAAATTCGTTGCAATGGCTTTAATTTCGACAAAATGGAGGAAATTGCCTTTTTTGAGCTGCGTCCAGAGGTGCACATAGACCCAAGTGGCGCCACCTATGAGCTGGCAGGAGAAGCACAAAATTTGAAGTCATTAGTAGTGAAAAACTCAACATTTCTGCATTTTCCATTACATTTATTCTACGAGCTGCCACAGCTCAGCGAATTGGACATACGTCGCTGTGGCATACAGCAGCTCAGCTGGGAAGTATTTTTAGCCGCAGATAAGCTAAAAGTCTTAGTATTATCCGACAATCAATTGACTGAGCTCGATGAGAGTTCGTTTTCCTATGCCAGCGTTATGGAATATTTATTTCTTAGCGAAAATCAATTGCATAAACTGCATCCAGCGACATTCAAGGGCCTGCGAAAATTGCGTCATCTCGATTTGAGCGCTAATCAGCTGGAGCAGCTGCCAGAAGGTCTGTTCGAGGAATTAACACAATTGCAGGAATTAATGTTAGCCGAGAATCGTTTAAGTTCTATCAGTAATGAGCTCTTTTTGAATAATCCCCGCCTTCAAACAGTTTCATTGCACTCGAATCAGCTGCAGCAACTGGGCGAACATTCCTTTCGCTCAGCTGCTCATTTGTTGCTCCTGGATCTCTCACATAATTCTCCATTGGAAGTTTTGATCTTGAGCCTCTCCGCTGGCCATTTATTTGCCACAAACTGTTCATTATATCGCGTGAATTTATTTGGTGCTGTTTCCAACGTTAATTTGGATGAGAATCGCTTGCAGGAACTCTTCTTTTCACTGCCGGAAGCTTTGCAACATCTTGTATTGCGCAACAATTCTCTGCAGCAGCTGGCAACATTGTCGCATATGTCTCGCTTGCGTAATTTAAATATAGCCGATAATCCAGAGTTGGGTGAGCTGCCGGAGGATTGGGATACACCTCTACTGGAGCGTCTGGACTTGAGTAACACCGGATTGGCACAGGTGCCTTTAGCGGCTTTACGTGGCATGCCACTGCTGCGAAATCTCAATGTATCCTCCAATAATATCAGCGAAATAGACCCAAAGGTAAGCCTATCGATTTTATCGATATATTTTCAAGGAACTCGATTACTGAAATCTCTCGCTAAAAATCGAATATAATCCTATTATATTCAACAGGACTTTGGACAGTTGATACAGCTAACCCACTTCTACATACACGCAAATAATTGGAATTGTTTCAACCTGAAGCTGGTAATGGATATGCTCATCCTGGCAAAGGGTATTACCTATACCGTGGACAAAGTGGACGATGATTTTCCGGGCATGTACATCGGCGGCATTGCCTGTATGTATCGTCTAACCGAACGAGATCAATTGCAACAAGAGGTGGACTCATTATCAGACTCTTCTTCCTCCGCCTCATCCTCCTCCTCCTCGGCCAGCATTGATCCCTCAGAAGTGGATCAACTAAGGCAAGAGCTGAAATCTGTAGTGCAGCATTTCGAGGCGAGACTCGATGGAATCTATGCGCAGCTCAATAGTCTAAATACCAAAATGAAATCCTTAGAAAATATCAATGGTTCATTGTGGAATCAAATGACAATCACAGTGTGAATGACCAATTATCGATTTGGTCGCCTTTTGTTTACTTTTTCGAGCAATAAAGTACTTAGTGATGACACTAACGATAGTTTTAATGCATTTATTTTAGCTGGCAACGCTGCAATGTAAGCTGGCAACACTGGCCGAAAAGGTAATTTAAAGCTGGCAACGCTGTGAGAGAGGAGCTTCAAATATTATAGAGCAAAGGGGAGAAAAACTTTCTGAAATTTTATATGTTTCCAGAAGAATTCAATTGAAATAGTATACAAAATCTTAGTAGAAAGTAATATGTATTTGAAAATAGAAAATCTTCGCGACAAAGATAGAAATTTTTGGCTAAGGAGATTCTCGAACCACCTATAACATATTTGGAAAGTTTTTTTTTAAGCCAAGTTCTTTGCCTTCAACTAAGAAGCCAGAAACATACACAAACTGTAGGCTAATTTGCTTTGAGTCATTTGGAGTCATAAAAAATCCCAGACTTGAAACCAAATTTATCAGCTTAAACGCAGCTTACAAACTTTTCACAAGCTTCACAAAATATTTACAGTCAAAATATTGATTTATTGAGGCCGAAAGGGAGGTTCATTCAACTTGCAGAGAGGCAAATAAAACCAAGTTGAGAGACAACAACAATAACACCCAGTAAGAGAGAAGAGCAAGAAGGTGCAGTCCATGAATAATTACGTAAATATAGACAGGAAAAAAAACAAAGATCAGACTGCTGTATCAGATAGCTGATATAGGAATAATTCTAGTCAGCAATCCAGGCAAATTCTTATTCTAATTGGGTATCTTATTCTTTGGTGCGCTCCTCACTAGTTTTCTGTGTATTTATTTATTTTGATGTAAATAAACAATTGCATATTAATAAGCAATGGTTAAGAATTTGTTGCTCATGTGTTCTGCGTGCGTTCACTTGCAATTTATGGCCTACTAATTGTTCAGATAAACAAAAAAAAAAAACACCCGAGAAAAATAAGTAAAAATTATTATTGAGCGAGCGCCTTTCCTGGGAGCAGCAGTTCGTGTTGCTTTCAGCCACAAAACATGTGACTGAAATATACGATCTGTATATAGCATATAGTACTCTATACTCTGTACACACACACACATATATATATATATATAATGGTTTTTCTATTTAATGGTAATTGGCACACACGTTAAATGTAAACATTTCATTTTTGTATTTCAGTTCTACGAGAAATTTAATAGAAACTGACTGCAAGTCAATAAACCTGAACGTAGCACAGAAGTCTGGATAAATACTGCTTACAAAGTGGATGAAAAGTAAAGCCTTTTATTTAATGTTTGTTTTGAGCCCGAGATAAGAAATTCAACAGACTAAAAGTGACTAAATTATCAGTAATATAATCTTAGAATCGTATATAGAATGCGATTAAAGAATTTCTGAATAATAAGTTACAAACTACAGGAAAATTTGAGCTATTTCTACGGAAATGCAAAAGATTTAATATCTGATTAATTAGTAAAAAATGGAAACCAAAGAGATATAAAATTTTTCAATAACTTTTAATTTTTATTTAGCGCTTTTAGGGCAATCTTTTCTTCTTTTATTGCTTTTAGCTTTTCAAGTAGTTGAAATACTTTTCTTGAATTTCTTGATAAACAGAAACAAAGTAAATAAAAAGTTGAGACCTTTGTTTAATATTTATGTTTGTTTTGAGCTTGAGATAAGCAACAATTGCTGAGCTGACAAATCTAAAAGATTAAAAATAAATGAAAATAAAAGCCTGTTAAACTGATTAAAGCTTTCTAGAAGAGAATTACACAATTTTAAATGTTTCTTAAAGGAAAATTAAATTTTTGCTTGGTATTCAAACAATTTTCAAATACTTTTAAAGCTTGCGAAATTTAGAAAAAAAAAAGTTATAAAACTCAAAATTTTACTCAAATCTTTATACCAGAATTAGCTCAAAAATGAATTAAAAAATAATAATAATTTAATTTTTTTGTTTTATAAAGATTAATGAACTGAAAAGGCATAAAAAGAACACGCGCTGCCCGCGCCCCTTTTTCCTTCCTCTCTTTTTCTCTCTCTGATATCAACACAAAAAAGTAAGGCAGAAAAGTAAATCAATAAAGGGAAATAAATTAAAAACCAACCTGAGATTAATCACTAACTGGAAATTGTTGTTTTTGGTTGATTTATTGTTGAGTTGTTATAACAAATTAATTTAATTTCTTTGTATAAAATTTGAAATTAAATTGTGTAGCTTATTGAGCACTTTTCTTTATTTATTTGGATTTGGATTTATTATTATACAAAAAACACACACACTCTTGGGGGAAATGGTTTGTAAACAATTTCAGATTACACTGCGAATAATAGAAATTTTGTTGTTAAAACTATTTTGCTGTTGCCATAATTATAAAGATTAAAATAAAATTATTATGTTTTGCTTTTTGTGTTTCCTTTTTAACACTTGAGGCGTTGAGTTGACGTCTGATTAGATTAATTTATAACAAACAGCTTTTCACTTAATGTCATTTTGTTGCTGCTGTTGTTGTTGTTGTTGTCGGCCATATTGTTCGACAAGCAAATAAATCACACGCATAAACAACAACAACAGCAACACCAACACCAAAGGAACAACAAAAGCAATGCAGAAGCGCGCGCGCTCTTCCACTTTGGACTTTCCAATTGAAGCACGCATCGGCAACTGATCAGCGGCAGCAACAACAACAACAACAAAGAGAGAAAGAGTTGGACATAGAAAGAGAGAGAGAGAGGGTTGAAGGGAGGCGGCGTGCATGACGGGCACAATTAATTTTCGTATTGCAATTGTATTACAACAGAGGCTCGCTGCTATGGGAAATTTCCATTCTTTGTTGTTGTTGCGTTTAACAGCTGATCCTAGCTTGCAGCTGTTGCTTATTGATTTTATTTATTTTTTTTTTTTGTCTTATTTTTTTTTTGTATTATAATTTGTTTTGCGCCTTACACGATTTTGATTTTGTAACAAATTTCTTTGTGCTGTCGACGTCAACGTCAGCGTCGGCGCACAATTAAAAGCTCTGTACGCAGCTTATCACAGAATATGAATTTTGTTTTGTTTGCCTGCTTTGCCCTTGATTTTCTTTCTAGCGATTTTCCGTTTTGCTTTGCTCCTTATATTCTTCTCCTGCCTTGTTGCCTTTGCCTTTCCTTTTCCTTTCTTTTTTTTCTATTTGCCAAAAAGGCGCAACAGGTAAACACACAAACACACTGGTAAACGTACACGCACACACACTAATACACTAACAGCCAGCATTGGCGCGCGCGCGTTGTCTGACCGAAAAATTAATTATAATTGTAAAAAATTACTTCAATTTCCTTTGCAATTACAGTGAACAATATGTGCAGCTGCATTTAATTTTGCACCGATAAAAAACACGTTACGTTTTGACAAATATTAAAAAACTTAAGTAAACGGGACACTAAAAAATACACCTAAACACGACAAAAATTTTATTGGTACTAAATGGTTTTTGCGCGCAGTGTGACCAGCTGCCACAAGCTGAGAAATACTACAACAACAAAAAATACCAGTTGCTGATATGTAAACAAATTATGACTGATCGCCCACAATGTAAAGACCCCAGGCACGTTACAACGTTGTATGATAAGCAACTAGCGCACAACTCAAAAAGAAATACATTTTCCACTAGACTAGGCTATTAATCTAAAGTTTTGACTTAAGATTAAGATAAGAAAATTAAAATTATATTGAGTGAACCTACATAGTCAGTGAAAAGATTATTGAAAACCAAATTTTGATCAGACAGTTCTATCATCAAAAAGGGAATAAGGAAAGAATAATATATATATTATTTACAAACATTTGTTTTTCCCATTTAAGGAATAGCAAAGATATTTGTTCATTGTAGGGTTAATACTTGGCTTTGCTTGAACGTGCGCGACGACACCGAGCGGCACACAAGGTTGCCAGATGCGCGCGTGATATAGCCGTGAGCTTTCAGTCAAGTGGCCTACCAATGGCGCCAAGCAAACAAACATTTGAAATTACCCTTAAAGGTCAATTATGATATACGAGCATATATATTAATATTAATTGCTACGATAATTTTGCAACCAAAGCAATAAAAATTAATGGTCAGAGCAGCGAGAAAATAATTTTCTTTGTCCATTTTCTTTTATTTTTTCTCTTTGAGACACGCCATTTGGCGCCGCCTGCGGAGTCGCAGCATGAAAACTCCATGAAAACTTTTGGTTCGCGGCGCCAGCGAAATCAATAAAAATGGCGCAATGCATTGGAGCTAAAAGCGCTGACGGCATTCAACTCAAAGGGCCCCCCTAAAAACCCCTCTTAAAACTCCTTGAAACCCGCCTAGAACTCCGCCCCTGAAAGCATGACGGAACATTTTTCGAAGAGGCACTGCTATACGAGTATTCAATGCTCACCTGCTCAATGTCAAAGTCCCATTCGGGCGAAGGGGAACGCCTTTCCGCTTGGCCCCCGGGCGGAGGGGTACTCAGCGCCGGTGAGCCTGCCTGTGGCTCCTCCGGAATAACAGCAAATCTGCCGCGCTGCAGGATGGGCGAAATTGCGCCATAATTTGCTGCAAGCAAAAAAAAACATAAAAAAGTGTGGTTAGGTTATGCATATATCCTGCAGCGATAACGATACTATCGATAGCTGTGCTGTTTATAAATTAAGAAATAAATTGAAATTATAACTATCTAGAGAGGAGAGAATATCGATAGCTTGATCATTTCTAGAAGTTTAAACTTATTGGTTATTTACTATCGGATTAAAAACTATCGAATGAGCAAACTATCGGAAGCTTTACCATCTCTATGGTAGATGTTGAGGTCACAACAACAACTTACATGTGGGCATGAGACGAAAGCGTCCAAGCGTCGTCTCGGGGGGTCCAGCCGGCGTCGACGATGTGACACGAAAGCGACCGCGGCGAGCGGCGGTCACTTCCTCATAGTCACCCCCGCTGGCAGAGGCTCCACCAGCGCCGCTGTGCATTGTTATGCTATTTAAAGCTCACTGATGTAAAACTGCTGCAAAAGAAAAGAGAAAGAGTAAGAAAGAGAGAGAAAGAGAGAGAAAGAGAGAGAGAGGGGACAAAGAGGTGAGCAGGCGTGTGAGCTAAAATCGATAGGTCAACTTCAGTTTACAGTTATGTGGCCAGACTGCATGCAAAGCTGACCAAACAAACGAAATGAGAGAAGAAGAAGAAAGGCAGAAGGGGAAACTGAAGGAAGCCCAAGAGGCATTTCCTTGGCGCCATAAAAAATATGCTGCAATTTTGACAGTTGGAAAAAACGGTTGGAAAATCTTGTAGAACGCAGAAAATAAGTAAAATATAAATGAGGCGTGTGTCATTCAACTGTCCGAAATGGAAGAGAAAGAACAGAGGAAATGGAAGTGAGAATCTCTGGAAACAGGCAGACAACGCGGCGTATGCTTTATTTATTTAAAAATAATTTTCCTCATTTTTGGGGGTATATCTATTTGCTCAGGATATTGGTAACACCTGAAAACTCGCCAAAATAATAAATTTTCTAAAGTAGCAGCTAAATAATTATGAAAATGGAATACGATCGTAACAGAAGGATGAAGCTGGAGACAGAAAGGAAGGCTTGAATTTTTCCTGAACTTCCGAAATTTTCTAAATTTTTCTACGAGTCTCGAGTATCTACGAGTAGCCTACGGATAGACTTCAATATCCGAAATTAACTTAGATAAGTTTCTATCCACTTCCTCAATTCTAATTTTCATATAACTCCTATATTTCCCTCCAAATTTAGCCATATTCTAGTTCAAATATCTTTTTTATCTTATAGTTTTCAGCATCTGTAAGGGTATTCACAGAAGAGGAAAGCTGTATTTCGTATTTTGTTTTCTTTTTTTAATAAAATTTCTCTCTTCTTTGAAAGATTCCGAACAATTGAAACATTGTAAGCATTTCAATTAAGCAATTTCAAGTGTTGATTTTATTTAAGTGGAAATATTTTTACTGCGTCATCGTATTTTTATTTGAATTATGATTTGTTGTTTTTTTCTCTCTTCCATTTTTGTCTATTTCGTATGATGCCTTATTTAGTTAGTGACTAATTTGTGATAAATTCACGAGAATTTGTAAAAATTATTGACAGGAGGGGAAAAAAGTAAAAAAAAATGGAAAGTTGTTATCAGTTTTGTTTGCGCGAGTGAATCACGAAGAAAACAAAGCAAATATAGGTAAAAACTCCGAGGAACCTAGGTTAGGTCAGCTTATAAGGTCTGTTTAGGCTGATCTTCAACAGATGGAATAGAATATATAATTTTTAGAATATTTTTATATATAGAAATGTGCGTTCTGAATTGATAGATTGACGCACTACGGCTAGAAAACTATTTTTTAAGACTTATTATTTTCTGTGGCCACTATGACAGCGTTTTAAATAGCTCCTGAAATGTGAACAATTTTTGGCAAGTTATTTTAAGAATAAATAATGCCCAAGCTAATTTTCTAAAGTCTAAAATTCCTTAACAGAATCAATGATCTGCCAATAGTCTTCATAAATTTCCCGCCTTTTTCAAAAATGTTTAAAAAATCGCTATAGACAAAAGAATACAAAATTTGACACTAAATTTGCCATTTTTCATAATAGAAATTTATATAAATAAATTAATATTTAATTGTCACTTTAATTACCTATTGAAATTAATTATTGCTGCCACTAATTAATTTTATTGGAACTGCTGGCGGAAGTATCATTAATAATATTCTTTTGTATTTATATTGAGCAATACATTAGACACTTGGAAAATAATAAAAGTTTTGTTATATTGTTATCATAAATAAATTAATGGTTTATAAATATTTATTACTAACAAATTTTCTTGCTATGCACAATATACTTTTTATTGAGCATTTATTATGGTGACTTCATAATTCTATCATTACTTCTACAATTTTTATGATAATTTATTTATATTAAATATATATTTTAGTCACCATTTAATAAGACTCAATTTTAAATGATTATTTTTAAAATATTACTGATTTTATTTAAATCAGCATTTGCTTTAATAATTATTTTATATTTTTATTTTTATAATATAATATTTGCTATAATATTATTTTAATTATGCTTTATTCAGCAACTAATTAAACACTTTCTTGATGACAATTATTTTATTAGTTTTAAAAACTATTTTTTTTATGTTTTTCTTAATTTTTCTTGAATTGCTTGCTGCGCTGTGGCGCTGCTGTTTTCTTGATGTTTCCGTTTCTGTTGTTGTTGTTGTTTTTGTTTCTGTTTCTGTTGTTCTTTTTGTTGCCGTATTTCTGCTCGTTGTTATTGTTGTTGTTCAGTTTCGAGACGAATCCGAATCCGAATTCGTTTCATTTTCAATTCGAAACGTTTGCATAACACGCACAAACAACACAACAAACAAAGCACAAAATAAAAAATATATTTATATATGCAGCTTTATGTTTTTTTTTTATTGATTTTTAGCACAACACTTGAAATAAATTGAAAAATAAATTTAATTATTTTTTAATGAAATTTTAGTGTTAAAATTGAGGCAGTCGCAGCGCAGTTTCAAACTAAATTCGATTTCGCGTTTTTTGTTTTATGCAACTGCCCAAGCAGCTGCCCAAATAAAACTGAAATTGGCATGGCCAATAAAAGCAACAACAACAACAACAACAAAGAGAGCCGAAAATGCGGCCAAAAAGAATGCAGCACCAAAATAAACCGAAGCCAAAGACGAAAATGAAACGAATTACAAGCAAAATGCAGTCGCAACTTCGAGCACTAATTGGCAGTCAGGCGAAAGAGAGCAAAACACAGAATGACAGAGTGAGCGATAGAGAGAGAGAGAGAGAGAGGAAGGGAGAGAGCGCGTGCCACAGTTGGGGTTCATTTACTTGTGAAAATGAAAACAAAGCGAGCGAGAGAGAGAGGACTCACACGCTGCCCCTTTGCGCCTTCCGTTCTGCCTTGCGCTCGCTCTCTCTCTCTCTCATCCTAGCAGCATGCAATTTTAATTCATAAAAGCAGCAAAGAGCGCAGCAAATGCAACAAAAGCAAATGCAAAGAGAGCATTTCTTCTGCTTCCAGTTGTTGTTGTTGTTGTTGGGCTTTTGCTGCAACGGTAAATTGATGAAAAGATTTCAAAACAAAATCAGCCTGTCAGCTGTTCCACTGAACGGCCAACGCTTCGTATGCGCAATATTTCTTCTTGATTTGCATGCAGTTTTCAGCACTTGACAACAAACACTCAAAAAGGAGAGCAAGCAAAACAAAACACGTGGGCAGCAACGGTGAGAGGAAGAAGATGTGTTGGAAAAGAGGTGCCCAAGCGTCGTTGTTGATTGGAAGCTTTTGAAACAGGCAGCAAATGTTCTAGAAAAACCTTTAGAGCTTCAAATTTTTAAAAGAAGCTATTGAACTTTAAAAACCAAATTATTTCTTATGAATAGCAAATTTTATAATGATTTAAAAAAAGGAAAATTTTTGCATTTATTTTAATGCAATATTTTTTAAAGCTATAAAATAGGATAAATTCCTCTAAATTTATAATTCTGATGAAATTAACAAAGCGGTGCGATTTTAGCAAGGAGTTGAAAATTGGGAAGGAAATCGAGTCGCTTGGCGCATCTGAGCATTATAAAATCTAAATAAATCGATAAAAATACATTGCTTACTCAAATATTAAATATATTAATCCTTAAGATACAACTGTATCCTCTTCAGATGATTAAAAAAAATAAAATTTTTGTAATATCAACAAAATGTAATTTCGACCTATCCGATCCGAATCCGTAGAGCGTACAGCGTGCCAGTGCAAATATGATATAAAACAGCTGTTTTAGTATAATCGAAATCATTGAGTGAGATTATCAATAGATTTTCCTATTTTCTAGCGCAATTTTCACCATGAAAGCAAAAAAATCTTAGCAGCCACAAACAACAAATGTTTTATTCTCATTTGGGCGTAAGTCCAAACATGTGACCGAACCGTGGATGAATGACATCATTGGTGTGGGCAGGCGGGTAATGAAAATGGGGAAATGGGGAAATTTGCGGGAAATGAGGAATGGGGAAATTGTGAATTGTGAAAATGGAAAGCGATGGATGATGCAGATGCTGTTGGTCGACAAATTAAACAAAAGACCCCCAACGAAATGCACAACGCCAAAAGAAAAAGGCAAAGCCAAAGCCAAAGCCAAAGCCAAAGCCAAAGCAGGCAGACAGTTGGGCACACAACAAAATAAAAGTGAAATATGAAAAAGAATTCTATGTTTATAAATAGTAAAGAAACCGCTCGATATTTGGCTCTTTTCCTTTGTTTTTGAGGGGCCAACTAATTGTAGTATAAGTATAGTTACAATAATCCCGACACTTCAAAATTAGTCCTTTTTCATTATAAAATTGCATTAAATAAAAACCACTTTATATTTCTGGTTAACTTCAAAGTTTTCGGAATTACAGGGTATATAATGACCTAACTAGCTGTTTGAATTAGAGAGTATTTACTGTATTTAAATTATATGTAAATGTCAAATAAGATTTTGGCCTCAGTTGAACCATAAAACACGTGAAATGATGGATGCTGAGAGGAAAAGCAACTTGTTGAATGCTCAGCTTATTGATAGGAAATTGTACGATAAATATTTCGTATTATTATTAGAATATTAATATATTCTATAAGATAATATATAAATTTAATCAATTTTATATATTTTAATTATTTAATTACTCTTTTACCAGAGTTAAAGACTTAGAGAGGGAGAGAAAAGGGAAAGTGGTGCAAAAATTTAGTTTGTCTTTAGAAGTGGAATAAACATATTATACCCTCACTGAGAGTAACACAACTTTGTCATGAAATATGCAGTGCATTGAATACCCTAAAGACTATGAATATCAGCCTAAATATCATAAATCTGTCGGCGCGAACCCCTTTTTCTTACTAGTTTTTAAGAGTATCTAACAGAAATATTGTCATTTATTTGAAATGTCCCATCAGAATTCGTGCCAAGCGTAAATCGAACGATTGACAAGGCTAATTATTGTTGATTTTTTCTGTATTTTTATAATTATCAGCGTGAAAATACGATTTATTTTTTAATTTCTATGTGTGTGTGTTTGTGTGTGTGAAATATGAATGACGAGTGATTTGAGCGATTCTTTGTTTTACTGTGGATTCGTTATATATTTATATTTTTATTGTAGACGCGATAAGAAGAGGCCCGCTTTATTAGTATTTTTTTTTCTTTTTCGCTATCTGCTTTGGTAAGTACGTAGCATAAATCAGTGCTGCAATCGTGCATATATTTTTATGTCTTTATTTCTTAATTTTATTATATATATATATATTATTATGCATAGATAAGCAGTGCTTTTATTTAAATTCAGGGCTTTTTTACATAATGCCAAAAGGGAAACAGCTAGAAACAAGTTTACGTCACACAACAACAACGACAATAACAAGAATAACAGCAACCGGCAAAATGTTAACGGTAACCAACCACCATTTTCACTTGTTAGAGAGAGTGAGCCAGGGAGAGATACAGGGTGAGAGAGGGAGAGCAAGTGTCACTCACGTGTACTGCGTGTACATGTGTGTGCGTGGGGGTGTCTGTCAAACTGTCCTGTTTCAAATTAAAAAAAACTAAAATACTGAATATATTTAAATACTGTTGCTGCTGTTGGTGTTGCTGTTGCTTATCGCTTTGTAGCAAATCGCTTTCCATTTATTTTGTTGCTAAAATTAAAGCTCACACACAGGCATACAACCCACACACACACACACCCATACACTCTGACAATGTGTACATACAAGCAAACAGCTGGCAGCAACAACAACAGAAACAAAAGGAACTCACCTAATATTTTATTTTTTTAATACACAGAATTTTGTGTAGTATTTTTTTATGCGTTTGTTTTACACTTTCATTTAGCACATTTTTCGTAATGCATTGTTTTTCCTTTTTAATTAATTAATCTATAAACTTTTGAACTTTTGTTGTTGGCAAATCCTTTGGTTTTTGTTTTTATTTTATTATTAATCCTTTCGCCCCGCGCGTTGCTATTTATTAAGAATTTTTGATTTTTTATAGCTCTTAATTAGCGCACCATAAAAATTTAAACACTGCGTTTAATAACAATAAAAACCGTGCCGCGAGCGTTTAACAGTTTAATAACCACTAGTTCACTAACAGTGGTTCGCTGACACTGATTCCAATTGAAGTCGTTAACATTTGGATCCAAGAAAACTTAACATTTTGCTGAAATGTTATTAGCAGTGCGAAAGAACTGCTGTTCATATTACCAAAAAACTGTTAAGTTTTAAGAAATCTGATGCAAGAAATTAAATTTCGTATTGGTCAACCAGTAAAAGTTTCCAATTTGATTATAAAAACAGCTTAACAGCAACCCCAACATTATACAGCTGCCATTTAACAGTTTGTTGTAACTTTCAGGATTAGCTGGCAACGCCAAGTCATTTTGGCGGCATTCTCAATTTCAAATTAAAACAAAATTTGTATATTGTTCTACGATAAAACTAGTTTAGTTTTTAAATAAAATCAGTTTTTTTTTTAGATCAAAATTAAATTATGTGGAATTTAAGTGTAACTTTTGTACGTAATACAGCACAAATTAAATTTAACTATAGGCGCTATTTTTGTATTTTACAAGACAAAAAAAAAACAATTGTAAATTCTATGAAGTCAATTTCTTTTGCTCCTCCTTCAGCTTGCCCTCTACAGGAGGTTTCTTGTTCGTCGCTGGGCTATTCTTCTTATTGCCATAAAGCATATCCGTAAAAAGCGCCGCAAAGACCAAAATTGCACCGAACCATTGCCGAGCAATCAACACGTTGCCAAAGATCAAAACGGAACAGAGAACAGTGAAGAATTTCCGTGTTGTTGTGACCACAGAGCAAGCCAATGGTCCAAAGTTAGCAACCATCAGGAATATAAATAGTTGACCCAAAGCTCCGCATAACGCAATCATCGATAGATGCAGCCAAACCTCGGAATGTCGCATTCCAAACTGTATAAATTCCTTGGCTTCACCTATAAAAATTTAAGTAATTACAATTTATTATATTCTTTAATAAATTTCGGGTATTCCTGAACTTGATTAAGATTTGTTCTCAAATTATTTTAAGCCAGCAAATAATACTCTTGTCGAACCGAAAAGAATCGATTCTCTTTCTGATATTAAAACGAACTTCGAAACCAAAACTAATTGCAAATGGAAACTAAGAGAAATACTTATTGTAAACGGTACTGGAAACATTTAATTGTTGCGGAAAGATACCCTGTTGACAACTGGGATAGGTT
Organism: Drosophila repletoides; assembly: GCA_018150835.1. NCBI lineage: Eukaryota > Metazoa > Arthropoda > Insecta > Diptera > Drosophilidae > Drosophila > Drosophila repletoides. The sequence continues at coordinate 2,032,635 of JAECWQ010000202.1, forward strand.
GTACTCAGTTCGTTATAATGCTCTATATCATACTTGAGTTTTAAATGGTTTTATCGTCTTTTTTTATCGTTAATCAAATGAAAATCAATTAATATACTCGTCACTCACCTGTCACCAGCATAGCTACACCAAGCATTAGGGTGCTCCAGTAATTCATGGAGAGCATCATTTGTTGCCCAGATGGCGCTGCGGAGGCACGCATACGCTCCTGCAATGCGCCCGTGAGACCATCCATGGAAAGACTTAAGAAAAGGAGCAGCTCACCCAAACCCGTCGTTTCAGTGGGCAAATTTGATACTTTACTCTCTTTAAACATAAAGAGTATAACACCCAGAACAATAGTCAAAACGCAGGCATATCTCGTCCAGCTGTACGATTTCCGACCTATTAATACACCCAATATCATTACGGGTATGGGCTTAGCCGACTTGCCCACTACAGCCGTCGGATAAGGTACCCAACGCAGTGCCATATTTGTAGAGACCATTGCCAATAGATAAGTCAGCGAGCTGGCCGCATAGTAGCCCGTGTGTGTAGTGTCCTCCTTCTGAGGCTTTACTGCCAGCATGCCTGAAAGAAACGATAGTAAGCATTACTAATAGTCGACTTGCCGATACTCTGTAACATATGTATTGTGCTTTCGAAATTACAAATTTTATGTTTGCTTTCTAAATAAGAAATTTCATACTCGACTATCTATACAAAGAGCTATATATTAAATTTATAATCTCTGTGATTTAGCCTCTATTATTACTGATAAAGTATATAGCTTATCAGTTGGACTATACCTATTTTCACCAGTAACATACGTTAGCAAGAATTCAATAGACCCTACTCAAGTTCATAGAGCAAGGCAAGTATGCTGCTGCGAATTGAACTCACCTTTGGCAAAGAGATAATTGCAGAAGCACTGCACCCAAACTAAAGCCAGGGTATAGGTATAACGTTCGCCAACGTTGCCATCTGGTTGCACTTGATCACCGTACCGGCCTCTGGTGAGCTTCTCTTGTACGATTCCATACAAAAAGTATGAAAAGAATATGCCTAACGCGTATATCGCGAAACGGCTTTGTTCTGGTATTTTCATGTCTTGTGTTTGGGTTTTTTTTTTCTTGGCTTTACGAACTTTGTGCTTAAACAAATTATATAAATATCTTATACGTGTTTCATTTTATATTTAAAATTGTAAAATCAGCGACTTTATTAGTTTCTAATACGTGGTGATTAGAGATGGTTAATAATAACGATAAGTTCGCTTATCGATAGGCACACACAATGGTAAGATGCGATACGCGATATATTGAAGTTCACGCGTTGCCAATCATCCATTAATTTACACTGCAAGAAAAATAGTACTAAGATTTGTTGTTAAAATTTAAGTTTTTAGAAAGATACATAAAATTAATCGATATAGGAAATAAATAAAAGAAAAGATTTGTCCCGGTCGAGAATGTAGAAATTATATTTCGTTTATTTGGTTTACAAATATACATGTAAAATATAATAAAGTATTTATATACATAGTTATGTATATATATATATATATATATATATATATTACTTCGCGCTCTTTTCATGCTCATAATGCACTTTAGTTCTTCTTTTTGTTTATATAAATCCAACATGTCTTACTTAAAATATGAATACATATATATGATATATAACCATAAATGATAATGGTAATGTTTTTCTCAGTAAAATTATGTAAATAAAAAAAATAATGGAAAATAATTATGTTCGAAACTGAACAACAACAAACAAGCATAATTAAAATAGGCAACAGTATACAGTTTAAATTGGTGAGCACGACTAGAACTTAAGAGCTATTTACATTAATGTAAGAATAATAAATCTGGAAAGAGTATAAATAAAAAGCACATTCCTAAAAAGGTATAACGTTAATAACATCCGAATTTTGAACTATGATGATGATGATATCGACAGCTGCATAGGCGGTAACCAAGTATAAAATAAAATGTAAGCTGCACTTGAGACGACCTGCGACTGATCCAATGGGGAAACAACTTGATCATCGTATTTATACCATCGTCCGTAATTTGGACTTTTGCAGAATGCCGTGTAATGTCCGCCCTCCATGGTTCCATAGTGGTTTGATACTGCATATAACTGATAGGTTTTCGGCGTTACGGCACGTGATTCGGCACGGGCTATATACGGTTGCATCTCCAGATCTTCAAGTGGAAATTCCAGATAGTTTTGTTTCTTTGTATAGGTACCATTACTGCTGGGATCCGCATAAAAGCTGTAGGAGGAATATGAAGAAAGTTTAAAAAGTGTGTTCTAGTCTACAAAAATATGTATAATCCCAGCGGTCGGCATTCTTACCGCTTCAGATGCACCACTAAAACTGGAGGCAATTTGGATATATCCAATTTCTTAATCGCATCCCTTTTCGTCTTGCAATTGGGACAATTCCAGCCGCGTATTTTCTCGCCACTGAAATACATGTCCATACACTGATTTAAATAGCAGAGATTTGAATTTGGAGGCAATTCTAGGCTGAGATTCGAGAAGCACTCATATGTGGCCGACTCCTTGGTGCAAGTGATACATTTCACAGTGCTTTTGATTTGACCATAGAATAAATGCAATATGAGACTCTCCTGTGATTTAGTGAACTCCAGCCAGGCCTTCTCCGAGGCACTAATCGTGCCACGCTGTCGCGGCACTTTCAATGTTTGAAGATCGGAATGCAGCCAATCCATGAGAATGGTGAGAAATTCATGTGAATCCTGTTGATCGACGCCTCGAAATATTTTCTGATACTGGCCAACAACATACTGAAAATATGTAAAAGAAAAACATTAAATTAAACTATTTGACTTACACATTAATGAAGATGGATTACAGTTCGATAATTATCTGGATCTCAGAGACTATAAGAGCTACTTACGCGTAAATCTCGACTGGCCACACATTTAAATTGACCACTCCACAGTTCCTTGATGAGGGCTGCAACCTCTTCGATGACCTGTCCATTGGTTTTGTTCCGACGACTTATGAAATTCATATATTTATCCGATACACAAAAGTCCATTAATTGAGCCGTATTGCTCAGGCACTGGAGTATGCTATTCATATAGCAGGTGTTGCCCAGATTCTTCAGACCCGTCAGACCACGTCCCTGCAGGGATGAGAAAATTAGCATACGATATAATTATGATTTGTCGATTATAATAATTTACTCGTCGTAGCGGAAATAGAGAGCTGTAAATATTGTACGTCGGCGGCAATTGAAGTTTGACGCGCGCTACACAAATCTTTTGCGGCATTTGGGGCATTCAAAGTTGCACCACGAAAACACTTGAAATTACTCGAAGTTCTTGTACGTTGCATGCTTTGAGTTCGGACAGCGCGCGACTGAGACGAACATTTCGCGAAATATAATAATTACTCGTATTTGCAGTCTATGGGAACAAAACGTGACGTGTCGAGACGCGACTATTGATTTGGCTAAAGCTATTTATAGGCCTAAGCAGTCAGGGGCGTCTGACAAGGGGATTGGACTGCCTTTTGAGGGGTTTAAATCAAACATGCTTAGTTTTCTTACATTTTAGTACTGAAAAAGTACAAAGAATGAGAATTATATCCTTCCATTCTTGTTGCCGTAAAACCGATTCGAAGCGACCCAGCAAAAAAGTTATACTTTTCTTTCTTTTAAAAGGTTTGTTTTGCAATACTTTTTTCAAAAAATAAATATATGATCTGAGAGATATTATAAATAGCTTGGCGGAAATATTTAAAGTTAAATTATACAGCTAAACCTCCCCTTTGAAAAAATAGGAGACTACACCAATGCAAAAAACCAACCACCCAGCAAGCACTTACCACGTTTTGCCCCACAACGGGTGAAAAATCACGGACTCGTGGCGCTGCCGTCTCTACGGCCCGACTCTGTGGTTTTGTTGTCCGATCATAGAGGGGTCGAGGGGCATTAGACAAAGACAACTCATCCTCATCCGATGATGGCATTTCCATGACTGGCTCGGCCGGGGGACTTGCTGCTGCTGCCCCACTCATAGTTGTTGGCTCACTTGGCGGTTTGTAGAGCTTCTTTGTTTTTCTTGCTATCTCCAGCAGTCGCTCACGTTCGACTCGATCCTTTTCGTGCTGTGCATCCAATAATTGACGCTCCTGAATCATTGACTCAATGCGTTTAGTGGCCTCGGCCTCAATTTGTAGCTGCTGCTTCGGCTGTTGCTCCTTGTAGCGATTTAGTTCGTCACGCAGTCGACCATTTTCCATTTTCTAAGCAGACAAATTTATTCGAAATATTCGAGTACCAATGAAAGAGATTCTACTTACATAATCCAGGGCTTTACTTTCCAGCTGGAGTATATTGTAAAGCAACTCCTGTTCAGCGGGGCTACGCGGTGCTCCCTCGGCATGCTGACGCTTAAGTTCAAAAATGCTTTGCCATTTCTTGGATGCATGATCGAGTTGAATATCATTTTCCTTAGCGCGATCCAATAATTTCACCTGATCGCTCATTATCACATTAATGGGATTTACAATGGGTTGTTGTTGTTCCTGCAACTGTTGTGTAGGAGATTGCAAATTGCCCTGCCCGTAGGTACGTAAGGCGGCCTGCTTGCTGGCCCGATTAATACTGGGCCGTGATTTATGCCTAAAGTCGGTTGAATTTATAATATCCTCCTTCATGGTAATATCATGTATCGATGGATATTCAATATCATCTATTTCGCTCTCAATGTCATTGTTGTTCTGCTGCGGTGCCTGCACGCTGGGATTGGTACAATATGTCGGATACATCATAATAAAATACTCATAGCCGCCTTCCAGAATTTGTATGGGCGCACGATAAGTTACATCGGGATCCCACTAAAGTTGAGATAGAGAGATGTAAGAATATGAATAACCAAACAATTCGATAGAATCTATCGATATTATCGATAGTTCTGCAATGAGTCACGCACATTTTTGAGTATATCTAGCAGAGTGGCAATGGCCGAACTGCCTGCTGGCTGCGCATCCTTGCTGTTCCAGTCCATTAGCACCACAGATTCCTTAACGGAACGCGAGGCCCATGACGCTTTGGCGGTGCTGCTCAGACGCGCCTGTAATTTCCCTGCCGACATGCTGTAAGAAAAATATATATTTTATTTCAAACGAATTAACTTTACCATTTGCAGTAATAATAAGATACTATCGATAAACCAAAGACATACCCAGGTGCTATGAGCTCCTCGGGTACATTAAATGCACAATAGTAGGTCAAGTGAGAATTATCGTAGTCGGCACTGTGACGACAATCCATGACCAGAACTGACTTGTCTTGCATGCGTTGATAAAGTGCCTCACAACTAATTACGCCCAGTTGGGTAAATGCGACGGAGGGTGCCACAGAGTTGATAACTTCCTTCCGTTCTCCTGGGGAGCTAATTGGCAGCTCGGGCTGTGAATTGGTTTGCCCATAGCGCTGGCTCAGTGAGTCGCTAATTATTTCCAGGGTATCCATAATTCGACGATTTGATTCAGTATCGCCAAGAATCTGTCGCACCGTCATCTTATGCTGTCCATAATCTGATTTATGACGTATTGCCGAGAACATATTAAAATATTTCATATAGGTAATGTAAGCTAATTCCTGATCTCCATCCCGGCGATATTCCTCAGCCGCCAAGTACAGTTTGTGCGCAGTATTAAGTAAACTGTAAGAAAATATAGTTTTCTTTTATTGCTTTCTGTTGACATCAGCATTATTCATGTGATGCGGGTCGAATATCCACTTACATTTTCATACTTTTGTTGCGCAAGTCTGGAATTATTGTGTATTTTTCCAGATCCTGCAGCCGATCGCCCATATGCAATTTCTTGAGTTGCGCCATTTGTCCTTGTCTGTTTGTTTATGTCCTACGTTTTTCCGCTGCCTAATTTTATTTATATATTGGAGCGCCTCCTGCCTGCTGTAAGCGGCCGTGCTTATGTGTGTGTGAGTGTCTAAGCAATGTTTCCTAACATAACACCAGAAATAACATTTACATTAACATTTGCTGCTGTTTTATTAACAGGGTCTAGTATATTTCTATTCTAGTAAATTATAATCAAAGTGTCAGGTAAACTGATATATTTTTGTATTATCAGAGTGAGTTTCACTAAAAAAAATTAACAACAAATTGATTACTCTTCAAGCTCTGTTCAGTTGAAAATTATCGATAATATACCAATGACTATCGGCTGCTTATGAACTATCGATACACAATAAATTCGGTAAACAATTAAAAATAGATTTAGCTATGCGCGAAGACCAATAACATACTGTTCAAGCCACGAAATCAAACAATCTATAAAACTTAAATGTTTTATGACTATTTTTATTAAAAATTGCGAGCCTTAAATTAAACCGTTATCACTAATACATTTTGTAGCAATTATCGATAATTTTACATATCAGCACTGTTCTGTTAATGTTATAAACGTTAAAGAGAAATTGAGCGCAAGATTCTTCTACACAAACTTGTATCAGAACACGCTTGAGCCAACATAAGCAATTTTGAACACCGACTAGTACCAGTCTGTTAATAACAGTTCAACAAAATGTTAACTACCAAAACATATGATTGCGGTACAAAGAACCAGTTGAACTACAATGAGTCTGTTAGTTCGTTCAGTTGAGTAAATCGTTTGATCGAACTTATTCCGTACGGAACTTTAATACAACTCTAACAACTACGTGCTGTCGCTTATTGTGGAGAAAAATAAAAAATTCATAAAAATAATATTTTAAATTAAGCGTAATAGTGTGACAAAAAAAAGTAACAAAAACGCGTGCATTTGCGGGCAATTGCATGGTGAAATTGTAATCTCAATAAAAAAAAAAGCAAAGAAAAGAAAAAGCAAAAAGTATAAAGAATGACTTGCCAAAGAGAATAACACGAATTTGTTGGAGGCAGCAGCAAGCAGAAGCAGAGTAACGCGCGGCGTGGTGAATATAAAAAATATATAAAAGCGCGAACGAGAAAGCAATGAAATTTTAAGTGGGCAAAAACGAGAAAGCGCTAAAAGTCACCACCCTGAGAAGAGAGTTGTTGTAGGGACAACCTCAAACCTCAAAAATCTCATATATATATAATATATAAAGAAATTTTGTAATTTCGCTTTGCTAAAAATGCCGAATTATCTGTTAATGCTAACATAAAAATGCATATTTAAATAATAATTAAATATTGTTTAATTGAAATTATTGCGAAACAACAAAACAGCGTGTAAGTTTGCGTTTGTATTTGTGACTCGTATACGTGTGTGCGTGCGCGTGTGTGTGTGTGAGTAAGCAGCAACACAACAACAACAACAACAACATCAGCAGTAAAAACAACATCAAAAACACAATGATGAAAATGGAGACTGACAAAATAATGGACGAGACTAACTCCAATGCACAAGCAGTAAGTACAACATATTTTTTCACGTGTATCCGCCGAGTTGAATATACATATAGGTATATAGGTATGCTATGCTTGAGTGTGTGTGTGTGTGTGTGTATGTATATAATGCTCAAGGTGTTATACATATATGTATGATGCACGCTCATTTGTGTATGTGTGTTTTATTTTCGTATACGCATACACATACACACACACAGGCATAGATATTTTGCACTCTATTCAATTTTTTGTTAGCTTTTCTTTAATGCTTTTTAACCTTAAACATTTCGCATTCTCTCATCTTTTACTGAATTTTTGTAAAAAAAATCCTATTTAAATATTACAATTTTCTTTTAGATACTGAAATACAAAGAAATACTAAATACTAAAATTGTTTGGAACAGTTGGTCTATTTTTTTTTACAATATTTTGTTTATAGATTCTTATAGGATCAAGTCAGTATATTTTTTATTCTCTTGTTATGCTAAAACTTTTTGAGTATACTCTGTATATTCTTATTGGATTAAAAATTAATTTATAAATGTTTAATATAAATTGGTTTATTTATTGAATATACTACAAAAATATATAAAAAATTTACTAAGAAACCCAAAAAGCTTGAGTATACTTTTCTATTTCTTTTATTGTTTTTTGTATATTTATTTTCATATATTTACCATATTTGTAATTTGCAATTAGCAGTTAATTGGCCTTCGTTGCTTTCACGTTTTGTTTATACACAAATCTCAGAAAATGTATATAAAAATACAGTATTTTTTTTCACTCCGTTCGCTCAAATTGCTTTGTATATATTTAATTTATTGTGCGTAAATATGAGAGGCGCCGACAGAGACAGATAGAGAGAGGGAGTGGGAGAGAGCACAGTAATGAAGGTCAATCCCCTAAAAATGAAAAAAATCAAAAAAGAAACAAATGTTTCAGTTCATTTCCAGTGTTCAGTCAAAGTCAATAAATACTTCTCCTATTTATTTACTTAATTTTGGTCTCGGTTTCTGGGTCAAAAGTTGATTTCGGTTTTTGGCATTTTGGCGAAATGTAGGCATTCAGCAATTAAGTTTTAAATTAAGTCTCTGTTTGAGTCATCTTTGTTATTGTTGCTCCAAAGCCTGACATCAAGGTGATATGGCCAGGCAATTTTTTTTTATTGTATCATTAAGCTATATTGCAGCAAAGTCCCACAGCAAATAGGTTTGCATCACCAAAAAAAAAAAAACAAGGCTACGAACTGGCTCTGGCCAAGGTTCAGACATTTGAGGATTAATGTTAGAGCTGTGGAGTAATCGATATTTTGTTGATTTTGTAATCGATACTATCGAAATAACAAATAAATGCCTGCAAAATGGGAGACAGCTTTTTCTAACTTTGTCACTAAATATCTAATGAAGCAGGCATCTCCGACCATCTAAAGTATATATATTATTAATCAGGACAATCGATATAGCCGTGGCCATCCGTCTGTTTCTATAGAAGATAGACATTCTTGAGATACAGAACGAAATCGATGAGCTCCATAAAAGCACAAATAATTCAGTGTACTTCATGTTTGTTTTGGTGGATACATATGTAATATTCCATTGCTTTTATGGGTTGCGCCCCGACCTAGTTATAAACTATATATATAAATAAATAAATAGTTTTTGTAAAACTTAATTTAAAGCAAAAACTAAGTGTTATTTGCACTCTCAAGTGGTGGCAATGCGATACGACTTAATCGTTTCTGGAGGCCAGAAGCCTCCACAGAGTCATTAACTAAACCCAAATGTTAGCCTCAAAAACGATTTCAACTTGATTTTTAATGCAAAGGCAAACAAATAGCGCTAACAAACAACAACAACAGCAACAATGATAAATATGATATTGCAATTAAATTAAGCGCTAAAAACGTGTACATACACATACAATTGCTATATTAACTAATACACAGATATAAACAAGGTTTAAAAGTAGTCAAGGTATACATACACAAATACATAGAAGCACAACATATATATAGGTATATAAATATACTTATCATACATACCATATAAACCTATATATATATATATTTATAAACTGCTGACATTGCTGTTAACTTAATTATATGAAATCATTCATATTTAGGTTCTTTCTGATTCTCTTTAGGCTAGAGAAAAGAAATAAACATTAAAATATTTTTCTATATGCGGCGTTTCTTAAGCGATCTCAAAGCGAATGGAAAAGCAAAAGCAATTAAATTTCCTAACTTGAAGTCTCTCCATAAGTCACGCCTCATTTGGGTAGGCCACTTCCGACTGTATAGCTTTTTTCTCTATTTTTAAATATCTATAAATTTATCTGTTACGAATTATTTTCTAATCCCCCACGCATAGATAAATTCAGCTTTTTTATTCAAAAACAATATATAAAAGATAATAGAAACTGCCAAATAAATGCCGAAAAACATTTCGATAATTAAGTAAGCCCCTCCTCGATAGTAAAGCGATAATATTATATCTCATATAAATGTTTTTACTTCATATTTTTTCAATTAGAAAAGTAATAAGGATCCATGCGGTATCCCATTAGTCATCTATATTCCTAACCTAACCCAAGCAAATCCTTCAATCAATACTATCGATTATACAATCGATTATTGTGCATTTCAGTTAGATAAGCATTTTATATGAATGATATAAAGCTGTTTCATGGCCCATTCTCGTGTCGAGTTTTGTTTTAGGCTAACCATTTTCGTAAAAAAAAAAACAAAAAAAAAAACTAAGCAACTCCTAAAACCCGAGTCAAAATTAAAAAAAAAATAAAAAACAACAACAAACACACAACAAAAACACAACAACAATAAAGAGAAGAGAGTGAAAAAGCCAAACTTGAAGCTCAACTAATTGGCTAATTGTAAGCCTCGAAGTTTATTTGCGGGTCGCCAACTCGTCTGAGAGTTGCACAATTCTCAAACTTGGCACATAACCTCAGCCCCAGCCATTACTCATTTTATACCAAGAGATAGAGAGAGAGAGAGAGGGAGAGCGAGAGAGCTCTACCTACTTTCCAGCTTTTATGAGTTGCCCTCTGACATGGCCAGAAGAGAGTCAAAGATTTAACTAACTGTTTGCTTGTTAAAGACATTTCATAATTATTATTTTTTCTTGTTTATTTTGTAGTTCACAACAACAATGCTGTACGATCCGGTGCGCAAGAAAGATTCATCGCCCACATATCAGACGGAGCGGGAAGCCTGCTTTCAGTACTTTCAACAGTGGAGCGAATCGGGGCAGGTGGATTTTGTGGAGCAACTCTTATCGCGCATGTGCCACTATCAGCACGGACAGATCAATGCGTATCTCAAGCCAATGTTACAGCGCGATTTCATAACATTGTTGCCAAGTAAGTAAAATTAAACTGAACTTGGAAGAGAATCGGTAGAACTTGAAATTGTTCAACTGGTTGTCAAATGGCTTTAATGCCCTGTTGAGTCACCGCTTGGCCATCTAACTGTGGCTCACCAATCTGTAGCTTTTCTGCTGTATTCCTTCTCATTTACCCGAGGACAGAGTAGGTGTATAGATACTCCAATAACTTTCAATTTTCCATGTGAAAAGAGTTGAGCAATTCCATTTTATTTTGTACTAAAAAATGATGTTAGATTTTTAAACGTCTTTTGTTTGATATAACCAAGATTAGTTGACAGATTGAAGCATTCTTTCCATTAGAAATATTTATCGAGATTATTTGTTTTTAATAGTTAATTAACTTAATCGCACTCAATAGGAATATTTTGTGGAATTGTTTAGGAATCTCAAATTGCCGTAAATCGATCTAAACTAAAACAAAGCCAACCAGATTAGAACTAAAAGTTAAACGATACCAAGAAGAACAAACGGAATACATAAACAAGTTGAAAACAAAACCCGCACGAATTCTCCTCCCCCTCTCGCCAATCCTTAGCCTCAGCTGTTGCTGTGCAACTGTTTCGTGATGGTTCCGGAACAGAGGCAGAGGCAGGGACAGGGAGGGGCAGAGGGAAAGAAAGAGGGAGGGGGCTGCGAGTGTTGCAGGTGGTAGTGTTTCTTGCTGTTGTTGTTGTTGCTGGAGCCGCGTTGGCGCTGCTTATGTTATTGACTCGAAAGGTCATTGCTTCCCCATTAAACGCGCTTTGCCGGAACCAAAAACAAAACGAAAACAAAAGCAGAAAAATGCCGAGCAAAACGTCATATTTTTCCGATTCAATGAAGAAAATATATATTTAATAATAATGGAAAAAGCTAATTTTTATTGTACTCACTCATACTCGAACATATTTATTAATGAAAGCAATGAGAAATAAGTTGAACAGGTGCATTAAACAGATGCTCATGTCATGAAGTTGTCATGAACATAAATTTCTTTGGATATTAAGTTGCTTTTATGTGTGTATGTATGTGTGTGTGTTTATTTATAACACATTAATTATTAAATAAACAAAATTAGTTTATAGCACCTTAATTGGGTAATTGAATGTCTCATGAGAATCGGAGCTCGTGCAAATTGGATTAACACAATTTTTGTACGATTTATTATACAAATTTTATACGCATTTATCACGTGAAAAAATTATAAAAACCTTCAGAAGGTGAAAAAGTTCAGGTAGAAAGAAGTGAAATAAAAGAGCTGTTCAATTTGCGGTGTTGCCACATGTGCAATTAAATGCATTGCAAGGTGGCAACACTGCAATTCAATTCTTAATGAGTTAACATGATGATAAACCGCCTGTTAACTTATAATTTAGATGAAAAGGTCTAATTTTGACAGATAAATTTTGATCAAACGTTAAAGTAAGATAAAATTAGTTGATAATAATATAAATGTTGCTACTAAACTTGACATCAAGTTGGGTAAACCGCCTTTAAGGCTTTAACAAGATGTTAACTTTGACATTAAGATGAGCATAAACGGGCCTAAAAACCAGGTGATTTCTTTTTTACTTGGAGATGCCAAGAGTTGAATGCACTCCCGGATATCCTAAGGTGCATAATTACATGCTCACATACGACAGTAACTGAATATAGCCAGTCAAAGGTACTCTTTCAGAAGAGGAGGGAGGGGGCTGTTTAATCCTAAAACAAGAAGACAGAATGAAATGGAGAAAGATTCTTGTCAGGATGAGCGTCGAGCGTGTGTGTGTACGAGTATTAAAATGGGAACAAGAGCGGGAAATAAGCACCGTTGTTTCCTCCATTTACATTGTAATGCACTTCAAAGGCAGCTAAACAGGCGCGCGCACACACACACACACACACACACTCACACACTCTGAGGACAGACAGATAGAAAGAATGGGGAAAGGGAACGAAGGAGAGAAGGCGAGCAGTCAGAGACTTTAGCTTAGGCTGGCGACATGGACCGTTAGACGACGACAACGACAACTTGAACTACATCCACGTTGCTGCAATATTGCAATGTTCTTCTTGTTGTTGCTGTTGTTGTTGTTGCTTCAGTCACTTTGCGCTTGCTGAGTGCCAAGCGAGTTATGCACATTTTTAATTGTGTTTGGCAAATGCAGCACTTTATGCACTTCACTGCAGACCAGCAGGGCACTCCATACTCCTCTCCAATCCCCTCACTTTTCTCTCCCTTTACACCTAAAAAAAAATCCAAAGTAACCTACAAAATTCTTGGATTCAAGTTCTAGATTTTAGCATTTTTTGTAGTCTTATAAAGTTTTATTTTAAAGAAAAAATGAAGCTACAAAATGTAGCAGAACTTTTCGAAAGTTTAAAATATCTTCATCAAATATGAATATTTAAACCTATTGTCCGGTACTCTGATATTTTCATAGTTTCTTTTCATACCAATTGAATTGTATTTTGTGTTAAAGACAGCTTTTATATTTATTATACCTCAACTTATTCATTCGCAGCTGTATTATATAGTAATTCGATCCATTTGCTGCCCATAACAGTCTGGGTTCAGAGCAAATCTGATAATGCGATAGTAGTTTCCATAGAACAGACAGATGTGCCTTTAAGCAAGCTTTGAAGTTTCTATTTTAGGCATATTTTCTTCCAGTAGAATCCCAAATTATTGCAAGACTCAAGATTTGATTTAAATATAGAAATTTTAGATATATTATTTATTTTTTTTATTCTATTTTTAGTTTGTTTTTGTTTGTGTACTTACATCTGTCGTCTGTCGCTGTTCGTCCATGTTCCACTCCCGCTGTTAAATGCCGTTAGGTGCGTCACAGACTCGTCTGGAGGTGGTGCGTGGGTCTCAGAGTCTCCGATAAATATACTCATATTTATGCTATTTTCTTGGATATCTTTGCTTAATTAGCGAGAGAGAGATCATAATCTGCAACTGCATTGAGTCACACCAGTAACTGTAGGCCTTAACTGGGTGCTACTATTCATAGGTGCACAGGCAGTATACCTAGGCAAAAATAACTTATTTATATACATACATATATATATATATATATGGATGTCTGTATAGGGGCATGAGAAATGCTTGAAGTCAGGAACTGAAGGCTTGAAGTTGTCACGAGCTATGAGTCATCAGGGTTTACTTGTGAGTATGTCTCGCAATGGGTTCATTCGAGTACATTTATCATCTTAAGCTGATAAAGTGCAAGCGCTGTTGATACACAGATACATTCATAGCATGCTCACACACATGCATGCATATATACATATATGTATGTGTGCTTAGACAGTCGATTCAATTTAAACAATTAAATGTAATTCTTTTACGATTTTAGTATACACTTCTTCTTGAGGCAGAAAAAGTCCTAAGATAAAATCTTTAAATTCAAACCATATTTCTAATAGAATCGAGGCAGAACTTAAAAATCTATAAGCCATATAACGACCCCAAACCACAGCCTTTAAGCTTGGGCTCGAAACTAATAAAATCTGGTTCTTATCAAACTGAATTTTCTTTGTGTTTTGTAGAAAAAGGTCTGGATCACATTGCCGAGAATATACTATCGTACTTGGATGCCGAGTCACTAAAGTCCGCGGAATTGGTTTGCAAGGAATGGCTTCGAGTCATATCCGAGGGAATGCTATGGAAGAAGTTTATAGAGCGAAAGGTTCGCACAGATTCCTTGTGGCGAGGCCTGGCAGAACGTCGTAATTGGATGCAGCATCTGTTTAAGCCACGACCTGGACAAATACAGCGACCGCATTCATTCCATCGCGAACTCTTTCCCAAGATTATGAATGTAAATGGTTAAAAATACTCTTTTTAATTCTCAAATCTCTAATCTCTAATTTCAATGTTATTTTGTACAGGACATTGACAGCATAGAGGCCAACTGGCGAACCGGACGTCATATGCTGCGCCGCATCAATTGTCGCTCGGAGAACTCAAAGGGTGTCTATTGCCTGCAGTATGATGATGGCAAAATTGTGTCCGGCTTGCGGGATAATACCATCAAAATATGGGATCGCACGGATCTGCAATGCGTGAAGGTACACAGTTGCTACCATAGATAAAACGTGTAGAAAAGAGAGCATTAAAGCTATCGATAGTTTTAATAAACTGATCTATAATTGAATATTACTATCGAATTTAAATAGTTCTGTACAATTTCAAATAACTTCCCTCTATATTAACAATATTTATTATTTTATTTTTAGACACTGATGGGTCACACTGGTTCGGTGCTGTGCCTGCAATATGATGATAAAGTGATTATCAGTGGATCGAGTGACTCGACGGTGCGTGTGTGGGATGTGAACACTGGTGAAATGGTCAATACGCTGATACATCATTGTGAGGCGGTGCTACATTTGCGCTTTAATAATGGAATGATGGTGACCTGCTCGAAGGATCGTTCTATTGCTGTGTGGGATATGACCTCACCCAGCGAGATAACCTTACGTCGCGTCCTGGTCGGCCATAGGGCGGCCGTAAATGTTGTGGATTTTGATGAGAAATATATTGTTTCTGCCAGTGGGGATCGTACCATTAAGGTGTGGTCCACATCGAGCTGTGAATTTGTCCGTACCCTGAATGGCCACAAGCGTGGCATTGCATGCCTTCAGTACAGAGATCGACTTGTGGTCAGCGGTAGCTCCGATAACTCCATCAGGTAAATCAATATTGTAAGTGTATTTTATTTTCCCTAAATAATGTTTTGTTTTTAATTTATTACGGACAGGCTGTGGGACATTGAATGTGGCGCCTGCCTGCGGGTTCTTGAGGGTCACGAGGAGCTGGTACGCTGCATCCGTTTCGATACGAAGCGTATTGTCAGCGGCGCCTACGATGGCAAAATAAAGGTCTGGGATCTAGTTGCCGCTCTAGATCCGCGAGCTGCTTCCAATACGCTGTGCCTCAATACGCTCGTGGTGAGTCTATCATCTAAAATGATACAGTGAACCCATCAAAAGAGGGTAATAATATTTAAATTCTATATAGGAGCACACTGGACGCGTTTTTCGTCTGCAATTCGATGAATTTCAGATTGTAAGCAGCTCGCACGATGATACAATTTTGATATGGGACTTTCTAAATTTCACGCCCAATGAGAATAAGACCGGCCGAACTCCGTCGCGTAAGCCGAAACTTTCACTTTGCTAACTTGCTACTGTTACATTATTTATATTAATTTAACTTGTTTTTAATTCCTTTTTCTGCAGCGGCTCTTATGGAACATTAACACTTTGTTCAACGGCAGCTACGGGAACTCGAGCTGTACGCCTCTAGTGAAGAGGATGATGACGACGACGACGACGATGATTTTACTTACGATAGCGAGTTGGAAGATTTTGATTATGGCCTATTCGGTCTATTTAATCATCTTGATCTTGATCTTGAGGATGATAATGAGAATGATAATGATAATGAGAATGATAATGATAATGATAATGATTATGGTCTTGAAAATCTTTTTAA
Source organism: Drosophila repletoides (assembly GCA_018150835.1). Taxonomy (NCBI): domain Eukaryota; kingdom Metazoa; phylum Arthropoda; class Insecta; order Diptera; family Drosophilidae; genus Drosophila; species Drosophila repletoides. The sequence goes on from JAECWQ010000202.1 coordinate 2,048,915, forward strand.
TCTTGAGAATGATGAGGATGATGATAATGTTAATGGTGTTCAAGTTGTGGAAGTTGTGGAAATTGTGGAAATTGTGGATGGTGTGGTGGAAGGTGACCATAATGATGATGAAAGTAATGAATGAAGGAATGAATAATAATAAGCCAACAATAGAGCATTGAGATGAGAGTCGTCCATTAAATTATGTTGAAGGCCGTAGCTACCGCGATCTCTGATTATTACTGAAAAGAAAATGCAACAAAATAAAAAACAAACAATGAAGAAACTGAAACTAAAACTTAAACTAAACAAGTAATCAAGAAATCAAACAAAACTAAGAAGAGAAACAATTAACTTGAAATGCAAATCAAATACACACACGCGCGCATAAAATGAATAAATGAAGTTATTAAAGAAAAAAAAACAACAATATATAAGAAAGAAAAATCCCAATATACTGAAAGTAATATTTTTGCAAATACTGGCTGTTGTTAGGTTTGAGAATTGTGTACGAAAGTGGGAGAAAACAAAACAAAATAAAAGAAAAATTATATAGTATATATGCAGAATATAAACAGAATAATGTATTAGTTAATTAGGCATTATATAGATATAATTATAAGGTCAGTCTGTGTAAATCGTTGGATCTTGGGACTGCTTGTGCTGCTTGCACAGAGTAGTCGAGTTTTATTTATAGCTCAAATAACTACTACACACAGCACAGTGGGCTGAGAGTGTGCGGCTTTAAAGGGATCTTGAATCTTGAAAAATTGAGGTACGTTTTTTACACACAATAGGATATATAAACTATATAAATATATACAAAATGAGCAAAAACTGTCAGATCGTACAGAGCATAGTCTTTAGCATAGGCGTTAATTAAAAAACAACAAACAAAACTTGGCGAAACATTAAATTTCTTTTGGTTTTTGCTTTTCTCATCTTGCACTCATTTTGTAATTTAATTTACATGCCTAATGTTTGTGTTAAACTTGTATAAATTAAATCAACATAAATTAAATAACTAGGCCATAAGTAATCTATATATATATAAATATAAAAATACAAGCAAACTATTTGTGTAAAAAGACATGAGAGTCGTACGTTGTTTTCACTCGAACCTGAATCAAAAACACAGTGCGGCTTGATACTGTTTATTAGGCAAAAAAGAAATATAAGTAAACTATGAAAAACTAAATTAATAAAATTATATACCGCAATAAAGGAACAGATTATTTGATTAAAAAAAATTTAGAATAAAAACAAACAAATGAATAGATAACGAGTTATATATGTGTATGTAGAAATTAGCCAATTTTCATGTAGTTTTTTGAGTGAAGAATATGAATCATTGAGTGTGATTTTCAATTGATTGTGATTCGATTCATAACGAGTACGAGTATATCTATTGCCTACAAATTTAAGTTTCAAATTAGCAGCTTCCGCGTTCGTGTATTAATTGTATATAACGTTTTAATCTAAGCCTAAGAAAAGTTGAAAAATTTAAATACTATATATATACATTATATATTATATATGCATACTCAATATGTAAAATTGTTTAGAGGGAAATGCAGCTTGTTGAAATTGGCAAAAGGAACTGCAACTTGCGCAAATATTGGTAATATTTTAGGAATATATATATATATATATATGATTAGAAATAATAAATTGTGTATAAATGCTATGGTAATCTGATTTATTCACTGTGTATTGAGGCAAGAAAGTTTATGTTTTTTAATTTAATTTATTATTTTTTTTTTATTTAGTTTAGACGTAGGTAATTTCAGCTATTTCAAATGTAACAGGTGGTTGGCGGCTTACCGATATCATTGTCGATCGCAATGCTTGACAATACCATTAAAGTCGATACATACATGGGTTAGCAGAATGTTAATAAAGTAATAGCAGCGATCTCTACTACAAAAATATTATAAAATTGCAAGTAGTTGCCTAGGAGTATTAATAAATCCTCTTTGCAGCAGCGCATTTCATTTCGATAACAATGCATTATTATTAGAAATGTATCGACACTTGCAGCTGTTGCTTAACATAACTATGTTAAACTGTCAGCTGTTTAGTTGACGCGTGCTTATTTGTTGTGCTGAATTGTAAAAGTGTTTTGCCGATTATAAAATACTTTAAATGCATGGTGGACGCTGCCTAACCAAAATATTAAGCTCTCCACGTGCTATTAGATTAATAAACAACACTTTTCGTCAGCATAATAGCTGTTTAAAAGGATATTCAAGTCACATGCCGTCTCCGCCTAAAATCGCCAAAACCACAGCAAACGAGGTTTCGGCGGATATCATAGCACAGCTTGGAAAACCGCCCAGAATGCGTGAGAATCCGGCATTCACAAAAGTTGACACTCCAGAATTTCATGGTATATTCACGCCCGAACTGGAGGCACTTGTAGCGCTCTTCAAGAAATATAACTATGAACTGCGTATTGCCGGTGGAGCTGTGCGGGACATATTAATGAAAATAAAGCCAAAAGATGTGGATTTGGCAACAACAGCGACGCCCGAAGAGATGAAGAATATGTTTACCAAGGAGGAAATACGCCTGATAAATGCCAAGGGCGAAAAACATGGCACAATTACACCGCGCATAAACGATAAGGAGAACTTTGAGGTGACAACGCTGCGCATCGATGTTCGAACGGATGGACGTCATGCGGATGTGTTATTTACTACAGATTGGCAGCTAGATGCTAATCGCCGTGATTTAACAATTAATTCCATGTTCTTGGGCCTTGATGGCACCGTTTATGATTATTTCTATGGCTATGAGGATGTGCAGAAGCGTCGTGTGATTTTTGTTGGCGATGCTGATGTACGCATCAAAGAGGATTATCTACGTATCCTGCGTTATTTCCGTTTCTTTGGACGTATTGCAGCGTCTGCCGACGCTCACGATGTGGATACACTGGCTGCAATTAAGGCGAATGGTGCAGGTCTGGCCAGGATTAGCGGCGAGCGCATTTGGGCTGAGCTTCAAAAGATTTGCGTCGGCAACTTCAACAGGCAGCTGCTCCTGGAAATGCACAATTGTCAAGTCACCCAGTACTGCGGTCTGCCCGAGCAGCCAAATATTGTGGAATTTGAGAGACTCTGTGAGGATTTACAGAGCTTTGAGCAGCCACATTATCCCATTTTATATCTAACAGCTCTGCTGCATAGCCCCGAGGATGCCTTGAAACTGCATGAGCGCCTTAAGCTCTCTGCTCATGAGCGTGATTTGGCAATTTTTATCACGCAGCAGCGACAACGCGTAAGAAAATAATTAGACGAGTAGATACTCTATATTAAATTTTAATTGATTACATTCTAGGTGGATTCGGATTTGCTTTGCCTGCGCGACTATCAAAAACTGTGCCTGCAGCCGTATGCTAAACGGGATTACGTGGAGCAGCTGCTAAAATACACCAATAAACTGCAGCTATATAATGAGTTGAAGGCGTGGCAAACGCCCATTTTTCCCATAAATGGAAATGCACTCAAAGGTCTTGGAATAGTGGGCAAAAGAATGGGCTTAGTTCTCAGTGAGCTGCGCCTGCTGTGGGCAGACAGTGATTTTCAGTTGACAGCTGAGCAGCTGGTCGAGAAATTGCCTGGAATATTAGAGCAGCTGCCATCGAAATCTCCGCCCGGCACTCCAAGTAAAAAGAAACGCATTATTTAAATTAATACATAATTTTCAACCTGAGCTTTCTTATTTCATAGAGTGATAAAACTTGAATTAAAAACTGTGAATATCATTAATACTACGCTACGCTTTGTTAAATATCTGTATGGGACGCTTGAAGCCCGCCTCGCAATGCTCTGGCACTCCCATCAATTCCATGCTGGCAAATCCCACCTCAGCGCTGAGCAGGTAAGCCGTAAAATGCTCCGGCTTAAATTTGATAGTATTGTAATTCTCACATATTTTATCCTGAAAATAGAATAGGGAATTCTGTTAGAATTGAAAGCTAATTAGAGTAGATCTCCAGGGAATGGCTGACTTACCGATAGTTTCTTACGTCGTTTGTAGGTATCGAAAGATTGAGGTTCTAGTATGAGTTTGCCTCCAGCTCGCAGCTGTAGAAATATGCGTCGAAATGCCTGCTTGAGTCCTGCATCACAGAAATTCAAATGAATCCATTTAGTAACCGATAGGCAGAGAATAACATCGAATTGTGGACGCTCTATCTCGAGCAACACATCGTCGTCCAGCACATAATTTCCATGCTGAAATTTAACATTAAATGGAAACTGGCCAGCTGCCGCTGATGCTTCTCCAGGCTTCAGCTGACTGGAACGCTTTAAATTATTTATTGCCGATTGTGCATCCTGCGTCAGACTGCGATCTATGTCCAGTCCAGTGAGACTTTTAGCTTGAAATTTTCTAGCAATTTCTATGGATAAATGGCCGTTATTACACCCAATATCCAGCAATTTTTTGTCCTTAAATAGCTCCGGCTGTGTGCCCAGCACATCCAAGCGTATATCATGGAAATCCTTGTCCAGTATGCGTTTTCCATAGTAATGCTTATAATTGCCATACATAAAGCGATCGTTTTTATTGAATTTTGATTTGTTTCCTCCATTTTTATTATTGTCCACTTGCAGTCGCTTCTTCGGACACTGTGCGGCCGCACGTGAAATATCCTTTTTTGGGCTAACCCCCTGCACGTGAGTTTCAGTCTCACTGTGCTTCAGTCTTTTGATTTTTGTCTCGCTGTCTTCAGTCTCCTCAGTTGTTGTTGCGCGCTTTGCAGTCAACTGTTTCATTTGGTCCACTGTCTTTGTTGTATTATTATTGTCTTCCACTTGCATTGTGCAAATATTAAACGTTTTAAAACGTTTCGTACTAGAAAATTGTACAGTAAACAATGAAATTAGCGGCATGCAGTGTTGTAAAACGTTTTTAAATTTGTTTTAGCAGCTGTTTAGAGCTGGGCACTGTAAAGTGTGGAGCAAATTCTGTTAACTTTGCAGTATGTTTGGAATTCTGTTAAGTTCCTATTGGAAAATCGATATTTGATTTATTTTTTGTTGGCGCTAATATATTTCATTTCAAATTTAGCGCGAAAGACTTAAAAAGAAATAATTATAATGATTTTTAATAATTACTTGACCAAAAATGAACCGATTTTAATATGAAAAATTTTAATAATTTAAGAAATTCCAAATCGAATTTGTTTTTTAAATTTTTTTAACTTTTAGGGATGAAAAAATATTTTTGAATATTTAGCTGTTGCCATACGAATAAAAGGTTTCTTTGCGCATCTGAAATCTAAGCTAATATTTTGCAAAATATGCAAATGAGCCTCTAAAAAGCCACCCTAATTTTCTGAAATTCAAAATTCAATCGATTTATATTGATTTTATTTATTACACCCAAAGTCTGCCGCAAGTTTTTGCGTGTTGTGTTGGAGGTTTCCATTCGAATTCGCACAATTTGCATAACAAAGCGGAAGATTAATGGAAAAATAATATTTAAATTCTCAAATTCGTACCACTGTGCAGCCACATTTCCGTTAAACGTTTGAAATGCGAAACCGCTAAATCAGAGGGAGAAAAGAAGAAGAAGCGTAGCGTGTGCCGCACTCGTTGACCCCTTTGGTTTTTTCTATTTTTTGTGGCAGGGGAAAAATAACAAATGATGCCAATAATCTAACGAGGTGTGTCTGTATCTGTGTGTGTGTGTGTGTGTGTGTGTGTGTGTGGCCAGCGGTCAGTTGAAGTGTTGTTGTTGTTGCCAAGGGTTGAAGTTGAAGTTGCTTGAAGTGACCGATGCGGCACGTGGCAAGTATTATGCAGATACTCCCAAGGGTTTGTCAAAAATTCTATTGTAGGTGCGGAGATAATTTCTGAGTATTTATTTCGACTCTACAAAAAGATGCTTAATAAATAATAAAATCTTTTATGACTCAATTTGTTTATAATATAATTCTTCAAAATTCTTCTGAGAACTACGGATTTTAGTTCGTTTCAGGTTCGGCTTCAAGGCAAGCAAATATCCTAAATTTGAGACTGTAAAGCGAGCCTTTGAGGTCTGTTTGCGCTACGATATTTTGCCTATTGTTGCATATTATTTTTAATATAGTTTTTTAACATTTTTTTGAATTTTTTAAGTGAAGTAATTCACATTGAATTACATTAAAAATATTCCCAATTTTTAGCAAAATATTTTTTAGAAAATGTATTTCAATACTGATCAGGTACGGCGGTTATCAACTAGCGTTCGATTCTTCAGGCTTCTGTTTATATAGAGACTATATAATTATTTTTCTGTTCAACTCGGAGTAGCTGTCAGTTCATAAATTTCATATTAAATTTATGATCGACTCAAAAATCTTCTTTATTTTTCCCTCCCAAAGAAACGCCGCAGAATTTCTCATAAAAATCTCAAAACACAAAGGTGCAAAGTGTTCATTAAGCGGCAAGAGATAAATTTGATAAAAATAAATTTCGAGTTTTTCAAAAAATACAAAAAAATGAGAAAGAAAAGGCCGCAGAAGACATTTCCCTTGGAATAAAATTAAAATATAAAATTTTGTTTATACGCTGTGTGAAGGGGTTGTGCGCACTGCTCTGGACCTATGGACCAAGGACCAAAACCAGTTTTCTCCACTGTTATTTTGTCCTTTTGTCTCAAAAATACAAAATACAAAAAAAAAAAAAAGGATGCAACATCTATTAAAACTTCAAATGACTTGTAGTTTTTTAGTTGCGTTGCAGCTTCCGCACGTCCGCTCAGACCTGATGGATGGGTCACACACATAACGAGTATTTACACTTATAGAGATATACACTGGAAAAAAAAACAGGTTCATATTTAATTTCCCTAAGAAATTGTTCTGAAATTGTCTTCAAAAAATTTCTTAATTTGATCCTGATTGATCCAAATTGTCGAGGAAAACCTTTTTTAAAATTTTTGTGAAAAACGAACGTTTTCTTTTTTTTGCAGTGTATTTATAGAGCATATGAAATTGAAAACCCGTTTATCCATTTTGCCCAAAAGCTGCGCAGCGTCCGGCGCAGCATTTAATCTGCTGCACAGGCGCAGCAGCAGAAGCAGCAGCAGCAGCAGCGGCGGCAGCAGCCTGAATAAAATTAGAAAGGATTTGTTTGGTCAAATCCTTGGGCTGCCATCAAAATTTGAATAGAGGTAGAACCCTAAAAAGGGGCGGCAAACTAAGTTGACAACGCAACAAGGCTCTGCTCGCTCGCTGTCCAGGGGTCGATCCTGGCCAGAGTCCATCGTTCTTTTGGTCCATGTGGTCCATATGTAATTCAATCTGTCTTTCGCTTTTCCAAGGGTAGCAAACACAAAAAAAAAAAATGAAAAGGGTTGCATTAATGTAACTTTATAATTTTGGGTCAGCGTGTTGCACTGCCTCCTTCCCCTGCTCCTTTATGCATGCAAATCAAGCTTCAAATTATTTTGAACTTAGGTTACCTCAGCTCAGAGTGTTCCCAGTTTCCAGTTCCGAGTTCTATTCTATTTGTTATCCTTGTTGTTATTGTAGCCAGACAACAGTCATGTGCAGTGAAAGGACCAGGAGGTCCTGGTCCTGGTCCAGATTTAGCTATTTTTTTCCAGCTTTTATTGGTAATTTGAATTTTTGTAATTAAAATATTTTTGTGGCAAGTTTTTTAAGGGTTTTCAGTAAATGGTGTGGGAATATTTTGGGTTTAATACTGTAATTATATTGGGAAATATGTCAAAACTCTTTTGAGCTAAGCTAATCTTACAAGAACTTAAGAGTTCCCATTAAAAAAAAAAAGACTCAAACTAAATTTTGTACCCTGAAAGCTTTGAAATTAACTTGGAATTGATATTAGAATAAAATTGGAAAACTTTCTTCTTCTTAGCTAAGTCTAATTTCGAAAAAACTTAAGAGTTCTGCCTAGAAAAAACCTGTAAATAAATGTTTTCCAATTTTGTAGCCTTCAAGAAGTTGCCTTTAGAAGAAGACTGACTCTTTGTAGATCTGTGAATTTTGATATATTTGATCAGGTAATATTAATAATCTCTAGAATTCAAGTATTAAAATTTTGGATGCTAATATTATGGGGATATCAAATTCAGCATCTGAGGAAAAGTTTTTCCCACATGGCCTGAAGGGAATAGAAGAGAAGAAGTAAAAGATTTCTTTTAAGAGTCCATCTCATACACTGATATATGGGCGTCTATTAAAAGAGGATTTTCAAGAGAAAAAAAAGGGACAAAAAAGCATCTTTTAGTTGGTAAAATGTGCAATATTTTAGCTGGCCTTTGGCTCAATAATCTGCATGACTATTGGCACTCAGAGGCCATAAATTGCAGGCTTAATGCGACATTGACCCGCAAAACCAGGCCAAGGCCAAGGCCAAGGGCAAGGCCAAAAGAAAAAGGAGATCTATAAGCCTGTACGTGCACGGGTGAATGGATTTAGCAGTTCAAGCTGGCATAACAAAATCTATAAGAAAAACATAAAGCAAGAAAACCCCAAGACGAACTCTGAACCAACCCCGAGCCAAGCGACGGGGTCAATGAAAAATCGCTTCAGTTTTGAGGCAAAAATCATTAAAATCGTCACAAAAAAAAAAAACCGGGGAGAAAAGGAAAGGAAAGGGAAATATTTGAAAGAAAAATGGTTGGGCAAGGGTTGCGAAAGAAGCAGAAGTTCATTCTTATTGTTTGCATTTCACCTCTGTGCGTAATTTACTGTGAACCCGATCAGGATCAGGCATAAGGATCCAGCGAGGATTGAGCATTGAAGATGATGATGCTATCTATACTAGGGGTTGGTTGGGCTCCGCTGCAGAAATGACATCATAAGACGTGACACATATGAACCCGACCGACAGCAAGAAGGACCTCTGCCTCTTGCAATTTTATTTTGCACCCTTTGATACCTTTTATTTCTCGCTCCGTTCCTTTCCTTTCGGTTATTTGATCGCTCGTAAATTTCTTTTTCGTTTGTTAATCCTTCGGCTATTTTTGCACTGTGGGAATTTTGCCAGACAACATTTCAGAATTTTCCTTTAGATTTTTCCTTTCCGCAATATTTGCGGAAATGCGCGCGCGCTTTTGATCGATGACTGTCTAGGGTTACATAGCAAGGAAAGGGTATTTAAACTTTTCAGCCAGGAAATTTGATATTTTCGTGTATTGTTAAGGCCAAAGCTTAACTGCTTAATTAAGGGTTAAGAACTGACCAAGCTGTTGCTTTACGCACACAATTTTCACGCAATTTTCCAGCGTAAAAAACTTGTTTTTCAAATCGTTTTATAAACCATAAACCCTTGACCACAACCAGGCGGCGTTTTTTGAGGGGAAAACTGTGCTTTGTTTTTCATTATGTAAATTTACTTTTTGCTTTTTTATTTAGATTTGTTTTTGTTTGGTTTTGTTTTCTGTTGACGCGTGTCCAGTCAAATTAACCCCTTAAAGCTGACCACGTTCCGAAAACAAGTTTTTCCCGCATCCTTTCGGCACGTGTCCAGCTGATTAAGAAGTTGCCTGTGGTCAGTTGGTCAAGGCAATAGAATCTCGTGTCCTTTCTCTATAGCATCTATCTATCTACTCATATGAGTAGCATCTCTTTCTCTGACTCCAGCAGCCCGCTCTTCTCATACTGCTGCGCTGATCCTTTATCAACCCTTTTTTTCGGCTTTTATTTTCATTTGAAATTTTTATGATTCGAAATTTCTATAAATGCTACAATTTGGCATAGGTTTCGCCTGTCCTCGATGGAAAGGGGTAGCAAATCAGCACAAAGGATGCTGCTGTTCAATTGTTTAGGACACACACACATCAAAAATAAAAAAAAACGTTAAAATTTCGCTGACCTTCGTCGTTTGGCCCGCAGAATTTACCCAACAAGCGCGCGCAAAAAAAACTGAAGAGAGTTCTTCAATTGCAAAAAGAAAGAGAAAATTGCGCGCTCTTAAAATATTTGCAAAAATAAAAATGGCCGTAGTTTTGGTATTTGTTTTTTTTTAAGATTGAATAATCAATCATTTTGCCTATTTTTATTCCATTTCTTGGTCAAGAAATTAATGATCTTCGGGGAAAACCAATCAAGCATTACAAAGGTGTGAAAAACTGATGAAAAACTGCAGTGCTGAGAAAATTAGATAATTAATAAAAAGCAATTTTTGTTAATATAAAAAAAAAATAGGTAGTATTACCCGGTGTTGCCCGGGAAAGTCAACATTAGAACGTTTTAAATTTGAACTCAATTCGGAATGAAGCAAAAAAGTTGCTCCTCTTCGAGGCCGTATTTTCCAAATTCCCTTTCAGTATGCCATTAATCTTCTATCCAAATTTCATCTACTTATTACAGTCAATTGGGGAATTGCATAATATGTATAGAGATATTTGTTATATGTTGCTTCCTAGGAGTATTTCTCGCATACGAAGATTCCATTATCCTTAAGTCTATGTTTTCTGAACTAAAAATTATTACATATGTCAGGAAATGTGTATTGAAGGAGGCGTCTGCGGTCTCATAAATTATATATCATTATATATTGATCAGGATAATGAGACGAGTCGATATAGTCATGTCCTTCTACTAGATTCTTTACTATTCTAGGAGAATTTAAATTGGTTGGCAGGACATGACGAGTTACTTCCGGCTACTACATCATACAACTGCCGCAGGAAAAGTCGGTCATAAAACTTTTTTGCTTCTTAAGATTGTCTGTAGGGATATGTCCTTCTAGAAGGATATGCAATCTGCGTTCCTTTTCCAGCTTTAGCTTAGCATTTACTTCAATCTGCTTCCTAGGAATTATGTTAATTCGCTGTTAAGTCTTAATCAAAATGCTCAACCCTTCCTTCTGTTAAATATTTGCACATTTCCAATCAACTTCACGCAAACATCAATAATTTTGAGTTTGGAATAAACATGAATATTTAATCAGAAACAATTAAGTAAACCGAAACCGAAGCACACAAATGTCTGCCTTAAGGACTCGATTTTGGGCCAACTATTGGCACTTGAGGAAAATTAACATTTAACACGGTTAATGCCAAACAACGAAAACAACGAGGACGAAATCAAAATCAAATCAAGGAAACTCCTTTGGCAAGCAAGGAGCAAGGCAAAGTCGAAGTCGAAGGATTGCAGGGAACCTTAGGAGAAATTTGCATAACATTGGCACAAGTCAAAAATGTGCCACAGCCCTTTTGCCAGGACCCTGGTTTAACAGGAGGGCGCAGGGACGACAGGACACCCGCTTAATTGAAAATGCCAAAATTATGCAAATTCGACCAGGAACTTTTCTGGCTTGCATAATCATTATTTTCCGGTTACATTTGCAGTTTTACAGCCAACCAGTGCAAACCCGTGCAAAAAGTCGGGGAAAATCTGTTGGGAAATTTATGCATTTCCATTATTTACGCTCTGTGAATAATATTAAATGTATTTATAATGTATTTTCACTTCTGCATCTCAGCGTTGATTGCAATCACTGTGAGAAATAAATATCTCATGCAAATTTCTTTGCCCGCATGGGAAACTGCAAAATTTATTGAATGTGCAAAACTGAACTGATTCTGCTCTCTTTTTAAAGTCGGACGTGGCTATAACCACTCCTGATCAATAATATATATACTGTAGGGATTCCGAGATGCCTACAATTCATAAAAAAGTTATAATACCCTTTGCAAGGGTATAATAAAGCTGGGAATCCTATACTAAATATAAAGCTGCCCAAATCGCTCGTGAAACTAATTATTTCATAATTCTTTCAATTAGACTTTAAAATTTATACGCTGAATATTCTTTATACAGTTTTTGTATATCTCTTCTCGAATCGAGCTTATAGCTTTAGCTTGGAAAACTGGCAGATAAATCTGGTTTGAAAAAGGCAGATAAATCTGATTTGGAAAAGACAGATAAATCTGGCTTGGAAGTGGCAGATAAATCTGGCTTTGAAGAGGCAGATAAATCTGGCTTGGAAAACTGGCAGATAAATCTGGGTTGGAAGTGGCAGATAAATCTGGCTTGGAAAAGGCAGATAAATCTGGCCTGGAAAAGGCAGATAAATCTGGCCTGGAAAAGGCAGATGAATCTATTAAATAGCTTCAGGCAAGTTCAATCTGTTTGGGTTTTATGTATTTTCCACTCTTTAGAATATTTTTGAAAATGTTCCTTAGAGTTTCTACTGTTTTTAAAATATATTTTAAGTCTCTGTCTAAATATTCGCACTGCAAACACGCAGCGCAAAAGGATATCTTGGCAATCTCTCAAGTCCCAAGAATTTCAGTGGAAGAAAAGAAAAGGGAAAATTGAAAATGGAAAACTGCAACCCTGTTTTTTTGCAAGCAGGCAAATTGAACAATTTATTCATTTCCCAAGCTTCTTGTTTATGCAATTTACAATATCAAATGTCAGTGGCGAAAAAAGGATTATTCGCTACTCGAACGGAAATCGGAAAAGAAAAATAGAAAAACTGCAAACCCTTTTGCTCAGACAGGCAGAAAACCGTAAAGTATTTTTTTGCATACACGTCAAAAGGAAAATTGCATAAGTGCAACCCTTTTGGGAGCCAGGCAGGAAGAAAAGGATAAGGCGCGGCCAGGAGGTAACTTTCACATAAATCTCGCGTGGTGCTAAATTTCTGCAGCAGCTGACGTCATTAAGACGGCATTTGTCACTGATTTCCGTTAAAGGATATTTTCCGCAAAATTGTATCCTTTTTTGATGATTTTCCTCAGCGAGAAATCTGAGACTTTCCTTACGAAAATACCTTCAGACTTAGTTGGCTGCCAACCCCTTTTGATAAATGATCGATAGTTTGAGTGGAAAGGAAAGGAAAGAAAAGGAAAAACTTGTCGCTGAGATATCATCAATCAAATCAGAGTCCTGGCTCGCATTACAAGCTGTGAAAATTTTGTAGTTTTTCCTTTTTTGCAAAGAAAATGTTGTCACTTTTTTTTGGGTACTTAGTTTTAACTACCCCTAAGCTGGGCCACTCATAAATAATATATTTGACTATCAAATGACCAACGTAACTTGACCTCTCTGGCCAGACAGTCTGTCAACATACTTCAGGATCAGCGTTGTACTTGCATAAATAAGCCTATTAATTGCTTTATTAGCAAAACTGATAAACCAAGCCGAATATCTCAATAGAAATTTGGGTGAAAATGTGAGAAAAATTTCCCAGGCAAAGAGAGCAACCCCCTCCTAGCCAAGCCAAGCTCAGGTCCAGAGGCCAGCTGATCATCCGTACGATTCCTTGCGATTCCCTGCGATCATCATCAATATCATTTAACCTAATGGACCCTGACCTTGGCCGGCTGCACTAAGCTGTGGCAAAAGTGTCCTTATGCTCGACTGATTCGCGTTTTTCTTTTCAATCTTTCAATCTTTAGCTATTTTTCTTTAATTTTCGGCCCTACAAATAGGGGTTGATATCTTTTCAGCACAAGGAAATAAAACCTTTTTGCCGGCTTGTGCAATTTTTATGCCTGAATGTCCAAACAAATATTAATCAAAGTCTACCAAATTCGAATTGCAATATTTACTTAGGCTGCAAGTTTTCCAAGCAGCAGAATGAAAAAGAATTAAAAATAGTTTCAAGAGTATTCAGCGAAGGATAATAGACTAAGATTGATATAGTATTACCTGATTCTTACAGTAAAAATTCTCATTAAAACTCAAATGTTCCTATTATAGCTAAAACGAAAGCTAGAAAACAATCTATGATTTTTCTAAAATAGCTGAAAGTAAAGCTAAATATTTGCTTTTCATTTTCTTATAATACCTAAAACGAAAGCTAGAAACTAACCCTTGATTTTTCTATAATAGCTAAAAGTAAAGCTACTTTTCATTGTCCTATAACAGCTGAAAGGAAAGCTTAAACTATCTACCGATTTTCCTATAATAGCCTTTTTGATTTTCCTTTAATAGCTGAAAGTAAAGCTAAAAACTTTTTGATTTTGCTATAAGACATAAAACTAAAAAATAACCTTCAATTTTCCTATAATAGCTAAAACTAAAAGCTAAAAATGTATATAGAAAATCCACCTAGGAATAGAGGCTGTGAGCGAATTATACTACAAAAAATGGATGTTTTTAAATTATTAGAAATATTTCCTGTCCAAAAAAATATTGCAAACTTTGTGGGGGCGACAACAAACTGATTTAATTGCCATATAACGTGACTGCCACGGGGAACGCCCCTAAAAACGCCCCATTTTGACACTCAATTTGCATAAATTGTGCAAGTCATTAGCAGCACAGCTGCTGAAGGACTCTTCACGGACATTCGAGTAGAGCAAGGACATTGACATTGATTGAGACTTAATGAGGTTTGTGTTGACAGTGTAAGGTCAGCTTTCAGTTTAGTTTTGGTTGGTTGGTTGGTTTCTCGGTAAGCTAAAATTTCCATATGTATCTTATGAGTGTTCAGATATTCTATCTTTAGCATACACAAAATGTACTTCAGATTGGTAATAAATTATTTCTATATGTCCAAAGAAAGTAAATAATGTGGGACATATTCTTTCAGGGTTAGCTGAGTCTTTTTTGGGAAATAAATGAATATATAGAATAGAATACTCCAAAATTTAGAACAGACTGAAATTCCGAAAAGATTAAATATATTTTTAAAAACATTTATTGGTAGATTTAAAAACGTATCCTATTCAGGTTGGATTTCGAAGCGGAACAGTTCTGCGTTGGTTCTTCTAAGCTTTTCCTCCCCTTTTCCTGACAAGTTTTTGACCAAGATATTTGATGTGGAATTCGCATGAAAAGCCTAAATTTTATATAACCTAGTCTTAGGTTTTTTTTACTACTTTTCTTCGTAAATTCTGTGGAATTGTCTGTTTTATTTATTTTCTGCAATTGTTAGTCTAAATCTCAAAACCTCTGCGAGTTTTGACAAAAACTCAAGCAAGCTGAAATGGAAAATTGTTTTGGAAGAAAAAAAGTAAACGTGCTTCGATCATGATATCCTTTTGAGCAAGGATCGTTGTGTCGGCGTATTGCGCTTCATTGCGCAACTGCCAAAACTACGTCTAGGACTTTTCCAAAAAACAACAAAAAAGGAAGAAATTCTTGAAAAAAAACCATAGAATAAAAGAGGAAACCAATCCACCCTCAATTTGATATTTGAAATTTGAAGGTAAACTGCTAACAAGATGTTGCCCTAAGCATGCTGCGTAATCCTTTTTGTAAGGACACGTTTGTCTGTGTGTGCGTGTGTGAGTGTGTGTGTTTGTGTGTGCGTAGCTGAAAGGATTGCGTTGTAAGAGTAGAGTAAAAAATTGAGGACAAATGTTGGCATACGCGTATCTCCGACCTTCTCTGAAAAGGCAGCTGAAGATGATCAACAGAAAATATAAAATAAAAATAGAAGAAAAAAAAATTGAAAAATAGTAAAAAGGATGCCATGAGGCGCCGTTGTTGTGACGATGTAATAAGATTATAATTTCATATTTTTTCTTCCAAGTTCAAGAAACTTTGCCAAAGGGTTGCAAAAAATTACAACAACCCTTTTCAGGCTACACAAGAATTTTCCGACAATTTTAGCAAAATTTGTAGCAAAAAAAGGATAAATATTTGCAGAAAATCTATGAAAAAAAGTAGAAAAAGTATCCTATAACACAACATGCTATCATTAATTTTAATATTGTCATTAGTTTTAAGGGCGGAAAAACCTTAAAAAAAACTGCTCAAGAAACTCGTGAGAAAATTGCGCTGATCGTAACTTGAGTCCTGCCTAATGATTGGCTCTAAGAAAATTTCTGAAGGATCATCAATCAATTTAGACACTCGATGAAAAGGCGCATATTTATGATAAATTATATCAGTTTTTGCCAAGTTTGTTTTTGCTGAAAAGCGTGAAAATTTTCAAAGAAAATTTTGCAACGATTAATTCTATCGAAACTTCATTAAATTTGATAAAAAGGAGAGACGAAAAATCAGCTGCCCAGAAAAAAATAACGTCTATTTATTTACAACCCCAATTCCATGGGTTATACTCTTAGCAGAAAATAAATTATGTAAATTTTTGCCAGAAGGACCTGATGCCCAAAACGCATTTAACAAATATTTGCATAATTTTGGCACAGGCGACTTTTACCAGGATATACGCCAGGATACAGGCGACAGAACACAGACAGTGTTATGCTAATCGACCTGTGACTGAACCAAAGGGAGGAGGTTCCAGGAAGCAGGAAGGAGGGTTTACATCCCAGGGAACAGCGCACGCGCGACAACTGAAAAATTTATGCAAATTCAGCCAAAGGACGAAACAGGAAGGGGCAGAAGTCGAACTGCATCGATTGATTTTATTTTTGAACTGAAATTATAAGTGAAACAGGCTGCGGCTGGTTTCTCACTTCGTTGGCGAATTGAGATTGAAGTGGATTTGCTGGTACCAATTGTTGCCATAATTGAGTGACATGGATAACAGAAAAGCCAGGATCTGCATATACCCTATATACAGGGTATATACCCATATATATTGATTACAAAAAAGGTTCCAAAATGGCAACTGAACGGGGAAAATCTGCATGAAAATGCGCACAAAAGCCCAAACATAGAATAGAATAGAAAATAGAAACGATCCTAACTACGACTCGTATACTTTTTATTTTAGTGCAATGGAAATTTGCATAAGAGAATTTAATATTCTGTTTCCAAATGGAAAACTTTTGTATTTGGCTTTTGTCTGCAAAGCGAAAGAGAGAGGAGAGAGCTAGCGAGCGAGCGAGTATAAAAAGTCAATGATTGTATCCTCTGGTCTGTTTCGCAGGATTACAATCACTTTGCTCGTGAAGCGACAATTATTATTTCAGTATTTCTGTATTTCTGTATTTCTGTATTTCTGTTATTAGAATGGAACCAGGAATTAGCATTACACTGGAATATCCTTTGGCAGGCAAATTGGCTGACATATTTTAATTAGATAGACAGATCCACAGTTGGAGTGAAGGGCACGTCATAAGTTGAAGTTTGAAGCCCACACAAAGCGTTGGTTTTATGGGAATTTAATGGATTGTAAATCCCAATTTGAGCCTAGTAATTGCCTTAGAAGTCTAAAACATTGTCTAGTATAGAATAAAAAGTATGACAGTCTTTTAGCAGTTTATCAACGTGAGAAAATCTTCGTTCGGACTTGGAACTCATCCTCCTAATTACGTCAATTGCCTGTGGCAGTCTTTTTGTTCTTTTTCCACAATTTATGCTAAAAAGTAAACAAAAATCGTTTGAATATTGAGGCGAAGGGGCATGAGACACCCTAAGGAAATCAATTCCTACAAAGATACCAAAGTATTTTGCCTATTTTCTTTCCTTTCCTTCCTTTTTTGTGCTCCTTTGTTTTGGGCTACCTTTGGCCGCAGATTTATTGCCTCAACTAAATCTCAACTTTTACCCTGAAAAGGAAAATTCTTTAGTTTCAGTTTGAATTCGTGATGATATTTCAATATATTTTTGGCATTTATGGCAAATTTTGCATTCAGTTTCCTGTGGGTCAACTCAGTTGACCCCTGGCAGGATAAGGAATGCTAATAAGATCTTAATTCTCGAGTCTCTTTTTGTTCTACAACAAAGATGAAGACAGAAGCGTTAAATCGCAGATTAACTTAAGGGAGTGGCCAGGATATTCAGGTAGCCGCTGCTGCTTGACCAATGGTCAACGCGTGGCAGTATCCTTTAAGGATAATGAGGCGAACCAAAGAGTCAAGCAGTGAAACAGGTTTATTGAAAGGTGTTAAAT
This sequence comes from Drosophila repletoides, assembly GCA_018150835.1. Classification (NCBI taxonomy): domain Eukaryota; kingdom Metazoa; phylum Arthropoda; class Insecta; order Diptera; family Drosophilidae; genus Drosophila; species Drosophila repletoides. The sequence continues at coordinate 2,066,623 of JAECWQ010000202.1, forward strand.
GGTCAGTTTAATGTGGTGTGGTCATCCTTTGAGCGCGTGCCTAAGGACTCTGAGGACAAATTGAGCTGGTCAATAATCGTAGTATCAGCATTCTGCATCACAGGACCCTTGCCTGTTATTTATAACGGTTATTTAGAGATCTTTCCTTATCCTTTGATGTTTGGGAAAAAACTTGAGAAAAAGAGATTTCTCAGCGTAATCCTTGTGGCCTTTCGGGCCGAACACAATGAACCGAAAGCTGCAATTTTATTCGCTTTTGCGCATCCTCACAACAAAAGGGTTGAAGGGTCGACCAAAAAGGACGACTTCCTTGCCTGTAAAATGAGAAAAACCGGACCGGACTCACGGCAAACCGGTTTGGACACTCGCATTAATTTAACGAAAATTTGAAAAGGCCGCGAAGAAAATTTGAGCCAACAGGAAAAAACCCGAAAAAGGACGAACCCCTTTTTGGCGGCACAGCACAACATATGGCAGCGGTCCATTGCCTCATCTCTGGTCAATATGAAAATAATCGTGTATGTAAAAGCGTAGCCAGCATCGCGACGAGTTCTTGGATGAGATATCCTGACAGAAAGGACCTTGTTCCGGGGTGGCAGTTTTCGCTTTTTGCTTTTTGAACGGGACAATGGCGGCTCAAAGGGTTCGACTTGCGGTCATGCATTCAAATTATCTTTCTACGTTTTGTCAGCAATTGGGAATCCTTTTAGTGTTATGTCCTGCCTACTGTCCTGTACAAAGGTCAGCCATTTTGTTGAACCCAAACATGTTCTCAAATTAACGGACATTTCTCAAGAAATTCGCAGGGTTAAAGGGTTAAAAATAGGACCTAAAGATAGCATCTTTTTAGGGCAAAGTGTTTCAAGAAAATGGCGATCTCTTATCAGATCCTGCAGTCTGCAGCCTCCCAGCTGGTCGCGTGACTGACCTCTCGCACTGACCATTAGCAACCCTTTCCTTTTCTCCTCGTTCTTCCCCCTCTAGTAACTGGTTCGAAGAGCTTGACCAGCATTAAATGATTTAATGACTCGTACGCGTGTCCTTTGCCGGACTGGTCAGCCGATTGGTCATCAGCAATGTCCTTCCCCTAATTGAAAAGAAAACGGAAATGGGAAACTGACAGCACTTTGCACATTTGCATTGTCCTTTCAAATGACTTCATAAGCATCCCTATCCTGTGTCTTGTCATAATGTGTTGACAAAACGCTCGAGAATGAAGATCCCATTAGCAGATCCCTGTGGTCATTGATAGCCTCGAAGATTTATGCAAAAGGACACTCAAACTATTCAACAAGGATCAACGAAGCGTTTGCCTAAAAGAAATTGAATGCAAAATATGCCATAAATGCCAAAAATATATTGAAATATCATCCCGAATTCAAACTCAAACTAAAGAATTTTCCTTTTCAGTTTTCGAGGGTAAAAGTTGAGATTTAGTTGAGGCAATAAATCTGCGGCCAAAGGTAACCCAAAACAAAGAAGACAAAAAGGAAGGAAAGGAAAGAAAATAGGCAAAATACTTTGGTATCTTTGTAGGAATTGATTTCCTTAGGGTGTCTCATGCCCCTTCGCCTCAATATTCAAACGATTTTTGTTTACTTTTTAGCATAAATTGTGGAAAAAGAACAAAAAGACTGCCACAGGCAATTGACGTAATTAGGAGGATGAGTTCCAAGTCCGAACGAAGATTTTCTCACGTTGATAAACTGCTAAAAGACTGTCATACTTTTTATTCTATACTAGACAATGTTTTAGACTTCTAAGGCAATTACTAGGCTCAAATTGGGATTTACAATCCATTAAATTCCCATAAAACCAACGCTTTGTGTGGGCTTCAAACTTCAACTTATGACGTGCCCTTCACTCCAACTGTGGATCTGTCTATCTAATTAAAATATGTCAGCCAATTTGCCTGCCAAAGGATATTCCAGTGTAATGCTAATTCCTGGTTCCATTCTAATAACAGAAATACAGAAATACTGAAATACAGAAATACTGAAATAATAATTGTCGCTTCACGAGCAAAGTGATTGTAATCCTGCGAAACAGAGACCAGAGGATACAATCATTGACTTTATATACTCGCTCGCTCGCTAGCTCTCTCTCCTCGCTCTTTCGCCTTGCAGACAAAAGCCAAAAACAAAAGTTTTCCATTTGGAAACAGAATATTAAATTCTCTTATGCAAATTTCCATTGCACTAAAATAAAAAGTATACGAGTCGTAGTTAGGATCGTTTCTATTTTCTATTCTATTCTATGTTTGGGCTTTTGTGCGCATTTTCATGCAGATTTTCCCCGTTCAGTTGCCATTTTGGAACCTTTTTTGTAATCAATATATATGGGTATATACCCTGTATATAGGGTATATGCAGATCCTGGCCTTTCTGTTATCCATGTCACTCAATTATGGCAACAATTGGTACCAGCAAATCCACTTCAATCTCAATTCGCCAACGAAGTGAGAAACCAGCCGCAGTCTGTTTCAGTTTGGGTTCCATTTTCAATTCAGAATAATTCAGAATAAAAATCAATCGATGTAGTTCGACTTCCGCCCCTCGCCAATCGATTTGTTCGGCAAGGGATTTTCTTTTCTCTGTATTCTGTTTTTCATTCATTTCCTTTGCTGATTTGCATAAATTTCCACAAGGCGCGCGTGCGCAGTAACCCTCCTCCTCCTGCTCACAGGTCTATTAACATAACACTGGCTGTTTTCTCGTATTGATCCTGATCCTGATCCTCATCCTGTGCCTGCGCCTGTGCCTGTACCTGATGCTGATCCTTTTTGCTGTTGCTGTGCCAAAATTATGCAAAGGGTTTCGTTTCTTGCGTGCCAATAATTTACAGAAAATAAATTTATGCAAATTGCACTGCAAAAGGATTTTCAGCGGATGTTACATGTCGCTTCCTTTTTATTATTTTAATATTTTTTTCATTTTAGGGGTTTGCTCTTGTTTCGCATTTTTGCAACGTTTTTTTTATATGCAAATTTTTTTTTCCTAGAATTTTTAATTGAGTTTTTTTCGCGATTGTAATGCAGATTTTTTTTCTCTGTGTTCGTTTTGTAATTTGAATTTTGTGCGCCAAAAAATAGTTTTATTTTTTTGCATTTGAATGGATTTATTTCGATTATTATTTCAAAAATTGGCAGCTGTTTCAGCACTGCTCCGCGCCAATTTCTTAGGCAAAGGATTTTGGTCCTTTAAGTGAATTTCGCACAAGTCCTGTCGAGCATTTGCATACGAATTTGTTCAATGTGGGTTCTAGATTTATTTCTTGATTTTATTCTTTTCATTCTAAACTGCTTTTCGTTTAAAGGTTGTGTGAGAAAGTATCTAAAGGTTAAAAAATGGAAGACTGGAAGACTTTCTGGCTTAAATGTTTTTTCCACTCATTAGAAAAATAGCTAACAAAATGTTAGTCGAAGCAGACAAACGTAATTAAACCAAGTATAGAAAGTCTAGGATAATTCTAGAATCACAATCCTTTTTGTGAAATGTCCTCTAAACAGTCTATTATCTATAGCAATGCCCATCGTTTGCAGCAGAACTTGTATAGATAAGCAAGGATATGACCAAGCTATGGCCAACTTTCTCGGCGCCCTGAACAACTTTCGTCCTTTTGTAATCTGATATCCAAAGAACCTGCTTATAGTCATTGAAATGGATGAGTTATTGCCGATATTCTGTTTGAAAAACCCTTATATATTTTTCTATCTTTTTATTTATTTATATATTTTCAGGAAATATTTGGAAGACACTTCTGGAAAACTCTTCAATAATTAAATTTTTGATATGAAATTTGAAGCATCTGCAGGCATAAATATAGATTTAAATTGAATTTTATTTGGTCTCTTTTTTAATCTAATGGAACTATAAATAGATGAATTCTAGTTGTAATTGAAATAAATAGTTTAATAATTTCCAAAAAGATACTTTTGTTAAATTGGTTTTTACTTGAACTTTAATTTCGTCTTCAAAATATTCCAAATTCTTTCGAAACTCTCTAGCTAAATTCCTCAACATTTCTCTCTCTTTCCCTTCAAATAAGCAGGGGAAATTCCTGAACAGCCGTTGGCTCTCGCAATGACATTTTTTACCTAAAAAACTCGCTTTTCTGCAAAAATTTACATGAACGCCGGCATTTTATTGGTCGACACAGCGAAACTAGTCAAAAAACGCACCAAAACTCTAAACAAGTTGAGCAAGGAGCAAAAATTCGTTTTCAATTCGAATTTTCCAAACATTTTCCGTATGCTGAATTAAGGGTTGGGCGCAAAAGCCACCACCAAGTGGTTGAAATTTTCGAAGGTTTTCCGTTTTTTAAGAGAGAAAAAACTTAGAGCACAAAAAGAGACAGAGAGTGAGAGAGATTGCAAACAGATCAGTTTTTTAAGAGCAACTCCTGTGTTTTTTTAGAGAGCGAGAGAGATTGGGAGAGGGTTGCTGCGGCCATCGAACCTTTTGCGCAATATTTTTTGCTATATTAGCTGAGCATCTCGAAAGAGTTGAAACAGTTTGAGCTGCGCAGCCGAGCTTCGAGGATCGTTTAAAGATCGTTTCACAAAATATTGCGCCGAGTCGAGTCGAGTCGAGTCGAGTCGAGTCGAGTCGAGTGTGTTCTGTGTGCTGTGAAAACTTGCAAAAATCTTGAAGAAAAAAAAAAGAAACCAAGAATTTTTTATAGAAATTGGTGCTGTGTTTTTGTCTATAAAAGTGTTAGCAATATGTCCAATCAAATGGAGCTTATGATGCAGCTTTATATGATGAATCTGCTGCAGCAGCAACAGCAACAACAGCAGCAGCAGCCGCAGCAACAGCAACTGCCTGGATTTGTCTATACGCAGAAAGAGGATATCAGCAGCAGCACCTGCCTGCAACAGCAGCAACAACAGCAGCAGCAGCAGCAGCAACAAGAGCAGCAGCAATACAAGACAAGAACGCAAAAACGAACAAATTCGCAAAACACGAACTGTAGTAGTAGCCGTAGTTGTAGTCCCAATAGTAATTTGAATGCTTTATCCACACAACAACAATATGAACAACTTGCTGCAACATTAACACCAACAACCACACCTAACACCAACAATACTAACTCTAACTATGCCTATCAGTTGCCACAAATGTTGCTGACGCAGTTTATGTTGCAGCAGCAACAACAACAGCAACAGCAGCAGCAACATTTGCTAACAACTTCTGCCACAAATCTTTTATTAACACCTAATACGCCCGGCAGCAACACACAGCAATTGTTGCTGCCACAGTTTTCTAGCTCACTCAAAGCCGAGCAATTTGCCCCAAATAATTTTTTACAATCCTCCACAGTGACATCAACGCCAAACGAACAAGCCGCAGCAGCAGCAGCAGCAACATCTGCAACAACAGCAGCAGCAGCGAGTGATCTTTCGGCAGTCACAGTAAAATTTGAGCAGGATTTTAAGGATGAGGAAGAAGATGAAAAGCTTCTGTCCAGTTGCAGCTCCTCGGGCTTGGTCAGCTCTGAGAAGCTGCTGCTCTTGTCGGGCATACAAACGCTGGAGAGTACGAGCACCACCAACAACACCACCAGCAACACCGACAGCAATGACTCGCCCAGCATGGTAAGCTTCCTTTTTTTTAGCAGTGAAAAAAGCTGTTTTATTTACTTAATTTATTTTAAATTTCCTCTTAAGAAAAAGCTTTGCCAGCTGAAGAGTTTCTAGAGTAATTTAAAGTACTGATTTTTTTTTAATGTTTGGTCAGAAACTCCCACGCTGTTTGTAATTCGAGAATTGCCTCTAAAGAGGAAAAAACTATTCGTGCGGTTTACTTGAAAAAAGGGAAAATCAAAAATAAAAATATAAATCACAAAACGAAACTTTGTCGCAATTTGCTTGCTTAATGTAAACAACAAGCGACGAATTCCAAGGAAAACAAACAAACAGCTGCTGAATTGAGATTTCTCGGGGAGACCCTGCAGCTGGCTCCAAGCAGTCTGACTTAGAAATTCGTTTTTTTTCTTTGCATACATAAAAAACAATTCATTTTTTTATAATGTTCAATTTACGATGAACTTATAATTAAAAAAAATAGTAATAAAAAACTGATTGGCATTCCTCACAAAACACTTCAGTGCGGGTATTGACAAGGACTATTAGTTGGCCAAAGGACATTCATTGTGTTTTTGGTCAGATTTCTTGTGCCCTTCGACTGAAATTTTTCAAGTCGCTGGTTCTTAGCTGACACCTATATCCTTGAATGCCAATCTATATTATTGCTCCTTACGATCCTAGCGCAACAAGTCCTGTCTATTTGCGCAAGGATCTGGACGAGCTACAGCACTTAAAATTGTTCTAAGCAGATAAAGAAAATTGGCTATAACTTGGCCGTTTCAAGGACTATCAGGATTTGATTTAACCACCTGATAGTCCTTATTTTGCTGGATCTAAATATGTGATCAAAACGACGAATGCCCTTGGAAGGGCCGAGAAAACAGGACTTTTCTATTCACAGAAAATTGGCCGTATCTTGGCCGTATCCTTGCGCATCCTGGCGTGTCTTGGCTCAAACGAAGAGGATTAAGAGGGACTATCAGCTGACCAAGGGACCTGCAAATCGTCCTTACCGCATCCAAGATATTATCTGAGTTTTTAGTTTTTAGCTAGGTTTCTTGCTTGCTTTGACTGAACTTTTCAAGGCGATGATCCTTAGTGACCCCTTTATCCTTGGATGGCAGTCGATAAATTGGTTCTTTACGGTTCTAAAGAAACAGGTTCCAGCTAAATCCGTTTTTCTACAGGAAGGAACACTGTAAACTGTTCGCAGCAGAAAAAGAAATTTGTCCATAACTCGATCATTTCAAGGACTACAGGATTTTGTTTTCCCACTCGATAGTCCTTATTTTTTTGGATTTAAATATGTCATCAAAAGGACGAATGTCGTTCAGTGGGCCGGGAAAACAGGACCTTTCTGTATGCAGAAAATTTGATGTATCTTGGCCGTATCCTTTCGCATCCTGACGTGTCCCTGTTCAAACGATGAGCATTAAAAGGGTCTATCAGCTGACCAAAGGACAATCAAATCGTCCTTACCGTTGCCAAGATATCCTGAATTTTGTGCTATCGGCTAAGTTTCCTGCTCGCTTTGACTGAAAATTTTCCAATTATCCTTAAATATATATATCCCCTATATCCTTGAACGCCAGTAAATAGATTACGTCCTTACGATTCCAACGACATCAATCTTGGCCAAATCCTGCAGGATTTGGCCAATTTACAACTATTTTTCTATAAAAAATATACACTTTCAATATGAAAATAACACAGCCGTTTTACGGATTATCCAAATGTCCTTTGGCTACCACATACACCTTACCTTCCCGTATCCGAACTTGTAATAAAAAGGATAAAAGTCCTTCAAGGAGCCAAGAACGCATCACTTTTATGTATACAGAAAACTGGCCTTATTCCGGCCGTATCCTTGCGTATCCTGACGAGTCCTTGCTGAAACGATGCGTATTGACAAGGACTATCAGTTGGCCAAAGGATATCCAAATCCTTTATGTAGTTTTCGAGTAATCCTGAAATGTGTTTTCAGCCTGTTTTACTGTTTACCTTACTGAAAAATTACAAGTGTCTGATCCTTAGATGACCCCTATATCCTTGAATGCCAATCGATAGATTTCGTCCTCACGATTCCAACGACACCAAACTTGGCCAAATGCGTAAAGATTTGGCCAAGTTACAGCTATTTTTCGGTCAAAAAATGCACTAGAAAATTTTCTAAGGGGTAGGCATAGGAAAAATGTCCTAAAAACAGTAAATCCGCTGTAACTCGGCCATTTTAAGGACTATCAGGATGTCCTTTGGCCACCAAATAGTCCTTATCATACCGGATCGGAATATGTAACAAAAAGGACGAAAGTCCTTTTGGGGGCTGAGAAAACAGGACTTTTTTGTATACAGAAAACTAGCTGTATCTCGGCCATATCCTTTCGTATCCTGACGAGTCCTGTGTCAAACGATGCGTATTGATAAGGGCTATCAGCTGACCAAAGGACATCAAAATCGTCCTTGTAGTTTTCGAGTTATCCTGCATTTTGTGTTTTTTGACTATTTTCTTGCGCACTCCGACTGAAAATTTTCAAGTCGATGATCCTTAGATGACCCCAATATCCTTGAATGCCAATCGATAGAGTTGGTCCTTACGAGTAGAACGCCGGTAGTCGCATCAAAATCCGTAAGGATTTACGGAAGTTATGTCCTTTTTAATATCAGATTTGCAATGTAAACAAAGCAGCAACATTTGAAAATTTAACTGCCAATATTTAAAACTTCAACTGACGATATTTAAAGATTTAACTGACAATTTTAATAGCGTGGCATACTTTAGGGGGAGGATGGAAAAATTTTAAAAATTTGTCAGCCTGCTGCTGTTTTCTGTTCGCCTGGTACTCCAGCCACCATTTTTCGATTTTTGACCGTCCCAACGGCCGATTTTTGAATTTTTTAGTTAACAGGTTAATGGTATTTTACAGTGCGCATGTTAAGTGAAAATGTTAGTTAACAGTACAAATGTTAAGTAACAGATTTGCACCTACTACTGGTTTCTGTTTGCCTGGTACTCCAGGCCGCCAAATTTGAATTTTCGGCGGAATCACCAGGCGACCAAAGTTTTGCTGCTAGCTGACCAATGTTATCTTAACATTGCAAATGTTCAATGCCACTGTTAGTTAGCAGTGGCACTGTTAACTTACATTTTTTGACCTCCTGCTGATTTCTGATCGCCTGGTACTTCGCTTGGTAATTTTGGAAATTTCTGGCTGCCAACCGCTTCAGGACACAAATTGAGTTGCATCTTTTAGGCGCACTTTTTTTTTATAATAATTTTAGCATACTTTTAGGCGAACTTTTTTTTTATAATAATTTTAGCATACTTTTAGGCGCATTTTGGAATAATTTCAGGGGTACTATTTGTTGCATACTTTTAGGCGAATTTTTTTTTTTAATAATTTCAGAGGAACTAGTTGCGTACTTTTAGGCGCATTTTTTGTTTGCATACTTTTGAGCGGGTAAATTCTGTTGCCTACTTTAGGAATATTTCTGTGTCGAATACTTTTGGTGCTTTTTTGCTGCATACTTTTGTGGTAATTTTTTGTTGCATACTTTTAGGCTCTGTGCTACAAGATAAAACGCATTTTATTTTCCTTAGTAAAATTCTTTATTTCATTAATTTATTTGATTAATTTACATATATTCATATAAATATTTATAAGCAAGGACGAAAATTCCTTATATTAATATTAACTAATAAGCGTATGGAAATAGATAATTAATAATAGTAATTTCTCTTGCAGTATACGCCCGTCAAGCAGCCAGCTGATTCTTCGTACAGTGTGGTCAGTTCCATAGAAATGGAGTCGACGACTCTGAGTACGCCTCTGGGCCAGAGTAATTCCATGCTTACTCCACCAGCTTCGAGTGATCAAAGCAAGGGTTCAGCTATGGTTAGTTTGAGTACGGCCAGTAGCCTGGATGCCTTTCTGCAGAACGAGGAGAATCTGAAGAACTTGCGCAAAGTATCCTCATATTTAGAGTGTGAAAATACACTGTGCAGGCAGGAGACGCTGCGTGAGCATTTCCATTGCTACGATGAGCCCTGCCAGGGTAAGATTCTAAGTAAGAAGGATGATATTATAAGGCATCTAAAATGGCATAAGAAACGCAAAGAGAGCCTTAAATTGGGCTTTGCCAGATTCTCCTCGTCAGATGACTGTGCACCGTCCTATGGTGAGGGTTGTGCCTATAATTGGAAGCAGACCCATTATCACTGCATCTACGAGCATTGTCCCAAGGTCTATGTAAGCACCAGCGATGTCCAGATGCATGCGAATTTCCATCGCAAGGATTCGGAAATTGTCAATGAGGGTTTTCGGCGATTTCGCGCTCATGAGAATTGTCGCATCGAGGATTGCCCCTTCTATGGCAAAAAGATATCACATTATCATTGCTGTCGCGAGGGCTGCAATCACACTTTTAAGAATAAGGCCGATATGGGTGAGTCCTTGATCCTTTGATGTAAATGATGACAATTTCAGTGTTAATCTCCTTTATTATTCTTTTCTGCCCTCCTCAGACAAGCACAAGACGTATCACTTGAAGGACTATCAGCTGACGCAGGATGGCTTCAAAAAGATACTGAAAACGGAGCAATGCCCTTTCGAGTCCTGCAAATTCTCCACAGTCTCCAATCACATACATTGTGTGCGGGAGAATTGCAATTATATCCTGCACTCCAGTAGCCAAATGATTAGCCACAAGCGGAAACACGATCGCCAGGATGGTGAACAGGCCTATCAGCAGTTCAAGGGTAATTCAAAGGATGACCAACTGGAACAGGATGGCAGCTCGATGGATGCGACTCCTCAACAAGCTGCACAGCAACAAAAACAGCCACCCAATAACAGTTCCAGCTCCACCAATGCCTCGACGCCGCTCTCTTCACTTTCCGCGGAGCATTTCCTGGCACGAAAACGTGGTCGTCCTCCCAAGAAGATTGTAAGTGGATACTGCTGAAATCCTTTTGTTTTAGCTTACCATTTTTATTTCCAACAGCAACTGCCTGCCGAATCGGAAGCGAAACGTCTCAAACAGGAGGATGCGGACAGCAATCCAGCGAGTAATCCCAGCAATACTTTGACCAATCCATTACTTCCCGGTTTGTTGCCCAATTTTGCTGCTGTTGCAGCTGCCACAGATGGCACGACGGCACCCAATTTCCAGCTGACGCATCTGATGGCACTTTTCCAACTGCAGAATCCTTTATTCTATCAAAATCTTTATCCGGGCGTGCCACAAAATCCTTCCATGTTTAGCAATTTGGCCGCCTTCAGCGCCGCGGCGGCTGCGGCAGCATCGAACTTGCAACAGCCAAAAACGGAATTTAGCATTAATCCGGAATTTAAGGAGTAAATCGGAACATCCTCTAGAATTGTGTATAAATGTATATAGATAGATATAGCAGCAGACTGAGGGACAGGCAGGGCCAGGATGTTCCCACAAAAGCCAACTCAGCCACATTTTTATTTCATTTTCCAGCTAAAATGTTGCTGAATTGGCTTTTGCTTTTCTTTTATTTACGTATGTTTTCCATTATATTTATTTTTATCTATTCCTTTTCTAGCTTCAGCTTTGCATGATAATAAAAGAAGAAAAAATTGATTTTAGTTAAACTAAAAACTGTGATGTTTTCATTTAGATTTTCCATAATAAATAAAAAATGTATTTGTATTATTTTAAATAGGTTTTCAATTTCAAAAACAACTTAGGAGCTTTTTGTTTTAACAAATCAAATAAATATACAATTTCTTTGTGATATGTTAATGAAAATTAAAATTGTTTTATTCCCCAATAATTTATGTTTAAGGAAATTTAGTTTTTAAGGAATAAATGTACTAAAATCAAAACGAAATATAATGCATTTTTATTTAATATTTTAGAGTTAAGAAATATATTTCTTTGGAAAAGAAGATTAAAAGAATGGAACACTAAATTTTCTAACGATTTTAGAAATATTAAAATATATATGTTGAAGAATTGGAAATGCTTAGTCCACTCACCCAAAAGGTAGATTTCCTGGTCTATTTTTTTCTTCTGAAAATGTAAAGTATTATTAGCTGTAGATACAGTATTTCTATTCTACTTACAGGGTATCTTTCGCTGCACTATTTTTGACAATTATATTCCAATTGGTTCTTTAGATTAAGACGCGAAATGAAAGATTTATTCGAGTACCGATTAAATAATTGTTATTGCATTTATTACTGGTTTTTAAATATGATTTAATTGATTTTACTCATTGACTAAACACAAATCAGCTACACAAGAACTCTGGAAAAACAGTCCAGCTAAGCAATATTTACTTAACAAAGAAGCATTTTAATTATTAATTGTAATTTCATTAATTTTCGTATATAAGTAGTACCGTTTTATATTTGTTTTACGTATATTTAAACAATTAATTAGTATATTTAATCAAAGAGAGATTTCGAGAAGAGCCACACGCATTTATATAGTAAATGTTAAACGGAATTTTTCTTGTTGTGGGAACCAATCGAACCAATAGAAATTATAATTAAATTTTAATTATTTAATTAAATTGTAGTAAAAACTAATTGACTAAAACTATAAAAATTAAAACGTAAAAGTTCAACAAGTAAAACTAATTAAATTCGTTACAAATTAAATTCCGAACAATAGAAAAAACTTAAATAATAATTAAAGAATGAGATTGAGACTCTATTAAGCATTTATCATTTATCTTCGTCTTCGTCTGCTTCTACAAACTATCGTTAATACTATCGTGAAAGTGAATTAAATGGAACCTAATACTAGCATTAAATATATATGTATATATATTTTTATATATCAGTTAAGATCTTTACACATTTTGCCGAGTAATTTCTATATATTTTAGACTGGTGTCAATTGCCTTAACACGATAGTATTAACGATAGTTTCACAGCAACGAATTGTTAGCCAAAGTTTTATAAAATTGTTGCAAAAGCATTTATCCAATTCATATATAAGTACTTGTATATAATTATATATATATATATTTATATATATGGAGGTCTGTATATAACGTTTTGTTTAGGTAATTTTTTGTTGGGGAGCGTTTTCCATTACATAAGGTAAGTTTTTATATATAAAGTATGGCAACAATTTGTGCGCAACATGCAACATAATGAAATTTATAGCTTTTTCTATTATTTCTTCTTTTGCAACTGAGAGTTGTACTGTTAAGCATTAGCTCTAGGGCTGCTCCTCGGCCAGAATTTCCTTATACGCGTATAATCCTCGCCACAGCTTGCTCAAGAATCAGAGCCGTTAGCTGCGCCCTGTAGTTGTGGCTTGAAGCTCAACCGCTGCACTCTCCGCTGCAGTGTTGGATGGCAAGGTAATCGGTCTCATGTGGTGCACAGGGCGTATGGATTTGAGCTGTGTGGTGCCCTTGAAGCGTACGTTAACATCTCCCCCCACAACGCTCAGTGGATGCATGCCCAGTTCCATTTCTGGTTGAGATTTCATTTCCGGTTCGACTATGCTCAAGGCAGCTGTTGTCGTTATGAGATGATGCTGCTCCATTGGCACCACCGAAGGTGCAGTGGTTATGACCACATTACGTGTGGCCAGCGGCGATAGAGCTGTGGGCGTTGTTTTGTAACCCATGCGACTGAAGATGCTGCCAGTGCTGCCGGTGCCGCTGCCGCTGCCAGTGCTACTGCTGCTGCTGCTACTGGGCGGGCTAAGAGGTGTGCCCACACCCGAGTCCAACTCCAGCGGACTCTTAATATTAGCCACATATTTATCCACATGGTCGGGTAGCTTTAATTCGTCCAGTTTTGTCCAGCTGGCATTATCCAATAGGCGATTGGGGCGCACCGGCGGTGCTTCTGCCTGACCATTGCTGCGCTGCTGCTGGTGCTGTTGGTGCTGCTGCTGCTGATGTTGTTGTTGACGTAATTGCTCAAAAAAAGGTGTCTTCTCCTTCTTCTGCTTTTGTGGCGAACCAGGTTCGTCTTTTTCGGTCAGCTCTTCGAGCACCTTTAGTGGAAACCCCAAGTGACTATTGACCGATATAGATTTGCCTATTTTACGCTCCGCAAAGATGGGTTTTCGTTTCTGCCGCTCTAAATCATCCAGCTGCTGCAGCATTCGTCTTACCTCACTGGGCAGCTCCAAATCCGGATTATGCTCCACCAGCTGGCCTATATAACGGCCCAGAGTTTGTATGGTCAGCTCCAAGGTTTGCACCTGCGATTGCAGTGTCGAGATTTGCGTTTGCTGCGACGAACGTGTTGTCTCCAGCTGCGCTATTGAGGATTGAGCGAACTGTAAGGGAAAATGAATTAGTATGAATTAATATCAAGTAATCATGTCGAATTCCTTGATTACGCACCTGCAGCTGCTGTTCCAGATGCTGATTCTGTGACTTTTCTCGGTTTAGCATCTCAAGATGATGATTTGTCGTAGTAATCTCCTCCTGCAGCACATTATACTCCACATTATATTCCGCTAGCTGTTTGCTTATGTCCATCGTAAAGATTAGCTTCATTATTTGCTCCATACAGCCCTGCTCCATTTTGGGTACTACGGATTTTAGATAATCCATTATTTCCTCAAAATTATCTCGTGCCAGCAGCTGCTGCTTGTGCACTGACAGCAAGGCTATGGCAAATTTAAAGATCACATCGGAGGACTCTAGAAATACTAGATCAAAAACTCGTGCAACAAAACCCAAAGGAAACTGCGAACTGAACACGGTCAGTATCCAAGGGGCGGCATAAAGCGTGGGCGAGACATCATTCTGATCAAGCCACACATATAAATCCGGCAGATGATCCTTTACCAGACGAGACAGCTGATATAGTTGCAGCTGAAATTTCTTCATATCCGGCAAATATTTGGTTCGCATATTGCGGCAGAACATCAGATGTTTCAGCAGCTGAAACGCGCTCGCCTCATCGCACTGCGGGCAAATTTAAATGATGTTAATGCTTAGTAATAATATTAAAAATATCTAGCTGAACTTACATGCAACAGAAGCACACCACAAATAAAGCCCAGGCCCTGGCAATAGCCCAGCTCTGGGTCGAGTATGGAGTAAGCCTTCAGCAGGTTGAACAACGAGAGCTGCCCCAGGCCAAGGGGATCCTTGTAGAACTGATGATTGGGAAATGTGCGACCCAAATCAATAAATATGGCATGTTGATGCTCGGTGAGATGCTTGAGCAGCGTCTGATAAGGTGTATTAAAATTTGGAAAACGTTTCGTATCTACTGGTGCCATATTCATTGAATGTTGCTCGGCCAAAAAGGTCCAGACATCGCCGCGCTTCGAACGGGGCACTCCGGTGCGTATGGCATGGCGCAGCACCTTTGGATCCTTTTTATTTCCAATCTGCATGGAGTTGCGTTCAATGATCTGCTCCCAGCGTTCGATATACTGCTTATCGCAGGGCACTATCTCCTCATAGTCCAGCTTAATGCGCTTCAGCTCGTTCTCATTCTGTCGAGCCTGGAGCATAGCATTCTCCGTCTCCATACGATTCAGCATTATAGTCTGCCTTATAGCCGTGCGCCATAGTTCTCTCAGCTCTGCTGCGTCCCTCTTGCCGCGTTTGACCGCTGTAAATGGGAGAAAGAAGTATTAATTTTAATATAGTCAGTTTGATAGGGATTACTTGAAGACTTACGTTTTCGCATCGGCGATAGAAACTCTGTGGGTATCTCGCCTTCCAAGCCCTTGGAGGGCGTTACCACACTGTTTAGTATGGCCTGACGCCAGGAGCCCTGGTGGGTTTCCGCTTCCTTTGGACTATTGCCCACTTTGATAAAGCTGTTGAAAAATTAAAATTGAAAAGAGTAAATAAAATATAAAGCCTAAAGAAGAATCAATTCTTTAATCCCACAGAATTCTTCAATCTCAAGTCTCAAATTTATACATGAGTAAGAGATCCTGCTGGGAATTAGTTAACTTCAAAATTGAATTCCTTTACTTTACTTACATGTCCATCATGGGGCTCTTGAGCTGCTCGACGCTGGGTTTATTGCTTGGACTAGCGCCAACGGTATTCGAGCGAGAACGGAAGCCCTCGGGTGGTGATTGAGTGCCGAGTGGTTCAGCGGAACCTTCACGTATTTCACGCGGATGTGGTGGTACAGCAATGTCATCCCTGGACGGCTTACGCTTGAGCAGATTATCAAAGGAGTTGGTAAGACTACGCTTGGCCTTCATAAAGATGGTGCTACCACCCAAATACTGATTGAGAAACTCGGAACGGTTCTCGGCGGTGTCATGGACATGACGTTGCTGTCGGGATTCACAGTGTGCGCGCAAGAGCATCATAAGGAATTGATTTTGCTCCGCAACAGGTGAATTCGTCTTCTCGGAACCACAATACTTGGCCCAAACCATTTCCTGTTCATCGTCACTCAATGTGGCGATTCTACGCCAGATCTGAGCCTGGGTCTTCTTCTCGGAGAGACCCTCCACATCAGTGCAGAGCTTGTGGTACCACAGCATGGGGCAATGCTCACAGCTGAAGATTTGTGTCTCCTGTTTCTTCTTCTGCTCCGCACAGGTATCAAAGGCCTGAGCTATGGCTGCCACAATATCATCGCACACATGCTCCGACTGGCACTTGAACACATATCCAATATATCCCTCATTGTTCAGCTCACGACAGATAATACCAAAATGATCTAACGATTTCTGGCCATGCACACAGCTAACCACATCCTTGAAGTCCTTATATAGCAGCACCTGCTTCCGATCCGGTGATATTAGCCTCAAATCACTGCGTCCCACCAGAAATACCATTGTACGATTCTGCTCCGCATATGGAGGAATGCATCCCTGTGACGCGGAACGATCCCTCTGCTTAGGTATGCTGTAAAGGGGCGTACAAATGGGAGAGTTAGTGGTGCGCTTAACACAAATTGTGGGCGTGGCATGCTAATGCTACAGGCGGAAGTGCGAGGCGATAACAAAACAAACAAAACAAGCCAAGAAAACAAGAAAAAAACTTTCATACCCTTGGGAAGTCATCAAAAATACCCTGCTCTACAGATAGGAAACAATCGTTTACCTTAATTAATCTATATATATTTTTAATTTGTCATTCTGTTTATATTATAATTGTTTTTTAATTAATATCCCTATCAGCAAATTTCAAGCAAATTAAGGGAGTGAAATAGAATAAAGATTTATATACTTTCTGAGACATAAAATCAATATAAAGTCTAGAAAGAAATAAAATATATTGACATAAAAAAATGCAGTATTTTTTTGGATTTGTCCTACGCTAAACCTACGTGAAGGGTATGAAAGTGAGCAAGGAATAACAAACAAAATAAAGTAAAACCAAGAGTAAACATGCGTGGGGTCTGGACTAGGACGCCACTTACTTCTCCAGCGCATAGTGTGGATGCAGCTGAGTTGGGGCTGGGGCTGTGGCAGTGGCAGTGGCAGTTGCCGTGGCAGCCACCGAAGCTGCCTCGCCCTGTTCCCTGGGCGGTGTGGGCTGCTTGTTTACAATTACATTGGGCGTTTCCAGTTGTTGTTGTTGTTGTGGCTGACTACTTGTATTATGATCCTCCGAGCTGCTGCCGCGTTTTCAAGTTAAGAAGGGGATATCAATTTTGTTCACAGGGTTCAGAATAAAGGAGCGAAAGAATCAAGGCTGCAAACCTTCCAAAAATTATCTAAGACGCTTGGTTTGATTCGGTTCAGGAAGCGGTTTGATTGAATATTAAAATATAAAAAGTTTTCAGAACCAGTTTGCAGCCTTGTATTAAAAATAGAGGAGTATAAATTATAAGGATATACTTACTTCTCCTTGTGGCCCATCTCCAATTGACTCTGGCCGCGCATCAAAGCTCGCCTGGCTGGCGATTTGTTTTCCTTGTTCTCCTCCAGCGGACGCGGCATGGCGTCTGCTTCGGCACCAGTCAGCTGTAGTTCAACTTGTGGCTTGGGCACCTCCTCTTGCTCCTCTTCATCCTCCTCCTTTAATTCATGACTTTTTAAATTCGAACTGGAAGTGGAGCTGGCTTTCGCCTCAATGCCAATGCCACCCTCACTGCTAAGAGACATTTTGCGATTCTGGATGAGACGCAGGCGCTGGGCATCGTAGGCCTTAAACTTGGGCAAGGCATCGTCAATAAAGGTATTGGGCACCCGCTTTTGGGAGACCCGAATCTTGCCCACATACATAACTTCAAAAAAGTGAGTGTGGTTCGGTGAGATATCCGCCAGCAGAGAGAGATTACTCTGCGCCGATGTCGATGTCGGAATGTTTACAGTGCCTGAAGAGTTACTTAATCCATGGGTATACGACTTGGATGCTTTCATCTTGGAGCTAATCGGATTGGGACTGCCATCGTGTTGGGCCTGACGCAGTGCCTCGCTCATTTTTAGATTTGTTGCCGGCGTGGCATGTAAACCATTCAGGGCGCCATTGGGTGCGCCACCTCCCGCTATCAGGGTCTGTGGTATGCTGCCCACAGAGCCGCCCAGCGTATGCGCCGGGTCTCGCATCTGATGCATCAGCTCCGCCATCTGAAAGAGGAAGAAAAAGTTGCAAAACGAAATTAGATTTATGCATTTTCGTATGCCTTGGATATAGTCAACACATGCAGTTTTTAAGCTATCGATAGTATCAATGACTTTATCGATAATTTGTTAGCTTTGCATTTATAGTTAGTTTGAATAGATAAAATAAAAAAAAAGATAGATTTTAGGTTTAGTTTTAATTACATTTTTAAATAAACTCTTAGGACAGGCGAACATGCGATAAAAAAAAGCAGGCAATTAATTCATCGAGCAATTTATCTTTCTTTTTAAATATGGAAATAACGCTTAAAATCAGTCAAGGGAAATTCGTTTTTAAATTTATAAATATTTAAATATTTCCTTCCTCATAAGTTTTCATGCAAAAAGCTAATGTCGCTTAAGCCACCGATTTAATAAACCTTCGTGGGGCTTTTGGCTCTTTTCAAAAAAAAGTGAGCAAACTTTAGCCTAATCCCAGAACTCTCTCTTTACACCCATTAAACGAGGACTCAAATATTTATGAGCTCTGTGAGGTCATAAAAAAAGCTAATTTAAAGCAGATTTCTTGGTTGTCCAGTTGTCGTTTTTGTCGCCCTCAAAATAACATAATCATAACATAACCTAACCTGAAAGCAAATCTACTTTGCCATGAAAAAAAAGAGAGGAAAAAAACTTAAGTGGGAGAGCCATAAAAACTGTCATAAACTAAAGACAAAAGTCATAAAACTCAATGGGCTAACAGAGCGGAAACCAGCCAGAGGACTAAGGACAAAAACGCATCACAATGGAGCATAATTTAGAGGGCGTGGAAGTGGGCGTGGGCGTAGACTGTGGACTGGAGCAGGTGCATCAAACAAAACAAAAAAAAAAAGAAGAAAGAGTTGACGAACTATCTGAAAGTCTCAGCTGTATTTTAGCTTCCCATGATTTATCTCTAAAATTCTTGTATTTTGCTTATGTTCCGAACTACGTGTATTATTCGATTTTCTTCCAATCACGTTCTTTATTCATGTGCAGACATCGTGTCTGCGCTTTCTGCGGCGATTCTCACTGAATTTCTGAGCAATGCATCATATCATCATCAACCTCATCATGATCATCATCATCAACAGAATCAGAATCAGATTGAGATGATTCTGCTAAGAGAACAGCTGATTAGCAATAGTTTTTCTTTTCTTGCGGAGAGTTCCGAGTTCCCAGCAGGCTCTCCTGATCTTTCTCTGTTCTATGCCCTGTGGCCCAATTGTGCGGCATTGAAATGCTGCCAAAAACAGAATTAAAAGAGAAAAGAATAATAAAAAAAAGTTGGTCGAGAGCATTACAAAGTCCAATGTCAGTGCATTATGCAGCTGTCTTCTGAACGAAGATGCACTTTGAGATACATTTACTGTGGTGACAACTAATTGCCATTTATCAGCAGTTTAAGGTAGGAATATTTTCGAAAATAGTTTCCTTCTCTAACCAAAATTGAGATAAATTATTTTATTTTTGGCTACTCTCCGTCTTTGTCTGTGCTTTGTCTATAGCTGATCAGCCGCTAGCCGAGTGATCGTGACGTCATTTGTGCAGAATTTACCAATTTCGAATATATATATATATATATATATATCTGTTTATCTATATATAACTGACAAATGCGTGTGTTCCTTGCTATATAAAAGCAATATAGACACGCTTAGCAACGTGGGTTTGTCACAGAAAGTTCGGTATTACCATAAATAAAAAAGTTAATATATATATCTATATATATAATTCTATATATATATATATATATATATATATATATTTCATATTTTTTGTTTACGCAAAATAATGTTTAAGAAAATAACAAATAACCATTCTCTAGTGAAGAATGATTGAACTGCAGATACCCTGTACAGAGCTGTAAATAAAACTATAGACAACACAGGAATATAATAGAAATACACATATATTAATAAATACTATTAATTTATTAATATTCTTTATTATTCTTTATTATATTCCTAGTAATTTTATAGAATTTCAGGCAGAAAATCATTCATTTACAGCCTATAACTACCTAAATAATACGAATTTTTAAGGTTTCATGTGGATTATAAGTATTACTGATATAACCCAGTAAATTTCTATATAGTTTCCTATATGGAACTAGTTTATTTTATAATAGATATATTCAGTAGAATATTGATATGGAAGGTAAGAATTACTAATATAGTCCAGTAAATATCTTTATACATTTTTAGAGAAATATCCGATATGAAACCAGTTCCTTTTTCATAATTACAGATTTTAACAGATAGATCCAATAGAATATTGATATGGAACGTAAGTATTACTAATATAATCCAGTAAATTTCTATATATATTTTTTCAGAAATTTTCAATAAGGTACCAGTTTCTTTTTTATTATTACAGGGTATAAACAGATCCAATAGAACATTGATCAGGAACATAAATATTACTAATATAGACCCGTTAATTCCTATATACCTTTTAACAGAAATTTCCGTTATGGAACCGGTTTATTTACATTACAGGGTATACGCTTGCTTGCTACGAGCTGCACAATGTACGTACATAAGTATCTAAAATGTTTTGCAACAGACGACTAAAAAAAAAAACAGCATATATTTCCAAGGAATTCAATTCAGCGTCACGTTCGCCTCGCGTTTTTTGCGCATTTTTCTTTACGCCTTTTATTTTTTATATTTTCTCCCCATTCTCGAGAGTCTCTACGTGCTTGTGTACGGGTGTTATTATTATTTTTATTTTATTTTTATTTTTTATTTACTTATTCGTCAAACTTGTATGTAGACAGGCATATTTAATGCAACATCAACAGTAGAGCATTTAAATTTAAAAACAGGGTATTAAAAACCGTCGTATATCATTGTAATGAGGGCGAGATTTACTAGAGAATTGTTGAAATTTTTTTTTATTGGTTTGTCGCCAGTTTGTCTGGCTTATGTCCTTCAGTCGGGCACAGAGCATAGTCTGATTTATGCCCAGCCTTAAAATATTTATTTCCAATATTTATTAAAGTGTTTACCATTGTCAAAGACGAAAAACTGAACTTGAACTGAAATGGAAATTTAATTTCCGACTGAAATAGGGCAAGAGTACGGCAAAAAGGCGTGGACTACAGCATACCCTACAATTTGTATATTGAGTAGCAATTATGATTTAAAAAAGATAGAAGATTGATTTGAAATCTTTCAAATAAATTGATTGAATTTGAGATTATAAAAGAATAAGGTTTTTTCTTTAAAATTTGGCATTTTGTGCTGAATATAGAGAAATATTTAATAGTTCCAAGATATGGTTGAAAATTTAGAAGAATTTATAACATGATATACTTTTTTTAAGTGCAAGCGAGCCTCTTTTTTAAGTTTCTGTAAAGGGTATAAGTCGGTTCAAAATACTTTGAATAGAAACGTTTCTTGTTTTCAAGATATCTTAAGAGTTCTACAGCAATATTAGGAGCAATGGAAAGAAAAGGGTATAGAATCTTCGATTAGCCTTTCCTGACTAGTTCCTCATTTCAAATGACATCAGAGAGCAGGAAAATTGTTGTAAATGTCGCCTCCTTCTGCTATGCGTCTGGAGATACAATTTTAATGTCTGTTTTGCCAGCATTTTTGCTCGTTTGGCTTGTTTTTATGGCTTTTTATGCAATTCAAAAAATGTCTGGCATACTGCGAATATGCTAAAAAACAGAAAAAAGCCAGTAAAAACAAATCGTTGAATGCATTTTAAATAGTTTATTGAACCTTCGGCAATGTTTAATGCCATTCTAGATGTCAATTTCAATGTAAATGCAAACACAAAGTAAGTAAATAATGCACTTTATTTGCTGCCAGAATAAATGATACCCTGTGAACTGTGTCAAAGAAGGGGTAAGCAGCACTTTAAGAGCGGAGCGTAAGAGGTAATACTTTGCACCCGTTTACAGGGCATTCGCTAGTCGATCAGTGCAGGTTCGATGGTTTTTATTTGTTTACTCGAGTGTTTCCTTTACTAATTTGAAATGCTGTGCGATTTGTTTCATATGCCTTTCTGAAAGCAACCTGTTCATAATTAGCTATTTATTTGTTTATAAACAAACAACAAAAAAGACACTGACACACTCACACACTCACACACTGAGCCTTTGTTTATTTAACGCAAATTTGCAATTATAACACACAAATATAAAGTTAAAAAAAAAAATTATATAAATTCAATTGGACAACGTCAAGCGCAAAAATCGCATGCGAAAAACAAGAAAATGCGCGGAAATGATGGAAAATATGGAAAATGTTTTTGCGTAGTTTTGTTATTAAAAAAATGCTGTCATTAAATTTAATACGGTATTTTAAACAAGCAATTTTCGATAACTTTTTTTTTCCCCCTCTACTTTGTACTTTACTTTAATAATCCATAATAATATTTTATTATATTTATTGCGCATTTTTAGCTGTTGTTTCTCTCTTTTTATTTGCTGTTTTTTATAGACAGCAGATTATACGTTGGATTAACTTTACATGCATAGGTCAAGGGGGGATCTACGGGCTTCAAACCGGTAAGCCGGTAAAGTCGTTAGCTAATGATACACGTAAAAAGCCGATAAGATCGCAGCTATTATTAACTCTAGTTGAGTTCTCACAAAAAAGTATCTATATTAATGAGAAGGACGAGGCGAGGCGAGAGCGTCTGTCTGTCTATTCATCTGTCCCTTTGTCTGATTGTATGCAAATTAGTCTCCCAGTTTTTTGAATGAAATTTCAGCTGTTGGAACTGAGCAAATCGGGCAACTATAAAGCTTTTCTAGATTGAAAATATCAGTCCAAAAGTGGCTATATCTAAACCCTTTTTCTTTCTTAAGCTAATCAAAAGAAAATTATAGGTAATAGGAGCATGTAAATGCCTCTGCCAGTCTGCAAGGGTATGTAATATTCGGCCTTTTCTTACTGTCTTTTTTTTAAGTAAATATCTATGAGTAATGCTATTATAACCGAGTCTAGTTCAATATTTTGTATAACACTTTTTTAAACGTTTAAATTCTTCAACTGCAAAACAAGTTGACCAACAAATTTGTTAAAAAAAAAACAACAACACTTCGAACAATCCTTCAAGTGCTTTAAACGAAACAACTTTGCCGGAAAAGTGTTTACCAAGCGTTACGCTCCTTTGAGCAAACGATGGCCAGGGCGGGGGTCAGGGTCAAGTGCAGCGGCGGAGGCGAGTCCACAAATCCAGCACAAAAAAACGTAAAAAAAAAAAAAAAAAACCTCGGAAAAGTCCGGCAAACTTGTCTGGCGCCTATACAGAAAAAACAAAAACAAAAAACCTCAACTAAATTCCTGAAGAAGAGCAGCAAAAAAAAGTAGCTGACGCGTCAATTTGGCTCTTGGCACGCGCGAGAAAAATTTCATTTGGGAGAAATATAAATAAAATAAAGTAAAAAGCACTCTATATGATAATTCCACACATTTGCATAGGAATCGAAAGATTCTACACTATTTTAATATTGTATAAAATGCAGAAGAAACTCTAAACAAATTGAAATTGAAATTGAAATAGAAATTGAAAAGGCGCGAGAGGAGCATTTGAAGGGCACATCAATTAGAGTTAAATGGAAATTGGAACGGCCCGGCACAAAAAGAGACAACTCATGATTTTTGTATCTGTCATTAGTTCCCTAGCCATTAGGTAGTTAACTTGGTCTAAACGCTGCAATTAAAGGGGTAAGAACGGAGGGGGGCAGCGAGGTGCAGAACAAAGCGCTTGCATGCAAAAAGCAGCGAGAGAGAGAGAGTCAGCCAGTTTCTCATTACATAAGCTAAGTGCACAATGCAAAAAGTAAATAAAAACAAAAAAATCAAAAAAAAGAAGGAAAAAGGAAGAGGAAAAAGAAAAAAACAAATTGCACAAGCAACAAATAAACAAATAAAGCACATAAAAAATAGCAATCAAATCAAATCAAAACACAGCAAATTGAAATTGAAATTGAAATCAATTGAAAGAAACTACAGGCAGCATACGGATCTATACTGAATACTGAATATATATTATATATATTCTTCTTCTACATACTGTACGGCTTTTATTTAAGACGGATGCATCGCTGACGGAGGCCGTCAGAATGGTGTCCCGATGAAATGGTACCGTAAACATTTTATTATTTTTTATAATATTCTTGTGGTTTTTCTCTGTGGTTTTTCTTCCCTCTTTTATTTTGGAATTTATTTAACTTTTTGTTGTTTTATTTGTTGCTGCAGCCACGAAAACTTACTCTTCCAATTAAGTCACAATTTTTTTGATTTAATTTTCTTCTAATAACTTTTTATATTGTTTATAACTATCAGAAGTTTGTCGTGTTTGCCATTTTGTTGGTTAAGTTGTCTTTTTTTTATCACTTTTCACTTAATCTTTTATCTCCTTTTATCTGAGTTTTCTGCAGGTAAAAAATTTAAAATATAAAAATTATGGCTAAATAAAAGAAAACTTTTATACACTTTTTATAAGCTGCTTTTTCATATTTTTTAATTATTTTAGCCTTTTATGCTCTCTTTTTTTAATAAAATTAACTTCAATTTTTCATTTTATTTTTAATTTTGAGAACATTGAAACTTAGCGAAATCTGGCCAATTTTTAATATTATTATTTATCTAATTAATTTTAATTTAATTTAATTTTTTCATTATTATTTATTACATTATTGTTTTTTATTTCTTGTAATTTAATTTCACTTATATTTTAATTTATTTCACATAATTTATTTTAATTTTTTTTCTCTCTCTTCTTATTAACATATTAATTTTATAGTTTTCAAATAAATTTCACTTAATTTTCCTGAATTTAATTCTTTTTATTTAAGTTTATATATAAATAATATTATTATGCATATTTCTATAGCATTTTATTCAATGATTTTTTTTTAAAGATTTTTAGCTTTTTTTTAAGGTTAACACTTCAATAAAAATTTAGCTAAAAAGAAGCTAAATAAACAAAAAATCACAAGCGAGCCGTGTGAATGTTTGGGTTCGATTGCCTTGTAAGTTTCTTCAGCCGGTTACAAGAACAGCGAATAGAGCGGGCTTCTAATAGCAGATATATTCGTATTTATATATATATTTCTATATATTGGTATATAAGGGTGCCAGCAGCCAGAGCGCAAAGTCTTTTGATCAATACGAGTATTTTCGAGATTTAGTTCAAACTGCCAAAGATTCAGCTGGTTTTTTTTTTTCATTTTGTTTTCTTTTGTAGGGGATTGTTGTGTGGGTTTCGAGATAAACAGCAAAGGGCACAAATATTAATACATATTGAGTTAAGTATTCCCAGAGGCTGCAAGTACTTTTTATGCTTTTGGGAGTACATTGAGTCATTGTTGTAGCTGTATCTATAGCAGCTTTTATATATATAGATATGTGCCTATTTTCTATACCCTTGCAGAGGGTATTATAATATTGTCACTTAGTAATACATTAAACGAGCTATGCTCAAGCCAACAAAAAATTAAGGCAAGTCAATATAGCCATGTCTTTCTGTCCGTTTTTCTGTCTGTTGCCATGCGAACTTGTCCCTAGAGCTAATTGAATGAAATTTGGCATGTAGCTTTGCCACATATATCGGAACTAGTCGGGTTACTCTACTATATCATACTGCTACTATAGGAACAATCGGTGCAAAACCAATCCTCCAGTCTGCAAGGGTATGCAATATTCGGCTTCTTTCCTTACTAGTTTTTTTTTTTGGTTTATTTGCTGCTAATTGTCGCGTTAATTGCTTGATTTGAGAATTCGAGATGTTTGCTTTGCCCATTGACAGCCAACATTTTAAGTATTTGGGACAATGCAAATAAATAAATAAATACGAGTACAATCGAGTGCCTTTTAGTGGCTTTATGTAAGACTTCTAAGAGAAGCGAAGTCTTGAGAAATTCTGAAATTTGTTTAACTCGTTTAATCCACAAACAATTAAATGTGAGTATTATTTCACTCAGCTTTCAATTGATTTGTTTTTGTTTGACTTGTCTTCAATTAAATGGACCAAAGCAAAGAATGGGCCAACTGACGCAGCTACAAATCTTATAGAGTATATATATATATATATATATATATATACTATACTATATATATCCTATATAATCCTATATGTAAATTGGAATTGGGAACTTTGTTTTTGCCCATTTTACTTGCGCGTTTTAGTAACCAAATTTATTTTTATATATTTCTATTTTTTTTATTATTTGTTGACTAATCACTGTGCACAGTAAACAAGTTTATTTTTTTTTTTTTTTTTAATTATTTACGTACTCGTTTTTAATAAATTATGGTTTATTGGAAACTTTTTGTTAGCGGTTTTTTTTTTTAAGTCTATTTTTTATTTTTTATTTAGCTGTAGCTGTCGCTGATTTCAGCCAAGCGCGCACGCGTTTCAATTGCCGCCAGACAACTGACAACTGACAACAGATCCCAATCCCATTTCCATTCCTATTCAAATTCCCATTCTCAGACCCGTCAAACACGAGAGAACCCCGAACACCGAGCACCGAACAACACCAAACAACAACAACAATGAAGCAACCTGCGCATGCGAATTTAAAACAAGAAAAAATCGCATAGGTTCTGTGCGCCGAAATTTCAATACTCTTTAAAGATCGCTCGAAAATCGAAATTAGTTAGTAAAAAAATCTATATACGATAAAACATTTTTATTAATGTAAGTTGAAGCACAGCAAATCTATATTTTATATTTTTTATATATTTTTATATTCTTTCTATATATTTTTATATTTTTGTATATATTTTCATGATTTTTCTATGTATTTTTATATATTTTATATACACTTTATATATTTTTCTTTATTTTTTTTTAAGATATTGTAAATTCTACTTTCAGTAAAATTAAATTTACATGTATTATTTTTGGAGAATTCTTCTCTTAGTTTAATTGCAATATTAGTTGGATTCATTGAAATAAGAATAATCGATTCTAAT
Source organism: Drosophila repletoides (assembly GCA_018150835.1). Lineage (NCBI taxonomy): Eukaryota > Metazoa > Arthropoda > Insecta > Diptera > Drosophilidae > Drosophila > Drosophila repletoides. The sequence goes on from JAECWQ010000202.1 coordinate 2,093,680, forward strand.
TCCATCGATAATATTTAGGGTAATTATCTAAAAATACGTCTATTATTAATATCTTAGATCTTTATATATATAGAAGAGGCTTCTATGACTTGCATAATTTGTAATAAAATTATAATACCCTTTGAAAGAGTATGAAAACAGTTTGCAAAGCTACGCGATGAATGTTGAGTGAGCGCAGTGAAAAAGTTGAGAGAAACGTGAGAAAGAGAGCGCGACGGGCTGAGTTAATGACACAAAGAGGGAGAGGCAGTGGGAGAGAGAGAGAGACCGTGTGTCAAAGTGCGAACAGACAACGCTGCGTATGTGTGATCTGTGCCCGATCATAAATCAAAATGCAAAGGCAATTAAATATATCTATTGATAAAAGTTGACAAAAATAAGCAAATCATTTTTGGCTAGAAACAGGCTAAAAATTCCCAAATTATTATGTGCACTCTATAGAATATACAGAATAGTAGTAGTATATTCCCATAAATTAATAAACTGCTCTTTCAACTTGGCTAAGCAAACAAAACGAAAGAAACAAAAACAAACTTTGTAATTTATTACATTTTTAGTATATTTGTTAGCGTAGCTAATTACGAGTTTAATTAAATTAAGCAATCAATTAAGTTCTTTAATAAGTTCATTGCATTTAACCTATTTAATCACACAAGCGTGAATGAAAATTGTTACTTTGATTAATGCAGCTGAGTCTCAGTCACAGCTCAAACAATAATTGAAAGGCGTCGAAATCTTCTCTAAAAATTGAGAAAGAATATGAGAAAATAAAGAACTATAAACCTCCGATTTTGTGGCAGGAAAAACAGTAGTAGAAACTACTAAAAATCATGCAAAAGTTGAGCTTTAAACTACCTTTTTGTCAGGGAAAGGGGAGCCAAGAGCCACAAAGTTACTAACAATATGGAAGCAAAGGTAAAGTTGAATAAAATGAATAAACTGAAGAGCATGTCAATTTGATTTTTAGTATAAAGTGCTTCTGCTGCTCTTCCTCTTCCATCGACTTCCTGCCAAAATGTGCGACAAATTCAATTTGTAGTCGTGTGTGGGCTTTGAATGGGACCAGGCAACTGGAGGAGGCATGTTGCATGCAACAAAAGCAAAACTAAAAGCCAATTATCAATCTCTTAGGCGCCACGGGAAACGGGGCAAAGGATATTCATTCTAATACTCAATATCAATTTCAAAAGTTTCATTTCGCGTGTGTGTGTGTGTGTGTGTGTGTGTGCCAAAACTGCCGAGCAGGAAACGTCCAACAGGCCAAGGCTAACACAAAGCCTCGACGAACATATGCAAATTTCAGAAATAGGCAAACTGGCCAAAAAGTTCAGCTCGCAGCACGAATTCAGCTTAAAGTTTATACCCCTTCCTTTTGCCTCCCTAGAAAATTTTTTATTTAAATTAAACTCCATTTTAAGCGATTACTTTTTAAAGTATTTCTAATAATCCACAAACAAAATAAAAGATAATTAACTACGTGAAACTCTTAACGTTTCTAGATAAAAAATCTAAGCAATTTAATGTTATTAAACGTCCGACTGATTGTTACCAAAAAAAACCCATTTAAGACCGGTTCTAAACATGAATTTGCATAAAAGATATTCACATATTTTTTTATTCCGCTACTCGCACCCATTTTACATTGTGGCCCACACAACACACACAAACAGGATTCGATTATGGCAGCCAGGATAACACAGGCAGAAGTCCCCTTAAAGGCCATTAAAAGTCAGGAGAGCGTTGCGAATGACAGCGACATTTTGCCAAAGGTTCTGCATGTATCTCATGTTTGAGGTAGTTCATTGAGTTTGGGGCAAGGTCTGGATGTCTGGCAGTTCTGGGTTCTGGGTTCTGGGTTCGAGCCACTTGGCAGGACAATAAAAGCGAAGTTTAAACATCGTTGATGGTCTCCATGCAAATGGCAGCTCAGCGTCATGCGTCATTTGCGATGACAACACAGTCAAAGGAGACTTGCCGCAAGGACATGCAATCAACCTGAATTGCTTGCCTGTTTACTGTTGCCTTCTTCTGCCTGTTGCCTGTTGCCTGCTGCCAGTTGCCAGGCTTCGCGTTAAGCGCTCTGGAGCCTTGTTTAAGCCGCTTCCTCTACCCTTTTTCAAAGTGCGCTTATTAAAAAAAATAAAATCGCGTTTCGCATTACGCATACGCCACCGCGTAACTTGCCACATGTGCGGGTAGAAAGCATTTAGAGTACACAATTTGAAGGTGAACTTTTTATATACTCTACAAAAATGGAAAAGGCAAACTGTAGAGAATATTTATACCCTCGATTGGGAATACCAAAAAAGTGTGTGCAACTGAGAAACTGTGGAAATGAGGAACATTAAATTGGGTTAATAAAAAAAGAGAGTAACTTCTAGTCGAACACTGTAAAGTTGTTTTTTTTTTAATATTTATAAGCTTATGAAATTTTAGCTACCACAGCGACCACTACAGTCCCTGCTGAAAGTAAGCGCCGCTGCTTATCTGAGCGCCCTGCAATTAAGTACATTTTTGCCAGCTTTTTTAATGGTTTCCCTTATTTTCAGCAGAGTGTTCCCTTGCCGCCTAATGACGCCTATTAGCGTTGGACGCTGGACCCTGGACACAGGACGGACGCTGCCCAGATGCTATGCACACGGGCAATTATTTTCTATGCCGCTGAAAGCTCCAAAGTGGCCTTCAGCTGCATGAACATAGCATAAAATTTAATGCTTTAACAGTTGATATATTTGGGCCAATTACATTAAAATTTATTTTTAGAAAAATAGAGTTTTTGCAGGGCACTGGAAAGGTTTGAGTGTTGGTTATGAAAAGGGCCAAGAGAAGTTAGCCAAGTTTCTTTGTTTTTCAAGCAATTTTAATTATATCATATGCAGATTTTTCTAATAATTTTCTTTTCCTGACTGGGCATTATTTAAGCCAACCAAGTGATTTGTAAAGCTCTTTGCAGTTTAATAGAGATTGCTTTTAATGAACAGCAGAAATGCACTTGGCAACAAATGTGCTGCATATTTTTAGGCGCCTGCCATGCAGCAAACTGACCCAAATACTGAAATTTCACTGCGAACTCAATATCCTACTACATGGCATATGGCACTGTGTGCTAAAACTTCAAAACAAAGCATACACTGAAACACACACACACACACACAACAAGGACACCCAGTAGAAAACTGAGCCATTCCAAAAGCAGCCGAAAGTGTTCTTTTGGCAACTATTTCGGTATGTACTTTCCACGCATACCAAACCTTATTCTAAAAGAAGCTTAAACTGAAGGACCTGCAGAAAAATAACCTAGTCCCTTCAGTGGGATTGATATTTCGGTAAAAAGTTCTACTGGGCTGTTTCAGTCTGTAATACTCGAACTGCACACACACACAAAGAAAGAGGCGGCTGCTAAATTAAACTGACGTTGTCTAAAATGCCTTCTGACATGCAATCAACAACAACAACAACAATAACAACAAAACAGCAACAACTATTATAAAAACAAAGGCAAAAACGTTAGAGCAATTACAATTAAAGTAAATATTAAAGTGAAAGCGCATAAAAAACCTATCAAAAATAATATAAAACTGCAGCAAAGGTGTATTGAAATATGCTAAATTTATTATATTATTATACCCTATATAAATTGACAAAAAGATAGAGCATCGTCAAAGTTGTTTTAAAAGAAAATAGGCTAAAATTGATAAAAGGCAGTCAACATTTTTGGTATCTAGAAGAGTTCCATATCGCCTTTTATATACCACAAACTCTCCTACCGATTGGATAATAAATATAAATTACGTATACGCAAATGTAAATTGAATTCCCCTGGGCGAAAGCTTATATAAACTTGGCTATTTAATATGAGCTTTCTTTAATTATTCTTGGCCAGAAAAACTACAAGAGAAATGCACAAAATACTGATATTAAATTTAGAGCAGCTCGCCCAACCATTTGTGTATTACGTAGTGGGCGTGTTACCATCTGGATATTGTTTTTTTGGCTGTCTGTTTAGACGGAATTAACATTTTGCGTGTGGCCCCAGTGACGTTTGAAGTTTTTACACGCCAGACCCAAAGGTCGATTCGGAACTATGCCAAGTGTACCAAGGCGAAGGGAGGAAGGTTCAGTTGAGTTGAGTTTTTCTCTGGCCCAGTTTTTGTGATTTTCTAGCGGTTTTAATTAGAAACACAATCGGAAGTTACTTTATAGCGTGCTGGGCGTCAATTTCTACTTGAAAAATAATGGGTTGGGCGTACAGTAGTTTTTTCGTAGATATTTCGAAGATAATCAGGCGCCAAGTTAAGGGTTAATTTAAGAGCCAACTGTAGTCTTAATTACATGGCTAAAATAGGTTTAATTAAATGTATAACGACGTTTTGTTTGATTAAATATACGCTACACTTTCTAAAAATTTCATCAACAAATTTGTTGCATACTTTTTGAAACAAATTTTGGTCTAACAACTGGAAAATGCTTTGTTAAAATTTCACTTGAAATTTGCAGTTTTTCATTTGAATGAAAGTTAAATAATTCATTATGAAATTCAAAAAAAGTTTTTTTAATCCAAAACTTTGTGAATTTCCTCATAAATCGCTGGCTGCATTAAAGCTTTATATGTGCAATTCACTTAACAAAAACTATTGTTATAACTTTTTCAAGCATTTTCTAGTCAAAGGGCACATACAGAAAATCTGCAGCAGCAAATGAAAAAGTTTCCAACAAAAGGACGAAAAATTAAAATAAAAAAATGTCATAATTGCAGCTTACCTCCTCGATGGTTTCACATTCGAATAGATAGATATGCAGCAGCGGATCCTTGGGATCTTTTAGCAAATAGACGAGTCCTGTGATGGGTCCTTGGAATTCCATAAAGTTCTGCGGCGGCTCCCCCTCAGCTCCCTGCTGTTGTTGTTGTTGCTGTTGCAACTGTTGCTGTTGTTGCAACTGATAAGCAGCAGCAGCGCTGGACGAGAGCGATCCATAGGATGTGGATGTGGTAAGCGTTTGGCGTGACCCATTTGCGGTCAATGAGTTGCCAGCAGCAGCAGTGGCAGCGGCAGCGGCAGCTGTGGAAGATGTCGTTGAGGAGGACGAGTAGGAGTAGCTGGAGGTGCCACCGGCAGTTGCACTACTATTGCTGCCACTACTCAAATGCGCATTATTTGATTTCAGCTGCACAAAACCATTGCCAATACTCTTCGCCTGCGGTTTGTGTATGATGCGGCACATGCCCACAATATGCTTCAATGGATGACTAAATTGCAGCTCAAAATCCGAGTTATACGACTCCAAAATTCCATGCTCGATGCCCACCGACAGCTGCAAATAGAAAATGAATATTCGATTATAGCGTCGAGTTTGCTTTGCTTTTCCTTCTATGTTCGACTCAATATCAAAACAGGATGTTAAAATTAGTTTGAATATTGGCGTTGGTTAGCACACACTTGTTCAAAAAAAAATTACTTTTTTTAAAAAAAAAACCTAAAAAAAAGAATAAAAATATAATAAAATATAATAAAGTAAAAAAATGGACAATGAAACAGAAAATAACCAAGCTGCGGACGTACCCATTGACAGTAGTAAGCAAATCGAAAACAATACCACGACCCCTAATCCTAAGGAATCAGAGCTTAAGATACAGACCCAAATAGATGAAATACCCGAAAAAGTAGCTGAAGAGACACCAGCTAAGGACGAAGTAAAGGATGAGGTAAAAGATAATGTACTGGAGGAAGTAGAGGCTGAAATAGGGGAGGAAGAAAAAGTGGAGGGCAATGCTGAAGCTGAGCAAATAGAAGAGCAACTTGAAACTGCCGCCCTGGAAGATGCGGATAATAAAGAATTAGTTGAAATAGTTCCTCCAGAAGAGGAAGTAGAAGATCAAATCGAAGAATTGGAAGCAAAGTTAAGCATAACTGAAGTAAAATATTTAGATAAGAGACAGAGCCAGACGATATCCAGTACAGAAGAATCGAATACTACCTATGATGAAGTTGAGAGGCTGTTGAATGAGTACAGTGATGACACCGGTACTAAAACTGATGAAACTAGCAAACATGGTCATCTAGAAGAACCCGAAGAGGTGGACTCAATTCAAGCGAAATTTAATTTCTTACAATTCAAAATTGAAATACCTTCGTTATCCGAAATTTCAGAAGAGCACATCATAGAACATAGAAAGACTCGAGACCTAACCCCAAGCGATCGGCTGTTGGACACTGGGGAATTTGTTGATCCACTTACAGGACGTGCAATTAGAAGTTTTACGAGTAGCAGTATCGGGAGTAGCTCTACTCCATCTACTGTAGGGGAAGAGGTAATTCCCGATATTGAATCTGCTAGTCTGCACAATCTATCAGATTTTCAAATACCTGTTGCAAGTTTGGAAGACGATGATGACGATGCCTTTGTGAAATTTAAAAATAGTCTTCTTCATGTGGTAGAGTCTGTGGTTGACGACACACATGCCAAAGAAGTGGAAGCACTGAAGAAAGAAAATCTACAAATAGCCTTAGATTTTCTTTTTGAGTTATTTGATAATGTAGTTAAAAAGTCGGAGAAAGCGAATAATTCACTCCATCTAATTTTGGATAAAAGGAAAATGCTCGATGTTTTGAAAGAAGTAACAGACAAATATTATTTAGAAAAACAGTTGAATATTTTCCTCGGTTCCAGAATGTGCGACTACTACAAACGTATGAAAAATTTTCGATCCTTCAAAGAGCTACCGCCCGAAAAAAAGCAACTCGAGTACAATAAATACAAGGAAGCTCTGAGCTACTACGATCATCTATTGAAAGTTGCAGCCGAAACTAAAAAGAAAAATGCCCTTCTTATGAGCAGTGTAATGATGGACATGACCCATGTGTCTAATATTGTCATGGATACCGAAGAGCATCTCGAAAACGTTATGCTTAAGACTATAGGCTCAAAATCTGAATATCTGAAACGTTTAACTGATCTAGAATTAAGGCATATGAATCAGAAACGTAATGAGATCAGTGATACACGACTCTCTTTTATAACCAGAAAGCACACTCTAGGACATATCGCCGATGTAAGTACTGAACACTTTAGGCACTCTATTCGATAGTCTCACGATACTATCGTCGGTAAAAGACTCTGTTTAACATTCACATTTTTTAAATACTTCTTGCTCAGCTTTCAAAAACTAATTACTTATCCCATTTTACAGAAAATCTATAAGTTAGAAAGAATCAATGATAAACTCCATATGGATGACTTCATTACTAAGCAAAATCAAGTCGCAGCATTGGCAAAAAAAATTGAAGGTAACAAAATAAATATATTGGGAATTTCCTTCCTCTATTGACAGTTTAGTATTCCCTTGTTCTGTCTGATTTGATATCACATTGCAATAGAAAATATTATGGCCCGTATTCCCATTCTACAGTTCCTCCAACAATCTCCTTCAACCTGATAACCACCTCAGATATAACGTCCTCCATTTTATCGACTCCTACTGATCCTATTGATCAGGTTTTTTCTTCTTCTATGCTTTTTTGTCGTGGACCTTTCATAAAAAGCTAAGCACTGATGGCTAACCGTAATAACCCATAACCCCAGCCATTCTGTTCTTGCTCCTTTCTCGTTAAATGCTGCCAAATTTATCTCTTTATTTTGTCATTTATAGAACGTACCGAGGCATTGGAAAAAATGCGTGAAAATTACCAAGCGAACCTGCATTTGATCCAGCATAATCGGGAGAAGGCATTCACACTTGCCCACAAACTCAAGGAGTATGAAAAGAACTTGAGAGAGAAACGCAACACTCAGCGAAAGTTACGCGAGTCTCTATATGAAGCCAAATTGGAAAGGGGTCGTCTGCGAAAGAGACACGCCGATCTCACCTACCAGGGAGGCCTCTTGTCGCTGCCAACCCTGATGTATGATTATGACGCAACAGTGGAGAGGGTCCAGGACAAACAGAATATTGTTAAGGAGCTGAGAGAGACTTTGCATCGCGTCAGTCTACGTATTGTCGAGCTAGAAGCACGCTGTATTTAAACCAATTCGACAAATACAAAAATTTTTACAGCATCTATTTGTGTTTTCATTAATCCTTTGGAGGACTTACACCTAATTAAAGGTGTAAGTAAACTTTAAGCTTATTTTAAGTCTTTTAAACTCTTTTATAGGAAATAAAAGTCTCACTTGTTGTTGTTTAACTTTCTCTTTAAAAAAATATTGAACTTTCGAAGAGGCACAAAAATCTTGGTTGAAGTACAATTAAAGCTAGGTAGGAAATATAGCCAAGTCTAGTTTAAATTCTCCGAGTGTACGAGCCAAATAATAATAACCCTTCCATGGGCTGCCTTCCTTTCGTTTCGTTTCGTTTCCACTAGGCCAAGCAGATTAACAGTATTAAATTCTTTTAATCAGTTTACTTGCATGCACAAGTACAAAAGCGGTTCGCTTAGAGAGAGAGAGCGATAAAGAGGCAGCCACGCAGAGGTTGGGGTGGGAGAAAGGAAGGTAGATAGACAAGAGTCGACTGACAGACAAGCAAAACTGACAACATTGCAAACATGGCGGCTGCTTCATTTCCGGCGTCCTCATCACCGTCGTCAACATGTGCCGCCATTCGCAATGCTCGTTGCTTTTTTGTTCTTGGCCTCTTTGCATACCCTGTACTGCCAGAAAAGGGTAGTACCTATCAACAAGTAGTGTGTCTATGGCAGCACTGACTTTTTACAAATGAAAGATTTCTGTACAGGGTATTCTTTGGTCAACCACGCTCAACTAGCGCGTTCTTAGTTGTTTTTATGCACCGTTTTTATTATAGGTACGACATGTTCTATGCGCCCAAGGGGGGAAGAATAAGGGGGACGGGGCGAGGGACCTGTGTTGAATGGGTGTGTCGATGTTGTGGCTGGGAATGAAAGCAGGTCGCCCCATTTGGGTCTGGCGGTTAGTTTTGCTGCTGCTATCAAAAGGCTCTTTTTTCTTGTACAAAATAAAAGGGAAGCAAATGAAATTTATGTTCAGTTAGTTAGACAGACGCTAGTTTTCCACTACAGGGTGTGTTTCAGGAAAAGGTAAACACTACGGCGAAACGGGGAGAGGTTAAACTAAAAAGGTAACGGAAATTAAACCTGCGACATCGATTTAAAATTCTTGAATGACCAGTTCCCTTTCCTTCCTCATCGAAATGTCAATAAAAAGAAAATTAAAAGGTTTTAACTTTATTTTTAGTATATTGCAAGCTCTTTTTAGAGTTCCACTTATCTTGGAGCAGAATTAGAATTAGAAGACTTAATGGACTTTTAGTATAAATTATAAGACTATGCGTAAATAATCCTTAGACTAACTATTAAAATCAATAATTTATACACAATTTAATCGTATTAATCAACTGATTCTACGCCTTATATTCACTTTCTCAGCTAATATTTTGTTGAACTTATTAGCCATTTGTCTTGCACTTTATTTTTGGCCTGGCCAATGGCAATGCTCATCCATTAAGCTCGCAAACAATCCGTATAATGTGCCCACAAATCAGGGCGTATAAAACAAACTTTAATTTCACTAATTGAGGCAGCAAAAGCAAAATATAAACAAGAATACGAGGAGTATTCTCCCTATGCCCAGCCAGAAGGCAAAGCCAATTAGCTGCTTAAGGAACTTGAGAAGGAATCCTTGCGCTCCTTCAGAGAATGTGTAGGATGTTAAATCGCAGGCAGCGCACAAAATTAAAAGTTTTTGCGCAAAATTAAATTAAAACAACTGAAGGGATGAACAAAAGTGTTAAGCTAGGAAATACCCTGTAGAGTAGAGGGAGAGACGATACTATCGTTGCCACTAAATAAAACTAACAAAGCTGTAAGCACTATCGATACTTCAGCCAATTTATTATGAATCAGGGATACTCTCTTTATATGTTACGCACAGTTAAACAATACTACTCTCATTATAGCCTATGCCTACAATAGCTGTCTACAGGGTATAATCAGTATAAGGCTGCCTCCTGCCGGTTAGTTAGGAACGAAGGCGTTCGCTCGAGAACTACTTGAATACACTGCGAAAGGCACAAAACTTGCCAGGATCAAAGCAAAAAACTTTGCAATTAATAACATTTTAGTGAGGCAGAAGAAAAAAATGGGAGGAGTAGAGCAGGAGTGGAGCAGGACACGGAGACGGAGAAACTGGCGACTAATGAGACTCTGGCTGGCAGCCTGGTAATCATTAGGGATGCCTTCTCCTGCAGCTCTCGACTCTCTCGACTACTCACCTTTGCCATTTGAAATTAATTTTGAAATGGCAAAGTTCCAAACGGGATTTTCAAAGCTGTGTCGCTGCCTGATGATGATGATGATTCTATTACTGGGTTCCACTTCTTCTGCCAATTTTCAATTAATTTGCGATTGCCACTCGATGCACTGTTGAGAATCGCATAGGGAGGCGCCTGTCGTTGCCAGGTGAATTGAGTACGATTGATTTAACTGTTGTTTTGCCTTTGACACGTGACACAGCAAATTCAATTATGCTCTCCACTCTCGTCTGTAAATTTTAATTTCACTCTCTTTTTTTTCCCCCTATTTTTCGTTATTCATTTTCGCCCGTAATTCAATCAGGGAACAATGCGATTTGGGAGCAGAAACTAAAAGCGTCCGATTGGAACACAGCTAAATTGATTACAGGGAATTAAAATGTTTCCTTGATTAGTTCGCTTTAAAGGTAAAACCTTTCAGAACAGAATTCGATTTGGGTGGGTCGATTTGCAGTGTTGGTAAAGGGACTGCGAATAGTCCTTGAAATCCCAAGAAATAAATATTTAATCTAGACAACACAGTATGCAAAAGTACAAATCAATTAAATGGGATTATTTAATTAACTCCATTAGCTCTTGACCTGCCTTCATTGAAATTAGCATCACGAGTATTTTCCATATAGAAACCTACCCCAAAGAATCTTTCACTGTTACCCGATATTTATAATTATAGCTGTCTTATATAAGTACATTTTTATAGTAGCTGCAGTAGCGCCGGCAGCTGACCCAGTAGAAACAGAGTCTGACCTTTTTGCACCGATTTTGCAACTACTACAAGACGCATTAAAAAAAAAAGCCAACCTTAGCAATAAAAGCAGTTAATGCAAATTATATGGCTACAATGCCGGACAACAACAACTAATGAGCAATTGTAGACAATTTATTAGACAACAACAGCAACAGCAACAACAACAATTGATGCATAACAGCAACTGCAACTGCTACGGCAAATGAAAACGTCAGCTGGAGAATGAAAACGTTATGGAGAAACAGTTAAAATGTATAAATCACTGAGCAATAACACGCGATGTGGACGGGCCCCAACACGTCGTGATTCTAACTAGAGATGAGCGCGTGACTTCGACAGCCAGATGATATAGTTGCCCGATCCAGTCGGTGAGCAAGCAACAAAGAGAAGAACTTAATTAACCCGGCTCATAAACTGAGAGAGACAGAGACAGACAAATAGACGTTCAGTAGGACCTGGCTATATAGACTCAAAGAAAATATATATATATAAATTTTAAAATCGGTACGTTCCGTGCATAATTCTATATTTTCTCACGAGCTCAACTCTCTCATTCTGTCATTCTAATGAATATGTCAGCAAAAAAGTTAACAATGGTTTTTTGTATTTCACGTGGCGCTAACTGCATTTCAATGTGTGTATTTATGTGTGTGTGTGAGTGTGTGTGTACCTGCGTGTGTGCACAACAATAATGATAGCTAGAAGAAGACCACACAAAGCAAATAAAATAGACGTAATCCGACTTCTCCTTTAACTTGACGTCAATTATACTCGAATTCCACGAAGAACGAAGAATAGAATAGAAATAACAAAAGAGTTGCAGTCGAAATAGACGTCCAAAAGGGTCAAGAGGTCAATTGTTTGGCAGTTAGCTGCAATTATAGCGCATACGCAGCGTGTGCTCACCTTTTGTCCAAAAGCAAACAAAGACGAAGAAAGGGAATAAAATAAATTAACAAGTTAATAAAAATGTGACACAGGACACAATGAAAAATACAAAGAGCAAGGGAATCCCTTGCCAAATAAAAAGAACTTAATGTGGACCATGCACTGAATTTTTAAATAAAAGCCGTATTGTTGGGCACCATTTTGCATAAGAAAAATAACCTTATTGAGGTAACTGACCTGTTTATTTTGAATATTTCTATCTAAAAGAAAGCTACATTTTTGGGCAATCTTCATTAGATTTCGTACCAAACTTTGGAACAAATCTTTGGGAAAGAAGCAACTTTTGAACTGGTCAAGTATCCAGTTTACTGAGCTTATAAACACTCTGCCTGCAGCAAAGCACTTCCAGTTTTAGTCTATTTTTAACGTGTGAATATCTGATAAGCCTATGAAAATAGCTAAAAATATCGCCTAAAAATGCATCTCTATATGTTACGAAAAACATGTCAAGAGTGTCGTGTTTTTTATGGTGCTGGTGCGAGTAAATCCAGAAATCAACCGAGCACAGAACTGTGTAACATCAGATGCAAAATGTCAGCGAAATGGAATCGAGTGGGCAGCCGACATCAGTCAGAACATCCAGCCCAAAACAAGCTCAAGTCAAAACTCTCTGCTCGACTGGAAAATACTCTGTAAATGGCAATAAAAGGAAAATTATGCACGCAGTAAGCCACTCTTAAGAGCAAAGTTTCTTGAACGGAAGCTTCCAATTGCATATTACACTAATACTCCCATTTTTTCAGTTTAAAGTAAGGAGTATAAAGAGCGACGTAACGTATACGCCACGTAAGCCGCAACGAGAGTCCTCCAGACTCGAGGCAACTGACGATGGCGATGGAAGTGTGAAACCGTTTACGACACGGAGGGGCGTTTTGTGAAGAACGAGGGGAGTGGGAGTGGCAGCTCAAGTGACTCGAGTCGACTCGACCAGAAGCGGATTAGCAGTGGGACTTGAGTGACTTCCCAACCAAAATAAAATAAGCAAAAAGCGAAATGTATATTTTGCTTGGGAAATGAAAACAAGCGGCCTATTGATTTTTCTTCTTTTCGTTTCTTTTTTTTTTTGTTTTTTTTTTGTTACCCAACGCGCTCAAATCAACTTCCTGACTGGCGTTGTTGTGACGTCAATGCCAAACACTACACCACAAAGCTGCTGCTGTGGGTCTGATAAGGGATGATGGGGCTGTAAGGGATCCACCTGTCAGGCAGAGAGACTAGGCCGTACGTATGTATATATATGAGTGCCCTAAGGTTTATCCCATTTTCCAGCAACTATTATAGGCACAAGAAGCTATTAGTCAATGATATGCAGGCAAACCTCCGTTTCTCAGAGAATTTGATAGCTACAGTAAGTAAATTTAGGTTGCGGTTTGCCGAATGGTAAATTAAAGCTGCTCTGTTTTGGCCGTAAAGCGAAAAGAAGCTAACAAATTTATAGGCTACTTCAAAAGAACATAGAATAATATACTGTACAACTACTCATATATATATATATATATATTATATATTACTGATAGATCAGATGATTTCTACTTATCCATATTTATAAGTAAACTTCCAGCTTGTTCTCTAGCGCCTTATAAGCCAATAAAGCCTTGGTATCATATGAAACTACTCTATTCTTTTTTTTCTGCACATTTTTCTAGCATTTTCACTTGATTTTCGCATAAAATTATGCATGCACAACACACTTTTATATATAAAAAGAATATATATTTATATACGGACTCTTTCTGGGTGTAATTTCGCCCCATTACTTTGCATTTGGTAGGTGGTAAAGGGCCGAGACCTGGGCATAATTTGATGCATATTTTCTTGTATAAATATTTACTAAAGCCTGCACTTTTGTTTATTAATTCATATACTCGTATGTATGTTAGTTTTTCTTCCCCGTCTCCCCGGTCTCTCTCTCTCTCTCTTTGCGTGTGTAAATTGACACAAAACAAACACGCACCCAGAGAAAGAGCAAGAGAAAGCATGTACTGTAATGAAGAGAGTGAGAGATAACAAATAAAAGAAATAAAGAAAATAGAAACTGAAATACGAGCAGGAATATTTGCTCAAGCTTCTCTCTTCAGACAGTGGCTGCTTATTGCTTTATTATGTTAAATAGCGCATGAAAATTATAACAAGCTGGCTGACTGCCTTTTTGCCTGCCTGCTGCCTGCCTCTGCCTGCTGTCGGCCTGCTTCAAGTGCGATACATGCCACGCCCACTTAACGCCCCCACAATAGACCTCTTCATCCAAGTTTTATGTCAACTTTTGCGACGCTTCAATAGACAAGCAAACAATGCGATGTGACTGCAATTATAAATATTTACTTTACATATTGCTGAGCAATTAGTGCAAAGAAATTGATAGCCATACTAAATAATACAAAGGTCAAGAACTTTCAACCTTTCAAAGCAGTTCACAAATTTCTCGTAGAACTTGATGAAAATTATAAAAAAATATATATTTAAGTTATTAAGGATAAGCTTAATCCAATACTTATTCTATACTAAATCGAACCATTTCTCTACTTAAGCCGGAACTGAATAAAACTCAGCTCGGCTAGAGATACTCTTCGAGTTGAGGCTTGAAATATTTCAAAAAGTATCAATAAATATGGATAAAAATTGAAAATAATTGATATTATCCGAGCAGCACTCAACTGAAGTGAATCAAAACCCGTTAAGAGCCAACGAAGCAAACAACAATTCGGCTAGTCGTAATTCCTTATAAAGAGGACCACAAAGCAAAGCTGGGATCACGAATTAAATCTATGAACACTCGTCTCCTACATTAAAAGCCGTTTCTCATTTTATAGAAATGGGGTTTATACCCCAAAATGGTGTCCCTTCTGTCTATCTCTCTCGGAGCCTTCATTCAATGAGCATCAACAACAATTGCTGGACGCAGGTGGAAAGCAGCCGCAAGTTGCCGCAGGCACGTAAAAAGGATTCATTTTAATACCACAAGTTGCCACCTGAGCAGAGAACATGAAACCCAAAATGGACAAACAGGTGAATAGGGCGGGGGCCTTATCCCTAAACCATAATAAACAAGAAGAGAGTGGCGAAGCGGAGAAGAAGAAAAACTCAAATGAAAAGGACGGGCTTCCCAAACACTTTTACATAACTTTCACTCAGTCTGAGAACTGTGGGAAATTTAATTATGCCAGCACCCGATTGCCGACTTCCCGACTTGGAAACCCTCTAAGAAAAACCCCCAGAGCATCGTTAACTGGCACACCCAAACAAACACACCAGCGCACACACAACCAGGCACACACATGCGGCTGATGGGCGACTAATTGCAAGCTTTGCTAAAATTAATTTCAAGCTTCAAATAATATTAGCCATGGGACACCAGAGTATAACCGAGCAGAGAGACACCAGGTGGAAAGAGTAGCAGAGATAGAGATATATCTCTCTATATAGCAGGGACAACGCGTCGTATACGTCATACGTCACGCAGGTGATACCGAAATAAATACATTTTGTAGGCCCCTGCAAGAGAGTCGTTCAACAAATAAATAGAGCCAGCTTAATCAAAATATAAACTGCATTTTGCAGATATTTTCAATGTTATTTGAATGAAATTTCGAAAACTCTACTTCAAAAATATTTAGCATTTATTAGACAAATAAAATAGAAAAACATTCAAAAAACATTTCCTCTGGAAATGGCAAATAAAAACCACAAACCTTGGGTTATTCTTATATTTTTTTTATCATTTCAAAAGGGAATTTCTAAAAATACTGTCCAAATTTTGTATTGATATTTAAAACTAGAAAGGAAAGGCGTTTAGAACACACACTGATCCAACTAACAAAATTTCATGAAGATATCTTAGGAAACAAGAATTTTCCATACAATAAGAAGATAGATTCACAGTCAGAAGGAAGGAGAGGCCGACGGACATCGCTAACAAAAATATATATTCTCTATGAAGTCGAAGATACCTCCTTAAAGGTTATAATAAGGTCCTATTTATGGGTAAGTACTTGATTTTAAAGAGTCCAAAAATAACAATTGATTTTAAGGTAACATGTAGAATAACCCTCGCACAATATTATTTATATTAACATGTCTGTACATGTTTGTTTGTTAGGAGTATTTCGGGATGACGTTGTCCTCCTAATTAGCTACGAGTCTCTACTCATGCTACGAAACTCAACTGCGGTACAACTGTGATTTGTCGTTTAGTGGATCGCCTCACCTTTCGGCATAATGGGTCTAATTTTAGGCAACCCCGAGAACATGGCTGAGAACATGGCCGACAACGGTTGCCCAACAGTTGCTAATCAGTGTAATTATCGTTTATGGAGCGCAAAATTATTAATAAAATTTCGTACGCTTTGTACGCTCGCTTTCAAGCGGTAGGAAGCTAGGCAACCGGATGGGGGGAACAGGCGGGGAACTGACGGCCTGTTTAATTGATTTATTGAGCCGTAATAATTGCAAATTGCTTTTAATTGTTTCTGGGCAAAGATAAAAGCGTGTTATGGATATATCACTAAATGCAATTGGATTAACATGGAAACATGGAAAATATGAAAATGCTCGAAGCGTTGGCAGGCAGCTCGACAGGCGGACAGGCAGATAGACAGAATGACAACATAATTCCAACTGGGAGAAAATGAATAACTGTGATGATTTAATAAACAGAACCTCATGGAATCGCCCCCAAAGAGAAGCGTTGGGAAAAGCGTTTTGATTGTCTGAGAAACTGAAACTCAATTTGAAAGAAATTAAACTATAAATAATGCAGGCTTTATGCACAGTTCTGACTCTCCAATATAGTTGCTGTTGCTTCAATGTTTTAGGTAGAGATTTGATTATAAATTCATTCATTTTAGAGAGCCTTAAGTAAATATACATAGAGTCCCCTACCCTTTCCGACCTTACTTAGAGCATAAAAAACAACTTGAACAATCTGAACTTGTTTTAAAACCCTATAAATAACCCTGAAGAAGTCGTAATATTGATTAAAAAGCTAAAACTAGAAACAGCTGTGCATTTCCTTAGTTAACAATATAATTGCGGCTTACACGAAAGGAAATTATGGCTTTGAATGAAGTATTTGTAAAGCATTAACGTCTGTAATTCGAGATGAATAAAGTAATTATGAAACTTATAAATAGTCTGTAATTTTTTGTAGTATTCTCTTCATAGATTTCCTATTATTGGGAACCGAAAGGAATAATCGCCATCATAATAAACTCACCTTTGTGTAGCTCTCTGTGGAACGTATATCGTTGATTGTCCAGGGCAACATGGAAGCCGAG
This sequence comes from Drosophila repletoides, assembly GCA_018150835.1. Taxonomy (NCBI): domain Eukaryota; kingdom Metazoa; phylum Arthropoda; class Insecta; order Diptera; family Drosophilidae; genus Drosophila; species Drosophila repletoides. The sequence goes on from JAECWQ010000202.1 coordinate 2,110,934, forward strand.
TAGCGGGGATCGACGGATGCACTGCCGCGATAAGTCAACGAGACGAGTCGAGTTTTCATCTTGTTGTTTGATTGATTATCTTTTAGGGTATTTACGTTCGGTGTACTTTTTTGATGCAATTTTCAATGTTAGATTTGAAAATGAAATGTTGGTAAAAGTTAATTACATTTTTAACATTTTATTTTGTTATTTTTCTTCTCTTTTTTTTTTGCAATTCACTTTCCGCTTTTTGAGTTTTTAATCGCTTTTTAATTGGTTTTTGCCTCTGCACGAAAATGTACGAAAAAAGAAGCAAAATAAAATACATTAAACTGAAATCAATATGAAATTAACATGCGACAAACGCGTTCCACTTTAGACTAACAAATGGGGATTACGAGTCAAGTCGCTAAGAGGAGAGTCATGTCAGTGTCCTGCGTATGCGTGTCCACTGGCGTAGGCAGAAACAATTATTTAAAGGGGGTTCTCTTAACTCAACTTGTCTTATGTATTTGAGGCAAACAGAATTGCTTACAATCGGAAAGAAAATCTATTTATTTATGCACGGTCTTTGTACGGCTTTATAGTATAGTAATTCTGAAGTATAAATAAATATAATAAAATTACTTCATGCATTTTTTAACAATTCCCACTCCCTGCAGTTCCCCACGCCCCCTTTCGCATCCACTGCCTGCATGAGTCACTATGCTTCAGACTAACGGCACTTTAGACTAACGGCATTTTTGCTAGTAAGGACAATGACCACCTGACGGCGCCACTTAACTGAGATATATTTATTTATTTATTTTCTTGTATTTTCATAGCATAATTTAATGCGGCTCATTAGAAGTTTGCTATTAAATATTGATTTTTTTTTTGGTATTCCGCCCCCTTTTTGCCCCCTTGAAGACTTTATTTTACTTTTGCTTCTGCTGCTTCTTGCCTTATTTTTTTCGCACGCGACTTTGCCAGAAATAGGAATGTGTGTGAGGGGGCTGGCAGAAAGGGAGGGGAAGGCAAGATGTGCCACCCCAAGCATAAAGTAACGGAACGTGTACAAGAGACAGGGGCGGGTACCGGGGCGGCGGCAGAGTCACCCCTAAAAACAAAATAAAATTGTTGTTGGAATTTTACTTTTAACATAAATATTTTTGCATTTAACTTTTCTAAGGTTTCTTTTACTTTTTTTTTGTATTTTACTTTTGTTTCTGCCTTACACACACACACACACACTCACACTCAGCGAGACGTACACAGACGAACTTGCTACATAAAATTGAGACAAGTCAAAAAACGAACCGAGACGAAAACGGAGACGCCAAGTTGCTATGAAATAACGGTGAGTACTGAACAACTAACGGTACATTTCTTGGCTCCAATGCTCCGATAACGGCACATTTCTCAGCGGCAGCACGAAAGCAGCAGAAAAAAAGTCCTTCGTCCTTCGACTGCGTCGCGCAGCGTGCAGCGCATGCGTTCTCATTTGCCGCGTGCACAATTAATTTAACCGTATTATTTTAATTATATAAAATATATTTTTCCCGTTTTCTTTGAGTCACTTTGTTTCACTTTCTTATTCACTTTTAATTTGCAACAATTGCTTATTGCGCGCCAAAGAAAAAACAAAAACTGCAAGTAAACAAATAGCTACGCGGACAACGTGCTGCCATCGACCGACCACCACAATTTATCGATGGTGCTGTGAAACAGCTGGCTGTCAAATGGCAGGCACAGCCAAGCGCAAATTCAGTGTTGCAAAACGAATTACGCACTACGTTAAAATTTAAATTTAAAAGAATTTTTGTTATTTGTAGTTCAACAAAATTAAATGGTACAGCAAACTAATAATTAAGTTTAGTTGAAATTAAAGTAATTACTCTAGCTATTACTGTTAAATTTGTAAGGAACTGTGTTCACTTGTACCAAATTGGAATATTGATACACTGCAGCTTATTAATGCAAAAATATATGAAACGTTTCTCTATTGTTATATTTGTTTTAAGTTTTAGTGGTAGTAAGCATTGCGCGGCAATAAACTTTATTATGTTAATAATGGTACTTTTTCGAAATGAAATAGTACATTTACAAATTCTTTTAAGAGTGGCAACGCTGCCTGTTGCTTCTTCTTCTTCTTATCTGGCTTATGGCCAAGAGTTGTAAGCCAAGTTTTAGCCGCATTTGTTTTCAGTTTGTGCTGAAACGCGCTGAGCAACAGGTGTGAGTAGAAAAAGAAGCGTGTGGCGTCAGCTCTGGGATCGTATAAACAGCGTGATTCGTGGGTTCGTTTTCAGTGCTTTTCTCAGGCGGTACGTGTGTTAGTGTGTGTGTGAGTGTAAATGAATAAGAAGAAGAGACTTTCACTACGGTTCAAAGCCCAAAAAGCCAAAAGCTAACATTAATTAATGCGCTTCGCACGCGTTGTCGTTGTCGTTCGTTATTTTCCAACTCCCCAAAAGACTTGTTTTAACTCTTTTTTTATTGTTGCTTATGAGTCTCTAATGCTTCCCCCCGCTCTCCTCTTCACATGATTTTTCGCATATGTTGTTTAATATTTCAAGAAATAATACAATGCGCCGTCTTTTTTCTTCGAGTGTGAGAAATAGCAGCTATAAAAAGAAAAAGAAGATGGGGATGGGGGAATAAGAAGAAGACGAAGACGAAACAGCGACTTTTTGTCGCAGACATCTCGAGCTGTGGGGTACCGTTAGTGCGCCAAGAGAGTATTTAAAGTTAATTTAAATAATGAGGAATCTGCGCTCATAATTGATTTAAGTAGCGCAACAACAACACAAAACATTTGCATAATTTTCCGTTCCACACACAAAGAAAATTTCGCTGCTGCAGCAGCAGCAGCAGCAGCAACAAGTGGCATTTGTTGTTGCACTTGCAGGCACACACACACAGCTGTACTTAAATGGACAAGTTAGCATCCACATTCCACAAAAGAACCACAACAACAAAGTGTACCAAGAAGGAAGTGGCTAAACAGAAACGGCAATCAGCAAAGAACAACAACTCCAACTGCAACTGATCTATTAGTTTGTTAGCAAATTTCAAAATAATTGCGCATTCTAGACAATTTAGCTGCAGCACAAAGCAAAAGAGAACAGCAATATTGTGCATTATTTGTAATTTGTACCAAATCACTCACACACACTCATAAATATTAAAACAGGTAGGCGCAGCTCAACGCAGCCAGCGTCGACTGCGACTGCGTGCAATTTTTCATTCACACAATTGGCGCTTTTAAAATTTAGTTTGTACTAAAGTTATCTGCAGAAAAATTATCATTTTGGAGAAATTTATTTGAGTTTAAATTTTTTAGATTTTTGGGCAAATAAAATATAACAGTTTTATGAAATTTATTGGGTAATAAAAATGAATTTTATGATTTTGTTTTGGAAAATTTAATGAATAAATAAACCCAGCAACAAAATTAATATGAATTGATCAGAATTTGATTACTTACCATAATCGGCAAAATACATTAATGAATATGTTTCATTTTGTTACACTGAATAAAGTACCAATTCTGGTGCAGCTGTACCATTTGTAGGAAGCGTACTCAATGCAGTCAGCGTCGACGGCAGCTTCGACTGCGTGCAGTTTTCATGCGCCGCCGCGACCCACACGTCCCACACACACGCACACATGCACACGCGCGCAATTGGATTTTATGTCAAGCTTCGTTGACACGACTTTTGTTGTTGTTGTTGCTGTTGCTCTTAGTGGCCCACACACACATTCATTCATATGTGCATATATGCATATGTGTGTGTATGTGTGCATATTGAACTAGTTAAATCTATAACCACTGGCCTTAATTATCATAACAATAGAAGAAGCAGCAGCAGCAGCAGACGAAGAGTAAGAAGAAGCGCGAACTAAAGAACACTAATAACCCGAAGAGTTGTGGAAGAATGTGGCCCAAAAGCGAAATAGTCACAACATAATTAGAACGAGCGAAAGGCAACAACAAAAGAGCGCGCGGTCAAATGTTGCACAGTGGAACAAAACTAAAGGTGCCAAAAAGTTTGATAACGCACCGAAAAGTAATTTACAATGCAAATCACAGTGTGACCAAACAAAATTGATATTCACTTAAAAGAGAGTGTAAAGAGAAAGAGAGAGATAAACTCTTTATTGCATATGTGTGTGTGTATGTGTGTATGTTAATTAACATTGTCTGATGTGAATGGTTTTACTATGAATATATGAAATTATTAAGTCTCATTTGTAATCTACTAGATAACTAAAAGCTTTGAGGTGATTTTTTAAAAGTTTAATATAAATATAATAAAATATAAATATAATAGTATCAATTCAGAAGAGTATAAATTAAAAAAAAATATATATATATTTTTATACATTTCCCATTAAATTAATTATCTATTATTAATATTAATTGTTTTAATAAATTTCAAATATAACTGGAAAAAGAAAAGCTTTGTATGCAAGGATGCAAAACACAGTTGGAACCCGAACCTAAGCCTGTTTAAATCGGTTCAGTTGCAGATTCTTGGGCCTATTGAACCAGACCATGAACTGGTTCAGTTCGAGTTCCTCCATACCATGAACCGAACCTAGAAAGAAAACTAACCCCTCTAACCTAAGCTACTTTTATAAAAATATTAAAATTAATTTTAATTCGCCCATCATTTAATAATTCCAAAATAATTTGATTTATTAGCCCTGTAATATGATATAGCAATGAACCAAGATTCGAATTTCGAATACCAAAACTTGGCCTGCCCAAATTTAAACTTTCCATCAGGTTCGAAGCCCCAAAGCGAACCACTTAAGTGTTAGAGGCTTTCAACCTTGGTTCTATTTATTGCTAAAGTTTAGAGTGGGAAACTTTAGAGTTTTATATTCTTGACTTTATTTTATGCTTCACAAATTGATTCTGCAGCTCAATCAAAATATTGAAATTAATATTTTTGAATAAATTACGAAAAAAAAAGATTCTATTTTGGCATTTTGTGTTTTGGGCAACCCACGTAAAGTTCCACTGAAAACAGTTATAATCCCCCGTCGACAAAGGCTGCTTCAATATTTCAAAAGAATTCATAAGCACGCGCTAACCAACACACATAAATATGTGTATATGTGTATATGTATGTGTATATCTATATTTAATTATATATGTGGAGAGACATAAGCTCACCTCTGATCTTGCCACATTCCCCGAGCGGAGCGGAGTCGAGCCGAGGCGAATGCTAATTGGAACCACTGTGCAGTGTGTGCGAGATTGCGTGTGCCGCATGAGGTGTCTTCTGTTGTGGCACCTGTTGTAAGCTCTAAGCTCTTAGCTGTAACCGGCTCGTCTCGCGTTGCGTCTTATTAGAAACAGGAAAACAAGAAAAAAAAACGATACACACACAAAAAAAACCGAAAAAAATGATAGAAGACAGTGAGAAACCGGTTAACACAACATGAAAATGAAAGAAAAACTTAATGTTAACTTTTGCAGTTTTTTTTTATTTGATTTTCTTTTGGCTTTTCTTCTTTTTCCAGTTTGACAATTCGATTTTTTGGGTGAAATCAATGCGTAGAAAGTGATATTACGCAAAGTTTTTTAAAGCCGTGGAAAAAGTGAAAACTGGCACTGGACTTTGCCAAAAAAGAAAGAAAATATCGAGTTCCAATTGGAGAATTGCGTGCAACTGTTTGCAGCGGTTCGTGCAACCGCCGATGCGTCTATTAATCCAAACGGCAACCGCAACGGGTGGCGCTGCCGCAGCTGCTCTACAGTCCCACTCCCAGTCCCACTTCCACTCTTCCCACTCCCAATACAACTACAGTAGCATGCGTGAGGACGACATCGAGCTGGCCATTAAGGTGGTAAGTTATCCAATAAGAATAATTGCACCTGTACACTGCGCGAAAAGCCTTCAAATTGTTTTGGAAAAAATTGAAGAAGCTCTCAAAGCTTCAATCTTCAACAGTTCTTCTATTTTTCTGGGTTAAGCTATTATATTTGGAATTTATACCTTTTTTTTGAGTGCACTATTATCCAGCTATGCTTGTACTGCTATTATCCGCACCTTGCCACAAGTGGCAGCTATCGGATGTGCCGTGGATAAGCGTTAAATAATAACCTCTGCCACACAGCAGCAGCTGCTTCTTATTCCAACTGGAATACAGCGAGAAGAACAATCACTGATCGTTCATCGTTTACCCAGTTGCATTTACTCGAAGAACGGTTATTTTCTTCGCTCTTTTTCCTAAAGAATTCTTAGGAATTCTAACTACAAGCTGCGATCATCAAACAAGCTGCCACTTGAACTTGAATTGCCGTCTATTTTTGGAGAATTTCTCAGCGTAGAGAGACATGGTACATCTACAGAATAGGGAGAAACTATTACTTTTTGAAATCTTCTTAAAAATATTGCTCTAAAGCAGAATAGATTGCTTATATCCTGAAGAGGGATAAAAGTCTTACTAACTATTAATTTGCCTTTAATATATTCTTTTTTCAGGTCATTGTGGGCAATGGAGGCGTTGGCAAATCCTCGATGATACAGCGCTACTGCAAGGGCATTTTCACAAAGGACTACAAGAAGACTATAGGGGTGGATTTTCTGGAGCGACAGATCGAAATTGATGGCGAAGATGTGCGCATCATGCTGTGGGATACGGCGGGACAGGAGGAATTCGATTGTATAACCAAGGCATATTATAGGGGAGCTCAAGCCTCAGTGCTGGTCTTCTCGACGACAGATCGGGCATCATTCGATGCGATCAAGGAATGGAAAAGGAAGGTGGAAAACGAATGCAATGAGATACCCACGGTTATCGTTCAGAATAAAATCGATTTGATTGAACAGGCTGTAGTGAGTGCGGATGAGGTGGAAACTCTTGCCAAGATGTTGAATTGTCGCTTGATCAGGACATCGGTGAAGGAGGATATTAATGTTGCTTCGGTGTTTCGCTATTTGGCCACTAAATGCCATCAGCTGATGACGCAAAGCTATGAGCTTGCCACAAATGGTGGCAACAGCAGTAACAATAGTCAATCACAGTCCACACATCCGCCCTACAGCCACACGCCCACAATTAGCGCCTTTAGTCCAACATTTACCAAGTCTAGCAGTGGCACCATTGTCCTGCGTCCTGCCAAAAAGTCTAGCGGTTCGACAGTGGCCAGAAAACGTAAAATTGTGCTCAAAAAATGTGGCATCTTGTGAGTGGAGTGGGAGGAGGGGGACCGAGCAGGGCGAGAGGAGAGGCATCATAGAGTTATGTTTAGCTGTTGGTAATTAATAACTGGAGCATATTTAACGCTTAATTATTTTTGAGGCCCCCAAATCAAGTTGCTGTTGCCATGTGGCAAGCCAAGCGTTGCATGCCGCAGCCAACAGCCCAGAAGCCATTCACTAGTCGTGCACACAGACTCCACAGTTATCGCATGATTTTTTTTCACAGAAAAAATGGAAAAATAGAGGGGAGTATTTGGGGGGGTGAGGGAGAGTCACTAAATAAATCAGTTAACCAAGAGTCCAAACTTCGGGAGAACCGATGTTTCCTATACCCTTTATAGTTTCACATATTCAGATTGAAATATCATAAGCTATACAAGAACTCAAAGTTTTTTAATGGATAATATTCACAAACATCAATCAATTAAACTATCGATACTATCGATAATAGACACCTTTAATTATACTTGAATCGTTGCATAAAGATTACGATAGTAATATGATATCTGACTCAAGTAATCACCCTTTTTAAGAACAACTAATCTGTAAATTAAAGCTTCTAGAAGAGTATTAAATACTTAAATTACTGAACCATCTAAAATATGGAAATATTTCCTACTATTTTAGCAGAATCTCTAAGAAAGTCTCAAGACTAATTGCCAGGGTATATAAGCAATAAACGTCTGGAAAAATAATAATAATTTATGCAGCTACTCAAATTCGAGTCTAATTAAGATAAAGATAAAAGAAATACTCATATTCAACAGACTTTTCTATATGTATTATGCCCAATTTTGTATAACGGAGACTGATGCAGCATTGCATTCAATATATGTATAATTTTATGTATGTATTTATTACTATACTCATAGATATTCCAATTAAACTAATCTATATTATAAATCACTTTTAACACGCTAGCCTAGCCAGCGCACCCAGATCCGCTCCAGACCAGATCCAGATCTTCGTGTGAAATCCTGTGCAATTTATTGCTCAACTTCATATATAATTATAAACTAATTAGAAGGCAAAATGCAATCATGTTGGACAGTGTAGCGTCTACACTTCTTATGCAAATTGTTGTTGGGAAATGATCTGCCCAAATATGCAAATATTAAGTATACTTACAGTATACTTACATAATGATATATATATATATAACACTTTACTATTTACCACTATATACTTATTATTAATTTAAGCTCATTAATATTAAACTAATAAATTATTTTTGTGCATAAATTAAATGATTGGCTGTTCCATTCAATTATTTTATGCACATTTACTAAACTAATAAATTATTTTGTATAAATTAAAGCAAAAAGTGTTTCAATTTTTAATTCATTTTTTGTAGGACAGTTTCAAAATGCAACTTTCACACGAAATGTGTAAAGCATTGAAGGAGCCATCTACAACTCTATAAGGTATATATATTCTTGATCAGAATGATATCGAAAAGAATATCTCAATTTTTGAACTAGGTGAATGAAATTTTAAGGTATCACATAGGACCAATCCGTTCAAAAATTTATTTATTTATCAAGATCGGTCTACTATATTATATAGCTCCCATAGGAAAAATCCAGGTTGCGAAGATAGCCTTCTACTAATTTTTTGAGAAAAATTCATATACAAACATTGAATAGGAAAAACTGAAAAGTTTAAGCAAATTAAGTTAGGTATTAAATTTATAGCAACATTTTATATAGAAATAGGAAAACAATTTTAATTTGTTTACAGTTTTTTTTGTTCTTTTTATTATTTGATTTTTGCTTTTACACGGTTTTTTTTATGCTTGACAATTTGTTGTTGTTACATTTTCGTTTATTTATTTTCTCATTTTAAATTTAAATTGTTTAAAGTAAAATTTTATTTGTTTTTCCTTCTTTGTGTCTATTTACAGTTGCGCTTTGATTTATTTAAGCTATTTTCCTTTTTTTTTATCTTTTTGCTTAATTCACGCAATATTTTTCATTCTATGTGTATAATTTGTATGTTTTTTTTTTTTTTGTTTTTTGTTTTTATGTGTTTTTTAGTATAAGAAAAGCCAAAAATATTCGTTTCTTATATACACAGAAAAAAAAAAACAAAAAAAAAAAAAAGAGAGTGTTAGAGCTGAGCATAGGTGTATAAGTAAGGCGGGGCTACGCCTCCTCCGATAATCCGATATATAAAAAAGAAATCTCTCAGATTATGTTTGTGTACGGGTGGGTGCGGTGTGTGTGTGTGTTGTGTGGGTGATTTTGTGTGTGTGTGTGTATATGAAAATTCCTATAAAAATATAATTTATATTGTGTATTGTATTTGTTTTTGTATTTGTTTTTGTTTTGTTAATTAATTTATTAAATTACTCGCTAGACAAAAATTAAAGTGAATTGCAAACAAATTTCTCTTGGCACTAACAAAATTTAAAGGGAAAATTTTAATAATAAATTTTAATTACGTTAAACAAAAGCTACAAATTAATTTTTGATTATTTTTATTTTTATATTATATTATTAGTGTTAATTTTTATTTTAAATAAAAATTGTGTGTGTGTTTGTTTTTTGTGTGGGACCTTTATCAAACTCATTTACAGTTGTGATACAAGATTAAACATTAATTATATGTATAGTAATTGGTAGATAGACTATATAGACATACTGTATATATATATAGAACTTTAGCCGTTAGTTTCTTAAATTTTCTTAATTCTTTCATTTTTTTATAGCTGAATTTGTAAACATTAAATTATTTAAGTATATAACTTTTGTTGTTGTTGTTGTTTTGTTGTGTCTGTGTGTGTGGGTTTCTTGTAGTTTTCTCTTGGCCTTTGCCTTTGCCTTCTCTCACTGCTGTGACAGGGAATTTCAGATTTTGGATGCTATATAAATAGTAAGAGTGTTTATAAACTAGTCTAAGTGACGACTGCTCCTGCCGGTCACTCACCCACCGCCTGGGGTGGTGGCATGGTCTGTTATAGAAATCTTTACCGCGCGAAGGCCTATAAAAGGTCGGTCTATGATGTTTTTTGTCATTATGTCGTGTGAATTGTCAAGTGAATCTTCGTATAATTATTCGCCTGACGAAAAATGGCAAAGAGAGTTCCCCAGTCAATTCCGGAAGTGCGCGTGGAAGTAGAAGAAGGAGTCAATGGGAGCGACGACGATGGTCATTCGGTGGAAATTGTGGAGAATCGTCTAGTGATGAAATCAATCGATATAACAGAAGCCCAAGATGTGTTCGCCGAATTGAATATACCTATGGAGAACAATGCGAATCGAATAGATCTGGAGAGGGATCAGCTGGGTCTGAGCAACAATACTTTAATCGTAATGATGTCCATATTGGGGATAATGGAGCTCCTTTGGGAAAAAGGAATATTTCTTCAAAAATGTATACCCTCTCTGAAAGAAGTGGAACATCATTGTATGAAAGAGAGAGACCTGTGATCGAAGAGGATTATTAAAACGATGCAGCAAGGAATATTGAACGTGTTAAAGAAGTTGAAAACGAAAGACAACGACTTGAACAAAGTTTCGTATCATTTCCATGTCGTCCACGACTGTTCCTATCACAACTATTCCAGCAGATGTGGAATTATTGAATTGTTCACAACCAATTCAGCCGTTGGAAAAAGATATGCCCGACGAGTTATAGATATCGAATTTCGGATACAACACTGGATTAATCTAGCAATCTATTTCGAGAGGGACGGACGACAGACTTGTGTATTGAACACCGCCCGGAGAAAGTGGATACCAAGTAGTGAAACTAGATGTTTACAATTTCAACCAGATTGCAAATCTGGAAAAAAAGAATTGATGGAAGGAGGCGGAATTCCGTTCAACTTTTATCTTGAATAGCCCCATAGTTCGCAAATTAATGGTCTTTTGTGCTTTTCATATAAAATCCACTAAATTTTGGCAAATATTTTTTTTTGATAAACATCGTGTAGTATTCTCCGTTTTGGAGGAACTTTAGAAAAACCTGATACGAAACTTTGCTCAAGTCGTTGTCTTTCGTTTTCCACTTCTTTAACACGTTCAATATTTCTTGTTGTATGACAGGTTCTCTCTTCGATGACAGGTCTCTCTCTTTCATACAGTGACGTTCCACTTCTTTCAGATAGAGTACATTTTTTTGAAGAAATATTGCTTTTTCCCAAAGAAGGTCCATTATCTCCAATATGAACATCATTACGATTAAAGTATTGTTGTTCTGACCCAGTTGATCCCTCTCTAGAGCTATTCGATTTGTACTGTTCTCCATACGTATATTCAATTCTGCGAACACATCTTGGGTTTCTGCTATAACGATTGGTTTCATCACTAGACGATTCTCTACAATTTGCACCGATTGACCATCATCGTCGCGCCTAGCGACTCCTTTTTCTACTTCCACGTGGACTTCCGGAATTGACTGGCGAACTCTCTTTGCCATTTTTCGTCAGGCGAATAATTATACGAAGATTCACTTGACAATTCACACGACATAATGACAAAAAACATCATACAGCCAGCTTTTATAAACCTTCGATGATGAAAATGGACTGCTGCTGTGCCGACACATACATACTCTATACATATACTATATACTATATATTATATATTATTCATTATATATTATATACTATATAGTCAATATATATATAAAAAACAACACTTGCGTTTGTCGTGCACTATTCGGAAATGGGAAAATCGGCCTCTTCTTTGCCCTCCAGCGAGCGGTACTCATCCGATTCTTCGCTAACAGCTACTGTTACTGTTGCCACAGTTGCAACAGCTGTTGTCTCCACAGTTGTTGTTGCAGTTGGTGCTGTTGTTGAGGGTACATAAATATTTATAGGGGCCTCGGGGTCCAGTTCATTGGGATTTGCATCCTCTAAGATTTTAGGTTCATATGCCACAGCTGCCTCCAACTGCTCCTCATCTTCTTCTTCCAGTTGTTGTTGTTGTTGTTGTTGTGGTGTTAGGGGTTGTGTTATTATATCAGCAGAGGCCAACAGTAGATCCAACTTGAGTTTATTTGATGCCGTTGGCTGCTCTGTTATCACAGACTGTACTTGAGTTGCTGCCATTGCCGTTGCTGCTGTCGTTGTTACTGCTGCTGCTGCTGCTGCCACTATAGCTGCTGCAGTTGTTGTTGTTGCTGCTGCTGCTGTTGTTATTGTGGTTGTCACCGTTTCTACAACGGCAGCAGCACCTAACGCCAGCAATTCGTCCTCCTCACTAACGCTAATGTAACGACAACGTTCGCTGAGCATTGAGGCAGACTCATCATCCTCCTCATTAACGCTGCTAATGCTCACAGTGCGCTCCTTAAAGCTTTGATAGACGCTGCTCCCGCTTATACTCGCACCCGTTGCTACAGATCCTTCGATTATATCCCGAACAGCAGTCGCTAGCTGGGACCGGCTAATAGGGCCGCCTGAACTCATTGCTAAAAGAGAGAAAGATTCGGTTAGTTTTCGAATCAATGGCCCTTAAACAGAATTTCCTCTCTTAGCTCCTAAGTTCTCATCGAATACTCCGATAAACGCCAAAAAGTAGGCTTTAAAATGAACACTGAATAAGATACTTATAACCCAAAAGGAGAGCTACTAATTAAATATCAATTCAGAGAGATATAACTAACTACATTGATTAAAATTGACTTAAAAGCATGGACCGTATAGATTGTAACTTATTTTTATTTATTTTTTTTCTCAATTTTTCTATAATTTTTTATTTTTTTTTCTATATTTTTCTAGAATTTTTTATATTTTTTTTTTTTCTATATTTTTCTAGAATTTTTTATTTTTTTTTTCTATATTTTTCTAGAATTTTATATTTTTTTTTTTTTTTTTTTTTTATTGTTCTAGTTGATTCGCATTATATTTTTTGATCAAAGTAGTTCCGTAAGTTGCCGACGATGCAAAAAAAATTATCTCAATTTCAGATTTTTAAAATAAAAATCAAAAAAAATTTCAGAATCTAAAAAAAGAGAAAAAAGAAAATAATAAATTTTATTAAAACGAAATTAAGTACAGTTTTTATAACTTGAAAAATTCGTATAAAATAATAAAAAATAAAACCTATTTTGGGCCCCTGCTTTAAAGTCAAAATTATTTTATTTAATGATACGAAAATAAAGTAATTATTTGACTAAAGAGATCACAATTAACAATGTACAATGTATAATTTAACATTCTTCGAGATCAGACAGACATTTTATAGGGTATAGCGGAAGAGTGTTGCCGCCTACACAACAAAGTAACCGAACTTCTCAAGCTCATCGTTCATCTCGTGACTTTTAGAGTGGCTCACACACTCACTTACATTCCAAACGCTCCCTTCGAACCGGGTTGCGCGAAGGCAACGGTGCCAGCTTGATCCGATAGAATTTAGAGCCCTTGCAGACGCGATAACGATTCTCATCCTGTGGTGTAAATTATATAATTAATATCGATAGTCATTTAAAACATAGGGATGCAAATGAATCCCAAAATAATTGTAAAATTCCTTACCTTGCGCGCCTGACAGTACTCCTTATCGACGATCCGCCCGATGGCGTAGTAGGGCAGCGGTATTTGATTCACCTCCGCTGCAGACAGTGGCGGTTCGCCTCCAACAGGGAGCAGTGCAGGCGGTGCTGGCGTCGGTGGGGCCGTCAACTGAAGGCCAGGCAAGCTATCCGCATGCACAAAGTACAGGGTAAGTGAATCCTGGACGACCATAAATTGTGCATGACGGATGCTCCACACAACAAATACCAAATCGCCCTTGGCGCAACCCTCCAGCGAAATGTGGCGATGATTAGGCGGTGCGACAGGTCCACCTCCTCCAGTGGACTTGGAACGCGTCAAAGCGCTTCCACTGGGCACATCGTAAGTGGAGCTGGAAATTATGAAAGGGTTAGTATTGCAATAAGAACTTCGGTTTCTATCTAGAATACTATTAATAGATCAACTCACTTTCTCATGGCTGCCACGCTGGACTCCATTTCCTGTCGCTTGCTTTTCTCTTGGACAAGCTCCTCCTCCAGACGACACTTGTCCCTATTCAAATAGTCAATTTTCTCCTTCAGCCAACTGTTGCCATCCTCATTGGTGAGCATCTCGAGGCGTGTTTTCAGTTGATAGCTCTCCTGGGTAAGCAGACGATTCTGTTCCCGTAGCATATCAAGCTGACGCTCCTTATCCTCCAGCATGTCCTTCAGAATGGACACATTGGCCATCACAGATTCTGAGTTCAATAGAGGCTGCAGTTGTCTGGCTCGTTCGGCCTCAACTGCTTCGTTAATGGCGCGCTCCCGCTGAGCGAGTAAGTCTTGACGCTGCTGGGCCAGCAGCTGTTCCACATCCAAGCTGGCAACACTGGCACTGCTGGTGGGCCGCTCCAGCTTCTCGAGGCTGCTATCCGAGGGCGAACGCTCCATTGTAGTCATTAGCTTGAACCGGCAACGCAACGATTCCAGTTCTGTTTTGTGCTCATGTATTAGCTGCTCTCTTGCCTGTGCCACAGCCGTTAGCTTCTCCTGCTCAAGCTTTTCACGAAGTTGCTTCAGCTCCTCTGCCTTTTCCTCGCCCAGCGCAACCTCCCGTTGGTCGGACTGCATTTGCAACAGTTGCCATTTATCCTGCAACAGTTGCAGTTCCGATTGCAGCTCTGTTTGATAGTTAGATACAAGTTCCTGGCGCAGGTTGCTCAGGTTAGAGCGAGCTAATTGAAGGCACTGCAGCGCCAGCTTGGACATACTCTGCAGTGCCTCCCGCAACCGTTCTACACTGCCCGAATTCTCATCAGTCAGTGTTCCAGCGCTCATTGTGAGCAGCTGCTCTGTTGCAGTACTTCTAGCCATGTGCTGCACTTCCAAGCTGCTGGAAGAAGTGGCAATCTCTGCCAATTGTAGCTCATCACCCAGGGATTCTCTGTGCTGCACAAAGAATTGTAGAACAGGCGTCATATCGGGCAGCTGTAACTGCTCAGCCAGCTCCGGCAGCTGTGTGGAAAGTATCTCAATATCGCCACGATTAAGCTGAGGCAGACGCGTATCAAAGCTAAGCTCCGGATGCTCTTGGGCAAAAGTGGGCGGCATATCGGCCATACCCGGAAATAATATATTCAAAAAATGTCCATCAAAAAGGGAATTAAATTGCTGCCTTCTTTGCAGCTCTTCGCTATGAATAACCTCAAAGTCCACAGAGAGACGTGTGGCCCATCGGCGAAATTCATCTGAAAAGATCTTGCGACGCACAACCTCCGTCACAGCGGCCACATAAGTTCTTGGAGCACGGTTAATCTGCTCGATGATCTTCAGATGACGTTCTGCGCGTCGCAAGCATCGCAAATTAAACAATAGACGATTATCAAATTCGCTCATGCCATTCTCAATCCAATCGATGCGGCGTAGGCGCATCTGAAGATTACGCCCCAGTTCTTCCTTGGAATTGGCTATGAGGCGACAATGTTCTCGTATTTTTATATGATTCTCTAGCATGCCCTGAAGCTGGGAACGATGCGATTCACAGAGATCGGGCAGTACGGAATTATCACGTAGATTTAAAGCACGTGCTTCATTTTGTTGGAGCGCAGTGGCCTGTTCGCGCTGATCTTGTACCATTTTCTTTATTTTATAAATGAACTCATCCAGCTTGCAGAGGCGATCGCTTAATCCTTTAATCTCCTTGACCTCTGACTGCTTGGCCTGTCCCATGATATTCAAGCCCTCCATCTTTAGTTTCTCAAAAATATCGTCAGAAAAGGTATCCAAGCCCTGGACACATTCATCGCACATTTGCTGCAATGATTCATGATTGGGGCAGGAGCTAATCCATTGCAACAGATTCAACTGAAGACTGGAAGAAGATGAATTTTCCTCTTCAGCCTGCTCCTCGCCCATTTTAGGCTTCTTGTTGGGCGAGGTGCTGCTATTGCTGTTGCTTTTCACCAGCTGCTGCTGCTGCTGTTGGTCTGTCACATCCTCCTGCAGCAGCTCATCAAAGCCATGAAAGTCTGCCTGTGCCTGTGCACGCAGTCCTGGCAAAATTGGTATCCTTTCCAGCTGTACAAGATCAGCGGCAAAGTTTTGTAACAACTCCAGAAATTTCTTTCTTTGCAGCAAATGCCGCTCAAAGGCGGTACAGATTTTATTAAAACGTTCAATGAATTCATTGGTCAAATCCTCCATATTGGCGACCACAGCTGACCAGCCCTGTTGCTGAAGATGCTGCTCATGGACGAGACGCTCGCAAATTTGCTCCTCCTTTCGAGCCAACTCACGCATATGCTGTGCCAGCTGTGCCCGATGTCGTACTGTTTCCAACACCGCTGGCAATCTGTGACTTTCTTCTACCTGCCGACGCAGTTCGGCATCCGGTACGACTATATTCTCTCCACTAGCTATCGTTGGAGCTGGTCGCTCATCTCCCTTTAGAAACATATAAATGGGATTTGTGTCAGTTCCCGCCGAATAGCAGGAGACTTGGGTTGAATGTGTCAACAATTCACCGCCGCTCACGAGGAGCACTATATTTTCAGCTGGAATTCCATGGAGTCGGTGTATGGTTTCCTTTAGATTCTCCACTGAGGACAATGCTACGGTCATGTCAAAGCTCAGCATGCGACCTATGTCCACTCGGAATACGTACAGCATCATGTGGCAGGCAGACTGACTCCTCTCCTCTTTTCTTCTATTTTTACTCCACTTCCTTCTTTTTTCTTTCTTCCTTTTGGTTTGGCAGTGCTTGTGCTTTCAAGGCTCACCGTTGCAAGCGCATGTGTGTGTGTTTCTGTTTGTTTATGTGGTTTTGTTTTGTTTCTTTCCGTTTAGTGCCGCCACCTAGCGTTGAGAGGCTGCAAAACATATGACGAAAAGACAAGCGAGAAGAAGAACGTTAGTTAACAGTAGCGCAGAGCACAGGGGGTTTAATTTGTTATCAGTAACACAAAGAAATTTGTATAATTGATATTTCAATGCACAATATTAATATTAACTATTTCAGTTTATAAAATATAATATTTCATTCCTAAATAACCAAAATAAGACTTGTACACATGGCATACAAATAATATGCTGTTAACGATCATTATTTGATAATAATCAAAGAAAGAGTTCTATTTATGCAATCAACTATTAACAAAATAATATATATTTTTTTATTGAACAGCGACCTGACATTAATCATGCATTAATTAATGATATTTGCGAGTTGCATCAGCTTTTGTCTTTACATTTATCCATTAACAGTATGTAATGTTACGTATTTACTGTAAACTTTTCGTATTCTATTATAAAGAATATTATTATTTATGATTTCTTTTTTTATTTAATGCTCTCAATTTCAATAGAATTATAAGATAGAACATTTTTAAAATTTTACAGTAACAATGCAGAGAGGAAGATCTTTTATTCTACATTAATATTTAGACGCTCTCTGTTTATTTTTTAATGGCTTTCAACGGCAATTAACAGTAACAGTCACTGTCATTGTCGCTGTTAGCAGCTAACAGCTAGCGCTAGATTAGACACAGTGGCGCTGCTGGGGGTGGGCAGCAGTTCAAATGTTAATGACTAAATACTACGCTGCTGCTAGCGTCGCTGCTCGCGTTTAAAAGTCGCAATAAATATTATTCACAATTTTTTTGTTGCTCTTATTTTGTTGTTTATTCAAGCTGAATTTTTACATTTGTTTACACTTTGTCTGGCAAACTTTGGCGCTTGTGTAGACGCTAAGCAAAGATAAGAAGCTAATATAAAAATAGCGCCGTTCTGGCTATAGATGTAAATTGCACACGCGCACAAACAAAAATAACAACATTGATTATTATTATTATCAACGCACCTTAGTTAAAAAATAACAACGTCTAGACATGCGGGCGTAACGAATACAACTGACAGCAGTTGGCGTCGCCGTCACCATCACAGCACTCACAGTCGCTGCCGACGCCGATTCCGACGCCGATACCGACGCTGACGCTGACGCCAACGCCGACGCCGACGCAAATGTTAAGAGCAACGATACACGTGTGCTGCGCTCTCGCACGATCCCTCATCAATCTGAACAGCAGAGAGCAAATGAGAGAGATAGATAGAGAGAGAGGTAGAGTTGCTGCTGGATTTACCTGCGTCTTCCTTTGTCTACCTACAAGCCATTTTTCTTTTTACCTAAGCAAATTTCATAATTTTCGGAAAGCAACGAAAACAATATTTTTCGTATGAAACGGGATCTGGTAATTTTTGTAATTTTACATTTTACAACATGTGTTACTAGAGAATTTTCCCTAATTACGGTCTTCAACAGAATTTTAAGAATCCCGATTCTGTTGCAAATTTAAATGAAATTAACAGACAGGCAGAGCGCTACTAACTAACAGCTTTAGCTTTCGATTACTCATCAATGAAATGCAAGATCGCCGCTAACTGTCCAACTGATAACAGCTTATCAACGCAATTAAGTACAAAGACCAAGCATACACACTAACATATATGTACATGCTTTTATACATTTAGACATACCTGTGACATGCAGTGTAATTAAAGCACATTAATTAAGCTGCCTCCCTGCTTAAATGAAAGATAACAGCAGACTGTCTACCCTGAACTTTGCTGGGGTCATTCAGCTTTACCATCTTACATGCTGCTAACTGATTACATTTTATGTTAATCACAACGACTACAATAACAGAAATAACAGCCGCAGAGTCGACGCCACCAACGACGACGTCAGCGTTTATCAACGTTCGGCTCTGTCGTTGCAGGAGAGCAAAAACAACAACACGAAAACACTTTCATAACCCAACGAAGAATCAGACCCAGTAGAACTTTATAAAAATTACTACCCCAACTATTAATTCTCATAGTACTAAGTTTTGCTGGCAACTAATCACTCTCTCGTCCGTTTCTACTAAAATGTTTGCCATTTAATGTAATTGAATTCGTACACATATACATACATATAAGTAAGAAATACGTACATATATATAAAAAATAGTCAATGCACAAATGAGAGCCAAAAGAAATGTTTTGCATGAAAAAGAAACGCTGTTAGGAGCACTTTTCGGCAGTTCTTCAAGTTCCACTGGGTAGGGAACGAGAACACACATAAAAGTACATATTCATTAATTAGGAATGACACATTTTGTTTATATGTAATTGAATTTAATGCGTGTTTTTGTTATTGTCCTGCTGCCGTGCAAAGTAGGTTATAAAGCGTAAATATTGTTAATATTGTTGGCAATACGTGTATACATATTTACTTATACATATATGTATATGTAAGTTAAGTAAGAAGAGGGGGGCTCGCAAAACCTCAAGGCAAAGCGAAAAAAAGTCCGATAAGCGATAGCGATGAGAAATGTTAATAAACCTTGGCTTAAGGCCGTTCAGCCAGGCAGCTGTTTTCGAACAGCTGATGCTCGATCACACCAAAGAGCATTCATAGGGAAGAGGGAGCAATTCGCTCTTTGAGTGATTTCGAAAAACTTGAGTGAAAAAAACCAGCTTTGAGTCACAGCACGTAAACACAAAACAAGAATATTCAAAAGCAATGAGTGCTTTCGCAATCGCAATGCAACAACAATCACATGCAAAATAACAGCTGTCCGACCGGGATGCAAAGCAAATCGTCAACTTTGAGCGTAAAATTTGGGAAGTTCGAATTTTTTTGTTGAGTGATTGTGCTGTGTATCTTCGCCGGTTTTTGTAGCCGAGTTCGAAAGAGCGAATTGCTCCCTCTTTATTATGAATGCTCTTTGGATCACACCACATTAACATTGCAATAACAGAGGTAAAAAAATAAAAAACAACAACACAGTACATATGGCAGCACTGGCCTATAACAACACCAACAATAACAGCTCTGTGCGTGTTTTATCTGTGTGTGTGTTTGTGTATTGTTTTGGCCTGCACTTTGTTATTTTCCATTACGTTGCATTTTGTCTAAGAACTGAGAAAATGCAGAGACACACAGAGAGACAAAACCAAAAGAAAAAAAAATGAGAATGAGCGCGCAAAATGATAGTTGCAATTACCAATGTTATAATTTCTTAAAATATGTAAATTGTTGCAATTAATTGTAATTTGGCTCAAAATGACTGAACAGACAACAATAAAAATGCATATATGTACATATGTACATATGACAATATAAATATATAATAACAGCTACAACAACTACAATAACAGAGTAAAAACAAGGGTTGCCTGACATTCAAAAAGAAAATGGCAGCAGGTGCAGAGCTGCATTGGGCTGAAGAGAGAATGGGAAAAGAGAAGGGACAGAAGAAAGGAGGGAAGAAGTTGCGGTAGATGGGGGGAGAGGGGGCTGACGGCATTGTGGGCGGCTAAAAAAGGGCGTTACTTTGTGAGTGTATTTGTGCGTATGCTTGGATCAGTTACAACTACAACTATGAGGATTAATTAAAACGATATGGCGGCTGCTGCCTGCTTGGCACTTACCTTGTAATCTTTAATCAATTTTCACAATGGCGCGCCTGTGTGTGTGTATGTGTGTGTTTTGGTTTTAATCAATTGTAAACGCGCACAAACACGAACATCAGCTGTGACCATGTGTGCCTGTGTCTGTCCCTGTGTGTGTGTCAGCATCAACAGCAGCAGCGGCAGCGACGTCAACGTCGCAGTCCAAAACAAAAGCTGCTGCTGCAGGTTCCCAGCTCCGCTCCTTCTGCGCCTTTTTCTGCTCTCTTCGCGTCGCTGTCAGCGTTAACGTCAACGTCAACGTCAGCGCCAGCGTTTTTCTTTTTCTTTTAATTATGTATTTTCTTATTTATTTTTCATCACATTCCTCTTGCCTGAACTTTCGCAGCTATTACTTCTGGGTATTAATGTTACTGTTGCTTTGCTCCCTTTTTATTAGCTATTTTTCGTTGCGTATAAAAAAATCAGATCAATGTGTTAAAGCTGCCCAAATACTCGCGCGATATGCTTAATTAATATTTAAATATGTTGCGTTTTGTTTTTGTTTTGCGTTATTTGCTTTGCTTCTCTTTTCTGTTTTCCGCTTCTTTTTTTTTTTTTTTGTTGTATATATATATATTTGTTGTTGTTGGGCTTTTTTGCTGTGTCGTTCTCCCCCTTCTTAATCTATTTCTTTGTCTATCACAATTGCGTTGTTGTTGCTGCTTTGCTGCTGCTGTTGTTGTTGCTGGCAGTTGTTTTTCGCGTCAATTTTATGCCATTTACACGCTGCGCCGTTGGGGCCTTTTCAGTTTTTATTATTATATTTATTTCACACACGCATATTGTTGTATTACTTAAATTTCTAATTAAATTAAATGGTATAAAAATGAAATAACGCACTTTCGTAGTTCCTCCTTCTTCTTCTTGTTTAATAATAACAGCAAGCATAACAGCCCCCCAAAAGCATTGACATTAGCTCAACTGTTATTAACAGTGAGCCAAATAAATACCTTAAAAAATACTGTTTCTTTTCATTTGGTAGAGCAAATGCTTGAAAATTGCACATTTCCAACAAGTTAACAGCCAAACTAATTTAAATATTGCATCCGCTAAAAGTGTTTTTTATGTTTTTTATTAAACAAGCGTATTTTTTAAGTTTTGCAACTACAATCGATAACTACAACTGTTAACGCAATAAGCCGCCACATTAATTTCCCGTGAGCATATATTTTGTTTTGCGCTCGTTTTCGCCGATAGTGTCTAAGCAGTGAAGAAAAGTGGCAAAAAGATTTTATAAAACGTTTTTTATTTCTAGGAAAACTACGTTATAAAACAATCAATCATTATTAGATTTAAGTAGTTTTTATACCGGGGTGACGATTGCGTCAGGGAAAATATACGCACAAAAGGAAAACAACGATTTGATTGAAAAATCGTCATCAGCGGTTATAGGTCAAAGGGACAGGGGATGGGGTTATGACAGAGCACACACAATATATACGTTCGCATACTTTTCATACACACAAAAAACACACACAAACACACCCATACACACACATACATATACATACACATTAACATAAATATAAACACACACACAAGCATATATAGGCATCTTCTATAAATCTAGATTTAATTTTATAAATTTTACTATTTGTATTTTTACCGTTAATTGCCTTGTATACTCTTACTAAAAAATACACCCAAAAAAATATCGAAATATCGTAAAAATGATCAACATTCAGACTATAGAAAATGTTGCGGACTGCAGCCCCCTCTACTTGCCGCACAGCTTGTACCTCAAGCCTCTGGCAAAAATGCAAATTTCAGTTGCACTGCCCGAAAAAATTAAAACTGGAAAATCGCTTTCAAATCTCGAGATAATGGAAAAACTGAGTGCCGAACTCAAACCGGATAAATTTCTAGTGCTTAAAGTAAGTCTTACACTACCTTAAAATTAGTTGAATATCAATAATTAAAGCATTTTAAATCTCTTTTGAATCGTACCCCCCCAAAATTGTAGACATTTGTACAAATATTATAATTCATATGGAATTACAATAGTTTAAGCCAGTTTCAAGCATCTAAAAGAAAATTTGTAATCCTCAGGTCTCCAAAAGCACCGTGAATTATATACGCTTTGAAGCGGAGCTGGAAGAGCGCAAACGCTTGCGTTTGGCCATAGAACGTCTGGACGGGATAACATTACGTCTGTCCGGATTCAATGATGCCACATTTCGGGTGCGTTGCACGGAATCAAAGGATGAGTTTCCCACACGCCACGACTGGGACTCATACTTTCGGGATGCACGCAATATGGATGAAATGAAGGCGGGCGAGAGGCCAGATACTATACATCTCACCCATTTGCCCATACGCTGGTTCTGTCCGCGTCACGCCGAGCACGATGATCAGGTGAAGCCCAGCGAGAGCATATTCAAGCGTATCTTTGAGAAATTCGGAAGAGTTCGTGCCGTTGATATACCCATTTGTGATCTCTACAGAAAGAGTATGCAATCGGATATTAACGGTATGCGTACCTTTAGCTTCGAGCAGGATGTCCTCTTTGAGGCGTAAGTTATACCAAATTTAATATTCAATGGTTATTCTAATCAATACAATATTTTCAGCTATGTACAATTCGAGGAGTACTCGAGTTTTGTACGTGCCATGGATGAGTTTCGCGGTTGCAAGCTGGTACGAAAATTTGTGGATAAAACGCAGGCCATCAACATCAACGTGAACTTCGACAAACTAAAACATCTAAGCGATTCACATCTGCAGCGTCGTGAGAGGATGAGGAAACGCTGTATTGCCAAGGCCCAGGCAGAGGATGAAGAGCGCGAACGAGAAAAGAAGAAACAGGCCGAGCAACTGGAACTCGAAAGGTTTGACCTGTCGTTTATTTGGGTATGCAGAAACTGAAACTGAAACCGATTATAAGCGATTATAGCGATGAGATTACTCTAAATCTCTTTGAAAAGAGCTTTCGTAAATACAACTAATCCGGTCCTTTCCATTTGGAAAATACTTTCTTAGAAAAACAGGATTTGTGATCTTTTGTAAAGAGTAATGTCCAGGATGTAAGGTTAACGCTTTTATAGGATTTCTAGTATCAATGCTTCCAATATATTAAAAACTATATGAAGCTCAATCGGACTTTTCTGGTTTCATTTTCTGCTCAATTTTTTATTGATCTTTATATATATATTTATAAATGTAGTTGGCTTTTAATGCCAAATGTGGCGAGTTACACAGTTTTCTGCCTCTTCTAGACGAAACAGTAAAAAAATTCTTAACAAAATAAAAATACAAACAAAAACAAAACACAAAAATATGCGCAAAATTGCAAAAAAATTACAGGCAAAAACAAGAGCAATTGAAAATAGCCGAATTGGAGAAACAACGCGAGCGCGAAGAGAAACGTAAAGAAAAGCATATGAAAAAGATACAGGAGCGCGGCCAAGTGGAGATCTCACAAAAGATTCGCCTCGAGGAGCGCAAATTGACGATAGCCCAAAGAAAACTGGAGAGCATACGCATCCTCGAGCAGGTCTTCGAGCGGATTCAGGTAAGACAATATTTCTTTCTTTCCGTTGCTAACCCAGTTCCAGAGAAGTAAGTAATAAGTTTTTTATTTTATTTTGTAGCTAAAAAAAAAGGAAAAATCACATCGTGGCCCGGATAATTCTAAGGATTTGCAGCGTGGTCGCCTTGTGGAAAAATACAAATCTGCCACAGAGAAATTGGTCTGTGATCAGCGCAAAATTGTGCAAGAAATCAAAAGTAATACTCCGCTTTTGGGTCTGCTCAAAAGCAAGTCTAAAAATCAATCTGGAGCAGCTGCTGGCAGCAGTGAGGACGAGGATGAGACAACGACGGACAGCAAGAAACATAAACTGAATGGTAATATAGTGCAAGCTGGAACAACTGAAGCCGGTGCTGCTTCGAATGCAGCCCTTAATCCCTTCAAAGCTGTAACCGCGGCATTAGCCGCTGGCGCAATACCCGGAGCAAATGCTGCTGGCTATAGCGCAGAGGCGGCCACTGAATGGATGCAATCCCTGTCTATGATTGGATACGGCATGGCCCCTGTCTTTCCTGGTGCAGCAGCTTTATATCGTGCTCCGGCTCCACCACCGTTTCCCGTCTCCAGTAATTACCGAGGCTTTGCGCCGCGTCCTCGTGGTCGTGGGCGTGGCAGAGGCTTCAGGGGCAATCGCTCGAACTACGATGGGCACTCGTCATCTTACTATAACCCGAAGCATTACGATGGTGATCGCTATGATGACGACCATGGCGATGGCTACTATCATAAGTCCTCCCGCGGCAGGTGAGCCTTATTTTTTTAAATACTAATTGATCATAAGACTTCTAAATATTCACTGATAAATGAAAGCAACTTTAAGTGTGATTAACTAACACATTGCTAACCCTTTACTTTCTCCATTTTCAGAAATCGTTCGAGATCCAGTTCGTATTCCCGCAGTCGCAGTCGTTCACGCGGTCGTCGGTAAGTAATGGATTACTTAAACATAACCTCAGTGCTTATATCAATTGATGTGTAGTCTAATCTGTCGTTCTAGGCGTTCGCATTCGCGCAGTCGGAGCCGTAGTCGTTCAAACTATCGAAAATCATCGTACTCATCGCGATCCAGGTAATTAGAATTGTTTGATAAATATTTATTTTATATTCAAATAATTATATTTCATACACTTTTCTACAGACGCAGTCACAGTTACTCGCGTTCGCGTTCGCGCAGTCGCAGCAAAACGCCGGCGCAGCGCAAGAACCGTAAATTGGCCTCGACACGACGCTCACGCAGCACTAGCTACTCACGTTCTCGCTCCCACTCCCACTCACGCACACGCCCCAAACGGTCCAACTCGCGTCGTGAGCGTCGCAGTCGCAGTCGCAATCGCAGTCGTAGCCGCAGTCACAGCTCATCGAAACGCGTTGTGCTAGAGGCTGATAAACTGGTCGCATCCGCTGAGCAAATACAGCGCACCATAGAGCAGCATACAAAGGATCGCCTGCGCGAGGAGATGCGCGAAATCAAGGAAAACTTTCGTCATCAGTCTAAAAGTGAACTGGAAGCGAATTCGGCTTCGATGGATGCCAAGCGGCTGTCGGAGTCAAAGGATGTACACGATGATGCTGGAGAAACACGTGACAAACAAGAGAGCAGCAGCAAGCGAAGTAGTCGCCGGAATTCTCTGGCAGCATAGCATAAATCATTTAATAATTTAATTTAACATTTCATAATTGACAATTCAAAATAAAACATTTGAGTTCGATACAAATTTAATTAAATAGAATTAAGAATTGGCTACCTCCAAAAGTATCGAATAAAAGATTGCAATTTTTTTAAAAAAGCAAAAACCTAAACAGAAAAATAGTTAAAAAATAATTAAAATTCTTCGTTAAGTTGAAAAACTGCACGGTACTTATTAAAGGTCAATTTTCTCAGCAAGACTATCGAAAATGTTATCGTTTCCCTGTGTGCGATGCCCAGAAACCCAAACTGCATCGTTTATTTTGTTTGATTTATGAATCTTAGAGCATTAATTCTAAGCAAATTGATTATCTTTCGTTAAATTTGATTAGCCGTTAAATTGTGGCGGCCGGCCAATAGCTCACACACTTGCAAGTGTGCGTTATCGTTATCGTGTTCAGATGTTATCACTACCGCCCGGGCAAAACCAACAAGCATAAATACAAAACTGCAGTTACATTTTTTACAATAGTGTTGTGTTCTCTTTCAGTATTACTAAAAATAATATACATTATTGTGTGTTTAAGCATAAAATGGATTTGTGGACATCATCGCAAGGCCAAGTAGGTAGTTTGCATGCTATGTTTACAAAACGATTGTTCAGAATGTGTGTGTGTGTGTTAATGTTTTTGTAATCGTGTGAGTGCGCGTGTGTGAATTAGAAGCGCCTGTTGTTGTTGCGGCCACGGTTACGCCCACCTCCACCACCGCCTCCTCCTCCACCTCCGCTATTGTTGCCACGCCTACGCCGCTGCCCACTGTTGTTATTGTTGTTGCTCTTTTGGAATTGTTCTCGGTCCCGCTCATTGTAGCCATCGTTGTTGGTATTATTATTGTTGTTGTAGCCATTCTGATTGGACATACCACCAGGTGGGCCTCCACCACCACCGCCCCCACCATTGCCATAGTTTGACCAGGGCGCATTGTTAGCCCAAGGATTGGGACGATTTGATTCCTCTCTCGAAGCCTGATCCATGGGTGAACCGCTGCCATAATTTGCGGGTTCATCTATAAATTCCGTTTTGGGCTGTTGCGCCTTCACAGTCAGCAGGGAAGGCAAAAATGGTTTCTTGAGCAGCAACATTTCTCGCACACAAACCAGCTGTGCATTATGCTGGCGCGGCTCAAAGCGTGATTTCTTGAGCGGCGGCGACACTTCGCCGCGTGACTGCAACTGGGTCTGTGTCTCGAGCGTGGGCGAGAGCGAACGGGAGCGTTCTCTTTCCCGCTCTCGCATAGGCACCACATCTCGTAGCTCCTCCAGTTTACCAGAATCAATGTACTTGTTCAGATAATCCGAACCCTGCCTTATTGCGCCCATTAAACGGGAATCTGGATGAACGCGTATAAACCTGCCATAGGCAAAAACACCCACAATTGTATGGGGATCGAGTCCGTTGAGCATGCCGCTGGCTAAAATACCCTCCAGAGTGTTCTCGCTAATCTGTTGATGCGTTAAGCCGTTGCTGGAGTCTTTTGACTCACGCGCTGCCAGCTCTTCGTGTATGCTTAGCACGCTCGGATCATCAGCACGGCGTGGACCTGCCCATTGCACCTGGAAATTCCTGGGAATGGGCTTACTATACGGCACCTTCTTTTCCCTATCCCGATCGTTGGCTGATCTGCTGCCCGCATCTAGATCCAGGCCGGGTATAAAGCCCTTATCCGCTGTCAGACTTTCTGTAAACTCTACTTTGTCTTCGGGTCCCATACCAGGTATTATAGCATCATCTGAAAAAGAGTTTATATGTGTATCAAGACTAAAAAGTGGTCAATTTGGGAGATACTCTGTACCCAGTTCCAAAGATTTACTTTGGAGTCTTTTGGTACAGAATATATAAATCGATATTTCTAGACTGTTTCATACCATATTCACACTCATCCAGTGCCGCTAGACTAGCAGGGAGCGTATTTAGATTATATTTATCTCTCATCAGATCTCCGGGTCGATTGCGTGTCCAAAATTTAATAGTATGATCGTTGGATCCAGAGCACAGTATGTGCCCTAGAGGATGCCAGGCGAGTGTCCATACAATGCTGTCATGCGCTGTCTCCACACAACCAATCTCCTTGTCCGTTCTAAAAGAAATTAAAAATTTAATTAGCTGTTGCTTTTCAAATCGGTAAACGAATCGTTTCCAAACATACCCAACATTCCAGAAGAGTATTGAGCCATCGGATCCGCCCGAGCAGAAGAGACCCTCATGTACGGGATGCCAGGATACGGAGCTGGCCTCCTTTTTATGGCCGCGAAAAACTTGAACCTCCTCGCGCAGATTGCGTATATCAAAGAGCTTGAGCAGATGATCTCTTGACGCTGTCACCAGCCAATTTCCATTATCATTCCATTTCAAGTCCATAACCGTCGACTTGTGTGCGTGACTAGAGAATTCAGTTAGAAAATATTTAATATTAGAGCAGGGATAATAATCGGATAGAATCCAACGAAATTACTTACAGCGTGGCTAACGCTATGCCGCTCTTGGGATCCCAGATTTTGATGGGCTGTTGATTATCTTTGCTGCCGCTAACAATCATCGCCTTCTGGGGATGCCAATGTACGCATTTAACATCCGCGCCGTGACCTGCGGTTTAGAAATGAATTATAATTTTTGGTGGATCTACTGGATTAGTCTGTGAGTTTACTTACCACGTAGCACGCGCTCTTCTTGGCAGCGCATAAAGTCCCAAATTCGCAAGGTTCCATCGTCGCTGCCGCTCACGAATTTGCTATCCGTCGGACTGAAACTAGATTTTGTCGTGGAGGTTTGATTCGCATTCGACAGATACATCGATACAGTTAGAAAATTAAAAGAAAACACAAATACAATATGTTTGTGTGTGTGTAAGCGTAGAGGAAGAAGAAAGAATCTAAAACCCATTCACTATATGTCGGCCCCTAGCGTATCCTTAATACCCTTGCAGTGGGAAGTCGAATGTATCTTTTTTTTTATATGTATTACAGATCGATTTTTATCGAACTACGCTTTTATGCCTATTTTATTCTTATTCAGATAGAAGTTTAGTATTTTTATTATTGGAATAACTGTCTAAAATTAGGAACACAAATTTATAGTAAGAAAAGAATTGAACTATAGGGGAATGTTCCCAGCTTATAAAGATGTCTTTATACATTCTCTAGAAAGTTTTATTAAAAGCGATTTATACAGTACATCCAAAGATATAATACTAAAACTCACCAAATACAAGTTGTATAATACATTAAAATTACATAGTCAACATTTTGCAAGGGTATTAAAAGCATCGGCTTGCCGAAGAGTTTTCTGTCGACGCTTAGTGAATCGGGCCCAAGTCAGTCACTCTTCTGATGCGACTCTTCTCTCGCTTTCCTCTCCATTTTCCCCGCAGCAGTGGCAGTAGCAGGCGTCAAAGAAAACACTCGAACCCCCGAATTTGAGCATAAAAATTGTTGCTTTTAGAATTTTATTGAGTTATTTCTTGCGCAAAATAAAATTGTGTAAATGGTTTTCTTTTTGCCTTTATTTAAAATTTCAAAAATTTATTCAATTGGATTTCGATTTTTTACACAGTCTTTTTTAATTGTGTTAAGCCTAGAAATCACAGTAGTTAAATACATGCTTAGACTGGTATTTAAGGGGTATTTTTTTGTTTGGGTTGTTTATATTTAAGGTCTTGACTAGAGGAAAACTTTTTGAAAAATACTTTCCAACTATATAGAGGAGAATCGTGATACCTGAGACACCTGGCATGTTGCTCAAGTAACGGCTTTATTAAAGTATTGCAACAGCCCCCGAGCGAGTTAGAAACACACAAAAGATCAAAGAAAAACGCAAAAAAAAAAAAAAAAAAAGATGATGAAACGATGCGAAATACTTTAAAAGATTTTCATGCTATACTGCGCAACTGTAAAAGAACTAATCGCGGGTGGTTCGGTGGAGACCTCATACTTGCAACGGCAACGGCGGCTGCGAAATGGTAAATACAATTTATAATTACAATCATTATGATATACCTTATTCCCCTAATCGCCTCCTTGTGTGCCTGATACATCTTCACATTATTCATGTTCGATTGCCAGTATTTTACGTATCCTCCGTGATCTCCCGTTACCATCCAGCTGTCATTATGCGACCAGACCATTGTTCTCACCGAGATATCATGTGCCTAATATTTATAGAGTAATTAATTAGTTCAATAATTAGTTTAACTAGTTTTCATGACTGCAAGCCCGAACCAGTTCGGTTTTTGAAGCCATTGTTTATCAAAGCACCTGTAGTATAGTCTCAAAATTAAACGTGAGCCCATTCCAGAGAGTAAACTCGCCGGAACTTGCGCCCGTTACGAGTCGTCTGCCCTCCGGCGTCCAGGCGAGCGTGAAAATGGGACACCTCATTTTATTTGTGGCAGTTTTAACAAATCGCGTTGTTATCGCATTTGCTGGATTATCCAGATAACTGGACGGTGGTAGCATTTGTGGCACATAAATGCTGTCCGGTTGTACGGCAAGCCTATCCCGATAGTCCCTTTGCCAGAGACGTGCCTAGTGTGGGGTAAAAGTAAAAAAAAACAGTTAAGTTTGCGATGAATTTCATACTGAGGTTGGTTACTGAACTCACCTCTAGAGCTTTGATTATGGACGAATTATAATCGACCGTTTTACGCATGACGCTCTTTCTTAGACGCTTGCCATCAAAATCATCCTGAGACATGCCAAAGGGACGCTGAAATCCACCAGGCATAAAGGGCTTAAAATGATTATAGCCCTGTTTTCCGGCTCCATGATGCGGATGATAGTGTCTATAATGCTGCCCGCCCATTGAGGGTGGTGGCATTGAGGTAAAGTTTGTGGCCAGCGCCGAGGGCGCTGTTAAAAGCTGTGGAGGGGGCTGTGATACGTCCATTGCTTCTGAGTTAATTGACCTCCTTTATGTTTGTTTATTGCTTCTTTCGGTATCTGCACTTTTCTTGCTCAATTTCTAGTGGAATGAAAATTGTATTAAAAACTTTTGCTGAACCAGTTCTCAAGTCCGATAACGATAACATTTGTTGTAGCATTTATGCTGGCTGCGATTTGCAAATTATTTAAGCGTATTTTAAAAACAATTAAAGAATTTGCTTGGCCTTTAGTTCTGCTTCTGCAGCCCTACAAGCATTTAAACAAATTGAAATTGAAATAAATCAATTTTAATTTGCTTAGAATTGAAAGAAAAAAGTACACACTACACACTGTACTCCCTGAGCCCAGACAGACGAAAGTGAAACGTGTGTACTTTATTTTGCCTTTCACTAAAATCAATGTTGATCAACTTTTTCCTTGATTTCTTCAACTTACCTACCGTTCTAGACTTTAGACATCTTGGTTACCAACTACTTGCATTATTTATTAATTTGTATAACTTTATTTATAGTTAATTCGTTGGTCGCGTGTATACGAGTTGTGCTAAATCGTTCGGCACAAGTTCAGTCAATGAAACGAACTAGTTCATTCCGCTTAACAGCGCAGTAACATAGCGTGTTAGCTGCTATCGATAAAATAAGTCGTGAATCGATAAAAATGTAGTGCGCATATCTACTCATTGAAGTTGGCGGCAGTTTAATGTGAATTGCGCGATTTTCATGGTTATATTTAATAAGAAGTGGAATTTATTATATTAAGTGTTATTTCCAGCAAAATTACAAGAAAAATTTGTATTGTTGCAATAGGAGAATTTCGCGCGCGCTCTTAATAACATAACAGCAAAATGTTAAGTGTTGTTGTACGCATTTGCGCACATTTCAAACTGAAAAGCTGTAAAATGGGAGCCAACAACTTTTATATTCAACTGCGCTTGCGGTCTGCGTGTTCAGTAGGCCGTCGTTCGTGCTTGAGTTCAGACTTGCGTTCAGTTGAGTTGAGTTTGTGCGATAAATATAAATATATTATTGGCCGTTAAATTCGAATCACTGTGTGGAGCGCTGTGTAAATTTGTTTATTTAAAATAATTAAATTAATAATAATTGTGCTTTGTTTCCAATTGAACATGAAAATATAATATCCAATTTATCTTTGACAGTTAAACAGCGACTCGTTACCGTTAACGTTAAAAAGAAGAAAGAAAAACAAACCAAAAGTCAATATTGTTGAAACGGTTAACATGCAAACAGTCATTAAGTAAGTTGTTGTCTTTTCTTACATATGTATACACCCTACACTTCGCTTTTGTATCTCTGTACTTGCATATACCCTACAAACTACAGAAATGTTTGTCCAGGGTATTACAAAAACAAGCCGAACTTAAAGTCGAAATTCCTGATTAGATTTTTTAATAGGGAAGTTTGACTGTACATGAATTATGTACTGCTGCAGTTTCACTCACACATTCCCACTTCCAGCTCCCTGTCCCCCATTCCCCTTTGAATTTACAATATTTGTGGGCGCTTCGTAAAAAAGAAAGTTGCGCATGTTTATTAAAAACACGTTCCGGGTAGTTCGATTTGGGATTAAGAAAGAAGAAAAAAAAAAGATCAAATAAGAAAAAAGCTGTGCCCGGCCCAGTTGCCTTCTTTTCTACTTACCATGTATACCCTTGCAGTAGGTATTATACTTTTGTCATTAAATCTGTAATGAATTGTAGGAGGATGAGCAATGTCTGTCCATCAGTTTTTGGGCTAGCTGAGTGAACGGATCAACGGAACGGACAACTATAACATATAGCTGCCATATGAAGAATCGGTTCAAAAGTTGTTATACCTAAATCGTTTTTGTTTCTCAAGGTATCTCGGTGAAACTAAGGGTATGAAAGGGTATATAATCTTCGGCTCACCGAAGACCACTTTTTCTTTCTAGCTTTTTTTGGGGGGGGTTTCGGTTTCTCCGCTGTTGACTAGCAAAAAAATCTATTTTAATTAGCATCTTCTGCTGGCGTGGTTCAGCATTTCAGTATTTATTATCATTAATTAGTTAAATATATTTTAATTAATTGATTTTGTATAAATTTGGTAAGCTGCGAAAACAAAACAATTTACAAATCTTCATAAATTCAAGTGGAATATTTTTTTGAAAATCTATTTATAAAGTAGAGTTCGAGGCAATAATTCAATTGCTTATTTTTTCATCATTTACTTTAAAGAGTATTATTCATTCTTGGACAGCCCCTTTTTTTGTTAACTTTTTTTTGTTATTCTACTTTTAACTGCTGTTTTTTCTTGTTGCATGTTATTTATACCCTTGCGTGGGGTATTATAATTTTTTCACATATTGTGTAAGGCTGATATACAAAATAAATCAGTGCCTTCTGTTAGGGTATGTAAGCTTCGGCGCGTTTCCTGACCGGTGATTATATACATTTATTTACACAACCTGTGTTCAATTATAATTTTTTGTATTTTATTGCACAATGCCAAAAGCCTGAGATTATTTTTTATGATTCGTTGGATATATAAATGTATATTCAGAAAGTTCTCACGTTCCTTTGCGTACGCGTAACTCTCGTACTTTTCACATGATTATTTAAAAAAAAAGTAGTTTTCTTATATTATTTTCAAAAATATTTGTTAGCTTATCATTGTTTTTAATAGCTTTTTAATAATAATAATTTTATTTGCTACTGAAGCTCTACTTCCTCTTGTTTTGGCCATTGTTAAAACTATATCTCCAACTGGTAGCTCAAATTATATATTTAAGACTTGCTCCTTCAAGTTACTTCAGAATTTGGCTGGCCTGGAAGAACAAGCTTCCTTTACAGGGTATTTGATAGTCAATATATATAGAATATTTCTGTATAGTAACAGAAAATATGTATTTAGCATATGTCTGCAAAACATTTGCCGCTTTGTTTCTATGTTTTTATTAATATTGAGACGAATGACATTTGGCTGGCATTGGCTCTGCTTTTTGACCATACCCATATATTGGCTAGTTTGTTTATATGCTTTATTTATTTATACGTTTTTTTTTCTCATATATTTAAAAGGCAAATAAACGTTGCACAATAAAAGCCTTTGTGGGAGCCCCGAAAAAAGATCGCACCTAAGGCGGCTTACCGGTTTTTCAACTTTGACTAATTCTGAAAGTTTGAGTGTTTGTTTTATTTGTTTCGTTTAAGCGGTATTTAGGCCAAACTAAAACATTAAGAAATCCGCTAAGAACTAAAGTTTAACTCAAGTCTTGGGTCTTTATTGTTGTTGTTAATGTTGTGGCAGTGGCCACTGACCACGTTAAGGTCTGCGTGCATTTAATTATGCAATTTGAGCAAATAAGCAACTGCAACTCCAATTATGGTCAGCCATTTGGCCATGCGACTGCGTTTTCTTTGCGTTTTCTTTTTTTTTGTTGCTCGTTTTTAAATTTTTAATATACTCATATACCATCTACCATCTACAGCCGAAGGTAAAGCTTGCGGTTGCACCCAGCCACGCCCCCAAGGCCCCCCCTCTATACCTTATAAGCAATACATTTTTTCAGGTCTATTGTAATCCAAATTCAGCTCAAAGCCTTTTGTACTTGATTATAGCATAGCTTAGCCCTTTTTTGGTTCGTTCTGGCCAACAATCTAGTACGCAATGTTTACACAGTCGTCTACCAAATTAATTAACTTCCCGAGTTACAATTATAATGATCACTTTCACACATTTGCACTAATTGTCGGGCTATAAATCTGCTATAAAGTGTAAACAAAAAAGTTTTCGCCGACTTTGTTTTCTCCATTTTTGTGAGGTTATCGCGCCATCACCTTGACCGATAAAATTTTGAAACTTCAGCCAGAGATTGGACCTCCAAAAAGATATATATTCATTTCCATCAGTACTTATTTTGGGGGGAATAATGAGCTCATATACTACGTTTTTAAGAGGTATTCGTAATATTAAGATGATTAATTATCATATTTAACTGAATAATATTTGTGTAACCATTCAAGTTTTTTATATAGTATATCTTGTTTGATTTAAGGTTTAGGGAAGTACGTCAATAGAACTCATACATTGTTCTACACCATTTAGAAATTAGTCAATAGTCGCAAATGAGTAATATTTAACAATTACTAAGTAATTCTCTTGTAAACAATTTAGAGAAGAAAACAAGAAGGTTTAGGCCAAGTCATTAATTCATTTACTTTAACTTTTGATGAATCAGAAAATCGAGCTGATTCTTTTGATAAACAGAAAGCACAAAAAAAGATTTAAAGCTCACGTGATGTTGTTTTGATCATAAAATTCTCCAAAAAAAAAATAACATTCCTCAGTTGTTTTGTTCCATCAGGTGCAGTGCTTCCTTATGTGGAGAGCACATAAATCATTGAAAATCAGGCCAAAATAAATGCCAAAATGTCTTGCCCTTAACATGATTCGTAATTGCAAGAAATTTTGGAGCGTGTAGCGCACGTAATAGGCCCGGTCTTTGACTTCTTTGGCTTAAACGGCTTTATTACTCACTCGCAAAACAAAGATGAAGAAAATAAAAAAACTCTGAGTGTAATGCGGGGCATTTGTCAAGCCTGTGATTGATGATGTTAAAGCTCGACTCAGGTTCCAGTAATTCTTTTATTGTAGAAAATTACGTGTACTCGTTTGGGTTTATTTTATATAATTGAGATGATTTGATTTGATGCTACCAAAGAGGATCTGGATGGGATTCGAACTGGAACCGGGAAGCGCAGAGCAGAGCCGAGCAGAGCTTTGTACGTGCCAGTCAGAACTTTAATTCGGGCACGCGCCAAGTTCAAATAATTGTTACTTATGTAAGAAAGCTTTTTGTTAATCTCAATCTCAACATTGTTGTTTTTATGAGAACTTTATAATATAGTCCCATTGAACTTGGCTTCCAAATGAGTGGGAATGTTGAATTTCGGTATGCGTAGTCTAAATTTAGATTATATAGCTTTACCAGCTCGTGGGGATGCGTTCCTGTTGCCTAGACTGTTCTGGTGACTCAGCAACTAACTCCTTCTGGCCACTAGACAAAGATTAGTCTTACGCCTTTGAGGTATAATTCTTTGTACAGATATACCAATTTATACCAGTGAGATAGTACTCAAAGTAAGTTTTTCTAAAAGCAATTCATTAAGGCTAAGATCTGGATATATAGTTTCACTAATTTTCCAAATTTTTAATTGATTTTTCACGTACTTTGTAAGGCGAACTTGGCCTCTCAAGCAATTTGTATTTGTAGTAAAAATAATTTCCCTTATGAGCTCATTCATTGAAGGTAACCTTAGTATTGTTAGTCGCTTTTTTTGTGCCCATTGAACTTGGCTTCTTGGGCAATTGGAGTTTTGAAAATTAGTATGTAAAGTATAAATAGCTTCCCTTAGAAGCTGAAACATTGAAATTAACATTATTTTAATGTATACTCATTGTTAGTCGCATTTTTCTCCTCCAATAACACGCACAAGTTTCAAGTTTCAAGTTTCAGCTGATATAATACAATGTACTCGTATTTTGAGGTCAGTTTTCAAGTTGAAAATTTCGCTGGCCTTTTGTTGTAGACACTGCTAAATGCTGGTTGCATATTTAATCATGTAGCCTGCTATTTGGGTTCGGAATTGGGAATATAATTGCCAATAATATTAAACTCAACCCAAATATTATTCATGCTTTTTTTTTTCCATTTCGTTAGCATGCGAAACGCAACGCGTAGAGAGATACTCGTAAACCCAATGAAAAGCTTTTGCTCAGACATTTTGACATATGGCAACCTTGGCTGGCGTCTAGGTTTTATCAGTTTTTTTTTTTTTTAATTTTATTTAAGCTTTTTTTTAGTATTTGGCAAGAGTGCAATATTACCGTTATTTATGAGAGCGCAACGCTGCAACTGCGGCAACTGTACCCGCAGCAATTTTCAGTTTTCATTTTTCATTGGGTTTCCGCTGCTGGCTTTTCCTGCCCACCTGACTGACTGCCTATATAAAGGTAGCAAATTAACTGCCACAACTTCCTGCCACGCCCCTTGCCCCTGCACCACCCGCCCCCCTTCACCCCAGGCCGACAATTGCATTGTCGCTGATTTTTTTCCTGTTTGCAAATTGCGCGCGTCCTGTTGATAAATAGATTTCAAAGCCAGCCTCTCTCTTTGCTCTCCAACAGCCAACAGCCCTTTGAAGCACGCTCCTCGGCTCTAGACTTAAGGCCAAGATCAATAAATATATGCTAGTATTAGAGGCAAGTTCAAGTTGAAGCAAACCGGGAGAGAAAGTCGTTGATAATTTATTTAAATCTTATTTCTAGTCAAATCAGGGGAAACTTTACTCTAGTGAAAGAATAGGCGACTATTAAATATTAAATAGCATCGAGAAAACCTAACAAAATTCTGCAACATTTTTTTTTTATAGCCTAGCGAAAGTGAATTTTAATATTGGTAAAAAAAAAGGTTTTGGCTAATTTACAGAGTATACGAATATCTTTCGAAAAAGTTCGTATATTTGGTTTGAATTGGTTCGATTTAAAGTCGGTTTAAATTCTCAGTTTCTATGTTAGCCTAAAACTAGAATGCCAATGAAACTTGGTACAAATTTTTCTAATAATACTATGAGATTTGGGTATATGTAAATACCCTATAACCACTTACCACCACGTTGTATGAAATTAACTATATTGGGCTATAACTTCCTTATAAAAGATCGGTATAAAAAGTAAATTTTTTATACCAGAGGGTATTATTGAAGGAGCCATCTCCGACCCCATAAAGTATATATATTATTGATCAGAACGACGAGACGATTTAATATAGCCATGTTCGTCTGTTTATATGCAAACTAGTCCCTCAGTTTTTGAGCTAGGTGAATAAAATTTGGTATGGAGCCTTCTTTTTGTTGGAGCTGGAAACTATATCATAGAGGGGACCTAGGAATAATCGGTTCAAAAGTTGTTGAAAACTTTTTTGTTTTTCAAGGTATTTTGACTAAATTTTCAAGACATCTTAGATTCCTTTAAAAAAGCTGGCCAAGTTTTTAGAAGAAGGAATCACTACTCTTATCATAAGAAATGGTTAATTGACTTGCTGTAGAACACTTAATATAATGTTGACTTTGAGCTATAGCTCAAACTTCTGAAGAACTTGCTCTCTTCGAGTTTTAAAACGATTACGTTTCGACGCTAGTTTATCAGTTTGTCTAAACGAATTGCATTTTTATGGAGTTCTTCTTCCATTGTTATCAAGTGAATAAAGCTGATATTCTATATGCGTCCTAGACTGCATTCCGTCAGATTTCTTTTAATGAGCGCACACGCAGTTACTTAAATGATATGAGACAGCTCTAATAATTCGAGCAATTAAAAAAAAAGCGTCTACTAGCTGTAGCTACAACAACAACAACAACAACAATTACAACAATAACAATAACAACAATCAGAGAAAACCCATCGAGAGTGTGCGAGAGTCTCATCTTTATAGTAGTATCTCGGGCCCAAGTCGGGCGTAATTAAAATGTATTAGGTAATTGTGTCTGTGGCACAAATTAACACTTGGCAGGCAATTTGTCGTTGATTTTGCTTTTGGCTTTTTTTTTGGGCTTTATGAATACTTTTTTGTATATTCGTATCACAGCAAACAATTAAATCTAGTGAGAAATTTCAAATGCGCGGCTTCAACTCACTTTACAAAGGCCACTCAATTTGATGGACGAACCCATCTGTAGGGTTATTTTTTCCACTCTTTTGTTTTTTACATATGTCTTACAGGCGTATACGTAATGGATCTGTCATGTAAGAAACCACTAGAGTTTATGATTGCTGCTGACTCAACGAAATTTTTGTT
The DNA here is from genome assembly GCA_018150835.1 of Drosophila repletoides. Taxonomy (NCBI): domain Eukaryota; kingdom Metazoa; phylum Arthropoda; class Insecta; order Diptera; family Drosophilidae; genus Drosophila; species Drosophila repletoides. The sequence goes on from JAECWQ010000202.1 coordinate 2,149,483, forward strand.
TTCGGGAATCTTAAAATATTTAGAGTTTCGGTTCGGTTCGAACCGTTTGTAGAGTACTTCGGCTCATTCCATTTTCCATTTCATTTAATTTTCCATTTTATTTCACATTTTACATTTTATTTCGCTATTAGCCTAAGCTCTATTGAATAGTCTGTAGAAGTCAATGAGTTATTAGCCATATATCACACAAAAAGTCGGCTATTAGGCCCAATGACTCAGTTCTGAAAATAAAGCCAAGTCAATAACATAAAGGCAGAAGAAACGAACTACTTTAAAACTATCTCCATTTTTCAAACAGGTGAACCAGCCTTGACATAGACTTAGCCCCATTCAAGCCACATTCATCTATAGAAAAGAAATAACTCTCGGAGATTTTTAGCCATTAAATACGCATTTGGCTTAAACCAAAAAACAATTTAAAAAGGGAAGTGCGATTACCAAACAAATTTTGTAAGCAACAATCGAAGATACAAAAAAAATAAATACCTACCTGAAGTATCTGGTGTCAATCAAAGCGTTGCATATTAATAAAGCAACAGCAACTGACACCAAAAACGATGAAAAACATATTAAAATAACAAATAGCAGCAACAAAAAAAGAAATAATAACAAGCAACAGAGACTATGACGAAGTTTGTATACCCTCGCTGAGAAGGTGTTGAAAAAATATACCCAACATTTGTATTTGTCTTTAGGTAATTTTGATATTTCTAGAGTTTTAAAGAACAAAGTTTTATATATACCCTATAATATAGATTTAGAATACCCTTTCGAGTGAATTACTATTTTGTTATGGAATGTGTAAAGCACTGATACAGGCAGGTCTTGCCGACCCCATAAAGTATATATACGAATGATCAGGACAATGAGTCAGGTTGATATAGGCAAGTCCGTCTGTCTGTCTTTCTGTTGCTATACCAACTATTCACTCAGTCTTTAAGCTAATTTGAATTAAATGGAAATGGCACAAGGCAATTCTAAACTCAATTCTGCAGATTCTTAGACTGATTATGAATATATATATTTTTGTTAGACTATCTACAAAAATGATACACCCGTCATGATCATTTTGGAGAGCCCTTTTCAAGGGTATACAAATAAAATAAAAGTAAGCAAAGTTGCCAAACGTCATACAGTCACACACACACTCGCACACACACCCATACACACACACACACACACATTAACACATGTGTGTGCGACGGCAAGGTGTCACGTCAATGGCAAAAATGCCGCCTGCACTTGACACATTTATTGGGCAACTCATAGACAAAAGCAAAGCTTGAAACTGGCGCCCCTCCCTCCCCGCGCGGCTCTCCTCGCCTCGCCGCGCCCCCCTTCCAATAGGGACACTTGTATAAAGTTTGTACAGCCAAACCAAAGGACCTGGGCTACTCGCTTGAGTATTCATAAATAAAGCGTGTTGAAAGAAATGTGAACTGAAATCATGCGAAGATTCCAATACCCTATAAAATAATGAAAAACAATCATTAGAATACATTTTTTTTCGCACGAAAAGTTATGATAAACTTGAGCTAAGCAGTTAGCTTAATAAAATAATTATCCTTACCAAGTTATATACGACTAGCTTTCAAAATTGAGAGATGAGTTTCCTTACTCAGATTCTCGGCAAGGGTATTAAAATACGAGTGTTCACCAAACTAGAACCCAACCCATCTGTTTCCCAGACAAATAAATACAGCTTTAGATACAGATACAGATTCAGATACAGTTGATAACAGGCACAGACGCGACGTTATACCAATGATAATGAGAAGGAAAAAATACATAAAAGGGCACTTGGAATATTAAAATCTAATTCTTACAGAATTCTACTTTAATACAGTCTAATCTTGAAGTAAAAATTATATATTAAATTTCTGTCATACTTTCTGAGGATTTTAATTAAATTTCTTTAGCTGTTTTCTTTTTCTACATTGGTTATAAAGATTCGAGTTATATAACACTACTTTATTTGACGTTCTCTGGTTTTAGGATTGAACTGTGGAGTCATGATATCCGTGTGCCGTAAGAGCTTCGTGCCTCGGAAATGCCAAAGTTTTTCTGTTGATGTTGGCAATGGTCAGGCACGATTTGCATCAATCTAATTGGGCTGTCAGATAATGGCAAGAGAATCAGGCAACAAATTAAGTAAAAAAAAAGGTTCTTTATATTCATACGAGTATTGTTTCACTGGAAAAATCATTCGGTTTATGTTAAGATAGGTTAGTTTAGGTTGGGATGAAGCTGAAATTCATGGAAAATTTTGTACTCTACTTAAACAGAAGACTGGCGATTCGGAATAACTTAGAAACAATTAAAGGCCTTAATGCAATTCAGGTCGTTAAAGAATAAATATTTATTGGACTAGGAATTATATTGATATTAATTAGAAAGATATGAATTAACAAGGCATTAAGAATTCTGGTTAGGGTATTCAGTACCCCACGTTCTTAGGTAGAACACTCTTAAGTGAATTAAAAACAATAAAAACAAACAAATTATAAACATGTTGAAGAATTATAAATAGAGAATTTTTAGCTCTCAAGTGATAAACAAATATAATTTCGAGTATAAAGAAACTCAAACTATTTCCAGCTTTAATAATTTACTGTTCTCGGTACAATGATTTCCGAAAAAGTCATTCAACTTTATCGGAGTAAATAATACATTTATTCCGTACTAAAAGTTGCCAGTGCCCAATTTACATAATGCACAATTAAATAAATTCCTAACAACAAAAACTGGCGAAAAATAATCATTTAAAAACGGGTTAAACGCTGACGTTTTTTTTGCATCTTTCTCCGGCATTAATTATATGTGAAGTGTTCGATTTGCTTTTTTTTTCTTTATTGTTCCTGGCTAACAAAGTGCAAATCACTAAGGCAAATAATGCTTTAATTCTCAATTAGGAATGCAACATGAACTTCATAAGATTTAATACAAATTCTTGACTTATATACCCTTTCGGAAAGCTGCATGAGATTGTGACTAAAGAGGCACAAAATCTTTTAAAGCTAGAATAAATACTCTGCCATCAACTCCATAGTAAAAAATGCTACAGGATATATATAATTTCCGATTGTAGAGTAAATTATAAGACTGATTATAAATTAATCTTTTTAGTCCAGAAGTTTAAAAATGATGAATATAAATTAATTATATAAAGTTGCTATGATAATAATAAATAAAGTAGTTCCTATATTAACTAATTTTTATAGGACAGATTAGGCTAGAACGGCTTTCGATCAGGATTGATACCATAAGGCCACAAGTGAGCTATTGTGATACCGTTTAGACCAAAACAGTTCCTTCTGATTGCCTAGTGAGCTGCAGTAGTAAAAGGCTGCAGCCAGTTAGCAGAAATGGGCCATTGAGTCTTAGCCTTTCTCTGCTAAAGGCCTCTCTCAGCCTACTCTTTCCCTTCCTTCCACGGAGGGCTGGGAGGGTCCTTTAGGCGTGATTGTCAATTAGCTGGTGGCCCGTAAAGTCTCGAATGACCCTTTATAAGATTCACTTAACATTTTATTTTGATTTCCCGTTTTAACTAAAAGAATGAAAATTGCATAACGAAAATTTGCGAAAATGCTTTTTTTTTTAGTGAGGGTTTCGTGTGAGTTTTATCGTTTGGTTGGTTTATTGCTCAGGCGAATGTGTTCCATTTGTTTTGCTAACAATAGCTGCAAGTTCAGCCGCATTAAACAAAATAATTGCTAGTAGTATTCACTTTTTTTTACTTGATGTATTTGCTATCTGATTATTGAGCAAAGGTTGAACCGCGTGCCCCATTTACACTGTTTTTTTCAAGCGTATTAACCTTAAAAGTAAATCAATTATTCGAATACGATTATCATCCTTGCCTTAACTTTGACTGTGCTGAGTTGACAAGCTTTTTAGCCAAGTTTGATCAAGATATGATCAAAACAGAATACGATAAGCTAACCATGGCGAAAAGCACGATCAAAACAGAATTGGATAAGCTAACCTAAGGAGTAAGCAATACGCCTTTTAACTGAGGAAGAGATCGGCTTGCGGCAGGTCTTCTATTAGTATCTTACTGCACCTGCCTGTTGGAGGATAGGCAAGCATTGTCATATTTATATCAGCTATGGATATTTACCTTCTATATAGCATGATTCGTATGAAATGCGAAATGAGCCACCAACGCATGCAGTAAACCAGATGGCCCAAAAGACAAAGAAAGAAAGAACTGTCTATGTAGTCTCGCTTATAGAAGAGTCTATGAATCGAGATGCTCTTAAATTTTAGATAGAAACCGATAAGAGACCAAACTGCGCACGGGATTCAGCCAACTTGAAAACAGGAACTGCTTTATTTTAAGAAAATTACCTTTAAAGTAAATAATTAAGAAATGCTGTAACCAAAAACAAAAAAAGCCCCCAATGAGTTATTAAGCTGACCTTTGGCACATTGGATCAATTTATTAAACAAAAAAAAAATATATATATGTAATCAGCCATAGATTTAATGGCACATTAAAAGTATATTCGGCTCATAACTTGTGGCTACTTTTTAGTACGCTCTGCTCATCATTATTTGATCATTTTTAAAAGTAATTGAAGCGTGCAAAAAACAACAACAATAAAGTACGAAATTCAGCGGGTCCGGAAATGGCTAGCCACTAAAACATTGGCTAACATTAACATGTCTGTGTGTATGTGTTAGTATAGACGCGTATATATGTTTATCTTTCGATTTTTCGTTGTTAATGTCAGCCGCTAAAAACTGTTCAAACTATTTGTCAAATTGTATTTGAAACCGGCGCAAACAAAAAACAAAAACCGTAACCAGTTTTTATACCGCACGTTATCTATTTTTATAATGCGATTGGCTTTAATAACTCTTGCAAAATTGTCAAACTCGGAAGGAAATTGCTAATTAAGTGCACTGTGCAACAGGTTTTTTTTTTTTTACTTTTTTTAAATGGTTATCTATGACTGGTTAGACCACGTATTAGGCCTACTTTCTTGTCTTCATGTCAAAAGTTTTCCATTCACATGTTAACGAAATATAATTGCGATGTAGCAACGCTACTTCGGCACAGCAGTTTTCGGTTTAAGTACATGTTAAGGTGCATGTTAACCTCAACTAAGCAGAACCTTTTTAAATTAAAAACTGTTAAATCTGAGCCTCAATCATTGAAGAATTACGACTTAAAATCTTTACTAGATTCTAGGTTAATAGCTTATTAAATTCCTATATTCTATTACTATATAACTGACTTTATGGAGTCTTATTAAAACCCCCAATTTTAGCTTTAGGAGTAGCTCTTTTAGCTACTCAATGAATTTAATCTTGAACTTCCACCTGGGTTGTGAAAAAAGTGAAATTCTCACAGTGGCTTTAATTATTTATGACTGACAACTGAAATTTGCTGCACAGTGTAGAGCTGCATAGAAAAAGCAGTTAGGAGTATTTGGAGGAGCAGGAGGAGGTGGGCAGCAATGTTGATAAACAAGTTAAAAGACGACGCACGAGGCCAACACAAGACAGAAGACACAAGATAAACGAGATGCGGACAACGGGTGATGGCTTGGCATGTGTTGGCTAAAGAAAAAGTGAATTGATTATGGATGACGTCGAGAGAGGCGACAAAAAGTCGAAAACAAGTCAAAAGCGTTGTAAAGTGAAATTTACTTTTACTACTCATTTCCCACTCTCTCAGTCTGCCCGGTCTTCCAGTCCCTTCCTCCCCTTCTCTGGCGTTGCGGGGGTGCGCTCTAATAAAGATTTATGTACGAGTGCTGCTTTGTTTGGGCTAACATTTTATCCCGCTCTTGGGGGGAAATTAACATGTTGATGAATAAATAATGCAGGGATTATTAAACGAAATAATACGAAACTATCAACAGAAGCTCTAGTAAAATGCTTATTCCTGCGATTCCTTGAGAGAGATTTTCCTCGCATTTTCTGGCCTTTTTAACCCATAAATATGATTTTGTCTTTGTTTCTATTGCAGGAATCCCAACTGGTGGCGCCGACGCACTAAGCTGGAGAGAAGTCTGCTCATATTAAGTGGGATATTATTCGTGATTGCTGCCACTGGAATCGGTTTTTATACATACGATGTGGTGAGGCGGAGTGATGTGCCACCGCCCATGCCTCCACCGGAGGCGACAGCTTTGCATGGGGATAGCACAGCCATTAATAAGGTGCCCATTGTGGCTACCAAGGGCAAATCGGAGGCGGATAATGTGTGCCTGACCAAGGAATGCATCCACACCGCTTCCACGGTGCTCAGCAAGATCAAGCCCGAGGTGGAGCCGTGCGATAATTTCTATGAATTCGCTTGTGGCAGCTACATCGCGGAGGAAAATATACCCGATGATAAAGTCTCGATAAGCACGTTCAGTGTCATCTCAGATAAATTGCAGGAGCAGCTGAAGGATATTATTACCGCCGAACGTCCTGATACAGAACCCAAACATTTCCGTCTGCCCAATTTGCTGTATAAGGCCTGCATGAACAAAAGTGAGTATTCAAAGTGGAATGATTACTTATGCAGGATTCATTCTATTTATTTATTCTCTAGCGCTGATTGAGTCGCTGGGTGCCACGCCCATTACGAAGATAGCCAAACAACTGGGTGGCTGGCCTTTAATTGAGGGAGACAGTTGGAATGCGGACAATAGCTGGACCTGGCAGGAACAGGTCAAGAAATTCCGCACAGCCGGTTTCAGCATGGATTATATCATTGATTTCTCCATTGGCGTGGATCTGCGGAACAGCACCAAACGTATTATCGATGTAAGGAAGAGTACACGAATCTGTTTTAAAATCTTTAATTCTAAAATTGCTTTTCTATATAAAGCTGGATCAATCTGCCCTGGCATTGAGTCGCGAGTATCTGATCAAAGGCTTCAATGAGACGCTGGTCACCGCTTACTATGAGTATATGGTGGATGTATCGGTGCTGTTTGGAGCTGACAAGGAGCAGGCCAAGGAGCAGTTGCTGACATCGCTTGAGTTTGAAATAGCGTTGGCTAATGTAAGCGGAAGAAGAAAAGAAAAGAGTCAACAGTAATAAAAAACCATTTGTTTTATAGATTTCCTGGCCCAATGAGAAGCGCCGTAATTCCTCCGAGTTGTTCAATCCACGGTCACCGCAGCAGCTGCAGGAAGCATTTCCTTACGTCCAATGGGTGGACTATATGAATGCCTTGCTGCCCGAGGGACTTAGTGTGACCGAAGATGAAGTGATTAATCTTTCGGTGCCTTCATTCTTCGAGGAGCTGGGCAAACTGCTAGCCAAGACACCCAATCGTGTCATAGCCAACTATATGATGTGGCGCATACACGCCTTCTCCATAGGGTTCCTCAATGAGAAATTCCGCAAGAGGCAACTGCAATATGCCACCGCTCTCTCCGGCCGGCAGGAGGAGGAGGCTCGCTGGAAGGAGTGTGTGGATATCACTTCGGGCAGGTTAGTACTCAAATGTCCTGCTTTAAGTTTGAAGTTCTTTTGTGCTGTGCTGGCTATTTTACTTGTTTGATTTTTCTTATTACTTTTTTTTTGGCCTTTTCTTAACAACTTTTCTCTCGTTCAATCTGAAAAAATTGTACACTTGTTTTTCTTTTTTTTTTTCTTACCGAATGATTTCTTTCGTGATTTTGCAGTGACATTGAAGACGATGAAGATTTTGAGCGGTATTTTCAGATAAATACATCCAAAATTTAACTCATCTGCAGGGCACAGTTAACCCACATATTCTCGTACACTCGCTCAATTCAATTCTCATATATCTAACAGCATCCATAAGCATCCGCAAATTCAATTAAATACTTCTCGTACAGTGATCGATCGCTAATTAGAACTCCAATTAATTCTAATAATTTGTCTGTATTCAAACCTTTTTCGAATGACATTTGTTTTCGAATGGGAATCACTTCTTAATTCCGTTCACATTCCAAGCAGCAGTTCCGTTTTCTCCAATTTCTGGCGGCTTAGAAATTGGGAACAGTCTAGAAATAAAGTAATCTATTGACTAAAGAATTCTGAGTTCATAAAATTTGCGAGCGATCACCAATCAAACCCACAAAAATTGGGAAAAACAAGCATAAATAATATCACTTGCATTTGTTCTCTTTATGGTAGTTAAGTGTTAGTAAAAACCCCATTTAAGAGTATTTATTTGTGGAATTAAGGTTGTAGTTTTGTGTATTTAATTATAGCACTTTCTCTTAGTCATTTAAGTATGATAAAGCACAACAAAACACAAAAGTTTTATTTACGTGATTATCATTTTATGTTCCACGTTTCATGTCAAATCTATCTATCGATTGTCCACCATACCAAAAACAAATACTGCACTCTCAACTCTGCAACGCCAACTCCAACTCCAACTCCAACAACAACAACAACAATTACAACAATTGGTTCATAAATATATGTATATATAATCAAACTATTAAATATCAGCCTTGGCATATCCGTGGGTTCGCTCTACGTACGCAAGCATTTCAATAAGGACTCTAAGGAGAATGCCCTGGAAATGGTTAATGATATCCGCATGGTATTCAATGATATTCTGGATGAGGTCAACTGGATGGACGATAAGACCAAAACGGAGGCCAAGGAGAAGCTTCACAGCATGGCCACCCACATTGGCTATCCAGATGAGATGTTGGACAATGAAAAGTTGGCCAAATACTTTGATAAGCTTGACATTGATCCTCATAAGTATTTCGAGTCCTTTTTGAACATGAATATCTTTGGCACGGATTATTCATTCAATAAACTTCGTCTGCCCGTCAATAAAACCGATTGGGTGCGTCACGCCCGGCCAGCCATTGTGAATGCCTTCTATTCCTCTCTGGAGAACAGCATCCGTACGTATTAAAATCAAACTATGCTACCGATACTATCGATTGTTCTAATTATAATTTATTTTGATTTTCACAGAGTTCCCGGCCGGTATTCTGCAGGGACACTTCTTCAATGCGCATCGACCCAAATATATGAATTTCGGAGCCATTGGCTATGTCATCGGGCATGAAATTACACACGGATTCGATGATCAGGGTCGTCAGTTTGATGTGAAGGGCAATCTGCGGGATTGGTGGCAGCCGGACACACAGAAGGCCTATCTCAAGAAGGCTCAATGTATTATCGATCAGTATGGAAACTATACGGAGCGGGCCACAGGCTTGAATGTACGTTCTAAATTAGCCAATTCTTAAAGGAATATTCTAATTTAAATTTCCCTCTTTGTAGTTGAACGGCATTAATACACAGGGCGAAAATATTGCGGATAATGGTGGCGTTAAGGAGTCATATATTGCCTATCAGCGCTGGGTGGATAAACACGGACCGGAACCCAAATTACCTGGCCTGGATTATACACCACAGCAAATGTTCTGGATCTCAGCCGGTCAGACTTGGTGTGCCAAATATCGAAAAGGTTAGCCCCAAAATTACGAATAATTTTACTTAAACTTTTACTGATTTCCCCTTTTATAATCTTTTAGAATCTCTTAAGATGCGTATTACTACGGGCGTGCATTCGCCCTCCGAATTCCGTGTGTTGGGCTCCCTGAGCAATATGAAGGACTTTGCCAAGGATTTCCAATGCCCGGAAGGTTCCCCAATGAATCCTGTGCACAAATGTGAAGTGTGGTAGAAAATTAATTGTAGAATTACATACATTTATATATATATGTATATGTATTCAATTTTGTGTGTGTGTGCGTCTTCGTCGTAAACTAAAAGAAATTTTAGACAACTGACAAAAGACGAAAATTAGTGAAAGAAAAAAGAAAATATAAGGGCTTATCTCACTTTGAAATACCATAACAACTAACCGTAGCGTATTTATGCTAAGCGAGCATAATTATTAGAAATTTATTTAATAAAATTTGTTTTTATGTAGTCTAATTGTTTCTTTTAGTTGATAAACTTTAAGGTATTATAAATATTTAACGGTCAAGTAATATGTTGAGTTTCGTTCCATGGAGATCAATGTTTCACCACACTTGCTAGTTACCTACCAGCTATGCTCAACAGTTCCGCAACAGCTGTAGATCGATTTATGGGCAGCACTTTTACAGCAAACAGGTTGGCAGCGCTAAAATCGACCGACCACCACACTAAACCTATCGCACACTTTGTGCCACCACTAGCTCCTTTTCACGTAGCGTGGCGATTGCCAAAGTTTATTTTTTATACTAATTTTGCGCATTTCATACGTAAATATTAATAATGTCGGCACTTAATTTGACCGTGCGCGTGCATCCCGTGGTGCTCTTTCAAGTTGTAGATGCATTTGAACGTCGCAATGCTGACTCACATCGCGTCATCGGCACACTGCTCGGCTCAGTGGACAAGGGAATCGTGGAGGTGACCAATTGCTTCTGTGTGCCCCACAAAGAGCACGATGATCAAGTGGAGGCCGAGTTAAGTTATGCATTGGATATGTACGATCTAAATCGCAAGGTGAATGCTAATGAAAGTGTGGTAGGTTGGTGGGCAACCGGCAATGAGGTGACTAACCACAGTTCCGTTATACACGAATACTATGCACGCGAATGTAACAATCCGGTCCATTTAACTGTGGACACTTCGCTGCAAGGCGGTCGCATGGGCCTGCGCGCCTATGTCTGCATACAACTGGGCGTGCCCGGAGGCAAGACCGGTTGTATGTTTACGCCCATTCCAGTTGAGTTGACCAGCTATGAGCCCGAAACATTTGGCCTCAAGCTGCTGCAAAAAACAGTTGGCGTGTCCCCCGCCCACAGGCCAAAGACCGTTCCGCCCATGCTGGATCTGGCTCAAATATCAGAAGCCTCAACGAAACTGCAGTCGCTGCTGGACCTCATCCTCAAATACGTAGATGATGTTATTGCCCATAAGGTGACGCCGGATAATGCCGTTGGCCGCCAGCTGCTCGATCTTATCCACTCCGTGCCACATATGTCCCACGAACAATTCACCCAAATGTTTAATGCCAATGTGAGGGATCTTCTCATGGTTATTACGCTCTCTCAATTGATTAAGACGCAGCTGCAGCTCAACGAGAAACTGACCTTCCTGCCCACGGCTTAGTCAGATAGTATTCCTGCGTATTTAAACTCGAGATTTACGAGCAATTTTTCTATGTATTTAACGTTAATAAAGTGCTCCGATCAACTCAAGGATTGCATTTATTATTGATTTATTACTCCCATTTTTAGATTTGCTGTCCTGTCCAATTGTGCCCAGTTTCTATTTATTGCCCTTAAAAGTAGGCACCATTATTTTATTGCTCTCCGAACATTTTTCAGCCTGAAAGTAGGCAGTATAAACTGCACAATGCAATGCATTTATATGAAATAGAAAAAAGGACATAACTGCCGCAGATCCTTACGGATTTCAAAAAAACCAACTGCATTCTACTCGTAAGGACCAACTCTATCGAATTGCATTCAAGGATATAGGGGTCATCTAAGGATCATCGACTTGAAAATTTTCAGTCAGAACGCGATAGAAAACAATCCAAAAACACTAAATGCAGGATAACTCAGCAACTACAAGGACGATTTGGATGTCCTTTGGCCAGATTTTAGGCCTAATCAATACGCATCGTTTGAGCCATGACTCGACAGGATACGCAAGGATACGGCCGAGATACAGCTAATTTTCTGTATACAAAAAAGTCCTGTTTTCTCAGCCCCCAGAAGGACTTTCGTCCTTTTTATTACATATTTCGATCCGGAACGATAAGGACTACCTGGTGGGCAAAGGACATCCTGATAGTCCTTAAAATGGCCGAGTTACAGCCGATTTTCTGTTTTTAGGACATTTTTCCTATGCCTCCCCCTTAAAAACTTTTCAAGTGCATTTTTTGGTAGAAAAATAGCTGTAACTTGGCCAAATCTTTGCGCATTTGGCCAAGATTGGTGTCGTTGGAATCGTGAGGACGAAATCTATCGATTGGCATTCAAGGATATAGGGGTCATCTAAGGATCAGACACTTGTAATTTTTCAGTAAGCTGCGCAAGCAAAAACACCGTTCAGGATTACTCGAAAACTACATAAAGGATTTGGATATCCTTTGGCCAACTGATAGTCCTTGTCAATACGCAACGTTTAAGCAAGGACTCGTCAGGATACGCAAGGATACGGCCGGAATAAGGCCAGTTTTCTGTATACATAAAAGTGATGCGTTCTTGGCTCCTTGAAGGACTTTTATCCTTTTTGTTACAAGTTCGGATACGGCAAGATAAGGTGTATGTGGTAGCCAAAGGACATTTGGATAATCCGTAAAACGGCTGAGTTATTTTCATATTGATAGTGTATATTTTTTACAGAAAAGTAGTTGTAAATTGGCCAAATCCTGCAGCATTTGGCAAGGACTGGTTTCATTAGGAGCGTAAGGACGAAATCTATCGATTGGCGTTCAAGGATATAGGGGTCATCTAAGGATCATTGACTTGGGAAATTTTCAGTCAGAACGCGCAAGAAAACAGTCCAAAAACACAAAATGCAGGATAACTCAGAAACTATAAGGACGATTTGAATGTCCTTTGGTCAGCTGATAGCCCTTATTAATACGCATCGTTTGACATAGGACTCGGCAGGATATGCAAGGATACGGCCGAGATATAGTCTATTTTCTGTATACACAAAAGTCCTGTTTTCTCGGCTCCTATAAGGACTTTCATCTTTTTTGTGACATATTCTGATCCGGTAGGATAAGGACTATCTGCTGGCCAAAAGACATCCTGATAGTCCTTAAAATGGCTGAGTTACAGCCGATTTTCTGTTTTTAGGACATTTTTCCTATGCCTCCCCCCTTGGAAATTTTTAAGTGCGTTTTTTGATACAAAAATAGCTGTAACTTGGCCAAATCTTTGCGCATTTGGCCAAGATTGGTGTCGTTGGAATCGTGAGGACGAAATCTATCGATTGGCGTTCAAGGATATAGGGGTCATCTAAGGATCATCGACTTAGAAAATTCAGGCGACGTGCGGAACAGACCAAAAACCAGGATAACTAGAAAACTAAAAGGACGATTTGAATGTCCTTTGGCCAGCTGGTAGCCCTTACAAATACTTATCGTTTGTGACAGGACTTGACAGGATCATCAAGGATTTCGCCGACTTATAGCTATTTTCTCGACTTGTAGAAAGACTTTCGTCCTTTTAATTACATTATCTGATCTGGCTGGACACGGACTATCTGGTCACTAAAGGACAACCTGATAGTCCTTATAATGGCACAGTTACAGTATATTTTTTATTTTCAGGACATTTTTGGCTTTGGAAAATTTACAACTGGTTTTTATGAAGTTTTTTGATTTTGCCAGGACCTTTTGCATTAGAACTAATTCTTTTGATAGGTATACAAGGTAATTACCATTATCCTTAATTTTATAACAATTTGAATAATTAATTCACACAGGATGCACAAGGAATATTTTGAAATATGTATGTAATTTATTTAAAACTAAACGAAATTCAAGCTGCCTTTTTACAGAAAAATAAGTAATGATTCGCATACCGATTAATTGTTAAGATTGGTATTTAAAATTTAAAGATGCTGACAATTATTCAGAAATGTGTGCAACATTTGAATCTTTAATGCTTAATTACAATAAATAAGAATAAGAAAATACATATATATATATATATAAGTATTCCTTTTTAAATACAAATTTGTTTTCATGTTATACAAATAATAACGACAATTAGAATTTAAATTGCTGCTGCTTCTTCATATATGCAGATATGTATGTGTGTGTGTGTGTGTGTGTGTGTCTGTGTGTGTATAAATGTTAGTGTATAATTTAAGGTACATTGGATACGTCGTGAAGGTTGTATAAAGGATTCAGGTTAGTTCAAAAACAAACAAAAAAAAAAGAACATTCAAAAATTTTGAATAAACAATATATATATATGTATGTATGTGTTTTCTGCTAATAGACAATTCAGCATATTTGTATAATTAATTTACAATATAAATATCTTGAACATGGATAATATATATCCGTATGTAATATACAATTTCCAAAAAAGATTTCAACAACATTCATAGAAATTTCGTCTTTTAACACACAGTAAATCTTTGAATTTGACTTTGACTTGGCAAAAAACATCAGATATTGTTAATAAGAGAGAGCTTGGCTTTAAAATACTCCTGTGTATACACATATATATATATATATATAATCGTACTTGTAATATACTATATAAAAAGTTAAAAATCTGAATCGAAAACATTGTATCTTTTGCATATAATTCGTTGGATTAACATTAAGCTGAAAACACTGTTTTTCTGATATTGACTTTCAATTTGTTTAACATTTAACATATGTATCTATATATGTATGCGTATGTGTATATGTATTAGTACAACAACAACAATCGAAAGTAAAATACAACAACTATTGAATATATATATGTATATGTATATGTAAGTACGTCCAGTAGAGTCCAGCTGCAGTGCATCAGACACAGCTGAATTTGATGCCATCATCGCTGGAATAACAGTTCTGGCAATGGAGCTTATGATTCCGTACCCGCACATCGGTTCCATTGAGGCCATCGCCCAGTTGCACATGGCAGACGCAGCATTTAAAGCAATTAATGTGATAAAACAGCAGCAAGGATTCAATAATCATGGCAGCTCCGCGTCCTGTGTAAAGTATACAAAAAAAATATAGATTAATGGCAATTCTTTTTTTACTTTCAAATATTATCCAGCCGGAGAGTACCTTAGTAGCAGCCTTAAAAATGCAGCTATTTATTTAATTTAAATTTATATTTATTTATTTTTTTATATACTCGTATATTTAGTCTTTGATTAAAAGTCTTTATTCATTTTGGCTCCCGCTTTTTAGACCCAAACTATATACTTGAGCGCTTTATGCACCTGCCGACAATTGTCGTGGGTGCAGCCCAAATCTGTGGCAAGACATATATATATAGATAGATAAAGATATAAAGAAAGAATTGGAAGAGATAGATAGATAGTTGTATAAGATATGAGAAATACGCTTAAGAAGAAAGAGAGCATACTAAGTCTAGGAACGCACTATTACTGAACACGTTTATGTGATTACAACGATTGTAAAATGATATAGATAATACAAAACTTTCAAAATTTAGCAGATTTTAGAGTGAATCAAAACTTTTTTCTTCTAAAAAGATTTAGTGTCTTTGAATTTGTATATGGAATATTATTATTAAAGTTATGAT
The DNA here is from genome assembly GCA_018150835.1 of Drosophila repletoides. Classification (NCBI taxonomy): domain Eukaryota; kingdom Metazoa; phylum Arthropoda; class Insecta; order Diptera; family Drosophilidae; genus Drosophila; species Drosophila repletoides. The sequence continues at coordinate 2,164,678 of JAECWQ010000202.1, forward strand.
TGGTCTACAAAATGATGTCTCAAGATTGATCTGACTTTTCTAGAGAACTTTCTTCTTTATATTAGTAATATTAAATTTTAGATAAAGGGTCTGTACAGTGATTCCTCTATAAAATGAATGAATATCATGATAAACATGGCATAAACGTGTTTACTCCTGCTTCCACTAACTAATACATTTTTCTACATTTTGGCAGGCGTCCATTATGAAATGTACATTTGTAGGAAAAAAATGCGTAAACGTATTAAACCTAACACTAATTAATACATTTTTCTACATTTCTATAAAATGTACATTCGTAGGAAATTTATGGAATTGTGAAAAAATGTTATAGTGGAATTAGGCTATTTTTTTTAATATATTTTCTAACGATTCTATATATGTTGAAATGCCTGATGAATGTAAAGTATTTGAGATGTTGCGACGGTGCTTCAAGCCTATATAAATGTAAGAGAGTTTCGCTAGAGAATGAAGTTGAGAAGGCAATAAAAAGAAAAGAGTAAAGAATAGATAGAAGAAGAAGTAGAAGAAGCACACTCACAACCAACGTAGTAGCAAAGTTTACCTAATTCGTCGCCGCAATGGGAACACTTCTTCTTGCCACTAACGCTGAGCACCTTCTCCTGATTGCTGGCAGTGTTGTTGGTGTTGCTGTTGTTGCTGCTGCTGTTGTTGTTGTTGATGTTATTTATGATGTTGTTGCTGTTGTTGTTGTTGCTTAGAGGCTTCAAGCCAAGCCCATTGCTATTCAACTGACTGTAGTTGCCATCGAAACTGCAGAAGGAAAAGTAGTTTAATTTATAAAAATGATTAATTATTAATTAAGTCCTCGGCTCACCGCTTGCGCTCGCCAATGCCCTTGCTCTGCACCCGTTCGGTAAGGGTTTGTATGATGGAATCGGGCAGAGGTTTGCCGTTGGAAGAGGCAACAACAGGAGCAATTGTTGCAGCGGGCATCGAACGTCTGTTCAGCTGCAACTGTTGCTGCTGCTGTTGCTCGAGTAGGCGACGATGTTCGGCCTCCTGGAGGAGCCAGTGATTGGCATGTCCATTGTTATATAGTGCGCCACTGTAATCCGGCATAGATTTGCGTTTTTGCAACCAAGCTGCATCATTTCGGGCCTGCTGTTGCTGCTGCTGTTGTTGCTGTTGCACCTGCACCCAGCCGTCTGTATATTTGGGTTTGGGTGTGGCACTGAGGGCTAGCAGCGTATTCCGAGACATATTGCTCAGATTCTGTGCCGATTGATGATGATAAGCAGCCGCCAGATGAGCTGTGAGACGAGGTGCTGGTGCTGCAGCCAGTGGAGCACCTGCTATTTTGACCAGAGAACCGCCATAGGCTCCGCTGCTGTTGCGCTGCCGCGCCGACACCGCATAATCCGGCTCCAGGCCATGTCCATTTAGGTGCATGGCGCGTAATGGCTTTGTGGGCGGCGTTGGGGGCGTGGCAGGCGGAGGGATCATCAAACGCTTGGAGAACTCGTTCAGATCCGACATAGATTTGCGATAATCCGTATCCAGCTGCTGGTAATGATACTGTGTTAGAGCAGGCGGACGCTGCTGTTGCTGCTGCAACAGTTGTTGCTGTGGCACATTCGCATAGATCTGTTGTGGTGGCAACTGTTGCTGCTGCTGCTGCTGCAGCGCCAACTGTTGCTGTGGTGGCTGAAAAGCACTCAGCATTCCGTTGCCAATCCCCAAGCCATGATGCAGATCCTGCAGGGAACGTCGATTATTCGACATGAGCATCTTCGCTCCATGCTGCAGCTCTCGACGCGCCAAATTCTCCCGCAGCAACAGATTCTCACGCTGTCGCTTTAGTTCCTCCTGCTGCAATAATAATACAAATTAAATGGAAATTATAAATAATAAATTAATTAATTAATCTATACTTACCGAAAACTGTAGCAACTCCCTTTCGACGCGGAGAACCTCACCCTGTTCGCGTATCTTCTCCTCAATGGACAGCATCTTCGCATTGGCCGTGGCAGTTGCCTCGGTCAAGGATTGCGTTGCAGCCGCTGCTGCCGTTGCTGACTCTGTCCAGGATTCGGCCGAGTTGCCCTTTACAGTTTGTAGCAGCGGCGTTTGTGCTGCCAGCAGCGTTTCATTCTGGTAGATCACCTCGCTCAGCTGAGACGCCTGCGTTGGTCCTGGCGGTATTGGTGGCGGCGTTGCCTCCGATGGGGTGTCATTCTCCTCCGAGGAGTTTGTATAATGCTCACTGCTCTGCCGCGAGTGATTCTCAGAGACGCCCGAATCACGACTTTCACCTGGTCAAGGGAGAGCCAGCAAGTTTGGGGGATTAGCAAAGACTTTATAGAATTTTTGGGTGATTATTGGCAAAATTTTCATAGGAAGCTATTTGGTTTCTCAGCCAAAATGGCTTCCAATTAGTTTTAAAAGTGCTACATAATATCCAATCTGTTCCCAAAGAAAGTAAATGGGTTAAGAGCTGTCCCTCCTTCGTCCCTTTGCCCTTTTTCCTTCTTGTTCGGATTGGATATTCAGTTTGACATACTCGCGCAATGGTCATTTCTAGACCCCCCCTGAAACGACCATTGACTGCTGCCATGAGGAAACGCACTAAACGGATTATTTATACTTAACCTCACAGTTCGTTTCCAGAGACCCCATCGTAGGCCCCCACTAAACCTAGCAGCTTGTAGGTAATTTGCTCATTTGTTTTGTGAACGTTTTTCAGCTCTATTGGCCCTCCCGTCCACCATTTCCGCCCCCAGACTTACCCGTATCGGAACTATCGCATAGACCCGCTTTAATATACAGCTGTTTCTCTAGTCGTCGCTCCTCCTGCAACAGTTGGGCCATGTCGGGTGGCGGTGCGACTGTTAGCTCCAAATAGGTATCCATATCATCTAAATCCCCATCTGTTTCGATGCCCAAAAAACTGGAACGCTTATTGCGCAATTCCTTTTTAATGCGTTTCGTTGAATTCATGCGTTTTATGGGCGGCGAGGCAATGGGTGTGGCTAACGACTGATTCTGCTGACGACGTGTACTACTGGATATAGTCTCATAGGTATTATCCGATGACCAGGTGCCCGCATCCAGTTCATCGTCCCCCATTTGAGGACCCGCCTCTGTTGTTGGCTCTATGGGCGGTGGCGGAGGCTTCTCCTTGGGCGGTTCCAGACTTGAACCACTTTGATTATGCATATTAATGTTGTGGTTCAACTCCAGGCCGCTCAGGCTGAGACCTGTATAGAAAATATCGATATTTTCATAGACGGGCACGGGACGCAGATGTTTGGGTGCATCGTAATAGGGTTCCGTCGATTTGGGCACCTGGTAATACGGCTCTAAGTCTGGATTATTTATGTTGATTATTTCATTTTGATTGTTGTTGTTGTTGTTGTTGTTGCTATTAATATTATTATTATTATTATTGTTATTGTTATTAGTTTGATTAGGCTCGTTATTGTTATTGTTGCTTTTATTTGGAATGCTTCTTCTGTGGCTTCTTCTTGTTTGTTGCATCTTCGTTTGTATTATCGCTGTCTCTACATTATCTACTTCTTGCATAGATATAGTCGAGCTGATATTCTCATAGATGGGTTCTTTCTTCTCTACTACTTCCTTTTGTTCCTGCTTTATCTCTTCTACCTGTTTGTCCTGCTCTACTTCCTTTTTCTTCTGCTCATCGGTTTTATTTGGCATTGCGACTCTCAGCTCCACTTTCTGTAACTCCTGCTCCACCTCCATCTTCTCTAATTTATCAATACTTTCTTTCTCCTCCTGCTCCTGTTTCTGTTCCTGCTCCGGCTGCTGCTCCTTCTTCTTTTCCTCCTCCTGCCTGTCAATAGCTTCCAGCGCCAGATCAAGAGCTTCGTTGATCTGTAGAACGAGCGAACGAGCGAGCGAGCGAGCAAAGCGGCAAAAGCGTGCAAAAAGAGATAGGAAAAAAGAAGAATGCGCCAAGATCGCACATATTTTAATTATATTATATTTACACAAATGCTGGGCTAGCAAAAGAAAATAAAGAATTAAATAATAACACAATAATAACAAACAAACAAACACAGCCAACAAAAATCGATAAGATAAATTAAACGAGAACGAGACGCATACAACAAAATGTAAAATCAGTCAAAGGGTTCCATTGTTTCATTATTTACAAAAGTCCAATTTAATTTAGGTTTATTTAATTAAAAGCGAATGCAATTCTTTTACAAACTTCGTCTGGGCTGTAAAACTGATAAATAAAAGGGGGAAGTACTCTCCGATAAGTACTATATATAAGGAAGGGTTATAATCGGACTAAGACCTACTGGAAAACTGGCGCTACCGAGCGAACTAAATCTGAGAGCTGTAGTAGAACTCTAGAGGTATTTCTACTCTACTACTATATAGAAATGGAAATCTATCTGACCTTTTGTCCAATAATTTCATTCAATCAGCAATAAATTACAGGTAAAAACTCATTTATATATATTTTCTTGATAGCACCGAGAGATTAATAGCTTTAAGTCTTATATATCTGTAAATTACTCGAATTTATTGCAACTCGAATCAAGCACTAGAAACTACTTTGCGATAAGAATCGATAGGGAATACTAAGTGTCCAGAGTAGAGCACTAAAATCAGCTTGTAGAACTGATATTTTCTAGGGTTTCTAGGAATTTTTTCTACTGCAGATAGTACGGAAATTTGTGAGCTTACCATTGCGTTGCGATCACAAAATAATTAACCTAACTGACGCACTTGAATTTATTGACTTGGCATGTTGTACTAACTAAAAAGTATATTCCCGACGCGTTGTCTGATTATTTATATATACAGATATATACAGGTATATATGTATGGCCTATATACAGACGTTGTAGTTGGCTATAAAGATAAACGACGACACGGAACGAGGCAAAACTGTTGAAAGCCCAAAGGCAACTAAACGCAACTATTGCAAGGGGTCTTTCGGTTGGTCGAATTTAGAGATAAAAGCAAAATTGCAAAAAAATGGGAAAATGGGGAAATAGGTAAAGGAAAAAGAATGCAAAGAGAGCGGGCGGAATGATATGGTTTTGTAAGCGCCTCGAAGTATGCACTGTTTGAACTGAAACCTAACTGAAACGCAGGTCGCGACATTTTCGAATAGTTCGGAGAGGTTTACGAATTAAGCTGAAACATGCAGGCAAACTTAAGAGCTAAACAGACAGAAAACAACAAAAAAACACAAAGAACCAAGTGGAATGAGACAATAAATATGAAATAAACATAGATATAAAAAGATGAGAAAGAGCGTGAGATTGTGTGTGAATGATAGAGAGACAACCGCTTACCTCGAAAATTGTAAACTTGCAATAATTTTTGCTGGCAGTAAGCATGTAAACTATGTAACTGTTTTTATATATAGCATATATATATATTATATATATAATATAGATTTAATTTTTGTTTTGTTTTGTTTTTACATTTTAGCCAACAATACGTACAAGAGCGCAAGGCATGTAAGAGAAATAATATACAATATGCAGATACAGATTACGATCATTATATAATACTTTGATATAATACAGTATAAAATACATAGATAATATTTACACAGAAAGCCTTAAATGTTAGAGAGAGAGAGAGAGTGAGAGAACCTGGAACCTTAGAACCTGGGCCAGTATTACTTACGCTAAAGTCAGCTGGATAGGATATATAAGACAGAACACAACAGGGAACCAGGGCGTATTGGATATATACGAGTTATATGGAAAGCCTTCCTCACCACGTCGCATTTTTCACAACTTTTACAATATTCATTAAATTTATAAATTCTTATTTATTTTCGGCTTGCCGACTATTAAATACCCTTGCAAATAGAAGGGGTATTATTTATGAAAAATCAGAAAATCGGAAACAATTTGCAAGGGCATAATAAAAATTGCTGAAGGGAAATTTTTCAATAAGAAGCAGTTCAGTGTTTAGCAAGCAGTTCAAACTGCCCAGCTCTGCTTGTAGCGTAGCAAGCAGTGCAGTACATTTGCGCTGCATTCCTACGCTGGGATGAATCGTTTTTCTTTGTTTGCACAATTTAAATTGGTTTTTGTTTTTCTGTTGGTTGTTTTTGTTTATTCATAAAATAGCACAACATTGTTATTATCCTTATGATTTTTTAAATTATAATTTTATCATTTTTTTTGTTCATTATTTTGGTATGCTTTTTGAGGTTGTTTTTGTTTATTTTTTTGTGTATTAGAAGTTGGTTTTTTGTTTTTCTTTCAGCACGCTAAGTATATAAAATATTATATATAGTATAACCATAGAACATATGTTTCACATTTTTCTTTACATAAATCAAATTTCGTATTTATACATAAAATAATTGGTTTTAGTAATTGAAAACAATAGAAATAATAGAAAAAACTGTAGCTTACGTAGCTTGAGCCCCACAACAAAAATGTGTAAAAACAAGAAAACAAAAAATAATAAATCGATATCAAAAAACTTTTATAAATAAATTCGAGTTTTGATTTTCATTCGATGCATTTGTATTAATAATTATAAATCTCCTTTTCATTTAAATCTCAACAAAGTTTAATTTGATACACCGCTTTGAAAGTATGTATAAATTGAAGAGAGCTCTCAGAAGATTCGATTTCGAGCTTTATTTGATATTCTTAGAAGCTTTCGAGCTTACGTTCCCTATACCGAAGGAGTATTTTTTACCTGTATGCCTGATTAAATTTTAATTAATCTAAATATAAATTTAGAAAAAGATTAAATATTGTATCGCTTTCGGTCAAGAATAAAAGCGTTATTTTTTTTCCAGAATAAAGCTAGTAAATTTCATAAATTCAGGATTCTTTTCAACAGCTTTTACGAAAATTCTATTAAAGCACTTTTGATTCTCAGCTAAGTATTTGCCTAGAGGTTTTTTTCAGTGACCTGCACCAGCCGCCGTCCCCGTTTCCAGTTTATTAAGCTCATCATCGAGCAGATCGCTAATCTCTTGGCTTAAGGCCTGCTCCGTATTGTGCTCCTCTAGAATCTGATCTGTTGTAATAGTCTTACGTATCTCAATATCAACAGGAGCTGGAGTTTTGGGTAAAGGTGGCGGAGCGCCCTCGCCTTCGCTGGGCAAATAGAACTTGGACTTATTCACTTTCTGGAAGTCATCTGCTTGAACTACATCAACACCACTGCGTGTGCTGGTGAGGATCACCTTGGGCTCCAGAGTTTCATTGAGTGTGGGATGTGCTTGTACTGGAGTCGAACCAGACTCCTCATGGTGTCCAAAATTACGACGCAAAAAGTCAAAGATATTCTTAGTTTTCTTATCCTTCTTTTCCGCTTTAGGCGAATTGGGTGTGGCTCGCTCCTGTATATTAATCTCCGTCTCCACTACTTGGGTGCGCGCTATGAGAGGCTGCTCGTTGGCAGGCATGTAACCTGTGCGTCCTATGGAATCCGTATTGGCAGCGGATATGCAACAGGACTTGGGTATGGGTATTTTTGATTTGCGACTCGCTTGAGGTGTGCCTGGCCTAGAACTGGATTTCATCAGCATTTGACTGCTGGCCAGACGTTCTTCGGCTATAATCTGCTCGCATGTATCCATCAGCGCCTTAGAGTGGGCTGCTCGAGCGCTGCCAATAGGTGAGCTGGGTTTACTTTTAATCTGTTCCTTGCCCGGCTCCCTTGCCTGATCTTTCGACTGATCACGTCCCTGCCAGCCATCACAGCGCTTGAGATCCGCTTCTGAAATGTCCTGGAAACCTGTAGCCGGCTCGGGATGCTCTCGAACATCAATGCTTTCACAACTGGGCTCCTGGGCAGGCGCCAGGCAATCTAATAGTCCTATACACAGAGCCACGTCCTCGTCTTTAGGTTGAGGTAGCTCCTGAAGAGGAGTTTCCAGTTCCTCCCTTTGCAATTGTTGCTCTGTTATAATCTCACAGCCTGTGCTGGGCAGCTTCGGCAACTTAGATGCATCCAGCTTATCACAGGGCTGCTCTACTACAGCCAGTTTATCCAGTCGCTCTTGATCTTCTGGTGCCAGCTCCAGCTCTTGCTTGGCCCCTTCTCGCTCTAGAAATTCCATGCAGAGATCTGCTGCTGCTGAAGGTGAAGTGGGCGCGGAGCTGGCCAGCTTAAAGAGACTCGACTCATTGGGCGTGCAGACGCGTAGCTCAGGCATGGGGGAGGGTGATGTTATATGTACCTGCAGTGAATCATTGGGCGCCAAGGGATCAACAGGCTTGGCTTGAGTCGCTGGTTTCGATCTTACAGCTGGCGGCGTATGAACCACAGCTTTTGTTTGACCCAATATAGGCGCATAGTCTCCAGAGCTTCTTTCGCTAGGCGCCTGATCCACCTCATCTAAGTCAGCTAGAGGTGCTCTGCGGTTGAGCTGGGGAGAGGCTGGTGGAGTTAGCTGCGGTATGCGACTGCGTGGCAGCGGTTTGGGCGTAGGAGTAGCCGGTGCTGGTGTTGGGGAAGTGCACGAAGTGCTGCGCCAGGAGCTGGCTGGGGGTGATCTAGCTTCAGGTGAAGTTGGAACATGTCCTGAACTATCAGAATCCTTGGAAAAGCAGCTGGACAAAGCTTTGACCGTATTGGGTTTGGGCAGCTCTTCGGGCAGCACCAGGGTCACGGGTGGAGCACACATTACGACCTCTGGTGGAGGTGTCGGAGACGGATTAGGCTCTACTTTAAAGGCTCTTCGGGGTGGTGGTGTGGGAGGTGTTGCCGGCTTATCCAACTGACGAGAATTGAAAATCTCTACACGCCCATTAATGCTGAATTGTTGTGAAGATGTGGGAAGCTTAGAGCGTTGAGCTTTGGGTGACATGGGTGGTTTACCCAAAGGACGTGGTATTTGGGTCGGAGAGGCTGTAACTGGAGCAATGGGTGGCTGTTGAGGAGTCACAGGTGGTGGTGGTGGTTGTGGTGGTGTTGTTTTAGTAAAATCAAAGATCTGGCTAAACTGGCCAGGCGGAGACAGCGGCTGCTCTGGGAGCTCCTGCAGCTCTGACTCAGGCTGAAAGCTATCCTTAAACATTTTCAACAAATTGCGCGCATGAACCATTTCATTGGAGGGCTTTCTACGCAAGTTACAATTGGGTGAAGAATTGGGGGATATAAAGGTGGTTGGGCTAGGGCTTTGGGTAGGTTTGGGATTAGGGCTTGGCACCGACACCGCTGGGGAAGCTGAAGCTACATTGACACTACGTGGACTTAACTTAGTTTCGATAAAATTGTTAGTAGAACTTACACTAAATTCCATATCCCGAGGCGGTGCTGGTGGTGCTGGGGCAGCTGCCTGAATTGTTGCTGTTGTTTTTAGTGGAGAGACTCCTGGTAGAGCGGCGGGCTGACGCTCGGTCAACTCCTCGAACTCGGCCTCAATTTGATTGACCGCCTGTGCGGCCTGCTCCAGTTGAAGCTCCTCGAGAGCCAAAGCAGCAATGGCCTCCTTAAGTTGTTCCTCTTGCTGATCCGCCTGAATGCCGCTATCATCATGATTTGACTTTGGAGGCGTCGGAGGAGCTGCCTCGATAATGAGAGCTGGCGTAGGTGGTGTCAGCTTTTGTTGTTCCTGCTGCTGCTGCTGCTGTTGTTGCTGCTGCTGTTGCTGTTGCTGCTGTCTCATACGTTGCTCCTCTCCGCGCATTATTTCCAGCTGGCGTGCATCTATGAGCGCCACCAATGGAGGCTTCTTCTGCTGGACTGGCTCCTCTTCTTTGACCTGCTGTTGCAGGCTATTGAGGCGTTGCTTCAGTGGCGGCACAGGCACATCCACACTCTTGCTGAAGTTAGAGCCCTGACGCTGCTGTTCCAGGCTTTGCATGCGCTCTCGAATGCTGGAGAGGCTCTGCACCTCCTGCCTTGGCTTGGCTGGAGGTACCACTCCATTGCCATTGCTTAGCTTTGGGTTTGGCTTGCTCTGCTCGAAGATCTCTTTGCGCTTCGAGATATCAACCTTGGGCACATCCACTTTTTGCTTTTCTACACCCTCAAGTGTATCGCTGGGCGAGGTCACCTCAAAGCCGCTCAACCGATCCTCTATTTTGCTGCCTCGGCGTGTGGGATACCCTAGAATCTCGCCATTGCCATTACCATTGCTGGCACGCTGCACCCGCTGCTTGTAATCCTGTATGGCTCCCTCATAGGTATACTCGCAGGGATCCGGTGAACTAGCCGGTGCAGTGCTAGAGCTCGTATCATAACCAGGCGATGATACATACTCTCGTGTCGCTCCAGTTCCAGTTCCATTTCCAATTTCAACTCCAGCTCCAGCTGCTCCACTAGTTGACTGGGATGGCTGTCGGCTGGCATGAGATGTGCTCGCCAGGTTGGGTTGGCTTACTTTGCCATTTCCGTTCCCAATTCTGTTCCTGTTAATCTGATTCTGTTGCTGCTCTATGCTGCCAGCAGCACCAGCTGGGCCTATGGCTTTGTCCAGTTCTACGGGGTTGTCACTCTGCAGAGGAGAAAGGGAAGGATTAGTCTGGAGCCTTGACAGAGAAAATCATATATTTCAATACATATAAATCTCTGTAGAGAAGAGATAGATTCTCTTTTAAAGCCTTTCTTTTTTATTTGGTTTTATTTCCCACGATTAGGTCTTTTGGCTAATACTCGTATGTTTGCTTTTCGGCCTTATTTCCCAAGTGGCTCACAATTTTCTTTTGATTTATCTTGCTTAACCCTAACCTATACCCATTCACCCAAACATAAATTTAGCCCATATATAAAAATAAAAAAAATATGATGGCTTTTTATGAGCTGGCGACAAGCGCGTCTAATTGCTCAATCTGATGGCAGGCGATGTGAAATGTATTTTTTTCTGTCCGTCTTTTCTGTCTTTTATCTGTCATTTGTTTATAATTTTTTTTATTGTGCGATTGTGATTGTGAACGCATTTGATTAATAAACAATTTGTGTTTATTAGCTCGCGTCGAGTGGCAAACACTTTCGAAAAGATCTGAGGCTGCGCCTCAAGAGATTCAAAGAGACTCAAGCCACAGCAGCCTCAATTGAAAGCCGCCGCAGCGGCAAATGTTTATAAAACTCAATTTAATTGCTAATTTTTTGTAATTGTAATTGTTTATAATCGTTTAGTCAGCTAAAATCAACAACAATGGCAAATAAACATGCAATAAGTGTGGGCAAAAACTGAAACAAAGCCGACAAGAAAATGGAAAAAATATTTAACACTTAAAGAATGGCTGAGTTCAGATCGCAATTTTATCATATCAATATATAATCCTAAATATTTCTTTCAATATATTTTATATTCATTTAAATTTTTAATATTAACATAAAATAAGACTGAAAAAAGAAGCTTTTCCTTTCAAATAATTTATAGGTGAAATTTGCTATCCAGGCTAACTATACTGGAGAATATCTCTTCTCTAAATCTAATTTTCTTGGTGGAAACATCTTGAGTTCAACACTTTTTTATTGTCTGAGGAGTTCAAAACTTCTTTTATCAATTAGAAATTGAAATTGTCTTATCAAAAATTCATAAAAATTGATAATTACTGGGTAGTTTTACTCACCATAACACTATTGTTATCATAGTCCTCCGATAAGCTGCTTTTGCCGCTGGCGCTGCTGGTTCCAATGCCCAAATCGCTGAAATCATTTGCCTCATCCTCATTATAAACTGCCAGGGATGCCAATTTGGCGCGTGCTCTTGAGCCGCCGCGTTCAGCCCTGGAATTAGGAAAAATACATTATTTTTTTTTTTAAATATTTGCACCAAATCTCGCCGCTGTGGTGTGTACTTGCCTCTCCTCCATCATTTCGGTAAATGTCTTCGATTTTCGTCGCGTGCGATCATGTTCCTCCAGTTCGAGCTTCTTCGTTTCCACCACACGATCGATGATATGTTCGACACGTTTTCGCCGTGATGATTTCCAATTGTCCAGATTCTTTTATTTGTGAGTGAGTGAGTTTGTTTATAGAAGATAGAAGAAAAGTAGCGAAAGTTAGCATACAAATCAACTAAATAAAGCACATTGTATGCTTATAAGGTAAGAGAAAAACCTTCACTCCGCTCTGCTCTGCTCTGCTCTCTACTCGATGGCTCTGCCAATTAAAAAGTTTTGCCCCACAGCCCACAGACGTGACAAAGGTGAACTTTTTTATGGCGTGAAGTTGTTATTGTTGCAAGTATTTTTATTACCATTATTATTATTATTATTATTTTTACTACTGTCTCGAGATTCCAGAGATAAACTTTCAGTTATGCAGTAAATAGAGAGTCATGTTTTCCATTGTGAATTTTAATATTATCTGGCATACAGCAAAAATACTGAATTAATTCTGATTAATAAATTCGAGTTTTGCTTCTTTTGCAAATCTTAGAATTGATAAATTGTAGCTGCTTTTTTGATAATGGTATCAGCGCTTCCGGGAAGCATCAAATATGTTAATTGATTTTCTTGTGAGTACTGAACGACTATGGGCTACCCTGTTAACAGCCAGATCGAACAAATACAGCCAGTTAGGTGGCAACGCTGTAAATAGTTACCTTGAAGTTGCTCTGCCTGTTAAGCACTTTTCTTATTAATTTTCAACTTTTAGTAGCTAAAAAAATTATATTTTAAAGTTCAGCCAAGAATAACTTGACAAACTTCAAACGATAAGTTTTATTGCTAAGCTTGCGGGTCAAATTTTTATGCTGTTGACTTGCAAACTTTTCACAAATTGAAAAGTTTTCTGCACAAACAAATATAATCTGCTTTTTTTTTAGCCCCCGCTTTTTTGTCGCTTACTAAAAGCCCATTAAAACGGCATTTTGCAACTTCCTTTCCCATCAATTGGCGCCCAGCCCAGCCCAGTCCCAGTCCCAGACCCAGTTTCGAGCTGTACCCTGTACGCTAGGCGCATTTTAATAGATTATTCGCATATAAAATAAAAAGTTATGTCTGGGAACAAGAAAAAGTAATGTAAAAGTAGATTGGTGACAAGAGAGTTGAATCGATAAGCCAAATAAATGACAAATAACAAATTATAGATAACAATAAAAACAATGTTTGTTTTGTCAATTGCAAATGCAGCTCTGATTAGGTAATGAGGTACAGTCACGTCACAAAACGCTGCCGCTGCTGCGACACATTTGTTGTTGAGGTTATGTTGAGGCAACAAAATTTGCATGTAACGCAAGCAGCAAATTGTGTAAAAAACTATCAACAAGAAAAAGGAAAGAAAACAAGTAATAGCTGATTATGCAATATCATTTGTCCGCTCAACGTACGACGTGCACTGCAAACTGAAAATACGAAAAAAAAAAAAATACTAAAAACTGGAGCAAAGAGACATATTAGCCATACAGCTAGAGCCAGAGCCAGAGTTAAAGCCAGAGTATTGCAGATATGCCCATAACAAGCCATGTGCCCTGCCCTGCCCAAAACTCTCTGTGCGTCGTTTATCTTGAGACATATGCGAAATACAAAAAAAGCAGCACAAATTGTCAGCTAGCGATTTAGAAATTTGTCACGATTTTGTAAAAAAAAAAACAGACTTCAAGCATATTGAATTTCTCTTGCGTTAGATAAAAGATCTCTTGTTAAGGTAGGTGAAATATATGGCTGTAACAGCCATATAAAATACTTCTATAGTCGGGCCAGTAATATAAGTAACCTTGATTCTAGTCTTAGGTATCACTCTTGGAATTGCTCACAATAAGAACACTATAGAATTGGAATCACTTTTTCTAGGCACTAGACTTAGGCTCAGATCGTATAGCTCTCCTCAGAAATAATGGACTATTAGAATATCTATGGATAAATTCTTTAAAGTAAAAGAAAGAAAGTCAATTATGAAGTTTAATTTCAGAGAAGCTCCTCTCCTTTTATAGGGTCATTCATCCCACTGTTTAATTTCCATGCATCATTCTTGATAAATTAACGCCTCCTTCACAGCTTCTTTTCTGAGACTCCCCAGGAATATTAATGAAAAGTAATCCTTTTATTTTTGAACTTAGAGCTGACATTAAATTTCTATCTAAAAACCTTGAAAGCTCTAAAAGGATGGAATGTCCTTCAGAGTCGCAGCATTTTCATTTTTTCTTTAGACTGACCACAATTAAAACTTTTAACTGATAAATACTTGTTCTATATTAGTTGGTACTCACATTTTGCCACTCTTCGGGCTCCTCTTTCTGGACTTCTTTCAACTTTTTGACCTCCTCGGCCTTTTTGAGCTGTTGCTGTGCCGTTTGATATAAATTGCAGGGTTTTATCTGGACAAATTGCATGGGATTCTTTGATGGTGGCGGGGGCGTGGGTCGTGTGGCACGGGCCTTAGCCACATACGATGTCGGATCCGGCGATGTTATGGACTGCAATTGCAATTAATTGTAATTTAATTAATAATAATAAAACTTGATGAATTAAGTGCTGTAATTAGCATAAATTGCTTCAATTGCTACACTCTCCCCCGAGTTCAAGCTGTGTACTTATATGGAGTCCAGTGGAGTGGACTTCAATGCAAATGTCATTTAGTACTCCCCCCCCTGTATAAAATAATTTTTTACTCTTTTTACTTGGCTGATTGGTTGGTGTGGTGTGTGGTGTGTGGTGTGTGGTGTGTAGTGTGTGTGTGTGGGCAGTGCGACTTATTTTCTTAAAGCCTATTAAGTATTTACTTATGTATTTGTGTTTTTCTGAAATTAAGCTGACAACTGCGTCGCCTTGAACTGACTTTAATTGCATACAACTTGAGAAGGAGAGAGAGAAAGAGCGTCTCTCTGTAGCTCCGTATATATAATTTATTGGCCAGGACTTATATGGAGTGAAAATGCAAAATGCAGGCCTTCATATTTAAGATTTAATATTGAATTCGATTTTTTTTACATGACCTTAAAGTCTGTTTATTATGTAAATTTTTGGCAATATTTTTATCTCTCTTTTTTCAGCTGTTTTCTTTTATTTTTTATTAATTTCTTATACTTTAAGATAATCAAAGCCCATTTAAGCTCAGAAATCAATGACTAAAAAGGGAAGAGATTGATTTATTAAAGGGTATCTATAGACTGAAGCTCATTCTTGATTATTTTGGGATCAATTCAATTGAATAGCTCCTGTTTGTTTCTCGGAAACTGCTAAAAGTGAAGTTAAATATTTAATTTCAATACATTTTACTTTTAATTTATGGTTCGACTTTTCCTTTTTCCTTCTCTCTTGCTTTTCTAAAATCATTAACTAGTAGCTAATGATTCAAGCACCTAGTAAACTATAAAATTAGCTGGAAAAACTGGAAGCAACGAGGAAAATGTATAGAAATAATCGCTGTTTTAAACGTTTTTCTATAGAACTGTGCTGGCGGTGCTGGAGGTGCTTGGTTACCCACACTCAACAAAATTGTGCTGGTCTACACAGAAAAAAAATATTGCAATTTCGATATTCAGCGATTCTATCAACTTAAGACTTTTAAAAACAAAAAAAAATTTCTTTAAAATTGTACTAAATTAAAGCAAAATTAGCTAATACTTTCACTTAATGCGCAAACCCTTTTTTTTCGCTGTGTATGCTGCAATCTCTTATATATATTTTTTTGTTGCAGTCAAGTGTGGCCATCGTCTTATGGCCTGGTCATAGTTATTGCTCCGCTTTTGTTGACGGAAATGCCCATGAGGCGATTGTTCCCCACCCTGCCATGTTCCCGGCTCCCAGGTCTCTGGACTACGCTCGTCTAGCACTCTGGTCTGGGTGGGTGGGTCAAAGCACTTGAAATATGCCTAAGTAGAGAGCCCTGAAACCTCTTAGGTGTTGTCGACGGGTTGACGGTTTCGGTTGAAAGCAAAAGCAAAACCAAAAGCGTGCGCCCAGTCAAAAGACCAAGAAAGCAAAATGCATTCAATGAATGACTGACTGAATGACTGAATGACTGACTGAACGAGTGAATGCCTTAACGAGTGTTTTTGAGTATAGAAAGAAAAAGCCAACCACAAATAAAAGTTTGCTTTGCCTTTGACGTTTATTTCCATAACCTGGCAGAACTACGAGTATTTATTTAATTATAAAAAACTCAGATTTTAGTTGAATTCTTTTCCAGCAGAACTGCAAATATCATTCTCTACTTTATGTGAATGGTTAATAGGGTATATAACTAGGTCTGATAAATGCCCTGATATTATCTAGCCAAGTTTAATAGATCTATAAATACACAAAGGGAATAAATGTCTCCTGATTTTGTAGTCGCATATGAAATGTTTGCTTTGTGTGTCTTTTTGCTTGGCTGTTGAGGTCGAGCAGAGTTCTGTCTGTCTGTCTGTCAGTCTGTCTTTCTCTATTCCTGTATAGGTTCCTGGTTCGAATTTATGGGTCGTTTACTTACCGTTTTCTTGCTGCAACCATTTGTGTCGCTGCCAGCGCCATTTGTGGATGATGTGTTTGATGTAGACATCAGATCTTCGTTGTTGTCCAGTATAACATCCTGCTCCATGGACTCGGACTCCATGATGCTCTGTTGTTGTTCTTGCTGTTGTTGTTTCTGTTGTGCTTTATCGCTGGGATACTTATAATATCTCTCTTTCTTTTTTTTTCACTCTTTGAGTAGCGTCTCTCTCTCTGTGTCTCACTTTTGAAATATATTTATTTCAATTGTCTCTTTCACATGGCAGCTACGCCTCTTTTCTGGTCAATCGGTCAACAACAACATCATTATCATCTTCTTCATCATCATCATCTTCAGCATCATCATCGGAGTCGATATCAATAAAAAAAACACATATAATGATATAGAGCTCTCTAATTTGTAGCCACCCACACACTCGGCTTGGGTCTGTTGTATTTGTTGGAGGTGTCAAGTTTCATTAGCTGCAACAAACGAGATAAAAGATACAAGATACATTATAAAAAAGATACAAACTGCATATTAATTTCGTGTCAATGTCAATTTAGAAGGCATTTCCATGCAGCAAATGTGGGCAGCAGGTGTATATCATTATGATACCATTATTATTAGACAGCATCCGTAAAGGATGCTCAAAATAAAAACTCTCAAAGATTTCCCCTCGCCAAGCTACAAAAAAAGAATGCAAGAATTCAAAGTACAACTTGCAGTTCAATTAACATTCATCACAGTGCAGCTACCAGAAGATGCTTTATCTAATTGTTCAACTGCCTGAGTAACTGTCGGACTGACGAACTGAAAAAAAGAAATACTAAGCTCAATCGTCTCTACACTAGAAAAAAATCTATCACAATTATAACATAAAATAACATATTAAGCCAATAAAATAAAGTATAAATATTATTAAGACCTCCAAATAGTTAAATTCTCTGTTACCAGAAACTTAAGTCTCTAAAATAATTCTAGTAAAATTAATACTTAAATTTTATATTTAAATATTCCTATATACCAGTTTTAAAATGGAAAAAACTCAATATATTATTTTAGCTCAGTGTAGGCCTGGCCCCCACACTGGTATGCGGGTCAATCTTATAAACTTCTGCCACAGTCATCATCCAACATTATCATCATCATCCGCATCGCAATCATCATCTTCATCATCATCTTTGTAATTTTTTGTCGGCCTACGACTTTTGTTTGTAGTTGGGGCTTTTGTCTCTCTTCTTAAATATGTGACCCGGTATTTTTTGATCGTTTTGCTACGCTTTTTATGCCCTCGCCTACTAATTAATAATTATCAAGCATTATTTTACCCAGTTCTTAGCGACCGTCTCTGGTAATCGAGCTTGTTTGTTGAGCCCATAGCAACCGACTACCCTGTAAAACAGCTCAAAGAGGTAGAACTTTTTCTCTAAGTCTTAAGTGCCATAGTTGGCTTCTTTTTAAAGATACAATCTTCAATTTTGGTACACACATTTGCTGATATCTCAACGAAGTATCCTGCAAATTTCAGTAGTCTTACAGGATATTTTCTAGTCGTGCACGCTCAAATAGCAGACCATTCTTAGCCGTTGCAAAGCGCGCGTGGCCTTTAGAAAGTTGTCTTTTATTTTTGATAACTTGACAGTCTATGGGCGAGTTCAAAAGGTTGAAGAGGTCGTCTCGGCCAGAGCGTAGGCAGGAGGGAGAGGGGAGGAGTGCAGGGCCAGTAAACGGCGTTTAAGATCTATCACAATTAAACTGCTAAAAAGTGACAGCTGCAATATATAAAATTTAATGAAAGAGAGGCTTATTGTTGTCGCTGACTGTTGACAGAGACTGTGACTGTCTCTGAGCTGAATAATGATATATATCATTCAAATTAAAGCACGTTTTAAGATACTCACTCACTTTAGTGAAAGTTACGAGTGTGCTATAAATGATACTCTCTGATAAATTGTACATTTAAAAGGAGATTCTTTTTAGATTAAATTGGGTATGCAATATTGAATACTCAATACTCTCTAGAGTAACTATAGTACTCTCTGATAAATAGTACATTAAGAGAAGCTTCTTTTATAGATTAGATTGAGGATGCAGTATTGAATACTCTCTAGAGATTAACTAGAGATTAAATTCGGCATGCAATATTGCATGCTGCATACTCTCTACAGTAACTCTGGCATGTATCTAAATCTTTTGCTGATTCTAGCTATAAAATTCACAGCTTCATATATCATTGCCTCTTAGGCTGCTTATGCAACATATTTCCAGATGGATCCTAAGATCTTGTATATGATTTGTTGATCTACTACTCAGCGATTCTTTGCGCCGATCTATTCAGAGTTATCAAGCTGTGCTTGGCATTCCTGGAAAACAAACTAGTTTCTGTTTAATGATGATGATCACAAAATTCTCAGTGCTCTCTCATTAAATATATTTCCTAGGCCCGCCTGTCGGCTTTACCACATGCTCATGTCCAATGTTATCAGCATATATGCCAACGCTTTTCAACACTCCACAGAGGATGGGATGGAGCTGGAGCTGGAGATAGGGATGGGGATGGGTATGGGACATATAAAGACACTGTGGCCAATGCTAATTTGCATATAAAATGCAGCTTGCAGAGATGCTTGGGAGATAACTGCAACTAAAAAGCCAAACAACAATTAAAGTAAAACTTTCAAATTGTAATAATTAAGGCGAAACGGGAGCGGGAGCTGTAGCTGTAACTGTGACTGTAAGCTGCTGCCAGTGTTGTCGAGTTGTCGAGAAACAGCAACAACAATAGGAGTAAATAAATACCTATTATACCTACTATATAATGATTAACTAACCAAGCCAGCAAGCGACCAACTAACCAAGTTAATTGCAATAATTTAAATTTAACACAAACTAAAGCAAAGTTGACTTTTTTGATACCCATTGAAGACTAGGCAAGGGGAGTATATTTATGCCATAAACTATATAAATTCCTGATCATAAGAAATATGCAAAGATAATGCTTTGATTCCTAGTTGAAGACATATTTCTGATATAAGCTCGAACTAAATACACCCTTTAGGTATCACTAGTCTATCACTCCCGGTTGGAGCACGCTTTTGCTTGTTTTTTTTTTTATGTAAGAAACGCGGCAACAACTTTCCAATGTGTGTGGCAGCAGTTGTTGAGTGATTAGAGAGGGGAAAAGGGGTCTCTACAGCTCAGATCTTGGCAATAATTATTAGCTTACAAAGCGCACAAAATGATAATTAGCCAAGTTAGTCAACTAGCAAAAAAAATAAGATCAACGTCAAAGTTAAAGGCGCCAAAACAAACTCCAAGCAAGAAGAGATCTTTGGCGGCTTCTTAACTCAAGAAATAGATCTCTCTTTATCCTCTTTATCCCCCTCCTTCTCTCCTCTTTTTATTTGCTATTCTCCTGAACAAGAAATAAAAACTACAGAGAAGCAACATGCCGACATTTAGCTACAAATTGTATCAAGATGTTCTCTGTCTGTGGCACAGCCAGACGCTGAATTAATTGATATAAAAACCAGGAAAGAATGCTTCTCAACGAGAACTGTACGACTACGAAATGCCCTGTAATGGTCTTGTTTACTATAAAAGCAAGTCGAGTATATACAAAGATTTATATATATATATTTTATATATATAAAATAAAAACGAAAAACTGAAACCAAGTTTTTTCAGTGTAAGCTGCGTCCATAATACTCTTTTCTGTAATCATTTTATAAAGAGAGGGTATATAGAATATAAAAAAGAAAATTCTTTTAGTGAGTCTAGTGAGTAAATGCCCAGCAATTGTCTTTGGAAGTCGTAAGTGCTTTCCTTTAGCTAATTAGCAGCATTAACAGCTGAAAAAAGAAGAGTTGAAAGGCACCGCTCAAAGCAGCACAAATGAATGGCAAAGCTTTCAGATGCTTTAATATGCAATAAGGAAAATAATCATATGAATCTGTTAATGAGCTTTAAAGCTGTCGCACTAATTTCATAAATAGTAATAATAGCTTGAAGTAATAAAACTTTTTTTCTAAAGAATTATTTAGTAATTAATTAAATACATTTTAATATGGCAAAAATGAAGCTTTTTTTGTTTGATTTTTCTAATCTATTTTACATTTTAATCCTAAAAATCAAATATTACTTAAACAAATTGTTTATATTAAGAAACTCTTGTTTTTTGCAGTATAAAACTGTTAATATTTATTTACTGATTTCCTTTTTTGGAGCTCGAAATCGGACGGTTTAATTTAGTTATCTTGGCTAGATTTACTGCCTCCTTGAGGCTTAATTATTACAGCTCAGATTTATTCCATTAAACCGCCCACAATCTCTACATGCTAATAACTCTATGATAAAACAAACAAGAACAGTTTTTCTTTTTTTTCTAAAACAAACCTCCATTGTAGTGTCAAAAAAGGAGTGGTGGAACCCTCCGGGGCCCATTGTCAGACAGACTGAAAACAATCATCAAAAGAACTTATAGCAAAATGCCTAATTAAATATTTATCTATGATTTCGATCTAAAAAAAGAGCAAGAAGCGTACATATTAGCTTATCGGGCAAGTGAAATCAAAGCGCACAGTCTATATATACAAAGTATGGCCAGATTATGACTATATTTTCACTGGCGCCACAAGACTAGCGAGAACAATGGCTTTGGCTTGTTTGCTCGAACAAAACTAACTACCAGACAAATAATAGTACTCGGCATAATAATAATAATAATAATAATAACAGTAGTCGAGTCGGTCGCTCTCTTAGATAAGCCCCGAGAAGTAGTGTTAATGGTCTAGTAAATTAACATGGAACTGACGACACTTTCCGAGATTCGGTAACCAAAATAAAACTGGCACAAAGTGAGAGGGGGAACAACAACAACAACTTTAGCTTTTTTTTTTAACCTGAAGTTAAAGTCGAAGTTAGCGTGACATACAAATAGTATTAAAGTGAAAATGACATTGTAATAAATGTTTAACGTGACTTCAAATTAAAATTGTATTATATGAAAAACCAAGCGACCGATTGACCACGTACTCGTACCTTCATGATGTGAACAAGATCAAGTAACATCGAAAAAAAGCTAACCTTATCATAGCGAAATTATATATACTCTCGCAAACAACACACGTATATTGATTGTTCAACTAGGAAGGGTCTCAAATTAGTTTGTCACCTGGCGATAATTTAAGACGGTCTCAATAAACTGCCATTGCAATCGATATTATCGATAAAGGTAAAATAAGTTAGACCATATATTGTTGGCTTTCTATATTAATAATACTTCTGCGTACTGAATGTGGTCCTAACCCAAAGGAGATTATTTGGACTGCCTTCTGATAGTATCGTTTTAAAAGTAGAGTATTAGGTATTATTATTATTATTGAAGTTATTAGTTATTTGTGAGTCACCTATCGATAGTTTTCTTGTATATTTAATTCTGAAAAATATATAATGCTGGGAGCATCAGGAAACTATTAAAAGCAGCTTCAATTCTTACAATATTGCAAAGCGCATAATTAAATCAAAAAGCCCGCAATTCTCTTCACAGGGTATCTGCGTTGTCAAGCAGGCGTGGTTGGCTTGCTGGGGTGGTTCGCTGTTGCTGCTGCTGCTGCTGTGGTCTGTCACGCTGCTATGGGCAGCTGGAAGCTCCGTTAGCCGCCGGCCGCTGACACTAATGACATTCAAATTGTAGCGCCAAAAGAAGCCATAAAAAAAGATAGAAAAAAGGCTAAAATCAAAGCGCAGCTCAAGACACAGCGAGAAAGTGCAGAGTCCGAAGGCGTGCAATTGAAAGTGTCGCCGTTGTTGTTGTTATTGTTGATGTGCAGCCATCAGTCAGAGACCCGACTCAAAGCGATTGGAGCTGTCCAGTGGCATATGGAAAGGGGATTTATGGAGTTAGACCCCTCGCAAGCTTAATAGAAAAAACTGCTTGAAAAACCTACTAAAAATGTCTTTCTACGCCACTGTGCTGGACAGTCCGTCCATGTCCAATACAATTTCAATTCGTGGGCTGCTCCAAAGGCCCATAAATTGAGGCGATGGTCATGCAATGCGCCTGAATGAATTTCAGTTATTTGGAAGCATTCGATGCGAGATGCGATGTATGTAACAAATAGATATACACTATATGCACTATATACTCCTCCCATATCCCCTACAGTTTTCACTTCTGTTTGCACTGCATTTAATGCCAGTTTTTCAGTTGTCAAAGTTGTGTCATAATCAAGTGGTTTCAAGTTTGAAAAGGGGAGTAAAAAAAGGGGTTTCGATAATGGTGGTTATGTCCACTGCTGTCATATGACAGCTCTACGTGTTGATCGACTCAAAAGTATTAAACATTTTAAAAATTTGAGGCTTAAAGATATGAATTACGAGTTGGCTAAGATCTGTGAAGGGAAAGTACTTCTTTCTAGCTATACTTTCAAAATGACAAAAAACGAACTACAATCCATTTTCTCAGCTTAAAGTTATCAATTAACTAAATAAGCTTTAATTGCCCAGAGATAAACTAGAAAATTAATTTCTCATTTATCTTCACATAGCTGTAGCTCTTTCAGGCAGCTAAACTTCATGTTAAATATTTACAGTGCGGTTCTGGCGTTGCCAGAATGTTTTGTTAACACAAAACTTTGTGAAAGTGAAAACAAATTTTACATCACAAGAAATTAAGAGTTGGTCAATTAAAAATATGAAAGAGAACCCAATTAAAAGAGCTTAGAAACTAGTTCGAATAATGATTATGATTTAATCCGCTTTTGTCTGGATTTCACTTTTAAGCAAAATTAAATATAATTTGTGCTCACCGCAGAAAAACAAACAAATTAGACGGTTTAAGTCGTTTTGGCTTGTTAATTGTGAGAATTAATAGTAATTGGCTAATTTCACACTTAAATGTGTGTGGCTTTTGGAGAGTCAACTAATAGTTATACTACCATATCTTTAAGGTGTCGGATGCAATTTAGTTTCTTATTCCATTCACTTTCAATGCTGAATTACAAAACTATTCTATTGTTTCGAAATTGTGTTGAAATTGTTTTGAAATGCTCGTAAATCTTAGAAGCTATTAAAACCATCTGTAAAGATGCCCAAAAGAGGCGCTTTTCAGATCGAAGGTGTTAAAATATTGCATATAAATCATTATAAAACACTCACGATTATCATGACCAAAAGATTCAAGTGAATTTTCCATTCATGTTTGCAAGGCACCCACACAAAAAAATTCAAGTGCATTCGCAAAACGTGCCAAACGCAATGGAATTACAAAAATAAATAATAATAATAAAAGTCATGAAAACTATTTTTGCACTGTGCAAAACAGCAAAGAAAAAAAAAACACAAAAACAATTGAAACAGAAATTATTAGATATGAAAATATTTTCAGCGCATTTCGTGATAAAATCATTTAAATTTATTTCATTTTTTTTTGGCTGCATTAATTGAAATATATTTCTGTGGCAACAACAAAAATGGAAAGTAAAGTGTGAACTGATGTTTGGGCCCCTTTCGAATGTTCGAATGGAAAGGGGCCACCAGAGGCAAACACAATCCAACAATTTTCGGTATTTCAACATTTCTATTATTTTTTTTTACCCCTTTTTAGTTACTTTTCCAATATCATTGTATCTTTGGCAATAACAATTCGGGCTAAATTCGACACGCAAAATTTTCAGTTCATTAACATTTCAATTTCAAACACATCGATAAGGCCACTTGCTTTGCGGCACTTTCGCTAACTGTCGGCAGATACAGCAAGTACTTATAGATACACAGATACACAGATACAAATCAGCTGTGCTGTGCTATGCTGTGATTGTATCTGGTATCTTGTATCTTGTAGATTGCATTTGTGTGTGCGAGTATTTAATCATAGTTATTGACTTATCACTGGCACATTCTTCGCTGACGCCGCTGCAATTTGTAACTGTTTGTGCGACATGCCTGTCCATTTCAATGCTGCATTTGTATCTGTATCTCTATATGTGTATTTGTATCTGTATCTTTGAGATAGCCACGCCATGGCAGGCAATCGAAATATAAAAACTACGAGAGAGAGAGGCAGTTGCAAATTTGCCAAATCAGCTGCAAATTTGCTCAGAAACGAATAATAATTCAGGAGTTATAAGTGCTTGACTGGCAGATACCCTGTAGTGCTTGCTGCAGCAATAAAGTTGAATGTAGGTGACGTCTGTTTGACGTAGTGAGGTTCAGCTATTTATAAACTCAAAGATGCTATATTCAAGCAACTCTCTTTGAAAGTTATTCACAGGGTATACAAATTGCAAATGAACAATGGTCTTAGCTGCATATGTGTCCGTAGTATCTGTAAACTGCAACATTTGCATTCTAAGCTGCTGCAAAATCAAACAATTCGTGCAATTTGTTTTCAATTTCGTGGCTTTAAGTGTCCGTTTTTTTTTTTCTGTATCTCTGAGATACATTTTGTGGCATGTTGCACCAACTGTTGCAACTGCAAATTGCTTGCAACTGTTTCGCTGTGTGCTTGGTGGGCAAAGGTAAAAGTAAATACCGGGCTAAAGCCACTCGCTTCATTAGTAACGCCCCCTTTGAGAGCAGCCCTGGTCAATGCCAGCCTGTCAAATTTCTTCATTAATAACGAAAAGTAACAATAACAAATAACATTCAGAAACAAAGTCAGTAACGTACGAGAAAGGGGGTGAAATTTAAGATGTAAAACTCAGAAATTTTCTTAAATATTAACTAGAATTAAGGCCAAAGCGGACCTGGTCTAAATCAAATTATGACTTAAAAGAGCCCCTTCAAAATGATCTGCCGACGCCACTGCCAAGAATAAAAAGCTAACAGTTCTGGGTGTATTTAATCAATCCAAACTCTGGGTAACGCTCACTTTTCAGTCGCCGATCGCAGAGTCAGTCGCCAGGGGCCTGACCCATTTCGCGTGCCTGCTATAATTCCTTGCCCTGGCAAGCAGCACGCAAACTGGGCAAAAACAACAGAAACCAAAAAAAAAATAAGCGAATAAAAAAATATATTATATTATTTGCATTAAAAATGAGTTACATGTTAAAAATTTAAATTCGTACACACCCACCGGGTAAACCACACACACAACTCAACACCACGCCCCAAAGAATCAGGGCCAGCCTCTGCCCGCAGAATGAAAATATGTTAAGAACACTTCCAAGTGTGTGCAGGAATTTTGGGCTTACTTTGCTCTCCTCCCGATGCTCTACATACAGAATAAAAGGCTTAACTAATTAAGTTTTTCAGTTCCTGCTTTAACCAAGCATAGGAAGAGAGCCTCTTAAAGGCTCAACTAATCAAGTTTTTCACTTCCTGGTGAACTGGGAAGAGAGTTTCTTGAAGAAGAACTAATAAAGGTTTAAGTGCTCTTTAAATAATTGTTTAGTACTTTAAGAGATCTCCTTTCTAAATGTATAATTATCCTAGCTTAACCCAATTGACCCAACCTTAACCTAAAATAATCGTAAAGTTAGTTAAAAAAGCCTATAATTATCGATTTTTATTGCTAAAAGTTTACTAAACAATAAATGCATTAGAAATGCGAAAAAATAAGGTTTTTTCTATAGAAAGAGGGCTTTAATAGTTGTGACTTCAAGCCATTTTTAGAGTCTACATTTCTAAAAATAAATATAACAATAAATTAAGAAACAATTTTCATTCTTTTTCAAATATTTTTGTATAAAAAAGAAACCGGGGAATTTCTCGAATGATAAAAGCAATTTTCTAAAACTTAACCTTGACACACAGAAGACTCTTTCAAAGCTTAAATCTTTGTTTTCTAATGAAAAGAATCTTCAAAGATTTTATTGATCTAACTGACAGCTTCAATCATATACCCCGTATATTCCCAGTATTCTTTACAGGAAAAAAAAAACCCCATCAATTTATGATCTATCTGCGGTTCATTGTCTGTCAAGTGTCAAGTGTCAATTTCTTATATAGAAAATCAATGTCCAAAGAGCATTCACGCTTCGTCATTAGCCTTTTTTATACATTTTTTGCTCTTTGTTTGGCTTTTAAGTTTTTGCCCAGCAAAAAAGAACAAAAAAAAGGTTAAGAAAACCAAAACAAATCGGCGCATGCGTAGGCTGTTTTTTTGTTGTTTTTGTTTTTACCTCCTTCTTCTGGTTCTTCTTTGCTTCTTGGCTTATATGTTAAGGTTTTGAGGTTAATGTCGCCGTTTGTATGTGGCTGGCTAAGAGAATACGTGGAGGAGCTAAAAATATGTGCCTCCGGGTTACAAATAGTCTACACAAATGTTGCCAGCCTACCAAAAACAAAAAAAAAAAAATACTAAAATAATAACAGCAACAACGAAAAAAAAACGACACATAAAACCATTAAAGTGAGCAGCAGCATGGAATCGTTAGGCTGCCCCTTTATGCGGCACATGCCACGCCCCAATCTGCCCCGCACATGTGCAACAGATGCGATGCAACAGCTATGCGCTAACTAAACTTTAGTTTTTAATGCGCTTCGCTGGCGCTCATAGAACCAACAAACTTTCAGTTTGCCAACAATGCTCGACTACGAGTTACTCTGTACTAGGATAGAGCAGAATTCCAGAACTTATTGGTCTACTCATCTGAATCGTTTTACGCCTAGAAATGTGGCTAAGCTTTTGGGGATCAAAATAATGCAATGATCTTGATTTAATTCTGTATTTTTGTTCAAAAATATCAGTTTAAAAACTTATTTTTTCGATTTGTTAAGAAGTTTTGAGGGGTATCTGTAGAACGCCCATATATTAAATGTTGTAGCTTTCTGAGCAAGAAATTCACTTAGCTGATCAGGAATATATATATGCTCTTTGTTACATAAACGAGAGCACAATCAATATACTCGTTTCGAACCAATTGTCAATGGGTATGGTGCATAACAACGGCAGCAGCATAAAATTTACTCTATTCATTGTTTGGGGCCATGATTTTATGCTGGACCCAGACCAGGCGGCACGGGCCCCATTCGGAGTCCGGTCGAGATTGAATATGGGCGCGTCCAGGCGTTACGCTAATTGCTGACGGCCATCCGCTCGATCGTCAATTCCAATTAGGCTAAGAGAGCTGGAACTGTACTGAACACACAACAGAACAGAAGAGAACAGAACTGAGCCATGTGGGCAATAGGCTTCTGGCCAATTGTGTGCACATTATGATAATAGAATATAAATTAAATGCTTGTACATTCTATTTTTTAAAGGGCTAAAAAAAGGCTAAAAATACATGTCATTTCAGACAGATTTATACTTGTTTTTCTTTAAATTTATCATAATAAATTATTTATTTAATTAACTCTTTTATTCGTATGCCTTATTGAACTTTGCTGTCAAATGCCTAGCTTTTAATTTGGGCAATTTTTCAATTGACCTAAAATAATTTGGCTTTTAACTTACTTGTTTTGCTATAAGGTTTTTGGCTATTGTTTCTGGGTTTTCTTCTAACCGAAAATAATCGCTTTTGAATAATTGCCTTTTGTAACCTTTTCCATATCTATCAATTTTACCCAGTCAAAAATTCCATTTGTTGTGTAATCCAAAAAGATTGGCATCTAATTTTGTTTTTTTTAACCTATTTATTCGACCTAAATTAAATTTTTTTTGTACTTTAGAAGAATTTGGTGTTTGTTTCTGTAACAAATTTTCCAGTTTTTCTTAATTTTCAGCCCTCAATACTTAAGTAAAAACCCCATTAAAATCTTGCCTTTTTCTTTTGACTCATTTGATAAGGAAATTTTAGAGCTTTCTGCCCATATTTTAGGCATTTTTAATGGAAAAATAATATATATTTCCTTAACAAATTAAATAACTATCATTTTGGAGTATTAAAAGTCTTAACGCATTTTAAGTTATGGAAAATATAATAAAAATTTCCTGGTTTTCTGTGGGATTTTGAGAGCCCAACAAGCGTTCAACGATTTAGCCATGGCGTCACAATTATTTAGGCCCATTTTATTCGTTTTCTTTACTTCTTTTTTGCTGTTGTTGTTGTCAACGACAATTGCAATTAAAAAGTTGACTGTTTTGTCAAACGGAAATCGTCCCTGGTTTTTTTTTCTATTTTTTTTTCAGTGCACAAGCAGCTCTCATAGTTAGCGTCTTAGACACCTTTTGGTACGACGAGTGGAACGAGTGTTGGCTGCACTTTGGCAACGGAAGTCGTTGACTGCTTTTTATATGAGCTACGTTGATTTGTTTTTCCTTTTTTTTTTTGTTTTGTTTTTGTTTTCATTTATTTTGTTTTTATTTATTTGTTTAAAAAGCCGCATAGCAAATGTTAATTAAGTTGTTGTTTTTTTTGCCGCCTTTCTGGTTATGCAACGGCAGCAACAACTTGACTTCTTTTGCCATCAATTGACTTGTTTCGTAATATACAAAATTATTGCAAGAGTTTTTGGCTGAATACTTATGGAATTTGCTTAAGATTTCGAAAATAATATTTACTCACCGTTTTGTGCTAATGTTATTATTGTCAATATTTGAAATTCTGCAAAAAAGGTAAGAAAATAAATCAGTTAGTAACAAGTCTAAAATGAGTGATAGAAAATGCAGTATTTTTTTATAGAACTGTAAGCCAAGTTAGTATTGTACTATAGCCCTATATGACTAGCCTGAAAAATAGACCAGGCCCTATTGCAACAGCCAGTTATAGCCCCATTTTAAAAGGCTTAAATACAGATAGTATTTAGGTCATGGCTTGAGGTCAACTGATTATGACACAATAACCCCAAAAAACCAATAACCAAAAAGAGGAAAAATACAATAAATAAAATCCGATAATAGCAATCTGTGTTATGCTTCTAATAACCGATAGGGCTCTCCATAAAGAAACCTCTTTGTAAACAGCATAAAAATCGTAGTACCCCCAGAAGAAAAAAAGGTGTAAAAAAAGTGATGCACCAATAAAAATCAAAGTTATAAAATCAACACGCAACAACACTAAAAGCAAACAAACAAAATCACATCGAAAAACAAAAAAAAATCGAAAAAAAAATGCGTTATTGATTTAAGCTGGTAAGTATTAATTTTTTACGGCGTTGATAATTGCAAAAGCAAACAGAAAACAGAGACAGAAATTGAGACAAGAGTGGAACATGTCGACAAAAAAAAAAAAAAAGCGAAAGAAAAAAAAAACATAATTATAAATCGATTGCATAACTGGAGAGCGCTTGACCAAAAATAATAACAACATTAAGCCAATACCAAAAACAAATTGTTAAGTGGTTTTGTACAAATTTATTGGCATTAACCTTTGGCATTTACTTCGATATTAAAGCTTATACTACGCGCACAGCCACCTAACATAACATACTTAATACTATATTTTCCTTGGCATGACGGATCGGTTATGAAATTTGTGCAGCCCACGCCTCAGCACACCCAGAAAATGTCAAGTGTAGACGACATCACAGCATGGCCTACGAATCCAGTGGCGGGTACGTAGAGGGATTTTCCCCCCTAAATATTTATTTTAGTTCTAACTTGTATTTTATTATGAGGAAATTTACATAATTGTGGCCCGCATTGTATGGGAAATTACAAATTATTTATAAATTCGAATATGTGTTTAATATTGCCAAGATTTTTTATAAACTGTTTATTGTTGAAATAAAAAAATTCACTTTATTATATATACATATATACTTTCTTTTAGATAGGAATATTTTTTTAATAATAGTTTTATTAGCGTAACATTTTTCTTATAAACCAAACCTGTCTCTATTACCATTAAAATTTTATCCAAAAATAATTTAGCTAAGCCAATATAATATCTATATCTCTTTTAACGACATTAAATTACTCTTTTTGTTTTACGCAAATATAAAATATTTAAAGAAAAATCAGAACACATTTCTTAAGCCCCCTTAAAAAAAATCTGGGCGTGCGTCTCTGCAAAACTGCAGAACAGAATGAGCAAAAGTATCTGACAGATACACACATCAATTGCCGCTGCTGTTGTTGTTGCCGCTGCTGCTGCTGCTGCTGGTGCTGCCGCTTGCCTAACAAGCGGAAAGCCAAAACATAACAGTAAAGTAAATTAAGTAAAAACCACACACGACAGCAGCAACAGCAACAGCAACAATAACAACAACAAACAGTGGCAACAGCAACTGCAACGTTTGCGAAACCGGACAGAACAAGACAGAAAAATAAGGCTAGAAGGAAACCGAACTTCAGATACTACAAACTGGTGCTTAGAACTTCCAAATGTTTTTATATTAATAGGAAAAATAATTATGGCTATTATTAAACTCATTATTAGATTGAATATATAGCTGAATTTATTTATATTTAAATTAAAAAGTAATAATAATATTACTCAATAGAAGAAAACTTTGTAGCACACCTTTCAAATCTACCTTTAAAAATCTAACTATATCTAATTGCAGTATTCAAAATTTCAATTTCAATTTTACTTTGATCTTTTAATTAAATCTAAAAAAAAAAAATTATTATAAAGAATTTTTTATTTGACTTTTTGAGTCTCTGAAAAGCTCAAATTTTGGTAAATTTCTCCAACATATTTTGGAAAAACTCATTCAGATGTTACCAACATCTTGATAAAGTTCTAATGCCCAATCTTCTGCTCATATATGATGTATTTATGTATGTATAATTATGTGTGTATGTGTATACTGATGCGAGTTTATGTTGGTCAAGAGTGCCTGAGAATAGCACCATCAACAGCAACAACAACAGGTAGCTCTATGGCTTTTAGGGGGCTAGACGGGAGGCAAACGGGCGCTACAAAAGTGGCTGACCTCGAGAATTCTCTCCTCTCTTTTTGTGTTTTTATTTTTCAAGCTAAAGCTAAAGCTAAAGCCAAAGACATCACTCATAAGAACCCAGTGTCTGTCTTAACTGGCGGCGCCCCAGCCCCGCCGACCAGTTTTCAATTTTGGCTTAGAGAACGTCGATTTATGCCTAAACATGGTAGCTTGACTCATAAGATCCATACAAATATACGACTATATATATATATATATATATATATATATGCAAGACGAGAGAAGAAGAAACAGAGTTTTTGCCTAACTCGAATTGAATCGAAACGAATTGAATTGATGGCGATTCTTCACAGATTCTTAAAACAAGAATTTCATTAATGTTTTATCTTTATTTACTTTTAGCTAGCCGCTAGCAGGTTTGACAAGCGCTGCTACAGTTTAACAGCTACTTTTGGTGTTGACAGTTTGACAGCGATGAGCGAGTGTGTGTGTAATTGACAGACAGCAGATTGCAGTTTGACAAGCATTGCTGTTATCTTAATAGAGCTTCATTAAACCAGTTTTCCGTTTTTCGATGCTTTAATGCTATGCTATTAATTAAAAATAAATTTGTAGCCAATGTAATTAATATAATTAGCCATTTTTGCGATTAATCAAACTGTTGCAGTGTTGCTAGGCTACAAGAATATAAAGTTTATTCGATATCAAAAAAGTAGTAGTAGAAATTGTAGATGGCCAATCGACTTTATGCTCTAATTAATCACAATTTTAAAAGACCAAATTAAATTAAATAAATAATAAATTAATCTGGCTTATGTCAGCGCGTATTTATTGTTAAAACAGTGTCAAAAATGCAAATAAAACGAGTGTAAAAAATTGTCAAATGGTATTCAAAATTTCTAATGCCTAATGCAATTACTATCAACACAAAAGGCAGGAAAACAACACTCAAGCGACAACGATAATTCGCTATAAGAGAGAGAGAGTATTATTTGACAGAGCCGGCAGATGAGTTATGCAAACAACGCGGCATTATTTGAGTAAATCCGAGGACTGAGACAAAAGGCGTGAAGCCTAATACGATGATAAGTGCTTACATATAATGTCTATGAGGCGGGAGACGGAGACGGAGGCGGAGGCCGGAAAGTAGTAGACAAACAATGTCAGGGCTTGAGCCCTGGGTTCGACTGCGAGAGTTCGAGTTCAGGCTCGAGCCGTGCCACAGACTAGGCGAGGGTAAGGAGTCGTCATATAACGACAACATGACATGCAAAGTTTTGTCAAAGCAGCAGACAGCAGACAGCAAACAATGTATGTAGCTATAAGGATGAGTTCGTAGTCTCTCGGCGACCAGGCCAGGCCAGGCCAGGCAGACGGGTAAAGTAGCCAATGGATGCGATGCGGGCCTTAATCAACAACAAAAACAGGAGAAGTATTGCGGAATGAGGAGGAACACAAGATTCCTTCTTTTTTTTTTTCATTTCTCATTTTTATTTTTTAGCACGTTATATGAATAACTAATTGAGAGCGTACACCACAAAACGTACGGGCTGGCTATGCAGGAATGTGTGTAGGTATCCATAAGATACATGTGTACAAAGTATCTTGAGGGCATTGCCAGTTGTTGAGGGCGTTGCGCCAAACCATGACTGAGCATAAATATGAGTACACTTGGCAAAACTGATATTGACCAATGTAATAGAAAATCTAATTAACACTTATTCTCTCACAAAAGTAGAGCACTTGATCACTCTAAGATACTTTTGTATCTTTCAATGGGAGTTTTTGTCTATAGAGATTATTGAATATCAAACATGATGTGAAATTAATAAAGGAGTCTAATGCAATGCTCGTTTTGTCCACTTCACTTCATTTTTTGCAGTGTACCCTTGCCCAAGCATTGAAAATCACAGTGAATCTCTGTGCTTAGTGCTCAGTGCCTGGCCAAGAAGTGGAGTAGGACAGCAGCAGATGCGGCGACCAGACGATCAGCTCTATAGATGTTATTGTTGTTGTCGTTGTTGTTGTTGTTGTTGTTGTTGTGCTAAACTGGTAGCACATTTTGCCAGGGCTGAGTCATCATCCATGGCTTTTGAAGAGGAGCCACAGTAGCCGCTGGCTGCCTCTTGTTTCTGTGTTTTGCATTAGGCCAAGTTCGATGACTAAGCATTTGGATACAGGTTCTGCTGCTTCCTCTTGCCCTTCTCTCTCTGACTCTTCAATCAGTAAATTCAGCCGGCCGGCCGGCCGGCATAACTTTAATGTGACCGCATCTTGGGCCTGATTACTTGTACTGCCTTTAAAAACGCCCCAAGAAACGCAGTCGGAATGGAAATCGCCTGTTTACTCGTATTGTCATGCTCATTTGGCATCATAATTCTCCTTCCTCTTCTCTTTCTTGTGTCAACCATCAGGACTTGCACTTCATGAGACAAACAATCGTATTGCTCTATAGAAAAAAACTTCCTCTTCTTTTTATTTATTTTAAAAATATTCGAGACTTTTTCTTCGCTTCATTCTGTAAAGCGGATTTTCACTTTTCTTTGACTTTACAGTGGTTCAATCGATGTATTTTCAGACCATTCTAATAAAACCTAATGAGATTTTTTTTTGGTTTTAAGGGAAACCAATTTAAAGGTTTCTTTTGTCGGATTATAACTATATAATTAAATATAATTATTGTATAATTAAGAAAAATAATTTTGAAATTAAATGCCCATATTTGCTAGGCTTTCAGAGTTTTTAAACGATTTTTATTTCAAGGAAAAATCTCGAATTTTCAGCCAAAATTATACCTGTTAGCTTGATTCAAGCCAGTCATATAATTGGTCATATAATTAAATTTATTAACTGATGCCTAAGATTGTAAATTACTCACAGATGCTTGCATCATAAATTTGTTAACTGTTCACACATATTTTTAGCCACAGCAACTGAATCAAACTGACAAATAAACAATTCTTTTGACATTATTTCAGCTCAATGCCAAAAAGGAAGCGACCTCATAAATTCTTTCAGAAACAACAAAATAAAAGTATTTTTATTACAATTGCTCATTACTCGTAAATAAATCTTGTTAAAATCAAATGCATTAGTTAAATGCTCAGAAGCCAAAAATAGAAATAAGCTAAATGAGAATAAAAATAAAAACAACAATGGAGACTGCCTCGATGTTCTGCTGATGGGCTCTTTTCAAAGCCAATGCTTGCGAAACCGTGACACATGGGCGAAGGCCGGGAAAAAACTTAGCTAGAGAATACGGCGAAAGAGACGAGGAGGAATATATAGAGAGATATAGATAGATGTAGGATGACGAAAATGGGAAATTGTTGACGATGATGATGATAGAGACACACAGCAGCCAGCGAAGCAAATTTGAAAACCTAAACAAAGCAAAATAACAGCCACCAGCAAAACAATTTGCATAGAAAAACAAAAGAGTATGCTCGAATAGGAGATACTCCGCACTCAAATAACAACTTTTTGAATTGAATCGAATTTAAATGATTCAAAATTTAAAACACTTTCTTGTCTGCAGGATTGATTAAGTTACTTCTGGCTCGTGGATGCATCAGATTGGCTTTATTATATCCACTCTCACAGTTTGAGAGCCACACTGCGCTTGTCAAACTGTCGCTTTAGCTAACTCGCTCTGTATTTATTTTTCCCTCTAGCGATATATATATAAATGTATGCATGTTGTGCAGCGAACTGCTGATTTAGTTAATTTGCAGCGATTTCCAGTTACTTTTGCCATTCATTTGCTATCGATTTCTTGGCCATTTTATAGCTATATAGCTATTAAAAGCTATTAAAAAGCTGCCTCGCCGGTGCGCATCGCAATGCGCCTGGCGTTGCCATATCGTCTATAATTTATGGTCGTTGCTCAATTTGCATTACAACTCTGCCTGCGAGTGTGTGTGTGTGTGTGAGCCTCTATATTGGCTTCAGTTGGCTTAGCTTGAACTGTGTGTGTGTGTGTGTGTGTTGTGCACAGTTCCAATTGCAATCAATACTTAATTTCAATTTCATTTGAATTACTCGACCCTCTTGTTATTGTTCAAGTCGTAACGAGAGAGTAAGAGACAGCGACAAAGACAGAGAGAGAGAGAGGAAGAGAGAGAGGAGAGCTTTACTCGTATATTCACCCACAAATAGAATTCAATGAGTAGATTCAGCACAATGATCGCGCAAAAAATTATTTCCCCTACTTTTGCTTGTTGCTTTTGTTAATTTGTTGTTTCTGCTGGCTTTTTGTTGTTGTTATTTTTTGATAGTTGTTCTGTATTTCCCAAGTGAAGTGGAACAATTTGGTACGTTTTGTGCTCTTTTTGTGGGGCAATGTTTTTACGAAAGAGTAGTTACGCTTTGCAAATGTCTCTGTCTCGATAAGCAATTGATTTAATATCATTCGTTTTACATGGCTAAACAAACAGGGGGCGGATTTCCTCCATCAGCAGCTCTGGAGGTGATCGTAATCGGGTAGCTCGCTCGGGTATCAATTTCAAGAATGTCACTTATTTTTTTTTTATAGCAAAAATATTTCTTGGTTTCAGATACAGTGGTCGACCGCTAATTAAAAAACCCTCCCAAATTGGTATTAAATTACTACTGAAAAATGCCAATTTTGATCACCACTCAATTTTAGTTTTCTCTGCTAGAAAATCAGTTATAATTTCCAGGAATTTGGATAACATCAAGAGTTACCTAATTTCCCTTTCTCTAATTCTCCTAGCAACAATTTTTTTATACATTTTGATAATCTGATTTCCCAATTATCCCAATGTAATTGACACCGCTTGCTATAAAAAAAGAGTACGTTTTTAACCTCAACTTTTATGCCTTTTTAACAGCTTTGCATTCCATGGGTTATCGATTGCATATAGGCGACAACCCCGACAGTTCCTTTCGCAATTTTGTAGCAATTTGTTTAATACTCGCAGTAAACAATTTGCCTAGTCTCAAATGCCATTTGTTCATTTATCTTATAAGTATATGTTGTACGTGTTTTTTTAAATTGATTTTTCTTTATTTTTACTGTTTTTTTCTGTTTTTTCTGTTGGGGCGGCGTCACACCCACATTAAGAGTGGTCATTATTTAGCGATTGAACATTCTAAAAACGGAATATTTTTGGTCGCTGTAATCGGCCAAAAAGTTATGTGAAACCATAAATATTATGGCCTACAGATGCCGCTCTGGCCAAGTTAATGGTGTTTAATTAAGCATAAAAAAAAAACAACAACAGCAACAACAAACAAACAACGAACAACGAACAAAAAAAGGTAATCAAATGCAAAGCGCAACCACAAAAATTGAAATTAAGTAAGAATCTACACAAAGGCCACCGAGGCTGATTTGTCTATAATTTCAAAATTATATTTCACATATATATATATATATATATATTCGCACTCCTCGCATGCCAGGCCAGAGCTGAGCCCAGCCAGAGCCAGAGCTCGAATCAGCGAATCGGGCCTGAATCGAATGAGAACAGCGTACCAGCCTCAGCTAACATGTAAGACGTGACGGGGCGCGGCAGAGTCTGAATATGGAAACCCAGAGCCAAGTTATAAAGCTGAAAGATACATATGTATATACATATATCTCCCTGGCCATCTAGGTAGTCTACTCGTATCTGACAGGCCGCAATTCAAAACGCGTAATTGTTACACCCTGATTACGCGAACACAGAAAAAAAAAACTAAAAAAAAAATAATATTAAAGATGAAATTAAAAATTAAGCACATAATACTTGACTAGAAAATACCCTATACTTGGGTTGTAAATAGCTTTAAACACGTCTCTTAAAAACACAGATACTGACAATAGAATCAGGTAAAACTTTCCTAGTCATTAACAGATCTCTGAAAAAGCTGAAAAGAATAAAGCTTTTTTTTTTTAGGTTTATACCAAGTTTAAAAAAGCTCTGTGATTTCTACAGGGTATCCTTATTGCTTATACACAGACGATACGATACGATATGGAATCGCCTCGACTTAGATAAGGCTGACAATACAATAGCCCAACATTTGTTCACAGGCCGCTAGATGGCGCTGTCATGCGAATGTTGTAAGTTAACTTTGCTTGCCATTTTGGGCGTTATGCGTGTGAATATACCTAACAGAAAGGGGCGTGGCTATAGTCGGTGCGAGGGAGGGGAAGCTGAATGGGAGGCTGCAAAAATGCACTGGCAACTTGCATGCTTCGCTGACTTCTTAGCATTTGTTTTTTTTTCCTCTAATTTTTGCATGGCATTTGCATACGTTGAGAAGCGAAAAGAGAGGCGCTTGTTACACGCAATCTAACCTTTTTATTGTACTTAGGCTGGCTGGGGTTAAGCCAAGATTGAGACAGTAAATAAGTAGTTGTTGTGGGGGTATTAAATTGAAAATTATATGATAAAAGCTCAAAATAAAAAGGGGAAAAGGTTCCTTTGATCAAAAATGGTAGAATTATGCAACAAGAGAATATTTCTTAAGAGAAAGTGGTCAAGAATTCATACATGAAGCTTGATTAAGAATGCTAATGATCATTATGTGACTGTGCATTAATTTATGTGGTAATAGATCATATATAGTGCATATATTACCCATACGCCCCTACAGGAACAGCATTTGTTTTAGTAATGCATTAAAGAGTTCCCTCGCCCCCTGAAACCTAGGACAAACTCCATGTGATTATAGCCAGTCCCACATACCAGATCAAAGGCAACTATTCAGAAAAAAAAAAATATATATATATAGAAATAAAAGAATGACTAGAAAGGGGCACATGGGGCACAGAAATAATGAAAAGCAATCATTCATTTGCAGCAAGCACAAAGTCATTGCTAGAGACACATTGCAGAGATACATATCTAATAGATGCCAAACAAAGTCAAAGACTTGGGGCGCCAAACGCCTTTTTTTTTTCTTTTTTTTTTCATTATTATTTATTAAGAAATTTACGAGCATATAGAAATCTAACGGAAAAGCAAAAGCAGCAGCAGCAGCAGCAGCAAGAAAAAGCTGGCAGAAAAGTGTTATAAATGAAGTAAATCGAATGCAAAAACAGAATAGAAAAAAAAAAAAGAAAGATAAATATACTCAACGCCTACGCAATGCACCGGAGGAACTGTTCCGTTTCTGAGCGAACATTGATGAAAAATATTTCATACACCTTCAGAAAAAGTCGACATAAAATATTCTAAATTCTCTGAACTATTTTTTAAAATAGTTCTGAATTGTATCTAAATTTTCAACTCTTTCGTTCCTAAAGCTTTCAGGTAGCTTTCAGGTAGCTTACACTTGATTCAGAATATTTAGCACTATACTAAAGATATTCCTTTCTAAATTCGTATTAAATTTATGCAAATTTATAATAATTTTAGTTGAGTAGGTACTTTTTTTCGAGTGTATAAGCTGGCTAGAAAGATCGTATAGGCAACGCAACAGGCCCGGCAGCTAGGCATAGATCATTTCTGGGGCTATTTATAAGCAATCCCCCACATACTCTCTGCCTCGTAGTACGTGTATATACAGAGAGCTATTGTATCTATCGAATGCACGCCTGGGTCTCGGTCCTGGGTTCTCCCGACTCCGGCTGTCATTTTGATTTTTGCTCGACATGTGCACAAGAGGAGGCGCTGCTGCTTTCATCTGCTTTGCTCTGCTCTGTCTGTACAGATGCAGTTTTGTATCTGTAGCTGTATCTATAGCTGTATCTGTATCTGTATCTGTATCTGTATCTGTATCTGCATCTGTATCTATATCTGCATCTGTACACGTGTAACTATAACGCTTTGTTGAAAGCTACAACAATCGGGAAGACAGACAGATAGACAGAGAGACAAACAGACAAGTCGAGAGTTGACTCAACACAACTTGCATGTCAAATTAATTTCATTCAATTTAAATGCAATTTGACGCCGTTTCACTTGCTAAAGATACAAAGTATCTTGGATACCAACCATAAGAGCATATGGCAGGTATATCTATGTAAATGCACCTAGACACCTCTTCTATCTATCTCTCATTGGGACGTTAATGATGCAATGCGCCATGTGTGAGACTGTAAACTGTGCGTTTTATTTTTGATATGCATTTTGATTAACGACCCTTGGGTCCAACATAGTTTCATTTCTTTCTGATCTTTAAGGGGTATTTGAGTTCATAGATTCAGCTTACCTTTTGAAATTGTCTAGCTGAGAGTGGGAGTAGGAGGTTCAGTTGTAGTATTCGTTGGGTTCTGTAAATAAAAGAGATAAAGAAGTTATGAGTGAAAAACTACTATTATAAATATATATATTAAGGGGATTTTCCCGTTCGTACTTTCGAGTATTTGTACATCAATTTAAGTTCTTATAGATACGTCGTAATATATATATATATATCCCTCTTAATTTTTGCTGTACTCGTTTAGATCTATAAATTATCAGTTAATGCCAAAATCAAGTAGCTTATCCATTTGATGGGAGATCAAATAAATACAGCGCCCCGATGAGTTGTGTAGCTTCTCCGTTCGCAGCTCATTTGGAAAACCATTAAAATTTAATGCATTTACCCTAAGCCCAACCTGGAGCTATAGATTTAACATTTAGCCAAGTTGAAGCCGCCCATAAATTTACAGCTTTTTTTTTTATTAGTAGTATTGCATATAAAATGGGCTAGGAGGAGGATTATGCCTAGAAGGCGTGCAACTGGTATTAGGCATAAGAACTAAAGGCTAAACTGAGTAAGGCAACTTTTTTTTTTTTTTTTTTGACCCATTAAACATTTTACCGCTAACGACATTCAATAATCATTTAAAAACAATAAAACTGAACCCCAAGAGCCAAAAGTTCTTACAATATTAATGCCAGAGAAATTAGCTTTAATTGCCTCTAAAAAAAAGCAAGAAAAAAGTGTTGTCTTAACCTAATGATACTCAGTGCCCAACCCAGAAATGAGGGAAGAGAAAAAAAGCAAGCCAAATGACATTCAAATTTGCTCAGCTCTATTGTCCAGTTAGCTTGGCTAATTGGCGTACTAGTTGCAAGTAGCATTATCTTCAGTTTTTGACGGCTTACAGCTAAAAAGCGTTGCTTTTGGCAGGTCTTTCTGAAAATCTTCACACTTAAATGTGCAACAATTTGGAGAACGTGAAAATTCTACGGTTATTTAGATGATCTAACCATGACACAGTTACGTGTTGTGTCTATGGAAATGAGTTTAAAATAAGCATAGCAGCATAGCATTATAATACTAGTACTCTTTTTTTTCTTTTAACATGCTACTTTCAGATTGATATCAGCTCGCTAATTATATAAGATTAATGTTAAATTTTAATTAATTCTAAACAGGGCTGCCAACCCACTGTTACGGAGCTCCGATTCTTGGCTTCCTAGCCAGATTCAGCTTCGGTTTAGGTTAT
Organism: Drosophila repletoides; assembly: GCA_018150835.1. NCBI lineage: Eukaryota > Metazoa > Arthropoda > Insecta > Diptera > Drosophilidae > Drosophila > Drosophila repletoides. The sequence continues at coordinate 2,205,104 of JAECWQ010000202.1, forward strand.
ACAATATGAGCTTCAAGCTTTGAAGGGAATTTCTAATAATTTTTACACTTTTATATAATTTAGTTAAGATAAGAAAAATACTTGTTTTAGTCTCGAAAATACTTGTTCTAAGGTATCTAATATCTAAAAGAAAGTTGAAGACATCTCCGAAATATCCTTCGCTTTCAAATGTACTCGCTCATATAAAAGGCTGTTTTCCAAAAAGAACTTCAACTAAATTTCCATATTTTTCCCACTGGAGATATTTTAAAATAGTTGCCTTCAAGCCCTATAACCATCTATATCTTTAGTATAACTCGTATAATTATTAGTTGGCTTTAATCTGCACTGCTCACATCTCTCCAATTAGTTATATACAGTCCATTTGGCACACGCTTTGACCATTTAAAGCGCTCCAATTTTGTGGTAACAAATCATGGCCAAGACTTTCATAACTTTTGCCTAGATACGATTATTATTTCTCGGTGATATAACAAAGGGTACCGCAAAAATAAATGTGCTTCTATTGCCCGTTGAGTATGCCAATTTTCACAGCTATGGGCAATATATATTTATTTTTTTCCCCCCAATTTAATGAATCCATATAAATCTTAAGTCGAATTTCGCATAAATTACAAAATTATGAAATATTGTAGCATTCAAATTGATTGCGTTTGAGAAATTGAAGCCAAATTGACAAATGCTCAATCAAAATTTTAAAGTGATTCGCTGCTCGATCATCAAATGTCTCATTTCAACAAGCTGCCTCAAAAAGTCATTAAATTTTTAACTTAAATTTATAAAAAATCATTGTTGTTTTTGTTGTTGTTGTTGCTGGCAAAAGGTGTCTTTGAACATTTTTTAACAGTTTTGTTTAATAGAAAATTATGCTAATTTATTAGATTTGACTACGAACTTTTAGTTAATTGTTTTTTTATACTCTTTCGTAGGGTATTCAGCTGCCATAGAGTATGTAGTTCCTTTAACAGACTAGTTGGCATAGAAACAGACAGACAGCACGGACGCAGGTTTGGACGGACAGACAGACGGACTTGGTAATAATAAGCAATAATATTAACACGGTTGGACAGACAGACAGAAGGACTTGGTAACAATAATCAATGATATTAACGCTTTATTCGGCTCGCAAAAGCCTCCTTCAATGCACTTCATGACATAGTTATAGTATCCTCTTGGAAGGGTATACACAATGTGGCTTTTACCTAAATGCAAGTGTATTATATATTCGACTTTTAACAGCTACTTTTCTCGCTTATTTTATTCGAGTTTCTGATTTAGTCTTTGTTTCCTCTAAATTTATTTCAGCTTAATTTTCAATGTCAATTTTGTTTTTAACATTTTTGTTTGCGGATTAAGTTAAAGTTAGCTGATTTTGGCTTTTATTTAATGACTGATCTATGTGTGTGCGTGTGTGTGTGTGACAAAAATTAAATGCAGTTTTCTTTTATTTATATTTATTTTTATGTTTTGTTGATGCCAACGATGACGATGACCCTGAGACGAGAAAGTTGTGTGCGCCTCTGGTTTTTTTGTTTTTTCATTTCATTTTCATTTATATTTATTTTTGGAAAAGCTGCCATAAAAAAAGATGAGCATTTAAAATATATTTATGTATTTATGTATGTGTGTCTGTATGTCTGTATATGTATGTGAGAAGAAACAAATGCTGTCTCATTTTTATATAAATTTTAAATGTGTATTGTCAGATCATTTGACAGATATGTGTCACATTTCGCGTATGTCACTCCGAAAGAAAAACTAGTAGGAAAAGGCTGTCTTTGGCGCACCGAAGACTTTATGCCCTTCTTCTTAAATTTATTTACTTTGGCCGACTATTCCTATTGCAGCTATATCATATAGTAGTTCGATTCTGGCAGTGTACCCTTACAGCATTCCTTGCAGTGATTCATTAATATTACTTGAGAAACAACCAAGTTTTCCATACAATAACTCTTGCTATAGTACACATAGATATAGTAGTTTGATCCGGCCGATTTAGACATGCATATATACTGCATGGACAGACAGAGATGGCCACAGCATCCTGATCAAAAATATATACTTTTTATGGGCTCGGAGACGCCCGCTTCGTGACAAAATTAGAATACCCTTTGCTAGGGTATAAAGACAAAACGCCCCCCATTGGCCCTGAAATGGAGCTGTATATTATTTATATTTGCATTTGTATTTATATTTTTATGCTCAATATTTGGCTTTTACGCATTTTGCATTTCATTTTGGGGAAAAGTAAATAATTTTATTTATTGGAACGTATTTTTGCAGCTGGCCTCGCCAGGCGCGCCGCTTGCGTTCTGTAAACATTTTTGCATTTTGCTACTTTGAGTTTTTCGAGTTTAATTAATAAATTTCATTTTTTTTTTTTTTGCCCCTTTGGGAAGTGTATACGTGTGTGTGCGTGTGTGTGTGTGTGTGTGTGTGTGTGTGTGTGTGTGTGTGTGTGTGTGTGTGTGAATGGCTAACGCGCAGTTCTTCATAATAATAAACAACAACAAGGCAGCTAAAATTCTAAAAACAACTCACAAACAATTCACACTTTAACGGATTGGAACGGGTGAGGAGGGGTTACGGGGGCTGTATACTGACGGGGGTAGGCTGGGGACGGGACGGGACGGGGCGTGGCAGGGCAACGGTTTTTGGGGCTCGTTGTAAATTTTTGAAATGTGAAAGGCAACGTTTTCATTCTCAAAACTTTTCTTTACCGTTCGTTTTGATACCCTGTTAAAGTTAAGGAAAGGGTAACCTCATTTACTGATACTAAATAAATCAAAGAAATTTTTTTCCTTTTTTGTAACATTTTTAGAACAATTATTTAAAACACAAGTCTTAATTAAGAAAGCTTTTTGTTTTTTAGGTGCAACTTTGCCTTCTGAAAGTTTCTTCATATCCGTCAGCAATTCTCATTACAGGGTATCTCATGTCGACTAGCGCATTTCCTATTGTTTTGAGGTGTTTATTTGCCGTTCGTTGTACTTTGGGTGCTAATAATTAGGCGATTGATTGAATAACAAGCGTTCAATACTTTCTTCATACAGAAAAATTAATACCCTACATTTTAGGAAAATCGACCTGAAAACCAGGGTGAATTTAGCTTCTTTTTTTCAAAGAGCTTTTTATTTTTACTATTAAGAAAATTATTTTATTAAGCCAATATTTTTTTATAATTGAGGATATTTTTGTAGATTTCTTTTAAATATAAACTTTGGCTAAATAGTTATCACTATCAAAAGAAGTTAATGGAGAAACATAACTGACAATTTAATGGGCTAATAAAATGCTAAACAGCCAATAAAAAGCTAATTTGAAGAGCTGCACAAGTAGCAAAAACCTTGAAAAGAAATTGGTATCAAACTCAAAACTGGCTAACAAAATTTGAACCGATGAAAATTCTGATAAATTCAAAGAGAAGCTAACAACGAAAAAGTTGCCATTCATCTAATTTGGTAAATAATTTACAGTTTTTTTTGTTGTTGCTGTTTTTGCCATAATTTATGTGCATGCATAATTAAAGCATTTCAATGGGGGGGTTCTGCGATCCATCCCGAAGACCTAAAACCTAATCCAAGCCAATTATTGTTCAATAAGAAACTAATTAGCATATTTTGATAATTTACAGGCTAGTCAGAAGTTGCGTCAATGTCAAAAGCTGGAACAGGTTGACTACAGAAGAAAAAAAAGAGAATTCCATTTATATCAAAATTTATAATTCTATTATATTTCTTTGCAGTCGAAAATAACCAAGAGGGGAGTGGGGAATGGGGGGGTCTTTAAAGTTCAACTGGCTGTTGCCTAACAAATTAATTAAAAGATATGCATCATCATTTAACCAGCCAAGGAATTTATTCATTTGCCAGCTAAATAAACCCAATATACACCCAATATAAATCGAAGCACAACAGCTGCATTATATTACGTATTCCTAGCCACTTTTTGTATTGAAATTTGCTTTGTCACATGTGCAGGTTTATTTCATTTTCAAATAAAACACATTTCACAATCGCCGCATTATTCATTCCCACCAAATAATAATACGATGACATAAGCTTACTATTTAAATATAGAATTTTTTAATTCGAACAGGCACGAAAAAATCAATTTCAAATATTCTCTAATCGACAACATTTCCATGTGAAAATTTCCATTTAAACAGTATACAATAATTTATAGCCATATGTTTATAATGAAGTCTATTGGAGTAGAAAATATAGCGACAGTTTATGCCAATCAGTGCTGCCAAATCAGCTTTTTTCCTCGCCATTTTCAGCTTTTTTTTTTTAATTGAATGGCGGGTATATTTAGCAAGAAACAAAACGATTTTCCTAACGAAAACTTTTCAAGTCAGCGGTTCCTTTCTATGGCTGGAATCGGAAAACATTATCCATTCAATAGGCGGCATATTTGAATTAATTATTTACCTATATTATTACTCAATGAAAATGCTTGTTTTATGGCTCCAACTTTTTGCACTTTGATTAATTTTACAATAAAGTTTTGTAAAAAAAAAAGAGCCGAGTCGAAGATGAGTTTGGAAGAGTCCATCCAAGTTTTTATTTTTTTTAATTACTTGGCGCTACGTGCGTGCATTTAAATTAACCAAATGAAAACAACAATTAATCAAATTGTAATGCAGGAAATTAACAAAAGTGCGCTCGTAAAAGCAATTAAAAGAAAATTAACAGCCAAAAAGGAAACCTGCCTGTGTGTGCGTGTGTTTGCGTGTGTGTGTTTTAATTGTTGTTGTTAATTTTTGTGTTGCTGTTGTTGTTGCTGTTGCTGGTGCCGTATTGTTTGCAGTTTTCGCTGCACACAATTATAATTATCCTCACTTTTGTTGTCTAGTGTATACAATGATTTCATGGCGTTCCATTGTTTTGCATTTTGCAATGTAATGCAAAAATCTACAGCAACAACAACAATAATAACAGTGCCAGGGCCGTAGCATGCATGGAAAATACATCTTAGGGTTGCAAGAAACTTTTATTTAATGCATAGAACTATCAAAGAGCAACAGTTTCGAATTAAATTTTAATTTAAATTCATTTAAGTTGTTTAATATTATTACCCAAAGTATATCTAACCCATAACATATTCCTCTATTTAATTATATTTTGTCGATAGTAACAGCGATAGTTTTGCAACAATTTAATATTTTGTTGAATAGCGAAAGTAATTGCAATTTTTCGCATTTCTTCTTTTTCCGAATTTATCTGTAATCGAATTTGCTAAAAATAAAAAAAAAGAGAAAACCGCAAATGACCGGCAAAATTTTAGCTAATTTTTTGGGTAATTTATATTGATAGCTGATCAGCTATCAGCTGCTTATGGCAAATGGCGTTGCCACACCCTTCAAAATTAAAATTGTCAAAAATCCAGCAGATTAGCCATATTTTTTGATGGACAATGTAGCAACATTGTCGCTATAATGAGGATTAGACGAGTATTTATATTTCTGTCTGTTTGTTGTCTATTTTCATCATCTTTTTTTCGGCTCTTTTAGCCCATTCGCATCATCATCATCATCATCATCAGCATTATCATTATCAACTCTGCGTCTGCACGAACTACACTATAAAAGACGAAGAAGAAGGGGGGAGGCAGGGTGCATTGAACCTACGAAAGTGATTGTACGACTAAGTTGAAGATGGAAATGGAAATGGAGTTGCTGCGACGACCGCTGAAGCCAACTCTGAATGGATTTCTTTTGTTAGAGGTGGCCTGGCCTGGCTTGAGTTGACTTGGCTTGGCTTGGGCCTCTATTTATTGTTGCTCATCTGCCTAACATCTTGTTGTGAATATATCGTGTACATTTTGCTCGTTTTTCATTTACATGTGACAATGATTTGGCTAAATGATAAACGACTTTTCGCTTTAGGCCAACACACATAAAAATTGTCAAATTTAATTGACAGCCAAACAGATCGATGCATGTTTAAACGTGACTGAGCCAGGCATGCGGCGCCTCAATCGTCGATGGATATATATCGATAGGATGATTCTTATTCGCATTGATTAATGGAAATTCCCGCTAGTCATAAGGTAAATCCACACAGACCTACTGGCCTTAAGCATTTGTAAACACAAAGAATCAAGTTCCTAGAATTACGCAGAGAAAAAACAAAAGCTCGTCATATGAAACCTTTCATTTACCCTGTATAAATTATATGCTTGAAAGGGGTATTTTGAAGTTTATATGCAACAGAAGACAGCAGAAGTTATTGCGTTAAAAGCCCCCAAAACATTTCAGGTAATTTCAGTGCAGGTAATAAGTAATCCCTAAAAAATGTAGGTCTGTTAATTAAAGGGTATCTCTTAGCTCAAACTCCCGACTGCGTGGCATTCTTACAGATTTTTGCCAGCCGCTGTTATTGTTAGTAGTTGGCTGTGTGCTCTTTTTTTTGTTTTGTTTTTGGACGATGGGCAAACATAAAAATCCATTAATGGCTTAAACCAAACGAGCGGCTCTAACCGGAAGTTTACAAAAGTTGACAGCGATCTTTTGTTTTTGTTGTTGTTGCTGCCTGTTGTTGTTCTATACACGCAAGTTCCTTTTGTTGTTGTTGTTTTTCTCTTTTATGGGGTACCAAGCGTCAGTCAGGCATTAAGAACATTGACATATGCCTGGCAGATTCCAGCAGATCCAACAGGGTAGCCGAAGAGTGCAGAGGAAAGTCGTATCGATATGCCAAACCACAAATTAAAAGCGCCTTTTCTGCCCTAACGGCAAATGTAACTAGAGATGGGAAATGGTCGACCAAGAGATACCCATTATATAGGTTTAAACCTAAGCTAGAATGGGGGGTATAGCAAACTCTAAACTCTACAAAGTGGGATTTCAAAAAATGTATACTTTGCCTACAAGTCTCACCTAAAATCGTTATTTAGGCTATTAAATCTATTATTAAAGAGCATATTTATTTCCTGGCATGTTTATATTATTTTGCAATACAACCCCTACACTCTCCATTCTACAGGGTATTATAAACATGTTGAAAGCTGCAAAAGCGCAATATGCGAAAGCGGAACCGACGCTTTCGGTAACCTAAGACAACATGAAAAACAGTTGGGGCCACACGAAGAGACAAAGAAGAAGCAGCCGCCGCAGCCGCAGCTGAAGACGAAGGCGAAGGCGAAGGAGAGTAGATAGCAGAAGAGGAAGAGAAGAAGAAGTGGCACACAAAAGCGCATAAGTTTCCGTTGACCGTTAATTAAAGCCGCAAGACAGTAGCTTGGTCCACAGAGAGGAGAGAGACAAGACAAGGCACACACAACACACAACACACACACACGCACAGTGGGCCACATAAATTTGTTAGCGCCTTGACACAGCTGCATTAGAAACGCAGCACGCGCTCCAATTCGAAACCCACTGCAAATGGACCAGATGGGGGCGGCAGGAAAGTGGGGAAAAGAGGGGGACATGGAGGCAGGCAACGCCTATCAAGGTTGCAATTGCCCCAATCTGCGTCGGCGGCGCCGCTCTAACTGTTTGATTAAAGATCATGCAAACGCCCGAGACGACTGCCAAACAACAGAAAAGAAAGCAAAAGCTAACACCAAATGCAACGAAACTTGAATACCCTTTAGAAAGAGACTCTATTGAGCCTGTATAACTTTTCTAGGATTTTCCAGAATTGATTGACAGCTTGATCAATATCCTGGAAGATGAATGAGTGAGAAATCTCTCAAGGCAGATGCTTTGGATGCTAATGAAGTACATACGCAATGATTAAATAGTTATGCCCTATGGATAAAAGAAGAGTAGCTTAAAGCTGTAGAAGAACGTTGGCAGCAGCAGCTGTGCGGTGTCTGCAATTTATGTTAAATATTGTAAGAAATCTGCAAAAGAGAGTTGAATGTTCAATGTTGAACGTTGAATGTTGCAGCCGCAAAATGTCAGCTGTTTGCAACAGTTGTTGCTGTTGCCGCTGCTGCTGCTGACGCAGTTGATGCTGCCCAGGCCAGGCCACATGGCCAGATGGTGTTGTATGCAACATAAGACGCGTGTTGCGGCTTTGAGAGGCAAACTGGAGAAATTGTGCCAATTTGTTTGCGGCAGCAGCAGCAAAAGGTAAAAAGGCAGGCAAGCCAAGCGGGCAAAGTCTTCTATGTCGGCATTATTGATGATGACAGAAATGTGTCGTGTGTCGTTTCGACGCTTTTTTCTAAGCGTTTGGCGCTGTTGCCACAAAGCGTTGCAGCTGCATTAACTCTGCTTGCAACTCAGTTGCTCAGTTGCTCAGTTTGCCATGAACTTCAGACTCTGAGGTTCATGGCAAGCCACGATTGCTGATTAAGCCTAAAGAAAGGAGGAACTGGAGAACTGGTATTGCTGCAACAATATTTATGCCCTGCATTAATTTTGATATGTCCAAGTGGAGAGCTGAGACCCAGGCGAGAGATCGCCAATGACCTTGTGCGTAAATTTTAATCAGCGCATCCTTTAAAAATTAACTTTAACTCCCAAGTAGAGATGGGCGCGTGAGCCGCTTTATACGAGCACCCAGCCACAATTTAAATATTTGTCTTTCCTTTCCATTTTTCGCAGATTTGAGTGGCATTTTCTTAATTATATTCTAATTTGTTAAGCTTACAATTTTCCACTTTCAAGAGGAGCGCACTCGTTCAACTTCCACTCTCAAATCTAGGAGAGCTTTAACACATTCGTGTCACGACACGCGCCCATCCCTAACTGAAAGACTCTACTTTAGCCTGTTGCCTGCCTCGTGTCTCGTGACTCATTCCAGCCAAGCTCATTCGAACTTGCAACTTGACAGGCAAATTATGTACAAGTTATGGTAGATTAACCATGCAACATATATCGGTAGCCAAAGGGATTGTCAGTTAACTCAGATCTGGCTGAGAAGTATTTTTTGGCCATTTGATGGACAGATTTGGGTTATAACCCGTATGCATCCTGTCTGTTCGCACAGAACTTCAAGTCATTGTCAAAAGAATTCTCTTTCAAAGGCTGACAGAACAAAAAAGAAAGCCAGATCAGAACAAAGAGATTTAAAAACATTAAAAATGATTTCCAAGACAGCATTAAAAATTAATATGATCTAATCAATCTTTCAGCAATTATTCGGGCTATATAAATCACTCTGAAGGTCATTCAATATAGCATATAAACCAAGTAAATATGTATAAAAACAAAAAAACTTTTTTTATGCTTCAAAAATCTTTAGATCATTTATATATATATTTTTGAATTTTTTGTCTCTCGACTCGATGCGTCATGGTGTCATAGCAAACCGCATAGCACGTATAATATATATATATATATTTATATAGAAAATGCGATAAATATATGGCATTAATACCAGTCCAAGTAAAGCCAAAAGAACGCCCACGTTTATGTCAGAAACACAAAGAACAACATTATCAACACTGTGATTATCATCTTGAACAACAACAACAACATCATCTTCATCATCGTCATCTCATTTGCAGATATAATAAAAATTAGCAAATTGTTATTTTTATAATTTAATTGAAACGCTAAAAGTCAACGAGGCAAAAGTAAAGGTGGAAAATAAATAAACATAAAAGCAACAAAACTTGCCAAAAACAGAGCCCCAAACAGACAAAAGACATACAAAATTATGCAAAAAAAAACAGAAAAAAAAGCCGAAAAAAACATTCAAATTAACATGATAATCTGGTGCAAAATGAGGAAACCTTTTACATTAAAATCGCACTCGTAATATTTTTGGTGTCTGTTTCTGTTTGTAGTTTTTGTTTTTGTTATTGTTTTGGGCCACGTCTCACACAACAGTTGCCAGGGCCATAATATTCGAATGGGGTACTCTGTGGCTCGCTCTGTGGGTTTTTCTTTTGGGTCTTTTGGGTATATATTCTTGGCTTTTTTTTAGTAATCGTCTCGTACTCGCTTCTCTTCTGCATTGCTTTCGTATGCGCAATCATGCGCATTATTCAGTTCATTCATTCAAACGAATCATTCATGCGATTTTATGAATACACTCATACACCATGCAAGTCTGCCTGTCTGTCTGTTTGTCTGTTTGTGTGCTCCCAATGCCAAATGTTTTGCACGGGGCTCTCGATTCTACAATTTTCAATTCTTCGTAAATATTTGATTGATTTTTTTAGTGGTTCAAAGTTTTTGGAGATAATAATTCGATTTCAGACTTTGTATGGAGCTTACGAAACTCTAATAAAATTGCTAGCTTATTTGAAAAATGTTCTTAATTCTAGAAGAATTGCTAGAATTGATTAGATTCGATTGGTTGGTTAACCAGTGCAAAATAAATAGAAAATATAGTGTAGAAGATATCAAATAGAAACTGTAGAATAGAAAATATAGAATGATAGAATTGAAAAGATAATATGGTATGGAAAGCGTTCTATGGAAAATATAACACCAAAAAATGTGGTATAGAAAATATAGTTCAAATATATAGAATAGGGTATAGAGTATAGTATGGAGTATAGTATAGAGTATAGAATAGAGCATAGTATAGAGTATAGTATAGGGTATAGTATAGAGTATATAGTATAGTATACCGTATAGAGTACAGTATAGAGTATAGTATAGAGTATAGAATAGAGTATAGCATAGAGTATAGTATAGAGTATAGTATAAAGTATTTTATAGAGTAAAGTATAGAGTAAAGTATAGAGTATAGCCTCTAGTCTCTATTATAGATTTAGTCTTTATTTTGTGGGAAGATGCCTTGTGGAAATTAATGAATTTCTTGTGCTAAAAGCATTTCCACAGAGTCTATAAAAAGAGTTCGTTTTAGCCCATTCTTTAGCTGTGCTTTGAAGTCTGTTGAGTCTAGACAGTAGATTAAGGCTTAGCTCTGTTTCTACCCAAAAAATTCCACAGAAACTGCAACAATGTTGTATACAACACTCAAAGATTATCAGCATCAACGGGTTTACTCGCATTCGCATTCGTATTCGGATTCGGGTGCGGATTGGGTCTTTCGAAAGCACACACACCTCTGATAGTCGTATTTATGCAATTTAAGCATCTTGCGGCCATTATACGAAAGGTGACGAGATAAACGCTTTGCCTAAAACCACAAAACCAAAACCAAACCCAAACCACAGAAACAAAGCCGAAAATCAGCAGAGACAGACAGAAGAAACCTTGCCATGTCAACTTGCATATAAATTTTAATTTGGCCAAGAAAAAAAACTGAAAAACAGAGAAAAATATATATATAAAAAAGAACTGAGTAATAAGCTGTGCAGCGCCGCGGTTTAACATGACCCGATTTTTGGAACTTAAGCAGAAAAAAAATATGAATATAATAAACTAAAGCCTGTCAAAACGTTTATATTTATATAGCAGGTAGACCCGCCAGAGAGAGAGAGGAGAGGGTAGAACTTTCTGTTCTTATCAGCTCAGATCAGATCACTCAACACTTTGAGTGCAGCCCACGTGAAATGCACAGATCATAAAATAAAATAAAACAAAAGCAAAAACAGCTAACAACTTAACAAAAACTTTTAACATGTTGTTCCCAAAAAAAAAACACACTCACATTTCCCTATAAAGCCTATGCACAGCTGGTACTTTAGGTTATCAACACATCTGAATAAAAGAAAAGAAAAACTCGCCCCCTGCTCCGAAACCCAACTAACCTATGTGAACTCAGCTATGGCCAGAGCTAGATAGATCATTAAAAGCCCAGATTGTAGGGCTACTGGTTTTCACAGCTCCCGAGCTCTGACCAGAGAGAAGGCCAAAGGAAAACCACAGAAGAAAAAAAAAATGATTATTATTTTTATTATTATAGAAGCAGCAGCAGCGGCAGCAGCAATATGCGTGGGAATTTACATGAGAAAATTTAATGTTTACAATACTTATGCACAAAGTAGAAAATAATAATAATAATAAGAAAGAAGAGCGAGAGAAAAAGAGAGAAGAAAAAAAGGAAGGTAAACACGAAAAATGTGGCAACAAATAAAGTTGAACAATTTTTGCTACTGTTTGTCAAGTGCTCCATGGAGTCTTATAGAGTGCTGCCCCAGAGGCAGCAGCGGCAGTCAAGTCATGTACACATTTTGTGGTCGTCATCTTCATCATTTCATCTGCCTCATTGACAAATGCCAAAGGCCAAAGGGCCGCATAATCCCATTCATATTATTCTCCGCCAGCTTCGTGCCTCAACTTGGCCGTGAAATATTATTTCATGTACATGCATTTTTAATATATTAATTATACTTTTACATAATCTTTCTCTTTAAGACCCTCTCAACAGTTGAATATAGTTATAGCCATCTTTCTCATGATGTCATCAGAAGAATCTGGTGCTAATTAGCGTTCTCTCTCTCCAACTTTTAAGGCTAAAAGCTTTCTTAAGCCGAACTCTGGGACAAGCTCTTCCGTTGCATGTTTAACAAGCCAAGGGAAAGGCGTGGACAGCCTATGACATATTCTAGGAAAACACATTCCAGAAAAAGCTTCAAAGTTTGTTCACGCTTAACGTTTACATTTTATCATTGTCTCGCAATACCCTACATACAAAAGAGCAGCTACAGGGTATACTCAATTGTATAAGATTCTAGCAATATTTGGCTTACAATAGATGCAAGATAAACTCTATTTTCTTGGCCGAAAAAGTAGATATTACTGAGCTTACAGGGTAACCTTAGTCTGTAACAGAACAATACTTTACCAGTTTGTGGACAAAAATTCCACATTTATATTTGTGGTTGGATGATCCCATCACATAACGCCTTAGGACAAAAGGCCCAAGACCCAAAACAACAAAATTGAAGAGAAATATATAAAAAAAAGAAGACGACAATATTAACAAGCTGATGAGGGCCTATTCAGAGGCATAACAGACACATTGAAAAATTTGAAACTTTTGACCATAACAAATTATTAAATACAAATATCTATGAATATATCTGAGGGCTTCTTCAAGCTGTCCATCAAAAAAGCAGCGACGCTTATTAAACATTTCAGAAATGTTCATTGTTTGGGCGTCTTTTCTTGTTTCTTGTTGTTGTCTCTTCAACAAGTTGATTTTCAAGACACGTGTTGAAAGGCAGCAAAAGAAGCAGAAAAAAACATACTTTGTATTTTTATTATGCATATATCATATAATAGTGTCCAATCATAAAATAAAATCGCATAATTTCTACACAATTTAAATGCTCAGCTCGTAAATCTATAGAAAGTCATATAAAGTCAATGGCTTTAATATCAAAAAAAAAATTGACATGCTGAGCGTTTTACAACTCGTTAAGGGGGGAACTTTCTTAAAAAAATTGTCATCCAGCTGGGTAATGCTGTGAAAATCCATTATGATAATTTTATTTACTCTTTGGTTCTTTCTATACAAAATTTTGTGTTTTCTTTTCGAGTTGAAAAACTCCCAAAAAAGAAAGAAAATCTTGGCGCCAAATTTAAAACACCGGCAAATTCCAAATCCAAAAAAAGCTTTACGCTAGCGCCATAAATTCAGTTGTCCCAAATGTCCCCAAGCAAAATAGGGAAAAAAAAGTTGTAAAATAAAAGAAAATCACTACGAAAAAATGCGCATTTCCCAATTTTCAGCTTCGTTTTGTACACTTTTCTTGCCCATTTGCCTAAGCATTGAATTCCTGTCTGCCAAGGCGCGCCATAGGATGGAACCCTCAGCACATACAGATTTAGCACAAATACCCAGTAAAACTTTCCGGAATTCAGCTACTATAATATTCTAAGAACTCTTCAATATCCTGAGAAATTAAAGGTATATCTATACTCTAAATAAATACAATATAATATCAGTTCCACTAGAACTAGAAATAGAACAGGAAACAGTATAAGCAAATCGGTTCCAAAAGACGGAAACTGCATTTAAAAAACTTTTATATTTTTGCAAGAAACGGAACTGTTTTCCAACAGCGATCAAGTCCTACTGGGTAACTTCTCCGTTGTATGTGCGTGTATTTATATAGCGCCTATTTTCATCTAATTTCTTTCATTTCTACATGCCTTGCTCTATTTTTGTGGCGCATTTTTAGCGTTGCTCGCTTCTATACCATATATAAAAAATTATATATATATATAAATATATATACGTGTATATGTGTGTATCTGTGTATAAGCGCGTATAACTCAATTTTCATTGCAGCTGAAACGCGTCGCGTCTTCAAATTCTTTTTATTGTTGGCTTGTTGAAATTTTTGGTTGGGTTTTATAGTATGCTCCATTTTGGACTTTTTTTGTTTTGTTTGGCTGGCTAACTAACTGGGTCCCCCCCCAGTTGCGATGATCCATAAACCATTGAGAGAAGAATCAAACAGAAAAGAGATTTTAGCCCAACCATCTGCATTCTACTTGTAGCCTTCCCCCCGCCCGGCCGTATCGAATTTTAGAATTTTTTTTTCAACCAATTTAAATTTTATGCTCTATTTTACATTTGATTTGAGTCGCCATAAATTATATTTCCTGATGCTCGCTGAAATCTCTCAGTTTTATGCACGTTGCGTGCACTTTGACCTGGCGCTAGGCCATAAAGTCCAATCATATGGGAAAAGAACTGGAACTGGCAAGAAACTCTACAAGTCGATGCTTTGATTTATAGTAAGTGAAGTCAATGGGAATAAAAGTTTTATATGCCAATAGATACATTTCTTTTTCAGTTTTTTAATAATGTTTGTAAAATACTCTTTGCTATTTTCTTTTATAGGGTGCCCGCTAGTCTGGTTAAGCGTTGAGTTATTTCTCTTTTAATTTCTTCAATTTTACTAGAGTCCAGCCACACTTAACTTAAGGTAATTGCAACTTTCTTCGCTCATAAATACTGAAATTGATATTCAGTGCACTTAAAATAATAATAAATTCATTTAACAAATGCCAAGAAATTTACCAGGTGTGGCTGGTTGGCTGATTGGCTGGCTTAAAAATCCGCATAGAAAACTTACCATTAAAAAGGCGTTAAAAGTAGAATGTGCTAAGCCTGCAAAGATAAGAAAAACAACAACAGATATTAGAAAATAGAGGAAAATTCCATAAAAAAATTAAAAATAAAGCTCATTTATTGCAATCCATGCAATTTTTATTGCTATTTAACTATAACTATAAAAAAAAAGAAATAAAAACTAAGCGTTTAAAATGGGTCAGTTTTCCATTGATGGGCTCATAAAAGCTTCGATCAGAATATAATATTAATCTAATCTGTGGGTTAACTTTCAAGGCAATAAAAAAGAGGTTTCCCGAGAAGGTAATCTAATCTGGAGAATGTCAAATAATTTGTAGAAGAGGGTATCTAAATATATGTGTAATATATGGAAAATTTCTAGATAGTTCCTTCATATTTGCTCTGATTTTCATTCAATCTACTTATGATGAATGTATTTGCACATAAATGACAGGCAACCCCATTTAGGCAGCCCCCAAGGCTCACCACCCCCGCTCAGCGTTTAGGACCCGCATTTAATGCATTTCTCGATGTTTTCTCAGCCAAAGTGAAATTCCTCAACCTCAGCCAGGCAAGCGGCAAGCAGCAAGCAACATTAAAAATAGTCACAAATGTTGCTATTTTATTTTTTTAGGTTTCTTTTTTTTCCCCGATTTGACAGCTCAAAAAACAAAATACCAGAATGAAATACTCACAAATTATAGAAAAGAAAAAAATATGCAGGCAGCATTAAAAAATATAAATATATTCTGCTAAGTGTGATAAAACAAACAGACAAAATTAATAATGATTGAAAATGTTGTTAGGTTCTTCTCTCTTAGCAATTAAAATTGATGAGCCACATTTTGTTGGATCGTTTTTTGTCTATGCTATTGACGATTGTATTGATGGGGCAGAAGAGTTATTATGTGGCCGCTGGCAAAATTCTTGACAAATCTGCACATTTCTTTATTTTTTCTATACCCTGCCAGAGGGTAGTATCACTTTATCACTCGCAATGTAACGCTCAAAGTATTTACACACTGGAAACTTTTATTTATATATAAAGTTTTCTGAACGTTGAGGCTCTTCATAATTTGCTCTACTTCTTGAGAAAATGAAAAATAAATATACTCTACAATGGATCGTTCCTGTAAATGTTAGGGTATTAAATCTGTCATATTTACTGCTTTAATTTTTTTTTAAATTTTCGCATTTGGGCCTCGCACATTTGCTGTTTCAATTAAGAAACTTGGTCGTCGTCGTCGTCGTCATTTTGGTGTGCAAAAATAAATATTTTATTGGCCGCATGGCGCCAAAGCGCCAAGAAGCGCGTCCGGATCACTTTGAATCTTGAATACGAGTATTTTGTTGTATCTTGTATCTTAATTCTTATCTCTGAAAAGCCGGCCAAAAGATTCACGAGTTTTTGCAATTTATTTCAATTGCCGGGCAGCATTCGCAATAAATGCTAATAACTTTGCAATTAAGGCACCCCAAAAAGATACATTTAACGCACCAAGCAAAGTGATTAAAAAATTTGCTTGAATGCTGAGGAATCACATGTTTCTAAATGATAATTGTCTTTATTCCCATCTATTTTATTCTCTATTTTTTTCCCCCGAAGATCAAACGTTGCTTAACTCAGCTCAAAGGCTCCTTTTGAAGATGGAAACTATTGGATCATTTGTATAATTGCCCATAAAACATCAACGAGGCGTTCTATGAATTACAATTTGAGCATTAGAGCCACCTACGAAGTACAAAAGAGAGAAAAGATTCTGCTCAAAGAATGAGCGGAGAAAAGAGAGTAGTCTTCATACTACTCTAGTTTCCTGTAGAGGTATTTCTGAGTACCAAAGAACTCTAAACATTTATCGATGCCTCAGCTTAAGCACAGTAAATCTACTCCAGATCTGTAAGATATAGGGCTATAAAGCTGCCATGAAGAACTTCCAGTCATAAATATAGTTAATACACTGCTTTCATGAGCCATCACAAAGATTTAAGAGCTCCAAACAGCTGTTCAAAGTCAGAACACTTTCCATAACAGCAAATCACAGTAATTGCCAAAAAGCAACACACACACACACACACAGAGAGAGAGACAGTCAGACAGACATAGGGCATTGTCACAACTTTCTAGCACTAACCTAGTTAAATTGTTCAATGAGAGATAGAGATACAGCAAGCCAGCGAGAGGGAGGGAGAGAGGGAAAGAACCAAAGAGGCCCAGGCCTAGACCTCAAAAGCCCGCTGGACAGACGGTGAGGAGAAGGTTGGGAGGTATATGGTCACGCGGCTGCGTTTTCGGACACTTTCTTCATTCATCAAAAATACATAAAGCTCAAGGCCCGGCATACATTTCACCAGAAATATGCACTATAGAATATCTAAATGAAAAGTTAATCGAAAGAAAGAAACTGAAAATCAACAATAGCAACGATTACAGAGCCCACCAAAAGAATGGTATTGGAAAAACCGCGTGACAGTATTACTAATTATGTTTAAATAAACAACAAACAAACAATGAGGCAGCGAGTTACAATGTGACAACTTGAAAGTTTCCAAAGCCCCCACAGCCGAACCGAACCGAACCAAACCAAACCAAATAAACAACAAAATAAGAAAGAATCCAGTCAAAAAGCAAATAAACCATTGCATAGTCAGACATATTTACGAGCATGACAAAGAAACCCTCTAGAAATACTGCTGCTAAATATCCAAGAACAACATTCGTTCATACAAAACCCATTGAAAGTCAAGTGCAGTCCATACAGTCCATACCATCCGTATGGGGCTATCCTCAACACAGTTGCTCCAACTTTCCATATTATACTTAGTCTTGTTGTTTATTGCTCTTTGCAATTAGTGTTTACTTCTTGACTCTGATAAGATTTTGGAGCGTTGTTTTTTCTTTTTTTTTTCTCTGGTTATTTATGAAGTTGGCCAAATGAGTAACCCTTAAAGTTTTTATAAACTTACTCATAAATTTTGGAAGCAGTTCATAATTTCAGCATCTCTTTTAAAGATCTTTTCAGATCTTGGCTAGCTTAATAAGTAAAATATATTAAAGAAGAATTCTAGTATTATCTAAGCAAACTATAATAATATTGAAAGAGAAATTCTCTTCTTCGATTAACCTAAAAATGATCAACTAAGATCAGAAGTTACAAAAGCCAAATAGACTTCAACAAAGAAACTTTCTCATTAACGTTAATACACTAAATATTGAAAATAATAGAGCCTTACAGAAACAGTGCGATTCATTGTGGAATCGCAATCTGGTAATAAAAAATAAAAGCTTATCATCATTTACCTAAACTTAACTTATCGCCAAATGGGTAACAATGTCAAGTTCCTGGCACCAGATAAAGATGACGCCCAAGGCTAGGTTACTTTCCGATATACTAAATACTACTATGGGTATAAATATAGCTCATGATGGTGTTGTTCTTGAATAGTTGACAATAAGCGGAAATGGGCTATTAGGCTAGACGACGGGCCCTTCGTCTTGTAGCAGGCAGCTGTTGATGGGTGTAACGAACTGAGCCAGTGTTGGACAATGACAAGCAATATTAAATGACATGGCCAGAGTGGAAACTGATCAATGGCTGTTCATTCAATTTAGTGTGCAAAGCGTAAACTGATTGTGATCGGGCATAGACAGAGAGACAGACATATCCCCTCTCCGGAGACTGAAGACTGAAGACTGACCACAGATGCAGGCCCGCGCGGTGCACTGAACTTTAAGCAAAAGAGGGAGAGAAAGAGAGAGAGAGAGAGGGAAAGAAAGGAAGAGAGATGGGGGCCAACAAACGCTAGAAGAGAGGAACGCAGAGAGAAGAAATGAAAGAGCTGAGGTACGCATATGGTCATCTGGCTATATGGTTATAACTTGAGGGCAATACGGGTGATACCGGCGGCAACGGGGGCAGCTTCAACTAATAACAAACAACCGGCTTTTTTACATGGCAACGCGAACTGTGGCGACTTTTGTTTACGTTGTAAGCAGCACCACGAGGAGCATCGAAGAGTATTGTGGAGGCAACAACAATACAAATTTTTTCGAAGCTCTTTCTGAGGGTATACCAATTTTGTTAGGACATTTGTAACGTTACTTGTCTAAGCAAATGTAGTATAAAGTTGGCTCATCAAATGATTAATTTAGCCGTATTAAAGCTAGCTTAATGATAGTTGGCAGCGAAAAAAACAGCTAGATAGAATAACTAAAAACTTTTTAACTATTCTTAAACTAATATTAAGAACAGAAAAGAACCATAATTTGAAATCTTGTGCGTGGTTTTAGGTATCTTAAGCAGATTTAGGATTAATTTCCCTTGGTAATATCATAAAGTTAAGAGAAATAGATTAATAAGGATGCTTTTTATATTAGAAAAGAGTATTTGGGTATTCACTATGCCAAAGACAACCTTTCCTTTCTTATTTTTTTTTCTTTTTTGACTGCTGTTGTTGCCTCAAAACTTGTTGCACGTTGTTGTTGTTGTTGTTGTCGCGGGGCATGCGCATAAGTCACTGCACAAATTGCGCAAATTCCACACACACACAGAAAGAGAGAGAGAGAGGGAGGGAGATAGAGGGAGATTGAGAGAGAAAGAAGGCAGCCATCTGTCGTCACTTTGCAACACTGGCCCCGATCATCGGTTGAGGTGAAGGCCGCAAGATCGTTGCACATAGGTAATTGCATAGCCCCAACCCAAACCTCAAGCCGCCCCAAGTCCCAACTAACTCTCCAGGCTCGCGGGCATAACGAATTCACAATAATGCGCATTTTATTAGAGTCTTTTTTTCTTCGTCTTCTTCTGCTGCTTCTCCGCCTCCGTCTCCATCTCCTTCTTTTTCTCTCACTCTGAGTGCATTTTCCGCTTCAACACGATTTTCATTTAAATTTTCCAAAGCGTTGCCCTTTGCCTGTCTATGTGTTCCAGGAAGGAAATGTTTTTTTCTTTTTGCTTTTTTTTTTGCCTAGCTCGAGGTATTTGACATGTGAGAGATTGTGGCATTGGCTTAGGGTTGTCAGGTTTCTTTTCTGCGCCACAAAATGCCCTGAGACATTTGTGGAATTGCATTTGAAAAGTGCACACATGTTCGACTTAGAGATTTGAAAGACAGTTGCGGAATAG
Source organism: Drosophila repletoides (assembly GCA_018150835.1). Lineage (NCBI taxonomy): Eukaryota > Metazoa > Arthropoda > Insecta > Diptera > Drosophilidae > Drosophila > Drosophila repletoides. The sequence continues at coordinate 2,225,136 of JAECWQ010000202.1, forward strand.
CTTTTGAAAGATTAGCAAAATAAATACCATAAATCACAGAAAAGAAAATTATTTTTATTCTTTTACCGCGCCTTTTCTCATATGCATGTTAAACTTGAGGTCTTCTCTATGGTTTAGAATATTAGAAAAAAATTACTCTATTGTTCGTTTTCTCATCTTCATGTTAAGGAACATTAAGTTTGTTTTCTATTTAATTTAGTTAATTTAATTTTCTAATTTAGAATTTAATTGTTTCTAAATTCTTCTAACTTCAAGTTAAGGTGCTGGCCTTGCCAGTAAGTCAAATATTTCCTTAACATGTAGGTGATAAAACCTAAAGCAAAGGCTCTTTTGGGTCACACCATATTTATTTCTAATTTTAAGCCATTCCTTTCAAGTTTTCCAGCCTTTTCTCAGTCCTAACCTACATTTGATTGCAATAGCTGTCTATTCTGTAGTGTCGTCTATTTCGACTGCTCTATTTACTCAGCCCACGCATTTCCTGATCTTTACTTTAACAACATTTTCGAGTAGAAAAAAACACGCACAGCCTTTCAATTAGCGTGGGGTCTTCTACTACTACATACTACTATCAAATAAAAATAAAAGCGATCTTCATCGATTTAGCTCTGTGGCTGGGATCCATGGGTCTATGGCAGCCTCCTATCATGAGGTTTGTCTTGTCTTGTAAGAGTATTTTCCGAAAAGCGCATCCACATGGATGGAAACAATTCAACTGCCATTTATTTTATTTATTACTGTTGCGGCGGCTGCTTTCGTGTTGGGAGCTTAAACTGGCTTCATAGAAATAAAAGTGAAATTTTCACAGGAGGAGAAAATGTTGCAAAATATCGCGACGTTGTTTTTCTTTCTTTCGCTTGCTTTACTGTGTTTTTCTTTGCTTTGCGTTGAGCATTTTCCAAGCATCTTGGAATTCGCCTTTTGCTAGCAACAAGCTGTAGATGAAAATTGATTTTTATTCGCATAAAATTAAACTCTTTTAAAATTACGAATTAAAATTAAATGCTTCAGTTGTTAATAAATATTTAATTAATACACACACCAAATGATATTATTAATTGAATTACGGCCATTAAAAATATGGTAATTATAGCCAACATCATTTTTTAGAAATAATAATTTTATAGAATAAATTAATAACAAAATATATGTATATTTAATTCACACACACACAAGTCAATTATCTGAACATATTTCTCTAATAAATCATATAATTCTCTAGCTACAGCTGAAAACTGGAAATCGAAATTAGCTATGCATTTATATACAATGTCAATCGGTAATCGGAGAGCAAAGGTTTTGGTTTTGTTATTAACAGATCGGTCAATGTGTAGCCCCAATAAGTAATACGAGCCCATTTATCAAAAGAAAAAAAAAGTGGAGAACTGAAAAAGGTGTACGACAGGCTCGAAAATTATGCGTTAATTAACATGGCAGCTGTGTGTGGGGGCAGAAAAGATCTCGAAGGTTGAGCTGGTTTTATAGGCATTTTTTTTTTTGATTATAAATCGACTTTGACATATGACCCCACAGCGCTTGACCTTCGTCACAACAATAACAACAATTTAGAGCTCTAATTAGGCATCCCATAAAGAGGGTATATATATATATATATATATATGAAAACAGATCGATCACAATTGTAATTGTAAATTGCTATTAAATCCCATTTCCCAATTGAAAGCACCATTAAAACAAAGGCTCATAAATTAAGTCCAAAGTGCTTGAAAATAAACAAATTCCATTCAAGTATAGACACTTATTCGCCAGAGATAAGGCGCAACAAAATAAATAACAAAAAAAAAGCGCTAATAAAATTAAATAAGTAGAGCTTATCAAAACTGTTCCAAACTAAACGCTAATTGGCAAAGCACCCAAAATTATAGTATAAATAAAAAAAAAAATATATTATATAGGTATTTGATAATTAAATAGAATTTCTTATGACGTGTTTGCCGAATTTCGCAATTGAAATTTAAATGATAATTTTTATAGTAAGGTAGTAAAACTGTTTTAGATTAATGCTAACAATGTCAATCTAGAAAGTAGATTAAAAACCATCTCAAAAAAAAAACCAAGTGGTTTCAATTTGGCGTTGCCATGCTGCAGTTTTTACATCCAATTTGCAGTGTTGGAGAGCGCCACACTTTTGAGCAAATGTGCTCTAATTGTCTGAACAATGTTTGCTGGAGACAAACAGACACTTTGAACAAAAGTCAACATAGAACTTAATTGCTACAAAAAGGTAAACAGAAAAAAACTGTATTTTTAGTCTTTTTTAGCACCTGGAGGGCGCTTAGGGCGTTGTGCCGCTAAACAAATATGACTGATAAATGCTGATAGTATATATATATATATACATATATAGGTATGATTGTCGTCTATCTGCAACTGTTGACTTTAATCAAATAATACACTCATGCGCCGTTGCAGGCACTTCAATTCAATTGAGGCGCAGCTGTAGGTGCAATCAGAGTTCTATTTGCATAACTGGGCCAGCTGTAGGGATCGCCTTTCATTATTACAGCGATAAGAACTCTCGCTTCAAGGTGTGAATACAGTAAAAAAAAAAAAAAAAAAAAAAAAACAATGAAAAAGAATTACAGCGGAAATCAGACTCGGGTCCCAAGGATGTCTGTTAACAAAGTGGCAATAAATTAAGCTCAGAATTAAGTTAACACAGATAGAAGCTAACAAAGGGTTTTTAATGTAACGCAATACAATTTAGCAAATATTGCCGAGTAAATAATAATAAACTGAGTAATGATAATGATACAGGTACAATTTACTACAGAAGAGAAAAGAATAGGAACTGCCTGGTTATTCTTAGGAGCTTTCACATGTACAGAGCACACGCATAGAGCAGGCTCTAAAGCTCTGTGGCCTGATCAAGGCAATGCTTAAAAGCTCACCAATACACACACACATATTCTTGAACACTCCGGATGTAGGCTTCAGCTTGAACTTTTGTTTTATATATATAACACTCACTATCTAGATAGCCTGATTTCCGCTACCTTTGGCTTCCTTTAACACACACACACACACCTCAATATATTAAATATGCCTCATGCATTTAATATTTTATAACTTTTGTGGAGCTTTCGAGCGTTCGAGTGCGCTATAAAGAGCACAACTTGACGCGTTGAATTGGCTTGAAAGACTGAACCAAAATGGCGACAGGAAGGCAACACACAACTGATAAGCTCAGCCCAGCCCACTGTGTGGGAGTAAAGTTGCCTGTGGTTAGGACTCCATTTATGGGGTGGTGGTGTGCGGACTGTGTGTGCCTGTGTGTGTGTGTGGGCGTTCAGTATAAACAGAAGCAACATTTTGTAAGCCATTTGCATGCTGAAACTTCTGCTAACCCATTTAAAGCCAACGCTCTGTACATAACAGATGCTGTATATCTATATACCTACATATGGGTATACCAAAATGCATTTATATATATATATATATATGCAGTTTTTTTTATTGTTATATATAGGTCACAAGCTGTGGATTTTTCAACAACTTCGTTGCACTCGTTTTAATCCTTCGGGTGCCGACGCATCCTCTGCCAACAGCTGTTGTCAAATTTAACAGCGCTCTGTTATTGTTTACATACTCCCTTTATGTATCCGCGTAACTGTAACATTTTTATGTATCTGTATCTATAACAACTCCTCTGTACATGAGAACATTTTATATAATTAATTGTGGCATGCTCTCTTGAGGCTAGGTCAACAATTCCTCAGCCAGAAAAGCTGACTTGGCTGAAATGTGCTATTTTTCGCCTTGGGAATGTGTTGGGGAATGTGTTTCTGGTCTGATAAGCAAATGGCCAATGCTTTTAATTTTCAATTACTGCCTCAAAAGGGAAATCCTTTTGGAAATTGTAGCCTCAAAGCCGGAAAAAACATGAGAGCCAAATGAGTGGCCTGTAAAAGTTTGCTCGAAAGTAACACAAGAACACTTTTTAGTTATCCTAAAAAACTTTTAATAATTAAAAGGTCTACAACAATAAACCAAAAACCGCTCAAAGCAAAGCTTCTTCTATATTATAGACTATAGTTCCAGTCTTACCGAAACCACCGACTATTAATTAAACAGACGCTAATATCTTCGAGAAGAGGAAAAATAAACATATATTAAAAGCTGTTTAGCAATCAACAGAGAGGTGCAGCTTCATTTGAAAATCAAACAAATTTCCCAGGGCATTGAGACTAATCGCGCTTTAATGATAAGCAGCAGACAGATAAGAAGCTGCATTTTAATTATATAGTAAAAACCAAACCAAATACGAACTAATAAATAAGAGATGCTCCAGCCAGACGCCGCACCGGTAGCGCCCCCTAGGAAAATAGGAAGACAGATAAATACAGGCCGAAATGAACCAAAAACAAGACAGGAAAAAACTTGGTGAGCGTATTAAATCAAGCAACAGAAATAATCCTAATGACAGTCGCCATATGTGACAGAGATATGTTGGTATCCCACTCACTCTTGTACTGCTCTACCTCTATATAGGCCCAGTTAAGAGCTAAGAGTTAAAAGAAATCACCCCCTGCGGCATTTCCGTTCATGTTTCATTCAGACAAAAAACCAACAACAACCAAGCGAGGGCGATATTCGAGTTTCCACAGTCAAAAATAGAGATGGACTTGATGCGTGTGTAGAGATTTATTCATGAATTTTACTTCTTCAAATAAGACTTTAATTTTCTATTAAATAAGACACCAGGCAAGAAAAACATTTCAAATTTAAATTTCAAAAATTGTAATGAATTCCATAATAAATATTTAAAAAAATTCTCAAGTAGAAATTATGTTTTTTTCCTGAAAATTGTGCGAGACTCAACAATTATTTGTAAATATTTAATAAGCTTTTTATAGAATTTTCCCTTAAACAATTCCTAGAAAATTCAATAAAAAGATATCAAAATATCAAAATACAAAGAAAAAGTGCAGTAAACATACAAATATTTACAAATATAAATTCCATTCTCTATTAAATTGTCTTATAAACAAATGTGACTCGACAATAGAAATAATCATGTTTCCACTTTGATTTCAGAAGAAGTTATAATTAAATAAACAAAGAGTTTCGTATCAATTTGTATACTTTTTTAAAATTCTTATTTAATGCAGTTCTAATAAAAAAAAAGCGAAATAAATTTTATTTATTCCTTTACAGATTTTCGGCGTGCGTGACACGACATTTGGGCCAACACTAGGCGAGACTTGAAGCCTCGAAACTAAAACCCAAGCAAGTGCATTTTCATTTTCCAGTCTGCCAGCTGGAAAAAGAGTTTTGTAGTCGTCTCTGGGTGTGCGTGTGAAAAATGAAAATGCCTCGAATAACAGGTAAGTTAATAAGCAGCGACTCAACTCGTCGGCGGACTGCGAGTCGAAACAAAAGCATTTCACTAAATAGTCGGCATTGTTTTGGTACCTGTGTTGGGATGGTGACCATGTCGGCGACAGCAAAAACAAAAAAAACAAAAAAAAAACTACAGAAAATAATAAAAAGTTAAAAACAAAAACAATTCGTTTCACGCTGCCGACCAGGAATATCCGAACCAAACTGAACCACCTGTCGTCGGAGGGGTTCCTACAATAATTGCACAAGTGTCACTTGGCCACAGGTAGCACCAGCTACCAGCAACTGGTTCCCAGAGCGAAATATGTATATGTATGGAGGACCACACTCCATTGTATGGCTTATATATATGGGTGGTTATTTCATTACGAATTGTCACAGCTGGGCCAAGAGTGTAGTGGTAGTAAAGTGGGTTTTATTGAAACTTACTGAAATCTTAAGTACACAACATGGGTGGTTTTTTTTTTCGCTTTGTATTGTTCCTTCCTATTATATAACAATCTATGGGTATTACGAGTATGACTAAGCGAAATATATTGGACTACTGAGTAATTGTAAACACAAATGTTTAGAACAATTAAATTTTCGGCTTTTTAGAGCTCAACTCACAAAACTCCCAGCGTTTATAATAAACAAATAAAGCCTTTTTAAAAGCCCATTTTATTAAGTCTTAGTTGACCAGTTTTCTAGTACCACAGAATTCCAGCTATCTACAATTAATTCGAGTCAATAGATAGAGCCTTTTTTTATTCATTGACTACATTTGATTTCCAATTAGATATCTCTATTACCTATAGAAAGATATTCAGATTTTTAAGATAATTAAACTGGATTTTCTATAAAATTGAAACTCTCTTAAAGACCTAAACTCCTTTTCAATTACAGCATAACATTGGCTTTTGCAGCTGTTAGCAAATGAGCTGCTCTGTAAATTATTTCTTGGTAAGTGAAAACGAAAATGTAATGTTGGTTGTTTCGGGCAACCAGTGTGTACATATGTAATTCTGATTACCTCAGTTTTGCCTCAGTTGGCTAAAACCAGGCGACTACGACAAAGGCCCCAAAGCAGGCATTGCAAACACTTTCGGCCAAGAGTCAAAATGGCCATAAAAAATGAAAATTGCAACTTTGGAAATTATGTGGCAAACAAGTTTTTCACTTGAAGCTGCTGCATCAGCTGCCGCGGGGTAGACGGGGGGGTTTGGGTTTTCGGAAAAGGAGGGTGACCAAATTTCACATAGCAATTGGAATTGCAATAACTGCATAAATTGGTAACAGCCAACGGGGCCACCCTTTTGCTGTTGTTGTTGCACTACATGAGAGAGCAGTAAGCACTATTATAAATATATGTATATTTCTTCTTTTTTTTTTTATTATCATTAAGAGGCGGCTTCCGCCTTTTAGCTGGGAAAAAAGCAGAAAACAGAAAACAAAAAACATAAACAAAACAGCAAAAGCTAAGAAAGAGGCGTGGGAGAAAGGGGGAGAGACAACAACAAAAGTGAATTGATTTTCATATGTGTGTGGCGGAAAATGTTTTGCTTTGGGAAATGCTTTTGGATAATTGTGTAATGTGCTGGCGAGACCCTCCTCTGCCCCCCTCTTGAGACAGCGTTGCCAATTGTTATAGGAAAGAAACGTTGCCAACACTGTCAGCTGTCAGCTGCAAGCAGAGCGATTTATTATTGTTGTTGTGGGTACAAAAAAACCATACAGAAAACTAATTGAAAGAACTAAAAGTCCAAGACAAGTACTAACCGAACCCAAAGCCGCAAACTGACCATAAACAGTGTGTACACCATTAGCCAAGAAAAAGGAGAATACAATTAGGAGCCCTAAGCTTAAAGTTAGAGACTTCCTTTGGGCTAAGAAAATGTGTAGACTACTCCAGTGGTTCGATCTTCAATAACTTATTTCTCCATCTTCTTCCATTCGATCTAATATAAATTTTCCAGGAAATTAAACATAGAAGAAAGTTTACACGAAGTACTCTCAATTTTATGGATATATCAATAATATTTCATATTTGTTGATGTCTTAAAACACATTTAATAGATGGATACAGCAAAATATAATGATGAAAAACTATGATGTTGTGGATTAAAGTCTCGCTTTTCATTAAAAACTAATCGATACATCGATCGATTTAAGAAAAAATGCTATGAATTTGATAATATGATACGATGGTATGCAGAGACTGGAGTCGGAGACTGGGATGGAGACTGGGACGGAGACTGGGACGGAGACTGGGACGGAGACTGGGACGGAACTATCTTTGATTACTTGTGGGTGTAACCTAAGAGCCATCTAAATGCCTTTCTCTCTCTCACTTTGCACACAGATTGTCGCCCTTATTATTTGTATTATTTATTGTTGTTGCGAAAGTTGCCCAATGAAGCATGAAGCAGCAACATTGTCTTGTAATATTAGACAACAAAAAAATATTAAAATCAAATAAAATAAGCTAAAAAAAAACAAAAAAATGCGTCGCCCTGTCGCACAACTAGGCGGCAGAGACAGAGGCAGAGGCAAGGCAGCCTAGCTGCATTCCGCAATTGCAATCAAATCAACTTTCCAATGATGGATTTTTTCTTCATCTTTCGATTATAATTTAGCCATTTTTTTTATTTTTACCATTACCTTATTAGTTTAAAAACAAAAACAAAAACCTGTTGGGGACGTCGATCGCTGTTTGATGATGATATCAAATAAAAAAAAACAAAAACAAGTAAGCAAAGGCTACTCTCGGCTCGCCGAAGATTACATACCCTGGCAGACTGGAATTATAGTTAAATTTATTTAGCTTTATAATATAATAGTAAAGACAGACGGACATGTCTCGTCTCATCGTCCTGATAAATAATATATGATCGAAGCTGCCTGATAAAGTTATAATACCCTCAGTAAGTGTATAAAAACCAAAAATAAAATAAATTGTTGGGAGAAACATGCAAAGTGAAAATGATTTGTAATTTGAAAAGTGAAAAACAAGAAACAAAACAAGCGGCGACATTTGTCAGCCAAAAAAATATATATATTTATAGTTTTCCGTACTGTAAACCGATGTGGAAGCTGCTTTAAACTAAAATCAAAAAAATAAAATTATGTATACGCATATTTATGACGCCACTGACGCCACTGATGAAGACCAAAGCATAAATCGACATCCAGGAGATCAGGTAGAAAATATACCTCTGGCTATATTATCTTTGGGCATGCTAGTTTTGCTCATTTGCTGCTGTTATATCTGCACTAATAAATAGCTGAGCTAAAGGCGGGGAATACCCCGAATTCAAGCAATGGTCACCAAGGCAAGCACAATACCCTTTTGGGAAACAACAACTACTGAAAGCTCTGACAACGATTCTACCAACATTTTAATTATATTGGGTGCGATTATCATAGCCGCGATTATTGGATGTATTATGATATGCAAGAATCGATAAGGAGAAAGAAAGGAGATATTTATGATTCGACAAAAAAGCTGTTCTTAAATAGTTTCATTTTAGCCTTTGTTAATTAATCAATAAAAATAAAAAAAAAATTATGAATTTTTAACTTTGGAAAATTAAAATTAATTAAATTAATTTGAAAAAGGGAACGAATTTACTGTAAGTTAATTTTTGATCAAAAACCTATTTTATTTCCCGGGTTCGAGTCTGAATTGGTTATTTTTTATTACTTTATATTTTATTTTTATTTTTCATATAATAACAGCGCATTAGTTCGTATTGTATTTTATTTGCAGAAGTGCTTCAACTGGTTCAAATATATTTTCAATCTTAGATAATTATTTTAGACAATCCTTTTTTAATTGCATTAATTTTCTATAGAGAATTTGTAGAAACCTTTTATTTGTACAGAAAAAACAGGGGTTTTCTTGAACCTTTTTAATATTATTTAGCAGAATTTAAAAATTATAGCTTTTTTTGTATTAAATGGCTAGAATGAAATACTCAAGGGACTCTTGAAAAACGCTAAAGAGTGTGTACATATTATGTTAAAAAGTTATAAACAAAAAAACAGGCAAAGGAAGGCATCGCAACGTAGAGTTGCCAGACGATCGCAAAACTTACCATGCAAAGCTGTCTAATTTGTTTTTCCAGCAATTGTTGTTGTTGCTGTTGTTATTGTTGTTGTCCAATTCGAATTTGTTGTGCGTCAAACAAAAACAAATTTAAATTTTAATACACGCGTTTTCAAGTTTTTTTTTTATTTTGTTTTCGGTCTGTACTAAATGTGAAATTGTATTAGAAAATGTGTGTGTGTGCCTGTACACACAGGAAGGCAACAACAACCACAACAACAACAACTAATACAAACAAACACGTTTTTAGACGTGTCTGTTCCTGTGTATGTGTGATTAGAACTGTTGCTGTTATTGTTGTTGTTGTTGTCGTTGCTGCTGCTGTTCACCGTTTATAGCTGTTGCTGTTGCCTTAACAGTCGTTGTTACTATTGTTGTTGCTGCTGCTGCTGTTACGTTGTTGTTATTGTTGTTGTTTCTAAACAGGTATTAGAAGTGAGCAAGGGGGAAGGGGAGCAGGGGGGACTGTAACTTAAGCAGCGCACACTAAAGGCAACAATTTTAATTCTCTTTTTCAATATTATTATTCACTTGAAATAAATTTATGAAATTGCAACGATTTAAAGCGTAATGCAAAATAAAACGGAACTCTCACACTCATACACACATCAACACATGCACACACGCACACTCATACATAAAAGCACTCACACACTCACACACACACACACGCACGCACAGCAGCCGAACGAAACGCGGCACAATTTTTGTTGTTACTAATATTTTTCACAGGTGTAAAGCATAATATTTCAGCTGTATATATATACGTATAAATAACATTATTATTAATTAAAGCTGTTTTTTTCTCTTACATTTTATTATAGACACAATTCAATATGTATCAGCTATTTGTTGTGTTATTCATCACTATACAAAAACTTCGTACCAACCGCACACCCGACGAACCGACCGCACGCTTCGACTGTAAATTTGACAATAACAAACGGCACAACAGCCGTCGGTTAACATGCATAGCTATTTAACATTAACAGTGACTGGCTATGTTATTAGCAGTGCAATTAACATTGGCTAGAAAACTGCCGTTATTTATTTTTATTCCCTATTTTCTTTTATAAGTGCGCATCTTTTAAAAACGCCAATTTGCTTTTGGCCAGTTATTGCAAAATATTCTACACTAATTTGTTATAATGTTTAATATTATTTACCGCACCTAGATATCAGTTTAATTAATAAAAACCACAAAAACGGCGCGACAAACACGCACTGCAAACTTTTTACCCGCCGTTCCAACGCGCACTAAATGTTTTGCTCGTAAGATCTGTTAACAACTCGGTACACTGTTAACTTGCCGTGTTGCTCTCTCACTAACAGCAGTGCTCTCAACCTGTTAGCAATCAGCTGAGTTTGAGACTTTGGCGGTAAATTTGAAAATCGCAACTTATTTTTAAATCAAATACAAATAAGTAAATTAATTTAAGAGCCATAACAGTTTTGTAATTTTGGTGATTGATATTTTTGCTATATTTGAAGTAAAGCAATTTATATATTATAATTTATTAAAATTCCCTTTAATTTTGGTATTATTTACTGATAAAATATAAATAAAAGTATTCCATATTTGGCGGTAGATTTAGAAATAATATAACAAATAATATTCTTAAAATAAAGCGTTTTAAGCTTTCAAGCTGAGATTACACATCAAATATCAAGTAATTTTTAGCGTCTTTAACAATGGCTTGGATAGGCTTTTAGAAATTATAATTTGTATTTACTTAAAGTTAACGCGTAATAAAAGCTGAGATTACATTTAAATATCATATGTTTTTTTCTGTAATATCTGCTTCCTGTCTTTTATGTCCTTTATTCTTTTAGGGCTCTCAAGTCCGGATACAAAGCGCCCGCATTTATATAATGAGATTCCGATTTACGCAGATCGCGTTTATAATCCACAACAACTGCTTCACCTGTTTTTTTAACCAGCTTCTTGGCCAAACCCTTCGGCGTGATATAGTTAACATTCTGGCTGATAACAAAGGCATTTCCCATGGTATCAAAAGTGCCACAAGCCAAGTTTCCCGCTGAGGCGCCATATCTATGAGGAGAAATTAGATGAATTAATAAAATACAGGCGAAAAAATTATACAAAGAAAACAAAGTGGTAAAGAATGATTCATTTTTGAAAACATCTGCAAATCATTCATTCAAAAATTATTGAAAACCGAACTAAAATAATAATTTTGAGTTATTTTTTTTTATAAAATTCATTGTTATGAATTGGATAGTTTTGAAAAAATTATTCAATTTAATTATAATTGAATTAATTTCATGGAATCTTTCAAAAAATACTTTACGAATGAATACTTATTTTATTTCAACTCATTTTCGTGGTGAATGAATGAATGCAGTTAAAATGATCTTAAAAATAAAAATAAACTAAATACTTTGGCATGCATACAGAAATTATAAATGAATGGTGAATGAATGAATGCAGTTAAAAATAAAAATAAACTAAATACTTTGGAATGCATACAGGAATTATAAATGAATAAAGGCAGTTAAAAATAAAAATAAACTAAATACTTTGGAATACATACAGAAATTATATATAAATTGAATTTAAATATAATTGGAATGCGTCAATTTAAATGAATTCAATCTTTGTGGGAATTCAAATAGAAAAATGAATCATTCTATTAGGGTTCTGTTGGATATACAGACTTGTGCTCGATGATTTTAACCGAATTTTCGCTCAAATTGTTGCCCAATATTTTGGCTGATTTTTCCAATCCATCGAAAACGGTAGAGACACCTTCTACAGCGCCTGCGGCTATGGTTAAAGCGCCTTCCATGGCGCTATCTGCTTGGGTGCTGTCATAGCCAAATCCTCGCTGCAGCAGCTTAGAGCCTTGGGTTTGTACGTGGGGCGCCAGATAACCGCCGACAGCTACCGCAGCTGTGCCCACCTTGCCGGCAATCCAACCCGTGAAGCCTGCAGCAGCATGTGTGACCTTTTGGGCAACCTCTACGCCTGTTTGCACTGAGGCGGGCACCTGAGTATGTTCATCTGGTGCAGCTGGCTGTATTTTTGATATTAAATATGGCGTAGTTTTCATCATAAGTCCGCCAGTTTTCTCAGCGCCTTTGACCAGATTACGGGCTATAAAATCCGCAGCGCACACAATGTGCTGAGACACCTGTTCCGAACTGGAAACAGAAGCAGCACGTTGTGTACGTTGCGGCGTTTGCAGCTGTTCCACAGTGCCTGCTAGCACGGCCTCGAGCATATCCAGAAAGAATTGCTGTAGATCAGCCAATTGCTCCTCCTCCATTCCTTCTGGTCGTACTAGCATGAGGCCAAATGCATTGCCCGGTTGTGTTGATTCCATATCCGGTAATATAAAGGCACCGTATTCCGTGCGATAAATATTCGATACATTGGGTATTAGAGGATATAACCAGATCATGCGATCGGCTACAGCCTCCTCTTGTGGTACATCACACTGTATAAAATAAATGCCATTTAAATATTTCCATTTGCCGCCCACGGTGCACATTATGAGTGACATTTTGGTGCTGCCGGAAAGCGTAACGACTTGTCCGCTGGCCTCAATTTTGTAGACCTTCACCTGCGACTGGAATAGCTCATCCAGCTGCGCCTGCGCCTCTCGGCAGGCCAACAGCTCACGTAGTCCAGCAGCCAATTCTCTATACGTTTTCGGCTTGCCACTGGCATTGGTTATATCATAGAAAGTAGCCGGATTCTCGGCAAGCAGAGGACGAGCAGCTTTGCTACTGCTTTGTCCATCTGTTTGGTCCTCCTCAGCCACCTTGGCGTTTTCATCGATGGGCGATTCTTTCACACGCAATACCTTCAAACGATAGCTAATCTCTGTCTTGGCGCTCTTCAACTTTTGTATCAACGAGCAGGCATCATTCCATTGCATCTGCACTGTATCGATCTCTTCGGGTAATCCGACAGGTATGCCAAATGTTGTCTCAATCATTTGTAGAGCCTTTTCGTATGCCTCCAGCGCTGCCTGTGAGGACTCGGCCTCCTCGTAACCAATCGCCTTTTCCACCTGTGCCATAGCCTCCTTGTAGGACACCTTTATTCGCTCATAGGCGTCCAAAAATTCCGTTTCTGTCGACATGATGTTGACAAACTGCAGCAAGGATTAAAGATTTAATTAGTTCCAGCTTATGAAGATTTGGATATAATCCTATACACAATTTATGTCGGTAAAAATACACCCTAGTGGACTACTCTCCACTAAAATACTACTTTTTTATTTTCGATCTTGAGATTTCATTAACTTAGGTCCGGTAGGTTCAAATTAGGATTACATTGATGTCCAACCAGACCATAGAATAACCGTATAAAGTCTGATAAGAAACGTTAAGTGTTTTTGTTCGTCTCCTTCTGATTGTTTCTGGAACATTTGGAACACTTTTATCAAGAAAAGAGGAAAGGAAGGCAGGAAAAATAACTCTAACTGGGAAGGGTTGAGGAAACACTGCACACTTTGTAATCGTTCTTTAAATTGAATTTTAAACTAACTTCTTGATATAATTCGCGTGCCATGTTGAATGCGCTGTTAATAAGAGACTAAAACTGAAACCAAAACGGATACGGAAACAGAGCAGCTGAAAATCTGCCAAGGGAATAATAGTTTTATGCGTCATGCGAAATATTTGCCAATTTATTTGTGACGTTAACAGAAATTGCATTCCCTCCCACCTCCCCCTCCCAGTCGCAAGTCATTCGACCACAAATAGCTTTAGAAGCTGTACCCCCTGCGCCTTATCAAGCATCTTTTTCTATCTCCCGCTTCCACCCACTTGTTGCACCCGCTCTACATACTTTTACTTTTATTTATGCGCACTTTCGGTTCTCTCTCCAACGCTCTCTCTCTCTCTCACACTCCTTGTTTGTTGACAGACGGATGCTGACTAATCGCCGCGTCGCTTTTGCACTTTGATTATCTGATGTTCTGTTTGGCTAAAAATATTCGTACACGTAAATCGCACTTTGATTTCACAATTTATTTATTGCTTACCTTATCTAGAGACGTTTATGTATATTGCCCAATCATGCAGCTGCTGCTGTACTTCCAAATTGTTTTTATTAATTGCATTGTCTCAAGACACTTTCGACTATTCGAGCACTAAATCGCATGTTGTTTGTTTGCAATTTGTTGTTTCTGCTGCTGCTGCGCTGCGACAGCTGTTACACGTTCTAACATTCCCCGCTATCAATTATCGTACGACATTGCTTGTCAGTCTGTCGTTACGTGCCATGCTATATACTGAAAATGCTTCTGTAACTTAAGCCCGCTTAAATTTTAACAGTCGCTATTGTAATGCGAACTTATTGTTTATTTATTTCTTGCTTATTTACTCTGGCAAATATAATTGCATTACTTCGTTTCGATTATCTATTTATTTGCTTAATACTTTGCAGTTGCATTGAATTATATACATATTGTAATTTACTTGATTTTGATATTTAACAGAGGCCTGTTAACTTGCTAGTTAATAGACATACATATGTTAAGTATTATTATGGCTAAATACAAGTCTGAATTTCTTATGGTAAAAAGTATGTATTTGCTATAAATGCAAAATTATGTTTTTATTTTCTATTTACTTGGCGAGTTTTCCATGTGACTTTAAAATCTCACATCTCTATCAATTCCCCAAGATAATTGCAATTAAATACAACAGATTAATAGATTAATTTTTTTTGTTTCGATTTTATTAGTTTAAAATACATAATGTTTGATTTTATACAATTCGTTTGTAGCGGACTACATTCACACATCCTTTGAGGTTTCCGGATGATGAGAGAGGGCGGGGGCGCTGTGTCTGACGACAGGAGATGGCCTGACTGGGCACAAAGTATATATATGATAATATATAAATATATATGTATTTTACTTTTTTTATATAACATTTGGAACGAAAATAATCTATTGGAATTTGATGAACAACCTTCATTATTTTTTTTTGGGATTGTTCGATTAAACATGTCAAATTCTAAAGAGACGCAGACTTTTTGTTTGGTTTACCTTCCAAAGACGTTCCCCTTTTGACGGGCGAAACGGGAGAGGGAGACGAGTTTCGATTGAAATCACAATAATATATATATATATATACATATATATATATGGGCATATACATTTCTCTTGTATACATAATTGGTGTATATGATAATTGTTTTTTTTTTTTTAGTGCACATTTTAATGTGGCAATAACGAATAAAAAGCTTTCCTGCTTTACTTTTAGTTTTCAGCTTACATTTTCAATGTTTTGAAATTTAGTTTTGTATATGTGTATATATAGATCCTCGATATTTTTAATGTTTCGTTCTTTCAATAATGCGTCGTGAGCTGGACTGAAGTTTCTGCTACTGGTAGACTTGGAAATATGTAATCCTTTTTAGGTAGATGCCGGAGCGGCCGCATCCCGATAGGCATCTTGTAGAGCCTGCTGCTGCTCGGAGCTGAGGGAACTGGCGCAAGCCTTCATAACATCTGGATTGGATTCGATTTGCTTGACAATCGTTAGCATGCGGGTGCCCGCAGGCGTCTTCGGGTCTACAACATTCGTGCAGAATGCATCACCAATAATTGCTACAATACGAGGCAGATTACAATTGTTGGCACCCAAAATGATTGGATGATTGGCCTCAATCAAATCGCACAGATAGCCATAGATATGGGCAGCTTCCTCGGGATCCTCCGAAATGGGCAGCCATGAATACCAAATACCAATTAATTCATCCAAGTTAGTCAATGCCGATGCGTTGTATTTTAGTATTTTCGAGAATGCCGATATGGCGTTCTCCGTCGCATTTATATTCTCAATTTCCCGGGCTTTTGGATCATTAATTACCTGGACGAGCAGCGGAATAAGCTGAGCACATGTATGGGCGAATTGATCACCAGCAAATTGTCCCAATACACCGCATCCATAGGCAGCTGCCTGACGCACATCCGCTGATTTATCTACCACATATTGTAGCAGTGCAGGCGTAAAGATCTGTTGATACGGTGCACATGCGGGACCACAAAATTCTAGAAAAAAAAAAGAATAGGTAAAAAGTGAGTTAAATATAAACTATGACATAATAATACAAAAGATGCACACTTACCGATAATATCATCGAATACACAGATGCCCCACTGGCGATCAGCGAATGGACGATTTGGATCAAGTAATTTGACAAAATGTGGAGCAACCTGCTCGAAGGCGGGCAAAAACTGTGCCTTGTTGGTCAGGAAGAGGGCGTGTATAATGTCGACGACCTTGGACAATATATAGATATCGGTATCATCCTGTTCGGCAAGTTCTTCCTCAACGCCGTCATCGTAGTCCTCTTCGGCACGGGCGGCCAGACGCTTATCGGCACGCTCGAAATGTTCCAAAACATATTTATTGATAATTTCAAGGACCTGTTTCATGGCTGCGTCATTCAGGCAATTGGGACCCAAAGTTTCAATGCATTTGGCCAACGAATTAAGCAGCTCCGACTGCACATCCGGTTCCGGCTCAGTGGTAATAACCTTAATAAGTTCCGGGCAAATATAAAGCCACATACCCTCAAGATACTGGATACCCTTTATCTTGGCACAATCCAGCAAATAGGGCAAAGATTCAGCTGCAGCCGAACGGACACCATCATGGAAATAGAATTTCAATAGAGGCAACATTAGACGCACTACCTCTTCGGCATATTCAGCGAATCCTTCCTTAAGTTCGCGAGCATAGCAAACCAGCATTTCGCAAGCAGATGCCTTATCCTCCATGCCAGCGGTACGAATGGCAAAGTTCTGCTGTTCTCCAAGTGTGATAAACGACCATTCCACATCCTCCTCGATGTCAGCAACCTCTTCATTGTCCAACAGTGCTACCTCGGGCTTCATGGCAGCTGTACGCATTACGGGACCCATAACCAGGGGCAAATATTGCTCAAATTGCTTGCCCAAAATTTTGCACAGACGAGCCCAGGCCGTTATCAAATACGAAGTCTGCGGATCATCATCGGGTAAATCTCCTTCGGTGTGAGTTTTCAGTAACATGTCCATAACTTCGCCAGCATCTCCAATAAACTTGTCTCTGCCCACAGCGAGACCAATAAGGCTCACACATTCAATGGTTTTGCCACGCAGCATGCGCAGTTCCTCTGAATTGGCATTTTGAATGATGAACTTAAGGCATGGCATCAAGCGGTCATAGTAAGCCACAAATTCATGCTCGCATGTATCCGCCACAGAGGCTATGGTGGTCACCACCTGTTCAAGCACCAGTTTATTTCCTTTCTCAACAAGTTCCTTAAATTTGGAGTTCAAAATTGTCTCCAATTTGCCCATAATTCCGTCCAGATAGCGTGTCAATATATGCTTAGGGCAGTCCTCACTGAAATTAACCAAAGCGGCGCCAGCATGCGCCTGCACTCGTGGATTTGCCTCATCGTCCAGCAGGAGCATCAAACCGGGCACAACCTGTAGGGGATGGCAAATATTAATTTAGTAAGGTGTGGCAAGTAAATCGAGATTAGCCCACAATATTTCGCATAAAGAACAATTTAAGCTAAGCAATAGTTGGCTAATACACCCACCTGGTCGTGGAACTTCTTCTCAAAGACTGGCGCAAAGTCGGTGGACATTTGTCCAATGGCATTACAGGCGGCGTAACGCACACGAGGATGAGGATCCCGCAAATAATTGAGTACACCGGACATGACCTGGTCCAAAATAGTCTCCATTTGCTTGTGGCAGCCCTCGCCAATAGCTGATATGGCCATCAAGGCAGCAAAACGATGCTTCCAGTCCGCATGATTCAACATGCTGGGCAAAGCATTCATTACCTGGGGTAGAATCATCTTTCCTCCAAGACCACAGGCCAAACGATCAAGCGAGGATTCGGCAATAACATTGTTATCGCTATGATCATTCTCATTGATGACATCTGCCGTTGCCCATTCCTCATCTTCATCCAGATCCGTCATCATTTGCAGCACAAGCGGTATAAGCGCAATAATATATTTATCGGCACGCTTCCTGACCATAGCCGGAGCATTTTCAGCCAGGGAGACCATAACTTCAAGAACCAAATGACGCCAGCTATCTTCAAAATCTTGCGAGCTAAAGACCTTCATGCACAACTCGAAGATATACTCCAACTGAGCGCGCAAAAACTTGGGACAATTCTCTGTCATATCGATGAGCAGCTTAATCAGACTCTGATCATCCTGTGCCTCAATAGTTTCACCTGTGATGATTAACATGCGTGGCAATAGATCTCCAAAATGCTTATAGATGGTAACCTCCTTTTCCTTATCGTGATGCAGAATAAAGGCGCCAATGGCACGCACTGCCTGCACGCGTACCTCAGCATCTCCAGTGTTCTCCATGCTCTTGGCCAACATCTGTTTAATCAGATCAATGTATTGAGTCTCCTGATTGCCAAAAATTGAGGGAACACTGCTGAAAATTCTCAGAGCTGACTCCTGAAGCTGTGCCAAGGGTGAATTGGCGCATTGGAAGAGAAATTGTAGAACATCTGGCCATTGATTGTTTCCCTCCTCATCGATAAGATTACGTGCCACCTCAGCAACGATCTCACAGATCTTGCGGCGCAATTGAGGTGTGACATCCTGTTGCACGGCCATCAGTATTTGCTGCAGCAATTGATTCTGCGCGTCCACTGGCAGCTATAGACAAAAAATTTTAGTAACTTATTGGAGCAAAGATATTCATCAAGCGCTCTTACTTCTTTGTAGAACTCCTGGAACTCGGAACTGAAGAGACGACGCAGCAGCACTGAAGCCATTTGACGTGCCTCCTCCGATTGTTGGCCATTGTGAATGATGCCCAGCAGATGTGTCACCTTCAACTCGCGCGACAGATTGTTGTAAGTATCCTGGAAAATTCGAATAAAATCGAATATATATCAAATAAAAGATTCTTCGAAAACTTGCAACAAGACTTTATAAATTTTCCATATACAACAGCTGCCAGATCAATTTCATATATATATGTACACATATATAATTATATAGATAAGATTAGATATCTTTATTGGGAATTGTGTAAAGTAGAATAAAGTTTCAATTTCTTAATGAGTCAATTCATTAAAGCTGCACCGCTGCTTCGAACCGGAGAATACAAAAACTGAACCGATCATCCGATTTGAACAGGCCTTAAAATTGTTTTCCCCACTTCTTTCAATAAATTTAAAAAAATATAATATTTGTATCCTTAAGCTTTAGAGGAGTCGAAGCAATGAATGTATTCCCTGTCCGAAACCCAAATCTTTGCTTAAGCGCTACTCTTTTCTCGCAGTGTTTATTTCGAGCCGCTTGTTGTTGATTCGCCTAGACAGGAATATGAACTGCATACATAGATATATATACTTATGTATATATGTCCATATATATAAGAGCTATAAGTATATATGTGTGTGTGCGTTGAATAAATGCAGTACAAGGCAGCGCGTGGTATAACATGGCATGTTATGGAGTGGGTGGGGCGGGGTGGGGTGTGGGCGGTGCCAAGGTCAACAGCTGTCTCTGTGCGCGGGGCAGACAGCCAATAATAATCATAATAAGAATAATATAAATAATCAAAAGAGATTGCATTTCATTTGGCCACGCCAATGCGTCATGTTTTTTTTAGCAATAAATAAATTAAATTTTTGCACCTGCGCTTTGTTTCCGTTTTGCATGCGTGTAAGAAATGTGCGTACGTGTGTGTGGGTGTGTCGCTATACCCCTCTCCCTCTCACTGTCGCTATGCATAAAGAATTAATAAAAAAAAAATATTATATGCAAATAGATTTTTCCATATAAATTGTACAATTTTTTTCGCCTGTGCGCTTTGTGCGCAGTTCGCACAGCGAATGAGTAAGCGAGCGAGCGAGCGAGAGAGACTGAGAGGCAGATAGACATGCGAATATCGTAGCTAAAAGGGAAAGCAAAAACACGTTTTGTGAATGCTGCATGCGCTCTGCGGGAATGATTCAGGGCATTTATAAATGCTATAAATGTTACTAAAAATCTCTTTTAGCCAAATATTATATGCAAATGTTGTATATAATATATGCAATTTCAATTCAAATAATGCGCAGTTGTCTGTACATTTTTAGCCCAATTTTTTCCCCCAGTTTCTTTCGTGTAGCGGGTGGGAGGGACAAGCGGCAGCGTAACTCACCTCAGCCTGTTTGCGGACTTCATTGTCCATGGAGAGCAGGGAATTGATGAGCTGCTGGAATTGTGCCTGATCTGCAGCCATTTTGTTTTTGTTCCTTGTTCTCTTTCTTCTAGATGTAACACAATTTTTGTGGTATGGAAAAAGCCCAACACACAAATTTTCACACAATCTTCACGCGACGAAGCCGCTTAAAAAAAGAGCAGAACAATAGAAAATGCGGTGCCGGGTTGCCAAATGCTTATAAGAAATAGCCGATTTTGGTGTGACAATACTGGTTGGTTGCTTGTTTGGCTGCGCGGGCACGCCACGCTATCGATAATTTTTTTGGCGCGTCCAAAGAACTGTTCTAAAAAATAAAAAAATAAATAAAATTATCAAAAATATTGAAAAATTTAATATAATTTTTAGCTCGTTGCGTGTACAATATGATTTCTTTATAACTTCTAGAATTACTTTAAATGACAACAAAATCGATGCCTATGATGTTAACTAGACAAAGACTTTGTTAGGATTAAAATTCCTTTGCCTACTTAACTGTAATAAATTTTAAATTTTATTGAAATAGTTCAAATTTGGGCATACAAATTAACAGCAATTATCTATCTTTTTTTTTTTAATTATTGCCACATTTAACAGCAGCTTGTTGTTGTTGTTGCAATCTAACAGCGACCAGTGTTAGCTAACGCAAAACGAGATCAAATATTGTGGCGTTTGTTTACAAAGCGTATAATTATAATAAAAAAACCTAAATAAAAACATAAAAATGACCACAAGGCTTTGCGTTTACAAGGATTGCCATAATTTCTATTGTCGCAAGGATAATACCGCCTGCAATGACGTCACATTGTTCTCATTTCCCAAAGATCCGAAACGTGCGGAACAGTGGCGCACACTGGGACAAGTACATCCAAAAATTGGCACAAAACAAATGTTTATGTGCTCCAAACATTTCGATATGAAATACTTATCCACCAGCAAGAATCGTACCATTTTAGTGGGCTTGGCCGTGCCCAATGCCTACGTGAAGAACGAGAAACAAAATGAACTGCAGCAACAGCTAGTACCAAATTCACCTTCATCCTCATCCTCATACACAACCAAGCAGAGTATTTATGTGCAGCAACGGCAAGTGGAACCGCAACACGGAAGTCCCACATTTTACATTAATCTCGAAGATGATCAGCTGTGCCTGGAAAATGTTGTCATGGTGGAATCAACGACAACTAGTTCCAAAGATGGTCCACAACCTGGCATGTTGGATAATAATGAAAGTCAGTCGATTTTTATAATTTTATCTATATGCTATTAATATTAACTAATTTATTTATTTATATTTATATCTTCAAGTTGAAGTCAGCATTGTTCCACCTTCACGCAAGCGAGCACATTCGCCCTCCCCGTCCGATTCCTATGATGGGAGCTTGGAGGAACCTCTGTCGGAAGATGAGCAGCTCATTGACGCCTCCGAAGTATCCATATTTAGAATGAAAGGCGAACAATATGTACAAATGTCCCGGGAATATTATTTGCGAGAAAAACGACAAATGATGCAACAGCTCCACAGCTACAAGCACATTCTGAGCAACATAAAGCTACAACTGCAGTCCCTGGACGATATATGAATTGATTTGTGTTGCCTTTAAGCCTTTAAGTTTCTTTAAATAAATAAGTTAAAAGAAATCCCAACATAAAAAGGATCCTTGTTGAAATAATACAGCGCTAAGTCTGTTTTAATTTTAAAAACAAATAAACTCGAATCATAGAAATAGATGCTTGTATATATAAATTTATTAAAAAGTGTTTATAAATTCATGCTTAATCGCTTAGCTCGCATATATCTGCCGCAGCCTGCTCCGGATCACTATCCACATCGGGATCATCGCTCAGCTCATCGGTATCTTCATCGGAATCCTCATTGCTCCGAGACGTCATACCAAGTCGCTTGCTTTGTAGCAACTCCGCCCAGTTGAGCTGCGTTTCACAGAGTGGACAGGTGCCTCCAACGGGTATATACTGGCCAGGCTCTTCGCCTAATAAATAGTTGGCAAGGCACAGCATATGGCAGGTCAGGCGGCAGCTCGCTCTGAGACAACCCAAGCGGGAACGTTCCGGTTGCTCTATGGGCAGCATGCAGAGATGACATTCGTTTGCCCATATTCTGGCCGGAATAGGCTGCTGCTCCTTAAGCAGCTGACGCTGTGAGGCTGTTATGGCCACCTTGCCACTAACAATCTTCACATGTTGTGGCAGTTGTTGCAGGTCGAATCCACGCTCATAATCCGTTTCCAGCCAGCGTATTGTGAGCGGTAAGCGATGCCAGGGACCTACGCCCAGCATGCGATTCAATATACGAAAATTATAATCATAATGTGTTTCCCTGGGCAGTTTTCTTTTCAATTCCGGAAAGATCTTCAATCGCGTCGACAGCGTTGGCTGCTGCCACGCCCATTCGAATTGTAAGGCAGCTATTTTATTAGGAAATCCATGGATAATCATCACCATTTGCCAGGGTCCCTTTTTACTCGTTTTCTTGGCTCCACCAAAAGCACAGCCGCGATTATGTTGCTTTATCCTGCGCTTGGGATTCACAGTAAATCCCACATAGCATTTGCCATGATAACGGGCTTCGAGGCTTTGGCTACACAGCAAATAAACCCCATAGAAATGACCCTTCTCGGCCAGCACATCTTTAGATCCTGAAAATGTTAATTTTTTTCCAGATTCAGAATTCATTATTATATCAAACAATATTTTCCCTGGCACATTACACAACATTTTAAAAGGAGTTTTTTTTTTTGTAGAGTAGAATTGGATTCAGATCCGAGTGTTTCCTTTAAAGTGAAATATGGAAGGATATGTATACAACTCTGGCGATTTGAAAATGGCTTTTCTGGAACACACTTTGATCTTATCTTTTCTATAACCTTTAAACATATATATCTATATCTATTAAAACATAGATAAGATTGTTTATATGCAGCGTTTATATAATTTATAGGATCCTAGCTGGCTTTACTTTCGATTGCTGCTAATTTTGATTGCAAAACTATCGTTAATACTATCGGTAAAAGCTATAGTTTAATATAACAATTATGAATCCAATTTTATGGTATTCAATTAAAATTCTATACAGAATATATGAAAATACACCTTTAAGGTAACATTCTAATCTATATCCTCTTTTACGATAGTATTAACGATAGTATTTAGTTCTGTATTATACACACACGCTCTTTGTTTTGTTACTTCTTTCGCTTAATCTAATTTATTATGCTCTGTTTCTTAAAGCCGTTTGCTAATTTAATTCTAGTTTAATAGTGCCGCTTGGGGCCAGGCCATTCATTTGTTGTTGCTGTTGTTGTTGTTGTTGCTGTTGAGGCTGCTGTGAAACAGCTGAGGATCCCTGAGTCTGTGACTGCGCTGCTTCACGCTGCGACAACGGTTGTTGCTGCTGTTGTGATTGTTGGACAACCTGCGAGGCAGCGCAGCCGATGCCATTCTGCAACGTTGCCTGCTGCTGCGGATTTGTTGCCTCAACGCCCATCACAATGGAGCCCTCGTTGGGTACCATAATGCCGCCACCATTGCTTTGATGTTGCTGCTGTTGTTGTTGCTGCTGCTGCAGTTGTTGCTGTTGTGCCGCATTCTCTTGCACCGAATTAATTAATTTAATACGTTTTCGCGTATAATGTTGCCACTGTAATATTGCTTGGTCGTCTATAAATTTGCAGCATTGGTTATTAACAATCTCGCGCCGGAAATGCTCGTATTGCAGCAAATCGAGGAAGTACAGGCACATCGGATACATCAGATACTTGGCATAGTCCGGCTCCTTCCAGTACTGCAGATACTTCAAGTAATTTATGAACGAAGGATCCTTAAAGTAACCGCGCTGTGCCAGAACTACAAACAACAATTCAAATAAGTTATGTGCATTTGCAGGGTATTCAATTACAGTAGAAACTCGATAAATTCTCGATTCGATTATCCTTTTAAGAAACACGGAGGGCTCTATATCATATAGAAGTTTTTGTATGGAAACCTTTTTTGGTTCTCAGGATCCTTGATGAAACTTAGGTAAACTTCGGTGTACCGCGAAAAGTCTTACTATTTTTTATTTTCTTTAGTTAATATTTCGTCCTAATTTGAACTTTAATTATTATTTATTTTTGATTATTAATTTTCCTTTTATGTTCGATTTCCAATGAGAATTTTGGATCCTTGAACCGGTGCGCAATCCGCACCGAAAGCTTTCTTTTGATGACTTTCAAGCCTCTAGAACTCTTGGGAGTTCTGTGCTCCTGTTTCAGATTCGAGTGAGTGAAAAACAGCTGAAAGCTTTCAGAGTTTTTTTTTATCGAGAAACCACTGTAAAAGCTTATTGGAACTTACAGTTAAGATAGTTGGGATTGGAAAGGCACTGAACAAACTCCAGTTCGATTTGCCACCGGCGTTTTTGTTGTTCCTCCGATTCGATGGCCGCTAAACGATTGCATCAAAATAAATAATACAAATTATATTAAAAATAGTTACTGGAAAATAGGGGAGGTTATTTTCTGTTTTACTTTTCATTACTTTTTGCATAGCGGTATTTCTTTATGTGTATGTAAAGTACAGTTACAAACAATAAATAAACATGACAGAAATGCAATGTGTTATTCTTTTTGTAGTTTTCTTTTGTTTTTCTTGTTTTTTTTGGTTTACTTACTCTTACCCTTTCCGTACATTTTGGCCATTTTCGTAGCGGTTGTTGTGGAAAGGGTTTCGTTGTTGTTTTTGCGTTTTTTCAGTTTGTTTTGTTTGCTAATTCTTCAGGTGTTTCTTGTTGTAGTTGTTGTTGTTGTTCTGGTTGTGCTTGTTGGGTGTTTTCTTGTTTCTGTTGTTGTTCTTGTGATTTATCTTTTCAAAATTACTGTACATGAACACAAAAATCATAAATAACACATAAAAAATGCTGCGTGTGTGTGTGTGTGTGTGTGCGTATGAGAGGTGAAAAGGAAGACATTAAAAAGAAACGAGAGTATTTAAACAAAAGCGATACTATAAGGAAACAAAAAACTGTTGCTGTTGCTCCTTTTAAAATGTTGGATGATATTTCGTTTAAAGCAATTCTTTTTTTTAAATTTTATTGTTATTTTTCAGCTACAAACCGTAAGTGTTCATGACCGATTGGGCATCGTGTGACCAAATATTGCTAGCAATAAAATACCAGCCGAAAATATACCTTAAAAATACCAACATTTAATTTGCAATAAGAATTGTAGGGGCACACGAGCAGTAGTTAAAAATTAAATGTTTTTTGTATATTTAAAGTTTTTTAAACTTGCAAACAATGCTAAAAATATTAATAAATTAAGACAATGTGCTCTTGTTGTTGTTAATATTTTTATTTCTGCTTATTACTTGTTGGCTTGACTCACTTGACGAAGTTTGCTCACTTAACGAAACTTTCAATGCTTACGTTGTACGTTAAGAACTGATCTTGTTCGATAGTTAAGCTCGTATTAAAAGCCGTTTATTTATTTGGTGAAACTAAGTATATACAATATAAATAAAGTCTTACAAAATCAATTTAATAAAACTTAAAATTTATTAATGTTAAGTCATAATATAAAATAATTTGTTTAAACTTATTTATATATTTTATAAAAACTTTTTAAAATAATTTTTATACGTAAGCAAACTTTTTAAGTATTTTATTAATATATTTATATATACTTTTTTATATTAATTATAATTTATATTAATTAGAATTTATAATTAATACAATTCTTTAACCTCCATGCAAAGCTTAAGTCGAGCGCACTGTTTCTCGTTCGCTCAGTGTCATTTTGTTGCCTGAGCATACGTTTGTTTCTCTCTCTCACTATATTGCCGCCGTTGCGCTCTCACTTGCTGTATTTCAGCAATTGCGTTTTGCCGCTCATTCGTATTCTGGCATTTGAAGCGTGCGGACGTCGTGGTTCGGTGTCGCGGACGCTTGTTTGTTTGTTGCTGCGAGAAAAATATCGTTTTACAAAATAGAAGAAAAAAATAATACAAATAAAATAGTTCAACAACAACAAATAAATATATACACGCTTAACGTATATAAGTGAAACGAAATCATAATAAATAATAAAGCAGAAAAGAAGAAGAAAATAGAGAAATATAAAAAAAGCAAAAGTGAGTAGTAAAAATTCCAAGAAATCACAAGTGCGTGTGCCGACACATGCAAGTGTGTGTGTGCGTGTGAGTGTCTCTTTCTCTCTATGTGTTTGTGTGCGTATATGCGTACTTATGTGTGTGTGTGCTGCGAGGTGCAAAATAAAATAAATGAATAAAATTTTTGTATACACAAAGCAAAAGAGCAAAAATGTTGTGAAGTTGCGGCGCAAAAAGAAAGCCCGCGAATACAAACAGCAACAACAAGACGAATAAAAGGAAGGAAGACGAAAGAGCAGAAGAGGAAGAGTAAAGCAGAAGGCTGAAAGAGGAAAATTAAATTACGCCTGCAACTAGGAAAGTGCGTCGTTTTTATTTTGAAATCGATACCAAAATAAAAATAAAACAAAAAATATACACACACACACTCACGAATGTGCGTGCTTGTGGGTCGGTGTGTTGGTGTGTGTGCAAAGTGCAACATAAATAAACAAACGAAAATGCTTAATAACAAGAATGCAAAAAAGGTAAATACATAAAATACATACATGCAAACATACTCGAAAAATTACTACGCAGCAGAAATTTATGCGATACTGTTCGCTGCTTTTGTTGTTGTTGTTGTTGTTCCATATCTATCATATCTTCTCTGCTTCTTCGCTGCCGCTGCCGCCGACGTCGTCTCATTTTGTGAATGAGCAGCAGCAGCAGCGTTGTCTAGTGTGCGTGTGTGTTTGTGTGTGTGTGAGCAAAATAGCAAAACAAAAACGTCGCTACGTTCCGGCATCTCTCACTCAGTCACTCTTTCTCTCTCTCTCTGTCTCTCACTGCTCGGCTTCGCTCTCTCGTAGGCGTGTGTGAATGCAAGCAAGAAAAGCAAAAGTGCGAAGGAAGCGCGAAAACCACAACAAGCATAGGCGAATGGTTGGGGTGGAGGGGGTGCCTGCTAATTAAAAAGCGTAGCAGTAATTGGCATGCCGCTGTGCTCACTCCTTCGCTCGCCCTCTCTCTATCTTTTTTTGCTCTCTGGCCAGTGCTGCCCACTTGCTGTACGTTTTTGTACATAAATATACTAAAGAAAAATATATGTAGAAAAAAAAACAAATGCCATAAAAATGCCGTTGTATTAATCATAATATTATTTTTGAAGCCCAAGGAATGTTGCCATAAAGGCCGAAAAGCTCTCGCTTATGTGTGTGTGTGTGTGTGTGTGTTTGTGCGTATGAGCGTTATTTTTCTGTGTAATTTATTTATTTTTAAATCGAGTTTTGCATGTGTGTTTGTGTGTGTGACAAAAATAAGTTGCCGCAAAAAAACAAAATAAAAAAATTGTTGAAAAACAACAGCAAAACCGGAAATTGTTTATGCGACGTCGACAGCGGCAGCGACGTCAACGCCAACATGATCGCTATTTTTTATGACGTATGAGAAGGCAACAAGAACAACAAGGTGGAAATTTTGGCGCATAATTTGGCCACACTAATTAGCAGCTTCGAAGAATAACAGCTACAACAAAGAAGAGAATAACAGAACCAAAAACAACAGCAACAACAACAAATGCTTTGACCACATGCCTAAACGGCGCGCGTGTGCAAGCACAACACAAGCAGAAAGACAGAGAGAAAGAAACAGAGAGAGAGAGAGAGCAAAGCATGCCTATATGTGTGTGTGTGTGCGAGACAAACTGGCAGGTGTCATTGACCTTTTTCGCTGTGACGGTAAAAGCACATTTTTGTGTTTTGTTTTTGTTTTTATTGCTGTCGCTGTTGTTGTTGTTGCTGCTGTTATTTGCAGTTTTTGCTGCGTTTGCTTGGCCTTGAACTTAGGCGCGTTTTCTAATACTGTATTTGTAGCTCCAAAGCTCACACGCACACGCACTCACACATATACGCACGCAATTTGTTGTTGCTTTGCTTTTGTTGACAGTTCTCTTTTTTGTTTTTGGAGGAGGCGCGCACAAAACGCACACACCAAAAATGGTATCAATTACGCAATTTGGTTGCTGTCGATGCTGCTGCTGCTGCCCCGCTGTTTCTTCTACTTATTGTTGTTGTTCTTGGTGCTAAAAGCTTTGCGACTTTCATTGTTCGTTCTTGTTGTTGTTGCTGTTGTTGTTCTTCTTCTTCTTGACAAATGTGTGCGAGTGCGTAAGTGTGTGTGTGTGTGTCGAAGCGAAGCTTGTTTTTTTTTAATATATATGTACATATGTATATCGGAATTGAGGTCAACGCTGCTTGTTGGGGGGTGGGGGAACTAAGTGTGTGGGTCATTTCCTCAGAATTCGAATATGGCATTTTTTTCAAGTGACTCAATGTTTTTGAGCTGAATTAATACATATTCAAATAATATTAGTCATAATTTGATCAGTTCTATGTGTAGTCTACCATCGAGAACATTCCACAAAATGGAATTACAGAGAAATAAAATGATCATTATAAAATATTTATAAAAAATAATCAACTTGATTCGTAAAAATTGTTACAGAAATTTTTAAGCAAAAAAGACTTAAATAAAATCTACAATTCAAATTTCTAGAAGAATCATAAGATAGAAGAAACTACACTTAAATTTATGAAATGTGAAAATAAATGTAGTTTTTTTTTTGCTTAAGTTTCGCAAGTTAGTTTAATGTGTCAACTAAGGATTGACAAAGGTAAAAAAAGAACTGATAAGAAAATTAATTACTTTTTTCCACTCTTTTAAAAGTTAAATAATACTAGTTTCTATACATACATGTGTGCATGCTTATCAAAATTGTAACTGTATTTATGTGAAAGAAAAAGAACTAAAAGAAAGGAAAGGAAAAGAAAAAAAAACAAAAACTGATCACAAGATGTGCGTGTGGCCCCCGTTTAAGCATCAGCAGAAGAGAAGAGAGTGATAGAGAACACACACACACAGACCACGTCATCGCCCTGTCACACCTTGCTCACTCTCTCCCACTCCTTCCCTCCCCATACCACCTACCCAGTCGAATCCAGTGTTGCCATTTTCATGTAGCATTTTTAAAATCATATTGTGAAAACCATAATTCTGATTACGATGTTTATGCGTAGGCGGCGACAGCTGTCACAGTATGTGTGATGTGATTGTAGTTGTATTCTTTTTAGTTGTAGTTGTAGTCGTACTTGTAGTTGTAGTCGTGTTTATTTACTTGGACCTTAGACTCTTGATAAGTGCTATGGATTCAGAGCGTGTGATGCGTATGAATCACTTGTAAAAATAAAGAAACATATACTAAGACAGAAGCAAAGAAGAAAAAAAAAAGTGTTACATTTTCAATTTGAATATGTTAAGTAAAATCGAATAATTATTTATTCTACACAATTCTGAAAACTTTAAAACTTTGATTTTATTAATATTTTAGAAGGATATATTTTAACTAAAAAACATTCCAATTTCGAATGGAAAAAACATCAGGAGAGGTTTTCCTTTTAAAAAGAAATTAAATCCTAGAAGGATATAGAAATTTAAAATTAAGTATTGTAAATCACAATAATATTGTAATTAATGCACTCGTGTGAACCTTCATTTTCGTAACTTTTCCTGGCGCCCTTACAAACTATAAAAGAAAAGTAATAACAACGTCGCTTTTGACACTTTTGATATTCTCTGTTTTTCTGCTCTGCATTCGCACACACGCTCTATGTGTTTGTGTGTGTGTATGTGTTTTCGGCATTTTGCTTTGCGCAGTTATTTGTTTTTCTTGTTTTTGAAGATTCCGTTTTGTATTGACGTTCGTTTTTATATATGTATTTTCTTTATTTTTTTTTTTTTTTTTGTTTTTGAACGTCGCTCATAAAGCAGCCGCAGCCGCAGCCGGTGTGCGTACGTGCGTTTGTGTTTGTATTGGTGCAATAAACAACACACGTGGTTGCATTTCTCTCTCTGTCGCTCTCTCTGTTTCATTCTTCTGTCTGCCTTACTTTCACACACTTTAACTGCAGTCGGTCAGTTTTGTTGTTGTGGCCATTCGGTTAACTTTACTTTATCTGTGAGTGTT
This sequence comes from Drosophila repletoides, assembly GCA_018150835.1. Taxonomy (NCBI): domain Eukaryota; kingdom Metazoa; phylum Arthropoda; class Insecta; order Diptera; family Drosophilidae; genus Drosophila; species Drosophila repletoides. The sequence continues at coordinate 2,255,908 of JAECWQ010000202.1, forward strand.
TGTGTTTGGGTGTGTGTGTGTGCGTGGCGCTTGAAGCGTTTAGTGCGAACGTCGCTGCTGACGCCGCTGTCTCTGTTGCCGCTGCTGCTGGGTGGGCGGCTATTTAACGGTGGCGCTGGCGTTTGCTGCTATTTATAGTCATTTTTATAAACATTAACAGATAAACCCAATGCCCGCTCATTATTGTTTTTCTCTGTCTCTCCCTTCCTCTGTACGTGTTATTGTTGTTGTTGTTATTCTTGTTGTGCGTGGGTATTTACTGTTGCATATCTATTTGCTTAGAATCGGTGGGATTTGCTGACGCGTTCGCCCCTTTCGCACTGAAATAAGTTGTTAGTTATTTTTTATTTTTCTTCTTTTCGATTTAGAATTTGAATTTGTTTAGCTTTTTCTAATCGCTGCTGCTGCTGCTGCCGCCGCCTCTGCTTCTGCTGACGCTTGCGGAACGGAACGACCTTTGAGTGACCTAATTTGGATTTTTTTTCAATTGTTTTTGGGAAAATTTTTGCTCGTTAAAATTAGATCAATATAGAAAAAGTATATGTATGAAGAAAGTTATCGATAATAATTTGCGATTGTTATTGAAATAGCATTATTCCAATATGATTAATATTTAAATCTCTCAAGTATTGTTATCGATTGTATTTTTTTGATCATATCTGCTCAAATTACAATATTTTGATTGACTTTGCTGCGATCCCATTTTAATGGTGAAATTAAGTTAATTTATTAACTACTGTTTATCGATAGATTTTCCTATTGTTATTGTTTTGTAAGCTTTATATGATTAAATCACCTTTTTGCTATTACTTATGCGATAAAATATGTTTCAGCTAAGTCTTATTGCTTTTTTCTATCTATTATTGAATCAGTGAAAAGCTGTCTGATAATAAAGCATATGGAATTTTCTTGAAATGCAGCTTGCCTTTATTGCATTTCTTTGCCAGCCAATACACAGCTCACACCCACCACACTCTCTTTCTTCCTTTCACTGTCTGTCGCCCGCACACACAATGTTTACATTCTGCTTGTTCCCCCCCCTCTTCGTATAATAACTGAGTATTAAAAAAAAGCTCACGACGCGCCACACATTTTTCTGGGCTGCCACTTTACTTTAACTTCAACGCTTGTCGTCCTAAGTAATCGTTGTTTTTCATTTTGTTGTTCCCTCTTCTTATTGTTGTTTAACATACACATGTACTCGTGGATTTAGTTGTTGTTGTCATCTTCATTGAAATGGAAAAAGCCGGCCCCATCCCCAAACACGGAAATTTGCGTGTGTGTGTGTGTGTGTGTCAGTGTGAAGACTTTGCTTATATTAGAACTGCACAAATCATCTATAGCATTTTTGATACCCTTACGGAGGATATTATAATTCGGTAGCGAAAAATTAGGCTTAAAATCTTTGTTTCTCATTAAAGATATCTTGAGGAAGCTTCCGAGTTAAATAAGAGTCTTTTCTAAATTTTCAAGATCTGCCTACTAAAAGCTTTTTTAGGAATGAAAAATTGTCTTTCTTTCTTGAGCAGAATACAGCATATATCTCCATAATTGCTGCAGTTACTCATTGCCTACAGTTTGATTAGATCTTATTAGATATGGAACAACTAAGAGTATACAAAGATTTATAAGATATATTTACAAAAGTTACTTTCCATATTCCCTCTACTTTTGAGTATTATTTTAGTTTATAGTTAAACTATGAAAAAATTAAATAAATTTTAAAGCTATATAGATAGCTGTTATCGATAACAGCTTAGCTCTGTTCTAAGGAACAGGCGCACAACAACAAAAACAACATCAGCGTAGCTCTCTCTCACACTATGTCTGTCTTACACTGCGCGGGAAGCTATTTCAAGAGTTTCGTTGGAAATTTTAGTTCTCGTCCTGTCTGCTGCGCTACTTTCGTCAAGTATGTAAAACAAAGAGATGAAGATGGATCTAAATATATGTATGTAAATACATACATAAATATGTATGTATGTATGTACGTATGTAACGACAACAACAACAACAACAGCAATGAGAAAGGCATTTTTATGATTTTATTTTAACTGTACTCGTAAATTTAGCGATTAGTGGACGTCGTCGTCAGTTTGCTTCTGCTTCTTCTTGTTGTTTTTGTCTTTTCTTCTTGGCTTGGCGTGCTTCTTCCTACTTCTCCTTCTCCGACTCCGTTTTGCGTGCTTCACGCGCCAGTCGCGGCACTCTATATTTTTTTGCGGCTGCTCCTTTTAGCCGCCGCCGCCGCCGTCGCCGTCGTCGCTCCAAACCCTCCCCAAACAATGCGACGTCGGCAGATAGACAGAGCTTTGCGCCTCTCTTGTTGCCCTCTATCTCTCTCTCTCTCTCTGTGTTTTGTTTCTCTGCTCTCGCTCTCCATCTTCCCCTTCTTCTCCATGACTTGTAACTGCTGTCGTCTGTCGCTTTGTTTGGCTTTTGCAACATTGTTGCACACACGAAGTTTATTTTTAGCCACAATTCCATGCTGCTGGCCCGACGTTGACATCGCGAGTGCACCCTGCTCTTTTTATACCCTGTAGGAATACAACGTGTTAGAAGAGTATACTACGTTTGTGCAAGCAGTATGTAACATAGTCGGAAGGGGGAAGGGGATCCTTTAAAGTAGAGTCTAAGAGCTGAACTTAAGAGTTCCCACCTCGAATGAACAAAAATTAAAGTAATAAAACAAAAATAATACAAGGAATTGTAGGCTAAACCCTGAGCACCTTTTTGTATGCAGCTTTTTTCTAAGCTTCAGTTCGCAGCAAGTTCCAGAGTATTTGCTAGTCGTACATGCTCTACTTGTTGTTGTTTTTGCTCCTTTTTGGGCTGCTCTTTTTGTTTGTTTCGTGAGGTAATTAATTTTCGCCTTGTTTTTTGTTTTGATTTTTTTTGGCTCTCCTCTCTCTTTCTCTGCGTTTCTTTGTGTGCAAAATTTATGTTTTGATTAGCGTGCATAGGCGCTGGCTTTAAGCTTTTTAATGGCTTTTTAATTAGGCGGCGTCTTTTGAAGTATGTCTAGACCCCCGCCAAAACCCCGCCCCTGTGCCTCATTAGGCACTCTCTTTTTTTTTTTTTTTTTTTTGCATTTGCAATGGTCTGCTACATTTTTGTGCCAGGCAGCAGGCGCCGCACTACAAAAATTACAAATAAAAAAAAAATACTACATACTACCTCATATACACACACACACACACACACACAAACACACATGACATTTACTACTCTTTACAACCGCATTCGTAATTTTTATTACAACCACCGAAAAACCATCTTCTCATCACTTGCATCGTTCGCTCGTTTATCCTGCCCCTGGCCCTGCGCCTGCGATTCCCCCTTTCCACTGCTGCTGCTGCTGCTGCTTTAGGCCTTTTTACTATACTACGCCTTTCGCTAGTATTTTTTGGTAGTCACTGTACCACATTTTTACAACAGAGCGCCCCAGACAGGGGCCAACGACACCATTTTGCCCGCTCTCTCTCTCTCTGTCTCGCGCTCCCTCTTCTGTCCTCTCTGTCGCACAGGCGTGCGCCTTCTTCATTCATAAGCATTGCGCTTTTTGCAGTTGACGCCGACTGCGGCGCCGACGACGCTTACTGCAAAATTTGGCGGCTTGCATGTGAAAAATGTTGTTGTGGTGTGTTTGTGTACATATGTGTGTGTATGTGTGTAGCTGCTGCTTTTTTTACTACTGTTGTTTTTTTTGTTTTGTTGTTTTTTATTATTGTTTTTTTACGTGCTGCTGCTGCTGTTGCATGCGTAGCTTCCGCCCTTATCACAACGCACACACACACATATTCCTCGTTTTATTTTCAAGCACATGCGCTATGTCTTTTTTCGCTCTCTTACTCTCTTGCTCTTATTCTCTCTCTCGGTCTGACTGTCTCTCTGTTTCTGTGTTTCTTTGGGCCGCCGCCTAACTGTGGTTCAGAGTTTTGTTGTCGTCCTTTCGTCTGCATGTTTTTATACGCATTGCGTTTTACACGTCTATCCTTAAAAACGCAGACGCCGACGCCGACACTGCGTCTTGCTCTCTCGTTCTTGCTGCTCTCGGATCTCTTTTAGTGTAGTGTGTGTGTGTTTGAGTGTCTCTCGCTCGCACTTGCCGTATTTTGTTATTAGATTTCACTTTGTTTTCATACACATTCGCCTGCCGTTTCACACATTACGCTTCGCGTCATTTTTCGGGGTCAACGTCATCTCGAGGGTTGCTGCTTCTGCTGCCGCCGCCGCCGCTGCTGCTGCTGCTGCTGCTGCTGCTGCTGCTTCTGCCGCCGTCAATCGTCGCAGTTGTTTGCGTTTGTTCTTGATGTTGTTGTTGTTTTGTGCATGTCTCGTATTTTTGCGCTGTCTCGCTGTTTACTACGTTTATACGCCGGTCGTTATCGTGATGTCATATTGCAATACATCGTAAAATGTGTTCCTTTAATGACAAATTGGCGAATATTTATCTTGAGTAGAGAACTAAATTTAATTAAAATTTTATTTTCAAAACTTAAACAGTTTATTAAGTTTTTAAAGTTATATTTTTTTTATTGCCTTAAAAGAATGAATGGTTACTTCTCTGATTAAATTGCTTTAATTACTTAACCTATTTTTGGCTAATATATTTAGGTAAAATAAAACAAAAATATAAAGATTTTAAATGTATAAATTGTCTAAAATAAAAAGAGATTCCTACAATGCAATTTTTAATAATAGTTCTAGTTAAACGCAAAGTAAGAGGTCCAGATACTAATACATAGATATATTTCAATATAGCGATATTACAATAAGCATCGCATAAACCTTGATATTTGTATACACGTGTCTTTGTCTGTATGTGTGTCTGTGTGAGTGTTACTTTTGCTGCTGCTGCAGCACATTTTTAATGCTGGCGCGACGTAACGCGCGCCTCCCGGTTCGATGCGCCTGTCTGTCCGTTCGTCCGTCCGTCTGTCTGCGTCTGTTTATTTGTTGTCTTGACCAAAATAAATTTTAGACAAACTGCGAATTGCAAGCAAAATAAAACTGGTATTTAAAACATTGCCATGCCTGCCTGCTTCTGCCTGCCGTCTGTGTCAGCGTCAGCGTCTGGGCCAATTAAAAGCCAAAAAAGAAGAAAAAAACACAAAAACAACAAAAATAATATCAACTAATTTATTTATTTATTTGCAAGCAATTTTTTTTTTATTTTATTTTTGTAAATTCTTAACTTCAGCATTTTTTTGCAGCACTGAGTTCCCCACCCATTTTTTGACAGTTTCGCGTGCCCCACGTGACGTTATTAATATATTATTTGTTTTTTGCATTTTTAATGTACGATACCCATTAATTAATTGCTTCAAGGGGTATATTAAATTCGTGAATGCCTAAAGACCTTTTCAAATTGAGCAGCTTTAAAGAGCTATTAAGAATCAATCTAACAGGAATTAAATGTGCCTCTCTTTACAGGGTATCTCTGATTCGTGTATTGCCTTAAGTTTAACTGCCTTTTTTTTGCTTTGTCTGTCGACGTTGTTGTGTCTGGTCTTGTTTATGGCTGTTTGGGGAGGGGGCGTGGCAGCTGCAGCAGCAGCAGCAACAGTGCTACTCTATTTTTTCTTTTCTACAATGAAGGCGTGGCCCTTAAGTGCCAAAACACTTTTTTTTTACTTATGGCCATTTTTTTTTTTTGTTGATGTAATAAGTTATTGGCAGAGTATGTTAATGTTTTTTTTTATGTTTTTAAATTTTTCTTGCGAGTCAGGAATTTTCATTAAAGTTCCTCATATGAAGGCTCTGCTTGATTAGTTTATTCATGATTTATTTCATTTCTAGGATTAACATAAAACCATGAAAAATTAGAATCTGGACCGGAAACCTATTTTAAATTTTTATAATTCCTTTAACCGTAAAATTTCCGTTCGGAATTTTCCTTATTTGTACCGATTTAATATTAAATATAGGCACGGAACCTGATAACGAAACAATCCCAACAGTCAATCCCTATAATATTCGACTTAATTGCACTAGAATAAATTATATATTTTGGAAAATAATGCTCAAAAAAATATGAATGTAAAAAGCTCTTTGATATGAAGAAATAAAAATAAAAAACTTTTTTAATTCATTAAATTTTGATGAAACTTATAAATTAATTAGTTTCTTTTTCTATTTCTTTACAGATATATAAAATGCATTATTGAAATAAAGTGGAAAAAAATTATCTGAAGTGAAAAATGTGACACAGAAAAGAAAAAGAAAAATAAAACAAAAACAAAAAACAAAAAACAAATTGAAAAAGCAAGAAAGAAAATATTAAAGAAGAACAACACACCAAGAAAAAATATAACAAATGCAGCATAGCAGAAGAATATCAAAAAGAAGATGATGATCAAGAGAGCAATAATAAACAAAATAAGAAAAAATGATAACCTAAATAAATAAAATTGCTAGTCAAATAGTTTGGAGAAACGAGAGACGAGAATCGGATCGGTTTTGGGTTCGGATCGAAACGAAACGAAACGAGAGACGAAACGAATCGGCAAACGGGTCGTTTCGACGAGTGCATGTTGTGAGTTCCTAAGAAAGAAAAGAAAAGAAAGAAAATAAAAGAAGAAAAGGTCGGCTATCTTTCTCTCTCTCATTACTAAGCTAACGTATTTGCCCTTTTAATGCTCTAACCCTTTCTAACCGATTTTTACAATTGACACTTTGTTGTTATCTACGCTTTCGCCAGAAGAGCAAAGCAGAGCAGTGAGAGAAAGAGAAAAGAAAGTGCAACAAAGCAAGAAGCAGCAGCCAGAAAGAAAGAAAACAAAAATCGAAACGTGTTTTAAATTTACAACAATAAATAAGATAAATTGCTGAGCTCCCGCTCTCGCTCCCGCCACAACATCAACATCAACATCAACATAATCATCACCAACAAGAAACTTCATTATCATCGAACAACAACAACAACTCCCCATAGGTAAGTCGCTTGCATTCCACACTCTCTTCTAGCTTCTCTCACTTCTTGCGTGTCTCAAATTGTGTGACATTCCAATCTTTTACTATACCCTCCCTCCATAAGGAGCTCCAAAGGATGTTGGATGATCGGGGGCAAATTTGCAATTTTTATGGTGGATTTCTAGACTTTAGAAGATTTAAGCACTGATTGTTTTCAGTTACTGTGACTTATAAACATTCCTATCAGTAAAAAGTATTATATCCAATTATTTTCTGGAAAAAACTGATTATTTCAATAGAGATTGATTTCAATTCCAGAAAAAGTTATCGCAGACTTTGTATAAAGTACAAAACTAAAGATATTATATTACTTCTGGTGCGGGATCTGATTCAGAAATAAAACTAGCCACTGATTGCTTGATATTCTTTGACTATCGTCGACAAAATTCTTGTTGATTCCTAGAAATTAAAACATTTGTAAGTTTTCCTTTCGGGTTAATGATCCAATTTGAATCTTTTATAATAGATTAGTCTCATAAAATCTTTGTATTTTTAAGAAATTCTATTAATAGAGCCGTATGTTCATATATTATTGGTTTCAAAGGTGACAAGCGTTTGGTATTTCTTCAAATTGACAACGTCAGACGTGTGAGAATAGCGATGAGTGGGACGAAAATGGGAAAGAGGAGTAGGAGTATATTTCCGTTTTGTTCCCTATATATTTCACAAGTTTTTTTTTTCTTAGTGGTATTTCCGCATGGCCCAGTTTCCCGAAGCACTCGCGTCGTAATAAATATTGAGAAAATTCCGGAAAATGGGAAAAGCGCCCAGGCTAAATAATGTGTAACAAATGGCGCGTCTGTCGCAACAACAACTGCAATAATAATAACTTGGCAGCCGACGACTCTGCCTATCCAGAAGCAAAACTTTCTAGAGTATTTCTCTCCTCCCTTCCTCTCTCTCTCTCCCACATCTACTCCCCCCAGAGAGAGAGAGAGAGAGAGAGGGGAAGCCGACGGAGCGCGTCAGTCACTCAATTGCATACTCACCGTCTGGGTATTTTTTTTCTTTCTTGGATGGTGTGGAGCACACTTGAGACTTGAGACGTCTGTTGGCATGCGGCTTGTGGCATGTGGCATGTGGCATGCCATGCGATTTGTGGCACTGCCATTGCACATTTAGATACCAAGAACGCTGTACCGTCCGTCCCATCTACTTGAGGCAGCCTTCCTCTTTCACTTTCCCATCCTTCTGCTTCCTTCTTCTGCGACTCGTATCTACAGCCTATTATTGCCCGGAAATGCCTGCTAATGCAAACTAAAATTGGTCAGATATTTAGTAGACTCGATTAGCGCATTAGTTCAGCACTCTTAAAAGCCACATTATTAGTTTTAGAACTCGTTCGATATTTATGCTTTCCTTTTAACATTTTCTGCTACAGTTACTGTCTTTCTGTTAAATGTTTATGGAGATCTTTGCCTTTGAAGTGAACATTATGTTCTTAGTATTGAAAATTCCACTGCCAATAAGTATGCTATAGTCTCTCGGTTTAATTGAACTGAAAATTTATGGTACTTTGAAATTCTTTCTAGACTTTATTTATATCAAGTTAAGCTTCAGTTCAAAACTTTTTTAATTTAAAATAATTGTTTCTATGACAGTTATATGATATAGTGGTCAGATCTTAATGATGTTTATCAATAAAAATCATCTACTTTCCATCAAATTCATATATAGAAAGGCCTTCATATGTGCGCTCAAATTGATTTGGAGGAATATGGGTTTAATTTCTCTTGGAGTCGCACAGCGCACGTGTTGGCTGTCAGTCAGAAGAGCTTTGTTTTTGTTGTTGTTATTGCAGTTGTGATTGAGAGCTGGCATCGGAGGAGGAGTAGGTAGGGCGAAAGACGGGAAGACACGACGAGTCCAACTGTCTCGTCTTGTCTCCTTCAATGCATGCGCTACTTGAGTGGGCGTGTTGGAAGTGGGTGTGTGTTGGGGTGGGGCAGTGGCATTTCTTCTCCATCTCCCTCTTTTTGTAGTTGTTGTTGTTGGTGTTAGCACATGCCGCAGACGCGCGCATTCTGTCAGTTGCTCAATTAGACGCACTTCCGTTCCACAGAAAAACAGTGAAACACAGCGAATGAGACAGAGACGATCTTTCTCTGCACTCCTCTCCTCTCCTTCCGTCCTTCCTTTGAATTTCCATCAATCCACCACTTCTCCCTTTCCCCTCTCTCATGCCAACTGTGCGCATGTTTCCTATATTTATTTCCGTTTTGTGCGTGTGATTGATGGCTGGCTGCTGTCGCTGTCGCAGTCGCAGTCACAGTCGACTGCGACGTCGACTTTAATGTTGGCCATTAATGTCGCTTTTTATGCTTGTACTCAATGATGTAACAAACGAAAAAGAAATAATGTAACGATTAACACAATTCATAATAATAAAATAAAAACCAAACTGCTGCGGGTCCCTCTCTTAGAGGGGACGCAGAGAAAGAGTGTAGAAAAATTGAAATTAAAAAAAATATAAAAGGGAGACCTCGAACCGCCACGAATGATTAATTAAGGCATGTACGCATACAAACAAACTTACATACTTACTTAACATTTACATTTACACGCAACGAAGTCCCTCTCTCTCGCTCTCGCTCTCGCTCACTTGCTGTTAATACCATAGACAGTTAACATGCCGTAAAATTTTTTTCCAGCTCTCACTCCTGATAAACGACAATAACATAAGAGCAACAGACCTTCGTTAACTGCACTCATTGTTGTTGTTGCTGTTGTTGTTGTTGTTGTTGTTATTGTTTTTGTTTTTGTTGCTGTCTCAGCAGTCAAGAATGCAAAGATGGAAGCAGCAGCAGCAGCAGCGCAGACATCGCCACAGTCTCGCGGCCCTTGCTCTCTGTTCCTCTGCCCGTTCGCCCGTCCGGCCATCCGTCTGTGGATGCTGTGTAATGTAAAAAGCACGTTTTAAGTTATGTGAACGGCGTGTGAATGAGTCGCAAGAGTCGAAAGGGTAGACACCAAGAGAGGAAGAGAGAGATAGAGTGAAGCCAGACTTGCTTGGCTTGTGCTTATTGCAGAGCGGCAGAGGGAGAGAGGCAGAGATCAGACAGCGCGAGTTATGTTAGTTATGTTGCTGCCGCTGCTGCTGCTGCTGTTGTTGTTGTTCTTGTTGTAATGTGGCTGCATATGACATGCCATTGCCATTGCCCTCTGCAAATAATAAAAAAAAAGCTTTCAATATCGAATCAGCGAGTGGGCGATTGAGAGAGAGAGAGGGAGAGCGCGAAACAAGCTTGAAATTTTTGCCTTTTTAGAGAGCTTTGCACCTTTGCAGATTAAGCCGCAGGCAAAAAATGCGACTATTGTGATTAAAGCAGGCACAGTGTCTAGCAGTTTATTTGTTGTTTATTAATTTGAAATCATAGAGAACATTTTAAAAGATGGAATGGAATAGTTCTACATAGCTTCTAGGTATGAAATGATGTCACAATTGTGTTTAAGCTATTACATTTTCAACTCTAAAACACCCAAGTGACTTTTCGCCTAGTCATAAATTAGATTTCATGACCAGTTGGCCCGCAAATGAACATTTTTTTCTAACATAAACCTAGCACTCCTGAACGCGTCTGCTGATCTCAGTCATATTGTTAGTTGTACACTCGTTATGTGTGCCACTAGTGTGAGTTATAATACTAAAACAAAAAAAAAGACAGAAAAATATTTCCGCATTCCGAGTGAACCGTATGCACGCAGTGCAGTCTCAGCTCAGCTCAGAGGAGAGAGAAACGAAAGGGGGAAACTGTATAGAATCTCAACCCACACTCGTGGCGCCCATTAAAACTGTCATAGTTCTTGCCACGTACAATGCAGCTGCCATTTCGGCAGCTGTTTTGGTTTATAATAGTTTTTTAATTGCTCGTAAAAGTCAAGAAAACCAACCTCCCTACTACTCACTCCACTGCACTCCATTCCACTCAGTCACTCACTCTTTCACTCACCCATTAATCACTTGGAAGCGACTGAAGATGCCTCAGAAGACGCCACATCAAGTAAAAAGTAAAACCGTTAGACATTTAAGCATATGCAATAAGAGCAGCTTAAGATATGCGCATTTTTTTGAGCGAGAAACCCTGAAATCTACGAAAATGACAGAGATGAAGAAAAAAAATCCCCGATCTTGGTATTGACATTGACAATGTAGCACCCAGAAGAGAGTTTTGTATGATGTCTTTGGAATATGCTTACAGTTGGTGGAAACAAGTTTTCACGTGAATGAATTATTAAACTGAGCTTAGATATTACAAAGTCTGGGCGATCTATTCAGAATTTAGAATTCCAGCCCTTGTTTATATCTTTTTTTCTTCGTTATATCACGGAAGAATATAGCAAGTTAATAGGTTAAGCGGGAAAAATGTCTAACCCAAGTGGTTCCTCTTTAAGATCCATTGAGACCCCCCTAGAAATCGTTTAAGAATAAGTTAATGAAAAAAGGATCCGAACTTAAGAAGTGGTATACAGGATATAATTCTGTTATTTTACTCGAATCCTCAACTTTAACAGCAATTAAGAAATTCCTTCGAGAGAGATTAATGGAGATTCCTATGTAGGTCGCATAACACTCTTTTTATATGCTTTTTATATCTGGTGGAAATCTTTGTGGACTCGTAGACATTCCACGATTCCAAGTGCATTCGTTGATTGAACAATATAACTGACTATAGTTGAGATTATATGATAATGGCATAATGACTGGCACTGTTTTTATTTATTTATTTTTTTTCAATGCCGATCCGTGCTGAGAGAGGAGAGAGAGAGAGGGGGATAAATGTGCATAAGAGTTAGATTGGAATGTTGTTTATTGCATTTTTCAGCTAAATGTCGCCGTCGTCACCCATTGAAAAAAAACTATGCATAATGATTGTGGCCTGTACGAGTCATATACATATGCATGTGTGTGTGTGTGTGTATCTGTATGTGTCGGCTTGGCATTTGGAAAGTTAGTTGGCTTTTTTCTTCTTCTTCTTTATACGTATGTATACATATATTTTTTATGGCCCCCACACAATCTGCGCCAGCTTTGAGTCATTGTGCCCATTTTTGGATTTGATATTGCAATTTTTGCTTCTTGCATCCGGGCAGAGGGATGCAGATGCAGATGCAGATGCCAATGATGATGATTATTATTTGATGATAAACTCAAGTGGAATGCAATATTATGAGTCTTATGATAAATGGTCTAGATATTCGTGCTATAAAACGTTAACTTTGCGTGTTTTGTAGGCTAACTTGATGCTAGTTTTGAAACAGGTTCAAAATTCTTAAGAACTCTAGAGGAATATGTTTTCTTGTTGGTTTCCAGTCCTATACATTTCTAGTAATTTTCTAGTTGTTTTCTTTCTTTTCATAAGGGGCAATGTATAACAATTTTTCTGTGTACCTTTAATAATTCCTACATTATTATTTATATATGTACCCCTCTACGCAATGTTCAAGTTTTTTAGCTGTCAAATTCAATGAAACCACATGTCCGTCAAAAGGAAAATTATAAAATAAAATGTGGTTGCAACATTGGGAGGAGGAGGTCTCTGGAGCACTTGAAACTACAGTTTCTCCAGTCTCCAGTATTAGAAGAATAGCCGAATGTCTTATGAATATCATCTAATCACCACAATTGCAACGCCAACGTGCCCCAAATGGCCCATGACCAAAAGGAAAATAAATAGATACACAGATACAGATACAGATGTAGATACAGATAAAGATAGGAGGAAAAAAAAAAGAAACAAATATAATTACATATTTAAATGCACAACAGATGACGACGTAGACGTAGACGTAGACGAAAGGCACTCATCTACGAATCTATTCTATGTGGGTTCGTTCGGTTTATCCGATGTCGCCCCTCGGGTGTTGATGTAAGGGTTGGGGGCAGGGGCAAGGTAGGGAGGGGGTGCATCGCAACAGACTCATGTGCTTTTGATGACGACCCGAAGTGTTGCCGGCATTCAGCAGAGCTCGCCTCTCCCCCCCACCGATATGGCATCACCACCCGACCACACGACTATCTGTCTGGCAACCTTTGTCGACGTCGTTGTTGGTTTTCATACTCTCTACTTATACTTGGTTAAAAGAGGGCATGACCACCAGAGTGCATAACAATTATAGATGATTCTACAAAGAATATAGAGTATTTTGATGGGAAAGTAGTTTAAAATTAATATATATATAGTGTTTTTATTTTTGGTTCATATTATTGTTTAGATATGATTTGAATGGAAGCACATAAATGTCTACAGGGTATTTGCTAGTCTAGCACACACTTCAACACGGAACTTGTTGATTTTTGTTGTTTTTATATGCAACCGAGCGCAAATTTTTTTTTATTTTTATTATCTTCTTCGCTTTTAGCCGGCGCGTGAGTGGGTGGCGACTGACTGGGCTCTGTTAGGCCCCAGCAGCAGCAGTAGCAGCAGCACCCTTAAGCAACCCCCGACACACCCGAATACAGCTAGAAAAATGTTTTTAATTACAATCATTGAAATGAAATTGATCGTGAGATGCAACACGAAAATTAAATTAAGAAAGCGCAGGCGGCGGCTAGCATTTCTCCCCCTGAAATGCACGCTGGGAGGGTTTGTCCTGTTATTTATTTTATGAAAAAATGTATATAAAACTATATACAAACATATATACGTATATATATATATATATATATATATATATAATTGTATCTGTAGAAAGTCTGCGTTTCTATTTTTAGTGCAACGCCCAAAGAATGCATTTTATAAATAAGCTAAAAGTGGAAATTTAATTTAGTTGCCAGGTGACGCAAGGAGGCAGGCAGAGGGAGGGATGCCTTTGCGTGTTAGGGGGAGATGGAGGGGTGCTCGTTGGGGGTTGTTTGGCCTCAGAGCGAGTGAAAGAGCAGCAAAAGTAACGGGGCCATGAGAGTTCATTTACCGTATGCGTAGTCAGTACCATATTATAAAGATAGCATATTGCTATTGAAAAATGAAAAGTTGATCAGTTTGGAAATTGATCTATTTTTAATTAAAAAATTCTTCAATCAAAGAAAACTAAAACTTTTCAAATAATACTTTAAAAATCTTGAATTTAGCAGCATTTTTAAAATGAAATTAAAATATTATTATCTTAGACTAAGCTCTGGCTTTCTTGGAACAATCTATTAAATATTTCGCTTCAAAATCGAAAATACTTTCAAATTGTTAATAAATTTCTTATTCCTCGTAAAATGAATATGAAAAGATAATGCTGTAAATTACGCAATTTTCTATGGTTAAAGAACGACCCTTAAGGTAAAGTATCTGTTTTAGGGTCTATTTTACATATTCAAAATGGTGTTCTTCAGTTGTTTTTCTTGTTTCTGTTGATGTTTTTGGACTATTTTACATATTATGAGAACCCGCTTAGTCGATAAGTTGTGATAGGTTCGTAGTGCAACCCTTGCCTTAGGCTGCTGAACGACTGAACGCAACCCCTGAAAATAAATAAATAAATAAAAAAGAAAATAAAAAAATATAACTCAAACTATAGACGGCGATCTTGACGAAAAGATCTTGTGATCTGCCATTACAAAAAGGAAACGATTCTTATTTATTTTATTTTTTTTTCTTCTGCATTTTGTTCTGTTGTTTACGTTTACGTTTTACTTATGTAGATTTATTTTTGCCTTACAACTTAAACGCACAGACATTTAAATTTAGACGGCGATCATCTAACGGCCTCGTAGCCTGTCGCTGTCCAGTGTTGTCCAACTAATGATGTTCGAAAAACAAGCTAAGTACAGGAAGAAAAACGGCTGAGCAACACTGAAAATTTATGCTTTCTTCTTCCTGAACCGCATCTTTATTTATAAAAAGTTTAATAATTAATAAAATTAAGTTAATTCAAAAATAATTCATATTAATCTGAAAGTGCATGATCAGAATATATATTAAAATAAGGCTAAATTTGATAAGTGATTAAATACAGTTTTTCTAGACATATCATTTTTTTTGGCTACTACAAAATTTGGCTGATATCCTTGCTTTGACTGCTGTCTGTTTTAGCCAGAAAATAGCTAAATATGCAGCACTGTCACTGTCGCTGTCTGTGTCACCCAACTGTCTCGCCAAACGGTATTATTGCTGATGTTTTTGTTATTGTTGTTCTTCTTGCGGCTCTTCATGTGACATAAAATGTGTGATCGATGTAAATCTTGCGCCTCAGCTGTCGCCGACAGAGACAGCGACAGCGACGTCGACGCCGACGTCTGCCAATGTCTGCTGATCTTCTTGTTTTATTTTTATACCACGTTCGTTGCCGCAGTTCGGGCAGGGCAGAAAGGGAAGGAGATGGGGTGAGGTGAATTTCGTTATGGGGTTGGGGTGGGCTGTGCTGTGCTGTTAGACAGAGGCCTCATCAGCCTAAGCTGATTTGTAGCAACAACTGTAAATCTGGGACTTGGACACGCGCTGGCCAAGCGGCTTAAGGTTGTTGCAGCGGTTGCTGTTGTTTTTATTGTGCGTGCCGCAGCAGCCACTTTACAGCTTTGTGGGAAAGAGAGAGACACTGGGAGAGCGCAAAAGCTTTGGCGCTCGACTTGAGCCTGCCTTGTGCTGCTGTTATCGATAATTCTTCGATTGGCCTGGCTGAAAGCTCTTGCTTAACTTGGACCTTGTTAGGGTATAAAAGTATTCGATGTTTTTGTTGCGATTGTCTGATGTTTTTCTTGTTTTTTGCTTTGAGCTGTTTGCTGCTTGCTGCTTGCCGCTACCTACGCCAGCGACATTTGATGTCGTCGTTGTTATTGCTCTCGTGCTCGTTTTATTTCTATTTTTATTGCTGTTATGTGTGTATGTATGCATGTATTATGTGTTTATTGTTGTTGTGGTTGTTGTTACTGTTCTTGTTCTTGTTGTTGTAACGCGTATTACGTATTGTAAAAATATACGCCGTCTCTTTATTGTTGTTTTTCAGTCGCCCATTTGTTGTTTAATTTATTTCTATTTCTACGTCTTGGCTTTTCGCAGATTGAAAAACAAATTACCATAAATGTCATTTTGTAATTGTAATGCATTAATTGTAATACAAATATTATTGTTATGTCCCTCTCACTATTTCTCTGCCCGCAAAATAAAAGAAGCAAAACAAAATCAACAGCTTCGGCAGAAACCGCGCTCGCACGCATAACAAAGAGAGCACAAAAAGAAACCAACGAAATTCCCCCCGTGTTAACTTCACACGCACACAGCCACACCCACACAAACGCTGACAAGAGAAGCCGAAGCTCTCGCAGGGACTGACCCAATAGAAAATTTGCAGATTCCGGCTTCTCGACCATTGTGAGGCACAGAGTAGAACAAACAATGAAATAGCAGTATCAAAAATAAATAGTTAAATTCAACTTTTATTATAGAAAAGTAAATATCGTACATTTTTGTAATATAAAAAATATATATTAAAGTAATATGCAACATTCTGTAAAGCGATTCAGCTATTTATTCAACTTAATTTCTACACCAATCAAGTTTCTACTGGGTAGTTCGCTCTCTATCTCTCTGTATGTAGATCGAAGATAAATCAAGCAATAACTTTAGTAAAGCTTTTTGTTGCATAATTAGTATTAACTGTTTATATTTTTAAGGACACTCTTTGATGCTTTGCACTCCTTTTTGTTTCGTCCTTTCTCTATCTCGCTCTCTGCTAGGACACGGGCGCTCCTCTTCCAGTCTAAGTTTTTGTTGTTGTTTTTGTTCTTTATGTTCATTCAACTTGCGTCTGTCTGTCTGCCTTGTTTGTATTGCGTTTTGTTTTTGCTTTTGTCAATGCGAGAGGCGCGAAGAGAGGAGCGAGAGAGAGAGAGACAGCAGCTTTCAAGCTGCTCTTGGGCATCAGAAAAACAAAAACAAAAACAAAAAAGAAACAATATTGTGTCTTGTTTATTGCTTTATTTGCGGCGTTTTGGCTCTTGATTAGGTTCTTTTGTGCCTCGCATTTTGCTTTTGTTGTTCTCGTTCTTTTTCTTCTTCTGCTTCTGCTTCTGCTTGTTGTTGTTGCTGTTGGCGCTGACTTTGTGTGGATGGGTGTGAGTGTGTGTGTGTGTGTGTGTAGCATTAAAGCGGAGGCAAGGCAAATGTGAAAACAATTTAAGCGGAACTTAATAGCTTAACAACTATTTTAACTTTATTGTTGTTATTGTAGTCGTCGTTGTTGTTGCTGTTGTTGTTACGTATGTATTTTTCCGCCGTTTGTTAAAATGTATTGCGTTTTATTTATGCTCGTTTGTTGTAAATTTCTGCTGCAGCACTTGTTGTTTATTTGCCTTTGTGCATTTTTCCCTTCTTTCCTTCCGTCTGACCCCCCCGCCCGACGCTTCGAAATTGCGCGCCTCTTTGGCGCCTCTCAAGTGGCGCTTACACACACACACATATATATATATAGGCAGAGCTACAATCGCATTGATTCTCACTCACACGCAAAGCTTTTATTCTCTTTACGTGTGCTTATGTGCGTGTGTATATTTCCGTTACGCTGTCGAAATCAAATCAAATTAATTCATTAAAGCAAATTTAATGTTTAATAAATCATAACAAGAAAACAAATGAAGCAATGTCTCTTCTCTGCCTTCTTCTCTTTGTGGCCGCCGCCGAAGACACCACCCCAGTGTGACCCAAGCGACCAACTGCCTCTCTATTCCCTGCCATTCCCCACCTCCTCTTCTCTCCTATCTCCTATTCCAAACCCAATCTGTCTGGCGCCTATTTTATGAACGGTTCAAAAGCAAATGTCAAATTCTGACAAGTGAGATGACTGGAAAGCTCTACTTTGTGTAAAAGCTTCTACATACACACATACATATTTATATATGTATTTCTATATGTGTGGCTCGCTGATAAGCAAACTTTTTGTGCTATTGAAAACTTCTACAAAGCCTACGACACTAACTGAAAATTTGAGTTCATTCTTTGATTTCAATAACAACTAAAATTTTAATAAAATGAATTCGAAAGTAAAAGTAACTCGGGTTCTCTCATAATGCAATTTGAACTCCTTTGAAATTGATAATTAATTCTTTTTATAGGTAATCAATATTTTTTCTAATTTTGTCAAGAATTTGACTGAAAGAATATTCCTGTAAAACACTGAGTAAACTAGTATAAAAAGCAACATCAGCAATTAGCGCACTATGTTGTCTTTTTGTAGGGTATCCAACAGTCGAGCATTGCTTTGGGTACGTAGAGTAGAAAAGCAGCCTGAGCTAGTCATATATTTTATTTATATATGTTGATTAATTACGTACAAGTATTATTTATTAGTTTTATATTAAGAAATCTACGAGTATATCAATATTTTAAAAATATTTATTTTTATTGTTGTACTTACTGTTGGCTGTATAAAAGCTGCGGCTCATTAATAAATAATATCTGTGACAAAGCAAAATAATCAAAATGATCGCCATTTTGTTTTGCTTTGATTTTCATTCACAAAACGCAAAGCCAATAATCAAAAGCAAAGCTCACACAAACACGAACACACACACACACACTCAGACACAGCCAGCTCCAGCTTAAGCCAATAAGCGCGTTAAGTTATAGCGGTTTTTGAGAGAGAGAGAGAGAGTGCGAAAGAGACCGAAAGAGTATGAGAGAGAGGGGGGTGAAGGAAAGTTTTGATAAGAGCCCTGAAGAAAATAGCATAAAACAAAAAAAAAGAGCGCGCTTATCTAAATGCGTAAACATGCATATCTACTACAAATACAAATACAACAAAGGGAAAATAAGAATGGGGGAAAAAACAGAAAGGCAATAACTCATTTTGAAAGCGGCGGGGGGTGGGTGTAAATACACACACACACACACACGCACATTTATATATAAATATATATTATGTACTTACAGTTTGTAGGTGTCTGAATGAAACCCAATAACTACAATTTACTCGCTTTGTGTGTGTGTGTGTGGGTGTATAGTACAATTTCATTGATAACTTCAAAATACAAAATCAAATATAAACACACACACGCACACACATTTAAGACGCTTGTGCAATTGCACACATAAGGGACAAAGCTGACGTCGACGTTAACGTTGACGTTGACGTTGACGCTGATGTCGGCAGCGACAGCGACCGCATAAATTGGGTAATTTAGCTATCTCGCTCACACTTGCACTAGCTAGTCGTGCTGGCTGTGTTGAAACGCACTGAAGCTAATCATAAATAATAACTAAATAAATAAATAAATACTCGTTGTATGTGCTCACATACCAGAATAACAGAGTAAGGCATCCAGCCCCCTGCCCCTACCCCTGCCCCTCCCCCTTTTCATCCTCTTCAATTCAACTTGTTATCAAAATCAGCGCATCGACGTGTAGGAATTTTTTTCGGTTAACTTTAATATACCCTGCATACATGGACAATGGCTAAAAAGGGTATGTAGGCAGAGAAAGCATCCTTGACTGTATACAGAGAAAAAAAGGATCCCTATAAAACAGATATCAATAAACTATTTGAAAACTACAATTTAATCTGAAAAAACTCTTTAAAGAATGATCCTTCCTGTTTGGGTTGCCAATATTCTTAATTAGCATGAAGTCCTCTCTGACCTATAAGTTCTTTTTAAGAAAAAAGTAGAGTATCTTCTAATCGGACACAAATAAAAATGTTCTTTCAATATTTACTATAGAATGCTTTGGTCAGCAAAAAATCAAATTAGTTTATACAATTTTAAATAAATACCGAATATAGTTTTGTAGCTCTAACAAGCACGGTATCTTTAAGTCTATCACTTTAGACTTATTTCTTTCTGTGTTGCCACTGTGAGACTCTTGACAATTATTATTATTTACACACTTGCATACCACGAACTCTCACACACACGCACACACACACACACAAGCCAACACACAGACAGTCGAACGTGCAGCTAGCGAGGCAGAAAACACTTGAAAATGTCATTCAAAATACGCGCTAAATTTCATTCACTTGATTCACAGCAGCAACAACAACAACAAAAGGGAAACAGAAACAACAACCAGCGCTGCGCTTGCCTTTTGCTTTTTACGCTACACTCGCTGCATTCATTCACACACACACACACACAACGAAAGAGACAGAGAGAGAGAGAGAAGTGACAGATAGGGAAAGAGCACGCGCAGAGGCAAGACATGCAATGGAGCCGGATCGCGGCTGTTTGCCCAGCCCTGGGGCCGGCTAACGGGGCAATTGGCTCATTCATTGAGTAATTTCAAATCTTTGCCCGCCCTGTCCATTAATGTGTGTGTGTGTCTGTGTGTGTCTGTGTGTGTGTGTCAGTGTGCATTTAACACGTTTCAAAAGCTAACCACAAAACTGCTTGTAATACATACAATATTAAAAAAAAGAAACAACAATAAAAAAAAATGTTTTGAAATTACGTTATTTCCGCTTTGAGATCCGCAAACTTTGCGACGGCGACGGCGACAGCGACGTCAACTGCCTCAGCGGGCTGCTGCCTGACATTCCCCAACGCTGCGACGTGGGCAGAAAACTTAGAATTAAATATATATATATAAAAGATTATGATCGTGTCATACGTGAGTCAACTGAATCAAATTCGATAAAAAAAATGGAAATTATCTATAAATTATGCACGATATGAATACGAAAATTGCTTTATTTATGAATGAAATAAAAATTAATAGATATTTATTCTTAGTATATTTACGGAATCAATGAAAATTGATACAAAAACAAAATATATATTAGTTATATTATTTATTTTTATTTTTTTTTTAAATCCCTTAAACATTCTTATATGCAAATTTTTCTTATCTGAAGATTATGGTGCGGTTTTGATAGTACTTTTTCTGTCTGCCCGGAAGTCTGTTCTTTTAGGGAGCTTTTAATGTCAAAACTGAATTACAAAAACAAGAAGGAAAAAGTCTAGACATGAGAGAAATAGGCCGATCAGAGTTCGCAGTCCAAAAATAATTTTTAATAATAGGAAATCCCCCAAATCAGAACAGAAAACATGGTGAAAAATACCAGTTAAATAAGAAAAGCAAAAACCCAACAGTTGACACGATTATTTACAGCCCCAATGGGTATTTAACTATTTATTGAGGGTATAAAACCTGTCCCAAGCATAAACTACAACTAAATGGTAACCGGTAACCGGTAACTAGTAACTGGAAAGAGGTAACAAGTAACAAGTACCAGGTAACAGGTAACTGGGGGAGTGGCTATTGCTCGGTATTTATTATATTAAGTGTGTGTGTGTGTGTGTGTGTGTGTGTATATATAGTACGAGTACTTGTCTATGTTAACTGTGGATACAGTATCAAATCAATCAAATCAAAATGGTTCGCAGACCCACAAAAAATTTGCAATAGTCTCTGTTATCTATTTCTCTTTTCCCTGCTTTTTTCTCTTTCTTTTTTTTTTTTTGGATACTTGTTGAGGCAGTTCTGAGAATTTTGTGCTATTTTTCGGGTCAACTCTTGGAACTAATTAGAATACACGACTAGTTAGATATCTTATATAAATAATAATTCAAATGAATTCTCTGGTCTTTAATTAAAGCTTAATTATCCTTATATAATCGGCATATATTCTTGATATTTAAAGGATTCATGGGGAATAGAAACAGAACAACACAGCATCAAAAAAGTTGAAGTATATTTGTATTTGAATACTTAGTATTATTAGTATACCCTGTATTAGGAAATTTGAATGCCACTGGGTATAGAGGAACTCCAGAAACGGCAGTAAAACAACAGGAAATAACATATAAGTATTGCTCATAAAAATATCACATCGTATCGTAGTTTTTTGTCGTATCCGTACAAGTACGAAAATATATATATATACGGGGAGTACTACAAAATATTTGTCGTTGGTAAATAAAAACAGGCGCTAGATTGTTGCGTCAAAGGCATTTTTATTATTTGACTAAGTTGAGTACGGGAGTACGAGAGTACGAATTATGGGCACTATATATATAAATACTTTCATTATATTCTTTTTATCGTATCGATACACCAAAGTGCAAGTTGACGCATATTTCCCCCAAAACAGGAAGTTTGCACTCACATTAACTACTCGTATTGCCTTACTTACAGTAGTGTGTAATTTGGAGTTATAAATGTCTAGACTATGATATTTACACCAAGTTGGGCGTGCAATGCGGAAAAGGAAGTTATAGCTATTAGTTTTAGGTAAGAGGAGTATGGAAAATAATATGCTCATATTCCCACTAGTTAAAACAATCGGAACCATAGAATCATGCCTCCAAAATAACTATACCTTACTATAGAGCTAAAAGAGAGAAGCTTATACATATTCATAGTACAGATCGAAGTTCGGAAGAACCTTACAATTATCTGGAATTCTTTAGATGTTATCAGAAGTCCAGAGGTTGCTAGTGTATTATTAATGAAGTCCATTTTAACGATACTTGACTGTGACTGTTGTTATTATTGTGAAATGCTATGTGACTCGGAGGGCAATTCATTGAACAAATACAAATACAAATACAAATACAAATAGATGGGAATACGTATGTGTATAATCAAAAGTAGTAACAATATGAATCGGAATAATGCGCGTGCAACTGATAAAAAGCCTTAATAACAAACAAACCAAGGAACGTGCGTACCCAGAGGTATACGTACGAGTATGATACGATATGAGTCTGATATACGTACTATATGATTACGTTCCATATAAAAGTATTCGTATGACCAGTTTTTGGGGCCGATTTCTAAGCGCTAGAGATGACAAGTTCCTTGAAATGTCACAACGTGACCAAAGTGACTGTTCCTGTTCTTATTAGCTTATTATTATTATGTTTTGCTGGAGGGTGTCAAGGTCCTCTTTATCACGATGCCTAACAACTCACGATAACTGTCAGAGCTGTAATTCATGGAGAGATGAATAGAAGATAAATGAATTAAAAGCAGTACTTATGAGAATGCCATCTCTAGTAAGAATATTACGAAAACATCTGAAATTTGTTACAGCTGTGACTCATCACAATGGCATTATCTCTACTTTCCCTAATCTCCAATCTTCAGCTACAAAGCTCTATTACCTTAGACTAGAATTATGTATATTATATGTGTCTCTATGAGTCTATTCATTTATCTGTTCAATCTTTAAAAGCAAAGTTCTTCACTTCACTTCACGCACTTTTGCCAAAGAGATCGTCACTTTTAATCAGTTTTTTCGTCATTTGACATTTTTGTTTTTTTTTTTGTCGGAATTGGGATGAAGTGGGAAGGGGCTGAGGGCGGTTATTTGACTCTTATTAGATTTTCCATTCAACCTTATCGGCACAACATTGATATGAGAATATTGGACGTGCGGCCCTCGTCGCATTCACAGTTAAAGCTATATACTCACGCCCTGGCTTATGCATGTGTCTGTCTGTGTGTCTCGTGGGTTGTGTGGCACCCCCAATACTGATTATAGAGTATTAAATCAGTTACGATCCTTCAAAATAAAAAATAAACAAACAAAATAGCTCCACCAATCGAATCTGAACCCGAACCAGACCTGTTTTTTTGATGAAAACTGTCTCAAAGCAGTTTAGGA
Source organism: Drosophila repletoides (assembly GCA_018150835.1). Taxonomy (NCBI): domain Eukaryota; kingdom Metazoa; phylum Arthropoda; class Insecta; order Diptera; family Drosophilidae; genus Drosophila; species Drosophila repletoides. The sequence continues at coordinate 2,279,410 of JAECWQ010000202.1, forward strand.
TTATAAATCCTTAAAAATGATTTAAAAATCAACATTTTTTATTAATTAGTTGGTAATTCACAGATATATTGTGGTATTTTCTTTGGATATATTTAGATATTTATAGGAGGGGCATTTGTTAATAGCTTTCTTCTCCACTCATCATATACAAATAGCATAATAATTTGAGGCATTTTCTTGGATTGAGTCAAGAGGCGTGAGACGTGAATGCCAAGCGTCAGAGTCTTGGAATTTCCGATTCTCTCATCGATTTGGGGTCTTTGGAATGCGCAACCTGTTTGGTATGTCTGCTCACGTATCCAGAGTTAATTTCTTTTGGAGCGCACTGGCATTTCATAATGCCTGCCTATTCGCAGGTGTCTCTTGTAATGGTATTTTTTTTTTTCTAGAGTTCAGTTTTGGATCAAGAAGTCTTTCAGGCCTATTTATTTATTGGGTGCGCTGCGCTACGCGCTACGCGCTACGTTTTATGACGAAACACATAAAAATTGTTGCATTCTCTAACGGGGTATTTTTTGGTACTGGAATTTCTTATAACGCTGTTTGTTTGTCGAATTTCTACGAGCTTATGAATGAACGTGCAAACACAAACAAGCCACCAAACAAACAATCAAAGAAAATGGGGGAAAAAAAGAGGCCGCAATCGTTCAGTCCAAATCTTAAATAAATAAATGTATCTAACGAATGTTAATCTCATTGAAAATGCCTTATAATCAAATAGGGAGTATCATAAAAGAACAGTAAAACAGCCAACAAAAGCAGCTCAATAAAATCTCACAGAACGAGAGAGAGAGGAGAGTACAGGTTTCCTATCTAAAACACATAATTCGATTTCATTTCGAAAGAAAAAAACTGGTATATCAATCAAAAACTAATATATATTTAATGAATTATTATTATTTTATTGCTCCCGCTTTATTCTTTTTTAATATCTACGTGTAAAAACTAGTATATATGATTAGGAAATTTGGAGTCTTATTAGCATAACTCTTAAGTATGGAAAAATTTCGGTTATTTCAAAGGAAATGAGCATAGAAAAAGATTGTCTTACAATTCTTGGCCTCAACTTTTCCAGAATGGAAAAATTTCGAATATTAAATATATATACGCTAGGAGCTTTATTGAATTTTTTAGTATGGAAAGCTTTCGGATGTCTAAAAAGGATTAAATTAAAATTAATATATATAAGTAAATCTGGCCCATAGAGAAGATTTTCTTGGTTAACATAAGTTTCCTGGCTAAAAAGTATAGAGCAGACCACCAAACCCCTCGACTGGAAGTCATCCATAACTGAGTTTATTGATATACCCCCCGTTGGGGGAACGCACGCAAGTTGTGGCTTTTCAAGTAAAGCCGCTAGTAAAACTCTGTCATAAAAAATGTTGCATATAAAAGGAATAAAAAAGAACAGAAAAGAAACCAAACCAAACCAAGAATAAAAGAGGAGAGAAGAGGAAATAAGAAAAATTGAGCGCCAGGCACGGCACCACCAACTGAACTGAAACTGAACTAAATTGAAATTGAATTCATGCCGAGTTGCTTTTCTTTCTTTATTTATAAGTATTATTTTAGGCCTGAGCAATTTTTTTTTATGTTTTATGACTCGATTTCACTTGAAATTAGCGGACAGTTTTTTTTTTTTTTTTTTTTCGGTATAAAAACAAAGCAATCGTTGTTTATTATAAAAAGTTCTACAGGAAATGCATAGGCAGCTGGTTTGCTCAAGTCATTAAAGTTTTACCCCTAATACAAATAGAAATAGAAAAAAAAATAAAGTGATTCAAGTTTCCTAATAATTGAGTAATACCTGCCTCTAAAGTAAATAAATACTCGTAGCTAACTATGTATATTTATTTGTCATTAACCGATAACATGCGAGTTAACATAGTTTCCAGTACACCAAACACTACATAGAAGGTTTCCTTATCTGATCGGAGCGATCTGGCGTAATCAATTTTACTTGATTCTTTCGGTTGAATTAATAGTGAAATTTCCAGAATTTCATATATATACTGTGTCTATACTATTGCCTGAGGGATTACGACTGGGAAAAAGATCAACATTTTACGCCTACCTTTTTCTACTGTTGAAATAAAAATCCAGACACGTTCTGTGTCAAACCTTTGCCAGCCTCCAATCAGGCATGTTGAGGCTGATCAAAACAACAACACTGCAAAAAAACAGTAGTAATATTATAATTTCCTTAATTCCTATGAACTTCCTAAACAATTCCTAAATATATATATGTATACGACAGGCTAGAAGCTACATACCTAGTTTCGCAGCTCTGTATCTGATAGTTCTTGAGATCAATAAGTCGGTAATACAATTTTTTCTTTTATCTTTGAGATGGCTCTTATATTTCAGAGATTTTAATACTAATTAATTGAAATTCTTTGGTATACTTCAACTTGATTCAAACAGAAAAAAAACCCCCTATTTTATTTAGATCTTTTCTCAAAGTGTATATATGTATATATGTATGTATCTCCCGCTCTCATCAGTATGAATTCAGGGGGTCTCTATGCTCATTATCAGCTTTATATTGCATGCCTTACCAAGTGTTAGTGTATTCGCATTTAAATGTCATATTAGTTATTAGCATTTGCGCTCCGATCTCTCTCCCCGACATCCCCGATCCGATACCGAATACTACCGTACTAGAGTACCGATCGGGCCGGGCACCGGCCAAGTCTGTTTATCTCGCGTGAGGCGTCACGTTGCTTATCTGGAACTTACACAAATGAGTCGAGGCGAAATGAGTCGTATGCCCCTCTAAATAGCGAGCAAAACAACAGACCCAGACCCACACACTCACACAAATACAGAGAACTATAATTATGTGTATACGACTATATATATATATATATACATCAAAATACTAACAAGTTTAGTTTCACCTGTTTCTCCCTCTCTCTCTCTGTCTCTCTCTTTCCATTTCTATGACTTGACGAATTCATTTGGGGCCTGGCCATAGAGATTACGGAGCACTACATGTGATTTTGTTGTGCTCATTTTATTTTTTTATTTTAAACTATGAAATTATGAAATTACTTCCATTTAGTACAGATTTTCCAGTCATAATGATTAGGCTATTGAAAGAGAAGACAGGGTTACATTACACCAAAACAATCATCATGATTTTTAAAATAATTGTTCTGGAAACTTTTTAAATATTTCACCATACAAATTTTAGGAAAATTTTCGTTTTCATTTGTGTTTTCATGACAGTCAAACATATCTCAAAGATTGCCCTAATGGCTTTGATAGTTTTCTATTCTAATTAGTTTTCGATAAGGCTTAAATGGAATTCTATAGAGGGAATTCCTAGGTTCACTAGGCAACATTAACAGTCACTTTTCTTTGTGGTCGAAAGTTTCCACAAGTTTCAACTGGGTTGTTCCCAGAAAGTTTCAGTGTCATAAATAATAGTGTAAATGTTATTATTTTAGGGAATTATATAGCTTGAAATTCGGAGAATACCGCCTGGCGACTGTTAATACTTATTTATGAGTATTTAGTTTAGAATTGTAGCAAAGTCGATATTTGTTTTTTAGCTGAGTAAACTGAAATGTTTTCGCTGGAAGATCAATGAAACCAAAAAGTTCTTAGCCCATTTAAATAGAAGCACTTGAAATGCTCTAGGATCGGAGATGGCTCCATTCCGTCTCAAAATTATACCAACCTTTGCAAGGAAAGGAAAGGGTATAAATAGCTTATCGGTAGGCAGTAAAAAATTGTTTCTAGCCCATTTGATTTACTAAGCTGCTCTCAGTCAAATGTTAATCGTAATCATTAAGGAATGTTAACTTTGTTTATTGTTGTTGTTGTTGTTGTTTTTGTGTTGTTGTTCTTCTGTGTGCGTGTAGACAATGAAATAAAATTAATAAAAACAACAAAAATATAAAAAACTTGCCCATTGGCGGATTTGGAGCATAAGAAATATTTCATGCATTGCTACGCTTTGGTTTTGTTTTTGTTTTTGTTAGCTGTTTGCTGTTTGCTGTTGTTGTCACTGCCTCTGTTAACTGGTCTGGCAACTTTGTGCTGGATTGGAATGTTGTTGCCTTTTGGATGCCGTGTTGTGGTCTCTTCTTACTGTTGTTGTTGTTGTTGTTGTTGCTCGTCGTCAATGTCGTCGTTAATGTTATTGTTGTTGCTGCTGTTACTGTTATTGTTATTGCAGCAACAATGAGTCAGGCGTCGACGTCAACAGCAAAGCTTTTGACGCCTGCTCTCTTTCTCTCCCTCTATCCTCTCTCTCTCTCTCTCTCTCTCTCTCTCTCTCTGTAGCTCAGGCGCGTGCGTAGCGAATGCACTTTGCTAAAATTCTTTGAACCATATGCCCTTTAACAGTTGCTTCTGCTGTTATTGTTGCTATTGTTGTGGATGTTAATAAAAAGCGCAAAAAGCACAACGAATTACAGTTAACCGTGCGAATTGCAGCCTTACAGCTTTTTACGAGCGCGTGCACAGTGGCGCCTGGAACGAAATTAAACAATAAATTTGTCGAGTGGCAGCGGCTGGCTGGCTCTCCTCATATGTGCGCCTGATAAGCGGGCGGCGTTTGTCTGTTAACGGAAATGTTGTGCGACTTTTCCACCTGAGAGATAGTAGTAAAAAATAATAATAAAAAAATATTTGTAAAATTGGGTCAGAGGCAACAATGTTGTGTTGTGCGCGGTTTGACAGTCACCTGTTGTCGTCTTCGCCGCTCTCTCTCTCTCTCTCTCTCTCGTGACAGTTTGTGAGTGCTACAGCATCAAATCGAGCTTGTGACTGTCAAACTGTGCACATTGAGAGTTGACAAAGAGTAGTGTAAGAGTGAGGGAAAGAGAGAGAGCGGTAAACAGCGTACGAGTGCGGCAGGTGTCATGGCGACAGCGTGCATTGATAGTAGGTAGGAGGGGGGCAGGTAGGGGCATTTATTTATTATTCACTTTTTGTTATTATCTTTAGCATGTGCTTTTAATTTTATGTATTATAAGCATTTTAATTATTTTAGTTGACTATTTGCCTCTCTGTTGTTTTTTTTCTGTAATTATTTATGGCGCCGTTTGGCTTTGAAAAACGCGACTGTGGGCCGTCCCCGGGCTGCCTATTAGTGTATTATTTTTTACTGCGCAATAAAAGCAACAACAACACCAACAACAGCAACAAATAATAAAGCATAATAAAACAAACGGCCGCCGCCGCAGCATTAGCTGAGAGAACAGCGCAGGCAGCGACATCGGCAGCGACATCGGCAGCGGCAGCGGCAGCGTGTATGCGTGAGAGTGAGTGAAAAAGAGAGGCGGTGTTGTGAGCTGTTATTGTTTTTGTTGCTATTGCTGTTGTTGTTATGTGCTGCTACAAGAACAAAATCTAATGTTATTTGTATATGCTTGTATGTGTGTATCTATGAGTACGTTTTAACTACGCAGCAGCATTTTTACTACTGCACCAACGACAACAACAACAACAACAACATAAGGGGCGGCGGGTGGTAATGTTGTTATTCCTTGTGCCCCGCCTTCTCCCACTCACTCTCATATATATACTCTTTCTCTCTCTCACTCTCTCTGCACTCTCTTAGTTATTCTCTGTTTTGGTGCCACGTTTTGCGCTCAGCAGCAGCGGCAGCAGAGAACCGGCAACACCCTGTACTTTATTATGTGTGGAGGGCGGGTTGGAGAGTAGGCGGGTGGGAAAATTGATGAATTACAACGTAGTTGTAAATACGCTACGCGTACTTTTCTTGTTTTTTCTTTTTACTATTTACTACGCTTTTACAATTGCTGCGCTGTCGACGTCGCGCAGTCGCTACGCTAACGCTGCTAACGTCAATGCGGCGGCAGCGACGTCGCGCGTCATGCAAACAAACGTCAATGCTGTTTGGCCAGCAGCAGCAACAACAACAACAATAATCATTTTATTTTTTTTTTTTATTTATTCTTGTTTCTTTTTGCCGCATAAAATTATTGCCACTGTGTTTGTAGTTGTGTTTTAGACGCGCTGCTTAATTGAGCAATGCGGCAGCGCATTAGCATACATATGTATGCATGTATGTATGTGTGTGAGTATGTGCCAATGTATTAAAATTTGCGTGAGCTTTTAGAGCATTTTTTTTTAAGAGAGTGTGAGAGAGAGAGGCAAAGTGTAAGTAAAGTAGAATGAGACAGTATCAGCATCCGGCAATAGATTTGCCACTGTTATTAGCAGCTGTTAAGCCATTTGGAAACATGTATTATTATATACATACATACATACACACACACACACACACAGACCTGCATACGTATAATTATTGTTGCACTATTAGACTGTAATGACAATGTTAAGCCAACAGCGATAACGTCAACTGCGACGTCAGCGTCGACGCGAACGCGACACGTGTGCGCTGAGCGCACTTGGCGCCCTTTTTCGCATTAAATTATTGTAATTACCTGTTGCTGTAATATGTACTTTTACGTATGAAAAAACCAACACAGAACAAAAAAAAAACAATGAAAATTAACGGCTAAATTTGCGTCTCATTACAGGTACAACAACAATAACAACAATCATTCCAACTGAGCGAAAAAGGGAGAGAGATGCAATGATTACTTAGTGGGCCGGCGAGCCTATTTAAAAAGTATTTTATATTAAAAGAACACAACAACAATTTTGCTAAGTGTATCAAAAAGCAACACCAGAATATGTTCAAAAAAATGGCAACAACATCAACAACAACAACAGCAACAAAAGCAGCGGAAAGTGCTGCCAGAGGCAGCAACAGCAACAGCGAAAGCACATGTTGTTGCCCAACTGCAGCAACAGCAACGATAACGCATGGCAACATTTGTATCATATGCCGGCAGGTGTGCACAGCAACATGTTGCTGCACTCAAACCGCAACAGCAACAAGCAGCAGTTCCTATGCAAAAAGCAGCAGCGTAAGAGAAGGTAGAAGAAGAAGAAGCGACAGTGACTGCGACGCAACGCCAACGACATTCCCCAGCAAGCTGGCAGCGGCGCAACATTGTTGCTGTCAGCAGCATGTTGCTAGTGTTGCCAATGAATGTTGCTGTACAGCAAATAGTAATAATAGTAAAAACAGCAGAAATAATAGTAGAAGAAGTAGTAATAGTACAAATGACAATAACCAAAAAGTAACAGCAACAACAACCAATTGCCACTGTAACAACAACATCAATATCATCAGCAACAACTACAACAATAAAACCAACAGCGACTCCTATCAACAACTGCAACTGCAGCGGCATCGACAGCGGCTGCAGCAATATGACCTTAACATTTTGGGCACTCTGCAATTGTTGTCGCTGTTCCTATGGCAACATTGTTGCAATGTATACAAAAGACTACGCAGACAACAGCATCATTTATGGGAACGCAGCTTAGCAGCAATCACAATTATCGCTTTAATAACAATGCAGGTTTCTGTTGTACTTGCAATAACAGTGCAACACCCACAAACGATACAACAACAGCAGGCGACAAGCAACTTTGCCAACACTTTGGAAGAGTTCACGAGAGTAAAGCGTAGCGATAACAGCAACAGCAACAGCAACATGAACAGCAACAACATTAACAGAAACAACAACAACAGCACAGATATTCAATTGGCGCAAAAAGAAATAAGTAAGTCTGGCAACACTGGCTCCTCTTTCTTATTTTAATTAAGGCTACAAACCGAATTTGACCCAGAACCGGTTCGAGCCCAGATATTCTACTAGTTTTTATAAAGATTTAATTATTTATAATTGTTCCATTATTGAAAATCTTCCATTTAGCCTGCAGATCAATGGATATACGAAACAATATATCGGAGCTAAATCAACTGGCGAACTGTACGGTTATAGAGGGTTTTTTACTGATAACGCTTATTACCGATGCGGATAAATTGAATACGACCTATCCGCTGCTTACCGAAGTCACGGACTATGTGCTCGTCTATCGGGTGGCTAATCTATTCTCGCTATCGCAAATCTTTCCCAATTTGGCCGTTATACGGGGGATTAATTTATTCGAGAGATACGCTTTGGTTATATATCAGAATCGTGACCTACAGGAAGTGGGTCTCACGAATTTACGTGCCATTTCAAGAGGAGCTGTGCGCATTGAAAAGAATGCGTATCTGTGCTTTGTCAAGACGGTCAACTGGCGTCAGATACTGCCGAATAATGCCACCGATTTAGACTTGGTATTAAAATTCAATCGGAAAGATGAAGAATGTCCCCGTTGCCCGGGTGAAAATATAGGCGAAGATGGACAGGAGAATACCATGATGGATAGTAGCGATGTGGCGTCCTGCAGAGAATATAAAGATAACCGACGCTATTGCTGGAACAGCAAATCCTGCCAGACAAGTGAGTTCTCTCTTGCAAACTACCAATTGCAAATAATAAAATTAATCTCGATTTTTCTTTTATTTTAAAAAGTTTGCCCCAAGGAATGTCCCCACAACTGCATTGATGAAAACCATTGCTGCAATGATTCCTGCCTGGGCGGCTGCTCCAAGAATACCGGAGATTGTGTTGCCTGTCGAAATGTCTCGATTTATGGTGGTCACTGCATTGATCAATGCCCTGATGGCTATTTTAAGGTAAGTTTTATATTCTGTTTGTTAAGTTTTTCGAAGTTTGAGTGGCTCATTGTAATCCAGTGTCATTATCTGAAAGAATATTGCAGTGAATATTAAGTGAATCAGGCTCTAAATCTCTTCTCGCTCTCTTAAAATAAATCGCCTTAATTCCCCCTCTCTATTTTATGTTTTGCAGTATGAAAAACGTTGTATAACGGCAAAGATGTGCGAGAAAATTGGCACCAAGTATGAGAACAGTAAGGAGCTGCCGTTAGTTCATTATAATGGCCTATGCACGACAAAGTGCGAGCCGGGATATGCCGCTAAGAACAACACCTGCCAGAAATGTAACGGAACCTGTGAAAATATCTGCGAGGGCGGTATCATTGATAACGTGCTGCGTGCAAAGGAAATGCGTGGCTGTACTGAAATCGGCATCAAGGAGGGACTGACAATAAGCATAAAGCTTATACAACGTAAGTGAAGAAGAAATTAATTGTTAATACAAATTGTTAATAAATTATTTCATTTTCTGCATATTCTCCACATAGCTCAGATGATGGAAGCCTTCGAAGAGGGCCTGAGTGCAGTGCATACGATAAATACCTTTCTAAAGGTCCATTTGAGCTATGTGACTACACTGAGTTTTTTCAAAAGCCTTCGCCATATTCGAGGCAAGATCCTCTACGATGGTGCCTATGCGCTCTATGTGCTGGAAAATCGTGATCTTGCATCATTATTTAATGAGAATCAAACAGTCTGGATTAATGGCAGCGTCTTTTTCCATTTCAATCCAAAATTATGCCTAGAGACAATTGATAAACTGAAGCCCATGCTGCCCAATAAACCAACAAAGTTTAGTAAGAATGAAGTAGCCGAGGATTCCAATGGCAACAAGGGCACATGTAAGTTTGTCTAGCATTGAATACATGTACAATTACAGGGTATTCATAATTAATTACTTACTTTTTGCTTATAGGCAATACGAAATGGCTTAATGTCAAAGTCATGCAGATAGCAAGCACCATTATTACGGTCTACATAAACAATACAATCGTAGACTTTGATGATGAACGTTCCTTCATCGGTTATCAACTTTATCATACACCAGATCGCTATGGGAACGTGACCAGAGACACCTATGCATCCTGTTCCGATAAGTGCGTACATATATCTATCTTTAATTTTTCATCTATATATCTAAACTAATACACAACTTGATCTCTCTTCCAGCTGGAATGTCTCTGAACCTAGCAAGGAAAATCTCATACTTGTAGGACCGCTACTACCCTATACAAACTATGCATTCTATGTGCGTACCATGACAATATCATCTGAGAAACGCAACTATCAGAGTGACCTGATACGGATTAAGACGCTTCCTGCCCAGCCAGGAGATGTGCGCAAACTCACTGCCCGCTCCACAGACAGCTCTGAAATTGTAAGAATTTTTTGGTTATTTTTAGAATAAGAATTAGGTTTTCAAAAATATTTAACTTTATAGTTGGTGAGCTGGAGGCGACCGTTGAGCGCTAATGGCAAATTAATAAAGTACCAAGTACGCGCAGAGCTTACACGCTGGGAATCACAGTTGGAGCATCAACGAAACTTCTGTCGGGATCGTAAGTAGCCTAAATAAATCCATATATAGCAAACGTATTATATAATCTCTTTTGTTTTAAATAATTCACAGCTTTGCCGACAAATATAAACCAGGAGGAAATTTTGTCGCCTGATGAGAAAACAATAAAGGAGACGTCGGTTCCTGGAGATGATTGCGATTGCAGGGAAGATAGCCCGGCTGTATACAATCCGCAAACTGTTGAAGAGAAAGTCATTGATGAAATCGAATTTGAGAATGCGCTTCAGAACTTTCTCTATGTAGCGAAAAAGAAAGATGAATTGCCTTTCCTTAATTCCCTTGTCAATGTCAATGCAAATGGTATCGATGATGAGGCCCCCTCTCTTAGTCCGAATGCCCTGCAACGTCGACGCAAGCGGTTCATAGAGATGGATGAGGAAGATGATTATATGGATAGTGTACTGATGCGTCATGTACGTTCCGCCAGCTGGAAGAAACTACCAAAGTCGAATATGTATGAACCGATGGATAAATGGGTGGAAATGACACAAAAGGATCAAAATAATTCCTATTACAAGGTGTTCTCTACCGAAGTAGATGCGAATACAACAGAATTTCTATTCAAAAACTTGAGACATTTTTCACTATACTCGATCACTGTGCGCGCTTGTCGTGAAAGTCTCGGTGTCAACGATACGAATAAAGAATGCAGCGAGGCGCTGGTGCCCACGGATAAACGAACCATGAAGAAAGGTAAATACTGTAACACTAATATTAAGTCTAATCAAATATCCTAATTATCGATTATCCATCCATTCAATAGAGCATATGGATAAGGCTTTTAATCTAACGGGTAGTCTGCTGGCGACTACCTTAAATACCACAAAGGGTAATGTTCGCTTGACCTGGAATCCACCAATGTATCCGAACGGTGGCATTGTCTCCTATATTATCATCTACAAACGACAGGAACAGGATGCCTTCGAAGAAAAGAGATGTATAACCGTACAGGACTATAAGAACCAAAGCGGATATGTTGTAACTAATCTCAATGAGGGAAAATATAGCTTTCGCATTCGAACCAATTCTTTAGCTGGCGAAGGCGATCTTACGGATTATGTTTATGTTACGGTGCCGGTAAGTGAAACTAACAAAAACTTATAGAAACTGGGAACGTTTAAAACTTAAAATACAATTAATTAATTATTTTGGATTATTTTATAGCCCCCCGGTCTGTCGACTATGGAAATAACGTTTATTGTTACCGGCGTAATGTTTTTCTTGACTTTAATTATATTTTTGCCGTGGTACTTCATCTACGAGCGAAGAAAACGAGGACACCCCCAGGATTTGGTCATAAATACGGAAGTAAATCCATTCTATGCGAGTCTACAATATGTGCCAGATGATTGGGAATTGCCGCGGGAACGTGTCATACACTTGGGACCATTAGGACAGGGCTCCTTTGGCATGGTCTACGAGGGTATACTGAAGGCTCAATGTTCCGGTGATGATGATACGCCGTGTGCAATTAAGACTGTAAATGATAATGCCACAGATCGGGAACGTATTAATTTCCTAAGCGAAGCCAGTGTAATGAAGGAATTCGATACGTATCATGTGGTGCGTCTGCTGGGTGTCTGCTCCCAAGGACAACCCGCTCTGGTCGTAATGGAACTGATGAAAAAGGGTGATCTAAAGTCCTATCTAAGAGCCCACCGTCCCGATGAAAGAGCAGACGTTTTGGCAGTCTATCAGCAAAGAATTGGTCTGACAACGGGTACGGGAGCTGCCTTGGGTGCAGTGCAGCCACCTCCATACAGTCGCATCTTTCAAATGGCTATTGAAATAGCCGATGGTATGGCCTATTTGGCGGCCAAGAAATTTGTGCATCGTGATCTTGCGGCTAGAAATTGTATGGTTGCCGCGGATTTAACAGTGAAAATCGGTGATTTTGGCATGACTCGAGATATCTATGAAACGGATTATTATCGCAAGGGAACAAAGGGATTACTGCCTGTTCGCTGGATGCCACCGGAGAGTTTGAGGGATGGTGTCTATGCCAGTTCGAGTGATGTCTTCAGCTATGGCGTTGTATTGTGGGAAATGGCTACCCTCGCTTCTCAGCCCTATCAGGGTTTGTCCAACGAGCAGGTACTACGTTACGTCATCGAAGGAGGAATTATGGAAAGACCCGAAAACTGTCCAGATGTGCTGCATAAACTAATGCATCGCTGCTGGCACCATAGACCCAAGGCACGACCCTCGTTCCTGGATATAATAGCCTATTTGGAGAGTTTAGCTGATCCTCATTTCAAAGAGGTGGCATTCTACTATTCCGATGCAGGTGTACAGTATCGGGAGAAGGAGCGCAAGGAGCGTACCAATCAATTGGATGTCTTTGCGGGTGCTCAACATGATGCAGATTTGGATGCTACAGAGGATGCTACAACGCCGCTGCGTGTCGGCGAATATCAGGGCTACAAATCGAATATGGAGCATAACACATCGCTGGAACAGCCGGCGGAGAGTCCTATTGCTTTGGTGGATGATCAGGCTACAACACATTCACCCTTTAGCATGCATTCCGGCTTCATTGTGAGCAGCACACCAGATGCGCTGTCCACACTGCCCACAGCCGGTGGGTCTCAGTTGGAGGATGCAGCCTATGTGCAACCGGATGCGGATAATGATCGGGGTTATGAGCCATATGATCCCAGTCCCAACTTCGCGGACTTGCCACACAGTGGCGGTGGGAGGCTTAGCGGAGAGCAGCATCTGCTGCCCAAATCGAAACGTGGAGCGGGTATGATAATTCCCAGCATGAGCAGTTCCATGCCGGATGAAGTGATTGGTGGCAGCGGTGCAACTGGAGCTGGTGTTTCCTCATCGCTGCAGCCCTCCACTGCCTCGGCGGCCAGCTCTAATGCCAGTAGCAGTCGTCATCCCAGTCTGAAGCGCGTTGTGGCCGACACACTGCGTAATCGTGTGGGCAATGCTTTCCTCAGTCGCTTCAATCACAAACGTAGCGGCAGCAATGTCAGCCATAAGAGCAACATCTCAAATGCGCCCAGCAACAGCAGTAATACCAACCTAACCAGCCATCCAGCGGGCATGGCTATGGTTACAATGGGTCCTAATCTCGGCACCATTGAGTCGGGAGGCAGTGGAAGCGCTGGCAGCTATGCAGGCACTTCACGTTTTCATACGCCTACAGCGACCACGCCCAGCGGCGGAGGTGGCAATGGCAGTACTAGCATGATAAGCGATAATCCCAACTATAAACTATTGGATGAATCTGTTAACAGTTCGGATCCATGGCCCCAGCAACAGCAACCACAACAACCACAATTAACTGCCAGCTCATTGAATCCCAACTATGAACTGATGCAGCCGCCTTCAGTACAGGAAACAGGAGGCGCCGCCACACCCTTTAGCTTGCTCAGCGATAATCCTAATTATGTCCTGATGAACGAACCTCAGACGGAAACTCCTCAGAGTCAAAGTCAGGTCTATACCAGCGATAATCCCAACTATGCAGCAATGCGCGCTCCAACGCAAAAGAGTTCCGGAGAGGATGAAAACGACGAGTGAGTCAACTAATAAATTGCATATTTAAAATTTAACTGCCAACAAAACCGGTTCGGTATGGAAACCGGTCTTTCCAAGATAAACATATAAAACAAATTGTTATTCTTTTCTTTTTTTTTTAATTTGTATATTTATATTATCATTTTAAACAATTTTTCCGCTACCTTGCAGTCCGAGATCCAATTTCTGTAAATTCTAAGACAGGATTAATAATATAAACAGGAGATCCAAATGAACTAAAGAATCGAATTTTAAACGGTTGTGCTGTTATTATTTTAAATTTTTTTAAATTTAAATTTTTTTTTTCTTTTTTTCACATTTTTTGTTTACGTTTTTCAAATATTTTGAAATAAAGACTGTAATTTTTGCAGCGAGGACGACGACGATAATGCCGATGAGCATACGGAAGATATTAAAATGGAGCGAATGCCGCTCAGCCGACAAAAGCAGAAGGTGCGCATTAAGCCGCAGCAGCAGCAACCGCGCAGTCGCAGCGTTAGTCAAACGCGGAAAGCAGAGAAAACAGCAGCAGCGACGGCAGCAGCAGCAGCAGCAGCAGCGGCCGCGACAGAGGGAAATAGAGCCTACATTATTAAAGAGAATTGGCTGAGGCAGGCAAGTACGCCACGCCCACCGCCGCCCAACGGTTTCATAGGACGCGATGCGTAAAACGGAAAAGAGTCCGGAGAATTTGTAAATAGATTAGCTTAAAAAATGTAGAAATATATATACATACACACATATATATATATATATATATATAGGCATGCAGGGGAAGCAGCAAGAGAGGAGAAAGTTAAGAGCAAGAGCGCCCAGCAAATGCTCTCTGCACTGTTAATGTAATAGTGCTGTAAATAGAAATGTTAAAACTCCTCCAAATTGTAAATTATGCTTAAACAATGTTAAGTTAACATTAGGGCCGTCGCCGCCGCCAGCAAACTTTTGCCGCACAGCCGCCAAGCCTGCTAACAACTTTTATTATAAAACTTAAGCTTAATTTATATGTATGTTTTCTTGTATTTGTTAAGTATTTCTTTTATAATTTACTAGAGCCGTTAAAAAAAAAACACATACAACAAAACGAAAACAAAAACAAGTCCTAAATGCAAATAACAAAAGTACAAAAGCCAACAACCAACCAACCTAAGTACCGTTTATATATCTAGACATAGGCATACATACACACGCATGCAGTTGTGTGTGTGTGTGTGTGTATGTGTATAAACCTAACCTAACTTATGCATATGTAATTATAATTATAATTATAATTAATTAATTATTTTAGTACCTACCAAAACGCAAAACGAAACGAAATAAAAATGAAAAAAGAAAAACGATGCAACAATGAAAAGCAAGCAAGAAAAACGAACCACAACAAAAAAAAAGAAGCAGAACAGCAACAACAACAAGCAATACAACAAAAACAAACCGAAAAAACAATACAAACAAACAATGTCTTCACTGAGTTTAATGTTCTCTTAAATTAAAATTAGTTAGTTACTATTATCAACAAAAAAGCAAAAAAAAAAAAAAACAAACAAATCAAACTACAAAAAATGTACTCAAAAAATTTAATTATTTTTTTATTGCGTTTTATGTTTAAGTGTTGCTCGTTTTTTACATATACAAAGAAAAACAAAACAAAAGGAAAACTATAAAAAAATAAAACAATGAAATGTACGCTGATTTTATGAATGGCGCTTGGCAACTGGCAAAAGTTTGTTAAGAGAAAACAGAAAGAGAGTGTAGAGCAAATGTAAGAGAAGAGCAAGTAATTCATATACACAAACACACACACACACACACACACGCACGCACGCATGTGTGTATATGTAAGTCGTGTTTGTTTTTATTTTTTTAACGTTTTTTTTCTAAATTAATTTCGGTTGAAGCCAGGCTTCCAAAATGACGTAATTGAGAGCTTAAATTAAATTAATTAATTGCTGCATAAATTACATAATTATATATGTATGCTAAATATGCTATAAAACAAAACAAACAAAAAAAAAAAAAAAACAACAACGCATTTTATTGTAACATATACTTTAAACAAAAGCAAACACACATACACACACAAAGAGAGAGAAGAAGAAGTAAGAGAGAAAGTAAGAAAGAGAGAGAGCGCGGTAGAATGTAGAAGAGAATTTGCCATAAACTCAATTTAGAACAAGTTCAATATTTATGAAACATATAGACGAATTACATGGAAAAGCAATAGACGAATTAAATACATTTACATATATACTATATAATTAATAATAATAATATTTAATATGAACTGCACACGTGATATGTTTACTGAGTGTACTATCTCTGACAGTTCGTAAACAAAAGAGAAAATTTAGAAAAACAGTTCAAGACTTGCTATAAAAATACACCCACAGACACACACACACACACATTACATACATACATACATACATACATACATACATATATACAAAAGTGCATGCACCATAAACACACACACAGACATTCTCTGCAACAAAAGGAATTTGAAAAGCAAAAATAATAACAACAACAAAAGTATTCGATATTTGCCTTTGCTCTTTATATACAATATATACAGTTACGAAAAACGAAAAACTAAAAGAAAACAGAAACAGAAAATGAAAATGAAGAAAAGTAAAAGTAAAAGAAACGCAAAAGAAAACGTTTTTTTTTTTTTATAGCTGCAAAGTAAACAAGGACACTTAAAAAATATTTAAATGAATTATACAAAATGCTAGTTATAATAATGGATGAAAAAAACAAACTCTATTGAATTAAATTAAATTAAATTAAATTAATAATAATAAAACAAAAAAAAAACAATAGATATTCTACATTTATACACACATACACATACAAACACACACACACACACACACATACACACACTAAAAAGACTGAAAAATATAGTTCCTTTTGTTTTTATGTACATAAAAGAAAAAAGCAAAAATTCTAACGAAAATTGTAAACTTAATGCGAGAAATGCGAACGTAAAAACAATTAATGGAATTATAAATTAATCAACGTAAATTTAAATTAAAAAAAAAAAACAAAAACAAATATATATATACACACGCATACATACAAACATATATATGTATATATATATATATATATTTATGTGTATATGTATATATGTGTGTTGGAAACGCAGCCGAAAGCATTATAAAAAAAATTATGTATATTTAGTAGTTTAATTAACCCAATGCTTAACAACAACATAAAAATTATGAAAAATTAAAAACGAAACGTGAAAATTTGTAAGAAATTCTTTGGGCTGCCAAAATTAGCAACTTTTATATATAATTATTATATATATATCTGAATAGTTGGCGCCCTTAGCTGCTTTATTGTACATATACATCTATATATATATATATATCTGTATAAATATATATATATATATATATATATACATTAAATCAACAAAAAAAACTATTATGTAATAAATTAAAACAAAAAAATAAAGCTTCAATATTTTTATTATTTCTAACTAAAGCTAAATGTAAATGTAAAGCTAAGTTAATTGTTTCCTGTTTATATAAGCGATAAACAACTACACATATTATTATGTAACAAAAATATTATGGCGAGACTATAATAAAAACTAAATTAATATACATGAAAACAATCAAAAGGATCTTTTAGTCCCTACTCCTTTAGAATATCCAAAGGTCAGATCAGAATAACGAAATGTCGAATATCCTTTTGGGAGCTGAGAAAATATTACTTTATATACAGATGGCTATAACTCGGCCATGTACTTGCGGATCCTGGACAAAGGACATTCGTATCGTCCTTGTGGCTCTTGAGATATCCTGGATTATGATTTATTGGCCTGTTGCTTTGTGCTTCTCAACTGCAATTTTTCAACCTCATGATCCTTGGATGATCCCTGCATCCTTGAATGCAAATCGATAGATTTCATCCTTACAATTCTAACGAAACCGGTTTTATCACAATCCGTAAGGATTTGACCGAGTTACAGCTATTTTTGGATGCCAGATAGCCCTTATCCTGCCAGATCAGAATATGTCATAAAAACGGCGAAAGTCCTGCAGAGAGCCGAGAAAACAGGACTTTTTTGTATGCAGAAAATTTGCTATATCCCAGCCATATCCTTGCATATCCTGGCGAGCCCTGTCGCAAAAGATGAGTATTGATCAGGACTATAATCTGACCAAAGGACTTTCCAATCGTCCTTGTAGTTCACGAGTTATCCTCGATTTTGTGATTTCGGTATGTTTCTTGCGCGCTCCGACTGAAATTTTACAAGTGTCTGATCCTTAGATGACCCCTATATCCTTGAATGCCAATCGATAGATTTCGTCCTTACGATTCCAACGACACCATTCTTGGCCAAATACGTTAAGATTTGGCCAAGTTACAGCTATTTTTCGGTCAAAAAATGCACTTGAAAATTTTCTAAGGGGTAGGCATAGGAAAAATGTCCTAAAATTAGAAAATCGCCTGTAACTCGGCCATTTCAAGGACTATCATGATGTCCTTTGGCCACCAGATAGTCCTTATTAAGCCGGATCAGATTATATAATAAAAAGGACGAAAGTCCTTCTGGGGGCTGAGAAAACAGGACTTTTGTGTATACACAAAAATGGCTATATCTCCGCCGTATCCTTGCGTATCCTGTCGAGTCCTGGCTCAAACGATGGGGAATAATAAGCTCTATCAGCTGGCCAAAGGACATCCAAATCGTCCTTGTACTTTCCGAGTTATCCTGCATTTTGTATTTTCAACCGGTTTTCTTGCGCATTTCGACTGAAATTTTTCAAGTCGATGATCCTTAGATGACCCCTATATCCTTGAATGCCAATCGATAGAGTTTGTCCTTACGAGTAGAACGCGGGTAGTTTCATCAAAATCCGTAAGGATTTACGGAAGTTATGTCCTTTTCAATTTATCAAAACAAAAGCTGCAGTATTTAAAAATTTAACTGACAATACTTTTGTATTGCATACTTTTAGGGTGGGTTTTCGGCTCGCCTAGTGCAGAATTTTTAACAGAATCGCCAGGCTGATTAATGTTATGTTAACAGTGCCAGGTAAGTTAACAGTGCGAATGTTAATTAACATAATTCGACATTGAATTTAATTTTTTAATGATTTTCTTCCAATATCTAATATCCTGGAATGCTAATCGAAAGCGTAGGATCTTGCTGTAAGGATATGCAGCAGCTAGAGCTAAAATTAATGAATTAAAAAATAAATAAATAAAATAACAAAAATACAGTTTTTCAGTTTATGTTTTCTTCGTTTTAATATTTATTTGGTTTTTTTTTGTGTTGGTTTTTTTTTTTTGAAACGAAAGAAAAGTACCTAACAAATTTTATTTTTGTATTTTTTTTGTTTTGTTTTTCCTTTTATATAAAATAATAGTACATTTATATAGAGCTTTTTCCTTGTTGATTTTTATACATTTTTTTTGTAAGATTTGTAGGTGTTTTTGTTGTTGTTTGTTTTTTTTTTATGCATTTAAATTGTATTATTAAACCTGTGGGCGATAGGTTTAAATGTTTGTTTGTTTGTTTGTTTTTAATAACTAATTGCAGTTGGATTCTGTTGGATTCAGTTTTGTTGCGGGGATGATTTGGCTTTGACTTTGAATGGTGGTTTGGTGAACTTTGACCTTTGACTTTTAAACTGCTATGAGGAAAGAGTCGTGTGTCAAGTCTGTTGTGTGTTTTTAGTTTTCTTTATAGGTTACATTTCATAACAATAACAAATAATTATGCTTACTTAGCTTTAATAACTAAAAAAAGAGCAACTGAAAAAATATACAAACAGCAGACAAGACACGATATTACAGAGCCGTAGCTGTAGTTGTTGATTAACATTTTGCTGTGCTGTTAAGTTTACAGTAGTCCTGATACAGGGTGTTGCGCATGCGTTGTCATATAACATAAACTGGGTGAGGTGAGTTGAGTTGGTCGAGAGAATTTTCATACATATATATATTTTTTTTTACAATTTTCAATTGAATTTGTTGTGTTGTTTGTTTTATTTTCATAATGTTATATATATATATATATTTAATTATTAATTTAATAATTATCTTGTTTTACTAATTAAAAATTATGTATTTGTTTGTGTGTGGGTGTATATGTATGTGTGTGTGTATTAATTTACAGACAGTTCTGGCGCAAAAATAATTTGATTTATTTTTTTTGAATTTTTCTTTTTTAGATTGTGTTTTTGCTTTGTTTTGTTTTTTAAGTATGTAAGGCTAAAAATTGAAATATTTTTGCTTATAAAATGTGTGTTTTTTGTGGTTTTCTTTCTTTGCTTTATACTTAAAATACGCTTGGATTATAAATTTAAATGTAGATTTAGGTTCTCTTTTTTGTTGTTTTTTACGCTTAAAATGTTACACACAACTTAGTTTCATTAAGTTCTCTACATTTGTTGTATTGTTTTTGTTGATTTTCTCATTTTACTTTATAATTTGTAATAATATTAATAATATAATAATAATAATAATAATAATAATAATAGATCATCTCTAACGTAATATGCGCTGCTTTCCTTGTATATAATTTAAAATTATAAACATCCCCCCAATACCCATACCCGCCGCAATAAAAGTAAACCCCCGCCCAGACCGATTATCCTGCATTCGATCTGATTCCTCAGTTCGATCTTTTAAGGTCCATAGGCATCGGAGCTAAAGTCGAACAGGCGATCGATGCCTTCGTTTGCATTCAGTGCATAGGTATAATCGTTATCACTCGGCGGATCGATAGAAACAAAAGCTTCATTATTGAAGTCTGTAAAGGAGAAAGAGAGTCCAGTCAAATAACAGCGCCATAACATAATATTGTTATTACATAGCAGAATTAATTTAATATGAGTGATTTTCTTTTTTTTATTGGTTTCGCTTGTTTTTCTTTTTTGTTGGTGGATGGATTTGAAATTCACGCCAGAGCTGAATCTCATGGTGCTACAAAATTTCAATTTCAATATGAATAACAGAGGCGCGGATGAATAACACCTCTGCTAGAGTTCAGTACTGCAAGCACTGCAGACCCACGAGAATTCAGTTCCAAAATGAATTTATGCGATGCTGCCGGCGGGTTAAAATTAACATATACAATTACAATACATACAATAAAAACCACCTTCGGTTCTGTGTTTTTTTTTTTATCGTTAGTTATTGTTAATAGGTGATTTCTAACAGTGCAGGCTCGTACTGTTAAGTTAACAGCGTATGTTATGTTTAATGAGAGGGCATGCAGGTATGTTATTTTATGTTATGTTATGGCTGTGTGTGTGTGTGTGTGTGTGTGTTTATGTGTGAGTGTGTGTGAGTTAGTGTGACCAAAGAGAGAGAGGATTATACATACACAAATATTTTTAGTAGTTTATTTGTTATATTTTTAGTATTATTTCTGAACATGTTACATATAAATATCACTGTAAAAATTAAAAAATTAATTTAAAAAAATTCAATTTTGAACTGATTCTCGTTGGTTGCCAAATAGAAAAATAAATAAAATATATCAAAATTTGGAAGAAAACACACTTAACAAAGATAGAGAGAGAGAGAGACACTTTTAATATTTTACCGTTCACTGTTAAACTTATGTTGCTGTGCGAAGTAAGCGCTCAGCAAGAACTCAGACTGTGATGCGGCTACTAACATAGGCAGAAAAGCTCACGCAAGTCACAGAGAAAGTTCTTGGCAAGCACACTTCATCATATCAGAGTTCTATAAAGTTAACTGACACTGTTACTGTTACTGTTACTGTTAACACGCGCACAA
Organism: Drosophila repletoides; assembly: GCA_018150835.1. Taxonomy (NCBI): domain Eukaryota; kingdom Metazoa; phylum Arthropoda; class Insecta; order Diptera; family Drosophilidae; genus Drosophila; species Drosophila repletoides. Next base: position 2,300,913 of record JAECWQ010000202.1, read on the forward strand.
TGTTATTATTTACATAAGGCATATACAAATGTAATGTGCGTTTTGATGGGAACATGAGAGAGAGAGGCGTAGGCGGCGGCGGCGGTGGTACACAAACAGTGAATATCAAAATGTATAACAGTTGAAATGTTAAATAACACTTACAGTCTGAATCAATGTCGCTGAAGAGCGAGTCCAGGCCTTGTAGCGCAACATTGCTGCTGTTGCTGTCAGCGTCGCAGTCGTTAACAACAGGTGGCAAACTGCTGCGGAAATTATGCTTGCTGTTGTTGCTATTATTGGTGTATTGCTGCTGTTGCTGCTGCTGATCAACAACAACATTGGCGCCAGCGCCAGGGATGCCGCCAAATGTTGTCGCTAAGCCGACGCCAAGGCCGCTGCTGTTGCTGTTACTGTTACTGTTACTCTCATTGCCAGCCACAGCTGCAAACTGCATTTGCAGCGAGCTTATGGCAGACGAGCTGCTGTTACTGTTAACAGCATAAGTTGCAGTCGCTCCTTCCATTGCACAGTTATACATGGGCACATCGCTGCGACGCTGCTGATTGTTGTAGGTTGCAGTGCTGTTGCTGTTACTCCTGCTGGGGGGTTGTTGGGAATTGCTGCTGCTGTTATGACTATTAAGCGTAGTTGTGTTGCCCGCGGCGCTAACAGCGGAATTCGCTGCACGTCGCCGCGTCGTTGGCGTGGGCGAGGATTGTGTTAGGCTGCTAAAAAGCTGCTGTATAGCGCTTTGCTGCTGCTGCTGCTGCTGATGATGATGATGCTGGTGGGGATGGCTACGCACCACAGGACTGGTTAGCGTTGGCACCAGTTGATTCAGCTCATCATCGACATCATCATCGTCATCATCATCTGCCGCGGCTGCTTGCGTCGAGCGCTGCTGCTGCTGCTTCTGTGGCGAAGTCAGTACATATTTGACGCCGCCAATATCACAAATGTCATTATATTCAGGCTGGGATTGCTTGGCCGCTTCCTCAATTGATTTATTGAGATTACGCTGTGCCGATAAGCGATATGGTGTATGGCCTATAAACAGTAACAAGAAACATTCAATTAGTTGTGTGTGGATCATAACAGTTGCTTAACAGTTGAGAGCTTACCTAGGCCCTTGGTGCTCATGGCATCAATGTTATTAAAGAGCGGATCGTTGAGTCGCTGATTGGTCAGGTGATGCAGTCGCGTTGAAGTCGCCGTTCGCAGCCCGCTGCTGCCCATAGATGGCGCGCCCGCATAACCCGAACCTGCTGCAATTGGCGAATTCTCCGGCGAATTATCGTGGCACAGGAAAACATTGATTTCGCCGCTATTCTCTGCCTTGACGTAAATCTCGCGCGGCACCTTAATATTAGGCAGCTATACAAAGAGAGGGAGAAAGAGCGAGAGAATAACAGAAATGTAATTAACAGCAGCAAAGGATGTTTATTTTTAGAAATGATTTCGTATTTATTATAAACGTTGCCAGATTGTCGAAACATGTGTTTGTGCTAAGACTACCTGTAACCGATATTAATCGGTTCAGCCTTCGTGCGTGCTTGTGCTTGTGCTTGCGTGAGTTACGCGCGCGCGAGTTCATTAAACAGTTCAAGGCAAACGGAAACATTAAGCGAAATATTTATAAATAGTGCGTGGCTAACAGATCAGCCCAGCACTGCAAAGGAAGAAGCAGAGCACTATGCGAATTTCAATTGGAAAATGAAATAAATTTTCTTTTTTGCTTTGATATCAAAAGGAGAGGAGTGCTGTGTATCTTTTTACTTTTTTTTATTCTTTTGGGGAGAGCATGTGAGAGTATATCTCGACGAAAGGCGGAGAGTGGGGCGGTGGGATGTGTTCCATTTAGCAGTGCGTCGCTTGTCGCCGTCTGCGGCATGTCTAAAAATAGGGCGCCATGTTTTAATGGCATGCAGACGCTAAGAAGAAGCACAATTGTCTGACGTCGCCCGAGCAGGGACGACTAAAGATTTTAGCTACAAAAAGATATGCATATATCTTCAAATATATATTCAAAAAATACTGAAAAATCGAAGGAAATTGATTAGCAAAAACCTTTCCTTCAACAAACTCAACAAATTTGAAAAAAACAATATGGAAGACTGGGTTATTTCGAATAACATGAAATTTTCCCAAAGACTTTTAACTGAAAGACATCTTAAAGACTTGAAGGAATTACTCGTACTTTCACCACTATTCAAAGTCATTTAGTTTAGAGTCTAGAAAGGTAGGCGTGGTCAAACCTATTCAAATCAAGTTTTGGGTCATTTTGAAACTTTCTGAAAAAGCACGGTTAGACTATTGTATAGAATAGCATTGCAAGTAAAGTTTAGAGGAAAACCTTTTATGATTTTTCCACTACTCACCACAAGTTTGGCCTCTGGCGGCGCCTTGATCACAATCACTATTTGATCTTTGAACAGATCCACATTGAGCAGATCATTTTGCGTTAGATAGGCCATGCCACCGCTATTTTCCACTTCCTGCGATATTACAGCCAATTCGCCGCGCATTTGATCTAACAGCGTATTAACCTCATTCTCACGCTGTTCCAGTCGTCCGCTCTCGGCTTCTAAATGACGTGATCTCTCACTGCTAACCAAAGATTGACCTCCACGCCATTGGATATTATTTTTGGATTTCTTTTCCAGGATGCCAATACCCTCCAGTACGTTCGTAATGTCGTAGATACGACGCTTCTGTACGGCCAAACGGTTGGAGGCATCGTTAAGATCCACAACGCCATCCTGTGACTCTTGCAGCAAATCCACAAATTTTTTGGTCAAAATACCCAGCGATGTATCTGCCCGATTTCGATCACCTCCACCGCCCCCGCTTCCGGTCGAAGCGGATGACGAATGCGCGACTAATGAAGTCTGTAACAGTTGCTGTTGCTGCGGCGTCGACTGCTGCTGCTGCTGTTGCGACGCTGAACGCCCAAACTGTGCACCATGCGAATGCGAATGCGTATGAGAAGAACCGTTGCCGGCCGGTTTGCTCGTTTCCACATCGTCGTCTTCGTCGTGTTCGACGTCGTATTGCTGCTGCTGGTGTTGCTGCTGTTGATGATGGTAGCGCTGTTGTTGCTGTTGCTGTTGTTGGGGCGTATGCTGTTTGCTGTTGTAGCTAACAGTTTGATGCTGTACGCTTTGCTTGGCTTGCTTCTTGGGGTGGATTTCGTGGGTGGCGGCATGCGGCCGGCGCTTGACCTGTAGAGTGAGAAAAGCGGAAGAGTATGGTGAGTATGTGAGATGAAAGCTTTTTCAAGAAGTGAAAAGCGATATATATTGATATAGATTCGCTAAAATTAAATAAGTATCGTTATATATCGATATACAACACAGAAATATTTTGTATTATATTTGTTATAGCTGCAAAGGAATGATCAATTTGTTGTTCAATTCTCTTTTAAAACTTTTTAATTCAAATATAATTTTATTTCTATCTTTAATTAAATATACAATTCTATAAATTCTCAACAGCCCTTCATCCTTTTCGATAGTCGATAATTAATCGATATTTTACAGAGAGCTTACCTTGTAATATTGTGTGATATCATTCGACTTGCTTGCAGATCCATTTCGCTGCTGCTGTTGTTGCTGCTGCTGCTGCTGTTGCTGTTGATGTGTTTGTGTTATAACAGTTAATGTTGACGTTGTGTATACATGATCGCGCAGGTGAACAGCGACGCCGCTGTTGCTGTTACTGTTACTGTTGCTGTTACTGTTGCTGCCATCGTTGCCACCATGTTCGTAATCAATGTCCAGCAGCTTTTCATTCTTGATCACAATATTATTGTTATTGTTGCTGCTGCTGTTGTTATTGTTATTATTATTGCCCAGCAGCTCATAGTTGAGCTTTCGTACCACCTGCGAGCCGCCGCCTCCACCATAAAGCTGTTGTTGCTGCTGCAGACGTTGTGTGTTGCTGTTGCTGTTGCTGCTACTGTTGTGATTGTTGTTGCTGTTGGGCCCGGCGGTGGTTAGAAAATATTTCGACATTTCGCAGTCGCGCTCCTGCAGTTTTATAAAAATAGTATTTGTTTTTTTTTGTTTTTCTTTTGCTAGCGCGCTCTCTCTGCTCATCCTCTTCGTCCACTCTCCTTGCGCTCTTTGCTATGTTTTTTAAATATTTCTTTTCTTTTTGCTACGTTGGCCTGGCAGCGCGGCATTCGCCTGAATTTTGTTGTAGCATACTTTTAAGCGCTGCTGCTAAAAATGTTGCCACCCAGTTGGAAATTTGCTTGTTTTTTTGTTTTTTTTTTGTTATTGTACTTTTTGTTTGCGCTTATCAACTAAATTAGCACCTAGGGATTTTTCACATCTGTAAAAGAAGAAAAGAAGAAAAAAGAAAATTAAAGCAATGATTACACACACACACAGACACACACATATACATACTTATTTATGTATATTTATTTATGCAATTGGCACATTAAACTTTAACGCCATTTGTTTTCATTCGCATTTACATGGCATTAACATTTGCAATAACAGTGTGCGAGCGAAAGAGAAACACAAATTCTATGACACAAAAAATAACATTAAAAAGATAAAGCGCAGGCCAGTTCACCATTTTGAATTATGCATAAGCTCAAGCTTGAAAAGCTCGCGCAGCTCTGTGTAGAATGCCAAAAATATTTCTAACATAAAATAAAAAAAAAAAGAGTAGAATTTTTACGCATTTTTTCTGGTGTTGTTGTTGCGTTTGTTGTTGTCGTCGCGCAAGCGCAAATGTCAATAAACTCGGCATAAAAAAAAAACTATTAAAACAATCAATACGAGAGACGTGAGAAGGAAAAGCCAAAGAGCCAGAAGCAAGAACGAACAGGTAAAAATAACAGAAACAGAGAGATAGAAGGAAAGAGAGAGAGAGTAACGTTATAGTTAATGCTTTATTAACCGCTTTTGGGCATCTTCCTCTTCATTTGCTGTTGTGGAATTTGGGTTTTTTCTTCTCTTCTTATTTTTTGCTTGAATGAAGCTACTTTTTGTCTGTTTTGGCAAATTAAAAAGCTCAAAATAGCGTTAAATAAGGCCAAGTGGAAACAACAATAAACCCCCCATTTGCTTTTGAAGCGTTAGTCTGGAACATTATTACATTGACAGTGTGGCCGTCTTGTCTTATTGTCCTGATCAATAATATTTTCATTATTCTATAAAAATGTTAAATGCCCACTGCATGAAAGGGAATACAAAATTTGCAAGGAAGAAAATCAGGTTTCTGTATAAAAATCAAAATTTATGAAACAATTCCAAATAACTTAAATTCAGCCACACTTAAGCGTTGGCAACACTGTTCAAAGACTGTTGTTGCTGTAACAGCACCAGCAGCAGCAGCAGCAGCACTGTTAGAATTGAAAGAGTTTTACGTTTGACAAACGGCAGCTTTAAAGTTTACGATCTGTTAATTGCGCACACAAACGCTTATAACACAGGTATGTATGCACATATGTAAATACATACACACAGAAACACATATATATAGAAACGTGTGTAGAGTGAAACGTAAAACGAGCAAAATGAACGGAACGTCGCGTGGAATTTGCTGAAATTGGCAAGAAATAAGCAGGCAGCGCAGCAAGCAGCAAGCAGCAAATCAGCAGCGCAGGTAGACGACGACAGCAGCAGCAGCAGCAGCAACAATAGTCCAGCCTCTGCCCTCCTCCTCCACCTCATCTAAACTTGCTCTCATTCTCTCTGCGCTCTTTCGCCATAAATTGCAGGCGACGACGCGACGGTCGCGGCGGCGGCACAGTCTTTGACTGTTGCTGCGCTGCTGAGATTCTCTGTCTGCTGTTGCTGCTGCTGCTGCTGTTGTTGCTTTCTACTGTGTGCCAAAAACGGTATCTGTTTACAGGCCGGCGAATTCTGTTCTTGTTTCTTTACCTTTGTTTTTCGTTTTCAGGTAATTCAAATCGAAGACATGGAAATTTTATACGTAACCCCCAGATTTTGATTTTTTTGTGCAACAAATTATGTGGGCAAACATTATAAAAAAAAGGAGAAAAAAAAAATAGTATAAAAAGGGCAGACCCCTGCCTGTAGGTCTTTTGATATTTCTTAATTTAAATGCACACGAAATATTTTGTTCGTTTGATCAACTTATATGCAGCAGCTATAAACAAGAAGTCGGAGATCCGTTTATTTATTTTGCATATAAAATTACACTGTGCGTATAAGATTACACTTGAGAAAGCTTCAGATTCAAGCCTATTAACTGATTATATTATGGATAGCAGCGCGCACTTGACAGGCGAACCTCAAATTTTAACATTTGACATAACATAAAGCTGAGGCTTTGGCTCTGCAGAGAATGTTATGTCTTAACATAACGAAGGAATTGGAGTGAGTATGAAGTAAACAGGGGGCGCGTTTTGCTCTGCCTCTGTTATGTTAATATTCTTTCTGAGTGGCTACCAGATCGTCGTTTCGTCATTAGGCATAAATTTAAATGCAGATTGAAACCAATTTTTAGGGGTTTTTCTATTTGTTTTGGTCATTGTTCTTGTTTCATTTAATATTATGTTCCTTGAAATTTTTCTACTTTCTCTATGATCGTTCGAAATAGTTGATTGAAAAGGGAATTCAAATTGTGTGAAACAATTTGACAAGAGCTGATATTTCGCTCTTGCTCTGTTAAAACCTTTTGTTAGAATTGTGGTTACCAATTGGCTGACTGTTAAATTTAATGACGCCTAACATTCTTCGGGGGAGTTTGACCTCTCTTTGAACTCTCTTTCCCGCTGCCGCTGCTGCTGCTGCTGCTGCTGCTGCGTACACCGTACCTCTATCGTTTTCTAGTGCACTTGTCGGGCATCTTTTGTATGTATTTATCTAATAAAAACAAGCCAAAAGGTAAATAAAAATGCAAACAGGGAAGAAAAACATGAGCATGAAAAATGTCAGAAAATCGTGGCCTAGAGAAAATAAATAAAACGGTAACAACAAAAACAACAACAGTGCAGCTTTTTTTTTCCAATCAAGCTGACGACTGCGACGCAACAGAGCGCAGCGGCAGCGGCAGCGACAGAGCCAGAAGCAGCGACAGCGTATGACTGATAAAGAGGCAAAAAGCTAGAAGTAAAAACATACACACACAAACATTTATGTATGTATAAATATATATTATATATACGAGTAAATAAGCTGCGGAGGCTCCAAAGCAGCACGCGAACTACGTTTTTTTCCTGTGTTTTTTTGATAGCGCTGTTTATATTGTAAATTAGTAAAGTAAAACACGAGAAAATGATATTAAAAAGAATTAACAGAAATTGAATTGCTCCGCTGCGTCGCAGGAACTGCACCCTCTGCCCACCCAGCCCCTCCCCAGTCCACACCTATGACTAATGGTCGGTCCCTGTTAATTGGGCGCGCTGCTGTTCAAGTGCAGCCTAACGGTTTAATTGTTGCATAATATTCTAACATGAATTATTAATTATTCAAGCAACGATTTATGGCGCTTTAATTATGCATAAGCATACATGCACACACACGGAGCAGCGGCAGCGCTGCGCTGCTGATTGCAGCAGAGGCAGCAGCCGTCGACGCCGCACACGTAAAAGTTTCGCTTTCTTTTTGCACAGCATTTTGCATGCGCAGTAGAAAAACAGACAAAAAAAAAAAAAAACGAGGAAAGGAAAGAAAAAAGACTAGACACATACTTAATATATGTATGTGTATGTATATGTACATATATGTATATTTAACACATTCTACAACAACATTTGCAATAAAAACCATTCAGCAATCGGAGAAAAGAAGAATTTTGTGTGTAGCAAGTGCATATGTATGGGTGTGTGTGAGTGGGCAGGGGGAGAGCTTTTAAGAGAGTGAGAGAGAGAGCGAGAGTGGGATGCTGTTGGGGCTTGAGAGATGCCGGCTGTGTGTTTCTTGTGTGCTAACAGCTGTTAGATCTGACTCTGACAGATACGGTCCACGGCAGTGGCTGCTGCTACGATGCTTTTGTTGTTTTTATGCTGGACTAGTGTGGATTGCATGTTTATATTACGACGTAGCCGGTTTTGTGACTTGAGTTCCACTCAGATTATGCGCTGCGACCTCCGCTGCCTTCTTGTTGTTGTTGTTATTGTTATTGTTGGTTGACCGGTATGTAAGTAAATATATGTAAGCCACTGTCGCCATTTTAACATTTCGCTGCTAAGCCAATTACAGTCCGACTGTCTTTTTTGCTTAAAATAATTAAAGCTTAACCCAAAAGTGCCACTCAACCAACCAAAAACAGTAACTAATTATTTGTTTTCCTTTCTTTTTGATGCGAAATTTAAATAAACACAGCAATAGTAAGAGGTAACCCAACAACAGAGCTGGCTAACAGAGATCTGTTAGGCTCAACAACAGCCGCTTTTTCCTCTCCTTTCTGTTTTGCTGCAAAAGCCAAAAATAATTGCCAATTGCTGTGAGGTGAAGGTAGAGAGCCAGAAAGAGAAAGAGAGAGACAGAGCCCGCGCCGCGTCGGCAGGCGCATAAAATGCGTCGCAAAATAATACGCCAACTAAATGCAAACAAAAACAGCGAAAAGAAAAAGGCGTGGGTGGTAGGAGTGGAGCTTTTTTTTTGGGGCGTGTGTATTAGTGCTGATGCATTGGAAGAGTGGAAATTCAATGCCGCGGTCGCAATTTCGGGGAAATCCCCAAACCATTAAGTACAAAAAATTCAAATGAATTCATATGCTTTTAGCAGTACCAGGAAAACTGTGCACATGTATTAGTCATAAGGTCTGCTGCTGTAAGCAACATTGTGTTATCAGCAACTCCGCTTGGTCTCTGCCTGACAAATGTTAATTAACATAAGCCCAGGTGCGGCACATAATGTGGAGCAAGCTACAACCTAAGCAGGGGGTGGGGTGGAGGCGTTTAGAGTGTAGCGCGGCAGCGGAAGCTTTAGAAGTTTGCTGTTTACAAATGAATTAAAAGTCGCTTTACTCACACACACACACACACGCACACATAGAGAAGGCATTTAAAGGTTATTAACGGGCGGAGAAAAGCCAGCACAAAGTAAACCTTGCAAGAATGATTAATTGTCCACAGAGGCAGAGAGCGAAAGAGAGAAGCGCGGGTGTGGGAGGGAACGAGATAAAACACATGGTAGTGTGCAGTTTGAGAGTCATTGATAATGGAAGAGAGAAAGGAAGTAAATGCACGCACCTAAATTGGAATTTCCTTTACTATTTTCTTTTTGCCTTCATTTATATATCACCGCTGCCTGCGTCGTCATCGGCGTCGCTGATCTGCTGCTTATGTTGTTGCTGCTGTTGTTGTTGTTGTTGTTGTTATTGTTACTTCTGCCGCTGCCGCCGCCGTCGCGCTCGTTTAATATCACACACGTTTCATATTTTTGCGCAAGTTTTTTCGTTTTACTTTTCTCTCTGTGACGTCAGCAGTTGAGAGCAGAAAAAAAAAATTATAATTTATTTGTTGTAGATATCACATAATTGTTGTTGCTGTTTGTCCTAAACTAATTTTGTATTATTATTATTGCTGTTTTGCTGTTTGTTGTTGTTTTGTGTGTTTTTTCTTTTTCTTTTCATCAGTTTTTCTTTTCACATTTTGTATGTGGCGGCGGGCTGCGAGCTGCTTAAACGAACTTCATGGGCCACGACGTAAACGCAAAGTGAGTGAGCTGCGAGCTGTGTACTCTGCCTGCCTGGCCTCACTCAGTAGTAAATGGAGTCGCCGGCAAATCTACAGTGAAAGAGAATATCACAGCAAGAGAGAGAGAGAGAGAGAGAGAGAGAGAGGGAGAGTGTCGCGCGCGCGATAGAGAGAAAGAGCGGCGTATATAGAGAAAACGTAACCAGTGGCGAAAGATGTTACGTTAAAGCAGCGACGGCGACGGCGACGGCGACAGCAACGGCGACAGAAGCAGCGACAGTTTTATTTTATATTATTTTTTTTTCTCCTTTCCTTGTTGGCCTTGCTGACGTCACTAATGAAGCTTCCATTGCATTTTCGTTGACATCTTCAATGTTATTGTGTAGTTTAACTCTTGTTTTTTTTTTTACGCGTGCGATTTTACGTTTCACGTTTTGCGCTTGTCGCTTAGCTTTTCTCAGTTTGCTGTGTGGGCAGCACAGCAGCAACAGCAACAGCGACACGACGCAACGACGACGACAACAGCGACGACGACAACGATAGCAGCGACGACGACGACAGCAACAACAAACAGACACGACCAGCAGTGCGGAGCGTAAACGAAAAACTGATTGCGGCGAATTTCGTACCGCCAATTTGAACTGTTATTGTGCTGCCTTTCTGCCTATGTTAAGTGTGCTGCGGCGAATTTAAAGCAGCAGCTGAGAGCGTCGAACCACAACCAGCTGAGAGAGAGCGCCACAAATGTAGGCAGCAGCCAGCAGCTGAGTGGGCTGTGTACGTACGTGTGTTGAGCGTGGAGTGGAACGTAGGCAGATGCCTGCCTTTCTTGTGGCATGTGGATGCCAGACTCATACACAGTGGTTAGCTATGTGTGCGTGTGTGCTTTGAGCCGCGCTCTCCCACTTATACTCTCTGGCGGACTCGCTCAAATGCCGGCTACAAAAAAAGAACTGAGAGACGGAAGTGACGTGCCGTCGTCTCCAATGCTGCTGCCGCCACCCGCGCACCCACAAACCTTCCTCTCAAACCCAACTAGGTACAAAATAGTATATAAGAAATACTGAGTAAGGGGATTTACACGATGCCGCAACTTCACGATGGTTATTAAAGTTATTTTTTAATTTTGGATTAGTTTAATTTTACTTTAATTTAATTTAATTTAATTTATTAATATATTTTGTTAAATAAATAAGAGTAGGGCTGAATATTGAAATGTATTTTCAATTTCACGCCCATAAAAGTTTGCCCCCAACTATAAACTTCATTTCGAATTTATTTCATCGTGTAAATTTAACTTAACAGTTTTGATCAGCGTGTTGGTGTGGTACGCATGTTGTTTGAAATGTTAAATCTTTTATTAATTAACAGACACTAAGACTGTAAAAGTAAGACACATTTTTGGTACAAAAGCTAAGCTAATGCTTCAATAGAGCAAGCTTTTTTAAACTGACTCTCGCTGTTGAGCGAAGTTCAATGAACTAGATAAAGACATCTGCTCAAACATACATTTGTTTGTGCCGATCGGTTACTGTTCTATGCATGTTAATATGTCGGTATGTATGCAAATATGTGTCTGTATATCTATTGCCCATTAAGCAAATTATGTTAAATACGCCGCAAAACTCACGCCCAAAGAGCAGACAGCGTTCTCTACTTCACTTTCAATTTCTTGTACAGGGAGTTAGAGCGAGACAGCAAATGGCTTGGAAGTTCCAACTTGGAACGAAACCAGACGCATACGCACACTCATACATATGCACACACACGCACTTCCAGTTAATTAAAAGTATTTATGACACTGTAAGAAAAAAAAAATGTGTGTGTATTTCTTAAGTACAAAAGTCCACAAGGATCGTGGGAAGTTCCAAGCGAAGCGCAGACGCCGGCGACGATCGCAAAACGAGCTCAAAAATATCTATGAGTAAAAATGAAAAAAAAAAGAAAGAAAGAGAAAAAACACACACACAGGGGCAGAAAAGAAAACGATTTCTTCACCCAAAGGGTGAAACTCTCTGTGAAAAGAAAAAAAGAAAAAAAAACACATGAGACACGTTGTCTTCTCAGCCAGAAACTCAGCATCATCTCAGACATATCAAAAAAAAAATAAAAAAAAAATTAAAGGATAACAGCGCGCCGTCTTGAAGTCCTTTTAACGCTCGCTGAGGGGTCATGAGAAGAAGCAACAACCCAAAAAAAAGGTTGACAAAAAATGTAATTATCCAAAAAAAAAATAAAAAATGAAAAAACGTTAATAGAAATTGGAAACTGGAAAGCAGATTAAATGACGTTTTGTGAAAAGGTTTGGAATAAAAGCAGACAATTTGGTTACCCACTAAAAATAAAATTAAAATGAATTTCTCAAAAAATGTAGTTTTAAAATTTTAACTAAATAGTTTAAAAACAATATTAAAAAGTTTAAATTTAATCTGTATTCTTCACATGAAAATAACTTTTATTTCGGTCCCATGAACTAAAAAAAATAAATAAAGCTCTGATTTTCTAGACTAGACTCGAGGCTTTCATAAAGCTGATATGCACCAACTGTGTAGTATTCTACAGGGCATCACAAGTATTTGACAAGCCAGACGAAATGTGCCGGCAGCACAAAAGTAACTAAAGCGGAATAAGCAGAAGAAGTAGAAGTAGAAGGAAGATGATGATGATCATCATCATCATCATAATCAACAGCGTCATTGCACAGCAACCCCTTTTTTAGTGGGGTGCAAAAACTCTTTTACAGGCTTGGCCTCTGCTATTGCCGCAGCCTCTGTCGCTGTCGCTGCCTCTGTGTCGCTGCATCCCCAAGTCGTGCATATGGAAATGGACATGGGAAATGAATGAGAGCTGACGCAGACGGCGACGACTACGACGTCGACGTCGCCCGGCACAGACAGGCGGCCGCAGAATGCAATCAACTTGAAAACTACTTGAGAGAATCTGAGCGACGGCGATATTCAAATTTGAAAATAAAAGTGAAACAAAAACACGCTGCAAAACAGAAAAGAAAAGAATAAAATAAAATACAACAAAAAACGCATTGAGAAAAGCCGCCGCCGCCGCCGCTGTCGACGTTGACGTTGACGTCGCTGCATGTTTGACAGAATGTCAGTCATAAATGTTGATTGTGTTGTTGTTGCTGTAGTTTTTGTTTTTTTGCTTCGCACTTTGGTTAGGGTGGCTCAAGAGGACGCCAGCCTTTAAGGCGTGCGTGAGAGCGTAAATGCATGTGTGTGAGTGTGTGTGATTGTGTGTGTGTGTGTGTGTCTACTTCCGACCGAAGCGAAGCAAAGTAAAGCAAAAGCAAAGACTTGACGCAACATTTATTGAATTTGCCTACAGAGACGCTGACGCTGACGTCGAGGCGAGCAGCGAATTGAAGTTGAGAAAACTGCGTCAAGCAGTTACTTTCGGAAGTTCGCCTTTGCCATTTGCCCCCCTTCTATTACATGCTCCGTGGGTCTCGCTCTATCCCCCTACAATTTCACACTAATTGCAAATTAATTTGATTTGAATGTTAATTATTTTTACAGACATCGCTCTGTTAAAAGGGCAGCGCCGCTTTACAGTGGTTAGAGGTACTCATAACAGCAGCGAGATGATTTAGAATTGGAAAATTAAATTAAGTCACAGTTCTTGCAAATTGGAGTGATAGGATAGTCGCTCACTAAAAAATGAAAACTTTTTCTAAGAGCTGGCCAGAAATTATTAAGATTGGTCTACTATAAAAAATATCTATAGCTCCCATAAGAACTACTGGTCCAAAACTTGTTGTATGAAAAACCTATTTGTTTTTAAAGATATTATTGAATTATTATTGTTTTTCGAAGTAGACCACTATTACTGCCTAGGAACAATCCTTCTAAAATTGTTGTTTTCTTACGATATCTTTATAAGTGCTTGTCAAAAGTGTTGCATAAATTTGCTAAGAAATATGTTATTCATTAAAGGACATATCTCAAACTTTAAGTTTTGTATAAAAAACTTTAAATTTATCAAAATATCTCGTCAAAATTAGAAGTGTGTAGAAGTTAAAGTATCTTTTAATAATGCTCACAAGAAAATATCATAATTAGACCAATATATCATAGAGCTGGAAAATTAAGTAGGAAAAAAGACTCTTCTTTTTCTTTTCTAGATATCTTACCAAACCCTTTAGCTTGAAAGTTTATAATGTTTACTACATTGCATCAAATTGGATTAGTTTATCACAGAGAGGGAGATTCCATTCAGAGTAGCCCCACTGTATTTGCTGTTAGAATTAAAGGGCCCTATAAATGTTAGCAGTATGTTGTCCGGGTTGTATACATCTACATATTTCTATGAGCTCACTGCATTCATCTAGTTGATTTTAATGTGTTTTTAGGGGCGTGGGCCTATCATGTGCAACTTAAATAACATATAGCCGTCGTATGTATAAAAAGGTTACTGATGCGACTCGCAACCCAAATGGGGTTACGAGTTATTCGTATAATGAGCCCGAACGGGTCTAACGAGCGGTCGACCTTAAATACAATCATGCTGCATGCCCGCACATAAACTGAAGAGCTGAAGAGTGTAGGGTACAGAGTACCGAGTACCGAGTACCGACTACACCGACCTGTCCGCCCTTGCTGCCCCACACAAAAATGAAGAACAAGAAAAAAGGGTATTTTCCGAACCACCGAAGCTTTAAATACACTTGAAAATGTTTTTCAATTCATACTCATAATTATTTTTAGACTGTTTCGTATTCATTTTTTCACCGAATATAGTCCTATAAAAGTGAAGATGTCTGAAAAGCAAAAATAAAGTAAGATTTTTCCTCAATTTTGGAGCTATCGGTGTAAAGTTTAATCCTTTATAATAGCTGGGGAAATTGAACTGGTTCTTTCTTTAACAGGACTCATGCAGATTCTATAAATATTTTATTTAACCTAATTTAGAAATGGAAAGGACTTTATATAATACAAACAGACATCTGTTCGGGCTTAACAAAGCTTTAGATTCGAATAAGCCATCTACAATGTGTTACATATTTCATAATACACTCCGATAGAGTATATAAAAGTAATACTCATGTAGTCTGAGTCGTAGGTAGGCTCTATATGGTTAGACAAGCAGCCAACACACAAGCAACTGACTTGACTTGGTTTGGTTTCAGGTCTCTACTGGAACTGAACTGAACTGAACTGAAACTGCGGCTGAAACTTCCATTTCCAACTGGCTACAAAAGATTTCAGCTCACGTTCAATGAACTTTGCTGTAAGCCATAAAACGCGAGAAATACCCCCTCTAAAAACAAGAACAACAACCAAAAATTAAGTAAAGTAACAACAATCAGTAAACGCTTATTATTCTTTAATTATTCGTCTCAAAAAAAAAAAGTGCTAAGAAATTAAACAAGCGTGTTAGAACACTTTGAGAATTATCTAGCTAATAATCCGAGACAAGGAAATACCCTGTGGACAGCCTACAAAAAACTTTCTCTTCTTAATACAAACTTTACGAAATATTTGAACCTTTTATATTAAAAGTATAAAAATCAGAACACTCATTAGACTTAATAAATTGGCTTAAACGAGGTACAACTGGCACATATTATATGAGATCAAGTTTCGTTAATGTGCTGTAACAAAGCTTTCCTAAACTTAGTTATACCCCATTCCCTCACAGGGTATAAGCAACGTGTGATGAAGGCTGAATTCAGCGAGTAAAAACTAACGAGTATCTTTTAACTGTTGTTTACTTACGCGTCGTTGCTGGCATTGAATTCAGTTGAAATTTTGTAAGGTAATCCAAATGTTGTTTCTTCTTTTTTATTATTTTAATTTTTTTAATTTGGTAATGAATTGAAATGGCTTTTGTTTGATTTATGATATGTTAAATTTGTTATAATAATTTTTGAGTGATTTCAAGGCTCTTTTTGTATTATATTTAGTTAATAAATAAGTTATAGAAATGATTGTTTTTTTTTTGGTACAGTTAATAAATATTATAAATTTAGAACAAGTTAAAAGTAAACACTTAGCACATATGAGATAACAGTAGAAGAGTTAAAAGCGTGTGAAATAACGAATAGAAATATAATAATAATTTAAATAATTTTAATATATTAAAAAACGTATTGCATATGTGATATTTTTGGAAAAACTAAAGTAAAGTTTAATTAATTTTAGCACTGAGTTTTTGACATATTTATTATGTTTAGATTTCGTCAGATTTTGAACATTTGCTTATGGTTTCATTAATTTTTTTTTAGGGTTTATAAGTTTATTTTTGTATTATATTATTTTAGCCGCTGTAGTAACTTAATCCTTGAAGTGTATACAGACTGCATTGGTTGGCTTTATTTTCCAGACATTTTTATGAGTTATTCTTTAATTTTTTTCATTTTGTTTAATTTTTTTTCAACAAATTGTTGCAACAATAATAAATTTGGTTTGTCACTCAAAAACTGGAACATAAACAAACGGAAATAAACGGAGAAAACGTCATGATTAACAACAACAATTTGTATATAAACAACACCGAGAGGTTCGGTTCGGTTCGATCTGGCTGCCGCCTCTTCTGGAGAGAATTCACTTCCACTTTCTGCAGCGTTCGTTTTGTAAATGTTGCGTAGTTCTGGACGCAGACTGAGCTCAAGGCATAACAGCAGAGACGCAGCAACAAACAGCAGAGGAAGAGGAAGAGCCAACGAAAAACAGGAATGCAATTGCAGAACAACAACAATATTGATCACAGAGCGGACTAGTGTGAGAGAGAGAGAGAGAGAGAGAGAGAGCGAGAGCGTAACAGAGTAACGGAGCGTACAACAGGAATGCAACAGCAGCAAAAAAAAAATAATAAGGGAGGATAATGCAGCGATCATGCTTGATCTCTCTCTGGCACACACACTCGACTTTTATTTGCTTACTCATTCGCTCATTCACGAGCTGCTTGTGGCCCACCCAACACAGGGTTGTATGCAGTGTTGTCAAATCTATCGATTAACCAAATTTAGCCAAAAATTTATTAGCAAATTAGATAGAAAACTATCAAAAAAGAAAACATTTGTAAAACTTAACCAAAAATGTATAAAAAAAAATAAGAATTTTCCTATTTTCCCACTCGAATCTACAAAATGATTAAATTAGATGGAATTGTTTAAAATTTGTTTTGAAACATTGGAATTTAATTATTCATTTATGAAAAATATGCAGTCCCGAATTTTAATAATTTGCAAGCCAAAATTCGACTAAATGGTAATTCTGGATACTTGATTAAAAGTTTATTGTCAAACCAAATTAAACTGATTTAAAAAATATAAAATTAATCTGTGAAAAATAATCAGATTTATAGCACCTTAAGTTGTTAATATCCCTACACTTTTCCACTTCTAAAAGTAGCTAAATTTGGCGTGAAATTTTTCAAGTTACCAACTCTATACAGAAATAATTATAGATTAAGTAAAACTGACAAAAAAATAATTAAGAAAATTTATGAAAAATATTCAGATGACCAGGCAACTCTGCTTATTATTTAAGCGTTTTTTTTTTCGTCTTTGCTTCAAAAAAGAAAAGCAAAAACCAAAGCTTTAAGCGCTGTCTGGAAGAAAGGTGTCTCTTCTCTGGGAACTCTTCGTCCGAGAACGACAGGTGCTAAATGGCCTGGAGACCAACTAGTTCTTCATCTAGGCAGTCAGTCATTGAACCCAGTAGAACAATTAACACCCAGAAGCACTAACAGCAGCTGAATATCCAGACATGACTTCCAGACAGGCAGACAGACAGACAGACCGACCGACAGAAAAGCGGAAATCAAAAAACCAATCGGACAATAATAACAGAGCGCAGGATGCAAAAGTCTGAGTGAAATTACAGGCTAAAAAGCGCACGAAAATCCAAATAATCCATAAGCAATTTTGTACTCGGACGCGCTGAAAAATTAATCAGCT
This sequence comes from Drosophila repletoides, assembly GCA_018150835.1. Lineage (NCBI taxonomy): Eukaryota > Metazoa > Arthropoda > Insecta > Diptera > Drosophilidae > Drosophila > Drosophila repletoides. The sequence continues at coordinate 2,318,441 of JAECWQ010000202.1, forward strand.
CAAGGGAAAATAAGCGAAAAATAAGTCGAAAAATGCAAAATTCAAACGGATATCAAACAGGAGATGAATTGCCGCCCCATACACACTTACATATACATATACATATACATATACATATATATTTAAACTTGAGAACTGTACCCCAAAGGAACGCTTGTATATCCTGTGTACAGACTGCAGCGCGCAGTTGCATGCTAGGCCCGAAGTTCGATGAGGTTTGAAAAGGACCCTTCCTTCATTTGGAACTCGAACATACAACAGTCAACTAACTGACTGACGTATTACTCCTCGTACTGCCGAGTAATTCCCTGTTCGAAAATATCAACAAGAATAGTTTGCAGCTGTCGTTTGTTATTGCTCTTTAAACATCGTAGTCGTAGCACATGCCAAAATGGGGCAGGGGAGAGAGTACGTAGAAAAATAAGAAATAAAAATTAAGAAGAAGACTTGAAATTTCTGTTCTGCTCTCTTCTGTTACAGTTTTTGAGGTTCGTTGGACTCTTCCCAGTGGAGTGTTTGACTGATAAGAAAATTTCCGTTAAAGTTTAGATCGTTTGTTTGTATGATAAGTGGTGAGAAATTATTACGACTCACAGAGCAACGTATTTTTCCATATAATTCCAACCATCCGAACGGACATTCTTTCCCCCATCTGGATAGAGAACAGTATTCTTCTTCCTACGTAGGAACTCTACCAATCACTATCGTGATTGATAGTACTCATATCACGATATTGTTATGAATAACGAAACTATACATTTATTTTTCTCCATAAAAACTTGTGAAATTTTACTTGGATTGATATCTCACATGGGAATAATTTAAGTCATTCGTTTCAAATTCAGTTGTAACGTATATATATTTTTATATAGCCCGACTAATTGATTATGATCAACAGTTTAGTGTTTACTTCAATAGCTTTATAAGGTGGCTCTGGGCCCAACTGGACACAGCAACTAAGCCAAGTTAATGTCTGCCCTGTGTGCGCCTAAGGCTGGAATCGGGTGCTCATTAAATCTCTCTGACTACCTGGTCGAAATGCTCGATGGTCGATGCCTTTGCCTTTGCCTTTGGCCTGGCTTACCGGTTTTCAAATTTGGGATATGCGCTCACGTTTTTCTTTATTTTTTTTTCAGCTATTTTAAGTAACAATAACGACAGAGACAGAGAGAGGTAGAAAAAGAGAGGTAACTACAAAAGCTGTGCCGGGACAGGCCACAAAAACAAGAAGAACCTTCGAAAAATAAACAGCAAGAAGCAGAGGGCAGAGGCAAGTACGAGAAGTACATTCATAAGATATTATACGAGTACGAACACAGGGCTCCGAGAGGTTCAGCTACAGAGCAACAGATACACAGAAAAAAACAATCGAGTATTCCCGAATTCTTCAGTTTAGCATACAATTTTTGGTCTTAGCAGGGTAAGATGGAGTACACTTATTTTCAACCGAAAAAGGATTTGTTTCACGACTAGAAATGGCCTTGGTTATGGTAACAAAATTATATACTCAAGCAACACCGATTTTTTTTGCTGTGTACAGCTTCAGGTTTGAGGTTCAGGTTCAGGCCCATAGGTAGAGCAACTCGTCTGCCTAAACTACTACTACTACAACTCCTCCTCCTCCTCCCTCAGCTCATCTTTTGGCCTGTTCGCGCAGCGTTCGTTGCGCTTTTGTTTTTCCATTCACGAAATTCCTGGAAATTTGTAGATCAGTAAATCTCAGCGCTGCTCATCTTCTTCGTGCTGCTGTTACGTCTCTCTGTATTTCCTATGAAAGGACAACAGTCAGGACACTTTGGAAGCTGCAATTAGCTTTAACTAAAGCTCTCCAAAAGCTCAATTTGAGCGTGGGAGCTTCCGAGCGGATGTTGTGTGTGTGTGTGTGCTAGGATCCTCAGCTAAATGAGAGATAAGAGGAGACAGCAGATGTTCCACAAATAAAAAAAAACTAATGTCTGAGAAGAAAAATGAAAAGTGGAAAAAGAAGTTGGAAATAAAGTTGAGCGCACCTGGACATCATCTTGCGTCTTGCGCAAAACTGAGGCTAGGAAAAAGGAAAAGGAACAGGAGCAACAGCAGCAGCAGCAGAAGCACCCTTAAAAAGGAAAAACCAAAAAACGCAGCCAGCACCCCTCCAATTGTGCCTGGAGTGTTGCTTGCTCTGCTTATGCTGCTTCTTGCTGCTTGTTGGTAGCCCACGATGAAGGCACTTCAGACGGTCTGTCCTCAGTTGTGTTCCTATCGAGAAAAGTGGAACGAACTCAGCTGCATAGTGAGGACACCACACAGAAATCCACAAATGTCGCTAGCTTCGAGGCCCCGCTATAGTAAGGTAATTTCTATACCCTCTATCCATACAGTTGTTAAGAAGGGGCATACCACTTCCTAGCACTTTTCATTACAAGAATTTAATTCAAGACTGCGGCTGATGGGTTCCAGCCTGTTCATTAGAATCTAATGTTAAACAAAGAATTTAGATTACTTCACACTTCTGTACAGGGTAACTGCTAGTCGAGCATGCTTATTCATATGAGAGGTATTATGTTGTTGTTTTTGTTGCCCCGCTTATAATTGTTGCAAAAATGCAACAGCAGCTACGTTTTAGGGGTGCAACGGGATGTGGCCCGCCAGGGATATCTATCTCTCACTCTCTCTCTCTCTCTTTCTTTCTCCTTCTACCTCTCCCACTCTGTCTATCTCCCTTTGTTCTAGTGTTAGAATTGGGCTACTGTTATTTGTTGTTGTAGTTGTTGCTGTTGTGCGTTGGGTTTCCTGAAATTCAACAGGAAGTGGAAGTGGTTTTTTTTCGCTCAAATTGTAATGGGAACGACAACGCGACCGTTGATGAAGTGGAGCGCGCTTTACAGTGGAACACAGTGGGGTTACCACAAGAACTAAAAAAACTAAAAAAGAAACTAGATTAGGTCGAAAGTACCCCTTTTCAATCATAAAATAAAGTACATAATAGAACTTAATAGAAGACTCATAAAAAGATAGACTTAAAAAGGGCAATGTAATAAAAAAGTAATATACCAATTTTTTTTCTTCTCATTTCTGAATCCACAGAGCAACAGAATCTTCTTATTTTAAGTGTAGAAGTTGAATGAGTCAAATTGAATGGAACTAATTGGACTCATAGTTTTAAACCTAAAAATTTTTATTTTATAATAGTTGTTCTGGATTAAATGAGGGTTTATTACATTCATTTAAGGAATCAGCTGTGGAAATATCGAAATTGATCGGTACGAATTCAATAATCAAATATATCGATATTTCGTGGATATAATCCCAACGTTTTCTGAGTCTTTTTTGTTTGTTTGTCGAACACTAAAGAATTATCGCTGCCTTTGACCCTTTTTATTTTTCTAAAATATACGACAATTTGGTTGATAAATGGAACAGAGCGCTCTTACTCGCTCCACTGTGCTGCAGCTAGGCCCAAGCACATGTAGAGGGCCCAAAGTCCAATGCAGGCATTGACATGTGCCAAATGACGTCGGCCCCTTCGGCAAGGGTGACCGATGACTGAGCTAATAATTAAAGTAAAGTAAAGTAAAGTATGTAGAGTAGAGTAGAATAAAGCAACCCCTAAGCGGGGGTTACGAATGTACCAAAATAGGGTGAGCAGTTTTATTTTTTTTTTGCGCAAAAGCGGGCGACGAATTGTAAAAAAAAACGCATTGTAAATTAGAGCAGACTGGCAAGGGGCAGGCGGCAGACAGAGGGGACAGGGGCAGTGATCACAAAGAGGGTTGCTCCTGTTGTTGCTATTACAACTAATCATTTGTTGAGCTGCTGTTCAGGAATGCTGAAATTAAGAAAACAGCTGGCGTTTCTTATAGCAATATCCTAGATATCCTTCCTTGTCGCGCGTGTCAAGAAAAACGCAATGCAAAGAAAACTGCGAAAACCATACAGATTAAATACAGGGCGAGGGGAACATTTCTCAACGTGATAGATAAGGTGATATTTAGTACGCCCCGAGTCTGATTTCGAATCCCGAATCCGAATCCGAACCCGGAAACATGATGCAATGTGCAATTACATGCGTGAGATTCAAATCGCAAAAACTCAAAAAACGGAGCAGAGCAAAGCGGGTTCTCTCTGGGATTTGGGTTCGTTAGCCCCCGGAATACCCGGTACCTGGCCTGGAAAAGCGTTAAGCCTTTAGCCCGACACGCGAGCGTGTGTGAAAATCAGCCGAGCATAGCAAATCCCGTGCAGAGGTGCGCCCCTTTTTTTTTTTTGCTCGTGGGATTAATTAGCATTTGGTTTAGGAAATCTTAAATTTGGGTCACCCTACCGAATGTAGTCCATACATAATTTATGTAGTTTCGTTGGGATATACGGCGGTATGTCAAGTGAATGTCAAAGCAAATTACTATGGAAACATTTACAAATGTTCAAATTGATTTGTAAACTCAAATTTCAAATGCTGATGGTATTTAAATATAGGATAAACCAGTTTTTATACCCTCTAAAATAAAATCGTTTAAATAGGGACAGCAGCAGACTTTTGCGAGTCTATAAAGCATATCTAAGCATTTATCTGCCTAAAAGTACTTCGACAAACTTGGGCAATATCAAAATTATAGTTACCTAATTTGGTATGACGCTAGCTTAAGTAGTCTACCATGCCCATTTATAACCCATAGATGCTAAAAATTTGATATACAAACAATATTAAATGTTACTGAACTCTCCTCAAAGTTTCAAAGCGATCGTTTTACAGGGTATCTAACAGCGTTCCCTTTCTCTTTTTCCTGTTTTACTTGGCTTTGCCGTGTGACATTTGCTATGCAAACAACAAATTCCTTGCCTGGTCCTGGTCCTGGCCATTTGTGGACTGACAAGTTATCTTTGATGTGCTCCGAGTTCATTTGTCTGGGATCTAAGCTGCCCTGATATTATTTATTTTTGTATTTGTATCTGTAGTTGTAGTTGTAGTTCTAGTTGTTGCAGCAGTCCCTCTCAACTTGTCCATGGTTCAGTGGACTGTCAAGCGGCTGTCGAAGGGTGAATAACACCTCGAGCCAAAGGTAATGCCCAGAGAAACCAGTACCCAGTACCAGAATTTATGTAAGTCAGCAAAAAGACAAAAAAAAAAGCAGCAGTTGCTCGAAGTTCAAACTCATCTACATATCATATTATTGTTTACTTAAGTGGTTTTCCAGTTAACAGCTAATTTTATCAGCTTGACATTGATCGTAGGGCATGAAAATCTTTTGTTTATTTAGGCAAAACTTACCAACAACTTAATAAATAAGAGCAAGCGATCTGTAAAGCAAATAAGAAAAGAAATATCATTAGTATTTAAGCTTTAGATTATTATAAAAAAAGGCTAGATAAAGAGTCTTAAAGCCGCAGATACAGCAGCGTGTTCCGTCTTAAAATAAAATATATTTTTGGAACTATTTTCGAAAGTTCTATCCCTTTATTAGAGAAGTTTTGTCAAGTAAGCCTGCATTTTATAAAAGCTTTATAATACCTTTATTTTCATCTGGAATTCTACTTGAATTTGTCGAGTTATTTTAGATTTCTAGTACAAATAGCTCGTTAGACTTAAGATCACTTCAGAACTTCATTGAAATTCAAGTGCTGCCTGAATTTTGCCTCAGGCTGGATAATTTTTTTTTTGTAGCCTAAATCAACAATTCTCAGTCGCAGGATTTAGAGCAAATACAGAAAAAGACGAAAAAAAACCAACCCAACAAAGTTGTCAAATCAAAGAAATGCGAAAAGGCGTAGCTGAGGCTGAGGCTGAGGATAGAGCTTGCTTGCTTGGGTTTGGGGTCCAGCAAAATGTTTGGTGTTAAAAATATGAGAAGCATTTATAATTTTTTTTATATTTTTTACTAAGGCTTAGAAGAGAAACTGAAGCCTGGCTCGGGCACGGTTGGCTCCAAGCCAAGTTGCAAGCCTGTTGGGTATTTTAAAAACGCCAGCGATTTATGCGTCTGTCAAGAGCCCCGCATCGAAACCTGATTTGATGACGGCGCAAGAGTTTAAAGGGCTCTCGCGTAGGTAGTCCACAACACAGTCCAAGAAGACTCGGAGACGACGCTGTGTGAAGTCGCCAGACTTTACTGGAAATTCCTGGCAATAGAAGGAGCAGGAGGAGGAGACAGCAGCAGTCGAGAGTCGACAGTCGGGAGAGTAGTAGTAGTCTATAGTCGTCGTAGTCGTCGTAGTCGTCTGTGTTTTGCAGCATTCCAGCAAGAGTCAACTCGATGACTGCCACATGTTGCACACACTGTGAGAATGAATTTAATTAAAGAAAATTTTCAACATTTGCAAATCCATGAAAGACCAATGCAGCGCCAGTCAACAACAACCAACAAAACATACACAACTAGTTCAAAGTCTAGCGCTGCACAGTGATTCGCATGCCACATATAATCGTCGATTCGATTATGAAATTATGCGGCGCGTGAGTAGACAATAAAATTGGCATTAACTTGGTTACCTCTCTTCAAGCAATAGTCTCGTAATTGTCCATGTAATTGATGGCTATTCATTTCCAGACAAGCAAAAAAAAACTAAATAATCATCCTGAGTGCTTTTAATGAGCAGGGAAAGTTGATGGACAAGTACTTTTGTAATCAGCGAATTTTCTTCGTTTAATTGACCAAAAATTAGCTGGTAGAGTATATTGTAGAGTAGCCTAAAGGCACGAGTATAGATTGTAATTATAAAGCCTTTTAAGATTCATTAATTTGATTAAGAGAAGTTTTAAGGCTTTTTAAAAAGCCCTTCTTCAGCTTGACTTGTGTTTTTTAAATATTATTTCTTAAAATTCAGTTTAAAGCACAAGAATAGTGAAGATTTATTATTTAATCTGTTAGGGTTTCTGGCCTTCTGACTATCTTCTCTATAAAATGCTTTTCTACCTCCATTATTATTATTAATGAAGTCTCACTTCAGAGATTCAGAAGAGGGAGACATTCCTGGGAGCCTATTCTGTGCAGCTCATTAGCCGCTACTCCATTCCTGGCCATATCATTAGGGTCTTCTCATAAGCGATATGAGACTAGCGAAAATATTCGGAAAGGGCGGAATAATTCTTAAAAAATACGAAGGAAGGATATATCTTTTATAGAATTTTTTTTTTTAAATTTTGCAAGCTTTTTTTGCTTGGAGTTTTGTTTCTTAATCTGTTGACAAATAAGTGAGAAATTAGTGTTCTTTTTGGTTAGAAGAAAACCAGAGTTTTGATGCATTATTTTTCTGTAATAAAAGCTTACAGCTATTTGAAAAGGTGAAAACATTCCGGATTGATTTATGTGCGGAAGGTCGGGACGTGATGAAACATGATTCAATTGAGTTATGGAAGAGGCTTTTTTTGCTTTTTTCATCACTTGAGTAGTTAAATTAAATCACTGTGCAACGTTTCTGGAATCAGCCGACAATGCCAATTAAATCACATTTCAGTGGCACATTAAAATGCAATAAATATATACAAATGCATATGTATATATCTATGTGTATTAAGTGTGTGTGTGAGAGGAGCGGCTGCCATTGGAGCGTTAAAAATATTTCATGCCCGGCTCAATGCAGACGTATTTTGCCTCCTCCACCTTTGGTTACACTATCCCCTCGCAGCCACCGCCACCGCCACCCGCCCGGAATAGTTGTTGTCCTTTTGCGCATGCTCCGAAAAACTACGCGTAGATGTGGAAATGTCCGATAAGCAGCGTGTATTACCAGAGAGAGCGAGAGAGAGAGAGAGACAACCAATGGGAGCCAGGCAGCAGCTCTATGGCTTCCCAAAAAAATAAAACCCAAAGTTGGGTTGGGTCTCTTCCGCTGGTCTCTGGGTAATAGGGATAGTACGCGAATATATGTACGTATAGTTGGTTTTATACCACGTACTACGCGTCGCATATTTACCGCTCTCATTGCATTTTCAGCATAATTTGGCGTAATTTCAGTACAGCGGCATCTGACATTGTTTCGACTCCGTCCCCTTCTCATCGCGCTCCCTCTCCTTGTGTGGTGTCCACTTGCAACATTTTTCCACAGTTCAAGCGAGTTGCCATTGCCATTCGCTTTGGAGAGGAGAACGAGAGGGAGCGCGTGAAACGCGTGAAGCTCGTGATATCGAGCTGGCCACGAATTATGCTGTGGAATATTGAACAGTCTCAAGGTTGTCCTTGTCCTTATACCAGTACGAGTAGAGTAAGAGTACTCGTATTCCTTCCCATTCTTCTCCACATAATACTCCGCCAACTCCTCCCCAAAGCACCAGCTGCGTGACTGGTAGAGCGACGGCTTTTGTTTTAAGTCTCGGCCACTTTCGCAGCTAACATAAGCTCCACTAGAAGATACTCTGTAAGCCATCTCTTAGTATGCGATAATCTTTCAAAATATTTAGGTTCGGTTTTTCAAAATGTATTTTAATAACATTTTTGCCTTTGTAATGCCGGAAAGGTAATAAATTTGGTATGTCTAGCTCTTATAATCTCGAAAATCGATACAGATCTTGATGCTGAACAAGAATGTATATCATTTTTCTGCACGGGTACACACATTGTATATTCTCTCGTAAACCTATTTTACAGAGTATTATAACAAGAATGTGGCAAGTGTAGGTGAGACAAATGGCTTAAGTATCTGTCGAGTTAAGTCGCGACACATGTAAAACGATGCGGGCAGAAAGCTTCCGATTATGCTCTGAAAATCCGTGTGACTATATATGATAATCTGGCAGTTATTTCATCTCAGTGTAGTATTAATTTCCACATTCCTCCAGAAGTTTAATATTTAATGTCCATATCAGCTGTTTTTTTTTTTTATTAACTCATCTCTGTTTTTCCTATCTTCTCTTTCAGTACTCCAAAGTCTTTTGATATCTATCTCTTTCAGTACTCAAAAGTCTTTTGATATCTAAAGTTCCCATTCTTTTATAATTAACAAGTTTATCATTCACTAATTAAAAAGTTTCCCTTTTATGACTTTCTCTTTCGTCCCAGAAGATTCCTTATCAGTTGTTAGTACAAGAATGTGCTTTCTTTAAAGTATCAATAATTTCTCCCTAGTTTTACCCCTTCAGATGGTAAGCACCTGTTGTCGTCCTTCCCTCGGTCTTAACAAAAGCAGATCTTATGATCAACTTTCCAGCTTAACTATGGCTCGCGTCCTGACCACCAACTCTGTATCCAGTTGCACAGGGGGAAGTACAAAAGTACAGAGAACAAAAAAAAAAAGCCAACTCGAAACCGCAAATGAAATATTTCAGGCATTGCAAATGAAATAAATGAAGTTAAGCCAATTTGAGGTTAAGCTCCAAAGAAGGAATTCATTATTTTTGCACAACAGCAACAGTCAGAAGAAGAAGAAGAAGAAGAAGAAGCAGTAGGAGGAGAAAGAGAGGAGGGAAAGCTGAGTACAAAGAGAACGCGCGTGTGTTGCGTGTCCTGGGCCTGAAAATGGAATTTGCGAAAACCACAGAAATGCGACAAATGCAACAATAGTGGGCTATAAGTATAAAGAAAAATAAAAGAAGGAAACAGCTAAAGAAACCGCAATAAACTTGTGAAACAGATAAGATGCAATAATGCAAAAAAAGCAGATAAGAGAAAACACAAGAAACGTAGAGCAATCGCGCGGCAAGCGAATTGCGTGGGAAGTCTCTATTTCGGGGGAATTATCTAATAATTATATATGAATATGAGTATACTTATGTATATATTTCTATGTATGTATGTATGTATGTATGTATGTATATGCCTATATAATCTAGCAAAAAGTTCACTCGACAAAAGCTCGTAGACACCCGACAGCGTTGCAGTCGACGTCAACGTCAACGTCGCCGTCGTCGGGCAACTCCAAAAGGGCCACCAAAACGTAAACAACAACCAATAAGGCAAAAGAAAGAAGAAGCAACCAAGTAGGAACGGCAGGAGCAGGAGAAGCAGAGGAACGAGAAGGATAAGGAGAAGAAGTAGCACAAGCAGGGAATGCAGCCGACGGCGGCGGCTACATAAAAAAATAACAAGATAGAACTGGCCGTCTTCGCCACGCCGCAGATGTAAATACCCTTGATTTGATTTTAAATTTGAAACAATTTATCGGCTCGGTTAAAAGCAATTTTTTTTGTATAATTCTGATTTCCCACGTTAACCGTAAATGCTTTTTCCATAGTTTAAACTTTCATAACTTTATCAAATGTGTTTAGATATAATTTTTGGGATAATTTCATAGATTGATAAAGCAATTCAATTATTTTTATTTATTGTATTATAACAATATTTTGCGATGTTAGAATTGATTTTGGATTATGGTTTATAATTTAGGATGAGCTTTAAAGCTCTGCTCATTATGTTACAAGCTGCACGAGATAATGAAAGGAACTCTTTTTATATTGCATATAGAAAAAATTATGCGCCGCTTGCAGGAGGCAGTTGCACGTTGCTCTTCTTTTTGTTGTTTCTGCTGTAACCAAAGTGCTGCGTGAAGGCAGGGAAAGAGGAGTAGGAGTAGGAGTAGAAGCAGGAGCAGGAGCAGGCAGAGGAGTAGACTAAGATGCGTGTCTGGGTTTTTGCCTCGAGACGTCGACGACGCGACTGCAAGCGCAGAATTCAGAATTCCATTGAAATCGTTTGAAAATTGAGCCCTGCCCTGTCCTGTCCTGAGCCGAGTAGTCCAGGGTATCTGGGGGAAGCTGAGGTGGGGTAGGGCAAAGACGGGCGTCGTCTACCGACTCGTAATAAATATGCGCCGAGAGTTTTGCTTGCGGCAGGCAGCAGGAGGCAAATGCGGCAAAGGAGGCAAAGCGCAGCGACTGATGATGATTCTCAGCGCGTTGCGTTTGGTTCTGCCTGGGTCTAGTTGTTGTTCTTCTTCTATTCCTTTTTTTATATTATTATTAGTATTATTATTATTTGTTGTACAATGTGTACACACTCGTAAAATGTGTAAAAATAACAAAGCAAATGAATTCCAGTTTTCGCAATAAAGCAAAAGGCAAACGGATGCGAGTTACGATCCCTCAAAGAGCCTCGCCTCTGCAGGACCCCAAACACTGTGCAACTTTAGCAACGTGCAACGTGTCTGCTGCACCCGCATAATAAACCAGAGCGCTTATTTATGCAATAATACTGTATACACTGAGAGAAAAAAATTAATAATTAATTCTAGTTTCATGAAAAGTTTAATACAAATTTAATTTGTTAATTTATTTACTTTTACATCTGAATTTAATTAATATTTCATATTCAAATTTTTAATATTTGGATTATCGTAATTTTTTTCGATATACTTTTGTTTTTGGTTTTTTATCTCTTCTTTTTCAGTGCATGCCTACGTGTGAGTGTGCAGCTACAAAACTTTTTGTCAGGCAACGCAGACGGCGAAGAACGAAAGAGCAAGCATGGAGACAGAGAAAGAGCGAGAGCATGCAGACGCAAGCCAAAGAACGACCTCAACAGCAACCACTACAACTCTACAACTGAAACTACAACAATGTTGCCCCCACAAAATTGCAAGTGCAAAAGCAAGAATAGAGCGAGTGGGAGAGAGAGAGAGTGAAGTGTGTTCTCTTCCAGCTAGTGAGCCGGCACAAGAACAACAACAACAACAAAACATCCGGCAAGTGCCAAAGTTGAGCAAGCGCCACACACACAAACACTCTCGCTCACAAACATTGGCGGAGCAACACCAATACGCATGCAAAGTGCAGCATCGACTGCGCTGCTGCTAGCAAAGAGAGAGAGAGAGAGAGAGAGAGATGCCACGTTTTTAAAGCTCTGCTTTTGCGCTCTTCCACTCTGCGTGTGGCAGCAGCGACGTAAGCGTCAACGTCAACGTCGACGTTGGCCAACGCAGCAAAATTTCATGAATGGAATTTGTAAATTTTCTTTTCATTTGCTATTGTTGTTGTTGTTGTTCTTGCAGTTGCGCTGCTGCAGCGCTAATCATGTGCAGCGCATCGCTGGAGACACAGACGCCAAGCATGTGGGGCAGACAACCAACAACAACAACAACAACAACGGCAATAAAGTTGTTGTTGAAGCTGTCTGAAACGGGTTTTGTGGCTTTTGCATATTTGTTGCAATATTCGCTGCGCCGCAACTTCAACCCCCCTTTCCTATCCCATTTTTTAACAGCTGTGTGTGCGGGTGATTCTCTGACTATGTGTGTGTGTGTGTGTCCGTGTGTTTTTGTAGTAAATGATAAGCCCAACGCAAGGCAAAACATTTGCAGCATTGTCGTCGGCCTCTAATCAGAGGTACACAGCGAGAAATTTTCGATTTATTTAATACTGTTTTTTTTTTTAATTGCAATTGAAAGTAGGCTTAATTAAAATAAATTTCATAATTTTTTTTCTACCGCAATTGTGCCTTAATATTTTTCCGAGGTTTGGCAGCAACCAACTTAAAAGGATTTGCATGAAAAGGACTTTTAAGACTTGTTAACGAATTTTCGTTAATAAAGACATTTTGTGGCCAACGAACTAATAGATTTTTTCAAGTGTAGCGATAAAAAAAAAGAACTAATGTGATTTTAATTGTTTGCAGCCTGCACACCATTCACTACTCTCCCCACACCGCAAACTGAAACGGCCTGTGGCTAATTATGGCCTAGACAACATTTGGTCAAAGTGATTTGTGCAGCCGACTTACCAATGTTGTTGCACTAGGACAGCTGTAGAGAGTGAAATAGAAGCTAAACTTTTGTTTGCATTTGTCAATTCCTTGGAATTAGCATTAAAAAAATTTAAAAAACAAAACGAAAACAGCAAGCGCGGTTAGCTTGGGGCACAAAAACAAATACAAAAACAACAACAACAAAAAGCAGAATAATGAAGGCGACTGCAGTGCAATGGAATTTCATTACATTGCGAGACGATTCGCAATTACAAGCCGCATGGAGAGCGCCTACAAAGCAAAACAAGAAGAAGAAGAGCAGAGGCAGCGACAACAACAGCGCGGCTTTCTGGCAAATTAAATCTACACACACACCTATACGTAGATACACATATACAGACTAGAGAAGGGCGCGTGAGTGATTTTTTATTTATGGCGCCAACAATCACGATCTGAAATTTCTGTCACGCGAATTCTAGGCTTTCATTGGTTTCAAAACATTTTTTCATTATTTAACTTTTGTATGGCTATTTCAATAAAAATTCCCAATCAATTTTTCTTAACCGTATCATATTAATAATTATAAATATTTAATTTAAATAAAATTTTTTAATTTCGTGATATGTGGCTCTCGCGTTACGTGAGTTTCATGTGTCGTGATTGGAATTATTTACGTACATACGACTTCACGACATTCGTTGACACGTGCACATCTCTAACACACACACACATCTACAAGCGGTCACAAATGGGGAAACAACACAAGCTGCAAATACTCTTTAAGCGCCCCCTTTTTGCTCAATTCACAGTTAAAGCTCAACTAACCGTTATTTCTATTCAATACTCAATAGTTTTGAGCAAAGTTCGTAGCTGGTTAAAAGGAAATACACAATAAAAATGAGTAGAAAGCAAACTAGGAAAAAAAGCTGTTTGGGAATTCATACTTTGAAATAACTGCATAAAGTTTTTATTTCTAGGAACACGAAATTAATAATATAAAATTATATTTTAAAGTCTTCATGGTGCATTAAAAGTTTTACAAAACAAATACATAAATCAGGCAATAGTAGCTGGAAGGATTGCACAGGTGACGTAATTAAAGAAAAGTAAAATAATCCTTCCTCTTTCATAATAATTAATTCATTTTTAACCCTTTTCAATATTGACCTTTCGAAGGGTTTTAACTTTCAGCCTTATCTTAACATATTTTTTGTGCTTTATCCATTGTAACCTAACCTTTAGTTAGAGCAAAGAATAGAGCAACAAAAAGAAGAACAAGAACAGCCAAGCAGTAAAAATAGTCGATTGACTTTGAACTTTGCGAAGCGATGCCGCTGATGATGAGTTAAAGGATATTACCAGAGAGATTGGCATTGGCATTCGTATTGGTATTGGTATTGGTATTGGTATTGGTATTCGTTTCCCAATGCCTCACGGCCTCATATGAGATATGAGAGTGTTGTGTATGGGGTATAATCTAATCAAGCAATGCGAAACGTGTGTCGACTCAAAGACGAGGGCTATAAAACAGCAACAGAAACAGCAACAGGCCATAAATTGCCAAGGCGAACAAGTGTGGGCCAGAGCAACAGGAACAGGACACCGCAGCATGGAGATAGAGTTAGGGTCAAGACCCTATATAAAAGACTGTGTGGCATATGGTGCCTGTGCCTGTGTCTTTGTCTGTGTCTGCGTGTGCGGGTGTAAAAGCAATTTAGTGGCTATACTCTGCATTCATAAATACATGGGGCATATTATGAACATCCAGAAAACTAAAATAGTATTATATGAACCCTCTTTCTTCTATATATACTGATCCTTAGCTATAAAGACCTAGGGAATCACTCTTAATTTCTTACAGTTTAAAACTTAACACCATACCAGTCTAGAGCCAAAGAACGTGAAAAATCGTTTTCAATTCCTTGTTTTAAGCAATTAAATTTATAAAAAATTGATTAACATTAATTGATAACAAAAAAAGAGTACTAAGAAAATTAGTTTCTCTCAACTGACTAAAGGGCATCAATATAATCGATACCTTTCAATTCAACGTTAAAGTTGTTGTTATTATGCAAAATGGAACCCGATTGAGCATGTCTAAGCAGCTGTTCCGCTGGGGCTAGCGTTAAACAAAAGGTACAAATTATCAACACGAGCGATGATATCAATAATAAAAAGACTCAGGGGCAATGTATAATTATAAAACAACAACAACAGCAGCGGCAGCAGCAGCAGCAGCAACAGCAAGAAAAACGATGAAAAGTGCCGTAAAACAGCGGAAAAGGAGAAGAGAGGAGACAACAACTGTCAACAGGCGAGAGAGCATAGGTAAAAACAGCAGCTGTCTAAGGAAAAACTACAAGAAAACTGTGCCGAACTGAGCAGGTGTGTCTATAGCATAAATTATGAGCACGTACGAATCGTAGGATGTGCAGGATTATAAAAGATCAAGCCAAAAAGAAATAATAGGTTGAAAATAAAGAGAGAGAAAAGCCAAAGGTTAAATATATGTTCTCTTCCATTACACTAGGCAAAAAAGCATTTAAATTAACATTATTCTTCCAGTAACTTCTAGATTTTTCTAACTCTCTTTGAGAATACTGTTTGGGTTTTTCTCTCAGTGCACGAGTACTTGCATCCCATTCAAAGATGATGCAAAATGTTGTCCTCAATTCTTAGTTATCCTGCGGTGCAGCTGCCGACTGTTCGACTTTGCGATTTTTCTTAATTTTCTCCTTGTCTCCCATTGAAGAATGGAAAAAGAAAACTCTAGGCATCTCTCAATGAGAGATCAGCGCAGCTGCCCATTTTCTTCTGTAGATGTGGCAGATGCTGAGAAAAAGAACGCGTAACTGTCTCATAAATTGCACTCGTAATCGATTTGCACAACTTTTCCTTTCCCTTTTTCCTGGGTCGTCAGGGAGAAAGAGGGCCGCAAAAAAAATATGCTTACATAATTCCATATGCATTAGGCAATTAGAGCACTTCCGAGGAGAACTACGGATTTTCCTTTTGCTTTTTTTGCAGCTGTATAAGATTTTCCTTATTTATGTTCTTGTACTCGTACTTTACTTTAAGGCATAATCAAATCGAATCAATTTTTCTTTAATTATGCTGGGGTTGTTTCTGCGTAAACCCATACAAATGTCATAGTTATAATATTTGGGTGAGAATTATGATTATGTGGTTTTTATTCCCTATTGGGAAAGGTTTTTCGAACAAGATGGCAATCATTATTATTTATTTATTATTAAATTGAGAACATTGCTCTATAATGATGACTTTACTTCTTTATATGGGCTAAAGCAAATTAATTTTTGATCCTTTTAACGTTTTTTATAGGTTGATCAATTTAATGAAGATTTGAAAGGAATCGACTAGAACTAAAGAGATCTGGTATATTTTATAAACACAATTAAAATTTCAATTTCAATTAAAATTGTAGCATTATATCAGAGCTTTTCTTATAGAGCTATTCAGCTAAGATTTGTGATAATCAAAAAGTTTTTTAAGATTTATTTTTCGGATCTTCTCTTTTAGTTTGGCATTCTTTGAACCCAAGCTGAACTCTGCTGAACTCTAGAGAGAATTCTACAGAAGCTTATCACAAATGCCACAATGTTGCACAGCAGAGAAAGGGAGACGGGGGATTAGCCAAAACGTCAGAGACCCGCTTTATAAATCGTTTAAACATCCGCTCTACGCTTCAACACCGTTTAGGTGACACACATATAGAATAAAGTTTGAATATATGTCTGTATACGAGTATATTTACATACATACACACATACACACATACATACATATGTTCACTCATATTATTCATAACGATTAATCATTTTATCAATGAAGTGCGAAGGAGAGGAGCACTAAAAAAAATAAATAAATTTAGCAAAAGCGAAGAGATGCCGACATCAGTGTGACCCAATTGAAGGGAGTAGTGTTGTTGTAGTTGTTAATTCGCTGTTGTTCTTGTTGTTGTATGATTGCCGCTGTCAGCAGCAAAGTCAGCGTCATTTTTTACTGACGACATCACCCACAGCAGCAGCAGCAGCAGCAGCGCAGAGCAGAGCAACAACAAATAAGTTGTCATACAATGAACATGTCTGCGTCTGGCCACAGTCCTCTTAGTCCCTTTGACGTCCGTTCTTATACTCTGCACCCATTTCAAATAGGTAAAAAGGGGTATATTGATTTTTTGCACAGTTATAAGGAATAATAGGCTTTGCATTCTTAAATTGAATTCATCTGAAGTGGGAATTAGGGCTCGAATGATTTAATTATGAATAAATATCGAAATATATCATAAACCCCTTTTTCTCTCAAGTGTTAAAAAAATGTGCGTAAGGCAACTTCAGCTTCACATCTTGACCTGTATACGGAGTAGCTCTAAGTCGAGCACTCAAATACAGTCTCGGCTCTCTCTCTCTCTCTCGCTCTCTCTCGGTCTTTCAGTGTGTCTGTCACTAGCTGCAGCAGGAAATCGATGTTGTCGTCGGCAGCGTTCGCAGCAGCGCTCCAACTTTTTGCTCCAATTTGCACGCACTAAAATCAACAACAAAAAAGCGACGCTTCTGAGTGGAGTTAACTTGTATGTGTGTGTGTGTGTGTGTGTGTGGGTATGTTTGAGTGTGTTTGTGTGTGTGGGAGCAGGCACTCTGAAATTCCATATTCCACATTTCTCATGCGGCCAACGCAGCAGCGCCGCAGCCGCAGACGCAGCAGCAACAATAACAAAACAACAGCAATAGCAATAGCAACAATGATGGCGTCGTGTCGCTGCTGCTGCTTCGTGTTTTCTTCTTGTTGCTTTCGCGCATTTTAAAAATAGCCAGGCCAGCGAACAGCCAACAACAATAACAATAACAACAACAGCAACACCAAATGAACAGGCATTGCGAAGAAGCATGCAAAAGCTTACAGCAGAGCACCGCAATTTAAATACCCTTCATTTTATATACAAGGGTAGGTATCAAATTTTATTAAGAACTTTTATAAAATACAGTCAAATTTCCAATATAAAATAAAAACGAGGGACCCATAAAAGGTTATTAACTCCAGAATAAATTTAAAAAATTAGAAACAAGTCGCTTCAGAATAGATTTTAAGTATTAAAACTTTATGTATATATATTTTCAATTTGAATGAAAAATACTAAGCTTTCCTTCTAATTTTATTAAATTAAATAATTTTCCTTTATAGGGAATATAAATATATATAAATAAATAATACATTCATATTCCACTTTTACATTATGTTTCCCGAAGACAATACGAAAAGGATTGACCTGATTAAAGAAAACTTTCCATAAAAAGATGCAACTATTGCGAATTATTTTGGTAACATTTTATATAAGATATACACACAAATAAGTATAATAATGTTAAAAATAGAATTAAAGAATCTCAGAGGGCAAAATAAAAAGAAGTCGTTATACAAAAAGGACTTAAAAATTACTTAAAAAGAGCTTGCAAATATTTATAGCATACTTTTAGGGTAATGATTGGAATTTTTATAGCTTCTTGGAAAAAATATATAAAGCAGCAGCAATATTTAGGTATTAAATTACGTGTTTGGTTCAAAATTGAATCGAGTATTGGCTATGCCCAATTGTTAGGGTATGAAGCAGTACAAAGGCAACGAGGCAACCCAAAACGAGCAAAATCAACAACAAAAACATATTAATGAAATCGTTTTTAACTCGTTTCGCTTAAGTATTTTCATGCGTTTAGTACGCGGCGAGAAGGGGCGGGGCGGGGCGGTGCGAAGGGGCCCAAAAGGGAACTTCTCTCTTTCCCACTCTCTCTCTCTCTCTCTGTCTCACTCTCTTTGGCCACGGCCCGGTTATAAAAAAAAAAGTGCAACAACAAAAGCTAAATACATAAAATATATGATAAAAACAAACACGATACGATCGCCACGACGACCCAAAGTGGCGCGTCCACAATTAAAAAGTCAAAAATTAAAATCAAAATAAAATGCGAGCGTATATTTTACAGACAGGTAAAAAAAGGTATAGATATTACCTACATTAATATTATTATATGTACATACATACACATACATACATACAGACAGACAGACAGACACTTGCTCCAAGCAAATACGCCATTTGTTTGTTGTTAATTGCCACATTTGGAGATTGTGTAAGCCCGTTTGGGTGCTTCAATTGGCGTTGCCAGATCGAACGAGGCGATAACTAAATATAGCATTTATTATATAGGGGAGGGTGTATTGGGGCTTATCAATTCCATTGAGCATTCACTTATATACTCAAATTCCTAACTAAATCACATTGTAATAGAAAAAACTCGTATAAAAATGAGGGTAGCGCACACAAAAGCGATTACAAATCGCAGCAGGAACTACTTTCAGGGTTGCCACACAGCCAGCACTCATAAATAATAACTAATATTAAAACACTTTAATTCCAATAAGAGATCTAGTAAAATCTTTGAAAGTTTTGTGGTTCACCTTAAAACTGCCTTTTAAATATTTAATATTATAGAATGATATAAAAAATGCATAGAACTTCAGCTCCAATCAAAGACGTGTTACTGCAAGACACACCAATTCAAAAAGATTGTTTTTTTGGTATAGTTTGAAAGCTATCAATCCGAAGAATAATGATACAGTTCTTTAATAAATTGATTAGAATTCCATATAATTTACTTATTAAAAGAGAACTACAGCAATTGTTAGATATTATAGTTATTAAAAAGTAATTTTTCGATGGGTTTACACAGCTCAGTTGCAGCTCCGGCTTCACGAAACCCAAAAAATGACTTGCTATATGGCACTGGAAAAGGGCAGACTGGAACTGCAACTGCTGCTATCAGTGGTTGGACAATCATCGGAATCGCCATAAGCCGATGGGAAGAAAACAAAATGAAAAGCACAAATCACTGCTTCCGTGATAATATATCGGATTGTATATATACCCGTCCTCTCTGTGCTAACCATATTATAAAAGGCAAAATGCGCAAAATAGCAAGAAGCAGAATCTGAAGCTGAAGAAATCTCTGTCTCTCCATCTGTGTGTGTGTGTGTGTGTGTGTGTGTGTATACCAAACGAAGAACAGGTAAGAAAAGCAACTGGTTCACAAGCCCCACTGAAGGCCAACAGAGGCAGAACTGTGACCAAAAAATATGCAGACTCAAGAAGAGTTATATCTACTGTTCCATACCCTCTTTCCCAACCCTCCCCCCTTGGTACAACCAACGAAAACCGATGACGCAGCGTCGCCGTCGTTTTGTCGGGTGGAGGTCATCAAACTATGATGACGTAGCTCCGCAACAAACGCGACAAAAAATATATAGAAAAAATTGTAAGGTGAGCCAAAAACCAATTCTCAAATGGGGGTGAATATTGAAATATTGAATAGGGTTGTTCAAGCTCAAAATTTTATATGGAAGTACGAGAACCCGCCTCTATCACGTGTGCATAGACTCTGCAGAGAGTTCCGCCTTAGCACAATTTCTGGGTTAATTGATACGCTGATAAGACGTACAAATGGGGAATAGTACAAAATAAAAACACCTAGTAAAAAAAACATACTTTAAAGTGGTAAAAACAATATTTTTTTCATTATAAATGCAGCTATTTCGTGAGCAGTCACTGTGACAAGGTCAAGTTTGTGCTTAAATTAATTGCGAATCGCAAATTAATTTGAAAAAAAAACACTATTATAAAAACTGTTATATGTATAAAAATTAAGTTCAGAAAACCACGCGGTTAGTTTAAAAAAAATTGTTGAAATAACAATAAAATTATGGGGGTAAATATAAAAAGATTACGGCACGTGCCGATAATTTCTTCAATTTATTTAAATAGGTCAGCAAAAAATGTGAAAGTAAATATAAAAGTAAGCATATCTAGTAGTCTTTATAGTATTACTATTTAAATATTATTATTTTTTTAGCACACAATTGTAATTAGAAATGCAAATGTGATAAATGTGACGTCATCAATTGGAATTGTTTGTTCAGTTAGAAAGCCGTTAGACATGCACACACACACACACGCAAAAGGAAGAAGAGGCCACGCAGTGCTCGCAGGCTAAACACACGAAGAAGAAGAAGAAGCAGCAGGTTGGATGGATTGATCGTGAACAGTGTTGCCACATATACATATGTAAATAATATGTCCATGCGCAAGTGTGTACATACTTGTACATAGAATTGATCGTGCCTTGTATATGAAAATATTATATAAAATGCGCATTAGAGAAAGTTTTGCTGCTCCTTTTGTCTTTTTGGCGTTTTTGCGCTTTTCCTTTTAGCAGCTGCGCGCGTCAGCTGTGGCGACCGGCAAGCGCCGGGAAAATGCCCAGCGCAGCACCCACACACACACACACACACACACACACACGCATGCACACTCATACAGACATCACATTTTTCGCAGCCTCTACTTATACTATTACACATGCATGCATACATATATACATACCTAGCACATTTTTGTTCGTTCCTCTATGGATTTTTCTGCCACGTTTTTCACACACTTTTACTTAAACCACACTTTTCGTTTTGAGCTCAATTTCAAGCTTGTAATTTTAGGTTTTAATTGTGTTTAGTTTTAGGACGCTCGCTACTTAATTGCTGTTCCAAAAATGCAGCGTAAGAAATATATATTTCAAAGCAAAATGTGCTTCAATGTTCTTCCTCTTCGAACACCATGACAATTGGTGGCTGCAGAAAGAATGAACGAGCAAGTGGGAGAGCGAGAGAGCGCGAAAGGGAGAGCGCGAGTGAGGGGCGAATTGAAAAAGCAAGCAACAGCAGCGAACTGCGGCGATGATGACGTTACGGCAAAGTTGTTCTTGTTCTTCTCCTTGTTGCTGCTGCTGCTGCTACTTTTGTTGTTGTTATTATTATTGTTTGCAAAAAGGCGCCAACTCCAGTTACAGTTACAGCAAGAAATGCATTAATTATTTTACCCCGTTTTCTTGTACATATATATTTTGAAGCCAAATTTTAAGCTTTTTTCCTATCTTCTTTAACTCGCGTACGCGACGACACGAGAATCGAGTAAAGTATTTCTGGTATTGGTATTGGTGTCGTTCGTTGTCGTACGTGTTTTATTGCCTGCTTTGCTTTTGCTTTTGATACTTTGTTTGTTCTTTTACACACAGTTTCTTGTACACACAGCGTTGCTTTTCGCCGCCACAATGCTGTTATTTCAAATGTAACACTTACTAATTGCTCAAATTATTAACTCTTATTAATTATAATGTCAAATTTAACCAGTACACGGGCACTCAAAGCGCATAAACGTTCATACTCCTACACATTCACATACATACAACACCCACACACGTGAGAGCGGCGCGTAGTTTTTTGTTGTTTACATTTAACAGCTGTTGCATCAGCTGTGCAAACAGCTGTTAACGCAGCCTGTTAACGCGTCTGTTTATTAACATTTGACATTTATTGCTGGCAAGTTAGCAGCCTGATGGTCATGGTTGTCACCTATTGCCAATACGAAAATGCCAACAGAAATTATTTACAAGCATAAATAAAAAATCGCATTCATTACATTTAATATATAAATATATATATATAACATTTAAAATAAATAATTTCGCAAATTTTCTATATTTCTATAATTTAAGAAGATTTTTTTTAAAAATTATCAATTTTTTTTGGACTATCTCAAAGAGTTTTTGAGACAGTGCATTGAACTGCAGTCTGGAAAATAATTAAGAGAGGGTAGTCTGGGAATCAGGCACTTTTGAAATTCACAAAAGCTAAAAAGGGTAGCAAGTAAGAATCTCTAATTGCATTTGCAGCCGCAGCACAAATTGAATTCAATTCTTGAAAAGTCATCCGTCTGCCAGGCAACCCTAGGGGTTTTTTTTTATTTTGGGGTGCAACTTTAAAGCGATTGCAAAATTTTCGGCGCAGTTTTCTGCATTTTTGGATTATTACAGTAAACACTCGATATTAGTATGAAAATTATAATTTATAAAAATAAATATTGGAATTTTTACTAAATTAACAAATAATCCTAAAATTATTTTCATATGAAAATATTAATAAATTTAAAACTTTTTGATGGATGATTTTTTTGTAGAAAAAAGTAAAAATTCTTTAAATATAATTTAAATGTTATAATTTTGGATTGCTTTTTTTGTTATTTTTTCAACATTCTATTTCAAAAATAAATTGTCGTATTGGCTCCAGTTTTAATATGGAACTTTAAAAAGTTATTCTGTTTGTTACCACTTACAGTTTTATTAATATATATTTATATATATATATATATATATATATATATATATATATTTTTATCACTAATTGGAGTTCTAATTATCGAGAATTTACTGTATTATTTTTAAGGCTTTTTTTTTGGACATTTCACTTATGATTAATGGAGACAGGGGTGAATAAAAGGCAACCATAAATGCAAATTGTTTTCGGCTAAGCTAACAACAACAATGTCAAACTTAATTTAATACCTTTAACTCCAGATCAAGTCAGTTGGTTCACTCAAATATCAATTATAACAAACACTTCGAAATGGTTTTGTTCCGGTTCCTGAACCACTTGCATGGCGGAATATGTGATTGCCTTCACCTCGGTACCCTGTGGATGTTTACCGAGCTCAAAGGGTTCGCCGTAGCAGCGACAAATAATCTCGAAATTATCAAAATCAAAGCTCGTAATTTCCAGTTTCTTGCACACCAAATATGGTTCTGCGGAGAACAGGAACAGCAGCTCGTCCAGAAAATGAAACAGTAAACCCTCAATATCATCGCCCTTCGCCTCAATTTCATAGCAACTCTCCACCGAAACATAATCCAGCTCCGTCATATAGCCAAACATGGCTACACCACATTGTTCAAAGGCTTCTTTCAAGGACGAGCCCCAACCGTGGAGTCTGCAAATAGATATCGTAAAGTTTGTTTAAGAATTAAATTTTTTATGCAACTCAACTATTTTTGACCTAAAATATCTATATAATATAGTAGTAGACTAGATTCTTCTAACAAAAACCATTCATTCCAATTTATATTCAATATTGTCCAAAAGAGATAACTGCTAAATCGACTCAAATAGTCAACTTAAATCGGAATATATATACTATATATGGAATCCTACAAAACAAATCCGTCCATTCTAATATATAGCCAACAAAATGGCTGCTAAATAGACTCGAAAAGTCAACCTGAATCAGAATATATATACTATATATAGGATCCTACATAAAAAATCCATAAATTCCAATATATATTCAATATACTCAAAAACATAAAAGACAAAAGATAAACGGCTGCTGAAACGACTAAATTGGTCACAACCTGAATCGGAATATATATACTATATATAGAATCGGACACGCTTTCTTCAATTCATTCCAAATATAGTGGAAAACTAATAATATCCCGCTCCTAGGGTATAAAATAAAAGTAATTTCTATATATTGCGGGCATGCCTCTCTACTCGATTTTCATAAGTAATACCTAAGCAAGTGGATCACAGACCAAATTCTTAACTTTAACGCGATAATTGTAAAGAAATGTTTTCCATATGAATTGTACACTTTATATGGGGTTCGGACACGCCCCTTTACATGCGTCACGTATTTCACCACAAAAGTTATATACCCACTAATGTACCCTACAATATCGAGATTGATGATTCATTTTAGTCGAAATTCGGATTTCAAGCCTGCTAGCTGACAACGTGGAGAGCGTGGGAGCTACTTACTGCACATCCGCGGTGTGGTCCAAGTCTGTTAGAATAAAGCAGCAACAACAGCTTGCATTAATATAATTATTTTCTTAATAATAAAGATTTTAATACTTACATTCATATTTGGTTTCTGGTAGCAGAAAGTTCTCCTTGCTGAATTCCACCTCCATTCCGCCTTTTTTGTTTAGAATTTCATCAACCGACTCAATAACAAAGCGTGTTTACCGGCCAACAGCTGATCTGTTATTAACATATCCCACAAGGGGAAATAATAACAGCTGCCGGCTGTAGGGAAATATTTGCAGAGGTGTTTACGTGCGCGCCAACTCTTATTTACCTACATCTGTTATTAAAATTAAGCAATCGCTGTTATTTGCTTACATTTTTATTTTATTTTTGTTAAAATAGCTTTAAC
The DNA here is from genome assembly GCA_018150835.1 of Drosophila repletoides. Lineage (NCBI taxonomy): Eukaryota > Metazoa > Arthropoda > Insecta > Diptera > Drosophilidae > Drosophila > Drosophila repletoides. The sequence goes on from JAECWQ010000202.1 coordinate 2,343,143, forward strand.
ATAGCTATGCTATAAACATAGCTATATCTGGGGGCTGCTGAATATTGTTTAGCATTCTGTACAGCTACTGGTGAAAATCTTGACTATTATGTGTTATCGGCCGCCACCACAGTCGATCTATCGCGATTGTAGGCATTTTTGCGTTTGCCCATTACGTCCACACTTTTCTAAAGTGGCGACTGAATTGCAGCAAATATAATTTTTCGCTGAAGAAAACTATAAAAATACGTCAAAAACGCTTGCAATTAAAAGAAAAGTCAAAAAAGGACATGTAATGTGTTTTATTAACACAACGAATTATACAAGAAAGGCAAAGGAAAGGCATTAAACAAGAAAAACAACAGCCGCTGTAAAATGGACACCGCATCGGACAACGACAGCGATGAGGGCTCCATTGGCGGCAGCAATACCCAAGATATGGGTATGGACTTAACGGGTATATTATTTGGTAACATTGATTCGGAGGGCAAACTGATGGACGACGAAGATGACAAAGGACACGTATTCGATGCGGAGCTAAGGGAAAATCTTAGCTCGCTGTCCAAGTAAGTTCCACTATTTTTGTAAATAGTAAGCAAAAAAATAAAACAATCGGTAGAAATGATAGTCCTATATTGATTGCCTTACAGTTGTCACAATTCTGTCCCAGTTCTTACAGCCCAATAATTACATCTATTTAATACTTACAGATTGGGTCTCAATTCGCTTTTAAATGAAGTCATTGATCAAAATGCTGGTTCCAATTCTGAGGAGGATATTGATGAAAAGCCATCGCCACCAGATTCGGCTGATAGCTTGAGCGCCTTTGATGCTTTGAAGGCGGGTGTAAACAGCGGCGAGACACTTGAGGATGGCGCTATCAAGGCTCAGGATGATGCCATAGACTATTCGGATATAAATGAACTCTCAGAGGACTGCCCACGCACACCATCACCGCCACCAGCAGAACCAGCTGAGACCCCTACTTCGACCTACGATGATCTGGAAGATGCTATACCCGCTTCCAAGGTGGAGGCCAAGTCAAGTAAGATATACACCAAGCATACTCTAGTTTCCAGCTTAATAAGCTTTAAACTTTTATAGCTAAAGATGACAAGGAGCTTATGCCGCCGCCAAGTGCACCTATGCGTAATTCAAGCACTACTTCCGCGGGCAGCGATGAATCCCCTACCAAAACTGATAGCTCTAATTCCAGCGAATCGAAGGCAAATGAAGCTAAAGGTAGTTTACTTTACTTAGATTATAAAGCTATTTCTTAAGTATCTAAATTATTTCATATATTTGTAAATTAAATATGTAATTCTCCTGCACCCATTGAGAATATGTCCAAAGGGTATATTAAATTAAATATAACAAAAGTAGTCAGCATCTTCGACTCTGTAGGGGTCTTGGGCGTCGAATAATAGAGAACAGTAGGGCTGATTCTAGTATATCATTCATTCTAATTTTTTTCTAAAAATATTCCATATAATTTTAGCCGAGGCCGATCGTCGTCTGGACACCCCTTTAGCGGACATACTGCCATCGAAATATCAAAATGTGGATGTTTGCGAGTTATTTCCAGATTTTCGGCCACAAAAGGTGCTACGTTTTTCCCGTCTCTTTGGTCCTGGGAAGCCAACCAGTTTACCGCAGATTTGGCGGCATGTGAAGAAGCGACGACGTAAACGGAATCAGTCAAGGGATCAAAAGCCCAATGCGGGTGGATCGGATTCGCCAAGTGACACAGAGGAGCCACGCCGTAAGGGATTTGGTTTATATTTTGGACCGGAACCTACGCCCGCACAATGCATGTCTGACGATGAAGATAAACTACTGAGCGACCTAAACAGCGAGGATGTACGTCAGGAGGGACCGGATAATGGGGAGCATAGCGATCAAAAGCCCAAGGTAGCAGACTGGCGTTATGGACCCGCCCAGATCTGGTACGATATGCTGGAGGTTCCCGATTCTGGCGAAGGTTTCAACTATGGCTTTAAGACTAAGACCGCGCAGTCCTCATCCACACAATCGAAATTTAATGGTGATCGCGTATCTGCCAGTTCGGAGGCTGAAAACAATCAACAGGAGTATAGCATTGCAGATGATGCCTTTTTAATGGTTTCCCAATTGCACTGGGAGGACGATGTCGTCTGGGATGGCAATGATATCAAAGCCAAAGTAATGCAGAAACTCAACTCCAAGACAAATGCGGCTGGGTGGCTACCCTCCAGTGGATCCCGCACAGCTGGCGCCTTCAGTCAGCCTGGAAAAAGCTCAATGGTGGGTACCAATAGCAGCAGTAACAGCGGTAAACAGAGCTCTTCAAGCAATGCCAAAAAGGCGCTACAGAGGTAAGTTTGAAGAACTTCTATATTTGAAACCGTATTAAACTAAATTATACTTCTTCACAGTGCGGCACATAATAAGCAAGTGGAGGCACAGGATGATACGTGGTACAGTCTGTTTCCCGTCGAGAATGAGGAATTGATTTATCACAAATGGGAGGATGAGGTCATTTGGGATGCGCAGCAGATGACCAAGGTACCCAAACCCAAGGTTTTAACACTGGATCCCAATGATGAGAACATTATATTGGGCATACCCGATGATATAGATCCCTCGAAGATCAACAAGAATACTGGGCCGCCACCCAAGATAAAGATACCGCATCCGCACGTAAAGAAATCCAAGATTCTGCTAGGCAAGGCCGGTGTTATCAATGTTTTAGCTGAGGATACACCGCCGCCGCCACCCAAAAGTCCCGATCGTGATCCCTTTAACATATCAAATGATTCGTAAGCAAGCTCTTTACTTTGTGGTATAACTATATACTAAAATCTTAATCCTTTATAGTTACTACACGCCCAAGACGGAGCCTACGATGCGCCTTAAAGTAGGAGGCGGTAATCTTATACAACACTCGACGCCTGTTGTGGAGCTACGTGCTCCATTTGTGCCCACTCACATGGGCCCAATGAAACTGCGTGCCTTTCATCGTCCACCACTCAAGAGATTCTCACATGGCCCACTGGCACAATCCACGCCACATCCAGTTTATCCGTTACTTAAGCATATAGCGAAGAAGGCCAAGCAGCGCGAGGTAGAACGCATTGCATCTGGTGGTGGAGATGTTTTCTTTATGCGAAATCCGGAGGATTTAAGCGGCAAGGATGGTGAGATTGTGCTCGCCGAGTTCTGTGAGGAGCATCCACCTTTGATGAATCAAGTGGGGATGTGCTCCAAAATTAAAAACTACTACAAACGCAAGGCGGAAAAGGATAGCGGTCCGCAGGATTATGTTTATGGAGAAGTGGCCTTTGCTCATACAAGTCCATTTTTGGGCATACTTCATCCCGGTCAATGTATTCAGGCGCTGGAGAATAACATGTACCGTGCTCCCATTTATCCTCATAAGATGTCGCCATACGATTTCCTTATTATACGCACCCGGAACAGCTACTGGATTCGTGTGGTCAGCGCTATTTTCACTGTCGGTCAGGAATGTCCCCTGTATGAGGTGCCGGGACCCAACTCGAAGAGAGCCAATAACTTTACACGCGACTTCCTGCAGGTTTGTAGAGGGTATTAAAGATTATCTCTAGACTATCAAATAATCATCTCTATTTTTGTATTAAACTAGGTCTTCATATATCGTCTGTTCTGGAAAAGCCGGGATAATCCGAGACGTATACGCATGGATGATGTGAAGCGCGCTTTTCCGGCTCACTCGGAGAGCAGCATTCGCAAGCGACTCAAGCAATGCGCCGATTTCAAACGTACCGGCATGGACTCCAATTGGTGGGTCATCAAACCGGAATTTCGCCTACCCTCCGAGGAGGAAATACGCGCCATGGTATCGCCGGAACAGTGTTGCGCCTACTTCAGCATGATAGCAGCTGAGCAACGGTTAAAGGTGAGCATATATGGGATACAAAGAGTTGAGACTTATATTTATATATATTCTTAATCACAGGATGCTGGCTATGGTGAGAAATCGCTGTTTGCGCCCCAAGAGGATGATGACGAAGAAGCACAACTGCTGGACGATGAGGTGAAGGTGGCTCCCTGGAATACCACACGTGCCTATATACAAGCCATGCGTGGCAAGTGCCTTCTGCAGCTTAGCGGCCCAGCAGATCCCACAGGCTGTGGCGAAGGCTTCTCCTATGTGCGCGTGCCCAACAAGCCCACGGTGAGTACCAGGAACTACAAGTATTAGAATAATCTATAATATATACTCTCTTATTCCCACAGCAAACGAAAGAGGAGCAAGAATCGCAGCCGAAGCGCTCGGTGACCGGCACCGATGCGGATTTGCGTCGTCTGCCGCTGCAACGTGCCAAGGAGCTGTTACGCAAATTCAAAGTGCCTGAGGAGGAAATTAAGAAACTAACGCGTTGGGAAGTCATCGATGTGGTGCGCACACTTTCCACCGAAAAAGCCAAGGCTGGAGAAGAGGGCATGGATAAATTTTCTCGTGGCAATCGCTTCTCTATTGCGGAGCATCAAGAGCGTTATAAGGAGGAATGTCAGCGAATTTTTGACCTACAGAATCGTGTACTGGCCAGCTCGGAAGTCCTATCCACCGATGAGGATGAGTCCTCCGCTTCTGAGGAGTCGGATCTCGAAGAACTAGGTAAAAATCTCGAGAACATGTTGGCCAATAAGAAAACTTCGACGCAATTATCACTTGAGCGTGAAGAGCAGGAACGTCAGGAGCTGCTACGCCAATTGGATGAAGAGCAAACGGATGGCGGTAGCAAATCGAAGTCCAAGGATGAGGCCACACAACAGTCAATGCCCAATAACAATCAAGGACGTATCCTGCGTATAACACGCACGTTCAAGGGCAACGATGGCAAAGAATATACCCGAGTGGAGACGGTGCGTCGCCAGGCTGTAATTGATGCTTATATTAAGATTCGCACAACCAAGGATGAGCAGTTTATCAAACAGTTTGCCACGCTTGATGAGCAGCAGAAGGAGGAAATGAAGCGTGAGAAACGACGTATACAGGAGCAATTGCGTCGCATCAAAAGAAATCAGGAGCGAGAAAGACTCGCTCAATTGGCACAGAATCAGAAACTTCAACCGGGTGGCATGCCCACATCGCTGGGTGATCCCAAGAGCTCAGGCGGACATGCGCACAAGGAACGTGATAATAGCCATAAGGAGATTAGTCCTTCGCGTAAGAAATTCAAGCTGAAACCTGATTTAAAGCTGAAGTGTGGAGCCTGCGGCCAGGTGGGTCACATGCGCACCAATAAGGCATGTCCTCTGTATACAGGCATGCAGAGCAGCCTCTCTCAGTCGAATCCCTCGTTGGCTGATGATCTGGACGAGCACAGCGAGAAAGAACTCAATATGGATGATGATGATTTGGTTAATGTGGATGGCACAAAGGTCACGCTAAGCAGCAAAGTACTGAAACGTCATGGACAGGGTGATGATTTAAAACGACGTGGTGGACTTACTCTGAAAGTCCCACGCGATGCCATGGGCAAGAAGAAACGCCGCATGGCCACCGATGTCCACTGTGATTATTTACAGCGTCATAACAAAACTGCCAATAGACGACGCACTGATCCCGTCGTGGTGCTCTCCTCTATACTGGAGCATATATTAAATGAACTACGCTCTATGCCGGATGTTTCTCCCTTTCTGTTTCCGGTCAATGCTAAACGCGTGCCGGACTATTATCGTGTAGTTACTAAACCCATGGATCTGCAGACAATGCGCGAATATATACGCCAGCGCCGCTATACCAGCCGGGAAGTCTTTCTCGAAGATCTCAAACAAATTGTGGATAATTCCATGATATACAATGGCTCACAGAGTGCCTATACTGTTGCCGCTCAGCGTATGTTTAACAGCTGCTTTGAGTTGCTGTCGGAACGGGAGGATAAACTGATGCGCCTGGAGAAAGCTATTAATCCACTGCTGGACGATAATGATCAGGTGGCGCTTTCGTTCATTTTAGATCAGCTTCACGCCCAAGTTAGGGCACAAACCGAGAGCTGGCCATTCCACAAACCTGTCAATAAGAAAGCTATCAAGGATTATTATACGGTCATCAAGAAACCCATGGATCTGGAAACTATTAGCAAAAATATTGAAAGTGAGTCTAAATCAAAACAGTTTATATAGAACTTAATATATTGTTTATTTATGCAGATCATGTCTATCATAGTCGCGCCGAATATCTGGCCGATATCGAACTAATTGCTGCCAATTGCGAGCAGTATAATGGCAGCGAGGCGCAGTATACGTTGTACGCCAAGAAGATGTATGAATATGCAAGCACACAGCTTGAGGAGGTAAGGGTGCTGAGTTCCAACTTCATATTGAACTTATCCAACTTATAAATTCTTTTTTGTAGTTTGCCGAGCACTGTGGGCAGCTGGAGGAGAATATATTAAAGACTCAAGAGCGTGCCAGAGCTAATGCACCTGAATTTGAGGAGGCGTGGGGCAATGATGATTACGACATGAGTCGTGGCAGTCGTGCCAGCTCACCGGGTGATGATTATATCGATGTGGAGGGAAATGCTGTACTCGGACTAGTTGCACCCAATTCAATACATCGCACAATGGGCGCCGATTCTTCAGGTCTGCCACCGGTGCGCAAGCCAGCCGTAGGTGGCACCGAGGTAAAACGTGGACGTGGTCGTCCACGCAAACAACGCGATCCCATTGAAGAGGGTATGTCAAGCCAGGGCTCTATGCTAAATACACTAAAATTTGTCTAATCACCTACTAATATTCAGCCCGGAATTGGTTCATGCATTTGTACACATGCATCTATATATATTTATTTTTTTATACATCAATTTTGGCTTTGGTCTTGTAATATCCCCCCTCTTTTCTATCCTCTACTCTATATATGAAATGTATCCGTACATTTGCTTCTACATTATACACACATGGTATTCTCTTCTTCATTACGGTCATTCCATTTGCTTTTACTAATCCCAAATAATCTTGACTTTGACTAGAGACAAACATTTGTATAGACCTTAATGTATTATAGAATTCTTTAGCTATATTAGCTGAAACGGATATTTGTTTATATCTTTTTCAGTATGCCGAAGGCTCTTGTATATAATTGAAAGTATTTTCTCAGGCGATAAAGGCTATCAGCGCCTTTATCAGTAATATATATACTTTAGGAGAGGTCGTAGATTCCTTTTGACCAAAGTATAATATCTATGTAAGGGTATAAAAGTAGCAGAAAATAGTTTTTAAATATATAATGCACAGAAGAACGCGAATGATTATTTAGTGTATTTGATGGCAGAATATCTAGAAATCGCCAAGTTTTAGCCCTAACTCTACGCCAGAAAAAGTTCAACTCACTCTGGAAGGGTATTTGAAAAGAGTAATAATAAAGGGAAGAGCTTGCATGGACTTAAAAATCATTAAATCATTTCATTTCACGTTCATCAATAAACAAAACACAATTCCGTATGTATTGCGAAGTGTTCCAAGTCCCCAAAAAAATCATTCCAAAAGCTGTTCATGTGTGTAGCGAAAAAATAGCAATCGTGTTAGGCAAAAAAAAATTATACATGTAAATCACCAAAAAGCCAAAAAAAAAAAAACAATTTTGAAATGCACATTTTTTTTTATTTGCTTACAAAAAAAAACACTTTTGTATGTGCTCGCATTAATTATTTAATTTATATTATTTATTCGTTCGTTCAGAAATAATTCGAAATTTAAAATTGAAATTACATGTAAATTGCAAGCAGATTTAAATGTTTCACTTTTTATACTCGTTTATCAAAACAAAATTCTATACAAAAAGTGCAAAAAGCGAATGCAAATACTTTTATTTTCTAGTCAAAAATCCGCATCCTGTTAAGCGTGGTCGGGGCCGTCCCCGGAAGGACAGCCTTGGCTCTAACATGAGCCAGACGCAGGCTTACTTTCTGGATGAAGGTAAGCCTTATATATGGAGTTATCTAATATATAACTTACTTATGCGGATCACACAGCTATAACCAACCGCACACATACAAACACATCCACACTCACACCCCCACACACAAACACACAATCATACTATATTATTATTATTAATATTTTTTTAAAAACACATTTTTCTAACTTGCTAAAAATACACACAAATTTCATATAAAAAAAAAACCCCCCACTAAAGCTTTCATACTAAATTCTTGCATTGGTTTGGCATTTATTTAATACTTTTTATTTAGAAAACAAAAACCAAAACTTATTTTTAGCATTTTTAATTAGTAAAATTTTGTATTATTCAAGTAGTTTTTCATTAATTCTTGATTTACAGCAAACACACCAATAAAATTAATTGAATGCGACATTTTTATATATTTTTTGAGGTTTTTCAAAAAATTATATAGATATTTTTTAACCCAAAACATAACCTCTGAAAATATATAGAAATCATTTTATATAATTTATGCCGAAAATAATATTTTTACAAATTTTAATTTCAGTTTTTTTTGTTTTGTTTGGTAAAATTTATTTCATTTACAAAACTAATAAATGTTTTTTGTTTGGAACCAAATCTTTTTGGTTTAGATCTGCAATGCTCCACAGACGATGACGATGAGGATGATGAGGAGGACTTCCAGGAGGTGTCTGAAGATGAGAATAATGCTGCCAATATATTGGATCAAGGCGAACGCCTTAATGCGCCCAGCGATAATACAATGGACTATATCGATCCAAAGAATATCAAGACAGAGATTGATCTGGAGGCACAACAGGCAGGTGGGTTTCGGTTTCCAGTGTGGAATTATTCTAAGATCTGCACAAACTACAACAATCTTTTGCTGTTATTGAATACTTTAATTTTGTATCGCAATTTTTGGACTATTCAATTTTAAATGTTTTTTCTCTGTGTGCTTTTTTGGATTCCGTTTCTATATATTCATGTATTTACTTTCGCTATGTATGTGATTAGAGGATCAATCCGGCGAGGATGACAGCCAGCAAGCTGCTGAAGCTATGGTGCAGTTGAGTGGCGTTGGCTACTACGCTCAACAGCAGCAAGGTTCATATAATTACCCTATTTACTCTAGCCAGTGGCGTATGTGGGCAATAAGGAGAGCTAAAATTGGGGGTTTCCCAATAAATACAAAAATATTATTTTAAGTACATAAACAAATTGGAAATAATATGATTATTTTCTAAAATGTTTCCTTTTCGTGTTAAATAGTTATTTCCCTGTTTCGTACGCCACTGACTCTTAGCCCTTTCAATGTTCTTAGCCAAAACGCACGGCTTCTTTTGCAATTAATATAATCCTGATTTTTCCACTTCAAGCAAAACTAATAGTTTGTTTTATTACATTTCAGATGAGTCTATGGATGTGGATCCCAATTATGATCCTTCCGACTTTTTGGCCATGCATAAGCCACGCCAGAACTTCGGTGAAAACTACAATGCACAGGGTGCCTTTTCGGACTTTATGTCGCAGGCTCAGGATGATAATGGGCAGTATAATCCGCCAGAAGCTAGCACCAGTGCAGCAGCTGCAGCAGCAGCCGCAGCAGCTAATCACGACGATGACGTGCCTGGCACAAGCAATGCTAATGGCATGGGTATTGATGAGGATCTGGATATATCGGAGAGCGATGAGGAGGAGGATAATAACAGTCGTGTACGCATCAAAAAGGAGATATTCGATGACTCCGAACTGAATGCTCAAGATCATTCAAATCAACAATCCCAAATATACCTATTGGATGCTTCCAATGAGCCTGCGCCTCAGATAGATTATCAGCATCAATCCATGGAATATCAACCTGCACAGCAGGAAATCCAACAGCCCCAAAATCTGCAACAGCATGAAGAGCCGCAGCAGGAGCAGCAGCAGCAACAGCAACAGCAACCGCCGCAACAAGGCGAAACTGATTACGACTGGTTAACATTTTAGAGCAAACTTTTGAATTTTTATATCTAAAATATTTACACATATATTATATATATTATTTCGGCCCGATTCTTCACGTTAATTCAGGTTTTCTCTTGCAGTCGAACTTCGTTAAGAGTTCTTCCATTCAACCGTATTCGTCTTTTTTTAACGAGCTTTAAAGATATTTTTCTACATATTAAATAACTGTTAAAGAATACTGTTAAATGTGGCTGCTAGTAATAAATAACATCTGAAGGAACGCTAAAACCGTTTAGCGTTTAGTTTTTTATACCAACAAAGCATTAATGTTTTTTAAATTAAGTTTGAATCGTTTAATTATCAAGAACTAAACTTTATTTGCTTCTACTAAGAGTAGAGTTTTAATTATTAAAAACTAATAATTTCTTAACTATATTCACAAAATATGAATTTTTTCTCCAATATTTATGCATATCAAAATTTTAGTTTAATTAAAAAAGTTCATTAAGTTAAAAATATAATAAATAATTAATTATGACTCGCGAGCTAGAATCCCAACCAAACTCGGATTCTAGTTCCAATCAGTTATCTTAGTTTGAGCCTTGGTTTGTCAAAATTTTTAAAGATTAAGCAATGAGATAATTCCGGATAAACCGATCTATATTGAAGCCTGAGTGAGGCGAATCTTTAAAAAGAAAAAAAAGCTCCAATCAAACCAATCAGTCACGATAATAATTATAATTCTATTAATTTCAAATTTCACTTATTCTAGTTAAAAAATTTTATTTTTGGTTTCTAATTAATTGTTGCAAATTGCCATTTTTAATTTTTAAAAATTCTAATTACTAAAAGGTCAATAATATTGCATTTTCTATTTGATTTTAAAAGCTGATATTATATTTTTTTTCTACATATTTTGTTCATTTGATATTTGCGTCTAAAAAATTCTATATGAATCCAAAAACAAACACTTCAAAGAAATTTGAAACAGCAAACTTTGGCCCCAGATCAATATATCAACATAAAAGACAAACATTTATATTTTGCTATAAAATTACATAATGGATCATTCCATAAAAGAAGATGTCTCATATCCCATTGCTGTTAAATATTGTGGCAACTGTTCCATGCCCATCGAATACTGTGAGTATTATTCCGAGTATGATAAATGCAAGGAATGGCTGGCCAAAAACTATCCTGAAGACTATGAGAAGTTACAACTGAACGAAGAAGAAGCGGCCGAGGCCAATGAAAAGAAGCGACAGAAACGCGGAGGCAAAGCACTGTTGTTGCGCATCAAAAAGGATCCCAGCTGCGATGAAGATGCAGCTGCCAAACGTATTTGCTTGTCGTGTGCCACACGTGGCAAGAACAAGCGGGTGACTCTTGTGACAGGATTGGCGGCATTTAAAATCGATTCTCGTGCTGCAGCCAAGTTCTTTGGCAGCAGATTTGCCTGTGGCTCTTCAGTGACGATCGATAATGATATTATCATCCAAGGCGATGTCAAGGATGAACTAATTAAAGTAATACCCGAGAAATGGGCCGAAGTGCCCCCGACAGCGATTGAGGATTGTGGCGAGGGCAAGCGAAATCATCAACAAAATTAATCACCAAAAATTAAATACGATATATTTGCTCCCATTAAAAAATTGGAATTATTTTCTATAGTTTTGTTCAATATTTTTGCAAAACGCAAAATTTCTGATGAAGAAACAGACTTTTGGCAGTGGACGACAAGAATATGTTGATGAAAAAGACTTAAATTGGAAGTGTTAACTCTTTATTCAACAACTCTTACGAGTGGGTTAAAGCTTGTTATATAGAATAGGATACGGATATTGACTTTTCTACAAAGATTTAGGAAACCTGATTGAAGATACAAGAATTCAAGTTTAAAAAGACAGTAGCATCACAAAGAATTTAATATGTAATAGCTTCGGTTTTTTTTTTTAGTACAGTTTTAAACGTAATAACAACGTTCTAAATATTAACTTGCATTTCACAGTCACAGTGCATCGCCTATATATTGCTTTTGAAATGTAAGAGGAGTTATCCCTCCCTTTTGTGGTTTTCTCTTTGTTTTTTTTTTTTTAATGATGTTTTACAATAGCTTTAAATGGCCGGTGACCCGATCAATGTCAGCTGCCGCCGCTGGGCCAACGGCGAGTACAGTCTTTGAATTGGGTTCGATTTGTGTACGCCCGGCATCGCGTATGAGGCACGTGTTGAGTTGTTTTTGTTCCGCAGACCGTTTAATGGCCATCAATTCCGCTTCGCTTTCGACGCGTACGGCTATTTTGGCACAACCGCAATCCTCCCAGGCACGTAGAAGGCGTGGCGTGCGTGTAACCGCCCTTTGATAGGCGCCCACAGCGCCATGAGAACACTGGGAGGCTATTTTGCCTTTGCCCATTTTTAGGTCATTTCTCACCACCAGCACCATTTTAAAATTGTCATTAAAACCGCCAAAGCCCTGTCGATAAAAATCAATTGGAAATTAGTTTATTTTTGTATTTACACACTACTTTTCCCCTTACCTTGTCAGCGACTGCGGCAGCAGCGCCTTCCTCCTGGGTCTTCGTTGGTGTTTTGTCGATTTTAGCGCACGCTTCTCCCCGTTTTAAGGCATATTTGTACCCAACGAAAAATGATATCATCACAGCTAAGCCATTTATTATTTGTCTTGTATCCAATTGTGTATCACCCATTCTTTTTTTAATTGTAATCTATTTTATTTACTTTATATACAAGCTTTTGTGAAATACAAGCCACTTAAGAGAGTTGTATGGAAGCGTTCGATCGAACGACTCATTAATAGAGCTGGCACGCTTCGTTCAGCTGCAGTTCAAGTGAACGAAATAGTTCCCAATCGTCAACTAAACGAAACTTTGCGTTTGCGTCTGTCGTTCTCTAATTTTGGTTAATGGTTTTGAAAATATGAAAGAAAATTATTTGATTATAGATTTTTTCAGTTTTATTCTATAAAGAAATGATATACCCTAATTTAATAAATTACATAATAATAATAAAATAATTTTAAATTTCCCTTAAATCTAAATATTAAGTGGATAAAAAATAATTAAATAAAATTTAAAAAAATACGAGTGCACTAAAATACGTAAACTCAACGACTGAGTTCAATTGCCTTCTTTGTTCAATTAGTTCATTCGCTCATCAAGGAATGAACGACTGAACGAACACGTGCATTGCATAGCTGCCCAACACTGCTGCATACCGGCGCGCAATTCTTGCTTGACATATTGTAAATAAATTTTTGTTTTTACAACCATTTGTACCTTAGTGCCTTAATTAAAACCTTAACAAAACCTACATAAACTATTTAAAAAAAATTTTAAAATACATTTTTTTTGTTAAAATAAAATTATTCTCTTAAAGTTTCAGTATTAAATACAAATATGGTATTTTTGGCGCACAAGTTTAGTATTTTGGAGTAATTTTTAGTGCTTTTTGTGCACTGCAATCCCTACTGACGTGTCGGGCTAACGCTTCGTCTGTCCGCCGCTATACAAATTGTCAGATTTTTTGTCTTCGTGGAACTAGCCCAGAAAAGTTTTCATTTTACATTTGCAAAAAAATTTGCATTTGCATCAAGATTAGCTTTAGTACTGTTCATTTAGGATAAACAGAAGATAAAAACGCAATCATGGGCTTAGCCAGCTTGCTGCAGGTGGACGAAATGCTGGGCGACTTCAACAGAATGAACAAGCGTCAGGTATGGTCGAAAAGTACCGTTTGTTATGTTAATGTAAATGCTAATATTTTCTGTTAATTGCAGTCGCTGTACCAGGTGCTCAGCTTTGCCATGATCGTCTCATCGGCATTGATGATCTGGAAGGGCCTTATGGTTGTTACTGGCAGCGAATCGCCCATTGTTGTTGTACTCAGCGGCAGCATGGAGCCGGCGTTTCATCGCGGTGATCTCTTGTTTCTCACCAATTACAAGGAGGAGCCCGTGCGTGTGGGAGAAATTGTTGTTTTCAAAGTGGAGGGACGGGATATACCTATTGTGCATCGCGTTATTAAACTGCACGAAAAGTAAGTTCAATATATTTAATACCCTGTAACGGGGGTATATTAAGCTTATGCAAATATACGCTCGGATATCAGAGATAGTCTCAAAAGGTAGAAAACCCAAAATTGGTATGTAGGTTCCTTCTATTTTATTTTAAAGATATAGTCATAAAGAAATCAGGTTTTTAGGCTAAAATTTATGCATTATCCAATCATGTTGTATAGAAACGATAGAAAGGATTATTGCTAGTCTACTTTTGACTTCTTCATAGCGTATCCTCCAATCGAGCTCTTTTGATTTCTATAGTCTGACTTCTCTATAGTAAATTATATTGGGAACTGTACTAAAATTTACTTTTCCTGTTCCAATTCTCTGTAACTAAATATCTTGATAACATTTATTAACACGAAACCTTTTATATTGAACAGGGAAGATGGCACCGTTAAATTCCTGACCAAGGGCGATAATAACAATGTGGATGACCGAGGACTGTATGCACCGGGCCAACTTTGGCTGACTAAAAAGGATATTGTGGGTCGTGCAAGAGGGTTCCTGCCCTACGTAGGCATTATAACAATTTTCATGAACGAATATCCGAAAGTTAAGGTAAGAGAAGGATGGATTTTCTCAAAATACATCAAATTGAATTCCTTTCCTTCTTGTTTTACAGTGGGCTATACTCTCAATATTGGCAATATTTGTGCTACTGCATCGAGAATAAAATCAAGTAACTTGTAGGTAAAATTTAAGTAGGATCTGCGCGCATAGTGATGATGCCAGGGATGTTGCACAATCTCTCTCGCCTGTTTGCATTTCAGTTGAAACTATCAAAAATTGATGTGCATTTTGTAATTTGTTTTTTATAAGATATCACACACACACACAAAACACCCAGAAGAACAACACATTAGGTTCAAAGTTAAATGTGTCCGGAGCTGAATTTCAATAAAATGAATTTTTAAATATGTATTCAAATGATTCAAAAACCCAGAATTATTATTATTACAAAAATTATTGATGTGTTTACCTTTGAGGTTCAAGCAAAAATTCCGTAATATTTAAGTTCGAAAAATCATGTTCTAAGCAATTTATAAGTATCTAAAAGATAATTTGAATCAATTTATTTTTATTTCATAACAGAGTAGTAACAAATATTCTTTGATTTGATCTTAAATTTATAGGAATAAAGTTCTGTTTTTAGGAATGTTTTAGAAAAAATATTTATTTACTGGCTTCATAGTCTAATAAAACGCTCTTGAGTTCAGAGCCCCAGCCGTATTTTATAGCGCCGTTCTTCGAAATAATCCGATGACAGGGTATCAGAATAGATACCTCGTTTTTTCCCACAGCACTGGCAACGGCGCGCACTGCTTTGGGTCGATCAATAAGCTCCGCGAGTTCGCTGTAAGTGATTGTGCTGCCAGACTTCAACTTGACCAATGCATTCCAGACTTCTAACTGCAAAGTTGTGCCCAGTACGGCAACATCAATCGTAACGGTACTTTCTTTCTGATCATCACTGAAGATCTTGCTGCATTTATCGATAACGGTTGCATCGGCAATTAGTTCTACTGTCGGCCAGCGTCGGTGCGCTTCGTTCAGTGCGTGAATATCGTCTTTCTGTACGAAATACAACAAACAAATTGCGTCGCAGCTTTTGCCGGCTTTTTCTAACAGTGTTAAGCCTATTAGTATTCTTCCGAACTTCGCGTCTATAAATCCATATTTAATAGTAGTTGGCGATGTTGTTAAAGGTGTTAAATATACGCGTAAATTCGCTTTGAACCACATCTTAAAGTTAAGCGCTTAAAAGTTTTTTAATTTCGCAAGTCACAGTGTGACCGTAGCGTGTGTGCATAAAATAACCATGTTTGATCATAAAAAAAAATACCATATTTACAACAAGATGTGACAGCCCTGTACTGCAATTAATCGGTAAAGTTTATATCGATATTAATTTAGAACAAAATCAATTTAACAAGATGAGCGCGCTATTTAAAATCAAAATTCAAACGTATGTTTTAGATTGGGCAATTAATTAATATATTTATGTAGAAAATTGGGAAAAAGTGAATTTACAATTCTCTTTTATTATTTATATTCGTATTTAAATATGAATGTAAATGTCACAATAACCATGAGATTTTTTCAGCTATTATCAATTTATAATGTGGGCTCAAAATCCTATCTATCACGTATGAAAAACCGACTTTGATGAATTTTTGTTACTTATTTTCCACGTTTGCAAATTAGTCAAGTTATCAAAAAGCGCTAAATCCCCGACCAAAAAAAATTTAAATTTCTTACACATGTGATATAAAATACCCTTCTTTTTTATTTTTATTAATCCCCTAATTCATCAAAAAACTTTGTTGATAAAAAATTGTTTTTCACTTGCAAAGCTTGTTTTTTTTTTTAGCTCGTTTACATCTTTTTTTTCTTCAAATGATGAATAACTGTTTTCATTCAGTTATTAACATAATTATTATTTTTATTAGACGCCTTTTCCAGTTTCATTTTTGCATCTTTTTTAAGTTTTTCCCCCTGAGGCGACCCAAAATCCTTTATTCTGAAAGTTTTCAAGTAGATAAATCCATAAATTCCACATAGCAATTAAAGATCAACAGTTTTTAAATAATTTTATTTATTTTTTCTTGTGTCTGTGTTTTTTGTGTTGTACAGTTATAATTATATTACAATTAGGACTAGATATAATATATATATATATATTATAGTACATACATCAAGACTGAATACCAATTTGTTCGAACACAAAACGAATAACTCTTGTTCTTGTATCGTAGAAGGCCTTGCTTAGTTACAGTACAAACGATAATAATACGAGTCGTATATATATATAGTAATCTGTATATATATACACAATACAATATAGTATGGATATTACTCGATAGATATCGTTGCATTCGTTTTTGTATAGATTTTGATTTAGTTTAACGTTTATTTGTTTGTTTTGGTTGGTTGAAAGTCAATTGCTAAAGTTAGTTGTAGTTATTTAGTAATTAGTAATTAGTAATTAATATAAACCCTGAGTTTAGTTTAGGCTAGTCTAAAATTTCAGCTGCATTTAGTATTATTTACAGTTTCCCTAGCTTTCATTTGATTTTATTCATTTGTACAAAATACAAAACGCAATATTTGTATTTATTTTTTTAATATTTTTTTTTAATTAATTGGCTACCAATATGACATATTATTATTTTTATTTAATTTTTTATTGTTTTAATTCTTTTTAATTTTCTTTGCCTTTTTCTCTATTTATTTTTTATCACAACAAAATGCGCTCGACATTTGGCAAATTTCACACAAACAGCATTAATTTTATTAATAATATTAATAATAATAATAACAGAAAAAAACAACAAGAACAACTACAACAACAACAACAACATTAACAGCAACATCCACGGCAGCAGCAACTAAAAAAAAAAAGAACAACAACAACAGTCGCATAAATGCAAATTGTTCAACTTTGTTTCACTGTGCTTGTTGTTGTTGCTGCGCCGCCAGCAACTGTTGCTGTTGCCGCTGTTGTTGTTGTTGTTGGCAATTCAGTAGCCTTCAACTCAGGTTGTTGCTGTTGCTGTTGTTGTTGGTGTTGTTGTTGTTGTTGTTGCTGCTGCTGCTGTTGCTGGGGCAGCTTCTCAGTTATCACGGGTGCGCTGTGTTGTTGTTGTGTAAGAATATCCGCCGGAATGAGACCCTCCTTGACACGTTTCTTCTGTTTCATGCGACGATTCTGAAACCAAATCTTGACCTGAAATTGAAAATAAAATAAATATTAATCATTAATATTATAAAAAGATTTTTCTTTAAAAATTTGACTTAATCCTAATTCATAGCTTTGCCTTTCATGCTGTGCTTTGAGCCTGGGTACTCGACTGTTTCTCCAATTTGGACCGAATCAAGTGCCAAAACTACAGCTAATCTAAGCCTACATAGAAAACGCCTTTCGGTTCGGCTTAGGACTTGAAATCATCTTTTAGATACTTAGAAATGGTTTGGCATCTTTTCGTTATTAAAATTAAAATTTTCGACGTGCTAGAGTCATTTAAAATGAGTCTACTAGAATAGGTTCGACTTGTTTTATTCAGCTATCGGGAAATAATGTTTTTAAAATTTTAAAGCGAATTTTATACACTGCAATTAATTTTGGATGCTGTTGAGACTCACCTGCGTTTCATTTAACTGTAGCGTATTGGCAATTTCGATGCGTCGGGCACGTGTCAAGTAGCGATTGAAGTGGAATTCCTTTTCCAGTTCGGTCAGCTGTTTGTTTGTGAAGTTGGTGCGGCCCGAATTGTTGGTGGAGTTGAGACTGCAGCTGCTGAGACCTGCAGCAGCACCTCCATTGCCACCACCATTGCCACTGGGCAGGCCCACAGACAAACCGTTGGATGCACTGCCGCCAGCTGAATTGTTGGACAGCAGCAGGGGATTCCCCTGGTGGGGCAAGACGGCTGCGCTGCCGCCAACGTTGCCGGCGCGGCACATGTCCAGATGACCATTCAGCTGATAATCGTGCATGTTGGCTATGTTGGCAGGTAGTTTCGGTGCTGCAAGGGAAAAGGAAAAAAGAAATCGTCATTGAGTTTGTCTTGGCATTTGTTACACCCTGTAAGCAGTAATCAGTAAAAGGGGTATAATATGTTTGTAGCTCAAGGAAGCACAAAAATTATATATGTTCTTGAGCAGACGAGTCGATCTATCAGTTGCTCAGAGACTATACTATAGTTTTTATTTAGCCTTATATTACAAGCACAAAACTAAAGTTACTCTTTAATTTCAGGTGGACGGATATATTTAGATGTGATCATCGGATACTACAATTGGATAACAAATACAGAAGCTATTCAGCTCTTTAAAAGTGCTACTCGGATACAACAAGCACAAGCAAATATGACTGGATAAATATGTGAGTACCCATTTATTTTACACAAACCTCGAACTGTTTACAGAGTATCTATTAGTCTTGCATGGTGTCTCTCGAATAGAGCGCTCTTCTCTCTTGTTGTGGTTTGCGTTTGCAAGTGATCCCCTGGCGTTGATCTCTAGCTGTCGCAGCTAATCAGTGTGAGAGACCCTCTGAGAGACCCTCTCTTTAGGTATAAACCTAACCATAATCGTTGTGGGCATTGAGCTGTTGTTGTTTTTCTTTCTTTTTCTTTTTCTTTTTTATTTTGATTTTTTGATTTTTTGGGCCGTGCCTTTGACTTTTGCTCTTTGCGTGATTTTGCATTTTTACGTGTATTCATAATTTGACATGCGCCCCGTGGCTAAAGCCGACGATGATGAAAATAATCTTTACCTTTTTCCATAGAAGGATTCAATGTCTGCCTAATAGGTTTGTTTGAAAATATTGGGATTATCCTGACAGCGGGTTTGACTTTTTCTTAGCCCAAAAAATCTCATACAATTTGTAATAATTTTGGGTGGTACGGAAAATATGACTTATATTTATACATTTCTTTGGGTTTTGCCTAGTTTTGGAACGAAGAAATGTCTTTAGGACCTGTCAAAATAGGAAATGACTTTTGCAGAATTAGCAGAAAATCGCTTTCCTCTTTTGGAATGCGAAATGCACCAAGAAATCTGCATAAATATTGAGTAAAGCCTCAAGATTTGGTTACAAGATTTAAAGAATTTTAATTGGTTAAAAAGGGAAGGCGTAAAGGGAAGTGTAGGTGCAAGTTGTACGTATTAATACGATGCTCATCTGGGCTAATCGGGTAAAGGAGCTATTTATTTTGTTTATACCGATTTGGGGGCAATAATGGAGGCTATAAAAAAACCTTTTCACACAGTCATAAATCTAAATTGAAAGTTTCCTTCAGTCTTTCGCATAAATCAATTAATAAGCATTAAGTAGGCAATAACGACATATGAGTGCGCTTTATTATTGTACGACGGCGATTAGCCATAAGTTAAAAGTTAACCGAAGAGTATTATTATTATTACTGCTACGATCATAGTCGAATTTCTTGGGTTCTGTGGAGTTTTTTTTTTTTTTTGTATTTTTGGGTTTCTTTTTTGTTGTTGTTTTTTTTGTTTTTTGCTGCAGCACATAATAAATCAAACTAAGCGATATCATAAATAAAAGTGCCGTCCACACGAACCACGCGAATGAATGATGAATTTATGACACCCACTGTTAAGGAAGTCAATTGGCATATACAGCTGGCAGCCACTGTGCCTCAATTTGCACAGTAGCCTTACGATAAAGCTGGAAAAATTTAAGTCAAAAAAAAAAAAAGGAAAAAAAATTGTACAGAGAAAAGAAAAACTGATATCGTAATACGTAAGAAAACAAGCCGAAGGATTAGACTGTGAGTGGCCTGGGCTACATTTGAATTTTCCAGCAAACAAACCGCAGCAGCGACTGTCAGTCGCATTCCGGTTATCAACGCCTCCGGGGAATGGTATAGGTGTAGTGTAGGTATAGAGGTATAGCATTTGGTATGGGTCTGGGTCTGGGTATGGGTATATACATATGTAGTAGGTATTGCTTTAAGTATGGAGCTGCAACTGGGTTCTGGTGTCAGCTCGGCATGTCAAACATGTCGCGGCCAGTTGGCGGCACTGTCGCCTTTAGCTGGCTGGCGTCCGCTGGCCTCCGCGTCCGGCGCCAAACGATATCTACTTTGTAATATTAGTTTTAGAGAGCATTATCAATGGATCGCTTCCACTTGAATGCAAGCAGCTCGCTGCTGATGTGTCGCCGCGGCGCCTCCGCCAAGCTCCCGACACTCAGAGAAATAACCAACACTAAGAAACCTCTTTTACTTTTCCATCAACAACAGTATATATTTTCTTTTAATTATCCCATAAAAAAAGGATTACAAATTTGTATTATATTTAAATTTTGGAAATCCCGCAATGCATAAGAAATTCTTTACTTGATCAAAATTAAGAAATACTCATAAAAAGAGAATAAATCCAAGTTTAAAGTCCTCAAATTAAATATACAAAAATGTATAAATTTAATACAGCTTAAACTCGAATTAAAATAGAATTAAAAAGCTCAATTAAAGAAAAAATTGGTAGTAAGATTCTACTAAATTGAACTATTCAAAAAAGTTTAAATTTGTTATTAGACCTAAGGATGAAAATAAGGGTTTCAAAAATATCGTAATTTAACGACTGATTTTATCTCAGTGCACGAACAAAAAACCTTAAAAAAAAGTAATATTGAAATAAGATAAATATAATGGGTATTTTTTTTTGAGTGTACTGTTGACAGTTGTAGGAGCAATCTACAGTTAACCGTGTTTCCGACTCACCCTGTGCACATGCACAAGGCACAAGGCCATTCCAGCTGATGTTTACCCTGTTTAGCGGGTGCGGTGGGTGCGGGCGGAGAGGGGGGAGTATTAAGCGCCAGGGGCCACCATGGCACCGTGGCACCATGGCGCTTAAATGACACTGCTGACAATCAATGTAAACACAGAAGAAGCACAGAAGTTGCAGCAACTTATGTGTGTGTGTGTGTGTGTGTGTGTGTTGCACGTGTGTCAGTGTTTGTGTGTGTGTGGCAGCAACAGCAACAGCAACAAAGTTGAATGTAATTTGATAACATCGCAACTAGCATTAATTACAATTGCCTTTAGTAGATTTAATGCATTTTCCAGTTGATTTTTATTGACTTTTGCATAACTTCTTGCCTCGATTGGATTCTCGTGTGAAAGATGGAAAGTGAATGAAAATTCTCAAGTGTGGGTGCTTGTTATATAAGAATCACTGGGGATTACTTTGATATCTGGTTTAATAGCTGGGTTAGTAAATAATGGCAGTTCTCTGGAGAAGTTCTCTCATATTTGCCACAAAATTAAATAGAGACTCTCTATAGGTTACTTTATTCGAAAGGGAGATTTATAGGGATTTCTCATTTTGTCTCACAAAATTTATCCCGTTTTAAGATGAAGAAAGTGCAAAGATTTTTTGGGCCATAGATCGTATCACTATATCATACATTTCTCATTAGGATACGCTATGAATAAGGGAATATTTGAATTGCTGTCGAAGTCACAGTCAAAATATATTGTTTTCAAGGGAGTTTTGAATGGTTTCCAAGAGGATTAGACAAGCTATCACATGGCTAATTAGTTAAATAGGTCTATAAGTGGTTCGCTTACATTTTTTGCATAGTCAAAACAGAAACAGAAGAATATGTGACTCAACAATTGACGGCCATTTTTTATTACGATATTATCAACTCTGTGATATGTAGGCGCCAGTGGCACTTTACAGAGATCCCCCCTTCCGCTTTACACCACCATGCCGCTAGCCCCCTCACTGCGGAAAGAGCGACGCCGTCTCTGGGTCGCATTACCCAGCGGGAAAAGCTGTCGAGGCCGTAGGCGATTAAATGGGCAGACGGCAGTTGTCGCCGTTGCACGAGCGTCCGATGAGGGTCTGAGTTGATAATATTCTTTAATTCGAGTGCAAATAGAAAATTATATTGCAATTAAAAGTAAATTGTTTTAATTGTTGCTTAAATATTAAACAAATACAACTACAAAGACGTCATTCGTACTCAAGTTATTCGTAAATTCGCCAGCGGGCTGCCTAATCATTTTAATCAATTTTAGACGATCAGTTCTGGGACTTAGTTGACGATTTGATTGATCACCTAAGCAGTTAAATAATTGAAGAAATCGTACATAATTTATGGCCTGCTGTCGGCTACAATCAAAAATTGCAGTCGACTTTCTGGACTAATTTGACATTCTGGCCATAATAATAACATTTCGCAATATTCCTTGATATCTCTGCTATTTGCTCAGTCAGCAGATGGTCCGTCACAGTTTCAGCTCTTCCTTGTGCCTGCTGACCTCTGGTCAAATAATAAGCAAAAGGGTCAGTCAAACATCAAACTAAATCCCAACTTAATTAGCAAGTGTAAGCGACTAGGAAATACCCTGCGATATGACTCATTTTTGTAATTTTGAGATTGTTCCAACATAGTTCAGAATATTTAGCTGTATTATTCCTGAATATAATATATATAAGCTACCCATAATATTAAAATTGGGTTTCTCTAGCCTTTTCTTTAGTGGGATTTATGGGATTGCTAGATTAGTTTAGATACCAAACTAAGTTTTTAACTTTTCAAATGTGATTATCAAACCCTATTTCCGTATCTGCCTGCGAACAGGGTATAGGAAACGTGCTGGCCTTAAGGACTAATTGACTTATCTACCCATTTAACCCTTTTTGTTCAGTAACAGTTCGACTCTATGTCTGTGCGGGGGTGTTGTACGAAAATACTCGTATTTTCCAGTTTTGGTCATTTCAATGTTTCCTCGCTGACTTGACTAAAACTCCAAACTAATCCCAATCCATTTATGCTGTCAGTTTTATTGGCCTCCCCTTTCTCTTCCCTCCTGTCAACCTGAACTTTCCACATGTCATGCAATGATGCAGTTTCAGTTTTTCGAACATGAAATGTACTTTTATTGTAATTTCCATATACCCCAAAAAAAAAAAAAAGTTTTTCATATTAATTGAAAGTTGTGTTGGCCGTACAGAAACCCCGCGGCTTATTAGTCACGATGTGTACCATTATGGACACACGTGAAAATTGATTAACCATAAGGTAAAAAAAAAAAAGAAAAAAAAGAAAATCAAAAACAGACAACATAACCTCAAAGAACTCAAACACAACCTCAAAGACAGGACTTTCTTTCTGTGGCGCCTCAGTCTATTAAATTTATGTTCTCTGTCGCGCCGGAAGAAGTATTTATCGAGAAATCTTTTTCTTTTAATGTTTGTCTTTCCCGTGTCTGCTCTTTCCTTTTGAAAATGACACAAAAACTAAACGAAATTTAAATATTTACACAGATCTATAGATATACGAACACACATAGGAGCAGATATTTACTTTATAGAAGCGTTAATAGCAACATTTTGGCTACTGTTTCCGTAGATTACTGAAAACGAATTCCAGTAGCTGAGAATCCGAGAATATTATTTGGTTTGTCATATTATTGATAAGCAGTTCTGCGAGTCTGTGAGTGTGTGTGTGTGTGTGTGTGTGTGTGTGTGTTGTGCTCATATCATCGTCACAATAGATAGAAAGTTTCTGATACGGAAAAAATAAATCATTCCCCACACTAATCATTCGAATTACCGAAAAAAGTCAGTCCAAAATTGAGTTTGGTATTTTTTCGATGACCTTCACAAAATTATTTATTTTTAGAGAATTATTTATTTTAGAAATTGCATGAGTAGTGGAGATTAATTTGATTGTTATAAACCAAATGAAGTATCTTTATTTTCAACCTTTTTTTTTTTTGATTCGGAAGACATATGGTTCAATAATTTCTTTAAAATTAAAGTTAAGTGAAATCTTTTAACTAAAAAAAATAAAATCTCTCTTAAATCAGAAAAAGCTACTTAATATTAACTGCAAATAAGAATTGGCCTAAAATCTATAATTAATAAACTTTGAAAGCCATTAATTAATGGTTAAAGTAAAGTATGAATCACACTCAAAGACAAAATGAATCATCAATTCTTGGCAATAATCCTGCTATAAAATAATCCTTTTTCAATTAGACATTTCAGTTGTGAGTCATGTAGAAGAA
Source organism: Drosophila repletoides (assembly GCA_018150835.1). Taxonomy (NCBI): domain Eukaryota; kingdom Metazoa; phylum Arthropoda; class Insecta; order Diptera; family Drosophilidae; genus Drosophila; species Drosophila repletoides. The sequence goes on from JAECWQ010000202.1 coordinate 2,367,641, forward strand.
TAGGACTTTGAGACTACTATTCGGGGCTATATTTATTTATTTATATAGCAGAGGTGAGCTCGTAACTCTTTTTGGGTTGACAGGCCAAATCCAAGGCCAGTAACAAAAAAATGTTCTAGTTATGGAAAAACGCTGCATTTGGCTTGATTCGATAAATATTTAAGACACAGCTAAAAATGATTTATTATATTGGAAATTATCTCATGTAAACAAGTCAAGTTGCCAGCATGGCTAATGCCACTTGTCGGCAGACTTGCCCCCTCCCCCCTTTAAGACTGGTACCAAAAGCCACAAAAATTTGTTAATTTGTCTAATGAAAAATTTGTTGTGTGGGAAAGCGAGCAGCAGCGGCAGAAAAGTGGGCCTATGGGCGCAGAAAGAGGTGGCTAAATATTGAAGGCGACACTTTTAGACAGCGCTCCAAAGTTCTCTGCCTCTAAAATTTTTCGCACGAAGATTGATGATGACATTAGCATCATTGTGGTAAAAAAAAAAAAAATGTTTAAATCCCCAGCCAAAGGACGTGAGGAGAATTGTGTCGTCTTCGAAGCGACGGCGGCAAATGTTTTCAAATTTGTTTTGTTGACATTTTAATTTGCAAATACTTATAGACAGCCTATATAACCATACAGGGTGTATATACAGGGTGTTATGCTTGTTGTGAATCAATTTTCGTCGTCTGCCAAAAAGCTCACACGAATGGGGCATTAATTGAATTAAATCGTCAAAAGACGCTTCGCTTAAGGCGCGGGCGGAGCCTGTCAAGTGGATTTCAATTTCGAGCACTGAAAGTGTTGACTGTCAGCCAGCCATTGGCACGCATACCAAAAAGCGAAAAGGAAAGAAAAGAACTTCTGCTCTCGGCTTGCCGACCCATCAAATACCCTTTTGGGTAGCTAAAATGTATAGCAATTTTATGAAATTTCTTTAAATCTTAAATGGCATTAACTGCCCATCAGATTTCAGATTAAATTATACACTTATTTGAAAATTTTTGATATAGTATTGAACCCATTTTTAACTCAGATATTTCTGATATATTTAAAGCCTGTTTTGGACAGGATATAGTTCCAAACCGGAGCTAAAGGCTTTGCCTTTTACCTTTAGGTTTTGTTTTTAACTTTAAAATATGTTTTGGATTAATCCTTCCTTTACCTTTTGATTTAACTTTCAAGAAGGTTTGGGATTAATCCTAGAAAGTTTGTTTTTACTTACGATTCTTATTTTCTTAATAAATTAAGTTGTTTTTTACTTAATTTAAGAGCGATAACACTTTCTTTTCTTGTAGTTTAAATATATTTGGTATTTAAATTAAAAAAGTCAAACATTTTTTTGTAGTATGAGTTTTACTTAATTTATGTGTGATTCAGTTTGACTTCAAGCGTTTGGACACGCCCCCCTTTCCATGCTTTTAATATTTTGTAAGAAAATTAAAATACCCTGGGAAAGAGTATGAGAAAAAAAAGTAGAAAAAAATTGCTACATACTTGTCAACCCACATTTGGCATTGGCAGCCATTTTTTCTTGGCTTTTATCGAACACCCTTATTTCTATAGCAGCTCTCTTGGCTATATGTGCAGGGCTATATATATATGTATATATATATGTGGATATCTAAGTACATAAGGGAAACTATGGGCATCTAAGTAAGTGCGTGTGTGTGCGTGTGTGCCTCTGCATTTTCGTTGGTGATCCGTCATGTTGTCAGAATGTATTATTCGAATTAAGATTTTACTTTTTTCTTTTTTTTTTTTCTGCCATTGAATTGAATTAACACAAAACACACACAAAGGCAGCTGTGCCCACACACACACACACACACACACACACACACACACACACATTTACACTTTTTTGTAGTTGAAAACTGTCTGGCAAGTTAGTCAGTTCTTAATATAGAAATCGTAGCGATTTTCTTGCGAATTTTAGTGTAAAAATAAATACAAACTTCATAGCCGTAACTCTCTAATCTCGAAAATATTTGCCATTATCTGGCTAGCAACTACTTCAAGTAATTATCGATGATCCGGTTCTATCCGGCTACTCCAAGTCCAAATGCATATGTCATAATATATTAGACTAGTTCTAGATAAACGTAGGTTTCAAATTTTTCCAATCGTGTAATCAGACTTTTAAAGCAATTAAAAAATAGAAGAAAGAGAAATATAGTTGCAGACTTAGGAAGTATTTTTTATTATGTTTAATCTATTTAAAAGAGGCACAAAATATTATGAGCAGAAAAAGAAATCAATTAATATTGCTTACATTTGAAAGTTTCTCAGAAAACCAAGTAATATGTAATAGACTCATTAATTAAATTATACTAAGTACACACTTTTCATAAATTGACTTTGAGGACTTAATCTTGGAACCGATTGCCTTAGATTGATCTTTTCTCGGGAAATGTAAATCTTTTCGGCTGTCTAACTAAGCCAATACAGTGTCATTCGGCTAATACCTTAATGCAGTCAACAAAATATCTAACACTTTTTCAGCACCTGCAGCTACAGATACAGATCCATCAATTAGCTCTATCCAAAAAAAAAAGAAGTGAATCAAGTGCTCGCAGCGCGTGTCGCAACACATTTAAGTTGAAGTTCAAGCGTATAGCCCTAATACCAGAGGCCACTAGAATGTCCACTTTAAAGCTCTCTGGCGACAAGCGGTGTCCATTGTTGTTATCGGAATTTAACAGGGTATTCGAACTGGTCACTGGTCTCTATGGTCTCTATGGTTTTGGGTAGCAGTGCGAGTGACACTTCTGTAATGCGTTCGATATCGCCATTTCACAATTGATATACAAAAAATCAACCAAAAAGTGCGACCAGTCAAACTGCTCGACTAGTGAATACCCTGTGCATGTAATTTTAAAGGCCTTAGATAGAACTATTTCTTTAGAGAAAGGAATTATTTGTTAATTAAAACTTTAACTGGAATAATGCAGAATAGGATTCAATTAATCCAGATAAAATCTCAAGCGATTGCTACCTTATTTTGTGATATGCTGATATTGACTGGAGTGAAGAACCTTTGAATTACTGAGCTATTTATTATCCGATTGTTTTGAAATTTTTACCATAAAAATATTAAGTGCAAATATTTATATCCTTGCACTAAAAAACAGGAAAATGTTTAAAGGAAGGAAAGTACAGAATATTAAAGAAAAGCCCAAACTAATGTATACTTTCAACTCATGCAAAAATGAGCAAAAAAAAACCTTTTACACTGAATGTTAGGCGCACTTTGAACCCAAATAAGTACCTAAGCTTAGTCAATGGTCGACTGAACTGATACTCTTTTTACACAAACATTTTCGGGTAGTGGGTATAGTTTGGAAACAGAAATAGCTAAACAATGATAAAATCCAAACAAAGAAACTTCAAATTGACAGCTTTCGTTTAACTTTTATCTGCTGAAACCGTTTGCTGCCGTTCGGCATAGCCACAGTACAGAGTACTCAACACGCACCGCACACTCTCGAGTGGTCTATGGTGTGGCTCTATGGTGGGTCTATGGGTTGGGAATTTTGGGAGCTTGAGCATGAAATCACCTTCACATGTTGGCGCGCCTAACAAGAGAGACAATTGTAGAGTAGCGGTGGGGCTCTGGGGAGCAGCAGGAGGCGGAGGAGGAGATATGTCCAATGGGTTGGTCGGCGCCTTTGATTCGCAAGATCATTGGCTAAATGCGTGTTGCTTTGGAGAGCCGATAGACCCGATTCAAAGAGTACCGCAAACACACACATTGGAGAGCAAAAGCTTTGGAACTATTGTTCTTGTTGCACTCTCTGTCTCTCTATCTCTATTCCAAACCAGTTCTCTATTGTCTTTCTTTAAGCGCAAATAATCGAAATGTGAGCAGCTTAAATTGTTAGCCGACTACTGTTTGTTAGCCTCAAATGATTCATTATAGTATTGAAAAGTATTTTGTATTATTATTTATTTTTTTTATTATTATATTCTTTTTTTTTCAGCGTTACATCGAAATGCCATTTGGATATTTATAGCCACTCGATAGGAAATACTCGGAACAAAGCCCAGTGGCAATACAAATAATGATGCATGGCACAGGTTCAAAGGAGTTGCTCAACATATAACAATTTACACCGATTCCAAATACATCGAAATGGAACTGGTAAGTCTTTAATATATATTTATCTATATCTATAATAAACTATATACCATTAATAAGAAGACTACAAGTGTTTAATCGAATATTTCCAAGTGAAAACCCATTTTTTTTAAATGATATCCAAACCAGACTATAACCCGGGATAATCAAGCGAAATTGAAGTATATATTAAGTTATATTACCATTTTCTAGTGTACTTTTCCATTGAAGGAAAAGTGGTGTCTTTCGAAATTAATTAGCTATATGGACGGACGGACGGACGTGAGAGCTCGTCGTCTTATCAGTGTCTGCTGCTCGATATATTTTTATTCTATAATACTTAGGGAAAAAGTACTGGCATGATTTCGTGCAATTTTGTTAAGCAGATATTGAGACATTTTTATCGGCTACTGAATTTTCGTTTGTGTTTGTGTTTGTGTTTGTATTTGTCTATGAGGCCGGCACGTAACGGGATACTTATATAATTTAGTAAATTATACACTTGAAAAGTATTAAAGGCAGCCGGGCAGACGCCTGAAAGAACTAGGAATATAGGAAACTTATGCGAAAGCAAACAAAAGATAAGATATCCTCGTTTGGCGCACTGTTTGCATAAAATGTTGTCCAAAAGGCAAACAGTCAGCCACTGAATGGACTATATGTATGTATGTTTGTATGAATTTCTCTTTTTATTTTGGGTAATATTACATAAGAAGTCGACCAGGCGCACCCTTGAGTATCCTTTAATGCAAGGGCGCTCGCCTCCCCTCCCCTCCCCACCCCTCTACCCACTCGTTGCGGATTTTCTCTCCTCCTTTTGGTCGACTGTCACGCAGAACACGCTAATGTGCTTCTCATGTTGTGATGATCTCAAAAACAAAAATTTTTATGAAAACTGACATTTCGAGGTGTGTAAGGCAGCTCGAACTCGGTTACCAGAGAGAGAGAGGATGAGAGGGAATTCGAGTTCGAACTGGGCTTCGGTTTCCCGGGCACTGATAGCACTCTTAAGTGGTAATTAATGTAAGTACCGCGGCATTTATCAGTTTACAAATCGATTCAGTGATCCAATCTGACTGAGAAAAACTCCAGAAGTTGTAGGTGCACCACACACTGTTCTGAACCCTTTTGGAAATTTATTAAACACGCTTTCCAAACCTAATAAAATTTGTCACGACACATTTTTTATATTCTTTTTTTTTTGTTTCTGGGCAGCTCCCCAGTTTTGAATTCTCAGTTCTGAATTTTGAGTTGAGTCCCGGCTACGATCCAATAACTAGGCATTTGTGACGTAAGGTTGACAGGCAGGCGGGCGGGCGAGTCGCTGTCTGGACGCTCGTCAACAGAGGCGTGCGCAGAAGGGGTACTTTTTAAAGTAGAGCTAGTCCCTTAACTGAATGCATTTGAAAAGTTATATTTAATTTTTGTTGTAAATGGTTCAAGTAACGATATTCCTTTTCTTCAGCTGAATTTTCAGTGTATATTAAAATATTGTTGAACAAAAGGGTTTTGAACTATTTATATTTGTTTGCTACTTTTTATAAATGAATGCGAAGGTTTCTATAAATAATTTTCAGTTCTGTTCCAAATTCAATTCGCTCAAACATGTGTGAAAAGGAAAGTTATTCCCATCAATATTTTTTTAACTAGCTTTTTTATCTTGTATGCTAACAAAACTTGAAATTTGCAATCCTATTATTAGTTCCGATTTATGTCTATTATAAAAACCTATAGAAACCCTTTCAAAAAGTGGTGAAGTACGCCTCTGCTCTGGGCATGTTTCAGTTCGGCTTGCTTTGGCCAAGCGTTTGATCTTATCTGAAATTCCTGGTGGTCACTTTTCTATCCACAATATCATTTCGTTTAAATAGTCTGCCTTTATATGTACATATATTTATATATATATATATATATATATTTTTCTTTTTGTTTTCGGCTCTTTATTTTTTGTTTTGTTTTGAAATGCACGTAATTAATTCATTTCACTGCTGCGTCGCCGTCGCGTGTTGGTGTCAAGAAATATCAAAACATCACATCAAATAAATGTTGGCCTGGCCCAAACTGAACCGAACCGAACCGCGCCGCACCGTACTGAACCGCCCCGCGTAGCACTGCTAACACCTCTTTGAACTTGTGGCCCAAAAGTTAGTTTCGTTTTTTTTTTTTTATTCAGTTAGTTACCACTAAGGAATGACAGTTATGTTAATTTTCGTGTTAGGTTTCATTTTCGGTTTAGGAATATTCCAACTCTATTCCATATTTCATATTATTTTAGATTGCGTGCCTGAAGCCTGAGAGCTCTACTAGCCCAAAGGGGAAATGCTGCGACAAAGTGGTAGATCGTTTAAAAAACAATAAAACACGAACACTACGAATTCACTCCAGAACCTGTGATGGGTCTGTGTAAACGGGGAGACGAGGTACGAGCTACGAGTACTTACGTCTATTTATGAGTTTCGAGTATTAATTAAATTGTTGGTCTACAATGCGAGCTGGACAGCTTTCAATTATGTGCGGCCCATAAAAAGCCCAATAAACGTTAACAAATATTATGGGTTCGAGTAGTATGATTTAGGGCTATACGAGTTCCAAGATAAGTGCGCCTCGTAAAATGGGTGACAAAAAACTTCCAATCATTGTGGGCTGAGAAAAGCATGGGGCGGAGCATGGGATTATAGAGAAATGGGAAAGGTAATGTTTCCTGCGTTATTTAATCTGAACTTCTTGAGAAATTCAAAAATATGCCTCTAATATTTGAATAAATTTGGAACAACAAATATGTTCAGCTAAACTCCCGAAATTTGTGTCATATTTAGATGAATAATTTATACCTTCATTCTCTCATAAGCCTCGCATAAAGAAGAAAGCATTCGATATAATTTATGCTACATAAATATTATTAGAAAACTTATAATATTTAATAACTGATTAGTTTAATCAATAAAAATATATATTTGTATATTCGTCACTGATTTGTATCTCTAATTTGAGTTCAATTTCCAGTGCCAATTTGCTGTCATTGGACAAATTTCCTGGCAAGTTGTCACTGGAAAATCCATACAAAAAATAATTCAATTAATCTTTTGCTCAACAGCAGGAGAGGTTTTCCTTTTCCTTTTTGATTTTTCATTTTCCATTTTCGAGCAGTCACTTTTTTACCCCCGCAAATGCCCCGTCAAAACCCTTTTCAGTAAATGTGATCTGTGGTCTGGTTATTGAAAAATGCTGATTAACACATTAGAGCAATGAATGCAATGTGAATGTGAATACGAATACGAATGTGAGTGTGTGAGTGTGAGTATGCAGGTATTCATATACTTGAGCTTCTGCTGTGCGTGAATGCCAATATGTCGAATGCTACCATTTATAACCACGATTGCTGATTATGCTGTTTCCCTGGCTGAAAATGGATGACATGACAGATGGAGTCGAGTCTCAAGTCTTGAGTTGAGTCTCGAGTCGAGTCTCGAGACTCGATTCAGGCATGTGCACAGTCAGAGATCGAGTCTGGGACTCCATATCTACCTCCCTCTCCCCCTTGACTCAGTGACAGTTCGGTTGCAGAGTTGAGCAGAGCGCGCAGAGCTCCAACAAGAACTCTTATTTAAATAATCATTTTTTCTGACAGCCAACTTGACTTCCAGATCGGACAACTGCAATGTGAGTAGGCTTCTCTTTGGGTTCATTCTTGAGCCCAAGCTGCATTTCTTTCATACTTATATTATTACTTATTTTTGTATTATACCCCATATCCATTACAATTGTGTAAAAGTGGTATATAGGTTTGCCTATAAGCATCAAGAACCAGAGAGATGAAATTTAGTAGGGCAGTGGCTCATATGCAGATAGACTAATTATTCTATTTGGGATATATCCTTCCGATCTGTGCTGAAGCGAATGTAGAGATATGAAATTTGGTATGCGAGTTATGTACTTTACATAGAAGATCTTTGCATGTTTTTTTTTTTTTAAATGAGTACAGGGCATTAGCTAGTCGCGCGCTCATGACTAATGTTTTTTTTGTATTATTTTTCATTTTCTTTTCTTTTGCTCTTGCACGCTTTAATTGTTTGTTTGACTTGTGGTCGAGCCGTTTAAGCGCCCGTTTCGGATTTGGGTTCGTACTCAACTTGGGTATCCACTGGTCGGTTTCCACTGTTTCCAGTGGTTCCACTGTTTCTCCTCCACTTGCACACGTCATTGCCATGCGTCGAGGCTTTTGGGTGCGGCGCGTGGGGATCTCTTCTCATGATTCTGGCGTGGCGTCGTTTAATTGAAAACGATGCATGTAAATGACACTTTTCAGCATTAATAAGCAAATATTTGTATGATTATTGGTTGTAGCCAGGGGATTATGTTTATTATTTTCGAGCTGTAAGTGGTAGGAGCGCTGCTCTGATGCCTATATCTGATTGAAGCCTCGGCTTTTTGCCTGGCTGGCTGGCTGGCCGGCTGGCTGGCTGGTTGCAACAGGTAAAGTGCTTTAACTAGTTTATGGAAGTCAACTGAGCCTGTCACATCAAATTGGTCAACAGCAGCAGGTTCAGAGCTAACTGAATATTACTACTTGTATTTAATAAGCTTAAATCTGATACGAATCAATCACATTCTCTTGGAAAACTTAAAAAGAGGCGAGTTCTTTTATGCTTTTTGCACAAAAAATTATGATTATTCCATGGGGTTTTCTTTATTCTGAAGGAGTGGAAGAATAGTTTCGTATTTGTTTTCAAATCAAACTAGTTTCAATTTGAATTCAATTAATTCCAATGTAAATTAGATTCCTTGTAAAGGTTTCAGCTTAAGTAAAAACAACTCAACAGAACCAACTTCTTTGCTGGTTTAAGCAGTTTTTTTTTGGGTCCGCATATTAAATACATAATTAATATTTCAGATCCAAAAACATTTATCATGAATTTCAGTTTATTATCGCTGTGCGTATTTTCTTAGCTGGCTAATTCCAAGATACAAAACATCTCAACGCAGTGACAAGTGACAACCTGACTGACTGCACAGCATTGACAAAATTATCTGAAATATGCAAGAAGTATGCCAGAGGAGGCAGCGAAGGTAAAGGATAGAGGGGCAACGGGGGGGACACGGCAAGCAAAAATATGAGAGAAAGAGAGAGAGAGAGGGGGAGGGGGGGCCACGCGAAATCTTTGGCATTTGAAGAGACATTCTTATTTTTAGGTGACATGCCCTCGGTTGGACGTCTGACGCACTTGGGTTGCTCGTATATCTGGTCTGTCAATCAGTTTTGAAAGTCATCGTTTCTTTTTTTTTCTTCTTCTGATTTTATAAATATATATTTTGTTGGTGTATTTATTTCTACCCTTTCGGTTCGAGAACTGGTTTAATATATTCATTCTGTTAGTTGTGATCTATTGTTGCCAGCCTTTAAATTGACTTTGTTTAATAGTTTTATGGAAATGCTCCTCTGGCAATTAACTAAACTACTCGATAATTTAACACATCTCATATTTCAAAATATTTGGAATATTTTTTAATGCTATTTTCGCAGGTGTCGAAAAGACTAATTGCTATTCAAGTGATTCAGGTTTTAAAAGTATTTCTCTAATGGCCAAGCAATTAATGCAACAGTTTTATTAGGCCTCCAATTAAAACTACTTTTTTAATAAATCCCAACAGATATTAAAAAATTTTTCCAACTTCAAAAGTTGGGCAATTTTATCCAGTAGTTAGTACAATAAATAGAGTATACTCCCGCATAGCTGAATTATTTATTTCAAGCCATTATATTTCTCTCCAATCGAAAGTATACTTAAAAGTTCTGGGTCTCCGTTGGGGGTTTTAAGACTTACCTTGTGGCTTGGGAACATTCCGTTTGAGCTGCATCCATTTGTATGTTGGAATGTTGGTGGCGTGATTTGGCGATTTTGATTGTGTGTTTGCTTGGTGCGTGGAGTTGCCCGCCGGGGCAGACGCTGTGGAGGATGAGGTGGAGCTGCCAGGTGATGTGACGCCACCACCACGTTGATTCCGGCCCAGGCTTAAGCCGGAGCCACCATTGGGCGAAAGAGAATGCTGAGGCACAGCCTGTTGCTGCTGCTGCTGTTGTTGCTGTTGCTGCTGTTGCTGCTGTGCCTGTTGCTGCGCTGCGCTGGTGGTCAAACTGGCCAAATGGCCATGGCTGATACTATGATGCAAATGGGCGTGTGGATAGTCCATGGCAATACCGGCATCTAACGGATAGCCAGCGCTCATATGCTGATGATGATGCCATTGTTGTTGTTGCTGCTGTAACATGGTATCCTGATCTTCGAGCAGCAGACCTGGCGGCGGTGGTGCAGCATATCCGGCATGCAATACCGCAGCATATTTCTCCTCCATTTGGCCGGCATATCCATGTGGCTGTGTCTGACTAGGTGCATAGAGACAGTCCAGATTTGTATACATCATGCCATTCTCGGAGCTTATAATCGATGCCTGCTGCTGCTGTTGCTGTTGCTGCTGTGTAGCATTTGCTGCAATTACTGGGGAATTGTTGGCGGGTGGCGGCACCGTGGCAACTGCTGCAGTGGCATAGTATGAGTGCACCGAGTCGCTTTCATAGTAGGAGTCCGTTGGAGAGTGGCTAGTAGGATGCAGCGGAGTGCTGTTGCTGGGGGCAACGGCTCCTGATGCTGTTGTGGTGATGCCATATTCCGCCGCGCTGGGGCTGAACAGATGTGAGTGTGGATAGAGTTGTTGCTGCTGCTGTTGTTGCTGCTGTGCAAGTGGATGTTGCTGCAGATGCTGTGCTGTTGGTGGCGGCGTAAGCTGTTGTTGCTGCTGATAATAGTTGGGTGAGTTGCTGTCGTAGCCATTGTAGCTCAGTTGTTGGTGTTGCAATTGCACTTGCACTTGCTGTTGCTGCTGTTGTTGCTGCTGTTGCTGCTGCTGTTGTTGTTGCTGCTGTTGTTGCTGCTGCTGGTGATGGTGTGTTGGCGAGGGAAAGTAGTTGCTGCCATAGCCATCGTAGGCCGTGGCCGTGGCATGTGGATGATGATGCGGATGGTTGCCGTACATGCTGCTAACGTCCATCATATTGTATGCCAAACTGCACTCAAAAGTATTTAAACAGCCTAAAACAATCGAAAAATTTCCTCAAATTTTGTTCAACGATAAATTATCGTTTTTATCGACTATTGCCCAAAAGTAGTAGTGTATTTTAAAATGTAATTTAACCGGAGTTGAGCAGATAAAATGAGTAGCTTAATTAAGATTTCTATTTAAAAAAGAATTTATTTGAAAAGTAGTCTGAACTAACTGAGATTTGGAAAGTATTTAAGTCTTAAAGATAGTTTCCAAACTACAAGATTTTTATATAAAGAAGTAATGCTCCTGGTAGACTACTACAGGTAAAAATAAGTCTCTGATCGAGCTCCAATCATACAAATGAAACCCTGCTCGGGTTTAAATACTGTTAAAAAAAAGAATCTTAAGCTATAATACTTCTCATTTTTGAAATTATTAAAGGTTCTCTGCAAATCTAAAGAAAATTTCATATTACAATGAAATTTACTTTAAAATAGTCGAAAGTTTTTTAAAATACAGAAATTTATATCTGTCTATACTATTTTTGAAAAATTTCTGAAGATATTATGGAACATTAAGGAATTAAAAATAGTTTCTGTTCAATGTTTCTAAGATTTTTAAAATATTTTTAACTGACTATTTTTGGACGATATTCGATTTGTAAACCCCAAGAATTTGGCTTTTAGCACATTGAAACTAACTTTTTTATTGAAAAACAAATATTTTTCAACTTCAGTGCACCTTGGCACTCTTATAAATATTTTGATTATAACACGCGTATTCAATTAATTTGATATTATTTTGATTGATTTTCGAAACAACACTTTGGGCCACACTGTGCAATGAACAGTTTTATAGGAAACACGCCATTACAGTTAAAGTAATAGAGTTATAGGAGTTTCATTTACAGTTTCAGTTCCGACGGTCTCCGAAATTCCACGCGACGATTTCGACGAACTTCGTGCTGCATGCGCGCTAACCAAGTCGTGACTGATTGCTGGATCGGCTAGCCAACCCAGCAAGTAGTAGGCCACGCCTCCGCTTCGGGTAATACGTGTAGCCAGTCATCTCGCTTGCACTGGTTCTGTAACTGGTGAGAAATGGACTAGTTCTGCATCGCTTACACTGCAGCTGTAGCCGCTAGCCTGCAGAGCTGTAGAGCTGTAGAGCAGTTCTCTGTGTTATCAGTGGGCCCCGGTTCGGGGGTTAGTCATGACCGGTTTTGGCAGTTCTTGTGCCCTGTTTTTCATTTAGTTTGTTCTTTTTTTGCCGGTCCCACAGGGCACAAATGCCTGATATTAGAGTTACGCCCATGTTCATGTCGTATTTAACTGGAACTAGGTACGAGTATCTATATCTGCATGTATTGTAGTATATATATATGTATATATGCGAACGTATGTGCGATACTTTTGGCACGTTTGGTATATTTTGCGTTTTTCGGTTTTTCGCACCTACACAAAACTCCCAAATGAATTGATGTTATTGCAGGTAGAATTACTAGTATTACGAGTAAAAATAAGAAAAAAAGGAGGAAGAAAAAGAGGGAATATGCTCGCTGTGCAGCTGTCAATCGTCATCTCTATATACACATATGACAGCCCATCTATGGCTGCTGCGGAATTTAAATCGCCGTCAACTTTGTCTGACTCAGTGGGATGCAATTCGAATTTCGAATAGGCGCCCCCTACGTGTCTGTCACACAGACACTGCCACTGCCACTGCCAGTGCCAGTGCCCAGAAGAGATAGAGATAAAAAAATGTTACTGAGATATCTTTATGAATTCGAACCGGCATTGCACCTTTCACGCACAATGCATCATCTTTGGCTGTCGCCTGTCTGGATGTCTGGAAAACTTTTGTGTTTTGTTTTCTTGCATTCAGTTTCTTTTCGTTTCGTTTGATTGACATTTTCACAACTTTTTTTCTTCTTTTTTTTTTTTTTTTTTTTTGTCATGTACTCGTAGTAGTAGTTGGTGGTTTTTACTCCGGCCGTGCCCAATTCCAATCCCGTTTCTCACTTCTACTTCCCATTCCTTTCACAAGTTTATATTGAGTTGTTGGCCAGTCCTCCAGTCCTCCAGTCTCGTCCTTTTGGGTTTAGGGCCCAGCGCTCCAAGGTGATTTGTTATATTTTCGGACAGCAGCAATTAATACTAACAGGATGTGTGTGTTTTATTTTTTCATCTTCCCCGGGATCCCTGCCAATTGCCGAACTGTCCCACAAGTGGATGAGTTTATTATGCCATCTGCATTTTGTTTTGCCTCAAATGAAGTTTTTGGCCAGTTTTTAATAAACCTGTTTATTTAAATTTTCTGTCAAATAATACTTAAAATTTTATATTGATTATTATTTCTATATTTGAAACTATTATTTAACTTAAAGCATTTGTTTTTTGTTTGGGTATTTATATAAAAAAAAAACTAGATAGAAATGTAGTTTTATGTGAATTGCGGAATCGGGAATTATTTTTAATAATAGACTGAGCTCAATACGATCAAAGTAATTAGGCAACTGGCTCTATATGCACTTAATAATAATCGTACTTAGTAGATACGCGTATAATTATGTCACACACACACACACAAACAATTAATTAATAATATTGGCCATAGCAATATTATTCTGTGATTAACTTAATATTGACCTAACATGCTAAATAGCTAATGTACTCGAAGCACCAAAAAGAGCATTAGATAATATGATGAAGCGAGGAAAATATGTGAAATCTTTAAATGAGACCTTTTATGTTTGCTTTATAGATTTATTTTTTCAATTGAGTATTTAACGTTTGAAATAAAAAATATGTTTTTTAAGAACGCCATTATTTTAATTTGAAATTTGAAATTTTTCAGTTTGGTAATTAACCCAAAGAGGTAGATTTTCAAATTTATTGATAGTATAACAACGGCAAAACACAAAAGTTTTCTTTTAAAAGTCTTGCCTTTTTCTTTGTTATTTATTTCAAAATATTTCCGGGTTGCAAAATATTTCCAGTTTATTTTTAGAAATTTTATCTTTATCTATGTTATTAAGAGCAATGCATCCACTCAATACAAATATTACTAATATTAGCCTTTCTGTATCTTATCTTATTATGCTTTTATAATCAATATAGCTATGAAATAAAATTAATTAATATTCCTAAAGCTTGTTAAATATTGTAAATAATAATCTATATTTATTATTATATATATATATTATATATATATTATTTTCAATAAAAATATATACAAATAAACTTAAAAACTAGGTAATTAAACTTGTAATTAACTTAAAAATAGGATGTATTAGAAAGCTGCAACTGTTTTAGGCAAAAAAACCTCTTTTTATTTAGGGCGCAGAACTTCATTACCAGCCACGGACTTTTTTTTAGTAATAGAGCGTTTATTGCAAAATTTAATTCCGGGAATAGAACTTTATTTCAAGTCAAGGACTTTAGCTGGCAGGTCGTTTATTCCTTGTCCTACCTACCGATGATATTTATTTGTTTAATTATATACATATATCAATTTATTTAACACTTAGAAAGTTAAGACCTCCACTGACTCCACAAATACTCCGTAGTTTTGTTTATAAATATGTGCTTAAGCTTAAAGCTAAGTAATCAAATTAATATCGTGGAATGGGAGCACTTTAGTCATTAATGTCTGTAAGTGGCTTTTTGACGCCGTCGGAAGTATGACATATGGATTTGATGGGTACTTTAGAAGGCGTCGTCGACTGGTCAGGCGACAATTGACAGATATTTCAAATCGTCGTAAACTAATTACAAATTGTGCCACAAAAAATAGTCTTGTTTTGGGGGGGCGCCACCAGTTTTCAGGTTGTACTACGAATACTCGTAACTTCGTAACTCTGTAACTCCCCAACCTCAGATGGCCAAACAAATATCCGAGTGGGTTGGAGTTGGAGACGTGACGAGTAACAGTAACAGGCGTAATTGGCTCTGCACAAATTGATGGATTGCCTGGCGCCGACTGTCATATAGCTTCGACTCTCAGTCCCAGCCCCAGTCCGAGTCGGAATCGAAATCGGAATCGGCATTGGAGTCCGAGTCTGAGGCATTTATTTGGCGGCTTTTTTGTAGTTTCCTTTTGGTAAATCGATATTTGTGCCATTTTTTGACTTTTGTCTTTTGGTTTTCACTTCTGTAATGATTAATTAATTGTATTTTACTTATCAATTGTTGCCTGTTGCATTGGCAGACGACCCAGACGACGGAGAGCCTGTCGCCAAAAATTTTTACTGGGTTTTCTAGCGCTGAGCTCCTCTAATTGAATACGTAATTACAGCGCTAGACGAGACGAACCCATTGTCTTTTTATTAATATGATTTTAAGCTTGAGAGGAAAACATGTAATTTGGAGCGGAATTCATCAAGAACTAAGCTCCTCTTTAAGAGCAGTCTAAGGCTATTTTCTTATGCACCAAATGCTCCTCTGATTGATAGACATTACAACCTATTTTTTTTTTGACTGTAAAGTTTTCACTTACATTTCATTACATTACAAATTATACTTCAATTTAAATATAAAGTCTATACGAATCAGTGAGGAATAATTTACCTTTTATTCTATATAAAGCAAAAGGAATCCTTGAACTAGAGAGAATCATTGCATATCAGCAAAAAGAATAAGTTTTTACACACTTTAACTTAATTTTTTATCTAACTAACTCTATAGCAGGTTCTAATATATAAAATATATAAATTATATAAATTATATAGTTATCCGATCAGGCTGGTTCTAACAGATGTACATCCATTTAAATCAAAAGAGAGGTAGGGAGAGAAAGAGGCAGACGAGATTGTTTAGATACATGATATGCTTATAGCTACATTCAGAGTTATATACTAAAAATATACTACTAGAAAATAGCTAATCTAATTTACTAAACGGAAATATTAGTACATATACCAACCAATATAAAGGTACACCTTTTACAGGGGCTTATATGAAATAAATTTGATATGTCTATGATAGCAAAAAGGGGGTATAAATAAGTAACGTTATCTTATCGCAGATTGCAAAATGGCTGTTTATCGAAATAATATTTGTGGCATGGGCACTGAATTTTAACCCCCGTAGCTCTCGTTATATAACAGATACTGCACTCAATAGGCAACTTGCAAAAGGGGAAAACCCCCCTATACAAAAATTATACTGAAACCCCTCCTCAAACCCTATCTAAGTATTAACTCGCATTACATGCGTCTATTTGGTTATTGAAGATGTTTACAATGTTCATAAAAATATGCCAATGACCTTGGCTGATTGTAATGCAAATTTATGCGAAAATAAAAAAAGTTTTCACGCTTTCAAGTTTGAAATATATTCTCGTAATGCCGGACGGCTTTAATACTGGAGATTCTTTCTCGAGTTTCTTTCATTTTGCACGCGGATAAAGCAAGAGCGAGACAACTAGTGATATATCGCTTATCCGTTTGTTCAACGCAGCGCAAGCCAATGGGAATCGAGATGGTATATATAGAGACATCCATTGGGTTGCGGGCACAACCCCTATTTATTTGACAGCCTCAGACGACAGCTGCACCGAAGGGAATAAAATGAAATCCCATATGTTCTTACTCGTATATTGTGCATTTAAATCATCAGTTGCCAAATTTGTACAGATGCTAACCCGGCTAACAAAAAGAATCTCTTGTTCTACAAATTGAATTGTGTGGATAGAAAAGTGTTGTGTCTATAAAAAAGTGGGTTACCTGAAAACGCTTACGCAATAAATTAAAAATATTCGGTGTTACCTAATTTAATATGTTGGTTTCTGACAAAAAACATAGCAAATTGTGGCTAATTTTATTTTATTCTCTTCAATAACGCGACTTGGTTAAATCAGCTGAAGATATAGTATTAATACCTTCAGGAAGTGGGAATTTCGCTGTGAAAGCGTGCAAAATAAGACCTAAGATCTGCAATAAACTCATAATTCTCGGGAATAAATCCATTTTATTCACAAATTATTCATTTTGGATGTCTTTGTTTAACCTAATGGTATTTTTTTGAAAAGCTTATTATTTTATAATTAAATTATACTAAATTTTACTTCTAAAAAAGCCAATTTCTTAATAGTTGTTCTGTTTAGCGACTTAAGCTATTGTTAAACAAATTTTGGATTTTAGCCGAATCCTTGAAATAAGTAAAATTGCTAGAGAAAAAATATTTTGGGAAAAATTGGGTAGCCAAATAGCGCTATTTCCAATGTTGTTAAATATTTTGATCACTTGCCATTATAAGAGAATTTATTGTAGGGAGGACAGGATTCGATTATAAGGAAAATGTCTTAGCCTCTAAATTATTAAATTCTTCTATAAATTAGAATTTCACTTTCCGATTAAGCTTTGCTTTTTAAAGGGAAACTTTTAAAAGATTTTTATTTGTAAGGGGACTGTTGTGTATTATTCAAGTAAAATATATTATAATATTTACATACAGTAAAAGAAAAATGCATTTACTATCCTATCAATTTCGATAATTCTAAAATATTTATTTTTTCTGTACTTGCTTGCAAAAATTGTGAAATAGTTTTTCCAACTGCGACAGGAGACTATGATTCAATTTGATTGAAATGCTGCAACTTCTCTTAACATGAAATGTGAATTATATCTGGAATTTTTATTATATTGCCTATATAAATTATAATAGATTATTAAGGAAGTTAATATATCCTTTAACATTTGGTAAAGAGTTTATTGTCAATGCAGAATTATTTGAACGCCTCTTAAAAAATTATCTTTGAAAATATTTGAAATTTTCTGTTTGGTATAAAATATATCTATATATATATATATATATATTTCATAGGTCTATATAGATATTGCTAAGGGTATCATTGGGTATCATTTAGGTTAGCATGCCTATGAAAAGTATTTTTCTATTCAATTCCGATGTATTTTGACTCGTGATTATACTAGTTTTATTTTTGAGTAGATTGCTAGCGCCATCTATAGGAATGTTTTGCTGATGAACCATTTTAAAGCATACTTTCGGGCGGAAGCTCAATAATTTGTTTGTCGGATCGGCATTGGATTTTATACCCGTATGAAGCTTGAAAAAAGTTTATTTCATTTGAGAATACTCAAATTCTATCATATAAAATTTTTCCTATTGAACATATTTTTTAGTTTTTAAATTTAAATTGATATCGATTTTTTAAGTGAATACATTTTTATATGAATAATACATATGTATCTTATGAAAAAATACGAAATTATAGCCCCTACATAGCAATTTTGCTAAGGTGAGAAAGGCATCTTTTGAGTTGGGGGCAATTACCAGAGCAGACTATGTCAGAAACCTGTCGATGTCTGATAAACTCGTTGAGATCGTCTTCAATTAGGCGCGAGACTGGAGGTCTAGCAAGATGACCTTGTTCCAGGATGGTAACAGGTATTCAGACACTCCAATTGTGGCATTGGGTTAGTGTTCGAATAACCTCTGTTTATTTGTATAGAGAATAATGCTGTCAATGAGGGAATATTTCATGTTAGTTCTCCAAAAGGTTCTATTATTTGTTGGGTTCTTTGCCTTGACCAGCGCTGGAGTTTTGCCCGCAAAACCATCGTCAGGCAGTGAGGATACCTTTGATGCACATCCTCGCTATTCCTTTGGCTATGATGTTCAGGATGCGATAAGTGGAGATGTTAAATCCCAGAAGGAAACACGCGACGGCGATGTGGTGCAGGGACAATATACGTTAAACGATGCCGATGGCTATAGACGCATTGTGGATTATACTGCCGATGCGGCGCGTGGTTTCAGTGCAGTGGTGCGACGTGAACCACTCAGTGCTGCTCCAGTCGAAATAGCGAAAATCAAAAAAACCACTCTATTAACAACCCAACCCAAGTTGCAGCCCATACAACCCGCTGTGGTGCTCAGAAGCTATGCTACACCCACTTTAATCCACCACGCGCCAGTGGCACATGTGGTTCATTCGGCGCACCCCGCACCCACAATTGTCTCCCATCACGTGCCGGCTCTGTTGAAATCATCGATACACGCTGCTCATCCACAAACAATTTCGTATGTCTTCCAACATTAAATAGAGAAAGACAAAGTCTGACATAATACCTATAGACTATATGGACTATAATGGAAACATTTATAATGTTTATTATATCATATGATCATAAATAAAACCCAATATCTTTGTGAATTGGTTAAAATAATTCGGACTTTCTATCTATTTCGGCACTTCTTAACCAAAATAACCAAATGTCGATTAAATTATATATATTTGGCTTATTTTTCTTTGAAGAAATTTGTCTGAAGTTATCTTTTCTTTTACTGTTTCTTTGGGTTGCATTTTCTTTTCTTTCTGAATTTCTTCTTTATAAAAATATTGTTTTTTTCTTAATATAGAACTCCTCCTGAAGTTGTTGAAGAATACATTTTTATTCAAGTAATCAGCTATGTTTTAGATACAACTTATAAGAAGAATAAGTTAAGGATTTCCCCATAGATCTTAATAATAACAGAGAACAAAAAGGCGATTTTCTGATCAGCTAAAAAATAGAATTCTTTTGTAGGCCCCTTATTATCCAAAATTGACAAAATAGAGTTATTTAAGCGGAAACTTATAATATTTGAGCAATTTTCAAATTGAACAATTTACATTAAATTCGTAATCCCTTTAAGTGTGTCTATATTTCCTAATAGATCTCAAGAATAAAAGAGAACTTTTGGGTAACAAAATGAACCTTTGTTTAGCTACTCGAAAGATCTTATGTAATTCCGAGGTTTCTACTCGTAATACTAGCAATTAATAAGTGGAGCTGGAAACTCGTCGGAAGTTGGGTGACAAACGACAACAAAATGAAAACAAAGTATTTCAAATCCAATTAGAGTACAAATGGAGCGCCAGCACCTAATAAATTTTTAAGGTCGCCATGGTTATAAAGAGGGGAGGAGAGTATATAAGACTAGGTTATATGTCTGGGAGTGTGTATTTTTGTATACCCTTGCAAAGGGTATTATAATTTTGTTATAATTAAAGTAGTATATTATTGATTAGGAAAATGAGATAAGTCCAAATAGTTACTTTCCTCTGGCTGTCTGTTTTTCCGTCTGTGTCTCTGCTCCTAAGCTACTTTCGCAGCTTTCGAGCTCCTTAATTGAAACTTGATATAACTTCTGCTCATTAATGCAGAGTATTTATACATATATCGGAGCCAACCAAATAGTTTAACTATGTATATCATAATATTTATGCCATAGGAATGATCCGTTCAAAAGTAGTTGTATTAAGATATATTTCTTAGATATATCGCAACAATTTGCAAGTTAGATATTAAAGTATGAACCACCTCATGATAGTCGAAGATAGGGTATAATATGTATAGACATATATATATCTTTAAAGACATCTTTATAAATTTGATCAAATTGTTTGAAAGAGTATTTAATCTTCGACTCACAGTTGATTTTTTCTGAGTATTTGTTGTCTGGAAGTGCATAGGGCTGCGCAGTCAATTTGAAAAACCGTTGTTATGCATTTGCGCATGCGCTGCATACGTTATTATTATTATTATTTTGAGTAGTGTAGTATGCTGTGTGTGTATGTGTGTGTGTGAGTGTGTGTAGTATAGTGTAGTGTAGTGTACTCGTTGCTTTTCGAAAGCGAATCGATTTAGTAGCGCGTAATGCTGCACGTTTCAGTATGCGACTTCTGAATATCTGAGGCCAATATTAATTCGACTCGAGTGCGTCCAATTCAATCAAGAAGGTATTATATCTTTATGGTTGTTGTTATATTTGTTGCTGCTGTTGTTGTTGTTGTCATTGCTTTTTGTCACTTGTGCGCTTAGCCTTGGTTAATAATGTGCTTGGGCCGAGACCTCCTTCTCCTCCTCTTCATTTTTTTTTTAGCTGCTTCTAGTCTTGGCTCGTCTGGTATTTTAAGTGTTGGTATTTTTGTTATTGGTATTTTTTTTTTTTTTTTTGTTATTGTTGTATTTGATATTGTCGTCGTCGCTTTGTGACGCAAGTTGAACGCATTTGCTTACGAATTCGGGCACATCGCTCAGTTTGAGGTATATAAGCCCCAGTTGGACTCTGTTCAAATCAGTTCAATTCCAATTACGGTTTCTAGAGCAACCCATCAAGCAAATCCAAACAACAATGGCATTCAAAGTAAGCCAAAAATACTGAAAAATACTATACAAAAAATAATACCGAAAATACTGAAAATCAGAATAAGGATTAAATCGTAATAATGTGCCTACAGTGAAAAGTGAAAATCAAGGCTAAATCGTTGCTTTAAGCGAACCGAAACAGGGTTCCGTTTAATCCAAATTCCTAGGCAATAAAGTTAATTTTTGGCTGTTTTTAGAACACGAATTTTCGAACCTACAATAAATATTGTCCGCTCATTAAAAAAATGGCTAAAAGATAAGCTTCTGCTCTGTTCTAAGTGTAAAAATCAAAGAATCAAAGCTCATAAATCCTATAAATTATTAAGCCAAAAAGTTTTTGGAACTCAAAGTTTCCAACCTAAAATTAATTCTGTCCGATCTTAACAAAACATCAAAATAAGAGTTAAAAAAAGAGTTGTTCTGATAGGAAGCTTTCGGTAGTTTTGTAGAAAGGCTTCTAAAGAAAAAGTTTTATTGCAGTTCACTCTTTTCCTCGCCGCTGCCTGCATCGCTGTGGCCAGCGCTGGTATCGTCCCAGTTGCCACGCCCCTGGCTGCCGTTGCCCAGGTTGAGGAATACGATCCCCATCCCCAGTACACCTATGGCTATGATGTTAAGGATGCGATTTCTGGTGATTCCAAGACTCAGGTGGAGAGCCGCGACGGTGATGTGGTGCAGGGCCAATACTCGCTGAATGATGCTGATGGCTATCGTCGCATTGTGGACTACACCGCCGATCCCATCAACGGCTTCAACGCTGTGGTGCGCCGTGAACCTTTGGTTGCTGCTGTGGCTGCTGCTCCCGTTGTCGCTGCCCCCGCACCCGTCGTACGTGCCGCTCCCTTTGCCTATGCCGCTGCCCCAGCACCTATTGTAGCTGCTGCTCCAGCACCAGTTCTCCGCGCTGCTGCTGCGCCCCTGGTTGCCGCTGGTCCAGCCATCGTGAAGACCCAGTTCGCATCACCCCTCATCTCGTACGCCTATTAAAAGATTATCCAATCATCTAATAGGTGCTGCCCGACCTGATAATTGCCGTTAGTTGTTATTGAATAAAGATTGTGATGTCCTAGAAGAATTTCGATTTTTTCCTCTTTAACTCTACTAAATGTTCTCTATAAACTTTTTCTATAAGAGCTGCTCTGTGCTAAAGGCTTTTAGCCAGATGCTTGAGCTCCAAATTAGGAAGTTCAATAATACTGGAAAGTTAACATTTTGTTCCCAAGAATAAATAGTTCTTAGTCAAAGGATTGAATGTTCTAGAATACAGCAAATCTGTACCAAGTTTCATCCATCCCATCCCTATATAAACCATTTATACAATGCTAGAAATAAAATTGTTTCATACCAAAGGAGAAGTGATATACTTTCAATCTTGCAGTAGCAGTCCAGGGTACATCTATAAAAGCTTAAAAAAACGCTACGAATTCCAAAAGAAATTAAAAAACATTACATGCACATTGCTATTTGACTTTCCCTCGTAAAGTTTCAAGGTCGTCTACGGCATTGAACCACTTTAAAAAGGGTCATTAAAGCCAGAAGAAGAAAGAACCGAACCAACCGAAAACCGAAAACATATGCTACAAAATACAAAGCGAAACAATGTAAATGTAAACATACTTACATACATATATATGTATATATATATATATATATACATATATCGACCAGTATGTATGATTCACGTCTGGGAGTACGTGAGAAGCCCGAAATAAAAGACTTGAAATTGGCCGAGAACGAGACATGCGAACAAAACGGTTAAATGGAGAAGCTTAAAGCTGTGCTCAGACTTGATTAATAATGTTTTTATTTTACGGTTGTAGGATTATCAATGAATTTAAATTGCTTAGCTTGTGATATTCGTAAAAATGAGTCGATCTTAGCCGATAATATCATTCTTAACTTAAACTGAACTTAACCTGCTTTAGATATGGCAAAGTCTTTTATTTTATTATATATTTTTAAGGTAACAATTTTAGTTTTTGAATATAGTGTAATTTTTTCGAATATTTCGGAATATAATTTGCATAAATTGTGTTCCAAATTAATTTGCCTGGCGTATTGCCAACACTTTTGTGAATAGTCTTGGGTTTTACGCGATTTGTTGTAATCGCCTTGTGGTTTTTATGGGCCTGGGACACGGACAGATGGAGTGACGGACAGACCGACTGGCCACCTCGACAGGGTCTTTGCAACGGTATCTTACTGTAATTATTGTTGTAATGACTATGGAGCGTATTTGGCTTCGTTTTATATTTTATTTTTATTATTTTGATGCGGTATACCCCTTAAAAATAGGCTAAAAGGGTATATCAGTTATGATCAGATTAATGTAAAAAATAGAAGAAAGTTTCTTAGAGTTTATATTTTCTTGAAGACAAAATATACTATATAGGATATATAGAAACTAAAATTAATTTAATTAATGGTTATTTTATATAGTGAAGTATATGAAAAATTAATCAGTTAATTAATTGAACTTGTTTTTAACAATCCAATCCAGAACTATTTTTTTTACAATCCAACTGAACTACTCTGTTTGGATCCTTATGTTTATTTTTACAGGGTATATCTTAGTCGAGAACCCAAACCTAAAGCGATCATACTTGATTTAATTTTGCTTAACTGCTGTACTTAAGGCTAAGCATGGGAACGGGCGCGAAACACGAACATGTCATCGGGTAGCTATACACGAGGTAATTAACCATAAAACCTGACTTTGACCTTAACACTCGAAACACTCGATGGTCCCTGTGCCTTGGCATAGTTGGGCGTGCCGATGTAAAGACTTTTATATATATATATATATATAAATATACCGGTGTTAAGGTAAAAGTCCAAAGAGCTGCGACCTGTCCTTATCTTGACGATAAGACAATGGAAACGCAAGATTTAAAACAATATCAACTCGTAAATCATTCTGAAAGCCACTTGTAAAATCGGGCGAAAGGCGCAAAAAATTCAAAACGCTGACCTTAGCTTATTTTAAGTACAGGAATTGCATTCAAAAGAGTTTTGTTTTTATGTTTTTCTTTCAATAAGTCTGCATCAATTTGCGTTGATTGCTGTAAATGTAAACGGAACCAGGCAGATGGTAAATATGGGGCTGTTCAATCCCCAACGTTCAACGTTCAATGTTCAATGTTCAATGTTCAATTTGGTATAATGAGTTGGAAGCGTGCAATCTGCGTCAGGGGCTGTCAGAAATTGAATTTAAAGTATATGGGTCTGAATCTACTCCATGCATATCAAGGCAATCGAATCTCCACTCCCAGATCTTTTCCAGATGTCATAATTGAGTTGTAATTTGGTGTTGACTGCGGGTTTTTCGTGTATTACAAAGTATGATAAGTCGCCTCTATTAAGCAGTGGATGTCTGATATTACTTATTCCATTTTTCTTGTAATATTCGAGCTGAAAAAGTTGTACTTGGTAAATGATTTCCCTAGTTTTCTATGAAAACATAAATTCCTTTATGCCTTTTCTTTGGAACGAGCATAATCCTCACTGATTTTCCATAATATTTATCTCAAAAGAAAAATTTCTACTTTTTTTCCAACATTTTATATTAGTTATCTAAAATAATCCGATATTTTACTATGCTTTCGTCACATCTCTCCCCCTGCAAATATTCCTAGTAAATTAAGAAAACTCTCCTTAAATAAGCTTAGAAATATGCAACAATTTATTGAATTTAAGGATGACTTTAAACAATATTAAATGGCTGAGTCCCTTTGGACTGGGTCCTTTTTAGTGATGATAGGCAACTGGAGCAACTGCAACAGGAGCAGCTACAGTCTTTACCACAGTCTTGAAATGCTCGATGGGCACACGGTTGACGACAGCATTGAAACCGTTTTCGGGATCGGAGGTGTATTGGACAGTACGCTTGAAGCCATCGGCATCCACCAAAGAGTATTCGCCACGAACCACATCACCATCGCGCTCTTCCACCTGGCTCTTGGAGTCGCCGGAGAGAGCATCCTGCACATCATAGCCGAATTTGTACTGAGGATGGGGATCATATTCATCGTCATGCTTGGCCAGCAAAGGCTGGGCATGATGGGCCACAGCTACAGCTGGAGCATGGGCGTAGGCAATTGGAGCTGGAGCGGGTGCAGCATGATAAACCTGCTGCACGGGCAATACTCCAGCGCTGACGGCGGCAACGAGCGCAAGGATAGCGAAATACTAAAAATACGAGGAAGGATATAGTAAGGAAAATAATAAGGAACGGAATAATTTGAACTTACCTGGAAGGCCATGGCGATTGGAAGATTTGGAGGAGGGCTTGGCGAAGATATCCGAATACTGTAGCGAAAGCTGTGATGCTGTGGAATGATTTGCAGACTGCAAATCACTCGGTTTTATACTCAGCAAAATTGTAACTCGCGAAATTGAAATAATTATTTCTTTTTTTTTTTTATATTATTTTCTTTTTTTTTATGATTATTTTTTGCTTTTACACAATTCATTTTTGTCACTTGCTATTTATTTTTTGGCTGATTTATCGTATTTCGTACGCTGAGATATGTATATAATTTTTTTATGCAATATCTGCGACATGTAAATGTGTGCAGATTAGTGTCATAGGTAAGTGGTAGAGTGCCCCAACACACCACCACCACACCAACAACACACCATCACCACATACAGCGAAACTAACCACACCTTCGCCAATTGCTGCTGTTTGACCGCGGGCCATTTGTGATTTAAGCGCTTTCACAATTTCACCTTGAAGGTGATATCGAATTAAATGCATATATATTCAAAATTGATTAAATTGACAGACCTTAGAAACCGGGTGGCAAGTGATATATCAATATTTTTATTTAATCCCTATTTATTTGTGCAGAAATAATAGACAGTAAAGCAATAATAGCCAAAACTAAAATAAGTATTTCTTGGGAGTAATTGAAGAATTCCTTTTTCGGAATATTGAAAGAAATATCTGAAGGAAAAGCCTAATTAATACTTAAAATTTGGAGAAAAGACATGAAAACCAGTTTACGATTTTCGGTGTTTTATTTATAACACCCCCTAAAAAACAAGTTCATTTCATAGTCAAGAAAAACAACAAAGCTTTTTTTTTGTAAAAATCACATTTAGTTTAAAAAAACCATAAGCAGGATACAGGATATAAAGTCAAATCAAGTCCAAATTTGAGGAGCTTACAAGTTCCTAACGGCATAGGCGGGCGCTGTGTACCTCAGAGGAGCAACAATGGGGGCGCTGCTCAGAAGTGGTGCTGGAGCGGTTCTAACGAAAGGAGCAGCAACTGCGAGGGGTGCAGAGCGGACCAGAGGCGCGGCAACAGCTACTGGGGCAGAGCGGACGAGGGGAGCGGCAACGGCAACTGGAGCAGAGCGGACAAGTGGCGCGGATACAGCAACTGGCGCAGAACGAACCAGGGGTGCAGCAACAGCAACAGGGGCAGCCTTTACCAAGGGTTCAGCAACAGCCACAATGGGTTCACGGCGCACCACAGCATTGAAACCATTGATAGAGTCGGCGGTATAAGTCACAGTGCGCTTGAAACCATCGGCATCGATCAGGGAATACTCTCCACGAACCAGATCACCATCACGTTCCTCCACATGACCCTTGGAGTCACCAGAGAGAGTATCCTGTACGTCATAGCTGTAGGAGTACTGTGGATGGGGATCAATCTCCTCCAGTTCAATGGCTGCGGGTGCCACGGCAAGAGGAGCAGCTCTCAGCACAGCAGCCTGAGCCACGGCGAGCATAGCCAAACCAAAAACGATCTGGAAAAAGGATTAAAAAGATTCGAAGTTAGTGTAATCCACAAGTCTTTAGGACGCTTCTTTTGTTTACCTTGTAAGCCATTTTTGAGGTATTTAATTGGAGTTGGTTTACACGGTGTTAAAACTAAACACTGAATGATGTCTGCCCAAGCTTTGGCCATTAGGTTATATAGTAAAATCGGTGACATTGATAACACCTAATTGAAATTCATTTTTGGCACTACGAAATACCCCTCACTGATATTGAAAATGCATTACCTTTGCTCAGATCCAAAAAGCTAATCGCGTACAATAGTCACGTACGTTCTTCAGTTCTCCAGGTCGTCATTCATTCAATTCGATTCGATTCGCTTCGCTTCGATTCGAATCGGGCATCTTTAATTAAAAACCCATACTGCATATTAGTAAATAAATTATTTATTTATTTATGCTAGTCTTTTTTACCTTTATACTTCTTACGCTGTACAGTTATTGCACAAATCCCGTTTTTAAATTGATGGTGTGCGAATTATTGAAATCCACTTTTGAATAACGAATAAACTTTGGTTTTCGAATAAAATATAAAATTGTTTATATTCAGTCAAGATATTGCCTGAAATCAGCTTGATCTTTCTTTGAAATTGTTTTGAAATCATTATTAAAAAGAAGATTTCTCTTAATTTCACTCAAAATAGCCATTAAAAAGGGATTCAAACTCTTTGAGTAGATCGATTGTAATTATCGTAAAATATTTTTATTTTATTATAAGGATAAGACTAAAATTTAGAATTCTTTGGTCGAAAAAAGAGGCAGAAATTACAGGCAGATTTATGGAATAGTTTTTGATTTATAATATAGTATAATAGTTTAATTTTTAAAGTTTTGAATTCAATCTATTATCCTTCCTAAATAATCTCTGGAGATAAATCATAATGCACCGCATTAGCTTTAGCTTCAGCTTACTTCAAGTTGATCGTTTGACTCTCGCTCTACTTAATAGTTGTCTTGGTTTAATATTTGAATTAATTAATTCTATTTAAAATATTTAATTGACCAATTTATAGCAGCTTGCATTTGTTTCATCATCTTTTTCTGCATCTTTATGCAGCTCCAGAGTAAAACCTGTTTTTTAGGGCACCCTCAAGCCGAAAAATATGGAATTTATTTGGATGACAACACAGAAAATACACTCATATTTACAGTATTTACTCATATTCGTATTTATATTCGACCTCAATGTTACATTTTCCACACACATTTAGCATAAATGAATTGCACTAATTACGCGACTTCGTCGGATACGAAGAGATTGCGCTCCGATTCGGTAGGTTTGCTGTAGGTCGCTCTATATATAAGCTATGACCAGCAGCAGCTGATATCACAGTTCGCTTCGCTCAACGCTCTTAGCAATAACCCCCCCTAAAATAACTAAATCGCAATGGCTTTCAAGGTAGGACTTTATTGGATCTACAAAAAACGAGTGCTTAAAAGGAACCCTCGTCTTAGATAAAATATATTTGCCTATTTTCTATTATACCATTCCCAGTTCGTCGCACTCTTCGCTCTGATCGCTGCCGCCAGCGCAGGAATCCTGCCTGCTGCTCAGGTCTACCATGCTGCTCCAGCTGTGGCCACTTATGCGGCACCTGCCACCGTTGTTAAGACAATCGCTCCTGTGGCCCAGCATGTGATCACCAAGGCTGCCGAGGAATACGATCCTCATCCTCAATACAAATACGCCTACGATGTCCAGGATGCTCTTTCCGGCGACTCCAAGAGCCAGGTAGAGGAACGCGATGGTGATGTTGTCCGTGGTGAATACTCTCTGGTGGATGCTGATGGCTACAAGCGCACCGTTCAGTATACCGCTGATCCCATCAATGGATTCAATGCTGTGGTCAACCGTGAACCTCTCGTCAAGGCTGTTGCAGTTGCTCCAGTTGTCAAGACCATTGCTGCTGCTCCAGTGGCTCATTATGCTGCCCCTGCTGTTGCCCACTATGCTGCCCCAGCTGTGGTCAAGACTGTTGCTCCAGTGGCACACTATGCCGCCCCCGCTGTGGCCCACTATGCTGCCCCAGCTGTGGTCAAGACTGTCGCTCCAGTGGCTCACTATGCCAACTATGCCGCCCCCGCTGTTGCCTACCATCATTAATAAGATTGCTTTACCGCTGACTGATTTGTTAAAGTTTAATGCTGAGAAATAAATGTTTAAAGTAATTTTAAAAGCACGTTTTTTCAATGCAAAGCCGAACCGGTTCGAGCACATGATTCCAAAGCTTAAGAGAAAATTACAGGCGTTAAATTTCGCTTAGGATTCAGTTTATTCTCTTAATATTATTTACCGATTATGCCTAGAGGCCGAAATGAATTAATTTGAGGCCCAAATTGTTGCCAATTGAATTTGCTGCGACATTGAAATACCAAATTTAAATTAAGCTTCAAATTGCGGTTCCATTTGTAGCACTCCCAAATCCTATCAAGAAATAATGAATCAATACCAAGTTATCTCTCTGTGATTCCAATCACCAATCCCAAGTTCAACTAAGTAAAAACTTATCTCTAATCTGATTTCGGCGCGTAATTCCGTTTCAAACATGACGAGGTATATTTTTGGAGATTTTTATTTAAACTGGTTTGCTGTTGGCCAGACTCCCCTCAGACCACAGAGATCAAAAGTTCTTATGAGCTGAGTAATCGAACCTTTCTCACAATTATTTCATTTTATTGTAGACATTAAAGTTAATAAAAATCGAAAGTCTGCCAGGTCATTGAGCTCTAAAGGTAGCTTTAATTTTAAAATTAATTGTTCTATTCACGTCAAAAATAGAACAATAGAGATTTTAATTTTTTTTAAAGGAGTGTTTTTTGAGATAAAGTGATTAGATTTTAATATAAAGGTTAAATGAATTAATTTAAAAATATTTGATAATATTCTTGACCCTTTCTTGACCCTTTGAACCTAAAAATTCTAAAAACTTTGTAAGAAGAATTCAACAGCTTTGCTGCAGATTCTAGGCAGCAATTTTTGGAAGCTGTATAATTCCCTTCTTTCACCTGTGATAAAAGTGCCAGAGCCAGAGTAAAAGGATATATTTATAGTTAAAAATGAATAATAAGTAATTTATTTAAACTTGGCAAGTTGAATTGCAATCAGTTTCAGTCAACACAAATAACAAAATGGCATTTAGTAGTGATGGGCCACATGGACAGCTGGAGCAGCATAGGTGGAGTAAGCCGGAGCAACAGTCTTCACAACAGTGGGAGCAGCATATGAGGTGTAGTGAGCCACTGGAGCGGGGGCAGCATAGTGAGCCACTGGAGCTACAGTCTTGACCACAGCTGGGGCAGCATAGTGGGCAACAGCGGGAGCAGCATAGTGAGCCACTGGAGCAACAGCCTTGACGAGGGGCTCACGGTTGACCACAGCATTGAATCCATTGATGGGATCAGCGGTGTACTGGACTGTGCGCTTATAGCCATCAGCATCCACCAGAGAGTATTCACCACGGACAACATCACCATCGCGTTCCTCTACCTGGCTCTTGGAGTCGCCGGAGAGAGCATCCTGGACATCGTAGGCAAATTTGTACTGAGGATGGGGATCGTATTCCTCGGCAGCCTTGGTGATCACATGCTGGGCCACAGGAGCGATTGTCTTAACAACGGTAGCAGGTGCCGCATAAGTGGCCACAGCTGGAGCTGCATGGTAGACCTGAGCAGCAGGCAGAATACCTGCGCTGGCGGCAGCGATCAGAGCGAAGAGTGCGACGAACTGGGAGAATATTATGATGGATATTAGTCAGATTTCTCATTATTACTTATCCTGGTTCCCAAATATTTGTCTAATGAATGTTAGTCCTACCTTAAATGCCATTTTGTTTAGCTGGGTGTGTGACTGATGTTATCGAATGAAGCGAAGACTGCAGTATGATTAGAAATGGAACTGACTGCGGCTTTTATAGAGCAAATAGAGCAAATGCAGCCCGAGGTTTCGGGTATTACTGCGAGCATTACGAACAACCAAATTACACACACTTTACCGGCTTCAGTGCAGACAAAGAAGAGCGAAAGGCCGAGTTGAGTTCAGTTTTGAGTAGTTGAGTGCAGGGTGTGAGGAATGTGGAGCAAATTGTGTCTTGTCTGGCCAATTGGACATACTCTAGCTGTTGCTCATGGACATTCAGAGACAGAGGCAGACGCAGAGGCAGATACAGATATAGATACCCTCGAGGTTCCGTACTCGGATCTAAACCTTAACTTAACTCCAAGCATGCCCAATCTGCCCCGGCGGCTATTTGACATTCAATTCGTGTGTGCGACATTACAATTGCTGCAAAAAGAAAAAAAAAAAAAGTAATAGTAAAAAAATTGGCATTGTTGCTACCGGATACTTTGGTATGCCAAACCGGTTACCTCAATTGCCCAAAATATACAGCTAAACCATATAATATATATACACGTTTAAACACACAAGTGTTTGCTCTGATTGTTGGCTGTTGACTCAGGCTAAAAAATAATATTCTTCCTACACTTGATTCAGGAAGAAAAAATGCCAGAGATCTTTAGTTCATCTGTTTATGACATTTATTTTATTTTATTCTCTGCTTTTATTTCTTAATCATCTTTTTAGCTATTAAGTAGCATTAGATATTCATTCATAAATTTACCTAACAAAAACTTAACAGTACTACAAAACGACTTAAATGTCTTTTAATAAATTATTTTATTACTATTAACATATTTAAACACATGATGAGGTAATTATCACATCTCGAAAATAACCTAATCTTATTACCAAAACAGTAGAGATGGCTCTTCAAAAGTGTTTAGAAATATCATTCGCAAGACCAGGCGAATAGAAATTCTAAGAGGCGGAAATTAACCAAAAAATGCTAATTAGCATTTGCATTTTGAACTAAAACTTATGCTGTTATCTAACATATTCTCTGTTAAAATAATAACATAACAACTGGCTACAGCTCCTGTTCGCCTATTAGATTCTCTTCAAATTTGAGTGCGCTACGGCCAAAACAACAAAAGTTCCTCGTAGGCGAATCCATTCCTTTTCAAATGACTGTTCGATTTAACTCTAGAAGTGAAAAATATATATTAAAAATATATAAAACGTATTCCCGTCTTACAGGGTATTCCGAAGTCAACGCTTGCCTTCTTATAAGTCAAAAATATTTTCTGTAGACCCAAATATATCGTTTTATTGCTTTTATTTAAATAATTTTCTGGAGTAGAAATATTTTGCTGCTTCTGAAAGGGTTTATAAATAATAAACACATAATTTTGATGCTTTAAAGAGTTTATTAAAGTATTTACAATAGAACTATTCAACAGATCCTAAGGAACTAAGTTAGAGTATGTTTTTTTCTATCAATGAGTGTACATGGAATTGAGAAATGGATGCAATAATACTTTCAGTGGTGCTGATCAAAGCCCCTAATGGTGGTAATAATCGTGGGCATCATGAGTAGCTGGAGCAGGAGTCTCATAGGTGGCATATTGCTGATGCTGTTGCTGCTGGTGGAGCTGCTGTTCGTGGTGTTGGTGCAGCTGAGCTTCGTGGTCGCTGTGGTGCACATTGTAGGCGGGAGCAGGTGCAGCATAGGTGGGTGCAACATAAGCAGGAGCAGAATATGCCACTTGGGATGGTGCCGCATAATGATGCTGCACAGGCGCAACGACCTTGTGGTGTGCGTGGGCAAGAGGTTCACGGTGCACCACAGCATTGAAACCGTTCACAGAGTCAGCGGTGTACTTGACGGTGCGGCGGAAACCATCGGCATCATCCAAGGAGTATTCACCTTGTACCACATCGCCATCACGTGACTCTACCTGGCTCTTGGAGTCTCCAGAGACAGCATCCTGCACATCATAGGCAAAGTTGTACTTGGGATGAGGATCATCGGGATAAATCTCATGAGCGTGCGCATGTCCATGGATATCATGTGGTTTCTGGTAGAGCACATGTTGCTGCTGGGGCACTGCAGCGTGGTACAGCTGGGGTTGCTCATGATGCTCTACGGGAATTAGGCCAGCCGAGACGGCAGCAGCCAAAGAAACCAAGGTGAACAGCTGGAAAGAAAAAGGGAATTTTTGTTAGAAATTTCATAAGAAATCAGGAT
Organism: Drosophila repletoides; assembly: GCA_018150835.1. Lineage (NCBI taxonomy): Eukaryota > Metazoa > Arthropoda > Insecta > Diptera > Drosophilidae > Drosophila > Drosophila repletoides. Next base: position 2,400,823 of record JAECWQ010000202.1, read on the forward strand.
TTTGTTTTTTACTTACCTTGAAAGACATATTTTTTGGGTTTGCTGTAGTCGTACTCCTTCTGTGAAGATCGTGCTTTGAATAATAATTGAACAGCCATTGCATTTGGTATTTATAGACGAATTTTTGATTTGGGTTTGGGCCCTCTGACCACCATGGCCGCAGCTCCATTGTTTGCCGGCCTTTCTTTCACTTTTTCGTAAGTTTTACGAAAAAAAAAAAATATAATTTGAATTTGAGTTTGAGCTTGAATTCATTTGCATGTGGCTTTTGTATGAATATAATTTTTTTTTCTTCTTTTTTTTTTACACAGTTAACAAACGGTTTTGCACCCACGAGTCACACCCATTTGGCCAACTATGAATGGAAGAGCCGGCAAACAAAAGACTTAGGCGAGCAACTTGACTTTTGTACGGGGTCGGGTTTGCTTCGCTTCGTTTTTTATTTTTTCGAGTGTACAGCCGAAGCAACTCAACTCGACTCAACTCAACTGGACGCGACGCGGCTCAAATCATGTAAGTAACCCAATAAAGACAAGTTGATCGATGAACGCATTGCACTTGACACACACCCCCCAATAACCAGCTGTCCAGCCTCTATCTCTCGCACTGCAATGACCTAAAAAAAACTATCAAAAAAACAGAAAAAATTGAAAAAAAATATTATTGAAAAAACTGGCTACTCACGCACACTACAAATCGTACTCGCACTCGCACTCGCCCAAGACTCTCTCAGACATGTAAGTAAGGCTTTGAGCTTTCGGCTTTGAAGCTTTTCCAGTTGTTATTTTGTATAATATCGCCTTATAGCAGCATAAGTGCTCCATCATGCTCCCAACAAAAAAAAAGTAGGCACATATCTATGGAATGACTCAACTCTTTGCAAAATGATGTAATACTATGCGCTGAAAGAATTTCATTTAAGGTCGTTTCTAGATAAGAAATAAAAGAGCTTTTCGAAAGATATTACAATGAAATTTGTTGGTAAAAAAAACCTGAATGAATAAGAGGTATAAGGTCGCTTCTAGCGGAGAAAAGATAGGGCTAAAAAGATGTATGAAGTCTTAATGAATTATACATAAAAAAGGCATGAAGCTACTTTTCATATGTGAGTTTGATAGAGTGAAATTGATCATAAATAACTAAACAATTAATTAGTGTTTAATGTCAAATATTTCATTCATAAAAACTTAAAATTTCCAATCTGAAATTATAAATTCTTCGCCACATTTAAAAACAAAACTAGATCCTTATTGAGGGCAATTAAAATAAGATAAATTTTATTTATAAATTGGCTTCCTAAATTTAGATTCTGCTTCCTGAACTCTTTTAGACCTCACCCAAGAATTTAATGACGCTTCTGACTTTCAATTTCAATTCAGCTAATTCCTTTGTTTATAGAAATTGAAAGAATAATTTAAGGTGCTGCCTGAGTGAGAGAAAGGTTCAATTACTCAACTATTATATAAACATATAAAGACGATAATACAAGAACATTTGATCTCTCTATGGTCTGACGTGTGTCTGTCTGGGGCAGCGTCAAACCAGTTTCCATAAAATCACAAATCACAAATCACAAATAAACCTCGTCATGTTTGGAACGGAATTGGAAAAGCCGCAGCCGGCAAAAAACCAACCGGAATCACGATTTCAGAATGTTTTTTTTTTTCTTCGTATCTCTTTGCGAATCAAGGAGATAGCCAGAGTCGGAATCGGAGTCGGTTATTGTTAGATTATTTGTTGATAGGATTAGTTAATTTTCATGCCGATTGTTTGGGAGTGTAACAAATGGAGCCGTAATTGAATTGAAAACTTCATTTGACTTTGGTATTTCAATGTCGCACCAAATTTAATTGGCAACAGTTTGTGGCCCAAAAGCAATTCAAATGGGCGTGTGGGCATAATCGGTTAATGATATTTCCAGATTGGATACGTTTAGTTTAACCCCCGCTATGTCTGGGGTATCCGTAAATATTGACGGATCTTCCAATAGCGCAAAGAATTGCAGTAAACAACAATTTTGTTCAGTTGAAACAATTAATCATTAAATGATTTCAATTCTCTTTTTAAATTGAAAATTAAGTCTAACTATTTTAAATACATGAAACCGTTTTCGGCATATATAAATCATAGTAAAAGCGTACGGAGGTTAAATTTTTGTGGAATCGTTTTCGACTTTTTCATTTAATCCAAAAAATGGTCATGACATTCTTCGAGGTCTCTCCCAAAGAAGCTATATATTTCCTTTCATGATTCATTCAAAATAGAGCGGGTAATTTTTCTTTCATAATATTTTTAAATACATTGTATGCATTTTTTTATTGTTGATGTCAATAAATAAATATACAGTTCGATTAATATGAGCAACGATTCTATACATAAACAAATCAAGGATTTAACATTTTAATGATGGTAGGCGACGGCTGGGGCGGCATAGCTGGCATAATGAGCAGCTGGGGCAGCATAGTGGGTGGCTGGGGCAGCATAGTGAGCAACAGCGGGGGCAGCATAGGTTGAGTATGCGGGGGCAACGGTCTTCACAACAGCTGGGGCGGCATAGTGGGCAACGGGTGCCACAGTCTTCAAGACAGTTGGTGCAGAATAGTGGACAGCGGGAGCAGCATAGTGAGCAACTGGCGCGACGTGCTTGACCACAGCTGGGGCAGCATAGTGGGCGACAGCAGGGGCAGCATAGTGAGCCACGGGAGCAGCAGCAACGGTCTTCACAACAGTCAGGGGTTCACGGTTGACAACAGCATTGAATCCATTGATAGGATCAGCGGTGTACTGGACGGTGCGCTTGTAGCCATCAGCATCTACCAGAGAGTATTCACCACGGACAACATCACCATCGCGCTCCTCCACTTGGGCCTTGTTGTCACCGGTCAGCTTGTCATCAACTCCATAGGAGAAACGGTACTGAGGATGGGGATCGTAGGTCTCATCTGACTTGACCACCACCTGTCCAGTGTGGGCCACAACTGGAGCACCATAGGTGGTAACTGGGGCGGGCACATAACCGGCGCTGGCGACTGCGACGAAGGCAAGTGCGAAAACAAACTGCAAAAGCAAACGATAATCCATTAAAATCAGATCACAATAATCCATTGTCCCGAGCTTAAAACTCACCTTGAAAGCCATGTTGTGTTGGATTTGGATTTTAGTTGAGAGTTCTTTACAGAAGCAAGAGCAAGTGTCGAATGATACTGCTTCTGGGGCTGCACAGTGTATTTATAGGCAGTCGCATGAGGCATGAGTTTTCACCGATAGCCGATTTGATTATGTCTGCATAGCTCTCCATAGTCCCATAGTCCCACAGTGGTCCCATAGCCGCACAGTGGTAATCGTAAGGTGCTTAACTGTGGCCTTCTGCATATCATGTTCGAAATTAGCGCAGTCACCGAAGCCAGCAATCGGAGCAAGTAATCGAAGAGATTGTCAAGTTGCACAGCAGCCCAGCCAGCAGCAGGTGGTGCGGGTTGAGGTGGTTGCGGTGGTGCGACGGCTGCTGCGGCAACAACTGCACTCGTAAAGGGTAAATTATGTACATTTAGAAAGGATTTGGGATTTCCTTCTTTGACCACTGTAAACAAAATACATCTCATGAGTAGCCCACGTACGAATTACAGGCAAATTACGAGTCTAAAAATGATTAAGATAAACCAGAATAATTGAAATAATTTCGGAAAGCGAATAAGTACGAAGAGGATGGCGTGCCCTTGGAACTTGTGTGAATATTCTGAAATTGGGGAAAATTTGAATATGCAATAAAATAATATGCTGAGAATGAGCTTTAAATATACACTGAAAAAAATATATATACACCTAATATGAAAAAATGAAATTATTTTAATATACAATATTGTATTCTCGCCAAGTATTAAAAAGTGAATACCCGATGTATTACGAAAAAATATACCCAATATTTTGAAAAAAATATATCAAAAGTACACTAAAAAAACACATTTAAAAAATGTAAGAAAAAAAAATTCTATATGTAATGTATTATGAAACAAATGTATCCAATAAAATACGAATAAAACATATCTGAAAAAAATATATCTAAAAGTCTTAAAAAAATAATATACTAAATATGTTCTAAAAAATATGTACTCAATACACTTGGAAAAAAATATACGAACTAACAAGTGAACAAAACTACCATTTGATTACATTGAAAAATATATACCCAATATACACTAAAAAAAAATATATCCAGTACATACTGAAAAAATGTACCCAGTATATATTTAAAATAAAATATATAAGACAAAGTATTAATAAAAACTAATATATACCCAACCAATTAAAAAAAAAAATAATAACTGAAAATTAAATTAAACATTTTATAAAAAAAACTGAGTTTTTGCCATTGCCCCGAATACGCGCGAAATAAGTCCACGTAACTTGTTCAAAACTGTTGAAATGATCTTGCTTTAAACGTTACTAAACTTGGCAAATTAAATTAAAATATTTTCGCTTTTTTCGAAACGCTTTATAATTGTTTTATTTTTTTTCAACATGTCAACAGATTATAGCATTTTTTACTCTACACAATTACAAGATCATTTTTAAGCTCTATTTTAAAAACTTATTTCAAAACTACTCTTACAAAAAACTGAAATTTTAGCAAGAGAATTTTGGCCAATTCTCTGTACCATAAATTGATAATATCGATATAATTCTTCAACCACCCCATGCTATTTATTTACGCTAGTTATGTAACACTAGAGATTGTTCACCTCGTGTATTCTGGGGCTTTGATTTTAGATAAGACATTCTAACATATATATTATATATGTATATATATTTTTTATTAGAAAATAACCGTTAAGCCTTTCAAAGTCTTTTCATATCCGCTCAGTTGGCGGTTGCTAAGGCAAACCCCGTTCGCCAGAGATCTTTCTCTTTTTTTGGCAATGGTTCTCGCAGCTCAAGATCTGATTAAACCCAGTACACCCACAGTACTTTACCTTCGAACAGGAAGTACGAGAACGAGTAGAAGTAATCGCTAGCCAACAATCAACACACTCGTATAAGACCAAAATCCATATACAATTTTAGCTGTCACCATGAAAATAAAACGCTCACTCGCACTCGCAGCGCAGCGCGCAGCGACAGAGCCGATTTTTACTATATAAGTTGAGGCTTACGCCCAGAAATGTATCATTCGCAAATCAAGTTCACTTCTGTAAAGAACTCTCAACCAAGTACAACTTAACATGGCTTTCAAGGTGAGTTTATAGCTCTGGACAATGGATTATTATGATCTGATTTTAATGGATTATCTGTTTGCTTTTGCAGTTTGTTTTCGCACTTGCCTTCGTCGCAGTCGCCAGCGCCGGTTATGTGCCCGCCCCAGTTACCACCTATGGTGCTCCAGTTGTGGCTCACGCTGGTCAGGTGGTGGTCAAGTCAGATGAGACCTACGATCCCCATCCCCAGTACCGTTTCTCCTATGGAGTTGATGACAAGCTGACCGGTGACAACAAGGCCCAAGTGGAGGAGCGCGATGGTGATGTTGTCCGTGGTGAATACTCTCTGGTAGATGCTGATGGCTACAAGCGCACCGTCCAGTACACCGCTGATCCCATCAATGGATTCAATGCTGTTGTCAACCGTGAACCCCTCGTGAAGGCCGTTGCAGTTGCTCCAGTTGTTAAGACCATTGCTGCTGCTCCCGTGGCTCACTATGCTGCCCCCGCTGTCGCCCACTATGCTGCTCCCGCTGTCCACTATTCAGCTCCAACTGTATTGAAGACTGTGGCACCCGTTGCCCACTATGCTGCACCAGCTGTTGTGAAGACCGTTGCCCCCGCATACTCAACCTTTGCCGCTCCTGCAGTTGCTCACTATGCTGCCCCATCTACCCATTATGCTGCCCCAGCCACCCACTATGCTGCCGCAGCCACCCACTATGCCGCCCCAGCTGCTCATTATGCCAGCTATGCCGCTCCAGCCGTCGCCTACCATCATTAAAATGTTAAATCCTTGATTTGTTTATGTATAGAATCGTTGCTCATATTAATCGAACTGTATATTTATTTATTGACATCAACAATAAAAAAATGCATACAATGTATTTAAAAATATTATAAAATCTATTGATTGGCTTGGAAGGATATATGATCAATCCAAAGATCAACGACCTAAAAAATATTTGTAAGAAAATATCTATATATTTATATATAGAACAGAAACTGATGAAATAAGGAATTTTACTAATGAAAATAAAATGTGTTTTATTTTGTAGTATAGATCCTTTTTTTTCAGCTTAAGATACTTTTGTAACTCATAGATATTTTTGTATCTCAAAGATACTTTCCTTCAGATACATGTGATCCCTGTAGCAGGACGTCGGTCAGCAGCCAGAAATGTCCAAAACACCAGGCGAAGTACCAGGCGAACAGAATCAGCAGAAGGTCGAAAAATGTTAATTAACGTACGCATTGGCAATTAAGATTTGCACTGTTAAAAGCCTAAAAGTATGCAACAAAAAATAACCACAAAAGCGTGCAGCAGAAAAGCAAAAGAAAAACAAAAGTATGCGACACAAAAATATTCTTTAAGGTTAAGCTGTCAAAAGGTAGCAGGATACTAATTAACTGAAAAAAAGAAACATACATACAAACATAAACATTTCTAAACAATAAAAAAAAAATCCTTAAAGTAGGCAACACAAATTACACGCTCAAAAGAATGCAAACAAAAATGCGCCTAAAAGTATGCTACAAATAGTACCCCTAAAAATATATTTAAAAAGTGCGCCTAAAAGTATGCAACAAAATGTTGCCTAAAAGTATGCTACAAATAGTACCCCTAAAAATATATAAAAAAAAGTGCGCCTAAAAGTATGCAACAAAATGTCGCCTAAAAGTATGCTACAAATAGTACCCCTAAAAATAAAAAAAAAGTGCGCCTAAAAGTATGCAACAAAATTTCGCTTAAAGGTATGCTACAATTAGTACCCCTAAAAATATAAGAAAAAAGTGCGCCTAAAAGTATGCAACAAAATTTCGCCTAAAAGTATGCAACAAAATCTTGCCTAAAAGTATGCTACAAATAGTACTCCTAAAATATTAAAAAAAAAAAAGTGCGCCTAAAAGTATGCAACAAAAATTCGCCTAAAAGTAGGCAACAAATAGTACCCCTACTATTATAAAAAAAAAAAGTGCGCCTAAAAGATGCAACACAAATTGTGTCCTGAAGCAGGACTGCGGTTGGCAACCAGAAATATCCAAAATTACCAGGCGAAGTACCAGGCGAACAGAAATCAGCAGCAGGTGGAAAAATGTTAGTTAACAGTGGCACTGTTAACTAACAGTGGCCTTGGACATTTGCACTGTTAAGATAACATTGGTCGCCTGGTGATTCCCGCCGTTGGGGCAGCCGAAAATTCAAATTTGGCGCCCAGAGTACCAGGCGAACAGAAATCAGCAGTAGGTGGAAAAATGTTAGTTAACAGTGGCACTGTTAACTAACAGTGGCATTTAACATTTGCTCTGTTAAGATAACATTGGTCGCCTGGTGATTCCCGCCGTTGAGGCAGCCGAAAATTCAAAATTGGCGCCCAGAGTACCAGGCGAACAGAAATCAGCAGTAGGTGGAAAAATGTTAGTTAACAGTGGCACTGTTAACTAACAGTGGCATTTAACATTTGCACTGTTAAGATAACATTGGTCGCCTGAAAATTCAAATTTAAATTCAAAAGTTGCCCGTTGGACCGCGATTTAAATTTAAAGTTGGCCGTTGGCGGCGATTTAAATTTGAATCGCCCAAAAATATTCCACCTGCTGCTGAATTATGTTCGCCTGGTACTTTCAGCAGATTTTGGCCGTTTGCTCGCAGTTTGGTTTGAATTTGCTTCGCTGCCCTCGAAAGTATGCAGTAAAAATTTAATATGGCTGCTCGTCTATACATTCTACATATGATTTTTAAAAGGACATAACTTCCGTAAATCCTTACGGATTTTGACGCGACTACCCGCGATCTACTCGTAAGGACCAACTCTATCAATTGGCATTCAAGGATATAGGGGTCATCTAAGGATCATGGACTTGAAAATTTTCAGTCCAGATGGGCAAGAAAACAGCTCGAAAACACAAAATACAGGATAACTCTGAAACTACAAGGACGATTTGAATGTCCTTTGGTCAGCTGATAGCCCTTATCAATACGCATCGTTTGACATAGGACTCGACAGGATATGCAAGGATACGGCCGAGATATAGCCTATTTTCTGTATACAAAAAAGTCCCGTTTTCTCGGCTCCTAGAAGGACTTTCGTCCTTTTTTTTACATATTCTGAACCAGCAGGATAAGCACTATTTGGTGGCCAAAGGACATCCCGGTAGTCCTTCAAATGGCCGAGTTACAGGCGATTTACTGTTTTTAGGACATTTTTCCTATGCTACCCCCTTAGAAAATTTTCAATTGCATTTTTCGACACAAAAATAGCTGTAACTCGGTCAAATCCTTACCGATTTTGACAAGACTGGTTTCATTAGAATCGTAAGGACAAAATCTATCGATTGGCGTTCAAGGATACCGAAGGATCAACACTTCGAAAATTTTTAATCCTCTCGTGAAGAAAACAGCTGGAAAATTCAACTTTTATTCATTTATTAACAGTATACATTTGATTTCCTTACACATAATATGCATATATACATATATTTATAGTTATATTTTTATTATATTATTATATTATTTCTAAATATAAAATAATATTTCCGTTAGAAGCTTCTTCTGCAGACATCAGCTCCGGAATTCAGCTGCAGCATCAATCTCCTGTACGATTCCTGAAAATATAAATAAAATAACATTATTAATAAATGTAACAATTGTTTATTGTAAGATTTTAATTATTGTTTCTCCTAATTTTGCAGGGATCCACTTTCCAGGACTTCTCAAAATATCCTAATAACTGATTCTCCCAAAAATGCTGGGTGATCTTATTCAAATAAGCTATAATTGATATTGGATTCTTTCTGTTTTTACCTGGATTAAAAATTCCAATTGCAGTTGTTTGATAATTGGGAAGGTCGTTCACATTATGCGCACTATTATCCTGTTTTTTTCTTCTTTTTGTTTTCTTCTCCCCGTTTTTTTTAAATTTTTTTGTTATTTAAAGGAGTTTATAACTTGTTTGGCTGGCAGGCGAAACAACGGAAAAAGTTCACAGACATTTAACATAAAAGAATTGGCTGTTGTACTCGTAGTATCCTGCAGGACTTTTGTTTGATATTGAAATCGCTTAAGGATGTTTTTTGCAGTCGGCATCGCTTTCTATCTCGAGTGAGTGCAACGAACTGCCTTATGATCCTGCGCCTCGTTCTCCTGGTCTACCTCTTGGGTTTTCAGCTTGATCCTGGTCCGTCAGGATCTGTCTGGTCGTCGTCTGTAGGCAAATTTTAATTCTTGCTAGACGGAGAGGGGAGAAGGCAGTACCGGCGGCATACTCGTATTTGCATTTGAAGGGTTCCCGCAAATCCTGGGGTCATGACTTCAATTTTCAAATGACAAACGGATATTTTGATGGTTTCGTCAGGGTTAAATAACCACAATTATGGTGAAATTGCGCACTCAGAAAAAATATCTAAATTCTAAATTAAAGTAACGTTGCATCCTTTTTTAAATAAAAAAATTATATTAAATTTAATCTTACGTAAACAATTTAAAAGTTTTATGAATGTTTTGCTTCCGTTTTTAAGTAAAAAAGAAAGGAAAACTCAATACATTGGCCATAAATAATTTTTGAATTGAAGATATCAAATCAAGTTCAATTATTTCCAGGACTAAGTGAAAATTAGATAAGGATATTAAAACAACTTCAAATTAAATGGAAATTGAGTTTAAACATAATTTTTAGATAGATTTTTGCTTTAAGCAAGTTTCTAGCTAGCTAAACACTTTTTAAATTATTAATTATTAATTATTAAATTAATTATTATATAGAAAAAGTACCTCTTTTTTATCCCTTTTTCTTGTTACTCCTTCAAGCTGTGACAACTTAATTGATGTATGAGATTCTTGGTTTTTCTCACCGCAAAAAAATATTCTAGTTTCCCACAATTGAAAAATCAAAGCAACAGATACTTTATACTAGATACTTGTAGTTGTAGTTGTTGCACCTGTTGTTCGGTGTGTTTATTGAGAAAAGAACTATTCTGTAGGGGTAGTCCAAGGTCGTATCTGACCCTTGTAAAGAGATATTTTTACTTAAATCGGACTAATCAAGTGGAAGATTGCACGTTTTTAGGTGCTCTCAGCTCACATCGATTTATCGACTCCTTTGCGTGTGAGTGTGCCAGCGAACCCTTTTCAACTTCTTCTTCTTTATCATCTTCATCATCAGGTTCGGCGTCATCATTATCAACATTATTATCATCTGCCTCTACCAACAATAATACAAGCTGACAATGCAGACATAAAAAAAAGTGAATAAAAAAAAGAAAGAAATCTGGTTAAAAAAAACGAATGTAAAACCCGATCAAGTGAGTCAAAGGATCGCCAGGGAGCAGCAGCAGCAACAGGGAGTAGTTCAAAAACTGGCTTTTTCTGCCTTCGATTCATATAAATAGCTGAGAACTGCTCCTGGGCGATTCATTCAGTGTTTTGTGCTGAGTCCAAGAGGTTGGGCCCCACGGCCAGCAATCCTGCAAACAGCATTTCATTCTTCTCTCCTTTTTATTTCGGATTCGTTTCGGTTTTTTTGATCGGGTTTACCAGTGGACGCCTAGCAATACGCAGCATGCAGATCTCCAAAATGTAAAATATGAAATAAGAAAAAATATATATTAAAATTTTAGAACAATTTTTAATTGATTTTTTAAACATTTCTCTTACAGTTGGATCGCCTTGCTGAGCGCACGCTTCAAAACTCCAAATGGAAAATAAATTCTAGAATTGCTTGGCTCACATCAGCAACTACAACAACAACAACAACAACGGCAACAACAACACCAACAACACCTGCAACAATTTCGGCTTCTTTTGGCATCCCTAAACTCACCATCCAACACCTGACTCCGACTCTGACTACACCTATTTACACCTGACTGGAACTGATTGCGAGCCGGGGGCCAATTCGCATTTTGGTACTCAACACAAAGCATTGAATCGCACACGGACCCGTTGGAAGAACTCCCCCCCAAACGATCTTTTGGAACTTGTATTCAAATTTACAATTTGTGATTAAGTTTAGGTGTAACCAATAAACAAAAAAAAACTACAATAGGCTACCAAAAAAAAAAAGAAGTTGTTTTTATTTTAATCTTAGCTTCTTTTGCCGATCTTTAGAAAACTAGAAGTATTTCCCCTGCAGGAGTATCTTCTATGCTGCGGTTTTTCTTTCGAATCTTTCAGAAACTCGCTTAGAAAATCTATAAAAACTAAGGTCAATGAACCTGATCTGAATCTGAACCTAAGTGAAAGATCTTGTGTATAGCAAAGCTCCTAACTAAAGCTCCACAATTACCAAAAGTTCTCCAACTAAATTAAGAACTTAATAAGCTGAAAGATTACTTTTTGATATTATTTGAGCTAGGACTGTTTTAAAGGAGAACTTTCTTGGCAGCTTCTTAAGAATAGAATGATTTCTACTGTTTCAAACCATCTTAAATTTCTGATAAAGTATTTCTTATGTGGGCTAAGAAATCTTCTCTGAGCCGTAGCTCACCCAGCAATAAAGTACAAAATTTAACTGATATTCATTAAAAATACTGGTTGGTAATAATAATAATTTAAGTGCGATAATAAAAATATGCATGAAAATGTTAAGATATATTTCGTTATGATCTTATGGCTTAACACAAAGCTGGCTCGTACGAATATTCGTATAATATGATTTATGTATATCAAGGTCAGTTTGGGGGCCCCCAACAAAAGCCTATGACTGGAACTTATGGGTCAAAAGAAATAAGCCAAACATATGTGAATACATATATATATATATATATATATTTGTATATATATAAATATATACATATACATATATATATATTTGTTTGTTTGTTAAATGCCAACTGGTTTGTATTACTTTAATTGCTATTATTTCACTTGCTGCTGGCCAGTTGGCCAGGCCGGGACAGGGCCGTTAAGGTTTGTGGTGTACTAAATACCAGAGAGTGCTACGAGCATAAACTAAGCGCTACGAGTCGAAATTTGGCTATTTTTGTAAATTTCATTTTACATTTGAATTTCACAGCGTCATCGTCTTGGTCTTCTTCTGAGTCATCGCCCGCTTTTGTGTTGGCCAAGTTAAAAATAAACGTTTGTTCGTCTGTCTCTGTGTCTGCAAATTGGCAGTTATCTTAATTAACCTGCTCGAATTCCACTAAATAATTACTTCAACTGGCGTTTATCCCACAGCTACAGTTTAAGCCCAGTTGTTGACGTTTTCTTAGCCACCGAATTACGGCCGAATTCAATTTCAATTTCAATAGAAATTCAATTTTCTGTTATTCCACAGTGACCTTAAAGCCCTCAAGTCGTGCAGCTATTTTTCAAATCTATTTTCAGCTCTCATTTCGCCCAAAAAAATATTGTGGCCCGACATAAGCCAAAGTTGAGTATGCCGTAATTTAATTTAATTAAATTAAGCAGGACACGCTTTCTCAGCTTTACAAAAAATGCAGGAGAGGCAGAAATTATAAGCAATTATGCAATATACGAAGCTTAAATACCCTATAGTTATTCATGGTGCCTTGGGAGTCGCTTCAGCTTGCGGAAGAACTGCGGAAAGATTTGAAAAAGGTTTGGACTATGATTCGGTTTAAATGCATCAAACCCGATTTAAATCGGTACACCAGGGTATGGGATGAACTCGTAAATATATTCGAAAACTTTATTAAAATATTTTGAAATATCTTCAGAATAATCTGCAGAGAAACAGACAAATATAGGAACAAGGCTATAAGAGCAGCTTTTAATGCTAATCTCAGAAAAAATATAAGAATCTGGGCATCCTCAAGTGCTTGACAAAACTATGATACCTTTTGTTAGGGTATGAAAACATGCATCCATTGGGGATACAATTACGAGCATGGACCCTACCACATGCGTGGTATATGGGCTATGGGCTATGGGTGATGTGATATGGTAGAGGCTGTGGGATAAGCGGCAGACAGTTGCGACATTGTTTAGGTTTTAGCCAGCACTCGATATAGACACGGACATGGACACGGAACTCAAAAGGACTACAGAGACAGGGACAGGGACAGGGACTGAGATGGCGGCGGAGAAGAACACGGCCAGCAGCCAGGCAGGCAGCAATTTTGACACAAACACTCGGATAGGTGATCAATCTTAAATTTTCACCGCTTCTGTCAGAATTGTGCGTAGTCGACGACAGGGGGGAGAGATTGGAAAACGGAGAAAGAGAGATTTGGTATTGGGAACTGTTACTGTTACTGTTACCGTGTACTGTGTACTGTGCCTGGGACAGCATGTGGTTATAGTAGCTATTCCTGTACCAAGTCAAGTTCCACAAAACGAACGTTGACAGCAGCAGAGGAAAACCCAAAAATAACAAAATTCTGCTGGTTGACGAATGGGCCCTGGCTCAATCGTTGTTCCGGTGTCCTTAGGGATGCAAACTGCGACCAATGGCCAAATCAGGCATACTCCTAACTGTCGTCAAAAATTTCAATCAAACATTTTTTTTATTCTTCCCGGAAATTATTTTAAGTGTATGCATGGCATTATGTGAGCTATTTGAAGATGCTTTAATTAGAGAAGGAAACTTGAAGGGAACTTTTCTTAACGTTTTTTTATAGACTGTACCTAAAATTTCGTCTAAGAATACTAAAAACCATTTGAAAATGTGTAAAAATAAATTAGTTTAAAACTGAATTTGGGCTTACTTCAAAAAGCAGAGGAACAAAGTCCAAGCCTCAGCTAGGGATTCTTTTTCAAAAATCTAGCACTCGGATGCAAAAAGAAGGCCGAAACTCTATTATAATTTTTCAGGACTAATAATATTAGTATTATTAATATTAATAATATTTCTATTCAATTCCTAAGTTTTTGTTTTTCAGTAAATTTTGAGAAATTTAATGAGGAAAAGTTTTTCAAATGTAAAAATTATTTATATGTCGAGAACTTTTTGAGGAGGATTTATTTGGACTTGGCAAAGATAGGTTAAATATATCAAAATCGGCTGGGTTTTCAAATGAATTCTTTTGTTTGGCAGATGACAAAAAATGAATAACAATTTGATATACTTAAAATGAGAGAGAATACTTAATAAATAACAAGAAACAAATACTAAAAACACATGAATACTGCACAGACTTTCAAAACAAATATTTTGGCAAACTTTTTGCACAAAAACTCTGGGATTCGCTTTAAGACCAATTCTTTAAAAAATAAAAAAGGAAAGAAAAACATATGCTCTGTACTTAAAATATACTCCTTAATCCCACACTTCACAGTTGCAATTTGAAAGGGAAATGTTGGATGGGTTTGGTTCCCTTCAACGCCCGAAACTCATCCATCATTGGTTGTCAGTCAGTTAGGATTTCTTTTTTGAACGAGGCATTTCTTTTTTGTATTCCGGGGAAACTATCTCTTTGAGCACCTCTTGGGCTGTCTTAATCAATGCAATTTGTTGTAGTAGTATTTTATTCATTTATTTATTATTAGAGTCTAGATGTCTTTAGAGTTAATTGTATTGGAATTAAGAACAACATACAAACATTACAAACATTTAATTCATTCGAATAGAATATAATATTAAATAATATAATGGAAATTTTTGCGCATTTCAATTTCACATATTTTTGATTTGAGCTAATTTCGAATATTTACAAAACGCATTTCAAGAACTTTGCTTTTTTTTTAATAGATTTTTTGATTTCTTTATGTAATTTTTAGGATGGTATTTTTATTTTTTAAATTTTATATTTAGTAGGCTTATTCTGTATAATAGTTTTTTTGATTAGAACTGGTGGAAAATTTAAGTTTAAAGAATCTTTTTTTTTATAATTTTTACTAGCTATTTACAAACGGTTTTTTCTTTAATTAATTTTTAATTTATTTAG
The DNA here is from genome assembly GCA_018150835.1 of Drosophila repletoides. NCBI lineage: Eukaryota > Metazoa > Arthropoda > Insecta > Diptera > Drosophilidae > Drosophila > Drosophila repletoides. Next base: position 2,415,864 of record JAECWQ010000202.1, read on the forward strand.
AAAGTTTTGTAGAATCATAGCGGCTTTAAGCCAAATTTAAATTGCCCAAGTAATTTTTTTGTTTTTCTTCTTTTTTTTATATATTAAATAATATTTCTGTCCGAAAGTTAAGTATAGATTGAATGCACATTTTATTTATCACTCTAACTACACACTTAAATACATATACATACATATATATATAGACCAGGACAGACGGAGAGACGAACTTATTTACACAGATATGTGCTAGGACAACAGCTGAATTCAAGGACAGAAAATAAGACTACAGCGATTGCAGTTTATTTACATTCAATATTACTTTACCCTAAACTACAGAGCTGCACAACAATCGTTAAAGCGATCGATAGTATCGATAATTTTGGAATTGTTCTGAAGCTATCGTTTGTTATTGGACTATCGGATTAGTTTAGCACTTAATATGGCTTAGAGTTTAATTGTTACTACTTTCAAAATAAAAATAAATAAACTAAATTATAGTTAGGTGCGTTCGTTTTTTAAGGTCTCTTACTATCGATAGTTTTTGACTAACGGGCTAGCTTATCCCGCTATTAATCGCTTCAGATTAACTTATTGTCTGAACTATCGATAGTGGCGATAGTTTTTTCACTATCGAAATCATATAATTTGAATTGCCTAATTTCAAGAATCTAAAATGTTACAAAACTTTCATTGAAATACTATCGATACTATCTAATCGATTGCTTTGCAGCTCTACAACTACTCCATCACCCTACTTTTCCACCTACCAGAACTAACTCAGTTGGTAATATTCCGGTGCAAAATCATTTGCCAAATTGCTCAGAAAATTGAAATCCGACGAGCTATTCGAATTCTCCAGTCCGCTGATAGCTGCAGCGGTGCCGCCAACTGTACCGCCCGTGTTGGTAAATGCCGCCTGTATTTGTCCTCCTGGAGCCCCATTTAATACAAAATTTGAGTTCGCATTGTTGGTGTTGGTTAAGTGCAGCGGGGTGGGTGGAGTACCCACTACTTGAACTGCAGCTGCGGCAGCAACTGAATTGTGGTGACTATGCAAATGGGGATGCGGATGGGGATGAGGATGATTCTGTGACTGCTGCATATGATGCGGGTGTGGATGCGGATGGTGTGGTAGGTGTGGCTGGGCATGGGAGTGTGTGGGCGGTACGGGAGGCACTTGTTGTTGTTGAGCAGATGTCGGTTCATAGTAGCCGCCTCCAAAGTTATTATATCCATCGCAATTCTCCATTTGCAAGCCAAGCGCACTGTACGTTTCGCCAGCTCCAATATGATGCATGTGCCTGGAAAAATGTTCAATTCATTAAAAACTGTCTTAAGTCAAGCTAAATTCAACACTCAAATTCAACTCGTTAAATCATTCGTTAAGTGTGGAGTATTTTCATTGGGTGAAGAACTTTGCTAAATGAGCAAGACGCAGTTTCGTTAAATCGATCAGCTTCTTTTAATGGTTGAGGACTACGCTAACTTCCGCTAATTAACGCTAGAGAGCGCTTTCAAAAGCAAAACATTGTTGAATTGTTGTTACTTACTGTTGGTGATTTAAAGGCGTTTGTTGTTGTTGTTGATGTTGCTGCTGCTGTTGAAAGACCACAGACTGGTGTTGGTGTTGGAAATTCATATTATCGTAATAAGCGCCTGCGCTTGCTTGTGACTTGGGATCGTAAAAGTTGCTCGGCCCGTTAATAGGTGGCGCCTCAAAATCACCAACTGGATGATGCTGCTGTTGGTGTTGTTGCTGTTGATGGTTCATGTACGCGCTATTACCACCATTAGTATCATTGTAGTTGTAGTAGAACTGTTCGTGATGTTGTTGACTATTCTGTTGGAAATTATTGGCGTTGTTTGGTTTTGGACTTAGATATTCGCCGTGAAGCGGTTGCTGCTGCTGTTTGTGCGGGTTATGATGCGGCGAGGCGGCAAATTCGATATCATATTTGCCATAATAATCCTGCGTCATTTGCTGCGGCGGCTGCAACGATTTTGCATTCGAGTTCGAATTTGGATTCGGACTGGGATAGTAGCCAGCGCCAGGAAAATACCCAGCGGGTCCCGAGGCGCTGCTGTTATCATTCAGCGGCGAGGCAAGTGATATTGCATTCGCATTGGCGGCGTTCTGATAACGTTTCTTGCCTACAGCCTTGCCCGTCGTTGCATTCGAGCCGGCCGATGCATCCGAATCTCGCCGAAAACTGGCCAAACTGGGACCAGATTCATAGCCAAACGGTGAGGCCTTGGACGAGGTGGATACGGCCTCCTTTTTGATTACCTGTAATCGAAATATGATTAAAATATTTATTACAAAAATGGTGGAAATAGTAACAAAAATATATTATTATAGTTCAGTTTTTAGAAAAGGAATAAATTTCGAATAATGTTGTCTTTTTGAAAAGCCAAGCTCGAACTTGATAGAAATCTGTTCCTTCAGCTTGCGAATTGGTTCAGGAAGTCCCTGAATATTAATAAGTTGTTCATCTTTCAACCCCGCCCTTGGTAAAAGGATTTAGAAACCAATTTAACTGAGTAAGATAATAGTTAAAGAATCTTTGCTTACCTGGCTGTGATTATCGTCCTTTTTCTTTACTTTGATGGGACTCTCGTCAATGTCCTCATCGAGGCTGACACTGGACGCAACGCTGGAATCGGCGCTGATGACATTCGAGGCGGAGACGGTGGTGCTGCCAAGCAGATTGGACGAGATGCCAGTTTCCAGCGAGGAATTAGGAGTTACTAATAAATAATTAGATAAATATTAGATAAGTTAGTGGATTTAATACTCGTTTTTATCTGAATACTTACGACTTCCTGCGCTGGGATTATTATTCGTAGCGCTGGGCGTATTATTGTTGTGTCCTCGCGAATTGGACGTGGAATCGGGTATATCATCGGAGGGTAATTCGCAACCTTGACACGATTTCTTCGAATTGGAGTCTGCAATTTCACGGAAAGCAGAAATCAGTCAGAATTCAGTTCGAGTGCGAAAATTGATGATTTGTTTCTTTTATTTGCCGTTCTTTTCCTTTTTTTTGTATAAGGAACTAAAGCTGAAGAGTTATCACGAAAGGGGTTAGGTCTGTGCCTGTGCCTGAGCCTAAGCAGAGTCGCGTGAGGAGAGTCCCAGTTGAACCCTCCTCCTTCTGACAATGATTGATAAGCTACAGCATATTCTACTCTTCTGCGTAAAAGCGTAAAAGCCTCAAAAAGTAAAAGTGACCCGCTAAGATAACTTTGTTGCGCCGTTCTTCTTCTTTTCAGCCAACATAATTTGTTCTGCCTCTCGAGCTTGCTGAGTGGCTTTAAAAGTGACCCAAATCCCGAAAAGACATCTGTTTTTAGCCAACAATAATGAGTGGATTTTGCTTAAAGATGCCACTAAAACTAGTTGTGTTTTTACGAAATTCAAAAGTTTTTCTACTTTTAATGGAACTTTCTTCAAAATTAGTTCTAATTTATTCCAAGTATTAGATTAATTTTTTATTTTATTTATCCTTAATTATTTGGCCAAATTTTCTAGAACATTTTTCTTTAATCTAATTTTTGATTTATTATTTTATTTACAATAAACTTAAACCTTTTGCTTTGAGTGTATTCATTTACTTTCCCTCACAGCTAATGAGTTAGAAATTAGACTTGTGATTGATTGTAGATATTAAAATAGGCACAAAACGTAACTTCAGCTTAAGTTCTTTAAAAAATATAGACAAAAAAAAGGATTTAAAGGGAATTTTTCACTTACTACTGTCGGATTGATCATCGTCACCTTTGAGGCTATCCTTGTTGTCCTCATCGTCTGTCTTCGAGAGAGTTTGTCGTTTGTGTTTCATGCGACGATTTTGAAACCACACTTTAACCTGCAAGAATACAAATATGAATATGAATACGAATACGAATGCGAATACGAATGTGAATATGAATATAAATACAGGTGTGAAAGAGTGCAATTAAAGGCAAGGAAAGAGCTCAACTGCAACGGACAGAGCTGCGTCGCTGTCAACCTTGGCGTGTTGCAATTTATCAGAAATAATGAAATTTTTCCACCTTTCCGAAGAGCGAAACACTCGTAAATTCAAGTCAGATAGCAGGGCGAACAGGGAGGAGTGAAAGGGAAAAAGGAGGAGGAGCTACTCGTACTACTGGTACTCACCTGTCGCTCGGTCAGATCCAAGCTGGCTGCAATTTCAATTCTTCTTGGGCGGCATAAATATTTATTAAAGTGGAATTCCTTCTCCAGTTCCAGCAGCTGTGTGTTGGTATACGCCGTACGCAGACGTCGGGGCAGGCCGTTTTCTGGAACGAATTCAGCTGCAATTGAAAATTGCATTTCTTGTTTGAGTCTTTGGGTGAATGTGAATTTCAACTTGAAGCAGCCGTAATATCTCGTATCTTCTTCTTCTTCATACTTCTACTACTAACAAATTGCATTCGCTTGAGTTCAAAACATGGGCGTTGTTACCCCTAAACAAGCACTTGAAAAAAAGGGGTTTAACCTTAAAATTTCAAAAACACTCAGTTGTATTATTCGAATATAAAAAACCTAAAATTATTATACAAAAGTAAGAAATAAATTCTTGAATCAGGTTCAAAATTTCTTAAAGCTTTAAGCCTCTAGAGAAATTTAATTACTCCGGAAAAAAATATATTTTAGTTAGGTCTTTTATAATTCCTAGGTCTTTATAATTAATCTCCACTAAAATACATTTTAAGAATTGTCGACTTTTCTGAAAATTTCAATTAAAATTTTTGTATCCATCTTAATGTTGCTCTTAATCTATGTCAAGAATTCACTACTTTTTCTTTCAGTGTTTGTGGTAGGAATCAATCTGATGCATTGCGACAGCCACACGAGAGTGTTGCAACTCCTTTTGGAACTGTAATCAATCCATCAGCCCGGCAGAGGGTATAACTAATTCAACTACTAGCAACTCCTCAGCAACACCCCATACACCTAGCTATATACCTCTCTATAGGCTATGCTGTGCTGCAGCTGATGTTGTTGCTGCCACCAAAAAATGCCGCAAGTTTTGTTCGAGAGTCTCAAGAGTCGCGCAACACATCGCATCGCGGCGCGTACAGCTTTCAATCTGAAGAAGCGTTAAGTAATTAACAAAAATCTAATCAATCAATCTCCGAGAGGCAAAACGCGTGAGGCAACGACACTTCAAGTAGTTCGGCTACTGTTTCTTCTCTGCTGCTGTTGCTGCTGCTTCTTTTCCCTTCCTTTCCTGCTGCTGCTGCTGCTGCTGTTGCTTCAAGCAACTTCATTTAAATATCTTACTAGGGCGCAATATAATAAATATCAGGAAATTATGCAATACTCGTAAGACTCGTAACACTTGGTTGGGCTTATTTTTTTGAGGTTTTCTATATACTACAGTTTATTCAACTAATTTGTGATTTTCTTAAGGCTTTAAACCAATTTAACTCTACAGAACTCAAGAACTGCTATATAGAACTCCACTAAAAATACGAAAATCAATTTAAAAATAAATTGAGTTATCTAAAAATTGATAAATCTAATTAGGTTTTGAAAAATATATGAAATTTCCTAGAAAAAATCTATATTGAGTCGCTCACTTTTTGATCTTATAACGTTCTAAAACTGAAAAGGAAATCATATATTTTCAATGCCAAAACTATACAGATTTGTACTATAATTTACTACTAAATACTACTACTATGTATACTACTACTATGTATACTACTACTTTGTATACTACTAACAGTTGTTATCTTTCGGAGGCTTTTTATTATTGCCACAAGTTTATAGCCAAGTATAAAACTAATAAAAAAATGGGTTCATTTAAATGTTAAAAAGAAACTCAGATGTATCGAAGAAAAATAAAAGTCGCATATAATTTTTAGGTACAACTTATTTTTGCATTGATGGAGAGTGGAGCATCCATAAAGAAAAATATTTGCACAAAATTTCCAGTTGAACGAGCTGCGTACAGCGCCAGTGGAATGGAGTGGAGTCCTCCCGGGGCGCTGTGTGTTGAGTTCTCAATAGCCCAGGTAAATGGCAGAGCCAGACATAGACACTGATTGAATTACAGATGCGAGTTCCTTCATCAATACTCGCAAAGCGGATGCCATAAACACCACCTGGCGGTGCCACACACAGAGAGCAACCCATTTCCCCCCTTGAAAATAGAAAGGAACACATACAGGGAAGCGGTAAACTTGTGGGCAGAGAGGAGGCAGGAGGAGGAGGAGGAGCAGGTATATGAGAGTACTTGGGAAAAGTGTTCAGATACGACGAGAGAACTGTACGAAAAGCATAAATTTCGCACAAAAGTTGCAACCAAACTGTTTACGAGGCAGCAAGGAGAAAGGCGGGCACGGGGGCGGGTGAAACTGAAAAGTAAAGTGCACAAAAGCAGAAAATATGATTTCCTTTTTGGCGACGACGAGCAGAAAGATAATTTTCTAAACCGAACGAAAACCAGAACACAGACAGAGACAGCCACAGAGAATGGAGAAAGAGAAAGGAGTGGCAGGCAAGGCAGCAAGTTGAGTGCGCTGCAGTTGCTGCTGCTGCAGCCTGGTCAAATATGAAATCCCAGGCAGGCAGGACGAAAAGGACGACAGCTGGCATAGCCAAAAGGTGGCTTGAAAATTACAAAATGAATTTTCCTACACAGACAGAAAGAGAGAGAGAGAGAAAGAGAGAGAGGGACAGAGGGGGGCGTACATTGGAAATGTCATCAACATGGATGAAATGCCGGAAAAGTCGGAAAACGAACGAAACGTAACGAAACTTATCAGCAACTACGCAGGATACTCGAACTTTATGCCTAGACTGAAGTAGAAAGATTTGCAGTTGCTTTCAATTATTGAAGAATCCTTTTATGAGTAGTCGGAAGTGTTCTTTCTACTCCCATGATTTACAGCACTTGAAAATACACTTATTAACAGCATAATTTACATGTTAACACTTAAACGCACCCGTTTTCCGGTCTCTCAGCTCCAGTCTGACCTTTTTCTCTTCTCCTCTCAGTGCACTGCACTCAACTAAAATTTATGTATAAACTGAAATAAAAAAATAGCCAGCTCTGGCCACACTTAACGCAACACTGCTGCCTGCCCATCCCTGGATATTAAAATAAGCGTAAATTTTGCAACAATTGCAAAATGTTTACCCATTCCACAGCCCAAGAGTTGCTTATTAAAAAAAACACTACACAGTGAGAAATTGGGTAGGTTCTTCATCCGAAAATAGTTGAAAAATATGTTGAAATATATAAGTTTCTCTTACTTTCCCTATTCTTATTCGCACTTTTATGTTTATAGCATATTTCAATGATATATAAAGTTGTTAATAACTTCTTCTAGCCAGATTTAGTTGAGCTACACTTATCAAAAAAATTGTCAATATTCAAATGACTGTCCTCTTTTTTTTCTCTGTTCATTTGCCACATTTAAATCATTCCAAGCCAGAGGCCAGAGTGGCCAAAGAAATACGCATCCTTTTTGGTCCTTCTGTTGTTCTGTACTATAAACTATGTACATAAGTACAGTGGTCTACATACAGTGGGGTAAATTGGGTGCTTGGCTGTGCTTAACCACTTACACATGTTTAGTCCATAAGGATGCACATTAAGGACATTTGTGGACACATGAATGGGACAGCGGTCAACAAGGTGGGTACAAAATTTGTGGCAGGACCTTTTGAACAAACACGAGAGATGACCAAAGGTGGACGGGACGCACACTCACAAAAAATGACCTCAATTTATCTTGTAAATTTTTGTTCTGCTAGGGAGAGTGGCCTGCGAGGGAAGGGGAGAAGAGGGTAGAAATGTGTGGCTTGAATTATGGCTGCGTTTGCGGTTGCCAACGAGCTGCCACAAACTTTAAAAGGCCAAGCCCCAAAAAGTACTTAAGGGGCAATTGAAAGGGACGCCAAAGGGGGATGCAGGGCGGGGCGGGGCGGAGCCAAGTGCCATGACAAATTCAATCAAAACAACAAAGAAGTGTCAATTTTTGGCAACACAAACATTTTAGTACTCTACAAAATGTTTCTGGTAAATCTAATCTTAAATCTGACATTATTTTCCAGTTTAAAAAAAATGTCTTTTTGGGTTTTTCTGGGATATTTAACTTATGCCAACTCCTTGAAAAAAGGTCTGTAAATTTCTCGAAAAGGTGTCTGTTATTAGCCTTTTTTCGTGCCAAAATTGAAATACTCTTCTGGAATAGGGTATTAAAATGACAATATTAGAAAAAATCGGATTGACAGAGGATGTGCAAGCTTCTCTTGCTGGTTTGAGTTGAAGCTAAAGCTGAATCAACTTTAGCGACTGATTTCAAATGCCAAAATGCTGCAAGGCGTTGTAGCAATGCAGTAAAAATGCTCAACTGACAGAAACAAAAAAAAACGAAGACACAGATACAGATACAGCTACAGCTACAGATACAAATACAGAGAGCTATAGCTGGAGCAGTGCATCATTAATCATTCCAGGGCAGGAAGACGAACGAAACGAGACGAAACGTAGATGTAGACGGAAAAGAAGGCGATGACGACGACGACGAAGACGACGGCGACGCACAAAAAGTCAATTTCTCATGAAAATATTTTTGTATCTGTATCTATTTGATATGCGTCTACAACAAAAACAAGCAGAAAAAAAAGGTGGCATTTTAAATTGTATCTATTTTTATTGGCTACTAGAGTTAAAGCTTGGCTAGAGTTTATATGGCCAATTCCAGACTCGAGTGGACACCACAGGGCGCCTCAAGCACTGCTGATTAGCTCTAATGCCTCAGATAAATGTCCAGCTTCCCAGCAGAGAGAATGTCTTCAATCATTTAATTGTGGGCTTGATTGACATTCATGCGAAAAGTATACAACAATTCCTTTGGCCAAGCATTTGCTTTGGATTAGTTTTAATTAGATATCCCTCTCGGAAAAAAGGGTTGAAAGCGAGTGGGGTCTGTTCTGTGCTGTTCTCTTCTGTCGGGGTTTGGGTTCCACTCGGAATGCTTTTACCAAGCTGCCAGTTTCAAATAAGATAAATTAGAGAAATATATTTAATGACTTTTCATGACCAGCAAATGTCAACAAACAGAACATTTACAGAGCTGTCACAACAACAACAACAACAACAACAACAGAAATGATAACAAAACTATGTGCAGTCTTTGCAGTCTTCTAGGAGAGAAAAGAGAGGACCCGTCCCTCTTTCCCTTCCCGCAGTAGGTGTGAAAATTGTTGATTAATGTTCTCTTTTCGAAATGTCATTGTTAAAATTGCATATTCAAAACGGAAAAGCGCCTAGTTATTTTGTTATAAATAATATCCTATATACAATATTTATTACTTTATTAATGACATTTTAAAATAAAATATTTATAAATAAAGTTTGGGATATTTTCTTTAATTAATTATAATTTTAAGTCTTAAGAAGAGACTTAAGAAATATTGAAAAATTTATATAGTTTTCTTCATAATTTAAATATCTATTCTTTTTGATAATATCCGAAATATAGCGGAAAAATTAAAAAACTTTGAGTTTTTCTAAAACACTGTGGAATATTCTTTTTGATTTTTAAATCTATTTTCCGTACTACTGTGACAGCTCTATTATAGCGTAAAATCAAGAAAATCTGGGATCTTTTGATGTGACTCGGGAGTGTATTGGAATTTTGAGAGTTTATATATTTCCTACTCCACTCCCTATTATATATCTATATAAATAAATTATTTACTATATTTAATCTATATTTAATTTACACTGAAAAGCTTTGCCTGCTTTCGTTTTCATTCTTAATAAAAACGTTTATTTGATTTAAATGCCCAAATACACTGCATGTTTTTTTATGCAATGAAAATAATTGGATTTTCCATTTTAAAAATAAACTATGATATTTATTTTTTTTTTTTTTGGGTTTTTTGTTTTTGTTTTTCACTTAAGCGCCAATATCAAAAAGCCATTAGGCAGCTTATGGGAGCAAAGGCAAACAACACAGCAACAAAATGCCGACCAGTTTAAATATGATCATATTATTTTATATTTTTTTCTCGGTTTTTTTTTTTTATGATTTCTAAAAAGTTTTCTCGCAACTCGTTGTGAAATTGACTTTTTTTTTTTGTTTTTCGTGTTTTTGGTAACAGCAAAAGGGACAGGGACAGACAGGCAGACAGACGAAGCAGATACTCGTGGCAAATCGTCATTGAATCAAGTTGAATACTTTAAAGCGGCTCAAATTGAAAAACTTTCAGCATGGCCGACACACAACTATGTAATGCTCTCTCTATATACAAGAGGCTTACAAGTACATACATACATATATAAATATGATATTTATATATATATATATACGTATATATATATATATGTCTATATACTTTATGTAGAGATGCGCATGTGGAAAAAAGAAAGAAAGAAATTTCTTGTCTCTTGTCTGTCAGGGAAATATGAAAGCTGTTGGTAAAAACTTTTATGCAGCGCCTAAGCCCACGTTCCCGGTTTACAGTCTCCGTCTCCGTCTCCGTCTCTGTCTTCTGTTTCTCTGTCTCCGGGTCTGTCATTTTGGCCCGGCGTATAGCGCAGCCATGGCTCAAATATGAAATCCATCAGGGATGCCTGCTAAGAGCTGTCAATCAAAATCAGCGAGGGAAACTTTTTCAGTACAAAAAATAATACAGAAAAAAAATTTACATTTCCCTTTTTTGTTCTGTGGGGTGGTTGGAACAGAAACTGTGGATTATGCCTCAGCAGCAGCAGCAGCAGCAGCAGCAGCATGTTTTCCAGATTGAAAGCGAATTAAAAATGGAAAATTAAAGCCCCATAATGTCAATGGCAAAATTAATGCCAATTTAAAAAGTTTTCATGTTGAATTCCAATTTTTAAATCGCTCAAAAATATGACAACAATTTCGCATGCTGCCCCCCATAAAATGCGATTACAGCAAAAGCAGCTTGAGGTTCCAACTGAAGAAAAGGTGTTTAAAGGTATTTTAAACTATCAAAAAAAAAACTATAAAAAATAAACCTAATTTGACAAAGCTTTTTAGCGGCATTTTTGCAATTTGAGGGGGAAGCTTTAACGGAGGGGGAATGCCAGATGAGAACTGACAAAGGTGCCGCCTGATCATAGAAAAGAGAGCAAACTATGAAATATTATCAGCTCGTCAGTCAAGAAACAAAGCGACTCACAACTGAAGGCCAAAAATCAGCTTAAGTTCACTTTGAACGCGTCGCGGACAACGCTTTCAGAATAGGGCTGAGAGCGTGTCGTGTTTATTCTGCGTGACACGACATGATCGTTTGGAAAATGAAAAATAAACTTTTGTAGTATTCTTTTGTAAGAAAAAAATATATATATTCTCTTGAGCATTATAGTTCTGCAGAAAGGCAGGTTAAATAGGCCAAACTCTTCAACGTGTTCAAGAATATATATTATAAGGTGCTCTACCTTTTACAGACGTTTGCTCTGTTTAATACAAAATAGTCAATTTTTAGGAGTAATTCTTGTTAAGGTTTTAGAATCTTCTGAGCCCAAAGGTTTGCTTTCAAACTTAAAAAATTGAAAAGTGTGTCTGTCGCCTGCTAAGGAGAAACAATTAGAGACACGCGCCCATCTCTAGTTTAGAGGCTTGGACAACTCTTTGAAGTGACCAAATATGAATAAGGTTTGAATACATAGATATGAATGAATGAATACATATGACAGCAGCAGTGGCACCAACCAGCAATGGCTGACCGCCATGATTAATCAATATTTTTGTTTGAAATGCAACAAAAGCGACGCGTCGCCAAGTGGAGTCGAGTCTCTTTGAGACTCTTTGGGGCAGCACAAGCAAACTGCGGATGCGGCTGCCACATTTCTTTTTGGTTTCAATTTCAGTTTCTGTTTCGGTTGCCGCATTTGACAGATCAACGCGCGCTGACAGCTTTTGTGTTTTTGTTGTTGTTGTTTTTATTGTTGTAGTTGTTGTTGTTGTGTTGCCATTGAGCAATGTTGAGCATAATTGATGATGCGGCTTCAAACTTCAACTTCGGCTTTGGCTTTTGAATTTTTGTTGCTGGTTTTATTTCTTTGACTTTGGCAATGGACGCTTCTTGATCGCATTGGGGCTTCACGCTAAGTATATACTTCGGGTATTCACACTCACATTCACTCAGGTATTCATTTGTGCGCGCTTTGTATTCACTTGAAGCGAATAGAAGCGAATTCTCAGTTGTTGTTTGATCCGCTGATCGGCTACTGTTTATATTCACGTTTTATAGCTGATGATGGGCTGACAGACAGACAATTACAAGCCGAAGGCCCTTAATTAGAATTCTCTTGGATTTTTCAACTAACTAAACGTATAATGAATATTCTTATTTATTGTTTAAATAAATTCTAGCTGGAATTCTTCTGGAATTTAAGTATGGAAATCATCGGAATAATATACGAAATTCGTGGTTTGAAAAGGAATTGATTGAAATCGAAAAAAGAGGAGTTTTCTAAGATAGGAATTTCAGGTTATCAGGTCGCATAGAGCATATTTTCTCTAGTATAAAAGTATAATTTTTCCAAGTAATTGAAAACTTTCCATAGGTCAAATATACTCAAGTTCGATTAGAATTCTATAGCACTTACAGTTTACCTTTTACAGATTCTTTGATTGTAATAAACTTTAGTTGAAATATAATTAAAGTTGTTTTCATTTTAAGTCCATTTCACTTGAATAAATATTTCAAATTTAACGTGTAGTCTCTGAAAGTCATTGGAGTTGTTTGAAGATATGAAATTTACTTTTCTGCTCGATTTGATGGCCATTAAATAAGTTGTTAAAACGCAAGTAATTCCGAATGCCTCGAAAGCTGCAAATGAAATGCCACAATCATTTTTGGTGCAGCCCCACAGGACTACCGCAGGACTATGGGAGAGTCTTTCTTTCGAGAAGCAGAGGGGGCTAAGAAAAGCGCCAACTCATGGCCAGAGAGCGCTAAGACCGAGCATTGCAAATATTTCTAAGGCCGGAGACGTCTAAGGAAATTGCCGCATTCCACGAAAAGGCAGCAGCAGCTTAACCTGTGGCCAGTTCGCATCATGGCATTTCCGTGCCCCAAGCAAAAATGAAAATATATATAGAAATACATATAAATAAGATTGTGAAGTGGAGAATAAAAAGAGCAGAAAGATGAAGCTTGAGGTAGAAACTTTGCTTGAAACAACAAAATAATGCCTCATTTTTTCTTATCGCCGCAATAAAGCAGCATAAACGCTTCATTTCCATTTGTCTCGCAAACCGAATCGCCGCCCTTCAGTAGAGACGCAACGTCACTGGGTACACTCGGAAAAATAATCAGGTGGATTCCTGAATTATTTTCAGTTTTAATTCAGATAAAAAAATCGAAATTAGCTAACTTTTCTCCAAGTTTCAGAGAGATCTACGTGCCTTTTCCTTCGTTCTTAATTCAAGTACGTTTGTGGCTTACTTTAAGTGCTTTGTAAACTGGAAACTTTCAATAATAATCTCGAAATTATTTCTAATTTGATATTGATATTGATCTTAGCTAACTTTAAAAACTTTTGACTTAATTTAAGTCTATTTCTTTCTATGGTTGCTCTCAGTGTACTGCTGCTGGTCAGAGGGTAATAGGGCGCGGGGAATAAGGGACGAGGGGTAGCTGTTAGCTTGGATACCCAGTGTGTTGGCCCACCCAGTTGGCGACGCCGGTTGTCCACCATCAGAAGGTTAACCGAAGAAACTTAGGGAGTGAGAGAAGAGAGGAAAAAAAAACCGTTTACACGCCAAGCTCAAGTTTCTTTTTTCCATTCTTTTTCTTCTGTTGATTCTTGCAATTTTTCCCCTGTTTCTGCTTTAGTTGAAGCGGCATTTTTATCGCCCGTAAGTTTTGCTTATTTTAAACACGAACGCCACAATAATAAAAGCAACAACAACAACAACAACACCGGCGGCAAAATATTCATGTTGCATGAGAGAAAAAAAAAAAAGAGTATAAGAAAGGAAAGAAAGAAAAAAAACAAAAGTCACTTCCGTTGCGGCAAGGAAAACGCGAAAAGTCTGCAGACGTCGACGTCGACGTCGACAACTCTGCTTTCAGACTTAGAAAGAAACACTTGGAAGAGGAGGAACTCACAAATTCTAATTAGATGAAAAACTAGACTAAAAAGCGAAAAATATACTAAATTACATGGCATAAGGCCTAAAGCATAGACGGAAACGAAATCGCATGATATCTAAGAGCCTAATAATAATCGCTGTAATCTCATTTTTTTTTTAAGATCATAAATTATTTGGTTTTCAATGAAAAGAATAACAGGTTTTTCTTTTAGTAAAAATATTAGGATTAATCTTAAGACTGTATTAACTCTAGTTCCCTCCACTGGAATAAGACTCCTTAATATAAATATATATAATTCGAAGAATTCGAGAGGTTCCTTTCTCCATCTATGAAACCACCTGAGATCAATTAGTTTATCTACTTGGAAAATTAAGTTAAAAATCTCAGAATACGAATCAGTAATTGAATTAAATTGAGCTGTATAGTTCTAAAATACATTCTAAAATAATGACCATACTTATAAGAAATTCACACTTAATGTTTGACATATACAGCTGAATATTACTGGAATATATATCATATTAATGCACTCAGACATCGCAAATGACATCCGCATATTTTGTATGCATAATTGTGTGTGCTCCTGATAGGAGGTTTTTGAATACTACCGAGTGTAACTCGACAAATTGCCATTCCCCAGTGCAATTCAATTGGATTCAATTTGTTAATGACCTGGCCATAAACCTGTCTGGAGCTGGAGCTGGGGCGATTGCACTTGTCATGCGATATATACTCGTAATACTATCACATCAATAAAGCTATCAGCACGATCCACTAACTTTACAGGTTCTTGCCGGGCAGGCGCGGACAGAAACTATTTAAAAATGTGATAAATCTCAAGTCGATAAAATTGCTAGCCCGCCGCACACAAATTGCCTAATTGACAAGCCAAAGCCCCGTACTATTCTATATGTATTTTGTATACAGGTGAACTAAGCTATGACGAACTGGGAACTAAAGAAATCTTTCAGATATTGCGATATGTTATAAGTAAAAGAAAAAGGAACTCGAATTCAGTCGAACAAGGAGAAGTTATTCCTAGATATTGATTAGAATATCCAAGAATATCCTTTAAGGGTCTAATAACTTTTAGTACAGAATTCGGGAGCACAAGGGAGCAACCATTTTCCCTAAAGGATTATTAATGAAGAATTAAATATTAGTTTTCAATCATTCCTCGAAGAACACTAAAATGTTCCAACGTGCGATTCTAAACCGTTCATTCTAGCGCTGCTTTACTGTATTTATATTTATGTTCGTTTGGTAATCAACAAGTTTTTTAGTGCCTGGTTTTGCCTGTCGCCATCGCAAATGCAAATTAATTAGCGAGCTGCGCTCTGCGCTGCGTTGCGCTGCGGCTGCTTTAATTGCGACCCCAAACAAAACGGCGGCGGCAACCTGGCGTATGCGTGTTGCATGCAGCAACCATCCAGAGCAGAGCAGAGCCGAGCCGAGCCTGATAATTGAATTTCAAGCAGTGTCCCTGTCCGTCCCCGCTTGCGTAGAACACGACGCGCAGCTGTGGCTGCAGATGGAGATGGGAAATGGAGGAGCCTCCAATTTGCCACAGGCGCCGCCTTTAAATTTGAGTTATGGCAACAAACGAGTCAAAATATGCGAATACATATTCATATAGATACATATGTGAGTGTGAGTGAGTTAGAGATGGCCGCGTCTCGTGCAATTATTGTAAGAAATCAACTAACAAGATACGATGTCTTCAAAGGAAGTTTAATTATTTGTGATCACAGTATTTATTAATTTCAAGGTTAATTTTACGTCCACTCTCAAGAATAAACTTTTCCATCATCATCTTTGGAGTATTTTATGTACGAAAATCCCCATTTTTTGAGACTGATGGGCAAGAGTATAAAAAAATATCCATACTTTCAAGAGGAATAATATTAATATAAAATATTGTAGTGGAACTATGCTCTAAATACATCAGCTTTTAGATGGCTGCAATAATAGACAAAAATACTTTAAGATTCTTTAGAAAGAACTTGTTCGTGTCACGACATGCTACCATCTCTAGCCTAGAGTATTCAGTCACTTTTTGCAGTGCGTAAATTTGTCCCCGAAACAGGCTGCGCTAGTTGGTAGTTGGTGTCGATGTTGTTGTAGTTGTTGCTGTTGTGTTCGGTGTGTTGGCCAATATAAACCCTGCAGTGTTACGTCTTGAGACATAAATCATTTAAATCACTCGAACATGCAGCTGCCTCTTTGGTTCGTTCGTTCGTTCGTAGCGTTCTGAGCCAAAGACATTAAATAAATCGCTGCCTGCCAAATGTTTCACATACGATTTGCCTAAGCGCAACTCCTTAGCCAAGTTCTATGGCCCAAAAGTTTTGCATTTTATGCCAGCCTCACACCCTGCAAATTAGCTTGTTTGTGGGGTTCTTGGGTTCAGGTTCGGGTGGTTTCGGTTGGCTTTCCTACTGGGCTATGCCATGTCAAGTGCATGTGTATCATACATTACACACAGGTGACGCGACATATGCTAAATGTCACATAGTTTCAGTTCAGTTTGGCAGCGAATATGCGTATATATAAAGATATATTATTTATGATATATTAGGCTGGGGAAAAGCGGTCAATTTCCAGAATTTATGAAAAAACTATGACTGAGGCTCGACAAAACTTTCCGGACAACATTGAACACTGTTCTATTCCCAGGGGAACCACAAACCGTTTAAAAATAAAGTGTATCAAAAGGATAATGTATTAAGGCTGAAGAACTGCTGCTCTTTAAAAAAAAAGATAGGAAATTTCCACAAAATTTGACTATTTTCTATTTAAATCCGAGTACCATTCCCTTTAGTTGTGTCAAGTGGGAAAATTCTTTAAAGCGTTCGCTTTCGACAACTTTGCACATAAAATACTGGCTGAAAGGCCATTTGTCCTTGTAGTATCAGGGTAAAGCGGCACTAACCAAAAATCTGGGTTGACTTATATACTTCCGCTTCCGGCACAAGAAACATACGTTCCGACTCCGCCGCATCGTCGCACGGTATTTTATGGCAGTATTATTCTCTCTGCCTTCTTTTGGTTTTGGCGCAGAAACAGAATTTTATGCAAATATCCTAATCAAATACACATTTTGAAGTTCAACTGTTTTATCCAAAAGTTTTACCTTCCCAAAGCCGTCCGTCGCTGCCATCGCTGCATGCGACGCGTGTTCTAGACGCCCCCCAGCTCCAGAGTTGCCACCCATTTTTAATTTATTTCCACTTAAAAAACGAACGCAAGAAAAGAAGACCATGGGCATAGGCTCAATTTCAGTCTCTCATACCCAGTTTCAGCAGTGGCGTATGTAGGAGGGGTCGAAAACCGAAAGAGACTTGAACATGTTACAATTTTGAATTACAATTTTCACTAAGGTTTCTACTGGGTCCATAAGAATATAATAAAATCGAGTTCCTTTATCTTTTAAATAGATTAGGTCTATCTTGTAATTGATAAAAAAACTTAAAGCTTAAAGGTTTCCCTTTTGCTGCGTTTCTAATAAATTAAAGCCCAAAAATTAAATTCATGTCTTGAAGATGTTTTCGAGAGTTGCAATATTTAAATATTTGAAATGCCCCTAAAAAAAAAACCGACTTACGCCACTGTATTGCAGACCCAATCCTAGTCTCTGTCGCAACCCTCAGTCCTCATCTTGTGGCATCCGCAATTCGCATCCTGTGCGTGCGTCCGGTGGAGCGTTCGTTGGGTTTTTTGGATGGTGTTATCGGGTGGTTGGGTGGATTTTTTGTTGGCTTGGGTGGTATTCTCATCCGGCCAAAGTTTGGTTAGGGTAGGGGATGGTTCGTCCTCCATATTTTCACTTATCACAGCTCCCATTCTGCGCGTCGTGTAACAAAAAACTTAAATCCGCATGTCGAAAGCGATTAAACAGTTACCGTGTGGCTGCTCCCCTTCCACCTGATTATGCCCCTGCCACACGCTGCCAACAACTGGAGGCTTGCTTCATTTGTTCGGAATTAAAACAAAAGCAGCCAAAAGGATAAAATTAGTCACTGTGGTGACAGTAATTCCAAGTTTCCTCTCACCCTCCCACTGCCACTTCTACGCTGCCACACTCAGAGAAAAATAGGGAATTCTGTACTTAAATCAAGTAGAAACCTACACTCCTAAAACAAGATATTTGTGGAGAGATTTTAATTGAAATTGGGGTAAGCTTTATAAAACTTTCCAGCCTGCGACTCGGAGTTTCCCCTCAATTTGTATGGTTCGATTTAGAACGCCTATTTTTTCTTTCAGTGCACTTGCTGTGCAGCTGAATGCAGGATGCCAAACAGCTCTTCAGTAAAGTCAAATTCAGTGCGCCACTCCTACTCCCGCCTACTATTCCCTTGCCTCTTTTACTCCACCTAACGTGGGAATTCGTTGCGCCACTCGGCAACAACTGTGCAACTCGAGTCTGTTCGAGTGATTAATTGCAATTTAAACGGTTTCAATTAAGGCAATGCGCATCTTTGTGCCGCAGCAGCATCCACAGCCCAAAACAAGCGAAAATACAACATTTTTTTTCCACTCTGAATATCTATGGAATTATTGGAATTGACAGACAATTGATGCAGCTGGGTTTTTGGCCTAGAGATTGCCTAGATTTTGCCTGGAAAATGAATGATTTTCCATTGATAAATTGTGTGCGTTCATAATTGAAGGGAACTTCGCTTTAAAGAAATATATTCCAGGACAGGTTGATTTTAATTGAAATGGTTCTACTTAGCTGTAGGAAGCTGAGTTTTATTATATTATTATAAATCCGACTTTCCAGTCCTTCATATCTTAGAAGACTTTTCTCATAACTTCATTCTTTAAAAAGAAAGCTGATAAATATTTCAAGTTTATGTTTTATATAATCAAAGCGAAGGGGATCTCCAAAAACTTTAATTACATTTAATAATAGGTAAAAAAAAACCCACTTTTTACTCATTCCTAAGAGCAATTTAACTATCATTCTGAAGGATATTTAATCTGCTGAAAAGGCATTCAATAAATGTTATAACGAATTATATACCCCAAAAATATATATATATGCTTATATAAACCTTCCTGAGTCCCGCCCTTTCAACTCGTCGCGAGACGTTGCCATGGTCAAGGCACAACAATTGACGTACAGTGGTTCGGTGGTTCAGAGGATTAATTTCTAATTTCGCCTAATGTTTCAGTATTTTGTGTTTACATTTTGGGTGCCGTGTTTTTTTTTCTTGTTGTTGTCTAATTTACCTTGATAAAACGATGCCACTGCCAGCCAGTGCCACTGTGGTGCGAGTTTCCATTCCCAGCTCACATTCTCAGTGTTGTCTCCCTTCCCATGGCCCAGTTGCCCAGGTCGTACTGCCCTACCCCCAGGCTATATCTGTGTCGGACGGACTCGGGTCTATCTCTGGGTTCGACTCTGCCTCCGTCTCTGCTTGTAGCTGTGGCACGGCCTTCGGGCCCACATGCTTGCCACACCATCATTAATCATGACGTTTCAGCTCTGACACGTTTGTCCGATCGGCGGCAGCCGCAGCAGCAGCAGCAGCAGCAGTGGCTCTACGCACTATTGTAATACTCGTAGTATTCGTACGATAATGAAAACGTTTTCGAAAAAAAAAACCCCTCAGACAGAGACCCCATCCCGGAGTCGGGTGAAAACCTAGGTCCGCTCATAGACAATCAAGTGCAAAGATGAGCAATTTGTAGACAAATATTTTCTATGTAAATATTGGCCAACTATTTATGAACTATTAGCTGTGAAGTTTGAGCACAGACTAATTGCAGCTTAGGGCGGGATAATACACAAAAGATATTTGTTTAATGTACTCCAATTACGAGTATTATCAATGGATTTTCTTTACAGATTATTCAACTATAACCCCAAGCATTTAAGGAGTATTCACCTCAAAAGGAATACTTAAGAACGTCTATATGAAATGTTGCCCTTAATTCTGGTAAATAAAAAAGCCCAATTATAACAAATAGTTAGATAGTTATAGAATAAATAATAATTAGTCTGCGGTTTATTTTTCAGCATTAAAAAAAGTTCATAAATTAAACAACAAACATACAAGTCAGATATTCAGAAATTTTGGTTATTTTTGAGTAGAGTGACTCACAACTTATAAGATACTTTTTCCAATGAAGAGTAAGGTGAACTATATGTATTTTTAGATCAAATTAATAGATATTCTAACTTTAAAAAACTCGATAAACATAAAAATAAAACTACATAAAATATGCTAAGGGTCAGCATATGTTATATAATACGAGAGGTTTGTATGACCAGCCAATAAGAGAAACGCCATA
Organism: Drosophila repletoides; assembly: GCA_018150835.1. NCBI lineage: Eukaryota > Metazoa > Arthropoda > Insecta > Diptera > Drosophilidae > Drosophila > Drosophila repletoides. Next base: position 2,436,250 of record JAECWQ010000202.1, read on the forward strand.
GCGTCCACTTCAGTGGGTTGGTTCAAAAGGGAAGGGAACCGAACAGGGGAAGGTTAAGAGTAAGAAGAAAGGGTGCGGAATGAGGCAGCCAGGCAAACAGAGGGCAGGCGGCTTGGCTCTAACTGTGGCTGTTGTGGCAATGTTGCAAGCGATACAATAATTGCTCTGGGCCGTCGACGTCGACGTCGTCATCGTCATTGTTGCGGCTTTGGCATGAATTACAAAAAAAAAAAAAAAAGAATATATAAAGAGAGAAAAAAAAAGAACAGAAAAAAGAAACAAGAATTCAGTATACAAAGCCGCCATTCATTTCATAGCCGGCGTTTGCCAACACACACACGACCCTGTCATGCAATGGTCACAAATATCCCAGTAGAACTTGATTTGCTACCCAAAGGTACTACTACTACTACTACTACTGTAAGCAATGCTTTTTCCTATGGAAATGGTTGTTAAGTACATAGGGAATAAACCTTTGCTATGATCCCTGTACTTCTAAACAGGAAAGGCAAAAATATTTGAAACGATTTGTTTAATAAATATAAAAAAAATGAGGCCATCTCTTCCGGAAAACTCCTATAACTGAAATGACCCTAACAAAAATTAAATGCGAAAAAACTTTCCTTGATTCAGCTTTAGATTCTACTACGTTATAGAGTTCGAAATTTCGGAATTTATACGACTTTTGAGGTGAGTATTTTGTAAACAGGAGGAAACAAAGTCCGACTGGGTGGTCAACCAAAGCTTAGGCTGGAGAGTTGACCAGGCTAACGTGTTCTGTTCGATCAGACAACGACGAGGGCAACACCACCACCAAAACACCACTACTACCACTACCACTACCACTATGTATGTGTGTTTGTGTGTGTGTAGTGCCTCAATCATGTAATTATTTCCTCCGCAACAACCGCTTTACCAATACGACGACGCGTCCGGGGCACCAAAGTGACCAACACATGCAAACAGGAGTCGTCGGTCGTCGTCGTCGTCGTCGACAAATGATATTACAAGTGGGGCCAACTTAAAGGTAAGAAAAAAGTGAATAAAAATGGGAGAAAAAAAACCGAAACTGGTAGCGTGTTTCGCTTTGAGTTTTGTTCGCTCTTTGTGTCTTTTTTACGCTATGCAAACAACAAACAGAGAAACAGAAACAGAACAACAACAGGGAATCTATCAAAAGTCGAATAAGAAATGCCCTTAGAGGTATGTGAAAAAGAACTTACATCTTGATTAGCAATAGTTTATATACCAAGGGTAGGAGTATTCCTTATAATAAGTGCTACTCTTTGGTCCAAATAAAATTGTTTCTCTGCAGAGTTTAAAAATGTTGAGTTGCTTTCTAATACACTATCTGGCCAGGGATTTAAATCAATTAAATGGAGTTTATCTTTATTAAAAATTGTATGGAATTTTTATATATTTCATTGAAAACATATTTTAAAAATTTAATTATTAGATGACCTAGAAACTTTTAGAATATTACTATTCTGCTGGGGTTTTTCTAATCTCTTCCTAAGTATTCCAAGTGCTCTACCAGAAATTAATAGAATGCATCTTAGTAGTACCCACTGCTCACAGACTAGATCACATAGATAATTTATCCGCAGATGTAAGGGTATAAAAAGTACAACGACAACAACCAAACGAAAAAAAGAGAAATAAATAAAAAATGAAGGCAAGCAACGCAGAATTTTCTATATAGTATAGACCTACATACCTTTGATACGTGAAAAAGTTTTCGTGTTTTTGTTACTCAATTTAATTCAGGTAAAAATATATGTATATATATACATATCTCTATATGTATTTGTATTTTTTATGCCGGCCTGGAGCGCTCTTAAACTTTGGTCACGAACATGAAAAAGCGTCGTTTCCGTTGAATTGGTCGAAAATGGTTGACGGTTGATTGGTTCAGTTTTTAGTTGTCGAGCCTCGAGTCGCCTCAGGGAGAGGTTGCTCCTCAGTCTAGACGCACAGAGCGCGTTTCGATTCAAAATGGTCGACAACTTCTCTGATAAAAATATGAATTTCGAATATAATCTGAACTACAGTTGGGTTTATTATTAAAAGAGAAAGGAAAACTGCAAGCAAGTTCCCAAAAAAAAAAAAAAAAGTGTGTAATTATGTTTTAAATAATTTCACTTCCTAATGCTTTTATCTTAACTTTGCAGCTTGTTTGGGGCCCATTCAAATAAAGCCAAAAACGCTGGGAAACAAATGCCAAAAAGTGAAGAAAAAAATTGTTCAAGGGAAAGAGAAATAAAAATGGCTAAAACGAAATGGCTTAAATAGGTAGCTGCCGTTGTTTCATAACCTTCGCACACTTTTCAGCTCAAGTCTTATAATAACATTTAATCATTTTGCGGTCTCAGTCGTCGTTTTTCTTGTGCAAAAAACTGATTGTATTGAGGAGGTTTTTTTGGGGTATTATTTGTCTTCTATTCGAACTCAAATGAATGCAATTTGTTGTATTTATTGTAGCCAATTAAAAATGTTGTGGTTTCTCATGTTGCGCAATGAATAGAAACAATTTGTACTTACTTATGGAGTTATCACCTGAAATAAAATAAAAGAAAACGTCGATTAGTATATTTGCCTAAGAATTCAGGTTTTATTATTATTATTTCGAATATTATTTTTTAATATTAAAATAAATGGAATGCTAGGAAATTATTATAAACAACTTTGTACAACTGACGGAGGGTCAGACTTATAAAATCTGAAATTATATATATATCTATGATCGGTACAAATTTGCTAAAATTCAGGAGCTAAGAGGAGCATTGGGAGAGCACTATTCAAATATTTTCAGCTACAGGAGTCTTCGTTTAAAACTCATGGAATAAATACTGCTACTGTAATATCGATTAAATTTTTCTCATGCATTTTTCCAGCTTCTTATTGAAAGTACGCACAGCTTATAAGAAAGTTTTGAGTTTCAAGTAAGTTGCTGGAAATTGAGCTCAAAAGTGGAAAATAATTAACCCCAAAAACTTGTGGAAGCGGAAGTTGTGTCTTAAGTTGTGGAGTTGTTGATAGGGAGCGATGGAACCATGGGCAACACATGGAGCACGTAACGAGCGGTCAAGCAAGTGGTTCCGAACCGTTCCCTTGCCACTTCCGGAGATGTAGCGACATCAGCAAAATATTAAACAACTTTCCAAGCCAAGTAATTGAGAAGTTTTCCTCCGTTCGATAGCAAAAAACGAAAGGAACAAGACTCAAACTATGTCTCAAGGAAGCTCCGTATCCACTCAAGTCTGGCAGTAGATTATTTGCACAAAAATGAAGACAGCGAAAGGAACCGAGCCAACCCAACCGAAATATCAAAGGAGTAATCAATGGGATGCGTATGCGAAAATAAAATCATGCGCTCGGAAATAATAGCGTCTGGGATGGCAGTTAATTCTGGAGTCTGGAGTCTGGGAGCATTGCCAAGTTTATGCAGTTTCATGAGAGAGCAACAGTCAAATATATATTGATATTTTCTTCTCAAGAAATGGCCAGCAGCTGCATGATTAGCAAATATTTCCATAGATAATAAGTAAATATGAGTGATTCTAGATACATTTGTTGCAACTGCCCTAAGAAGCAAGCTTATATAAATGACTGGCAATAAAAAGAAGCGATTAAAGAATTGTTTTGTTTATTCGCAACTTGTTTTATTTTTCTCTTTAAGTTTGAATTAAAAAGCTTAGCAGATGAAATAATGGTTAATCTCATGCGAGAAAAGGAGTTTTGAAGTCTTTTCTAATGGTTCAGTCTGAGCTTTACTTTTGGTTCAGTTTCGGTTCAAGTTAAAGGAACCACTAGATTGTTGAACGGTTCGTGTGTAAAAAGCATTTAAAACAAGTTTCAAAGAAAGCTCAAAGCTAGCTTTTCAATGACTTTTCTTCGGACTTGAATTCAATTACTAAATTGATTTGATATAATTGAAAAACCACAACCGATTTTAGCCATGTTTAAAGGCCATTTGCCTAATTGAAAAAGAAAAAAAAAAAAACACAAAAAAACGCGACTAATGTGCAAGAATGTATTAAAATGTAAGTGAATTTTAAAGCTGGTTTTGTTGGAATGCTTCGAGTACACAGCCCAAAACAGAGTTGGATTCCGGAGTGGGATTTCAAAGACCGAGCCAGAGCCAGAGCCAGAGCCAGACGCAGACGCAAAGGCAATGGCAACGCCTTGGTCAGTTGTGGTTGTAGTTGTTGTTTGGTTGTTGTTGTTGCCCCTTAGCTGACTGACAGTAGGTGTGACCAGTCTACTCATTCATTCTGACAGTTTTCCCACCCACTCTTGCAACAAAACGCAATTTGTTGGATTGTAGGTTGTGCCCTCTAAGCACGAAAGGTAAAAGTAACCTGTGTGTGTGTGTGTCTGTACGAGTGTGTGTGTGTGAACCACCACCTTGGAGTGGCACAACGGGGCGGGGGTTGTAGCTTGCTTTGTGTGGCGCCACAAGCAGCAGTAATTTTTTTTTCTATATAATTTTTATTTTTGCAGTTCGCCAGTCGCGTGTCTCTTCTTTGGCTTCAGTATTTGAATTTTCATTCTCAGTTTTCCCATTTTCCTACACATTTTTTTCTCTTCTTTTTTTGGGCTGCGCTTGCAACTAATTTTCATTTCCAGCACAGTGCACCTTTTGCCAGCCGAGAAGCAGCCGCAGACGTTAAGAAATCTTATTAAAAAGTGAACAGTGCGATAAAATTGAATTTGCATTCAAAAGCCATTAACCACAGCAGTCACTTTTCAGCTCACTGTAGTTCTATCCTTATTGTCATATCCTCATGCAGCCCGGAAATTCTATATATAAGAAATATTATGCCTAGAGTTCAGCTTTAATACGTTGGAATTTTGCAATCGCTGATTTCACTGATTTTTCTGTATTTAAAATTCAGGGAAAGAAAAATTAATATTTCACGCACATTTGGCTTAAAATCTGTAACAGCTGTTGGCCTTCAACCTATCGCTGACAATTTTTTACTGTATACCCTGTAAAATATCAATTTTTAAATAGTATATAATAAGCAATATAAAGCATTTCAGATATTATTTGACTATAAGAGCTATAGAAAGCAAATTGGTATATGGTTTAATTTGGGATAAGTTAGACTATCCGATTGTTCAATAAAATCCCTTCATAGATTCTTGAGCTTTCAATCAAACTTTCCATCTAACAATCGCTTGGGAAACAATCGCAAAATTTGATAATTGCAGAGTATCTTCTAGTTGCATATTCTGTTTTTTGTATTTGTTTTCCAATTGCAATTGCTATGTGCTTCATAGCCTTAAATCGATGCCAAAATTATTGTATAATAAATGTGGCACTCACGTGGAAAAATATTATATTTTAATTGCATATCAATTTCACGCTCTTTAGCAAAAATCGTCGCAATTATTCGAAAAGCAATTTGTCCAATGATCTGAACGATGCGTGTATTACAGAAAAACAAACAGACAAAGGCTATCAAAATGCCCTATCAAAGCTGTCTATTTTTACCCCTATCCCCATCCCCAACACCATCCCCATCACCAACCCATTCCCAACTATAAAAAGCCAATTGACATTCAAAATTAAAGCTAAACGCTGCCAATTACACAGCGCATGGAAGCATGTAACCATGGAGGTGAATGGAGCTGACTGGAGAGGAAGATAGTGTTATTTTGGGGGAAGTAATACGAGTCGTACGAGTATGTTTATAAATGGCCCAATTATTTCATTTTTATCTGTCAGCCATGTACGAATATCAATTAATAACTGCCGCCGTCGAATTGTTGTAATTACAGTTGACTACTCGATTCTCAGTACTCGATACTTCCACTTGTGTAATTGTATTTATATCGGCAGTTATTTATTTATTTACGTCACGAATTAAATGCAACTGCAATTTGTAAAGCGCAGGGGCAGGTGCAACAGTATCAATTAGATATTCTAAAATAAACACACTTAATTGATTCCATTAAAGTCATAATAGAACATCATTTTTTGGGTATTACTAACTAAATTATTAGGCAAATTTTACAGTGTAATATCTTTTTTTTTTGGGCTTTTCTATTGAGCATTGCTGCATATAAATGAAAGCTTTAATAATTATTTATAATAACACTCATTAAAATAAGCGTTGAACAATTTAATTCAATAGAGAAATGGTTTGAGTAATATTTTTTATGGGAAAAAATAAAGTTATTTTTAGCAAATATTTAAAACTTTGGATATGGTTAAGCGACTGCTATCTTTAGAAAATTAATTTTAGAAAATAAGACTCAATATTTGAAAACCCCATTTATTTACTAGGGTTTTAATAAACCTATAATTCCTATTAAAATTTCAAGAGCTTCACAGAATTTACTCAAGATTATTCTATACCTAAATTACGCTCAAATATACTGCAATCAATTTTTCCTATACGTAAAAAATATACCTCACTTTATTAGAACTTCCTCGACTGAAATTCTACCCCAAAAACTTTTAAGCTGTTGCCAGCATCAACGACCTTTATCGATTGCCAATCGATCACGTCGATAAACGCGACTGACATAATTATTGCAGTTTGCCAAAGAAAAAGGCAACAAAAAATAATTACAGGAACCTCAACATTGACTCTTAAATAAAGATGTCAATTTAAATAAGAATTCCCGATGCAAATCAATCAGACTTGAACCATATCCCACGGCCAGGGCCAGCATTATTTGATGTATTGGCCGGGTCTGTGATTTCTCCTGTCTGTTTTCTGCCGTCGTCTCTTGTCTGTTGTCTGTCTGTCCGTCTGTCTGGCGATTTTCGCAAACATGTCACACAGTTTACAGTTAACAGATGACAAATTCATTTTTAACACGTTTCCAGAGTTGAAACCCCGACATGGTGGACCAACCAACAGCCATATAATCATCGCCATGTCTACAATGAGCCATTGCACTGCAGATTTTGAGCAGAATTGAGCTTGTTACAAGCATGAGAAATTACGACAACTCTTCGGAGCTCGACTAGGAAATACCCTGTAAGCCGATATTAATAATATTGCCACTTTTTTATCTCAATAAATGATAGTTCTTTTCTGTCAACCTACAACATATTTTTTCATCGTTTTCCACTCATTCGAATGGATCAGAATGTCATTTACTCACTGATTAAAAGAGTACATGGTATTAAAGAGCACCACCCGAAAAAGTAGCCTAATACATGGGCATACTTATATATGGCCGCCTTGTCTGACAGTCTGTCTGCCAAGTGACGTTTGGCTGTCAACATCTCCCCAAAAATAACTCAAAAGAGAGCCGTAAAGTGTGTGTATCTGTATCTACATATAGCTAGTATCTTGTATCTTGTAGCATGTGTGTGGCACAGGATGGTACGCACCTCATCGCCCAGATAAATGTACAAAATTAAAGATTTTTGCTGCTGCTAAACGGAAGCTTAGCCGAAGCACAGCAACAACAACAACAACAACAAAAAGGTCAAGTCCAAAATGATGGATGATGCCATGACAGACTCTCGCTCTCTCTCTCATATGAGACACCCCAATCGACAGGCAGATGAGTGACATTTTGTGCTTCGACCCCGAAAAGGTCTATTAAAATTTTCTGCCGGGTTTTTCTTTTTCTTTTTGGGTGGTTGCAAAAATTCCAGCCTCAACGACGCCTGGCTTTAAAGACTAAATTCTTATCGCTCAGGTAGTACGTGTTTTTTTTTATACCGGTTTTACCTTGTTGCAATATCCGCCATGGCAAAAAACCAGAGTCGCAGGGAAAACTTTGCAGCATATCATAATTTTTATCTTGTTACTTCATCGCATAAATAATTCTGTTAACATTTTCAACAAGCCACAAATTAAAACTACAAAGCACTAAAAATTTTCTCGAGCGCCCCGAAATTTACGACCAACGGAATCACGTGTCATCCACACGCTTCACGCAACAACCCTCTCCACTCTCCGCTCCCTTCCGTAGTTCCGTAGCCGCCGATATGATGCATGACTCGGCGGAAGGAGTTCTCGGAAGAGCAGCCGGCACAGCCTTAAGGATTCGACTTTCGGATTGGGATTCACGTGTTAAGCGTACGCGAATTTAAATCTATCTATGCACTCAGCGAAAAATCGAAGATTTTCAATACTTAAATTGACTACAGAAATCTTTTAAAAGAAAAAATTCTACTTTAAATATTTAAAAGGACATTGTTTTCTTTATTTTCAACATAATATTAACCATATTATTTTAGTTCGAAATGTGAGTTTTGAGTTAGGAAAAATGTTCAAGACAAAAAGAACTTGTTGCAAGAATAAAGCTTAATAGATGGCTTTAAAGATATGATTAAAAGATATAATCAGCAGAACACGTAATTTTTCCGATTAATTTAAGAAATAAATGATCAAAAAGGACTTCAAATTTTAAATTGAAATGTTTTTTTTTTCTGAGTGTGTGTGCATTTGAATACGGAATCCTTGAAGCCTTTTTGTGGTTTGCTGTTTGAATATAAAACAGTGAGAAACACACCCCAAATACACACACACACAAAGACACACTTACACGCACAGTGAGTCGATGACAAACAGAAAATCCATTTCACACAAACATTAGTTTTATTTAAATCACAGATTCACACACAGACACAGACACAGGACACACGGCACGGCACAGGCACAGGACACGACCTTTGTCCCAGGCAAATGAAAAGCCAAAAGGAGCATGTGTTCCAGCCCATATATCTATGCTTGTGTGGTTGGTTGTCCTTGTTATCCTTGTTGACTTTTCACGCTTCTTTAAGCGTCGCTTGGCTACATTTATCACACTTTAAACACACTAAATGGATATAAATTCAATAATAAATTATTGCTTGTTTTGAAAACAAAACCATGAATCAAAGAAAGCAAATTTCAAATAATGAAGTATATTCATTCATAAATCTCTTTTGATATGGAACGAGCGAGGAAGAGGAGCAAATATAACAGGGAATTAAGTTTTTGGCAACCAAATCCATGCAAAAACCCAGATCGAAACATTATTCCCCAGCTAAATAGATCTAATTTTATACTGATATCAGTCAGTTGAGATACTAAAGGCCCAAGCGATCACAGAACCTGAAGAAGGAATTATTAAAGGCAAAGGTCCTTTTACATTGAAATCTGTTTACAATTATATCTGTTTATAATTTCTCAATTCCTTCTGTACACCCTGTAATAATAGAATAGAATATAAGAGCACAGACTCGTGTTTTTCATTTATTTACAAAGACATTTTTATTCATAAAAAAACTATATATAGATCTTAAAGTAGAGATCAAGGCTGTTATATTTATTGTATCATTTATATATTTCTGAATCGTGTGAATTAACTTTTTATGTTGCATGTTGTGTAGCGCTCTGAAAGTATTAAGAATTCACACTTCTAATAATGCTGGGTTTATACTCGTAACTAATTAGTCTTAGAGGCTCTCAGAGTCTACGGAAATCAACGGAGCGTAGCTTAAAGCATCCCACTAAAGTTGTACTTTTGTCTAGTAGTTTCATGTATGATACACGTAATTTATGACAATATTTAGATATTTTTTTTCTCGGAACAACAAAAAACACCTCCCACAGCTAAGCTAATTAAGGTAGTTCAGTGGCTCATTGATAACTAAACGGTATTTAAAGGTAAAACTCGATAATTTATTAACTTATTACAGTTGTTAACTGAAAACTGTAAAGACTGTAAAGTACTTTCCCTCAGAATAATTTCGAAAATGTTTTCGCATGCAATCGAGTGAAAGGTAATGCGATTATGCGCTCTGATATGCGCGTATAATAAATAGGTGTATTTACTATACTTTCCAGTACTTTCAGTACTTCCAGTACTTGTGGCCCACTAATGCCGGGGAGGGTCTTCTTTTGATAAAGCCAACAACAATGCCCGCTGCTAACAAGCAATTTTTATGACCGAAAATCCAATTCAAATGTTTACAAATCGTTTAAACTGAATAAGTACTAAGAACAGGAAGAGCAGAGGAGTTAGTTGAGGCTGAGTATAAAAAGTAAAAAGTAAAAAAAAAAAAAAAAAGACATAAAAATAAATCGCGTACAAATTGAAAATAATTTCGGATTTGATTTTCTTCTTTACGATGATGGCTCAAAGCGCTAAAAACGCGCGACAGGGATAACAGCTGAGCAAGTGGACAGAGACATTCAAATGTGGACACCGGGCGGGGGTCAACTGCCGCACCGCCTCAACCACAAAACCACAGGGTGGTCCCCTTTCCTCCCTTTTCCCCCCACCAACCCCCTCTGCCATTTGACTAAGTACACAAGAATAGAGCGTAAAAAATTTTATCGTCGCGCTTTTTTTACGGAATGTGATCCGCGGCGATTAAGTGCGCCCGGCTTTTGTGTCATTGTCATGCCAAAGTCCTCTCGTCCTCCACCTCCTCCCATCCCAAGAAAAATGGAAAGGGGAATGGGAATTTGGGCTGTAGTTTCAAGTTTATTTACAGAGGGCGAAAATCCACCACCCGTCCACCGGTTCACCCATCGTAATGTATTCAAATTTTCTAAGGCGAGGCCCCAGCGTCAGTGCAGTCATTTCATAAAATGCTTTTTTAAAATTTAATCGTGGACAAATATTTTCATTTCGCCTCCGTTTCTCCTTTTTTTTCTTCTAGCTTTTAGCTAAATGAGTGGAAATAAAATTAAATCGATACTGGACGCGAGTTTAATTCTATAGTCAAAGTTTTTTTCACATTGCCTTTTTCCTAATTTGCCAAGGGGCCAGAATGACCAAGTCGCACAGTGGGTTCAATTTGCAAGACATATAAACAAAATTTGAGGGATTACAAGAGCTAAAGATCTTGGACTGGTGACCAAAAAATATGAAAGTGATGAAACCAATATTTATAATAACAAAGCAAAGAAGTATATTTTTTTGCAACTTCATGCTAAAAATTAAAATTATTTTTACTTGAATATTTGACATTTATAGAAAATACTCTTTCACAATATACACAAAAATCGGTAAGGTTCGGTTTATAAACAAGATACATACTCGAATTATTCTAGAAAAATACTAATGAAAATTTTAAGGGTTTCACTTTTCATTTCTACCACTGTGCTCAGTCAACTGCAATAGGCATTATCAATTGAGCTCAAGCATTTTCCGAAAAATTTCCCACAGCTTAATTTTTATTAGGAAAATTTGCGTCAGTTGGTCAAAACTTGTGCATAAACATTAATTTTTCATAATAATCGCAAGAGAAAAAAAAAATAAATAAAAAGCACGCTTTAAAATAATGACAAATCAGTTTGAAGATAAAGGCTCCTTCTATTATAATAAAAATATGACTTTTTTCTTATTTTTTTTCTACAGCCGCCGGCGCAGCGCACTTTCCAAGAGCTTAACTAATCGTAACAGATTTTTTTTAACAGTCACGTTAAAAATAACAACAAAAAAAATGAAGAAAACCCCTTGGGCGTAAACGTCTGCTGTCTGGCCATATCCTGCGGCCTGCCAATTAGAACCCTTTGTTTGCCTCCTTGGACGCTCGCTGCTTCATCTCGGCACACTTATCTCCATAATAAAGTCGTAACAATTAATTGAGCGACCTTTTCAATAGCCACAGCCAGAACCTAACCTCCCATCACCCATTTAAAACACCCCCAAAAAAAATTTTAAGGTTTCTGGCATCTTTGAGCCTGAACTTTAATAGGTAAACCCCAAAATCAACTTTGTGCACCTTTTTTTGTGTGGTTTGACGCATAATTAGTGCTTAAAAATTATTTGACGAGCCTCCATTAATTTAATGTTTTTGTTCATTCTCAAGTTTAGCTTTATGTTTAAATTTAAGTGGATTTTTCTTTGGGCAGCTAAGCGGGTGTCAGGATTTTTTAATTTTATTGTTTTCCTTTCTTGGAATTTTTAGCACCGATTTGGGGTAACAAAGTATATTAAGAATCTAAATTCATTTTAAAAATTCACTTATTCAAGTATCCATTCCAATAAATTTTACCTATTTTATTAAATTACTTCTATAAGCTCTAAATCAAAGCTGTTCCTTGACACGCCACAAATAAAGTCATAAAAATTCCCACACTTTCCGAAGTCCACCCAGCGTTTATAGAGACAAGCCACAAATCTGTTTCAATTTCAGATCTATAGAGAAACCTGTGTATATATAATTCCGGAGTGATATTATTATGCATTGATGACGGGATTGCAAAAACATGTCCATTGAATCTTTGGCACTTTTTTTTTTTTGTTGTTGTTTTGAATGAATTCAACTGTAAAGGTTAAAATTATAAATGTGCAAATGACTCATCATAAATAAAATTAATAAAAGGCACGGCACGGCACGGATACCCGAGAAATCAACCCAGAGAGAGCGAGAGAGAGAGGAGGGGAAAAGGAGACCTTCATTGAGAAAAAGTACAACGCATCAACATAAATATTATGATAAATGGTTTGTTATAATCATAATCCGCATGGGGTAAGTTTCGAGTCGTGCGCTACGCATTTTTTATACAGAGAGACAGACAGAGACGCCCCCGAAACAGAATCAGGAAGAGAGACTGGAACCAGGAACTGGCGCAACATATGGTCGGGTTGGGTGGATTATACAGCTGGCGCACCAATGGATTTAAATTCGAATTCGAATTCAATAGACGAGGCCCAAACAAAGTCAAGTTACTTCTTTATTGGTCTTAAATATTCAAGCAGAGTATTCTGAATACACTCATAACACTCACATCTTGCGGAACCATAAACGCCTCGTGTACGAATAACTTTACCTTCTGTTCATTACTTTACAACAGTGGAAGAAGCTTTACGCCTAATTAACACTTTATTCAACTTGAAATTTTATTGTTTCAATTATGTGAGTGAATGAGCCGCCAGAGAACCCAGCAGCAAATTGACAAAACAATTTATATTTTCAGTGTGTGCACACACACCGCTCACACACCACACACTCTAATCGCGAGCACATTAAAATTCAGGATGCGAAACAATTTGCGGCAAGCGCAACAGCCTCCTCTCGAGAGATTTAAGTCTGGCAGGAATGAGAAAGGTCTACGATTCGGTAAAAATTGTGGGAAAAGCTTTATATTTATTTTTTACTTATTTCATTATTTACTTTATGTATTCATTATTACTGGGAAGAAATAAGTATTTATATTTCAAAATATCTACTCGACTTTATATTAAACAAGCTTTCCTATCCTGATAATTAAAATCCCTAAATATTATTTTTTTTATTCTCCTATCAATCAATCTAATCTGATTGATGGTTTTTTTTAATTTATTTTACGCAGCTAAGAAAGATTTATAATAATTCAATCCTTAATTTTTATTAATTATCCAGCAACGATCCTAAACTGGAATTATTCCTTTCCAATTGTTATATCAGACGCCGAACCATTTTAAGAATATAAATCTAATAAAATTGGTATGGATAGTTCGGTTCCAAAAAATGAATTACCCAAGCTTAAGAAAAGGAAAGTTTTATACAGAGTTTGCAAATCCTATTTTTAAATTTTTGGGGCTTAAAGAAAGTTCTGATGTTAACTGAAAACACTTCAACGATTCAGAAACAAAAACCTGACAAGGAATTAATTTGACAACATTAACAAATTAAACTGTTAAACTGAGAAGCATATCAACGTTTGTCTCCGTTCCTCATTCCACATTCCCTCTTAAACCCACCGTCCTTTTGGACAGACATTTACAACATCATTTGTAATCCATATCGCTCTCAGCATGTAGTCTCACAGTCCCAGGCGATGTGTGCTGTGCTGTGCTTGTGTGTGGGTAAAAGAAAGATGTATTGACCCTTCAACAGATTCTGTACGAGTCGGAATGCTTCACGCTATTTATTGGCTCACTTTCACTCGGATACGGACATAACCCAAACCCAAACCCAAACTCACTTCAAAACCCGGACCCGGAGCACGCCCATAACTGAACGGAGAAGAAGTTGCGACCGCTCGCTGGGGAATTCAAGAGGAATCCGTTTTCTTCCCAGTTGTCAAGTTCCTCTTGAAACATTTGTCGGATTAGTACTTCCCATTTGTCAAGCTGATTGGTGTGGTTGCAATTAATTGGCATAGTATTAGTGCAAACCCGGTAGTGGTCAGCGCAAATAATAGAGTATATACTCCTATATAGTATTTATAACACTCTGCACACCTTGTGGTTAAGTTAGCTTTTTTCTGAATCTTATTTGTTAATGATGTTTGGTTGATGTTCTACCTAATAATTTCTTTTTCTACACAGCTTTAAATTTTTAATAGAAATAATTATATTTTAGAAGGTTTCAGAATTAAACGAAAAACTGTTTTTACCCAATTTGACAGGGGTGGAAACCCCCTTTTTAGACGCTCTACTTGTGTCCAGCTTGTGATTAATGCACATTCTGTGCAAGTGAATGGAAATTGGAATGGCAAATGCTGATAAAATGTTGTACAACTGCAAAATTTCCCGAGGATATGTTTGTGCAACAAAGCAACTGCAACTTGTAACTTGCAACTGTTGTGCGTTCCCAGTCTCAGTCCCCAGTTCCAGTACCATTCCCATGCCCCTTGCAGCTTTGGGCTGTTTTCCTGCCCCTTTATCGAAACAGGGGACAGGAAAAATATTTTGACAAATGAACCTAAATAACAGGTTGCAATCGCTCAGTAAAGGAGGAGGAGGCAACAACATATGCTGGCTTGGACCCTGGACCTGTACCTATACCTGGACAGGAAAACGTATGGCCAGACAACCTTGATACCTCATTTATTTAAAAACCCAGCCTGACTGCAGTTTCTACAAATGAAATCGACACATTGGGGTAAAAAAAAAAAAAAAGAAGTCTTCCCGAGTTGAGTCTTCTTGAGTTGAATTCATCAGACTGACGAATCGACGTCGGGCTCTCGACTCTCGAAAATTGTTACAAATGATCGCAAATAACAGATCTTTGCCGCACCGTTGAGTTTAGGGCCAGAGTCCATCAAAGGAGCCGAACAGAAAAAGAAGACTCAAAGAAGAGTCCAAAACTCAGAAAGAGTCGATGTGCGTTGCGTGCTCGAGAGTTGTTGTACTTCAAAATGAGTTGAACCACCGCTCGAATACTGCCTTATTGGAATATCGGGAATCTGTTTCTGTAAACTGGGAACTGGTGCCGGGGCGCCGCTTGTTGCAACTTAAATTGCACTGATTTCTTGATTAATGACAGTTTCGCATTTGAGTCTGATTGCGGTCTTTTCAATGTGCTTGTGGCAAGTAGTAAGCAGAGCTCTTGATAGAAGACCACTTCGATTATATTTCTATCGATACATTCGCTAAGAAAAAACTCATATTTCAACCTAGTAGTCGTAAGTACTCCCAACAAGAGGCAAGCTAAGCTGTCGATAGTTATTCGATTGTTTTCGATAGATTTTATTGTAAGGTAAAATGTAGTCACTCACCCTGATTGTTGTTATTGCTGCTCTTACGCGAGGTTTTCTTCTCCTTCATCCAGGGATATTCCGGCACCGAGTCCATGCCATCCGGTGTCTGTGGTACACCAACTCCGACATTAACCGGATATCCGCCTCCGCCTCCAACACCACCAACAGGTGTGCCAATTTTAGGACTCTCCGGGCTCAAATGATTGAGAAATTCGGCCATCGAGGGCTGAGAATTGATGAAACCCCCTTCGGAGGCCATCCAGTAGGCGGTGTCTGCCGCTCGTTTATCACAGTTCGGTGCCATTTTGTTGACAAGCATCACCGCTGGTGGTGCTGTAGGTCCTTGCGGTCCCTGTGGCCCTCCTACTCCCACGCCTCCTGGCACCACCACTGGCACCACTGTCGTTTGGCCCGTTTGCACCTGAAGCGGATTTAGCGGCGACTCCGATTTAATTTGTGCCCCCAATTGGGCGCTCTCCAATGTACTGCAAACTTCTTGCATGATCAACACAATTCACTTTTTTTTTTGTTATTTTGATATTCGATATTTTGAGATGAATCTTTTGTCCTTTCAAATGGTTTATTTAAGTTCAAGTTTTAGTCCTGTACCTGCAAGAGAAAAAGAAAATATTTTAGAATTAGTAACAATTTAAAAAGGTTTTTGTTAGTACCAATAATTTTATATATTTTAAATATGAAAATTTCTAAATTATTTTGGTGTAAAAAATATGTTAAGTTCTTTTTATTTTAATGTCTGAAATCTGAAATGCTTAGAATTTTATTTCTAGCTTTAATTAATTTTTCGACTTTAATTGTGAACATTTTTCTTTTGAAAAATAATCCGACGGATAAATAAAATATTATTCGAAAATAAATTAAATGAAAACTGAAAACTAATTAAAATATAGTTGACTAACCCTGCGATTTGAAAGATATAATAACAGTTAAAAAAATATGTTATTTGTTCAATATTATTCCATTTAGTAGTGGATGCAAAAAGGCTATAACATTTCGTTGTATTTTCTTATCAGCCAAATAAAAGTTCCTTTTAATAATGAATGGTTCTAGGCTCAATTACAATAATTTTTACTATATTTGTATTTTTTTGACACGCACCATTTTCCATAGATCGGTGAAAGCGTCGCGCGTAAATTCAATAATTTTTCATATTATATAAGTATTTTTCGCATATTTTTTTACACTTGCTCACAATTCTGCGGGTTTTAACACAGTTTTGTTTATGTATTTTTAAGAGTTGTTTTTTATATTTTTATTTTTTTTTTAGTTGTTTAGATAAGCGCGGAAAGTAAACTTGTCAACGACATGTCGCGACGCGTAGTTGCAAGTCCAACTCCGATTCCGACGACTCCGACTACTACGGGCAATAATAATAATAATGGCGACCGCCGCTGTTCAGTGGAGCGGCACAGTTCCCGTTCCCGTTCCAGTTCCAGTTCCAATTCCATTATATATTAGAGTAGCTTTTTACACACCTTTGGCAGCCATGGCGACGCGACTGCCACAACAACGCGGCGCATACACAGCGAGAAATAACGAGTAGAACGTTGCGAATGTCAAATTATAAGATAAGCTTCAGAGTGTTGCCAAATTTAGGCTATTTTAAGATCAAATCTGGTCACTTTTAGCGGTCAAATGTGGGCAGAGTTTTGCGTTTTTATAATGATTGATTTTATTAGATAATATTTAACATTTTTGATGATTTATCTAGTAAGTTGGCTACACTGAACTTTAGAAAAGTTGATCTTGCACACAGTTTGGCTACTTTCACGCCAAATTAGCTGTCTTGAGCAGTTTAAAATGGCTAACTATTTGTCAAATATTGTTCACCTTTTTTATAAATTAATTTTATCTGATATTTTTTAGCTTTTTTCTTGCTTTATGTAGTTAGTTCTCAACACTGATCGTTGAGTTTTTCAAGCTGATCTTACAATGGCCACAGATCACACAGTTTGGCTATTTTGTCGACAAATCTGGCTACATTAAACAGTCTAAAATGGCCAAATAATTTATTTGCTTTTCGTTTTTAATCAGCTATTTTTTTAGTTATTTTAATTTGGCAACACTGAATATTGAGTTTCTTAGGCTGATCTTGCAATGGCTACACACACACGCACACATACAGCGAGAGAGAGAGAGAGAGAAACTCACACATACAGTTGGACTGCAATTTTTAGGTAAATTCGCGCTATAGCCGCTGTCTCTTTCTAACCTCAGCCGCAAACCGGTTTTTAGCTTTTTCCTCTAATATTTTTAAATATTTTTTTTATTATACTATTAAAATTTAACACTATTTATTGCAATATTATTTTTGAATATTATTTCAAGTTTTTATTCGAGTTATTCACGTAGTTTCTCAGACTCGCAACTCTCCCTCCGATTCCATTATTGTTTTTGGGGCAAAACGACGGCTGCTTCGTGCGGTTCACGACTCTTCAACCAACCATTTCATCCAATAGCACCGAACGCACTGAGCACTGAAACTTGTTCGCACTTGTCGCGAGGTGTGGCCAAGTGCTGCGTTTATGTTTCTAAGATGAGCGCCACAACACACAACCACCAGTCGTTCAGTGGGCGTGGCCTAACTGTATGCCTCTGCCTGTGTTGTATTCGTGTGTGTACGCAGAGACAAAGGCAGAGGCAGCGCAGCGGCCAAAACAATATTGGGGTGGTTTGCGATTAGAGATGAGCGAGAGACGTGTAAATATCGTGAGAGTTATGAAGTATCGCACTCAATGAGAGATATGAAGTATTATTGTATATTGTGCGATATATATATTTTAATATTAAAACACACAAAATATATTGTGACTGATATTAAAATATCGTGGACCGTAAAATATATAAATTCAATAATCGAATTATTTTTAAGATAATAGCTTTAGAGTTTAAGTAAATTTTGAGCTTTAGTAAATTTAGAGGTTATGTTAAAAAGGTTTGTTTACTTTTTAGGTGTTGAATCTTCTTCTTTTTCAGCTTACTCACCTTGTGTTATCTCTTGATCTGCTTGCTCAGCTTTGGAGAGCAGCGCACGTACAAGCATGCGCAATAAACGCGTGGTTACTTGATGGGCGGTGGAAGGGGTGCAGCTCTGCCAGTCACATACAGGTAAACACAAACAACACACATGCACTCACACGAGGACAGAGTGTAGAGTCTCCGCAACGCCGATTGGTCGCTTAACATTGTTGTTGTTTCTTTTTGCCGTTCTGCTTTGTTTTGTGGCTTTGTCGCGCTTGTTTTTCCCGTTGTAAACGTGTTGCTTGTGCTGGAATTTATTTGCTTTTTTGTTATTTACACATTCCGCTGCCGACGTCGACGTCGCGACCGCTGCTGCTGTCGTTGCGGCGCGTTTTTTGTTTTCGTTTTATTCGTTGCGTATTTTTGACATTTCGTTGCGCGTCTTTCTTCTTTTTGTTTTGAGCGCCTCTTCTTGTCTAACCATCATGTTGTCAATCTTGCTGGCATTTTTGTTTTTGTCTTTCGCCGGCCACAATTTTTTGCCTCACATTCGCTTCGCTGCGTTTCGTTTTCTTTCTTTTCGCTTCTGTTTTATATTTGTTGCTGTTGTTTCACACCGTCAACGACAAAAGTTTTTTGAACTTTTCGGCACAATTTCGCACAAACAACTTTATTATATTCGCATTTTAAAAAAACACAATTGGACGAGAGCTTCCGACGCCTGCACTTTGCGCGTTAACTTTTAGCACTGAAAAATACCAACTAATTAGCGTTGCCACTTGTCAATCTTTAGGCTTCTTTGCAGCCCTGAAGCTGTCACAAGTCGATAACAGCATCGATCGTTCTATTTATCTTTTTATAAGTAATTTATCGAAATGTAAATTTAAATGATCAATATTAGTAATTAGATGAATATTAATTTCTCTATGAAATTATTTATTTAAAAAATAAGATATATATTTCTCTTACCAATATAAAAAAGAGTTTTTGAGTTCCAATTTGTATTTGTTGCTGGAAAAAGATTGATCGAAATTGAAAAATATTATTTCAAAGTACAGCATCGGTTATTGCCTAAGAAAATATCAGGTGTCTACCGATATTGTAACGGAACCTGTTGGTTAGGTATAATTGTTCCATATTCCATTTTAAGACCATATTTGGCCATATATAGCGTTAGTTTACATAAGCCGGACACATATATATGTAAATTCCTAGCCTAGCGCCATAAAACCCCTTAAACCCTTTTTCACGCTTGGCATCTGTGCAGTACAAAGCAACCAGCTCTATTTTTATTGGCAGAGATCAAGTTTCCCGCTTTATAGTCGGTTTAAGGACCGACAAATCAGCCGAAAAATAAATCAGGTAGCTCAAGAGCAGCGAACATTCGGAAAACCCGTGGAAAAACCGTTTTATTCCTCTTTCATGGATCAAAGTTTGTGCATACGGATTATGCATTTACCTGTAACTGATTTGACAAAAATTAACAGGTATGAAGAAACGGTTATTTTTAGCTGGGATATACGTAATCATATGAACAGTATGTGGCTTATTTGTCTGCTGCTGAGGCACATATATGTGTCCTTGTTTTCATGTAGAAAGTACAGTCCCTACAAAAAATCCAAATTTTCAGGAGAAGAATTTAAAGGCGACAAATTTTTTATTCCATTGAAATTAAAAACAAATTTTTAAATTGTAATGTGAGAAACATTAATTTTCAGAAACTAGAACTACGAATGGAAATATAGTTATTCATTTACACTTTTTCAGAAAAAAAGTGAAGATTCCATAAAGAATAATTATTATTATTTCAGCATTTTATTTCAACGTAAAAACATATAAAATTATAAAATATCGCTTTTGATTTAGTCATAGGGCCATGTCCAGAATTCAAGCCAATTTTTCTCCTTAGATGATTATTGAAACAGAAGAACTATTTATTAGTTTATACTCTTCATATTCTGACCAAAATTAGTCACACACATCAAGACGCACGTCTTGAGCAATCAGGAGTCACGCCAAACGCTCCGGAGCCTGATAGACAGAGACAGATATAGAACAGGAGACAAAAAACCCTAGAACCTTAGACGCGACACGTAGCATCAGCAGCCGGCTGGGTTTCAAGTGTCGCCGATTTACCAGGTAAAAATAGGGTAAAATCCGCGAATCGCGACTATCAAAATTTTATACCTGCTTTTGGTATAAAAGTACACCCACATCGAACACCTACAACTAGTTAAAAACGAAAAGTGTCAGAGTGCGGAAGTTGAAAGATCGTTTCGCAAAATGTTTCGCAATAATATTACGAATTATACTTATAATGTAATCAATAATGGCATAAATAATGGAACTGCTGACTATATGGTAGGTTCTTCTTAAATTGTATAGTGAAAACTTATTTTAAAATAAAAATTATCTCTATTATGTTTGCAGATTCATTTTGATCTAAGTCAACTAACTGAAACTACTGTGAATACCAAGTGCAAGCGTACCCGAACAGCTTTTTCGAGTCATCAGGTCCTGGAGCTGGAGCGTGAATTCAATGAGAATAAATATTTGGCTAGAACCCGACGCATTGATATTGCTCAGCGGCTGCTCCTAAGTGAAAAACAAGTGAAAGTTTGGTTCCAAAATCGACGCATGAAATGCAAAAAAGTGACTCAAAGACAGATCCAAAAAAATGTCATAGTTCCAGCTGCAGTTCCGGCTCCAAATGAAATGCCTACTCCAAGTGAACAAGAATTAATTATTGAACAGATATTGAAATATGAAGAACCAATTGACACTGATTATTCAGCTATGGAACTGCTAGAACCATTTGGATTTTCTCCTACCAATAAGGTCCAGGAAGCGCTACCCGAATTGGACGACTTTTTCAAAACAGAGCCATGGTTCAATACAGCAACTGCTCCACAGGATCTACCGGAATTCGAAAATATCGATCAAACTAATGCAGTTCCTTTAGTAAATCAACAATTTGAATTTAATTTTTGTAATTCCGTAACCAATTCCGTTACCAATTCCGCATCCTCTACTTCTACAGCTTCGTGTGATTCTTTTGAATCCTGTGAAGTTGATTTTGATTATCTACAACATTTAATGGAGTCCTAAGAATAATTTCAAAAGTCAAAAAATAATTGAACACTTAACTGAAATATCACAATTTAAATAAGTTCCTTTGCCGCTTTAATTTGTCCCAATTTTCAATTTTAAATAAAGATTTCATTAAAAATATTTTTTGCCTTTTATTTTACTCATTTTCTAAGACTTTCCAGTTGATACATAAATTTAAATTGATTTTAATCAAAATTTATGAATCCTGTTTTTATCAGTTTCCAGCATTGAATATGTCAATTCAACTACTTTGACACAAAGTAAAATATTTGAAGTAAATGGATTTTTTCCGTGGTTTTTCTACGTTTATTTCAAAGTAGCCGGCTGTGGGCAAAACTAGGAATAACTTGGATAAATTGGTGTCATCACATCATAAAGTAATTTCGACATATTGAAATTTTGCTCGTCTAACAGCAAAAGAAAAAAAAAATGAATACACGCATACTAAAAAGGACTCCTAGGGACACTCACAAGTTGATTCACTGCGTGTGTATCCTGTTTGAATATTACTGGGAAACAGATTGTTTTGTGGACAATATTTCATCAGCATCTGCTGCAGTTCGACAGCAGAGTATTACGAGTATTATTAGTTTTATTATTATTCCAATAACACATTAATGCATTGGCATTTCATTATCGATAAACTTTCCCTTCGCTAAAATATTGATTACAAAAGTTTGAGGTGAATTGGCCTAACCAAAAGCAGGCTATAAAATAAATCTGAGTCTGAGAACTTATCGAATATCAAAGTAAAATTACGTAGTTAAAAGGATCGCTGTACCTATTCAAGTGACGCGAGGTGTACAGAGCAGGACAATGACATTTCAAAACAATTAATGTATTTGTAACTGCCAATATTTAACTGCATGATTTTTATTTATTTTACTGATAGATAAAGAGTTTTGGTGATTGATGAGTAGTTTTTTTTAGTGTATTAATTATGAGCTATAGAGACAAATATAATAATAGAAAGGATTAATGACTAGAAGAAATAAATTAAGAAAAAATTATTCGACTCATTTGCAGCAAGATAAGCACATATGTCTCTCTAATAGATATTAAAGCAAGAAAAAGATACCCAGTAGAACTTAAATGCTGAGAAATTGTACTACTTTTTGGGCTGAAAAGGCATTCCCGCAGAAGGCGCCATATACTACAAATATAAACGAAATAGAGATACGAAAAATTAGATACTTATTAAGACATTATTTTTGGAAACATTTGAGAAAAGTTCAACTGTGTCTCTTTCCTTTCTCTTCGCAAAGTCGAAGCAAAAGATGCAACTACCGCAACGACCGTGACAAGTACAACATTTGTGTCGCCCGCCTTTTGCCTCCTGCCCCTGTGTCGTGCCTCTACCCCCTTTGGCACAGTCTCACTTCAATCTATCGCCCTCTGGCGCAACCTTTGACACGCATAAATGGAAAAGGAACTGGCAACCCCCCTTTGCCTGCCCCATCATACCCTGTTTTTGTGCTATGGACAGAGGCGTACGCTGAGGGTTTCGGTTAAGCTCATCATATTCGATAAATTTGTTTGCAATTTTTACATTTAACTTAATATTACATATATAAATTTGAATAGAAATAAAATTGAAAATAACATTTTATTGAAAATACCCCTGGAAAATAGTACTTAAGTACGCCACTGTTTTCATATATGGCCTGAACTCGTGGGGAGCCCTATACCCACCGTATAGTCAGGGAGCCCGGCACAAACAAAGATCGCAATTTGACTCTACACCACGGAGCTGTCAGTTGGCACAGAGTGGAGGAAGATTGATTACCGCCATCGAATTGTTTGCCTTCCAAACGGGTAAAACGGGGGCAGGGGTGTTCCGGACCAAAAGGGATGAGACTCGCTCTCCCTCTCTCTTTCTCTACAATTGAATGGCATTAGAATCGAAAGAGTTACGCTTCCGCAGCTCTACTGTCAGTTCCGACACCAACATGAAATTCCTGCTGTCATATGTAAACACCACTTGAGTTTGTGTGTGTGTGTGTCCTTTAAGGGGTTAGGTTTCTATTTGCGGCTCAAAACTTTGAATAAAACTTTTAATGAGCTTAACAACTATTATTACTTACATTAAAATACGGTTTTTTACAGCCTTTTACAAATGCAAATCAAATTTTGGTAAGAATATCATTTAAGTTATGCCAAAATAAATTCTGAGCGCCTTTAAAAATGTTTAAGTTAATTTAGTGTTATTGTAATTTCGTATTAGTTTCCTTCATAGATCGAACTTTTTATAGGCAAACTTTATTATACTGACATTTTTATGCCTTTGCAGAGGATATTATAAATTGGCCAAGAAATTTGTAACGCATTGAAGGAGCCATCTCAGACCCAATAAAGATATACTGCTATTATTGATCAGGACGAATTATGTAGACCGTCCGGTCCTTCTACTGACTTCGATCGCCAAGATGAGATTATATATTTGTATTACTATCCTTCTAATGCTGTTTGCCTGGACAACTGGAATAAGTTTTAAAGGCCGACATACTTTCCCAAAAGTGCCAAAAATCTTTTAACTTTCAAATAAGTCATAAATTTTTATGTGAATATAAATCGAAAAATATTTTGTTAATATGTTGTCACTGATTACTTGATTTAATTTTGTCAATAAAAGAATCTATAAGCTGTAATTGCTTGGAATGATATTTTCGCACATATTTAATACAGTTCTCGAAGTTGGCCTCATCATTTAGACCTTTGTAGGCCATGGCTCTATAAAGCCAGGCCTTTAAATTCTTCTCATCCAATTTATTTAAGACGTAATCACAGTCGATGATGCCACGCTTGAAATTGCCCAATCTAAAAAATCAGAATACAATCAGAGTTCAGCAAAGCTTTCGAGATTATTGAAAAATACTTACTTGATGAAGCAGAGCGAACGATTTATATATAATATGGGACTGTCTTTAATAAATTCCAGGGCATGGCTATACATTTTGATGGCATTTTCATAGTTTCCTTGGCGATAGTCAGCATTGCCCAGTCTAGAAAAGAAGGAGTATATTAATAGCTATTAAAAGGACTGTATTGAATCGATAAGAAATACTTTCTGAAATTCTGGGCAATGCGTTCCCGTTCCAGAATTGCCTTGGAGCGTTCATTTTGATCCACTTCCACCTGCCTCATAAATGTGAAACGATCATGGGGAGTTTTTCCACTCGGTTCCGTTTGATTTTTCCGCACAGTGACCATAAAATTGTTATCAGTAACACTTTCGGCAGTCTCTACTGGCTCCGCTTTACCCTCAGTAACTTCCCTAAAATTATAGTAATATTTATTTCATTTAAATTTAAAATTAGTTCTTTTTAACTTACTCAGTTGATGGTTTGCTTATGCTTAGCAATAGCTTCATAACCTCTTCCACTTTGGAGTCCAACAGCAGGAAACTCTCATCCGTTTGGGGGTGTTCCAGAGAATACATATTTGGGTTTGGTTATTATATTTTATGTTTTTAATAATATAATCAATTATAGACAATCTTTTTAAATAGAACCTTCTCTTTGAACTGCTAAGGTTTGTTTACTTAGACAAAACATCAGGTTTCGTGGGGCAACCGCTTTACTATGGCTCTATAAATACTATCGAAATGCCTAGCAACCTGAAAAATACTTTTTTTTTTTAATAGTATTTTTAATAATATAAATTATAAAGAAGTTGGTTATATTTTGCCCATTATATTATTCTTATTTAAGCTAAGATTACGAATATTACGAACATTTTTGGCATAATCCTCGTTTGCTTGCGAATCGTTTACGTGATTCCACAATGTGTCCACATTACTTTTCATTTAATCTCCTACAATTTGTAAGATAAAGAAATGCATTCATATATGCAAGCTATAAGCTCCGAGGATCAATTATAGACTATAAAACATAATGGCATCTAATAATAGAGCCGCAATCTGAGCGCCACAGCCAAAGAGGACCCACAGTTCCAGCCAAAGTAAAGCGAATGCAATGCATTTTCAGAGCTCCAGCTCGGTATACACTCAGAGAATCACTCCGAAAAAACTCGTAGAATATCTAGACAAATATATATATAAATTTGTAAGTAGATATCATTTTTAATTCACAACCAATTTAGAAACTCTTGATACTTTCTTTATATACTTTAAATATAGTTTTGGACTGAATTCTAGAGTTGTATTAAGCTTTTTTTTAGAAAATATTACTCTATTTTGGGGAGTGTATAATTGTGCATGTCTTGCGACATTACCTGGTCCTGAGAGTTCAGCTGGAGCTGGAGCTGGAGCTGGCGGCGGATATGTGTCTCGTGTGGAGAGTGCATTTAGGGGCACCGGACATGGACATGCTTAAGCGCCAGCCGCGCTCGGTTCTTGCAACAACAAGCACGAAAGCGTGTTGCAAGTTTGCCCCCATGCAACATGCAGGAATAAATAATTGCAGCTCAAAGCGAGCCGGTGAACTGGTTGTGGCACCCATTGTGCCACTCTGTCTGCCCCTGGCCCTGTCCCTGCCCCTGTCTCTTCCTCAACAGCAACATCAAATTGCTCACATGACGCATCGCATTTTTATATAGGAATTGCGCTTAGGAGTCGCAGTCGACTCGAAGAGTTTTTTTTTTCAGTCCTTTGCGTTGTGGCATCATCAGCATAGATGGCCATACGGAGTAATTGTTACAAATGGATTTCATGTAATTTAATTGTGGGTTTTACTTCATGAAAAATATACCAGCCATTGCCTCATAAATATTACCCACTGAACCGACACGTATAAACCTATATAGAATATAAAGATACCTCTTGTACGCATCCCTATTGGGAGGTCAGCAATATAGTTACAGTAGCTTCGGGGTAGTACGCGTAATATGATTAATTGGCCTAAAAACAATGGCTTAAAAACGCGATTTAAAATAATATAATGACAGTCATCCACTGCAGAAATACAAAATAATTATTTTAAAATTTATTTTTATTAATAATACTCCTATTTCCATAATAGTATTTAAATTATTATGGTTCTCTGTGAGTTTAACTAGAAAATACTAAAAATAAACAGCAAAAAGAGATAATAAAGTAAGGCTAATAAATTAAGGAATAAGGCCATTAAATAAGGAAGATTTCATAAATAACCATTTCAAACGGACAGACGGACATGGGTATATCGACACGTCTCATCGCCCTCTAATCAATAATGCATGTTCTTCATGGAGTCGATTGGATATGTCCTTTGGTAACTCTCTGCAATGGTATAGAAATAGTTGGAATGCCTCTTCAAAAATCTAAAATATAGCTTTCCAAGTGCTCCATCGATTAGATGCACATAAATTATATTTCAATATTTTCTCAGTGGAAGAAAAAAAAAACTTAAATTATTGCGCATACGAGAAATAATAAAATATTCAAATTGTGTCGCAGATTGTTTTAACCCCGGTAGTAAGTAGCACACACACTGGGAATAGGGTAGGATGAGCTGGACGACGACTACCAGGGAGCAACAGATGCTTAAAACAACCTCACGACTTTAGCCCATGATTCAAGCACAACAATAATACCGTTGTGTTCCGGATGAGGATAACAAGAGCAACAGCAAGGACACACACACAGCAGCAGCAGCAGCAGCAGGCGGCTGCCTGTGTCTACTCCTTCTCCTGCCTACAATTGGCATTCAAATGTTCAAGTGATTTTTTTTTTTCCCCTTTCTCGCGCTCATTTTGCAAAAAATCTTCCACGGAATACAAAATATCAGACACATGGAACGAACTATACATGTTTTTTGAGTTCTTTTTTTCGGCTAGAGGTTAGAGTTACCTAACCATACTACACAGGATTACAAAGGATACATGCTCATATTGCCACGTGCAATTTTTGTGAGCTGCTAAAAAATATAAACTTTTATTTTTCTTATATTTTTTGTGCTTTTTTGGTATGGAAAGGGGCTTACATTTGGCCTGTTTATACGACAGGTGTTGCCATATATTGGTGGGCGTTGAAGGACTAACACGTCTGTGAAATGTCATAACGTTTAAACGTGCTAAAAATACTGAAATTCACCCAAACCATATTAAAAACATGCACTGAACCTTTGTTAACTGAACTAGGCGCATTTAATGCAATTGAAAAGTTTTAAAAACCCGCCAAATGGTAATAAGAAAAGTACGTACATTTTTTCAAATGTTCCACAGAGTTCAAGATGTATTTGAGAATTTTATAAAACTCTCTTAATATAAAAAAAAACTCCTTAATACACTGCACAAAATCAGCTCCTTAGTAGGGTCAAGCTTTCTATATTTTATAATCGAATTTTTAAATAGAAAAATATTTCAAGAAAATATATAATTTATTTATCAAATCGAATAGGCAAAGACATTTTTTTATATAAATAATTTAGCCTTGATTTTTTTTTAATTTAATATAATTAAATTTATATAAATAAAAATATACAAAGTATTAAATATTTTTTTAAAAAATTATTTACAAGAATATATTTTTTAGGTACATATAAAAGCTGTTAGAAGTATGAAATAAATTTGATATAAAGATAAGCTTATTCTAGAGCTATTTTTTTATGATACGAAGTTTCCTACATTTTATTATACACTTTTCATGGGTACACAAAAAGATACAGATACTAAATACATCTATCCACAGCTGTAGTTAATAAAATACTCGTATTGTAAATAGTTTTCCGGAAAGTTCAATTGCCAGCCAAGAAACTCAATTAATTTATAATGGAAGAGAGAAAATCGCA
Source organism: Drosophila repletoides (assembly GCA_018150835.1). Lineage (NCBI taxonomy): Eukaryota > Metazoa > Arthropoda > Insecta > Diptera > Drosophilidae > Drosophila > Drosophila repletoides. Next base: position 2,464,454 of record JAECWQ010000202.1, read on the forward strand.
AGACTCTTTATTTAAGAATTCATTTCATTTGCACAGAAAAGACATATTCCACAACGTTGTGGGGTAATTGGCCCGAAAAGCCTGTAAAAGCCGCAAATTCAAAATTCCGAGTGGAGCTGCGTGATTAGCCATAAAAATTATAGATTCAATCTAATTAGAAAATGTCGCGGTTTGTTTTAAGACTCCAAAATGGGAATAGCAAAATACCTTCAAGGAGTGAAGCGGAATGCCAAGTGAATATTTAATTTAATTAACAAGAAACCATTTGGGCTGCTGTCGCTTGAATTGCGGAGGAAATTTTGGCAATTTATTGTTATGACCAGGCCAAGTAAAGGAAACAGTTCGCTTTTAGCCAATGTCATCAGCAGCGAGGCTGCAAAATGATTGAGCTTGGGCGCAGGGAGGGGCTTAAAAAGGGGATCTTCTTCTTCTTCAACATAAAGCAACAACAATTGAAACAATCTGTTGGACATGTTTATTACAATGGCATTTCGCGTAATTGCGGAGCTGCCTCGACGAAAATTCTCTATAGTTTATTTTTATGCGGCTTTGATTAGCTGCGTTTAAGGCCAGACGATTAGCCACGCCCACAGCCTACCATATATATATATATACACTAGTATGTAGCTCTCACACACAGGCTGCCAAAATCAGATCTATATTCATTATGGCAGCGAAAGCAGTGCAGAGCAGAGGCGTAGGCAAGGGGATTTAAGGTATGAAGCTTTCCCTTTCAGAATACCAATACTTCCACAATTTTATTCTATAATTTTTGACATTTTCAAGCATTTAAAGAAACACAAAAATAAATCAGGGGATCAGAAAATAAATATTCCAAATATATCAACTAAGAAAACTCAAAGTCAAATTTATAGCCCTTTAAAAAAATGCTGCTTACCCCACTGTTTGCGAAGCGTAGTTCTTGTTTTGTGGCAAGGACATGTGCTGTCAAGGAGTTGCCCGCCCGCGGCGGCTTCGGCTTCGGCTTGGGTTGCGGCTGCGGCTGCGGCTAACACATGCTCGGATATGTCAACAATGCGCATGAAAATACGAAAATTTTGGAAGGTGCCACCCCTTTTCCTTCTGCCACACAGCTTCTTTAGGCACTACAATTTCCTCCCAGGGGAAGCAATTTGCCACACCAGAGTCTGAGGCGGCTAGAGGAGTAACCCCAAAAGTCACTTCAAGCCGCATGCTGCAAATTCCTTTGGGGCAAAGACATGCGTCCGATGTCCGAAAACAAGTGTCCCAACAAGTAATGTGTGCGGTTAAATATCCATAAATCAAATCGTAACACTTCCCGTACTTCCCATGCTTCCCGTACTCCATGTGGCATTTTCAAGATGACCACTGGACCTGAACCGGAGCCGAAGCTGAAGCTGAAGCTGAAACCGAAGCCGGAGCATTTAAGGCAAAATGCGGTTGACACTTTTCTTGCATTAATAGATGGTCAAAAGGGGAAAAGCATTTGACTTTTCCATGGAAATTCCTCGACTTGACCCTTAAGCCACAAGAGCACTTTTAATGGGAAAAAAGTGAAAATTCTCTGCCAAGTGGGGCGAGTGCTTTACCATATTTAACTATGCCACAAAAATGAACTCTTTTCTTTCGCTTTCTCTTTTTTTTATAACCAGTTTTGGTATAAGGAATTACTTAAGTATTAAAATTAAAATTAATTTGCTACTTGGAAAAATATTAATTTTCATATTTTTAATCTTCTATATATTATTTATTTATTTCTAAAGTGATTTTCCCATTCATTTAGGTCTAGGATACCCTTAAATGTCTTTCAAATTGCTTTTTTATGACGACCTTCGGTTACCCCAGAATTTTCCAGGATAAGTCGATCAAAGCCTTTGATTTTCGTCAAGACTGTTGATTAGAATTTAAGGACAATTAATTAATTATTTTAAATTTTATTTTTATTAAAGTTCATAGTATAAATGTTAGGTTTACTAAGTAGTAGGAACTGTACGGATTTCGACTATTTTTCTGGGTTTCACTGAGTTTTGCCTTTTACGTCGGCAACGGCAATACATTTATTTTTTACCAGGGACGATTACTTAAGTTTATGGAAAAGCTAAAGCTTAAGGATGCAATATAGACTTAAGTATATAGACATAGGTATTATTATGATATTTTACTATATTAATTTTGATAGTTGTAATTGGCGGGATTCATGTGCGAAACGCTTAGTTTTCTGGCTTTGGCCACGGGTTCTCCCCAGGGCAAGTCCATGGCTATGGAAGAGCTTGGATGCATGACAGTGGGCTCAACAACGTGTTGAGCTGCATTGGACTTGGACCAGGCCTGTGCTGCAGCCTCGAGATCCTGTTTAATGCTCTGTAAGACGAGATCCACATTATACGAATAGTGTCCTCCGGTTGAGGTGGTGGATGCAGAGCTGCTAGGCAGCACATTGGAGACTGGAGCTGAAGTGGTTTGTGCAAGATGTTCCAATATTTCACTAAGTTCAGAGTTGCCACTGGACGCTGCTTGAAGCTTAGGCTTGGCCTGCAGCTGCCCATAATGATTTGGATTTGAATTGGAATTCAAGTTTGGATTAAGAGCACGTTTCTCGGCGGTGGGATCCTGGGAATAGGACATCAGACGCTGCACAATGCCGCGATGTGCGCTCTGCTCCGTTTGCGGTTGCGTCAGTTTGGCATTTTGTTTTGCGTCCCGCTGGCGATGTCCTTGCAGATCCTTTTTGAATTTCATGCGGCGATTCTGGAACCATATTTTCACCTGACGCTCACACAAGTTTAGACGCTGTGCAATCTCAATGCGACGTGTCCTATACAAGTACATATTGCTCTTGAACTCATTCTCCAGCTCTACCAGCTGGACACTGGTAAATGCGGTTCTCGAACGCTTCAATTTCACCCGCTGCTCCAGTGCCGGTTGTAGCGCCATATTCTCATCCGAGGACAATTGTTGCCCTGGCTGATCCAACGAAAGCGGCAAAGGTGCAGCCGCTGCATGCTGATAAGTTGGCAAAGCACCTGTGACTGGTGCCTGTGAAGGAGCATGGTGATGATGCGCATAAACCATCTGTTGAAAGAGCGAAGAGAAAAGTTAGTTAAGAAGATACAACGATCCTAAATTATATATTATTTATTTTATATATCTAATTTTATTTAACATTTAAATAAAAATATGATCGATTCAACAAAAATTTTTGACTTGAATTAATTTTTTTTAGCCGCATTGAGAACAATTTAAAATTTAAGTATATTTTTTATATTCTTTGTATTATCAGAAAATTTAATTTAAATTCAAAAAAATAGTTTATTTTGGGTTTATTTTTAAAGCAAAGGCACCAATCACAATTTTAATTTCAAGAATTTAGTTAGCAAAAAAAATTATCTGCTAATATATAATCACAAGTTTAAATATAACTTTTTTTTTAATAAAACGTTTCACTTCTTTATATTGCTGCTCTAAGTACAGTCTTTTTTTTTTAATACTCACATTGCTATATTTGACCACAGGAGCTGGGAAGGCGTTCATCTTGGGCTGGTGCACTGGATAGTAATGCATGACGGATGACATGTCTCTGGTTGAAGTGGGTTAACTGCTGATGCTACACTTTGGCTGTCCAAAATTTAAGTGAAGTTCGGGCTGAGAGACGAGCCTCAATATATAGTCTAGCTAGGTAGACTGTAGGTTTGCCAAAAATACAAAAATTTGCCTAAACTCGCGAGAGTGTGCAATAAATCCTTTTGTTGCAGCGCGACGTCGACGACGACGACGACGACGACGACTGTCGACTGTCTTCTGTCTCGTCTATTTTCTATCCCTGTCTTCGTGTCTGGCACCAGCAGGACTAGCCGTGTCGAGTCGTGGACCAGTGCAAATGGGCAATCTAGAGGCTTGTTTTAATCGAAATCCGGGCATTGGCGTTACGTGAGTTCGTCCAGGTTCAGCTCTTGAGATCTGCATGTACGTACCACAGGTAGAGCTAGACAGACGCTCCGATGATGATCTCTTCGCTGTTGTCCAACTTGTAGCACCTGTTTGGACGCGACATCAACATCGACATCGGCACCGACGACGTTCTTCTTGTTGTTGTTGAAAGTGAAATTCCAAGGACATCGGCGGCGTCTAATCTATCATAATGCAATGAAAGCAACGCTGCGGAAAAGGATATTTCGTGGGTTTCATGCTTGATTTAACAGTTTATGACTTACTTACTTCTATCTCTCTCTCTTGTTTGCCTTATTTCCTTTGTTCCTTGTCCCAGCACCGGCGCCTTCCTCACATGCGAATTCGCCGGCGCGTTCGCAAATTTTATTACTGGCGCTATCGGATTTGCTGCTTCGGAGAATTTTCTAAAAATTGCCAGAACAAAGGCAAAGTCATAACAGACATAGTTTTGTACAGTTTCTATAGAGACAAATATGGCTATGCTACTCTTAAATATAATTACAATGGTATTTATTACTTATGCTAAAGAAAGTATAAATACTATGAATTTTCAGCTATATTTAAATTTCTGCATAATTTTGATAGAATTACTAAAAGATTCATGCAAATATCTCAAAAATCCTGTACTTAACATTGATTTCAATCAAGGCTTCAACAAGGTTTGAGCCCAGTCTAAGCTCAAGTTCCGAAACCCTTCAAAATTTTCAAAATTTTACATTAAAATATATAGTTTTGTTTAATTAAAGTTAACAAAGAGATTATCTTTAAATAAATTCAGCTATATATACTAATTCTACAGTCAAGAATATGTTAAAGCTTAGAGCGAAAGTTTTTTTTTGATTTCTGGATTCATGTGTACGAATGCTACTTATAGAAAATGAACTATTATTATGTGGTTTATATTGGAATTTATATAATTAATAAGTTTTCTTGTACAAAATAATTTAGATTATAGTTTGAACTATTATTAAACGCCCCTCTAAACTTAATTAAATTATTATAGACTTATGTGTGCTTAGCACACAAAACAAGTTCAATAAAATCAGGAATAGCATATGGGATAAACCCAAAGTTCATTCGTTCATGCAAATGCTGGATTTTCCATATTTTATATCACAGAGAAATGCAGCAACAAGTTGCGCGTTATGTTCGGCTGCGGCGCGGCGCCTCAGCAAGAAGCGAACAAACAGTTAGGCAGGATCAGGACACCCGGTCCAGTCCGGTTAGGCCAGGAGCCGACATGTAAGCCTACCTAAATAGTTTAAGTCAGGTAGATAACATATGCACCTGGTGGACTTAAGCGCGAAATTTTATTGCGCGCATTTCGCAGAAAATTCGCGCATCTGATTTTATTGCACACATGTGCGACTGCATACCATAAAATCTATTTTCTTTTTTCTCTTAGCGTCCTCCATTTTCTTAATATTTAAATTCATAAGATTTTCGGGAAAACCAGCTACATTTTTCGTTCATTGCCGGATATTATAATATGCTATTTGCCTACTTATTATATGCCTTGACTAGTTACAAATTGATCTAATTATAGTTTAGTATAATCTCTTTGGTATTTGCACTTAGTTCCTAGTACAAATTATAAACATTTGATTTAATTTTGTAGCTATTATAATTATTATTATAATACCCTGATATATGTTTGTAGATAATACAATTACAGAGCTGATTATTTAAACTTAATCTATATGCATTTCTAGTTATTAATTTAAAATTATGTGGTTCATAGCATTAAAATTTGGAAATTATGGAAGGCCATAAATGAATATTTAAATATTTATTTCCAAATATTCTACAAATTTTATTTAATAAAGTTAACTTAAGCTGAAAGGTGCACCATTCTTTTCACTATTCTGCAGAGTTCAATGCATTATGAATAAATAAAATATATAAAAATTCCAAAAGTAAAATATTCAAGTTTTATTCGATAATTGGGGCCTGTGGCTATCATGTATTTAAAAACAATTTTTAAACAATTCTTAGGCAAAGAATTAATAATTGCAACATGCAACTCGAGGCATAGCTAGCTTTAAAAATATATTCTGAAGATTTATTATTGTTTAAACGTTCGATCTACGGCTGATAATCGTACGCCTTTGTACATAGACGTGCGATTATCAGGAGGAGAAACATTTTGCATTTAGTTCAGTACAGTTTTGGTTAAGCTATGCCAAGTGGCCCAAGTTATAGAACAGAAACTCTATATTTACTAGGGAATTTCCTACGGGTATATCTTGTTGTGAAAAACGTTCAGGGAAGCCCATATATAAATATATATATAAGTCTCGGCTATGTCTGGTTGGGCATTTTATGGGCTTTAGAAAATGCCCCGCCAGACAGGGCAGAGAGCAAAGGAACGTTTTGCAGAAGAAGAAGGTATATGAATATCAAACAAAATGCATTGGAAACTGCAGCAACAACAACTGCAGACTAATCTTAATATCGTAAATATAAAGAGATTTAAATTGGCTTAAAATATAATATTATTATGGGGTAGATATCTACAATCACTAGAGCTTTGTACAATCAGGGAAGCAACGTTACAACTAAGAGCTAATAAACTTCACAGACATACAAAATTTGTGTACACATTTAATTTAATTACATTTAAATTAATTTAAATTGTAAATATTAATTGAAGCAGAAGGCAAATTGCGAATTGCCAGTGGCATTACGATTATACGCTTGCATTATCGTATCCATCGTACATTGATATTGACTCGTTTCGGGCGTTGTATCCATTGGGGAGGATCCTGAAGTAGAAGCTGCCGTTTCCGCCTCAGCGGCCGCTGCAGCCGCCGCCGCCGCCACCGCCTGCGTTTTAACTTGTATTCCAAATTTCCCAAATGCGCTGTTGCTACCAATCCGGCTGCCTCGTGCCACAGCGAGTAGTCCTGCGCTAAGAATATCGGTGCCATCGTCACAATTCTTTTTCGCAACATCCTCATTATTGTTGCTTTTCAGTGGCTCCAAGGTCTAATTAAAAACAAGATTTTGGAGTATAAAAGGTTCTACATGCTTCTCCGAAGAAATAGCTTCCGTTTTTAAATGCAACAATTTATCATTCCCCAGCTATTTAATAGAACTATCTATTGGGTCATTCTATAGAACTATCTATATAATTGATTGAAAGTCGATTTACAGACTTATATCATTCTCTAAACTTGTCCAAAATCGAACATTTTCACTAAAGACAACTTTAAATACTTGATAGCTTTGGGTTCTTTGATTCTATTGATCCATTTCATGGTTAGATTCTTAGCCAAAATCGTACTTTTGCCAAGCATTTGGCTATATAATCGTAGCTCACCTGTAGCGTCGTCGTCTTCTTATTCGGTCCATCGTCCATGTCGTCGCTGATATCGGCGTCGTCGGCGCCGATACTAGCAGCAGTGTCATTGGCAGAGGTACCTCCAACGCCGACGCTGCTACTGCTGCCGCCGCCGTCGCCTGCAGAAGTGCCACCGCCACACAGACTGGGACTTTCGTCATTCTTTGGTGTTAATGGCTCGTAGACCTCGGAGCCAGGCGATAGAGCAGACGCCATGCCGCTGTCAATGCCGACGCCATTTGAAGACAGCGCTGTCGATCTCATATAATATGATCCATTGAAATTGTAGTCGGAGTCATTGTCAGGCTCTCTTTTGACAATTTGCAGGCGACAAGGATTTCGATTCTTTTGCTGGAAGTCAAAATGTTGATATTGTTGTTGCTGCTGCTGCTGTTGTCGCTGTTGCCGTTGCAGCAGTTGATGATGATGCAACTGTTGCTGCGAACGCGGTTGCTGCTGATGGAGCTGCTGCTGCTGCTGCGACGAAAAAAACTCTGTTCTTGTTGAGGCGCCGGCTCCATATGCAGCATGCAGCTGTGACACAAGCCGCTGCCCCTGCTGATTGTTATTGTTATTGTTGTTGTAGTTGCTGTAATATGCATTAAGTGATTCGCTATATTGTTCCACCAATTGCGCTGTCGGCGTCGAAGGTGTAGGCGATGGCGTCAGCGCATTGGGCGTGCCATTGCTCAAACTCAATGCCTGCAGACTCGGCGGATCTACTGTATCCTTTAGCGGCATCGTAGGTGACAGCGGCATCATACCTTCGAAGGAATGATCCTTGTACTGATCCGATTGAATTTTATGACGTCGTCGGCGGTTCTTAAACCAAATCTTCACCTGCGCCGTACCCAGGGCCAGCTTTGCCGATAAATCCGCCAGGCGGGGTGCGGTCAGGTAACGTCCCTGCAGAAAGTGTTGCTCCAGTTCGGCGACTTGAGAGCTGGTAAACGTGGTGCGAGTGCGTCGAGGTCTTCTCATAACCAGAGAGTCGGAAAGCTCATCTAAATTAGGATAGAAAAAGATTAATAAATAAAGATTATAGATATATACATACATACAGTGGTCAAAGAATATAGTAAACTATTCTATAAAGTGGTTTAAAAAGATCTTTATATTTATGATATAAGATAGAAATGATTTCTACCCTTTTAGTTTTCCTAGATAATTGTTCACTAAATTAAAATTTATATATTTCAAATTGGAAAAAACAGGGTATATACTAGTTTAGCATCCTCGATTTACACTTGGAAAGGGTATAAACTTGCTCATCCTTAAAAAAGGCTAATTTTTAAAAGATCTTTAAGGATCATTTTAATTAGAAGAGAGCATAACACAGTTGAGGACAGGGTATATTATAGTCGAGTACACTCGATCAATTTTTGATTAAAAAATTGTTAATCCTTAAGGAATTTGATTTGTACTGAGGGTATATCACAGTTATTTACAGGGTATCTCCTAATCGAGCACTGCTGATTTATTCTGAGAAGTAGTTGATCCAACTTAAAATTGCGAGTATATCACAATTGTGGAAAGGGTATAGCCTAGTCGATCACTTTTCACTTTTATATCAAAGCACTGTATCGATTGATCACTGTATGTGTGTGTAGAAGAATTGCAGGGTATACTTGCCTGGATTGGGCATTTGGTTGGGTAAATAGGGACGTATGTAATTATAGCGTTCATCAAACAGCTGCAATATTAATTAATTCTAATTATTTAGTTATTCAATTGATTGATTTAATTGAATAAAAGCTTACTAAATCGAAGGGATTGCGAAACTGCGGTGGCAACTGCAGCTGTGCATGCTGTGCGTGCGCGTGTTGTGAGTGCGAGTGTTGGTGCGAGGGGTGTGCGTGGGGGTTCGACGGGTGATGGTAAAAATTTTGATCCGGCGGCGGTTGCGCCATTTTCCGCATGGGGCCCCACTATGCAATTGTTTTTGTTTTTCTCTTTTGCTTGCGACACTCGTTTCACTTGCAAGAATGTTCTTGTTCACTTTGCATTTGAATTTAATTTGTAACCGGTTACATTTGGAACACTTTAATTTATTATTCCCACATTTTTCTTTCTTTTGATATCGCGTCTGCGATGTGCCGTTATTTTGGGCAAAAGAAAAACAATTCAAAACAGAATGAAAGAAAAGTTGCCAGAAAGTCGGGAAAAGTATGTGAAATGCTGAATACATCTGGCAGCGCTCATTTTGTGAAGTAAGTGCTGCCGTCAGATGGCGCATTGGTTTGTTTACAATGCTGCTAGCGACGATAGATGGCGTATGCGTGTGCATTGTCATTTGGCGCAAATACTTATAGGCTTTAAATGTATTCAATTTGAATAGTTTCGATTGAATATAATAAAAAGAGGACCATAAAAATTTGGGAAGAGGTTCGCTCGGGCGGTTCGAGCCCGACAGAAAGTAATATTTATTTTTACTTACTGCCCACAATTTGACTAAGTTTCTTCAATTTTTTAATTCTTATTTAGTAAAATGAAAAATATCGTTTCGGATTTAGGTTTGAGGAGTGGGCTATTTTGTAGATTTGCTTCCTGATCCGGTTCGAACCGCCCAAAGATCGGTTCAGAGACCTTGCTAACTCTCTTATTACATTTTTTAGATATATTTTGTTTGCGTTATGTCAAATTATTTAGAATTTCCGAAGTGTGCTAATAGCGTTTATCGTATATATTTAGCAGATCAATGTTTTGTTGACTTTTGGTGGAATAGCTATTCGTATTTGTTGTTGTACTTCTGCCAACTGGCAGCTAAAGTCAATTCCCAGTTTCAACCAGGAGGCAGAAAGCCAAAAACAAACACAACTAAAAAGGGTACTTTAAACAATATAACTCGACTTGTAGATACTCTGTAAATCTAAGTATTCTTAAATTCAATTGAATTTTCGCAAAGTTGTGCAAGTCCTGTTTTACGTCTTTCCGATTATAATGAAAGCATTGTGATACAAATTTTTATTTTTTTTATTTTTACGTTTATTATAAAATTTTAGATTAGAAAAATTCATGTACAAAAACATGCTTTGCACTCGGGAGTGCATAATATCTATACTCTATACTCTTTTCTCGCTTTTTTTATAGGGTATACTGCATAATAAAAGAGCGCATATACCAAGGGATACACACGCTCTGTGCCACAAATTCACACGCAGTATGTGTGTGTGTTTGTGTTTGTGTGTGTAACAAAGGACTATGGGCCACTCCCTGCCCCCTGCCGAATCGAGACACCCGAAAGAGTCACTGACAGAAACAGGATTCGGGTAATAAATTACAAAATTTGACATTTTCTGTTTTCAGATCCGCTTGAGCTGGTTCCAGTCACAGTCACAGAGCTATACGGGTATAGACTCGGTTTCAGTCTCACTTTATGCTCTCTTTCCTATAGAATATTCGAATTTATACTATATACAGAGAGTATGTCCAGTCGATGCAAGTTTTGTGCAGCATCCAGAAGGGGCAATTGCAACAGAAACTGTTCTAGGATAACTCACGATTACCAACACTTTCCTGCTTCATCTGCCTCAGACACTGAGAGCTGGAGATGAGCGCGTGTCGTGCTTTTTTTCAATTCAAACACGACACTAACGAACTAATTCGGAGTTAGGAATTTTAGAAAATAGAGTTGAGAACTTTATTATTGTGTGGACTAAAAATAACTTTCTAGATGCCCCAACGCGATCACTACAGCTTTATTTTATATATTTAAAGGTTAATCTATTATTTAATATTTCTGTATGCTTTTTATTTATCCTCAAGGTAATTACATTTGGTTTTAAAATTTGTTATAGTTTTTATTAAATTAATATCACTTGAAGCATCATGTATGACTTTTCCAGTCGTGCGTGCTCGTGTCACGTTACGCTCCCAACTCTAGAAAAAGAGGGGCACCGCGGGGCATTGTGGAAATGAATAGAAAGCGCTCTATGTGGTCCACAGATAGTTAACTGAAAATTTATTATTTTACACAATTTACAATTATCTGATTCAAATGTGCACTACGTAGTAGCTGTGCGGTAGTCCTTGCATTTCCCGTACTCCTCTCTGTTTTTACTCTTCTGGTTGCATTTTCATCTGCTGGCTGCCATTTCCACACCGCCTCCGACTCTGACTCCGATTCCGAGTGCAACTGCGATTCCGACTGGGATTCCGCCTTCTGCTCCGCCTTTTCATATCCGCCGCATTTCGACAGAAGTCACTGTCACGTTTTAAGGTCTGAGTTAATTTTCTGCCTGTGGTTCTGGGTCTGTAGTTTTTCCGGAATTACCCCCACACAAAACCTCTACAATTCTCAGTGTTTAAGTAAGCCACGAAATATTGAAAATCTACAAGATTTTAGAGAATTTTCGATTACTTGCTTAAAAAACCTTGGTACAAAATTAGTCTTCAAAATTAAATATAGTTTTTTAGTATTAGCTTTAAGATTATAACTTCTTGAAAATTAACTATAGCTTTCGAAACTTAGCCGACCGATGCTTTGAGTTATGGATTGCTTAAGCTGGTTTTAAAAATTATTATTTAGTTAAAAAATATTCGATATATTAAAAAAATCTGATCAAAATAGGTCTAATCAAAAATTATTCTAAAACAATGAAGGTTTATGATATCGATCCTCTCTATCCGAATGGAAATTTCCCTTAAAAGTTCACCCTATTTGCCGGAATTAACGCAGACGCCCCTGCTTGCTAGCTGTGCAAAAGAGATGGCATGCATATGGCATATTACCCTGCAGGATCGCGACCTCGCATTGGCATTTCCAAAGGCGAAGCCAAAGAAAGGACTTTCCAGCAGACGGCAGCAAACGATGATGTTGTTGTTTTGTCCTTTGTTCCCTGCGCCATGTCATAAATCATCCTATGCATGTGTGTGTGTGTGTGTGTATGTGTGTGTGTGTGTGTGTGTGTGTGTGTGTGTGTGCGGCACCTTTCCACGAACTTCTAAACGTTTCAGGGGCAAATGGCGTCACAAATTTAAATTTCCCGTCAGTTTTGTTTAGTAGCTCGCGAGTCGCGCGGCTCTTTGACGCGTTTTACTCGCGTTTTCTCTTGCCTGCTTTTATTTCTTCCTTCTTCTTCTTCGTAACGGACATTTGCCTCTGTCGCTGTCTCCGTCGCAGTTGCAGTCGCAGTTGGCGTCGCTGCTGCAATTATGAATACTCTTTGAGCAAAACAAATCAATTTAAAGCAAAGTTAAAGTCATTGATAAGTGACAACAACAGCAACTAAAATACACAAACAAGAACAAACATGCAAACCAAAGAAGAGAAGAAGAAATAGTGAGCCAGAGAGAGAGAGAGAGAGAGAGAGAGAGAGAGAAGGAAAAAGAACGGGACTGTGGGGGAGATACGAACGTGAACTCGCTGCGATTTCGGTGCTCTGCAGCAGATAATACTAAAAACAACAAGAAAGAACAACTCAGTTCAGCCTATCGACAAATAAATACCCTATAAGTGCTTCTTATTGCTGAGGTTTCTCTTAATAATTTCGACAAACTAAAGAGTACAGGTTAGAATAATATTTTTGTATGTTTCAGAGCTTATAAAATTTGTATTTAAATTAAATTGAGCTTCCAAAATATTTAGATTAGAAAATAGTTTCTATGCACTCTAATTTTTAATTTAATTCTGATAATTTTCTATCTTTTATAATAAAAACATAAAGTCCAACTATAGACAGTAAATGTGTGATAAATGCAGTTTCAACTTTTCAACAAAATAAAGATACCGACTTAAAGCAGGGTGCAAGGAAGAAGCGATCGGTCAACGTCAACATCAATGCTTACGCCGACACCGACGTCGCTGTCAACGTCAACGTCAACGTCAACGTCGACTGCGATTTGAGCGCAGCTCCTGAGTCCGCAGTCGAAGACGCACCCGATGTCGCGTCAGTCGTAAAGCGAACGTGAAGCGTATTGATACACAGTAACAAAAAGAAGAAGAAGAAAAATAGAGATAAAAATAATACAAGAAAAAAGAAAAAGCAAACAATTAAAGTATATTGAACCCGCGTGGAGCTATCAAAATCATATCAGCATGAAGTACCAGGTCCAGCTTCAGCTCTATCTATGGATCTGTATGGGGCTCTCAATGGCAGCTGGCAGTGCGCCTGTTATCAGTCATATAAGTCAGGATGTGGTGGCCAGTGTGGGGGATAGTGTGGAATTTAATTGTACGGTGGAGCACGTGGGTCAATTGACCGTGAGCTGGGCCAAAACCGATCCCAATTCGGCCGTAGTGCTCAGTATGAGGAATATGCTCAGTTTGCCGGATCAACGTTATAATATCAGCGTAGAACAGAATCCGGGCAAGGATAGTGCCATATATAGCTTTCGTATACGACAGATCGAGGCGAGTGATATGGGCCCATACGAGTGCCAAGTTATAGTATCCGCCACAGGCAAAGTGACCAAGAAATTGAATTTATTAATCAAAACTCCGCCGGTAATATCGGAAACTACGCCCAAGAGCACACTGGTCACAGAGGGACAGAATCTGGAGGTGAGCTGCCATGCCCATGGTTTTCCTGCGCCCACCATTAGCTGGGCCCGGGAACAGAATGCCATAATGCCAGCGGGAGGACATCTATTGAATGAACCGACGCTACGTATTAAAGCTATACATCGCATGGATCGTGGCGGATATTATTGCATAGCCCAGAACGGTGAGGGTCAGCCGGATAGACGTCTCGTGCGTGTGGAAGTCGAGTTCCGGCCCCAAATAGCTGTACAGCGGCCCAAAGTCGCTCAGATGTTATCCCATACAGCGGATCTGGAATGCAGTGTTCAGGGCTATCCGGCTCCGACAGTTGTCTGGTTCCGGAACGGCGTGCAACTGCAATCGAGTCGTCGTCACGAGATCTCCAATACGGCATCATCCTCAGAGACGACTACGTCCGTTTTACGCATTGACAGCGTGTCGGAGGAGGACTTTGGAGATTACTATTGCAATGCTACGAATAAATTGGGCCATGCCGATGCGCGCCTGCATCTCTTCCAGCCCGTCATACCCGTACCCTCCTCATCGTAAAGAGACGATCTCGAGATTCCCACACAAATAAGACTTGATTTTTTTCCATCTACTTTAATTCTTTTTCGGCAATTTATTTCGGTATTATTTCCAGTTTCCTCTCTGTAGTTCGCATATTATTAATGATTCATTCAATTAACTCTGATTCTGATTCTGATTCTGATTCTTTCAATGTTTGTGCCTTAAGAACTCGCCTGCCTCTGTACTGAGCACCGTTTTCTCTTTAAATAAACATACACATAAATATTACGTCTCTTTTTTCTTAGTTTATTCTTTCTTTATTCATTGATAAGCATAATTTTAAAGCATTTTTCTTGGGAATGTTTACACAGTCGTCTTCGAGATAAGGCGATTCTTGGAAAAGTAAGATAAAGTAAAAGCTGGAGTATTACGACTATATTTTATTTTCCTTTTTTCCAAGATTAAAATCTTCAGTCTTCTGCCTATGTGACTTTTTGAACTTTAAAATCACACTTTTAAGTCATAATTGAATTTGGAATTATTTCTTTTTAACTAAATACTTTTCATTATAGGACTGAACCACTTAGGAGACTAATAATGAGAACTGAATAGAGAGGTACCCATAAAACGTATAAAGCTAAGCGCTTGAATTTTAAATTCAGAATTTTATATATAGTTCTGATCGTAGGAATAATTTAGACTTAAATAGTCTCCCAAGATATGAACACCAAAGATTACTAGAAATAATTATAGTTTATAAATCTATAAAGTTTGAGATTGCAACATTGAAATTAGAAGGAAAGAAATCAACCTTGAACTTTAATTAACTTCAATTTTTTTCGAATACTTTTAAATTTTCTTAAAGGTCTTACAAATTGTAAAAGTTTTCCCATGAATTTAGATCAAAAAGTAAAGTTAAAGCATCATTTTAAATTCTGAACTCCCTCAGGGTGTAAAAAAGTAGGAAAAGGTATGAGAGAACATATGAGAGTAGTAGATTATTTAAGTACCATTTATGTTGAGCTGTTAAAACTGCCAAAACAGTTAACTCTTCAATCATGGTTAAAAAATGGACTACAGTTCACCTCTTGACACACAACCCGGCCAAAAGCGATAGAGAGAGGCAGAGAGAGAGAGAGAGGGGGCAGGCAGAAAGTAAGTTGTTCCAAGTAATTGAGAAAAATGCGAGGCATTTGTAAAGAAAAGAGCCTGTTTCTGTCGACTGTTGCTGGCAGTTTTCTGGCTATTTGGGACACAGCTCTTGGTAAATACCAGAATATATATACATATATATATTTGTTGGCTAACACACATATATACACATATGTATAGTGTGCGCCTGGTTAACCACATGAGCGATGCTTTTGTGCCTGTCCCAAGCGTATGCCAACTCCGTCTCCTAAAACCAACTCCATTATGACCTGGCACATTAGTTTTAGACCACTCCCTATGGTCCGGTCCACAGAAAACATCCCCCACACGCCTGAAAAGCATTCATGAAAATCAACACTTGCTAATGACTTAATTGTTTCCATTAGAAACTCGTTGCTAAATACATTTCGACAATTTTTCATACAGTATTAGTCTGTTTTATTTTATTTTTTTGTCACATGCACTGGGAAAAAAAGAGAGCATTTAATTTAGAAAATAATTATTAAGTTTATTTCTTGCTCTTTTAGTAATTCCCTTACTGATAGTAGGCATCTCCCAACCCACAAAGCTTGTATATAGTTGGAGTAGTCCGCCCGGTGCGTACTTATAGTATAGCGTACTTCCATATAATCAAACCCTTCGTCAAGTATCTCGCTTGACAAAAGGTACTTGCTATAATTCAAAGGCGAATAAGATCGATCGAATTAACGAAGAGCTTAACGAAATCTTTAAAGCCTCTACTATAATATACTACCTAAATCTATAAGTTATATCACCTAATTCAAAATAGTTGGACCTCTGAATTATATTCGTATGTGTGTCAAAAGATCGTTTACTGTCGCTAACTTTTATAAGCGGATATTGGAAGTGCATTTAAGTAGTATTTTACCAGTACTATTGAGTTTTGAGAGTAGTATTTTGTCAAGAGAAATGATGTTAAGCCCACAAAGCATATTTATTATCAGGACAACATAACCTGTCTATTTCCCTACTTTGTCATTAGATCAGTAAAAATAAATAATAGAATTTTTAAGATTTTATTTTCAACTTTCTTTTCTTCTTTTAATTAATTAAAATTGAAGAAATCACCATTTCTGAATCTTTTCTCAAAGTGTATTTATGCTTGGGGCCAGGGGAGCAAAAACTAAATGCAATCCAGCTCTAAATGTCTGTCTATATTGTAATTGGTGTTGTTGCCGCTAAGCGCGCACACACGCACCACACTTGCAGTTGGGGTGTGTATGTTATACTATATGTGTGTGTGTGTGGTGTGTGTGTGTGGTGTGCGAGGTGTGTTCTTGGTTTGGGGCAGAGGCAGAGGCAGAGGCACAACACGTGCGCCCTTACAAGCGTTGACGGCGTCGGCTTCATCATTTCATTGTCTCTTCTGTTGCATGGTGGATCCAGGGGGACTAGCAGAGCTGGGGGCTGGAGGCAGTGGCAGTGGCAGCGCGCAGAGGCTGAGGCTGTGGCAACATGGTTGTCGCCGTTATTGATTTTTTAGGTATGGCAACAACCCACCCGAAAAGTCGATTGGAACAGGATTCCTTACTCTGCCACTGCAGCAGCATCCTCTCATTTAGGGGTGGATTTTGTTGCAAGCGCTTTTTCAACCCCTCGCAATAGAAAATGGTTAAGCGGAACTTGGATGCGCTTTAGTCTGCCTGAAGCTCTATTCAAGGCTGTTAAGCGCTCCTGAACCGAACCTTTATAAATATAAAACTCGAAAGGTTTGGTTAAAAGCACTAAAGAATTTCCCGCTGAGCAAGGAACATGATAATATTCATATAAATTTTCAAACGAGATCCGAAGTAAACCTTTATTTATTAATTCTTCTTAGTTAATTTTAGCTTAATTAAATATTTAGTAGATAAACTGAAGTATTGGAATTCTTCAGAAACAAAAGAATTATGGAGAAGTGAATAATATAAGAAAAATTTAAATTTTGAAACTCAAGTTAAAAGGTAAATATTTCATCGAAAGTAGACAAAATACTTGAATTTTTGGGGGATATAAAATAGGTATATAGATTAGAAGTAATATAATGAAATATATGAACTTATTTTTGATCAAGAAAAGAAAATATCAAGTAAAAAAAATTCTTTTTATTAAACTGAAGGAATTTTAGAATCAAAAATGAGCAGGTTCGAAACGAGTACAACGTTTTTACTAGCTTTCCTGCTCCGGAACTGAACCGCCTTCTAAAATTTGAATGGTTTGCCGCTTCGCCTCGTCTATATAATGTTATATACTATTCGTAGTATATTTTTGGGCCACGTAGCATCCTTTTAACGTTTCCAGTTGTGATGCGCATGCGCTTTGGCCATTGTTGTTTACCTTTTTGGGTGCAATTGGATGCTGTGCCTCTCCGGTTTGCGTTCCAGTGTGGAAATGTGGAACCTGACTTCCAATAAAACGTGTGTGTCCTGCCTGTTGTCCTGTCTATGAACGCCTCCACTTTACTGGCGCTCATTCGACTTGGACCTGGCGGCCCAGATGCAGCTTTGGTCCTGGCCCCGACTACTGCGACAACCAGAACAAAAGTACGGTTCTTCTTTTGTTTTTATTATTATTATTGTGTGATATCCTTTGCGCTATCCTTTTCGACTTTTTACGATGTGCCAGCGCCTTTTTGTGATAGTGCCCCGAGAACATCTATGGACGCCCATTTCTAGTTGTAAACAAAAGGCGTGCTTGGTTTTACGATGGCTGATGTCGTGCCGTTTCCATTGCCGGAACCACTGAGATGTCATCACAATAAAAACTGTTCAACGTGCTGCAGCCAGAATGACAATTTCGCTTGGGTGAGTAGCTCGTTCTCAACTTTTATTTATCTAAAATGTTCACCAAAAATTGAGTGCTAATAAAAACACAAGTGAAAATTGGTTTATCAAGTAGAATATCGTAAATATCTTAAGTATTTTTATTTGAATTCTTCTGAAAAGGCTTAATATTCTGAAGAAATTGTTCAACATTTGTTTATTAATCAAAAAGTGAGAAGCAAAGTTTACTGCGCGGTTTTTTCAGTTAAGATTTGATGGAATTTAGCTTGTGTTTTTTTTTTTAATTAAACTGAGGACTGCAAATATAAAGTGAATTCCTTTTTAATAAGTCTTTAATACATTTATTTTAATTAGTCAGCTAAACAATATATTAATGTATATAAATTCCTTATTTTATTTTGATATCATTAATGAAGTTTTGAGCTTAATGAAACCATTTGTTATCTCTGACTATTGAAATATATCAAATATTTATGATATCTATATAAGAAAATAAAATCCTATACTACCAAAGATAAGATATCCTAATGAAGTACATGAAAGGCTGTATCTTTGAGTATGAATTACTATATAATTACAATATGGTTTGAAAGGCAGGGCTTATAAAGCCGATATTGTGCTTTATTTTGCATAAAAATATCAGAGATGAAACCATACCTTATCAAAACAATGAACAATGAATGAAGGACGATAGATAGTTATAATAATCGGAACTGCAAACCGGTTTAAGTCGAACCTTTTCGAAACCAGAAGTCTTGAATTAAAAACAAAAAAATAAGAAGAGTATTTTCAGTTTGTTTCGGACTGGAATGAATAGATTTCAATTATAAAAAACTGTTTTATTTTCTATGTGTGAAAAATTGAATGAATTAAATTGAAAATTTAGAGACGCTAAAAGAAAAATCTAATAAAATAAAGATGACAATATTATTTCATGCTTAAAGGCTATATAAATAAATATAGTAATTAAAATAATTTGAATACCTTAAATAATATTCTAAATATCTCTAGGTTTATTCTTTAAGTTCGCCCCTCCACTTCTACTTTTCTAGAGCCGAATCTATCTGCTGCAATATGCAATCTATTTATTAATAACTCTTGATAGGTAGCACATGTAAATGTTAATTGACACGCCCACCTTCGCCCACTTATAAAGCTAATTATGGTCATATATATTGCACATGCATAGCAGGCATAACGTGTGTATAAGTAATTGCAGTGTAATTAATGCAGGAGACCTGCATTTGTATGTGTCTGTCTGTCTGTGTGTCTGTGTGTCTGGGCTATAGTTAAGATAAATTAGTAATGAATTATCGATGGGGCTAGTGGAACATTAATTGAAGTCTCACCATTGATTTATGATGCTCAATTTATAGACGAATATCCGCTGCACACACACACACACAGCGCAGTTGCCGTGGGAGCAGCGGGGGGAAAATTGCCGGTGAGGAGCGTTGGGGAAAATCACAAAATAAACCAACAGAAACAAAGAGACTGCAAATTGCATGGCATGGAAAAATGCCATCAATAAATAATAATTTGAAATTTTTTTATTTAATGCGCCACGGCATATAAAATCGAATTATCCTCACGCGTATCCTTAAAGCAAATATTTATCAGGCACAGCCGGAAGGCGGCAGCTGGGGTAGCCAGTGGCGTATAGAGACATTTTTATGAAGGGCTTTTACGTTAGTTTATTTTATTTTAATTAAAAGGAATTTATTATTAAAATACAAGTTAAGACTTATAATTCTACGTTTTCAGTAAAAAATTATGGAACTTTACCATACACGAATACTAGCAATTTTTCATTTCTAATAATTAAGTCAACTTTTCTTTAAGGTTTTTTGAGATCGATTAATAATGCATTCTTCTTTGATTAATAAGGAAAAAAAGTAGAAAGTCTTTTTACCAAAATATTGAATACATTAAATGATTTCCATATTCAAAGTTTCAAACTAAATTTCTATTGAAACACGTCATCATTGACTCCAGAATTCTATATGTTTCCTTATACGCAATGAAAATACAAATATTTATAAAACTATAAAAATATATATATACTTTTTTTTAAGCTATTATCATGTTTAACATACTCTAAAGGGAGTTGAATTTAATAAGCTTTCCCTCTGCCTGAACCACTGTTGGGCTAGCAGCAGAGAGTGAATGACAATTTTGGTGCATGTCCTGGCTAAGTTGAGGCTGTCTCTCCGGGGTCGCTCGGTTTTTGGAGCTCTCTTGTCATTAATCCCATCGCAAGGAGACAAATGGAAACTGCTTTGCTGCTGACATATGGCTTCAGCTTCTGCTTTGGGTTCGGTTTTCGGGTTTAGGTTTGGTTTAGGGGTTTAAATTTGGACTCCTCTGCTGCTGCTGCTGCGGTTGTGGTGCGTGCTCAAATAATAAATTTAACTAATTGCCTTGGCGATTGGCAAACAAAGGCAGAGGCGGCAGCAGGAGCAACAGCAGCAGCAGCAACTCTCACAGCTTCCACAGCAAAACTGATTTGCATTCAAATCTTGTGACTCACTTTAAATGAAAACTTTGTCCAGGCACTGTTGGCCATGGCTCTAAAATATATTCAGGTCTCTTTAAGAGGCGTTCCAGCTGCCATTTGCAGCACTTCAGAACAACGCGAAAGAATGCCGCGAATTCCACTTTTATGTTGGCACTGCCCCAAAAAAAATGTGCAAAATGCCATTCGTATTATACCCTGCAACTAGTTAAAAGGGCAAAAAATAGGGTCGGTTAGTTTTCTGTCTTACTTTAGAGTTCAGCTCAGAATCACTTTCCTCTAGTGAAATGATAAGTTGAAATAACTTCAAATATTTTGCTTTTCTTTTGTTCTATTCGAGGCTGTAAGAAGCTAGGGCCGAACCGGTTCAACTAGTTTGTTTTCTTTAAATACACCCCAAGATCAGAAAGTTATCTTACTGTCTAACTATTTTTCGATAGGAAATATAACTTGTTTTAATTTCATTTAAAATTAATTTAAATTAAGGAAAGTTTATTGTTAAAAAAATTTAACTGCCTTTTATAGGAAAATTGTTGGCTTATTTCAGGAAAATACTTGAATCAATTTGTCTTTGATTTAAGGGTTGTAAAAATAGATAAAAAGCTTAAGTGGACTGCCGAACGAAAAGGCAATCGAGAAGGCAGTTTAATTCTATTGAGAAACTACAAATTATTCATTTGGGTATATAAGATTTTTGGGTAGATTTCTGAGGCTCTAGTGATAATTAAAGGGTATATTTTAGTCAACTAGTTTAACTGGCTTCTGTTGGGTCACAGCTGGCGTTAACAGCTCTGGTTTTATGCCTTTATCCGAAACTCTCTGAACAACCATTGCAATTTCCCATTACAGATTGTTGCGGATAAATGTAAAATGTAAAATGTAAAATTTTAAATAAAAAACCGCCATGTATCGTAACGCTTTTAATATTTTAACCAATTTAGATAACTGTTTCCATTTGCAATTAAAATGCAGATGCATTCGGGCCGTAAAAATTTCGCAGCAACTGAAATTAAAACTTTTCCTTGACGGCACACAGAGAGAACTGGGCAGAACGCAGTTATCTGCAATGCATGCCTCGATATCACGTTTCAGTTTTATTTTATTTTTCTTTTCTTTTTTTTGGCTCCCTACCCGTTTTTTGGCCAAATTAAAAAAGGAAATAAAAATTTTTTTTTAAACGGGGAGGGGGGCAGTGCGCCGCGTTGCCAACGCATTTGCATGTTAAGAGGAGTTTCGCACGGTTCGCATTTTATTTTCCCCTCCTTTTGCCCCTTCAGTTCCGCCCTCACGGAAGTTGCTTCGTTCTGAGTTTTTGCCCATTTCTTTATTTTTTTTTTGGCATTTTTTTTGGAATTTTTCCGTCTTGTGGCAAACGGCGGAAGTTTGCGGTGCAACCGCCATTTTTGTGTACTGCGTAATGCATTTTTGGCCAGGACGTAAAAGGACGAAGGACGAAGCACCGCAAAAGGATGCGATATATTTTTAGTGACAGCGAAAGACAGCATCTTGCAGCAAACATTTAACAAATAAACACAAATAAATATGAACGCCGCCTCCTTGCAGCATTTGTGTTAACTACAATTTCACTTTGACTTGACGTCTCTTCGAAAAGAAGAGAAAAAATAAAATACTTGAAATGTGCTCCTAATGAGCTGTGATAATGCTGAAGGTCCTTGAGAGTGATAAATTAAATGCTCTGCCAGAATTTTGGACAGAGTTTCCCTTGTGGAATTACGAAAGATTGACAAGTTAGTTGGGTCTTAAGTAAATACTAGTTAAAATAGAACAATTTCAGCAAAACTAGCAGGATAAGATGATATTTCGTAGGGCAAAGACACCGAAGATTGCATACCCTTGCAGGCTGGAATACGCATTAGAAAATACTTGTTAAATTTAAATAGTTTTAGCCTGTTTTAATATATAAAAAAACGAATTCTGCACTTACAAATTATCCAAAAATATGCAGTAAATTGTATCTACTTAAGATATTAAACACAAAAAATATGAAAGTAAATTTACAAGCTTTTTTTTGGTAGTTTTTCTCCTGCCAGCAAATCTCTATTTAAGCAAAATCGCTTCAGTCTCGCACTTAGCTAAATTAAATTTGGAGTGTTTTTCCTTTTTTTGTGGGTTTTTTTTTGCTTGTCGACAAATTTGCGGCAAACATAAATCAAATAATTTCCATTATGATCCAAAAAATTTGATGTACAATGGAATTAAGAATAGATTTTGCTGTGTGAGTGTGTGGATGTTGTGGAAGCTGTGGACGATGGGAAGATGGCAACGTGAAGCCAAATAGCAAATCCGATGCCAAATGATATGCAATTTATCTAGCGAAAATCTAGCGAAAATCTGCTGTGTAATGAATGTCCCTGATATCCTTATGCGCGCGCGCTCAAGGACTCAAAGTATGTGTGGGTGGGTGGATACGCCAGGACATTATTTG
Source organism: Drosophila repletoides (assembly GCA_018150835.1). Lineage (NCBI taxonomy): Eukaryota > Metazoa > Arthropoda > Insecta > Diptera > Drosophilidae > Drosophila > Drosophila repletoides. Next base: position 2,487,614 of record JAECWQ010000202.1, read on the forward strand.
CTTTAAGAGTTTCATTATAACATGCATTGCACGCATTTACTTTATCGCTGCGCACATCAAGGAGCTGGAGGAGCTGTCGCAGCAGCTGGAACTGGAACTGAAACTGGAACTGGAGCTGCTGTATGTTGTATCTATCAACATCAAAATGCGCCATGTCCTGCCCGCATCATGCCACAAGATTCATGGCCATTCATGGTGCGGGTCTACATTAAAATGTTGCCACTGCTCTCCCAGGGGGAGTTGGTTGGGGAGATTCAGCCAGTCCCAAGCCCCAAGCTAAGCCAATCTCCACCTCCTCCCCTTCTCCAGCTATATACATATATATATACTCCATACACGACTGTGCAACGTGTATAAATAAACTGGCGCAATCGCCGGCATCATCGTCGCATCTGCAATTGCGTATTTCTGCGATAGCCCAGTAGAACTTCAGCTACTGCCGAAATGAGCTTCTTATGACATTCATTTTGCATGCAGTCTTTTAATATACCTTTGTCTTTTTACCTTTATCTCCTCCTTATCCATCTGCCAAAAGGGTTTCAAACTGAAGACAATACGGCAAGGAATCAAATATGATTTTGGGATTTAAAGAAACCTCCTAATTTATGGCAATATTTATAGATTAATTTCTAGCTTAATTCCTAGAAAAACCAAGCACAATACTGCACATACCTGACTCTACGCCAGAGTTCCACTGGGCAGTCCTTGAAGTAGTAGCAATAACAGGATCAGCATGCAAAGGGAGAGACCCGTAGAGGGGGCTGCTACCAGGAGTGGGTGGAGTCGTCTGTGTCGGTTTTTATGTTTGTGTATTTATGTTTGTGTCTGATGCTAATGCCGATGTGGCTGGCTGCGAGTCGTCCTCGAGTGAGTGAGTCCTGCGACTGAGTCCTGGGGAGAGTTGGACATGGGGTTAGAGGTGTGTCTGGACTTTCCATTTTTGCTTCTTGTTGTTCGAGTCGTTTGGGTTTTAGCCCCAAGGCTTGGAGCATACAATTTGCATATAATTTGCGTTCATTTTATTTTATTCCCTGTACCCGTTGCCTGACGTTCTCTGTGTGCTCTTCTCCCCGCCCTCCTCTCCATGCCTAGCTCATCCGCTGTTTATGATGGGCGTGGCAGCGCCTACTACCACTTTATTGATGGCTCAATATCCTCCTCCTAAGCAAGCAATAGTTATTTAAGCCTGTACTAGATATTCTCGCCTTGACGCCCCTGAAAAGATAGAGCAGAGAGAGAGAAAGTCTTTGTAATTTAGATACTATATTATTTATGATTTAATTAAGTAGTCTATAATTAAAATAAATATTTATTTTAGGGTTATGATTAGTAATTATCGAATTATTCAAAATATTAGCTAAGAATATATGGGTTTAAAGGAGAGATATCTAGCATAGTACTCTATTATTTTCTGACCCTGACCTCGGCTAGATTATAACTATTGAGGTATTTACTTAGAGGCCAGTTGAAAATATCTACAGGCTGCTACTACCAATTCCTTCTAGTCTTTACTCCTGGCATAGCTCTGCATTTATATATCTAAAGACAGAACCTTTCGTTATATTCTTCCCACTGGTTCGACAGTGAAAGAGAAATTTATGTAAAGGCAGAATTTAAACTCGTAAAACATTAATCCATATTTTAGTTAGAGCCCGAAAAGTGATTTATTCTTAACAGATTTTATTTCCTCCTCTTCTGCAGAGCCGTAGCCAACATTTTACGCAGAATTCCATTACATTTTTATATGTGGATTCGAGTAGATGCACTTAATATGGTACACTGACTAATTAAATCTTTAATGCACTTCGCGTGTGTCGTTTGCATAAATGTTGCCCGCTGCTTCCACTGGATATACGAAATGGACATTTACATAAATTCCGCGACAAAACGATGCCACGCCACGCACAGGACACGCACAGAGAGAGAGAGAAAGAGAGACAGAGACAGAGAGAGAGAGATATGTTATAGCCGTATTTATAGATATGGCTAATGGGTCGTGGCGGGGCTATAATACGATTTATCTGGTTGTTTGGCAGTTAGAGTCGAGTTTGGAGGTTTTAATTACCCATTGAATGAAGGCTAATTCATAATTGAGTATGTGACTGCAACTGCAACTGCTGTATCTGTGCCTACAGATGTAACTGCAGTTGTATCTGCATTTGTATCTGTATCTGTATCTGTATCCTCTCTGCTAGAGATGGGCGCGTGAGGCAATTGAATATAGAATATGGCAGTAAATTTAAATAAATTGAACTATATTTTTGGCAAATGGTGCGCTTTAAGTGAATAATTTATTGCGGCTCAAATTGATTCAGTTAAAAAACGGACCTTACTCTGACTACAAAGGTAGCTCTGCAGCACGCACTCATCCCTAATCTATATCTGTATGAGTGTATCTGTATCTGTATCTGTATCTGTATCTGTGCGTAAGTGCAGCAGTCAAGCTGGCATGCAATTATGCTTGTTTAATTTAAACCAAATTTATGTGCAGTTCCCGAAACAGCTACAACAGCAGCGGATAAAATAAAGTTGGCCATGGCCGCTGCTCTGAATTTATGTGTAAGCTAACACACACACACACACACACACACACACACACACACACACACACACACACACACACACACACACACACACACACACACACACACACACACACACACACACACACACACACACACACACACACACATATATATATATATATACCAAAAACACATACATACTCAACCCGTATAGTCGTATAATATAAAAATCCTTGCAGGATGTGGCACAGCGCGAGTCTGTGGCAGCTGAAAATTACTTGCAACATCCGCCGTTGCATCTCTCGCTCGCTCGCTCGCTCTCTCTCTCTCTCCATATATATTTTTCTGTTTGAATCGCTCCGCGTGGTCCTCTTAGAAAGCTCCAGGCGTGAGTTTCATGGCATCTTTTACAGTCGCCTTCCGTTGCCTTTCGGATCCCCAATGAAACCATTTCGCCATTTTGGCCATTTCACCAGGCGTTGGCTAAGTGAAAATACTATGAGCGTGCGGAAGCCAACTAGAGCTGCCCCTAAGTCCCCACACCAACTCTCAGCCCTACACTCAAAGAAAATAAATGCATCCTGCACTTAATTCTGAAAACTACTCCTCAATTTAAGTGAAGAAAAACCTATTTAAAATCTACCCTGTAATTAAGAATAAAGTTAGTTGCCTAAGAGTAAGTTTGGCTTGATTTCCATCTTTATTAATTTTAATCAATTTATTATCTCAAAGTAAGCCTTGACTTTTAGTTAGGGATCATTTTTAGATGAATTGTAGATCCTGGACAGAATTTAGGATATTTTTTCTGAGTGTAGCACTTTTAGGACTATGCTGCGAATGAGTTGTGGGCGTGGCACTGGCAAACATCACATGAAAATGCTCAGCACAGCCGCACAAATTGAAAACAAATGACGCGCAGGCCTGCAAAAAAAAAAAGAAAGCAAAGAAAATAATTTTTACAATTTTTGCTGGTTTGGCTTTTTATTTAGATTTTTGGCGTTGGGCCGACTTCTTGCAGTAGACCGCCCCCCATGCCCCCTGCCACTGCCTTTATATATGCATTGGCCCATTAGAGAGTAACGTGGCCAGTGGCCGGGCCTTTTGGCCCATAACTCACAGGGAATGACCTTCTGGCGTAGTTGAAAATAAAAAGCCAAAAAAAAAGAGGAGGGTATACAAAAAAAACAGAACAGAAACTGCGAAAGACCTTTTAATTCCTTTACAAGGCTGCAAGGATATACAGGAGGGCTTGTGACTGGGCTTTTTAAGCGATTGCCAAGCCCTGATAAATTGTACGACTAATTTAATTAAAGTTTACGGCCAGCGCACAAATTCTTATCCTTGCACATTTTCTTATCCTTCTCTCCACATGACTTGCCCAATTTATGTGATCTCTCTGCTTGCCCGCTTTCTCTCCTTTCTCTCCTTTCGCTCCTTTCTCTCGTTGCTCTCCTGCAAAATGACAGTCAGAAAATTGCCAAGATAAAAGCTTCAATTAAGTTTATAAAAATTATTATCACATTGCACACAGAATTAACCAGGTGCAAAAGCCAGAAATAACATTTCAAATATCCTTTTGCTTGCGAGCCTTGGCGAAAACTAATAAACTTTCTCTGAAAGTTTACTATTATTTTAAATTAAGTTTTTAGCCATAAATTCTCAGTTTATTTAATATATTTTTATATTTTATTTATAATTTTAGAGTACACAAAAATTATTATGCCAAGAATTCGCTCAGGGAATGCGACAAGTTTTTAAGAGAGGAATTTTCCTATTACCTAAAATTCAACAGCAATAAAAATATTAAGTCTGTTGAGAGTTTTTTATGGGAAGAATATGGGTTATACTTTCCATAGATATATTTATTATATCTTTATATTTATTTATAATAAAATAAAGCAGACTTCAAAAGAAGGGATGCTGCAGCGATAGTATCGATAGTGTTGCTATCCCTTAAATGATGTGAAAGCTTTCAAGGTACAGTCTTCTAGCAGAGAAAGAAGAGTGGTTTTTCTTATGAGAAAGTTCCTTTTAGTTAGGAGCCACTGTGCGATTATTAATTTATGTGTGTTTGCAATTAAAACAAGTTTTAACTGTGTGTAAAGAAAATCTCATTACAGACATTTTCGAGTGTCATAAATAAACAGAATTTTGCTGTAAATTACAGATTATAATGAAAGCTAAAATGCAGCTGGGCCGCAGCATGTGGCAAGGACACGGATACGGATACAAATGCGGATGCGGATGCGAATGCGGATGCGGATAGCTGGCGATATGTGTGTTGCACACATAAATAACAAGTTCATTTTCATTTAATTGCACATTTGTGAATGCAATTTGTTGGCCCGAGTGCAAATAAGTAGGAAAAGACGAGTATGTATGAATATGTATGAATATGTATGAATACTCGCTCTTGTTTAAACAATATTTTGGATTATGTATTTTCAAATTATGATTGCGGTTTATAAGCCTTTTCAGGACGAGCAAGCGTTTCCTGTAAAATCCAGTTAAGAATGCATACAATTTTAATATTAAATGTGCTGCGAATGGACAAAAGGACAGGTAGGTGGTTAGATGGAGGCGGAGGCGGAGACGGACACGGAGAAGGGGAAGGTGTGGTCGTATCCTGCCCAGCAGGACATCTGCTCGCTTGTCGCAATTTCCAGTTTTGTGGCCATGGACAAAGTTTTGTGCCAAGTATTTCGATGCGTTTTTGTTTTGTACCAACTCCATCCAGGGCCCAAAGTTTTTGGCTTGTTTTTTCAAATTGTTATTTTTACTCGGTACTTTCGGAGCGCTTCAGGCGCTCGAACAGTGCCTGCAAAAAGTTTACCGCATATTTATTGCACTTGTTGTTGTTGTTGTTGTTGCTGTTGTGTTTGGAAGGTGCGTGGCATTTATCTACTAACCAGAAAAACCTGAAACCGAAACAGAAGCAGAAACAGCAACCAAAACCAAAACGAATCGAAACTCTCATGAATTGTGAGTGCTTTGCCATATATTATTTCATATTTGGACATTTGCCAGATTATTTTGTTTTATGTGAAGGGGGCTACAAACCGAAAACCGAACACCGAAAACCGAACACCGAAAACCAATGTGAAGTGAAGTGCAGCGAAGTGGTTCAAAGAAACGCTCCCGTGACCTACCCTGTAGTTCCGGGCTTTTGTTTATAGTGCATCCTACAATGCCGTTGTCAATTATCAGAAGCTCGTCTCTACAGGTATCTCACAGGGTAGAAAGAAACAGCTAAAAATACTCTATTTTCTCTATAAACAGTGCTTGAAAATTAAAAAAAAAAATATTGAAACAACAGTGCTTTAAAAATCATGCAAAATAATCTTAAAGTGTTTAAGAACCTCCAAAAATCTTCAACTTTATCTCTGCTTAATACAATTTAAATATTCTTTATAGCCTTTTTTATTACCAGAAGTATTTACAGAATTTATTACAAGTCTTAAATTATTTCTATTTCTATTTCTAAATCATTTGAAGAAGCTACTGGGGCTTACAGAGGGTTTACTACCTTTCTCCCATCTAACAGAACAGAAAAAGGAGCAGGTTAGCTACATTTTTTGGTATATCATTTCTTTTGGAGTCAGTTACTAACAAATACCGAGTCGTTATTAAGTTTATTTCCATAATTAATTCCATTTTATGCTCTCAAGGAAGCACATCTTAAATTTCAGAGAGGAAAGAAGAAGAAAAAGAAAAGGAGAGGTGAAGAGGAGAGGCAAAGAAAAATATGTTTTCATCCAACTTGTCGCAGGTGACTTACCAACTACTTAGCACATAAAACATCAACTCAACTATGATGCAGACGCCACGAAACGGGCACGGGAACGGGAACGGAAACGGAAACTCAACTCGGCAAATGCCAGGGAATAAGTACGGAAGTGGAAAGTGAGGAAAAGGGGGAAGCAATGGTGTCCAGGCGCCAACAATTGGCGGTGCCTTTTAACGTGTATTAATAATTCAGGCTCACGTAAAAGTTGGCGTCACTTAACTTGAAACTGTGAGAGACTTTCACCTTCTCCTTCATCCGTCCACGAGGCACAAACTGAAGTGCAACAAAACAACAACAACAATAACGAAAGAAGCAAAGAAAAAGAAAAACAAACAACAATGGCTTAAAGGAAAATCTGGATAAAATCACAACAGGCAACAGCAGCACATAAACTGAGCTCAGCCCCAGAGAGCAAGAGGGAAGGAAAAACCAATGGAAGTTGGCTTTGTTTTTCTGGCTTGGCTGGAGGGGGGGAGGGAAATACGAGCAAGAAGAAAAACCTGCCTGGCACGTTTCCATACATAAATAACGATTTGCAAGGCCTGTTATGATGACGTTTATGTCTGTGTGTTTTTCCCTGTGTGTTTGCTTCTGACATTAAGTATACGCCGCATGCTGCAGCGCTTTTTGTTTTCTTCCTTTTTCTTTTCTGCTTGGAAGCTTCGACTTGTCTGCGCTCAGATAAAAAAATATAACTCAAAATCCGTATTTGTGCTGACTCCGCCAGCAGAGCAAAAAATATATCTAAATATACAAATCAATACACTGGAAAAATGTTAAGTATTAAATAAATTCACATTGAAGAGGAATAGCCCCAACTGTTTAGACGCAATAATATAAGTTATTTTAAAAATGAATGTTAACTTTTAACTAAAATAAGTAAAAATCAAAAATAAAAATTCAAAATCAGAAAGAGTAAATTAAATTCTTTTTTTTCTGTGTATAAATTGGCATTGATATAAGCATTAGTATGCCACATTTGTAGCTAGCCAAACCACATTATTATTATTCGAGTCCCACACACAGATTTTGGGGAATTGATGATGTTGGTCTGATTTTTTGATATTATGCAAATCCATAATATAATATAATGCAGAAAAACCTCGGGAACTAATGGTTGTGTGGCAGCGGTTATTGGTTTTGACTGGCAGTTAAAGTGCCTGCCAAATGTATGTAAAACTATTCGATAGAAACAGAAGAAGAAATGTTAAAAAAAATTATATTTACTCTGAATAAAAATTATGCAAAAATAAATAAATATTCTAAAAAAAAATACAGTTCAAGGAATTTTCATTTAAAGCCAGTAAAATCTAGGAAAACTTGGAAAACTCTGGACTCTAGTAGTTGATTTTCCATACCAATTAGATCAAAAAGTATAGCAAGATTTTTAAAATAAACGATGTTTTTATGGAGAAAGTAAATCATACCAAATTTTTTAAAAAGTACGTATATATTTTCTGAATTTTAAATATATATTAATATAAATTATGTTCAACTTGAACTACGTTCTAAATTCAAAGTATTTTTTCTTAAGTCTAGGAGAATTCCATTAATTTTGGTAGTCAATTTTCAACAAGCATTTGCTCAGCAAATATTGGAAAATTTTCATTATTAAAAAGTTTTTTGATATAGAAATTGAATTTGGAATCTAATAATAAAGATATGGTGTTCATTTCGATATAATTTTAGACCCTTCCTTATGTTTTAGACAGTTCGCTCACGAAATCTTTTCCTACTTCGATTTGCTATAATAAAGAATTCTGAATAGTTTGTCAGTGCAGGAAAAGGGAGGCCTGTCTATGAAATGTCTGGAAGATTTTTGAAGCCGGCAGTACACCTGCCATTTTTATCATTTAAAAATATCTGAAAATAGTTCTGCTTGAGTATTTTTGATAGAATATCAAAGTGCAAATTGGGTTTGAGTTGCTGTCGATTTTGCAGCGCAGAAGAAGGCAAGGATAAAAAATTGGCGCACGTTTTATCAACGATGCTGAGTTAAAGTTTTTATGGCAGCTATCGTCCTTGGGGAGGTTTCAAAATAGAAAAAAAAAAAATTAAGTATGTGGGGAAAGCAGGAGCAGGAGCAGGAGCAGGAGCAGAAGCAGAAGTCGGCGGCGAGGGGACGTGGCGCTCGTCACGCAGCTAAAATGAAAGAATGCGATTTATTTTCGCATTGACAATCGTTTGATTTTGGTCGTGCGCGTTTTTCAACTGCTGAATTTTATGGTGGGGCTCCAGGGTGGTGCCCCGATTGGGGTGGGGTGGGTTGGGGTTGGGGTTGGGGTTGGGATTTTCCTCTTCGTTCTTGTCGCTTTCATTGAGTTAGCAATTTCTTTGCCATTTGAATTGTTGTTGCCAACTCGTCGCCTTTTTTTTGTTGTTGCTGTTGTTGTTGTCCCTTGTTGCAAGTGGCCCTGGCCTTTGTTTTACGCCCTTTCGCAGCTTTTTTTTTTTCTTTGCTTTCTTTTTGGCTGTTTTCCCTCTAAAAAGAATGGTAGCAGCAGCAGCGCAGTTCCTGTTGTCTGTTTTCTGTTTTCTTTTTCCGCTCGCTCGTAAAATGATTCGCACATATAATTGCTTTTGTTGTGTCGCTGCCACGTTGCACAGTGTAACGATCCCATAAAGCTTTATCTAATTCTGTTAAAATTTTCTATACAATTGGCTGTCTATTTAAAGCTTCAGATATCACGAAAAGCTATATATCTAATAGGAAAAATCTTTACATAATTTTGAAGCTAAGGAATTCTTTTATAAATTTCTAATAATTAATGTTTTTCCTTTAATTTTAATTACTCCGAATTTTGTTAGCATTTGACACAGTGTGCCTGTGGGGGGGACACGCCTCCAATCTGCACGCCCCGCTTTAACTCCTGTGGCCGGGCGTTGAAATCATTCGTCAGGATTTATGCGAATGAGCGACAGTTTTTGCCATTTGTTTGCAACGTTGCCGCCAACAAGGACAACAAGGAGGTGGCAATAGAAACTGGAGAGCTGGAGAAAAAGGGGCAGGACGAAACGGCAGGATGTGGCGAAACATAAGCGATGAATGATGGTGTATCCGTATCTTGCCACTAAAGTATCTTTGTATCTGCAGCACTGCCATGGCTGTGGCAATGTGGAATTGGAAGCTGCAACAATTGCTGAATATATTTTACGCGTTTAGTTCTGCCTTCCGCTCCGTTCCCGCCTTCCTCTAGTGTATATATCCTTTCGGAGTCCTTGTGGCCCCCACATTTTATTAATTCGTTTTATTTTACTTCGCGTGACAAGTTGACATAAATGGACAAATTGAGCTTTTAAATTTGTTGCACGCTGCAAAAGGAGACGCCACAGGACCTCTGCTAGGACGATAACGATAACAACAACAACAAATAACAAACATATACAAATTGTTTTCCAAATAAAATTGATTGCCAACTGCGCGCAGCACTTCAGCCGAATAATATTTATTGGATTAACATAAACTGTATTCCATATAGCATATCCTTCTCCGCCCCTCTACACATATCTGCCCCCCCCTCTGTTAATTATTGAGGTCAGTTCTGGGGCTTAAATCAATGCTAAAAAATCAAAATAAATGGCATTCAATCAATCTGCATAAATTGAATTTTGCTTGATGAATAACTTCCATCAAATGTTTGGCATTTAAATTTTATGGCGGTTGCTTTATGAACATTTTGTTTGGCTTTAATTAAATTACTAAAATATGTAAAAATTAAACTTAATTAAAGGTAAATTAATAATTAAATTAAAAAAGTCAAATATGCGCCAAAATAAGTCAAGTCAAATTTAAGTCAAAAATAAATACACTAACTGAAGAATAAAATGATATTGGTATTTTATTCAAGTCTATTAAATACTAGCTGATTAAAAATGCCAAAAGCCATTAAAAAAAAATACTAGCTAGACTAAAAATTAATTTCCCTCTAAAACGGTAATACTGATCTAGCCGCATTATCAGCAATAGCAAACTTATCTCTAAAAAAGAAAACAAAATAGAAAATAATTTGTGTCTACTCGCAATTTGAAAGTCATTCAGTTGTTTATATTTATAGCACAGCAGAAAGACGAAATATAATAAAAAATTAAAAATAGAGGAGTTTATCTAATTAGACGTTATATAAGATCAGTGGAAGTACTTTGCTCAGCTCAGTATAGAAAAGTACTTTGAAGAGCAATGGCAGCACTGCTATACAGCAGCTACAATGGGAAGGATAACATCTGGAGTGGCCTACAAGGCAGTGAACTCTATAATAATCAGTTATCTGTGGGTCGTATTATATACGACACTATGAAGAATTGGCCCAGCAACGTGTGTCAGGTGAGATAACTGAGAATCCAGCTGAATGATCGCCATAAACCTAAAGAGAATTAAACAATTCTACAGATAAACGATGTAGATGGAGTCACGGTGACTTTTGATCAGGCTATTACCTGGGCTATACGCATAGCGCAGCATCTGAAAAAACGGGGTCTGAACCATGAAAGTATAATAGGTATTACTGCTAAAAATTCGACCTATTTAATGCCCCTGGGCGTCGCCTGTCTTATGAATACCACACCATTCCATGCCGTCAATCCTATGCTTGAAGAAGGTTGGTTTATGATTAATTTAAATAGTATAATTATCATGATATTATTATTATTATTATCTTACTTTAGAGACCATCAAGCATGTCTATAACATAACTAAGCCAGTGCTTATATTCTGTGATGGAAATTGCTATGAGAAGATACGATCCGCTACCCTGGAATGGCAGCCCGAAATATACATTATAAACGAACCTATTGAAGGTATACCCTATATAGAGAGTTGGCTGGAACCCACGACTACAGAATTGCTATACGAGTGAATATCAACTGGAAAATAACATATTTTTATCGTAATATTAATATATATTTCTAGGCCGGAAACTCTAAAATCAGGCGGTGATCAAACAGCGAGCATTTTATGTTCTTCCGGAACTACAGGATTACCAAAGGCTGTCTGTATTTCGCACAATAGACTCATTCAGAATATGTAAGTTATCGGAATTTAATACTCTTTCTTATTAACTCATTCAAATTTCAGAGAAGCCAACAGCCAAACAATAATATTCGTTGCTGCCGCTTTAGATTGGCTTTCTGGACTCTGGACCTTTATAATTTGTAGTGTTACTGGCTCGACTCGGATCATAACAAATAGAGCAGTAACGCCCGATTATCTAGTACAGCTGATAAGGCAGTATAAAATCGATTTTGTTGTGCTGGCCCCCCGGCAAGTATCGGGCTTAGTTGAATGTCCGGAAGCGACAGTCGAATCACTCGCATCTCTGAAAAAGCTCTGCTATGCGGGTGGTGCATTATCACTGGCCACCTTGCAGCGGGCAAAGGGTATCTGCAAGTCGGCCACATTTAATTCTCTATATGCCATGACTGAAGTGGGTTGTATAGCATATAATATGAATATTAGTAACACTGCCTCGGTGGGTCGAGTTATGCCGGGTCTTAGAATACGCATTGTTGATGAGACGGGTGAGAGCCTGGGCTACAATCAGACGGGAGAGATCTATGCGCATACAGGACGGGGCTGGAATGGGTACTATGGCAATCCAGAAGAAACTAAAAAGATGCAGGATTCTGAGGGCTGGCTCCACACTGGAGATCTGGGTTACTTTGATGAACAGAATTTTCTATATATTGTCGATCGCAAAAAGGAAACGCTGAAGTATCAAGGTCTACACTATTGGCCCACAGAAATCGAGAATGCCATTAAGGAACTGGTGGAGGTAAAAGAAGTTTGTGTTGTGGGCATCTATAGTGAGGCTGTGGGGGATTCAGCTGGTGCCGTGGTAGTTAAAAGCCCCGGATGTGATATTAGCTCTCAGGATATTATTGATCATGTGGCCAGGAGTCTAACTGGCATACAGAAGCAGCTACACGCTGGAGTTCGCTTCGTCGATAAACTCCCCACAAATGTCAATGGGAAGACTCTCAGAAAGGCAGCTCAAGATTTATTTATTGGTCAGTCAACATGAAGTTTATGCAAATTCATAGCAAAATTGTAAAAATATAATTGTCTAAAAATAATATGTAAATAAAACTATAAATATATTTTATTTTTTATATATTAAGCCTATTTCCATCAAATAATAACGATCATTATGAGAGTTGTGTAGCAAACAGCTAGCGATCGCCCATTACTAAGCTTTACTCGGCAGCCAAAGCCATGGTGAAAGTTCGATGAAGGCAATGAAAGCTCGCATTAGAATATCAAAGGAAAACAATTAGGAGAGTGTGGTGAGTTAGTTAGTCTGTGAACGAAGTTCAATTAATATGGGCGTAGGTGCGCGTGTGTCGCGAGTGAGAAATGCAAAACAAAGAAGGGAAGGAGGAAGACGAAAGCAAGAAAATAAACAAAAAGTAAAGATGCAAATGGAAATAGAAATAGAAATAGATATAAATATTTAAAGTTATATTTGTTAATATTATGTCCAAGTTATTCTGTGAGTTAATTAGACTGTGCGTGCGGCGCGAGTGAGATATACGTAAAAGAAAGGAAGGAAAAGGGAAAACGAAATGAGGAAAGCAAGAGAGAAGACTAAAAGTGAACATGCAGAGGAAAATAGTGGAGAAAAATTGCAAATAATATGTCCAAGTTATGCTGTGAGCTATTCTATTTACATATATAAATAAATATAATACAGTTATTCTCTGTTGGCTCGCTTTGAGCATGTCCCGTTATATTAGCTAGCAGCATACTTTGTGGTAGTCGACTACTTAATACCCTAAGTTAATATGCTAATGAGTATAGATTTTAACAATATTATATGTACAGAATTTGAATTTTCAATATTTTATATACTTTGAATTGTCAAAGATTATTAATTGATTTTTCAGATTAGAGTGGATCCAGACACTACGTTATGGATCGAAAAGTAGAAAAAGATAAATAAATAATTATTTGGCTATTGGTGAATCTTGCCAAACATTCTCTATTCAGTGATATTTTTTTATTAGAAAAATGTATTTCAACGCAAAGGGTCCCCCTTACATGAAAGTAGGGCTGTCGGAATTTAAAAGCTCACGATACCCACCACAGGTTGGTAGGCGAATGCGTTAGCCTCTGGGCTACCTACAGCGAACTGCGTAGTGTTTATTGCCTAAATAGACCCCATTTGCAATTTTTCTAAGCTTGCATTTATTAAGCTTTTTTCCTTAACTCTTCTTTTTTCGGTTACTAAGTCAAGGCATACACAGAACAACTCGTGAGACTTCTTGTCGTTTAAAAGCTTCTTTCTACTTGTAGAGCTGAGGGTCCTGTCAAAACAAATTATGCTATAAAAATTTCTGTTTAGCCATTTTTTTTTTCAAATAGTCACTTATTCATCTACTTTATCTTTTCGTTTCATGATGTTGAGCCGGGAACAACTCTAATTTCTAACCAAATAGAGTCTCAATAAAACATAAAACAATAGACTTTTCCGTTAATTTGAAATATTTTGCTTATCAAAGACACAAACCATTTAAATAGTATTGGATGCAGACACTATTGTTGTCTTTGTTTCTTAAAGTGAGATGACAGCTATAAAGATATTTTCAAAGACTCAAACCGAAATGTGGAATATGTTGAACACCATTTACGTTTGCTACTTGCCAACAGATGTCGCTTTGCAACGAGCGTTTTTTATTTTTTCATTTCGTATTGAATTTGTTACATAAATAAAATAAATCGAAAATAAAGTTAAGGAAAAATCGTTATAAGGAACAAAACATAGAGATCCAAAATCTATATACATATGTTTGTAATTAGCCGGATACTATCGATATATCGAAAAAATATCAATATCGATATCAATAAACTAATCGAAAAATATTGGTATCGAGTTGGAATATATCGATATGCATGCCAATTATCGATATCAAAAATCGATATACCGATACCGATATCGACTAAAGCTTACTCTTACAACCAAAGCAACGCACTTACCCCATGATCCTTCCGCCATGAGCGATGCGCACTAACTAAATTTCTTCCGCGCTGACTTCGCCTTTTTATACCCTCCGTGGGTGGTCTATTAACAGTGCGAGATCCTGCTAATGCTATGAATATAGTGCGTGAGCTTAGTTAAGCTGCTGAGAGCACGATCGCTGTAAACTGACTATGTTCAAAGTGATCAGAGGCGGAGGCGGATTGACCACGCCCAGCAAGTTGAATTGTACAATTATATAAGTTTTGAATGATAATTAATAACTTTTTTACTTTTATTTTGTAAGTTTTCCGTTATACGCTATATAACATGCAGATGGAGGTATTTCAATATATTTTTAGAACCCAAAAAATTCCAAAAAAAAGATCGTATTACAGATAATATAGGGTATTAAGTATATCGATTAGAGGACTTTCGTTTAAACTAGTTCAACATTGCCTACTTGTACGATATCAAGAAATTAATACGAGATCCTCTTTAATTTCAGATATTTCTAAAAAGAAAGTATTGTTTTTTTTTTGATTGCTTTTATTATTGTAATTCATTGGGAATACATCTTTATTTTCTATCCAATTCCAAAAGAAAAGGGTTTAGCTGGTGTTTTCTGGCCACCAGCGGCAAGTCCAAACAGAACCAAAATTATAAACGAGACAAACAACTTCATTTTTTTTTTCAATATAATAAAATAAGTTTTCATAGTATCCCTATTTATAGGGATTTAGTAATCGTGTCTAATTCTCTTAATTCATTTAGTAACGCTCCTCGATTTATAGATTTTCTAAATCATTTAAATTAATTATTTACGATTCACATTTAACATTTGTATTGAGGGCTTTTAATTTTTGTTTCTTGACTCTTATATATCACCGAAAAAAGTTATACTATTCCTATCTATATCTTAGAGATCTGAATAAACAACATATTTTGCTTCAGAATCAAAAGTAAAAAGTATTTAAAATATAAATAATGGATTTTAATGAAAAAATTGTTTTTGTTTTTGATTTGTTTCTTCAAAGCTAATTACCTAGAAATTATTCATTTGTTATTGTTACCATAAGCATCACTAAGTTAATAGGTCTTCTGCATAAAATTATATAAAGCGTTCATTGTAAAGAATCGATTTCAGATAACGTTACTAAATAAATCTAGAAATATCGTTCGCGTTTCAAAATTTCCCATAAAAAGGAAGATCCAAAACCACAAAACCTCTAATTGTGGCACCATATAGTAGTAGCTATAAAATGAAGTCCTGGATTTGCTCTCTATTGCTATTTATCACAGTCGCTGGAAGATTATTGCGAACGGGAGCCCTTGATTTAGAAGATAAATAAAATTTTGTAAAGTACTTAAAATGCATTAAAATATTTGTAAAGGAATTTAACATTTTATTGGGTATCTTTATATTTTAAACATACAAAAATTCATTCTATATAATGGATTTAGCATAAACTAAAATTTCTTATGGCTTTGTTGAGAATATCTTAAAATCTTTGCAGCCTTTTCAAAGTTTCCCTCAAATAGCAAGATCAAAAAATTAAAATTTTTACACTATAAAGAGGATTTGTTTCCTTTTAATATTTATGCCTGCGGGTTGTTCCCTTCTTTTATATACATATATAAAAAAAAAAAATATATTATACTATTGTTATCTATTTCATGTATTACTTTAGATAATATAAAATAACAAATTGAATAAAGTCAAGTAAATAATATAGTTTTTCAAATGAAGTTTTTATTATTTATAATATAATTAAAACAAACTTTTAAATAGAAAGTCAAGTTGTCAAAGGGTTCCCTCGCAATTATAGGAGCACAAACAGGATAATCGAGACTGTGAGCTTCATTTTACAGAATACATTAAATCTAACTTGTGAGTCTTTTCGAGATGTCTTGAGAAAGTTTTGTATACAACAGCTTTTGGAACGAATGTCCTTTTCAATGACAGCTACATAAATGATATATTAGTCAGATCCGGCAGGTTCAGACATAGAAAAAGAAGCTTTAGCATGGGTTTAAAAAAAAGTTTTTTGGTTTTATATACTTTTATTATTTATTGAGATTTACAAGCGACTTTTTTCTGCTTATTAACGGCCCATTCCCATATTGTAGGGAGGTGGTTTTCCATATTGTATATCAGCGGCAAGAACAAGTACCAAGACGCAAATCGGAATTGTAAGCTTCATTTTATTGTTCAGTTTTCTATTAACTAGTTACTTTGCAAACGTCTTCAATTATATATAGGAAAGCCCAATAAACGTGTCTAATTTTCAAGATCCACTTTCGTCAAGGGAAAACATGTCGTAACCTATCCTAAACTTATTTTTTACAGTTCAAGCTTTATATAATACTACTAATTTAAACGTATATATATATATATATTTCTGTATAATTTCCATGTCCAAAAATATCATTGTCATCAGCTATTGCTGATAATAAAATATTCCTGGCTTCCTTTCTCTTAAGAACGACTTTAAATACTCTACAATGGCATTAGGACAATTTAAGACGCAACTTGGCTTGAATCCACATTTACCACAGGGAAAGCAATGTGCGGAATTTGTCAGAATAAAAGAGAAGGAAAAATAAGAAAAGTAGAAAATGTTTCTTATTTTTTTGCGTTTTTGAGGCACGTCAACGAAATAATCAACAAAAGGACATGGCATAAAAAACAGAGATGACATTGACGGCTATGTGAACAGAATAAAATTTCATCAAAATGCGACTGTCAGAGACAGAGATACGCGCACACACACACACACACTACACTACCACACACACTGCTATACACACACGCACAAGCAAACAAACAGTGGGTGAAATGAGGAAAAATTGCAAATGGTCGAAAATGCTACTTTCATCTTGGTCCTTTACACGCATGGGGAACTTTCACTGTTCAAGAGGGGAGAATTACTTATGGAATTACGGGGTGACTCTCAGGGAGGGTGTCCGCATGCATACACTAAGAGAAAAAACTATAGAGTTTTATAGCTAAAAAATAAGTAAAGCAGAAAAGGAAAAAAGTTAGGAAATTATAAACCTAATTGTTAAAAAAAAATTGTATTCTACATAATTCTCATTTGTTTTATAGCAAAGCACAATATTCTTTTATGTTTCATTTATTCTTTTCAAAGCTTCGTTCAAATAAAAGCGATCATTAGGAAGTTGTGTAGCAGTTAGCTAGCGATCGGCTAACCCAAAACTTTACTCGGCTGCCAAAGCCATGGTGAAGGTGAAAGTTCGGTTCAGGAGATGAAAGCTCGCATTAGAATGTCAAAGGGAAATAATTCGGAGGGTGTGGGGACTTAGTTAGTCTGTGAACGTAGTTCAATTAATAATGGCGTGGAGCGTGTACGCCGCGAGTGATGACCGAAACAGAGGAAGCAAGAGAGAAGAGAAGAACTGAAAATGAAGATAGAAATAGAGGAGACAAATAGCAATTGCAAGCCTAAAGTTACAGTGAGTTATTCTATTTACGCACTATTCGTATGTATGTTAGAACGTTGATATATATATTGTTATTCCCGTTATACGATTGTAGTATTCACTGCGATAGTCGACAGCTTAATACCCTATGTTAATAGCTAAAAAAGTTAGGTTTATCAATCAATAAAAAATGATTTTATTTGCATACAAGAAGAATAATTAATATTATGACAAAAGCATTTCTGCCCGAATACATTCTACTTTGGTTATGTCAGAATTTAGCTCGACTTTTTTTTTAGGTGTACATAGCATATATACATGTATGAGAAGAGGGGGAATTGCTGTCAGTTAAAGAACCAAGCACTCAGTAGCGCCTCTTGGCGGCGGCCATGATGCGGCATGAGAGATTCGTCTGAGGGTGTGGCATGTGGCAAGTGCTGGCAGTTGCAACATTTGCGAGAGTTTTTCACCTTGCCACCGAATGACTGAGAGACGGGAAGACAGAAAGACAAGGTGTTGAAGGCCGTTCCACTTGCCTGGCAATTGTAAAATTTGTACAATTTTTTTTTTTGTAATTTTGTAAATGGTCGCCCAGCTCTTCGCCCTTTAGTAGATCTCTGCCTCGAATCACTGCTCTTGGTTTCTGGCGGCTGTATTCGAACTTGAGACTTGAAGCACTCTGGCGCAGCGGGCAATTCGGCCGAAAAATCGCAGAAAAAAACACATTTAAGATGGTCTAGAGAATGCTTCGTTAATAGATACCCTGTATTGTAGCTCTGAAGCGCTATTTCTCTTGGTTTCTTAAGAACTTCTTTGTTTCTTAAATATATTCAGCATTGTGTACGTTTGATCTGACAACTCTATCCCTTAAATAGTGTTTTTTTATTAGGATTTAATCAAAATTTGAGCAAATTTATAACTTACAAGCAGAATTATAAATACCTTGATATTTGTTTTGGCCATTTTCAGACAATATAGGGTATAAAAAAAAAACGCAACACAAATACGAAAACTAAATAAAATTCGAAACGAAATGTCTGCATTGTGCACTTTGATTAATGATCCAATGTCAATTACCGCATATAGTACAAACACATACACACACACACCCTACACATATACAGCCCATACACACAAAGACGCACAAGTACACCCTACACCCATAGTGAACTCAAACCAAATGCGGATGCGCCTGAGAAGCTACAGAGAAGAGGAATAAAGCAATGGCGATTCCTAAATAAAAAGAATATAGATTCAGAAATAAAAAGTATAAAAAATGCACAAGAATTGCGACAATAAATAATCGATTTTATTGAAAAAGATATCTGGTTTTTGCTTTGTTAATTCAAAGCTGAATATCTAGAAATTATACTTGGATGCTAACCAATGTAGGAAATTATCGAAAGCCACAAGTGACTTATCGAAAATTATCGATATTAATAGAAATCGATAACTAATTAAAGTATATCGATAAGCACGCCAGTTATCGATATCAATAATCGATATACCGATACCATATCGATAAGCAACGCACTTACCCCATGATCCTTCCGCCATGAGCGATGCGCACTAACTAAATTTCTTTCGCGCTGACGTCGCCTTTTTATACCCTCCGTGGGTGGTCTGTTAACAGTGCGAGATCCTGCTAATGCTATGAATATAGTGCGTGAGCTTAGTTAAGCTGCTGAGAGCACGATCGCTGTAAACTGACTATGTTCAAAGTGATCAGAGGCGGAGCCGGAATGGCCACGCCCTCCAACTTGGATTATTCAATTTTATAAATTTTGTATGATAATTTAAATCTTTTTAGTTTATTTTTTTTTATAGAATTTTGTAAGTTATGCATTACGTCTGTCGTTTTCTGTTATCTCTATATAACATTCAGATAAAGGTATTTCAATATATTTTTAGACCCCAAAAAATCGTATAAAGATCGAATTACAGATAATACAGGGTATAAGGTATTTCCCAGTCGAGCACTGTCGATTAGAGTAATTTCATTCAACCTTCTTCGACGTTGCCTATTTGTAAAACTTTCAGAAATTAATACAAGATCTTCTTTTATCTAAGATATATTTTAAAACAAAGCAGATTTTTTTTCTATGCTTTTATTATGATATTTGCATTCAGCATACGCCTTTATTTTCCGAGTCCAAAATTATAATTTTTTGATGGATCCTGCCCAGCGGCAAGTCCACACAGAACCAAAATTATAAACGAGACAAAGAACTTAATTTTTTTGTTTTTTTTTTTTCAATATAATCAAATAAGTTTTCATAGTATCCCTATTTATAGGAGTTTAGTAATCGTGTCTAATTTTTTTAATTTATTTAGTAATGCTCCACGATTTATAGATTTTCTAAATCATATAAACTAATTATTTAAGATTCACATTTAATATTTGTATTGAGGGATTCTAATTTTTGATTCTTTATACCTTCTCTTGTATATAACAAAGAAGCAAACACATTTTACTATTCCTATCTATATATTAGAGATCTTAATAAAGATCATTACTTCATAATCAGAAATAAAAATAATTTAAAACTGCACAAGAATTGCTACAATAAGTAATGGATTTTATTTTTTTATTTTTTATTTTTTATTTTTTTTTATTTGTTTCTGCAAAGCTAAGTTAGAAATTATTCGTGCACGAGCATAACTAAGTAAATAGGTCTTCTGAATAAAATTATATAAAGCGTTCACTGTAAAGAATCGATTTCAGATAACTTTGCTTAGTAAATCTAGAAATTTTGCACGCATTTCAAAGTTTCCTATAAATATCAAGATCCAAAACCCCAAAACCCTAATTGTTGTAACATAAAGTAGCAGCTATAAAATGAAGTCCTGGATTTGTTCTCTATTGCTGTTTATCACAGTCGCTGGAAGATTATTTGCATCGGCGCCACTTAATTTAGATGATAAATAAAATGTTGTAAAGTCCTTAAAAAATGCATTAAAATATTTGTGAAAGAACATAACATTTTATTGGGAATCTTTATTTTTTAATCATACTAAATTTCAATGTAGTTCTCCAATCTTAAAGCTTGAGAATATAAGAAGAAATAATACCAATTTCAGGAGGTTGAAAAAACAAGCAAGTTGGATGTTTGAAGTTTCTTAAAGGTTTTTATATATCCGAGTATTATTATATTATATTATATTCTATTCTATTTTTATAAAAATACCGGAAATAATCACCTTTGACATTTGATAGCTGTATTTATATAATTTATATAACACATTTATTTCGCAGAATAAGTGTTTGCTATAATTATTATAGAAAATTTATTCATGACGAAGTACTCTATACCAGGGATGTTGATAAAATCATGTGACTATATATTTGTATATATAAACCGTCATACAAAATCTTTGAAATGTATTTTAAACTAATTATTTATTTGATGGGACTCAAATGGTTTTCGATGGCTTTTCACACTTCAAAATTTGAACCACAATTGATTCGGCCATTTATTTAAATGGTTTTTAATAGAAAAAAATCAAGCCAATCCATGCAATCCTTCAAAGCAAACGTAGAGCCCAACAAACCGCTCCATGGATAACAGCAGGCAATCGCCTGGGTCCAAACATAATACCTTGGTTAATGGTTACAAATTAGGCTGATGGGCCGCACGCATGCACACATACAGACTAGCGATGGGCAGAGCTCGTGCTTTTTTTCGTGTCTCACGAACCAGAAATTTAGACCAGATTTTTTGATATGAGGCTTCGCACTGAGTTCAGGCTTCAAAATATGAAAGGTACAGTTTTTTTTAGTATAAGGATAGTCCTTCCCATCCATCCCGAGAATATTGGTTTCAGAAGTCAAATTAAAACGGTTAAGCGTTAATGGTTAAAAAATATAATAATAATAATTGAAAAGATTGAAGTTTTTCATTGATTTTGTTTAGAAATCCCCTTTTTAAATGCAGCCTTCGTGTCCGTTCTGAGCCCTGCTCACCCCTAGCTGGGAGGAGCCAAGTGTTTTTGTATTTTTATTCTTGCCTTGCCTGGTTCAACACTGGCCAAAAGTGACGTCAAGACTAAACTGCCAATTTAATAAATGGCCAAGCATTAATTAAAGCAACACACACAGACACAGAGAGAAAAACTTCGAGTGGCTGGCTGTTGTTTGAGTGATGAGCCTTGATTGATTTCTGAGGCCACACACTCGAGTGTTGGGAAGAGTTGTTCATTGTTGTTGCCACAATTGTTGAAGAGGCATGCAACATGGCCTTGGCTGCACTTTGATTTATGCCGTTTAAACATTGAAGAGTAGAAATTTGTTTCCAATTCAAGCCTAATGAGAATTGATGTCCTCTACAAGTATTTTGACAATCGATCTGTCTCGATCGCCGGCTAATTAGCAGGTAAACGCACACTACGTACTTCCCAGGAAAATAAAAATAAAAACGATCCTGAAAACTGCATCAAAACGGTAGCCGCTGCTTGCAAAAATTATTGAAAGGACTCGTAGAAAAGTCGTGCGGCGCTCAGCATGCAAAAACTTTTTGACTTTGACTTCTGCTTAATCCTTTTTCTGCTGCCGCGGAGGCGTTTCAGAGAGGCGTGTCACTGTGTCTAGGACTCATATGCAAAGTGCCAGACGATCCTCTGAAATTAGCAACAGTAGACGAGTTAATTGTTTTCCTTAACCCAAGGAAAACAGAAAGAAAAAATTAGCCCTACAAAAGGGTTGACTTCAAACGGCGAAGAGTGGGCTGTGCCATGTCCGGTGACTTCTGTTAGGATTAGCTGGGATGAAAGAGCATGAGACAGGATTAACGTACTGCCCTTGCCGCCAAATACATCAAAGAAGGCAGACGGAAGAATAAAACCCGACAAACGGCACGAAAGTCAAAGACTCCTTTCAAGTAGAATGAGTAGAGAAGTTTTTGGTAGAATATAACAAATTTTTAAAATGAATTATTTTTTTAGGAATTACAATTGTGTTAAAATAGGTAATTCCATTATTTATTTAAAAAATATTGATAGGCACCCAAAAACACATTTTTATTAAGCCTTTCCTTTAACATAATCGCATCGCATATCTATAGCAACACTTTCGTGGTGGGTCCTCAGAGAAACCAGTCGAAAAGCCAGTGACAAGCGGGGGCTACCGTTGTTCGTAATTAGGGAGAAGAAAGAAGAGAAGAGAGGGGACTTCTTTGCTCCTGTATATCGATTATTACCTTAACACGTGCTCTTCTGCACTTCTGTGTAATCATTTCGAGCTGCCAATTTCGACCCTTTATGGTCTGTTTTTGTTTTCGTACCGTTCCGTTCCATTTCGTTGCACGCGTTCCGAACCGTAAGTAGGTCTTAATCCTTTTTATCGCTGTGAGTGAGCACTCTTTGGAATTATGAGAAGGGACACGGGAACGGAACTGGACCTGGACTTCAAGTTGAAGTTGAAGTTAAAGTTGGAGTTGAAGGCGCGTAGATCATTTCGCAATGATAAATTAAGCGCTAAGAGTATTTTCATGTTCCTGCAAGACAATCCACTGTCAAGCCACGAGTAGATTGATTATGCCGAGCTTGAGCCGGTACCCCTTCCGGTGCCCGACTCCGACTTCTACTCCGACTACGAGTCGGAGTCGGAGTCCGACTCTGTGTGTCAACGCAATGTCCGCCTGAATAAACAGCGACAATTTGCAATAGGACTGCATTTCAGGGTAAGTTTCACTTCACAAGTTGGCTAAGACCAGTTTATGACACTCTCTCTCTCTCCCTGTCTCTATCTGTGGCTTTTTAGGACCCGGGCTCGAATTCGAGTAGGTAGGCTGAAAGATGATGCCTTGTTTAACATATTTCCAGAAGCCAACAGGTGCCAATGGGCTGTGATCAATCATTGCGAATCGATGTTTAATTAAGAACTCTTGTTAGCATTTGCCTCCCGATGGAGACCCATTCCATAGTTCCCCCCTTTCCAGTTCTCTCCCAACTTCTTCCTTCTGCTATTCCACATG
Source organism: Drosophila repletoides (assembly GCA_018150835.1). NCBI lineage: Eukaryota > Metazoa > Arthropoda > Insecta > Diptera > Drosophilidae > Drosophila > Drosophila repletoides. Next base: position 2,511,291 of record JAECWQ010000202.1, read on the forward strand.
AGCGACGTTGATTGCCAACAAAGGCTTGTTAAATTCTGAATTCTTCCACAAATCCCCACTCACAGGATGGGTCCAGTCTGGCAGAACCCCTTGAGCACCCCTGCCCGTCAATTTCTCGTACAACCACGAGGTTTCATGATGTTTAAATTTGTCCTAATTAGATGACAATGAACGATGAATCAGCGCAAAATGTTCTCTATTCAACATATTTAATTCCGAATTTCCGAATAATAGTACCTATTCATTTCATTTAGTATTTAAAAAAGTCATTCGTTCAAGAACAACTTCTATTAAAGTTATAAAAACTATAAAAATTTTCAGCTGTTTTGTAATGAATTTCGTATTGTAAAAAACTCAAAATCTTGATTGAAAAATAAAATCTAAAATTTTGTATTCTATATTCATAATGATTAATTTCATTGATAAAATAATTTGAAGAGATTAACGAGATTGTCCTGATATTAATATCAGCTTTCGTTTAGGATCGAAATGTATAGGAGGCAAAGGACCAATAGGTAGGATATAGGTAAGAACATTTTATAGGTTGTGTGAATGGGGTGTGAGAATATAATCATTATAAATGTCTTTAGATGCTTCAAAATTCATTATTCATGGTGAAAATCTTATATAAGATTATAGCTTCACGCTGAAGTATCATTCTTTAATAAGTATATCAAATTTTACAGACTTACTAAATCCATTACTTAAGGTACTTTTTTCTAGAAAAAAAAGGAATTTAAATAAAATAATCAATGTTGATTCCAAGTAAAATTGTTCTGTTTATTTGGTTGTTCATATTGTCTAGGTATATCTATATATATATATATACTTATTTTGTTTGTCGGGTTTGTTTTGTAGTATCCATAAAATATACATTTGCACTTATATTTATGTATATATCTACGCACAACAGATGCAACTAGTTGGATACAATAATAATAATAATAATTATAATTACAATAATAATAGTAATAATAATAATAATATATTAATATATAATTCCACTTAGGACTATGACAAATTGGGGCTTGTGTTTATATATAATTTGCTATGCTTTATACAAAATACTTTTATACCGCTAATTAAGTACTGCTAATTTACAACTTTTATTTATATTTATTATTATTATTATTATTATTTATTTTTTTTTTTTTGAGGCGCTGGAACCAAACCAGATATTATTTTTTGTGCAGTGGTCGTGGTTCTGTTGCTTAACTAACTACAAGATAATTTTTTGTTCACTGTATACTCCGAATTTCCTGCCGGTTGAGAATCCCCCTTCAAAATTCAGGGGTTCTTCGGCTCTAAATACTAAAAAAGAAGTTTTCATTGTGATTATATTACAATACGAATACGAACTGACTTAAGAATGGGGTTACTAACTAAAGGATTAAAGGATTCAATATACAAGGCTCAGCGGCTGGAACGGTGTAGGGGCAATCCTAAAGTGCCGTTAGATCATAATCCTGTTTAATGTGCTGCTGCAGATTGCTCATGAGATCGGATTGCTGTTGTTGTTGCTGTTGAAGGTGATGCAGACCCGTATGCATTTGATTGTTGTTGTTGTTGAGGTTGTTGTTGTTGTTGTTATTATTGTTGTTGTTGTTGTTGTGATGCTGCTGCTGCTGAGATCCGGCATAGGCATTGCCATTGGTCAGGTTAGCCGTTTCCGCTGAAACGGCGGGTATATACGGTGGATTTCCCAGAGAGGAGCTGACATCACCTATACTCTCGAGGCTATCGGAGCGTATGCACTAGAAAAGTGGTGATAAAAAGGAGGAAAAGGAAGATTTTCTTAGAGTATCATCTTATAAAAGTGTTAAATCTAGCACCAATGACACTCGCTTATATTAATCCTATGCAAGAGACTTGAGTTCGAAAGGGATTGAGATTTTTAATAGGGCCTAAATAGGTAGAAAGGTATAGGATCTCTAGAGGAATAAAGAAGTTTATCGATTCCAAAATAATCCAAATTGATTTAACAGCTAAAAGCTTGAAATCGGCTTAAAATTGAATTGTTCAGATGGCCTTAATGGCCTTATGGCTTAATAATATGTAGTTTAGTTTAAAGCTCTAATTGATATATCAATTGAATTAATTAATGCTTTCAGCTAATGTCATTGCAGTAGGACTATTTTTTTAATATTAATCGGGAGCTGCGTACAACTTTTTCGAATATTAATCAGTCGCTTAGGCTTAAGTTGCTTAAGTTTTTCAGCTAATGTCATTGGGGTAGGAGTTACTTTAAGTGCCTCACTGTCGACTTTCAGCGCATGCAACTTACCTCATTCATCACCGGTGTTTGTTGTTGTTGTTGTTGCTGCTGCTGCTGCTGCTGCTGCTGTTGTTGCTGTTGTTGCTTCTTGGCACTGGCACCACGTTTCGTGGTCTTCTTGGCTACCGGTGTTGGATTGCCATTGGCATCGACTGTTTTCTTGCGAACATTCTTGGTGTTGGGCAACTTGTTGTCCTTCTTCCACTTCATGCGTCGGTTCTGGAACCAGATCTTGATCTGGCGCTCCGACAGAACCAGCGTGTGGGCAATTTCGATGCGGCGTCTTCGGGTCAGGTAGCGATTGTAATGGAACTCCTTCTCCAATTCAAGTATCTGATGGCGTGTGTAGGCGGTGCGTTGGCGTTTCGGTTCCATGCCCGGCTGATAGGAGCCATTCGCTGCAAAAAAACGGAGCGAAACGAAGAAAATGTACACTCGGAAAAACTACGATATTTAATCGCAATGGCAGATATTTTTACTTATTTTTATGTAAAATGTTGAGCATCAAAATCTTGTATTAGGCTAGAAATTTCGTTGATTAATCTCAAATTATCTGAAAGCGCTAAAAACAGGCTTTAATTCTCAATCAATGACTGATTGTATCATCTGTTTATATTGGCATTTTTTAAATTTTAGACTTTGTTTCAGTTTTATTCACACCTAAAACTATTTGTGGGTTTATTCTCTACTTTTTTTCTGACTGTAGAAAGAAGATTCATAATTAATGATTGGCAATAAAAAATAAAAGGGAGTCTTGAAGGGGGGGGAGGGGGCGTTCAGTCACAACGCGCCACAATTAATACACTTCAAATTGAGTTTCATAATAAGTAGTAGAAGAAGAAGCAGCAGCAGGCTCAATAAATCTCGCCAGATAAGTTGACAACCCCAAAAAGCGCGCCAAAAACTTTTCGACAACACCTTGAACCCAATCCCAAGGAGAAGGATATCCAGTAAAATGAAGTAGAATGAAGAAGCAGCAGCAGCAGCAGCAGGAAATATCGGATAGATGAAAGAGCTGCACTTACACAGCGCCAGTCCGCGGCAGTTTGGACAAGGATAATTAATCAAAATCAAATAACACAACTGCCTGTCTGTTTGCCTATCAGGACTCGGGACTCGGGACTTAGGACTCTACTTGGAAAAAGGACAACAAACAGTGCGCAGTAAGCAGGGGTGTAGTGAGGAACTTTTAAAAGGGGGACCTATTACAACAATTTCCTTTTCTTAAGAGTTAAACCTATTTAATACATTTTTTTTGCCCGTAGAAATATTATTTATATTTCTCCCCCGAAAACACGCCCCTGCGCGTTCGCATTTAGTTTTTTCTTGAATACCGAAATTAAACATTTCCCGCCTGCCCACTGGTCCCCTTCCAAAACCCGGAATCGAAGTTGGAGTTGAACTCGCTGCCGCTGTCGCTGTCGCCGTCGGCGTCGGCATCGACATCGGCAATGCCGTCACAGCCGCTGTATCCTTTTCCTGTTTTCCGTTTTTTATGGGTTACACCTGCTGCCCCAGCGCTGAGAGGTCTGCGGGTCCATCAAATAGTAGTATGGACAGACAGCCCATCAAATTAATATTCGCACCATCAATTTCAATTTTTGGCCAGTTTTTGGGGTTTGGATTCGGGGGCTTTTCGGAGTTGATATTTCTATCGTTGGTTGGCTTTCCTGCTCCCGCTCCATGGACTTGACCAATCATATCCGGACGCACATAAAGTTGTAATTTATAAAAATTTCATTGCACTGTGACAGACAGCTTTCGATTTGATATAAATATTTCAATCCCGGCTGCGTTCTTCATTTCTCCAGACACTACGAGTAGATTAATGATGTTGTTCACTGGTCGCTGACAACCAAAGGGGGCCACATTAAAAGGAAAGGAGAAGGGTGGGGGCAAGAGGTTTTCCCTAGAATTGTGCTTAAATCTTTCAACTCAATTGGCGTACAGATCTTAAAGAGCTGCTGACAAGCTATAGTTACTTTTTAGTTGTAAATATAAAATTCCATAGTTTCCATATAAAATTCCAATTTTTAGTAACTATTTAGGGTTCGTATTAATAAAAATTTATGTTTTTTAACTATGTTTTTGAGCTTTCTCTTACATAGACATAAGTAAAGTCAAGATTGAAAAACTCTCTTAAGAGTTCCTCACAATTTTAAGTTCCTTCCTTTTCCTTTTTATTTTGCATTCAGTGTCCACTGAAAGAAGAACTAAATATTTCCAAATTCTCAAATTTTTTAAACCATTTTTTGCAAAGTGAATTGAAGAATGCAATTCAAAAACTTCCTTTGGAATTTCTTAAAGAATGCCTCTCATTTATACAATTTGACGGGGCTTCTTCTCAGCCTTAAGAAATTGCACACAAATTCTTCATTTGGTTATTGATTCAAAAGTTATAAAAAAAAAACGAAATGAAATAAAAAACATATAAAGTAAACAATATCAATTACAAAACCCCAAAGGAACAAGAAACACGGGTGAAGGGCAAGGAACGGAGAACAATGAAAATGAAACCATTGACCGTATCAGCTGCTGCTGCGTCGGCGTCGGCGTTGGCGTTGGCGTTGGCAGCATGCTGCGTTAATTCGTTTTTAATAAGTGCGTATCATTTCATTTCAACATTTCAACGAAAATTCAGACAGGGAGAAGGGGGAGCGGGGGGCCTTATATCCATGTCCAGGAAGCGAGGCCTTCGGTTCCAAGTCCAATTCCAAGAGTCGAAAGTCTCGCCGGGTTCCAAAGTGCAGCGTCATCTTGCGGAGCGCGAAGCCCGTAGCCTGAAGCCAAAGAGTGCCAATTGCAATTGCTTTTCAGCCAATTTATGAAAATGCCGAATCATACAAGGCCAAGGAAATCAAGATTGCACAAACAACAACAAGAGGCACAGGCACAGGCGTACAGATGGCAGAGGGAGCAAGGGAGAAATACAATGTTGCAGGAACATAGCGTGAAACTGCTAAAGAGCGAACTGCAAGTTTTTCTTCGTATACCCTTAAAGAGGGTACTCTAATTTAATCAGAAAATACGTAACGCTTTGTCCCCATAAAATATAGAATTTTAGTTCTACGCGAAGATCGGTAGACTCGTCAATTTTAGCCTTATTAATGGGGCAGATTTTCAAAGTAGAAAATCCTCTTAGCTACTCAAATTCTGTGTATTTCTGAGAAGAGCACCTTTCAAATATTTGGTTTTCAACAAAAATTTAATAAAATTTGTAGAGATGGTAATTTTATCAATAACTTTCGATAAAGTGTTCCTAATTGAACCTCTTTTACATACAGAATATTTAAGAATTATATTCATGAATAATTTGTAGAGTATTTAAGTCTTCAGCTAGCCGTGCGTATGTATTTTTCTTTTAGGAAAATTGGCGTTCTCTGGGGAATTGGCGGCATTTCTAAAACATATTAGTGCGTAGGACAATGCTGCCTCCGCTCTCGTCTCTCTCTCTCTCTCTCTCTCTCTCTCTCTCTCTCTCTCTGTCTCTACATTTCTATCTACCTCTCCTTCTCTTGGCTGCTTCTTTGAGTATGGGTATAATTGGCCCTGCCTTCATGCACGGCTGTCGGCATGTTTGTCCCATCGTATGATTTATCATGCATTTGTGACTCTACAGTTTCATTCAGTTTCATTCCGAATAAAACAAAAAAAAAAAAAAACAAACTATGTCAGACGTTACTTAATAAACATAATCTTTTGTCTCGCAGCCAGCTTCAATTGTAGGTTAACCTTATTTCAATGCCAGCCCAGAAAACGATATCTCTTTAATCCGTACAACAAAAAAAACTTATCGGCGGGGCCTTCTTAAGGTGCGGTCCTCTCGGGCAACTTCCGGGCTTTAAATTGTACAATTTTCGATTTTTTTTTTTTCGATTTTCATTCACATTTGCAATCTCTCTGCCTGGTGGTACTGTAGGCTGGGGAACTGTGCTCTCAATGAGCCACTTGATTAATTGATGCGATAGTGCGAGAGTGTGTAAATATTTTGGAAACGAGCCCAGGGCACGACCTGCGATCGAGAAATTTGACTCGTGCCAAGCTGAAAATATTTTACGTCTGTCAACTTTGATTTACCTGCTCATTCATCAAAAACGCAAGCCCAAACTTGTTCCCAAGAAAAAAAAACATTCTCTATGAAGCTGGCGCTTTCAGTTACACTAGACAACAAATATTTTCTACATTTTAGAAAGAAGTAGGAGAGAGGAAGGGAAGAATATTTACTTTATTTATTTCTTTAACTTTTAACTGTTTGATTGTTAGATTTATTACCTTTTTAACTCGAGAAGTTCCCTTTTAAATCTTCTGAAAAAGGCATCTGCTTATTTTGTAGTCTAGTGTTATTAAAAACAAGCTTACGAAAATGTGCATTCAACATTAAATTAAACAAATGACAACAAATAAATATTTGTTGGGTATGCAAACAACTCAAAACTTACAAGTCTCTCAGCCCTAATGAAGCCGAGTGCAAGGCAAGAAATTGCGCATACGCCGCTTAAGCCAGAGACAGCTGGGCTTTAGCTAAGTTCTAGGTTAAATTCTGTTTCAGGTTTTATATTTTAAAGTTAGTATTAATGTGGTATATATACACATATATATTTTTTGTGTGTGCTTCACTTCATGAGCTCATGGAAGGAGAGAAAAAAATAAAATAAAAAGGCAAGTCAACATCAACATCAGCATTTCAACAACAGCGGGAGCTGCATCAGCAGCTTGTCAAGTGACTTGCAATTTATGTGGCAGGCAAATAAAAATAAACATGAGCTCATACATAGAGCCCCTAGCATGCGTAGCACAAATCTCATGTACTTAGAAACAATTGTAAGTCTCCATATACATATATATATATATATATATATATCTTTATATTACGCTTTTACAGCGACAAAGTGAAGCACCCGCAGCAATTTGGACTTGTAGCTCTACTCGCATTTATTTTATTTCCCAAGTGCAACACTCAAAAGATAATCTACAAAAATATACTATATTAATTTCGAGTTAAATAAAAATAAGCAAATTTTTATTAAACGTTTCGTTTTGTTTTGGGAGCTGCCAAAAAAATTGTCTGAGCTGGCATCGAACATTGATTGATGTCACCTCAAAATACAAGCGAAATCATTAATAAAATTTCTAATAAATCAGCGTATTTTTTGCAAGTTTTTCGATAAACACAAAAAAAAGTAACAAACTTTATAGTTAAACGATTACTTTGGCTTTTAAACTTGGCAGTTATTATTATTAATTTAATAAAAATATCCATTTTGAACCGATTTAGCTAGCAATTGATAATGTCTACAAAGTTCATGTTTTCTTTATTATGTTTAGCCTCATTTTCTTATATCTTTAACTCTTTTTAATTTAAATATTTCATCTGGAAATATTGGTTCGGTTAATTTTTTCTTGGTTCGTCCAATCTATTTAAACATTCCCTTTAGAAAAGTAGCTTGTTTGAACCAGTTTGCTTTGCAGTCTTGGCCTGGAATTCTATCTAAAATCTTCAAATTTAAAAAGGGTTTCAGAATTGAAGACTTAACTCTTAGGTTATTAAATATGAAGTTTATATAAAGTTAAATAGATGATTCAATAGATTTTCTTATTTTGGTTCGATTGTATTTTTTAGAAGAATTGAAAGAAGTAAAGTAGGACTGTAGACTAGAATAGAATTGAAGCATTTATATTTAGTTTCTTTGAATGAGCTCATTCAACGATTCACATAAGAAAACTTAAAGATATATATATAGAACCATACCAAGCCTTCTTTTTGTACTCTATTGTATTAGTTACTTATATACTTTATGCTGTGAGCCATAACAATAACAGCCAAATTTTCACTTTCCATTGGGGAACCTAATGATCAAAAAGAATACTGAAAACTGAAACTGAGTCTAGACACTTGTTCCAAAGCTGCCATTTTAGGAAACTTTGTTATGAGCTTTGTATAAGTTGCAAGAGTTATGAACAAAAAATAGCTAAATAAATAAATAAAAATAGAAGCTAAAAAAACAACAACAAACAGCATCAAGTTAAGAAGCTCACGACTTTAAAGACAGAGTCTCGAACAAAAGAGGCGACCTTGAAGATTCGTTTCGTTGGAAATGAAAGAAAAAAAAAAAAGAAGCCAAATACAAAAACCTCTCGAAATTGTGTTCGTATAAACGAAAACGAATGGAATTACTCGTTTATTCTTGGGCCAATAAAAGCGTCGCTAATTAATGCCAATTTTGAATAATTCGCACAAGTTGTCCGAGCTCTGCCACAACTTTATTGGCTCAAATTGCTATAAACAGAAGTTTATAAGTGAAGCGGCGGCACTCGGCAGAGTTCTGTGATATATACGACGAGTATGAATACTCTACACTAACAATTCTTGGCTCCATTCACATTTTTCTGATTTCTGTTTTTCCATTGGAGCGCTAATTAGGCTTTGTTTGGCCGCAGTTAGTTGTACACTTGGAAAAATAAATTTTAACTTGAAACGATACATTTTGTTGTAGTAATATTTTAAGATTTATAACCCTTAAGATCATTACCAAAAATAGTTAAAAATTATATCTGATTATACTTAAAATAATTTCGCAAATTCTTTACAAAAGAAAAGATTTTCCCGCTTAAATGGATTTTGGTTTGGAATGGATTTTCAATATTTTTCACAATGAAAAAAATAAGACTGCTTTTCGTGAGCCATCTAATCTTTTCGTTGATTTTTTTTATATTTTTGAGGTAGCAAAAAAATATTATATTGGTTTTTTTCTCTCTGTGTACACGAGCAGAGATCCAGTTGGCGGCGGAGCAGTCTCTCAGCTGTTCGTGCCTCATCTGTCATAAAAGGCGAACTTCTTAATTTTTACTGCGTCATTTTCATCATTGTCATGCAATGCCCTGGGCCTGGAAGGGGCCTCTGCTGGGGTCTCTGCGCAAAAAGGCAATAGGAGCTGTGTGCTGAGTTAACCTGAGTTCGGTTTTACAGCATCTGTAGGTCTCGGTCTGGGTCTGGGTCTGAGGCTTGCACTTTTTTTTTTTTTTTTTTTTTGGTTTTGTTGAGATGAGGTTTTTCGCAAGTCATTGGGTAACTGTGCCTGGCCTCTGTGCCACATTGGAAACTTTAATCGTGGACTTGCCATTGAAATTCAGTTACAAGGCTGGCCACGTTTTCAGTGTGAATACTCACATACTCATATATGAGTCTCACTATAAATACGAATACCAACACAAATATGGGTGAGTGTATAAACATGTGCAGTTTGATTTTTATTGAATGTTATTCAAAACGTGATCATCTGCATAGCAGTGCGAATAGCTTGAGTTTTGAAGCTCTCGTGCATGAAATCAATATTCATGTAGTTATGAGTGTTTTTATGAATCTCAGGGAGTATTCATTTGGCCGCCACAATATGAAAGCCTTTAGTTAGTTTAGTAATTTTACAGAGGTCTTAGATGATTTTCTTTTTAATTCTAATAAAGCAGTTTCCAATATTTTAACCCCATTTTTATAAAAGAAAAAAAAAAGATTTCTATACTAGCCACTTTCAAAATTTAACAGCATTTTCATTGGTATATAAACAACAATTGAGCCATAATAAACAAAGTAATATCCCACGTCTAAAAGTAACTTTATTTGCAGGCAATGCTGTAAATACCCATTCAACGTATTAAAAAAAAAACATATTCATATGCTTAATAACTGCAATTAAAGAATTAAAAAATATTCATAAAAATTCTCTTTTGAATATTTTTTTTAAATGAGAATTGAACTATAATTTAATGTGATTATTGTCGTCACTTAAGAGAAGACTTGTCAACACACTCGAGAAGGCTATTAAATTATTTGTACGACTGCCAAATAGTTGCCTAAATACTCACACTTTAGCAAATTATAGAGCTCTGTTTTGATATTATTGTTGTTGTTGTTGTTGTTGTTGTTGTTGTGGCCTGAAGGCGAATTATACAAATTGGATGAGAGAGACCACACGCCACCTGATACGCCAGCCACCAACTCCAATTCGAGTATTACTTTTCGGTTCTAAAACCGTGTGTAAGTCATTTGTTAAAGAGCTGAGAACAACTGCGACGGCAATGGGAACGGTTCGGGAACCGGGTCTTCAAACTGGGGAACATCAGGGAACTGGGAACTGGGAACTGGCTACATTCCGTACATAAAAACACAGAGAGAAAGAGATGATGCACTGGCGATAATCAAGTTTCGTCTTGTTTTCGTAGTCGTGCGCTCTCATGATAAATGTCACAACATTAACATCAAATGACACGGACCATCCGTCACTCAGTCGGGAGTTCGAATACGACTGAGTGTATGCCCCTGAGCGATCTGTCTGTCCGTCTGTCCGTCTGTCCTGCTGTACGTTTGTCTCTCTGACGAACTACTTCGATTTGATGCTCATCAGCATAGAGCTAATCCCCCGTGTCATACCAACAGATTGTGTCTCTGGAGAGTGCGACTGAAGACGCGTGTGACTGAAGACGCGTGCGACTTGAAGACATTAATGATAGACTCGTAATTACCCATTAAGGTCAAGGTTATATTTAATTGGAGTGCATTTAATTCAACTGCATAGTCGCCTCAGCTAAGCTAGTTGCTTATGTTAATTAAATAACCATTTATTGGCGGCCCAGAGGCGTAGAAGCGGGAGGGGTTTAGAGAGCTAATCAATTCTTATCTATTCTTATCATAATAACTGTTTCGTTATCATAAATTTTGATATTCAGAAGAAGGTATTGCAGGTACTGCAGGTATTAAAATTTTAGCAAATTTCTAATGCCGTATAAAGTATATATATTCCTGATCAAGACGAGATTACTCCTTAGAGCCAAGTCTGCCTGTCTGTCTGCTTATATGTAAGATAAGATTCTTGACAAGATAGTTAAATGAACTGACAATTTCTATTATAAAATATGCCTAGAAATATAAAGTCTACTAACAGATCCCCATTCAGTAAAATGCCAGCTCTCAACACTGTATCAGGTGTCGTTGTATGTGACTAGAATAAAATTAAAACCGCTTAAAATAATACCTTACGCCTCTGTACCAGTTAGTTCGGAACTAGAGCAGAATTCATAGAGTCCCAGTGTTATGCGCTACCCAACCAGCTCTCAACCTGTCGTCCCATCGTCAGCTGTCCATTGCCCTAGGGTCTGAACCAATTTCAGACCATATGCGGTAGCTAATTTTGGAGTTGGAATTAAAACAATAAGCGCTGACAAACGTCGCTTTTGATAGTCGATTTCGAACTCAACACATGGCTCAATGAATTTTGGTACTTTTTGGGCGCATTAATGAACCGTCGCGACAATTAATGGTAATTATCTCAGCGACCTGACAATCACATACATATTCAGAGACCCATGGAATACTTGTACTACTCGTAAATATATATATATGTACATATGTATCTATGTAGAAGCCACCTGGGTATTGGCAGCCAAGTTCATTCGCTCATCGAGTCGCTTTTATACTCATGAGTGTAGTGTGTAGTGTGTAGTGAATGGAAACCTGTTTCCGCAGCCCACATTCAAACGAAGTGTGTGGTGTGAAATATAAAATAATATGGGAAATACAACTCGGAATATTTTAAAGTCGACTTTGGTTAGGAAAAATGCGGTGGGTTTTTAGAGAAAAAAATTTGCCTAGAAGAGCTATTTAAATTATAGAGACTGATCTATGTACTATATTTTAATAAAAATGGGAAAACTCCAAAATTTTCTTTTTTTTCTTTCAAAAGAAATTTCAATACGAATTTATGATCCATATTTGTAAAATTGACAGTACATTCAGTCATAACCTAAAATAACCTCAAATTTATATCATGTAATCTAAAAGCTCCAAAGTCGATTGAAGCTTATCATAAGTATTTGAAACCATTTGAGTATTCTCTAGACCTGGTTCTGGCACTCAGTCGGGTCTTAGGCTATTTTAACGCTTAAGAAGTGAGATAATTCAAATGATTTGTTTTTCATTCGAATAAAGATTATGAGAGAAATTGAACTATTCGAAAATTTGATTATTACACGAACTACAATGAGTAGAACAAGATATTCCAGTTCGGCTTAAAAGGCAATCATAGAAAAAACCTTAGCTTTTTAAATACATTCATTTCATTATTTTTAAATCAATCAAATCTTTATTTTTGAATAGGTTTAATTGTACTAATTATGTCAAAAAAAGAGACTATTTTTAAGCAGTCAAAATATATATTTTAAGTGCGAGTAACTGAATTGTTGTCTTTAAGGAGGGACTGACAAGCAAATCCACTTAAAGCGCACTCCAAGTGTTGAAAGAGCACTGTGGAGGCATTATTATCATTACAGTCGAGTGGCAGTTGCATAAAGATACACACATATAAATATATACCTATATATATATATGGAAATACTGTAAATAGTCATATGTATTGTATAAGTATGTAATACTTCTTGTATGAATATGTCACTCGCCATATACAAAAATTGTATGCCCTCAGCAGAAGGCGCGCCATTCTTGATTTTGATTAATGAGCAGAGTATTTTTTTTTGTTTCTTTTCGGGTAGTGTATTTTGGTATAGAAGTATTTCTTCTTCTTTATGTTTGCCAAAATTCGAGCATTACAAAGTCTGTCAGTGGATCATGTGGGTGTTGGCAGCCCCAAGTAATTTAATTAGCATATCCCGAAAAATTGGGGCAGTGTTTATATAGGTTTTTCGTAGGAATTTCTGAATTTCTGCACTTACCAACGCCCGCTACATGAATCTTCTTCATCCAAGGGTATATAATGCGTTCCCCGTCGGTTGTCTCTGCCATCAGATCATCATCACTGTCTGAATCCCCGAGATCATCATCGTTGTCGTTGGACGCCAACTCGTCTGGCGATCTATCGAGCATAAGTCGATCCTCCTCAGACATATCCTACATATATATATATAGAAGATTTATTAGTTTTTCTTTTGCTTATTAAATGTGTGTGGTTTATCTGAGGTTTTTACATTTTCTGATCCCATATCATCACAGTGTAGAACTTCTTGCAGTTGCTGACCGGTCGGCGCGGCTTCTTCGAGGCGCTTTTCCAATTTTAAACCTACAGCAAAATATTTATAATTATTATACTATCGATATAGATTTATTAATTAAAAAAATAATCTATATACAAAGAATAAAATCTACTACGGGCACATATTATTCATAAAAATATATAATTATTATTTTGAATTAAACGTTAACGGGGAATAACTTCTAGATACCTTTAGCAGTTGCGATATAGACATTGGTTTTCAATTTCAATACTTCTGCCAGGAAATCGAATCAATTTTCTTTATAAAATAGAGATCTATATTAGCTTTTTTCTAAATTAAATTAGATTAACTAACTTGAACTTTCTATAAGTTCATCGCTGAAGATAAAGATATAGAAACATTATGTTTTTTGAAGATAAGGATATAGAAACATTATATTTTCTTTGTATAATTTCATATTATTTATTTAGCTTTATTATAGGTTCCATTCTTGCCACACATAAGAAAAAGATATAAAATGATTTTTTAGTTCCTGATCCTATTCTGATTCAAATTAATAGCAGTATACAAATGAATGATATAAAATTCAAAATTAACTACAATATCTTTAAACTTTCTAAAATTTTTTTTTTTAGTTTCAACATTATTTTTCAATTTGTATATCAACAGTTTGCTGTCGCAATTTCAATATAAACTATTTACATTATGTTCTATGTAATATTCTTTCATCTAAATTATTAAATTAACGAAATTAGTAATGAATTTCGAAGAAGACGCAATAACTAAGCAAAAAATGAACTTGTAATCCTAGAATTTTTTTGTTAAGATTTTTGAAGGCAATAGGGATAATAATAGAGTCGAACAATTTCTACCAATTCGACTATAGGTTTTCATATAGCTGTATTCCAAAATGAATTAATTAATAATAGTTTCGATTAATATCTGTACACGATAGTATTCGCTGAGTATCGGTTTAAAAAGTAACTCATTCTAGAACTAATAAGTCGAGCTAAAAACTATACTACTAGATGTTTGTCGGTTAGGGAGAATTCTGAATGTGCTAGTTTTACCGATGATTTTGCTTACTATCGGATATATAATCCCTGTGACTTACCCAATTCTTGGAGACCCAGTGAGGTGTTTGTTGGTGGTTCCGTTGAGGAACATTGCAGTGGCAGGTCCATCAGTTGTGAGGAGAGTGGCGAGTGGTTCTGGGAGTGGGTGCTGCCCACGCTGCCACCATTGGTGCCAGTAGTGGTGCCATAGTAACCGCCATAATATCCATTGGACGCATTGGCGGTGCTATTGTTAACAGGCAGATTTACCGACGGCGGTGGTGCACCGTAGCCCGACTCTGAGTGCACCACACCGGCGGATATATATTCGGGGGCGTGATGCACTGCTGCAGCAGCTGCAGCCGCCGCATGATGGCCATAATAGCCGAGACTCTGATGCGGATGATGCGTTGGATGCGGTGGATGATGCGTGGGCGGTGTGGTGGCATAATTTGTGCTATAGCCACCATTCTGATGATGATGGTGCCCCGAAAGTGCACTATTGCTATGGTGGTGCGTGTGGTGGGGCAGTGAATTGTTATGGTGGTGCGCAGCGGCAGCCATATAATCATTGACCATTTCCGCCGGATGCGTGGCATGCGGATGTCCACCAGACATACCAACGGGGTTGCCACCAACACCACCGCCAACTCCAGCACCACCCATATGACCCGTCGAGGCGGTCATAGAATAATGTCCATTATAATGATGATAATCATCGGCAACGGGCGGAAACTTTGGATCCAGAGCATTACCCATAGACATGGGACTCTGGACATGATGTGGTGCATGTGGATAACCCATGAGGAATGAGCTCATTGTGGTTGCAGTATTTTTGTTAAGTGATTTTTTTTAGTTAAACTTTTGCTAGGCTCTTCTCACAGTGCTGCACATGCTCATATTTTTTTTCTATATATTTTTTCTGTATGAATACTTTGAGTATTCACTTATTGGCACTCACTTTTTGCACTCACTTAATGATCACTTTTTATTTTTGTTGTGTAGCATTATTGAAACAGCGCGTAAAATCGCGCAACCGTCGCGTTGTAAATATTCGAAAAATTTTTGAACAAAAATACTGTCAAATGCGATGTTCAGAAAACATTCAAAAAATGATTCACGAATGCGATTGCGAACCGTTCAATTCGAGCCGTTCTTTTGTTATGAATATGAACGAACGCTCAGAGCGCAAGCGAACCTGTTTTTACTGTCTTCTTTCTGTTTTCCTCTTTCGCAGTTGCGCTCTCCCTCTCTCTCTCTCTGTCTCTGTATATCTCTGTCTGTCTGTCTCTTCCTTTTGTTGCTCTCTCTTCGTGCAATTCGCCATTGCCCATTGACAGCCAGCGATGACGTCGACAGTTGAGTTTTTCGAAACTCGATTTACGGGTTTTTGTTTTTGCCTTCTGCTCTTCCCTTTTGTTGTTGTAAAGCAAACAACAACAACAACAACACGGCTGAAAGGACAGCCCACACGCAATGGCTGCACGCCATTTTCAACCACCAAGCAGTCCATTAGTTAGCAGAGTGCGGCATGATATTGTGCAAGCAAGATGGCAATACATTTAGTCACACCCCTTCGTTGTAGGCTACATTCAAGGCTACAGTCGAGGCTAAACAAATGTGTATGCCCGTTGAATGTTTAAAAACTGCGCAACAGTTTTATAAATACATATTTAAATTATGTCCTCATAAAAATCTATAAAAAAAAATTTCTTCCAATAAACTTCGATTAAATTATACAATTATTTCGGGCAATAAGAAAATTTGACCACCAAAATTTGAGGTAAAATAATAATTAAATTAGATTCTTTGCTTATCTGAGCTTCAGTTTGAAATAATTCTTTTTTATTAATCGAACTGTTCCATTATTTTTTATAAACTGAAACACCTGCTGCTCAAAAATCTAAAGAATGTTTTTATTTATTTAATGCTTAAAATAAATATAATATTTGGAGAGTAGATTTTGGGTTTTATTATTGTTTTTATTAATGAATTTATTATAAGAAAATTAGAAAAAAAAGCAAAAGATTTCTATTGAAGACATTCCACATTTTATGGAGCGTACTGTAATACCCATTTCAACGGAGTTGACTGTAGGCAAAACAAAGTCTCAGCGAGTGTGTGTGCGTGTGTATGTGCATGTGAGTATGAGTAAGTGTGCGTATGAGTGTTGCTTTGCGGTCTTCTTCGGTTATGGCGCACGCTCAAAAAATTGAAAGAAAGAAGAAAAGAGAAGAGAAAAAAAACTTCCCTGGTTGCCGTCTCACGAGGTGCGTGGCCAACAAGCACCGCCCACTTTTCACTCAGCCTTTCAACGAGTGAATACGAAGTGAATAATTCACAGAGACCATTTATTTTCCAGAACACTTATAAACGGATGCAACCAGAAGAGACTGTTGTCTCTGGCAGTCTACACAGTCCATATCGATCTTTGAACAGACTGAAAGACGAGAGACTGTGAGGTGTTGATATTAGTATTGTTCGTTATATAAGCTACCGAGTTTAGAATACACTCAGAAAAAAGTTTTATAATTTGATATAATGTTAATCTTAGGGTTTTTCATTTCTATTGATTCCAGCTCGCGCTCGTTCTGAGTACACTCAGAAGAAAGTTGTACAATTTCAAGCTCTCTTAATAAAATAATGAATGCTGGATTTGAATAAAAAATCTTGAATAAAGAAGTAACTAAGGTTAATTACAGATTTAAGATACACTCAGAAAACAAAATTCATCTGAGTATATTTTTTTTACTACTCGGATTAAGCAAAGTTGCAAGAAGATTTAAAAAGCTCCAAGATCATTTTAAGTAAGCCAAATAGCTTGAAGAAACAATTCTTATTTGTATCAATCAATCTCTCAATCAATAAATCCTGGACAAATTTCAAGATTCGAGTACTGGAAATATTATTGTTAGTCTCTGTTGTACCTAAAATTAAGCTAAACATTTTTATTTGAAGAACAGCTCTGACAATACTTTCACTTCAGTTGAGTAAAGGATTCTCTGTGAGTTTTCTGGATTTTCAGTTCCCAACTTCCCTATAAATTCTGTCAGTGTATATCTTTGTATATATCTCGGCTGACTTGCAATAATTTCGCTGTTGCCATTGAATGTTGAATGAATATCACCGCACTTGGCGCAATGTTTCAGTTTTATTATGGTATTTTTTTTTTTTTTAATGTTTATTGGAGGGGAACGGAGAGGCTACATATTTATGTTGTTATTGTGTTATTATCATTACTACCGTGATTTTGATTGTGGCTGAAAATGTTTGATGAAATGATGAGGATGACATGGCAAATATTCAAATGAGTCAGGCACACACATGGAAAATCGATAGAATGATTGTTGTATAATGCTGAATGCTGAATGCTGCCTGCTGCCTGCTGCCTGCTTGCAACATAAAGCATAATAAAGAAGGTCGCAACATTAAACGCTTTAATATTTTCATACCAAAATATTTAGACTCTACTCTCACATGAAATTCTCCTTTCAAATTTCATGTATGCGTCACGCTTTGTGGACTACTCGTATTTGGCTGAGACGAGACTGTCTAATTGCCGAATAATTGAACCCACTCCAAAAGAACCCACACGTGCTCCATAGTAGTATATACCGTTGAGTGGGTGGGCGGGAAGGGAACGGTAAGGGAAGGGAAGTTACTAATTAACCGACTTCCAACTGATTCGATTTTGATGGGGACTATCAAAAGTTCATTAAGACCATCAAGTGTATAAAACTTAAATTTATTATCGGTCAACTGTTTGCAGTTAACTTATTTGACTTGTTAATGGAATATACAAATGAATAATGTCATTAAATTTGGGCCAGATTTAGCATAGGCGTATTTATAGTCAAATAGAGTCGAACTTTTTTTTATAAATTATTTTTTATTTATTTTCTTTTATTTATTTATTTTTTTTTAATTCCTTTTTATTCATTTTTTGGCTATGTAGAAAATACAGCTAAATATAGAGACAGATTAGAAGCAAGAAATCTGTTAAGAGTCCATAAAATATCTACACAATTTAATTAATTTGCATAAACCAAAATAAAATATTTAGATAATAGTTAAATTAAATTAAAATTACATATTCTTCAATCAAATTTAAGCCAAAGAGAAAACCAATTTAAAGTGCTTTTTAGTTCAGAATTTCAAGTAACGAAGTTTCACGGAGTTAAGAGATTTGATAGTTGTTTTTACCAGAAAGAAGACGCTACAGTTGGAGCTGGTGAAAGCCGGGCGGTTGGGTGGTTTAGTGGGAGAGAGAGCTTTGTGACGTCTGAGATGAGCCAATGCAGGGTAGATGTGTAGTGTGTGGAGTGCAGGGTGCAGGGAGTAGGGTGTAGGGTAGAATGGACTTGTGGCTGCTTTTGGCTGCTGTTTGTGCAGCACATTTTGAGTTGAAAATCCCAATTCAGAGCCAGCAATCAGTTGCGACTGTCAGGCGGCAAAGGAAGTTCACTTGCTGCACACAAGGCAAATGTGATTAATGGTTCTATATTCGAAGCACATTATGTGTGCCCTGTCTTGTGTTTAAACGAGTATTCGTATTCGTTTTCGTATTCGTTTTTCGTACTCGCTTTGTTCTCTCTCTCTCCTTTCATTTTAAGCTACCCATCAAATAGATTTTTTATATAAAATAAACGAAACATGAGAACTCTCGCACATAGATAGTTTTTTTTTTTTTTTTCCTTCTAACTTATGCAGATGGGTGTTACCCATAAATATCTAATTACCCGTCTTTAATTTTGACTTTGAAATTTTTTCTCTCTATTAAATTCTAAAATTATTAATCAACATTTAAGTCTGTTATTAGCTTTTAGCTAATATCAGACATGGAAAGTGATTTGATTTATTATCAAACTATTAATAGATAAAAGTATTTAAAAAAATCTATAAAAAAAAGTGCGTTACGTAAGGAAAGTGTTTTGATTTATCATTAGTCTAGGGCTATTACGAAGCTATTAATATATACCTAAAATTTGCTGTATAAAACTATTAAAATATAATTAAATAACTTACTTTTATGATATGAGCAAAAGCCGCAAATCTTCTAGATTGATTTAGATATAAATAATTTGCAAGGAAATATAGAATTCTATTATGATATTTCCATAAATTTTTTATAAATATTTTCATATTGTTGCATTCATTCATTACATTTCAATTTATAGGCGAATAACTAAATATATCCATCAATACTTTTGTGTGGCCAAATCGGTATAACCTTAATTGGCTAGCCATAAAAGCCATTAAAAAATAGCTAATATTTAATAGCTAGAATAGTCTCTAAAACCTTGCTTATAACATGAAAAACAATCAACTTTTGATTTTGAAATTTACATAAAAACATTCTCAATTGATTATTAATCCTGTAAGTGATAAAAATCGTTTATCGACCACCCTAAAAGTGGATTCTGTGGAATCTATTTAGTATGGAAATTGTGCTAACGACATGTTGACAAGTGAGATTGAGCATAGCGACAAGTGTGGGAATGGAATGCTGATTAGAGCCAAATTTAAAGGCAGAATTTGGCAAGGAGATACTCGTAGCTAGGAGGATAATGAAGGAGGTCGCGAGATTGATTGAGTGATTAATGATTGACTGACTGCACAGTTGCGTCAATCACGAGCAAAGCTAAAGTATTTTGACTTTTATTTCGGGATTTTTCGTGGGGGAAAGTCCTCGTTGAGACACAGTTAAATATATGTATATGTATCTCTTATAGCCAAGATATTTAACTAAAGAGGAGCAATTAAATGTGGTTCATTTTGGGTTGCCAATGGGAGAAATACTCGTATTTTGACCATTTATCAACGGCCTCAACTGTTAGCTGTCATATTATGCCCAATCCAAAGTCCGAACTACTCGAATAAGTCCAGTTTTTTTTTCTTTAAACGAATTTTTAAAAAATTTTATACTGCGGCTCTTTAAAATAATTACAACGAATGACTTAAATGAGCCGCAGTCCAACGCTCGAGGGGGGATTGAGTTTTGGACTGGGAATGGGACACGGCACAGGTACCCATTATTATCCATGACAGATTATCTCTGATTGATTTCATTTTACCCCTGCACACACGCACACACACACACACACACGCACACCATAATGAAGGCTAAGGCTGCACAACAGCTCGAGGCAAAAAAATACAAAAAAATAAAAAAAAAAATACTTCAATCTTAACTTTAACTTTAACTTCAACTTCGCCTTTTGCCGCCAATTGGTTAAATGTTTTGAAAGATGGCCACGTAATTGCCTCACATTAGCCGAAATTTAAAGAAAACTGTTAAAATTATGTTTAATGATGGGCCACAGTTTATCTTTTCCTTCGACCGAGCGAAGAACTACACAAGTTTCACATGAATTTTCAAAATTAAATTTAAAGAAATTTCATAAGTATATTACACATCAAAATTTTAGATATTAAATTATTAGTTTCACATGAATTTAATAGAAAAATTGTAGATTTTAAATAAGATTATTACCCATGAATTTTAAAAGGCTAAAACCAATATACTATATCCATTTGTTCCTATGACAGCTAAATGATATAGTAACCTGATCTTCAGATATTTAATATGCATTTAGAAACACACAAATTGTTAGTTTTAACCAAGATATCTTTAGAAAGAAATATTCTCTGAGCTTTTGGACCGATTAACATGATATAGTTGTCCGATCCGGCCGACTCCAACATAAAAGCTGCCTGCTTCAAAATAAGGTTCGATGGAAAGTTTGATTCACCTAAGTTAAAGACTGATAGACTAATGTCCATAGACCCAGACAAACGGGTAGACAGATAGACGGACATGGCTATATCGACTCGTATCGTCGTCCTGGTATTTCCCTTAAGTCTTAAGGGCTCTCTCTAAATTTCATTTCTGTAAAGAAAATATAGATTTCTTCAGCATTTTTATATATACCAAAAAGAGATTTAAATTGGGCAACTGTAATGGAACTTAAAACGGTTATTTAAACGCAGCATGCAACTTATAGAGCTGCCGTTTTGCGGCTACAAAACTTTCTATAAAAATTTTCACACCAATAGTTCGATGGCTGGAAGACCCCCATCAGTTCCTGAAGCTGCGCTTTAAGAAAATTTCGATAGCCTCACGCCTCTCTTGGTGCGCTTATCCATCAAAGAAAGTTAAGCCAAAGGTATTTAAGCTAACCCTTTAATTTAGAGAAACTTTTGAAGACCGCCGATGCCGCAGTCGCCGTCGCCGTCGCCGTCGCAGTCGTAGTTGCCGCGGCCCAAAGCTCTCTGCTCAAATTTCCAATTACGTCTATGTCAATCATAATTAGTAACAACGTCGATTTTTCATTGAAGGGCCTCTAAAAAGAAACAAAAATTGTACCTAAACGCAACATAAACGACAACAACAACTAAACTAAAAGCAAAAACAATACAGGGAATCGTAGTGCCCAGAGAACCAACTTTCTCACACATGTGCGTGGCTCGGGAGCTCCACTCTGGTTGGGTATCCAAATAAAAAACAGAGAAACAACAAGTTTTCTTCTATCCAGTTTTACTGCACAACAACAAGAAACAAGTTACAGTCGAAGCTGAGATACCCTTTACAGAAGTCATTTATATGATTTTTTCCAAACGTAGAGTAGATCGTATTTCTGATGAGATAAAGACTTTTGATAGGATTAAAGGTACTGAAAAAATTAGGTTTATAGCTTCCTGTTATGACATCTAGTTTTATGATATTAACATATTTATACCAAAGCCTTCTTCAGCTTCATGAATTAGAATAACTTTTAAAGCTCGATTCCCCCTACTTAAATTATATAATATTGCACCTCATATTCCCCATTTATTGACTACCAATTTCAAAGGAATCAGAACGTTACATGTAAAATAAGCTGTTCATAATACCCTCAACCAATACTAGGGTATACTCTGTAGTCTTGTAACGAGCCACTGTCGAAGCCAAAGCTACAGCCAACCCAGAGTCAGATGCTAAAGGTGCTAAAGGAAAAAACGAAGGAAAAACATGGAGGAGAATGGAGGAGAATGAAGGAGAATGGTGGAGAATGAGAGAGGAGGAGGAGCAAAGTATGGCCAAAAGCGACGGACAGTTTGTTGTAACATGTAATTTGGGATGGCATCGGATGCGCTGCTGCTGCGGCGACCCGGTTCCCGTCCCGTTCTCTCAGCAATCCTCCCTCCGAAACTGTGAAACCCTCCGCTTCTCTACGAGCATCATCGGAGCACCCATGTAGCTTGCTGGCGGTCTGTTATGAATGTGACTAATTAAATTTAAAGATATCCAAGAGATTATCAATCTTTGAAGCGCATCGCCAGCAGAGAGAGAAAGACTGAGTATTGAGTATACGAGCATATGAGTTGAGGGCGGCGGAGAGAGGCGGGGCAAAAGTATCGATACGCTTCGACACAACATTTCACAAGACACAAAACAAAACAAAGCCAAAAAAAAAACAACAACCATCAGCACCAAGAGCACATTTGTTTCATGATCATGATTGAAATAATGATTAATGAATCCAGCGCCAAAATTCAATTCGAATTCACTATGTATATACGAGTATAGCCCGGGAGGGACTCGAAACATGGGACTCTGACGGGCCCTGGAACTGGTACGAGTCTTGGCTTCACTGCCCAATCCCATGCCCAGTTCCAGTCCAAGCCAGACCGGCCGCCGACTGAGTTCCATGCGTGAAATCAACAAAACAGAACCCAACGAGAGATATTCGTAGGCCAAGAGAATTGCATGTGGGCTCCAGCATCGACAAGCTGCACTCTTTTCATACACTTCTTTTTTGTCGTATACCCTGTACCCCTTGAATAGTGCTGAAACTAAAGCAAGGATATTCGAGCTAATAATTCCAAATTAAATTTATAAAGAGAATAATATTTAGAGTATCTACTAGCAGAGTACTTTAAGAACTTCGTTCCATTTTCATATAGCATCTTTGGCTACATATTACAGGCTATCTTTGAGTTGGGTATACTCTCTATACTCCTTTTTGTTTTGTCTTTTTTCTACTGTGTGTGTGTGTGTATATGTGTGTGTCCTGCCAACTATCATCAATTATAGCTTTCCTGTTTCAACAACAAGCTGAGGCTCTGTGCCAGGCGACTCTCACATCTGGAGCCTAGAGACACCTCTCGGCCCGGTTGTGCGCTGCAGAACGTGGAAACGTTGGAACGTTTTCATTTTAGCCTGAATGGCCAGAATGGCCAAATGGCTTTGTTAACAGCTTTGTGCAGTGGCTCGGTTAATAAATGTTCTTTTAATTGACTGCATGTGTGCAACGATTTGCCCCCTGTCTCTGCCTCTGCCTCTGCCTTTTCCTCTGCCCCTGCCACCAGCACCTGCACTTTTGTACCGGGAATAGCTGCTCGAACAGTACACAGAAAAAAGTAGAAAAATGCATTCTTGAATTTTTGATTATAAATTTCAACAGATTTATTTATATAAAACAGTTCAGAGTTTCTTAGCACAGATTTAAAAGCTTCAAAACTTACTGAAAACAAGTGCGAAAAATCTTAAAAGAAATATTCCAAAAACATGAAGAAAAATTATTTAAACGGCTGGCTTTAAAGCTAGTTATAAACTGCAGTCCCAAACTGAACCTTAAACACGTTTAAAGGACATTTGAAAGAACAATTCGTACATCATTTCAGTTCACAAAACTGTGTTTATTTTTTGTCAGTGTAGCCTCGTTGTGCTGGCCACGTTGCATGCCTCTTGACTTTGTTGCAGTCGTTGCGTAAGCCGCTTAGTTTAGCACTTCCCCGTAATTATAATTATCATTAAGCTGTTCGCTATTTACACTGAGCTCCACAATTGAGCAATTAATTTGTAGGTTTACTGTTGTTGTCATAATAGTAAATCCCCCCGCTGCAAGTGTGGATTTTCAGTATAGCAACGCGCCACTTAATTAATCAACAAATTGCCCTTTAAAAAAAATAATAAAAAAAAAAATATATTAAAACTAATCGCTTTTAAGTCCAAGTTGCAATTTTCACTTCTACAAGTCACGAACTTGAGCATTTTCCATGATTTTTACTTTTGAGCTTTGTATTCGCTTTGTATTCGAAACTGAATCATCATTCGAATCAATTAAATCGTTTCAAGTGCTATCTGTCTACTAGCAAAAAATTTTGAATGCATTAATTCTATTTTTAAATCTGTTTTTACCTGATACTTTGTAGTTTCTAAATAATCGAAAAGAAATATTAATGATTATATGAATAAAATAGGCAATTTCTACAATAGGAAATACTGCCAAAACTCTATGGAAACTAACCCTTCAAGCTTTGTTTTCGATTTCCATATTTTAAAGATATATTATCAAAGTCTTGGGAGACAAAATATATCTTTTATATCAAACTGGAAGCCATCGAAATGAAGTCATCTGTAAAATTTGTTTTACAGCTCAATTTACTAATGATCGTTACAATTACAGGGAACAATTGTAGTACCACCAAATCGAATTGTTTCTCTTTCTCTTCTCAGTTGAGCTCATTCTGGGAGGTGTTAGCTTGGCTAAGTGCATTCCGGAACATGTCGCCTGCATATGTATTTATATATATCTATATATGTTCAGTCAGAAGCAAAGAAAACAAATGATCAGTTCGAGGGAATCAAAAAAGAGGAAAGAAAAAAAAAAACGGAGAAAAGACTAGCGGGCACTTCTTTCACTTTTCAAGAAATCCACAGGAAGAGCAAAAAAACTTTTCAATACAAACTGTCAGATAAATTGGTCTCTTAGAATGCCTTAGCCAGGCCCGGTCAGACCCCGAACCGAACCAAACCAAACCAAACCGAACCGACCAGCCAGCCAGCCCGTTGTCTTCTCGTCTTCTGCGCATAATTAATGATCTGCTCCATATTCACGCATTGGTGTAGGCCTCTACGTTTCGTTCAGTCCGGCGATTGCACTGTTCCTATACACAGAAAAAAAATGAATGTACAACTCGTTCTTAAATTAAGTTTAAAATTCTTAATGTTAGCCTGAGTCTTGCTTAAAATGCTCACAAAAAAGCTGAGTAAATTCTTCTTGAATCAGAGAATGAATTGAATTAAAAGTAAACTACTTAAAATAAGCCAAAGTAAGCTTAAATCAAGTTTACAATTTATGAAATAAAATTGACAGCAACAATTTTTCCTACTTAATTATAAGTAAATCCCAAACTAAGTAAACTAAACTCGAGTAATTCTTATAAAAAATATAGCTCTATAGAAGTTCGATTCTTTACTTTAATTAACTTCAGATCTGCGGACAAGGTATACGGAAATTTTTTTCCGTGTACGCCTGCATGTCTGCATATAGTATATCCGTGGGCTCTGCCTGAGTTTAGATTTCAGATTTGAGATTTTCCATTTCTTATGTGCAACGGCGGGGCAACTGTCACTTTTCTATCTCTCGGCCACGTGATGTGCGTACGAGTAGAGAAAGAAAGACTTTTCCGCCGGACAGGCAGACAAACGGACGGACAGATAGACGAACAGATAGACATACACTGAGTACTGCGATAAGCGTCTGTTTCGGATATGTGAGCTCAAAACTCTTGCATCTGCTCTACAGAGAGAGAGAGAGTGAGAGACAGAGGCAGGGAGTTGCATCTGCTTAGATCTGGTAAACATGCCACCAACACCATAACTCATACTACTACTCCCCAGCCCTCCCCCCTCCCTTCAGTGGCCACCTTAAGCCACCAAGTTGACAGACAGCAAGTTGACAGCCCCACGTTTTAAGCCCCTTCCCGGGTTCCCTTTCCGCTTCTCTCTATTTTTTTTCTACCAACATAATACCATTTCTTATCGACCGCCCGCGCTGTCACTTGCGTGTGGCGCTGTCCGCTGAGATGCTGTGGTGGGTGGGTGGGTGGGTTGTGTGTTTTGGGGGCGGACAGTGGCGTATGCAGCGGGAAAGGGCTCGAATTCACCCATTCAAATATTTTTCACACGACACTTAATACTAAAGATTTAAGGCTATTAAAATATAGTTTTATTATATGATATTCAAAAAGTTATATCTAAGAATTGATTTAAATAAATACGACCAAAACCCTATGAAACTGAGCTATAAGCTACTCTTTAGAAGACATTTTCTTCATCAATATTTAAAGACTGACACTATTGACTTTTTTTCTATCTACAATTTTCTATCTATTTTGTTAAACCCCCCTAAAAAAATGACCTGCAAAGGCCACTGATTTTTTGAGCAGCAGGTTGGGAAGTTGGGGACTCCCCTCGCACTCAGCTAATCAACACGGCCTCAAAATGTAAATAGGCGCATCCTTCAGCAAATATTGTCGCCATTTTCTACAATTTTTTTTTCCAAGCATCCATTCCTCTCATCCCTCTCTCACAGTTCATCCACTGTTCCTTGGCTCTTTCCCTCGTATCTGTCGCGCGCTGTCTGTCAAACTCATGCAAAAAGATACTTTTCTTTCTTTTTATTTCTTTACTTTGCTTTTCTTGTATTTTTATTTTCTATTTTATTTTTTGCTTTTCGCTTTCTTCGCATTGCGACTGAAAGTGTGAGCGTGTTTTCGTTTTCCCCAGTTGTTTTTTTTTTTTTTGTGTGCTGCTTCTCTCTTCTCGGGGTTTTTCTTTTTTGACACATAAAAGGACACGCACCGCGTCACATCATGAAAGGATTGATTAATGATTCGTTGATTTTCGCCCTTATTCTCTTTAGTTACACTTGGGCACATAATCCGCCTCATCTCTCCAGCGTTTCCATTCTCTGTTCTCCGTTCCATTTCTGCGCCAGCAGCAGGCACCATTCCATCTCTGGCACAGCCCTCGTTTTAGTCCAATTTTGCGTAAAGTTAAGTAAGTTTTCAAGAGGAAACAATGCCTTTCAACGTAATCCCAGCCAAACGTTCGACTACACAAATTATTTCTTTTTATATATAAGAAATTCTTTTTTCAAAGATTCAATAAAGCTATAATAAAGTATAAAAAAGTAGTCACCGCCTATAAAAATAAAGTAGCAAATATTTTCTCAAAAAAATTTGTAGCATTTTATATATTTTGAGCATAAATATGGTATAAATTCAAGTATAGAACAGATCGTTTTTTTTTTTTTTAATAAATTGAATCCCTTTCGTAAACATTCTTTGATTATTTTTTAATACTTCTTATCTATCTATATATATCTATATAGTCTATATATATAGTCTTTAATATGAATTCTCATTTTCATCTAGACTGGGTTCGAACCCACTAATCCAAGGCTCAAAACGGTTATCTGGTTGGCAGACTTGGCTTTAAACCCCAAAAGGCTTTCTTTTTATATAAAAATTTTGATATTATATTATTATTTTTTCTTATTTTATTAATTTTGAGTTGAGTTTATTAATTCCACTTAATTTTCTGAAAATTGTTTCTATATTGTGTATATTTTTATCCTCAAAACCCGTGGAGAGCCGTATAATTAAGGGAAGTGTATTTAGGGTAAAGTAGCTCCTAAATGCACTTTGACTTATCAAATGGAATCCATTAAACGAAAACAAATGCTTAGTGGAGAGTGCGTCTCATGAATAAAAGAACAGTAGGAAAGTAATTATCATTGGCCATTTCACACGAGGACGATGACAATTAAAAGGAGGACGAGGACGACGACGACGACGAAGACGAAGAGGAGTAGAAGTAGAGGGATATGTGGGTGCGACACGCACTGGGACTCAGTCCCCAACAGTTTCACAGTTCCAGCAAGTACTCCCACCTTAATAAGACTGGCACTTTGACAAAGTGTTGATGTTCCGAAGTAATTAAACTGGCTATGGAACTGACTAATTTCAACAGAAGTTGAGTTTTGACCAATGTCCATTCGTTATTAGTGCTTAAACCCCCAAAAGGACCTCAACGAAGGGGGGTGTTTAGACGTGACATATGCCTGTCGTCACACTGGTCACTGTTGGGAAATCACATACGCATTCCAGCAGACTCCCCCGCTTTTAAATCCCCTTCTAAAGTACCAAAAGATATGCGTACACCCCTGTAGTTTCGGCCATGTTTCGGGGGGAGGAAACCTGGTGTTTAAAGTGTCGACTTTTGCGTCTTTAAACTAGAAAAATGATACCAATATCAGGTCTACCTACCCATTTTAAAATGCGTTTAAGTCCGTGAAACGTAGGATGGCCCAAAAACGGACAGCTAGGGCAGCTTGGACAACAACTTCGAGCAGATAGTCGACAACAAAATATCCTGTATTCGCTCTTGATTAGTCATTAGTTTTTCTACCAAACTTGGTATCTCTGTCTTGATAACACTTACTGAGATCAATCTGCATCTCTATCCAGAATATTCATATATTTAATAAACATGCTTTAAATGCTTTTGCATAAGCTCAGCATACCCAATTTTAGACATTTTTAATGGGTATCCCGCAGCAACACGAAATGAGGCAACAACATTTAAAAGGCGAACTGCGTAGGGAAACCTTCATCAAATTTGACTGACAGGTTTTCAAGATGTTCGCACTGCCAACCAACTGTTTCTCTTCCAACTCCATTTCTTGTCCATGTTTTGCTTCTTAAAATGGCCCACGTCACTCGCAGAAATCGACCCATCGAAAATATATATACAGCATAGGTACTCTTAAAATGTAAAAAGTATTATTAAGTAAAAACTAAAATTAACGCTTTTCTTTCTCTTTCTAAAAAGGGTAGTAAAATTTTTAATACCAATCGATCATTCCGAAAAAATAGGTCCTAGACAAATAGGCGAGTATCTTTAAGTTAGCATTAAATAATAATAATTATTAGATTACTTTTTTATGTTGCATGTTTTAGCTATTTAGTATCTTTCCTTTTTGTATAATTTTTGACTTTGGTATCTCAAGATGTATCTAACAGATACTTTTGAATCTCACAGCAGCAAAATGTTAAAATCCTCTTAAATTCCACGCAGCGCCACCTGGTGGCAAGTAGTGTTAAGTTCCACAAAGTCCACAGTTCTTAGCATGTACAACAACCAAAAGTATAACTATAGCTGTGCTCTTCTAGTACATATATTTGTGCCTTTCTAATCGATTAACTACACAATATTGTTATCGATAAATTGAAACTTCAAATATGCGAATAGCCTCTATTACTACTACATATAAAAATAAAGACTCAAATAATTAATTCATTATGTTGTTTTTTTTACTCGTATAAAATTAAAAAATAATATTTAATTTTGTTTCAATATTTTGTTTAATTTCAGATGAAAACGAACTGCCAAATTACAAGAAATTCAGGTATTCTTTGAATCAATCCATTAATTCAGTTTAACAGCAGAACAATACGTATTTTATTTTATTTAGTTTTTCCTTTGTAGATTTTAAAGAAGAATTAAATATAAAGCTTTAATACGGGGCTTAACAAATGATCATATTCAATGTTAAAAGAGATTAGAAAACGAATTGTAACTTGATTTATAGGGAACTTAAGTATTGAATTAATATATATTTTGCTTAATTTTAATAAATCAATTATTCGATTCTGAAATTTAATATAAATCGTGAAGAAAAGAGAGTAGAAATTCTAATACAATTTATATTTAAGCTTTCTCTCATCAAATCGACAGGTGCATGAGTACCTAGTAAAGTGAATAATTTTTAGTTTATAGCAGGAAATTAGGTATTAGCACATGAATACTAATTTAATTATGTTTATTTGAGTTATATGGGGGGATGTGTGTAAGACAAGTCTTTCGAAATAATGGCACAATTATCATATTGGCAACTAAAAATAGCAAAATATTTACTTTAATGATTAGAAATAATATCACAATAATATAGTTAAATTGACTTGTGACTTGAGTCACAGCTATAAATATAATAAATTATATTATCAGTATAAAAATAAAAAAGATCCCTGGCAAATCTTTGATAAATGGACTCATTTATTTGCTCTGTTGCTAGGTGAATTAATTTTTTTTTTTAAGTTTTATAGCAGAAATTTAAGAAATTACACAATTAATTTATCATGTTTGGCTGCTTTATCAAACAAAACTTTTTAACGTAAAAAATAGATTATTATTTTTATCAGTTCCATATCAGATAATTATAAACCACAATTTGTGTGTCAGCCGCACAGTGGGCCGATCATTTAAGTTTTTACTATCTATGAAATAGAGTATTACGAGTATCTAAAATGCTTGACAAATAGTATTTATTTTTAAAGCTTTAAAAATGAGCTAAGTACAGTCACCGCACTCCGCCTGGGGCCTTTCAACAAAGAGAGAGAGGCAGCTATGATTTTGCCCTTTCCTTGGAACACCCCCAATATGATAGTTCTCCGGACGCGCATATGCAAATTGCAATAAATGCAGGGAAAGAAACTCAAATCGGCAGACGATTGACCCAAAAATGTCGAGTACTCAAACGGGTATTCACTACCCGACTA
The DNA here is from genome assembly GCA_018150835.1 of Drosophila repletoides. Lineage (NCBI taxonomy): Eukaryota > Metazoa > Arthropoda > Insecta > Diptera > Drosophilidae > Drosophila > Drosophila repletoides. Next base: position 2,542,011 of record JAECWQ010000202.1, read on the forward strand.
TTCACGATTCACTCCTGCTCTAAGCAAATTCTAATGGCAATTTGTATGCTAAATTTTATATGGAAATTTAAGTCGCAACCGGCGCATAAATTGAAGTCTGCAAAAAAGTGCAACACGCTCGAAGAAATATTTGAAATTTGTTTGAAATTCGCTTTATTGAAGGACGTTTTTTATTCTCCTTTTTTATGCATTTGGGCGATGCAGCTAGGCAATAAATTTGAGCGTTTTTTAGCTTGTTGGTTTTTAAATACTTGTATCCTCTACGAAAATCAATATATTTATGGTGATATAAACTATGAAATGCAGTAAAAATATTTTAAATTTTAAAACATAGAATACAATTTACAATAATTTAATTTAATCAAATTACACTTTTCAAATAAAGTTTTACTTAGATAATACTATAAAAATTGATAATATAAAAAGCATTCTAATAAATAATTAAAGTACAGTTAATATATGATAATAGCTTAAACATATTTTAAATAATAAATATAAATAAAAATAATTTAAATATTTAGCTTACATACAAAATATTTATTTAGATGAGGAAAGTTTTCAACAGTTATCATTTTTATTAGATATCATTAAAAGATACGCCTCAAAATTCGTCATAGTTTCAAGATGTGATAAGATATAGTATTACAATTTATATACAGAGATAACAGCGCTTACAATGTAAATTAAAATAAATATTTGCGTGTTAGGCTTACTTAATTAATTTACACATTTTCCACATAAGATTAAAAATATTTCACTTTTTATTTCGGAGAATATTCACTTTTTTGATGCACTTTTATCGCTGGACAGTGAGCCACACAAACCTCTCTAGAACCGAATTTGTCCTTAAAGCTAGAGTAAAACAAATTCGGATCTACAGGGTAGACGTGGAACAGAGTGAGTAACAGGAACAGTAACAGTAACAGTAACGGTAACGGTAACGGTAACGGTAAATCAACCTAGAAATCACATCACTAAATTGCAGAAATTGTGTAGCGAAAATTACATGTGAATAGTCAAATAATTTTTGTATCGTGTCACACGTCAGGCCAAATTATGAAATGACCCATAAAAATTGTGATTATAATGCGCACAGAGTGTGTTGTCGGCGCAATTATATAAAGTGGGGGGAGGGGGGGCTCCCAGTCACGATATCCTAGCGAGTCCTGATTGTTATACCTGGCCTTTGGCTGTGTGGAGCCAACAGCTAACGTTGTCTTCCGCTACGTTTCGAGGCAAGAACTGAACCCCATAGAATCGCCTATGTCGGCCAGGTGAAGACGCAAGATTAGGCGGGCGGTACCGAAGTAACAAGAAAAAAATCCATTTGTTATCGGCCGATAAGATAAGACTTCCACAGGGCTCTCCACGCTTGGTGTCTTCTGCTTGCTTGCTCCTCGCATGTATCTAATTGATTGCGTATGGATTAAAGCACTTTCTTCATCGATATCGATATCGAGTCTGGGACGTTGTCCGTTGTCTTGCCTGCGATAAGAAAATGGAATAACAATTTAATGAATGATAGCTAGATTTTGGTGTATTACATTTTCTTTTTACTGTTTATTTTGGGTTCAGGAATCAATCAGGTAATTTCTCAGTTGTCGTCGGGCAGCTTAGTGGGGTAGCTTTATTACAGGGTAACTGGCGCCAATGTGGTTAAGCCTTTTTGTTGGGTGAGACCCACTTCCAGTAGCAGTACCCTGCCCCTGCCCCTGCCCCTGCCCCTGGCCACCCCTTCTTCAATCCTCGTGTGATGATTCAGCAAAAGTACATTGTATGTTCGCAATATTTTTGTGCTGAATAATCACAGGATATGGCAGGGAATGTGGCAGCAGTGGAGTAGCGCAAATCATTGGCATTGTGCAAGGTCGTTTTGGGCATAATTTAATATGGATGGATGTTTACACTGTCTGTGTAAGAGTCAATTAATTAATGACTTTTTAGCGTTATTCATTAACACTAATCGCCTAGGCCTAAAACTTAAATAAGCCATCCCTAAGCTGGGCTACACCGACGGGGCGCGTCCCGGGCAAAGTCAAGTCAAAAACCTTTCGGCTAGGCGCTGTGTAGGCAGCGGCAGCACCAACTGAGATCCCGGATTAGGTTCTATAATGGCAACAAATCTTGCGTAAACAAAGGCACAAAGCCCACACACTGACTCTTTACACCCCTAGTCCGCTATAGTTCTCTCTCGCTTCCGCTCGCTAACTCTTTGTGCCTCTTTGTCTATTTTTGGTGGTGACTTTTTGCAGCCTCAATGGCTGCGCTCGCCACTCTCTTTGTATCTCTCCATCTCACCATCTCTCTGCCTCTCCAAATGTATACACACAATCCACAAAAGAGAGAGAGACATACAAGCCAGGGTGAGAGAGCGCGCCCTGCTACCTAATACAGGGGCTGCCATTGCTGCTTTCCCCTTTCCATTTGCGCCTGCAACGGTGGTGACTTTGGCACTGGGTACAACGGAACCAGTCGTCGGCACACTACTCTGCTCGCTGGCCTGCGGCTACTGCTCTAAATAAAAATAATTAACTAACCTTGGGAAATTAACGCATCTTTGCCAAATTGAAGTTTGCGAAAGCGATGCGAATTTGCATTACATCATCGCATCCCATCAAAAACATTCGAACAACACCCGAACCCGAACCCATTGCCATTCCATTTGATATGCTAATTGATTTCACGTGGAACGCGTAGTTAGCACCATTTGACTCCGGCTTATACTACTTACGAAACAATTACGTTTTCTTATAAACGGAGATTTCTCCAAAATATTCCTAACTGAGCTCAATTTATTCAAATTATCAAATTAAACTTGGCTTTATACGATTTTTGGTGGGAATCTCTATAGCTAGAATTTTTATTTCGGAAGAAACCCTTTCTTTATCTTCCTATCAACATATATTATTTTTAAAATTATTCGAATTTAGGAATCTTCGAATCTACTAAGTAACCGAATTTGGAATTTATAAATTAGAATGTTGCTTTTTTTTTATAGTTTTCCGGACTTATCTACTCTACGATTTAATACGTGGGGTATCTAAAATCGACATTGTATTAATGTCTGAATTCGTTTTCTAACTCCACCCAATTTTTGAAAAGAGGATACGAACCTATCTAAATAATAAGTTGCAAATGTAATTCTTAATCAGGATATGAAACATTCTGAATAATGATATAAAAATGTAATTCTTAATATCTTTTTTTAAATAGATTTTTATCTGGCTAGAGTATTGAAAAAAGCTCTCAAGTACAGTAATACCAAACAAAGTAGGTTAATTAATGCACTCATTTTGTCATCAAATGATTGAGGTATGCTTATTGATTCCGAGTGGAATGAGTGAACGAATCAACTTGTAATCAAATCGAATACCTAGAAAAATGTTACTTATATATACAAATAAAAAAATATATATATATTATTAGTTTTCTTATCTTATGATAAATATGATGAATAGCAGTGGAATCAGTTTTGAAAGCCATTATATATAAATGGAATGTTTGAGGGTAGAAAAACCGTAGATAATTATGATTATTCATTGATGGGGCGGTGGCTAATCAACAATTTTAATTAATGTATTAATTGAATGATATACTAAGTAAATACCTCTGTGCAGTCACAGTGATTGTTATATTTTGTTTTTTTCTTCTTGCCTGCTCAATGCGGTTCAGAGTAAAGCCTGAAATCGCACGGAACGAAACAAAACGGAAGTTCCGTAAAAGTACACAAAAGGTAAGTCAAAAATGCGCGACCCCTGGCAAAAAGAGGATAAAAAAAAAGAGGAAAAAAAAACGGGGCAATGACTGGCGAATTATACGAGAAAGAGAAGACAACTTCGCACATAAATCACTAAAACTTGGTAGAGGGGGAACGCGAACGGGAACAGGAACGGGAACGGGAACGGGAATGGGAGCGGGGACGGGTCGCAGGGAAAACATTTATCCAAGTGCCGACGGGGCTTTTGAATTGACTTAACTAATGCAGATACTATTTTCGATAGGTTTTGCCACACTGTGCTTAACATTTAGTTCAACCTTTCCAGCCACATTTGTTTGTTTGCATCATTCAGCCAACGCGATTGGATCTAAAAGCAGAGAGAGAGAGAGGAGAACTTGAGGCCAAGGTTGTTGCTTTTTGGCCGTTTCGATTTTCAGTTTCGGTTTCTGTTTCGGTTTCTGAAAGCAAAACATATTTCTCATGAAAAAAATGGGTGCAGGTACAAAACAAGCTAAAAAGAAATAAAAGAAAGAATTTCAAAACGGTTCGCGGCGTATTTATATTCGTATCTTCTTGTTTTTTTTTTTTTTTATTGAACCTGCAAGTTGCGGCATTTTGTATCTGTATCTACGCATACTCTATCTGTATCTGTCTCTGTAGCCAGCCGTATCTGTAGCCGCATCTCCTAGCCCCCCTTCGCATACCGGTTCTTGTTTGTTGCTTACACTAAACTACGCGCCTTTTGTCTTATAGTATTACTTACTATCTTTATGCTTTTATTTATTCTTTCATTTATTTCTGCTCTGCTCTCCTAATGAAAATAAGCGCGCGCAAATGTAGAAGGGCTGAAAATTTTGAACTAGTCCAAAGAGCAGCTGCAGCAGTTCCATTCCAGAAAAAAAAAAAAATACCACTCGGAACAGGCAAATTTGCATGAAATTCAAATAAATATGCCACTGCAGTCTGCCAGAAATTGTTTATCAGAAAAGTGCAGCGAGTTTCTCTCCGAGGGGCTTCAACTGGCGGACTACACCCAATAGCAGCGCTGCGATTTGAGCTTCAGCGAATTGAGAAATTCTATTTTATAAATGTGACCATATCGGTTTATGACCCCCTCGAACGAACTCGAAAAAAACTGAACTTTAGGAAATGTGTTTTGATTCCGATTCAGAGAAAATAAATCATAGGGAAAAACTTTTCTTTGACCACAGAGTATACAAAAAAAGATTTTTATTTGTAACCAATTTTTTAAACATTTTCAAAGAACGTTTCTGAAACTTGGAATTTTTATAGAATTTTCAATCTTTGTTCTTCTCTGAAAATCAGGAAAATGATGTAACCAAACTTCCACTTGATTGTTGCTTTAATTTAAATATCATTATAGAATTTTCAGTCCATTTTCTTTCCTTGAAATCCGGGAAAATTGTGTAATCTTACTTCTACGTTGTTGTAACTTCAATTAATTTTTTTTATAGAATTTTCCATCTTTATTCTTCTCTGAAAATCGGAAAAATTATGTAACCAAGCTTCCACTTATTTATTGCTGCTATTTAAATATCTTTTCTATATTTTTTGGCCATTGTCTTCTCTTGAAATCCGGGAAAATTGCTTAACCTTACTTCTACGTTGTTATAACTTCAATTAATTTTTTTTTAGAATTTTTCTCGAATATATAGAATATACATCCCAAGTTCTTCTCTTGGATTTGTAATCTTACTTCCATTTATTTATAGCTTCCACTAGAGATTAGCAGAAGTATTTAATCTCTTCCCCGTTTATCTGGAAGATTCTTTTGCCCACAAAGCAAACAAACGAACAGATAGATAAAACTTAGTTCTTGACAAATCTGCTCAGATAGGTTAAGGTTTATCTTTTAACTACTGTGAACAGTAAACAATTAAGTAATAATGAAATATATCACGTACTAAATTCAAAGGGAGTTTCCTTTCTATTTTTTTATAACTTGTTTTGCATTAAGATGATTTCTCCGGTCTTTTTTTTAATGTTCATTATAAAGTCTCAATTAGCATAAAAGTAGAATAAATATTAATGTGTTTCAAAAATCATTGAAATGTTTAATTGGGTTTTTTATGGTCGTAAATTTGGTAGTTGACTCATAGAACCCATATAGGTAAAAATTTAACTCTCATAAATACTTTTGCATGTGGCAGCCTCATAAACAGGGGGCACATGTTGTACTACGAAATATTTAGGCCATATATGTCCGTATATATATATATATATGTGTATGTGTATATATTCATAGGAATTGCATGCACTTTGTGGTCTATGTTAATATTTGAATAACCAACAACGATAGCATACTTAAATAAACTATCTGAATACACAGAAAACTGAGCTGAAATTGAGGTCAATAAACGAGCTGGTCAGCAGGGGGGGTCCCCCCCTTTCGAAATTCAAACTGAAACTCAAATCCGAAGACTAAATTTGTCATAAAATAGAGTCGTTCCAAAAAGATTTTAATAATTAGCTGAACAAATGCATAAAATAAACATAAAAAGGCTTTTGGCCCAGTGGCAAATTTAATGCCGTCTATAGACACTTCTATTTGCATAAGAAAGAAAGTTGGCAGCACGACACGACACGACACAAGCGCGGCAACGAGTGGGCAGCGCTCTGCCAGAAAATTTTGATAATTTTCCACACATTAAGTTGATGACGCGAAGGAAGCTGGGAAAAGTGCCGCGTAATTGCTGTAGTTTTTCATGCACCCAGTTGGAACACTGCGCTGCATTTGGTTGCTTCAGAAATAAGCTCCCTTTTCTTGTAGTCTTCCACTAGGCAAGAAACGTATTCATTTTTTAAGCTTTTCCTCATTTTCACTAACTTAATTTAATTCCTTTTTAATCTCACTTCAGTTTTTTGCTTGCGAAAAGCGCATGCCAACAGCAGGCACAATTGCATGACCTGCTGCCTTTTCGCTTGCCTATATAGTGATAATATCATGCATTAATAGAAATAGAAAATATTTGGGCTTTTGACTTAACTTAATCAAATTTTTCTAGTATTTTTTTGAATGACCTGCTGACTTTTAGTCTGTTTATATAGTGGAAATTTCATGCAATTATAAAACTCTTTTTTTAGTGAAGTATTTGCTCATTTTAATTAATTTAATTCAATTATTTTAATAGCTTTACTAAGCGAAGGCAGGCATGACCTACTGATGTTTCGCCTGCCCATATAATGAAAATGTCATGCATTTATTTTCAGTGCAGTTTTTTGAATACAGCAAAGTTCTACTGGGTTTTGCGTAGAAGCACACACATTAGGCAGACAGAGTAGTTAGAGTCCTTGGCAGCTGCATTAAATGTCCTGTGGCCCGCTTTGACCTTAGTTAAATGTGGGTTTCACAGGCGTCGCGCCATATTGTGTACACACACACACACACACACGCACACACACACACACAGAGAAAGAGAGAGATATTAAATGCAGCCGTTGCCCAGCGCATCGCAGCGCAGGGTTGCAATTTCGGGTTGGGTCATCTGCAGCAGCAGCAGCAGCTCTGCAACACTGCTTTGACTCCTGTTGGAGTGGAGTGCCGCGGAGTTTGGGTGGGTTGCTTTTTTTTTTTGGGTGGTTTGTTGGCAGCTGTCGCCGCTAATATTTCGGTATACTACTTAACCCATGCATTAAATGGCGGGACAAGTGTTTTATAGCGCGAAATCCCTGGCTTGGGTTCTGGAGTGTTTTCTACTGGGTGGTGCGAGTGTTTCTGCGCAAATGAAAAGTGGTTGAAAGGCGCTGGCGTTAGCTGCCTTTGCACGAGTCAAAAATGAGGACAGAGGCGTTACGCGAGGAGGGCAGAACGCCCCCTTCCGTCCTTCCTATTCCGCGCACATGCGTACAGAGACCCAGAAAATTTTTGGCTCCTTTTTTTTTTTTTTTGGTGGTTTTAGTTTCAGTTTCAGAAGCAATTTAATAAAGTGCGTACTAAGAACTCACCTGCGGCCATAAAACGTTGCGTTTACCTGCACTGAATTCCATACGAAAAATAAATTCCAGGGTATTCGTATGATTTATTTATGTTTGTATTTCTTTACTTGCTTAGCTGCTTTAATAGCTTGAATTGAACACAGAATTTTATTCTTTACTTTCTTTTTTTTTTGTTGAATTTTGGGGGCAGCATCCAGGGCCGCCTCAGGCTGCAGGATATCAATGTAGCGGCGATGGCGACGGAGACGGCGGCTGCAGCGACGTTAACGCTGACGTCGACGCTGACAGCGACGTGCTGGTCGCGCGCTCTCGTTTTCGACGAACTGCTGCGCTCGGCGTCAAATTTCAAACTAAAGTCAGTTAGCCCGGCATGGCCGCAGCTAAGACCCAGTGCGAATGCGACCCTCCAAGTCAGAACAACCCAGTAGGAACATTTCAAGCAAAGATTGCTCTTTTAGCAGGCAACAACATGAGTAGTCAGTGAGTCAGTTATCAACTCCAATTGCAGCAAGAAGCATTAACTTTTCGTTATAAAGGAAAAAGTAGTAAAAATAATCAACTCAAGGCGAAAGTCTCGCTAAAAGAATGAATTATTTCATGACTTGAATACAATTATAGTTTTCCAAATATTATTGTTTATTGTAAAATGAACTACACATAATATTCCTACATGAAAGTTTCCTTTCGCTTTTCTGTAAAACTTATGGAAGCTTCGAAGAGAAAAACAGAAGCTCCGAGAAAGTATGTGAATTTCTGCAGTTTCATTTTCACGCTCGAATTTCCTACGGGGCAACATGCGATATTGGGCAACAACAACAACAAACAAGAACAATCGCGCAGGCAAACGGTGCTTTTTGCTAAAGTTGATAACAGCCATATTGCTGTCTATGTGTGTGTGTAAGTCCCTCTGTGTGTGTGTGTGTGTGTGTGTAGTACAACCACCTAGCACCTAGCCCGAGAGAGAGAACGAGAGCAGCTGAGAGAGCGAGTGGGAGCGTAAATGAGTAAGAGAGTGAGAGCGAGAGAGTGAATACACTGAGAGAAAAGTTGCTAAATTTATGAATTTCTGTAGTAAAGCAAGAAAATTAGAAGAATGAAGAATAAATAGAAATTTTTAAGTATTTTAAAAGTTTTTAAAATAATTGTTATCGGGGATTAAGCTATATTTATGAATGAAATACAATAACCTGAATATATTTAATAATATCTTTAATTAATAATTTAATTATAATTTCATAGTATAACAGTATTTTAAAATTTTTATAAACAATTTTAAAATATTTGTAGAGATTTGAAAATAGGTGAAAACTTGGTAGATTGTGTTGGAGAAATTAAATATTTAATTCAAACTTTGCTTCAAAGAATTCAAAACGAAATTTGGCAGTGTAATAAAAATTCATTCATTTTCCAGGACATGCCTCCTTATATACATATGTGCATACATATATATATATGTATATATAGACATGGTCATGTGTGTGTGCCTGGGAGAGCACCCAAGCAGCTAGATTGGATGTTGTGTGTAGACCATGTGGATTGTATTTCCAAATTGAATGGCCCAATACAATTTTGTGTGCGTGCTCTGCAAGCACTCGCGGCTGCAAGGACTTTTAGCGAGCCAAATATTTACGAGCTCGCGCGTATCCTTTTGCTGCACGCTTGCCAAAAAAAAAAAAAAAACTCTGGAGTCAATGAAACTTCTTTGTTGCACGCTCTGCGTCTTTCAAAATGAAATCAAAGTGGGATATTTAAAGCCTCATTAATCAGACTGTCGCTTGCCACAAGAGAATCCTGCCCCTGCCACCCCTCCTTTCTCCTTTCTCCTTGATCCTTGCTCAGCGCCACAGGACGAGGTGTCGAGTGCCCCATAACTCCAGGGCTCTTAACTTGAGAGCGTTAATGCGCTCATTAAGTTCAAATTTGTTTCATTGATAATTACTTGATGCTCTCCAAGGAATACAAAAAAAAACCTTAAAGTCTCCGTAATTAAATCCTTTTTCTAAAATAGATCGCATGTCCTTAAGTAAGTTTTTTTTATAGTTTAATTCTGTAGTTCAATAATATCTGACTAGAATGCGGAGTAAACTTTTTATCGCAAATGTTTTCGATATTTAACCTTGAGTGAATCCTGGAAAATTATGGAAAACAATTGCCAAATTCTAGGTAAGAATTGCTGGAAAGAGGGCATACAAAAGCAGGCAAAAAATATATATATATTTTCCATGGTTTAAAGAATTTTTTATAATTTATGACCCATATTTCCTGCAGTTTTAGTTTATTTGTTAATTCTACCTGAAGAAGAATGTCTTAGGGCCTGCTGTGTATACGTTGTTTTTTTTTTTTTTTTTGGTAAAGCGTTTCTCGATTTCTCTTTTTTTTTTATTGAACGTCATGGAACAGTTTCGAAAAAACCTTTTGACTCGACTTTTATCATCTAAATATTTGCGTTTATTTTGTAGATTAACACGGAATCTTTTGTATCGTACAATATAACTAGTTGGTTTCTTGGCTTTATCCTACGTTCGCTTCATGGAGGCAATTTGATGATTTGTCGTAATGAATGCTAATTAAAGGCATTCGTTTTCTAGTCCACTTGGCGTTAGCCCCTCGCATAGACTTTAGCCCCGCATTTTTAGAGCATCCCATGCTTCTCTTTTCCCCCCCATCTTCTATTCACAGTGCTGTCCATATCGCTTTTTTTCTGCGGGAAAAAATTCAATACAGATTTTTTATAATCCCAGAATTGATTCCAAAGCAACCCTCTCGATAAATTGTCGTTAATGATGTTTATTGCAACCCCATGGGGTTGTCATATCTAATTTATGATTTATTTCCAAGCCAGAACTCTGTGAGAAGTTAAGATTATAATTCTATTGGAAAAAAAATTGAAAATTTTGATTTAAAAATAACATTTTTTAAAACATACTTTTTTTTTTATATAAATTCTTGACGGATTTTTTTTTTGATTTCATAAGTTTTCATTTTAATTTTGATATTTTCAATGAAATATGCATACGGGCTTTAAAATTTCTGGAAGATTTTGTTCTTTGATTATTTGAATATATTTTTTCCTAATAAATTCATGACTGTTTCTAAAAGATTTTGTTCTTTCGTTCGTAAATTCTGACTTGACCAAAAAAGTAATTTATTTCTATGAATAAACATTTGAATTCCATCAAATTCCATCATTGCTCTTTAAATGCTTTCCTAAAAAATTGGCTTCCTATTATTAAAAATCACTGAATTTTGGTAGGATTTTAATTTTTGGAATTATTAATGTAAAAAACTTTCTAATATGCTGTTAATATTTGCTCTAATTCTTTTTTTGGTTGGGCAACACTGTCCAACATCTCCCATTTTTGCAGCTATCTTCAGGCTGCGAGTATTTCGTATGTATTCGTTCTGCTGAGCAGCGGGACAGGGTAACAAAGTGTGTCAAAATTCTTAGGCGTATCCATGAACAAAACCTTGCTCACATGCCCTGGCTAGCAAACAGACACAGATACACACAGGCGCATACACAGAGACACTCGCACATATCTATATGCATGTATACCTGACTCGCACAGATACAGATAGCGTCGTCGTGCAGTGCTTAGATACAGATAGCGTTATATGAGTATGTTTCACACAATTTGGGTATATCCACGACGTTAGCGTAAATGGAAAAACAAATAAAAGGTGCTAATTTCATGAGGGTTCAATTAGATGTTTGCTTGCCTCTGCTCTGCTCTTGCTCTACGATACGATACGATACGATTTCTTTTCTTTTCGGCATTTATTTCCATCGTTAAAACGAGAACACAATTGTATAAGATTCCACAGACCAACATTTTTCCTCTGACGTCCGTTTAAAAAGTATAAAGTATACCCTATAATTACCAAGAAAAAAAAAAAAGTGTTCGCCCGAGCAGGGACTTGAACCCTGGACCCTTGGATTAAAAGTCCAATGCTCTACCGACTGAGCTACCCGGGCACTTGCAATGGGGCTGCCAAAAAGCGTTTAGATGATAGCTGAGCAAAAAGCTCTAAGCAAAAAGTTTGTTCTTAAAAAGCTTTCAATACGATTTCTATGAAAAGCTTTCAATATTATTCTATAAAAAGCTCAATTCCATTGAATAAAATTTAATTAAATAACTTTTGAGATGGTAATATAATTTATACTGTTTCTGATCTCTCTATTCTCTGTTTCTGATTTTATATAAACAACTGAACTTATATATATAATCCAAATAGATAAGTCTCATTGCTAAAATATAATATATACCCTACATATTAAATTTACTTATACTAACATTGACTATAGACACTTGCCTTATCTTAGATCAGAATCTGGCCTTTTAAAGCTATACAATATAAATAAATATTACATTTTACTGATTACCTAGTACAAACAATATTTATTTATATTATAATTTCTGTAAGCTTTCCCAATATGATCAGTCGTAATACTATTTTAGATCAGGAAACATGAGATGCCTTATTGTTGCTGGAATACTTACAATATTCATTTTCCTATTTGCAACTAGCTCAAAACTCGAGAATCGCGGAATTCGTACTAAACGACAAGCATTAGCCTCAGGTTGCCAGAGACATCGTGGAAAATGTTTAAAAATAAAGTGGATTACTGGATCAAGATCCTGGTATTATATACTTAAACCCAAAAGGTCAACTGAATATTTTGAATCCAGATGTGAGCTACGTGGGAATCAATGTATGGAAATTTTCATGGATTATGAGGATTACTGGAATGATTCATTTAAAAGGTAAGTAAATTAATTATATATATTTAAATTTAAATAAAATATAAAATATATTTAATATTAAATATATAACAAACTATGAAAACGGACAAAGCAAATATAACTATTAAACAAACAACAGCGAGAAAGTAAAAAAAAAACCTATTCCGACTAATAATAGTGAAAGATTATTAGGAGTAAATAATTACTAGCTGAACGATTAGTCAGCAAATAATTAAGTATAACCTAGAATTTCCTTTAATCATATTTCTTTTATAAAAAAGCAATAGTAATAGGAAAAGAAAAAAATTGATTGAAACTTTTTGTTCCAAAATAAAAACTATTTCTATATATCTAATAGAAAATTAAAAAAAAAATAATATATGTATTTATATGATATGGAAATCGCCATCCAATCATTTCATTATCCTTATAGATTGTATCTCAAAAATAAACCCCTAATCTTAAGGCTAATATAGACCCTCAATAAGTCCAGTAATTCCCAGAAGTCCAGCAGTAGTGCCCCAAACAAAGATATTATATTTTTCGAAGGCAGTTGAACTAAGTAAGCCGTAGTTCTTAACTTGTTGCCATAAATCATAGTTTATGGCCCATAGCCAAAGGAATGTGGCCCTAACAGCATAATTTCCACCCTAACCTATATTTATAGTTATATAGTACTGTAAAGCTAAACTACATTGGAGTGAAGATAAAACTTACCTATAAGAAAGCATAATGATTTTGAAGATATATCAGTTTGATATAAGGATCGGCCCATAGGGGGGGATTTTGGGATCAGACAGTTATCCTTGTTAGCTGACTCCTTGCTTTTTGTTTTGCTGAATACTGTACCATTCTTAAAGGATATAAAATGGAATTATTAATATTACTAATTAAACTACTGTTTACTAAACTACTTTTTCAAGTTCAAACAAACCTATAAAATTTTCCACAGTTGCTGATTGTGGACCGGATCAATAATGCCACAAGAAATTTATAAATTTATAAAAGTAAAGTAAATTCAGTCAGGACACTCGCCTTCACCCTTTACCATTATTTAGTTGTATATTTGAATATATATTCTGGATTCGTATTGATTTCCGATTGTTATATATTTCGATTTTTATTGATAGGATATATCTGTATCTTTATCTTTATCTCTATATCTTTCAGATATAATAGCGTACAGTACGAGGGTGGTTCGAGTTTAGCCCAAAGTTTTACCAATTAAATATATTAGCTGTGTTTACTTTGAACTTCAATTTGGACTGAAGTAATCAGATTTGATTTAAAACTAATGCCAGAGAAATCTTTTTTGTTTTCGAACCATAAAAATACAGTAATTATAACAACTACAAACATTTATTTTAATCCTTTTATCTTTTATCTTTTCAGGAGCGGGCGTTCGAGACTGATTAATTGTGACACACCTGAATACAATATTCTTCCTATAGCATAAGCAAAAGACTTGTATAAATTATAACTAATTTTTAAGAAAATGTGTATTTTGATTAAAATATAACCCAATAAAAATCGATGTTTTATTATATTTTTATAGGTCTAACAGATATTGCAACTCCTAATCCTTGCTTTTTTCGAAAGACAAAAAAAAGAAAAATTTGATTCAAACCCCGATTCAGTTATTATATCCTTAAATGCCAATCGACAGGTTTGGTCCTTACGCTCCTAACGAAATTAGTCCTGGCCAAATGCTGAAGGATTTGGCCAATTTACAGCTATCTTTCTATACAAAATATACACTTTCAATATGACAATAACTCAACTGTTTTAAGGATTATCCAAATGTCCTTTGGCCAACCCATACTCCTTATCTTGCCATATCAGAACTTGTGATGAAAAGGACAGAAGTCCTTCAAGGAACCAAGAACGCATCACTTTTATGTACACGGAAAACTGCCTTTATTCCGGCCGTATCCTTGCCTATCCTGGCGAGTCCTTGCTTCAACGATGCGTATTGACAAGGACCATCAGCTGACCAAAGGACATCCAAATCGTCCTTGTAGTTTTCGAGTTATCCTGAAATTAGTTTTCAGCCAGTTTTTGCTTGCGCAGCGGACTGAAAAATTACAAGTGTCTGATCCTTAGATGACCCCTATATCCTTGAATGCCAATCGATAGGTTTCGTCCTCACGATTCCAACGAGACCAATCTTGGCCAAATACGTAAAGATTTGGCCAAGTTAGAGCTATTTTTCTACCAAAAAATGCACTTGAAAAGTTTTTAAGGGGGAGGCATAGGAAAAATGTCCTAAAAACAGAAAATCCGCTGTAACTTGGCCATTTGAAGGACTATCAGGATGTCCTTTGGCCACCAGATAGGCCTTATTTTACCGGATCAGAAAATGTAATAAAAAGGACGAAAGTCCTTCAGGGTGCCGAGAAAACAGGACTTTTGTGTATACAGAAAGTGGGCTTTAACTCGGCCGTATCCTTGCGTATCCTGTCGAGTCTTATGTCAAACGATGAGTATTGGTCAGGGCTATCAGTTGACCAAAGGACATCAAAATCGTCCTTGTAGTTTCCGAGTTATCCTGAATTTTGTGTTTTTGGATTGTTTTCTTGCGCGTTCTGACTGAAATTTTCCAAGTCAATGATCCTTAGATGACCCCTATATCCTTGAATGCCAATCGATATATTTCGTCCTTACGATTCCAACGAGACCAGACTTGGCCAAATGTGCAAGGATTTGGCCAAGTTACAGCTATTTTTCTAAAAAAAATACACGCTTTCAATATGACAATAACTCAGCCGTTTTAAGGATTATACAAATGTCCTTTGGCTACCACACACTCCTTATTTTGCCGTATCAGAACTTGTAATAAAAAGGATAAAAGTCCTTCAAGGAGCCAAGAACGCATCACTTTTATGTGTAACGGAAACTGGCCTTATTCCGGCCGTATCCTTACCTATCCTGGCGAGTTCTTGCTTAAACGATGCGTATTGACAAGGACTATCAGCTGACCAAAGGGCATCCAAATCGTCCTAGTAGTTTTCGAGTTATCCTGAAATTAGTTTTCAGCCTGTTTGCTTGCGCAGCGGACTGAAAAATTACAAGTGTCTGATCCTTAGATGACCCCTATATCCTTGAATGCCAATCGATAGGTTTCGTCCTCACGATTCCAACGAGACCAATCTTGGCCAAATACGTAAAGATTTGGCCAAGTTAGAGCTATTTTTCTACCAAAAAATGCACTTGAAAAGTTTTTAAGGGGGAGGCATAGGAAAAATGTCCTAAAAACAGAAAATCCGCTGTTACTCGGCCATTTGAAGGACTATCAGGATGTCCTTTGGCCACCAGATAGGCCTTATCTTGTCGGATCAGAATATGCTACAAAAAGGACGAAAGTCCTTCTAGGAGCTGAGAAAACAGGACTTTTGTGTATACAGAAAATTGGCTATAACTCGGCCATATCCTTGCGTATCCTGGCGAGTCATGGCTCAAACGATGCGTATTGATTAGGCCTATAATCTGGCCAAAGGACATCCAAATCGTCCTTGTTGTTTTCGAGTTATCCTGCATTTTGTGTTTTTGGATTGTTTTCTTGCGCGTTCTGACTCAAAATTTTCAAGTCGATGATCCTTAGATGACCCCTATATCCTTGAATGCCAATCGATAGAGTTGGTCCGTACGAGTAGAACGCGGGTATTCGCTTTGAAATCTGTAAGGATTTACGGAAGTTATGTCCTTTTCAAAATCGCATGGACAATGTACAGAGGGGCAGCCAAATTAAATTTTTATTGCCTACTTTCGAGGGCAGCCATCCAAATTCAAACCAAACTGCGAGCAAACGGCCAAAATCTGCTGAAAGTACCAGGCGAACATAATTCAGCAGCAGGTGGCAAATTTTTGGGCGATTTAAATTTAAATCGCCGTCCAACGGCCAATTTTTGAATTTAAATTTAAATCGGGGTCCAACGGGCAACTTTTGAATTTAAATTTAAATCGCATAAACTGCTCAACTGATATTTTTTGGCGATTTATTTTGTATTGCCTACTTACAGGGTGGTCGGAAGAAACGTCAGCCTGCTGCTGATTTCTGTTCGCCTGGTACTCCAGGGCGCCAAATTTCGATTTTCGGCTGACGCAGCGGCGGAATCACCAGGCGACCAACGTTTTGGTGCAATGTTATCTTAACAGAGCAAATGTTCAATGCCACTGTTAGATAACAGTGCCACTGTTAACTAACATTTTTTCACCTACTGCTGATTTCTGTTGGCCTGGTGCTTCGCCTGGTATTTTTTGGAAATTTCTGGCTTCCAGCCGGTGTCCTGCTGCAGGACCCAAATGTATCTGAAGGATGTCAAAGTATCTTTCAGATACAAAAGTATCTTTGAAATGAAAAAGTATCTTTGAGCTGAAAAAGCATCTGTTCTACAAAATAAAACACATTTTATTTTCATTAATGCCATTCTTTATTTCATTATTTTCATATTACATAGGATAACGAATTAAAAATAAAATAAGACTAGTAAATAAATATTTTTTTTCTAAAAAAAAATTTAAAAAAAAAATTTTTTTTAAACAAAAAGATTGTGGTCCAACAATTGGCAAGGCTGATAATGGCAGTCCACTCCGGTACGCTATCCCACTACTGCCTACCACGGGAACTCTTGGCTGCTGGTTTTCACCCCTGGCCCGGTTCATCCCTCCTTGGCCAACCTGAATACCGTGGACTCCTCCCCGGTACCCATATTGATGGCAAGCTTAGTGCGGACGTTCCGTCAACATGGCTGGCCCACTACACAGTGATCCCCAGCCTCAGGCCATTCCACAATCTGACCTCACAGAAGCGTGATTACAGAAGATGCCAACCTTCCAGTCGAAATTCGTTGGTTTTAATGGCTTATATATGGTTCACAGTTTTGTGAACAGCTTTTTTACTGCTTACTCACTGCTTAACTGAACTGAGTTTCACATAAAGCAGCGCAGTAAATTCATAAGCTAAACTATATAGGAATGTCAAACTCAACTGCTTGCTTAAGGCATTTTGCACTGCAATTCAAAATTTTTCATAGCTAAATTGAACTGCTTGCACAATGAAGCAGTGCTATTACAATAGACTATGAACTCTACTTGTTGGTGGTTTGCAATAAAGCGGATACTGAAATAATAATACAGATAAACTGAAATTATGTAATAAAACACTTTGTATTTATATACTAAAAAAAAAAAGAATATTTTAAAAATATATACCAAATATAAAAAAAAAAAATGGTGTCGCCCGAGCAGGGACTTGAACCCTGGACCCTTGGATTAAAAGTCCAATGCTCTACCGACTGAGCTACCCGGGCATGTGACAGTGGTTCGACCAAGTCCTATGAAGAGCATATTTACTTTTTTCCTTACAGGAAGAATATTATTGTTTCGCTAAGAGTTGATATGCCATATTGATAGGAATTTATATATATATATTATTAATTATGTATATAATACTTTCATGGTTTTTAGTATTCTAGAATTGAAAGTGGGTGAAGAAAAATTATAATGATTTTTCATAATAATTAAAGCCTAAAACACAGGTTAAAATCAGAGGGACAAATCAAGGGGGTAACCGATACAAGAAAAATTAAAATAGTTTCCAAGTTATCCTGCCTTTACGGTATTTGTTCTTAAAAAATTAATTGATAATATATAAATAAAAATTATAATTGATAATTATAAAAAAAAAAATTTTTTTAACAAAAAGATTGTGGTCCAACAATTGGCAAGGCTGATAATGGCAGTCCACTCCGGTACGCTATCCCACTACTGCCTACCACGGGAACTCTTGGCTGCTGGTTTTCACCCCTGGCCCGGTTCATCCCTCCTTGGCCAACCTGAATACCGTGGACTCCTCCCCGGTACCCATATTGATGGCAAGCTTAGTGCGGACGTTCCGTCAACATGGCTGGCCCACTACACAGTGATCCCCAGCCTCAGGCCATTCCACAATCTGACCTCACAGAAGCGTGATTACAGAAGCTGCCAACCTTCCAGTCGAAAGTCGACGCTTTTAACAGGCTATATTTAGTACATTGCTGGCCAGGTGAGAAGTGTACAGTTATGTGAACTGCTTTCTGCTGCCAATTGAACTCCACCATCAACTGAAGCAACTGCTTGATATTCGACTTTTAAACTGCTTCATACTGCTTGCTAGCTAAAAGCACTGTGCAATGTGCAGACTGACTAGTTTATATGTAGATTCGTACAAAACAATTTATTACACAGCAATAAATTGAATTAATACTATATAATACATTTAAAAAAAAAAAAACAGAAAAGATTTGTTTACTTAAGCAAAAAATTAAAAAAAATATTCTCGCCCGAGCAGGGACTTGAACCCTGGACCCTTGGATTAAAAGTCCAATGCTCTACCGACTGAGCTACCCGGGCACATGTTTCGTTCCCAGCAGGGAACAGTTCTGATAATATGAAATGGAACAGGATCATTCAAAATTTATATTCTACCTTTTTTTGGAAAGAGAAAAATCAATGTTTGCATTACATTTTAAAATAGTTTTTATTTTATGCCATATTCTCATACAAGTTTACATATGTTTTGTTCGTATTTGTTTTTGTTTTTGTTTTTGATTTATTTATATTTGTATGGTTTTTTGTGGTTGAATAGTTCACTTGTTTCTAAATCCATATTCTGAGAATAATACGGATTTTGTTTAATTAAAAATTATGTTATGTAATTTATTTTTACATGGAATGCAGTTAAACTTTTTGCGCTCACTGTGTCCTAAACCAAAACTACAAACTTCTTATTGCATTTTGATGATAGAAAATAAAAAAATAATATAGTACATAAACTAAAAGAAACAAATAAAAAAAAAACAATTATTTAATTTGTGCTAATTATTTGTTGTTTGCGTTTTCTTTTCTTTGTTAAATGTATGTAATTAATTATTTTTTTATTTTTAATGCGCTGTTTTTTTTTTTTTTGTGTTTGTTTTTTTTGTTTTTTGTTGTATTTATATTTATATTTATATTTACTTTTCACTAAAAATTTGTCTTGCTAATTCGATATACAATATAATTTAGGCTTACGAGCTAGGTTCACATAGACTACCGATAGGTTCTAGAATGCACTAACCTTAGCTTAGCGAAAAGTACAGCATAAATAATTACATTACATTTATTATTATTTAGGGTTTATGTTCTTTTGTTTTGATTTGTTTAAATTTATTTTTAAGTTTAGGGTTTAACAATTTTTAATATATCTTCAATTGAATGCACATACTTAATGCTACGAGACAATATTTATAGGATTTCCTTTTTTTGCTTTTAATTCATATATATATATATATATATATATAGATCGATTTACAGACATGAAATTGATTTAGATACGACTCGAAATAATAACATATTGAGAGAGCGTGGGTATTTTTCTTGAACTGTTTCTGCTTTGTGGATTTACGCAAAATCCCCGGCCAAATTCCCTGTTTCTGTACCGAATTTGTTCCTTAAGTTGGCTTGCAAACTAAAAACGAGTAAAGGTTTTAAATAGTAGTATTAAGTGGTAGGTATTTGATTTTGTTTTTGTTTTTTGTTTTTTTTTTTTGATAAAAATTAGTAAAGCATTTGCAAAGCTGCTAAAGCACTTTCAACAACACAAAAATATCGGTTCAAAAACACTTTGAAAACAAACCTAATCTTTTTTTTAAAATATCTTCTTTTTTTTAAAGAGAAACACAAACGTAATAATGCTATATACAAAAACTAAACAAAGCCTTATATGGATAGTTCAGATATATATACTATAGATGGGTTTTTTTTTTGTTTTGTTTTGTTTTTTAAGTACATATTAAGTATAAAACGAAAACTAATTTTAATAGAAATCACTTTGAAATTATTGCAAATATTACTTTACGATTTTTTTTTTCTTTTTTTGTTCATCTGCTGCTGTGCTGTGTGTGGGTGAGTGTGTGTGTCTGTGTGTGTGTGTGTGTGGGTGTGTGGGTGTGTCTTAGATAGCTAAAATTTAGGCTAGACTTATGGACTAATAGCTTTTCGAATACTGCTTAGAGAAAGAGGTTTATCATACTGCAGGTGAAACCTGTAAAACGCATCAACGTATCAGTTCCAAGCCAGTCCAAAGAGTGTTTTTTTTTCTTTTGGCTTGGAAAGAAGAAGAGAGTGAGAATCTTGGACTAACAGTTCCAGCTTCAGTATGATAAACCCAGCTCAGCTTAACACGAATCAGTTGCAAACAAGAAGCATCGTCTTTGATGTTGATTTAACGACAGCGGCGGCGGATGCGGATGCGAATACGGATGCGAATGCGGAGCAGGTTGTTCTAATATATTCGCTTTATACTCCAAATCCATTTCCATTTCCATATCCATATCCATATCCATTTCCGGCTCGGGCTCACAGTCCGAGTCGAGAAACTGTTGCTGCCTGAGGCTAACCTGAGATCAGAACTCTTGCGGATATTTAATGCACTCGGCATTGGTATTATTACTGGAAGCGACAGAGCTAAACAGTGCATTGCTACCAACTCCAACTCCAACGCCCACGCCCACGCCCACTCCAGCACCAGCTCCAACTCCACCTGGAACTGATCCACCACCTGCTCCGCTAGTAGCATCCTGATTATTACCCTGCGACTGATAACTGGCCGCTGCCGCCGCCTGATATGGTTCCTGATACAACTGATTGAGTCTCTAACCAGTACCCGAAAAGTGCCACGCGTCCTATGCGCTCAAATGAGCAAATTGTGACGGATGGATATCGAATTGATGATATGGATGTCCATAGGGACCCATATGATAGGGCACTATATTCATCGATGCCATCTTGTGCTCCTTCTTCCATTTCATGCGTCGATTCTGGAACCAGATCTTGATCTGTCTCTCCGTCAAGCATAACGCATGGGCGATCTCAATGCGTCGTCGACGCGTCAGGTAGCGATTAAAATGGAATTCCTTCTCCAGTTCCAATGTCTGATAGCGGGTATATGAGGTCCGTTGTCGTTTCGTCTCGCCATTGGCATTCACAGTACCTGCAAAAAGTCCACGAAAAGAGACCATTAGATTTTTGTTCAATGAAAATGAAAATAATCTAAATTAAAAATAATCTAAATCAAAAATAAAAAGGTAATATATAAAAAAAGAAACCTTTAAGCTCCTTAAAGCTTCAAGCATTATAATTCATTCAATTTAATTCAATTATTATAAATCTCTTACATGACATAATAAAAGGGGAAAAGGGAAATTGATACCTGCTCAAAGCACATGAAATCTTCAAGCAGAAGCATAAGCCTATTCAATCTATAATTGAAAGCTGCTGAAAGCTTTTTTCTGGCAATGAAGCTCGACCAAAGCCTACACTCTATCCCTTAGTCTCGCTTAAACTGCTTATCACAAGCCAAGTTTAATAGAAAGTTTAGGTGCCATTTCCAGGAAGAGATACTTTACACTTCTAAGCACAAAGTAAAGTTTTGAAACCACTTAATAGGTCCGTGAATTTCTCAACTTTGAGAATGAGAACTGCAAATAAAGTCTTTCACTTGCAGAACCCATTAAATTGGTATACATTTTTGGGGTTTTAGAAGGCGTTTCCTGGCAATCGAAAAACGCTGAAGTGGACAAGGCGTATTTCCTTATAGAGGCCGTTGAGTTAATTTTCTTTTATTTCTTGTTTATATTGCGCTTTTCATAAATATGACGTGCCAAAGTGCAATTTCGAGGAATTTTATTGTTGTTTAGCCAAAAAATCAACAACAATAACGAAGGAACAAAAAGAAAATGAGGGGAAAAAGGTGAAGTAGACAAGCTTCAATCTAGACAGCTGGCTGGCTGGCTGACTGTCTTCCTCCCACTGTTCTCTAGACCACAAAAAAAAAAAAAAAAAAAAATAGATAATGACAATTTCCCATTCTTTTAGTATTCCGTTTTCTGTCATCTCTCTTTAGGAATATCGCGAGGGCGTTCGGAACGCGTCGTTCGTAATGAGGGGGCGGGCTGTGGCAAAGTAGACTTTTAAAAGCCATTTACCGTGGCGTGTTATTATGGCCAAGTCAATTGGCCCGCCCGGTTTTCAACTAAAAAAAAAGTAAGAAAAAAAATTTTGTTGAGACAATGCCACCAACACTCACAACTCACACACACACACTGCACTGCACACACGCACAACAACCTTCTATAAAATAAAATATGTGGCAGTCAGTCAATGTGATAGACAGGCCCACTGTCAGCACTGTCTTTGGGAAAACCGACAAATGTTCTTCTCTTCTCAGCTCTTCGTGGCTCTTGGATCCCATTTCGAGGCGCACCATTGACTCTATATGGGTCATGGCCCATTTGTGAATGGCAATTGGCTTCGTTTCTTAAATTTCCCTCAAAAAGATTCCGCATTAGGCAAATTTTTGGAGCATGAAAAGATCCCATTCTTGACTTTCCGTGAAAATCGCTAATTAAAATAAGTTTTAGCTTACATTTTTGTACTATTCAATGAATCTGATTCCAGAATTTTATACTAGAAATTAAAATATATATTTTAAAGTTTAGTAATAATCGGCTGGTTGAACTACTGACAATATTATAATACCCTTTGAAAGAGTATGTTTTATCCGAAGCAATATTTAGCTACTCTTTTATTATATCAAGGAATTTATTTATATAAAAATAAATAAAAAATAAATGATTAAAAATAAGTTTTTCAAGCAAAAATAAGTACTAAAGTATTTAAAATGCCAATGGAATTTCAGGGCTTTAAAGCAGCTTCCCTTTTTGGCCAAGACTAATAGAGTCTGTGGTTCTATATCTATTTTAAAATTTTCAATAAAACAAATAGTTTTTGTTTGCCTCCCTTTTCCCCTTGTCAATGAGGATGCGCGACAAAAAAAAAGTTTTTTTTTCTTTTTTTTTGGGAAAGATGTCGGTGCACATCAATCAGTAGGAAATCTAAATGGAATTTCTGATTAAAGTTGAAATTAATTACCGCTCATTTAATTAAAGTGAATTTGACTGTGGCAAATGCGAAAAAGCGTCGCCCACACACACACACACACACACACACACACACACACACACACACACACACACACACACACACACACACACACACACAGAACACACACACTTTTGCAGACATCAAAAGCAACTTTTCCGCTAGGTTCTTTGCAGTGGGAACTACTCGTACCGCTGGGTGGAACTGTCCCCAGCCCGAAAGGGGTCCAAAACTAATGACCATGTAAACAGCGGGCAGACAGTAACCAGACAACGACATCAGCTCCATCACTCATGCGGTTGGTAGCCAGTGTTGTTGCCAGCTTTAATATGGCTAAACAAGCTAGTTTTGGCCGGTAAAAAATAATAATAAAAAAAGCTAAGCACAATATTTTACTTGAGGGCAACACTGTTCAGAGCAGAGATAAAATGGAGCGAGAATTCGAATTAAATTATAAAGAATTCGCTTTATTTGCAGCACCTTTAATTCTGACCCATTTTTTTTTTTGGTAGTGAGTTGGCAGCGCTGTCAGTCAGCTTATCAACTATCAAATTTGATTGTGGAACTAATATTTCTACTGAGCCATTAGACTATGACAGATCCGAAGCAGTCGGAAACTGTCGGTCAAAAACTTTGCAGACAGTCGAACTCAGGCGCAGCCTTGTGTGTGGGGCATGCAACATTCAGTAGCAGTTGACGGGGCAGCTTGCACTTATTGTTAATGCGAGTATTTCTGACCTTCTACAAAAACGAGAAAAAAAATCAATACAAATTGTTGCAGGGCACTCGGCGGACATTTCTTATAAGTGTATAGACCCTCTCTAGAGTGTAGAGAGTAGCTAGGGTCGGGGGCAACAGGTCTTGCAACACTTGCAACGCCGCCAAACCATTTACAATTGTCAAATGATGCTGTCATATGATGTTGCAATTTGTTTACACGTGCAGCACACAGTCGCCGCCAGAATTATTTTATGAGTATCTCTGAGAAAAGTATCTATAAGATGCGTGCAGTATCTAAAGTAGCTAGAAGTATCTGGGGAGCAACAGCAGGTTGAGTTGCTGGATATTTCACAATTTTATACACTGAAATCAATGAATATTATTACTAATTTATTATATTTTCAGATGATAGACCTATTTTTTTGAGAAAGCCCCTGGCAGTATTTATATCTACTTCAAGAGTTGTTTGTTTTCCAGCTAAAGATCAACAACTTATAGGAACTTATTCCGAAGTGATCCGCAACCCGTTGAGGGCTCAACTAAATGTCAACACTGCGGCTGTGGTTTTTCAATGGGAATTGAAAGGGAAACGGACGACGTTGAATCCGAGGAATGGGGAATCCGAATGGATCTCTTTGGAGTGGGGACTAACTATGTATATATAGTCGTAACTACATAAGTAGCGCTAGCGCATCGTTGTCGCTTGTCGTCATGGCCAAAGGCGCAAAGCCCTGCCTCCCTCTCACTCTGCCCCGCTCGAAGATGACAGCGACTGAGGCAGTGCCATAGAAGTACTGGCAACTGGCAACTGGCACCTGGCATGTCATATCATTTATCGTATGGGAGCATGGGCAATGGGCATGGGGGCATGTCGGCTCTTGACAGCGCCAATGAGCGAACATTCGAAGCGTTTTACAACTTTGTGCCCATTTCGCTCTGTCTGAAATACTATATAGACATATTGGATTTTGCATACATGCTTCAACTATGTACAGTGAATGCCCAATAATTAGAACTCTGAATAAGCCAAAATTTTGGAAATTCAACTCGAAAGTTCGAAGGGTTCTAGCAGCTCAGAGAGAAAAAGTAGTTTCCCATCAATCTGCTAATCAAATCTAATTCTTAATATCTGAACTGGAGAAATGCCGATAAATGGCCAATATCTGCTATATATGTTAGATATTTTTATATATTTTTTTTTGAGCTTTTACTGTGTAGTATCTTTATATGTATTATATAGAAAGATACTCGTGCTTATGTTTTAAATACTTTTGAGCAGACGACGCGCCGTGAATGAGGAATTTTTGAGAGCCTCTACTTTTTTTTTTTTTTGGCCTTTTGTTTTGATCTTTTGCATTTCATTTTCATGTAAGATGACGTCAAAGTCAAACGCTGACAGCCGCTTAACATATCAGTTGAAATTTGAAATCTGTTTTCTGTGTTTTTCTTCGCCTTTTTTTTTCTTTTTTGGTTGCATGCAAAAATCTGCAACAGAATTTATTAAGTGGCACAAAGATCAGAACCTTAACAGAATAAACTGAAATTCTCTCTGCTTATGCCACAGCGTCTCCTTCAGTGTCAGCGTTCAGTTCGGCAATTCTGCAATTCAAATTGCCATTGTCTGTGTGTGCATTTTGCATACCAGAGGAGGGGTTCAAAAAGGGGGGTAGATCAGAAAGGGGCATGGCAGGGAGGGGGCAACTGATCATGTTGTGATTGACGCGAGATTAGCATACGAATGCAGGTTGAAGCTAAGCTAAGATCAAAACCCTTGGCATAGGTCGGAGATGCAGGCGCAGTTTTCGAACTTGCAATCCGGTTCAAAGTTTAATTGTTTTTTCTGCTACATCTTCTTTTTTCTTATTTTTTTTTTTGCTGAGGCGCAAATAGAAATAAATAAAAATAAAAAACGCTTGCGGCTTGTCACAAACACTTGTAGTGGTCATTTGTCAACGGGCCCGGCGTCTGCCCCACACTGGAGAAGGCAGCTGAAGTATGAAAAAAAAATTATAAAAATACACGTAAGAAGCCACTGAACGAGAGTGCCGACTAGCAGATACTCTGTAGTTCAAGCAGTGGCAATAAAAGACTAGAGAGAGTGCACTAGTTGCGACTCGACTAGGAAATGCTCTGTAGGATCTGCTTAGAGACCATAATAAAGTAGTAGTTATTTTTTACTCCTGCACCAAAAGGCAGTAAATAATTTTCTGAATAAAAATAAAATAGAATATTGCTAGAGAAAGACATCAGAATAAATTCTTAAAAATCTCTATTTTTATCTAATGAATAAATGAAAATAACAAAAATAAAAATTCACATTTAGTGGATGAAAACTTCAGAGGATTATCTAAACAATTTTGTGAACCACGGGGAAAATTTATCAAATTTGGTTTAGGTAGTGAATATACCCTTTCATTACACCTTTTTGAAGAGCAGAAAGAGTATAATAAAACTGAACATCGTCATCGTAATCAGCGGCAGCAACGTGTGCGGCATGAGATTCAGAAGAGACGCAGACCGAGGAGGCACAGTCAGACGTTCATCTTGCAACGGAGTCGATCTTATCGCGGCAAGGAAAAAGCAGAAACAACAAACAACATTGTAAGCCTACTTGTTGCTCTTGTTGTTGTTTTTGTTGTTGTCGCATTTCGCCGTATTTGCAACCAAAAAGGTGAAAAAAACTATAAAAAACAAAAAAAAAATAATAACATGGTCAATTTACGCTCGAGATCCCAACTGAAATATCATAAATCAACGCACTTCCGATTGCGCAAGTTCCACAAGTGGCATGCGGCATGCGGCATGTGGCATGGTCAGTTGTTTAGTTTGTGGTGTTGTTGTTGTCGCTACTTAGAGGCAAGCTAATGAGTCGTTTACCAAAAACCATTATCAATGTCAAAATGCGGCCAAATGATCATTACTCATAACCAACTACTCAGACAGAGACCCAGAAAGGGGCAAGAATTGATGCCCCGCAGCGGCACATTTGAAAAATTCTGTTTCAAGTGTGTTAGAAATCTTGTCATAATACCCAGCCTTGATTATAACAAAAAATTTAGATAAATTTGATAAATATTTCACAGCCAAACTGATAGTTTGTCAATAATTAAAGCTCTAAAATTGATCTATTTGTAATGTTTTTGATATAAAAATTGGATAGATTTTTACCAGCTAAAATGATAGTTTAATCAATAATTTAGGCTGTAAAATATATAAAATATTTATAATGAAAACTTGCTGAATAATAATCAACATTAAAAGCCAGTTTTCTCAGACTTTCAACATTTTTTATCATTGAAATTCTACAATTTCTAAAATTTTCTGCTGACAATTCTGATATAAAATATATTTTCTTTTAGACATTTATAAGCAGAGGTTACTACCAAAAATTTTTGATTTCCACAATTCTATAAATAAATCAGCTTGCGACGTGCGAGACGACAACAAAGACGATGAGGCAGTGGCAGGGGC
Organism: Drosophila repletoides; assembly: GCA_018150835.1. Taxonomy (NCBI): domain Eukaryota; kingdom Metazoa; phylum Arthropoda; class Insecta; order Diptera; family Drosophilidae; genus Drosophila; species Drosophila repletoides. The sequence continues at coordinate 2,569,581 of JAECWQ010000202.1, forward strand.
AGGACAAGGGTCTAGAGAAGTAGAGGAATAGTAAGGGGAAGGGGAAGAGAAACGGAAACGGGAAAGGCAACGGCAACGGGGGCATATTGGCCATGCTCGAGCAATGCTGGAAGAGATAAATCTTGAGGCTGGCGATCGAGAAGGGCGCGTCAAAGGGGCCGACTGAGGTCTCGACATGTGCAGCGGGTTTAATTTCTTTCGGAAAAGGAAAATTAATCAAATATGCGCACTGTTATAATAGAGGAGCTCATGTGTCGCATTCCTTCGGTGATAAATGATGGGAGAGCGGCCAGTTTTGTGCAACTGCGACAAATGATGTGACATTTTGTGTGATAATGAAAGTGTTGCAGCACGAGCTACAAATAGATAAAAGATATAGTGTCTCTAGAGACAGAGAGAGAGAGCGAGAGAGAGGGAGAGAGAGGAGAGTCACAACAGGTGTTTTGTGGGATGTGTTTACTGTGTTCACACACCATTAAAATGCTATTAAATCGTAGTTACAACCTCAATTGTCAGCCAGACAGCCAGACAGCCAGCCAGCCAGAAGCATCTGTAGCTATATCTGTATCTGTGGCAGCGGAAAAGTATCTGTATCTGTTTTTTTGGCCAATCCATTAATCACAGCCCAAATAAAGAGACGGTCAAGCAAGCAGCTTCATAAAAAACGCTCAATATATTAAAAAATAAAAGAACAAAAATGCTGCTCAAAACGGTAGCAATTGTTGCAGCACTCGAAACTAGAGAGGGGCAATTTTATTGGTTAAAAAAGTATACTAAGCCTTAAATTCCCCAAACTACTTTGGCAAGAATTTTTAGGAATTTAGTTCATATTTTTCATAACTTTTAAAGTTTCATTTTGATGGTCTATTGAGCTTGATAAATTATTATAAATTTAGTATTTTTGAAATAGATTTTTGAGCACTAGCAACTCGTGTCACGCGGTAAGGCACGAGCTGCCAGCCAGCTCTACTTGAAACGAGCCTGTCTCAGCCCACATTTGCCTACTTGCCCCAAATAAAAAATATATATTTGAGCCGCTTGTTGTTGGGTTTATTCTTTTTTCTTCTTTGCCGTTGAGTGCGAATTGTGCGTGGCAAGTTGTTGTAGTTGTTGGTGTTGTTGGTGTTGTTGTTGTGGTTGTTTCATCTGCGTCTTTTGGCATTTTCTCCCGCTCGCGTGGCTGCCTTTGGTTTCGTGAAAAATGGAAATTATGTCAAGAAGTAAATTGATTATTTCGCTTTAAAGCATTTCTCAATTTATATTCCGTGTTCGTTGTCAACACGAACACATTCAGTTTCGTCAGTCTCTACAAAGCAACATCAGCAGCAACAACAACAACAACAACAACAACAACCCAACAATAGTTGCCTTTTGCATGGCGGTTGTTTTCATTTTTTTCTATATTTTATTTTTTTTTTTGCTTTTCAAAAGCCACTCAAGTGAAATGACATCATGTGCTTCGAACTTCTCGAACAGCTGATGCCAGAAAAAAAAAAAAAAACCAAAAACAAATTAAACGATCTGAACCCTCGGCGTGTGAGCCACAGCCAATCGCACAGCATATGGTTTCCGGTTCCAAAAATTCCCCTGCAGCAGACTGGACTCCAAAAAAAAAAATTCAGTTGCTTTATTCAGCTGACTTCATTTTATACAGGGCTTAAAGTGTGAAAAACACAGTTTTCTTGGGGCTCAGAAATGGTCAAATTAAGCTCAAAATTTTGGGATTTATTTACTTTAAAATAAACCCAGGCTCTAAACCGGTTTATTTCAAGCAAGAAGCGGAACTGAAGCACTATTAAATCAGGGAAGTTTCGCTTTTAGTTTTAAAAAAAAAATCTTTTCTTTATTGATGAGATAAAAATTTATTATTTATCTATACTAATATTATTTAAAATATTATTAAATTTTGATTTCAATTACCACAAATTTATTAAAACTATTTTCTAGACTTTTGAAGTCCATTTAATCCTCACAACACCCACAGAATCAATTAGAGCAAATTAAAAGGAAGGAATTCCCTTAGTGCAAATCAACCTGTTGATTTGCCACTTGAAAATTAAGTGCTTCCTTCCAAGGGAGAGAGAGGGATGGGGATTGTTAAATCCCGAGTACTGCCCCCCAAGAGACACGTGACTGGAAGTGCTCACACCTACCGCCCCCGGGGCAGGGTTTTTCGTTTGTCGTTGAAAGAAAAGACGAAAAAACCACCCCAAGAAAAGCAATAATTGTTTTGGATTCGAAACAGTTGCCAATCCCAAAGCCGAACCCGAACCCAAAGCTGAACCTTCGCATAATGAGCCGGATAACAAATTGTGGCGCGTTGAGTTAAGAAGGAGCCTTTTGCGGCATTGTGTTGAAAATATAATAAATGAATTATCTGTATAATTAATGAGCTTTTAATTTTTAATGGCTTCGCAAAACAGTGCAAACAAAACCGAATGCCACAGAAAAGTTTGTTTTAACTCTTGTACTCGTTATTCTTTCTCGGGGGGACCTGGACCTGGCATCTGAAGCTTGCCACAGAGAGAGAGAGAGAGAGAGAGAGAGAGAGGGAGAATTGAACCCAAAAGTTGTTGGGACATCAAGCGATGCGTATCTTTTAGATACAATTTTAATGTGAGCTTCTTGCAAATTATTTATGCGCGCATTTTCGCGCAGATAATTATCGTTTATCTTTGATTTAAGGAGAGTACGAGTAGCGCTGGTACCCAGATTCTACCTCTCTTCCACGCTCTCTCTCTCTCTCTCTCTCTCTGTCTGTCTCTCTCTATATATATATGTATGCATGTTCGAATCCAAAATGACTACCTCAGTTAATTATATGGGGCTCCCGAGTAGGGAGCGAGCGGCGCGCATGCGCACATAAATTAGCAGACGCGCCAGTCAGAAAAAAAAGGTGAAAACCTGTTTTAGTTACCCCGCTAGAACCCCTCCCCCCCCCCCGTTCCCTTTGGACGTTTCGGTCTGGTCTGTGCCCATGTAAAGAGCGTCTAAAGAGTCTTCTTCTTGCGGTCTGATATCGAGAGTACCTGTATTACCTGTGTGCACCCATTTTTAATGAGTGTCCTGTCGTCTGCAGTTGCAGTTGCAGTTGAATGAACGCCGCTCGTTCAGTCAGTCGTCTGGCTTCTGGACTTATTTTCGCCATGTCCATGATTAACTGCGGGGTCTTTGACTGGCGTTCAGGACAGCAAAAAAAAAACGAAAGAAAATAAGCTCAAGCGCGGCTGTTCAGGGGCAGCGTGTAATCAATCACGGGCACGAAACAGAATTTTAAAAAGGAATTCATTGAGTTTCCATTAATAATTTCCTTTGTAAATTGCATCCTGTGGCAATTGTTGTAATTGTGATGAATTCTTTATTAATGCATCCAGCCAGCCAGCCAGCCAGCCAGCCAGTCAGTCGAATGGCTACTGTCTACTCTCCAATCTCCACTCTTCATTCACAGACTGGCGTTAGCTTCAATTATGTATCTTTCAGATACACCTCAATCTCCAACTCCATCTCCATCTCAATCTCAATTCATTTGCGATCCATCAAACACACTCGTGGCTCTTTAATTTGCCATTTTATTATCATTTTGATGATGCATTTAAATGCAATTATCTCGCCAAAGTATATATAAAAAAAAAGTGTCTATATTGCATAATACATATTAAACGTTCGATCTTGGACCAATTAAATCTTGGCCTAGCCCAACACCAGCTAATTGAGTGGACAACTTAATGGGAATCCATTAAAAAAATACTGCCTAGAAATGACCTATTATTTTTCTTTCAATGAAAATCAAAGGAAAAGAAACTCATTTGCATAATTTCTTTTAAATTATTACTTCTCACGTTTTTCCTGTGTGAAAATGAAAAATGCTCTCTAATAATTACTAAATTATTAGTCATTTTTTTAATCAAACAGAATAAGGTTTTTTTTTGTTTGATAAGTCGAATGGGAATCGTTTTGAAAGGGACTACAGAAAATCCTATTTGAACTTCTGGCTTTTATTCAATTAATAATTTGGGCTTATTACTGATTATTCATTTTTATATTTAACTATTTTTATAGAATGCATTTTTTTTTAAATATTATTTTAATATTTTATAATTTATAAGTTACTTTAAAATCATTAATTATTTTATTAGAAATAAATGAAATATACAATTTTCTTATTCATTTCTCCTTAATTTCGCGTATCTCCAAATAATTTCTTCAATATTTTATACATTTATTTTATAATTAAAATAAAAATGAAAAAAAAATTATAAAAAAAATTATAAAAAAAAAAATTTTAAAAAAATAAAAAAAATTTTTAAGATTAAAAAACATGTAAGACAAAAAAATTTTTAATATAAAAAAATAATATTAAATATTAGAAAAAAACCAATTTCACTCATAGCAGAGCAAGGTTTCGATCCTCGGACCTCTGGGTTATGGGCCCAGCACGCTTCCACTGCGCCACTCTGCTGTTGAAACACACTTTGCCAAAATACGTTCAAGCGTTTGGGCAAGCGTTAACTATTGCCAAATTGGATTTCTTTGATAAAGATTTGATTATTTGTTGTTGTTTTTCATATGAACAGTATTGAAATATATATTATATAATATTGTTGTTGCAAGCTGATTGTTTTTGCATTTATAAAATGTGGTTCTTTTGTCAAGCGTTTGGTATGTTAATCTTGGCCAAAACGCAAGCGTCTACCGGTTTTGTTTCTCAGCCCACTCGCATTTCAGTTAAGATATTTAATAAAGAAATAAATAAAAATAAATGTGAAGAATTGTTTTGCAATCGAAATTAAATAATAAAAAAAAAAGTTTGCAGCAACTTTTTTTAAAAAACAAAAGTATTCAACATGGCGGACAGCAACAAGAAAGAAAAACAACAACCAAACTTGGAAAAAATAATAAAAACCAGAAGAAAAAAAAAAGTCTTAAACTGAGACTGTGCGGCTGCTGCGGCTGCTGCTGCTGCTGCTTCTGCTGTGATGATGAAGATGAAGATGAAGATGGGTGAAGTGAAGTGAAGCGCGGAACAAGTTTTAAACTTGCTACAAAAGGTGTCTTTAAAAATCTTTTAATTTCGACTTTTTGCTTCGTTTTGCTCGTTGCCGAGCTGCAAATTTCGCAAAAGGGCAGAGGCGGCAGAGAGCAGAGTTAGGGGATGGGGGCTTTCGAGTGGGGCGGGGGGTTTTGGTTGCATCCGCCCGCCTTTTAATGAAGCGCGAAGTGCAGCGAATGCGCGAATGAAGGCAAAATTGAAAGTAAAGTAAGCCAAATGCGTCCCACTGTACGCCATGGAGTAACTCCTTGCAACCAGTTGGAACGCTGGAACTCTTGCAAGTTGCCCCGAAGGGGGCAGGCTGCGAACAAATTGCAATTGTTGCCATTGCATTGGCGCTGTCATTTGTGGCCGCCTCAGACTCAGACCCAGACCCAGACCCAGGATCAGAGACACAAACAAGCACACACTCGCTCAGCGTAGTTGGCAGCGGCGTGGGAAGGGGGTTGCTTGGTGGCTTGGAAACGCCCCTCTAACCAGATTGAATGTATTCTAATTCATACAGAGAAATTGAGTGGCAGGACCAGGATCAGGGGCACACAGAGTTGCTGGCAGCGGCAGGGGTTGAAAGAAGTTTTCTGGAGTTAAATTCCCTTCTCCAAGCAAATGGTAAATAATTCAGATCTAATGAAAGATTTTTAATATTTTTAAAATGTAATTAAAAACTGCAATCTGAATTCCTCGAATTTAAAAGTATTTAAAATTATGTAGAAATTCTAATACTAAAAAAAATCCCTTCTGCATTTTGAACCAAATATAACATCTCCCTGGAGCCCCCTTTAAAAATTACAGCCTAAGCCGCTGATCGTATGTGTTTTTTTTTTATATTTTGTTGTTCCTTACACGAATTGGCGGCTTAGTTTTTATTTTGTGGCATGGCCGCGTGGCAGCATGTCTTCATTGCGGCTTTAGCTTTTGACCCCCTGAACTCTGCCACACTTAACACACCATAAACAGCAACAACAACAGCAACAACAACAACAACAACAACAACGATAAAAAGGCTTTCATTTCATATGCGAGCCTTGGCTAATTCCATTGGAAAAACAAGCAAAAGTCAGCAGAAACAAAAAAAAAAAGAATGAAAATATGGCCAGGAAAAGCAAAGTGGAAATGCCAGACATTTAAATCGAATTGGCTTGAGTTGTGTTCGCTCTGTGTGTGTGTGTGTGTGTTTTAATCTACAAAATGTAAGCCCGTGCTGCACGTACCACAAACAGATACAAAATACCTGCAAAAAAGTATCTGCCAGATACTTAAGCGGGGGCAGCACACACACACAGCTAGACGACTGGAGGCCACGCGTGTAACTCAATTTTCAATGGTGGACAGGCGGCAGCAGCAGGTTGAGAGAGGGACTGAGCGGCGGGAGCTCACGTACTTGCAACTTGTGGCAGGGGCAGGGGCTGGGGCAGGGGCAGACGCGGAACAGGGTCGTGGGTTTGTCTACTCAGTCAAATAGTTTGCCGCCTGCATTAATAATTCACAATTTCATCTGGAATTGTATACGATTTGTGATGGTTTTCGCTTAGCTTGCCACACTTGGCTTGCCACAGCTCCAACACGTGTGCGAGAGAAAGAGAGAGAGAGAGAGGAGAGAGATAGGGACAGCGACAGAGACAGAGAGCCTCTTGAGTCCACTGGCTGCCGCCTGTTGCTGTTCTTTGGGTTTTCTTTTTAAGCTCTCTCGCTTTTTGCAGCTTTTTTTTTTTACACGGCACAGTGGTATAAGCATCATTATTTTGAATTCTTTCATTAATATTAGTTTTATATAATATTTGTCTTAAAAAATATTTCTATTTCTCGTAATATTTGTATTGTGCTTTACAGGATATGTGCTTAAACTTTATTTTAAGTTTTCTCTAAACATTTTCCACTGTGCGCTCGACGCTTATCTCTCCATTGCGTCATTTCATTTTAGTTAATGCGCCCAGAGATTAATATTCTATGCGTACCTCTGGCGATATCAGTTAAGAAGGGGTATGGTCAGAGTGGGGCTAGGGGGTAAGGGGGGGTTATGGCCAGGGAATCGCTGAATCGGGTAGCTGTAGTGAACCGGGCAATGCCAATTTGCAGATGTGCGCCAATTTACGCCTGAATTTGATAAATTCGCATGCAGCGCTGGCGTGACACTCAGTTGAATTTATTGCTCGCACTTTTTCACCATTCAAATCGCAATTACTTTGCTTTATTCGCAATTTAATTTGCCCCCCAACTCCTCCCCGCCACTGCAATCGAATCGAATATCTACGAATATATTTCTAGGGAGTAGATAGATAAGCTAGCGAAGAAATGGCTAGCACCGCTTGAGCTGTTTGCTCTCTAAACAAAGGCGGAATAAACAAAAAAATATGTATTTTAAATTCGAAACCCGTCGATTCTCAGCAGAACCATTAGAATAAAGTTTTGCGTATTTGTTCTATCTGCAGGCGGGCATCTGCATTTATATATCTCTCTCTCTATATATATACCTGAAGATATCTGTATATGGTATAGGGTATTTTATATGGCATATATACGGGATGCACTTGCATCTATCAGCGCTGGCACATCATCAGTCATTAGTGGCGCCATTCTCGTTGTTGTCTTTGTTTCTTTCTTATTTCTTCCCCTCTTTCTACTCTCTCTCTTTATTTCTTGCTTTCTGGTTTCCTTTTGGACTGCCCCATTGTTAGCGTCTCGCACTTTTTATGCGCTTTTATTAACTTTGGCCAAAATGCGGCCCTGGCCACTTGAAGGCATCATCATCCAAGTTTTTTTCTTTTCTTTTTTTGGGTTCTTTTATAAACAATTCTTTTACTGCGCTTCGAGTAATCATTCATCTTTTTTCTCTTTTTTCTCTTTTTTTTTTCGTTGGTATCTTAGAAAGCTTTGCATTCTGTAGACAGCAGAACGTCTCACAGAAAAGTTTATGGTTTGATTATCAGAATGGGTCTGGGTCTGAGGGTGTCGATGCCAAGTTGATTTGGGTAATATGATGAGTGATATCTAACAAACTGCAACTGAAATTCTGAATCTGAATCTGAATCAGGTATTGCTGCCCATTTGACCTATAAACAAACAATGCGCGAAGTTTATTCAAAAACTAATTCAGTGCATAGAACTGCTTAGAGATGTGAGCATTTTCCTAATGAAAATATTGGGAATTTCTTCAGCCTTAAGCGATTTTTAAATGGTGATCTTCACTTGTGTATTTTAATAAAAAAAGGATAGGTAAATCAGAATGATTTAAATAAAATTCATTCAAAGAAAATCTACTTTATTTGGTAATTATAAAGAATATTATAGTGCATACCCCTAATGTAGTGCATTCCCAGTAAAACTGCTTGAATACCCCTAGCACACTGCATTCGTAGCATGAATGAATTTTAACTCAAACAAAGTTGCTTGGACCAGAAAATCTCAAAAATAGTTTAAGAATAGAATTAAGAATTAAGTGTGTTAAATATAGAAATTTTAAATTTTCTTTAAAAAAATGCAAGAAAAGTGATCAACAATTTTAGAAATAATCAATAATAAATAATCAATAATTTTTATCTTCTACCAAAATATTCATATTTATCAGTTTCTTAAGTAAAATTATTGAAATAATACATTTTTTATGTGCGGAATTTATTGGAATCTCTATAAAAAAGAACTCTATAAAAATGAAGCTTAAATAAACATATCGATATTTTTTTGTTATTCAGTGTTTGAATATCCCTAATCTATTGAAATTCCTATAAGAAAACCTCTACAAAAATGAAGCTTTAATAAATATATCGATATTTTTTAGTTTTTTTCATTGCTTGCATACCCCTAATGTAGTGCATTCGTAGCAAATGAATTTTAATTCAAGCAAAGTGATGAGTTTCACATCCGACACAATTTACTTCATGCTCTGCGAGCCGCAGGAATGAATGAGACACCAGAATTCATTAAGAACAATCAGATGCGACAAGAAGCAACTCAGAAAGCTGACTACCCGTAACAGCAAGATTGTATATCTCTCCTCTCTCTCTCTTTCTCTATATATATATACATATATATATATATATATATATAGATATATATAAGCCTAAATGTTTCTTATTGTTTGCCAAAAGTGCTCTACGCTTTGTTAGAAACAATCCGTAATTTTAATGAAGTGCCTGCCGCAGTTGGTTTCCCATTAAAGCCATAAAAATATCTTATTGAGAGCTAGTACTATTAAATATATGCATAGAACATGGAACAGGTAAGGTTTACAAGGAAAATTAATTGAATGTACTGTAGTAAGCGAGCTACCTTTTCAGCACCTTGCGCTGAGAGTTCTTTTCCGGCTGGGGCGTTTATTATTATTAGTATAGAAAATGGGGAGAGACTTAGAAAGTATCAGGGGCAGAGTCGGAGGCACCAAAATAATAACAATCATTATGATTAAACGTAGCTATTTGAAAAGTCGTGTCCCAAGTTAATGAAAATGTAATTGACCAGCGAATGCAACTGGGTCTAGTCTCTCCAGTCTGCAGTCTACAGTCTACAGTCTACAGTCTACTCTCTTGGGGTCTGTGGAGTCTGCTGGTGTTGCTGCATGTTTGGGGCATGCAGCATAGACACGAGTAGCAGGGTAGGGACACACGCTGCTTCAGCAGCAAGAAACATTAAAAAATAAAAATAGAAGAAACAGAAAACCCTGTCTCAGACCCAGAACCAGAGTCAGGCTAAAAGACTAGACTGTTGCTGTAGTTGTTTTCTACACTTTGCCTTGCAGCCACATCTGTTGCCATATCTTGAACATATCTGGCATTCAACTCGTTTGCAAACTATTAATTTTTCAGTACAAGCTACGAGAACTGCTCCTAGAACATCCTGCATCTCAATGTGCCCCTTCGGGTTCTACGAGTACAGACTAAAAAGCAGGCTAAAACCTTTTCTTGGCTGCCAATTTTTGCTATTTAATTTCAATATTCGCTGGCTATAAAAATACAGAGAATTTTTCTAATATTGATAGTTGTTTCAGACTTACTTTGCTAGCTTTTCATTAAATTAATTTAATTTTAAATTATAGAAATACTCCCGAATCTACTACTATTTTCCAACTTACTCGAACTACACAGAGAGAAAAAAGTTTGGTAGCAGACTAAGGCATATCATATAATTTAAAATAAAATAAAGCTTTTAATGATACTTTTCTATGCACAGATCTGATTGATCTCTGAAAAATGTGATGGCCAAAAAAAGATCAGTTGGCTGACTAATAAAGAGTATATGTTGTTTTTTTTCTCTGTGTAGATGGGGGAGGCGGGGTTACTTGTGCTGAAGACGTCTTTTGGTTTGCGTAATATCGCATAGTTTTATTTATTTAAATTTGTATAAATAAAGCCCCGCTAATTAGGGTGCAGTCGACTGTCCCTCGACCGGCAGCCTGCATCTTGTGGTGCGCTTCACAAATAATTTATTAAATTGACAATTTGTGGACCCAGCCCTGGTATGTGGCAGGGATGGGGGCAGAGGCAGTTGCCTCTAATAAGCATTTGACATTTCGTAAGGTAGATGCATATATATATTTAAGTATATAACTCATAGATACAATTGTATCTTATAGATGCGTTTAGCTTTCAATTTGTGGGCGGAAAAAAGATCTTTGATGATGACCTTTTGCTACGAAATTGCTTGGAACGCCGCCAGTTTTGGTCTTGTCAATTAGAAGAAGAAATGCACTCAACTTCACAAGATTGCATGCGATATTTACGTACATATATATATATATATATCTACCATATATCTGCATATCTTTGTATCTTTTTATCTGATGGATGTTGTTGCTTGTGCAGCTTCTGTTGGCGTGCGGGCGCCATTATGAGCTCATTTAAGCCAAACCATTTTATAACTAGACGTAAAATGCAAAAATGGTTCAGCTTCGGGGCTCAGACTCCGTTCAGACTCGGTTCGGTTTTTGGTTTTGGGTTCGCGAAGGGTCTTGAGGTGTTTCGCAGAATTCCCTCGATCTCGCCTGACCACGACGCAGACGACAGCGATCTCTCTCTCTCCCTTTCTCTCGTGCAGCCGCCTAATTGAGGCGCGTCGTCTCGAAGATGGCGTTTAAGTTTATTTAAAAATACAACGAAAAAAAAAAAAAGTAAGGGAAAAAAAGTACAGAGGAAAAAAAACTTGACGTGATTATATGCAATCAACGTGGTAGTTGTTATTATTGTTGTTGCACCTTCCACTTGGAGCAAAACATGCACTTCAAATTTGCATAATTGTTAACATGCTGTTGTTGTAAATATTCTTGTTGTTGTTGTTGTTGTTGGATTTTAATCAGCGCCTGTTCTTGCCTCAGCTACATGCAACACGCCCCTCCACTCCCCTCCTTTTCCTTTTGTTTTTTTTTTTTATTATTAGTTTTTGCGTTTGAGCTTGGCACCTGAGCATTTCTCTAACATTTCTCAAATCGTATCAAACTGGGTGGGTTGGGTGGATTCTTAATGCAACCACTCAAATTGCAATAATTCAACCCACCACATTGGCCTTTAATGAAGACATTTGCCATCGAAAATTAAGTTGTACACGTGAGAGAAAAAGAGAGAAAACCCCTCGGTGCGATAAGAAACTGCAGAAAATCTGATTTTAATTGGGCCAATTTGGTTATATGCACAAAAGGTTATTGACTTTGGCTAAGATATGCGTGGCTAAGATACTGCTCAAATTACAGGGCTTGAGACGGGGTATATTATTTTTCATTGAGATCCTTTTAATTTCCGTAGTTACTTCACTTTTATATTTAACTAACCCCATTGTATTCTAGGGTTTTTAAAGCTTTTCATTAAGATTTTCTAAGATACAAATTTAAAGCTTACGATCAATATTTGAGGGAAATTGCGGTTAAGATATAAGCAATCAAAGCTTTTCTTTTAATACAGATATTTACTTCAAAGCTCTCAAAGATGTTGATAATTGTAAAGCTATCACCTCGCTTTCTACACAGCTTTTCTTAAGGTACATTCGACTGATTATAGGGTATTTCTTAGTCGACTATTGTAGGTTATCTCAGCAAAGTTATTTGTTTTATATATATTCAAATACAAAATTTCTTTCCCACCCATTTCATATGCTGTCTTTGGCCACTAAATGGCACTCAATTCCGAAAGGTAAACATGGGTTATACGTTCCGTAAAGGGGCGTACACTAATTATGAATACACTCAAACGAGTATTCATATGAGGATTCACACAAACACACACGCATCTGAAATGTAATTAAACCCCATCGATGCATAAAAGCAGATACATACATTAGATACGGATACGCGATACTCACAAGATATGCAAATGTATCTGAGCTGAGCGAATGTCTTTGCGCCTCGGATATTCGGTATTCATTCATGTATTCTTCAATTACAAGAAACGAGTACTCATAATACGAGGAGTACCCCGTACGCGTGTAATACGCATCTTGGCTGAGTTTCTTTACTTCGACTCGGGCTCGGACTGTAATTATTTATTTCCCCTTCTTTCTGCACTTGTTCTTCAATCCATACGCTGTTGCCATGAGTTACAGATACATAAATAATAACAATATGCCCCATTGATTGGCCTCAAACGAGTTTCTTTTTCTGTCTCTCTTTTTCCGACACAAATGGGAAAATCGCAAAACGTTTTTCCACTCTAGTTATGTTTTTTTTTTGCCTGCTTTTTTTCTGGCTTTATTTATAAATTCGAATGCAAATGCAGTTCATGGCGCTTTTCAACGACTCTTTAATTGGCTGACATGTTGTGATTTTGGGTTGTCAACTGCCTCAAGACTTCGGCTCGAGCTATAATTATCGACTATAACGAGTATACGCGACTCTACGAGTCTATAGAGTAATTAAAACAATTAATAAAATTAATACAATATTTGTATTTGATGCCCAGACACAGCTACAGTTTCTGACTCGGAAACTTGAAGAAAATGCAGTAAATTCAACCAGCTGTTTGAAGTATATCAAGTGCTTTTCTAATACTATTTTATAAAACAATTGAAATACTATTGAAATTATACTTCAGTATATATAAAAGCCTGGCTTAAAAACCTAAAAGCGAGGCTACAAACCAGTTGAAACTATAAGGAAGTTACGGACTTGCTGTCATCAAATCAAACTTTTCTTCTGACCTGGGAAATGCATAGTATTAATATGTGTCTCATCATACACAAATATATATTCAAATTTCAATAAATTTTATTTGGAATTTTGAGCTGACAGGAGGCATGCCAACTGGCTGCAATTAGCCAGGCCTGCCAACTGGCTGCAATCAGCTGTGAACCGTGCTGCTCGCTAATGAGCGCAGTCAAGCGTTTGATCGATGACAGCCATTCAATAAAGAGAATAAATAATACAAAAAATAAAGGGAAAATTATATAAATTATTAGAGTTTTTAATTATTTTCAAGTAAAAATGCCAAAAGACAGAAGAGTTGCGAGAGACTCCAATCGATGGGGATACACCTGATAACTGAAACTGACTGGAGTGTTGCCTGTATTGGGGTGTTAAAGAAAAATCTTCTGACATTAAGAAAAATCGCTCAACAATTTTTCGTTCACAAAATTTTCATAGAATCTCTGGCAAACAATTTTTCATGAAATTTGGAGAATTTAAATATAAACGAAGCGGAGCGAGAGGTGCGAGATTCATATCGAGACCGCTATCTATCTATGTATCTGTATCTGTATCTGTATCTGTATCTGTATTAAGTATTCGGTTCTTTTTTTTATGAGTTATTGTGGGAGTCTGTCGGCATTAGCCGCGGGTGCCGGTTCCCAGTTCCCAATTCCAAGGGGTATACGAGGAGCGGGGGAGGGAGCCGTATTGGTAGGCATATACGTTTGTTTACAATTTCACGCGCTGCGATTTTCGCGGTCGAGTTTTCACGCAGCGCCGCAAGAAAAATGGGAAAGTGTAAGTGTGAGGGAAATTTTGTTATTGTTTATGTATTTTGACAAGTCGATTCCCCGTGGCCCCCCAACTCGCCCACGCCTGCTCCTAGTTTACCAGACAATTCGGTGCTACTGCAGCCTCATGGAAATACCTCACCGTTTTCCCCGCTTCCCTTTCTCCACAGTTTTCCCGTCGAATGCAAGTAGCACTTGTAACTATTCAAATACACTTATTGAATGAATATTCATTCAATCATTCATGCATTTATTCACTTAAACAACTCGTTTTGTCAACTGTTAAATAAGATTGCTCGGAATAATTGAAGTGAACGATGCAACGTCTTTCCCAGTCGTTCAAAAACCTTTCGAAATTTCAAGGGCTTACTTAAAAAATAAATTAATTTTTTTAAAGAAGAGCCCATTTTTATATATTTTAGAATAATGTTTCTATGGTACTTACTCTGTCCGAGATGTACTCGCTTCATCCATGGATAGATCTGTGGCGGATTCTTTTTGCCATTGCCGCTGTTCTGACTGCTGCCCGCCTCATTGCCGCTGTCGCTCTCTGAATCGGAGTCGCCACCGCCCGGACTATGCATGGGCACATTGACACCACCGGGCACCACGCCCGCACCACCGACGCCAACGCCAACGCCGCCGCCAACAGCACTGTGGTTGTTGTTGTTGTTGAGACTGACGGCAGCTGCGGCGGCTGCAAGGCTGCCACCGAGGACACCTTTGTTGAGGGAACGTGCCACACTCTCCACAACGGAGCTGGGTGAGAGCTTGGGGGAGATGTCGCGGGTGGAGAGATCCTGGGGGCTGGCTAAAGATTGCTGGTTGTTGTTGTTGCTGTTGGCGCTGTTGTTGTTATTGTTGTTGTTGTTGTTGTTGCCGCCGGGCGTCGAAGGATCATTGGCATATTTACAGCTAATGTTCGCCTGTTGTTGCTGTTGCTGCTGCTGTTGTTGTTGCTGCGGGTGTTGTTGTTGCTGCTGCGGCAATTGTTGCTGCACAACTGCTGCTGCTGCATGCGCATGTTGCTGCTGCTGCTGTTGTTGCTGTTGCTGCTGCTGCAACAGTTGCAAGCGTTGCGGCTGCAATTGTGTATAGTCCACCATATCGGGATTTGCCTGTCCCCCACCACCAGGCGCACCACCACCACCCCCGCCCAGCCCATAGGCCGCCTGGTTGGCGTAATGTGCTTGCGGTGTATTCGGATATAAATTGGGCGTATATGCCGCTGCCGCTGGAAAATAATCATTGCTGCCCGGCGTCGCAGCCCCCGAATTGCCCACCTGCTGTCCACCATTGGCACCACCGCCCGCACCACCGCCAACCCCAGCACCGCCGCTGCTGCCGCCACTTCCGCTCGCATTCCCCACCGGATGACTCTGCTGTGGATTCATCTGCTGGGGATAACACGAGGCCAGCGAGTTGACAAACTGGTACGAGGACATGGCAAAACAGTCGGGATCCATTTTGAAGATCGGTATCTGAAATGGAAATGGAAGTGGAAATTTGAATGAGAATGGAAGCCAAAAGCTCGCTTAAAGAAGAACACTCAGAGGAAAATATACTGCGAATATTTTATATATTTTTTCTACTCATTAAAGTGGTCTTGGGCGCTCCCATTTGTACGGATGAAATAATATTGAAAAACATGTTGACTATTGACTGATTGCTCTGTCTTTTCTCCCAGTGTACCCAGGGAGCTGGCTCTCTATAAGATGTTTGCAGCACAGATTATACAAGGCTCTAGGTGTAGTCTTCTAATCCCCGCCCAGTAGAGATTTCAGTGCCTGATCACGTCCCACAGTGAGCTCACATAGACCTTCTGGCAGTACGAGTTTAGTATTTGCATTAATATTAAAAAAGAAGTTTTGCATAATCCCAAAGTCGCTGATGATAATAAGTAGCTTATAGCTAGTTGGATTTTTTAATTATTTTTTACTGTGTATTTAGTTTAGAACAGATTTTTATATATATATTTTATGATGCACAGCGGCCTCTAAGTGATTTTTGTGTACCTTTTTTGATCCTAAAACTTCCTTCATTGTGCTCTGAGTTTTCCTATATATTCTTCTGTTCTGGATTGATCGCGTTCTGAGGAACATAGAATATATTTTTAAACTAACTAATACATTAAATAAGCGAAATAAAAGTGGAATATTTGAAAATTTAAAAATACACCTCAAGGAATCTTGAAGAATTGCCAGTTATCCGATAAATACGGAAATAAAATATATATTTCCAATATATTATCATCTCTTTGTGGCTGCAATTTGTGTCTTTTAGATTTTATATCTTACGGATTATTATGTATTATATTCTTGGCTTCTTTTGGGAGTGATTTTTGGGAGCATTATTATTACAATTATATTTTTTTTTTGTTGAACCCAATTTCCAGAGCTATAATACTACTGGCTGCTGCCCCTGTTTTTCGGGCAGAGACGGCAGCGAAGGCGGAGAAAGGAAAAAGGAAAGAGGGGACGACTATTTGGATTTCACTTGAGCCGATGGGCAGGCGCGGATATGCCTAAGCATTGGTATTACGTGCATGCAATTTTGGTGTGGCACGAAAGAGTCGAGACTGAGGCACAGGAATGCCTGTCCCGCCCACTCTCGTTGCTTGGACACTTGCTGCACTTGGTGGCAAGTATAAAAAACATAAAAACAAAAACAAAAACAAAGACCCCGCTGCAGAGTCGGACACCATCGCTGATACTGGAGGATTGAATGAAGGAAAAACTTGTATTTCTGTTGCTGTTGTTGTTGCAGCGGAGATAGCAACAAAAGGAGGCACGATTGCAAGTTTGTTGAGGCCGAAAAAAAAAAAAAAAAAAAAAGGAGGAGAAAATAGCCTCAAAGCCGAAAAAGTGTAAAACGCAATGGCAAAAGACCAAAAACAATGCAACGACCTCTGAATACAGTACTCCTCTCTCCTCGGTCGAAAATACAAAAATACGAAAAAAAAATATTTTACTCTCTTGCCATTTTCTGTTTCAGTTGTCTTCTTCTTCCTTTTCTTTTTCGTATGAAACCAATAATTTTGATTCAGTGGGCAATTTAACCCTTTAGCATGTTGTCCAAATGAAAGGAGTTGAAGCTTTAAATTAAATCGGCGTACGGGTCTCAGCTTGACTCTGGTTCGGCTTTGGGTTCGAGCTTTGGCCCTGGCCCCGGTCCGGCCCGGTCTTCAGATAAAAAAACTTGCCACAAGAAGTTGCATGCCGCATGCAGCATGGGGGCAGAAGGCAGGAGGCAATGCTCGTCGTCGCCCGGACAGAGATTTATTTGATGAGCAACGTTCCTGAAAACGTTGTAAATTCGCAATTCGCAATTCGGCCCTGGGTATTTGGCGATTATGGAGTTTAAAGCAATTGTAACGGTGCTCTCCTGCTAAACCTTTTCGATTCTCAATTAGCCCATTGGCCATATACGATTAAACCCGTCCAAACATCCAAACATCGCAGCAACAATAACTAAAATAACTACTCTAACAACAGCTAGCGACATACAAACAGTTTGATTATCCAAATTATACGCTTCAGATAGTTATAGTAGGCAAACTGCATTGACCTCCATGACTTGTGGATATTGGGTAAATCTTTTGTTTATCGTATGGGTCTAAAGATCAGCCAAAATTGGTAGCAATCTCTCTAAGAACTATGATGACAGCGAGAGAGTACTGTAATTCTGTATAGAATAATTGCATTCACAAAAGGAGAGAGGCCAAAAGAGTACCCTTTAAAACTATCGAAAGTACTATCGTTGGAAGCAATTGCTTGGAGTAAAGATGAACTGAAATTGGTAGCAAACTGTCTAAAAACTATGATGAGAGAACGAAAAGCAATTCAGTTTATAATAATTTCATTTATAAAAGGAGAGAGGTGGAAAAGGAGCAAAACTATCGATAGTACTGGCTATTGATTGGAGTAAAGATCAACTGAAATTGGTAGCAATCGCACTAAGAAGCATGAGTGATGGGAAAGAAAAATAAGATAATTTTTAAAACTATCGTTAGGACTATCGCATAATGCGATAAGAGGTTAAGGATCAAATAAACTTGGTATCAATCTCTATAAGAATTTGGACTATTTCAGCAAGAAACAAGAAATACGCCAAGACAAGCCGATAAACTAGAATACTGAAACTATCGATTCTAAAATAATGAGTGTTTCTCTCATAATATAATATAAAAGAAGAGTCTATATATAACTTATAATTAATTATTAACGAGTATAGAGAAAATTGGAATAATAAATTGCATCTTTAATCCACAATTAATTTAATACGTGTTGACCCACCAACTGCCGGCGTCTGTTGTTTTTATATAAATATCGATCACTTAACGGCAAATTAAAAATTCAGAAAAAATAAAAGGCAATAAATAATGCGAGAGTTCCAGTTTGGAAATTGTTTTCCAAAGAGTCGTCGTCGGGCGACAAGCGGTTCAATTGGTGTTAATTAAATCCATGAATAATGAAAACTCAAACCGAATTTGTGGGTTCTCTCAGCCGATTATAGTCTACTATATAATACGGAGTATAGGGAAAGAGAGTGAATACAAATATTGTCCATAGATTGGGCTGCTGCTCGACTGGCTGATTGTCGCCTCATAAGAAAGCCATAAATTATAGGAATTCTTTTTTTTTTTTGGGCAGAGCGACACATTTTCGAGACGAGGGAGCGAACAAGCCAAGACGGCAAACTGAGCGACTTTCCTTTGTCTCGGCGTCTGCGTGGCGGTTCAAGTATTTTCTTTTTTTTCTTTTAATTTTTATATATATATATATATACCATATACAATATATATAGTTGCCTTTGGGCCTCTCTTTGTATAAACAGTTTTATAATATGCCTACGAACAGGAGTGAAATTTTGCTTGTTGGTCCGTTTACCGCATAAACCGCATAACGAATTTCCCTTTCTCCTCTGCCCTTTCCTTATTATACTCTCCTCTCATTCCGTCTGCGGTACAGGTAAATAAACAGCAATTGAGTTGCACATGCGCGCAGCTCTGAAGATAGAGGGATATATGTATTTCTCCTCCCCATTCCGTTTTTTTTTTCAGGCCACCATAAATCAATTGGGCCCAATGCGACAGCTGAAAAGGGTTTCTTTTTTTTTTCTTGAACTTTTCGTGAAAACTCCCAGACAATGGCAGACGTTCCAGGAGTCAACCTTATTGTAATTAAGATGATTAACTTTTGCATAATCGATACTTAGCCTAAAGTAGAAAGAAGAAGGTCAGCAATGACATTCATAAGGTTGATACTTAGTATCCTTGTTTTCTTTCTTTTCCTTATAAAGAATAGAACACTTTCTTTTTTATATATAGAAGAAAGAACTATTTCTTTTAATGAGAAGACTAAGCTGTCTAAGGCTAGGCTAGATTCTTCCACACATTTTATTCTAAGCACAAAATAACTATTCTACCCCTTTCTTGGCTTCGCACCTGCGTCTATTTTTTATTCAACCTTAAAGTATGAGGAACATCCCAAAAGAACAGCTCATAGAGATCATGGTATAATTATATTTATATAATTTCTAAATTAGATTTTTATATTTTAGTATTATATACTAAACTACTCGCTTGAGAGTCGAACCTCTGTCTGATTCAACTCTTTGCTTGAGATTCGAGCCACAGTCTCCTCTAATTTGTACTCGCAGCTGTCAACTATAATTTCTTGATTACCTGTGTTCCAATCCAAAACCTTGATAATTCTTATGTCTTTATAGAGTATCTTAATTGTCCAGATCGGTTTGCTTTCTTATCTCGAATCTCCTCTTAATCCCAAATCTAACATTAATTATGCGCAATTCTTTTTGGGCGTAAAAAGAAACCTAAAACCAGAAACCGTCATCCAATTCTAAGCACTTCATCATCATCAACATCATCGTCGTCGTCATCGTCATCGTCATCATAGCAGCCATATCTTAATTATGAAATGAACAAAACTCGAAAACCCTAAGCACTTTTTTCTTTTACAAATGTCGCCTGTTGTCGTCGCCCATTACAGATTTCTTTCTGTTTTGCTTCTTTTTTTTTTTGTTGTACTGTGAACGCGCCTTGTTCGAACCGGGGTACCAGAGTTGTACCAGAGTACCAGAGGCCATAAATCATAATTTTTAATATTTGTTGTCAACATGGGCGTAGCTCGTGTATATGTAAACATGCGCCCGAGCAGGGACGTAAAATGTATAAAAATTCTAAAAGGTATTTGCGCACGCGCAGTCACGAGTATCTCTTTCTTATTCTCTACTTCTCTCTGCTTCTCTACTGCTCTACACCTCTGCTTGGCTGTCTCTTCTCTCTTTCTGTCTGGCGTGTGAATTTGATATAACAATAAGCCAGAAAGGAACGACAAACGCACACGAATGCAAGTGGGCCCCATTAAAAACTCATAAAAATTTGTAAGCACCTCATAAAAGTAGTCATAAATATTATTATTTGCTTTTGTTTTCGCCTCGCTCTCTCTCTCCCTCTCTCTCTCTCTCTCCCTCTCTCTCTCTATCTGTTTGTTATTGTTACAGTTTCTCGCTTCCTCAACCCTCGTCTCTCCTTCCTCTCATCTTTCCGACACTCATAATTTTTATGAGTTTTTGATTTGTTTTTCGACTCTTGCGCCCATTGTCACACTTCATTCCAAACCGAACCGAACCGAACCGATCCTCTCTGCAAGCGGCCATTGTTGACCTTTTGACACATACTCAAAAAATACTTAGGAGTTTTCAGTTTTGCGGTTTGCTCTTTTAAACATAATTTACGATCTGTTATGTAATTGTTATATCTGTCAAAAATAATGAGATTTTACCAGGAGGGTCAAGGACATCAACGGCTGGCTACTGTCCTGTACAGTAATTGGTTCAGGAATGTGTGAAAAAAATTCAGAATGGCTTTATTTTCATTAATATTTCATTGTTGGTTTGTTTTAATATTTCACTATTCTCCTTTTTAAGCTATTTAAACGAAAATTAAAGCTTTTAAAGCACATTAAATCCTCATTTTTTAAAGATATAGTACGAAATATGGAATTACTTAACACTGGAAGCTCTAAAGACTTTCATCTTACTGGGCGTGTATCTTTGATCGTAAATCTTGATATATATGTAATTATGTGCTGGAGAATGAAAGCTTTTAAGCTTTATTTAATATATGAGAGATGGTACTTAATGCAAGTCCAAATTATAGTTTCAAATATCATGAAGTTTGCATAGCTTTTTCCTTAGTGAATTTACAGAGCTTTAAAGCTGCTGAACACTAAATTTAAGGAGCTTTGAAAGATGCTGAAACAACTAATTCTAATAATACATTTTGCTATGAAAGCTATAAGCTCTAATGTGCTTTCCTTTAGTATAAAGACAGAAAGCCGCTTTTTATGATTAATTCAAATGTTGATGACTTCGCTAGAATAAGAAGGATTATATCAAGAAAACAGTTATCAGTGATTGATTCAAATGATGATTTTTAGCATATGTGAAAGATACCAACTTAAAAAAAAAGGCTAAAATAAATTGAAGTTTATCATGGAAGTTTAGCTGTTATGCCGCCTTGCGCCAGGTAGGAGTCAAACCTGGGAGTTTTTGGAGTCGAAAATAAATGTGTCCCGGCACTTATTGTACCTACAGAGCCGTCGCTCCAATAGATCAACGACTCCCCAACAAAAAACAAAACAAAAAAAAAAGAAATATTATAAAAAAAAAGAACAACAATTGTAGTTATTTGTTGGCTGTTGTCGCGGCAAAGTTTGCGTGTTTCGAACATTTTTCTTCTTTTTTTTTTTTTTTTTTGGTACTATGTATTTTGATTTATAAATATAAATAAGTAAAGCTGAAATATCATCATGACATTGTGCTACCCTCCCCTCCCCGCCCTGCCTTTCTATGATGAATGAGTGCTCCAGGCGAAAACGAATACGAATACGAATGATGATGGCATAAATAAAAAGCGCTGACAAGGCGAGCCAAGAAATGCAACGAATCTACAGGACTTGAGTGTTTCTCTTTCTCCATATATATGCAATATGTATATATGTATGTGTATTTAGACTATATGTATTCCCTAGACCAATTAACTCGCCGGGGCTGCCTTTGTGTCCACACATTATGCAACAGCCCATTGAGAAGAGAAGACAAGAGAGGGAAGCACTTTGATCTGCCCTGCCGCAGCGGCTGTCTTGACCACCCTCCGAGAGAGAGAGAAGACGGGAGAAGACCATCATGCAAATGAAAGTGACCTACATCAAGTGGCAATTCCATATAGAATACCCAACTCTCACTAAATAACTCCCTAACATGTGTGCCAGTACACTCAGAAAAATTACCTAATAGGCGCTAGAATTTTGCTGCTCACTTTCTTTACTCTTTTCTTAAATTGAGTTAAAAGAAACTTAATTTAAAAACTGCCTTTTAATATAATACTAATTGAAGAATAGAATTATATTGACAAGTCTTAAGGATAAAAGAAAAATGCCCTAGGTATTTTAGACAAGATAATTTCTATTTAAATAATAAAATTAAAATAACTAAATAATATTCCTTAAAGAGCTGAAAACTTTTTTAAAATTCGCTGAAAGTGCTTGATATTCCTTACTATGTTTCCGAATTTTTTAACTTGTTTTAAGTCTAACGAAACTAAACTCAGTTTAGACACATACAAAACCTTCTTCAAAAATCCAAAACTGTACTCAATATTACTTCTAAAATTTGGGTTATTTTTTTATTAAATTTTTACCCAATTTTACAATTAAATGCTTAAGGTTTTCGCTGAGTGTATCAATTGAGAAAAGTGCACATGCAGCGAAATTGGCCTAGGCACACCATGGGCGCCCATTTGGACCCTCACTCGGCAATCGTCGCATTCGGAGCTCTGTTTCGGTTTCAATTTCTGTTCCATATCAGCGCGTCTTGGCCCAGAAATTCAGAAAGTATTCTGGGCTTGGTTCTTAGTCACATTTTTTAATATATAATTTCAGTTTCGCCGTAGCGCCGTAGCGCCCGTAGAGCGCCGGTCAGCATGACTTCCCGAAGGAAGAAGCATGGAAGGAAGGAAGGAAGGAAGGAAGGGCACGCAATTTCTATGTACCACGTTGTGGTTATCCAAAGCTGTTACATATGTATAAGTCCATAAGCTATATGTATGTTTATGTATATGTATATGTATATGTATGTGTATATGTATATATTATATAGTATTAGCTGGTTTGCTTTGGCTGTTTGTTAGGCATTTTTCATTCGCTGTGACATTTCGCCTTTGTGGCTCTTAATTATTTCAAAAACGGCTGCATTCGTTTTAATGAAGTGAAAATTCTTTGCGTTGATATCGCGCACGCAATCCAAAATAAAAGCAGAAACGGAAAAAAATAACAAAAATGGAACATAACAAAAGCAAATTGAAGAGCCACCGAACGGAATGGTTTAAAGAATAATTTAGTGGAAGGTTCAAAAACATATCCCTTTGAATATATCAATTCGTTTCAAGGATTCGCTAATTTAAAGAAAATTTACTATATGAGAACAACGAGTAGTATAAATTATTATGAGGGCAAAAGTTAACTCTCATTTAATATACGATTGGAAGAATCACAAATTTAAAGCAACATTTTAATTAGAACTATCAAGAATTATGTTTTGAAACAGAGAATAGAAAGGTTCTTTTATAGAGCATTGAAAGGTCAAAATCCCTTTGAGTATATCAGTTTTATCCAAAGTTTCGAGAATCTAAAAAAAATAAATTTTTCTTCAGTCAAATAAATCATGAGGGTAATTTGTGGACAGACAGCTCTCATTTAGTAAAATTTGAAGATTCACTAATTTAAGGGAATATTTTCATTAGAAACATAAGCGTAACAATAAGAAAATCAAAAATTTCTTCTATATAATTGAAGCTTCAAACTGAATATATTAATTCGATTGGAAGACTGATGAGAAAAAGGAATCTTTAAGTAGTATAAATTAAATTAAATGAAGAGCAAAAGTTGTAAGAAAATCAAGCTTTTATGGAGTCTGATAATAAAATATTTTACTGGAGTGAAGTCTTAAAATATATAATTTAAATGTTATTAATAAATATTATATTGAAAACGTGATATGAGATCTCTGCAAGAACTGAGCTTTGCACCATAAAAATATGATTAATAAATAATTTTTTATTAAATGAAAATCTCTTTAGTAAAGCCCAGAATATTAAATATTTATATTTAATAATGCTCAAGGTAGTCAAAATTTTGGTTAATTGTTGATTCTAAGAATTAAATATTTTATTTTTTTTTTTTTGTACATATTAATTTATTTTTAATGGAAACATGATAGTTTACAGCTCCAAGCACTCGTATTTATTGAATATTATTTAGAAAGATTTAAAATTTTGAATTTGAATTGAATACCTCAATCTTGCCTTAATCTCTTTTTGTACTTCAATTGTTTTATTTTTGTACTTTAGCGCAACTTTTGAACAAAATAATAAAAAACAAAACACTTAAAAAAAAGGAATATTAAATAAAGAAATGTTAACATTTGTTTATACCTTTACTTTTTTAATCAAATTTATTAGAGTCTTACGCTCGAAACAAAGAATCTTTTAGCCGACGGTATTTCAAATTTATTTTTTTTGTCTCTCAATTAATTTTGTTATTTATTATGATTTTAACTTATTTTTTAATGCACTTTGAGAAGGATTTGTTTTCGCTAATTGCCCTCATAATGTCAACTTAATCCGTTAATATCCTGGGGTATTATTTTTATAATTTTTGTTTTAAATTTTTACCTGTAAATATTCACTTGATTTTCTCGGTCGCAATTTGTCACAGCTTACTGCGATTATAATTCATTAAGTATTTGGCCGAAAGTATTCACTATGTATTCACGTTGTACTCATAGTATTCAGAGTATTCGAATTGAAGTATTCGAGTACTTTAAACGTCATCGATGAAACGATGGAAACAGACACTGAAAACACTTAGCTGAACATTCATCTTATTTTATATTATATTTCAAAGTCAGCGTTTATTTTTTTATGTTTTTTATTCACGATTCTTCGCTTTGACGGATTGTTGGATTGTTGGGAAGTTTTTTCGGTTTCGGTATCGAATGAGTGTATCCGCGAATACGTGCTCGAAGCGCCAATGTCTCACTTTGACTGCTCGGGCATAATTCAAATATCTGAGCATCAATAAAAAACTCATGGCACCGCCGCCGCCAATTGTAGCTGCGAGTACTCGTACATACACTCACACACACACATTCATTCGAGTGCATTCATTAAACACACACGAGAAAAAAACAACAATTCGAATGGGCACTGCTTGTTAGAGCAGTCAGACAGCATTTAATGCGGTTGCTTGCGCTATCTCACTCGCACGCTGTGCTACCTTTGCGGCCGCCAATACGTGTGCGCTCCTATGTGTGTGCGAGCTCGAAAGAGCGCCCATTCGAATAGTTACGCTCCCAACATTCTATTTCGAATGCTTGCGCTCTTCGAAAACATTCTTATTGATCTCACGTACACTGTGCGTGTGTCTCACACACAGGCTCTGTGCACGCGCTCTCTCTCTCTGTTCTCTCTCTGGGATCGTTTTTCGAATTTCGTATAGGGCGCCCATCAGTGTATACATGTGTGAGTTTGTGTGCTTGTGCTTTGCCGAAAAAGTTTTGATAAGAGCGAGAAAGTTTTGGTTTTGTTTGGAAGAAGAATTTTTAAAGGCGTTAAAAAGTTGAGTGCATATTTTTGTTGCTGTGTTTTTCTTAATGCAAATTAAAAATTTAGAGAAATTCCTTAAGATGAAAAACTGTTTGTTTATTTCCTTTTATTGCCTGAATTTTTGTTTAATTTTCAATTTTAGATTATTTAAAAATGTGAAGCTAACTTGTATTATATACCTTATAATTTATCTACAAATTTGTAAAACAATTTCCCTACTCTCTAGAGGGTCGAAACATAGGAGATATTTTCAGATATGTAACTTTCATAGTGTGAAGTTAAGAGAACCTGAATTTCTTAAAATTTCAATTAAGCCAAATTATAGATTTTTCTATAGAAACTTTCTAAGTAGAAGATTATAAAAAAAAATCCTCTGCAAAGACGCAAATTATACAAGAAAAGAAATTAGATTATTTTTATATAGAGCAGTCGAGACTTTGGCTTGTTGCTTGGTATAATTCAGTTTCAAAAGTCAGAAATTAAGAGCATGGAAAGATTAATTTTATTCTACTTCTTAATGGATTTTCTTACTGCAGATTTAGACAATTTCTTGCAGAATTCTTCTTTTTAGCAAGAACTGTTTGTTTATTTATAAGTAATTTCATCGCTTTCCTTTTTGATTAAATTTCTAGCTAAAATTCTGTATAATAATTGTTCTATAAATAGGCTTACCTATGCGTTTTTATTGTTGTGAAATCCAATTGTTGTTTATATATTTTGTTTAATGAATTATTTTAGCACTTCACTTAATTGTGTGTATTGTGTATTGGTTGCTTGGAATACACTCCAAAAATAATATTTTTCTTTAGGTATTTTATACACTTTTTGAACACTTGATTTGTTATTAGTTTACGCTGAAATTGTCGTAACATGCTTCATGTTGGAACTATGAACTTTTATAGGGTATTCAGGAGATTCCGATATTGCATGTAATCCTCTCAGGCCTGAAGTTATCCGTTATAAATTGAGTTGGTATTCCATAATATAGTTTTGCCGTCGCCTTGCGCGCAGTGGGGCCAAACGCGTACGTTGTTTTTCACAGTAGGATTAAATTAACAGTTATTATAACAGTAACATTAACAGTAAACCGGGTAAACCGAGCGCGCAGCTGGCGTACTTGAGTGCGCCACGTTCGATACACGTATGAAAGCACAGAGCAGAGCAGAGCAGTGGCTTAGCGTCGCTGTGTGGAGTCCAACTGGGCTGTCTGTGTACGAGCGCGCGTATGTGTGTGTGTGTGTGTGTGTGCGTTGTTTTTCGAAAATTGTAAATCATGCACAGAGAGAGCGTAGTGAGTGCAGGCGCAGTGAGCGCAAGCGAGATAAAAGCAGCGAGCGCGCATGTTCGAAAATCAGTCGCGCCTGCTTGCACTTGTTGTATAGGCCACGCCCACTGCTTTGATTTATGCTTCGGGGTTGCCGCATGGCCTGGACCAACGGCCTATGGCGGCAGCGGCAGTGGAAGCAGTGGCAGCAGCGGTGGCTCCACAGCTGGCAGTGAAACAGGTAGTTGGACGCTGGACAAGGCACATGATTGCCTGCCACTCAACGTCAACGTCAGCGTCAACGTTGGCGTCGCTGCTGTTTTTGTTTTTTTTTTTTTTTTTTGCTCCAGATTAGGCTGAAATCATCCTAGATTAGTGCGTCCTGTGTGCTCCTCCCGGTTCTCGTATCGCCGTCCCATTTTCCAGGCACTTTATTTGTATTCAATCGTGGCGCTGTTCCGCTAAATCACCGTCACATTATTATTTCGCATTATTATTTTATAAACGTTTCCTACATTTCCATTTTTATTGGCTGCATTCGAAATTTTACAGCAGGCACTGTAAATAAAATAAAAATAAAAGAAAAGATTTTTCAGGTTTATTCTTTCTGACTTTATTTGCATCTCTTTAAAATCTGAGCTCGAATTCAAACTCGAATTCGAATTTGTATGATTCATTCGGTGTCGGGTTACTTCGCTTGGGCTGGGTCCAAGTTTTGTATCAAAGCTTTATTTAAATGCCTTAATTAAAAATCAATTTTTGTTTTTGCTACCAAAATTCTGGAATTTGTTCTCTGTTTCTCTGTTTTTATTTATATTTAAATTCCAAAACATTCAAGATTTATTATCGATGTCAATTAAAAGATTTAAGATCTTTAAGTTTGTTTCTTTAAGAAGCTTTTTTCGCTTTGCTTTCTTAAGTTTATCGCATTTCTATCTTTAGCTCTGTTATAAATTTAGTGTAAGAATTTTTATGCTTAGATTAGCATTTCGTTTTCTGCTTTTTATTTATGAGATGCAAACCAATTTTTCTTAAGCTCATTTTTAAATACAAAAAAAAAAGCTTTGAAAAGCTTGTTGCATAAATTTTACGGATTAAAATATGTTTAAAATTATTAATTAATTAAGTACCAAATGCTCCAAATAAAATAAAAACTAGTTGACAGAGGCTATCTATTCTGCAAGCCGGAGACTGCGTATTGTTCCTATAACAAAAAAAAAAATTAATATAGTATTTCGATCTTTGTAATCTTTAATATGCTTTATAGGAAAATAGTCCTTAATATATCATTATATCTTGAAAAACAGAAGGGTTTTCCTTACAAATACTGCTGCTGATATATAGCTGTCCGATCTGGTTGCACTAACTGCAGCCAATAGAAGGACTTATACCAAATCTCAGTTTTCTAGCAAAGTATTCATTTCTCTATGAACAAGCACCCTAGAATTATATCAAAATTGCTAAGTGCCCAACAGGATATTTAGCACATAAAGCCCATTTATATAAAAAATATTCTGAAGTATATTATTAATCAAGGAAAACCCTCATATGAATCAAATTTCAATCTATTTGCTTGATTTCCAGATGGTTCCAAATTCCAAGGCGACATGCAACCGTTTCATTTAGTATTTTTTTTATATTCTCGAATTTTTCTTGTATTTTTCAGCTTGCACGACATGAGGGAACCCATATTAAAAATGTAAAAAAAAAATGATGAAGCAGGAGGAGGAGGAGGCGGAGGAGGAGGAGGAGGAGGAGGAAAAAACTAGGAATCATAAGAGAGACGCCTGCGTGTACTTCTGTAATTGGAGTTGATGTCGGAGCTGCCAGCGGGCAGTCGGAGCTGGAGCCGGAGTCGGGAGTTGGGAAATGGAGTCGGGGCTCGGAGATGGAGCCTCTGCCTCTGCCCAGCAGCATCCAACATGTTGCAGACGATTTTTCATCATCGCTCGCATGTTGTTAATATTTTTGTTCTTGTTTTTGTTTTTGTTGTTGTTGTTGTTGCTGTTGCACACACGCTTTTAATATGAAACAATCAGCAGTGTTTGTAGTTTTGTTTTAACAACAAAAAAACTAGAGGAATTTTCAAATTAAATGTGGGCATAGAAGCTGTATAGAGCTGGCAAGCCAACGATAGTTGCCAGCGCTCGATAGTATCGATAGTTGGGCAATGACAATTGTAATCGGATCCTAACTTTGACAGAGGTGGGACTCGGGAGTTCGAAAGGGATTCCCTGAATTCGAGAAACGGCTTTAGACCTCTGATTACTCTTAAGAAAGAGGACATAATTTAGGATTATGCAATTGACTCAAACAACTAAATATAAAGCTGTAACGATACTTCAATCAATGGTTTTCCAGCTCTAATATTCACCGAGCTGCTGTTTTTCAATTAAATGCAATGCCATCGAGTCAAGAAAAATGGTCGATTCCCAATGCCACATCCAATCCACAGCCAGCTCAGCCTCACGACAATTCTTTAATACCTTACAATTTGAGTTCTTCACGCACTCCTAGAAGAACCGGGTCTCAGTTAGTGGCAGGGGGAGGAATACGCGGGATACCCAGTAGGAACTGCTAGTGGCACTTGATAAATATGCGCCATTTAGGACAAACACACAACGCTAAAGTTGCAGCTACTTAGAGCCAAACGATAACTGAAAGACAAATCTGGAGCACATACGGACGGTAGTACTACTCTCCACTCTAATACACTGCAAAAAAAAGAAATACTTCAATATATTGCGAGCCATAAGGAACATATCCAGCTAGAAGCTACTGCAATCAATTGAAATCAATTTTAAGCAACGATCTATATTTTTTTGAGTGCCTATATTTTCACTAATATTTAGAAAATAGTATTAATAATTCATAAATTAATGGATTATATATATATATAATTATCCATATTCAGATGGAGCTAAGTGCTACCTCCATTTTCTTTAAGCGGACGTTCTCTGACTTCACTTTTTTTTCAGTGTATTAGCTGCTCCTGCTGCAGTTGGCGATGCATTGAAAGATGCATTTACATCAAAAGGCAATTTAAATTAATTTTCAAACTTTTTCTGAGGCAGCCACAGTGCTTGCCCCAGTGTGGCAGAAGGCAGGGACAGAGGCAGAGGCAGAGGCAGAGGCAGAGGCAGTGGCAGTGGCAGAAGGCTGAGGCAATGTCAGTGTCACTCGTCTGTGGCAGTCCATCCACATTTGATTATGATAAACGCGTCTCAGCTGTTGGACGATGAGCTACTTAGCCTCCAAGAGGAAGGCCTGAGCTGAAGGGGAGGCTTTGGGTATGAAGAGGCGTATCATTAGGGGCAAGTTGCTGTTGTTGCAAGGACAACAGCTGAGCTAAAGCGACACGCGACTATCATTAGATATCACACAAAAATATCAGCCAAGCCAGCTGAAACGCCATTTTGATTTGCTTGTATATATCTTTTTATATACATATTTATATATAGATATATATATATATATTGCTGCTTTATGTGCAGCATGTGGCCAGCCAGATAACAAAGCTTTTACTGTTCAACACAACAAAAAAAAGCTCTATCCTTCGCATAGAGTATATCCTGCGTATATTTCCTTCTCGCTTTTTGCCCTCACTCTTTACGCTCTGGCGACTGTTGCGCATGTCCTGGCCCACAAGCTGCGTACTTATTTGCCTGATTAATTTGGCTGGGGGCAAACCAACAAAAACAAAGCAAAAAATAAAACAAAACAAAAAAAGGAAAGTGGCTCCACCTACAAACTGCAGCAAAAGGACACTTTAAAGACTTTAAGTTACATAGTAGAAACAAGAGATTAAAGATGAAATGAATGAAGCTTAAAATACCCTTTAATGCAGACTTTAAGTACTTTCACCTAATAGTTAGAAAGAAAAAAAGATCATGGCTCAAAATATCCTTTAAAAGTCTTAAATTTGCCAGAACGAAAGGAAAGTGGGAAAAAATTTGAAACCAAATATTGAATAAACCAAAATTTTCATTAGTAAAAGTATTAATAAAAAACATTAGATATTTCATATCTGTGGAATATAATTGAAGTGTATTTAATAGATTATTCTATATTATTCCAAGCTGATGATGATAGGCCTCCTTCTAGCCTAGTTCTCTACTTTTTTAAGAATGTTTTTGAAGATATTGATAAGAGGAAAAAGAGAGAAGATGCCTTTGATTTTTGGGTCTATTTCAGGGTATTTTTTCCAAGTGTGGAACCGAATCAGAAATCTCTCTTCAAGCGTTACATCATTCGTGACAATATTATAATACCCTGTGGAAAATGGCGTCTAAGGCTGCCAAGCGGCCATGCGGCGGCAGCTGCTAAACGAAAACCCTCCGAAATTTGCTTTAGCTACGAAAACAGAAAACCCTCCTGTTTTTCTTTTCCCAGCCGCATGACAGCAATCAATCAGATTGCAACAAAAGATATACAGCCAAATTCTATAAATGCCTGAGAGACGGGCTGACTGACGGACTGACGGACTGGGAGACTGGCTGAAAGACTGGATTTGCTCTTGAACCATTGCGCCAAGGTCGTGTCCTTCTAGTAGCAAACAGGACCAACAGGTCCTGCCGCATTTGCCATTGTTCTATATACGAATATATGTTTGAATTTTTGGCAAATGTTTGCCATTTCATTTTATTCCATTTCATTTCATTTTCGGGCTCTCTCTCTCTCTCTCTCTCTCCTTTCGCTGTGCTCATTTGTGTTCATTATCGTCCTGCGGCGCGCCGCCAAATCCTTTTGCCCACATAATGCGTGTGAACAATGCGGCATTTCACTTGTCCGAAAAAGGATATCACCCAGCATGTGTATGTGTCCTAGTTTCTGTTCTCTTTCTAGTCTACTGCCAACTGCTAATCAGCGACGCTTTAATTAGTTCACCTCATCAAGGACACATTAAAGAAATGCTCGTATTTAAATCAGTCGCTCAGCAAGGATATTTTGGTGTCCTTTTAGTCACGGTGTCTAGCAACAGGTTCACCCCAAAAGATTTGCAACCCAAAATGTTTATTTAGAGAAAGATTTGTACCGGATTTTTCAAATTGATGCCACAAAGAAAATTCTTGAAAACAAAGAAAGATTAATATTTTATATTTAATGAAATATTCTTAAAAATTAAGAAATGTTCGGTACATTAAAATAATATTAATTTTACTATACAATTTTATTATATTTAATATTTATTTAATTCTCTCCTCGCAGTGTCAGCTTTTATTAAGAGACTTACGAGACTATTTACTTATAAAATATTTAAATTAAATTAGTTATTATTAATTTATATATAAGAAAATGTAGTTTAAACCTGTCAGAAGCTTAAAAATTTATTTAATAAATACAAACTTCTTAGTTAAAACCGATTTTATGTCTCCCCTATAAATCAGTCTTTTATTGATCTTAAGAAAACTTGGGA
The DNA here is from genome assembly GCA_018150835.1 of Drosophila repletoides. Lineage (NCBI taxonomy): Eukaryota > Metazoa > Arthropoda > Insecta > Diptera > Drosophilidae > Drosophila > Drosophila repletoides. The sequence goes on from JAECWQ010000202.1 coordinate 2,601,892, forward strand.
ATCAAGCTTACACGTAGTATTATTTTTTATGTAAATTTAAAAATTAAATAAGTAATTTTTAATAATTTTTTAAAAGTGTATTTTAAATATATTTTCATTAAATTATTTATTCATATTCAATTATTTTAATTCTTAATCTAAATATATGTGTTTATACGTGAAGAACTTTGTATTATGTATTTCGCATAACCCTATCCTCTATGTTGATTTTGTTCGAAATAAGTATGTATGTATGTATTTGTATAAATATATATATATATATATACATATGAGTACATACATACATACACATGTATTAGCATACTCCAAAAATAAACGCCCTGCCATCTCACAATATTCGCCAGTCCTTAAACGAAAGACAATTAACTGTAATCAGCTGCTGCCCTTCGTCAGACTCGAGCTTTGAGCTTTGAGCGTTGGGCAGAGGGAGTTGATCGCAGCAGAAAGCACAAGAACAAATCAGTTGGACAACGTCCATTGGCAGCATGCGTCGGTGGGGGTGCTGCTCGTTGCAATCGGTTTGTTTTTTGTCACAATAATTAATATTTAAGTGTAAAGGCATTAATAAAGTGTTAGTACGCAGTGTAATTAATACATATATTTATGTCTACATCGCGATATTTCAAGTGCCGTACTCTTTTTCTATTATTTTCTTACGCTAAACTCAGCATAGCAAGCGTCTGATGCGCATTTTGTTACGGTTCTTTTTCGTGTGCTCTTTGTGCGATATTCGTCAGCGAGCAGCAGCATATTTTGGTGATGGAATGCATATGCACATGCATGCATACGTATAGGTGAGCTTTCAACTCTCTTAAATCTAAGATCCAACTCACAATTGAAAGAGCAAGCTCTGTTAATGCAATTTTAAAGAGCGTGCGCCTTGGTAACAATTTCTTAATTTATTTCTTATTTATAAAATAGGCAAATATAAGAACACTTTTCAATTGTTTATTTTAGTATGTAATATTCGGTGCGCTGAATATTAACCCTTGCTTATTAGTTTTAGTTATGAATTTCTAAGATATTTTACTGCCAGCAGCAAGAATTTCTTTCACCCTTGTTAAGCAGTGCAGTACAGCAAGCAGTGCAGCAGCCTGTATTGCCCGCACTGCATTACCAGCGAGCTGGAAAAACTGCAAGCATCCCCGGGGTTTGTGTCCAGAGAAAATTGCACATTTCCAGTTTCCATTTGCATTTCTGGCAGCTAATCGGAAAATTGGCAAAAATTCAATAAGGGAAGAGTCCAACTGGAAAACTGATTAGAGACAATTTAAAGCGCTAGAGGGCGCTGCAGCAGCCAGCAATTAAAGTAAATTTGTAGTAAAATATTTGGCTACATTTAAAGAAAGTTTTCTAAACATCTCCTCAAAACGAACTGTCAAAAACTTCAAGCATCGACCTTGGCCATTAATTCTGAGCCTCTTTCATTCATGTCGAAACTTCCATTCAATGCAAATGTCAAATGAGTGAAAAGAGAAAGTTTCTTTTGGGAAAAGCGTCAGAAAAATCAATAATTCGAAACGCGTGAATTTCCATTAACAATTTGTGTTGGCGCGCCGAACTTGAAACCGTGAAGGGCCTTGAACCATTTGCCAAAAATAAATAAATTAGAAAATTCCGCCACACTTTGGCACATGTGCAGAGAGCCAGTCCCCCATCCCTCAGTTTCCTGATGGTTCCGGGAAGGCATAGGAAATGGGGTTGTGTTGGGTTTATTTTTTTTTTTAGGCGTTGGGAGAGGGTGGTGGGGGGAATATGTAGGCCTTGCCTAATTTGAATATTGTACGTGTGGTGGACTTGGGTTGATTGTAAATGAAATTTTGACTGTCTGACTTTCTGTCTGACTGACTCGACTCGACTCGACTCGACTCGACTGACACATATTTGGGCATGATCGAAATTAATGACCCGACGCTCTCTCAGACCAACACACACCTATATGTCTATATATGTGTCTAATTGACGCAGAAATATGCCAGAAAATGGGTCAAATACGCATTTAAATACACTCAAACTTTACTAAATCGAACTTCCTTTCCAAGCGAAATATTACAGAACTTTTTGCTTATTTTTTCAACATTTCTTGAGTTGAACTTAGGGTTGTTTGACTGTATTTTCTTTATTAATAGGTGTGTTAGCCCCTTCCTTGTTTATTGATTATTGAAAAAATTTATAGATTTCATCATGTTGGAGTGAAGGAATCAAAAAATATATTTTAGAAGTTTAAAGTTGTTTTTTTCTACCGAATTGTTACTGAGATTTTAAAAATATCTTCAAATTTTCATGGAAAAGTTTTTTTTAAATTAAAGTAAATTTTTTTTTTTAAAGGTATAGAAATATTATTAAAAAAAAAGCAATAAATTTATTTTACTGAGAACTGTACCAATATTCATAATGTTATTAAAATATATTATTTTGGGGGAAATATTTGGATATTATTTATAGTATAAATTATATATAATAATTATTTTATTTATATTATAATATTTATTTTCGTCCTACATCTTTTGATGAATATTAAATTTTCAAAACAATTTTATATATTTTCTTAATGAATTTTGAGTTATTTAAACTTCTATTAGATCGTTTTTAGCAATTTGTGATTTATTTTTATAATCTAAGCGAGTTATTTCTAATTTTCTACCCCTTTAAAAACTGGCGACTAAATTTTAATATTATTTTTTGTATTTTCAGCTAATCACCCAGCGACAGCCGAAATGGAAAACATTTGTGCAACAACTTTTGTGATTGCGATTAAAAAAAAAATATAATAATAATATTGAAGGGTGAGTGAAAAGCGGAGAAGGGTGGGAGGTAAAAGTTTTTACCAACTTTCTGATGGCAAAAGATAAGTGCTCGGCTTTTTTGGCATATTGCGACGCGCCGTCAAATGTGGCTGCAATTAAAAACTGTTACGCCTCATGCTAATCAGACCCGTTTCGCTCCTCCCCTCTCCGCTCCGCCTGTGCACCGTTCCGAGTTCGAACCCCCCCTCTGCCTGGAGGCAAAGCAACCAACCAGAGCACGCTCCAAAGCCGTAGCCCAGAGCTCAGGCAAAACTGCAAAGAAAGAATTCATTATTTCAGTTTTAATTGCTTTTTTCATACTTTCGAAAATTCAGCGCCAGTTTGCATACCCCTCCGCTTATCCAACCCTGGGGGAGGGGAAAGGTCTCGGGGTCGCCGGTTTTTTGCTTTTTTGCATGTTCAGGCCACATCTTTCACAAACAGAAACAACTGTTTGCAAGAAATTCAATTATGCCTTTTAATTTTACTTACACCAACAAAACGCATTCTGCAACTCCGAGAAACAAAAAAAAATCCGCTAAAATGCAAAGTTTTTTCATAAATGGTTGCCATAGCATCCAAGTTTTATGATATTTTACCACAAATAATATTTTATTTGCAGTTCTATGGCTAAAAGACTCTAGTGTACCCAAAAAGAGGTTAGAGTTCGGGCTCCGGTTCGGAGGGCTGATCCATTTCAAGGCACCCACAAAACTATCAAAGCAAACCGGTTAAGAGAGACTTAGGTTCGAACCGGTTTGCCTCCTCAGTTTCCTATATATCTTTATACGATATTATTACAATCTTTGAAGTGAGAAATATATTTGTTATAGTTTAATTTTCTAAGCAAAAACAGAGCCAGGAAACTTCAAATATTCCTCAAACTTCAAAGTATGCCGCACATTTATCATTCCTAGATGATTACCTATAAAAATAGAATGTATATAAAAATATATTTTGTTTTGTTTTTTTTTATCCCCACAATCTGGAGATCTTTTTTTAATAATTGCGAAAAAGCAAACGTAGAATATTATGGCAAGGATGATACGAAATATAGAAAAATAGCAGAGAAAAAGCAAAAAAACGCCAGAAGAACCTTTTCGACCACTCGTACAATCGGCTGAATCATAAATTAACAATAAATTTGAGTTAGGTAAAATCGCCCCTCCCTCAACTCCAACTCTCTCGTCCCTCGTCGTCGAGTCGTCGTCGCCTTCCCAGATAAATTAGTCAAAGCGACACACCATAAAGCATTTGCTGAACTCATAAATCCCCCCTGGCGGACGGTGGCGGTTGTTAAAGTCAGCCACTGTCCCGGAGCCCGCCGATATCCCCCCCACACCGACCCAGAGCAGAGGAATTAACATATTAATGTTTTGGCTAGCGCACTGATCTAGCCGCTATTTCTACTAGATCGCATCTGATTTCATCTGGTTTTCTGGGATTCTATGGAACGATGTGAGGCTTGTAAACTGAAAAAAAAAAAAAATTTATGCATGCCAATGGAGCATTTAAAGCGACATTTGTCCATTTTGGAGCCATAACTCAAGGCTAGTCAGCGCCACCTCCAACAGCTCACACGCTACTCGCAATACCCTCTAAGCATCTGTGTATGGGGTATGCACATTTTGTGGAAAATTATGAGACAGAAATTACTTTTGCTTAGGCTTCTCCGATTTGATAAACAGTAAAGTCGTTTAGTTGATCTGTAGATCTCCCTTAAGTTTTGAAAGACTTTTTAAGAATAAACTTTGATTTTAGGCATCTATTTTCTTTGAATAATATCCATGTAATACTTGAAAATCTTCCCTTATAAAAAAGCCGTGATTTTTGGCATATTTATTTTTTTAAATATTATATTTTTATACTCAAAATTTCATAAGAAGCCAATATTAAACTTTGAAGTTATTCTATAAATTCCAGAGTATTTTCCATAGATTTGGATAGTGGTGAGACTAAAACTGTTTGTTTTTTTTTTTGAGTATGTAAAGTGTGTTACAAAATTACAGAGTATTACTTAGGCGACTCTCTGCTCTTGACTGAGAGCCACTCTTACTTGTTTTACTTGTGGCGATCGAACACATTTACCCGAGAGACCATTAAGCCAGGGTCCAGAGAGAGCAGCGCGGTGGTGTTGCCAAACCATTCGGAAAATGTTGATTTTGGGCCACAATTAATTGCTTCTGAAGCGCCATAAATTTATAGCCGCCAGAGCTAATCACAACAAAGAGCACAGCCGCACTTCTGACCTCAGCCGAGCACACGCTCCGAATCGGAATTGTAATCGGGATTGTAATGGGGATCGGGTGTAATCTCAGTACTCGCCCAAAAAACCTGCGGCTTTAACTAAATTCAGGGAAAGGTAAAAAGTATCTTAACTTAAATTAGGAGTTTAAAACCGAACCGGTTCGAGCCCCAAGCCCAACTTGAACTGAACCAATACTTAAAATACAAAACTTTGATTTAATTTCTGAATATGTGACAGATTTTACGTACGTTCAAAAATGATCTATTCTATAATAATTATCATAGACACGGCGAAAGTTAATTTTCAAAAATCCACCCGGAGAGGTCGGCTGTTTATGTTTATCTTAAGCATAAGGATAATGTAGTTTAATCCCTTCCAGTTAACACGGGCTCTCGTCTCGTCCTGCCGACTGTCAGATACTCCGTAGTAATTTGCGAATATATCTGAGTAAGGGATAGGCAGAAGAGGAATGAAGGGATACGGCAGCGGCGCAGAAAGGATAATTCGCATCGACCGACAATGCCGAGACACAAAGGTGTTTTGTTTTTATGACTTTGTAACTCCTTCTCGTCCGGTAGACGCTCGTGTTTGCGAAAGGATAATTTTATGATCGTTATTCGCAGGTCGAGACAGGGTTAGAGCTGAGGATGAGGGTGAGGCTGAGGAAAAGGCTAAGGCAGAGGCTGTGGGAGAGGCAGGTATCGTTTTGGGCTAAGTGGACACAATAGAACGCCTATTCGTAGTGCGAATCCTGCCGAAAGGAGTCAGCAATTCTGCACAATTGTTTTGACAAAGGCGGGCTTTATTTTGACTATTTAAAGGATTACGCTAAAGGATTGACTTTCCAACCTTGACTGTATCCTCTCATTTTCATCCTCAGACGAGGACGCTCACGCCCACAATGAATTTTTCCGCGAATCTTTTCCGTTTGCCAAATTCTTTGCGAATGAGTTAAGAGTGAAGAGCGACCTTTGGTTTTTCAATAAAAACGAAACGAAACGCTAATAAAAAGGCTTAGTTCGCAATTCTACGAAGGTCCTTCGAAGAGTTAACGTAACTCTTTCGCAACTTGCACGTAAACCTTTTACCACTCACCAAGAAGTTGTAAAAAACTCTAAGAAAATCTCTATAAAAGAGAAAAATATTCATAATAAAGGATTGAGGCATAATGTTAGCCAAAAAATCTAGGTACTTATAGGAATTTTCCAATTTTTTAGTTGGAATTACATTGCGGAATATTAACAGTCTTTTTAAGTCAAGGCTTTTAGTAATTGTGTTTTAAAAAAACCGTTTTTAAGATGAAATTTTGGTAGTTTTTTTAAAGAAAAGGGTATTCAAAAATTAAAATTAGGTATTAAAATTCAAAAAAATTATATTCTGATTCCAAAATTGATGAAAATATCGGGGTAATATTGTACTTTGAAATTTTCTTCTTTCAAACTGAGAGAACATTCAAAAAAGATTTATAATTTTGTTCAGAGCTATATCAAGATTTCTGTTTATCCTGATCCAATGGATGATATATATATTTTCCCTGAAGTATTTCAGTCTTACTGTGTGGGATTATTTTTGCTGCTGACTTTTTGGATCATTAGCAAACGCAACCACCGAAAAAGTCACGCTTAAGCCAGAAGACAAACGTTTTGATATAAACTCTACATAAATTCGAGCAGCTGCAATTTCGATGCTCCCCTCTCCGACGAGGAGGACGACGAGGACGACTGACTTTTCTATAAAATGCACTATTTTTGCAGTGAAAAACGTCACATTTTGGTTGACTTTTGGGTGTTTTTCCAACCAGGGATTGGGCGCTAACCATCTCTACCCACCACCTTTTCCGACTTTCGACTTTTCCGCCTTTCGTTGTTTGCTCATCCATTGAAGTGAGACATTGATTGGTCATTTTTCATTGCTCCCATTGACAGTTATCGGATACGCAACCGGGTGACCATGCGCCTATATAGATAGCATTTTCCAGGCGGGCCTTTATACGAATCATTAGATCAAAGTGGGCAGTGGACAGTGGATAGAAGCAGATGTGAATAGTTTCCAAAGAGAGTTGAGTATTAGCAAAAATTTTGAAAGTTTTTTTAAGATTTAACTGCAGTGCCTTTTTTTCAAGGAAGCTTACTTTTTATAAGATAATTTTCTGTAAAGAATTTGAAAGGTTATTTTTAACCCTTTTTTTTATATTATGAAAAGGTTTTGGGTATTTTTAATAAACGCTTTTGAAAAGTGCTTATAAGCATTTTGAAATCAAAAAATTTTAGAGTCTAACTTTCGTATTCAATTGATATTCAAATCATTTTTATTCTTGTGAATTTCTTCAAGAAATACCCAATAATTTCAGATACTAAAAACCCCATTTTTGGCTATTTTGGAATATTAGAAAAACAAATAGTTCATTTTTTCTGCCAAATTCGTAAAAGTACAAATATTCTAAATATATTTTAAAATAAATATTAATATCATAATTTTATATCTTTACAATCAAAAACATATATACATATATATTCAGTCTCCACGTTGAGTTTGGGCTCTGTAGTTGTGTGCTTATTATTATCAATAATATCCTCAGTAGGCTCAGGAGGATATGTGATAATCGAGCGCCCTAGGCAAAGTGGTCAAAGGTCAACCCATGGCCAGCCACTGGGTTAAGAGACTCTCTCTCTCTCTCTCTCTCTGTGTGTCTGTCTGTCTCAGTCTTTGCATGGGCCGCTCGGCAAGGAGTCGCTTTATGCGCATCTCGGCACTCATCCTATACCGATGCTCTGTGTGGGCACCGTAGGGAGTGCGACGCTGACTGCGACGTCAGCTGCGACTGCGACAGCGTCTTGTTAAACATTTGCGTGTCACCGGCAAATGGTCGAGTGCTTAGAGGCTAGGTTAGGGTAGATATAACGCCTGGTTGGAGGTATTCAGTTCCTGCTGCTGCTGCTGCTGCTGCTGCTGGAAGTTGCAATGTGCCTGCTGTTGTTGCTGTTGCTGTTGCTGTTGATGATATTGCGGTGTGTACTGTGCCTCATAGGGCAACTGCGGGGCAGCAACTGCGGCATAATCATAGCTCTGCTGCTGTGCGCTGGCCAAATAAGCGGGATATGCTGCATAAACTGACGCTGGCGACGCTGACTGCGGCTGAGCGGCTGCTTGTGCCACATGATTCGTTGTGGCATACCCCACCTGTGCACCGCTGTGGCTGTGGCTGAGGCAGAGCTCGGGTGAACCGGCCTCCAGTGTGCGATCCTTTTTCGACTTCATGCGTCGATTCTGAAACCAAATCTTTATCTGTCGCTCGGTTAAGTTCAGCGCGTGTGCGATAACAATGCGTCTGCCTCGTGTGATATAGCGGTTCGAGTGGAATTCCTTCTCCAGCTCGAGCGTTTGATAGCGGGAATAGGTTTGGCGTGTGCGCTTCGAATCTTTGCAATCTATAGAGAAAATTAGAGAGATGGGAAGAGTGGGAGTTAGTTAAGAAGTTTGGATGGCTCAAAATTTCTAATTCTCTTGCAAATTTGTGGAGAATTTCTATAATTTTGTATATGAAATATTTTTTTACCTGATGCGAGTGTTTCCTCGATGTGCGACCAATTGAAATCGTTGCTGCTGGCTGCTGTGGCTGTGGCAGCTGTCACATTGCTATGATTGATCTCTGGCTGAACTGATTTCTCCGATGGCGATTGGGGTGGCGTTACGACCAGCGAGGCAGCGGCGGCGGTAGGTGTGGCGGGTGTAGTGGGCGTGGCTAGCTGCTTGCGTGGTGAATAAACCTCCAGATAGTCCACATCTTCGCTCTGCTGTGTGGAAGGCGTGGGCACAGCAGCGTAATCCGGCTCATAGCAAGGCGACAATTCCCCAGCGGAGCTGCTTTTACCCAACTTTTTGACTTGCTCAAAGCTGGTGTAGAAATAATCTGGTGTATATTTCAGCTTCTTGACAGGATTGGTGAGCAGAGCACGCAAAGTGCTGGGACGTTCCTCGACGGCGGCAATAATCTCTTCCGCTTTGCGTTTCAGACTTTTTGGAGCGGGAGCAGGAGCAGCAATTGCTGGCGTCTCAGGTTGAAGCTGGAGCTGGGCTGGGAGCTGCTCCTGCTGCTGTTGGTAGTGTGGCAACACTGCTGGCTCCTGGTAACTGCTGGCATAGTAGCAGCTCTCACTGTAGCTCTGCTGACTGTAAGGTTGCCAACTTGCAGAATTTTGTGTATAATAATTGCTTTGATCGTAATATGTGGGCGGCAGGGTGTGGTGGGCGTGATGCTGCTGGTAGATGTTATACATGCTGTCCGCATAGTACTGCTGGTGGTGGCTATTGGTGGCTGCCATCTCGTCTTCTCTCTGATGTTGTCCTCTGAGTGGTGCGATTGCGAATGAGCTGCTCTGCTCGCAGATCCTGCCTAATATATACCCTCAGCGCGCTCTGCCAGGACCTCTGCCAGGGGTAGTTTCTAGTGTCACAGTTTTATCCATTTTATCCGGCGTGCTGCCTCTACCTGCTGCGCGGCTGCTTATTACCTAGCTTATCACTCGCAACTTATCCGGCTCGAGCGCAGATTTTCATTTCCCCGCTTTTTGGGTGTCCTTGAATAAGACGTCCTGCTAGCCTGTAATTAAGTGTCGTACCGTGTGCGAGCATTCCTTTAATTGCAATAATCATAAAGACATAAACAGAACTGTAAACTGGCAAAAAAGGCTTTTCCTTTTTTCGTCTATACAAAAATTTCTCCGGATCCGCGTAGAAGCTGCTGCCAGCTATTCCCGGAAATTTCAATCCCAAAAAAAAGGTACAGGCCAGGCGTAAGGGCTTGATATAAGGCTTACAAACTGGCTGGATCGAAAGGATAATATTGCGCGTGCTTCCTAGCTAGGACTATACTCTTAACCTCACCCGTTCCCATAGATCCCTTTTGTCATAGTCGCGTGTTGCGCTATTTTTTATACTCTTTACAATGGGTAAAAGAGGATGCTAAGTTTATGCAAAAAGTAAAACAGGCAGAAAGGAATCATCTCTGTGATCCCTCAGAGAATATATACTTTTATTTGGCATTAACATCCTTTTCGGGTTTTATAAGAGCTAAGAAATTGGGTATGCAGATTCCTAGATATACTAGACTTCTTTATAGAGTATTTCGTAGTCGTTACCTGCCCTTCTTTCTTGTCAGAATACTTATTATTTGCTCGCGAATGGGTTTATCCTGTGGCCAAGGAGCAAGTGCTCTGATATTTGTCTAGCTGAACCTCTAAATTGACTGGCCGAAAAAGTTCTATTTACAGAACTTTCTTATCCGCTTAACGCTTAGCTGACACCCGCCATCCGCCACCCCCGATCTGTGGGATTGCAACCCCGTCTCTAAAACTCTATATATCAATTCTGGCCTTTCTGGCATATGTGTGTCTGCAGTTTTCTACATATGCGAATTGTTCCTATCCTTCTTCCCCCAGCAGATTTCCTATACCTCTCCCATTGTTATTGTTGCACGCTCGGGTTGACAGCCGGTCGAAATTTATGGCGTTTTTCAGTTTGACAGCTCCGCAGCGGTACCCACGACCCACGACCCAGGACAACCCACTTTCTATGCACTGGGACACTGCTATAACTAGCCAAAGTTCTATAGATTGGCTATCGATTCGGCTAACAGAAGATATATCTACTATAAAGAGCGACTTGTAGCTGGGATATGGAAAAATAGAAGGGAAGAATTTGCTGAATTTTTCTGTACATAGTTTTTGGTATATTTTGATTAATATATAACTTTTTATTACTTGTTAAATCGTGCATAAAATAACACTAAATTATTCTTGGTTCTGCTTGATTGACAAGTCCTTTTCGGGTTTATTAAATTTTTGCCGGCAGATCGCTTTGGCTTTAATATTTAATAAATTTATTCTGATATGTTTCCAAATAAAGGTGATATTTTGTAGTGTATTTAAAAAGGGAATAATCTACTGCTATTCTTGTGAATTTATTGTAATATTGATAAAATATCTAATATCTATAGTCAAAATACGTAAACCTATTCGAAAGTAATTGTGAAAAGTTCATACGGACAGATGGAATAATACAGAAAAAAATATGTTGTACTGGAGCTAGGCTATAAATCTTTTTGAGGCATCAATCTATCTCTTCAATTTACTTGACATACATTTATGATATGGTATCAGGTGCAGTTTAAATCGTGCTAGCCACAAGCCACTTAGGTATAGATTTCTGGACGATTGACTTTTATCACTCAACTGATTATATAATCCCAGTTGAAATACTTTAAAAACTAAAATGGCAGGCAGCGAAATGCTGCCTTTTGATAGCAATTCTCTGATTCAGAATCAGTTTCCGAGTCGCGTTGAGGTTTAATTGAGTTATAAAGCCCACATGCGAATGTTCGACCACAACACACCCCTTGGCAGAGACGTCGTCATTCATTCGGGGACTACGAGCAGTCGTCGTGCGTTTTTATTGCCGAATTAATAAATTACCTTGACAGTGAATCGGGACCATCCCATTGTATATTGTACCCTTACCCTTGCCCCGTATTGCCTGTATTCTGTACCCCAAGCCAGGACTATATATGCCCTTTCCCTTTGCTTGCACATATTTTCGCCACTTTTATGAGGGTTAACTCACATACGAGGACTCACTTCCTTCTCTCCTCTCTCTCTCTCTCTCTCTCTTTTTGCCGGACATTGGACCCATAAGTATCTATCAATATGCTAGAAGGTAAAAACAGGCACGCGCCTGAAGTAGGCGAATGTGTTAATACCCAACGATGATCCTTTAATACTCGGCTCAACAGCTGCTCCCAGGGATATATACATTTATATATAAAACAATCAACATATATGGCCAAATATAATGAAGATATATTCGTATTAATTAGCCAATTTATTAATATTTTCTCTTAAGCTCTATGGAAATTTTAGGTAATATAAAAAAAGTTCATTAAGTTAGGTTAACTTACCGATTTCTAGTGATTTATGTTAAAGATTTTCAGGTTTTCTTCTATAAGGAAATCTATGTATAAATTCAGAAGTTTATAAATGATTTTTTGAGAACTTTAAATATATAAAAAGTATTATATAGTTTCAATTTTTTGATTATTTTTCCAGCGTTTTAGGTTGAAGATCTTCTTTAAGTACAAGTAACGAAAGCTACGATGAATTATATATTGAATCGTTTTGGAAAAACTATACCAGAAATACTGAAAATATTTATATGAATGGAATACTTTATGAATATTTTCACATCTTTCACTACAAGATATTAATTGCTGCATAAAACTCTCATTAGCATAAAACTATCAGCATCGAAACCCCTTCAATTTGCACTTCAATTGATTTCGATGATTTTATAGAACTCTCATTAATATCGAATAATTATCATATACTCGTAATATCAGACTGCGTGAAGAAATATCTTACTAAACGGGGAGAAATGCCTAAAGTATTTTTAAATTTTCTCAATCAATTTGTATGAAAGAAAGAAACGAACTCATTAATATTTCTAGAAAACTTCAAAGGATTTTTTACCTGATAATATAAATTGATAGGAGCATTACATAAGTATCCAAAAAAACAGTTTGTTTTCTTTTCTTTTCTGTTTTCTATGTTTTCTATGTATTTTTCGTATGATTTTTGCTTGGGCTCGTTTACTCGAGGGTCACACGCTGTGGCAGCTTCTCTTTTGTCTTTGAAGTTTTGATCTCCTCTGGGAGTTTTTTAGATAGCATTGCTCATTACTCCGTCCCCAAATGCTAATTGTGCGGCAAAACAGCTAAAAAAAAAAGAGAAAAAAAAGCTAAAGATCGGCACTCATTATCAGAGGCCGAAACAGGCGGAGTCAAGCTGTGTATTAAAAATGGAAAATAGCTGAGAAAAATTATCAACAACAAAAATAAACAACAACTTGAAGCTGTTTAGTCAGCTGTCTATATGTATATAGTATATTCCGTTCGTTTAGTATAGAGTATAGCGTCAGAGCGTCTAACACGTACACCCAGTCCCCACACAGCTGGAGTTTTTCCCTCGTACTTGAATTGAATTGAATTGAATTGAATCTTCCAAATTCCCCAACCAAATCTAAATCCAAAATTCAAATCCAATCCTAAACCGATGAAATGCAATCAATTTGATTGCCTCAATCGACGGCTAATTTGTGAAAAATGAAAAACATTGAAACATTAACTAAGTAAACAGGAGCAGAGCACGACTAGAAAAATACCCTGTGATCTGCTTTAGTACTCAAAATGATTCAAAAGTCTAGTCCCAAAATATTTTTGCTTATTCTAATTATTCAAAATTTGTTCTTAGCTTATATTTGAAATTTTCATATTATTTTTTAATTTCTCATTATATTAAAAAATAAATTAAATTTTTTTTAATTTATTCATTCCAGAAATCGTGTCAAACATAATGTATTTTATGAAAATATTAATTGAAAAATTAATTCTAAATTCCGATACATAAATTATTCCCCCAATTAAAATAAGCAAGAATTAGCATACCCCTTGGTTAGGCGAGGGTATACAGGGTATAATTATTCAAAAATGTAGTTTGAATCAACAATTAAAATACAGACGTCTTCAGTAAGTCATTTGTTTGTTTTATCTTCTTCTGTTATTTTGCTGTTGAGATGAAAATTAATCTGTGCTCGAAAATCCAGAGGCGCTGCAGGTGTTACTTAGTTTGCCACTTGGAAATGTGAGAGAAGATGAAGTAATTTTCAGATATATTTTTTGGCTACTCGTTTGGCTCATTTGGCATGCCTCATTCGCTGGGAAGGACAATTTCACTGTCCTTGATCAGGCAAGAAAAGTCAAAACAAAAAAAGTCTCAGACCGAGGTCATTTTAATGGATGAACGTGGGTGTGCTGTCCTTGGATAATCACTAAAATGATCAGGGAAGATCGTACATGGATCGGCACCAATCAAAGTCAAGGCGAAATGTCTCGCAAGGATATTTATTTTAGTCGTATTTTATCCACTGTGTGTACAAACATCCTCTGAATGCGTCACGCGTCGCCTTCGTCCTTGGTTCGGCTTCTGTTCCCATTCTTTGGCTGTCGTTAGACATCTCTTCGGATATCTTCGTGTTGACATGTCCTTCTCGGCTTTTCATTCCGGGGCATTAATTGCTTCTGTCACACTTATTTCGCATTGTTTTCTACTCTTCATAATGAGGTCCTCTCCTCTGCTCTCCTTGCCTCACTGAGTCCTGCAATTGGGAATTATGATTATTCATTTACATCGCCTTCTTTGTTCGACCCGAAGGCCATTAAACACAATCGATCGACAATTGTTAACACCTTCCGTGACAGGAACTACGATTGCAATAACAGACTTCCATATAGGATAAATTAATTTTTAAACAAAATATTTACTAGAAAGGAATAGGCATATTTGATGTCCCGAAGATTACATATCCTTGGAGACTGGATTAAACCTTTGAAAATAGTTTTCTTTTATTTAGACTTCTATCTGATAGCTTCTATTTCAGCTATATTTTGATATAGTAGTCTGATCCAAATATATTCTTGCAGCTCACTTGTAAGTTTCTTGAAGATATCTAAGAAAAATATACCTAAATTGTCCAGTCATCTTTCAGAACGTTCCTATGGAAGGTTTATATATAATTTGATAGTCCGATCCCAAAAGTTATTTCATACAACTTCTAGGCTTTATTGAGAAACCTTTACCTTACAAAAATGTTCGACCGTTCCTTTCTATGGTAGCTATATGATATAGTTGTCGGATCTGGCTGGTATTGAGAAATAATGTATCTTCAAAAATACCTTTTACTGTGGAAAATATGGGAAGGATTTAATTCTTGATTTTCTGAAAATTTTAGTTAAGTTTTGAGTATAAAATAATATTTTTTTAGGAACTAAACTTCCGTAGATAATATTCGTTTGAGCCCAAACTTTAAGATATTTTAGAATATTAGAATTATTTTGACACTCCAGAAAAATCAACTCATTTTCCTAATGAATTGAGTATTAATGCAATTTAGAATTTACGTATTTTCTCAGCTAATAAGGATTAGTTTTCATTAACAATGAAGCATGAAACTATGGGCCACCCGTGAGTTTCCAATAAACTCTCTCAATGTAATTTCGCTAAGGAGTCGTACGCCCGGGAATCAGAGTCGCGCGCGCTCGTTCGAAATTCAGCGAATTTCTTGATGGGCGATCGTAAGTTTTTCAGTTTTTCAGTGCGAGAAATAGTTCTAGGTTTTTAGATAGGACCTTATAGAGTTTTTGGACCGCTTCGTCTACCGCCCCCTGCGGACTGTTTTATAGTTTTATGACGTGGCAATAATATTTCCGCCTTGGAAACCAATTGCGCGTCCTAGCCGAAGGATACGTGCGCAATTAAGATGTTTAAGGACCCATGACACGGTGCATTTACAGTCCATAAATACTCCTCAGTCGGACCAAGTCGAGTCGAGTCGCGCGAATTGTGTCCTTCACAAAAAAAAAACAAAAACAAAAACAAAAATACACCGTCAGAAGACATCATTTTAATGCGAGACACACGCGTCTCTTTTTCCACTTCCTCTCTTCAGGTAGTCCTTGATTTTGACAGTCGCCTGTCCACAGTCCACAGTCCGCAGTCCACAGTCGAAGGGATTCTGTTTACTCTAAACAAATTTTACGCCCGCTAACGCCTTCGTCTCACCCTCTACAATGCTTCCTATCATTCAAAAAATTTAAATTTTCCAAAACTTAATTGTTTGCCTAAGAACTGTAAAAATATTCAAATCGTATTCCATACCTTCGTAACTTCAGACTTTATCATTCAACGAAATATGGAAATTTTGGGTATTGTTTGAATAAAAGAAATATCAATTTCTATAAAATATAGCCCAATATCTGTTATATCTAAATTTTGTCCTTAAAATCTTGATGGATAAATGTTACATACACCTGAATCAGATTTTAATATCAAAGATTGACGGATTAATTATGATTAGGAATGAAATGATAATTCTCTTGTCTTAAGCAGCTTTTATTTGTTCAGTGGACATTTCAATTATTGCAGCGAGGAGCGATGTCAACCCACTTCGTTGAAGGCGGGCTGGCGACTGATCTCCTTGCTAAGAGTAAGTGCAATGCGCGCCACCCTCTCCAGGCGGCAGGCGTTTGTGTAAGATGCGCTCTCCTGCAGATAAGCACATCCCACACTCTGCAGCGCTGCCCACGCTTTGGCGGCGCTCTACTTTAAGCCTCTCGGCGATCTGTTTAGCTTAATGCGCGTGTGAGTGAGTGAGCTGGCACAGCGCTCTCCTTTTCGGCTTTGCTTATTTTTTCTAGCCTGAGCTTATTTGCTAATACACCAGTTGCTCTTCATCTGAGCGAGGTTAAGCCAGCTGCTCAACGCCAAAAGCGCTCTCTTTGTGTTGGCGCTCTAAGAGCCCGCACCTAATGAGCTTAATGCGTATATGTATGTGTGTAGCTACAGTGGTTTTCTTTTCTGGCTACTTTTCTATCTTGAACCTTTTTCTAATATGTGCTTGACTCTCTTAGAGTCTACTCCTAATTCCAAGCGTTTTATGAGCTTAATTGCCTGCATGATCTGCTTAGCTTAAGGCAGCGTTCTCTGCTTTTTAGACGCACTCTTTCTGCAGTAAACAATATTTGTATTTATGCACTCTGGAACTCCCCCTAAGCTTTCACACTCTCATTAAATTTAAAGCCTACACAGTTTTATCACGCTCCTTTTCCGATTCGCTTTGCCTACTTTTTTAGCTGTTTTTTTTTTTTTTAAGTTTAGGTCGCTCTTTAGCTAGGGGACGCTAAGCCAGCAGTGAGGCTCTCTTGTTTTGCTTGGCGTTCGTCTAGCCGTCTGTCCAACAACTGTACATTTTTAGCCTCCGCTTTGCCTGTGCTCTAACTAACGGTATATTTCCAATGTTCTAATTTTTCAATCGCTTCAACTGCTCTCAATTTTCTATTACGCATCAGTCGCAAAAGGATTATTGCGGTGCGAGGCCGGAGTGAAACGAGTTTTTATAAAAAATTGATCTATTTAAATAACTTTAAAATTATAAAACTGTTATGTGTTCCGCGAACTGAAATCTCCATGTAATACGCTGAGGCACGCTTTTTTTTGATGACTTTGCAGAACGCTGCATGCGAAATTGGAAATAAAAATTCGCAGAACCATAAATAGAAAAA
The DNA here is from genome assembly GCA_018150835.1 of Drosophila repletoides. NCBI lineage: Eukaryota > Metazoa > Arthropoda > Insecta > Diptera > Drosophilidae > Drosophila > Drosophila repletoides. Next base: position 2,619,092 of record JAECWQ010000202.1, read on the forward strand.
CAATGAAATCTGCGGCAAAAACTGGGTAAGTTTTTAGGAAACTTATTCAAGCGTTATTTAAATTAGAGCAACGGCGCGTCGGCTAATCCCCCTTCGAATTTTCAGTACTCACAAAAATATTGTGAAATATTGTGTAAGAGAAGGAAAGTGACCTGATCTATTGACGCGGCTCGTGGGCGTTACAGGGTATAAGGGTATATAGCCAAAGACAATGGAACAATAGGGAAATAGAGCAATTTTGGGTTCGGGTAATATTCAAGTACGAGTATTATGCAAGCCTTGCATAACCAGTCAAATGTCCTTGAGCCTGGCGTATTCGCTATTCGCAGTACAATTTCTTTCTCTACTTTGACCCAGCTACCAAATAAGGTCTAATACGGTTGGGAAACAAGAGCACTTCTCGGGCCTGGAAGCGTCATAAACTTTTATTGGAAGCAAAAGAGAGGGAGAGCGTGCTTGGAATACAAAAATAGAAAGAGAGAACGGGCGGGAAGATATCATAAAACGATAAACTCATAAATCCGTAAAAACTTTTGTGCTCTACGAATTTTAAATGGAAAATGTGAGCGGAAAAAAAATTAAGTCGCCTCTGAGCGAAAAAAATAGCTCAATTTTTTAACAATAGCAAAAATGCGCGACACAATACAAATTCGGTCTAAAAACGCATTTTTTTGAATATATTTTTTATTATGTTACCATTTTTTCGTTTCTTCTTCCGTTCACAGAGGTTTTTCTCAAAACTAAACTAGAACTGAAACATTTTTTGTCTGCTTTGTTTTTTGTTTGCCTTGTTTTACTGCAGTTTTTGTAGAAATTTTGGTAGTCAAGGTCCAGAAAACCTAGAAACCTAGAAACCTAGAAAACCTACCAAACTGTCACAGTGTATTTTAGTTCTCTTTATTTTTTCGTGAACTATTTCGCTGATTCTGCGAAGCGAAAAAGAGCATTGGAATCAGACTTCCAGCGGCGCAGATAACTTGACTATATTTAGGGAAAGAAAAGGAACAAAGGCGCTCTACAAGAAGAAGAGTCGCTAATGGTAGACGATTAGACGCAGATGAAGACCTGAATATTTCAAAAATATAAAAAAAAACTATTTTCTTAAATTAAAAAACAACGCCTATCCAATTTTGTGAAAATTCGAACCTACTTTTCTGTGATATCTTTATAGTTATCAGATATCTGGCGATAGTTTTCTGGACGACAACTTTTTAATGCTACCAAATTCCTGATTCCTCCACTCCAAGCAGAAGAGACTCTAATGGTAGACAAAGATATGAATATTTCAAAAATATATAAAATAATGAGAAAGAAAACATTTTTTTTTTAAAAAAAAACAACGTTTAACAAAATTTGAGAAAAATCCAACCTTATTTTCTGTGATATCTTTATAGTTATCAGATATCTAGAGATAGTTTTCTATACGACAACTTTCTAAGGCAACCAAATTCCTGATTCCTTCATTCCATTGTTAAAGCAACGAATTCTCAGATGATTATTTTTATAGAAACATAATTGAAAAACTAAGCTGATATTTTTTTGCCGTAAATAGAAACTGGGTACAGGACATTTAAATTTAATTCATGCTCTCTTTATTTCGATTAAATATGCAACTGCAAAAAACATATTCTATGAAAGAATGCCTAGAATAATTCATAAAATTCTCTTTATCATAATTCTCTTTTTTTTCAATCTACGCAAAATATATGTATTTATTTTCGCTGCTGGCAGAGAATATATTTTGTTATTTCGAAAATGAGAACGAAATGCGAAAAAATGTGTGGTCGGTTTATTTTAAATGGGCCGTAAATGATAATTTTAATTTTTAATCAAACATATGTAGAGAAAATCAGCGCAGCATAAAATGATTTAAGGGCCCCGAGGCAGAGGCCAGAGCCAAGAGCGGGGAGCATATTTTCGACTCGTCAAAGAGGCCGCCAAAAAAACATATGCCACAAGTCGAATATTCTTTTTCTTTTCTTTACTTCATTTTTTCGGGGTTCAACAAGACGTACAGCGCCAGCTGGCGGAGAAATTTGTAAACATTGAAATCCTATATGCATATAGATTTTCTTTTTTGCAAATAGGATTCTGATTCCCATTGGAATAAAGAGATTTTCCAGCTTTCTCTTGATTCCATTTTGCATTTATTTTTGCCAGTTTAGCAAAGACAAGAACCGCAAGTAAGGCGCAAGAACTTCGCAACAGCAAGCAGTGTAAAATTCTGGTTGAACTGCTTGAAGACGTCGGACACTGCTTGTGCAAGGAGGTAGAAAGGGGATGAATGAAATTTTAGAATTTATAATGAAAAATTGCAATATGTTTGAAATAAGTAAAAGAATTTATTAAATTTATAAACTGATAGAAATGGTTCTAATTAAAATTGTTTTGCTATAAAGTAAACAGCAAGGATAAAGGATAATGTAGTTGATTTTTTTAAATTCTCATCGCAGTGTTTGATTTATTTCATTTAATTTTTTTGTTTTAGTAAAATTTTTTTCATGATTTATTTTAATTTGAAAGTAAGGTTTTTATAAAAGAGATAAATTTTCGATTTTATTCTATTTTAAAGTGTGATTTTTCTTGTTGAAAATGTAAATTTTATATTAAAAAATTTTGCAAGGGTTCCAGAAATAAATAAATTCGAAAGTCAAAATTTTTATTTTAATTTTTGAGGTTTGAAAATGCTTCAAAGATTTTCCTTTTTTTCAAGAATTTTACTTGTCTTTTACTTTTGATAGTTTCTGTTTTAACAATCTGAATAAAATGATTTGCTTAAAATATTATAATTTCATTCCTTGTACAAATAATTAATTTAAAGATTTTCGAAAGTACAGAGTATTGAATATAAACATTTCTTCAAATTTTTATTTTTGCTTTTATTTAATTGAGGAATTTGTGAACTGAAATCAAATTTTTATTAAGAAATTCAAAATTCCAAGAAAACTTAGCAACCTCCCAAGATAATTATATATCGAGTATAAGTCGGCTTTGCACATAGATTTTGAATGGCACAATATATACATATATATGTGCATATGTATGTGTAAATATATACTCGTACTTCATTCATTTTGAACGCTCTTAGCAATCAGTTCTTTTTGTTTCTTTTCTTTTCTGGTTCGGTTTGCTCTCAATTACAACACATGAATGGGTTTTTCACAGCACAGACGTGGATATGTGAGTATGTATGTATATATGTATATAGATATATATATATATATCTACCTTCATATATATACTCGTATATATAGATAGCATTGTGGATAGCTTCAAAGATATCCGACATTTTGTTTGAGCTTGCGTGAGCGGCAAAAACTTGTAAGAGTATCTACGGTTGTGGCTCAATTAAAGCTTCAGTTGAGGCCCCAAAAGGAAACCGAATAAAAGCCACACACACACACACACACACTCGCATTCTTATTCATTTTATTCGAGTATTTGTATTCGTATTCGTATTCGTATATGGCGCAAGTAAACAAAGTATCTGGAAGATACAATTATACGCACGCAATTCGTCAATCAGAACGACATTTTTCTTTTATTTGTTCTCTGGTCATTAAAAAAACAAAACAGAAACAGAAATACAAGAAAAGCAGCAAATAAAACTGAACGACTAGAAGATACTCTGGCTTTGAAAGTAAAAAAATGCTATAGGTGCTATATAGAAACTGGAGCTGCATCTTTCATAAATTTATATTTGAATATTTTATAAAAATTCCCAATAATTATGCTATGAACTGAAAGCTAAATAATTAAGTTTCAATAGAAAAAAAAAAGAAATTTTTAATAAAAGCTTTTAGATTTGTTTCCAGAGTTATGCCAGTCTCAATTTCTTGAGGGGAATTTTTAAAAGAATTCTGCAAAAAGATGAATTAATTTTGGAATTCAAAATCAACTGCTCCCTATTTTATTATATTTTATTCCTATTGCTCAGAGTATTAAGATTATTTCCCATAACTTTTTTGATTTATTTTCATTAAAATATAATTTAAATTAATTTAAATACGCAGACTTCTTGTATAAATAATGAAAAGGGGCCAAATGTCAAGTCGAAAATAGACTTTCGTACGTTTTAAGGTTTTATTCTGAATTTGTTAAATAACTTCTAAGGAACACGCTAATAATACGCTAAATAAAGTAAATTTGAGCTTTTCTTCAATTTTTATTATAAAATATTAATAAAATTTTCAGCAAATGGTAGCGAATATTTTTGAATTTAATTATAAAGCTGTCTCCTGCTGCCTGACCCCTTGGCAATACCCCTTTTTTAACGCACTTGATGTCTACAGGGTATACAAATGTAATAAAAGTGCCGCAAAGCAACGTTTCCTACCTTTTCTCGTCTTTTTTTTCTTTGTGTTTTTATATCATTAATTACATTTTTGTTGTGCTATTTGTGTTTGCATTTTATGTTAACGCCCTTCCTAAGACAATTATAATTCTGTTAGGCGACTCTTTCGCTCTCTTCCCCTGTCTCTCTCGCTCTCTCTCTCTCTCTGTGTTTGTTTCTCTCCAGAGATTTCAGATATCTTTCGAATCTTTCATTGGAGCTAGTACAAGAGCTAAACTAATTAATTGATTAATGGCCGCGATCATCGGACAGCATCGGGCAAATTAATATTATTCAATTTAAAAGTGACTTAAAGTCGTTTTCACCACAACTAAAAGTTGTCGCTATATAATGGCGATCATTTGTTCCCAATGATTCGAAACATTCAGCAAGATCCTTTTGAGATCTTTATCGTGATAGCGTCTCCTCCTTTGAGGTTCAGTTCGGTTCGGTTTCAGACTCCACTTCCACTCCGGCTTGGAGAATGAATCAGTTGCCGCAGCAGTTGTCACATGCGAGCGAGCCGCAGAGATAATGTCAATGGATCGCATAACTCAAATCCCGAGTCTCTTTGGGTTCGGCCTGTTGGGTTTTCGAGCCCGCCAAGTCTCCCCAAATTAATTGAGCTGTTAAAAGTAAGTCTCCAAGAAATGAAAGGGAAAAATTAAAGTTGACAATCCAATTAATATTTCTTGGCCTGTTTGTAAGAAAGTCCCTAGAAATAAACAGGCTTTACAGGTTTCTCTCGGCTTGGTTCTGGGAAAAACAACGTGGAATTCCTTGAAAAACTACGAAACTTTTGCTTTACTTGCAATAAGTAAAAGATTTACTTTATTTAAGTATTTAATTTATTTAAGTATTTATTTAAGGGTTAGTCGAACTTAAAACATCTCTATTAAAGAATGGATTAGCTATGTTTTAACGATTAGATTCCAAAAGATTTCATTCTGAAATTAACTTAAAAAATTAAATTTTAAAATAATGAAATTCAGAATTTATTCAGTTTTTTGATAGAGATTTATTAGTTATTAATTTATTAGTTCTTACTATTCCAATTCCAATACCAACTTAAAAGATTTGGAGTAGATTTATAAAAAATTGAATGGGTTTTCCAGATTTGATTTTATTTATATTAATAATTAATATTAATAATTACCTGATTTATATTATTTAAATTCCTTTACTAACTAAAGAATATGAATATTGTTTTTTAATTTTATTCAATATTTTAGGGAATTTCCTTGGTATTCAATTAAAAGCTCTTATAAATGAAAGCTCTTATATTATGATTTAGATTCTTTCTATTATATTAATTGAGTTAGAAGAAAGCTGCTAATACTATTCCTAATTATAATATTTTGATTAAATATTTCATTTATTGCCCTAAAAAAACTAAGAAATAATTTTTGGCAAATTCTTTGGTGATATAAACTAATAATCGGAAAGGTGGCAATGGACCGTATCAAATTCAATTCTGGGCAGTAATTCCAAGCTCGTGCCTCGTATATGGCTGTCGAGAGAAGAGAGAGAGAGAAGAGGGAGAGAGAGAGAGAGTATTCGCCGGGTCTCTGTTGATAAATGAAGAGTAATTAGTCAACATAATTTCCACTCAATAATTTTCTATAATGCCCAAATGGGTGTGCAATATATTTGTGCACTAACTGTGCGAATTTGCATAAGTGAAATTGGCAAAAACTGGGCGAAATATTAGATATAGAAATCTGAGGGTATTGTCATATTGAAAGCGGAACACTTTTCATTTAATTTATATATTTTCTATATATATAACTAACTTATGTTCCTGAACCCAATGCGAGCGCCTTTCAGAGAGTTTCAGGGTTGCCGAGTTGCGGCGTTTTCGAGTTTGCAGGCTTTCTACCTCTACGCAACACTGCGCAGTGGCGCTGTTTGTAACAGTCTGATTTTGACATTGACGAATTTGTCGCCATTTATCATGGGACGCCCATAAGGGAGGACCTGGAACACTGAAACACTGAAACACTGAAACACACTGAAACAGGCGAAAAGGATACTCGGAGTGTGCACGCTGCAGGCAGCCCAAGCTGACAGGCAGACAGACGGACAGACAGACAGACGGAAAGGCAGAACAGACTGACAGACTGTCAGCTCGTCACAATGGGCGTATGCTGGCATTTTTCCCATGGGGACTTCTTCAAATTCCAACTTCAATTTTGGTCAAGAATCAGAAAAATAAGCATTCAAATAAAAATTAAAATGAAATCAGGAAATATTTAAAGATTGGACTGATATTGAAAAATTACGAGCTTTGAAAATTTAGTTTTACTAATCGTATATTTTTGAGTGCTTTTTTTTAGAATTTGAACTTTAAATCATCAACAAATATTAAAAAAAGAGTATAAAAGCTCTAAAGGAATCCCTTATATTAAAAACTTTAGGACCCCTTCTATATAATATTTTAAATTTTTAATACTGACGAATATATTAATTGGAGGTTAAGAGAGTATTTAACCCTCTAATTCCTTTTTAACAATTACATAAAATCTTTTGAAGAAAATTAAATCAAATCCAAATTTTTAATTGTTATACAGTATGACCTGTACTGTCATCTATCTGTTTATCCATACGATAAATTTCACAGATGCTTAGAGGGGTAGTTCACCCTTAAATAGCCCTCCCTTGCCTCTGCCACTGCCATGTCAGCCGGCCAGTTGAGTCAAGCTGCGCCTTGTCTCAGCTCCTTTCCTCCCTTTCTCCCTGTCCCACCACTCTCTTCTACTCCACGCCATTTTGTCTGACTGTCTGACAGTCTGACACGTCCGTCCAACTGACAGCATTCCGTCAGTTGCTGTCAGAGCAGCGTTAGCCATCATCGGCGTTGAAATTTTCATTATATTCATTATTTTATTCACGAAGCGATGCGTGGAACAAATCTAAAATGCCACCACAATTTGCCTGGCCTATCAACCGAAGCGTGTAATTAAAATGTATTCATATATTAAATTGCTCAACATTTCAGCACTAGAAAAATTTATAATCAAATTTTCATTTGCTCCCAGGGTCGTTTGAATAGCTAAATATTTTGTTGTGATTGGAATAAGTATGGGAAAAAAATTGACCAATTTTTTACAGAAAATGAATTAGGCAAAAATAATAGTTTTATATAGAATTTATTGGTTTAAAAACATTACTAGAGAGCTTAAAAAACTCTTGAAAAAATGCCGAAAAAATATCAGAATTCATATATAATACTTAATTTTTTAGTGGAGCCTGACAACTATTGATAATAGTAGAGATAAGATAAGCTTTATTTCTATTTATAGTTGCTTATTAGTTGATTTTTCGGGATTATATAATATAATAATCCGAAATTTAAAGTAGATTTCAAGGACACAGAAAATTTCACAACAAACTCCTTTTCCTTCAAAGTTAATCACATTATATCCTTCATTAGTTGATTTCTCTGAACTGATTCAACTTTTAGTAGATATAAAAATCGAAAGAAAAAAAGGGAATAGGAAATATCTATAAGTAGTATTATTTCAGAGAAAAGCTTGGAATTTCGCAGAAATCCTAAAAAAATTAAGTGGAACAGGAAATATCTATAAATTGTAGGCTTTTGAGGGGGTAGATATGAAAGTGTGGCTATATTTAATCATTTACTGCGCCAGATCGAATCTTTGGGGAGTATATACAAATTTTGATATGACCCCAAAGACAACAACAACAATAATGGGAAGACGAACCTACAAATATTTTATCCTGCCGGCAGAAAAGGAGAAAATGTGTGCATGTCCGTATCGATGTCCGAGCTCAGCCGGTGTGTGAGTATTTTTTGACAAATCGCTCGATTGGACATTGAAACATTTTATCTGCCATGTCGTCGAACTGCCATGGGCGCGACAAGAGCGGAGGGGGTATGGGGGGAGGGGTTGGGCAGGGGTAAGGGTCTGTGTGTGTGGGTCAATGCGTGGCATTTTGGTCATTTATATGAACACTCGTCCTTTTTCAATGCCAGTTGGTGTCTCTCTCTCTCTCTCTCCTTCTCTCTGTTTCTCTTTTGAGCAGTGGGTGTATTTTCAGGGGGGGTGTGTGTGCACATGTGCGGCACTATACAACCCCAAAACAAAAAAAAGGAAAGCAAAGGCGAGAAAGAGAAGGAGAAGGAGAAGGAGGCAAGGAAAGGCCGCCACATCATGGCGAATGACAGATTAGCAAAGTCCCAATGGACATTTGTAACCAAACTGCAAAATGCCCAATGCCACTCAACGAGAGGGATTGCGGGAGAGGGGTTCGAAGCTGGACGCCACTGTAATTTAAATTGTGAACGTCCACGCAGTTTTGACCAACCACGTTTCAACCCCGCACCACTCAGAATCTGGTGCAGGCCGAGTCTCCAGAGACGCCTCGACGCTTCTTATCGGCACTGATTACTTTCTAATCCGTGCAGCATCAAAGCGCCCAAGCGTTGACATCAACAAATGACCAACGGTCACTCGCAGGACTCACAGGACTCACCAAGACTCACCAGGACTCATAGCCTGCAGCCAGGAACCAGAACTGAGCTGCCACAGTAGTTGGAGTTGGAACCGGAGTGGGTGCTAGACATAGGCTGACAGGGCACATCAAAAAAAGGGGACAGAGTGAAAGGTATTAATTGCTATCGCCGGGCAGCCAGGTAGGCTGTTCGTACACTCAGAGAAATTCCTAAAAAAAAATATTCTTAAAAGATGATTTTAATAGAAAGATTTTCTCTATAATTTGGGAAATTATTTTAAAAATAATTTGCTGTATGTCTGAAAAACCTGTTTCATTTTGGTATTGTGAAAGTTTTGACTAGTTTTTGATACAGTTCTGGGTTTTAGCCTTACAAAATGGATAAAAGACGAGTGCAATATTTGATTAATTCAGGAATTCACTAGACTAAAAGGGTTTTTATCATTTTTTTTCGAGTGTATAACCATAGTTACAGAGCAGCCTTGATACAGGTGGTAGTGGTGGGTGAGTGCTGTGTTTGTGAGTGTTTTTAATGTGAAAGCAATTTGAGCAAATCTCTCGTCTAACTACCGGCCAATAGACGGCTGTACTGGCTATTGGCAGGTATAAATTCTTTAGTTATTATGCCCGAAGTGGCCATAATTATTTTGATGTTGCTTTGTAATTAGTGCTCGATGAGCCACCACCTCCCCACCCGAGTCCCGTGCACCGAACCCCGATTAAAGTTTTGCCGCTTGTGATGAAAAAGGGAAAGTGAAAAATTGCATTTTATGCGTGGCTGCCTCAATGAGGAAATTACGCACTTACTCGAACTCTCCAACTCGATTTCGAAACTCGAATTTCTTTGATCGAAAAGTGAAAATGCCGCATCCATTTGACCATATAATTGCACAACCGACAAGAGCCATGCCCTTAAAACATGATGTATATAAAGCAGCTGAAAATTTAACATAAATTATAAATACTTAGTGCAGTAAAGATATAGAAATAAATTCTTATTGATCAATTTTAAAATTTTGATAATATTCCATAGATTAATTTTTTTTGTTCTTTTTAAATAATTCATTTAATATATTTTCGACAGGGAAAATTTCAAAATTACTTTTTGGTAGACTGCAAATTTTAATAAGTTTCTGAAAAAACTTATAGATTTCATAGCCTACATCCAATAGGATAGACTTATCCATTATCATTTGAGTTGCATCCACTGCCAAATGTCCATTTCGAATGAAAAATTAATTAATTTAATTAAAAAAAATGAAATTCTAAACTTCGATAAGTTATCGATTATTTTAAGTTAACCCTGTCAATGTATACCTCCAATTGATACTGGTAGACAAAAGTTTAATCGATTTTCGATAATCAAACGAATTGAATAACATGGAAAAATATGTTGAAATAAATCTAGGCTATAACAACTTTCTAATACAATATTATTTATATTATATTACGTTTTATCCATGCCTTGAAGTGGTATATACTGGGTTTACTTATTAGGAAAATAGAAAATGTAGCTGTCAAAAGTTTAAATTTCCTTTTTAAGGGAAAATATATTACTTTAAGTTGACGTAGAGAAGTTGACCCATGCTCAGTTTATCTTTGAACCCACTTGCCTCTCCGATCACTACTAATTAGGGTGGACGTATACGACGATAGAGCATTAGGGTGGCTACATTTCAATATCAGCTAAAACTGCAATATGGAACTAGATATTTTTATATTTCTTTTGTGACTGGGTTGCTCACTTTTTGAGTGATGGCGTCGGCTCTCGTTGACGAGCAAAACAAATTTCATTGCAACGTCTCATGCTATCAATGTCGGCAATATGTCAAATATAACAGCAGCAGCAGCAGCAGCAGCAGGAGCAGCAGAGGCGGAGGCAGCAGCAGTCGCACGTGATGCCAAAAAATAAAATAAAAATAAAAATGAAATGTCTTGGATAGAGAGAGAAAGACACGGAGAGGAGGGGAGTTCACCACGGGGCACGAGATGAGGTGAGTCGAAACGAGACGAGGCACCATAAAACCGCGCCATATGCCCAGCCGAAAGGCGTATAAAAATTCATTTCCAACTGCTCCCCATGTTGCATGCAGCACAAGCAGGCACAAATTAATAATGTCGACAACGCGACGCTGCCATAGATGCAAATAAGACTCCAAAAAAAGAGAGAAGAAAAATATATATACAAAAATTCAGATACAAATACATCTACAGCCGAGGCAGTGTGCAGATTCTCAGCTGCTCAGATCAAAGACACGATCTGGCAATGGCGACAGATATTCTTCCATTTTTATTTTGATTTTTAAATCATTTTAGAAGAGCTCAATTCAATATTTAATGGCTTAGCTGTAAAAGAATCCTGCCTGAAAACTTTTTTAAAATATAAATTTAACATAAAATATGATGATATAATATGACCTTAATCTAATAATTTTATTTATAATATTCCTAAATTTTTAAAAGATTTATTGAAGTTTATATTTTTGAAAAATTAAATATTTTTTAAAGAATGCCATTTAAAATAGGATTATTTAAACTTTAATAATATCCAAAAATATACGAGGAAATATACGAAAATATTTATATTTTTCTCATAATATTCCTAACGACTCAAATCCAATAACTAGCCCATTGCCTTTCTATTCTCGTCAATATCAATAAGCGAAATTTTATCAACTTTATTAGAATTAATATTTTTGATTAGCCCGTCTTAATCTTGACTAATATCTTTAATGAATTGAAACATTTCTAACGTTTCTAACATTTTCGTTTGGAATTTGGCTGAAATGAAATGAAAGGAAAAGGCTAACAAATGACATACACAATTTTCTATTATGTGAGAATTGTGTGAGAAACAAAATCGAGAAAAAAAAGAAATGATTTGAATGAAACAACAACTGACGACGCGCTCAACTCATTGACATTGAAATAAAAAACAACATAAAAAAAATAAAAAAGAGAATCAACAACAAAAACAACAGCAATAATAAAAGCAACAACACCAACAACAACAACAACAATAAACTGAAAATTAGATTAATTTGGGCAATTTGAAGTTTCGTTGTAATGAGTTTGGTCAGTCATTTGGCTTTGACATTTCATTGTTGTCTTTATTTCGAGGGTCGTTTCGAATTATTTTCGCTGGTTTTTTTGGGGTATATCGATTTATTTAAGCGCTAAAATCGTAAAATATAAATAGAATTATCGATTCCCAACGGCAAATATACTTTTGATTAGCCACATCGTTGCGATTTATAGGGCAAGGCTCAGAGATACTGCCAGCTATTATCGTGCTCTTAATAAACTCATTTCTATAGAGAACAAACTGAATCTGGATATATTTATCTATTAAAATATCCTCTTCGTATGCTGACAGCTTCATAGAGAACGCATGGAATATAGTGGAGCTATTAAAAGCTGTTTACAGGGTACCTTTAAGTTGAGCATACTTTTAGCTCTGCAGAAATTGTGTTAATTATCAAAGTGCTTTTGGGATTGAAAAGAAAGAAATAAAAAAGGAAAACAAACAGCAAGCGATCACAATATATTTTTATTCATTTTAGAGTTTTTATCATTTTGTTTTGAACGAATCTCTCTAAACATCTGAAATTCTGTCTTGTTGTCTCTGATGTTTCGTATTTATTTGGCTGCCAAAATGCTGAAGTCGCTCATTTTTTCCAGTGTCAGTTCCGCATTTCGAGTAGCATCTCCATCTTCGCAGAGCCAGTTCTCAGTGCCTCGCTGCGTTCAGTTCTCCGTTCTCAGTTCTCAGTTGCCGGTTCCCTGTTCCCCTGAAGATGTTTCTTATTATTTTTCGCTGATTAATCGATTGTCGGCTGAGTGTCGCTGGCTTCCCCCGGCTCAATATGTCATCCCTGTTGCAGTGTGATTCAGACACTTGTCACTGGAAAAATGTAAACATGAAATGCATTTATGTAGAAATGTAAAAATGTTAAAATATGTGCACAACCCTCCCACAGCCTCACCCTCCTCCCCGACCCTCTGAACCTCAGAGTGGGAACGTTGCACAACAAATTGTTGCCGGGGCGTGATTCAGTGCTTGAAATCATTTGAATAGTGTTAAGATGTCTGAAAACATTAAAAGCAATATTTAATATGAATTCGTATCTTAGAGTATTCAAAATTAGTCATAAACTTGATCAAATTAAATTATGTTTAGCTTAAGCCGTTTGTCAGGGAATTTAGAATTCTACAAGTTTTGAAATGATTTTGAGTTCTCTTCTACTTTGGAATTCCTTTTGCATGAAACGCGATATTTAAGTTAAATATTTTTATTTGCATTTTATAATAATAATAAGTGTTTCTATTTTAACTATTCAGCTTTTTATGAGGAGCTACTCTCTGTGATTATTTTTATTATTTTCACCTCAATTTTGTAGTATTTTATTTAATTTAAGGAAGAGCTTTAAAATTGCTCTACCAATTCCAATATTTTATTCGTTTTATTTTTGCCATTGTATTCAGCAGAGAGCAAAGAAAGCTTTAAATTGCAAAATGAAAGCGAAACCTTCTGAAATTCCCAAATGTTACATTTTGCGCCAGTGAAAAACCTCGTCCGAATTGGATTGGGTTGCCCGTTTGTTGCGCATTGTTTTCCCAATTCCCCTGAACCCCTGTCCCCCCTGCCCCTGCCCCTGTCTCTGTTACCCTGGTTCAGGTTCTGGCTCCCTGCGGGCCCCGGATCTGTGAGCCCGAACCAGAGCCAGAACCATAGCCCGAACCCAGACCCAGACCCGGACCCGGACCCGGCTGCTGCCTGGGCTGCCTGGGCTGCCTGGGCTGCTTTTGATGATGATGGCATTTCCTTTGGTAGTTGCGTACGTCATAGATTAATGACAGCAATTCATCAAATCACTCGATGGACATGACAACCAACCGAAAATTCACCAGAAGCTGATGCTGAAGCTGAAGCCGGAGTTGAGCCAGCGAGCCACAATTTTTGTGAATCTCTTTTCGCTCTTCTCATTGTGTTGCCCTCTGGGTTGTTTTTTTCGCTCTACTCTACTCTGCTCTGCTCCACTCTACTCTGCTTTCCTCCCTTGAATACCCTGTAACCGTGTTAAATAGATAGAATACCTTATTAAAAAATGTTTACAAATCCACCTAAAGTATACATTATTAATGAAATTTTCTTTAAGGTTTTTAACTAATTAAATTTCTTATATTTTTCTCTTTCAGATCCATAAAATGTGTTTAAGATTTTGCGGTAAAGGTAAGGAAAATACTCCATAAAGTAATAAAATCTATAGTTAAGATAATCCGAAAATATTCAGCTTTAGTTGCATAATGATCTATAAAGAAGAAGTCCGTTTTGAAAGTTGATAATATTTTTTTAATGATGGTAAATAAGGATAGTTCCGTTTACTATAAATTTGGGTTTAATTTTTGGATGATCCGCATTACTCAGACATTTTTCCATAACTCTTCTCTTCTCTATCCTTGTTCCCATAATTATCATAAATTTTTAAACAAATGTAATAAAGAAAACAAGAAGGATTTCCTTACACTTCCTCCCAGATCAAATCTGTTAGTATGAACCTTTTCAAATGAGTAATTTTTACTAGTATATATTTCTAATTGCATTTCAGCTTTGGGCTAAGGCAATTACTTAGGTTTAAGTTGAACTTCTGTCTGGGTTTAGTTGCAACGTGTTGCAAGCAGATCGGACGAAGCAGTTCCTGCCACTTAGGCGTCAAAAGTGCGTCGCTTGGGGCGATTAATCAATTGCCGGAAGAGCTAGCAATGTTGGCAAGGTCCAATGGCAGCGATTCTATGAATAGTTCAACTGGCTCTTTAAACTACATCTATTCCACTTATCTAGAGAGGGGGGAGATAGAGAGAGAGAGAGAGGAAGCCAGAAGAGGGGGCATGAGGCAGGCAGCAAGAGGCACAGGCGTGCAGTCGCCACGTTTAATTAACAACAAAAGTGTGACTATGACACATTCACACTGAGATATTCTATGAGTACTTGTACGCATACACTAAGAGAAAAACAATTGAGTTCTCAACTGAAAATAATTTATGGCCTTAAATAAAAAAATGTAATTAAAAAGAAAAGAACAAAAATGTTGGCTTAAGTATGAAATAATCAGTTTGAAAATGAAGTTGAAAAGTCCAACTTGAAAAGCACAATAGAAATTATAATGAATTCTTTCCCTAAACCTTTCTTCGAATAAGTCGAACAATCAGTAAAGAAAGTAAAGGTTAGAGTAACAATGAACAGCAGAATGTTTTGCTTAGTTAAATTGGAAAATTTTCTTACTTATTTCAATACTTTTCTTCACTAAACACTCTATACCAATTATAAATAAAATATTTTCGAACTTACAGATTAGGAAACATTCTTTCAATTCAAATCTTTTAAGAAGATTTAGGAATTCCGACTTACATTTTATTACTAAATTCCTCATCCTTTGATTGCTCCTTTCAATCTTTGAAGCTTTTAGAATATTGATCTGAACAAGTACTATAATTTTTTTTAAATATAGTTTTCTTGATTGTATTTCTCTAAGTGTATTATGCACATCGCTCTCGTGTCTCGTTCTTCTGAGATCATCGGCAATTGCGATGGCGAGAGACGATGCTTTTGGTGTTGTATGATGCGCGGGGAGCGGGAGGCAAGGTGTCTGCGATTGTTTTTATTCAAAACTCTTGTCTCTCGTCTCTCGTTCAGCTGCATTATCGGAAACTGATTAATAACCACTGTCAGTTCGGGAACCCAGCATTCCTGGGTGCCGTGTCGCGCACCCAGTCCCTTCCCTTCCCTTTTCCTTTTCCTTTCCCTTTCCCATTCCCGTTTCCATGCCCAGTCTCCGATGACAAGCTAAAGCGAAGATCTTGTTCCGAATTATGTTTTTTGTCTTGTTCTTGAAAGGTTTTGGTTTCGGCTTCGGCTTCGACTGATTATTATTGTTGTTGTTGTTGTTTTGTGCTCTTATGAGACTCCCATGCTTTGGAGACAATGCGATTTGTAAGCTTTGAACCTACTCGTATAATCCTCCAGCTGCGGCATTAATAATATATAATTTTATGCTTTTGTCTTTGAATTGTATTGCGGTGAATTAAGTTGAATTTGTAGTTGCTTTGGGAAATTTTTAGAAAATTTTCATTTCCACTAATTAGACAGAAATACGATTCGACAAAAAAATATTGCCTTGTTTTGTGCAGAGCTTCTGCATTTCTTTTATATTGCTGGAGAAAGGTAGAGTATTTCTTAGGGGCTGTAAGGCCTATGGGAGTTTTTCTCTCTTAATTATGTTCTTAATAGAATAAGTACTAATTTTTTACTACTTAATTAAATCGCCAAAAGCTCTTAATTGCTGGTTCTATATCTTATCTACTTCCCTTCTTTGTTCTTTATCTGCTTTTCACTTCCATATTCTACTTTATTTTCTTATATTACTATTAAAAAAGAGTGCTCTTAACTTCTAAGAGCGATTTCTGTACACCAGGATGAAAAGATCTACTATTTCTTATTGAAAGCAGTTCTAATCTATTTTCCGAATAATATTATGTCTTAGTATATAGTATAAAAATAATTCTATTATATTTTAATTCCCCGCTTCCCTGCTGATTTAAGTAAATTAATTTATTTTAAAGTAAGCACAGCTCATTTTAAGTGAAAGATAAATATATAAGTTAGAAGAAACATATGCTAGCTGGATTATTTTCTTGAATTTCATTTCCGTTTTAATATTTATATTTAAATATCTTGTTATGCGTAATGGGATCCTTAAAATGGCATTCTAATTGATTTTTAAGTGGCGTACAAATTATATAATCACGTGCTCTGTGGAGGATATATACCTCCTCGGCTGCCTCTCCCTCTCCCCCTCTCTGAGCTCCATCTTTGGAATTGGAAATGGGAATTAGAGGGAAATGGGAAAGGGAAAGGGTAATACCAGAAGTAGAGCTCGTGCCGCGTGGCTTGGCACGAATGATTATTCGTCTTTTTGTTTGATAAATGTTTTTATCACCGCATCGAGTTCATTCATTGCCAGAGCAGCTTAATCTGAATGCCATCGTCAACTGATGGCAGGGCATTAGTTTTCCAGCTGCTGGACAGGCACACAGAGAGGAAAGAAGAGAGAGTGACACAGAGCGGTGACTGGAGTGGAGCTACAGGAAGTTTCATTACAGTTGCCAAAGGAAATGAGCATGCTGCACACTCCAGAGTTGCCAGGCCACAGTTGAAAACTTTTCAAGTGGCTGCACTCAGAGAAATTTAAGTGAATTCAAATTGTGAAAGTTTGCCAAACTTTCTTGATTAACATTTTTCGAGTTTTCGAATATGATGAGAATAATAATATACTTTTTATGAGTTCACAGAAAACTTAAAGCTAGAATGAATATTGAAAGATTTATTCTTCATTCTCCAAAGAATCGTTTTAGTTGTTTCCAAATAGATTTTTTACTTAGGTTAAGAACAATCAGCCATTCTTGATTTTTGGATGAGTTTGTTCTGAGTTTCTAGGTATTTTTTCTTTTGCACTGGAGAAAAGTACTTCTTTCAAGATTTATATACAGAGTTTAACATAAACTTATACTAAATTTGAGATTAGTCTCCCATTTCTAAACTTTGAATTGTTTTCCTTTTAGTTTGTGAATCTCATTTTTTCCTCTCAAGAAACATACTACATTCTACTCTAAGTTCAGGACTTAATGGAAGAGCGATCTCCCATTTCTCAATTTTGAATTGTTTTGCTTTGAATTTATTAAAATCATTTTCTTCCTCCCTAGAAACGCTGGACTTGTTTCAAGATTTAAATATAGACAGATAGCTTTGCACTTCATTGAAGAACAATCTCTGATTGCTGCTGTTTTTTCCAGTGTATTTTCGAACTGCGCAAATCGATGCGTATCTCTCGAATGATGATTTGCGGTGCGAGCTTGACGAAACTTGAACCGAAAGTTTTTGAGAACCATAAAATAATTAACACTTGATTATTATTCGGGGAGCGCGCTCGAAGCGTTCGTTCGCTTCGTTCGCTGGACGAAAAGTTTTGACAAAACTTTGTTTGTTAACTTCGGAAAGTTTCAACCAGGGAAACATTGTTTTAATTTCCCAACTATTTCGGTTGCAATCTGAAAACAGATTTGCTGCTTGTCGCTTGTCGCTTGTTGTTGTTGTTGTTGTTGTTGTTGTTGGCAGCAGCAGGATGCAAATTGTTAAAATAGTTGCAATACAGAAGATTAATCTAAGCATTAATTTATCAAATTTTAACGTTCTTAGCGGGCTGTCCGCTCTTCCTTGCTGCTCCTTGCTCCTTGTCCCTTGCCGCATGCCCCTTTCGTCTTTTGTTCTTTCTAATAAACTTAAGTGCAGCCTGCGAGCTGAGACAAAAGCAACAAGAATAAAAAATTAACGTCAAACAAAGAAAATCCACCATTATTATGTGCCACGCACATAAAACTTTGAGCTGTACAAAAGGAAACACACACTCTCTCACACACACACACACACACATTCTGTGCTCTGCGCGGGGAAGTTCGAAAAGTTTCTGGGAAATCTGAGATTTTTTTTAAGAAAAATAAGTTATAGTCTTAATATAGAATAGAAAATGGAAACTGAAAAAAATATTATAGAGTGTTTACTTTTTACTATTTATTTAAAAGATTCTGTAGACTCGAAAATATTGGTTTCTAGTGTTTTAATTATAAAAATCCAAAGGTGCATAGCCCTCCTTTTTCAATTTTTTTTCTATTCTTTCTGCATTTTTCCTTAACTTGAAAAGTTTTCGAAAAACTCTTAATAATTGCTAATATTTTAAATAAATGTTTCCTAGAGATACTTTCTTTAGGCCCTTCTATTTGGTTAGAAACATCAAAAAAAATATTCGAAAATATTTCAATATTTTAGATAATATAATGAAATAGTAAAATTATATTATTTTTAACTTGGGAAAACTCTGTACAGAAATGTACTTAAGTTTTTTAGGCTTCTAAAATTTTTTTGTTTTTATTTATTTTTTAACTTTTCGAGTAAAGCAAACTCTTGAGGCCACCCGGAAAACAAAGCGTGAAAAAATGCAGCTTTTCATCCCTGAAAAGGAATCCATTGTTGGTTTTGTTCTGTTTTCTTTTTTTTGGTATACACTTTATATATATAATTTTCTTTGGAGCAAGTGAAACAAGGGTGACTTGATGGACAGACGTCGACGACGCCGTCGACGCTTGAGGACGCTGACGACGTTTTTCATCAGCGCTCGTCATCTTCGTCAGCTACGCACAATTGTGCGTCGTATGGGAAAAGCGGGATGCGTAGAAGGAAAGAGGGAGAAGAGGGCAGAGAGAAAGGAAAGGGACGCCATTGTGTCTTTGAGCCACCGCCTGCCTGCCTGCCACAGTGGTTGCTTCTGTTCTGGTGGTGCGATGGTGGTGGAAGTTGTGCGTATTTTTGTGTCACATTCCAATCTATATCAATCTTGTGTTCGCAATGACGGATGACATTTGTCAATGTCAGACATTTTCGTTTTCCATTTCAGCCTCTCTCTCTCTCGCTCTCTGTATCCTTGTCTCTGTCTCTGTCCCTGGCAAGGAACAGGAAAAGAAAGTCCTGGCTCTAGCCTTAAAGTCACTTGCCTTAAAAAGTCAGCCCTCGCCTTAAACGCCCACAACTACAAGCTGCACAGAGAAAAAAGTTTCAGGAAATAAATATTGAGATCGTCTAACTTTTCAGTCAGAAGAATTAGGTTTTTTCTATCCTAAAAAATATCAACAGCTGTTTATAATATTCCAAAAAACTGAGTCTTTTTATAGGATATCCTTTATAAGAATTCGTAGACTTCTCATAGATTAGTTGATGAGTGCTTTCTCTTTTTAAAATATCGATAAATCTTGAAGTATTAAATATCTATTTTCTAAGCCACATTATTTAAATATTTATTAAGGATAAATTTTGGAAATAAAAAAATTTAATTCATGAGGGGAAGTAAATTTTCATCAAAAATTAGATAACTCTGTTCAATAAACCGGCATTAAATATTATTATTTCAACAGAAGCAACTTTTCTATTTCGAAACTTATTAAAACTATTTATTTATAATATATCTATTTATATATTATACTTTTTTTCGGTGTATCCTGCCCCCATAGCTCGATTCATGCCACAACACGCGGAAGGGCGGCCAACGCATGAGTTTGACGAATTTCATGTCAAATATTTTCGTTGTTTCCCTCAATTTTTTTATGAAAAGCATTTTCTCGGAATTAGAATTGGCTTCTGGGTGCGTCTCCCCTCGCTGCTGTGGGGGGTTAGCTAACCTTCCCTTTCCTCCATTCCTTCCCTTCCTTCCGTTCTGGAATCAGTTTTCGGAGGGAATCACTAAATGTGTTTGCGTTAAGTGTTTTCGATTCACAAATATTTGCATTCATGTCAAAGCCCCTCCATAAACAGTTGGCACAGTGTAGCTCCAAGCTTTTTCCTTTTGGGGGAGGGGGAGGTTTATTGGCTTTGCTTTGGCTTATTAGCTGATTCAATGATGTGGACACACTGATTTGAAAATGCTGCTTAGGCTTGTTGGGAATTCCAAATAGAATTTTTGGGTGAAGTCATTGAAGAATAAATATCAAATGTTGCAGCCTGTAAAACATTGGAAATTTTCGATTCCATAGTTCGAGCAGGTTCAAAGAATTTCAGGTTCGAGTTGTTTGTATTCTGCTAGAAATGTTGGAAATTTATCGGTTCGAGAAGGACGAACACGCTTAGAGGTTCGAGCTCTTTGCATTCTTGGCAGAGAGCTAGAATACAGAATACAAAGTCAGCTTTGAAAAACCTTCTATTATTGAAAGCTTTATAATTTATAGGAGTATAAAATGGAGAATTGTCTAGTAAAATGTTGAATTTCACTCAATTATAGTAACTTTAGATGTCTCTACTTTGGTGTGATAATTTCTTAATCAAACTGCGAGTATTTCCCCCACAATTATTTCAAAATCGAAACGACTCCTTTAGGTTAAATACTGTGAGCTAAAACACTTTGCAAAACACACCCAACGATTATCCTTAAGTATCTTCAAGAACAACTGTCTTCTTAGAGAGCACAGGTCAATAGCATAAAGAGGCAACAATAAAATTGAAAAATCATTAATCATATGGTTAAATGTTTAATAACAAGCCACCTAAGAACAATCGATTCGTACAATCGATTCGAGCATTCGATGTCAAAACAAACACTCGACATCATTCAACATTCCTTAATGATAAGACAGAGCTCGGAACAGCCCACTTTTAGGAACGGGAACGGGAATGGGAACGAGTCTGGGAACGGGAATGGAAACTGTTATTAAATATGAAGAGTGGAACGGTCCTGCGGCGCGTTGATCATGAGTTACAAATACAAAATAAACAGGAATCAGCCGCAAATCAACAGTGGGCAGAGTGTCATCGATGGCCAGCCAGAGAAGGAGAAGAGGAGCCGCAAGGAGAATAAAAACGCCAGAAATACTCGTAAAAACAAGCCGACAGTTTTGTTGAACATCATTAATAACAGATGGAATTGCTGGGAATTGTTCGGAATTGTTGGGAATTGAATTAATGAATGCCTTGCGCCTTCGAAGATGTGCTAAACGTGCGTCCAGCCTCAGGTCCAAATACCTTTTTGTTTTTCTTTTCTGTCTTTGGGTAACACTCGTCCTGCATTTTAGCGGAAATTAATGAAGTTTTGTTGAAAAACAGGCCCAAACAAACCGAAACCAAAACATAAACAATTGAAAAGTGTGCAGACGACAGAATATGGAGAGAGAGAGAGAGACACCATTTGGAGGGGGAGGCGTGGGTGTTGTTCCATACATTTTTGGAGCTACTGGAACCATACTGTCTGTGCGTGTCCTACTGGGTCTAGTGGTAAACATAGGTAGACTCAATGACGACGAGTGGATTTTGCGATTGTTGTTTGATCGATTTCGTTGATTAATCGTTGAAGAAACATGGTTTCACACCCCAAAGATATCCACATACTACAAATCGAATTAAAGACAGCAGCGCGAATGAGTTGTAATTAATTTCTACCGATTCGTTGATAAATGATTTCAAATGCAAATTCAGGCGAGAGAGTCTTACTTAATATATAGCCGTATGGAGTTTTTTCTTCTTCGTTTTTTTAAACTAAGCCATTCCAGAAGACACCTATAAATAGCCGGAACGCGGTGCCGCTATGGCTGCTATGGCGGATCGTTGCTGGGTTGCCAGATCGCTTGACAAATGATGTGCCAGGGAACAGCTTCAAGTGACGGTGGCAATTATGCGAGGAGCCAACTGAAACGCAAATGACAGGTCGATTGAGTTAACGTTAACGCTAAACGCCTCGTGCCGGGGCCATAGGGGCCAAAGGGGAGGTTCTCTCTCTCTCTATGGTCGATACACTCAGCAAAAAAATAGGGTTTCGAGTGAGAGTTTCTATCATTTTTCTTTCAAAATTCAAAGGAGGAATCCTCTAGTGGAATGTCTCTTATTAAGTTGAAGAATCAGTTGGGTAAACAATGCCTCAAGGAAGGTGATATGGAAGCCCTCAAGTCAATACAAATTTTGAAATTTATGAAGTAGAAAAAGTAGATGAGATGGGAGCGGTAAGTTAGAATTCTCCAGTATTAAATCTCTCAAAATTCATGAAAGATTTTCGACATTTTAGTCTTATGAGAATTTAGTAGATAGAACCTATCGTCATAATTGAACAACATTTGTTGCTTTTTCAAGTGCAAAATTCTTGGTCGTTTTTTTCTCAGTGTATAGAAGTGGCTACCAGACAAAATGGTATGTGGCTATTTATAAAAGCGCATTCGCGCAATCGCCGCACGATCGATCGGCGATCATTAATAATCCATTGAAACGAGGGGCAGGCATGGCAACCACACATATTTGTGGGGCAAACAGGTGTGTTGCCTTTGTGGTTGTTGTAGTTGTGTGGTTGCAGTGGCAGTGGCAGCACCGCGTCCCTCTCGAAACTCGATTGGCAACGCGATCATCCTGTCAGTTGCTGCTGCCAATCGATCATCGTCACGCGCTGCCCCAAAAGTCGATTAAAAAAGGAGCGAAACTTCCATTAGCAGAATTCGTTTACGGTTTTCAGAAGTAACAACAAAATAAGTTAAAAAAAAAATAATTAAATTCGAGGAGTACTCGGGTAGCTGATTATTTTGACCTCAAGCTATCAATTTTCGAGCGTATTATATTGAAAATCCATATCGAAATCGATTTCAAAACAATTAGACAACTCGGTTAACTATTATTTAAAGCATTTAATGAGTTTACTAGCTGATGAATTATTAATTAATTTTAATATACTTTTAATAAATTGTGGTTTTTCTATGCCAGCTGACTATCATTTAAGAGAATTATTATTATAATTGAATTATAATAATTTGTAGAAGAGAAATTTGTTTATACAATATTATTGAGCACTTTTAATACATTGATTTAAAGACGGAGAAATTATTAAGGAAATTGAGCTGTCCTTAAACTCAAAATTAAATTGTTCCTTTTAATTATGCAGATAAAAAATTGTATTTAAAAAATGTAGAATTCAAATTATATTCCAATATTTTCTCTGCAGAAAATCCAACCTAAATAAAGCCAGAAAATTTTTAAGACAAGCTTCGAAAGACTGAAGTTAAAAGTATTGAAAGAATATAAAAAAAGAATTAAAAATATTTAATAAATAAAATTGTAAAATTTTAAATCTTAGTCACTTAATAATTTAACCCAGAAAAAAATCTTAAAATTTATTAAATAAAATCAAACATACTCACATATATCTCCATACGCGAGTTGAGCTACAGAAAATCGTATTTAAATGATGACCTGATTGTGTCAAGATGGAAATGGGAACTGAACTCAACTGAACGGAACTGAACCGAACTGTTGAGTGAATCCAATACACATGGTTGACTTAACTGGCCGCCAAAGTCGGATGTCGTAAATCACAGATACAAAAGGATAAACGGTCAAAAGTCAGAAGTCAAAAGTCAAAATACAAAACAAACAGAGAAGTTTTATGACGGTCATCGATGACAATTGACTGCAGCTTCGTTCCCGTCTCCGTCTCCGTCTCCGGAATTGGACTACCTACGGCAAGGATTACAAAGGATTGCCGAACAATTGAATGGCAAATAT
Organism: Drosophila repletoides; assembly: GCA_018150835.1. Classification (NCBI taxonomy): domain Eukaryota; kingdom Metazoa; phylum Arthropoda; class Insecta; order Diptera; family Drosophilidae; genus Drosophila; species Drosophila repletoides. The sequence continues at coordinate 2,643,031 of JAECWQ010000202.1, forward strand.
TTGCATATGCGAAAGCGTTACGCATACGGAAAATATCAAGGACACAGCCAGAGAAATGTGTAGAAGAAGAGTAAATACTACAGTAGATTCGAAAATGTATATAGAGATTCGCGAGTGTATTTAGAGAGAGAGTCTGAGGCACATGTTGCATGTTTGTGCTTCATTTGTGTAAGTATGGGTTTAGGATAGGGTATTAACTACCTGAGAGTCAATTGGTTAATTTGCCTACAGCTCGTCGTCTTAGGTAAGAGCTAGTTGTGATTTGAACTCGTTTATTGTACGGTTTTCGATACCCTGTACTCTTCAAATTCTCTAAAAAGGAGTATAAGAATAGGAATCGATGGAGATATCTAAAACAAAGCTACCAGCTTGCTTTATAAAATATAAAACTTAAGAAAAGGATTTAAGGATTTTTATTTGAGCTGCTTACAGTATCGAAAACTTTTCACATATTTACTCTCAGTTTTCTTGGTTCTTTTTACTCGCTGTAAATCAATTGAGCTTCCAATTAAATTTTGAAGTTCTTAAGGCCTATTTGCAGGGTATGTTCTGTTCGTAGATTCCCCTTTAGATTACTCTCCATTTGCTCGTTACACTCGTATGTAAATCAACTCAAGGTCTGAAAGGTTCGTTATTCAGCCATTTATTTTGCATGCCCTTTCAAGCCAATTTGCAGTTTGACGTTTGCTTTTGTTAATTTTTACAGTTTGGCAGTAGAAGTCTCTGTATAGGCAGCCGCTCAGTCTCTCAGTCAGCCCGTCAATCAGTCAGTCAGTTCGTCATTCAGTCAGTCAATCAAATGCAGCGTCGAGTCGTTAACAATTGCTGAAAAGGAAGGGGGTGGTGAAGGGAGTCGGAGCTGGTTGGCAACGCGTTGCGTGAAACTGTTGCACATTTGCATAATTATTGTAAATATTAATAAGTATTCATTAGTGTGAGTCTTGTGCTTAAATTTAATTCGCTTTTAATAATAGCCTCAATAATTACTCCCAATTAGTTCGGGAACAATTTAATTACCCCATCTACGCGTCGCAGAGTCTAAGGTCTTGAGGCCTATCTTTCTCGAAGAGGGGGCTAAATATATTATTAACATAATAATCATTTTATTAATAATGCAAATGCGAAACACTATTTGCATTGTTTCAATTTTAAAATATAAAATAAAATATGTGAGCTTCAAAAATGTAATAAGAAACTCTTTGAAAGTATGGAAATATTTACCAAGATTAAACTCAAAAGAAAGCGCCGAAGATTACATACCCTTCCAGACTAGAATAAGCATTTGAAGAATGTTATTCAATTTAGCCATTTTGACCGATTAATGCTAGGGTATGTCAACTTTATGGGATCGGAGTTGCCCCCTTCAATGCATAAAAAACTTAGTGTGAAAATTGTAATACCCTCGCAAAGATATAAATGTATTTTTTAAATACTCAACTATAAATATATGAAATTATATTTTTCTGAAATTTCGCTGAATAAATACTCAAAATAAAATTATTTTTTTTAAGGTATTCTTGTTGAATTAGCTTCTTTAATTCGAGCTGAAGTGCTTCGTTAATTCTCTAGTAGTATTTTGTTTGAATTGGAAAGGATTTTCTACACGTTTGTTTTACAGCCCTGAGATTTAAATAGATTTTCCCCCATTTTCGGAAGGTTACTGAAATTAGGCAAACCTTTTATTCAAATCATGCAGATTCGAGCTAAGCGTTGTAATTAAACTCGACCAAAAACAAAGGGACACAAATCAGCCATTGACCTCTCAGTGGGCGATCGCTTGAAAAAACCTGTTTTTGACCTCCGATACGAAGCGCTCCTCTCTCTCTTTCTCTCTCTCTCTTACTGAGCAATGGGTGACCCTTAACCAACAAAAAAGAAAGAAAAAAATGCAGTCGATAAATTTTCTACCTGTCAATAGATGAGGCTACCTTAATGGCAACCAAACCGATAAACAGGCATTTTTCTTTTTTTGTTTTTCGTTTTTCTTTGATTATGCGACGCAGCTCGAAGCATCTTTGAAGGAAAAAAATGGCGTTGCAAGCTGGACACATGGCTGGAAATAGGTTAATGCACTTGCCACTCTGCCTCGAAAATTGTGAGCCACTTAAAATAAGAAGAAAAAAAAAGAAGAGAATTCTTATTTAATTATATTGTAAAACATGAGCCGCTCCATGCGAATTAAATGCAACACGCACTAAACGGCAGCTCTCTTCTGTGCAGTGGCGGCGGGGAGCGCAGCCCATCCGATGGGGGTAATGGCAATGTCAACAGCAAGTGGCTGCCACAATGGCTCTACTGCCGCCTCGTCTTCTGCCCCTTTTCTCTCCTCTCTGGCCACTCGGGGCGCTGGACAAAACCCGTAATGAAGTCATTAAAATTTCACCCTTATTATGGCTTTTAAAGTGATTGCAAAATGAGGAGCAGCACTCCACTCCACTCCACCTATGTACCAGGGGCTGGGCAATCGGAAGTTGGCAGGGGTTTAGGGAGGGTAGTGCAGTCTCACGGGCAGTGCTAATTCCCGCTAAAACTGGCTGTTATTAGTATATCAGTTATTAGTATATCAGTATGCTAAAAAAATCCTCTAAAACTGGCTACTTTTTTTAAATTGCAAGCAAAGTTCAAGGATTATAAATTATATAAAATAGCTGAATATATTTATAGGCATATTTGCACTTTAAAAGTAGCTATATAAAGGAAATTATGGAGATTGTAGGAAAATTTATATTTACATTCGAAATAATCATTCAATTATTTCCGTAGTGAATGATGATTTAATTGAAATATTTTCTATAGCAATTAGAAGAATTTTTAGATATTTCACAGCCTTTTCAATAGGAATTTCTGACCCTTAAAAAAAGCTTAAATTATACGATAAAGTAGCAGCTTTAAACTTCATTTTATAGCCCTTTCTTAGGTAAGATTTTAGCCCTCTAAAAATAGCTATTTTTCCTGTGTGGACAACACTGCTGCTGATCAGTATATAGTTGATTGCGGCAACGTCTTCATTTTGCATGCATCAAATTTGTGATTAAATAAAAAAATAATAAAGTGCAGGCCCATTTTTTTCTTTTGCTTATTTTTTTTATATATACAATAATAAACGGAAGGAAGATGCAAGGAAGCAATTTCCTGTAATTGCCACCATTCTTGTTAATCACACTCCTCTCACTCTCTCCCTGTACTCTACGTATTCATCTAAATACGCGCTGAAAAATATTAATGAGCTTTTAAAATTCAGAGTCCCGAACAAAACGCCCTGTCCAGCCGAGAGAGAAGGAGTTGGAGTCGGGCGGGTGCATCCATCCATAATTGAGGTTCTCTGCTGGCATTGCACCAATGGTTGGATGGACGGATGGATGGATGGATGGATGGTGCGTGGTGCATGATGCATGATGGTCACGAATACGAATATGAATACTCCAAAATGATCACTTGTTGTACTGCTGGAATTTGAAGAAAAACAAGTGCATTTATTTCATTATTTTCTTTGATTTTTTCGTACTACTCGTATTTTTTTCGCAAGCCAATCAAAAGTTTCCCCTCATCAAATTTAATGCTAAAAGCGAATTAATTTGATAACCGAACATAAAACAAAAAAAACTGAAAAAAAAGAGCAGAAAACAAAAAACGTTTGCCGCAAATTGTATATCATTTGAAAGGATTCTGTAATGGCTATATGATATGGTAAAATGATTTTAATTTTTACTTTCTTTACATCATCGTTTTATGCCCGAACTTCCGAAAGATGCAGTCCAAAATTCACAGATACTTTTGTTTCTCACAGATGCCAAACTTATATTTTTGTATTGGGCTTTCACAGTTCACTTCGCTTCTTGAAAATATTTTAGTAGCAGCGCAGTTATCTCATTCTATCTACTTATATCTTTATCTTGTTTTCATTTCGTAGATAATTTTGAATCCTAAAGATATGTTTGTGTTTAATCATGTTGTAAAGTAAAAAAAAAAAACTAAAGAAAAAGGTGTCTAGAGCTTATAAGAGCGACTTATAAGACCGATTCTATTTACAGGCATGAAAGGATATTGCAGATGCTAGAAGGTATAGCTACAGGTATAACAAATAATAGAGTTCTATCCTTGGAAATATGACTGGTATTCTTTCATTTCAATTTTTTTAAAATATCAAAATCTGAAATAAATAACATTTTCTGGCTCAAGCTCTGATTCCAACACAAACATAACATACCCATAAAGTATAGGGTATAAAAAAGAAATGAAAGGGGAAAAGAAGATAGAAGGAGGTGGAATTCTTTTCTCGCACGAACAGTTTACAGTTGTCTGCTCTCATCCATATTTAAATAATCTTGTATCTTTAATGCCTGAGAGTAAGTCAAATATCTTATAAATCCTTTTTGCACAATAAAATTTCTAAAATATTAATATTTTAAATTTAACAAATTTTTTTTAAATATGTATATATATAGATATATCATTCAGTAAATGACCTATTATAGGATAATACTTTTAGTTTTTTTTATCTATTTTTAAATGATATATTTCGTATACCAGTATTTCAAATAATTGTCAATAACTTTATTCTGTTAAAGTATCTCCCAATTCGAATTTAAGACAATTTAATTGCCTTTTTTTTTACACGAAAACGTAGCTTTAAAATACTTTTTATAAACTTTTATTTATTTTACAATTTGTTTTATTTAGAAGTATCTTTATAGCAACTATCCTTAAGATACATTTCAGTGCGCAGAGCTCAGTTTATTTAGGCAAAGTATTTTCACGCAGTTTAATCGATTGTTGCCTTTTCTTTTGCTTTATTTTAATATTTCTTATAATTAACTACAAGATAGCAAAAGGCCGTATGTGGCCCACAAAAGCGTTGCCATTAATTAGGCCAATTAAAAGATTCCTTTTTTGGACTCCTTTGTATCTCTCTCTCTCTCTCTCTCTTCTCTCTCAGGTGTCTGTTTTGCAATTTCTTTGCCTGGCGAGTAATTTGCCACAATTAACGACTGATCAACAATTAAAGTTGCATTACCTGCCACAGACTGGTTCGGGTTCAGGTTTCGGTTCGGAGCTGGAGCTGGAGTCGTAGTCGCAGTTGGAGTTTCTGCCTTAATCGGCACCTGCAGATCATCGAATGATGCCGCAAAAGTGCGTGTATAATAAATGCTGTTGTTGTCGATTTCGCTATAAATACACTCAAAAAAAAGTCTCTGTATTTCAGCGAATTATCCCAAAAAATCAACCCAAATCTAGCTTGAATTAGTAAATTTTCCTAGATCTATTTCTTCCTTTACGAAAGAAGTCTTAAAGATTTATTTTTCAAAATATTTTATCCAAATTAGATTGGCATGAAGAATTCTCTCTGTGTAGTTTTTCTACCGCTTCCCCATTATATAAATATATGTTGGGGGCTCTTGATTGCCTCAGCCTCTTCTTCTGTCTGCAGTGGGTCAGCGGCTCGCGGGTAGCGGTTGGCGGTTAGCGGTTCATTGGCGCATTCGCCTTGGCGACGTACATCAAAAACGACTTAAGGCCACCACCGACCGAGTGGTGCGACTGCCTACGAGTGCTACGAGTGGTGCGAGAGTTTTACGACTATTTTGGAGGATTTTTCGCAGTTTCTAATGATGATGATGGCCGCTGGCAGCGGCACCAAATTGCTGGCTTCATTGCCAGCCTCCATCAGCAGCAGCCTCACCCCGTCCGCCGTCCGCCGTCCGCCGTCTGCCACGCCGCGTCTTCGTCTCTCTTCACAGCGGGTCAGAAGCTAATCAAAGATCAAAGCGTTATTAGAAACAATCTTAAGAGACATAAAACACAAAATACAAATATTTAAAGTTAAAGATGGTTTCGATAATTAATGTGAAGGATGACAATTCGATAGCCCTCGAAAATGCGAAAAAACATATTCCAATCGAAAGTAATTTTTTGAAATCTTCAAACTTTTTTGTTTACTTGTTGGTTATTTTTTTAATAGAAAGGTGGGAAAGTGATACTATGAAAAATAGCTGCAAAAAACAAAGAAGGTATATTTTTCAATGCTTGAAATTTCCCTGAATTCTTAATTCAAAAATCGAGCTTATACCTTTGCGAATTCCTTCATCGAATAGATTTGAACTAAAACTTTAAGTTCCATCTTTCCCCTAGTTCGGTTCAAATGGAATTTAATTTAAGTTGAGTATTTCCTGTTGCTGGAACGCTCTTCCGATCTCACCTGGCGTCCAAGCCACATGTTGCATGCAGCTTCACTTATGATATTAAAATTATTGTGGTTTATTTTTGTTATTATTTTTATTCTTGTTGTCGGTCGTCGTTGTTGTTGTTGTTGCTCTGCCAGCTGAGATTCAATTCCATCAGAGTGTAAAGCTCGCGGCCGGTTGCGCCCCGAGGACATAGAGTGAACTTATGAGCGTCGCAAGATTTATGGCTTTTAATTTCCTGAGCTGTGTGTTGCACGATGCGAAGCGGCGAGAAATATATATCTCTGTATATCTCGTGTATCTCTATATGTGTGGGCGGCGCTGTTTAGCATGTGTGTACTGTCTGTCCGTCCGTTCGTTCGTCTGTCTATCTCTCTTTCTGTGTGTGTGTGTGTATGTCAACAAGGACACAGAGAGGATACAAATGCAGCGACTCTAAAAGGATGCAGAAATATTTGAAGTGCGACACGTAATATTCCGGTTGCAAACGCGTACACTGAGCGAAAAAAAAAGAAATTTAAATTCTACTTCAACTTAAATGAAATGCATTAAACAACTCTCTCTTATTTTCTCTGAGTGTAAGTTCTAAAGTTCTTTTTTGTAAGTCTATACGTTATTTCTGATAGCTAGAGATTTCTATATAGATAAGGTAAAATTTCCAACATTATTCTCCGCCTTTTCTCTGAGTGTAATGGCGGTGACTAGCCTGTCAGCACATATGCAACAAAATGAGGTATGGTCCTGCGACCTAATAACATTAGTAAAGAAGCTGCTTGCCGCTGGCTGCTACCTAAACAGGACACAGCTCCTGGGAAAATGGAGGAAAGGACAAAAATAGAAAAAAGGAAAAGTGAAAGTGCGCCTAGGTCCTTGGCGCAAATTTCATGCAACATTGCGTGGCACAAACAAAACAGAAACAACAAAAAAATATGAATAGAATGGGAAGTGTGCCGTTTGACTGCAGGAGATCCTTTAACATTTTATTTGCATGTGTTCTTTCATTACCAAAAATGCCACACACGCATTTGTGAGTCTCTCTAGACTAGAGAGTCGACTCTTTATTCGTATTCGTATTTGTATTCGTATTCGTATTCGTAATATATGAGTGCACTCACTCAAACTGACTAAATTTCGAGCCCTTTCACTGGCTGCGAAATGTTTACCCTTGATCGATTGCCGTTGAACCGTAACGGAGCAACGCACGCGTAACAAATGCAATCCTCCTTAAAAGCAGAAATGTGTCACACGTTGGCGACAAGAAACCCCCTTCCCCTTCGCCTTCCCCTTTTCATACCACCCTCACTGCTCCCTTCATAGGCGTATTCTGAACTTGTTTAGGGGGGGTTTAGATACAGTTTTTGAGAATGAAAAGCTTTACAATTTGAAATATTTCCTATTCTAAGATAGCTGATTTTTCATGTCTTTTATATAAAATCTTATTAATTTAGTCTGCCAAAGTCCTTTACAATTTGTGCTTGCTCTGCTGAGGAATTGGTTATCCTTGGGATTAGCCGTAATTCTCACTTTCCCTAAAGATTTTAAATATATTAAATAACTGCCTAGTTTTAAAAGAAAACTGGTACAAAATTCAAAATTAATGAATCCTTCTCTTCAGATTTCAAGACACTAAATAAATTCCTAGTTTAAAGAATAAGAAGTCTGTAAACATTTGTCTAATCCACTAAGCGAGGAGGATAAATTTATAAATATTTCAAATTTTTTTTGAAATTTTAAAGGATATTCATAGTTACAATAATTTTAAAACATTCATAGCTAAAATATTTATCAATTGATATTTAAAAAGAATATTGGGTAAAAAAAACATAGAACATCCAGGCTCTGACGCGAGTCCTGGAACCTGATATAAACCTTTTTTGTATAATAAAAAAACTAAAAGGATTTTCCACATTTCCTAAGAAGAAGCCCCACTGCATAAGCCACTGGACACGCCGTATATCCCTATTCCACGTGATGCTTTCAAATATAATGGCTGAATCCTTTCAGGACAGAGCTACAGCCCCGCCTGTTGTTTCTACTGGGTGTTTTTCTTAGTTTGTTTTCCTTCTTTTTTTGTACTTTGTTTTTTTTTTTTTTTTTGGTTCCTTCTGGTTCCGTCATTGTCGCCGTTGTTGATGTGTCTCCTACGCAGCGAGCAGCTTGGAGGAGCACTCCTTTGTTGGAGGATTGTTGTTTGGTTCGCCTCAACGTTGCTTTTTTTATTATAAACTTTTTCCTTTTGCTAGAGTTTTAGTTTTTTCTTCCTTTCTTGCTTTCTTTCTTTTCTTTTCTTTTCTTTTCTTTTCTTTGCTGTGTGTGTAGAAAACAAAGATAAATTGGTTAATTTCCCCCAGCCATTGTTGTGCAGCCATCAATCGATGCCTGGCTCTGGTAATGGACTTGGCTGAGCTTACGCATTACTCCTGTTTCCAAGTCCTCTCAATTTTCTCCACTCATATTATTGTTTTTGTTGTTTTTTAAGGGAAAATTGTTTCGGTCTTCAGCTGAAACAGTGCCCATTAAATTAAACAAACACAAATTAGAACAACAATTGGTATTTCTATTAGCAGACAGCCGAGGCTCTGGCTCTGTTCAGCGAGTCCTTATTTTATTAATTTGTCATTTCATGGCGGAAAGTGTATTAAATATCTACTTAAAACTCTAATTAATTACTTTTAAATCTATTTAATGTAAAAATCATGCATTTTATATGCTACACTTTTTATTTGACCTTTAAATTTCGTCCTTGTTCTTTCCCACAGCTCGCCATTTGATAGAGGTCAACGAAGGTAACCCTATTATATTAATGCACCTGCTTTTCCTAGCTATTCAAAATCATCCCTGAAACATCTCTTTCATCTTTTCTTCCTTATTCTCCTTCTTCTATTTTTCCCCCTATTCTTAATGTTATTAAGGCACAATAATGTGTTTATAAATATGAATTTAAATACTTCGATCTTTAAAATATATTATATGATTTGTATTTATTATTATTATTTATTTTAATAATTAACTTTTCCTTCTATCTTTTCAGCAAATAGCAGGGCGCTCGAGATCGATGATTAGATGTGGCACCTCTAGATTAATTATTCTCACTATAGCATAAAAAAAATATTGTTTAAATTATAGCCAATTTATAAATAAATGTATATTTTTATTAAAATAAATCCTAATAAAAATCTAATTTTAATATTTTCATTTATAGGCCTAACAGACATCTGCAAATCCGAAAAATTTGAATGTCAATCTTTAGGTTTGGTCCTTGGAGCTTTAACGAAACAGATCCTGTCCAAATACGCAAGGACTACGCCTATTCGCAGCTATTTTTTCATCGTATTTTCATTTGTAAAATTCTTAAGATGAAAATTTACAAGTGTCCGATCCTTAGGTGACCCCTATATCCTTGAACGCCAATCGATAGCTTTCGTCCTTACGCTTCTAACGAAACTAGTCCGGGCCATATGCTCAAGTATTTGGCCAAGTTACAGCTATTTTCCTATAAAACAGATACGCTTTCAATATAACAATAACTCAGCCGTTTTAAGGATTATCCAAAGGTCCTCTGGCTACCACTTACTCCTTATCTTCCCATACCAGAACTTATAGTAAAAAGAATAAAAGTCCTTGAAGGAACCAAGGAAACATGACTTTTACATACATATAAAACTGGCCTTATTCCGGCCGCATCCTTGCGAATCCTGGCAAGTCTTTGCTTAAACGATGAGTATTTACAAGGACTATCAGTTGGCCAAAGGATATCCAAATCGTTCATCCGGTTTTCGAGTAATCCTGAAATTAGTTTTCAGTGCATTTACTTGCGCAGATTGAAAAATTACAAGTGTCTGATCCTTAGATGACCCCTATATCCTTGAATGCCAATCGATAGGTTTCGTCCTCACGATTCCAACGAGACCAATCTTGGCCAAATACGTAAAGATTTGGCCAAGTTAGAGCTATTTTTCTACCAAAAATTGCACTTGAAAAGTTTTTAAGGGGGAGGCATAGGAAAAATGTCCTAAAAACAGAAAATCCGCTGTAACTCGGCCATTTGAAGGACTATCAGGATGTCCTTTGGCCACCAGATAGGCCTTATTTTGTCGGATCAGAATATGCTACAAAAAGGACAAAAGTCCTTCTAGGAGCTGAGAAAACAGGACTTTTGTGTATACAGAAAATTGGCTATAACTCGGCCATATCCTTGCGTATCCTGGCGAGTCATGGCTCAAACGATGCGTATTGATTAGGCCTATAATCTGGCCAAAGGACATCCAAATCGTCCTTGTTGTTTTCGAGTTATCCTGCATTTTGTGTTTTTGGATTGTTTTCTTGCGCGTTCTGACTCAAAATTTTCAAGTCGATGATCCTTAGATGACCCCTATATCCTTGAATGCCAATCGATAGAGTTGGTCCGTACGAGTAGAACGCGGGTATTCGCTTTGAAATCTGTAAGGATTTACGGAAGTTATGTCCTTTTCAAAATCGCATGGACAATGTACAGAGGGGCAGCCAAATTAAATTTTTATTGCCTACTTTCGAGGGCAGCCATCCAAATTCAAACCAAACTGCGAGCAAACGGCCAAAATCTGCTGAAAGTACCAGGCGAACATAATTCAGCAGCAGGTGGCAAATTTTTGGGCGATTTAAATTTAAATCGCCGTCCAACGGCCAACTTTTGAATTTAAATTTAAATCGGGGTCCAACGGGCAACTTTTGAATTTAAATTTAAATCGCATAAACTGCTCAACTGATATTTTTTGGCGATTTATTTTGTATTGCCTACTTACAGGGTGGTCGGAAGAAACGTCAGCCTGCTGCTGATTTCTGTTCGCCTGGTACTCCAGGGCGCCAAATTTCGATTTTCGGCTGACGCAGCGGCGGAATCACCAGGCGACCAACGTTTTGGTGCAATGTTATCTTAACAGAGCAAATGTTCAATGCCACTGTTAGATAACAGTGCCACTGTTAACTAACATTTTTTCACCTACTGCTGATTTCTGTTGGCCTGGTGCTTCGCCTGGTATTTTTTGGAAATTTCTGGCTTCCAGCCGGTGTCCTGCTGCAGGACACAAATGTATCTGAAGGATGTGTGGGTAAAGTATCTGTCAGATACAAAAGTATCTTTGAGATACAAAAGTATCTTTGAGTTACAAAAAGTATCTTTGATATACAACGAAGTATCTTTGAGATACAAAAGTATCTTTCAGATACAAAAAGTATCTTTCAGGGGAAAAAAGGTTAAAATAAAACACATATTAATTTCATTTGTATTGTTCATTATTTCATTCATTTACATAGATTTACATTCTTATAAATAGTTCATGGTGCGCCCTATGTTTCCGGCCAGATCTTTTTTGCTGACTCCTGTATCCTTGAAGGCCAAGTCCACCCTAAGCGTAGTATGAATACCTAAAGATACATCATCGGGCTGAAAAGAAATATAAAAAATAATTAATATTAAATAAACTTTTAAGTAAGGTGCATATGAATATGTATGAATATTCTTATCTTAAGTTTGAATGATTAATTAAATTATACAGAACTTGCATTAAACAGATTTATATTATCTTTTTATCCTTGATTCTATTATATTTTCTCGTTCTTTAATTACTACACACTTCGTTAAGGTGTTTATTTTGAGGAAACAAAATTGATATATTTCTATGCCAGGCGATAATTAAAAGTCAATATAGGACAAGATACTCTGCTCTGCAGAAAGATAAACATCGGTGAGATATACTCGTACAACTTTCAAGATGTATTTCAATCCATAATCGCTGAGCGCTTCGCTGTCAATCAGTCACTCGACCTACTCGAACCCAGACCAGAAATACTCTGCCTGAGTCTGGGACTGGGTCTGGGCTGGCAAAGGCTAGAGGATAGAGGCTAAAGGGAAGAGTGGAGAGTGGAATATGGATAACTTTTCGAATAGAAATTCCAAACTGACAAGTGTGCATCACACTTCAATTTCAGTGCTTCAGGCTTAAGTTTCTGGCTCTAGTTCAGGCTGAAGATTTGCTACCGTTGAGTGCGCCCTGACTGATCCCGTTCCCATTCCCGTTCCCGTTCTTGGTTCGAGGCTAGAACAAAAAGTGTCGGAACGAAAAAACGGAACGAAAACTGAAATACGGCTGCATCATTAAATTTAATATGATACTCATTTAATGAAATTGTTGCCGATTTGTTTTGGAAATACACGCGCAGAACGAAGCGGTGCAGAGCGGAGAGGAGCGGACGGGAAAGGAACGGAGTGCAGAGAAGAGGAACGGAGTGGAGCTCTCCTTTGAGTTTGACGCCTTCGCCAAGGCGGAACACTGCGCTGCGCTGCCCTGAAGCTCTTGTGCCGCATGCGGCGGGCGGTGGCACTGCCAGGTTGTGCCTTTGCCAGTGGCGTATTCAGAAATAATTCTTTATGAGGAGGGATTCGAATAATACTACAACAAAGTTTAGACTTTGGCGCGAGAAACATATTGTTCTAAGAATTATACCTGGAATGGAAATTTTTCATAATAACTACTAGGAAAAGTAGAAAGTTTTTATAAAATGTTTTTTTAAATATAGTCGGGAGAAGGGTTTTATCTAACCCCTATTAGATACGCTACTGTCGCTTTTAGTGGGCGGGACAGAGAGTGCAATATTGCGAACATGGCCGGATAATGACGACTGCGATGACGACGACGACGACGACTCGGAAGGAAATGTGCACTGGCCGCAGGCAGAGAGCCAACAAAAGAGAGAGGAGCAGGCAGGAGACGGATACAGAGTCAGAGTTGGAGTCGGCGGGAGTATGGAAGAGGAGGAAACACAGTCCACAGTCGACACAGTGGAGCATCGTAGTTAGTGGCAAAAATCATTCTAATGACAGTAAAACGTAAAAAGCTCGGAAAGTGTTAAGTGGTTTCTCATTAAACTTTATGTACTGCCACGTCTGTACGTCCGTTCGTCCGTTGCTGTGTGGGCGTACAACAGGATCAGAGGACGAGTGGAAGAGCAAAGAGCTGGAGGAAAGAGTAGTTTTTGTTTTTTTTTTTTTTGGGGCAGTACGGTTAGCCGGCTTAAACGATTGCCAGACCAATGTCATTAGCACTTTTAACCGCATATTAAATTTAGTAAAGCGTTGATTGATTGCCTCAGTTTCAACTGAACATAAGTATATATATATATACGTGTATATATGTATATGTATGTGTATATATCATGGCTAACTAACCTGCCCCAAAGTTATGCTTCCTATATCGCAACAGTTGCAGTTTGAGTATCTTTTTCTTATCTTTCAATGAGACTTTTCTCCTCTCTTCTCTGGAGACAAATGACACGTGATTTTATTTGATTTACTTACATCTGCAGCTCAATTTTCAGTTTGACTTTTGGTTTTTTTGGTTGCTTTATGGTCACACTGGCTCTCTCTGTCTCTCCTTTTCTCTCTATCTTTACCCCGACTTGGGCACATTATCCGAAATGATTCGATCATTAGCGCCGTCGCCGTCGTCGTCGACGTTGTATTCTCTTTTTGGGCCCTCTACTGCTAATGGTAATTACTGGAAATGTTGTGACAATATTTTCCGAGCTTGTCTTCAAATTACTTCATCTCAATGGCTGGCAATCAGAACCATTAAAAGATTAAGATGTTATTAAGTAAGTGATTTTTGACAGCTTCCCCTCAGATAGTTGAACCTTTTTCAAGCGTTGCTTTAGATTCAAAGCGAGTTAAATTTACGCTATTTAGCACTGAAAAAAGTTGCTTCTCTTATCACAGATTCTTATCTGATGATTTTAATATTCTGATAATACAATAGGAAAATGTGGAATGATGAAAAATTACTATGTTTCTATTTATTTATACCTTAACGAGAATATTTTTTGATATTTTAAACTGGTTTTCTATAACGACTAAATGCGTTGAAAATATTGAACTACTTTTTACATACCCATTTATCAGACAAATTTTAAAATAAAATAATTTTCAAGTAATATTTCATTTAAATGGCATATTTTTAAACAAAAATACAATAATTTAGTCAAAATTTGACTTATATAAAAATCAAATAAATGTATTTAAAAACTTAAATAGAAAATGAATTCTATTAAAAAATATCATAGATAAATATTGATATAATAATATGATTAATAAAAGGAAGGAAGAAAAGAAATATTTCTTAGATATCAATTGATATAATGGGTGTAGAAATATTATAGACGTGAATATTGGAAAAGTTTGCATTCAAATTAATTACTGAGCATAGATGAATCTTTAAACTAATCAAGAACCGTCCAGATATGTTTAAAGAATTCCATCAAGAATTTGAATGACAAATTAAATATTTAAAAATAATTCAAATTTAATTAATATTTGTGTAAAAATACTTGCATCGGTTTCAAAACCAAAGAAATAAACATAGAAAACACCGCCGGCTTTGGCTTCAACTCGAATATGGAATTCAGATGGAATATTCGAACCCGCAGCATGGCGCAGCTGGCAGTCAAGCGAACAGAAGCAGCAACAAAAACAAAAACAAGAGGAAGACTTGGAAGAAGAAGACGAAACGAGTGCTACGGCGGCCATATTGAAAATCATTCAAGTATTTCGAATACTGTGGGCGGAGTCTTAGAAGCGAACAAGTGCGCATGCGCCGGGTGCGAGTGAGAAGGCAAATGAATGAATGAACGCCTTGTCTTGCTCACATTTAGTATGGGATTCAAAGACGCATGCGCTAAGGCCAGGCGCTGTGGTCTGCAGCGTTGCGTGTTCGAAAACTAACTGAAGTTCGAAACGAATTCGAAACCTTACGACGGTCACTCTCGCTCGCTCTCTCTCTCTGGGGCGCGCTCTCTGAGCAGTTGTTGTGAGTGTATTGGTGCGTTGGTTGCATTAGTATTAGTGCCGGCGAGATCTTCGAATTTCGATATCGACTATGCGGTGGCTCAAACCGGATTCACACAGCTTGTGCTCTATGTGCAAGAGTATGCGTATCTTTCGAACTCGAATAGGTAACGCCGTTACCTACTGGAACTGGTTCTTAAGCTGAGGTTTACCTGCTGCTGCTGCTGCTGCTGCTTCTGCTGCTGCGGCGGCTGCCATCGATGCGAGTTTTCTGCGAGTTAATATTCTATTAGAGGCTCATTTGTGTGATTGCCATCAAGGATATGGATACGAGTCGATTTCGAGTACGAATAATTTGCCGTTTCACTTTTTGATTGCCCTTCGAAAACCCTGAGTTTAAGTTTTTACTCGTTTTGGCTCGCTACAACTCAATTTAAGTTTTGTTTATTTTTCCATTTGTTTTTCTCTACTAATTATCGTAGCTGAATGATTTATGTCTTGGCCATTTTTTCGAAATTTATCATTTTGCCCCTTGATGGATCGTCGATCGTTTGATGGATTGTGTGAACCAGCTGAGAGGGTATCGATTCGGTTTTTTTTTTTTCGGTTCGGTTTTCGTTATCGCTATCGGTTCGGTTTGGTTCGGTATTGGGATGATAATCATACACTTGTCTCTAGGCCTCATATAGATTTCTGACATCTTGCTTTGTGCTCGCTCTCCTCTCTATTTCAATTTGTTTCGTAATTAATGATTTATTCAAGTTTTTCAGACTGTTTTCTGTCTGTTGTCTCAATTCCAGTACAACTGATTAATAATGGCTCTTTTCAGGTGTCAGTATACCAAATGGTGTGTTACTTCAATTTGCGCGGTTCATTTTCGAATTCGATTATTTTATATGAATTTATGCTTTAAAGAGTAGTTCCTTATAGAGAATTTAAATTTGAAATAGCCCAATTGATCTTTTATTCTCTCAATAGAGAACTTGTTTTCAAATTTATATATATTTCTATGTAGTAGTTCCTTATAGGCAGAGAGAGAGACACATTTTAACGTTTATCTTTCAAAATTTTCTCAGAGCTTCTCTCGAAAATGGAGTTGTGTCAGAATTATTATAAATATTCAAATATCTTTGCTTTGAAGAGTAGTTTCTTTCAGTTTAATCTAAGTAGAATTTCTTAATAAATTATTTAATTTAAATTTGATTGAATTTTTTTACTAAGAATTCTAGTTTTGTATCTCCATACTTTTAACAGAATATTATAGGTCAAATTTCAATCTAAATAGACTTCAGTGAAAGGTTTCTGAAGGAAGAAAGTCTTTCACCTTTTGGTAATTAAAATAAATACTATTTTGCTTAAAGGAAGAACAATAATTTTGTGCATAATTTGCACACAATTAGTAAAATTAGATAAATATTATCGCAAAAAGATGATGATGATGATAATGCTTAGGTGAATCTGACTAATATAGCATAAAAAGTCATCATCACACCCAAGAGAATAAATTGGCATTTGGCTAGGTAAGAAACGAATTGAAATTACAAATTAAAATTATATTTGAGGTGCGTCGTTTGGGCAAACAAGAACGTTTTTAATTAATTTCAACAGACCGAAAAACAAATAAGACAAAACTTAAACTCAGCGCGTTCTGGCAGAAAATCTAACAACCAAACTGAATGGGAATGGGTAAAGCACTGGGTTTCCGAAGGGAACATAGGGAACATAGAGAGAAACGTGCATTCGCGTTTGGCTGTCGAACGTGCAAAATTGGCAGCTGCTCAAGAACTATTTCTAGTATTTTTCTTCTGTTTTTTTTTTTTTTTCTCAAAATAGGGAATACGCGCCATCATGAAGTGGAATTCATTGAGGCGCAACCAAAGAGGAGGCTCTATCAAAAAAAAAAACTAAAAAGAAATGTTGACGTTTCCAAGCATTTTCCTAGCATCTTATTCGCGCCTGCTGCCAAGTGCCAGACGAACAGATCATCGTGTAAATTGTCTCTCTCAATTCAGAGGAAAAAAAAAACGTACTTTTTGCAAACAAAAAATATAAATTATTAATATGATTTTGTGACATAAACGTGAGGCACATATTCTGTTATTTAGTTACAAATTACTTGCGATTACCTGAACAATGCGATTTCAATTTGTTTAAGCTGAAATCTACAGCCTCCCAGTTCTCTCGGTTCTCTGTTCTCTGTTCTCAGTTCTCAGTTCCAACCTCCTCCAACTGAATGCTGTATGAATGGTGTCATATGCAGCGAATCGTGTCTGGGCCTGGCCTCAGTTTCTGTTTCTGTTTCTGTTTCAGTTTCAGGTGTCTCACATTGGTCAGCGTTTTGTTAATGCCTTTTGATTAATGGCTTATTATGATGTCAGATTAATAAGATCGTTTTCCAAATGGCTCTCTGGCAAAAGAAACAGAAGAACATGTTATTCGCATGAATCCAATCCGACAAGAATACAAACATTTCCTTACCTCGCTGACATTGAATTTAGCCAAGTCGAATATGATTTTAGGTTCGTGTGGCTTATTTGGTCTGGCTTATCTGAAAAATAAAGACAAATTAATTAAAAATATGTACCAGCAGCTATAAAGATTAGGAAACTCACCTCAAAATTAAGCAAAGAACACCTCTGCCTTCAATTAGATTAATGGAATTTACTTCTGCAAAATATAAGCTTAGCTCAGCAACAGAAAATCTGAAAAACAAATTAAATTTAATATAAAATTGAATTAATTATAATTATAATATACAACTCACCTCAAACATCAAAGTTTTCCAACCATTAACTTCACCATAGAATATATTTCAGATTTTTATTGCCAAAACTGAAAAGAAGAATAAAAATTAGTTTTGAAAAGTTAAAAATATAAAAGGATTTGACCACTCACTCTATATAACAACGGTTTCCACCATTGGATAAATAATTAAATTTATTTTTTAATAGAAAAATCTGAAAAACAAATTAGAATTAGATATAAATTTTATAAGAAATAATCAAAGTTCAAAACTCACCTTTTTATGCCCATGTTTTTCACCTTTAAATCACTCAATATGAGTAATTTTGAATGGGAAAATCTGTAAAGAAAATAGAGATTAAATATACATTTTATTCGAAATATTAGGCATTCAAAACTCACCTCATCCATCTATATTTTTTATTAATATAAATCTTCCGCATGAAATGTTTGAAAATTCTTTCAGGTAGAGATCTGAAAAATAAATCTTTAATTAGTTGAAATATCGAAATAAATAATAATTCTTAGAACTTACCTCTTAAAGCTCGGGAAAACTCCATTTTCACCTAAAAATAATAGAGCCCCACTTGAAAACCCCAAGATCCAAAAAGCAGCAAACTAAGTGAATTTTTAAATACTATATTTTATTATAAATATTACAAATAAAAACAAAATCTCATTTGTAATTTAATTATAATTTTTATGCTGGTTTTGTTGTTGCATTTTGCAGCTCTTCTTCTTCACCTTCCGTCTTGTTTACACTAAAATTTAAGTTTTATTTACAACAAATTATTTAGCTTCCACATTTCATTTCATTTCATTTTCAATTTCGCCGTGAAATATGCATGTGTATTTTGCTCTCTTCTATGTATATATACATATATAGATGTATATATATACTCGTATCTGAATGTATTTTAATTTTGTTTCTTGTGAATTTCTACAATAATTTCGTTTATATTTAATTTTTAGTATTTTCTTTTTTTGTTTGTTAATTGAAACTTAAACTTTTATGTTTCTTACAGAATGAGGCCGAAAAGTTACGTATCTGGATTGAAGATTGTAGCCAAAGGATCAAAAAATCAAAATATCCTTTAAAAAATACCACACTTGGCTGTTGGTCTGCCTTACATTTTCTTTCACATATTTCTACATATTTTCTCATCTCATCTCATCTCTTTCTTCCGCTCGCTTGGAAATCACAAATGTTTTTCTCTATTTTGGGTATTACGTATCCTTTTACTATTGTTATTTTCTGGGGGGGAGGGGAATTTACAAAACGAAACGTTCATCTCTACAAGTTATACGCATAATATTACGTAGGTTTTTCCCTTTTAAATACATACATATATAGTATCTACATATAAACATATGATGTTTTTTTTTTTTTTTGTGTTTTCTTTTTTGTTTTTTCTTTTCTTTTTTTATAACTTTGGTATATGGATTTCTACATTTTTCTCGCATTTTTTATCAGTATTTATGTAGAAATTGAGTTGAGTTACATACATACATTCAATATAGTTTTGTTATAGGCATAGGATCGCACTCCATAAAGAGTCGACTATAATTTTTACTTTATTTTATTTATTTTTCTACTTTACATGGATTATTTCGCTTTCTTTAAGGTTTTTTTTACAATTTTTTTTTTATTTGTTTTTTTTTTTTAACAATAGATTGTATAATTTTCGTTTTTTTTTTTCGTATAATATTTGCCAATTAGTTTTTTGTCGGTATACTTTATATCCTTTACGACCTAATTCAAGTGTTTTTTGCAATTTATTCGTAATTTTTAAATATTTTTTTAATTTTTTTGTTTTTTGTTTTTGAGAAACCATTCAAAACGAAAAAGAGTAGAAAAAGAAATAAAAATTGCACAATAAAATAATATACATATATATTTGTATTTGTATTTGTATTTGTATTTGTATTTGTATAGACAAAAAGAGCGAGAAGTTTGCTAAGGATAATCTTTTCACAGCTAAAACAGATTGTTGTATAGCTCTATATAATCGGCTGGCCGAAATACGAGTTCCTCTTACTCCTTTTGGTTTAACTTTATATTTGTTTTAGCCATTTTTTTCTTCACGGTTTTGGTATCTCTCTTTTGACATTTAGCACTTATTGTTAGTTTAGCTTTCTAGTATTTTTCTTTCTTTGCGATTCTACCAAACATAAAACACGCTAATCTGCAATGGGTTCCTCCTCCTCCTTCGTTTTCTTTGCTACAAACATTCAATTTATTTATTTATTTATATATATATATTATATATTTATTTTTAGGTTTATGTGTTGCCGTATATATATGATATATATATGTATATATATAAGTATATATATATATATAAATCAATCGTACTCGTACATTACACTTAGGACGCGTAGAACTAATGTTATTGTGTGTATATATAGTATTTTTACTCGTATATATGTTTCATATATAGTTTAATCGTATTATTATTAATATTATTATAGTTATTATGCATTAGTTTAGTATATATATTTCTATATATATATATATATATAGCTTATATAATTCTGAGGTCACATGAGTTGGTTTTGTTTGAGTTTTTACGCTTTACTTGCAATTTTTTCTTTCCATTTTTTTTGTTTAATATTTTTTCTTTTAACTTATTACGCTTTCTCCATTTGTAAAAATTAAATAATAATATGAAAATAATAACAATTACCTAAGTTGTAGTGTAGAGTATAGTGTAGAGTGTAGTGTAGTGTAGTGTGCTGTAGTGTAGTGTACTTCAACGCATAGTTTTAGTTAGTCCTCTTGGATAGTTCAAAACAAATTCATAAATTGTAAATTGTATTTAGCTTGAAATTTCATTTAGTTTTTTACCTTACTTTTCTTTCTTTAGACTTGGACTACTCTTCTTTTTTTTCTTTTCTTACTGCGGACTATTGGGTGGCGTTATCTCATCCCCCTCGCCACCCGATCCTGGTTCGCCCTTCGTCTTATTCTCCTTCTTCCACTTCATGCGTCGATTCTGGAACCAGATCTTAATCTGTCTCTCGGTCAGACATAACGCATGCGCGATCTCAATGCGTCGCCTACGCGTCAAATACCGATTGAAATGGAACTCCTTCTCCAGTTCCAGGGTCTGATACCGTGTATATGTCTGGCGTCCACGTTTGCGCTCTGTTGGTTCCAAGATCCAGAAGAAAAACAAGAGGAAAGTTCACAATTAAAAAATCATTGTTAACGCAAGAAACTCTCAAAAAAAATTACGTACAAAATTCCAACAACAACAACGTTTACTATAATGCATACTACAACAACAACAACAACAAAAGCAACATATATCCTATATATACTCGACTAGCAGTTACCCTGTACTCTAGTCTGAAACAGACTTTCAACCTTTTTAAATAGTCTCCTCAAAAACTTCATTATTTATTATACAATTTTTAATCCTTTTAAGGACTGCTGAAAATTCAATGTTTCTTGCAATAATCTTTCCCTAAAAAATGGTAATTTGAATTTTATTTTTAGAGGGTTCAGTCAGTTTGCTGGAGATGATATTAAAACTTGCTATAAATATATGGAAATATGGCTTACAGCAAGCAGCATACTAATTTTAATAACTGTAGCTCATATAGATACTGAGATCCGCAGATAAATATAGTTAAATCAGCTGTTTGGGCAGTTCTCTAAAGAAGATAGCAAAACTCAAAGTTTATATATAGAAATAGGACTTACAGCCAGCTGTATACCAAATTTAGTCTCTCTAGCTCCGATATAAGCCAAGATTGACTCTATTTACTTTTTGAGAAATCTCGCATGATTCTAGGGTATACATCTGGTGATATAAAATGCAGTATCAACATTTGTATCTGTATCTTTGTACGCCAGTATCTGTATCCGTTTCTGTGGCTGCGGGCTTTGTTCTAGACCCTATTCGAAATCTCGAAATAAACCACATGAAGCGAGACGCATGCAGCGCTGTTCAGAGCGTAGAGCGTAGACCGAGCCTGATTAAAAGACGACCTTACCGAATTCAGATATTTGTACTTGTCAAAAAACCCAACAGGCTCCGAAGAGAGACCTGTCTGAGTAGAATTGCTCCGACTGCGGCATCTTTGGGATTAACTTTGGAGATTTTGTTTTTGTTTTTGTTTCTTTCTTTTTTTTTCTGTAGAGGAGGGGGCGAGGGGCTGGGGCTAACTAATTACCCAGATGCCTGGCCAAGTATTTCTACACGTATTTTGGTATTTTTTTCTTAGTCGTATCATGACTGAATAACTGTAAAATAATTCGGGGGCATAATTACTATGCGCCCCGAAAATGAGTTCAGCCAGCGCCTAATGACACTTACTATAATTATAATTTTGGTAATGACAAAAAAGCAGCCAAAACAAAACAGTCAACAAAAAAAAAAAAACAAAAAGCACACACAAAAAATATGTCAAATATAATACGAGGTAATATAATTGTCAATACTCCCCCCTCCCGCTCCCTCTGCCGTCCAGCGCCCGCCGCTGCACCCACTCAAATGGTCAGCTAGCGTGAGAGAAGGGAGAGAAAATGTCGCCCAGTTCCACCCTCGACGGAAAGGGAAATGGTTTTTTTTCGGTTGAGGTTAGAAATCTAATGGAGTTTTGGCTTTGCTTTTAACTATTTTTTAAAACCATCTTCAGCATTTGTCTTGCTCAATTTTTTCTCTCATCTTTTTCGCTGGAGGTCATTACATCATAAGCTCTTTTTGTGTGCGGCTGCCATTAATGCGCGCGCGAATCCGATTCATACACTCAAAAAAAAGAAGGTATACTAAAAATATTAAATCTGATAAAATATGAATAATATGTTTTCTGAACTAGAGTATATATTTTTTAAAATCCAGATTGAACTTGTTGGTTTAAAAAGACATTTTAAAGAGATAGTATTTTTTGCGCCCAAGGAAAGTATTTCCATTTTTAAGATATTAGATTCCGAAAAAATTAGAATATTTATAAAAATTTCCAATAACCATTATGAACTATTTTTAAATCCAGGTAAATTTAGATTTTTTAAGATATACTTGTTTTACGATGCTTCTAAGACTGATTTACTATTTGCATTTTAAAGATATGAATAACCGAAATATTTAACACTTTTCTAAAATTGAGTGACTGCTGTTCTCTTTTTCTCTGAGTGTAGCACTACGAGGGGGCAGATCACAGCAGCTACCTTCTTTTAAATGACACGACTGATGCCATGTCTATAACCCAAGGCGTTCGCATTTAATCATCATCAGTTAGACGAGTCGCCGCAGCGGCCAGAAAAAAATATGAGTATAAAAAAAAAAATGTGTATAAAAAACTTGAGAGATTTGTGGTAAAAAGCGTGCGTGGTTTGCTTTTTTTTACCCTTCTCTTGCAGTCTCCGCCTCTGGCTTCAGTTGGCTGTTAGTGGGCTACGTTTTAGACTAGGATTAAGCGAGTATTTATGACTAAGTAGCCTACTTAGCTTAGTAGCACTTTCACCTACAGAACTGGCGAATATCTGCTCTGAATTTTATCAATTTTATTAAATATTAACAAGTGAAATATTAAGAAAATATATTAAGAAATATAGAATTTCAGACTACAAGTTTTAAAGTTAAATAATTCTTTTGGAAATACTTCCTTTTTTCCTATCGCTATACTAACTAAAACTAGTATTTATATTAAAAAATAAAAGGTTAGAATTCTTTTCATTTCGCGGTGTTTTAAATATAATAAAGTGGTAATAAAATTAATTAATTTTTATCTTTAAAAAATTCTGTTTTTTTTTTTAAAACAAAACCTAATCCAATTCTTTGAAGAATTCCTATACCAATTAGTTAAGAAAACCTTTCAAAAAAAACATTCCAAAACGTGCTCAATGGCAATTCCATTTACTTCCAACGGAAGCAATGCAAAAGCAGCAGAAACTTCAGCTAATTAGCAGCAGTAGAAGGGAGATTCGTCTCAAGACCCCAGGAAAACCCCAGAAGACCACAAGAAGAAGGAGAAGAAGAAGAAGAATAAGGACTGAACATATAGTATATATCCAGCTCATGCAAGGCAAATAAATGATTATTTTAATTGATAAAAACACCTTCATGGCTCACAAGTCGATGACGTCTGTCTGAGTGAAGGGGCAAGGGCAGAGGGAGTAAAGGGGGTGAGTGGAGGCCTGGCAATTTAGGAGCGGGCTGAAATTAGTTTTTAATGATGCCTTTGCACATTTCATGTGGCCATCACTCAAAAGACCAGAAAATACAAAAATAATTTTCTTTTTTTTTTTTTTGTTTTGGTTTGCTGAATATATTGCATACTCTTGCAGAGGGTATTATAACTTTGCCGGAAAGCAGGCAACGCCCAACCCATAAACTAGATGTATGATTGAACAGGACAATATTGATAGTCCTCTCTTCACCTGTCTCTTTCTATGCAAACCAGTCTCTGAGCATTAGGTGAATAAAGAGAACTATGTGAAAGAGGTGCCATAGGAATAATCAGTCTAATTCTATAACCTTACAGGATAGATGAAGGAGATTGTTTTCTAAATGTACTCCCAATATTATAAAAAAAGGACTCCAATAGCTTTTACAACGATTACCAAATGCTGCAAGGGTATCCGAGCTTCGGCGTAGTGAAAATGCCCTCTCCTTACTAGTTTTTTGATAGTATTACGCGGCGCTTCGGGAGCAACGAAAATTGAGTACTGAAAAATTATTATAAACGCATTAATGGCGCTTTGAAAGCAGCGCTAGGGCCCCGACATCATATCAGGCACAGAGAAATATAATAAAGGTGAAACAATTAATATGAAAAGCAAGGGGGAAAAAAAGGAGTAGCGCGATACGAGGCCAAGTCGGAGGCGCTGAATGTGGCGCAGTTCTCAATGCCTCAACTTGCCACGCCCCCAAAAAGGCCTAACTACTACCCAGTAGTAGTAGCTATATATACCTGTATATATATATATATTTATATATGCCTTTGGTCAGTTTGTTGAGCTCTCTGTGAGTGGTTGAGTGGTTGGCCGGTTGACTGGTTGGCTGGCTAGCTGGCTGGCTGGCTGGGCATTAATGCTTTTTGATATGAAAGCGTATTGTAATTAAATTGCGATTAGGCCACCATTTTAACCATTTTACTCGTATATTACTCTTCTTGCTCCATAATGGATTTTATTCCATTTTTCCATTTTTTTTTTTCTGTTTTGTTTTTTTTTTTCTCTCTCTCTCTCCCCTTTCCCCTTCACAATTACATTACTATTATTTGTGTGTGCGCCGCGCAACGTTTAAAGGAAATCATTAAAATAATTACTACAACATTTGATGAAATTCGTTCGTTCGCTCAAGTTGCCAACAAATTATTATTATCTAAAAAAAGCTAAAAAAAAAAAACAGCTAGAAAAAAGAGTGAAATTAGAATCCAATTTGTACAGAAAAGCGTGTAAATTATATTATATCGAAAGCTTTTGTTTGCAGCAAAAAAAAAATATATATGAAAACATGTGCTAAAAGGGGCATTAAAAAAACGCCAGCTATTTGTTTAAAAGCTGAAAAAACAATAGCTATTTGACCATTTTTTAAATGCTTTTATGTCAATAAATTATTATCAGAGAACAAATTTATATTTAGAATATTTTTTCAAGTGTCATTAGCCATTAGACACTGTAATTTGATTGCATTGCTTCGGACTTGTTAGACATCATTTCAGTCAACATTTTTCTATTTAATAATTGGAATATTTTCAATATTTTCCTCAACTGAATTGAAATATTCTTTCAGAAGAAAATTCCATAATAGTCTGGTACATTAAACAAAAGTACAAGCCAATAAAAAGGACTGGCAGAGAAGTCTGTGAGAAAGAAAGGCGGGCAGATATAAGCCCCTTTAGATTTAGCTGTATTAACCCAAATTAGAAAATTCTTGAAATGGAATGGCTAACTCTATAAAATTCTAATTCTAATTCCTTTCCCATTTTATTTATTTGTATAAAGAAAATATCATTTAAGGTACACAAAAATCAATTGCAAAATTCTATAAATTTCCAATTCAATATCTTCCCCATTTCACTTCTAGTCACTTGGGAATCATAGAAGACAGCTTCAAAGAGTTCCACTAAAAGACTAAGTTATTTATTTCCATTTATTATTATTTATAAGCCATCAGAACTGGAAAAAAGCCTACTTAGTATATATAACCTTTAACTCATTGGCCAGGTTAAGGCTTTGCCGTCGTCGGTGGTCGGTTTGTCAAACTTGCATGTCATGCAAATGCACTTGGCAGAAAAAAGTACAAAAATATATGTAAAAATGAAAAAAAAAAGGTAAAAAATAAAGTAAAAAGCTCACATCAAATGCGAGTAAATGTTTTTTTAATTGCGGAAATTACAGACAAACGCGCGCCGCTGCAGCAGCAGCAACAACAAATGCCGGCAAATTATTATTATTTATTGTTTTATGCCCGCGAGTTGATAAATTTTTACCAGAGAGCCCCAAGAATACCTCGTGTGTGGCATTAGTCGGTTAGTTTTCTTTTTGTGTGATGTCACCCCGTTCTCTGGCCTTTTCTGGCCTTAAAACAGCCAACTCAGCGCATGACTTTGTACTAAATAAACAGGCAAGAGCGCCCCCTAGCGTTGACTGGCTGACACACTTGCCAATTAGCACAGCCTCATCACAGATATCCCCCCCAAAAAAAAAGAGTTTTCATTACATTTTCTTTCATTTTGACATTTTCCAGCTTCTTAGACTGCTCGATTTGAGAAGAGTTTTTAATTGAAATCCATGCCACAGTTTCTTTATTTTTAATTAAACTCGGAAAAGCGAATAGAATGTGAGAGTGATTGTTAAGCAGATACCCTATAAACAGTTTAATCCTTACAGAACCTAAACTTCTGTGCTTATGTTCTGTGCTTTCCCATTTAAAATGTAGGAATGGGATCTATTTTAATAAAATCTTTATAGGATAAATTTAGGGAAGTTTCTTCCTACCTTCCTTAGAACATATCCTTCAAGTTGTACTTTAGAGAGTTTCCTTAATCAGAATGAAATTGGTCAGCTTTCTTATATCCCTTTTTTTTGTAATTCACAGGGTATTCACAACCAAAAGGAAGATGAACTGAGTGACTTTAGAGAGGTAGCCGCTTCAATTAAAAATTACCATTGACCAGCAGCACATTTATAAACATTTTTAATTTCATTTTCCCTTTTTGGTTTGGTTTTTTCTCTCTGCTGGCCAAAAGAAGAATCTCTCAGGAGACGGTGCGACTTTTTAATTTGGGACTTGCCTAAGCACTTAAGAGGGTTAAAAAATCGACAAAAGTTGACAGAAGTAAAATACAAAAAAAAAAAGGACCACAAAAGGAAAAAAAAAGAATGAAAATACTCCTGGTATGAGTATGGGGAATCTGCCTTATGAATGCGTTCATTAGAGGCGCATGCACAACATGTGCATAGAGGGGCGGCCTGCGAGGGGGGCTTTTAAACTTTATTTAGTTATCGCTTAGACAAAGGCAAAGCAGACGAAACTATGCGGCTCAACTGATTTTCAAGAATACCCTGTACACGAGGGGTATATTATGACCGAAAGCAAGTGTGTGACGCTGATTAGTTGTGATCAGATTATAGACTGAATTTGATTTATATAATATCTAAAACGTGTTTCAATCACTAAAATTTAGTACAGGGTATTACCAAGCTCAACATATACATAATCCTATTTTGTTCTGAAACTTTTACAGGGTATATTCAAGCTGCTCTTGTATATGTGATATTCTGAAATTCTCCATACTTTTAAGGCACATATTCTAATGCAAAGTTTGAAGAAATAATACTAGTTTTATTTGATATAAATTTAGTACAGGGTATTTGCAAGCTTATGTAAGCTGTTCTTAATTGCTTGGCTCAGTATTTTTTCTATGTTCCCCATTTTGAATGTATATTCGAAATTCAGTTTCAGGCACTCACTGGCCAGGCCGAGGCTCAGGCCCAGGCCCAGGCCCAGACCGGAGATACCCATGTCAAAATATTTGACAGCTGACTAAAACATGCTATGCGAGACGGCAACGGACACCGGAGGGAAAACGGGGGCGGGTAGGCATCATATACGAACGTATATCCCTCGGCAGACCAAAATTTCAAACTCATTTTCTATCCCCCTCTCTCTCTCTCTTTTGCTGTCTGTCTGTCTGCCTGTCGGTCAAGCGAGAGCTGAGCGCCTGTTCCATCATGGCAGGCAGCTCTGCTCTGCTGGCAGCCATTGAAAATATCGGAAACCATGAAAAAAAAAGCCATGTGGCGTCACATTTTGATGTCGAATCAACCCGCAGCTCAGCTCAGATTATATTCTTATTATGATATTCTGCTGGGAAAATGCGCATAGCTGGAAAACTTGGCGGGAAATTGGCCAAATAATATATATTAAATATTTAAGTATTTATCATTATTTTGTATCACTTTGAGAACAATGCTGCGAACTTTTAGCAATATTAAAAGAACACAAAACATATGTTTAAATAATTTCGAACTGTGTAATTAATTAATTTGTTTCGATGGGAAATTTGGCTATAATAATAATTTTGTAATTTGCTAAATGAAGTTTTTCTTTTATTTAATTCATGTTTTGGAATAAATGAATTTTAGTAATATAATTACTAATATTTTTAATTTGTTTTGAAAAGAATTTTCATATCATTATATCACATGAATTCATGATTTTTCATAATTTTCAAATCAATTTTAAGCTTGGAATTATATTGAAAATTAACTCAATTATAATTAATTTATATTAAAAGAAGATTTTTACAAAATGATTCATGAGTTTTCTTAAGTTTTTAATCAATTTTTGCCTTCAAATTCCATTAAAAGCTGCCTTAACTATTTAATTTATAATCAAAGTTTAATTCAATATTTTCTTTGAATTTTTAAACCAATTTTAAGCTTTGAATTATATTGAAAACTAAATCAATTATTAAAGAAGCAAGCTGCAAATCCCATTAAAAATTGCCCTAATTATTTATTTTATAATCAAAGTAAATATTTAAGAAAAATTAAGGATTTTTCTTAATTATAAGCTACAAATCCCATTTAAAATTTATATTAAAAGAAATTTTTGTTTTTTGATTTGCGCAACTGCCATTTATGATGGCTGCATAAGGAGGAATACTTAGGGAATAATACTCGTGGCTGGGCCAACTGAATGGGAAATATTCTTGGACAGACAGACAGACCGACCGAGCGACCACGAGAGAGCTTCCTCACTTCATTGCTGCATGAATAATATTCGTAATTTGTCAAAAAGGTTGGCCAAATCCCAAAAAAAAACCCAAAAAAAAAAAAAAACAAAAAAACAGAAGCGGAATCCAAAAACAGCACTGCGATTGAGCGAAATGAATGGCAAAAACAAAAATAAAAACAAAAGAAATAACAACAAAAAAATACACCCACAATTGAAGCGAGTTTTCTTCATGTTGTTGTTGTTGTTGTTGTTGTTGTTGTTGTTGTTTTGGATGCCTCAGGGCAATACCCGAAGGACCTTTGGCGAGCTGTTGCCATTATTTTTTGGACTTCTCTTCAGCTTTTCCGCTGGCCACTGAAGTGTGGAGGAGAGAGAGAGAGAGGGGAGAGTGTGGAAAAATAAAAGCGAAATTTCCTTTTCGCATTTGCTGCGCTTTATTAAACTTTTTTTTTCCGCACATGGAAATCCCAAAAGTTCCTGTGTCATTTTTTATGCCCTTACAGCGGATCATTTCATTTTAGCACTCAATTTGAACAATCTTTAAATTAAGGTTATAATCGGAATAAAGAAAATTTAAACTAAAGTTTAATTAAGACTTTTAGTATGAAAACTTTCATTCCTTTCAGGCAACAATTGTTTTAATTGTATGGAAATTTATATAGGAATACTTGGCTTTACTTGAAGAGGGTATCCGCCTATTCGGTGTGGCGAAATTGATTGTTTTTTCTTGTTTTATTTTTTTGTTTGCTGTCGGAGCTCAGTTGTCGTTGTCGCTTTCATTTTGACAGGCCGTGTCACATGGGCCAGCAGCTGCCAGTGGTTGATGTAGGTGGTGCAGTGGGTGGTGCGGGCAGGGGGAGAGGCAGAGGGCTAGTGGTCTGAGTGGTCTGTGGTTTTTGGTTTATTTTGAAAAAATCTTCACGCATTTGGCAAATTATCTTTTGATCCGCACGCTTAAATTGCGCGCCCCGAAAAGGTGGCAGTTATACACCGTAAAAAAAAGCAGTTGCCTTTTTATGTACTGAATCCGGCATATAAAAAAGGATATCATAGAAGGGATCTGCCTAACTTTAAAGTGAATAAGTCATTGTAAATTATTCAGTAATTTATTTATTTTATTTATATAGGGTACTTATTGTAGTTGTTATGTATACTTTGGTATATCATTCATTTTTGTGCTCAGTGTACTCGTGGCAAATGCGTCAACACAATGCCACATCGAAGGGACGAAGTGGGGCACGGGGCACAGGGCAGGCACTGTAAGCCAGGGCAATCGCCTGCCTAAGTAGTTGTTGTCTCAAATGTCTCTAGCGCTGCCATCGAAAAGTAGTTTGCGCGCAAATCCTCAAGTTAGCAAAACTCCGGGACTTCAGGCAGGACTATGGGAGGATTCTACGGCCAGGACATTAAGTGCAGCGCGCCAACAGACAACAAAGTCGTGGGGCAGAAACTTTACAAAGGGAGGACGAGGAGACAGGGGCGTACTGCCAACGGATGATGGCCGGGGATCAACGTTTTACGAAGCCGTAAAAAACTTTTTGCAGCAGACAACAAGGTGGGGGTATTCCAAAGGGGGGCGCAACGTTCAATGTGCAACTTTTTGGCGAGAAATTCTTTTCATTGTGTTGCAGGGGGCACCGCGGGGCCAGGGATGAGATTTTATGGGGCAGGATTGGAAGCTGTCGCACATAATGCGCACAATGAAGTGCACTTTTCATACTCGAAAGAATTGAAAAGTTGTTTGCCACACAAGAGAAGCAGGAGAAGGCAGGACGAAAGAGAAGAGAAGAGAACTGCAACCAATTCGATTTGAGTTGTTTTCTATGAAAATAAATAAATATATTCCATAAATAGTTGGGCAGTTACCAGTTATTTGCGAGCGATTTCTCTATAAGTATAATGAATACTACGAGTCTTCAGCTGTTTGCAAGTGATTTCCATTTAAATGAAGAACGGTGTTAAAAGCAGTGTAGAAGAAAATGGTTTGAGAAAATAGCAAAAAAGAGTACATTATTATTTAAAGTGTCCTTCATCCTCCAAGAAGTCCTATAATTGAAGATACTTCAGAGATCCTTAGAGCAGTTTAAAGTGTTTTTTAAATAATTATAATACTGGCAGGGAAGGTAAAAGGGTATATTATTATTTGAAGTAGCCTTGGTTTCTTTAAGCACGAAAAAGAGAGTTAAAATAGGCAAACTTTCTGTAGCTTCTCTCAGTTCTCTACTCTACGAATTAAACTCTTCTTTTCTATTCCCTAAGCTCTATTTAAATATACGCAATTATTTATATCTAAACTTCTTCTTTTATAATTTCGATTAATTGAATAAGTTCATCTCACGTATGAAGCACACATACTTAGCAGCTTTCAAAAGCTCAAAGCTCTTATTGCATACATTAAACAGAGCTTTGAATCTTACACTAATACTACCACATTTAGACCCATACACACAGCATTATTTTTAATTTAATTGAGAGTGGCTTTTGCACAGCATAAAAATCAATAAATTGGACAGCTGCTAAAACTAAAATAAGCCACTAAAATGTCTCTTGTCTCTGGCTAAATGTGCCCACACTTCGAGATAAATATCCAGACGCAACAAGGTCACAAATAAAACTCTTTCAACTCACACACACACACACACAAATAGATATATATTTATTTTAAGTATATATATTTAGAGATAGTCTCTGTGTAAAGGATGCTCCCTGCCCTGCCCCGCCCTGCCCTGCGCTCCGTTGAGCTCAGCAAACAAACACTTGTTGCTAAAAATTTGTTGACTGTCGCTTAAATTTATGGCCCAAAGCGCAAGCAAAAGGATAAAGGATGAGAAAAGGCTGCAGATTTTTGCCGCTTATGAGGGAAATTATCACAAAGTAAAAAACGGCTCTAAACTTTGCCAACACACCAAACACAGCATCAAAACAACATTAACGCAGCCAAAAGGCTCCACAATAATCTGACACCCCGGAGAACTATGCCTGGAGTTGGAGTTGAACTTGGATGCTGACTCTGCCCCTTTTTCTACTTTTTCCCTTCTTCTCCTCATGAGTTACAACTTAATTGAAACTGCGCTTTGTTGTTGCGACAATCGAGTTCTCAGTTCTTCTGCAGGACTCGAGTCACGATCGGCACTCTTTAGTTATATACCTAATGCCCGCGTGAAATATGACGAGGCGTTAAGTAGTTACAAAGCAGCCACAGTGGTATGAAATGGCATTAGAAATGGAACAGAATAAGATGCTAGTAATAGAAAAAGTACTTCAAAATATAACTATATTTCTTAGAACGAAATTTGAGCATAGAAAACTCTGATAATTGAGATGTTTGTGGGGCTAAATAGGTCCAAAACTTTATCTTTGAATTGCCATTAAAATTAGCTGAGAGGGAGCTTCAAAATAATTGGGTATCAGAAATAGAAATGGCTGATAAGCCCTGATAAGGATGATAGGAAGATATTAAAGGTATTCCAAATTAGCTAACAGGGAGAGCTCTCCAAAAAAGTCCGGAATAAGACAATAATAGACAGAATTCGGAAGTGGAATATTTATATCTATCACCTTTTTTTTATGAGAAGAAAGCAAAAAGTTTTAAAATTTGATCAACTTTTTCTTTTGAGAAGAAAGCAAATAAGTATATATAAATATGATCCGAAATTTAAAGAATTATTTAAATAAATTCACGAGGAAAACGAGAGGAACTAACTAAAAACCGAAACTAATAGTTTAACTAATAGCAATTCGCTTCTGTTTTTGATTAATTAATTCAATTATTCTTTTAACTATTGCCAAAGGCAAATTTTTATTTAAATCGCCGCTAAACCAATCTAATTTTCATACTAAATTCGATTAAGTTGTCAATCGAATTGAACGAGTTAAATAATTTTTAATTTTCGACCCACTGTCTTGGCTATTTTTATTGGTTGCACCACCAAACCAAAGAAGAAAAAAAGCCACAAAACTAAAAACTGAATGCAAAAGCTAAGCAAAAATAAACTCGTATGCATTTAATCATCGTAACTTAAGCTCGAGATCATGTTGTGCCACAGTCACAGTCCAGTCTATTCCCTCCCCTTCGGGTTTCCGTCTCCCAATCCGATTCAAAGTCGGAATCTGAGTTCAGCTTTAAGTCTTCGAACTGAACACGAGCCGCACCCTCCGCGGGAGTCGCCAGCTAACTTCAGATCTCAGGTCTCAGCTTGCTCTTGTGTCTCTGTTTTTGTCCCTGTTTTTATACCCTTACAAAGGGTATTTCAGTTTTATTATAAAGTTTTTAGCACTTTAAAATGTCTCTTCTAAGGCGTCTTCTCTTCTTTTTTATGCTTCGAATTTGTCTGTCTTTTCAAATTATTTTCATTTCAAAGTCTAAAAAATATGTTGAATGATTTTTTTAAGTTTAATTTATACTATATTTTCCTGTGGATGCAAGAGTATTGAAATCTTCGACTCGTAGCTTTTAGCCATATTTTCTTGGTTTTCTTTTTTAATAAAAAATATAAAAAAAAACTTCATGTCACCGCAGTTGGTTGGCTGTTTTTTTTTTTTTTGTTGTAGGCGCAGAAGCAGGAGCAGCGGGATTAAGACGACGACGACGAAGTGCTTGGGCTCTATGGCCAGCAGCTTCAAGTCCAAGCCAGCTTGGGTACGGGTACGGGTACGGGTATGGGCTCGGGTTCAGTTCGAGTCCAGGCCCAATGAATGGGGAATGGTGCAAGGAGCATGGAGAGCTGAGAGCTCAGAGTACTGGGAGCATGGAGCGCGGCCGCGGCGTGTTCTGGAGATTAATAAATTGATGGCATCCATTGCACATAACGTGTAACTAATGGCGGTCATCAATTCTGCTTTACATCTCAATCTGGCCAAGAAAAAAGAACCAAACAAAAAAAACAGCCAAGGAAAAAAACTTGGAAAGAAAAAAAGCTAAGACTGAGCCGCCATGTGGGCAAAACAAACTCGGAGGCGATTTGGTAATGAGCCCAGGATAAAGGAAATGCCAGCCAGGCCAGGCCAGGCCAGCCAGCAGAGCACTTAAGCAATGCTTTGCACTTTCACCCAAGCAAATGAAAATGAAATGGAAAACGTCGTCAGAGGAAATTCTAAAATAAACAAAATGCTACACTTATGCAACTGCCTAACTCCTGCCTGGGTTAGGGTATGCGTCGAGCCTTAGAGATTAGTTACGCTCCGATTTTCGCAACCTTTTCGCTTTCGTTTATTCAACAAAATCTATTGTCAATTTGCATTATTTCAAAGGACCGCCTTCTGTGTTGTGAGTCCTTCTATTTTCTCGTTCTATTTCTACCTCTTTTGACCTCTTTCACACTGCGTGACATTCTGTCACACAGCCCCTTTTCCGCTTCTCCTCTTTCGATCTCCTGTCGATTTTCGTGCAGTGCATTCATCGATTTCCTTCCAGTTTTCTTTGGGAAATTCGCAAATTTGGCTAAATGTCAGGTAATGCTGGCTATTTTTGCCTTCTTCAATGCAGATGGATTACATTTAATGTCGGCAATTGGCCAAGGCAATAAAGTGAAATTACTCAGACGTGTCAAGGTCAGAAAAGTGTTTTTTCTTTTCTCTTCGCTACTCAAATGAACTTCGAATATGTAAATATTTCAAACTAATTTCAATTGCATTCAATATTAATAAACATTTAAGATATGAATGTTGTTCCTTCATTTCTCAATATTGTTTCTTTCTAAATATCTGGTCAGACTCTTCATTCATTTAATTGTAGATTAGGTTTTTTTCTATCAAGAAACGGTTTTCTGACTAATCAAACTTTGCTCTAAATGATATATTAATTTAATTTTGGTTTTTTTTTTTTATTTTCAAAATGTTCAACATTTCGAATTTTTAAAAATTTGAAACATTTATTTTAATTTATTTTGAAAAAAATATACTTTTTGTTGTGGAGTTTTAAAAGAATATCTTTTCAAAAAATTTATAAGTTTCCCAATTTCCGAGCAATTATTTAATTTCTTAAAATTCCAAATAAAATAATATTAAAAATTTTATTCTCTCATTAATTCCACTCAAACCGTTTCACCCCGCTAAGCAGTTCAACTGAACGAAACCCTAAGCAGTTGGCACTGCTTGCATAAAGCAGTTCTAAATGCTATAGCAAGCAGTGCTATGCGCTTAACGAAAAGGAAGATCAACGCTGCCTAAAGACACAAAATGACACTAGCCATTTTCACTGCCAGTGTCATTATTAATATTTTGAAAAATATTTTAAAGGACCTTATTCTTATTTTGAATTATTAATCAATTAAATCAATTATTATACTAAAATGTATTTTTAAATTAATTTTAGTTTAAATTTTGTTGTTTTGTTGTTGTTTTATTTTTTTTTTTTTGTTGTGAGATATGCAAACTACAACTAATTTTAAACTACAATCAACGACTAACTACAGCAACCCACTACTATAAGAAGAAGAAAAAATTCCACTTAATACGTTTCGTGGAATTATCGATCACTTTCCTTGACACTTACCAAACTGACTTCGCATCCAGGGATACAGTGGAGACGGCATCCCTGAAGATTGCGAACTCGGATTTTGGGATGGAGGCGTATGTTGTCCGGGGTGACCCTGATGCATCTGTGGCGGCCCCTGTCCAGCACCAGGATGCATCATTGCCTGAGGAGGTGCCACCACAGGCGGTACACCCGTCTGCTGTTGTCCATACATTCCCATATTGTGATGGTTCTGATGCACCTGCGGATGTATCGATCGAAATCAAAATATTAGGTTAGCTTCATAAAGGAGATCAAGGAAACCAACACCAAAAAAAAAAAGGAGGGTTAAGCAAAGGGTTTTTTTTTGAGGGTTTTCTGGGGGCCTTTCTTACCTCTGTTACATCGGGAACGCCAACGTCAGTGTAACCCAACTGGAGTGAAAGAGCGGAGCGGTATCAAAGAGAGAGAGAGATAAAAGCATTTAGTATGTTAAAAGCGGTTATAAACTATCGTTAGTACTATCGATATCGCTTTGAGACTATTAATAATACTGCTTTTGCACAGGTTGTTTAAATTATAGCTCGCAATGACTCGATAGATTTCGGCTTTAACTTTTTAGGCACCATGGATGACAAGACTATCGATAGTTTGCCATCTCTAGTAAGCAGTGGCGTGGGGGTGAAGCAGCAACCAAAACCGAGAACTGGAAAAGAGGGGTAATGGGTCTTACCTGCGCCTGCGGATGTCCCATGTGATGGGGCAATGACATCTGTGCGTTCATGTGATGCCCACCCATTTGATCGACCAGCGGGGGTGAGCCGCCCTCTTGCACTAGCCCCAAGCCGCCAACAGCTGCTTGCAACTTGCAACTGGCGTAGACGACGGGCTGCTGCTGTTGCTGCTGCTGCGGATGTGTCACTTGTTGCGTCACCTGAGGATGTTGCTGCTGCTGCGGATGTGTCACCTGTTGCTGCTGTGTCTGCTGCTGCTGTGTTTGTTGCTGTTGTGTCTGTTGCTGTTGTTGCTGCTGCTGTGCAACTGACACCAGCTGGCCATTTGTTTGTGGCTGCGGCATGACGCCTCCTACCTGACTGGAGGGACTATCGGGCCGGGAATACCCTTGATGTTGCTGCTGCTGCTGTTGGTCCATACCCTGGCCATTATAGTAGGGCATACGATCGTAGGGCGGGAAGCGCGGGTAGGGCATATTGCCCTGCTGATTTGGATTCTGGCTATAATGATGCATCTGCTGTGCATCGAGATCTGTGACGCCATTACCCGGATAATGCCCATGGTGCATATCCGCTCCCATATACGAGTTCGTAAAATATGACGTCATGCTTTCACAATTATTTGTACTCATCGTCATTTTGTTGCGACTTTTAATTCGACTTTGACTTCAACTTTAACCGTGTGTGACTCTGATCCTTCCCTTGTGACTTAGTTCCTAGTGACTGTGACTCGACTCCGCTGTGCTTTTAGCTACTTTCCTGGATTCAATTGGATAAAAGGGCAATTCAATTTTGAGTCTTACTAAGTAAATTCATTTAAGGACTCTCTTTTACACTTACCTATATATCCTTTGAACACTTAAGTACAATGTACAGTTGCGCCTTAAACTTAGTTGTATTTTTTGGGGGGTTTTTTGTGTGTGTTTTTGTTGTTTTGGGGGAGGTGTGAGGTATAAAATGATTTGCGTATTGCTGTTCCTCTGTTTTGGTAGAAAATCCGTTGGTGTTGTATTTTGTTTTTTGTTTTTTTTTTGTTTTGTTGTTGCCTAAATCCTTAAATCCTTAAGTAGCCTTAACTTCTAGTTGGTATTTTCAATTTTGATTTTGAAACTCTGAAAATAAATAAAGAAAATATAAATTATTTTAAATTTCTGATTCCGATTTCTTTATATCACTTCACTAATCAAAGTTTCAATTTAAAATGCCGCTCAAAGCTCTTGTGGCACATGTGATTTCAACTTGAAGCAACATGTGCCTCAAGATCTGTTGCGTGTTCTCTGATAAATTGTTTATGCCACGCTTTGACTATTTCTGAAAAATTTCAGAAAAAAATTCAAGAGATTTGGGGAAAGGGTAGAGCAGCAAGAGATCATGAGAGAGCAGGGAAGTAGCACAGAAAAAAGGAGAGCATACAACATTCAATCCATAAATGAATAGACCCTATTATTATTCACTTGTAGACTTATCAATTTTATTTAAAAAAAGATTCATCTATAAATGATTAGTTTTCACACAGTTCAAGAACTCCCAGTGAATTTCACTGAAAAAGTACAGTCTACTTTCGAGCTGGCTTCTAAATGAAATAATTGGGTTCTCCAAAAAGTATGCAATAATTCAACATATTTTAAAGCGAAATTCAGAATATTGTGGACTAAATTCTTATTTCTTTTATGCATAGCACACATATTATTATGGGTATTTCGCATTCTAAGATTGTCATTCATTGGCTGGCTGGCTGACAAGAGGCTGACAACATTCGTTGAATTTATGAATATGAAATCAATTGTGTTATCCTCTTTTGACCTGACATCCTTCCGGTCAAAGTGATTTAATTTCCTGGCTCATTATCACGAGTCTCTGACCTCATAAATCAAAACTCGAACAATGCGGACAGACACAGAGTTCGAGAGTGAGAGAGAGTAGAGGAGAAACAGCGGGAGAGAGATAGAAAGAGAAATATGCACACGGAGAGACAGACAGACAGACAGAGACACACGTTACATGCCATGCATATATGTATGCAAGGCAACCCTGTTTCTCTTTCCCCGCCTCAGCCTGTCTCTCTCTCTCTCTCTCTCTCTGCTTCTCATAGTCTGCTTTTGGTGGTGACAACCCTGCCGAAAAACTAACTAACGGTAACTTGTTGTCGGAAATGAAACTTTTGCAACTTCTGCAAAAAGAGACAGAAGGAAAGGAGGAAGAGAGAAAAACGTGAAAACTTTAAAATATTTCAGCGACAAGCGCTGGTTGCATATTTTTCTTCCTTTTTACTCCCTTTTAGCCTTGCTTTTCACTCCTTTTTCCTCTGTTGGCTTTTCCATTATTGTTTGTGTGGCGGCGGGACATTCTCCAGCCTTGCTCCTGTTCCGTTATTTCGCTTTTGTTAACGAAATAATTTCTTGCGCCGCCAAAGCCAAAGCTTCCCTTTCAATTACACATTTCCCGCCGGCGCGAAAGGACAATGCCAGCCAGGAAGGAAGGAAGCTGCGCCGGGCGTAGAGGCCAAAACCCCCCTCTCCTCATCCCACCACAATCGGTTGCCAGCTCTGCCTATACACTCGGAAAAATAACCTCGTTTAAAATTTGGAAGTGGACTTTCTTTTTTAAATGAGTCAAATATAATCGGAGCAGACCGCTTGACTATAATCATTTTGTGACTTGATTTAAGAATAAATCTTTCTAAAGAAACTTATTTTATGAAATTCTGAATTGCGGAAGACTTTTTCTAAATATTGACTTTACAAATTTCAAATTATCTCTTTATTTCTCCCAGTGTAAAGATGCCCATATTCGAGTACAGTATGCGATATGTAGGTAGTTATCAGACATGTGTTGGAGTGGGCACGGGCGTAGAGGGGGGTCAACTGGGGGGTATTATTGCAGGCGAGACAGCAGCCTTGGCATTGGCGGTTTGGCACCCATAAGGGGATTACGAAGCGAGGGAGGGCGCGCGGGAAAGGGCAAAGAAACTCACTCAAGCACAAGCGAGATGATAATAATGTCTGATGTGTTTGTGTTTTGTTATTGTTGTTGTTCTTCTTCTTATTGTTGTGTGGGTCCGTGTGTGTGTGAGAGTGTGTGTGTTTACTGTATGATTTATGTTTGTCTGATGTGATTTATTCAAGCGAACAAATGCTAAAATTTGATTTGCAATAAAAGATTTGCAGCCAAGTCAGCTTTAATTGTTTTTGTCTTTCAGCTTAAATTAATAATTTTAATAATTATCCTTTTACTAGCAACCCTTAAATTTTAGCAGTTTAATATATTTTACATTAATTGAATTCCTGCCTTTGTTATCTTTTTAGGTAACAGTTTTTAAGGAAGATCTAAACATTGCAAATTGCATACTTTTGGGCTTATTAATTTATTGTGCCCTCTAGCGGCTGCTGTCTGTAACTTGTCAAATCAATACTGACAGGTGTCGCTTTCAGTTGACTGACAGCTGGCGCCCTCTTGTATCTAATTAGGGAATTGGGGAACTGTGACTGCGACTGTGACACGAAATGCATTGTTATAATAAATTCTAATAAATATCTGCTTTAATAATTTTTTACTATATTAAATTAAATTAATTGAAAAACAAAATGGATTTTTGACAAAAATTATCTGAACTTTTAAAGCAAAAATATTTCATATTAAAATACTTAAAATAAAATATTACGTTTAAATAAGAGTAAATAAAATGATTAGTATAGTTGGAATATTGAATTTAACTAACTAGAATTTAATGAATGCCAACTAGATCTACTTCTAGCATTTTCGTTGCTAAACCCTTGGTTGAAAACTCTTTTTTGTTTATTAAATACCCGTCGTGCTCCTCTCTATGACAAAATTAAGTGTCAGTGGCTAAAATGCAAGCAACTATTATTATTATTACATAATACTCTAATTTTTGGGAGAAAAATGTATAAAATTTATGTTTAGCTCACATAACTATAACATTTAACAACCAGCACATATTGTTAAATATATTTTATTTAATTTTTTTTTAAATATATTTGTGAATGTTATTTAAATCAAATATATTTTAATAATTTAATAATTTAATTCAATGCACATTTTGCATGCATTTTCATTAGACTTTAACCACAGTGCAATTGCTCGTGCAATTAGCGAAGACAACAACCATAGTTTCAAGCCCAGCCCACTTTCCACACACATGCGAGTGCTAGTGTGCGTGCATTTGTGTGTAAACGGGATTGCGCATGGCATATGGGCAGTCCCGTTACCTGTTTAAGTCGTCAAAGACAACGGTTGCACCCCGCCCCCTGACACACCCCTCTCTCTGTTCCATACTACAAATAGTGCAAGGCGAATGGTAGCCAATCCATCAAAAGCGGCGAAACAAGAACAAAACTAATGCAGTTAATCAGCTCACACACACACACTCACACATACACACACCCACACACTGAAACGCATGCGCTGTCTCTTTTGATGAAAGTTGAAAACTGAAATATGAAAGATTTCTCATTCTTCAATTCTCCATTCGTCATTCTTCAGCCATTTTGATTTACGATTGCGTCGGCGTCGGCGTCGGCGTCAGCGTCTGTGCTTCTTCTTTCTAGTTTTTCATAGCGGCCATTCAAAGGCGTCGCCTTTGTTATTTCTTCTTCCTCTGCCACTTCCTTCTCCGCTGCTTCTTTATTTTAGACAGGGGAAGAGGCAACGGTAAACTTACAAAAGGTAGTTACTAAGGCAGCCGTTGTGGCAAGGGAAAGGGAACGGAAGTTCTCTCAATTAAAAAGCCAAGCTAAGAAAAATTGTTCTGCTCGGCTGCCTTAAATTACTGCTTCTGATTTTTATTTTTTTGCATTTTATTTAAATAATAACTAATTGGCCTAATTAATTATTGCATAGTTGTTAAAAGATCTTCACTAGTTACGGATTAGTAGGCTAGACTTCCTTCCACTAACTAACTAAACTGAAAAGGTTTAGGTGAACAAACCATATTAAAAATGGAAATTATTTTTCCCAGTTATTGAATTAACTTTATGCATGAGAGCTTAACATGTGAATAAATATAATATTTATTATTAATAATATTTTTTACTATTTTTAGCTTATGGCTCATTTACTTTCCTATCAAAATTTTAAAATAGTAAACTCAGTAATTACAAGTTTTTAATTTCCAAACTCGAATGGCTTACAGTTTTAAAACTTTTCTATTTAATTACTATTCCTATTAAAATTATATACTATATTTTATTTTACTTATTTTGGAAATAAATGAATTAAATTTATAATCTTGAAAGAAGGGGAAATTAAAAACTGATTAAAAATAATTAGGGGCTCAATTTTTTGTCAAATAAATATTTAAAATTCTTTATTTTCTAGCACTTTTTTATCATTGCATCAAAATTTCTTCCCTAATGTGCGAACATCCTCAGAAATTAACACAACTTCTCTTTTCTTCCCCTTTTCCCCACTTCCTTTATTTGTTTCCTATCTTAACCCCTCACTAATCGCTAAACAAATGACCTTGAAATATTACCCGAAAAAACATGTAGTAAGTAGTTAAATAAGAGACATAAAAAACATAAAATAAAAAAAAGAAGGAAGAAAA
This sequence comes from Drosophila repletoides, assembly GCA_018150835.1. NCBI lineage: Eukaryota > Metazoa > Arthropoda > Insecta > Diptera > Drosophilidae > Drosophila > Drosophila repletoides. The sequence goes on from JAECWQ010000202.1 coordinate 2,684,722, forward strand.
AACACACAGAGAACTGGGCAAGTTGAAGCACGTGCTCAGGGCGAATGCCAGAAGAGTTTATTGTGCCATCAACTAAAGGAGCAAATAAAATTTTATTACCACTATAAATTTCAGCACTTGAGACGTAAACGCGTCGGCAGGTTCTTCTCCCGGCTTCTCTCGGTCTCTCTTTCTCTCTGTCTCTCTCTGTTCTCCAGAGGTCTCTGGTCGAGTTTTTGGTCTTCTGGTCTGACTCTGAGGATAAGCCCACGCGATTTAGCGACGGTGTTGCATAAAGAGTGTAGAGACAAGAGGCGAAAGAGCGTAAGAGGAGGAACAAAGTGAACGGTGAAGACGGCAGACAGAGGAGGAAGACAGGGGCCTTCGAGCAGGGACTCTTCTTTGGTAACTGGACGCAACGAGGCCTGCATTTTTCTCACATTTATCTTTTTTCGAGTGCTGCGTTTTATTGCGATTGGAAATTGAGCTTGTCAACGCGGCCGTACGACGCTTGGCTAGTCCGGCTATCAATAAAAGGGGGCCCAGAGACTGCAGAGACGACGAGCGGGAGAGGCGGTGGAAAGGGGAACAGGGCAGAAAGGTTCCAAGAGGAAACTTGGAACAGCTGGCAGTTTGAGTCGAGCTGAGTTGAGTTTTGGGCGCGCGCTGCTTCCCGCCTGATAATAAAAATGTCAGCCGCCTTGACGATTGCCGGTTCATAAATAAAGTTTTGCATTTGAATTGGAAATTGGTAAACGAAGACCAGGCAGCAGGAAGAGTAGGAAGAGAAAGAGAGAGAGAGAGAGAGGGGGGGGAAAGAAGGAGAAGTGTAGATATATACCATTTGCAGGCACTGTCTAAATTTAGAGAGGCAACAACAAGAAGAGACGCATTTCTTACATTTAATTGGCGCTATTTAGCATTTACTAATGGACAGGACACACTGTGCAGGCACCTGCTTGGACTACAGGCTACTTAAGTCAACAGGGAATATGATGAGAGACAGAACAACAAACTGATAATAAATCTAATTGACACATTTGCGCCGGTAGACTGCAGTTACACTCAAAGAAAAAAGGCCAAAGATTCTTTAAGAATCACTAATTTAATGCTAAAATTATTAGGGCGTTAAGAGTTCCAGCCGGACTATGCTACACTCAAAGAAAAGCCTCTAATTATATGAAAAATTCTGGAATTATATTAAGCACTAAAAAATTATTAAGCTTCAGGTCACTTGGCCATCTTGGGGGAATAAAGACTGACTTCTTTCAAATAGTATTAAGAAAAATGGCTATCAATAATATGTGTTTTTTTCCAAGTGTAAGCAAAGGCCATTCCCATTGGCATTCCCTGGACAATTGACATGACTCCGACTCGCCAGCGAGTCCAACCAATAATATGTGAGTGCGTGCAATTAAAAGTGCACTGCATTGCTAATGATCGCTGAGATCGCTGTGAATCGCTGTGGATCGTTCAGATACAGATACAGATACAGATATATGTGGACACTGTACTCGTCGCAGTAGTCTGTGCCCATCGATCAGCCATTGTACAGTACACGTATGTAATTATGCCTAAAGAGTTGACAATAAACAACAAACAACAAACAACAAACACAACACAACACAAGACAATACATAAATTTTGCGATCATATCGATCCAACAACGATCAATCCGACGATCGATCAATCTTTTTAGGCCCATTGCCTGCCTGTTGTGATAACGCGCCGGGGTAGCTCCATGTGAGCTGAGCTGAGCCTGTCTGTAATGTCCACACTCGGGTCTCTGCTCTGACTTCATCTTTTACCTGATGTTCGCCTCTTGATTGGCAGGCAAAAATGCGCCGTTGCCTATTGGAAATTGATTGGCAACAACATGGCCAGCTCTGGTTAAAGTCCTGACCCCCTTTAGACCCCCCGCCCACCCCCCTTTAGAGTCCCCTTTGCTGATCGTGTTGTAATGAGCAATGCCTTCATTACAAGGCGAAATGCGTAAACGCAATGCACGCATGCGCATTGCCAGACGCAGACAGGCAGACAGACAGACAGACGGACATATAGAGCTACAGAGATCTGTAGTCAAGACTTAAACACGCACGCACTCACGCACGCACGCAGCAGCTCACGCACGCAATGGGGGGAGGTAGAGAGTGAGAGAGAGAGGATATATATACACTATAAATGTAAGATCTGTTGCAGCTTTATCGACGTTTTGTTGCTGCTCTTGTTAAGTGCAAATGCAACCGCTTGTTGTCTGCTTATTTTTATTTATATTTCTTTTTTTATACCCTGTACAAATAAAGGCGTATTAGCTATGTTAAAAGGCAGCGCAGAGCTGTCTAAGAAAAACCTCCAGCAGATCTCTACAATAATCAAAATAAAGTTTCGTCTATGTCCTAAGTTTTACTTGATATATTACTTTAATAGATTGAATAAATAAATAGATGAAAATCCAAATTATTCTTCGACTTTACAGCAGCAAGGAGTATCTGCAAGTCGCATACTCTTTTGCTTATATTTTTTCTCATTTAATTTTTTTCCCTCTTATAATAAGAGAGCCAGTTTTTAAGTAGCCCTCCCCCTTCCGCTCTGCAGTCGCTGCATTATTGTGCCACAATTGAATTGTTAAGTGCGTTCACAGAAGGAAAAAACCAAAACAAGGAAAAAAAAAACAAGATACCATTCCAAAGACCTGCCCCCAAATGCCGAGACCCCTCCTCAATTCGCCCGCCTCCGTCTGTACCTGCTGCTGGCTGCTGCCTGCTGGCTGCCTTTTAGTTGAGGTTGCGTGTGAAAATTATAATTTGGTGTGCGCACCAGCGAGTGACCACTGTGACCACAGTAAACGACAAGAAGCGGACAAAAGAAACTTTGCTTAAAATGTTGTCAACAATTTGCAAGTTTCTTGCCTTTCGGGTTTCAGTTTTCAGTTTTCAGCGTCTGCGAGCAACTTTTAAGTGTTAATTAAATTTCATTTTATTGCGCAAATGAAAGTGAACATATTTTTTATTCCATGCTTTTTTTTTTGTCTTTCTTGTAGCCAATGTTTAACATTAAATTAAGTTTAAGGCACAAAAAAACATAAATAACACATTTTATGGTCAAATTCAGCCATTAATTAATGGTCTGCTCTCAAATTTTTCGCTGAAATTACCCAAGCCAGACACTCAGACAGTCAGACAGTCAGCAGTCGAGTTATGCAAAAGGTTAGAGGTGAGTTTTTTCTGGCAAATAATTTCTACCACCGACGGAAAGAAAGAATATCTCACTTTCACTTTTCATAATGCTAAAATATAATAAACTACTTTTTAGCTACCTTTCCTGTTTAAATACGAAAATCTCAGGAATGGCTAGACATTTTTGAAAGTCTCTCTCCTTAATCTATACTTAATTCCAAGTCGGTTAAACATACAAATTTTCTAATGGCTGAAGTATTAATTGAAGAACTTCTGTTCTAATAATCTAAACAATTCCAAATTGCTAATATTTTATAATTCACTTAAATAATATTTAAAAATAATTTTAAACTGCTGAAACAGAAAATTCAGATCTTTATGTTCTTTCAGGAATAAAAGATAACAGAAAAGAAGAGAACCCGTCCTGGACGACTTCCCGCTGAGCGCAAAAAATCAGCGGGAGACAAGGTGAAAGTTGGGATTGCATAAGAACCAAGAAAAACCTGAGAGACTAAATGCAATTGTTCATAGTTTTTACAAAATAAAAGCAAAAATACACAACGCAAAATTGCGTAAGACAGAGACTGAAGTCAAGGCTTCGAACCCGGTGACCTGCAGGTGCTTAATACTATATAGAATCGTATATATATACACTCGTACCTGAGGTACAGGCCGTGAAATTGGACAGACGCTGGCCAAAATAGAGCAATTAACCTTGCCTACGTGACGGCGACGAGTGCCTTTAGGCCCTAACTAAATGGCCACGTTTGTCATTCACTGCGAGATAATTTTGTTTTTTTTTTTTGTTTTTTTGGCTAATTGTCGAGCGTGGAATTAGGAATTCAGACCAAAGAGTCAACCTTTTTCTCCGCTTTTTGCTGTCATAAGAGCAGCACGTAATTGTCATATTGTATTTTATTTTATTTTTAATTTAATTGAAGGCAAACAGCAATTAATTCATTATCGAACAATCTTTAGTTAATTTAAGCAACGATGCAATGAGCTCTAACAAATTAATTGCTAAATATGTGTGGGAAATAAATGCTTACAGCACTAAAAAGAAGCTTTCAAAGCACATGAAAGCTTGTAGGCCTAGGGGAGAAGTACTTGCAGCAAGGCTGTGAACCAATTTTTAATCAAACCGGTTCATAAATATAAACATATTTAATGTTCAAATTATTACTATTAATTCCAATACTCCAATCTTATAGCTTTAAATAAATTCTCAATTTATCAATGCAGAGCAGAATTATTCCATAATCTTGACATTAATTTATTCTAAAGTCTTACAGGGTATTTTTTGATATATCATTTTTTCCGGCTGCTCATCTTTGGCCCCTATTAACAATGTCATCGTCATCTGGAGCCATGTGCTCCATATAGATGCTTATTTACTTATTCAAATCGTTGAGATTTCCATCCCCCTTCCAGCACTTCAACGACCATTTCCATTTCCCATCGCATGTCGACTGACTGCCTTAAAGCCCTCCTCTACGTCCCGCCACTGTCTTCCTGTCTCTATCCCTGTCCTATTCAACTTGCCGCCTGACACTTCTCTGACAGCGACAGGCCATGAGCAAAACTTTTGTTCTATATATATTTCTTCTTCTTTTTTTTTGTAGTAGTATTTTTTATTCTTCTCTCTCTCTCCCTCCCTCTCTTTCTCACGTTGTGTGTGTGTGTGTGTGTGTGTGTCTTTATTCAGAATATGAGGCAAAGCCAAGTTGCAAAAATGCTAAAAACAAAACGAAGAGTCGTAGAGTCGAGCCCAGAGCCAGTGAATGTCATGACAGGCTCAGTGACTTCCAAGACCCGGCCTGGCCCAAGTGAATACTGAATACTGAATACGGTATACGGTATACGGTTTATGGAATAGGGAATATGGAATATGGAATACTGAATATACGACTGAATATCGCTGAACTAACAGTTCTGTCGCGAAATATGAGTCCATTTTAGCGTAAGATATTCAGTTGCGTACACTTAGAGAAACGCAAGGGAATATTGTACTCAAAAGTTAAAAAAATAAAAGGAAGGATTGAAAGTCTATTTGGAAACCTAATCTAATAGTTTAGCTTGGACATTTTTAATGTCTTAAATAGATTTTAAAATAAAAAATATATAGTAAGATATTTGGATGTTTTCAATTGGAGAAACTGAAACTTAACTAAAGAATTCTTCACTCAAAATAAATAAGAAAAAGGGTATACAGATTTAAATAGAGAATTGTGGTTAAATTATCTCAGAATCCAATTGTTAAATCAATTAAATCTTCCTCTGTAATATTAGAAATATTTTGCTGGGTGTAGCTGCAATTTACTTGGTGAAAGGGATGTGCTTCTCTCACCATCCGTTTCGGTCCCACTGTGCGCACGTGCTTAAATACTTTGGCAGCAGCAACAACAACAACAAAAAGAACACCAACAAGAAGAGGGGAAAGAAGCAGAACAAAATGAGAGAATACTTTTCAGGATGTGACACAAAATGCCGCCATCGTCGTCGCTGTCATCATTGTCTGCTTTAAAGATTACACAGAATATTTGTAAAAATACAAAACACAACAAGCTGAAGGGGGGAAAATGCGGGGCCGCCACTGAGGGGGGGGGAAGCTGTACAAAAAATAAACTCGCAGCTTTACAAAAATAACAACTGCGGAGGCAGCAGCAGCAAAGTAAAGAAGAAGAAAAGAAAAATCAAGCAAGAAAAACGCAAAAGAAAAACAACAAAACACACACAAAAATATTTACAAAATATTTTCCACTTCAACGAAATGGAAAACGCGACCGCCCCAGTCGCAGTTTTTCTCTGCCGCCCCCCTTTTGCCCCCGCCGCCGCTGCTGCTGTTTGCTGTGACACGACTTGAGTTGACTTGGCTTTTGTCTGCCGTTTCAGCCCCCTCAACCCCCTTCTGCTTCTGCTGTAGCTACTCCGCCCCCGCCACTGCCTCCGCCTTCGTCTCTGCCTGTCCGCCTGTCAGTTCGTCTTTCCGTCTGGCAATGGCTCGTTGGCTCCGTCTCGGGCGCGCCCGCGTCGGCGTCGACGTCGGCGCCGCCGCCTGCCAAACGACAAAAAGAAAATGCAGCGCAGCGTGAAATGCCTCGGGAGCAACACCAGCAACACTTGCAACAACAGCAGCAACAAAAACACTTGCAACACGACAGCAACAACAGCAACAACAACAATGCAAATCAAATGCGCGCCAAAAACAAATTGTAAACTGAACTTGACTGAGAAATCAGCTGCATCAAAAAAAGCGCACCAACAATTTTACACATAAATGCAACAAATTGTAGCTGCAACTGCAACAACAACAGCAACAACAACTGCAACAGCAACAACTCGTATCTTTAGCTGCATGATGTGCGCTTCTAAGTGAATTGTGTGAAAAAAATAAAACGCTTCAGCGCAAATGAGCTGAGCAATTTATATATAAAAATATATCTTGTATCTTTCTATCTGTATCTTAATTTTTTGTATCTTTTTTTTAGGCAAAACAAGTTTTAATTTATTTCAAATGCTGCATGTATTTTTATTTTTTTTATTTTTTTTTATGTATTTTTAATTAGATCTAAACCGAAAGCAACTCAATAAGTTTCCTCTACCTATAAAAACTCTTGAATAAAATTCGCAAAGTTTTCTTCGAATTTTTCCTAATTTAATATAGAACAAATTATTTTATACTTTAAAAAGTCAAAAAGTAAATGCGAAATTAAAATTATGTATATTTTCTTTATAATAATTTAAGGAATATTTTATTTTAATGAAATTTCTTGAATGATTAAATGAAAGATTGAAACATCTCTCTTAGTACACATAATACTCTGGTACTCAAGTAATTTCCAAGTGATACGAGTTCCATTTGAGTGCCATTAAGGTAAGGAAACAAGCTAAATAAAAGCCATTCGCTGCTATCTATGCTAATGCTTTTGAGCCTGGCCCAGGACCCAAATCCCTTTTAGAGGACGAACTCATTGCTCTCCAGAGACTGATTCTCTCACCGTTTCACACACACACACGCCCCTCTTTCTGTCCCTAAGCCCCTTAGTCTCTGCCTCTGTCTCCGTGTGCTATGATATGATAATTATATAGGTTGCCCACAAAAAGCAAATATACACAGAGAAAATGTTAAATTCATACGGCAGGACATAAGCCATGGACGGAGTGAAAGGGGGGGAGGGAGGGTTGGGTTAACATGGAGCGACAACTACAAGTCAAAATATAAAATGGAAAATGTGTGAATATTTCATTTGGTTTGCTATGGCAAAGCCCACAAAAATATAAAAACAACCATGTCAGACAGTGTTCTAGTCGTGACTGCTCGACTGCTAGATACCCTATAAAAAAGCTGTAAAGCTTAGTTATTAAAAAACGAATATAAATGTTATGGTGGGGGCAAAGTGAATGTTAATATTCCATAAAGTATCCTTAAAATTATTCATACAATTTGAATTTTTTCTAGGAAAAAGATATTTATATAATTTGTTGGTGGAACATATATAAGCTGATCAGAAATTTATATAATTCAAGCATTTAATAGTCCCTTTTTCGTCCTTTCTAAAGGGTATAAAGTATAAAAAGTAGCGCCGAGCGGTTCCAAATGGCGCATGTGGCAAGTTGCAACAACAACAACAAAAGCAACAACAAAGCGCACGTCAATGTTAATTTAGTCAACGCCACAAAACAACACACAGAACACAGCAACAACAAATGAAACAATTCCATTGGGCATTGTTGTGGCAACACGACCCCCTTTACCCCGTACTTTTGCCCCTCCTGTGTGTGCCACACCCCCTTTGCTTGCCTGATTTCACATGTGCTTCTATGTCAACTTTTCATGAAATTAGTTGGCAACATGACGAGCTGCCAGCGACACGCCCATGCGCCCATTAGATGAGGGGGCGGTTGCCACAGGGGGGGTGCAGGGACTGTGCCTAATGCGCAGCTGACACCTTTGCCAAAGTAGTTTTCGCTGTTGCAGCACCAGGAGCAGCAGCAGCAGCAGCAAAATGTGGCACAGAGCTCCCTTTTGGGAATTTAACCAACAAAACGCGGCCTCCAACGCTGCCTGCGACTCAACCTCAGCCTAGCGCCACGCCTCCGCGTTCCCTTCTTTTAGCACGTGTTGCAATACCGCAGCGGCCAACGACGCCGACGTCGACGTCAACGTTGTTGCCACAAAGCGACGGCTGGCGTTGGCGTTGCTGCTAATTAAAAAAATTTCACTCACCTCGCGGCCTTTTCCCTTGTCAACTTCTCCCCCTCTTTCTACCCATTTAGTTTAATTATTACAAATGGCCGAGAGAGCTAAGCAAAAAAAAAAAATAAATTTGATGGTGAAAAAAGCTATTTAGCCCAAATGCATTTACAAATTAATTAAAACGCATTTAATTTGAAATTTAAATGCAATTTTTTAGTGCTTTAAATTTACCCGAGTTTTTAAATGCATTAAAATTAAAAATATTAAAAATTTTGCAACTATTTTAGCTATTTAAATGGAGCTTTATATTTTTTACTAATCTAATTTCTAAAGAGAGGAAATAGAAGAATGTAAACTGAAATTTTCTATAAATGATTCCAGTCTAAAAGGTCTAATTAAAAGCCTTTCTTCCATACAATTTCTAAACAGTTTTGCTCCCTTAGATAACTCAAAACTTTATTTCAACTTTGCTGCAGCAATCAACGCTGGAAAACTGAAATCTATCCCAGCCCAAAAATCCATTTTAACCAGAAGCTAAATCGAATTGTAGCCCCCGCTTAGTGTGAAACACAGCTGTTAAATCGATAAAAACATTTCAACTGCAATTTGGCTATCGGTTTCAGGCAGCAGCAGCAGCAGCAGCAACAACTTGTAGATACTCGTGCTACCAATATGCTCATTGGGCAGGGTTACCATCAAGTTGTGCCCACAGTTACTGAGATTTACTTTTATGCCCCAAGGGACTGTGATAAGTCCGTAACGAGGAAAGCTGCGAAACAACAACAAGCAACAAGCTGAGGTTAAGAAATGACAACCCTGCTCTGACCGGCCATTTGGCCAGGCCGATAAGCTGCATGGTCCAGCTGGCAGGGCCATATGGAAGGAAAAACTAAAAATGGGCATTAACAACAACGTAATCGCAGTAGTAGTAGTAGTAGTCGTAGCCGGGGTAGATTTTCATTTTCATTTCATTTTCACAGGCGCAAAACGGAAAAACAACCCCGTCCACAGGGTAAGTTTTTCCTCAGTTGCGTGTGGGGTGGTTTTCGTATCAAGTTATCCTTTTGGCTATTCTACGCGTACCTCTCTGAGTTTCTATTGAAGTTTTTCCACACTTTTTCAATGGGTGAAGGGCACAAATTGATGCGGGGAGGGTGCAAAAATCCACATTCATTTAATTACTATGGCTGAGAGTATTCCAATTCTACCAAAAATTTTCCTATTGCATTTTAATGGGTTTGTTTTTTCGCTTACTTTTTGTTAGTTGTTCAAACAAAAGTTGTTTGCCAAGAGAAGTGGGAAAAATTTTACCTGAAATGAGAAACAATTATGGAAGAATATTAGTTCAAAATTTCAGTATTATATTATAATTATTTTAATATATTAGAAAGGCATTAAACTTAATCGAAAGTAGTTTTCAAAATCTTAGCTATTGGCTAGAAAAATACATATAAATAGGGCCTTTGTTTTTCGCTGGGAATAGCCTTTTCTAATTAAATAATTAACCTCCTAACTTATAATCATTTTAGTCCCTCAAAACTTGTATATTTCCCTTCTACTTTTGCTGTTGTTGTCATTTGCAGTTAACACAATTTCAAGCTCGATTGCACCCAATTGCCAATTTGCGCGAAACTTGGCTATAAGAACACATTTAATCGGCTGTAAGAAGCAATTAAGAAAAAGTCAACTGCAGACCCAAACGCTCGCTGCTAACCAATTCCATTCACAAAGTGTTGATTAAAAGCCATAAAAAGGCGAGAAGAAGCCAAAGAAAAAAGGAAATAAAAATTACTTAATTAGGCAGGACACAAAAAAAGTGTAAATTGAATGAAATATTCATGCAGAGATTTCTGAGGAGCCCCAAAATTGGCAACGTTCGCTGATGTTTTATTGAATTGAAAATCTCATTATCACCTCGACGCATTCTTTGAATGCATTTCAGGTCCAGAGAAACAGAGAAACAGGTAAACAGGCTTCTCTCAGCCCTCTCTGCCTCTGAGCGTCTGAGTCTCTGCCTCTAAAGCGAGAGCATCTTCCGCTGGAATCGACAGATACTCGCAGCTAATTATCGTAATTATTGCAAATTTACAAATTGATATGAAATTGATTAGTGCCCCAGTGGAACGACAGCATCCGACCAAAACGAAGACGAAGAATCGCAGTCTCTTCTGAGACTGGGCAGGCAGCTTCCCGAGATGGTAAAACTTGTTTTTTTTTCGTTTGTTTTGGAGTGTGGTGTGCTCGCCTCTTAATAAATGCATTGGAAATTGGCAGCAAAAAATGCTAAGTTCAATCAGAGAATGCTGCAAATGGGCAAAAAGGTGTCAAAGTCATATAAGATATGCTTATAGAGTTGCCAGTTAAAGGGGATGACATTCTCAGATATCGCCTCTAGAAATTATATTTAGCTTGGGAGCGTTGAAACTTGGGAAATTCGTCTTCAGAAAACTTAGAACAATTTTTATACCAGACTAAATTTTGAGTGTAATGCCTCAATCCTTTCAAATAGTGCTCTGAATTGGACTCATAAAAGGAGGTTCCATACTCTTTTTGAAGTCCGGAAATTGCCTAAATCCTAACCAAATCTCTTGCAGGCTTTTTTCAGAGATTTGCAGCTCTAATAATAGACTGGCCATCAGGCCTGAAGAGCTTTACAAAAAGTCGCTCAATTTGTCTAGTGAAATGTCACGACGCTGTACAAAGAAGAAACTCTCATGGTGAGAACAAATTTTTCAATTAAGCCATTAATTCAGTCTGCTGCGCCACACACCAGCAATTTTTACCCACAAACACAAACACACACACACACACACATACAGACAGACAGACTCAAACGATCATCATCATCATCATGATTGTCGTTCCTTCTGTCGCATTATTTTATTAAGCATCCACATCCACATTCACATTTACATTCACATTTACATTCACATTTACATTCACATCCCAAAGTCCAAGCGTTGTCTCCAATTCAGATATTTCCCTTCTCGTTCTGTTCCCGTCTGTTTCGTTTCGTTTCGTTTCATTCCCTCTCGTTGCTATTTATTTGCTCGTTGTCCACTTTTACGCAAATTTTATTCATGTTTGCCCCTGTCTGTGCCTGTCCATACTTGTTCTTGTTGTTCTCGTTGTTGTTGCTGTTGCCTCTGCCTCGTTTTGCTCACATTGTAAAGTTGTCGTCACAAAAGTTGCCCGTTCCCAGTTCCCGTTCAGTTTTCAGTTTCCAGTTTGCAGTTCCCTTCAGCTCTTAACTTAAAAATATTCTCCATGGCATGTAAATGAAATGAAATTATTTCATCGCTGAGTTCTTAGCTGATCTGCGACTGCAGATGATGATTAAGTGAATTGTTTCGAGCTTATTTTTTATTAGTTTCGACATCTCGAATTGGATACAAAATGGAGGAATGAAAGATTTTAATGGGATTGAATATGATATGATGGGTATATAAAATAGAAACCTATATTTTTATAGCCTAGATCTTCTTCTCTTTCATTTATATTTGCATCCCTTATCAAAAGTTAACTTGGTTATTTTTATGGTTCTTTTGGAACCAGTTATAAGTACTTCTGTGGACAGCAACCTAGTTCATTTTATGGTTCCTTTGGAATAAGTTCTAATTTCAAATGATCCTAGTATTTCCACATGCAAAAGTTATAAATTTTATTTTATTTTTATTATGCGTTTATTCCCTTTTATAAATCAAATCACATATGAGCCATCAGAGCGCCAATCGATAACTCAACTTACCAGGCAGCAACCTGGCACCACTGTGGGCAACACCACTGTGGCACCATCCAGAGGATTGAGCCGCATAGACAGTTACTAATTTTCAACACCTTCGCCTCTGGTGGCTCTGCGGGTAGCCAGAGACGTCGCCAGTTGGTTTTCGAAGTTTGGTTGCTCTGGTGTTCATGCAAATGGAATACTTTTCACCTGCTTCCCTTTCAGGAAAATCCACTCTGTGTGTGTCGGTTGGTTTCTGTGTGTGGCATATGCATGCGTGTTGTTGCCTGGGTGGAAATTGCATGTTATTAGCATTAGCCGCATACACGATCCCTTCCACTGATACTGAAACCATATTTTATTTTCCTTCCTTGCCTTTCCATTTTTTCCTCTCTCTCTTTTGTTTTTTTTTTTTTTTTTATAAAATTTGCGCGCTTAGACGCTTTATTTACCAATAACCAACGAGGACACCCCCCGAATTCGCCTCAGCTGCCCAGGTTGCTATATGGAAAACCGCAACAGTGTCGCAGCATAATAAGAAGACATTACACCAACAACAGTGGCAACAACAACAACAACAACAACAACAATAATAACAACAGCAGCAGCAGCAGCAACAACAACCTTTGCGTGCCAACATGCAATTTCAATGTAACCAAGCGAGGGTAGAGGGAAGGGAGTACAACAAAAAAAAAAAAAAAAAAACAAGTCGTCTATAAAGAATTGTGAATAAATTTCCAAATAGCAACCAAGCGATGACTACGCACAGTGGGAAACAATTCATTTGAAATACAAATTTTTGTATTAAAAAACCTTTGTAAATAAATGCTCGAGCGAATAGAAAAATATGGAAAAACATTTTGTATTGGAACTGGACTGAAATAAAGAAAGATTTCTGTTACTTATCAAATAAAAAGTATGTTTTTATTCAGATTTCAATTTTCAATTAGAATTTTTTGATAAATGATTTGATATGAGCATTTTTCTAATAAATAAATATGGGAAAAAGCCTGTACTAATACGTACTATTAATTAACTATAAAAATTCAAATTTTCTACTTCAAAGCTACTTGCAAAACTCTCCAACTCTAACTACAATTTTAAGCCACTGTGCGCTCGCAAAACGTGTAAATATAACGTATACGCCACGTGTAGGAAAATCGAAGCTTCGTCGCACGGCTTTTCAAACGGTTTTGTGTTCTGTTTTTTTTTTCTGTTATTTTTGTAGTATTTTGCGTTCTGCGTTCAGCTGCCGCACATAGATTTTTGTGAGATTTCAACAATGTGTGGGGCAACTTTCTGCCTTTACCCAGCAAAAAGCGAACAGCGCACAGCGAACCCTTCATCAATTTGACTCCGCCTTCTGGCTTCCCAACTCATACCTAGAATTTCCCCATCCATTTCCATTTCCTCACCAATTTTCCTGCAGCAATCCTCCAATACTCGCACAATCCTAACCAGTCAGGAGCTGCCACAAACTTTCTGTTTGTTTATCATTAAGACATTTTACACTTTACACTTTACACGGGGTTGCCTTTTCATAATCTGCCGCTGGCATATGTCCTCATATGACAAGCGTGTGTGTGTGTGTGTGTGTGTGTGGGTGTGTGGGTGTATTGGAGTGTGTGTGTGCGTGCAGGATATTGGCGCCGTTGGCTGTTTGTGCTAAGGATTAAGCGCCAGCCAGCACCAACTGCGTCCAACTCGCAACTTTTAAGTTCACTCAGCGAAAAAACAGAACATTTTGCACTTAAATTAAATAAAACTGGCTCAAAAGTTTATTTAAACTGTACTTAATTTAAGTCAAAACTTGATCAACATTTAATTTAAACTAAAATTAAGTGAAAAACTCTGTTCCATAATGGTTTTTTTAAGCAGAAGAATACTTCTTTTTTTGAGCTACTTTCAGGAAATTAAGAATTTGAAAAATATAATTACTTGAGATGGAAAACTATTCTAAATTCTTTTCTATCTGGAAAACTTAAAAAGTCAAGATTGAAAATGGGTTAAAAGGAGCTTTTCTAAGTGTACAACTCCCCCGGGCCGCCCTCCGTTTACAGCTGATATGTGTGTGGCTTACACGGCTTGTTGCCTTGTTGGGCTGTGCTTTTCCGAGCTAATTACAATAATTTTTCTAATGTTTTGCTTTGGCATAAAATTTGTAACGTGACGTGGCGATAGTCATCTTCTTGCTGGCTTCGATTCAAGCGAACAACATGACAATTTGCAGAGCTCGACACGAACATGGAGGCCATAGTTAACCAGTAGGAGCTGAGGGGTGGACAGAGAGTTCGAGGAGGGCGGGAGGGGGCAAGAAACGTGGGCAGCGATAAGCATCAGCGAGTCGCTGTTGTCAATCAAAAGCTTCACTTGGCCAGCAGCAGCAACAAAAGTTTTTTTTTTTTTTTTTAGACGAATGTCATTAATTAGAGATGGGTCCGTGATTTGGAAGAAAAGAGAACTTATATGGCAAAAAATAAACAGAAAATATTCAGAATATTTAATTTTAAAGGTATTTACCTTGGAACTTTCGGCCACGTTGGTATTTCAATAAATGGAGGAGATACGAAGTAAAAATTAATTTTCTGGTACATTTATATTTTTAAAAGTTCTGGTTTTCAGAAAATAATATAAATAGCAATATGATTTAGGAAGTTATAGTTTTCATAATTTCAAACTATTAAGTCTACTCAACTCTATAGTCGTGCCCCAAGGCCTATTGGACCCTTGCTATGCCTGATTGGATGTAAAAGGCCTAGCGATTCGTGATAGGTCGTGCTCAATCACGCTTAGTTTTTCCTTCTCTCAGTACAAATCGCATTGTAATCGCCCACCTCTAATTTCACGTGCTATTTAAACGAGTAGCGAGTTAGCTCGCTTCGTTCTGCTGCTGCTTCTGCTGCCACTGCCGCTTGATTTCAAATGCGCAATAGACGCCGCCTCATCCAAGTCCACGTCCAAGTCTAAGTCCAAGTCAAAGACTCTATCTGTGTCTATGGTTATGTCTATGTCTATGTCTCTAGGTATACGACGTCCTCGTCCACGTCCAAGTCTCTCGGTTTAGCGGACCGCCCGAAAGTGTTGGCACTGTGCGCCGCCGGTGGCATTTAACCGCTGTAAATGGGTTTATCTGGCGCAATCAGCAATTTTCGGTATCCGCTTTTGACTGAAAGAGTCAAGCGTAGTCAAGCAGCGGCTGCGACGGCGACAGCGACTGCGACCGAGGCTGAATCTACATAGAAAAAAAATTCTTTTTTGCTCAATATTCTGTTTGAATTCTTAACTATCCAAAAAGTTGTTTATTTAAATAAATTCTCAGGGTGAAAATAGTATTTTCCTTTTTTTTAAGAAAAAAGCCTATTATAGATTATTAAATAAATCAAAATTTCAAGGAACGTTTTAGATCATTTCCACCATTTTTTAACCTAATCATCAAGCCCATTTTTTCTCGCTGTGTAGCGATGGCTGCGCCGTCGACGTCGCTGCGCATGTGCAGCTGAATGTTAATTAATTGAAATGTACTCGAGCCTCACGGCAGAACGACAGCCAAACAGCGACAACAACGAAGAAGACAGCACAGCGCCAGCAACAATAAACAACAACAACAACAGCAACGAGAAGAATAACAACAGTAACAACAATAAGTATACGACCCGTGTAGTCGGCTCCAAGTCGAGCTCCCCATTGGCAATCGCGATCGCTGGGCGATAAGCAAATTGCAGGCGCTGCAGTTCAAAGGAAAACGACAATTATGCGACACTAAGAAGCCGATTCTGAATTTAAAAATAAAACAAAAGCCCTGAAAGCGAGTAAAAAGTAAAGAAAATAACACAAAAAAAAAAAAAGAATTGAAAGGGGAGGAGATATCTATATATAAAAATGGCTACTGAAATTGGGCCTTAATTGATATATGAAAGTCGGTGTAGAAAAAGGCAGTAATTGAAAAACAATTGTTTAAATTTATTAATTAAATACAATAATAAAAGCCACAAAACGTTCAACTAATTAAACTATAAAAAAACGTGCTAGCTATTAATTGTTTTTTAAAATAGCTCAGATATTTATAGAGATAAATACCAATTGTATTTGAATATTAAAAAAATAGCTGAATATTAATGCTTTTAATAGACAGTTCAATAGTCTAATAATAGGAATACTGATAATAATTAAGTAATTATCTTGTTAATGATAATACTCGTATTTAAACCGCAGAGATAGATATTCAATTATATCTATTAAATTTTGTATTTTATTTTCTACAATCCTTGGCAAAAAATGAGGAAGTTTCTGAGCTTAAATACAGACTATAATTTAAGATTTGAGACCATAAAAAGTAATATTGTAAGCCTAATTTATCACTAAACTTAATCTTAACTATCCTAATAATGATATATAATTACTGAACTTGCCTTAGGCTGCTTTTAAAACTCTTCTTTTAATATAAATAAATAAATTAATTACTTGAATATCTACATTAAAAATATTTCATAGATAGTTTTATTTAGGGACTTTTCAAACAACCAGCAGCTAAAAAACAATAGCTAATTACATAAAATAATTAATTGAATATCAACTTTAAAAATATTTCATAAATCGTTTTATTTTCAGCTTTTTAAACTGGCTACAAGCTGAAAAAATAATAGCTTTCTAGCACTTCATAAATAGCCAAGTTTTAAATGGACTCTCACTGCCGACAGACAGCTCCTACGCCTGCGACTGGTTTGGAGCCTGTTGCAACTAGCCAACTGTCCAGTGTCCACTGTCAGTGGCTAATGATGCATGAACAACAACAACAACAACAACTACAACTGTGGCAACAACAATGGCACTCGTGGCTAATTAAGTTATTTGCTGCAACTTGGCAACTTGTTGCCGTCGGCATTCGGTTGACATTTGAGTGCAATTGAGTTAATCCCCGGCTAAGTCGCTGTACGAACAAGCTGCCCCCCGGGTTTCCCCTATTTCCCCCTATTCCAGAGCCACCCCCCTTTGAGTTGCAGTAACCACTCGTATTGTGCGCTTGCCTTATTTGTACTGACAACAACTACAAAAAAATGAGCAGGACAGCTCGACTGGATGATACTCTACAAACAGGACTAGAGGAGAATATTGAAGCTGTCAGAAATCGGTACGCCAAATTTATTGTCTCTTCTCTTTAGTCTACGATAAATGCTCCAAGTACTCGGCCGCTTTCGAATGTTTTAATATACCATTTTTACCCATTTTACACGATTACAGGGTATAACAACATAAGCGCAGTCACTTGCTTTGCGTTGGCGGCGGCTTGTGGCCATTCGCCTTGTACTTGTATGTTAATTTGTTGGCTCTTTTGGTATCTTTAGGCCTTCTTTCTTCTTCTGGCTCCTGGTCAGGCTTTGGGCAGAGGGTCTAGTAGCGCGTGTCATCATTAACGTGGCTTCTTTCCTGGCTATTGTTGGCCCTTTTGCATTGTTCCAGTGTTGCCCCTATTCCTAGCCCCATCTCCATCTCCATTCCCGTTCCCATTCCCATTCCTTTCCCTTTTTCTACAGCCAACAACAATGGGAACCATATTAATGGTAATGGCAACACCAGCGGCAACAACAAATGCACCACAAACAACAACAACAAGAACAACAACAACGAAAGCAACACAAGTGACTACAGCGACAGTTGCTTCTGACCCAAAAACTAAGCAGCCAAATGGCTCCATTTCGCTTCTAACAAAGTATTCCACACAGTTGCCAACTATTTTTAATAATTCAGCTGTTCTTTCAATTTCGACAGCTACGATTAAAAGGATATTGAATAAAAGAATAAAAGGACTAAGAACAGAACCCTTACAACTGAATGGGTCTTTGAAATACTTCAGGAATTATAAGAGGAGGGTACAGCTGATAAAACTTTGCTTCTATATGGGATAATGAATAGAACATAATTTCTATATACCAAGAGAAAAAAATAATAGGAAAAAGGAAGATAAAACTAGACTGATCTTAAAGGACCTTCTTTAAATTTCTAGAGCTTATACGCGCTTTCAAAGCTCTTTATTTTAAATGTATTTTAGAAATATTTGAGAATGTTTCGTGACTGCAAAATAAATGAGACACAATGATAACAATTAATATAAAGCAGGGAAATAAAAAATTCATCTGTTATATTCTCTTTTAGATTAATTAAATACAAGCAAAAAAGTGTTGAAAATAGGACGAACCGACTATAAAAATCTATTTAAATGTTCATTTTTGATGATACGTAATAAGTTTTCTGCACAGCTTTGCATAAATTTCAAAGGCAGCTGCTAGACTTGTAGATTTTGCACAAGTTTCAGCAGATTATTTGCGAAAAATATATATATATATAGAAATATATATGTGCCAAAGTTGGATTTGCATTGGATTAATCAGTGGCTTAATTAATGAGTCTACAAAGAGTGGAAATCCACAGTGACACAGTTTGGCCACAATGGGAACTAGAGTCTGGCCACAGACAAAATCTCAGCTTGAAAATCTTCCCAAGCTGCTCTTTGATTAAGCGCTGTGACATTTCTATTGCTTGCTCTCCACAAAGAAATTGAAATTAATGGCAGATTAATCGGAATCGGAATCGGAATCAGTATCACTCGCATCTGCTGGCAACATATTAATACGATTCAAGTTGCTCTGGCTCTTGCGCTCTTGGCATTATCAGCCGCTTCGATCTTCGCGTTTTTGCCTTATGCAAATTTCGCCTTCAGCTCTTTTTTTTTATCTGAGTGTGTGTGAGCGCAAATTAACGATAAATAATATACAAAAAAAGAAGAAATATCGATAAAAATTTGTAATCTAATTGCAGGCAACTCACATGGGCGCAGACAGACAGCTAAATGAATGAATGAGTACTCAAAGACAAGCAAAACAAATAATATTCCAGTTCGACTTATTCGACTTATTGAGGCCTTGAATAAAATTTGAATAACTTCAGTATTTTTCCTATGATCTTTTTGAAATTTTGACCATATAATGCTAATAAAAAACACATAACACAGGTACAGAAAAGTTGTCTATTCTCCAGGAAGCGACTGGAAGAAGAATTGAACACAATATAGCAGATCTATTAGAGGGTACATTTGCTTAATAAATACTAAATAAACTACTAACTAACTTTTAGCTTTAGCTATTTTTATTTTTAGCCAGATTAGAGCTAAAAGCTAGAACTTTTCTGCTATTCCCATCGGAAGCTTACAAGCTGCATCATTGCACATTTGATTCTCAGAGTGTCTGTTTGTGGCATATTTTGTTAGAGATTATCGGCGACAGGTGACAATGACAGCTTCATTATAAAGCAATTAGTGTGCGAGTGTGTGTTGTTGCGAGTGTGTGAGTGTGTGTATATGTGTGTGTGTATGTGTCTGCCTGCCTGCACATATGCAGCTGGGCACAGTGAAACACTGGCTGGCTGGCAAATTAATTTTTAATAAGACACAGGGACACAGGGACACTGCGACAAACTGCCAGTGACAGGAGTCACCCACACACGCATAATACACACACACACACACATTCTCCCTGGATACACTACAGCTTTGAGACTGTCAGACAGGCTGCACTGGGCTTCAGTTTAGTTCCAAGAGCAGAAACAGAAGCTTGGACCGAGGCTGCGTCTGCGTCTGTTATTCAATATTACAGCATGTTGAACAACGCAAGCAACAAGCAACAACAACAACAACTGCAACGGCAACGGCAACTGCAACAACAACAATTGCGTCTGTGAGGCGACTGTGGAAAATCTAACGAATATGTAAACGATATGCTAGAAAAATGTCAGTCAAACTGTCGCTTCCAACACACGCGCAACAACTACAACAACATCTAACAGCAACAACAACTAAAACAACAACAATAAGTAACAACAATTTTAGTCACTTGATGCTTATATTGAAAATTGTTTTCTGCATTTTGCATTTTGCATCCGCCGGCGCTCCATTACACTCAGCGAAAAATATGATAAGAATTCCCGACTTGGAATTGTCTTTTAAAGAATACTCTTCAAATCAGACTAATTTTGTTTGCTTTTTAAGCAAAAATCAGGAATTATTTTAAGTATTTAAATCTTAAAATAAGTTAGAAGATAAATACAAAAGTTTCATTGGTATTAAACTGAAAACTTTTGTAAGAGAAATCTTCAAGGAATTCTCTACTTAAAATGCGCTTTTAAAATACAACAAAACTTAAAATCAGCATTATTTACAGTGAAAAAAATCTTGAAATGAGTTTTAAAAGATGGTAAGCTCTGCATTTTAGATTCCATTTAGAAAGACGTCAGAAGCTTTGAGATTTGTTTACTCTTCAAGTATTGAAATTGTAAGGAGAACTTAGAGAACTCCATTCAAATCAATGGACTTCGACTACAAAATGAAATTAAATATACTAGAACTTTGTAGTTTTTTCTTTGAGTGTATTCATAATCTGAGTACTTGTACTCGTATTCGTACACTCATGAGTGTATGCCTGGTTTTACCTCAGCGCTTGTGAGCTCTCAACCAGCTGCGACTGCGGCAAAACAGTGGCGGCAAAAAATAAACACATTTATGGAAATTTATTCATAGAACTTATGAAACCGATAGACAACAACAACAACAAAAGAGGCTGCCTGACTGGGTCGCCTGTCCACTCGTCCACATTCGCCCAGGGGCTGCTGCAGCCCCCCTTTGCAACCCCTCTCTACTTCCCCCTTGGCGGACACTGCCTTCAAACTGACCGCCAGTCTGGAGGTTGTGAGCCTGGTTTAGTTTCGCCAAACAGTTGCCAGTTTGTTTGTTATTTTTTTTTTTTTTTCTCTTATAATATTATTATATTTCTTCTATTTTTATGTTTTTTGGTTTGTTTGTTCTGTCCAGCCTTGGGTGAGCTTCTGTATTCTGAATGTTTTGATTGCCCCGCTGCTTGTTATATTTACTTTATAAATACGCACGCTGAGCACACTGTGCCTCCTGTGACCGTGGGGCAAATGTATGAAAAAAAAAAAAATGCTCTCAATGAAAGTGTAAACGGGAGAATAGACTTTTTAATGCCTTCATTTTGCTTGAAAGCAGTGCGGAAAAAGGGGTAAAAAGTAATCTGGATAATATAAACAAAATATTTTAATAAAGTTGACTAAATCTATAGACATTTCCTACACAATTCACTGAATAATTATTTAATTTATTATATTTTTTATTGATTAAATTTAAATTGTTCTATGCTGCATCCAAAAAAACCTTTTTAATTCAAAATTTGAATATAAGTTTAAAGGAAGAATTGAAACTAGAAAAGTAATGGGCTGTCTTTATGACTATTCACTACTCATTCATTTATTTATTTATATATTTGAAAGGCATGGAAATATTGGATATCTATAATTTTTAATTGCTTTTTTTTATATCTATTGTCAGCTTCAAACATTTTCTGTAATTACTAAATAAACTCTTGAATTCTGAAGATTTTCGCTGCAGATAATTCGCGCAATGTTAAGCAAATAAATATATATAATTTTTCAAGTTTATTCGTTTAATGTAATTGTTATTGTTGCATAAATACTTGACGCCATGTCGTGGCACATCATTATTACTATTCACACTCACACTCACACTCACACTCACACACACTCACAACTCATACTCGCAACATATTCATGTGCAGTGGCACTCAATAGATTCAGCAGGAAAATAAAACTTAAAAAATATGAGCGAGAAATGATTTATGGCCACATTCGCTACATGCGAATCGCAGTGTGAGTACTTGTATATATGAATATTGTGAGTATTCACTCTCCGTGTGTGTGTGTGTTATCTGCTGTGCAAGAGCATTACGAATCGTTTCATCTGCATGCGCTAATTATTTCATATGCTTGTCAACTGTTTATATCTCTTTCTGTCTCTGTCTCTTTCGCCTTTCTGCTATTGCCAGCTCTTTCACTTTACTCATTTTATTCATTTTTGTATTCAATTTGTGTCATTTTTGCTGGCATTTACTTAGAACAACTTGTTTGATTATTGAACCGCACAAGTGTTTAACCCGCAATTTATAAAATTTACAATTTATTCGCCAGATCCGCGATTCGCGATTCGCGATTTGCGATTACAGCTAATTTGTTTTGTAAACGTGTATCTCTATCTCTTCGCTCTCTGTGAGGCTTCGAATAAGATTTATGAACTGTTTTAATGATCTAATTAAATTGCAACTAGCCATGAATAACATCAGCCGGTTCACTTCAATTCTCCCTTCCTACCTCCTTCTTTCCGCATCAATTATGAGGCATCATTTAATAATATTTTTTTTTACTCTATCCTCTAGACGATTATATTGAATTATCGACACGCGCTTATGCAAATTTCAATTAATTTGCTGATAGTACAGCATCTAGTATCTATATCTATAGATGTAATCACTCTAATAGGCTAAAACTATTTGCAAATATTTTTTATTTTATTATGAGAAGTTGCAAATCATGGGAAGCGGTTGAGATACTTTGTAGTTAAGATACAGTCAAATTGAGCAAGCCAAATTCATTTTATTTGTATAAAATAATATTGATAGCTGACTTGGGACTCTGTCTATAAATAATATATTGTTGGAAACCCTCAGTAGATCGGTTCCAGCAAGAAAGAAACCCATTTTTTATTTTATTTTAGGTGCACGAAAATATATGAACGGTTGTCTTGAAGAAAAGAAGCACAATTTATTGAAAAAACCATCGAACCGAAGCATTAATTGAATCAGCTTTCAAAATTATAACCGAACCAGAGCCTGAACCAATTTAGAGTCTATCCTAAAGTAACCTCAAAGTAAACTTAAATAAAATTTCGAAAATTTGGATGAACCAATGTTCAAACTAAAAAGAATGGGTTCATCACTGGAACTTCTTGTTCTTGAGCTGAAACCAGAGCTTCGACTGGGTTTGTCGGAGCAAAATTATTACCAATACATTGATTTATTTTTATAGTTGATAGAAACTCAAATATTGCTGTCTTATTAAAATAATTCAATACACTTCCAAAAGTCTTCATCGTAAAACTCTCATAAATTTAAATTTAAACGAAAAAAATATTGTGCTTTTTTTAATATCTATATTTACCTTAGTTTTGTGATTGTTATCGTGTCTTTTTTTATTTATCGATATAATTCTTGTCTTGTTGTAGATTTTGGATTGTGTAAAAAGTCGGTGCCCAAAATATATAAGTGTGTATATAATGTATATATCTATACTATATATATTTATACTTATATTTTTGTGTACTTTGCTCAGCTTAGTCTAGTGCGTAAATATTTATATATATGATTTATATTGATGTATTTTCTATACGCTTCACTTTATATATACACAATGGATCGACGCGCGTATGTCTAATTTAATATATATAATTTTATATATATATATATTTAATATCACAATTTCTTTTTAAAAACGTTGACGTTTTCTTTAGATTTACACTTATTTTTATTATTATAATTATGTGTTTTTTATTAATTTTTTTTATTTTATTATTTACAAAATTGACAATCACAATTTTTTGGTGAATTTATAAAACGATAACTAAGCACATTATTATTTTATTTATTTTATACACGCGCGTATAAAATCACCAAATAAAATGTTGCGAATGTTTTGTTGAGTTTTTGGGTGTTTTTATTGTTGTTGTTGTTGTTGTATTGCTTGTGTCGAATTGTGAGATGAACTTTTTGAATTTCTTGAAATTTTGCAAACGATACAAAAGCAAAATGAACAAAACTCGCGCCACAACGGCAATGGCAATCAGAACGATAAATGAAAGGACGAGAAGACGCAAACGCAAATAATTTCGATGTTGACGGGTCGACTTGCGTTTTCTACCCATAAACAACAAATATATTGTATATTATGCACGGTCAAAATCAATTCAGAGAGAGTCTCGAATCTTGAATCTCGAGCCTCGAGTCTCGATTCTCGATTCTGCTTTCCTTATCAGCATACGTTCCTTATCAGCGGAGTACCAGAGAGCTCAGGTTTTTGGGTTCGCTGTTCTTTGCTGAGCCAGCGCCACAAAAAAAAATTTGCCACAGTTTTCGAAATGTTGTTGTTGTTGCTGTTGTCCCAGTACCGTTGACATCTCTTCAGCTCCCCTCGCAGCAGCAACAGCAGAAACTCGAAGAGTTCAGTCTCGAGGCTTGTTCAGCTGATAACGCAGTTTTGTAAAAAATCAATTTTAATTGAATTCAAATTTATATATATGTATATATATATATATTTATATTTGTTTGATTTGCGGCTGCTTTGTCAGTCCACATACGATTTTCTACGTATTTTCCATGTCATTTTCGCGCACACTTTTCTTTATTATTCCTCATGCGGCTTCATTTTGCGCCAAAAATCTTGCACAAATATTTTGCAAAAATTTCACAAAACTCGAATTTTTTTATGAAATTTCCGTTTTGAAATACAAATTGTATTTTTTAATTATATCTTTTATATTTTCCTTGATTCTCAGGAATTCTTTTGTTCGTTTCGAGTATCTCGATTATTTTTTACGTCAGTTTGGAATGAAGTTTCGCGAAAACGAGTACCCGAGCGGCGGCAACACGTCTATTTGGCACGTTCATTCATTCACAACTAACCGTAAATGCTCGTAAACATGTATCTTTCGGATTCACAAACAAACTTACGGATACACGGCAACATTTGGAATTGTGGCAACATCTGCAACATGTTGCACGCCAAACGTGTTGTTGCCCTGTTTCGTCGAACCACAGCGCTCGGAGCGCATGCTGGACGAATGAGCGAGCCGGCAACACAAAATGATAAATGGCGGCATTGTTTTTGGGCTACGCAACACAAATCACAGTGCCGAACCTTTGCATAGAAACTAATAGGAATGTATGTAAAAAAAAAATATTCTTATAGTGGTTCTTATTCTTTTTGAAATATTAACAAAATTATTTTAGCTGGAATTTGAGATCGTACGTGTCTGAATTAGATTAAATAATTAACTTTAATTCAATCAAAATAATTCAATTGGATTTTACACGACTTCTCAATGTACAATTAGATTAATTGAAAAATAATAATTAAGTTCAATTTTATACGACTTCTCATTTAAATTATTCTTATTATGCTTCCTTTGCAACAATTTAAAATTTAATTAATTAAAATTCACTGAAATCATATAGATTAATAGTTGAATTTGAGTACACCAAAATTTAAATAAACAATTTATTAAATTTAGCAATAAGTTTCAAATATTTTATATTTTTTTAGATGTCAATCTATATGATTTTATTCGGTTTTATCATACCTATTTATTTTTATTTTTAATTATTAAGTGAATTGATTGCTCTATAATATTGCCAGCATTGTAGCCAAGCAACATTTACTTGCGTGCATGTAGGCAACATGTTGCCTGTGTTTGCTGCCAGCATGTTGCGCGCGCGTAGCAAACTTGTTGGCTGCATGTTGCTAAGCGTAAATAAAGAAATAACAAAAAATAATTGCAGTTGAAAAAAGCATTTGACAGCAAAATGAAATGAAAATGAATAAAACTGAGCGGCAAATTAAAAGCTAATAAAAATACGAATGATAACTGAAACTTAATGGGATAAAAATAGATAAGCGATAAGCACAAATTGAAATTGATATTGAAATGAAAATAGAATTCAAATTGAAATTCGAAAATAAACTCGTAAATAAATAATAAATAATAAAAGAAATTCTGGCGCCCTTTGATTTGGTGCCGATAATTGCTGTCATGAATTTATAATAATTCTAAAATATATTCAATATATTTAAATAAACATTTTTGCTGCTGCCTGGCAAGGGACAGGGGGGTAGCTTGAGGGGCGGAGCAGGCAGCCGCACCAACTTTTGTTGTTTGTTTAGCCGAAAAAAAAACCCTTTCAACATTTTTTCTCTCTTTTTTTTTTTGGTGGGAAACAGGCTGAACTTGAATTCAAGTAACGAAAACAACAACAACAACAACAACGAAAACAACATAATCACAAAAATTACCGCCATGCATATGAAATACAAATATGCCGACGACGCTGCCGGCGTCGCAGCTGACGTCGCCAAAAAGCGCACGCAACAAACACGATTTTTTTTTGTCCGTCTTTTTGTTGTTGTATAAAAAGATTTATTGCTTGTGGCGGCGCGTGTGGAAAAGAGATGGAAATGGAGCTCATGAAATAGTAAAAAGTTGAGCTACAATTGAAAGTGAAAAGCGTGGAAACGTGAAAATCATCGAGAGTGTCGTCGTCGTCGTCGTCGTCGTCGTCGTCGTCGTCGTCGTCGTCGGAGTTGTTTTTGTTGCTGCAGACGCTACCCCTACCGCTGCCGCTGCTGCTGCCGCTGCTCGGTCGGTCAGCAACGCCGCCGCCGGCGTCTCGGCAAATGGCTTCATTATGCAACGGCTGCTCATCCTGCTGCCTCCGTGTCCTGCGTCTGTTCCTTACAATTTCAACTAAATTTCTGATTTCAATATCCCTTTGCATACATTTAAGCGCTAATTGCGTGAAGCCATAAATTTTAAATTCCACTTTTTATTTGACTACAAAAAACAGAGAGAAAAAAAAAACCCAACGTTGATAACTTTATTTAATGCATTTGCAACGCTACCAAAGCAACAGTTGTTGTTGTTGCTGTTGTCGTTGCTGTGGGGCATCTAAAATTGATTATTGAGGTGATTCCTAGCTGAAATTCTGGACTCGGCACTCAACAACAGCTGCACAGAAAATATATTTATTTTTTTTGCTTTTTAATTTAACAGAAATTATATTGTGATAAAGAAAAAAAAAAAAAGTAGATAAGCGGGGGGAAAAATACATATTTTTTTGAAAAAATAATTTAATATTTTATAAGAAATAATTCAATATAACAAATATTAAAATGACTGCAAATTGGTTCAAAATTCTGGAAAACCTTTTTTTTTTTTAAATAGTACAATTAATTATGAATTTTAAAGGACTATTCTAGTAGCTATTCAATTGTTTTTTCTAAAATTGCCAATAAAAATGTCCTTTATGTGCTCTCCCGAACTGGTGTGAATTCGTATTTTCGAGCTGCTGTTAATTTAATTTATTTGGGCATCTGTTTCGAGCACATTTAACATCCATTAGGCCAGGCAATTCTCTTGATTGCACTCACATCCATCCATCCCTTCCAACTCTGCCAACCATGTTCTCCCTCCTCCTCCTGCTCCCGCTGCTGCTGCTGTTCTTTGCTCCTGGCAAAATGACATTGACGCGGGGCGTCATTAGCAAAGGACTCCCCCGTCACTCGAAACATTTCGAAATGGTCGAGAAAATCATGGCAAAAGGACAATGCGCTCAAATAAACGTATCAAAAACAATTGCCGGCAAATCCGTTGAATTGAAATTTCAACTTACGCACCGAAACGAGGGCGGTTGCCCTTCTCTATTCCCCTTTCCCTGTTCCGTCCCCTATCTCCTCTCCTCTCCTCTCCTCTCTCCGCTGGCCACACAAAGCTGACAAAGACGAAAATCAGAAATCGTAACGTGGTGCATGTCCTGCCACTAGACTCGAAATTAGAACCTCCCATGCACAGCTAATGGGCGCACTCGGATTCGGATTCTAAGCTAGAGATGAGCGCTGATCCAGCGGAAGCACGATAGTTACAATAAAAAAATAATGGAGCATCTAATGTAGAAATTCCATAAGCCAGAATTTCTGTAAATCAAGCCACAATGAAGTGAAAACTTCTAAAAATATTTTTTCTAACTTCCGAAGTAGGGAAATCTACAATTCTTTTAGAAAATGATTAGTTTGAGATTTATTTTTCTTTGTTTTTCATTTATATTTAAATAAATTTGGAGTATTTCAGAGATATTTTCTTATATAGCAATTCGAATAAGAGAAATTTGATTGTATTCCTGTCTGTCTGTCTCTGTCGTGACTGAAGCGTGAGACAGCTTACGCTCATCTCTAAGCCTCAGCTCACAACTCGCTGAGATGCGGGCAGTGTCAGGAATAGAAGGAGAGAGAGAAAGAGGCAGGGAGAGGGGAGAGAAAGATATTCCAAACTCCCATATCCGCACACATTCCACATATTCCGCATATGAGTATTGAACGACGAAATGAAACGCACATAAATCAAAATGGCCGGACAGCGGGCCAGCGGACGCACCCCCTCTATCTCTCACTCTCTCGCTCACACTCTTTCACCCTCCCTTTGATACTACGACTACCACCCCTCTCTCTCTCTCTCACACTCTCTATGTGTTTCTTTCTCTCTCAGTTGGTTAGACTGACAGGCTGGCTGACTGTGGCAGGCACACGGGAAATGAAACTGAAAAGGGAAAGGAAACGGCGTTTTGCCTCTGCCACCGCCACTGCTTCAGCCTCTGTTCACTGCCTCAGCCTCTGTGCTCTGTGCTCTGCTCTCTGAGCTATTGGGAACAGGGGGGTTGCGGGGGGTGCACATGGCTGAGTGCGCGCTGCTGAACAAATGAAATGACGACGGGTTGACTGCCTGTCAAAAGAACAAACATGGGCGCACTGCGTCTCTGCTGCCGCCGCCTCAGTCGCTCTGCCGCTCAGCCGCTCAGCCGCTGCCACAGTCGTCGCTCTGCCACCGCCATAGGAAATCAAATGAAATGAAATGCACACATGACGAAACAAAAGCCAAGCAAAACCTAAAAAACAAAAAACCAAACGAAATGAAACAAAAAAAAAATATCAACCAAAAAGCGAAAAGGCCTCGCCACAACAGCGGCAAGAGGCGCAGTGTTGCCCACATTTATTGAGCACCAAAAGAAGCTAAAGTTAAATGCTAAAAAGAAGCTAAATTTTAATTAGAAAACTTATCGAAAATATCGAAGGCATTTTCAATATTATATTATAGAAAATACAACTCATTTTTTTCAATAAGTTTTCAGCTCAGAATTCTACAGAACCAAAAATTCAAAATTCAAATTCAATAAACATTTTTTTTTTCAATTTTTTATTTAAATTTAAGCAAGCTCAAAAGAAAAAAAAATTTAGTTAGAATTGATATTTCCAAAAGCCCATTTTGACGGGAAAAAAGCCTAACTGCCAGCACTGGCAAAGGGAGAGGCAGAAGCTGTGTGGCAGCGAACAAAACAAAAGCTTGCAACAAGAGTCGAAAATAAGCAAAGGCAAAAAGGAAACCAACGGCCATCATTGTAATCATCACCAGCAACGACAACAACAAAAACAAAGCAGCAGGCGGCAGGCGGCAGGCAGCAGGCGGCTGCCACAGAATGGGGCATAAAGCGCGGCGCAAAGACAGAGGCTGACGCCGAGGCTGAGGCAGTGGCAGAAGCAGAGGCAGAGGCAGACAGGCATCAGGCATCAGCGCTTACCCCAAAAGAGTTGCGTCCCTGTGTGGGTGTTGCCACATGGCTCTATGGCCATGTCATGTGTTTCTGCCTCGAGTCCTGTGACGTTGCTGCTTCCAGCCTTGTTGTTGCCCCTTTGTGGTTCAATTGTTGTAGTTGTTGTTGCGGCAGCCGCCGAGTGACTGAATATTAATTAACGCTAATAGAATTGTTGCAAGCAAGCAAAAAAAAAAGAAAAAACAACAAAAATAAAAGAAAATAAACCATCGAACTGCATTCGATTGTGTGGCAGATGAATGATGGCTTTCAACAAGATGCCAACTGAATGGTTGCATGACAGCAGCTCTGCTGGGCATTTCCACACACCAAATATAGAAAATTGTTAATAATTATTCGAATTTTTGTTGCCACAATTCGTTGGATATTCATAAACAAAATATTATTAACTATTCCATGTTACTGCCGAATGCTTTCAGTTCTTTGGCAGGGTAAGTAGATTTATTTGGAGGATAAATACTGAATAGAAATTAGGTGTATTTTTTTAAGATAAATATATATATTTTTTAACTATTTAGCAGCCTTTTTTCGAAACAAAATCTTGTTGAAAATTAGTTTCAATTCATTTCCCAATTTTAAATTTCTTTAAATTAAAATACCTCTATCAAAGAACGTTTCAAATATAAAAATGTTTGTTCCTTTGTGCCTAGTTCTTCCAGTTTTTTAAATAAATAAATTGAAACTGCCATTAAGATTAACTCCCATTAATTAGGTGTCATTATCAAGGATTAAATTAATTACACCTGTCGTCGTCTAATAAACTGACTTCACACACAGCTCAATTTCAATAGAAATGTTCAGCTACAAAATGATCTGTTACACGCCCCCTAAAAATGTCCTTCTTCTTCTTTGAGTGGAAGAACAACTGGGAACATCAAGTGAAAATTGAAATGTTTTTCTTTCTAACGAATATCAATTTCGACATTTTGTGCGCCCAGCAAAGGACTCGAAAAAGGACACGCAGCTAGGCTCGACAGGGGCTGGCCAGAAGTAGGGAGTAGTTGTTGAGGGGAAGATTGCTGCAAGGACAGGCGGCCAGGCGGCCAGGCTGTCCAGAGTGTCCTGCGTCCTGTGCGCTGTGCCTGGTGTTGGCAACGCACATGTTCCAATCTAAGCGAACACAGCAAACGGATACAAAAACTGTACATGGCATGATTACACTTACACGTTGCCAGTGTTCTCCTGCTCGCTGTTCCCGTTGTTCTCCTCGTTGTTGTTGTTGTTCTCGTTGTTGTTGTTGTTGGAGTGCCGAAAAAAGAATTTCAATTTTAGAAACGTGTTCCGGCTTTTTTTTCACATTTTTTCCAATGTGTTCTACGAGCGATTGGAGGGATGAGAAAAAAAACCAACAGAAAGAATGGCCAACCATGATGGGTTCGAAGTTTTAAATACTCTTGCCCATTGCTCTAAGGTTCTACGAAATAGATATGATAAATAAAGATATAATATGATATGATGAATGATATAAGAACTCTTCTAACTATTGAAGGAAAGAACCTTAATAAATATCCTTTGAATATATCACATGACTACAGAGACACCTCCATAACACATTGCAGCACAACAGAACAATACCCCTTAGAAGAGTATCGTACAAAATTTTAGGCAAACTACACTGAGTGGACAGCAAGATACAGATTCAGATACAGATACATTTTCAGAGATACAGATACAAGGGCAGAGTTGCTTTTGACTTGTCTTTGGGCTGCGTTGTTGGACACTTTCGTATCAGAAAAACAACACCAAACAGAAAAAAAACAAAAAACACCCCCGGACAATGACAGATGACGGCTGACGGATGAGTGGTGCGTTTCGGTGGTGTTTGCTGCGTTCTGAGTGGTGCGTGGTGCGTGGTGCTGTCATTATGGCTGCTAAAAATTGTGCCGGAGCTAGCCCAAAGTGATGAACTGTCAGTCACAGCGAGAGATTTCTGTTTTGGGCGTGTGTCCAGAGAAAGAGTCCAGTTTTAGGGGTAGACTCTCTCTCTCTGTCTCTCCAGAAAGATCTTGGATTGATTGCTTTCAAAATGGGTAACTCCAAAATGGCTGCTCTAAGAGCGCAGAAGCGGCAACTTTGGGGGGGGGGTCGGAGTTTTCCCATTTTATGCAAATGTGGGAGGCGGGGGGATACTTCACTGCCTTTATTTCCGCGACATGCACTTTGATTAATATTCATAAATATCCTGCGAAGCAACAGCCAAAGCAGACAAAGGTGCTTACAACAAAAGAAGAAAAGAAATAGAAAAAACCTGGCAACCGGAAAATGGAAAATGTTAATTGTTGCCTCGCGCGACGCACTCAAGTCGAAAACGCACGCAGCAGTGGAAATCGAAGCTGGAAATGGAAAATGCGTCTGTCTGTCTGGTGTCTCTTTCAAGTTTTTCATCCATTTTGTAGTCCAATTCTTTTGTTTTCCGAAATGTGTTGAAACGCAATTTTCGGCGGACAGACACGAAAAAATTTCCAAAAATTATTCATGAATAATTTGTAGGCCTTAATTTTTTTGGGTTGGGTATTTTTTGTTTCTTTTTTTTGTTTTTTGGAATTTTTTTTCTTTTTCTTACAAAAGTTTAATTGGTTCCGCTTGAGAACCACCGGTTTCAGTAGAAAAATATAAATAAATAATGGGGTATTCTTTTCGTATTCATATTTAACTAAGAATATCTTTGAATGGCATCAAATAGTGGTTCTATATAAGATTAAGTTGGATAAACCCCAAAAAAGTCGTGTTATATGAATAAATATTCACTTACATTAAATAGTTTCTTCAAGTACTTTAGAAAGGATATTTTTTTATATAGAAGCATACCTGCAATGGAAGAAAAGAGAGGGAAAACTTTATTAGAAAATCTGAAAAAAGTATAAAAAATGGCTTAAAGAAAATCTCTTTAATTCTTAGAGTAAAATCTGACTTTTATGACTCTCTTAAAATATTCATTTTAAATATATTTATATGTAGCCTATTGAAAGACTACAAAAATGTATCTAAACCCTGCAGGGCAGTGTATCCAAGATATTTAGTGAGATGACAACACTGTCACTGGCATACAAATGTTTCCATCCGCCGCAATTCCACTCCCGAAACTCACCCGACTGCTGCGAGAAGGGAGAGGAGGGAAATTCTGGATTTGTCTGTAGCTCTCGTCCTTTTTTTGGCCGTGGCTAAGGTCCGGCTCTCATACATGAGTTACAATATTTTTCAATTAGAAATTATTCTGTTGAAAGTAATTCGATTATTTTCACTCGGAGGGCGATACGTACGACGCCGGCAGCATTGGCCGCTTCCGTTTGCCAGCAGCTTTTGCCTGGAGGACCAAAAGGACCAACAAAATCTACAGCTGTAACTGGTGGGAGGGAGAATAACGTCGACGCCGTCTCGCCGAAAAATAGCAAAATAAAAATTACGAGCAAACAAAAGCAAAGTGCACAAAAATGTTTGGAAACAAGTTTCGATTTCGATTTCTGGCGAAAAGTTAATGGCAACATTTTTCGTTGACTTTTCAGTTTATTTGCAAGGTTTTTCCTCCAGTTGATTTTTATTTTTCTTATTGTTGCTTTGGCTTTTCTAATGAATTGCTTGCAGCAATTGAAAATCTGCCGCTGACAAACTTGCCACTTGCATGATGATGCATGTTGCTTATATGCGGGCGCCGGCGCGGGCGGGTCGAGTGTTGCTTGGCAATTTAAGCAATTAAATTGGAGATATTATCAAAAAATAATTCAAAGAAATTTAGAAATTCACAAAGAAAATATACCCTATATTTTTGGATAATTTACTTAAAATTTTAAAATATCCTATAAAATACGAAAATGAAAGAATGGAGAAAAATTGAATTTTTAAGGACCTTTATTCATACTAATTTCTTCTTTAGATATTAAATTAGAAATTCTTTCCTTCATTTCTAACAACTTTATATATTTAATACAAATATTTAAATACAAATTAAAATGATTTCAACCGAATAAAATGACTGTGTACAGCGTTATTCAGGCAGCATCATTGAAAACAGATCTGAACACAATGAATACAAACACGAATACAAAGTGAATACATGAGTGAATAAGTGAGTACGTGCCTGTAATCGGGGCAATTGCAATCGGGGCAGAGCATTCGTTACAAATGTCGCTCGCACTTCATAAAACAAATTTATGAACTCGCCGCGATCATTGATCTCGACATCTTCATCAGGTGGAATTGAAAAACGGAATCGTTGGAATTGGAGTTGGAGTTGGAATCAGAATTGCGTTGATCCGATCTCTGTGTGTGTGTGTGTGTGTTGGCGCTGCTTACAACAATGTCGCATGTAGCATGTCGCATGTGGCACGATTCAGACGACAATCGATAGCAGGAAAGGAGCAAAAGGAGAGGGTCTCTCCGGATCTGGATCTGTGTGTCTGTGTGTCTGTTGTTGTTATAACTCAATCGCTGATCCAAATGCCGCGCGCAATTGCTCCCAGGTTACCCATTGTTGTATCCACTGCACTGCACTGCCCTCAACTGACTACTCTTCATACCCCTTTTCTATAGTTGCCGTTGATGCATGTTCGTGTGCCTCACATCAGCGTCGCTCAACGAATGTGAGTCTGAGTGTGAGTGCTGGCAGTGCGAGTACTCGTTGTTGTTGTTGTTGTTGTGGACAACAGTGGAACACCTTTAGAGTCTGACTTGGATTCGCGTTTCGAACTCGCGTCTCTGTATCTCCGGGCCGTGGGCTAATGAATTTAATGCAGCTTTTGGCTTTAGCTCCCCGCGCATTGTTGCATGGCATTTTTTGCCTTTTTCGTCTGACGTTTTTGCGCACGAGTTATGCGTATTTATGATATATGTGCTACCAAAGACCACTACTAGTAGAACCCCCCCGTTCCGTCCACCCTCACCCACTCCTTGAAGTTTTCTGAGATATTGTTTAGTAACCTGTTGCGTTTCTTGTCGGCTTTTTTGCGCTCCTCTGTTCTTTTTTTTTTCCTCCGCTTTTTTCAGTCTTTGTTTGGGGACCGGTTCAGTACGCTCCGTTTATGACATTTTCTTGTAAGCTACGCACCTTCAAGTCAAATTTATCTCAGCTCACATTGCGAATGAAGTTGTTACAGTTTTTCCCCATTTCGATTTCGATACCGATTCGATTCGATTCCCCGAGTCAATTCGATTCGTTTCAATTTGATTTGATTGTGACACGACTCTGACATGAAATGACGCAATTCTTGAAAGAGCTGCAGCAATCCAGACCAAGGTTTGCAGTTTTGCTTTCATATTTGTGGCCTGCCCGCTGACTCATGGGAAAATTCAACAGAAAAAAAAAAACAGGGCGCGCGTAATACTGTCATATGTCTCAAAGGAATTACTTCAGTTCCAACTAATATTTCTGATAGTTTACTAATTAATTATACAAAAAAAAAAACTATAAAAAATTATCACAAAAATATATATATATATATTTATTCTGCTTTATATTCAAATACTCCTGATACAAAATTAACTAAGAGTCTTTTCACAGACTGTTTTTAGGGTCCTAACATTCAGAGGCCCAAAAATTAATTCGGAATTAGTTAGCTTTTATTATTGAAATTTAATATCAAAATTCTGGAATCTTTGTTCAAAACGCTTAACTCTTATTTTCCCAATTTATATTCATCTTTATTCAGTGTTTCCTGTTGTAGCAGAGCTTTTGACTGTACAATTTTTTTTAGAGCATTTAAGCCGGCATATTCTGCGCATGTTTCGCAAATTCATCTATCAATGAATATTTTTGGGTTTCGGGTTCAGCCTTTATGAATTGCATGCTCAGACTCCATGCTCAGACCTAATCCCGGGCCCAATCCCAAAAAACTCTGAGAGCCTGAGCCTGAGCCAGGGCCAACATGGTAATCCAATTTAGCTGCTTCCCGGAACTTATGAGCGTTCACAGTTCAAATCGATTCATTAAAATCAAATCGAAAAGGCAAAGCTGCCAAAGAAAAAAACCTAAAACCAAGAGGAAAGAAAGCTGACCGAAACACACACACAAGCACAGAAAAAACCATATGAAACCCATAATCAGAAGGAAAAGAGAAGGCAAAAAAAGTTCGCAGCTTGTGGTAATTTTGTGGGCGTTTTTACTGATATTAGGTCAGGAACGTGCTTTGAATAGTCCCCAAGAAGCGGAGGGAATTCTTCCCCCTTCTTCTTCTTCTTCTTCTAAGGTTTCTTCTATCGATACCTTGTCCAAGTGCGTGCGAATCAGTTGTAGCGGGTTTCTCTCTTTGGGGGCACCTTTCACATGCCACAAAAGCAACAAAAACAATAACAACAACAACAAGTTGCCTTCAATTCCTGCTGCCTCGCGCCATCTTGTGGCCCAATATATGCATGAGGCGCACATAAATCAATGTCAACCATAATCATTTAAAATCAATCAAAATACGAACGCTTTGACTGCAGAATTGCCTCGAATTGGCCGAACGTGGCCGAGGCAGCCGGCCGGCCAGCCGGATGGACATGCTCCTTCTGCCCCTTCCTCTCTTGCTGTTCCTCGAATCTCTCCTTCAAACTCCTTCCAACTCCTTCTCCAGTTCAGTTCCTGCTATCTACCGTCTATGATCTCTGCTCAGTCGTTCGACTGGCTGCCTGCCCTCAAATGCAGCTGAAGCGATTAGCTGCCTACAGCTCCAACTCCGGACTCCAACTCCAACTTTGATTCCTCCGAGTCCAGTTCCAAACTCCGCTGCAGCGCCCCCGCAAAATCGCCTACAGTTGAGGCGGCTGCCCCCGTCAATTTGTGTAGTTTTTACGCGTGTGTCTCAACCTGTCCGAACTGGCCGAACTTAGATACTCTCACACACACACTTATTACCATATCCACACACCACACTACACACACACACACACACTGCTTGTCAGTCAACTGGCCTGTGCGTGTGTGTTGGTGTCTGGCCCGGCTTTAGCCAGTCTCCGTCATGCGTCATGCATCCATCTAATGGCGTATACGCACAGTGGAGCTAAAGCTGCATTTAGTAAGTACATTTAAGTTCCCTTTGTATTATACCCTGTACCCATAGAATCAATTATTTCCAATTTAGGTCTGACTGATCAATTTATTTAACTAATTTTCCCAGATAAAAATTAATCGCTTATTCTTAATTTTTCCTTATTTTCAGATCTAAAATAGCAGAGTCTTATTTTTTGGAAAGAGTCCCATTTAAGTTTTTTTCTTCAATTAATATCGATTTATTTATCGATCTTTTTCGATATTTTTCCCATAGTAAATCGATGCCGTTCGAGTTATTTTCTCGTTTGGCAGCAACCACCGGCGTTGCAATTTGAAGTTTTGCCGTTGCCTGTCGCCTGTCGGGCCAGTTAAGAGAGGGGTACTTTGGGGGTGGGGTAGGGTAGGGTAGGGGAGAGTAGGGTAACTTAGACTGGTCAGTTTTGATCAACTAAATTGGCTTACAGACCCGACAACACATTATGCGAACATTCAAGGAGAAGCGGAGTACTGTGCAACCATTCAAATTGAGTCGAGCGATAACAACTAAGGCGCAAATTGTTGGCTAAATTATCGATAGATTTGCGATAGGCACAGCAATTACAGTTACGTTTATTGATTAAACGCTCGCGTATATATAGGGTATATAAAGGACTTATATAGCCGCTTGCCTTGCCACCTGTCAGACAAAGAGTGGGTGAATATATCGTGTGAACTGCTGCATATGTTAATGCCTTGGCGCGCCATCTTCCAACTTGCTTTAATTTCCCTTTGTTTTATACCCTAAACGCATACAATGGGTAAACTAAGGGTATACCAGGTTTATGCTAAATTTATATAAAATTTAAAAGTAAGCTTTCAACACCTATAAAGAGTATATATTCGTCTGTTTGTTACTCTCGGGTACTAGAAGAGCTACATAAATGAAATTTGGTATGAATGCTCAAAGCCAAATTATTTCTAATGTTTGCTGCGTTCCATCCTCAGTTTACAGAGTATCTCGTAGTCCTGTAAGCTTAACTGCTGCCTAAAGACCCTAGTAAAATGAAGGGGGAACTGGCGCTGGCTTCCAAATATTATGTTCTATCACAGCGCTGCAAACGCTTTTTGGCACTGGGCCCAGACTACAGGACGGAGCGCATTAGCTTAGAAAATTACAGAGGGTATTCAGCGTACCTCGTACAACCCACGTTCCTATTACGTTTTTGAATAATTTAACTCTGTGAAATTCTTTGGTTTGCCTTTGCTTCTTCTTTTCTTTCGTTTTTCCTTCTCGCTCTTCTTGTGGCTTTTCATAATAATAACGGCAATAAATCATAGAAAAAATTGCACCTTTCATTCAACTCAAGCGCTGGTGCTGCGGTTTCCTTTGATTTGGGGCCACAGATTTTCCTTCTAATAATCACTTCTATATTTTCGTATAATATTCTCCCCAAGACTTTCAAAAAACAAAGAAACTAGTAAGAAAAGCCGAAGCTTATATACTCTTACAGAAAGGAATATCCAGTTGAAAACTGTTTTTTAATTCATTTATTTGGACCAGATAGACAGGCGGAGGCAACGTTCTGATCAATACTAATGTATTCCTAATGAAGTCGGAGAAGTCTGACAAAGTTATAGTAACCCCATGCCGGGGTATATATAGAAAAAAACAGATCTGAGAGGCGACGACGGCGCTTAAATCCATGTTTTCGGGCTAACCTTATAGAGAATTACTTGTGTATTTCTATATTATTTTTGGTCAGCTTGTGTTCAATTTTTGGCTCGGCTCGTGTTGATTTCTTTGTTGTTGGCTTTGCGTGTTCCGCATAAAATAAAAGAATAAAAAATATACAGAAATACAAAAATACAAAAATACTGAAATACTGAAATTTATATATATGTATAAATATATTTTTTATGCGTTTGTAGTTGACATGACATGTGCGTGCAAGCATTTCTCATTTCCATTTTGTATGCCATGTTAGCATTTAAAAAGAAAAAAAAAAAAGGAGAAATATGTATATATATATACGGCATATATATATGCTTATTCGTAATTAAAATAAGCAGCGATATAGCCAGGCATTTAACTCGAAATCGAGTTTTATTGTGGCTCGCAGATAAGAATCTTGTACTGTGCGCCTTGCACTAATTACAACAACAAACAACTAATAATTCCGTAATGAGAAATGAGAAATGAGAAATGAGAAATGAGAAATTACTGGATCATTACTCAACTCTGTGTGTGCTGTAATTTCCTGGCAACTCTATGGCAATGCGTGCCGGAATTTCTTGCTTCCTTTTTTTTTTTCGGTGTACTTATTAAATTGCATGACTTTGCTTTGTTTTTTTTGGTAAACGAATACACTAGGAAAAAAGCTTAAAGAGCTTTTTAAAATGGCCAAAATTGTGGCCTAAATGAAAACTGCATTAAATCATCCTCGCATCAAAAGTTATGCCATCCCAGATTTCCTACAAATCTTGATTTTATTCCGTATCTACGCCAGGACAACTTGAAAATATCTATATCTATAATGAATTATAATAATTATAATGAGTTAAGTATAATATTTCTTCTACTTGATTTAATCAAAACTATACTTATTATTTTCATATTAAACCGGTTCGATTTTGAATCTAGCATGTAAAATATTCCCTTCTGATAACATAGCTTAGAAATGCAATAGTTTGACTAAATATCTTTTCTAGCTTATCTTTCAAAAACAAATTATATAAATATTTAGATATAATTCTCATAATTCTGAATATATGTAAAAATACCGGGTTTATATAATAGATTAGCTCTAAATTAAGTTGACAATCTCGAGTACTTCAAATGCCATAAATATTGAGTAAATTTTTAGGTCTGTCTGTTTTTTGTGTAGTACTTTTGTTTGTTAACACATTTAGCTGTCAATTTAGATTAGTTAAAAAACTCGGAATATTTTCGAGTATAGAAAAATAGGTATTTAAAAAGGCTTCATAAATTATGCACAGAAATTATTTGTCACTCTGTGATTTTTTTTTGTTCTTTTTATTGTTTATTGTTTAGCAAAGAGCAGCTTTAAAATTTATGAACTTTCGTGTGTCTGCCAAATCAGCCGTCAACGCCTTTTGCCAAATGGATTTC
This sequence comes from Drosophila repletoides, assembly GCA_018150835.1. Lineage (NCBI taxonomy): Eukaryota > Metazoa > Arthropoda > Insecta > Diptera > Drosophilidae > Drosophila > Drosophila repletoides. Next base: position 2,724,213 of record JAECWQ010000202.1, read on the forward strand.
ACGCCCCCCTCTTAACTAAACCCAAAATAAAATACAACAAAAACTAGAGAAGAGACAATTATTTATGGTCAAAAAATTTGTTAAGAAATTTTCCTTTTTAATTATGACAAGACAGGCGACTTGACAGCTTTAGCACCACCACACAAGTGTCACACTGGAAAACTCAAGAAAATAGAAAAGAAAATGCGAACAAACTGAAAAATGATGCTACTCAGAATATGTTTAAAATATTCTCAAAAAAAAAAGAAAAATATTTATATAAGAGTTCTTCAAGTGTTTTGCAACATTTTTATGTGATTATTTTTTCGACATTTTAGAAAAACACTAAAAAAGCAACACACAGAAATTTTGGAATAAGTTTCGGAACGATGGCGACGCATCGATTGATTTATGGGCCCAAATTGAGGAGCTGGATTCGAACCGGAATCCGAAATTGTTGCTATTGTTGGCTCGGGGCGGCGGTATGTTTGTTGTTGCTTGGCTGCCCCTGAAAAGGTGCAAGGCATCTGCAGCATAATTTTCATTCATGAAACTTGCCACAAATACCCCGACTGTGGCGCCTCTCTCTCCCCCTCTCCTTGTGTGTCTCTCTCTTTCTCTGCCTCTGCACAGCTGCAGCAGAAATGGGCGCCGAAACATATGTATCTAATTTTTAATAATTATCAAAATTGATTTCAGATGAAAATGTATTTTTTTGGGTATTTTTTTTCAGATATTTTTTTTTTCTCTCGCTTTGTGGCCTGCTTTTAACCCATGTTTGCCCTTTGCTGGCATTTTATGTGTGTACAGAACCTTGAAATTTTTGTAGCTTTGGTTTTGACTGTGTTTATTACTTTATGAACTCATTAAATTTAATTTTACTGCGCATTTTTATTTCGTTCACGTTCCCAGTGACCCCCCATACTGAAAAATGTGGAGAGTTTCAGGCTAGAGTTGAGCGCGTGTCGTGACTCAAAGGCCCAAAGGGGTACAAGGCACGAAAATACACCTCTCAAGGCAGTTCTTAAGTAAAAAACTCAATTTCTTAATATTAAATAAATTGATTTATCAGTCAAAAAATAAAAATAAGTTGGAAATGAATTATAAAATGTAAATTTCTCTCAACAATTTTCATTCTGACGAACGCTGCCATCTCTAACACAGACTTCAGCTAAGGCACCAAGTCTGTGCTTCCTCCCCCGCTCGACGGTTTTTCATTTTGTTTTTTATTTTCTGTGGTTTTTTGTGTGCTAATTAGTTGAAATTTTCATTGTAGCCAATTAATTATGTGACACGCTTATCTGCAGAGCATTTTTTTTGATCATTCACTGACCTGCGGAAATGAAAAGCTGCCCCACACACTTCCGTCTCTCTGTTGACCTCCGACCCCGTCCCTGCCCCGAACCGAACCGAACCGCAGCGAACCGCGGCCACGCCTCGTCTCGGAACACACTCGACTTAAAAAAGCGTCTTGAGACAGCAATTAAAAGCCAATAAGCAGCCAATTCATGTACTTAATTCACTTAACCAACCTCAGAGAGCTCATAAAATCCATTTAACTGCCTTTTCAACTGTGCCTTCCTCACTCTCTCTCACTCTCTCTCTCTCCACTGAGAGTGGGCTGGGCCACAATTTTATGGGCATGGCAGCCAGCTGTGGTCTGACATTGGGTTTGGGTTTGGGTCTGGAGTTCAGATTCGGTTTCGGGATCTGGGTTCGGGGGGCTGCTGCTGCTGCTGCTGTGGCAAATGGCGAAATGATTGCTTTTTATGACCTCATAAAATTAGATACAAATCGTTCTGTCGACGTTTATCTCTCTCTTTTCTACAGAGAAACTCTCTGTTTCTGATTCCTTTTCCCCGTTTTCTCCCTACTCTTTGCTCTGTCCATATGAGTGTTATTTTTATGGGTTATATTTATGAGATGTACGCGTCCCAACTTAACCAACTTCTCCATGTGCTAAACGGTATATAAAAAGTGTGCCAAATGTGGCTTTAATGCCACCAACAACTGGCTAAGTAAATAATTATTTAACGCCTTTTATACTCGTATTTTATGCGTTTGTTTGTGTCTCTGAGAAGTACTCTCCGGATTTTATGAGCTTGGGTTAGGTCAGCGCATAAGGAAAGAAAATAAAAACATAAAATTCACTTTTAATTGTGTCAAGCTTAATTAAAAAGCCATCAAAATTAAGGCGATTGCACTCAGAACTTGGGCTCATTAAAAAGTGTTTGAAATAGCTATAAAAAGGCTAGAGATTGAGTAAGATTGCGATAGATTAGGAAGCCAGGAAAGGTTAGAAGATTTACTTTAAGCTTTCATAAAATTGAAGACTATTTCTTTAGTACTTCTATATATATTTAAACCGAAAAAATCTATTAAGCATTTTGGAATATTTCGAAAATATTTTAGCTAAATATTTACAGAGCTCCAAAAATCTATATGTATATAAAATGTTTTATATAATTGATCAAAAACTGAAATACAAACTCCATTTAGGCAGTGAGGAGGCAGAAACAAAGATGAGACTAAAGAAGAAATAAAAATATTATAATAATAAACCGCTGGCAGACACGGGCGTATATTTTTTGACATGACTGTGTGGCTGTATGTGTATTCTTGGGCCCAAGGAGAAGACATGCTGCGTTGCCCGCAAGCGGGAGACATTGGAGAGGAGAGAAGACGAGAGGAGAGAGAGCGAGGAAGAGAAGAGGCGTAAATGGTTTCGAGGCCAAATCAACTGGACAGAGGCAGAGTAAAAGAGGGGCAATGGAGGAGGCAACGAATCATCACAATCCGAATCAGTTGGAGATGGTGGCAACTAGCAACTGGCAACTGGCAACTGGCGGCTGGTGGCTGGCGGCTGGTTAAAAAGGGAATTCGGACGTCGCAGCTGGAGGGCAGCAGCAGCAGCAGCAGCAGCAGGACCAGACCATATCCTTTGTGCGCTCAACCGAAAGGTAGCAACAACAAGAACAACAACCATCGGTGGTTGCAATTTTGCTGAGTGGAAACAAAAAAAATAAAAACAGGCAACAAAACAAAACAAAACAGAATAAAAATAAAAATGGGGAACCTTTAACACTTTTCTCTTTGCATGCAGGAAAAATTGAAGAAATTACCAAAAAAAATACTCTCACACTGGGAAAAATCATTTGGTTAAACGTGTCACAACTTTAATTTCCGCCCTTTTTTGGAGCTGGTCGCCGCAGGACATCCTCTTGGGGGAGGCAAGGATGCAGTCGCAGCAGCAGCAGCAGCAAGAAGAAGCAGTCAGCCAGCCAGCCAGCCAGCGAGCACCAGTAAAATGCACACATACTCAAAGTCAGGCTTCAGGGGCATGTTCACTTTGTATGTAAATCATTCGAGCAGCTTTCCCGGCAGGACCGCAACAAGAACAACAAGTAAGAGTGCTACAAACGGGCAATGCAGGACTAAAGGATACTCTACAGCTGGGCACATATTAAATGTGCTGCACTTTGCCTATAAAATCAGTAGAAAAAATACCCTGAGCTGCAGAGATTTATCAAGAAAATATATTAAAAATAGAAAAGAAAGTTTCTTCTGTCTGTAACAGAAGTTTGAGTATACCCTTTCTTATACATTTTTCTACAGGGTATAGCCACAGGAGCACAGCCACACAGGATGCGGATGCGCCGTAGGTGGTCAACGGTACGCGACCGCAGAGGGCGCCGTAAAAGCTTTTTGTGTCAACGCCATCAACGCTGAAATCAATTCAACCACCGACGTTGCAAGCACCCTTACCACCAAGCGTTACCCCCAAACCTTACACCTTCTCGTACCCCTAGACCTTGCCCCTGCCCCAACTCCAACGCTTCACAATGATAGCGTCTGCTGCTGATGGCTTCGGCTTGGTGTGGCATGAAAGGGGGGTAAGGTTGTTTCACCTACGCGCTTGCCACAGGAGCAGCAGCAGCAGCAGCACAGCAGGCGAGCTCGCAGGAGGATGCGAAGGATATGAAAATATACGAAGGATGCAAAGGATGCGCAGGATGCCATCAGTAAGTGTCAATAGCAAAACTGCGCAGGAATTATGAAATATTTTATTAAAACTGAAGTAAAATGACACGAGACGAAGACAATGGAGCCTGTTGTCCTGACAGCATGAACTGTGTGTGTGACTGGAGGGGGCTTAAAGGAGCTCAAAGGATACAGCATTTTGATTATTATGTAAGTGTTTATTAAATAAATCAAGACGCGAAGACTTTATACGAATTTAAGTTGCAACTTTCCCTTTAAATTACTAAGAGCAAAAAAACGAAATATATTTATTGATATATTAAACAAGAAAAACCTTCTCTTAAATTTAGAAAAACACAATTTTAGATAAATATTTTATATTATTTAAAGCTAGAAAAACATGTGTAAACATGTTCGTTTTTCAAAAGAATTCGTCAGAATTAAAAGAGATTATCGTGACATTTCACTGTCTCAGATCTCAATAATCCCCACAGCTTTATTTTATTTGTTTTGAAAATAACTAAAAGAATATAAAGAAAATTCTACTTTTTCTATGAATTTTAGAAGAAATATTTGGGAAAAATAATACAGAACAATTTTTTAGCAAAAAAAAAATTTTTTTGTGAAAGATTTTTATTTTTGTTGGTTAAAAAATAGAAAACTGAAAAATTTTAAGCTTCAAAATGATGCAATAAAATATATTAATTTCAGAGATATTTAAAAAAAAAATCAGTCCTTTTTCTTCCCTTTTCCAATTATTATTTCAGTTGAATAACAATAAATTTAGAAACAAATTTTCCGAACAAATGCAACAAATTTCTGGGGCCACAAAGCCCTTAAATGCTCGTAAACTTTGAATGTATTCACAAGTATTCAAAATGACAAAAGCTCAAAATGTCAACGCATTCAAATACACCCACCAAAACACACACACACACACACACACACACACATCGCACTGAAAATAAATACAAATACATTTGCAAATGCATTACAAATGGCATTTGACATTCGTTGGGGTTGAATGTGTGGAGAGGGACGGAGGGGGGGAAGGGTGGATAATAATTCATTGTGCAGCAATGCTGGCATGCCAATTTCAATTATTTAATCAATAATATTAATTTTCGTATCATATTTTGTCACTGGCAATAAATGCAAAATTTGTAAAGCAGTCCGCAAAACGCCAGACAGGACACGGGACACAGGACACACACACGCACACGCACAGGACATTTCACTCATGTAATACACACAAATACACTGGCAAATATATACGCAGGACATGTGGGAATGTTGCAGGATGTTCACACATTTGCATTGTCCTGCTGCCGCATCCCTGGGCGAATTGCACATTTCATTTGCATTTTGTGCATTGCCTGCAATTTCATTTGTCCGTCTGTCTGTCTGTTTGTCTGTCCCGCCCCCCGCGCCTTTCCATAGTGCGCATTCCTGGCCGCAGCGAAATTAGCCACTTAAATGCGACCCACTCTCCCTCCTCCCACCCAACCAGTTCTGCCTTCCTACCCAAATATCCTTCCCCATCCTTAGAGAGAGCTCGTTTCCATTAGCAACAATTACTCAGAGCGGATGACTGGCAATTTGCACTACACTCCGAAAAAATAATGATTCTAAATTCCAGAGTGCCAGGGATTTCCTTTTTGATATTAGAATTTAAGTATTTTTCATATTAAATTGAGTTCAAACCAATCACGAATCTTAACTCAACCTATTTGCCCTACAAAATATCTAAATTTAGTCTGTAATTCTAGATTTACGAATTCTTCTTCTCAGTCTTCCGATTAAGTTCCTTTCAAATCAATTCATAGGTCTCTTCTTAAATGAAGCATTTTCGTAATTACTTCAAGATTTTTCCCATATAAATAACCTTTTGAGTCCTTATTTCTCCTTATCTCTCAGACCCCTTTGACTCCATATATTTCAGAACAATCTAATTTTAAGTAAGAAGAGAAAAATGTACTTAAAATTCAACTTTAATCAAGAATTTTTCTAGAATGAAGTGTGTTTTTTTTTATAGTGTAGTCGGTTGTTGTTGGGTATTAAATTGTGCACACACACTTTCACTTTAATGCGAAACGCATCCTGCTGTTGTTATCCTTGTTGTATGCATTTCATTTGCCGCTGCCTCCTTTTTTAATCAAATTGTCAATCGCTGTCGCCTGTTTCAACGTCCGTCCTCCTCCTTTTTCGTTTTGGCCATCTCTTATTTATGGCCAATAAACTTCAAACGTTGCACTGGAATTTTTTCATTTGCCAAAGGACTCTTTTGCTGCTGTTGTCTTTCGAAACGAGGACACTTTGAATTTAATTTTGTGTAAATTACCAAGCAAAAAGGCAACAACCCCCCAGCGCCAGGAACTTTAAATAGTTGGAATAGAGCCCAGAGTGGAAGCGAGGGATTACTGGAATTTTTTATTTAAAAAAAAGATTCAGGAATTTATGCACATTTCCGTGATGATATTTAAATGCAGAAGTCAAGATTTCATTTGTATTTTCTGTTGTTTGAGGCAGGGGAACATTTTAAAAAAGTTACTGAACTCATTTTGAATTTTTTCCTTTATTTTGAATATATTTTTTGGTAGTAACATTCTATGGATTAAATTTTAAATCTCCCTATGGAAAATATATAATTTTCGCATAGATAAGACTCTAGAAACTCCGAAAATTGTATGAATAGAAGCATATGAAATACATATTTCCCTTGAGAAATAAACCCAGAAATTATGCATTAAAAATTCTTCAGCCTGACTCCATATGCCGAACAAATGAGCTAATGGGAACATTACGAAATATTACTTTAGACATTGGATAATTTTTAAAATCTTCACAGACATAAAACCAATTATTTAGGCTAATAACCATAGTAATATGGCCATTAGGCGCTTTGGTATGGAAGACATTGACCTTGCTACACTTTGCTAACCACAGGACGACTGGAAATCGGTAATGGGAAATATCTGCTGAAGGTCTTTAAAGTATCGCTTGCACTTTCCTTCGCCTGTCCTTGACACGGCCATTGCATAATATTATGCATTATTCAAGGATATGCGCCTGCAGTGTTTGTGCACTGATTTTAAGCCTGATCCCGAGGCCAAGCAAATGTCCTTTTCGAGCTGTAACTAATCCCATCGTTTTGGTTACATAAGTAGAGCAGAGTTTTGACCTCTCCGGAGGTCCTATATTTTGGCTATTCAAATGACAACAAATTCGCCCACTGCAATTCTCTGTGAACAATGCAACTTTCTCTTCCTGAAATCGCAGCCGGTGGCAGAACTAATCCCTACACCTTTTATATAGGAGTGCGTCCTGCTGCCTGACACTTTCGCTTGAGCTGCGTGCGCCGCAAAGGATTCAAAATTTCTACACTCCGAGAAAAAAAGGTAGAGTATCTTGTAGCTAAAATCGAGCGAAAAATTTAAATTTTTACTGAGCATAATTGCCCCATAAATTTTCAATAATAATTTTCGATCTATGATTCAGAGACGTAAAATTATATTAAAATCTCAGTCTGACTAGAAAATTGTGATATTTTTTTCTCAGTGTATCTTAATTTTTGTTTTGTTTTTCGCACATGCAAACAGGTTCCTATGTTTCCCCTATATATAGACGATTTCTATTTCCCGCAGCGCACTGACAAATTTCTTGAGCCGCCGTTTGGCAGCTTCGTCTCCGGGAGAAAAATAGAGAGAGAGAGGGAGAGAGAGAGAGAGGAGCAGGAAAAACAGGACAGGCAAAATGAAACGAAGATAGATTGTGTGTGAAAATCCTTTCAAATGATTTGTTTACCAACAAACAGCACAGCGCATCGCATCGCAGCGCGCAAAGGCCTTTCTCCTCTCTCCAAGACTCTTTTCAGTTCTCGGTTCAGTTCGCTTGATTGTGCCACATTTTGTGGCAGTGGCAGGCAGCAGCGCCTGCTGTTATCCAGCTCTGGCAGCTGTTGCATTTTCCACGCATTTATCAGGCCGTCGGTGTCGAGTCGGTGTCGGTGTCGGTGTCGGCGTCGGTTCGATGTCTGCCAATGCGCCATGTCCATGTCGTCCTCCTCATCAGCTGTGTGGACACATATTTCAATGTTCGTGACTCGATTTGTGTTTTTTTTTTTCTCGATTTTTCTGCCTTCTACTCTGCTTCATCTTCATTTTTATTTTCCTGGTTTTGCGACCGACTCACTCGCCAACAACACTTTTTATTTTCTGTGCGATTTAATTTTTATTATATGCGCTTTGGTCAATCGCACACGTTCGCCTTAGCCTTCTACTCTTACCAACCTGAACCTCAACCTCCAGCTGAACCACAGTCTAAGCTCCAACCTCATCCACAAGCATCCCTCACATTATTTGCTACGGTTTATCGACAAACACTTTACGCCAAAGCACCAATCACCAGGGGATTCCAAAGATGGGGCTCAAACAGAGAAATCGCCGGGCGAGAGTTTGGCTCTATAAGAGTTCCATTTTCTTTTAACTCTTTCCAAAAAGATTTCTAAGCTCTGCTAGCTTAAAATATGTATTTAAGAACATGTAATACTTTATTGATAACCTCTATTGCCTGCAGAAAAGATAATAATTAAGGACTAATCTTGCGTTTAATCTTGGCTTTTATGGCTGGTTTTGGCCTAAAGAACTTTGCAATCGCATTTTCAAATTTTCAACTAAATAACAAACTCTCTTGTAACTCCCCTTACCAACTATATTTGTCTATTTTTCTCTAGTATTATTAATCATTTCTCTATCAATTTCAACTCCTTTTGACTACACCACTGCCTGCAGCTGGCCTTTTTTTGGCCAGTTTTTGAGTGGACTTTAAACATGTTTGTGAGCAAGCAAAGCAACCAAATATAAACAAAAACTCGGCTGTTAGCTTTCCCGAGCTGCTTAAATTGTTCAAGAAAAAATATTTTTATACTTGGACTTGATGGGGCCATCATTTGGAGCTAAACTTGTCCATCCTTTACTGCGAAAAAGGTCCATCAATATACTCGTGTTAAGCGCGCTCACTACTAAAGTCAGTTCCAAGCTGAGCTTCAATCTGATCTGGAACCTGAACCGCAGTGTTGCAGCTCACCTGCACGTCAGAGCTTATTAAACGTTGTTTTTTTTTTCACTCGATAGGATCCCAGTTTAATCTTCACTTGTCACTTGTCCGGTGCAGTTTTGTAGGCACCTAAGTGGCCATAGCTCATAATGCTCCTCCGACTACAACTCCGACTCCGATGGCGGCGCAATCTTCAATTCATTTACATTTTTATTCACGCAGATTAACAGTATCGGCATGTCATCTGCTTTTGTGTGCTCTGCTCTGCTCTGGTCTGGTCTGCTCCGGCTTATGCTAAGAGCTCTTTCTGGCATTGAGTGGATGTGGTGTCCCCTATACCTTGACACGCCTCTTGGAAAAAGAGGCGGCGGAGGCACCTCCACCTCGCACGTCGCACCAAACTGTTGCAATGTCGCAAATTTTTATCGCACGTCTACAAGAAATTCAACGCGTGCACATTCCACATTCTGTGCTCACAGCATCTCTCAGCCCAATACAATGGAACAAATTAGCCAATTTCAAGGCAGAAATATATGAATATTGGCAGAAAATGTTGGATTTTGGAAAAGCTTAGAAATAGTTTAGAAGTTTAAGTAAAAAATTAGGTTTATGGTGCTTATTTGGGTAAAGTCTAAAACTCAATATTTTCGGAATTTTTGGAAAAAATTGATTTGCATTCTAATATAAAAAAAGGAGTAAAATAAATGATTTTCTACAAAGGATTGAGTAAATTTTTGTAAAGTTTTTTAGATCCGCCAATTAATATAGAACACTTCTAAAAACGATAATTTATATTTTTCTGAATATTTTTTATATTTTTTCCCATTGTTGCAAGTAGCGCAGCGTCGGACGACATTGCGAGGCATCGCCTCTTTGGCAGCTTGCAACTCGCGTACATCTGTCTGTCTATTTGCTGTTGGCTCTGGCTCTGGCTGTGGCTGTGGCTAGTTGCAAGGAGCCTGCTGCCTGCTGCATGCAGCAAGCAGCAAGCAACATAGTTGTGCAATTGACTTACGCTTGTTTGATTGGATTCGAACTCGCACCTTGGGCTTTCCAAGTAGTGAGTGCTGCTTGCCACAAAGAGATGCAGCGCGGCTGAGAGGCTGAGAGTCGTGGTGCCACGACCGATGCTCTTAGCTCTTGCGGTTTGCCTCTCGATTGAGGTTGAAGTTGTGGCATTTTCGCAGAAATAAAGATGTTAAACGTTTTGCTGATTCGTGTTTTATGAACTCAATTTCAATTTATAATCTCTGTTGCCACTCACTGGCTGACTGCCTCTTCTCTGCTCTTTCGTGGCGTTTTAGCCTTTTGTATGCTATCTAGCTAGGAATACACTTTCAGATACATGCAACTGCCTCACTCTCTTCTTGCCCCACCACCTGTCTGTCTGTCTGTCTGTCAGTCTTTGTGAGTATCTGTGGGTTACTTAGTTTTCGTTGTTGTTTTCTGTTGCATTGTCAAGTCTGCAATTTTAATGTTGACAGAAATCAGATAGAGGCGACTCCAGGAATGCTGCATGCGCATTTAAGGCATTTGAAATGCATCCAGAATCAACCCAGAACGATGCTCCATGAATATCTCCTCTCAACTACAGACTACAGGTGTGTAAATAGTATATTCGTGCTTACCTGTAAGCAGAAAGAAGAGTTTAAAATCTTGGAATTAGTTCAATTTGTTGGGCATTGCGTGGTTAACAAATTATCACTGGCTTCAGTAGCAGATCAATTAAATATATAAATAAGTCAAATATTTATTTAGAAATGAGAAGAGTTGATCAATTAAATAAAAACGTATGCAATTAAAATTAGTATCTAAATATATCTTAATTTAAAGTATTTCGAACACGGGAATTTATACATATTTAAGAATAAAGACCAAAGAAAAATACCTCATATAGCTGAGATGATTTAAAGGAAGAAATGGTTATAATCCTTAGAAAGTCACTGAAATTTATTTCACCCTTTTCAAGCCTTTAAATAAAAGCTACAAAACCAAAAAAAAAAATTATTGCGGAAATCCGGTTGACGGGTTTGAACCCAGTGTGAACACCGGTTTTGGTTGAAGGATATCCGTTTTGTGCTCCATAGTCTCAGAGCTAAGGGATAACTTTTCCATCTTTTTAAAAGAAACTTTCAAATATATATAGAATTATATATAAAGCTGTGCATGATCAACAAGATATTCCATATGAAAATCGGTTCAGTTTTATTAAGGAAATTTCAAGTCCAGAAAAATCACATATTTTGGAAAGGAACATATAGTTTTTTCAGATATACAGCTCAATTTTGTTCGACTGCAAATCGGTTTACAAAATTGCTTTACATTTCTTTCAGTGTAAGTAATATAAGCATGAAGGATATTAAAATAGTTGGAGGGGAGCATAAGTAAGCTAAGATTCATTCGGAATTTCAATCCCCAATTAAAAATATATATTTAATTTTGAACCAATTAAAATATTAAAAAAATTTAAACTAATTTCACATGTTGCTTCCTCCTCTTTGACCCCAAGAAGTGCCCTGCATTAAATCATATTTAAATTTATTTTTTCCCAAAAATTTACCCAAATATTTTAAATTCTAATTCGAATAACTTTCATTCTCTCTCTCTCTCTCTCTCTCTCTCGGTCGGTCGCCCTCCATATCCAATTTTTAAGGCTGCAAACTAAAATCATATTTCACAGACAAAATCATTCCAATTAAATGCAACATGTATTTTCTGGCGTCGAACGCCTCCTTGGGGATTTATGTAAGTGTATATGCGAGTGTGTGTGTGTGTGTGAATGTATCTTTTAGTATGTGTAAATGTATCTCAGAGATTTCGAGTCTGATTCTGAGAGTTCTGAGAGTTTGTCGTGTGTTTAAGACGCAGTTGGAAGATCTAATTTCCCCCACAGACAGCTTGTAATATCCTGTCTGGGCAACCATTTATACATATGCAGAATAAGTTGTATGGCTGCACTGAAAAAAATACCTTATGCTTGCTAAATCTTTCTTAGAACTATAATTCATGGGGCTAAATCTCATCACGGGCAACTTTATTTGGTTCTGAAAATCAACCCATTCTCAGCTGTTTAAATTTGTTTTTGCAGTAAAGATAAAACCCTTTTTTTGCAGTGTATTTGTCTGTGTGGGTTGACACTTTGAAACAATTTACTTATGCGTTGTTTGCTGACGTCATCGGCTGGGAAAAAGTGTTGCCTTTGCAAAATGAAAACCAAACTGAAAATCGTCTCATTTCTCTCAACTCTCACATACATATATACATATACATATATATATATATAGTCATGGCCGATGGGCGCATGAGTTAATGGGCGTGGCCATTTGAGAGCTCTGATTACTGCTGCATACTTCGGGGGTTGCTCTGCCGCTGCTGCTGCCGCTGTCGCTGCCTCTGCTGCTGCTGCTGCTAATATTGACGCTCTGCTGATGCCGATGACGTTGACAGTTACATTGATTTATGGCGCCTGTTTCTGGTTCTGTTTCTGGTTCGGATTCGGATTTGGGTTCGGATACTGGTTCCAGTTCCTGCGGCTACTCCTTTTTATACTCTGTACTCATTACAACGGGGTTAAATAGAAAATATTTGCTTTGAGCTCAGATATGTGACAGGCATCAGCATCCTAGTGCCAAAATTATATATATTCTTGTTCAGGTCGAATCGAACTAACTTAACTTTTAATATATGACAGTTATTGTGATCAATAAGTCAATAAGTAATGGTGCTTAATTTTTCAGGATAATTCTCTGAATCTTTTCATTTTTTTGTAGAGTATTTACTCGTCGAGCTATACTCGTCTTAAGCTCCATTTTTTTTCTGCTCTGCCTGAAATCTTATCCATCAAGCGACATGATGATGTAGTCGAGCCCATCCCCCTTTTGTGGGCAGCGCCTTTTTTTCCGGCTGCGTTAACTGCTACGCAATTAATGAATATTATTCACAAAGTCCTTTTCCTATCCTTTTGCCTGATTGCAGTCCTTTGTGTACAATTAGTTAATTGAGCTCTGGACGAGCGAGCGAGTGGCTTATCCCTTTTACGGCTACGTGGCAAAACTGCGACTGCGACTGGCCTTATCACAAACAGTTACTTCGGGAAACGTTAAAAGCTGCCAGTCACATGCTACGCTGATGAACACATCTTTCTACCTCTCCTTTTCTCTCTCACTCTCCCTCTTTGTTTCTCTCTATCAACTTTTCCCTTTCTCTGAGCCGAACACGCAAGCTACAAGAAACAATCAACTGACCGTTCCCGTTCCCATTCCCATTCTCTGTTCCCAAGTTAAGTGCACATGGTGGACAGAGTAACAGGATAAGGATAAGGGAAACAGGCACGAGGAACGGTAACGGGAACGGGAACGGCGAGCGGGAAATCGGGTGCCGGGAATGGGGCAGGGTCATGTCGAATGCGGTAAATGCAGCACATCCGATGCTGCTCCTGCTCTGCTCTGCCCTGATGTTTTAAGGCGTAAAATAACAGCATAGGAGAGGAGGAATATCTGGGGTCAGCTGGAGTATAGAAAAAGAGAGGAGAAAGGCAGCAAAAAAGTGTGTAATGAATTATTACCCTCTGATAAAAGTGCATGTCGACTTTTTTCTCTCCTCTCTTCTTTTTTTCTTCTACCTCTGCGTTGTTGTTGTTTCTGTTGCTGTCCGTCGATTTTCGTTGAAATGTGAAAATATTTTCCGAAGTTTAGCTTTAAATATTTTAAGGATTTGGATTAACAGCTCAAATAAAAACTGATTTGTGGAATGATTTGTTTATTTTGAACATGGCTTTCAGCTCTTCTAACCCCAAAAAACTAAGTTCTTTCAAGTTTTTTATTTCAAGAAGAAATCAACGAATATCTCCTAAAAAAAAACAACCAATATTAATTGCTAGACAAAAATTAAAATGGCATTTAAAATACTTGAGGCCAAATATTAGCAAACAGGTTGAGAATTTATTTCAGTGTAGCTAAAGGCAGCTTACAAGTGCATTAAATGGAATGCCATAAGTCTTTTTTCTAACCGATTTTCAGCTGAAATCAGAGGAATGAATATGGCCGATGGCTAAACACGCGCCGGTAATTGCAGCAATTGGCGCTCATTTCGATGTCATAAATAAATATCTAAGTTGAGTTGAAAAATGAGCGAATAAAAAAAAAGGACTCCAGAGTCATTTTTCGACTCGTAGCACCCATTGTAAATCACCTTCACACTCGACGCCGACTGCGAAGCCGACAATTTCTAAACACGGCGGCAGCGGCGGAGGCGGCAATAATCGATGGCCGCTTTTGGCCGCAAGGTCGCATCGTCGTTTTGCGCTAGAAAATGCTGTTAATAAATTACGTGTAAAACAACGTGTGAACTAACATAAATAATTTCCTTAATCCACCCATCCGAAAGGGGGGGGCCTGAGCCTAGGCTCATACGTGCCCAGCAATCGATTAAGCGTAGATAAAAATCAATTTGCGGCAATAATAAATTGCTCAACTACCTGGGCTCCAAATGATGCCCCCAAACATGCGCATATGCCACAGCTAGCAGCTTGCAACGTGCTGCAACAACAGCTGCTGCTGACGCTGCTGCAGCCAGTAGTGGCCAGGGCCAATTTAGCTTCAGTCTGAACAGTTTTCTCGAACAAATTGGCCGCAAGGTGAAAACAAAATGGCAGGAAGACAGCGCAGGTGAGGCGCAGCTGAACCAGGGAGCAGAGGCATAGGGGCTGAGGCAAAGGGAAGACACACCAAAAATTTACAAACATTGTAATCATGGGTTAAATATCGACTGCTCCCAGTCTCATGAAAGTGTTGGCAAATCCGCATTTTCTACTGCCAAATTTGGCTATTCTTTTGCAAGCCGGATTGAAGAGAAAGCAGCCAAATTCGAAATAGATTTATCCTAAAACTTACTTATGCGGCAGGTTTTTAATAAATTAAAATAAAGCAATTATTATTTTAAAAAATATTTAAAAAGTTTTAAAAGCTAAGCAAACTTTAGCTTTAGCCTTTTTCTTGCTACTTAAAAGTTGGCAGCACTCTTGAGCACTTTTCGCTGTCTCAAACCAGGTGGAAGGCGCGTCTGCATCTGTTGCAAGAGAGCTGAATATCTGCCGTTGAAAATCTGCTGAGCCGCAGAGTTCATGGATTAATCACCGCGGGCAGGGCAAAACCTTGCAGACTCCAACTCAGACAGAGACCCCAGACTCGAGACTCGAGACTCTGCGGCTCATCCACTTGCAGTCAGTCGGAGAATCACGATTCACAACTTAATCCACAGCCGGTTTAAAAGCATCGTTTGTCGATTTTCTGTGCCGTTGCTGCAGCATTTCTGCATTTAGGCTTAGCAGTCCCAGTCGCACTTACACACGCCCCCTCATAATAAAAAAAATAAGAAAGAAATAAAAAAAATTATGAGAAAAACAAAAGGCAATTGCCAGTCGCAAGACGCAGCTGATTCATCGCACAATGAAATAAATGAATTCATTTGCCAAATGCATTCGAAGGCAAAGGCTGCCTGCCAGAGGCCCAAAACTTCAACCAAAAAGCAACTCCAAAACGAAGATGAAAACGTAGTCATAGCCTTCTAATTGAACTGTTTTCCTAGGCCTGGCAGCTCTTTAAACGCTTGTCATTAGCAATAAATGTTGGAAAATATTATCTAAAGCCGATCTGAGCATTGAATAATTGTAAGCAGTACTCAGATGTATTGAGGGGCTTTAGAGTTGAGAGTGCCATTCATATGACTTTTGAGCCTTTGGCTAACAGATTCGAACCCATTCTCATCAGCCTGAAAGTCGAGTATATACGAATGGAGCTTTGAAAAAATTGGCTTAGATTTGAGTATATATTTGATAGCTCTTTTAGTTTAAGATTCGGCTTAAGAGCTAAGATTTGTTGGATATTAAAATTTAGTATTATTTTTAGCGATTTTAAATTCCATTATTTTTCTTGTTGATTTTTTTAAAACCGGTCCAATATTATTTAAGAGTAAGATAGAGAGAAAGTTTTGAAATTGTGTTTAATTGATAACAATAAATGAAGAACTTTATTCAAAATAAGAGGAATATTTTGAAATATATTCTTAGCATTGAAATTAAATTTCTATTTTCTAAAATAAGGTATATAAAAGTCTATTTATTTATCATACAAAAAAAACCTTATTTATTTTGTAAAAAAATGTCTGAAAAAACTTCTTTAAAAAGCGAATATTTCTAGTACAAAAATATGAGGAATATTTTGAAATATTTTCTTAGCATAGAAATCTAATTTCTTTTTTCTGAAATAAGGTTTATAAAACAGACTTGATTTATCTAAAAAAAAACCTTAAATTATTTCAGATATTTGTGAAAAAATGTCTGAAAAAACTTCTTTAAAAAACGAATATTTCTAGTTCAAAAATATGAGGAATATTTTGAAATATATTCTTAGAAATCTAATTTCTATTTTCTGAAATAAGGTTTATAAAACAGAACTGATTTATCTAAAAAAAAACCTTAAATTATTTCAGATATTTGTAAAAAAATATCTGAAAAAACGTCTTTAAAAAGCGAATATTTCTAGTTCAAAAATGAATTTCTAGATACTCGTCTGACAGCTATTTTTTCGCACATAAATCAAGAGAATGTTTCGTTCAAAATTGAATTAAATGGCGCTCATCAAATGCATTTTTTAAGGCAGATTCATTCCTATATAATCCAGGTACAAATCGATGCTAAAAACACCCGAACAGCAGCAATGAGCGAGCGAATCGAACAACAATGCAGCAAAACCGCAAAAAGCAGCCGCAAATTTTGCAGTTCGCAGTTCGCAGTTCGCGTCCCGACGCGCGTATTTTATATATTAATTTGCGAACAATCGAGAATCGACATGTGACACGCGTTTTTTTAAATTTATGCCCTACGAATTGCATTTACAATTCCTTTTTTTTCTTTTTTTTGTCCATTTTCCTTTCCCCTCTCGCGATGAATGTAAAATGAGGGAAGATGCAGGCGGTGCAGGCAGCATCCTTTTTGCAGGCAGTGTGCAATGAAGGGTAACAGGGTGCAGGGGCTACAAAGGGCGGAGGGGCATAGAGTTTGTATGTGTGCAACATATCAAAAACAATTCCTGCTCATCAGCATCATCGTCATCAGCAGGAAGCTACCCCCTCTCCTCTCCTCTGCTCTCACTCACTGCCCAAAGGGGCCCACACACACGCCATAAATCAATGTTCGATTTTTCAGAAGGGAAATTCGCAAGGCAATGCAAAAAAAAAAAAAAAAAAAAGGAAAAATGAAAAACAGAAAAATAAAAGCTGAGAGTACGCAGAGACAAGGACACAGGACATTATGTTCGCGCCATGTTTAAAAATTTTTGCGCTGTGAGTTGCTTCCTTTTTTTTTTTTTTTGATACCCTAACAGCGGGTATAAGCACTTTGACGAGGAGTGTGTAAAGTATATATATATATTGCTCAGATCAATGAGAGGAGCCGATATAGCTATCTTGATATCTATATCTATCTATAGCTTTCCATCTGGTCTAAAATTTATTGTATAAAAATCTTTTTCTTACTCCAGATATCTTGAAAAAACTAAAAAGTTAGGTGTAAAAGTATGATTTCCAAATGAATTCCAAAAATGAATGGGATCGATCGACAATATCATAAAGCTGCCATAAAAACAATCGCTCAAAATAAATAAATTTAACAACGAATTACAAATGCTTATTCCAGTTTGGAAGGGTATTGAATCTTCGGTCAACCTTTCCTTACTACTAAATTTTTTTCATTTCATTTCATTTTATTTTTATAGTACATTTTGTGCGCTGCTTTTCATCTCATGCGTTACACATTTTATTGTTGCTGTTGCGGCATTGAAATGCATTAAATTTTTGTAAAAATGCGGGGCGCCAGGAGGAAACAGGAGAAAAAAAAGGAGACGAGGAGAGGAGGAGAGGAGAATACAGAAATGGAATATTACGAATCGCAGGGCAGGTAAAAATGAAATGCGACAAATGTAACAGATTCCAGATGCCGATGCCGATGCCGATGCCGATGCCGATGCCGATGCCATTCGCGCAGTCTGAAAAACTCAGTTCGAATCCTCCCGAAACAATTGCTATTCATTGCGACTAACCGCATAGATTGTGATCGTGCCTCAAGATTGGAAGTAGAAGGGCGGGAAGCACGACTAAAAGTTACCCTGTAAGTGTGTCAATGTACGTGGGTAACCAAGACTTAAAAGTTTAATTACTTTTAATATCAAAATTAATTAAAGATCTTTTAATTTCGAGTTAAATCAGTCAAAAAATATTATTAAAAAGTTTCATATGAATGTGGAAAATTGCTTATGATATCTGAAATATTATTCAGATCTTTTACGAATTTAAAAAGTTAATTTAGGATATTTAAGAAACTCCCAAGTTAAGCTTAAACTTAAATATTTTTATTATTATAAAGTAATACCAATAGTAAGACAAATAAAGTAATAAAAAAATGGAAAAATTATGTATTTTTATTTTAGTTTTTCAGTTCTTTTTGTTGCTAAACATTTGAGCAAAACATTTCGACAGTTTGTCATTGGTTTGCAGAGTTTGGCTAGTCAAAAAAAAAAAAAAAGAAAAAAAGTTGTAAAGTAGTTCAAAAATATTGTGAGCAGCTGCTGCAGGAGCAAAACAAAAACAAAGTTGAAAGTTTGGCAACTTTAATGAAGTCGAAACAAGGCGAAACGTGGACAATGCCTCAACAAAAGCTCTTCCCAAATAAAGTTTGTCATCCTTCAAAGAAGAAAAAAAAGGGAGAACTAATCGGAAATAATACGCAGAAAATTCGATCAATATGATGAATGTTTTGGGGTATTACCTGAATTTTGAATAGTCGCGTGAACAGAGCTGAAACCTTTTTAAACACACACACACACTCAGTGAGGAAGGGGAAGATTGAAGAAAATGTGATTACTTTTGAGGCAGACTGTGCTGTGCTTTGTTATGTTTGGAACTTTTTTCGCTTGGTTCTGAGGCGGAGTTTTCTTTTTTCCAAAATAATTGTGCACAACAATTTCATTGGCGTTTTGGGGCACATTCTCGCAGCGGCTGTGGCAGATGCGGTGGCAGTTGCAGCATTGATGCTGCAACACAAAATTACACTGTGAGAAAACACTAAACGATTATTTTTGCCGCCGGCAAATCGCAGCTAAATAGCCAAATTTCCATTATATACGCTGGAAAATTGTAAAATTTATTTTTCGCTTATTTTATTACGCCACGGAAAATTGCGACTTTGCCCCGCACGCAGCGCCGCCAATTTGCCAACTAGAAGCTGCCACATGCGTCGGCAGCCAGAGCCAAATTTATATATATATATACATTTATTTAGAGGCAGCCAGAAAAACGCTTTACGAGCCGAGAAAAACGAAAAACGAAAAGCGAAAAACGCTCAACCGAAATACTTAAACAAAATAACAAAAGGAAAAGCGTGAAAATGGAAGAGTAGCAGCCAGCCAGCCAGCCAGCCAGCCAGCCAGCAGGCATAAATTATACGAGTATTGGCGGCCAGCTTAAGAGTAATTTTTGTTGGGAGAGAACATAATAATGCAACTTTAAGTGGCAATAAGCATTTTAGCCTGTCCCCAAAGGCAACGACTTCATTTTTAGATGCTAAACTGTTCTGTTACTGTTACTGTTACTTGCTGATGATGCCTCTTTCGATAGGCGCCCCTATAAAAGTCTCTGGGTTTTTCTCTTAACTCCTCCACATGCGCAGTTGCCACTTGCCACTTGCCACAGGCGACTCTCTGTTGGCGGCAAGCACACAAGCCACAGGCTGTTGCAAGCAGCCAAGAACAATAACAACAATAAACACTGAATGAATGGCACAGTGTGACCAGCCAATGAACTGTGCGTATTTATTACAGTGTATAAAATTAAGATAGAAATTCTAAATTTCCTAAAGTTCCCGAATTTCTCAATTTTTTCAAGAATTACTATCGAATTCACAGTCTTCTCTAGAAAATATTATTTAAATACTAGTCTACATCTATTACAATACTTTCAAGTATTTAATTTAGAATTGAATTCTAACCTTGGTACAATTAATTAATTAATTAATTAATAGGAAATTACGAAATTATTCCCTTGAGTGAATAAATCAATTAAAGAATTGAACATTGCTTCAGGAAAAAAAGTAAATAAATATTTTGAGCAGAACTTTCCACTCTCTTAACCACTGTGCCATCTGCCCAGCTTTGTCAACGCCAGCGCGTTCTCTTGTTGTGCGTGCGTGTGTGTGTGTGTGTGTGTGTGATTGCTTGTGGCAGTAAGGCAGCTAATAAAATTAAAATGCCATATTTCAGGCGTTGATAACAACAATAAGTGCAGCAAAGTCGCCTCGCGTCTTCTGTCGGCTAGGAAATTATTTTTTGGCACGAACTCATTGCGGCCTTGTGCCAAAGACGAGCGACTCAAGAGAAGGAAAAGCCAAGCAAAAGTCGAGGAAAAGCGAGGGAAATTCAAGGGGGAGTCAAGAGCCAAGTCTATTGATATGAAAATTACCTGTAAAAAGTAAAAAGTTTTCTTTGAGCCTGCAAAAGGACTTCTGCTTTATTGATTTTAATGTCGTCGTCGCTGCCTTTGGGCAATTTTCTTTCAATTCAAATTATGAAAATATTGAATATAATTTGGGGGGGCTGGGGTAAATTACCTTTAGGGGGCGTAGCTGATTTAGGTGCCTACAATTGGCTGATAAGCATCGCCAGACAGACAGACGGGCAAAATGATTTATGACTGGCTGATTTTATTGATTTCTTATCAGACGCAACGCTTCGTTTCGTGCTAATCTATAAATGTGCATATTTATTTTTTGGGGGCAGCCAAATGCTCGAGGCGCCTCAATCTCAGCGCCGTTGTTCTAGTTATTGTTGCTGCTGCCGCTGCTGCGCTCCTGCTGCTGCTGTGGCAGCCTGAAGAGCTTCGTAATTAAATTAAAATTCCTGTTACATGACATGACTGCCACACACACACACACACACACACAGTTACAGCAAAGGAGTCAACAACTTGGCAGCATCCATGTTCGAAGACCCAGTAGAAAATTGACTGCTTCTAATAATACTTTGTTTTCTAAGTTGGGAATTCTTTTTCTTCTTGGCAAGCAAATAATCAGATGAAAAAAATTAAAATCTTTAAAGTGTTCTGGAAAATATATTATATTATATTTTATATTTATTTTATACATTATATATTAAATGTTTATGTAGGTTTTCTTGTTGGGTATTTCAGGAAATTCTAATTGTTTTATTTTTCATGCAAATAACACTTACTTTATAATATAAAATTCTGTATTTTTTAGGAAAACAGAACTTTTCAAGCCCATTTTATTCTAATCTAGAAAATTTTTACTAAAAATTGTTTTCCAATTTTTTTAACAACAGTTTTTCCACAATTTCTGAAGCAGAATTCAAGAATAAACAGTATTCTTTAAAGTAAATATTCTTGGTAATCAAAAGTCCTACTGGGTCGTTAGAAAATCTACTGCTGTGTGTGAGTGTGGCACTGTGGAGCTCGTTTTGTGCAAACTAAGACACGTTGTCAGCATTCATGTCACCGGTGCTGGTTGCAAGTGGGAGAGGAGAAAGAGAGGAGGAGGGGATATGCCTGCCACAGAGAAAGAGAGCCTTTTTGAAGTGGCTTTTCCATGCTGCTAGATTTTTCATTAAAATTTACAAATTTTAATAGTTTTCCCCCAGCTCCAGGGCCAGCTTTATTTTATACAAAAGCACAAAATTTCTGCTTGGCAAGTGAAAAACTTCAGCTTTTTGGATATGTGTCAAATGCAGACGGAAGACGGAAGACGGAAGGCAAAAAGGCAACTCAGGATGCAATTTCTGTCTTAAATACAACATATTAAATTCAATTAAATTCGTATAACTAAAATTGTTTAGTATTGAAAAATATATAAATAAAAAAATGACTTCAAAGTGATAACATTCATTTCAAACATTTTCAAAAATTATTGAATTGATTGTGTTTAATTGCGGTTGCCCGTGGCTCAGATACGGAAATCTCTTTTAAAATATGTGGGTATTTATATATTACTAGATTTCTGTTTAGAATGCTAATCTAGCAACCCTTATACCATTTATTTCAGTATTATTTTATTTAGATTTTCAATCCTTGCTCGAAGAATAAGTCTGCACCCAAAAGCCCAAGACTTATATAACTCTATTTGCTGATTGACTGACTCATTCATCAACGTTCAGCACAAACAATACGAAGTCGAAATATGGGCACAGCATTCATGTTAATGAAAGTTTCCACTAAGCAAGGATTTTGGCAAACTCCACAACAAAATGAATGCTATAAATCTATTGGAAAAAAGTCAAGATCGTTCGGCTTATATATTCATTTATACAATTCTGGTTACAAATTGTATCTATTAACTAAAAATCATTGAAAAATATCAAATTTCTTATAATCTCTTTTTGCATTGATAACATTCATTTCTTCGTCGCATTTGATCACGTTTTTTACTCCCAAAATGTGCTTCAATTCATTTGAATTCATTTCGTTTTCATTCCATTTCATTTGCACAATATTCAGCAGGTACTTGGAAAGTAAATAAACAACCCGTCGAATCCAGAGCAACGTTTAAAGATACATTTATTATTGGGGGGGAAAATGCGCAAACACTTCATGATGATTACCAAAGGGGGCGGGCCAGTACGTAGTGTTTTTATTCTTCTTCCTTTTTTTTTTTTTTTTTTTGGATTTTTGTTGGGTTTTTTTTGGGGATACAGAAATCTTTTAACGTCAGTTCTGCCTGTCTTGTTGCCTGGCATTTTCTTGCGTTGTTACCTTCAGCCGTGGCAACGCTTGGCTGCCCCTCAACTTGCCCCCTCGCAACTTGCCCCATGCCACAGTAGCCGCTGCTGCCTTTGCTGCTATTTCCTTTAGACGCGCGCTGCGAAAACACACGAAACCGAAACTTTTGCGAAAAACGTTAAACGCAATGCAGGACGGACGTCCTCTTCTCAGTTTCATTTCTCAGTTCTCAGTTCCCCATATCCCTGTTACCAGCATCAAGGCTTGTCCCTCAGTTCTCGCAGTTTTCTGTCTCTCTCTCTCTCTCTCACTCTGTCGCCCGCCCCTTTCTGTCTGTTTGTCTGTCTGCCTGTTTGGTTCATCCTTCCGTTTGCCTGTCTCAGTAACAGTCTCAGTCTGAGTCTCAGTTTAGTATATAATAAGTAAGAGTGCTCTGCTAGAGAGTGCTCGAACAGGAGATACCCAGCACTGAGGTAAAAAAAAGCGAGTAAAGTGATCCCTAGTATATGTCCCTCTATAATCTTTTTTTTCAGATTAATAAGACGATTATTCAAAATTATATGACCTATATAAATATTATATTTTTTCAGGCTAGATATTCATCTCAAGAATCACCTTAGGCTTGGAGATATTTTTTTTACATATGATTCTAATAAGTTTTTCCTGCCTTTACCCCTAAAGTCTCTGACTAAATTATTTAATGTGGTTTCGTTCCAAAAGCCTGAATAAGCTAAGCTTTATATCCTTAAATATACCCCTATTTAAGGCATTTTTTAATGGGTATCGAGTATAACAAGTCAGCGTCAGCTGCTCCTGCTCCCGTTCCTGTTTTCTGCTCCCGTTTCTGTTCCCGTTCCCGTTCCCGTTTCTGCTCCTGCTGCTGCTCTATTTCTGTGTCTGTCCGCCTGTACGGCACTTTGTCGGCTGCCTCGAATACTTCCATGTTCATTTTACAAGTAAAACGGAAATGACAGTTCCGTAGCGAGCGCCGAACATCTTTGCAGTTGGCAGCGAGTAACCGAAAGAGAGAGAGATCCCCTTCAGAATCCCCCTCTAGAAAGTGAAAGAAACCTTTTCCCGGCATAATAGTCTGTCAAAGTGGCTGCCGCCGGCGTTGTCAGTCAGTTTCAGCTGGAGCTAGAGCTTCCCTCTGCTCCTCTCCCTCACCCTCTCTCTCTCTCTGAGGAGAGCTACTTAGCACTTAGCTCCACTTTAAGTCACTTCAAAAAAAATTCGAAAAAAAATACAACTTTTTAGAGTTTTCAACTAATTTTCTAATTATGAGCTGAAATCATGTCACGCTTCTCTTTTCCACTGACTGATTTATGGGCTTTGGAGAAATGTCAAAGAATCCCAACCAATACAAAACCCACGCTTCAGCTTTTTGAACTTATCCAAATCACTTGGCTACGTCACAAGTTTCCTTTTGCTTTGCATTTTGTTGATTTATTCATTTATTGTTGGCTCTGTTTTCCTATATATTTTCTATATATATTCAAGGCGCCAATAATCGCCAGCCGAGCGACTGATTAGCTTAATTTTACGGATGGCGGCCCTGCCCCGATGCCAATATCCAAACTTTATTTTTTTTTCCTCTTGTTCTTTTTTTTCTGGACTTTTGCGCCTATTTTCTACGTAGAACAAAACGAAAATTCTATAAAAAAATATTATATTGGATAAAGTAATTATTAATTGCTCTTTAATCAATAAAATATATAAAAAAAATATACGCTGGAAATATCAGTAAAGGCATTTAATTTCCACATAATCAAAATAAAAGATGTAAAATAAAATGAAAATAAATGAACTGGAATATAAATTAGTCAAAATAATTGAATTTGAAATTTTCGGAAAAATCCCAAGCTGTTTTCTTGAGTTGAAAAATAGCCTAAAGATATTATTTAAGCGAAAGAAATTCCCTAAGTTTTCGCGTGAGTTGCCAACATATTTCGTGCTCTGAAGCAGCCATCTCTATAAGGAGAGTAACACCCACATATGCTGATCCACTTATCATAGCGTACTTGCTATATGTTTGTTTGTGTGAGGATTCCCATAGGGACGGACGAGGGGCAATGACGTGGGGCAGGGAATGGCCATGGGGCACACTTCCAAGTAATTTGCAAAACTCCGACATCCGACACTTTGCTGTAGTTTGGCGACTTTGATTTATTGTCGAGGCCCTCACTGGGGACACAATCAAACACAAATGCAGGCATAACGAATAACGAATAACGAATAAGGAGAATAAGGAGCCAACGTCAAGAAGGGCTTCAATGTCCTGCAAGTGACGTAGGCGCGGCAGACAAAGAGCGAGAGAGAGAGAGAGGGAGAAAAACCGACATACAGAAATATCCTGCGAAGGTCAGCGTTGTTAACGCGATTATGGCAGCTGTTAAGGAACGGCAGGGGTATGTGGGTACACTTAAAAAAAAGAAGTATCATTCCAGTTAGTTCCAGAATTTATGTCAGTTTTCAATCTATAATATTATGAAAAGATCCAGTTCCTTTTCATAGAAAGTTAAGTTTAAGTTTTTTCTAGAATTCATGCGGGCCTTAGAACTGATACTCTCTAGAAGTCTTTCCCCTTAATTATTCTTTGAAATTACAGAAAAATCATATTCTTTATCCTTATCCACAAATTGTTAATATTATAAAAAAAAAACATATTCATTATTTTTAATTTATTGTTAATACTAGGGGAAAAAGCCCAATTCTTTATCCTTAATTGATCATTAATATTATGGAACTAATTTATCTTCTTTTCAGCTAGATTTGAGTTCAAAACTTTTAGATTAATTTTTCTCTAAGTGTACAAATGCTCCATAAAAACAATGGGCCAGCTCCGGGTCTTTAGCTGTGACATGCAAACCCGGAGGTGACAGGCCCCGCAGAACAGCACAGAGCAGTAGACAAGAGAGAAGAGAAGAGAAGAGAAGAGAGAGAGAGAGAGAGTATAAAGATGAAACAAAAGTCCATGTTATTTCTACGAAAGAGTCAAAAAGTCAACCTCAACTTTTTGGCTTCAGCTTTAGCTTTAGCTTCTCTCACATGCCCCGAAAAGTCGCACAAAAATAATCCCAAAAACTTCGCCAGCTCAAAAAACATGAAAACGTTCAAACAGAATAACAGAAGCTGGCTGAGGGGACAGGGGAAGGATTACGGGGAGCAGTATACTGAGACGTTGATCACAGAGAGAATAAAACAAAAACAACAAAAAAGAAGGAAAATGTCAAAGTTCTTTTGCGGTCTCCGAGGTTCTTTAAATGTTCTCGGTAACAAATAATTTTTTCTTTTTTTTTTTCTTTTATTTTTTTTTCTTGGAACCTTCGCACAGGGAATTTAGCACACGATTTCTTCTTCTTCTCTTTTTGCGTTGAAGTTTTGTTGTTCTCTTTTTGTTTTTATGTTTATTATCAAAGCATTTTGTTTTGATGTTTATGCCACAGCCTTGTGGAAAGGGCAGCTGAAGGGCAAAGGGAAGAGTATTGCGGCCTTTCGGTAGGCACAGGAAATGTCAATGAAAGTTTTGCGTGTGAATAAAAATTACAGATAGAAATATATAAGCCAGGCTTTAAAGCTTGAACTATACAAATTTTATATAAAAAGTTTAGTATTATAAAATAATCACAGGTTGAGCTATGCTGAGTTCAAAACGTCATTCACTTTAGGCCCTTCTAAAGGATATTAAGATTCTTACCAAAATATCAACTATCAACAGCAAGGAAGCATTAAAGGAAGGGGGCATCTCCGATCTCCATGAACTTAAAATAATATGGAAGTTAAAATATGAAAATCAGACGATGGGACAAGTCAATATAACCTAGCTCGTCTATACACCTGTCTGTCTCTCTATCCGCCCGACTGTATTGGCTCAGTTCTTTAAGCCACAGGAATAAAATTTTGGACGAATAACATATAGATATATATATATATATATACAATATCATATAGCCGCCTTAGGAAAGATCAGTCCAAAATAAAAATTATATAGAAAACTCTTTTTTTTCTGAAGCAATCTGTAGTAAGAAGCATTGGCCTTAAACCCCCAATTTTGCAAATAATTTTGCTGTACTTGGGACTGTTTTATTTTGTTTTCTTTTATTTATGTATATATATATATAAATATATATATATTTTTTATTTATATATATGTACATATATATATATTTTTTTTTAGCCGTCTTTTATTTGTGGCACGGTTGCGTGAACATGAAAAGGAAGTGCACGTCAAAGCTTAGACACAAACCACGAAGCGTAAAGGTGCAAGTGAGGCTAAAGTAACAACATTCATAGCAATTGCCACCAACAAAGAGTACAGCAACAGCAACAACAATAACAATAGCAGTGGATCTGTAAATGTATCTGTATCTGTATTTGTATCTGTATCTGTATCTGCATGCAGCAATGCGTGCCAGCGAGAATTTGTTGAACAATTTCGCTAAACTCGAGGCGAAAACTCGAATAAATTGGCTTGAAAAAAAAGGGAAAATAAGAAAAAATTGTAAAACAATTAAGTGAGCTCGACTAGCAGATACCCTATTCATACACTTTCCGAACAGCGACTAGCTGACACTCTATAAAAGTTCTGCTTTTTTCAGCTGCACAACAAAATAGAAAGTATTTTACAGAGAGTTATCTAATACTGAAAATATACACTGATTGTAATAGATACATATATAGTATGCTGCATCCCAAATTTGAGAAGTCTAGCTCCTAAAATCGCTGAGTTCCACTGGGTTAAAAAGCGTAATATACCCCATTTGAAGCCAGTTTTTTAGCGGGTATTAAGAAAAAATAATAGCAGCGGCGGCAAACGCACAAATTACAACAATTAAATGGCGAACAAAGTAAGCCAAGCCGCAATTATCACATCACAAGCAAACGGACTCCGGAGTCGGCCTCCGAGTCGGAGTCGGAGTCGGAGTCGCGAGACGCAGTTGGAGGCGGCTTTGGCTTTAATTTATGAACTGCGGCAAGTGGAATTGTGAGAGAGCTTGGGCGGCTTAAATGGAGGGAATTTTCCGCAGGGGGAACGACTTTTCGGGGTATTTATTTGATGCCGGGTGGCCACTGAGGCGCGCACTTGGCTGCATAGCATTGAAAAATCTCGCTCTTTCTCGACTTGTTTTCACTTTGCCTTGCAACAAAATGAGGCAGGTAAAATTCATAGAAAAACGGAAGAAAAAAAATGCACAACAGGTGTTAGCATTTTTTGAGCTCGTAAACAGGCAATAAAACAGTTAAGAAAACCCGTTAAAACATGATATAGAAAGAGAGAACAGTTGGCAGCCCTTTAATAAATTGACAACGATCCAATTTCATAATGAAATTTTTGCGGCTGTCCGCCTTCAATTGAATCGAAAAATCGGGAAAAACAAAACAGCGACAAAACAAAAAAAATAAAATAAAATACAAAAAATAACAGAAATAACGCACAGAGATCCAAGAATTCCCCCATGAAGAAATCCAGCTGACAGGCCAGTACTTCCCCTGCCTCCTTCCCATCCCTTCCCCTCTTCCACACCGCCACAGAATGTGGCATGATGTTTGTATCTCTCTCTGTCTGTGTGTGTGTGTGTGTGTGTGTGTGTGTGTATATATTCTTTTTATATGTAGTTATATCGAGAGTAAACGAAAAACAAAAACTTTTTTCCACTTGAGTAACTTAAGTGCCAATTCCTACAAAAAAAAAAAATTATATATATACCAAAAAAAAAAGAAAGAACTGAAAGCACTAGAAAAACCATGAGCAAACAAAAGCAGGGGAAAAATAAGTAAAAGTAAACTGAAGATGAGCATTTCCTTTCTATTTTTTTTTTTTTTTGTTCTTCTTCGTATTCGTTCTTTAAGGGCATAAATCGATAGCATAACAAGCTTAAAGACAACAACAAAACCAATCAGGCAATTAAATAAATGAGTCAAAAAAAAAAAAAAATGGAAATATTTATAACAAATTATTTGGTGAATATATTTAGCAGATGATTTATGTAATGAACAAAATATTGAATAAAAAATAACTTTTTAAGTGCAGGATTTAATCAGAAGGAAAGAGAAGAAGGTTTCTAGTTAGAATCCCTTACTATATAAGTATCAATGTGTATATAGTTCTTAATAGATTAGAAAAATATGTATTTAAGATATTTGGAAATACGAAAAATTGCACTTTTTTAGTTCAAAAACTAAGCATTTTTAAGGCTTTCTATTTAATTCTACTCCAGAAATTTGTCTCAAGTTATCTTTCTATGGAGTTTGCATACAAATGGATACAAAAATAGGAAACTTATGTTTAATTAGTATTTTATTCACGAATCTATATTGGTTCCTATATTTCATACATATTTCTGAACCGTTTGAATCCTACAACTACTTCTTGTAGCTGTCATAGAAAGGAACAATCAGCTTATAGCCAGAGAAATAATTGGTCAAAACAAATAAAATTAAAAACTATTTTCAAGTGGCTATTCCATTTCCTCAACAATTTTTTTTTTCTAAATAATTTACCGCTTTTAATAAACTAGAAACCAAGTTTTATATCCACAATATTAAATAAATATTTTTAAATACAAACAATTAATAATGTTTGAATAAAAAATTAAACACAATTCATTATAAATAAAATAAAAAAAATAGGCTGTCATTATTATTATAATTTTTTAATTAAAAACGGAATTTTTCCTGGAGTATCTCTCTATAAAAATATATCTTTTCATTTCCACACAATTTCATTCCGAATAAATATTGAATAAAACTACAACTAAAACAGCCGTCGGCAAACGCAAAAAGTTTTCGAAAATATAATTCAAAAATAATATCAATATTATTAGAAATGCAGTTTCAAGGACATTCGAAGGAACAACTGAGGCCTAAAGCTGATGACGTCTTGAAAGCACCGTTAGGCTCAACTCTTAAGCAGCTTTCGCTTGTTCTGCTTCTAATTCTTCGCCTTCTTCTGCTCCTTCATTGCTGTTGTTGTTGTTGCTTTATAAAGAGCAATATGAATAATGGCCGTCAATTGGCATTGATCAAAACCGACACACGCACACACTTACACACACACACATAGGCACTCACACAGAACAATAGAATCACGCAGAGCGAAAGAGAGAGAGAGAGAGGAGAGAGAGTAAAAAGTAACAGCAGCGGCCATGATTTGCCGTCGGCAATTTTCTGTGTGCCACATTTTGAGGCGCCATTGAAGAGCGCCCTGCCATGCGACGGCTTTGAGTGGCAACAGCTAAATGCGCGTCATCATCCACCATGGAAAACGAAGCAAAAAAAAAAAATTATCTTTACAGCTGGCAGCAACCCCAGAGCAGAGCGTAAACATCTGCGCAGCCTAAAGAGAACGAGCGCTCGCGAGTGTTTTGCTGTTAAGAGAGCGAGCGGTGGCGCGCTCTTATCCTGACTAAACGTTCCAAGAGCAAGCGCTCTCTCTGACGTTTGCCATCTCACTCCCACGCAACAGCTGCATGGCTTCCCGCCAATTTTTCGCTGCTCACTGGAAGTAAGTGCGCTCTCGCTCTCTTGGACTGGAAAGCAAAACAAGTTGCCAGGAATTCAGTTTTGAATTTGTTGTCTAAATATTTTTGCGGGCATTGCCAAAGTTTTTTTCCAACTATTTTTTGCACTAACAATTTTTTTTTTTTTTTGGAACCAGCTTTGCATATTAATTTTGGGGCCTCCCGCACTCAAATTGTAATTTAATTCAATTAACATAAATTTGCGGCGCTACATAAAAACTTTCGATCGCTCAAGGCGCATATATATCTATATAT
The DNA here is from genome assembly GCA_018150835.1 of Drosophila repletoides. Taxonomy (NCBI): domain Eukaryota; kingdom Metazoa; phylum Arthropoda; class Insecta; order Diptera; family Drosophilidae; genus Drosophila; species Drosophila repletoides. The sequence continues at coordinate 2,754,779 of JAECWQ010000202.1, forward strand.
CTCTGTTTCTATATAAATTGGCCAAGAACCAAATGCCTTTGGCCATTTGCACGTCTGACCCTTTTGGATCTAATGACATTTGGCCAAATAGTTTAAACCATTTATTGATAGATCACGTAGGACACGCTTCTTTTGGCAACACTGCGAGAAAAATCGGTAAAGTAGCAAAAGTTTCGAAATTGAAGTGGAATCTTTTAAGAACCCATAATTCCATGCTCTTTTTTTATCATCTTAATTTTTTAAGTATTAAGATAATGTTTTTTAAGCATTATAAAAGATATGCTTTTATTTTGAATTCCAAAATTTTTTAGAAATTTTAATTCATAATATCAAAATAAATATGTTTAATTTAAATTATTTTTTATTTCTAAAAATGTTAAATAAATATGTTTAATTTATAAAAATTGAATTATTCTTGCACTTGGAAAACACTTTGCGTTATTTAGTAGGATTCTTTATTGATTTCTGGTTTTTAATCAACTATTTTTTCATTTCAGAACTCTCCTAAGAAATCGAATAAGAAAAAAAAAAAAACAACCTTCGCATTCCTTTGCGAACGCAACAACGCCTCGAGGCGCGTTGTTCCTGTCATCTGATCAGAGCACGTATCGAAACCAATTGAAAGTCGAGAGTGGAGACTCGAGTGGAGAGTGGAGAGTAGAGTGAGAGAGAACAGAAAATACAGAAAATACAGAAAATAATTAAGTTCTCAAAAGATAAAAATCATGTTAGCCCCTGATCAATTAGTAGATTTTTGCTGGCCCAATGCATATTTCATCTTTTAGCCAGCCTCAAGCGACGCCCCCGACGTCAGACGCTGGGCGGGGGATTGGCAGGGGAAGAGTATGGAATAAGAGTATGCATAAATTTACATATGAGAATGTCTTGAAATGTTATTGAAGGCTGTTGAAATGTTGCACTGTTGTTGTTGCAACCTGCAGCGAGAGAGCTTCGAACCGGGAGACCTTTAGTCCGCATCGAGTCGAGGCACTCACTCACTGACCGAGGCACCTGCCTGCGCTGCCCTGCAGCGATTTCCAGCCCGAGTCTCCAGTCTCTAGACATGCACATGCACAGAGACGTCAGTAACTCATTTATCGCTTAACTGGGCTAAAACCTCGCCTCGCCAACTGAAGCCTATTGATTCTACACAGTGAGAAAAGTCAGAAGTAAGAATATTCCTCCAAACTTTACTCAAACTCAAAAATAGGACCCAAACCTCCCCTCAAATCTAAAATTTAAGGATGCAACGCAGTAAAGGATACGAAATAATTAATGATTTATTTATTCATACAAAAAATACCAATAAAATAATTTATATATATTCCAAAATTATGTTTTGAATTTTAAAATCCAATTCTGATAATATTCAAAATGTTTTTTCTTCAACATAAAAAGTTATATGATTCGAATCTAAATTATTTATATATATTTAGAAATCTAGATTTCAGAAGATTTAGTTCCGAGTATTTGGAAAATTACGTAATTTTAAATAGAAACATATGTAAATATATTTCTAAGCTTTAGGTAAACAAATTCGTTCAGCAATATTTTTTTACAGTGCAGTTTCGTTTAGAGTTTCGGATTTGGTTTCTGTGTTTCTTATTTTGACAACGAATTTGCATGCACTCGAAACTGTGTTTTGAGCCTTGTTAATTTTGACTAAAGTCTGCTGCCTTACGTGCTCACTGGATAAGCGCCAATCCTCAAACCAATCCCCAGTACCCAATCCCAGGCTCTAGCCAATTCCGGACCAGAATTCGAACCCAATCCGAATCGCATCCAGCAGGGGATTGCGTGACTTTAAGCCAAATGCGAGTGCTACGCATGCGCGCGCTTACAAACGGTGGTAAAAAAAAAGAGGCAAAAACAAAAAGGGGGCCAAAATAAAAAAATGAAGTAAAATGTGAAACAAGAACCAAAACAAAGTGTTCGATGTTTCCGTTTCAAATTCTATGGAACAAGACATTTGCGCGCACCGCCAGGCCAGAGACAAGACCCCAAAGGTCTGCGTTAATATGATCACAAACAGTTTCCAGATTCAGGCCAAGACGAAGACTCACAGACTTAAATTCAAACTTCAGACGGAGTCGGAAGGCCTCGAACCTGGGCCGGGGCTTAAAGCCAGGCGGAGAGGCAGCATTGTGAATGGACAACTCGCCGATTTAGCGAACGCGTTAACAATTGTTCTGGCCATTCGTTTTTTTCTGCTTTTTTATTTTCCTTATTTTTTTTTTTTTTTTGGCCCAAAACAAGTTCGGCATTTTGCTTTAACAGACCGCCAGAAGTGGCCCAGACAATGTTTGAAGGAGTACAGTGGGCGGCAGTAGCAAAATATGGGGTAAAAAATAATTAAAATACAGTCGGACTTAATTCTTTTAATACATGAAAAATCTGAGTATTAGGCCCGATAAAAATTACTAATTTAATTTAATATAATCTGTATTTTAGCCTCTTTTCAATTTATAGAAAACAAAAATTAATTACATATTTGAACGACTGAAGTAGAAAGCAAAAAATGGACATTTGCAATGGGTTGCAAAAGCAAATGTTGATGGAAAAGAATGTTTTGTCTAACTCAAAGTTTTTGTTAAGTTTACTAACGTTTTCGCCCCACTGTTTCGCAGTGGCTCGCAGCTGAGCGCGCGATTGTGCCACAGATAAAGGCACTTGCGCATTACAACTGCTCGAAGCAGAGTCATCCACAACAACAACAATAACAAAAACAACAATCCAAGCCAGACAACAACAACAACAACAACAACAACAGCAGCAACATGCGGAAAAAGTGCAACAGAATTAACAATTCATTTTATTGTTAAATATGCCGAGGGAGTCTGGAGTTGGAGTTGGAGTTGAAGCTGGGGTTGGGGGGAACTGAAGCTGAGAGCTGGGTTCTAAGTTTGGCCAGGCTAACAAGGCTTGTCTGCATCTGCATCTGTTGTTGCCACAAACTGCACCCGCTGTACCCGCCTGTTGCATGGCTGCCCCTTTGGGGCAGGCTCATAGTTAATAATGCGATAATTTCATTTTCATTCAAAGCAAATCGAATGGACTCCAAACGCAGCGCGGGCAACGGCTACTGGATTACGATGCGATGTTGCCGCTGCCGCTGCTGCTGCTGGCCGTGGCGTGTTGCAGCAACATGTTGCAACGTTGCAACATGCGCAAAATTTAAATTATGTTGTTTTGTCGCATGTTTTTCGCTTTTGTTGTTGCTGCTGCTAGCTTCTGCTGTTCCAAGGGCTCTTAAAAAAAAAAACATTATCAATGAATAAATGAAAATGTCTTTTGTCGACGGAAAATTGTCCTCGTCGTTGTCGTTTTGCTGCTTGTGGCATGCAACTCTTGCAACGTCGCTTTTAACGTCTTCTTTCTGCCGCTGTTTTATGTCACAGTCAACTGTCATTTGTACATTGAATGCGCGATTCGCAGAGGTTTTTTCCAGGCAGTTTTTTTACTGCCCGGCGATATGTTCAATTTGCATAAAATCACAGGAAGCACTTAGGATTAATAGCTTGTTGCATCTTGGGGCATGGGAGGTTAAACATGTGTTGCAAGCATTTTGCCCCACTGTAATGCCAACAATTTGCTTACCTTTTGTCTTGCTGCTCCATAAATTCCATGCGAGACAGCTAATCCAATATTGCTAGAAATTAATCCAATATAATCCCAGTTAATCGACTTATCCAGCTGCAATGAAATATAATAAAATTTAATTTAGAATAGCGTAAGACTCGAAATTTCCTTAACTAAGAACCGAACCACTAAATCTTGCGCAGGCACCATTTATTTTTGGAAAAAAATGAACATTTATGAAAACATCCCTCTAGCGGCAGTTCTGAGCAGCTCTAAGAATTTTTATATTTTATGAGTCATTTCGGATCTTTGCTCTATGGCAAATAAATATTTTGATTTGGTAGAATTTTTCTAAATTTCTCTGATTTTTTTCTTTAAAATTATTCAAATTTAAATTTTCTTTAATTTATAATATAATAATATTATATAAACCTATAATATAGGTTTTTTCTGTTTTATTATTCAGAGAATTAATATGATTATAATCAATCGATTTTTATATATTTCCCGTGATAATACAAATATGACTAAGAATATTAATATAAATATAATTTTAATAGAACAACAGTAGCTAAGAAGTGAACTGAGGCCCCGTCAAATACTAAAGAAAGCAGCTTAAAATAATCGATTATCGATAGGCACTGATCGAAATTATCGATTAAATGTTTTAGTACATATTCCAGTCTGCTAATAACTACAGAAAACAAATGAAAGATTCTGTCCAAGATCTAAAAACCAACCAGTAGCCAAAAAGCAAAGGCAACAATTTGAGGCAACAATTTGAGGCAACTCTTTCCTTATCTCTCTACAATTATTTCCGATATCTAAAAAAAAGCTTTTTGTGAACTGCTGACATTTTCCCACCTTTTAATGTCAGCGCTCACTGGGCGCATATGGAAGCCAAGCCGCGACCCCAACCCGAACCGCGAACCGCGAGCCGCGAACCCCAAAACCGGAACCTAAAGATAACCATGGCACAGAGTGCTGCCAATATGCGACTGCCACAGGGACTGTCAGGTTGGCCTGCTGCTGTCATATCCTTATGCGGCATGGGGCAGTTGGCTGTGGCTCTGGCTCTGGCTGTGGCTCAGGAAATTTGAGCGCGCTTCTCATTCATTTGCGCCAAATGTCATTATTGTTGGCTCGTTTGTTGTTGCTGCCGCAGTGACTGCGGCTGCTGCAGGCGGCAGCATCTTTCGCCAAGTTGCAGCAACGTGTTGCTTGCCACAGCACTTTTGGGGTCTTTTGTAAGACTCCCTCGTTAAACAGATTATTTTCACACCCGTCTGTTCATGTTGTTGTTGTTGCTGTTGTTGTTGCTGTTGTCTGTTTGTCGTCGCTCTGCCAATTTGGTAAAGGGGCATGCAACCTGAAGGCGTTAATAATGCGATTTCAATGCAATTGCTGGCCAAATTCAAAGGTGTTTTTCTCCTTCTTCTCTTCTTCTGCTGCAATATGAAAGCGACTGCCGCTCGGAGTGACACATGTATGCACTTGGTTTAGACACAGAATTTCGAACTTCGAACAGGAACCAGAACCAGAACCAGCACCAGCAACAGCACCAGCAACAGTAACCCAAACAGAACCAGTGCCAGAACCGGTACAGACCTGCAGCAAAAGGCAGTCATTGCCTAACAATGGGCCGACGCGAAGCCTGCCACACAATCACATTTCCATCGCTTTTGGGGGCTGTTAATTGCAACTGATCGTGAATGGTTCGCCCTCCAATTGCCTGTTACCTCAGAACTGCCTGAGAAATCGATTTTTGGCGGGATATTTGAATGAATTTAAAGTAACAAAATTATGGAAAAACTTTGTAAGATTAAATCAAAAAATTTGAGCAATTTAAGAAAGTTTCTACAAGAATTTTAAGCTCAATGAATGAAAGAAGGAGTTTCCACACGAAAAGCTATTCAGTCTTAAGAGAAAAGTCCTATAGATTTTTGGCGGGATATTTGAATGAATTTAAAGTAACAAAAATATGGAAAAACTTTGTAAGATTAAATCTAAAAATTTGAACAATTTAAGAAATTTTCTACAAGAATTTTAAACTGAATGAACGAAAGAAGGAGTTGCCACACGAAAAGCTATTCAGTCTTAAGAGAAAAGTCCTATAGAACCCCTTAATCCATTCGAAAAAATGTAATTTTATTTCTTTGCCAAACTTTAGCTTAATTAGATATCAATCTATGCTTTTAGGATTCGCCGATCAATAAAATTGATTTGCAATCGATTTTGCCAAAGCCCCAAAAAGAAAGTGAATTCTGTTTTGAAGACAAAGAGGCAAAGAGTGTATTAATGCACATTAGAAATCCACACGCGGTGATCCATCCAATCGGACATGCTCCAGGGCACGTACATATGTTGAATACCCTTGGTATGCTTTGGGCGGGGGGTGCAGTGGGGAAGTGGGTATATGCGGCCACCTAGGCGTAACAGAAAACCAAATTCAAATGCATATTTCTGCGTTTGCTGCGTAATTGATACGACTCTTTGGTTTGATGGATTTCGCGTTGACAGATTTCGAAACAGCTCACGCCCAGCTCACATCAAAACATTCCCATAAATATTTTTGTCGTTTTCTTCGTAGAATTTATGGCCCGGGCGAGCATCGTAAAAAAACCGTAAAAATCTACAAAATGAGAAACAAAATTTCAAGTCGAAAATAGTTTTTGGGCGCTTAACTGCGTCGTCTGTGCCCAAAATACCTAATTAATTGGCACTCTCAACTTCTGGGTGGCCCCTCGCTGTGTTTTTTTTGTATTTTGATTTATCGTATGCAGAACGCGGAATCCGCTAATCAGTCGCATTTGCATGCGCAGTCGCAGCCCTTCCTCCAGTATTTTTTTTTTTTTTTTCTTCTTTTTTGTTTTTTGCAACAATTTAAAAATAGCGAAGCGAAAAGCTGGCAAATATTTTTGTTTTGTTTTCACGCACATTTTGAGAGGCACTGTAAAGTTGTTGCGTCTGCGCGCTAGATGGCGTTTCGTTTGCTGAGCCATCTAGCGGCGGTTGGTGGAAACTACTCAAGTTGTTATCCTGTGAAAAGCTCGGAATAGGACCGTTTTCAGAGCTTTCTGTATGTAAGCAAAGGACATTTTCAGTGTGTTTCAGCAAATGCCCGCCAGGGAACCATGGCGTTTAGCTGAAGTTATCAAATGTCCTTTTTGGATAACAGAAAGGGAATATCCTTTAGGAAAATTTATGGTAAGGAATGTCCTTTTTTCATCTACTGAAAATTTACTAATAAATTCTATTTGACTGTGATTTATATATGGATTTTCGTATGTTCTTAAACAGATATTGCACAGATTCATCTTTGACTTATCAAGTTATATCCTTCCATTTTTTATATACCCGTAACTTTTTATGTTATCCATATTATTTAAGATTCAATAGATTTATCTATGACCTTTCAAGTTTCATATATATTTTTTGGAATATCATATTTAACAGATTAGATCTCTAACTTAAACCCAACAACTTTAATTTAATCAAAACTTATTGGTTTGTAGAGGATTATTTAATAGAAGATAAGGTGAATATAATATCGAATAGAATCATTTCATGAGAAGTAAATAATCTACAAATTGAAAATTAAGAAACTTTTATATATAAAAAATTTTAAATAAAAATTTGATTTAATTAAACTTAATGGTTTGTAAAGGATTATTTAATAAAAGATTAATGGAATTTTAAATCGGTTTGAAGTATTTCAGGAGAAGTAAATATTTGAAAATTAAGAAACTTTTATATATAAAAAATTATAAATAATATTCGAAAAAAATATATAAAGTTTCCTTCTATTAAATAATAGAAATCAAAGAACTGCCGAGCAGCTGTATCTCGTATTACTCGTATCAAAACCTATCATCTGGCAAGAGAATTATTTATTTCCTAGATGCTAAGAAGAAGCAAGAAACGAGTACTTCAACATGTAAATTGTTGTAGAAGAGGAGACCACACAGACAAATCTCAGATAAGCAAAAAAACAAAAAAAAAAATAAATGAATAAATAAATAAGTAGTATGAGTAAAAAAAAAAAAAAGAGTATAAAAAAGTAATACCAAATGTGAAGACAATGGTGGAAACAGCGCAAAATGTAAGGCAATAAAAATGAACTTCCCTTTAATTTTATGGTCGCGCCGACACTTAATAAACAATAATCATCATCATCATCATCATCATATGAGAGATACAATTGACGGGGGGGCGTGGTGGAGGGAGGGAATACTCCTCCCTGAAACCAAGTGCTACGCATCACGAAGCCGGTTAGTACATTTGATTCGAATGAAACTCGGATCTCCAAAGAGTTGAGAGGAGCCAACGAGATTTGCATTTTGATGAATTGCAGGCGAGTAGCCACAAGATGTTTGCCCCCGACACGGAATCTCCAGAGAGCGCTACCTGTAAGTCATTTTAGTGACACTATCTGATATATGTTTTTATAGGGTATATACGGACGGGGAGGGGCTCTACATCTCGTGTACTTTTGCTGGCGCGACTTGTGTGACTTGAAATTTAAATTAAAATCCCTCGAAAAGAAACAAAAAAACGAAAAAAAACGACAAATATTTTTTCCACTTTTTTGTTTCTTTGTGCAAAAAATTATAAAAAAAAAAAAAATAATTACGCGCAGCAAACAGAACTGAAAAAAAGATATATGTGTACACTTAGAGAAAAAGTTTGTATCAAAAATGATAACCAAAAAATCAGCTCATATGGACTGAAAGAGAAAGTAGAGAATCTGAATCCTTTTTGAATACTTTACTTGATTTTAATGCTTTCTATATATTATGTTTCGTGGAATCGAAACAATTTTTCAATTTATATTTGATTTTTACTAAATTTAATATTCTTTAAAAATCAACTAAAATTTCCAAAGTATTTTTCTCCGAGTGTATTTATTTAATTTTTTTTCTTTTTACTTATTCTGTCTGTTTTTTTTTTTTAGCCTTTGGTTGAGTGATTGTACAAATTAAAATGAACGATGTGTCGGGAAGGTTGCAAGCTTTTGTTGTCGTAGCGCCAATGCTTACCCCGAACCCCTAACCCCTAAACCGAACCCGAACCACGAACCCAGCCACAACACACGTCAAACTTGACTTCAATTTTTTCTCTAGCTTGTCGGACATGATGTGACTATGAGCTCCACTATGGAGCACTACGTAGAGCTGTGGATGTAGCTATAGACATGCCATGAATCTCCAGCGTGTCCAGCGCGTCGTGTGATCGCGATAAGAATTAGCGTTCCATGCGAAGCGGCCCAGATGAAAGTCCAAAATATTGGCTAAACGGAGGGACGGACAGACACGAACGAAGGGACGGACAGACTATGTGTAACTGTAAGTGATTACTTTACATGGAGAATGGAGAATGGACATGGCCAGACAGACAGACAGACAGGGGCGTGAGTATCTTGATTCGCATCTAATCTAAATTCATAAGTCGACGTGTGTGCGTGAGTGATTGCCGTTATAGTATTGCCTGTTTGGCCTTTGCTATAAACTCTACGGGATCATATCATAGCTGACATATTCCCCTATCCAAGCGACCAATCTTGATTTATTTATTTGCCAAATGGTTCTTCAAAGGCAGCTTTTATAAAGATATTTAACTCTTAGCTTTTTGCTTTAAATTTACATATATCTATTTGCAGATGTTCAGATAATATCTAAGATTTCCTATTGACAAATATGCCAGATATCTGTAGATTCGTCTATTTGAGGTCAGTAGAAATTTTCTATGGTGGAATTTTTAATTTCTTGTATCGTTTGTAAATGGAAATTGTTTCGAATGTTCTTGCCTTATTTTTCAGCTACAGTTTTTTAAGGTTTCTCTAGAAGTTTTCTAAAGCTATTTAAATTATTATTTTAATTAGTATTTTTAAAGAGTTTAATTATTTACAATTTAACTATTTCGATATTTAATGTATTATATATATATTTATATATTTTTCTTTAAAAAAGGTTTAAAACTATCCAGACTAGACTTATTTAAAACATAAATTTAGGGCCTCAAAGTTTCTCTTAGATAGGTTCGAATCAAATCGAATCGATATGTCTAAATAGCATAGAAGATCTGGGTTCAAATCCAATTTAATCTTATCTCAAAAAGAACTTATTCCTATTTAAATTCGAAATATTAACTTGAATTTATTTATAGGCCCTTTTCAACCATTTTCAATTTCAAATTGGCTTCAATTGAGTCTTGGAATTGCCATAAATTGCATGTGCGACATCTGTGCAAATGTCTCTCTGTCTCTCTGTGTGTGTGTGAGTGTGGGGAGAATGTGTGGGGTGAGAGTGTGTGGTGAGAATGTGTGTAGGTGTTGGAATTGAAGTTGAGTCGGAGTCGGAGTCGGAGTTGGAGTTGGAGTTGAAAATGAAGTTAGTTCATTTAAGTGCAACTTATGACGCGCCAGAAATTTGCAGACAATGTCTGACAGACTTTCCAAATATTTCCAGTTTGAACTCCGAGGGCAGCAACAACAATAATAATTCTCTCTCTCTGCGTGTGTGTGTGTGTGTGCGGGTGTGTCTGTAGATAGTTATTTGTGTGCACTTGGTTTGAATTTTGAATGACCTTGGCATAGAGGAAATGGCAAAAAGCATTATTTAAATTTAACAAGCCGACAACTGGGAACCCAAAGCACACACACACACACACACGCACACACACACGATCGTTCGGGGTGTGTGTTAAGGGTTGAGTGTGTGTGCGGCATGTTGCAAGCTGCCTCTGCTTCCAATTTGCTGAACTCAATCAGAACACGGCAGCCCATTAGAGACTCATCGCTCCAAAGGGGTTTGGGGCAAAACAGATTACACTCAGAAAAAAAATTATAAATTCGATTAATAAATGTTTGTAAAAAACTTCAAGTTTTAGAAAAAACATTTATAAAATATTTTGAATATATTTTTATTGTTCTTTTTTAATTGCAAATTTAAAATTAATTAAAATGTTTTTATAATTTTAATGTATTAATTTATTTTAAAATGATTAATTAAGTCAAGAAATGCTTTTTTTCTGAGTGTACCGTCAAAGGGGTGTAACCTGCCCCCTACCATAGCCAGCCCTTCTATATTTGTATGTGTGTGTGTGTCGCCTCTGCGTGTATTTTGCTAATTTACTAGACAGAAATACGCCTTTAACCCACCGAGCTCATTTATTATATAAAACAGCAACAACAGCAACGCAGGCAACTGGAGCTGCACAGGAGTTACGAGCAGTTGCAAGGACTACTTGCCACAGCAGCAGGAGTTGTCCTGCTTCACCCCTTCTCAACCCCTTCTCAACCTGTTCCACCAACAGCAGAACAGACAGCAGTCTCTGCCCTCTCTCTGAGGACTGAGGACTGAGGCTGAGCCTGAACCTGAACCCTTTTTCCAGGCTGCGACACACACGTGTGTCGCCTGCCTCTCTGTGTATCCTTTGTGGCGCCGCAGGGTAGCAAAGTGGAAAAATCGTGTTAATTTTAAAGGCAGAGATTTTTGATGTAACCATTTATATGAGCTTATAATTACCGAAATTAGTTTTTCCGCCTTTGCCTTTTTCTCTTATTTCTTTATATATGTATGTATATGTGTGTATTCATATGTATGTACATATGCATATGTAGATATGTATGCAGACAGAAGATTAATGGTGGAAAATGGAAGTTGACTTGACTGCAATATGAATCATATTTCAGCTCAGGCTGCAATAGCAATATGAAAACTATTATCCGCACGCCGAAGATAAAATACCCTAACAGATTGGAACATATAAGTATCTATGTATTTAATTGATTTATTTTAAGCGATGAACTAAGGGCAGTTCTATGCATTACACATTTCATAACGAAATTATAATACCCTGTATTACAAAAAACGCAAAGGCATGACTTGTCATCAAAATTATCTTTGTCACGAAAAATGCCGAAAATCGGAATACCCTTTAATGTTGTTCTTAAGACACCTATTATACTAGTTGAATTCTTTTCTTTTATTTCTAGTTATATCAAAGTGTTTTTTTATATTAATTTTAATACTCATTACAAAAATGTATAAAAATATTGTAGGAGACAAAAAAATGTATATTCAAAATACTATACACACATAATAATACAGGGTATTCTGCAGCCGACTACCCCAGGGTGCAAACAGGTGACAATCGGCGCGCAAACTGCGCGCGAAGAAGAATAAGAAGAAAAGACAAGAGCAAATAACCGTTGCATTGCTATGCATATCTCTGCAAGCGAATAAGACGAAATGAAAATAACTGTTGTTTTACTATGAAGAGCGCTGGCATTGCGCCGAAAACAAATATCGAAAGCAAAAGCAGCAATAATAATACGCAATTTTTATTACTATTTAAATGTAATATTACTCACACACAATAAGAAATTGTGGCTTGTGCTGCATTCAATTTGCCGTTCATTTCTCATCTGCTCTTCATACTACGCTTGTTTGTCTCCCTTGCACTCGCACTCACGCACTAACACTCGCCCGTCCGCGCCCACCCGCACTGACGCGCTTACATCCGATCGCGACCGCTTTCATTGACCCGCGTTCACTGACTAATTATTCACCATTGTCCAGCCTTCAGCGTGCTGCATTTTTGGAGATAAAGCTTTCACCTTCACCATGGCTCGAGCAGCCGTTCTGAGTTTCGTTGAGAACAAACGATCCTAGCTGGCTGCTACAACACCCACAAGTGCTGATTATCTTCTAAAGTAAAACAAGCTGAGATTTTTTTTACTTCAACTTCGGAAAATCATTTTTCAATTGGGATGCAATTGGAAAAACTAATATTGCTAATTTTCTGTGGATTTTTATTGCTGGTATTCTATTGTAAATGAAAAATACCTCAAATTTTTTGCTATTGAAGACAATTTAATCTGTCAGGGTTGAAGTGTTTTATTGAACAAGTATCAAAGGCTAGGGTATATAAGCATTCGTATACCCTTTCCTGCCTTGTTCAATGCATTATACTTTAAGTTACACAGTGAAAATACCCTCTGCAAGGGTATACAAATAGAACTCTTCCATGCAAAAATCTATATTTTTGATGAATGTACTTCCCATATATAGCATAAAACCCACTTCATAACTTTTCATATAACCAATTACCAAGCGTTGCGCTCTCATTTTGGTTTTACGCAAATTTTATAAAATATTTAAATGCAATTAACAGAGCCGGGAAAAATCAGAAAAGGCCTGCAAAATGGGAAAGAGGACAAAAAAAGTTGCACAAAATGAAAAATTTCATATAAAATTAACCCTGCTCGGGGCCGACCGGACGGACGGATGGACGGGCGGACGGGCAACAACCCCTACCCAAGCTGGATGGAAAAAAAAAATAACCCCAAAGAGAGCTGCAGAATACCGTAGGAAGGATGGAAGGGCTGGAAAGGGGAGGGAGAAGGACACGGACAGCGTTCGAGGCAGACAATGTGGCAACAAATTTGTATGTAAATGTATGCAAAAGTAATTAATCATAGTCGCACATGCACGCACACACATACACACACACACACGGTGCAGGCAATGCGGACTTTACACACACAAGGTTATACACACAGGACACGCTCTCTCTGTCGCTCCCTTCGCTCTCTCTTCCTCTCAGGGTCTGAGGTGCAAGTCAACTTGTTTAAAGGTTAACTTCATTTTTATTATATTACAACTGTCGGGAAACTGGGAATCTCGGTCTTAGGCTCTGACTCGAAAAGCCCCTTGAAATTATGAAGGATGTTCGGTTTTGGACTAGGGAAAGTATTTGATTCGGTTTTTTTGAAGCTGTGTAAGAAAATTTTCTAATGAAACTTGATTGATTTCAATAATAAAAATTAGTTAAATATTTCAATTATTTTTGAGCACAGAAATTATTAAAATATTTTAATTAAATTATTTCTAATAAATTCGACTTTATAATAATTTATATATTGAAATAAAGGAATATTCTGATTCTATGCTTCGCTTTCAATTTAGTTCAAAAAATATGTGATTTACTTTTGACCAGATATAAAGAAAGGCTTTCCAATGGAACCCCCAACAATAGGAAATTAAGCAGGAGATCCTTTGTCGTTTGCACCTTGGGATTGGGACAGGACTCTCAAGTGTTGGGTGCGCAATCAGGGAATATTATTGAAATGTGATACCCGAAACCGAAAACGGGACTAAGCTCAAAATATAGTTGAATCCTGGGGACGAAGAACACACGGCAACAACACGTGGCAAGAAACGGCCATTTGCCACTTGCAACGGGGTTGCAGGCGGGCCGATAAGGCTGCTGGCGGCCATGATACAACAGCTGCAAAGAGTTAGGAGGGATGAGAGGTAAGAGAAGATAGAACAGAGAAGAGTGTAGAAAGAGAGAGGGGCGAGAGGTGAGAGAAGAGAGGAAGAGCAGGGCAGAGCAGACAATGGCAACGGCTGCAGCGCTGGCAACGACGACGGCGACGGCGGGGTGGAAAATGAGAAGCAAACGGCGATGCCCTCAACAGAGAACACACACACACACACATGAGTGTAGAGAGAGAGAGAAAGAGAGAGAGAGAGAGCGGTGAGGGGAGCGAAAGAGCGAGAGGCAGGCAACGTGCAGTGTCGGAGTGTTTCAGCTTTTTGGTTCGTTCATAAATCATCGCTGAGACGACACCATGTTAAATTGGAACTTTTCCCATACATAAATAGAATGGGTGAGAAAAAAATTAAAAAATATAAATAAAAGAATATCTATATATATATATATTTAATATGTACTATATAGTTTTAGGCTTTTATATTCTATTATTTTCTAGCATTTTATTTAATTATTAAACAACAGCTGCATAGAAATAAATATAATACTAAATATTCGCAAAAGATGGGAATAGTTTTTAAGGCATATTTTAAGTGAGAATAGGAACTATTTTCAGAATTTTAAAAATTTCATCGAATCTATTAAACCTAACCAAAAACTGTGAATAGATTTTAGAGAAACAATTAAAATTCAATACAAATTTTGAATAGATTTTAAAGCACTCTTTAAACTGCTGCAAAGTTTTTTAAATAAACAAAATTATTATAATAATAATATTAATGCACAATACAGAAATTAATTAAAAGTTTCGTAATACTCTTTAAATATTTTTAAATTAATACTTATATAAATATAATTTTGCATTAGAATGTTTATTTTCCATTTATTTTCATATTTAAATATTGATCAAAAATACTTGAATACTTCAAAAAACTTTATCAATTTACTTTAAATTTCAATCATATTTTTAAACCAATTAATTTTTTTAATTAAATTTAATTTACTTGATTTTTTGTAATAATTAAATATGCTCAAAATAATAAAAATATAAAAAAATTAATTTTTAAATATTTAATGTTGTTTCAGTCAACTTTCAGATTGTTGCTAGATAACTTAGAGGGAATTAAAATAAATCTTCGGAAGTTTTAGTTTTATTAAAACCATATAAAATGTTGAATATTTCTTAATTAATTATACATAGATTTATACTTTCTTTGGAAATAATTTTTTAAAATATGTTGGAACTTGCCGGATTGAATTACTATATCATATGGGTTACTTAGGAAGGAACAATCAAGGCATGGAATAAGTCTCTCAAGATGTCTTGGCAACACAAATGCAATAATTAGATGAGTGGCTGCTATAGGCACCATTAAGATCAGACTACTATATCATAGGAAAAATCTGTGAATTTTCGAGTGCCTATTGCGGTCTACAAGGGTATTTAACCTTCGGTGAGCCAAAGTCTAGTCTTTCCTTTGGCCTATGCCTTTCGCTTAGATGGCAGCTTTTAACAAGTGAAATAAATAATACTATAAATATTTTTAAAATATTTCCATTAACAACTCAATATAAATTGCAACGTTGTTGTTAATTTGAAATAAATGTAATTTTTTCTAAATTTATTCAAATTAAAATGCATGCAACATTTGTATCTCTAATGTTGCAAAACAGAGACAAAGTTCAGCAGCAACAAATGCAAATGGCAATTATATATGGGTATAAATACCCCTATATATATATATACACATGAATACCCTACACTCCTCACACTCAGATACAGATACAGATACAGATACAGATATATAGACTGTATATATATGTATATATAAACAGAGGGTCTCTCGCTCTCTTCTCGGCCGTTGTGGCCAAAAAGCCATAATTTTCCAATTAAGCGAAAATGAGCGATTTATTTGCCATGAAATCAGTGAGAATCGCCGATAAAAATCTCTTCATTCAGCTTGCAACAGGACCCGTCGTTGTTGTTGTTGTTGCTGCCGCTTGTTGCAGTTGTTGCTGTTGTTTTTCGCTTTGGTTTGCAGAAAGTGCAACGCGAAATGTTTGCCGCCGTTGCAATTATTTATTATGCGCATGGCAATGGCCAGCGACTGTGTCTGTGGAGGTGTGGCAAGTGCGGCAAGGGGGCAGCTGAGGCAGCGGGGGTCAGTTTCAGTGGCAGCTGCTGTGGGTGGATGAATGACTCTGACTCTGAATGTGAATGTGTGTGCCACTTAACCCCCAGGCCAAGCGGAGCGTCCGCATTTGCTGTGTCAACACGAGAGCAGCGACGCGACGTCTCTGCCGCTGCAGCTGCCCCAGCGAATTCCATGCCTCGTTGTGTTGCATTGTTTTTGTTTTTCAGTTTTCTTTTTTTTCCTTCACATTGTTGTTTTCCGCTGAGCTTTTGCTTTGCTTTTCTTTTTTTTTTTCTCTGTGCAGTGGCAGCGGCTGCAACTTCAAGTGGAAAATTGCTGAATATATGAACGTGCGGATGTCACGGTAATGTTGTTGTTGTAGTTGTTAATATACCCTGTACTTGAGTATGCTTTAAGGGGTATAAGCCACAGATAGAGCAAGCAGAAAGAGCTGCATATTTAAATTATTTAACTAATATTAACATTAGCAAAAGAAGCCCAAATTGATTGAGAAAAATATAATGAAAATAATAATGCTAAATTTTATATGCATAGTAAAAATACCCTGCATTGAAACTATAAGATATATAGTACAAAATTTAAAATAATTAAAATTTCAATGCGTTAAATAGACCTATAAATACCCTCTACTTATTTTAAAAAGTATTTAATATATAGTATTTATTTTTTATTTCTTCAAAACTAGCCTAAATCATAGAAGCCCGACTTTATTTGGGTTTAATTTAATTTCCTATTTTTAAGGAAATGAATACCCTGTAATTTAAATATTTTACTAGCTTATAAATAGTTATTAATTCATGAAATAAAAGTACAAAAATTAAACTTGAAAGAGCTTTCAAAGAGAGAAAAGGAACCATCTTCAATTGCCCTGAGTAAGCTTTAGACCTAAAGCTAAAGCTTTATACCCTATAATTTATGAAAATCTTTTAGTAGGGTATCTACTAGTCCATCACTTAACTATATCATTCACTTTTTGCTAGTTATTTGTAGCTGTTGTCGTTGAGCACATGAAAAATGTTTAATAATTCCCAGGGGGAATTGACGCTGGTCAGTTTGAGCAGTTGACAACCCTCCTGCTGAGCTCAGCTGTTTTGTCTGCAGGGTTGCCAGCACACCCAAAAAAAAATAAAATAAAAATAGAGTAAAGAAACGAAATAGAAAAACAACAAAAAAAAAAAAAAGCACAAGGCAACACTTTAATTGCGTGTTGCAAATGGGAGGCTCAACTATTTAACACCTGTTAGAGTAAAAAGTGTTGCCATGTGCTAATTAAAAATGCAGCAAGGTGGCAAGGTGGCAAGTAGCAGCAACACGCCGGTTGCATGTCTTGCAGTGAAATCAGTGGCAAGTTTGTTGCCCGTTTTGTTGATCCCAGCGAGCTTTGCATATATTTTGACTGCCTAATTCAATTTTGGCCGAGAAGAGGCAGCCAAAGCTGCGTCCAAGCTTTCCTTTGCCCCCAAAAAAAAAAGAAGTAACTCCACAAACTCCAACTCCATCTGCTGTCTTGCCTCATTTATCAACACCTTTTCACTCGTCTGTTGTGCTGTGTGTTTGTGGCAACTTCCGCTGTGTTTGGTTGCGCCTGGAGCGCATGTTGCAAGCAAGTGAGGGGCAGAGCTGTACTCGTACTCGTACTCGTTCTACACAGGTGCCAAATACAATTTGTGTTGCATTTTTAATTTGTGGCGCCCCAAACAGGGACCTGACTTTTCGATTCGACGTGTCTGCTGCATGGAAACATTTTTCGTGAAGTTCAAGTTGGCCGTTAAGTGTTGAAATGTTTACGAATACACAGAGTATCGCTCTCTCTCTCTCTCTCCTTCTTCTCTCTAAGGCTCTTCATATGTTTCGTATCGATGCTGCACAAATAACTAAATTTACTTGCCACATGCAACATATTTGAGGCATAAAGAATGTGTTGAAATTACTACCAAAAATATCAATATTATTTTTAAAAAGACATCGAAGTAAGCTCCAAATTTTCTTTAAATAAAGAGGTGCAATTATCTCAATATTGAAAAAAAAAAAAAAATAATAATTTTGAATTGAATATTACCATTTTTATATCAAAAATTCTGGTTAAATATTTATTTAAAAATTGTACTTTTAATATTGACTAAAAACTCAACTTGAATACAAGAATATTAATAATCTTGTTAAATAATCATTTTATGTTGGTTCAAAAATATGGAGCTAGCTATTGGTTTTGGTTCGAGACTCGGTTCATCCAAAGTTTTTCGATAAAGAAAATAATTTCGGATGCTCTCCTTTATACTAACTATACGGTTAGAAAAATACTTTTTAGATCAAGAAAACCTACTCCAAACTTTTAACAAGATCTAAAAGCAAATTTGAAGCTTCAAATAACATTTTTGAACCGAACCAGATTCAGGTTCAGATTGTTTTGTATTTTTTAAACCTCATTCGGTTCGATAGAAAATAGGTAAATACCCAATATCGAAGCAGTACGTATCAAAACCATTTGCAGTTCCTTTACGAAAATAAACTCCCAATTTAGATTTAATTTAAAGGAACGAAACTCTTAAAAAATCTTTTTATTCAACCTAGTCTAAAATACTTTAGGCATTTCAGATATTAGAAATATATTTTGATCAATATTAAAGGTAAATTTTTAGGATATTCCGTAAACTCAAATTTTCCAATTTCCACAGAAATTCTCTGTACGAGGTGTATATGCAGTATATAAGTTTTCGTGATACCCTGTTTTATGCAGAGTGAAGTGCCTTTGCAGTGGCGCCAGTTGTCGGACTGTCGATGTTTTGGGCACGCACTCTCTCAAAATGGAAGAGAAAAAAAAAAAAAAAAACAAAAGCAGATGCAGAATCAGAGCCAAAACCAGAGACAGGAGTCAGGAGACAGGAGCCAGGAGCCAGGCAAATGCGGGCCAGAGCCATAAATTAAACGCATTTTCCATGTGCCTGGCTACAGACTGAAGGGGAGCAGAGTTGAGAGGGTGGGGGAAACGCAGCCCTAGACTCCACAGATTTTCTGACCCGGCCAGAAAATTTCATTTTCCATTTATTTCATTTTGCATTTCCATTTTATTTCTGTTAATTTGGCCAGAAGCAG
Source organism: Drosophila repletoides (assembly GCA_018150835.1). NCBI lineage: Eukaryota > Metazoa > Arthropoda > Insecta > Diptera > Drosophilidae > Drosophila > Drosophila repletoides. The sequence goes on from JAECWQ010000202.1 coordinate 2,773,888, forward strand.
CAACGGGTTCAGGTTAAAAATAAAATAACGCGGCGGCATATGAGGAAATGCACACGAATTTATGAAAAATTAATTTTAAAATCGTTAATTGAGTGTTTATTGCGACTGGGCTCAGTGAGCGCGACGCCGGCGCTCCAAATTGTGAATACGAATATGAGCGAATACGAATACGAATATGAATATGAATATGAATATGAATATGAAAATAATACGAATAAATGTGAAAGCACATTAAATGCGCAAGATTTATGTGCACAGCAGCCAAATTGCATTAAAGTTGCATACCAAAAATTAAATTAATATCCTTTATAAGTATGGTAATATTATACCGAAGAAAGCACTGAAAATTAGGTAGAATAAGCTCAGTTTAAGTATTAACAAAAGCAAAAAAAACTATTAAAAATAATCATAAAATAAGACTTGAAATCAGCTTTGGATGTGAAGAAGAAATAGGAATAAAAATTCACCTGAAAACCAGCTAATCTCAATTTAAGTACAAAAAACTCTTTAAAATGTTCTTAGAATAAGACTAAAGACTAAGACTAAAATTTTTGATTAGAAAGAAGTTAATAAATTCTTTTCCGAAACAGAATAAAGTAGAACTTAGTCATAGAACTATAAATCTTTATATAAGTATAAAGCCCACTCATTACTTTATAAGTTTACTTAAAATCAGAACAAAAATGCTTTAAGTCAGCACAGAAAAATGCTCAAATAAATCCGGGTAACTAAGTATTTCCCTTTTATTAAATACGATTATAAAATATGGAGAATTGAATTTCTTTCTTCCTATTCATCTTTTTCCTCCTTATAACATATACCCTGTAAATAATTTCGTATACTTTGCAGAGTATTCAAATCTTTATGTAAATGTAAAACTCACTCATTATTTTATAAGAACATTTTACAAAAGAAAAAGCCTTCTTAAAATCAGAACCAAAATGCTTAAATTCAGTACAGAAAATCTCAAAAAATACAGGGTTAATGAAGTCTTTCCCTTTTATTAAATACGATTCTAAATTCGATATAGAGAATTGAATTTCTTTCTTGCTATTCTTCTAGTTCCTCCTTATAACATATACCCTGTATATAATTTCGAATACTTTGCAGACTATTCAAATCTCAGGAAAAAAATGAACCGACTGCCTTTCAAATGGGAAACGCGGCAAATGTCAGTCAAAGTCGCTAACAATTTGCATACGAATCTAAATCATTTTGAGTGTGTTCGACTGAGTGTGAGTGTCTGAGTGTGAGTGTGAGTGTTTGAATGAGTGTGTGTCGTTGTCGATATGTATGCGCATATACTCGTAACAAGAGCAAACAATATTTCTCACATAAATTCACACTTTAACCAATTTGCATGCAATCTGCGGGGGTGAAAAATCAACCCGCCCCTCCTTGCCACTCGCCCCCCTTTCGAGGACGGCGCTGCGCAGACAGCGACGCAGTGCAACGCCCCCGTCGCCATTGTCAGGCGTGGGGGAGTAAGAATGGAATGGAGAGGTGGAGTGACAGGGCGGGTGGCATGTTGCACGTTTTGTTTTTGTTTTGTTTTTTGCTGCATTTTCTGTGCAACGGCAACGCGAACTTTTGCATATTTAAACGATGCGAGTGAGTGAATGAGTTTGAATGAACTCACCATGACCAAATACAAAAGCTGCCCAAACCGGGCATCCCTCTCTACGCTCCACTCCTCTCCTCTCCTCTCTCCTCTTCCCCGCTCCCTTCATTCATTCTGTGACGTTGCCCCACTGTCCGCTCCTGGCGTTAAACGAATGCATTTCAACGCAATGGCCAAAAGGAAAGGGTCCAAACACACAAAATGAGAAGCAAATGAAAAATACGAAATTTACTCGTATGCGACTATTTGCATTGCCTACCACTATGCACAGTGGTTCAAAAGTTTTTTTAAAGAATACGAAATTTTTAAATCTACAGAACTTTAGAAAAATTCTTTATAATTCAAAAGTGAATCAAAACATTACTGAACAAATTTATTTCAAGTTTTTAATTTGTATCCATAAATGAAACATTTTTAAGTCTTTTTCAAGAGTTGTTTCATGTAATAAATTTAAATTTATTTTCATTTTTTTCAACAAAAGAAGTTTTTATTTTCCTTTTTTCTGTTAATATTTCCATCACTGTTTTCATAAAAGCTTAAAAATTCTTCAGTTAATATAATAATATTTTTTTTTTTACAATAAGTCATATTTTTCAAAGAATTTTTCCCTTACTCGAAACACACTCAGTTTCTTCAATATCTTGCTCCACTGTGCATAGCTGCGGAACATGTGGGCATAACATTTGCCAGAGGCACTGTGCATACTGAACGAGTGCCTCGTTGGACCTTTTTATTCCTATTTCATTCAGCTGCCCTCAAACGGAGTACTAACCCCTAGCTACGTTAGTAGTGGACTATCCGCCCCTGGGATCTCCTATCCTGCACTCCCCTCCCCGCTTGGAGAACCCAACCAGTGAAGCGTCTAGTAAAGCCAGTGAATGTTACGAACTTAAATCAAAAGGTGACTAAACGAGAATTTCCTTTTTAAATTAATAAACTCGGCCGAGTCGCCAGTCGCCGTTGGGCTTAGACTGAGTCCAGTGGCAGGCAGGCGAGGGGGGGAACCTTACTAGCCGCGGGGTTGCCTGCCCCAGGGGCGCTCAAAACTTACCCGTTAACTGCACTCATAAATTCTGTGCAAACTTTTTGACGTGCTGCAGTTTTTTATGGTCGACAAAAAGTTCTTTTTTCGGCGCAGAACCCTTTAAAAAAAAAACCCGTGTGCTTCGAATTCAAGTTCCAAATTAATTTTTCACGATTTTATGGCCTAACTCAGCGACTTTTCTATATATATTCCATTAATTGCAGATAGTTTTCTAAGCGCTTACCTGTAATAGAAGAAACACAATTAATTAGAAATAATATAATAAAATATATAATTTGTTTTTTAATAATAGAAAAGGGTCCTATTAAAGCAGATAAAATTGTGTGTGCATCCTAAAGAAACGAGCTATAAATGGTACTATCGAAAGTCCTTCTTTTTATCGATAGTTTCGATTAATTTGAAATATTAAAATATTGAAAAAAGACACTTTGTATCCTACAAATCGATTATTTTGTTCAGAGTTGATTAGATATTTATATACAATAGTATCGCAATTCTATCGTATATTTGGAGTACTTTTAAGTGATTCACTATTCACAAATGCGAATGATTCGTTTGCTGCATTCATTTTCATACGGTCCTTACAGTCGAACCACTCATAGACAGTTCAGCTACCCTCCAGTCAGTTGGTTAGATTGTTGGCCAGGATACGGATACGAATACGAATACGAATACGAATACGAATACGGATACCAAGTTAGAACTGAGGGCTGATTGCTGATGGCCCAGGGCTGCTACACATAGCAGCTGATAAATATCACCCTCAAAAGGAAGGGAAGGGAAAGAGAGAGGAAGAAGGCAAGGGCAGGGCAGGGCAGGGTCGGGAAATGGAAGGTCGTAAGGTTGGGTCTGTCGCACTGGTGGTATGCCTAGTGGAATGCTGCCACATGCAGCACATGTCCTGCCAAGTGTTTTAATTATAAAAATGAGATACGAGTATCGCAGACATCCCCAGAAACCAGAAACCAGAAACGAGAAACCAGAAACCAACCAGCCCCGGCTTAGTTGTCCAATGCAAAACTATGCGAAACGCGTGGCAGTTGCGCGTCTGCTGTCGGGTTGCATGCCGCCCCCCCCCCGCGCTTCTCGCTGTGGCAGGAAGCATGTGTTGTGCCCCAGTATCCTTGGGCCTTATCAGCAAACGCAGCGTTTCTTATCAAATGCGAAGGCAGGCAATTTAAATGTGGCAAAGGAGCAAGAGCAAAGCGTCTGAGTCCTGTCGATACTTCGTACTCGAACCGCTCCGATGTTCCGTTTGGCATTCATATTCATTCATGCGTTGCACATTCACATTCGCATTCGCGATAAAACGGAGCAGATAGCTCGCCCCGAGGATGTCGAATACGAATACGAATATACGAATATATCTGATTCAGAGGCGCCCCCTAAACAAAACAACTCGTGTCTTTCGCAGAGGGTAGATTTGTTAGAAGAGAAATGGAGACGGAGACTCACTTAATTAGTTTGAACTATATATAAATATCTAGTGAATCTGCTGGCAATTAATTCAAGACTTCATTATATTACTTCTCTGAGCATATCTCGAGAATGAATAATATGAATAAAACGAAGATTTCTCAGTTCAAAGAATAGATCTTTTTGGGATTAAAGTATACAGATTTTATATAGCATTGAAAACCGATAAAATAAAGAGTTCTAGTTCAAGGAATAGAGATTTTTCAGATCTTATATAGGCAAGAAACGCTGAAGGAATTGAATTTGTCCAGACTTTAATAGAAGCAAGGGATTTAAGCCTTTAAAACTAAGATTTCTAGTAAAAAAAATAGAACTATTACATTTATAGTAAAAAATATCAGAAAAACTATTTTTCAATTAAAAAAACCTTTTAAGAAAAAGTTAATTTAAACAAACTTCAAAATGAAATCAAAAATTAATCAAGGCAAACTACTTCTATGAAATGTCTCCAGCTGAAAGGGCGAATGTTCCTGATGAAATGAATTGAGTTCTTAACTTGAATAAATGCCGAAAATCACACACAAAAAAGGCGGAAAGGAGAAACGTGGAAAAGGGGGAAATGCGGAGTCGAAAACTCGGGAAAAGTCACCAAGAAGCATGGAAGCAAACGGAAGCCATAAATGAAATTAAAAAACAAAAGAAGTGTGGGCAAATTTTCTCCGAGGACCAACAAAAATGAGGGTCACTGGGTGTGTTTTTGTTTTTGGTTTCTGGGCTTTTTGGGGATAGTGGAGTGTTAAGGGTTTTCCAGAGTTTTTTTTTCGGGGGGGGGGATTTCTATTGCGTAACACAGAAACCCGCTGACACACACACACACACACACACACTGAGAAAAGCACTAGACAATGCGAAATAACCAGCCCAAAAGAGAAAATTCTTCATTCTTTTTTTTTTTTTTTTGTTTTGTAGCATTTCCATTTCGTATGCGGCGCCCATTTTTTTTACACTTGTATTTTTATTTTTTTGGAAAAATCAACTTTGGTTTTTCTATTTCTTTTTTTCCCTCCTTTTTTTTTTTAGCTTTTTACATTCTTCTGTTGTTTTTTGTTTTGGCTGCACAGCAAGCGATTCTTGTTGTTTGTTTTTGTTTCTGTTTTTTAGCTGCCGCCCGCTGTTTTTCCCCCATTTTTTATATTACCACGCCATTTATCATTTCCTTTGCCAAACACTCGCATTTTCCCCTTTGTTTTTCCCCGTTTGTTTTTCGCTACTTTTGCTCCACTGTATATATAGAAGTATATTCATATTATTTACTCGTAGGCTTCAGTTATATATACGAAATTCACGCAGCTTTAATTTAATTTATTAAAAACTTTCGGCGTCAGCTGCGATTTTTTTCGTTTTTTTTCGTTTTTTTTAGCTTTTTTGGGCTAGGTGCGTGCAGGGCCACACCCACAAAAAACTGATATTACGCCCAAAAACCCATTCTAAATATTTCCTATTTTTTTCTTTTTTTTTTCTATTTTTTGGCATACCTTCAGTTGCCTCTAAACATGAAACAGGCTCGTTTTGTTTTCGTGTTTTCGTTTTACTTCGTTCTTGACATTTCCTGGCCGTTGAAACCTTTTTCGAAAAACCCGCCAGAATTCTAGCCAACAGTCCCGAAGCAGTAGCTGCTTTTGGGGGCTGCGTGTTTGCATTTGACACATTTAATTCCAACCCTCTCCCACTTTTCTTTACCCCGCCACTGCTGACGCTGACATGATTTATTAATTGCGAGCCAAAACATGAAACGAACTTGAGTTCTTAATTTCGACCTTAAAGCTCGACTTATTTTCTTCTGCCCAACTGCCTTGACTTAGGATTTGGGTATTTAAATCATTCTCCTTATTTATTACAATTCTATTAATTACTTTTAATGGAAGCTCTCTTAAATATCCGAAAGAAACCCGGAAAATCTCAGGTCCAAGGGTCAGTCTGGGTTTCCCTGGGGATTGATTGAAAGTCTGCGAGTTATATGGAGATTACAGGATAAAGGTTGAAAAAAGCCGAAGGATAACAGTTTCGACTTATTAGATCTGGAAAAACATCGATATTTCAGGATGTTACTTCGATGTTTCTCATTGAAAAACATCGAATTTCCGGTGTTTTATTGTGAATTGAGGCAGGAGACTTTACTCAATGGAAATTACCTTAAGATCTGTGTATTTTCTTGCATATAGAGAACAGGTCTTTAATTAAAGTAATTTCCAAGATTTGTTAATTAAAACCTAATGGAAAAAGCTTTAAAATGAGAAAACCACACACGTGCCTTAATTTTCCTACGACTTTGTATTTGTATTTAAAACAAAATAAGCCGAAAATAAAAAGACAAGAGAAAGAAAGATAAAGGCCAAACCAGACGAAGAAGAATGTTTTATTTTTGAAAATTAAATTTTTTGTGTAGAAAAACAAGCAAAGTGGGGAAAGGGGGGCAGGGGAGGCACGAGCGTAGACTAGCTGCAACATGAGGCAAGCATAGAAAACAACTTTTTGGCGCTGAACGCTGAACGCGCCAAGCGAGATAGATGGATGGCTCTGGTGCCAAGATTTATGGTTGATCAAGAATTTCCCGTACCGTTTCGTTGCACGCGCTTTTCCTAGCCGTTTGTTGTTGTTGTTGCTGTTGTTTTTCTCTATTTGCTTATTTTTAGATTTTCTTTTCGTTTTCATTTTCAAGCAGCCAAAAACACACAACAATTTCTCGTCTTATTTTCTCAACTTGTCTCGTCGCTGGCTGCTGCAACTGCATGTTGCATGCTGCTGCTGCCGCTGCTGCTGCTGCTGGTTGCGCGAGTGAGAAGAAGAAAAATGTCTCTTGGGTGTATTCATAACATGCCAGAGCCATAAATATGCTTTCTACGAGACATCCGACATCTGCGGTTGCGTCTTCCTCTCTGCCGCTGCCGCTGCCTCTGCTGTTGCCCCAACCAATCGCAACACTTTCAACGACGCCCCAAAAACTGGGCGTGCAGCAACTGTTCCTTGACGAATTGGACGGATGCAGTGCGTCGTCCGTCGTTGATCTCTGCATCTGCGTCTGGCTCTGTGTGTGTGTGTGTGTGTGTGTCTGTGTGTGTTAGGCAATCTTCTGTGAGCTGCGCTGCTTAATTGAGAAACTAGTTTCAGTTCGCTGAAAATGTCTAAAAAGGCTTCACATATCTAAAACTTGTAGACTCGGCTAACGCACAGTGGAACAGGCGACAAAATATTGTCAATAAATTTCTGGCAAAAATATTATTTATCTCATAAGACTGAACAGTGCCAAAAAGAAAGAAAATCTGCCTAGAAAATACTCTTCATTCTTCTAATATACCCAAATAATATCAAGACTTAACTTCTTAAAATTAGTGGAAAAAAACTATTGAAGCTTTTAACTTTTTATTTAAATTGAAAATCTGTAATATTTGAAAGCTCAGAATTAGTATGAAACTATTTCAAAATAAATTCTAATTTTATCAATATTTTCTTCAAAATTAATTGTAAAAATTACACAAATATTGACTTAATGATGACCCAAGATTTTCAAATAAATCTTCGAAAAAAATGTAAAAATTCTAACCGATTTAAATCAATTTTCTCCAGAGCATAATAAATCTCAACGCAATCAGCTTGACAGCTCTAAAAAAACCAGCATAATTTCATATTTTGTTTTTAATTTAAGCGGAGATTATGGCTATGACAACCACTGTACGAACAAACGATGCTTGAAAGGTTTAGCGCTCTTGTCGCAGGAAGTGTTAAGCGGAATGTTTTAATAGCAGTCGCGACTCCGAAGAACGTAGGGATTCTCCTCTCTTTTTTTATGCAAATTACAAGAGTCTGTGCTAATAACATGTTCGGTTCCTCGGGGTTCCTAGGGGTTCCTCGGGGTTCCTTGGGGTTCCTCTGCATATCCCACAGATAAAAAACATTTTAATTTGCAAACGAGTTTTGGATAGGGCTGCGACTACAAAATATCTCAATTGCAATTGCAACAAAAAGCAGAGAAATTCATAAAAATGCAAATAAATAAAATTGAAATTAAAAGTTGTTGTTGCTGTTGCTGTTTGCCAGGTAACAACGAAAACACACACGAAAGGTGATAAATCAGGTGACAGAAATTAATTGAGTTATTCAGGCATTGGATGCAACACACATATATACATATATATATATATATCTCTTTATATATATATATAGATGTATTTCGGCTTGTCGTCGCCGTTGTTATTGGGTGTTGCACGGGCAAAAGTCTCTCCTGATATCGGATATCGAAACTCAAGTGTTGTCATCCGGCCTCACACTTCGAGCAGCTTCGATTCGAGTTGATTTGCCTCATTCCCCACAGGCCGCGCCTCAAACGACAATGTTTCTCAGTGCCCCACAGGGCCATGCCCCATGTTGTTGTCGTCGTCCTCCTCGGCTCCTTCTTCGACTTATTTTGCTTCATTTTCTTGCTTGTCTCTTGCTGATTTTGGATTAATTTGTTCTGCAGTCAAGTAAAACCCAATCGCAAAAACCCAGCCCCTATCCCCCACAGACAGTGGCGCAGGCACTAATAATTTTAGAGGGGTTTAATAAATGCATTTAAAGGAAAAAAGACATAACTCTTTCAGGGGGTCATTCAATTGGAAGCCTTAAAAACTCTCCATTAAATAATTAATCGGTTATATTTTAAATATTTTTAGCATTTTTTAAAATTTAATTTCTGAAGGTTGGCTATTATTTTTTATAATAGAATATTTTATACTTTATCAGTTTCTTCCGAGACTTTTAGCCTTTCCAATACTCAGACAAAAAAAGGCTATTTCCTTTGGAAAATATCGCTTAATTATGGAATTTAAAATTAAGATTATTCAACCCCAAAAATTCGCCTTCCCTTCTGACGCCACTGTGCGCGATTGCGTTGCAGTTTTTGGGGCCATTGCGTCACAAAATAAAAAATAAAGAATAAAAAACGAGGAGGAAGAAGAGAAGCGGCAGGTGAAGAGAGGTGAAGAGAGGAGAGAGGGGAGGAAGAGGAAGAGAAGAGTCGCTGAGGCACAAGTCACCTTACCTGGCATCAGGTTTTGCAGCAGCAACAGCGAAAAGCAGCAACAAAATGATATATGAAGTATCTCATGGTATGACATTAACAGCACACACGAACATGTAGTTTTGTTATTTATTGAGTTTTCAGATATTTTGAAGGCATTAACATTGAAACAAATTATTATGATTACAAGATTTATTGCTCCCCCTTTTTTCGCAAGCGACAGACAGACAGAGAGACAGAGAGAGAGAGAGAGCGAAAGAGATTGCAGAGGATTGTAGTCAAATATTATTTTGTATATTTTATTTAAATAAAATGTCCGAAAGAGACTTGGCTCCACTGCACAGCTCTCTTCCTCTCACAGCGTCTCTCTTTCTTTATTGCCATTTCACTCATATTTAAAATATTAATATAATTTTTGAGACTAACAAAAACTAAAAAAAAATAATTTTTTTATATTATTTTTTAATTTTAGTTAGAAAATTAAAGGGCAAAAAGGAGAACTGCAAAGTTTTAAAGTTGAAGAAAATCCGCCAAAAACCTCGAGTGAGTTTTTATTATTTTAGAGACATTTCTATAATTTTTAGAAAACTATTTTTATTTTTTTTATATATATTAATTCGCTTTGATGACTTCTTTTTCCAAAATTTAGATCTATTGTAGGTACACTTCCAGCTAAATTTACTTCAACTATCTGGAATCTATCAGAAAATGTAGCGCCACTCCAGTGTGGACAACTGTGCGAAAATTCGAATGAAATATTTTGTATTATTTTCAGACTCAGTTCCAGTTAAAAGTGAAGAAAGAAAAGTTCAGCAAAACCCACTCAAAAGTCAGCAGAAGAACTCTGAAGACTGTAGAAACTGATTTGCATGTAAATTGTCTTAGGAAGTGATAAACGATGGTCAGTTACGGCTCTATGGAGACTCGGCCCTTTCTATGAACAAACACAAAAAAATCTAATAAAAAATAAGGTAGCTATAGCTAAGCTATACACACACACATACACACACACACACACACACACACACACATGCACACAAATACACTCGGAGAGTTGACAGAGAAGATGACAAATTGTTGAACGGCTCTGACTGACAGGCGCGACAGAAACAACAACAAAAACAACAGAAACAACAACAACTCACAAGTGCACTGCAATTAGTCAAAGTGGCCCAAGGTATGAATAACACCCAACAACAGCAGCAGCAACAACAACAGAAGCAACAACAACAGCAGCAACATCAGCAGTAAAAAACTAGCTATAGCCAAGACATTTTGGCTGCAAAAACCAATAAAAAAAGCTATAAAATTATGAGGAGCCGACGCGGCTATAAAAGTGTGATAAAATTTTGCTACCAGCTAAAAAAAAGAAGTATAAAAATATTAAGATAGCTCGACTAAAAGATACCCTGCAATTTATTTTTCGGTAAACAAGAATTCAAATTTTGAAATATTTAAAACTTTCTAAGCATTTTAGGAAAATATTTCTGGATTTTCGATCATCTCAAAATTGTTTAATAAATTATCTTAAAACCAAAAAAATAAATATCAAGTTTCCCAAGTTGCCTGCTCCACGGAACACTAAGATCGGTCAGTCTACTACTGCTGAACAAGAATATATATAATTAGGTTAAAGGAATACCCCTTACTTTATTCACTTTCAAGGCGCAAAAGACGCAGGGAAAAAAACAACGACGCGACGTTGATCCGCCTATGATGATGAAGAAGGGGCACGTAGCTACACGTGCGACGTGCGTCAACTTGCGGCAATTATGAAGTCCGTGTCATGCCACAACGTGAGGCACTTGCAACGCCGCCAGCGGCGCTCCAGAGAGAGAAGAGCAGAAGAGGTGACAGGAGAGGAGTGCAGTGACTAGACAAACGGCACCCAAACGTCAGCAGAAAACGTGGGCTCAGACCATTTGTGGCAGGTGTTGTGGCATGCCTCACTCTATGAAAGGCAGAACTGTAGCTGCTCGGCTGTCGTTTGAATCAATAAACTCTGATTAGTCAGCGGGGCAGCGGGGCAGAGGGGGGAGTGGCACACAACGTTATCGAACATTGCAAATCGTCTGCCAATGCATCCGCAATAAAAAACCGTTTGCTTCTGCGCATTTCAAAACAAGCCTTGCCGCGCTGTGGCACGTTGCAAGACCGCGTGGGTCAACCAGCCGGACACCAATTGAGGCAAGTGGAGAAGGAGTGGAGTGGAGGCACCAGCCAAGAGACAGTGGGCAATTCGCTGGCCACCGTCCAGAGATTATCAATGCTAATAAGCCAATAAAATTGGCGCTTCTCTTCGCTTCTCTTCGCTTCTCTTCGCTTCGATTCGATTCGCTTCGCTTTGGCTGCCTACTCAGAAATCTGTGTATCTGCAATCATTTAAATTGTCTATGAAAATGCTTGGATAAGATACGATTACACTGCAAGAAAATGAGATAAAGCAGCACAAATTTTGTACTCATTTTAAGCCTACATTCAGTAGCCAAAAATTAGCCTGAACTGAAATAAAAATAAAAAATTATTTGAGGCCAAAAATGAGAGTGGTTCGGAACTCCCCAATCAAAATATTTTAGCTTTTTTTATAATAGAGGAAATATTAAAATAATTTTAATTGTTGCTTTTTAATTGTTTTCTAAGCTTAATTTGCCTTCTTTGTTCAAGTCAATTAATTGAAGCATTTATTCTGGATATTCTGGTAATAATAATGCCTTAAATTGTATTTTGCACACCTCTTTAGCACATCATAGAAAAATGCCAACCCTTAAAGCGTATTTAGCCTCCTGCCACCCACCCTCTCTCTCCTCATCGCTCTCCCTAAAGCCGAAAGCCGAGTCCTGAGTCGGATATCGTTTGTCTGGGGCATAAAGCTTTCGACTCGAAGGAAACCAATTTGTTCAGCCGTTTGATTTAAACGGTTTTATGGCCGCCCTGTTGTTTTCACTCCGCGCTGCTGACGCGCCCTTAAGTATGCCACTCGTCTTGCAACCCCCTCAACGTGCACCCACCCCCAGTCGCTCTTCAAGCAGACAGTGGCAAATTTGCAGCATATGCAGCAAAAAAAAAGGGGGACAGAAAACGAAAGGACATGCGGACAGGGGTACAATTTCGCAAGACATTTGGTCAAATTCAAATTCCCTTTGCCTCAAGGGAGAAGGGGCAGAAGTGGGCGGGCGAGGAACGCAATGTCACTGGCCTGCCATGTGTGTCAACACAGTGGCGTATGCTGCAGGGGGGGCTGGACTATCTCGTAGTAAAATTAACCAGAGCAGAAATATATATTCAAATTATCCTAGCAAGTTCCTTGGTTTTAAAAATATGGTTTTTGAATCGATTCTGGTTGGAGCTTTGAATCGATACATTTTCTTGGAGCCTCTCCCCTTAGAAGAAATAAGCTGCCTACGCCGCTGTATAGCCACAGTTGTGCCCCACCCCCGCGCAGCAGACAGTAGGCAGGGGCGTGTGTGTGTGGGTGTGCGGTGTGTGTGGACGCAATGTGGTGCAAATGGCAGCCGTAACGGTTTAATCTGTTTTAAATTATTTTTGGGAATTCGTGAAAAGAGAGGGAAAGAGAAGGAGGCCAAACAATGGGCGTCCGCTCGCTAATCTGCCGGCGCGTGCGGGGGGGAAGAGGCTGCAAGTCGAATATTTATATTTTTTTTTTTATTTGGTTGCGAATTCGAAGCTGATTCCCAGCTGGGAATCTTTTTGGCTTTCATATTTTTGTTTTTTTTTTATTTTGTTTTCAGTGCGCTGCCCTTATAATCCGCACAACAAATGCCATCTCTTTTTCTCGCGCTCTCTCTCTCTCTATCTCTCTACCGTTCTCTCTTTCTCTGTTGGCCGTGTCCGCCGTGTTGCCTGGCAACGCTTTGGCATCAAGATTAATTTTAGACGAAAAAAGGAAAGAAATAAGTCAAAATGATTAATGGCCTTTAATTTTTGTTCCTCTTCTGCCTCCCCTCTTCTTCTCTCTCTTTCCTTTCTTTCTCCCGCACATGAGCGAGGGTTTTCGGTTTCAGAGTTTCGGTTTTGGGTTTTGGGTTTCGGGCTCTTCCGTGCTAGTTTCGATTTTTTAACGAAATAGTTTTCAAAAGGTGATGCATCTCTTTAGTCAACCATCTTTGCAGCATGTCTCTAAGCATCTCTCTCACTCTCGCTCTTCCATTTCTCACTCTCTGTCTTCCTCTCGCTTATTTCTCTTAATAATCCTCCACCGACCATTAAATCATTATGGTTGCCACATTTGATGCTGCCCTGCAATGGCGTTTGTCAGTTGATCTGGTAACTTTGTATACCGTGGAATTATCTAAGTTATTTTAATGAACATGCGGAGTTCTTTGGAGAAAGTTTAATGGAAATTCTTTTCTGTTATTTCTTAATTTCCACTATTATCTTTAAAATTCCTCTTAAGGTCTGACTACATCTTAAGATCATTCAAAAATACTCACAAAGCATTTCTCATCCAGACGAGGATTATTGGAATTTTCAGCATAGTCTAAATTTTCGAACCCCTTCCACTTTTTAGCTTTTTCCCGATGAATTCCCATTCAGCAATTGTCGAAATTTTTCAGAATCGTCAGGGAATATCTCAAACTTCAACACATTTAAAAAGTCTTCCCACAATCTTATTTTATTTTCTATAAATTTCTAATCCAAGTCTAATTTTCTGATACTTTTTCAATTAGAAATATTTTATTGAATCCTTTTTCGATCATATTTGAAATCACGAATAAGCTCAAATATTCATTTTAAGCCAGGACCTGCACAAACAAGTCTAACTACTCTGAATAAGCCATTTCTAGAGCTCGTAAAATTTAATATTCCAACCGAATTCCAATAAAAATCAAGTGACACATCAGAAATGATTTTATAGCCAAATCTGCGATTTTTTTAGCCTTTTCTTTTGCTGCCGCGCTTCGTTTCGTTTTGGATTTTTGTTGGCAAAGAAGTAGAAAAATCAGATCAAGTCAGGTTGAGGGTTGAGGTTGTTTTTGCGGTTTGACGTTGACGTTGATTTCGACACGATTTCTCATATATTCCGGTTAAAAAACTCTTTGCTAAGATTTTGTGACTCTTTTTAATTGTGAAATTTCCACGAAATGCGAGTGGTTTTATTCAGCTTTTTTTCTTTTTTTTTTTTTTTTTTGTTTGCTGATATTGCTTCGTGTTTTTTGGGGCTGACACGATTCCGCCAGGCAGACGAATCGCTAGCCAGTCAGCCAGAGCTCTATGGGTCCAGCCAGAGTGGGTCCAAGTGGCCGCCGGACGAGCGGACGGTTACGGAGACGCGGGTTCGGTTGGTGAGCAATCCGAGCCACATTTGTGTCATTCTGCGACAACTTTGACATGTGTGACATTGTTTTTTCTTTTTGCCTGTTTTTTGTTTTACCAATTTTTTTCAGTCGTTTTTCGTGTAGTTTGTCGGTCTGACGCGACTTTGGCTTAGAGCAACGGCAACCAAACGAATTATTTCATGTTTCTCTTCTTTTTTTTTCATTTTTTCTTGCCTTTTTGTATGCGAAACTCACACAAAACCCCAACTTGCCAACGGCTAGCAACTTAGATACAGATACAGATACATTTGCAGACATATATATAACAAGAGATACGGATACAGATACAAAAACTTAGATACCAGATATGTATGTTGACATGCACATACATATATACCCATATATATATGCATTAAACCTCGTCGCTTGGCCTTTGCTTGTTCAATTTATATACCCTGTAATAATAGAAAGAGCGAAACGGGGTGGTGCGGCTTTAATTGGACTTCTAAAAGAGAGCAGAAGGACTCTATAAACGGAAAAAGACGTCCTTTAATATACATTTTTTATAAAACTCTTTATACATAAGAAAACATTTCCTAGAGATCGATAATACAAAAGTAAGAATACAATCCTTATATACTCACTATTTTCAAGGGATATCTAGTGGCCTGGCAAGAATCAGAATGTGAAGAATAATCTAAAACAACAAATTTCAAAACACCTCGAATCAGCTCACAAATCAAACTGCAGACTTGCCTTGAATATTTTCCACTTTTACAGGGTATCCGCTGGGTCCTAAGCTAAGCTAAACTAGAGCCTTTTGGCTTGTTTTCTTTTATATTTATACAAATTGCCGCCTAACTTTTTTGAACCACATTTCGCAGTTTCTTCATTGCAAATTTGGTTCGTTTTTTTTTTATGTGCGGCCTTTTCTTGACTCAGTTTCAGTTCCTTTTTTTGTTCCTTTATTGCAGTTCAAACAATGAAATTTGTTGCATATTTTTTGTGCTAGAAAGTCCCAAAATACTCGAACTAGAGCGTAGCTAATTGCTTAAAAAAATATGGAAAAATATTTCAGAAAAAATTCCATATTGATATTCATATTTGTCATTGTTTGGACGTATCTTTTTGGACGGCTACCGTCGGCGGGTCGCCCGCGGTTCTCGGCCAGGATCTCAGGAACTGCACCCGCTGTGGCAATATGCAAATATGCAAATATGTTATGCAACATATGTCGTCATCAAGTTCCCTGACATCCTGCGAATCCTTCATAGGTTCCGCCGCCGTTGCCGATGCTTGAAAATTGAGACAATTTCTGTTTGTTGCAGTTGCAAGAGGAGTTCTTGCTGCTGCCTCCTACCTCCGTCCGTCTGCTGCCGCTTGCAGAGCGCAGCACAGTGCACAAACAGAGATTTATGTGGATTTTTTTATGAGTTATTGACTTCTTCACACAGATAAATCACAAATTTTCTCCCATTGTGATGTGTTTGTGAAAATATTAGAAGTGAATGTGATTTATGTTGTGACTTGGTAAGGCCAAAAAAAAACATACTCAGCTCTCACAGTTCTCACGGATTCGTAATTGAAGACCCGAATACAGAATACCCAAGTAAAAAACTCCAGAAAAAAAGGAGAACTAAACAAGTTGTGGGTGTCAGGTCAATAAAGTATTAGAAAAGGATCCCAGGAATTGCCTGGAAAGTAGCTAAACTCTTTCTCGAGCTAAAAGAACACAGAGAAAGAGGTCAGATGTGCATAGAGATCCTCCTTTCTTTATAAAGAAGAAAGTAATTAAGTAAGCAGTAAATGAATTGAGCGGATTAATTAGAAATTAATCTGGGTGTTAGGCCAATCAAGTTATAGGAAAGACTCCCAGAGGTTTTCGTATAAAATAAATAAATTAAATATATATTATTATTATTATAATTATGAAACTATTTCTTTACTGAATCGGGCTTAAATTTGATATAAAAATAATAAAACTTGCCTTAAGCAATTTTGAATTGTTTTTTTAAGGTTACCAAAACTATTCAAATTGAATATTAATTCGCGTATTTGAATAGCAATCAACAGCCTTTTAATTAATTTAATTTAATTAACTATCAATGCGTATAATATAAACATTATTTATACCAATTTTTCTTCTTTTATTGTTTGCCTGTTAATCCTCTTAATCCTTTGCACAATGCAAAGAGCACGGGCTTCTTTTTTCTCTCTTTTGGAAGAGCATTGAGCCAATTGATTTATGCCCAGATGACACATTGAACTGCATACAAATGATTTGATTTATTATTAAATTTCGTTTTCAGTTGAAAGTAAAAACACAGTCCGAACCAAACTGAAGATACTAGAAGATAACCAGGCGATACGATTCGATCCTATCCGAGCCGAGGCGAGGTTCTGATTCAGATCACTTTCAAAAAAAAAAAAACCAAGAAGAAAACCAAAGCGGCGACAACAATGCGAACTCATAAATAATAATTTCAGGCCAACAGAATTCAAAACTCTGAAAAACTAAAAAAGAAGTAGAGCCAGAGGAACTGTAAAAACAGGTAACCTTCAAATACAATGGAGATGCAGAGAGTCTCAGAGACTGAGAGACTGAGCAACTGAGGAACTGAGAGACGTAGACAAAGTCAAAAGTCATGTCCGAAGCGCGCGGCAGGGGCAGCCTCTGCCTCTGCCTCTGCGTTGCATTGGTTCAAAGTCAAATGCTGCTGGCAATTACACTGAGAAAAAACGAGAAGAGAATTTTGAAAATTTTGAAAAATTAAAAAAATTAACAACAAGAACAAGCTGGAGCTGGAGCGTTAAGCATAGAAAAGAAGATGCTAAGAGCAGACCCTGCATCTATTTTAAACTTAACCGGTTCGAGCCCGGTTCTCCGATTATTTTTCGAAATTAAACCAAACCATGAATAGATTACTACTTCGCTAGATTTTTCTCCAAGTGTAGATGCATTTGCTGAGATACAAGCGAACTGAAAATTGCCAGTGTGAAGGACGCATATTAAAATTTTTATGAGCGTAGAAAATGACTATTGCATAATTTCGCAGCGGCCTTCGCAAGGTGACTTCCTGAATGGCTAATTATACGAGTCTAGATTTTTGGGAAAAATCTTTATGGCTTTATGACATGTGCAAAGAAAACGGCAAGAGACAAGAAGAAAAAAATGGAAAATTAGGAGAAAAAAAACCACACAGCAGGTTTTCACTTTTCTTCATGTGTTGTTGTTGCATTTTCAAGGACACTTTTCGCCTAAAAAAAAGGAGTATTTTCGCCATCTTAAAGGTGTTTTGTGGCAGGTACAAAAGTCTTGGGAGTCCTTTTCCTTTTGATTTTTCATGCAATTTTCCTAACACACTTTCTTACTCTCTTTTCGCTCTCTTTTTGCTGCTGCTGCTGCTCCTTTCTGCCTTTCTCTGTCTGCAGTTTTTAGTTGCTGTTTTTTTTTTTAGTACTTCTTGTTTTTTTGTTGTTTTTTTTTTTGCTTTTTGCATTCGTTGTCGCGTATCTCTTTGCCATAAATCATTGTCACCCGCTCGGCGCAATGTCACTGCGAGAGCGCCCCGCTGGGCGGCCCAAGCTCTGAGCCGCTGAGGCTCACAGGCTCAGGCTCAGAGACTCAGAAACTCAGCCTCAGACCCAGAGACAGAACCCCAAACACCAAACCCCAGTCTTGAACCCCAAACTTCAATTCCTATGCCAACTCTCAAATACACTCAAAGAAAATTACATAAAATTCTGCAAATAAATCTAATTTAAATTAGAAATTTAAATGAATAAAACATAAAAATTAAACTAAAAATTTCCTATTAATATTTTATATTTGAGTTATCTAAGAAAGCACTGAAAAGAAACCTTGAAACTTGGAATTAATCCAAGATATTTTTGCATAATTCAGTTTAAGAAACAGTTCACTTTTTGTTATAGATTAAATGATTTTAAGCCTTGTAAATTTTATATTATTTATTTCATTATTTCGGTATCTTTTATCCTAGTCCCAATATTGAAATTTGAGAATTCTACGCTGTTTTTTCAGTGTGCGTTTCCCCGCCGTTGTGCTGCTGCCACAAAAACAATTCGAGAGGCGCTGACTGCTAGCTCCAAAAACACAAAACCCACAACACACACACACACACACACACACACACACACACACACACACACACACACACACAAACCCACACACACACACACACACACACACACACACACACACACACACACACACACCAATACACTGCCAAAAAAACAAACTGCAGCCACAGCAAATTGCCACCCATTTGAGTGTTGTTTAGTCCTTTTTTACTGCAGCTACATCAAAATCCGCACAGAAATTAAATAGCACACAGCAAAAAGACCACAACAAGTGGCATGCCACAAAGAGAAAAAATAAAAGAAATATATATTTTTATATATATAAAAAAATACTAGCAACTGTGGAAATCCGCTAGAAATTCGTTGGCTTAAATCGTTTTTTGGTTGAATGGCCAAAAGAACTTGAGAAACGTTTGTGCAAGAAGCACAAAAATAATCTGCTGTGCGATACAAGATTTGCTTCAAGCCAAAAAGCTACAAAATTTAAGCTCAAAAGGACGCTAAAATATAAAGCGATATTTAATAGAAATTCTCGAGGAAATGTATAGAAAATTTGGTCGAATTTAGCCGGGAAAATTAAAGTTTGCGGTCGAATTTTAAAACTATTTTCGAGCTGATTGAATTTTGTGTTTCCCTCTAAATATAGTATAAAAAATGTAGTTTTTATTAGTAAAAATATATGGAATAATGTTGTTGTTTGCCTTAAATTAAATAGAGAATTCTTGATTATTTTCTCAGGGGAATCGATTCAGATAAACCGCCATTATTTCAGAGAATTCACTATAAATGAATGCTCAATGAATCCGTTGAATAAGCAGCCCATTTCAGCTGATTTCTGTCAATTCCCCTAGGGGAGCTTAGAAATAAAATATCGCCATTTAAACTTAATTTTTAAGGGCCATTTATTGAAAAACTGTTATCGTTTCTTTAGCCCACCATTTTGTTAAACAAATTCAGTAATTTCTTTTATCAATAAATACCGTTTCAAGACTCCCTTTGTTTCGATATTTTTATAATAAGTGTGAAATTTTTAATACCCTTGAAGAGGGTATTATACCTTTGCCAAGAAATGTGTGCCGCATTGAAGAAGGCATATCGGAAGCCAAAAATTATATATATTATTGAGCAGGACAATGAGAGGCAAGGTCTTATAGCCAGCTCGTCTGAAAATATTGGTCGAAAAGTTGCCTTATGGAAAGCTTTGTTTTTCTCCCAAGATATTTACATAAAACTCAAATTTTAGATGCTAAGAATTAATAAGATTGAACTAGTTTCTCATATGGCTGCTATAGATCAAAATAAATAAATTTAGGACCAATTTCTTAGTGCCTCTTCTCCCCAGTAAGGGCATGTGATATTCGGCGTGCCAGGGACAGCCTTTTCCTACTAGTTTTTATACACTTGTTTTTGTTTTATTTCATTTCTTTTGAGCTTTTTGCATTTGATTAATTAGCCGTTTCATGTCGCCATTTATCAATGATTTTCGAATATAATTTTAATTTCAAATTCACGGCATCTGTTTTAACTAAACAAGTTTTGTTTATTGTTTTCGGAGAGCTCTTTGTGTTACGGATCTTTTAGGTTTTACGCATTTCTGTATATAAATATTTTCAGTTCGTTTTTGGTTTTTGTTTTTGGTTTTTGGTTTTTGTTTTTGGTTTTTGTTTTTGTTGCTTAGTTTTTTGGTTTTCTTCTTTTCTTCAGTCGGCATTGATTAATGCTTTTACAAAAGACTTGTCGCCATTTTTATGCGGGATTATTTAACTCATAAATCATGTCTCAATGTGTGAATTTGATTAAAAATATAGACACATTATTTTCGTGATCTTTTTCTCTGTTTGTTTTCAGTCACGCAGCAAAGGTCGCTGCAAGTTGTAAGTCATTCAACGAGTTGAAAAAAATATTCAAGTTGTGGAAAAATATTTAAAAAAAAGTAGTAAAAACTGGCTAACTTCATTTAGACCAATTTCTCCATTCAATGGGAGCTATAGGATACAGTTGCTCTATGATCTCTTAGTTTATAAATAGAGAAGGACTCATTACATCATCCTGATCAAGAATATATATACTTTATGGGGTCGGAGATGCCTCTTTCATGGCATTATAAGCTTGGTAAAAAGGTATAAAAAAAGGTATAAAAATATATAAAAAGATTATGAATTTGTCGGGATACTTCTTCATTTGATGCATTTAATACTAAAATATCCTCTGCCTAGACAACTTACAATGGAAAGATACAACCTTTAAAAGGTACTTTTAGATCAAGATATATTTTGTTTTTTAAATTAGTTATATATCCACTATTCTCTATCCAATTCTCTGCTTTAAGAACTCCATTTTTAAATAGAAAATTAAATATTTCGGTTGCAAATCTCTGAGTGAAACTAGTGACAATACGAAGTGCATCAATGGGCAATGCTGGTCTGCAGTCTGCAGTCTGCACAGTTTTCTGTCCCGAGTCATAAATCATCAACTTTTTGCAATGCAAACAGAAACCGAAAGAGAAAAAGCAACAGCAACAAAAAGAGAAATGCAGAGAGAGAAAGAGAAGCCGAGTTTATGATTTTGTCAGCAGTGAAACATTTCCAGCTGATTAAATCGATAAATTATGAGAAAATAATATGATCTGATGACAAAAATTACAGTACAAAATAAAATGAACTAACTGTTTATATACTAACTACAAATCCGTTAACAGCTAATAAAACCAGAAGCAATAGGCGAATCAACCAGATACTCTTTCAGTTTAAATATTTTTTGGTTTTTAGTTAAAATAATTAACTTAACGTAAGAGTAATAAATCGATAGAAATATTATATATTCAATTATTATATTCATTCAATTCTTAAGGAGAGTTTTATAAGATATAATAGCCTGATAAGCAGAGCAAACCTTATAAGATATATCTAAGGTTTTTGAAGGGGTTTTGTATAGAAGAATTACATATTATTCCCATCGTTCATTCGGCAAATATTATGGCAATCAGTTTTTATTTATTTAGAGATAATTCTATCAATTCTAGGAATAATTGTAATAGATTTCTTATTGTCATATAGGATTTATATATAGAAATATATTCTGAATATATTTTAAATAGTAAAAATATCTACATAAACGGTTTTCCCATTCGGCACTAGAATTTCCGTCCTATCATTCCTTTTTTAATACTATATATTACATAAGTCAGACTATAATTTTTTGCTCTGAATATATAAGAAATAGAAGTAGATAGGTATAGGAAAGTCTGACTGGGAAATTTATGAAATATTTTGAAAATACATATATCATATCTATCTGCGGATTTTTAAGATAATATATATAGAAAAAAAAATATATAAAGTATTTTGTATGATATCAGATTGGTTTGGTATGGTTTTTTTTTTATAATATAATACATCATAATACATTTTATATATAATACATCAAATTTGATGGAGATTTCTCTTTCAGATATCTAACTAGGAATCTTTAATTGGAATATTAAATATATATTTCTTGGGAATATTATATTACATAGGATCGTTCCTAATTGAGATGTCTAACCAGGAAATTTTATTACTATATCTCGAAAATATACAGATTATTCAGGCTTGATATAAATTTTTGAATGAAAATCACATTTTATGCAGACGTTTTATACTCATTCTTTCTCTGGCAGTTAAAAAATATCTTTTTCCTATCCAAAAAGCTGTTCCAAACTTCAGTTAGCTTTACATAGTCTCAGGCAAGTTTGATAATTAAAATACCTTTTTTGATAGAGTATAATAAAGTCTGCCGCCGCAATGTTCATTAAAGCTTATTGAACACATCAACAACGAATCAAATAAATATTTATTAATATTGAAATAAAAAAAAGAATATTATAAACTTTCAAATATGCAAGGCAATAAATCTGAGCGAAAGAGAGTGGCAGAAAGAGAGGCGGATAGAGAGAGGGCGAGGCGAGAGGGAGAGCGAGAGGAAGAGCAGACAGAGAGTGCGACAAATATGCAGGAGGCCAGACAACTAGGACAACAACAACAAAAGCAACAACACCAACAAGGACAATGCGCCGCAACAATGGCCGCATAAATTGTCTATGTGTGTGCGTTGTTTGTATGTGTGTGTGTGTGTGTGTGTGTGTGGCACTCTCAGCCAAGCCAAATGGCTGCCGCATGCGGAAGTGAAACTATGTTGCACAGGATATGTGCAATAATTCAAAAAGGATTCCAAGTTCAAAGCGGCCATTACTCGTACTACTCCAAAACTCTCTGAACTCTCTGTGAACGGTTCCCCAAAAAATTGTATGCAAATTTCTAATAAGCCTGTCAACAGTTGGCCAACAGTTTTGAGTGATGAATTATGAAGTGTTTGTTGCATGTGTGCATGCAACAGCAACAACAACAGCAACAGCAACTTACCGTTTAAATCCAATTTGGGGAAACTCCTCCAAAATCCTTGTTGATCCTTCTTTCTTCTACTTAACTTGGCTTATAGAATTCAACTAGCGTTTTTGCACGTGCGCAAAAAACTTTTTTCTACACTCACACACAAGGAAAAACTTTTCTATTAGATTTTCCAAATATTTTTTTAACTTGTTTTGGTTTTTTAAGCCTTTGCCGCACTTCTTTTTCATATATATTTTTATGTGTGTTTCTCTCGGCACTTTCTTCGTATTAACACTCTTTCTTTTTAGCTGTTAATTTGATGTTTATTTTCGTGTTTTTGGCAGTTTTTAAGGTTGCTTTAAATTATTAATTTTTCTGTTTATTAAATATTTTTTTTTTGCTTTTTTCTTTTTATTTTTAGGCTGTTTTTCAATTTATTTTTAAGTTTTTTGCCGCACTTTTAATGCTTTTTCTTGAATGCTTTTATTTTTATACTACTTTTATTTATTTTATTTATTTGGCAGCCTTTTTGTATGTTTTTGTTGTTTGTTTTTTATATTATATTATTAAATTTTTAAGAATTTTTTTGGCTGTCTGCTATGTGTAAATATTGCTTTTTTTGGGGACTAGAAAATGTTAACACTCGACTCACAGTAGCTGAAACTTGTAGCCGAGTGTAACGAGTGTAAACTCACTTTTATTGCACACAAATTCTTATAGAACACCTGTCCAAAGGCGTTAATAGACGCTTTAAGTACGATTATTATCCATATTATGGGGCAACATCATCATAAAAGAGAAAGAGAGAAGAATAGGAAGAATCTCGCGCGCGAATTTCTTCTATCCACTGTGTGTCCCACTGTGCGACTAATTTTTTTACGATTATTTTTATGATTATTTTGATGATGCTTTTGGATGATTTTCTTGATGATTTTTATTAGACGCGCTTTGTTTGTTTGGGGCTGCGGGGGGTTGCGGGGGCTGCTGCGACACGGGGCGTGCTTGACGAGCTGACCACGACGACCGTAGACGACCGAATAAATAGTTTTTTCTCAAGTAATCAAAAAGATGCCGCGGCGGCAACGGAGGCTGCCACTGCTGCTGCTGCTGTTGCTGCTGCTGCTTCTGCTGCGACGACGATGACGACGACGACGGCAACGGCGATGGCAACGTGTGCAACGTGTGGCATACACGGTTAACGGTTTACTCTATATATACACTAACTATACAACACCGCTCTCAGCTGTATATTGTGTGTATGATGTTGATTTCTTTACGACTTCTATCAAACTAAACCCATAAAGCATTCAATTCAAAAAATATACATGTGAAAATCCAAGCGAGAACTCCTTATTAATCCAGAAGCGACGCCAGCTGCGCAGTCAGCGCCAACGCCAACAGCAGCAGCAGCAGCGCCCCACCAAAAACACAGTATATAAATAATCTTATAAGAAACTCTCGCGAGAGAGAGCCAGCACAAAACCGCAGCCGCTGTCGACGTTGCCGTCGCCGTCACAGCGCTAGCAGCTCTGCCAGCGTTATTTACGACGTTGACGCCAGCGTCGTTGCCCATAAAGTATCTGCAGTCAGTAGAAGGCAAACACACACACAAAAAAAAAAAAAAAAAGTATCTTCTGCTCGCATTTTGCGCTCGTTGAGCGTTTGACTGAGTGAGTAAGTCTCTCGCATGAGTGCGAAATTTATTTGAGAGCTTCCACACAGCTCTTGTGGCACGGCCAGTTGCAAGTTGCCCGTTGCCCGTTGCCCAGTTGAACACAGCGGCTACTTGCGGCTTTTGCCTGCCGCCGCCTTTGCCGTTGCCTTTGCCTTTGCCTTTGCCTCACTGTGCGGCAAGTTTCGCACTGAAAATGGAATTTAAACGTTTCATAGAATTTGAGTTTTGCGTTTTGGTATGTTTTTTCTTTATTTTCTAATATTTTTTAAATCTTTTTTAATAGAATATTTCTGTAATTCCTTGGGCTTTTAGATTCTATTCTTTATGTATTTTCTATGCAAACCCAGACTAATTTATTTAGAAAAATATTCAAAAATAATGAAGATTTAGATTTGATATATTTCTTGACAATTCTGTTAACAAAATTTCTTTGTATTCCTATTTAAGTTTCGATTTTTTTCATAAACATTTTATACTAAATACTTCTTGTAAAGCTTGCCTTAAAAATTTAATATTTCTTTATAATTCTGTATTGGCTTCAAATAGTTTTGTATTTCTTCTAAAGTTTCCAGAAATATTCAGGAAAATATTCTCAAATTAATTAATTTATTTTTCAAAAATTGATATGAATATTCAAGAGAGTATACGGAGCTTCATAAAATAAATTAATGTATAAAATAATATATTATTATATACAAAAAATATATGTAGAAAATGTAAATTGTTTTAGGTTTGCGGAACTTCCCCTTTCCATATTCTTCGACTTGAGATTCAGTTTAATAAATGACAAAATTTGTTGACTTATGAAAAAATATTTTCCATATTTCAAACAGAAAGAGAGTTTTAGAATTCTCTTTATTAATTTTAAATTACAGCTGAAGATCGAAAATGTTACTGAGGAAAGGAATTAATTTTTTATGGTTGTATATTTTTTTTAAATATTGTGGAAGTAAAAATATCCAGTCAATATTCACCTATTATTTCACAAGTTGTTTTCAATAAGAATTATTTTTTTTTTAGCCCACCTAAAAAATAAATCAATACTAAGAATTATTTTCAGACTATAAACAGTTCTTAAACAATTATTCGAATATTCTGAATAAGTCAAGTATAATTTTCAGATTTTGATAGATTTCTATTCAAATGTAATTTTAATGAAGACAAATTCCAAATATTTTAAGCGCAGTGGAAAATTTTAAAGTTATCTCAGAAGAGAGAAAACATAATAAAATAAATAATTATATTTAAAAAATTAAAAATAGAAAATATTAAACAAATTTCCAACCACACACAATAATTTCTAATTCGAGCGATTTTGAGAGGCGAGAATTATGGCTGCCACAGCGATATGCGATATGCGATATGCGATATGCGGAATCTGGGAATGTGGAATCTTCATTTGCCGACGGCACAACAATCATGGCTTCCAATCTTAGCAAAACACAAACAACACACACACACACACACACACACTCGCACACATAAACACACATACGCACTCAACGCACAGAACCACCCCAAAAAAGAGCGAAATGGCTGAGCAACTCTTTCTCTCTCTCTTTCACGCGCTCTCTTGTGCTCTTGCCTTTGGCACAGCTGTTGGCCGCACGCAGAGCGTAAGCATGAGATCAGCAGTAGGTGGGGGAAGTAGTAGAAGAGGGGAAGGGGCAAAGAAGAGGAGCAGCAGCTGCTGCTGTAGCTAAAACAACAACAACAACAACAACAAACACCACGTGCAGCACGGTGAGCTCCAAAACGAAAAGTTGGCCAACTTAGTCGCTGCCACTGCCGCTGCCGCTGCCGGTGTCGCTGCCTCTGCTAGCGTCGCGACGCCACCAATTGGCAACGCGTCGCAAACAGGGAGGAGCCGCTGCAGCGCGCAGCGCGCTCATAAAGCATTCTCAACAACAACAACAACAACAACAACAACAACAGCAACAACATCTCTGCTCGCCTCCAAGATGGATGACGCCGTTGACGCAGCGCACTGTCCATGTGTGTGTGTGTGTGTGAGCAGGAGCGCGCACGAATGCTGCCTCGGCCGTGCAGCAGAGAGAGACGACAACATGCGGGCCGCGTTAAGTGTGACGAATGTGCCATTATTTTGCTTTATTGTGTCGTGAGCGACCGCGTTGCTCTTTTCAATGGGATTTCTCACATAAATTTACACGCAGGCCAACGTCGACGTCGACGCGAGCGTTGCTCTGCCAACTTCGACTTCGACTTCAGCTTCGGCTTCGGCAGTGGAACAGCGGCCCGGTCCGACCGACGGCTACGCTCAGAGTGTAAAATCATTTGGCCTTTTGCCGTTCGCAATGCATGAGCCAGCCACCAGGCGGCTGTTTTCAAATATTAAAGGGTATTACCATAGTGGAAGTTAAGAAAATTTTGATTCTTTTCCAAAAATTAGCTTTAGTTTATTATTTAATTAACGCTTAAAAATATATAAATTAATTAAGGGGCACTGCAGTGGAAGTTTTTAAAGAATTACTTTTAATTCTGATTAAAAAAAACTTACAAATTATCTTAATAAATCAAGGGGTATCATAGATATAAAATAAGCTTACAAAATATATTAATAAATCAAGAGGTATCAGTATAGTGCAAATAGATTCCTTTGTGTCTAGATTTATTGTAAAAAATATTTAAAAAATACTGCGAAATCCGAACAAATTATTACATAATATTATTACAATCCAAGTTTCAGAAGATATTTAAAAAATTGAATTTTATATTAAGAAGTTTTTTCAATTGATTGAAATCAATTTTATTCAATGAATTGAATCAATCAATAATTGCATTATTTACTTCAGAATGCAAATTAATTTTAAAACAAGAAATTTATATCGAATTAGAAAAACCTCAGTTTTGAAATGAAGAATGGAATAGATATTTTTTTTTTTAATTTTTAACATCTGTGATTTAAAATTAAATTTATATTAATTTTTATTTAAAACTCATTCGAAATGTTATGTTTTTTGTAGTTTTTTCATCTGGAAAATGGAAGATTAAATTTGAGGGAATCTTTTTGTAAACTCAATTAAAAAGATTATTAATAATTAGGTATATTTTTTAAAGGTGGAATTAAGAGTCTGGCAGCTGTTTTTTTTTTACACGGTTGTTTTTGTTTTAGTTTTACACCCAAACAATTTTACACTCAATTATGTGAGGCAATAAATATTGAAAGAGAGCGGATGAATCGCTTTTAAAAGCATACTTGGCGCCCCACCAACCGTTGCAACCACGTGAAAGTGGCAGGACCAAAGCCCAGGCTCAGGCTCAGGCTCAGTACCCAGAACCCGGGCACGGGCACAGGCACAGGTCCCTGGTTTCTCCTGCCTGGAACCGTACGCATCGCTGCTCTTTGACAACTGTGCGCCCCTAAATCATTCAATTGGGATACCAGGAACAGAGGAGAGGTGCTAGCCACTCTTGCGGGCGGGCGGGGGCCTCAGCTGAAATCGTGTTTCTCTTTCTGTGAATGTGCCTTGTTTTGGTAAACAGTCAATACTTTCACATAAAAGTGTATATTGACTTTTTCATTGACCTGTTCGAAGTATCCAAAAATATGAACCGAACCGGTTCGAAGAAGAGGTAGAAGTATAAAATTTAGTATATGAGTTCCGGTAAACTAAACGTTCTAATTTAAAATTTTTCCTTTTCTATTCTTAGACCTATTTAAATCTATTTAAAATCGAAAAAAGGAATAGAAACTATACAATTTTCATATTAGAGAGTATCTTTCAGTCGTGTTTTCTCCAAATATTTTGTTGGGTGTTTTGTTATTTTTGTCCTTTGTGTGGCGTTCACCTTGGAAAATATTTTCACATGCCGCTAGGGGGCGCCCTCAGTCTCCATTTCCGCTTCGGCAAACTGCAACAACAGCAACAGCAACAGCAACAACAGCAACAAGAGAAAAACAAGACGCGCGTGCCGTTCAGCCGATGGACCCGATACTCTCCACCCGCTTCACTCCCCTCCCTGTTGCCCTGCTGATACCCTCCTGTTACTCTGGGATCCACTCTGTCTCGTTTTCGTCCTCGTCCTCGGCTCGGAGCTCGGGCAAATAAGTCAACCTGCTGCAGCAACAGCAACAACAGCAACAACAACAAACCCAAAAAGTGATCGATGAAGTCGCCCTCCAAATTTACGACGTGAAACTTTGAATTGTTTCGCATGTCGCTTCGATTTTACCTTCCAGCTGAACAGCCCCGCTGCCCGTCCCTCGTCCGTCCACTGTCCTGCCGTGCCACCTTTCCCCCTCAGCAGCACCTGCACCTGCAGACCTTTCCCGTCCAGTTTTCAGCCGCTGATCCGCTCTTAGTTTATCTGAATTTCAAGCGAAATAACAAATTTACTTCTGTCTGTCCCGGGGTCTTTTTCTGTCTTTGTTGTTTTCTTTTATTTATTTAAAATTATGTTTCAGTTTTTATTATAAAGAACACAAAATAATAAATATAAATCGAATTATTTAAATTTAAAAAATCATCATAAAAGCTTTGGGAGTATCTAAATTTTGGGTGTCTCATTTTCTAATAATATCAATAATTTATAATTTTTAATAGGTTTTATTTTTAATTGATTAATTAATTATTGAGTTCATAAATGAATAAATATTGTATTATATTTCATAATTATTAAATAATATTAATCAAGCAGAAATCACCCTATTAGATTTGGATTTTTTATATTTACCTAAGCCTTCTACTATTTTTATTCATTTTAAAATATTTTAGATGCTTAATTTAATAGCAATTTATTTTAGGTCATTTAAATAATTTGATTAATGAATTCATGAATTAATTTATATTTTATTTCTAAATAATTATTATTAAAATTATATAATAATCTGATTGGTCTGAGTCTGATTTATCTTTCATTTTATAGCTTACATTTTATGGTAAGGTTTTACAATTGTTCTGAGCGAAGTTGTTGTTGTTCTTGTTGATTGTTGTTGTTATCTTTTTGTTGTTGTTGATGTTGTTGTTTTGCTTATTGTTGTTGCCTGTTGCCTGTTGTTGTTGTTGTTGTTGGCAGAGCGTGGTGCATGCATACGAATAATCAGTCAAGTTGATCAGGTGAGTCAATAAATAAAGCAACAACTGACGCCGCACGGTAGCCGCCAAGAACAACAATTCTCGTAGGAGACAGACTGCCAGACAGACAGGGAGACAGACAAACAGAGAGACAGACGTACAGAGAGACAGACATACAGAGAGACATATGTGTACATATGACAACATTTTAATGGTCGTTTATCATAATTTGTCTTTGAGCTGAAGCTAATGCTAACATCAATTGCTTACTGTGGGCGTGGCATTTCAGGGAGGCGGGGGCGTTGCTTTTGCAACGAGTGGCAACGTCAACAATTTTGATTAAGTTCGTATTACATTACAAACAATGGCAACACACACGGCCAACAAACAAATTGCCGTTGACAACCCAGCGCCAAGTCGAATTACTCTGCCATGGAATATAATGCCAATGAATGGGTTTTTTCCTGCTCTGAATACTCATACTCATACTCAAACGAATGACGAGTACTCGTAACACGAATCGCGAATCAGACATGTCCATTCATAACAATTATGCTTACGAAAACTGTCACAAAATTTAGAGCCAAAAATTGCAGTTGATCCGTTCAAAAATTCGAATTTCCTCAATCAGAGAGAAAGAACTAGTCAAAAAATTAGCCATAATTCAGGGAAAATTTGAAAGTATTGGATGAAAGTATTCTAGAACTTCAAAGTGGAAAAGTTTAGTTAAAAAATGATTGAATTTTAGTAAATTAAATGCTACAAATAAATAAAAAAAATCCCCATCTTAAGCTACTTTTTTTTCAATTTACTTCCTGGGGATTTTCCCAGTATACTTTCAATTGAAATATAAGCCCTGAATGCTCCATTTCCCGCTGCTTTCGTGTGCGTGTTAATATTTATTTGTTTATTATCTTATCAGTATATAAATTCCCGAGTGAGTTCAACTAAAAACTATGCCCATTGGGTGCATCTAATGATATGATTATCAAAAAATATTAAAGCCACAGAAAGGCTAAAAATAATATATGACTGCGCCTCGTATGTAGAGTGTGGTGTGTGGGTGTGTGTGTGGGTGTGTGTGTGGGTGTGTGTGGGTGTGTGTGGGTGTGTGTGGGTCTATATATATCTATATATTTGTTGTGTTTAGGTGTGTGTTTGCTCTCATATCTATTGTATCGAAAGCAAATGCGTGTGCGCCATTAAAATGAAAGAAGCGGAACGCCTACAACTTGAATGGGTGGCTCTCCGAAGGGGCGTCTTTCTGCTTTTTTTCTCTGTTTTGCTGGGTGGTGAAATACGATGTGGCAACACCCCGAGGCGCCACAAAAGAGAAAGAAACTGACTCCCTCTTGGCTTGGACACGCACGCACGCACGCAAAGCAACGCACGCACGCACGCACTCGACACATGGCGCTATCGGCGCTTCCGGTGCGTGTTCGAGCCCGTCCTCCCCTCCACCCCCACCCGCCCTACGCCGACAAACCAAGAACCAAAACTTCCCAACTTTCGATAGGAAGAAAGGCGGCAGCAGGCAGCCAAGATGAAAACCTAACCTAAAACGCAATAACTTTGGGGTGAAAATAGCCGAAAAATATCGATGGAGGAGGACACAACAACAAGAAGAAAGGCGAAAAAAAAAGAAAAGGAAAAAAATTACAAGCAAAATGAGAGACCGAAAAATGCCAAAATAGAAATAAATTCCTTTGTGTGCTCTTATCTATATGATTTGTGATTCTGGATGTCGTCAATTGTTGTTGTTGTTGTTGCCCTCTGCCTCTGCTGCCACTGACAATGAGTGGGCGGTGTTGGCGGTGGGTGGGGTTTGAGTGGCTGCATCATCCCCTGCGCGCCTCAAGACAACCCCTCCACAGCGAAAGATAATTTTAGTCAAAAGTATTCGCACAAAAGATACCCAGTAAAACCACCCAAAGGGGCATCCAAAGCCTATTTGATCTACGAAAATTCAGAATTTTTATATAGCTGAAAATGTAGTCCAATCTTTTAAGAAGCTACAGATTTTGATTTATATTTATTTCCATTTTAAGCCTGCCCAAGATCAAAAAGGAAAGAGTAGTAAATTCTGGAAAAAACTAGGAAGAAAGCTTATATAGATTTATATAGATTACTATGAAAAAGAAAGTCTAGTTATATTAAAGTTTATATAAGAAGGAAAGCTATAAATTTTAGTAAAAAAAGAGTTCGATTTTGAATATTTTTAGCCCAAAAAAAATCTTAATTCCCACTAGAAACTGCTACAAATCTCTTCCAATTACTCTCTTACACTATGCCTGCTTCTATGACTAAAGCTGGGAATGCCCTTTACCGTTTATAGTTCATGTACAGGGTATACCCAAAAACTTAAGGCAACTTGGTCGCTTAATGGAATTTTACTTGGGACCGAGGCTTGTCGAGGGGGGCAGGGGGCAGGGGGCATCTTGGCTTGGCATAAGGAGCTGAACTGCTTGTATCAACGATATTTCGCACATAAATATGCAGACTGGGGCAATCTATCTTTGTGGCCGTAGCAACCGCACGTGAAATTCCTTTTGTCCTGCAATCAAAATGAGAATTTTTCAGCCTCAAGTCCTGGGTCCCCCATAATGAAATATACATACGGCACAGAAGAAGCAGAAGAAGTATTTAGACGAGGCGCGCAGTGTAAGAAGAATGCCAAAAAGATATATATAAATAATATCTCATAATGTCGTGAAGTATGTATCTCTGGGGCAGGAGAGGAGGGGGAGGCAGGTGGGTCCATTCGCATCCGTATATTATAATAATGCGGATAAAGAGATACAATTTCATTGATATCGTCTAAAAGTCCAATATACACAAAGATTTATGGCCAACGGTCGGCGGTCGGTCAAAAAAAAAAAAACAAACTCGCAAGATGATCCCCTCCCCACAAAGTTTTAGCTTTTTTTGTCGCTTTTGTTTTGGCTGGCTTTTTTCTGCGAGCCACAAAAAAAAAGAAAAAGATTCATGTTCATGGCCAAGATACAGCACAAAAATTATCAAATACTTATTTTTTTTATGTGTGCCGCTACAAGGCAAGATACAAACATACGAGATAGTCGTACATGCCCGCTCTCGCACACGAGAAACAAACGATTTTTGATAAATGTCCACTCATTACATTTTTCATTATGAGGCCAATATATCTTTTGCATTGTGGTCTAAAGAGATACTAAGGAAGCAGATACTAAAACCGTCTAAATACGAGCATTAGCTCTCATTGTTGTCCAAACAATATTGGTAATATCCTCCAGAATTATAGTATATAATTAAAGGGAAATTCTATTGAAAGCCTTAATTGATTTTACTCAACCATTTGTTGATTCCTTGAAAGACTCATTACATTTTAATGTTTTAAAAAAAACACCTGTAAAATTTATATAATTAAATTTAGTATAGATTTTTTATAGCAGTAAGCTTATTAAATTATTTAATTTTTTTTTTTTAACTCATTACCAATTTAAAAATTAGTTTCAAGCGTATTTCCAGTAGAGCAAAATTAGTTCTTATTTAGACTTTTTTCATTCTTCTTTAGAGTTTATAAAATATTATTTAAAATATTATTTGTTATTTTAGATGTAATTATAATAAAATTCTTTAATTAATTTTCTACCCAATTAAATTCTAAAATTAAATTCAAGAGCTATATCCAGCTAAGTTTCTGATTTGAATCACTGTGGCTTCCAAAGAAAAGAGCCTTTTCGAAAGATGGCTATAATATCTCTATAAACATCTTAGAGCATTTAAATATCAATTAATAATTATTTAATATTGTATACAGTTTTTAATATACTTTTTTTCTATTTTCTTTTTTAACCTATTTTTAATTATTAAATGATTTCCTACTTCTGATAAAATAAATATGGCAAACCTTTAAAAAATTCAGGGACAAATTTTTTCCAGTCAAATCAATTCATGATTTTTGTACTGATTCAATTATATTGAATTCAGATTTAAGACAAAAAATATCTAGACTCTGAAACCTGTAATTATTAAAAAGATAAAGATACTTTATTTTATCATTAATTTAAAAATATTTAAATTTTATTCTGCTACTACTTAAATCAGCAGAAATTCATACTTTCTAAATCCTTAGTACTATTTACTTTTGAACGTAATTCACTTTTTTGGTTTCGGTTCAAAACAAACCTTGAATTTCAGCAAGTTGACCGTGAAAAGCGAAAGTAAACGATTTGTTTAGGCCACACCTGAAATAAGGTCAATACTTAGGGTCAACAAAGGAGGCTAATGGCCAGGGGCTAATAGGGATAATCGGGCAAAAGGTGCGCATATTCAGGTGACTTCAGTGGAATTTTGGAACATTAGAAACATAATCAGGTAATCAGGTGGTAATTATGCAGCGCCTTTCTGCCGCAATAATGCGTAAGCAAAGAGCCGAGTGGCAGTTGCAGTTGCAGCAATTATAAAATGCAATAATTGTGGCAACTGCCGCGCGACCTTGCCACGTATTATTGGTGTATGTGTGAGTGTGTGTGTGTGTGTGTGTGTTGCAAGGTCAAGGGAACGAACCGCAGAGCCAGAAATCAAGGTTAATTGTCCATTAAGCGTGCAGCAGGAGAAAGTGCAAGTGTCTGCAAGTGGCAAATGGCCTCCCCGCCAAATAGCCATGAATTGCCATGAATTTGCTTAACCAAAAAGGAACTCCTCACAGTGTGTATGTGTGTGTGTGTGTGTGTGTATTTGTGTAAGGATAATTTATGAGGTCAATGCGCTCTTTTGACTCTGCCGGAAAATGCACTTAGCGAAAAAGTTCGAGCGAGTTCAATAAACGGAATTTTATATGCGAACTTCTAATTTTTGTATATTTTAAGTAGAGCAATTTAATAAAAAACGCACTAGAAAAAATCAATGAAAAGACGGCAAAAAAAGAGGATTAAATTAAAATTAAATTAAATAATTAAACTTTCTTCCACTTTCTTAAACTCCATAATTTTATTTTTAATTCCAAAACTTCTTTTTTTTTATATATTTCAAGTAAAATTTAAAAAATGTAGATGAGACATGGGATTTTATTCTCAATTTGCTCTGTTTCAAAAAATTATTTCCATGGAATTTTACTCGATGAAGAATCAAGTAAAATCTTGAAATTAAAGTGAATGATTTAAAAAAAAAAATATGACTGTCTATATAGGCCAAATCTAGCTGATAATAAATTACAAAATTATACAAAGCTCTTCAATATTATGTGAATTAAAATGTTACATAAAAAAGAGGAAATGAAACTTCATTTAGATTAATTTATGCATCACAGTGGGCTCTAAACAGCATGAAATATACTAAAAAATTATTAATATATTTAAATTAAACTATTTCATAAATTTAATTATTAATTATATGCAAATTAAAGTACGCCAGCAAAGGGAAATATATAGAGATTTATTCTAGAATTGTTTTCATTGGAAAACCTGTGGAAATATTTACAAAATCTATATAAAAATAATATCTAAATTTCTCTCACATAATTTCTATATTTCATACTTTTGCCCTACTTTTAGTAGCTGTTCGCTTTTAGGTGAGCAAAAATGGAATAACATAATACGGAAGGAAGGAAGAGCAACGAGTGTCCACCCTAGAATAATGAATTCAAAATCACTTCCGATTTGTCGATTGAATAAAATGACTATAATAAATTTGCACACACACAGAGCTTGGGTAATCCTCCTCTCCCTTCCAGGAGTGGGGCATAACAAGTGAAAAAAGATTGGCACCACTTAAAAGAAATTGCCAATGATAATGATGAAATAAACAACAACAACAACAACAACAACAACAACAACAAGCATCAGCAAACGAATGCCAGCAAAAGGCAGGAACCGCAATGAGGGAGGGGCGATGGGCGAGGGGCAGACCAAATGGTAGTCAAGACAAACTTTTTATCCCTGTTTCTTCAACCCACAAAGAGAGAAAGAGAATTGCGGAACCAGCAGCCACAGCAGCAACAGCAAAAGCAACAGCAACTCAAATAAACAAAATGCCTACGAAAAGTTTTCGAGAATTTCCATAAAAGCAAAAAAAAGAAAAACACAAAAAGATTTCCAGAGCGAAGTTTTGAATACCCTTCCTGAAAAGATGATAGAAACTGCTTTCACTTTCCTCCTTTGATTTGATTTAAATTTTGTTTACAAAAAAAAAACTGAAATTTAAATAAATTTTCATAGTGAGAAATAAGAGAGATTTGCGAGAATTCTCTCAAGAAATTTCAAAGGAAATTCAAAATTTTCACTTATTTAAAATACGTTTTTTCTACGGAAAAGTAAGCCAATCCTGTCAATTTCTGGGGAGAATTTTGTGAGAGGTTTAAAAAAGAATATGCATCTTTCTCTAATTGTTACATATTCGCCAAGAAAAACTTAAATACCCGCTGCAAGGGTATCAAAAAAACAAAACAGAAGCACAAACAAGCTTTGGGCTTTCTTTGGATGGAGTTCTACTGGTTGGGTGGCTGAATTCAGTGGGTGGATTGAGTGGGTAGAAAAAACAGTGAAAAACCGTAACCGAAACCGATGCCGAGACCACATTTTCTTCATTCCGTCGGAATGAATGTGGGTTGGTTTCAGTCAGAATCGGAGTCAGAGTCAGAGTCGGAGGCAAAAGTCTAAACTGCGATGAGTCGACTTGTTTTGCTTTGCTCCGTCCGCTTGACTGACAGGGAGATTGTTTGCTGTTCGGTTGAATCCTGTGGGAAATCGGTTTCACTCAATTTCGAAAATGTTCTGGAAAAATATCAACACATATTCTCTTGCTCCCCCCGGAGAGCAACAAACCTAATCGCTTATAGCCACCAGCTGAAGAGACAATCGGGATTCGACGGGACGGGCATTGATTGGGTCTAAGAACATGGCCCAGCGCTATCCCAATATGAATTTCTATTCTCTGCTCTGTACGATGCAAATCAGACAGATGTCAATCTGCAGTTTATCTGATTGGCACTTTGATTTGTGCCAGGGTAAAAATTTGGACCGAAAATACATTTTTCCCAATTTTCATTTGCATTTTCTTTGTTTTACCCTCCCTTTTGTAGCCCAATTTATGTTTCCCCCTCGTTTGTTGGTCATTTTCAAGTGCAGTTGCCATTTGCAGCTGCAGTTGCCTTAGCCCATTCATTGATTGGCCCAATTGAAGGCAATAACATGCCTACAAATTGAGTTAGAAATCCCCTGCAGAAAAAGTCCCTGATTTGCCAATTATTCTATGATCAAATCGAAAGATGTTTTGTGGAAATTTCTATATAAAACTATAGAAAATTGTTGCTTAATTTTCAATTGAAAAATCATTTGAAATCAGCTATAGAAATTCTTTAAAAATTAAATAAACTACTTTGATGCCTCCACTACTCTTTGTGCCATTTTGTACAGAATTTAATAAGCAAATACTTAAGACTATTTCCTTATAGAGGCATCTTAGATATTCTAAACGCAGAATTTTATATAATTCTGTATAATTCCGAGCAAAAAAGCAAACAGACTCATAAATGCTGTCATATTCAAGTGCATATTTGCATGCAAAGTAAATCCGAAATGTCTTCCTATATGAGAATATATATAAATATATAGACAAATATATAGACAAATATATATATATATATATTTATATATATATTTTATACAGTAATTGGCAGAGATACGCGTCTGTCTGGGCCGCTCCAATGATGAAATCTTTATTTATAATTCTGACAGAAGATCAAAGCTTACAGAACTCGCTGTGCGGTCTTCAGTGTCTAGTTGAGCATAGGCAAAAAAAAAAAACAGAATTAAATAGATAGATGTGAGTATTCCTGGTAGTACTTGTCTTATATATATATACATATATATACAATTATATATATATATATATATAAAGCGACACAAAAAGCAAATAAACTCTAATAAAAATTCCAAAGCATTTCTGCAATTTGGCATTAGCATAAGCAACAACAAATGTGTTAACATTTTCCAAAAAATAATAAAAAACTAGGAAGGAAAAGTTATATTCGCCACGCCGAAGACTTAAATACCCTTCTGGATTAATTGATGTGTGAACCAAAAGCAAATGTTGATATTACAACTCAATTTTCGATCTTTAAGCTATATATAGTAGTTCGATCCGGCCAGCTCCAAATGAAGACTCAATCCAACTTTCACCTTTATTCTCTTAGCTCAAAAACTGGGAGACTAGTTTGCATAGAAACAGACGGAAGGACAGACGAAGTGACTTGACTCATTGACCTAATCAATAATATATATATACACTTAGCGCTCGGAGTCGCCTCATTCGTGACATAATTATTATACCCATTGCAAGGGTATACAATAAACTGAACGTTACGTGTCAACCGGACAAATCCAGAGAAAATCCATAAAGAGAAAACAATGCTAGAAGGCTGGCGAATGCAACTGCAACTGCAACTGCAACTCGGAGACGTGGTGACTGCAAATCGCATTCATTTCGCTGCCATGGGAGGGCCTAAAGGGGGCGGTTGGGGTTTGGGGGGGCGGTTGCTCAGGTTGCTCAGGTTGCCCAGGAGCGTTGCATTGTAATATGCCATCAACAATGATGAGCAGATTTACATGCAAGTGCAGCAGCAATGTCTGCACCTTCCCGCCTCCTCCCTTCCCGGACTCACCACCATCCCCTTTGCAGACAACTGACAACTGACAATCGACAGCGATGACAACGATGACAACGATGGCAACTCTGGCGACGACTTAATTAAAACGTGAGCTAAATGCAGCATGAAAATAATGAAAAACTGACCG
This sequence comes from Drosophila repletoides, assembly GCA_018150835.1. Taxonomy (NCBI): domain Eukaryota; kingdom Metazoa; phylum Arthropoda; class Insecta; order Diptera; family Drosophilidae; genus Drosophila; species Drosophila repletoides. The sequence goes on from JAECWQ010000202.1 coordinate 2,812,255, forward strand.
AGTTGCTGCAGGTGGAAACGCACGCCCAAGGCAGGCACACAGCACACTGAGAAAAAATAGGGAAGCATTAAAAATTCCCAATTCTTTTTAAGATTATAATAATTATTGCTTTTATCAGCTTTGAGACGATTCGATCTATCTCTCTATCCGATCGAGGTTCCTTCATTTGTTCTGTTCGTTCATCTGTCTGTCTTATTGAACGCTTCGAACTCGACTATAAGGATAGACTTCGAACTTATAGTTCGAATTTTGATATATAGAATACAAAATTTAGGAGTCAATTAAGAAACCAACATTTTACAGAGTATCTCCTAGTTCTGCATGCTCATCTTTATTACTCCTGATTGTTTTCTTGAATCAAAAGTTTCGTAATCAAAAATTAAACTTTACGGAATGAGAAACCATTATTAAATATAGTATTTTTGACTTTTAAAACTCTCGACTCTACCTAGTATTTTTTGTAGTGTATCAGGCCCATGCAATTCCAGTTATAATTAGTGTCAACAACCACATTATCATGCCTCGAGTCGCAGCGAGCCGAATCGAGTTGAGACTCCATTTTTATGCGACTGCAATCAAATCCAAAACTGACGAAAGCCTTTGCTTTCAGCTCTGGCCAAATGGATCTATGGATATTGTCTGGGTGTACGTTGTTAATCCAACACTAGCTGCAACAATAACAAAAACACAAGTACAGTGAATGCTCCACTGTTGTAGCTGTTAAATAATCGATAGAAACACTTATCGATTTTATTTTTGATAAGTTCTGGAGGAGCTGTCAAATTTGTCGATTACTTTTGTCGATTATTTAGCATAAGAAAATTGATTTGGACACTCTGCAAAACAAACTATGTTTCTGAAGCAACTGTCTAACAATCGATAAAAACACTTATCGATATTTTTCGATTACTTGGCATTTAAAAATTGTTACTATCGATATATCGCAATAGCTTTTATTTCAAAAATTGGCTGAATAATACTCATTTTTGTACAAAATAATTGATTTTTCATTACTTTCAAAAGCTCTAAGTGAGAATGTTGCAATTATCGAGCGAACATTGTACAATAATCTATGTGCAATATGCAGAATTGGCAATTCTGGACACGATTCGCGTTGCTTTCGCTAATTTCAATATATAGATCCGATGAATGATCCGATGACAGATACAATACTCAAACAGACAACAAAACACAAAAATTGTATTCTTTTTATTGCACCTTTGGACTACGAGGCTTACATGCAAATTTAGCAAATTTAGATAGCCAAGTCGAATAATAGAATTATTATAGAGGAAGGTTAATCTCTCGGATAGACGAAGCGTTGCGAGTATTTCCCTTTTGAGTAGACTGAAACAGGGGAAAAAAACTTTATTCAACAAATACATTTTGATTCTATAGTCAAAATTAAAGTGTAGAATTTATTATGAAATTTATTTGGTTATTTGGTTTACTTGTCAGCGTATTAGCCAGCGCAGTTTTGGCCAGGCGAATGAAGCATCCGCCAATTGGATGGTGTCAATTTGCGGATAGAGTCGATCTTTATCTGATCTGCAAAGGATATGTTCCGGAGTCGCTGAGTGACAAATTTGGAGTGGAAAATGTGCCGCCCGAACGTACTTTTTATTCCATATGGGAATCGGAAGATATGCAGCTTGCCTTGGTCTCCTTTGCTGATTATTCCCTCTACAGATATGACAATATACGGCTGATACCAAGGAAATATGCCATAGAGGCGAGAAAAAAGGGGGAAAACTATGAGCACATGTATTTCCCATATTCTGAATTTAAATGCTATGAAGGTCAGCAAAATAATATTTTCAATGAAATTCTGCGTCTTTGCCGCTTTAAAGAAACTGCTGAAGAACCAGGTCCTCCCAATAGTGTAATACATTATTCAAAAGATCTGCATGAAGTGTGGCGGAGGGCAGCAATGCTTAATGGAGCTGCTGACAAAATTCCAAAAATTCCAAAAATTCAAAAAATTCTGCATATAGTTTTGACTGTCATTTTAATTACAAAACTTTAAGAGATATTTTTCAAATTCTAACAATAATTTCAAAAGAAATGCTGTAATTTTTTTTAGTTATGTAAGTCTGTCTAAGTTACTCATAAAAAATTTAAAGTAAAAAAAATAAGAAAAAACAATATGAACATTATTCGGCTATGTTTCTTCATCATTTTAGCCATGTTTTTTAAAACAAGTACGGAAAAAACGGAATTCCAAGAAAATTATTGTATGAGTGCTGATAAAATCGAGCTACTGTTCGCCTGCCGGGGCAGAGTTACCGAGGACTTTGCCATAAAATATCCAGACAACGAGGTGGCGCCCCCACATAGCCATTACTCAATGTGGCAATCGGCTGATCAAACTATTTTGATGGTCGCATACTTTGATGACTTGTTATATAAATATCCGAGTGTTCGGTTGAAGGCAGAGACTTATATTGTAGAAGCAAAAGCTGCAGGCAATTATTTCGCTCCGAATTATCCAGATCCTTTGACAGTTTGTTGGGAGGAGCCATCATATGAGCTGGACGAGCTTCTGGCGCTCTGTCGCAATAAGCGCAACCCGCAAAAGAAACCCAAGAAAAACATTTATTTTTATATAGATAATCTGGTGAAACATTGGGAAATATACAGAGAAAAAAAATGGAATTCTGCTAGTGTAATTCCATGCAATATTATGCTACTCCTGTTTGCACTAATCGCCAGCATTTTAACACTACGAAATTTGGATGGTTTTTTTTTTTGGCTACATAAATTAAAAAAAATTAAACTGAAGGCTTTAACAATGTAAAATTCTTAGAAAAAAAACAACCCAAAAATTGTTTAAGCATTCAAAGAATTTCTGGGGTTTCTTTTTTCTAAGATATTACCAGAAAGTTCATTCTACTATTGTGTCTTTAAAGAATAAATAAATTTATCTACAGAACAAATTATTTAGACTTTCTCTTGCTTGAATATAACCTCTAAATATAAGGCTATATAAATCAAACTTTGACGCTCAAGACGTCTTACCAAATTTGGTTAGGTTTGAGCCATTATTTGGTCGAATTGTACTAACTTTTTTGGAAAGCTAGGGCAGCTAAGAGTGGAAGAGCATATATATATATATATATATATTCCATAAGATACCCCTCTTGTTAGAGTATTCAAATAAAATGCAGCTCACAAATACTTTGAGTTTGTAGTCAATTGAATAGTAAAATTTAAAGTTAGACCTATATTTATGGATATATAAAAAAAAAAAAAAATGTTATGGACAGAAATCGGATTTCTTTACTAATTTTAAGCTTATTTTTAAGGGAAACCACTTCACAATACCCAATCCATCGGATAACTGAATGGTGCTATTTTGCCGATAAAGTTGAACTAAAATTTGTCTGCAAAGGGCTTGTTCCCAGGCATTTGGACCAATATTCTGAAGGTATCTTTCCACCAGAGGATACTATGTTTACCATATGGCAGTCTGCGGATAAGGAGACGGTTCTGGCATCATTTTGGGATTCAGTTCTATCCGAATATGATACTGTAACTGTTTTATCATATTGGGAAAGGATACAAGGAAAGAAGAATGGTGAACAGTTTGTTAATGTTGAGTATAAATATTCGACCCTCAATTGTTATCATGATGGGGTACGATATTTGATTGAACTGGTCAGATTATGTAATAATACAGAACAATTCGTTAATGGAACATTTAAATCAATAATACATTTTGCACGCAACCCAGACAAGCGAAGACCTAGCCGTATTACCAATATTGCGGACGTAACCCCAATAAATATTACTATGAAACCCTGGATAGCTCTGTTAGTAGCATTGCTCAGTACAAGTTTTTAAAATATAAGAACAAAAATATATATAATTGCTAAAAAATTGTTCTTTTTTTTTGTTGACCCAACAAAGTCTATATTGATTTTGGATCAGCATTAATTTTTTTCGATATATTCTTACCCGTAGAAAGGAACAGTCTGCCTAAAAAGTTGATGTATGTCTCAGGATATCTTGATGAAAATTACAAGTCAGGAGTATAGGCATATTATAGCTACCTTTGAGTATATATAGCCATATAGCTGGAATCGAAATTGGTTCCAGAAAGGAAACTAAAATACTTAGTAATGGTTGTCAATCGTTACATTTTCTTAAAAAGTCATATATATATCTCAAGCCAGTACAAAAAATTAGGAAAATTGGGTTATGGATCGGCTGTGGCTGCTCCTAGTAGCACTCTCAGCTATTTGGTTCACTGAAGTCCTCTGTAAGCGTCGTCCTGTGATGAAGCACAGCGGAGACTGTGAATATGCGGAAGGTAAATCGCTAAAGTTTGTATGCGAAGGTAGAATCACTAAGGACATTCAATATCGATGGCGTGATTCACGAACTGGACCAGGACTTAAATATTCGCTTTGGGAATCTGGCGCAAATAGTGATTATTTAATCTTGGCCTCGTTCTTCCCGTCTCCCATCACACAAAATGACGAGATCTCTGTCAAGGCAAAAACTTATGAAATAGAAGGTAAAGGTAAAGGTCAATCAGCGCTTAGAAACATCCAATTTAATCACTCCGACATGCATTGCCTTGTCATCGGGCTACGATATTTGGTGAACCTGAGAAACCAATGCTTTGGCAAACCCTATAATCCGGATGAACCGCCGCCTCGATCCATATTGCATTATACCTCAGATATGAAGATCAAAAGGAGTACCTCAGTAAGCTGTGACAAAAATCTAATGTTGGTATTAGCCACATTAGTGGCCAACTTGATTAGACAAATAAATTTTCAGTTTTGAGAATTGTTTTAAATGTATTGTAAAGTTAAAAAAGGCTTGTCTACTTTTTTATAGCTTGTTATGGAATTTGTATACCCTGTAATGCCGGGAAGAAAGTGTCTTCGACCGTAAGATGTGAATATGAATATATTTTCAATCAGGTCGATAAGGCTGCGTCCGATTGCATCTGTGTAAAATATTCTCTCAGTTTTTCTATTATTCATCTGCTACAGCTGACTGTAGCTGTAAGCTTGTCGCCGATAACTTTTTATCGATGTGACGTCACAGTCTAACATCATTATTTTGTTAATTAAATAACAAAATCTATAAATAATTTTGGATTGGAAATTTGAAAGCGACTTTCAGCGTAACCTGTCAGTTAATATTAAGTATGCGGCGAATTCGCTGTTATGCCAAAACAACATAATTATTTTCCACTTCGAACTTTGCGGCGAATTAGTAAATCCTTCGGGCTACAGCATTAAATTTATGACGTCACACACAGCGATAACTGACATCGGGTAATCTTAAACTTATCGTAGTATATGCGGCAATAGAAACTTGATTGACTAATTTATTTGACGATTTCTATGTGAATATTTCCAATTATAATGGAGGATTTGAATAGGAAGGGACGGAGAACATGAATTGAGCCCACATCTCTTTATAGAATCAACTAGCAGTTCTCGCAGTTCTCTCTAGCGCAGCTTCTCGTAGCCAGCCTGGCGCTGTAGAGTGGCTTGCAGGAGCTGCTGATGGAGTTCTTTGCCTGTGAACAGCCTGTGAACAGCCTTGGCTGATCTTACACTATTTTGATTTTTTCAACGCTACGATAACCTTCTTGATCAATGACAAGTGTAAGACGCTGCCTTATATTTGTGGTGCCTTGAACGCTGTGACCCGCTCGCTGTGCTGCTATGAGCTGCCTGATGGCAAAGATGACGCTAAATCCTAGCTACTGCATGACTTTCGGCTGATGTAGCGTCATCTGCTCGACAAGGACGATCGTCTGCAACTGCTGCCCACTGGAAACAAATGCAATTCGCCATAGAATTGACAGAGAAGTTAAGGTTGAGCTGGCTTAGCTCGTGGACCAAAGTGGATCGCTAGGGGCTCTGGAGAGTTATGGATTCCTGATCTGTGTTCTTTAAGGAGATACTGATCGAACCAACAAAGAAGAAGAATTATCCCCGGCTTCTCGAACATCTCTTGAATGCGACAAAGCTGAAAATGACTGAAAACCTGTTGGCTGCCGTGGATAATTTGAAGATTTGGTTCAGCGTAGACAATGAGACGATTCTAGAGAATTAACTTTGAACGAATCTGCAGATAATTAAATGAAGTGTTATATGGCTGTGAATATAAATGAAACTATATCTGATAACTGCCAAAAGTTGATAACAATTTGTTCTATTGAAATTCTTTTTATTTTAGATAGCTTGATGAAGTTTACAATGTAATTAAATAGCTGCCTTAGGAGCGAGTCTTATTCAGCTAGCTAAAAAACTGAACGATTAGTTTGCATAAGCGTTCAGACAGGAAGGCAAGGCTATATCATGTCTCAAAGTCCTGATAAAAAATATATATGCCTCCTTCAATGACTTACACAGGGTATTCAAATATATAGCTACCATATTAGTATTAAAAAATCGGAATTGTTTCAAAAAGAATCCATTTTACACTGCCAAAATAATAAAAAATATTTGTTGTCAATCGTTTTTTTTTTTGTTTTGACGTAAGAAAAACTAATAAAACAAACAAAAATTTGTAGTTTTTGAAAATTATGTTATGGAACGGCAGTTGCTATTCATAGCTGTACTCTCTAGTATATTCTGTCCGGAAATCCTGTCTAAGCAATTTCGTTTCGTCATAAGCAGTGGGAACTGTGAATACGCGGAAGGGAAAGAGCTGAAATTTGTGTGTAAGGCCAAAATCAATGATGAATTGCAAGCGCTATGGACTGATGGGCGAGTTCAAAAAGGAGAATCATATTCGCTCTGGGAATATGGAAAAGATAAGGACTATTTGATGTTGGCCTCTTTCTTTGAATCGCCAATGACTGACAATGATGTGATCACTCTTAAATCAGGCATATCATATACAATTCAAGGTAAAAGTAAAAAACCAGGTAGATCGGAGTTTACGGATGTCAAACTTCATCATTCGGACATGCATTGTCTTAATATCAGACTACGATACTTGGTTCATTTGAAGAACCATTGCTTTAACCAGCCATATGATCCGAATGAACCGCCTCCTCGTTCCATATTGCATTATACAGAGGTGATTGATTTGGACGAGGGCAGTGCGGCCAAAAGGATTGAGAAAAATCTAATAATATTATTGGCCGCATTATTAAACATTTTTTGTAAATCCAACAAGTTTTAGCAATGAAAAATTGTAATTGTAATTGTAATTTATATTTTATACATTTGACAATAAAATGTTTATAATTTTTTTTTTATTTTATAAGAATTCTTTAGTGGTAATCAATGTGGCCAAGTCACGTGAATGGGTCATTTTCTGCTCATTTATTTTATGGCCAATTATGAAATTGTCTTAGAGTAGAAATTACAAAAGGGGGTAGAATCGAAGGGTGGGGGGAGGGGAGGCCAGCGGGGAGCAGTGTGAGAGCGTTCATTACTGGCAGCAGCCAATTACTTCCAGTCGTTTCCTACATTACTTTATCTGCTTTCGTATTCAAGTGTGAAGTGCTCGGCAAATGTACACGCAATTTAAATGAGCAACAAGAAGGAAAAGCCAGCTACCCAAAGCCGACGACCTAAATACCCTAGCAGATTTTTTTGTGCTCTATTTGCTCATACTAAATATCAATATATCAATAAAAACTAAACTATTCTTCACTTCATATTTTTTTAAATGCAAAATTAAGTACGAAAATAATATATATATTTTGGGCTGTAAGCAAAGCCGAAGACTTAAATACCCTTGCTGATTATTCTAGAAATATTAACCTAAACAGCTTCTCCCCTAATTTGCTATGAATAAAACGATTTTTTAATGAATCATTAAGAGTTTTTCAATTCATTTTTAGCTGATAATACTAAATATAAATTTATAAATTTTATAAGGTAGTCACATTCACTGCAAAATTACTATAATACCCTGTGGTAGGGTATAGCTTCCACCACTCAACTTGCAAGCGTAAAATGAGTTTTTCCATTTCCATTTGCTCATCTATATGCGAGAATGTGGAGGTGTGGCAACCGCCCACCTTTAGCCACCCGACCGCCCGACCACCCAACCGCACACCTTTAATCAGCATCTGCTGCTCACATCTTCAAGTTGCCACAAAATGCTTTATTGCATTTTGTTGTGTTATATTACCCTCGTGTACCCAGAGCCAGAACCAGAAAGAGAACCAGGAGCTGAAGCAGCAGCAGCAGCAGCAGCAGCTGCCAGTCAGTCTATGTCCTCCACAGGACTCCAAGCTCTGGCCCTGCCAGCAAACAGTGTTGCCGACTATTGATTAACACAAAGTAGCTAGCTAATAAAATAGTACTATCGCTAGTAAAATAGCATCAAAGCTATTGCTGTTTATTAACTGAAAATAGCTCAAAAAAGCTAATAAATTTTACAAACCAGCAAAAAGTTAAATAACCATTTAGTAAGCCTCTAAAATCCAGTTTTTTAAGCACTAAAAATATACCCAATTTAACTATGTTTAAATAAAGTTCAAGATCATTTGCTAAACTACCAAGCTCTAGCAAAAAAAAAGGCTAAATTGCCAGCACTGTCAGCAGCAACCCCAAAGACAAGGCGGGACGTGGCCGAGCCATGCCCCCCCAACTCCCACCGCCCTGAGCAGGCAGCACAAATGTCCTTTTCTTGGTCCGCTCCTGCCACCCTCAGCTCACAGCTCACAGCTCACAGCTCGCACAGCTCAGCTCAGCAGAGTTGAGTTTTTCTTTTATTTCCATTTTGCTGCGTTTTTCTTTTGGCATTTTTCGAAATTAGTTTTTGCTGTGTGTGCGAGAGTCGAGTTGACTCGAGTCGAGCAGAGTCGAGTCGAGTCGAGTCGGTTTTAATATATAGCATCCCATACATATTTATAGAGCTGCGGCACATTCATCTTCAGAGCCGTCTCGGTTGCCCTTTCTCCTCCCCCTCCTCCACTTTCTCCTGCTCCTCCAGCAACCATTCAAGCATTCACCCACTTAACTTGGCATAAAGCTGAAAAAATTGCTGTTTATTTTTCGGCTTCTGCTATTGGCATTTTCTCATCTGAGCCCGCCCCAAACAGTTAATGCCCAGAATTAAGAAATAAGAAGAGTTCTACACTAATTTTTGAAAGGCCTTTTTCTTTTTTTTTTTGAGTGAGTGGGTGCCACTGTGCCACTGGCCACTTAAAAATTCAACTTGGCCACATCTGGTGGCATCTTCTATTTTTTGCTCCACATCAAATCCTATGCCCAGTGGACAAAAGCTACGGCTTTAGGGAACAGACTGACCCAGTTGACAGAGGAAGTACAGTGGTAGAAAATGCAAAATTACAAAAAAAACTTAAAAGTTAATATCTTAATATTTGAATAGTCAAAGGAAAACAGAAGATAAAAAATTTAACTTAATAACTACCAAGCTAAAAGTATCAATTAAATATGGAATTGAATTTCGGAAGCTTAAATTAACCTAAGAAAATAGATTTTAAAATTTATTTTCGCAAATATTGTAGGAGATTCTTAATATATTTGATACAAATTGCAGTCAAAATTATTTGATAATCCTTTTTTTTTTTTGTAATTTCAATTAAAAAATCATCTTCAAATGATTATATCAAAATATATTCAGGTAGAACTAATCCATAGGTAAATTTCTTTATTTTCCGAAAAAATTTTGCAATAAATCTATAAAATTTTTAAGGGTATTCAAAAAAGGTGTAAGCTTTTTCGCAAAGGAAGAGAATGCAGTAAGCTGTCTAAGAAAGTATTTGTTTCTTTATAAATACAATAAAAAAATAATTTAAAATTTAATTTAAAATATCTCTAAAGGCTTTTCCTGAATCATAAGTAAAAATGTTCCCCTACAGAAAAGCAAATAGTACAGTAAAAACTCTCTATAAAAACTTTTATAGGTATTTTTCAAAGATGTAAATTAATAAAGGATAATATTTTTACTATTTGACCCACTGTGCTAGTTTTGTTGTTGTGCAAATGCCTAAAACTTTGCGTTTTCGCAATTTTCACAACACAACAGCAACAACAATAGAAACAACAACAACAGAAACAACAACAAGAACAATTTTAAAGGAAGAAGAACCGACTTGGAATTTAGATGAGGGTAAGAAATAATTCATTCGCTCGTTGCGACGCAGCTCAAAATCAGGGAGTGGGTAGTGTATACATAAAGCATATATATATATATATATATTTCTATATATATAAAGAGATATATATATATCTGCATATATATACACCTAATATCCTTTTTTTCGCACTTTCACATGGGTCCGCTGTCGCTTTTCCCGCCCCGCCGTTGATGTTGATGCGCACGCAATTTGCTTGGCAGAGACGAGAAACAACGACGAAAACAACAGCAACAACAATAGGAAAAAGGAGGAAAAGCTAGGAAAAGTAGCAACAAGAAGAACAAATAAAACATTTTATATAATCTTAGGAAATATATCACACTTAGCGCGCTCGCGAGTCCTCCCTTCCCCCACTGCTCCACACCTCCTCAGGATTTCTTCCCCAACTCCTGGCGGCTCCATCTTCATCTACATTCCCAGTTTCTTGCGTCTAAGAATCCGAATCCAAATGCGATTCGTTTTTTTTTTCTTTCTTTTCGTTTTTTAAATACCCTAACTGAGGGTATAATGATTTTGCAATTTAAGGAGTCTTTAAATCATGGCTCATAATATTGATGTAAATTAATCCAGATATAAATCGGAATAGAGAGCTAATTTTCTTTTTAATCTTTTTTTTCCATATCGAAAAACTATAGCTTTTATTTTTATTGGTTATTTGTTCAGTTGTTATTCTAAATATTTTATTGGAAGACTATTTCTTTAATTGAACCGAACCAGTTGGCAAAACTAAAGCGGAATGTGACTCAAATATTTCTGGTTCAGCTTAAAAATTATATCCAAGTTCTCAAAGTTCTTTAATGATTGCTTAAAATACACCTTTCGATCTTAATATAGTCATATAGTCATTCTATATATCGGAATTTATTCTCTTCTCCTGTATAAACTAAATAAAAATAAATGAAAATATAAAAAAGAATCGAACCAGAACCTCAATTGAGCTCGGACCTTGAGAAATGAGACTTCGTTTCAAGCGGAGCATAATGAAAGTCAGTCTTTCTTCTATGATTAAAATCGAACCACTCTATACACCATATAGACGAAGAGTATTTGAATCAACGGCATGCCGCAGATATCCTTTCTTTCTTTATTTCAACTTTTTTTTGTCTGCCTTTCCTTTGCCTGGCCATTGTCTGCGCGTCCAGCTGTCTGTTCGTCCTGCGTTCTACGTCCTGCATCCTGAGTTCTTCTTGTCTTTGCTGTTCCAAGCAGGCACCATCTTGCGCTGTTGTCCTGTTCTCCTCTCCCCCGTCCCATTCCACGGCATCCGTCCTTTGGTGGTGGTAGAATGCTGCTTCTGCTTCTGCTGCTGCTGCTGCTCCTTCTGGCCGTACCAGTGGTGGTGGGTGTTGTTCATCTTCGGTACGTGCGAGAAAAATACCCTCGAACATATTAAATTGCGAATGCTGAAAATGCTTTATGGCTTTTCAGTTAGATTTATTTCCATTTTGTATGTTTTATTTATTTATATTCGACTTTGCCGCCTCTGTTGATACTCCCACCACACACACACACACACACACACACATACACACAGAAGAATTTTCTTCTCTGCTTTTACTGCTATCCTCCCTTGCCTCATGCCTCATTCCTTCGGTTTGAGGGGTGAGTTTTTCTGGGTTCGAGTCCTGTTTTCGGTTTCGGTTTCGGTTTCAGATGCGCCAAATACAACCTCGTATTTTGGTTGTTGTTGTTGTTGTTGTTTTTGAAGAATGATAGCGAAACTAATCGAAAAATAATTGGATGTTGCCACTGCCACTGCTGCCTCTCTGCCACTGGCCACTTTTTTTTCTTTTCTACTTTTTTCTTCTTTTCCACTTCTATTTGTATTTTGTTTTGGCCTAAACAACAACAGCCACTTTTTCCAGCCACTTGCATCGAATTCCCCAATGCATCGTAATGTTTAAACAATTTTAAAGCCCGACAGCTTTTGGCTTTTATTTTGACAGCAGCAGCTGCCAAATATGCTTCCTACTACAGCCATTCAGATACTCCCATATCCCAGATACATTTGTATCTCAAGCCAGTGGATTAATACAAACTTATTTCGCAGAGGAAGCTTTCATATAAACGTAGACTCTTTTTGTACTTATAAATAGGCGGATTTTCAAAGTAAACTCAATCATATTTTTATTCTATTTCTCTGTTTTTATTTATCAATTTTAGAAAATTTTAAACTTTCTAAAATCATGTTTTTTAATTTAGGTTTTATTTTAAAAATCAAAGAAACAAATCTCTAAAGAAAATATATTTCTTACTATTTTTTGGGTTGGTCAAATAATTATTTTGGTATGTGTTCATTTTTAAATTAGTTTTCAAAAACAAATTACTTTGAATTTATAATAAGAATAATTCTTACTATATACCAAGTTGAATAATTTTCTAAAATTCAAGTGATATTTCAAGATTTCAATCGAGGATTTTGAAAAAGTTTGAGCTTTAAATAATATTTATTATTTTCTAATTTCTTGATCATTTATAATAATCACAAAAATATTATAAAATAAATATTAGAAATATGAAAAAGACTTTTAGCAATTTCTTTTTAATACCCAAATCCCAAAAAAATTTTTAAAATATATTTTTTTAATACATTTAAAAAACTTTTAAAACTTTTAAGAATTTTTATCTAAAGAAAAAAGTTTCAGAAATTTACAAAATGTGTAGAAATAATTAAAAAACATATTTTAAACAAAGAATATTTTTGAAATTGCTGGCAAAAGAGAATTAAGAATTTTGAAAAAATTAAAAATTTACAGATAATTTATTAAACCCTTTTTATAATAATCGAATTATACCAAAAAGCAGTTCGAATTTGTGCGTCGATTAAGTGCAGCAACATGAAAATCGCAGTGCAACGCTAAAAAAAAAAATATAATCAAATTTATCATGAACCGATGTCCAGCAGAGAATTTATGCATTAAGTGCAGCGGCGACATTATTCTCTCTGCTGCTGCTGCTGCTGTTCCTGTTTTCCCCCCTTTTCCCCCTTTTCCCCCTTAGACTGTGCCATATTCAATCCCTATCTGGTTCTTCGTTTAATTGAATCGAAGCACCGAAACAGAGCTGAACCTCAGCTCGCCTGCTGGCCGCCTGCCTGCACTGTCCAACATAATCATGTCCTGCTGTTGGTCCTGGCTTCCTCTCTCTCTCTCTTTCTGTCTCTCGTGTTGTCTGCCCAACACACAAAAGGACCTCGTGGAATGCTGGATACCAAATTAATTTGGAAGACAGAATGCTCCAAAAGTGCGCGAACGCCATTAGCGGTTGCCCGACTCGGAGGGGAGGCCGTAGGTAAAAAGGGGGCGTAATATGGCCTAAACACGCGCCACTTCACAAGCTGTGACTCCGAAATCTGTCCCAAAACGTGACACGAGCAACTGCAAACGGCTGTTGTTCTAATTCGATTTTCGTTTGTTTTTGTTTTCAGGAATTGGAATCCTTAAATTTTGGGTGAGATTGTTTAAAGTTTTATATTGGAATATATAGCTTTTTTTCACCAAAAAAATACTTAATTCTTAGAGGGATTTTAGTCAGATGAGATATATATTTTTGTGAGGAATTCAATTTAAAGTAGACTCATTTTCAAGCTACCCTCAGGTGGAAAAATGTTCTGAAGTTTTTAAGCTGATTTTCAGATATACAGGGTATATTTTTCAGAGGGTACATTGCTGTGGCCTGATGATTTTTGATTTATTTAAATCATTATTTTAATCATATTGTCACTATAATCATTTCATAATTAAAATTATATATTCTTTAAAATATTGAACGAAGATGATTTCAAAAATAAAGTTAACCTAAAAACCAAACGATTTTCCAGCTGAATAATTTCAAAAAATTAAGATTTTTCTTCTGCTGCAATAATTTAATAAAATAATAAAAAAACACAAAAAAGAAAATGCATTAAATGTGAATTTTTGAAATATAACTTGTAACTTTTATGAAAATTGGAAATAAATGTAATTCTGCAAATTAAAACAATACGCCAATATAAATGCTCACAGAGGCGCACTTCCAAGGGCCATTGTTGGCGCAGTTTCCTGGCGGTTCGCGAACCGCAGGATCGTTGCGACAGAGCAGAGCAGAGCAGAGCTGCACCCAATACTCTTCTCTTTTGTAGTCTATTCAAATGTAAATTTTTCCAGCAGTAGCCAATGATATGCGTCTCTCTGTCTCTGTGCATTTTGATTCTTTGTAGGTCCCCTGCCCTGCCCACCAGAAAGGGCAAAACGAATTGCCTGCCATATCCTTCCGCGTATTAATTTTTAACCACACGACCACACAAATACAATAAAAGAGAAAAAAAAAAGAGCCCAGAGGCAATCAAAAGTCAGCCAGACGCAGCTGACGGGCTGCGGCAGGACGAAAGGGGCAGGGTCAGGACAATTGGCGGCCTGTTGCCAGACAGAGCTGAGAGCAAGTCGCTTGTAATTGTCGTGGCTGTCATCAGCGCTCGAGAATCGTTTTAATAATTATTTAAATTATTCTTGTTGAAATGATTATGGCGCTTGTAAGTGTCGCGCCCATCCCTCGCCTGCCTCTCTCCAGCCCTCCTCTTCGCGCTTCTTCTTCTTCTTCCCCTAACCCTGCCCTGCAATCCCTTTTTTGAGAATTATGCGGTGCATAAATCTGTTTGGTGGTTTTCACAGTCGATGTGAGCCACTGGATGAAGCGTTCTCTTCATTTTCCTGCCACATCTGTGTAGATTTTAAAATAGCTGCTTTTGGGGTCTTTGAGCGGGGTTCTATTCAAAAACAAACAGACGGACATGGCTATCTCAACTCGCCTCATCGTTCAAAGCAATAAAATTTATATTCTATTTAAGACGCCTCCTCTGTGACAAAGTTATAACACCCGCAGCAAGGGAATACTAGTAAAAAAAAAAACAACTATTTGATAGCTATTGAGCTGCTAATAGAAAACTCAATCAAAATAAAAGAATGAAAAGATGCGATCCTAGCGCACGCTCTTTGAATTGCATTAGCAGAGCTTGCTCTTAATTTTGTGTCTTGAGTCTAGCATTTGAGAGAGAATGAGAGAGAATGCTCACTTACCTTACAATGCATTCCAACTCCAAAAAATGCCGCTTGCCATTGACGAATATAGCACAAAAGGAGGAAGCGCAAAAAACAACCGCAACAAAATGCGCAATCAGCCGCTTGCTCTGTTGACGAAGAATAAGAATAAGAATAGAAAAAGTGCTAATTACTAAAACGCAAAATAGGTAAATATGTATGTACATGTATGTATGTACATATGTATGCATATTATTAATACTGCGCACTAATACTCACTTAATGTATTTATACATATAAATGTACATATAAATTGCATTCCAACTCCAAAAAGTGCCGCTTCGCTTTGACGAATACAGCACAAAACATACACAAAAAACTACGCGCTTGTGTTTTATTGAGTTTTTTTTTTGTGAAAGAAAAATTAAGCTAAGTTATAAAATTGCAAATTATTAATAAAACGCACTAAGACAATTTGAACATATTCACACACACACATATTTATTTATACATATTAATAAATTTATTTTTAATGAATTAAACCGATTTAAACGAGCAGCCCCCTTCACTGACGCTTGCTGCCACTGGACGATGTCCAACTGATTTGCTCTAGTGCTTTCTGTTGCGATCCACTCCCCCTGCAAAGCGCTCAAAGCATCTGATTTGAGGGGAAATTATTGAGTCTCAAGAAATTGCTTATTAGTTTGCTCTCTTGAGGAGTAACGAATATTGTCAATGCTCTTAGAAAATTCAGCTTTAATTGTAGCTGAGTATGCAAAGGCTAAAGTATTGGATAGACAAACATGAATATATCGAATAGTCTAACCGTCCTCAAAAATATTGTAAGGGTATATAAAAAAAATATTAATTCTCCACATTCTGCTAGCTATTAGACTCCTTTAAGAATCACTCAAATTAAAGGCACCCAAATCAGAGGGGCACTCTTCCAAAAAGTACCAAATATTCTTACTACGAATATGACTAGGAGTGCTATGCACACACACAAGCCCACACACACACGCAAACACACACACACACACACACAGAGAGAGAGACAGACACAGAGAGGCAGTCGTAATGAAATCCTTCGCTTTATTACCATGCAATATTCATAAATTTCTGCATAACATTGCCGAGGAGTGCAGCTACAACAACAGCAGCAACAACTACAACAACTACAACTACAACAACAACTAACAACAATGCGAACAGAGCGCAACAATAGGAAAGTGCAGCTATGCCGCATTCGCACCCGCATCCCGTAGAGCCGCCCGCCCAACCCCTTCGATGGGTCGTTACTTGTTGAGAGGTGTTGAAACTGTTGGAATATAATAAATAATAGCGCTAAGTACTACTTTAAGAATTTACATGCGGCAATTGCAGCAGCAGCAAGCAGCAGCAGCCGCGGCACCAAATCCTAAAGCTAAGGCGAGGCATCCAGCGACTGCAGCAGCTGAGGGAACAGAGGGGACTGTGCCACTGACGCCAACATGGCTGCGAGGATTTTCCCTACACACATTCACACAGTGGCGTAGGCGGCAGGGGCCGTAAAGCCGCAGCCTCTCTGCCTCGAAATTCCCTACCTGTAAATTCAATCTATGCCTAAAAAATATTTTTTAAAAATATTTCCAAATAAAAACAAAAATTTGAATAAAGCAGCAAAATTATGTACTCAAACCCCCTCACAAAATATTACTGCCTACGCCACTGCGCACATTCATACGTGCTCCTGTGACTTGCATTTTGAATAATCGTCGGACAACATGAGGACAAGCCGAAGGCAGGCAGGCAGAGAGGCGAAGAGGCAGAGGAAGAGGTGAGGATTGAGAGGACGAGTACGAACCATGTCGAGAAGCTTTTTGCATTGTGCGGCGGCTGTGAATCTTTTTCGGCTGCGCCTTTGTCTCCTTTTGTGTGTGGAGTGTGTGACTTAATCCTTTTGAGTTTTGCCGCATAAGTCGTGGCTGAAGGCGTCCGCCGAGGGGGAGAGGGGGCCTTAATAGAGCTCCACTAGAGGGGCACAAAGAGAGGGAGAAGGGAGCACCCCCAGATAAATAAACTGCCATCAATAATGTCTAAAATAAATGTTGGCTTATTAAATCCCATTTCCCTGCATCAACTTACAGTTACAAATAAAATGAGAAATGTGCCCAGCTATTTGGCCAGTGCGGTTTTTCCCACTTGCCACTTGCCACTTGCCACGCCTCTTCCAGCCCGCCCCTTCTCTAGAGAACGTCATCATCAGCAGCAGCAGCAGCAGCAGCGACGTCAGATAAAAAATCCATTAAAATAAAAATACGATAAGGTTTGCCTTTCTTAGTGAAAGCGTGAAAAAAAAGAGCGTCCAAATTTATGCGGCTTTGCCATAAATTTAGCAGGCTATAAGGATATCATTAAAGCTCACCCACACCCACACACACACACACACACACACACACACACACACACACACACGCATACATCTATAGAAAATATCTTGGCAGGCTTTCACTTTCACATAGAATGCGGCTCGAATTTGTCCTTCAAAATATCCCCAATACAATGGGGGGAATTTTCAATTAGGTGTTTCAAAAAAATGAAAAGCTGTGGTTTTTTTTTAATTGCCCCCAAGAAATGGACAGTAGGCAGGAAAATGCACCCAGAGCTAAATGTCAGCGGGTTTCAGATAAAATTAATTAAATTTAATGTATAAAATTAAACTATTAAGCTGTTTTCTATTTTCATTTATAATAATATGTTTAAAAATCAAGGAAATTGAGAAATGATTTTTCAATATTTCTTTTTCCATATTATATACGCAGAGAATTATTTTATTATTTATTATTTATTATTTATAATTTTATGTTTAAAAATCCAAGAAATTGGGAAAGATTTTTCAATATTTATTTTTTTGTATTATAGATATGAGAAGATTAGTATTATAATTTGATCTGAATAAAGATCAGGTAGAAGATTTATATACTAAATATTTTTTTCAAAGAGGCTTTAATTTTAATTCTAATCATTTTATTTGAACAATATGTATAGCTAATAATAAAGTTTTGGAAAATTTTTAAAATTGGGTTGTTTCTAAAATTAAAAATACTTATTCAGCTGATTAAATATTTTTTAATAATATTGTATTATCTTTTATTAACAATATAAAGTATCATAAATTATTAAATTTTATAACCTAGATCTACTGCAACATACTTTCGATTATATTCTTTTCTTTCATGAAATGTCCATTTTTCTCCATCAATTGTTGAGCCTTTCTCAAATTATTGAAACATCTATAAACCAATGAGTATTTTAAGTATAAATAACTAAATTGTCCCCCCTTTTTTGAAACAACAAATGAAGAAAAGTTTGTATCGGAAATCTCAATAAAAAATCTCAATAAAAAATCTCTATAAAAAAATCTATATAAAAAGCTGCTCTTTCAAAAAATGGAATAATATTAAAAAATATGTTGTAGTGGAACTGGGTTATTAGGGACTTGCTAGAAAAAAGCTTTAATAGGTTGAACTAACAAAAAATAAGCAGAGCAATAATCTGCATAGAATTAAGTGTTTTTTGCCCATTGTATCTGTGCGGTAAATTTACAAAAGCTCAGTCAAGTCATTTTCGTGTCGACTTGCTGGCTGGCTGGCAGTGAGGCTGTCAGGCTGGCTGGCTGGTTGGCTAAGAAACATCAGGGCACATTAATAATAATTTTCGATATTTATGACGGGAAACATCTCCACATACAATGTGAACTGGAACTGGAACTGTGATTACAAATGGCGGGTCGGTTCCGCACCCAAATTAATGGCCATTGATTATGTGTGTAGGGTATTAAAAGTTCGGCATTTGCATGGGGCTAGTTTCATTTTTTTTTTCCTTTTTTGAGCTGTGTGTTTCTGTTTTCTTGCCAAATTGTTTTGGGGGGGAGGGGTGGTAGGAGCGCCTGCTGAAAGTTTTTATTTGGCCAAAATACTCAGAAAAACCCCAAAAAAAGGAGAAAAAAAAAGAAAAGAAGGAAGAATTTCATTTATATCGAAATAAACAACCACTGGAAACCCTCTGTTTGGGCGCACTCCAACGTTATTTATGATGTCATCCATCATTTTTATCGTGAAAAAACATTTTCCTGTCTCAGCCTGCGCCTGAGACCGTGCCCCATCTCCCGCGCCCCCTGCCTGATCCTGCCTGCCTGCTGCGGCTGCTGCTGCTGTCATTGGCCAAGGACTTTTTGTGTCGTTGTCGCTGATGCCCTGCTGCCACTCCCCCCGCCCCCGCCCACGCGAAGCAAAGTGAACATATATGCGGCTGGCAGAATCCTTGAAGAAATTAGAGAAGGTCTCTATGCCTGAAAAGGACGTAAATTTCCAAGGCACGACTATGCTCAAGGACTCTAATGATGCAACCCCCTTCCCAACCCTCTTAGCCTGGTTAGCAGCCATTGAAGCGCGCACTGAAAGAAACTCTTCCTCAGTTCTCTTCGCTTTTGGAGCTGAGCGAAGGGGATGTTAATGAAGTGTATGCGAATGAAATACGGAAAATTACAAATTGCTTTAGCAAAGGGGGAGAAAAACAACAACAACAACAGGAGGAGGCGGAGGAGGAAGAAAAAAAAACCTTGCAAATGTTGTTTACGATGTTCACGGTTTCCTTTCGATTTCTTTGGCAATTTATGGTAGAAGGCAATTTTCATCAGGGTAGCGTATTTCGATACGGTTTCACTTACCAACGGATTCGCATTGGCCTCTACTCTTTCCAGCTCTCTCAAGTGGCGTTACTCTTCGATATTGGTCAAAGAGTATATTCCTCATTCCCATTCCCATTCCCATCCCCATTCCGATTCCACATTCCCATTCACATCGTTTGGCAGCATTAATTAGCGCTTGTCAGGTTTAAGATTGATTCATAGTCATTTTCGATTCTATTTTAATGAATTTATTAAGTGTGATGCTGGGAACAGGAAATAAAATTGGTTAAGTACAGTCTTCATTCCGCTAGTAGAACTTTTCTTGTAATTATTATAGCAATGTAGAGAGCTATCAAACTAGAATATACAAAAGAGTTAAGATCGGTCTACTATATCACTCAACTGCCATAGTAACAATAGCTGAAAGTAAATAAATTACTCTTCGGCGCACCAAACGCCACCTTCTCTTACTAGTTCTTATATGCATTTACTCAATTATCACTCAGTTATCAGTTGTCACTCTTAAATTAATTGGCATCTTGAGTGATTTAAAAATTTCTCTTCGATACTTGACCCTTCATCAGCTACTGCCTTTCGTCAAAGTCGAGCATTGAGCATTTTGCAGAGGGAGTGGATCGCAACAGAAAGCACTAGAACAAATCAGTTGGACATTGTCCATTGGCAGCAAGCGTCGGTGGGGGAGGCTGCTCGTTTAAATCGGTTTAATTAATTGAAAATAAATTTATTAATATGTATAAATAAATGCGTGTGTTTGTGAATATGTTCAAATTGTGTTAGTGCGTTCTATTAATAATTTGCAATTTTATAACTTAACTCATTTATTCTTCCGCAAAAACAAACTCATTAGCAGAAGTGCGTAATTTTGGTGTTCTTTTTGTGCTGTATTCATCAAAGCGAAGCGGCACTTTTTTGGAGTTGGAATGCAATACATATGTACATATGTATGTATAAATACATTAAGTAAGTATTAGTGCGCAGTATTAATAATATGCATACATACATACATGTACATATGTACATATTTACCTATTTTGCGTTTTAGTAATTAGCACTTTTTCTATTCTTCTTCAACAGAGCAAGCGGCTGATTGCGCATTTTGTTACTGTTGTTTTTTGCGCCTTCTCCTTTTGTGCTATATTCGTCAAACGCAAGCGGCATTTTTTGGAGTTGGAATGCATTGTAAGGTAAGTGAGCATTCTCTCTCATTCTCTCTCAAATGTTAGACTCAAGACACAACTTTAAGAGCAAGCTCTGCTAATGCAATTCAAAGAGCGTACGCTTGGATCGCATCTTTTCATTCTGTTCTTTTTGATTGAGTTTTTCTATTAGCAGCTCAAGAGCTATGAAATATATGTTTTTTTTTTACTAGTATTTCCTTGCTGAGGGTGTTATCGAACTCATAAAGTATTAATATTATTGCTCTGAACGATGAGGCGATTCGTTGTGGCCAAGTCCGTCTACCTTTCCTTTTCCTTCTAGTTACTCCTATTATTTTTATAGTCAATATTTACTGATAGCCGTATGAAGTCGTATATATTAATGATTTTTCTTTGAATAAAAAAACCCACAGAGATTTGCCCAATGAATCTTTGAAGTAGAAAAAAAAAAAACATCCCACACTAGAAAGTTAGGAATAAATAAAGAAATTGCTCCGCCGTCTCGTTCGTTTCATGTGCTCTGAGCATATTCTTAATTCTCTTATTGTAATGCAACATATCCTGGTGGAGTCTGCCAAGAGCTTGTAAAATACACGAGTTTATAATGTACGCAGAAGGCCCATAAATTAAAACGTATTTCATTTGGAAGAAAAAAATCTACGGCATATAAAACAAATAGCATTCAAAATTGTGAGATGCGCACACGAAAGACACGAGAAAGAAAAGAAATCGCATGCATCGTATGTAATTCAAATTGGAGACAAAAATAAAGAAAATTTTCTCTTCTTTTTCCTTTTTCCTATTTGCTTTCTTGTGTGTCTCGCGACGCCACAGTAGAAACCCCAAAATGCTTGATGTTTATTTCAGTTGCCAGACAGAGAAAAAGAAAAGAAAAGAGAATCAGAAAAAAACAACGCAAATCAACTAGCCATGCAATAACAGAAAACCTACGAATTAATTTAGATATTTTTTAATAAATACCCTACAATAAGGAAATATAGTCGGGTTAGTCAGACGAATATGGTCGTTTGCTTGACCTGCTCATTAATATATATACTTTGAGAGATCGAAGATGCCTCCTTCAAAACATTACAAATTTCGTGACAAAGTTATTATACTCTCTGTTAGGGTATTAAAATGTCTGTATTTTGTATTAATATTTTCGAGTACTTTTGTTGGTTTAATTTCTTCTTAATCTAAAGAAAAGAAAACAGAAATAAAAGTGTATAAAGTATTAATACAATTATATTATACTTCCTTCTATAATGCTTCTACCTGGATTTCAGAAAGCACAAAATATTTTATAAAATATATATATACATTTTTAAAATATTTAATTGTATACAAATTTTTAAAATCAATTTTTTTAAATTAAAAAAAGATTTCTTAGATTTTACTCTTTTAAATCTCTAGCTATTTGTGTTATAGTATTGCCCAAAGAAAACATTTGATATATTTATTTTATATTATATTTATTTAGATTAAAATAAAAAAGAAAAAAAAAATGCTTTTAATTTAAGCAACATCTCTGAAGTATTTCTCAAACTTTAATCAGAAGGATGTGTGTGTGTTTGTGTGTGTGTGTGTGTGTGTGTGTGTGTGTGTGTGTGTGTGTTTGTTGTTCCTGTTGTTTATTTATCCTGTTCACATCTGCAGTTTATTTGCCAACAGCCATTGAGATTATTTCTCCATTCTCCAATTGTGTGTGTGTGTGTGCGTGTGTGTGTGTATTTGTTGTTTCTGCGTGTGTGTGTGTGTGCGTGTGTGTGTATTTGCTTGGCGCCCATAACTCAAGTTGTGGCACAATGTGATCATTGGATCGCATGATTTGGATTTATTCCCGCCGCGCCATTGGACATATTGCCGGCATGTGTTCCACTCATGTGTCGCCCAAGCAATGGAAATTAAATTAACATAATCGAAAAACGATTTCATACCCTGCATTTTTCTCTCTGTCTCTCTGTCTCTCCTCTCCTCTCCCTCCCTCCCTCCCTCAACAAAATACTCTTTTTATATTTATTTCGGGTTGCAGCGAATGCCGCTGACAGAATTAATTATTTCGCCACATAAATTCTTGACGACCAAATTTATATTTTTTCGGTTTTGTCCGCTTCAAAAAGTGGACTTCCGAACTCCATAGTATTGAAACTATGGCAAATTTCGGAGCTCAGAAAATTCTAGAACTAAAATAAGAAAATGCTTCTATAGAAAACTCCCAGCTTCACAAGCTGCAAACGTTTATTCTATGATGTAATATTGTTTTAATTAAAATTGTTTCAAAAATATCTGAATTTTAACATATTTTCTCAATCTTGAGACAGATTTTATTCCCCAAATGCAATAAAAATAATCTTATGATTAAAATTATATGAGAAAATTGATATTGAGAAATGTAATAGAAATAATTACAAAATTTTAACAAATAAAATTTGGAGTATTAGAAATAGTTTGAAAGTTTTTTAAATGCAAATTTTCTTATGAGCTGAGTTTTTCTATACATCAAAATATTAGACAGTTCGTGAGAGAATTTGAGAAGCAGCTAAGGTTTTATTAGAAGATAAATTCATTGTCTTTTTATTTTTATTTATGGATAGGATTCTTTTACTTCAACTATAGCCGATATATTCATAAATATTTCAATATAAAGCTCAATTCAAATTCCAAGCTACTTCAGAGCTGACACTCAACTATAATATGAATTAGAGTGAATAAAATTTACATATAAACATCATATTATAATCATAGTTGAGGGTGAAGAAAGCTGTCGTCTGTCCCTAGGACATAAGCTTCAATTATTCGCATAGATCTAAAGTGTGTGAAATACCCTGGAGATATTGCTTCATTGAGCTGTGAGTAAGCCCCAAACTGACCCAAACAACAAACTGAACTGAACTGAGCTGAGCAAACAACTCAAAAATGCAAAGCCAAATTAGAGTCAACCTTATTGAAACTTTAATGCCCTACAACAGGCAAACAAGGCAAACCTGAGAGAGGGGAATAGAGAGGAGAGGAGGGAGGACTATCTAAAGGATGCGGGGTTAGTCATGCGGAACCACTTACAAATCCATAAATGTGAATATTATTACTAAAATTGTTGTTGTAGTCGTTGTTCGTTGTGCCATTGTGCAAAGTCTGCCGCATGCCGCATGCCGCATGCCGAATGCTGCATGCCCCATGGGGAAGCTTGTTGACTCCGGGGGCAATTTGTGTAGGGTATGGGCGGTGGGCAAAGCACCGCAATGACTTTAGCAAATAGTCAAGCAGCATCGAGAGACAACACCAACAGCAGCAACAAAAACCATAGCAATGTTTGCACTTTGGTTTTGCGATTTGCAGTTATTGTTGTTGCTGCTAAGATACCCTGTAAACGTAGTGTCTACGGGTATATATAACTAATCCAGGGGACTTTAAGAGCTATAAAAAAAGCGTTATTTCTAATTTTGAATGCGATTTTCTAGGCAGAAGATGCGAGTTCGAAAACTGATTTTAGGTAACTGATAAAAGCTTAAAAAAAAAATGTTTTGTATTCTATAAGGCAGCTTATTCGATTGTGTATTGCATTTATCGAAAGTTCGATTTTTCTAGAGCTAAATATCGATGTAATGTCGTGAAATATCGATACTTCATATGTTTTTAGCAGCTCCAGCAATGTCTGTCCAGCAGCGGCAAAGATGTTTATTAGAGTATAGGGTAGCTGCTAGTCGAGTATTCCCCAACTAAATCACGTTTACTTGTTGTTTCTGTATTTGTTGTTCGAACGAAAATAAATTCCAGTAGCTTTGATAGCCAGCAGCCGGAAACAAGCGATTTTATTGCTACTACTACAGCAATTGTTGTTGTTGTTGTTGTTGTTGCTGTTGCATGCATCAAGCTATTGTTGCTGTTGTTGTTGTTGTTGTTGTCGTATAACATGTCGTATTATTTGCGATTTTGGTTATTTGGCTTTTGTTTTACAGAGACAGAAAGAGAGCGAAAAAGGGGAGGGGGCAAGCTACCAATGCGTTTATGGCCAACTTCGCATTTCTTCTGCTGTTGCCCCTCCGGCAATTGATTTTATTTTATTTATTGTTTTGCGTTAAACTATTAAAATATTGTTGTCTGTTTTTTGCAGTTCAGCTCTCTTGATCTCTCTCCCTCTCTCTTTCTATCTGCATATTTTTTGGCTCTTTTTTCCGGCCCTATGAATAATATTTGTGGCGTCGTTCTGCTGTTGACTCAAGTTTGGCAAATAATTTGATTTGTAAAACAATAAATTTTCCGAATATATAAATTATACTTATTTGAGCTTAATACAGCATTTTTAAGGGATTTACCACAGTATATTTAGTATATTTTTTTTCTTTACCAAATAAACTAAATGAAAATGCTCTTTTTCATTTAGTAAATTTAAAAGGAGCTGAAATACTCGTAATTGTACAGGGTATTGCATATTGCTTAACATAATTTTTAGAGGCTTTTCCATATTAAATTACTCTTTGTTTATAGCAAGAAAATTATATATAAAAAAAACTAAAATTATAAAAGAAAAACCTCCATTGAATTCACTTTTATTTCAGCAAGGTTGTCTCCTCAAAAGGTGAAAATAATTTTCGTTTAAATATTTAATTGATTTTAGGATTTTTTAAAACATAAATTTAGTATTAAAATATTAATTTATCTCCTAAATATTGCTGATTAATTAATGGATGATTTTTAACATAAAAAGAATTCTTTTTATACCCCTGAAAAGGGTATTAAACCTCTGTCAAGAGATGTATAATGCCGTGGAGGAGGAATCTCTGAACCCATTAAGTATAATCATATATACTTTTTTCCTATGCAAACTGGTTTCTCACTTTACTCAATACTCTATAATCTCTTTAGAAATTGATGTGATTTTCCTTGTTTAAAACTAGCCTATTAGTAGTTTCTTTTTTTTTCTTCTACTGTTTTCCTAAAAGTACATAATATGTTTATACATATATTTATTTTGTTATTCTTTTCTTGTATTTCTTTTCTTTTTTTTGGTGGTGTGCCTCCATTAAAGGAAAGTAAATAAATTAGAGCTGGAAAGGCAGGAAAGGCGGAACTTACGCATAAATTAGCCGTTTGCATTTGAAAATTGGAAACTTCTGTGAATGAAATCAATTCAATACTTTTCAAACAAAAACAAATTCAGTTCAGTTCAGTTCTCGTTGCTGAAAGCTGCAAAAAGTTTGTTTTGCCATTTTTCATTGCTTACAACAGAAAGTTTTAAGTAAAAAATAAATTTTAGCTAGCCGAAAAAAAGAACTAGCGGAAAACACGCCGAGTTGGCAGAAAAAAAAAAAATGGAAAATAGTAAAAGAAAAATATAATTTTTGCGCATATATTTTGCGCCTTGATTTTTGCTACCATTTCCTTGTTGGACACTTACAGTTCTCAGTTTGAAAGGGGACAGACAGACGGACAGAGAGACAGTCTGGCAGTTACTTTGAGATTATTTTGTATTTCGGCCTTTTGAAAAGTTCTTGTAGAACCCATTGGAACGCATCCAAATTATAAGTTTTGTGCCCTCATTTCAATTCAGAGACCAGAGAGAGAGACTGGGTGTCTTTTGGGTCTGCCAGCATCAAGATCTGTGCTTTACCCGCCTTATTTCTAGCTGAATTTTGAAGTCTGCTCTGCACTGTTTCTCTCTGAACTTTCGTCAGGGTATTTCCACTCTATTCGACTCCAATAAAAGGCCAACTATTTTTAATGGAAACAATATTTCAGGTCGCATACAAAAAGCATTCAGTTTGTCCGCCTCTCTTTTTGGGTTATTAGTTGCCCTCTCTCTCTGTGAACTCTTCTTCGCAGTTAATGAAACTTTGTTTATGAATATTGTTTTTTAAGTATGTTTATACCCCGAGTCGAGTCTATTTCCTGGCAAGTAAATGATTTTGAGTTCTTACTGCCAAATCGTAAATTCAATCAAATTAAGAAAATGAGTTGAAATATTTACTAGTTTTTCAGTTTGATTAGTTTTTCTCCTTAGAAAATTTATCACTTGATTCCTGAATTTAAGGCTATGGTTTAAATTTAGAGCCCCTACAACAGCAATTAAATAAATGCCTATGAAATAGCTGAAACTTTTCTTTATATATATAAAAGAACCTTAGATTTACAAAAAGAAATTTTAACGAAACAATTCTGTGTGTTTCTAGAAGATCTCTCAATGAAAAGTAAGTCAATTATTAAAAAGAAACTCAATTTAATTTAATTAAAGCTTGAGATCTGCTAATTTGTTTTATAATATTAATGGATCTTTCCTGATTTACTAAGCTCTTTTGCTTAGACCCTCCTTCCTCTTTTATATAGAAATAGCTCTTGTTTCAGATATGCAGTACTTTAAATTATTGTAGATTTATTTTCTTTTTAAATCGGCTCTTTTTCTTTTCAATTTTACTATTTTTGAATTCTAGACTGGGCTTCCTATTATATCGAAATTATCATTGTAGTTTTTGTAGTTTTTATTCTCCATAATCTTTTTGATTTTGAAATCACAGCTTAATCGGTTCTGCTCTTCTATTTTATAAAGAAATATCTATTGTTTTTACTCAAAAAAATGGTAGAAAATCCCTCTGCAATGTTGTGAAATGCTAAATAAGTAATATAAATTTATGTCGAAGTCGACAAAAATCCTTGCCAAATCCTGGACAGCGTGTTGTGCCGCAATGAAGCAATCAATCACCGGGCAAATCGCTTTGGTGTCGCAAAGCACCGCTGGGCAAAGACTTTTCGCCTTAGGAATAATATCCATCATTGCAGTCGCAGTCGCAGTCGAAGTCACAGTCTCCGTTGTAGTCGCAGTCGCAGTTGCAGTCACTGTAATCGTCTTCATTTCCAGCGGGGCAACGCCGCGTCGGAGACGCCTTTGATGGCCTCAGAACCAAGACCCAAACCCAGGCCATGACTCAGAGAGAGAGAGAGAGAGAGTGAGAGATGGTAAAGGGAAGGTCTCTGGTTATGCTCGTCGTATGTGTACAAGTCTCGTCTCCATCTCCATCTCCATCTCCGGGCAACAGAACTAAGCAGCTTGCCTGCAATCTCTCGCTGCGTAATCACATTGAAGTACTCCAGCCCCATGCCTCATGCCTCATGCCTCATGCCCCACATGTGAGTCGAGGCGACGCCGAAGCTGTGCCGCATATAAATGTTTGATTTATGCATCCAAATGCTTGAATCGCAGCCAAAAAGTCTTCCTTCTTCGGCATTGCCATTGCAGTCCGTCCTCTGCTGCTGTTGGACTGAGTAAAGTCATTTCCCCCCCACTGCACCACCACCATGGATGGGCCATAATGGCGGCACTTTGAGCTCACCAAGAGAAAAACCAAAGAGGAAAAAAAAAACCACTGACACAGCTCCAGCTTATCCTATCGATGCATTCAGTGCATCTTCGTAGACTACGACGACGAGCACATTATCATTATCAGCGATACCTGCACCACCACCAGAACCACTAAAACACCACCGCCCCCAAAGGCTTTGCCCCTGTTCACACTCAGTTATAAATCCATTCATCGTGGGGCCCTAAGCCGGAGCGGTGCCTTATGCCATTGCATTTCTTTTCTGATACCCTGTAAAAATAGTGATAAATTTAAAGCATATGATTTTACATGGACTTTATACTCGTCTATAGTCTATAATAATCGTCTATATCTTGTATAAAGATTTCTTTCTTTGGATATTTCTATTTGGATATTCAAATAACTGCCGATTCAGGGAAAGTTTCCCTATGCCTAAAAGTGTTTTGAAATTTAGTATACAATAGGCTCGGAATATTATCCTTAGATACAAAGAGCTTCATAACTCTCAGATAGGTATAATATATAGAATATAGAATAAACCTAAGTTAATTGCTTAAAAGGAACCCCATAAAATACTGACTACTCCCTTCAGAGCTAACATGTAGAGTATCTGTTAGCCGCGCTGCCTTGCCTTCTTCTAGTTTCCTAGCTAAACGTGTGCGTATCTTATGGATACATTTTGCCATCTGCCAGCAAAACCTCAAAGATGCAATGAGAAACCTTCCACGTTCTGTGTAATTTTGCCAGTTGCATGCAACGCCGGTCGCGATCCATTGCACCATTTATAGCTCGTTAAATGCTAAACAACTTTATTCAGCATTTCCATAGACAGTTCGGGCCCGGGCCCTTTCCTGGCCCCTAAAGTGCAGCAGGTCTCAAGAGGTTTAGGGTTAGGCCATCATCAGTTGAGTATGGTATAAAGTATACTAATATAGACCAAGGTAAATAGTGAGTGCTTTTCAAGATATAATAAATGATAAACTAATAATATATATTTGATATAATAAATAAGGAACTAGAGCTCTGACATCCATCGATATAAGTCGATAGACTCGACTGTTTGGTATATAAAATAAAGATTCCTATTTACGCTCCGGTTGAAAATGCATTGTAGGGTATTCAATTTCATCAAAAATTTTTGAATATTCTTAAATGATTTCAAATTCAAGGAAAAATACAGAGTTTCATTTATTTCTATTTTATTTCTGGCTTCAGTTAATTAATTAAAGTGAAATCTATGTTATACAGCATCACTGTTTATCTTAACTGATTTAATTTATTAACATATATCTTGATTATCAATGAATACACAACAGTTTAACGAAATTCTCAGCCCATAGAGAACACCATAATATATATACTACTCGCAGTGAGGCGCTAGAGAATAGTCGAGCTCATCTGCAGAGAAAGAAGAGACTCATGAATAATGCATAAAAATAGTGGTGGACTTCATTGAATGAATACAATTACAAAACTTGCTGTCCGTCGAAAGTTTTCCAAGTTTTTGCTTAATAAATTTACGAGCAGAACTTTGAATTCACAGAGCAAAAAGTAATCACTTAACTTTCGCATTGTACGAATATATAGATACTCGGTTAGTAGTAGGATACTCGGATAGTGTAGGGATACTTCGTATAGTCCGAGGGTCCGAAAGTCTTAATCATCGCTGGCTGATAGAAGAGAGCGAAATTCATTCACAACAAAAAGGAAACTAAGAAAACTCATAGAAAATTTGGAGCTCAGCTCACGAAACTGCTGAAACTAATTTGCCAACATATCGTCGGATCTCTGGCATGGCGGAGGAGCCCCCTCTAAAACCAAGAAAAACTCCCTTTCCCATTTCCCAGTTGACTCTGTTAGCCGCCCGCGTGGAAAGCAATAAAGCAGCAGTAAAACAGCGGAAAAAAAAGAAGAAAAATAACAAACTTAAATAAACAAAATGTACTCATTATTTATATTCGCAACGAAAAAGAATAAAAATCATGGAAACAATCTGTAAGACAAAAAGTTCATATTATACAGGGTTATTGTGTAATAAAATACATTTCTTTACAAGAATATAGAATAGAATTAATAAAATATAATATATAAAATCTATAAAGGATAATAAAACAAGGCTTTATATTATGTAAAGAACAGAATTTATTCTAAAAGCTCCTGAAATAAAATGTCATTAGATTTTCAAGGGAAGATTTCATAAATTTAGAAGAACATTTAAAAGCAAATGTTTTCAAATTTTTAATCGGAAATTACAAGAATAGAGAGCCAACATTAATGAACAGCTTTCAATTTGTAACATAAAATTTATGGCTGTAATTATTCTGTATTCTGAAAGCACCTGAAAGCTTTCAGTTGAATAAAGTCTGAGTACCAATAGTATATAAAAAATGAACTTCAAGCTTTTCCTGTCAATTTTTCATATGCCAATTCTCAATTTTTTTGAACCCATGTTGTCAGAATTATCTATAAGTGAAAAGCTTCTTAAATTACTCTTCTTCTGTCTTAAAAAAAAGCTCCGTCACTTACTCTTCTCTAACCTAAAAAAAAAGCTCATCAAATTACTCTTCTATTGTGAGAAACAAAGCCTTACTAAGTCTGCAAGATTAATCTTCAGCTTATTTCATTGAGCTTTTAAATAAATAGTAACAATTTTGTATAATCTTTTTATATAGTATATTATCCATTCATTTACTTGGATCACCCTGTAATTGAGCATACTGAAATATGCTTAAAGTTTTCCTTGCCACCAGACAATAGACGTGAGCAAGAAAAGCGCATTAATATTTTTATTTTTTGTTGTTGCTCGTCTTTGTTCATCTTTTGCCTGCGTTGCCAGCGCTGCCAGCGCTCTGCGTCTTCTGCACGCACTTAAAAATTAATTTAATATTCTTGGGTATCCTTTCACGAAGCACCAAACTCGCATGCGGTGCTCCCAGATTGGGTGTGGCATGCCCCACCAATCCAAGCCCAAAAACCCAACTGTATATCATAAAAGCCCCTGGCAAGCGATTGTTGTTGTTGTTGTTGTTGCTGCTGTTGTTGCTTAGCTCGCATGGCGACTGTAAATATAATTACGTCGGGAAAATCCGATCCTTGCAGGATTAATTAGCGCGCATTATGAGACGCACTGACAGGGAGGCAGCAACAACAACAACATCAGCAAATGGGGACATGCAAAAGGAGCACAGCCTCACCATTAGAGCTGAGCGTAGGACGTGCTTTTTGCACGAGCCGGAAAATATAAATATGCGAGTTTTAACATAAAAACCAAGCTAGAAAAGTCTGAATGAATTTTGTAAATAATGCAGGTTAATCCTCAGTCAAGGATTATAGCAGAAAAATGCAGATTCTCCTCAAATTCCTTATAAAAATGCATTAAAATCTTGATATCAAATGTCTAAGAATCTATTTTCCTGTTCTACTTTTCGTGCCTCATTCATGAGTCACTCGCCCATCTCTATGCCCAACTAATTTGCTGCCTGTGAGGCCATGGGTGGAGCAAGCAAGGGGGGAGCAAGAGGGTTACCCAGGGGGTGTGTTAACTAGCTCATAGACCGTAGTTAGGTTATATCTTCGGTCCTCCTGTGGATACATGTGTACGTGAATCGCGTTGCCAACCTGTAAAAAACAAATGGGATACATTTGCTACTAATTAAGAATCCATGTTTTAAATATGCTCCTCGTTCACTTTTCTAGTCTTTCCAAGTGAATGGTCTCTATGAATATGAGTATGAATATGTCTGTGTGTGAGTGTGAGTGTGAGTGTATGAATATGCTTGTGGTTTTGAGTTCCTTGAAGCGGCCATAAAAATATAAGTAGAACATGGCGCATAAATGTTCTGCCCAGCGGGTGGATGAATATGAATATGAATACGAATACTCCTACCTCGTGGATTGAATGACAGCCAACCACCTCGAATTTTAATCTCTTACCTCTTACCTCACATCTAATGTAAAGGCTTTAAATTTCCGGAAATTCAATCCTTTCACAGAGACAGAGAAACGTACGTAAAAATAATAAATTTTAATGAAATATTTGACTAAATAATTAGAATTTGCTTTAATTATGTTATTTAAAAAACCAAAAATTAAAATCAGATATTATTTTCATAATGAATGAGAAACTCAGCCCTGGAAACCTTGATACTATAACAAGGTCGTACATGATTGAGTTCACACACTCTAAATTCAAAGAAATATTCATAAACTTTATGAGCTTTGCAACCTTTCGTATCAAAGTATTCAAATGTCACGAATTCATTCATATAATTGAATTGATTCATATACGGATTCATTCTTCATACGAACAGTGTGACAAGTGAGTGAACAACACATCGAAAACAATGAAACCAAATTAGAAGTGAGCTGAAAAACAGGCGAAAAAAATCTCGTAAAAGTCATAAATGGGGCAATAACAATAAAAATTCTGGGTTGCAAATAAAGCTTACAACTTTGCGAGTCGAGAGACCCAATTGAAAATCCCCGTTTCAGTTTCTGTTTCTGTTTCAGTTCCAGAATCAGACCCTGCCTCAACATGTTCCATAAAACTGAACGCCTGTTGCTCTCCAGAGCGCTGAATAACCAACTGTTGAGCGGATTTTACGAGGCGAGTAATGACGTCATAAAAATTAACAACTTCATGGATAGAGTATCTTCTTCTTCTTCTGCCTTATTTTTTTATTATTCCGTAATGTCTGCCATTTGCATTGAAATCATTTGAATGTGTGCCAGACACAGTTTAGACTCAAAAAAGGGCGGTTGGAAGAGGGGGGGAAAGGGGAGGGGCACATCATTAGCTGAGCCCCAGAAATCGTGCCAAATTCCAAAAAGGGAAATTCAATATGAAAACGAACTGGGAAATTAAAATGCAATAAAATTGTGGGGAGGCTCAAAAGTTTCACCCAAAAAAAAAAAAGAAAATGTATTTTTGCGTGCCAAAAACAAAGTGCAAGCGCCCAAGGTTCGAGCCACAGCCGGAAAATTGCGTCGGAAAATTTACCGTCGAAACGAACGACAGGAAAAACACACACATTCCCTCGCTCTTTCTCTTCTCTCTCTCTCTCTCTTTCTCTCTGTGTGTGTGAGGGTCCAATAGCCGGCGAATATAATTTATTCGATCTGTGATAGCGGCGGCCTCTGTCCGACATGTCTCATAAAAATTGCAGTTTAATTACTCCATCGACAGTATCAATTTAGCGAAATCTTTTATTAGTCCCGCAGATGGATTGCCATCGTGTTAAAGCGCCATCTGTAGTCAGTTAAAGGTAAAGGATGGCTTTTGCCAAAAACCCGGAGAGAAATGCATTTTTCGAGGCCAATTTATCAGCATAGACTGCAGTTTGAAGGCCCCTCAATATGGCAATATAATATGGCAGATATTGACGGATATTTAAAAAATTAATTTTATCAGTTCTCCTGGAGTTTAAAAATTAATTTTAAGTTAGCTATTTTTCAAAATTGAATGGAGATTTTCAGCTTTTCTCTTATGAATTAAGCTTTTTTCTTCTGATTCTAAATAGATTCGGAAATTGCTGAAAAAGTTTTGAAATATTATCCTTATTGTTCATCCACTTTTTAGATTTTTATATAGATTTTTAACTTGTTGAATTCCAGAAATTCACTTGTAAATTTCAGTCACTTTTTAGTTGGTAATTTCGAGTCATCTTTTCTATTTCATACGGAAATTCTCTTCTCATCTCTTCAATTTTCAATATCCTTTTCCGAAGTTACAGCACAGTTCAAGGGACTTTTCCAGTTTTTCTCATTTTCAATATTTGTTGCACAGCTGCTGACCCCCAAAATCTCAAACCGAGCAGACAGGGTGGGGTGGGTGGGTGAGAGCAACCCCCAACTATTTTGGAGGAGCGTGGTGCTTGCAGCATGCTGCTGCACGTTGCACGCTGCACGCTCATCCACAAGATTTATGTATCTCAGTGCAAATGCGAATGCCTATGCAGCTGCCAGCTGGGTCAGAGAGTTGGGAGCTGGGAGTTGGGGCCACGACTCCTTCAATTACTCCAACTGCAACAATTTCGACTGTGCAACTCCGCCAAATCCAGCCGCATGTGTAACTGTATTTGTATTTGTACATCTATAGCTGTGTCTGTGTGTTTGTATTTGTGTATCTGTTGCAAGCGAATGTTTTGTTATTGTGCCGCGCTTTTTAAAATTTACGTGCGGCAAATGCAACATACTTCACTTACGGAATTTGCGTTAATGCGAATTTGCAGACCACTTCACTTGGTCAGCCTACCCAGCCAGCCACGCCCCAGTCCCAGTCCCAGTCCCAGCCCCCTGCCTCCAGCCCTCCAACAGTTCAGCTTTCATTTTGCATTTGCCTCGTTTGGGGGCATGCGGCTTGTGGCAGTCGTTGCGGTGATGCCGATGCCGGGCACAAGTGCAGCGGCATTGACTTTATACAAATGCACTGTGAGTGCATGTTGCTTTGTTGTTGTTCCTGCTACACTGTCACTAAAATTAAATAGTCTTAAATAAATTCAAAAGTTCTGAAAATAAGACAAAGTCTTGCCTAAAATTTTGAGCAAAAAAAACATTTTTTCGGAGCTGCTTTAAATGTGTTTCACAACATTTTAAATATTATTTTATTATATCATTTTGAATTTAAATTTGAGCTTCTACTTTTCTAATTCTAATTTTTCTAAATTCTAAATAAATGAAATACTATTTTTTTCTTCTTAAATTAAGCTTAATTTTGGTAATAGGTTAGGACTATTTTACCAAAAGAATAGGTTTATTTTGTATGGAATTCATATCAGTTGAGAGCTTTGGAAAGATTTCGTCTTTCCAGAATTGAATCAAGTATTTCTAGCTGTACTTAGAACATTTTGAAACACCCAATTTTTTTTTTATTTTCAGTGTACTCTTATTTTTTTCTTTCTTTTTTTGTGTTTTTTTTTTTATTTTTTTTGTGCTGCAGCTGCAACCCAATGTCAGATACAAGGTACATTTTGTCGGTGTCTGTGGCAGTTGCAGTTGCAGATGCAGACGCAGGCTGCGTCGGAGTATTTTTGCATCTGTGTGTGTGTTGGTGTGTGTGTGTGCGTGTGTGTGTGTGTGTAAGTGTGTGTGTTTGAAATGTATGTCCGTACGCAAATGCAGCCATGATTTATGATCTGAAACAATATTGAGCGCCCGAAAATTTATGGAGTGCTCCGCTTTGCAAATAAAACGAAATAAAATTTTGTCAGTTGTATTTTTCGTTTCAATATTTTTGCATTTCGTTCTCGGAGAGTTGTTCTTGTTGTTCTTCTTGTTGTTTTAGTTGTTGCTGTTGCTGTTGTTGTTGCTGTCATTGTTTTTTATGCCTTGCCTTCAAAGTGACCATCCATCCTTTTGAGGCCATTCATTTCGCTCTCGATTTATTTCGTTTCCGTGTGTGACTATGACGGTAAAAGGAATTTTCGTAGGAGTCCTCTGCATTGCAGTTGTCCCCCCTTCTAGCAGGAAGAGTGCTCCATCTCACCCAGGCAGTATATCCAAAAATATAGTATACCAACAGTGGGGCCCACATTATAATAAATTCTATTTAGAATAAAATAACATTAGAAATAAATATAAATTTTCGATTTTAATTACTCTTGAAATATTTATAATTAAGTCGAAAATTATTTGGCTAATTATTATTAACTTTTTGAGAGTAAAATTATATATTTCTCTTGAAAAATTTCTCTTGAGAAGTTAAAACATTTCTTAAAACTTAATCAAAAACAAATAAATTACATTGCTTTGTTTCAAGTAGAAAGGTAAATTTTTAGAATGCAGATTAAGAACAAGTATTAAATAAAAATAAAAAAATTATCCTAAAATATCAAAAATTCCCAATTAAATTACATAGTTATTCTTTTTTATTATTGCACATTTTCACTTCCTAAACTATCAAAATATTTGTTTATTTTGATATCCACTCATTTTTCTACGAGTTAAGCGTCAGACTATAAAGCTAAGTATAAGAATTCAATATGAATTCTATTTTATTCTGGAATATTTTTAAAATTAAATAATGCTATTTTAAGTGTGACCAACCCACAGGAAGAAAAACTTCCTACTTTATAGAAGTAATCGAAAGCTAAATGTGCTGAGCTAAGCAGAGCTGTCATTCTGGGGAAAAGTCAGAGAGAAAAAAGTGCTTGTGAAAATTTATATGAACAGGAATAGTTTTCTAGAATATTTGGGAAGATGCCAATGGAATTAATTGTAATTTCGCTGATGCGCGCCAGCAAATGGATTAATGTGCTGATGCTCAATTCTCCGGATGATGATAATAGCGAAGATCAAAATCATCGCATCGATGTGAGTGCCAATGGCATACGCTGGATCGAGCGAGACTTCGAGCAATTTACGCCGCTGGGCAAGTACTTTGAGATCAATACGAATCCAGATGCAGGTATTAGTGTGGATACCGAGACTAATAATGCCACTGCTCTCAAGTTGAGTCTGCTGACCATCAACGATGCGGCGCTGCAGCAGCAGACAGTGGATGTCGGCATAGAAGCACTGCACGTGCTGTTCAATGAATTCATGGCCTGGGGTCTTCACTGCAGCAATTGCAATAACGAATTGGTTGCTGTGCGGCGTTATAAAACTATACGCCCCATGCCCATATATACCCTGGAGCCATTGAAGTATTTCTGTCCGAGGGATAAGCTACCCATTGATCCAAGCGTGAGTGAGCTGTACTATGCCTTGAACTATATTGTCGTCAGTCCCCTGGTGCTGGCCAAACGAATCAAGCATCATAAGGGGCATATATTCTGTGGACGCTGTTTGCACCTGGTGGGTGAAACGTTGGGCCCGCAGGTGGCGGTGCAGCTTTATGTGGATACACTGTTGGTGGCGCCATACGGCAAGGACGATGTACAGCTGCCAGAGGGACGACTGGAGCAGCTCTTCGGTTCGCTCACTCCTTCCCAATTGATGCTACATCTATTGCAAGATGCGGTGCCCATTAGCGAGGAGAAGACTCGTCTCTTCCTGAAGACTGTTCGTTCGGATGGTCAGCTGCATTATATGCTACTCCTGGTGGATACAAGTCAACTGCATTTGCTCCGCTCCAAATATTACTCCATGGAGCAGGGTTTCAAATTTGAAAGCAGCGATAACAATAATAGTCGCAGCAGCGACAGTGAGCCCAGCTATCATCAACCAAGCTTGAAGCGCACCCGTCTCTCTGTGTCGAAGAAACCCATTCATGAGATCGAAGTTCGAGGGTATCGCGGCTGTCGCGTTAGCTACTATATCCTTTGCAACGATGAAGAACTTTCCGCACATCATGACATAATCGAACAGTGGCGTGACGAGGGTACACCCATGCTACGCATTTCCTATCTGATGATGATGGATTTGTTTCACGAATTGACCGAAAATGAGCTGCTCGTTACTACCATGGAACGCACCGAGGTGGATATGCAACACGGTTATCGCACCAGCTATATCATCTATGAGCCCGAGAATATTTAAACCATCTTTGCCAATATTATTAGTAATTGTTTATATTACTCACATCACTTCATTTCCTAGTAAATTTCCAACATATTTTGCTAGTGTATTGACTCTGATTTATAGCTAATTAACTTTCAATATTTTCCGGGGATTTCTTATTATTTATAATTGAATTTTGGTTTATTTCTCTTCCATCAGAATCAAAGCTATATTTGTAACCGAACCCAGTTCGGCTCTCATAATATGAAACTTAAAAATCAATATTGAAATTGATATTTTGCTAACCTTCAGTTATTCAAGATAAGCTCGAAGACATTCTGATTCTTTTAAGGAATTAAAAATTAAACCTCCAATTTAAATAACAAAGCTCGAATCAAACTCAAATCGCGCTCGAACTGCTTATTCTTGAACCAAATCGAAGAGGAAGCCTTGGTTCGTAATAATAATTTTTTGGAACTTTTTTCAGGCGTTTTTGTTCAAAAATGATTCATTTCCTAGCACTCTACAGAAAAGTCTTATCAATTTGCTTGCTGTTTCCCTAAATTAGATTAGGCTCACATGGAGAATACGGGAATTATCTTGAAACGTCGCTTGGCTGAGTTACCACTCTCAGCAGTATCTGTTCGTTCCAATTGAGTGCGATTCGGTTCGAGAATGGAAGTGAAACCGAAACTGGAAGAACTTGGTCCCAAATTGGTGTATCGAATATTTTTGTTGGTATTCATTTGCAACTGACAACTGGTATAAAGGAGGATAACAAGAACATTAATCATGTTGCACACGCAATCGATTTGTGCTCGATTGAGCCTTATCAGCAACTGCAGGCTGTTCAGTGGTCGAAACAGGGGCGTCGCAGAAGAGTGTGGGCGGGGGAGTAGCTGTATCTCAGCATGCACAATTGAATGCCGTTACGCCAAAATGGCATCTAAGGCGAGGCTTAGTAGACAAACACTTCCTGCCAAACGAGGACATCGTGCGAGAAAATTGGGTTGCCTGCATCCATCTATCAACAGCAGCAGCTCTTCACTCGCTTTTGGAATACTCCCTCGCTCTATATATCGAGGGCTGCACCCACATGGTTGCCCAACCAGCTGATAGAAACCATTTTGTTTAGAATACATCTTCAGCTGAGGGGGGAAACGCTAGAAAATGGGGACTTTGCGGTGCTAGCTACCATATTCTATTTCCATATGATGCACGTGACTTTTGACAAATTTTTATGGAATTTCTAGTAAGAACCCTTAGGTTACTATAGACTGTTTTGGGGGGTTTTAAGTGTTGACAACACCAGGAAATTAAGTGTGACATAGTTTTTCTCATTTTCTTCACTTATTTCCAGATGTTCTAACATTTGTAACGAAATTTTCATTAAATTTCAACAGATTTTTCCATATTGCATATTTTTTACACATGGCACGAGTACATAAATTCAGATCAAGCCATCCAACTAAATTGACTATTTTTAATAAAAAGATGTTGGAAAAATTGTTGTGGTGAATGAAGAAACTAATGAAAAGAAGAGATAGAAATGAGAAAAAATACCTAAAAACTTAGAATTTTATGAAAGAAGAAAGAGAAGAAAGACAAATCTAATAAATTTTTAACGGATCCTTTTTTCTTATCCGATTTCCCCAGTAATTATTTTCAAATTTACTTTAAATATTTATATGTTAATTGGGATATCTAAAGACAAAAAAAACATTTAGGATTATTTTCAGTTGTCTAAAAAATATTTATTTTATTATCTTGAGAAGCCTGAGGCTTTGGCTTTGGCAGCATATGTCTTGCTGTATATCGAACTGAATATTCATTTCTTTTTGCAAAACGTTAAGAGTCTCATATGCTGGCTCTGTCTATCTCTCTCTCTCTCTCTCTCTCTCTCTCTCTCTCTCTCTCTCTCTCTCTCTCTCTCTCTCTCTCTCTCTCTCTCTCTCTCTCTCTCTCTCTCTCTCTCTCTCTCTCTCTCTCTCTCTCTCTCTCTCTCTCTCTCTCTCTCTCTCTCTCTCTCTCTCTCTCTCTCTCTCTCTCTCTCTCTCTCTCTCTGTGTGTGTTGCATGCCACACTTGCCGCTGTCTAAGCATCCTGCCGTATGCCATAAATCATAAAAGCAGACAAAATATTCGCCAGGCATAAGAAAAAAAGGAAGAAAAAAGGACCGAAATTATGTTTTGCTCCAGATATGTCGCAAAAATTCCAGCCAGAGCCCAGAGCCAGAGCCTGAGGCATTCGAAATGAAATTCACGTGGAGTGTGCGTAGTTTTGCATATGCGCAGGACACACGCAGGACGAACGCATCATAAAACAACAAGGACACCAAAAATATTTACAAAAAAAAAATACAAAAAATTACACTTAAAACGCATTTTGCCACGGAATATGATTTACGATGATGCAACAGCAGGAAATAAAAGAAAAGAGAAGAAAAGAGAAGGAAAGTAAACGGAAACAAATAGAAAAAACTGAACTACTTTGGTGGCCAATTAAAATGCAATGCAATAAAGCTGGAAAAGTGCAATTCATAGATCGTAAAATGGAAATATTCATTGAGATTTTTACACGACTCAAACGCCACTTGCAGCTAATTTATTATTAATTGAATTGAATAGACTCGTAGAGCTCTCCGCCCCCGAACCACTCTCTCGCTTCGTACGCCCCGTCGGGAAACGTGGAAAATGGGAAACTGGATGTGAGTTTTATGTTCTATTTATGTTGTGCAAACGATGCCCATAATCGTAAAAATATCAAAACAAATCGTTAAAATCGATCGTCGTCGTCGTCGCAGTCGATTCACATTCACATTCACACTCAGATTCATATATATGTATGTATGTATGTATATATATATTCACGGCTTCATTTTCGATGTTTTTGGAGCTGTTTTTGGGTATCGATATCTCTGTACGACGCGTGTCAATTGACTTGTATTTTATATTGAAAATACTCGTATCTTTCTCCCTCTGTGTATGTATGTGTGTGAGTGTGTGGCATGCCACAGCGTTATACAGCCGAAGCAGAGAAGCTCATAAATTTAGTGACTTAATTAAGTTGGCATCACTTGAAAATTGTTTGAATTCTCTTCTTTTTTCGCCCCCCTTCAAGGGGTGCTCTATTCGGAGTACTCAACTCGTTTTGTAGCTGCCGCTTGAAGTGTGTTTAGCTTTACATTTACAGATAATAATTATAAGAGCCCATTATTGAATTCATATTGATTTATAATTATTGGATTGGTTCAAGTGCCTCCATTGCCCTATGTATAGCACCAGGAATAGGCGACCATTACAAATTTCTTGTTGATAGAATAGCTCTGAAATTTAATTTTTTTTCTTATAATTTTCTTTTTATTTACTGTTTTTTTTTAAGTTTTCTACTAAATAAACGCGTTTTTCTTTTCGAGCATTAATCGGGTTCAAAGGTAGTTGCCAATTTAGAAAGAACCAATGAAAAACTCGTTTTTTGTAAACATTTTTCAGTAAATTAGTTTTAAGTAAGAAGCATGCTGGTTTTTTTCGAATAGAATAGATACTAAATTTTATGTTAGGCGCAATGCGATTTCAAAAAAATGTAGCAGCTATTTTCAAAATAAATATCGAAAGTGAAAAGCATCAAATTTTGTACAACCATTTGGAGAATTGTTTATTTATTTAGCTTTGGAAAATCTTGAAAAAATAAAAACAAATGTGGAAATATTCGCAGCATGAACTTAAAAAAAAAAAAATGTAGAAAAAAATATCAGCTGCCAGACGCAGTGGCAGCTTCTTTGCTGCTTCTTTTGAGGTGCCACACGATATATGTTGAGGGGGCGCTTGTTTATCCAAAGGGGGTCGACACTTTGGGGGGCTGCCACATGCCCCTGCTATTTGTTTTTATAGACTCATTTTATGTGCTTTACGAAGTGGCGTTTGTTTATTTGCCTCCCCCTCACTACTTTAGTCTCTCGATTGCTCAACACTTGTTTACGAGTCCGCATACGTCTGGTAGTAAGTGTAAGCTGTGTAGTATAATGTGGCTGAGGCTGGACAGCCTGCCCACACACATAATAACCATAATAATAAGAATTAACTTGCTCATTACTCGACACACAGCGCACAAAAGGATTGGGTTCGGTTCGGCTGCGGATTCGGATTCGGCTTTGGGTTCGGATCCGGGTGCGGGCAGAGACAAAAGCGTCATAAAGACATCATAATTCACAGCCTGCTGAAAGGATGAAAAGGACTCGAGCAACTGGGCGCGCAATAATTAAGTAGTTTTCTATGCAAAATTAGAACAGAGTTTCCTCTTTTCTTTAGCGCTTTTTCTCACCTTTCCTGCCCTTTTCTCAGGTAAATCCTGGCTAAATTAAAAAATCTCCCTCTGTGCACGGCAAGTGCTCAAGACAGTGCAGCGGTTGGCTAGAATTTTTAGGGGTCTAATTTGATTAGTTCTGAATGAAAATTTTATATTTTAAGAGCCAAAATTGTTATCTAAAGAGCGTAAAAAGTAAAGAATTCGGGCTAAAACAATTTGATTTTATTTTGGAATCAATTAAAAATACGGAATATAATCACAAAAGAGCATAAAAAATTCATTTTAAAACAAATCCTGAGATGGTCCATTTATTTTAATGATAAAAATACAAAGATTTTGATAAGTAAAGTTCCCGATTGCAACATAAATCCTATTTTTAATATTATAAATTTGTAAAAACTGATGTGATTCCCATATGGAATATACATATAAAAATATAAATATATATAAATTTTTGTATGTATTAAAATGGTTTAAATTAATTTAGTTAATACCCTGTAAATGTACGCCACTGTCCCCAAGACACTGTCACATATTATTCAACCCAGGCAGCGGTGGGTGGAGAATTTTAGAACAAAGATAAAGGACAAAGGAGGCTGCCTCAAATGAAAGGGGTGCGCTGTAGCAGAATGGAATGGAGAGAGGGAAGGGAGGGTGTGTTGCAAGTTACTGAGTCAAAGACAAAGTTTTGCGCCTTGGCGGGCGTCGCAGCTGCCGCCCCTTTCGGCTCAATTGCAATTACGGCAAATTACTTTATTACATCCGTAATTGTGTGACCATCGAGCGTGCCATTTTTCGGGCAGTGAAATTAGTGAGGCGCCACAAGTGGTTCGACTGCCTCTCTGTCTCTGCCTCTGCCTCAGCCTGCCTCCTCCTTCCAGATCTGCCCAATAATTGGTTAATATTGTGCCTCATTTTGTTGCACGCACAGACAGCTCCACTGCCGCCGGCGGCTGCAGGCCCGTCGGCAAACGAGACACGCAAATTCGAACTGATATAAAATATGGAAATAGTAAATGAAATATATCATATTTTTGGCTAAATATTTAATAGAATTTTGTAGCTTAATATTGTTGATAATAATGAAATATAGAAAGAAATTAAGTATTTAATTATAATAAAATATTTAATAGCAAATAAAGCAAAAATATGAGAGCTGTATGCAGGCTTGAAAACACATATTATTAATCACTAGAGGATAAAATAAAACGTATAATTAATATAATTCTATTTTGAGTGTTTTACTCCAATAATTTTGGGATTTTTTTTTAAATTTTAGTCTGGGAATAGTTCTGTTAGTAGACACATTAAAAATATGATTTTCAGCTAAAATCCTGTGTCTTTTAAAAAATAATATTTATGACTAATATAAAATCTTTGGTATTATAGAAAAATTGAAGAATGAGAAAATGAGCTCATAATAATAATGCGAAAAGAGCTGCACCGGAAATTGAACTCTTGAGAAATCAAACAAGTTTTTTTCCAAGTAGAAAAACTATATTTTTTATTAAAAAAAAATGTATTATTTTCTACGCTATTTTAAGTATATTTAAAATATTTATATTTACATTATTTACTAATGTTCATAATTTAATTCATCTATTTTTCCGTAAACCTCTCGGTCTTCAAGGCTCCGGTCATATGTAAGTGAACGAATCCTATTCCTAATTTCTTTATTTTTTAAAACAGAAAAGGAAGCTTTTTATTGGGTTAGTAACACCGAATCGAAGCGTCTTCCAAATTGTAGAGAAGCTTCACTGTATTATTTATAGTTTCTCCGAGTTAAACAAGAAAGGAAATACTGAAAATATTTATTAATTAAGAATGTTTCTGTAGAAATTTGCGTAGATCATCTCCAGTTACACTGCCAATTAATCAAATTATTTATTGACTTTTTTAACCCTAAAATAGTTATTCCTCTTGTTTATTAGCCATATGTCAATACAGGTTGTCAAAATCATTTGTAATTGTCGCTGAAAACGTGATCATTTTTTTTTTCAAACTCAATTTTCATCCGCTGCTGCTGACGTCACAGCTGCTGCGACAGCAGAGAATGCGCGCCAAAACTGCGAGCTGTGAGCTGAGAGCAGAACGCAGAATCGGCTCTCTCTCGCGGCAGCTCAGCCATATTTATTTATGATGTAAACAAACCATTAAGCGGGAGAATTACGAGCGCAGTCGCAGTCTGCGTTCTGCCACTGCCATGATGGCTGCGACGCGGCAGCGCAGTCACTCGACAGTCGGCAGCGCTGCAGCAGCGATGATATAAATCACGCACACGCGCACAAATTTACGAGTTTGCCTCTCTCAGCTGGCCGCCAAACGCCGCACTCCTCGCACACACATGGCTCTTGGCATAGCGCTGTCTCGCTTGCAATGCTTTATAGCTGCCGGGAATGCTTTATTGCTGGGCATCTTCATCTTCTTCAATGCGCACTCTCGCTCTCTTCGAGCGGAGAGCGAAAGAGAGAGCAGCTGTTTTTGTATCGAGCATATGCTATTCTTGTTGTTGTTGGTGTGTAAGAAAGAGAGGCAAACAATTGTGCACTGGTGTGAGCGAGTTGGACAATCAGTCGCCGCCCCTTTTTGGTGTTGTGTAACGTTCGAATAGCCGCTAACAATTCAAAAACTGCCAAAATACAAGCAAATATTATGCATTTCTCTTCACAACACTGGCCTAATGAGAAACCTGTTAGAACTGGTTCAGAGCACCAACAACAGAGACCAGAGAATTTATGGCTACACGTGGCTTTCATTGAGAAAGTGGCCAAATTGCTTTGTTTATGGGCGTTTACTTTTCCAGTAGTACAAACAAAACACACACATTCAAATTTACGAGCTCTTCGAGTTTTC
The DNA here is from genome assembly GCA_018150835.1 of Drosophila repletoides. Taxonomy (NCBI): domain Eukaryota; kingdom Metazoa; phylum Arthropoda; class Insecta; order Diptera; family Drosophilidae; genus Drosophila; species Drosophila repletoides. Next base: position 2,857,122 of record JAECWQ010000202.1, read on the forward strand.
ACTCAATCGCGTTTTTGAGTGCTTTCCTCTGGTTTTTCCTTTGCTCTTCGCTGTTTGTAGTTGTAGTTTTTGCATTTTACAACACTCAACGCTTTATGTTGTATTTGAACTTGAAAATTGCTTTATTAATCATTAAGGAATAAGCGCGTCGCGTCTATTAGAAGTCATTTATCATTTAATATGTTTGTGGAACGGGAGAGTTTTTACTTCAAATGGATCAGAACAAAATAAGGTACTGTCTCTTCTCAGCTTCCATATAATTGTTGTATTATACTCTACATATTTGGCTTAAGATTCGTTCAACTATTTCCATTTATAACACACTTTTCCACTATCAATTTTAGAATGTTTCTACTACCAAATGTTGGTTTCCCTCAACTAAATCTTTTAACTTTGGAATTTACACCAAAGAGTATACTCTTTGATTTTTGACATTGCTATATTCTTCTCAATTTATTGAAACATCTAAAAAATAAGATCTACAGAATTTTAATCTCTAAAGACTGTAGTCATATCTGGTTGAATTCATATTTAATTGAATTTTGAAAAATAGTCAAATATCCGGGTTCGAAGAGGTTTGGTTCAAAGCCAATTTATCTTAATTATAATCTACCGCAGAAACTATTCTTCAGCCTGTAAATGTGCCGAGAAAAGTGGAATGAATTTAAATTAATATACATAGAGCGTTACTAAATATATTCCGAAATTTAGACACGCCTTTTAGGAACGCCTTTAAAAAGCGTTTCACTATCAATTCCATTCTCTACAATTGAAACTAGTAGAGCCAGTAAATTCGAATTATATTCTCAGAATATTGAAAAGAAGTACACATTGTTATATCTAAATTAAACGGGGAATATTTGACAAATGTAGAAATATCATAAGATTTTATTACTGTATTCAGTTAATATTAGTTAACATTATGTCAGTTTATGCAAGCTGATATTTACTTAGAAACTTTTAAAGTGTACTTTTTCTTGATTTTGCGGCGCGGATATCGAGCTTCCACAATAGATCTCTCCGGCGGATCCTTGAACAGCGTCTGATAGGAATTCGTCAGTATTATCCGATTCGAAGGTTGTTCCTGTGCCATTGTCAATCCATTTGACGCTGTGACTATTAGAATCGACAGTAAATTCCAGAGCTCCATTTTACAACTGGTTTTAGCTTACTCTTAACAATCTTTAAATATAAGAAAACTTTTAATAGACGTGTCTAAATTGTACAAATTATTTAGTTCCGCTTGACATTATCTATGGTTAAGGTGCAATTATATATTAGCTTATATAGAGAGGAACCATCGGTGCAAAAGTGGTTTATAAATTGAGTTTTTCTCCAGATATTCTATTGAAACCTACAAAGTAGTTAAAAAAATGTGCTCCTTAAATTCATACTAAAGGTTATTGAGTTCAGAGTACTATATAATAAAGCTGTTCAAATTCAGGGAAAATAAATAAATTGAATACTAATACCTTTAGGTAATATAAGGATTAGAATAGGATACTCGTAGACCCAACGGATCCTGAGCCATGCTCAATCCATTCGGAAACGCTTGGTATTAATCTTCAAAATTTAAGCGTGAGTCTATTTTAAAGTCCTTTTTCCGCTATAAATGCTCTGATTTTCGAGATCATGTAACTAGGATCTGACCAATGCACACGATATTAATCTTTTTGCGAAGAAGTTGAGTGTGAAATCGCTCCGGCAGGCAGGCAGGCGGACCGACCACCAAGACAGACCAAGAAACCGACTGGCAGACAGAGGAGAAACCACATGAGCAAGCAGCTCAAATTTATAAACTTGCCCATAAAACTTGAACATGGCCAAAACGAGGAAAAGGCAACTTGAACCACATAAAAGAGAACAACATCAGTAAAAACAACAACAACAGCAGCAACATAAGGACTGAAACCGAACCGGAGTTTATGAAGAAAAACCACTGAAAAAAATGACTAGAAAGAAATAGTAAATTTTATAAAGTCGAACATTAAATTGTCTATAAATTTTATAGAAATTGTGAAACGATTTTTAGTTTTCAATTGAATTTTATTATACTAATTTCAATTAAAAAGTTTTTTCTAAATGAAAATTCTATTTTTTACCTAGAATTTCAATGAAAAAATCAGACTTTATTGATGGTTTTAATTCAGAGATCTATTCTTAGAGGGATTTAATTATATTCTTCATACAACTCCTTTGAGGTATATCATTTAATTTGAATAAAACTTTAATAAAATGAACAACTATTAAATGAAAATTTCTATGGCACCAAAATCCTTTTCTTTGCGACAATGATTGAACGATCTTTCCTACAAATTATAAATATTAAATAATTTATACAGACGTTCTCTTTCCCCCACTGTAATACTCTATATAAGGGTATAAAAACATATACTAGATGAAATTTCCAAGCACTCTTTGTTGGTTCAACCAAAAACGCCAAGAAACCTACAAGGAGTAAAGTTTCCATTTTTGGCCCAGCAAAATGTGGAGGGCGGACGGGGGAGCTTGAGGAGGTGTTTTAGGAGGTCCTCCAGGCTTCTCAAGCTGTGTGTTGTTACTGTTGCTGCTGCTGCTCTCTCTTTCGCAGTGTGTGACAAACTATCTTAATGGGTTTTCGCAGCTTGGCGGCTGTTAAATGTGAATTTAATTAATTGGACACTTAAGTTAACGACATTTCTTTGCTAGCTCCTTTTGACTGACTCTCCGACTGCACACGGCGACGATTTTGATTAATTGGCGGCCTCCACAGGCAGGCAGGCAGGCAGGCAGCCAGCAACAAGCTGAGTGTGACCAGCCCCACGTAAACTGAGTGCCCTGCCGAGGTGTTGGATGCTGCTGCTGCTGCTGCCTCACTTTAATTGATGGGCCCAAAAGACTCCCGACTTGAGGCTACGTACAAAATGGCGTTGCAATCGGATCGGACAGCAAAAAAAAAAAAACCGGTTGAACCTTGGAAAGACACTTACAGAAATTAAATAAATTAAAATAAAATACGAGAAGAAAACTGGTCAAGTTTGGGACTTGGCAAGACGCTTACAAATATTTTGCAAATTTTGAAGGCTGAAATAAATTTGGTACTAAGAATTTACAAGGTATTCAAAAAAAAACACAAGAGAAAAGCCAAAATTTAAGCACATTTTAAATAACTTCAAAAATATACTTAAACTATGCACAAAGCCTGAAAGAATAAAGTTTATAAAAGCAAATAAAAGGACTCGAAGGATCCAGAGTTAGGCCCAGAGACCAGAGAGTTGCCACCGGAGTCGACGCACATTCATTAATTTAGTGCAACATTTTTTGAATTGTTTTGTTTTGTTTTGTTTTGTAGTTGTAGGAAAATGCGAGCAGAGTTAAATTTATGTACTCAAGAAAAGCTGAATTTTCTTAGGACTTAGGACTCTTTCTCTCTCCGTCTCTGTCTCTCACTCGCTGGCTGTCGCCCCAAAACTGCAGTGGGAGGACGAAAGGACTAAAGTTAAGCATTTGCCAGTTTTCTTGTGAATTTATTTTGCGGCAAGACAATTTATTTGCCACTGTTCAAATGTGAGGCGCTTATCAAATAATTGCCGGGCAGCAAATGTTGCACAATTAAGCGGTAAAAGGTTAGGCCAGTTCACCCGTTTCACCCGCTTCACCCGGTTTATACCCGGTCCACCGGGTCTTGACCGCACACAGACTCCTGCACACCCACACACTCTATTTAATATGCTTTTTTTTACACTATTTTTTTGTGTGTGTCCTTTTGTGTCCTTTATAAGCAGGACAATTGCTGGGTCCACATATGTAAGAGCGAACGAACGCTTGTTGCGCTCTCTCACTCACCTCGCAAATGTTTTTTAATATGCTCCATTTTCGGCTTATCTTTATTGTCTCGTTTAGTAGACAACAAAATGAATGATGGTTTGCTCTCTCTCTATTCTCTTTGTTTTCACCTCTCTCTTTCCTTTGAATTGCTGGCTGGACCTAAAAAAAAAATATTCTAAACCTTTCCTTAAATCTTCAGAGAAACAGTCCGCCAAAAAAACGAGAATTGCTGTGGAAAAACTATTTACTATTTCGCTATAAGGACTGAACTTTAAATTAAATTAAGTTTCTAAGTAAGGAAGCTTTTCTCAGCCTGTAGAAAATGAGGAATGTGGTAGTTCTTCCAGCTAATTTTAAGTAAAATAAGATTAATTAATTTCAATTTAAGAAATAACAATTCATAGATCAACAGGCCATCAAGAAAAGTATAGTATTCATTTAAGAGTTCCTCTGTAGGTTTATCTCTGAAATTAATAAGCAACAGCAACCACTTTGTGTAGAAGGACTTATATATATATTCATACATATATCCAACGATTACTGGTTAGAAATACTCGTACTCTCGTTTCGTTATATGATCATTTCGTGTTTTGCGTAAAACATAAAAAATGCGTACGAATTAGTGCGAAAGTTGTCTAGTTGATAAGGGAATGATATATGAGGCGGTGCTTGAACCTTCGCCACGGGGCCAAAGCTGCACGGTCTCTGAGGGTCTCCAGCTGCAGTCATCGATCATTTCGAGCGCGTGTGCAGTCTCTGGAACCTGATGCCACAAGCAAGGTTCAAGCTGCCCCTCGCAAGACGTTGGAGCGGTAGGGTATCAGTAGTTTGTCACATACTGAAGAGAGAGATGGAGAGACTGTAGAGGTTCGTAGAAGCGATCCAAAATGCCGGGAAGAGCGCTGAACCAACGCCGGCCATCTTGAGGTCCAGTGTCTTCTCGGTTCCCCAGCTGAGGTGTGTCACATCTCTTTTGTGTCGCACATTTGTCAGAAATTAATCATGCGCTTGTTCCTACACATATTTAACTCTATATATATACCTCTATATGTGCAGTGGCGTAGACAGGAATGACCACAGAAGGGGGTTAGAAAGTAGGTTTTCATAGAAGAATATCAAAGATATCTATTTCTTCATGTGATCTTGAACTTTAAATAAAAGTAATTGGTGTGGAGAAACACAGAAGAGTTGCATTAGGTAATACCCCTCTTAGATACGCCACTGTATATATATTTATATGTATGTAAGCCTGGGGCAGAGCAGCAACATTCTTAGCATTTTGATAAATTAGCCCTGAAATCTGAAGGTAGGTGCACGCTGGAGCCGAGAGTCTGGAGTGGTCTTAAGTCGTTTCGTCGAGTGTAAAATGCAATTAAATGCGACCAAAACACACGACTTTGGTGGCGCAATTAATTTTCATTAAAAGCAAAGAGAACTGCAGCACGGGAGAAGAGGAGGAGAGCAGAACTGGACAGAACAGACGATCGTAGCCAGAGATATCATCGCTTGATATGGCTGATCGGAACATGAGTTACGCGCACTCGTCGCACTCAGTTAACACTCATGTTTTAAGCTCTTTGGGTATGGGCCAAAAGTTGTATTGCATCGATTGACATTAATTGATATGCTTATCGGCAATCGATAAGATATTACCGATTAGTCAGCATTTGCAGCGCTGCACAGTTCAATCCACTTTCAATTTGACAACCCCGACAGACAGGTGACAACCCATAACTCACGACGCATTGTTCGCTCTGTTCGTCGCTCTTATAAAGATATCTATATATATATAGGTATATATATATATATATATATATTCAACGATCCTTAGCATGTCCGCTTGTTTATTTATTCATCGAACGGGCCCCGAGAGAACTCTGCAATATGCCAGACACGATTTGGCGTAAATAGCATAGTGAATTATTCCAAAGTCGGCGGTAGCTTCTTTTTGTTTTTGACTGGAATTCTGCATGCAAAAGAATCCGCGAGACAGGTGAGGCGAGAGCCTTGGCGATACCCTTTTTTCATGGTAATAACATAATTGATGATATTGTCTTTTAATTCGTTGCATGCCTCGTGCCTGGCATAACAATTCAATTCGGTGGCCCCTTTGGAGTGCCTCCTCAATGAAGATATTTTTCATGTTTTGGCACTCCATTGTAATATTAACTGCGCAGAGAAAAATGCTTTAGAGAAATACTCAAAATAATACTCAAAAACAGAATTTCTTGATACAATTTTCAACCAATCCTATGGATTTTAACATTTTCAAATTGGAATATTAACTAAATTCTTCTGATTATCACTAGGTTTTTGGTCAAAAAGCTATTTTATTTTATTGCACAAACTCTTTCTAAAAATAGATTTAAAAATTTTGAATTCTCCTATAAATTTTTTCTTTTTCTCAGCAGCCTTTTTTATTGATTAGTTTTTGTTTTGAAAACAAATTCCATTTCTCTTTAATCTTTCATTCGCTACGCTATGAAACACTCAGCACAACAAAAGGCGAAGAGTAAAAAGTCAGTAAAAGGGATTTTGAGAAAGGATTTCACCTTTGGAGCAAAACAAATTAGAGATTTCAAATGTAATTTACGACCAAAATGGTTGATCTATGATGGGTATTAAGGGTTTCCATGGCGTCGTTTGTCGGGTTCTCCTTCTCGCTCTTCTTCTTCTTCTTGCCGCCGTCTCCCCGACTCCCTTTTCTCTTTTTTCCATGTCGGGGGTGGAAATGGGAAATGGTATATCACATATCACATAATAAGCACACACACACCTTTATACGTGGTGGCTAATGTGAGGCTGCGCGCATACCCTGTACATTTTTAAGGAAGGGTAGGGTAAGACCTCTGTATTATATTTATTAAACTTTACATTAGGTGTACTATACAACTGCATAAAATATACCCTATAAATTTGGAGCAAAATATTTTCAATGATTTTATTTTAAAGTAATTTTGAGCTTAAAATATGTTTTAAAAGCTGACACGACGTCTTTAAATACTTCAAAACTATTATTTACAACTTTAAAATATCTTTTTTTAATAATACAAAATCTAGACGACACCTGGTATTAATCTTAAAATCTTTTTCAAACCCTAAAAATGTTCTGCAGATCTCTTGGCTATTCAGAATTTAAATAAGGTTCTATGTAGGGTATTTCAAAGGGCATTCAAATAGAGTTTTAAAATATTTCTAAAGTGACCGATTTTTTTTAAATTTTGTTTTAAATCAATTATATACTTCCTCTAAATTTTTGAGCTTCATAGTTTTTACTTTGAAGTTTTGTAGGGTAACTGAAAGTCTATAAATTTTGCCTATAACATTGAACTAAAGATGTGCAAACTATTCGAAATTACAGCAGCAACAACAACGTTTTTCAGCTAGTTTTATTTTATTTATATTTATTTTATTTTTTTTTTTAATTTTTGTTAGGTATTTCTTATTGTATTTTGTTGGTATTTTTTTTTTTGTTGGTATTTATTTTGTTGGTACTTTTTTTTTTGTTAGATAGAAGCAATGCCAACGGCCAAGAGCCGCTGGGTCGCCATTGATGCCATTCGTCTTGTTTGCCGCCTGCCGTCTGCTTACGAGCTTACGAATACTCGAATACTCGAAACGAATACTCGAATACTTGAAACGAATACTGCATCAAGAGATGTGCTGCAAAACGGGCAAATAAATCAGCGCAGTGAGGCAGTGAGTGCGAGTGTGTGGCTCGATGCTCGTCCGTATGTCAAGTGTATTTTTGGAGCTCTGCGCTGACCCCCGCTGAAGCGACAACTCTTTCACTTTGGCGTCTTTTGCTTTCTTCTGCTTTCTTTCTTTTTCTTTGTTTTTTGTACTTGTTCTTCTTCTTTTCCTTAACAGGCATCCTTAGCGCCGAGATTTATGACATTTTAGTTGGCAACGTCCACTTATCTTATCGAAATTCTGGCATCGTAGCGCTCAGTCTTTGTGCCCTGCCTCCCCCCTTCTCTCTCTCTCTCTCTCTCTCTCTTTCTCTCTATCTTCTTGTAATGCATATTTTCGGCATGACCTCACCGTACGGTCAGCACCCAAAAGAAAAATCTGTTTTTATTGTCGAGCATTCAAAATGTCCTCTTTCTTTTCTTCTCTCTCCCTTTCTCTCTCTCTCTTTCTCCTTTCCTCGGCAAATTTGTACATTGTTTTATGGCCGAATTAATGGAACTACCTGTGCGCGCTGCCGTTGCCTGAAAGTAAAAGTAAAAGTATTTTGGCTGTGACCTAATAACGCGTAATGTCTATAATTTCAATCGCACAATGGGCAGATAATGCCTTTAAGGTCAAGGTCGTTGATTGTTCTCATTGCTTTGCCAACGGCTGTTTCACCTGTCCAATTTAGGGCATTAGTATTGCTGCAAATGTCCTTCGGAACGGTTTCTACCAGGACAATGTTTTTTCCTTGAATGAAGAGCAAGGACACCTATACAAGACCATTATTTTTTATTAATTTTTAAATTGAAGTTTTAAATATTTAATAATAGTTCAAAGTATTCCAAATTGAAAAAAAATATCTAGCAGAGCACAACAGTTGATATATCTCAAAAATAAATAGCTTCTCAGAGATATTCACCTCAAAATTGATGGAAAGCTTTTGCTAGATTATTATTATACCCTTGCAGAGGATATTATAACTTTGTCGCGAAATGTTTAATGCTTTAAAGGAGGCATCTCCGACCCCATTCAGTCGAATCACTATATCATTTAGCTACCATAGGAACAATCGGTTCAAAAGTTGTTATAAATCTTTCGTTTTTCAAGATATTTTGACTCAATTTACAAGATATATGGAAACGTAAGATTTCTTCAAGCTCGTCTAATATCATTAAGATCGGATTATTATATCATATAGCTCTGCAAGGGCGCCGAAGATAGCCTTTCCTTACTAGTTGTTTCATTTCAATCCCTTCTTATTTTAACGTAGAACTAGTTGAGAGAACAGAATAGGTTACAAATTGAATATGTTCCACCCTAATAGAATGATATGGTTCTTATCATTAAGTCTAATATCAATTTGTGACGACACTAATATTAGATTCTTATAAAAAAAATAATAGTAAGTAGTTAAATCTTCATTTTAAAAATAGCAACTAATATATTTTTAAAATATTCCTATCTATAGATCCCTTAGGATTATTATATCATATAGCTCTGCAAGGGTATGTAATTTTCGGCGCGCCGAAGATGGGCTTTCCTTACTTTTTATTTAAAACCTTTTTTATTTTAAACTAGAACTAGTTGAGAGAACAGAACAGGTTACAAATTAAATATGTTTTATCTTAGACGGAATGGTTCTTATCATTAAATCTAATATCAATTTGTGACGACATTAATTCAATATTCTTAAAAATAATAGTTATACCTTCATTTTAAAAATAACAACTAATATATTTCAAAAATATTCCTATATATATAATATATATGTTTATTTCAAATAGAATATTCTCTACAATTTAATGTTGCTGTTAATTTGTAAACATTTTAAGTGGCAAAAGGGAGCATCAGGCAGGGCAGGTCATTTAAATCAGAATTCAGCACATGTATTGATATTGATTTATCTGTATAGAAGACATAGATCTTCGAGTTTTACGTATGCCACACATTCCAGCCCGCCCACAATGAGTAAACTTTTGCAATTTCAAATAATCGCAGGCTCCATAATGAGGCCTTGGAGCCAAAAGCAACCCCCAGTCCAGAGCTCTGTCTCTGGCCCCCCCAAAGGGGAGCTAAACAAAGCCAATGCAGACCCAAGCAAACCAAACCAAAGAAAAGAAAAACTTTCTTATTGCCAAAACTGCCAAACTCAGACCCAAAACTGAACCCCGAACCCGAACCGTACCCTGGAGCTCTGACAGCGGCGGCGGCGGCGGCAGCAGCAGCCAAGACGACGCGGCGATAGCATGAGGGATTACAGCGCGTGATTTATATGGGATTCCGAAGAAATATGGGCGAAATGTGTCGGCAATTTTTATTGGACATTTTAAAAAGCAAGTAAGATGTTCTACGCGCGCTCTCCACACATAGCCCCCCGTTGTCCCCTCTTCGAAAAGCCCTCACTCTCCTCTCAGTGCCAGACTCCCTCTCGTTGGCGTTCGAGCTGAGCGCCTTTGACGTCTTTTTTACTCGTGACACGACTTTCACAATTAAATTTATATTGAGTGATTTAATTGTGAAAAAACATTTTTCTGAATATTGGAATTTAATCTTCTAAGTTCTGAACTTTCTTCAAGTTGTGCAAAGTTCTTTATAAATTTTAATTTTAATTTTTTCATCATTAATTAAATGCTTCAAAAGTCGCTTTGTAGCTATCACTAATTGAACTAAAATCATTAATTTAAAATATAATTTAAAAAATGAGTATCTCTGTATTTGTCGCGTGTCACGAGCGTGCCACGCGGCCATCTCTAGCTGCCTGCCACCCTGCCTTCTAATGTTGCCCTGTTTGTTGTTGGCTCCTGGGAATAAGAAATAAGGAACTGCGGCAAGAAAGTTGCCGCCTGGCGTTGAAGCTGTAGCTGTAGCTGGAACTCAAGCTGGAGCTGGGAGCTGGGAGCTGGGCACTGGGAGTTGGAGCTGTAGCCACATATTTTCCGCTGGTGTGCCAAGCAGCTGCTGCCGCTGCTGGTGCTGCTCCTGCTGCTGCTGCTGGTGCTGCTGCGGCAGCAGTTTGCCCACTTGATTTTGCCTGTGCGTAGTTAGTAAGGAAGTCGCGTTCGCATTCGCGTTCGCGTCCATTTCGTTCGCAGCCTTCTAACGAGCACCAGAAGAATATTTATGATCAGCCCCTGCTCCGCCAAGCCATGCCACGCCCCCTCAGTCTCTCACTTCAGTTTTGGAGCGCGGCAAGCGGCAAGCGGCCGGTAGGAAAAGTTAGACCGCCCAACTTTGCCATTTTCAGCGGTTTTGCATTAATTTAAATTTCGAATGCAAATGAGCCAATTTTACTGAGTGCCACGTTTTGGTCTAAAGAAGCTGCCTTGCCCTGCCCTGCCGTGCCTTGCCTTGCCACCCCCTGCCGTTGCAACCTTTAACAACGCAGCATCAACCCGCCTCAAGCCCTTCTCTGGCTTTCTGGCCAATTCCCTGGCTTGACAAATTGGCTAAAAGCCTTCCAAATTTTTGTGTGAATTGTGACGCGCTCAGCGAGTGGCGTCAAAATGATTTAGTTTTTTCTCTTTTTTGTGGCAGCCCTGACACTGCAATTGTTAATGCCACACTTAATTTAATCGCCCTCAGCTGCCCCCTCTACACACATGTATTTTTTTTTCGTTCTGTTTTTTGCATATTTGCAACTCGTGGCACGTTGTAATGGAAATTAATTAGGCAACTTCAACTGGCTTCACAGAGGCCGCACTTTTATTTGCCACCCGCGGCATCGTTATATCATTTTTAATTTAGTGGGTGTCCCGCCTCTGGGCACATTACTTACCAGCCCGGTATTTAATTTATATCGTCGACGCGTGAATTAACGAGCCCAATTGCCAGTCTAGGCTTCGTTTCAACGAAATTCGAGACAATATGAGTAATTCAGCTTTGTTTTCTACTTAATTCTGTCCTCTTTGTTTCTGTGGCTCTGGGATGGGTTTTCTGGACTTTATTTTGAATCAGGGATATGGAATATTTGACCCCTTTGCACCAGACAATCTAAAAAAATCTACTAAATTGCCCAAACTTCTCACCTTGAACCCGAACTTCATCGGTTTTTTACTAGAAACAAAGATAGGATCCTTTGGAAAACAAATTGTTTATTTTAAATTAAGAAATAAAGAAATATTTGCGTTCTTAAAAGTTATTCAAGTTCTCTATTCTATTATATAAATTCTATTATATTCAATTAATTCACATATGTAAATTTCTCATAATTTTTATAGAAGTTTGGTTCGGGGTTTTAAAGCCAATAGAACGCTTTCATTTTGGTTATCGAAGGGGTTCGACGTTTCTAAAACGAAAGTGTTCTATTGGCCTTGATAGCCTGAACTGAACTTCTATTAAAATTAAGAGAAATTTAGATATCTGTTAATAGAATATTTAAATTTCTCTTGAGAATCTCGAGAACATCGCGTCCAATTGTAGAGTAAAACACTGGCTAGAAGGCAAAGCAAGTTCTAAATTTAAAATAGCCTCATCTCTTGACTTATTATCATATTTTTATAATTGTAAATATTTATATTAAACTAAATTATAAATAGATAAATTTAGTTACTTTAAAATGGTATAAAATTATATAACTGTCATTAAATTTTTAAATAAATTTTAATTAATCTTTTGCTTTGAAATTGTTATTGAGAACCTTTACTTTTAAATATTTGTTGCCAAGCCTTTTGCTCAGTCACTTTTTGTGTTGAAATTAGTAGCTGAAAATATGTTTTTTCCGGGTCTTTTTCCTGATTGAAAGGTACAAATGATTTATATATAGAATATTTATTTATAGAATATCTGAGAGTAACAAAAACTATATAAAAATTCTCAGCAATCCACGCTCGCTCCTAGCATTGTTTTTAGCTGGTTTAGGCTAATACAGTTGACTAAATTATGCTAATAAATATAAGTAAAACTAAATTAAAATATTTATATATTTTTCTTGGGCTCTAGAGCAGCTCTTGAAATCGTACTGCAAACTAATGCTTAATTGAAAATTAAGTGTGCTCTGTCTGCAAGGAGCTGCTGCTTAATTATGGCAGCGCGGCAGGCAACATTTATCATCGTAAATGAAATGGGGAAAAGAGGCGGAAGGCGGATGGCAGGGAATATTAGATAGCTGAAGCTGTGCCTGCAGCTGGAGCTGAGGCAGTTCCTCCACATTAGCAGCTTGGTTCAGAAAGCGAGGGGAAATCCTCTGTACGGCGTAGAGGCGCGTGTGTGGGGCACAGCAAATAAATGTACGAAACACGCGAGAATAATGCGCGCATATTGTCCAAATTTGTTCTCTATAAATTTTATAAACAAAACATAAAAAGAGGAAAAAGAAAATATAAAAAAAAAGAGAAAGAAAGGCGAGGAAAACTGAAATTTGCGCAGCTTGTTTACCGTAGAAGTAACAGAGAGGAACATTTTCCGGATATGCACGGATACGGACTTGAAAGTGGCTCGAAACAGGGCTCAATGTTTTGGGTTTTCGGTGGGTTTTTCGTTGGGTTTTTCGTTGGGGTTTTCATTGGATGTTGGATGTTGGATGATGCTGCCGAGAGGCAAAAGAACTATGTTCGGCGGAGAGATAAAGCAATAAATTCTGTCAGAAATTTAATTTGATAATAAATCTTTGGTTCTAGCGCTACGGAATTTATTTGGTTCGCACTCACGCACACACTCACACGACCGGAGTGTATACGTATATGTACACATATGTACACATATTTATATATATATATATATATAGAAATTCGTGCACATAATAAAACAAAAAGGGCGCAAAAAACGTGCGTGCACGCCAAGGATGAATGAGGATACTGAACATGACACTTATGGATGTTACACACACATTCTCACACTCACACACTCACACTCTCTTTGTTCGTCCTGTGTCTCTTTATCCCTTTTTCAAAATATCACCTACACTCGGAGTCCAAAGAAAAAATGGATTCTAATCCGTTTAAGGGCCAAAACCACTCACACACACACACACACACACACACACACTTTCTGCAGCCATTATTTGGCCTTATCAACAGGGAAATAGCCCCGAGTGTTGATAAGTTTCCCAGCAGAATGTTTTATTCCTCTATCCTCTATTACAACACAATGATGAGGGTTCATTTCTGAATACAGTTCCAATTTTGAGAGTTTAAAAAAAAACTTTAAAATTAGCCCGGGTTTATTATGCCAAATTTTATACTTAAAATTCTTTAAAAAATACTGAAAATTCAATTTAATATTAAATTTATTAAACAACTCTGCAAATTTTTAAAAATAATTAAAAAAACTTAAAATAAAAATTTGATGCATTTTTTAAAAGTTGATTTTAAGTCTTTAAAACTATTTATAATCTAGAAGTAATTTTATTTATTTGTTGAGATTTATATTCTTAATCTTTTTTAAATTAATTTAAGATTTTTTAATTTATACTCTATATTTTTTCAATAAGTGCAATAATAATTATTTATACTTCAAGTAATTATCCAGAATTATTGGGAGTTTTAATTAAATTCAACTCAAAATTGCTCAGAATATTAAAGTAAAAATCAAATCCAGAATCTATATATTTTTATTTAAAAGAGAAATATCTAAATAATCTCAAAAGCAAATCTCAGTCAAGTGCTTCGAAAACAAACTATTTTCTTCTGCTCGTTTTTCTTGGGTTGACTTTGGATGCCATTTCGCTGAATCAACAAAATGAGGGAGACGAAAAGCCAAAGGAAAAGCAAATGGAAAAGCTGCAAAAACTATTGGCGTCATCGTGTTGTCGGTGGCAGAACATTCATCTTCCTCGCGCCGGAAGCGCCATTGGAAAACTCAGCAGTTGCTGCTCCGGGGGCCAGTTCCCTGGAGGGTTCAGGACTCTGTTTTTCGCTTGAATTTAAATAAAAAGAGAATTTCTCATTTCTCGTCGCTGCAGCTGCAAACAAAACTAGCGGCGTAGACGTGGACGGAGGCAGAGGCAGAGGCAGAGAGAGTGAGTGATGGTTGGTTGGCTTGGTTGCTTGCTTGCTTGTTCGCAGATTGAATGGAGTACTTCCGACTTCCGATTTCCGGTTTGGGGTTCAAATGCGAGCGCTGCACTTTTCGTCTGGAAAACTGCATTGCACCGCAAAAACTTGACAGCCCTGCTACAAAACATGCTTTGACTGTTGGCCAAGTTTCTCTAGTTTCTCATCTCTTGCCGCAGCTGACAACTTTTTGCTGCAAGTATTTCTCAAGCTTTTCTTTTTGCTTATCGCCAAAAGTTTTCGCTGCAACGCCCTCGCTTCATTTCTCCTTGAAGACTGACCGAACCGCAGACACTTTGTCTGCCACACGGACATAAATCTCGTGGGACGCGTCCTGCGTCCTGCATGCTGCAGGCTGCAATCTACGTTTAAATATTTATATAGAAAATGAAATGATTGCGAAACATCAAAAGCGCTGCAGTTTTAGCGCGTAGCAGCTGAGAATAACGTGCTGCTCATCTTCTATTTTTTTTTTGTGTATACTCTAGACTCAAGAGTATATTAAAATTATGGTAAAATATGTAACAGGCAGAAGAAGGCTGCTTATCCAAGATAAATAAAATTATATCCCTCTCCTAAATTATTCTATAAAAAGAAGTCCCCTCAAAAAAAAAACCTCCTTTTTATCATCTTATAGGCTTAGGTTATTATTGCACCTCTGCTCGGAAAAGTATGCTATATATTTTTACAGATTTTGGAAATGTCCTGTATTATCTTGATCACAGAAGTGTCCTTCTTAGTCTGCTTCTCACTGAAAAAAATAGTAAGGATAAGCCGTAGTAGTATTTAGTTGCTAGTCCCTCAATTCCAACTAGAACCAATCAATACATCCTTATTATTTATTTTTTTTCTAATAATTTTCCTATTTGTTCTTGCAGAAACTGCAGAAAGTCATCTGATAGCAGCTCTCCGACCTGGCTGAGACCGGAAACTAAATAGGATGTGTATTAGCTGGCAAACCGGAAACGTATTTTCTGATCGCATATCTCCCTGGACAACGGTCAGCAGCAGCAACTACACCAAAACCAACACCAACACCATCTCCGTTGCTGCAGCAGCAGGCGCCACTGTTGCAGGAAATGCAGCTCTTTGGCTGCCCGCCCGTCTGGACCAAACATTTGACGCAGGACCGCAGCTGTTTACTTGGCCCCCAGCTCCAGCTATAGATCCAACTTCAGCTACAGCTACGGCTACAGCAGCATCCTGGCAAGGATGCGCTTAATTTATGGCATTGAACTTTTATTGGGTTGAATTTCTGTTCATTTCCATGCGTGTATTAAGAATAATGGCCGCATGTGCCGGAAGTGCTTCATTTTAAAAGGGTGCTTCAATGTCCAGTCAGACCATTTTTAACCATTGCGAATTTGATTCTAGATACTTTATTCAATTTGCTATGTTTTAAGATTCAAGCTGTACTATTTATAAATTAGCTCAAGATAGTTTTCTACCTACAAAATACATTTGTCTTTTGAAATATTTAACAAATTAACTAATTATTTATGCAATTATATTATGTATAATGTTAATTTAATCTAAGCTGTTTTGTAAAAATATATTATAAAAGGGATTTAATTAAAAAGTTAAATAAATGTTTAAATAAAATGTTATTTCTTTTGTAGCTAGTTACTTTTTTTTTTCTCAAAGATACTTTTGTATCTGACAGATACTTGGGCCACACATCCTTCAGATACACTTGCGTCCTGCAGCAGGACGTCGGTTAACATCGAGAAATTTCCAAAAATACAAGCAGCAGATGAAAATATGTTAATTAACATTTGCACTGTTAACTAACATTTGCGCTGTTAAAATAACATGCTGTAAAATTCTGTCCGTCTGGCGATGCTGTTAAAAATCCGCCGCTGGAGCAGCCGAAAATCAGAGTTTGGCGGGCAGAAATACCAGGCGAACAGAAACTAGCAGCAGGCTGACAAAAATTAAAAGTATTTTCCGATTCAACCTAAAAGTATGCAATACAAACATATTGTCAGTTCAATTTTTAAATATTCGCGGGCAACGATATTAGCCGTTGCGCTGCGAAATAAATTTAAATTATTTTGCTCCACCCTAAAAGTATGCACCACAAAAAATATTGCTGCTTTTGTTTACATTTTATATTGGACATTAAACAGGACATAACTTCCGTAAATCCTTACGGATTTTAACGCGGCTACCCTCTTTCTACTCGTAAGGATCAACTCTATCGATTGGCATTCAAGGATATAGGGGTCATCTAAGGATCATCGACTTGAAAATTTTCAGTCATTACGCGCAAGAAAACAATCCAAAAACACAAAATGCAGGATAACTCGGAAACTACAAGGACGATTTTGATGTCCTTTGGTCAGATTGTAGGCCTAATCAATACGCATCGTTTGAGCCATGACTCGCCAGGATACGCAAGGATACGGCCGAGTTATAGCCAATTTTCTGTATACACAAAAGTCCTGTTTTCTCGGCTCCCTGAAGGACTTTCGTCCTTTTTATTATATATTCTGATCTGCCAAAATAAGGCCTATCTGGTGGCCAAAGGACATCCTCATAGTCCTTGAAATGGCCGAGTTACAGTGGATTTTCTGTTTTTAGGACGATTTTCCTATTCCTCCCCCTTAAAAACTTTTCAAGTGCATTTTTTGGTAGGAAAATAGCTGTAACTTGGCCAATTCTTTACGTATTTGGCCAAGATTGGTGTCGTTGGAATCGTGAGGACGAAACCTATCGATTGGCATCCAAGGATATAGGGGTCATCTAAGGATCAGACACTTGTAATTTTTCAGTCCGCTGCGCAAGCAAAAACAGGATGAAAACGCATTTCAAGATAACTCGAAAACTACATGGACGATTTGGATGTCCTTTGGTCAGCTGATAGTCCTTGTCAATACGCATCGTTTAAGCAAGGACTCGACAGGACACGCAAGGATGCGGCCGGAATAAGGCCAGTTTTCTGTATACATAAAAGTCATGCTTTCTTGGTTCCTTGAAGGACTTTTGTCCTTTTTGTCACAAGTTCAGATACGGCAAGATAAGGAGTATGGGGCAGCCAAAGGACATTTGGATAATCCTGAAATCAGCTAAGTTATTGTCATATTAAAAGCGTATATTTTTTATAGAAAAATAGCTGTAACTTGGCCAAATCTTCCCGCATTTGCCCAAGATTGGTCTCGTTGGAATCGTAAGGACGAAATCTTTCGATTGGAATTCGAGGATATAGGGGTCATCTAAGGATCATTGACTTAGAAAATTTCAATCGAGTTGCGCAAGAGAACAGATTAAAAATACAAAATTCAAGATAACTCGAAATCCACAAGGACGATTAGGATGTCCTTTGGTCAGGTGATAGCCCTTAACAATACCCATCGTTTCAGCCAGGACTCAACAGGATTCGCAAGGATACGACCGAGATAAAATCAATTTTATATATAAGAAAAGTCCTATTTTCTCGGTCCTCTAAAGAATTTTCGTCCTTTTTTTTATATATATTCCGATCGTACTGGGTAAGGACTATCTGGTGGCCAAATGACATTAGGATAGTGAGGACTCTTTCCGTGGTATCGCCATAAAAAAATTACATAATTGCAATTACTGTAACGTGGCCTTTTGGCAAGGACTACTTTCGTTAGAGTCTCAAGGATCTACGGATGGGCATTCAAGGATACAAAAAAAATGCAGTCTAAGCTTTGCTTGTAATATCCTTAACGAAATATATTGATGCTGGCGAACAAAAGCAAAATGTTCTATCCGTACTCGCTAGGATGTAGATGTCCTTCGTCTATGAAATAACCCTTTCCTATTTATGTTGGAAGAAATTAAATATTTATTTTGGTTTTATATAAAATTGTTTATTAAACTTACATTTTGTTCATAGTTTATACACTTAAAATTAAGTAGAATAATCACTCAAGGTCCTTAGGTCCTTAGGTCCTTAGTTAAAGCGCTGTGTGGTTAACTGAAAATAAAGACAGATAAAAAATATGTTAGAACAGATCGGCTCAAGCTTTAGAGCTTTGCATTCTGTGTCTCTTTTAAGCTCTCTTTTAGCATATAAAATTTAATTAATTACAAAATACTATGGCAATATATTTAAACAATTGTGCGACTTCATTAAATTCGCGCATTTATCATGAGTTTTTTTTTTTAATTTTATACAAATGTGCAAACAATGCAAAGCTGTGGTTAACGGTAGACTATATCCCCAACCCCTGGAATCAAATGCATATATAATCGAAAATTTATTGGAAAGTAAAAAAAATAAAGGTAGATACTATTTAGCATCCTGCAAAGATTGCTAATAAAACTTCTACTTTTATTTAAATAATTTCAAGTTAACATCCTAGCAGAGAGTTGTGCAAAAATCTGAGGATTGCAACGTCCGATAAATTCAATAAAAAAACGAATGAAAAAAATCGAAAAATGCAGTGCTGACCGCTAGACGTTGGCCGTCGTTGCAAGTGCGTTTATGGTTTGATGATTTACAGTCAACGCCATAAATATTCGCACGGCCAGTGCGCACATTATTCGCGATTTATGCTGCGCCGACCATAATTCATGCAACAGCACATGTAAAATTTATGCAATTATTAATTTAACACTCCCACTGTCGCACAGACACCCCTCTCGAATATCCCCATACCCCCCTCGTTTTTATCAACTGAAAACTGGTACAGAAAAAGCTGATCTAATCTGAGCCCAGCTAAGCGTTTTAGCAATACGAACCAATTTGGCGCGACAATGCAACAAATGAACAACCGAACCAGCATTTGGGTCTATTGGCTGAAGCCCCCCCCCTCTCTCTTCCCTTTCTCTCCTTTAACTCTGTTTCCCCTCAACCCCAACCCAGCTGCAGCACCATAATTTACCCGACGAGCAAAAACACTCACGAAAATAATAAATGTCCAATATGTTAGCCCGGCTGGCAACATGGCAGACTCGGCAAAAGAAAGCAACACCCAACAACAGCAACAACAGCAACAACAACTACAACACCCACGGCACAAAATCGACAGCAACAACAACTTTAACAACAACAACATAGAGCAAAAAAAAAAGCTCATTCATTTGGCATGTGTGAAACAAAGTGCACACTTAGAGAAAAAAATAGAGACTTCTATGCTAAAATTTAGAAAAAAATTAAGTTTTTAACTAATAAGAAAACTTCAGAAAACTATGTAGAACTCTATACTAAAATTAAGGACAAAAAAACCAGATTGGGTCTCTGGAACTCTATACTAAAAGAACGCAAAAAGAAGAGACCTATTTTTAAAATTAATAGAAAAAAAACCAGAGATCTATAAATAACTCTTTACTAAAATTAAGAAAAAAACTAGAAAGTAAAACACTTAAATTAACAAGAAAAAATATACAATGAGTGCTATGCTTCAATTAAGTACAGCTGCAGTCAGAAATTAATCAATAAATCGAGAAGAGCTTGAATCATTTTCCAAATTAAATTAAAAAAGATACAATTTAAAGAAGTATCATTTTCTAGCACGCAAGAGAAAGATACATTTGAATTCGGAGCAAATTTAAATACTTTTTTAACGAGAGAACAGAACTCCTCTTAATTTATCTCAGAATTTTTCAAATATTAATTTCTAATTGATTTGTGTTTTTTAAGGAATTGTTGAATAAATATTGAAATATATTTGAATCTAGAATCAACTTTTTGTTTCGGAATTCCGGATTGAATCGTAATAACAGGCTTAGAAAAGGTATGAATTCCATACCGAATTTGCAGCTTTCCTACTAAGTTTTTCTCTAAGTGCAGCGGCACACTGATCAGAGGTTGGAGGCAATGGTCCAGTGAAGGTTTATCCTTGGGGCTGGCTGGAAGTAACTGCCGTCCCTTAATGCAGGCAGGCCACCTGCTAGGCTAGGCTCGGCTCGGCTCGAGTGGAGTGGAGGTCGCGGACAGAAAGCCTGGGTTCGGTTCGGTTCGGTACGGTTCGAACATGGGCAGCATGTCGCTCCATTAATTTGCCATAAAACAGAAGTGGACTAAAATTTGCTTGTTCTTCTTGTTGTCCTGGAAAAAAATTACAAATGGTTGCAGGACAACGGACAAAGATAGTTCGAGGAGAAACAGAGCCAGGACAATGCGGAGTGCGCCGGGACGGAAAGTGGAAGATATAACTAGAGGATTGCCTAATTTATGAACCTAACATTTTTGATGTTCTGTAAAATGTCCACAATGACATATTGAGAACAGCGCAAAGTGGCAGAGTGGCACCAAATTGATGAAGGACATTTAAATACGACTGCTAGAAGGATTCCAACAGATGTATCTTTTGCATGCGAAAAAGAGCTCTCATTAGTCATAACAACTTACCTTAAAGATACATTTCTATGTAATAATGGCTCAGGCTCTGGTGTCTTCGCTCTTTTGAATGGCATCCTTGATAATATTCTCAAAGTATTGAATGTTCGTCAGGATTGTGAAATTCGGGGCACACTGTCCTGCATTGGGTGCACTGCTAATGATGCCGTAGAGGAAATGCCTGAAGCGATCACTCGAGAAGGCTTGCGTCTCACGTTGAGCAGTGAATCCACCGCCACTGTCACCCTGGCAAGCCTGAGATCTGCCCTGAGTATTAATGCAAAATTTATCGGGACTAATATCCCTTAAGCTGGCCACGCACACGGAATTCATTTGCGAAACGGCGGGTACAAATTGCAGTTCTCGCTTATCCTTAAAATTCCAGCCAGCGAATTGACCCTGAACATTGTTGTTAATCGACTCCTTCTCGGCGAAATTCGAGAAGTGCACGCAAACAGGACGAATGACATTGCTCAGGTCGAAGGGTTCAGCCAGGACGATCAGCGCCAGATCATTCACGAAATTGTCCTCTCTGCCCTTATACCCACTACGAATATAATTGTTTAATTAATTAATTAATTTAGCCTTCATAATTAAATAAAAGAAATTAATTACCGGGCCAAAATGATCTTCTGCACATATCGCTTGCGATCCTCGTTGGTGACCTCATTGTAATCTCTGTATAATTTGGCTGCAATCACTTGGAATGTTTCCACGGTGAAGGGCTCTGAGGTGGCCTCGTTGAAGATGCAGTGAGCCGCTGTAATGACCAGATCGGGTGTCAGCAAGGAACCGCCACAGACAAAATTGTAATCCTTCTCGTTGTGATAGGAATAGAGGCCGACATGCCAGGGCACCACTGTATTATTTATGGAATAGCCAAAGGCGGAGAATTGTTTAATGGGCGTGGCAATCTGTCCACATTCCCGATCGCAACGCTGTCTCTCCCGACTCCAATGGCCACTGGGCAGGCATTTAATATCCTGCAGCGTTGTGCTCAGCGTGTGGAAACCAGTGGCACACACAAACTTCACCTCTGTTCCGGGGGGATGGAAGCGCTGATTGCAGTCCACAATTTGACCATCGTAAATACAGGTAGCCTTGGTCGAATAACCATGCAATAGTTCCTTGGAATGTCCTGTCGAGTCACGCTTTGAGTCACAGTATTCTGTAGCGAAGAAGGAAAATATTTGATAAAGGAGCAGTAAGGATATTGCTTCACACTATAAGCTAGCTGCTTTTTCGGTTACTCACTCACGCATTTCGGCACAATGGGCAGACTCCACTTGCGATTGGCACAGTGGCTGGTCTCGGCGCCCTCAAGGAAATAGCCCGGATTACAGGCAAATCTCACTGTAGCTCTTATAATGGGCGGCGTTAGAATATTGCCCTGATGGTCCTTCAATATGGGCCGCTCATCACCCAGCGGCAGAGGACAGCCCAGCTGATCTGGAGCTGCAGTAACGGTCGTCTCCTGTCCTGGCAGCGAGGTTGTATTACAAAGTAGAGGCGCCTCATCGGAACCATCAAAACAATCTCTCTTGCCATTGCACACCAGTTGGCTGGATATGCAGCTGCCTGAGGCACACTTAAAGGAATAGCCAGGGCACTCCAGGTGTCCGCACAGTGTAACCGTCTCATCAAAGCCTCTGCCATCACCGCAATCATCCTGGCCATCGCACAAATATCTGCTCTTTTCAATACAAATACCTGAGGGGCACTTGATCTCGTTATCCCTGGAAAGATTGGGATTTAAATATATTTTTATCGAAGTCGACTAGAAGATACTCTGTATCTAATTACCCTGCCACAACCTTAGAAAAAGGTTAATATATATGGTCGGAGTACGCTTGAAATTTATCGATAATGTTATCGATTTAGTTTCCTCTCGCTCTAGTACAAAAATGAATAAGATCCGAGTTACTTACTGACAATTTCCCTGCTGCCTGCGATCAAATTCCTTTATATCATCCTCGGTTCCGCAACGCAGAACCGTTTCATCTGAACCATCAGCACATTCCTTGATGCCATTGCAAGCCGCTGTTCCAATCACACACGCTCCATAGCTGCACTGGAAATAGGGCTTGGAGCAATGCGGACGCTGGGAGACGCAGGTTAGACCCGTCTCATCGGAGCCATCTGGACAGTTCTTGACTCCGTTGCATACGTCAAACAGGGATATGCAGCTACCATTTTCACACTCGAATTTATTGGACGAACAAGCCGCATTGGCTGATCCTGTATTAGGGAAATTGATAAGGAAACTTTAGAATTTAAGGATGCAAAACTGTAAGGTATAATTAGAGAGGTTCGGTTCAGGGATTATAAACCGATGGAAAGCGTTGGGTTCGGTTTAAGGAGACCTTGAACCTTGGGGTTGATTCGCTTGTTTTAATGTTAATAAATTTTCATTTTTAATATTTTAAGCTTTATATTATATTTTAAAAAATTAGAAATAAACCAAACAATTTATATTTAAAGGGTATACAAAGTCTGATTTTCTTTCTTTTAAAATTAAATACTTGATAAGCAACATTATAAAAAATGATTTTTATTATATAGATTCTCGTACTTCTTTTTTTATACTTTCTAAAAAAATGTGTCATTTACCCGATTTAATTAAAATCAAATTTGCAATTAATGGGAGTATTCACCTAGTTCTCGTATGAAGAGATATATAATATAATTTGTCGATTCTTATGGCTATCTCTTAAATATTCTGATAGCTCTTAAGACTGATTTATTTTTAATAAATACCATTTCGTAATATATATATTTTTAGAGATTTATTGAAAATATAATATTATCGTTTTTGAACCAAAACCGGAAGAGAGGCTGAGTTTTAACACGCAAATCGGAGTTCCGAAATATATTTTTTTGGATGGATCAATTTGAAGAACATTTTTATTTATTTTCTTATGTATTTTTTAACTATTTGTAAGAAATATGATAATTAAATAATACACAGTGGACCAACAATAACAGAGAGATCAAGTTGCTAGGCGACTACGCAGTTTTTCCCTCTCTGCTCTCTCTCTCTCTCTCTCTCTCTCCTTAAGAGTCTTTCTCTCTTAAAGT
The DNA here is from genome assembly GCA_018150835.1 of Drosophila repletoides. Taxonomy (NCBI): domain Eukaryota; kingdom Metazoa; phylum Arthropoda; class Insecta; order Diptera; family Drosophilidae; genus Drosophila; species Drosophila repletoides. Next base: position 2,880,984 of record JAECWQ010000202.1, read on the forward strand.
GAAAGAGAACAAGCAGATCTTGTTATCTGTGGACTAAATTCAAGTTTTAGTAGCATCTCAGCTCTCCCGACTCAAATTGATATGCAATTTGTTTACTTGGTATTTATTCTTAGATCTGAGACTTGTTATTATTATTTGAATTTTAATATTATTCTTCTGGACTTTACTCACTTGCACTGAGGCCTATGGAAAGCAGGCAGATGCACAGTAAACGCGATGCGAAATTCACGTGCTTCAGCTTGATTAACATATTTCTCTATTCCACAATTCTAGTACTTAAAGCAAGATTATACAGATAATTATATGTACATTTGTGTACTTTATTATTTCTATTAATTTATGTATTAATCCGGATTTTAATTGATTAATCGCGCTATCTAAAAGCAAAGACAAGCGAGCCGATCGACAGCACAAACCGAACTGAATTGAGCAATCTCGAAACAAAGCATTGATCGCAAGCAGTGAAATACCTGTATCAAGCCGAAGAGTAAATACTCTTAAAAATGTATAAAAGAAAACACATCTAAACTAAGCTCTGAGAATGTAATAAAATAATTTAACAAATTATTTAGTTATTTTATTTGACATTTTCAAAGGTTTTTAAATGAAATATGAATTAACTATCCGAAGAGTAAATACTCTAACATATCTATAAAACTAATATTGCCAAACACGTGGGAAAGCTAATAAAAGATTAAATATCAAAGCATAATAAAAATTAAATGATTATGATTAGCATGGGAAAGAGTATAAAAAGTGTGACTATTAAATATAGAAAACCAGTTTTGGAAGCGCTCTCTTAAAGAACAGTTTGAAATTAAAAGAGAAACGATCTCTGCTCTTGCCTTGCATACACACTGAGGTATGAACAGTGCTACACATAAATATAGATATATACATATATGCAAGTTTATATATATATATTCCAATTGATCAGTTTTTCTTAATATTATTAAAATAAATAAAAATGTAAATAAATATATAAAAATAAATATATATAAAAATAAATATATATATATAACTAAATAGAATATAACTCAAATATTAAATAATTTAAATAAATATATATTTAAGTCTTTTATTAATTAAAAGGATATGGATAAATTGTTGAACGATATTATATCGATAGACAGGCTTACCACAGAGCTGCACATATCTGAGTGGTATGGCGAGGTGGCGACCGCTGTTGGCGAAAAGCAGAACTAAAAGTGTGCGTGCACGAACACGCATGCCAGTCAGCTTATTGTCATTTAGGAGCTGCTGCTGCTCCACACAATGAGCAACAGATGGCGCCACCTGAAAGTTAAAGTAAAGTCCTTTTTTCAATTGAGTTTTTAGTTCAAATTTTATTGTTTTTTTATTTTTATTTTGTTACCACATTTTCACTGGTTTTTGTGTTGTTGTTGTTTTACGTATATTTTTTTTTTTTTTATATTGATAATTTACAACTTACAGAGCTAACATAGAATGGCATTTAAATTAGAGAATATTACATAGAAATACGAGTATAAACGATGTATCTCTGACCCCCGCTCTCTCACGAAAGGGAGGAAGGGGTTGCTGTAGGGCTAAAGTTAAAGGTTTAAAGTAAAAAGTAAAGCCACAAGAATGTACAATAATCGTAATGCGGTATTTTATTAATACTCGTATGTATTACATATAAGTAAATATAGTAGGTAAGTTTTGTAGAATATGCAATAAATTCTCCATTTCATTCCGTTTTGTTTTTTACGTATATCCGTTGCACATTTAAATCTTTAAGTATTTTTTTATTTAATATTTATTTTAGCTTCTTTTTTCTTTTACTTCTTTGTTTATCCACCCTCTCTTTTACGTATATCTTCTATTTCTTTTTTGTTTAAAATCTATAACATTTAACTTAACTCTTACGTATTTTTCTGTTGTTGTTCTGTTCTCTTCTATTCTCTTATTGTTGTTCATTTATACTCGGATTTTCATGTAAAATACATAAATATAAATATATATATATATGTATATTTATTTGTGGAACCTTAAACACTATTTACGTATACATCTTGTGAAGGTTTTTGTGGATTAATCCTTAGTTTAATGCAACTGAAAATCGCAGATACAGAATTTATCTGTATCCTTGTATCTCAGTGTTATGCTTCGAGCACAGCTCGTCGCTTAGCAGAGAGAGAGAAATCGATATTTATCGATTTATCGGCGTACGTATCATCTCTATGATACACTTACGAACAATTAATTAACGAAACGAGATCAAAAGCAAACGAACTCTCTAAATACTCTACAAGTAAAAAGAACCAAGGGAAAAATAGCAAAGGGAAAAATCAACGAAAAAATTCAAACTAAAAAATAATAACACAATTATTTCATACGTTTTTCTATGATTTCTTATTATTTTTTTAATTTTTTTTTTAATTGTTTTTAGATTTTTTCAAAACCAATAATTTATTTGTGTTTTTTGTTTTGTTTTTGTTTTTCTGCTTGTTGTTGTCAGATAATCTCATCAACGCTTTTAATTAAACTAAACATAATAAAATTAGCATTTAATTTAAGTTAAAAAATCTTTAAAAATTACTTAAAGAAAACAGCTTCACTTTTTGTTTTTGTTGTAGGTTTTTGCCTTCGAAAAACTAAACAAATTAATTTAAAATTAAACAGAGTTAACTAAAATTGCATTAACTTTAAGCACGAACTATACACATTATTTTTATATTATTATTATTATTATTTTTAGTTTTAGTTTTAGTTTTCTATAGTTAATTTTTGTTTTTATGTTTTTTTGTCATACTTTTACTTTGCTAACAAATTCTATTTATATTTAAGTTAAATTTTCAATAGTTTTTTGTTTTGTTTTTTAAGTAATTTTTGTTTAAGTTTTTCAATTGGTTTAAAAACGCGCCTTACAAAAATTCATATCAACAGAATTTAATTTTTTTCTTTTCTTTTTTTCAACATTTTAGGTATTTTTTTTTTTTGTGTTTTTATATTTTTCGAAAAAATAATTTAAACATAGCAGTAAGCAACAAAGGGGGGATTTTCTTCTTTTTTTTTTTTTTTGGTCGTAAACAACATTTGAATAGAATTTTCTTAGTGAAAACTGAAATTTTTGCTCGTTTTTTAAACATAAATCTTACGCGGGCAAACAATTTTCAAATATTTCAAATTTTTCTTTTAGCTTTTACTCTTACTTTTAGCTCTAACTCTCTCAATTAAATTTGTATTCATATTCGTAGTTTTTGTATTCGTATTCGTATTCGTATTCGTATATTAATATGTATATATGTTATATTATGTATGAATCTAGGGTTAAGTAGTAGATAGATCCGTGTACTTTCCACTACTCTTTTATCATCATCATTTCATTTCGCATTTACTTAAGAGTCTAGAGTAAATTTATTTGTAATAATTTCTTTTACTTTTATTTTGTTGCTGTTTGCTTTACGTATTTTCGGTTGCTTTTCAAACAATTTGAAATAATTCTTTGCTCATATCCGTATACAGTAATAATAATAATAATCATAATAATAATAATAATAATATTATTATACTTCATTTAAGTTAAGTAAATGTTTGTTTTTATTTTATTTATTTGTTACAATATTCTTCTGGCTCTGCTCAATAATTCAATCTAATTCTGGTCTAAATGGCCGCCCTGGACTGCCGCTGCCGCAGCCGCTGCTGCCGCTGCCTTTTGCGCCTGCGCCTGTTTCTCCTGCTCATTCAGTTCCTTAATCGCCTGAATTTCCTTTTTCAATTTCATCCGTCGATTCTGGAACCAGATCTTGATCTGTCGCTCTGTCAGACACAGCGCATGCGCCATCTCAATTCTCCGTCTGCGGGTCAAATAGTGATTCGTATGGAACTCCTTCTCCAGCTCGAGCGTCTGGTAGCGGGTGTATGTCTGTCTGCCGCGTCTCCTCAGACCGTTTGTGCCTGTAAATAGAGAGAACAAAATTTGTACTTAATAATATTATACAAATAATTTGAATACTTCGATGAACTAGCTAAAATGGCATTTCTTTAGGGATTCAACTTGGAAGTCGACTAACAAAAGTGCTTGGAAACTTTGACTTGACAAGCTAGAAGAAATAGAATTTTATAGAAGAGAGTAAGGAATTAAAAGCTCTAGGGAACTCTGAAAATCAAGCTTTCTAGAATAGTAATAATCTTAGAAAAATCTTACAAGATTCAAGAGAAAAGAGTATTAAGTTCTTAAAGCTTTCATTAAAAGCTCAACATATATTTAACAGCTTTGAAAGCACATTAAAGCTTGATAAAAGACTGAAAGCTAAAAATTCTACACTTCTATAAAGTCTTGAATATTTGAATGCCATTTTCAGCTAGTGTCATTAGCGTTTAGGATAAAAGAAAAAACATTGACAAAGTGAGACAGCGAGTGGGGGTTCAATTGCCTCATTTGGATCGTTTATAAACATTTCAACAAGCATATTAAATTGAAAAATCATTCCACAAAAAAAAGAAAGATATTTGCAACAACTGCGTGGTACACCATTTGTTGATGTTGTTGTTGCTGTTGCTGTTGTTGCCGTTGTCAAAACATAAATATAAATTTTTCAGCAACATTTTGACGTAGGCAGACAACAAGATACAAAAAAAAATGAAAAGAAAAAATCGAAGAAAAAAACTCATTTTATTTTTATTGCCAATGGCAGTTGCCTGTGGTTCTTGTTGTTGTTTGTCTTGTGGCAGCTTCAAGTTGCAGTTGCACGAATATCTTGTATCTTTTTTAGCGAGATTTGCGCTGCTGCTGCTGTGGCAAGTTGCAAGTTGCAGGCAGAGATTAAATTGCAGTTATGCCATTGTAATGCAACTTTAATTGGCCAGTCAGAGCATTGAGAGGCCTCTCTGCCTTCTGCCTGCCTATCGTTCTCTGTGTGTTAATCTCTGATTTTAAATATTTATGAAGTTTAATTTGCCTTGCAAGTGCAATAACTCAATTTTATGTTGTGTGTGTGCAGAGCTGGGCTGAGATTTTATCAGAGAATATTCTCTCGTTCTCTCTGTCTCTCTCCTGCTGCTGCTGCATGCCCCAAACCGTTGCAACGATGTTAAGTAACTTTCGCAGTTTATATATTGGGGCGGCTCTCTGCCCTGCGCTCTGCCCTCCGTCGCCCTCTTTTGGCCTGGCAAAATGTTAAGTTAAATATTATGAGCATTTATTATGTTATAAATTTGGCCTAAAGGTATTAACAAATTTATGCCGACACGAAAGTCATAAAGTGAAAACGCATTTATCTTTCACATTTACTCGTACGAATATACATATACACCTATACATATACATATATACACATATACACTTGTATATATTGCTATATATGGGCGGACAGACGTTAAATAAATGGCGAGAAAATTTTATAGACCATTAAAAAAGATATGAAAATACAATTTTCACCACGCAACAAAGGAAATTACTCGGTAGATACAAAGATACAGCGATACTCTTGCATATTCATAGATACATATATTTTTATTTGTTTAAAAAAAAAAAAAAACATTGTTTTATTATTGCATTTATTATTAAATTGCAAACAATGCAAAGCAGCCACAGAAATATGTGCATATATTTCGATTTAATGTTCAAGAAAATTTGCAAATTTCTTACACCTGATTTATCAGATGCTTTACAGCTGATAATCCATCAGTTTGATGACGTGCAAAAGGCAGGCTACTCGTCTTCTAAGCCATGTGAAATATGTTTTTGATATTTTGGCCAAATTTATGGCACATTCAGTCAATTGTTTAGCTTTATTAAGCTCTCAACTTTATAAAATATTCAAGTCTATAATTTCATAATTCATTTATTTATTTTTTATAATTTAAAGCTTTTAAATAAAGTATAAAATTCCTTATATTCAAAATTGTTCACTCTTCGCCATTGCTTTTATATTTTAGACTTTATTACCAATATTATTATAGCATTTTTATCACATGTTTTTGTAAGAAAATTTCTGGATTTCTTTAGTAAAATATTTCAATTTGTTTTCAAAAATAAATTCTACTCCCAATTTATTTAGCTTCTCCGCTTTGACTCGTTCCTCAATGCAAATAAAACAGCAATACGTAAAAGGCATAAATAAATGTATTAAGCACTAAACCTGTTTGCTGATTAACTTAAATCTCAGCTGCCTTCCTTTTGGCCCCCTTTAGCCGCCTTTTTCCACAGCTTTTAGCTTATTCTCGAGACTATTCTGGCGCATGTCCTGTGCCCTGCGTGGAATACATCACGCTGAGGTTTCTGCTTAAAAGTTTCATTTTATTTAGGAGGCAAGAAGACTCTCGACTCCCGATTCCCGGGCGGAGGCAGTACGTGAGTTGCGCTCAACAATTTTAAATGGAATTTGTCACGCGCCTGCCGCTTCCAGCCCTTTTCTTCCCTCTTCCCCTCCCGCTATACACTCATATATACACTTATATATATATATATGCAAAAATAAACTTTTTACGAAAGTTTCGTTCTATTTTTTTTACCAGCTTTTTTTGTGTACTTTTTTTTTTCAGTGCTGGCCAAGTTTTAAATTTATTATGCGAAAAAGTGCGAAATTCATTTTGCTGCCGCGCTCTGCCTTTGCTTCTTCTTCTTCTTCTTTCACATCTCCTGCTGCGTTGCGCCATTTTCTTTTGTCGAGTTTTTCCCGAGCATTTTTGTGTATTTCTAAGTACATAATTTAAATGTTGGTATGTGAGGCGGAATGAGGGGGGAAATGAAATGGAGGGAGAGAGGGGGCAGCTACTGCGACTTCAACTAGACAATAAAACTTTGTATGGCAAAGGCGCGAAATTTTATTTTTTCTTAGATTATTTAGACGAGCGGTACGAAGTTTAACGCGCCTACACTCAAAAAATATATTCTAAATTCTGAATTTATGAAAAAATTTACTCAAAATTTGATGAATTTTATCTTATATTCTTCATTTATTCCCTTCTGATTTGTGTAGTAAATATATATATTTTCCACAAGAAAAAACTCCTTGTTGAACTCTAGTAAGATTTTCAATCATGTATAGATTAGTAAGTACTTTTTTTGCTGAGTGTATTCACTCTAATATGCCAAGATAAATCTTTATTTTTCGTAGATTCTCCATAATTTAGGCTACTTTTTTTTTGCTGAGTGTAGAATCTCTCTGTAGAATTTCTCTTACAATTTTTCTTTGGCTTTTTTATTTGAGATACATTTCAAGGTTCTGTCTACGTGGCTGACGGCTGATTTTCGTTTTTATTTAAGAGAGTGAAGACAGCGCAATGGGCGGGGGGATGAGGGGGCGGAGCGGCTGACTCTCTGCTACGGGTAGCAGCTGCGCCTGGGCGCACAGTACGTGTTGTATTTTTTAACTTAAATTCCTGCGGGATTTAAAGTTTTGACAGTTTACGTGTTTGCCTTTGGAGCGAACTTTGAACCCCCCTCTCCCAAAAAAAAAAAAAAAAAAAAAAAAGAAACTGAAAAAAAAAAGAACCCACGTCTTTGGCCAACTGCCACATTGTGTAGCATTGTCTCACTCATACACACAGACTCTATTCCTAGCTCTATCTCTCTCTATCTCTTTCTGTCGGTCGCTTTCCCAACTCACCCCACCAGGAGTCGGAGTCGGAGTCGGGGCGTTGCCAATAAATCTTCAGGTGACGCTCGACTCGACTCCATGTTGCATGCGGCGCATCGTGTGATCTATGCTTCTATTATAACTATTTATATATACACACAGATACAGCTAAAGATACAAATACATAGATACAGCTCAAAGATACATAGATAGATACATTGCGCATGTGTCTGGCTGCCAACTACTTATATTTAATTCGATTTTTGAGGCAACTTCCCTGCGCCCTGCTCTAATTTATGTTCTGTTATAAAATTGTCACGCACGCGCCCCAAAAAACAAAAAACAAAATGGGAAGAACACGTCCAACGAAAGGCAGATAATCAAGCAACAATTTCGGTTTTTATTTTTAATTCATTGGAATTACAAACGCTTAGCCAGAAAAAGGGGTATCTTAGCTAGCAATCTGAAAGTATCTCAAGAATTTTCGAATTTTTCCAGGCAGGCTGTTTTCAATCTAAAAAAAATACTCTTGGGTATTGAGAAACTGAAATTTAAGTAGAAGAAGCTCTACCATCTTTGCCAAATTCGTCGCAATATAATGAAATTTTGGAGTGATATTTGAACTAAGAAAAGCAGAAGACATAAAGTATCTTTACTGCCTGTCGCATTTGTTGGGATATAATGAAAGTTTAAACTGAAAAATAAATATGTTTGCTTTCTGCCTTTCTGCCTTTCTTCCTTTTGCACTTCCTTTTAACAACCTGTTCACAATTTATAATAGTCTTGAGATAAAGACAGATTGCTTCTATTCAATATGGAATACACATTGAAGTCGTAAAAGCACTGTCCATTAATTTTGCCAAATAGATTTCTAATTTATTTATTTCATTTGGACAGTCTGCTTTTTGCTTTTACTATTTATATCCTTTTTGGAAAGCTTGACCGGAAGTCGCTCAAGCGGAAATTGTTTGACAGCAGCCAACCCTTTTGGCCAAAAGAAAAAGACGCACACAAAAACAAACAAATCAATACGAAATCGATTAATTGAGTGTATGATAGAGTTCCCCCTTTCTTTCCACCCCCCCCATTTTCTTCTCTTCTTCACCTGACACACTGCTCCACCTTTTACTCTGACCACAACGCATTTTATTCGCAATTTAATTAAATCTATTTTCGTGCGTGTTTTGGCTCGTGGGCGTGTTTCAACTCACGATGTTGCGGGGGAAATAGGTAAATACATATAAACAGATATATATATCTATATACATATACATGTATATAGTATGTACTCGAGAGTGTCGATAAAACAATTAAATGCCAAAGTCGGGAGGCTGATTGCGAGACGGAAAACTAATTTTCCGCACTGCCAATCGAGGCGCACTAAATCTGTCAATTAAATTGGCCGCAGGGAATGCGATTTCCCAGTGCGTATATAGCAGTAGTCTCTATGTAGAGTAGAGGGTAGAGTATGAGTGGGAGGAGATGTGGAAGTGCGGCGGGCAGAGAGGCATACCATTTCCTCAGACGTGATTATGGTCTACGCCTATGTCTCTGCCTTTGCCTCTGCCGCCATCTCCGTCTCCGACTCTCCGACTGTGTCCATGTTGCATATTGATGCTTGCGGTGGCAAATGCGCAATTGAGTTGCAATTGCAAACACGCACACAATCTTTGAGATACCAAAAAACAACCCAGTAGGACTGCGGAAGTAGTTCCACCAGACTAGACTTCGTTCGGGCTTTCTTTCTTCATTTTGCTCACTGCTAACTTGTCAAGAATGAGTCACTAAAAAGTGAATTTAAAATATCTAAAAGGACCTATTAAGAACCTTTTCCAGGTATTAAAAAATTGAATTTTTATATAACATTTCTGAGCCGAACCCACTTTACTAACAGTTTTAAAACTGTGCTAGAATCAAGGTTCAATTAAAGTCGGCAAAGTCCGAATATTGAGTTCGCTTTTCCAGCCTAAATTGCTATGATATTCTGTCAATTTTCTACTGGGTATCTAAACAAATTTTGAGCTACACGTTTTGGGTGTGCACAGCTGCAGACACACACACACACTGCATACACACCGCACACACACACCACACACTCACATGCGGCAATAGGCACACCTTCAATTGCATCTTGCAATCGGAATTTCAATTTTTCTCAAACTCATATCCTTGCGGCAGGCGCAGGCAATCAGCTTTTAATTGCACACACGCACACTCACACACACACACTACACTCTCTCGCACACACACACACACACACACTCATACAGACTACGGTTGACACTTTGGTAATTGACTTTGTTTGAGTTTGCCACAGAAAATGCCGCTGCGATTTATGCCACAGCGTTGCACAAAACTGCACTTGAAAGCCACCGATTTGGCCTTTGCTCCAACCCTGCGCTACTCTACCCAGCCCTGGTGTGCTGCACGGGGCAAGCAAAATGATGTGCCAAAGATGATTAAGCGTACAGCACAAAAAACCGAGTATTAAAGTGCCTCCCAAATTGTCTGAAACTGAGCATAATTGTGGTCCGAAAATTCACTTTATCGATGAAGCCTGCTGTGAATGCTGCATGCTGCATGCTGCATGTAGCATGTAGCATTCCCAATTCCCTTTCTCATTCCCATTCCTTTGGTGAAATTTGCTGATTCGATAAAATCAGCTTAAAGAACGGGCTTACAGCTCAACTCTTTTTTTGGGGCACGCACATTTTATTTTTCTTGGTTTTTTTGGGGCAATTTTAAGGTGCAAGCGCAACGCTCAATGGCCGACAGCAGGCGGATGGTCGGAGCAAGGGACAGGGTGCAGGGGTAACTGTAACTTGAAACTGGTTTCTGCGGCATGGCGGCTGCTTGCAACGCATGCGCAGGACACTCTCGCACACAGGGGACAGACGAACATTTTGCTCGTCATTAAAATAATTCATTGCCGGAGCTGCCTGCGCTGCTGCTGCTGCGGCTGCGGCAACAGGTAGCCTCCTGCGAGTGATCACTGTGCGCAGTGATCAGTGATCAGCCAATGTGATCAGTGGCAAAAGGGGCAGAGAGTGCAATGCACTGCATTTAATTTTGAGTTACGACTTGAAGCAATTTAATGGGGCAACAACAGCAAGAAAACGAAGCTCCGCAGAGGAGAAGAGAGAGGTTATATCACGAATATTATAATATATTAAAATTTAACTTTAATCATTTTATCTTGTTTACTTTCACAAAAATAATGGTATAATCTTTTTTTTCGGGTTTTCATTGCATTTACAGGTGTTAATTTAAGTGAGTGGGAAAGAAAGTTTAACACCATTAAATATATTAAAATTATATTAATAAAATATTCCATTTTCTGACTAAGAAATTGAATTATTCCAAAATCTTTCAATGTGGAAGGCAGAGAGATTTTCCATTATTCAATATTTTAAGCTGTTTCTATGCTAAGTAGAAAATTTGATATTATTTTAATGGAAGAATATATAAAGATGGGATTGTTAAGTTGAGTAAATTACTTAAGAACCATTTGAATTCATTTTAATTGGAGAATCCAGAATAATTCTAAACTGTTTAAGAATGGAAACATCTGTATATATATTAAGGATATATTTCTCAATAATTACTTTCAACTTTCTACTGACTGCAAGCTTTTAAGTTCAGTTCTTTAACTTCCAAGTGCTTCATATCAATTAATATTAATTTTCTTTGGATTTTCTTTCAATTTTCCACTGATTTAAAGCTTCAAAACCAGCTTAATTTCAGCTTTAAATTGTTTTAAATCAAAATTAATGCATGACTGCTCACAGCTCGCCAAAGAAACTGTATTTGGTATAGGAAATATTTCAATCTAGTTTAAAAAAAAAATTTCACTTTCAAGCCGAACCCTTCGCTAGTTTCACGCTTGTCCAACCCAATGAATTGGCCGCCATGTCAAGGCAATTAAAACAACATTTTGAGAAACAAAATGAATGAATACATCACAAATTTACGAGTATTGTCTCCACTTTGAATAGAGTTTTTTTTTGTTTCTCTGTTTTTTGGATTGTATAATAATTCCATCATTGGTTCAAATCGAGCGTCTGAAGCCGCTGAGTGAAGCGCCAGATGACGATTGACCCAGTGAAACATTTGGAAAACGAAAAATAAAAAAAACGCGACGAAGCCGAACAATAAAGCGCTGCGGGTTTATCTTAATAGCTCAATTAATGAGCGATGCCCCAAACGCCCCAACAAAAATTTTGAAAAGAAAAAAAAAGCAGAAACACGCAACACGCCATTTCCATATAGGTAGATAGAGAGATACAGATACAGATACAGATACAGAGACATATATATAGAAATAGATAGAGATGGGGATGGAGTGTGTGGAACGCCTTCGACTGTCGTGGCTTCATTTAAATAATCAACGACTCTATTTTGGCTCGATTCCATGGCGTAGAGCGACAGCTGGTGGAACGCACTGAGATACAGATACCAAATACAGCTTAAGATACAGATAGAAATACGGAAATACAAAGAGAGATACACGCAGAAAAAAGCGCTGAGTTAAAAGTAAAATTTAAAATAAAAAAATGAACAAAAGAATTAAGGAAAATTAAAAGAACTCAGCTTGGATTTTAGGAATATTTTTCAATAAATCCTTTTAATTTTTAGAAAGCAAAAAAAGAAAACAAGCCTATCTTTCGCCAGGAAATATATCAATTTAGAAATAATTTATATAATATTTTTAAATTTAAACATTATTAGAAGAACTTCTCAACTTATCTTAGACTCTTTTTTTCTCCGTGCACTAGAGAAACTGTTAGAGAGAATCGAAGGAGACGAAGCACAGAGACAAAAGCATTTGGAGCAAAATAAAGTTATTTACTGGGTTCAGTTCCAGCAGCAAATCCAAGAGACCAAAACTCCAAGTCGGACATTATAAATAAATAAATAAGTGGCACGATGTCAAGCTGTTCCATATCAAGGGGCAGCATCAGCATCAGCCTCGGCAGCAGCAGCAGCAGCAGCAGCTGCGGAAGGAGTCTCTTCACATAATAATGATGTTTGTTTGTTTGTTTGTCTGTTGTCCAGCTTTGGCTGCGATATATTTTCAATTTCAGAGTTCATTAGACAAAAACTAAAAACGCACAAAAATTCGTATAACGAATTGATGACATCATTGGCAAAATTTTTGATGACTATCGCGACAGAGTTTTATGGGGCAGCTTGGAAAACTAGAAACGGAAATGTGCAACATTTCCGCCTGGCTCCTCGAGCGGCAAGTGGCAAGTGGCAAGTGTCAAACATAAATTACACTGCCCAACAAAATGGTTGCCTTTTGCAGCTTCTTCTGATAAGCAGCATCTGCGATTATTTATGTACTGCTGCACACGCAATCTTACAGATACTCAGTACGCGTATCTGTATCTTTTTTAATTGCATTTGTGAGAGCGCGCGCGCCCCCCTTTGATTTGACACGCCCACTCGTTTAACTGGCTGCTGCTGTGGCTGTGGCTGAATATTTTTTTTTTTCTTTTATCGTTTCGTAGCATCGCATCGAATGCGTTTTTAATTGCTTTTTCGTTTGGTGTTGCCAGCTGGCGGCCATTTTAACAGAGGCGCCTCTGAATGTGGCAACATTTGCTTATCACCAGAGTACACAGAGAAAAAATCTATTCAATTAATTCAAAATAATCAAATTAAATTATTTTTTATCAAACATTTCAAACATAAACTTTGGCAGCTACAAAAAGTATATTAAATATAAAAGCCAAGCAATTTTCATGATTTTTTTACTGTGTAATTTTGACTCAAGAAATATAGAAAAATAGTCCCAAAATTAGCTCAAATATAAAACCAGCTATAAACTGATAAATAATCAGCACAACTTATTTTTTTGGGTGCATTTTGGACTACTCTAAAAATGGCTAAAAAAAGTATATTTTAAATGAATTAAATTTTGCATAAAAATCAAGCAATATTCATATACTTTCACCCTGTAATTTCGACTGCTAGAATTTCACTCAAAAGCCCCAAAAATATCTCAAATATCCTGACACCTTTAGTCACATTTTATGAGCATATTCTCTGTGTGTGCAACTTCATTAAGGGCGCATAAAAGTAAACAAGCTAAAAGTGTCGGAATTTCACACATAATTGGCACTTGAAGTTTTATTTTTATTTCGACCCCGCACCCAAAAAGGAGGGGGAAAAAAAAACTAAACTAAACGACAAACTTATGGTCCAACTGTGTGGGTGGGCAAAGAGCAGGAGAAGCTGGAGAGAGGGGCGTGTAGGGGCTTGGGCTCGGAGCAGCTGCTCTCCGGGCATAAGCCAAACATTTTTAGCTTCCTTTTTTTTTTTTGCCCATTGTTTCTGCTGTGTGCAAAAGTGAAAGTTTACTGCAACATTTCTTTTGGGTCTTTTTTTTTTTTTGCCTGTTTCTGTTTCTCCTTTTTTTTTTTTTGTGTGTTGCGACTTTTTCACCTCCTGCTGCTGCCTTTTGCCCTTCTATTTTCTGCTGCTGCTGGAACGTGTGAAACTAGCAGTTAATTTCCGAGGCTGTTGCAGTCGCTGTGCCCGTTCCCATTCCCGATTCGATTCCGATTCCTATTTCTATTCCTGCCTCGTCCATTTTTCGAAAGTTGCAGTCCTACATTGACTACTGTGCGACTGGCTAAGTGTGTGTGCGATTGTCTAAGTGTGTGTGTGTGTGTGCGAGTGTGTGTGCAGGCGAGTTTGTCGTTTGGAAGATTTATGCTCAAATTGCTTTTGCGCAAAATCAACAAAAACATTGCACCATTCACAGGGCCACACCGCGCAGTGGGCGAAATTTGCAATATTTTGATTAAAACCCAAATACTTCTTAATAATTCTGGAGTTTAATATATATTTTTACTTTCACTTTGATTATTTTCTCTTGTCAAGAAACTAGCGAGCTTTGATTGTAAATTTCTTTCTTTACTTGAACAGTTTGTCTGCAAATTTCTCAATTTTTGCCACTGTATTTGCAAGTGCTCCGCTCTTGGACGCAGTTGTTGCTAGATTCGCACATTTTTGTCAACGTGTTTCGTGTGTTTCGTAATCAATAACATTTTCGCAAGTGAATTACTTGCCATTGTTTTGGCTCCCTTCCTTGAAAACTCGTCTCCAATTCATTCAGTAATTTACAGCCAGTTGACAATGGGGCTAAAGAAAGTGTGCAAAGGTTCAAAAATTTCATTCTCAAACATTTCCCACTCTTCCCGCTGCTTTTTATAGATTTATGATGGTTTATAATGAACTTGTAAAGTAATTATGCGCTGCGACGCGTTTCAGACTCGTGTGCTCCAACCAGGCAACCTTCCACCCACCCGAGCCACCATAACTTAGTGTGGCAACCCTTTTCAAAAAATGGTTGTCGCGAGTATGTGAACACCAAGCGAACCACTCCGAGCCACCCCGAGCCCATCCGAAGGCACCGCTGCGTCTTTGGGCGCCGTTTACGCTTGTAATTACACGCTTCATTGTTGGCCTTTGTATCCTGGTTGTGCTGGCTGTGGAGCTGGAGAGCTTCTCTGTCCTGTCCTGCCAGCCAACCAGTCAGCCAGTCAGCCAGCCAGCCAGCATCCTTGAGCTCCATTTTCATGTTGTTTCGTCGCCTCACTTTGGTGTCGTATATCTCCTTTCTAATTGGGTTTCGTTGTGCGCCGAGAGCGCGCTAATGTCAACCTTGTGTTGTCTTTTGCCCAGTCTCTAGTCTCCAATCCCCAGTTCCCAGTCTTACAGCCATTCTCAGTCTCAGTTCTAGTCTCAGTCCCAGTACCACTCTCAGTGCCTGACTCCAGATTCACTTAGCTCATGCACATGCAAGACAAGACTTACACAGATAAAAAATATATTCTCAAATGAAGTAGAGAAAAAAGTCTATCGAAATGTTTGAGGTAAAAGTTCTACAGAGTTCCTATTGAACAAACCTCAAAACACCAAGAAAATCTTGGCTTTATATAGGTATATTAAATATTTCTTCTTCAAATTTTAAGTGCAATCTTACTCAATCTTGAATCAAGCATAGAAATTCTTAAAGAAAGTTTGTAAGTATAAAAATAGAAAATTCTTTCTGTTTTCAGCACTACTGTTCAGCGATATTTCGAGGCTTCCCTCATTTTTTTCTCTGTATACTCCAAAAAGACGCCCCCAACCTGCCTAGGCCCATCCAAAACTGCCATTAAAAGTGGGCGGTGTGGGGCATGTTTGTTCGTATGGCTGCTTGAGCATAAAGGAAACGGAAACGTTAAGCTTCGTCGCTTCTTGGGCTGCTGCTGCTGCTGCTGCTGCTGCTCTGTCGCCAGCAGTCTACGTCTTCGTGTTAGCTTCTCTCTCTCTCCCGCTTTCTCTCTCTATATGTCTCCCTGGCTTTTCTCCAGAGTCTGAGTGTGTGTTTTGTGCTGAATTATGTTGCATGCTTTTAGGTGATTTAGCTCACGTTCGTATGCAGAAACGTCTGCAACGTTTTGCTTTATGTTTTGTTTAACTAATATTTTAGAGAATCTTGTTCAAAATTATGAACTGACTTTTCGACCCCTGCCTCCCGCCTACCCTCTGTCTGTCCGTCTGTCTGTCTGTCTATCTCTCTGGCTGGCCAACAGGCAAACTTTCTTTATTTTTGCTGCCTGCCAATTTCACACTCTGCCAAACGCTGCTGGGCCAGCAATAAGTTTTAACCAATATAGCTGCTGCCTGCCTCACCCCACCCACTAAAAAGGGCTGAGTTCTAGCCAAAACTCTGGCAAGCTCTGGCAAAAACAAAAACCTGCCAAACTTCTGACCCCAGTGTCTGCTTTGAAAAAAAAAACATACACAAAAATATTGATCGCTCAGATCTCAGCAAATATAATCGCCAGAAAAAGCAAATTTGGTATATAGCTGCTGCTATTTCCTATAAAAAGTGGGATCTAGTTTGAATCTAATATGAATAACACTGCTTGGATTAAAGAGCATACAAATACTTATAGCTCTATAATATAAATAAAATCGCATCTACCTAGTGAAGTACGTAGGTATTATAAAGAATTTTTGCTTTCTGTTCAGTTGAGATTTATTTAACTACCAGCTCCACGCCCTGTTGGGAGGAGAGCCCTAAACCATTCACAGTTTTAGAAATTATTGTTCATCGCCTGCCACGCTTATTAACTAAAGCGAATGGCGGCTGTCAGTCATAAATCAAAGGCAGAGTTGGAGACTGGAACTGGAGTCTGGGGACTCCTCAGGCGGCCCACAACAGTTGCGACAGTTTCAAGACTCTTTTTCACATATTAAAAAAAGGAAATCCCTACAACGTTTTGCATAAAAAATATATATAGATGTGTGAGTGTGTGTGTGAGTGTGTGTGTGTGTGTGACATCATATCGTATATTGTCGCATGAATTTACGTGACCATATGTTGTCGCTGGAGCGCATAAATTCCAAGAGGCCACAGACTGGTCGACGGCATCAGCGTTTACACTCAAGTGACGCCCCCTACTACACCCTATATGACACCCTGTGCACCCTGTTCACCCTGTGGCAACCCTTACAAGTGTTGATATTTCACCAAGTTTTTGCATATGCGAAAAAAAAAGTCAACAAGGAGCAAAAGGAGTTTAAACGACTTGCAAATACTCTGTAAACAGCTCTAATATACTACCAAATATTTGAAGTAAGCCTCATTTTTATATGGACTTAGCTGGATCAACTCAGCTGCTGATCCTAGCGTACTATTAATCTACAGAAATCAGCATATTCTATAGTCTCTCAGTTCGACTCCTCAGATAGAGTATATATTATTGTTATTTACATCTGTCACATACGTCTTCCTCTAGCTGAGTATACTCTTTGTTTCAGAGTAGTATAAAAAAGCAAACGAATTTATTGAATTTAATTTGAAATCGCACAACAATCCAGCCGAGCCAAGCCGAGCCCAACCCAGCCCAGGCCAGCGGCAACAGCTGGCAGTACGTAACGATAAGCCGTTTTTCAGTTATTTATATAGATACTACTACTATATCATTAGATCCTAAATATATATTGTAGTAGATATTGTAGTAAGCCTGCAGCCGGCATATGAATATTTAAAATCGCATTTGCCTTTGGACTAATGAAGCCGCGCGAAATTCGTTTTTAATTGCGTGCCTGAAAATCCCGAAGATGGCGGCCCAGAAAAATTTGCTTTTAATTGCTGCCCCCCAGAAAAGCGACGGAGCTCCCGGAACCCTCTGGCACCCCCCACCCGCCCGCATCACTTGTGTTTTTTTCTTCTTCTTTTTCATTGTAGACTTGCCCCAAACTCGATTTTGCAGCTAATGGATGACGGCAAAACTGTTCTGGTCTGTGCACGGTTCAGGCAATGGTTCAGGGGGTTTTCGGGTGAGGGGGGATTTCGGCGAAGCATCGGCACAGCAGCCAATTAAAGGCATGACATAAATCCAGATGTGACTTGTATTGGGTGTTTCCGCCTGCGGCCCACATTCTCTCTCGCTGGCAACAACAACAAAGCAAAAAAAAAGACAGCGCCAAAAAATGTTCCAAGATTGTTGCGAACACAAAACAAAAACAAAAACAAAAAAGTCCAAAGGAAAACTTTGCAACAAAAACTCAGAGAAACCATAGCAAAAGCGAACCCAAAAGCGAACCCAAAGTAAACCCAGGCAAAATCAACCAACCAACCGACCAACTCGCTTTTCATGCTCACGCCCGTCGTTTCATTTTAAAATGTTTCTTTTTTTTTCTGTTTCTTTCCAGGTTTTTTTTATTTTGTTTGTATTATTGCATTGTACGAGTATTTTTCTACTTGAGTTGGCAGCACCCCACATACCCTGCCAACGTCCCGTCCCGTCCCGTCCTGTTCTTTTCAACATGCACTTCACTTGCCGAAGCCAAAAGAAACCGCAACGCAGCTTATGTTAGTATTCGTCTCTGTCTCTCTCTCTCTCTCTCTCTCTCTGGGCGCCTTTAATTCCCCAAGTCTATCGGGTGTACCGGGTACCGTTGAGTATTGCCCGCCCTAAAACGCCTTGGATGCTCTCTGTGTCTTTACCTACCTCCCTCCCTCCCTTGGGATCTACATTAAAATTCTTCCCAGTTTGAGGCCCACAGTCCGATTCCGAGTCCAAGTTAACTAATTTATGTCGGACGACTTGGAATTAATGAATAAATGGCGGGGGCGCTTAGACGAATGGCCTGGCCATGCTTGGAAATATGTAAATTACTTGGCAAAAAACAAAGAAAAAAGAAAAAAAAAAAAAAGAAGCTGAATAGAACACAAAACTTGAGGAAAATACAACTAGAAATTGTTTATACAAAAAACATGCAAGAAATGCCACACGCAAACTTTTCTATATACTTCGTATACCATTTATAAAGTGTAAATTACTTGGGGTCTCTCAGAAGACACAGCTGTAAAGAGCTCAGAGAATTGTCTCAGAAAGCTTAAATTTGAGATATATACAGAGGATTATGTGTATAAACTGAATAATGACACTTTATAATAAGTAGCTGAAGGAACCCTCAGTATTCAGTGGAAAAGAAATACACTCTCAAAGGAATTATGGCATAATAAATACAATTGGGAAACTAATAATCAAAAATCTTGGAGGAAACCATCCAAAACTTATGCTGTGCTGCCCAGATGAAACCAATAAAATTAATAATCATAATTAATATGATTTCCTCTTATCGAATCGAGCGCAATTAAATTTGCCCAGACATAAATCGGCAGCAGGGACAAGCGCCATATTCAAAATGCCCGCATTGCTCTACACCCTCCCAAAAAAAGAGAAAAGTTCGGCAATTAAATTGGTCCGACACATGATGACAATGGGGTAAAAGGAAGAAGAGGCAAGCAGAGGACAGAGAGAGAGGAGAGGGCATAAGCACTGTAAGATAAGTGCGACTCACAAGATGCACAGCCGGAGAGGCATTATCTCTGGGCAAACAGACAAATAATAAATCGCATAAAATATAATTATGAAATTTGTAGCTTGTTTGCTACCCTCTATAAGCACTGTGGGGGTCGGGAGGGGGGAAGAGTCAGTGAGTTAATACGCGCCTTGTAATTAACTTGTGATTTATTGGTTCAAGTTTTTAGCGGTACGGTTCGGTGGTACAACGCTCCATTGGACGGCGTCGGCGGCATTTTCTTTACAGTACTTTTTTTTTTCTTTCTTTCATTCCATTCTTTAGGTTTTCTTTTCTTTTCTCTTCTCGTTCTCTGTTCCCTTGCACTTGTCGCGCGCTTATAAACTTTCTCCGGAACGCTGCTTTATTCGCAACAAAATGTCTTAAAAGTAAAGCTAATTTATAAGTAGTCGCTGTCCGACGCCCACAGCCCACCGCCCACCGCCCACCGCCCAACGCCCACGCCCACCTTTAATATTAAATGTTACACCAGGGACACATTTCGATGAAATATTTCGTAAAAAGTGTCTACGCTTGAAAAATTCTAGACTGGGCCGCTCCTCTTCTATGCTCAGCCTCTCAGCTTTACCAACGTCTTGCGTTTTCTGATACTCTTCTCCACAGTGTATTATAATTATATAACGAAAAGGAACTCTTCATAAGTATAAGAAATTAATATGAATATATCTTCTCTTTACTACTAAAATGGTTCTCATCAGAATTCTGAATAAATATCTGCCTTTTTTCCTTAAATATCTGAACTCCTTCCAGACAAAATTTCATTAAAATCGAACCTCTATATCCTCTCGAAAACAATTTTCTTTTTTTCTATGAATACCCTTTTTTACAGGGTATAATTTGGAATAGTATTTCCAAGGGTATTTCTTTGGCACAGCGTTCTTTGTTTATTTTTTGGCTCCTTTTTTTTTGTGAAGCTGGTTGCAAAACTTTCTCCTTGCGGCATTCATGAGCTTCGGAGCTACAGTGCCACGCCTTCTTCTGCTTCTTCGCCTTCGCCTTTGCCTTTGCCTTTGCCTCACGCACGTGGCAGATGCGGCACAGTGAAGGCAGTGGGGACGGGGAGTGGCAGGAGGCGCAGAAGATGCTGCTGCTGCTGCTGGCATTGGCTTCATTGTTGTTGCTTTTGTTTTTGTCAAGACGTGCAGTGGCGGGGTGGGGTAGAGTTTAGGTTTTTGGGGGGGTGTAAAAGAGGGGGTTGGGTTTTTGGCTTGGCAGAGAGCAAAAAGAATTATTACCGACCAAATAAGCGATATTTCTCGAGGGATGAATGTGCTTTGGTGCGTGTTTTATTTTATTTCGTTGAGTTACAACCCGCCAGCTAACCGTACACGCTTTCTTTCCCTTTGCCTAGGGGTTGGCCCACCGGGCAGAGCGGGGTGTATTCTCTCTCTATCTGTGTGTGTGTAACAGTAGTCGTGTCTTGGTATACGCATGGCTGCCACGGCACGAAACGAAAAGGAGGCGCCTCTGCAGGGGAAATGTCGAATGCGAAATTAAGAAAACATGGCAGTAAAATTGGGTAATAAATCATTGGGGGTCCTCAAAGTGTTGCTTATATACACTCGTCCTCGACTCGACTCATACTCTGACTCACGGCAGTTCACAGCTGGAATTTGTAGCGCTACAAATTATATAGATTTTTGTTACAATTTTCATGGGGCGCAATTAAATTATAGAGAGAATAAGAGCTTGAGAAAATCTCAAATTTAATTATGTAATTATAAAGCACTGGCATTGCAGTTAAGACAGTTATAAGCCAGATTTATATTAAGGCCAACAGTCTTAGAGTACATAGCAAATTTCAGCTCAATATCTCAAAGAGATCCTGAGCTAGGACACCGAACCCTTTTCAGAACTGTGCAAAGTGCATTTTCGTTATAATTAGACTGCTTTGTGGCATCAACCTGACATTATCGGCTCAACTGTTGCACCTACCTATTCATTGTTAAGCTCGTTTCCCTTTCGTTCTTTGTTCTTCTCTTTTCGATAGCAATTCCCATAATCCCGCTACACTCTGTGCAGTCTCAGTTACATGTGTGTGATTAAAATGGCGATATGAATGCATAATAATATCAGAGTTATGAGTGTGTAAGGTCGAAAAAAAAGAAGAAGTATAACCAGACTAGGCATAAAACTGCACTGAACTAAGCGGTGCTGCAGTCACTAGCCCTCCCCGCGTCCTCTTTAGACCCTATTCCTGGCCATCAACGCCGGGTGAGTAAGTGAGCTGAACTTTGATGCCGCCACATTCTATTCACATTTGTGAATACGAGTACCGAGTACCGAGTACCCAGTACCCAGTACGAGTACCTATGGTCATATATTTCCACCCGGCTGGACTACAGCGCCAACAGGCCGCCTGCAATTTTAGTACTCTGTTTTTTTCGCTTTTCTTTCTCTGAGTCCGAAGCCGAAAAGCCGTAAAGCCATAGGCGGCACAAAGGGGGTGTTTGGGAGGGGGCGAAGTGGAGAGCCTGGCGCACTGGCAAAGACTGCCGCCGTTGCCTCTGGAAGATTTATGCAGTTCATATTCACATTTTCCAAACGCCGCATACCAGGCGCAGCATTCGAACGCAGTAGAAAGGAGTGTAAGGGCGAGCAGGGGGAAGGGGTTCTTTCTGCCACATGGATATCAACATTGTAAACGTGCCTAAATGTGTGTGCGAGGAGAAGAGAGAGAGAGAGAGAGAGGAAGTGGTGCAATCGTAGTGAGAGAAGGGTACAAAAGGCCAGTTCGCAGTTGTTGTTGCTTTTTTGGGCACACAGCACTGTGCGCTGAGCATTGCAGTTTGTTGCCGCCACATCACAGTGGGACAAGTATATTAGAGACAGGAGATGAAAAAATAGGCGAAGAAAAATAGCTAAAATAAATTCTAATAAATTTCGATAAAAATATTCTGCTATAAGTATTTTTAAGATACTAATTAGCAGAACACTTTGGGAATTGTTAAATTCATAAAAAGAATGAATATTTCTTATAATAAGGAACAGAAGATCTTTAAATTTTTGGAAATAAAAAATGGGTATCGAAACCGATTAATCATCAGATAAGTTCAAAATATTTGTTGGAAACTATTTGCTTTAAATTTACCAATCTTAATATAATCTGCTTTTTAGATACCAATTAGATCGAGTTGACCAAATAATAGGGTATAATGCAGAGCTAAGACAATATAACTTTTTTGCAAATGAAGAAAGGGTATCAAAAACAGTCGTATTTAAGGGATTTTGGTCAAGTAAAGGCTTGGCATATCTTTTGCAATAATAAATGATATATTTCTATATTTCGCACACCACTGTGCGCTGCTGCATTTGGCCTGGCCTAGCTCTCTCAGCCTAGGATCAAATGTGGGGGGGGATTTTGGGAGTGGAGCTGTGGTTGTTGTTGCTGGCTCGGCTGCTGCTGCTGCTGCCGCTGGATGACTGCAGGCTCGTGCAAGCGTTTGGAACACACTGCATATTAAGTTATTGTATATTAGGTGTTAAATCAGATAAATTTTCGCATAATACCGCATACAGCACTCGGATTTTCAAAGATTAACGTGGCGCACACAGTCGTTGGTCAGTTGTTGTTGTTGTTCTCTGTGAGTGTGTTTGAGTGTGTGTGTGTGTTTGAGTGTGTATGTGTTTGTGTGAGTTGAGCTGTGGCTGCAGCATTTTGGAGCTGTTTTAATCATTTGAATGCTGCACATTGTTTTCAAACCCTCTTTTGCCTCCATCCCTGCCTCTGCCCCTGCTAAACACTGTTGCACTTTATTTGTGTGTGTGTGTGCGTGTGTGAGTGTGTGTGTGTAAGTGAGTGTGCTGGCACTGATAAACATTATTGGACTTGGTATTTTCATACTATTTCCATAGCATTTTAGCATTTCGATTCGATTCGATTCGCTTCGATTTCGCTTTGATCATTGCTGCCACATGCAACAGAGCGAGCGAGCGAGCATGAAAATTGCTAACCAAATTGCATTGTTAACAGATTATTAAAAATGAAAATAAATTCATGCAAATTTATAATTGCACCAAGATTAAACAGCAAAAAAATTAAAACAAAAGCCAGCAAAAAAGGCAAAGACTGAACTAGTTGAGTGTGCTTGATTAGAGAATACCCTGTGAAAAGCGCTGAAATTCTGATTAAAATATTTGAGCTTCGTTGCTTAGAGAATATCCAGTAAACAGCATTGAATAATTCTGATTTAATTTAATAATATTATTTAATAGTAATATGTTAATTTTCTTCTAATTTATCATAATAAAATTCAAAGTTTTTTCTTTCTCAGCAGAATAAAAGGATAATGGGATAATCCCTAATATAAACTTGAAATTGAGAATCAAATTTCTAGACTATTATCTATTATCTCTCTTAAAAGCAGAAATATTTCTTTTCTTTGGCATTTAAAGGACTTCTTTCAGGCTTTTACAGGGTATATTACTCATACGAAAGTAAAAAAAATCGAAGTGCATGAAATCTGTCTGCGTGCGGCTTCATTAAGGCGAAAAATAATAATTGTTGTTGTTGCTGCTGCTGCTGCTGCTGCTGCTGCTGCTGCTGCTGCTGGTTGCATATTTAAAAATAATAAAAATAAATTTCCCTGTTATTAAACAAAAGCTATTGTGTTTTATGAAAAGCGCATAAATAAAATGGCAAAAAGGCGACGCAGCGTTCGCTTTAATTTATTATGACAAGTTGCTCTGGCACTTTTATCTCTCGGCCCACAAATTTTACCAGCCAGCCAGCCAGCCAGCCAACTAGTCAGGAGCAAAAACAAAAACAAAAACAAATATATATATTTGATATTTATGCTGGTGTTTGTGTATTATACAATATATATATATACGTATACGCAATAAAATAGCCACAAAACAAACTCTGGCCAAAATCTGCTCTCTGCTTGGCCAGCAAAAACTAAACACACACACATACACAGAGAGAGACAGAGAGAAACACTGATAAGAACCGGGCTAGCACCTAAATGGTATGACAAATAAGTTGGTAATATAATTTGCAGGCCATCTACGAGTATGAAATTCATGTGCAAAATTTTGCACACAGTTTCAGTTCAGTTCAGTTAAATAAATGTATAAATTCTCCAAGTAATTAATTAAATTATGAGTTACAGTTCGAGATGGACTCCATAGACATGAGAGTCTATTAAAAATACTGTTGGATATTGAGTCAGTCAGACAGAAAGACGCTTTCTAAAGAGGCGCTGGAAGGCTGGGAAGATTCCAAGGACTTGCAGACTGAAAGAGGCATTAGAAAATTGTTGTTAAATTTGCTTATTTATTTAGTATTCGTATCAGACAGATCAATTTTAATATTTACTTTAGACGGTCAGAAATGCCTCCTTCATTGACCAAATTATAATACCTTCTGCAGGACTATAATTTTATAGCACAAATATAAATACTCTCAGATTTGTTTTATAGTATTTATCTGATATAATTCTATATTTTGTATAGAAAATTTAAGGATATTGTGAAATATATTTCATAGTATTTATTCTGCATAATTTTTCAGTTGCATTCTCGCACTTGCAACACGCAGACAAAGCTGGGCTACCTCATGCCCCAGACGCTAGGAAAGAGAGAGAGGGAGAGAGAGCAGAGCAAGGGTTAAGGGCTTTGGAGTCTTGGCGAAATTGCGGCTATAATTCATGGCTGTTGAGTATGTGTTAAGATGAGGCAGAATGAAACGCAAAACGCGTCTGCAAATAAATTTGCAGATTACGCGCATAAATAAGGCGAATGCAGGCAAAAGGACATTGCAAGAAATGCAAGAAAGGAGCAAACAGAAGAAAGCAAAATTAAGAATAATTGAAGTGCATATTTAATTCAATTTATAAATGCTGCACAGCGAGAAAAAAGTAGAGTTCTTTCAGTAGGGATAATTTTTTAAAAGCTTTTTCTTTCAACGAAGTCTTCCAAATTAAAATATAGATTTAAATTAAATAAGAGGAATTTTTTCTTTTCCAGCAGCTTAACCCTTGTGCAGTTGATTAAGCTTCGTCTTAAAATTCTATTTATTATAAATATTTGCAAATTTGAGCAACGAGCGGCAACATGCGAATTATGCGGCGCGTCGAAAGGCGGCCCCCTCCCTTTGCAACTTGATTGCAGTCAAACAATTTAGCCCTTGCAACCAGCTTCCCTTCCGCACCTTTCTCTCACCTTATACTGGTTGCAGCTGCAGTCTGCAGTTGTTGCATGCAACCTGTGCAGACTGTAAAAGGGGAAAAGGGGGGTTTTTGGGGGGTAGGCGTGTGGCAAGGCCCTGGGCCAGGAGGGACACGTTCCAGAGTCCGGAAAGTTGGGAAACTTGGCCGTTGCAAGGCGACTGACTGGTCAGCAGGTTGTTGTGGCTGTTTGCCGTTGATTTGTTTTGGCCCGCTGTGTTGTTGTTGCTGTTGTTGCAATTGTTCTTGCTGCAAATTGCCCGTTGAACGTTCGTCGGGTGAGTAAAACGATTACCCGCCGGCTAGAGGCCTGCCTGCTCTCGTATGTGTTGGAACAACTATTATTAAGCGCGCTCAGTTGTTGTTTTTTCCTTTATTTTTTTTTAATGTTTTTTACAAGAGTTGTTGTTGTAGTTGTTGCTGTTGCTGTTGTTGCGGCCATTGTTCTGCTTTGGCTGCAAAAATTATTATTCGCATGCCAAAATGAATTGAGCTGGCCGCAACTCGAGAGATGTGGCAGAGGCTCGACTCTGTTGGCATGCAACATGTTTAGTTTATTCATAAACACTCACACACATATTCGCATACACACACACACACACACACACACACACACACACATATGGGGTGTGAGTGCGTCGGCATATTCAAAAGTAGCCGCATTAAATGAGTGGCCTCAGCGCGCTCTCAAATTGCCCAGTTATTAAGTAAATTGATTTTAAGTACATTTCAAAATTATTTACTTCTAAATGTTTTGTTGCCTTTTTAGATCCCCCTTTTACCCCCCTTTTCTAAGCAAATAGTTGGAGACCAAATTCCACACAAGTGGAAAAAAATTGATTGTTAACATCGCCTGCAATTTGCTGCTGATTTCCATTAAGATATACCACGGTTAAAGTGCTGCATAATATGCTAAAAACTCAACTATAATTAACTTTAGACACTGTAATATCAGTAATTAATTTAAAAATGATTTTTGAGTTCATTTTTATGTGCATTTTTTGGCTTAGAAAATGTGGAATTATTTAATGAAATGTTTAAGAATTTTAAAGCTTTTTTTGAAAAGCTAAAAACCAGACTTTAATTAAGTTTAGATCACTTAAATAGTATGATTAAATGAAGTAATAATTTTCAAAAATATTTAAGAATTTTAATGGAATTTCAACAGATCTAAAACCTAAAATTATCTTTTTTATGAACAGTTTAAAAATATTTTGAAAAAATAGAAATTATTTAAAGAATTTTGTAAACTTGCATTATAATTTAGGATTTAAAATTTAATTCTACACCACAGATCTTCATTTTTTTAATTTTAAAAGCATTTTAAATAGCCTTTAATAATATATGATTTTTTTGTGAGGCTTTCTCTTAAATCCATTTTTTTTTTAGCTGTTATCCTGTTTTAAATATAGATTTATTTTTTTCAGTTAAAATTAAATATGCATATAAAAAAGAGCTTGTTTTTTTTTTTGTACCGCCTCAGCAGATTACACATATCAAGCAGGCGGCTGCGCATAAATGAAGTTTTTCTATTAACTGACGTTAAATTTAATTTAATTTAAAACTAACAACAGACAACAACACAGAGGAAACATGGCTAAATGAGCGCGTTGCATGCAAAATGCTAAAACGCTAAAATGAAGTTGCAACCAGCTGCAGACACTTGTTGTGGCACCACTCAATGAAAATGCTTCCATAAACAGCGCAATTAAACTAATGACTGGTGGCTGGCTTTGGCTTTGGCTTCGACAGACTGAGACTCAAAGACTGAAAGACTTAAAGACTGAAAGACTGACCATAAAACTTGTAGAATTGCTATGGGCCACACACGAAGACGAGGCACCGGTTCTTCTGGCTATTTCTTCTGCCTCTTTTGGCACTACGCGCATATGATTAACCTGGACTGTGGCCAATGGTGATTGCTGTCGATGCACTCAGAGAAATAAATATATAAATAAATTCAGATACTTTTAAATTTTAGTACAAGAATTCCGAACAAAATTCTTAAAAAAAAAGTTAGCTTTGAGTATTTAAAAAATATTGAAATCCTTTTGAAATTAATTTCAGAAGTTATGCACTTTTTTTATTAGGAAATTGAAATTTTAAACCATTTATACTGGGGTTCGCTTTATTTTTCTGCGTGTAGCTTAGTGGTGCATAATACGTGAGCCACGTGCAACGCAAAGTGGCTGCCTGATGAAATGTGCGCGATTGTCTAATGGGTCGCCAAATGGGGCAGCGGCTACCTCATCAACTGGATGAGCCACGCTGATGTATTACCCCCTGAACCACCGCAGTCCATTGCCTCTGCCTCTGCTGCTGCCACCGCTGCTGCTTTGCCATGTTTTATTGGTTGCCATGGCAGCGGCAGCAACTCGTAAGCGAACCGGTTTTTGGGTTATCTTAAAAACACGACTATAAAGGCAGGTAGAACCACAGCAGCAGCAGCCGGTTCCGAGTGGTCGCCTACTGTGCGAAGCAGCCTCAGCGACAGCCTCAGCCACGGTCTCAGTCGCAATCGCATGAGAGGTTGGTGGTGGCTTTAATGGCTTCCGCCAGTGGATCATAGGAGTGAAATAAATGGCCAGACGGAACCAATAAACGTCGCCCGTTTCTGCGTTCTCCGTTCTCTTCTCGTTTCAGCCAAAATGAGTTAAGAACTGTGGACAGTTTCTGCGAGTCGTTGACTCATTGCGATTTATGGTCAAGAGAGTAAGAGAGAAAAAACTCGGACTACCAGACTTAATCGCAGTCTCAAAACTAGCACTGGAAATCATTAAAAAATACAAATAAAATCGAAATATTTTAGTCATTGATTCACACAGCAGAAGTCGGAAAAGAATAAAATATTTAAGAAACATTTAAGAATAATAAATGTAAGAAATACTGCAGATATTTCAGCAAATTCGAAAATTTTAGAATGAGATGAACAAAGTTTAAAAGGAGTTAAAAAACAGCTAAAAGGAAGTGCAATTTATCTTAAAGCTAGCTCCACAATCTATAGGCAATTCAGAACTGGAATAAAGTATAAAAATCGTATATATTTAAGTATATTCTTGAGAGTTCGTAAAAACTTAATTCAAGATTTTTGAGAGATTACTGAGATAATACTGAGTATGTACATATTTCTCTGTATGGCAGGGAAGGGAGGCGACTGCAGCGCCCACGGTAAAAGTTGCTGGTACGAAAACAAAAAATTCCTCAGCTGCCATTTACTTGTAATAATACATTTTGCATTATAATAATATCGAGCATAATATTTATATAAAATTGCCTAGACACAGTCATCAATCAGTCGGGGCTCAAAGGAATTGACCTGAGCGCTGCACTCTCCACCAGCTTTGCCAGCTTCGGGGTGAATGTTAAGGTGAAGCCTGAGCTTTAGCTTTAGCTTCAGTTTTGTAGCTTTACTCGTGGATTCCGTAGTCCAGTCTGTGGTCTACTGGGGTCCGGTTTGGTTGTATAATAAAAGTAATTGCGTCTTTACCCTTTAGGGTTAGCGAGTACAGCAAATTGCAAGAGTTGAATGCATTGCAACGCTTTTTTTTCTCTTTTCTATAAGCATAAAAATTGCTATAATTTGCTGAAGATTGCGTTTTATCCATAACCATAACAATGGCCACCCTCTCCCTCCCTCCCTCCCTCCCTTCCTCCGTTATTCCCCCCTTTAAACCCCCCTTGGACCATAGCAAACCAGCAATTTATTTTCCCTGAAGTGCATTTAATCAATATAGACAATATGGCCAAGTCTCTCTGCCAAACTATTTATTATAAATGATGGATTGAAAATAGTGAAGGGCAAATAGAGTAAAAAGTGTTAAATTTTTATATAGAGCACAACCCAAAGATACCCTGTAGGGCAGTCTAGACAATTGAATAGGTGAAAGAGTAATATTTCGGCGCCAATTTTTATTATGAATATTAGGAAATGAAATGAAATTTAGTTGCAGAATTATATTTCCCTATTTTTCTTAATATTTTACTATTATCTTCAAAATTTCCAATATCAAAATACTGCAATTGCTATTCAAAGAATTTTAATAAAAAGCTTAGGTAATTTTTTGCTTTCTTAAAATAGTTGAACTGTTTGAGTTCAATTTAATAGATTCTTTAAACAAAAATTAGAAATATCCGCTTTTTTTTTGTAGAATACAAAGTGAATATTTCTTTGAGCAACAGATTTTTATTTCGAGTTAATTATGATTTTCTTCATAATCCCTTAACAAAACAAGGAGCTAAACAAAAATACTTTTACCTCAAAAATTGTTTGACAAATACCTATTAAAAGCACAAAAATTCCTAAACAAAATATTTTTATTTTCAACGTTTTTTTTATTGAATTGAAATGGGTATCGAAATAATTTGAAAAATTATTTTAGTTCGACGGCAAACGGCAACTATTTCAACTATTTGCACTTTATAACAAACTTGGCCAAATGAAGCAAAAACATGGCCCAATGGCGCCACATGGCTGCCTCATTGTTGCTGCCCCTTCGGCACCCTCCCTACTATAATTCTTGTTGTTGCTTGTTTGCTATTGGATTTTGGTCTGCGGGCTGCGGGTTGCTGCTGCTGCTGCTGCTGCTACTGCTGCCATGCCCCCAAAAAGCAGATAACAAATATTTGCAGGAAACCATGAGCCCCTTAATTAGTGTAAAGAAGCTCTCAGCTTCTCAATTGCCCAGGGTGTTGAGCGAAGTGTTGCGGGGGGCTAAACGCGAAGTAGGAGATTCAGGGGTCCTGCAGAAACTCATAAAATGCCAGCAAGGAAGCAATTTATCAAAGTTTTGTTGCTTAATTGTCGTCTGTGCGGCATTTGGCAGTGAAAGTTTTGCCTTTGCCGAATGTCATGTTCATAGGGAGGAGAGAGTGAATGCACTCAGAGAAACAATGGAAATTCTATAGTCAACATTTGAAACATGAAATTTGAAATGAATTTTTATAATATTTTAGGTACAATTTTTGATTGTTCTGTTATTTTTGAAGAAGTATTGAAAAGTCAGAAAGTCAGTGATTCCATTTCAATAATTGGGTTTATGTTCTGGTCTCTAGAAATATATTTCCACTGCGTCTTCTTTATTTTATGAATTCCTTCAACATTTTGTAAGCTTAACTACCCAATTTTTTAGTAAAAAAATACGGTTCAATACACATTCAAATTTAGAGCTTGAAATGAGCTTAGAACTTTTTTTCTGAGTGTATGGATTAGGCAAACGCAGCACACGCCTTCTGGCTGTTCATTTGCCTGCCTGCCTGCCAGCTGCCTGCTGCCTTGCCCCTCATAATACTAATGATAAATGCCGCAGGATATATTTGAGAAGTTCGTCCCCCCCAAAAAAACCTCATCGATTTTGCCTAGCTGCTGTTTTCAAGATATTTTCCACATCATAAATACATAAGTAAGCAAAAAAGGAGGAGAAGGGAGCTTAGTGGGTGTATGCAGAGTAAACACACGGGGCTGCTGCTGCTGAGGCTGCTGCTGCGGCTGCTGCTGTGTGCCGTCACATTTATAACAATTTAAAATTGCACGAAAAAATGGCAATAAAATCCCACAGACAAACGAAATTACGTGACCAATGTGTTTTATTACGATTTTATTGCGAAAATGCGAAGAAGTCAGGCAGCGGCTGAGGCAGCGACAGAAGCAGCGACAGAGGCAGAGGCGGCAACCGCAAATATGACTGCGTCTGGGAAAAGCGCTTTATTATTTATCTTTCGGCTGAAATCGGAAACAGAAAGCAGAGCAGAGCAAAAATACACAGAGAGAAAGAGAATTTTGGGGGGTAGCCTTGTGGCACGTGAGCGTCTCGAAAGCGAGAAGCGAGGGTTGCAACTAAAATACTGAGCTGCTTCTCGCTTTTCTCACGTGTCAGGTTAATGGGAAATTTATGTGTTACAACCAACCAACCAACCAAGCAACAAAAAAAAGGTCAAATTTGAAGGAAAATTGTAACTGGATGCGGCACCCCACCTTTCATCCTGCCTCCCACAGGACAGGTTCATCATTTTACTTCTTTTTCCGCTAAAAACTGTGTCATACAAGTGTGATTTAACCACCAAAACGCAACGGGGGCTGAAGTACTTTCTCTGCAAAGGGGTGGTTGCCGCCCTTAAATGGCCAACAAACAAAAAACGCCCCTTATACCCAACAAAAAAACCCACCGGCTGACCGAACTGGTCAAAGGGAGATGTTTATATTGGGCTATTGAAATTGTATTTGGCTTATCCAGTTTGTTGTTGTCAACATTTTATTAAGTAATTTGCATAAATTTCCCTCAGACAGCAGCATATGCTATGGCCAAAAAGGGTGGCAAGGTGTGGAAATTAAAAAGCTGATTATAGCTGTAATCATATTTAAAAAAGTTTTCTGTACACAGCGTTGCAACGTTTACGGACGAAAGAACAAAGGAGAATTGCGAAAATATGTGCTGTCCAGAGAGTAAATTTAGTTCGTTAGTCAATAGAACTGTCAACGAACTCATAGCAAGCGGAACGTTTAAGGAAGAAAGAGCAAAATAGAATCACAGAAAGTTATGCTCTTCAGAGAGGGAGAGAGAGAACGTAGCCCTCTACAGCGGTTCCTTTTCAGCAATCTATTTATCATAATTTTTTCCCCCTATTTAATATAACACAATTTACAGCCTACTTGAATGCGCTCACATAAAAATATCTGACATATTGCAGTTTATATAAAATGCCAGCCTTTTGGCAGATATGTGCCAAAAAATTATAATAATAATTATAATATATGAAGTAGACAACTCGATGCTGCAAAAAGTTTTATTCAGAGAAATCTAGGCAATAAAAATGATAAAGATTCTGCTTCTATCTTGCTGGGGTTTTTCTCTCTTTTTTCTGTATGCGGAAATATAAAATTGAATTATTGCATGCAATTTAAAAACCAACAAAAGCTGACAGCAGTCGAGCTAAAAGCCAAGCAACAACAAGAAAAACATTGCCAAAAAATTTGTCAAAATAATGGCGTCATTCTGCAGTGGTCGCCAGAGAAGGAGAAAGAGAGAGCGGAGATGGAGGCGGGATTCGGGGAGCTGGGCTGTGGGGGTGTGGCGAGCCGACAAAGATGGCACAAGAAGGAACCGCCAGGACTAAGCGGCCGGACTGGCTGCTGCTGCCTGGCGACGCTATGGTTTATCCTTTTATCCTTTATCCTTATGCTTTTTTGCACATTATTTGCTTTTGCAATTCAAAGCGATTAAGTGCGACGACGCGACGCAAGTCGACTCGACTCGACTCGACTCGACTCGACTCGACTCGGGGGTCATTAAGGACGACATAAAACATGTTTTTGTTGCAATGGCAATAAGTATCTATATCTATATATCTATAGCAGTATATTTGCAGTGGAGTAGGCGCAAATATTTTTTAGGGGCCTCAAAATAGAACTCAAAATACAGCTTGAAGTTCTCATTGAAGCCGTTCATAGCTAAGAATATATAAATAATGCAACTGAAAACCTAGAGAAATTTTGTATACAACTTTAACCCCTACAAAGACCCGACTACGCCCCTGTCTAACTGTAGCTCTGTGGCTATATCTATAACTGTGAATATATAGAAATATTGCATGCCTAATGGCCGAGCCAAATATAATATAACTCAATGAAACCCTTTCCCCTCCGCAGCGCCAGACCATTAGCACAAGCAGTTGCAGCGTGCCACATCCACAATAAAGGCCCGAAAAAAAACAAAAAAAAAACAGAGCAGAGAAGCGAAGAGATATTTAAAAAGTAAGCCCATTTAATAGAGCAATTATGACCAGTTGAAAGTCGAGAAAACTGAACGCCCAGCGTCGCGGCCATATTTCAAAGTGTTTTGCCCCGTAACTAATTAAGCAATTAATTTTCGAGCAAAGGCAACCGAAATATACGAATACGGAATATATATATATATATACAGACACATGACAGAGAGAGAGAGAGTGAGAGAGAGATTCAGTTCAACAAACTTTTCTCAAAATATAATTTACAGGCTGCTGGCTGCTGGCTGATGCTGCCTGTGAAATTATTTATGCCACAGAGCAGAGGGAGAGTTGTTCCCATATACCCATATCCCATATAGTATAAGTACAGCCCATAACCAATTGGGCCCAGTTCCAAGCCAGACCCAAGCCCAATCCTTTACCTTGCATGCGTGCGCCTGCAAGTAGGCAACACTTTATTTCTCTTTTTTGTTTTTCGCGCTACTCTCTTCTGCGTACGTAAACCCCATAAAATATGTTAAATGCCCGAATTGCCGCAGGGTGTGAAAACTTGAATCAAAAACCAAAAGCAAAAGCACGCTGAATATTTATGATGCGATTAGCACAACTCGAGGCCTTTACTTGTTGTTGCTGCTGTTGTTGCTGTTGTTGTGCAGGTTGCAAGAGGTAGTCGAAAATTTACGTTTATTTTAACGCCAGTGCTGTCAGCTTTAGCTAGTTTTAGAGTGTGCAAAAAGTGCGAAAAAAAGCTACATTTCATTTGATATTAATAAGGGGGAAAACATGGTTTTTAGCTGCAAGTATTATATTTGTTTTGAAGTGCTCTATTTGTGCCACATATTTTTAAGCACTTATTTCTAGTGTTGCTGCCAGCTTTAGCTAGTTTTAGAGTATGAAAACCGAATGAAAAAATGATTTTTACTTCTAGAGTTTTTTCTTGAAAGTATCTGCATTTCAAAAAGAGTATTCCTTTAATCTTTGCTTTATTAAGGCCGCTGTAAGGTCTTCAAAAAAATAGCTAGATGTGGCGGAAAAAGGCTTCTAAAAACAGAACTAAAAGGGGAGCCAAGAGCTGCCAATTAAGCTGGGAGTGTGCCGCATGAATATGTAAATAAAAGCAGCTAATAAGTGGGTGTTTAATAACCGGATGCCCCAAACAGCCCGGCCAGCTTGAGCAACCCAAAGACCAGAGCAGAGCAGAGCAGCGAGAGAGCTGCGCGCACTTTGTCAAGCGACAAAAGGTAAAAAATGTTTGTGATGGGGCGGCACATTGGGGCGACTCGCCCATTCCACCCCTCCAAAAAAAAAGGTAGCATGTTTAATTTGCGTGGCATTTGCAGCTGCCTGCGGCAAAAAGATAACGAAATAAAACGTTTGTCGGCCAACAAAAAAAAAGAGAGAAATACAGCCAAAAAAATAAAAAAAATTTGGTTGTAGCGCAGTGTAAACTAATTAAACGGCTGGCACAGTGTTGCATGCCACATATACGTATGTATGTTTATATGTAGCTGCCACAAAATGGCCATTAAAATTATGATTAAAATTTAATTTTGCGAAAAATAATCAGGCTGCCGCTGCCGCCTTGATTAACTCCAAATCAAAAAATGGGAGAGAAAAAAAAAAAAATGTTTGTATATAAATAATGCACGCTCGATGAATTCCATTAAAATTCAATTAAAAATCGAAAATCAACAATGAAAATTTTACCATAAAAACTAATAATAAACGCGAATTAATGGCAGAAGTGTAGCACCCAAGCGCCCCCTAGCGTTCAACAACAACAACTGCATACACAGAATCCTTGATAAATAGTCCCGTAGTCGGGGGCTAGGAAAACGCATTTATTCATTCATTAAACGCAGACAATTAAGTACCAGGAATTTTCGTAGCATCCATAAATTGTCACGCCCTCCCGCCCTCTCAACCCATTGGAAAATTGTCAGGTCAGCTGAAAATCTACATATGCACTGACCAAACAACTATTAAACTATGTGGACCCGAACTGAATGATAGAGAGAGAGCGAGAGAGAGTGAGAGTGAGAGGGCTCTACTAGTGGAAAATGGGTAAATTTTTGGTAAAATTTTCAATTTACCAGCACTGACGGCCATTTTGCATTCGGGTCGCGATGTGTCATGGCCTGAACCAAAAACCCGCCCCCGAACAACCCCTAAAAAAGGGTAATAAAACTGACAGCCAGTTAATTGAAAATTCTTTGAATCATTTCAAAAACAAAACAATTTATTACTCAAACTAAGGACACGTTTGTTATTAACTCAAATTTGTTTGATCTAACTGCGAAATGTCTTGTAAATTAATGCCATATATTGTGCCATGAATTTCTAATATTTTGGTAGTATTACCAAGTATTTCTTTCAAATAATATTTCTATTATTTCATCTTTTAAATGGAGAGCAATGTTTGGGTTGCTCTAATTTTGAAAAGTTTCAGCTGGATTAGAAATCAATCCCTGAACAGTCTCTATAACATTGTATAGGTATTAGAAACACGATTTTTTTCTATACTTTCATTTAGATGATAAGTCTTCAGTCAGCCTCCACTCAAACACCCCATAGAATTTAAATATTTTTATACCTATCTATTCTATATCCTTCAAAATATCATTAAGATACCTGTGCCTTTTCTATATCTTGAAACTTTAATTAATACTCTTTTTTAACTTGTATAAAAAGGTTTTTAGACTAAAAAAATTTACTGTTTTTTTTGAGCCACTATAAATTTAACTCTAACTATATTTTCCACTTATTATCTTCATTCCAAATTCAACTTATTAATTGGAAAATCATTAAAAACGCTCTCTTCTTCTATCCTTCATTCCGCTCTTATCAAAAGGCGCGCGCTTATCAGTAGCTCTCTGAGAAAAATGTAACTCGTATCGTGTCGCTTTGGCGGCTTACTTTTGTGAGTAACTGTATGTGAATGTGTGTGTGTGTGTGTGCTGCTCGCAAGACATCAAATTACTTTCGTATGCAAATCAGCGGCTTTTCTGCACATTTTTTTTTTTCTTTCTTTTTTTGCTGCGGCTGCCGTGTGGCAGGCACCACTCCGCCCCACCCCACCCCGCCCCGCCCCTTCACTCTGTGCAATTTTTTCCACGCCCAAGTGGCAACATTGGCAGACAGTTCAGACCTTCAGAGAGGGAGATACCAGACACGGCATTTGATCGGCACCAAAATTTATCTCAATGATATGCAGATAAAACTAACAAGTACCAAGTTTCGTTATTTCTCTTTCCCGGTTTCTTTTTTTTTTTTCTCTCTCTCTCTCCACTTCCCCCAACCGAACCACTCTAAGCCAGGGAGGAAGGGAGAGAGAGAAAAAACTACATTAGCAAATAAATTTATTTAGCATTACAAAAAATGAGGTAGCTGAGTGGCTCTAGAGAAGCGGAGGAGGGTTCTGTGAGAGAGAGAGAGGGCGCCCATGAATTTATTTAAGATGCTTATTGATTGGATTTGATTTTATGCTATGGGAAAGTAAATTTGCGCAAATAAATTTAAATGAGGGCGTTGAGTTTCAGACCCAACCACCCACAGAAATCCCCCCCAGAAGAACTACCAGTAAAACACCCCGCCCCAGCCTGCTCGCCTGCCTGCCTCATGTGGAAGCTGCCTCAAATGCCACACACGCATGAGTAATTTTCCAATTTTTGTTTCGCATTTGCAGCTAATCTGGAAAATGGTTTTTCTTTTAGAGTTGGAGTTGGAGTTGGAGTTGGAGTTTTTTTTTCTGGGTGTCTCATATGTGCTTTTTTCTAGCTAAAGCTGGTGGTTGCTTCTAAAAAAGTTTCCTTTCCATTCTCTTAATTTTATTTATTTACTCACTTTGAGCTGCTGCATTCTTAGCTTACTTTGTCAATGGTTTTTTTTTTTTTTTTTGGGTGGGGCCAAGGAAGTAGATATTTTTGACACTTACCTGAAAGGAAAAAGAGATAGGAATAAATTTAGTTTATTATGCGGCTAAGCTTATAAATACTCTTATAAATTATGCATTAAATATTGCCTCTTATCTGTACAGAATGAAGTTGGAATAGTAGCAAAATGTATTTATATTTTTATCAAAATAAAACTAGAATTTAATTAGATAAAACAGGCTATTTAATTGCTGTAATAAATATCGAATAGAACATTATAATATACCCTGTAAAAGTGGGTATAAAAGCGTGTGTAGCATGCATAATTATGTATCCTTTTATAGAGAAAATTTGATAAAAGTCACAGAGGTAGGAAACTAATTTTAAAGGGTATCTACACGTCGTGCTTAACTGAAGCATTTCCCAATGTTTATGACATGATTTTTAATTTTCACACGGCTGTTTTCCGTGTCGCTTTCCCGCATATTGCTTCATATTTTTGTGGCGTAATTGAGTAAAATGAAATAATTAAAATTCATCGCATAAAGTAACTTAAAAATGCTTTAACGACCTTTTTGTTAATAACGCAAAGTGCAAATGTTTTTCCACTGATTGTTGCAGGTTGCACCACGTCAGAGGCAGCTTGCAACCTGCTTTGCACTGACCATTTTACAGCGAGCAACAACAACAATGCAACTGTGCAACTGTTCAACTGTGCAACGCCGCACGCAATTTTCATTTGCTGCTTTTATTAAGTGATAATTGAATTTTTATGCCAGCGCCAACAGAGGCGACATAAAATCAACTTTAGAGCCTTTTCGCAATTACCAAAGAGGTCAGCAAAGGATTAAGCATTGGCACAGAAAAGGTACAAGCGGAAAACTCTGATCCTGTGCCTGCAGCTTATAAACTCTTGGCTTAAAGTTCATATGCAGAACTTAATACAATTTCTTCAATTATGGAAATTATCCTGGCCCAGATTTCTTCTTTTCTACTGGGTAGAAGCAGGCGGACAGACAGACGGATAGGGCTTTATTGACTGGTCTTATTGTACTGCTCAATAGTATGTTCATATTCAGAGATGATTCCTCTTTTATATATTTATCAAACTCACCGAATTTAAAATCCTTTTCCTAATTAAATTAGCCAAAATTAACCAGCTGTTTTTTATATGTTTTTATATGTATAGATTTATTTTTTTCAGTATTCTTTTAGACTAATTTCGAGCTCGTGCAGCCTGCACTTGCAACATTTTGCCAACTGATTGCAGCTTCTGCTCATTGAGTTCAGTTTGTGCCACTAAATTGTTGCAGTCAACTTTCTAAATGACCGAAATTGCTGCCGTTGCATTGCTACGTCATAAATCACACAATATTCAACGCTGCGACTGCAAATTTCGGGGGCATGTAACGCAC
This sequence comes from Drosophila repletoides, assembly GCA_018150835.1. Classification (NCBI taxonomy): domain Eukaryota; kingdom Metazoa; phylum Arthropoda; class Insecta; order Diptera; family Drosophilidae; genus Drosophila; species Drosophila repletoides. The sequence goes on from JAECWQ010000202.1 coordinate 2,919,605, forward strand.
TTTCTAAACAGAAAAAAAACAAAAAAAATTGGCCAAAACAAAAAAAAAAAAAGGAAGAGTATTTGCAAACTGTTTTGTCGGGCTGCGCGCGAACAATTGTTATGAAAATGTATCAAAAAAAAAAAGGTAGAGCAAAAAAGAAAACTGCAGCTGTTTTATGACAGGTCATGGAGGAAAAAACATTGCGACAATTTTGCAAACGGAAACCGCAAACGGTGCAAAAATTATGAAAATTCATATTTTTTGCACGCACTTGGCGGGAAATTTTCTAGAATTGTTGAATTTTGCACGGCGCAGGTATATTCGACGCAGCGGGTGGCAGGCGGCAGGCGGCGGGCGGCAGGCGGCAGTCTATGAAATTTGCATTGAGTCAATGGAAAATATTTATATATATCTTTATGGCTGTTAGAAATTGTAGCAAGTTGCAGTTGCAAGTTGATTTACAGCCGCTCATAAATATGAAATGTGTGTGTGTGTGGCAAATATTTTGGTTGCAGCGATTTCATGCATCGCAACAAAAAAATGGCAATTGCAATGCACTTGGACGAAAAAGGCCAAAAAAAAAAAAGACGGCCAAGAAATCCCTGAAGAGCCTGCAACAAAAAAAAGGAAAAAAAAATAAAGGAAGAAAACAAGTCGCACACATTTCATGCGGCTTCCACAAAAGGTTCGAATCGGGGCTTCGACAACGAAAAGCAATTTACGAAAAGCACGCAGCGTTTAGATCAAAAAGCAAAAGACGTCGCGACGTTGCAACTTGCAAAAGGGGGAGGGGAGCGGAACGGGGCGGGGCACAACGATGCTATACAACGCAAAACACATCATTAAGTATAAAATTCTTAAAATGGAATTTTAAATCATTAAAAAAAACGCTGCAGCAACAACAACAACAAAAAAGTCAACGACAGCAGGCAGCAACGGAGGAATTTGCAATGCGTTTGTGCTTTATTTGGCAGTGGAGCTCGCTCGCTCGCTCGCTGGCTGGCTCGTTGGTAGCTGCCACATGCAACCAAGTGCCCAGTTGCTTTTGTCCAAAATGGTTGTGGCAGCAACAACAGCAGCAGCAGCAGCAGCATCAGCGTGCAGTTTTTAGCTGCCTTTTTTTTTATGTACACGCCAAGCCAAACAGCTTGAATGGAAGTAATGATGCTGCCCCAAACGTTGTCCAAGTCTTGAGAAAGGCGCGCATTTGTTGCATTTGCAATGAGTTGCCGTTGTTGTTGCCGCTGTTGCAGCAGCAGCAGCAATGGCAATCAGCAACATGGCCGCCTGGGCAGCAAACGAAGCTGAACTGCCATCGTTGCTTTTATCGGCGTTTTAGCTCTTTTTATACCCTTTTTTTTTTGGAGTGAGAGTATTATAATTTTGTCACAAATTATGCATTGAAGAAGAGGTCCTTCGAGTAAATTATTCATCAAGACCACGAGTCAAGGAGTCAGGCCGTCTGCAGGCCTTTCTTGTCTGTCTCTTGTATCCTTTTATCTATTCCTCTATCTGTCTCTTTGTTAAGTTTCCACCACAAAATCATATAGCTGCCGCAGGAGCGTAAGATTTTGTTGCAAGAAAAACTATATTAAAATTGAACTTCTATATTATATATAAGGTAATTATAGTATGCCTAAGACTTTATAGAGAACAATTTAGAAAAGGTATTAAAATCTTCGGCGAGCCGCAGCCTTTTTTCCTGCTTCCTTTATATGCAACAGTCGCGACTGCTGCGACTGTTGCTGCTGCGCTTTTTGGGTAACATGTTGCCGCTGCACGAATTCTATGTTGCACTCGGAATTTGAAGTAAATAATTCTTTTGCTGTGTTCGTTGGTTCATTCGTTTGCTTTTGCTTTTGCTTGCAACATTTTTTTTTCCTTTACTTTTTGTTGCAAGTGCTCTTCGTGCTCGTTAAGCATTTTGCTCAGCGATTTTTCTTTCCTTTTCTTTTGTTGCTCATAATGCGCCACCAAAAAATTGAAAAAATGAATAAAAAATACGAAAACTAAATAAAAAACAAGGGCGCGCCAGCTGCGAAAAGTGGTTCCGTTTCGTTTATCTCATGTTTTGGGTGCGTTCTGTTCCAAAATCCCTCCCCCCCCAAAGAATATTCCCTGTATAAAACGATGAGTAAAGTCGATTGTTGCTGGGCTAATGACGTCAGTCGCCCAGAGAGAACGATAGCTCTAATGAAGGATTAATGGATAATGCAGGCAAACATTAGAGAAAGCGCTGAAAACTAAGTGAGCTTTTAAAAGCACATTAAAGCTCATTCAAAGTATCTTTTAGACACTTGCAAATTGTTTATAAAAGGACATTTCTGGGACATTTCTGTTTGTGATTCAAGAAGAAATTAAATAAAAATAGTTGCAAATATATTTTAGAAGCTATTTCTTGGGGTAATAAATTAATTAATATCTCCCAGAAATCTCTAATTTTTTTGTTAAATATATTCCTATATTCCCATTGGAATCTGCAGATCTTCTACTCAAGCAATGGCTGGGCTTTCAGCATGTGATTCCTCAATCTTTTATATCAAATCGAGCCGTCTGCATTTCAGCATTTCTGCAGTTCTCTCAGTCCGAGCAAATACTTGACATAGCTGGCAATCAGACGACAAAACCCGCTGTAAGCCATTAAAAAGCCAACTGGTTCTGTTTTTATTTCAGCTTTTTTTTTTTGTTTTCTGCTATGGCAATGGCCTGGCGACGTTTGCGAGCAAATAAATTCAATTTGCTGCTAGTCGGCAAACTGCGACAGGTTTTTGCCGCATTTATCATCGCATCAACATCAAGGAGACAACAAGGACAGCAATGGCAAAGGAATGGCAGAGAGAGAGAGGGAGAGTGAGAGAGAGAGAGAGAGCAGTGGGAAGAGAGACAAAAGAAGAAGATATGGTAGAAGCTGCAGCTCCAAATGAAACGCCATTTACCAATTTATTTATTTATATAAGGCGAATATATTTTATAACCCGCAGCAGAGCACAAAAAGAAGCAGCAAGAAATCTGGAGGAGCTGCTCGAAAAAAAAGATGTTGTATGAAGTGACCAAACTAGTTCGTTAAAATAAATTCGAGAGCCACTAACAATGTTGCGGACGGACGAACAGACGGACGGCAGGAATGGGCAACATGCAACGTCTGCCGCAGTCGAAAGAGTCTCAGGTTCCAGTTTCAACCAGGTTGCAGAGTTGTTGCGAAGATGTATTCCTTTTGGGATGTTTTTAATTTTTCTTTAAAGTCGTTAAGCGTCGTCGTTTTTTTTTTTTGCGCCTCTCTCGACCATGGCTCGTTCCCTGTCTCGGTCTCGGGCCTTTGTTGCCGCTTCGACTTGCCACAAGGAGTCGAGTTGCAACATGAAGCTGGTAGCCATTGCCATTTGCTTCCTGCGTGCCGCCGCGTTGCCTTTCTAATGGAGTTTTGTAGATAACACAGAGCCAGCTTCAACTGCTGCTGCTCTTTGCCATTGCCATTGCCACACCTGCCTCCTCTTTGCCCCATGCCCCATGCCCCATGCCCCACAGCTGCTAAGCATAAACACACACTTACACGTACTTGCAGCTATGGCATGAAATGAAATTAAACCCTTTTCGGCAGAGGCTGAGTGCCTCAACTGAGTCTGTGGCGTGGGGCATTGGGCATGAGGCATGTGGCATGGTTGCTCGACTGGGCAAATAGTTGCAAAAAATTAACATCATTGCAATTTCGCAGCGAAACAAGCTAACAAGATGCTTGCCCCAAGGGACCTGGTTGCAAGCACTGAACCATAATTGAAGATCTTGCAATGAAGCGGGGCATCGCACAAATCGCATAAATTGAAAATCGTTTAGAAAATTAAAGAAGTTGAGTCTGAAAAAGGAGTCCGACTCTGAAAACTGTGCCTCAAACTCAGCTCTCGTATTTCTATTTACTTTTATTTAGCTGCAGACAGTTGCAAGCCAAAACAACAGCAACAGAACAAAGAAAATTCTTAAGAACTTTTATATTTGTTGTTGGCGCTTTTCCGACGACAGCCAGCATATGCAAATTTCCCGCTAAAAAGTTCTGCTCAGAGCAGAGAGAGCGGCAAAAGTAACACTGAGACAATTGGTGAAGGGAACGCGACTCCTTAAGGAAAATATTTTCCTTTTCTTTTTGTTGTTGCACAAGTTGAAGTTTCCTTTCATTGGGGCTCGCGCAAATAATTCACAAGTCAAGTTGAAACTTTTTATGCCATTCTTAAAACAAGTCTCAAATCATTCTGACAGCGTAAAGTCCTTTTTCTTCCTATAAGAAAATTCTGTTTATTTAGGAGCAGAAAATTGATGTCAAGTTGGCAGTTAAATTAAGTATGGAAATCAGTATATTTCAGAGAGCTTTAATATTTTGGGCTAGTGAGCTTAAAGCTTACTTAAAGCTCAAAGCTCTATGATTTCTTAACTAGAGCATATAGAAGGCTTGACTTTCTATGCATAAGCCTCATGGACTCCAAAGCGGATCTCTAGATCTCTGCAGACCTCTGTAGCCGCGTTGCACAGTGCTATCGCCCCCAATATTCAATTGTACGAGTAGTTTTGATTGCGATGCAACGCTGCAGCGTTGCATACAGTGTGCCCCGCTGTGTTTTTGCAATGATAACAACCAACAGCCAGTTGCCCAGCCAATCCCTGGGATTTTATTTAGTTCTAGAAAACTCAGTGGGCTACCTCGCGAAACTGCAGGCGGATTTCTAATCTGTCTTCGCGTGTTGTTTGTGTTGTTTGTGTTGTTTGCTGCCTTTGCATGCGAGTGGAGAATTGAAAACACGAGCAACAACAACATGCAATGCTCAATGCATTGCAATTCTCTACCTTCCCCACGCCCCCTGCCACGCCCTGCCCCAAACGGGGGCAACATCAACAACAACAACAACAAGGCTGCCACATGCTGTGCCGTTGTTGCTGTTGTTGCTGTCTCTATCACTCGACCAGACATTTATGCAAATGTCGAAACAGAAAGCATCATAAAATTGGATTTGGCAGCTGATTCGGCGGCTATTTTAAGCCGCAATTTTTGAATTAGAAATTTTGTGTTGGCCTCTGCAATATATAAATTAAATTTAATTTTAGCCAACAAAATTTCTATAGTTTTTTTTTATTTTTTTTTTGCCTGCGTCGCAAATTTTATTTTTAGTCGCATTTTTGTCGCATTGCGAATATCAGCGGCTGGCTGCGTTTTATTCTCTGCGCCCAACTAAATAAATTTTATTTTAAGCGTTTTTGCCACACTCCATATACAAAAAGGAGGTTTGCGCAGGAGCCGCAGGAGCAGCAGCAGCAGCAGCCGCAGCAGCAGCAAAAGCCAAATAGCCAACGATAATAAAATAAACAAAAGGTTTGCCGCCAGCTCTAAAGAAAAACCTGAGACGAGGCATTTGGGGCATGGAGCATGGGGCATGGGGCATGGGGCACACTGCCGCCTGCAAAGGTGAATCGCAGTTGTTGCAGTTGCCAGTTTTATTTGTGTGTTTTATTGTGGGCATATCTCAAAAGCGAATCTTTCGCCAGAGTTCGGCAGATAAACGAGGGCAAAAAGCAGCTAAAAGACACACAGACAGACAGACAGCCAAACCAAAAGAAGAAGGAAGCTAAGCAAACGATTGAAGCAACACATGAGCAATACACAACACAAAAGGAGAGAATACATAGTTAAATAATGGACAAAGCGAAGAATGGCTAAAAAAAGGAAACACTCTGAAAATCAATAGAAATTCACCAGAGAACGCGAAGTTAGAGTTACCAAAAAATATATAGGAAAATTTAAAAAACTAAAGGTATTAAAATATATAAAAATATATAGAGCTAAAGGTGTATATAACGAGAAATAATTGATTGATATACTCAAAGAATCATCAGAGAATATTTAATGTAAAAAGAAACTAGTCACAAGAGCTGTAAAAATCGCTAGCGTTTTCAGCGCGTTTCCTATGCGACTTTTTTTCTAATTGAAATGTTGAATCAACAAATCAAACGATTTGATTTAACCTTCTTCAGACACAAGTGTGGTACGTATCGCTAGCGTTTTCCACGCCCACTAAATTAATTTTCCACATAGAAATCTTTACTCTTGTTAAAGTTTTTTCTTTCCACATTAAAATACTCTTTACTCTCAAGTGCTGTTAAAGTAGCGCACAAAATGCGCTGAAAACGCTTGCAAATTTTTTGCTACATTTTGGGGCAGAATTTGATTTGCATTTTGCCTATCAACCCGCTTCCTGCCAACTGTGGCAGGATTGCGTTTAATGCTGGCGGCAACGAGGCGCTGCTGCTGCTGCTGCTGCTGCTCCTACGCCAAGCCATGCCACGCCCCGCTCCGTTGCGCCTCCCGCGCACATATGCAAATAGCAAGCAACATGCGGCGCGCAACATGCAACTTGAGGCAGCCATCGAGACTTGGGCTCCCAGTGCAGACATCATTGGGACAGAAGAACGACGGACAGACGGAGGGACGGGACGGGACGGGGGAAGGGATGAGACGTTGCATCCGCATCCTCAGCTGCCTGTTCGTGTATCGAAGATGAATAAGGAGCTATTTTTACTTTTAAATCTTAAACAAGCATTTCTGTTGCAAGTTGCCCCTGTTGCCTGCCCCTTGCTTGGAATATTGTCGTTCTGCGGATGCGGGTCTTTTGTGGCACTTTAGCGGTGGCAGTGGCAAGTTTCTCAGGCCCCAAACTCGAGCCGCGGACGTAGCAACAGCAACAGCAGCAGCAGCAGCAGCAGCTTGATGATATTTTGTGGCAATGTCATCGAACTACTAGTATATTGGCAACTCTTATTTTTTATTTGCGGCACGTAACTCGGTTGCAAGTTGCAGCTAATCCGAAAAAAAACTAAAGCCTCTTCTAGGCTTTAGGCCAAAAAGTTTTTATGAGAGCTCATTGCTGAGTTTATGAGATGTTTTAGTATTTAAATTCAGGTGTGTTTCTCTTGCGGTTGCTCGGGCATTGCCAAAGATACTTAGATACAAGTGCTTAGATAACTAAATACACTGCGAGATAAATAATAGAAGTTTTCTTTAATTTTTTCTTACTTAATTTCATCATTTTTAATCACATTAAAAAGTGGTAAGCCTCTCCATTTTCTTTACATTTTTAGCTAGGGAAATTGAAATTTCTGGCAGAACCAAACTAGAGAATTTTTCTCAGTGCATTCTCAGGTATCCACAAGATACTTTAGTGCCACATGTCTGTGGCATCTTTGTTTTTGTGGCCTTAGCAGACTTAGTTACTGAGCTAGTGTGCATTTATTTAATCGCTTCAGAGCATACACAAGCCAAAAACTAAACCCCCCCCCACTAAACCCCTTGGAACCTGCCCATAGTTGTGTGTTTAGACAATTTTGAGCATTGTGTGAAGATGGAGGAGGGGCAGGGCAGCCAGACGACTGAAATCCTCATGTGATTTATGCAATTAGCACTCAACTAAGTCTAGTTAATGTACGACATGACGCTGGCAACTCTGCCAGTGCCCCCGATCTCTATCGCACTGCATCTCTTTCCCTAGCCCCCCGCCCATCAACCCGTACCCGTACCCGTTCCTGAACCCGAACTGAGGCGACGAACCGTGGCGCCAATGGCCGCTTAGACAAAACTCAAAAATCAAATTATGAACACAGATAACCCAAGTACACTGGGAGGAAAACTATAGCAAAAATTGGAAAATTACAGGCAGAGATATATAGACTTTCCATAAAGACGATAGAATCAAAATTCTGAAGTATTTCCCCAACTTTATATAAATTTTATCGCTTTTTTTGCTCAGTGTAGGCCCTGCATTCAGTTGCCCAGTCCCTGAGCAGCATCGTATTTCCACGAAAAATCCACAAAATGTGCTTGGTAATTCGACATGGCTTCAGTTTTCCGATCAGAGTATTTTACGGCCAGCCAATTGGTGGGCAATTTTAATGCATATTTCATTATTGTCGAACAACTTTTCCGCTTTTCCGCTTTCCCATTCAATTCTTGTACAGCGCATGTAAAACTCTCCCTGCTCTTTATTTTTTTTTTTTTCTGTGAGGGGGAGTTGTACTCCATATTGAATTATGATTTATGATTGGAACATGTTGTAACTGGCGCAAGGGTACTTAGTCCCTATACACATACATATATATATTTATATATATATATATAGAAATATTTAATAGTGTGTGTGTGTGTGTGTATCTGTGAAATGTGCGCATATGCGCTAGTTAGCGGGACATTTGCTGCAGTTCGAACGAACTTCGAAGTATCTCAAGTGGTTGTAGACCAAAAATAGCGACATTTGTGCCCCTGCCTCACCTTGCCTCGCCTTGCCTCGCCCTGCCCTGCGGCACTTGAGCACCAAAATGGAAACGTTCGCCATGTTGAACCTCTGACAAGGATAAAAGATGTTCCCATATTTTCCTTCCCATTTTTTTTGTACAAGTTAATTCTGGTTGTAATTGGAGCTACAATGCCTGCAATGAACTGTAAATTAGCCCATTATCCCATTGACAGGATGTGCACAATCTCTAGAGAAAGAAATATAATTCAAAACTGACTTCTCAAAAATTTCGATTTTTTAGAAGTAAAAAAATAAACATTTGATTCCTTGCACCACTTTAGATATTCTATTTCCGATAGTAAAACGATAATTTACCAGGTGCTGATACAAAGAAACTTCATCATATTAATATTGATTTCTCAGTAGAAAGTTTTCAGTATTCAACATTCGATATACGATAGTAATATCGATAGTTTTTCAGTCGCAGATAATTGGACTATTCAACCTATCAATATTGATATCTAACTAAAGAACAATATACTGACTATTAATCATATATCAGGCTCATTAAATTCAATCGCCGATAGTAATACCGATAGTTTTGCAGCTGCTGATATTAAGAAGATTCAACTTATTATTGAACTAAGTTCTATATAGACAATCTGAGATTGTAATACCGATAGTTCCTCAGCTATCATTATTGATTTATCAGGCTTACAGGTTGTATTTACTTTAAATATAGAAAAATGTGATTTAAAGAAGCGATTCTTGAGGAAAGATGGGTGCAGTTTTTATGTATATAATCAAGAGTTAATCACCACAGCTGTCAGCTGCACTCATCTGATGTGACAATGAGTACCCGAGTAGCAAGTCAACCCATTCAAGTGTCGTTGTATTTTAACACGTGAGTGACTTTTATACGTGGCCATTGTGTGTGTGTGAGAGGAGACACAGACACAGGGACAGAGACTCGTTTTAAAATGCCAGACCAGGCACAGGAATAGGAATAGAGTATGGGAATAGTCACTGGGTAGAAGAGAAGGGGGGGTTTAGTCGTACTCTTAGGATCGCATAAAAATGCCATATAAATGTGACACTTTAAATGCCAACGACCAAAATAGTTTTGAATGAATACCAGAGACTGAAACAGAAACAGCAACAGAAACAGGGAAAGAAACAGAGACAGGACTAGCACTGCAATGGCAAATGGGGGCGCTAAAGTGGGCGGGGTCACCTCACGTGACGAATTCGTGACAACAAGCTAAAAAAAAAAGAACCAAGCCAAAAAAAAATAGAAATGGCCAACTTACATTTATTTGCATTTTTGAGTTTTTTAAACCAGTGTGCGAAGTATTTTTTTTAGATACCCTTGAAGAGGGTACTTTAGTTTGGCTTATAAATTGGTAATAAAGAAGTGAGGGCGTATTGTTTATACAATAGATAAGGAAATGAACTTTTTTAGCTCTAAATAGAAATGGAAAATAGAGTATGCTAAGCAACTACCTTAGGTCTTATAGCCTTTCAATCGACTGTCACATATTTCTTCATATTATTTCAACCCTTCGAATGGATTAAGGCTTTCCTGGAGTGGATGCGCAAGAAATGTTGATGGAAAAGTATGTTTTAGTGTATCTACTAAAATAGCTCTAATAATTTACTATTAATAGAAATGCAAAAGAGTTTGCTAAGCAACTGCCTTGGCTCTTTTAAGTGTATATCAAACTTCGACTTGGCTTTCTTTTCTTTTTTTATGCTGGCCACAGACATTTGAATTTCGTTTCGTTCTTTGCAGGTTTTTTATTTCAGATAGTCGCAGGCACATTCCTCATTTCATTTCATTTCATTTCATTCCGTTTCGTTTCGTTTCGCTTCGTTCTGGTTTCAGTTTGAGTTTGGGGTTTCCTTCCTTCCGTTTTTGCGGGCTCTTCACACGACACATTTTCCAGAAGAATGAGTCCAGCGAGTTGCGAGTCGACTTATTTGCATATGTGTTGCCATAGAACTGTCAACTTGATGGTAATTCTGAACAAAAGCCATGAAAACTGACGTGTTTTTTTTTTTTTCTTTTCCTTTTTCAGAGGGTTGTCGTCTAAGTCAAGGCAAGTGGCTAGGGTTGCCACCATTTGCACTTGTCGCGTCGCTGTCTGGTTTTTCTTCTCTTCTTTTTTTTTCGTGTAAGCACAAGACAAAGGCGCTGATGGATTCATACAAATTAAATGACACCAGACAATTTCTCATTGAAAATGCAAAGCAAACATAGCGTATTTATGAGTTTCTATAGCCGCCCCTGCCCCTGACAACCCTGGCAATTAGTGCAATGTCGTTTGGGGCACTTCCGCTGCAACTTGAGTGTCACATCCGCTATATGATTTATATATATATTCAAGGCACAGCAGAATCTATGAATCTCTCTAGAATCTCTCTAAATTAGCTCAAAATCTAAAGGTTCAAAAGGTTCCATAGTAATACTTTTTTTTCCACTCCACATATCAACGCCTATCAACGCTCTTAATTACAGACATTATTATTTGTAAAAGAAACTAATTTATTTTATATATATATATATATATATATATATATATATGAGCGTGTAATAAATCTTTACGATTTATGCTTATTGCCAATTTATTGGCAGCAAAAACTGGCGAAAAAAAGAGAGAAAATTTTCATCGGAGCCCCAGCAAAGTTCAAACAATCAATGGCCATTGTTCGTTGGGTTCGAACAGTTTTCTGCCTGTTTTCTGTTCATTTTGTCTACTGTTTTCACAGTTTTCATATGACAATATTCACAATTTACTATCAGCAACAGCCTGAAACAACAAATGCAACAAAAAGGCTTCGTTCCGCGAAAACCGATGGGGGACAAAAAATGTATTATTATTAAGTCCCAAAGCTGCACTTCAATTAAAATGCATTCTCACAGTTTATGAGCTTAATCTCATAAACAATTTTTGCATTGTTGCAGAAATTCTTTTTGTTTTTTTTTGTGAACTGCCAACAGACGGTTTAAACGTTATTTTTGTGAGCCTGAAAATGGTTGAAAATAAACTATACTAAATGGTTTTAGCTGTAGCTTTACTTCTATTCTATTTTTTTATAAGTTTTTAATAAGAGTCTCTTCGCTAGTTAATACTCTACTTTTAGCTTCAGTCAGCGGCAGCCAAACGCTCATCTCTATAGCCATAATTCTCTCTTGTATTTGTTGTAGTACTTGAAATATTGCCATTAGTTTTACCACTTTAATTAAGATTTAATCAACGTTTTTGCTCGTATCTTAAAGCTACTTCAGAGCTGCTATTTTCATTAAGTTTAGAGCTACCTTAAATGCATTTAAATTGCCTAGAAAATTGTCTCATAGTCAGAGGCTCGGTTGGTACCAGCACAGTTCCATCCTGAGGCCACAATTACCTTCAGAATTTTCCAGCTTTTCTACCCATTTTTAACCTGTTTTGTTGTCTCTTTTGTGTGTATGTTGTCTTTTAATAACTTTATAATGGCGTGTTGTATCACGCGCTCCAACTTCGTGTGGGAACGCCCCCAAAAAAACCAAAAAAAAAAACAGCCAACACAGCCGCCCCCTGCCTCTTCTCTGCCCTGGCGAACAATTGCAAACAGTCGCGAGTTGTTTTTGTTGTTGTTTCTGTTTGTTGTTTGTTGCTGCATTTCGTGCGATTCTTTTTTCGGTTATCGACAATTTTCAATCTATGCGCATAACTCAAGTGTCGGCGCAGCAGCCCAGCAACAGCAACAACAATTGAACACCCCAAACGACCCCAAACCCGCATAACAAACCGCGACCCTGCCCCCACCCGACGCCGATGCCGCCGCCGCCTTTCCTCCCCCTTTTGGTCTGTCCGAGGCATATGTGCAACTTCCGTGCAGAGCTCTTAACTGATGCTGTTTGTTTGGGCCTCGATCCGGGCTCTGCTGGCCCTGGCCCGCAGTTCGCATCAAAGTTGGCAATAGGCAGCAAAAACGGGAAAAAAATCTATACTCAAAGTGAGCACGACGGGCAGATACTCTATAGTCGCTATAAGCGGGTGATTTTCAATTCAAAAGAATTAAAGAAATTCGGAAAACAGAAGAAAGCATTGAAGATGAGGGCAAGAGTTTCCAGAGTAAAAATAACAGAAGCATAATGGAATTATAATTATATCAGAGACAAGTAGGGATAGCGCTTAATTACTATCCAATTGTAAGGAAATCTATAATATAAATTTAACCTATTCTCTGAAGGTTAATTTCTATTTCGTGGAATACAAAATAAATATATTATAGATAATATAATAGTTTACTTTCCTTGAGGAAAAGAGGCAACCTTATACCAAATTTCATAACTCTAGCTCTACTACTTTCTGTTCAGGCAGACAGACAGTTGATAGACTCTGCTTACTTAATTGAGATATATATTTTATGGGAGTAACAATCCATCTGCCTGTTAATATACCCAATAATTAAACACTTTGAATCGTTTACAGGGTATATAGTGAAACAAGAAGAAGAAAAAAGGAAAAGCAATAGAGCACAACAACAGCGAAATAATATTGGCAACATTTTATTGCATTGTGACCTAGAGCATCTGTGGCAGCCGCTTCTGAACCTGCTCAAATTTGACTCCGCATATCCTGTAGAATTGTGGGACTGAAGGACTGAAGGACTGGGGAAACTGGAAAACTGGACTATCGCGCCAGCGTCATCTTCAGTACAATTTCAGTTCAGTTGGGTCTACCCAGCCAGCCAGCGCCTCCTTATCGAGAACGTCAATAACAAGCCACCCGACGACATTCATTCTCTCATTCTCTCACACACTCGTTCTCTTTCCCTCTCTCTCCCCCTTTTTTCCATCCCTCCCTTTCTCTGCGCTCACATCCTTGTGCAAAATTTACATCCTGTTGGGCTGATGGTCGTTTTACTGTTTCCGTGCCGGACTCCGGACTGTGGACTCTGGACTTGGACTACTCCAACACTCCGCCGACACTCCGGAGTCCGGGTTGCTGCAACGCATATGAATATTTTGCAGCAGGCAACAATAAAATCCATGACATCATAAATATCGATGCGTTGCCATTGCGAAATTTTCGGTGCGGGCTTAGCAAGGAAACAGGCAGGCAGGCAGGCAGGCAGGCAGGCGGGCGGGCGGGCACGGTGCCGGGTCAGTCCGCCGGGGTCATAGATTTTCGGGTAGGTGGCATGCCACACACCCGCAGCAAAAAGGCGCCGCGCGATAACTCGATAATTATGTCCGCTTTTGTTTATTTCGCACATCGATTACAATTTCGACTGTTCGACAGGGGGCCATTTTTGGAGTCCACATTGGCTGGTCAGCGATACACTGAGAAAAATTAACTACATAATTTATAGTATTTTGGGTATTTCTGTCCGTTAAATCGAATTCTTCAATCTGGAAACTTTTCGAGAATCTACTGTAATATTTCTTCTACGAAGCTTAATAAAATACGAAAAATTTTTGAATTGGAATCTATAAATGTGCTGGCTGAATTCTTTGCCATTTTCTCTGAGTGTATAACGAATGAAGGTGAGAATAGGCTCTATGGACTGTGCATACGTCATAGTCTCAGCACTTGCGCAATTTACAAACTTAACTTGTAGGGAGAAAGGGGAGAAGAAGGGTTGCAAAGAGAAAGAGACTGAAGTGCATCAGTTAGCCCCCAAAAGGCAGACGTAACTGCCCCACAGGTAGACCCTTGATATAGAGAGGGAGGGGGAGAGTTGTATGTTTGTCTGGCGGCGTCGCCTGCTGCTCATAAGTAAAACGTTGTGAGCAAAGTTTTATAAATTATCCTTGTGAGAATCCTTATTTATGGCGCGTGTGCAATTTTCATTTTATCGCAGTAAAAGCAAAGTTAAGTTAAGCTGCCGCTGCCGCTGCCGCTGTCCGCTGCCCCCCCTTCAGCTAACTGCAACTTTTGCCCAGCCAAATGGGAGGCGTTGCATGCAACAATAACAACAACTCGAGACTTTCTCTCTTTCTCTCGCTTTTTCTCTTTTAGTCTCTGAGTTTGGGGCGCTCATTTTTTATATTTGCCCCGACGAACTTCAATTGTTCAGCAGCAAACACAAACCTCAACCCGAAACACCCCAAACAGACTCCCCTTCTCAGATCCCCACCAGAACCCCCTCCCAGTTCCCAGTTCCCGGACTCAGTCTCAGACACAGCTCAGCACCAAAACCGAAGCGACTCGACTCGAAGCGACTATTGCACAAATGTCTGTCCAAGAATCGAGCGTTGCAATATGATACAATGGTCGAAATTCTCAGATATTTAGCTTGAAAAAAATTTAAATGAATATTTATAAATTAAATTGGTAGTTTTATAAAATAGAAAATTAGAATAATTTACGCAAAATCATTCCAAAATAAATGAGTGTATTCATAAACTTTCTAGTTCAATTCCTATATTTAAATTATTCATTCAAACTCCAAAATTGGCTGATAGTTTTCACTTCTACTCACAATTTTTGCTAGATGAAAATTCCAGCTAGAACTCAGACAACTGAGATATTATTAGACTGAATAAAGACATCGATTCAGTAGTATGAAGTTCAGGTTCAGATATATAGATAGATCTCTCAAAATAAGATTAAATTGGCAAGTATAAAATTATCTAAAAATGTTGTAAATATTATTTTTAATATTCAACCTTCTTTCAATAATAAAAAGTGTATATTTAATAAATGTTTTGTTGGAAATAAAATATTTAGCAGACTCACCAATTTTGACCACTGTGCAAAACGCTGGCGGCACACTTGGCGTTATGATGATAGTATGGTATGAGGATGGTATATGTTGCGAAGTAGATGGAGATGGAGATGGAGATGGCGATGGAGATGAAGATGCAGGAGATGAAGGAGCCGGAGAAGAAGATCTCTCTCGTTGAGCTGCCAAAGTTTTTTATGGCCTGCATATGAATATTATGCGCTCGAGTATAAAATGTTGTTGGCCACACTTCCTACGTTTCACTTCCTGCACTCCGAGACCCGAGACCCGAGCCCCGAGTCCCGAGACTCGAGACTCTTGAGAGCACATCTTAAGCACACATGCATATATAGTAGAAAGATATATACATATATATATATCTGATGTATATATACATATATGTATAACTGTTTCTATAACAATGCACAATAATAACAACAATAACGAAAGTAAAGGCTTTTAAAGCGCCGCCTTTAAGTTAAGACTCGAAAAAACTTGAAACCGAAAATCCGTCTGAAGTTTTCTTTGTTTTCCCTTCAGACTTTTCCTATCTCTCTCTCTCTCTCTCTCTGTCTCTCTCTCTGTGTGTGTACAAAAAATATTTAGCTGGCAAAGTTTTATTGGCAAAATCTGTTTATGGCTTTTGAATTTTAATTAGTTTACATTATGTCGAAATGTTGCTGCTGCCTCCCCATCCTGCCCCATGTGGCAGTCACACACAATGGAACTGAAGAAGTAGTGTCCTGACTGGAAGAGTTTTCATTACTATTTGTCTGCTGCCTTTCCGCACAGCAGCCGCAGCCGCATTTTATGCGCAGGATACAAATGTACATGAATAACTAAGCAGAGGAGCGGCAGAGGGGCAGAAGGATATCTGGTTGAAGGACCAGGAGGCAGGCGGAGGGCAGGGGCAGGGGCAGGAGCATCTACTACGAAATAGTAATAGCACGAGTATGTGGCAAGGATCAGCGCCAAAAGTTTTGGCGGCACAAACTGCCAGCGAACGTGCCACGTTGCAAATTTTAATTCGACAAAAACATGCAACTGAAACTGTTATTGGTTGTGTTCGCTTGCCACTTGCAACTTGCCCCAAATATTCTAAAGTTTGAGTTTGAGTTTGAGCTTTGCGCGTTTCGTTTCGTTTCGTTTCGTTTCGTATTGTTTGTTTCTATTTATTTTCTATTTTCATATATAAATTTTACTTGCAACTTTGATGCATATTTCGTACTTTTATTAGGAAATTATGTAATTAGCTTTAGATTTTTTAGATTACTTTTAATTGTATTCATTTATTTGAGTTAAAATAAACAAAATTCAAAATTAATTTGATTCACTGACTGTAAAAGTTTTAACAGCGAAATGTGTAAGCTGCCTCTGTTAATTGTCTGGAAAAATGTTAACATTCTGTTAACGAGAAATTTAATTTTCTGATGATTTTACAAACATTTATTTAAAGCATTTTTATACAACCGAAATTGGTAAAAATGTACAAAATTTTTGGAGCTATCAAAATGGTTTCTATTTAAAATTTCAAAGCTTTAAAAACCTACTTAATTTTTTTTTAAGATTCAAGCCTTAATTGAGTGGATTTCAGTTAATTGATCAGCTTTATACGCCTCAGCTTAGGCTTCAGCCATAAATAGACAACGAAAAGTTGCAATTGAATTTAATGATTGACTGCAGTTGCTGCAAACGTATAAGGCAGCGGCTAATTAATGATGTTGCATGCAACCAAAAAAGAGAAAAAAAAAAAAAATGCAGCTACAAAATGGCGACAATTGAGAGCCGTATACGAAGCTGATGAATGTGGCAAGTTGGCAAAAATACGACAAAAAAAAAAAAAAGTAAAAATAAAATAAATAAAAAATGGCAACCTTTTGCTGCAATGCAGCCGCTACCAAATTTGATGCAGTGCAGCCAAGCGGCGACAACAGCAGCAGCAGCAGCAGCAGCAGCGGGAGCAACTGGAGAATCGAGTCAAGTTTTTGCGAGTGTTTTTTGCTACTGTTTTCAGTTCATTTTCAAATCGTTTCGTTTGTTTTGTGTGCATTTTTATTTAATTCATTTTTCACGTTTTTTGCTGCTGCTGCCGCCGCTGCCGCTGCCGCTGCTGCTGCTGCTGCTGCTGCTGCTGCTGCTGCTGCTGTTGTCGTTGTCGTTTGGGGGCTGCAAATGTGCAATTAAAGAAACAGGTTACACGCCCATAAATCTTGCATCTTGTTGTTGTTGCTGCAGCAGCAGCAGCAGCAACTGTTGCTGTTGCAAATGTATTCGTATTCGTATTCGTATTCACATGTCTTAATGTTGACAGCATTTTTGTGATTGTCTGATTTATTGCCAGCCAATTGATGACAAATAAATTACCAGCATTTTTTTCTGCTGTTTTTCGTGTTGTTTTCTTATTTTTCGTTACTTTTCTTTCATTTTAGTTTTTAGCTGTTTTTCCTTTTAGCCGCCTTTGCCCGCTTTTGGTATTGCGTTTTCGAGGCCGCTTGCCATTTTTTTCTCTTACTTTTTGTAGCAGTTTTTTTGCTGCTGCTGCTGCTGCTGCGTTAATGGCTCTGGTAATTACTTTTAATTGCCATTGTAAAGTTTTCGCATCGCACCAAAAATGGCAGCGCCTTCAACGTCTTTTTCACAGACAGAGAGACAGACCAGCCGATTGGCCCTGACCATTTCCCATGACTGGCAACCAACCAAAAAAGATCCTCGACTAACTGCCTCAACTGGCGCCATTTATATGCTCCCTTTTTACTATACAAAATGAAGGGAAATACGGAGGGTTACCTCAAGATCTGTACGATCCAGTAACAGAATATTTCTTTCCAGCCAAAAGTTGGAATATATTTCGTTAATTGAAGGCTTCCCACTCGAACCAATATTGGCGAGCAAGTTTAAAATAATTTGTAAGATTCAAATGTATTTATATTTAATTAAATACAAGTATTTTTGGCATAAAAAAAGATTAATCTATACTACACACAATTCTTTGTAGTATAAAAAAGTATCTTTAAGATAACATGAAAGATATCTAACAGAAAATGGTAGACAAAATCAGCTGCAATACACAAAATTTTTTGAGATGAAAAATGACTGTCGGAAGCAGTGCTACCTAAAACATATCAAAATATCTGTAGGATACAAAAAAAAATCTAAGATAAAAAGAACTGTAAAACACACAATTCCTAGCTATATACAAAATTATCTTTAAGTTGTAAAAATATCTAAAAGAAAACTTCAAAAGTATCTATAAGATATAAAAATATCTAGAAGCTATTCTATGAAATGTAGCCAGCAAAATAATTTATTTAGAAGTGTTTTCCCACAGAATAAATTCCAGTTTTAAGTAAAAATCCTTTGATGATACATTATAAATGGTTTAAAGAATTAAATATATAAAAAGAAAATGTAGTTTATAGAGCTAATACTCTTCCTATAAAATAGACCTATACAGGGTAATTAACAGCACGTTTTTGATAGCACCTTTTGTGGGGCAATTTAGAGTTATTAGAAAAAAATGACAGCTTTCATTTTGATTCTCTTTAATTAATTATTAAGAGAGTCATTAAGTGTATGATTAAGAGACTGCAACAACTGACTGGCAATAAAGTTAATAAATAGCAATTAATTAATTGAAACTGGTTCTAAAAGATAATTACTTAATTATGTGCAGAAACTGTAGAATTTATTGTGCTGCAGCCGTAATAAATTAACGTATTAATTTGAGATAAATTATTAGACAATTCCTTATCAAAATTAACTTGTTATTAAGTTTCAACACAAAAAATTTGTATAAAAGTGAATTTTCGTTTCGTAAACAACTCAATTGCCGCTCGTTTTATTTTTGAACTCCGCCCCGCTCAAACCAGCCATGAATTAAACATATATATAGCTATATATATATATATATTTTTATATATATTTATGTATAAATTTTAATTATGCGACTCACGATTTTGTACACAATTTGAATTGGGTTGACAGCAGCGCGCAGGGCTACCAAAGAAACCGAAATTTTTACGTTTTTTTACGTTTTTTCTCCGTTTTTTTCAGTTTTTTGGTCTTATCTCAGGTAAAACGTGAAACTCTTAAATTTATCACTCTAGAGTTAAATATATAAATATAAAAAAAAAGTCGACATCTTTATAAATTTTGCGCCAAAAAAGCCGCTGAACATAAATCAAATGAGATATTTGAATTTATTTTTGTTTTCTTTGGTGGAAATTCTGCGGGCGTGCAGCTCGATTGAAATCAGCTTTATAGAAAAAAAGAGGAAAAAAAAAACCTAGTCTTTTGGGCCATATTGGGCAAGGTGTCCCGTTGAGTTTTGGGCCATTTGCAATTCGATTTTTGGTCGAATGAGCTCTCACGAAATGTTTTATATCTCTCGCGCATATTTAAACAATTTGTGGCTCGTTAGTTAGGCCAAAAACATTGCCAGACAATCATAGCAAAAATCACGAAAACGTCCTTAGACGTTTAGGCCATGCCACAAACTCTGCGGCAAAGGAAATGATTGCATTTAAAATTCAAACTCGACTCGACTCGTTGGCTATAGAGAAGAAAAAAACACACACACAGAAAAAAAAACAGCTGAAGTCGGCACAAAGCCATAGGCCATGTCCACGTATTCTCAGGCACCCAGAGCCATAGCCAAACAGTCAGAGCCCCGATCCGTAGCCGGAGCCCGAGTCAGGGCCTGGTTAAAACCATTTAGGCCGCGTCAGGCCAAACGAAAAACTTACAATACAAAAAAGAGAGAGGAAGAGAGTGAGAGGCAGCAAGAAGAAGAAGAAAAAAGTCAACAACTGAATAAAAAACATTTTCGAATACAAATGTTGGCATTGCATAACAAACGTTTTCTAAATGAGGCTAACTAAGCAGGCAGCGAGCAGGGGGGTGCCCGTGCGGGAAGGGGGACCTCTCTGCATATGTTTGAATTGCCGATGACGCTGACTTTTTATACTCTGTACCTCATACAATGGCTAGAAAGGGTATACTAAGTAGCTAGGCAGGCCAGAGGAGGCAGCTGCGATCTCCAGTTATATATAACTTTTCGATCTAGCAAAGTCTGTCTGTCCTTCTGTCCAGCTAGTACAATTTCAGTCTCTGCTGCAGCTCAAGCTTATTTCAAATATCGAAGGATTCAATTCCCTGCTATTCATCTTCGTCCTAAATCGAAAGAAAAGGACCTGTGCCTTATTCTGAGATCAGACATGATACTCCTATTACAAATGGTTTTAAAGGGTGCTTTGGACCTGCTTATAGAGTATTTCCTAGTCGTTCACGTTCTTCACTGCAACATTCTTACTTTTTTCCTTGTACGTAGCTCCCCGTTCCTTTGCTCCCCCCGCGCTCTGAGCGTTCCCTTCCCTTCTCTTTTAACTGTGTTTCGTGTTTGGTTTTTGTGTCGTGGCTTCGTCCGGGCCTGATGGTGGTCCGACTTTGACTGCCATTTTTTTGCATAATAAGACCACAAAACTAACGGTTAAATGCTGGTCTCCGCCTCCTTCCCGCCTGCCCCGTTTCCCCCTCCGTTTCGTCCTGTCCAAGTTACAGGCAAATATTTGATTTGGTCTAAAGGTTTTTCTTTCCATTTCCCTGTATGTTTTTTTTTTTTTTGCTGCTGCCTCTCGACATTTCTATGACTGATTTAATCAGCAGACTTTGACAAGAGCCAGGAAGTCGCCCGTACACCACCTGCCTAGCCCTGCCCTAACCCCCCCTTCGTCCTCTCCTCGTAATTCCCACTCTGGCACCGCCTCCGTCCAGAATTTCTGTCGACTCAGGCATTTAACGGGGCTAGCCGCAAAATTAAATTAATTAGAAATCTGATAATCTTGACTCCACTCTCGTATTGCGCCTCAGTTAATTTGTAAAAATATAAAAAAAAAATAAAAAAAAACTTGTCATGTTTTCGTTTAGTTGTTAAGCGGAGAGCCGCCGGGTCAAAGGTTAGATTTAATGCAGATAGTCAGGCTAAATTCTAATTACTATTTTATTTATTTTATTTAATTTGTATAGTTTATTAAATGCCCTTTCAAAAAAACCAGCTCTAAAAATATTCCTAATCAAAATTTATATTTTTAAATCCCAAGGAAGCTCTATATGCGTTCAATGTCATTTTTAATGTTGTTTATTCATTAATTTTACGGCTATTCCTAATCGAGAATATGTCGGAAAGTCTATATTCGTTCAAGATCTTACTGTAATTATATCTCTAATAATTTTCCTATTATTTCTAATCGAAATATATGGATTAAAATAGGTAGAAAAAAACTATATTTGTTCATTGACATTAAATATCATAAAATTATTTATTTATAAATAATTTTCCTTACTATTTTTGTCATATAGCACCAAATTTAGCCGTATACCTTACGTTTTTCAAGCTTCCTTCCTGTTCTTATTAAAGGACAAAGAGTATGGAGTTTTTACCCAGAAAAACCTAAATGATTGAGCTTAGAGGCCTTTTCTTTTTATAGAATAAATATTAAACAAAATCTTTGAAAAACTACTAAACTTCTATATATAATATGATCCGTTTATAATTATCCTTTTAAACCAAAGTCTTGAAGTCGAGCTACCCTTTTATTCTAAATAAAAAATATATTAAAGTTTAATTTAAACTTGTTTTTTATAATAATCCGCTAAAATTTCTATAATTTCAGTTGGCCTTCTTTTAAATGCGCTTGACCATGTTTGCAATTTACGGCAATTTACCTGATAGTTTTTTTTAGTCCTTTTTCCTTTTTCTGCTGTTTTCTTGTTTTTTGCTGCTGGCAGTTGGCTGGCAGAACTCCTGGCAGAAACACTTAATAAAAAACTGACAAATGCAAGGCAATAAAGCCACGGCCTATCTACCTAAATGGCAATGCCAAAAACTACAGGAATAAAAAGACGCAGAGTATTTCTCTGACTGCCTCTGTGTGTGTCCTGCGTCCTGCGTCCTGCGTCCTGTCTGACAGCATCCTGCGCTGGCGAATTTTCAGCGGAAGCGCAAATTAGCAGCGTTGCCTCCGTTTTGCGAGCAGGCGCGCGTTTTGTTTATGACACTAGGAAGTGTTTTTTTTTTTTTAATGGTAGAAGATCCTTTAAAAAAATCCTTAAAAATTGCTTAGTTCAAGGCTAATGACGCGTCCTTGACTTAAAAGTTAATTATCAATAATAAAAATGCTGTTTTCTTTCACATTTTTTTTTGCACTCCTAAAAAGTGTAGGGGACATAAAAAATCAGCGGCAGCGAGTCATTCAGGGCTGATCTGTTGCTCATGTGTTTCGAATTATTCTTCTTTTTGTAGGGTATTAAAAAATCAAGGATAGGCGGGAAGCTGAGCAATAAATGTATCTCATTTGTCTCATACCTTGAACTGCCTTCTCGGGGCATAGAAAATTTGGTATGAGATTTGCTACAAGAATAATCTGATTAATCATATGCTTTGGGCCTTTTTTGTCGAAAGTTTTAGGGTATTTGATAGACAGCCATTTCTTATCATCTTTTTGTAAACTGTCTAGAGAAAGAGATCTTCGAGGATAAGCAGGACCTTGCTATTAAACGTATTATTATTGTTATTTCTCCATAAACTGTTTCAAAAGTCCAAGATAAAGTTGCCAAATCTTTCATAAGGGTATTAAAAAATGTTGGGAAAAAAATGGATAATTTTCTTCTAATTTTTTCACTTTCTTGTAGAATATAAGAAATCTGTTATCAAGGATAATTTGATCTAGATATTAATCATATGATATTATATATCTGCTCCTTTTCAAAGATACCTGGCTGCATTTTCTTTTTAACCTTTTTTTTTAGAGTATTTAAAGTATTTGGGGTAAAAAAGGGAGCTTGCTTCAAGGATAACTCTAACGTCTGTTTGCAGTTCGTGCCGCTGGCAATTTACGACTATTTGCCGCCGAAATGCACTGCAAAATAAACGTGGCATGAACAACATTTCTCATTCGCTTGGCGTTTGCGGCACGAAATTCTTGTCATGATTCGATCGAACCGAGGACACGACACAAACAACAACAACAACAACAACAACAGCAGCAACTTGCAACAAGAAGAGGAAGAAAAAGAGCAAAAAGAAGAAGAACAGACAACGTTCACATGTTGCACTTCTTTGAGAAGGGGTCAGCAAAGTTCACCGCTTCAGAGTTTCCAGTGTGCCCCAGTCGTGGGGCAGATAAAATAAAATAAACTTGCAACCAACTGAAACGCTGAGAGAATTGTCAACATTTTCTAAAAAAAGATCAAAAGAGCAACCCAATTAAATTCAAAGCTAAAGAATAGACTAAGGTTAACAAATACAAATAATATTTCCCAAGATCTTATTAAATTTATACAGCAAGCACTCATTAAGAGTTTAAATCGCTTTCCCTCAATATTCGCTTGGAAAATTGAATGAAAATCTTGAATACTCAAGAGAGACTATAATTTTTTTATCGAAATTATTTATATTATTTTCGAACCATTTTTTAAAATACATAAAAAATTCTAGAAAATGAGGAATACTCAGCTGAGATTATAAACAAGTTTTCCAGTGGAATTTATATTTATTTACAAACCTTTCTGAAACAATACATAAAGAAAGTCTAGAATCCATTGGAACTAATAATATTTTGGAGTATTTTTGAGTATTTTCTCTAATCTGGGAATTAATCATCAAGTAGCTAAGTACACCCTTTTTTATCTATAGTTCCAAAGATACCGATGCACTTCATTGGAGTCTTACGAAAAATTGTAGGCAATAAATCAAGGCAAAACTGACAGAAAATTTGATAAAACAAAAAAAGCGCAGAGCTGATAAAACGAATAAAAAATAAACGAAGAACGAGAAGCGAGAAGCGAGGAAAGGAGGGGAGAAGAAAAAAAACATACAACAAACTCGTATAACATTTTAATAAAGACTCATAAATTTAGGGAAGAGACGACGACAACAACGAGAAGAAGAAGAAGCATAAGAAGAAGACGTAGAAGAAGCAGAACAAAAGCAACTTGCGACTTGGAAGATGAGCGCTAAAAATAAATAAAACTATTAATCAGTGGGAATGTTGAGAGGCGGGGGGAAAAGTGCGAGGAGGGAAATTTTCCCTTCGGAAAATGAACAGCGCCAGCTTTTGCGGTCATAAACAATTTTTAAAACAACTCTTTTTGCCAAGTTTTCCGCGAGGGGCCGGGGCAAAAAAAGGCAAAAGACGCTTTGGCGGTTTTTCTACGGCTGCCAAGAAAAAAAACACAAGCCAGAAAAGAGGAAAAGCGCAGCAGCAGCAACAGGAAAAAGACAGTCAAACAAAAACAAAGCGCATAAGAATGCGACACTGTAGATGTCTCTCTAAGTGTGTGTGTGTGTGTGTGTGTGTGTTTGAGAGTGTGTTGAGTTTGAGTGAAAAAGGGGGCGGCCACTTGCGAATATTGTGTGCCAACGATAAACACTTCACTTCGGCCATTAAAATCAGCCAGCGAGAGAGCATGAGAGAGAGGGAGAGCGCAAGCGAGCATTTACACTCACACAGCAGCTGCTGCTAAAGAGAGCGACGGCGGCCGCTAAGAATGAGTGAGTGAAAGAGCGAGAGCGCGCCCAAATGAATAATAGCGTTGCCGCAAGACAAATAACCCAGCCTTTTCTTTGCTCTCCCGCTCGCACACACGCCACGCACATAGACAGCGCGCCTGCTTTGACTTATGGCAAATAAATCAGGCAGACATTGCGAGAGTGTATGTTCGCGTGTGTGTGTGTGTGTGTGTGAGTGTGGAGGGGAAATTCCAGCACTCGAACTGAGTGACAAAATTACCTTTTGTTGTGCCCTGCCTACCGCTCGATGCACTAACAAATTTGTTTTTAATTCTTTTTATATTTATAAACTATTTATTTATATTTTGCATATTTTGTTAAGTAGCTTTTCTCACAGTGTTGGCGGCGCAATTTACGACCGACAATCGCTCAATATTCCTAGTCACATAAATTACGAGTATTTTTGTTTTTGTTTTTTAAAAGCACGTCTCTTTGAGTGCCAATTTATGTGCGAACAAGTCAGCGAACAACAACAAGAGGAAGAACTCAAAACACACATTGTTGCTCGCATTTTAAATATAATAAAAATAAATTTAATTTAATGCAACACACGCGACGACATTAATTTTGTCACTTCTTCTTCTTCTACTTTATCTGTTTCAGTTTCGGTTTCTTCCTCTTCTTCATCTTTGTTATGCTTTGCGCATGTTCCGCAAACAACCAAAAATTACTCAAAGTGCAATGCTTTATGGGCCGCAGGGCGGCAAAATTTATCACCGCACTTGCCGCGCTTTCTTAAGAGAGCGAGTGTGTGAGTGTGTGTGTGTGTGTCGGAGAGAGAGAGAGAGCGAGTGAGGCTTAAGCTTAGGCTGAGTGATAATTGTATATTTATATTAAAACTTACTTTGACTAAGCTGCTTTTCTGTATTCTTTTTTTATTTTACACTCCGTTATTTATACACTTTGAGCTATTACTGACTAAACTCAATGCACTTGACTTAATGAGCGTTTAAATATTGCTTAAAATCAATAAAATACTGCACCGCGCGGCGAACGCGACGCGACTCGAGCGCTCATCGATTATTTATGTGCACAACAAAACCGAAATAAAAAAAAAAAAAGAGCACTCAGTCTCCCGGCAGAGAGCAAAGCGGCGTTTCAGCGCTTGAGCTTGAGCGCTTTTTTGCATAGGCCGCCGCCGTCGCCGCTGCCCATAAAGCACTCAGTTTATCAGCTGGAATGAATTGTTTGTTATATGGGTCAATTCCATTGGGAATTGAATGCTGTTTAGTTGCCGTCGGCTTTGGCGTCGGCGTCGACGTCTGCGTCTGCTACACACACAATTATATAATAACTCAGCGCAATTCGATTTAAATTCACGTTTAATTTTTATTTTCTGCCATTTAAACTACACGCGACACCTCGTCAAAACGAATGTTTTTTCACTACTGCGTAGGCCGCCTGTCTTGCATATTAATTAAGCTCTTTGCTTTTTTTTTTCGCCAAAGCTTGCTTGCTCTCAACCCCAAACTGATCTCAAGTGGATCCTAAGGAAGCTTTCTGCGCTTAACTCTAAAGCTTTGCCCTTTTGGTCTCTTGTTAGTTGCTGCTAATGCCCAACAGATGGCCTGTGTGTGCCGCCCTCAGCTCTTTGCTCTGCTCTGCTCTGCTTTGTGTCTAACTCTTTAATTTTCGCTGCTGCTGTTGTTGTTGTTGTTGTAGTTGGATGGCCAAGCCTTTATTTTCGCCTATACAACAAACACGCATAAAAATGATGCGAAATGCTTACAGGGAGGGGGAGGGGGAGGGGCTGGTGCGCTGCGTAGTTTATGAGTTCGCCAAGGTGAAGCGAAAGACGAGTGCAAAACGTGAAGCAATTCGCAATGAGCGCGAAACAACTGAATTGGCGGGGGAAAAGATCACATAATACGGCAATAAATGTGGGAAGCGATCAACTGTAAATAAAACCTAAAACTTGCACTCAAAGCTATTGAGAAACGTTGTAAACAGATAAAAATAGAGAAAGTAATTTGCTTTACAAAACATAATACGAAATTAGTTCGCTTTGTTTCTAGAAGAGCATTAACTCTGTAATTCTCTTAAATTTAAATGAAATGCTTAAATTCTTATATAAAATATGATTTTTTTTATGTGCAGATAATATCTTATTGCCTTTTCGAGGGGTATTTCAACCCATTCAAAAGTTGCAGTATATTATTCAGTTTTATATTTTATAAATTTTATAAATTTAAATCAAAATAAATGTATAATTTTAGCTGTATAAACATGACCTCTCCCCAATGTCAACAGCCGTCAAATTTCAATTGAAATACTGATAAGACTGTTGATTTATGCCAGAAACAGTTTTGTTTTTTTTTTTATTGTTCCCCGTCTAAGCGATATGGGTCTATAGGGAATACATTAGGCGGCGAAGCGGTGCCAAAAACTAAACAAAAATAAACATGAAACAAAACCAGAGAAATATTCGACGCACCTCTTTTTGATGTTATAAAAATAAATAAATTAAAAGGTCGAGGCATTAGACAGATTAATTTTTGCGAGTGTAGAATTTAGTGGGTGTAACTGTTGTCTGTTTGAGTGAGTCGGACTGTGTGCGAGTATGCGTGAGTGTGAGTGTGAGTGTGTGTGTGCGAGTGAAGGCACAATGATAAATGTTGTAAGCGAAAACGTAAAAAAAAAGAAATTGGGTGAATAAATAGCCCAGATTCCGTTGAGCAAGCAAAAAAAAAAAAAACCAAAAAAAAACAGGAGAAGAGCAAAAGAGAGAGAACGAGAGCGGCAGAAAGAGAGAGGCAAAGCAAGGCAAGTGGAAACAGAAACCGAAACAAACAAAACTTTGCTTTTCCCGTTAACCGACTGCGAAAGGACAAACGGCAAAGAGCAACCAAAAATAGCAGAAGAAGAAGAAGAATCAGAAGTAACAATAAAAGGAGAAGTAGAAGTAAAAGAAGAAGACAAACAACAAAACAGTGCGCAAAATGCCATTTATCAATGGCAAAAGGAATTCGGAATTTTGGTGCGGAAAGCTACAAAAATGTTCAGAGCGAAAGAGACAAAGCGAGGGAGCGAAGGATAAAGCATAAAAAAGGCAAAAAAAAAAATAAATAAATGAAGCTTAGGGCAGTTTCAGTTAAACAAAGTGGAAATCGAGTTAGTTAGCTTATAATAGAGCTAAAAGGATACAATTTTTGGTAATTAATAATAATTACATCTATTTAGCTGAAAACCACATAATTTTATTGTTAAGCCCAGCTACTTACACTAGAAATTTTACTGTTCTTAAATATTAGATTAACTCATTTCCAGAGTTAGGAAAAGCTATTTTTGATATAAAATAGCTGAAAAATTAGATTTTTTGATTTGTTAAACCTTCTAGAAACTTGCCTGACCTTTAATTAGTTTTATTCAGCAGAGATAAAAATAATATTATGTTTCTAGTCAGTTTTAAAATTTTTCTATTTCGTCCGGATTTCCACAACATGTTTTTTGAACCGTGGAGTGAAGGGGGTCTATTCAATTAATATCAGAGCTTTTTTTTGTATTAAGTTTCATTGGTTTTATGTAAAGAGAATAATAATTGTTATTTCCATAACAAGTTACAAAATTTTCAAAATTTTTTTTCCAACTTTTTTTTTTCATATATACAATTATTTCAAAACTTTGGAGGTCTATTACCCAACTGTTATCTACTTTACTATTAAAGGCAGCTATATTCAGCTTAGCTTAAGACTGGCTAAACTCAACATTTAAATGTAAAATTCATTAATAATATGCTAAAAAATATCTTTTCTTTTAGTAATTTAAAGAATTATCTTAGTTTCCATTGTAATAAGCCATATTTTTCTGTTATTTGACCGATTATGAAGCTAGAGAGAATCGCACACCCCTTTTCCAGAAAGAGAGAGAGGGAGACTCCACACGCAATCAAAATATAAAGAAGAAAAAAGATAGCAGAGCAAAGCCAGTGACATAAATAAATAATTTTTTATATGGCCGCTCTATATATATATTCGTATGTGAAACAAGGATAACATGACTGATTATGTAAGCAAATGCGGCCACGAACAAAGCACAGCACATTTGTGTCCTGGAACTCCCCCTGGCTACGTATACCCCCCCGGTTACCCCCTACCTAACGGCAACCCCAACCTCAAAACTCACTTCTAACCATCCTGAGGCCTCGTTTTTCTGCTTGGCCTGCGCTTTTTTTAATACACTTGCAGAGGGTATTACAATTTTCTAAAGCTATATGTGACGATTTCATTGAGGGAATTCCTATGGATTATACATAATAAGAATCGGAGTAGTATCTCATATAGATTACAATTATCCCTTGAGAGCTCCTTATTTTAAAATGATTGTTCTCATTTCAAGAAAGGATTTTTATATAGAAAACTGGCAAATAGAGAGAAAAAACATATACGAATACTTGTACTTAATTTCAGAACTCTCTCTCTTCCTTTCAGGTCCAATTAGCAAGGGTATTTGAGT
The DNA here is from genome assembly GCA_018150835.1 of Drosophila repletoides. Classification (NCBI taxonomy): domain Eukaryota; kingdom Metazoa; phylum Arthropoda; class Insecta; order Diptera; family Drosophilidae; genus Drosophila; species Drosophila repletoides. The sequence continues at coordinate 2,948,588 of JAECWQ010000202.1, forward strand.
ATTCGGTGGAGGGAAGTAAACGTTTTTTTTCCTGTTGTTCTGTGTTTTTTTTCGGCAGTTTGCCGCAGCAGGTTGATTTCCACGTTACACAGATACACTCGAATTGAGTGTGCGTGTGTGTGGATGTGTGTGTGTGTGTGCGTGTGTGTGTGTGCGTGGGTGTGTATTGTTGTTGTGCGTGTTTTTGAGAAAGTGGCACAATTTTTATTTTACGAACAGGCTAATGTAATAAAGCCCGCCCAGAGAGAAAAACGAAGAAAACGCAGAGAAAAGAAGAAAAGAAAAGCCAAAGGCTGCCAATGGAAATGTGAAAAAATGTATTGCCTGCGTTTAGCATTTTCGGCGATAAAAGGACGAGCATCAGCAGCATCAGGACGAAGGACGAAGGACGCAGAACTGCCGTAACAAATCTGTGAGGGGTAAAGAGAAGAAGGGGCGAAGGGGGCTGTAGCCATGTGTGCAAATGTGTGTCCTGAGGCAGAGGCAGAGGCAGTGGCGTAGGCGTTGGGCAGGGGTAAGTGGGTGGGTCAGCGGGCATAAATCAAACCGAAAATTACACGCATTCATCTGCTGAGCTGGCAAAAGTAGAAGAAGAAGAATAATATATCTGCCACATTGCCCTGCAGCGGCAGTGGCAGCGGCAGCAGCAGGGGTTGGAGTGGGGGCTGCTGCTGAATTGGGGGTAAGTCCTGGCAAATGGCGGAAAATATGGGTAACTGTGCAAAATTTAATGGCGTACAAAAATCAATAAAAGGACGCAGTTAACTGTGGGCTCTTCAAAAAACGCACAGGTAGACACAGTATTTTTTTTTTTTTTATGTCCTTATCTTTTTTTCTACCATTCCTAACCATTTTTTATTTATTTATTTTTCTAATATTTTTTTTTTTTGCATTTAATTTAGAATTACCGAATTCATCTATTTTACATATATATTTTTTCAGAGGAATTTGCTATAATTTTTCCTCGGAAAGTGCATAATTAGCTCAGCATATTTTTTATTCGGAAATATTGAAACCACCTAAATATTTTTTTAGTATATCCTTTAGCTGTCATAGGAAGCGCCTAGTTCCTTAATTAATTAGCCAACAAAATCTATATTAATTTATATCTAATAATTCAAATCGCATAACCTTTAAGTGTCGTAGAGTATTAAATATTCGACTTTTGTTTTTGTTTCTCTGTCATAATTTCGTATAATTTTATTGCATATTAAATTTTGTTATTTTGTTAATGCTAAATGGTTGCTTGTTTATGCAAAAAAATAAAAATAAAAATAAAAAAATATTAAAATTCAGCGCCGTTAATCAGACTGCAAAGTTCAATAACAAGTTAAAGAAATAACAAATTAGAAATACATAAAAACGCTATAATAATTATCATTAAATTAACACGAATATTAAGTGTGCTATAAAAATGATTACAGTATTTTTGATTAAACAAAACTCATTGAATATACCCCATAAAAATTTAATTTCCAGAATTTCTTCTATTTGAATGCATATGCTTTGTTTATGTAGCGCAAAAAGCACCTGCAGGGTATTAATAATTTGAGTTATAAGCCAAATTAAGTATGATATACGATTATAAGAAGTTAAAGTGGGATTTTGGGAGAATTCAATAGGCAAATATATAACTGAACAATTCAGTAATACCCTATGTTTTCTTAAATGTGTACAGAACAAATATTAAATTTAGTTTTACTCCATTTCAGCAGAGAAATGCTCTTAAAGCCATGAAGAAGACACTGTCTCTTCATTTCTACACTTCGGTTGGAACTAGAGTTCTGAAAGTTTGTATGGATGTCTTTGAGGACTGGAATCCTCCACTTTTAACATTAAATGTACTCCAAGTCCTGTAGAATACCCTATCCATTAAATTCTACACTTCGGTTGGAACTAGAGTTCTGAAAGTTTGTATGGATGTCTTTGAGGACTGGAATCCTCCACTTTTAACATTAAATTTACTCCAAGTCCTGTAGAATACCCTGTCCATTCAATTCTACACTTCGAATAGTATTAGAGTTATTAAAATTAGTATGAAAGTCTGCATAGACTGGAATGCCCCACTTCCAATACGAAATGCACTCTAAGCCTTTCTTTTCCAGGTTCAGTACAAATTAAACTATAGATTAAATACGTTTCCAACTACGGATAATACAAATACTTATACACATACTTATGCAAGTAAGTGAATATATTTATATATAGTCGTTTAGATTGTCTTTAAGGGAAGTAGTTGCCACTTGCTCGAGTCCACACACAATAAACTGTCCGCCAATTAACTAATTTGCCCAGTTTCTCAGAGGGGCAATTAAATAGATACGTACTCATGTGTGTGTGTGTGTTCTACGGATACAGCTACAGTGCGCGACAGATATATATATACACACACTCGGCTTGCAGTAAGTCAAATGTCAAGTGAACTGATAATTTCAGCAAAAAAGTTGTCGTAACAACAATACAGGTAAAAAAAAACTACCAAATACCGGAAACTGCTATAAAATTGCTCGACATAGTTTTAAAGTGCATTTCCCTAATGGAAACACACAGAAATACAAGAAAATTCTGGATGAAAAAACAAAAACAAAAAGAAAAACATATTCCACAGTTTCCACTTCAAAGAAAGCAAAGCAGGGGGCGCCACCACCAATTGCTTCGTTTCATGTTTTTGCCGCAAAGTGGCGCCAAAGTTTATCAACAATTCAACAAATTTAGATAGTTTATTGCACATTATTATGCTCTTATTGTGAATTGCGTGCCATTTTCCCCCCCTTTCTTTCCCTTCCCCATAAAGCCCCCCTCATACCACACTTCATTTTCATTCCGACGGCTGGTCGTCTTTATAAATAGCCACAGCATTGTTATAATAATATTATTGTATGGGTTCCATATGGCCACGAGACTTTCAATTCTGAATTCACGTGATATTACGTATATTCAAAATTTATATATATGTATATATTTATCATAGTCTAGACCGCATTTATTCTAGGGCAATTATAAATAGCTCAATTAAATAGAGTTTTACTAGCCTGTAAACAAGTTTAACAGCTCCATGTTCTCAACTTTGTTAGCCATTATTAACTAATCTTATAATTAAAAGAAAATTGTTTACTTATCTCATACTCGAATCAGAGAATATTATTATATAATTTTACAGTTTTATTTATACTAAAATATTGCTGTATTTTATGTAAGGATAAACCTTGTGACCCAAAATTCTTTCTAGATATTTAAGACATGCTCTATAAGGAATGTAGTAAATAAATTATGGTTAATTATATAGAATTTTTTTATAGAAGAGAGAAGCTGAGGAAAGAGTATTATAATAAATATTTGAAATTATATATTTGCTGTACATATGTTTTTTTTTTATTTTTGATTAAATTGTTTATATAGTAGTAAGCTGCATGCATAAAAAAAGTAGTTTTATATACACTCTCCTAGCGTTTTTATACCCTTGCAGAGGGTCTTATAACTTTGCTGTGAAGTATGTAAGGTAATCAATGGAAGGAAGGAGCTTATAATAATATGTATAATATATATATATAGATCAGAACGACTAAATAGAAAGGAACAATCAGTCAAAAATTTGTTAGATAGGAAACTTTGTTGTTTCTCAAGATATCAAGATGAAATTGACAAGTTAAATGCAAATAAAAGCTAAGAAAAGAGAGCTTAAAAAGAGAGCTACTATAACATATAACTCTCGTAGGAACAATCGGCCTATATAAATAAATAAAAGAACAATTTTCATATGCAGTCTGCAAGGGTATCTAATGTTCGGTGCGCCATTTCTTTGCTGCTGAATTTAATGGGTATATTTTTACAGAAAAGAGAAAAAGAGAAAATAAATAAAAAATGTAAAAGAAGCCAACCACAATCGAAACATTATCCAGACAAGCAATCATTTTAATCAATTTGATTTCATTCTATTAGCGTCGTCATTTCCCACTCCACTCGAAGGCAATCTTTCAAATGACATAAAACCACATTTATATACACAATCAGATATATATACATACAGATTTATATATATATATAGCTGAGGCTCTTTATTAATTTTCTAATGGATTTTACGTTTTCTGCATTTGAAGATTTCAACAACAATTCAGATAAATATTTATGCCCGTTTCGCCTGCCTGCCTGCTGCTGGGGTGCAGATAAAAGATATATATATATATATATATTTCTATACACGGATACGGATGCTGTCTTGGGCTGTCTGTCTGTCTGCGACAGTGTTGGAGTCCCTTTTTTTATAGACAGGACACAAACCACATGAGAGAATTGATTACGATTGGCAAGTGGCATTTAGTAAGCGAACTTTGTTTATGTTTTTCTTGGCCTGCGGCTCATACGGCTCATACGGCTCATAGTACTCAGTTCTCGGTTCTGTGGGTAATTTATGCATTTGTATAAATTGCCAATAAACCAGCCTCTATATAGGAAAATTGCAAAGGTTGCATATATATTTTTTTGGGGCTAGGGAAATGGCCCCCAAAAATTTGTTGCCTGACTCTGTGGAGTGGCTGGTTAACACAACTAAAAACAGAAATTAACAACAATTAACAATCAAACAAATGGCATTTGTTTTATATACCCTGTAAGCTAGAAAAACTGGGTATTTTAAATGCAATTTTGTTAGAAAAGTATTCAGTTTGGAATACTGAAAATTTCAGAAAAATTGGATATAAATTCGCTTGAAAACATAAGCAAAAGCGGGAGTGAAATTACAACGAGTATTTCTATAATAAAAAGAATAAAATACTAAAAATCAGAATATTCATTTTCTTATAGTTTTTATCTATCGAAAAAATCTGATTCTAATTGAAAAAATTATATTTTGTTACAATTTTCTATTCCAGTTTGTTTAAAATCAAATAGAAAAACAGTTTTTTGTTTTCGATTTTCTGAGCTTAGTTTCTTTCAGCTGGTTCGGGTGTACAGGCTAGGCTGCTGCTGCTGCTATTTACAGGGTATTTGCATAGTTGAGCATACGCCTTGAGTAGGTAATTTTAATTGTTTTTGTTTTTCAGATTCAAGCACCCCGAGTGTTGTTATCTCAATTGAGGCAGGCAAAGTGTGTTTAATTGGCTAGAAGTGCTATATGAATTACATGCGATTTGTGTGTGTGTGTGTATATAGCCGGGGGGGTTGTGAGGAATTGCAGGGTATCGAGAGGGGGGTTGGGGGTTGGGGGTAGGGTATATGTATAGCTGCGTGCCTTAAAGCGATTCCTGTAAAGTGCAGCATGCTGAAAAATTGCTAACAAAATGATACGCTTTGTAAATTGTGCTTTGGGCTCTGCAATTTTCTCACTCAGTTTTTCTTTGCGTGCCAAATGATACTTTTCCAAGTGCCACAAAAAGTACGAAAAAAAAGGCGAAAAATAGAAGGAAAATCAAATGAAAAACCAACAATAAATCGAGTGAAAACTCACCCATTTTCTGTGGGTGCTGCAGCAGCAAAGAAAAACCTTTTGCGAGTTGACAAACTGAATAATTGCCAATTATTTTTGGCCAGTTTTATGAGCTGATAATTTCACATATTACACGGTTCTCCCTCCCCCACCCTCTCTCCTTCTCATGCACATGCTAACTTTGAGTATATATATACACACACACAGATATATATACAGATTTATATATATATATATTTATATAGAAATATATTTGAATTTTTTGCTTTTGGGCAAATGCACACACAACATTTACAATTTATTTTGAGTAGTTTTTACCTCTTGGGGGACTTTTCGGGGGCGCGCTCCTTTGACTGACACACTGGACACACTAAATGAAGAGGATGCAACAACATGTGGCAACAACCACAACAACAAGAAGAAACAACAACAAAATACAAAAGAAAAAACCAAAAAAAATTCGAAAAAAGCTTTTTGTTTTGGATTCAAGAATTGTTTTTGGAACGGGTTTTGGAGTAGAGTATATCAATTTTTCTTTGAGTGTAGCTGTCAATAGTTTTGTTTGGGAATTTGGTTTGTTTTTGGTTGTTTTTTTTTGGTTGCACGCTCAAAAATTCAAAATTCAAATGGGGTTTTTGAGCGCCGCAGTTTTTGGAGTGCAACTCATAAGAAAGTTTCATAAAAAACAACGAAAAAATATGGAAAAAATTGACAAAAATCAAAAGAAAATATATTCGTAAACTATAAGCTAAAAAGTATACGAAAAAATATATAAAAAAATACAAAAACAGAAATTTGCACTTACCTAGCCAGTCTGGTAGAAGCGATCCCGCAAGAGATTCTGAGTATCTCTTACCTGCAAAGCAAAAGAGAAATATTTATTTAGTCACACTTTCAAATAAAATTAATGCCTAGAATTTATTAGTATGTGTTAGTGAGTTAATTAAATAATAATTAAAAATTAATTGCTTAATTCAGATAAAATAGCAACTGTGTAGAGCAGCTATTTAAAATATTAAAAAAAGCCAATTTAATTTTAAATAAATATTAAAATAAATAAAAGTCTGTAATATATGTAAGGATTTAAAATAATAAACACTATATTTAATTTTTTTTATAAAATTAAAAAAAGAATTGGCTAAAAAATAATAATATGGAAAAATCTTATGGAAAATTATTCAATTTTAAAGCTAAAATCAAGTAAATTAAAATATATTTAAATGCATTAAAATATTCAAGTTAATTCAAATTAATTATTTTCATTTTTATGTAAAATATATTAAAAATAAATAAATAAAAAATACATTTTTTTGTGTTCAAAGGTGAGCAATTATTATTAAAAAAGCGAAAAGAAAAGAAGCTTTTTAAAGGCTTTTGAAGTATTGATGAAATGTTTATAATATGGTTTGAAAATTTCCACATTTGTTTAAACAAAATCAAAAAGAAATATTAATTCCACACAAAAATTCAGTCATTTTCGGGGGGCACTATAAAAACCAGATGACTACCCAGAAAAAAAGAAAAGAGAAATTTTCATAAATTTGAGCGCCAGGTTCGCGCGTCCTTTATGCATGTAAATATCCTTAGCTAAATCATAATTTTAAGCTTAGCGAACACACTGTGCAAAAGAAAGAAGGACTTCTTCTTCTGCTTCTTCTTGGTGTTCGTCCTGCCTCTTCCTAATGCTAATCTAATAACTTTAGCCGTCTACAATTTATTTGTTCTAACAGCAGCTCACAAAATTATGCGCACAGCACGCAACACACACACACAGAGTACAGTCTCCCATCTCAGTCTTCGTCTGCTTCAGGTGTGTTTTCTCTAGGATCTGCTGGCAGTAAGACATTGAAGCGCGTCAGGTGCGCGCATTAAAAGGACTCTCTTCCTTTTCTTCCTTCGTCCAAAGTTTTAAATAATCGAAAACGACTCGGCGAAAAGTTGAAACATGCAAAATTTGCATAAATAACAACTAAATGCAACTTGACGCAACGCAGAATGGCGCCAAATGATGAATTGCGGGGGGGTAAAAATGTCTAAATAAATGTCCTTTTCTCGGGGGTTTCTTTTAGGGAAAGGGAGCGCAATTTAGGAGCAGGCCCTAAGGCAAACTAATAGATACTGAAATTTAACATAATTTGTGATTTATTTTCAGTTTAGTTAGAAGTTTTTAAGGGCTCCAAAAGGCAAACAAGTTGCCTTTCCAGACAAACAAGAATTATTCTGAATTCCTAACAAAATATGTGGAGCATACTTTTTGGAGCAGAAATTAATATACTAATTTTTAGCTACTATTTTTATTTAGTAGTAGAAACATTTTTAAATGATTTTGTTTAACTCCTGCGATTGTGAAAGTCAGAAGAGACCTCTATAATTTCTATTTAATTAAAATGTTTTAAATACTTTTAGGTTTCCATTAGGCAATTTTAAATAAAATATCTTCATTTTTATTTAAAAAAAACTCGAAAAAAGTTGATTTAATGAACCGTACAAAGCTGCAGAGTTTAAATAACATTTTACTGCATATTCATTTCTGATTTTTGATTTAAAACCAATTTTTTTATTGACTCTCAAATGCCGCATCCTATGACCCCCCCCCCTCTCCGGCACTGCCCCAATGGTAGGCCCTTCAAATTGGCAACTAGAGCCAAACCAATCGACCGTTCCCCCCCCCATTGGAAACTGGCGTCAAAAAGGGGCGTTACAAGTGCAATTTTGCCCGTTCTTCTTGTTGTTGTTGTTGTTTTTTTGCTGATTTTTATTTTTTATGCACGTCTGCGCTTTTGTATGCAAATAAATCAGTGGCGCCCCGTCACATGTCGCATTTCAGAGGGGGGGCACGGGGAGTGCGGTAAAATGGGCGTAACTAAAGGCTGAAGCTTGGCTGCAGTGCGCAAAAACATATCTCACACTATTTGTCACACTAGATACTTTTTATGATGCCCTGTAGCCAACAGAATGCAGAGAAAGGGTAGTTTAACAATGGCCAAGCGTATGTAACAAGCTGGCAATATATTAAAGTATTTTTTGCAGTTTATTTTTTACTTTTTATCTCTTATCTTATCTCTTATAAAGATAGAAAATATATTAGACTAAAGAGCAATTTTTGGGAATCCTTCAAAAGTTTAAGCTATTTGAGGCATGAGATTCAGCTATATATCCTGTAAATTTTATAAAGCTGAAATAAATACAGCTAGGAAATATTTTAGAGCTTAAAGTCAGCTATATACCCTATAAATTGTGTAATACTTTGTTCATTTTAATTAAATTTGCAGCCAAGTACAGGGTATGTGTGTGGTCAACTACTTTTATAGAAATAGATTTTGCGATTTGTTTTATTTTAAAATAAATTGCAAACTCTTTTGCGACTTTGTTTGGCTTAACTGCATTTTCATATTCGGGGCCCGCATACCAAGCGATATATTTTATAATGAAAATCCTCCTCGTTTGACATACGATGTGTGTGTGTGTGTGTGAGTGTGTGAGTCTATATAAATATATATATATATATATATATATATATATATATATATATATATATATATATATTTGTCTGTCTGTCTGTCTGCGTATAAACTGCATGCGCCAAAATGCACACACAATTTTCACATTTAACTAAATTTATCGCAGAGCATTCGGGATTTGCGCCAATGAAACAGCAGCCAATAAATAAATTAAATTAATGGCAATGTTCGTAATTTTTCTCTCTTCTCTCTTCTATTTTCCTTCTTTTTTTTTTACCCCTCGTATTGCCTAGTCAAAAGGGTTAAAAATTGCTACAAAAATTTGCCTGTCGCTTTGACTGTTCATAAAATTAGCCAAATTTACGTAACTCTTTGGCCATTGGCCCATTAGCTCCCCCTTTCCCTTCAAGCCCAACTCAACCCACTGTATACCCTGTATACCCCATTTATATACATACCCCTTGCCCTCTGCACAGTGTGCTGCCAAGCGTGAGAGTAAAGTCCCTTTGTGGGATTTATTATTTTTACAAGATAAATGCAACATTTTACATTGGAATTTACGGGCATGTGGCGAAAAAACAACAACAACAACAACACGAGGAACAGTAGCAGCAACAATGACAAAGTCAAATGTCGCCGCACAGTGGGCACAAATAGTAGAAAATGTGTTAAAAAAAAAGAATCTCTTTAAATTTATTACCTATAACAAAAGTATTCCAAGGAATATTTAAGCAAATTTATAAGATTTTAAATTATTTAATTCCTGATTAAATAGAATATAATAAAATAGATAAACAGCAATAGTTTTGAGTAAAATTGATTTTTGAATTAATGTGAAATTTTGATGATATGTAAAAGTATTTTTATAGCCTAGATCCACATTAAAACATACTTTCCCTTCAATATTTTGTTCGACTTTATAAGAAAATCAAACAATTCTTACATTTTGTGCCACTGTGCAGCTAGAATAAATTTTACGTGGCAGCAACAATGTCAGCCAGCGGCCATTTGGCCATTTTCGATAAAACACATTTAAACAAATGAAAATCCTTTAAACAAGGATAACACAGCGGCAGCAGCAGCAGGCACGCTGCTCTGGCCCAGGGGCGGGGTTAAGAAAGGGGGTTGGGCGGTGGTTTTAACCTGCCCATTTAACCCCATACAGTTTCAGGACTCCCCCTCGAACTCACTTGAGTGTGTAATTGTGTATTTATTTGCGTTATTTGACAAAATATCAACAAGCACAATCAATCCTCAGCCAGTTGCAGGAGTTGCTCGGAGTTGCTCGGAGTTGCCAGGAGTGCTACCCCCCCTTCCCCCCCTTTCTGTGAATGCTGCCATATGTCTGGGCCAAGAGAAATCCATTTAAATTAAAGCTGAGCTGCATTCGAAAAGGCATAAATATCGAGTGGTAACCATGGGTGGAGCGAGTGCAGCGGGGGGCAGCAGGAGGTTAAAGGGTAAAATTGTATGTGCTGGTTGCTGCCTTTGCTAACTTTCAATTTGAGCTGAATTCAAATTTAGCCCAGGCAACACTGCTAACAGCCAGGCCAAAAGGCAATAAACTCTACATTCTTTTTTTTTTTGTTTTTCTTTTTTTTTTTTGTGTGTATTTTCTACTAAACTTTGGCTCAATTTTCGCACAAAATTTAGTGAGTGAGCAGAGTGAGCGGGACAGCTAGATAGCGTGCGATAGAGATAGAACGAGACTTGAAATTGTATCTTATGCAAATTTACGTAAATTAAACAAAATCTCTGCGAAAACAGAAAAATAAGTTTCCGTATTTGCTCAATGCAATATTTTGTGTATTGAACTTAAATTATTAAGCGCCTGGTTGCACTGTGCAGCCAAAGAAGCAGAATATTTGAGTGCTGAAAAAGCCTAGCAGAAAAATTCCAAAAGATTCTCTTTCAGTTTTTTAGAATATTTATATTTTAGATATATTAAAAGAGCAGAGGAAAAACTGTTAAAAAGTCAGCTTTTCTTTTCAAAAATTTTTAGCTTGAGTAACTTTTTTTGAATCGGAAAAGGTTGGTAATTTTTAATACATTTTCTAGGTATTTAAAAAATTTTACTTTATGTAGAATAAGCCAAAAATAATCCCTAACATTAGTTTTAGAATATCTAGAATATTTATTTAGAATATTTATATTTTAGAACTCCAATAAAAGTTGATGAGAACCCTTTGAAGCAGCAGAATTTCTTTTCTGGCACTTTAATTTGATTCGGAAAAGGGATTTAAATTAATACTTTTAGCTTATATTAGAATAATTATATTTTAATTTATTATTATTTTTAATTTATTTTTTAAGTACGACCTAATTTAATAATAGAAATTGCATTTAATTTAATTTATTTTATATAATTTCTGGCATTATTAAGAGTCTCCTCTAGCACTGTTTGAGTCGATAAAGTAACAATTCAGCTGCAATTCATGTGCAAATTTCCAACTGGGCTGCTGACTGAGAGTGTGCATGTGTGTGTGTATGTTTAACTGTGTGTATGTGAGTGTATATGTATGTGTACAATGCGACAAAGACTTATGGTTTCAGTGCCGGAATTAGAAGCTTTCTGCCTGCATTTGCTGGCTGCATTTGTTGTTGTTGCTGTTGTTGTTGCTGTTGCTACTGCTGTTGTCGTTGGAACATTTGTCGTCCTTGTTGCTGCTGCAACCCCTTTCCACCCCCCCTCTCCCTATGCCGTTCGTTCGCCAAATATATTGCAAATAATTCTCAATATATCGTAAAATGTCTGTTGCGAGTACAGTAAATATGCAAAGCTCGTTTAGCGGTGTAAATAAAGGGTATTCAGTGCTGGAGTAGGGTATTCAGGGGGGGTTGGGCATTTTAGAGGGGGTAAGGAAGGGGAGGGCGGTTGGTAAGTGAGTGTGTTGTTAGCTATGACTCTTGGTCAATGCGGCTTACAGGGTGTCGACTGTCGAAGTCAACCAAATAAACTGAAATATTCCATTAGAATATTGTTTAAAGACAATGCCTGAGTAGTTCTCTGTCTATGTGTGTGTGTGTGCGTGTGTGTGTGTGTCACAACTCAGGTCATCTAATTAAGCACACTTGTGTGGCATGCACTTGGCAAAATAAAGCTTACTAAAGTCGGGAAAATGCGAGATATATTCGAAACAACACAGAATTTTAGGTATTTTTAGTAACTTTTTAAATAAAATTTGTTCTTTTTTTAAGCATGTTTTATGCTTCATTTAAGCTGAAATATTTTTTTTGAGATTTTTCTCTAAGTGTATGGAGAGGCTGCAACATATGGCACTGAACTAAATTGACGATGGCTTCGCACACTTTGACAGTTAATTTTGCAATTGTATTTCAATAACAATAAATTCAGTTTGTGTGTGTGAGTGTGTAAGTGAGAATGTGTGTGTGTGTGTGTGTGTGCCGCAGTGCGACGTTTGGGCGTTTGGGCGTTGCCACACCCACACAAAATGACCGAAAATGCATTTGGCGCATACAAATACTAAATATCGCATCTAATTAAATTTTAGCTGCAGTGTGGCAACAACAACAACCACAGCAGCAACAACAACAACTTTGTTGCAGACCCACTGTGCATACACATTGATCAATTAACAGACAATATTTTCATTTGTCAATGGGTTAATTTATAAGCAAATCAATGGCTGGCGGCTGGCTGCCAACCCCCTGAATAACCAACCCCTTCCCATTGCAGGGTGTTGCTCATTTCCTTCATATCCAAAAGGCGTGTGCGTGCGTGCCGAACCGCAGCGAACCATATTGTTAATGGTGCAAAATCCGTAGAGCAAACATACAACACCCAGCAGCAACAACAACAACAAGGAGAGTGTCGCATGGCCGACAGGTGCTGCAATGGCCGGCTGTCTGTGCATGTTGCTGTGGGTCAACAACAGCAACTCACCCCATCAGCAACTGCTGCCGGGAGGGTTTGTTGCAGACGCATGCGTCTCACTCTCGCTCCCTTTCGCACCCTTTCGCACACGCTGGCAACTGTTTCAGTGCCTTTTAACCAAGTTGTTGTTGCTGTTGTTGTTGGGATTCCATGGCAGACAGTCGAGGAATGCCAAAAGTGCAATTGCAGCTGTGTGTGTGTGTGTGTGTGTGTCTATTTGGCCTGCAATTGTTTTCAAAGAAGTCCCCGAACCGTGTGGCTAAATGTCAAGTTCAAATGCCAAAGTTCTTCAAATGAAATGATGCTTCTTCCACTAGTTCCATTTTCCCCAGTTCTTCTCCCCTTTCCTGCTGCTGCTGCTGCTGCTGCTGCTGGTGTTGCAACTGCCGGCAACTTTATGATCTGCGAATTTGTTGCCAATTTGCAGTTGTTGCTTTAACCGTTTAGTTAATTTGGCGCACAACTTTTACTTGGCCAACATTCTTCTCTCAAATGGGGCTACTTGGCTTAATTTAGGGTTAGGTTTGCTTTGGGGCCAGCCCTGCTGTTCGACATGTGTGAATACAGTGGCTTAAAAGGGGGTTTAGGGCTAAGCAATGTGTTTACGTGCAGAGCAAATGTTAAAAATTAAAAAATTAAATAAGAATTATGCTTTTAACTCTATAAAAAATAATACTTTATTAAATACTGCTACCAATTTATAGAATGGCTAAAATATATTGACTGACATGGCTTTAGTAAGCTTTAAATATTTTTGAATTGTTTACAGAAAACATAAAGGATTTAATAAATATTCTATTTTCAAAACAAATAAATCTTAATTCTTTTTTTTAATACGAAGTTTTTCGCAGCTTTTCCAAAATCTGAATAAAATCTCAGCTATTTCTGCAATTTATAGCTAAAAAAATAAATAAGTTTCAAGCTATTTTCTGGAGTTATCAGCAAAGAATGATAAATATCTGATTAACAAATCCCTTTGCAGAAATTCTAAAAATCTAATTTAATTTGTTAATTATTTTTCAATTTAATTTAAATTCTTTATGCAACTTTTAAGAAAAAAATATATCTATTTTGCATTCTGGATGCACCCAATAATATAATAAAATGTTTTCGTTGCCAAGTTCTCAAATAGCTGAGCATCTGTGTGAGCTTTTGGCTATATTAAAAAAATAACTCTAAGAATTTGAAATATATAAATTAATTTATTCAGTTTTATATCGTTTTTGTAATAAATTATTTAAAAAATATTCCAACCTGCCCGTTTGGAGCTACAGAAAAGCTCAAAGTAAATGTTTTCTATGCCAAGCTCATATCTTTTTCAGTATCGCATACCGCTACGTATATATATATATATATATGTATATGTGTACATATGTATATATAATTCTGTACATATATTTATATGCATGTGTGTGTGTAATAAATGTGTGTTTGTGTGTATATTTATACCCGTAGCTTGGTTGTATTTGTGCCTCTTCTAGTTGGGCGCGTGTGTTAAGCTTCACTTGAATGTGATTTATGTGATCCGTTTCAAATTTATTGCCACAAGTTTTGTTTGTACACACACTCTCTATGTGTGTGTGTGTGTGTGTGTGTGTTACGTGTGTGCTTTGAGTAAATGTGTGTGTGAAAAGCTTTCATTGTAGAATTACCGCGTGGTTCGTTGCGCTTCCCCCAGCAACTGTTGTTGTTGCTGTTGTTGCCGCTGTCGAGTTGCAACTGTTGTTGTTGTCGTTGTTGTCACTGCGCCCAGCAACTGCCAAGTGACACAAACAACAAAGAACACAAAGTACACAAAAAAAATAATACAAGAAAGAACCGCTAGGTTCATAATGACAAAGCTTTGAATACCCTTTCTGCAGTCAAAAAAGCTTTCATTTCAACCTTTGGGAAGTAGAAACAGGACTCTATAAAATCATAAGGTTTTTCATTCTAAAAGAAGGTTTTCAAGCTGTGGAAACTATATATAATATTTTAATTAAGTCTTGGCGGGAAAATAAGCTAAAATTTCCAGCTTAAAGTAGTAGAAAATAACTAAAAAATTAAAGGAGACTTTTCATCTAATTCCTGCAAGTGTTCAAAGCTAATAACAAAATGCAAGTACCCTCCGTAAAGGGTATATATAAAACTGAACATGGCTAAGAAAAGCCATGGTAAGAATAGACTGAGGGGAGAGGTGAAAGCTGGCCATTCCTTTCCTTACCAGGTCTAAAACTTCATCGCCTTATGTGGGCCATGGCTTTAAATGATTGAATTGTCATAGCCAACTCTATATCATTTAGCTTCCTCTGCTGGCGCTGCCGCTGGCCGTGGCGCTACTTAGACCAAGTCCGTGTCCAAGTCTTTGACTTGCCACACCCCCTTTGACGCCTTAACACCCGCTGCCTTGCTGCTGGCAGCTCTATAGATAGCCTCCTGCTGGCGTTTAGATACCAAAACGTGATGAGAATTGTTGAAACAGGCATTCTCATTGCCTCAGCTGTCAGGTGGTGTTGCCCCATCCACTCCCCCACACGCCCCCCGCTGTACCACGCCCCACACACGGAGGCTTAATAAAGTTATGAAATTGCAATGCGTGCCTCGAGTTTTTGCAACTTTAAGTGACATTTGTGTGACAGACATGCCTCGTGCATCCGTGAGTCCGTTTTCTACGTGTCACGCGCGCGCAACTGTCAGGCAGATTCTTGCCACAGCGAATAAGAGGCAGGCAAATCGCTGCATAATGCATAATACAATGGGCGAAATATAGAAGAATTTTA
This sequence comes from Drosophila repletoides, assembly GCA_018150835.1. Classification (NCBI taxonomy): domain Eukaryota; kingdom Metazoa; phylum Arthropoda; class Insecta; order Diptera; family Drosophilidae; genus Drosophila; species Drosophila repletoides. Next base: position 2,964,125 of record JAECWQ010000202.1, read on the forward strand.
TCTAAAAAACATTTGTAAGTTAACTGCAGAATTTCTCAAAATTTTCTGAATAAATAAGAAAGATTATTCGAGGAAAAATTTCATTTTTTCCTTTTTTATAGTTTTTTAATTGAAAGATGTTTTCCCTATTTTATATATAGAATTTTCATTAATTTTTTTTTTTAAATTGAAATATTATTTTAATTTTTATTGATAATTTTACTGATTTTTCATTCATTTTTATCTTGAATTTTTTAAAATCAAATTAGATATATTTTTTTTTAAATTTTCTAAATATTTCACAGTTTTTTATGTGCAGTTTTTAATGTATATTTAATTGAAATTTAATTGACTTTATTTAGCGGATTTTCTAGTTTTTTTTGGGCTATTTTTCATGAAAAATTTTCATATTTATTCCTGTACAAAACTGGCCGAGTTTTCTTGATGCCTTTATGCAAATGTTTTCAATGCGAAGGTCAAGTGATTTGTTTATGGGCCCGGGACGCACAACGGTTAGCAATTTGTTGTGACATGTGTAAGCGGCACGCCAGCAACACTGGCCACAACACCAGCAACTGTTGTTGTTGCAACACCAACACCAACACCAACACCAGTAACAACAGCGACAACAACAACTCATTAACCCATGCTGAACTCTGAAGCAGCAAAGTGGCCAAGAGGAGGAGGGGAACCAAGGGAAACCAACTGACAGCTACAAAATTGAGTTAGTTAACAGTTTTATACGCAGGCGCGCAGATTTTGCGTGTTGCAGCAAAATCCAAGGAATGCCAGGCACCAAAAAGAAACTGAAGACGGTCAGACGGGGACAGATAACACCCAAGTTTCAGGTCCCAACAGAGGGACTCCAGCTTCAGCTCCAGCTCCGACTTCGAGTCTGAGCCTGAGTCTGAGTCCGACTCTGAGTCCAGTCAACAAAAGCAGAGCCAAGTGACACTCACAAAATCTGACAGAGGCAGCGGCTTTAGATGCTACTCATTGTTGTTGTTGTTGCTGTTGATGTTGCTGGTGTTGCTGTTGCGGTTGCTATTGTTGTTGTTGCCGTTTTGCTTTATTACAAGAAGAAGCAGGAGAGAGGCAGCTGAAAGTCTCGGGAACTGCGGTAACTCCGGCAACTCTGCGCAGGCGCGCCAAGTGACACATGAAAACGAAATGAAAATGACAGCGGCAAGTGACAGCGTCGCCATCAGAGCCGCAGAGCCGGAGCTTTGCAGCAGGCAGCAGGCAGCAAAATGACACTAGCCTAAATTCTCAATTAAATATAATAAAATGCACTAAAAGAAACGAAAAATTAAAGTGTACTTTGAAAAATGTTTCTTTTACAAATGATTATAAAATTCTTCCACGTTTTGCAGCAGTCAGAAATGACACTAGCTTAAATTGTCAATCAATTGTAAATAAGAATAAAATACTCTCAAAAAATAAGCACTATACTTTAAAAAATAGTTTTAAAATCCACAAAAATTAATATACTTTATAAGAGAGTGCAAATGTTTTGGAATAATTTAGATAAGCAATTCATAAGTAGAGCTTAAAGCTTTAAGTTAGATTAAATGAATCAATATCTTAAAAAAGCTGTAGGCTTTCAGTTGCATTGTGTTCAATGAGTTTAGTTTCTATTCAACTCAATAAATTTAAAATAATCTAAAACAAGCTCATAGAAAGTAAATAGAGAAACTGATTAAGTGGCTCTTAATTTCTAGAAAGATTCCACTCATATCCGAAAGCTTTTCTTTTAAATATGGAACTTAAAAGCTTTAGGGGTATAGCTACCTAAAAGCCTTCTTTTATAGAGCTTTTTCTCTTGAATATGGAGCACAAAGCTTTAAGATTAAAGCTGCCTTAAGGCCTTCTTCTACCAAGCTTTTTTTAAGCTACAATTTTCAGCTCGTGTCATTGCAGCTAAAAAGCTGACCGTAGGCCGCGGCGCAAGTTGAGCATTGTAATTTAATTTGTAATTAGCTGAATGCGGCGGCATGAGTCGCTTCTCAAATGGCACAGTGGGCCGCAAAGGCCCTAAAAGTGTAGCCAAGTGCCAAAAAAAAAAAAAAAGAATTAAGAAAAAAATATATATAAAATACTCGTAAAAAATTTTTGGTTGCTGCTGTTGCTAGGTTGTTGCTTGTGCTGCTGCTGCTGTTGTTGTTGCTGCTGTTGTTGCTGTTGTTGCTGATGCTGCTGCAGTTTTTGGTGCGACATTTTGGTGCGCCTTATGCCATATTTTATTTCCATTGCCAAAAGTGTCATGTTACAGAGATTTATGTGCGCTGTCACCATGGACGACGACGACGACGTCGACGACGATGCTGCTGCTGCTGCTATTGTTGTTGTCTCTGTGTGTGTGTGTGAGTGTGAGTGTTCACGCCCAAAATGTTGTCATGTTTTGTGTGACGTAGAGAGAATTTTTATATACACATACATATGCATTCTGTGTGTGTGTGTGTGTGTGTGTGTGTGTGTGTGTGTGTGTGTGTGTGTATAAAAATGCAGCGTTGTCTACCAATTCAAATGCACGATAAGCCGAGGTAGCTCGAATAAATGCTTGACTTTTGTCAGTTATCAGCACACACACTCACACACACACACACACACTGACAGATACACACACACTTGTTTAGGCATTCAATCAGTGATTTATGGCTGACCAATTTCATTATAAACTCTACACAGCAGAAAAAGAATTCACACCCAAAAAACTAAAATCAGTCAATTAAGCATCAAAGTTTAATCAAACTAAACTTTTTATACTTATTTTAAGAATATTGGGAAGAGTATTTTAAGAGCTCTACTTTAATAGGATTTCTACAAATAATTCTTGGGTCTTCCATTAGAATTAATTAATGGATTGAGTTGAAGTTGAATTGTTTCTGAATTTGGAAACTCTCTGAAAGAAATGCTCCTTCGCGCAGATGAAATAATATGAAGAAATATGTTGTAGTGGAACGAGGCTATAAAAATCAAAAACTTTATGGACTCTTAACTAACCATAAATCAATTGAAATGTCAAGAATTTTTCATTCAGTTAAAGCCGCGTTTTAAGCCATTTTTCATTGATATATTCGTATAATCAAAAATCAGTGGTACACCTAGAAGTTGTTCAATCAATCAATGTCTTATAAGTATTTTTTTCTGTGTAGCTGGAAACGTTCTATTTGCCTCTAGTCGCACCTTTATTACCTGTTCTACTGGGACTTGGACTGAAACGGTGACTCTAACTCTGAACTGCTGACACTTTCTTTTTCTTTCACTTCATTTGATTGCTGGCTAACAGATATTGGCGCCAGAGCCTCCACAGAGTTGAGCTGAGTTCTTCTGTTCGAGTCGGGGCTCTCAGGTGTCAATACACTCGCATTTGGTAGCCGCAGAGGCGGCCCAATGGACATGCCCCGTTTTCAAGCGCAAACCCAAACCCAAACCCGAACCGAAACCCCGCTCCGAACCATACTAAAACACTCTGACAATGACATATTTGGCTGGCACTTTCATCGCACGTCCATGTTAATATGCTCAGGATTTATTGCCTCTCAGTTCTCCTCTCTCTCTCTCTCTCTCTCTCGCACTCTCTGCCTTTCTCTCTTTCTCTGGTGACAAAGGAAATGGCATTGCATGCCAGTTGTTGTTGTTGTTGTCCCATGTGGGCACCATTTTGTAGTTGTTGTTGTTCTTGTTGTTGTTTTGTATAGTTGCATAATTTTTATGGGCTCTCGTTAATAGATCTTCAATTGAGATTGGAAACCATTTCGTTCACAGTTAACTGTGGTAGGTAGAAATTTGAAATTCTTTTGAACTGCCTGAAAACGTTTTGGAACGTGATTTTTGAGTCAAATTCTATAGAAATGTAGTATGGTAATATAGGGGCAGAAGGACTAGACAAATCGAGTTAAGGCAGAACTTGATATCAGAACTTTAAGCTCAAAAATATGAAAAGAATTCTTCCAAAAAATTTAAACCATAGAATTGAAAAATGCAGAGTCAATGCTTGAATGTAATTTTAAAGCTTAGTTTAATATCTGCTAGAATAAAACTCATATATCATTACTTGACACTATTTTCATTAAGAGATTGGACTGGCAAAAGGTGGATTTTCAAGTAGACTTTCAGTATATTCATATATATACATCTGCATATAATTGGAATAAATTTATCAGTTAATTCTTATACTCGAAATTCCCATAGAAAATGCGAATTGAGTTTTAAAATTAACAAAAAATCTATTATAAATCATCCCAGAAATAAGCTGCTTGCCATAAAATCTACAAAAATCATCCCAACTAACTCATAGGACTAATAAATAATTTCATATTTGAATCATAACTGCGCTGTATAACAGTTTCATTTTTACCTGAGATTTTAGTTCTAATATCAAGCCCAACTCCAAGCAGACACGCGCTTTGATATTTCTTGAATATCGTTTACGATCTCAGCTCAGCGAATTATGCTCGTAAATCCAACTAGGGAGTAAAATGTTCCAATTCGAATAGAGGTGAGATTCATTCCGAAGCAGCGCAGAGCGGAGCGGCGCACACATAAATTAAAAGCAAACCGGCTTCGGCTGAGCAAAAAGATGATCAATCATCACCCGAAAAAATGAGAGCGGGAGAGAGTAGAGAAGAGAGCGAGAGAGATCAATGGAGAGCGCTCTCTTTTGTTCTACATATATCTTTAGCTGTACCTGTCCCAATTCAAAATGGAAACAGATGCAGATACATTTGAGTTTTACAGGTAAAACTGCAGATACAAATTTTGACTGATGACTTTTGGACTCCTCTTCATTTGGCTGGCAGACATCGCGCTGTCATGACGTGTGTTTTTTTCTTTGATCCGCTCTTCAACTGATCAGCTGATCACCATGATGGCCGCCCAGCAGAGCAGGTTTCAGTCTGCACCTTATTAATCATTAACACGCTCATTCCGGGAGAGAGACAGAGAGAGGATTATACATAGAGAGAAAGAGAGAGAGGGAGAGGGAGTGCAAGATAAAAGAGAGCACGAGCACGTGAATCATTTGAAAACATTTTGATTTTTGAGCTATAAATTTATGAGCCCAAAGCGCAAGCCGACGCTTGTCCGTGCCGAACATGCATAAAAGTCATTTATTCCTGACTCAAATACCCATTGAAAGTGCTTCAAAGTGGGTATATTCAAGCGGAGGGTCTTACGTATTCCACCCCTAGAGAATATGCATCAATTTAGGGACCTACTAAATTAGAAATTAAAATTAAAACTTCAATTTTTAAGCTATAGAGTTGAAATTTGGTATGCACAGAAGTTGAAATACCATTTAGCCATTCTAAAAATTTGATAATGATCCGAAAAGAAATAGGGAACTTATGCATCAAAAAGGACTTACAGGTGACGCACAGAGTATCAGCCAGTTGAGCACTCAGAACTAGAAACACTCCTGTTTATGTACGAAATGTGAAATAATTTTTTGATTTATTTTTTGACCTACAAAAATGTGTGTAAACCAAGTAGCTGCGATTCGTATCTGCAAGATACAGATACACTCGTACTCGCATTTATTCATAGCCCACCAAAATACAGCCGCACGCACTTCCGCTGCCAAAGGGGCCGAAACGAAGCCGAACCTCAGTTCTGAACCCATAAATTATCTGCAGCGCGGTTTAACTCTGCTACTTCTACTCCTTTTGTGTGTAGGTTTCTTTTTTTTTTCTTCTGTATTTCCATTTTTCGTGTTGAGTTTTAGCTGCAGAGCAAGTTTCCCTATGCCAAATCATAAGCAAAAGCCTCAATTTCAAAGCAAAAATTTCACAGAAACCGAAAGTTTACAAATCGCAATCGGAACCTTTGCCAGGCATTCCTTCATTTGCCTTCAGACCGTAGAACGCGGAACGTAGAACGCGGAACGTGAACCGATCTCTTTGGAACATATCGCCATTGGTAGGGGGCTATCGCAAGCGCTATCAACTTTTTACCGGCTTCAAATTTCGCGTTACCGTCGGCATTTCGCAATCTCCCGGCGTGTGTGTCTCTCTGCGTGTGTGTGTGTGTGTGTGTGTGTGTAAATATTTTGATGTGGAGCAAATTGCTTTTTGGCGGTTAATAAATTTTCAAATTAATTGACTAATTGCATACCTACAGCGTCGCCCGAGCGAGAGAACGTAACAACAAGGCAAAGATACAAAAGCAAAAAAAAAGTAACTCAAGCAAGTGAATTTACGTGAGGATTTCTTATCGAAATTGTAAGCTAATCTAGGCTATAACTGACCTTTCTGGTAGTCAATTTTTCAGTAAATTGATTAATTGCAAGCGCTTTCCAAAAGGTACTAAAATAGAAGAAAAAAAAGTATCTCAAGCTTGAGCAAGCAACTCACTTGCTGATTTCTAATCGAACTAATTGAACTATTTTCAATTTCTTAAAACTTTTTTAAAGCAATTGACTCAACAAAAGATATAAAGCGAAGAAAAAGTATCGCAAAAAAGTAGCTGCTAAGTATCTCACGTGGGGATTTCCTACCGATATCATCAGCTAATCTAGTCAATAAGTGACCTCTCCTAAAGGTTTTAATAAATTTGAGAAATATGTTGATTAATTGCTTGTGCCGACCGAGTAAAATTTTATAAAAACAAAAGAAAAAAAGTATCTCAAGCAAGTGTAGCTCATATGCTGATTTCTCATCGAAAGGTTCAGTTAATTTAGTCTATAATTGAAGTCTCTACACGCTCTTAATACAATTTTTAATCAACACACCAGCAAAAACTTAATCTAAAAAAGATACAAATAAGCAAAGCAAAAAGTATCTTTAAGTGAATTCCAAAGTTGTGCTTTAGCACAAAATTCCCCAGCGGAATGTAGAAGATACAAAAAGCATAGCAATAGTGTCTCTAAGTGAATTCCATAGCTATTTTCTAGCCCTCCCGCTCTACGAACTCTCTCTCTCTCCCTCTCTCTGTGGATTAACGCTCGTAATTGTAGAGTATTTAGGTATATTACGGGTCTAATGTTACAATTGCCAGTTGCACTGATACTAAACAAATGGCCCCGGGTACCGTACAACATTTACAAATGCAAATGGAGGTGTGTTCCCAAAAGATACTCGGATAATGCTCGGAGCAGCTACGAGCAAACCGTTCATTAGTGGTACAACAGTCAACACAAATCAAGTAAATAAATATCGACCCTACAGTGCCTGCAATTATGAAATTATCAATGATTTAAAGACATTAATATTTTTAATGGATGAGTTTTGAGTTGAGGTTGCCTATATCAAAAAGAGTCCGGTGAAAAGGTTGTGCAGAAAGCTTTTAAAAGAAACTTTGAAATAAAGTACATTAAAGCTCTTTACAACATTTATACTCTCTCAAGCTTCTTCTCTTCTGGATTATCTTCCTTTCCTTCTAGGCTATAGAGTACAATTAATACCGATTAATACCCTTTATAATACACCTGAAAATTTGTATCTTTTCTCCTTTGAGCTGCTCTTCCATAACTATCTTCTACACAAGCTGTCTGTCCAAGTGTTCATTATGGCAATGAAGTGAAATTACTAATTCATTAATTGAAGTTCGTTGTCCACTTGCCACATGTGGCATGCCAGCTCATCTGCCACTTCCTCTGCATCATCTCCTGCAGATGCCAATGGTAAAAACGAAAGTGTCCTGTGTTTCACAGTTTGTACGTTACAGGACAAGTGGACAAAAGGACTGCGCCAGGACATGCAGGACAACACTTACAGTTGCCAAACTACAAAATGCTCCCCAGTTAATAATTTCGAAATTGTGTGTAAAATCAAATCAAATGCGAATGCTCTAGCTCGTACGTGTATCTTTGAGATACTTTCGTCAGTTGAGCGTCAGTTTCTGTTTTGATGGGTTTGTTGATTTGCTGTTGATTTTGTTTGCATCTCCGTCTCTGTCTTTGGGCATAAATTACACGTAATTCGAAGCTCAATCAAATTAATAGCCAAAGTCTTCCGATTTCAGCTCGTTTCATTTAATTTATGTATAAGCGTGCTGAAATTCTCTATACCCTTTCCTCTCCTTTACCTGTCGCTGTTTGAGATACTTCACAAGGTTCTTTGGGGCTCCCCTTTAGCATATGTGAAATATATTTTTTTTTTCGTACTTTTCTCCGCATTTACACTTTTGCAGATTCTCTTATTTTTTTCCCCCTTTTTTCTGTTTTCTTTTTTTTTGGCCAACGTTTGGACGGACTTTTTTCCGTATTGCAGGTGCAGGTTTGTTTGTCTATGAATATGAATTATGGAAATTACACAACAACAAGGATAACGGCCGCACAGGACAACAGTTACAGTTACAAGTACGAATACGAATACGAATACGAATATTCGTACTCGTATTCGTTCATCGATTCACATTTTTTCTCATACAAATTTCATGGTCGCCCTTTGGGAGAGATTTTTATGGAGGTCGTTGGAACAGTGACCAAATTTGGCTGACGAGAAAAAATTGCAACAGAATTTATAATTTTTCAATGATTCAATGATTTCAAAAATTTAAGGAAATGTCAAACAGAAACTGGAACAAAGTTAAGGTAGGATTAAAAAAGCTCAGAATTTTTGTTAGGCCACATAACTCAGCTTAAGCCCAATGTTCACCCCCTTTAAAAAAATCAACCATTTTTTGATTTATAGCCAAGAATAAAATTTACAAATTAGAATTATAAATTATATTTTATATAAATGAAGAATTCAATTATTTCTTTATATTCAAATGAAAATGATAGAAGGGTATTTTAGAAAAACATAAATTAAATAATTATTTTCAGTTTCCAAATTTTTTTTGTTGCTTCCCAGCCTTGTTAAAAACACATTAATCTAAGCACAAGAAAAAAACATTTTTTAGTTTCGATTTTATGTGTTTAATTCGCATAAATTCAATTAAAAACCACACACCAAATGTAAACACAGAGTGGGAGAAAGAGAGAGGGAAAAAAAGGAACTGGAATTTTTGCACGGCCCGTTGGCCACGCCCCCGCCACATTTGCCCAGCCAGCCGACATTTACATTTAATGCTTGCAAATTTAACAAATAATATTCAATTAACAATTTGAATATGAATTTATTACAGGGGCCACACCGAACGGAGGCCGAACGGAGGCCTGCCTGCCTGCCTGCCGCCGCTCTCTCAAAAGTGGTAACAAGTTCGACAGCGACATGTGTGTGTTTGGCTCAAAGCAGAGCAGAGGGTTAACAGCTGGACAGAAGGGGTGGGCAGGGAAGGGTAGAGGGTTGTGCCTCAGATGACGGGGGGAGGTGTGGCAACACAACGAGTTGTTGTGGTGGCCAAGTGGCCGACTTGTTTACCCTGCCAGTGGCAACAAACAGGCGAAACAGGCGAAACAGGCGAAGACGAACTAAGCCAGCAAAACAAAAAACAACAAGCAATAAGCGAATGCTCTAGGCGAGAGTGCGCGACTAAAAGATACCCTGTAGAGCTGCTCACAGAAATAAAATGCATATTTCCACATATAAAAGCAACAAGTCCAAGGTCTATTAAGAAGAATTTCTATATTTATTTTCATATTTTTCTGAAATTTTTAGGAATTGGGTTTGATATTTGAAGATATAAATATACCAAAAATCAGAGCATTATCTATGAAAATGTGTTAGTAATTCCTATTTTTGTAGCAGAAATATCTTCTGCTAAAACACCTCTTAAACACAGAAATTACTAGATCAAATCATTTGTTAAAGGAGCTCATAAATATAAGTTTCCTTTGGCCTAATATGCTTCTTTTGGCCTTAATCAAAGGGTAGAAAAGAACAGAAAAAAAAAACCGAAACAGTAACTGAAAAGTTATGTGAAAAAGGTGGGAAAATGCAAGCATTGTTAGTCTTTTGCTGCAGCAGCAGCAGCAGCAGCAGTAGTGCTTAAAGGTAACGATGCATGCAACATTGCTGACTGCGACGTCAACAGCGACTGCGACTGCGAAGCTGACGCTGACGGAAGCCGCGCAGGAAGCACAAGGAGCACGAGCACAATTCCTGCCGGCCGCACATTTCAATAATTATTAACTGCAACATGCAACATGGAGCAGAGCAGAGCAGAGCCGAGCAGTCAGCCAGTCAGCCAGGCAGCCAGTCAGCCAGGCAGCATGCAACATGCAGCATGGCTGTTGGGCTACGTGCTACGTGCAACATGCAGCACAGTAGCCACAGTTGCCACCACAAAAACCAAAACGCGCGTCGACTGCTGCAATTATCAAAACTTGTCCAAAATGACATTTTTTTTTTTTTTTGCTGTATTTTTTTTTTCCGTTGTTTTTGACCAACCAGGCGAACCGCTGGGGCACGTTTTCGGATTTTGAAATGCAAACACGGCATTTAATTCTATTAAGCCCGCAATTTAATTATCTCTTTGGGGGAAAATGTCATGTTCAATGTCAGCAGCAGCATTCCAAATACGCCCCTCTCCCCTCGCCCCTCTCTGCCCCTGCAGCTCCACTGCTCTTGCCCCCGCGCAAAACTAACCCAACTTTTGTTGGGGTTGAGTGAGAAATGACAGCGAAATTATGAGATTTTAAGTGTTTTTGCATGAAACATCGCACGAAACATTATTATTATAGGTTAGCTTTACTCGTATTATTTACTAGCTAAAAGCTAGTCACTCTACTGTCATTATTTAGTGTATATTTATACTAAAAACCTTTACAGACAACGCAAATATAATTATTTTTATATACAGTGTGACAATGTTTTTAGCCAGAAAAGTATAATTTTTAAACGAGCATAGGGGAAATAGTTTTATAATTTATTATATAAAAACTGTATCAATTTAAAGCACTTTTTAGGAGCTATACAATTCTGAAATTTAGGATGAGATACACTGAAATATTCAGCGTTGTGCGGAACACAAACTTCTTATAACATTTATTTGAAATATGGCTGCAAACCGGTTTTCAGTCAAACTGTATCATAAAAAAACAGAAGAAAAACTCCAAAAAACCTTCTAAAATTAAGCCACTAAAATGAGTGGGAGGGTAAGATTTCTTTTATAAGCAATAATTTTGATCTAGAAAGGTTACTATTGAGATGTCTAGGAAAGAAAAATATATTTAATCCATCTTAATAGAACCCAGGACTTCAAGCGCAAAGATTCAAATCTAGGAATACCCAAAGTAAGGATATTGCTTCTAAAAGAGAATTCTCCAATACTTGATTATAATCATTTGATTAAAATAAAGTCTAAACTATTCAGAGAGCATATTTAATTGTTCTATGAAAGGAAAACATGAAAACTGCGTAAGACCAAGCTCTCTACTCTTATAATCGATCCGATAGTCTCATCGTAATTCCCACTCTCAGCGACTACAGAGAAAAGTGGTAGCTCTCCACAGTGGCACCTACTTGCCAGCTTTAATCTAAATCTCTCATCTTATCTACCAGGCACTTAATTGCCAAGTGCCAAAAGTGCTGCCCACCTGAGGATCGCTTGAGACCTGAGGGACCTCGGAGAGGTACGATCATCTATGGGGCCACAACTGAAGGCTGAAGCCAGGCTTGAGCTATCTAGGGGCAATACTGCTTCTACTAGAGCATTCGCTCACGCTTCGACTCTCTGCTCTGCTCTGCTTCTGGTTCGCTGCCCACTTGTTGCGCCTGTGCCAATATTTAGCTACCGATTTGCAGCAGATAATCAATTGAATATAGTAAATAATAAGGTAAAAAAAAGCAGATCGTGTAGGGGGATGGAGCCGAATTCTGGGTGGCAGACTCGGTAATTTTTCGCCTCAATTCATGCCTCATTTCTGCACAGCGATTCATGTAATTTGACTCCCAAGCCAAGAAAACAACAATAACGCAGCAGCAGCCCCAGTCTGATCTCGGTCTTTCAGTCTCTCTGTCAATTTCGTCCGTCTCTCAGTCTGTCTGTCTGTGCGTGTAATTGGATTTTAAGAAGACGACGAGCTGATTGATAACCTCGCAAAAGGTTCCAAGCGAAACAGGCTGAAAATTAAACGCCTCCAGTGGCATTGGAGGAGCTTCGCTGCCACAGAAGCTGCCGCAGTCGCAGTCGCTGTTGAAGAGATAGCAGAAGCCGCCTCAACACAGACCTGAGACGCTGATGGAGTTCGAGACGGAGACGCAGACAGAGACTGAGGCTACGACTACACTGAGCAAAAAAGCAGAGTAGTTATTGTATATCAGTGAAAATATCGTTTGGGTTTTGAGGCCACTGAAAGCAGGTGGAATCGATAAGAAATATATTCTCCAAGGAAAGTCGAACTGAATAAAAATATTTAAAATATTATTCAATACAACTATTTTATCTGAGTGTAGCTGGAAGATTATGAGTGACTTGCTGCTGGGGCTACTTGGCGCTGTTTAATGCGAAAATTAATTGCAACGACGCGTTGTTGCGTGTGTTGCAATGTTGCACTGTTGCAAGCACTGAAGTTTCTGGTCTAATCAGGTGGCAGGATGGGAGCCGGGGGCCCATCAATCATTTCCACACGCCGAGGCTGGCGCATTTAAGTTAGCATTTGACGCCTATATATAAATCTAATAGAAAAGTGGGCGTGCCCCAAGAAAAAAACACCAATAAAAACCAACACCTTGAATACATTTTTTATAGCTACATTTCTAACTAATATTAGTAGACAAACTCTCGTTAAAAAGTATTCGTTTTTTTTTTTTTAAGAAAATAAAGTATAAAAAATAAAAAAATGTGGAAATTTTCTTACCCATGTCTGTTGATATGCCGCCGTATTGTGTTAAATCAGATCTTATCTTACCTGAAAAAGAGAAGAGAAACGTTTAAAAAATGCTAAAAAATTGTTAACTCTTCGTGGAGAAGAGTTACGAACGGGGGGATGGGGAAGGGCATGGGGAGGGAGGGGTATTACAATGAGGTAGTATTAAGGTTAAGCAGCCGCACGTGGTGGGGCACTTGGATAAATTGAAACTAAGCTTTATAGTTGTTGTTCTGGTTGTTGTTGCTGTTGTTGTTACTAGAGTGGGTTGGTCTATAGACTAGAGGGGAACCTCCGGAGGGAGCAGTTACTCGTATGTAAAGTATACCCTGCACAGTAGCTGGATTAATCGATCTTTAACCTATGCTACGAGTATAATATTAAGTAGTAGGCCAGTACTTTTAGTACCAGTTGTTAAGTCAGCGAGTAAACAATCAAAAGAGAGAGAGAGAGGGAACCTTATCTGAATGATCTGTTAAGGTAATATCAAAGTATTTCCGAATATTTAAAATAAATAAGCTGACTAAGAATCATTTCTTCTTGGTGAATTTTATAGAATTTCATTAAAGTTTCAATAGTCATCTAAGATCCATCGCTGCTCTCTTATATTGCCCTTTTCCACTTGACATTTCGTCTGGCAACCCCCCCAAAAAGCCAAGTCTCTTCAGTTTTTTGTGTCTGTCTCGTATTTCTTTTTCTTTTTCTTGTTGTTTTTCTTTTCACAATATTTAGCGCCGTTTGTTTGTTTACGCGCTGTGAAAGTGCAAAATGTAAACAATCAAAATGCCAGTGCGCTCAAAGGTGGGCGGCGAATCGCTAGGGAAGGAGTGGTGCGGCATGGAGTCACTCACTGAAGGTGGCACAGGCAAAAAGGTAAAGTATAAAAATATGATTTAATGGCAGCGATAAAACACGTGTGTATTTAAATATGCGCGCCTGGCGCCTGAGTAAACGTAATTTCCCACTGAACCCACATAGAAGAGAGAGAGAAAGAGCCAGACGGACAGCCAGACACCAAAGAAAAAACAACAAAGAAAATATTAAATTAAAAAGAAAAGGAAACACAACTATGCGTTGGGCGCTTTTGGGGGGAGGGGAGGCGGGCGCCAACTAAAAGTAAACGAAAAATTTGACAAACGCTCTTCTTTTTTTTTAGTAGCAATGAAAATTATGAAAATTGTACAAATAGCAGGGAGCAGGCGGTAGACAAAAAGGGGGAAAAAGGGCAGCCACTTTAGACAAATTCAAACAAATGGTTGGCGGGTCGCCGGCTGGTCCAGAGACGGGACTGGAGGAAAAACTCAAAAAAAAAAAACACTGTGTTTACATCCAGCATAAAAATTAAACATTTAGTTTTGTGGTCTGCTAACGGCTTTGGCTTTGGCTTTGGCTTCAGCTTCGGCTTCCACTGCAAAACCAGTTCGTCAAGTGTATCACACCCAACTGGGCATACCCTACTCTGCCCGCTATACCCTCTCTGGAGAGGGTGACTGTGTTTTTTCACACCTTTTTCTGAGGCACATTTAGCTGATTTTTATGACTCTTTAAAGCGGCGCACGCTGCCAGTCGCATAAATGAGCTGCATAGAATGAGATAGACTTACTTAAAACCAAGAGAGTATGCCCTGGCAGGGCATGCACGACTAGCTGATGCTCTGCGAACAGCGCGGGAAATAGTGGCTTGAATACTTTCTTTATATGGCATGAAATTCGGTATATATAAAGTAGAAGTATATCCATAAAAATTGAGCTGAAATTTGCTTTTAGAAAACTTGTTGAAAAAGATAAGGAATATTTTTGAATATCGCATTACTTATACCCTTTCTTCATGAGAGTATTATGCTGAAATTTAGGATATATAAAGTAAACATTTCTTAATAAATATATAGAAAAAATCAGAAGAATATCTGTAAAACTTGAGCTGAAACTGGATATTTCAAGAAGAACTGAGAATCAGAGAATCGACTCTGCTGTGGCTCTACTTATCAGTTAAATATCGCTTTATTTATGTACCCTATACACTTATACCTAATATACTCTATTTTTTCTATAGCCATTTTGAAAGGGTATAGCTACCGATTCGCTTTATTTGTTTGCATTTTGGCTGCAGCTTGCGTTGACGGCGTCTCTGGGGTTTTTATAGCTGCCGATATAAATCTTAATTGCCGACCCAAATAAATAGACGAAGCGAGGAGCACATGTCTGCCACTATAATACACTATAATCATATCTGGCCAGAGCAGTAGCTCTTTTCATTCTCGCTCTCTTAGAAATATTCTGAATAATTTTGTATAGATCTGAGGCGACGACTGTCTTCACTTTCTGTAAGGGAAAACCAAAGAAAACCAAAGAAAACTGAGAAAACTCGTTAGCTATTTAGCATAAACACTTTCCAGCCAGGCGACAAGTTTGACCAGCAACTGATAAGAAGAGCCACAACAACAACAACAACAACAACAAAACAAGTTGCAACGAAAGAAGTCATTAAGGAAACATTAAATTGACATTAATGTGCGAAAGGGAGCCAGGAGGAGAACCTGGCGGGAACCAAGGAGGAGCCAAAGCTGCCTCCCTCTGAGCAGTGACCAGCTGAGACGCCCGTTGGGTTCAATGTACTGCCTGTAAATCAAAATAGTTAGTCTATAATTCATGGTAACACATCGATTCGCTTTCCCAAATATTTAAACTGGTATAACAGTTACCCAGTTTTGCATGCGGCACTCGTAAATCACAGAGACTTCTGTTGGCAAGGGAGGCTACTGTCCAAGAAAAGTAAGAAAAGCGCCTGCTCGAAGTTGAAATACCCTGGCTTGAGAGTACTTAAAAAGTAGTCGTATTATCTAGCAGCATATTAAAGGATAATTTTTCGAAAAACCAATACTAAATTCTTCAATAAAATATGCGTATATAGCTCTCTATAAATAGACAAAAATTATCTCTAAATAAAAGGTAAAATAGTTAAGAATAAAATAAATACCCTTAATCTATAGAAATTTATCTATTTAAATAAGCAAAAGCCTTTCTCAGTATGAAGAATTTTTATAAAAAATTTATTTAGTCCCATTTTTTACTATCTTCAATGGAAAAATGTAATATTTTCAAATAGAATATTTTATTTTCTTATAAACAAGTTTAAGAATTTTTTAACTTTATTTTTAGACCCAATATTCGAATTTCTTTAATGGAAAATATGAGAGAATTATTTAAATTTCGTATACAATTAAATATTATCTATATGCATATATATCTTATCTAAATATATATATTATCTTTATATATTATAAAGAGTTCTACATGAAATAATGACTGATTGTTCAACAAGATATTTTAATTAAATTAAATAAATTATTCCAAAAAATATTCATTATGAGGTGAGGTAAAACACACAACTTTAATACTGTAAAAGCAGTAGAAATAATTTATTTATGGTTTCACTTGGCTGCTTACAATATATAAGCCAATATGAAAACATAATCTAACCCCTTAGACGTTGGCTTAAAGCTAGACAAAGTAGCTGAAGCTATGCTCAAAATTGTTTTTTTTTTTTCTATGTGTGCTAACTAGTTAGTTCGAGTCTAGAGTCGAGTCTGAGTCTAGAGCGAAGAGTCTAGAGACTTTGGTCTAGGCGAGAGGAGCCTCAAGGTGGTCACTGAATAATTGTGAACCTATAAATCTTTGTCTCTTTTGTTTTCAAGATTTCTATCTTAATTGAAGCTCATTATAATATGCGTTTCCTACCCAATACACGAATAAACGAATATAACGCAACTTGTGTTACCAAACCGATCCATTCATGGACTGAAAATTCAGCTCGAACGGGTACTCGATTCGACTCAACTCGTATTCAAATGGAAGATCGAGTTGCGGCAGAAAAAAAGAGCTGAGATCAGATCGCAATCAGGCAACAGCAACAGTCCAATTCGATCTCGAGGGACTGCTGGCAGAGCCCACCACCAATGAATTATTAATAATAAATAAATCATTATTAAAATCAAAATAATACGCAAATATGCATAATAAACACACTCACAGGGATATACTCTCATATTCACATATAAAAATATACAAAAATACATAGGTGTATATCCAAAAAAACTTCATGGCGTTGCCAACTTGTGTTTCTTTTCATGTTTACGCCACTTTCTCATATACTTATATACATAAAAATACATATATATATATCTATATATATATATATATATATTCCTATACCTTATATGTGTGTGTAGCTGTACACACAAGTGGTTATAATGAATGATTTGTTGTTTTATAATAAACACGCCGCACGGCGCAGCGTCGCAGTCAGCGTCGTCGTCGCATTGTGGCTATGACGTATGATGGGACCCGGGTCCACTGCGGCGCAACCCTTCTCTGTCCCCTGCCCCCTTCTCTCTACCTCTCTCTCTCTCTCTCTCTCTCTCTGCTCCCCCTCTTCAGTTGACCCTTTGGCTTGGCGCGTTTTCGTTGCATTTTCTGTGTGTGTTGTTGTTTTTATTAGGTATCAAAAACACCTTAAAACATGATTTTGCAACTGCCAAGAAAACGGCCAACGCACAATGGTAATAACATTTTTTTTTTTTTTAAATATTAAAAACAAAATATTGAAATTATTAAAAAAATATTCTATTTTCTTTTTTTGGGCATAATAAACAATGATTTTGACATGTTCCTCTGACACTTTTTTCTAAATAATTCTTGGGGTGAGCTCATTCAAACTGTACATTTTTGTGAATGAAATATCCCAAAAAAATAAATATATTTATTTTTATTAAACCTGTTTTTTTTCTAAGTATATTGAGAAATCTTTATATAAAATAACTCTATTCATTTCTTGCATATTTATTTGTTTAATTTAAAGAATTTATTTAATTAAGTCGCTACAATATAAATGCTAAATTTCAATACAAAATGTTTGAAGTTCGTTTAATAATAAAAGATAAATTTTGAAAAAGTTTTTAAGCATTTAGAAATGTTTGTTAATAATGAAAATTGATGAAATAATTGTATTAAATTTTAATTAATTATTTATACAACTTTAGCAGCGCATAGAAAGTGCTAGAAAACAGCAACAAATTTTATAGAAAACAAATATAAAAATTGGGAATTAAACTGCTTCAAAAAAAGTATTTTTTCAACATTTTCACCTATGGACTTTGCCTTATAAATGTTTCCTGAAATTGCAATAATTTTTAGTAAATATTTCTCAATATTTTTCAAAAAGCTTTAAGAAGTATTCCTAAAAATCTCATTGCTGTTTTTTTGGCTAAAATAAACATATCAGCTTGTTTTTATTATGTGCATATTTAAATTTTATTTGATTTGAATAATTTTTTAATGGAAATCTGAATATTTAGCCCACTGTTTGAACCAAAAATTGCTTCTCGCCCTGCAGACTTTTATATACACATTTATTCTTCTTCAATTTTTTCAGTTTATTTTTTTTTTTTCTCAATTTTTTCTTCTTGTATTTTTGGGCCATGTGTCTGGGCCACTTTGCGTTGTCGTCGTTGTTGTTTTCGAGACGTTCGAGTCGTTGTCCGACGGTTGCCAAGGTGCTTATTAAATTCCTTATTTAAAAATACATTAAAAAATGCAAGAAGCTCTGCCCCAAACAGAGAGAGGGAGAGAAACTGTAGGAGGAAGAGAGAAGTATGCTCCAACCATTGGGGAGTCATCAGCTGCTGCTGCTGCTGCTGTTGCTGCAGCGGCTGCCTCTGCTGCATCCGTTGCAAATTGTGAACCAATTCGAAAATGTATTTGATTTGATTTTGCATTTTTGTGGCAAATATGATTAAAAGCGCGCGTTGAAAATGTTTTCCTGTGCGCGCAATAAAATCAATTTTATCGACTTGAGGCCACTTGTGGCCTATTAAATGCGTGTTGCACGCTGCAACATGCTCCGACGTGATATTTGGGCTGAAAAATGATTTTTAAAGTGAACCGGTTCGAAATAAAGCTGTGCCTTCAGCTCAACTAAAAGAACCAAAACTGTGGCTGGAATCGAACCAGGCTCATCGATATGCCTTGATATTTAGTTTCCAGCCAAATTCGTGTCCGAACCACAAATTCTAGAGGCTAGCAGCGAGCGCGCTAATATTATCGCCTGGCCCGCATTTAGGCCAAGATATTAGCCTTGACTGCTTGGCCTTTGTACGTGTATGCCACAATTGCGTTGCAACTGCAACTAATTAACAAAATTCCTAGAGAGAACCAGAAGAGACCTCTCCAGTGCTCTCTACCTGAAGCCCGACAGGAAACAAAGCCAAATGATAATTGCGCGCAGCAAGGAAGCAAGAAAAAAAATATGAATTATGATTGCGCAGGACGTGTCAATTGGCAGGACGAAAGAGGACGATATTTCAAGGTCATTTTGGGAGAAAAAAAAGTAGGCGAAATGCAGCATGCAACATGTGCGATGCGTCTGCAGATCGTATTTTATTTCGGGCCTAAAGAAATTAGCCAAACAAATTTTTATTTGGGCTCACACAACCTGTTTGTGTTTGTGCGTGGGGTCCAGGCAAATAAAGCAAATTTTTTACGAATTTCGCGAATTTATGTTGAAATTTATCGATAATGACTTAAAAGCCTTCAGGACAATGATTTAATGGCTCCGCGCTCAACGTGTTCACACATACACCAAAAAAAAAACACACACAACAACAAAACTGAGGTAGGTTCTCTCGCCAAATCTTAAACCATGTTTAGATACGATAAAAAACGGAATTTTTCATTATTTTTCTTGGCTTTTTTTGCATTTTTTTTTGCATTTTTTCAGCCTTTCAACCATGGCCAAATGATCGATGATCGCTGGAAGTGTGCGCCGATTTATTTATGGCTTGATTCGATTTTCCGTTCCGTTGCGGAATATTTGTGCGATGGAATCAGAGTGGTTCGGCTTTCGGCTTTCGGCTCTACAGCCAAAATGCCTCATATTAAATTATTTACACATTGCAAATTGTTTTGAGTGTAAAATAAATCATAAGTGCAAACAAATTGCAATCTATATTGATTTTAATAGAGAGATTTGTAGCGCTGATTTTCCAGCAGCAACAAATCAAATAAATAGCTTCAAATTGAGCGAAAATATATAAATATATGTAAGCGGTATAAATCTGGATTTTAAGCTACTTTTAGCTGAATAAAGCTAGATTTTAACACATCAATTTTGACCTCTAATTTTTGTGTTAAATTAAGAAATTTTAGCTGAATAAAACCTAAATTTTTAGGCATTTATTTTTGGTTTAATTATTAAATTTCTAGCTGCTTTGAGCTAACTCAATATGGGCTCTAAATTATTATTAATTAATAATTATTAATAAAGTAAAAATAATTTTGAGCTCCTGTATTATTTATTGTAATAATTAATTTAAATTTGAAATTTTTTTATTGCAATTTATTATCTAAATTCCATGGAGAAAAGAATTCGAATACAAGAGGTTACCAGACTGAAATAAAAACTAACTTTTTCACCACATATACAAAGTCACCACTAGTTTTAAGTGTGGTGAACTTTAAAATCACATATCGTATTCTTATTAGAAAGAAAAAAGGTAGAATTACAGGTAAGTCAGGTAAGAAAAAACCCTTAATTAGATTCTGATACAGAGAGATCTGCAGTTGGAAAAAAATAGGTTATCATAACACTGAGACTTTGAGTGTTGTCAGAAGGGAGAGGAACGACACCCTGTATTGAAAAGATTTCAGTACTTCATCAAGATCTCTTCAATCGATTGGCTACAGCGAGGCGAATGCATAAATTTCATTACGATCATCTCTCTGAATCGATTGATTGAGATGGAGCGAACCAGTTCAGAGCATTAAAAAAAAAACAAAAACCTGTCGTCCTTTTGCTCGTATTTAGTTCAACTTTAATTGTTTTTTAACCAGCTCTTTTTTGTAGCTGCTTTTCTTTTGTAATTATCGCTAGTCCTCAGTGAAATTTTGATTGATTTTCGAACCGAAAAATCCCCTTTTTCCCCTTGCGGCAATTGACTGCTTCATAAATGTTACAAAGTTAACGCGGCTTAAAATTTATGTTTACCCGCTGACCACCTACAAAAAGGCCAATAAATTACAGTGGTTCACTTTTCGGGTTTACCGCATTGAAATTGACTGTGAAATGCAATTTTTTATTGCGCCTTTTTACACTAGTTAACAACATTGAGTGAAGCATTTTTTTGGGAGTGCAAAATTTAAATTAGAATTTTGATCCACTGAGTTTATTCTTTAATTTAATAAAAATGAATTGAGCCTCTAAAATTTTGAAATTTTTTCTTTAAAAAGTAATTTTTTATTTTATATTCCAATTTATTGTAAAAAAAAAGTATTCAATATCTTTTAAAATTTCGAAAACTTTTCATTAAAAAAATAATACAATTTTATCTGGATTTATTATAACGAAATTCCGCCAACATTTCTCAATAAATTTCTTAACTTTTCTATTCAAAAAGTAAGTAAATTTTGTTCTAAGTTTAAGTATTTTTTTGAAGAAAATTTTGAAATTTTTCAAATTATTCGAAACTATAAGAAATAAGCCCGAGACTAAACCGAAATAAACAGCTGCTAAGGTCGTGGCTTTCTGCTGAGGCAGGTGAGGCAAGGGAGTTAAGGACTCGGCGTGGCACTATAGGAGGTCGTACTACTTGAAAGGGCTGTACTGTGCGTCCTTCCAACTCCTTTGAGTCCTGGGACGTGCTATACATAATTACATAATGGCGTTGTTAACTGTAATAAGCGCAACTTCTGCTCAACCGCCCGACGCGCGCAGTGTGTGTCCTGCGAAAAAAAAAAAGGATTTCTTCACGCTGCTGTTGCTGGCTTCTGCTTGCTTGGCTCTTTTAGCGGCATGGCCATAATTTACAGTGTAGCAACAAATTGCAGCTCACTTTTGTTGCCACTTCGTTGACGGCGTTGCAAGTTGCCAGTTGCCAGTTGCCAGTTGCAACAATTACCGACAACGCAGCAGCAGCAGCAGCAGCAGCAACAACTGCGAAGCATCATTAAAAACCAAAGGTGACAAAAATTAGTAAACAAAGTGTTGAAAATTATGAGACAACTGCTGGATGCTTGCAACCTTGTTGCAAGGCTGCAAGGCGTGTGGCAGCAACAGCAGCAGCAACAACGGCAGCTCGTATCAGCTGCAAGTTTCCACTATATTTATGAGTCTCTGGCGCAGATTTCAAGCTAAATTTCACAGCCAAGCAAAACGTGTGATTAGACTACAAATTGATGATTGGGCTAGCGCTATGAAAGAGAGTGTTAAACACTCCATTTAAGTAATACAAAAATCATAAAAAAAAATTAAATGCGTAAGCAATTTGCATAATTATTTAGTACTTGTGCGTAGCAACATTTTACCCCATCTATCAGAGAGATTCCGTATCTTTTTATATATAAAATAATTAGAGAAAAACTATAGATTTTTATCTTAATTCTGGAATAGATTCCTATTGGTTCGTAAACTAAAATTTTGATTATATAAATTACTAGCTATAATAAACGTAAATTTTAAAAGAACTTTTCGCATTTCAATCTACAAATTTTAGCTTATTTTCATTTATTAAATAGTAAAAAATATATAAAAATTGGGAAACATTTTTTTTTTTTTTTGATTTCTTAAGGGAATTTTGTAAAAAGAAAATGTAATATTTTAATATTAATTTTTGGGAGGGATTTTTATTGAATTGAAGCAAAATTTATTATCTCTTCAACAACCAAAATATTAGATCACATTTTTCCATGTCTTTGTAGGTTTTTTTTTAATTAATTAAATGTATTTGAAACACTAATAATAATTGGAAAAGTAATTTTCAATTTATCTAATTTATTTTTTATTTATTGGCTTCGTACAAGTGCGTACAGTGGCCAACATGTTTATGTTTTGTCAGCACTTCACAGACAGACTTGAGTCACATAATTTTTATTATTATTTTTATTATTATTATTGAGTGCTGTTCACTTTGACAAATGGGTATCTAATGGCTCATCATTCCACCCAGAGAAAACAACTATATAAACAGAAGAGGAACCAGACTGCAACAACAACAGCAACAAGAAGAATAACAACGAGAGAAGAGGTTGAAAAAACAAAAAAAAAAAGTTTGAATTTACACGGGTTGATAATATTAGGAAGTTGTCTTTGAGATGTTAATAAAATTATTAATAAAATAATATATAATACTTATTTTGAGATGATCTTTCTTATACTTTTTTAAAGCAAAACTCAAAAATATTTAAAATACTTAGAGTTAGGCTAATCTTTTTCGGATTTATTTCCACTTTATTAGCATAAAAATAAAAAATATATATTTTATGTGGTTTAAGTTTAGAAAATCTTCTAAATACAGAAATATTATGAACTTCTTATGGAAATTCATAAAAATTATAAATAAAATTTCATTTCTAAATTTTACTAGAAAATGGATATTTTATTTACTGGAAAAAGTTCTATTCCGCCCAATTTCTCTTTTTCCATCACAATTCAGAAAAACTTTGTTTTCTGTAATTTTTAGAATGTAAAGTCTATTTTCAGTATAAATCGGGGTGTAGCAAAATATTTTATCTATATAATATTATTCTTAGAAAAATCCGTTTCCTCTTTTCCTATCAACAAATAAAACTTCATATAATTCGAACACCGTGTAAATTGCGACTAAAAAGAAAAACCAAACTAAAAACTGAAACTTTCGGGATAAGTTTTTGGAGTTTTAAGAGTAGAATTTTATTTTTTTTTGTCGGTTTTTTGGTTCGCCAGTGGTGGACACTCACTTTTGATTGGATCTGCTGTGGACTCACCTGCGATTGCCATCCAGGGGTAGAAGGTGTGATTGCTGGCCTGGTGTAAACTGCTTGCAGCCGCTGTTTGGGCCGCTGCGGCGCCGGAGATGGTGCAATTGGCATTCCAGGCGCTGGCCGCGCCCCCCAAACCCCCCGCACCGCTGCCAGCATTTTGTGGTACAACAACATTTGCGGTATTATTGCCACCGCCGCCACCGCCGCTGCTGCCGCCGCCGCCGCGATGACTAACGGGACTGCCGCCGGATGTGTCCAAATAGCCGCCGACGCGAGAGTCCGGCGTACAGGCAGAGGGACGTACAGGCATACCGCCCAAGCTGCCACCGTTGCCAGCTGCTGCATTATTCTGTCCATTGGCCGAATTGGGCGCATTTGAGCCATTTGTGGTGTTGCCTGTATTTGTGGCGCCGCCGCCGCCACCACCGCCCCCGCCTCCGCCGCCCGTATTCCATATATCCTTATAGCCATTCACGGCATCGGCTTTAATATTGAGACAATCCTGTTTATAGGCGCTGCCAGCATCGCCATAGATCTTATTGCATGCAGCCGTGATACTAGCATCATACGGCGAATCCTGAGTGGTGCGCTGCAGATGATGATTCGCATACGGTGACATTCCCAGCGACAGTGGGAAGCCTCTGTATGCGGCTGCCGCAGCGCTGGCCGTTGTCTGATCGTGATGTCCGCCCGTGCCCATTGTCATCCCTGTTGCCTGATGCGGATGACCATAGAAGCCGGAGGCCTGCTCAAAATACGAGTTCATCTTGTTCACTGTGTGCTCACTGTACTGTGCGGCGTACCCTTCAATGGTGCTGTGACTGTGACTCGTCGTGGCTTGAAGAATTTTGGCGGCTACAGCAGCTACTAAAAGTAACTGCACGCGCACTCACGTTTCTTTTCAACTTTTAGATAGATAAGATAATTTTTTAAATTATTGTTTATATTTTTTTTGTAATTCGCGCACTTTAGTTGAATTTTGATTTTTATTTATTTTAGGAAATTTTGTGTATTTTCATGTTTTTTATTTCATTTAGTTTTTGCGACATTTAATTTTTTACGTTTATAATTTTGGAATTTTTTCTGTTGGTAATTTGTTTTTAAATTACTCAAAATTTGTATATTTTTTAATATTAATCCACAATTTTTTATGGCTTCAAATTGTAAATATTTGCAAAGATTTTTTAATGAATTTTTGTAGATCTTTTCCAAATTTTATTCTTTATTTTTTATGGCTTTTTAATTTTATTTTGATATTTTATTTTGCAGTTTTTTCTCAATAAAATTTCAATTTAAATAATTTAATCTATTTTTTAATTACTTTATGCAAGTTTCTGTATGTATTAATTACTTCGAATATTTGTATGAATTTTCAAATATTTTTGCTGAAATTTTTGTAATTTAATTGAAAGTATTGGAACTGTTTTCTATGGTGATTTCTGTTTTTAATTTCTTAAAAGGGATTGCAGATTTTTTGAAGTATTAAAATTGTTTTTCAATAAAATTTTGAAAATTTTAGAATATATTTTTAATAATTTTATTTTTATTGCACTTTGCCGGCCCGTTTTTTGTTTGTATTTAAAATTAATTTATTTATTTTGTGAGAGAGTTTCATGTGGCGTATACTTGATTTTGGTTTCGATTTTCAAATTGCACTCGACTTATTCGCTTTGTTTGTTTTCTATTGCTTATTTTTATTCACTTGACACCCAAAGAATTTTTGTTTGTTTTTGTTGTTGTTGCTGTGGCTGTTGCTGTTGCTGTGGCGCCTATTGAATCATTTTGACTCGTTTAACATTCAAAGCGTTATCATTATTGTTATTACAAACTATTATTATTACGATTATTTTTATTATTATTATTATTATAATTATTATTATTATTAGAGCGCTGACCGACGACGACGACGGCGACGCGCGCTGCGACGATTCGAAAACTTATTTGAAGACTTGAGTTATTCACACACCGAATACGAATGTGAATGCGTGAATAAGTGAATGCGTGAATACGTGAATACGTGAATGTGAGTAGATGCGATTCAAATTGAGCGTAGAATGGCAATAACAATAATAATGCCGCTGATAATAATAACGTGGGATAATAAAACAAAGCGCGCGCCTCTTATCCAAACCGTTGCCATCGAACGAATGTGCCAGCAAATCGCAGTTGCTTGTGTTTTGACTGAGACTCAACTAAACTGAACTGAAAACTCAACGTAGACGTCGACGTCGACCGACCGACCGACCGACCAACCGACCGGACCGATTGCTGCTGCTCCCCCCACTCAATTGTCGTTGTTGTAGTAGAAGAAGAAGCAGCCAAAACAGAGAGGCAACGCCGCAACGTAATGAATGAGCGAAACTGAAACGGAATGAGCCACACTCACCGAACGCTCTGCGGCAGCAACAGCAGCCACACTGATAAGAAGCACTCGCTCTCTCACTCTCTCATTCACTCACACTCAAACTCACTCTTTGCCGTTCATTCGCGCCACGAGCAACGTTTGAGCGCAATTCGTTCGAACATGTTTGAGTTGCCCTTTTGGTGGATTCATCATTTGCGCGTATGGAAAAACTTCTGCTATGCTCTGCTCTGGGAAATTCATCATGGAGGAGGGCTGTTATTTTCTTATAGGCCAATGTATGTACGCGCCGTCGTCTACTCACTCATTTCCACTCAAAACATTTTTCGCTACTTTGCACTCAATTTCGTTAAACGGCTCGACCGGAGAGCCAGTTTGCCAGTTGCCCGCTGAACGTTGCCAGTTGCATGCAACGCGCTGCATTTTGGCCACAAACAAAATATTTCTCTTCTTTTCTTTCTACGGCAAAATTGCGTATTTTCTTGCAATTGTTTCAGCTATCATTTTTTTTAATACCCATAAAATTTAGCAAGATTTTCACTTAAATTTAATTTTAGTATTAAAATTTCTGTATTTAAAATTACATCTATTATAGATTGTTGCTTCATATTAAATAGTCTGGAAAACGACGAAATATATAAATTTATAATGATTAATTCGAAATATTCTGAATATTTTTATAAATTCTTTTTTTATATATTCATTTTTGTTCTATAAATTTCAAAATTTTTGAAAGTGATTTTTAAGCACAGAAATACTCAATGTCATATAAAATCCATTATATTTTAAAACCTTTCCTTACTATGCCATAGAAATAAAAATATTGAGAATTTAAACAGAAAATTTCAGAAATTGCTCTTGTTTTCAGACTAAGCATCAAGTTTTAATATTATTTAATTTGAATACCCTTTAGAGAATAGGAAAGAAATTTCCTGCTTAAGATCGGACTACTATATTAGCTTCCATCAATCAATAGTTTAACTACCCTTTTCAAAGTGTTATTCCAGTCTACAGGGTATGTATTCGTCGGCCTACCAAAAAAACCCCTTTTCTAACTATTTTTTAATTGAAACTAGCTGCTAAGTGAAATATTTGCACGGAGAAACTGTAATTAAACGAATTCTTTTTGATTCCGAGTAAACATTTTGTTATTTATATATTATTATTTATATGTTTATAGAATATTAAATTGAACAATTCACTTTATAGAATTTATTTTTAATATTATTGTTATAATTATTATTTTTTATATAAATTTTGCAAAGCAATTCACAACATTTTTCTACGTAGTACTCAAGGTTTATTAATTGAATATTTGGCTAAATGTTAATGGAAAATCGTTTTCGAAAATTAATTTTTATGTTATTTTTTTAATACTTTATTGGATATTCACGACGTTGTACAGTCAGTTATAAAAGCACTTGAAAATTGATTAATTAATATTATCATTATTATTAGTATTCTATATATAGTTATACAACTCTAAATAAATAAAAAATGCATTAATTTTGAATGCAGTTTGACGTCAATTTTTGAAGAGCTGCCGCTTTGTATGCAACATTCGAAATTCTAGACATTTTTTAATTATTTTTCGCCATATCTTGAGTGAAGAGAGGAGAGGGGAGGAGAGGGAAAGAGTATTATTAATGCCTCTTTAAATTGATGGTAATAAATTCATATGCATAATTCAAAGAGATCGCAGTGAAAAAGTTTTGCGCAAATATTTGTCAAAGTTTGCACATTGGCACAAACGGCTCATAGATTAGAGGACCGAATCCGAAACCGAAACCGAAACCGAACAAACAAAGTTCCTTTGCCACAAGTGTTTGCAAAATAAACTTATTATAAGAAGAAATTTACTTTTCCAGAAAAAAGGAACCGCCTCCCGCCCCCATCTCCCCGCCTTCCCCCCGAGCAAAAGGACGCCCCAGTTGGAATCGCATTCGTTGCCAAGTCTCTAAAATCAACAACATGCGACAAAGATACAACATGAGTGAAAGAAAAGGACTCGCAGTGCCGAAGATTTGAGTACCCTAACGAAGGGAAATATCCTGAATATATGAATAGGCTTTATAGATGGAATAGCACAGATTTTAGCAGTTAAAACATACTCAAATTTTTAGAAATACTCCCAAAATCACGAATAAATTTCTATTTCTAATAAATATTTCTTCTCTAAATATTATATAGTTTATATGAAAGAAAATACCCTTAAAATTTCAGTCTAAAGTTCGAAAATAGAAGTTTTTATACCTTAAGGATTTTAAAGCAATAAACTTATCCCTACATCAACTTTTTTTCACCCATAAGACAGCTATATGATATAGTTGTTCGATCTAGTCGATTCCAAAATCTCATCTTGCAGCAACAAATAGTAGAATCCGTGGAGAGAGTCTTTTAAGTAGCCCAAAAATTGAGAGATAAGATGGGCGGATAGGTGACCGACAGACAAATGGACAGACAAACATGGGTCTATATAGACTCCTCCCATTATTCGACTCAGAAAAATATGTACAAGCTTTATGAGTTCGAACCTGCTTCAAGTCAAAACTAAAATACCTTCTGGAAAGTGTATCAACAAACTTGCACACGAATTTCCACACACACACAAACAGACAGACAGACGGCGACATTTTCCCATTTTTCCAGCAAAACTGCCAAGTAACATGAGCGGAAAGCCGAGCAAAAAGAAAAAATAGAAACGTACAAGAAAAGCAAACGGAACGAAACGAAACGAACGGAGAATAGAAGTAAAAATCGCAGTCGCAACAACTGCAAAAGCAAATGAAAATATCGTTCGAGTTTTCCCAAAAAGCCAAAAGGGGAAGGACGCAGGACGCACAGGACGCACAGGACGCTGCGAGGAGACAGACAGACAGACAGAAAATAGCCTCATAACCATTTGAAGCCATTCGAAGGCGCATAAAAGGATCACAACAATCGCCGAAATGAGCCATAATGAGCTCGTAAAAATTTTGCTACCTAATATACTCAGGAATCTTACGAGTATATTCAAACTTTGGTTCGTTATGTGGCTGCTGGCTGCCACTGCTGGCTGCTGCTTGCCACATTTTGTTGCTACTTTTTGTTGCTGCTTTGGCGCTGTGTGTGGATGCTGCGTTGCTTTTGCTGCTACTAAATCGATGATTGCTCTGACTCTCTGAGGGTCCCTGCTCCCTGCTCGGGCGCCAGTGGATGCTCATGTAAAATGCAAATAATATTATCGACTACTGATTGTTTTATAGAATTCTTCAAATTTAATCACTAAACCGATAGATTACTAGAGAAATTAATGGAAAAACTAGTAAGGAAAGACTATCTTCTGCACGCTGAAGAGAGTGGATTAAACATTTGCTTCTTCGATCGTTACTATAGCAGCTATATATGATTTAATACATATATAATTCTTCATCTGACTTGTACTTTTTGTAGAGATATATAAGGAAACAAAAGAAGCAACTACTTTGGGACTGATTATTCGTATGGAAGCTAAATGTTATAGTAAACTATTCTCAGTGATTATAAGTTCAAAGAGAGAAATACTACTCTTAAATATATTTTATGAATTTTATTCAGATACCTTGAGAAACTTAAAGGTTGGCCATACTTTTAAAGCAGTTATTCCTTTCTATATTCGTCCGACCCCTTTCAGTGCGTGCTACTAAGAGAACGTTTTGAATATCATTCACCTAGCTTAAAAACTAAGAGACTTATTTGCATGGAAACAGACCGACAGTGAAATAGGCAGAGAGACTGATGCCTACATAAAATCGCCTTCTCCTGCTGATCAATAATATATGCATGTACTTTCTTTAGTGGGAGATGCCTCCCGCCACATTTAGTGACAAATTTATAATACCCACCCTAAATGCGTAAAAAGAATTATTTCATTACTCTTTAACTATGATTAACCCGATCAAAATAGAACGAAAAAAAGCCAACGGGCGCGCTCTTGAAAATTTCAATACTTAAAGCTTGCTCTTAGATTTAAGAGAGAGAAAGAATGCTCACTTACCTAACATGCATTGCAGCTCCAAAAAATGCCACTTGCGTTTGACGAATATAGCACAAAACGAACGCGCGAAAAAACAACCGTAACAAAATGCGCAATTTGACGCTTGCATTGTTGAATTATGAAAAAGAAAAAGAATAGAAAAAGAGACGCGGCAATTGAAAAATAAACGCAAAATAGTTATAAGCATATTATTAACACTGCGCACAAACACTTAATTAACACATTTTCGCGTATGCTTATACTTTAATTTACTTAAACACTAATTATTGGCAAATAGAGAAACGACCGATTTAAAAGGGCAGCATCTCCCCCGCCGACGCGTGCTGCCCAAGAGCGATTGCCAACTGAGTTGCTGAGAGAGCTTTCTGCTACGATCAACTCCTTCGGCTGAAGCTGAAAGCTCAAAGCTCGACCCTGTCAAAGGGAAGTAGCTGATGAGCGGCGAAATATTTTGAGTAATTAAAATATATTGATATATTTATTTAATAATAGAAACCAAAATTAAAGTTATATTTGTATTTTATTATTTTACTTTTTAATTAAAATATATTTTATTCCTTTAACTTTAATAATAGTTTTAAATAAACACAGATTATCTTTGAAGCCGAAGCTAATCAATGTAAAGTGGCTATTATTTTGGCCATTTAGCTATTATTTTAGCCATAAAAACAGCAGGGAAGCACTTGACTTTTGAGACCGGGCATCGGGCCTCAGTTCTTGAGGCGATGCATCAAATTGGCTCATTTGTCTGGCCATAAAAACTTCAACGGCGGCCGCATCAAAGCCCCAATTGCAACGGTAAACATATTGACTTTGAAAATCTGAACGATTGCTAAGGGAATAAATCTGTTTTCAGTTCAGGCGATAACAGGCGCCCTTCAAAACATCCAACAGGTGCCGAAGAGCCGCAGAGCAGCCCAAATATACGAAATATCTTCATAGACACACAGAGAAAAATATATATATATATTTATATATATATATCGTAAACAAGTTCAGATCGAGTGTTTTGTACTTGCAATGAGTTCGCTTCTTCTTGGGGATTTTTTTCCGGATTTTTTTTTTTCCTCTATTTTTGTTGTAAATAAACCTCCGCACATTTGGCGTTTGATCTTACAGGGGCGGGCGGAGGAGGGGGCACTATGTTCTCTTAGCCTTTTGATGTTTGTTTGCGTTGGCAGCGGCGTCAGCTGCCAAATTGCTGCTTTATTAGCTGCGTAAGTGGTATCTACAGCACAAGCATACCCCCTTCTACTCCTCTTCTACAGCGCAGTCTTGATTCAGACGCACTGTGAGAAAAATAGGGCAAGCTGAGTTACTTTCTTAAGAGTTCTGAGCAGAATATTCTTATTCCAGGAAACATTTCATTAGGCAGTCAAAAAAGGACTTTATTCAGCTAAGGATAAATTTTGGAAATTTTTAATATATTACTATTTTTTACTAGAGATCTTAAAGTTAGTCAAAAGCTGATTTTATTCAAAAATAAAATTGGATTAACGTACTTAAATTTATAAATATTAATTATGGAAATATATAGAGATATATTTATATTTTTATTAGAGATTATAAAGTCAGTTTGCTTCTTAATTTTTTAAAAATGCTAGCACACTTTTTTTCCGAGTGTATAACCCCTTTTGAAATGGGCGTCTTCGATATATATCGAATCAGTGAGCGCCGCCGGCGCTCGTTTTGAGCGATTATGGCCAATTAAATAGTGTGGCAGTGGGGGGCGGCAGTGGGCGGTAGTGGGCACAGTGGGTGGGAGTGGTAATTAAATTAAACATGTAATTGCCGACGCCTATGTATGAGTGTGAGTGTGAGTGTGAGTGTTTTGAGTGAGTATTTTGAAAGCAAAGCGAGCTCTTGAATTAAAATGCCATCCGTCATCAGGTGCGGCGCCCAGTGCTGCAGTGCTGCAGTGGACCACCTCTGGTAATACTGGAACTGTGGCATTGTTTCTGCAAAGAGATTCCCACTTGGGACATGGCTCTATCACTCTCGCTCCCCCTCTTTCTATATAGATATATATATATTAGTATATCTCGCCTTTGTATCTGACCAGTTGTGCTCGTAAATTGAAGACGCGGCTACCGTTGACAGGCGTGGCAGGAGGCAGGTGGCAGGAGTAGGAGGCGTGCGGCATATGTTAATCAGTTCGCTTTGTATGCAAATCGCTGCAGCGAAATGTAATATCAGAAGAATTTTAGCCGAGAGAAGGCTTTTTTTTTAGCCCATATAAAAATGGGTATTAGACCAACATTATTTGTATCTTTTTTTTGTATTTTAAGAGAGAATTATGATAGATAGTTATAGATAGATAGATAGCTATAGATAGTTATAGATAGATAGATACTTATAGATACTTTCATAAGGATTTCACGCATTTTTAAAGGGTTTATAGTAAGTATAAATATCTTATAGTTTCATAATAATATTTTCGAAATTTATAGATCCTTTAATATTTAATATATTGATATATATAGGTAAATAAACAGATTCAGACAAAGATATTAATCTCTATTTATTCCTCATACACGAATATTTCAAGCGCCTGTAAAGTGCTTACAGTAAATTTAAATATTTTATAGTTTAATAATAATATTTTGGAATATTTTAAATTTTAAAATCCACAGAGAACTCAATTCAATATGCTTGGAAAAGCTGAAAAATAAAAGCAGCGTGAAAAGGGCAGTGCAACTGCTGTGCATTTCCTCTGCGGAGAGAGAGAGAGAGTCCTGGCCACTGGGAGGGGCAGACAGAAACAGGACTCTCGTAATATACGCATGGATTAACCAATTACAATGCAATTTTAATTTGCAGGCTGGCTGGAAAATTTTATTGCGAAATGAAATCAGAAAGCGCCGCCAAGCGCAACGAATATGGAATGCATTGATAAGGAAATCCTGAAACAGGATGAAACAGGCAACAAAAAAAAAGAATAACGAAAAAAAAGAAGGTGGAAGAGAGCACAAAATGAAGAGAGAATACGAAATGCAATCCAATGGATTTAAGTTCTTTATTAACACTTAATAAATCATCCAGAGAGAGAGAGAGAGAGAGAGAGGAAAGGTTTTTGCGATTGACGTGTTTTTGCAAAGGGAAGTGGAGGCCATAAAACTAGCCAAACCAATGCCAGGGACAGCCACTGTAAATGTTTGTCCAGCCGTGTCTGTCCGCCTGTCCGTCTGTCTGTCTGTCCGTCCGATTGTGCGGCGCTATCTGCCACACTGCGACAGTGTCAAGCATAAATCCTCATCATAATTCAAAGCATTGATCATCGCTGGAAAGCTCCGCAACGCCACAAAAAATGACAAATTGTTTGGCGCTCGATTGGCGCAGGAATTGGACATCCACAGCCAATGGAGCTGGTGGCTGCCACATGTGGCGCCTGCACTTTGCACACGTGCATTGCCTACTTGCAACATTGTGCAACGTGCAACGGGCAACGTGCCACACAGCCTGAAACTCATATAAAATACTCGTAAAATTTGCAGCCAAAAAGGTAGGCGCAAATGAAATGAAAGTTTATTATTGTTTCTCTTTTTTGTTGTTGTTTCTGTTTGTTGTTGCTGTTGTTGTTGCTGTCACAAGATAAGGTAAAAGTCGTTAAATTTTATTATGTATTTATGCATTAAACAACATTCTACATTTTATGAATTTAATACGGAATTATAAATATTTGCGGATTTAAACTTAACGCCGATTTGTGTGCGAAACAGGTGAAAACTCCCCTTCTATTCCTCCTCCTTTCTTCACCGCAAAAAAAAAAAGGGTCGCATTTGGCGGCTTTGCCACATAATTCTCCACTTTAAGTTGCATTCGACTCTTAGTTAGCTTTATTTATTGTTTTTAACTGTTTTTCTGGTATTTTTAAGATATTTTTAGCTTAAAATTATAATTATAATGGCCGCGGCAAAGGTTTAAAAAGATTGTTTTATGGTTCAGTTTCGAAAAGTCTCAGTGAAAGCGTTGATTAAAATATTTTGAATTACATTTTATTATTTTGGAATATTTTTAAAATATTCCTCAATATTTCATTTTTTTAAATTCAATTAATTTTAATCAAATAAACTTTATTTTCCATACATTAATTTCAAATGACTGAAACGATCCAAAAGCTTCAGCCAAGTCGAATTTTAAGGACTCTTCTAATATTTTTAGGCTTTTCTTGAATACTTATTTTACTCTGCTTAGAACTAAACTTTATATATTTATTTTTAATATTATATTAATATTATCCTTATAATCTTATTAACCTTATGAAAATAGCTAAATAAAGTTGATGTTCTATATAAAATTACTCAACTATTCCTTTCTATATCTTTCTTCAACTAGTCAGAGTGTGTTCTCGTTTATATAGGGCATTATAATATTTATTTAATTTAAATAATATTTTAATTTTATAGCAATTTCACCCCACCTTTTATGAATAAAACATGCCGCATCTTAACTTGACACAGAAATAGAATTCACATATTTTCTGAGCTTGATTTTTGCCTTAATATAAATCGTAGAAAATATGTGAATAAATCTGGAATATAGTTTTTTTTCTTGGCATTAGCCATTGCCAACTGTTGCATTGGGCTAGCAGAATTATTCAGTTAGGAAAACTTAACATTCTGTTGGTGCTGTTAGCTGTTCGCGAACTTGGCTCAAAGCATTTTTCTTCATTAAACTGTGAAAAATCAATAAAAAAAAAATAGTAAGGAATGGGAGGGAAGCCAGTCAAAGACGAAGACGAAGCGCTCAGGATGGTTAGAAAGAGGTAGAGAGAGAGAGAGAGGGAGAGAGAGAGAGAGAGGGAGAAAGACGAAGACGAAGACAGAAGCCAGAAGACATACAAATTTTCCAATTAAGCAAAACACGTTTTCTAACGATTATTTTATGCAATCGAAACGAAGAAACGAAGCCAATTAAGACTATCAACGATTCAACAACCAAATGCGACTCTGCATTGCAAATAAATCGTTTTGCAGCGGACGAGGGGCGTGGGAGGGGCTTAAGAGTATTCATTTTGATGAATTAATGAATAAAATTGACGTGCCACTGCAGTTGCTGACTGTGGCAGAGCGATCGACTGCTGTCAATGGATGTGCAACAATTGGGCGTGTTGCCACATTGCAAGTTGTGCCACCAAAGTTGCCACATGGCATGACTCAGCTGCGTAGGCGTGTGCGCCCCCCCCTCGCTAAAATGGGGCGTGCCAGGAGCAGCCTAGAAGCAACGCGACGGAGGCACATTACGGCGCTGCCTAAAAGGTAAATGCCACGCGCAGTGCACTGAGAGAAAAAGAAGGAGCTCCAAATTTGCTTCGAATTAAACCTATTTTGGCGAAGTCCTTTCGCAAGGATATGAAGTTAAAAGGATAAGTGAGTTGTATGTCCTTTTTTCAGTCGATAGTTCTTAGCAATACTCTATTTTTTTCTCGAGTCTCTGAAGGAGCTTCATTCTTTTCCGAGCTGACAGAATAACGGCTGCCCAGCAAAAAAGGACTTTCTGACTCGGATCTCAACTTTTCTCTCAGTGCAGCTGTTTGCCCACTGTTTGAGCTGACGAGCAGAGAGTCGTTTAAAATATTTGCGGAGATTGCAGGCAAGAGATATATGTATGAGGTGAATGAGCAGGCAGCCAGCAACTGGAAAACTGAAGGGTTTTCCAACAATTGTGCAGAGCTATTTGCAGCATTTCCACACAATTCAAAAATTTGCACACAAATTGGCCATTTGGCCCCAAAATAAACCGTTGCAAGCGCCTTTTATGGCTAGTTGAGGAGGAGGCAGCTCTGCCATCCGGCAAATAATTGAATTAAAGCGTTTCATGCGCGTTTTCTTCGGCGCGTTTCTTCGCGTTTCTGCGCGTTTCTGCGGGTTTCTGCGCGTTTCTTCAAATCAACGTCAATTAAAAATGCATCATAAACGCCCCTCAACGCCATTTTCATAAATGTTTTAAGCCTTAATTTATGCACTCAACTGGTGGCCCAAAGCTCATGTTGGCCATAAACAAAACCAGAAACAGAACCAGAAACCGAACCAGAACCAGTGCCAGCTCCAGTAGTCGTACCAGTTCTCCAAACGCCTAACCAGCTAATTGCTGCTTGTTTTTCCAATGACCAACTGATTGCCAGTTGGATTGATAGATCGATGAATATGAAGAGCTAATGCCTGACTAATTAAAATTAATTTGATTTAATTTAAAAAGTTTTAAAATTATAAATTTATAAAGAAAATCTTATATAATAATTACCTTTTTAGATAGTTAAAAAGAGCTATCAAACAGGCCTTTCCGAAGACACTATAAATGCTCAGTTTCTAGGCTGTTTTTTGAACACAGAATCTTTGCTTCTCAGTTGAAAAAAGTATAAAGTTTATAAATATTAATTAAATTAAAACATCAAAAAATATTCTTTAGTAATCATTTTAGTCAAAAATAATATTCAACCTCAAAAAATATTGATTTTTGACAGAGTCTTGAAAGCTTAAAAAAAATTTGCAGCTTCTAATTATTGTAGTTATTTTGAAGGAATCCTAAAGTAAAAAATTATTATTTTTCAACTTTAGTATCTAAATTAATTTATTATTAATTTATGTGCTGGATCCTCTATAGTATATTTTTCAATATTATTCCATTTTATTCCAAAATGAAGTCTACTTGTCTCTATTATTCTCGAAAGAAGCTAAAGCTTGGAGGACAAAGCTTGGTATGAAAACAAGTTAAAATTTTAATATTATAATATTACTTTTTTATTATTTTTTCTTATTTATAAATAATTTTTTACTGTAATAATAAAATTAGAAAATATTATAGCTCAGAAACTGTAAAAGAAAATGAAAGAATGTTTTTTTTTTCGTATTTTAATACTCAATTCGAAAGTAGGAAAATTAACAATTCACAATTTTCCTACGTTTCTCTGCGGTTTCTTTTTCGTTGGTGAAAGAAAATTGATTTACCTCACCTTTGACGCTGGCCTAATAAATGCCAGAATATATTTTGCTGCTTGCGAAAAACCCGCCAAGAGAGATGATGACTTAATTCAAGAAAGCCAGAAAGGCACGACGAGTGGCTCAGTGGCAGCGCAGCCGCAAACGGCTCATTACCAGGTCAAGAATCAATTGCAGTCCAAACACCAAAAACCAAAAACCAAGCTGGCTGCTTATGCAAAAACTATAAAGGCCAGACAAAAGAACCGCCGCCTGAATAGGTCTAAGAAGGGCAGAGACGCGGAGTAGGCACAGCAATGAAGACATTCGTTATGGCTAGAGACCTGGCTTTATAATCCTGCACCAGCAATGAACCCTTGACTTTATTCATTCATCAAACAATTGGCAGCATTTGCATTTTGCCCTACTTCCTCTCTCTCTCTCTCTCGCTCTCGCTCTCTTAGAGCCCTGTTCGGGAGTCCTTCAGACT
Source organism: Drosophila repletoides (assembly GCA_018150835.1). Taxonomy (NCBI): domain Eukaryota; kingdom Metazoa; phylum Arthropoda; class Insecta; order Diptera; family Drosophilidae; genus Drosophila; species Drosophila repletoides. Next base: position 3,001,372 of record JAECWQ010000202.1, read on the forward strand.
AATTGAGCATTTTTGTTGACTGGTTTAGCTCACGGTTTTGCCTACTTGTTAGCCAGCTGGTTAGCCTCAAGCCCCGCTCACTGGCTGCTTTTCTTACCGTTGCTGTTACCGTTACCATTACCGCTACCTGGAAAAGCTGAAAATCCTTTTTTCACTTTTCATGGACGACGACGACGAAGACGGCGCTGGCGAAAACGTGCAAAGTGGGTGTAAACGGATCGCGATGATGATTGTTTATTGTAATTTTTATGACTGCTTTGCACACAAACACGCCAAGGCGGCAATGATGATTGCAGCCAGACCGCGCCCCCTTCAGACCCTGCCAAAGGGATGGCTGAGGGCGTTGAATTGCCGGCTCAAAGGCAGGGTAATTCCTTGTGTCTCAGCAAGTTGCCCTTTGAAGTATTCGAAAAGTACTTGAAAACTTTCTAATTAAGCCATTCGAGTGATACGAGCAGAGAGTTATCAATAATTAAACTATTGAAAAATTTATTAAATAAATTTATTAATAAATTTTTGAAGGAAACAATTTTTAGTATCTTATTTTGGGTAGATTTTATTTTAAAGAAATATTTTTGTAAAAATTAATTTTAAGGTATTTTTAGGTATAATGAATCTTAATTCCTTCAATATTTCATATTTAATCATAATTTAATACTCAGCGTTGCGCTTTAAAAAAATTAATAAAAAGAAATTTCTAGAATGGCAATAATTTCCTTGGATATCTCGCCGCTCATCAGCTGCTTTCTTTTGTCTAAGTGGAGCTTTGAGCTTTCAGCTTCAGCCGAAGGAGTTGATCGTAGCAGAAAGCTCTCTCAGCAACTCAGTTGGCAATCGGTCTTGGGCAGCACGCGTCGGCGGGGGAGATGCTGCCCTTTTTAATCGTTTCTTTCTCTATTTGCCAATAATTAGTGTTTAAGTAAATTAAAGTATCAGCATACGCGAAAATGTGTTAATTAAGTGTTTGTGCGCAGTGTTAATAATATGCTTATAACTATTTTGCGTTTATTTTTCAATTGCCGCGTCTCTTTTTCTATTCTTTTTCTTTTTCATAATTCAACAATGCAAGCGTCAAATTGCGCATTTTGTTACGGTTGTTTTTTTCGCGCGTTCGTTTTGTGCTATATTCGCCAAAGGCAAGTGGCATTTTTTGGAGCTGCAATGCATGTAAGGTAAGTGAGCGTTCTCTCTCTCTCTCTTAAATCTAAGAGCAAGCTTTGGGCAATGCAATTTTAAAGAGCGCGCATTTTGGTCGCTTAATTTCATTTTACTTTGATCGCGTTTCTTTTAATAGTAGTGCAAGACCAATGAAGTAAGTTTTTTTATGCCCTTGCGGAGGGAGGGTATTATAACTTTGTCACTAAATGTGCAATGCTTTGAGAGAGTCAACTCCGAACGATCAGAACAATGAGAAGAGTAAAGCTATGTTCGTCCATCCGTCTGCTTATTTCTTTGGAAACTCTTTCAGTCTTTTAGCTGAGTGGGTGGCTAGGCTATAGCAGCAGATAAACTGATGATAATTAAAAGTTAGAGGAAGGAGTGGTTTTTTCTAAAGGCATCTCCAGATCCAATTAAAAGTTATGCCACTTCGAAAGGGTATGTAATATTCGGTGCACCCAAGTTGTCCGTGCTTTACTAGATTCCCTTATGTATTTGTATGCAATGTCAGGGTTTATTTGTGAATAGAGTAATAAAATCTTTATGAATTGTCGCGTAAATCTAATAAAATACTCGTATAATATTTTAATCCCGGGGCATAATTTGAGCTAATCTCTGGCGCTAGGAACAACCTGTTGTGCCGCTGGTACTCCAGAGCAAATATATTCGAAATGAAAGCATTTAGATTGTCGTAAAAATAAATTTTATTTGGTCGTAAAAAGAAGAGGCAAAGCAAACGGCAGGCGACAATTAAATGCCAAGAAACAACAAGAAAACAAGCTAAAATGGCATTTTAACAACTATATAAACAAATTGCGGTTAATACCAAAGCAGCCCAAAATTTTTATAGCCTTTTTACGACTTGACGCCACTTGAGCAGCGCTCGTCAAAAATCCACTCCAGAGAGCCACAGCTAGAGAAAGAGAAAGAGAGTGAGAACAATGATCCCTCGCAGCATCCTGTGTAAAGGTTTTGAGTGTCCTTAGAGCTGCCTGCTGAAATTGAGCCTGATCCTGGCTGACATTTGAGTGCAACGAGGGGTTCATTTTTCCACATGAATTTTACGACTTTTTTTTACGATCTGTTAGTGTGACATGATGACAATCAATATAAGAGACATAAAAGCCAAGTTCCGTGACGTATGCCATAATTATTGGATGATGATAGACCCTCCTCCTCCTCCTCCTGCTCCTCCTCCGTCCGCTGTTGCTGCCTTTGCTTCTCCTGCTCCGTTTCTATCCATCAAATACGTCTCTTTCTCATCTCTATTTACTTTTATGAGGTGACTCGATTGTCTCTGCGGATGTTGCCGCCGTTAGTTTGGATGCTGATGATGTTTGAGTGAGGAAACGGTGGTAAAATTTTATTTCAATGCATTTATTTCCCATTCCGAATTCTGTTTTCTCCTTCTGCATATGTAGGTTTTTTTTTTATAGCATTTTAACGATTTGTTTTGACTATGGATTTTGGCCAGCATCTCGTGAGTTGCCACAGCTCATTGCTGCCTTGATTTACGGCCTGGGAACGGCGTCTTTTAGCTGTAATAAAAAAAATCATAAAACTGCTTAAATAGTTGCGTTTATATAGTTAAAATTTAATATTTTAAATTTCTAAAACTACTCTCAAAGCTCTGCATTGTAGTTAAAAAAAGTTAGACAAAATTTTGAAAAAAAAGATATTATATATATATGAAATCCTGGAAGGTTTAAGAAGTCTAAAAAGTTAGGAGGAGCCTTACCTATAGTTTTATTAACCTTCCTAGACCATTATTATAATATTGAATTAAAAAATTCAAATATCTTTCATTGAGAATGACTTAAAAACTATAAAGAGTTGATACTTTTCGAATTTTTCTATATAATAAAAGTTATAGAATTCCATCCTAGATCCACCATAGCATATAAGGTACATTTGAAGGGATGAGAATATATGGCAAAGTATGCTGTAGTGGAACCAGGATATTATTTAATTTCTGGACATTTTCGTTGAGTCGTTGACTTATTACTAGTTTCTTTTGAGAATAGCCTAATTACTTTTTGTTCTGAAAAATCACAACGTAACGCCTAATTTAATGAAAACAATAAAAAACTGTGTTAAGAATGATCTTAATGCCACGTTTTGAGGCCAGAGCCCTCCCAGAGTTCTGAAGGTCGCGTTCCGAACAGGAAAAAAAGTCAAGACGGAAAACCAAAGCAATTCATAAATCATAAAAATGTGTCATAAAAAATAAAAACAAAATGGAAACAAGGTTAGAATATCATTTTTTTTTTTGAATGCAGTTGCCTTTCAACATGTCCTCGAGAAAAGGAATTTCGAGCATAAAAAAAGGAAAGAAATGCTCAAGGCGAGAGACTTTTTAGAGGATTTGTTTTGACTTCTAACCGAAGGCGACGGCGACGGCGACGGCGTCGGCTTGTTATCTGGCCAAGGTACATAGGCAACATATATAAAAATATATATATATATATATATATATATATATATATATCTGTGTATATCCTGGATAAAGGACACACAGGCTTTGTTCTCTGTGTGTCTGTTCGATTATTGCCGGCTTTGGTAATAAATCATAAAAATATGTTTCAGTTGCCCAAAATGCGACGGTTTCATGCCGATCCGATCGTCGTTACACGGTGGAATTGTAAAATGTCCTGTAAAATTGCCGCTTCCCTTAGAGCTGGTGTGGTTGTGTCCTCTTTCTCTAGGTAATTGGGTAGGGAAAAAGTCCTGGGGCTGCCGCTGCTGCTGTTGCTGCTGCGGTGATCGCGCCCTACTCGACTACATCTGATAACAAAAACCACTGGCAAAAAAAAAAAAAGGCCAAACAAAAGGGCCAACAACTTTCTCTTTTGCGTCATCTGATTTGAGCCTTATTCAGAGGCACATTTTCCTAGCCAAATATGAGAATTTTGATTTATTTCCAAATATTATTTCTATTTTTCGTTGGGCTGTCGACAAGAGGCGCCTACATTGCGTGTGCAAATCTGTTAATTGGGGGATTTTCAGGAGGTGGAGTGTTAAAAATTAAATAAATAATTAAACAATTAATCAAATAAACAATTTATAGAATAAAGGAATGAATAAAATTATATATATTGAGGTCATCAAAGCTTAGCTTGGCTCAAAAAGCTTGATATTTATCTAGATATTTACCGAATTAAATTGAAGGGATTTCTAGAGACAAATTTAATATATAAATATTAATATTTAATATATAAATATAAATATTTTTTTTCATTTAAAAAGTTTAAGCTTAAATCAAACAGAATTTTTAAAAAATAAAAAACTTGCATAAAAAAACACAGCTTAGCTTAAAGTTTTTATTTTTTTAAATTAAAAAACAAGACTTTTACTTGCTGTAAAATGATATTTAAATAATTTATTATACTCTCATTCAACTGAAATTCAACAAGCATAATTCTCAGTTATTTAAGACGTGTGAATTTATCTCTGTAATAATTAAAATTTTCAACTGACTTCAAATATAATATATGCACATTTGCTGCTCGCATTGGAAGACGATGACTTCATTTTCAAATACATCTGTATATACCCTGATATATATATGTATATAATCTGATATATATATGTATCTTTGTCAGGCCTGTACTTGTCGCAGCGCCTCCCTCTCCCTGTCGTACTCCATTTCCAAGCGTAGATGATATACTACAAGCAGATGATTTAATGTGACCGCATATTGTGCCGGAGCACTTAAGATGCAGCCTGTTTCGAACCCGAAACGAACCGAAAGTGCACCCGTTTCACATATGTTTCAATTCAAGCAGCAAGAATTGAGAAACCATCTTGAAAATTGAACCCTGCCAACACTGAAAGATTTTGGAGAATTTTACTTGAGATTATTTCCAAAAAAAAAAATGGTTTAATTTATAGCTTAAAGGATTGGGAGTATTGTATAATTTTAGAAGAAATAACCATTATAATAATAATGTGCAGACTTTTGGAAGTTCTCTAGAATCACAATTAACAGAACTAAACATTCTATTTAAATTATTTAGTCAAAATTAGAGAAATTCGAAAGGAAAGCCCCCAGCAAAACCTTCTCCAGAGTTCGAACTGTGAATTTATTTTGAAGCTTCCGCCTTTGTTTTAGCTCTAGTTGCAATTCCCAACTTTAGTGAATGGCTAATTTTAATTAAATACTAAAAAAAAAAAGAAGCATGTTCTGTGGGAGAATGTACAGTGGAAAGCAGTCTCCAGTGTTTACATAGCGCAGCGAGTAGAAACAATTGAAATCATAACAATAAAATCAAATTCGAAATTTGTGGAACAAAACTTGGCAAGTGGCAAGTGGCAAAAGGCAACCAGTTGCGTCAGAAGAGGAGAATGAACCGTGGAATCACTGGTAGAAAACAAAAAAAGGCAGAAAGAGAGAGAAAGAAGAGAAATATGTAAGAAAATGTGAGAAAATGTCTTGCACAAGGCACCAGGCACCAGGCACAAGACACAAGGCACAAGGTATAAAGGTAAATGGGTGAAATGCTTAAGAAAATCAACTCAACGAGCAGCAACAACAATTTTCGACTGCTGCAAAGACACTGCGAAACGAAATGGCCATAAACTTAAGCCCAAAACGGCTGCAGGGGCGGCGGTGGGTTTTGGCTGGAAAGCAGAGAGGGGGACTGCAGGGGGGGGTTGTGGTCTTTTACTATGGTTGCGTGGCAGGAGGCAGACCCAACCAACCAGTTCGAGACAAACGGCGAACTCCGAACTTAATCGAAACATCAAAGCAACTCCAAAAAACACAGCCAAGAAGAAAGGCGAAATACTTGAAACAACAACGAAGAAAATTAGGAAGTAAAGCTGAATATTTTAATACTCTAATTATGCAATTTATATCAAAAACTTTGGATAATTGAAATACCCTTGCAGACAATTCTAAGAACTTAACCAAATTTAGTTCAAGTATTAAACAGAAAATATAGCCAAGACTGCTAAATTCCATATTTCTAGTGTTGAACTATTTATCTCTCTGATTTTTTTATCAAATTTAATAATAGTAAAAAAGTACTGTGATTTATATCTAAAGATTTTTTCAAAGGAAGTTTTTACTGCAACAAATTAATTATCAAAATATTTATTCTTCATATAATATATATAGTTCCAATTTGGTATAAAATAGGTTAGAAGTAGAAGTGAAACCCATTTAAACATATATCAATGAATTTAGTTCAAACATCTTTTAAAAAATCTATAAAAAATTGGAATATTACCTGTGTTTGCTAGATGTCTATTATGCTTTTCCGATTTAAATTGAATATAATTCTAATATTCTTTGCAGCTTGTAATTTATAAAAACAAATTTTTCATATTGAGACAGCTGCTTTTATTGGGGCAGGAAAGGAAGAAGCCAAACCAAGTTTTATATACGTTTAAAACCAAAGAAAATATACAAAATAAAAATTTAGAATATTCGTAATATACAATATAGTTAATAGCTTTAAGTCACGCCTCTTCGAGTTGCATATTGCATGACAAACTTATAATACCCTCTGCAAGGGCATAACGAAAAAAAAGGAGGAAAAAATCAAGCGAAACTTATTAAAAACAACAAGTGCAGCCCAGCTTGAAGCTTAGCGTGAAAGCGAAGAGGGAAGGAGAGGAGGGGCAAGAGAGAGGATTACGAGCTGTTTGTGCAGTGGCAGCACGTCTCAGTCGACGTTGCACTGAGCGAAACGGGAATATCGCTTAACGCCGAGCTGAGAATCAACTCGCAGCGCAGCGCAGCAGCAGCAGCAGCAGCAGCAGCAGAGCAAGAGCAGCGCAGCAGCAGCACTCAAAATGGGCACTTTCGGTCGCAATAAGCACGACATTTACGATTATTTTACGGCCACTAAAAATCAAAAGTGTAATTTACGGAACCAAACCGAAACGAAACACAGACAGACAGAGAGAGAGAGAGAGAGAGACGGCGAACAGGAACAGTAAGAAGAAAGGAAGATAGAGAGAGAGATAGAGAGCGAGCGACTCAAAGGGGGAAGCAACTAAAAGAACGGTATCGATGCAGCTTTTTGATAGTTGTTATGATAGTTATGATGGGAGCTTTTGTTCTTCTTCTTCTTTTTCACAGCTCAAAAGTGAAATTGGGGTGTTAGTTTATATTTTTGTGTGAAATTAAGCAATTTACAGTGGTAAAAAAGCATAAATAAATGCCCAATTAATAGACAAATATTATTTAAATAAATGTATAAAATAGCTAGTCAAAATATATCGAAAAAAGCTTCTCAAAACCCAAGCAAATAAAGCCAGTATTAACTATAAAATTAAGTTAGTCAGATTGCACTTATCCAGCTTTTCTTTTTCTATATTTTTCAATATTTATTTAGATTTAACTTAGATGCGGGTATGTACCCTTCGGTTAGCCTTTCCTCAGCAGTTTTGGGTATATTTTACCACTAAAACACATAAAATTTCGGCCACATAAATCGAAAATACAGCTATATATAGAGGGAGTCAAGCGAATTATACTGTAAGTCTTTGTATCACAAATGAATTCTTGACCCAAGCAGCTTTCTATATTTGTAAATATACCAAAAAAGGCATACAATATGTAAATACTTAAATATTCTATATGTATTTATACTATATTTGGTATTTTTTTTTGTATGCTGCCTGGCTGGCTGGCTGGCTGTTGGTCAGGAAAAGGGCGGAGAGGGCGGGGCGGCACATTGTCCAGAAAACTGGTTAGCTCTGGTCCGCCGCCATATCGTGCTGCTCCTTCTTCACAGTGGGACGAAGAAGTCGCGTGCAGCGCGCATTTTGTGGACAGCGCCAAAGGCAGCAAAATGAAAAGCTGAAATGCAAGTACTACGAATACTACGAGCATATTCCAATGCCGGAGAAGAGGACTCAGTCTCAGACTTAGTCGCGGTTGCGGTCTTGGGCTTACTACCCAACTAGAGATGGTCGTGTTCTTCTTCGTGACAAGGGCGAAAGGAAGAGCTTCAAAGAGCATGGACTTTGCAACCATTTTTAAGCGATTGACCTCTTCCAAAATTGTGCATATAAATATGGTATATACTTTCTGTATGTTTATCTATTGAAATAAGCTAAAAATATAATATATAGTCACCTCTAAAATACTTTAAAAGCCAGAGCTGAGCTAGAGCTCTTATGGATGCGTGTCACGGCACGGCTCATCTCTAAACCCAACCTCTTTTCCAGTTACAGTCTCAGTCTTTTGCCTTTTTGCACTTGTTGGCATCACATGTGTAAAATCCCCCTTCGCTACTCTCCCTTCGAAAAATCAGCTTGGGCCCCTTCATCGCCCACTTCACCTGGCTGCAATTGCAGTACCCCTTTTCGACCCGTAACCCCCCGCCTCTCTCACACTGCTAGCAACTGCCAGTTGAAAGATGATTTTCATGTTTTTCCTCCGGAATTGCCCTCAGAAACAGCGCCCCGTCGAAGCCATTTCCATGGAGTGAGTTGGGGCATCCTAACGATGGCTCCGATGCAATCTTGTTGTCTTAACCGCATTTACTGACATCTCTTGATGTTTCGATTGCATTCGATTGCTTTCGATTACTCCGGATTTTTGATTTTGAATGTGAAATTGCATCATTCTCTGTTCGCTGTTCAGTTTTATGCCCCATTCCGAATATTGTGACAAGCGCGCGAAATTGATTTCGAAATCTTTGATTGGCTCGGCTTTACTATATAAAAATTTACTGCTGGACTGCGGACTGCGGACTGTGGACTGTGGACTGTGGATGGTGGACTCTGTTTTCTTCCTAACTAGCTGTGTTTCCTTTTATTTTATTTACCCAACCAATAATCATATCAATTTCAATTTTGGTTATACATTTTCCTATTTGGTCATTTCGTTACTTGGAGTGGCTTAAAGAAACGCAGTTGGTTAACTTTACTGTGAGGCTTTAATCATAGTTCAATTTTGGCTCGTAACGGTTTGAGAAACCCTTAAGCTTATTTTTTTTATCAAAATTAATGTCTCTTTACTTAAATTATTTTACCATAATTTTTATAGATCATTTTTATTTAAAAATATATAAAAACTTTTAATAATTAAATAGTTTTTTAAGCCAAATGAAAACTTGATGCCTAGATAAATTTACTATTTTATTTTTTTCAATATAATTGCCTGTTTTTTTTAGTAAATTTATTTATTATATTTGAAATATTCTGTAATATTCTTAACGAAATTTTAAAATTATTAAGTAATCTTGAGAGTTATTCTAGGTGGAACCAGAGTTATATTGATTCGAAAGGTTTCAGTACAAATAAGAGATCAAATTTAAGTGATTTCAAAACTTAAATAAATTATTAAATATTAAGGTCTTATTCTTAAAAATTTAATAAAAAAATTAATATAAAATGGATTAGAAAGACAAATTAATTTTAAAAGCAAGAGAATTAATCTCTTATTACTTTACTTAAATAGTTCTATTAGAACTTTACTTAAGGAGTTTTCTATTTGGTTTTTATAAATTCTGAGGGAGATATAGGGAACATATAAAGGGTTAAGATAAGAGAAAACTATTTTTGAAAAAGTTGAATTTTGATGAGTTAATAAAAGGACATTTCGCTATATTTCATGATCAATTATTAAAGATACATTATTCATAGCTGAAAAGATGAAAAACAGCAGCAAACGGGTTGAGATAAGAGAAAAACTATTTTAAAACGGATACTTAAAGGTCGCTTAAAAAAAAAAAGAACTTGGAGAGAACTGAAAAATATTAATTTGTTAATTTTTGAGATGGGATTAGGCTTAACATTTTTGGGCTGGTTAAAATCGCTGTTAGTTTAACAGAGCAACTCCAAAGGAGCAACAATGGCTCTAAAACTTTACGAGCAGTGACTTTAAAACCGAACATTAACTTCAACGCATAACGACCAATAGATGGCGCATGCAACATGCTGCTGCCATCTACTGCATAACTGCTGCAACTGCTGAAAGTATCTAAAAAAAATAACGTTGACGGTGGCAGAAGAAGAAGAAGCAGCAGCAGCACAGCTAAGCGTTTTTCAATTGCATTTTATTTTGTTTTGAAATTTATTTGTGTTTATTTTTAGATTTGTTAATTGAATATTGATTTATTAATTTAGTTATTATTTATTTTTTAATTATTATTATTGTTTTTTCTTATTTTTCCTGCTTCTTTAGTGATTCATCTGTGGTCTCTAGGTTTATGCACTTTGTAACGTTTTTAGTTTTAATTTGTTTTCCAATTTAAATAGTTTTAAGATTTATTTCAGTTTTGTAAAGATTACTTTATTTTTTATTGATTTTATTTTTATTTCTTCTTATTTCCATATATTTTTAATATTTTTCCAAGTCCGTCCGTCCGTCCGTCTGTCCGGTCTCCAACGTGGCTCGTTTGCGACGTCTGCGCCGCTGCGAGTTCCAACTCAAAATGTTCGGTGGTTGAATAAGTTGGAAAAAATTCAACATTTCATCAAAACGGGTTCTGGCCGGAGTACACTGGGAAAATAATTGTGCAATAATTATCGATTAATTTAACGACCGTACTTTAGAGTAGAAATACTATCACAAAAATTCTAAAAAAATTCTAAATAAATAAATAAGAAAATTACATAATTTTAATAGAAAAATGATCTTAAATTATCTAAAAATAGATTGGAAAACAATTAAAAAAAACTGACATATGAAAAAGACTTTTTTAATTTAAAAGACAGAAAAAAAACAATTAATCCTAAATTAAATAATTAATTGTTTATTTTATTCTTAAAAACTTCTTACTCATTTCTTTCTCTCAGTGCAGGGGCAGAGCCCAGCGCCCAGGCAAAATGGGCTTGGCCTGCGCATTCGAGTGAGAGGAATTTGTGCTGCTCATTTTTAGCTCTGTCTCCGTCTTTATTAGCGCTGTCTCTTTCTTGCCTTTTATGTGCGTGTTTTTATTTTATTTTTTTCTATATTTAGCAAGTTGCTTCTGCTTCGTATTCTTCTTCTTCTTCTTGTGGCACTTACTTAAATCGCGTTTCTATAGCTTTTTTCGACGTTTGAATTAACTTAATTGATTTCTTACAGCCCGCCGAATGCACAGAAGATTTTTCTTTTGCTTTCGATAAAAACCAGATGAGACTCGGCTAAAAAGATTAAAATGGGGTTTTTGTTTTGTTTTGGGGGGTATAAACTAAGTTTTTATGGCAGAAACAGTGGGCTTATTTTGGAGGAGACTGTACCTCAGTTCTTCAGGGAAAATAAAAAATTAAAAAAATATTAAAATTATATTAAACAAATATTAATTCTTTAAAATAATAGAAAAATTCTTGTAGTCAAAGAATCAAATAAGGAAAGGCTTCTGCCTAGCAGCGAAGATTGTATACCCTTCCAGATTTTATTTGTGGTTAGTCTTGAGTTTGTCAAATTTAAGAAATATTCGGAAATATAATATATAAAAAAAGAGTCCTGTTTATTATACTTGCATTGAAAATAATGAGAAAATTGAATTCAATTAGGTTTTTTTTTAGACAGAAAACTTCTATTTATACTCTACTCTCTAGCTCTAAGACAGCTGGCAGCTATGTAGGTCTGAACTACCCGACTATATATAAATACAGCTATACAGCCGAGGCATATATAAATATATATATATATATATTTATATATATAAATTGAGTGTGTGTGTATTTTGTTATTGTGTCGTGTTGCACAACTTAATTAAATTCATGGAGAAACTCGAACTCGTCTCGTAGTTTGTTATAAAGTTGAAACGTTTTATTTGTATATAATACAAAGTGTTACGAATTTCTGGATGAATTATGAATACGTTCGAGTTCTGCAAAATGAAGTCGTCAGTCGAATGGTCCATGGATTAATTTAATTTCACGCTGGAACGGAGTGGAGTACCAGGACCGAAACGAAAAGCCAGTTATATTCCAAGGATGAATTAAAATTCTTTTCATATTTTTTTTTTTTTTTTGTACAAATTTTTATTTATCTCTCGTACCACAAAACGATGCAAGACAATGGTAGAACTGCTTATAGATAGCAATGGAAGAATAGGAAAAAAAAAAGATGGGATTTTGGAATGGGTGAAAAGAATGGAAAACGCACCCCAGGAGCGTCTTTGCAGCGTGGTAAAAAGGAAGAAAAAAACGAAGGGCAGATAAGTTATTATTGTAACGAGCAACCCCTGCAAAGGGTCGGGCAATAGAGGCATAGGCCTATGCCTAGGACTACGTCTAGTAAAAATAGGACAAGTTCAGCTCGCACTCGCACTCGCACTCGCTGGAGGGTGCGCCGTTAAAATGAGTTACGAGTTCTGCCATTTTAAATTAAAATAACAGCCAGAGAGCAGCCAGAGCAGCCAGAGCATCCATCCAAAAGAGATGAGAAGAAAAAGGTCAAAGGCCATTTCCACCCCGTAGCTGCTGCTGCGTCTGTCTCTACCCTACAAAATGGTCATGTTGACAGAAGTAAATCTTTTGAATTATCGCATTATGAGTGTACCGCATTCTCATGGATAAATTTCCCGGGCTCTCGCTGGCTGCCCAATGAAGCCATCTCATAAATAAACGTCACGTCTCTCGGGCATTATAAAGGATTTTCGCAGGGTTCGCCAGTTCAGATCTGAGCAAATAACTAAAATAAAAAAAAAATAAATTTCTTTTTTCTCAATTTGATTTACTGGCCACCCACAAAGAAAAACTTTAGAAAGGAATTTCCTGGGGTCCAAGTTCAGAGCTGAATAAATAGCATCGATTCACTACAAAATTCGTTCGAATGGAATGTTTTTTTTTAAAGCCCCGATCGACTACAACATATTTTTACATATTACTCCATCCGCTCAATCCTTTTTGCATACGACTGATGCAAAAATGAGCATTTTCTAGTGGAAACATCAGAGGTTATAATCGCTATAAGAATAACTCCCTTTTTTCCCAATTATTTTTTTTTACTTTTATTTAATACCCATTTACACACAGATAACGAAACTTCAAATTAATCACGCATCCTCCCCCACTTTGCCCCTCTCTCGCTCCCCCTCACTGTAATACGGTAATGGTGAATATATCCTCCGGCGCAACCAGATATTCAAATTTCCTTGTATTCACACGTAAATAGCACAACTTATTAGTCGGATCCAAGTCCCGTACAGCGCTCTGTACTAAGCTGACCAATAATAGATTCATGTGCTTTACGATACCCTGGGCGCTGGTATTATCGAAAGAGGTTGCTGCAACTATGCCCGACGCATTATCAGAGACCACAAAACCCAAAGTATTCTCCGCCGTAATTCGCTCCGTATTTGCTGCATTTTTATGTATGACATCCTCCAGTACTCGATTCATTTTTGTATAATTTTGGTTTTTTTCTTTCAAGAATTTTGAATAATAGAAATATTTATTTATCAGGAATATGTTTGTAGTGTTTTCAATGTGAGCGCTGCTTACAGACTGAATATATGAATATTTTAAAAATATTATAATAATGTATATAGGCGAAAAGGTTGCTAGATTGTGAGAATTTTTCAACTCAAATGAATAATTTCACAATCGTCTCTATACAAATAATGCAGTGTCCTGTCTGACTGAGTCACTGACTGATTTATCATCGCACAGCGCAAAGGATAAACGGGGAAATAGAATTTATGGCGCATTGAAAGTTTCCACTATAAGGGATTTTGGAAAATTTGGTCCCAAGTAGGGGGCCATATGGAAAAACTTTGTATAAAACTTTGTTTCTTATCCGATCGGGTTTAAATTAATTTCCGAGTTCTTCTTTAAAATTTAAGGCACAAGTTCTTTCCCAATTTTTAAAAAATCTGACTGAATATGCGGTCAAAGGATTGAATTGAAAACTATTCCCGTGCAGAAAGTATAATTCAGTATATCAAGATATACTTCAAATGTTGACCTACACTGGCGACGCCGGGTAATACCGGCAAGTTACTGTATATTTTTCGAAGAAAAATGACGTAAAAAATGTACATTTGATAGTGGAAGCTTACGAATTAGGATGGAAAAATTTCTTATAATCGCTATAATAAAAACTCGCTTATTTGCACTTATTTATTTTTATTATATTTTTTACCACCCATTTCAAAACGCCACTTAAAATTAGACTAAAACCATCTCTCCTTCACTCTCTCTTGCTGTGGCACCCGGGAAACTTGGAAACGGTATACTCAAATGTCCTTATTGTCCTTCCTTTAGTAGTGTTGCAAAAGAGCGCCGCAACCAAGCCCGACGCAGCATCAGAAAAAAGAGAACCCAACGCGTTTTCGGCCTCAATGATCTTCGTATTTTCAAATTTTTTGTGGTCTTAATTTTTTTTTTTAAATTTTGAGATTCCATAAAAATAATTGCTTGAAAAATAGTGGAAAAACTTTTTTAATTTTCTAGGAAAAAATCTTTGTAGTGTTCTCAGTGAGAGCTCTGCTTTCAAACTGAATAAAAGTATATTTTAAAAGTTTTATAATAAGAAATATTTGAAATGGTTGCTAGATTGTTCGATTTTTTTCAAATTTAAAATAAATATTTTCCAAGTTTATTTTCTTGTTACACAAGAATTGAAAATTTCCATATTTCGACCATTTTTCCAATTGAAAATTCCATTTTAATTATTTCATTATAAAATTTATTAAATTATCGAAACGTTCCAATTGCAATTACTCATTATTTCGTATCTCAAAAGTATTTAAAAAGAAATTTCTTTTATCTATTTATTCAGTTTTATGATGCACAAAATGCCATTGAACTTGTCTGAGTTCTGAGGTCAGTTCAAATTACTCCACAAAATTGATATCGACGTTGTTTTCTAGTAATGAAGCGGCTCAAGTGGTCGCGTGGCTTCACTTCCACGCCCCCGAATCGCCCTCGAATCGCCCCCAAATCGCCTCCGAATCGGCCATCGAGCGTTTCTCATTTCATTTTCATGCGCATTTAATGGCGTCTGTTATTGACTTTTAACGAGATTTCCACTTCAGTCCGCCACCCGTCGACTCCATTGCGCTTTTCAATGTTTATTTTTAGATGAATTCCGAGCTCCGAGCTCCGAGCTCCGTGTTCCTCGTACCGCTCAACCAGTAGCTAATTGACTTTTTGACTCTGTAGCGCATTTTTTTCTACTTCTTCTGTGTGGTGCGTTGACCTCACAAATTGCAGCTTTAATTGTTTTTAGCTTAAAGCTCTTACGTTGCAGCTGTATTAGAGAGCTTTTCTTAAAGCTTGTCTTAAAGCTTCAGTCCAGCAGCAGTAAAAGCTACTTCTTCAGTTTTAATTCCGCTCAAAGCTTTCCGAAAAACCTCTCTCAGCCCACAGCCTTAAAATTTTGCCTGAAAAAACAGACGAAGTGTATTAATTAAAGTATGATTCCCTGCAGCTTTAATTGCCCAAAAAGCTTCTATTAAAGCTTTATTTGAACAACATAAATCAACTTATTCTAAGCCGCAATATCCGTACTTAGTTAGCTCTCATCTGTATTCAGGGTTCTAAGCATTTTTAGACTGCCAAGTGCTTGTCGGACATGCATTTTCTCCCGCTTGGCTCCGAACCCGATTCCGAACCTGAAACCCACTCAAATGGCCACTTGAGCACCCACAACGACCATAAAACACTTTTGGACATGTTGTTGTGCCAACAACAACAATTCAACTGGGTTTTTCTCAGCGTTGGTCAATAAAATATGCATAAATTTTTGGTGCCATTCAACGGCAAACCTAACCGGCAGTTCGCCTAAACCTCAGCCTGAACCTGTGCCCGAGCGGTTCGGTTCGGTGGAGCCACTCATTTAACGGCTGGCAGCCAGGACCGAACCCGTTCGGGGCCTATTAAATCCGTACCATGGTAAAGGACTATAATCCCTCCAATGAAAATATAATTTTTCATCAAGTATTTGATTGAATTTTTTGAAGATAAAAACTTTCAATAAGAAAATTATTTAATTACTAATTAATATTAAAAGTAACTTTACTTAATTTGTAGATTAATAATTAATATTATCAGATCAAAGTAAAGAGATTTTTTACTCTTTTAATTTGCTTAATTCTTGGATATATTCTTTTCCTCAGTCTCTGGTGTTGATACTTTGAGGGGGCGGATTTCCCCCCTTGAATACAAATAGAAGATATTTTTTTCTATTGTAATTAATGTACTACTCATTTATCTGGGAATTTGAAAAAATAGTTTGTCTACTGCCCCAAAAAATGATTTGCCTAATATTCTCGTGAGCAAATTTCCTAGATTTTTTCGGCTTTTAATTCTTGAAATTTAAGCGCTCTGAGATTAATCTCTTCCACTGTAGCTGGGGACTCTGGCTCTGCTGTCTCTACATATATTTTGGGGGCCAGTTTTGACCCGCTCTGGAATGATATATGGCCGCTAAATGCAAAACGGCAGATTTGTATGCCGTTTGCTTAGTTGAGAGTTGAGCCGGGAGAAAATGAATTGTGTTTTGGGGTTTGGAATTTGGAATTTGGAATTTGAATTTGAATTTGTGTGTTGTACGACGATTTGAAACTATGCAAAATGCGAGCTCATAAATTGTGAGAAGTGCAGCATATCTCTCTCTGTCTCTCCCCCTCTCGCTCTGTGCAACATTTTGTGGAAGTTGCGGCTTATCCGAGAGGCTAAAATAGTTCAACATTATGCGAAGCGCATAAATCATTTAATTAGATTGCTATCAAAACGAAGTGCATAACTCTGGCTCTAGCGATAGGTCAAAAGTTCATACAAAACACCAAAAAAAAAAGAGAAAAAAATGAAGGGAATTCTTTTGTTAATTAAAGGAAAGCCGAGTGAGTCGCAGACTTTCTGTGACTTTCCCTCTTACGAAAATATGCAAATGAGTCTTTTTTTTCTGGCCCGGTCAACGCCCAGCGACTGGTCAACTTCACCTACATTTTTTGGTATCTGTTTCTGGTTTTTTCCTCTCTTTGCTTTTTTAAATGAAAGGGCAACTTGCCACACATGGCACAAATTGTGTGGCACGTCCCAAAATGTACCAAATATCCTTTTACACACTGACACATATATCCTACGTCCAGGGCCAGCTCAGCTTTCATTATAAACACGCACAGAAGAGGCCTGAGTACTCATAAATTTGCCAGCTACACATTCACATTCACTTTATTCATATGAATATGAATATGAATGTGCAGAAAAACACTCACCTAAAATCCATTTAGAATTTTTAATTCACATATGCCTCTTTTTTTTGACTGGTCAGCATTTTCCGGCATTTTTTTTGGGTGGGTTGAAATTTCCATTTTAATTAAAGTTGTTTTTCTGTAATTGGAAAATGAGCGACAAAAAATTGGTTTTAAAATATTATTATTAGAATTTTATGCTGTAATTAACAGCGCATTTAAAGCGCTAATAAATTAAATTTTACTACCGCAAAGAAAGCAAAGAAAAGCTCGTAGAATTTCTAAAATATTTCTGGTATTCCTAAATTAATTTCCCATATCAAAACTTCGTCTATAAAGCTTCGAATTAAACTAGTTTTGGACTAATTAAAAAAATGTAATCAAAAAATATTTAATTCCACATTCTCTGTTAGAGTTGAGGTCGTAAATAATTGATTTTTATGATGGCTGCGACCAGCCTTAAGGGTCTAATAAATACTATATACCCATCAAACTGAACCCTCATGAAATAATTAATGAGTAGTAAATACCCTCATAATTTCGAGAAAAAATTATAAATAAATATTCAATTATTTTAACCACGCGCCATATGCTAAATTATAGCTTCTTTTTTATATGCAAATTGAGTTAAAATTCTTTGATTAATTAGCCCAAACTTACATAGTAAGTGGACAATTATGGGTAGAGTATTTTTATAGTTTTTTATTCAATATTCCAGTCTTTAACTTGAGTGCCTTTTTTTTTGATTCGTCTTCTCACGCATTAATTCAGATAATAAAAGCAAATTATTTATTCAGTTGGTGACTCGTCTGCGAATATCAGGCAATTAAAAATCATGTGAATGAATTCGAATATATATTGATAGAACAGATATCGATAAATGCTAAATGCGTGCTACCAAAATTGTTATAGCCCCCCCATTGGGTATTAATGCTTTGTATACTCTTGCAGAGGGTATTCTGACTATAAGAAGAGAAGTGTAAAAAGTTGTAGAAGGCATTTTCGAACCCCCAAGGAGTATATATTATTAAGCAGGACATTGAGACGTTTCCCCGTCTGTCGGTCTCTCAGTTTTGGATTTGGTGTGGAGCCTTCTTTTCCTTGCAGCCAGAAGATTTGTCTGAATCATTAGGATCGGACTACTATATCTTTTAGCTGTGAAAGGAAGGAACAATCGGGTGTAAAAATGTTTAAAGGAAAACTCTTTTCTTTCTTAAGATATCTTTAAAAAAGGGGAGTGAATTCTTAACTCATACAGCAGCCATTGGATCGAGCAATCAATTGCTTATTTGACTCCTAAAGGGTATCTATCGTTCGGCTTGCCAAATTCTCATTTCCTTACTAGCTTTTTCTGTTTGTTTTCTTGTGTGAACTAAATTATTTGCCATTAGCACATAATTTGGGCATTTTATGGAGAAGAGTCTTAGCCCGAAACGAAAAGACAATAAAAACTGTGAAAATATTGCAATGATTCGTAAAGGAACGAGAAAAAGCCATTGACTAATGACATTATTTGCACCCCAGATTTATTTTATCGACTTCTAAATATCAACTAATTTAATGCAATTATCTTGAAAATGCGTAATTTCATATGCAAATTTGAATCGACCCCGAAATTTATTATAGCCAAATAAATTGACTCGGCTTTGGTGGAGAAAGAGAGACAGGGAGAGAGAGAGAGGGAAAGATGCTCAGAGTCGAAACTCTGTTTAAAGGTGCAAAAATCTACGTTTAAATAAATCTTTGAAATTAAATTAAGCAACTCGTTTCGCGCATGCCAAATGGCAGTGTATTAAATTTGAATTTCAATTTATTTTATTTATTTTGAGACAAAAATTCAAGATAAAATCTGAGAAATATTTCTCTTGGCTTAAATCATGCGCTTGGGGTGTGCTCAAATATATTTAAAATAGAAATATTTAGTCGAAAAAGAATACTCTACCAAGAAATACTTCTTGGAAGGTGCTAAAATATATTTAAAATATAAATATTTAGTGTCTAAGTAGTCGAAAGAGAATACTCTACCAAGAAATACTCCTTGGGAGGTGATAAAATATATTTAAAATAGAAAAAGGAGTCGAAAAAGAATACTCTACCAAGAAATAATCCTTGGAAAGTGATCAAATATATTTAAAATAGAAAAATTTAGTGTCTAAGTAGGCGAAAAAGAATACTCTACTAAGAAATGCTCTATCTCTGTCTCAATACTTGATTAAGGAATATAAAACTCTAAATAAAGTTTCAATTTTTTCCAATATTTTTACTGCCAAAATAATACACTTTTAATCCATTTTAAGTAGTTAAAAAAATAAAAATAAATGTGACAATTTTTAGCAAGTTTTTTAAAGTTTATTTACTTTGTTATTATTTATTTATTTTATGTTTAATCTCATATAAAAACCTTGGAAATATAGAGTGAAAAAAATGTAAAATAGAGAAAAAACTTTCAATAGCTAGTAAAAAATTTCTTGTAAAGTCTGTTGATCTATTTTAATTAATATAAATAAAGGAAAAACTGGTAGATTTTTATTAATTTTTACTTTACTAAACCGACGGCAAAGACAAGATTTAAATTGTTAAAGAATTTCTATATATAAATAATACTTTAAGGACATAAAAAATAATCATTTTTATTTGGCCAGAAGGTGAGAGATACAAAAAGTATTATCTTTTTTTCTGTCATTTATTTTTGCCTTTTTCTTTGGCTGTGTGTAAACACAAAGACGACTTACAAAACAAAGGCAAAGACACAAAGGGAACACGAAATGGATGGAAAGAAAAAGACGCATTCAAAAGATAAATTTCTTAATTTAAATTCAGAGCCCAACGTTGAGTTGAGTCGAGTTTTTTCCCCACTTTTTTTGGGGGCTTTTTGCCGAGGGGCGCAAGGGCGGCCGGGTGAGGGAGGGGCAGTCGAAAAAAAATGGTTTTCATTTCCGTTACAAATGTTTTCAATTTGGTTAAAAAGAGAAGAGGAAAAAATGAAACCCGAAATTCAATTTTCAAACGTTTTATTTCGACAAGAATTTGATTTAGTCGCACAATTTTTGTGTGTGTTTCGCTTTGAATATTTTACGCATTTGCCTCTCGATTTTCTCGCTTCTTTCCCTTTTTTCCCCCCTATTTTTTTTTTTTCTGGCATTGTTGTAACTATGAAATATTTATTATTTAAATTTGAGTCTCTCGCCTGGCAACTAAATCATTCCACAGACTCCTACAAGATACACAGATACAGATACAGATACAGCTACAGTTGAGGCTATAGATACAGCTACAGCCACAGCCACAGCTACAGATACTTTTTATATATTTTTTGTTGCTTTTTCCCATCTTTTTCCCCTCGGTTTTTATTTGTCGCATGATTTAGCTGCAGCCATAAATTGAATTTTTAAGCTTTTTCGGTATTTCATTTCGTTTCATTTTCAGTTTGTTTTTTTCTTTTTTTTTTTTGGGCGAAACTGGATGCGTCTCCGGGCCAAGATAAACACTTGACAACGTGCTAAGGCCAACAACAGCAGCAACAACAACAACAACAGCTGACAACACGATAAGCACATAAATAAAATCCCAGTAATAAATTCAGCGTCACTTCTGACACAGCAACAAACGCCATTGCATTTCTCGTGGGCCTCGGGGAAGACTACAAAAGAGAAGGAAAAAAACTGGAAAATGTAGCTTTAGCTGGGCCTATCTAACTGTACTAGACGTCAACTTGACCAATCGTTAAGGGCTCTAAATGTCTGAACTAGACTGTACTTGAGTTTTGCATAGAAAATTTGAGCTTTATTCACTTCACATGATATATTTAACACAGAACTGTCTGTTAGCTGAAGGGTTCTAAATGTATGAACTGCACTGTACTAGTGTTTTGCATAGAATAGTCAGAAATATGCTAAAACAGTTGTTTTGGACACTTGTTTGATGAAATAGTTAACATTTTCTGGCTTGGCTTAGTCAACTGATAAGTGCTCTAATTGTATGAACTGGACTGTACTTTGGTTTATAATAAGAAATGACATCCTGACTAGCATTAGATATTGTTAATAATCCTTAAGCTCAATTAATAGCTAATTTTCTGTAGGTTAATAGAAAATCCCTTTAAGTTTTCTTCTATTTTAATGACCTCTTCTCTTTTTCTTCTTCATTTTCAGTTAATAAGCGCAAAAATCTGTCAGCTGGTCAACTGTTGTTCCTTTGGGTCAGCTGCTGTCCAGCGTAAGAATAACGGTCACAATTGTGCCGTAATTGCCTGGCAGGACATACAGGACATAAAGTTATGACGTGCCTGTGACGTGAAGGGGGAAAGGGAAAAACTGTTGGGAAAAAGGATGAAAATCATGCGGCAGCAATTCACGGCAATCAAACGGCGTGGAACACGAGTAAAACCTCTAAAAGGTTTGTAAAAGGATGCGAAGCGAAGCGCAGTGTGAGTGTGTAAAGTCCATTAAAAGGACATTCCACGTAACCGATCCGTGTGCCACTTGGTGTGGCACAAATGGACTCGCTCCGCAGGCAGGCAACCAGCCAGCCAGCCAGTCAGGCAGCGCCGCATGCGGCCAGGACGAGAACGAAGACCAGGACGTGTTCTGACTGCTTTGTTTGTTTTTCTTTTTATACCCTGTAGCCATTGACAGTGGGCAGTAATGGGCCAAGAAGGCAGAAGATAGCATCTAAGATCCAGAAAGTATATTTCTTCTTGATCCTTATGAAAAATGGGTAAAAAGTCTGAGCCTTTAACAGGTTCTAATGGGTCTAAATAGCTCAAAAGAAATCTTAATTAAATCAAATTAATTGCTAATTAAATATAGCAACATATAGGGTATCTTCTAGTCCATAATTCTCATAACTTTTTTATTTTTTAAATTTTCTTTGCTGCTGTATTCATAATTTTGAAAAATTGAAACTCGGACACAGGTCGGCGACTCCTCGCTGGCTGCAAGTGTTGCAAGAACGGCATTGCGTGCAATTACATGAGTCTCTGCCACGGCCTCAGTTGCTGCCTCTGCTGCGGCCTCAGTCGTTGCCTGCCACTCATAAATTGCATCCTTTGCAGCCTTTCACGCGCGGCATTCCAAAAGGAGTTTGCCTCGACGACGGCGGGGGGTCCTAGCGGCCATGTGGCATGTTGCATGCAACAAAGCAGAAAAAAAAGCGATTCCTGTTGCAACATTTCATGTCGTGTTTACACTCACTTCCCGTTCAGCCCATCTCCTCTCGGCCCTATTAAAAAATGAAGAAAAAAAGTGACTTCAATTAATGCAACTCGTTTCGCGGGCAAAGTGCTTCGCTGCGACAAGTTGCAGTTGCTGATTATTTATATAATTATTATTAAAGTTTCTTCTCTTTTTCTTCTTCTTCTTCTTCTTTTTTTTATTATAATTTATCAATTTGCCTTTTCCTGCACTTAAATAAAGCCAATTATTCAAGTAAATTACGATACTAAAATAATTTCAGTGTAGAGCAAAATGTTGAGCGCTTTCCAGTTAATTTTTCAATATATATTACAATAAAAATAATTAAATAAATTATTCTATAAATATTCAGTTATTGCTCAGCATATAAAAAATAATATCAAATTTATGAATTAATTAAATTCTCAAAAAAAAGTAGGTAATAAGTTAGGTTATTTAGTTAGGCATTATTAAAAAATAATAAGTTTGGTTTTCAACACTCTTTCACACCTGCTTAAAGAAGCTTTACACTATAATAACAAAATTCGAAATTTCTTTTAAGTTCTAGGAATACCTATACAAAATTTCAACTCGTTAACTCTTCAAATTCAGAAGCTGTCAAGATTTGAAGCAAGTCGTAAGCCTAGAACATAGCCAGCAGCATTAAGAGCAATGCTGACTGTAAGCTTAACAGGTGAAGAGATTCCGCCTGGGGCTCCATTCATCATTCACTGCAAATCAGTCAAATAGAAGTATAGCCAAAAAAAAAAATGCAAAGAGGCTGCAAGTGTAAGAGAGTCCGCCGCGCTGAAGAGTGCATTTGTAGCTTAACAGTGGAATGTAAGCTTAACAGATCGAAAGAGGTCAAAGCAGATCGAATATCATTGCTGTGATTTATGTGTTCAGTTTGCGGCTGACCGCTCAGAGCGCAGTACAGAAAGTGCAATAGGTGCATTTTTGCTGTGATTTTTTTTGCTCTTTTTTTTGGGTGCTTCTTTTTTTTTTTTTTGTGGTTTTTTTCTGTGGTTGTTTGTTGTTTTTTTTGGCTTTTTTTTTGCTTTTTTTTTTGTGCATCTGCTTCTTAATGTGAAGTAAAGTTAAATAATGAGTGGAAAACGCATAAAAAGTGTCTTCCTTTCTTCTTTATCGCCCCTCTCTCTCTCCCTTCTCGCTTTGTTGAGAGTAATTCTCTTGAGATGCTTTTTTTGACCCAATTGTTGTGCATTTTTTTTCAATATTTTTTTTTGAAGTTTTGCCAATTAAATGTTTATCTGCCTAATTACCGTTGCGGGCGTCGACGCCAACGCCCAAGACAACCAAATATAACAACAATAATAAACCGCAAAGCCGACGCTAACGGCGACGTCGACGCCGTCGGCCACTGTGGCATTATTCAATTAAAAATTGTAAGTCTCTTTTTTTTTCTCATACTCTTTTTCCTTTTTTGTTCTTTTTCTTTTTTTTTTTGGCACGCACTAAAGCCCATAAAAGTCATAAAAAGCATAAAACGAAAATGAAAAGAACAACAACAAGAATTAATGAATAGTAAAAGAGAGAGCGAAATCTGTGGGGGAGGAGGAAGGCCAACAACAGAGCAAAGCATAGCTGATAAGGAAACTAGAAAACAAGTTTCAAGGTGTTAGGCCTAAAGCCTTGATTGAGAGCTTGAGAGTGAGCGGCAGAACGAAAGAGAATGAGCTGTGGCGCTCTCGCAACATGTTGTGGCTCAACTTCACTCAAAGCAATCAGAAAAAAAGCGGCAGCGAGTGAAAAGGCAAGCGAAATGAACGCTGGCAGCGCTGCCGCCGCTGATACTAGGAAAGAAAAAGAATCGTGCGATTTTCTTATTTCAATCAGTGCACAACAACAATGATTTTTATTTTTATGCGCGAACGTAACGATCTCGTTTCCACTTACTTAAATCTACATTTTAACTGCCTGGCACATTTTATGTCCCATTCTGGCAGCCGTGCTGCGGGCTGGCTGCTTGGCTGCTTGGCTGCCTGGCCGCAGTTGCGCGCACGCAAGAGAGAGCTTTTCTCTTTGAGCGGGCTCCAAATGTGAGTGCGAGTGTGAGCGAGCGAGCGAGCGCACGCTTAGAGTGGAATTGAAAAGTGCTCAAAACAAAGGACACAGGACAAAAACAACACTAATTAAATCAATACTAATTAATGAAGCAAACAAACATGCAAATATGGCAAATAGCAGGTGTTGGTTAAGGGGTTGAGGGGGCGCGGGGAATGGCCGGGTAAAACAACTCAAAAAAGAGCAACGCTAACGGCAAACAATTGAGCGAACATTCAGCAAACGATTATGAGGCCATCTCAGTCGCACTTAAAACGGCCATAAACGACGACAGTTATGGCGAAGAGCGTGAGAAAAGCAATTCTCACGAATGAAATCAGTACGAGCGCGCCGCGTGAGACACGTGGCCAGGGCCATAGCAAGAGAGCGCAACAGCGCGTTAGCCGAAGCAGCAACAGCGACGGTGACGGCGACTGCGACGCTTCGGCACCCTCTAATGGCTGCGCACACTGCGCGCAGTTTTGGCTCTCTCTCACTTGCGGCGCTCTCTCTAGCTGTCTCGCTTGCGCACGCCATTTGCTTTGAGTTATCGTTATGGCCGTTATGGCTTCCGTATATGCGCCGTCGAGCTGCTTGCAACGCAGTAGGCGTGGCCTAACTCGCTCGCAGTAGCATCGCACTGTGTGGTTTTATGTCCGTTTTATGGCTCATTTTCGTTGTCCGTCGGCGCAACAGTAACTGTAACTGTAACGGGGCTTTCTTTCATAGAGCGCTCTGCTGCTGCTGCTGCTTCTGCTGCTGTTGTGAAAGCCGTCGCTGAATGGAAATGAAAATGGAAATTGTTTGTTTGGATAATTATTTGGATTGTTATTAGATTGTTGCAACAACTATAAAAATGCTATAAAAAATATTTTTATTTTTATTTTTATTTCGCCTTAAATGATTTTTAGTGCTGCTGCCTCGTTGTGCGGTGACAAATTGACACCCGAAATTTTCGCTCCGTGTATGTTTTTATGTATTCCTTGCTGACCTCATTGAATCAAATGGCAATTTGTCTGAGTCGAGTCTTTATGCCTCTTCTTCTTCTTCTTCTTCGTGATGAATCGTTAAAATATTCCCCTTTCATTTCACTGAGAATGGTAATAATAATAACGTGTGGGAGCTCTCATAAATGGCTAACAATTAGATTGAAATAAAACATTGACATTTATCTAATAATCAGATTAAGTTGGAAATTTGGCTTTCAATAAGAAATAAGTCATCGAAGTCTTATCTTATGGATTTATCATTGCCAATAGCTTTTAATATTATTGTATTACGACCTAAAAATAATAATACAAATTTTGAAACTACTTAAAAAGTAAATTTTTAAATTCAAATACAGCTGCGGCATAAGAAGTCAGGAATAAGGAAGTTCCTAAAAATCATAAAAATTTGACTTAAAATAAAATAAAATAATTTAAATTTTAAAAGTAAAAAAAAGATTTGGAAAGATTAGGAAATATTCAGAAAATAACCCAATTAAAACATGAATTAAATGACAAAATTAAGAAAAAATATGAATGATTTTATATGTAAAAAAATACACAATTAAAATATCTCAAAAGTCTGTTCTATATACATATTTATTTATTCGCTTAATACAAAACAAAAATATAAATAAAAAGAATATTACATTAAATAAACAATCAAATAATATTTTTTAAATTTTAATCGCTATACAATATTAAATAAACAATTACATTATATTTTTTGAATTTTAATTGCTGTATAGTAGAATTAGTTTTATTATTTCCTGAAGAACTTACTAAATTTATAATATTAAATTAATCCAATAAAGTATTCGTCACTTTGGAATACACAAAGCCTTCTGTGATATTTTCAAAAATTTTATGTATAATTCAAATATTTTTCCTTATATTTAGATTTACATTATAGACATATTTTCTTTCTTTCTTTCTTTCAGTTCTTAGTTCAAAAATAAATGAAAACACAACGTAGAAACTAATTGGGGTAAGTAAATCTTTCTCACGCTTTCTATATAAAAATTCTATTTAAATATGGAATATGAAGTAGTTTGAAGTGCCGCAAAGTACTTGGTAGAAGTGGGACCCATGGGAATGGGTAAAAAAAATTCCTACACTTCTCAATGAGATAATTTAAATGTTATTTTTTACGTAATAATAATCAATAGGAACTTAAAGGAAAATTGATAAATTGAAGAAATTATG
This sequence comes from Drosophila repletoides, assembly GCA_018150835.1. NCBI lineage: Eukaryota > Metazoa > Arthropoda > Insecta > Diptera > Drosophilidae > Drosophila > Drosophila repletoides. Next base: position 3,028,051 of record JAECWQ010000202.1, read on the forward strand.
AGGGAAATAATATTTTAAAGAAGAAACTGTTACAGGCTTGGCAAAAAATTAAGTTTTGGATACGTTTTAAAGTCAGTTTCTCATGCGAATCAATTTCGATTTCATTTCCAGTTTTTTCAGTTTTTTTTTATTTATTAATTCTTAAGTTGAACGCAAAATGAGAAGAAAAAACATAGCAAAGAAAATGAAACAAAAGCATTTTAACGAAACTGTCACGACTGGCGAACGTGAATGTGAACGTGAATTCCGTGATTGGATTGCCCAATAAATGTTTATCGAAGGGGCCACAAATGTGCAGCTATCTATGAATGTTTGTCGCTCAGTTGGGAGTTCTTTTGTTTTTATAAAGAAGAATATCCAATTTCCCCACCGTTACCCCCCCCCCCCCCTGGTTTGGGGCGCAGCTGTGGCAGCAAACAAAAGACACGTTTTCAGTAAAAAAACAACAAAACAAAAAGAACAGCAAAGTTATTTTTATGAAATTAATATTGACTGTTCGCCCCGGAATTGGTAATTAAAATAATAAAAGCATTTTTTTTTTTTTTTGTGTTTCTTTTCTGCTGCTTGTCTGCGTCTGGAATTTTAATGAAAAAGTCGCATTTTCGTTTGGGTTCTGTTGTCTTATAAATTCGGCAAATAATGCGACATTCTCAATGGACGCTGGGAATGTTTTTTGTAAACAATTATCAAAAAGAATATATATCGATATATCTCTTTAATAAATGCGCTTTAAGGTATTTTGGACTCGTTCAATATCTTTTTAATAGACTTCTTTTGACTAATTTCTGGAATTCCGCTGCTCCCAGTGCAGCCCGAGCAGCATATGTCCATCAGCATTTCTCTCTCCCGTCTTCTTTGGCAGCTGCTGTTCCACAATTTCCTCTACACTTTTTTTTCCTGTCTGTCTGTTGTCTGTGGCTGCTGTCTCTTATGAAAATTTATGTGCATTTTCCAATGTTTTCTTTTTGTAATTTTCTTTTGAAAATGTGCGACTTGTCATTCAACAAACACCCCGTTTTTCTTTGCTCTGCTCTGCTCTGGTCTGCTCTGGTCCGATCTGCTCTGCTCTTCCTACTTCTCCATTTTCATTTCATGTCATTCCACTCTTCTGCTTTTTTTGTTTTTACTTAATTATCTGTGTTTTCTCAATGCCATTTTTTATGTTGCACCTTTTGATTTGTGTCACCTTGTCACGTTGTTTTTTCTCGCTTTTTTTTCGGGTATATTTCATACCTGTTTTTATGGATTTTTACATTTTTTTCACATTTTTTTCACATTTTTTCACATTTTTTTAATGTAGCGTCATTTACGTTCAACTGTTGCGAATTTTCAAGGTTATTCCAGCTGTGAGTATTACTTGTCTAGTCAGAGTTTTGGGTATTTCCCTTGAAAAGTACTTGATAAATATTTTAATAATTAAATTAAATATTTTATACATTAATTGCTGTAATTTAAAATAATTTGATTTGAATTTTAAAATTACATTTTTTCATATAAATTGAGAATTTTTGTATGCACAAACTTCTATTATTTTTCTTTACATTTTAAATTCTTGATTCAGCTCTAATCTTGATCCTTTCTATAAGATTCCAACCAGTTTACTGCATTATTTTTATCTCTTTTCCCTGTGAAAAAACATGTATAGCCTTTTTCAATTCGTTCTGCACTTGTTCTAGACCAAAATCTTATGTATCTTAGCCAATCAAGTGCATTTTAAATGAAGCAGCAAAGCAATAACAAATTACAGGTATTGCAGGCACTGCAGCCCGGCAGAGCCCAGTGAGCGGGGGGCAGATGCTCATCTTTCCGACGGCCGCAACTTTCGTCAATTAAGGCTGAAGAATTGCTTTGGTAGGGCGGAGAGGGTTTGAGGGGGAATTCAACTGCCTGTTGGCCAAATTATACGTACGCCATTAAAGTCATTAAAGCCATTATTCGAGGAGTAAAACGTTTAAGTGAAAATGCATCTTCTCTTCTTTTGGACCGATTGGATGGATGCTGTGTGCGCTTCTGCTGCTCCAGCGACAAACGCACACAGCATGAATTCGTAAGGTGAACTGGAAGCGGGCGGGGAACGTGTATTACGGAGTACGAGTACCAGTATATTCGTATGTAATGTTCTTTTCTCTTTGCGTCTGTTATTACGCGCATTTCGCAGCAAAAGAGAAAAAAACAGAATTGCAATCGAGTTGATTTTAAAGGAAACTTTTATATTTCTTATACCCTCACAAAGAAGGTTACCTTCATTTTGGGATGAAGTGTGCAGAAGGAAAGCTTTGTGGAATTTATATGTTGGTTTTGGAGAATAAGCGGGGATAATATTATACTAATAATATTTAATACCCTTAAATACCTTCATTCTCCTAGATATCTTGAAGAGGCTCAGCATGAGGAAGTTTCATTAGTTTCTACCTTTTTCAGTGTTCTGTTTTCTCCTGTCTTAAAAAAAAGTCGAAAAGGAGTGGAGTTTTTGTATGAAAATCTGCTTTAGGAAAGATTCCATGATTCCTCTCTCTGGAACTGGAAAGTGAAAATATAGAAAACTTTTAATTTCCCAACCATATTTGAGAGTTTCCATTCCTCCATTATATTACATGCGTCTGCTAGAGTATTTAAAACTTTGGCATACATAGAATATAAAATTTTTTACTCGTTTTTTAATTTATATGTGGCATGTGCAGCATCTGGATTAGAGGGGAATGTGGTGGTTTTAGGAGGGGGAAGGCAGACCCGCACACATGCTATAATTTGGACAATTCTGGTGTTCAACGCGAACATTTGCTTAAATGGAATTATCGTTCAATAACCCATTGTTGTTGTAGCTGCTGCTGCTGCTGCTGCTGCTGCTGTTGCATGCAACATCATCGATAATGATTCCTGCCTCTCCTCTCTCGCCTGCTCCGCCTCACGTACGTGAAGTAATATAATCCATTTGACTAAAGAGAAGACTAGTATCAGCCCCATTTGAAAGGAGCCTGCAGGAAGTTCAGGCCAAAAAACAAAGACTCGAACCCGGACGTTGGCAGCGTCAGGTGTTCGTGTTAAAATGCCAACTAATTTCAGTGTTTTGGCCAAAAAGTGGAGCAATTAAGGGGATATTTGCGGGGCAAGCAGATAGCCATTTAATCAATGGCCAGCAAAATGTCGACATTTTGGCCATAAATGAAAACAAAATCATTAAATACTTAATATGAGCTTTTAGCATATAAAGTTGTAGCTGCAAGTCGAAAGGTGAAAAAATGATGCCATGGGGAGGGGATATGCATCTAAGCCTAGTTAAGATTACACACGTTCTGGTCTGAACAGTGGTATGAATACAATAGGCCATAGGCTAAAAAATGTCCAAATTTGCACGGAAAATACTTTAAAATAAACGCGTCAAAAAACATTTTTAATTAATATATTTTCACCATGAAATGATTGATTATTTAGCTTTAAAACGCAGTAATTTTAGCCGCAATAAAGGCTAAGTTGGCTGCACTGTGGGGCTGAAACTGCTTACTCAGCGGCAACAAATGTCAACGAATTTTATTCATTGCAGTTGTCATTGTTGTTGTTGTTGTTGTTGTTGTTGTTGTCGTGACAAGAAACCAGAGATTGTGTGGGTGTAGGCAACGATTTGTATGTCCATCTGTCTGCCGCTCTGTCTGTCTGTTTGCATGCGATTCGCTTTAAATTATGATACGCGACCATGATAAAGCGGCAACAAACGTCAGCAGACCAACTCACAATTGTTGTTGTTGTTGTCGTTGTTGAACGCCTCCGCGGCCAACGTCTTGTTCGAACCCGGGTTCCGCTGGCGGCAGTAGCAGTACGTGAGTCGCCAGTTTTTCACTTAGACAACTCGAAAGTACACTTAAAAATTTGATTTACTTGCATTTTATAAATAGAAAAACTAGAAAAACAACAAAGATTTTTAACCAAGATTCCCAGCTAATAAAACTATTGTACAGCTTTTGTTCGCTGGCTCGAATCGAGTCTAATTTGAGGTTTTGCATCTGAAATATGCGGTTTAAGCAATGGTTTTGGTTCGAATCTTGGTTCATATAATTTTTCTTGTTGGATTTTAATAGCTGCTTTTTAATTTTCTTAGAAAAGTAGTATTTTTTACGGGAAAACTGATCAGGAAAGGCTTCAATCTTAAGAAATCCTGTGGAATATCCTGTTCTCAGCAATTTTAAAGTATCTAAAAGATGATTTGAGTCCATAAATTGTCTTTGAATTGCATCGTAAATATTAGTTGGATTCAGCTTTATTTTTTTCATCTGGTTCGGTTCATGGTTTGATTTTAGTTACAGAAATAGTTGGAAGGCAGCTTTTCGGCTTTCTTAAGCCCGCTGAAATATATCTTGTTTGATCTATGGAGTATCGTAAGCCGAGTCTTAGAAATAGTAGTTAACCTCCAAGTTCTATTGCCATGCAATCCCTTCGCTATTGAACCAGTCCAAAATGTCAAGTTTTCTTAGAGAAAATGCGTTTTTACTTCATAAATGAATTGCTTTTTGACCTTTCAGCAAAAACTATTATTTTATTGTTATAAAATTAGTCAAGATTAATGAAATAACTCATATTAAAAACCCTGGAAAAGACCTAAACTTTGGAGCAACATATTACTTTCCATTATTCAAAGATTTCATTATTTAAATCTACCTTTTGGCTTAACTTAATTTCAATTTTAAGTTCAGAAAACGAGCTTTATTTAATATAAAGTTCATAGTTAAGCCTTAAATTCAACGCTTGGCTAAACTATTTAAAAGAGTTTATAAAGTTGGCATTGTTCATCTGAGCCATTTAAGCCACCCACGATGCTCTGAGGCACAAATAGATATTTATGAAATATTGCGTATACGCCCACTCTAACAATGGCAATAAATAAATATAAATAAAAAAAAAAACTTCAGAAAGACTTTTCGGATTTGTTTGCTTTTATCTGCCAGCAAAACAAAAAGAACTTACAAAAAAACTCATAATGTTTTGTTAGCGGCTAAAATAAACAAACAGAGAATTAAACTAACAAAAAAAAAAAGCAGGAAAAAAAAACTGCTGCCCCATAAAATATTACCCAAAGTAGTTGGAACAAATTTGAAACTTAAAAAAAGTTCAGCCCAACCCGCGCACAGCTAATAAATAATTTGACAGTAAATCAAATTTAAAACCGAAAAAAAGTTCATAGGCCGCTTCTTATCTTTGGAATTGGAATTGCTGGGCATTATTTAAAATCGCATAAATAAACAATAATAAAATTGAGCAAGAAACAAAACAAAAATTAAACAAAACCACTGAAGAGAGCGTGCTCGACTTAGAAATACTCTGTACTGAAGTACGAGAAAAGGAGTAATACTCAAATTAAAAGTAAACTAAAGTTAGAGCCAAATTTCTTGTTTATTTAAGCCCTTTTGAGGTCTGCTAGTTCTTAAATAACTTCTATATTTATTCTCCGATTGTTATAAAATTTTCAAGGAATTTAAAAAATTAGAATTAAAATAAGAAATTTCATATTTTATATTTTTTAGTTTTTTTTGGGGGGCGTACACTTCCCTCTTAAGGAAACAAATTCATTTAAATCTCTTTAGAGGTATAACCTCTCCTAACATTTAGAATCTAATATCTATGCCAGTTCTTCTATAACTTCTATGCTTATTGTGCGATGATTATGAAATTTTCAAGGCATTTCGAAAATATTCTTAAGTCTGCGTATCTGGGATTTCATATTTTGGATATTTTAAATTTAAATTTTGTAATCGATGAACTTAAAATTTACCTTTTTGATATTAGAAATAAAATTTAAAATAATACTTGGATAAGCATAGCATATCCAGGAACCCATATAACAAATTTGGTTGCTCCAAAATTAGCTCTCAAAGACCCTGAGAAACAACAAACAGAACATACGGACGGACCCAAGACAAACAGACTCGTCAGTTGATAGTGAACAAGAATATATATATATATAGAGTCGAAAGATGCCGCCTCCATCTGACATACAATTTGAGTATACTCTTTTTTACCCACTTTTGAATGGGTAGAGGGTATAAAAAGAGCAGCTATAATAAAAGGCAAATAAAAAACAACATTAATGATCAATTGAATGGGCCCCATTAAACAGCTCTCGTCGCGCCGTCTGGCCGGGTTTCTGGGCAGGCTCTCAATGAGGTGCGATCGCCGCCAGAACGATCCAAAAAGAAGAAGAAACTGAAACCGAAATTGAATTTTGCGAATGGAAATGTGAATACGAATTCGAATGCGCTTTGCATATCATTTGGTGCCATTCAACAGAGCAGAGAAAACAAAAAAAAGAAAGAGGAAAAAAAGTTGAACGAAAATTTATAATTTCATTGAGTGGACGAACCCGGCCGGGCCGTCGGGTCGGTCCGTTTCATTATTGGAATTAAGCAATTTGGCGTAATTTAACAACACTTTCAATGCATAAGTCTCGCCATGCTGAATGATAACAATGAGCCCACGTCCAGACCTCCTCCAACTTGAGCCCAGTCTGTTGAATGACCGAGCACTAAATACACTCGAAGAAAAACCATTGAACTGCTGGATAGTCTGACGGGCAGAAAGCCGATTTTTAAACGAGTTATAAACCGAATCTTTTGAATTGTTGACCCCCAAACCAATCTACTTTAACAGTTCAAAAAGTCCACCATGAAAACGGAATGAAAAAAGGATGCAAACCTCTAAAATTTTGTAAATGGTTTGATGTGCTTTGGTCCGGTCCAGTGAGACTCTGAAGACCAGAAAATAGAATACCAATAAGATTTAATAGATTTTAACAGGGCTCAAATTAAAATCCTCGCTTCAGGAATTCCGGAAACAATTTGGAATTCGAACCGGAACCTCTGGTGCTAAACAAATGTTTTCAGCCTGTTCAAGAGTTAAAATGGATAATTCGGAATAATTTTGTAAAAGAATTGATCAATAAGATATCGCTCAATTTTCCTCATCTTTTTTCTGAGTGTATAAACAGCAGAGCGTTGCCAATGTGGAAGTCGAAGTCGAAGTCGCCGTCGAATCGGACTGTCCATAGTCACGTCATTAGTTCAATTGTTCTCTGTCTGCCGTGGGTCTGTCTTACGTGGCTCGGTTGCGTTGGGTCTGGTTATGGCTCTCTCTCTCTCTCTTTGACTTTGACTGGGTCTGGCATTGGTTATCAACACGTCTTCAGCTGGCTTAATAATGGAGCTCATACACGATATAGATATAGATACAGATATGGCTCTGGTTATGAATGTATATACTTATATATATATATTTGTGCTTTGTTGTTTTTGCGCTTTACTTTAGACGTAATTAGCCAGCAAATGCACTTGAGTTTGTCTGCCCTGTCTCTGGCCATTTCCAGACTCTCTGCAGACTTCCAGTGGAATTCTTTAATTAAATAATTATAGCAGAAAGATTGCTGAAGATATTAAAATTATAGAAATTCATAATCTTTTAAGTTTTACGCTGTATTTGTTGGTTTTCTGTATGAAACAGTGCAGACTTTCACAATTATATAAATATTTTGCAGTTCTACATTAATTTTATGTTTTATTATGTATTTAATTTTTATATCAAAGTTTTGGTGAGTCTTTAATGATGGTTTGAGTGGAAAGAAGGTGGTTAAATCTAGTGGAAGCCATTAATTTGATTGTATCCCAGCAGAGGGGATGAAATTGAAGCATGGAGGAATCACTGGAGGAATATAATAAGGGATGATTAAGTTATTAATGGGAAAAGGTTGAAGCATATCTAGAGATAATATAATTTTGTATAGTAAAAAACTAATATGTTTATTTGAGGTGTTCGAAAGCAGAATCTTTACAGAGAACCTTAGAAAATAAGAGAGAAATTTTATATATTTTATCTGCAAGTTCGCAATGCTAGAAAGCTCTTCAGAAACTCTTCAAATCTGAGGGTTAATTACCTTCTAAATTCCTAATTCAATACCTAATAAGATGAACCTTAAATTATTACAATTAAACCCAAATAAATAACTTTATTTTCTTTCCTACCGTCTCGTAAATCATATGAGAATTCCTAGGCGTAAATTAGCCAGACATCAACCAGACATATGTTGAGTGATTTAGTGGATTTCCTTTCTGTTTGATGGCATAACACCTAATTATCCTTATCAAATCACAATAGAATGTAACACAAATATTCTGTAGCTGGGCAAACACTTTTGTTTATAGCCGTTTTACGGCTGTTTCTGGCATTTAAACGGAGTTTTTACGATGGCGCTCTTGCACTTGAGTCGCAAACTTCAGTTCAGTTCAAAGGGAAGCACCGAAGCAGTGTATCGTCCTGGCGCTGTGTGGCATTCAACACGTCATAAAATCAAAGAAAAATACCCTGTTTTCGTTTTGTTAGCATTTCTTTTACGATCTATAAAACGCACATAAATCGACGGGATGTGGTTTGGTTAGGGCTGAGACGGGGGGGTAAAGGGAGACGCTTGCACTTGACTCTGTTTAATTGCTGAGGGCGAGGAGGGCTGAGGAGCGACGGTGGCATTAAATTTGTGTTTACGGCTGTTTCCAGTACTAAAAATGTCGTAAAAGAAATTGTTATGAATTGAGGTAAATTAAGTGAACATAAAATATTCTGTATACGGCTGTCTGCATATTGAATCTTTATGCTTGTCAAGCAAAAAGAGTGTTTAAAAAGTCGTTAAACAGTTCTCAGAGGGGAAGGGTACTCTCCCTCTCTTTGGTACTTGTAGTAGTATCTGCCAATTATGATCGGCTTAACGGGTTTAATGGACTGGCTAGTAGTTTTAAGGGTCCAGGCCATAATTCAAAGCGTGCGTGCCGCTTATCAGCCATGGCCAAGACACTGCCACACGATATCAGCAAATGGAGAGAAAAAAGAAAACTCATTTCTTTGGCTTACCTGCAAAGCAAGCAACCAAAAAACAAGAAGAAATTGTGACCCCAAAAAAAAGAAGCAAGCAACTCCAGCGCACAGTGGGCAAGAAGATAGCAAAGCTCTTGAATTTAATTCCTATTTAAAATGTGATTTTCAGTACCCAAAATAGTCAGTATATTTTAATTTTTATTTAAATGTATTATCATTGACCAGAAATTATTATTTTTGTTTAAGAATTTTTGCTTTGATTTAATTTTTATCCTAGGTCTATCTTAATAGACAGAAAAAATTTATAAAATAAATAATAATAATAATATAATAAATAAATAATAATTTAAATATATTAAATAATATTTGAAAAATAATTACGCTTAACAATAAAATTTTTATTAAATAATTAAAGTGTTATGAAAAGACCCAAAAAATAAGTTTTAACACTTTTTTTATGATTTTATTAATTGCAATATTTTAATCAAAAATATGCCTAGCCTGCCCACTGTGCGACGCCAAGGAAAAATCTGGCTGCAATCACAGTTAAAGATAAAAGGGTACGAAAAGAAGCCATAAAGGAGACAAACAACAACGCGAGGCAATGGCCAGGCCAGGCCAAAGCCAAGTCCAGAACCAGACCGAGACTCGGCCAGAGGAAAAAAGACAAAAAAACAAAGTTGGAGCAGGCAGGCAGCGGGTTTATTTTTACCTAAGAAACATGGGCTCTGGGTCTGGGTCTTGGCCTGGGTTTTGGCCTGGGCCAAGCCTTTAAACTGGCCTGGCTCGAACACCATGTTGTTGTTGTTGCTGCGGCATTCCAGCATAGCAATGACCGCAGCAGACATTGTTGTTGTTGTTGGAAAACGAAGAAGAGGAACAACAACAACACAAGAAGAAGAAGAAGACGGCAGCATAATGGCTGCGACATTCATTCGCATTCATTCTGTATCTGTATCTGTTTATATGCTGCGGTGCCCTGCAAAGTCCACAAGATTTAAGATTGTCAACCATGTTGTTTATAGCTCTCTTAAGATTTTTCTTTCTTTTTCTTAAGTTTCTGTTTCTGTTCCTGTTCTGTTTTCAAGATTTCTTTAGCCTGAAAAAAGAGGGAAGGCTGCGGCGTTGCGTATTCTGCGGAATTACTCAAAACGTAGCGAACGCCTCTAAGAAAAAGCCATGAGAAATACACAAAAAAAAATCATACAAAAATCAGAGATACGAAACTGTTGTTGATGCGAAGTCGTCGCATCAGATGAATCTGCTACCTCTGTGATTTATTACAGAATTTCATTATTTTATTCGCTCTTTTTTCCCCCATTTCCTTTATTGCGAGCACAGCATAAGAATTCTTTTAAATGCAGTTGGTTTTTGGGGAAATTTATCAAATTCTTTAAGAGCATATTTTTTTCTTAAAATTATACTCTCATTTTGAAGAAATTTCAGCAAGAACAAACTAGATTCTTGGCTTCCAAAATACTATAGTTTCTTTTGTAAAAATTCAACTGTTTTTGCCCTGAAAATTCAACTCCTTTTGATAAGAATTGCGGCTATTAGATAGGAAAACAGGGAAGAAATTTATGTGCCGAAAACTGTTGAGAAATTTCATAAATTAGAGGAAAATATTATAAATATTATAATAAATACAACAAAAGCATTGATCTCATCAACGTAAAGCATTGCTGTTTCTGATGTTTTTTCAGCTCTAAGCCAGGGCTTAAACTTACTCCAAAAAATATGTAATCCTTTCCTTGTATATATAAAAAAATCCCTTTTGCTGCAACTCCTTGAAATATAATCCGTTCATGAGCAAATTTTCTAAATCCGAAAACATTTGGTAGGCTAAAAAATCATTCTTTAGGGCACTGTTAAAAAACACATCCTTCACATATGCCATTTGGACTCACTTTTCAACACTTTTCTTTTGCTTAGAAAACCCGTCTAGCATATGTTTTTTAGGTACAATTTTTTGCACAATTTTCTCGAATATTTTCATGTGATTTTTGACCGTCGCGAGTTGTGTTTTTGGCTGGTTTTTGAGTTAATCCGCCACCGTCCACGCAGCGAGGTACTGGGATTCATACTGAGTGTTTACAAAACAGCAGTCGCCGATCCCTGAACGCCGATCTCTCTCCGGATCCTCTAGAGCCGATGGCGATTTTCTGTTTCTGCCTCTGTTTTGCTAAAGGGTCACGGATATTATCATAAATCATAAAATTTCCAAAGGTTGCGGGCTAAAAAACCAAAGCCAAAAAACTGTTTGCTACGCGGCGGGAATTATTTTTTCCTTGTTTTTATTTTTGCCAAACGCCATAAAAAAAGATCGTAAAAAAACAGTCTGCTCGAAAATTCTGCTTAAAATTCGCACCAAGGTCAACTGCGTCGGCCATTAAAAAAAAGGTGCATTTGCTAGAAAGAGACAGAGCCACACAGGTGAGTTCTCTAAATCTCAGTGCTCGGTTGATGGATCATTAAAGAGCTCAACATTTGAAAGCACCTGACCTGACCTTCAATGCAATATTTTTGTAATAATAATAATAATTATGATTTATTTTGTTTTTTCTTTTTTTTTGTGGGCTCATCTTCTTTTTTTTTTATTAGGTGTGGAAAATTATGTAACCTGCCCTTTCAAAATTCGTTCGTGAAAGTCGTGTTTTATTCAAGGTTTCAGCTGCTGCTGCTGCTGCCCGTAAAAACTGACCTCCAGACTAGTCTCTCTCCTCGACAGGAACCCCCACATTGCATTCAATTTATGCAGTGCATATTCGAACCTTGTTCGAACCGCGGTCTCTCTCCCTGCTGCAACAGCTTGACCTGTGCATTTTATGCTCCAGACCAGTTTGCAGTTTCAGCGTCTGCCTCATAGACAACATCCCATATCTAGCATCGGGTTCCATATCCATGTAAGATCATAAAAAATACGAGTGCAGGCGTTACATGAACATGCAACACATTTGTGTAATTAAGCCGATTTTTATGAGACTTGAGCTGGGCTCTTAGCAGTGCTCACAATTTTATAGGAAAATTCATTCAAAATATGCTGAAAATTATATTAAAAATTTCTTTTAAATAATAGTTTTATATCACAGAGAAATTTATTTAAAAAATGCTAGAGAGTTGGCTGGGAACAGAACAAAGAAAACTTAAAGAAAACTCTTTGGTTTTTCAGGACATTTTCATAAAACTTATAGCTTAGATGTAAGAGAGTATTTTCTAAAAGAAGTCGGCTTACTATATTATAGTTTAGACTATATACGATATTATAGAGATCCCATAGGAACAATCGTTTCAAAAGTTGTGGTAGGCATTTCTTGATAATTTTTCTAAATATGTATGAAAGTTTTTACCTGGGATTAAGAACTTTAAGAATAAATGCAATTATCAAAATGGAATATATTAATTCTCTTTCATCCAATTATCGTTTAAAAACGAGCTGAGAGCAACAAATATTATTTTGTGGTGCATTTAGAGGCTAGAAACGAGTCTATTAAATTCAGCTCACGCATGGCTTTTGGACTCAATTTGTACGTGTGGTTAATTTCTATAATATGAAAATAATTTGAAATGTGTTTTTTTGCACTTTTGAAGCGCGTTATTAGGCTTTTGGCCATATCATAATTAATCCTAAACACGCAATTTGTGCCAAATAATTACATTTAATGTGGCCCATCAAACAGGGCCTAAAGCGGCATGGAGAAGGGATTTACTGTGGGGGTAGGGGCTCAATTTCTGTATGTGTGTGTGAGTGGTTCAATTTGCATTGAAATGTTTTAAGTGAAATATATGAGGGTTAATTAAAATGCATTTTACATTTACGAGTTGTGTTGCTGCTGCTGCTGCTGCTGTTGGCCATAATGGCGAGTGCATTAACAATTAGCTGACCGCATTCATTATGCTCTCGTTTTGAGCCCTGCAACATGCAACATCAGCCATTGAATGCTGCAACACGAGTCTATATATGTATATATATATGTAGCTGTATATATGTATTTATACCTATATAGATCCTACTACATCCTAGAGAGCTACGCCTACGCCCACCAACATCGAGCAATTTATGTGGCACAACTGCTCGAATGCTAAATCTTTGCCTCTGGCTGGAAGCAGGCAGCACCACACACAATAAACACGCGTACACCCAACTCAAAACACACCCACTAAAAGCGTACCAAAGCGTACCGAACCGAACCCCTAACCCGTCCCCCGAGCCCCATCGACCCCGCCGCTGACTGAGCAGCTTGACCAGATTTTCAGATTTGGCTCCAAAAACTTTGCCTTAGACGACAGCGCGGCGAACACATAAATATATGTACAGTACATACATACATATGTATACACTGAAAAAAAAACGATCAAATATTTATGCTAAATACTCCATATGATTTTTTACGTGTAAAAAGAGACAAATTATGCTCTTTTTTATCTAGCAAAAAAGGAATCTCTTGCAAGCAGAAGTTTGTGATTTGTTGGGCTCTTATTGGCATATTTATTTTATGTCTTTTAGCCAAGATCCACTATCAGTATTAGCTTTATTCAAAAATAATAATAATAGGCTAAAAGGCTAATTATTTTTATTTACTTGAGTCCCATTTCTTGGGCTCACATGCAATCCTAAAAGGATGCTTCGATTTTCTTTGCAGTTTCAGTTTCCAAGCGATTTTGGTTTGGTTTGGTCCAGTTTTGGTTCCAATTTCTCAATATTTATCTTATAGTGGCACCGGCTTCACTTCCTTTGGAGTATTCCTGCAATAAACTTCTTTCTTTCTCTCTTTTATTTATTTTTTTCAACTAAATTTTGACTTTTTTAAACGACGTTTTCCATATAATTCAATACCTTTTAGATATGAAAAACAGTCAACTTAATGAGCAGATATATGTATTTTTTTTCAGTGTATATATATTTATATTTGTATACATATATATAGAGTCGCTTACATGGTGCTCTGTTGTTGCTGTAACAAGATTTAATTTCGTAAAAAAGTTGCTCTTGCGAAATTTATGAGGAGTACATGGCGAGTGGTTGGCGTGTTGTTTGTGTTTTCGCATAAAGTGTTGCCGACCAGATTTATGCGTCATGAATAAACCCAAAGGGGGGCACAGGGATTGTAACACGACAACCAGTTACAACAACAACAGCAACAGCAACAACAGCAACAGCAACAACAACAACAGAAACAACAACATCAAACAAACAGAAAACAGCGAACTCTGGCTCACAGTTTTCCTCAGTTTATATATAGTCAGTATCGGAATATGAGTACATTTTTCTCATTATACAAATGCCATGGGAAATTATTTGTTTTAGTTCCATATAAGTATAAAGGGGGCGTGGCCGGTATTGATTTTCTTATGGATTTATTAGGCAGAGCTTTTCGGGAGAGTCAGGAAATAATAGCTTTGATGAGCTGAAAAGTATTATGGCTGCAAGCTAAGAGCTTTAATATAGCTAAAAAGCTTTTAGGAGCTTTTAAAGCAGCTTGCATATAACTTACTGCTTTGAGAGTCAAGCTTTCGTTTGTATCCAATCTTGTTTTAAGCTTGATTGAAGCTTTCAACTGCTTTAAAAGCTTTCTGCTACGATTCTTCATACATCAAACCCTCTTCCATTGTCGTAATGATCAAATAGAGCAAACGATTAAGCTACTTGTAAGCTTGATTGTAATTCAATGCAGAGGAATAAGTAAAAAAAAAACAATTGTACGTGGGCCACTTATTTATGGAATTGATTAAATCAAAACAAAAAAAAAAGAGGATCGAGAAAGAGGCTGAGCCCAGGCTGGCTATAATCCAGTAGAACGCCATAAAAGCTGTTTATGGTTTCGCGCTCCTTGTGCGCCATAAATCGAACCAGGAAACCGAGGCCTAAAGAGGTCTGAGGCCTGGCTACAAGACTCTGGCTCTTTGCTCGTGGGCTGCTGCAGGACGGGCGTATATAATTTAGTTATAAAAATAACTGCAAGACTGTAAGATGAGATCGCTGGCAATGGGCGGGCTATAACTAGTCTGCCTAGGAACTATGGATGCGAGGATATATATGGCCCGAAGGCTTTGCTAGGCATAAAACATGACTGAGGCGGCAGCAGCGGCGGCGGCGGCGTCATTATAAATTAAAATTAAATGAAGTGCGTGATTTTATTTTTTCCCTTTCTTTTCGCTGGGTAATGGAAAAATATTTCGATTAAAATTATTTATCAGCTTTTGGCATCGGAAAAATATATATGCGTATATATATTCATTCAAGGATTTATGCGCGGTGGCAAAATGCATTTCGATTTTTCATAAAAATGGTAAAAAAGCCAATTAAATATTTTTATCAGTAGATTGCAATGCGGATGAGTAATTGCATTATTTACGGCGCTGCACTGCCGCAGTGCACTGAAAATTAAAACCGACTTTCAATTTGCCACGCCAAACAACATGGCCACATCAACATGGCTCAAAACGGTTCGGGCTCGGGGTTCGGGGTTCGGGGTTCGGGTTGCGGTGTTTCGTGGTTCGGAGCTCATAAATACGCCCGGAAGCCGCTGACACAATTGCAACATGCAAAGCGCGCGGGTCGCAGCGGTGGCAAATTGTGCATGCAACGAGTGTGAAATAAATTTTGCCAGATTAAAATTAAAAATTAAAAAAAATAAAAATATTTATATGTATATATAAAGCACACCGCAGCTTTAAATACCCTAACAAATTGTTCCGAGGTCTTTAGATTTTTCTCTAAGTAAACTATAAAAACTTCAATTCTAATAAAGCTTGGTTTAAAGAGCTTTCAATACTCTTATCCCAAGCTACCCCTATAAATTCTTTCTATTAAAGTTTGATTAAATTTTTTAAATATATAAAAAACAACTGTTTTTACATGTTTTCAAATTTGATAACTAAATATTCTAGGACTTGAGATATTAAGCTGATCTTCAGAAGTCTTCAAAACTGATAATCAGAATCCTTTCAAATGCCTTTCATTAAATGAATAAATCTAAAAAGTTCTCCTTACCTAATCCATAATAATGAAAGTCAGGTCTGCCTATACCTTTTTTTTATTAAATATACTTGTTTTATTATATCAAAGCTTTACAAATTGCATACTAAAATCCATAGTGCCCTCTGAGAAAGGGTATATAGAATAAATGCGTAACCCAACCGCCCTCAACCTGAAAGGCAGCTGATGGCTGCCATGCAAATGGTAAATGGTAAAAACCGAATGGTTCCTCAATTGCCTGAACGCTTCATTAGAGTTCCAGGTCCCAGGTTCCAGGTCCCAAGTTCCAAGTCCCGGGTTCCAGGGCCCCGGTGCTATTATTAGAAGTATTCGCAGATATTTATGGGCCGCGTGACGCGTTTTCTTCTATGCTGCGCTGCCATTTGCATAATCGCTTTCGATTCCTCGCACGGCGTTCGCCTTAAATGAGTTATTAGTGAGTGTCGCCTCGGCATCGGCTTCAGCTTCAGCTTCAGCTTCGATTCGATTTCAACTCGAATTATAAATCAATAAGGATATGGCCCGCATTTTAATGCGATTTCTGGTTGGTTCCCTGGTTCAAAATTTCCCTGTTTCGCTTACGGGGGTTGACGCATAATTTTATGCCAAGTTTTATTTCAATGGAATACGCAGTTTGAAATTTATGTTGAACGTCTCTTTTTTTTGATTGAAAGTTTTATATTTATTTAGGGAAGGAGTTCTCTTCCATTTATAATGATATTAATATCTATGAAAGAAATACACACCTTTAATTAAATTTAGAATATAAAATATATCTATTCCATTGCGTTCAATTTAATAAAACCATTTTGAACTTTCGGCAAATGCCTTATGATTTACGGCTCAGATGCGTCAGAGCTTGGGGATCAGCTTTGGGGATCAGTCGATGGTTTTTTAGAGGGAAACGCTAGAGGAGAGGAGTCTGCTGAGCTGGAGTGAAAAACGAGCTGCGTTACAATTTCGCTGATTGCGCACAATTGCAAAAAAAAAGATACAGATACAATTTACATGCCCAGCGACGAGACCTACAACAACAACAACAACAACAACAAGAAAAGGACAATGGCAATCAGGGGAACAGCCGAAAATTTATAGTACACTCGCCGAGGCAAAGCCAAAGTTCATAAAGTTTCATCAAGCGAAGCAAAGGAGGAGATTGAGCCGAGGCTTTAGGTTCGAAACTGCAGAGGAGAATCGAATCGAAGCGAATGAATATTGGAAAGCGTGTCGGCAAAAGATGGCGAAAATACTCGTATAATACATATATATCGTATCGAGAGCTCCTTAAAATATGCAAATGAAGAAATAAATTTGGTTCCCTTTCTGCTGAGGCACAAACAAACAAACCAACACAGTTTCCACAGAAGATCTCTCTCTAAAGTGCAGCCAGTCACGACAGTTGCTGACTACACAGAGAGAAATAAGAGGTTCAAAGATAAGCTAATGGAATATAGAAAATTGGGTCTTTGACTCTAATATAGCCAAAATTGTTAGTGAATTTCTTGTCGTGTTTCAGTTCCTACTCGAATCTTTGATCCTTGAGTTTTGAGGCGTTTTTTGCAGTGTATAAGTTCGATTCTGTATACTTTTGAGCTCTTGGCTCACGTCTGGAGCATAAATAGTACTAGCATATTCAAAGCGTCAAAGGATGGAACGCTCCTGAGCGCTTGCCGCAAAAGTCAAAAGATTAAGACACAAAATTCTTTATATGCTAAAATGCAAATAACATTAAATTAAGCAACTTTTTGTGCCTGCGTCTTCCACAGAGAGCAGCGGCAGCAGCAGCAGCATCGGCAGGAGCAGCTTCATCCATGCGTTGTTGTTGTTGTTGTTGTTGTTGTTGTTGGTGCTGTAGTCTGTGGCCCCCAGAGGAGCCATCGCTTCTACGCTTGAGGCAAAGGCAACCATTTGGGGCAGGTTGCAAGTCGATGCCAAAGTTTCTTGCGGTTTTACGGCAATTTATGCATTTGGGATTTTAATTCTAAAATTGTGAGTCACAACAGGCGCGCTGCAGATACGTCTATATATATATATATATATATATATATCTATATTTCTATAGATATTTCTGGCTTGGTACACCTAATGGAGACCTAACGGTCTCCGGTTTTGAACGTGTTGCAATTACGACATTTGTTGTATCTAAAACTTTTACTTTGCTTGGCACGTGCAACTCTTGGCCCCATGCAAATGGCCAATTAAATGCACAAAACTTCTCCTCCTTTCTCTTTACAATAGATTTTTAGCTGGAATATTTCTTGGTAGTACAGCGAATTGTTCAGAATAAAGTTGAAATTACTGCAGAAAAGTTTCTTTTTAGAATGGATTTTCTTATCAAATGAAGCAAGAATATTTTAAAAATATCTTCGAGAATTCATTTTTAAAATATCTTTATTATTATTATTTCATTTTCATTATTTAATTTATAGTTTGCAGATATTACACGGATTTTTAAATATTTTGAGCCTCTCTTAAAATCCAACCTAAAACTACACATTTCCCTCAGGAAAATTAAAAGGAATTTTTGGGGCATATATGATAATTTTTGGTTTCTTATGTTAAATATTAAAATACATAAATTAAACTAAAATAACGGTATCTTAATATGACGAAATTTGATATAAAAATATAAAAAAAAAACTATTTATATATTGTAAATCGATAAATAATTTTGGAGGCTTTTTTTGTGATTTAAAATAAAGCATTATATGGCAAAAAGAAAAATGCTGCAAATGGGTTTACAAAAAATGCAGAATTCCTTTGGTAATTTCCTAGCTTTAAGCAAGAGCTCATCAAATTAGCTTATCCGCGCTTTAAGCCAAAACAATGGCCCTTTAATGGCTGAAACAGGCATAAACAGGCTGCAACAGGCACGAACAATCGAGAGAGAGAGAGAGAGGATGGAGGTAAGAGTATAAACGGCAGTTAAGTAGCCGTCGGGGCAGAGTTATGTGCCGCTGAAACAACTGAAACTGATTCCAATTTGCCACCAAGGATGTGACCATTAATGGAAATTTGCGAAATGCCACAGCTGAGACACAGCTCACCGCTCCACCTGCGTTCAGTCGCTCCAACTCCTCCGGTTCTGCTGTCTACTGGTTCTGGTTCCCAAATGGCGTGTTGATGCGCTGCCAAATTGGCTGGCCAGGGCCAAAACGTTGCCAACGTTGCGAGAGAATGCGTCCAAATTACATTAAATCATGCATTAACCATGAGCCCTGTCTCCCGTCTCCTACTCCGACTTCTCCGCCTGCTGCGACTTGGCCAAGAGCAATTTGGCAGCAATCCTTTGTTCCAAGTGCCGAGTCGTGCCCGTCCATGTTTTATACATACGCCGTTGCTCTGAGATACATTTTCGCTTTGCACTGCGGCGAATGAATTTTTATTTGGCATCGAAAATGCCTTTGAAGCCCCAGCTAAAGAGAGAGTCAAAAGTTCAAGGCAGAGAGAGAGAGGGAGAGATAGCCAGTGGGAGTACTCCCTGACAATTCATGAATTTTTTCCAACTCTTTGTCGCATCTACAGTGGACACTTGCTAGACAAAAGTCTCAATATTTTTTTTATATATTTATTTATTTTTAAATATTTTAATGTTTCGATTCTGAGATTAATTCTTCTTTTTAATTGATTTTTTACTGGATTTTTCTTAACACATTGCAACAAATGCAGAGAGCCAGCTTGATTTCCAAGAGATATCTATAATAATTCTATAAAAAGCAAGTAAAATTTGGAAAATTATAGATGTAGACGTATTATTTAATAATAATATAATTATCTAGCGTTCACTGTACTATTTTTCAGTGCGATAATAACTTAATATGTGTTTTTAATCCGAGTGTGTCGTCGTCGACGGACAGCAGCAGCAAATCCACTTTGATGATTAAAAATGATAAAATTGTTTAGTGCCGGAGGCAATGGGTCTCCGGGGTGCACTAAGCTGCTATATACACATTATAAAATGGTCGCCAGGATCAACAGAAAACAGCAGGATGTGCGTGTGTGAGTCTGTGATTATGGACCAAAACTCCTGCGACCCAAAACAAACAGGAAAATGTCAAAATTTAAGCTCATATGAATGCTTAATTGTGTCCTTTAACAGGGAATCCTTTTTCGCACCGTGGGTGGGTGGATGGTTGGTTGGTTGGGTTTCCTCTCCGGGCAAGGGTTGTCCTGTAAACTGTAATTAAGGCAAGCTTATAGCGGCCATATATGAGAATTGGTATATTTGAACTGGAAACTCGAAAAAGGGTTGCGTGCCTTTCGGCGCTTTATCGATGTGATTTGTGATACTATTGGATATTTGCCTGGGCTCATGTGGGTTTATTGCGGTCTTAGCGGTCGTATACCCCGACCACACACACACACCTCTATTTACCCTTCCTTCCTTCCTTCATTTACTCAACTCCATTCCAGTCCAAGAAAAGTTGAACAAATTAATTTGTATAAAGTTTTGCAAGTTTGCACAATTCTGGCCACAGCCCAAAAAACTGTTCTGTCTCTGACAGCACATTTCAGCTCTTTGCCAGAAAAATTCCTTTTCTTGGCCAAACTCTTGGCATTAACTCAGCTTCCGAGTGCTTTAAATGACTGCGCAAATTATGAAAATGTTCTAGGATCTTATTATATAAAATTCAAATCCATGCAGAAGCTGAAAGTCACAGAAAGTATTAGTAGAGATTGTAATTTTGTAACTAAATATATTGATAGAGCTTAGCAAACCAAGCGAGGCTTCAAAACTAAAGCTAAATCTGAAGCTAAGCAATGGGAATACTTTCTGGTTTATTCTAAAAAAACAAGACAGAACTTAAAGTATTTGTTTCATACCTACAAATTATTTATTGCAGTCATAAAATTAATATTTCCGTCATCTTAGACTTATTCTTGATGAGTTTGTACCTTCAATAAATTTATTAAAAATATATTCAACTGTTAAGAGAGAGAGAGAGAGACTCGTTGGCCAAAACCATTAAATTCGGAGCATTACACAGCTTGTTTATGAGCCAAAATCAGGAGAGGAATTTGGCTTAATCCCATAGCTCTACAATAAGACTTTGATTGAGAATGCCTTGATCCTTGCCAAAATATCATCTTTATTATATGCTCTATATTTTTATTCATATTTTATTTCTCTTCCTTTAAGAAACTAAACCAGTTCAGTCATTATTTTATTGCCCCCTTGGATATCTATAAACAGCTGTTCCTTTACTCATCGGTTGTGTAGTTCATTACCTATCCCTTAACCCTAATTATTGATCCTACATATTTTCATTGTCGCTGCCATTTATTTTGTGCATATTTCAAATGTTTTCTTCTACGGGGCAAAGGAAAAGAGGGCAACATTTCGTGTCCTTTTGGCGTTAATCAAGCGACGAGCAAGCAGAGAAACAGCAAACGGAGGAAAGGTGTAAAACAAAAACGGTAGAAAAAAGCAAAACAAAAGACGAGGAAGCAAAAGTTGAATGCGAAACCAAACGCCAGAGTTGACATCATGAAGTTATGTGAATGGGTTTTGTTTTATACTCTCTACTCAATGGGAAGCCTGAAAATGGGCATATTAGGCAACTCAAGTCATATAAAAGGATATTATATAGTCGAGTTTTTATTTAAAATACAGGACAAATTGTCCTAAAATTGCTTTTCATTTGATTTTCATATAGATTTACTTTTCCCCATTTTAAATTTCTTAAGAATCAGCTGATGCCTAGCAAACTATTTTGTATTAAAGCTTTATATCTTATAACACTTTACAGGGTAACTTCTAGTCGACTACAGCCCACTCTTCATGTTGTTGTAGCCACAAAGTTTATTTTCAACTTTTCCCAGGCAACACAGCAATGGAATGTGAGCAACTTTTGTTGCCGTCTAATGGCCCAAAAGGCTCCTCTGGCTCTGGCTCGGTTTCTGGGGCCAGGACTACGTCGAAAAGGACAAACGTGTTTTTAATTACTCGTACTGCCATTTCCACAGGGTGCCCCTTTTTCGTTATTTGTGACAAAGTTTTCTAGGGGGCGTGGAACCCTGGTCGGGTTCCTGCTCCTTTGGTGCCTCTATGGGTTTATTTTCCATAGAATCGTGTTGCATTTTGCTCAATGTCAAATGCTAAAAATCGCTGCCATTTCGAAGCGTTCAATGGCGCATTAAAATCCGATTGCCCGGCGGCGTTCCGGCTCGGCTCAGCGAGGCGCATAAATTCAATTTCCGCGCCATGAATTCCAATTCCATTAATTCCACTAAATTGACCCGCGCGCCATCTAGCGGCATGTGAGTGCACTAGTCGGTCATGGAGCTACCATGGAGCCCCATGGTGAGCCCCTACTCTACCGTCTGTTGCCCCCATCTCCACCTCACTCTTGTGGATGTTGATGGAATATGCCTGTGTGGAACGCAATTGAAGCTAGGGAGGCCCACAAAGATTTACCTGACTCTGCCTCCTGGGCTTAGAGTCTACAAAAAACTGGTTTTGGGCATTGGAATACCAGGAGCGCCTTTGTTAATATTGCGGTTCGCAGGGCCTAAAAAAGGTTTAAAAATTTATTTTATACTTCTCGAACAAAATATATGTTGTACTTCATTTTTTGAGAGATAACTAATTTTTATTATGAGCTCTCAGTATTTTTCAGCTGAAGCTCAATGGACAATTTGTAATTAATTTATCTTAAGATTCTACTTTTCTTAACAAATAAAAGCTAAATTTTATATTGAACATATATTCTAAATATTTTTATATCTAATAATAACGCATTCTTAATCTAATTTTTACAATTAATTTTTTTTATATTTAAATATTTTTTTAAATATTATATTTTTTATATGATAAAAAAATAGTTGTGAAATAGTAAAACTAAAATAATTTAATTTAATAATTTTTTTATTAGATTTTTTTTATTTTATTTTATAAATATAACTTCTATCAATGAGATATTTATCTAATATACACCGAATTGTAGATATATATTTTAATTAAATGTAATATATATAACAAGAATCTTAAAGCTCAGATTAGAATTCAAAGTATTAAAAAACAATATTCTTTGATTGAATAGATTTCTTATCAACTCAGAGAGAGCTCTCTTTCCTCTCAAAAAATTAACCAAAAAATTAGCTAAAATTCTATAGAAAATAGCCTAAAAATTTAATTTAAGAGCATATCCTCACTTTTACATGTGTTTTCAATATTGAATACTCCACACAGGAGAATGCGCTGCCTCCAGTTGCTGTAGCAATTACAGCCATAACATAAATTCAGGCAACACCCAAACACAATTAAAATAACTGTCATTGTATTGACATTAAATGGCAATTTAAACGAGTGCGTATCATTCACGGCATGTCTGTCTGCCGTCTGCCGTCTGCGTCTGCGTCTGGGCTCTGCATATACCCAATTCCCCATGCCGTTCCCCGTTACGTTACGGGCCTTTCCTACTCATCATTATCATCATTGCCTTTGGGTCTTGAGCTCAACTTCCGTTTCACTCTGCGCCGGCAGCTGAGCCGCTGCGCTGCGCTGCACTGCACTGAATAAATATTTTCACAGTGACGGAAACTCCAAGTATGGCCACACATTCAATAGATTTTCATCACTTGCACTGCGGAAAATTAAACAAACAACCCCAGATTCAAAGGCCCAACCCCCAACCGCCAATCCCAACCCCAACCCCAAACCAAACTCTGCTGCTGGTGTCCCGCCATATTGTGCTATAAATATTGATTTTTTTTTTGTTTTCTATGGCCGCGTGGGTGTGTGTATTCATGCAGGCGCTATGTGTGTATTCATGCAGCATCTCTTTCATAGCGAAACAGGACATCCTTTGTTGTTGCGCATGCAGATAGCAAAGAATTGCAGTATGACCTCCTGCCACGCCTACTTGACGGCCTGCTGTGCTCCATAGTCGATCAGCACAGTCATGCGCATAAATATATAGCTGGAATATCTGTCTATTGCGCTTCTAAAATTATAGAAAAATATTATATCTACTTCAATTTGATAACTTCTCCAGGCTCTTCATGTCTATCCCTTTTTTATATTGAGAAATTAATATAAATTAATTATTTAAAAATGTTTACAAAATATTCTTCTTAACAATTTAAATTATTTCAATTTGAAAACTGCTCTAAGCATAAATAACTTATAGAGAATATAGTGAAAGTAATTAATTTAAGAATTAACCACAAATTATAATATTAATAAGATATTTACGTTCATAATAATGAATGCCCAGCTGATGCTATACTGATAGCGCACACTGTACAGTCGCCACCTTTTCATGGCACTGATGGGCAATGCATCCATTCAAATTCACGACTGAAGCTTTACAATGGCAGTCCTGCTCGTCCGTCCTTTTTGTTGGGGGGTGGCCAGGCGCAAAGAGCCCGAAAGGTTTGGCGGAAACGGGTAGAGCGAACAAAAAGTCCACAATGTTGGTGGATCATGAATCAAGTGTCTGGCTATAATTCTGTCGGCAGATAAAGCTATTACCGCCATGCCGGATAAGTGCGAGCGCCGCTCTGCGCCAGTTAGATTAGAATTTAAATCCGGTACAGAAACAGTGAACCAGCGAACCACCGAACCACCCGGTAGAAGTTGGTGGCGCGTGTGAGCAAACACAAAAGCGAGCGACCATTATGGATTTTACTCGTATCACCCCAAAAAATGGGTTCGGAATATTGCGCTTTACTCCTCTGAGTCCTGATGGCCGTCCTTCTGCCTTTGGGCGATGGTGGTTGTTGTTCTTTTTGGGTGTTTCTCGCGTGGACAGCGGCTTAATACAAACATTGCATAAATCTCATCCTGTGCGTTTATTTTAATTTCTACGTAAACATAAACTATGAGCGCCAAGGGATATTCCCAGCTGGATACTTCGCAAATTGCAGCGTTTTTTCTATCCAATTTTCTTCTTTTTCTCATATAAGAATTAATACGACTTTAAGAAATATTGTGTTGGCCGAAAAAGCAATTAAGTTGGATTAGTTTTGGAGGAAAAACTTAAAAAACAGCTAGGAATATTGCACTAAATGGAGTTTTTTCCCACAAAATATATGCATGCAATAAGATTTTACTATGTAAATTGTAATATATATTTTAAATAGGTTTTTTAATGTATAATTGCATAAATTTTCTTTTAACGTTTTATAAATTTTATAGAATTTTTTAAGGGATTATTTCCCTAATGAAAAAAGTTTTTAAAAGAAGTTTCTGTTTCTATAAGATATAGATGATTAAATACGATTTTTTTCTAGTAAAAATATCAGCTTATAGATCCATAAAGACTGTTCTTAGAAAATTGGAAAAAACAAATAATTCAATTGTTAAAATTGAGTTAAATTATAAATAAAAGAATATTAGATAAATAAATAATAGAAATAGTAAATTTCGAATCAGAGTAGAGCCCCAGTGAAGGACGCATTTTTGTGGTGATAATAAAATTAATAAATAAAAATTCAGGAATTATCTGATAAATAAAAATACGTTAAACTAATACTAATAATAATAATAATTTAATAAATAATAAAAATAATTTGTTTTGTTATGCAGAATCCCTGCAAATAGCCAATTGTACTGATACTGATTGCGCCACGCCGGTCTTGAGACCGTGTGGCATGCAACCCAAACCAAAATGCCACCCTCTAATGAACCGCTGCCACTTGAGGGGAGACCCTCAAGGTCTCTAGGCATAGAAAAGGAAAAAAAGAAAAAAAAAGATATAGAAGCAGAAAAATCAGCAATTTAATGTTGCATTTTATCGCCAGACAAAGACGCTGCTGCCTGCCGCCTGCTGCCTGCTGCCTTATCGCAAAGGGGCCAAAGGTGAAAGTTGATGAGGTGGCTGGCTATTGCACGGTGCCTTCTTGTATCTATTTTTGGTGGTGGAATGTTGAGTTTTGTGTCCGGGTAATTTGGCAGCATCTTTGTATAAATTTTTTATAGGTAATACACTCAAGAAAATGGCACTTAGAGTCATCATTACAAGCGTTTTCGTGCTGCAATAACAGCCCATCTTGCACATAGTTTTCGCAATTTGCTTGATCCCCCGGAATGGCCAGAAAAATCCCTCGAGTACACCAAAAATTTCCCTAGGTAACAAGTGCCCCAAATAGTCGATTAGGTATACTTTATATATATATATTTTAAGCCAGCCTTGACTGACAGTTTCATCATTTTCTACGGCCCATAAAAGACACCTGACTAGGGAAAAAGCTGTAGCTCCTCAGCAGACAAAGGCAATATATACAGAGTATATACTGTGAGTATGTCTAGACATTCAATTGAGTTAGTGAAGTCTTTTTGTACGCCCCTGTGATTTCGAATGGCTTCTAATAATGCAATTGATTTTTGATTTGCACTTTCCATCCAACTTTGCTCGAAGGGGGGCGAGCGCTTTTCATAAATCCTTGCTTCATTTTCGCTACATTAAACGTCAAAATATGAACCCATTTGGGCAACATTTTGCCCCGCTGCTGGGGTTGCCAGGGCTGCCACTAGCCCATTATAACTACAACAAAAAGAGCAACAACAGGGCAGAGCTACGTTAAGGTCCGCACACGGCCAAACAATATTATGGCCATAACGAACGGCCAAAAGAAAAGAGCAAAAAAATCGACAAAAACTCGCACAGAGTTGTAGAGAGAAGCAGCTAAGTGAACGCGGGAAAATTCACTAAAATAGTCGAATTACAGATTCTCTTTAATTTCGCTGAAGAGTACATAGAAAATTCCAATATATCGCATTAAATTATTAAAAATTAGTTTACTTTCCTATTAGTTTATTTTAATTGAATAAAGAGAAAGCAGAAAAAGAAGAGTTTTGGTATTGGAAATGTTCTACAATTTCTTTCTAGATATTTTACTTATTTTGAAAATCAGCTTACTGGAAACACCTCGAAATATTCAGAGGTTATATTACCAAATTGGGTCTAAACTTCTCTCAACTCAACTTCCCTGCATAGTGCAGGGTATATGAAGGCAAGAATGAAATTTGTAGGCGACGTTTTCGCTACTCCGACTTTTCCCTTTCTTCTTTCCTTTTCCTTTTTTTCGTTTTTCTTTCGCAAATTACAGCAATGGTGCTTATATTTTAGAAAAAAGCACATTAACTGAACCATAATAATAATTTGTCTACATTTTCTTATATAAAAGAATTTTCTCCTTTATTTTTTTCTTGAACTTTTCGTTAGAAGCCTGAAGAAATTTCTCTCGCTCTTTAAAGCGCCGAAGAAACCTTAAGTATTTGTAGCCAATAATATGCATAGGAGAGTCTTGTAAAGCAATTTCATTTTTACATGCATGAATTTACAGTGAAACGATTCCATTGAGTATCGTTGATGTTGTCCTGCGCACGTTCCACCAACAACAACTCATATGGGAGTGGCTGGGTTTTCCCGTTGCAATTACGAGTATTTTTTAACTGCTTATTGCGTTTTGGTCGTCATTTCCCATACAACAAAACAACAAGCCCTCCCCAGTAAAACCCATTCCATCCCTGGAGACCCTCCTCCATTGCGTATCAGCAGCCACAGCAACAAGCAAACAGCGAACTGAATTTCATTCGATTTCAATGCGAACAGAATCTCAAAAGCTCTCCAATAAAAATTAACGACAGTTACGCACACACACACACACACACCCACACCCACACAGAGAAAATATTGGGTTTGAGTCCTGCTGCAGGAGCTGCTGGGTATTTCACATTCGGTTTTCAAATTGAAATTTTAATTTTGCTGCAAAAGGCAATTGCGTAGTAAATATGTTTGTAATACTTGAAGACAATTCAAAAATATAATAATATTTAATATTTAAGTAGAAAATATTAATGAAAGTTTTGCAGGAATGTAGTAAGAAATATTGAAAAATTATTAATAATCTAAAAAATTATAAATATATTTAAATTTTTAGAGCATTCCGCAGTTCTAGTTTGTCTCTTGGGTTCGGCATTAATCTATTTTTAACCTTTTTTTTTGGCACTTATTTATTTCTAACATTTTAATAGTTGAAGAGCTTAAATTAAAATCTATAATTTATATATTTTTTATATTATTTTATAGTATATTATATTAAAATTTATTTTATTCCTCAATCAGATTTCCTTGCAAAATATGCGCCGAAAAGTTGTTGGCAAGCAAAAGTTCCTTACAAATCTCCTCCCATAGCTCCCCCCAAAACAAACCTTTATCTATAAATTCTTATATCTGATATAAGAATAAGTGATTAGCTTTGTCAGCTAATATTATCTTTTATCACCCTGTATATACACCAAAAAAAGAAAAGGAGAAAAGAATAGAAAAAAATGTGTTCTGGAGAACGTTGTTTGCAATCACAACATCATCATTAAAAATCCCTGCTTCACTTTTCTCAATTAAGTGCAGGAATATCGTAATTTTGCGACTAAAATCAAATTTATTTCGATGGGCGGAATTTGCCGAAGCTGCAGCAAAAACTTGGTTGAAAGGGAGGAGAGAGGAGAGAGATACCAAAAGAAGAAGCAGCAACCGAAGAAGAGGTCGTAACAATATTTTCACGTTTTGCCTAAGTCCGGAATGAGTTTTTGCAATTTATATGGGCTCCCCCAACCCTCAGACTGAGGTTCCTGTTCCTTTTGCTGTTCCTGGTTCAATGTCGAGACCCATCCAATCCCGAAACAAGGCCGAGAGCCGAGAGAAAGGGCAACCAAGCCAGGCAACAGCTAGCAGCTGGCTGTGTAGAGTCGAGAGGAGATGCTGCCATTATTTTGATACTCAGGGCTATTAACGTTAATTTTCGTCAGTTACGTAATACGTATTCGAAAGCACCTTACACACATATATACATACCCAGCATACGGATACGCATACACTGAAAAAAATCAGTATTTTGTACTGAAAAATGCTGATACTTGTGTCATGCAATGTATAGGTTTGTTCCCCGATGTCCCTGTGAATCGAACAGATGTTCAAATAATACTTAGCTGGAGACCAATAATTGTCCTTCCCGGAAAATGTCTATATATTTTTCTCAGTGTACATATTCAGTTTCATTACGCAAGCAACCCGAACCATATACCGGAGCGCTTCTTCCCTTTTTGCCCGGGGATAAACAAGCATATATACCATGTGATTGCGTGTGGGCGGGCTGTAGTTGGACCCGCACTCGAACCCAAACTCAGATCCGGTTCCGGGTTAAAGTTTGGGGTCTAACCACCCCCAAGCCCCACCCACTACCTGCAGCAGCCATAGTCCGGAGGCTGTTGGCATTAAAGAGATTTACGAGTACATGATTTTGCATGTTCGGTGCCCCTGATGCCATTTAGATTCGCTTAGGTACATTTTCATCCTTGCCACACACACACACAGAGAGCGGGGTGTGTGTGTGTGTGAGTGTGTGAGAGTGTGTGTATTTGCGTACGCATTTAATGGCCCATTAGTGCTATCAAATACGCATAAATATTTGCACTTGCCAGAGACAGAGATAGAGAGAGAGAGAGAGTGATACAGATAGAGATACATATGTGCACTCGCAGATACAAATACATATTTGTCGGGGGCCTCTGGGCACACTTAAATATTTGCAGATACTTTCCTAATACTCGAACTCGCTCATGCTCGGACTTTTGCTGCTTTGCGAGAGACTCAACACATTATAATAAATGGAATATTTGAAGTCCCCTTTTTTTAGATTACATTGAAAGCCGATTAAAGATATATTTACCGGATTTATGAAAGCAATTTTTGGAATTTATTTATTATTTATTTTTAATAAACCTTTGCAATCCTTAGACATGTCAGGAGTCACATAGCAAAGTTCAGACAGTATTTGATATTTATTTTTAGTTTTTTATAAATTGTAGCAGATTCTATAGAAATACACATGATGGGTTACATTATATCTTATAATGAAATAGTCTAGATACACGTATTACTCTTTACATTATGTACTTTACTGGCCTATTCTGTATCCACATGTTACTCTTTACATCATATACTATACAGGATTATTCTGGATAATATAAAAGCATTCAGAGCCAACCACCTTCGCATAATGGAGCCTGATGAGACAATAAGTATTGGATCTGGGATGATGTCCGCCCTTTGGTTTCGGGTAAATACAAAGCGACAAAAAGAAAAGCCAAAATACTACCAACTTCTATGAAATAGAAAAGCCTAAGATAGGATACAGAAAAGGATAACAAATTGATTGACAGCATAATCGTGAGCCAACCGCAGAAGGCAGCGATAGAGCAGCCGAGGGCTCTGACAGGGCTTATGACGAGCTCCACATAGAGTATCCAGGAGATGGGTCCAATGCCGAAGGAGAAGAAACCAATAAATAGAAATAGGGTTATCGTAGGTGGCTGATGCGAATCTGTGGGTTGAGCCCACTTCATCCAGATACACAAAAATATGGCAGTGATATTCATTCCCACCAAGGAGACGCAAAGCAAAGGACGTCGGCCAACTCTATCGACCAGAAAAAGGCATACCAAATGGCCGCAAATTACAAAGAGAAGTACCAGTATCAGATCTACCATATAGTTATTTCTGCTGATAATATGTAGGGTATCTTTTAGGTAGATAACAATCAAAATGCCTCCGCACACTTGATGTAGGATCAGCAATATACTGATTCTTGGAATACTGAAGAGAGATTTCTTATTGAGTATTTTCCACCAGCCAGCAGGCAATTGAGATTCCCTTATCAGTTCACATTCTCTTGCTGAATCAAAATCATTTCCTCGCAGCCATTTCAATGATTTTTCAGCAGCTTCTTCATCATCTCGAGAAATATAATATGATGGCGATTCGGGTATTATAATCAACATTATGCAGAGCAGTATCAGCAATAGATTTAGCGTATTTACCAGTTTTACACCACATACTTCGATTAATATAGTACTCCAAAGAACGCCATAATAAAGAGCGCCAAAAAATAGACTTCCCATTAAGCCGCGATGTGAATCCAAGCTCATTTCATCACAATAAACCGGAACTGCTATACAGACAGCCGCACCACAAATACCCTGCAGAAAACGACCCAACAGAAGCATATAACTGTTCTGGGCAAATATCAAGAAACACCAGCCAAACATATAGGGTATAATTTGGAGATACATCAGGAATTTACACCCCCAAAATTTCATCAGTATACCCATCGGCAGACAAGAGATAACTGCTCCCAGGGGCAACAGACAGCAAATCCAGTGCCATTCAACGGATGTAGGCTGAAAGTCATAGGCATTGTGCTCCCGAATCAAATGCTCAGCAGGACAGGTCCAGCCCAAGGCGGTTCCAAAACAAAAAACTCCGATATTACTTATTATTCCCGCTAGATATTGTTTAGTGTATCTTGAAGTAAATCGCTTAGCCAGAGTCAATTTTAATTCCATAATAAAGAAACGAAACACTGAGAATTTATAACACTACTAAACTAATAGAAACAAGCATGCTTTAAATTCAATTTACTTTTACTCGATTCGGTATAATTCCTAAGAATGGTTGGATATTTCAAATTCTGAAAAATAACTTTTATTTCACTTTTCATGGAAAACCCAAAAGTCCTCCTAGGATTGATAGTAGATTCTGAAATTAATGAGGGCTATAAATTTATTGTGCTTTCAACTAGATTCCTCAGTAGTCGTATCCCATTGAGATTTCTTAGTGGCCAATATAATTTGGATTCGATCAGACGTCAGTCGCTTTGTTTCGAATATGAAAACCGAGGCGAAAAGTAAAGCAATCATCGAGACAACAAATAGAAAGCAAAAAAATTTTTGCTTCCAAATGCCGTAGGCCATCCATCTTGTCAACAGGAAGAGTATTAGCCAGCTGACCATGACGGAGACGGCACAGCAATATGGACGAGCACAGGGCTCAATTAATTCCACATTCAGAATCCAGGCAATTGGTCCGAAACCTATTGAGAATCCGCAAAGGTATAAAAGAAAACACGTCATTGGCGACCAGCGCCATACGTGGTCCTCGGCCCATAGAAACCAGAAGCTCAAATATCCCGTAGAAATGCACATTATGGCAGCGGATATAATTAAAAGTGGACGTCGGCCAAGTCGATCAATTAAAACTAAGCATATTAAATGGCCAATAACTAGAAAGATGTCCAGTTGCACCAAAAATACCCTGTATTCTTGCGTCGAGGCTTTACCTAGAATATCTTTCAGGTAATCAATGATCACATGGCCGCATATTTGATGCACAATTAATATTATAACAGCTCTGGGCAAACTACGAAATGTATTTTTACTCCTCATCGTCTTCCTCCAATTCAGCTGGTGATTACTCGACTTCTCTGTTGCCAATATTAGCTCCTCCAGCTCCTCACTCACATTATATTTTGCACCGCGTAGCCAACGCAATGAGGCAAACGCCTGCTCTGGGTTTTCCCGACATAAATAAAATCTGGGAGATTCTGGTAGTAAAATCACAGAAAAACATAGGATTCCCAGCATTAAATTGGCCCAGTTCATGATCTTCTGACCAAACAATTCCATTAATGCATTACTCCAGATAATGCCCCAAATGATGGCCCCATAAAAGAGGCTACACATGGCACCACGATATTTTATTCGACTGATTTCGTCACAATAAACAGGCACTGCTAGGCCCAAAGCCGCACCGCACATACCCTGTATAAATCGACCCATATACACCATATAAATACTATTGGCATAAATCAATAGAGTCCAACCGAATACATGGGGTACTATTAGGAAGAGCATCAAGCACTTGCAGCCATGGCGTTTCATCAAAACGCCCATAGGCAAACTCCAGATAAATGCACCCAAGGGCATCATAGAACAAATCCAATCCCATTGATTTTCATTTATCTGGAAGCTGTAAGAAATATTCTTTGCACCATATTTCTCGGAGGGATTCGACCAACCCAAGGCGGTTCCAAAACAGAATACGCTGATATTACTTATCAATACTGCAATAAGTTGCTTATCGCATGCCATCAGTCGCAGTAAACATAATGAAAATAATTTCATTTTAGGCTCGAAATCAATGGCATAATATCAGCTATTATATCAAAACCAATTTATAAAAAAATAAAAATATAAATAGAATAAAAAATTTTGAAATTAAATGCTAAAGGCTTGCTTTGAAAAACATGTTTTTTTTTTCACTTTTTGGAATAAACAATCGAAAAAATCGATTGTCCTAAACAAATTAACAAAAATCGTAATAAACAAAATGAAAAACAGATAAAAAAAAGTGTCGAATTTTTTGCTAAACTCGCTTAAATTTTATAAATTAAATTTTAGTCAAATTTGAAACCGGAAACTGTTCTATTATCATCATATCAAAAAAAAAAAAAAGAAATCATAATAAATTTATTTCTTCATGATGGAAAGTGCAAAAGTATAAAATTTATAGACAATGGTAGAAAATGTTGTTGATGTTACTACACAGATTCTCCGGCCGAGTACGAGTCCCAACGGCTTCTGCTAGTAGAGGCCAATCTACTTCGGATCTGCCGCGTTGTCATATTCTTAGTCTCGAAAAGGAGGACTATCACAAAAATGAAGCCCACCATTGAGGCAATGATAATGAAACTGAAAATTCGAATTTCGTCAATGCCAAAAAATTGCCGAAAGTATAATAGGATGATGGGTAGCCAACTGCAGATGAGGGCAAAGGCACAGCCATAATGTCGATTAGGCGCTGAGATGAGTTCCGCATAGAGTATCCAGGAAACAGGGCCAAACCCTAAAGTATAGCCAATAGTGAGTATATACATTGATAGTATGGGTGACCAGCGCCAAGCATTTCCCCACTTAAACCAATAGCCCAGATATAAAGATGAAACGGTGATAATGATCGAGGAGCCGAGCAGGAGGGGTATGCGGCCAATTCTATCGACGAGCGTGAAGCACAGGGTATGCCCAATAATCAAGCATAAACACAGGAAAATTAGGCAATATCTAAGCCAACTTTCCGATATGCTGCACACCGTATCCTTTAAATATCCAATAATGATAACGCCACCGATGATATTATGCAGGATCAGCATTACAGTAGCCCTGGATACACTACGAAGTATCCCTGTCCTCACTAGAGTCGCCCAACAGCCTGCATTGGGGTTGCTGAGTCTAGTTGTAGAATCGGCTTTGGTCAATATATGTAGCTCCCAATATACATTATAATTCTTGCCCCGGAACCAATGTAATGCCGCAATGGCCATCTTGGTGTCTCTTCGACTAACATAATAAGCCGGCGATTCAGGTATTATCATCAATGATAGAAGGAAAATGGATAGGCAGAGATTGGCCGTATTAGCAAATGCCAGACCACAGAATTGCACTAAAATTTTAGTCCAAATAATGCCATAGGCCAAAGCTCCAAAGAACATGCTACATAAGGCACCACGCTGACGCACTAGACAGATTTCCTCACTATAAACAGGCACTGCTAGAGAAAGGGCTGCACCACAAATACCCTGTAAAAACCGCCCCACGCATAGCATATAACTATTATTGGCGTACTTCAATAGAGAACAGCCCAGTATATAGGGCACTATTTGGATGAGCATTAGGGCTTTACAGCCATGGTATTTCATTAGTGCCCCCATCGGTATACAAAAAATAATTACTCCAAGATATAGACATAAGCAGGTCCATCTCCATTCAACTGTCGTCGGCGTAAATCTATAGGCATTATTATTCAGTATCGAATCTTCGCCAGCAACTCTCCAGCCAAAAGCCGTTCCAATACAGAAGACACAATAGTTGGTTATTAATCCAGCTAGATATACCTTGCCAGTATTGCTGGGTAATACGTCCCTACCCGAATACGTAACGGACGTTGATTTGTAGGTTTTCTTCCTTGTCACATGCGGAAATACTTCCATAATTAAAGAATAAAATACAAAAAAATTTTTAAAATAAATAAATAAAAAAATAAACAAACTAAAAATTGTGAGATAAAAAAAAAAAAGAAAATACTTAAAGAATTAAACATTATGGCCTGCTTAGATTTGTCAAATAATTCTACTTAATTGCCAACGATTTTTTGTACTGAGGGTATTATAGATTGGTTAGGAAATGTAGAGTTTATTAAAGGAGGGCTATCCGCCTCTTCAGAGTACAATGGAGAGAGAGCTAGAGCCCCAAAGAGTATCAGAACGAGGAGACGACTCGCTATGTCCTGTTTCTGTCTGAGTGCTTGAGGTAGGAGATTCTATGGGGTATGGAGCCATCACATCTCTATGAACTCGGCTGGATCAGAGAAGTAGCCGCCTTAGGAACAATCGGTTCAAGACATGTAGGAAAGGATATTCCCATTATGAGAAGAGAAACCCATTTTTGATATTTTAAATCTATGAAATGAATTTTAAATCCATTGGGGGGAGGCAAAAATAATTCAATAAATAAAAGTTTAAATTATTGAGCTTACGTTTATTTTAATTGAAATATTGTGTTTATTTAAATGCGATTTTTATGAGTCATCAAAGGAGCATTCGAATTGTATTTCAATTAGCGTATGTTGCGCCTTACAAATTAATTTCGTGAGTGTTTAGTCATTCAATTCATTCACTGCATATTCATATCGTATACTCGTATATATTGGTAATTAATTTTCCATTTGAGTATGTGAAATTATACATTTAAATTTGAGTCTCTTTTATCGTGAATGCATCGCACAGAGTCGCATTCATAATTAACGATCAAGGAACTCGACCCGAACATTTTAATCAACGGCAACCCTGGTCGCTGGTCGGCTGGTCGGCTGGGTTGCCAAGCGCATGGCTCGAATGTCGTCCATTAATTTATGCCCACTGTCAGCTCCCCCCGTTTCCATTCGAGGAACTCAGCGGGGCAGGTAAAAAACAACAAAATGAGAAATTTATCAAATTTATTACCGGGCTTGAATTGAGATATAATTCAAAGAAATTACAAAGGCGGCTCAGGCGGCTCTTAAAAAAATGGTGGCTTAAAAAACCAATAAATAAACGGCCAGAAACAAAAGGCCAACTCACAGCTCGCAGGCTCTGGGATACTTCGGGTACAGGCAGCTCCAGCTCCAGCTTCAGCTCTACGATTGGTCATTTGCCGGTGAGCTGCTGCTCAGAAGCAATGCGTAGTATGGAGACGCGATGCACAGTGGTGTGTTTGTGATATTTAAGCCAAAAATTACTAGACATTATTTCTTTAATTTCCTAATTTCTTGAATTATAATTATATTTATATTTATTTAACTAAAAAATTGTTTAGAGCAGACATTTTCACAATAATGTTTTGAGTCAGTGAAGATGAGTTTGTCCTAACGAATTCTACTTATTAACCTTTAGTTCAACAAAGAAATATATGAATTTTTAAACATTTTGTAAGCCTCATTTGGAACCTGTTTGAACTTGTATATTCTCAAACTAAAATGGGTAACAATTGCTTGAAAAAATTTCAAAATTAAACTATTTTTCCCAAATCAAATATCCTATTTAAATTAACAATTTTTGAGGCACTGCGAACCACTGTGCGCTGTCGATTCACTCGTCGACCTCATGCTGAGCCAGTAATTAAAAGTCATAAACTATTTTTATGGTTACTCGTATATTTGTCGCTCAGCTGCGGCCACAAAATGTCAACTGTTTGGCCCTGGTTCGATTTGCATGCTGTTTCGCTGCTGCGCTGCTCGTGGGAAGCGACAGAGACGTCGACAGAGAGACAGGTAAACACAGGTAACAGCGGACAGGTTAGCAGACGCATTTCTTTCAATTAATTGTTTATAAATATGTAATTGAATTGTCAATGTGCAAGTGAAGAAATGTTTCTTAAATGCCGCGTAGGTTGCGCCCCCAAACAAACAGACAAAGTCTTCAACATTAATTGAAATTAATGTGCAACTAAATCATTTGACTAAATGCAAATTAATATTTATTATGTTGTCCTTGTTGCTCGCCGCTCGTTTACTTAGTTGCTGTTGCTACCTCTGTGCAGTTAATGCAACAGTCAGACTTGCACTCGGACTTGCCACTTGCAAGTGGCATAAATTCATAAATGTGGCATAAATACTCGTACAAATGAATATTCAGTGTGAAAGATAATTTTTAATTACGTTAACCTAACAAGTATTCATGGCTCATGAATCAATAAATATTCATTAATAATTGTGCAAGTAGCAGTCAAAATAAATACGCTTTACCAGTCTCTCTATAAGCTCTCTTGCAGCGCCCACAATTTTGATAAGAACTCTTTTTTCTAGAGCTAAAATTTTCATAAATTTTTCTTGACTTATTTGTGAAGAAGGCTTTCGGAATTTAAAGTATTAAAATAATACTCATAATAAACGAATAATAGGTAAATAGATTTATATATAAAACTTTAAACAATTTTGAAATGTCTTTAAGAAACTGTAAACCTATTAAACTTTTTATTAAAAATATCTAAAATTTCGGAAATTCAGATCAATTTTTAAAATTCGAATTTCAATTTATCTTTGGCCCTTTTTTGCCTTCAAATTGCTTCGAAATTTCTATTATTAAACTTTTCATTAAAAATATCTAAAATTTCGGAAATTCAGATCAATTTTTAAAATTTGAATTTCAATTTACCTTTGGCCCTTTTTTGCCTTCAAATAGCTTCGAAATTTCTATTAATTTTCTTAGCTAAAAGTAGTGAAATTTTTAAAAACTCTCTTTTAATAAATTATAAGCTTTTATATAAAGTTGATAAGTATAGTAAAAATTTTAATATGTATATAAAAATCGCAGC
Source organism: Drosophila repletoides (assembly GCA_018150835.1). Lineage (NCBI taxonomy): Eukaryota > Metazoa > Arthropoda > Insecta > Diptera > Drosophilidae > Drosophila > Drosophila repletoides. The sequence goes on from JAECWQ010000202.1 coordinate 3,065,562, forward strand.
AATCTCCGCTGAATCATATAAACTCGTCCTTGACTTCAATCGCCTGGCAAAGTAAATATTATGTTTATATAAATTTGATGCTGATAAACTCCAAATATACTCAATTTCCAGGAGTGGCTCGGCGAAAGAAAAACAAGTAATCAACTCAAGGATTTTGCTTCTTTTTGCTGTATTTTTTTTGTTTTGTTTTTTCTTGGCTTGCAAAGGACTCGCAAGGAAGCGCATGTGCATAAACGCCCACGTTCGCCGTCTTGGTTGGCTCCTGGCGAAAAGGATGGCAACAAAGGATGGAAAAAGAAGGAAAAGATGTTCAGACGAAGGTGAAACTGAATCCAAGGACTTCTTCGTCCTCTTTCGCTCTATTGTCGTCGCAGTCATCGTATTGATTTTAGTGGGGCATTTACGCGCGATTATCGTTTAGTCGGAGATGCCCGAAGTATTACGAGAATTGTTATGGCCACCGAAATAGCGCCAACGACACGATGTTGCCAACAATTGCCACTATTCCCCTCCCGTTTCTTCTCCTTCCCCATCTTCATCTTCGTATTCTTTGGCTCTCTCAAACAACACCGAGAAATTCCCCCTCCAACTTGTTCCAAGTGCATTTCTAGTTGTTGCTTCTCGAAGTTGACATCAAAGCCGTCGGTATTTATCGAAGCTCAATTCAGCTCTTTAAAATAAATACATAAAATAATCAAAGTATCAAAGGCAAATTCTAGTCAATCGAACTCTGATCCTGATTATAGTCATATAAAAGTATAGTAAAAAATTTAGTATAAATTGCACTGCTCAATTTTTCATAAGGGAAAGGCTGTGTGAAAGAATGTCCATTCGGGTGAATGAAAATATATTATAAAAAATGTGTAGTAATTTTTATATCTGCCTTTTTATGGCATTAAATATTGATTTCTTAATATACAAACACATTATTCTATTAAGACAATTTTAAAGTATATAATAACATATATTGATTCTATATTTTTCTGTTCAATTTCATAATACATTCCCTCAATTCTCGGGTTCAAGCCTGACCTTTACTTTGGATCAGAATGAGTCACGAAAATATTAATTTTAAGTTAGAAAAGACTTGTTTTTATACAATTTCTAAAAAGGTGTCTTAAAGATAATTTGCTTGAAGAAGTTGATAAAAAATACAGATATCTACATTCGAATCTGTTCATTAAAAGCCTGGCTAAAACTTAAAAAGACCCAATTAAAATATTGATAAATCGTAGCGTAGCTTAGAGTTAATCGTAATTGATATTTATTCCATCCGTTTCACTCCTGGATTTTTTGGTAGAATAAGTTTCGAAATAAGACTAAATTTCTACAAAAAATATATAGATATATCGCGAATCGGGTCTTCCCTACTTGACTCATACAAATAGATATTCATATATCGAATGTTGGCCTTTTGTCTGGTGGAACAATAATATGAGCAATTTGAAAAGGCCGCAGAGAAAGGCTGGGAAGATAAGCGAGCCAAGGGACTTGCACAAGAACAACAATAACAACAACAACAAGAATAATTTTCAAGTCGAAAGGATGCAGGACGAAAATTGCTTTCATATTTCAGGTGATAATGGTTTCCTTATGTGAATTTACAAAACATTAAAGCTTCTGTGTGCGGGGTACACATAATTTCCCCAAAAAGCAATTCACGTTAATGGCGCAAAAATCCCAAAGGGATAAGGCGGCGAAAACAGCAAAAAAAAAAAATATATATATATATATCCAAAAATACAGCAAAAAAACCGTTTGACTTTTTCTCCACCAATGATGGTAAAAGGACATCCGAAGATACGAACGCGATACGCGATGGAGCCGCCGTCGCCGCCGTCGCAGTCGCCGCTGCCGCTGACTTGTTGTTTATTATAATGGGCGTTATACCGGCGCCGCCGCAGGACCTTTCGGGTCCCCCCAAACTCTCCTCCTCCACCCAGTTCAGTTCCTCCTGGACAGATTAAGAACGAGGCTGAGACTGCGCAAATACCGAAAACGATATATGGAAACGGGGAGAACAGGTAGCTGCTCGGATTCGATTTTCTTGCATGGGTCTTGTGGGAAATTTCAAGAATATTTTTTCGCGCATCTTTTAATATTTAGCTTTACTTTTTTCTCATTTTTCTTCTCTTTCTCTTCTTCTTTTGCATATCTATACACTGTATCCAAACACTGGGGGAAAAGAGTCGCGACACGCGAAAACCAACTCGATCTAGGCATGTGCAGTCTGTCTGTCCTTCTCTCAGCTATCTTTCTCACATCTCGTCTCTCTGTCTATAAGTCTCTATGAACACATCGATCCTGAGGTCTATTAGAGCAGAAAATTTGGTAAAACTAGAAATATCCCCACGAAAATATACAAATAAACAGAGGACTTTTTTGGGCTGTAGAGCACAAGCAGCGCTGCAGCTTCCTTAAGCGCACTTAGGGTTTTACTACAGGGTATTTCTATGTCGAGCACTTTCTAATAGAGTATTTCCACTTGTTTTTACTTGCAGCTAATGGTCTCTTAGAAGCTATTGAAGTACTTGCATTCGCGCTGTGTCCTATGAGAAGGTCACTGTGCCTGCACTTTTATCTATCTTTTTTTACCTGTTTGGGTTTTACTTTTTTTACGATTCGATGTGCAAAGTACTGAAGCTAATAACCGTGAATTATGAAATTCTCTTAGCTGGTTTTTGTGTTTTTTAAAGTCTTTTGGCAATTAACCTTGGTCATTTCGATAAATGACTGCGAAAAATACGAGTAGCACACAAAGATTGTCCTTGAAACAGCAGAGAATATATTAAATGTAATCCAAGTTTACATCCTCTTCCTCCCATTATCTTCTTTTTTATTTAAATAAATTTAGATACATTAAAAATATTGAACAATTATTAAACTATAAACAATATTAAATACTTCTATAATAAAAAAAATTGTTATACTAATTAACACTCTCTGTAAGTATATAAAAAGTGTAGTTGATTATCTTGAAAAATTCAATTCAATTTCTTCACTTAGAAATTTAATTTTTAGAACTATAAACAATCAAAGTTATAATCCAAAATTCTTGGAAAAAAAACCATTAATATTAATAATTTGTTGAGCTAATAGTTTTATAGATCTACTGCTTATAATAAAAGCCACACGTAGCCAAAGCAATTACCCATTTGACCCAAGCGAATTAGAGAGTTTCCATTTTGTGGGTGGGCATGGGGTAAGGCATAGGAGCACCACCTAGCGGCAGCCTCCTGTTGCATACAAAGTGCTTGGAAAATGTTTATCTTTCAATGTGAGGCATCATTAAACTTAAGCGAAACGTTTTCAGAATTTTTAACGACTTAAAGGCGATAGAATTAGGCGAAAGAGAAAAGTAAAGAAAGTAACAGCTGCAAAAAATTAAATGCAAATTAGAAAAACTCTCAAAAAATACAATCGCATTAGTCTCAGATGTGAGAAATGTGATATAGGAGGAATACTCGTGTACGAGGACGAGTACCACTACGCGTACAACAGTAAGAATATCATCTACACCCACACCCACACACCCACACACCCACACAGCCGCAGATACAATCTTTGTTTTTGTGAGCAAAGTAATTTTTCTTGAGCCTTCTTTTGCCGCCTTCTCCGCCCCCTGCAAGCAATTTAGTAAGCTGCAGCATGCCAAGTCTAAGGGAAATGGAAAAGCAAACCCAATTTCCTTCCTTGGGACGTAGTAGCAGACCCAGCCAAATGGAATCTGCTGCGGCATGCTACTTGCTATGCAGAGAAAAAAAAAGCACAAAGTTTTATAAAAGTTTTTTAAGTTTTTCTTCGCTTTTTTGCTTGCATTTTTTATTAGAAATTTTGAATAAGTTTATGTAGAGCTTCTTTTACTTCTCAATTGTTTTGATTGAATTCGACTTATTAATCAATTGAATACTTTTATTTAATGTGTTAGAAATCAAGTTAAAAATTAAATTAAAAATTCATTTCCAAAAAGTAGCCGCTTTTTCGTTCTGTGTACTTGCTACGTGCCACTTGCCCCCCCAAAGACCAAGAAACGTGCGCGTCTTCGCAATAAATCTTCTTTACGAGCGCACACTCTGGCAACAATGGCCGTACTCACTCACCCCTCACCCCTCAATCTCTCACTGCCAACCCCAACCCCAAACGCTGTCTCTGTATTTGGAAAGGGGGGGGAAATGAACCTAAGCAAACTATTCGAATGGCTGAGGCAGACCCTAAGACGCTGGCTGCTGGCTGCTGGCTGCTCCTTGCTGATGAAGAAGAAACAGTTGGCCAAAGAGCCAAAGAAATGCGGCAAAAGCAAACAAATGGCAGGGGTAGTTCCAGGGGTGGGTTTATACATCTCGCTCTCTCTCTCTCTCTCTCTCTCTGTGGCTCACTCGTTCTCGCTCTTGCTGTTGCTGTTATTCCACTCAGGAATTTTGTATAGCCACCCCCGGAGAAAGGAGACGGAGACGGAGACGGAGCAGCTTCCGGCACCGGCACCGGCAGCTGTCTGAATGCGGACGCACGAAATGGAAAAAAATGGCATTTAAGAAAAGCGAAACGAGAAAAATAAGGAGCTAAACGACTTTGGAAATTCCATTTGAGCAACAACAAAAAAAAAAGCACATCCAAGTTCCAACCAATGTTAGCGTAGGAGTTTTCCGGCTTGAACTCTCCACGAATCTTCTAGATCCTCTTTGTGCACTCAGAAAGCGAAAGAACTATTAAATCCTTTAGAATACCAGAAAGTATTTTATAAGAATATTGCACTTAACTAACTACTAAGCAAAACAATTTAAATAGAGAAGTCCTTTTGAAAGGAAATTAATATGAATTGAAATAAAATTTATGCACGAAGCAGGAAAAAAAAATAGAAAATTGCGCCTTAAATACTTCAATATTCAAAAGATACAAATATTGTTCTTACATGTAGAAGTAAAAGGTGTCTTAAAATGAAATGAAAAGATTCTGTGCTGCTTTTTCTTTGAAAAAATAGGATATTTTTTCTGAGTGTAAATCATAAATGTAGCTTCACAGAGAGAACATTACAGTAGTCTCTCTCAAGTAAGAGAAGCAGTTCTAATTCTAATTTCCTAATAATTCCAATAGTATAGGAAAAAGGCTTCCGATTTTACTGATTTTACTACAGAATTCTTGGTTATTTTTCTGAGTGTGGATAGGGTATAATTTGAGAGTAACATCTGGTATATAAGGCGGAATTAAGCGCACTTTCAGTTGTCATATAACTTCAGTAGGACCCCTACGACATGCACAAGTTGTCGCATCCCACATCCCACATGCCACATGCCGCATGCCGCATGCCGCATGCCGCATGCCGCATACATGTGCATTTGTGTACTACTGAAATACTGGGAGGACATAATGCAAATGGCAGCAGAAAGAGGAGAGGAGAGGAGAGGAGAAGAGAGGAAGAGTAGAGAGACGAGCCAACGGCATCCGATCCAATATTTGCGCCAATAAATAAATTTAATGTACAAACTCCGGGCATGCGAGAGAATATTAAAAACGAAAATTATATTCTACCCAGAGAAGCTGCATACTTATATATGCACATAAATACATACATAAGCATATACACACATACACATACACATGCATATACTTATACATATACATATTCATATGGCAAGTCAAGTTTACATGTGTGTGCGCTGCGCATTTGCATAAATATAATTATGAAACGGAAAATTTCAAATTGCATTCGTTCGAAAATAAAGGAAAAAAAAAAACAAAAAAAAAAAGAAAAATTACATTCATGCGGAAATTGAAATTATTATGCTCAGCGCTTTCATTCCAAGCCAAAAAAAAAAAAATTAAAGAAAAAAGAAGCTGCAAAAAATAGTCAAATTAAAATTCATAGCAAAGAAAATAAAACTTCAATTAACCTAAAATAAATAATTTTAATTCCACTTAAAAATTGAACCCAAAAAATATGACTAGCTAAATTTAAGCTTAACAATTCTAAGTAGGAACAGGATTATATTCTACAAGCACGAACCGATTTACTATAACTCTATATGCCTAGTTGGCAGCAAATTAAGTGAGAGAATTCTTATAGCAATTTCTCTTATAATAATTCTCTCTCTGGGAAACCGATTTAGCCTAAAGAAGAAAGCTGAATTGAATCAAGAACTTTATACTTGGTTTAGGGAACTCGGAACTTCTCCATTTTGTTACCTCTGGGGTAACGATTCAAATTCGGAATACTTGATTTTATTCTTGCCTTTCTGTGTATTGCATATAGCTCTATCCGAAACCACTTTGGAAGTCAAACCACATATTTTTGAACCAAAACCAGACTTTAGACTGGGTTTGAAACACGCGAGTAGGAGCTCTAGAATTCTTTTGATTTCTTCCCGTGATTATGATACATTTCTTAGTTTTAAAAGTCTCTTTTCTCAATTACATAGGTTCTATTTTGATTCTCTTTTCTCTATAATATGAGTCGAAAATCAACCGTCTAAAAGTCATCCTAAAGAATCATTGGATAATATTAACAGAACTTCTGCCAAAATAAACTGTCTATAAAGAATACTCCTCCTCATTTGGTACTGCATAAATCTATATATTTCGAATTCTATATAATAATCTAGGAATTTCTAGAGTACGGATAATGTACGCTCAATATGGAGTGAGTATTCACATATGCTGAAAAGCTGCATTCCTCTCTCCGAGAAAAGTTAATGCACGATAAATGATTGTATATGAGTCTGTATCTGTATATAACGCAGTTTGCAATCGGAACACGTATCGTTCATGTTTGGTGATTATAAAGTTTTAATGAATACGCAATACAGCTCCCGCTTCCTCCAGCTGCCTCCAGCTTCTTCTACAATTCGGGAATCTCCCTGTTTCCCAGATATTCGTAACAACAACTGCAGTGGCATTTTATTTTTATAATACTCGGCTAAAGAAGCTCTCTCTGTGCCTGGCAGGATATTAACACGTACATGTGTAGCATCGCTTCGCATCGCATCGCATCGCATCGCATCGCATCGCATCACATCGTGGCAGGATGTGCGAACATTCAATGTCCTTAAAATGCATAAATATGAATGACTCAGTGTAGAGAAAGACACAGACCCCTTTTTATACCCCATACTCCTCGTATATTCCGTACTCCTTGAAGCCATTCAATTGGCTTGCGTGTCTTGTTCGACCTTTACGGCCATATTCATTCGTATCCTGCGTATCAGCACTTGGAATGTCCTCGGGATTGCCATTTGGGATCGTTAAGGCGCACGCTTTTGTCTTCAAAAATGTCTTTTATTCGTTTAATATTCGCAAAACATGCAAAATTCGTATATACTCAAGGACTTTCCACATATTCCTTGCTCATATTCGGTTTTTGGATGCCATTCTGCGGCATTCTAAATATATCTTTGATTAAACGAACTTTTGACAAAACTGTAATAACTTAATATTTAAAATTTGAATATTTCTTATTCGAAATATTCTGTTTTTTTTTCAGTTCCTTAATTGCCTATGCAATTTCTTCCTTCTTTTTTTTCTTCTATTTTAAGCTAGTCTTATTTTAATTGATATACCTTCAATAGAACATTTTTAATGAGAAATTTTTTCAGGGAATTTGAAAAATGCTATTCAATTTGGAGTGATTATTCGTATAGCATCTATGTGTTATAGTAATCCAATTATGATAATGTTCTTGAAAGTTTCCTCAAGATATCTTGAGAAATATGAAAGTTTTTCTAACAATAGTAGATTGTTGCTTCCTATGGGATATTGATATGGCTGGTTCGATGGTTCGATCCGTCTGGTTCTGACATATGTATTTCCTGAAACTAAAAGAAAGGTGGATACCTAGTTTCATTCACGTAGCTCACAAGCTGAGACAAATAGACGGATAGATGGATAGACAGACGGACGAACATATCTATAACTCTTTATGGGGTCGGAGATGTCATTTGATGACAAAGTTATAATACCCTCTGCAAGGGTATAATTAAAGAGTGCTATGTGACCTGTAATTTTAATGGCACACTTATTATTCATCTCTCAACAATTATTTACTATTTAGCATAGTTATTTTAATGGTGTTGCGTATTAAATATATAAATTACAATGCAACAATGTTGTCCCCCCCCTTTTGAAGTTGCTGCTGTGCTCTGTGGATAATTAATTTGTAAGTCAAGTAAATAAAAAATGTCATATAGATATATATAGACGAGTATATATATTTATATGTATATTTTCCTATCCGTTTTTACCTGTGTTACCTGTTTCAGTGGGCACAAACACTAATGAGCAGAGCAGCTGACAGCTTGCAATGCTGAAAATTAATTACGCTGTGGATTGGCTGGCTGACTGGCTGGCTGGCATGTTACCAGTTAATTATTACCTTCTTTTTTTTTGACCCGACTCCCGACGACAAATGGTAAAAATAAATGAGAGTTATGGCCGAAATAATCTACATTTGTATTGGTAGTGCTCAAAACCAACCAGCGAACAAAGGCGGCTGTGGGTGTGGCTCAAAACGAGTTTCTTTGTCTTTAAATTTCTGTCTCGCAGCTCCGAGAATTCTGTTCCCTTCCCCTTCGAACTGTTCCCTGCGTTGAGGTCTTTGTCGCTCTACTCGTAAATCCAATCAACGTTCCTTTTAATGGCGTTTTTCTTCATGAATCCATTTTATTTCTTCTCTTTTTTTCGCTCTGTTCGTACAATTTGCGGTTGAGTTGTTTTTGGGTTTTTATCTTAATTGAGCGTTGGACCACACACGTGAGTCTCTATTCTCTATCCGTATAACTAAGCTAAGGTTATCTATCTGCTCATGGAACTTTATCCAGAAAAGCTCAGGGGTGTTTAAACTTGAAAATCTAATGGGTATGCTCTTGCCCACGAAACTTTATGGGGAAAATATATTTAATTAGCAGAAGTTTTAGAGCTTTATTTGAGCAGTATGACTAAGAGTTCTTATCGAAATAGAAACAGAATAAAACTAAGAATTCCAGCAAAAACTAGTTCCAATGGGATTTTCAAGGCACCAAAAAATTCTGACTTATTTCTAGACTACTTTTTATATACTACACCGTCTGTCCGTCGGTCCATCTGTCCATCTATTCATGTGCAAACTAGTCTCTCACTTTTTGAGCTAGGTAAATAAAACTTGGAGCCTTCTTTTTGATGCAGGCAGAAAATATGTCGGAACCAGCCGGATCGGACAACTATATCATATAACTCCCACGGAAGTAATCGGTTCAAAAGTTGTTTTTTAATTTTCTTGATATTGATATTGAACATATCTTGATCAAATTTACAAGTTAGATTTTACTATATCATATAGCTGCCATAGAAACAATCCCCTTTGAAGCGTGCCGAAGACAGCCCTCCTAGTTAATATTAAATTAAGAATTATTATACTTAAATTATCAAATCTTTCCTTATTTATTAGTAAATATTTTATTTAAAATTAATTTAATGGATTTTCAATGTTGGCTAGAAAACAGCATTTTGTTTGGGGGAATATTTTCGTGGCTTTAATTTGTTTTTGAATTGCACATTTGGCAGGACATTAAAATGCCACCAAAAAAGAATCAACACGACATTTGCGCCATTCTCAAAAGGGGTTAACTGGGGGGAGGCGTTGGGAAAGGGAGGGGAATGAGTAGATGGGTGGATAGCTGTCCTCCGAGTGTCCTCGCAGAGAGTCAACCCTCTGAATCTTGATTAGAATTCTTAAATATTTATATAAAAACAACTGCAGGATGGCCCATTGGGCACAACAGAGCAAAAAGCAGCAGCAGCAGCAGCAGCAAACAGGTAGATTTTCTCGCATTCGCCTAGCATCCAAAACTTCTAAGGCCACGCCCAAAGTTGGTTCGCATGTGGGCGGAAGGCTATGAAATTTACATAGAACGCAAATAAATGAAACAACAGTTAGCCGTGCACGAATCGGGTTATGAAATTAACATTTGCAGCTTTTGGCTAAAGCTGAGAAGGCCTCAGAATCAGCCAAACTCTTTGAGCCTGCTGAGCCAGCACTTGGCCCCCCAACTAGAGCTGAGCACGTGTCGTGACACGAGCAAATTTTAGTGCTTCACAAAAAAATACAAAATTAACCGAAATTCTGCTTAAATTTTTGGAAAACTTTTTAGTCAAAGGAAATTCTTTAAAAAAACTTGATCTATAAGTTTTATAGAGAAAATATTTCTTAACAATAGAAATTCTCCTCGAATCTTATTTTATGAATTTATTATATTTTGTGAAGAGATTTAATGAGAGCTTAATCGATATTTTTACTATCGAATGAATACCGATAACTTATGAAACTATCGTTTCGCATTGAAATCGTTACTTGACACATCTCTAGGCCCAACTAAAAATGCGAAAAGTCGACAAAAAGTCTAAAAAGTTTTCGGTCTCCCCCTGCTGCTGCTGCTGCTGTCACGAAAAGGAGGAGATTGAGGAGGAGGAGCTGTGGTACGGAGCTCTTGCGAAACGAAATGAAATTTTCAGTTGAGTTGCCAGCATCTGGGCCTGCTTGCTGCTAGAGATTGGGATGGGATGGGAAATTCTACTGAGTTGCTTAGTTGGTTTTGCCCAATGCAACGGAATTGGCAACCAAATAGAAACGGGGAAAGTTGGAAAGGAGCAGGGGAAGGAAGGACACACAGAGAGCGAGTCGAGTCGACACATTTAACGATTATTGTTGGCCATTAAAACTAACAAGCAAAAGTTTTGCGCATAAAGCCGCTTCGGGGATTTCATTCAAACGGGCGAAGCAAAACTCCTTTTTTCTCTCTATTTTTAACCGAATCCTTTCTCAATTGCAATTGTTGATCCTTTCGCAACTGTTGAAAGTCTTCGGTTTGTTCAGCTTTTTTTTCTTTCTTTTTTCCCTCTTTTTTCTATCGCTGACAATCAAATCGCAAAAGTTTAAATTCAATTCAAGCCAAGTTTGCATTTTCTTCGATTTGCATTACGAAAATTGTTTTCGCTTTTTTAGACAGCTTTCATTTAAGCTTCTTTTGTTCTTTGGCATTTCTTGAGCCAATATTAAAATTTCTAGCTGAAAATAGCTTTTTTTGCGCTAATTATTTATTTGTATCTACTACTCCTACTTCACTTCTATAAAAAATTTAAAATAGTTCAAATTTACGAAAGATTTCTTTTAATGTATATACACTAATATTTTCTAAAAAAAATTTAAAATGTTTGGAATATTTATATAATTGAAACCCAGTCATGAAATTATGAATAATGATTAATTAGTAATTCATAAAGATTATCAAAATATTCTAGATATAAGACGTTCCAGAAATTTTCAACAAAAAATGAATTAAATTGAGTAAATTATTATTATTATTTTTTTTATTAATAATTAATTAATTATTAATTTAATTTTAAATTGGAAAAACAAATTTATATTTTTTATTTTAATATAATTTTTTAATAGAATATTTAAAATCAGTTGGGAGAAATTCGTAAATTAAGTAAAACTTTGGAGCCTCTGTAATTTGAAACACAAAATTCGTTATTCTAGCTTGTGTCTCTAAAGCTGACTGCTATGCTTAATTTATAGCATTGAGCTTTTCTTATGTATTTGCATTTACATTTGAGTTAACAGAAAACATCATATCTTGTTAGCAGACTCCTCGCAACTTAACGAAAACTTTGGTAATTTTAAAAGATAAATGCTATGCTAAAAGGTAAACTTCGCAGTTCAACTGCGTTGGTTGATAGAAAATACCTGCGCTAAAAAGAATTTGTAATTTCAATGAAAAACTTCTTCACTCCTCTTTTTAAAAAATATGTCTCCTAATCAAAGAGTATCTATAATAAAGAGGGAGCAAATCGCTCTTTCGAACTCGGCTACAAAAACCGGCGAAGATACACAGCACAATCACTCAACAAAGAAAACGAATGTTCGAAAATTTTACGCTCAAACTTGACAATTGACTTTGCACCGAAGTCGGCCAGCTGATGCTAAATTCCAGTCCATCAGCTGTTATTGCCTTCCATTGGAACAAATGTTGCAAGTAATTCTTGCAGTTAAATTTGAATATTTTTAACACTTTTGCTAATATTAATAATAAATCATAATATAGATCCTAAAAATATATATTGTAATTAAAACTGAATTTATTTTAGTTTGTATTAATTAGCAATAATTTTGTCTATAATATTATTAATAAATTGCACAAGGGCAACCTGGACGCAGGCAAGCACTCTTAAAAGGGGAGGATTTTAGTGGGTGCGAGTCCCACATACCTGGCTGCGACGGCAGTTGGAGATGCATAATTTGGCATTTTCCTGCCCTAGCCCTAAAAAAAAAAAATAAAAAAATTTCCCATATTCACATATATTTTTAAATTTATATATATATTTTTACTCTTTGTCTCCTAATCTGCTTTATAGAATTTGAGGATTAACAATTTAACAGAATACTCATATACTTAACGAATACTCCACAGAACAATGCTTCTTGACGAACGTCACAGCTTAACAGCGGACAGCACTGCTAAGGAAAATATTTCCAAAGAGTATTCATAGGGATTCTCTTTGAATATTTCTCGCATAACAGCGAAGTCTACTGCTTAGCAGATTACTCCTCTCTTAACAGCTTACGCTCCGCTAACAGCAGCGGCACTGCATTGTTTTTGGTATTTTCTTAGTATGCGCTTCTGGTCACACTGAACACATTTGCGTCGTGCAAATTTAGTTTAAATAAAACAATTGACAATAAACAAATTAAAAATGGACAATGTAAGAGAATTAGTACAATTTATGCAGCCCAATCAGCGGCTTGATCTCAAAGCAGTAGCGCTGACCCATGTGTTAAGTATGTTAATGTAAATGCTAATGTAAATCTCAACAGCAAGCGGCAAGCGCAACACGTGCTCCGCTAACATGTACGAATTTCTATGCGAATTTAAGATACTCTTCTTTTACAGGTTTAACGGGCAGTGCCGAGGGAAAGGAGGCAATACTCTCGCTGGACGAGATGTTAATCGCCATTTTTGGGCTGACCTGCGATGCAAATGCAACTATTGCAAAGGATGCTGTTCTCAGTCTGATAAATCTGACGGCAGAGGAAGCAGGCGCCATCAAAGTCTACGAATTGGCGAAGCAGTTGCAACCGGTAAGACCAACGATCCTGAACTGGTTCAAATCGTTAACAAATCTTGTGTTCAATTTCTTTGCAGATCTTTGCTATTGCGGATGTGGCCGCCAAACAAATAAGCGACGAACAGGCGGATCTGGCGGATGCCTGGAGTATGGTGCTGAGCAACTTGACCCGTGTCGAAAGACTGGTGCATGGTATACTTGATACATTGGAGCCGAGTTTGCTCCAACTGGCCAAAGCCTTTGCACAATTGGACTACAATAAGAAAAAGTCGAAATTACATTATTTGGCGCCTATTTTCTGTAATTTGACCCAAGTGCCGCGGGGCAGAGAGCTGTGCTGCCAGGCCAAGTATCGCCTGATGGAGAAGCTACTGCCCTTCGCCTCATTCGAAGAGAGCGTAGTGCGAAGAGGCGGTACCATTGGCATACTCAAAAACATATGCTTTGATGCAGTGTATCATGATGTGATATTAAATGAACAGGATGATATATTGGTGGCCATACTGCAGCCACTGTGTGGACCCGAAGAGTTCAGCGATGAGGACAATGAGAAGCTGCCTATTGAGCTGCAGGTAAATGAATTGTTAATTGATAATTTTGCCAATTATATTATAATTATATTTCCATATATATTTGCAGTACCTGCCGGAAAGCAAGACGCGTGAAACGGATCCGGATCTGCGAAAAATGCTGCTTGAGTGTTTGCTACAGTTATGCGCGACGCGTCGCTGCCGCGAGCTGTTGCGCGCCAAAGGCGTCTATGAAATTCTGCGCGAATATCACAAATGGGAGGCCAAGCAGGGCAGAGACAGCGAATGTCTATTGGCCTGTGAGAATGTTGTGGATATTCTGATAAAGTAAGTGGAATCCTTTTCGAGAACCCTTATTAAACATCATATATTTACAGAAAAGAGGAAGAAATTGGCCTGGATGACTACAAAACTGTTGAAGTGCCGGCTGAGCAGTCGGAAAAGTTTATACAGGAGGACGCCGACTATGTTAAGACACTAATAGATTAAGTACACAGTTGCAGTTCCAGTTCCAGTTCCAGTAAATCCCATTGTACGTGAAATAAGTAAGCCGTAAAACTTTCAATAGATGTATGCAGTTGTTTTTTTATTGAGAAATGTTTATAGTTGTAGTGTGTGTTTGTTTAATGCTAGAAAAAGTTGTATGCACGCATTTAAATGCAAAAGAAACGAGTTTAGTACAATTTGATTAGTTTTTTCGTAGTTAGTTTAGCATCGTTATCTAGTTTTCTGTATTCTGTTTTGTGTTTGTCCTTAAACGTTAGATATATTTATATATATATATATGTATATATAAACTCCTTAGGTGCTAAATACAAATGTTTAGCATTTAATTGCCATGAAACTTTCAATGTTGTTTTTTTTTTATACACTTTGCTTGGTCGTCCATTGTATATGTGAGTGTGTGTGCGTGTGTGTGTGGAGTGTGTGGAGTGTGTTGAAGAATTAGAATTCTGTTGCCAATCAGGTGCTTTAGTATGTATGTATTAATTTTTTAAATCTTTTGCTTTTGATTAAATATCTTTTGTTTTTGTTTCTGTTGCATTGCAAGCAAGCGATTTCAGCAAAATTTTGTTATCTTATCAAAAAAGTTGTGCGAACGTTTATTGTTTAATATATATTTTTTACATAGTTTTATTTTGTTTTTTTTTTTATCATTTTAATGCGGAAACCATTGCAAGCTCGCTTTTTTGGGTGTTGTAAATGAAAATGTAATTAGATTTCTATGATTATTATAAATTATTATTATTAACAATTATCATTTATCGTTTATATAAAATGCTATTGTTGTTCTCTTAAGCTTTGCACGTAGATTTAGCTTGGTCCTATTGGTTTTTCGACTCGTTTCGTTTCGTTTCGCAACGTTTGATTATATAGAATTTTTAGTTAGACTTTATAATTAAACGTTTGAGGCTTAATTATCATTTAGCAAGTTGAAAACTTAATTTGTTACTCTTCTTTTTTATGCATTTATTCTTTTTGTTTTATTTGTTAACTTAGAACTGCTTCTCATCATATTAAATTCCTGCATAATTGGGCCACTGCAAGCGAGAGTTAACCAACAATAAAAAGTACTGCGAAACAGAGGAAGCCGATCATAAATGCTCTATATAGTATATAGCTAGAAAAAACAGTAGGTAAGCGCTAACAAATCTTTATGACTATATCCCTATAACTAAAGATAAGGCGGCTACATCATTTTTTCTACAAAAGATTAAGATTTATTGTACAAAAATTGAACTATTTATGAACATTTGCTTGCTGCGCTTATCGCATGCGACGAGAGAGTACCTCGTATTCAAAGATCTTGACCTCATCGGAATCAAAGGGTATATATAGGCAGCCGTGGGAGGGATGTACTTTGCCAACAGTCAGACTGCCAGCGTGATAGCCCCTGCCGGCATACAAATCCTCGCCATCCACATTATGACCGATACGAACTGCTCCAGCGGGCACCTCTCCATTTGCACCGGGAAGCCATTCGAAAAAGTGACCACTCAGCGCTTCGTAACTCTCGAGTTCAATCTCTTGGTTAGCATAGGCCACATAAGCCTTGCCCTTGTTGGGTATTACTTTAGCCGGCAGCAGATCATTGTTGTAGTAGGCACGGCCCACAAAGATGGTATCTCCATCCGCATCGTGTCCAGCAACAACAGCATCTTGCGGCAAAGCGCCGTTGCTATAGTGTCCCCACTGTACTGTAAAGGATTAGTCGGAACTGTTAGTTTTTCTAGCGGCTCTCCCTATTTTTGTGTGCTTACCATCCATTATCTTTGACTTTCCGGAAAGAACTAAGGGTATGGTTCGCTGAGCAACCAATATTGCTTAAGACTCTTGATAATTGAAACTTATCTGGTTAGTTTTTTGTAGACTCTACTCGCGATAACCCGCCCAGTCAACAACCGGCTGATGAGTCAAGTCTATTAAGTCATTGTATCAAGATTGTAAAATACAGCTATTTGGGTTTATCTTTATGACTTTGTTTCTTTTGATTAAAATATAAATAAGTACTTCTCTAATTTTGATTAAAATTCTATTTATGAGTGAAGTAAAGAAAGTGAATGAAAGTAGTTCAAAAACCTGAGATATGTGGGAGCTTTTCTTTTGCAAAATTATAATACAAATGTTTCAAACATATTTTTTTTTTTTTTTTTTCAAGTCCAAGACGCTAACAATACGGCAACGCCATGTGGATAAATGTGGCAATGCCTCAACGGAAAATTGGCCAGACTTTTTCAAAGTGGCAATACTGGAATTCTCTAATTCATTGTAAATATTTATCAATTAGCTAAACTGCCCGTTAACTTTTAACAGGCAGTTGCATTTAAAATTAACATGAGAATAATGTTAACCTTAAAATAATGAAGATCAATTAAGTAAATTCACTTTTTCTATAAATTGTCCTGGATTAATTTACTTGTCTCGCAGCTTTCTACATTTGTGTTAACTCCAACTAGATGGCCAGTAATTAATTAATGTTAATTAATTTGTAATTGTTATAATTAATTTGCCTAAAATTCAGCATTTTCTAGCAACAACAGAAAATGAATAAAACTATTTACAATAGTTTGAACAATACACAAGTGAGTTTTGTTTTGTAAGTACATAAATATAAATATAAATATGTAAATGTAAATGTTAATGTAAATACTTAATATTATTAGCTAAAAATAATTGCAATTGAATTTGAATTCTCATTTTGTCTAGCTTTGATTTTGACTCGATATTTGCCTAGCAGCGCTTAGCGTTTAAATTTAAAGTTAAATTTAAATGTTAAATACATAGTTTAAATTTAGTTTAGTTTAGTTAGTTTTGTTTTTGTTTTTGTTTTCGTTTTCGTTTCTTTTGCCATCAATTATTGTTAAATAGTTGTTAAATATTCATTTATAAATCACATAATTGCTTGATGATTTCCATATAAAAACATCTTTGCTTTTTCTGCTGTCAGAGATTATCCTGTGTTATCCTTGTGTGTGATAGTGTGTTTATGTGTGTGTAAGGTGCAAATGTAGACACAGAGAGAGATAGAGAGAGAGAGAGAGATAGTGATAGATAGACACATAATAGCTGATGAGCAGTGGAGAGAGATAGAGAGAAGAAAAGAGCAGCGTATGAGTTGTGTAAAAATATTCGCGCAGCTGAATTATATTAAATGCTTTATTCATGTTCCCTCCTTCAATTCCTTCCAAGGGTTGCTAGGCTATAGCTTCTGCTTCTGCTTCTGCTTCTTCTTCTTCATTGTGTACTGCTTCTTCACCTTCTTCTTCACCCTGTTACTGCTACCTTGCAGTCTGCTGTAGCAACGGCAGCAACAGCAGCAACGGCAGCGCGATGATAAGTAATGGGGATTCCCCCTTCTTTCTATGGCTGCCATTGCAGGCATCCGCATCACTGCAGCTCTGTAGACAGCCGTGCACGTATCTAAAGGGGGAGTAGAAAGAGGAATACACAGATAATGTTAAGTTATGGCTGCGACAATGCGAATATATTAATGTTACACACAAAGGTAACATATGAATTTTATTTAGCGTATTTAATATACGAGTCAAGTATAAAGAGGCAACACAGCGGACAGATGCTGTTCTTCTTATCAAATAGAGATCTGAATAGCTTTTACTAACATTTCTTTGTGATGCTGAGCAGAAATAATGTCCTTTTAATAGCATTCTTATCACATAACAAATAACAGGGTAATGTTGAAAGAAATTTTCAACTGTCAACTGGCAGAAGGTGTAAAAAATTGATATTGAAATAGGAAAATTTCGCTCTATTTTGGTAACATTTGAAGTTGTATTTGCATGTAAATAGAGCCCTGTTAAAATGATTAATTTTTGTGGGTTAAATGTTCTTTGTGAGTGGAAATTGCTTAGTTAGAATATTAAAATACATTTTGTTTAGTCTAACGGAATTTTAATTATGAAAGTAATAATTTATATACCCAAATCAATAGAGCTCTGTAGCACTGAATTAAGAGTTAAAGAGTTAACAGAAAAAGTACAGTTCTTTTGTACAGCTTAACAGAGGCAGTGGCATATGAAGGCTCACAGCTTTCACTATAAAAATAAAACTTAATTATTATCCATTTAAGTGTAGTGTTATGTTATACTAACATTAACATATTCTTCTGCTAGGGATAACAGAATCCAAGTACTTTATAAAACAAAGTAGCGCTCATAAGTATCTTAATGCCAGTCATATAATTTGATGTGTGATAAAATGTTATTATGCAGCTCTTCAGCTCTGTTCAGTTTATGATGCTTTTAAAAGTCTTAACATGTCATAAAAGACTTCTGATAGGTGTTAACATGAATTAATAGACTCTTCCGTGCGTACCTGTTATCATAGTAGAATTTACCACAATGCGACATTCTTATAATCTCTGTGTCTGTTGTGAGTGTGCCACTGTCGAGGGCGCAGCCTCGCACTGTTATCGTCTCGCCGTTGTCGTCTGGAATGGAATTTACAAATATCAATCACATATTTATGCCATAAGCCATATTTGATCCAATCACTCACCATAATAGCCGGCGATTTTAATGCAGGCCGTTGCGGGGAAGAGGCCATCGCGACCCTTGCGACCGCCCATACAGGGTGATTCGAGTATGGCGGTGGAATAATTATTATGAAATGGATCATCGCACGCCTTATTCGCGCCATTATACGAAACGCACTTGAAACAGTCTATGCAATAGCCTATCATATTGGAAAGGGATACGTATCACAGGATGTTGCTTGAAATTGGAAACAGGATGTTTCAACAACTTACCGCTGCTGATGAGCACGGCGAGCTGCAACGCCAGGCAGCTAAAGATTTCCAGCCTTGACATCCTTAGAAATTGACTCACTGGAGGCAGAGATGGAGCGGAGGAGTAGGATCTGAACTGTGTGCGGGAGGCAGGGCAACGTTATGTGGCCCGCTGCCAATTGAGGCGCTGCAACATTTTTTTTGTTGGCCTGTAAAAAAAACGTAAACTGATTGATTATGCGGCTTCTGTGCATGACGAACATATGGAAAACGTCAAAAACAGAACCCTGACATATGCTGCAGGGTTTTTATCTTTTGCTTTTTGTAAACCTTTCCAAAAGATTTAATTAATTTTGATAGGCAAATCTCTGACCCCATAAACAATGTCAGTCCGTTTTGGGGTTTCACTATAAAAAAGGGAAGCTTAGCTTGTCACAAATCAGCTCCAAAAAGTAGACTAGTTTGGTTTCTGTGGAATTCAGCTAAAATATGGTTGTGTGGTCATTTTATATGGATGATGGATTGTATTATAACTCCCCGAAAATTAGAGAAAAAAAGTCGCTTTAGTATGTTTTCAATACTCCAACAAATCTCTTCTTAAATAGGATCAATTTACTATACAGATGTCGTGTGTAGTATAGCTTGAATTGGAATCAGATTGTATTATTTTTATAAGAAATCAAAATCTTCTTCATATTCACCTTAAATTTTGAAATCTTCCTTTGGCTTAGTAGATATATTTCGAAAATGGGCTTGATGAACGAAAATCAGTCTTTTTTTTCTATGCAGATAATAAAAGATAATTTTGGTTTTGAATTTCACTAAAACTTTCGAATAATTGTCACTAAAAAATCTGAATTAATTTAATTAAATTTTTCTGTGGAATTTGTTCTAAAGACCTGATTATGTTTCTCAATATGGTTTCAATAAAATTCATTGAAAAACAGCTTTAAGGTATTTAAATATTTGTGATGCCGCAGATAGCCGTTTTATTTATTTTTTCCTTGTCATAATTGGCTTTTGCGAAAATCCCTGGTCTATTCATGGGAAAAGCCAATTCAGATTTAGATTTGTCGACTCAACGCTCGTAAAAATCAAAAGTTCTGCCCTTCCTCCCTTACTCCAAAAAACGGAGGCCATAAAAACTGTTCGTCGGAACACCCGAAATGCAATTCCAGCGAAGAAGACGCGAGCAGTCAGCCAGCCAAAAGGAAAGGTAATAAATTTCACAACGCCAATTTTTGACACAATTTTCGTTCAGTTTTTCTTCTTTTTTCCACTTGGAGTGATGAGTAGAGAGGGGGAAGAAAAGCCGAGCGGTAGTCTCGCCTGCGTTGCGGGCACAGCGTGTGGCATATTTTTATTGCAGGAGTGTAAATAATTGCTTTTCAGTCGATTTTCGTGTCGAATGCGCGCCATATTTTCAGTTTTTCTTTTATATATATTTTTTTTATAGTTGTTGTTGTTGGCAGTTTAATGGCCCAAAGTGATTGGTTTGAGTACTTTTTCTCTCTCCTTCTCTCCCTTTTTTCCAGGACAAATTATGACAAATGATTTTAGCTTACGAGCAAAAGCTGTTCTTAAGATCTCCTCCGTGAACATAATTTATTCGAAATCTACGCTTTATTTAAGTGCAAATATATTAATTACTTTTCATTGCATTGCGACCAATAAATAATTCCATTGCTCACACTTGCCAATCAAATTGATATATGTCAAGCAAACAGACAGGGGCAGTGGAGCAAGGGTAGTAAGTATCAACACTCTGGGGGGCTATGAAAACAAGCTACAACAACATTTGCAAAAGGCAAAATCAAATATGTATAAAGCAAACACGCTGCAGGCTGCGAAGCGACCAGCGAAGCCAACGGTCACTCATTCATTGCCATAAATATATGTATTTCCCTCTTGGATACTTCAACAGATTTCAATTTTACAGCCAATAATAACATATGATTGCCTTATTTGATGTGTCTCTATCTACGAACTAGGAAATCTAAATTCAACTATATTTATTATCGTTATTCAGTGCTCGCTTCTATATGTATACCATGGTTCGTATACTTGATATTATGTTCTGCATTAATTATACGTCCTCTGATTTTGAACAAATTTAATTAGATGCACTTATAGTGGATGCAATGGCTTTGTTAACCTCTTGACATTTTACCAGCTGTGAAATAATTGATTTTAGCTATTCTACAGGAAATGAAAGGAATTTCTACATTAGATCGAATGTTCACTTAATGTTTTCTACCTTTGCCTTGAGGCATGGAAACAAGTTGTAATTAAATCCTGCTCTTAGCTTCCTTCCTCGTTACCCTTTGTTCCTCTCTACTGACTCAATTTTCATTCTATTTGCAAATTAGCCACTAAGCAGACTATCGTCCTGGCCGTTGACTGGCTGACTGGCAGACACCTCACAGGAAACAGCATTCAGTGGCCGTGTTGACGGAAGCGGAAGTCAGCCCCTACTACACCTTTATAGCCTTACATCCCTTGATTCTTCTATTCTTTGAGCAAATGAAGTTTGCCTTTTCTGCATTGTCGTATTCCTGTCTGTGGCTCATAAATATATAAAATGTTGCCGCTGTCTCTCGCATCCTGCCAACTGCCATTCTCATTCTTCGACTCATTCCCATTGTCCTTTGTCCTCCTTTAACGACTGTCAAAGTGCTTGTTAGTTGCAGCTTCGCTTTCTATTTATTCATCCTGCCACACACAGGACTTATTTAATTTCGTGGCTACCTTTTTATAGCCAGAAAACGACTGAGTTGTTGAGTCAACCTTTATGACAAAGCAAAATGTGAGCGTTTGCCTCATTTCCTGACAATCTCTGGGAAAAAGAACAACTCAATTAGATGCTTTCTTTATAGATTCTATTCCTGTTCCACTCAACAGCTGAAATCCTTAACTTTTTATCTGGAATTGTGGCTAATCTGGTTTATGTGGGCGGCTCCTTTGACTGCCCCGTGGCGCACATTAAAAATGAAAAATGACAAAGCGCTGCAAACCAAAAGTCAGCCAAATAAATCCCGACCCGAAGTGCCCCCTCAATGTTAGGCCATTAATTCCTTAATCTGGTTCAGAATGGGGAAAATAGGTAGAGGAAAAGTTCAGGCTATTCTGGCTAATAGCCGGGCAGAAGCGTATTTATTTCAGCCAGATTTTAATTGCAGATGCTAATTACGTTCAGGGTCAGCTTAGGTAAGTTTTATAAGAGTATTATTTCTGTTTAAAGAATTTCAGAACAATTCAAGTATTCGCTTGCTCGGCTTCTACTAACAGCAAATGATTTATTATGTATTCAGCTTTGACAGTGATAATCTGCGTATTAGAAGGCGTCTGTTAGGATTCGTTCCAGCTGCTCTGCAAGCGAAGGATTTGCCCTGTTTGGGTCTAGAGTTCGATGATTAAGCACACAGCAAACTCGATATTATCGGCATAGTCATCACAACTCCTCTCCCGCCCTTCCTATCTAACAGCTGACAAGGGTTCACAGAGGCGACAAAAAAGTCAATCCAAGGGCAGGCAGACAAGCAAATTCAGGCCCAAAGTTTATACAAAGGTCTCCTTTTCTCTCCTTTCTCCCTTCTCCTCTCTGTTAACACCGCGTGTGTCATTGTGCCTTAATGGCCTGGAAGTAAATGCTGCCCAGCATCGAATTTCAATCAAAGTTGTAAAGTTTTTTGTTTAAATATTCCCCTACTCTGTTCGTGGCCATTTTACAGCCAGATTCTCAATTTCTGTCAATGAAGTTAAATTAATTTAAACTTAAACAGAGACAATGGAAAACTTGCTGGGGAATGATGGTCGATTATTAAATTAACTTTCTCTTTGTCTATTCCTGGCCATTATAATTACTTTCTGTTGTCTAAAATTGGAAATTTGAAATTGGATAATTGGCAACTAACTTGGATAATTTTCATTTAATTTGGTTTGTAGATTTTCACAGCATATTTTTCAGCGACCCACAAAGCAATTGCTCTGCAGGTCACCCGTTTTCATCGAGGGGAAAATGAATTTCACGCATGGCTCACACACACACAGAGAAAGAGAGAGAGAGAGAGAGATATGTGGAAATTGCATTTGCATAACGGCAACGTTTGTTGTCGCTGGAAAATAGGGAAAACTGCGAATAGCATTTGCAATTTACAGCTGCAATTTGCAGTTACTGTGTGTGTGTGAGTGTGTGGGTAATTGTTGTGATTCCCTCACGTAGAGAAGAGTATTTAAATAACAACAAAGGTAGAGCATAAAATGTGACATATGCGAGTTGAGAGCTGCTACTTTAGTTAGTTATTATCTGCTATAATTTAATTAAAAATAGTGCAATGTGTGCTTAATGGCTTTTCATTTGATTTTCATTTTGTGGCAAAGCAAACAAAAAGTTTATAAATATGCAAATGGAAATCCTTTGCTGAGTAAACATTTTCATTTCATTTTAATAATCGTATCATTATGACTTTAGTTTTTAGGGAAAATATATAAAATGGAAATTCTGAGAAGAGATTAATTCTACTTGGTACAAATGAATGATTCGAAATTCAATCGAATGTTTTCCCTTCATAATTTGCCCTTTTTGTGTTTCGCTTTGAAAGCCAATTAACTGTGTCCTGTTTGCTGCTGGCTCGCACTACGACTATTCCCACTATTTATGGGCCATGCTCTGTGAGCCTTAAACGGAAAACATTTAATAGAAGCTCACTCTGAAATGTAGGAAACACACGCAAGCGGCTTCTTCCTGGGAAACGGACACCCAAAATGGTCAGGAGATTTATGACAGGCTGTTCAGAGGGGGTTTTTCCTTTGGGCTGTATGTTTGGGAATCGGCTTATTGCCATGCTTACCGTTAGTTAAGTATTTAAGCCAATTTTTCAATCATTTTGACCTTACAAATTGGCCCTCAATATGCCAGATGGCAATTCGAAAATGTTCCTGTGTGATTTAAGGATATTAAATCTCCATAATCCCCATTTATAGTTCTCCCCTTCAGTTCGTAAAACATTTCTGCGGGTGTTTAAACGAATGCAGGTACGCACTGAACCACTGAACCACCAAAACCACTGAAACACAGATAGGTTGCAGTTGTGGTTCCCCTGAAGCTCTGTCCGTCTCTTTGGGTGTTTACTGTGGCCGTAAATCAACAATGCGACATGTGGGCAGTTGGCAATTCCGTGCTGCAACCTCAAAACATTCCAATTATGGTATGGCCACGCCTACTGCGCCCACTGCGATAATCAAATTTTGTCTGCCTGCTGCGCTAATTGCTCTAGCACATATCCCTCAGCAAATGATGAGGGTCTATTTCCATTTAGGAATGTTATTTGGCAAGGAAAAGTATGGAAAATTGTTAGTTTTTTGATTTTGCCGGGATGGACTTAGTGAACTTTAAGCTCTGTGCAGGAGCAGATAAGACTGGCTACTCTTTGCAAGATATTTTTTAATAAAACTTTATTATATTTTAATAAATGGTTTTCTTGGACTTAAACTGCTTCCTTCGAAGCTTTTGTAGCTGTAAAATGCAATGAACCTTGGCCGTATTAAGGCTTAAGCTGGAAAATGCCCATTTGCAGTTGAGAAGCGCTTGAGAAGCGTCCTGCGTTGATCCTGTTCGTTTGCCACTCAAATGGAAGGAGACGAGAAGAGATAATAAAGGCTAAGACTGCACTGAAAAGGAAAATCCTCTTAAGACATTTGCCTGCTGCTTAAGCTGAATGCAAAGCAGCTCCACAATGTCTCCCCTTTTCATATCCCTTTCATTTCCCTTCTTCAAAGTGCACTCTAGAAATGGCAGCTGCTGGCTGAGCTAATTAAGAACTTAATGATGTGGCAAACTGCACAGTGGGGCAACCAATCTTCCTCCATTCACAGCCATAGAATTGTCCCAGTGTGTGTATAAATGTGTGTGTCAGTTGTCAGTATTCAGTGTTCGATGTTCGATGTTCGATGACACTCGACCGCAATTGGCGAACCACAAAAGCGACCCTCTGCCTGATATCTCTCTCTACTGACTACTGAGTTCTCAGTTGTGCGAGTGTTTGCCACTTAATGGCACTTGGTGACTGCCTGTGCTACTACTACTACAATTCCCTCCCTTTCTCCTTTCCCGACCACTGCATGGTTCAATGGTTGCTCACTTTTTGTTTTTGAATGAATGAACTACAAAGAAGTTGATTCTGATGATGTCAGTTTGAAGACAGCTGAAACAGAAACAAAGGTAACCCAGGTGGAAGGTGAGGTTTGGGTGTCTCCTTTCTTCTCGCCTGGTCAGCTCACAATTCATCTAATTGTGGTTTATTCTCTTTCTACAGTCTGTTGGCCAGCTAAATTAATGAATTGGTTTCACTTTACAGTTTTATCGCGTTGTTAACATTGAGAGGGTGATTTGAGGGGGGTTTTCCAGGAAGACGTGCCAGGACTCGCTAAGATTCTGAAGTGAATTGCTCTACTTCAGGTTTCAGTTACGTGAAAACAGCTGCGGTTTTCAGCTAATTGACAAAATACTTAAAGGAGGAGGGCGCTTGGGTCTTCCTTCTAATTAATTAAATTATGCTTGCAAATACTTTGTTGTTCTTTGAATGTTCTCATTTTTACGTGGAATTTTAAGAGGCTTTTTTCATTAGCTTGAAGTGTGTGTGCGGCAAGTAGGAGAACAAGAGGCAATGTCCTTGCTTGAGGTAGAGCTAGAGCTAAAGCTGACTTAAGGAATTGATTTTAAATGAAAATTTAATGCTGCTGAAAGTGTACAGCAAATACAGAGAAGAGAGTAAAAGAATACCAAACGAGTTGCTCTATTTTAAGTGCATTCCTTGGGATTAAGCAGAGTACGAAGAGGGTAAAATATAGGGAAACGGATTAGTTTCCTAGTATACAAATTTAATTG
Organism: Drosophila repletoides; assembly: GCA_018150835.1. NCBI lineage: Eukaryota > Metazoa > Arthropoda > Insecta > Diptera > Drosophilidae > Drosophila > Drosophila repletoides. The sequence continues at coordinate 3,091,312 of JAECWQ010000202.1, forward strand.
TAAAAAATATATTAAATCAGAACACTTTATAGTCCCAGACAAAGTGCGTGAAACCTAACTTAATACAAGTTAAATATAAGAAGAGAAAATGCCATTTGCAAGTTTCTAATCTAAATTTTTAAACAATTCCATGAATAACAAAGGAGCAATCAACACATATATACAGAGTGCCACGCCCAGGAGCACAATTGTCTATTAAATTCTTCTATATTCGTCCTTTTCTTCTGCATTCTCTCACCGACTCACCGACTAAGGAAAGTTATCCAAAGAAAACTCAATTTAAAGTTGAGTTCCTGAGGCTGCGGCCACATGACTCCCAATGACAGATTGAGGAACTGAGCAGAGGACGGATCTGCTATCCTGTTGATGTGTGAGTGTGTGTGTGGCCGCAGGGTCACACAAAGGTGAGAAACCGGAGGAGTGGCCCAGGGGGCAGTTGTCGCCTTAGATTTACTCAGAACAGCAAAAACTCAAACTGCAAACTCAAATGAAAATGAAAAGTTTTTCCCAGGCAAAAACTGAATGCCAAGACGGGATAAAACATGTTTATACAAGACTCGACACGCACACACATACAGACACACATGTATCCAGGAGAAGGCAATTAATTTGATGTAGTCAGCTCAACAGGGACCATACAAGGACTTTTCTCAGAGGGAATACAAAATGACGGCATGAAAACTTAAGCTAATTAAAGCGCTTATATAACTTCAATGTGTGTGCGTGAGAAAATTAAAATTTCACACAAAATTTTAGGAAATTATGTTCAAGCACTTAAGTGCGTGTTAAAAGTAACAACAACAACAAAAAAGGTCCTCTTACTAAGGCAATAATTGTGGCTGAGGATGCGAATGCGGTGGTTTCCCAGCGCGTGTCCTTGTTTGTGTTATCCTTGTATCTCCTGTCACCTGCTGTGTTTTTCCTTTTTACCAGGCAAATATTTAACCATTATGAGAATCTCTTACACACTTTCTGCTCTCCTCTCTTCTCTTCTCTTATCTCTCTGTTTATCTGTCAACTTTTGATGGGGCTTTTGTCTTTGACGAGTTTCGAGTGTTGGATTTAAACATCTAATGAAGTTAGTCGCCTCACGTACGCTTCTCACCATAAATGTTGAATTTTAAAATGATGTAGAAATATTTGAAGATGAGGTGTGATAATTCAGCATTAGTTAATTATAGTTTAGGGCGAAGTGAGAGGTTAAAATTACTAATAGAATTCTGGCAAAGGAATACAATTTAGTTGGAGAATTTAATCCAAAATAAAAGCAAGTTAAGGAAAATACTCAAAGGCAAAAGCAATTCAAATGCTGCAGGCAGATATCACCTGTCATTGGTCACCTGTCTCGATACCAAAGGAGGACGTGAGAGCTGGCTGCTTCAATAGTCAAGTAGAATATTTAGAACGAAGCAGCTGCCTGAACAGAATTTATCATTGTTATGCCTGGGAATTTATCCTTTGCATCCTTCTAAAGTATCAGTATTTATATATCTATGCATAAGTGCTATAAGTCTCCTTTAGCTCTGGCTGTAAATTCAGTCAGCCTTTTATTACGTGTTGCAGCCACAATGTTGCACAGAGCCGATGAAGCGTAAACCAGAGCTGAGCAGACCTGAGACCCAGATTTTATAGTAGAAGCAGCAACATTTCTTCTTTCATACTGTATAATAAATCAGGTAGAAAGATTTAAATTGCTTGCTCTGAATTTTAAGTAATAAAATAAATATGCAAATGCACAACAATTTATACCAAATGCAATTTATGCTCGTAGAATATATTGATCCATGGCCAGAGTCAATTAAAAGACAGTTTTTAATTCAATTCAACAGTTTTATAGGGCATACGTGACGTATACGTAATGCGAGCTGTCTGCAGCAAGCGAGAAATAAGCATTTTATCTCAGTCTGATGAATAAAAGAAGGGAATTGAGGTAAAGAAGGAGGAATCTCTGCGTCACTCGTTCGTCTCGAGGCGCATTGCGCCAATAATTTCTCATTATTTTTTCAGGAAGCTGATTTACAGCATTCGGAAAAGCAGCCCAAAAGGCGAGTGGCAGAATAAATGAAACAGAAAAGGAACCCAGGGCGGAGGCAAGGAGCTGTCAGTTGGCATTATCCTTGGCTGTGTCTGGTCCACTTTATATCTGTTTATACGCCCCTCATTGGCAGAATGTCTAGGGACTCAGGGGTTCAGGGTCTTTCCAGGGTATCTGTCGCAGTTGCTCATCAAACAAAGTGCATTTTGTCGTTATGCAGCGATGGGAACTGCAAGCTACAACAGCTCATTTTTCTTGTCGTTCTGTGCACTTTTCCGTTTTCCATTTTCCATTTTCTATTTTCCGTAGAGTATTTCTTTTAATTTCAACCAGCGAAGCGGCACGCAACAATTTTTTCTCATTTTTGCTCGAATACTTTTATTTAGTTGTTTACAAAGTGCGCAAAACGCCGCAAAGTATGCAATGGCAAAAACAACTGGCAACTGGCAACCGGCAACCGGCAACTGGCAACTGTTAAGAGTTCAGCTTTAAATGCTCCAAGGAGTATAAAGTTGAAAGGAGTAAAGGAGCAGCTTAATGAAAAGTGTCTGCTGCATAGCTCAATACATTTTCCCAGTAAAAAGTTTTCCCTTTTCCTTCAGTTATTTCGTGTAGTTCGTATTTGCCCAACTACAGAGTAAAACATGGAATGGCGCAAGGAGAAAGGAGAAAGTTTTTCAGCCTTTGTACAAATATTTTGCACGGAAATTGCATTTGCGGTGCCGCTTGCAACAATTACAACAACAATAAGGATAATAATGATGATGATGATGATGATGATAATGACGATGGCTTGATAATTAAAATTGCGCTAAAAGTCGAGGAAACTTGTGTAATAGACTCTCGCGGATGCAATGCGGCGTGTTAAATGTGGCAAGTACAACGGGGAACTGTGCCAAATTGCAATGAATAATTAATGGATACAAATATATAGAGAATGGGTCGAGGGAAGGGTAAAAGACCCAGATATTTGTATGCACTCGGATGGCTTGATTAATGATGGAAACAACAGACAAATGGCAGATATTTCCACTCATTTCTCTTCAAAGATTTCTCCCTTGGATTACAAAATAATTTCAGTGCACAACTGGAATTTTCCTCCAAATATCCTGTCATTTGCATAATATTCAGCACTAAAAAAACAATTTCCAAAGCTGTTACGATATTCATAAGAACGAGAAAACGAACAAGGACAATTTAATTTGTTTTAGTGGCAAATGCAGAAATAATTAAGGAGCTGTTGGTACAAATAATGAACTCGATAAAGTTTTACCAGCTAAATAAAATATGGGAAAAAGTGGAAAGTGGCAAGTGAAAAGTGGAAGTGGAAGTGGAAGTTGCCAAGAAATGCCATGAAATTATAAAATGCTCTGTAAGAACGGAAAGTTGTTGCCATTTAACTGAAAGTTTTCCCTCAAAGTTTTTCAATAAGCGGCAATGCCAAAAACAAGGCTCAACATGTGTTCCGAAATCAGTCGAGGGGAAAGCGAAAGAAGAAACTAACTAAAGCTGAAGGAAAATGTGAGGGAAAGTTAAGTGAAATACGCATAAGAAAGGAGAGAAATATGGAATCCAAGGCCAAAGGGCATTATAATTTATGATAAGCCAATAAAAATAATTGAAATACATTAAGAGCAGGCAGTAGGCAGAAGGCAGCAGGCAGCGCTCAATAATAGCAGCCACACATCAGCCCATTTATAAATACTCCTCTGGTACAACGAACCCTACGAAGAGAAGAAAAGTCGAAAGTCAGAAGCAGAGTTTTCCTTTGCTTTCCCCTTGGTTGCCCCTTATCGATTGAAGGTGCGAGTATCAGAATATTAAAGTAATGGCACGCAATAAAAGACGAGGCATAAAAAACGACACAGGAATGTCAAAGTTGAGACTCGGAAGCAGACGCAGGCCTCAAGGCATTCTGATTGCGGCTGCTGCCGTGTGAAAGAAAGGTTTTTGAAATAAATATATAAATAAATAAAACATTGCGGAAAGCAACTCCAAATAAAAGTTTACCTCACGAATCGGAGGGTTAATATTTTCCAAAGAGGAAAATAAGTGATTGCTGTTCGTTCGATGATTTGTTGCCTTTCTGTTGTTATTCTCGAAGAGATAAGATGACAAAAGATGAAGATTTGTCTGATTGAGAGTAGGTTTCCCTTATGGCGTACGTTGCGTATGCTTAATGTGTGATAAAAGCGATAAAGTGAGAAATTGCACACGTAATTCACATTACTCTGAGTACTTTGAGTTGTTTGTGACATGTTCAAATTACGAATATAATGGAGTGTTTTTATGTGTCTTTTATACTTTGATGTGCTTCAAGAGGGAGTAAAGATTCTTCTTATTTTACAGCTTTTAATTCTCCTTTGTATTCACTAAGGAAATTTAGTTTGATAAGCAGACTCGACTCTACTCTATTCAACACTTTCCGCAGCTTCATAAACTCGTCTTCAGCCACTTCAGCCGGATATTTATCTTCTTTTAACCCAACCCAATCCAACCCAGCCACTTTAGCCTCATTTTCTTGGCCGCAAAAAGTTTTACGCGTTAAATTTCACAGCTTTTGCTTGGGCTTGAAAAGTTGCTTGGTTTTCCTTGGTTGCTTTGGATGTTTTTCCGCTTGTCAAGTCCGAATTATTTAATTTTACACGCTCTTTAGCTTAATTTCATTTTGAAATACTTAATTTTGGTTTATAATCATTGAATTATGCATAAATGCAGTGTCTGGTCTTTTGTGGACACACAAAATCAACCGCTGTGCGATCAATTTGAAGCTGACAACAAAATATTTTTGCCACATCATCAAAAATGCAGCAAATTAATAAATTTCATTAAATTTCAATTTGCTGCTCTTTTGTGGCTTTCAACGGGTGGCAACGACAACAACAGCAACAAAAAGCTAGCGAGTTATTTTCATTTATTCACTTTTTTTTTATTTTTATTATGTGTCTGCTTTACATAAAAGCAGTAAAAATGCCAGGGACAACAACAAAAGAGACAACATCACAATATTTTCATTTCATTATGTTTCCATGTCGGAGGAGGAGGAGAAAATAAAGGGAAAATGGGAGGTTTGGAAAAAATGGAAATGTGGAAAAGTGGGGGAACAATAACGATTATCATAATGACAACAACAAAGGCGCGTGGCATGGAATGGAACCACGGGGCGTATGATTGACACTTTTACTAGGTCTGCTGCTGGCCAGTTTCCCTTGAAACTAGGAATGAACGGAGATATATAGGATTATATTTGTATAGAGAGTGAGAAATATGAGGACTTGTATGTGCTGTGTTTTGCATTTTCGACCAAAGCCACAATTTTTGATGGTACTCCCCAATCTGCGGCTTTTGAACTGCAGAGTTGTCTCTGCCCAGTTCCTAAAGGGAAGAGCAGAGTTAACCTGGTCAGAAGGCTGACATTTTTAGCTGACTCTGCGTGTCTCCTGGGCAACCCAGCAGGAGCAGAGTAACAGCAAAATGTGGTTTTTAGAGTGCGGGAGAGAGAGACAGAGAGAGGCGAGGACTACAGGGAATATGAGTGGCAAATTGCAAGCGTGTGTTGTGTGTCAAAAAGTTGGTGACCGCAGCAACCACAGCAGGCAGTTTGGAGGAGTTTGATTAAAAGGATACGGCAACATTCTGGAGATTCAAATAGAAAATCCGAATCAAATAAGGCCCTGACAGATTGGCACAAACTCCAATGATGCTAGAAAGTGGAGTTGTAATTCAGAAGGATAGAGTGCAGAGGATTTGCAATTGGAATTGCAGTATCTGCTCGAACAGATTGGCAATTAGGTTCCATTCCATTCCATTTCAGTTGGACAAAGATATTTGGCTAATGTCAATGGTCATAGCAAATCTGGAATAGTAGGAAAATTAAGCTGAAGCCTCATTTCGAGTGTAGCCACATAAAAGCAGCAGCCTTTTCACAGTGCTTTCTGATTCTTTTCATACTTGTGAAACCTACAAAATGCTGAGTTGAGTTGAGAGAGAGAACAAAGTTGTCAGCCACAGCGGAGCAGAGGCGAGACCCAAGGCAATTTGCTGATTAAAATATTATAAAAAAGGATAAAAAGGCAAACACGAGTCTGAAATTAAACAACAGATTGTGGCTAATTTATTTATTACGCTCCCATAAATTCAATGGAATATAATCCTTTTATTTTGTACTTTGTTTCTCGTTTGTTTAGCCAACAAGCATTTCAAATTGGCTTTTAAAATATCACGTATACGCACCGCATGCTGATAGCTGCGTCTGAGGCTGACTCATAAATCAAACCACATAAATTTTATTATACTCCCATTTTATTTTTGACGTGGAGGGTAAACGAACTCCAACTCTCCAGCTGGGAGATAAATCCCCAGACAAACCATTCGCATACTTGAAGAGCTTTTAAGAGCGCATTTTATTAACTGTATTAAATAATGTGTTTAGGCTGCTGTCCGCAGGAATTTTGAATTATTTATGAAAGGGGGGATTATAAATGTTATGAAACAAATGGCGAATTAGCTGGAAACCGACAGATGATAAGCTTTATTTTAGCTGGGGAATTGTAGGACTCATTCACCCATTGAGGACGAATTCTTACACCCAGCCAATCAGCCAATTAGCAGCCAATTCAATAAATTGATAGCCTTGTTCGCTCGTTGCCCAAAGGGCAGCTGCATCAAACATGCATTCGAAAGGACGAAAGGACGACCCCTGCGGATGTGCAACACTTTTCAAGGGAATCAGGGGAAATGTTGCGGCTGCTGTTGCCTGTTGCCTGGTGTCGGTTTCCATTTTCCTCCCCTTGGTTGTTTTCCTGTTTTCCTGCTCTTGGCGTAAATTTAATGCAATTTAAATGAAACTTTCCTGGTTTAATTTATTGAATACGCATTGCAGAACACAACGAAACGAGAAGAGGAAGGATGCAGATGGAAAATGGCATATTTGCCTCATAATTTGAACAGGAATTTTGTCTGACTGCAGCAGCAGGACATGCTTCCAATTTGTAGCCAAGTTAAATGAACATTGTGTTGTGTGTGGCATTCAAAGCTCTCTGCTATGTAAGGACTCTTTGTCTCTCTCTCTCTCTCTCTATCTCTCTCTGTCTCTCAAAATGACCTTTTATGCATGACTCCTGTTGCTGACAGGCTAAAGCCTGAATCCTGAATCCTCTAGAGGAAACAGACATAATTCTCTGTCATCTGTTACACTTGACTCGTTGTCACACACACTCAGTCATAAGCAAATAAGATTAAACATAATTCAGTCGCTTTTCTCTGTTTGCCTGGAATGTAATGTTTACCCTGCCCGAAACCCCCGCCCTTCCCCGATATATACCCTATAATAATTTGCCAAATTATATTTACCGAGTCCTGCGCCTTGCTCGCTCGTCTAATGCATTATCTCAGCGGTGCCTGCAAAGAGAGAGAAAAGCAAACTCAAATAAGATATGGAGAAACTGTGTAGAAAGCGTAAATTGGATCTCCCTCCTTTTCCCTTTCCTAGAAATCTCCCCAAAGAACTGATTGTCGTGTGGTTTCTTGTTTGTATAATAAAAACATTTTATGGAGGGGACATAAAAACCACCCAAGGCTGAGGATAAAAGAGAAGGCAGGCTGGAAATTTTATATTGCAGTTATTTAATATTTGGTAATTTTAGAAAACGTTTTTCTTGAGTTCTTAACAGCTTATTGGACACCTTCAAAAATAAACAAAACAGTTGGGAAATTCTAGAAAAAAGCAGGTGACGCAATTTACAAGTTTCCACCTTTTTCCTCTCATCTTCACGCAAATTAAATTTCTCTGGCCACTGGGAACTGCCTCTGCTTGCTTTGTTGCAAAATAAATATTTACCTGGCGAATTTTTAATTTAGGACATTTTTGTGTGTGTCCTGGGACCACATCACACGCACACAGACTCATAAACGCCCCCGAAACGCCTTCTGGCTGAGAGAAACTAAATAATAAAAAGGAAGTTAAGTCCAGAGTAAAGGCTGAGCCTGGTTCAGTGTTTACTCTTCGCTTTTTATTAATTTTCACAGAAGTCTGTGTCCCCAATGAATCCTTTCATCAGCCAGAAAGGTCTGTTGACATTTGTGGCTTTTATAAAAAATCCAATTCAAGTGGCTGCTACAGTTTCCAGAGGTTCTTCTCTGGTTTATTTGTTTGGCTGCACTTCATCCGACTTCATTGTCGGAATCAGATTAAAATTTAATGGCTATGCTGATGCAGTGCCTCGATTTGCATTCAAATGTCCACAGTCCAGAGGAGAGGTTCGTCAAGGTGAATTCACTGTCAGGTAAACAGACTGAATGAAAATTCCAATGCCTCGGAAATTTGATTTTCCTCTGACAGAGGCACTCAGCTTCCATTACCTTCCTCTGCCTTCCGTTCCCCCCTCTGTTGCCGTAAACAATCCGAAATAGCAACAATTTAATTCAGAATTAATGCCACATTTTCGCCATCTGCTTTTCGTATTAAGTTAAGAACTTTGCGGCTTCTCATAAATTAAGTAAATAATTAGTTGGCCATTGACTGAAGCTGAACTTGAAGGGTGGCAACAATTTTCGGCTGGGAAAAAGCTAAACTTTCGCTTGAAAATGTTCAGCACGAGTCAAAATATTGCTTTAAATTTTAGGTATTTATTTACTCTTGAAAATGCTTTCAGGCATTTCAACGTGTTATTTTATTTTCTTTAAATTAGAACTCTGACTTATCGAGTGTTCGTGTTTACATTAATCTGTAAATATTGTACATATTCATAGCATTATAATGTAAACAAAGCAAATTCAGTGAAAAACATTTAAAATCTAAACAAAAGGAAAATTTGATGCAGGAAATCAACAATTAAAAGAGCTGCCGAATAAAACAAAGAAAGGCTAAACAATTGAAACAAAAGAATACAAACGAAAGGCGCACAAATTTAAATAATTATTCAGCACAAAATTCATTTACTTTTATCGCGGTATTCTCTATTATATTTGGCAAAAAAGACTTCTAAATCAAGAGAAATGCTGTCTCAGGTTTAGAATTTCTTTCAGTGTATTTTCCCTTGTGTTGTACTGACATTACTCAAGATGTGGCACACCCCTTTCCCTCCTTAAACTTGGAAAAACATGGAACAACAACGGAAGCAATTCACACAATGCAAATTTGTGAGTCAAGTTGAGCACTTCCTGCAGCTGCTTTTATCCCTTTTCCTCTTCCCTCTTTCTTTCATCCACAAACAGAAGACAGAATATGGAAAGGCGGTTGGTAATTTCTCCTCAGGTTTTTACCCGTTTTGCATATAAACAAAGTCTATTAAATATGATTTATATGGGACAGAAATATTCCTACCTTAGCTGTTCTTGTTTCTGTTTCTGGCTGAACTTTTCCACAGGCATCAAATAAAATGTAAGAAACGGAAAACAAATCACCACAAACTTTGCCAAGCAAACAAGCAAAAAATTCAAATATTTCAGCTAAATCTTTCTTTCTCTTTACAACTTTGTAATGTCATTTCGCATTTCGACTCATTTACATAAGGCATTCGACACCTGTGCTAAAGAGTCCTTCATCGTAGTCCTCCTCCTCGTCCTCCTCTCAGAGATCTCCATTTGTCCAGCTAATTTTTCATTTTTAATGAGCTCGTTTTGAGTTCTCTTCTTTCCTCTCCTCTTCTCTCTTTCCCGGCTGAAGTAAGAACAGGTTGTCAGCCGATTATCCTTCTCTCCTTCCTCTTCACAGGAGCACGTACTCAATGTCAGGAGGTTTATCAAAATGGCACAAGGCTTTAAACTGTGCAACTCTCCGTTTGTCGCCTTATTAATGACAGCAATTTAAGTCCTCATTATTCTTTGTCCCAGCCAAGCTAAGTTCACACTGCAACGCTTCTCCCCCTTCAGCGCTCCTCTCGTCTGCTATACCCAGCCATGGCCTGAGGAAATGATGTTGTCACCAAGTCAAATCGCTTTATATCCGCTCCGGGGGAAATGATTCGGACACGGACTCACCTTTCTGTTAACTGCTTTGGTTTGTTTTAGTTTTAGTTTTCTGTCCTCTTCTGTCGACACTTCTCCCCTTTTTCACCTTACTCATTCTTCATTCCGCTCTTGGCAAGTTTCAATTATAAGCACTCTGAAATTGGCTTAGTGCGCTGCGCTTTATGGCCAGAACGTGCGTGGGATTGGCAACAAACGGAAGTTGCTGCAATCAGTTGGCAGGAGGTAGAGAGAGAGGTAGAAGAGAAAGAAGAGGATGTGAGGATAGGTGATTTAGCTGTCGAGTTAGGAGAAGTTGAAGAATGCGCCAATCAAGTTGGAATCCCTATGTAATACCAGAGCGAACAGGGAGTAAATGTGAATGCCCAATGAATCCCGAAGAATCTTTAGATGCATCAAAATTTTAAAATACAATTTTTATTATATCCAGATCTAAAATAAATTAACACTTCTTTCTCAACAAAGTAGATTTCCATGCGAATCTCTTTGTTTAAAGCCAACTATAAAATAAAGGCGAAAAGTCCTTTGTTTGGAATCAAATAAAAAAGAACTAACCACATAGTAAAGATAGTTTATATGAATGATATGGCTAATTAAGTTTCCCTGAATGAAATTCCAACAAAACGAAGCCAAACCCGAAGCATAAAACTTTATTGAAAAATAACTTGGGTCGGTTTATGGGCCAATTAAAAGAGTTGGGTGCTTGCAGAGCAGGAAAAGCAAACCTTTAGTTTCAGGTCAAGCGGAAAATGCCAAACGAAACTCAAAAAAAAATTAAAGAGAGAAAGGAACAGGGAACCGAAGGAGTCTAGAAACAGGCAGGACAACACACTCATATCCCTAGTTGACCGTAAAAAGTTTAAATGCGCTGAAGTGGCAGAAGAATACAAAAATAAAAACAAAACAGCAAAAAACATAAAAAGTAAAATACAGCAAGAGGCATAAACAAACAATGCAAACACAGAAGCAGCAACAGCAACTGAAACTGAAACTGAAACACAACAAATTGTAAAAATGCTGCAAAACTTTTGTAATTGGGCAGTGCGAGAAAACTGAGAGTAGAGAAATGAGAATTGAGAACAGGGGGAAAAGACGGCCTGCGGAGTGCAGAGGCAGCTGAAAATGAGAAAATGTTGCAACAACTAGCAGCTTGCAACATGAGAGGAAAACTAACTGAACTAGCAACAGCTAGAAAAGGCAACAGACCCATAAAGCAGCCAGATAAATGTCCTGCCAAAGTACTTAAGTCCTTGCAACTATGAGCAGCTTTTTGTAGTTTTAAATGTAGATTTTTGGCTTCATCACACACGAATTTTATGCTTAGCGTCAGTCTCTCCACTCTTCCCCTCTCCTGATGCCTCCTCGCCCAGACTGACCCTATCATTATTCATTTCTGGTTGAGCACAATTAATGAGCTCGGCTGGGAAAGAGGCAGCTGCTTCTGTGGTTTGTTTGCTTTGTTTGAGGTGGTTTAGGAAAATGAACTTGTTGGAGATTGTTCGGTTAGTTTACTCTGTAAATTTAAACTGGGACAAAAGTATCATAAATGCTTGTTGGCTTTGGAATAATTTGTGTGGACTTATGAGAGATAATACACTCCCAAACTAGAGAGATATGTGAGGGGAAAATCAGCGAAGACTTTCCTTCTAGAAAGGGGGAAAGTGAAAGGGACACATAACAAGCTATCAATTGCAGCTAAGCAAATAGAGTGAAAATTACAATTGAGTATTCTTATGCTTGAGAAAGGGCGAAAACAGAAAGAAAACGGAAATAAAAAGGGGTCAAAGATTTTCAATTGGGTCGCAGTTGTTTTCAATGATTGCGGGAAAATCGATAAATGGCAGTTGAATTGGGTCAGAAATGAAAAACAACAACGGCGATTTGGACTAACTGAACAGCAGGACACAACTTTAATCAATATTTCAAGCTGAAAATATTTAAATTTCTAAAACTATTCAGACTATTCCCAAATGTGCAACTCAATCAGAGAGGCTTTCAACTGTCTCTTTAAGCCCACACGATTCAAATTCAGAGTGCCAGAGAAAGCGACACGAAAACGTTGGCCAATTTGTATGCAATTTCCATGAAAAGCGGAAAAACAACAGCAAGAGTTCGGCTACAACAGAATGAAGTGCCGAACTGAAGAGAAGGATCAGCTGTTGGGTGAAAGGGGGAGGAATGTTGTTGCTTTTCAGTGGGTTCAGGTTAGTCCGTGTTTCTTTGTTGCTGTTGTTGTTCTTGCTGACACGCACAATTAACCGCCTGAAAAACACATCAAACAAAGCGATGAATCGCGGGAAAAGCGGAAAATTGCAATAGACTGGCACACACGCATAGGAAGCATACATGAAACACCGCTGCGTATACGTAATTTCCGTTGCCCTTTTTTCCCCTTTTCTGCGACCCTTTCAACTGGTCTTCGTGAAGCTCTGCTGACTTAGAGTGAATAGAGGTAACTCCATCAAAATCTGTAGGGGGCTTTAAAGAGACAAGAGAAACAATAAGTGAAAAGGGAGGTTACTCAGCAAGAGAATCCCGCATCCTGTCTAAGCCAGAAAAAAAATACAGCAATCCAAACAACGTTGCCTGTGCCGACACTTAAACCGCACTGAAAAATTGAATTTCATATTCATTCGCGTGTGGGAAGCTAACACAATTGATGAAGTGCATCACCCATTCCGTCATCCCTCATCCTGACATGAGCTCCATGAGTATTAAGAGTATATTCGTGTGTATATATATACACATGCAAGAGTTGATTCCACATGGCGGGGCACCCCAAAATTAGATTCACTTGCAACAACGAAACACGCTCTTTTGCACGCCATCTATTTTTTATGGTTTAAGGCTAGAAGGGATGCAAAGAGGGAGGTGAAGAGGGGGACGCAGCTGACTGGAGTATTCGAGTAATGCGCGAGTAGCAGCTGCTTATCGGGACACATCATGCACACGTTATTTCCTTCCTTTTCCCTCGCATCCTTCCTCCTCTGCTTCGAAACTCGTTCCATTTGTTTTCCTGCTTTTCCCCTATGTTTTCCTCTATTTGTTCTTCAGCTTTGCTTGTTGATATTGCAGCAGATACAACAACAAAGCAGATGCAACTGAAAAGCATCTCCCTTCAGTCCAAAAGTTGCTTCTGTTTATTTTTCTAGTGCAAAGCTAACATTTCTTGTTGCAACTGCTTTGACACCATTGTAATTCCCAGGAAAAATATGTGAAAATGCTGTGAAATGTCGTTAAATTGCTGCAATTTACAAATTTGATTTTCACTGAGGATAGCTTTAAAGAACCCTTTAATTAAAATGAATTGATATGTCTAAATTGTTCTCTTCCTTTTTCCTCTCTCCCATTGATTGATTCTGTTATTGGAGCTTGTTAAGCTTACTCTTATTTCTCTCTGAAAATGCTTCTCAGCAGATTAATTTTCTTTTTGTCTGTTTCCAGTGTTGTTAACATGTGTTGCAGTTGCTTCTGACTCGTTCACCTCATCTCCCTCTCATCTATTATAAATTGAGCTGCTGGTCTGCATGTAAATTTCAAGTTTCCTCTATTCTCTACTCTGTATTCTCTGGTGTGTTCTTAGCTCCTCTTCCATGTCCTCTGGCAACCCAACGAACTAACGAACTAACAAACCTAAATACCATTCTGTTCTTTTGCGTGTTGACTAGGCAAAGAGGTCAAATGTCATCGGGCTGACTTCAGAGAACTTAAAAGAAGGATCAAAATGGATCAACGTTGAGGTGGAATTTTGTGGAATTGCATTAAGCCAGACATCAATAGGAGCTTTAAGATCCTTTTTGCTCTGCTTATTATTATTTATAAATTTTTCCACTTGTTAAGGATTCTTTCCTTGTCTCTCTTAATAGCATGATTTAATTTTATAAGCAATCTCTTGAGTGTGTCTATTAGGTGAATATAAAACAGGCATAATCAAATATAGTAAGGAAAATAGGAAGGAGAGAGAATAAATGTTGTTAAGGCAACTATTTGAAGAAAGTTTGTGGGTCAAGCAAACAAAAATAAAAACAGAAAGTTCATGGAAAAGGAAAAGGAAAGGAAAACGAAAACGAAGACAACGTCGATTAACCTAAGCAACACGTACTAAATTTTTATTGAATTGGACGCGGGGGAACAAAGTCAAAGGAGCAAAGGAGCAAAGAACAAAAGCAAAAGCAACAACGAGGAGCGAAACTATTAACAAAGCAAACAAAACAAAACAAAGTCAAACAAAGGACTACAAAAACTGTAGTATACCAACAGGCGCAGCTACACACACACACTGAAGCAGACAGAGACAGAGGTACACTTGAAAAACTTAAGCGAAAGAAAAATTAAAAGCAAGGAATAATGAAATCAACAGTCAACAGTTTAGAGTATTCGACTAACAGATACCCTATCAATTTTGTAAAGTAAACAGCTCTGCATGCAAGTTATACTATATAGAGAATATTCTCTTGATACTCTGACTGCAAATTACTATTACAAATGGATAGTTCCATTAGTCTTTAAAATTCTTGCAGAGTACAGGAACAGAAACTGGAATACGCCCCCGTAGAAAGAACTGCAAATCTGAAACATTTTGTTGAAATGTTGTTGAATTGGTGTTGTTTCTCTGGCTGAGGCAGCCTCAATGTAAAGCCATATTTCTTCTGTTTCCTCCGACTTCGAGTCCGCTTGGAGCATGTCAATTGCATCATTAATAATGCCATTTCTCTGCTCTGAATCAAAGGCGGACCAGCCAGCTGCTCCTACTTACATAGGCTGCCCATACATTAGGATACGTGCTCAAGTCTGTATCTGGATCTGTATGTGTATCTGTGTCTGTATTTGTGTCCTGGCCGTTGAGTAATGGCTCGCACATACGCCAAGAGGTTTACAGACAATGAACTCCAAGTGAGCCAAATGGACAGTGGCAGGAGGAGAAGCAGCTAAATCGAATGAAGCTGCTTTGCTTTGTGCCCCAACATACAACACCCAACAAGCTCCTCTTTTCGACTCCATACCCTAATGTGCTGAAGTGGGAACGTGATCTGCATTGCAAATCAGCTGAACTAGCTCTAGTTCAACTTGCGTCTCTCGCTCGTTCTTCGACCCTTTTACCACACTGCGTATACGCAATTTTTCAATTAAGTTCAATTTAATTGATTTACAGGTGGAGAGCCGCATCATAAACACTTCTAATGCCCAATTTAACAAATTAGCAAGTCTACAGTAGCTGCCAAAAGTATTCCCCAACTGCCTAATGCAGCTAACCACAAAATTAACAGAGTGAAGATTTATGTGGGGCCTCTCGAGCGTACTATATATAGTACGAGTACGTATATATATTCTCTCGTTAATAATACAAAAATTTACGCATTATGCTGCCAGAAACACATGCAACTCCTGCTCCTTTCCTTTCTCTTTCCACACTTCTGTAATGGGTCCTGTTCGGAACAGGCAACAGCCATAAATATGTTGATGCTTGCTTCGGTTAAGAGCCTGCCTTGGCTGATGGAAACTCTGAGAGTATGTGTAGAGTATCTGTGTGTGTTACACATCCTAATTACATTTTAATGCCACAACATTTGGCACTTTTTATGCCAGGCCTTAAAGGCGATGCTTCTTATCCTCTTCTGCTCTCATCTCTGCTGAGATACTTAACACAGATATCTCCAAGTAGCTGACTCATTCACTTGAGATTTTCAACAGAATATTGTGCAGGTTTATTAGTGATAGATAAGAATGGAATCCAGTGCCAAAGACTATTGAAATACCCTAATATTTTTAATGAATAATTAACACAATTGGCGTGAAAACCGTATTAAATAATAAATGAATTCAATAGCTGATTGGTTCAATAATAAATGGTTCAGTGATAAAGTTGTAAAGCGTAAAAACTCATAAGTTCATTTTCCTATTTGTTCATGTATTTCAAAGAGTTTGTCGAACTCTTATTCCGTGAATAATTTAATCCAATTATGTCCTAAGGGTTTCTCTATCAACTTTCAACTACTTGGGTGAATTATTAACAAGTTACTTGAATAAAATCATAAAATTAGGAGACTATTTACAAGTTGTAACATTTCTCAGCTTCCGAGTTGAGATGGGAAAGAAAGGAAGCCACAATCAACAGCTGCAGGATGAAATCGTAGTCTTACTAATAATGAGGAGTATTCCAGTTTTGGCATTGATTTAAATCAGTTGAGCGCACGACTTGTTCAGATATAACTTTGCGTGTTTAAATGCCAGAGGCAGGCAGGCTGATCAAAGCATTAGGCTGTAAAATTAGAAAACTTCTGTGTGGCATACAAATGAAGCGTTTAAATTGTTATCTCCTCAATGCCTCCTTCTTTCCATGTTCCCATCTCTCCTTGCAACAGTTGTCCTCTTAGCAGCCAATAAGCCGCACCCGAAATCATTGTGAGAAAGAAACTGACGTTCCACTAGGAAATGACAGTCTGACAATCTGGCTAGGACTTTTATTGTGGCCCTAGATTGCCGCAACAGCCGGTAAGGACCTCACAATGGGGACGTAATTGTAACGGAAATAGTTGGACTGGAATCAAGGATTCAGTGGGATTTCTGTTGGCGCCTTTCCAAATGGGCCCCTTAGCTGGCCTCAGCCTGGTAATAGTTATAGTTGTAGTTTATGTTGAGGTTGGGGTTGGCATTCCCCTTTTTAGCTTCAGTCTGCAGTCTCCATTAACGTCGAACCATTTTAATATTTAAAATATCATTCAGAAAAGCGAAAATAGCGCAGGCCAGAATTTTACGACTGTTCTGAATAATTCAGCAGGCGACAATAATAATAGTTAGGATACGACTTGGCGGATACGAGTATGGCTTTACAGGACTATAGCCTATGGACTAGGGCTGGAGTATCAGCTTAAGTGCTTTGCATGTGAAAATCCTTTAAAAATACACACATTCTGGAGTGAGCCACAAGACATCCAGGACCCTCGCTAAGGGATTGAAAGGACTTCAATAAGGTGGCAGCTCTCAGTCTAGTCTAGACGGGAACAGGGAGTAGGGGATCGCTGCAAGGCGGCATTAAATATGCAAATTAAAGTGCAGCCAGGTGAGCAGTTGGACTCAGACGGAGACTGATACTCTGAAGCAGGTGAGCAGCCCACGAATGTTAATTCTGTGGCTCAAGTTGAAGGCTGAACGCCCTGAAGTATGCAAACGTTTTTATCAAGCCAAAACTTTAATTCGCCTGAGTTTCATTGCGAATGTTTGGAGAATGTTGCGCATACGCCACGTGTGCCCAAGGACAACATAAACCGAATATATGTATGTGTGTAGGAAAAAGCCATAAATTTTGTTGGCTGAGGCACGTCGAAATTCAAATTTACTTTGTTGGCATAGAAATCATTCGTATGACTTTCGCCAGCTGTCCTGCCAAAGGATAAACTCACAGGATACAGCCACAAGGCGCAGTCCCCAAACGGTTGTTGTATTTGTTTTGATAAAATGCAAATTTATAAGCAGAAAACTTGAATTGAGTTGCAGAAAAAACAGAGAAAAAAGAAGAAAACATTATAATAAATATGATAAGGCAGACTGGAAAACAGGCAAAAGAACAAATGATATGCATGAGTTTTCTAAATTTTTATATATATAAAGTCTGATATGCAAAAAGTTCATGTTGAGAATCAAGAAAGAAACCATAAAAGGCTAAATATAATTATGGAATATTGACTGCTAAAAACATTTTCTTTGTCTGCTTGATTTATGGGATTATTTTAATGAATTCTTCTGATTAATTATCAAAATAATTTCCATCCTTCACTTTATGGCTTTTAATTTAAAACCTCCTCCCACAAGCAAATTGAGCACCATACAAATTCTTACATTGTTCTACCTCCTCAGTTATGCCACAAAGGATAAAATACATTTTTAAAGCAGGCAGCCAGACAGGACAGGACAGGGTCTGTGAACTCGGGGGCAAGGCACGAGCTTGTTAATGTAGCTGTTCTCAATTTCCCAGGAATGGATAATGACAATGAGTCTGGTCTGCAGCATTCTGAAGCCGGATTTAACGCCCACTTCTCGGTGTCAGAATTCCCATTTTTCGACAGCTCCCTTTCTGACTAAGAGATGGGAGGATAATGAGTTTGTCTACTCAAATTTTGCTAAATATGAAGCAAAGCAAAGCTAAGCTTATTAATTATTATTAAATCCTGAGATTAGTGGCAGGCAACAAGCCGTGATGAATACATAATAGAAAGAAGATAGCTTGAATAGAGCAAAATGTCACCTGGCCCACAACCTATTGTGCCTTTCTATATTTCTATCTGGCTTCCTCCAGTAAATCCGTTTATTCTGAAGGATCCAATTGAAACCAAAAGCCTTCTGTCAGGACCCAATTCCTTACTGTCATTCAACAGAATGAAAGAGTTTTCCACAATGAGCATAAATGCAATACAATCAGTTATGTTTATTATATTCGCATGTGGAGCTGAATGTGGAAAATATAAGCGAAAGGTTTCCATATTCACTCTGACACTGAGAAATGATGTCAATTTTTCACCTCCCAGACCTTTCTTCGCAGTACATGGAAATCCAATTGCTTCTTGGGAAAGCGCGATTCACAAAAAGAAGAAAATTCATCCTCATCCGCCTTTTCACTGATGTTGACTTCAGCATGAAAATCCTTTTCACAACTTTTCAGTCTTCTTCTTTCTCGTTCTCTGGAGGAGTCTGTCAGCTGCTTACCTTTCCTGTGTTCCCTTCCCTTTCATTTTCCTCTCAGGTTTTTCACTTTTTCGTCAGCTACTGAGAATGAAATGTGTTTTTCGCTTCAAATTCACATCAATTTCCAAATCTGGTTTTTCGTTTCCTGCCTTTGTGTGGTTGGCATTGAGTGGGTGGTGCTGAGTATTTGGTTGGGCAATGGAAATAACATGTTTCAGTACTGTTTTTCAGGGGGGCCACAGCTGAGAGGAGAAGAAGGGGGAATAGGAAAGGTGACTGGCAAATTGTTTTGCAGTTTAAATCGCTTGCTATCAATCCCCAATGACCAAATTGCCGGCTGTTAAAATGATAAACGCTCCGTTGGGCTGATAGACTCCCATTTAGTCCATAACACCTGAGTGGATCCAGTGGAGGCTCAGGAAAGGGAAGAGAGAAGATTTAAGAAGAATATTGGAATAGGTAGCCAATGCTATGTTCTTGTGGTTTTCGAAGGTTTTAATGATTTTATTGGATATTCTGCAGAAAATGTAGAAAATCAGGCAAGCTTCTTAATTAAATTGTGATTTCAAATGGGAGCTCAATTTATGTAAAATTTCAAAGTGTACAAAATAAATGAAGCAGTTTAGACATCTATTAATATCAAAAGAAATATATGAAAAGCATTGAATGTAAACATTTCAGTAAAAATACTAAGAATGCGAAGAATCGCATGATGCAGTAATTTCTATTATTCCACTCAGTGTTAGTTCGAATCACCTGAGTTTGCTTCCAGCATAAGTCATATGCGTTGTTTACACACGTTTTCAATGGAAAAATATAATAGAATATTATTTGTGGAATGCGATTGAGTGCAAACAAGATTAATCTGTTCTCTTTTGAATATTATTCACTTAATTCACTCACTTTGCTAACATAACAATGTCAATTGCAGATCTCTTAACAGATGTGAATTGTGAATCATGTTTGTATCACCAAATTGATTATACGCCCTGTTGAACCTATTCGAAAATGTATGCCATATGTTCTCTATTGCATTCTCCTCTCTTTTCTGTTGAATTTCCCATTCTCTTTTAGTTGTTTGCCCAATTTGTGTTGCCAGCAGCAACAAAACGGGAGTCAAATGTCATTCGAGACTTGTGTAAATGTTTATTATCAACTGCTGCGGGCTGTTTATTCTTATGTTAACTTGTTGGTTTGTTTAATTTGACCAGCAATAGAAATTCTTGGCTAATTGATGTGTGAATTGCTGTGGCTGCCATTTGCATGGCCAGAAAAAGTCAAAGCCAGGATATAAATTCAGAATGAATATTTAAAGTTGAATTTTTAAATCAAGTAATCTGAAGGCAGCTCAGAAGTTGCGCCTAGATTCAGCAGTGTGTCCCACATAGAATGCCACAGACTGACAGAATGACAAACTGACAGAATGAGACTCTGACAGTTGCACAAGAAACAAACGTTCTCGTGTCTCCTCGTGTAGCTTCATCCTGAGGCTGACATTGAGCAATATGCGCAAGTGTCGAGCCAACTTGACTCCTGCTCTGTCCCTTCACGACATTCCTTGGGGGCATGCAATGCGAATGTGTCACCTCTACCTCTGCCTCTGTCTCTGTCTCTGTCTCTGCCTCTGCCCCTGCCTCTGCCCCTGCCTCAGCTGTCTCCTTGAACAAACGACAACATCATCATTACGCAGCAGCCTTAAATACGCAGATACTCAGCTACTTGCAACATCAGCAGCTGCTCTCAGTTCGAGGAACCTTCATTTGTTACGTTTTTCTCGATGTGGCAGAAACGATTGAACCACAAAATAAAAAAATTACAAAATGGCAGAGCGACAGGCAAGGCAACTATCAGCCAAATCAGGCTATTTTAGCCAGGTTTGTTATTATTTTTGTTGTTGTTAATGATGATGACAGCAAAAGGTGTTTGCTTCTTGCTGTTATTGTTCAACTTGACATTTTCAACACTCTTCTGTGGCTACGCTGACAAGAAGAGACTCCCGTCTGCCTGTCTCTACTGAGAATACTCATGTGTGGAGATATTCGCAGATAAACGCAGAAGACGACACGTGTTTGTCAGCATGTCAAGCGGTTGAATATACCTCAGGAGTGCAAAAAAATGAATAGTAAGATACTACACACATATCTCGTGAGGAAGTAATATATATATAAATTTATTTATATATTTTATATGATATCCAAATAAATGTTAAATTGTGCTAAACAATGCTAAGAATATAGCAAAAATCAGAGTGACTGGAACAAATATTTTGAAAAGGGGTACAAAGCGGCGTATACGCAATATGCAATGGCTTTAATGGAATAGATTTACAATAAGCAGAGCTCGGTTAAAATGTACTTTGTCTGATATTTCTGACCTTGATAGGCTTGTTTATAGGCTCAATTGAGGCTCAATTGTTTTGGGGGGCATGATCACACGCCCACTTCATGAGTGGGCATTTAATTCACTTTTTTCACATTGTTTTTCAAAATGCGACTGCTTCCTATATTTTGCAGTTTATTTTCTTTGCTTATTTCCTGTTTTCCTTATTTTTTTTATTGTTTATTACGCTTTTATTATTATTACAGCTGTGTGTTTTATTTATACATTTCAAATTGAAGAAATAGAATATATACTCTTTATCCGCATTAAAAGCTCAGATACATTTACACTTAATACAGCTTAGATAGACAAAATCTGAGTGATATATTCTCTTTCTAATCAATCTATCCCTAGTCAATGCTAAAAAAAAGCAGATATTTGATATATTTTGGCTTGAGTATTGAGTATCTTCTGGTCGATCAACAGAATAAAAGATTTTTCCTTTTCTTTTTTTTTTATTGTAAACACACTGATAAATTGGCAGATAATTAAATATGCCAAAATGCCAACTGACGGCAGAACGCAACATTCTCTCTGCATGTGGGCGGAAGGCTTTTAAGGTTGAATGGCAGAATGACAGCCCAACTGACAGAAAGATAGAGAAATGCAGAGACACAGACAGAGACAGTGGCAGAGAAAGAGAGAGGAAAGTGGTGAAGGAGTAGGACAAATTGGGGACTTGTGTATATAGTGAGAGGGATTTGCATATTGATTCATATGGCAATTGCTAGCAAATGAATTGCTTTCAATACAAATTTGCGCCAGCTGCAAATGTTGATTGATTTCTAAGATACGACTACGACTACAAGCTGAGCAAATTGAGCTGAGCTCATCCCTAACACTTCATTAATGTCCTTTTAAGCGTTTAATATGATTGTTATAGTAATTTTAGTGTATTAAAGATCTAGAGAACTATTTTAAGTAGGCTTTATTGATAGCTATAATTCGTTAGACAAATATTTGAAAATATTACAAGTGTATTATACATGCGGCTTTGTTAATAAATAAAGCTAGATTACTTATTACCCTCCATAAATATTTATCTGTTATTTATGGCTGATCTGGTCTGTTAGCTTTCGAATGTTTTCTTACAATAAATTAACTCTGAATATTTGCTTGCTCGCTCGCTTACTGAATGACTAATTGAGCTATAAATAGGGAAATAACAAGATTAATTTATATAATTGTAATTTATACAAGAAATTACTTACTTTTTCAGTCGTTTTTCAGCTTTTAAATCAGATAATTGTTTTGGATATTTTAAACTTAAGTCGGTGCTTTTATTTATGTTTCCGTTATTGAAAATTTTTCTTTCCACTTTTTCTTTGTTTATCTGAATATTCCGAAAATGGCTTTTGTTTTCTTACACACACACACTCACTTCTGTACTCTACGCTCGCATAATTAACATACTGCAAGGGTAAACAAAATATTTTTTTTAATTTAAATATTATTGTGGCATAAATTGGAAGGCAGAGAATGCTCTGACAGTTGCAGCCTTCGACGCTTCAGTTATTTCAGCATTTAATTAAAAAATTGCTCATACGCCACGTAAAGTAGGTTAAAATTTGTATGCGCATAATTGTGGGATAAAAACCTTCCAACGTGCGACGCCTCGACCCTCGGACAGCAATTACAAATTCACAATTCAGCATTCAGGATGTTAAATGCAGAGGAAAAGCACCCGAAATAATAAAAGCACAACTCGTACTCGAACCACACGCAAAGTTTATTTTGTTTGTAGCTGCGTGAGTTTTTGTAGGTGAATGCAAATAGGTAATTTTAGCAAAGAAAACAGGGAATGAGAAAAACTAAAACTGTTTAATACCCTTACAAAAAATTTAATGAAATCATTAGGAAAATACTATTGTAAGGGAGCACATATAATAATAGAGTCTAAGAGACCCTTTCAAAAATACCCGTACAGTTAATTCGCATTTAAGAATGAACATTTTTTAAATCTTTTAGAGGATTAAACTTCACACATTTTTTAGCATTTAATAAAAAAATCTGTAATATAAAAGTATCAGGACCGAATTTTCTTTTTCTTAAGTTTCTTAACAAAGTTGTACGCAATTAAATATAATATTTGTAAATTCTTTTTATTATAAAGCTAATTTTTATTTTAAAACAATTTTGCATAATGATAAGAAATTTGTTCTCTGCATGTAAAGAGTATTTGAGCTTCGTCGCAGCATAAATCAGTTCTTATCCTCAATTTTGCTTATACAAAAATAAGAACTGTACACAAGTACAGCAACAAATTGTTTATAATATAATTGTTGTTGTTGTTGTTGTAACGGTACACGCTGCCTGCACGCACAACACACACACGCACACACACACACTTCTATAAATATACACAATTTTCTTTTTATTTATTGGCTCACTTCGATTTTTTGGTTATTTTTACGCATGAAAAATATTCGTAAGGCTGCCAAATAGTTATTATTATTATTATTTATTATTATTATTATTGTTACGTTAGACGACACGTTTGGCGTTACGTCAATTCACTACGTAAACATTCCGTATTGTGTTGCGTCGCGCACAAAAGCCGCAAAATGACTGAAGAGTCGCACGCTGCGGCTAACGGGAAAATATGCTAGCGTCAACGCCAGCAGCGACAGCGGCAGAGACAGAGCCAGAGGCAGCGCCTGACATTTGCGGCGTCTGCGCAGTTCAATCAAAACAAATTTAACACTTATGCGGTGTTCCGTGCTTATTAGGCGTACGTCTCTGAAAGCAAAAATATAAATATAAACTATATTTAATATTTAATTATTTAAAATTATGTTTATATTTTTAATATAATTACAGATAACAGACTGGATAATAGACTGGAATCACCAGAAATTTTTTGGACTGATCGTTCCTGTGGCTATATCCGAGCTTGATCATTTTTTGGTAAGTCCTTTCAATAAGAGATAAAAAAATATTCCCAAGAACAAATTTCGTAACGACTTTTGACCTATGACAGTAATATGATTACCGATCTTGATAACTTTCGAAACAAATAAAAAAAGATGCGTGCTTAGTTTCATTTAGCTCAAGAACTGAACTAACTTGTTTGTATTGAAGCTCAGACGATTAGACAGACAGAATAACATGCTTAGAATGCATAGTTTATGAGGTCGAAAAAGAGTCGTTTTGTATTGAAACAAAATTGAAATACCTTCTGCAAGGATATACAAATATATACATTTTGTTAGCTGAAAAATTATAAAAAAAAATGTTTTTAAAAGTGAATATTCTGCAGTTTTGTATTGATCTTAATACCTGCTCAAGAAACATATAATTCAAATAAATATATGTATTATTTTGAAAATAATAAATTTATATATTGCCAGGGCTTCATATAGAATTCTGGCACTTTTTCATTGAAATAAACAAACAACTTAAAGAGATTTTCTATGGTTAATTAATCAATCAATAAAATGCAATTTCTGTACTTAAATTTAATAAATTCAATTCTTTTTGTAGCATCCATTAAATGTGTAAACTAACGTCAGTTTCAATTAAAATCTCTGTTTTCTACATGTTTGCTTAATATATGCCAGACAAAATGCCAAAATATTCAGTTTATTTTATTTGGCTATATTCTCTCGTATTTATTCCATCTCGATAGCAATATTTATATTGATTTTGCTGCTTGATTTTTACTTTATACTCGAATTCAGACAACTATTTGCATTAAAATTTGATTTGCAAACTGCCAGTCAGCATTTGCAATGGAAAACTACTCGATATTCGAATCAATTGAATTATGTTTTGTTTTTTGAATGCAACAGTGCGTTAGAAATCAAATCTATTTTTGTTTGTTTTCAATTTGCAAATACATAAATAAATGTCTATGATCCAAATCGAATTATTCGCAGTCCAAGAAATACGTAATTCAATTCAAAATTCGTACATATTCACTCAAAGAATTATGTGCACTTCAACAGCAAAATAAAAATTTCTTATTTAATTAATTAAATTAATAAACTTAATTTATAAGCCAAAACTAAACCAGCCCAAAGCTAATAAAAGCACAAAGCTTTTTTTTTTGTTGGAATATTATAATCTATTCTAAGCCCGCTCGCAACATATGTTGCATTGTCTGCGGCCCATCATGCCTCACATTGAGTCACGTACATGAACTAAATATCTATGACAATTTGTTAACATATATTTTAATGCATAGCACAGAATCGTCCACATTCCCCCCAGAAAAGTGTATAATATTATTTTTATCTTATACATATTTTTTTTGCACTCCTGCTGTGCTCTCAACCGCTTGACACCCTGACAAACACGTGTCGCCTCCTGCGGTTGTCTACGAATATCGCCACATGTGGCACAAACTTGCCAGATAGTGTGTCGGGCAGGCAAGGCGGGATAGCGAGAGGGAAGGAGATTCTCAGAGTGACATATGTCAGCGTTGATATGGCCGCAGAAGAGTGCTGGAAATGTCAAGTTGAACAATAACAGCAAGAAGCAAACACCTTTTGCTGTCATCATCATTAACAACAACAAAAGAAATAACAAACCTGGCAAAAATAGCCTGATTTGGCTGATAGTTGCCTTGCCTGTCGCTCTGCCATTTTGCCATTTTGTCATTTTTTTATTTTGTGGTTCAATCGTTTCTGCCACATCGAGAAAAACGTAACAAATGAAGGTTCCTCAAACTGAGAGCAGCTGCTGCTGATGCAAGTAGCTGAGTATCTGCGTATTTAAGGATGCTGCGTAATGATGATGTTGTCGTTTGTTCAAGGAGACAGCTGAGGCAGGGGCAGAGTCAGTGGCAGAGGCAGGGGCAGAGGCAGCGGCAGAGGCAGAGACAGAGGCAGAGGTAGAGGTGACACATTCGCAATGCATGCCCCCAAGGAATGTCGAGAAGAGACAGAGGAGAGGAGACAGAACAGGAGTCAAGTTGGCTCGACACTTGCGCATATTGCTCAATGTCAGCCTCAGGATGAAGCTACACGAGGAGACACGAGAACGTTTGTTTCTTGTGCAACTGTCAGAGTCTCATTCTGTCAGTTTGTCATTCTGTCAGTCTGTGGCATTCTATGTGGGACACACTGCTGAATCTAGGCGCAACTTCTGAGCTGCCTTCAGATTACTTGATTTAAAAATTCAACTTTAAATATTTATTCTGAATTTATATCCTGGCTTTGACTCATTCTGGCTTTGCATTTGCATGGCAGCCACAGCAATTCACACATCAATTAGCCAAGAATTTCTATTGTTGCTGGTCAAATTAAACAAACCAACAAGTTAACATAAGAATAAACAGCCCGCAGCAGTTGATAATAAACATTTACACAAGTCTCGAATGACATTTGACTCCCGTTTTGTTGCTGGTGGCAACACAAATTGGGCAAACAACTAAAAGAGAATGGGAAATTCAACAGAAAAGAGAGGAGAATGCAATAGAGAACATATGGCATACATTTTCGAATAGGTTCAACAGGGCGTATAATCAATTTGGTGATACAAACATGATTCACAATTCACATCTGTTAAGAGATCTGCAATTGACATTGTTATGTTAGCAAAGTGAGTGAATTAAGTGAATAATATTCAAAAGAGAACAGATTAATCTTGTTTGCACTCAATCGCATTCCACAAATAATATTCCATTATATTTTTCCATTGAAAACGTGTGTAAACAACGCATATGACTTATGCTGGAAGCAAACTCAGGTGATTCGAACTAACACTGAGTGGAATAATAGAAATTACTGCATCATGCGATTCTTCGCATTCTTAGTATTTTTACTGAAATGTTTACATTCAATGCTTTTCATATATTTCTTTTGATATTAATAGATGTCTAAACTGCTTCATTTATTTTGTACACTTTGAAATTTTACATAAATTGAGCTCCCATTTGAAATCCCCATTTAATTAAGAAGCCTGCCTGATTTTCTACATTTTCTGCACAATATCCAATAAAATCATTAAAACCTTCGCAAACCACAAGAACATAGCATTGGCTACCTATTCCAATATTCCTCTTAAATCTCTCTTCCTTTTACTGAGCCTCCACTGGAACCACTCAGGTGTTATGGACTAAATGGGAGTCTATCAGCCCAACGGAGCGTTTATCATTTTAACAGCCGGCAATTTGGTCATTGGGGATTGATAGCAAGCGATTTAAACTGCAAAACAATTTGCCAGTCACCTTTCCTATTCCCCCTTCTTCTCCGCTGTAGCCCCCCTGAAAAACAGTACTGAAACATGTTATTTCCCTTGCCCAACCAAATACTCAGCACCACCCACTCAATGCCAACCACACAAAGGCAGGAAACGAAAAACCAGATTTGGAAATTGATGTGAATTTGAAGCGAAAAACACATTTCATTCTCAGTAGCTGACGAAAAAGTGAAAAACCTGAGAGGAAAATGAAAGGGAAGGGAACACAGGAAAGGTAAGCAGCTGACAGACTCCTCCAGAGAACGAGAAAGAAGAAGACTGAAAAGTTGTGAAAAGGATTTTCATGCTGAAGTCAACATCAGTGAAAAGGCGGATGAGGATGAATTTTCTTCTTTTTGTGAATCGCGCTTTCCCAAGAAGCAATTGGATTTCCATGTACTGCGAAGAAAGGTCTGGGAGGTGAAAAATTGACATCATTTCTCAGTGTCAGAGTGAATATGGAAACCTTTCGCTTATATTTTCCACATTCAGCTCCACATGCGAATATAATAAACATAACTGATTGTATTGCATTTATGCTCATTGTGGAAAACTCTTTCATTCTGTTGAATGACAGTAAGGAATTGGGTCCTGACAGAAGGCTTTTGGTTTCAATTGGATCCTTCACAATAAACGGATTTACTGGAGGAAACCAGATAGAAATATAGAAAGGCACAATAGGTTGTGGGCCAGGTGCTCTATTCAAGCTATCTTCTTTCTATTATGTATTTATCACGGCTTGTTGCCTGCCACTAATCTCAGGATTTAACAATAATTAATAAGCTTAGCTTTGCTTTGCTTCATATTTAGCTAAATTTGAGTAGACAAACTCATTATCCTCCCATCTCTTAGTCAGAAATGGAGCTGTCGAAAAATGGGAATTCTGACACCGAGAAGTGGGCGTTAAATCCGGCTTCAGAATGCTGCAGACCAGACTCATTGTCATTATCCATTCCTGAGAAATTGAGAACAGCTACATTAACAAGCTCGTGCCTTGCCCCCGAGTTCACAGACCCTGTCCTGTCCTGTCTGGCTGCCTGCTTTAAAAATGTATTTTATCCTTTGTGGCATAACTGAGTAGGTAGAACAATGTAAGAATTTGTATGGTCCTCAATTTGCTTGTGGGAGGAGGTTTTAAATTAAAAGCCATAAAGTGAAGGATGGAAATTATTTTGATAATTAATCAGAAGAATTCATTAAAATAATCTCATAAATCAAGCAGACAAAGAAAAGGTTTTGAGTAGTCAATATTCCATAATTATATTTAGCCTTTTATGGTTTCTTTCTTGATTATTAACATGAACTTTTTGCATATCAGACTTTATATATATATAAATTTAGAAAACTCATGCATATCATTTGTTTTTTGCCTGTTTTCCAGTCTGCCTTATCATATTTATTATAATGTTTTCTTCTTTTTTCTCTGTTTTTTCTGCAACTCAATTCAAGTTTTCTGCTTATAAATTTGCATTTTATCAAAACAAATACAACAGCCGGTTGGGGACTGCGCCTTGTGGTTGTATCCTGTGAGTTTATCCTTTGGCAGGACAGCTGGCGAAAGTCATACGAATGATTTCTATGCCAACAAAGTAAATTTGAATTTCGACGTGCCTCAGCCAACAAAATTTATGGCTTTTTCCTACACACATACATATATTCGGTTTATGTTGTCCTTGGGCACACGTGGCGTATGCGCAACATTCTCCAAACATTCGCAATGAAACTCAGGCGAATTAAAGTTTTGGCTTGATAAAAACGTTTGCATACTTCAGGGCGTTCAGCCTTCAACTTGAGCCACAGAATTAACATTCGTGGGCTGCTCACCTGCTTCAGAGTATCAGTCTCCGTCTGAGTCCAACTGCTCACCTGGCTGCACTTTAATTTGCATATTTAATGCCGCCTTGCAGCGATCCCCTACTCCCTGTTCCCGTCTAGACTAGACTGAGAGCTGCCACCTTATTGAAGTCCTTTCAATCCCTTAGCGAGGGTCCTGGATGTCTTGTGGCTCACTCCAGAATGTGTGTATTTTTAAAGGATTTTCACATGCAAAGCACTTAAGATGATACTCCAGCCCTAGTCCATAGGCTATAGTCCTGTAAAGCCATACTCGTATCCGCCAAGTCGTATCCTAACTATTATTATTGTCGCCTGCTGAATTATTCAGAACAGTCGTAAAATTCTGGCCTGCGCTATTTTCGCTTTTCTGAATGATATTTTAAATATTAAAATGGTTCGACGTTAATGGAGACTGCAGACTGAAGCTAGAAAGGGGAATGCCAACCCCAACCTCAACCTAAACTACAACTATAACTATTACCAGGCTGAGGCCAGCTAAGGGGCCCATTTGGAAAGGCGCCAACAGAAATCCCACTGAATCCTTGATTCCAGTCCAACTATTTCCGTTACAATTACGTCCCCATTGTGAGGTCCTTACCGGCTGTTGCGGCAATCTAGGGCCACAATAAAAGTCCTAGCCAGATTGTCAGACTGTCATTTCCTAGTGGAACGTCAGTTTCTTTCTCACAATGATTTTGGGTGCGGCTTATTGGCTGCTAAGAGGACAACTGTTGCAAGGAGAGATGGGAACATGGAAAGAAGGAGGCATTGAGGAGATAACAATTTAAACGCTTCATTTGTATGCCACACAGAAGTTTTCTAATTTTACAGCCTAATGCTTTGATCAGCCTGCCTGCCTCTGGCATTTAAACACGCAAATTTATATATGAACAAGTCGTGCGCTCAACTGATTTAAATCAATGCCAAAACTGAAATACTCCTCATTATTAGTAAGACTACGATTTCATCCTGCAGCTGTTGATTGTGGCTTCCTTTCTTTCCCCTCTCAAATCGGAAGCTGAGAAATGTTACAACTTGTAAATATTCTCCTAATTTTATGATTTTATTCAAGTAACTTGTTAATAATTCACCCAAGTAGTTGAAAGTTGATAGAGAAACCCTTGGGACATAATTGGATTAAATTATTCACGGAATAAGAGTTCGACAAACTCTTGCAAATACATGAACAAATAGGAAAATGAACTTATGAGTTTTTACGCTTTACAACTTTATTGAACCAATCAACTATTGAATTCATTTATTATTTAATACGGTTTTCACGCCAATTGTGTTAATTATTCATTAAAAATATTAGGGTATTTCAATAGTCTTTGGCACTGGATTCCATTTTTATCTATTACTAATAAACCTGCTCAATATTCTGTTGAAAATCTCAAGTGAATGAGTCAGCTACTTGGAGATATCTGTGTTAAGTATCTCAGCAGAGATGAGAGCAGAAGAGGATAAGAAGCATCGCCTTTAAGGCCTGGCATAAAAAGTGCCAAATGTTGTGGCATTAAAATGTAATTAGGATGTGTAACACACACAGATACTCTACACATACTCTCAGAGTTTCCATCAGCCAAGGCAGGCTCTTAACCGAAGCAAGCATCAACATATTTATGGCTGTTGCCTGTTCCGAACAGGACCCATTACAGAAGTGTGGAAAGAGAAAGGAAAGGAGCAGGAGTTGCATGTGTTTCTGGCAGCATAATGCGTAAATTTTTGTATTATTAACGAGAGAATATATATACGTACTCGCACTATATATAGTACGCTCGAGAGGCCCCACATAAATCTTCACTCTGTTAATTTTGTGGTTAGCTGCATTAGGCAGTTGGGGAATACTTTTGGCAGCTACTGTAGACTTGCTAATTTGTTAAATTGGGCATTAGAAGTGTTTATGATGCGGCTCTCCACCTGTAAATCAATTAAATTGAACTTAATTGAAAAATTGCGTATACGCAGTGTGGTAAAAGGGTCGAAGAACGAGCCAGAGACGGAAGTTGAACTAGAGCTAGTTCAGCTGATTTGCAATGCAGATCACGTTCCCACTTCAGCACATTAGGGTTGGGAGTCGAAAAGAGGAGCTTGTTGGGTGTTGTATGTTGGGGCACAAAGCAAAGCAGCTCCATTCGATTTAGCTGCTTCTCCTCCTGCCACTGTCCATTTGGCTCACTTGGAGTTCATTGTCTGTAAACCTCTTGGCGTATGTGCGAGCCATTACTCAACGGCCAGGACACAAATACAGACACAGATACACATACAGATCCAGATGCAGACTTGAGCACGTATCCTAATGTATGGGCAGCCTATGTAACTAGGAGCAGCTGGCTGGTCCGCCTTTGATTCAGAGCAGAGAAATGGCATTATTAATGATGCAATTGACATGCTCCAAGCGGACTCGAAGTCGGAGGAAACAGAAGAAATATGGCTTTACATTGAGGCTGCCTCAGCCAGAGAAACAACACCAATTCCACAACATTTCAACAAAATGTTTCAGATTTGCAGTTCATTCTACGGGGGCGTATTCCAGTTTCTGTTCCTGTACTCTGCAAGAATTTTAAAGACTAATGGAACTATCCATTTGTAATAGTAATTTGCAGTCAGAGTATCAAGAGAATATTCTCTATATAGTATAACTTGCATGCAGAGCTGTTTACTTTACAAAATTGATAGGGTATCTGTTAGTCGAATACTCTAAACTGTTGACTGTTGATTTCATTATTCCTTGCTTTTAATTTTTCTTTCGCTTAAGTTTTTCAAGTGTACCTCTGTCTCTGTCTGCTTCAGTGTGTGTGTGTAGCTGCGCCTGTTGGTATACTACAGTTTTTGTAGTCCTTTGTTTGACTTTGTTTTGTTTTGTTTGCTTTGTTAATAGTTTCGCTCCTCGTTGTTGCTTTTGCTTTTGTTCTTTGCTCCTTTGCTCCTTTGACTTTGTTCCCCCGCGTCCAATTCAATAAAAATTTAGTACGTGTTGCTTAGGTTAATCGACGTTGTCTTCGTTTTCGTTTTCCTTTCCTTTTCCTTTTCCATGAACTTTCTGTTTTTATTTTTGTTTGCTTGACCCACAAACTTTCTTCAAATAGTTGCCTTAACAACATTTATTCTCTCTCCTTCCTATTTTCCTTACTATATTTGATTATGCCTGTTTTATATTCACCTAATAGACACACTCAAGAGATTGCTTATAAAATTAAATCATGCTATTAAGAGAGACAAGGAAAGAATCCTTAACAAGTGGAAAAATTGATAAATAATAATAAACAGGGCAAAAAGGATCTTAAAGCTCCTATTGATGTCTGGCTTAATGCAATTCCACAAAATTCCACCTCAACGTTGATCCATTTTGATCCTTCTTTTAAGTTCTCTGAAGTCAGCCCGATGACATTTGACCTCTTTGCCTAGTCAACAGGCAAAAGAACAGAATGGTATTTAGGTTTGTTAGTTCGTTAGTTCGTTGGGTTGCCAGAGGACATGGAAGAGGAGCTAAGAACACACAAGAGAATACAGAGTAGAGAATAGAGGAAACTTGAAATTTACATGCAGACCAGCAGCTCAATTTATAATAGATGAGAGGGAGATGAGGTGAACGAGTCAGAAGCAACTGCAACACATGTTAACAACACTGGAAACAGACAAAAAGAAAATTAATCTGCTGAGAAACATTTTCAGAGAGAAATAAGAGTAAGCTTAACAAGCTCCAATAACAGAATCAATCAATGGGAGAGAGGAAAAAGGAAGAGAACAATTTAGACATATCAATTCGTTTTAATTATAGGGTTCTTTAAAGCTATCCTCAGTGAAAATCAAATTTGTAAATTGCAGCAATTTAACGACATTTCACAGCATTTTCACATATTTTTCCTGGGAATTACAATGGTGTCAAAGCAGTTGCAACAAGAAATGTTAGCTTTGCACTAGAAAAATAAACAGAAGCAACTTTTGGACTGAAGGGAGATGCTTTTCAGTTGCATCTGCTTTGTTGTTGTATCTGCTGCAATATCAACAAGCAAAGCTGAAGAACAAATAGAGGAAAACATAGGGGAAAAGCAGGAAAACAAATGGAACGAGTTTCGAATCAGAGGAGGAAGGATGCGAGGGAAAAGGAAGGAAATAACGTGTGCATGATGTGTCCCGATAAGCAGCTGCTACTCGCGCATTACTCGAATACTCCAGTCAGCTGCATCCCCCTCTTCACTTCTCCACTCTCTTTACATCCCTTCTAGCCTTAAACCATAAAAAATAGATGGCGTGCAAAAGAGCGTGTTTCGTTGTTGCAAGTGAATCTAATTTTGGGGTGCCCCGCCATGTGGAATCAACTCTTACATGTGTATATATATACACACGAATATACTCTTAATACTCATGGAGCTCATGTCAGGATGAGGGATGACGGAATGGGTGATGCACTTCATCAATTGTGTTAGCCTCCCACACGCGAATGAATATGAAATTCAATTTTTCAGTGCGGTTTAAGTGTCGGCACAGGCAACGTTGTTTGGATTTGCTGTATTTTTTTCTGGCTTAGACAGGATGCGGGATTCTCTTGCTGAGTAACCTCCCTTTTCACTTATTGTTTCTCTTGTCTCTTTAAAGCCCCCTACAGATTTTGATGGAGTTACCTCTATTCACTCTAAGTCAGCAGAGCTTCACGAAGACCAGTTGAAAGGGTCGCAGAAAAGGGGGAAAAAAGAGCAACGGAAATTACGTATACGCAGCGGTGTTTCATGTATGCTTCCTATGCGTTTGTGCCAGTCTATTGCAATTTTCCGCTTTTCCCGCGATTCATCGCTTTGTTTGATGTGTTTTTCAGGCGGTTAATTGTGCGTGTCAGCAAGAACAACAACAGCAACAAAGAAACACGGACTAACCTGAACCCACTGAAAGGCAACAACATTCCTCCCCCTTTCACCCAACAACTGATCCTTCTCTTCAGTTCGGCACTTCATTCTCTTGTAGCCGAACTCTTGCTGTTGTTTTTCCGCTTTTCATGGAAATTGCATACAAATTGGCCAACGTTTTCGTGTCGCTTTCTCTGGCACTCTGAATTTGAATCGTGTTGGCTTAAAGAGACAGTTGAAAGCCTCTCTGATTGAGTTGCACATTTGGGAATAGTCTGAATAGTTTTAGAAATTTAAATATTTTCAGCTTGACATATTGATTAAAGTTCAGTTAGTCCAAAGCGCCGTTGTTGTTTTTCATTTCTGACCCAATTCAACTGCCATATATCGATTTTCCCGCAATCATTGAAAACAACTGCGACCCAATTGAAAATCTTTGACCCCTTTTTATTTCCGTTTTCTTTCGGTTTTCGCCCTTTCTCAGGAATAAGGCTACTCAATTGTAATTTTCACTCTATTTGCTTAGCTGCAATTGATAGCTTGTTAAGTTTCCCTTTCAGTTTCCCCTTTTCTAGAAGGAAAGTCTTCGCTGATATATCTCTAATCTGGGAGTGTATTATCTCTCATAAGTCCACACAAATTATTCCAAAGCCAACAAGCATTTATGATACTTTTGTCCCAGTTTAAATTTACAGAGTAAACTAACCGGACAATCTCCAACAAGTTCATTTTCCTAAACCACCTCAAACAAAGCAAACAAACCACAGAAGCAGCTGCCTCTTTCCCAGCCGAGCTCATTAATTGTGCTCAACCAGAAATGAATAATGATAGGGTCAGTCTGGGCGAGGAGGCATCAGGAGAGGGGAAGAGTGGAGAGACTGAAGCTAAGCATAAAATTCGTGTGTGATGAAGCCAAAAATCTACATTTAAAACTACAAAAAGCTGCTCATAGTTGCAAGGACTTAAGTACTTTGGCAGGACATTTATCTGGCTGCTTTATGGGTCTGTTGCCTTTTCGAGCTGTTGCTAGTTCAGTTAATTTTCCTCTCATGTTGCAAGCTGCTAGTTGTTGCAACATTTTCTCATTTTCAGCTGCCTCTGCACTCCGCAAGCCGTCTTTTCCCCCTGTTCTCAATTCTCATTTCTCTACTCTCAGTTTTCTCGCACTGCCCAATTACAAAAGTTTTGCAGCATTTTTACAATTTGTTGTGTTTCAGTTTCTGTTTCAGTTGCTGTTGCTGCTTCTGTGTTCGCATTGTTTGTTTATGCCTCTTGCTGTATTTTATTTTTTATGTTTTTCTCTGTTTTGTTTTTATTTTTGTATTCTTCTGCCACTTCAGCGCATTTAAACTTTTTACGGTCAACTAGGGATATGAGTGTGTTGTCCTGCCTGTTTCTAGACTCCTTCGGTTCCCTGTTCCTTTCTCTCTTTAATTTTTTTTTGAGTTTCGTTTGGCATTTTCCGCTTGACCTGAAACTAAAGGTTTGCTTTTCCTGCTCTGCAAGCACCCAACTCTTTTAATTGGCCCATAAACCGACCCAAGTTATTTTTCAATAAAGTTTTATGCTTCGGGCTTGGCTTCGTTTTGTTGGAATTTCATTCAGGGAAGCTTAATTAGCCATATCGTTCACATAAACTATCTTTACTATGTGGTTAGTTCTTTTTTATTTGATTTCAAATAAAGGATTTTTCGCAACTATTTTAAAGTTGGCTTTAAACAAAGAGTTTCGCATGGAAATATACTTTGTTGAGAAAGAACTGTTAATTTATTTTAGATCTGGATATAATAAAAATTGTATTTTAAAATTTTGATGCATCTAAAGATTCTTCGGGATTCATTGGGCATTCACATTTACTCCCTGTTCGCTCTGGTATTACATAGGGATTCCAACTTGATTGGCGCATTCTTCAACTTCTCCTAACTCGACAGCTAAATCACCTATCCTCACATCCTCTTCTCTCTCTTCTACCTCTCTCTCTACCTCCTGCCAACTGATTGCAGCAACTTCCGTTTGTTGCCAATCCCACGCACGTTCTGGCCATAAAGCGCAGCGCACTAAGCCAATTTCAGAGTGCTTATAATTGAAACTTGCCAAGGGCAGAATGAAGAATGAAGAAGGTGAAAAAGGGGAGAAGTGTCGACAGAAGGGGACAGAAAACTAAAACTAAAACAAACCAAAGCAGTTAACAGAAAGGTGAGTCCGTGTCCGAATCATTTCCCCCGGAGCGGATATAAAGCGATTTGACTTGGTGACAACATCATTTCCTCAGGCCATGGCTGGGTATAGCAGAGGAGAGGAGAGCTGAAGGGGGAGAAGCGTTGCAGTGTGAACTTAGCTTGGCTGGGACAAAGAATAATGAGGACTTAAATTGCTGTCATTAATAAGGCGACAAACGGAGAGTTGCACAGTTTAAAGCCTTGTGCCATTTTGATAAACCACCTGACATTGAGTACGTGCTCCTGTGAAGAGGAAGGAGAGAAGGATAATCGGCTGACAACCTGTTCTTACTTTAGCCGGGAAAGAGAGAAGTGGAGAGGAACGAAGAGAACTCAAAACGAGCTCATTAAAAATGAAAAATTAGCTGGACAAATGGAGATCTCTGAGAGGAGGAGGGCGAGGACGACTACGATGAAGGACTCTTTAGCACAGGTGTCGAATGCCTTATGTAAATGAGTCGAAATGCGAAATGACATTACAAAGTTGTAAAGAGAAAGAAAGATTTAGCTGAAATATTTGAATTTTTTGCTTGTTTGCTTGGCAAAGTTTGTGGTGATTTGTTTTCCGTTTCTTACAATTTATTTGATGCCTGTGGAAAAGTTCAGCCAGAAACAGAAACAAGAACAGCTAAGGTAGGAATATTTCTGTCCCATATAAATCATATTTAATAGACTTTGTTTATATGCAAAACGGGTAAAAACCTGAGGAGAAATTACCAAGCGCCTTTCCATATTCTCTCTTCTGTTTGTGGATGAAAGAAAGAGGGAAGAGGAAAAGGGATAAAAGCAGCTGCAGGAAGTGCTCAACTTGACTCACAAATTTGCATTGTGTGAATTGCTTCCGTTGTTGTTCCATGTTTTTCCAAGTTTAAGGAGGGAAAGGGGTGTGCCACATCTTGAGTAATGTCAGTTCAACACAAAGAAAAATACACTGAAAGAAATTCTAAACCTGAGACAGCATTTCTCTTGATTTAGAAGTCTTTTTTGCCAAATATAATAGAGAATACTGGGATAAAAGTAAATGAATTTTGTGCTGAATAATTATTTAAATTTGTGCGCCTTTCGTTTGTATTCTTTTGTTTCAATTGTTTAGCCTTTCTTTGTTTTATTCGGCAGCTCTTTTAATTGTTGATTTCCTGCATCAAATTTTCCTTTTGTTTAGATTTTAAATGTTTTTCACTGAATTTGCTTTGTTTACATTATAATGCTATGAATATGTACAATATTTACAGATTAATGTAAACACGAACACTCGATAAGTCAGAGTTCTAATTTAAAGAAAATAAAATAACACGTTGAAATGCCTGAAAGCATTTTCAAGAGTAAATAAATACCTAAAATTTAAAGCAATATTTTGACTCGTGCTGAACATTTTCAAGCGAAAGTTTAGCTTTTTCCCAGCCGAAAATTGTTGCCACCCTTCAAGTTCAGCTTCAGTCAATGGCCAACTAATTATTTACTTAATTTATGAGAGGCCGCAAAGTTCTTAACTTAATACGAAAAGCAGATGGCGAAAATGTGGCATTAATTCTGAATTAAATTGTTGCTATTTCGGATTGTTTACGGCAACAGAGGGGGGAACGGAAGGCAGAGTAAGGTAATGGAAGCTGAGTGCCTCTGCCAGAGGAAAATCAAATTTCCGAGGCATTGGAATTTCCATTCAGTCTGTTTACCTGACAGTGAATTCACCTTGACGAACCTCTCCTCTGGACTGTGGACATTTGAATGCAAATCGAGGCACTGCATCAGCATAGCCATTAAATTTTAATCTGATTCCGACAATGAAGTCGGATGAAGTGCAGCCAAACAAATAAACCAGAGAAGAACCTCTGGAAACTGTAGCAGCCACTTGAATTGGATTTTTTATAAAAACCACAAATGTCAACAGACCTTTCTGGCGGATGAAAGGATTCATTGGGGACACAGACTTCTGTGAAAATTAATAAAAAGCGAAGAGTAAACACTGAACCAGGCTCAGCCTTTACTCTGGACTTAACTTCCTTTTTATTATTTAGTTTCTCTCAGCCAGAAGGCGTTTCGGGGGCGTTTATGAGTCTGTGTGCGTGTGATGTGGTCCCAGGACACACACAAAAATGTCCTAAATTAAAAATTCGCCAGGTAAATATTTATTTTGCAACAAAGCAAGCAGAGGCAGTTCCCAGTGGCCAGAAGAGAAATTTAATTTGCGTGAAGATGAGACGAAAAAGGTGGAAACTTGTAAATTGCGTCACCTGCTTTTTTCTAGAATTTCCCAACTGTTTTGTTTTGTTTATTATTGAAGGTGTCCAATAAGCTGTTAAGAACTCAAGAAAAACGTTTTCTAAAATTGCCAAATATTAAATAACTGCAATATAAAATTTCCAGCCTGCCTTCTCTTTTATCCTCAGCCTTGGGTGGTTTTTATGTCCCCTCCATAAAATGTTTTTATTATACAAACAAGAAACCACACGACAATCAGTTTTTTGGGGAGATTTCTAGGAAAGGGAAAAGGAGGGAGATCCAATTTACGCTTTCTACACAGTTTCTCCATATCCTATTTGAGTTTGCTTTTCTCTCTCTTTGCAGACACCGCTGAGATAATGCATTAGACGAGCGAGCAAGGCGCAGGACTCGGTAAATATAATTTGGCAAATTATTATAGGGTATATATCGGGGAAGGGCTGGGGGTTTCGGGCAGGGTAAACATTACATTCCAGGCAAACAGAGAAAAGCGACTGAATTATGTTTAATCTTATTTGCTTATGACTGAGTGTGTGTGACAACGAGTCAAGTGTAACAGATGACAGAGAATTATGTCTGTTTCCCTCTAGAGGATTCAGGATTCAGGCTTTAGCCTGTCAGCAACAGGAGTCATGCATAAAAGGTCACTTTGAGAAACAGAGAGAGAGAAAGAGAGAGAGAGACAAAGAGTCCTTACATAGCAGAGAGCTTTGAATGCCACACACAACACAATGTTCATTTAACTTGGCTACAAATTGGAAGCATGTCCTGATGCTGCAGTCAGACAAAATTCCTGTTCAAATTATGAGGCAAATATGCCATTTTCCATCTGCATCCTTCCTCTTCTCGTTTCGTTGTGTTCTGCAATGCGTATTCAATAAATTAAACCATGAAAGTTTCATTTAAATTGCATTAAATTTACGCCAAGAGCAGGAAAACAGGAAAACAACCAAGGGGAGGAAAATGGAAACCGACACCAGGCAACAGGCAACAGCAGCCGCAACATTTCCCCTGATTCCCTTGAAAAGTGTTGCACATCCG
Organism: Drosophila repletoides; assembly: GCA_018150835.1. Classification (NCBI taxonomy): domain Eukaryota; kingdom Metazoa; phylum Arthropoda; class Insecta; order Diptera; family Drosophilidae; genus Drosophila; species Drosophila repletoides. The sequence goes on from JAECWQ010000202.1 coordinate 3,130,716, forward strand.
CAGGGGTCGTCCTTTCGTCCTTTCGAATGCATGTTTGATGCAGCTGCCCTTTGGGCATCGAGCGAACAAGGCTATCAATTTATTGAATTGGCTGCTAATTGGCTGATTGGCTGGGTGTAAGAATTCGTCCTCAATGGATGAATGAGTCCTACAATTCCCCAGCTAAAATAAAGCTTATCATCTGTCGGTTTCCAGCTAATTCGCCATTTGTTTCATAACATTTATAATCCCCGCTTACATAAATAATTCAAAATACCTGCGGACAGCAGCCTAAACACATTATTTAATACAGTTAATAAAATGCGCTCTTAAAAGCTCTTCAAGTATGCGAATGGTTTGTCTGGGGATTTATCTCCCAGCTGGAGAGTTGGAGTTCGTTTACCCTCCACGTCAAAAATAAAATGGGAGTATAATAAAATTTATGTGGTTTGATTTATGAGTCAGCCTCAGACGCAGCTATCAGCATGCGGTGCGTATACGTGATATTTTAAAAGCCAATTTGAAATGCTTGTTGGCTAAACAAACGAGAAACAAAGTACAAAATAAAAGAATTATATTCCATTGAATTTATGGGAGCGTAATAAATAAATTAGCCACAATCTGTTGTTTAATTTCAGACTCGTGTTTGCCTTTTTATCCTTTTTATAATATTTTAATCAGCAAATTGCCTTGGGTTTCGCCTCTGCTCCGCTGTGGCTGACAACTTTGTTCTCTCTCTCAACTGAACTCAGCATTTTGTAGGTTTCACAAGTATGAAAAGAATCAGAAAGCACTGTGAAAAGGCTGCTGCTTTTATGTGGCTACACTCGAAATGAGGCTTCAGCTTAATTTTCCTTCTACTCCAGTTTGCTGTGACCATTGACATTAGCCAAATATCTTTGTCCAACTGAAATGAAATGGAACCTAATTGACAATCTGTTCGAGCAGATACTGCAATTCCAATTGCAAATCCTCTGCACTCTATCCTTCTGAATTCCAACTCCCCTTTCTGGCATCGTTGGAGTTTGTGCCAATCTGTCAGGGACCTTATTTGATTCGGATTTTCGATTTGAATCTCCAGAATGTTGCCGTATCCTTTTAATCAAACTCCTCCAAACTCCCTGCTGTGGTTGCTGCGGTCACCAACTTTTTGACACACAACACACGCTTGCAATTTGCCACTCATATTCCCTGTAGTCCTCGCCTCTCTCTCTCTCTCTCTCTCTCTCTCTCCCGCACTCTAAAAACCACATTTTGCTGTTACTCTGCTCCTGCTGGGTTGCCCAGGAGACACGCAGAGTCAGCTAAAAATGTCAGCCTTCTGACCAGGTTAACTCTGCTCTTCCCTTTAGGAACTGGGCAGAGACAACTCTGCAGTTCAAAAGCCGCAGATTGGGGAGTACCATCAAAAATTGTGGTTTTGGTCGAAAATGCAAAACACAGCACATACAAGTCCTCATATTTCTCACTCTCTATACAAATATATATCCTATATATCTCCGTTCATTCCTAGTTTCAAGGGAAACTGGCCAGCAGCAGACCTAGTAAAAGTGTCAATCATACGCCCCGTGGTTCCATTCCATGCCACGCGCCTTTGTTGTTGTCATTATGATAATCGTTATTGTTCCCCCACTTTTCCACATTTCCATTTTTCCAAACCTCCCATTTTCCCTTTATTTTCTCCTCCTCCTCCGACGTGGAAACATAATGAAATGAAAATATTGTGATGTTGTCTCTTTTGTTGTTGTCCCTGGCATTTTTACTGCTTTTATGTAAAGCAGACACATAATAAAAATAAAAAAAAAGTGAATAAATGAAAATAACTCGCTAGCTTTTTGTTGCTGTTGTTGTCGTTGCCACCCGTTGAAAGCCACAAAAGAGCAGCAAATTGAAATTTAATGAAATTTATTAATTTGCTGCATTTTTGATGATGTGGCAAAAATATTTTGTTGTCAGCTTCAAATTGATCGCACAGCGGTTGATTTTGTGTGTCCACAAAAGACCAGACACTGTATTTATGCATAATTTAATGATTATAAACCAAAATTAAATATTTCAAAATGAAATTAAGCTAAAGAGCGTGTAAAATTAAATAATTCGGACTTGACAAGCGGAAAAACATCCAAAGCAACCAAGGAAAACCAAGCAACTTTTCAAGCCCAAGCAAAAGCTGTGAAATTTAACGCGTAAAACTTTTTGCGGCCAAGAAAATGAGGCTAAAATGGCTGGGTTGGGTTGGGTTGGGTTAAAAGAAGATAAATATCCGGCTGAAGTGGCTGAAGACAAGTTTATGAAGCTGCGGAAAGTGTTGAATAGAGTAGAGTCGAGTCTGCTTATCAAACTAAATTTCCTTAGTGAAAACAAAGGAGAATTAAAAGCTGTAAAACAAGAAGAATCTTTACTCCCTCTTGAAGCACATCAAAGTCTAAAAGACACATAAAAACACTCCATTATATTCGTAATTTGAACATGTCACAAACAACTCAAAGTACTCAGAGTAATGTGAATTACGTGTGCAATTTCTCACTTTATCGCTTTTATCACACATTAAGCATACGCAACGTACGCCATAAGGGAAACCTACTCTCAATCAGACAAATCTTCATCTTTTGTCATCTTATCTCTTCGAGAATAACAACAGAAAGGCAACAAATCATCGAACGAACAGCAATCACTTATTTTCCTCTTTGGAAAATATTAACCCTCTGATTCGTGAGGTAAACTTTTATTTGGAGTTGCTTTCCGCAATGTTTTATTTATTTATATATTTATTTGAAAAACCTTTCCTTCACACGGCAGCAGCCGCAATCAGAATGCCTTGAGGCCTGCGTCTGCTTCCGAGTCTCAACTTTGACATTCCTGTGTCGTTTTTTATGCCTCGTCTTTTATTGCGTGCCATTACTTTAATATTCTGATACTCGCACCTTCAATCGATAAGGGGCAACCAAGGGGAAAGCAAAGGAAAACTCTGCTTCTGACTTTCGACTTTTCTTCTCTTCGTAGGGTTCGTTGTACCAGAGGAGTATTTATAAATGGGCTGATGTGTGGCTGCTATTATTGAGCGCTGCCTGCTGCCTTCTGCCTACTGCCTGCTCTTAATGTATTTCAATTATTTTTATTGGCTTATCATAAATTATAATGCCCTTTGGCCTTGGAATCCATATTTCTCTCCTTTCTTATGCGTATTTCACTTAACTTTCCCTCAAATTTTCCTTCAGCTTTAGTTAGTTTCTTCTTTCGCTTTCCCCTCGACTGATTTTGGAACACATGTTGAGCCTTGTTTTTGGCATTGCCGCTTATTGAAAAACTTTGAGGGAAAACTTTCAGTTAAATGGCAACAACTTTCCGTTCTTACAGAGCATTTTATAATTTCATGGCATTTCTTGGCAACTTCCACTTCCACTTTTCACTTGCCACTCCACTTTTTCCCATATTTTATTTAGCTGGTAAAACTTTATCGAGTTCATTATTTGTACCAACAGCTCCTTAATTATTTCTGCATTTGCCACTAAAACAAATTAAATTGTCCTTGTTCGTTTTCTCGTTCTTATGAATATCTTAACAGCTTTGGAAATTGTTTTTTTAGTGCTGAATATTATGCAAATGGCAGGATATTTGGAGGAAGATTCCCGTTGCACACTGAAATTATTTTGTAATCCAAAGGAGAAATCTTTGAAGAGAAATGAGTGGAAATATCTGCCATTTGTCTGTTGTTTCCATCATTAATCAAGCCATCCGAGTGCATACAAATATCTGGGTCTTTTACCCTTCCCTCGACCCATTCTCTATATATTTGTATCCATTAATTATTCATTGCAATTTGGCACAGTTCCCCGTTGTACTTGCCACATTTAACACGCCGCATTGCATCCGCGAGAGTCTATTACAAAAGTTTCCTCGACTTTTAGTGCAATTTTAATTATCAAGCCATCGTCATTATCATCATCATCATCATTATTATCCTTATTGTTGTTGTAATTGTTGCAAGCGGCACCGCAAATGCAATTTCCGTGCAAAATATTTGTACAAAGGCTGAAAAACTTTCTCCTTTCTCCCTGCGCCATTCCATGTTTTACTCTGTAGTTGGGCAAATACGAACTACACGAAATAACTGAAGGAAAAGGGAAAACTTTTTACTGGGAAAATGTATTGAGCTATGCAGCAGACACTTTTCATTAAGCTGCTCCTTTACTCCTTTCAACTTTATACTCCTTGGAGCATTTAAAGCTGAACTCTTAACAGTTGCCAGTTGCCGGTTGCCGGTTGCCAGTTGCCAGTTGTTTTTGCCATTGCATACTTTGCGGCGTTTTGCGCACTTTGTAAACAACTAAATAAAAGTATTCGAGCAAAAATGAGAAAAAATTGTTGCGTGCCGCTTCGCTGGTTGAAATTAAAAGAAATACTCTACGGAAAATAGAAAATGGAAAATGGAAAACGGAAAAGTGCACAGAACGACAAGAAAAATGAGCTGTTGTAGTTTGCATAACGACAAAATGCACTTTGTTTGATGAGCAACTGCGACAGATACCCTGGAAAGACCCTGAACCCCTGAGTCCCTAGACATCCTGCCTGGCATATGCCAATGAGGGGCGTATAAACAGATATAAAGTGGACCAGACACAACCAAGGATAATGCCAACTGACAGCTCCTTGCCTCCGCCCTGGGTTCCTTTTCTGTTTCATTTCTTCTGCCACTCGCCTTTTGGGCTGCTTTTCCGAATGCTGTAAATCAGCTTCCTGAAAAAATAATGAGAAATTATTGGCGCAATGCGCCTCGAGACGAACGAGTGACGCAGAGATTCCTCCTTCTTTACCTCAATTCCCTTCTTTTATTCATCAGACTGAGATAAAATGCTTATTTCTCGTTTGCTGCAGACAGCTCGCATTACGTATACGTCACGTATGCCCTATAAAACTGTTGAATTGAATTAAAAATTGTCTTTTAATTGACTCTGGCCATGGATCAATACATTCTACGAGCATAAATTGCATTTGGTATAAATTGTTGTGCATTTGCATATTTATTTTATTACTTAAAATTCAGAGCAAGCAATTTAAATCTTTCTACCTGATTTATTATACAGTATGAAAGAAGAAATGTTGCTGCTTCTACTATAAAATCTGGGTCTCAGGTCTGCTCAGCTCTGGTTTACGCTTCATCGGCTCTGTGCAACATTGTGGCTGCAACACGTAATAAAAGGCTGACTGAATTTACAGCCAGAGCTAAAGGAGACTTATAGCACTTATGCATAGATATATAAATACTGATACTTTAGAAGGATGCAAAGGATAAATTCCCAGGCATAACAATGATAAATTCTGTTCAGGCAGCTGCTTCGTTCTAAATATTCTACTTGACTATTGAAGCAGCCAGCTCTCACGTCCTCCTTTGGTATCGAGACAGGTGACCAATGACAGGTGATATCTGCCTGCAGCATTTGAATTGCTTTTGCCTTTGAGTATTTTCCTTAACTTGCTTTTATTTTGGATTAAATTCTCCAACTAAATTGTATTCCTGTGCCAGAATTCTATTAGTAATTTAAACCTCTCATTTCGCCCTAAACTATAATTAACTAATGCTGAATTATCACACCTCATCTTCAAATATTTCTACATCATTTTAAAATTCAACATTTATGGTGAGAAGCGTACGTGAGGCGATTAACTTAATTAGATGTTCAAATCCTACACTCGAAACTCGTCAAAGACAAAAGCCCCATCAAAACTTGACAGATAAACGGAGAGATAAGAGAAGAGAAGAGAGGAGAGGAGAAAGTGTGTAAGAGATTCTCATAATGGTTAAATATTTGCCTGGTAAAAAGGAAAAACACAGCAGGTGACAGGAGATACAAGGATAACACAAACAAGGACACGCGCTGGGAAACCACCGCATTCGCATCCTCAGCCACAATTATTGCCTTAGTAAGAGGACCTTTTTTGTTGTTGTTGTTACTTTTAACACGCACTTAAGTGCTTGAACATAATTTCCTAAAATTTTGTGTGAAATTTTAATTTTCTCACGCACACACATTGAAGTTATATAAGCGCTTTAATTAGCTTAAGTTTTCATGCCGTCATTTTGTATTCCCTCTGAGAAAAGTCCTTGTATGGTCCCTGTTGAGCTGACTACATCAAATTAATTGCCTTTTCCTGGATACATGTATGTCTGTATGTGTGTGCGTGTCGAGTCTTGTATAAACATGTTTTATCCCGTCTTGGCATTCAGTTTTTGCCTGGGAAAAACTTTTCATTTTCATTTGAGTTTGCAGTTTGAGTTTTTACTGTTCTGAGTAAATCTAAGGCGACAACTGCCCCCTGGGCCACTCCTCCGGTTTCTCACCTTTGTGTGACCCTGCAGCCACACACACACTCACACATCAACAGGATAGCAGATCCGTCCTCTGCTCAGTTCCTCAATCTGTCATTGGGAGTCATGTGGCCGCAGCCTCAGGAACTCAACTTTAAATTGAGTTTTCTTTGGATAACTTTCCTTAGTCGGTGAGTCGGTGAGAGAATGCAGAAGAAAAGGACGAATATAGAAGAATTTAATAGACAATTGTGCTCCTGGGCGTGGCACTCTGTATATATGTGTTGATTGCTCCTTTGTTATTCATGGAATTGTTTAAAAATTTAGATTAGAAACTTGCAAATGGCATTTTCTCTTCTTATATTTAACTTGTATTAAGTTAGGTTTCACGCACTTTGTCTGGGACTATAAAGTGTTCTGATTTAATATATTTTTTACAATTAAATTTGTATACTAGGAAGCTAATCTCTTTCCCTAGATTAACCCCTCTTCGTACTCTGTTTAATCCCAAGGAATGCACTTAAAATAGAGCAACTCGTTTTGTATTCTTTTACTCTCTTCTCTGTATTTGCTGTACACTTTCATCCGCATTAAATTTTCATTTAAAATCAATTCCTTAAGTCAACTTTAGCTCTAGCTCTACTTCAAGCAAGGACATTGCCTTTAGCTCTCCTGCTTGCCGCACACACACTTCAAGCTAATGAAAAAAGCCTCTTAAAATTCCACGTAAAAATGAGAACATTCAAAGAACAACAAAGTATTTGCAAGCATAATTTAATTAATTAGAAGGAAGACCCAACCTTCCCCCTCCTTTAAGTATTTTGTCAATTAGCTGAAAACCGCAGCTGTTTTCACGTAACTGAAACCTGAAGTAGAGCAATTCATTTCAGAATCTTTGCGTGTCCTGGCACGTCTTCCAGGGAAACCCTCCTCAAATCACCCTCTCAATGTTAACAACGCGATAAAACTGTAAAGTGAAACCAATTCATTAATTTAGCTGGCCAACAGACTGTAGAAAGAGAATAAACCACAATTAGATGAATTGTGAGCTGACCAGGCGAGAAGAAAGGTAAGAGACATCTAAGCCTCACCTTCCACTTGGATTACCTTTGTTTCTGTTTCAGCTGTCTTCAAACTGACATCATCAGAATCAACTTCTTTGTAGTTCATTCATTCAAAAACAAAAAGTGAGCAACCATTGAACCATGCAGTGGTCGGGAAAGGAGAAAGGGAGGGAATTGTAGTAGTAGTAGAACAGGCAGTCACCAAGTGCCATTAAGTGGCAAACACTCGCACAACTGAGAACTCAGTAGTCAGTAGAGAGAGATATCAGGCAGAGGGTCGCTTTTGTGGTTCGCCAATTGCGGTCGAGTGTCATCGAACATCGAGCACTGAACACTGAACACGAATACTGACAACTGCCACACACATTTATACACACACTGGGACATTTCTATGGCTGTGTATGGAGGAAGATTGGTTGCCCCACTGTGCAGTTTGCCACATCATTAAGTTCTTAATTAGCTCAGCCAGCAGCTGCCATTTCTAGAGTGCACTTTGAAGAAGGGAAATGAAAGGGATATGAAAAGGGGAGACATTGTGGAGCTGCTTTGCATTCAGCTTAAGCAGCAGGCAAATGTCTTAAGAGGATTTTCCTTTTCCCATCCAGCAATTGCTGAGTGCAGTCTTAGCCTTTATTATCTCTTCTCGTCTCCTTCCATTTGAGTGGCAAACGAACAGGATCAACGCAGGTCTCTTCTCAAGCGCTTTTCAACTGCAAATGGGCATTTTCCAGCTTAAGCCTTAATACGGCCAAGGTTCATTGCATTTTACAGCTACAAAAGCTTCGAAGGAAGCAGTTTAAGTCGAAGAAAACCATTTATTGAAATATAATAAAGTTTTATTAAAAAATATCTTGGAAAGAGTAGCCTGTCCTTTCCGCTCCTGCACAGAGCTTAAAAGTGCTCTATTTCCAATGTGCTCTAAATACAATTTTCCATACTTTTCCTTGCCAAATAACATTCCTAAATGGAAAAAGACCCTCATCATTTGCTGAGGGATATGTGCTAGAGCAATTAGCGCAGCAGGCAGACAAAATTTGATTATCGCAGTGGGCGCAGTAGGCGTGACCATACCATAATTGGAATGTTTTGAGGTTGCAGCACGGAATTGCCAACTGCCCACATGTCGCATTGTTGATTTACGGCCACAGTAAACACCCAAAGAGACGGACAGAGCTTCAGGGGAACCACAACTGCAGCCTATCTGTGTTTCAGTGGTTTTGGTGGTTCAGTGGTTCAGTGCGTACCTGCATTCGTTTAAGCACCAGCAGAAATGTTTTACGAACTGAAGGGGAGAACTATAAATGGGGATTATGGAGATTTAATATCCTTAAATCACACAGGAACATTTTCGGATTGCCATCTGGCATATTGAGGGCCAATTTGTAAGGTCAAAATGATTGAAAAATTGGCTTAAATACTTAACTAACGGTAAGCATGGCAATAAGCCGATTCCCAAACATACAGCCCAAAGGAAAAAGCCCCCACTGAACAGCCTGTCATAAATCTCCTGACCATTTTGGGTGTCCGTTTCCCAGGAAGAAGTCGCTTGCGTGTGTTTCCTACATTTCTGGAGTGAGCTTCTATTAAATGTTTTCCGTTTAAGGCTCACAGAGCATGGCCCATAAATAGTGGGAATAGTCGTAGTGCGAGCTAGTTGCAAACAGGACACAGTTAATTGGCTTTCAAAGCGAAACACAAAAAGGGCAAATTATGAAGGGAAAACATTCAATAGAATTTCGAATTACTCATTTTTACCAAGTAGAATTAATTTTCTGATTATAATCTCTTCTCAGAATTTCCATTTTATATATTTTCCCTAAAAACTAAACTCATAATAATACGATTATTAAAATGAAATGAAAATGTTTACTCAGCAAAGGATTTCCATTTGCATATTTATAAACTTTTTGTTTGCTTTGCCACAAAATGAAAATCAAATGAAAAGCCATTAAGTACACATTGCACTATTTTTAATTAAATTATAGCAGATAATAACTAACTAAAGTAGCAGCTTTTAGCTCGCATATGTCACATTTTATGCTCTACCTTTGTTGTTATTTAAATACTCTTTTCTACGTGAGGGAATCACAACAATTACCCACACAGTAACTGCAAATTGCAGCTGTAAATTGCAAATGCAATTCGCAGTTTTCCCTATTTTCCAGCGACAACAAACGTTGCCGTTATGCAAATGCAATTTCCACATATCTCTCTCTCTCTCTCTCCCTGTGTGTTTGTGTGAGCCATGCGTGAAATTCATTTTCCCCTCGATGAAAACTGGTGACCTGCAGAGCAATTGCTTTGTAGAACGCTGAAAAATATGCTGTGAAAATCTACAAACCAAATTAAATGAAAATTATCCAAGTTAGTTGCCAATTATCCAATTTCAAATTTCCAATTTTAGACAACAGAAAGTAATTATAATGGCCAGGAATAGACAAAGAGAAAGTTAATTTAATAATCGACCATCATTCCCCAGCAAGTTTTCCATTGTCTCTGTTTAAGTTTAAATTAATTTAACTTCATTGACAGAAATTGAGAATCTGGCTGTAAAATGGCCACGAACAGAGTAGGGGAATATTTAAACAAAAAACTTTACAACTTTGATTGAAATTCGATGCTGGGCAGCATTTACTTCCAGGCCATTAAGGCACAATGACACACGCGGTGTTAACAGAGAGGAGAAGGGAGAAAGGAGAGAAAAGGAGACCTTTGTATAAACTTTGGGCCTGAATTTGCTTGTCTGCCTGCCCTTGGATTGACTTTTTTGTCGCCTCTGTGAACCCTTGTCAGCTGTTAGATAGGAAGGGCGGGAGAGGAGTTGTGATGACTATGCCGATAATATCGAGTTTGCTGTGTGCTTAATCATCGAACTCTAGACCCAAACAGGGCAAATCCTTCGCTTGCAGAGCAGCTGGAACGAATCCTAACAGACGCCTTCTAATACGCAGATTATCACTGTCAAAGCTGAATACATAATAAATCATTTGCTGTTAGTAGAAGCCGAGCAAGCGAATACTTGAATTGTTCTGAAATTCTTTAAACAGAAATAATACTCTTATAAAACTTACCTAAGCTGACCCTGAACGTAATTAGCATCTGCAATTAAAATCTGGCTGAAATAAATACGCTTCTGCCCGGCTATTAGCCAGAATAGCCTGAACTTTTCCTCTACCTATTTTCCCCATTCTGAACCAGATTAAGGAATTAATGGCCTAACATTGAGGGGGCACTTCGGGTCGGGATTTATTTGGCTGACTTTTGGTTTGCAGCGCTTTGTCATTTTTCATTTTTAATGTGCGCCACGGGGCAGTCAAAGGAGCCGCCCACATAAACCAGATTAGCCACAATTCCAGATAAAAAGTTAAGGATTTCAGCTGTTGAGTGGAACAGGAATAGAATCTATAAAGAAAGCATCTAATTGAGTTGTTCTTTTTCCCAGAGATTGCCAGGAAATGAGGCAAACGCGCTTACATTTTGCTTTGTCATAAAGGTTGACTCAACAGCTCAGCCGTTTTCTGGCTATAAAAAGGTAGCCACGAAATTAAATAAGTCCTGTGTGTGGCAGGATGAATAAATAGAAAGCGAAGCTGCAACTAACAAGCACTTTGACAGTCGTTAAAGGAGGACAAAGGACAATGGGAATGAGTCGAAGAATGAGAATGGCAGTTGGCAGGATGCGAGAGACAGCGGCAACATTTTATATATTTATGAGCCACAGACAGGAATACGACAATGCAGAAAAGGCAAACTTCATTTGTTCAAAGAATGGAAGAATCAAGGGATGTAAGGCTATAAAGGTGTAGTAGGGGCTGACTTCCGCTTCCGTCAACACGGCCACTGAATGCTGTTTCCTGTGAGGTGTCTGCCAGTCAGCCAGTCAACGGCCAGGACGATAGTCTGCTTAGTGGCTAATTTGCAAATAGAATGAAAATTGAGTCAGTAGAGAGGAACAAAGAGAAAGGGGAAAGGGTGCTAAGAGCAGGATTTAATTACAACATGTTTCCATGCCTCAAGGCAAACGTAGAGAACATTAAGTGAACATTCGATCTAATGTAGAAATTCCTTTCATTTCCTGTAGAATAGCTAAAATCAATTATTTCACAGCTGGTAAAATGTCACGAGGTTATCAGAGCCATTGCATCCTTTATAAGTGCATTTTCAGCATCTAATTAAATTTATTCAAAATCAGAGGACGTATAATAATTGCAGAACAGAATAACAAGTATACGAACTATGGAATACATATGGCAGTGAACACTGAATAACGACAGTAAATATAGTTGAGCTTAGATTTCCCGCTTCGTAGATAGAGACACATTAAATAGGGCAATCAAATATTGGTGTAAAATTGAAATCTGTTGAAGTATCGAAGAGGAAATTCATATATTTATTGCAAAATGAATGAGTGACCATTGGGATAGGCCCCATCCAATCCAACCCGACGCTCAATCCGCTGTGCCTGCAGCGTGTTTGCTTTATACATATTTGATTTTGCCTTTAACTCATGTTGCTGTTGTTTTTGCAACTGGGTCGTTTGTTTTCATAGCTTCCATCAGCAGTGTATTTCTCCACGTATCCCCCCTCCCTCTAGTCCAGACTTACTTCACACTGACATGAATCGTGTTTGCTTGTCGTGTATCATAAGGCAGGCGTTGCATTTTGATTGGCAACTGCGAGACAGTCGCCAGTCGGCAGTTTCATGGAATTATTTATTGCCAGGATATCAATGAAAAATAATATTAATAATAATATTTCAGTGCTGAAATTTAAAGATTCTTTTTAAGATATTTTGTTGAAAAAAAAAGTGTTAGGCTCAGTAAAAAATATACCCTAAATGTAGTACTAAAATCTAGGAACTCTATATGTGAATCGGGTTGATTTCCATATCTGTCAGATAAGAAATATATTTCACTTTAGTGAAATTCTAGTCAAGTATTTTCTGTCGAATATTCCTTTATTTGTTTTGGAATTTTACTATACTTTAAAGCAATCAATCATTGTTGGGGAAAGGAGTATATTATGCTTATTAAAAAATATATATAAAAATAGCTCTTCAGTCCATATGTTGACTGGGTTTATTTGAAAATCTTTCAATCCTGAAATTCTGTGTTAAAGCAAAGGCAGACAAAAGCTGTGAAGACGTCGTATCTGCTAGTCGAGCATTCTCTTGACTAGAGAATTTTGTTATTTATTGTGTAAATTTACTACGCTTTAAAGTCGAGTCACTTTATCCGTGTCCAGTTCACATTTAAACTGCAATTCTCTGTTTGGCTCTACTTTTATTCTGATATTTTTACTGTTCTGTTGCCCGAGGCAGAGCTCCAAAGCGAAGAGGACCAAGCAGACAACTGACTGTCAAAGGATTTTGCCTTTCCTTGGCTTTAGCATAAAACCGGATACCGTTGCGTTCATAAAAAAAAGAGAGCAAATAACACAGCGACGGCGACATTTTACCCAAAAAGGATTCCTATTTTCCGCCCTTCCCTGTTCTACTTTGGCTACTCGCCCAGTCAGGCAGCAAGGCTTTTACTTAGTGGCATGCAAATAATTTCATTTTAAAGCCAAGCTATGCGTAAAATTTAAATGAATTACAAAAATGTTGAAGCATAAATCAATATTGATTATCACGTGGCTAAAGCCTGAACCGAACCGGGCCAAATATTCTCAGCAGACTCCAAAGCCTTCTCTGTCTCCTCATCAATGATGTGCTTAATGTTATGTAAACTACAGCTTTGGGCTTACGACCATAAGTTACAATCATTTGTCATAATTTGCATAAGGCCCAAAAGCCGTTGAATAACTACGGAAAGGTAGGGTATCCTTTGGAGGATTCGTAATTTCTCTTGGGCTCTGCAAATTTAAATTATTATGGTCGTGTTTAAATTGCTGAACATATTAATTTGACACTTGCTATCCAAGGATACTCTAAAATTTTTAATCCGGCTTTTTTTTATATTTATTCTATGATTATAAGGAAACTGGATTTAGTTTTCTATTATAAGCTTACATGTGTTAACTAAGGAACAATAAACTGACTAAGTTTCTTTCATTCTCTGTACCAAAAATAGGTTTGGTTTGGTCAACAGTTTCCCAGTCCGGATCAAATTCATTCCCGAACATTCCCAACCAAACCGGTTCGGAGGGATTCTGGATGATTGTATGGTATGTAGAGTTTTGAAAATATTTCTCCTGAATTTTAAACTCATATCCTATTAAGAATTTAAGTTAAATTACTAAAATTTCGTATGCAGGCAGCCAATGCTCTGTATAATTTAGTTCCATCATAAAACTAAGAGTAAATTTAATATTCGTACTACTACTACTAAATTTTAAAATGAAATATCGTCCCCACAAAAAAAAGGCACATAAACATTTAACATAAAATTCCTTTTGTTGGCTGTACAACTGTTGAGCTTTCATTAGCCCGAAACTTTTATCCTTCGTTGTTTGTTCCCCCATTTTTTGAGCACTGTCATGTTACATATGGACAAATGTTCTTTTTATGAGCACCAAATGCGTGTGTAATTATACCTTGGGCCACATTCCAACTGGCCACAGTATCACATTTACTCTACTGCCTGACCAAATGTTCGCGTGTATTCTGGTTAAAATATATATAAACGAGTATACAAGTACATATATACTCCTGTACAGAGTCGTATGTTATATTCGGATAGCGTGAGTTTAGTGCCAGGGAATTGCCCCAACAATTATTATGATGGCTGATAAGGGACAAACATATATATATATATGTATATATATGTATATGTGTACATGTTAAGTCACGCACACACACTAAAAGAGAGAGAACCAGCCACAATTTGCTTTGCTACGTGACTGTTGGTAATATTCTTGTGGCAACTTTGCGTATACGCAACGTGTGGTTGCTCTCCTTTCCATGGGGTTAACATAATGTGGGGCGTATACGTAATACAACGTGCTACAAAAAGAAAAAAAAAACACAAAACAAATGTAGCCACTACTTAGCTTAGTTGCAATGCAAGCACATGACATTTGTGCCAACATTTGTGACCAGCCTCGCTTGCCTTGGCCTTCTTTCTTTTTTTGGGGGGCATTCCACTACACTTGGCGAAAAATAAGTGAGTTGTCAAGCTTTAAATTAAGCGCACCCGTTCTCAAAAGTTGGCCAAGAAAAATGTTAAATAATATACTTAAATATTTCTGAAAGTATAACTAAAGATTCAGAGATCATAGAAAGATTTTTTATATTTAACTTCTTCTATTAAAACTACAGTATATTAAATTATAGACTTAAAATGAGCCATAAATGTACTTGATTTAAGAACAAAATTAAAATAGCTCAAATATTTGGAACTAAATCTAAGAATTTCTGTCTTACTTTAATATTTTAAACGATCAATCATGATTAAGTAAAATTAAATTTGGCTCAGAATTTTTTTCAAGTGTGTGGGCATCCTTAAAGCCACAGGCTGTGTGTGAGTGTGAGTGTAAACACCTTGTTCACATGTGTAGAAGGGGCATGTGTATGTGACTGTGCCTGCTTTCATTGTCGTTCCATTTATATGTGACTGGGAAGGGGACTGTGACTGTGACTGCTCCTGCCTCACTTGGTAATGTTTTCGTGCCTTTCAGGCTGTTGTTGCGTTTTCCTTTTTATTGTTTATTACACTTTTATTATTATCGCAACTGTGCCTGTGTCTGTTTTTCGCTTTTTCTGTATGTTTATTTGTTTGTTTCCCTGCTGCTGCCTTTATGCGGGTGCCATTATTTCAGCTTTTGGGAGCTGCAAATTAAATACAAAACACACACAAAACTCGCTGATGAATTGCCAGATAATTAAATATGCCAAAATGGACGTGGCTCTGCGGTTGGCTGGTTGGTGGACAGGTAGACCGAACAGACAGACTGGCCGACTGACAGACAGCTTAACAGGCTGGCCAGAACGAAGCTTAGTTGAATGCCAATTCCTGTGAAAATGAATTGTTTTCTATTGAAATTTGCCTCATTGAAGGAGCGTCTATTTTTGGGCAAATACTTTGTTCTATGGAAAAATGTAAGCTGCAAGGCAAAGTTGTGTTAAAATATTTTTGAAAATAACATTAAAATGCCAATGAACACTTTTAGCTGTTGAGGTGAAATCAACAATTTGGCCCACACTTTTTTATAAATAGCATTATTTGGCTGGTTGTGGGATTATTGAAATATATTTTAGCAAAAATCAAAAGCCGGAATTTTCTTTATAAAAAAAACAAGTGAGGAAAACTTATCTTTGGCGCGCCGAATATTAAATACGCTTGTAGAGTGGGAAAAGTATTTAATATACATTTATTTTAAGCGATTGTTTCTACGGCTTGTGAGAAGGACACACAGATGGACGGAGAGACATAGCTATGTGAATCATCCTAATCAAAAATATATATTTCCTTTACGTTTCCACTTTTCCTCTGAGAATCATACTATCTTATGAAAGGGTATAAAATAGTATGATGCCATTAAATCTAGGGTCTAAAATTAAATCAATTTGAGTGAAAGCTGGAAATCTTCTACAAATTTAAGCACATTTTCTTGTTTACAGACACTTAGCATTGCGATTCAATGCTTCTTAAAATAAATAATACTCGTAAATGGCTTAAAGGCAACGCCTCTGTATAAAAAGTTAATAAAAAATGATGGAAATACTCACTTGTTAGCGGCTCATGGCGATTAAATCAGCTTTAATCTTAGCCACTTGACGGCGCTTTCTGGTGCGTATGAGAAGAGCTCTTAACGGCTCAGAGATACGCGTATTTTTTGCTCAAGATGATGAAAGTGCTCAAGTATTTTTTTGTATAACAGCAAAAACGAGTACTTTTCCTTTAGTTGGACGTAATTACGTATAGAAGTTGTGGCAGACTGCGTGTCAGTAGCTGAGCCAAGTTATTTCAGCGTTTAATTAAAATATTGCTCATACGCCACGTGGCTCATGGCTCATACCGGCAAAAAGTAGGTTAAAAAACCTCTTAAAATGGCCCAGACGGGGGAGGCCATCAGCCGGCCATTTCCCGAATAGCAATTACAGCCAAGCAAAGGGCATAAAATACAAAAAAAAATGAGAATAAATGAAAAAAAGAATCCAAATCCTCAACAAAGCACGCAAACTCGTCCGTCCGTCCGTCTGAGTTCATAAAAATAGTTAATTTCACTAAAACAAAAACAAAAACAATAATGCCGCTTGCTTGCTTGCTGGCTGAGTAAAATAAAATTGCTTTTACTTTTACTTTCTTTTACTCGGTTAGAGCGCCCCGTGGGTCCAAAAAGTAATAAAGTTTTTCTTTCTACGCTTTTCTTCTATTATATTGTTATATTTCTTGCCACACGCACACTAAAACACGTGCTCGCTTTTCCTTATATATAAACCCTGTATTCATATTTTATTCATTATTATTCAGAACACTTTTGCTTAATTTCAACAATATTACTCGTACTTTATTTTTCTCTTCTTTGTTTTTAATAATTTTCGCGTCAATTTTCCGCTAGGTTTTTACCTCTTCCTTTTTTTTTTTTGCGCAGCGTTGCACCGCACTTGAAAGCCGCCAAAATACTGAATCTAGCTAACGGTAAAGCTATAGTAAGCGTCAGCAGAGGCGGTGGCAGCGACGCGTCGCTCAGCCCATTTGACATTTGCGGCGTCTGCGCAAATGCTGCGCCGTAAAATCAAAACAAATTTAACACTTGGCTGGGAAAAAAACAATTTTTAAAATTAAAAATATTTAAAAAAATTAATGTATATTTAAAAAATTAAATTTTATGGTCTATTTAATTATTTTAAAGTACACTTTAGTATATAATTTCTGTCGTTAGTAGCTAGTCCTTTCTCTCTTTCTATATTTACTAACAATATTTTGTATTTTCAGGATATAATTCAACGCCTTTTGGAGGATCCAATACTGGAAATGATGATTGTATACGAAGCTGCCTATAATTAACTAAATTTAGTTAATTATTAAATAAACTAATTCAAATTAATTAATTAAGTATTAATATATTATATTATTATAATAAATAAATGTATAAAACAAAAACTTTTATTATTTTTCTATTCCTAGCCACATTCGCAAGGATTTGGCCAAGTTACACCTAACGCAGCCATTTCAAGGACTAACTGTTTTTCATTTGGTCACCAGATAGTCCTTATCTTACCGGATCACAATATGTCACAAAAAGGACGAAATTCCTTCAAGTGGACGATAAAAAAGGACTTCTGTGTAGAGAAAAAAATGTCTGTCTTTCGGCCGTATCCTTGCGTATCCTGGCGAGTACTAACGCAAACGATGCGTATTGATAAGGACTATCAGCTGACCAAAGGACATCAAAATAGTCCTTGTAGCTTACAAGTTATCCTGAATTTTGTGTGTTCAACCTCTTTGCTTCGCAAATGACTGAAAAAATTACAAGTGTCTGATCCTTAGATGACCCCTATATCCTTGAATGCCAATCGATAGATTTCGTCCTCACGATTCCAACGACACCAATCTTGGCCAAATACGTAAAGATTTGGCCAAGTTACAGCTATTTTTCTACCAAAAATTGCACTTGAAAGTTTTTAAGGGGGAGGCATAGGAAAAATGTCCTAAAAACAGAAAATCGCCGGTAACTCGGCCATTTGAAGGACTATCAGGATGTCCTTTGGCCACCAAATAGACATTATCGTGCCGGATCAGAATATGTAATAAAAAGGACGAAAGTCCTTCAGTGAGCCGAGAAAACAGGACTTTTGTGTATACAGAAAATTGGCTATAACTCGGCCGTATCCTTGCGTATCCTGTCGAATCATGGCTCAAACGATGCGTATTGATGAGGCCTATAATCTGGCCAAAGGACATCAAAATCGTCCTTATGGTTTTCGAGTTATCCTGCATTTTGTGTTTTTTGATTGTTTTCTTGCGCGTTCTGACTCAAAATTAACAAGTCGATGATCCTTAGATGACCCCTATATCCTTGAATGCCAATCGATAGATTTCGTCCTTACGATTCCAACGAGACCAGACTTGGCCAAATGTGCAAGTATTTGGCCAATTTACAGCTATCTTTCTATACAAAATATACACTTTCAATATGACAATAACTCAGCCGTTTTAAGGATTATACGAATGTCCTTTGGCTAACACATATTCCTTATCTTGCCGTATCAGAACTTGTAATAAAAAGGATAAAAGTCCTTCAAGGACCCAAGAACGCATCACTTTTATGTGTAAAGGAAACTGGCCTTATTCCGGCCGTATCCTTGCCTATCCTGGCGAGTCCTTGCTTAAACGATGCGTATTGACAAGGTCTATCAGCTGACCAAAGGACATCCAAATCGTCCATGTAGTTTTCGAGTTATCCTGAAATTAGTTTTCAGCCAGTTTTTGCTTGCGCAGCGGACTGAAAAATTACAAGTGTCTGATCCTTAGATGACCCCTATATCCATGGATGCCAATCGATAGGTTTCGTCCTCACGATTCCAACGACACCAATCTTGGCCAAATACGCAAAGAATTGGCCAAGTTAGAGCTATTTTTCTACCAAAAATTACACATGAAAAGTTTTTAAGGGGGAGGCATAGGAAAAATGTCCTAAAAACAGAAAATCGCCGGTAACTCGGCCATTTGAAGGACTATCAGGATGTCCTTTGGCCACCAGATAGAGCTTATCCTGTCGGATTAGAATATGTAATAAAAAGGACGAAAGTCCTTCAGTGAGCCGAGAAAACAGGACTTTTGTGTATACAGAAAATTGGCTATAACTCGGCCGTATCCTTGCGTATCCTGTCGAATCATGGCTCAAACGATGCGTATTGATGAGGCCTATAATCTGGCCAAAGGACATCAAAATCGTCCTTATGGTTTTCGAGTTATCCTGCATTTTGTGTTTTTTGATTGTTTTCTTGCGCGTTCTGACTCAAAATTAACAAGTCGATGATCCTTAGATGACCCCTATATCCTTGAATGCCAATCGATAGATTTCGTCCTTACGATTCCAACGAGACCAGACTTGGCCAAATGTGCAAGTATTTGGCCAATTTACAGCTATCTTTCTATACAAAATATACACTTTCAATATGACAATAACTCAGCCGTTTTAAGGATTATACGAATGTCCTTTGGCTAACACATATTCCTTATCTTGCCGTATCAGAACTTGTAATAAAAAGGATAAAAGTCCTTCAAGGACCCAAGAACGCATCACTTTTATGTGTAAAGGAAACTGGCCTTATTCCGGCCGTATCCTTGCCTATCCTGGCGAGTCCTTGCTTAAACGATGCGTATTGACAAGGTCTATCAGCTGACCAAAGGACATCCAAATCGTCCATGTAGTTTTCGAGTTATCCTGAAATTAGTTTTCAGCCAGTTTTTGCTTGCGCAGCGGACTGAAAAATTACAAGTGTCTGATCCTTAGATGACCCCTATATCCATGGATGCCAATCGATAGGTTTCGTCCTCACGATTCCAACGAGACCAATCTTGGCCAAATACGCAAAGAATTGGCCAAGTTAGAGCTATTTTTCTACCAAAAATTACACATGAAAAGTTTTTAAGGGGGAGGCATAGGAAAAATGTCCTAAAAACAGAAAATCGCCGGTAACTCGGCCATTTGAAGGACTATCAGGATGTCCTTTGGCCACCAAATAGACATTATCGTGCCGGATCAGAATATGTAATAAAAAGGACGAAAGTCCTTCAGGGTGCCGAGAAAACAGGACTTTTGTGTATACAGAAAATTGGCTATAACTCGGCCGTATCCTTGCGTATCCTGTCGAGTCATGGCTCAAACGATGCGTATTGATTAGGCCTATAATCTGGCCAAAGGACATCCAAATCGTCCTTGTAGTTGCCGAGTTATCCTGCATTTTGTGTTTTTGGATTGTTTTCTTGCGCGTTCTGACTCAAAATTTTCAAGTCGATGATCCTTAGATGACCCCTATATCCTTGAATGCCAATCGATAGAGTTGATCCTTACGAGTAGAAAGAGGGTAGCCGCGTTGAAATCCGTAAGGATTTACGGAAGTTATGTCCTTTTTAAGGTCCAATGTAAAATGTAAACAAAAGCAGCAATATTTTTTATGTTGCATACTTTTAGGGTGGAGCAAACAAAATTTAAATTTATTTCGCTGCGCAACGGCTAATAACGTTGCCCGCGAATATTTGAAAATTCAACTGCTACGAAATAAAACTCAGTTTTTTACTAAATAAATTCTTTATTTCATAAATTTCTGTGATTAATTTCTTAATTTTAATTATTATATCGTTATTTTAATATCTTAATTATTATAATAACATTAATTATAATCCAATATAAATTAATTAATTTTTAAATCTTTTATATTCGTTATTCTTAAATATATATGTCGCCCTCTTGCGTTTGGAATGCGAACTACTTTATGCTCACACTATAAAGCTAACTGATACAAAACGAACCAGTTCCGCGAACAGCATATGCGCGCGCAAAGAACGAAACGCAGGGTTGCTTTTACATGTTTGGCGCGTACATTTTTAAGCTTAAATTTAAATTTTGGCAGTGAAACTGAAATCATTATTAAAATTGTAAATACACAAATAATTAAAAAAATTTAAATGTAAAATAGATAGATAGAAAATACTTTTTAGGCCAGACTTACTTATACATAATTAATAATAATAATAATTTTACAAATTCTATATTTTTAAACCCATTAATGTTAGCCAAAATAAATTGGCCACTGAAGATGTACCGTAACCAAACCTATCACAATTAAAAACTAATGACTCGAATTCCGACTAAAAAAATAAATATGAAATGCTAATACCCTATACTCTATGCTTGAACTGGGGTAGTTCGCATACGCCACGCATTCTTAATCATATCCGCTGCCTTCTCGGCAATCATAATGACAATTGCATTTGTATGGCCAGCTGGAACATGTGGCATTATAGATGCATCTGCCACACGCAGATGCTGTATGCCATGTATCCTGAGCTGTGGATCGACGACAGCTGAAGGATCTGTGGAAGGACCCATTTTACAGGTGCCCGATTGATGCTGCAGACTGGAGCCATAGAGACGTAAACAGCAGCGCCAATAATCGTGGCTGGCAAAGATTAAATGCTCACAGCCCGGAAAGGGTCGGGCATGGAAGCGTGTGCCCATCTTCTGCATCGACTTGGTACGGGCCAGTTGCAGGATCTGAAAGATTCAAGATATCAGTTATAGTTATGGTAAGTCTTTAGAATATGTATGCATAATTTTTACCATTTCAACGCCCTCAATCATAGCACGCACATCATCTGGATGCTGCATAAAATTGGGCTCCATACGTGGCCAATGGAAGGGATTCCGTGAACGTAGCGAGATGCGTCCTGTACTCTTGGGTCGCAGCAGCACCGGCACCAGGCCAAAGGTTTCCTTACTCTGCATATCTCCAAACATTTTGTCATAGAACTCATTCGTAATGCCCAGTAAATCACGTAGGGTACCAAAGCGATCACCGCTTAAAGAGCCTGCGCCCAGGACAAGCTCCATGTCTGCATAATCCTTAGCTGTGAAAGAAATTATTATTGTACTATTTTAAGATTGTTTGAACTTAGTTTTAGAGTCTTCGCACTCTGAACTCACCGAAACTGGAGCTAGGTGTGCGAACAAAAGCAAATGCCTCAGCTCCTCCAGGAATAGTATAGGGTCCCTGGCCCGCGAAAAGGTAGCGAAAGATGTCCGAAGGATTAAGCAGACGTGCATCATTAACAGTGGAATCGTTAACCGTAAAAACTAGGCCATTGAGTGTAACGTGATCCTGCAGATTGTAGCCAACTGGCAGATCCTGTAGCACCGGAATATTATGCTCCTGCAAATGCGCGCGTGGACCCACGCCGGAGAGCATCAACAGCTGTGGACTAGCAATGGCGCCGGCGGAAAGAATAACTTCCTTGCTGGCTCGAACTACAAAACGTTGTCGCTGCTTGGTGAATTCCACTCCGTAAGCGATGTTAGTCTGAGGATCGATGAGCAGACGGGTAACCCAACTTTTCATGGAAATATGCAGATTACGGCGATTAAGGACGGGTTGAATGAAGGCTTTACTGGTGCTGCAGCGTCTGCCCTGTCGTATGGTGGCCTGAGCTCTGGCAAAGCCCATAACCTGCTCCCCATTTGTATCGGTTATATCGTAGCCCAACTCTCGACCCGATTTTAAAAATGCCTTCAATTGCCGCGACTTATAATCCGTATATTGTACATCCAGGACGCCATTCCGACCATGATACGGCGATTTATAAAGCTCGGGTATGCCAATGCGTTCCGATTTCTTGAAATATGGCAGAACCTCCGCATACGACCAGCCAGTGTTATTTGCCGCCGCCCAGCCATCATAATCCCGGCGATGGCCACGTGTATAGAGCATAAAATTAATTAGGCTTGTGCCGCCTACGCCACGCCCCTTGGGCCAATTGCAGACACCATTGCGTAGACCCTGGCAGGCATTGGGCGTGGGATCTGCTTTATAGCCCCAATTATAGCGGGTCGTCTGCGTCAGAGCCGCCGTCAAAGGAACATCGCTTATGAAAGTCTCCTGATCTCCAGCCTCCAAAAGCAGCACATTTGCCGTGGTAATCTCACTCAATCGATTGGCCAGCACACAGCCCGCCGATCCAGCGCCAACTATAATGAAGTCATATTCCGGCAGAAAGGACGTAGTGTCCGGTATTCGTGTGTTTAGCAGAGAAGTCTCAAAATCTCGCACAAGATCCACCAGCAGTTGGCAGCGGCTGCCCTGCCAGCAGAGGCAGAGTATCACCAAGTGCACCAAACGCATCTTAAATATCTATAAATATCTGTGGAATAAGAAAAAGAATTTTAATATTAATTATTATGAATTTTAGACTGCTGTATTCCCTAGAATAAAAATGATATGACTATTGAGTAGTTTGAAAGATACTCAAGGTATTTAGATGGAGAACAATTCGAGCCTAAGCCTCTAAGCCTGTTTTGTTGGAATTTTGATTTGGTAAAACCTTATAGACTTTTTAATAATCCTTGAAAGAAATAATTCTAATTCTAGTTCGAAACCGAACCTTGGGAATCCTTAAACTGAACCACCAAATGAACTCAAAGCCTTTCTAACAGGTATACCATTCCAAGAAGAACTTTGCTCTTTCAAATCTTTATTCTTCTTTTTTACACCATAAATCTGATTAGTATCTAATTATAGCACAATATAAGAATCGAAATTTGTATAAATTAGATGCTGTAATTAAAAAGTTTTTGCTGAAATTTCTATAGTAACTTGCTAAAACTCAAGGGCATTAAAATACTAATGCTAATTAGTAGAAACGTTCTAGATACAAATATATATATATATATATATTTTCATATATTAGCAGTCGGTTGTAAATTGCAGCGTCCTTCGATTTCACTTTGGTTCTACCCAAAACGCATTTCACGCCCCAATGGAGATCACGATTATCAGTGTCTTCCTCTCCGTCTCCCGCATCTGATGTACCCCCAAGTTTTTATAGGTTTTTTTTTTAGCTCAAGTTCAACAAGTTTCAGTTTACATCGTTGAAAATTGGCAAAAATAAAGCAAGAAAGCCAAACAATAACAAACGTTAACGTCTACACAGACTGCAAGATCGATAACCGGTTCGCGATCAAAACAGAAAAACTGAAGAAGTAACCAAAGCAAAATACATGAAAATAATCCGAGCGCAATCCAAGCAAAATATAAATATTTGCCCGTTGACGTTGACCCATAAAGCACACGCGGATACAAGAAAAAATATATAAACAAAGTGTATAAAGTCAATATGAGAAGAGTTTTTAAGAGCACCGCCTACTAGATACTCTAGGGATTATAGTTCAGAAATTGAGAGTAATTAAAGTAAATATATTTATAGATAGTTTGTATATATTTCAGTTAAAGATATATAATGAGAAGGGCACCAACTACTTGATACTCTAGGGATTATAGTTCAGAAATAATGAATAAAATATACTGGAAAAGACAGCTGAAAATCAAGTATAAACCTATAGTAGTTTATTTATAGTCTCTTTTCTTTTACTCTTTGTCCTTTTATTTTATACTTTTACACTGAGAAAAAATCAACATTCGTTTAAATATTGTACAAACTGCATGTTTAAGCTGCTATACCCTTCTAGAGTTTCGCAAACTTAATTAAATTTACTTAAAATAGTGGGCGCGCTGCGATGTTAAAAATGATTTTTATATGCAAATTAAATGCTCAATTTTTGGGTTTTTTTGAACATTTTTTCCAAATCCATTAAAGGCAAAAAAATTGCACAAAAATAAATAGTAGCAAAATGAAGGTAGTATTTCAATTAACCCCAATAGCACGCAAGTTGGCTGAAAAAAGCCGGCCACAAATTGCTTTCGATTTCGAACAGAAACAAATAAGTTGAAGAAAGAAAAATGATACACATCTATAGATACAGATACTTCTGCCTTTGTTTGAGCTTAAGTTCTACGACGTGAGCAGCCTTCAAAATACTGAAGCAATTTAACTTCTTTTGTCACAGCAATTTGATGTGCTGCTTTTGGGCTTTAAGAAAGGCCCATAAATAAACCGGTCAGCGGGTCTCGCTCTCTGCCTCTCTCTCTCTCTCTCTCTCTCTCTCTCATCTTCTATACAGAACTGACCTACGTCAAGGGTTTCATTTTCGAAGGGCATTGCGCTCGTTAAAGTTCTTTTCAGTTTATAATTTTGTAACAGGTTAAAAGCAATTTAGGCCAAAAATTATGTTTTCATCATTTAACAGACACATTTTTCAATCAACTCACATTTGATGCTTGTCTTAATAGAGCTTAGTTTATTATGTGTATCCAATTAGCCAAGTTAACAATTTCTGAGCGTGACGAATGCCTGAAAGGTTTTCAAGATAAAATAAATTGAAGTATTCGTAGCAAGAGCCGTAGCCGTTCAAATGTTATCAGATATTATACAAGAATTATTATCAGATTGTTGTTTTTTTTTCAAATTTTAATTAACATTTTATATAAGAATTATTATCTGATTAAATTTTAAATTTTAATATTATTAGGGTATTTTTATAATTTACTTATTTCTTTAGTCTCATAAAAATTAAGTCAAATCACAGTAGTCAAAAATAAAACTATCTAACTCAGTTTGTATCTTTATCCAATCTTGATTTTAGAGTAAAAGCACAAACGAAATGGAATACCCTTCCCTTGTTGGTTCACTTGCAGTTTCGATTATATTTATAGAACATATTTAAGCACTTGTTGGATACACTTAAAAAATTGATTAAGTTGTCTTTATATGATGATCCATGGAACAAGGATCGATGATATAGATAAAAATTTTGTACAAAATTACAAATTTATTTTAATCTTTTGATTTTAATTTAATTGAATAAGCCGAGAATCAGATTATTTATTGTTAAACTTGTTAGCCAAATTAAATGATTTTTTAGTTGGAATTTCGATAGGTATTTCACAGAACAAAATATATTTTCAGTCATTGATTTTTTCGCCAAATATATAACATATTTTTCGCACACACACACAAAGATCCGGCTCGAAAGAGAGCAGTATATAATCGGCTATATATAATGCGTAACCGGTTCGATGAGTTGAGAAATTCTAAACACGTTTTCGATGCTGCTTGCATTTAGAATGCACTTACGCAATGGGCGTGTTTTTGCTCTCCTTAAAAAGGTATGTGTATACACCAAAAGATACAGAAGTATTCGAACTATTCGAACTCGAATTCGGTATCGAACTCTAAACAGCTACTGCGCATGCGCGCGCGTTGCTGTCCGCTGATTAAATGAAATCGCTCTGCCGGCGCATGCATCGTTGAAGCCTATGCCGGACGACGGACGTTGGATGGAATAAACACAGGTAGCAGCTACCCAGTCGGTTAAGTCGGTCAGACTTGAAGCTATTCAGCGTTTGGGGCGCTACGCTTGCCCCAGCACGCAGGCCATGAGTCCATCCAATCATCCGATCTTCCCCTCGAGCTGAGAGTTACAGTTGCGCCCATCTTTGGCGCGTCTCTCTTTTTTTTTCAAGTTCATCGAATGAACTTGCGAATTTCAGCTGTCGAGTTTATTTACATTTATAATTTTTTCACCCTTTTTCTTTTAAAACTATTTTCGGCATCTTGGCTTTGCCCCGTTTCGCCAGGCCGCGCAAGCCAGTGGCGCGACAGGCCGAAGGGTTTAAACTAAATAAAATCAGCCATATAAAGAACTAGGCTTTTATTTAATTGGAAAAAGGATTCTTCACTGAAAAAAACACTGGACAAAAGTTATAAAAATGCTCATCCCGAAGTATCCCGTAAACTAAAACCGTTCAGCTTGGAGTCTTTCAAGTTTCTATACAAATAAACTCAAAATTTAATATTTTTAACCGCTAAAACTGCAGTCTGAAAATATTGTAATTTCCTATTTATAAAATGAAATTTAGTGAATTGAATTAAACATTTTATGGGAGCATTTTCAATTAACTTTAGGGAGTTTTGAGCCCAGTAATTTTAACCCCTCGCCTACGCCACTGGCTTTCTTTGAACTTATTTGGGATTAGTCAGAGCCCGAACAAGGTATTTTTTTATTGTGGTCTGAAACTTTATTTAGCAGCAGTTTATGTGCGTAATCTTCCCGGTGTCCAAAGCATGCGCTAATCGAATATATTTTGCTGCCTGTCTGATTAGCAAATAGATGTGAACAAATAAAACTTTGATCTATAGTTCGGGTAAAGTGCTTCCGCCATTTATATTGTACAATTATTTGATCATATTTCCATTCGCCAACTCAAGTTCAATGTCAATTCAAGCGATCGCTGACAAATTGTTGTGTATCTTGTATCTTGTCTCTTGTCTCTTGTCTCTTGTCTCTTTTGTCTTATATATGAGATGTATCTGATGACTTCATGTTACAAAGATTACAAATCTTGAGGCTTAGTCGTTATGATTTGCATACGAGCAACATTTTAAGTTCAGTTCATTAATAAAAAAAACAACAACAACAATAAGAGAGATATATTGGCTGGTCTTCAGTTTCATCTGATTTCGAATTTTTGTTGCCACTTTCATAATCAGTTTTTTTTTATACTTTTTTGGCGCATTCGACCTTCAGTACCGGCCTTTTTTCCCTACCTTTTTTCTATGGGGTTTTATAGCTAAATCTCCATCCAAACAAATTGCATTTTTGTTTAATCTTCCATAGTTGATATTTGCACAGATTTTATGCATATTCATTCAGGCATGACTTGGCAACTGTCGAATATCGAATACTGAATATCGAATATTGCTGTGAGTATTTGATTTAAATCGAGTGTTCACACTTCGAAAGAAAAAACAACTTTCAAGTGATCATAGTCCTAATTGATAAAAGATCAAAAACAAAGGCTGGAACAAAACGCCTGCTAATTAAATTTTAAATGCTAAACAATTGAAAACGAATGTCTGCTCTATGATAAGGTGTCAAAAAAGTGATAGTACGACCATATATATAGACGTATACTTGATAATTTGGCTCATAACGCTGCATGATTGAGCACTTTTATGAATAGACAAAAATAGCAAATAGTAAAAATAAAAACATTTTATAAAAATTATATTTTTTTTGGTTGCCTAAGCCAATGCCAGGGATGCCCCAAAGTTTAAGTAAAATTAAAATAAATAAATTATGGTGACTAACTTTTTTGATTACTTTTTTTGAGGTATTATATAAATTCAATTAACGGAAATAATATTAACGATTGCTGATTCTAAATTTTTTCAATAAATAACTGATCGATCAATACTTTTGTTAAAATTATTTAACTAAATTAATAATAATTTTGGTAGTTACTAATAAAAGAAATATCTGCGTCAAGGTGTACTGAGTTAAAAGAATTTCATGAAATAAATGAAGAATTGTTGATTTAGCATAAATTAATATTAATTTTATAATAATTAATAAAGAAATAATAATATTTTTTTTAAGCACGAAATTTATTTAGGCTAAAGGCCAACACTTATTGATAGGAAATAAATGCGTCTGCTTTGTCTAAATTTAATGAAATATTCCAAGCTTCTGTTCTTCATTAACACATTTCAGAATTTATTAGAAAATTCCAAAAATTGTGAAATACCCCATGAATACTCGACGTAAAATAAGTAAACCAGCCAAATAAATAAAACTTTTTTTATTAATTTTTTAGAATAGCCTCGTCTAACCCCTTTGCTGACAGCCAGGGTTCTTTTCATTATAATCAACAAACACTACAGAGAATATTTGCATGCATTTTGCACATGATAATTGCTTGAGTAAAGCCTATTTCGAGCACGAATGCAATAGTCTATATGGAGATATATAAATATATGAGTTAACAGATGGATAAACTATGATTTGTTGCCCGTTCAATGGCCATAAAAATGAGTTTTACTTACCACAAGTGCAATTGGCAATTGGCAATTGGCATGCCACCAATTTGCCATTGAAATTGCATTATCTGTCGTAAATGTTGTTGTTGTTGATTTAGAGCTCCAATGAATGTTATTTATAGACCAAGTCCAGTCGTCAAAAATTTATCACAAAAATAAGTAACAATTAATTGCTGTACTCTAATCGGACATCCAAACAAGCCGTTGGGCAAACGACCTTGTCAAGGCCAACTCCAAAGAAAGATCGTCTAATGGTTTGGTGTTAACAATTTAACACGGAGTATTTTTTTCTATTTTTTTTTTTTTTGTTTTTTCGGCGGGGTACTCTATGCTCTGGTCACTGGGTCGCTAAACAACATTCGCACGCTATAAAAATTACAAAAACAAACATTAAATAAACCAAAATAAGAGAAAAATAAGGCAAGCTTTGGCAAGCCGAAGACTTAAATACCCTTCGTATACGCCGAAGCACCATAGATGTAAATATTGAAAGTTTTCTATAACTTTAACTTTATTTTGACTGATGTAAATAAACTAATATTTTAGTCTAACTTTAATGGTATTTTTTACGAATATTGAGCAACTCTTTAAAGTAAGAAAATGAAAATTCAGCAGACCCAGTTTTTGCTTTATTATACTGCTGAGATATTTTCTAATCAACTTCAGAAAATGATACCGAGACATTTATTTTATATGGTTATAATGAAGTTAGCTTCTTCGTCAAGATGAATAATTCATGATATCAATTGGTATATAAAAATCAGATGGACAGAATATATATTCCTCATACTATAATATTTCACTGCATTTCGCAATTTCTGTAAAAATTATAGTACCCCCTCAGTAGAGTATAAAAAGTATTACCAAACTTCAACTACCTGAACATAGCCACAAATCAAGTTCAACTTTAATTTCATCAAAAATAAAAATAAAAATAAAACAAAACAAAAAAAAGAAACTAGGTGGCAACAATTCTCAAAGTTGTTAGACATAAACGCCCCCCATTCAAAGTCAAGTGCTCCGATTTGTGGCTGGAGTCGGAATGGGGGAGTCTCGGTTTGGGGGGGGGGTCGGTCTGGACACTATAATTTCTGTCTGAAGCTCGTAAATCACGTGTCTAACAACAAATGCCGTTCAAAAATGAAGACGTGAGCAGCGTTCAAAAAACCCACAAAACTCAACGGCAATAAAACTGAAAAGTATAAAAAAATATTGCCCTTACAACTAATAACAATAACAGCTGCAATAATGCTCCCAATATAAAAATCTACAATAAGTTAAGAGTGCTCTACTAAGGAATGCTCGACGACAACATACTCTATTATTAGTTAAAAAATGGTTATTAATTTATATTTGTAATTTGTCAGTAATGGAAAATACAAAACTAAATAAAATACCATAAAAATACTATATTATTTATGATTACAAAGAATAATACTTGTTACACCTAAGAAAATAGTATTAAAAGAGTTTCAGCAAAGGTGCTCAATAAAATGGGTTTTCTTTTAAATAATTGCGCCTCTTCCCATTTTCATTTAAAATCTAATTTCACAGAGTGTTTATACTTTAAAATTAATTTGTTGAGTAAAATATTGAAAGTTTTTAACCTATTTATGCGCCTAAGCGTAGGCTATATACTTTTCTGTGGAATTTATTCTTGAATGAAAAGAGAACCACGCCTGTAAAGACATATACCTTACGAATGCCAACTTTTTATCCTGTTTATAAAACATATTTTAAATCATATATCTTTAATACATACCCTGTGAGTTAAGTAATATTTTATTAATGAAATTAGGTAACTAAAACCAGGCCACTTATTTTTCAGCTGAAAATACGAATAGATTTCTTTCTCCTATCCGCATCAATCCTGTTTCTTCTATGCATATCACCCCTTTTCAAAATATATTCCATGAATGAGGCAGGGTATCAAACCGCAAGCTTAAATCCGTTTTGTATAAATTATTACTGCCAGATCAACATTTCTGATAATAAAGCTGACAAATGCTGACTTAAAGCCTTAAACTGTGCATTGTTTGAGTACTTTGTATCCAAAAATAAACGGAGAGACGATTGATTTGAATGACGTTCAGCAGACAGAGAATATTCATAATCATAAACGAGTAATCAAAGAGCCACAAGCCGCTGCTGAATGCTGAATGGCACTCGAATGGGCTTTGGGTCATGAGGAGACGTCTGGCAGAGGAGCAGCTTAATTGAATGAACTTGAAACAATTGAAGTATAATTTCATATTGAATGGCAAATAAGTTGCTAGACATCTGAAGTTTGTATTCGAATTTGTATTTGGGGGTGTTCCAAAAACTGTCAATTGTGGATCTACGGAGTGTTTAAAAAAATATACAAAAATCGTACTTACTATAGAATCTATAGATGTCTTTTCTGTTCTTTTTCTCTAACTTAACTTTCAAAAATTGATTTAAAATATGCATTCAATAGTCTAAAAGTAATTTTATTGGCTAACGTTTCTGAGAACGCCCCAACAATCATAATTTTCATGATTGAGTTGACAGTTTTTTTTTTTTTTGAGACGGTCTTTGAACACTTTGATTGGTGTTATTGACACGACCAATAAGTCTTACCATGATTTTATATATTGTGTATTGTGCTAAAGCCAAGCAAAAGTGAAGAAAAAAACGTTTATTTTATAAGTTTACTTCAATAAAATGAATTTTTATTTGAAATTTGTATGATGATTATTCAAGATTGTTCTCTATATATATTAATTAATTTACGCGTAATTATAACATTTATGTAAATAGAAAAGGTAAAATAATATGTTATAATTTCAAAAATACATATGTTCTTTTTTTTGTTTTTAATTTACTTTATTCAGAATTCGAATAAGTTACTTTCAAGTTGTTTTGGTTTCGCTCTGATTACTATGATATTTGTATACTCTAATACTCTAACATTATGTAGATTATTGATTATGGTTCTGACGATCAATTAATTACGTATTATGGTTTCTTGGACTTAGGTTTAATGAACAAATTGCTTTGCATTTTACAATAAAAATCGTTAATTCAAGTCAAGCCAAAAGCGTCGTATTTAAAGGTTTTCAAAATGATTATGCCCGTTTTTTGTGTTTGTTTGTTGTTGTTGTAAGATGCCTAAAATTCTAGGTATTACTAATAGACTTTGTTAAATACATATTTATAAATTAATTGTTGGTTGTGTAAAAAAACATTGAACATAAACATACTTAGTAACTATTTAATTTTAAACTTGAATTTATAATGTTATAAATAGGTTTTCATGTATATGTTTATGTATTGTCTTTATACCCTTGCAGCGGGTACTATAACTTTGAATGCATTGAAGGAAGTATCTCGGTGCCCACGGTCGTCTGTTCGTCCGTCCGTCTACCAGCCCGTTCGGTCTCTCATCTTTTGAGCTACATGACTAGAATTTGGCATGGAGCATGTCTGTCGGAAGCGGCCGGATCGGAGAACTATATCATATACCTGTCATAATCTTCATGAAATTTGCAAGTAAAAAGTAAGAGTGTGTTTTCAAATCGCACCTCAAAAATTATCAAGATCGGACCACTATATCATATAGCTGCCACAGGAACATTAGGTAAAAAAAAAATAAAAAAAAACAAATGCCTAATTTAGTCTGCAAGGGTATGTAAGCTTCGGTGTGCCAAAGACAGCTTTGCTTTACTAGTTTTTTCTTTTCTTTTTGTATAGTCAAAATGTTAAGCTTACATTTCGTATTATTAGTATTTTTTTTGTTTCATAACTTTAAATGTAAT
Organism: Drosophila repletoides; assembly: GCA_018150835.1. Taxonomy (NCBI): domain Eukaryota; kingdom Metazoa; phylum Arthropoda; class Insecta; order Diptera; family Drosophilidae; genus Drosophila; species Drosophila repletoides. The sequence continues at coordinate 3,163,225 of JAECWQ010000202.1, forward strand.
CAGTACGAATTGCTCAATGCTTTATTCCAAACTTCGTCGCAGCATTCAATTTCAGAGCAAATCTATTGTAAGACAATGTTAATTTCAGAACAACATTTTGAAATAACCTTTTGGAATTTACAGCTCTCAAAAGTGCTGTTTGCTTGTAATATTATTATAAAATATAAAATAAATTAAAGAATTAATTGTTACCAGCAATATTATTACTATTAGTTTTTTGCATACCCTAAAATATATTTAATTTTCTATTGAAATTGAACACTGCGACGCAGTGGAATGCGGCATTTTCTGGCTGCCGCCAAAAAGTATGCAGCAGTTTTCTTCTTCAACTTTTCTATATTGTTTGTGGCTTTAGTGACGCAGCAAAACGTTGCTCACCTTGTTGGAGGAAGCCTCCGATTTGCCCGTAATTTTCTCCCGGAAATGACGATTCTCAGGATTGGCTAAGACCGAGGCAATAAACTCGGTGGTTTCCAGTTGAAGTTGAGCCAAACGCGTTTGCAACAATTTGTTGCGTTGAACCAATTTGATAGTCTTTATGGCTATGGAGAGTAGACCCTCATTGTGTGTGAGATATTGTGGCTGCTGCTGTTGCAGCGCCTGTTGCAGCTGCTGTTGTTGTTGCAGTTGTAGGTAGCTGTGTGAATGTCTGAGAATTGGTTCCACAGCAAACTCATAGCCACTATCACCATCACCCTGGTCCTCCTCTACTTCCTCTTCGTAGTCATCGTGCATATCATCCTCCGCGCTAGAAATTTGATCACAGAGTTTGCTGTTGTTGCAATTGTTGCAATTTATTCTGCAGCTACTGCTGCTGACGCCGCTGTTGCTGTTGGCCATTGTGGGTTGTAATACTGTTTTGATAATGTTGCTGTTGCTGTTGCCGATGCCGATGCTCATGCTGCTGGAATGTACGCGTGATATCTGTAGGTTCCTCTCACCGAGCTCCATCTGTTCCATTTGCTTTGTTGCGATTTCTTCAGCTGATGATGCTGGTGATGTTGTCGTCGTTACGTTCCTTGACATTTGCTGCAGTCTGTATGGCAACCGGGAATGCCGGCGACGCTGATTACGTCCCGGTGAGTTCATCGAACCTTTGACAACTGCAAAGAAACCAAACAAATGCCTTCAGTTTCTAAAGAAATTCTAAACAAAACAATAACAAAATCAATTGCTGCACAGTGGTAATATACTATATATAAGCAATGAAATTGCATTTCCAAGACACACACCCAAGGCGAGCCCAAAAGCATGCCACGAAATATTTTCCACTCATATTTTGAGTTGGAAACTCATCTGAATTAGAGATGCAGTTTCAATTTATATTATTATATATTATTATTAAATTTAATTTAATTTTAATTAAATTTAATGAAAAAAATATTAACACACAGCCTTTAGAAAAAGCCAAGAATTTAATACCTTTCCTGAGGCTATTATTTCAAGCCGATAATTTAATATTAATTGCAATTAGTTTAATATAAATTATTAAATTAATTTTTTTAATATTTTAAAAAACTATTCATGCACTAAATAATTAATATTATATTCTTCCTATACTACAAAAAAAAAAACAAATTTAATTTGATTTAATTTTTATAATTTAAGGATAACATGTAAAAAAATGATTATTAATTTAACAAATGTTTCTCGCATTGAATACTGTTTTCTATAGCTCAAAGAACTTTGACTTATTTTGCTTGTTCAGTCTTAATTTTAAATTATAATTATTATTATCTTCTACTATAAATTGCTTGGCACTATTTTTAAGAATGTTTTTTTAGAAATCTTTATTTAAATTTGACTTGGCTCTGTCTCAGTCCACAGGCCTCATTGTGGTCTATCTTATGGCCATGTGGCTCACTGGCGCCGTCTATCACACATATTTATGCACACATTCATATATATTTATATGTGAGTGTGTGTTTGTGTTTGGCAGTGTATGAGGTGTCTGTATATCTGGGTATTCCGGCGTGAGTGTCACAAAACGTGACCACAGCCCCGGGGCCAGCAGTCGAGTAGTCAAACAGTCAAGTAGTCGACCAGTCAACCAGTCAACCAGTCGAGCAGTCGAGCAGTCGACAATCGGCGATTGCGAAGCTTTTCGCATCAATTTGCAATAGTCGAATAGACGTATTGTCGTATCTGCGGCACATGTACAATTCGAGGCGATTTGTTACACACTTTGCCTGCTGAAATGCTCAAATCATGGGCAGAGGCATACAGAACACACAAACAATCATTCCAAAGCAAACAGTAACAAATAGAGTGTGGCCAAAACTGCACGACTAGCCAATACTCTGTAAACTGATCACAAATGTTGTATACTCTTTCAAGCTACGTCGATTCACTACACTAAGCGATATTTTATCAATTCTTTTCAACCTTTCATTCAAATATAAAGCCTAATGGCAAAACTAATAGATGAAACTTTGTAGATGAATGTAACTCCCTTCCGGCTGTCAGCTTTAAATGAATTTCATTGAAAAACATGCCTGCTATCACCTGACAATAAAAGCTAGACAAAAAATAAGGATTTACTAAATTATGCTCCAAAAATAAGCCTAAATACTTATTATTTAAGTGAAAAAAGAGCAGCACATTTCAAGTATATTTATACCTTACTGAGCTCTTGCCTTTCTCTATTCAAAACAAATGGGCAACAAGTTAATATGCTCTTTTATAGCTACTTTCAAGGGGTATAGCGGAATTGGGCAATCGACATTGATGAGCGCACCTCCCCTCGAAAAGAGAAATCATTTTCCAATTAGTGTTTCCGGGAATTTTGTCTATGGTCAGGGTCAGGAGGCGTTGCTGCAGCGTCAACTTGCATGCAGCGCATGGCAGACGCGGGAAGGCCGAGTACATTCAGAGGGGTGACAAGAAGGGGTACTCAACAGTTGTACGGCCGTACTCAAAATTTTGTTTACGTTGTGCAAATGAAACAGCTTTTTTTTTTGTTTATTTACTTTTTTGATACGCTGCACCAGTGCAGTGAAACGTGAGAGCGCCCATTGGGGCCCAAGGGCAGATGGCTCAGCAAAGGGTCGGGTATATGACGCATTGCAAAAGGTGCAAGAAATATTATAATTAGCTGCCAAATAATGCAAATAAAAGCATAAATATATCAGCAAATGAATCAATAAGTGTCATTCTATATATTTTTTTTTAATTTACTGGGTAATTCTTTCTTTCTTCATATCATAGCATTCTCCGAAAGGTTCTTAATATTCTTATTATGATACCCTTTCTTTGGGCTATAGAAAAGCACAAATCTAAAATCAAAGTTGAATTTATTTAGTTTTTTTTTAGGTTTAACCTGATTTAGCTTATATTTATTATTTATTTATATTGATTACAATTAGTCATAGATTTCTACCTATCTCTCTGACTATCTTAATAACAATAATCTATTTTAATACAGCTAAATAAATACTTTTGTCAGTCACTGTATATATTTAATTTTGTTTATGTTTGCTTTTCTATCGTTTTTATTTCTATTTCTATTCTAATTCGATTCACTCTTTCTAATCTACTTTATTAATCATTGCAAAAACAATTTAATGCAATGAAAAGCTATTAATCTCAAATAAAATACTCCCGTACATGAGCCAATTCGTAAATGCCAAGAATATTTAATTTTAATTGCAAAATTTCAGCTTGTTTGGATCTATTAATAAGTCTCTCAAAAGATATTCGTAATAGTCATTAAAAAGGAAATTATTAAATTTGTTTGTTTTATTTTTATTAGGCGGAACAGGGAACTTCAAACGAATAAATCGCTTATATTTCGAAAATTTTCAACGAATTTTATTTCCCCCAATAGAATAAAAAAAATATTATTGACTTATATAAGGCTCTGGTTGAGCACTGTTACTAACAGCGGATAACAATCACCATAATCAATCGTAATTCTATATAACAGCGCAGAGAGACGATTTAGGTCAAGCCCCGTGCCCCAGGGATGCCACCCTCTGTCGCTGTTGCATCAAATGTTGGCCCAAAAAACACGTAAGCTTATTCCCGGTGCGTGTAGCAAACATGTGCAAAGTATTTGCGATGAACGTAAGAATCTCAATTTGCGAAATAATACGGAAATGTTTCAGTTTACGTTCCCGTTGCTGTTGTTGTTGTCACCTTCGAATTTCCAGCGTTACGACACCCGCAAGTCCCCCGCCTTTGATACCCCTTCTGACCCCCTTTCTCCACAAGGCATTTACTTCCTGCAATGCTCGTTGTTCCGCCTCAACTCTCGTTCACATCGACTGACTTATACAAGTGGTCCGAGTTCCCCCACACGAGGCACCTGCACTCGACTGAGCATTTACGAGTATCTACTCGATACTTACGACTGCGGAGTACTCATACTCATACTCATTCGCATTCGCAATCGCATTGTTATTGTCATTTCTCGCACATTGCCTTCACGTATACTTGAGCTCTCTGCTATAGATGACCGTCAGTCGTGACACGAGCTAACTAATTTAGGGCAAGCACGAATGCTTGGTTTGTGTTAAAAGTCGCTTTAATATATGATTTTCTTTTCACATGCCTAATATATCTCTTTAATCTTATACTACTGACATCTTTATATAAACCTTCCTAATGGCTTTTTCTATGAAAAATCGTTTTGATATAGAAGTATTATATCAAAAATTGGTAAACAATCATTACAAAATTTTCTTTAGAAATGCCTAAGATAATTCTAAATTAAGTCATATTCAAAACTTTGATTTACATATTGACGAGGTTATATAAAACAGAATATACCCTGGAATTTATCGCTAACCATGTATCAAATAGGTAACTTTCTGAGGATAAAACGTTTCACTTTTTCTTTTATTTAAATACAAAAACTTTCAGAAAACATAAAAAAAATATAGCTTTTTGCTGATATGCTCAGCTCGTGTCACGAAAAGCGTAACTGTCGTCTCTAATGTAACTTTTGAGGCACATTTTGGGGGCTTTGCCACAGACGCGTGGCACAGCGACTCAAAACATCAATTTAGTTAGTATTTTTGCTTAATTAGAGTAAATTTTGCTGATGCTTTGACATTAGCATTGACAACAAAAGTCAGTTCAAATATGCAAATGTATGTCATCTATAAATACAAAATACAAGTGCAAAAGTCAACAGGCTAACAGATACAGTGATACCAAAACACTCTAAAAAGTGCAGAAAATTTAATGAGGAATTGTGATGCCTTAAAAAACAGCTCTTACTGAACTCTAAACACTCTAAATAGTCGAAATATAAACACATAATAATAAATTAAGGATGTTATTTTCTTTCTAGACCCAGAGTCAGAGTAGAGTAAAATAATTAGTCCATATATATAACTATTCATATCTTCTATTACATTTTTATTCATTAAATTGCCTCTGCAATTGCATTGCATAAAAAGAATTAATTGATAATTTTCAACACTTTTTCGGCATATGCAGTCCCAATGTGCAGTGCCCAGGTTCGTTACATTGTCATTTCGGGGAAGAAGTGAGAAAGGGAAGCTAGAAATTTATAGACGCCTGCACGTGGCTTCGTCACACTCATTTAGCATTCAACTCATTTTAACGTGTTGCTCGAAATTAGCAGGAAACACAAACACAAACACAAACACAAACACAAACACAAAAACAAAAAACGAAAAGAAAGCAAGAAAATAATAGCAATAAAAGAAAAATCATTTTGAATGAATTGCGCTGAATATGGCACCAATAAAAGCAACAGACAGACACAGCAACAAAAGCAGCAACAACAACAAACAGGGCCAATAAAAAGCCAAGTCGGCATAAGCCAAAAGCGACTGAACAAATGTGGGAAAATTGTAAATAAGCCAGTAAAAGTAGCACAACTATGGCAACAAAAAGGGGCAACAAAAAATATTAAACAGCTAAAGAAGAGCGAAAGAAAAATGAAAGAAAAAAAAACGTGCCACTGCAAATGGCAACACAATAAACGTTACGAAATATATATATCTATGTATATTTCTTGTGAAAATGCTTATACAATATTTATGCTTACGAACTGTTCTGCTCTGTTCTGCTCTGTGCTCTGTGCCCATTCAACCTGACCGCCTTTTTATTTTCACATTGAATACATTTTCCTAGAATTCGGAATACTTTTGCAAGATCTTGCGGTCAATTAGTGTCATATTATGATAAATGATTGAAAAATCGCATGAAATTGCAAATTTCAGATGCTAATGGTCCTTGACTGATATCATAAAAAAAGCCAAAACAAAACAGATCATATCAGATTACTGAAAATTAAGTCATAATCTACTAATTACTAGTATTATATTAAATCAAGGCTACAAGCACAACAAGCCGGCTCGAAGCTGGTCTAAGCTCTGGTTTTGTTTCAAGAGTGTGGAGCTTCAGTTCTTAAGCTATTGGTTTTCCTTTGAAAGTTGGTTCCTACAAATTCCTTGCTTAATTTAAGTTCAGATTAACTCATCTAGAATGATACCTTCCTCTTGATCCTCTTAACAATTTTTAAGTATCCAAAAGTAAATTTTAATCCTTAAATATCATCTATGTTCAGTTCATGAATTGTACTGACAACTGCTTCATTTCAAAGGAATTTTAATCAAAGACAATTCCATATATTGCATAACAAAAAAACATATTGTTTTATCATTATTATTGGCATGATATCTCATATGATTTTCTACATGTATAGTCTCAAAATATAGCCAGGAAAAGCAATGACCAAGAGCACCTTTTTCTCAAGGAACAAATTGCATATATATCTATAAATTACTTATTAAAATATAGCAATCTACATAGTTAATTTTAATCTAACCAAGTTATAAAGTTCTTTAAGGCAGCTAGTATAAGTTTCGAATCTTTTATTTATAGAAGCAAAGCATTATTTTTAGCTTGGCTGCCACATGTAAAATGTGCATATATTTTTAGCTGTAAGCTGCGTAACCCACTAACGTCTAAGCCTTTTTGCAATATTTCTATCAAAATTGGCATTTATATGAGAACGAGTCATGTGGCTGGCTGGAAGTGGCTTATATAAATGTGCCATACAACAATATTTTCTGAGATGATTGCTGTCTACTTGTCTGTCTGTCTGACTGTCTGTCTGTCAGGTGGTTGCAGTACTCAGAATTTCAAATGTGCTGACGCAAATTGTTACCATAACAGAGTCGCGTGCCAAAGCAAACAAAAACAGCAACAACAAACAGCAGCTGCAACAACATGTGGCAACATGCGGCAACATCATGTTGCCAGCAAACCGTACACAACACGTGCATAGCAACAAGGGGGCGACTGGCGACTGGCGACTGGCTAACAGCGCTGCTTGACCAAGTTTACATAAATTAATTAAACATGTCCAAGTAACGTGAGCTGTCCAGAGAGACTTCCCGTTGGCTTAAAAATAACAAAGAAAAATACTTGTTCTTTCATGTCAGTCGCGTAAGCAGGGCATCGATTCTGGGTGGTTAATATAAAAGTCCCAAGAACAGAGAACGAAAATAAGAAAAATATATATTCAAGAAGGAAAATTTGTTAATTTTATTTCGAAACAAAATAAAATTGGCTATAGTATGCCATCAAGCTCTAAGGATACGAGTATCTAAAATATATCTGACCTAGTAGTATTCATTTTAATCAGCTTTCCAAGTGAAGGAAAAACAACAAAATTTCAAATATTCAAAACAGTACAAAAAAAATATAGATAATTATTAAACAGCTTATAAAAATATAAATAATTATCAAAAAGTTAGTTTTAAATGCCTCAAAATAAAATTTCTGCTTGCATCACGTATACGCCACATGGGACAATTGAAAGTTTTTCTTTTTTTGTGTTTTTGTTTACTCACCGTAGCTCAGCGCGGAGTTGTGTGGTATAACTCCAGCTGCACTAACTGTCGCCGCCCCCAAAGCGTTGGCTTGGGCCGCGCTCATGGTGGCTCGCCTTCGCGCCTCCTTCATGCTAGCCACGCGCACCTTCTTCCCAGAGCAGACAGTGGGCGCCATTTGAACTGCAACGAGCAAAAAGAGAAAAGAACAAATACAGAATTAATTGGCTATCGAAATTGATTAATTGATTGATTGACTTTCATGTGCAAATGTCATGCTCGCTTGAACACAACGAGCAGACACGTATAAAAACAAAAATAACTTAATAATAATAAAAATAATATCGAAACGAGTTCAATCAACTTCTTAAAATAATTATTTTTTGTTTTGTTTCTGGCGCATGATGAAATCATCATTGTCATCTTTATCAACGCATAGCAGGGGAGGAGATGAAGCAGTAAATTTAATTAAGTTTTTGCACGTGCCTCAAATTAGTTAACCCACGGAATGACTTACTTCTACATAACAAATACATCAAACTAATTGACCTGTCGTGATATCTGGGCAAATAATACACGCGAGGGTAGCTCCGAAAGTATCTGAGAGTAGTTAAGAATATCTACGAAATTCTTTCAATTTAAATATAGTTATTAAAAATCTAACCTCAAGATTTTGAAATTTAATTAGTAAGCCTTCAGTTTTATTTTAATTGCAAGCGGTATTTTTTACGGCTTCATCTGAGGACTATTTATGTAATTTAATTATAATTGAATAAGAAATATATTTATTGCATGCCAAATTTCAATATCAGAACTGCTATATTTACTGAGCTATGACTGCTAAGATTGTTCTACTTTTGTTGACTTCTGCTAAGAAAGTTCAGCGCAAAGGTGATATAGTAGATGGATGACACACTTGGGCAACAGTTTCTAAGCGTCGCAAAATGCCTTAAATATTATATATACTATATAAGTAAATACATACATATATAAAGTGTGTTATTTATCTTCTAATCTCTCTTGAAATTCGCAGTGCATTAGTCATTCAGTTAGATAAACAGCTGCGTATATTGCCCTTGAGTAAATGTGCTCTGAATTCCCAAGCCGTTGCCGGAACTGAGAATGAAATGAGAGCCAACTGAGCTGTCATTTAAAGCCAAAGAAAACAACAACAATAGCACAAGCAGAAAATTGTCTGACTGTCCCAGCGCTCATTAACCATGCCCCAAATCAGAGCTTAGGCCAGGGCCAAGACTATGTTTATATTAGCGCTCAGCGAGCAGCTCGCAGCGCGCAGCTCGCAGTTCGCATAGCTGGCGGGCCAATTTCGCAAGAGGTAAACAAACTTAAAGCAGCAATCATCGTGGTAAGTATTACATCGCAGATCCCCTCTAGAATATTGTATATATAAATATATACATATATAAATTTTATATATATATATATATATATATATATATGCATATCGATAGGCTCAACATTTTGACGCGCATGCAAATTGTTAAAGTGCTCAGACTCAGTGGTTACTCCTTTTATACACTTGAAAAGGGTATTACAGCCTGAGTAAAGAATGTGTAACGTAAAAAAAGGGTTTTTTAAATATTCAAGAATATATAATAATATATGATAATATATATAATAAAATAAAATAAAATAAAAATTTATGGAAATAGTGTGAAAAATACTTTTTAGATCTTAAATTAGAATGTGTAAACCGGCAAAGAAAAATAAATGAAAGAAAAATAATATAAAAACTATTAATAAGACAATAAGATAAGAAAATTGTTCTTCAACTTTTCACAATATATGAGGAACCAATTCAGAATATATATTTCAAATATATAACTTTCTTTACAAGCTCTTCAAGAAAGAGTATTAGAAGTCTTCGTCTAGCCTGGCTTTCTATTTTATATTATTGTTGTGCTGTCAGGCAGAGATGAGCCGCAGGCTGAGGCAGTCAAATTCAAATTGAAAAGGCCCAACAACAACAGCAATAAGATGGAGATGATGAGGAGGACGAAGAGGAAGAACAAGAGGATGAAGATGAGGAAGAGAAGGAAAATAATGTTGTTGACGGCACGTGTATCTCTTGAGTGTAATTACATTTGGAAAGTGTGCGGCGGCATCGCGGGTTTTTCATTTTAAATACTTTGTGGGATGAGGGGCAGCATGGGCGTGTCAAGGCGTGTCTAAGCGGATTTCTTGAATGTTGTCCAACTGTCAATATGCATAGCAGCAGGAATTATATAGAAATGTACATATATATTTTATTATTTATGCGCTCCAACACAAAATAGAAAACAGAGCAGAGCCTCGACCCATAGACCCATAGACCCTACATCCCATCCGACTAAGCCATCATCTTATAAAGCCACATGCCCAGCATAAAATGTAACAAAAAGCAAGAAGCGTAACGTATGCCCGGCTCAAAACATAGTCCCACACTGCCATATTTTTTGACGTACACGCGCCGCCTTTATACATCGTATACCCCACGGCTTGGGCTAGGAGAAGGGCAGGGTGTATGCGGTAGACATTTGAGTCATAAGCAAATGATGCGGCAATGTGAAATAGAGCCATGAGCTGAATGTATTCGCACTAAACAAGCGACTTTAATACACTTACGACATATTTTATATAGCTATAACTAACGCTAACTTTATTGGCTAATAACTATGGCAGTAGTTGGGTTTTTGACATGCTGGAATAATTTACAAAGAAATAGCTAAAGCGGCTTTTTTTTATAGTAGAGTGTAGTTTAATTAATGTATTACAACACTTGTAGCCAGCTGCTGAATCAACAGGAAATTAATATAAAAACTACAATTCAATTTGGTTCTAAGAATTTTTCAAGCAAAAGTTTCGACCAAATTTTATCTGGCTTAGAAAATCAGAAGAGTTTGACTCAGTTCGGCTTGCTGGCTGGAATTGAAGCATTTTTTATGCCCGCTTTTTGGCTACAATGCATGACATAGTCAATAGACTTTCTTTTTATAGATATTGCTTACATAAAATTGTTCATACAAGCATGATATAAGGGCCCCTTGCGTATTTCACACTGAAAGTGGCCTGATGATTATTCTCTGGCTTTGGCTCGAAACTGGACAGAAAACGAGCAACACGTGCCGCTGCCGGCAAGGAAAAAAAAAACACCACAAGCAAATAAAATAAAAAGAAAAATAATAATAATAATAATAATAAAAAAAAAAAAATAGCTTGACTCATTTGAGTGAGATACACATGTAGACACAAGCTATAGAATGTATATTATGAGTCAAGTGTTCTGAAAACAATTTGAAACACGCTTATAGCCATCACCTGTAGCTACCTTTTTTACCTTTACCTGAGCTCTCAGCTGGAGGTCATGTCAATCAATGGCTATAATGAGAACTGCCACTGCGTGTGCATAAATTAGCCAAAATAATTGTTGGACACGGAACGACATGACATGGCAGCTGTTGAGATCTGTTTTTTTTTTTTTTTTCGGTTCACAAGACAAAAGAGAATTTCTATTCTTTTCCAAAAGAAACCCAGAGAACCGAAAACTCGGCTCATTGACTTTTGCAGACAAAACAGGGAAATTGGGCGCATAATTATTGGGGCGTTTCAGGGCAATTACTTTTATAGGAAACCCCAGCAAGCAGCAGCAGCAGCAGCAGCTCGACCTCAGATTATACACAGTAAAAAATGCTTTTTTGTAGCAAAGCAAAGGTAAACAAAAGCTGTTTTCCGACTGCAGCTAATCTAATAAAAGCAAATATTTTTAGATAAAAATCATACATTGTAAGTTGCAATAAAAACAAGGTATACAAAATATATTACAGACAATGGGTCTCAACAAAGAAAGAAAAGTTTGCTCGACTTTTGAATACTCCGCATTTAACACTAACCTACAGCATATAGAAAATAATTTATTTACTGAATAACTTCTGTATTTCTCTGCGGATCCTTATAATAAGCTAATAATTAAAGCCGCACAGCTAATAAAAATTCAAGCTATTTTCTTCGTGAAATAATAAAAAAATAATAATATCAATATTCACCTTTCAGCTTTAACCAATGGATTCAAAGTATAACATTGAATTCTGAATAGACTAAGCACCTAATCAAATTTGGTTAACAAAAAGTTGAACAATTGTTTAGCTGATTTACATATTTCTTTGTATGTATATGTATGTCGAGCTTTTTTCTTTTCAGTGTATTTCTTATTATTGTCAACAACAGAGAGAAAAAAGTAAGTTCAAGAAACTCTCGACGAAGGCGTTGTCATTTTGAAGTTTATTTGGCGTGCATGTTTCACTGCGGGAGACAAATCGCCATATAAAACGAGCCCAGAACACATTGTCATGCATATCATATTGTATTTGTGACGTCAAATATATACACACACACGCACCTTATATACATACGTATATATATACTTACATACATATATATAAAGTGAGAAACATCAAGTAGCCGACTTGTCTGGCTTTCTTGTTTATGTTTGGAGAGCACGTAAGCCATGAAAAGCGTTTTATATTGCACTTGGGCTTCATTTGCTTAAATGCTCCCACATCTTCGCATTATCCTTTATCTTTTAAATTTTATATATTCATATATTAACTCCCTATTCATTAGCCAAAGCTTTAAGCTTAAGTCTGGCACGTGTGTGCATATAAATTATATAAATAAATATGTCTATTTATATTATAAATTTATACAGTCTATTCTACTATGTACACAGTAGAAAAATTGTGAATTTATTTAATATGAATTTCTAATTCAACTAGTGAAATACCCTTTTCTTAAGCCAATTGAATTGATCTAAAGTCAGTATTTCATTGAAAAAAAAACCAAAACCTAAAACCTTAACTAGAAAAGTAATTAACTAGAATCTGCACAAATATTTAACCAAAATCTTTACCAAAAAGTTAACTAAATCGCGAAATTGTCTTTAATTATTATAAAATGTTCCTAAACACAAAATAAATTATGATATTCAGAACATTCTTTCTATAAATCCAAATAATAACAAAAATTTCCAATAATTGTCCTGATTTTTAATTGCTCGAATCAATTCAGTACGTTTGTCCAATTAAAATGTTTTGAAATAATCAAATATGAAAAACAATTTAAAGGTTTGTAGAACTACTAAAAATATATTTCCACTTCAGAAAAGATAAGTTGAGTATCAAACAAATTTTACGTTAAACAAACTTAATTTAGTACAAGTAAAAATAAAAATATATTAAGCTAGAGTATTTAATGTTTTGGGCAGTAAAATAAAATATACGTTTTTTTTACATTTTCAAACATTTGCTTTAGCAATCGCCTATAAAACGCTTATGTGATTTATACCTTTCAAATGAACAATAATTAATAATTACAGCTAATTTCAGAGGCCTTGCCTTGCCTTTTAAGCGCTCTAGACACAACAGACAACACGGCGTATACGTCATGTGCACGAGCCGCCGGTTTTAATCAGTGCCCCATTTCTACGAGTATATTTCTATCATTCTTCTATCTGACATTGTCATCTCTCAGTTTTATCTAACACCTTTACACGTGCCGCGAATATCGCGAACAACAATAGCAACAACAATAATGAAAAGGTTTATTTGTTGGCGCCGTCGCCAACAAAAATTGCTGAACAATGTAGGAAAATAAAATAGAGAAATAGAAACAAATAAATAAAAAAAAAAACTTTCCATTGCATACAGTAAGTTATACAAGTCTATTTGTTTACATTGATTTCGCTTGCTTGTTTTGGTTTTATTTCGAGACGCAGTGGGAATTAAAAGCTTATTGTGGAATATTGAATTGATTAATGGCGAATTATATGAAAATATTCAACAAAAAAAAAAAAAAAAAAAAAAAAAGAATAATTCCTGTTAATTCTTGATAATCATTTTCAGCATAATTTCAAAATATTCATTCAATGCTAACAATAATAATAAGGTGTTAATTTTCTTGTTATCTCAATGCATGCGCGTGTAGGTTGGCAAAAAAAAAAAAAAAAAAAAGGAAATAATAAAATAAAAAACGAAACTCAAGGCGGGGCAAACAATGCCAAAAGAAATACCAAAATTCAAAGCAAAGACAATAAATATGCGCCGTAATAATATTTAGATAGGTCTGGAGCTAAAAAAACGTGCCAAAATATGTGCAATAAACTGCTAAAAAACTAACAGGAAAAGGCTATCCTCGACGCACCGAAAATTACATACCCTACTTAGTTGAATTTATTTATTTCGAGCGATTGTTCCTATGGCAGCCATATGGAATAGGAGTTCCTTAATAGCTTACTTCAATATCTAAGAGACGAGTTGGCATAGACGGAGATGGCTAATGCCTTACCCGTTTAGTGACAAAGCTGTAATACCCTCAGCAAGGGTATAAAAACATAGTGACCGGAATCAAGAGACAACGGGTATATAACACACGTATATCTATTGATGTGGAATATTTTTGGGCAGTGTGTTTTGCCAATTGAATCGCCAGCTAGGCGATAAAAATTTATGATGGTGACAAGCAAAGCAAATAAAAACGAAATAGCTAAAAAAAAAAAAAAATAGCAGCCAAGAAGGAAAAGCGAAACATTAAACGAGCCACACGTGTGCCAAACGATGACCCAATTGCTTTGCCAATGGCAAACAAAAAGCCAGCCACGCGCAAAGCCTACCCAACCCCAAAAAACCCAAAAAAAAACCCCAAAAAAATACCAAAAAAAAATAAATAAAATAAATAAATAAAAATACCAAAGGTTCGTTAGAGAGAGGTTTGCACTTGCGCTCGTATGTGACAGCGAAAAATGCTATTAATTAGGTCTAAGTCTGAGCCTTATTTACTTGGGCAACTAGCACGTCGAATTTCCGAATTTTGGACAGAAAGTTCGTTCAGCCATCAAAATAAACATATCAACTAATATAAGTATATGGTGATTATGCCACGTACAGAGGGTTTATCACGTAGGGATCACAGACAAAGTTGACATAACATTTCTCATATGATTGACTAGAAAACCTTTCAGACACTAATTAAATTACAAGCCAAATAGCTCGACTTCGGGCCTACATTTGACTTGTATTTCTTACTTAGCCAAGTAAATAAATAGGTCTTCTATAACTACTAAATTTCGTCGAAAAAAATATGAATAGTTTCCTTGTTATATTTTATTTACTCTCATACTTTGCTTCGTCCTTTGATATGGGTTTTCTGGACGATAAGACTCTAAATCGATCGATATACTATGAAAATATCATAAAAATATAATACATTTTGGTGTATTTCTTATAGCTGAAAGAATATGTGGGTCCTATATCAAAATAAATAAATTTAAGAAAAAATTATATTTATGGAAATTACTAGAAATATGTAGCCCTATCAATAAATATTTTTTGTTGTAAGATTATAAAAACTTTAGACTTTGTGAAACTGTTAGAACAGGTTTCACAGAGTCCAAAGTTTATTTATTTCAATTAAAATAGGCACCAAAATTTGCCATGTCATCTGGAAAACCCGGTAAATTACTCATGAAGTTCAGATCAGACCATTATCTAATTATTTCTGGTTATTAGCCGCACACGTTTTCTTCATGGTTACTTTAATTGTATCATCATTCTTCTTATAAACTGCTCTTTGGACGCAATCGAAGGTCTCTTCATACATATTGTATACATATGCTCTTCATTTGGGAGTCTCTTAAAATAACTGAAGCTTTGGCTTAACTATAATTATATAGTATTAACAACAGAAAAGTTCAAAGAGCATCTAATTTGATATTTTTGTTTTTTTTTTTGTGTGATGGCAAACACGTGGCAAAGCCATAAAACCGCCCATCGGTTTGTCGGGGATTTTAGATATTTGAGCCTTA
The DNA here is from genome assembly GCA_018150835.1 of Drosophila repletoides. Classification (NCBI taxonomy): domain Eukaryota; kingdom Metazoa; phylum Arthropoda; class Insecta; order Diptera; family Drosophilidae; genus Drosophila; species Drosophila repletoides. The sequence goes on from JAECWQ010000202.1 coordinate 3,178,894, forward strand.
AGCTGCTTTATTTTGAAGCTAAAAAATATTTCGTAAACTTTTGTTGCAACTAAAAATATCAAAAATTCATTTTTTTTATTTATTGTTGACTTTGACTAATAAAATCAAGCCAAATTGTAAATATTGTTGTTGCAAGTTCTGAGAAAAAGCCAGAAAATAATGCCTCTAAGCCAAGAACTAAAAAGAGGAATAAGGAAAATCAAAGCAAGGAAAATGTGCCTCAAAAATAATTTTTTAAAGTGTGAAATAGCCACAAGAATATGAAAAAAAAAGCTTTTAAACTGAACAATGAATCTGATTGTTTTAAGGCTGAAACAATGGAACGCCTTATTTGGCACATGCCAAAGCAATAAATAAAGAAATTAGCTAAACATTTCTGTCTTTTAAAGTGCAATAAAAAATATGGCAAACAAGTTCTGGAAGTTGGAAGCATAAAAAACCAAATGTGAAACATGACACAGAGTATCAATGATTATTGATGAATAATTCGAATATCGAATGTTACGATTTATTTATATTCAAGCAAAAGCAGCATTCACTTTCCGCTACTGAGTATTCATACAATGATTTAATTATTTTTGTGGCATTGTTTGGCATTTTTATGTATTTTGATAACTAATTGGGGGTTCTGTTAATTTATTATTATTATTTTTTTTTTTTAGCTTAATGAATGAACACATTTACGCTAATCACAATGAATGTGAATATAAATACATGAATAACAATGTGAATCAGAATGTGAATGTAGATCGTTCTTTATTATTGTTGACACGAGATTTTTATTTGGCTCGTTTAATTGGCACATCATAAAATGCGAAACATTTAGCGTAATTAATTAGTTTCACATATGTTACGACTTTTATATGTTTCTCTCTCTATAGGCACACAAAACACAAACCGCTCACAGAACCGCTCAGTCTTGGCTGGCACGTGTAGCAACTGCTGTGCAGCGGGGCGTATACTTGATGTCGCATTACTTCCGCCAGTGGCGCACCCTTAAACTCTTTGCTTTGTCTTCCAACTACAGCAGAACACAATAATCGTGTATCTCTCAGACAAACAAAAAGTCGGGTATAACAAACGAACTATAAATACACACATATCTATTATATAATATATGGCTTGTAAATGTATGTCACTAGAACGACTCGCACCCATTCATCACAGCCACTTTAAAGCCCCTAAAAATGGTTTCTCATTTATACAGACTTTTCTTATGAATATTAATCGCATTGCATATATATTCTATATAGAAAAAAACAATAAAGTCTGGTCCTGAGCCCTGAATCCTGAAACATCGGTTCGATTACTTACAGTTCTTTTTCTTGAATCAAAAGCAAAACTAAAGCTGAAAATGTTCGGCTAAAACTGAGTATCAGATATTTGTTTATTTAAGTATTTTTTAAAATACTTAATAAAATAAAATATACCAAAACTCGCAGCTATCAAAATGTTGAACGTTTCCAGCCTTGATACGAGTAATATATAATATTATAATTAAAATAATTTATACTTTATATGCACAAAATAAGCCCTCCATTAACAAGCTGTCGTGTGTTTCCGTTTAAACAATAAGCCATGAGCCATAAGCCAAAACAATGGAATTGTGCCAAATATTTAATTTTCAAAGTACAGTCTATAAATAAATACATAAATAAATAAACAATGATATTTAATTCTAAATTTAAACCAACAAAATTAAGCACCAGAACAAAAATAAGTTGCTGCACTTGTTTATATAAATTATGTAGACTCGTGTGGAGCTAAGTAAATAAAGAAAATAGCTAATTCACTGTGTCTTTACACATATTTTATAAAAATAACAAATATTTCTATATTTCTTTTAAAGTTTTATTATTATTTCTGGCTCAAGTTGAATCAAAAGTTCAGAACAATAAATTAAAATTTAATTATTATGTTTCAAAGTGCGCTGTACAAAAATTCAATTGATAAGTCAAGTATCATCTACACTTGAAAAGAGAATTAGTAAGGAAAGCCCATTTTTTGTGCGCCGAAGATTAGATACCCTTCCAGACTGGGAATTATTAATTTTGAAACGGCAGAAATATGATCCTGTCATGGTTATATCGACTGGTCTCATCATCCTGATCAATAAAACACATTTCCCTTAATATATTACTTATTTCAAAACAAAGCCATAATACCCTGTGCAAGGGTATAAAAACTAAGAAACCAATAACAAAAAATCACAAAGTAAATTTTAACCTGCGTAATTGTAAAGTTACTGAGAATAGATAGGAAATAAAAATAGAAATGTTTCCAGGAATTTTGCAATAGATAAAAAATGCATAACACAGAACTGAAAATAGTTATAAACTCATCGCAAATGTGACACAAGCCTTAAAATATTTATTTCAAAAAATTGTTTATAGGCTTGTCTCAGCAGCGGTATTTTTTTTTTTTTTCAGAATATCATATGCAAAAATCTCATAAATATTAGTATTATTTAAAGCACCAAAGTCGAGGCTTGCGCGTGGCTTGATAACTCAGCAGCCGCCATTCAAGCATTCATTCGTCATACTCACACTCACACTCACACTCACATTAACACTCACATTCATTCGCGTATTCATACCCGTTTCCATACTCACAGACCCGTTGTCTGAGTCTATTTGAGCAAGGCCGCGGCATGATGATTCTCTGTGGTTCAAGTTTCAGCCAGGTCGCGACCGAATTGCCAAATGCTGCAAATGTGGCAGCCACAGCAAAAGGAAGAGAAAAAACACACAAGCAGAAGTGCACTCAAAAAAAAGTAGGATAAATAAGCAATGATTTAGAAAGTTCAACACAAAGCCCAGCTTAGATTCCTGAATTCAATAAATGTTTACAGCTTTTAAGGTTTGATTTTGAGCTAAGAAAAGAAAATGAATATTGAGTATACGAAAATTAGAATTCCTTATTACTTTAACTATATTTTAACTTAAGTAAAGAACTTCTTACTAGATGTGTAACCGAAATATACCAGAAAAATAAAAATAAAATTAATATTAATTCCTTTATAAACAAACTCAACATAAATTATAAAAATCTCTCGAAATCTCGAATAACTTTTGATTCGAAAAACAGATTAACAATTGAAATTTTTTGATTAGTTATCTGTTCTGTTCTAGCCTAATTTCATGCCCTGAACCAAGTAAACCATTCTTTTCTCTGAGTGTTTAGAGTCAAACCACAGTGAAAACAAAAGCCAACCACGAGCTGCGCGTGTGTTTGCTTTTATTATTGTTTGCTCATCATCATCATCATTATAATCATTATAATCATCGTCATTACTGAGTGGGTTGGGAACTTTGTCTGTTTAATTTATGTTTGTCTTAGCTCTGCTGCGACAAACAACAACAAAAATAATTCGCTAATGTAACCATAAAATTAGCTAAAATAACAACAAAAAGCTAACAAAAAATACCTTTGAGGGGTTTCAACGCGCAGAATACAAGGATGCAAACCTCTAAAATTCAGGGCTCGAAAGCTTTGAGTTGGGTTCGCGGACCGGTTCAAGGAGTCCCTGAATGAAAGGTTGGCTCTCTAACTTTACAAAAAATAAACTATTTTCTAGGGCAGAAAAATTTTAAACAAATTTATTACAGAATTTAGGAAGGGCTTCAATCGAATGATCATACCCGTGCTTGTCAAAGTTTGCAGGGTATAGACAGAGGGCTGAAAGACTATACCACTCTGTCACTTATCGCACGTGTGACACTTTACGACTGGCGGTGACCGCAGAGCGCGCAGTCTGCGGCTGTGTGGGTTCATATTGCACCCAGTAAAAAGGCAGAACGAGTCCATAGAACCTGAACCCTCCTCCCGCTCCCATACAACTCTCACTCACTCACACACCCACAGAAGAACAACACGCGCGTGTGGCAATTTACAGTTACATACGACGCGGCGCAGCGTGTGACTCGCAGTATTGGGTCAGCAATTAGCTCTACGAATAATGCTTATCGTTTTTATACCCTGTTCCCATACGGTGAATGAAAAAGGCTCTGCTCAGTTTATAAGTAGTGAATGGAACAAACAATTGGCGGCATATTTGCGCCAATAAATTTAAATTGTTTAGTCTTGCTCAGCATCAAAAGAGGAATCAATACCCACTCCGTGTGGATAAACCTATAAATCTCGGGAACTAGTAGAGCTTGGCTTCTGAAATTTAGTATGTAGGCTCCTGAATAACATATGCAGCTCTAGTTTATTTCAAAGTTTTCATAACACACCCCGCATCAAGCAATTAAAAAGAACTAGACATAATAAATATAAAATATACGATATAAGATGCATAGAGAGTATAACATAGTCTAGCATTTTTAGTCGTTTATTTGTATTTTACTGCTGTTAATACCTATTAATACCCCCGATATGTGCATGCAAATCTCATCCATCAATCTACATTTATGGGAACCTTGAATGGAAAACTTGTGTTAGATTTATAGTCACACACTTAATGAGTTTTATCAGCGCACAAAACGAAAATATCGCGTACTAAAAAAAGGTTTTTTTTATGCTTAGCAAAAAATATGAGCATTACGAGTATTACTCATACATTAAAGTACACAATGTTATTTTGGTACAGGAAGTTGGGTTTTTACGATTTGCTTGGGTTTTTACGAACATTTTGAGCATTATTTTCAGAACACTTGTTTTTCAGAACTTCCATAAAGGTTGAGTTGACAAATAAAATGAGCTTTAAAAAGTCTTCAAAACGCTCGACTTGAAGTTACCCTATGCTTATGACAGATAATCAATCATTCCTAGTTTTGCAGTTTGCAGCAAATATCAGGCTTCAATAGAATACTTTAGTAGTCGAGCACTCCCTTCTAATAATTTTTTTAAAGCAAGTTCAGCGATTCGGATTTTATTAGTTCAATCAATCAAAGCTCAAATCCTACTCTAATCCTGCTCCACTTCCCATGAAATCTATTAAGCGCCGACTAATTTTCGTAATATCCGCCATAAAAGGGATTAAAAAGCCAGCCATTTCGTCTGCAACTAAGCCACATAATATGCCATTAAAAAGCCTAATATAAAAGAGAAAAACATAGAAAATTAGCCAATTTTTTATTGTTTTCTTTTTTGTTTTTTGCTACCGTTTGCCAGACTCGTGTTTCGTATTTAACTTTTATGGTTTGCTTTTACAGCAGCCGTTTGTTACAGTTTAACACACAAAAACAAATAAATAAATAAAAAATAAATAAATGAAAATAAAATAACAGACGAGGCGATTGCATACACGTGTGGGAGCCCAGCCGGTAAAAAAAAACCAAACCAAAAAGTGAAAAAATAAATGAGAAAAAAACGAATTAATTTGTAGTTCCCTGCATAAATTAAAAAGACGCTGTCGGCAGTGACGTTGGCAGCGACGTTGACGGCGACGGCGACGGCGAAATGGCGATAATTTCGTTGCCACGAGCTGTGCACAGACAGGCAGCCTCTGAGCTGTGTGTGAGAGCGAGAAAGGGAGAGGGAGGGAAGCGCACAGCCGACGATAAGCAGTGAGCAGCTAGCAAATTTAAAAAAAAAAAACACCCAGTTGGAATAATTTGACAAATGAATAGAAAAAATGGAAAGCGAAAGCTCATGTAATCAAATCCATTAAGCTAAAAATATAAATACGTGACTTGCCGCAAAGTTGTTATCTGAAATAGACTTAACTAGATTACATCATAGCTTTACTCTAAGCTTATAAATATTATTTATTAGCTTTAGCACTATCTAAAGATAATTTAACAACAAAGTACAATTTATAAAAGCCTAAAGTCAATTCAATCTCTTTAAGAAAATATAAGTAAAGAAATTCTTTTTTTTTATATTTTATTCTTTATTTGTTTATATTAGTTCTCAAAGGCAATTATATACGAAGATTTTGAAAACAAAACTGAAAAAATTTATCAATTTATATAAATTCTTAAAAAAAATCAAAAAAGTTAATTATGAAATGGTAATAATGAGACTCTCAGTAAGCTTTATAAAAAATTATACATTTATCTATGTTTCTTTGAGAAAATTTCCAACTGGGCAGGCAATCATACGATATAAACGCACACACACATTCACAGAAATGCGCTCTCACATGGTGTTAATGAATTTTTATGCTGCTGTCTCTTGTGTGTGTGATTTACTCTTGTTGTTTTTATTGAATTAACGACGCACGTGTTGCCGCTCGGGTAGCCGAACTCGCAGCGGGCACCTCGCCCCTCCCCATTGCCTAAACAATTTGGAGCAGCGCGTCATTCGTTTGTTGTCGTTGTTGTTGTTGTTGTTCGCTACTGTTTGTTTACATTGATGGAGTGTTTTTTTTTTTCATATTTTTTTTTATATATATATTTGATATGTTTTTGGTTAATCTTAAAGTTTTAATGCGCAACGCGTTGAAAAATATATAAATTATACGAATACAAATCTATTATTATGGACGTCATGGGGTGTAAGGTATAGGCTGAATATTGTTTTAATATTTCGCAGAAAAACGCGTGAATTTGTAAGCTTTAAAAGGATTCTATGTATAAATTAAGTGTTTCCGGTTCAATTAAAATATATACAGAGAATAATGATTTATGCAAATTACGTATACGCATGCGGGCCATTGAACCAACTCTAAAGTGTGTTAAATATTTTCAAATTAATTTTCGCTTAAAGCTGGAAATAGGTTAAGTTTATAATTAGAACAAAAAAAAACCGCAGAGCCTAAGTTCGATTTATTTTATTAATATTCGTTTCTAAATTTACACCTGCGGTCTTTATCTTTAAATTTATGTCAAGCCTTCTTTTACTCAAATTTTTACTTTTTATTAAGTTAAGCTATTTTTATTAAATTATATTTTTATTTAAAGCATTCTGTTTTTAACAGAAAGAATTGAAATTAAAAGTATTCTTCAGTTTAAAAAATCATTTGTTAAAACAAAAATTCAATTGTTGTTTTTTTATTCGTTTTCTTTTTCTGAGAACGCCGTGTTGAGTCTGTATTTATTTTCTTTGTATTTTCCTTACATTAGAAATCAATTGAATTGCTTGTATTAAGCCGTAAACGCCCGCAATTGCAGTGTATTTGAGAATCAAAGCCACAGCACAACACAAAGGCAATTGATTCACATAAATAAACAAACAGCTGTCACTCGACTCTCCAGTCTCGAGTTGAATGTTGAATATGTTGCCGGGAATCACAGCTTGATTCACTTTCTTGCTCAAGCAATGTTCGAAAAAAAAAAAATAAACTTTGCTTAAGAAATTTGTTTTCTTTCATTTGCTTGTTCTCTTTTGTTTTCTTTTCCTTTGTTTTGTTTAGTTTCTTCGGCTAAAGCTGTATACTTCGCTATGTATGGAAACGCTTCACACGCTCAGAACTTTTTTTTTTTTTTTAACGAGCGGCAATTTCCATTGAGAACTCTTTAAGTGGATTTGGCTATTGGATACGGAAAAGGGCAGCAATAGCAAAAACAATAAGTTCATTGAACTAACGGCAATTCTAGGAATAAAGCAAATAAATAGAGCACTTCTATTGCTATTTGCGTGTAAATAAACAAATAAATATTGCAAATGAGAATTGGCTCGCCTTTGCAAAGAAGCAACAACAAAGTAAACAAAGAAAATGCTGGTCCTTCTCCCTTGCAAAGGCTATTATACCTCTGTCACAGAATGTGCAAAGGATTGAGGATAGGCGTCCTGGAAGGTATAAATGTTCAGCGCGCCATAGACAGGCTAAATATTATGAAAGTGGTTTACAAAACTTAATAAGGATGAAGTAAATAAATAAATATCTGACACAAGACTTGGCTTTTATTGCAATTGGCTTATAAATTTGTAATTTTAAATGTTGTTTACTTTTTTAGTGCTCTACTTTTAGTAGTAAAAGCCTTAGTAAATTAAATATTATTTTCCATTTTTAATCTTTAATTTCTTATTTATTTAATTTTCATTTAAGAGAAAAAAATATTTATCTTAGTTACTTTTTATTTATTCTTTTACTTTATTTATTTGTTTTTTTTTCTTCTCTATTTTTTTAATTTAAATTTTAATTGCTTTGCTATTCTCAAATGTAGAGGTGCACTTGCAAATTAAATTTTAAAATTGGGTTTTGAAAACATGTTTATAGCCTGTTTTTTTTATTTTTTTTTTACCGGTAATTAATATTTTACTGCAATTTTGTATATTATTTTTTGTTAGTTTGTGCTATTTTATATTTTTTTATTTTTTTTGTTATTTTTTTATGCTGCCTAAAGAAATCAATATTGCGCATACGCCAAGCGCGCCAGCTGGGCGGACAGATGCAGTCTCCCTTTTTGTGCAGCGAACAAAGGCCAAAAGCCAAAGATGATGCGTCAGCAGCCAAGAAACACACACACACACACAGAAGCATACGCCCTCAGGCACAACCACACACACACACACACACACAGAGACTTGCATACATATGCTGCTGCTCGTCCTTGAGAAGGTGAGGCAAAAAATGATGATTAGAGCTATGCTGCAAAGGGAGCGGGAGAGCGACAGAGTGCAGAGAGCAGAGAGTAAGAAGAAGCAACGTCAAAGGCACAAAGTTCTTTAATGCATGAGCGCACACAACCACACACACACACAGGCACACATATACATAATGATGCTAGCAGATAAACTCCGCGAGAGAAAGAGAGAGAGAGAGAGTGGGCAAGCTAAAAGCTCTTTGCAATATTAACCGTTGCCTTCTGACATGCAATTCTTACAGGCGACACGTGTAGCACATTTGTTTTTCTTTTCTTCTTTTTTTTGGGCTGGCTAATACCAAAAGATTTATGCTACAATTTATTTATTTATTATGTGGAACTTACCCTTTGTTGTTGTTTTTTTTTAAACGTTTAGCAGTAAATGTTTGCCGGAATGTTGGCGATTAATGTTGTTGTTGTAGTTCTCTTTTTTGTTTGTTTGTTTGTTTAACAGCTGTTGGCTGCTCTTTGTTGCTGGGCAAACACTCACTCACACAAACACACACACGCGCTTGGGGAGACAGAGAGAGAGAGAGAGAGAGCGTAAACACGTTTTTTATTTAATTTATTGCACGCTCATTCAAACTAATGAGCATTTTTGTTGTTTTCACACGCTTTTAATCAATTCTAGGTGGACAACGCCAGCAGCAGCAGCCAGCACTAACAACACTAACAACAATAACAACAAAGAGAACGACAAAGACGTGTGTGTGCAATCATAGAAGATAGACGACGCCAACGTGAGCAGCGACGCCAACTGCGCTGCTGTTAGCAACACGCGCGCAACAAACTTTCGCTTTCGTTACGCGTTAGACAAGAGCAGAGTCGCACACACAAACGCACACGCAGCCACACACAAAGCACGAAATACGTAAAATGCTAGTTGTTTGTTTGAAGCTTTAAAGCTTTGTAGCTTAACCAGACAGAGATTTATTTACTAGCGAAGCGCATGGAACGACAGCGCAAAGCCGAATGAAGCCGCGCTGCCAGCTGCCCTGCGTTTATAAGGCCGCTCGGAGCAGCATTCACCGCACTACCGACAAAAATGTAAGAAACGTTTTGTTTACGAGCGGCACAATTTAAGCTGAAAATAAAAGAGAATAATAATTAGAATAATGTAAGAAAATAATTTTTTTTTAACTAAATTAAACTAATTATTAATACAAAATTAAATTTTTTTAATTGCTTGTTAAGGATTTTTAATTTATTTATTTTTTTATATATATATATATAAAATTTTATTTTTTTTATTTATATATATTTATCTAGCAAAATTATAATAAAATGTATATAGACGAATGTCCTAGAACTAATTTAGACTAATTAAAAAAAAATTCCTCAAATTATTGCAAGCCAAACGAAATTATTGCAAAATCAAATTGATTAATAATTCCTTTCTTAAATTTGAGTATTATCAAAATAACTCTTATTTTGCAGCTTATCATCACTTCATCAATAAAAAGAAAACTATGTGAAAACGTAATAAATGGTATTGCAACTATTTTTAAAAGACCGAATCTAATCTGGGCTATTTATTGACACATATTTCAGCTAAAAACGCCCACTCATTTTATTTTTGCCGGCTGTCTGCAGCATATGTTGCCAGCAGCAAATGTTGCTAGCCAAAGTTGTTGCCAACAACATGTTAGGTTTTTGTTTGGCAACACATTCACATTGCTAACTTCCTCGCTCTCTCTTTCCCTTGTTTCTTCTCTTGGCCAATTTTGTCGCACGTGTCGGAAATTTTGTTACGGCCGATTGCTTTTTTCCTTTCTGTTATGGTTATGTGTGTGTAAGTTTATGTGTGTGTGTGTGTGTGTGTGTGTGTGTGTGTGTGTGTGTGTGTGTGTGTGTGTGTGTGTGTCTGTGTGTGTTTTTTTGTGGGTGTGAATATTTTGTTAGATTCTCTCGCTTCATGTGCGTTGCGCGTGCTAATGAAAAGGTAATTCAATGCCCTTTGCCACGGGCAATTGTTTTTTTCTCTCGTTTCGTTTCGTTTTGTTTTTGTTTGCTAACTAACGGTAAACGGTAAAACGGTAACAGAGCAGCTCGTCTCATTTCCGGTTTTTGATGCTTTGTCTTGCTCCACAGACGCTGCAAACTAAAACAAAAACAACACTGGCAGAAAATCACACAATGCAAAGACAAGGTAGCTTTAAGTGTAGTCTACTAGCAAATACTCTATAGCAAGTTTGAAATCACGATGAGAAATAAAAGCTATAATCTTATAGATCAAAAACTTACAAGAAAGGACTTAAATAGAAAAGATTAAATATGAATAAGTCAGTTTAATATTATCAAGAAAACGATGAAATTTCGACCGATTGTTTATACTTTTGGATAGGACTTCATTACATTTTTTGTGGGAATTTTATCAACGATGTTCGGGCTCAGACTGAACCCAACAACCGGAACATTGTGATACAATTTTTAGCTTAGTTCTTGAGTTAAAAATAAAGCTAAATTCTTTTGTTTAAGCACATGAAGTACAACAAAGTATATTCAAGAAAGAGAAACAAAGAAACGGAAATACTCTACTTAAGCCATAACGTACAGAAAGAGTATAACAATAAAATAGAAATTAGCATAACACATGAATCGTCTGTCGATAGTCATCAACAGTCGCCTCTCCCCCCGCAATCCGCGCAGCCGTCTATCAGCAAGCTTAACCTCTCCTTAAGTCTATGTTCGATTTTAATGGGCTCGTGGGTGTTTTTTGTTTTTTGTTTTTTGTTTTTTTCTTCTTTCTGTTGTTTTCTTTTCGGTCCCTCTCTTTTAGTGGCAGACACTTTTCAGTTTCAATTGCGGACACGTGTGAGGCAAAATAGCAGAAAGAAGAAGAAACTGGAAACACTAGCAAATGGAGCAGTTACTGTTTGAGTGGGTGGGGGCATAGCGAGGGCTACACAGAAAGAAAAAAGCCAGTTTTTTTTAATTAGCTGCAAATTCCGGAATTTATTATATTTTACTTCCGCAAATTTTCTCTTCTATGTGCAATTTTATTCTATAGCAAAATTAATTCATACTTTGTTTAATAAATAAAACACACCGAACAAAGAAATTATTTTAGATAATTGTTTCAAAATTCCTCTTTAAGTTTCTAATAGTGGCCTAAAAAGTATTTCTCTCCGTGTAAGGGTTCTACTTGCTAAATTGTGTCAAAATTGTTCTAAAACTTTTTACCGCCAGCGGAATGGAAAATTAACTTTAAATCCGCATCATTTCGTGACGGAAAGTTCTTTACAGAGGCTGAGGCTGGGGGGGCGCAGTCAAATGAGATCAAGGCGTGGCATTTAGCCACTTGCGTCAATGCAGGCGTGTTAAAAGCACAACAGAAATTATGTCCATAAAAAGTGCGTAATCAAACGGCGGCAACTTTATTTTTGCAAGCAAATCAAACACGCGCCGTTCAGCACCCCTCCCGCTCTTCCTGTTGCCCCTGCCCCCAAGCTGCCGCTATAGTAACACCTACTCCCAACCCACAACTCTCACCGCTCCACCCTTCGGCCGCATTTGGCCAATCTGTTTGGGGGCTAAAACGAACGAAAACAGGAACGAATCTTTGAGAATATTTCAGCGAAGTTTGTATACTCTTCAAGTCTTTTCAGGATCAATTCAATATTTAGGTAATTTTCTTTTGTTTCTATTTCGAAATTAAGAACTTTTAGTATATTTCTTTGTGTTTCGAACCTTAATCTTTTAAATATCTCGATTTTAATGAATTGAATAAAATTTTAAGAATTTGTATCGTTTGTTGTTTTAACTAGTTTAATTTTCTAATCCAATAAAATGAAATGGTGATTATTTTACTTTCCACAAAAATAATAGAATAAGCTGCATACAGAATTCGCGTGTACCCGCTTTAGTTAGTGTAGCGCGTGTGTAAATATGAATCGTTTTTATTTCGGCGCTTGCCAAAATAATGTCAGCTATACGATTATATATACAATCATACATATATATGTATGTATAGGCATACATATATACAGATGACGCGTCAACCAGCGACTTGCGGTTATCAATAGATGTCCGGCCGATATTTTTAGACATGTCAGCGACTCGCGCATGTTACAATAACAATAAAAAAATAAGAATAATAAAATAATAATAATAATAGCCCAAACGATTGTACTCGACTAGTACAGGTTATTCCTGAATGCTTTTTATACCCTTGCAGAGGGTATTTAAACTGTGGCACGATAATTGTCAAGCATGGAAGAAGGCATCTTCGATCCTATAGAATACATATATTATGTTGATCTGTCTGTCTCTTTGTACGTCCATCGCTCTGTCTGCCTCAATTTTTGAGATAGAACTAAGGCCACACCCTTCTTTTTATAAGAGGCAACTCATCAGCATCGGTCGGATAGATAGGAACAATTGGATTGCTTTTTAGTTTTTCAGGATATTGGATCAAGATATTGACGAAACTTACAAAATATTGACTAAGATCGAAGAACTATATATCACAGCTGTTATAGGAAAAATCTCTTCAGTAAACTTTACAATTATCAAATGCTGTAAGGGTATGTAATCTTCGGCGTGCCGAAGATAGCCTTTACTGGCTAGTTCTAATATTATTTTTTGGTAATATTGCAGGTACTTAAGCACGCGCAATGTCAAGGCCCCCTCCCAAAGAAATAATGGAATATCTAAAAGAGAGCCACGCGCCGAATTATGCGACTCATATCTCGTATAAATATTGATTAATATGTTTCTACAAATTTATATATAAATAAATGCTCCCCAGCGCTGATAGCGTTAAATTTTGATAAGAAACTCCCCAGTTGCTTTTTATAATTTACTATTTTCAACTCAAACATTTTTTTTATATATAAAAATAATCAAATCTTAAAAACTTTTGTATAAATAAAATGCTTAAATCTTTAACTATATTTTTTTTTCTATTGCATAGCATTTAGCTTTCGTATGCCTGACACTTGACTTACAGTAGCTGCGCAGCGAAGCAGTTCAAGCAGTGCAAATTAATGCAAAGCAGTGATGGCTAGCCTAACGTTTATTCAAAATAAATAACATTTGGATATTAAAAAACAATTTCAAAGTTAACAAATTTTTCTAGGTTTTAAACAAAAATATGCTGATTATAACTAAATTTGAATTTTATGGCTCATTTTAAAAAGGTTTGTTAAGAATAAAAGCAATCAAAAATGAGATAATTCTTAGTTATTATAAAGAAAAATGGGCGGGAAAGCTTAAGTTAAAACGATTCCTCATGGAATTTAGAAATTAGTCTCAATCAAATACCTATCGATTCAGTTCAGCGCATATCTAAAAGCATATATAATGCATATACTTAATGTGGTCAGTAAGAGTGGGATAAAAAATAGTCAAGATTTGATAAAAATTCAATTCAATTTATCTATTAAGTTTTTTTACAATAATTTAGTCTAATAAAATTACTCCACTCCGTATGATTCTATTTTATATTATATTAAACTTTTTATAGTAAACCTTTTAATACTTATAATCTGTAATTCGTATAATAAATTCCAGTATTTCTTTTAAAGGATTTGGTACAGAATAGCTCAGAAAGTGGAGCGAAACTCAAACTGAGCAAATAAGATATTTCCCAATTAGTATTTATGCTATTTTATTAAGTTAACTAACTAACTATTTGACTAAATAAATGATGTTGGCCTAAAAGATGCAAAAAAATCAATTTGCAACATTTCAATAAGCAAAATGCTAACTAGTCGCCGCAGAGCCCCGTTCCAAATTCCAGTTTCCAGTTGAAACTCTCTTGGCAAATTGAGCCTTTGCCGACGACACCCAACAAACAACAAATAATGCCCAAGGCAACAAAAACAAAAAAAAAAAACAAAAAGCAAAAAAATAAGTAGAAAAAAAGAGAGAAAAACTAATCAAAGCAGAACTCATTAAGCATAGTAAAAAATTATGCTATTGTAATAAAATGGTTAAAAGCCGAGCCGGGCCCGAAATCGCACAGGCAATCGAATTAAACAGGCGATGGCCAAAGGCGCTGCTAAAGCGCTGCCAAACAAATTGCCGGGAAATCCCAAAGCCAAAGCCCAAAATAAAACTAAACTAAAAAAAAATACAACAACTCCCAACTAAAATCCCAGTTCAATCCTAGGATCAAGACCGACCAAGTTGCAAGTTAGTTTTCATCGATAGCGAATTTATTATGCAAAGCAGAAGCGGTAAAAGATCAAAGCGCAGCGATAGCAGATAACACGCTCCGTACCAAAAAAAAAAAAAAAGAAGTAAATTCTACACTCAGAGAAAAAAAACAGAGAATTCTATGCATACAAATTGCTTAATTGAAAATTCGTAAGATAATTTTGTTTTGAGATACAATTATAAAATGTCTCTAACAAGGTGTCCAGAACTTAGTTAAATTTTGGTTCTTATATCGAAAGCATTGTTTTCTTTTAGCTTTAAGATTAGATAGATTCATTCTTTATTCAAGCTCTGTGCTCTAACTTTATGCTAATTTTATGCCAGTATTTTTTTTCTCTAAGTGTAATCGATGAAGAGGCTAAAAGACGATCATCAACTGGAAGGCGGCCCTTTTTTTGCTGATTTTTTTTCTTGTTGCCCGCACAAATAGATTAGTTTCACATGGCATGGAGCCGGGGTTTTAGGGCGCCATATTGCACACTGGGGCCCGCCAGCCGCCGGCCGCCAGCAGAAGTTATGAAAAATTAATAATAATGTCGAATCGATTGATTTCAGCGAGTCCAACCCCAGCCACAGCCACAGCCACAGCCCCAACTAAAACTCCCGGCTCTGTTGCCCCAACTAAAGCTACAGCACCACCTAGACGGCTGGTCGCTTCCTTTTCGCTTTGGATCGAATTGACTTGGTCAAGTTTTGTTTTGCCCCCAAGGTGTAGAGAACCGACTAGAGGAGAGCAGAGGAGACAACTGAAGAGATCCGAGAGGCGACCAGAGACCACAGACAAGTCACCTCTCAGTCAACAAGAAGACGCTCTCTCTTTCTAACCGCCAGTGTGTGTGAAACTGTAACTAAATACTAGAGTTCCATAGCCACAAAATGACTCAACGAGACGGGAATTCCCTTAAAAAATATATATATATATTTAAATCTAGGATGAAGTTTAAAAAATTGTCATAAGGTTTTGTTCTATGAATAAATGCAAAAGGCTGCAGTTTTCCAGCTCTACTGCCCATTTTGAGGGTTACATACCGACCTACATAGCTGTGATACCCTTCCCAGAGTCATCTAAAGTTACAATTTTTTTTTTTTGTGCGCTCACTTAGCGCCTCAAGCAAAAGTCGTACATTTTCATCACTCGCCTAGAAAGAAAAGAGCACCCAAACCCAGATACTATAAAACCAAAGAGTTCCAAGCCCAAGGAAGACTCTGCTGTCGTCATTGTCTGGCTTTAACTTTTATGGTCCGAATGGTGTCTGTCTATAGGTCTGGCCAAAACTGTCTGTCTGCCTGTCCGTCTGTCCGTCGGATGCCGGAGTGATGCATTTTTCATGACCAGTTTGTACGATTTCCGCAACGCAATGCGCATTTTCATGTAATTCAATTCGGGTTTTTGGTTTTGCTTTAACTCGAAAGTTATTTTTACTCTATAATACCCAGTGAAAATAGCTAAGAAGAGCATAATAAATTTGGAAGAAGGTTTTATGCGATTGGGTATATTTATACCCATTCTGTCTGTCTTTAGTGAAAGATTATAAGAGCTACAGAGACAAAAAGAACTAAGAGATGATAAGACATAATCTTTTCATCATTTATAAAACGGATTTTAAAAATAATGCATTGATTTTTTGAATCTGAATAAATTTTAATGTCATCCTGCTATACAAGAAATTTCATTGGATTAGATTTACTACAATAAAAGAAGGCCAACATTATTATTATAATGCTTTGATTTTCGGTATTAATCTCATTCAAGTATAAAACTGTTTAAGTAGAAGTAATTTCAACCCATTTGTACACGCTCCTACCCAACTACAGAGTATCTTATAGTCGAGTACTCTCGTCTAGAATAGTCCTCCATGTTTTTTTTTTTGTAGGCGCATTGAACTGGCAATTTTTACAATTCTATTGGAGTGTTAGGCAGTTGGGGTGTTCGAACCAGGGGCCCACCGCTGCGACGACGTTAACATGAGCTAATGAAATACGACATTTGACTCGTGCGGCCCGTATTTATGGGCGTGGGATCGCCTAAAGGGCCCTAAGAACAAAAACAGCAACAACATCAAAATATAAATTGTTAAAATGCTAAAAAAAAAAAAAAAATCATAGCAATTGGCAAAGCATTGGAATGCGTGTGAGAGAGGCGTTGATATCTTCCCAGTTTTACGATGCAGCCCGTAGGCCTTCAAAACTGTTTTCATCCTAAAAATATATAAGTAAATACAGTTGGATCGCATCGGTGCCATCAAAAAGAGCCTTCCTGACCAGGCGCGTGCTGCCTGGCTTCCGCTCCATGGCTTGACCCAAAACTGTTCCGCTTTACCAGACGGCGACAAGCTTAAGTCTGCCCTAGACATATTATTCCCCAGCCATAGGTACACAGAAAAAAAAACAGTATTAAGTTTACTAATTAATCTATTCTTATTGATTTGACTGGGGTTCTTTCTCAGCGCTTTGTCCATGCCTAAGTGATTGATCAACTTCTAGAGAGGTATTTAGATCTAATCAAAAAGCTTACTAAAAATCCAATAATTTGTTTAGTTGATTTAAAGAATTCCTTCATTTTTTTTACTGTGTATTCCTAGTTAATATGCATAGTGTCAACTGATAGCTAAGCCGACGTGTTTGACTCACCACGAAGCGATGTTTCCCTCTTCTCCCTCCCAAAGAGTCGTCTCGCTTCGCCGTGCCACGCGCCTAGTTCAAAGGGCAACCGATAGAGTTTTGTATGTGATTTGTTTGGCTAAATGACTCATCATTTAATGTTTAGGAATATCCAAACGAAAATTAGCTACTTTAGATTGTGTGCTTAGCCTTCTTATGAGTTACAATATAAAATACGAAAATTTCTTAAGATCTTCATGGCTTTACGGTGAGAATATTCTAGAGATTCATATGAAAACTTGTTCTTATAGAATTTGCTTTACATTTTATAAATGGCTTGAAATCAAGAGTTTTTTTCACTTAGTAAAGCATATCTGAAGATATTTTTTATTCTGTGTTTGTAGAGTTAATTCTAGATATTTCCTCGTATATTTCAATTTAAAATTTTAAAACGCTTTTCGAGAAGAAACTTAAAACAAATTAGAAGCTAATTAAAAGTATATCAAAATATCTTTGAGAGGAGGAAAAAATTGATTTCGATTTAGGAAAAAAATGCTTGATTTTTACGAAAAACAAATTTTAAAGAGTTAAAGCATCAATAAAAAAAAAAGGAATTGTTATGAACCTAGACTCAAACTAAAATCAATAGTTACGGAGATGGACCTATAAATTTAAAACCAAACCGGAACTTAAAATGGGGTTGCAGCCAGCCTTCCTTTCTTTAATAACATACGATTTCTACAATTGTTGATGGATTTCCTTTTTCAATCCTAGTATTCCCTTCCATTGTTCTACATTCAATCACATTTTGAATTCCTGTGAGGGGTATACAATTAAAGGTTTCAATTTGTATTCAATCCATTAGCCTTCTGCTGTCTTTACACCTAAATGGGTTCGGATCAATTGTTTTCTTTTTAGTTTTTTCTGATGTTTAATTAAATATTCAATGCATATAGCAAAGCGTCGTACATATTCACGACTTCTTAATGTTTATTTTCGTAAAATGCTAATTTCCTGTCCGTTCATTTCATGAAAGTACAAACCAATAAAACTGACTGATAGCTGAAATTCTAAGACACGAGTCCTGTTTTCGAGTCATTGACTTTATTTATTTTTTATGTTGTTTTTTTTTTTTTTAGAATTTCGTGCCTTTTCCAATGGGTCAGACGATTAGACCTGAAAATTACTTATGCAGAAACGATTTTTCTGCCAATTTAGTTATTTTATAGGCAGTCTTAAAGTACAATAATAATAAATTTCTAAATATTTTAAGCCAAATTTTGAAGATATTAGAGAATTAAAAGATTCAGTTCCATTATTCCGCACAAGAGACTAAAAAAAAAGAAAGTTGCATACCAGATTCCACTGAATTAACTCTGAGAGATGGACGGATATACAGTTTACAGGCTATAACACAACTATTCTTATCATCCTTATCAAGAATATATATACTTTATGGGGTGGGAGATGCAGTCTTTAAAGTATTACACATTTCGTGACGAAGTTCTATTACACTTAGCAAGGGGAAAAAACCTAAATTCAAACCCTTCTCTATGGAAAACTACATAATTATTGAAGTTCGCTTCTATAAAGCTCAATAAATCATTAAACAATTGTTTAATTAATAGTTGCTATTAATTCGAATATTTATAATTTATTTCCAATTAATAGGCACTCACACACGCGCTGCCAGCGCCATTTTCATAATTTAATTAGATGCAATTAAGAGACAACTTAATACGAAAATAGCTCTCACACACACACACATATGTTAACATGTACACTCACAAATACACACACACACGCACAAAGCGAATTCGCTCTCATTGGCTCACACACAAATTCGCTGTCTTTTTTGTTGTGGAAAGCGAAAACAAAGCCAAAGCAAAACACAAAAAAAAAAAACTGTAAATAGTTTCTTAACGGAGCTTAACGAATGGCCGACCAATCAGCGAGCCGCGCCACACACACACACACACACAGAGAGACTTGCGCAGAGTTGCCAACTCATGGGAAAGTCAAGTTGTAACTGAAATTTATGCATAATTCGAGTATTATAAATAATTCCTGATATTATCTTGGCTAAATACCAGCTAGTGGATATTTTTGGCTTACAGTAGTCATCGTCTAAACGTATGCAAACTTAATTGATTTATGGCTAATTTGAATAGATTAACAGCTAATGAGTTACGAGAGCCGGCAACACACACACACACGCTCACAGTGTCTGTGTGTAGGTGTACAAAGGGGCGTCTACAATTTGAGTGCCTCGCTCTTTGTATTGGTCAGTTGGCTGTGTGTGTGTGTCACTGGGTACCTGAGCATGATCAAGCGATTACACTGCCACAAAAAGTAGAGTTACAACTTAAAATTAAAATATATATAAAATGTAAATAAATAAAAGAATATAAAATAAAAATAAGTAAATTAAAATAAAAATAAGAATAAAAATACAGAAATGAAAATATAGAAATAAAATAAATAAATGAATAAAAATAAAATAATAATAATATGTTTCTAATATTTACCAACGATAAAAACGTTTTTCTTAAGATTTATTTTAGAAAATTCTGTCAATTTAGATTTTATTTCGTTGTTCTATTTATTAATATTTATTTACTATACCCAATTATTTCATTATAAGTTCATTTTTATTTTTTTTAATCAAAATTTATGTAACCAACTTTCAAAATAAAGACAATATTATATATCCTCCCAGTAGCCAAATTTTTATTGTATTTTAATATCCAGAATAATTGTCAGCTGTCAAAATAACGCTAGTTTTTTTTAATATTTCTTCTAATTCTACTTTTTACATTTTCACTTCGATACTGCTAAGCTATCCAACAAAAATCGAGGAAAAGGAGTAGGATTTTTCAAAAAGCCAGGCTAAATTTTAAAATTCTTTAGACCTGATTAAAAATATGGGAAACTAGTAGATCATGTATGCCAAATTGTCTAGAAATAAATAAGATTTTAGCCACTTTAGAGTTTTAACGATTTGTTACTCTAAATTTTCTCTCAGTGCACGATCGCCAACCGCATTGGGTGAGCCGCACTACTACACTAACAATCCGCTGTACCTTTGTGTCTGTGTGTGGGGGAATCTCTTGAGACTTGAGATTTGAGACTGAAACTGAACGAAAGCTACCTTACCTGTTTCGAAATCAAGTTTGTTGCTTCTGTGTCGCTTCGGTGATCCGCACAGAAAGGTGCACGCGCGCATTCTACACGGTTCGATAGCGGTTCAAGAGAGCGTACGAGAATTTTGTATAACTATTCAACGGAATTTCGACAACAAAAAAAAAAAGAGTTAATAAAAATAACCGTCGGAAAAAACACAGTAATCGGTTATCGTTTAAAACGTAACATAATCGGCGTAGCGGTAAGCGTTATCGAACGCTTTTAAATATTAATATTATGTGAGATGTGAGATGAGATGAGATGAAACAAAAAGTGTTTTAGTGAGTGCTAGAAAATCATAGAAAAATAGTAGAAAAATAGAAAAAAATATTAAGAAAATTTTCTATTGTGCAAAACAAAACATAGGCAAGAAAAAATATAATCATAATAAGCAAAACCAGTGCAAAAAAATAATAAAAAAAAATTATTATAATTTATGCAAAATACATTTAAAGCTGCGCGCTGAAAACCTAATGGATATCGCAAATTAAATCTTTTTCTTCGAAAATAAAGGTAAGATTCGCACCTCAAGGCCCCCAAGTTAAAAAACGAACGCACCCGCACCCGAAAACGAATCGAAAACGAATTTCATTATTAACTTTTGATAGAAATCAAATAACAAAATACTTAAAAATGTAGCCACACAAATGAAATCAGCTGAAATCAAATAAAAATCGTTCTTCATTTCATTCAATGACTTTTTGGTGGTCCCTATTCAAACAACTCCAAACAAATCCAAGCAGCGACTCAATGGCACTCCAAACGTCAACTCCAACAAATTTTTTTTTTTTCTCTATATATTTTTTTACCCTGATAAGTTCACTTGACAATGAGTTTGCAACTAAGCCAGGCCAACCACAGCTACAGCTACAGCTACAGCTACAGCTACAGCTACAGCTACAAAGCCAAACAAATAGAGAGACAGCCAGATGGACGGCCACCAGAGAGACAGACAGACAGTTTCAAAGCCGGCAAGAAGATGGCCGCAGCAGCCGGTAGTAAAAATAAATATTCAAGTTGAAAATTTGAAATTCATTTACAAAACTAATTTCAATTGTTGCATTTTCAAGAATACGATTTCAAGATTTTTCTTTGGCGCCACCTTAAGTATCATTCAACCTTTTTTTCACATCACATGGAAAGTGATAGTTTTGAATGTGTGTGTGTGGAAAAAGTTTTCATTTATTTTTTTTATGGAAAGAAAATAATAGAAATAGTTGGCCGACATTTAATTTATAACATTTAATAAAAATTTTTTTAGTTTTTCATTCTTTTTTTGGCATAAATATGTAGAAAGAATTGGCTGAAATTTCTTTTATAAAGTCTTATCGAAATTTTGCAAGCTTTTCTTAAGGAATAAATTAGGAACTTTATTTATAATATTTAATTTAAAATGTTGATTTTTAGAAAGAAAAACGTAGAAAATTGTATTTCATTTAATTTAGTTTTTATTTAGTTTTTAGATAGAAATAATTGACCAATATTTGATTTGCAATATTTAATGAAAGTTTTGTATTTTTAAATTTTTTGTTCAAGAAAAATATAGAAAAGTAATTTACTGAAAATTAATATTAAATATTTAATGGAAGTTATTTTTCTTGCAAATTAACAAAGAAAATAATAGTAATAGTTAAGTAAAATATTATTTATTTTATGAAATTAAAATTGTGTATTTTAAAGTCTAAAAAATTTGAAAATTATATTAGATTCCTTTTCTAAATTCCAAGTTTATCAAGAAATGGTGTACTGAAATATACTAAAAGATAAACGCCACATAATCTTCAAGAATTGAATAAAAATTTAATAATTAATTTAGTTAAAATGTTCTGCAATATTTAATTAAAAAATTTGTTTATAACTACAAAAAAAAAAAAATTAATAAATTGATCTAGAAATGTTGCCAAGATTCAGCCACATCTTAAGAGATATTTTTAGACTGGTCGAAGTATATTTTCAAAGACATTTTAATGTTTTTCTGAATTATTATAGGGTGGGAAACTAGTATCTTTTGGTGGAAAATTCCTATATAGGAATAAAGAAAACAATATAAAAATAGCTTCAATAAATTTTGTATTAATGATTGCTGACTTTAATGCTGGAATTGAGTTTATAAACTGTATTTATTTAGCTTTTATAAAGCTGTTATTGACGCATTAAATGCATATCATAAATAACATTTTGAAGATAAAGTGACAAGTTTTCCATTAAATTTCAGACACAAAACATTATTTAAATTCAAAATGCGTCATCAAATTGAGCTGGAAGCATAGGCTCTTATGTAATTTATGCCTATAGATCTGTTTAGGCCTACTCTTTTAGCCTTATTTTAGCATAACAAGTCTACGAGTGCTACCAAAAAAACTGGCCTCAAGGGGAAGTTTTTTATGTGTCTACAAATTGACTAATTTGCAACAAATTGAGCATAAATTAAACTAATGCAAAAAGGTGTATTGGCTGGAGTGTGTAGGCCAAAAGGGAACCCTTTAGTAGTGCTCTTGTAACGCTCTTTTTATTAACCTCGGCGTCAACTTAACCAACACCATATCGAATCACATGCCATAAATCATTTTTTTCCCTTATGCAATCCGAAGCATAGAGCTCGAATAGGAGAGAAACTGCCAACTCATCGAAACGCAGCACATGATATGAGAGCTAGGAGAATATACACCGGAAGAAAAGAGTTTTATATTTACCAAAAAAAAATCAATTATTATTTAGAGCAACAGAATAATCATTAAATTTTGGATTTTTTATGGACAAAAATTTTCTAATTGACAGAAGTAAAAACATAAAATATCTATAAGAAAAATTTAAAAGTAAAGGTTTTATACGATAGTTTTGTGATACTTTTATATGTAAAACTATTTATTTAGCCTCACCAGCAATTTTTTAGCTGCAGCTCGAATAGAAGTGGATAATTTCGCCTGTTAAAACCATTTGAAATTAGTAAAACATCTCTATTCGATAATTATACAAAAATATATAATATATTAGGTAATAAATCAACTTTTTTTTTGCCGTGTACATTGTCAATCACGCGATTTCAACGGCTCAATTGTTGGGCCGAGCAACAACAATGCAAATCAATTCTTTAGATGGCTCGCCCTCAAATAAAAAAAATACTCGTATGCCTTTTTTATTCAAACAATGCCCAGAAAAATAGAAAAAAAAAAATTGAAGAAAAATTGAACCAATTTCGGAACGTATTTGACTGGTTCCACTAATCAGCAATTGTTGTTTCATTTCATTAGCAAAGCTAACTGCAAAGGCACAAAAAGGCTGAAAAAAAAGTCTGCAGACTTTCATAACGTTTTGATTTATTATTGGCTTTAGAATTTAGATAAGTTTATTAACTAAAAAAGCACAATAACAATAAATATTTTTTGATATGTCATTCTATATTTTTAGTACAACATCTGCACAAATATTTGCAAACGTGCCAGCCACGAAATGTATGCCGATAAACGTGGCTTAGAGAAGCCAACAGGGACAGCGCTGTCGACGGCAGCAGCGGCAGCGGCAGCAGCAGCAGCAGCGGCTGCGGCAGCAGTGGCAGTCACGCATTTGGCCACGCCCACACATGCTCATGCCCTGCAGCAACAACAGCAGCAGCAACAGCAGCAGCATCATCATGTGTTACAGCTACAACACCAGCAGCAACAACAGCAGCAACACTTGCAACAGCAGCAACATCACATGCAGCAGCAGCATATGCATACGCATACGCATCATAGCTTTCAACAACATGAACCAGCCACAACATTGTCACAGCAGCAGCTCTTGCAGCAGCAGCAACAACAACAACAACAGGCCGCCCAACAGCAACAACAGCAACAGGCTGCCCAGCAGCAACAGGTCAGCCAGCAGCAACAACAGCAGCAACAGCAACAACAGACAGCAGGCATGTTTACCAGGTAAATCTTAGCGCCAATTTTGTTGCACTTAAACTAAGTCTTCCAAAAAATAAAAATAAAAATAAAAGAGAACAGCTCCAATTTCTCAGCTTATCGTGCCACATCGCAGTGCCTACAAATCAGCGGCAGCAACGCATCAAAAATGTGCAACATGCAACATGCAAACTTTTAATTTCAATTTGTTTCGCACGCTTCGATATACGTCGAAGAGCAGGGTATACGTATGTAGGGTTAATATCCTTTTAAAAAGGCCAAAAAGGGTATGCCAAGCTAATGGATAATTAGGTAACCAACAGAGAGAAATAGTTCAGATTCTTCAATATTATCAAAGAAGAATTAGTTAAATTTGGTATGTGGCTCATAGAAGATCACAAGTCTTCACTGGAATTTGAATAATTTTTCCAAGACTCTTTAAAATTTCAGAATAAATTCTTATTAACTCCTGAATTTAGATATATAATTTGAATAATACCAGAGCTTTGCAGCTTTTTAAATCTGACTACAGAGTAACTTCTAGTTGTGCCCTTTTGAACCTTACTTGATCTCTTTTATTGGTTCTAAAAAAAAAAAAAAATTTTAAAAAAACAGATAGCTTTTTCTTCTCGCACTGCTTTCAATTTCTTTGGCTTTGACTTGGATTTTTATTTTTTATTTTCATTTATTTTTGTGCTTTTTTCTGTATTTTTGTTGGCCAGTGCTGCCGGTTTTAATGGCCTCTTGTATTGGCAACTTGTAGTTCACATTTATCTGGCACTCGTAATCTCTTCTCAGTTCCCCCAAAACTCCAGTCTTCCTCCAGTCGCCTTACAGTCTTACAGAGTCTTCCAGTCTCCCGTGCGTATCCCAGCGCCGTTCTGCGATTCTTCGCAGATCGAAGAAAATTCGCAAAAATAAAAAAAAAATAAAAACAGAGACTTCAGCTCGTTTGCCTTCGCTTCGCGCGGCTGCTGTGCCATTTTATTTAGCTCCAATTAATTAGTGCTTCAAATGTTTTGCCATAAGTTAAACCCGCACAGTGCGATTGACATTACCACTGGGACAGACGGGGAGACGGGCAGACGGACGGAACGAGCCGTCGATGAGGATAACCCCCATTGGATGAAGTGGATGGGATGGCCCTTTTCTTGCTGCTTCTGAAATGTGTAAAACTCACGTGTGATGCTGTTGATGGCTTCTGCCTTCTTACTGCCTTCTGCCTGCCTCTTGCCTGCCTCCTGCCTGATGCCTGCCTCACTAACTTGCCTCATGTGGCCAACATCTCAAAGACGTCTGAAAACTCCGTCGCCTTTGTGTGGGTGCTGCTGCTGCTTGTGGGTGTCTTTTTGTTGTTGCTAGTTCTACTCATTGTTGTTGTTGTTGTTGTTAGTTGCTAGGCGGCCAATTGGTAAGCGAAAACCATTGGCAAAATCAGACATAATTAGAGCATTTTGTCAGCATGCAAACTTGCAGCATTGCAACACTTTTGGCAATCAATTTTGGCGGGAAATAAATGACTTTTTTTTTTTGGTTTGTTCTGCAGCAAACATATTTTTCACAGCAATTCGTTTATATTTTATAAAATTTTTTTAGCCTTTTATTTTATTGCTTTATCTATAGATATTATTCATAAAAAAAATATCTGGTTTCCAAAATTTATTTGGCTACCATTAATGAATTTTAGCTCAGATTTTAGACGTTTTTCTTTTAGCAAATTAATGTTTTACAATTTTTTGAAATTTTATATCTTTTCCAATTTTTTACAAGCATTTTTAAAAATTTAGAAATAAAAATAAATATAGAAATGTATTTTCAATTAACTGCTTATTTAGGAATTTTTTTAATAAATGAAAAAATTTCTTTAACTATTTAATGAACAAAAAAAATCTCAGCACACACGTGCCTATTAAATTTCAATTAGCAAAATCAATTAATTAATGTATCTAACATTTATTCACTCAAAATATTAAATGAATATTTAATTAATTAGCCAAACATTCAATTCAATACAAAAAATTCAAAAAAAATGTGATACCCAAAGCAATATTAAAACTGTAGCTAAAATAAATTTTCATACTTGCAAATAATTTTTGAAAACTACTACAAAGTGTTTGCTATTGACAATAACTCTATAATAAGTAAAAAATAAATATTTAACAGCCTTTTTAAAACTATATAAAGTTGCAAACTCATTGAATTTTATTGATTTTAGTGTTTCACAAATTGTGAAAATTGTCACATTCCTGTTGGAAAAATATAGTTTATACCGTCGCATTAAATGGCCTTTTTATAGCTAAATTGTGGGGGAAAAGTCCAAGCCATTCATTGAATTCATTCGAATGTTCTTTGCTTTCATTCAGGGCACTCCACTTAGCAAGTGAAATATTTGAGATTCCCATATCGAATATCGTATCGAAAAGGCCTATGAAAAATTTTCACTCTGGCGCGCGACTCTTTCGCACCAGCTGAGGTACAAATAACAGAATAAAAAATAGAAGAAAACGAAATAAAAGCAGAGTCATAATGTGTAAATATGGAGAATGGAGAATGGAGAATGGAGAATGTGGTAAAAAATCTCATGGATTTCTATAAATAAGTCCATATAACCACAAGCAAATAATAAATGCCAGTGGTAGCTGGGTGGAAGCAGCGCCATGAAACCGAAACAAATAACCGTTAAACAACGAAAACTATATCAATATGCTCTAAATAATAAATAACACTAATTAAAACCAAGCAAATATTTTAACACATGCCACAACAACAGCAACTACGAGAGTAATTCCAATAGGGAAAAAGACCGAGAGGAAAAGGTATGGCCAGCAGCTTCATAGTTCCATCACTCAGTGTTGTCTGATTAGCTTGTTTTCTAGTCAAATAAAAAAGCGGAAAATTCTAGGAGTTTCCTAGAAAAGAATTCCATTTAGTGTTGTCAATTAAAGCAGCGGGAAAGTATTGAAAATTAGGTTTTTGCTGGTGGAAAATTATAGCAATTTTATTGAGCCTTATAAACATATTTTCAATTGAAGAAAGGTTGGAACTTTTTTCGTACTGCAGTAAAATTAAATGATTTGTGAAATATGTATTTTTGTTTATATATTAAATGTTTTTAAATTGTTCGAAAACACAGTATAAATTATAAGAATTTATAAAAGAATATGGGAAATTTAAAGAATTGAAACAACTTCTATGAAATCATCTGCTTTCTAACTGACTTATAGATTACTGAAGACTGCAAAAAATGTACTTGAAAATGTGAAATGAGCTGAATTTTTAGAGCATTTTATTGAGTTTTTACTCTCCCGCTAGAAGTAGCCTTTTTTGTGGGCAACACTGCCCTCTAACCGAGTGCATTTAATGCTTCCCGAGTGAAACTAAGCGAAACCGTTGCGTATTGCTCGTATTGCCGGCAGATCGAGGAGCCGTCCATTGGGTGTTAATTTTGTCAATTAGCATGCGCAGATACATTTGTATCTGTATCTCAGTATTTGTATCTGTAACGTTGTTGCAAGCAGCATTTTTATGCTGCTAATTTCATTAACACATTTCGAATCGGCGGCTATCGGCGCAAGTTATTTACCTCTCAACTACAGCAACAACATCAACAACAACAGCAGCAGCAGCAGCAGCAGCAGCAGCAGAAACAGAAATAACAACAACAATTTGTAGCACCATTTCCAATGCAGTTGCACCAGATACTCGAATTATCTAAATATTTTCCTTGTGCACTTGGAAAAAATCTATATCTAAATTTTAGATAAAAAACCCTTTAATTTTTGTTATTTTTTTTAAGTTTCATTTCTAAATAGACAATAAATTATAAATCTTAAAACTTTAAGCCAAAATTAGTTTAAAAAAAAACAGAAAGTATTAAATTTTGAGGTTTTGAGAAAGGGAAAAGCTTTAAGAAAACCTTAGAAGAGCCTGAAAAATCGAGAGCTAAGAAAAAAATTTAGCAAACTTCGGAAAAGGCATTTTTATCTTTTTCAAAAACATAAAAATAAAAATGTTATTTTTAACAGATTTTGACATTAATCATTGATTTGAGAATAGATTTTCCTTTTTCTCAGTGTATCCGAATGCAACATATCTAATTGTTTAGGCCAATATTTGATGACGCGCGTCGAAGCTAATTGACGGGAGTTTTCTTCACAAAAAAAAATGCTCGAAATGAAACGCAGAGCAAATATAAAAGTGCGCCAGCTCAGAGGAAAAGTGGGGGAGAATTTGGGGTATTCGAAGAGGGGGGTTCAAGTAGGGGGAGTTTGTTGGACTCAAAAAACTGTGCCCAAGGCGCGTCGAAATTATTTAGCTGCGGCATCCTTGTGCTAATTGCCTGCCACAGCCGCTGCTGCTGCCGCTGCCGGTAAAGTGCAACAGCCAGCAAAAATAACCATCAATCCGAGTAGAGTTTCCAGAGTCTGGGACTGGGACTGAGCTAAGTTGGGTAATTTCTGGCCAAGCCACCGCCGGGCAAAAATATATATGCAAAGCTCTCCAGAAGAGCCGAGCCAGAACCCAAGCCCAAGTCATGGGAAAATTTCCGTACACACACAATTTGGGGTTTGGCTTACGCCTCAGCTCAGCCCCAGCTTCAGCCTCAGCTTCAGATTCAGCTGAAACTTCAGCCTGAAACTCAAACTCAAACTCAACTCGGGGGCTACGGCAACAAAAAAGTCAGTTTCGCACGCAAATTAAGATAATCGAAAGCAAATGCAGCCAACGGTAGCAGCTCCATGGTTAGCGCTCTGCAAACGGGTTTATTTTTTTTTCTGTTTTCTTTTTTCTTTTTTTTTTTTGAGCGTATTACCCGGTAGCAACAAATCAGAAATATCAGAAAAATATGAAAAATTATGCGGCAACGGCGGCGTCCACGTCGGCGTCGGCGGCGACGACGTAGTCGATGATGACGTCGTCATCGTCGTAGTGTGCTTTTGGCAGTCCATCATTAAATTGTGGCAAAGATTCCAATCGGACATACAACACAACAGTGGCAGCTACACCACATTTTTTCAAGGGGAAAAATTAACATAAATTCTGAAAAAAAATTTGGTCTAGACTCCCAGAGAAAAGGCTAACAGCTACTCATTGAACTCCCAAGCAAAATTGATCTAGTATCTATGAGTAATTGTATA
Organism: Drosophila repletoides; assembly: GCA_018150835.1. Lineage (NCBI taxonomy): Eukaryota > Metazoa > Arthropoda > Insecta > Diptera > Drosophilidae > Drosophila > Drosophila repletoides. The sequence goes on from JAECWQ010000202.1 coordinate 3,208,339, forward strand.
GCTTTGAGAGTTTATCTGGTTCTATTTTTATATATTAATAAACAGTATTCACGCATTCTGAATTTTAGACAATTTCATAAATAAAATTTCATAATTTCTTAATTTTTTTATACTATAAAATGCTGACAAATATTCAATTAAAAATAGAAAAATATAATCGAAAATCTATTTAATTTTGTTGACAATATTAATTATTTTATGAAGTTTATCTTATCTTAAAAAGTCAGTAGAATTCATTCACAAGTTTAAATTAAACTTATTTCTGAATAATTTATTATTAAAATATTAATATTTAATACTATTAATATTTAATAATTTATTTTATTAGAGAATTTAGATAATGTTGTATGCTTCTCTATCATCATAAAAATGGCAGGGAAATAGTCAAGATTCGTAGTTGATGAATATGGACAAAAAAAGTAAAACAAAATTTCTTTAAAATGTAGGAAGTCTATCAATTAATTTTCAATGAAAATTCTTAGCAGAAGGCCATCCCTTTTTCAATCCTCCACAGCCTACGCCACTGCAAAAACACACCGCAGCGCACAATGAGAGCAACAGCAGCAGCCGCAAAAACATCAATTGATTTCTTTCTTTTTCTGCTACGTTTTATTTTGTTTTTTATTATTTCTTTTTGTTATTTTGCTTTTTGCTCTGTTTAGTAAAATATATATGCATCGATATAAAAAGATAAAACAGTAGCTGGCACATTAAAGAGCAATCGTTGCAGTTCTCTTTTTATCTTCTTTTATGCACACTAAATTATATAGATGGCCATCATCGTAACTTTGAAGTATTTCTTAATTGATTGTCTTGAAATATAAACTTTATATAGTTCTCAGAGCTACAAAAAATAACAGGGTATCCATAAAAATGTTTGCTGCTCTTGATAAATACTTTATGAAAATTGATCTGGAGTCTAGACTTGAAATATACAAAAACTGAAATAGATATGGCTTAAGAGAGCAGACTTCAAAACTAAATTAATTTCCCTATTTATTTTACTATTTAAAGGAGTATTTTTGCTTCTTAATTTAGAAAATTAATATTGCTTAAGAATGTTATCTATTATTATAAATTGTTTAAAGCTTCTTTGCTTATAAGATAATTTATTTTATCGACAATTCTATAAGCTTTATAATTTGACATTTTTTTTTTTGATATTTTTATACTAATTATATTATAAACAAATTTTGGTTTCAGCAAGAAAATGAAAGAAAATCTATTATATATTTAAAACATTACCAAAGCTCAATGAAAAGAGTTTAAGCTCGAAAAAATAAAGTATTTCCTCAATTAAAAATCCACTGAATCCGTTGATAAAAATATCTAAGAAATTTCAGGAAAATCCACCAACAATTTCCCCTTTCTAAAATACCGAATTCACTCACCTTCTGGCAAGTTTTAATACTGCTAAAGACCCAAATTGATAGACAATAATTGTTATGATCAATTAGTGATTGAATTAAAGTTTTTTATATCCCAAAAGTGCAGACGAAAAAGCTCATAAAACTGAGTTGAAAGCAAACAGAAGCCCAAGGAGCTGCGACTTTTAACTCTCACATAAGTTTATATATTAGTATATCTCTATATATATATATATATATATATACAGATATGTAGATATATATATTGTATAGTCAAAAAGCTAAGCGATATAACACGAGCTGCTGTGCTTTTGTGGCTGGCCATATAATTTGGCTAAAGGCCGGAGCAATACTCGTATAACCCAACCACAACAGAGCACCCCATGGTTATTAGATGGCCAACATAACCGTGGCAAAGGATCGTTTTTAGCTGCTGTTTTTAGCTGATTTTTTTGTGGCTGTTTTTTGTGTTTATTGTTGTTGCTGCCCCAGTCAGTTTTTATTTTTTTTTTTTTTTTTTTTGCATGCTAAACGTCGCCGATGTTAATCTGAGGAGAAGCTGCGGCTGCGGCTGCGGCTGCGACTGCGGCACAGCAAGGTATCGATTACTGCCACCGACTTACGCAGACGCAGACGCGTTGTTGCATGCAACAGGCAGCAGCAACAAGCGGCAGCAACAGGCGGCAAGTGTTTCCCAGGAATTCCAAGAAATTTTGGGGCAGAACCCTAACAAAAGCATTGTGCGGCGCCTGGCAATTAATTGTGCGCCAAGTTGGCGGTGTGTGTTCGAACGCAGGCGTGGGTTGAACGCAGTTCATAAAAAATCTCCAGACGTCTGCCGCAGAGTATAGTATTACCTCTATCACAGGTCTGGAGTCCACTCAGTCCACTCATTCCATCAGTCTGTCCATCAGTCAGCGTTCATTATGCGCCGTTTTGCACTATTTTCCGCAGAGAGAAAATCATTAGAGTTGCCCGCAGCGCCCTGAGCTGGACCAAACTATATCGTGGGAATATGGCAAATAAACTCGCCCAAATTACACACCAACACACACACACACTTTTTTCCTACACACACCAACATAGTTGAAGTGCGAGTATGCGCCTTTTGCCTAGGCAATCGCTCCAGGAAAAGTGCAATAAAAATTTGCGCAAATTTCGTGTTTCTTTTGGCCTGCAATTGCTATTGATGGACTTTTTTTTGCTATGGCTATGGATAGGCTCTCAGTCTGCTGTAACACACTGACGCCCCTAAACCAGTGGCGTACTTAGAACACAATTTCAAGGGGGTTTTCACATTTAGTCGCTTAGCTCGCAGTATAAAATATCTAAGATTCATGTGTCAAAGTCAAGGAAAATTCATTTTTTAAAGTGATAAAATTATAAAAAGAAACTTACCAGACTTTTGGAAAATATCTGAAAGAAAAATATAAAAATAAAATGAATAAAACAAGGTAATAATATTTAGAAAAATATATTAATATCCAGTTATCTACTGACGTATTTTAAAGGGGTTTTAAGCGCTCCCGCCTAAGCCTCTGCTGCGCTATGCATACTAAAACTTGGCTTAGATTGATACGTGTGGTTTCTGTACAAGCAGATGAGTTACAGATATAGCCACAGCTATAGTTTTAAAGCTATAGATATATGGCTATAGCTAAAACTAAAACTAAGGCAATCGAGACACAGATGCAGCTAAATAAGCTACAGCCTCTGGGCGCCTGTGATTTATTTGCTGCGGAATTTTTACGATGGCGCTGAGGTAGGCCATAAAAATCGAGGCCATTTGGAGGCATCGCATTTAAAAATGCATTTTAGTTAATAGTTGAGGCATTATGTTTAAGCTTTATGTGCTAATTAGGGGGCCCCAAAGAGCAGAGTATCGATTAAGAGTATCGAGTACTCAGTATCGCTTGCATTAAATTTATTTTGTTATTTTTTTTTTTTTTTCTGTCGTTAGGATGGGGGGGCGTATTGCAAGTTGCTCCCAGGATGATGACAACAACAAGATTTGCGCCTAATTTCTGTGGAGCCCGTAAACTTTTGTTGGATATCTCTCTCGCTGCTGCTGCTTCTGCTGATGCTGCAGCTGAAGCGTAAAACAAACTGCAGGCCAAGTTAAGCTTGATTAAGATCTTGACTGCCACACTGAGATTAAACATGTGGCAACTCTTGTGGCAGAGAGAGAGAGAGAAAGAGAGGGAGAGCGAGACTCCCTCGACTCGCTGGAGGCTGGCTCCTACGCCGCCTCCAAAAACTTGCCACAGGTTGCTGCAAGGATGCTGCTGCGGCTGCTTCTGCTGCTGCTGCTGCTGCTGCTGACGCCTCGCTAAGAATCGTGTTTATGCTTTTAATTAGCAACAACAACTTGTACAGTAAGTAGTTGCTGCAACAACAGCAGCAACAGCAGCAACAGTTGGTGCTACTTACTGCAGATTTCAAGGTAGCGATAGATATATTAAGAAATGACATGACATGTCTCGCTCAGCCTCCCTCAGTCTCTCAGATAAATTTTGATGTAGATTAAAAGCCAAAGATGCGCGGGAGTCTTCTATATAAACGGGTATATACATGTATATATTTATATATAAATCCTCTTGTTGCTGTTGTTATAGCCATTAACACGTTTTCTGGCCTGAACATTATCATATTATCGCCTTTGGCCAGGCATCTTGTTTATGATAAATATTTAAAAAACTTATTAATTATGCCACAAATAGGCATTTGGCTGGCCCTCTTCTACCTGGCATTTTTACCTTCAGCTAATTGGCAAATGCTCGGATCTCGGGCCTTGTGTGGGAGGATGTGAATCGCCTACAGTGGGAAGCTGAAGATTTTCAGCAGCTGATATCGATTATTTATTTAAGTATAAATAATTGAAAATATACCGAGTATAAAATTCAATTCATGCTCATGCATATTTATTTATAGATTGCTTTGTAGTAGGCAAAATATTTGATTAAATCAAACACAATGTTTGTTAAATATTATAATGCATAATTAACATATTTTAATGACAGCTATTTGATTTAATGCCCACAGTTTGATTTATTATAATACAAAAATTAATATATTTGCTTAGATATACAAATCTATTAATTAAATATTGAATTTACTATAGAAAACCGCCAGGCTACATTAGATATTTTGATTAAATTAGAATAAAAGTGAGAAGAGAGCTTCAAATTCATCAAAATCTCAAAATAGTTTGAATAAATTATTGCTCCTTGAATGACTCGTTAAAAAATAATAAAGTAAATTAAATAAAAATATTCGCATGGCTTAAATATAAATCAAGTTAAAGCCGAGTGTCAGCCAGGCATGTCAAATGACCTCAAGACAAAAATCAGTCAACGACAATCAACCAATTGTGAGACCCTTCACCAACTCCAGCAATGACCACGCCCACACTCACAGTGGGCCCCCATTTAGTTGAAGGCAATCGAATCGAACCGAATCGAATCGAATGATACTCATACTCATACTCATACTCGCATTTGTATTCGTATTCGTATGTTATGAACTCGGGCTACTATCGCAACATTTAAATCAATATTCGTTTTTTAATTGTACAAATCACCTTGACTTAATTGTGAGTGTGTGAGTGTATTCAGTTCAAATCTCTGTTCTATTATGGGCAGTTCAGCACAAAAAAAAAACATGCCGCAAAGGCGAACGGATGCAGGCTACTCGTAACAGTGCTCCAGGTGGAGAATGCTCGACTAGTTGGATACTCTATACTCAGGTTTAAAGTGTTGCAGCTCTGAATATATTTTCTCTGAAAAACATTACCAATATCCATCTGAAGTTACCTGCTCCATGGTCAACTGGATGTGATATTCTTTCAAATTCTAATAAAAATTGTTAATAACCCAGCCCAGTCCTAACTGAATATTTTTTGAACCTCTTCCGAAATTGTTGGCTCGTTCAGTGCTGAACAAGAATATATATACTTAATATAGTCAATGTCAGATTACATAGAATCGAAATGCCCTTTTTACTCCCTAGAAAACTTTACAGAGTATAAGAAAAACAGACGGTCTCCTTGGCTGACCGTGGCGCTCGCTTTGCATTGCATGCGGCAACATTTTGTTGCATGCAACGCGAGGCGAATATCTGATAGATACATGTGTGTGATTGTTTTAAATGTTAACATGGCCATTTAGAGGCAATAACAGCGGCAAAATGGCAGTCCAACAACAGTCCCCGACAACGAGAAAGCCAGAAAGGCGCGGGCACTTGCTGTTATTACAACAATATTACCAATATTTATCAAAAGCCCAGCGAGCCAGCTAGCCAGCCAGCCAGCCAACAATGGCAGCACAACGTCAGCATAAATACTCGATGAAAAAAAAAAAAAAAATTGTGAAAAAAATATAAATAAATAATGCTTATACGCCGCATGTGCCGGGGACGCCGACGCCGCCGCTGCATAAAAAGACAAATTTATGATTTATGAATTCAACCTTGTAAATAATATGCTCAGAAAAGTACACACGGACAGATCGCTGCTAAACGCTTAAGCCGTTCGCTAAACAACTGAACAACCGAACAACCAAACAACTGAACAACCCAGCAAACAACCAGACAACCCGACAACCCGACAACTCGACAAACCGACAGACAAACTACCAAACAAACTGACCAACCTACTTGCACAATTTTCCGCACAAGGCATGCGGCAAGTGTGCCCCACATCGACCAGTGTTGCCACAGCAAAGAGAACAACAACCACAACAACAACAACAACTCGCTGCTGTTGTTGTAAGATTTTTAAATGCGCGATGAGTTATTTATGCATCTCGCATGCGCTTTTGTGGTATGTGCGAGCAGCATCTTAACCCACAGTTGGCTACAGAATTATCTACACAAATTAAGATCTAATCGTCTCCAGCCACTTCAACACATTTTTCTGCTTAACTCCATCTATCAATTCCATTTTTTTCCATCCATCACGGATGTAAGTATTGGCCCCAAACAAATACCCACAGTGGACTAAAGAATTATCTGCACATTTTGAGACTGAATGGACTACAACATATTTTTCCATATTATTCCATCCTTAGGAACGAGCAGGCTTCACTTTCCTACGTCTCTTTAATCAGTCAATCAGATTTATATAAAATATATTCAAAAACTTTTTAAGATATATGTAAATTATTTTTTTTTAGCTATGTATTTCTTGGTAATCTTGAAAGAATTATTTATTAAAATTATATAGAATAAAGTTGTCCAATTCTATAGTTCTTAAAGCTCAATCAATCTCGACGGTATTTAAGTAATATAAATAAATAATTGGCTAAAATTAAATATAATTGGTAAGGTATAAAAAAAAAATTAAAATACGTCTAAATTTGGAATTTATTTCTTCTTTTTCTAACCGAACTAACTAGAGAAACTGCTAAAAACAATTCAAAATTATATTGGGAATTTCTGGCTGCTAGGTTTCAGGAACTAAGAGGAAACTATATTCCTCTGAAGCCTGTCAGTATACTCTGTATATATTATATATATACATATTAAGTATACAATTAAATATAGAAAAATATATTTATATATATATGCAAATTTGCCGAGGCACTGTGGAACAGAATGGGTTAACTAGCTGGCTAGTTTACGAGCTACAAGTTGGAGAGGCTGTGAAAACATATGCGCCTGTGGGCCGGCAGACAGTGTCCAGTTCATAGCATTATTATTAAGCTGTAGCTGTGAACGAGCTCATATATATTCTAATTGTTTTTCTTGTTTTTTGTTGCAACAACTATTTTATGGGATCCTTTTTTTTACTTTGCAGATTCGATGCGAATAAATCGACAAAGGGCGCCTCGAAAATGCGGCGGGATTTGATAAATGCGGAGATAGCGAATTTGCGGGATTTGTTGCCGCTGCCGCAATCGACGCGGCAGAGATTGTCGCAGCTGCAGCTGATGGCGCTGGTGTGTGTCTATGTCCGCAAAGCCAACTACTTTCAACAAGGTGAGTGAGGAAGGGAGTGGATGTTGCAGCAACTTGTTGCATATGCATGTTGATAATTGGCTGCACGTTGATTGAATATGCATGAGTCATGCAGACCCCACGCCGCCGCCAAAAAAAAAAAACAGAAAAAAACGGCTAAATTCGTTGCATTCATTTAGCTAAAAACAACCGCTAGCTAGCTAGGCGCATGCTTCAACCGCACTCTCCACCACATCATTCATATGTCTATGTCTCCGACTACGACTCCGTCTCCAAGTCGAGAAATTGTTTTTGGCCAAGTAATTGCCTAAGCGTCTAGGCACGCACCCATTGGCTGCAAATTGCTACGGGTTGCTCCAACCTGGGGGCCTTCTTCTCCAGCCGGCTCCGTTCAGTTCGGTTCAGTTCGGTTTGAATCATCCTCATTCTCCTTTAATGCGCATGCGCACAGGTCAATGCGCAGGCGCAACTGAACGAGATCAACTCAGGACTGATTTTTTTTCTTTTTTTTTTCTTGCTCTTTTTTTTCTGCTTTTTGTGGATAATTACGAAAATTGTTTTTCAAATTAGCGTTGTGCGGTACATAAGACCCATAGATAACATACACAAACACACTCACACAGAGGGGGAGAGAAATATACACATATATAAAGACAGTGGCGTGTGTGAGGGGGTGATTAAGGTCTGAGAGGTAAAAACAAAAACTATTTTTATAAGGTTTCGGATTGTTACTAATATTTGGAATAGCCTCTGTCTCTTTAGCATCTTAATTTTAAGACTGAGTTATTTTTCATAAAAAAAAACTATTTCTAAAATTGGATTTAACTGCTTTAATTTCAAAATGTTGCTTTAAAATAGCGCTTTAAATTTCTGGAAAATTCTGGTTTTTAAAGTTCCTAATTTCTTGACTAATAAATTTTGAGTTCACCGAAGAAATTAATTAGAAGAACCACGAATTTTTTTTAATATTAAATTTTATGTTAAATTAAACATCAAGCTTTTACTTATATGGATATATAATAATTATGAATTATCATAATATTTATTTCGATTGACTCAAGAGCAGGAAAAAAATAGACTACAATTACTTTGTCTAAAATTTCTACACAAAAATCTTTAGCAAACTCCACTCTCGAATAAATTCCACTAAAATATTCCTTTAAAAATGGATTAAAAATCGAGCAAAAAGCTGAGCTGACATTTTTATTATGTGGAAATCTCTCGAAAGTGCAATTCGAAAGAGACCTGTTTAATAAACTCTCATAACCTGCTCAATAAGTTTGCGAGTCCTTTCAAAATATGCTGGAAATATGCGTAGTTCGAAAGAATCCTTCAAAAATATGCTGCCTACGCCGCTGCATTTATATATAGCACTACTATAAGTACTTGCCTATGAGGCCTGGTCTCTTAACTTGGCTGGCATCTTTTGCAAGCCATGTGAACTCGAACCCGGGTCTCTTGGCTGGGTCTCTTACTGCAAGCTGCTCTTCCCTCTCTCTCTCTCTCTCTCTCTCTCTATCTCTCTCTATAAGTTGGGGCAATTTCACAATTGCAATGGTAACAGGAACAAAAACAACAACAGCAACAACAAGCAGAAGAGAGTCTCTGCCTGGCATTGCTATAAATATTGCGATAAATCAAAATGTGCGATTTATGTGTTCTACAAATTGCAAAAAATTAAACTTAAGTACTGTTTTTTTCTCCCTCCTTTTTTTTCCTCAGATTTTTCCTTTTTTTTTTTTTCTTTTTTTGTGGAGCACTAAGTGTGAGAAATTGTCGGCGTTTGCTGAGTGTTGTTGTGTGTGTGTGTGTGTGTGTGTGTGTGTGTGTGTGTGTTGCTATTGTTATTGTTATTGTTCATTGTCATTGGGCCGTTTAAAAGCATTTATAATCACAAATTGTGTTAATATTGGCACTCTATCGAGTCTACAGTCTACAGTCTGGGGCTTATCTTCAAGTTCAGGGCATTATATATATAGAGCCTTTTTTTTTTTTTTTGGGTGTGGGTCGTTGTGGGTGTGGCAGGCCGGGCTGACTGCCTCTCTGACTGTGCCGATTAATGAAATATTTATAAACCAAATTGAGTTTTCACAAACAATTATTAATGCATATACTTAGCCGCCGGCTTGAATTGCATTGCAGAAAAAAATACGGAATTCTTGTTAGATCTTAGATATATTATCATATTTGGCCGCTATCTGAGCCAACTGGGAAAAACTGTGAAATTTATGTTAACTTGTTAAGATATTACAAATTACTGAAACTCTTTTTTTTTAATGCCAACTTCTGTTTTATGCCCCGAAAGGCCAAATTCCTTTCTTCATCTGATTAAACTCGTTTGTTTCGGGTGGTTTGGCAGCCAGCATTAGTACATGCTTAGGCCAAGTAATATATGAAAAAAAAGTATTTAAATTATCTAAATATAAAAATAAAAATCAATAAAATACTGCAAAATTAAATATGTAAAATACTTAAAAATAGTGCCTTGAAAAACCTTGGAAAATTGCTAACTTCTGGGTAAGCTTTTCAAGACCAAGCGCTATTAAAAAAGCATAGAAATTTTAATAGCTTTAGCGACGGTTTTGCAAGCGTCAAACCAACAGCCAACTGATTTTTCCAAACAGTTTCCCAGCCACGCCCCTTCTTTTGGCTGCCTTAACCTAGCCTAGCCCAATCGATAGGTACGAGTAGTATTATTTGAGCAAACGGATTTCTTGGTAATATTAAAACACTGCAAAAATCTGAGTGAATTCATGGCCTTTCCGCCGTTCAAGTTCAATGAAATTACCAGTTGCGGTTGCTGTTGCAATGATTGTTGTTGTTGTTGTTGTTATTGCTGGTGCTGCTGCTGTGACTCTTATTGTTGCTGTTGCTGTTGCTGTTGTTGTTGTTGTGGCTGCTGCTTTTGCCTTTTTGCCAGGTGCGGGAGTATCTCGTAGTGTTTTAAAAATAATTGATCTTGATGCTGGCTGCTGCAACGCAGCTGCAATTGCACTTAGCGATTGCTGTTGCTGCTGCTGCTGCTGTTGTTGTTGTTGTTGCTGTTGCCGTTTTTGTTGCCGTCTCACAGTGACAATGACACATTTTCTTTTAGTGATTCACTTGTTTTTGTATGGCAATATCATCGCGTTGCTGTGCTTATTGTATGTAGAATATAATCAATGAATTTCGAATTCACAATCAATTGCATCAACAACAGCAACAATTGCCGTCAGAGACACCAACCAAGTGTATTATTAACAGATACTTTTTTTTAATTAGCTACACCAAGTTTTATGCATATAAAATCACAGATATAAACAAACAACACAATGGGAAAAACTCAAAAAGTTGCAAGCAAATTTACCCCTAACTAAAGGCGGATATTTAGACACGGTTATTTCTGGGCGCGGCTATTACCAAGCGACACAAAAGGTCGAAAGTTTAACTCGAATTAAATTAATTACAATTTTCCAATGTATTTGCAAATTTCTCTTTAATTCAATGCCTCTTTTTCTTCCTCTCTCTCTTGCAGTTTTCAAGCGCCACAATGCGCTGCATCAACATCATCAGACAGCAACACCAAATATTGGCTTCTCGAAGGTAAGCAAAATCAGCAGACAAATATAGAAAAATTCAGAATTCAGAATTCAGAATATATATATAATTTTCTTGTAATTATCCAATTACCTTTAATTGAATGACTCAATAGGAATAATAACGAATATGAGTAGGAGTTACTGGAGAAGCCAGTGACTTTTCTTTGTTTCGCATGAAATCAGTTTTTTATAATATATACCTAAAAATATTCTATAACAATTATTAACAATTAAGAAGCTAAGACTAAAATATAGTTTAAATAGTAAGGAAAGACTTAAGGAGCTTCGGTGCGGGGAAGCTTCTATAACATATTAGGATGGACAGAGGGACAAGTCTCAGTCGGGTCGACTCCGATCTATAAAATATGTAATGCCCTCCGTTTCATATAAGAAAATTTTGATAACAGTTCAAAGTATTCAAAACAAATATATTTTATTTGTATTTTAGTACTTTTTATTTACTTTAGTTAAGTCAATAATTACTCTTCTAGAATATATTTATTTAAAGTTTATTGATTGAATTTTAAGAGTCTAGAAAGGGGCAAAATCTCTTTGTTTATCTCAGTTTTTGATGCTGTGCGTTGTTAACTCAATTACCAATTTCTGTTATTTTTGGAGTCGCTGTGGCAGTTGCAAGTTGCAAGTTGCAAGTTGCAAGCTGGAAACAACTCAATTTAAGTGAGGCGCGCGTTGACAACTCAACTAGTGAGCCGAAAGTTCCAGGGAAAAAACAACTCTATTAATGGCACAACTGTGGCATATCATAAGCCAGAAATCATTTAGCCACCGCCACTTGCTGCGCCAAAAAACAAAAATAAATAAATAAACAGAAAAACAACTAAAAGAAAAGAAAACAATAAATGCTGTGTGCTCTTAAAGAGCACAAAAAACAGAAGACTAAAGACAGAAGACAGAAGACAGAAGACAGTAGTCAGTCAAGCTGCTGCCTGCCACCGAGCATTGAAACTGAGACTCTGCGATGGTCGGTAGATTGATCTACATACCTGTGTGCACTCGTGACTGAATTAAATACATATATATATACACATATCTATACATATACATATATCTCTCTCTATATACACATATATACATATAGCTTCAGTCAATTTTCAGTTGTCAACTCCCGGCTACTTCTTTGGGCTAACAATTTATTAGTGCGCAGACGCGAAAATGAATTTGCATTTTCAACACAGTCGAGTTAGTCAGTTTAGTCAGCTTAATAGAGGGTGTTTCTCTTACAAAATGCTTCAATTTTCGATTTCCTGATCAACTTTCAGCAGATAAATACACGAATAGACGTCTATTAATTGGTTATATAAGTATAAGGTACAATTTTTCTTTGATTGTCAAGTCATGTATACTGGGATATATTCAAATTATAATTCATTAAGTATTCGATTTGAATCATTTGAAATGTTGTATTGTTTGTGGCTGTTCAACATTTTATTTATATATAATTAAATACACTCGCATTAGATAAAAACAATTACTCAAGGCAACGGCAAGTTCTTAAGAAAGTTTCAAGACTTTAAACCTAACAAATGTTATTTGAAATATCTTTTAAAGGCAGTTTTTTTATATTTGAAATAGTTATTATATATATAAATTCGTAATTTTAAATAAATTTAATGTTTTACTTTAAATTATTGTATTTTAATAATCTGTTTTGGAACTCATTTAATTATATTTGTATTCCAAGTCATATAAGATAAATATAAGAATTCTCTTGTTTTTTAAGGTCCAACTAGACTCATAAGTCTGTTCTTACTTGAATGAGGAAGAATTGATACACCTATTTAATTAATTTCCCTGGAATCTTACTTCAATTTTTCAAATCTGAGTCCAACTAAAATTAATAATTTGTTAACTTAAATTTAAACAGAAAAAGATATAAAATTTAACATAAAATTGATTGTAAAATAATGAATAAATATTTAAGAAATTTGTTTTAATATTTTACTTAGAATTTTCTAAATTAAATGCATCCTTGCTCCTCGTTTTCAGTACTAAAAACATATATTTTCAATGATCTTCCAGGCACTCTCGGGCTTTCTGATGATGCTCACACAAAATGGCAAATTGCTCTATATATCGGATAATGCTGCCGAGTACCTGGGACATTCCATGGTAAGCGATTTGAAAGCGATTTTTTCCAATTCGTTTCGTTTTTTTTTTGTTTTTTCCACCCAAAAAAAAACGATTTACGCGAATAATTAGAAAAGCGAAGTCGACGAAAGTTTTTGGCTAAAATTGTTACAGCCGTTGATACAAATCTCTGACAAGCAGCGACACAACAACAGGCCGCAACAACGAAGACAACAACGAGACAGCAAATATTTGTTGCTATTTTTTTTCTACTTTTCTACTCTATACCCTAGGAAAATTGCTGTAGATGGGTGGATTAACTATGTGACAATTTGTTACAACAGGAGTAGAAATGAAAAGGATAAAGGGGATATTCTTAAATAGGGATTTCTAACAATATATTAGCTTAAATTTAGGCTTGAATTCCTTGAACTAACAATACTAAAATTTGCTGCTAAGCACCTTAAAAAATCTGGTTTTTTATTTCAATTTTCAAACCCCATTTAACTGCAAGTTCTTAAATGCCAAATTCAGCATACACATAACCGATAATGTTGTGAAAACCAAGTGAAAAGTTCAATTCGATAAGAGCAAATTTAAACATTGCATTTACAAATTTATTTTCTATAGGGTATCTTCGATTTGAGCAGCAGTATCTCTTCTATTTTTTGTTGGTTGTTTTCAGTGCTCCCGTTGACAAGTCAGCAACAACTGACTGCCACAGACTCGATTCATTGAGCTTACATAAATCTGTTGCTTGTAGTACACAAAAGTTCCTTAAAACTGTTGCAAACAGCTCAACTTTGTTGCTGCTGCTGCTGCCGCTGTTGTTGCTTTTAGTTGCTGCTACTGCAGCAGCAACAGTTGCTGCTGCTGCGGCTGTTTCAAGTTTGGTTTATCGCACGTTTACGCTGCTTAAATAGCAAGGTTATACTGTACTATACTACATATCTCGTCGTGGCCTTTCACTTTGCATTTGAAGTACTAAAGCTAAATAAATATTGCTGTGAGCTGCATTTATATGCAGCACATGTGACATATCTCCGCCGTTCTACATAACGTATAATCGTATGAATATACGAGTACTCGTACAGTTACTTATTCATCTAAAACAAACAGCCAGACATTGACAAAGGTACTGTTAAAAAAAATATATATATATACATATATATTCGCCTAGAGATTGTTGTATGCTGATGTGCAGCAGCAGCTCAACTTAGCTTCAGCTTCAGCTACAGCTACAGCTTCGATCGGGACAAGGGGGCGTATGAGTTATATCTGACTGCAACTGCAGCGCAACTGTCAAAAAAACTTGTGAGAAATCGAAGCATTTTGCCAATAAATCATATTCTCTATAGACTGTCCTACTTGTGCTCATGAGAATTAGAGAGAAAAGAGTCATATACCATTTTTTTTTTTTTTTGCATTATATAAAATGAATGTGAGAGTTTTTCTGCAGCATATAAAACTATCAAAAATATACAGAAATATATCTAAAAAATATATTACCCAAACTAAAAAACAGAAATGAAATGCGAAAATAATGCCCAAATTCAGTTCAACCATTTAAAATGCAAAAACTCTGAAGAGACCAATTGAAAACAAAATCATTTGCAGGTTGTTTATAAATTATTAAATTAAATCATGATTCATTTCATGAATTGATTTTTAAGAATTTAATTTAAAGAAATTTCAAATATTTAGAAAAAAATATTAAATGCTGCAGGCAAGGCAGCAGAGAAACTTTCTCTCTCTAACAAACCAAATTCTTACGAGATTTACAAATTTACACAAGGATTAATTTCCAAAGGTCTCTTAAGTTTGTAAATAATTAATTATATTAAATTAATTTTAAATCAATAAATTAAAGCGTTTAATGAAGAAGTTTAATTAAGATCAAAAAGAATAAATTCTGAATAAAACAGAGCAGAAAAAAGAGTGTTAGAAAGCAAAATTCGAAAGAAACCATTAGAAAATATACCTTGTGCAGTTAATATAATTAGAATAAATAATTAAATAAAATCCCTAATAAGTCGATGAAACCTAGAATTTACTGCCTTTAGTACAGACATTTTAAGTGGCTTTAAAAATATTTATGAACATAAACTTCTCTGAAAAAAGTGTTGAGAAAAACTATAAACTAAAAAAATATATTTGGAAAAATATTAAAAAATTTATAACTCACCGTAAATTCCAGTTAACATTTTGTCAATTCTGTTGTCATTATTAAACTTTAAATTTAAAGTTGTAATATGTCCTGAAAAAATAAAAGAAATGATATTATAGTTAATTCGGCTATCACTATACACCTAACAATCCATTAATAATTATACTAATTTAATCAAATAAATTAAGGAAAGTCAAGTATCTTTATATGGTTCTTTTGGAATATAATCGTTTTATGCAGGTATAAAAATATCGAGCAAGTTTTAGCCTTGTATTTGTAATATTATCAATCGGTATAATTACGTCCCAATAATAACTTAAAATGCAGAGTATCAAATATACCAATATCTACGGGTTTATTCAATGAGTTATAGGTGATTCTCAGCAGGTTTGTAGCCTGAACAACTGCAGAATTAGCAGAGACTAGTCCAAACTTTCATAAATCGAGGAGACTGTCGAGAGGCGAGTGTAGCTAACTGCAGGAACTATAGACCCCCACACACAGACAGACAGACGGACAGACTGTGCAATTGGCAAGATACTTGGACACTTGACAGCCTTTGGCCTTTGGGGCCAGGCCTTATCAGGGGACACCCACAACACAACAATAGCAAACAAGAAAATGGTCAAGTTGAGTTCATAAATTTTTTTTGTTAGTGGTAAGACTTTTATAAGCCATGTGTTGGCATAATTTCGGCACAATAAACGGGCCCAAAAGTGGATTGCCCAACCTTTTAATTTGTGTGGCATGCCACAGAGACAGACATAGAGGCTAGCAGTTAGTTAACAGCCAAAACGGCAGCAGGTAAAGTTAATTAACAAACTGCCAAAAATGTCAATAGAGCTTGTTGTTGCCGTAGTAGTTGCTGCTGTTGTCAGCTGTTGCTGTTGCTGTTGCTGTGGCTGTTACTGCTGTTCTTATTGTTGTTGCTTGGGCATCATAATTCCAATTCGATTTTTGCATATTGCCATAACAAGTTGCCATTGTCATGTGTCATGTAGCGACAGCGGCCATAAATAAATTACCAATGCAACAACATGGAAATGGCATTGGAAAATTGGTCGTTCCGTTCAATCGGTCTCTCGATCGCCCGATTGTCCGATCTCCGTCTCTCTCTCAGTGTTGGCCATAATTGTCAACAATAATAAAAGCACATGACATACAGGCAAACGGCTAAAAAAAAAGAAGCTAAACTGATGACCGTGCGAAACTATCACTGAATTTTACTGACTGGACACATCATTAACAAATTATTGATTTATCAGTTCGAATCTTTTAATCTTTTTAAAGAAATGTTTTGAATTCTTTTTCTTAATTAATCAGTAGTATTTTTTATACTATGCTAGTACATTGATGGATGAATTTTCTACTCTGAAAACTCCGTCGTACTCGACTATCTTTCCTATCAGCCTTCCTGCCTGTCGTGTCCGTATGCCGTTCGTCTTTCCGTCTTTTCGCCTTTCAATCCGTCGTCTATCCTTTTTTCTGTCCGTCTGTCTATATATCCGACAGTCTTTCCGCCCGTATGTCTATCTGTCCATCGGTTAGTCCGTCTGTCCGTCAGTCTGTCTGTTTACCCGCCTCTCTGTCCGGCTGTTCTTAATTCTCACCAAAAAACATTAACATCGGACTACTATATCATATAGCTGCCAAAGAACGGAAAATATGCAAAGTAATAAATCTGAAAAAGTTAAAAAAAAAAAAAAAAGGAATTATACTCTTATAAATAACTGGGTCGATTAACTGTACGAATATGTTATGTAATTTGATATCTGGAAAATTGCCCACACATGTTAAATAAATTGCGACATGTCACATTACTTATATAATACTCGTAGTAGCCCCCTCTCTATCGCTCGTTCTTTCTATCTTTACAGGAGGATTTACTAATCCATGGGGATTCCGTTTACGATATCATTGACAAACAGGATCACGCAACCATACAGGCTGAGCTAAATCGGAACGTGCCACCGCAACCAGGTGGCAGCAGCAGCAGCAGCGTCAATGTCGGAGTCGGCGTCGGAGTTGGCATCGGCGTTGGCGTCGGCGCTGGAGTTGGCGATTCGGCAAGCAGCAATGGGAATGGAGGCGCCTCCAGCATGGAGGGGGAACATCGCATGTTTCTCTGTCGCATGAATGTTAGCCGTAATGCGCGACGGCAAATGCGTTTCGGTGATCAGAAGGTGAGTATGTGACTGTTTGTGGGTACACCGAAAAAAATCTAGCAAAAATGACTTCATTTTCGAAATATTTAAGCAAAAAACTGCTTGAATAAACCTTTAAATAAATGCCAAATATTATGTGAGGATAGGATAAATTTAATCCTAACAAATTAAGTTAGTTTCAGTTATTCCGATTCCTAATTAAGATCGAATAATTCTTAATTTCAATAATGTGAATTTTCAAAACCCAAAACCTATTTCTAACGGCTATCCGAAATGGTTCAGCTTTCAGCCTCACCTCGAACCGAACCTATATAAAAAGTTTTTCAAACTTGAAGCTGAATCTTGGATTTAAATATAATATAACTTTTGAGACTTTTTTGTTTACTGTGTATGAGTAAGCGCGTGTAGTCTCTGACAGAAATTGATGAATGAATCACCTGGGAGCGTGTTGCGTGTAACACTTGAAAACCAGCGAGCCTGCAACACAGCAACACAACAACAACAACATAGCTGAAGCAACACCGAAAGCAACACAGCAACACAACAGCAACGCAATGAATTATGCATGAGACCGGGGCGCATGCGTCGTCTGCCAACCAACGGCTGGCCGGACAGTTGGACAGGCTGACTGTATGACTGCCTAACTGGCTGACTGGCTGTTTGTCTGGTCATACATCTTGCCAGATATAGCCAGAGCTCGAGACTCTCAGCCAGTCAGACAGTCAGCCAGCGACGCTTTACTATAAGCTGACAAACGATGACAGTTGATGTGGAACGGGTGGGTGCCCCCCCATTGACTGCTCTGATTGGCCGCCTCTTCGCCGATCATCATCAACAACAGTGGCGTAGGCAGGGAGGATCCTCTTGGAGTGAAATATTTCCCCTCCAGGATATAAAATACATATTCAAATTCAACCAAGAATAGAAAGAAACCTAATAATCGTGCGTCGATATTGAAGGAGGTTCCTTTCATGGGTCTAAATATTTGCTAAGCGAAGTGAATCCTTCAAGATATTCAAAGAGAAACTTCATTTCGTATACTTTTTTGAGAATAAATAACACTGTTTTTATTGCTTCTCCCCTCTTCACAAAAAATTCTCCCGCTACGCCACTGATAAAATACATGAGGAAGTTTTCAAACAAAAATAAAGAAAGAAAAGACTAAAAGCCGCATGCCCACCAGGCAATACGGAATATAAATGAATGCGAGCACAATATGAAGTTGTCAGTCAGTCAACCATTCAAGCAGCCAGCCAGTGAGCCAGTCAACCAGAAGATACTGCTCCAAGCTCCAAGTACTTGCCTTTCGGGCAGGTTCAACCAGACAAGACCAAATCTGTCAACGTGTTGAGCCGGAGACGAAGACGCGTTGAAATGCTGCTGATGATGATGATGATGAAGATGATGATGTGACTGCTCTGGCAGCGGCAGCAGCTACCGTGTGTGGAGCTCTGTCACAATCTTGTGGGCGGTCGCTGCTCTTTTATGCATATGCAAGCATATCTCTTCTTTTATTTTTTCTCCATTTTTATTTTTGTTTTGCCTTTTTTTGCTTGATGCTTGGCTGAGAGTTATGGAGATAAAACGAGGCGTTGACAGTTGCTGCAAACGTTTTTAATTAAGTTGCAAGTTGGCACTTTAATGAGGTGCAGGAAGTGTTGCCTCTTTCAGTTTCCCAGCCTTATAAATATATGACACCAGATGTGTACCCACATAATGCTTTCTTAAGCTTAAAGTTGTTTAGATCTAAGCACAAGATAATTGCCAGTTATTTAGGTCGTAGAATAAAGTAGCAATGACACTAGCTTAAACTGCCAAATATTTGATAAAGGAAACTAAAAATGTGGAGAGCTTTAAGAGGAAAATAATATGAGAAATTACTTATTATTACCAGAATTTTACAAAGTCTGCGATCGGTTCAATTTAAATAACTTTCCCAAAAAAATAAAAAATGATAAATGTAAGCTTAATATAAAGCTTTAAATTAAAATGAATCAAAAGCTTTAAGCAATCTTAAAATAAGTTTGAAATTAAGCTTTGTAACCAGGTTTAAATTAAGATTTTTATGAAACTTTAAGCTTTATGAGACTTATTTAAGGAACAATTATTTTAGCTTACACTACTGCACAGTTCACAAAGCCTTTTTCTCTCTTTAAATATAAAAAATTCTCTTAAAATTGTAGATAGAATTTTGTACCCTATTCTAGTGCATTACTCATAGGGCTGATTCACAAAGTATTATAATAATAATAATAAAAAAAAGCTAGAATCTATGCGGGTATTACTAAATTAATGAAGCTTGGCCAGAAACTAATACAATGTTGTACCAGGAGGAGTTGGAGCCACGATAGGAGCCAGAGCACTCGTTAATATGCAATAAAAATGGACCAATAAATAATTATGAATGAGGTCAGCATAGTTCAGAGCTAGTACACAGCAAAGAGCATAGACAAAAGACCAAAAAAAAAATATATATATATAAAAAACCACTAGAAAGAACAGGAGAAGAGAAGAGACGATGGCGACAACGCCGGCAGTGGCGCCTGCTCCCCAGTCTAAGGTCGTCTCATTTACCCAAAAAAAAAATAAGAGGAAAAAAAAACAGTGAGACAACGACAGAGTCTGCGTCATCGATGGGTTGGGATCGGGTTCGGAATCGGAATCGAAGTTGGAGTTAAAGTTGGAGTTGGAGTTGGGGCTGCATTTGCATTTAAGCAGATGAACGGAGCTCCATGCAATTGCAAATGGAAAACTAAATGCAGGCACGTTTTAATTGGGAGACAATGGCTGAGAGACACAGTCTCCAGTCTACCAGACTTCCATTGAGACTGCCTGGTGTGTGTCTCTTTGTGTGAGACTCTGACTCTGACTCTGAGTCTGACTCTGTGACTCCATTCCGAGACCCACTCTGCGTATGCCTGGCAAAAAAAAAAAAAAAAAAAAAAACAAAAAAAAAAACCAAAACATTTCAGTGATTGCCTTTTTTAAATTATGGAATCAGAGTAAAATGTCTATGCGGGGCATGCGAGCCCAAAAATGGCCACAACAGAAAAAAACCAAAAAAACAAAAAAATAAATACAATTTTCGTGGGAGTCTCTAACCAAAAGTCTTCTCCTCTCTTTCAGGTCGTTCTGGTCCAGGGTCACTATTTGTCATTCCTTCCACTCTGCAGTCGAAATGAGCCTGTATTCTTAGCCACCTGCACACCCATCGCCATGCCCGAGACGCGTGAGTGTGTGGTTCAGGGCGCCACAAATGTTTTCACCACCATTCACTCCATGGATATGAAAATCGCGCATATCGATAAAAAGTAAGTGCAGATCGTAGCTTACTAGTTAGTATGCTATATAATATATATTTTCTAATATTTTCCATCTATTTTACATATTTTATTTTACAGCGGCGAGTTTCATTTGGGCTATGAAAAGAGCTCGCTTCAGGGCACATCCTGGTATAATCTGATACACAGTGAAAATCTGCGCGAGGCTCAGAGCAAACACAGGCTAAGTAAGTACTTATTACAGAAAGATTCTTGAATTAATAAATATATAATTATATTCAAGGATAAAAAGATTAAAGATTGTTTACAGAGCTAAATTAAATAAGATATCATTTTGTAGCACAAAAAGGAGGCATTTTCTGAAGTATTCCAAATATTTTGACAAGGAACCAAAATGCTGTAGGCAGCCAACCAAAAACAACCTTTTTATTTTTTGCATTAAAAAATTATTAACAGATATCAAAAATTCTGAAGGAAATTAGAGTTTTGGGTTCATAAAAAAATTCTTCTTTAAAATTAGTTCTAATTTTTAGAAGTTTCTAATTAGCGGAGGGTCTAATTTTCGAGGGAGAACTCTTACCAAAAATGATCA
This sequence comes from Drosophila repletoides, assembly GCA_018150835.1. Classification (NCBI taxonomy): domain Eukaryota; kingdom Metazoa; phylum Arthropoda; class Insecta; order Diptera; family Drosophilidae; genus Drosophila; species Drosophila repletoides. Next base: position 3,229,532 of record JAECWQ010000202.1, read on the forward strand.
AAATTAGAGTTAGAGAAATTAGGAAATTTAATTAAATAAAATAAAAAAAATGTATGGGAATAAAAATAGAAAGAATAAAAAAAACTGGGCTAAAAATGCTTTGAAGTTCTCTAGGTAAAAGTTTTCCTTCCCCTACAATATAAACATCGGAAAAGAATAATTTCTAATATACTTAGGTATCTTTTAATTAATTTCTCCATTTTCTTTAATTCCCTCCCTTTTCAGTAACCCAATCAGAACAGGATCGTAGTTGTATATTGCTAGTGCGAATGCAGCGGTCCAGCGGAGATTACACCTGGGTGCATGTGGTGCTCCAGGTGAGAGACAGTCCCGATTCCACACAACAGCCTGTCATAGTGTGCACCAATCAGGTGTTAAAGTAAGTACACATCCTATATCTAATCGAATCCTTAGCTAATGGGCGGCCTATAACTTCTGTAGCGATCGTGAGGCTGCCATAATGCTCGCCAATTCCTGGCTGTATCATTATTATACGGTTCAGTCGAAAATACAATTTGGTATGCCGCTGGATAGTGCCATGCGTGTGCCGCCGGGCAGTGGTTCCGGTGGATATTACAGCTCCCATCAGCAGCCACATGGAGGCGGTTCGATTATGGCCGGTGGGGGTGCCACGGGAGGCATATCTGCTGGTGTCTATCATGCACATCATCATCATCATCATCATGCGGGCGCAGCAGCTAGTTATCATCATCATACTCATATGGGCGCCACCTATGGTGGTGTCTATCATGCTGAGAGCGCCTTGGAGCTTAAGGAGGAACAGCAGCTGTATGGGTTTCAGGCTGGTGGCGTTGGTTTGGAACCCGTAGACTATAGTCAGGTGAATGGAGGAGGAGGAGGTGGCGGCAGTCAAAAACAGTCCACGCAATCGGCCACACCTCCTCCGCCCAAGAAACGCGCACGCAATAAACTAGAACCGCTTTACTTGCATGCGGAGCGTTCTCCGGCAGCGGCCATAACTCCTGAACCGGATTGCTATGCTTCGTATGCTACAACGGCGGCATCATCGGATGCCACATCTGCCTCGGTGATATATGCCACCATAGTGCCTACACGTCCGCGTTTGTTGAATAAAACTTTACCGCCGGATCCAGCGGATTTTATGGAACAATGGAATCCCAGCCCGCCCTGGTCAGAGTCAGCACAGAAGGCTTCCTTAGATAGCTTTGGCTCGTCGCATGAACTAAGTCCCTGTATAACAACAACACCGCCCACGCCCACCAGTGCCACGCCCCAGCAGGGCGGACTGAACACCGCGCAGACCATTGGACCCGCCTTTAGTTTTGAATGGATGTCAGATCCACTGGTCCCAGTGGCCTATCAACAATGGCCGCCAGCGACAGGTGATCATCATCAGCATCTTTCCCAGCATTTAGCAGCGGCACAGCAACAGCATCAGCAACATCCACAGCTCCATCCACAGCATCATCCACAACATCTGCAACAACATCCGCAGCTGCCGCAGTTGCCACAGCATTCACAGCTTCTACAGCCACTGCATAGCATCCACGTGGCGCGTGTGGAACTTGCCGCCGATTCATTGGCTGTGGGCACGGGCCATGCTGATGCCTCGGAACCGGTCGACGATAGAGGTTAGTACATTTTGATTGACACGTTTTAATTAACATTCATTCGTTAATTAATTCAGCTCAAAAACAAAACAGCTCCCGAAAAATCATCAACGAATGGTCAAGAAAAAAAAAAGTCAATCAAGAAAGTATCGATTTCTTCGGCGTGCCGAATATTCCTATACTCTCACAGATTAGGAGTCATCTGTGAGAGTATAGCAATCTGTGAGAGTATCACTTAGAAAGTAAAATTCACTGAAATATTATACTATACTGTTCCTGAATATCTTCAATTATACAAGATCTTTTACCCTATTTTGATCTATTTATATTTCTGAACCTAGCCAAATTAAATTGTAAATTTTTAAGGAACATTTTCTTATAAAATTCAAAAATTTAAATTTGAAAAAGTGAAAAATTTTATATAATAATATTCACTTTACATTAATTAAACAATATCAAAAAGCAGAGCACTACAGACATTATGAAAAACGAGACCAAATTACCTGACAGATCGAAAATACCCTCCACCCAGTAAGAGTATAAAAATGTTTAGTAAAATTAAAACAAATCAATGAAAATTGTGAGCAGATTTTGGGGGGAATTGGCGCTTCCGCTAGCTGCTGCCTGACACGCTTATTTATGCTCGAAACCTTAAAAAAGTTCTTTCTTTATTTTGTGGGTTTTTTAATTCATTTCAGATCCAAAAAATTAGTGACCTGCGCATTATGCAAAGCTTGGAAATTCCCAGCGCGGCGGCTCGGCGTGCAACGGGCAGGTGATAATCACACTTAAATTAATTGCCACTTGTCATCTTAGCGTTTAAATTATTTTTATCTAACTCGAAGAAAAACAACAACAAAAACAACAACAATAGTAATAATAAAAAAGAAAATAATAATAAAAGTAATAATAATATATAATGGCTTAGAAATCATTATAAGCCAAGCTATAGCTACAGCTAACAAACTAATTTGTTTAGATAATAAGTAATGTTCATAAAACATTTTTTCTCTGTGCAATTTTGTTTAAAACTTAAACATTAATACTATAATAATAACTATATGCTATATTTAACTTGAAAATTAGTTTTACGATAAGCTATTACTACTGGAAAAGCAAAGAGAGCTCTATTAGTTGTAAACCCCTTTTTTAGTGGCATTTTTATAGCCATTTTTTATGAGTATTTTTCATACGGTATTTGTATTTGTACTTTGTTTATAAGCTCTACGTTTTGTATGTAATATTTTTTAGCACCATATCTAATATATATATATATATATATATATATATTCTTCTAGACGAATTAGGTTAATTATTTTATTTATGAAAAGCTATTTATAAACAATATTTATTACCCTTACGCCTTTTGCTTTTGCTTATACAATAAACCAACAAAAGTACTTTTGAATTGAAATTTAAATTGAAATTGAATTTTTTCTTTAACTTTTAGCGGGTGTCTTAGATAAATAAAAATCGAACCAGAATAATTGTTTTTTCTGAAAATAGTATATTTTTTATACACTTTCTGAGGGTATTAAAGCTTTGTGATGAAACGTGTAGCAAAATAAAGTTATGTCTTCTAAACTCAAACCAAAACATTATCAAGATCGTACTACTATATCATATAGTTTCCTGAAGAACATTAGGCAAAAATAAATAAATATAGATCCAAATATATATTATTGTTCCAGTGAAAGGTAAACTATCCTTCCTTATCAGTTTCATCATTTCTTTTAAGCTGTTATTAGCCTCATCAATACATTGCTCGAGGTAAAGATCTTCTAATCAGACCATTTATCAGCCATTTCCGAATTCCACAACCTTTTTTTCTAATTTTTTTCACAACAGTCAATACAAATATTTTCTTGGCATGAGAGACCCCAAATTTCCACACAACCAACCAGCTACAAATAGAAACAATTACAAACGCAAGTTTCCCAATTTGCCTTAATAGTTGTTGTTATCTTAAATCGATTTGAATTTATGAGCTTGTATATTTAACTATTCGTGATAATCGCCAGCTAACGGATATGCTGAAAAGTTCTGCGAGTTCTATAAAATACTCCAACTCGTAGTCATACTATACCGACTATAGTCGTATCTCATTGTCTTCCGTTTATGTGCGACTCAAGGCGACTCTCGAAAATTTATGACAGAAATCTTTATGGTAAATGTCATGATTTTAAGTTTCCATTAATGCAATGCACTCTGAACCAGCCACCGAAACCGCCAAAACTAAAAAACTGCTAAAAACGCTTTCGCCCAAAAAGCAAAACTAAAACCAAAAACAAAAAAACCATAACCACTCCCCAAACCCCCACCTATAGCGCCTAAGACATAGACATTTTCAGTTTCAAGGTACTTAAAATTAACTATTCGACTAGGAGATACTCTGCAGGACTATCTTGGAATTTAAAGCATGGAAAGATTAACAGAATTCGTATTTCTACTGGTAAAGGTAAAGTCATTTGCGAACAATTCATATTTTTGGCGAATTAATATAAAACTGGGTGTAGTATTTAGTATTTTTATAAAACTTGATCAACTTAGGGTATACCGGAAACTGTATACCAAATTTAATAACGCTACCTTTTGTAGTATCTGAGTTCAGATAGATATGCGGACTCGTCAGCTATTGCTGGTCAGGAACCATAGATAGAATACCTTCATAGATACCTTATGCTATTTATTACATCAATTTTCATGAATTCTATATACTCTTACACCTTATTTCAATGGGTATAGAGTATAAAAAACTACGAGTGGAGCTGCTGACGCAGAACAGACGCCAGACCAGACACACAGTCAAAATTCACACACAGAGCACAGTCCCCAGTCACAGTCACAGTGACTGTCCATGCGATGAGGCTCCTTTATTTTTGTTTCTGTTGTTTTTTTTTCTTCTTTTTTTCGGGGTTGCAGTTGCACTGATCTCTGGGTGATATCCCACAAATATTGTAAGTAGAATGGCCAGGCCAAGCCAAAGCAAATAAAACCCAAACCCAAACCCAAACCCGAACCCAAAAGCCAAACCGAAACCGAAACGTAGACGCCGCAGCTGGCGCGATTGAATGACTCCTCGTCGTCGACCGTCTGAGATACTGACTGGCTATAGACTTGCGACTGGACGACGACAACAACAACAACAGCAACAATGACAACAAGTAAGAGTGTTTAATTCGAGAATGCTCGACTGGCAGGTACTCTATAAAACTTTGCAGCAATTTTAATTTTCTTTTTGCACGGCTTTCATTCTAAATTTAGATTCTCTAACTTATACGTAATAGGTTTATTTTTTATTATAATTAAATTGAAGGGGCTTATTCCATTCTTTTAGTAAAGCTTATTTGTGTTTAGTATTCAGGAACCATTATACCAAATTTCAACTCTGTAGCTCTTATAATCCCTGAGTTACATGCAAACGGACAGATGTGCCTGGTTCGAATCGTCCCTTGAGTCTGCTGAAGAATATATATAGTTTATAGTACTTTAGGTGATTCCTTTTCGCCGCTGCATACATTTATACGAACTGTATATTCCCTGCTTAGACATGTTTTCAATGGTTACAGGGTATAACGACGACACACTTACAGGCGACGACGGGCCACAGCAGCATTCTCAGAAATATTGGTGTAGGTCACAGCCAAAGATAACATGCTGTGTGTGTGTTTGTTGTGTGCGTGTGTGTGTGTGGATTTTATTGTACGTGTATGTGTATTTGTTGTGGCTGGATTGGGTCCCAGTTCTGGCCTCATTGTATGCAAATGTGCCACGATCAGCGACGAGCCACCACCCGCCCAGGTCTGAGCCCAGCCAACTGGCTGATGCTGTTGATGCTTCTGCTCCGTCTCCGGCTCCTGCCCAGCTCCTGCCTGCCTTATGGGTGCCAGAATCGTTTTGTGTGCCAGTACGAGTACTCGTAATCGTACTCATACTCATACTCAAACTCTTATTCGTATTCGTAATCGTATTGGTACTCGCATTCGCATTGGCTTTTTTGAGTTGTGCGATTTTTGGCATTTTTGCATTTCCTTTGTCCTAGCAAAAAAGAGGGCCTTATGTAAGCGACAACAACAACAACAACAATAAACGACGACTCCTTTGACCGCAAGGAGCACGAGGATTGTTACATATTTGCCTCAGACCTCAATGTGTGTGCGTTATTACCTCAAAGCCACAAAAAACAAAACAAAAACACAAGAGGACTTTAAGGAAACAGAATCAAAGATACCCTAGAAAAGGACTGCAAGAAATGAAGTGCATAAGAACGATAAACTATTATTAATTCACCATATTTTTCTATATGTATATAGACTATGGAAATAATTAAAATAATTTGACCTTCGGTTCATCCATTTTTCAAGCAATTCTACGAAAAAAAAAGTTTGTTCATTCCTAATTAAAAAATGTGAGATTTTCGGTTTCAAATGTTGGAAATTATTGAAAAATTATATTTGATCTTACCAAATATAGAAAAAAATATAGAAATATTTTCCTTAATAGATTTAATTCAAAAGATTTCAATAAATAAATTCAATGTTTTTGGAGTATTTGGATAATAAATGCATTAAACTAAATTTAATCACAAAAATCATATATTTTTTGTGGATTTTGTTTTGGAAGAACATTCGGTTTTAAGCATCAATTTTGAAGTTTTCCAAACATCACCAGGGTATTCGAAAATACAGAAAAAGGAAGCAAATAAAATTTTTAGAAATAAAAGTCGACGACAATGGAAATGCTGCACACACAAAACACAAAACATTTCAACAGGAACAACATGTAATTTTTGAGCCCCAGTCTCCAGTACTGCAGTCTACCCAGACTACCCAGACATTCCGCCCGTTGCCCCCAAAAAAAAAAAAAGCAGAAAAAAAGAGAAAAACTCAGAGTCAAAGCTAACCATATGCAATGCCTGGTTCAGGCCAGGCCCGGCCCGGCCCGGGGTCACGACACTTTTTGTGGCAAACCACGGACGATGGCAGTCAGAGTCAAATAGTGGGAGAAGTATGGCAAAAGGCATCAAGGCCTAAAGGCTGTTGCTGCTGCGGCTGCTGCTGCTGCTGCTGCTGCTGCTGCTGCTGTTGTTGTTGTTGCTGTGGCTCAAACAATAAGGCACAGGGGCAACAACAGTTGGCAGCGCGGCTGGACATTTCGGCCAGGCTCTGACCGATGGCAACTGTGCAACTGCAACTGCAACAGAAACAGCAACAGGCGACTGCCTGGCGTCAAGAGAATGCGTTGCGCTTGTTCCTTGGCTTTGATTTCGTTGCATTGTGGCCATTTCCTAGGAAAAAATGTTACATGAAATTAATAAATAGGCAAATAAATGTTAAACAGCTGCTGTTTTGTACGTGTTTCTCTCTTGTTGCTGTTGCTGTTGTTGTTTGTTGTTGCTGTTGCACGCGCACGGTAGCCATTGTGCTGCACACAGGGTGGTGTTGGTGGTGCAGCTTGTTGCTTCTTCTTGTTGTTGTTACTGTTGTTGCTGTTGTAGTTGTTGCTGTTTCTCTGCCCTGGCATTTGCATAACACCAAAGCAAAAAAACAAAACAAAAACAAGCCAAAAATTCAGCACACAGGATGTTTCCCAGGCTGCCAGCCAGCCAGCCAGCCAGCCAGCCCTGTTTGCTGCACTTCCTATCCTATTCCACCTCGCCTCTTCTCAGGCCTTGAGCGGATCTCTCTCTCTCTCTTTCTCTGGCTTGTCGCTTTGCCACTGCATGCAAAATCCTTTTTATTCAGTTCACAGCAATTGCTTTAGCTTTCAATGGGCCCGAACTAAGCGGCAGCATTCAGATTTGCCACGGAACTAATGCAACTCAAATTACAAGCCTATCAAAAAAAATAGGCTTTATGAACAATATATTCCGCTACGCCCTCACCAAGGGCCATAAGACAAAAACCAAAGATTGCTTTGTACCCTTTGCAGTTTCTAGCTTGATTTTCTAGCTTAAATTTTAAACATAAATAAGTCAACTAGGACTAAGCTATGGGTAAACAGTTCTAAAATGACCATCTATTGAAAAGGTTAAAAAAGAAACTAGGTTTTACTAGTCTTATTGGCTGAACTTAAACGATTTTCTAATTAAATCAGACCTCTTAGCTATTTCTCTTAAGCTAAATAGGAAATTTAAAGAAGACTTTAAAGGTTCCTCAATTCTCTAAACATATTTTTAATTTTACTTTTATTTTAATGAAATAAAAATCATAAATGATTAAGAAATATTTTAAAATAATGAATTTGGCTATGATTTATTTCTAGGTTTCTTTTTCTAAAATACTGAGTGTAGCTTGAACAGCTCTTTTGTGTATTAAATACCAATAAATACAACTTCAGTTGAGCTTCTAGCAATACTCTCTTTAAGAAATACTCCACACAGCTACAAAAAAAAGAAGACAAATGTTTGAATTTCAAATCAGCTACAGTTCGAAGAAGTAAAGAAAAGATGCCAAGTCATAGTTAGCATTGGCGCTATATATATTAATATGTAAGTCTTGAGAGGAGGGGAATGTCTGAGGTGCAGGAGGGCAAAAGAAAAACATAATAATTCGTCTATAATTTATACACAATTGTAAATAAAATGTGTACAAGCATAATTTACACATAAACAAGACGATGCGCCACAAAAAAAAAGAAAGAAAAACCTGCAACATCATCGCTCGGAGAAGGGGGAAGAAAAAGAAGTGAGATTAGAGAATGCAGAACCACAGAACCAGCACAGAAGATGGGGCCAGACCGGGTGACTGAGAAATTGATCAACGCTGTGGCGGGACATAAACTAAAAGCTTATTTAACATTAATTTCGCCACGAAAATCACACAGCAATTTTAAACATCAGTTACATGGCGAGAGAGAAAGAGAGACCCCCATTCCCCATCCCCCAATCCTCAATTTCCAATCCCCCATTTGGAAGCCACCGCAAAATGCGAAAATCTGCCCAAGAGACTCCAGGACAACCCTTACCCCTCACTGTTGTAATCTAAGCTGCCATTAAACAAAATACAAGAAAAACTTACGAAAACATATGCTACATATTACCGCCGATCCCAACTGAACCGAGACGATGATCACAACGGAGGCAGAGCTGCAGACGCTGAGGCGGGGCAAGCGCAGGCGCAGGCGGAGGCGCAGACGAGCTACGATTCGACGATTCGCAGCACACAGCACAGTGACGGAAGTAAAGAAGCAGGTGTACAGTGGGCATTCCACTACACAAAATTTGGACAGTTTCAAAATTGTGTTCATTGATATTCTAGGATATTTAATAAAAAAAATTGGAAAAATATTCTAATTCGGCAAAACATTATTTATAGAAATAAATTAGTTTAAAAATCTATAAAATTAAAAAAATAAATAATTATTAAATAAGGAAAGGCTCCTTTCTTTTAGATTCTCATACTTAATACTTTTATTAATTTTAATATAATAATTGTGATAAAATAATATTCAATAAATAATTTAAATAACTAACGTATGAAAACTCCCCGTCTATTCGCTTCTCAAGAGTAATGCTTAAATTAACTATTCCATATATAATTTTACTTTGAGACCGTTCTTCTAAGTCCTAAGTACGACTTCTGATGCAATCTCTTCGAATATCTCTACATCTGTTTAAAATTGACAAAGCTAATTTAATTTATTTACAATATTTTTGTAATATTTGAAGATTTTATACCACGGTAGAAAGTAGCTCACAGGCTGTTTGGCAAACTCGGCTTTGCTTTGCTTTTTTTTTTTAGTGGGAGAGCCTCGGCTGTATCGCAGCACAGAGCAGAGCAATTGCACCTGCCTGAGCCTCAGTCGCAGTTTCAGTCTCAGTCTCAGTCTCAGTCTCAGTCTCAGTCTCAGACTGAAACTGCTCTGTTTTGAACTGAGGCCATGTGCGATGATGCCGCTCTACGAGTTGGAGTTCGAGTCGGAGTAAGTACGAATATACCCAAGCAAGGTACAAAGATTTAGAGCGACATTAGAGCAGTCAATCCATCATGACTGAACATTACCATAAATTACACAGAAATAATTGATTATTACGAGTAGACACAGCGACCAAAGACAGAGACCCAGGCGCACTCGTACAACAACAAGCCGCCAGTTCAAGCTGAGAGAGTGTGCGGTGTGTTCGGTGTGTGTGTGTGTGTGTATTTGTTGTTGCAACTGTTGTTGCTGCAACATGTTGCTCTACGCAGTTTTGCAGCAAGCGCACCGATTTAGTTTAAATTACGTTGGGAAAGAGATGCGCAACAAGTCCTTCAAGTTATTTCTTTCCACCGTCTGGGCAGGCAATCAGGGGCTTCAGAGCTAAGCACTTTGAACCCACAACAAACTCCAAAAGATCTCCCAAGTTCTTCTCGCTCGGCCACTCTGAACACACGCCTATCAGCCTGAGTAATTGCAGCCTGAAAAAACCGCAGTACAAGTTCGAGTATTTCCATTATATGCGAGTATTGTAAACAAATATTTGTATAACCAATGTGCAAAACGCCCCAATTTGACTTTGGTAATCAGTTATAAGGGACTCTTAGACAAAGTATAAGCCATTTAAAAAAGGCTGGCGAATTTATGCTCTATGCTAACAAGAGTCCTAAGTTAAATTTATGAAAGCGTTAAGGGTTCATTATTTTATCATAAATATTCCATTATATTTATAGATAGTTTGAACGAATATAGAAAATAATACCCCTAGTGCTTTGTTCTAGCCGGACAGCGTCTAGAGTTTTTTGCCTAACTAAAAAACTGTTTCAAGACAAAAAGAAAGAAATATAAAATTTTAGCAAAAAGAAGAACAAAATATTCTTTGTTATAGCCAAAAAATACAAATTTTAGCCGTGTTATGTGTCAGCGACAGCGGCATCGACTTTGGTCACAAAACCTGATGGAAACCTCATTGAATTGAATGAGGATAACCGTTTGACTGATAACTGTTAAATGACGAAAGGATGATCAAATTCGGAAAGAATGGCGAGTTCCGACAGCAGCGCATGTGATGCTGATGCCTTTGAACCACTGTCCTCCTGAAAGAAGCCCGGCACCATTAACATGTCCTTGCTATCATATTTCTTCAAGCTGTCGCACACTCTGAAAGACTTCAACTAGCGTCTGCCCACCTGGGAATCTTATGCTCTGTTTGCAATTGCCATATTTTTCCTGGGTTCAGCTTTGGGACTAATGCTTGTGTGCATTGTGAACTTTGTTTATCCACCAAAGAAAGCTCAGCGTCAAAGCTTTTCCGAGTCGCAAGATAATTTAGCCGAAGGACTTAAAGATTTGGCTACATAAGAACTCGAAGATGATGTCGATGATGCGGCTGAAGGTCTCCTTCTGAGCAGAACATAGAAGACCCTGAGGAAGGCGATGAAAAGCAGGAGATTGAGGAAGAGGGAGAAAAAACAGTCAAAGAAGCCAGAAACTGGTGATGAAAAGACAAAACGAGAATATCGAAATCAAAACAGAGAAGCTCAAGAATCAAGCCGGATATGATACGCCTGAACTCATGGATGGATATGCCCAGCACTGAGCAGGTGCATAAGCGTAAACCACGCAGGGCGGATTAGATAGTGTTTCCTTAGCCCAAAAAAACTAAAAAAAAAAAAATGAGAAGTGGCAACAAACCAAAAGACTAACAATGCTTTTATAAATTAGTTAAATACAAAAAAATTCAATTTTCTAAAAATCTTTGTTTTTTGTCCTAAATATGTTTCTTTTTTTAAACTTTGGTATTTATTTCAGCATTCTAAAAAATAGATATTAATTAGAAATATTTCAAAACCTGAACTGAACTCATAACCGAATAACAAAGCGAGAAAATATATGAATAAAATTTATTACATTTATAAATAAAGGAAAAACATTCAAATAGCTTTAAAAAACAGCTTCAAATATTTCCTGACTACTTTTTGTTGCAACAGCAACATTTGTAATTTATTGAACCCCCTTATTAACCCAATTGATACCAAAGAAACTTGCAACTGTAATAAAACTGACCTGAAAGATCTCTTAAACTATTGCAGAGAGTTCCACGGCTAACTTAAATGTAAATATTCAAGCTAATCGCCTTTCCTTTTGCTTCTCATTGCGCCAAGGGGCCTTTCTATGTGCTTCTCAAGCGGTGCTTGCAACAAGCTATTTGCATTTACTTAAAGTGAAATTTTTGCAATCGAAAAGCTCAAGTTGCAACTTTGTTGTGCCGCCTTATAGCTACTCAAATACTCGAATATACTGAATACTGAATACTCAATATTATAACGAGCTTCGAGCCATATCTGCTGGTCAAATCACAGACAGACAAGGGTGGCCAAGGTGAACGATAGATAGATAGAGATAGATACAAAGAGTGGAAGAAAGAGAGGGTATTTAATAAGGCTACTGGCTTCTTCCTCTGGTCTACTGCTGGGATGATGCTTTGAATGATTGCAAGTGGCGATAATATGGCCAGGACAGTGGGTTGTCAGTACGTCAAGTGGAAATGAATGAAAGAGGCTTTATCGCGCTGACGCTTGAAGTTTATTACAGTGACATTTCAATTCTTTTGATTGGGATGATTCCGCCTGCAGACCGGATCACAAAACCACAAAAACAAAAACAAAAAACGAAACCCAACAAAACTCGAATCAATCTCAGCGGATTTCGAATTTCAGATTCTTCTCTTGAAATTGATTGATCGTTGTATTTTTATTGAGTGATTGATATAAATGCTGTTTGGCAGCAGCAGCAATTGCAGAGCTTCAACTGGGAAACAATAGTTTCAATTACAATAGCCGGAAAAATACACAAATACTCAAATACTCATACTCGTTCGTACTCGTACTGGTCGTCGTACTGTGCTTAAGAAATCTTGAAAACCATATCGTATTGAAAGCAGCGCTAAAAATATTATTAGGCATTGAAATATTATGTTTCCAAGGTGTTCGCACGCCACAAAAAAAAAAAAAAAAGCTACACAAAGCTTGAAGCTACAACTCTTGGAGCTGCCTTCAATAATATTCTTATCAAGATGCTTTCAATGTGCCGTTTAGGATTTTCATTTGTAGCATTTAGCTCTATAAAGCCACCAGACACCACCAGAGAATTCGTATAGCCACTTTAGAGATTTGCTAGTCTCTTTACTCTTCTTTTTGCTGCTCTGCTCTGTTTCTTCTTCTTCTTCTACTGAGACTCTGATTCTGCCACGTTGCCGGCACTCGTAAATTACAATAAATTATGTTGAAACTGATTATTCGACACAATTTATGAGGCCCTTTTAAGTGGGCGTGTGCACTTTTATTTTATTGTGAATGATGATGTAAATGATGTTTGGCAGGCACATTTTCATCTTTCTGTTGTTGTTTGTTGCTGTTGGTTTTCCTCTTTCTTCTTGTTTTTCCTGTTGGACCAACTCGGGTCGTAGCTGTGGGTCGTTCGAGTTGAGTTCGGGTCAAGTTTTGGGCGACAAGATGGGTGATGGGTTAATGAGAGAAGCCTCTTTTGAAGCCCGCTTATGAATTATGGCCAGATCTAAACGTGGCTATTAGAAGACAAGTGCGGTAATTATAACAAGCGAATATACAACAACAAATTTGCTTTAAATTTCAAGAATTTTTACAAGCTTTTTGTGGAACGCAACAGTGAAGAGAAGGGCAATAAATTAGTATTTACCTAAAAACAGAACCTAAGCTAAGTATAATTAAACTTAATATGTTCAAAATTCACTCCTTTTTTTCAAGAATTTTTATGCATATTGAAAATATTTCTTCTCAATTCTTCAATTCAATTCTAATATTGAAACTTTGTTCGCAAATCTTTTGGATATTTCTTACATGAAAACTAATTGATTTAGTCCAAATTTTCCAAGGAGTTTTATGAATATTTAATATTGGTGTTCCTCAATTCAATTAAAATAAATAATAAACTTTGATTTTTTTTAAATATTTTAAGACTTAAAACTTAAAAGTTGTTGCCTAGTGTAATTAGCAGCTGCGCAAAAACAAGGAACTAAATAAATTTAAGTAGTTTCAGGTACTTAGCAGCTACTCCTTGAAAAAAGAAAAATAAAACCGAAAATAAAAAAAAAAAATAAGAAAATGTGGGAGTGTGTTAACAACAACAACAAGAGCAACAAGCACCAAAGACCCTATCGACAACGTCAAATCAGCGACTGCGTCGCAACGCTGCAGCAGACTTATAAAGCACACATCATCATCATCAGCAGCAGCAGCAGCAGCATCATCATTATGATCAACATTATCATCATCAGCAGCAGCAGCAGCAGCAGCAGCAGCGACAGCGGCAGCATCATCAACAGGCAATCGGGTTAAACAAGCAGGCCAAGGAGGAGCAGCAGCACCAGCAGAGTTTTAGCGTTTTTTAAGCTGAGCTGGCGAATAGCCTTGGCAGCGAGCGGCGTAGCAAAAATTTAATTAAGAAAATCAAGCCGAAAACTGCGTTGGGCGAGGAGCAGACGAGTGACGCCAACGACGACGACGGCGACGACGACGCTCCAGCTTTCATATCTGATGGAAAAGCAAGAGCAGCGACAACAGCAACAGTAACAACAGCAGCAACAACAAAAAGAAATAGTGCCCTAGTGGAGCGTGCTCAACTAGACAGATACTCTGTAGACAGGTGGAAAAGAAAATTTGGATTCACGAAAAGTTGACCATCCAGTTTTAATCCCATTTTTTGGTACTTCTAGTCCAAAATTTTCCTCTACTAAAATTTGATTCTGTCATATAAAAGTTAAGCAGAAACCGAGCTGTAGCTTGTTTATTTTCACATGTTCTGCGAAAATAGCTGATCAATTTAATATACCCCTCTTTGGTTCATTTTCGAGGAGTATAGAGTATAGGAACAACAACGAACGTTGCAAAAATTTGATGCGATTTGGATCAGTGCGACACAATGAGGACCACCACCAGGCTGAGGCTAAGGCTGAGGCTGCAGCACTACGAGACAACTTCAGCTCCATGCGGGTGTTTGCTCTTGTCAACAGCAACAACAAGAGGAAGAGGAAGCAGAAGGGTAAGAACAGGGGTAAGGATTTCAATGATTATTCATTGGGCATGGCGCATACTATATAATCACACACACACACTTCTCTGTTCACAAAACAATTTCAGCAATTAGAATATCAAGCAATGCAGATCTTTTTTTCGATGCCAGCAATTGACATTGCCAAGATCACACACCCTACTAAAAAGTGTGTGTGTGTGTGTGTGTGTGTTTGTTGTGCTTTAATGACATTTCTGTGGAACAACAACAAACAACAACAAGAGAAAGAACATTGAAAATAAAACGCCCCGCGCTTTGTGTGTGGCAGGCAACAGAAACGAAAGACTTAGGACACAAACTTGCAAATTAAAGCACATTAATTTTGCTCAGAAAGCTCGCCTCGTCTTTTGCCAGCCTGATTGATTACAACCGACTCTGCCGCTCTTTTGTGCCTGGGAAAAAAAAGAAAGAAAAAACTACAAAAACTCCACAAAAAGGCCAACAAAAAAATGGAAAAAAGTATCATACTCTCGTAATCATAATAATGATAATAAAAATGGAAAACTTCTAGACGCCATATAAATCAGAGCAAATATGAATTGCTGTTGTTGTTGTTTTTTTGTCTGCGCTCAGAGCGCTCAGCACTGTTGACTGTTTACGAGTATTTGTTTTCTTGCTGCTTTACGTGGCCTTTTGTCAATTGCCTCAAAGCCTCAAGCCAATGCACAGTGGGCGCAAATCGAATTTCTACTATAAATTTTAGCTTTAGCTAACAAAACTTCAAAAGTTAAAAAAGGAAACATTAAATAATTATAAAAAAATATGCAAATAGTTCTTTTTAGTTGTAATAATTAAATGGTAAATTGATAATATTTCATATAAAAAACATTACTTCTTTTTTGCGAAAGGGAAACTAATTATGAACTGGAATTATTGAAAAAATCCAAAGAATTAGACAATATCAGTCGCAATATCATCAATATTTATGCTGGCCTAGTCTGCGGTAGAGATTCTAGATGAAATTATACTTTATTAGAAGTAATTATAAAATGTAGCTGGCACTCTCCCACAATTCTTCCGTCTCAATACGTCTCAGTCGAGTCAAAGATTTCCCTTAATTCTACAAGAATTATACGTCTGATATGTCCCTAATTTTACAAGAATTATATGTCTGATATGTCTCTAATTTGTTTTGTAATCTTACGACGATCTTAATTCTCATATGTCTCAAAGAGTTTCTCCGATTTTACAAGACTTATGTCTCGTATGTTGCAAGGATTTTCCCTAATTTTTAAAGGACCAAATATGGGCTTTTCCCCCAATCTCACAAGGATCATAATATATATTTAATATTTTCTTTTAAGCCAATTAGCTTGCCACAGCCAAAAACCTGCTAACAATTCGCTTTCTACTATCGCATTATCGAATATATTCATTTAGCTAGTTTGTCACTTTCACCACTGTTCGAATTTTCTGGGTGCTGAGTGCATTCATTGTTCCATTGCGCTTGTAATTCTGTCTTCTGTCTGGGCAGCTTTTGTGTGCCCAGTCTTTGGGATGAAGGAAACACTGCTGCCAGTTGCTGCAGTTGCCGCAGTTGCCGCAGTTGCTGCAGTATTGTTGTTTTTCCTGTGGTGGTTGTCGCCGCCACAGTTTTATTTTATTTTTCCTCTTTTTTTTTTGGAGTTACCCATTGTCTGTGTGGGAAACTGGCGCGTTTGGGCTTGTAAAAACTTCTGAGGAAACAACAACAATTCAGAGAGTACCCGAGTCGAGTTCCGAGAGTCTCCAGTTTTTATAGTTTTTCAATGCCAAATGGTTTATGTATATCGAGGTATTAGCAATCATAAGCATAAGAGGATATTATTTTTTTTGAACAATGAGCAAACGCCACATAAATTTATCGATATGCATATGGGGCAAGTTTAACCTAGTTGCAAGTATCTCTTGCAACGCGTTGCATCTTTTTGGTGCCAATCATTATATTTTAACAGCTTGTTTGCTCGCTTGTTTTACAAATTGAAATCGCCGTCCGTGCGGCTGGCTGTGGTTGGCTGCCACAGCACAAATGTTACAATAAATTTAAATAAACACAAGACTTTTTTTTTTGTTGCCGGCCAAGTTGCGACGGTGCCGTTTGCTGTTTGCCGTTTGCATCCTGGCCTAATCGCTGCGTTTAATTTACTTAAATTATACTAATGATCTTTGAGCGCTCCTCCTTGGGGCCGTACGTCGCCGTTTTCGCCGTACTACTCTCAAGTCATTTGTTTTGGCTCGTTTGCAGGCGGCTCAATTGATTTGGCCAAAGCAGCCGCCAAAGAGCCGCCGCCGACGACGATGTTGATGTCCAAGCATCTAAGCTGCAGTGCTGACAACTTAGCCTTTTTTCTTACAGCAAAAATTAAACTTTAGCGTTCAAATATTGTCAGAGACATCTATGGATTTTAGTCAAAAGTCTTCAGAGAACTAATACTCCAATTTATAGTTAAAATATTAATTTTAATTTGATCCATTAATGGGGAATTTCCAACATAAACGAAACACACACACCCAGCAGAATAAAAGATTGAAGAAAACTCTCATAATTCTAACCTATAACAACAACTCTATCGATACTGGGCCCTTTCGATAGTTTCGATAATTATCCACGCAGAAGATTAAAATCTTCTCTACAGTCAGACTTTTGGCTTCTTTTTTCTGCGCAGCACTGACACACTGCTGGAGCTGTGGCTAGTGCGAATGCGAGTGTTGAAATTGAGGGCTAACACAGGAAACTGGGAACTGAGAACTGAGAACTGCGAACTGAGGATTGAGGACTGAGAGCTGAGGATTGGGCGAATGGCGAGTGGCGAGTTGTAGCGTTGTGCGAGTGTCGCTAGATATGGCCTGACATTTAGATGAAGTGTCTGTGAATCTGAGCCGGGTCTCTTGAGAGCAAGACGCAGGCTCGGGGCTCCAGCTGCGTTTTGCTTTTTGCTAAATGTCGGAGCTCTGTCGTTGTCTTTGGAGCTTTTGCCGTTTCTCGTTTGCCTTTTGCCGTGTAATTCCATTCATAAACAAAACTTTAATTTTATTGCACATTCGAGTTGACACAGTCAGCAGTCAGCTCAAGAGTCGCTGAGCATTGAGCTTCTTTGTGAAGGCGTTGCCTGTTGCCTGTTTGCCTGCCAAATGGGTGTGGCAGTTCGAATGCCAGCAGTTCGAGTGTCTATGGGGGTACTCACAAACGATTATCATAGAGCTCAAAATGGCTCAATTAGTTAGTTCTCTCTCTCTTTCGTTGGGTCACTCGGATTCTGGCCGCAGCGGCGGCGTCTAGCCAAAAGTTTATTGATTGGCATTGCATACTCGCCTCGCCGTTGTTTGTGGCTTTGAGAACTTGGCAACTTGTAAGCATTTTTGGTATGCGACTCTTGAATTTGCAGCTTGCTACTTGTTTTCTAGATATGTGAGTTAGGTTCTAGCTTGATTATACACACTCACAAAAAAAAAACAATTGATCAACTAGCCAAATAATTACCCCAAAATTTGGAAAATATTTTGCTTAGGTTGTTGGCTTTTATGGCCAACATTGGATGGGATTTATAACTTATAAAACACCAAGAATGCCACCTAAGCAGAGTATAGAGTAATTCGGGTACTGCCCTAACCAACCCACTGCTTATTTCTTCGTTTCTTAAGCAAAGAAATAAACCATACTAAGCCAACTCCCTTCTACTTTACCCAATTCAAAGCTATATTAAATATCCTAATGTGCTTGCGCCTGAAGACTGAAAAAACAATCGTTTTACCAATAAATCGATACTTTCGAATTTTTTGTGCAACAATGTAGAAATATATATAATAAAATAAAATAAAAGTGGTAGGATCAAATAAATGTAATGTGTTCAGCTTACCTGTCTGTAATTCACTTTCTTTTCCGCTCATTTAATGTTTTCTTATTATAGCCACTTTTAAAGTCTTGTACATTGGTTTTCCGTTCACTGAAAGCAACAAAAAATATATAAAAAATAAATAAAAATAAAATAAAAACCAAATAAAAACCTGGGCTTGACACCCATGCGAACATTGTTAATTAATTAAAAAAGAAAAACTAATAGACGATTGCGTTGACAAGATAAAAACGGCCAAGCCAAAGTCAAGAAAACTGCACAAAAAAATACAAATAAAAAAATTTTTATAGCCAAATGCAATAAATTGTGACAAAAAGTCAGCTTAAATATATTGGCGAAGGCGTCAAGGCGTGACATTGACCCTCGATAAATAAATAGTTAAAGGCCTGCAGTTTTCTTATACCCTTGCAGAGGGTACTATAACTTTGTCACCAAATGTGTAACGCCTTGAATGAGGTAGCTCCGATCCAATTAGGTTTATATATATTATTGTTCAGAATGATAAGGCTAGTCAATATAGCCACTTCCGACTATGGCTCTTTCAGCTAGATTAATGAAATTTGGTATTTGTATTGAACACGTTTGTTTCTTATTATATCATAATGAAACTTAGAACTTAAATGGAGGACTTTGTTGGCTAATCTCATATTAAAAACTATTAAGATCGAACTACTATATCTTACAGATTGTCTACGTTCAACGGGTCCAAAAGTTTTCTAAATGCACAGCAAAAACTGTCAAGATCCCACAACTATATAACTTTGCTACTTTAGAAAAATTCAAACAAATGATTCTACCAGTCTGCAAGGGCATTAGCTCTTCGGCGCTAAATATAGCCTTTCCTTAGTGGTTTGTTTGTTTTTTTGGATTTGTATTTGTGTGTGGCACAAATCTAAAAAATGTTATCGTAACAACAGCAAAAAAATTACATTTAAAAGTGCATAAAAATGTTTATTGGCCAGGCAAAAATTAAAATCGCTTTAAGTTTTCCAAGCCAAGACAATAAAATACACTGCACAACCAATTATGAAAATTCAATTAGTCACAAGGGTACTTTTCAATGATTTTTAAGCCGTTTAAAACGAAATCTGCTGAATATATGAATGGATGGAAACCTTTAGAAATATTCTTAAAAATTATATAAAATTTAATTTAAGTTCTTAGTTTTGGCTTTGATATTGAAATATTAATTTATAAAAAGATTCTTCCTTTGGAATAAATTGCCAAAATATAACAAATCATATTTTTAAAATATTCTTTAAATATTTTTAACTTATTTAGAAAGAATTTTCAAAAATATTTATATTTTCCAGGTAATTTTTGATCGTAAGAAATACACTAAAGAATTCACTATATATATTGATAGACAGAGAATAATATACACTACACAACCTAAAACAAGCTTTAAGAAATTAACAAGCTTTGTGAAGTATTTTTATTAAAGTCAAAAATGTAAAATATTTATAGGAAAATACTTCAGCTAAATAATTTAATACTTGGTTATTGAAAATTAATTTTAGAAATTGTTGTTATTATTCTAATACTACATTTTTATTGTTGTTGCACAGTGCTATTAGACGGTCAGGGCCAAACAAAGTATTGCTGCCGCTGCTGCTGCTGCTGCTGCTGCTGTTGTTGCTGTTGCAAGTGGCATGCCCGCAGCTGCAACAGCAACAACAACAACAACAATATAGAACACAGCTGTGTCTTAGACAAGCTGCAAAAGCTAAATTATTACCAAGTTCTTTTTGTTTTTGTTTTTCTGTGTTTTTTTTCATATTGTTGCTGTGAGCAATTGTTGCTAGCACAATTTTGAGCCAGCAATTATTGCCAATGGTGGAAATATTTTTGATTTGCAATTTTCTCACGGCCCACAGCCGATCAGAGAGCGGGCTTAAAACGGAAAAAGGTAAAAGGCTTTCACAAAACAAAAAATTGAGTTAACAATTGGTTTGTCAATGGCACAATTGAATCTTTCAAGCAGATTTACAATTAGCAGCAGCAGCAGCAACAGCAACAGCAGCAACATACTGACAGCGACATACCGAATGGTGTTAAGGCCTGAGCTGAGCAACGAAAAATGTAATTTGTTTTCACACAACATAATCAACATGATAACCCCAGCCAAAACGTCTTTAGATTGAGTCTAATGATGATAAACGCTTTTACTGTGAGGTAACTACAGACTTCTGACACCGACGCAGACAGAGAGAAAGACGCTGCAAGTTGCAACAACGACAGCAACAGCAACAGCAACTGCTCGCTGGTTGGTTTGCTGGCTTTCTGGCTGACTGGCTGGCTGGCTGGCTGGCTGGCTGGCTGGCTGTATGGGGCAATAATAAGTCAACATTCCAAGGCGTGTTAAGAGATGCTCGATTAAATGCCTCAATTGTGGCTCATATTGAACACCAAGCGAGTGGCAAGCGACCCAGCAACATCGACACCAACACACCACCTGTCTGCAAGCAACAACAACAACAACAACACCAGCACAAAACGAAGAAGAAGCAGCAGCACCGCCCCCACCAACGGTCAACTTTGAGCCCGTTGAACGTTGCAAGTTTACCCCGTTTACCTGTTGCAAGTTGCCTTTTTGTTACCCGTTGCCCGTTGCCATTGCCGCTGCCGCTGCCGCTGCCGTTGCACGTTGCTGTTGCAGCAATGCAATGCTGCTTGCTTGCCTGACTTTTAGCACTGTCGAACAGAGCTCTTCGAAATGGGCGAAATCGTTTAGTGTCGTACCTAACTAAGAAAACGTATTTTCAATATCGAAATTATTATTATTAGCTGACAGCAAATCGCAGTTTTTTCGACTGTTGTTGTTGCTTTTGTTGCTGTTGTCGTTGTTGCCCCGCGCCGTGCTGCTGCCCCGCGTTGTGTTGCCGGCGCATATTGTAATAAATGGACAGGCCAGTTATTGTATGCACTTTGTATACGAGAGTATATGATATGCGAGTACTAACCCAAAACTTACCGCACACTACAAAAAAAAAAATAATAATAATAAGGGTCCTTTCCCTTGTCAATTCGATTTGCTGCAGCTTAAAATATAAACAGAAAAAACTATAAAAATAATACATAAAATAAGAAACAAAACAATTCAACCGAAAAATCCTTAAGGGAATGCAATGAAATACATTTACATATTTTAAAAAGTTCGACGAATCTTTAAAAAAAAACACGATAATCAGATAAAATTAAAGATAATGCAATAGAGTAAAAAAATATATAAAAGTATTACAATCAAAATATAATTAAAATATATATAAATATTATAAACGAATTAAGAAATCCTTTTAAGGAATGTGAATAAAAATAAAAACAAAATTAATGATTTTAAAACTCTTTAATAAATAAATAAAAATTATATATAAAAGAATTAACAAATACTGTTAAGCTTTTAATAAGAAAAAAGGCAAAAATAATAAAAGTTGTATACAAAAAGTAGAATAATTCTTTAATAAAAAATAAAATATAAATATAATAAAATATAAATATAATAAAATATAAAAATAAAAAATAATATAAAAAATAATATGTGAACACAACCTTTAATAAATTATAAATTAAAAATATTTAGTAATGCTGCAATAAAATAATAATAGTATAATAAAAAATATAAAATAAAAATCGGTTACCGATTCACAACTGGAATATATTTAAGTAATAAATTCAAAATTTAATATGCTCTAAAGTTGAATTTTAAGCAGCTTTTGAATGACTTTTAAATATTCTTTAAAATTAATTTTCAATTACAAGTTGGTATACCATAATTTTTTTTATATACTTTAAGCTTTGTTTTTATTTAATTAAATTAAAATTTTGTAGTATATCCAAGGTTTCATCATTATCATGGACCAAACTCAAGAGCAGCAGCAGCAGCAGCAACAGCAGGCAACCTCTGGCATCATTTTTGTTGCTGTTGTTGCCAACTGCGACGGCTGGACGGCTTCTAAAGGTGAGAAACTGGCCACATTGCTGGCGGGCAGCGCTGCACCCCCTAACAACAAACACACACACACACACACACAGACAACACACACTTGAAAACAGCGCGCGCAATTATATGCCATTTTATAAATACGAGTATTTTCAATAAATATGAGCATTTCTATATGAAATTTATGCACAAATAAGCAGGTGTTTAGTACGGCTCTAGTGACGAGTCAAATGCTGCCAGCAGCAATAAAAAACCAAGCAAGAGTATGCTTGACTGGCAGATACCCTGTAAGCAAAAATTCATCGAATTTATAGGTACTCTAAAAAATCTTTTGATGGTTAGGGTATTCCACTTATATAACAATTTTGGTGTATCTACGTCTTTTGTCGATGTTACGAAGGGACAAACAAAGAGATAGACGAGCATCGCTAGATCGATTAGATCAAGAATATATATACTAGAAGCTTCTACCTCTTACACACATTTTCCTCAACGAACAGACGGACAAAGAAGCGAAAATGGCTATATCGATTAGACTGCTAGAACTGATCAAGAATATATATGTATCTATATAGACATCTAGCTTTTACAGATCATTTCACCTATTAAGTTTACACTTTATCAATTCACTATCAAAGGGTACACTTCTAGGAAAGTCCCCCCCAAAAAAGGGGAGTAGTAGGGGTAACGGTTAACGGGTTATGGGTTATGGTCATAGCTAAATGGCAATCCGTTACAGTTGTCGATCAGCTAACAAGATAATTGTTCAAATACAAATACAACAAAGAAGGAAGGAAGGTAACAAATACAAAGAGAAAGAGAAAAAAACAACTGAGAGAGCTGTGTGATAAGCAACACGTTAAAACCCAGTATCAAATTACAGATCTTCCAATTAACTGACCAATAAGCGGCGTTGCTTTTAATTTGATAATAGTGCAAACTCACGCCCAATAGCAACAACTACTACCAATACTATTACTACTACTGCCACTGCTACACTGGTTTCCCAGCAACTTGTTGGCAACAACAACACGCAATGTTGCTTGCAACACGAACGCAGGCAAAAAATAGAAAATAAAAAAAAAAAAAACAATAGACGCATTTGTAAGACGCCCCAACGGGGGGCTAATAAACTCAAAGCAGAACAATTGTTGCTGGGCTTTTGTTTTTTTCCCCTTTTTTTTTGACAGGAATATTGTACTTAGAATAGACAAATAATAAACAGTTCCAAGTGTTACTCAACAAAATAAAAAATATATAATTATTGAAAAAAACAAGTTAGGAAAGGCTCTCTTAGGCACGCCGAAGATTAGATGCCCTTGCAGGCTGAATCTTTGACCGATTTTGATCATTTTTAGTATACCTTTAGACACGCTCTTAAATCTAACTAATAAGCCTCAATAGTTCTAGGCTTTATTGACTCCTCTTATCATCTTATCCAATAATATAAATATACACTGCGTCATCGTAGCTGCGTCCTTCATTTCGTAATAAAGCTACCCCCTGGAAGGGTATAAAAGACAGCTCTTGAAAAGCCACATCATATTACCTGGAAATTTTCACAATTATAAAACTAAAAACATTCAACAATGCAAAAAACACTTTAACTAAAACAATCTCTTTTCTATTTTGTTTTTTCATTTTATTTTTTATTTTATTATGATTGATATGAACTGAATTTCTAAATTTTAGTTTTAACCAAACCTTTGCCAATACCGAACCGATTTTCATATAGAAAAACATTTTGGACATAGTTTTTCCATAGATTGACTTAGTATTGAATTTTTTCGACCTGTAAAATTAAAGTCTTTTTGAACTTTCTTCAACAATTTGGCTCCTATTCCTCCTTTACAAGTTTAGATATAAGAAAAAGTATTTTTACTTGATATCCTAATAAAAATTCTTGCTAGATTTTAAGCTCTCTCAACTCAGTGAAAACTGATCCAGTTTTAAAGTGGAATATCCTTTTGGTTACATTTTATTCTTCAGATTAATAGAATATTTAATTTTGATTGAATTTTAGAGTTTTCCCTAAGAAAATAAGAAAGATTGGACTCTAAGAAGGGTCGAATCAGAGCCTATAACAATTGTTAAGCTGCGAAGGTTGGGAGTAGGAACAAATGGCTTTAATTGTCTAAGCCAAAGCAGAATAGACACTTAATATGGAGTTAGAGAAATAGTCAACTATTTAGGTAAAAAACTCCATTTAAAAATTAATGCATTTCCCATATAAATTTCTGCTAGGCAAATAAAATGGTTTAGTAGGAAAATTATTGAAAAGCTGAAACGAGGAGAGAGAGGAGCATTAAGTACTGCTCGTTGGATGATATGAGCTAGGCAGAAGCACTTAACATCAATCAAACACTAAACAAGAGTTTAGAACGGCAGCAACTGAAATCCCGGTTGACATATGAGCAGAAAAAAGAATCAGCAGCAGCAGGAGCAGCAGCAGAAAGAGGAGAAGAAACTGAAAGAAGAAAGAAGAATTCACCGCCACACCAAGTTGAAGTTGTAGCAGAAGAACAGCGGCTACTACAGAAGAACCGAACCACAAGAAATCAGAAGAACTAGAATCAGAGCCCGAACCCGAACCCAAACCCCGAAACCCAAAGCAATGAGAATTATGTAACAGCAAATTTGCAAGTCAAGTCCAGGGGGATGTCAATGTTTGGATAGACAGGCAGGACAGGCTGTTGAGCAAAGCTGCCGCCGCCGTTGCTCTTCTTGTTTGTTGTTATTCCTGGTTCCCGCTTGAACTTAATCTCTGAGCATGATTGTGCAATATTTGTTGCTGTTGCTCTTGGTGTTGGTGGTGGTGTTAGTGTTGTTGCGGCGGCGGCGTTGTCCTGGCAAGGTTGTTATGGACGCACCAAAACTGCTTTGTTTGTTTGCTTGTTTTTTTCCATAAACATTTGCTGGCCAAAAACCGCATTCGAACCGAGTATACCCCTTCATTAGTACAATTTCTGCGGCTACTAGAAAATGATCTCAAGACGCGACAAATTGCTGCAACAGCCCTGGGAGCAGCTGCGCTATGCCCAGCATCGCGAGAAAGTGATGTCCGCTCGCCCCGCAATCGATACAAAGTCCCCACGGCAACACGATCATGTCCAGCGCAAGTGGAAGAAGCAGCAAAACGAAAGGGAGCGACAACAGCAAATCGAACGTGAAAATCTTCGTCTACTCCAAAAACTGGGCGATATCATGAGCAGCAAGCGCATGAATAACCTATGGCTGGAGCCTCGACCCAAGTAAGTATAAGCAAAAGCGAAAAAGAACCGGAAAAAATTTCTATTTTCGGCATGCCGAACATTTGAATACCCTGGCCGATTGCTTTCTAGAATAGCTCCAATAAAACTCTATATATTAACCTCATTTTGATGAAATTTAGACAAAATATATAAACATATCAAGATATCTAAGATATTATATATATTTTTCGATAGCGAACCAAATTTAGATTATACATACTGAGACATATCTGGTGGAACTATTAAAAATAATATGTTTTTCATATTGATATCTAATGTAATATAGATATATAGTTCCTCAGACTTTGATATACTGTAACAGTCCGATTTCAGATAGGATATATAGGAAATCCTAGAAATCCATAGAGGTGAGATATGAACCCAATATAACTCCAAAAAAATAAGAATTTTGTCCTCAGTAACCCTATTTTTGTCCTATCCATTGCAGCTCTGATAAATATACCAAAATTGCATAGTAACGATTCATATAACGATATTTTTGGAGCTATCAATCCTAGGGAAATAATATAATATAATAGGACGATCAGATCAAAGACTAAAAGTGGATATAAAGTTAATCGGACGGATATGGCCATATATTCCAAGCTCTTTGTGCTAATCAAAAATATACTTCTTGGGTCCTTCAAAGTGTAACAAAATTATAATACCCTCATTAAGGATATAAAAATTTTGTACTTACATTATCAACACTTTCACTCCCTCTCGCTCTCTCTCTCTTCACAGTTTCTTGAATCGGGAGAAGCTGTTTCCGACGCGACCATACTCCAGCCTGCCACAGATTGTTACAATTTATGGCGCACAGCCTCCTGGTCCATTCATTTATGGAATGCTGCCAAAGCCAACAGTTATGGGTCGTTGTCCCACCTGTAGCGGTAATCCGGAAAGAACACAGGTGGAAATACCCGAGCAGCGTTTGCCCTGGGCATTGCCACGAAAATCTTCAAGCCGCAGGCAGCAAAAAATGGAACTGCAGCAGCGTTGTTATCACTGTGGCGGCGTCAAGAGCATGGAGCGGAAACTTTTCGATGATTATTCCTTTGACTATGATGAGTAAAATGCATCCGACAATTACACTCAATAAACACAATTTATTAAACACTCGACTCGACTCGACTCAACTTGTCTCGATTTAAGCTTTTGGTATATTGGGCGGCAGTGTGGCAAAGGTGAGAAAACCCGTATGACCGGGCAGCACCTGTGGATTATTGGAGGTTAAATACTTTTTCAGTTCCTTGGGCTCTTTTGGCTCCTTCGTTTTGCCATTATCCTCCCTGGGACTTGTTGTTTGGCTGGAGCTTTGTCTGGGCGCTTTTAGAAATTCCAAATCGATTACAGGTAGTGTTCGGGTCTTTATCACACTTTCCTGCTGCAGCACTTCCATGGAACAGATCTCATTGAAACCCAGTTTGGTTAGGACATCAATACAGCGCTGCGACTGCTCAATGCATGGCGAAAACGAGCAAAAACGACCGCCTGAAATGATAAATATTTTTACATATTACTATAATAAAAGATCAGATTTCTATATACCTAGTAGGGTTTCTTAGATGCGCCCAAGATTTAAATAAGCTTAATAAATTGTTTGGAAGATTTTTAATACATTGAAACCAATTGTTTCGATGGCTTTTAACCACAACTAAAAACCGGTTTGTAGAGCTTTTAAAACCATTTTGCAAGAATTATGAGGACTTCTGCCCACTGTAAGCAAACAGTTTTAATTGCCGAATGGCTACTGTATCTGCTACTTTACAGTGGAGTCAAGTTGGAAAGGTGAGTATCGCATTTTGGCTGCACTAATGAGTGACAAAGCTGACCAAGCCGAGTATGCTGCTCTGTTGGTCTGCTGGTCTGTTGGACTGCTGCTGCCTGAGCACGTCAGCTGCCAAAAGCAGCCTCATTCAATGTCAAACACAATGAAATACCCAAGACAGACAGATAGAAAGAGAGAAGGAGGGAGAATTAAGAGGGCAAGGAAGGAAGGCTGAGTCTTGATTGGAGTCGGCGACGCGCCAAAGGGCGCTGACAACTTGTTGTCAAGTCAGTTGACTGCGCTGACTGCTTGGAGTCGGTTGGCTTTGTTTTTGTTTTTTGCACTTTTTCACTTACCCGACAACTTTAACGCCTTGAATGCAAATGGAACTGCCAAATCCGGCGAGGGTAGATCCAAAAAAACGGCATCCGCCGTCCCGTCCAAATCCGCGCCAAAGCCCAAATTACACACATCTCTGTGATAGACTGTGACAAAGTCAGCCAGTCCATGACGCTGGAATTCCTCTCTTGCCTGATCCGCACGTGCCTCATGGAAATCAAAGGTATGCAGGCGGCCACTGGGTTTCAAGGCGCGCAGAAAATAATGTGATAAAGAACCGGAACCGGTGCCGGATTCCAGTACCGTTGCACCAGGGCGCACCTCGAGCTGATGGATGATCATGCTGATATCCGGCGTATAAATAATTTGTGTTCGATGCGGCAACGTTTGCGTCCACAATTCTGGATTCGGCTGCAACACGTGCGCCCAGCCCTTAGACAGCTCCACGCGACTGCCATACTCAACGCCTATAATATCTGTAATTCAAATTAATTAAATTTTTATTCTAATTTTAATTTATTCTTTACTGACTTTCCACTTTCAAGGAGCCATAATTCGTTTGGAAGATGTGCGCAATGGTCTCGCCTCTTTTGTTGACTATTGTCGGCACCGCTTCAATGGCATGCATAGAATTTACACTCAGATAGAGTATTACAATGTCGCCTTGCTCTATGTGTGTCTTGGGCTTTAAAAAACTCATGGTGTTTTGTTTTTTAACAATTACAGTTGAATGTTTGGCGACGCGTGGGTGAAATATGAGCGGCAAGCTGCATGGTGTGACCAGCGCAGCATGCGCAAGAAATCTACTAAAGCATGCAACATGTGGCAAGGTATGCTGTTCGCGCCGCGGAAAATTTTATTATTTTATTATTAAATTAATATTTATGCACAAATTAACACTCTTTAATTCACGAAAATACAATTAAACGCGCACTTTCTATACAAACACGTGCCGGCATGATTTGCACAATGAAAAAAGGTGTTACCAGTTCGAGTTCGAAAAAAAAATACCAACTGGTAGCAAGTCTTATCGTCACACATTTTTCGCTCAATATTTGACAATATTTGTTGCGTACACATTATGCCAACAATTCTTACGTTAATACAGATAATATATTAGATGAAAAACATAATATTAGCTTTGTTTACTTCTTTTTTGTCTAATAACGAGTTTTATTTAAGTGCGCCTCTTAAGCTGACACTCGCGCGCGTAACAGTGCAAAAATACTAACTATTTTTTTCGTCCGCTTTACAGCACTGGTCTCGGACAGCAACCAACTTCACGTTGATTTGCTTCTTCTTTCCCTCTTTTGGTTTTTTACTACAAGTATGTAAAGCTTGCTTTTTGTGAATTTGCCAAATAATCTTGAAACATCCGCGAAGCGGCTAAAGAATTATTGCAAATTAATAAACAAAATGATTAATTACAATATACTGCATATGCCAATAATTAACTTATATAAAATACATTTCTTTTTCTACTCCCTTTCTGCGTTTTTTTGAATGCCAATTTTTTTGTATTGGAACTGGAATTTTGATTGGAACTCTGAAGTAGCCGCAAAATGGTTCAGCGCTTGACTTTGAGGAGACGCTTGTCGTACAACACCAGATCCAACAGGAGGCGCATGTAAGTTCCGCTTTAGTTATAAAAGGAATTTTTAATTAATTGATTTTTGTTTACAGTGTCCGCACTCCCGGCGGCCGTCTCGTCTACCAGTATGTGAAGAAGAACAAGACTGTGCCACGCTGCGGCCAGTGCAAGGAGAAGCTTAAGGGCATCACCCCCTCCCGCCCCAGCGAGCGCCCACGTCTGTCCAAGCGTCACAAGACCGTGTCCCGCACCTACGGTGGCGTCCTCTGCCACGGCTGCCTGCGCGAGCGCATTGTCCGTGCCTTCCTCATTGAGGAGCAGAAGATCGTCAAGGCTCTGAAGAGCCAGCGTGATGCTCTCGTCAAGCCCGTCAAGAAGGTGGAGAAGAAGCCAACCAAGGCA
This sequence comes from Drosophila repletoides, assembly GCA_018150835.1. NCBI lineage: Eukaryota > Metazoa > Arthropoda > Insecta > Diptera > Drosophilidae > Drosophila > Drosophila repletoides. Next base: position 3,259,277 of record JAECWQ010000202.1, read on the forward strand.
GCAGCTACCAAGAAGCCCGCAGGCAAAACTGGCGGCAAATCCGCTGTGAAAACTGCCTCCAAGAAGCCCGCACCCAAAGGCGGTCCCGGTCTGAAGTCCAAGAAGTAAATAAATATTACTTAAAAGATTATTCAGAACTTTGAATTAAGTGGCATTGGACGTGTGTGGAAAGATTTTGTAATAAAGAAAATACAAGTTGGAGACGTTAAGAAATACAGTTCTAATAAGATATAGTGTGGTTGGGCCCATGGTTCGTGTCTTAGCTGTGAATAGCGTAAATCTGATACGATGCCCTTAATGTCTTCCAATAGTCTTTAATTTGTGGTTTGTGTCCCTGCTAAGAAAACAGCTGATTCTCGTACAACGGACTGAGAGTATATTGATGCCTACCTACGTTTGTGACATGTTGAAAAGAACTTATTTATTTTTAGTTTAATAGAAAAGTTATCGTAAATCAACTATTTTCAAGCATTTTACGCCTAACTACAGAGTATCTAGAAAGTTGGTCTTAAGTGGGCAATTAATGCCCAAAAATAATAGCAACTATTTACAAACACTTTATAAGCTGACTACAGAGTATCCCGTGAGCGACTACAACTCTCGTTTGTTTTTTAAACTGCCATTCACAGTTTCAGCTGACAGCATGTGCCGCTGTGTTGACATATTAGTTGTCCGGCATAATTGTTTCGATAATGGGCGCAAATAAACCGAATGAATCGTACGTAATTATATTTTATATATATTAAATATTAATAAAAAATAAAATTACAGAACAATAAGAGTGCCCTTTGAGACAGCGGAGTATGCAGAAATCGCCTATCGTGTGCTGAATGTGGATAAGGAACCGCGTCGAAATTTTGTAGAGAAGACGCTGAGCGTGGAGGAGGACGTGCTCGTCGTGCATTTTAAAGCGGATCAAGTGAAGAACTTAAGAACGGCCATAACCTCATTTTTTGAGAGCCTGCTGCTCTGCCAGGACACCATTAAAATCTTTGGAAAAGCAGAAGAAGAAGAAGCAGGAGCTGTTGAAGACAATGCCGGAACACAGTCCAGCACCGACTCCGCATAGAGCCATTTATGGCTTTGCTTTTTACATGCTCTTCACAGTTCTCTTCTTTGTTTATGTGGCTTGGGCTTATCTGCCCGCCGAACTGGACTTGCATTATTATCTGCCGGATAAATATTTTGCCGTTTTTGTGCCCATTTTAATAATAGTCGGCGTCTTTTTCGCTTTCATCATTTATCCGGCCATAAATCTAGCTTTAACGCCAAATATTGATTCCATTGCCTCGGTGGTTGACATTAAGCTTGTGCTGCCAAAGGGCACAAAGTTCACGTCCTGGTCGCAGCTCCAATCGCAACGTCCAAAAGAAGCTGTTAGGCCACCGCAGAAATCTCCAATACCCTGTAAATTGTGTAACAAGACGCATTTGCCCAAGAATCGTGCGCCCATAGCTCCACTTAGATTCTTAGATTTACAGGAAATAAATGCCGCTTATCACAACTAATAAATTGCCTTTCATTCCATATACCCTGCAATTCTCTTGCAACGCGGGTTTACAATTAAGAAATAATAAGTTTGATTTTACGTACCCTGTATTTCTGTTGAACAGGAACTGCAACCGGTTGCATTATAGTACTGGAACCGCACACTTTCACTTTACGTCGCTTCAATTCTGTCGAGGATCTCGAACCGGAACAGATTGAATTTTCGTACTGGAACCGATTTTACAGCGTAATATAAATAAATAGGTCACAATAATATCGAGTTTTTTTCTAACAATTAAATTATTTTATTCATAATTAAAATTCCGGCAGCGGAATCGACCCCGAAGTCCAAACGTTTTTTGGAACCGGAACCGAAAATTGTTGATTGCCCGACTGTTTCTATTTTCTACGCACTGTTGTCCAGCCATCCTCAGGTTCCACAAACTGTTCCGCTTGGAGTTTACGTGCCTGAGAGCGAGTAACACGACTGCTACTCGTGCCGGCTGCTGCCTCCTCGTCGCTTTCATCCTGGTTCATGGCATCGTCACCCGCCTCGTCGCCTTCGTCCATGCTGTCATCGTCATCCGACGAAGAGTCACCCTCAATGGGTGTATATGTAATCTTTACATCCGGACGCAGCCAGTCCTTACCTTGGGGCAATTTACTGAGCTCTGTCTCGATCTGTGCGTACTGCGACGCCAGCGCCAGCTGTTTGTAACGCAACAGATTTCGGCATATTTCGGGTATGGAATGATCATCGCAGAGCGTATTAAATTCCTGATCCATCAGCTCTTCGATGACGTCTTGTAGTTCACCCTGTGTTATATTCTCATTGCCGACACAATATTCATATGTATAATCCATGATTTCTATAGCCACCTAAGGAAATTTCTTAGGTTATAAACTGTTTTAAATAAGCGTGAAAATTTCGCTCACCTGCTGGCCATTGCGTCCGCCCATGCCATGCTCGACTGCGAGGCGTAAATTCTGCCAATTATTGAAGATTCTTTCAACAATTAAGCGAAAATTTTTTTTGAATTCTGTTTGTTGTGTTCCTGCTGTCGCTGCCATCGCGTGTAAAAGGAACAGTGTTGTGTAATGCTATTGTTTGTGCCATTCGCTTAGTTTACCATTCACACAAAACCAGCTGCATTATAAACATCTGTTGCATTTGTTTACCGCACAACGCGCCAAAAACAATAAACAATGTCGGAAAGTGAAAATCTAGACCAGGCTTTAAATGAGCAAGATCTGAGCACAGAGGCTGCACTAGCCCTAGCCGATGCCTACGAGGTAGACGAAGAAGATGATGAGGATGCGGAGCCCATAACCGCGCAAAAGGTAGAGAAATTAATTGTATTTTTAAAATCCCAAAATCCCACTACAACTTGTTGCGCTTACGCAGGTGCTGGAAATACTGGAGACAGCTTGGACGAATGAAATGTGCGCACCAGAGCTGCTGCAGCATCAGACGGATATGCTGGAGCTGATGCTATCGCAGGTTGCACACATGGAAGAGCAAATGAAGGATTTGGATAAGAACGATTTTCGATTTGTAGTGCATCAAATGGAACTGGAACGCATACGCTATATTATGGCCAGTTATTTACGCTGTCGCCTGCAAAAGATCGAGACCTTTACCCAGCACATACTCCAACATGATGCAGCACGTGATGCAGCCGAGAAGCGTCTCTCTGCGGAGGAGTACAAATATGCCCAGGACTTTGCCTCGCACGTGGATGAATACTTCACCAAGGTGGCCACCCAGTATATGCCCAACCAGCAGCGAGGAGAGGCAGAACAGCGCTTAGTTACCCCAAATATGATGAGTCACGTTTTCCTCAAAGCGAATGTGGCAGGTGAGTTTCAAGTAGAGCTGCAGAGCTATTAATAAAGTCCTTATTAGAAAGATTCGATTAATTCCATAGTTCTTTTAATGTGCAGTAGAATTACCAATTAAGTCTCCTGCATTATGCACTATATAAAGTATAGAACATCATCTTCAGAAGATCAAAATTAATTTAATTTGGAATAATTTGTAATTAATACAATACTAAAACTTTTATATATCTTTTTTTTTAGTGTCTGGCGTCATTGTGGGCGTGGATGATGAGGAAGTGGATTTAACTCCAGGCTCGCAGCATATAATACCCTATCAGTTGGTGGCCGATTTAATACAGAAAAACCAAGCGCAGCTGATATAAAAATTACTTAACAATTTAACCATTAAAAATATTTGCAAAGACAAAATTTTTTTCTGACTGATTTAAATATGGAAACTTGGGAGAAAAAGATAGAATTATTAATATGTTCAGAAAGATTCGAATCGTGATTATGCGCGACATGAAGGGAAATTACTCACGAGACCATCTCTTGTGCAGACATACCGCAGGTAAACGGTGGCCATTTTGAAAACAAATTTTGGCGCGCAATGCAACTGTCAGTGTTGCTCAATGCGCTATTGGTTTATTAACAGCTGGCGTATGACGGTGACGTCACAACTTCCGCTTCCACTGGAATAATTTCATTTGTTTTTTTTATTTTCTTAGTATACCACGATTACAGTTGCTCAGTCTCTCAGTTGTCAATGTGGCGCGCTTTTACGCGGATATCAGCTAAAGGGCAAGGAGAAACACGGCTGCTGACTCAGCAATTACTACATTCCCAAAAGTACAACAACAACAATAATATTGTTAATACCGCCTGGAAAGCGAATTACCTCAGGTTGCACAACAACCAAGCAATTAATAACAACAAAATGTCCAGTGAGAAGCCAAAGGTTGTTTTTGTATTGGGTGGCCCGGGCGCTGGAAAGGGCACGCAATGTTCTAAAATTGTGGAAAGATTTCAGTTTACGCATTTATCTGCTGGCGATTTGCTACGTGAGGAGCGTTCCAGGGAAGGTTCAGAGTTCGGACAACTAATCGAAGATTATATACGCAATGGAAAGATTGTGCCAGTGGAGGTCACGTGTTCGCTGCTGGAAAATGCTATGAAACTGTCAGGAAAATCACGATTTCTAATCGATGGTTTCCCGCGAAATCAGGATAATTTGGATGGCTGGAATCGTCAGATGTCGGATAAAACGGATATGCAATTTGTACTCTTCTTCGACTGTGCCGAAGATGTTTGCGTGCTGCGGTGTCTGGGACGTGGCCAGAGCGGCTCCGGACGCACTGATGATAACATGGAAAGCCTTAAGAAACGAATCCAAACGTATAACAACGACTCCTTGCCCATCATTAAACACTTCGAGCAGGCGGGCCAGGTGAAAAGTATCGATGCCAGTCCCGATGCGGATAAGGTTTTCCAGGACGTGGAACGGGTCTTTTTAGCCAGTGGCTTCCAGTAAGGAAGCAACTCGTTCGTTTGTCCAATCGAAATTCCTACTTAATTAGCTTGATTTATATATATATATCTACATAAAAGTCTTTAAATATGTATGTGTTTTCCCTCCCCCCGTTCTCTGTGTGTGTAATTCTAATTGTCATCCCCTTTTACCCCACTAAACTACTTAAACAAAATATACGCTTGTTGACACTATTCAAATGTTTACACAATTGTGGCATGATTACACTAGCTAAAAATGTAGCTAGAACAATATTAAAATCTGCCTTAGTCGGTTGAAAGTTAGAAATGCTGCGAAACTAGATTAAAACTTTCCTTTCTTGAAATTAGAACAATTTCCTAACGATTTTCTAATTCCTGTTCCCTGAAACATTTGAAATATTTAATATATGTATATTATATTAAAATCCTTATTTCAAAAGCGTTACCTTAATTCTAATAATATATTGTATACTATTTGAAATATCTGAAGAAAACTGCTTTTATTGAAGTGAAAACAAATTATAAAAGAATTCCTATTTTCGAATAGAACTTTTTAACATGAAAATAAAAAGGGAAATTATTTAGAGATTAAAATTTGGATTATCTTGAAATTGGAACCCACTATTCGAACTTCCCAAAGAACTTTTATTTCCTATATTTTTAAACTTAAGACAATGTTGCAATAAAAATAAATTATAAAAATAGAAAAATGAATATAAGAATTTATCAGAAATCACATTTGAAAATACTTAAAAATGAAAATTTGAATTGAAAATAAAATATTTAAATGGTTTTATAGCAAAACATCTTTTTTAATACGAAAAACAAGCCTGCTGAAAACCACCTGAAGTAACCTCAGCATTATCAACTTTTTTTACTTGCAATAATTGCAATTCAGTAAAATAAATTTCTGTTCCAGTAATGTAGATAAGGAAGACATTACTGTTATCAGGTAATAAAAGGTAATAGAATTTTCTTTTAGCTTTCTATGACTCATTGTAAAGTGGGAAATAACTAACAATCACTAATAACATTTCTTGAAAACTTATCGGCTCTTTTGTTTGTTACAACTATTGAGTTCAAACTCTGTTTTAATTTATAGCAATTGAAGTAAAAGTAATGAATCTCAATTTGTGCTAATTTAACATAGATAATGTACTGGGTAAATTGCTCCTGATTCGCAGCGGCACGCATTTTTCTAGGTAATTTTACCTACTCTATACTTAAAGTTTGATATGTATTTAGAATTTCTAAAATATTTGTTAAACAATGAAATGAATTGGGTTGAACTATCAGTTTTGGCCCTACTTTGATTAGACTGCCCAAAAAAAGGGGATACTTTCAATTAGATTTAATTTTGTGTTATTCGTCAAAGAAAACAGGCATATCAAATTTATAACATTTCTTTTCAGTGTTCAGTTACTTAAAAACAACGTGAGGCTGGAGGGTAGGCTACTAGCATATATAAAAACGGCAGGTGACAGCGGTGACTGTAATCAATCTTTGCGCAGTTTATCCAGACGCGCCTGCAGATCAGCGTCCGCATCAGACATGGGCGTTGAGCCACCGCTGCCACCTGCTGCTCCACCCCCTGCAGCACCAGCACCAGCTGAAGCTGGTCCTGGGCCACCGCCTGCACCGCCAGCGGCAACAGCTGTTTTCGCTGTATTCGCACCGCCCGCTACGGATAACGAACCGGAAGCACTGGGTAAATCTCCGAGCTGCTCACCCAGTTGCAGGCCGAGTTCGTCGAGCACCTGAGAAACGACAGCATCTGTTTCCTCCTCGTCGCCCTCATCCTCCATGGCATCGTCTATTGCATCGTTTATCATCTCCTCTTTCATGTCCATCATCTCTGATTGCTTCTCGAAATCTTGCAGTATTTTTTGTATTTGCGGGAGATTCAATTGTCGATTCATGTTCTGCATGGCTTTGGTCACACCTAAAATAAGTAGCAAAGCATTAGAGAAATTCGAAGCATGGACGTAGTGAAAGGGTTCTTTATAAAAATTTAAAAATTCATTCATAAAAGCCTTTGAATAACTACATATAGAAGTTAAAGGGTTTAAAATGTTATATTTTGATTGTTAGCTTTTTGAACCACTAAGAGGGAAACTTCCCGGCTTCATTCCCCTCTCTAACTGGGCCCTTGTTGAGTTGAAATACCCCAACAACTAACGTTGCCAGTAGAGGGGTATAAAAAGAATTAAATGCGACGCAAAAACCATAGTGAACAAAAATATTAATTAAGCCTTTATCACCCCTTTGACAACACCTCTGTCTGTATGACTCATTTAGACCCCCTTCCCCGCCCTTGTTGCACATACCTTTCATGGCTTGAGCCATTGTATTCTGAGATTTGAGCGTTTGTATTTTAAGTGATACGGCTTGAATGTTCGCCTTCATGAGCATAAATTTCTTGGAGTAGCGTCGGGTCCGAACCAAATCCTTGGCCATGATCTTAACGGCATCCATTTGGCCCTCTTTGGCCATTTTCTTGATATCCGCAATGATTTTCTTCTCCTGTTGATCCATTTTCGTTCGCTCTCTGTCCAAGTCTCGCATTGCTTTATTTAATGCCCGCTGATTCTTCCGCAGCATCTCATCCGGTGAGATTTTCTTGCCAAAAAGCCAATCCATTTTTAATTGGTGTTCAAATTAATTAACTATTGCGATCTAAGAAACTTTGTTAGGAATGATTGAACACTTGAAAATTACTCATCAAAACAACAAACAGTGGTGGAGTGGCGTTGCCATCTAGTTGCAGTTAACAGTATGTTATTGCCAGATAACAGAAAACTACCCTGCCCAACAGTATTGAACTTAGTATGCAGCAGACAGATATGAGATAAGTTACTTTTTCATTAATAATATATTGGGGCTATTTATATAGTTATAAGAATTTATTTGTTTTTATTTACTCTTTTATTTATCTATTAATTAAAAGTTATTTATTTATAATAAGGGATATACAAATATATTAAAAAAACGAGAGGGAAAAACATATTACCGAAGAAACTTGATTTTCTGCCATGGTTCGATAGGTTAAAAATAATTTATAAATAAAATTAATTCTTTAATTTATTGAATAATTAAATAAATAAATACTTTGAATATTATTTCATTAATACATTATAATTTTAGCTCTACTCGCCTTATATGTGAACACCATACCATCCATTACGCCTCACTTATCTAACGTCACGTCTTTTGCGTTACGTTACGCACTTTGCGAGAACGTCAAGCGTTTACGTTTAGTTAGTTTTGTGCCAGACAATGAAGGAATTCGACGATTTTAATTTTAGTGTGGATAAATGTAATATTTCCTCTATTATTTAAGATGAATTACCTTTTAACAAACTCTTTAATCCACAATTAGACACCAAGGAGCTGACGCGGGAATGTGTGGGCGGCAGCGATTTGCAGCAGCGAAAGAAAGAAATTGAAGCCTACAATGAGCAGACGTCGGCTACGTTAAAGCAAACCTGCAAGAAGAACTATATGCAGTTCATACAGACTGCCAAGGAGATATCACGTAAGGGAACAGGGCTCTACTGTGAACGGGTTTTTTAACATAAGTCTAATAAATATTTTCAACTCTTTCTCCACAGATCTGGAGTCGGAAATGTATCAACTGTCGCATATACTCATCGAGCAGCGGAATATTCTGGCCACCATGACAGATGGGAAAACGAATACTCATTTAAAGGCCGACAGCGTGGAGGCGGAGAGCAGCGCGGCTATGGATGATGTGGAGAATAGTCAAGCGACGCGTGCTGTAAAAGAAATGGTACAGGGTTTCAATGGCAATCTTGAGGGAAAAACCTTTCTAAACGAAGGCGCTCTCATCGAACTGGATGGAAATGACTATCGGCCCATACAGCGTGTCTTCTTCTTCCTATTCAATGATGTCCTTATTGTCTGTAAAGTCAAGCATGATAAGTAAGAATGTTATTATTTTTTTATTAAATAGAAATCAATTCCAAAATTCACACGTTTATTTTACAGACGCCTGGAATTTCTCACGGAATACGATCCCAAGAAGATAGCCGTAATAAATATCAAAGATTTGGATGGCGTTAAGAATGCTATAAATATTATCACCCCCGACGGCTCAAAGATATATCAGAGTATTACAGCGGCCGGCAAAAGTGAATGGATCGAGAAGCTGGAGGAAGCCTTTCGCTTTGATCAACAAAAGAAATCTAAGAAGGGGCAAGCACCACAACCACCAGGACGCGCCAAGCCACAGACGACACCATCAAAAAGTGCCACGCCTGAAAAGTTGCCGGCGCAAAGTCCCAGCAATGAATCACAGCCCAAATCTCTGGAGGATGAGACACCCGAATGGCTAAGTACAGCAAGCGAGGAGATACAAACTCTGATAGCACAGCGACACTTTGAGGATGCACAGTCGCTCATCAAGCGCACACAGGACTTTCTTCGTCTTGCGGAGAATAAGAAGAAGCTACCCCAGGCGGAAAGCATTGAGAACAAGGTGAAACAGCAGGAACTGAAGCTCACCAATGTGCTTATCCAAGAGCTTTCCAATAGTCATAATAGGAATCTACAAATTGCCTTGCGTGCGGCAAGAAGGCCCCTTAAAATTCTGGTTGAAATGGGTAAATCCCGTCAAGCGAGTGCCACATTGCTGAAAGTGTGCACGGTTAGTCTACGCGTGGCACAACGCGAGGCTCGTCGCAACAATGCCGAAATCTCCGAGTTATTCTTCTGTGACCTGACCCAGGTGGCATGCGATTTTCTTAGCGCCTTCGAGCAGCAGCCAGCGTGCGTCAGTGGTAAGTTGCTATTTCTATTTCCATATGGTAGACGTGACGTTACTCTAGAGTGGAAGCAACGTAATGGGGGCGTTATCCAATGTCTAATATATTTATTATGATCGGCGTTATTTATTTTAACTCCAACCCATAATTCTTAATTGAAATATGTTCTATAATTCAATTTTTTACAGCTCTCGTCGTGTGGTGCAATGCGGAGCTGCAGTATTTTGCCAGTCAGCTGATTAAACATTATCTAACCAAAGGCACCTCACTGGAGGCGGTGGCCAAGTGCGTGGAACGTGTACGCAAACCCTCTACGAAACTCACAGAGATTGGTCTAGATATTAGTTATCATCTGGAGGGTCTATTGCGTACGACTCTAGAATCGCTTATTGAGGAATCCAAGCAACGTTTATTGGATGCAGTTGGGCGCACAGAGGAGAGCTGGCAACCGTATAATCTACAAACTAAATCGAATTTAAAACGTTTGCTACACGAACTGGATACCCTGGGCATTGATGTGCGCGCCCAGACCACAGGAGATACCTGGTTAAACATGACTCAATCTACGCTTGTTTTTATACGGCACTTCCTACAGCTTACCGAGCACTGCGGCTGTCTGGCCAAGGGAGAAACGTTGTTGCAGAGCCTGGAAATGCTTTTACGTGATCTTTTTATAGCTCAGCATGCGCTGAAGCCACCCAGCGATATGCCCGTAGATGTAAGTCTAAATAGTTCATAATCAGATGTAATATTGACTGGATTTTCTCTCCTTTCTAGCCCAACTTTGTGATGAAGAACAAAATCTTTTTGGTGGATAATCTGCTGCCCATTGCCATAGAGAAGTTCCGGCAGATATCCGGACGTCAGTGCGAGACACTCAGGGAACTGCATACAAAGCTGTCCCGTCAACATGGTGCTCCATTGCCCAGGCAACGCAGCGTCTACACAACCGATGTATTTTAATGGATAATAATAATTACAATTTGGCCTTAATTTTGATTACATATATAATTTTTTATTTTTCTTTTTCGTTTTTGCTTCAATTATTTATAATATAATTATATACATATATAACCACAATAATAATAATAATATTTGTAAAATTAAAAATCGAAGCGTGTGCTGCACTCTATACTCTGTTTTTGCTTATTACAATTCTTTCTTTCTTTTTCGCATGGGCGCGAGATGTGCCCACATTATATATATATATATATTTATATATATCCGATTCATTTCTATATAAACTAATGTGTAAACAAGTTTCTTTTTGTTTTTTTTTATGACCTTAACTTGTTTCGTTTTGTTTTTTTTTCTTCTCCATTTTGTTTTTAGCTGCACAAAACATAGGATTTTACAAATTTTTGAAAAAAGATGATGTTTCAAGCAAAAGCTGGCTGCTCTGGCGCCCCCCGGTGAAGTGTTTCTATTTGTGTGGATATGGGTGTATTTTCGGTTTGTTTTTGGATGGCGGCGCCTGCTTATTTTTTGTATTTTGTATTTATTTATAATGTAAAATTCTTAACTAAACTGCTTACTAATTATATATTCATTTATCTTTAAATATATATATATACTTTCTGCATGCAAAAGTGTGTGTGTCTGTAGGGGAATTAGGAATTGGATCAGGGATTGACGGGGCGAGGCGTGGCGTGTGGGGCGGTTAGCAGTCACTAAATTTAAACAAATCGACAAAACTAAAACTTAGAATTTTGTTTTTGCATTTGCATTATTGATTTATGTTCCGTTTACATATATATATATATATGTGTTTTTATACAAAAAACTCCGCTGCCGACGACTCTTATATAAAATACACATAGACAAACTAAAAAGCACTCACATATCTGCAAATCGTACTCATCTGTTAATCATAATCTCAACGCTCCTGCAATGACTAATCCATGCTGTAGATCCTCCTCGCCTCCAGAGGATCGTAAGCACTTAATTCTTTTGATGAGCGTGGTAGTAGGTAACGCCGACTGTTATTTACTCTTTTTTTGTAGGTTTTATTTTTAGTTTTTCATTTCTTTTGCACTCGCTTCACTTTTTTTTGTTTAATTATTATTATTATTATTTGTTGTTTTTTTCTTTTAGGTGTTTTTTTCATTACTCTGCAATTTGTGTTCAACTTTTCTTTTGTTTATTGGACTTAGGCTTAAGCTTAGTAGCTACAAGTACGCTTAAATGTTTAAATTTTACTTTTTCTTCTCCGTTTTTTTTTTTGTTTTTATTTTGTAATAAATTTATATTATAGAATGCTGCTGCCGCGTTGCTCTGTTGCTGTTGTTGTTGTTTCTAGCATGCAATATTGAACAATTTTATGTTGGTTTTTGCTTTTTGTAGATGTAATAAAAACCTATATGCGCTTATTACAAAATGAAAAGTGTGTGTGGATTTCCTCTGGTGTTTTTTTCTTTCTGTTTTTCTATTGTTTTTTAATACATAACTTCATAGACAGTAGCCTTTTTATCGCCCGAACCCGTCACAATATATTTGTCGTCAGTTGATATGTCGCAGCTAAGTACGGATGATGTTTCCTTCGACTGAAAAATGATAAAAAAAAAAAAAAATACAATTGATTAGAAATATAAATAGAGTATTTTATGAATTAATTGTCAAGTAGTTTTCACTTTCAGAATGGGTGTCTGATTATGTCAACGAATATTATCTGTCTGGTGTCCCACTTGAGTCACTTTTAATGGCAGGGAAAGCTTATCTATACTTAATGACAACAATAAAAGTATGTTCCCCGCTAGAGATCTAGTTTTGACCATCTGTTTTAGATTACGTTACAGCGAAAGACCAGGATGTATACCCTTGACTCTCACCTTGATGTGCCGAAGCGGACTGATTCACTTGTATCTAGCTGAGGGGCTTATAGAGTTATCTCAAGATACTACGACCGGCTGTTTAAAACTTGCTAGCTCTGAGAGTTTGGATATAAAATTTGCTTCGTGTTTTGCAAAGAGTTAGAAAGTAAAGGAAGGGCAGTTTCTTCTTTTCTTCAGCCTTTGTAGACGGCTGTTTTCGCGGGTATTTGGCAATTCCTCACGACTTTCAGCATACTCTTGCCAAGTGGTCCACTCGTAAGTTACAGCTCTTCAGAACTATTCTTACTTTTATACAAAAGCAGAGTATAAATCTGTGACTCACCTGGAATATACTGGCACCGTATGGTGTTCGCCATGCGTTAAGCAGGTTGTCTTTGCCGGTGGAAACGAACCATTTGCCGCATGTGGCAAATCGCAGCGACAGAACGCAGCTCTCGTGCAAATGCAGCTGATACTTGTCCGGTTTTGATGCATGCAATACTTCCACATGTGAATTCTCCATACCAACGGCCAGCCAGTCACCTATTGAAACCATAAACAATACCAAAATTAGTATAAATTGTACAGATATAAGGATATACCGGGTGATTAAACTGACCTGTGGGACAGTAGCCCAGCGAGAATATTTGAGAACTGAAGTCGTGCTGTTGCAGCTGTCGACCCTCGCGCAGATCCCATGAGCGCACCGTATTATCCAGTCCGCCAGTCCATAATCGCGATCCATCGGGACTGATGTCAATACACGAGGCACCGTCTGTGTGTCCCTGGAACTGACGCACCAGTATCTCATTGTGGAGATCCCAGACTGCAATGTTGCCATCACTGCAGCAGGAGAAGCACACCTTTGAATCGGGACTAATGGCGAGCGCATAGCAAGCAGGCGCCGCTGAGGTTAGCTCGGCCTTAATTCTGGGCGTTGGGCTGGCCAGATCCCATATCGATAGATTTGATGCTTCGCCACCCACAATTAGTGTGCGTCCATCTGGCAGCAGTTTAACTGATCTTATATAATTATCTCGCTGCAGGCAATCCAACTGGCTAACGGGATTCTTGTTGCCCGGCTGTGAGATATCCCACACTTTGACGCATCCTTTGCCGCCCGTATAAACGTATTTTGTAGGATTTGAAATGGTCACCGCACAGACGACTTCGCCGTGTGATAACGTATTTATTTGCCTCGCATGTCTCGGTATGCCCACACCTATCAGTGCATCCGGCGGAAAGGGCACCGGCTGCAAACTGCCCTCACCGTTCATATGGAAAGAGTATGCACTACGTCGTTGAGAAATAAAAAAAAAGAGATATTAATTTTTACATAATTATATTTCAATTGTTGTTACTACTTACGGCTTTCCACCAGTTAATGCCGAGGGATGTGGAATGCCGTTTGTTCGTACATGCGCATGCGGATCGTACGGCATTGGCGGCGGTCGACCATAGGCGGGATCCGATGGCGGACGCTGATAAGGATCCGCCGGTCGCTGATATGGCGACGCTGGATAACCAGCCGGCGGTGGGCCACCTTGTTGCATCATTTGTTTAGGATTTGCCCCCTGAGATGGTGCGGCAGCGTTTGGTGTGGGTGTGCGTGCCTTCGCGCCCGGTGTACCCGGCTTGTCCATCTATTTTAAATGATTTAAAGTAAAAACATTTAATGAAGATTTTTAAATATGAGGTAATTGCTAACGCGTGGTTCTTTTTTTTTTTATATATTATATTGAATAATATTTTTTTGCAGAACGCTTACATCTTTTGTCTTGAGGCTGGGTGTGGAACGCGACGAACTGGAGCCAGAACGCGAGGGCGGACGCTCCTGTTTGATGCCGCTGCCGCCCGGTTTGTCCAGACGCTCGCCGTTTAAGCTCTCCCGATCGCGCACCTCCATGGAAACATGCTCGCCATTTGGGCGTGGTGAGTGGGATTCCTGGAAGAGGGCATTTAAGAGGTGAGTTTATATTACTTGATCATTTTGTTTGTGTATTTTTTGTAAATATTTAATTTATTGTTTATTGGGGATTTGTTGCATAAGAATCAGGGCTGAAACTCAACTCACCATTTCATTTGCAACATCTACGACTAAATCTTGATCGCTTTTCTCGCCTTCATCGTCCTGCAAATAATTTTGAAAAAAACAAACACAATAAAATAAAATGCGTACGAAATACAATAACAATAGCCAACGATTTAAATTTTGTTTTTTTTTTTTTAACTAGATTACAAATGTAATATATAATTATAAGCAATGTTGCAAACCAGTTAATAAAAGCCGTATAGCCGTTTCAGTTTGAGTGTACTTTGACCCGAAGCGTTTAAAAAAGCACTAAACAAAATAGTTCGAGCAGACTGTGAATATTTAAAATATTCAGAATTCTGAAAGTTTTTAAACTGATTCAAAGAATCAAACAAAAACGTAAAAGTAATAACATTATTTTCTGAAGAAAAGTTCGAGCCTGGTTCGAATCCTTTACAAAATTTTATAGGTTTGCAGCCTTGTTTATAACTAAAATATTGATTGAAGCTCATGAAGTGATATAGATTAGGCATTAGGAATAGAGACAGCAACAACTACATATGAGTTAGGCTATATATATATTTATATATAGTATTTTTATAGATTTTTTTTTTGGTGAGTTGAGAGCCAGCAACAGCTGATGATGACATAATGGTAGAAAGTATACTAGATGATATTTTTACTATATAGAATAGTTTCTATACACTCTATAAACTCACTTGCAGCTTCTCATCTTTTCGACGTTTCGAGTCGTTCTCAATGTCCAGTGGTGAGCGCGTGCGATATTTCTCACGATCCGCTGGTGAAACCGAATTGCGCTGCAAAAAGAAAAAGCATTTATATACACTTTATTTTTCAGTACTTTAAAGATAGACTTACCAAGCGCTCTTCAGCGCCCGCTGGTCCCTCCAAGCCAGTTGGTTTTATGTCTGGCCTGTGATGGTCTGGCGGCGCTTTGAGTAAGCCCTGCGGCCCATGTGGCAGGCCCATTGTGGCGCCCAAAGCTCCAAATGGGTTCAGTGTACCCATCGGCTGTGGCGGCCCACCGGGCACCTGTTGTGCGTGTATTTGTTGCTGCAATTGCAATGATTATATTAATTAATTATTTGAATAGCGTTTTTCAGTTTATTTCTTCATTATTTAATGCATTGGGACAAAAACAAAAGCCGTTTTGATGTAGCTGTGCAACAACAACAACAACAACAACAACACTGACAACAAGTAGAACATCAACAACAAGCGGCGACTTTAACTTGCAACATTTTGTGGTAAGAACAAGAGAGAGAGAGAAATAGAGCGATGCGATGCGAGAATTAGCGCAGCCAAGCAAAACACAAACAAAAATAAAAACAACGCAAAGTGCAACAGAAAAATAAAAGAAGGAAACTAAAACAAAAAATTAAATAACTTACTAAAAGTTGTTGTATTCCATGTTGCTGCTGTTGCTGCTACATTTTGACGCCCCACACATCATTTCATATTTCAAATCAAATATATTTTTTTCGATGATTGTTTTACAATTTAAAATACAAAAGAAAAATGAAAGAAATATTAACAAAAATCATGAAAGCAAGAAAACAAGATAAGTTTCCTGAACAGTGCGTTTTCATATCGAAAAGGTAGAAGAGGTATTTTAATAATAATCTGATTTTTTTTAGGATATGCAGAAAGTAAATATAAGGATTTCTTTGCTCATAATAAAAAGAAATACTTTTACAGTCGATAAACAGATATCTAAGTGAATAACAATTTATAAATATTTTTGGGTCACTCTAATAGTTAGCTTCAATTAAATTTCCTCTTAATCGTGAGTTCTGGAATCGTTAATGAATATTTGAATCATTAAGTAATTGCTGTACACTTTTCTGTATCTTACGGATCATAACTTCCCCATATTTATTTTCTTTCTCATTTTTACAAAAAATCATTGGACCTTCGACTTGAAGATTTTCGAAAATTGAGTTCTAATTTCCGATTGAACAGTGTAATCCTTATTAAGGAACGCTCAACGCTGCTGAAACTTGGGAAAATGTTACGTATAAATAGAGTGTGCAAACTTACCCCAATTATCAGATTTAATTCCTGCATTGTGACCTGCTTCGCACGTTCTACCGCCTGCAGCACTTGCTGCTGATGATCGGCCTGTAGGAATGGAAGTAGCTGATTGATTAGTGTATTGAGGCGCTTGGCGATTTCCGTTTGCTTGTGCATTTCCACATTAAGGCCGTAGGACATTTCATAGTACTGCAGTAAAGAAATAGTTAAAATAGGAATTTTTTAATATTATTTTATACATATTTATATATATATATATAATTCTTTTACCATAACATAATGGCGCTGCATTTCGGTTTTTTCATTTGCCAGCTTCTCGCACTCCAATTTGATGCTAAAATTCACAGGAAAAATAATCAAAAGGGCAAATTAGTTTAGTTTGAAAGAAAGAAATCTCGGGCAACGTTTCCGTCGACGCCGTTGAGCCGGCTTCAAAAAAAATCCTATGACCAGCAGAACGCATATGGCGCGCTGCCTGACAAAACCGGTTTATTCAGCAAAAAGAAACACACTGAGAGCCAGACCGGAGGCTGTGAATATCCCAGCAGAATGTGGATAGCATGAAAAACCTACAGAAATCAGCATTCCTTTTCTTTTACAAATAAAATCCGACATTCCTTTTATAATTTAACTGAACATTCTTCTTCCTGTAGTTTTTCATGCCAATTTTTTACATTCGTGAATCATAGGGTAGCTTGCAATTGCATGTGAATGGAAGGGACATTTTCAGGACATTACAAATAATACCCTAATAATGTGTTGTTGATAAATTAAAGAATAATTATTCACATAATTCACATTTTTCTAAGAATTTCATCATATTGCGCTATTCAAAAATATAAATTGTAGAAAGCGATAAAAATATTTAGAAGTATTAAATTAATTAGAAGAAATTGAAGAAGCAGTTTTGTATTCCTGATTCCGAACAGTAACTTTTTTAGATTGCAACTTTTTAAATTACAATTTAATTATAAGTAATTAAGAGGCGAACCTTCTTCAAAAACCTCTAGGGTTTGCTTGACTGATTTACAAACTTCCTCTTGAAGATTTCCTACCCTGATTTCAAACTGATTATCTACAATAATTAGTTATATAAAAAAACTATACTAAACATAATACTGCTGGGAACTGTTTCGCCTGGGCCGGGGCCTTTTACTCCTGAGAGAGATCATCGTAGATACTTGCCTGTGATTTTGTGCCTGAAGAAAATTGAACTCCTCCTTGATGCGTTCCAGTGTATCGGCAATGGTAAATTTGATTGGGCCCTGAGGTGGTGGTCCCTGTGAGAGGGAGGGCGGAGTAAGGGGGGGAGGCGAAATACAATTAGCAAAATGCAAAAAAATAGCAATTTGATTGTGTTTTATATACTTACCCCGGCGGCGGGGTGACGCACCGGTGCGGGATACATTGTCGTTGTTTTTGTTGTTGTTATTGCTTCTGTCTCTTTTTTTGATTGTTGTTTTTGTTGTTATTGCCAAATAAACAGTTGTATTTAGTTGTAAGGTAATTTTTATTATTGCGGCGAGTGCTTCTTCTTCCTTTACTACAACTGCCTCTACCTCTGCCGTTCTTCCCTTCTTTCCTGTTGGCAGCGCGCCGCTGCCCGCTGCCCCGCTGAGATGGGGGAAACTCTCTGCTCTGCCTTAAATTAGCAGCAGCAGCATGTATAAAATGTTGTTTTTGTTGCAAGCGTTTAATTGCTATTGATGTGTTTTTAATTTTTATTTATTTATATATAAAACTGCTGCACATTTCCATATTGTCCTGCAAAAATGGAAATTTGTATTTTTTCTTAAATTTTTAGTTTATTGGTCGTTATTTTGCACCATTTTTTTCGATACGTAGAATCTCACGCACACACACACACACATACAACACACACACACAAGCACTCATACACGCGCGCGCTCATATATTTCTGAGCATCTCAGCAATGGCAGCCATGCCAGCAACAACGAGTGAGCACACACACACACACGCACATGTATCTAAGTACATACACACGCCGCACGTACTGTAGTATGAGTGTGAGTGTTTACCGCCGAAAAAATCAAAACGCACAGTTGCATGTGCCTGGGCAACAAAAAAATATGTTACGCAAAACGAAATGCGAGGCATGCGGCATAGGTTAAAAATACTT
This sequence comes from Drosophila repletoides, assembly GCA_018150835.1. Lineage (NCBI taxonomy): Eukaryota > Metazoa > Arthropoda > Insecta > Diptera > Drosophilidae > Drosophila > Drosophila repletoides. Next base: position 3,277,916 of record JAECWQ010000202.1, read on the forward strand.
AATTTCTCACTTGTTTTTTGGATTAAATGAAACAGTTTCCCATATTATTGTGGCTTGTTAAATAATTGCAAAAGCAACGCACGCTGGCCGCACACGCTCTCTCTCTCCCTCTCTCTGCACAAACAAATGTACCCCATGCAATACATATATACATAAGTACATATACAGACACAGACTGCAATTACGCAGAGTTGCCAATTTTTTGAGCAAAAACACAATTATTTTAGCACATAAAAGCCATAGAATATTCTTTAAATACTGTACAATTTTAGTATTCTACTATGCATATTTCGGCAATAACATAAGGCATTAGTTTAAACAATTTTGTAATTGGCTGGCAACTCTACGGCACAGTGCTGCGACAGCGAGTTGCTCAAATAAACACACACACTTAAATACAGTGAGACGGACAGACAGACATATACACGCGCGCGCAGCACACAACGAACGAGTAACAAAACTGATACACGCACACACACACATACACATGCACGCGCACAGCGCAAAAGAAAAATTGGCCCTACAAAAAATAAACAAAAGCAATTAAAAATTGTAATAGTTGGCAGTACCAAAATTTAACTTTAATTTTCGGCTTTTATTTAGCCGCAAAATTGCACATTTTATGGCCAAATTGTGGGCGCACATATACACAGCACTGTTATTTTGCACGAGCCGTATTTTATGAGTGCAAAAAATAGCGTAATTTTTTACTCAAAATTTTTCTAGCCTCTTCAACCGACCGAACCGACCGCTACTCGCTAGTTCTTCTTGACAGCGCCAGAGCCTCAGCCTCAGCCTGAGCGTCGTCGTCGTGTATGTGTTGTGTGGCGTTCTCGTTCTCGTCTCTTTTTTTTTCGCATCTGCTTTAGCCGTCTCTATTTTGCACTTTCGATTTTCGTTTTGCTTTTTGACATTACTATACGTATATCATACTATTTATATTCACGCAATGTTTAATTACTTGTTAATGTAGTTAAAGCTCACTGTTGATTTGTTTTTTAATCGCGTTGGTGATTTTTGGTAGCGTGGAAAAAATAAAAAGCCGACGATATATCGACAGACATATCTCATCACTTTATTATTTAGATTTATCGACTGGCCGCCACAACAGGGTGTCTATCGACCGGCCGCTTTGATATGTTCGTTTTCGATAATTTCATTTAACTGTTTATATCGTTTTCCGTGCAACGCTAAATTTTAGATTTCAATATTTAGAAATTTTTGGTTTTAAAACAATTAAAAAATCGTCAGAAAGTGTCCAAGAAAGGTTCAAACAAAAGTATATTTAGGTAAATTTTATATTTAAAATGTGATTTTATTTATTAATTAATTTAATTACTTAGACGCAGAGTCAACATTTTATTTTGATTAAATGATCCTATTAGAAAATGATGTTTGAGATATAAGAAAACTTATTATAATCCTGTACCGGTAATTATAAATTTCTTATTAAATTTGTAGTGCATTGAAGGATGCAACTCCTTTCCATAAATTATATATTTTATTGATGATGATGAGGCGATTTTTTATAGCCTGTATGCTGCCTAACCGTTCATATACATACATACATATTCATTACATGCAAATGTTAATACAGTGTATATATGTATCTGCGATAGGAACGATTGGTGACAGAAAAAGTTGTTGTATGGAAATCATTTGTTTTTTTCTATATACATTTATGAGTTTATGAACTTTGCAAATTAAAATTTCAAATATGTTTTCTCCATGTAACTAAAAGTTAATTATTATATTTTTATTTAGCCACTATGCAAAAAATCGCTTCTCAATCGCTTCTTGTTGAAACTTGCACTTTGTATGTGTAAGGTAAAAGTGCTTAATTATTGGCCTACTACATTAGGTAAACAGTGATAGACATAATCAGCCGCATTTTGTTTGAAAATATATTTTATTTAAAGTATTTATAGTTTTATTCAAACTTCTGGCAGATACATGTACCCTGGACTAAAATAAAATGTTCACATTTACTAATTCACTAATATTATTCTAATACTTATACTAAATGTCTAATTATAGTGAAATTTCTGGCGGTAAGAGTGATCTAATGATTTCGTTTACTGTTTTATCACTATCATACGTCATATCATCATTATATCATTATCTAATATAACATCATCATCATCATCATTAGTCAAGTGTCATTCTAATAATTATAATTGAGCTGGAAGTAGAAGTCACCCCTTTTGCCATCTTCCCAGAAGTAAAAGTATCAAGAAAATAATATTTATAGTTTCATTTATTTATTTGTTTTGCTTTTGCTAATTGTTTTTTCCTCTATTTGTGTTTGTTTGCCATCACAGTTGATTATCACAGTTGCGTTGTCTCTTATCTTCTTTCCTTTCCGGTTGCCTGTTGCTTTACCAAGGCCGCCAGAGTTTCTCTTCGGGTGCTGGCGATGGTGCAGGACTCTCGCAATCACTGTGATAACCAGAAGAGGCGGGGCTGAGCGGCGCTGAGCTGTAATTGATGGCTGATTCGGCATCGGATACAGATTCGGATTCTGTCATTAATTGTGCCTCATGGAATTGCTGTAGATTCTTGTAGACTCGTCCCAGATGACTCATAACAGATTTTCCCAGTTCAACGCTCATGCCAGGTGTAGATGCCATAACACGTGACACCTCATTAACAGCATTCATATAGCCATTGCGGAATGATTCCAAAGGCATAGCTGGAGCGGGAGTGGGAGAGCTTGATTCAGCCGATTTTTGTAGTTTTTGTTGACGCATAAACACCACAGCTGATTCCAGCATTTCAGCTTTGTCCATGCGGAGGATGCCATCATCGCCGCGTAGCTCGGCGACAAGTGTCTTCAGGTTGTCCAGGCACTTGTTAATGCGCGCCCGTCGTTGACGTTCCAGGAGAGGTTTCTTCACCTTCTGGTAGATTTGTGTCTTGCTGCTGTATTCCATTTTTACGTAAGTTTTTTTTTAGTATAGAAATGTATATAAAATTATAAATATTCTTCTTTCTTGTTGCCTTGTTGCTGGCTGTAACGTGAATGTTGCTCTTTACTCTGCTGTGCCTCGCTTTTATAGTCCTCGCGAGTCCAAGTTCAGAATCCACCCTCGGCTACGCATGGGCGCTTGCTATCTTGCTTGCACGCGCATGCTCAGTGTACGTTCTCTCTCTTTCGCTTGCAGCGGCCTGGAGCGAAGGGAACAGCTGCAAAATGTGCATGGAGGACAATCGGCAATCCTTGTGGCTCGTGGCGTGGGAACCGACCTGAAAGTAAGTTTCTCACACAATTTTTTCTTGTTTTTTTTTTTGTTCTCTCTCGTTTGTTTTCCTTTTGGCCACATGCTTCGCTTTTTTAAAGGATCACAGCACAACAATTTTTGCAGCTGTCGCAGTTGCTGCTGGCTGCTGTTGTTGTTGCTGTTGTTGGAGTTGCTCTTTAGGCCGGTGTTATTATCCTTAATGCATACTTCACTGCCTCATCCTCATCCTGTGCGTGTGCGTGGGCCGTTCTCATATCCAGTTCCAGTCCCAATTCCCGATTCACCGATTCCCAGTTTTATTGTTATCCTGGCGTGCCATCTCACTCGCTTATTGTTTCATCAATGTATGCAGATGATGATGGCATAATGCGGTTCTCTGTTCCAGTTTCAGTCCCTCCCTCCTTAGCCCTAGTACCTTTCCCTATTACCTGATGAGTGTTTATTGGACACAATTAGTGTGGCATATTGGCTTCGTTTTGGGTTCGGATCTTAGGTCGGGTCAGGCGGGCGCTGAAAGCGTGATCTTAGCGCGTGGTTCAAAATTGACTTGATCTTTGGGTGAGGTTGGGTGACTGGAGGGCTGCCACTTGCAACCCCCTTTTCTATATGGAATAGTTTACCTATAAAATTAAGTACTTGGTATCATAATAATTGATCAATTTATTGTGGTTGCTTGCTTTGTTAATTGATAAATTGCTAATTGATTGAGTGTTATGCAAGAGTTAAAAACATTTTACTTAGTGTAAATAATACTCGTATATAAGGCACGCTTTATTACCTGACTAATTCAAGGTAAGATAGTAGTGTTAATTATCTATTTTATAGTATTATTTGAGTTTAGTGTAAATAATTTATGAGTTACGCTCTATTACGTAATTATTTGATGGCTAGTGCTAATTGTCTCATTTGCAACACGCTTTTAATTGATAAAGCTTTCTATATAGTATTTCAATTAATATTAGATAAGTTCTTGCTTTGATTGGTAGTACAATATGATAAATATGAAATATGAGTTTTCAGTAGGTCACACTTATGGCTACCTAAGGATTAGGCTTGTTCCAGTCTGTAAAAAAAAAACAATTTAATAACATATGCTCTTTTGGGCTTACAATAGATCCTGTAGGTCGCAGCACAGGGATTTCCATAGAGACTTAACTATATTATTTTCCCAAATTTGCGGCCTTTTATACTTGAAACTAAAGATACTGATAGGATCATTTAAATGCCATTCTATACGCACTCTCATTCACAACATAATCCACACATAGGCTAAGAAATCTTATGTTCATTCATAGAAGGCTAGTTGAATAGGCGATAATTAAAAAAAAAGAATTAAAAATGAAAAAAAAATGTCCAGTTAAGCTAGGTTTTAAATTGGAGCCTACAAATGTATTTGGAAAAGTATAGTATAGAAGTATCAAATAAATATCACCATAAATATATAATTAGAAAAATATTAAAAAACAAATCAATTTCCCATTGAATATACAATTTAAAAACAATGTACAGTTATTCTAGATTTTTATTATGATTATAAAAAGATATTTAAAAAAAATTATAATTGAATTGGAAAATAATATCTCTTTTCGTTAGCAAATAAATAGGGTTACTAAAAAACATATTTCATAAAAAGAAGTTGAATAGCAATTGGAGAATAATTTCTAGTTCCGGTAGTAATTAGATAGCGCTAACATTTCTGAAGTACTTAATTTTCGAATTGGAAAACCAGGTGCTAATGAGCCACAACTCTGATAGCATCATTAAAAATGATCTTATCATCATTCTGATTAGGAACTCTGAACATAATTAGAAAGCTGTGAAAGGAAATTTCAAATAAAAGAAAATAGTTTGTGTTTTCATAAATTGTCTTTGTTATTATTTATGTTTTCAAGCAATGTTTTTCTTAAAGTATATATAAACATTTTAATATTGGCTAACAGACTTTTCTGGCTAATTGGTTACAATGGAGTAGTCAATAAAACGTGCCCTATCACAGACCTAACTTATAAAACTGCGTAACACTTAATTAAACTCAAAATAAAATGAAGATCATTGTAAAGCATTTGTGTTGTAAAGCTAAAGTTGAATTGCGTGCCCCGATGAGTAGTGTAAACGTAATCGTGTTGTTGCCAGGGCTACCAGATTACCAGGGACGCCAAACGTTGCTGCTACCAGTAGCAGAGATCTGTAGCAGAGATTGTTGTGCAGCAAGTGGTGAAGCGCAATCACTGTCGCTGGCATAGCCGCTCGAGACGGGACTGTAGGCATCGCGGCTGCTGCTGCTGCTGCTGTTGGCGCCACAGTTAATGCTGAGCTGCGTCAAGGGGGAAGCTTGTTGTTGCTGCTGCTCCATTGGGGGCTGTTCCAGCTGATTGAGGCGCATGCCTAAATGTGTCATCAGTGTGGTCCCAAAAGCAACATCCACTCTGGGCAGCGCGGCCAGCGCACGTGAAACTTCATTAGCGGCACGAACGTAGCCAGCGCGGAAACTGTGCTCCGGCGCAGTGGCTGAGGCAGCGGCAGAGTTAACTTTGTTTTCTTTAAGCTTGCGCAAATAGTGCACTGTAACCTCCAAAATGTCAGCTTTCTCGAATTTGGCATCTCCTGTTTGAGCCACACACTCGGCCATCAGATCTTTCAGCTCATCCAGACACTTGTTGATGCGTGCGCGACGCTTGCGTTCAAGCAGCGGCTTCATTACCTTGCGGTACTGATAAGTTTTTGACAATTCGTATTTGGTGGCCATTTTTGTTGTTCAAATGGTATTTTTGTGACGTCAGAAATGTAGTTGATGTTGCTCACGCGACGTTTGCGTTGAGAATGTTGCTGCCGTCTCCAGTTACCGCTGCTTTTATAGCCGCACGTGCGTTGGCTGCGTCTCGTGCTCAGCGCACGCAACGCACGCAGAGGCAGAGAGAAAGAGAGAGAGCGTATGCAGCAGCAGCAGCAGCAGCAGCAGCGGCAACAACAACACCTGCCGAGCAAATTACACTCTCTCGTCTCGACGCTCCGCTCGGCACGGCTCGGCTCGATCCTCGGCTTGCTGCTGCTGGTGGTTGGTTTTTCTCGGCAAACAAACAAGTTCTCTGTGTGAGTGTGCGTGTCTTTGCAGGGGATGAAACCATCGTTGGAAGGTGTCCGTCTCTGGTGGTGGTTGTTAGTTGCACATGTTGTTGTTATTGCTCTTCTCTTCTCTGTTTTCTTTTACATTGACGTTCGAATCGTGGGAAACACTTTGCCCTCAAGTTTCCCACAAGATTTTTCTCGCTCGTTGGTGTTATAAGTTATAATCGCTCGACCATATACGGAGCATGCGAGAGCGACTGAGAGAGAGCGACTGGTGAGAGAGGGAGATCGAGTATCCAAGGGCTCGCCCTTATGCACATTGCACAGTGGGCACAACACATGCTGAAATTTGTGGTACACAGTTCTTTCATTCAATGAACTGGAATTTCCACTACGTGTTTCTTCTACTTGATGTGAAAAACTCTGAGGAAATGTCAAAAATCTGTTGATTTTTCTTGGATTTTACGTGGCATGTTCTTTACTTGATACGGTTAGTTTTTGAATTTCTTATAAAGCCTGTGCGTGGGAACGAAGTTTACGGAATATTACTAGAAGTAATGTAGTACAAGGTGAAAGTTAAAAACTGCAGGTAAAGTGTGAAAGTTATTGAAAATCTCCTAGGGATTTTACTTGATACGGTACATTTTAGGGATACTTGTGCCTCGTGGAATAAGAATGAAAATTTCGGTAATGCAGTTTGTGTAGCTAAAAATCTGTTTTGGATTTTACGTGCTGTACCACTACTTGCTATGGTTAGTTTTCGAATTCCACTAATATTCGTGCGTGAGAATACAATTTTTGGAAATTTTAAGGTAGTGTAAGGTAAAAATCTTTGTGGATTTTACTTGTACTTGCCTCGTACTTGATACGGTTAATTTCAGGGATTCCTGTAGTGTCTGTGCGTGGGAATAAAGTTTTTGGAATATTACTAGAAATAAGGTAGTGTAAGGTGATAGTAAAAATTTCTAATGGCATGTCTTGCAGTCGATACGGTACATTTTTGAGATTCCTGCAGTGCTTTTACGTGAGAATGGAGTTTTTGAACAGCTAGGCGTTAAGGAGGTGTAAATTGATTTCAAAAGGTCGGATGTGAAAAAAAAACTTAGGGCCACTGCGGAGGAATTTTAGGATTTATATGAAATGAAAAAAAAAATATATATATATATTTATATTTATATATAATAATAAGAGATCTCATAAAAGGGAAATTTGTCTAGATCATTGGTAAACATAAACTTTAAATATAATGTAAAATTTCCTAAAGAGTAATTTCAATGAAGAAATCTATGCACTTGCTCCACTGTAAATCTGACCGAGCCGAAGATCGAGTCATGGCGAGTGTTGAGGACAGTACTACCGAAAAAAACTACCACCTGCCTTTTATTTTATACGAGTATTATATTTTGTTTTTTTTTTTTTTTTTTGTGTTTTTTTCTTGTCAGACGTGGCCTATAAGGTTGCTGTAGTGTAGTTGTTGTAGTTGTTGTCAATTATGAATGCTGAATTGTAGCTTCTGTTGAACACTTGGGCCACGCTAAGTGGCATGCCCAGGCACGTCGTGGGACCCGAGACCCGAGACCCGAGACCGGAGAACCGAGACGATGGATAAGAAATAAGGGATCTGGAAACGGGAATAGGGATAGCTGTTGTTGGGCTTGTTGAGCAAAGACGGGATCGGACGGGACGGTACGGGACGCTGTGCGGGGCATGCAAACTAAATGACTGTACGGCAAATTGACACACACTAAAGATTAAATGTATCGCATTCGTTAACTATATAAACAATATACGTGGCCAGTTTGGACACACGGGCAGGAAATGCAGCAGAGACAGCTAGAGAAAGAGAATGAGAGAGAGAGAGCGAAAAGGAAGGGGGTTGATGATGAGCATGGCGTGCTGAGAGTGTGCTGAACAGCAAGCCGTTACAATATCTCTCGATTTTTTTGTTGTGTTCCTTTTTCGAGTGTGAGAACATTTTTTCAACTGCACATGGCGAGTTAAGATCGTCGAGGGGCTCATTTGGGCACATTCAATCGTCTATACGGGGAGTAGGGGTAGAGGTAGGGGTTGCTTTGTCATCGTTTCACTTATTCGTTCCTCTCTTCTTTTTCTCTGTGTGTAATTGAATATGTATGTGCGCATGCCTGAACCGCGTAGTACGCATTACTCGAGCGAGCTCGTATCGCACGACAGACACACGCAAAGGTTAAAAAAAAAATGAAAGGGGGCGCATGCGTAAATGGGTAGGTTTTGGTCTGGAAAGAAATATGCAAAGCTTATTGAGCGTGTTTGCAGGGTAAAGGATTAGCTATTCAGATTTTGAGAAATGAAGCAAATTACAAATGATCAAAAATTTAACATTCAACATTTTTAAAATTGATTTCCGAACTCTGATCCGCGTGTTCGAACTTTATCTTACGTAATTTTATCTTCGGTTTTAGTCCCAGAATTCCAGTTCGAGATCTAAATAGGTTCAAACCGTACAAACTTTTCTCTTTAAAGGATCTGTGCTGGAGAATACATATCTTATTATAATGGTATCTAAAAGAAAACTTTAAGCCCTATATACCATTTCATCGAATCGGTTACCCGGGTCCGAACCGGTTAGATATTGTAATAATAAAATCTGCGGTAATTGTTTGAGTTCAATGTTCATTTATTCTGAAATTAAAGTCTTCACATGAACTTACTATAAAGTATCAATTCAAGAAGGTAAACAAGATATTATTAGCTTAAAACCATAATATTGATAGTAATCAGTTACATTTATGAAGTGTTTCAGGGTCATGTGATCACAATAATTGTACAAATTAATGCCTAGAAATACCTAAAAGCTACTCATTAAATTTACTTGATAGTTAATTATAAGCTGCTTAATAATACAAGCTACATAGGAAGGAAAACCCAGACTACTTTATGAGGTTTCTCCAATTCACTTGAAATCTTTAAAGATATTCATTTATGATCTATATAAATTCCTAATGCTAAAGATCTGGAGGCAGTTGGAGGCTGATTGTAATATTTACTAGAGAAATGTGAATTTCATTAGAAAAATTATTTAGTATAGTTTGCAAGGCATCGTTTTATTAGTTAACTTAAAAATTAATAACATTTTATACTAATGGCACTATAAACTATAACTAAACTATAATTTATGCTGAGTATAGTTCATTTTTGATATATCACAAGGTATTTAAACTTGGCTTTAAGTTGGCAATAAATATTTAATTAACACCTTGCCATAGTTGATGTTGACATTGGCATTGCATTGCATTGCAGATTGTTGTGTTTGTTGTTGTTGTTGTTGATTGCTAGTTGCATTAGCAACTTGTTGCTCATTTGCTCATTTGTTGCATGCAACTAGTTTCGCATGTTGCGGCAGGTCGACTGTAAGAACTTCATTGAAGAAGTGTTTTCATTCATGTCTTTGATGACTTCTAACTACCGGTTGCCGTTGTTGTTGTTGTTGCTGTTGCAACTGCTGCTGCTGTGGCTGCTCATGTTGCTGCTGTGGCGCTGGTTGTTGCAACTGTTGCTGCTGTGGCTGCTTATGTTGCTGCTGTGGCGCTGGCTGTTGTTGGTATAGTTGTTGCTATCTCCACCTTTGCTTCTGCTGTTGCTGCTGCTGGGTCTGCAGTTGCTGCTGTTGCTGCTTCTGGTGTTGCTGCCGCTACTGTGCATGCCAATAAAAGCTGCCGTCTGCGGTTTCCAGGCAAAAGACCAATTGCTGTGAAGCCATCTCTGTTGCCTGCAACATGCGCTCGTTAGCTTGATTCTGTGCAATCTCCTCCAGACTCTCATAATGTGGGCAATATTTTTTATTATTGCCACTGCTGCTGCTGCTGCTGCTGCTGACGTTGCACTTGCCACGTCTTTGCAACATTTTGGCAATTAGATTTTTTACTTTTGACATTATGCGATTCAGTTTTGTGGGCTACTGTTGTTGGCGTGTCGCGTTGCAAATTTCAACTGTGTTGCTGGCGTGGCAAGTGTAGCGCTTTTATACCAACAAGAACGAACAACCACCCAAAAAAACACCACCCAACAACGACAAGTGGCACACATGGACAACACATGTGCCCAGCACGCGGCTGACTGATGTTGCAAGCTTGCGAGTAGCCCAGCAGCAGCAGCAGCAGCAGCATCATCAGCCAGCCCAGGGGCAACGCTGCTGCCTGCCACGCTTTTAACGTGCAACACAAACGTACGCAAAAGGAGAGCAAGCTCAACACGTGCAGGATAATCTTGTCAGTCCGCAACCCTCCTCATTTCGTTTTTTGTGCTGCTGTTTTTTTTTTTTTTTTGTACTTATTCAATATATAAGGCAGGCACAAAATAAATATTGAGAGCGTCGAGCAGTTGTGGTTCCCATGGATAAGGTTCGATGGCCCTCGTTTTGGTTAGGGGAAAAATATCCCACGGTTCGAGTGGCAGCTGCTTGCAATTTAGGCCACAGCCCCGGTTCGTTTTGCTTCTGCTGTGTTTGTTGTTCTCGTTGTTGCTGTTGTTGCTGTTGTTGTTGTTGCCTCGGTGGTGGTGACTGACACATATTGCACTTGCTGCTTCTGCTTCTGCTGCTACTGCGCCTGCCTGGCGAAAGTCTCGCAAGCGTCGTCCTCCAAAGCCTGGCCACAAGTTGCCGTTGCCGTTGCCGTTGCTCGTTCCTCGTTGCCTAATTGCCACGCGTTCAATTATCATCAAATACGGTAAATCTACCGCTCATCCCCCTGCTCCGTTTTACACCTGATTCATATTTTATTTGTGGCCGCGTGGCAGACGCACTTGTAACGTGCTGCGCTTAGCCGCCCGCAGGGGGCAGGCGTTGGGCGGTCACGTGGCACGTTTGATTTTCCACACAACAAGTTGCAACATTCTGGAGTGTTTGATCGCCACTTGATTGAATTTTTGTGTGCATTTTTGTGGATTATAATTTGAGTGGTTTTTCACTTAATTTTAATCAAAGTTGAGCGCTTCTGCGGCACGCGTCGCCCCAAGAGGGTTGCATAGGAAATTGATATGTGCTTTTTCTACCTTATAAATAGATAATAATTATTGTAGGGTGTTTTTTGTACTCTACAAATTATTCAGTCTAAATTTGTATATTAGTATGCACATCTAATTAGAACTCTACTGAAGTGAAGACTTTTTGGGAAAACTACTTTAAGTCTTATCCCACAATTTTCTAGTATTTTCGAACAATGATGAGCCTAACAATTGTCCACTTATCGTCCAGCTAATAATAACTCTACAAAGGCAGCTATTATACGTCACCTGGGAACAGTTTTTTAAATGATTAAATAAATTGAGCTCATAATAACTAAGAGTAAGGCAAAATTACGCATCTTTGTATGCCGGAGACTCTTAGTGAAAAAGGGGGTCTAGTTGGAAATCTTGATAAATTTTACTATCCTGGATGGACTGAATTTTACTAGATCGGAGATGCTAGTAAAAAATGAAGCCTTGATATACTTTTCTCGACTTCCGTTTAGTGCTAGATTTGTACAGAAGAAATACCCTACCATTCCTTACAAAGTCCTCTACAAAAGTTAAATGCCAATTAGGATTATCATTAAACTATCCTTTTTTTGGCGGACAGTTCATATATCGATAACAGATTACTGCCGGATCCGATAACTATAACTACTTCTTTTAAAAGTTGTTCTACAGAAACTCTTTCGAGAAAAATTGAATACTTAAATCCTACAGAAAATCGAATGTACATATTATTATATATTTTTATATTTTATATTTATATTTTTTTAAAATGTTTTGCTTACAAAACTCAAGTCACATGAATCATAAATCTTATCCAACGTAGTTCTTAACGTCACTAATTTAATCGTATTTGATAGATTGCATATCTTTTGATTGTACACCTGTTGGCTTGGCTGGTTTGTCTAATCAAAGAATTCTTCTTCGGGGTTTTTTTTTTGCCACATGACCCAAAGCTCATCAAATGAAATCCTCCATTGAGTTCTATTGATGTGGCCCGACACTATAAAAAAGAAGAAGAAATACAAATCTCAATTCCAATCACGTCAACTGTAGCGCCAACTTTTCACCTTCGGCTTTAGCCAATCAACAGGTGAAGCTGCGGCTGCGGCTGCGGCTGAGGCTGAGGCTGCTCATAAACTCTTCTGCTGCGGTTCAATTAGCGCATGTCGTAAAGTACAAATAAGTATTGCGAGAGAGGACTGAGGAGCAGAGTATAAAAGTATTCGTATACTACGTATAATCATTAAACTGAAGCCGAGTAGCCGACATCGCGACGACGATTTAAATTAAACAATCGACAATGACGACGCCACAGCAACAACAAAAGCGTAGCTCTAGTTTTGAGACTCTGCTCGACTGGCATATACTCTGTAGGCTGTTTTATAAACTGGTCATTTGTTTCCAGGCGCTCTTTAAGTCATGCATATCGTTGCGTAGGTCTAATTGAGACTCTATGCTCGACTGGAAGATACTCTGCAAGTACTTCTAATAAATGCTTACATATTTCTAGATGAACTGTAAGAGTAGGTCTAATAGGTCTGTGCTCGACTGGTAGATACTCTGTTTGATGTACTAAAAAGCACATATAGCTACTAGTAAATTTGTTACTTCCTAATCCTTAGAGCCTTTCTTCAAACTCATTTTTTTTAATTAATAAGCTTTTTATATACATTATAAAAATAGCTTTTGCATATTGCTTTTAGATTTGAATACTCTTCTCATATCCTGTTTTCTTCTAATTATTTTAGAAATCTGCACATTTAGCTGCAATTTATTACACAGATTTTCTTAAGCATTTTCAATAACTTTTTCGCATACCCTGTTTTCTTCTGTTTGTTTTCGAAATTTTGCGCATTTAATTGAAGTTTAATATACCCTTTTTTCTTGAGCATTTTCAATGAGTATAGAGTATAAAGCATAACAGCAACATGATGACGACAAGAGTGAAAAACTAAAGTAAAGCAGTCGGTAATCAGTCAGTCAGACAGTCTGTCAATCAGTCATTTAGTCAGTCAGTCAGTCGAGACGTCAGTCGCGTCGTCAGGGCAGCCACACGACGCTGATAATGCGCGTCGCGCCGGCGCAATAAATGTGTGCCGCGTCGTCAGTCGAGGCCCTCATCTTGTTGTTATTGTTGTTGTTATTATTATTGTTTTTGTTTTTGTTTTTGTTTTTGCTGTTGTTGTTGTTGCTGCCGCTGCTGCTGCTGTTTGTAATCGTAACCATATAAGCGACTTAAATGGCAGGTGTGCACATCGCGTGGGAAACACACGACGTTACTCGAGCGGTTCTCACGATACGAAAAATCGAGCAATACGACTGAAGACTGAATACTAAAGACTTGAAGACTGAAGCCTCAAAGACTCAAAGACTGAAAGACTGACGACTCTGTGTAGAGTGACGAGTGCCGAGTGCCCAGCAGAGAGCTGAGTGCTCAACTGCGGGTGCCACTTTACTACCCTATCAACATGGAATGCTAACTGGAACTAAAGATTAGCTGTATAAGAATTGAACCAGAAAATATATAGTAAACATATGGTGACAATTAGATCAGAGTTGGAGGGGTGGAAAAATTTAACGATAACTCTTGGAAGAAGAGAAATGCTAACTGGAAACATGTACTAAAACCAGAAATTATAAACTGTATATAGATCAATATCATATAGTTACTAGAAATAAATGTAATATATAGACTTTGGAAAATGTCTCTGAAAATACCAACTGGAGTGCTCTATATTGGATGAGAAAGACAAACAATAAAAACAATATAGATTACGAATTGGGAAAGGATTTTTAAAAAGAATATCAGATCGAAGGTTAAAAAATTACTAGAATAACTAAAAACTGTAGACAGAAACTGAAGCGTGTATCGACGAATAATGTGGAATATTGGAAAAACATCTATAGTATTTTATAATACATATTTCTGCTCATATAAGAATTATAAGCTTCAGAAGAATCGCTTATTAAATAGGAAACGGAAACAGGGTATATAAAAATCTTTTTTTGCCGAGTCTATGCAACTTGAATAATATGAATACCTATCAAACCAAGTCTAAACTGTACTTTGTAGATATTGTTACATTTGTTTAGCACTAAGAGACAGGAAATGATTCTTGAAGGACTCGACTCGACCACATAAACCCAATCGATTTTCAAACGTTTCGATACAAAAGACGGAATCACGTCGATCCATTCAATTGTCTGTACAGTTCGTATACTTCCAACTTGGTCAGAATTTTACGGTTTAATTGCAGTTACAAAGCGTCAGACATGCAACAACTACACAATCATCTTAGAAGTCTTTTGTTGCAGTGTCTACATAGGGTTTACTAGGGTCTAACATTGATTTCCTTTCCCACGCACGCACAGCAGAAGAGAGTGGAGAGTAAAGAATTGAGTTGAGAGAGTTTTCTAGATTTTCTGTCTACCTGCAGCAGGTCCTGCTGCAAGGCTGCAAGGATGCAAGGATGCGGCTATAAAAGCCGATGCTGCAGTTGAGTAGAGCATCATTCAGACAGCATCCTGCAAGTCGTGAACAACAACTCGAAAAAGATCTCTCACAAAAATGGCACCACAAATGCAAACTGAAACTTACGTCTCAAAGACGCAGCATTATTTGAAGGTAAAGAAACCGTTGCTGGAGCGCCAGCGTCGTGCCCGGATGAACAAGTGCCTGGACACGCTGAAGACACTTGTTGCCGAGTTCTCGGAGGATGATGCCATACTGCGACTGGATAAGGCTGAAATGCTTGAGGCGTCACTTGTCTTCATGCGCAAACAGCTGATCAAGCAACAGGCACCAGTCTCACCTGTGCCCATGGACAGCTTCAAGAATGGCTACATGAATGCCGTCAGCGAAATCTCACGTGTTATGGCCTGCACACCAGCAATGAGTGTTGATGTGGGTAAAACAGTGATGACACATCTGGGCATTGAATTCCAACGCATGTTGCAAGCCGATCAGGAACAGCAACCACCTGTGGCAACATCATCCGTCAGTCGTCCCGTCAGTCCAGCTTCTTCGGGCTATCACAGCGATGCTGAGGAGTCCAGTCTCCAGTCTCCAGCTAGCTGCACCAGCAGCAACAATTCCATGTGGCGCCCCTGGTAACACCTTCAACAACAACAACAGCTACAACAACTCAAGAACCTACAACAACGAATCATGTCTTCCAATTTGACTTCGATGTAAACTGTGATAAGACGAGCTTTACCTAATTTTTAATAAGAAATCCAACTCAGGCTTTAATAATTTTAAGTTAGCAAAAATTATACTAACTTTAGAAATTAAGAAAACATTACCAGCTTTAATAGTAATAAAACTAAAACTTAAAAAAAAAACAAACAAATTTTATGACTCTTTTTCTTATTTTATATTCCATTAAGCAATTATTTTCGATTCTTTTCAGTTGCCTTTTACGAAGTAGTTGATTCTGACTCTACTTATAAAAAAGACCTATTCAATATTATATAAATATATATATATACTTTTAAAATGCTCTAAAATTATGTCTTATTGGATTATAGGAACAATTTTTCAGTATGCTTGCTAATAAGTATATATTGTTATATTTTCTTAAGCCTAAGCAGTCTAAGCTTATTGTTCTATGTATATTTTGTTATACAAAATATTAAATTGGCTTAGGCAACATATTTTTTTATATGAAAAATAAATTTTTATTATATATATACTATATTATATTTTTATTTTTCTTTTATATTTATATTTTTCGGCAAACAAAATATTATTTATAAATTCTTTTTATGAAAAATATTTTTATTAGACAAAATAAATTTGTTTCTTTTTAGGCAAAGGGATTTCTTCTTTCAAGAATGATTCTCAATTATTTCCTTGTGTTATTTGCAAGCTGAGCTTTGAGCTTTTTGCAGAAGGAGTTGATCATAGCAAAAAGCTCACACAGCGAGTCAGTTGGAAATCGCCCATTGGCAGCAAGCATCGCCGGCAGTGGCTGCTCATTTCAATCGGCTTCTGTTCTATTAATCGGTAATCATTTATATGTACGCGTAGAAAAACATATGAATATGTGTTAATTAAGTATCAGTGCGCAGTTTAATTAATGTATTTATTCATAATTCGCGAGTTTTTTCAATTTCAATTGCCGAAAATATTTTTTTTCCCTTTTTTTTCTGGTGCGAAAAAAGCTCAACATACAAAACGCCCGATTGTACCGTTTTTTTTGTGTGTTCTTCTTGTGCTTCATATTCGTCGACGGCAAGCAATTTATTGAGATGGAATGCATACATGTAAGTCAATACTTAGTCTCTCTCTCTTAAATCTAAGAATTAAGACGCAATTTTAAGAGCGCGCTATGCTAATGTAATTTTAAAGAGCATGCGCTTTGATTGTGTCTTTTTGCTCTAGTTCTGTTTAAGAGCTCAAGAGCCATTAAATACACTATCATTACTACACTATATAAATACACTATACTTTACATACACTATCAAAGTTATCATAGAAACAAATCAATTTCAGATTAATTTTGAAATGCTTATTCCAGTTAATGGAAGCGTATATAATCTTCGCTCTCTTAGCCTTTTCCTACCATTTTTTTTTGAGTCAACTGTACCAATCCCTTTTATTATGCTGTCTAGTCATGTTAATGTTGCCTCAAAATATTGACACACTTTTTCTCTTGTCTACCTTTTGTTCAAGTAGATCAATCTGCAATCTTCTGCTGTGTTAGGTTCGTACCCGAAATTGGGATCTGAATTCGAGCTGAAACCCAATATGAAAGTAAGATATCCCATCTATAGGAGACAGCTCTTAAATCATTAGTGGAACTGTGTGGAAAAGACTCAATGTCTGCAGTTTGATAATTAGTTTTGAAAGGATTAAGTGGAACTAGAGAAATTTTAACATTTTAAGGGAAATTTTGTAGGGACCACAGATAGAGACAGAGAGATAGAGATAGAGCCTAGAGTTATATTTTGATGAGTTTTCAATTTAATGTCTTTAGGGATTTGGTCTTGTAGGTGCTTGTTTATGTAGAAATTGCATCCCCCGCCAGCAAGAAACACCCCAGCTGTGAGCTGGAAATCGAACTCCCTCGGGGTCCTGAGTGTAGAAGGGAGGTCGTGAAACCTTAGCTGAAATGACGATCAGCGACGCCTCTGAGTGTCGAGACCTGTTTACGCCTAGCAGGTTGCACGTGTTGCACGTGGTGCACGAATCTGCATATGAGTATTGGTGTGGTATGGTGTGGTGTGGTGTGGTGTGGTGTGGTATGGTGTGGTGTGGTGTGCTGTAGGTTAGTTTTAAGGGAGGGCGGCGGCGACGCTGAGTTAAACTGTAATTACAACCCCTTTGTCTGTTGCACGTGCGTTGAGTGATGGGCGGTTAAAGAGGCGACTCTTTTCTCTCTGTCTCTTTGTTGCAGGATCAATTCCAGTGTCCTAAACTAACAATGTCTGCCTTCCAAGAAACTGCTGCCTCCCGCATGTGCAACATGCCGCAGCTACGAGTATCTCACATACTAATTTGTAAACTAAAAGATAATTTAACATGTCTCGAGCTGTCTCGTGTCAAGTGTAGTGCACTGCCGCTCCTCCTCCTCCACCTCCTCGCATGTAATATGATGACAAAAAAGGACCCCACATGTGTTTAACAGGCTTAAAAAGAGCCAACAGTATTTTATTTATATTTTTCTGCTCTTATGGTGTGTTATTTTATCATTACAAAAACCACCGAGCCGCGTGGGTCGTTTTATGTCTGTTGTTGTTTTAACTGCACAGTGTACATGACTTTATCGCTATTATTATTTGTCTATGTTTCTGTACACTTAGCGAAAAAGAATAGTACAAATCTGTGCTAAAAATCTGACTACCAAAATTCGTAAAAAATGTATTTGTATCCTGGGAAAAACTAATGTTTTAGTGAGAAACGCTCTTAGAATACATAACAACAATTATCGAAAAAAATAATGCTCAAAATCAGATTCAAAGATTTGGAAGCATAGTACTTAGTTTATACAGAAATTCTTAAAATAAAATTTATTAAAATTGTCCTAACAATTGAAATTCAACATTTTAATTGGAAATGCTCTTATAAAATCAGACTTCAATTGATTTTTTTTTTGGTACCCAGAAAGGATAATTTTTAATAATTTTAAATACGGAATAATAATAAAAATATAATAGATTCAATTAAATTTATTTATTTATTTAAAAACAATTTAGATCTTTATTATTAAATTAATATTTTTACTTGAATATATAGCTTAGGGTCTTAGACATCTCAACTATATATCAAATCTTTAAATATTTGTTTATTAAAAGTGATTGAATCTTTTTTGAAGATCATGCCAAATTTTTGAAAAAATTCAAGAAATGTCTTTAAAATTCGAAGAAATACGTAGAATTTAGAATGTTATTTTGTCAGAGTGTATGTGCTTTGCATCTGGTTAAAAGTAGGATGAGTCTAGACTGTGGACTCAAGTGATCTTTGGTTACATTCCCTTGAATTTTTCGCACGCCTCGTTTGAAGTTCACGCTGACCGGACGAAAAGCGGAAATACCGTGAAAATCGGCATAGTTAGCACCGTTTTCTTTTGGCTATTTTGTGGAAAATCCGTGTCCTGTAACTGGACCTGATGGCGGCATTGGCCGTTGCCGCCAATGATTGCGGGCATTTCCACTGGCCACATGTGTGAAAATTCGCTGTCCGCAAGTTACGCACGTAATGGAACGCACTTGTATACGGATAGATAGTAAATATATATATAGAAATCTTTGGTATGGGATAGTAAATGAGAAAGACGTGTCAGTTGGCGGCTTTGGTAGTTTCGAAACGGCCTCGTAGAGTGCATGACTATCCCGCAGCGTACGAAACGAGATCGTCACGTGTTCAAACAAGACGATTCATGTTCCTCTCATTCCAAATCCCGATCCCATTCCTGGGCCAGGAAAAACTAAACACTTGCAAACAATGGTCAGGTTGATGTTGATATATATTTTTTTCCTATTTTTACTTTTCTTTTCTTCTTTTTTTTGTGTTTCAAGCTAATCTCTAATTTTATTTTTTTTTTCGAACCCTAAATGATCGGTCGACGATAAGAAATCAGTGCACGTGTTCATCGGGTGAGCAGGTCAAAAGATTTCTCTGGAAATGTTTTTTTTTTTTTTGTCTAAGAGAAGGTACTACGGTAGCCCAAAACCGCCGCAGTGGTAGCTGCTATCTGTCCATCTTTCTGTCTGTGGGCTCTGAATCTATAGACCCCCAGCGGGGCTTTTCGAACAGTGTTATATTTTTTTTATAATTTTGGGTTTTGGTTTTTTGGGTTTGCCATAGAAATTTGGTGGGCTATTCTCTTCGATCTGGGCATGCACGTGGGCCATGAAAAACTATATACAAAATATTGGAATGAGTCAACCAAAATAGAGCCAAGGACGACACACAATTAGATCAAAACAATCGTGCATAATAATAATATTGTATGCTATGGAATGACTCAACCAAAACAGTCAAGGAAGGTCACAGTAATTTCTAATTCCATGAAACAGTTCTATACTCGCTTTAGAAATCACAAAAAATAGAGCAAATTGAACATATTATAAAGTTATCTGTTTTATAAATTAAATTCTTAGAAAGATGGTACCAAAAGATATTGAATATATGTCTACTGTATTTGATAGGACTCTTTTATGGCTTGGTCCTTTATGAGGAATAGTTTCGTTATTACCCAAAATGTGGGTTAATCGAGATATCAGAATTTTCTTGCAGAAAAGACGCTTTGAGAGACATAATTAAATCATAAGATTTGGTGGGTAAAAGAGGAATCTTTTTGGCAAATAATTATAAGATGATTAGTTTTCTTTATAGTTAATTTAACTGAAAAAGGGAATTCACGTTCCTTTATATTTGAAGTTTGCTTAGCATGCTAGGGATTGCTCTCCAAGGATTTAAAGCACAGCACTCAGTACTTTTTAGGGAGTATAACGCCCCTTAGGGATACTGCGTTTCGGTATCAATTTGAATACTTGCTTTGGGGTATTTATTCCATCTTTATGAGAGGGGAGATCTTTCTAAAATTCCTGCTGATCTCTGGGTCACAGCACCCGATCAGAGAAACGTAACTCCTCGGCGCACCAGAAGAGTAGGTGTCAACCACAGCCGTCTTATAAAGGGTGCAAGCAGTGGGCTTGGAACTGCTCAAGCTGTGGCCTAGAGAATTAGGGGATCAGGATTTTAAGCCCTATTTGCAAAGTTTAGAAAAATATTAATTAGAATATTTATAATATATTTTTTCGCAAGTATTGCTTGCATTTTTTCTTAAGGAAAAGCCATACATAATCAGTGAAAATTGTCTTATTTTTATGTTAAATTTTGGGTTTTCGTTATTATTACCAGTGAAAGGTTTGAAAGGATCCATTTTCTAAATACAAAGTTAAAAGTACTATAAATCTTTGTGTAGCTATCCTGACACTTTGTTCTTATTTATCGGACTATTTATTGGTTTACTGTGCCAACAAATCACAAGATTATTGCCTGTTCTTCTAATTTAACCTCAATAGCTTAGCTGAGCTCTGACATAAAAAAAAGAAGAAACACAAACAATCACAAAGGAATCCTAGATAATCATTTGAGGACCCAAACAATATTTGAAACGAACTGTTAACGCCAGCCTACAACTTCTCACCAGGACAGAATCTTAATTTGTCTCCCTGACTTTGTTAAGAAAATTAAAAGAAAGAAAAAAAAATAGCTCCAAAAATGAAAGAACAGAGAAAATATTTATGGTTGAAAGACAATCCATTAAGTACAGGGATCGACCCTGTAAGAAAAAAAACCCATCCCAGGGCTCTGTGCTCTGCTCAACGCCTCACGCGCCATCACGTGTCCAACTTGCGACCGAACCGAAGTCGAGATATACTCGTAAAAAAAGGACAACTCCAGCTCCAGGAAGCACACAAAGTGCCCCTTAATAAGGCACAGACAGCGGGGGCAGAGACAGAGACAGAGGCAGAGGCAGCAGCAGCAGCAGAGGCAGAAATTTCGAAGTCGCCTGCTAATTGTGTGCCATCCAAAATAAAATTAAAAGCAACTCCTTCGGCTTTTCAAAATGCCTGACACGTTTTTAGTACGATCCTCGCCTCCTCCTCTCTTTTTTTGTATTTTTACTTCTCATTTTTTCCTTTATGATCCTCCTTTTTTCTCGCTCGTTTTGGGCAACGCCTCGAGAAATTTTTATAAATTTCAAATTACAGCGCATTAAGTGAGGCCCAATCCACAATCTGTTTGCCTATTCAACTAGTCTCTGCTGTCAGGCCATTAATTGTTTGAATATCGTTCAAGCATTGAAAATTGGAAATTGAAAATATATTCTCCCACGATTTCGGTTTTGGTACCCGACCCGCACACGTGTTCAGGACCCAAAAAAAAAAAAAAGGAAAAAAAGGGATTTCTACCGAGATAAGTGCAGTAACGTATAAAAACCAAAAGTGATCAGCAAAAAGATTCTCTTGTTTTTGTTTTCAATAGCCTCAACGAAAAAGGATCCTTCGTTCGAAACTGTGGGAACTGGTAGAAAGTCTTGCTTCTCACGATCCTGGCTCAGGATAAAATTGCTATGCACACACCGCAGGTGCGAGTGAAGCAACATGACATGCCTATACACTCCAACGCATGCAGGTTAATGCAATTGCTTGTCCGTCCTTTCGGTCCATTTTAAAACACACCTGCCGTTCTTTTATGTGTGCGTGTGTGTCTGTGTGTGTTTGCAGGATTTTCTCGTTTACTTGTTTTGTTTTCAGGCACGTCGTGTATCCTTGTACTTTCCCACACAACGCACAGTATCTGGTGTTTCTACCTGCCCCTCGTCCCGAGCGGCTTGGGTTTCGGCTTCGGTTTCGGTCTTTAGGTCCTGTCTGCGGGTATAAAAGGCCGAGCTGCCAGAGGATCAGACATCATTCGAGCACTGCGCTTCGTACAGCTAACAACTCAGCTACACAACAAGAAAAAAAACATATTTTAAAAATGTGCCAGAACAAGAACATCATCATCAACAACAACACCAACATGAACATCAAGTCGAACAAGAAGTCTTCGTACAGCGTGAAGAAGCTGCTCCAGAAATTCTTCAAACAGGAGAAGGAGCAATTGCAAAACATTCAGAACACCTACAAAGCCAACTCTTTGGAATCTCTTGAATCCATTGAGAACAGTCGCAATGCTGATCTTGAATTGAAATCATCGTGCTGCGCCATCTCTCTGGAATCCTATGAAAATGAGGCCAACGAGCGTCTATCACAATCCTGCGAAATGGAAGACTACGAATACGAGCAAATGCCCACTGTGCCAGTTCACTTTGTCCGCACCGCTCATGGTACCTTCTTCTGGACTGCCACCGCCGATCTGCCCGCCGATAATGATCTTGTGGAGCCACTGTACTGCAGCACAGCCAATGAAATCGCTGTCGCTCAGTTCCAGGATCGTTGGGTTCAGGCCTAAGCAAGAAAAACACTAATTTCATCGATGCAACGAAGTCTTCCACTTGGAATCAGCAACGGTTCCAGCTTCCAGCTTTAATCGCGTCTTCTATTAATTTTATTCAAAATTAATTGCAAGGCGCAACACTCAACTGAGCTTTACAACAAAAATTGTGATAAATTTTACACTCTTATTTTTACAAAAAAAAAACACACAAAATATATACAATTTAAAAGGAAAAAACAACAATTCGTTCTCTTTATTAAATTACTTACAATGTTTCAGCCTAAATAAATATCCCTAGCATAATTGCCACCGTGACTCATTGACAACCAGCTAATCTGCTCGATGGGCCATTTCATGGTCTACCTGTGAAACAGGGACCCTTCTTCTCTTTTCTCTCTTTTTTTAATTCCTGCTTTATTGTTTTTACCTGCATGCAGGTAACATCCAGAGGTGAAAGCAACAGCTTCCAATTAATTTTTAGGGGTTGTTCTTTTGAGTCCTAACCAGTTTCTGGCAGTTCCTTCAGCTAATCAGTACATAATAAACGGATCGTTCAGTTGTATCCAATTAGATTGAATGAGATTATTTCATTATTGGAGCTACAAAGATTCACAATTGATGACGTACATGAGATCGGAGTCTATAATCAAACATGGTATTACATAGAAGATGGTTATTCAAGAGATACTTCGGAAGAAATTAGGAACCGGCCATAGAGAGGAACAATCAGTCTAAAACTTGTATGGAACATTTTATTGTACCTCAAGAAATCTTTATTAAAGTTAAATGTTGGAGTGGGTTTACTGACCAAAAGATACCATTATACTCTGCATTATATATCTTCCAATTCGGTTCTGCAAGGTTGAATAATTTTTGGTGTAGCCGACATAGTCTTTTCTTAATAATTTTTTATATTATTTCCGTTTTAATTTGATAATTATTTCCATTTCAAAACTCAAATTGAATAAAATTGTTAATTGATCGGCCCGATATTTAATTGATGTCGGATATGGATACTTATTTTTTTCTGTGCACATTTATCTAGATTTACATCTATTCTCATTTACAGTAGCTACAAGTTCTTAATTGCTTGTGTGACGGCAACTTCTGATATTCGTTTTCTTTTTTTTATTATTATTTGTTTCATGAAATGTGAAGATTTTTGAATGATAAAAGTAAAAGTCAACACATGTGTGTCTGTCTCTCTGTCTGTCTGTCTGTGTGTGGCTCAAGAGATAACTTCTTCACTTTAGAAAAGTGAATTGGAGATATGTGTAGATATGGTGGAAAATGTATTTATTATATGCATATTCAGCACATACTTTGTCTCTCCAGAGATAAGCATCTAATCTTTTCCACTTCAGTTCATATGCTTGATCTGAATTTGAGATTCAAGCTGGCTTCTGGTGAGTCTAACGAGATATTTGTCGCTAAACAGAAAAAGGAAATAAATTCTGGATATTATATATAAAAATTCCTAGATTTTTTAAGGACGTTCCTTTATATTTTTATTTTATTTTTCTCTAAAACACACCTTTAATTTAAGATAGAAAACTTACTAAAATCGAATCGGTTAGAACAGGTTTGCTTCCGTCGTTGAATAAATATAAAAACTTCTAGCGCTCACAGTGAAACCAATCTTAACTGACCTAATTCAATACAACTTTAATTGCGTAAGAGTATTCGTAGTAGAATTTCCCTTTCTACGAGCTGAAATTCATGAATAAATTGCATAAGAATTTAGAAAAGAAAAGCGATAAATAAATAAATTCCTTTATAAAATATCTTCCGAAATTCCAGAATCTTATAAGATTTCTTGTACTTTTATAGCTGAAATTCCTTTCTACAAATAAATATAAAACATTTGGCATATTATTTGATATGTGGGATTCTTTTATTATTTTCGTTCTTGATTTTCAAATCATAAATTAACATTTACAAATTATTTAAAGCTTAATTTAGTTAAGGCAATAGTTTAGCTTACACTTTTTTAGACTCTAGGGAACTTTAGCAGAATATTATTAGGAAATTGGCGGTCACATAAATTGGACCTGTACTTTAGTTATATCACAGATGAAATACAAAAAATTTACAAAATTCTATTATATAATTATAAAATATAAAGATCTTAAAACTATTTAAAACAAACAATGCACAGTGCAACGAAATCAAATGATTTTCTGTTGAGTTTTTTGATTTGTTTTTGCTTTGGAAGACAACGGATTTTGCTGCTTTGTTGTTGTTGTTGTTGTTGTAGCTAACGTTTTATAATAGCCATTTTGGAATACTTAAGATAAGATCTAGAAATAGGGCGGGGTAATTTACCAGGGCCGCCAGACGGGCTCCGAGGCGCCCGACTCCTGCGAACTGACCGATGCCGTCTCCGATAAAGCCGTACCATCCACGGATGTCACATCGATCAATTCGTCCTTGCCCGCCAGGAAGGCGCTATAGCTCGCAGCGGCGGCGGCAGCGCCGTAACCGCCGCCCAGCAGAGGAAAGGTCAAACGTCCTGTCGCATACCCGACGGCGGCGGCGGCGGCGGGCACAGTTTGTTGCTGCTGCTGGTGTTGTTGTTGCTGCTGCTGCTGTTGCAATAATTGTGTCTGCAACTCAATTAGACGCGTCGATAGAAATTTCATAATTTTTCGTCCAATTTCATCGGTTTGCTGTGTCTGCAGCAGAACTTGTGTTATCTGATCCGCCGCATGCACATAGCCGGAGCGAAAGGACTCGACGTGGGCGGCACTGGTGTTGGTGGGCGAGTTAGGGTTGCTGGCAGTACCAGTGCCTCCTACTGCTTGCAATGTGAGTCCGCCGCGTTGTTTGAGTTTTCGCATATGATCCACAGTTAGCTCGAGTATATCGGCCTTTTCCAAGCGGGTCACATGTTCCCCCTCCTGCTGCAGGCACTCCACCATTAGGTCCTTGAGATCATCCAGGCATTTGTTGATACGCGCCCGCCGCTTACGCTCCAACAGCGGCTTCATCACCTTCCGGTATTGATACGTCTTAGACATCTCCATGACCATGCTTCTTACAGTTTAAAATTTAATAGTTTTCCTTTTTTATTGTTTTTTTTTTTATTTAATTTTGGTTTTCCCGAGTTTTTTAGGCGCAAAACACGCCGCACATTATCACGACGTTGATTTTTCTTTGGGGGCAGCGCATGCGTCGCGCTTTCCGTTCCGTTCAACAGGCGGCACGTTTATGAAATGAGTTCCAAACGAGTTCCCAGCGTTACTTTTATACGACCTCCGCTCTCCCTACGTATATCCAGCTCCCGCATGATCGCTCACACACACATTCAACGCACACACACAGACACACACACACTCGACTCTCGGTAGCGGCGCTCACAAAGAGAGACTACTGTGAAGACCGTTGTATGGCACAGGTTTTTTTTTGAGGTTGGGGTTGAGCGCACAGTGGGTTGGATATTAACAAAAAAAAACTTACTACTAAATTAGTTGCTAATTTGCGCTAATCAAGTTTATAAATATTTACCCAATTTTTCGTCAAAATTGATTTACAAATAGACTTTCTTCAACTATGAATTTTAACTTACTGATTTTTAACACTTTTATTTTTGTTGGCTTTTCCGAATTATGGAATACAATTAGCCATAAATTTATAACTTCGAAATTTCTTGCTGCATACCTCTAAGCGCAAAGTTAGTTGAAAAAATTTTGTTTGGCGAGTTAAAAAATCATATATTGTTTATGGGTTAAAAAAAAGGCATAAATAAATATTAAAAAATCAGTTTTTTATATAGGAAATCATTAACATGATTTTCTTAATCACATCAAAATAAAGTTAAAATTATATGCCTTAAAGTATGCAATATAAAATGATGCATTTTTGAAGCGAAATAATTATTGAGAACATAATAATTTTCATTTTTTAATCAAAGTTTTATTAGGTTTTGAAGTACTTTTATATTTTAAAAAGCTTTTAGCAGTATTTTTTTTTTTTAAAATTGTATTTTTTTGCGTATATTCAACAATTTTCAAAGTGAAAATTTTCATTGCATACATTTTAGATAAATTCTTTTAGTTTTTCTATTCTAAAAAGGATTAAAACTTACTTTATAGGGATCTTTAGGTAACTTTATTTCGTTGCTATGATCACACTGTGGCCACTGTAGGCTCTCCTTGGCAAACTATTGCGCCAGTTTATGTAGCCGCTGCCGCTGCCTCTGCCTCTGCCTCTGCCTCTGCCTCTGTCGCTCCCGCTGCTTCTTCCGGCTCTCTGTGAGCATGAGCGAGAGAGTGTGCCCTGCTGCGCTCTGGCGCGCGCTCGTCTTCAAAATTGATTGCAGAGGGAGCCGAAGTCGAGGCTTTGGATTTAGGTTCGGAATGAGATTTGGAATGAGAATGGGCCTGCGCGTGGCTCTCAGTATGCCGCTGCCACTGCTGCCGCTGCCGTCGCCGCTGCCGTTGCCGTCGTCCATGTCATACTTATTGTCAATGATGACAGTTGCGCTGCTCCTATTCGTTGTCGTCGTCGATAGTGCTGCCAACTATCAATAAAAAAAGCTAAAATAAAAGCAATCACCTTGGAATTTAAAAAGTTTTGTCTGTAAAAAAGGCAGCACTTTACTAGCAATGCAAAACGATCAGTAAAGTTCTTTAATCTGATATACAATTTGTATATTCTGAATTAAAATAATAATATTCAAGAATTACTTAAAATATAATTTCGTATGTGATTATTATATAAACAATTTAACTAACATAGAAGATAAAATTATATGAATTTTTTAAAGGAAAATTAGAAGAGCTCTCTACTATATTCTATGATTCAGCTTACAAAACAAACTCCTTAGCTATATTGCTAGATCATTTAAGTTTTAAGCTATATTAATAGTTGGCTTTACTTTTTTAGAATGGCGTCTATTACCGGTATATTTTGTAGTCTTCCGAGTTTTTAGCTGCTCTTGAAATAACTAGTTTTGGCTCTAAAATAGCTGAGCTGTCAGCACTGCTCATCGGCTCTTTGGTGCGCTGCTCTCTCACACAAATGGGAGCCTACTGCGATGGAGGGGATTGAGTGTCTTAAATGTGTGTGAGTGTGTTGTTGTGTGTGTGTGTGTGTGTGTGTGTGTGTGTGTGTATTATGTGTGCTTGTGTGTTGTGTTGTGCCTACTTTACGAGACCGTGGGAAACAGATTTGTCGTGTGTTTCCCACACGTTGGACGGATGGCTGGATTGTGATGCGATCCGATGGATTGCTGAAATGTTTTGCTGCTTGTTGTTGCCGTTGCTGTTGCTTGTTGTTGCTTGTTGTTGTTGTTTTTAGTTGTTGCTGCTGGTTGTTGCTGTTGCTGCTGCTGATTGCTGTGGCTGCCGCTTGTTTGGGGGCTTTAACTCGCGCAATTATGTCGCATGCTTGGCTGATGATGATGACTGCGACAACTACGACAACAACAACTACAAAAACAACAACAACAACAGCAACAACAACAACAACTGTAACAACATTAAGTGGCTAAGCATATCGATGAAGCGTAGCTGTTTCTTATAGCTTTCGGGGGGGCCAACCAAAAGCTTTTGCATAGCCTTTTTTTCAACGCAATAAACTTTCAACATCCGGTTGTCGTTCTAAGATTTTTATTTCGTTGCTTTTATTTTTTTATTTTTGCTGATCTTTGCTACTGCTACTGGGCAGCTGGGCGGGCACACTCATACACACACACACACACACACACACACACACACATTGTGTATAAAATGTTGCCTTTTTTTTGCTTCTCTTCTTATTTTTTATTTATCGCCCATGCCAGCAATATGACACTTTTTTTTTGCCGGCTCAAGCAGTTCCCATGATGCTGCAGAATCTCTCGTGTGTGTTGTTTGTTTGTCTTTTGCCCATGACTTCCGTTAGCCGTTTCGTTGTTTCTGGCTTGCTTTACCCTTTTTTCTTGCTGCTGACAACAACAGCAACAACAACAGCAACAACAACAGCTGTGCTTCCAACTTTCAAGCTAGCCTTAACTTTCGAAAACTTTTGTTATCGTCACACGTGTCGTATGAGTAACTCGGTTGCATCCAAAATGCAGAAAAAAATGCTTAGAAAAAGACAAAAAAAAATAAAAATAATAATAATGTTACACTGAAATCACCGCACAACCAAAAACCATTTTCAACTAACCTCAATGCACACTAATTGCTTGTCATATATATTTTTAAGCTTTTCGCAAAACTTGTTGCCTCGTTGTCTTGTTGGCTCTTTGGTCGCCTGCCGTGTGAACCAAAAGCCAAAAGCCAAATGGATGCTTGTGGCTAAAAAAAAACTAAGCGCAGAAAATCAGCTAAAATTCTCATCAAGAAGTTCAGATACTCTGCCAGGAGATAGAAATCGATCCATGCCTAAAAAGTAAATAAATGAAATATTCTCAATCGCTTTCGGATAATCGATGAAGCTTTTGTTTTAGAGCTTTTAATATTTTGAAAGCGGAAAGACATTTCTCAATCTGTAAAAATTAATGATTTATTTGATATTTAGTATTTTTAAACAGCCAGGATTATTTTAAATAAATTTCAGTAAAGCTCAATAATTTTTAGATCTTGTGAGATCTACAAAAATTAAAGCTGAAATACACTTCTCTGTTTGACTTTTTAAAGCATCATTTATATAGTATTTTAGCATAAATTTAAGCTAATGTCATTGCAACATTATTAAATTCCTGTTAGAAATCTAAAGCACTAAATGTCATTTAAAATGTTGTATCTAAAAAGCTTCTTAGTTTATTGTTCAAGTCAAAGATATCTAATAAATTATTGTGCAGAAATAGCAGGGTTTGTCATAAGGCCAAAAGTAAGTGTATTAAATTGCAAAGACACCAAGCTCGAGACGTTAGTTGTCCGTCTGTCCCGTTGTCTACCAATAAGGCGTTAAGGCAGGCGCATGCTCAGCTCGATCAGAGTCGAAGTTGGGGAGCTGCAGTTGAAGTTGAAGTTAAAAGTTTTAGTTGAAGTAGTTGCAGAGGATGAAGTCAAAGTCGCTTTCAATTTAGCAAACGTGCAGCTTCAAAGCTAGGCGCTGATTGGGGGCAAATGTGCGGGGCAACCAAGCAAGCAACGTGCAACCAAACCAACCAAGTCGACTCAGCTTGCAACAAAACAGAGGAGAGTTCAAGATTAATGGCTACAAAAGCATTGGAGACGGTGGCTCGCGGTATACACGCGATTGGCACGAGTTTCTTGGCAGGCACGCCGGCAGGCAGGCAGGCAGGCAGTCAGGCTCTTAGGTCTCCAGTTATAGAGATCTGTGATCTCGACTTGGCTCGATCCATGGCTAACTAGTTTTGCTTGAGACTAGGTTCGGCTCGTCTCGGCTCTGTGTGGGAAAGAGCTAAGGATTTTGTTGTATTGTGGAATCAGGTCACGGCCTCATTATTAGATATCTGCCTTTGGTTGCGGAGCGTGTGAACAACATGTCATAATCCCCCTCCTCGGCAGCAGCAGCTAAATAAAATAAACTTATCAGCGCCAGGGCTCAGAGCCTTGATTATAAATGACAACAAACAGGCGAACAAGTAGCCGTCCGTAATAACAGCTGCTCTGCCCAAAAACCCAAAACCCAAAACCCAAAAAATCACAAGAAAGGAAACAACAACAGCAGCAGCAGCAACGAAAACAACAATCGACAAAACCCAAAAATCGTATAAAACCAAGTGAAATTCTTATAAGCCCTTTCCCACACTCGGAACGGTGCGCCAGGACGGAAATGCATACAGTGTCTTAGTCCGCATGGCAATGAAAGGGAACAAAGGGCAACAGGTGCAGCTGCTGCCCCCAGTTGAAAACACATTGGAAAAAAGGCTACGTCACTGCGCCCAAAAACGGGCCTCAGCCCTGGACAAGCAGCCCATATAACAACAACAACAACAACAGCAACTACTACTGGGCTCTGAGCTCTGGGCTCTGGTTCAGGCTCTGGGCTCTGGCTCCGTCTTCGGCTTCGGATACCGTGTGAATGTGAAAACAAAGTCAGTCGTGCATAAATGACGGAACAGGCAATGCACAGTGGTTGCAAAGCAATTTTATTGGCTCTAAACGAATCAAAGTCCTCTTTCGAATTTGAAATATCTTTATATAAAATATTCTGCTTATACAATCTCTCAAGAATATGGCTAAAAATAAAATATTCTTTACACTATTCCTTTTTTTTGATTCGTAAATTTATTGTTTCGCCTAAATATTCTTGATTTTATCAATAACTTTGGACCTACATGGGCTTGTTTATAGGTTTTTTTATTATGCTAATTTTTCTAGATATTATCATTTAGTTCGTAGCTACCTTAGTTTAGATGTTGCTTTATTATGATAATCAATTTAAAAAATATTTCTTTCAGCACTCAAAGTGATTTTTATTACCATAAGACGATTATCATATTAATTTGACTTATTATAAGCTTGCCATTCAGCAGAAGAAAGACTAGTAGAAAGAAGAATGCCTTGAATCTGCAGGTTCTTCTGGTTCTTTGAAAATCTTATCGAAGCTTTTCTTAATAGGGATTTTCAGTGTTGACAATCTTTTATTAAATATAGTCAAATTAGTAAACTCTCAACATTATAATAGCTCTTTCAAGGGTTATGTCTTTATGATACTTTTAAACAGAATTTCTTCTGTTTTAAGGGGATTTAACAGAGAATATAAGGATATATGTATATAGATCTGCGTATTAAGGTTCAACTGAATTCGAATCAGTTTTGAGTGCATATTGCACCACTGTGCAATCGCCGTCTGCTTCAACTACGACTCTCGTACTACCTGCAGCCGAAAACTCATCAAGCGGCCCTTGTCGATTGTACGTGCATGGGAAAAGTACACACAAGCTTGAAGATTCCTGTTGGAATTTATTTGGGAAATATACTTGTACGTTGTGCGTTCGTTGTCCCTCTCTGGCTGCCTCGGACTGTTTCACCTCCGTCTCTTGTGTGTGTGTGTGTGTGTGAGTGCACTCAAATTTCGTACGGTGCTCGTGAGATCAAGTCCCGGCATACGATTTCACTGTTGACTGGGCAGTGGCAGTGGCAGTGGCAGCGGCAGCGCTGCTACAGCGCCACATATATAAATATGAGCGGCTGTTGGCGCAGCAGCATCAGAAACCGAACGACTCTCGCGAGGTGCGCACACGCAACGCTCGTACAAAATAAATAATAAAATAAATTAAAAAAAAAAAAATAAATAGTAAACAACAGATAAAAGCTGCGCCATGTATCTGGATACAAAGAATCTGAGCAACACAGCCGCAACAACAACAGCAACAACAACGAGCAGAATGTTGCCCAAGCCAGCGCGAGGCATGCGTAAAGTGTGGCAGCCACTGCGGCGTCTGTTGACAGTGGGCGGCAAGGGTAGGCCCATGCCCCAACAGCCTCATCCCAACAATGTGGATCTCAATAATACACAGCAGCAGCCACAGATGTTGCCACAGTTGCTGCTGCCGGAAGATAATAATAGTAAAATTGTGACGCTTGTGCCCGAGTCTTGCCACAAATTGCTGCAAGAGGAGCTAACACAAACGCCGCCACCACCCAATACGCCCACACTCATCAGCAGCGTCTATGTGGAAAAGTTCAGCACACAGAGTTGTCATGCCTGTCCGCATGGACGCAACTGTCAGCACACACATCACAACACCAACATCAGCAGCAACAACAGTAATTCAGTGGCGCCACCACTGTACGACCTGCAGTACATCAGCACCGACAACGGCACCTTCTTCTGGGCCAACACACAGGAGCGGGTGGACGATGATCTCCTACACGCCTGGCTCTGTCAGAGCTTCAGCCAATTGCCTGGCACGCTTTGTTAGTAACGTTCCCCATCCCAGGAGCAACCTCTCAGATCTCATTTGGTTTACTTCAGTGAGAAGCCTCAGCTTCAGTGCAAACCAATTCTCATTAGTAATATAAAATATATTTTGTTCATACGATTATTTATTTCTTTGCGCAATATTTTAACTTTTGTCAATGTGATATCAATTTGCAAATAAATGAAAAACTATTGTACTATATTATCAGAAAAACTAATCAGGAATTATTTATTCGGAGCTAGAACTTTATAGACAGCTAACCTGGCTAAGGAATTCTCTATATTAACAGGAAAACTAATCAGAAATTAGTTACTGGGAGTTAGAACTTTATTGACTGCTAAACTGGCTAAGAAGTTCGCTATATTAACAGAAAAACTAATCAGGAATTATTTAATCGGAGTTAGAACTTTATAGACAGCTAAACTGGCTAAGAAATTTCGCTATATTAACGGAAAATTAACCTGGCTAAAAAATTCTATATATTAACAGGAAAACTAATCAGGAATTATTTATTGGGAGCTAGAACTTTATAGACAGCTAAACTGGCTAAGAAATTCGCTATTTAGCTATATCGCTATCATAACATTTTTATTCTTGCTGCTCATTTATAGAGATACTATAAGTCAAGCTATGATTAAATTCTTCATAGCTATATAGATCATTCTGGAAGCCCTGGAAACCCCTTTTTATTAACCACATCTCTCACATACTGAATCCTCTATTCAGTCTAAGTCAAATAAGCTTTTTATATTAATACTTAATTTTTAATTTATGTTTTTTATCGAAACTTGATTATTTAATTTGATAATTATATATTAAAAATCATTGAAAGTCGACCGGATACTATAAAAGTAAAAGGTTTCTATTATCAGTCGAGCGATCGAAAATTTTATACTTTATTTTGATTTGATGTTTCTAGCTCTGCGATTGTTGGGCGCACCTAAGGGCCTAAATACCTTGTCTGCTGATGCAGATCAAGAATATATAAGCTATATATATGACTTTCTTTTATATTGGAATATAAGAATTTCACTTCATAGAATCATCCGAAGAGCTCCACTACAGAAAAATAGTGCACTAATAAGCACTTTTTTACTCATCTACTGTTCCAGTTCAATGCCCTCTCCCGCCTGCTGAGATTCAGTCAATTCAAGTAATTTTCACATTGTTATGGCAATATATTTTTTGGGCATATAAAAAACAATAAAGTACAAAAGAGAGTTGTCCTTCTGGGCAGGTTAACAGGTTTCAGCCTGAAGGATGCGCAGCAGCTCAGCAGGTTGAGCGCCGGTCGACTGCAGGGCGCAATTAAAGGTTTCCAGAGCGCATTGGTTGGGCACTAGACCACGATACTTGCCATTGGTAACACAAAGAGGTTGATAGATCATGGCGCAGGGCTTCAGACAACCGTCAACATCCAGCTTAATGTTGCCCAATTTCTCATGAAGATCAGGCACCTGTTCGGAGCTGCACCAGGCCATATCAGTTTCGGCATAAGCTAAGAAGAGTATGGAAAATTAGAAATTTTCCAATAGGGGATTGAAAATTTATAGACTTACTTGCTAGAGCATCGCGCTCGCGGCGGCAGTTGCTGGCCTTCAGATTGCAGAGACTGGCGAATTCCTTGAGGTTAAAGCCGTCCGAGCCGCAAACCGGCCTATAGATAGATGGACATATTTGTGGACAGTCCGTCTCATTGATGGACACTGTGGTGGCAGCAATGCCGGACAGCAGCGCCAACAACAGGCAGCAACTTAGTGACACAATTTGAGTTTTCATTGTATAAAATTGTTGTTATTTATTTATTTGTTGATGATTTTCTTGGGAAATTCTAGTAATTCTTTGTGGACTGTGAACTGGGTACGTGTGATTTTTGGTAGCTACTGATTACAATTGCTTTGACTGTTTGAAATACCATTGATTTTTATATGTGTATATATAGCCATAGAACCTACTTCTCTCTTATCAAGTGCTGTGCTGCTACCTGATAAGGCGAGTGTGCCTATCTAAAAAAAGAGTTGTTTACATTTGGTCTAGAAACTTTTGGATAGAACTGTAACAGTGATGAGTAACACTTTGTTATGCTTTAATTGACATCTATTGACAGGGTCTGCGTGTCTCATGTCAGCCAGCCATCAACCATCAGCCATCAGCCATCATTCCGTCTGCAATCAAGAATCAACAACATTATTATTATTATTATTATTTGTGTAATTTGTTATTGTGATGACAGTTCTCGTATCTTGTTTATCTCATCGGAACAGCGTTTCGGTATTATTTTTGTTTTTGAGCACGATAAATTCGGGGAAGTATTCGCTATAAACAACTAATTGATGTTACTATACCAAAAGAGAAAAAAAATACGAATATATTTTATGCTATGTCATCAGTGCATTTGTTTACCATTTGATTTTTACGAAAACAAAACACACATATTTTATTTGGAATAGATATGCATATTTTCAACAGAAGTGAATGATTTGTTTTGTTTTTCTTCCAAGTTTGCCAGCATTTCTTGGAGCTGAATTCTTGAACCACTTTTAGTTAATTAAAGTAGATTGAGAGCGATACATTTTTTTGGAAAAATATTTCAATAACAGATTTTCGAGTCTTGAAGCAATTCACGTATTTTAAATATGTGTTTACCCAAATGAGTGAGCATTTTTTTTCTTTTCTATTATTAAACTTCTTATCTCAGATACGCTCAGTTTGATTAAAATTAAAATGAATAGATTCTGCGCTGTGTATAATCAATTTAAATACATATTACTTAGACGGCTGAGAGCGTATTTAGGGTTTTCCTATGAGTAATAGTTAGAAATTATAATTTTACTAGGAAATATGATGAAAGAGCTATTGAATAAGCAAGTAAATTATATTCTTTTCGCGTGAATTTTAAATAAAACTCAACTGAAAAACTGTTGTGCAGAGCTTGCATCAAAAAAGGCAATAATTATTATGATTATTTAAATATGAACTTCCTTAAACTTAATCGTGGTTATAATAGAATTTACTTGAAAATAATTTATACAAGTACTTTTGTAGGACCGCCCACATTGTCCCTCATATGATGGTTAATGATAATGCTGCAATTGAGACTCCGCCGGGCTAATTTGAGGTTACAAATGCCACACACAAATGACTCAACAACAACAACAACTAGAGTCTTCGCCTGAGTGTGAGAGCCATTCTCAGAGCCAAAGTTAGAGCCAAAGACGAAGAGTCGGGTCTAATCACCGTTTAATGTGTTCACACACTTGTTGCTTGCGGCGCCCTCAGCTAACACAACAACCTGGTCGAGCATAGAGCATGGTCAAAGAACTGTTTAACAACAACAACCACGTTGTTGTTGGTGGTGTTGGGCAATCAATGACCGCTAAGCGCATGCCGGTCACGCACGCGAAGGCCGCCTCTCAGTTGTCGTCGAGAATTGGGCACAGAGGTGTACGTTAAACCCCGGTTCCAGTACCAATACCAGTACCAGACCCCAGTGCCAGTCCCAGAGACATAGCGGCGCACAGACAGGGCGTGCACTGAAAAAAAAAAATAGTCTCTTATATGAAAATTGTTGGCAATATTTAGTCAAGAACATTTCAATTGCTGAAGAAAATTATATTTTAAAAACAAAATAGAATTTTATATGGGACTATTAAAGGTAAAATGAATCTAGCATGTTTTTTATTAGTCTTCAGATAGATTTCGAAAAACTTTCAAAACGGGAAATAATTTAAAATATGAGCTGATTTGAACCATAGTATAATTTATAGCCCCAACACTAGGCTTCAATTTTTGCAGTGGAAGTCGGAACAGTCTTGAATGAGAGCACTTTAGATAGTAATGCATATAACAGTCGGAACAGCAGTTAAAAATCAGAGCTATTTTGATCTGCAGCATAGTTTTTTTGATCTGTTAGTGGGGCTACATTTTTTTCAGTGGAAATCGAAAGAAACAAAGTAAATCTGAATTGTTTTACATAGTTTTTGAACCGAAATCCTAGAGCTATTGGAACTTTATCCGATTTGCGTCTAGTTGAATTTATGTAATTCCCACTCTAAATATTTGAATAAGTACAGATCTTTTCTCTCTGTGTATGCAAGTGGTAGTAGTGGCACTCGCAATCGCTTGTAAATGCAAATGAAGCGAGGGTACGGGTTCAAAGATGCCTATCGGAGGAGAGGTTTGGTCGCAGCGGTGGCAATCATCATGAGCATTATCAACATCAAGAAACGAAGAAACGATTGAAGAAACGGCATTCCACTATGGTTCTTTCTTCCAATTCGAATTCTCTGCTGCGCGGCGCATACGAAATTAATTATGCCCTGTCGTAGCCAATTTAACAGAAACTTATATTGCTACTTAATTTACGTCACGGCGCTACCAGAATTTTATTCAATTTTCTTTTTCTTCTTAGTATACCCTGCACACAGTGAAATTTCTGTAAAAAGGAGTATACGCCGAGTTGTACAGGTAATAATGTATATAAGTTCTTGATCAGAATGAATAACTGAGCCGACTTAGATCTTTCTTATAAACCTAGGTTTCTTTTTTCTTCTGTTTCCCGCAGCACTTTTGAGGATATAGTAAAAATATTTTGCCAATCTGATATAGAAATATCTTTAAAAGTATAGCTCTGGTTACAGGGTATCTCCCAGGATATCAACCATTCTCGCGAAGAGCGCTCTTCCTTGTTTACTTGATTTTTTCATTCTTTTTTGTGACATCAATTTGCATTTTTAGTGTAGGAGAAATGCGTTTGTGATTGATCGAAGGAGAAGAAGCATAAGGAAAGAGCCGAGAGAGGTTGGAGGGAACTTGGGAGCGATTATCTTTTGCGGTACTCTTTTTTTATGCCCAATTTGAACGTCCGCCTCGAAACGCCTTGGCATGTGAGTGTATCGTATGTTATTGTGTGGAAGGTGTTGACGTCTACATGTTGCATTTCAATTGTGGTTTTTGATATGGGTTTTTCCTACTTCGCCTGCTCCTCCTTCTACTTTTTCCCTGCTTATTTGTTTCCCTCTTTCTTCTAGAAAAAGCACATAAATAAGTTGTACGACACGCGGAGCGACAAGCCCGTGCATGAAATTGCCGTGAAGTTATGCACACCTTATCCATATTTGGGCACACAGGTGCCCAGTTGTCCAGCGG
The DNA here is from genome assembly GCA_018150835.1 of Drosophila repletoides. NCBI lineage: Eukaryota > Metazoa > Arthropoda > Insecta > Diptera > Drosophilidae > Drosophila > Drosophila repletoides. The sequence continues at coordinate 3,315,648 of JAECWQ010000202.1, forward strand.
CCCAGGCTGGTGGCCTTTGCCAAGGCAACTTCAATAATACTCGTATTCTCTTTATAATACTTTACACTACACGTAGCAATGCACTTGGCTGGGTTCCAACTCCAAGTGGAACCAAGGAATGCTACTAGGCCTAGAATTAACACGCGAATAGTTCCCCAGGCAAGGTCGACTTATAAAGGCGAAGGAGAACGGGAAGTTTGCCTATTTCGTGTGGTAGTTGTTGAACTCCAGTTTGAACAAGGCCGTTAACCTGACCTCAACCAAACCCAGCAAAACTGGGCTTTCAAATGAAAGTATTGAAATATTGACTATAGAAACCGGAAAACCTTTTTGAAATCTGTGGGGCAAATATGAAAATATTTATTTTTTATAGTCAAGGCTACATGCCAAGCTCTGGAGGTTCGATTCTCGGGGTGGAACATAGGGTTTTTTCTGAATTTGGTTCAAAAATAATCGCTCCCAAACCCGAAACCATCTATGTTAGTTGGCAGCGTTGTTCATATAATTTTCTAATAGTTTTGTACAAATATTTTTAGTTTATTTTAGATAATAAGTAGTTCAACTTCTAGTGTAGTCATCGACTCCAAAAATATTCTATTTAGGATATAAAAACTAGAAAATATTTATATCCTAAAAGAACTATTATATTTTAATACAAAGACCTGCTCTACACTTGAATGTCTCTTAATATCTATATATTTTTAGAAGATCCGAAAATATAAGTTCGGAACAGTTTCATTCTAAAGTCATAAAATAACTAAGCAACACAGGTTTAAAAAAAATCCATGATCTATGGAGAATGACTGGAAAATTTGCTCGATATATTTCTATTTTAATTATTATTGTGTGGTAATCTGCTTATAATTTCTGTTCAATATTTCACTTATAATAATGATGATTATATTCTGCACAAGCATCAGAGTAATATTTATATTAATGACATTATTCCAGTAATTATCAACCTTATGTCTAGACCTATTTGATTAATTGAAGATCATTATCAAAGACATGCTAAACGATCTGCTGTTGCTGCAAAGAAAATCAAAATTAAAATTTTATTTCTGCACGCTGACATCATTATTATTATTCCATTATTCCATTGTGTATCTATAACAATTCCCCAGATACATGATACACTATATCTTCATTGACGTCACACATGTACCGTGTAAAAACATAGAATTTATCTAGAAAGAACGCGTAGCATCCAAAAATACATCAAGAGGCAGAGTACACTACTCCTTATCAGAGTCACGTAGAGAAGTGAAACAAAATTTATGAAAGAACATAAACAGAAATTTTATATCGTAAACATGTTGTGCCGGCTACTCAATGGAATGGAATGTTGGGACGTCATAACAATGTTTGGTGGTTGACTGAAGCTATAAGAAAAGGATCTATAAGGAACCCCAATAAGACCAATGAAAAGCCAAAGTAGTTTTTGTGTTTTAAGTCATTTTGTTGTATTTTTTTAAAGCTCTCAATTTTCTATCACAATATCTTAAAAAACTAATGGAAGCGCTCGGATCGCTGAGTTGAGTTGAGTTGTTGTTGCTGCTGCTGCTGCTGCTATCACAATGTTGCATGCATTTTAAAGCTGTTTGAGTTGGATTGAGTTGGAAACTCTCAGGTTCTTTTTTTTCTTAAGCCTGAGCCCAACGATCCTGATACTGCATATAGGGATGCTGCTGATTGGAGTAGCAATAGGCGGGCTGCAGCAGATCCTCATCGACGCTGGCAACGGGCTGTAGATTTGTGGTCCAGAAGAAAGTGCCGGCTTCGGTGCGTGCAAATCTAACAGGCACATAGATGTCTTGCTCCTCCTGCTCCTGAACGAGCTGGGCGAGTTTCTCATTGGCGGCATTCTCATCGATTTCGGCATAGTAAACCTCTTCGACTTCGGCATTACGCAGATTGTCTACCGATTCCAGAGATTCTACTGAGTTCTGGCGGTGCTTAAGCTGTTGTTGTTGCTGTTGTTTTTGTTGCTTCTTGAAGAAAGTCTTCAAGACTTGCTTCAGGCTGTAGCTGTTCTTCATTTTGTTGTTGTTGTTGTTGCTGTTGCTGTTGATGGCGACTTGTTGGCACATTTTTTTTCTTTTTAAATGGATGTGTGTTGCTTGAAACGCTGACGACGTCAGAATGATTTTTCCAACCGAAAGGCAGCCGCTTTTATAGCTCCGCGAGCAGCCAAACAAAATGCATTTCCTGTGACCGCACACACACACACACACAGACACACACGCACAGATACTCGTACAATCAGAGACCCAGAAAGAAGGGAGAGTAAGATTGAAAGACCCTCCGACAGACACGCGTACGTGGTATACGCACCTCACCCTCATTGAAAAAAGGCTGTCTGCTGAGAGAACGAGAGATAAGCTGGTTAGAGCTGGTTAGGTCTTCCACCACAGAGAGAGAGAGAGAACCTGAAATATGAGCAGCAGGTAGTCCCAGAGACGAGCCTGTTCTCCTGTTTTGTGTAGGAAGTCGTCGCCGGAGGAACCGCTAAGGAAACGTACAAAAATATACCCCCGTCTCGAGAAACCAATAATGAAAAAAGTGCAACTGTTCGGCCATACGAAGAAGTGTGGGAAACAATTTTTCGGTGCCCTGAAATTTTTAAGGAAATGTATTCAAGTGGCTCTGGGTAAACCGAAAAATAAAAGAGGAAAAAAAAAATAGGCAGGTGTTCCTTCGTAAAATTTCTCACGACTTGCAAGGAAGACAGGACAACACAATATTTGTGCATGGGATCACACGGTTAAAAGGAGTGCAAATTGAAGTCCTAATGGGCAATCAACATAAAGGACCGTACCCAGAGTTTTTAGTTTCCAATTTCCAATCCCCTAAAGGCTGCATTCCCACGCATTCATTCGTCCTGGTGCTGTTTGTACAAACAGCCAAGAAGTCCTGCTTTATTTATACATATAAATTTTTATGGGACTGGGGGCATTTCGTATCACTTGTTTTGCTGTTTTGATTTTCAACTTTCCCACACGGCTTTTGTGATGGAACACTCTCGAACTCGAACTCAAACCTCAACCTGAACCTGAACTGAAACCCTGCAGCAATAAATGTGGCTGCCACTTGTCTTCGATTTCATTTCAAATGCACCCCTATTTGCTTTGACGTTCTCCCTCTGCGGAGAAGGAGATCTTTTCGATATTTTAATTAATTTTCTTTGGGTAGGGAACATTCAAGTTGAGTACAATCTATAAATGGAGTGTGTGTGAAGCGTGTGAAGGCATTTGAGGGATTAATAGGAGCATACTTAAAGATACTTTTTATGCTCGTAGTGCACTGAAAGGAAAACAAGAGAAACATTTTTATTATAATTTTCTATTGGCGATTGAAATGATTTTAAGGAATCTTAAGGATTTCGATTAGCTAGAAACCTGCAGTTTATTTTTATACAAATACTTGGGATCAAGATGAAATATTTAAATATTAATGAAAGAATTAATTGTTGACTTAATCTATTATTTAAAGTAAATCAGTTAAAGAACTTACCAAATTTATGGTTTAATTGTCTAATATTTTGAATTTTCAATAGAAAGTTTTTCCATATTTTATTGCCAGTGTAAAAGCGCAGAGATTCCAGAGCCTATCCAGGGGGTTGTCTTGTTGAAATAGGCGCATACTTTAAGATACTTTTGTAATGACAATAGAAGACAGATACCAGAGAAACCCAGAGCCAGATCCAGGGGGCTGTATCTTGGCTGTGTTTATGTTATCGTGTCAGTTAATGGATTGAATTGGATGGCATGGCATGGCATGGAATGGGTTGGGATGGGATGAAATGGAGTGTGTGTGAAAGGGTCTCCCGTCAAGACAAGAGCTCTGACAATGTTTATCAGACTGCAGCGCCTGCATGTGTCATTCCTTAGGGGGGAGAGTACCAGGACCGTGACAAAGGGGGGTCGCTTCTTCTTTTTTTCGTATTTTATTTTTTAATTTCTCAGCACTGTGGTAATATGATATGTGCACTCGAGAAAAAAAAAACCGAAAGCCTCCAGCGGTCTGCAGAGATAATGGGCAACGTGCCAAGTGTTGGCTCTGTGTGTATGTGTGTGTATAAGTGTGTGTGCACAACACAAACAGTGCATCATAAAAGTGAGCCACCATTCACGAAAGAGAGCTTGAGCTCCGACCAAAGATCGGTGGGGCATGGGGCGTGCCGGGTCTTTTTTTACCATTTTTTTTTTTTTTATATGATCTTTGCGAGTATGTGCTGGCATCCAGCAGCCGCAGACCCAGACGCAGCCTCAGCCTCGCTTTGGCGGATGGCAAACTGGTTTACCCAGCTACGATCATGGCTATAACTACTATATATATACATACACACACACGGGGGTATGACGAACAAATGTGTAAAGTATTAAAAAGACTAAAAAAAAGAGACCAAGACAAGAATGCTTAAGACGAGCGTGCACGACTGGCAAGTACCCTGTAGCCAGGTCTATTCTCTTCTTATAGCAAATAGTTCTTATTGGTTTTTATTCGAAGATTTTAAGTTTGGATTAAGAACACTTTCAATACCTCGGAAACAGAGCTTTTTTTTTACTTTTTAGATAGATAGATACTCGAGTTAAGGGAAAAATATATCATTAAGCTTCAAGAAAAATTTCTTATTGCCAGGTCTTATAGTATTCGAGATATACCAAAAATTGAATATAAACTTTATCTGCTCATAGTCTACGGTCATCCGCATAGAAAATTTGATGTTGTTAGCTTTTATAGTGCCCAGATCGCCGGCCGGACAGCTCGAATAGTGCTCGGAAAGTTTTCTTTTTACCTGTAGAAACTCAGCATACTCTTTTAACTTATTGTCTGCTTGCAGAGTATGAAAAATATACAAAAAAAAAAAATGAAAAAAATAACAAAAGCGTCGACCGCATCCTAAACAGCGGCCAGCAACAACAGCAACAACAAAAGCAACAACAGCAGCGGCAACGAGCCAGCCCCAACCAATCTTTTCAAGTTGATCCCCATCAAGATATTATTTGACAGCAATGAAACGACTGGCACGAGTTTGTTTCCCACGGTCTGGCACTGTGCCTGTATGAGTGAGAGTATCTGTGTGTAAAGTATTTGTGTGTGTGTCTCTTTTGTCGGTATATATGGATGGGCCTCTGTGTGGGTTGCTTGCGGGGGGGAAAAGCGGGAGACGGGCCACGGCTCTGGCCTGGCTCTGGCTCTGGCTCTGGCTGTGGCTGCTTTTCGCGGCGCAATAAAGTTGAAAGCGCACTGTTGGATATAAATTAATTCAACAACACGCTATAGTTGTTGCTATACTTGTTGTTGTTGTTGCTGCCCGGCTTGGGCCTGTGCCCGTGTTGCTGCTGCTGCTGCTGCTGTTGTTGTTGTTGTTGTTGTTGTTGCTGCCCCCAAAGTTGATCGCAGCGGCGCAGCGGGGGCACTAAAATTCGCGCGTGCGTATGCCATCGATGGCAAAAAAAAAAAAATAAACTGCAAAAAAAGTAAAAGAAAAACGACTAACACGAGTGAAATGAGGTCTGCGTTGTGTGTTGTGTGTTGTGTGCCGAGAGAATCCACATACTGATATGTATTTATGTATATATTTTCGTATATCTGAACATTTACTTAAGTTAGTCTTGGGCGAACGCATTGCGAAATTGCTTGGCGGCATACAGTGCGTATGAGTCATATAAATTTAGACCCCGGCAATAATAACTATAACAGTCGAAAAAAAAACGCTCTAAATTCTGCTGATAAATTAATTTATTTTTAGCAATTTACATTTTTGTATTATACGGGCATTTTTTTCAGTTGTTCAATCAATCAAACAATTTCGTGATACAATTATTTTTTTGTTTTTTGTGAGCATTTCCGAAAATAGGCAGAAACCAATTAATTATCTATTTTTAGAATTAATAGGAAATATTTCTAAATCTATAATTGCACTGATAAAAAAATTATTTGCTTTTTGTAGTTCAGCTATAAATACATTTTTGATTACAAAATTGTTCAAAACTAATCAATTCCCTGTGGGAGAGGCTTTGTGCCATTTATAATTGTAAACATGATAAGTAGTTATTAATGGGGTATTTATAATTTTCTAAAATAATTTTTTTCTTTTCCACAAAAATATTTAAAGTATTGCAAGTTCTGAGCTCTTGCCCTGCAAACAAGCTAGGGGTCTTAATAATCCATTTTCTTTCTCCTGACTCTAACCTCAAAAAAACAGTTTGCTTCAACGAAAAGTTGATCGACTCATCAACCTGTTGCGGACCTAATCAATGCTAACTTAAGGCTCTATAAAAAAAACCACCGTAACTCTTTGACCAGAAGACTGATCCACCCCATTACTTAGAGACTACTCTGACCAATAGGGTAGATGAGTCTTCTGATCAGAGATATAGAAAGGGAGAGAAGAAGAATTGAACTAAATCAGTAAGAAGCATTGTGAAACCCTTAGAATCTTGGATTAATCTTGTAAAAGAAGAAGAATTAATGCCTTGCTGATATGCTTGCCTATCCAAATCTTTATTTTATAAAGCAAGCCTGGACAGCCCCTATAATATCCACCATAATTTCTGATTTAATTATTAAGAAAGTTGTCATATTCTCCGCTTTTCCTGAGGTCTATTTCAACAGATTTAATGTTCATTTCATTGGGCAACCCTCATGTAATCCATACCCATTGAGACCCCTATTATTTTTACATACTTATTTCGGACACGATTCATGTTTTACAACACTAAAAGTCCGCACACTTTTTTACTGTTGACTCGACACTTTCAGTCCAATTAGCCATTTCCGGAGCAAGCAGCTTTTGACAGCCCCGCGCTGGCTCGCGCCTCATTTAACGGTCCAAAAAGCGACAACAACCACATTACAGATTTCTGAGAGACTGAGAAAATGAAGATGAAGATGAGTCTGTTAACGTTAACTGTGTTAACTGTAGCTCATTTGAAATGCGTACAAAAAAGGCCAACTTAATTTGTTCGTTTCTTGTGTTGTTGTATTTATTTTGAAGTGATTTCGTCGGTTCGGTTCGACGCTCTTCTAATTAAGTATTGTGAAATTCGAGCTGGCTATTGAGTATTGAGTATTGAGTGTTCAGTGTGTGTGTGTCAAAGATACCTATAAATAGTTACAATATAAACACTTATAATAATATAAAATATACAGACTTATAGATGAATCACAGCTTAAAACCGTGCTAAATATAAATATGTGCTAAAAAAAAACCGAATCACTCGTGACGTGACAAAAGCCTCAAACACTTCACGAGCCACCACCACAACAACAACAACAACAAAAAGTACAACAACAACAACAAGTACAACGTTTATAGCGTGTGCTAACAACAACAACAACAATAAAAACAACAACGGATCGTAACTGACTTTCGCGCACACGTCGCATAAAAATACTTTGCCTTTTGCCCAGTCAAGCCGGTAATTGTCTACAAATGGTAGAAGTAGTCGTATCCAAAAATTAAAAAAAAAGCCAAAAATATAAAACACCGACAGACGAACGATCAGACAGACAGACAGACAGATCCCAAAAAGCCGCAGTGGTCGCAATGGGCAATCAAGAATAATCATGTAAACGAAAAGCGTAATGCTTGGCCCACGAAGCCCACGATCCCAATCAATGATCCATAAAGCGTTAAAAAAAATACAGACAACCAAAAACAACACAAGCAAAAGTCAAAAGAGAGGGAGAGAAAAGATATATGTATATATTTATATGTGTGTATATACAATATAGTATGCTGCGCGATGACGATTCCACAATTATCAGCGTGCCATAAGCTACTGCAAGGGTGAAGTCGAAGGCAAAGGCACATGGCAAGCTAAACCCGCAGCCCAGAGACCAGTGCTGTCAGCTCTCCATACACAAATATAAGGACTTTCGTCCATTGGCAGAAAAAACTCTAAAAAAGAGCTAAAAGAAGCCATAACTCTTGAAAATGCTTCAATTAGTTGGCGTTTTATAAAATTATTATTAAAAATGTTATAATTTATTTGAAAATTGCTCAATTTTTAAATTTTCTAAGCTAAATAAAAGTACATTAAAGTGTCTTACATTATTCATCCCAGGCAGTTTTCTCTTTTTATTTTAGCATTCTAAAAATTAGTTTGAACTTTGATACTACTTAAAAAAAAGCCAAATTTTAATATATAAAAAGCTAAATTGTTCGCACTGGTCAAGACAAGACTAAATCGAAGCCAGCAGCAGCAGCAGCAGCAGCAGCAGTCCAAGCAGCACCAAGTCAGAGCTCGAGTCCAAATACCCGGCCACATACAAATGAATTGAAATGCAAACATCTTGTTATGGATGGAAGGCATGTGCTCGCTTGGCTGCCGCTCTTAAGGCGGGCCGTCAGACGGACGGACAAACAGACGGTCGTACAGGCGGATAGCCAAAGACCCCAAGCATGCACAATCAGAAGAAGTCAGGCACAAGCTAGGGCAGAGGCGGAGAGACGCAGCGGCAGAGGCAGGCAGTCAGCCGTCGTCGTGGAAATCGGCTGCGAAACAGTTTCCCACGGTATAACAATCACCACACACACAACCGCACACACACACAACCGCACACACAGGCAGCAAGATAGAGGCGCAGCCGCGCAGCTCAAGTCATTTTATTGCCCTGCGCACACAGAGAGTGGTTGTATATGTGAAAGAGAACGAAAGAGAGAGGGGGGCAGGGCGGGAGAGTGGGAGAGACCGAGCGCACACAGCGCATACGTAAACAGAAGCTAGCAGCAGCAGCAGCAGTGGCGGCAGCGACAGCGACAGCGGCCATAGTTGTGTGTATGTGTGCAAGCGAGAGAGAGCGTGCAAAGTTCATATGCGCACGAGACAAAATGAGCGTCTCGCTTACACGCGCAGTCGCAGCGCCGCAGCAGGCAGAGCCTATATAAAGCGCGACGCGAACAGCGAGCTGAATCATTCAAAGCTGCGACGTTGCACTGTCAACATCGGCAGATAGAGAGATAGAGAAGCAAGCATAAAAGCGGCTGTTTTTCTTTGCCAATCAAACCCACTGTGGATTACGCGTAATATTTAACGTGCAAGTTTTATTCTTATACTGAAAGTAATGGTGCTAGAAATGGAAATGTCCAAGACTTATCAATACCGGAAGGTAATGAAGCCCATGCTGGAACGCAAGCGTCGGGCACGCATCAACAAGTGCCTGGACGAACTGAAGGATATTATGGTGGAGTGCCTGACACAAGAGGGCGAGCATATAACACGCCTGGAGAAGGCTGATATCTTGGAGCTGACCGTGGAGCACATGAAGAAGCTTCGCGCTCAAAAACAACTACGTCTAGGCAGCGCTCCCAGCGCTGCGACTTCCAGCGATTCGAAGCTCAGCATTGCGGAAAGCTTTCGTGCCGGCTATGTGCATGCCGCCAATGAGGTATCCAAGACATTGGCTGCTGTGCCCGGCGTCAGCGTTGATTTGGGAACACAACTCATGAGTCATTTAGGACATAGACTCAACTATTTGCAAGTAGTGGTGCCCACGCTGCCCATAGGCGTCAATGTGCCGCTCCAGCAAACGGATGAACTTAGCAGTAGCAGCAGCAGCAGTCCAAGTCCCGCTTTGGTTACGCCGCCGCCTTCGGAATGCGGCAGTGGCAGCGGCAGTTGCAGTCCAGCGCTCAGCGAGGCCAGCAGCAGCTCCGGTACCGGCTCCATGTGGCGTCCCTGGTGAGCAGCAAATTCAGGCGGCCGCCTTGTAGCCCCAAGGCTTTGACAATCCACACTCAGAACCCGGATAGTTGTCTGTACTACGGACGGACTGTAGCGCCGGCTTGAAAACCGCGCCATCCCCTTGCACTGCGCGAGAAAAACCACTCTGCTAGAGCCTACAACTTGGCTAAAGAGTTTGGCTAAAGATTTATTCTGTATTCAGCGCAAATTAAATAAAAATATTGAAAAAATATATAGAAAAAAATCTATCTTTTACTTGGTTTAATTCGCAATTTCAGTTTTTAAATGTAAATTTGTCAGTTGATGAAATTCATCAGGCGCCTCGCTGCGTCATCATTATGTCCAGCGATAAGTGTAATCATGAAAAAGGCCCTTCCGGAGGCAAACTCCATTGAATTTCAAATCAAAACCGCAACCGGAAGTCGTCAAATATTTTCCCACACTCGCGGTTCTCTCCAGTTGGCCTCATTAAATGACGGCTCATTCTCAGTTCTCTGGTCTCTGATTCGACTTCATTCAGCCCGGCGCTGCTGGGGCAATTAAATAATAAAAAAAAAAATATAAATCAAGAAAAAAAATACTCTATATTTAGAGTGACGAATATGTAAATACCCTGGCCGAATATTACTTAATAAGAATACAAAGAAAATCAGAAATTTCCAACATAAATTAAAAAAATTAAGCAAAAGTTCATTTGGTTATTTGGAAAAAAAAGTTTTTGATAAAAAAAAATATATTTCTTATAACTAAACTTTAGAAGTAAACTGTCTGTTCATATGGTAAGAAGCTATATTATATAGTATTTCGATCTAGCTAATTAGGAAATATTCCAACAACTGCGGAAACTGCGCGTTGAATAGAACTAGGCTGCTGGTATGCGTTGACAAAATTAAAATAGTCACGGTAAGGGTATTAAAAAATTGTGAAAAAAAAACTATATATTTATATATACACATATACATGCATACATACATATATAGAGACTAGCAACTAAATTCTAGGAAACGTCATTTATTACAAGTTTTTTGAGTGTGAGAACCGCGCGGCTCGCCTGTCAATGGTTCGCATTGTTGTTGTTGTTGCTTTGACAGCTTTAACTGCGCTTGACCGTTTGGCACATGCGCCGGGGCCGACGGACGGGCGGACAGTGGGACAGACAGACAGACAGAGAGACCGACAGAGAGACAGATATACAGCCGACAGACCTCCAGACAGCGCAAATTAAGGTCCGCGACCGCGACCGTAGCGGGGCACTTAAAACTTCGTTATTATATATCGCTGTATTGGTAATCGTTACGAATTTATGTATATATATATATATATATCGGGTATATGCGGCGCATGTGCGATATGTGTCTGTATGCGGTTTTTGCTTACGGAACTTCAAATTGAACGCTTTTGTGTCTGGTGTGGACAACTATGATGATGACTATAGCCATAGCCATAGCCATAGCCATAGCCATAGAGCTACTCTCTACTCTTCACTCTCGTCGAATGTTGCTGCTGCTGATTGCTGCTAATCTTCGCCAAATGTGATTAGTCACGTAACATTGGCACAGCGACCTGCACAGCTTTTTTTTATTTTTATTTTTATATTTTTCAAAATTTTTATTTTTAGTATTTTATGTTATCTTTATTTGAGCGCTTCTTTTTTTGGCTAAAGATTAAGGCAAACATTAAAGAACTCGCCTTGGCAATTTATTTCTCAAAAGTGTGCGATCTAAATTTTATGATTTTTTATGAGTTTTTGCATGTTATCTAAAGAGTATTCACAAGCTAACAACTTGTGTTTTTTTTTATACACTTGCAAAGTGTATTTTTTTTCGTATCATATGTTAAAGGGTATCAAAAAGCAGTTTAAAATACTATAAAATTATTTTTTGAATTTTGTTTCTTTGAGCTGAAATATTATATGAAATGGGTTTATCCAAAATCCAGGGGACATAAATAATATTTCTTTAAATTAAGAAAAATTATTATTATGTATTATTATTGCATATTCTTTACTGTATTGCATAATATTTAAATAAATCTAATTGAAGATTAGAAAAGTGTCAAACAAAGAATTGATAGTCGATTGAATACATCGAATAAAATAATAATTTTAAAGCCTGATTCCCTCAACTGGAAATCTAAAGCTTTTGAATCAAAAACCTAAGTACACCTTAAACCTAAGAAAGTGCCTAACTATTCAAAATTAGTTTACAAAATCAAAGAAAAATATTAGTAAGAACTTAATTATCTTATTCCATACAAATTCTGGAAAGTTTTAACTCTGTACTACTATTTAATCGGTCTCATTTCTCAACTGCCTACTAACTAATAGCTTAATTTATTGTTTACCCTTTTTTTTAATAAAAAAAGCTGATTAAGATGATGATAACATTATTTTTTTTATAAATATATGGGCCAAGCACTAACGGTTTAATTTTTGGGCAACTTAAAGCGGTACATAAGACGCTTATTGCAAAAAAAAAAAGAAAAAATTGAAAATAATCGAAAAATATCTGGTTGTTCATATGAAGAAGTACAGTACGGTAGGCACTCATCACGTGACCTCTGAGTGTTGGCCCCACACTAATTCCATTCCATTGCAATCCATTCACATTCGGATTCACATTCGCTGCTGGGATGCTGCCCCGGGGCCAGGCGGTGCCACCTACTGCAGTCATAATACACAGACACGGACAGCGGACAGACAGACAGACACACACACACGTTGCAAAAAAATTTAATGCAGCCATATTAAAGTAAGCGCAAGACCACCACTTAATAATAAAATAAAATAAAAAAAAAAAACGAAATATAAAAAAGCGTTCAAGGGGGAGTAGCAGGGGGCAAACAACAACTCGTGCCAGCATCTCTCTGCCTTAGGCTCTCGGAGCACACCGAGCACACAGAGCACAGAGAAGCGAACAGCGATCTCTTGTCCAGTGGCAACGTGCGCGTGTGCCAATGCAGTGTAACAACATCCCATATTAAAGATATTACAGAGTCAATAGCACACCATATAAGTGTGGCTTGGTTGTGCCTCTTTGTCTCCTTCTTCTTGCCTCGCTGCCTCTTTGCTCTGCCCATAAACAAACTAAATTGAGTTCGTTCGACAAAACGCTGCGCAACGTCGACGGCGACGCTAACTGCGACTGCGACTGCGACTGAGACTGATACGACGACAACGACAACGTTTGCTTCGCGCATGCGCCGCGCCACAGGCCGCCTCGTGGGTTGCTGCCCCTGCCCCTTTTTATGTTATACCCTACGCCTATTTAAAATTGTTAAAGAAAAAAGAGTATATTCAATTTGAGCAGAGCTATGTTGCAGTTTGAAGTAATATTCAAATATTCATATATATTCTTGATCAGCATCAATAGTCGAAGTAATAATAAAGATTCAACCTGCTTTCTTAGAGACTATTAAACCTGGATCATTCATTTTGTTATATACTTTTCTGCATAAAAGATTTCAATTAAAAAAAAAAGTTGATTCGGAAATTTTATTAATAAAACTCTTTAATTTCAGGTGAAATTTTCTCAATGATCGGATGATAATCACAGAAGTATGCAGGATAATAAATACATAAGTTATTGAGGAGGACGAGAAGGAGAAAGGATCAAGCAGAAACCCGGAAAGCATGGATTGAAATAAGTAAGTAGTCACATATTATTTTAGATCAATATATCTTTAAATTAGTAGAAAAAATATCCTTAATTCGAAGTTGATACTCCTAGTTGCTTTTTAGAAAAATCTTTATGTAACATAGTAATTTTTCCCGGATCTTGAGACTATTTTCAATTGGTGCAGCGTATTTTCGAGTCCCGCTTTCTCGACTAGAGCACCCTTTGTTTTTTTTTTTTGTTGTTTTTTGGACTACGCTGTGGTCTTAACGATCGTGTGTCCACAGTCATTACAATGTTGGCCAATGCGACGCGACTTCGCTGTCGCAGTCGCTGTCGCAGTCGGAGTCGACGTCTTTAAAACACACTTACCGCACGCTGCTTTTCTCTTTCAAGTCGCGCTGCAGCAGCAGCACACCCTTGCCCCTCGATCGTGATCTTGCCCCGTAAGTGGACTTGTATGTATCTTGAATACAAAAAAAAAATAAAGAAATACTCGTACATATAACAGGGACACACACACACACACATACACACACATATAAAAAAGGGCAGGTGTGTCGATCGTGTGAGAACCACGTTCCAAACCATTTTCTCACGATCTTCGCTTCTGATATTTTTTTTGTCCCTCCCGATTCCTCCCGATCCTATCCCTCCAGTATACCTTTTGTGTGTGCGTGTGCTGTGTGCTGAGCTGTGCTGGGGCCCTTCAAGTGATTCGTATGCAGTTTGTGTTTTGTAGATTTTTAATGACTTGGGCTTGCGTTCGACTGCGAGTCGGACTCGGAGTCGGAGTCGGAGTAGGAGTTTGAGTCTGAGTTCGAGTTCGAGCTCTGTAGATCTCTTGAGCGTTTCGGGTTTTTGGGATTCAGATTCGGTTTCGGTTTCAGCATTCGTTCATCATTCATCGGGTTTACCTTTAAGATTAAGTATCTTTTGTTGCTGTTGCTGTTGCTGTTACTGCATGCAACATTTCCTTTTTGCCTTTCAGTCAGTTTGCTCATTGTGCCCATTGTCGTCTCTTTCGATTTTTTTTGCCTAGGGTTGGGCGAGGATCATCACTGAGTTGCGATTTTTCACGGTTTTTCATATTGTTGCATTCTTATGCAAATTTTTTATTTAAGTTTTCTGTTTGTTTTTCTGGGCTTAAAGATATGCTTAAAGATATATATTTCCTCTAAACTATGAATTATATTAAATAGTTTATACAGCTGATAAAATAGGAGATTATAAATGGAGCATTGTTATTCATGTTAGACAGACTCAACTCTTCATTTGGTTTAGTTAGCACATTAGGTTTTACCGTATTTGTTCGAAAGAAATAGATATAGTCTTAGAGTCTAAAGCTGTTCCTTTTGGTCTAAAGTAATAGCCTAGCTCGTTCACGTTTAGAGGTAGCGCCTTGAGGTCGAAGTTTTAAATTTCTGAATTTATTAAAGTTATCTTAAACTTTGTTCAAGATTTATTGACCTCTGTTTAAAGAGGTAACTTTAATCTTACATCTTTAGATCGTACAAGGTCAGAGTGAGGCATCCCTTGAGCTGCCCTCATATTTCCATGTTTCTCGACTATTTAATGCTGCTGTCTTTAACTTCATTGATTGTTAACAGCTCTCGGGCGTCGGGGCTACTGGTCTTGGAGCAGCAACCCAGCAGCAGCCGCAGCAGCGGCGGCAGATAAGCAAATGATGCGGGCTAAACAAAAGTGATATCCTGTCAGGGCCCTAGCAAGCTCGGGCTTGCCCTAGGGCCAAGGCAATCATTTATCGTACTTCTGCCTTTTACCTGAATTTCTGAATGTCAGACAGACAGCCCAAGCAATTATATGTCTTTTGCTTTTGCCTCTGGATATCTGCCTTGACCATTGTGCACACGATTTTCGATTTTCTAGCTGAGTGGCACGAAAAAAAGGATGGATCGGGCAATCGGTACGGGGGTATGACTCGATCCTTTAGCTGCTTTTGTTTAGACCCGGCTTTTCTTTTCAAAAACGAAAACGAAAAAAAAAAGATCTTGTACCCTGAGCGACATTGTCGTAACTCGATTAGACACACCAAAAGATAAGTCTCTAATTTTTTATCTTGCTCCGGTCTTATTTTATTGTATGCACACGTGTTCAAGGGTGCCCCATGTGGTATAAGACCTCTGTTGCTGGACCTCATTTTATTCTTCTTCTTTTTATTTCTCCCATCGGCCTTGGCATTGTTTTCGCTTTCTTTTGTTAAGAGATTTTGTGTGTGTTTTCCTCTGGTCCGGCAATAAGAAAGAGCAGAAAATTACAACGAATTGACGCACAAGGGTTCAGAAAAAAGAACGAATTATAAAATAAATAAAATGTAGCTTAGGCTAGATTCGGCGTACTTCCGCTATGCGGTCGCATATCTACCTAAAACCCTAAAAATTCCAGGAATTATTTTGACCAATTGGACTGGCTTTTCTAGTTAATTTTTTGTGTTTGTTTGCATAATAAGAAAAAACAGTTGGGGCTTTTTTTTTCAATTTTTAGCTATATAATTTATTTAACTTAGTTATCACATGAACTGCGGAACAGTTAAAGCTTTTCTTTCTTTTTAAAAATTAATATTTTTTTTTCTTAAGATTAGGGATGTGTCCAGGGATTGGATTCAACCCCCTTCGACTTGGAAGACTTTTGCTAAGCTTAATTCTCATCTTTCTTTCTTTTCTTTTCCTTGTAGATTTCTACCAAGGGCGCCAGACATTCTCCTCATCCTCGCTGTCCGCTGGCTCATCCATTTTGCTAACGACATCAATGCTGAGGCTGGAGGTGGAGCAGGTGGTCAAAAGCGAAGCGCTGACACTGGCACTGGAGTTGGGACTGCCGGCATAGCTGGAGACAGGTGAAATGGGCACAGAGTATGCATCCCTGTGAGCAATGTGCACGGAGAGCGGCGCTGTTAGTGGTGTCACCTCCTTGACCGCCGGCTGCAATTGATTTAATCTTTGACCCAAGTGCGTCATCAACTGTGTGCCCAGGCTGACATTCATGCCAGGCAACTGACTCAACGAACGGGAGACCTCATTAACAGCATGGATATAACCTGAACGGAAGCCCTCAGCGGGTGTTAAAGTTTCGGCAGAACCATTGGCTCTTTTATGCTGACGCTGCTGCTTCATCTTTTGCAGGTGAGTGACTGTTAGCTCTAGTATATCGGCTTTTTCCAGGCGGGTAACATGCTCCCCCTCCGACTCCAATGTAGCCACCATCAAATCCTTAAGCTCATCCAAGCACTTGTTGATGCGTGCGCGACGCTTGCGTTCCAGCAGCGGCTTCATCACTTTTCTGTATTGATACGTCTTGGACATTTCCGATATTTGCATTGAAGACATTTTAAATATATTTTGTTTTTGGTATTTTTACTGAGCTGTTGCTGCTCTGAAAGTGCAAGACGTTGTGTGTGCTGGGTTCGCTGTGGCGCAGCCTTTTATAGCCAAACTCCAGAAAAGAAAAAAACAACCCCCATGATCCTTCGTTGAAGTTCGGCTTTGGCTTCTCCGGGTTCGGCTGTTCGACTGTGCTGGCATTTCGTGCCGCGTGTGCTGGCATGAGGGTTGTTTCTCTCCTTCGGACCCTTCCGCTCTGCTCTGTTCTGTTCCTTTCTTATTGTTTCGCTCGCTTTCTTATTATTATTTGTTGGCACCCTTATCAACCCGTGGGCCCAGTCAGTCAGCAGGATCGTGGGAAACACTTTCCTGCTTGGTTTCTCACACCAATATATATATATAAATAAATTTTTTTTTTAAATGCCGTAGCTGTTCCTCACCTGCTCGTTCTGAGCATGGGAATTTCTTGCAGTTTTTGTGGCGCAGCTGCCATTTCTAGATTTGTGTGTTATGATTTGCCTAAGAAAGGATAATGAACTATACAGAGCTCCTCGTTCTTATTTCTGTCGGAACGTGGGAACGACGACAGCAGCCTTTTGAGGCTTTCAGCCTTTCAGCTGGGGCGTAGCAGCAGCACTTCCTGTTTTTATGCTCGTCTCATTTCGGTTCGGTTTACACTTGTTGGCAATGGGCAACAGTTATGAGAGATCCTGTGGGAACATTGCTCGTGTGCGACGAGTGTGCTTAATGTGCCTGTTCCCGTTGCCTTTTCAAAAAGGACCTCACCTTGGCCCCTGGACCCTGACTCTGACTGCATTTTTTGTTGTTGTAAGTAAGTCGCGCAGGGGCCAAGCGATGCTGCTTGCTGCTCGCTCGATTCTTGATCCTCGCGAGTGGCGCACGGTGGACACACTTCCGACTTTTGACTGTAAGTCGTGTGCATTCCACTCTCTCGTGTAATTGGGTTGCTTCAGACGGGTGTGAGAAGGGTGGTATTGGTTTTATATATTTACATTTATTTACATATGAGCTCTCTCTTTCCTGATGAAATTGGGGCAATAAGAAACACTTTTCGTGAACTACAAGAGTTCCACTCTCTCCTTTTAGTGAGTATCCTTAGACCGGAGATATACCCAGTGAGGGGAGGTATTGGAAGTGTATTTACATGCATGATTAAGGCTCTGTCTATTTGATAGAATGTTAATACCTTTGAAACTATAAATAAATTGGAAGCCCTTATAAAATAGAGAAAAATTAGAAAAGTTATCCAAAGTTGATTAAAATCACAATCGAATGAACTTTGATTTCTAATTATTTTTTGCCTTATAAAATCGTAAAAATATTTACATTCAGTCCATTAAGATCATTAAGATTTTAATAATAATTAAAATAATAAATATTGAAATTTAGTTGAATTTATTTTACTTTTATTATAGTATTCCACAAATACGATTGAAAAGTTTTCTAATTGAAGTCCTGAAAATATTTAATACTAAAGAAAAAGATATATATTTTTTTGTGTAAAACTTTTATTTAATATTTTTAAAGCATGTTTTCAATAAGAATAAAAGTAATATTATTATAGTATAAAGTATTTCTTAATTCAAAATAATCATATATAATCCATGAGTAAATCTAAGTGGAAGCTCAATGGGAAGCTCGGGGTGTTCGAATCAAAATAAATTATGTATTAAATATAATCGTATCATTTGCTACTGGAGATCAAATATAAAAAAACGCACTTAAAAACTATCACAGGAACATCACATCATATCGTAAATACAAATATATCATCGTATATAAAACTATAAAATGGTAAGACTTGGGGGGAAAACTTGATTAAAACTTATTCAATTAAAACCAGAGTAATAAAGCTCTCAATGTGTAATGCGTCAATAAAGCTAGGGAATCGTCTATAGGGACTTTTCACCAGGGTCGCCAGACATCCTCCCCCATGTCCAGATGCTCTTCAGGTGTTCTGGAACGCTGATTAACCAAATTGACGGGTTCCGGCTCGGCCTGTGGTTCGGGTTCAGGTTCATTGGTATCCTCACTGGGCACTGGACTGTTCAACTGTTGCTTCATATCCTTCAGTTGATGTCCCAGTTGCTTCATTAGCTGTGTGCCAAATTTGAGATCCAAACCAGGCACAGTCGAGAATATGTGGGAGACCTCATAGGCAGCCTGTGTATATCCGGCGCGAAATTTGTCAAAGTTCACTTGCCCAGCAGCTGGGGAAGTAGGTGCAGCTGGATGCGGGTTTGGAGCTGCTATGCCACCACCAGCTAATCTCTGCTGTTGTTGGGTCTTTAGGTAATTCACTGTTAGCTCCAATATATCAGCTTTCTCCAGCTTGCTGACTTGTTCGCCCTGCGCATCCATAGTATCCACAATGAGATCCTTTAGCTCATCCAAGTAGAGATTCATGCGTGCTCGACGCTTGCGCTCCAGCAGTGGCTTGGTGACCTTGCGATAGTGCTGCGTCTTGGTCATAAATCTTTCACCCTCCACGGCCATTTTTACGTGTAGTATTATCAGTTATAAATTAAAACTAAATTGTTGCAAGTAGAAGTAGTGGAATTTTGGGAGCAGGCACTTGCTGCTGTTTACTGCACGGTAGTCGCTACAGAAATGATCTTGCCGCAAGGTAAACTGATCCTTTTTGTAGCTGCAACAGCGTCGGCGTCGTCGTCAGCGTCGGTGGCGCGTACACTTTGCAAAAACCTCCCCTAACTCAAAGACGATCGAAACGCATCAGAGCCGAGCGGATCGTATCGAATCGGCCAGACGAGCATCAATCGTTCGTATGTGTCGTGCTGCCTCTCTGCTTGTGGCAAGATTCACTCTACGCTGCACGTGTGCAACATTAGTGAGCTCAAAAGATTGTTGTTGCCAACCTATAAAATACCCTGTACTGTAAAGAAAATTCAAGTAAAAATAGAGGGAAGTGTAGGCAAGTACTATCCTGACAGCCAATTGTTCAAATATGATAAAAGATCAATCTTTTCAAAACTATTTTTCTAAATATGCGATTCATTTATTGTAAGCCCCTAAAAAATCTTCTATTTAGTAGTAAGTTTATTTTATTATTTTCCATTCAAATTCTAAAGGACTCTAAAAGGACTAATGCTCGATTGCTCTCTTTCCTTTAAAAGGAAGTCTGTAAAAAATTTGATTGAATCATGATGTAAAATAAAATTCATGTTTTTTAAATCTATGCAATGTGTATACCCTTTGAGGTTATACAGTGTGAAGGAAATGAACGGAAGCCATTTAGCTACACAGTGAGAAAAATTCTAGCTTAAATTTTGTGTATATAAATTTTCTAATAGGGAAAAGTGTTTGATTAATTGATTTATCGATTTATTAAAGATTATTTTTAGAATATAAGCCAGATAAATTTCTACTTAAAAATTCCGATTGTATTTAGCCCTGCATTCCAAGTTTACTCTCAATTTAACAAGCTTAAACCCAATTTAATAGAATTTATTTTCTCAATTCCATGTAAAAATTTTAATAGACTTTCTGAAGTTGTTCATAATTTGGCTCAGTGCACTGCACTGCAGCCTGATCTCAATAGCGCTTTCTTCGAGAGCAGCGTTCTCTCTTTTACTCTCGTGTTGCTGCAGTGCGCCTGCGCAACAGGAACAGAGCAAAAGTAGAAGGAAGAGGAGGAAGAGCATGAGCCAGAGACAAAGCCCTAAAGCGGAGCAACCACCACGAGAGCTCAGAGGCTCGCACCACACGCACACACGAGCTGGCTGCGTGCAGCAGCATTTAGCTGAGGCAACGACATGACCTCGACCTGTGTTTCTATGTGTGTGTGTGTGGTGTGTGCTTGTGTGTGTTATGTGTGCCTCGCACACTCTTACAACCGTGCCCCATGCGTGCCATTCCCGTTCCTTGTTTTTTCTGCTACCCTCACTTAGTACAAAGCGGCAATCTCAACGATGGCGGCATTGTTGGTTTTTGTACTCAATACCCATTGAAAATGACTTAAGAAGGGGTATATTGAATTCGTTCAGAAGATCAATAAATTTGGTATGTCATTAATTGATTTTAATTATGAAAAACTATAGAATGTTTTAAGCACTTGTACTTTTAACTGTTTGCTGTAGTTATAGCCTAGATTCACTACAATGTATATTTTTCCTCCCGATTCTGTTTTGGAAGGTTTTTTGGAAAAATAAAGTGGATTTTCATCTTTGTTTCATAGAAATGGACAGATATGGATATTTATTTGAGGGTGATAAATTGCTGATTGTGACTGTTACAGATCTCCAGGTACAGAGTATCTGTTAGTCGAGCCATTGCAACTCTTACTCACTTGCGTGTTTTTTTGCGCTCTTCCCTAAACAGACCCAGATCGAGACCCAGAGTCAGCGACAGAGACAGCGACAGAGACAGAGCCAGAGCCAGACACAGACCAAGAGCAAGACCCAGACCTCATTTCCTCTTTGGCGCGACATTGCGTTACACTTGCGTACAGGAACGGGTCGGTCGCACTCTGTCGCTCTTTTGGTCTGTCGAGCAACCACCGCAAACCACCACCCGTACCACTGGTAGCCACTTGGTAGCCGGTGTGCCGTTTGCCATTGGCGTCGCATCGTGAGAAAGTTTACTTCAAGCATTCCCACAAGTATTGGGATTGGGATTGGGTATTTGGGTATGTTTCGAGATTTGGCCCGGTCAGCTGTGGCAGCACTTGCTCGTTGATTTCTTCTTTATTTATTTTTTTTTTTTGGCGCGTTTGAGCCCATTGACAAAATTCACCTGCTCGGCTCAGCGCTCAATTCTGAATTCTCCGAGGGTGAATGCGGCTATAGGACGAAGGGTCGTTTAATCACATGCATGAAATCGAGAAGTTAACAAACAGAGCAACAATATTTCTTGATGGAACTGATTTCGCTTCATCGTGGGGGAGGTTTTCGATCTTTGAAATGGTTTGCCTGCTGCAAGTGCATATGGCTTATTGTTCTTCTTGGGCTGATCTGATGGAATTGCCAAAAGAATTGGGAAAAGGAATACAAAATATTTGCATATGGAAATATGTGGGAAGAAGGATTAAAAGAGATTGCGTTAATTTATCAAATTTAAGTACAGTTTTTTGATTATCCAAAGAAAGGATCCATTGTGGGTCTTTTCCAAATCTTTCTTTATTTTTAAAAAAGTATTTTGAGCACAGAGAAACAGGTGAAAATTGCAATTCAAATTCTTCCGAATGGTTTTTTAAATATTTTTTAAAATTCAATAGCTAAGCGAGCGGAAAATTGACGGTTAAATGGAATCCAAATTATCAATCTGAACAAAGGGTTGATTTTATTCGAATCCGATACTTTCGATAGGAATTTGCTTGAATTTTGGTAGCTGAAAATGAGAAATATTACCTTTGAATAAAACGCATTTTTGGAATTTTATTTGAACATTTTTATTGAGGATAAATTAATTGGTTCGATATACTTGACATTGATAGATCGGAAACATGAACAACACTTCATAAATACTCGAAAGTAGCTTTAAAGAATTTCGTTTGTTCATTAATTTCGTAAAATACAATAGATAAGTTTCGATTTGAAATACATACACATATAGCAACACATACATATATAGCATAAATACATACTTATATGCGAAAGTAACGTTTCTCGGATTTATTTACGAGAACATAAATATATAGTTTCCTCATTAGTAATGTAGTTCACGCAGTTCTAGTAAACATTTTTTTGATTTAAAAAATTTATATTTGTTCCACTGTTAGTAAGTTAATAAAAATTCTTGTGCTAGTTTTTTTTTCTTCTGTTTTTTGTTTTTGGCTTATATAAGAAAAGGAAATTGTTGCGTTTAATTTGTTTAGAATAAGAAGAGGTACAAATGTATATTCAACGTTTTTTTTTGTTTTTTAACTTTATAAAACTATTTCGATTTACGATTTTTAAAACTTTTTCTATGCTTAAAACTAGTTTTTGCATTAAAAGCGGACTGGGTTTTCTTGCTTAATTTTATAAAGGGGTTTCGTTTCTTTTTGGTGTTATTTTCATATAAAAAAAAAGTAAATAAAATAGAAAAAAAATTAAATGATTTTAATGGAATAAATTAAGTAAACGTTTTTAATGCGTAGAGATGAGCTTAAAACAAAACATGAAAAATAAATGCGATTAAATTACAAAATTTCTTTTTGTTGCAGTTGCGGGAGATTCTTCATATAATACAAAATAATTGAAAGGCCTGCGAAATTGCTGGCCGTTTTCTTAAAGCTTCTTGTTCTTGTTGTTGGTGTTATTTATCTGGTGTTTACTGTAGTTTAGTAGCATTCGATTCTGGTACAAATGGTGCCGTAACATCTTGCCTGGGCCTTCTACTTGTGGTCTTCTCAGGAACTGGTGTGAGTAGGAGTACGTGCTTATTGTTTAACTACATAAATATATTTATATTAAAAACTACTATTGAATCGATAATCGTTTAAAAAACTGTTTACATTCTTCCTTCTTCTTTCAATTCTCTATGTCAAAATATAGCCTGTATATATATAATATATTTTTGAATTATTTGCTCTATCTGTAGTATTCGTGGGGCTGCTGGCGCTCTGCTCTCTATATACATATATAGAAGTACAATTAATATACTATATATATATATATTTCTTTTTACACTTTATGCTTTGTACATTTTGTGGTTGTTGTTTTGTTTTTGGTTTTAGAAACATTTCTTAAACAGATTCAGAAAACGCATAACTTTTGCGATTAGTGTGGTACGTCAAGTGCGTGGGTTTGTTGTTGTTATTCATGCAGCTGAAAATAAGATAGAAGAGGCATAAACGAAAATAAAAAGTAAAGTAAAATGAGGATAGAAATCAAAAGAGAAAAGAAGACGCTCGGTTATTAAATTATAGCTACTCTCTCTCTCTCTATATATATATATATATATATGTATGTAAGGGGTTTGTTTAGTAAAAATTGTAAAAAACTGCTATTATCTTAGATCTTAGATTTCTGGTATTCCGTTTTGAACTAATCAAAATAGATGCTAGGCAATATAAAAATGTATAAAATATCGCTGTAACGTTTCGCATATACTCTATATACTCTACTTTAAAGCTATTACAAAACTGAAGTCTGTTTGCAAACGAAATATTAATATTTTAACTTATTATTTTTGCTCTATGCGCATGCATTTATTGAGGTACTTTTCAATATTTAATTTTTATGGTTATTCCATTCGCTAAACGTAGTAATAAAAAATATGGGCTCAAGTTTTTTAAGCTGGACTTTAAATTTAGTTGTTTTTGTTCTGTTCTGTTCTGTTCTGTTCAGTTTGTAGTAACAAAGGCCGATTTGCGCTAAATAAATATATATCCATATATGTATAATTATATGAATGAATGTAACAAACGTTTACGACACAACTACACTACGCTACAAAGTGCTAGACAATTGTAAGAGTCATCGTTTATATATGTATTAAATCGAAAAACTTTTTTGTAAATGCTTCAAGGTACTGATAAATATTATAATTACAATTCTCAAATATTCAAACATCAATTTTTTTTGCTAATATAATAGAGTGCATTTAGGTGTTTGGTATTTTTCCCTTATTTTCGGCTTTTTTCCAGTTTTGTAGGGGTTTTTTTTTTTTTTGATAACAATTTGCATACAAATTTATATAGTTTTTTGGTACAATTTCTCTGATTGTTTTCTTTTTGTGTGTATAATGGCAATGTTTCAATTTAGTTAGTTAGTTAGTTGTTTGGCTGGTGGCGCTTAGTTATTAGCTAAGTGCTTGTACAATAGGTGTTTGTGGGTGTATTATTATTATTTTTTGTTTTTTTGTAAGCTTGTTTGATTAATTCAATTTTAATTAATTTATTTCAATGTGATGGACTTTCGTTCATTCGATGTTTGGCGCGTGATTTGCTGTGTGAGGCGCGGCGCAGCGAGGTGACGCTGCCGGAGCAGTTATCGTAAAAGTCTAATGATTCCGATGAGAATGCTATAGATGTATATATATATATATATATTTAACGTAATGGTGTTTTGCATATATATTAAAGAAAAAGGAATAAATAGAGAATATATTTAAGTGTACAAAAAAAATAACATATTTCATAAACGCGCTATGTACTAAAAGCAATTTCAACAAATTTTATGCAGCTAGTTTTTTTTTTTTATTAGTCTTTAACTAAGTTTAATTCACTCCACTAACCTTTATCCGTGGGCGAGCCAAGCGTTAGGCTGCTCAAGCTGGAGCTAAGATTATAGGGACGTGGCGAGGGCGGCACGGGCGCAGACTCATCGCCAGGCAAACATGTTTCCACCATGGCCTCCAAGCAGTTGACGAACAGCTCGGATGATTCTCCCATCATGTTGTACTGCGATGGGTATTAGGATTTGTAATAATATAGATAAAGATCCGTAAATATGCGTACCTTGGTAAAGGGTCCAGCAAAACGCCAGAGTCCGCCAAAGCCGCAGCTCTGTAGAAAGTGTAATTGTTGCTGTGAGGGATCCTCGCTGGCCAGCATGTTCTGTATAATACTCTGCACTGAATTTAAGACCACCTGATCATGCGATACGGACAGTATATTATTGATCTTCTGATCCAGCAGGGAGTGTCTGAAAATGATATTTACTAATATTATTACAGATCGAAAGTAGAACATTCAGGTTTTCGCTTACATGACTGGAAAGACCTTGGGGAAGACGACAGATCCTTCGGCTAGGTATTGATATAGCACGCGGGTTTCACTCTCATCCGAAGAGTATTTGACGAGCGTTGCTAGCACAGTTAGCACCAGTGCTTGTATGGACAGATCAGGTAGAACTTCGGGATCCAGCAAAACATTCGATTCGTTCGACACAGAAGAACGTGATCCCCGTTCCTGTTTGATGGTTATTAAATAGGAAATTAATGTAGTTATATATTTAATAAACAAATTTAGCTACTAGGAGACACCGAGATGGATAAAAGGATATTTTCGTTGTGAAAATGTTGGCTACTTTGTAGAAAGTAAACTGGAGCTGTTGACAAGTATCTATGGAATTAATGGGAATTTTTTAGCGAACAGGCAGTGCCATGCAGAGTGTACGCAAAAAAGAAAATAATTCGAGTGTAAATAGTTTATAATATAATCGTACAACTAGATATATTAGTAAGTTTTATTAGTGGGTTTTTGGAGCGTTTATAAAATTGGGTTTTAGAGCGGCAAAGCAATCGATAAGAGCTATGGATAGTAGCGGCTATCTTTAAGGCGATAGTATTGCGCTACTATCGATTCAAGTTATCGAATAGCAGTACTATCGATAGTTTTGCTACTCTATTAGTTATTAGTGGGTAGCAGTTTAGTTAAGAGAGAGAGAGAGAGTTTTGTTAGGCAATACCTGACGTTCTTCGATGCCGCTCGCATTATTCGGATCCTTGGTGGTTGGTACCGAAAATGAGCGTTGAGTTTTGAATAAAACTCTCGCATTCTACGATGGTTGTGTTGTTTTTGTAGTTGTTGTTTTTGTTGTTGTTGTAGTGGTTGTAGTTGTATTGTTTGTTGAATTTGTTTTATGTTTTTTGTAGTAACCAAAACAAAGTTTAAATTAAATGACATATTCATGCGGAGTAGTAGAGTAGAGTATTTATGTAGTCGATATATATATATATAAATATTTTATATACGAGTATAACGATTGATGAGAGTTACAAGCACCAATTAGATGTAAGAGTCAGCAGGCATATATAGGAGAGTAGAGTAAGTAGTAGAGTAGTAGAGTATATAGGAGTTACATTGTGATAAATGTATGTTACGGTTACGGTTACGGTTTTTATTTTTTATCAAATCAAAAACATAAAAAGAGATAAGAAAAAATGTCATTGAACGATTAATTAATTAGTTATGCAAAGGCTGATATCGATAGAGTTGATAATACATAGGCGGGATGTCCATATAAATATATAATAGTCTCAATATAACAACTGGATAGCCAAAAGTTACTATAGCAAATGGTTATAACAACTTTTGTACAACGAATTTTCATCAAATATAATTGTTACTTATTCGTAGTGTATCTAATAAGCTTACCTGAAGTGTAGGTACTTTATGATGGCGCGCAAATTGTAAGGCCGATTGATCTAGAATATCCCAGCTTTTCTGACGTCGCGACAAAGGTTGGCCAATCTGTAGAAAAGAATATAAAAATGAATACCGGACTAATTTCAACTTATTTCTTATGCTTACAGACTGTACACCATTGGGTAGTTCGCCGTTGTCCATGCTGCTTCCACTGAGATCGGCTGGCCAACGCGGCAGTGCGTGCTTCACATGGCAGCGGGAGCGCACTTCCTCGGAGACAGCAACAAGTGCGGTCAGATAAGCCACACTGTCAGGCGTCACCTCGAATTTATCCCTATGCAGTGGCTTGGCAATAATGCCCAGGAGCATGGTAAGTACACGAGAAGTCCGTGAGACTGTAGTTGGTGTGGGATGACGAAAGCCCTAAAATAAGTAGATACTTTAGTTTAAAAACTTAGTGAAAAAAGATCTAAACTCACCTTGATCAGATGTCCGACCAGCGCAAAGTGAAAATTGCTGCGGAAGGATAAGCCAACGGCATGATCCAGCTGCTTGAAGTGCCATTCGAGTTTTTCGCGCGTCTTCATCATGACCTCTGCAATGGTTTCCTTTTTATCGAAGCAGCCCTGTGACTTTAGAGTATGCAGATTCTGTTCGAGCAGCGCCAGCCCAGCACCATAAAGCGTAATCTCGTCCAGCTGCAGCACTGAGATGGCCACCCAGAAGAGAGCCCGATGTATAGGCGACTCGGGTCGGAGCAGCGGCTGAATGCGTGTGAGGCACATGACCAGAGCCTCTATTAAAATCAGATCATTAAAGGACTCCAAAGCTTTGACTAGGATTCGTAATAATTGCTTCACTTCATGATCTGTAACGCTCTTGCTGATGCAGCCATAAACGATGAGAGCACGCGGTTGCAGTGCAGGATTATAGCAGAAGGCAAAGCTACGGGCCAGAGTGGTCCAGGTATGCAGCCAATCGCTGTCGGGCACATCACGCATGCAGGCTTCCATTATTTCCAGAAGAGCATCCGTAATAACTTCCAGGGAGGGAAGCGAAAGGCGTTCCCGATCTGCGGGCAAAGGCTGAGTTACACGTTCATTGCCTAGCCATTTGTCTGTGGGATGACGACAGCTGGAGCGGAAGGCAGTGACAGCCGCCGACTTGACCTTGCTGATGCCAAAGAGTAGATAAAATTTTGGCAGGGAGAATTCATCGAGGGATAGTCGCAGCACACGTTGTGCCTCCTCACCAAACGAAGGATTCGTGCAGGTGCACAGCGAGTGTATTATATTAATAACCAAGCCGTGGGTGGAGGCTCGCATGGACAACGAACCCGAGCAGACTAGAAATGTAATGGTATGGAAGAGATACGGCACCGATGTGGCCACATCCAAGCAATTATTAAAGGATAACATAAGTAGATAGCGTCCCAGTATGGCTATATCATCCCACATCATGTGCTGCTCCAGATACTGTGTAGGATTCGTGCAGGATTTGTCCATGACGCGACACATGCGTGTTATAACCTTCTTGGAGACCAATTGTACATTAGCAGAGGCCAAAGCCACCGCGGTATCAGCCATAATCTCCACCTGAGTCGAGCCCAAGCCATACGTAATAGATTTATGCAGAAAGTTATCCAAGACCATGTCTATAAGCTCTGGTATTTGGCCAATCGAGCCCCAGATCTTGGCTTGCACCGAGGGATACATTTCCTTTTGATCAATTGTCAAACAGATGAGCTTGTCCAATATTTGTGAGACTTTTAGCTTCTTGGCATCATCGTTGGATTTGCAAAACTTTGTGAGATTCTTCAGCCAAGGCGTCATATACTCCAGACACAAATGCTTCAGCTCAATTGTGCTGCGCTGAAACCCCTGAATAGACTCTTCCAAGAACTCCAGAGTCAGATGTGGTTCATTTGTGGCCAGTTTCTCGCTGACAGACTTGATAAAGATTGTATTATTGGAGGGTATGCACAGACCCTGCGTCTCCAACAGTTGTCCTTCAATCTTCAGGTCAAAGGTGGCGGTCAAAGCACAGAGTAAATTATAGGCAGCTGTCCGTAAATTGGGATCACAGGAGCCAAGATTTAGTAGCGCCATGTTAAGCAGCGTACCGGGCACATCCTTGGGACGTATCTTCTGATGCACTGTCACTGAATCTGGTTGACTAAGTTCCCAGCGATTCCTTATGTGTATAATAGCTTGGACAATATTATCGCAATCATTGTGGATGAAGCTCAACTGGCCGCTTTCATTGGTTATGGACAAAGTAAACTGATTATCATCCACCAGGCAAACCTCTTCAATTTCCGAGGCATAATAAACATCATTGAGCAGCACGGAATGCGCAAGAACTTTGGTCTTCTCCGCGGAGGTTATCTGCAGAGCCGTTGGACCCACTTTAATGGCCACCTTGGTGTCCTTATGACTGAGTTTTAGCGCATTGCTGAACACCTTGAGATCTTCATCTAATGAGAGCGTTGCGCCCGGCAGTTTTTGTTGCTCGGCATCAATAAAATCGCACAGTTTATTCGGCGATTCTAGAAACAGCAGCTTCCGGTATCCTTTTAGTGGTGCTAGGATGCGGTCATGGAACTTGGTGTACTCACGTACCCAGGAATTACAATTATATATATACACAGCATGGACATTATCATAGGCCACCGCAGGGAGCACATAGAACCATTTCTGCAGGAATTCCGTTCGAAAACGATTATCGGAACAGGTGTGCGTAAAGTCGATGACCACTTCAAAGGGCGAGTGGCAGAAGGGTTTCAGCGTCAGTATAACATGGTAAATCAATAGATCGCCATTGGTTTCACCAATTCTGCGGAAAAAATTCAATACAATTAAGAACGAAGATTCAAGAATCTAAAAGAGTAAAGCGACTTACTTGTAACGCCTGGCTATATAATAAAACACCGGATATCCGGACTTGCTGGTGCCAGCCTGATAGAAAATATTCATAGATTTTAGCGTCTTGAACTCCTCCTTTTCGTGCATTTGATGTTTGACCATAATTTCTTCGAAGTTCGTTGACGACATATCAATGGAGCTCCAACGTGCATACGAGCTGAACATCATGTGCGAATCGACGGGTTTATGCTCCGGTGGACCCAAGTAGGCCAGCAGCGTGGCCATTTTATCAAACGGTCTCCTTCCGACGGCCTTGTGATCTCGGCTGCTGGACAAATAATCGCCAATTTTCTCCTGATGAGTCCAGAGCAAACGATGTAGCGCCAGAACATTGGCATCCGATATAAAGCTCATGCTATGCGACGTCTGATCGACGGTCTCGCAATCAGATGCGATCTGGATAAAGAAGCGACGACCCGCCTCAAAGTGATCCCTCAAAAAATCATTAAAGCACAGCATATGCTGCTCCTTTGAGAACTCCACGTGGTTTGCTATATTCTGTAGTATCTTCGACATGAGCATCAGACCGCGCTTCGCCGAACTGGGCACCTGTTTGCCCACAATTCCCAACTCCTGCGGGGATACTGTAAAAGAATAAATTGTTGATGAGTATTATATTAATTAACTAACGTCTTTCCTGTTTTTATTTACAGATTATATAAACTTTGACTTACCTATGGCTGGATTAATAAAGCGCAAAAAAATGACAGTGCCCACGGCACCAATGTTGTTCTGGAGAAGATTTGGAAAGCGTTTGCTGAGCACCTGATACAGGCAATGGCACATGGAACGCAACTGAGGCGGAAAGCGATCAGAGGAATTGATAATGGCATCAAATACTTTCTGGGTAAGTGCAATCAAATTATTACGATGTTCTTCAATGTCTTCTGTGGGCTCCAGTCGGGCTGGATCCACCTCAAAGCAGGTCTCCTCTTGATCATCGAGCAATGGCCTTATGAGCGGCTCGAGCAACATTTGTAAATAGCTAGCGCCGTAGATCTTAAAGCAAAAAGCCATAATTTTACTTCCAAGAGAATTTCCCCGGAAGAGCGTCTGCATACAGTCCGAGACTTCCACTTCGCGATAGAACATATTCCAGAGTAGCGGGGAAAGCAAATGTTTGGCATCAAATAATGTAACCAAAACACGAGCCAATTCATCCATTTGGGAAGTAGTCACGACATTTGCTAGAGCCATGGCTATAGGCAGTTCACCCTTGTCGCTGATCATGGTCACCAGCTGTACGAGTTGCTCAAAGCGATCCGCCAACACCGTCTCAGCTAGTGTATCAAATTCTGTGCCCTGCTGTAGAATCTGGGTAAGCACCTCCATAAAAGCCGCACGTGTTTGCAGATCTGGATTGTAGCCCAGATCAATGGAGTGCATCAGGCCAGAGTCAATATTAGCTCCAAGCAGATTTGACATGGCTTGAATTGTAGCATTTCTTAGGGCTGTCAGTTTGCCTGCAGCCATGCGTGGGCGTGGCGGCAGTAAAGGTGTACTATTTAGCTCCTTTTCCGCCTCAGAGCTATCAATGCAATCATTAAGTAGATTCATAAATAGCGTAAAATATTTCAAAAACAAAGCGCTCTTGGCATCCATCAAATCGCCACGATCTGACTCCTCCGGCTGGAGTGGCAGGCCACGCAGCAGCGCAGCCACTGCCTCCATGCAGGCTTGATCCAGATCTCGAAAAATTAAAGACGTATTGGTCACTATGGAGGCATCTGATGAGCTGGGTGGCGCAATTTGATGCGAGGTACCCATAACCCAATCAGTTAGATATTCCACTAATTTATTACGAAACTTCATCTCCTGTCGAAATGCCAAATCGTCGCGGCGTTTCATCATAACCTCCACTAGTTGGCAGAGTTTTGTTTTAATCCTTATCGCATAGACATTCATGTCCAGATGACGCACATAGCGCACAATACCCAACATCATCCCCTCAATGCTGGTCACGCCCAAATGCTCCGAAGGCGATGGCTGATCATTGTTAGGATCCTTGTTTGCCTTAGGATCCAGTATAGATTTCATTATATATATCGTATGCTCGATGAACTGTGTATTTATTTCGGTTACATTCACATTGACCTGTCCCTGTTGATCGAAGAACTTTTCGACTATTGCTCTGATCTGATCGAAGAGTATGGGATAAAGCTGTGTAGACATTTCCTCGCCCACCAACTCCTTTACGTTCTTCTGTATATTCAAGCCGATCTTCTCGTTGCTGCACACCAACAGCCTCAAGAGCTGTCCGATGAATCTGCAATAAAGATTAAATTATATTATTGGTGATTTTCTTTTACTAAATTATATTATTACGCACTGTGTAACTGGACAATAGCTAACGTCTTGAGGTGGCGCTGGCGGTATAGTGGATAAGGAGACTGTGCTGGGATGCAGTGAGCCGTGACCGGAGCTGGTTGAACTGGAGTAGAGCGAAGCTTGTGCGAGTGAAGCAACCGAGGCATTATTTTGAGATTGTTGCAACAATAGCTGCCGACCGCTGTTACGTTTCTGCAGGCAAACACCACCAAGAGCCAGCAGGAACCAGGTCATATTGGCCCATTCATTAATTTGCTCCTCCAGATCATGCTCGGAGCTTTGATGGCTGGCACGACGCTTGCCCATCCCGCGATGAAACATTTCTGCCTGTGCATCCTCGGTTTTTAATTTGGGATAAGTCTGCAGCACCTTACTGGACACCTCCCAGTTGCGAAAAGTTTCCTCCCAAGCAGGCTGAACACCATGAACACAGTGCTCAATCTTACGGAGTAGTGTCATAATACGCTTCTGTAGCGTTAGGCGGCTCAGCACACTTCCATGGCTGTTTTCAAAGAAGCATATCCGAGTATCCGTTGAAGCTGCAAGAGAAGCGATATGAAGCTAACTTTTCTTTCATGTGTTTCATAAAACTTACACGAGGATAGCTGTGCCAGCTCCTGGTAAATGTGATAATTGGGCATAATGAAGCCCACGGTCAGCTCATCAGAGCTGCAGCAGATCTCCGCCTCCTCGCAGAGCAGCCCAAAGCAGGAAAGTGACGTTAGCACAGCATCCAAATCAACGCTCCATAGGTACATAAAAAATACCACTTCCATTTTGATGTGGGCCTGCTTGCATATGGCTATCTGGCTGCCCACGTGCGCGTAATCCTTGTGCCGCTGTAGAAACGTATTCCGGCAGATGAGTATCTCCCGTAGCCACTTTAACACATCCGTATAGTTGGCTATTTGATGCTGTATAAGCTTTTGCGAAATTGAGAACAGCACTTGCGAGCTGACATCCCAGAAGGTATTGATGGGCGCCTCGGGATTCCAAACCTCAATTTTTTCGGGTGCATGTAGTGCTAGCAAAGCCTCCATAGCCTCCTGTGCCACATCCGGCAGGGTTGTTTGATGCACCAAACTGACCAGACCATTAATTAGCTCCAGCGTAGAACTCTGCACCTCGTGGGCAACTTTTCCTTGCGTCTGCAAAAAACCAAAGCAAATAAATTGTTCATAATTCATTCCCTGCCAGAAGCCATTATCATCATTTTAGTTTTTAAATTACATTCAGAAGTAATGTCGGATCGGCATGTATGAGCCGGACGAGCAGTAGCAACAGCATTTTATGAGCTGGTCCCTCCTCGGCACGTGTAAGACCCTTTTGTGTATCCTTAGACTTTAGAGTCAATGATGTTATATACCGCAAAGGTGTATGAGCTATATAGCCTTGGGTGGCTTTGTTCAGGGTATCGGTGAAGAGAGCCCGCAGCTCAGCGGAGCGATAGTGTACCACATCGGTCTGTGGCCACCAGGACAGGCGCGGCTGGTTGACAACACGAAAGGGATTCTTGTTTTGCAGCCGAAAATCAACATAGATGTGAGCCAAGCTAAAAAATTTAAAAGAGAAATAGATGAATATTCTCCGTGGAAACAACAATTCATATTGTTTACTTACCGAAGCAAGGAGCAGACTATGACGAAGTGATAGGCCTGCGGCGAGGAGAGATTCAGGCAAACTTTAAGAGCCTCAATATTGTGTGGACTGATGCGAAAGCAGGATACCCAACAGTCAATCATTAGCTCGATGTCGGCAAAATTGTATCCCTGACCGCGTGAGAAAGGCTTTACGGGATTAAAGAGAAGCGCTTTGAGATCGTTGATGAAATATTGAACCAGCTTAAAGACCACATTGTTGGAATCAGTGATATTAATGTACGTGGATGCTTTGCACAGTTTGACACAAGCTATGGCCGATGATTCGGTAACTTGTTTTGAAGGCGAATGTGGCCCCAATCCTCGCTTGATGCTCTCAATGAATTGCCTGGCAGAGAAATCCTTGTCACGTGAAGTAGATTGTGTGGACTTTGAGGGCACCTTCTCTTTTTCCTTCTCCTTCTCCGACTGCTGCAGCTCGTTAACAGTTGCCTCCAGGCTGGGAGGATTCAATATAAGCAACAGCATTTGCAGTGGCCACACCAAAGTTTTACTCTTCTTATTCTCCGTTTTAAAGTACTCCACAAAGTCCAATAGAGGCTCCCAGCAACTGAAAATTATCTTATTGGTTAGTAAAAGTTGATTGATTAAGCTCCCAGCTACTCACGTGGATATATCGCGATTTGTGCCTCGCTGCAAGTCCTGAAACTCCTGCGGATGATACTCAATCCAATTCCAAATGGCTTTCTCTAGCGAATACAGCAAAATCAGCGGCGGTGCACGCTTGGATCGAAACTTAGTAATTGTTTCTACAATGGGAGATCAGTTAGCTGATAAAAGTTGAAAGGGTTCGATATTTACTTACCCTGTAAAAGCTTGGTTAGCTTAATCATGTCCATATCAATGTGCTGTATCAATTCAATGTCGTTGTAGTCAGGATTCTCCTCGGAGCACGAGGTTAGTTCCTGTATTCGGGCCGATATCCGATTAAATACGGCCGAGAAGTGATTCTGGGACAGGGCAAAGAGCACCTTTGAGGCTAAGGCCTTTAATTGTGCCGCATTTGGATTATTATCGCTTTGAACGTCGACAAATTGGGATATTTCTCGTAGCAAAAGTTTTACATTCATTGCCTCCTCAAAGCGTGCAGTATCCTTGGTCTGGTTGGTTAGGCAGCGTTCTAAAGTGGTTAATATGATAACCAGGGACTCGAAGTAGCAGCGTTCGGGTTCATGGCGATTTTGCAGAGCCTGTTAATTAAATATTTTTAGTAATATTTTGTTAATATTTATTAGTTGATAATTACCGCCTCGTTGACGCGCTGCAGCATCTTTGTCAGGCCAGAGATGACCAGCGAGAAGCGGTAGCGTGAGATGTGTATAAGGCATGCCACCAACTGATCCTGGCTCATACGCGCCTGTGTTCCATAGGCTCCGATTTTATTTGGCAGCTAAAAGAGTAGTTAAATCACATTTCATTTATTACTATATGCTCTAAGAGATGTCTAAAATCTAGTCTAGAGAGGTTTAATTTAAATTTTCGAAAGGAACTCTATTCCATTTTTATAATAATTCCAATAATTTCAGTAATATAATTACTTTGAACTGATTTTTAGTAGTATAACTATGCCATTTTTGTATACTCTGAATTTTAGAAAAATTGAATAATAAACATACAATTTTTATTCAATAAATTATTTTCTAAAAGAATCACAATGGCAAAATTAACCTGAAATGAAATGCTGGCTTATGCTTACATAAATATATGTGAGAAAGCTTCAGTTAAAGCATTTCAGACCTAGAATAGAGTATTTCCTAGTCGAGCATATGTTTCTATTACAAGCTGGAGGCCTAATAAAGTAACATTTCCGATCTAGTAGGGTTATTCATAGTCGAGCATAGATCAGCGCAACTGAATACAGAGTATCTCCTAGTTGAGTTTCTAATAAGTAGCATTTCAGTGCGAGCAGAGTATCTCCTATCCCAGCTCATTGTGTTTTTACCAATACTTAATTTCCGTAGAATTTTAATCCTAGAAATTTTTTTATTAAACTATTTTATTTATATTTTTAGCTTATTAGAGAGTATCTTCTAGTCGAGCACCTCTCTGATAACATTAAAAATAAAATCTATTAAATAATTAATCATTTAACTGTCGTAGTAAATGCTATCTCTCACACAGACGTAGAGTATTCATGTTTTGATAAGTCGTAAGAAAAAGAGAAACAAAAAAAAAAAACTCAGCTCTCGCAAGTTCATTCATAAAGCTGTCGCCGGCCCCATTGCCCCACTGCCACCAAACAATCCTCTCGCTTCACACGCCCCCCGGACGCTTGACACCAGCAGAGCACCCATACCAAAACAACACCAGCAGCAGGTACACTTTTTTCACTTGGGTCGCAACGCTGCGACGCAACAAATTAAAATAGCTGTAAAAAGAGTACCTGATCTTCGAATCTGGCCAGCAGACCAGACGCCCATTCGCCAGGCTTCTGCGTAGCCATTGTGCACTTCTTTTACAAATATAAAACAATTTTTTCACTGCATTTTTAAATAAAAAGAACGACCGACGTTTTTGCAATGTAGAGCTGTCAAAATGCTGTCCGTGTCTGTGTGTTGGAGCAAGCGGACGAAAATGTAGGTTATGCAAAGAAGAGGAGCACATTGGCGCTCTCTGCACATAACGTTACATTTTTAGAATTATTGTTGAAGGAAATACGTGATTATTGGCAATTTTATTAATTTCTTTTGCTATAGAATACATCAAGTACATTATTTATCCAATTAATCTCAATTTACAGTGTTATTAAGCGCCCAAAACGTAGAAAAACATTGACTTTGTGACGTCACGCTTAAGCATAATTATCATCGATATTTATCGATAGTTTTGTTTAGGGGGAAAATGATCGGGTGTGGGTTGACAGCTGTTACTCAATTTGAAAAAGTGCTGCCAAATTGGCTTGCAAACAGTGCTGCCAAGCAGATGTCTGAAAACGTTAACAATTTGAAACTGTCACATTTTCAATGAACTTTTTGATGGTTTAATTTTATTTAAAATAAATATGAGACGCATTTTAGTTGTTAGTATTGGTAGTTGTAGTTTATTAAATGTTTCATTTGGTTTTTTAATGCATAACAAAGTATTATTTATTTAGTTTTTTAATTTATTGAATTTGTCTGGTAGTGTATGTTACTTGTTGCAGCTGTTGTTGTATTCTGAATTCTGTCTCTCTGTGTGGGTTGTGCAAATACATATTAATATATATACGTATTTTCGAGATATATACTAATAATTATGTGTATGTATATGTATATAACGTATCGTAAATACATATTCAGCATATCGAGCGTATGTATATACGTAGTTATAAATCGATCTCTTATCGTTTTCGTAGATATTTTTTTGTTTTTTTTTTTGTTAAATTTCGTCGTTTTCTAATATTGTACGGTATAAAGTTTAGTTTAGCTATCTAAAAAACACATGTACAGTCGCAATATATTTATTTATTTTTTATTTATTGAAAACTTGCGTTATTTTTTAAATAACATAGCCTTAGGTGAAAAAAATTATATAAATATAGAATTATTTATTTGTTTTTTTTTTTGTTTTCTTTTTTTTTTACTTATTTTCGGGTTGATTGGCCGTTTGGGAAGTGTTTCGTTTTAGGGTTTTTGGTTTTGTTTTCTAAGGAAACGAATATTGTGCATTATAAATATAAATATATCGAATGGCTAGTAATACAAAAATTATTGAAATTGTTATACAATTATTGTTTGTGAGCTTGAAAACAGGTACGCAGAATCGTTAAATATTTATTTGTTTTGAAAATTATCTCTTTTGATTACTCTTATATTGAATATTATTAGTTTTTGCATATATTGTGTTAAATGCAATTATTGATATTCGAAAATTTACGTATTGATTTTTCCTTATTCTTTTTGTTTTCTTCTGTATATAAAGCCTTGGTATACTCTATAGATGTCTAGATATGGTTTTTCGCATTTTCTATTTGATTTCGTATAAGCAACTTTCATTTCAACGTCATAAATCCGTTCTTCTATAACTTTGAATATTTTTAATGTTTATTTGTATTTATGTTTCAAATGGACGTTTATATATATTGTATGAGAGTATTGTAATATTATAAATCATATTTAATAATATATTAAAAAACGAAAATAAAACAAAAAATAATAGATTAAAATCAAAGATGATAGTCGTTGTAAATAGTATTTTAAGATAAGTGTATTTTCTATAATTTGCGTTGTTTTCTTCTCGATTTTTGGGCGCTTAAAAACTAAACGGTTTACTTGAAATTGAATTTCAATGCAGTGCGGCAGCCCTGCCGTTGAGCAGGCCTGGCAACCCTAAGCGAGAGTCGTTACGAATAATACTTAAAAGTTAGTGCTAGAATTTTGCATATTTCTTCATCTCCATCTCTCAACTAGTAATAAAGACTAAATTTAACAATTCCTTTGGGGGCTTTAGAGACTTTTTAGGTTTACCAATTTTTTGTTTTTATATAGATATATATGTATATATATATAATATATATATATATTTATATTTATATTGTTTCTTAAATTAAATTGTCCAGACCTGCACCTTCTCGGCAACTACGCACCAGCTAGCGCGCTCATAGTAGGAGCTGACAATGTGCAGACTGGCCACATGATGATTTATCAGAGCGTCCAGCTCGCCTTCCCGGAATACATGATAATACCGATGGTGTGTGGTGGCGCCACCTTGCGATGGACTATCCAATGAAGTCGTTGAGCTATTCGAATGCTCCAATGACTCCGTGGATGTCCTTTGTTGCAGGTTATTCGCCTGTTGTTGTTGTGTGGGTTGTTGTGGTGTTGATGTTGTTGATACCGTTTCAGTCGAGCTGGACGCACTGGATGCCACCGATTTGATGGCACTGAAATTACGCCTTCTTTGGCCATACTCATGCATACCCTCCCCAAGCTGATCCCCGCCACGCGCTTCCAGCGCTTCTGCATCCTCATCCTCTTCTGGTATGGCTGAAATATACGAAAATTAGAATGTATTATACACTGTTAAAAAATACCAGATTTTTGAATATTAAAAATGTAGGCAATTCTTTTGAGTGTAATTTTAAATGTTCAATGAAAAAATACTCACGATCCTCATCGTCTCTCACATCGCTGTCGCCATCGTCCTGGAGCAGGTAGGCCGTCTCCGGATTTAGATTGTAGTGGCGATTGCGTTTATATTTGAATTTGGAGATCTTGCAGTGCTCATAGATGCCCAGCGTATAGCTACGTTCATTTTCATCCTCTTCCTCCTCCTCGCCCTCTTGCTCCTCGTGTATAGTGAAGCTGCGTGTTTGCGAGGACAAGGATGAAGTGGACGATGAGATGGGTGATTGCTGCAAACTGGGCTGAGTAGAGAGATTGGCCAGCATGAGACGACGTTCGCGCAACTCATCTCGCAAGGCACTCAAATCGCCACTGGAACGCTTCTTGGAGCTGTTGGAGCTGCCGCCACTTAAAAATTCGCCAATATCTCCAATTCCGTCTAGACTGCGGCATTCTGCACGAGAACTCTTATCATCCAATTCCCGCTGCAGTTGCGCTGTGAGCTGCTCAGCAAAGTCTGCGCAATCCTGCGGCTGCTGAGCCTGTGTGTGGCTAGCTTCTCGCTGTGCCGGCAACAATGGAGCACTGTCAGCATTGAGTATAATATCATTAGGATTGGGCGTGGCATTATTTATTTGCAGCTCGCCCTTGTGATACTGCTGCTGATTGATGGTTATGAGCTGCGCCAGAGTCGTTTCGGATTCATCGCTGGATTTGCCAGTGCCAGTGCTGGGTGCGGAAAGCAGCTGTGCGGAACGTGGAGCACTTATCACGCTGTCTATAGAGTCTGGAGAGGAGGGCTCACTGGAATCGCTGTCCAGATCATCGGTGGCCGGATTGAAGAGCTCCAAAGATAGAAGCTTTGAGCTGGTGCTGCTGCCCGCCATACCCGAACCCGAGGCACGTCGCACTATAGGAAAGTTCTGACGTTGCAGCTGCAGCGACTGCTGCTTGCGAAACTTGGGTATAGGCGGCATTTCCCGTATAGTTTGACGAGTTATTAAAGGAGGAGGCGGTGCTGGCACCAACTCCCGCTGCTGCTTGATGTGCGCCTCATCAAAGTTAAACCGTGCAGGCTTCGGAGTAGGCGTTAGTATAGCCATTGCTGCGGTTACCGCTGCCGTGGATTGTGGTGGCGATGTCACCACTGCTTGGATGGCGGCCGGTGAGTGGGCGGGTGTGGGCGGGCAAGGCATTATAAGTGGAGATGTTGGCACTGAATGTGTGGGCGGTAGGCGTCCTGCAGCCGAGCAGGTGTGCGTGGCAACCGAGGAGGCTGTTGCTGCAGCAGCAGCAAGGGCCGCTGCTGCCTGCGCCTGTCCATTGCTAGAACTTGAATTACTGGAGCTAGAATTGGAATTCTGATGCTGCTGCTGATAGTTCAACTGCTGCTGATGCTGTTCCGGCTTGGGTATAAATATAACCGACGCAAAACTATCTTCTGACTCTATGCTAGTATCCGACTGCAGGCTGCTATCTTTTGATGAATCCGAGCCAGATTCGCGGGAATGCCTTCGAGCTTTCGCCTGTTCGTTTTCAAGGCAGGCAGCACAGTCCTGCTGATAGGTACTGCAGTGGCATATATTGGGCATGCTGCAGTCCACGCTGCTGCAATAGCTCACCGGACCGCTCGAGGCGCTGGAGATGATTAAATGAGTTGACAAGAGACTGCCAGGATTGCTAATATGATGATGATGATGATGTTGGTGCGGATGTGTATGGGATGCTGCTGCTGCTCCAGCCGCTGTTCCTGTTGTTACTGTTGTTGTGCTGCCTGGCTGCTTGTTGTTGTTAAGCAACTGTTGCTGCGTCTGCTGCTGCTGCTGGGGAGGATTAGTTGTTGCACCGGGGGAGTCTGGACTGCTTTTAATATTTTGTATGAGCTTATTGAGACCCGTCTTGGTCACACGCTCCAAGCTGCCTGTGGAGCTCTTAATTTTGGTGGTAAATCCCTCCCTGATAACCTGCAGCCGCTTAGAAAACAGAGCCGAGCGGCACAGAAAGGCTTCATTCAATGATGTTTGCTTCTGTATGCGTTTTCTTACTCGCTCCTTCTCCCTCAAACGATTACCTGCCATGAGCTCCTCATTCAAGGAGCTTTGCTTACGTAGAAAACTAGGCACACTGGCCGTAGGAGCAGCAATAGGAGCCCCTGCTTCTCCATTCGCTACAGGAGTGGCTGAATTATGCTGATGAGAATTCGAGGCAGAGCAGCCGGTGCGTGTATAAAGGCTACTGCTGACTTCGCCATTGGAATTATTATAGCTACTCAACATCTGAAAAGTGGCCTCATTGGATTCGCCCAGCGACTGGATTTGATCATCTTCGCACAGCGATTGTTTCTGCTTGATCAGCTTGGGTCGGCGGCTGAGCGTGCTGCCCGCACTGGCCGTGGCGGTGGGCGAATGGCGCCCATTCCCGAGCTGAGCCTCCTGCGGCTGTAACAGCGCTGCTGTGGCGCTGGCTTTCGTCTCGATGGGCAGCAGCGGTCCACCGAGGCTGGGCACACTGGACCGGGAGCGCACAATTTGACGGGGAGGTGGCTGCAATATGCTGCCCAGGCTGCGCGATTTGAGGCCAGCGGACAGCGGCGGATCGGGAAAGTCTTCGAAATCTTCAAGGCGACGCAGTTCAATAGGCAGATCCTTGGCATCCTCATAGTCCAAGCTGCTGTCATTCTTCGTATCCTTTGAGGTCCAGGAGTCCAGAAACCAAGCATGACGGCGTCCACCGGCAAGTTTCTGCGGGAAGTAAATAAATTAGAGCATTTTCTCCTCTTTTAATATTTAA
The DNA here is from genome assembly GCA_018150835.1 of Drosophila repletoides. Taxonomy (NCBI): domain Eukaryota; kingdom Metazoa; phylum Arthropoda; class Insecta; order Diptera; family Drosophilidae; genus Drosophila; species Drosophila repletoides. Next base: position 3,357,094 of record JAECWQ010000202.1, read on the forward strand.
ATAGAATTATAATTAAAATAGATAATTCCTTTTATAAAATATAATAATATAAAATATATTAATTTTTCTCAAAATTCTATTTTTTTTTCAGTGTATACGCTTACTTTTATGGCACGCCGCACAAAGCTATAACAGGATTCGCCTGGAGAGGATGAGCTTAGACTCGAGCTATCGCCATCTCCTGCCGATCGACTGGAGTTGGTAGAGTCCTCCGTATAAGCATGATAAGGCGGCAAAAAGTCATCGTCATCCTCCTCATCTGAATAGGAATAGGAGTAGCTGCGATTCTTAGGCGGTTGCCAGGGTATCAGCACATCCTGCGACTCAAAGCGACGATGACGCTGCTCCAGTGCCCAAACCGTAATGACAACACGCCCTCCAATCCTCAGGATACGTGCCAGCTCCCTTAGAGCACGCACACGTCTCTCCGTAGTGGCAAAATGATGAACTACGGCAAGTGATAGGACCGCATCAAAGCTGTCATCCCGAAACGGCAGCTCCAGATTGTCGCACAACGCCACCTGTGGGGCAAAAAGAGCATAACATCATTATATAATGCTATACGAGGAGGAATATAAGAGCACCCAAGCAAAATATCTAGGGAATTATGGACTATAAGCAGCTGCAGCCAATTAAAAATACTCGGGTAAGTCAAGAGGGGAGAGCTTACGTAGAGTCCTGCGTTGCAGTAGTAACAACAGCAGCGGCAGCAGCAGCAGTTACATTCCCTTGGGTAGAGAAAATACCATCCCACAAAGTATGCAATAGAAATTGTGCTAGCTGTTGGGTAAGTCATGGTTAAGTAACCAACAGCCAATGAAATTGTTAGCTTGCTCGTTGCTAATGTAATTTTATGGTGTCGTCTTTATTAACTCTACTTGAAAAGGTTCAAAGAGCGGAACTTGAAATCTAACTCAGTCGGTTATATAAAATATTACGTTAAATGTTCAGTAAAAACTTACAAGTTTTAAAGCGGATTAAGCAACTGGGGTAAAAAGGGGGATAAAGTAATCGTTTGGTAATCAGAACGGAGAGAATTCGATTCTTTTTTATTACTTTTTTTTACTTTCCTTGAAAGAGTTTAAAGAGTGCAACTCAAAATCAAACACAGCAAGTGAGCTTCTTATTTTAAAAGAGCTTTAAGCAGCTGGGGAAAAAGAGGGGTAAAACTAATCGTGTGGTATCCAGTACTGCCGAGAATTCAAGTCTTTTTTCAAAATTACAATATCTTTTCCGTTTTTTATTAGTTTCTTTTTTACTTTCCTTGAAAGAGTTTAAAGAGCGGAACTCGAAATCAAACACAGCAAGTGAGCTTCTTATTTTTAAAGAGCTTTAAGCAGCTGGGGAAAAAGAGGGGTAAAACTAATCGTGTGGTATCCAGTACTGCCGAGAATTCAAGTCTTTTTTCAAAATTACAATATCTTTTTTTAAGCCACATTTTCAGAGAAGTTGGGGAAATTGAGATCTTTTGGGCCTGAAAACAAAACGAGTTTGGGCCAATTATTTTCAAACAAAAACTAAAGAAAAATAAAGTAGCTGAAACTAGATTCTATATTGACTTATTAGAACTAAAATAGAATTTTTAAAATATTAATAGAGTTCTCTATTTAGCCTTACTGCCAGATACTACACCAACTGAGCCCAGTAACTCAATTTATGGTCATAACAAAATTGAACTAACTGAAATTTTCACGTCCAGAAGGGGCGAAATGGGCCATTAAATTATTGATTGTTAGCCATCTATACATATTCCCACATATATTACGTTTCAATGCCTGTTTTAAATGCCTATTAAAAGCGCAAGGCTTATTTTTCGCTGCAAGTTAAATTATTAATAATTCCTTTAAATCGATAAAAGAATATAATCCTTTTAGGTCAATTGAATTTAACGATTATTATTAATATAGGTGGCTTTATTATTTAATACTCTTTTTGATTGAATACAAATTTAATTTCTCCAGCATTAAATATTAATTATTTTAATTGGCTGGGATATTTGCCAGTAGCCCGGTGCCAAATATAAATTTAAGTATTTAAAAATAGCCAAGTTAAAGGTAAATGAGAATTGGCAGTTGGTTTACTCAATTTGCCATTGAAGTGCCAATCGAACACCCAAAATTGCCCAGCTGCAAGGAGTTGTTTTTGTTTTTATTCAGTTCGTTTCAATTGAAAAAGTTGTGGAAGGGTTTTTAAAATGTGTGCCAGTAAACTGAGTTTACCTAACTTTTTTTTTGTTGTATTCTTTGTGTGTGTGTGTTGTTTATACCCTTCCGAAGAGTATAATAACTATGTGAAGAAGTGTGTCATGCATAGTCAGGGCGAGGAGACAAGCCGAGATAGCCACGTCTGCCTTTCTGTCTGTCCATCTGTTTCTCTTAGTTCTTGCGATAGATTAATGAAATTTTGTATGGAGACCACTATATCTTATAGCTGCCTTAGAAAGGAACAAACTGCTTAAAAAGTTTCTATATAGAAAACTTCTCAGCTTGCCAAGGTATCTCAATAAAAAGTACCACTTGTTAGAACGAACTAACAGCAGCTTTTATTTGCTTCAGCCTGCAAGGGTATGTAATATTCGGTGTGCCAAAAATAGTATTTCCCTTTCAGCTTTATTTTTATTTTTGTTTTTTATACCCGTATTTATACGTGCGTCATTTGTATTCATTTTGATGTCACGGCCAGCACTGATAGTGTCAATTAAGGCTGACAAGAAGGGAAATAAACAAAAGAATTTCTTCATGCGATTGAAAAGCAGTTTGGTGTTTCCTAGAAAAACACACGTACTATTTGGTGCTCAATCAATTCTAGATTAATTTAAATGTTCAATATGCCAATATAAAATGCTGCTATCTATTTCAGGCAGTTCATAAATTAGATTGCAAAATTGCTCTCGTTAGCCTCTATTCATATTTTTGTTGAAAATATTTCCCCTTTTTGGAGCAAATTCCTTGCCATTTTCCGCACGTACCAAAAATAAAATTTGAACGTTAAAATAACGCCACGCTATATATATATATATATATATATATATATGTATATAAGTGTGTGTAACTGCAAAATCCAGTTAGCCTTGACCCGCCAAGTAAAAAAATATCCTTCTTGCGCTGTGTGTAGGTGGACTGCTGCAACAACAGCTGGCCAGATACTTGAAAATGTCAGCTAACAGAAGAGCCTATAAGAGGTTGGCAACAAAAAAGAAAAGAGTCCCAGCAAAAAATATCAGTTAAGATAAGCATCAGTTAAATAGAGGGAAAATTTAAAATTATATTTGAAGCTATGCAATAATTTCAAATATAATTTAGTTTCATGAATGAATTTTATTGAAATGGAGTCAGCCAAATAAACAGCAATTCTTCGTTCCATATTTTGATTTATCCTCGCTAATATCCTCGAGCTATGAGACAGGAATTTTAAAAAAGGCCCTCTGGATTCTTCAGTTAGCTTCCTTATATACGTAAATAATATTCTACTTGAAATTTAGATTTCTTAGTCCTCAACTGAATATTTATAAAGGAGTTTTCAATAAATATATATTTTATATAATTTTTTAATGAATTTTAAGCATGTGATTTAGAAGTAATCTAACCAATTGTCACATTAATCTAATCAGTCATTTTTAGCCCTAATATTTTTATCTGTGAAATAGAAAAACTGCATCCTTCTCACCCTCGAAAGGTGCCCCTAATTTCCCTCTATGACTTATTGGTCATTCAATTTCTATACCCCCATCGTTCATATACTGATGTCCTTTTGTTTATTTTATTGCCATCTTTAATTTATGCATATTATTTCTAACAAAGTTAAAGTTCATTAAAAATTTTATCTTTGTAAAGAAAATTTTTCTGATTGGTTATCAATATGCGAGTAATTTATGTCTTTTTTTGCGTCCATCTCAAAGGAAAAAGCTTTTGATTTCCTTCTATTTGATTTCATATTAAAAATGCATTCAATAGCTTTCCGAGAAATTTTTAGTGCCAGGAATATGCAGCTACTGTATGAAAGCACTGTGGAGCCCACTTATGGCTGTTGCTCACCCGACGACATTCGCATTTGTATAAAACTCTCTCTATAAAGAAAAAGCAGCACATTCGCTTTCTGTTTTATGCTTTGTTCGAGCAGCATTCAACTTATCTTCATTTTTCATATTTACCCTGTAACCAGAAGTAGGTTAATATGGGGTATAATAGGCCAGTGATAATTTATGAAACGAACAGAATAAAAATTAAAAACTCGTTTAAATATGTATTTCTAATCAGCAAAAGCAGTTGACATCTAAAGTTTTTTAATGAATGTAAAATGCAGGGTATTTTTAAGCCCCTTACTCCCAACTGGAGTAAACTACATTTTTTTTTCTCGCTATTTTTCAACTCATGTTCTGAATCCATGAATGCACCCGTTGACATTTCTCTATGTTCTTTACAAATTGTATTTATAGCAGTCTCCATTTTTTACTTGCTTTGTGGGTGTGTAATATCACACTAGTCGGTAGCGGAGAGGAGAGGAGGGGAGAGGAGAGGAGGGGAGAAGACAGGGGCGGGGCCACATTACGCTTTTGAAATTTATGTTGACAAGTTTTCAATGCTGCTGCTGCTGCGAGTGTCAGGTGAAACATGTTACGCATACGCCACGTTGCACACTAATGAGGCCAAAGCGCAGCAAAGGCAAAATGACGGTTCGTTTGAGTGCAGGAAAATACGAGTAAAACAAAAAGAATTAAATAAAAGTTCTCGACAAGCAGATACTCTAGACATTTATTTAAGTGCAAAAAGCTGAGGTTTAACATTACGGAGCACAGACTCCTGCTATTCCACAGGAAAAGAAAGGCCCAGTCTTGGAGACCCCTTGCCTCTTAAGCTAATTCTGAACGGAGCCAAGATTTCCGACTCGGTTTAAAAACACTATTTAGGGTTTGAAATTATCTTTTAAATATTTAGAAATTGTAGAGTGATGAAAGAGTCATTCTAGTGAAATATAATTATATAAATTTTATAAAACTATAGTCTCTTTAAGCCAGAAAGTAAGGCCAATAGACTTTGCTGTTGTTGCTGCTTATATGTTTTTCATTTCAACCACTTAATATACTCTATTTACCCATTTTCAATGGTGTGGAATTAATATTAAACAAGGGTATAAGGAAAAAACAACAACAGCTGCAAATATATAGAGTATATACTTATGTACCTTTCGTTGGCCTTCTTGGCCCACAGCTTATTTAAATGGCGCTTAAACGAACCACAAAGAAATGGGTTAAAACGCCCCTTGCTAGAAGTTTTTTTCAGTAAAATTGTGGATTGCGGCAGGTAGGCAACGCTCACCTGCAAGATTTCGCTTGAAAGGGTAGAGAAAAAACAGAGAAGCAGAGAAACGAGATTCTCACTTGATTTTCTTTTTTCATTTTTTTATGCGTCATTTCGACAAGCAAAAAAAAAGAGAAGAATTTATGAGTTCTCGATTGCAGGCTGTGTGTGTGTTATTTGCTTTTTTTTTTGGGCCAGCTTAATGTTTGCTGCATACTCTGCCTTTGCTCCACTTGCCAGTTTATTGCTTTACAAAATTATAGTAAATCAGGACATGCACGAGTTGAGAAATCAAAGCTGTCAGCCCGCAAACTGAAACTTTCCCCTCCATCGGCAGATGTAGTGTAGCAAAACTTAAATTGCTTTTGCTGCAAACTTTTGTAGTTTTACACTCTAAAAAGAGTATATTAGGTTTGTGTATAGAAAATACAGAAAACATCAGCTAAATTCTAGCTTAAAAATAGCTAAAGCAGCTGAGCGATGCTAGCTAAAAGAGGAGGAGAATCAGGTACAGAGCAGAGAGAGAAAAAAGAGTGGGCTAAGAGACTGTTTTCGATTCACGTTTAGTATGAGTATAAGGCAGAGTATCTAGTAGTCGACTAGAGCATTCTTATTTGTTATTTTGGCTTGTTTTTTATGTGCTTTTCAACTGCATTTGCTTGCAGGTCACGTGAATCGCTTGTGCGTTTGGATTTGTGCATTTGACTTTATTTAACACACATATTCGTGCTTTAGACTATATTGCATATCATCAGCATTGAATAAACCCAAATTTGACATACTTTGCGAAGCATTCAATCGAATAAAGTTGCCGAAAACTTTAGAAGCTCGTTTCATGTTGCCACAGCCTGCAACATGATGCAAGCGAATTTAAGCAGAGCTCCAAAAACCCTTTGAATAAAAGTTAAAATTTGCGAGTGGTTGCACTTTTCCCTTGGGTGGTGTAAAATGTCCTACAAAGACAGTTGCTGGGCGGCATCTAAGGAATACTTAATTGATATAAAATATATATAAACTTTTAGCAGAGAATTAGGACGTTAGGAGGCCACACAAAACCCTTCGATGAAAAGTTGAATTTAGTGAGGAAAACTCATATCAATATTCGTGTAATTTCACATTTTATATGCATATGAAATACATTTTCCATAAAAAAAAAACTGCTGGGAAATAGAGCATTTTTAGAAAAGAATCAGGACATTGGAGAGTTGATAAAAACCTTTGAATAAAAGTTTATTTTAGTAAATAAAAACTTATATCAAATTTCTAACAATTTCATATTTTATATGTATAAAAAATGGATTTTCTATAAAAAAAAAAACTGCTGGGAAAAAGGGCAACTAGGCCACTAGAAAGTTGATAGAAACCTTTGAAGAAAAGTTGATGTTCTAGTTTCTAACAAAATATAAATTGATATTCATTAGGAAATGCATTTTCTGTATCGATTTCAATATCTAGAAATGGTTAGAGAAAGGAGAAATTTGAATTTCTAATGTGGCCTGGGTAAAATGTGTCATGAAAACATGTTCTTGGAAGACCTCAAAGAAATAGCTAATTCTTCTATAATATATAAATTTAATTGCTAAGAAAATATAAAGCATATAAAAGCTGTAAATGGAACACAATTGAAATGCCAAGGACTTTGACAGTTGAAACAATTGAAGCAATCGAGCAATGATAGGCACATTGCGCTGTTGTCCTGTTCAGGATATAATGGGATAATGATAATGGGGCAAGTTATTAAATTAATGAAAGCATTTAGCGTAAATTGTATGCACTTTACAGCGTGTTTCATGTTACCCTGACAACCCTGAGCCACCCTGTCGATGCGTCCTCGTTGCGTCCTCGCTTCTAGCTTTTTATTACATGCGAAGTTCAATCCCACGCAATGCCTGCCAGTAAATGCAATTTAAATGCGAAAAACGCCTGCAAAAAAGAAGGAAAGCCTACGGGAAAGGAAGGGAGGGCGGTGCGCTTGGCATAGTATGCATTTCTCAGTTAACGGAATTTCTTGCCGGGAAATGGCACCATAAATAAACGAAGCGAAGCGAAACGAAACGAAGCGGGGGAAAAGCAAAACGAAAGCGAAGCGTTTGTAATAGATTATTGCAAAAAGTATTGCATACCTCTGGGCGCAATGGGTGGACGGAGGGATGGCTTCAAATTTATTGTTCACAATAATAAAGAAAAGGAAATGTTGCGGGTTTCGCAATAACAAAACAGCAGCAACAGCAACAGCAACAGCCACAGCAACAGCAACAAAAACAAAACAATAAAAATAAATACAATGCATATTACTTAAATAGCAACTTACGAGTATTTCTATACAAGTTAGCAGAACTAAAGAACATTTATATAAATAATGGAAAGTTTTTGCAGAAACTGTTTTGTGTATTTATAGAAAAGCCCCCAAGGAAAATTGCAATGCGTTTTAAATTTATATTTATATCATTTTTCTATAGCAGCCATATGATATTGGATCTAAATAATGTCTGATATGCCTGCAGAAATCACAGTTTTACATTGGGGAGGTAAATAAATAAATATCTTGAAGGCGACTCAATGACAGCTATAAGATATAGGATATAGTGGTCCGATCCAGCCGGCTCTGCATACAACAAAAAGAAAGCTCCATCCCAAATTGTATTCACCTAGGTCAATAATAAAGAGGCTAGTTTTAATAGAATTAGATGGATAAATAGGCAGAAGGACTTGGCCATTAGCATTTAAATTTTATAAGCTTTATATGTTCAGATATATCTCCTCTATTGGGGGAAAAACCTACGAAATTGACCATATAATTTAGAACTCTTACAAAGGCAAATGACAATTCCCAGTTGGAGGCGGCATCGATTCTGCTGCATGTTGCAAGCTGTGAAAACTGTGAAAATTGTGACACAGTTTGCTGGAGAGACGCCTGCATTTTATAACTGCTCTCTAATGACCAGAACGCTGTTCATTTTATGGCTCCATTGTTGGCCATTGCAATTATGTGGGCATTAAAGCTCAACTCGGGGTAATATAACTGAGAACTGAGCACCGAGCACTGAGAGCTGAGAACTGAGAACATGTGCAAATAATTTCAATGATAAGCATAATTTATGCGTTGCAATAATGGTGACTGGCGACTGGGCAATTGGGTGACTCGACGACTGGAGGACTTGCAACTGGGTCCTGGCCAATATTTGAATGAAGCAACTGTGTTTGCTCGCTGCTCGTTGAGGCAAAATGGGTCAATTGTTTGTGTGTGGCACCAACGGAAAGGGCAGGGCAAATACATACATATATGCACGAGCACATAGAAAGAGCACAGAATAAACTGAACTATTGTTGGCATGCCAAGAAATAGTACCAGTTTTCGCATATGTATGCACTAGAGATGACTGATGAGTAAATCCTACTGTCACTTTCACTGAAATTCTACCCATATTAACTGGTTTTCAGTTACAAAACAAACTTTAATGGTCTGATTTAAACAGGTTTTCAGTTAGAGTAGCAATTTTCACAGTCATAGCTCTTTTATAGTCTCATCAGTAATAGTCACAATAAGGATTTAAACAGATTTTATATTAATATTAATAGCAAGGTTTCAATATCAAAATTTATGGCGTCCCTTTACTACTACAAATGCTTCCAATATTTGGATCTTTTTTCCAAAAAAATGAATATAAGAATCAGTCGCAGCTTTAAATCGCTCATCTCTAGTGTGGAGCCCAAATAAAAATCAATCAAAAAAAGGGTATTTCACAGATCAAAGTAATCAGTCACAGTCACAAGTCATAGCCACAATCACTGTCACAGTCCCTGTTTAAAAACGCGCATCTCTGGTGTGCACAAAAAAAATTAATAATTTTTAAAAAGAAAATGGTATTCCATGGAGGAGTGCCTCAAGTTTTGTTTAAGTTATGTCAGTTTATATGACCTTACAGATCAAAGTAGTCACTGTCAAATCACCTTCTCAGTCAATGTCACAATCACAAATCACAAGCCCAGTCACTGTTTAAAAACGCGCATCAAATGAATAACTTTTAAGAAGAAAATGGTATTCCATAGAGGAGTGCTTGGAGTTTTGTTTAAGTTATGGCAGCTCGAAGACCTAACAGATCAACAGTCAATGTCACAGTGACAATCACAGGTCACCGTCTTAGACAATGTCACAGTCACAAGTCACACTCACAATTCACGGTCACAGTCACTGTTTAAGTACGCGCATCTCTGTTGTGGACACACACCTTTTGCAGCTGTCCAAATTGAGTAATTTGCTGACATCAATTACAATTTCATTGCGTTCTCTCTCTTGACTTTTACTACTGCTGCAACAACTTTGAACTTTGAACTTTTGGACTCACCTCACCGCCCTTTTCGTGGGCCACCTTGCTGAGGCGATAGCAGCGATCTATGCCAATGGTGCATATAGCGGGATTGCATTGGGTCAAATAGCGCCCACTGCCGCAGCCGACGTCACAGACAACAGAGCCGGGCTCCAAATTACCCAGAAATTGGGCCACTCTTGGCCGTACCGGACCCGTTGGCTCCTCGCAATGCTCATACACATCATGGACGTAGGCACGTTCCAAAGCCGCTGAACGCCCGCTGGCATCACTCGATGTACTTGTTTTTGTTGCAGTTGCTTTTGTTGCAGTTGGAGTTGCGGTTGCTTCTGTAGTTGTTGTTGCTGTTGGCGTCGCAGCTGTTGTTGCAGTTGCTGCTGCTGCTGTTGTGCCCGTTGTTGTGGGCGAGATTACAGTGGGCGCCAAATTTGCGGTTTGTGTTATACTAGACGCTGTATTCGTCGCTGTTGTTGTTGTCAATTGTTTGGTCATTGTTGTTGTTGCTGCTGCTGTTGTTGTTGTGCGCTTTTCATATGTTGCTGATGTTGTTGTTGTTGGCAGGCAAGCCTCATCTATACAAGTGGAAGAGAGCAAGATATAGGAAATAATATTAGCTGCAAGAGTCTAAAGAAAAGAAGTTTCTTAAGGCTAAATTTCAGCCACTTTTATAGCTTGATTTTTAGTCTTTAAATAAAGTATCCTTACAGCTACTGGAAAACTTAAAAAAGTAGCGTTTTTTTATTTAATGTTGAGTAACTTAAAATAGTTCTCTTCTTGCTGCTTATCAGATATGATTTAGACACAGTTTAGTCTCAAAAGACCCAAGAAAATTGCTAAATTAGCAAGCTTTTAAGCTAAATTATAGCCACTTTTAAAGCTAGATTTTAGCCGGCAAATTAACTATTTCTTTAACTACTATAAAATAGTTTTAAATGTTTTAATTTAAAAATACTTTTTCGTATTTAATATTGGGAAAAATAAAACTAGTTTCCGATTACTTCTTCTTGCTGCTCATGAGGAATAGGAGCTTCCAATCAGGCAAAATCTCGCTTTCAATAAATAAATCTGGTTTCTTCATACCAAATAATATATTCTCTTTCTAACGCTAGGAAAACCCTGTCAATTAATAGTTATAGTCTTTGTTTTTCAGCATTACTTCTTCCACTCTGTATTAAGATTATTCGCATTTCCTTTATTTGCTTTCCATTGTAAACTTTTACTTGATTCTTTTGGTTTTCCCTGACCTGCTTTCTCTTATCCTTTCTTTTTTTGTTTTATTCATTATAGATATATTTATTATATTTTATTTACATTTAATCAAATTAAATAATTAACCCAGCTGAGCTGTGTAATTATAACTAACATGAACATATAAATAAGTCCAGCCAAGTCAATCAACTCATACAATATTAATTTAATAATAGTTATTATTTGCCTAGTAACTGGGGCATTGATCTATTATAAATTGGGGCCATTTCCTTGAGGTTCCATAAATAGTTTTGCCTTGAGCGACGCCCAAGTCTCTGAGGCAAACAATAGCCAAAAATTGCATGGTTATTTATAATCTGGCAACAATTTGTATAATTAATGCAATTTACTTTGCCCATAAACTCAAAAGTTTCGACTCAATGCATGTCGCAGTACTTGTGATTGTGTGGGTGGTTGTGGTTTATATTGTTTGTTGTTTTATTGTTGTTATTGTTATTGTTATGGCTATTGTTGTTGTTGAATGCATGATATCAAGTCATAAAATCGTTAGAGCAACGTCAGCACGGCCCACACATACACACACACACACACACACACATAAACACATTCGCTTTATGGAAAATGGAAAATTCTTGTCAACGCCATCATTGGGTAACTTGCATACCGGAAATGTACAACTACATGGCATGAGTTTGCATTGTTGTTGACATTTTATAACTGTATTTCCGGTGCCAGTTACCATCGCCATCGCCGTCACCGTTACCGTCGCCGTTACCGTAACCGTCACCGTTACTGCCCCAAAGCGCATGCATGGAAATACGATTAAAAACACCCCCAGTTTTCCCAAGAAATTTTCATCGTCATAAATTGCATTAAGCAAGGCGCATAAAAGAACGTAATTTCTATTAGAAATAGTAGAAACTCCTTGAGTCAGTGGCGTAGGCCGGCAGACTATATAAAGGCAGCGTTTAACTTGTAATGAGATCTACCATTATTTGATTTAGAATTATAAATAAAGCTGCCCAAAAAGGAGATCAAAGTTGTCTGTCCTAGTCGTATTCTAAATCTCAATGATTAAGGAAAAATAATGAATAATATATAATTTCTTTCATAAATATGGCCCCCTTTTAACTGCGACACTGGACACAGCAGCCAGGGGACGCATTAGCGCTGTAAAATGCAATTATAATTGAAATCAGATTAAAGGCAAATATAATGGCAACAGTGACGCAGCGATAATGCATTAAATGGGGGCAGAAAAGAGAAAAGAATAGTAAAGAGAGTGTGTGAGTGCATGAGTATGTGTGTGTGTGTGTGTGTGTGTGTGTGTGTGTGTGTGCGTGTGAGTGTGAGTGGGTGTTAATAAGCACAGCAAATGAGCTGTCAGTATATTTTATGACATTTTAATTAAATATGGTGACCTTTTGTGCGGCTGAGAGTGAGGATTAAACAGAAGCTGTGTGGATAAAGAACATGTTCGAAATTCCATTTTTATATCAATTCCGTGGAAATATTTATTGACTTCTTTTGACAGCTCTGTTCATTTGTACAATACAATATTTTTACATTTTTTATTGCTCTAAATTTGAATCGGAACTTTAATTGAGAGCAATCCTGAAATAAACTATTTATATTTAAAAGCGATGAACTGATTGCTATTCCGAGAATCAGGAGGGTTCAGTGCGATTTCCCGACTTTAGCGAATAGCTAAATAATAGTTCCAATGAATTTTTCAATTTGCTACGGAAATTCATTTTAATTTAAACTTATCATTTAACTGAAATTTCACAAGAAAAATTAAGCAGAATTCATTATTTTTATGATTAAATTTAACCAGGACTTATGAAAGGCGTATAAAAATAAATTTAGCTAGGGGCTAATTTTTAGCTGCATTCTGAATGGCTCTCGTTCTTTGAATTTTGAAAAGATTTCTGCGTTATGTCCTTATGAATGAAATTATGTAAATGTATAAGTACTTTTATATGTAATAATTGAATTAATAACTATTCAAAACTGATTTGCTTGAAATTGTACTCGTTTCAATACATTTTAAATTCGTAGTTTCAATTCTTTTGTCTTTGTCGAATCCTTGGTTTCTTTTCTTGGTTAAAAATATCCTAGCAGATATTTAGGAATAAGATTTCGTGGCTTTTATAGCTACTTTTAAGAGGGATCTTAAGTTATACTAAATTCGCTTCCAAATTAAAAGGTTTTTGTGGAATTTCTGTAGAATCTAGCAAGTTGGGAATATATTTTATATTGCTTGAACTTACTTCAAGTTGCTTGCATATAAATATATATTGTTGTTTTTTCGGCAAGGTCTTTGCAATTTGTTTAAAAATATCGCACATACGCCGAGTAGGGCCTAGCTCACCGTGCGTATGCATAATATTTTGGAGCTTTTTTGTTTGTTGTGTGCTGTGTACTGTATACTATGTGTGCTCTCACCTTTTGTTAGGCCATTGGTGCGCTGATAACTGGCATTCAACAACGCCGTCGACGTCAGTTCCGCTGATAACATGCGACGCGGGCAGAGCGTGGGGCGAGAAATGATTTTACGAGTTTGCCAATAGGCCGAGCAGAGCCTTTTCTGCTGCTTCCTGTTGTTGATGTTATTTGTTGATGACGATGAGGAGGTGAAGGAGGAGAGCGACGAAAGCGGCGAGGGCGACGTCGACGCGTAAGAAAATCAATGTACATGCATAATTTAAAGTCAGTTGGGTTCTCTAGATTCTGAAATTGAAGCCCGAACCGGACTCTCCGACTCCGACAAGGACTACGACGCGTCCTTTTCAATTGGCGTTTGTGTGTTGTGTGGTTTATTTTTAGACTTTCGAAACGAGGCACGTTTTATACGATAATTTGCTCAATTTTGTTTTGAAATCTATCATTATATAGCAACAACTACACGCCGTAATTGCTGTTGCTGTTGCTGTTGCTGTTGTTCTTGTTGTTGATACGGACACACACACACATAAAATAGGATACACAAAATGCTTTTTTTTACTCCAGGTCCTTGCTACTGCTGCTGCTGCTGCTGCTGCTGCTGCTGCTGCTGCTGCTGCTGCTGCTGTTCCTTGGGCTTCTTTTGTCAATGTGACTGCTGCTTGCTGCCTGCTGCCTGCTGCCTCTGGCATATGACGCTTTCTCTTTGTGTGTGATTTTCAGTATGATTCCCTGCTTCTTCTTATAGGCACTTTTCACTTGCACTTTTCCACGTTTTTCCTTACATCAATTAATTGCAATAATTTCTTTTTTTTGTTGTTGTTTTTTTTTCGTATAATTTCTAGGCCACAGGCACTTGGCGCTTTTTATTTCTTTATATACAAATGTTTCTCTCTGTGTCTGCGCGCGTGTGTGTGTGTGTGTTTGGTTGTGAATGCGTGTATGTGTGTGTGTGTTTGTATGTCTGTCTGCCTGTCTGTCCCTGTGTTTTCTCCTTGTGGGTGTGCGCTGCCGTGTGTGTATCCCATGAGTTAACGTCGCGTACTGCCAATAAAAGCACTCGCATATCCTTTTGTTCAAGGATGGTGTTGCCATGTGGATTGCATTGCATTGCTTCTGCTGTGAGCTTTTGCTTGAAAAAAAACTTGACGAAAGCTTCTGCTTCTACAGCTGTTGCCAGAGAGGGAAAGTGTTCCACACACAGAGAAATAGAGAGGGAGCGTAAGAGAGCAAAGTGAGAGGAAGAGAATGCAAAAAAGAAATGGAAACGGAACGAAGCATTTTAAGGATCATTCTTTAAATAAGAAACATTAAATATTTACAAGTAATTAATTTTTCAATTATTACAGTGGTCAAAATTCTTCTTATTATTAAAAAATTTTGATAAATACATTTTGATTATTGTGGGAAAATCACTTGTAGCGGAAAAATAAATTTGACTGCTTAGAACTCATATTTTAAATAGATTTCAGTATGTAAATCTGAATAAATTAATATCAATTCATGAAAATCTCTACTCCTACTCCGAATTTAATTGCTTAATTTCAATGCATTAAGTTAATCTTGAATATTTTCCCATAATTTCACAAGTTTTCTACTTGATTTCATGCCATTTTCCTGGCTAAAAATAGCATAACTCAAGGCAATTAAAATAAAAAGCTTAATGGCTTTGTTTGTTTTTCCACGTCAGACTGTCAATTTTCATGAATGAATCCCCCGAAGCAATTGAGGAGTCAAGGCACAGAAACAGAAACAGAAACAGAAATAGAAATATAGAAGTAGCAAGCAACAGAAAACAGAAGCTTCGTCAAGTTGACGTTTGAGAAAGGAAAGAAGAAAAACTTGGTAGATAGCAATTGGGGGGGTTATCCAAAATAGTCCTGTTCCGATAAAATAGGCGAAAAATAGCACAGAATACTGAAATTTTGCCAAGCGCAGACTCCTACACTCCATGAACTCTCTCTATTTCCCTCTCTGTTGCCTGATTATTTTTGATGAATGAAAAGCTTTTTTCTTTGGTTCCTCTTTTAACCCCCAAACTCCCTTCTACTCGTTTAAATGGCAGAGCAGCATTATTCGTTGTAGTTTCAACCAAAAATATATAAGGGTCGACTACTGACGTTGTACTCGGTGTATAGTAAAAGCCAAAGCCTGTGTGTGGGTTCTGCCTTCTGGCTTCTGGCTTTTTGCTAGGGAATAGATGGATATTTTGGGTGGTTTGGGTGGTTGGGTAGTTAACTGGTTGTTCGAGCCCGTCATATGGCTTTTTTTGTAAGCATGACTAATATAATCAAATGGCCAAACGCGACTCTCTCGACATTTTTGGCGACATGCCAATGAGTTTGGTAAATGCGAGCTGAACTGAGCTGAGCAGAACGACGACAGATAACCTTAAACAAAACAAGAAAGAAGAGTTTATCTCTGGCTCAACGAAGCGTTTAATACCCTCTCTAAAACGTTTGCCAGGGCAGTTAAGGAGCAGAGTAGAGATATAAATTGAATTTGTAAGTTTTCTGCTTTTTCAATCAACACTTCCGACTTGTGTAAACACTGTTATATATTATTCGATGATGGTTGTACTTCCTGTTTAACTGGCAATGCTAGACTACCCTTTGAAAGGGCATAGAAAGAGGAGTATTATTTGCCACTGTGGAGGCGTCAGCATGTGTTGATGTCGTCACAAAAGTCGGGTGATTCATACAGCCGGCAATTGCCGTTTGCCTTCCGTAACGTTTTATTGCGCTCTTGGCATGTGACAAATGATATCCTTCCCCCTTCCCCCCTCAAAATATAACAGTAAAGAGAAGAATATACAATAAACACATGTCTCAATTGTTATTGTTGTAAAAGTTTTGGAAATTGTTAAAGTTTTTGCCAGCTCTTTAGTAGGTGTGCACACTAATGATACGAGAATTATTTATGCTAATCGAGCTGGTGTCATCTGCAGCATAGAACAGTGGTCGAAATTTCTTGGCATCCATCAAAGAATCTTCTTCTTTGAGTGGAAATAAAAGTTCAGCTTTAAAATGTGCTTCCGTTGTAGCATTTATTTTTTGCTTTCTACTATTCCTGGAAATATATATGCATGATAGTCGTATCTAGCTAGTTACGTGTGCTTCTCGCTTGTTCTAACGAATGCGCCATCATTAGTTGTATTCCACTCATAAATCATACGCTCCGTAGCACAAAAGGCAGCCAGGATATGCAGGATGTGGACTGCAGCGCTGCTAATAATGTCACGTAGCAGAGCTTTTGACAGCCAAGTGCCGTATACTTCATTCATACAAAATCCCCTCCGCCTCTCTCTATTCTCTTTTTCAGCCAAGGGGGATTTTGGCTTAACTCAGGCAATTATGTTGGGAATCCTGTCAGCTCTTCAGCTTCTTGAGTGCAATTAGCAGAGCTTAAAATAAAAATAGATTGAAAATGCAGCTAAAAAACAATGGAAAATCAACTCGTTTCTTATTGAGTCATCTTGAAAGATAATCAGGCTATTCTTATGTGAAATAAGGAAGCATACGAATATATTTAGCTTCTTCCTAGTAAATTAAACTTGAAATTTAACACATAAAAACAGGAAAACTAAAATTATAATTTAATTACATAAATGCGCTGAAAATTATGCACAAACATGCGTCAGAGTAAATATGAATTAGGAATAAAAACACGGGAAAATTCTGCTTGTTATCTCTGATTTAAGGAAAAGCAAATCTGTTCAACTCAAGGAGCAGCTCGTGAATGTCCTTGCGAGCAGCGTTCTCTGTATGTTCGGCAAATGGAGTGCAAATTACGCCGGAAATGCGCGGAAAACAAGTCGCCTACACACACTTATTTGTTATTGTTGCTCTTGGCGACAGTGCTGAGCACTTTTCAAAGGAAAAACAAGCTAGATATGCGAAAAAAGAATACATTGAAAGTATTTTCCCAGTCAGACATAAAGTGGCTCGGCTTGAAGAAAATGTAAGGCTTGATGGGAAGATAATTGTATTGTCAACACTAATTGTTGCTAAAAACATCATATCATTTCTCAAAAAAAAAAAGCCAGATTTGTCGGGAACACAGTTGAATGGGCAGCACTGCTTGTCGCTGCTGCGTCGCCCCAAAAAGTATGCAACACAAATTTGCTAGCATACCACGTACTGTTCGCTATCCAGATAAAACTTGTCGGCATAACTTAACTGTGGTTTGCTCCTCTGTTCCTTGTTTTTCGCCCTTCTCCCGCCCCTGCCATATTACCACCCTGGTTCGGTCCTAATATTTGGCGCGTGGCGACGGCGGTTAAAAACGACGCCATTTTCAGATGGTCGCGTGTTTTTGACGGCCTTGCAATGTTGGCTATTTTTTTTTTTGGCTATACAGTGATCTCTTAGAAAATGGCTAGTTTTACTGAGATCGAAAAATTAAAAAAAATTAGGGACAATCTATTTTATTTTAATTTACGTCAGAAGTTTCAAATTAAATTCAAACATTTCTTTTAGGAATTTAAAAAAGAAATACTTTGATTTTATGCGAAAAATTAATTAAACTTTCAGCAACAATAGTTTGGGTATTTCATAGTTATATATTTTTTTTTGATTTTGTTATTTGTTAGTTTTGAAAATATAAAAAAAATTGTATATGAAAATTGATGTTTTATAGCGAAAAAAAAGTTAAACAGTAGTTGGAGTTTATTTTTATTAACTTATTTAATTATTTTTTGAATTGCAATATTCTAATTAGCGAGTGCCCACTGTGCGTACTGTATTTATTTTGTAGGTTATATCTTGTTGCGCATTCTGTCATGTGCCACGGTCAATGTTCGGGGCGTACTATGTAGGAGGCCTGACGTCAGCAACACACACACAAACCCACACGCACACACACACACACACACACACACACACACACACACACACACACACACACACACACATACACACACACACACACTCACTTCTTATAATATAATAAATAAAACTCCGCCCTGATTCAAGGCCAAACAATGGGCGCCAGTGCCAGTGTCGCGTGACGCAAAAGGATATTGAGTTTTCTTTTTTTTCATTCTTTCTTTTCTGTTCCTTTTTTTTTTTTGCTAGGCTCCTTAGACGATTTTCTTTAATAGCCTTTCACTAGTCACGTGTTTGAGTAGCCAATTAGAGCTACCGTTAGAAAGCTTTTCACAGCAAGCTTTCATTTAGCCAAGCCACAAACCTTATGGCAAAAGCTTCTGCACATGGTCGAACTGAGACAAGAAGGCGCCCAAATTGGGGCTGCATTTAATTAAATAAAGTTTTAAAATCTCTTCTCAGATAATAAATTAAATTTAAAAAATTAAAGAAAAAATAAAGATATATGAAAATGCAGGTGTTCTAGGATAAATAAAAATTCATTCTTTATTCACAAAAAAAAAGGTCCTAAGTAAAAATCAGGAAATAAACAATTAAGAAAAATCAAATTTACTGCACAATTGAAAAATTATATAGTTCACCCTTAATTTTCACTAGAAATTAAATACCCAGTCTTTATTTATTATTATTATATCCATTTATTTATATATTCAAGTCGTAAATGGCATCTGGTTAATGGTAATTATTTTTTATATATTACAGCACACAGCTGAATGCATGTTCTGTGGAGAGCTTGACTAGAATGTGGAGCGGAACGGAAGTGTTGCTGTATTGCCGATCCGAGAGAGATCGATGGATTCAGAACCGCGTTATCTTGCTATTCTCTGGGGAAGGCGGCAAGGAGCAGACCGATGAACGCGAAGGACTCTGCTGTGGACGCGGAGGCGGACGTTGAGGATTAATATTGGCATTAGCCTGACGGAGATTTGCAAAGAATTGCTGGCGTCTTGGACCGCCACCGCGCAAGGGCAGCGTGGGAATCTCACTAGGAGACTGATGATTCATCTCTTCCTGTGAGCAGTGCCGCATGGCAGGATTCACGCACTCGTAAACGCTCTGAGGAATAATAAAAATCGGGTGAGTTCTCTGTAAAACTACAATGAATATTAGATTTGCATAGGTAGAAAAGAGATTTTTAGGGATTTTACATTCATTTAACCTCCTTTCTGCATATGCAACTAAAGTGGAGAAGTAACCCACCTGCTCCGAGGAGTATTGATTGTTCTGGGCAAAGGCCAGGGAAGTTAGTGATGGTAGAGCTTGGGCAATGTCAGAGCGTTCAATACCACGCACTATGAGAAAAGTACGGGGTATAAGAATGCCCACCAGCACAGCCCAACCGCTGGCCTGCAAGCCCAAGGGAATAGCTGCGTCCCGCCATTCATCTCCGAACAGCGACAATGTAATCCACGCAGTCCAAATGATGAGCATTAGAACAGCGCCTATAACTATTAAAATACCTTCCCGATAATTGCGCTGCGAGCGATAGATAAATGGCACTAGGCTGACCAGACAACAGAGTAGAATAAAATCATAGGCCAACAGACCCCAGAGCCAGCGACCATAGTAAATATTCTCACAGGAGACACTCTCCGAAGCCATATGCATCACAACCAGCAATTGGATGGACATGCCCAGCTGAACAAATATGCTAAAGGCGCAGATAACTGCCTGTATGTAGCCATTGACATGGGATAAAAATCCTCCCTCGGAACCAATAGATGCCAGCATTACAGCTCTGCAGAGCAGCAGGGAGAAGACAAAGCAATAGACCAGAGTCATTATGAAAACCCGCACAGCACAGAGGGTGTTCAGTGTGTTGACATCCTCGAAGGTTACATGGGAGTTACGCTGCTCTCCCACATATTCCATAGAGAAGGGCACAAAGGAGCAGAAGACCAGTATAAGTGAGAGTAGCAAGAGAATGGAGGTAACTGGGTTTCCTTCAAAGACATCGCCTAGAGAGATGCGCACCACAATGAACACCAGTATGGCCAGCGTGGCGATCAGGCCGAGAATGGCAGCCGTCAGGCCCGTTGCCACCCAAGTGTCCAGTTTGATACGCCAGAACATTACCGATTCTCCATCGAATACAAAAGGATGTCTACGATTATCTCCAGCCGTATACTGACAATTGAAAACCAGTCCGAACCTTGTCTTCAGCTCCAAACTTGTGTGATTATCCCCATTATAATGATAGTTTGTCGTGTAATTGGTCACGAAATTCTGTAAAGCTACTTCACGCAATTCCATGCGGATGTCCCCTGTTATAATATCCAGCATTTCCAGTTTTTTCTGGTACATCTTGAAGTTCATCGCGTCTGCTAGTTTGCGCATGCGCAACAGCGCCAGAAGCTCGGCAGGATCATGTTTATGGCGATACTCAGAAGTGCGCCAGTCCTCTATAAAGTTCAGGAAGTTAAAGCAACTCTCCAGCATATATAATTCCTCATCCCGTTTGCAGTGCTTCGCTAGTGAACCTCTTAGCCAGTTCATCAAATCCACAATGGGACTAGCAAAGGCCAGTATGCGTGAGGGTAGCACAGTTTTTCCTACGAGCATTTCATCCAATATTGTCGGCATTGGATCTAGATCAGCCGAACGCAGCTCAATCTCTGACTCCTTCAATACAAACGATTTGTTCGGCAGCTCTGTAAATAACATGGCCTTAATCTTTATAATCTTACTGGAGAAATCCCACACTTACCCTCCAGAAAGGCCTGGTCTGTACGCTCTGTGCTCACTGCAAACAATGTGCCATTTTCCCGGAAATGATTGGGCACCTTGTTGCCAAACAGTATATAGACATTATCATCACTCTTGAAGTGCATCAGGCACATGTGCTCCTCTCGAGCGGCGTCCATGAATTCATTGTATGTATCCAAAGTTTCGGTTATTATTTCCACAGATGCAATCTTGTCACCCCAAGGCAATTGATGCAGCAAATGCGCCACCTTGGGAAAGAGATAGGCTCGCGTTGTGGGTATGGGCCAAACATTGTACTCCAAATCCTTGATAATTGACTCAAGGCGTTTATAGAGATCATAGTCTAGGAATATGCCCATGGAATACGATGTGCACTGTTGCAGATATTGCACCTCCTGTATCAATAGATTCTCAGCCTGACTGGCATTATCCACACTAATTGCGCGTATGCCTGTGAGAGGGGGCAAGCAAGTAAGATACATTTTGTTGACTAGTGTAAGAACCAAGTTGCTTACCAATTTGAAAGTCAGCTGAAATAAGATTCGCCTGATTCACACGATTGATAATGAATAGCGCTGAGACAGGATCACTGGTGAGCACACTTAGCATGACATTTCCATCAATAGTTTGGACTAGCTCCTGTTGCCTTCGCACTATGGTTTCCCCTTCCGCATTTATTATGACCAATTGGAGTCCATTGATGCATATTTCTGGTACCAAACTGCCTGATGCAGTTGTCCTACTGCTACTGCTGCTGCTGCTGGCGTCGCTACTAGCGTCGCTGCTCTCTGTTGTGGATGAGATGAGTGGCGCCAGTTGCTCAGACGTGCTGCTGGCCTCATTTGTTGTTGTTGTGGCTACTGTAGTCGTTGTTGTTGTTGTTGGTGTGGTTTTTACTGTGGTGTTGATGTTGCTGCCAGGCTGCGGTTTCGTTATGCGCAACGGTGCCGACTTTCTGGTGGGAATAGAGTCCGCCCCAGATCCAGACAGAGCTCCATGGCATTGACCTAGGCAGAGCGTTGTGATGAGCAGATAGAAGAACGCTGCAAAGATTCATTCGTTCTTATATACTTTATTTACAATTTTTTGTGATGTTTATTTATTCTATCTAATTATTAAAATGAACAATAAGTTCGAAACTGCAACTATTTAAAGGGGTTCGGTTAAGAATTTTCGGGTGCCTTGAACCAGACTAAGTATAGGAGTCTATAAAATATCCTACTTCTCTTACCCCAACCCGGAGAGGTCCGCTCTTTGAATAAAATATAATACTTAAATTCTTCCTATCATTCACACGTTTCTTCTTAGATTTTATAATCCTTGAAGAATCATATGCAAATAAAAAAAATGCCTACTAAATCAAAAAACTAACTTAAGTTATATTAAAGTGAACCAAGGCTTGAACCAATACCTTTTCTTCTCTTTATAAACCAAAACCTAGAGTTACCAACCAGATCTCTATTTAAGAGAAGCAATGCCAGAGCTAAAGGAGAAAGGATCTCCTTGAACTTCGAACTGAATCCCACAACTTAACCTAACCAATTGTTTTAATTATCTTTGATTTTTGTGAGTCAGATCTTTCGTTGTGCAAAAAAAGCTTTATTTGAAGTATTTGGAAAACTTTTAGCTAAATGCTGGAAAATATATTATAATTATAATTTGAATTTAACTCGTTTAAGTTGTACTCCCTTTTAAATACCTTTAACCTTATGCTAAAAAAAACTCACCCAATTTTACTGACGATTTGCAAGCACGCTGCATGCCGTTCATGACCTCTGCGACTAGTGGCTATTTTATATATATATTTATATATATATATTGATGTGTATATATGTATTGGAGTTTAGAAAAAATCCTCGCGTGCTATAATAATTTTTTCTTTGTCGTTTTGCAGCAACGTTTAACTTTCATATAAAATTAGCAGCATTTTTTGTGGTACTAGACGCAGCTGCCTATGGAAAAAAAGATGTTAAACAACTTTAGAAATTAGCACCTTAAAAAAAGCTATAATTATTAAAGAGCTTTTTCTATCCTTTTTTTATATCCTTGTTTTAAATTCCCTTTCAACTGTAGTACTAAAATAAAAGCACTTTGGATCGGAGACAAGCTCTTCCAATAGTTGATTATTTTTTTTTAATTGCAGTATTAAAATCCCTTTGAGAGTGAGCTCTGTAAATTGTTATATATTTTTTTTATACAATACAATATTAGCTCTCGTCGTATTGCTGTATTTTTTTATATATTTTTTTTGTATTCTCTGCGAGAGTGTTGCACTTTAATCGCATTAAAAATTGTCACACTGGAAAAGCTTTGGTTTGGCTTGGCACAATTTTCCTTCCTGCTTTTCTTGTGTTGCTGCCTCGTCGCTGTGTAAAGTAAATTCGCTGGCAAATATTTTCAGCTTTTCATATTTTTTTTTCATTTCATTTTGTGACAGAAAATGTGCCAGAAAGAAGCAAGAAAGAAAGAAAATCAATAGGTATTTTTGCTGCGGAAATTGTTATTATGTTAGCCGCAATAATAATGCAAATTGGCTTCTAAATAGGGCAACAGTACTCGTATTTTAGCTATATTTTCTTTTTTTATATAGATTTCTATCGATATTACTCTAGTTTTTTACGAATGAGTAGCGTATACGAAGCGTATCTGATCTGCAACTGAGCTGGGCTGGGGCTGAACTGAGAGCCACAAAACCCGAGACCAAAATCGAAACCGGAACGCTTTAGCCAATTTTAGGGTCAATTAAATGTTTCTCGTCGCTTTTATTTTATTTTTATTTTATTTTTTATATTTGCCCACTGAAGTACGCAGACGTAGCACACACAGAACATATAGAAACTATTCGATTTATATTATGTTTTTTTTGTTGTATTATTTTGTTATTCGCGTAGACAATCAATTTGCGTTGCGCCTGCCAACGGGTGCAGCTCTGCAACTGCAACAACTGTCGGCCAGCACACAAATTGTTAACAAACCCAGCCGCATTATTTTTATTTTTATTTCACTTTTTTTCTCTTTTCTAGTAGGTTTTTTCTTTGAACCACCCCCGAGCAGCGCTGTCGCGTAATGTTTTGCACCTGTTTTAGTTTTGGTTTTGGTTTTGGTTTGTTTTGTTTTGGCCTAGGCCCGCTGTATTCGGCTTTGACGGTTGCGTTGTTATGGTTATTCACTCAAGCACTGAGCACCGAGCACTGGAGGATTAGAACTCACTCAATTCTTGATATTTGAGTGAAAATTCTTTTCATAATTTCATAAATAAACACTTTGTGACGTGTTTGAGTGGCTGCAACCCTTTCGTTTTTTTCTTGTTTCTTGTTTCTTGTTTGACTTGTGGCAGCCCGTTGAAGTTCAAATATTGGTCATTCAAATTAGACGGCTGATTGCAGCAGGTTTTGAATTACACACGCAAAACACACACACAACACACACAACCACACAACACACACTTCTTAGGGGTTGCAAGTGGCAAGAACTTTGTGGCAGTTGCAAGACTTTAATACCAAAAAACTTAGTAAGTTGGCCCTTATAGGTGAGCTGAGTTGTGGGCTTTAAATTGGTCAAAATATTAATTTGAAGAATCCCTTAATAGTTTACTCTTGTATTTTATTTATATAAAAAATATATTTTATTTAAAGCTACTAAAATATTTAATTTTTATATATTTCTTTGTTGCATTTATAAATAGTCTTTGGAGCGCTTAATAATGTTCGGTTTTCGAAAAGTATTTTATTTTTCTTCGATGATTTATTTGGAGCATTTTTAGATTTTTGCACATTGCAGTATGATTAGCAATAAATTTATTTAAATTAAGTTAAAATGTAATTTTTTTAAAAAAGAGGTCTTTATCTTTAATAGAGCACCACAGGCTTGAAAAAATTTTTCAGTTCGGGTTTAGTTCCTACAACGAATTGGTTGAAAAGGGGCATAGGCGCAAATTGCTATATTCTTAAAAGTAATAAATAAAAGTTTATTGTTTCAAAATATAAATTAAATGAGATTTTTAAATAAAGAAGAAAAACCCATTTAAAAAATTGCTCTCTGATAGGCTTAGGCGAATTTCTGGCCAGAATTGTATTTGGCCCATTGCTTGGCAACCGCATTGAGCTGGCTGCCTGCTTGACAAGTGTCCATGGAAAAGTGAAAAGTGAAAAGCTGGAAAATTGTGTAAAATCCCTAATAGGCAGCAGTACGAGTTGTAGTAGTCTTATTGGCGCGTTTCCGGTTTAGGATTTTTGCATAACACTTTTAATTAATGTCAAACGAGAGAGCAACTACTGCAGCAACTAGTCTACAAAATACTTGGGAGCCGAGGCCAATGCCATTGCATAAGTTTAATTTAACTGCTGTCCGGCTGTCTGTCGTCTTGTCCGTTTGTCCCACTGTCAAATGTGAGCTTTGTGCGCTTTAATTACAATTTCGGAAGGGTCGTCGTGGCAGCTGACAGTTTTCAGTGTATTTTTTTTTTTTTTTTTTGGCCTAGAAAGCTGTTCAATTTGTTTATGCAATTTTCATGGGAATACGGATGTGTCTTCAACGATACTCGTGACATATACATATGCATATATAACCGTATTATAACCGAATACACTCACACAAAGTAACGGCTCTTTGTTAGATATTCACGCGAACTCAGCCACATTCATTTCTCAACTGTTTTGGCTGCAGCGCTTGCAGTTCTTGCAGGCCCAGTCGTAAGCCCATAAAAATGCAAGAGCTGCAGGGTTGTTGCATCCACTCATTCAACCATTCACTCACTCACTCACTCACTCATTCATTCATTCACTCACTCACTCATTTATTCATTCATTTGACTTGTAATTATGCCTAGTTTTTATGTGTCAGCCCTTTCGTGGCATGGTCTGTTCTTAGCGTTGTAAGCCTTTCCATATTTCGCAGTCAATATATTATGCAGTTATTAGTGACACCAATGGGTATTACTTATTTACCAGGTTGCTCCGCTCTATATGGGTCAGCTGTAAGCAGCAACTAAGCGGACATCGGGCAATGCTTTGAAGTCGCTCGTCAAAGGTTCTTAGATGCTAGAATTTAAATAAGAGTTGAGTAAAAATTGTATTTTTTTGTATTAGATTTTTACTTTAATCGATTCTTTTTACTTTCTCTTTAATGCTGGCAGCACATAAATTTAAATTTTTATTAAAATCCACCTGCTAAAGTTTCTGTTCTGCCGGCATTTTTGACCGAATTCTCAATTTTCTTCTTGTTCACCTCCAATTTCTGCATTTCTCTGAATGAACATGGTTTCTAGTTGTATCTGAAAGATACAAGATGATCTGGAAAGTATAAGAGTATCTCAGAAATACAATTGTGATTCTATATAAATAAAATTTGATTCCTTTCTCATAAATACAATTCATTATTCAAGTAGAACTTATCTTCTAGCAAGATTCAGTCATTGGATTATTTTGATTTGATTTATCATCTACACAAATCATACACAAAACATTTGATTGTTTTTACTTTTTTTATTAGGTTTTTTTGTTCACTTTTTTTAGCTAATGAAAGAAACACATGCATAAAATAAATTTCTTTTGTTAAAAAATATCCAAACATTTGGTTTTAGTAGCCAAGTATGTCCTTCTTCCTTTACATTTTGGCACATAACATTTAAAATTTGGCTCGTTCGAAATGAACTAAACAATTAAATCGCAATCGTGTTCTTAGAAAAGAAAAATACTATTTCAGTTGGATTAATTTTTGAGGTTTTGGAATTTCTTTCGATTGGTTGTCATGTTGGAGCTGGTTACTGACCATCGCCGGCACCTTTGTTGGAATGCTGCATGGATAGCTTTGTGGGCCTGGTGGGTTGGAGTGGTGCACGAGCTGTGGCACTGCCACTGAATTTGACATCACTGTCATCGCTGTACGAAGACAGTTCATCGGAACTGTATTGAAAGTTATCAATTTCAATATCATCCATGCTATCGACTGGTGTCTCCATTTCCACATCGAGATGATCAGTAGGCACAGTGATGGCAGAAGATAGATTCTTAGGCTTGGCATCGCTGTTGCCTTTGTTGAGTGTGTTTATGGGTCCGGATACAGAGCTGGGCTTATCGCTCATCTGTACTGTGGAGAGTCCTGTCATTGAGTTATATTTTGGCTGTTCATCTTTCAGATCATTTAGCTGCATCTGTGTGCAAAAGCGTTGTATTTGCCCCAATACTTCACGTACGCCCACCTCCGATGATTTGGCATTGACACTTTGCTCTGATGAGGATTGCAGCTCCTCCGTTTGCTGCGGTGTTTTCGAAGTGTTGTGGCATGCACAAGGATTCTGCGCTTTAGCACATTCTTTAGAAATTTTCTTAAAATTACTCTGATACATTTTGCCAGCTGCCAACTGTTGCTTAACAGATTTCTGATTGAAAGCAGCCTTCTGCTTAGCAACCTTTGATGGCGCTGGTACAGCATTGAGATTAGCCTGAGATGCAGCTTGTACTTTAGTAGAAGATTGCTGTTGTTCCCCTGTTCTTATCGCTTGATGCTGATAGAACATCTTGTCGTATTCCGATTTCATGCATAAATAGCGAAAATGACGTGTATTCTCCTCTCCGTAATGCATCACCTCTGTTCCAGATTTTTAATTAATATAATTAATAATATAAATTAAGATATTTGCTTACTGCTTGTAACATCATTCTGCAGTTTGCCCAGATGGTCATTAGTCATCTTCAGTTCATTCGAAAAGCGTTCCATTTTGGTCGACAAATCGCGAAAGTTTCGATTGACCACCTCAGAAATAGTTGTCTAGCAAATAAAAAAGCTAATTAGAAGGAAAAGAATCTTAGAAGAGAAAAGAGAATTTGCACTTACTCCAACGGCCGACCTGACAGTCTGCCTTATTAGCTCAAAGAACTCCTCGGGATCTTCATCCTTGCCCTCATCCTCGGTCACAGGATGCACATTACGTTTCCCCTGCCGCTGCTGCTGCTGTTGATGTTGCTGATGTTGATGTTGGTGTTGCTGCTGTTGGTTTTGTTGCTGCTGCTGATGCTTCGTATGCACATTCGAACTATTTGGCGGATGATTCAGCTGCTGCTGTTGATGCAACTGATGCTGCAGTGGATGCGGATGTGGATGAGGATTTTGATGTGGGTGGGAATGTGGATGGGGATGTGGATGAGGATGAGGATGTTGATGGGGATGGGGATGAGGATGGGGATGTGCATGGGGATGTGGTTGTGCATGAGGATGCATCCGCCCATGTGCAAGACGTTGATTTAAATTATCCGCTGTGAATATGTGATCCTTCTCTGTAATATCAATCAGATTGGGTTCCATATCATAGACATTTCGCTGAGTGCCTTGCATAGATATATTCTTGCCATGCACATGCAAGTGACTGTGGTTTTTCATATTATTATCCTGGGGAACAAAGTGCATCTTCTGAGGTTGTCGGGCGCTTGGCTTCAGTCGACGATTCGATACAGAACCATAGGGCACGGCTTGAGTAGATGCCACCTGCATTTGCAGGGGCATCTGAACGGGCTTGGAGGCTTGGGTCATCACATTACTGGTAGCAGTACGCATATTCGTTGAATTCAATGGTACATTTGATGTAATATAATAATCATTGGCCGTCACATAACTGCGCTGGGTACGTGCATCTGTTTGGCGTGTGGATGCCACACGCAGAGTTGTCGTCTTTGTCATGCCCGGATGTGGTACTATTTGGGGTCTGCCCGTTTGCATGGCCTCCAATTTGGTGCCATAGACCTCCTCAATACCCTTACGTCGACTAGGTCGCACCATTTTCATGTATGAGTCCTTCGCAGTGCTTCGTTTTGGAATGTAATGAACACAAAAAAAAGGAAGAAACTTACCACCAGAGAACACAGACACACCTTGATATCATGTGCTGTTTTTTTTGGGATTGGGTTCTCTACTAACGCTTTGTTTCCGCACAAACTTGTATTTTTCTTCTAAACTAAAATATTAAATTTGTTATTTTACATTTGTATATATATCCAACTGATGGGTTAAGTTAAAATGACCTGACAGCTGAAAAAACCTTGTGTTTTATTCATTGTTTATGCAGCGCCAACTTTGTAGAGTTCTCTAGACTCTCGACTCAAAATGAAGCGTTTGCAAACAGTTCAGAGAATCATCTAACTCAAAAGATGCCTTGGTTTCATTTGGGACTGGCTAAAAACCACACTGGAATAACCAAAAATATTTTTCTGCTTTTTACAAATATTTTTATAACCAAGCAAATACCTCGTTGACTTCTCTGCAGAAAAAAAATAGCTGAATTTGTCAACTTATCGATTTTTTATTTCACTTTTTACCACATTTGAAAAGTTCAATGTTTGCTGGCATTTCTTTTGGGCGGAAATGTTTGTTTGATTTCTTCAAATCATCGAATCATCTGCAAAATGCTAATGAGCTCTGCCTTGCTGCTCTGCTCCAGCTGATTGCGATGTTTAAAGTGGTTGCTTGGTTGGTTGACTCGTATAATAAATACAAATATAATATACATTTTTATATATTATCAGATTATTTACCTTTGAACCTCTCTGTGTGGGTGTATCAGCAGAGTATTTGGCCACAAATCTGAACGCCTTTGGAATTTTAAATGTCAGTCTAAGTGCTACGCTCTCCACGTGATGGCTTTAAGGCAGCAAAGCTCGAAAAACAAAAAGGAAATTAAAGTATCAAAAACATTGCTCTACTAGCAAATACTCTGTGCTATAAATCAGATGAATGAAAAAGAAATATAAAATATATTTTATGATTCGATCGCATTGAATTGAATTGAATTGTGGAGCTTACAATGGTGATCAGGTCTGCTCCACTTTTCACTTAAACCTGAATTTTATAGAAAAGTATAAAGCTTAGTTTTAGATGTACAATTGGATCACATTTTTTATTTTAAACCACTATTTATCTATATCCAGTTGGGGTTACCTTTTCTCCACTTAGTTGGTATAGTCTTTTTTAATGTATTTTCGATTCCTTCTTAGGGTATAAATACAAGTAAAAATAGATACGCTGCTATGCCTCAGGTTACAGACGCCAGAGACTTTTAAGATTGGTTGCAACATCAGATGGGTGGCAACATAATTGGGTCAGTTGAATATTTTGTTCTGTTTCTGTTTAACAGTCTTCAGTGCTGGTTTTTTGAAATCAAAGCCGCGGCACATGCGGCAGCATTTTGAATCTTCTGCTCATTATGCAAATTGCGAATACGCCGCGTGTCCTGCTGGGCAACTGCACGCATATTTGTTGTCCATATAATGTACTAGTAATAGTTCTAGTAGTTGTGGCAAGCACATCTGTTGCATGAGATAAACAGCAAAACAGTGACTACCAGATGCAAACGTACAGCCAAAATAGATTTTACAAGTTCTTTCAGTGTTATTAATTCGAAAGTGGAAATCGAATCAGGCTTGAAGAGTCTCAAAAGAGAACTCCCATATTTATCAATACAAAAACCTTTTTACTAGATAGAGTAACTTGAGAGGGACACATACTTATGGGCAAGACTGTCGCCCACGCATCAGTCTAGGGCATAGTAGTATGAGTATAAATATTTATATATGTATATAGACGACTCATGGACTGCCAACGACAGTCAACATTTTGATAACTCTTGATTTTCTATGGCAGGCGGCAGCCTGGGCAGCCGTTGTTGCCACAATTGGTTGAACGTTGAGTGTGTGCAACATGCTGCATCTGACCACAATGGATCTCTGCCCCTCTCTGTGTTGCCTTGATAGGAATCTGTCTGCACCATTGTTCACTTCTATTGCAACGTATTGTGGCACATCGCCAGCGGCATAACCATATAATGCTCTCAGTGTGCTGCTTATTTGTTTATGTGTCAGTTGCAGTCAAAGTCCTTGACGCTCTCTCTCCCTCACTCACTCACTCACTCACTTATTATAATCAGCTTGTGTGTCCTTTAAAATTGGTTCTTGATTTGTTAGACTTGTGGTATAAATTAACTCTTGATTTGAGCAGTTCCATAAGGAATCAAGGCTGCCGGGCTCAATATAATGTTGAAGACTCGTCTGGTAGGTTTGAATCGAGGGAGAAGCTATATTAAAACACTTTAGTGCTAGGAGAAACAATCAGTAGATGCTATTCGCCTGATATTTTGTGAACCCAAATTGCCTCATCCTGTTAATTCTACTTACCTGATCTCTGATCTTAGCCATCATTTGGTTAGTGACCTGAACCAAACTATGAAGCTGTGCGTTCAGGTCAACTGGTTGTAGTCTTATTATTTAGTTCCGAGTTAACCGGGCTCTGACGGTTTGGTTTAGAACCAGCTTTACAGCCTTGTTAAGAACCAAACCGTTAAGGAGCAGCATGGGCAGCCGTCACTTAAATAGGCATTACTCATAAAAACTCTTGAATAGCGGCATATTATTTGTTTTTATGTGGCCAACTGAGCATTAAATAGGCTTAAGGCCACCGGTACTTCAAGATATTTAATGTCTCAAGTTAATCCCAAGAGTATTACGCATAAATCAAACCAGAATTCCGGCAAATGTACCAAATAGCAAATTGTCGCGTGCATGAAAGACGCGTGTTAAGTCTTAAGAAAATAAATAAATAAATAAATAAGTACATACTAAAGAATATATACAAACATATATACAAATTATGAGCAGGCCAATTAGCAGGCCAAGAGGAGTATATATATATTTATATATATATTTATTTCGGCATGCATAAATTTGTCAGCTGTCGGGAAGATCAAGCTACTACACCTACGCCCCATGACGCCACAGAAATAATATTTTTAATCATTTTGTATTTATATAAAAATTATTATTTATGGGGTATTTTCAGGCAGACCGAATATATGTCACAGTCTATAAATTATTTAAAAAAACGCTTGAAAAACGACATTGAATAAAGCATTTAAACAAAAATTAATTTTGAATTAAACAAATTTATTTTGTTTACAAAGTTTTGGTAATAAAAGTAAATTTTATGCAGTACTTAAATATTTAAATTAATGTTGTTTAAAATATAGGCCTCAAACTATAAAAATTATATGAATTACTAGCCCGGCCTTGTCCGGGTTAAGTAAATATATTTAGCACTTTAATGTGCAGCCCTAAAACTGAGTCTATGGCAAACTTTTGACTCCACATTTTCCACCCAGGGGCCAAAGGAGCTTTTTATATATACTTATCGATAAAAACATAATCATAATCCATTAAAATTTATCTGTTTATAATTTTTTAAATAATTTCTAGGGCATTCCAGAGCGACAGCATACAAACTTCCTCAATTTCTCGCGAATTCTGTTTCATATGTGTGTGGCGAGGGAGTAAATAAATTCACGGGTTTTTACTAAATTTAAGAGTTTTTATACCCTTGCTTAGGGTATAATAATTTAGTCATTGTCGTAATTAAAAAATAAAATTATATTTATTGTTGATCAGAACGATAAGTCGAGTCATATTTCTTTCTAAGCAAACTAGTCTCTCAGTTTTCAAGCTAGATAAATGAAATTTTGCCTTAGAAACTTTCTTTTGTTCTCGCAGTTCTTAGGACGGAACCTAACAGATCGGGTAACTATATCTTATAGTTGCTTGGATACAATGGGTCCTAAAGTTCTTGTATGAAAAACTTATTTGATTCTTGAGATATCTTCATGAATCTTAGAAGTTGCTTGCCTGCTTGCAGATAGGATTTCTATAGTTGACTTAGGTGTCATAGAGTCTGCAAGAGTATTCAATCGTCGGCGTGCAGAGGATAGTCTTTTGCGCTAGTAGATTTTTATTATTTTCAGTTGCTTAAAGCATTTTCAGGCTGACAGGCGAACATGACGAGTGTCGGCGGCATTCATCGCGCTCATCGCTCGTTCTCTGAAATTGTTGTCTCATTTCACAGAGCTGTGCTTTATGACTAAATGTGCGTAATAAATAAATACAACAATAATAAATTTGCCTGTAGCAGATATCGGGAGAAAAATAAAATATAACAAAAAATGGTTTATTTATGCGATGCTGCCAAAGTTTTTCGAACATGTTCGAATTGAGTTTAAATGCGATATTCATAAACGCAGCTGTTGCCATTATTTTATTTGCAATAACAAATTGTTCTCCTCTTTTCTCCTCTGTTCTGTTGTGTTCAGCTTTGATTGCTGACGATTATTCGTATTTTGATGGCTTTTTGTCATGCATTCTCACAATTGACTCCAAAAAAAAAAAAAGACAGGAAAAAAACACAGAATAAAACTTAAATTGTATCAGTCAATCTTCAGTTTTCGGACTTTTGTATTCTCTTGTGGCTTTTCTTCTTCGGGATCAGTTTTTGTTTTTGTTTTGTTTTTAATATACGAACTGAATTAAATGCATTTGGTATTTGGGTCAACAGCTTTGTGCGTCTTGAAAATCAATTAAAGCCATAAATACAAAAAACACTTATGCTCAAATATATAAATTAAACGTCAAAAATAAAATGATGTATAAAATAATTCCAGAATGTAAGCAAATCATTTTATACTCTTCCAGAGAGTCGTATAACTTTGTGCTTCTTTTTATTACACAGAGCACGTATGAAAATTGAGTCTACTCGGATCGGACTATTATATCCTAGAGCTTCCTTTTTTGTTTCTTGATGAGAGAATAAATTAGATGCAAATGCTTACCAAAATCTATCAAGATCGGACTTCTATATTTTGTAGCTGACCCAGAACCAATTGGTAAGAATATATCAATTTAAAATAAATTTTCTTTTGTTTTTCATTACCCTGTAAGGGTATGTAATATTCAGCGTGACGATTATAGCCTCTTCTTTTTTGTTTGTTATTTATCTCTCACATAATTTGCTTTATTGGGTCGTAAAAACTATTCCTAGAATTTTTAAGAGTCAAATTGAAGCAGCCGATAATTAAATACCCTTACAAACGTTTTTCGCATGATATTGCTATAGTTTGGCTTAAGGCAAATAATTTTAAATATTTTGGCACCCTTTCATTCAATTTATAAAGAATTTATATTTTACTGAGTGTTACAAATTAAACAATATAATTATAATACTCAGCATAGCAGAGTATAAAAATTAAATATTTATTAATAAATCGTGACGGATAACAAGCTGCATTATTAATAATAATTTATTATTATTTCGTTTTATTTGTTTATTGCTCTCTAAAAAAAAAAACATTAATAGCATTTAATATTTTCTTTTAGCCGGCTTTAGATAAGAAAGCTTAACAGAAATGTTGCTCACAGAAAGCTTTCCCAATGTTGCTGAGCAACATTTGTTGCCAGTGAGTTATGGCTTGTCAAGAATTGCTAGCAACATTTGACAATTTAATTAAATGCCAGATTCATTATAAATATTAACTCAACACTTAAGGCACTCAGCCTACCGCTGCCTGTGTGTGTGCATCCCCATTATCAAGCACAGTGGCAGCTCGTTTGACGTGCAACATTCAAGTGCAACAGCAACATATTGCAATAGCACGCAACATGTGCGAAAAACCAGTTGAGCAACATAAACAAAAAACAGCTGTTTCTGTGTTTCTGTTTCAGTTTTGGTTTCTGGCGCCGGCAAAGCTTTCTGAAGTGAAATCAAGCAGCATGCGGCGACGGCGACGGCGACGTCGACTGTGCACAGTGGGCCTTCTTTATTTGTATGGAGGTAAATATGATAGATAATGAAAATAGAAGTAGACATTGAGAAAAAATAGAAAATCATTGATCAAAAAAAAAATCCTAAAAAATGGGTTTTAAAAAAAAAACCTAGCAGGTTAATAATAGTTTATTTTGGAGATGTTATTTGTTATACAAAATTTGGATTTCTGTAAGCCTAAATAAAGTTTAAAGTGGTAATTTTCATAATTTTAAAAAATGAAATTTAATTTTTTAATTTATTATATAAATAATAAATTTATTCAATTTTTTTTTTTAAAAGCAAAATTAGAGAAGACTAAGATGTAAGTTATAAATAATCCAAAGCACCTAACTTTATCATATTTAATTAAATAAATAACTAATTAACTATTAATTTTTCACCAGTTGTTAGCCACACTGTGCGTTGGCAGCAGCAGCAGAGACAGCAGCAGCAACATCAGCAGCGGCAGCAACAGCAAACAGGAAAATCCGCACGACGATGCCACACACAAATTCAGTTCAATGCGAAATTGCGAATGAACAAGACGGCAAATTTCTTAATGCTGCGTGGTTCAAACCAAAAAAAAAGAAAAGGCCAAAAACTCTTGACGTAAAAACGCGAATACGACGAGTATTTTTGTAATACATTAAAATAAAAAGTGTTTTGTGTTTTAAAAGTGTTGCATGACCTTGGCGGCATGCAACTGCCAAGCGGAAGGACAGTTGCCACAAGCTAATTGACCACAAAAATAAAATAAGCCAAGATTTATGTTTCTGCTGACAGCCACTAACTGAGGTGGCTAATAAAGTGTTGTGCGGTGTTTTCTGAACGATTTGCAACATGTTGCAAAAAGGTTAACAATTAATTACCCAACTTTGAGATACAAAACGTGCAACGTCCAACTCAAGTGGCGATTTCAAGTGAAAATTAAAAAAATTGAAGTGCAAATCTCAACTTGTTCGTTCGCAAATTGATGGCGCTTGTTTAACACTCTTCTTACGACAATTTGAATTCAATTTCAATTTCAATTTCAATCGCAATTTCAATTTCAATTTCAATTTGTGCTATTTTCAATTGCAAATTGCAATTCATGCCACGGAAAATACTTGGGTGAGTATCGCATTGCCATTGCGCAATTAAATATATCGTAGTAGGCGCCAAATGCCTTGGACTCAGTCTTAGCTCTTAAGTATCTCCGTTCAATTTACGAGTAAATATTTAGTTGACAGTGATTAATCTTAACATTTGAATTCCGAATGCGAAAAGTCAAGCAATTAATTTCAAATGATTGCCAAATCATGTAATCATTTATACGCGTATCTATGGCTAATATACGGATTAAAAATAATTTGAAAATCTAGAAAATATGCTATGATATTTAAGAAAAATAATCCAAGCTGCAAGGCTTATCAAATAATTTATAAAACACTTGATAATTATGTTTTTAATTTATAAATATTTAATAATTATAACGAGACTCTAAACTCGTTTTTAACCGACTATTTGGCCAGCTTGAACCCAATCAAAAAGCTGAGTCTCAGCCTGAATTCAAGCAATATTTCTGTTTGGGCTCTAAAATTATAATTGAGATTAAAGTTTTCATTTAAATATTTGTTGAAAATATGATTATTCAATCATAAAATTAATTATTTTTAGATAAGTTTGCTTGCAAATATTCCACTTTTGAAGTTTCGAAACAAAACCCATAAAACTCCAAGCAAGTTCTTCAGCCAAATTTTGTTGCCTTGCAGCCTAGAAATTCCTGTAGAAAATAATGTTCAGGCTTTAAAATACACTGAAAAAATAAGCTATTATTAGTAAATATTTTTGTAAAATAACCCAAAACATATTTGTGCCGCTGCAAAGTGTGCTAAATGAGTGAGGCAGCCAAAGAACACAGAATTTACTCTATAAAAACACAACGTGCAGCCACTTAGAAATATGTAGAAATTAATTTGAATTGTTTATTGAAATTTCCATATGAATTTCGAGTTTGTGAAAACTTTCCTTTTGCGTTTGAAGAGGGGAAAACAAGTAGCATATTGCATTGTGGTCTCAAATATGCATATCATCGTGGAAAATCAAATTTTGTGCTGTGTAAACAAGCATTTGTGGCATGTGCAACATTTTTGCAAGCAATTTGAATTTAAATAGCTAATTGCTGGTTGAAATTAACTAATAGTCATGAAACGATTGTCCAATTAAATATTCAATATTTGTTCCACAATTTTTATTTAGAGCTCGAGCTTTAAGTATTCATTTGGAAAATTGAAAAGCCACAGAACCTGGGAGCAGCGAGCAGAGAGGAACATTGCAAATGAATAAAGCATGTAAAAGTTTCCACAACTTGCTTTCAATTTTCAGTTCATTTGGTCAACAAATAGTTTGCAATCTCTGCGCCCCTCTCAGCATCCCTTAGAACTGTGGCTTTGCCTAGTGGAAACTGTTCTTGTGGGTTTTCCGAACTAAAACGGAAAATTCCAATTTATCAGCAACTCAATGGGTATAGCTTTAAAATTGTTCGGCAATTAATAGCATAATTAATTGATGAGGGAAAATTCTGTTGAAAGGCAAAAAAGAAAAGTTTCAAGAAGCTGCACAACCTTAGTTGTTCTTTTAAAGGTGTGGCAGGGCAAAACCCCAATAAAACCATGGGGAAACCCAGCAAATAGAAAACTTTGTAGAACCAAAAAATAAAAATAAGGGAAAAAGGATATTTAACGTTTCTATATATTTTGATAGAGAACTTTAGTGAGGCCTTTCGAATATTTAAATGCCCTTCCAGTTTTCTCAGAAATTTTGTTATATTTAATCAGGTTTTCTGAAGAATTCCTCCAGCTGTTCCAATTTTCCCATTTTTATTAAATTCTATTAACTCATAGAGTATGGAATTGGACACTCCCGTTTTCAATGCATTTCCTGATAGAATTATATTACCCTCGGCTAGGGTATAAGAAAAGAAATAAAAGAGAACTACGTCAAAGTTCAAATGTCAGTTATGGACAGACCCAAACTTTGCCCCTGCCTCGCCTTTCACTTCCACTTCCTGTGGAACTATGTGGGTCAGTTTTGGTGTCTAGATTGTGATTGATCTGCGTTTAATGCCGTTTTGTTGTTGAACGGAAGCGTAAAAATGGTTCGCTTTGAGCGATGACACGCACAAATCTCTGCTCAGTGCTGGAGAAGACGACCTTAAGGGTTGGAGTAACATTTTTGGTGGGGGTTGCCATGCGATACACATGCTCGACATATTTATGAAGTTGTTAGCCGGACAGCCAGCCAGCCAGCAACACTGTCATGCAATACGAAGCCGCCGCAGTCGCCCCCGCCGCCGCCGCCCGCAGCATATGCGACGAAGTTGTCCCTCAAAAACTTTTCCACACACTTTTTTCCAAGCTAATCATGTGGTTTCTCATACGCCCCGTTACACAAGAATATGGAGCGTATATGGAACAATGTGCGTGGCAATGTTGATAGGCCGTACGCTGATTTACGGCTGCTGTCAAAAGCGCATAAATAATGCAGGACATACAGAAAAAGGAGTATTTCGAAATTCAATTTCTGCTCCTCTTTTGTGCAAAGTTCTGATACTTTAAAGTAACTTTTTGTTAGACAAATTTTCGAATTTTTTGGTTCCAATCTTGGCCAACTAATTTTACTCTTTAGCTTGGAAAAAAAACAAACTGTTTTTCAATAAAAGTCTTAGAACTTTGTTACGGATCTTTGCTAACTAATTTCGGTTCCGAATTTTTTTTCTTGAATCTTGGATTTAGTTTAAAGAAAAAGATAAACTCCAGCTTTTTATTACCTCTGCAATTCCGCTATTAATTTTATTTGTTTATTTTGATTAACAATTATAATAAAATAAATTTTAAATAAGCTGGCAGAAGCCTCAAGGTAATAATCAGATAAACTTCCTTTGGATTTGCTATTTCCCTGTAGAGATTCGATAGAAAAATGTATAAAATAGATGCTTTGCTATGCAGTCAAGTAGAAGAAATTAAAGCCAACTTTGAGCAGTAAGCCAAAGTCAATTCCGCAAGCTTGACAGCTGCTTTACTTACAGATACAGATAAATAGATATATGCAACAGAAGAAATAGCAGCCAGATCACGTATGCATGTATGGGTAGGACACTCATACTCATACTCATATTTATACACTCGTATTTGTACTTATACTCATACTTTAGTTTGGGTGTACTCGTAATACTCATACGCACATAAAGAAATAGAAATACGTGCGTGTAAAATTGCAAATGGCATTTGTACGAGTAGCTCTCTCGTCTCTTGGAGTTTTTCTTTGGATTTTCTTTTGGCCTGTGATTTTCTTTCAATTTCCAATTGCCTGGCTATGGCTATGGCTATGGCTATGGCATATTTCATGCATTTTACGAGTATTCAGCATTTCTGATTATGTTGTTTTGTCTTTTACGCTTCGCACACAGATTTAGCAGCTACTAATGCGGCTCATTCTACTACATTTTTCACTTGGCAGCATTTAGTTCAGCAATCGTGCGTAATTTTCTTCTTTATACTAAATACCCTGTAAAGTGGATAAAGGGGAGTAATGAACACCCTTACACTCTTAGTGTACAAATATTCTCGCATACTTTCTATATACTTTTTCCCTACACAGGGTACCTTTTAGTTGAGCGAATGCCTCTAATTTATATTCTCTTTTTAGGAGTATTTCTTTAAAACTTCAACTTCCCTTTTCTGCTCACGTGCGCCTATCAATCGCATTTGTTTTATTGTATATACTTATCAGCAGTACTTCAAAAATAGACAGGCAATAGGCTTCCTTGCTGGAATACAATCAGCATCGTTTTTCTAAGCCTGTAAAAGGCAATATTTCTATGTCGATTGTCTGTTACTGTCTCCAAAAATCACTTGGCAAATTTTACATGTCATTGGCTTCCCAGTTGACTGACTGACTGACTGACAATAACAGGAAGCAGTCTATTACTACACCCCTCTTATATATATATATATATATTCTGTCTGTCTGTCTTGGTTCCGCTAAAGTCTTATCACAGTCAGTGGAAATGCGCTCAAGCTGAATTTGTGTCTGATTTTTCGGTTTCTAATTGAATTCTTCGCCGTTTTGCGGCTCTATTTTAAATTAAGTGTAACTAATTTATTTAGTCATGTTAAATCGTATGAGAAATTAGGTCATACGCAGTGTTTTCTTGCCTTCCCTATAAACCTCTCGTTCTCCCTGTCTCTTGGCTAAAATATTTTATATAGGTGTTTATTTTCCTGCTGCAACTATTTTTATTATTACTTTTTGAAACGTGAATTCTAACTTTATTTTTTGTTGCAATTTTAATATTAATTTTAACAGCCCTTTTGAGAAAAAAGAAATACCCTCCAGCAGGCGGCTTGCCAAAAAATTCAAACAATTTCAATAAAGTTTCCACACGCCACACAGGGCCCTTTTTTGAAATATTCGTTTATATTTATAGCAGTACAAGAGTTTTTTCACCAAATGGCTAATTGCACTGTGACAGCAGCAAAAAAGGAAATGTTAATACCCTGCAGCGAAACTAACAGATAGTTTAGGCTTGACAGACTTATAGCTAGCAGAGCTATTATTAAACTATAATTATTGGTATGAATAAATGAGATATACGAAAGATACTTTTATTGGAACTATCGATCATTGAAACAGTCGATAAAAATAATTAAATTTAACTTTAACTTTGATATGGCTACACCATATTTGCTTTTCTGACTCTCATTTTGGCCTACCTTTTTCGCGCATCTTAACAATTTGCAGGGTATAAAACAATAAAATTTAAATTGTCAAATAAATGCTGCTGAGCAGAATTAGGACAACAATTTAGCAAAAAGTGTGAAACAAGCATTAAAAAATATTAGTTACATTTAAAAACATTTTTAGCACAAATAAAAAGAAATAAACTAAAGCTATCGCTGCAGCAAATGCGATGTTTTCGCGATGGTTCTGCGATGTTTTCACCAGCTCTACATAAGATTATTTCAGCATTCAGCTAAGAGAATTTTAAAACAAATTCTGATATATTAAACATTTTGTTAAACATAAAATTTTCAGTAATTTGAGGCAAAAATCCTTTTAAATAATACGCCACAATTTGTACACATCACTTTAAGTTGTATTATTCCAAAGCAAATAATTTGTTAAGAGAGTTAAATTTGTCTTATCCAGTGAGAGAGCTTGTCAGGATTCCGTTTTCTTACTTTTTCCGAGACAAAAACTGATTTATTGTACGCAAAGTCTCGTAAAACAAAACAAAAATTGCCAAAAATTACCAAAAAAAGAGGCAATAAAGTGAAAAGAAAAAAATGCTAAAAACGAAAACATAAGTGAAAGTAAGATAAGAAAAAGAAAGAAAATAAAAGAAAGCCAAGAAAATTGTTCCGAACTGAAGAACACCGCAAATGTTGTGTGCAACTCGGCTGAGCGCCAGCTGTCAATGATTTGTTTCAACAATTTTTGGCTGTCTTGTCGTTAAACGCACATAAATATTGTGATTACCAATAATGTTCTGGCGACTGTCTGCATGTCCAATTGTCGTCTGGCTGCCTCTCTGACTGTCCGTCTGTCTGCCTGTCCGCCCTTTTTTTCGGTTCATTTTTGTGCTGTGCACGGCAGTTTTTTAATGATGCCCATGCCAGCCGCATTAATGGGCCTTCGTCTACGTCTACGTCTTCACTTTGGTGCGGTTTACATTTTCAGGTGAAACAAAATGAAAACATGTCTTTAAGTAATTTACATACATATAATTTTTTATATATATGATTATTATTATTACTTTTAATTTATGCGCTCTTAACACGGTGAGCTTAATTATCGACTGCACTTGAGGCCAATATAATCGGACCGCTGACATTTCAATGCGTATTTAATTTAATTTTTATTGGCCTCGTAAATCGCCTGGCAGCCAGCAGCAACGCCTGACATTTCAATAATTTTTTATTGTTATTATTCTGCACAATTTTTTAATGGCAATATCATGTTATTAAAATGCTTAAAACCAATCTCAGCCCTTGTAATTTATTTCATTGCGAAAATTCAACAGACACAAGTACAGAAAATAGTTGCATTTTCACTTGGCAGCGCCACGTTAATCATACGTCATGTGTTCCCACCCACAGCAGTTGCCGAGTCTTTTCCTCGCCACGTTGCGTATACGTAATGTGAGTAATGTATGTGAGTGTGCGGCACATTAAGCACATATTTATTCAGATGTATGAGAGCTCATATTAAGCATAAAGAATGATAACTAAGCACTTTACTAAATCACTTTAAAATGCTGCGCTCAGCCAACAGAGCAGTCAGTTG
This sequence comes from Drosophila repletoides, assembly GCA_018150835.1. Taxonomy (NCBI): domain Eukaryota; kingdom Metazoa; phylum Arthropoda; class Insecta; order Diptera; family Drosophilidae; genus Drosophila; species Drosophila repletoides. Next base: position 3,398,896 of record JAECWQ010000202.1, read on the forward strand.
AAGTCATTAGGAATGTTGGTTTTGTACGACAATGTAGGAAACTGTATTTAAAATCTGCAAGAATTAACTATTTAATTTGCTCAGCTGAAAAGAACATACATATTCTATATAAAATTCTTACAAAAAGGACATTTTTTTTATCACCATAATCCAATGAAAAGGGAAAGAGAGGAATCTGTTTTATCTGTAAGCAAATGGGTGTCAGTCAATGATAATCTATGCGCTCTATCATGAAGATAAATTGCAAACAGTTTGTGTAGAGCAATGTTTCTGGCCTTGAGGAAATAGTTTGATAGGAACTGTTTAAGCCAACATTAAAGTCCTTTTAACCAAGTCTATCCCGCATGAAAAGAAAAAGCCACATATTCAAGTTTAAATGTGCCATAAATCTTGGCAACTAGAGTATATATTTATAGCCCTGGCTAGGCTAAAAACCACAACATATTTCACAATTTTATCGCAGCTGTGATTAAAACACTTTTGTTAGGGCCTAATTGGGCCATGTGTGTTGGACAGGCTGGAACGATAAGCGAGATATATATAGGTATATGTGAGCTGCTGGCAGGTTGACTGTTGCTGCTGCTGCTGCTGCTGCTGCTGCCTGGTGTCTGGGCCAATTGTGTTGGTAGGCACTGTCAATAATAAACAATGTCGCACAATAGGCAATGTCAGCAACATCAGTTGGCCTGCTTGGCTTTGTTTGGACGGGGGTGTTATTGCTGCTGTTGCTGCTGCTGTTGCAAAAGTAAAACGCTAGCCGCAGTAATGATGGCCAAATTGCTGCGATGGGACCAATGCCAACGAAAATTGCAACAAAGTTGTGATAATTTCCCTAACATATGACGTCAAGAATAGCAACAGCAGCGGCTGCCAAAAGAAAAGCCCCAATGGGCAATTCGCTAATGGAACGACAGCTCATTAACATGTTGAATGCGCGTGTGAAGTCAGGCAATCAGCCATTCAACCAGTCAGCCATTCAACCAGTCAACCATTCAGCCAGTCAACCATTTAGCCACTAAATCGGTCAACCACTCATTCAATCATTCAGTCAACTAGCCATTTAACACAGCCGCCAACTCATCGAGCAGCTGCATTTTATTTCACAAAAATATTTTCACTGCCAAGCAAAACATCAAATATTTTTCACTCATATCATGTGAATTTTAGTAGAAAATTCCACGAATTTCTATCTAATAATAAAAACCTTTCTGGGAATTTTAAATATGAACTGAAATACTACTGGAAAGTCTTTCAATAGTTTTATTGACTTTTGACTGCAAAATTAAACATAGAATCATATTAATAGTAGTGTAAAAGTTACTAAAATTGATTGGGAGAAACCTAAGATACTTTTAAATACAGATTCAGATTAATGTATATTAGAAGTTAAAAGCTTTTATCTTCTATAAAGTATACATAGTCTTTTGAGATCCTTTTAAAAATCTAGTAGAAAATATAAGAAAAATATCTAGTCTTTCCCAAGCTAGAAATCGGGAGTTACATATAACAAAAAGTATCTATTTATTTGGAAACACATTTCAAGTCTGTAGACCAATTTGAAATATCATTGAACCATTCTAAATCAGTTCATAGACCTGAAACTTAGTCAAACCATTTTGACTGAAGTCTTTCCTTCTAATACCTCTTCTTTTGGGCCAAAACAAACACTCCGAGGCTGTTGTAGAGCTTCGTGAATGAGTCGAGAATGCAAATATAAATATGATTGGCACTTAAGTGCAGGCTGAATCGCATCTTTTGCCTTTAGTAGACCGACTGACGGGATAATTCATGTTGCCAAGTCTCGTCGTTGTTGTACCAGTTATTCTCATCCCAGACAAACTGAAATCGAGTGCAAATAAACTTTTTGCTCAACTTATTTAAATGTAGAAACTTTTGCAATGCGTCCTTGCTCAGCGCAGAGACGGGCAGGAAAGCAGGAGGTGGGTTTAAGAGGTTTTCCGTCTGATTCTGGGCTTCGTTTATGCAGCTTAAGGATTTCTCAAGCAAATCTTGAGCAATTCGTAAAGTGCAGCTGCTCCGCCCTGCTGCTCCCCCTTTGCCAGAGGAGTGTTAATCGATGGGCAAATGTTAATGCACAATTTCCTGTCAATTGTGGAAGGCGTTAGTTGATAGAATTATACGAATATATTGCAGGAAATTCGTAGTTTATTGGCTTGTTTACTAATTACCACAGATTGCTACTTAAAGCCTATTTGAAGGCTAATGGAATTTAAACTGAATTTCAAACGACTTCCTTGGTAAACCAATATTTATTGCACATTTGGCTTGCTGCATTTCTGATTCTAATTACATATAGAATATAGGAAAAATACCTAAATAAGAAACATCCTCAAATCTAGAGTGATTTTCTGTATCAAAATTAATTTTTAAAGTTGAAATATTATGCTCAAAAGTATTTTAAAATTTTAGAAAATTATTATTAGCTTCTATAAGAAACTACACAATTTTTCTGAGCTTAAGAATATACGCTTACACTTAATTTAAGTGCTTCAAATCAAGACTTATACTTGTATGAAATACAGAAAATTGAACAGATTGTTTGACTTTTCTCTAAGTGTATATGCAGAGTATTACAATAATTAAACATGTTTAATATATTTTTTATTTTATTGAATAGCTTTCAGTTCTTATTAAATTTAAGCAGTGATTGTTCCACTTATTTTTTTTTTTTTTAATTAATATATATATTTATCTTTATTTCTGCCACTACCTTAGCATAAATTTATGTGATTTTTAACAGTGCTTAAAAATAGGTTTGTACATTAAATATTTGTATGCCCATAAATGCCGAAATTCCCCCCAAAAAATCAATTGGTAAAAAATAAAAGGCTAAGACCTGCGCGCACGTTCGACACTCAATTCTATTTACATCTGGTTGATTTTGTCTATGGATAAAGTGCGCCAATCAAAGGTTACACACGAACCACACACTTGCCACATGCCGCATGCCGCATGCCACAAGCCGAGGTATGCAAACAGATGTGCAGAAAAGTAAGCTGAGTTCACATGAAAGGAGTAAAATCCTCTACACTGGCGTCGCTGTCTACGTGCCGCGCATAGATAAAAGTCAAAGCCAAAAAAAAGAAAAGGCTTTAAGAAAATGCAGCCAAGAGTCGCAGGGAAAAGCAGAGGGCGGTGCAATTAAGCGGTATTAACCATAGCTAGCAGGTGTGAAGTTAGAAGAACAGCATTAAATGAAGAAGGCAGTTTTTCCTTTTTAGAGAATTTTTTCATGTTTTGGGTGAATTTAAATGTCATTCAATTGGCTGACTGAAACGAGACAAATTATTTTACACCTGAACGATTTGTGATATGTCTGCGACTTGGCTGATTTAAAAGCTCGCCTTATGCTCGAATAACTGAGTGATTGACTAACTGATGCGACTCTGATTGACAATAATATTAGGCTAAAAAAATAGCAAAGGTTAGCCGACTTTCAAATACTTTACAGTGCAGGAAAACAAAGGAAGTTTAACATGGAGAAATTCACATGAAATTCAATTAAAGGTAAGTTTTGTTTATTAAATTATCATGCATTTCTATATACCCCACTGCAAGTATTTTGATTACAGGGTATAAATGCAAAGAGTCTTGTCTTTGCTTTTGGCACCTTTTGATTTCTAAATTTATACAATTTTTGCCAAATTAAAAATACGTCTCGCCCACGCCCACGCACCCGCCCCCGCCCCCGCGCCGCCCTGCCCCATTCTAGTCTAATTACAGGCCTGCCCAAATAAGTCGGAGTTTTACTTTTTGTTCCTCTCCGATTTTACATGCCACGTGTGGCAATACCAGTGAAATTTTGTGATTTATCTGTTGTGTCAATTGCTGCTGTAGGTGTTGCTTTTTTTCGGCTATATTTTCATCTCTTTCGCAATTTTGTTGGCCATGCTATCTCTTTCACTGGCTATTGACTTGCTGGCTGTCTGCGTGGCTTGCTTGTTTGGTCTTCTTTTGCTGCTCTTTCATCGCCCACGTCGCTTCCATTTCCTTTCGTGAATTTTCAATTTGAATTTGCCGCTTTTTCTACATTCTATACCCATTCAAATGGTTAACAAGAGTATATTGATACAATTTGTGTAGCTCTAAGGCGGCAGACTGCAGGAAGCAGCTAAGATCCAATAAAGCAGAAAGGGCATATAAATAATTGAATGAAAACGTCATAATAAATGCAGAAGCTAATCAGTGGCCTGCTGCGGGAACTCTTATAAATAAGAGACAATTTTGCAGAGTATCGGCTAGTCGAGCAAGTTCTCTTAGAGCTCGCGTAACTTGTTTATGACCATGCAATTGCTACGAGTAGTTTTGTTTACGTTAAACAAAATTGCTTTTCTGAAATTTACATGACACTTCCTGCACAGCACGTGCCGCAGCGTTCAGCGTTTAATTAAATACTCTCGAGTACCCTTCCCGTACTCGAGTACTCCGATTCGTATTCGCACTCGAACTTGAGTCGCAAACCAATGCAATGCACTTTGATCGGTTACCGTGGTATTAATTGTTTGCACACAGCGACAGAATTCAGATTCAGATACAGCGACAGCGACAGGTTCGTTGACCAGTCACTCAGCCACCCAGCCACCCAGCCATCTAGCCACCTAAACCACCATACAGCAGTACCACCAAAATGTTAGCAGCAGCCGCTGGCAGCAGCAGCGGCAGCAGCATCAACGGTTTTTTGATTAATTAACGCGCGACAGCCTTTTAGGCATGACTCTGGCCTGGGTCTGCGCTTGTTGGTAAAGCCACAAACGCAAAAATTGAATATTCGGCAAGTGATGCGCATTTAGCTGTTTTCTAGTTTACAAAATTAATTACAAATTATTCAAAAGTTATAGCTCGACAAACAACAAAGCTACAAAGCTCAGCAATAAGTGAAATAGAACTGAAGCTTCAGGATCTACCATATGGTAAGTAAAGTATTTAATCTTTAATTTTTACATAATTATTTTATAAGCACATCTAATTAATTATATAAATAGATGAAAAAAACAGCAATTGAAAACGTCTGTAACAAAAACCCAAAAGTTTCCGTTGGATTTCGAAACCCTGAACACTTTACTGTTTACTGCAGCATAAATATAGCTTTTTTCTGTCAGTGTTACTATACTTTCTAGCCTTTTTCTGTGGACATATCTTCGAGCCTCTGGGGAGCTGTGGTATTTGCTATTTTCTGCATTTGTGTCTAATTAAGTCAAGTTCAAAATTCTACTTAACACAAAACGCGTTGCTCTCCCAAACTGTGTGTGTGCACCGCATAAATTATATATACGAGTAAACTGTGTGTTGTCTGTCTAAAAGTCCGACTTGATATCTCAGTAAGTCTGTCTATCTGTCTCTCTGTACTGTCTGTCTGTCTATCTGTCTATCTGTCAGTTGCTTTCCAACTGCCTGATTAACAGGAGGTGAGTTGTGGCTAGGCTCGCGGCATTGGTTTCATTAGCAACAGTGGCTGCTATCAGTTAGTCAACTAAATTATAATATTGTATCTGGTATCTTGTAGTAGCTTGCATATTTTATAAAGCTGATTAGGTTTGGGGCCTACAGAGTCCTACGCTCTGTGCTGTCCGGAGCAGGAGAATTAATTGCAACACTCACAACTCATTCGCATAGAGAAACAATTAGCTACAGTGCATGCCTTAAATAAGCATAAATAATAATAATAACTTCTTGGCAGACATCTACCCTATCTACCTTATCCCTCGCCTCCTTCTTGGCACATTAACGCTACCTTTTGGCAGGCATTTGCTGAAATCAGCATAATTTATTTATAATTGACTTAATAGGCTTGGGCAATTGGGCATTGTGCAGGCCCAGACAGCTACAGCTACAGCTACAGCCACAGCCGGAGCTTCCGGTGCCGCCTTTACATTCATTCAGTCAGTCATTCATTTATTCATTTAATCCAATGAATTTAATTATTTTTGCTTAATTTATGTCTTTGTTTTTTCCACCTCGTTCAGGTGCGAATCATTTTAATGTAAACATTCAATAAAGGCGCTTAAGTACCAGCACTTGACTGCCAGCTCGCTTCCCAGTTCCTCTTCCTGTTCGAACTAATAAATAAAGTCCCTTTAATGCTCACACAAAGCCGTCTGTCGACTGTCTGCCCGTGCGTAGCTCAAGGCATTATTAAAGTATCAATTTACATGAGCTTTTCATTTAAATTTCAGCAAATATCACACATACGCACTGTATATCCATACACAGTTGGCCTCGAGCCACAAAAACATTAGCTGTTGACATTTTGACAGACAGATGCCGATAAGTAGATGTAATAAATGTATTAAATGTGTGTGTGTCTGAGTCGAAAATTATTAATAAATCAGCATCATATTGCCACTGCCAAGAGATTATTTTCTATCTTTTTTGTTGTTTGTAGGATCGCAAGGATTACCTCACCAAAGAATTGTCAAGATCGTCATCGCAAACATCATCGAAAACACACAAAACATCAAATTCAGGATAACTGCAAGGACATCAACATCGCCCTTTTCCAGCACTCTGAAAATGTTTCTTATAAATAGTAAAATGTATATTTTACTACATTAGAGTATTAGATATTCTAAGTATATTCTATGTATAAGAAAAATGTTAAATTTATAAAATAAATAATTTCACTAATCAAAATAAACGTGTTTTATTTTGTATGCCAGATACTTTTAAATAAAAATATACTTTTTTGTATCTTAAAGATACTTTTGCATCTGAAAGATACTTTTGTATCTGAGAGATACTATTGTAATAACATTGACACTTAACATTTGCAAAAAAAATTAACACAAAAGTATGCAGCAAAAAAGTATTTAAAAAAAAAGCGCCTAAAAGTATGCAACAAATTGTACCCCTAAAATTATACCAAAAAATGCGCCTAAAAATATGCAACAAATTGTACCCCTAAAATTATACCAAAAAATGCGCATAAAAGTATGCTACAAATGGAACGTCTAAAATTATACCAAAAAATGCGCCTAAAAATATGCTACAAATGGAACTCCTAAAATGATACCAAAAAATGCGCCTAAATGTATGTTACAAATAGAACTCCTAAAATGATACCAAAAAATGCGCCTAAAAGTATGCTACAAATGGAAGTATGCAACCAAAAATGCGCCTAAAAGTATGCAACAGATAGTACCCCTTAAATTATAAAAAAAAAGTGCGCCTAAAAGTATGCAACAAAAATTTGCCTAAAAGTATGCAACAGATAGTACCCCTTAAATTATAAAAAAAAAGTGCGCCTAAATGTATGCAACAAAATTTCGCCTAAAAGTATGCAACAAATAGTACCCCTAAAATTATAAAAAAAAAGTGCGCCTAAAAGTATGCAACAAAATTTCGCCTAAAAGTATGCAACAAATAGTACACCTATAATTATAAAAAAAAAAGTGCGCCTAAAAGTATGCAACAAAATTTCGCCTAAAAGTATGCAACAAATAGTACCCTAAAATTATAAAAAAAAAATTTCGCCTAAAAGATGCAACACAATTTGGGCCTGAAGCAGGACTGCGGTTGGCAGCCACAAATTTCCAAAATTACCAGGCGAAGTACCAGGCGAACAGAAATCAGCAGCAGGTGGAAAAATGTTAGTTAACAGTGGCACTGTTAACTAACAGTGGCATTTAACATTTGCACTGTTAAGATAACATTGGTCGCCTGGTGATTCCCGCCGTTGGGGCAACCGAAAATTCAAATTTGGCGCCCAGAGTACCAGGCGAACAGAAATCAGCAGCAGGTGGAAAAATGTTAGTTAACAGTGGCACTGTTAACTAACAGTGACATTTAACATTTGCACTGTTAAGATAACATTGTTCGCCTGGTGATTCTCGCCGTTGGGGCAACCGAAAATTCAAATTTGGCGCCCAGAGTACCAGGCGAACAGAAATCAGCAGTAGGCTGACGTTTCTTCCGACGCCCTTGAAAGTAGGCAACACAAAATAAATAGCCAAAAAATATCAGTTGAGCAGTTTTTCCGATTCAAATTTAAATTCAAAAGTTGCCCGTTGGACTGCGGTTTAAATTTAAATTCAAAAGTTGGCCGTTGGACGGCGATTTAAATTTGAATCGCGCAAAAATTTGCCACCTGCTGCTGAATTATGTTCGCCTGGTACTTTCAGCAAATTTTGGCCGTTTGCCGGCGATTCAAATTGAAATTTTGGCCGTTGGACGGCGGTTGAAATTCAAATTTTTCGGCCCACCCAAAAAAGTAGGCAATACAAAATTTTTACTAAAAATATTCCACCTCCTACTGAATTATGTTCGCCTGGTACTTTCAGCAGATTTTGGCCGTTTGCTCGCAGTTTGGTTTGAATTTGCTTCGCTGCCCTCGAAAGTATGCAATAAAATTTTAATATGGCTGCCCTTCCATACATTCTACATATGATTTTTAAAAGGACATAACTTCCGTAAATCCTTACGGATTTTGACGCGACTACCCGCGATCTACTCGTAAGGACCAACTCTATCGATTGCCATTCAAGGATATAGGGGTCATCTAAGGATCATCGACTTGAAAAATTTCAGTAGATAACCGCAAAAAAACTGTCCAAAAACACAAAATCCAGGATAACTCGAGAACTACAAGGACGATCCGAATGTCCTTTGGTCAGTCGATAGCCCTTGTGAATACCTACCGTTTGAGACAGGACTCGCCAGGATCCGCAAGGATATAGCCGAGTTATAGCTATTTTTCTGTATACAAAAAAGTCCTTTTTTCTCAGCTCCTTGAAGGATTTTCGTCCTTTTTGTGACATATTCTGATCTGGTAAGATAAGGACTATCTGCTGGCCAAAGGACATCCTGATAGTCCTTCAAATGGCCGAGTTACAGGCGATTTACTGTTTTTAGGACATTTTTCCTATGCCTACCCCTTAGAAAATTTTCAAGTGGATTTTTCGACCGAAAAATAGTTGTAACTTGGCCAAATCTTTACGCATTTGGCCAAGTTTGGTGTCGTTGGACTCGTAAGGACGATATCTATCGATTGGCATTCAAGGATATAGGGGTTATCTAAGGATCATCGACTTGAAAAATTTCAGCAGATGCGCAAGAACACAGACCGAAAACACAAAATCCAGCGTAACTCGAGAACCTTAAGGACGATTTGAATGTCCTTTGGCCAGTCGATAGCTATTATGAATACTTACCTTTTGCGGCAGATCCTGTAAGGATCCGCCAGGACATGGCTGAGTTACAACCATTTTTCTGTATACAGAAAAGTCCTTTTTTCTCAGTTCCCCAAAGGATTTTCATCCATTTTGTTACGTATTCTGATCTCTCAGGATACGCCCTATCTGGTGGCCAAAGTTCATTTTGATAGTCCTTCAATCCTTGCGGATTTTGCCCGGTCATGTTTTGTTAGGATAGTAAGAAGCAACTCTATAGATTTGCATCAAAGGACATGGGGGTCATTGAAGGATCATGGATCAAGATGCGCAAGAAAACAGACCGAAAACACAAAATGCAAGATAACTCGAGAATTTTAAGAACAATTTGAATGTCCTTTGGCCAGAAGATAGCTATTATGAATACTTACCTTTTGAGACAGGACCCGTCAAGATCCGCGAGGTCATGGCCATGTTACAGCCTTTTTTCTGTATACAGAATTGTCCTTTTTGTCTCAGCTTCCTCAAGGATTTTCGTCCTTTTCGTTACGTATTCTGATTTAACAGAATACACCCTATCTGATGCCCACAGTAAATTCGATATTTTTGGATAGTTATCCTACTAAGGACTTCATAAAAATAAAATATTAAAATTAACTTATACCCTTCTTTTTGTACTGAGCAGAGTATCTACTAGACTATAATACTCTCAAGTTAGATAATTTTTTATTGGTTGCGAACAAGCTTTAAATAAAGTCAGAAAAGTGAAACGCCCACGCGAAGCGTCTAGGCAACATGCCGTATACGCATTTTTATTTTCCTATTTTCTCTCTTATTCCCTTTCTTTTACTTTTGCAGTTGGCAAATTAAGTGCTCCCCCGCCTGGCTGTCAGCTTAGAGAGGAAAATCATGTATTTTTCTGTATATTTCTTTTTAGCCTTAAACCTTGCAATACCTTCGCAAATGTCAAACGTGGGAGACACGTGTAAGGCGCAAACTTCTTGGCCAAGTCATAATCATAATGTCTGGCCATTGATAAGAGTGCACAAACTTTAAATTTATCGTCCTCCCTCGCTGTCGAGTGGCAAATGTTTTGATGCGATTTGCTATACACATTTATATTTGTCTAACTTTATTTTTTTGTGTTGGCCAAATGGCCGCAGCTGCAGCAACACACACGCATACCAATTGGATCTACATCTAGTCTATATGTATATGTATATGTATGTGTATAAGTATATATAGCCAGACAGTCTGGTGTGGTGTGTGGCTTCATTGTTTCCCAAACTGTTTTACAGGTGCTACAAATTTGAATATAAATGCACAAGCACCTGTGTGTAATAATAAAATAAAATGCCATTCAATGCCGCACGTCGAAAGGCGCGTCGGCATTTTATCCATTGGGGACACCAAATGTTGCACAGGGAGTGAGACTGCCAGTGAGAGTGCGAGTGCTAGGCGCCACAAAAGTTTCCAGGATCTTTTCAATTTGCTGTGTAGTCTTCTCTTTTACTATTTACCATTTCAGCAACTAAGGAGAGAGAAAATTCACGTATAAGAAGTTACTCGAATGAGAGATACTACAGTGAACACTCACACAATGGCCAAAGTTTTATTTCCACTTTTCCTCTCTTCTTTTTATAATACAGCTTGAGGGCTGCTATTTATTTTGTGTAGCGCTTTTGGAAGAGTCCTGTCTTAAGCCGTTTTCCTTTAAGTGATTTGTAGTTTATCTGAAAAAAAACAAGAAAATTATATTAATTTGTTGCTGCATTTAAACATTTATTACTTGTTAAAAAGAATATAAATAAAAAAAAAATAAAAATAAATTTATTCTTTTGAATTTTCTTTAACAAAAAATTGGTTAGAAAATTGCTGCAATCAGTTAAAATTTTTAATTAATATATAATAAAATACTAAAAAAGTATCTAAACTCAAGAAAAGATTATTTTTCCGGTTTTATAATAGCTACAAATTCTATTCAGTGAAGAATGCGTTCAGTGTTTAGACTGAAATTCACTGTATTACAAGATAAAATTAGTTTCTTATCCAAAAAAGGCCAGAAATGCCTAAAATTATGCCAAACGTAAATAAGAATAACCATGGTAGCTCTTGGCTGTTCAATATACCCATTATACCCTTGGGATACAGGGCATAAATACATTTCATTTGCTGTTATCGTCGAGACAGCAAAACGAGCCGTCTTTGGCATTTATGTGCCAAAGGTTTTCTTTCAGCTTAACGTGCAACTATGTCTGTCTGTTGGTCCGTCTGCCTGCCTGTCTGTCTCTCTGTTTGTCTGCCTGTCTGCCAGCAGGATTTAAAATTAGTGGCTACTTAAAACGCGCGACATTCGCATTAAGAGAGGCTCTAAGTATTTGTCAGGACATTGCTGAAGATTTGCCTTGTGAATTCTCTGGTATTTAAAGACTGTGGTTAACAACAGACAACAGACAACAGGCAACAGGCAATAAAGCAGGCCGAGAATAGAATGAAGAAAATCATTTCAACACATTTATTGCTAAGCAAATTAAATGTTTTGTGAGCAAACATTATAATACAAAATTAAAATAGGAAATTGTTGAATAAAAATGCTTTTAAAAAGGACATTAAATTGTCAGCAGACATGAAAAGTAGTTTGAAAAACAATTTATTAAAGGTGGCATATTAAAATATGGCTAGATTATTGAACGAAAAAAGGGCATTTTAATTGTCAACAAAATTCGGATTATTCCTTAAATTAAAATATACATTTTTATCTCATAGCTGGAAGCAAAAGAAATTTTTGTAAAGCTTTACAGACTCTATTGAAATCCGCTGAGAGACAAAGAGACTCGCTAACAATGTCATCATCATATAACCAAAGTATATATTATATTTTTTTGTTTGACTAACAACAAGTTTTCATATGAAATTTGAGCATATTTTGCTGGAAGCAAAGGCAAACAAAAGGTTTCAGTTCTTAAAATGTGTGTATTCAGTCGAAAGTCTCCATGGCTTTACTCAGTGCCAATTATCCTTTATGCGGCAAGCACACGTCACGCTCCATAAAATTGAAATGAAATACTAAACTTTTGTCGTTATTGTCCTGATTGCCATGAACTGAACTGCAATTGCACATATGTATGATGGGCAGGGTGCTCTTACGAGTATTCCTCTTGCTATTCCTACTCCTATTCCGCTTGCTATTCCAATTCCTATTCGTTCTCGTAGAGAGGGTCTTACAATGACCCAGCCATAAACATAACGCAAACTGCACAAAGCAAACCATACGCTAAAAATAACAGAACAAAATAAACAAGAAAAAAAATGACTTTCTTCAGCAAGCCGAAGATTTAAATACCCTTGGAAGATTTATCTTTGAATTTAATGATTAAAAATTTGGTTTATGATTCCAGCTTGCTTTCAGCTGAGGCCTTAGCCTGCAGAGTTTGGTCAAGAAATCTAAGCTGGACTTAGAAAAGAATATGCCCTAGTTTAGGGAACATTTTTTATAGGGAACATTTCTGAGGTGCATTTACAATCACTGTCAGTCCGTTGTCTGACAGTTCAATGAAATATCTCGAACATAAACAATTTGTTTATATAACCATTAAGACACACTTCGTGACAAAACTAAAGTACCCACCGCAAGTGTGTAAAAAGGAAAAACTAGAAAAAGAAAATATAGCAGATACAAACGTGCACGAAGATCTGTTGACCCAATAAAGTTTTTTGACGGGCAAGGGAGAAGGCAATGTTGCAGCCATATTTTTGCAGTGAAATCAATTTTTCATTTCGAGGCAGGATGGCGACGCCGAGCGACGCGACGTGTCGCAAAATGAATGCTCGACAATTGTCACAGAGGGCGCATTAAAATGGCCAACAGGGCAGCGCAAATGGCTTAATGGCCACGCCCCAAAAGCGAGAGACAATCGAAGAGAAGGGATATGGAAACGCAAAGCAAAAACTATATAAAAAACATAAATATGCAACAGCAAGTGGCAGTAGCAGTGGTAAAGTCAAGTCAGAAAGGCAGCAGCTGCATTGAGTTTTATGACGCATACGCAACGTTGCACAAATATTCCAGCTAAAGTTACTGCTGCTGCTGCTGCTGCTCCTGGTGCAACAAACAAAAGACAAAAGTGGTAGCTCTTAAGCTGTCAGACTGCCAGATTGTCAGATTGTTGGATTTTTGTTTGTTTTTTTTTTATATATGTTACAAGCTCTACATTGATTACTCGCTAGTAAGTATTTGTTTCTCTAAAGGATGAGCATTTTTAAAGCAGCTCTTTTTCATCCTGTAGCTTTAATGCTTTAAGCTCAAACAAGAGCTGGAATTGCATACACTTGAGCGAGTTTTGCACTGATTTTTTCCAATCAAATTGAATGCTTCTCGACGCTTACGACAATTGTGACAAGCTGCCAAAGGCAGTGCCAATATAATACAGACAAAAATATAAAAAAAAAAATAATATCGTAGCTACGAAAATTTGGCTTCTTATTGTCTGAAGCTGTCTGCATTTTGTTGGCTGACAGCTTAGTCAAAATATGTCAATCAAATTGAACGCAAAGCGCAGTGCAAAACAAATAAAAATAAGAAATACTTTCCCAACTCAATGGGACGCTTTGGCATCATTTCTCCAGCCTAAGCACAAGGCTCTAGGCCTTGGCAAGAAGCTTTGGCTGATATTTTGCATACAAATTAAATGCGCATTAACAGCAGCGGCAGCAGCCTAAAACTTTAATGCCCAACTTATTATGCAAAGTCTAAATGGGTTGAGACATCTAATTCTTCAAAGCGATTTTACCAATTTGCATATATGCCTATATAGAAATATGCCCCAACAATTTGCATAGTCAATTGTCAGACAAACAAAATTTATATATAAACATTCAACTACAGCAGACCCAAAGATATATATATTACTAGAAAAAACTATGTTATAAATAACAATTTTAAATATAAATTTTGACCAACTTTTAACTAGATACTAAGCTATAAAGCAGTTAAGCTTACGTTGAAAATAAGCCTGAATATAAATGTATTTAATACACAGTCCCACAAATATCATTTTCATTTGATTTTGAGGTAGAAAATAATAGAAAAGCCACCAAAAAAATAACTGAAACTGTAATTCCCGCTAAGAGCTTACGGGAAAATAACATTGAAATTGATATTTTGCAGCCATAAGCAGCTTAGCTACTGCAGCAAAATAAAGCTAAAAGTCGTATTTATTTTTATTGCAAACAGAGCACGTAATATTTTTCTGTACTAAGGTGCAATGCTGCGTATACGTAATATTTCATAAAGCACTTCAAAGCATTAACAATTTAAATGACATTTTACCAGCACATTTGTAGTAATAATTTCTTGTTAGTCTGTCGCACTGTCGCATTGTCAGCACCCACAAAGACACTTGGCCAACATCTACAAAGACATGGCAAAAACTTTGTTGGCAATACGCCAAATTAAAGCCAACAAAAAGCAGAAACTATGCACATGTAAAATGCAATAAAAAATGATAAATTTTATAAGCATCGTGGCGACATATGCGCCTCCCAAGCGGCGAAGGCAGCCACTTGACTAAATTGAATGTGTCAAACTGAGAGAACACCCCTAAATACCCTACCCTAAAATACTCTATCCTCTACCCTACACACACCACCACATATCTGCGGTACGTGTGCTAATAAATCATTGCCAAAATAGTTGCGTGCTCGCATTAGAAAACCTCAAAAAAAGAGAAGAAAAAAAAAAATACCTGACAACAAAGTTTGCATTTTAAATAAAATTTATTTAGAAACTTCATGCGTTTGCGGCCGCAGCTTGTTGGCTAATAAGTTGACATATTGTTACAACTTTTTTTTTTTTAGTTTAATTTTAAGCCACAGACAGACACACAGACAGACAGACAGGCAGTCAGACAGACAGTGAGTGAGACAGACATGCATAAGTTTTAAGGGCACACATAAAAGTTCAGAAGTCCTTTTGTGTTTTTGGGGTCGCAGCAGACGTGCGTGTCTCCAGGACATTGCCTTTGTTGCCAACCAGCTAATTGTTTCAGTTAAGAGCCCCCTGCCCCTGCCTGCCCACGAGTATTGTTATCATCAATGGAAATCTAACAATCAGTTTCATGTCCAAAGGGGACCAAGACTTGCACATATTTAATTCAATTAGTGACACCCTGATAATCTGCCCCGAATACGTGATATTTCCAACTCACTGAACTATTTTCTTGTGTGTTGGCGTATAAAAGTGTTGTTAATCCGTGTTTGATTCCACATCAATATTCCATTAAATACTATATTTACTTTGTACTAATAACTATTATAACCAAGGCAGCAAGGCTAGATTTAAACTCCACCAGGCACAATTAAAAATAAATTATTTGACTTATCTGAAATATTTCAAGTTAACTAAATGATTATAGTTGCTTGCACAAGATAATAAAATTAATTATTTCCATTAGAAGGAATCAGAAATGAATGCATAATTTAAAATAATTTAATAATTGTTTTATTAAAAGTAAATTAAGTTTTAATTCACCGAACAGGGACTTCTTCCTGCTAAGGCTTACAGTTAGCCTATTAAATCGTTCTATGCAAAAGTATTAAAAGAATTAAAGATTTAAATAAATTTTGTTCAGCAAAGCATAAGTCAAAATTAACAATTAATAAAAGTTTCTTTGCAATTTCTGTTCAAAAGTTGAGCACAAGCTTATTTCTATTTGGTAAGTCTACCTTTATCATCCAACAGTTGCCTTTAGGCCCGAACTTTGGCAGCTAGAAAAGTCGCACAAGGCGCCATATTCCGAAACAAGGTTCGGTACATGACCTGCCCGATGTTGCCGTAAGCTGAAATTAATCCGGCTAAACAGGCAAATACACACACACATATTTATACACATGACAGGCAGGTGTGCCAAGCCCAAACCCAAATCCAAATCCCATCGCCCACACAAAGACTCCTGCGAGTGGAGAGCTGAGGAGTTGGAAGTGCTTTGGCATTCTGCCAGCAAGTACTTAAAGCGTTTATTATGCAGCTTTTCATTTGGGATTTATGAGTGCGTTTTAAATACCAACGCTTAGCCGCTCTTAACGCCCATGTGAATACGAGTGCACTCAGCAAAATAAATACAATATTAATAGCCAAATCCTCGCCAGAGAATTGCAAACCTAAAAGGTGCGGCTCAGTATAAGAATTGACTGCTGATTGACTGCTGTTAATTTAAGAATAATTTTTAATTTTATAATAGTTACAGTCCAAAAAGTAATTGAGTAAATATTTTCCCTATTGCATTGCAGTTACAATCTCTTGGCTATGGCTCAGAATAAGTAAAAGTTAGAAGTAAAAGCATGTTTCACCTGAGGCTATTCGATAGCTCCATCTACTCAGCCCTGGCGTCGGTGTCGTCGGGCATGCTGCCAGCTCCCCAGGCATCAAATGGCAGCCAGTTGACGTTGAATGCCACAGCAGCTGCCCCAGCGGCAGTGGAGGCTGCAGTTAATCTGACATATTTTACACCTGCGATCTCACACGTGATGCTGGCGCCAACGCCAACGACCGACAGCGCAGCCCAGACGACAGCAGCAGCAGCAGCAGCAGCAGTGGCAGCAGCAACGACAACAGCAGCAGCGAGTGGAGCAACAACGGCGCCAGGCAGCGACTTCCAGGCGGCAGCAACAACAATTGGGGGCAACAGCTCAACGTTGCCACATCCCGGCGAATTGGACAACTTGAATTCGTTTTACTTTTATGAGGTGAGTGCCCAAAAAAAACAAAAAAAAAAAGGGAAAAATAACTCCAAACAGAGATTGCCATTGTCTCTGGAGGCAGCTCAGCTGTGCATCTAATTTATGCATTGAAATCAAAGATTCAAGTTCAACTTGCAGTGCATCTGCCCAAATGTATTTTGTATCAACTTTTTTTGATTTCAATTCAATTTATAAAGTTACATTTCGAGGGTCGTTCAAAATGTTCATCTCATCATTTCTGGGACAACTTATTATTTGAATCACATGGAAAAAATAGAAGAGAATCCAATTTAATTCTGCCAAAAGAAGTATGATATAAATGTTATTTCCAAAGTGAAATTGGGAATATGGTCAATAAATAATTTTTGGAAACTTTGCTTGCCACCCTCGCATTTATTATGCATGTGAATGACTTTGGTTACAAACTGCAAAGTTTTATATTTTTATGCGTTCGACGCAAAATCAGAACAAAAAAAATAAGATAAACAGTAAAGGGCAGAGAATATCTTTGGCCACTGTCTCAGCTCAGTCACAGCTGCTGCCATGTTTGAGATACAAATTTGAATTTTTGGCTGAGATAAACTTCATTTTAAGTCAAACGGCAACGACAAACAATAAAAGGCAAATGTCATTTGGTTATTTGGCAGCTGCAAATTAAAATTGAGAAAACAGGAGAAGAACAGGGAGGAAGTGCGCTCTGTAGAACTTTAAGTTAATTTGCATGCCAGACACCGGGCTTATCAATTGAGGCAATCAATCAGCGGTCGCAAGTCTTGACAAGACCAACTTCGATTAAACTAAACTTCCGTTTTTAGCCATAAAAAACGAACCGCATCGCAGAATGTAATGAAATCTCTTCACATGCTTCGACATATAAATCACGCCAACGAGCAGCCATTGTTAAAACGGAAATAGCCTCAAACCCTGCCGTCTTCTATTCCTGCTCTCAGCCAAGTTGTAAGCCAAGTTAAAACGCGCCAATCGCTCACAGAGTGTGCGTGCGTGTGTGTGCCATAAATTTGGGTTTATTTAAATGAGCACCACAAAAAAAGAAGAAAAAAGCTGCAGCCATATCCCAGACAACATATGGCTTACAAAAAAAAAAGAGGGAAAACTTGGAGGCCCCCTCTTCTACCTCTTCTTTCTCTCCCTGCCTTCTGCGTCCTGTCTGCCAAACAAAGTTATAAAAAAATCAAAGAAGGCCCAAAGTAATAAATGCCAACAGCTTATTGATTTGAGTGATAGTTTTTTACGAGAGAATCCTTGAGAGAAATCGCCAGGATAAGCAAACAACATATATAATTTATATTCATCTCAACCCATTGCACATCAAATGCTTTTCAAGTTTGTTTTCGCAATTTCGCATTTGCCTAGATATTTGATATTTCATGACTTATTGTCTGATCTGAGTCAAATAGATTATCACAAATAAAAGAAAACAATAAAATAAATGAGAACTCTGCAACAGTTGCTTACAAGTCTCCTGGGGTACTCAAATAAATCTCTCTCTCTCTCTGTAAGTAAATTGAAGCCTTTTTTAAAGCAGTTCGAGTGAGTATTTCTTTCAGACAAATTTATTAATATTATATTTACAATTCGGGTTTTTAATATCGGCATAGACTAAACAATTTCACAGAAGAAAATTAAAAGCAAATAAATGAAATGTTGTCATACAGTTTTTTGCTTGATTCTCAGCTAAAAGGGTTAAGAAAAATGTGAGTCTAAAGAGGTTAGTGAACTGACATTATTTACTTGATTCCCTTCGGTCAGCAAAAGGGTTTAACTACGATTTGAAATTTAAATAGCTTAAACGTGGGATTTTGCTTTGTAGCTGTGAAAAAAGGGATTTATTTTATGGCTACCAGCTCTCATTTACATGTAAAAAAAATAAACTGATTTGTTATGCAATGTAAGCACAGGCAAGTAGTAAATCATAGAGAACAGAACAGAACGACAGCAGCACATTTACATTGAGTATACGACACGTGTAAGCTGAGAGAATGTCATAAGTGATGCGTTGAACAAATCAACCCTATAACCTGTATTACGGTTATGGTATGTTTTTTTTTTGCTTTCGTTTCTGTATTTTCTGGTATTTTTGTTTTCATTGTAGTCCCATCAACAAGTCCATTCTTGCACGTCCTTCCAAGGCCATACCCTGGAGGCTAATCTTGCCACAACTGAGCTGTTGATGGCTCTTTCTCTCGCTCTCTGACACAGATATGCCAATTACAACTGTACCACTCTTCACTCCACTTCAATCCAGTTGCAGCACCCAAAAGGTTAGACAAAGTCAAATGTGGCAGCTTGGGCCAAATCTATGAGCAACTTCTGACCATGGCCAGCTCAAAATGTTCATACTGCAGTGCTACCAATATATGCGAATATCCGCAAAACGTATCTTTAGAAGTACACAGGCAGAAATTATCTAGAATTCTGCACAAGCCACAGGGCAACTCAAATATATAGCATAAAAATGCCCCACAAGTTGGCCTAAAATTAAGCAGTTTAGGAGTTCAACTAGAGCCCAAAAATATAATGGTCTTTTTTGGGGTTAGGTTAAAAGGTCTTCTCTTGAAAGTTGGAAGAGTTACTAAATGGAAATATTTGGCTTAAAGCAGTGTCTAACTGCGAAGCAGAGCCTGTTTTTCTCAGTGCATCCGTATACGTATCCCAACTCGATATTGGTGTTGGCTACAATTTTATTTGATGTGCAAGAAGCTGCTGGATTTTGCCACTCCCTCTATTGATTCACACACACATGACACACGCACACACACACACACACACTCACATACATAAACACATACCGAGACACACACACGATTAGCCAGAAGCAAAAACGAAAACATTGCGCCATTTTATGTTTGTTTTCTGGTAAAATCGAAGCATATTATGCAGCCGCACACGCAGCTAGTCATATCCTCTATAAGGATATTCGTATATTTGCACTAGCAGTAGCTCTGCTTTGGCTATTTACTTGGTTGGTGCGTGTGTGTGTGAGTGTGTGGGCGAAAGGAGCTGCTCTTAACTAAAAGATCCCTCCAGTATTAGCAATGCTTGTCCAGTTGTTGGCTTTAAAAATTTAATTTTCCCTCTGTGCTGTTTCCTTTTATCAGCTTAATCAGCAGACAAAGGTTCGCACATATTGGCCATAGCTCTGTTTGGTCAGATAATCACATATATATACATATATAGAGGGCACTAATGACCCTGGCAGTCGTTACTCAATGTCGCCTGCTGAGCCTTCTGTGCCGCCTTATGTCTCAAGGATCTCAAACACTTGTTTTTCCATATTCCATATTTATTTTTAGACTGGCCCTGTACGACGTCACGTTGTGCTATATATATATAAATATATATATAATAGCCATAACAAAGGCGGCCTTTGGCTAATGTGGCCATCAAAGGCCAACATTAATTGGCCTTTTGTCGGGCATCTTAACAAATATTTTCGAAAATTCAATAAATACATATGTTTACCTGCTAATATTTCAATGGCAAATACTTCATATATATTTGGCTTCTTCTATAGCTTCTACTCCGAATTTTCAGATCACTTGCTCAACTTGAAATACTTAAAACCGTCTTTAAGTATTAAATACTTTCTAAAAGAGATCTAGTGGAAATTTAATCAAGATCTAACTGAATTCACAGATATTTTCTGTTGTAAGTAAAATAATTCATAAAAAGTGGAGAATCAGCTTAGAAGTGTTTTCCAAAGTTTAGGGCATTAAAATGGAAATTCGAAAAGAATTTTAAATTAATTCTGACCATTAATACTGCCGAAAAAACCTTCAAGAAATTAAGTCAACATTTTAGTAGTTTAATATTTAATAAAGCAATTTGATTCATAAGATTAAATAATCTTGTTACACAAATTATGAAGTAAATGGCAACACATTAGAGAGAAAAATGTGAGTAATCTTTTAAAATAATTTAAAAATTAATTTGTGTAATTTTCTGTTGCATGCATAAACTTGTCTTGCGATAATAAGACATCGTCGCAGCCAGTTGAAGTAACAAGATTATGGGGCAGGCGACGCTTCCAAGAACTCATTAATCTGGCATCAAGATGTGTCTTAAGCTTATTTGCCAAGCAAAATTAAGCATGTGTAAAAAGCAGAACAGCGAAAGCGAAAGCGAAAGTGAAAGTGAAAATGTAAAATATAATATATACAGGGATTTATATATATATATATATAGAAGAATATTTCACATGTCTCGACGCAGCGCAGTCTGAAGGTTAAACGCTTAGCGGTCACAAAGCGGCATCATTAACTGAAGGCTGCAGCGGCAGGGGCAGTGTAGAGTGTTAACTGTTCAGAGAAGAAAGGCGACGGAGGTTCACTAGTCTTTTAACAATTTAATTTGCCACAAGTTGGCAATGCGGTGGCAGTGGGCAGCAGAAATTGCGCGTAAAGGACTAAAGCGGCTCCTACAAGGACAACAGACAGCCAAAAGGCGGCGAAGACGGAGACAGAAGAAGAGCTGTTAGTAGAGTTGAACGCGTGTCCTGATACGAAAATGCACGATAAACTATTTTAAGGCACTAAAAATCATCGTTTAGTTTAGAAAAGGTCCTTGAATATATTTTGAAAATTTTTTGGTGTTTGATCTATTTTTTCTATTTTTAAGAAAACTTTTTAGGTATTCGAATTTGTTTACCAACAGTTTATGGCAAGTATCCTGTCTGTCTGTCGTATTCAAGTTGAAATGAAGTAAATAAATTTGTATTTCTTTGTGAAAATATCGTGTCTGTTGGGTGTCTCACGTGCTCATCTCTAGGTGGCAGTGTTGGGGCAGGCAGCTTGTTTATTGTGCAGAGCTTGAAGTACGAGTATTTGCCCGGCACTCGGGGCAGTAAATAAGCATATGTGTGAGGGGTATTTGGGAGCAAGGGCGTGGCATTAATTACACTTGCAGTGCTTTAACGCAGAATTAAAGCACATTTGTGAGGCGCCACAAACAGACGCAGCAGCAGCCGCAGCAGCGCATAGTTGGGGCTTAATTGCATTTGTTGACAAAACAAAATTTGCCACAAGGACACAAATAAATGCTTAAATGTGACCCATGGGCAGTCAAGAAATGGGCGAAAAATGAGTTAACAACATTATTTTTGTTCTTAGCCAACTAATGAAATGGACACAACATCAATTTTATTAGAAAACGAAACGAGATGTCAGTGGAACAGGCCTCAGGCCACAAAGCTTGTACTGCGATAAAATACGTTTTGACAGAAGCTTTATCTGCAGCACGTCGTGTGTGTGTGGGTCCTGTATGTCCTTTATGTCTTGGCGATTTATAAGCATTAGGATTTGTTATTGGTCTATCAAGGATCTAGTCGTGTCCAGCTCAGCTTGTCAATGATTCTGCGCTACCCTCGATTATCCTGTCATTATTCCTGTTCCTAGCCAATGAGATATGCGTTCACTTTTATAGAACAATCAGCTAACAGAAAACGTTGAAATTGAAGTCTGTTCTTGGACTATTGAGGAATTGGGAACACACCTGACTGACTATATTAACTTGATCAAGTGTTATTGTGCACTTCCGCTTGTTGTGTTAATGTTAAGATGACTTTTGATGAGACTTCAATTAAATTGGTTATGTGACTTTTCAGCTTCGCTGACTTTTGGCTTTTTGGCAGCTCATTAACCGTGCATTAGCACGGCTGACACTCGAATAGTTCAATGCTCATACGCCACGTGGGATCTGGTTCAATGTACTGTCAGCTGGCTGACGGGCTGACTGGCTGACTGGCTGGGTGGCTGTCTTATCATTTATACATTTATACACGTATTTGACACTTTTCATTTACAACAGGACAAGGCTCATAGTTCAAATTCCCAAGTGTCACTTGACCAAATAAAATCAATAAACGGCTGACTTTTCCCCATCCAAACTAATTGCAATAATTTGCGTCTTGACTTTGGCATCTATCATCAAATGCCCGTCCGCTCCCCCAGAACCCCACGAAATCCAAGAAATTTCCCAAAAATTTTACGACAGACAGTAAAGTTTTTGGGCATGAGTGAAAGTGTTAATTTCTGATATATATTCTCTGTGCTGAGGGATACGGCTATTAAAGCAAATTGTTGGTTTATTTGTTACGCTTGAACTTTGAACCCTATGTTTTTGTTTGGCTAATGTGCACAATTAAAAGGGGTTGAAAACTTTCCTGACAAACAAACTTGGCTCATGATTAAAGCGCCAATTGATTGTGTCTAACAAGCTGTGACACTACTTAAGGGAGTGCCAAATAAATATGCACTGAGACATCAATTTAATGGGATCAAATAAATCATACACTCGGAAAAAATGGTCTTCTGGAAGTACATTTTGAATACCCTTTTCGAAATGGCTATAAAGAACTAATTAAATAATTCCCCTATTAGGAAGATTTACAGTCCTTAGCCATTATTATTTTAGTATTTACTTTTTTTAATTAACAGAATATGTTTTGATATTTGTCAGCAATTACAAAGTTTTATTTGTTCGTTTAATTGTGATTTACAGCTGAAAAGTCAGTTCATTAGTTTCCCAATTAAAACATTTATTTATTTATTGCAATTAAAACAGCATTAAGCATGCGGCTATTTAATGGTTTTATGTAGACAACAAAATTGTCAATTTCATTTATTTATTCTATTTTTGCTAAGCACTCAGCGTATTCCATTGTTGTTTTCAAATTATATTACAAATTACAGTTTTCATGGTTCATTAAGCAGTTACCACAAAAGTAAGAGGAGAAAAATCAAACAATTTTCCCGGAAAATTCCCAGAACCAGCAACATATCAAACCACAAAAAAAAACAAAATAAAAAAAATCGTTTAGAAAGCTCTCCTCGTATTCCGTTCTTGGAGCACGCTAAGGACATGCTAAGACGTGTAGCAAACACAAAGGCGAAACTTTATATGTTAAACATACAAAGGAAAAAAGGCAAAAAGTTTATGATTCCATTTTCCATTTCCCGGCCCTCCCTCTGTTTGAAACATGTTTCGAAAAGTATAGTTTAAATTGCTGTACTCAAAGAAATTTTACGCTTTTTAATGTGAGCGGAAAATGCTTGAAAAAAAACTCTTAAGGCTTAAAGAAAGAAGCGAATTTGCAAGGCAAGCAAGCACTTAATAGTAGCATTTAAAGAAAACCAATAAAAAAAGGCACATAAAAAGTAAACAAGCGAATCAATTAAAGCCGAAATTTACGAAAATACGAAAATAGGAAAATACGTTTATTGTCTAGCAATAAAAATTTGTAACGATTTGTTGGTTTGGTGGTGGAACTTTAAGGCAAGTTTAGCTAAACTTTGGAGTAAATCATGTGCCCTGGCCCTATAAATAACAAAAACAAGGGTCTATTTGCCACGCCCACTGAGCGACACGCCTCAGTCGTGTCGGCACATAATTTGTGAAATAAAATACTCGAACATGGCCAAATTGAAAGAAAATTAAATTGCAATAAATCAACGTGGCGTTAATAGCGTTTCACTGATAACCATTAAGTAGGCGTCGCCAAGGGCTTTCACAAGATCTGAAGTAGCAAATAAATAAAAATCACACACACACACACACACACAGCTGCCCATAAATATATCTCCACACATGCACACATATGTCAGGATGTTTGTGAGGGTCTTTTTTTTTCTATACCCATTCCCATCTGGGTATTCTTTTTAACGCCTAATTGATTTGTATTTTGCATGCTCGTCTGGGAGCAACTGCAGACTGCTGCGAGGAATGGAGTACAGAAGTTAGAGTATATATCTTTCCCTTAGCATCAGATTCACAATTGTTTTGCCAGCTCATTCGTTGTTATTGTAATCATTCAGGATTGAAGCTGGAGCTGAATCTCAAGCAAAAGCTATGTGCCCAAAGGCGTATCTGATGTCCTGTCTGCCTGTCTGTCTGTCTGTTGTATGTACTCGCACGAGTATCTTATGATTATTGATATTTGTATTTAGCAAAGGGAATTCTTGTAAGAATACACAACATCAAAAAATCCAATCAAGGGCCAAGACTAAAAGACACAGAAAACAATTTTTGACACAACTTTGCAAGGACAATAGAGCCAAGTAAATATACAAACAATTTTTGATTTTCTTGTACAAAAAATCCTTTTTTTAGTCAGAAAATAGAGCAATCTCTAGTAAAAATTTCTCTTTAAAATAATCTTTGAATTGGAATATCATCTCGAAAATCAATCAATCATTTTTAAACTGGATTTCTATTCAAATAAATGAAAAAAAAGCTTGTTCTCTGCTGCGAGTCTAATCACTATTTTCGATGTGCTTCGACTTTTCTGGCCAGTTTGCTTCAAGGTAATTTTCCGACTCAGGAATTAAGCCACAAATTTTTATTTTCGATCCCTGATTTATCTCAAAAAGTAATTTAAATGAAATAACATTAAAATAAAAATTTCTTGTAGCTGCCGCAGCTAGTGTAGTGGAAACAATTTGACACAGCTAAGTACACCCACCCACCCAGCACAAGGGAATTAAAATGTCCATCCCAAGGCGTTATAGCAGATAATAAGCGCACATTTGTCTTTGAGATATTTTTTTGTTATTTGTAATCATTGCGGAAGTTGTCTTAATGACAGACAGAAGGCGAAACGGAGGCAACAATAAGCACTCTGTGGCGATAAGAGAGAGAACAATAGAGCTGAATCCAGTGTAAAGGGAGAGCATATGATGATAGAACACACCCGCAGCGGAAAGCAGGAAATACAGCAGAAAAAAAAGGCGAATTTAATTTCATTTCATAAGCACAAAATGCCACTCAGTTCATGTGGCAGGCAACAGAGTCATGAAAAAACCTTAGTATGGCGCAAAAAGTGTGCAAAAAAATAAAAAAAGGGCAAAAATTGTGCAACACAGACGCATCATTGCAATGACAATTTGCATGCATAAGCAGCGACAGGAGCAGCAGCGGCAGGCAATAAATTTAACATAACCCAAGTCAATTACAGTTTTACTGCCTTTCAACGCGGCCACGGTGCGTATGAGCAACGTGCAGCTCCGTAAAGTGTGCTACAAGTTTTGCCGGAAACGGAAGCACACAGAAACACACACACAGAGGGAGACAGGGACACAAAGACAGTGAGAGAGAGAAGCAGTCGCCTGCTGTTTTGTCTAGGTGCATGCAGCTGTAAGGAAACTTACAGAAAAACTTACAACAAAACAGCAGGAAGAAGGTCGAAAACAAAGCAAAAACAAGTGAGAATTGAAATATTCGGCAAGCCGAGGGTTTGAATACCCTTTTAGTGGAAAATAAATGAATTTTTTTAAATAAGCCTAACTTTAAAAACTACTTTAAGTCCTCCAATTCTATCTAATGATATATAAAAAAAATGCTAAAATATATAGAATCTGATACCAAGAGTCGACTTGGTCTCTTTATAGAGATGTTCAGATGATATATTCAGAAATGCCTCCTTTAAGGCATTTCACATTTAGCAACAAAATGATGATACCCTCTAATAGAGTAAAACAAGAGAAGAAAGATGAAAAAAAGGCAAAACCCGAGTGGTACTCAAAAAATCGTAAAAATGGTTGCTAAAGTTGTAAATTATGTAAATGGGAAGAAGAAAACGCTGAAATCCGCGCCTAAGGACCTTCGCATAAACCCAAATAATTGCAACAGAATGTGAACTGCAGTAAAAATAAGTAATACTCTAAATTGCATGCAAAGTGGATAAAACTGCCTTAAAGTGAGAAAAACATTCATCGCTTCTTTTCCACTCCCTTCCGCCCCTTTTTCTAGGCTACTTTTGTGCAAGGGCGTAATGCGCTTAATGAGAAAATGCAAAGGCGACAAACGAACAACGAACAACGAACAACGAAATTATGCTCGGCAAATACTTGAGATATATACAACCAAGTTGCTAGGAATCTCAACCCGAGTACTCGCTGTCGTCGAGCAGTCGACTAGTGCAAAAAAAAAAACCCGTCAAAAGCAGCCACTTCGAGCGGAAGGAACTGGGTCAGCGTCAGCAGTTGACAACGCACCAAAGTATGCAATGAATTGCGGCGCTTTAAATAATATTAAATTAAATGAAATTAAATGACTTCCACAAATTTCATGATGATGAATTTTGTTCTGTTTTTGTTTCTTATTATTATGCCACAAACTTGGCAGTTAATGAATCTCCCAAGAAAGCGGGAATACAAATTGGTCAACACATCGCTTAACTGGGTTTACGAGCTTAGCTTGGGTTTTTGCACAGAGCTTTGAATGGTTTTCGATTATGTCGCAATACTCTACAATGGGTATCTCAATTATTCTATTATTAGACATCGAATTCTTGGTTAAATTATAAAATTCTTTTAACATTTTCTTCATTTTTGGCTGACTTAGCGAACCTTTCCGTTTATCACGTATATTTTAAATGATTATTGCCAAAATTTGGGCTTATTTGGACTAGTAGCAAAAGCAAATTTTGTATAAAAGATTTTTAAATGTTTATAGAAAGTTTTTGCCTCAGAAAATGGTATAAGGCTATTTACTTATAGCTTTATTTTCTGCATCTCTTTGATCATTATTACTGAACAAGAATCATGAAAGACCAGCAACAAATAATTATAATAATAATATAAATATTATTACTTACTCAGAGCAACTGTTGGTGCGGCCTCTCGCTTCTCCTTAATCTCCTCTCGGCCTTTGTTGTCACATCTTTTAAAATGAGTTTCCACCTTCACCAAGGCTGTAAAGGCACTCGATCAAGGCTGGCTGCTACGACAATCCTTAGTGCACTCTCCTCTCATTATAAGCGATTCGCTGCCTGGGAATAAATTAGAAATGAAACAGATTATTAGTTGAAATATACACTGCTAAAAAACAAAATTTATGTATTAAAGAAGGAGAACAATAGCTGACTGTTTTGACCATTTTACAAGGCATTTCTGCTTATCAACATAATTTAAAATTTTCCAGTAATAAATTTTCAGTTTTCTTACTTTATGGTAATACATAAAAGTGTTGTTCTCTGAGGAACTTCAAGTATTTTAGCTATGCCAAATTCGTAATAAACTTCCTGCTGAAATTCATTATAAAATCCGACGAATTTTCAGCTCGAAACTTCAGTAAATGCACCTTCAACGCCAGCGGCCACATCAAAGTAACGGAAGTTACAGCCAAAAATAAAATATAAAAAGAGTACAACTGCTCGACGAGTGGATACTCTGTACTCGCGTAAACAAATCAATTTTGATGGGCGCTGAACTGCTTATACAGATTGTTTAAATGATGTGCTTATTTTGGGGAAAGTGTGGGGGGTTTTCTTCAAAAGATTGATACAAACATTTTATCGTCTGTGGGCAACTGACAGACAAACTTAGCATTCCCCTTGCTTAACCATTGACTGCAGAGTATAATTATATAAGAAGGAAAGTGGGACAAGTGATAGGTAAATGCAGTCAAAGTCAAAGTCAGCGATGGTGGCATCATTTACGCAATTCCCATAAAATTGGTACAAACATCCCTTTGCCAAGTGGGAAAGCTCATTGCCGGCACTGGCAGCTGTATTCGTATTTTTCCCGGAGGTGATTCAATTTTTATGAGCGCCAGAGAGACGCAGAGATGGCAGCTGACAGCTGACGAGCGAGAAAAAAAAATCTTTCAGCAACTTCTTTGCTTTTTTCCATGTGTGTGCGTATGTAACTTAAATAATGTCAAAATACATTGCTAACTTTTGTGGTTTTCTGACTTTTTCCCCCTTCCTTTCCCTTTTCCCGTTTCTCGTGTCTCTTTTCTCAGTTCTCAGTTCTCCGGTTTCGCTTTTCTGTTCCCTGCTGCTTTCAACGTTCCATTTGTCATTTGCCACATAATTTACTTTAATAGTATTTAAGTTAGCAGAAGAAAAGACGAATACACGCAGAAAAAAACTAAAAATAAAATAGCAATATAAAAATATTAATTATTAAGGCAAATTTCTTAATTTAATTATTTAAAGTCAAATTTCTCTACTAGCTCACTACCAATTGGTTTCTTTTAAATTTAAAATAATATTCTCATAATTCCTTTTGAAGAAAAAAGAATCTTTATATATTTGTTACTAAATTGTTATTTATAAAAAATATTAAATTTTGTACGCTGCTAGGTTTAAGTGTATTTTTTTTTAGATAAAATTTTTATTTTGTGTAGAAACTTAAAAGCGAAATGCTGCTGGCGCGTGTAAAAGTCGCGTACGCCTCGGCGCTTTCTACGTGCCCAATGTCAAATGTGACAAAACTCAAACACACCCACACACACACGCTCACACACACACACACTCACATACAGTTGCATACACAATGTAGCACTGTGTGTATGGGAGTGCATAAATGATTAACTGTGTGCTTGCATTTGGTTTGCATCGCACGTACGCTCCATGCATTTTTTCCTTTGACACAAAGCACTTTATAATGCCCTCCCACACACACACACACGCAGATCATCGCACACACACACACACACACACACACACTCCTGGATATACGGACATTTGATTCACATTTAACATTACATTAAATAACATTTTTCAATCGAGCGTTTGCATTGCAATTAGACGACTTGCTTCATTTGATGGCGCCATTTTCAATTTGAAATTTTACATGCTGCGTATACGTAATGCGCGCTTACAAAGGATTTATATTCGTTATATGTGATATGTGTTGCGATAAAGGGCTCAGATTTCTACTGCCAACTAATGCATTGTTATGAGCTTTTATTACTTTTCTTTTCATATATCAAAACTATTTCTTTGCACTCTTCACGTATTTATTAAATTCTTGCATCTTTGTAAAGCAAACAAAGGATTTCTGCGGAGGAATTCAATAAAAAGTTGCAATTTTTACTTGGAATTATTGCATTTTTATGAGCACTTAGGGACGTGTATTCTATAGAAATATTTATTATATAATCTGTCGTATTTATCAAGTATTCAGTTATTATTTTTTGTGTGAGCAACGGGAGAGTAGCAATGAATTAAATTCAACTCCAAAAATAGTTTTGAAAACTATAAAAGAGAACCAGAAATGCATAGCAAAAGTTTTCCAAATTTTATACGTAACTAATTATCTTACAACGTGCTTAAGAGAAATGTACTCAAGTCTAGAGAAGTAAAAATTTCTATTTTTCTTTCATGTCGAATTTGTAAGCTCCAGCATAAGCTTTTTATCTGAAATACAAATTTAATTATAGTTTCAAATGCAAAGTTTCGAGAGTAAGTCATTAGTAGGCAAGCCAGAGAATCTAGTCAAGAGTCGAGACAGCTGCAGTTGGGTTAACAATAAATTTTAAGTACCCTAAATTTGAAAAACTAAAAGTTTTTGGGTTAAAACAGTGAGGGGGGGGCAAGGACCAAGGAACATGTAGACAATCCCTCAACGGCTGCAAAACCGCAGCAATTTGCATAACACGAGTTGGCAGCACACACTTTTCATTTACACACCAAATTACTTGTCCAAGGATTTACAGGGATGGGCAAAGGATGGGCTAAGGCTCACGGGGCATCATTTGGCGAGTTGTTTGCTTTAAATAGAATCAAAGTCAGACCCATTGCAGCTGAGAGACCGTAAACTGTAAAACCAACAAAATCAGAAATAACAACTCCGGCGTCTAGTTTTTGTTGCAGCCAGGGCCACTTGACTGCCTCCTGGTTCTGCTACGTACAGCCAAAGGACTAAAGGACTACACTGCACTTACACTGTCCGTCTCTCACTCTGTCTGTCTGCCTCTGTCTGCCTGTTTCTCTAACTTGCCAACTTGTCCGAGCTGTTTCCTTATAAAGCTGCTGCATTTCCGCTGGCGGTTCTAGCTTTCACTTTTCTTCCTGTCTGTGTGTGAAAGTACAGAGAGAAAAATATATTTTTTGTATGTATATAATACCTCTAATAAATGTAATTGCCATAAATGTCTTGGCTATTATACCATTTTTATTTTTAGATAATTAAACGCATTTCCTATCAACTTTCCAATAAATCTAGACACTTAATAATTCTGTAGCTTGCAGTGTTTTATAACTAAAGAAAGTTTAAATTGTAGAGTTTTTGAGTAGACAAATATTCTATATAAAAATAAATCTAGATACCCAATATATATAGGTTCCAAAATAGATAAAAATGTTTGAGTTTTAGAATTTCAGATCAATATTTTATATAACGAAACTACGAATGAATAACTTAACTTACCCCAAAACTCAAAGACTATTTGAATGCTAAAATAATTATTTTTATAAGAGTTAAATGCATTTCTTGCAGTGTATCTGTATTTCTCTTGCTGTGTGTATTTTTGCAGGCTTCTTGTTGCTGTTGTTCTACGAGTATATCTGTCTGTATTGCTCGTCCTTTGACAAGTGCCAGTTGTGGAATTTCAAATTAAGAAAAAGTTTATTTTGCTGCCGATAGCTTTACCATTTTTTTTATTCGCATTGCTTCGCCCTATTTCTTTGGCTTGTACACAGAAAAAAACTTTTTAGTGCACAATCTTTTTTAAGTAATTTGCTAAATATTTAATTGGCTTACTATTCAGTTTTATTGCAGTGACAAAACTTAGTTGGAAAATTGGAAATTTAACCTAGTTGAAATGTTGAAAACTCTTCTCTTCTTTTCTCTCTCTGTTGCGCTATTCATGTTCACGTTCGCGGTTCTTTGGTTAATCACAAGGTACAGCTGCTGGCCAGACACTAATTAAATTTGTTAGCTGGCTGAGGGAAAATGCGAGTGACAGCTTAAAGAAGAGATACTTCAATACAATTTTCGTCTATATTGTTGCTTTAAGCCAAAAATTCTCAGCACACTAAAAACTGTTAACGCATAACTTTTTTGTTAGTTGCCCCGAAAAAATAAAAAAGTTCTCAAAGAGTTTGTCCAGGAAGTTTTCCAAGCAGAAACAAGGATAAGAAGTACACTGATGTCTAATGATATTTAGGTTATCGAAGTAAAGAAAACTTTTGCCTTTCAGCTTGACAATCTGCTCAGCGCTATGTGGGTGAAAATATAATTAAGTTTCATTTATTTACACTGTATTAATTATGTAATTCTCTAAAGTATTACAATATTATTTTCATTTTTTAAGCGCTATAACTCGCCTGCTTTAAGCCTGGGCTAAAAATAAAATAACTTTCCTTGTGGAGTACGCACCAGAAATATCTAAGTTGTTTACATGTAAATATTATTTTTGGTTTTTTTTCTCTTGTCGTCTTACAGTAAACAATTTTGTTGAACTGCTGGTCTATGATTACCCTGCAGCCCGAGATTCGTTAAAGGGCGTATAATACGTGTAATCGCTGAGTTTTTTTCTCTACTCTCTAGATGAGAGATGGTGTCTAGGCAAACTGGAATATTCAGACTATTTGAAGAGCAAATGTTCAATCAACAGATAAAGTATCTAAAATTAGCAGACTCAAGTAGCAAATGTATAAAATAAATCACATGTGTTGTAGTTAAGCAATTTACAGGGTATCTGCACGTCGATCATTATCAAATGTCAACTTAACTGCTGACCAAACATACATATAAAGCGATTTAAGACGACAAGTAAATCTGCTGTCATGTTCAGTTCATTTGGCAAGAAAGGCGGATAGAAAGATATAGATAGAAAGAAATGGAAAGAGAGGCAGAGTCAAGATATAGATAAAGACAGGCGTATATCTGCTACTGCTGCTGCCGCTTATGTGTTAATTAGCACTGGGCCAAAAACCCAACTCAAAGTCAAATGGCAAGAAAAATATTCAAATTTATGCCTGACTTGGCCAGAGCCCATAATGCCCGAAACATGGATATCATTGCCATGATATCTAACTACGAATATAGCCCACATGCTGTTGTTATTTATGCAAATTACTGGAGAATACACCCACTTACACACACACACACACTCGCACACACACAGACATATAGTCATAACTTTTAGAAAAACCGCAGCACATTCAGCTGCTGCCTCTTTCATGTGTAATTTGTTTAGCATAGTTTTAGGCGCGTGTGCCTATTTATTGTTTACTCGTTGTCTGCTATACAAATACGACAACTTCTCGACTAGCAAATACTCTTTACTTTAATTCAATTTGGCATAACAAATGCGACAAAAAGTTACTCTTTACTCTTTCCCTTAACTTTATCTGTTAATTTAATATTATACGACTCTCGGCTAGTAGACTGCTTACGTTGGCTTTAGCTATTAATTAAATTTAATAGAACAAATACAACAACTTCCCGACTAGTGCATACTGTTTGCTCTTTGCTTTAGCTTTTAGCTTTAACTCTTAATTTAATGTAATTTCAAAAATGCCACTAGAAAATACTCATTACTCTTTACCTTAGATTGATGCATGAATTTTATTTCTCATAACAACTACTGTTTGCTACTATTTTCTCTTTAATTTAATTCAATTTATCAGCTGCTGCAAGTAGTAGTACTAAAATAATAAATAAAAATTAAATAAAAATAAAATCAATTTAGCAGTGAATAGGCTATTTAATAGTACTTGACTCGAGCAAAATAGAATGGCAATAAGAGATCAAAATGCACGCTCTTTAAAATTGAAGAGCTCTTAAAATTATGTTTTGAATCTCCGATTTAAGAGATAACGAAAATGTACTTACATATATGCATGGCATGCATTCCAACTCCAACAAGTACCGATGCGGTTTGACGAATGAAGCACAAAAAGAACGCACGAAAAAACCAACGGTAACAAACTGCGCAATTAGACGCTTGCACTGGTGTGTTGTGAAAAAAAAAAAAAAAAATAGAATAAATAATTAGGAAAATGCATAATAGAGATAAACATATTAATAACATATCGCACTAACACTAAAGTTACATATATTCACATGTATTGATACATTTGTAATTAATATTGTAAAATAAAAAAAACAACCGATTAAAAAGCGCAGCTTCATCCGCCGATGCTTGCTGCCTAAGGGTGACTGAGCAACTGATTTGCGTTTTCTGCTACGATCAACTCCACCTGCAAAAAGCTCAGATCGGCTGATTTGAGTGGAAATTGATTGAGTCACTCACGCAATTGCCCATTAATGTCTCTTTTTAAAGAGTTACGCATATTGTGAATTTGTATTGCTCTTAAATAGGTCGGCTTAGTAAAGGGAGCATAGTCCAAGAGTTACCAATACAGTGATAAAACTCTGGCGCTTATCAACTATTTTAACTTTTTTCTACTCATTTAGAGGGTAGAAGATGTTGCATACTCTAGCGCAAAGCTTAAACTCTCTTTACCCAATAACAATGGGTATAGAGTATAACAACTGCCTGCGCCTTTGTTTTGCCTTTGTCTGGTCAATGCGGTCGCCACGCGTAAGTTATGTTTATTTTCCTGCTACTATTTTTGGCCGAAAAATTTAATTTGGCCTTTTTTGGCTGTTATTTAAGGCGCAGCCATTTTGGCTCATATTTATGTGTTTCTTAATTTATTTATGCTCATTTTTGCCAAAGCAAACAGAGCTGTAACGATGCTTGGCTCTGTGCTTAAGCACGAAACGCACTACAAATACTTAGGTGTAATCCTGGACAGGTACTTAAACTTTGGCAGGCATGCGACGATGATACAAAAAACCGTATTGACAAAAGCTGCGAAGATGACATGGCTACTGTCACCACGAAATAAGCTATCGCTGAACAACAAGGTGGCCATATACAAAACAATATTAAGTCCGATCTGGAAGTATGGCCTCCAAGTTTACGGAATCACAGCCAAAACTCATCTCAATAAAATAAGAGTAGCACAGAGCAAAATTTTGCGAAAAATGTGCAACGCGCCTTGGTACATGCGCACTAGGGATATAGAAAGGGATCTGAGAGTTCCCATGATCGGAGACCTATTACGGTTGCAAGCCCAAAACTACGAAAAAAGATTAGGATCGCATCCCAACGTTCTTGCACGTCGCCTTTTAAGCTACGGAGGAAAAAGAAGGCTAAAGAGACTTCACCCACAGGATCTTCCTTCCAGAGTCCTGTCCTAAATAATTATGTAAACTAGCAAAAAAAAAAAAAAAAAAAAAAAAAATTCTAATAATAATAATCAACTTTTGTAAATATGTAAATATTGTAAATATGTAAATTTCACTATTATAGTCATTATTTAAGTTACTCTTAATGTATAATTAGTTTAAGCTGTCAAAAGGTAGCAGGATACTAGTTAACTGCAAAATATAAACATTTTTAAACAAAAAAAAAAAAAAAAAAAAAAAAAACAGAGCTGAATTTAGCACTGATGTTCTGAGGCCCTGATGTCCTGATGTCCTGATGTCCTTCATTTCCTTTACAGGCGTCCATATCTTTTGCTTCTACCCATATATATTTTTTTTTTATTCTCTATGCCACTTACGATTTATGCTCGGCTCATTTGATTAATGTCCTGTCGTGGAGCAGGGGAATTTACGAGTCGCTTGTGCAAAATTGTAATTTTTAGCTTTTAAATTTATTGATGTGTTTTTTGGGTCACTCGGCAAGCTGCTGGTTGGCCTCAGCCGCTGCCTGCTAATAAATAAAACGTTTAAATTGACTTAAGCAGAAGAGTTCATTATAAGGCGGCTATCAAAAGTTTTAATTAAACTTAAAAATTTGTTAATTAAATTTGACTTTAAAGTTCTCCAATTTTCTTTTATATTAATAAAATCATGAATTTTCCCTTGACTTTTATGGCTGCTCTCTGTAATTTTTAATTGATTTATGCTGCTTTAATGAGAGATTTTTATAGGTCAACCTTAAACAGCTAAAAGGGTCGTTAAAAAAATTGGAAATTCTACGGCTAACTAAGTCTCAGCTTACATAAAACCCCAGTATTAATATATCCCGCAAGAGAGCTCTATTTAAACACAATAATATTATGTTTTCCGGTCATAATCATTTCCGAGATTTTCTCAGACTATTTTCCGTACAATTTAAGCAAATTTCTGCTACATTTATAACACATAATCCGCATTGTATAGCATTTTATAGCTCAATAATTCATAGAGCAGCCCCAAATCGAGCTAATATGCCATTATACTTGGTATGAATGTTTTCCCCCTTATCATTCAACATTTTTATACTTTTCTTGATGGGGCCAGGCGCCCAGCTGTGACCAGCAAACTAACCAAAATTATGTTAGCCAAATTTTTGGTCATTTTTCATTTTTCTCCCATTTTTGTTAACCTCTCATCTCTCAGCTTTCGGCCCTCTCAGCTCTGTTGTGCCAGTTACGCACTCAGCTGTCAAAAGTGCTGCTCAACAGTTTGTCAAGTGAACAAAACACACAGAGAGCACCCTAGACTAATGTGTGTAATGGGGAGAGTTGGTTGGGGAGCTGGGGTTGGCTTTATTAATTTCAATTTGTGTCAACATCAACGCCAAATATGCGCGCCACCAGTGAGCCAAGCAAAATGATTTAAGCCAGCTGATGACAAAATGTTGGCCATTAGGCGAATTAAAGCGCACTTTTTCGGCTGCTGTGGCAAGCATCACTCATGTGGCATGCCTCGGCACCGCCCCTTTGTGGCACTGGTTCAAGCGTAGTTCATAAAACTCAACGACTGACCATTGTTGTCCAAACAACAGCCATAAAAACCCATGATTGATGCGCACGGCTTGACCCAAATGCATGTTTTTATACCTACTTAACAGATACTACTGGATTTTCATCTATCTCCCTTCCCTTCCCTGCCTGCCTGTCTCCCTGCCCAAAAGACAATATGTTGTAGCTTAAATATTAAACAACATTCAATACCAAACACGAGGCGAGGCGAGGCGAGTTCATTGAACCTTTGCTTAAAGCCAAGTAGCTGCCACTTGGCTTTTATGGCAGCCACATCATTTTGCTTATTATCTGACCATTCCTGCCCGGCTTACCACGCTGCGTATACGTAATATTCCATTTAATTTCACTTTATGTCACGACAACGACGCTGGCGTTCTTTCCCGGTCACAGTACACTCCGCACTCGAGCACAATGTAATCGGTATTAATGAAAAGTGAAATAAAAATAAATATAAAACTAAGAAAAACTTATCTGAGGCACGTCGTAGATCTGAATACCCTTGTAGATTGCTCTAAAGACACAAAGTTTATAAAAGATTGATTAAATATGGTTAAGCTATAGCTCAAAAACTTAGACGGATTACTCTTCCTTGCATTACATGCTGTGTGACAAAATTAGAAGACCCTGTGGAAGGGTATAAGAAAGAAAGATAAGAAAACAACAAACACGTAATACTTAAGGGAAAGAACTTGGAAAAACTGAAGCACACTCTGGATAGATATCAATGGGAATATAAGGATAAAATTGGCTTGCAGCAGTAATAAATTGAGTTATTTAATACAGAAGGAAACCCTTAGTAATATGCGCAATTTAGACAGGGTTCAGTTTCACTTTGTCTTCAATAAAATTTTAAATTAATAACAAATATTTTAGGTTTAAGTTTTAGTATGAAACTGAGCAATTATTTCACTGGACAGCTGTTTAAATTGAGTTTAATTAAGGAATATCAAATTATAACTTTGCTTTTAATTTAACAAGTTTCCTCCAACAATAACAGGCAATTTGCGAAATGACTTAATTTAGCCGCGTTTTCCACTAAGCGCAGAGCATGCCACATTCAGCGGCACTTTCAAGTGTCAACTGCAAATATTTCATCCTTTTTTTTGTACTATTTTTCCAGCTCGCTGTGGACTTTGCAACAGCTGCTGATTTATAACCATTGCAGCAGCTGCTGAATTCTCCATTTTCTTTACTCGGCCATTTCTGTTGTTGTTGCTGTTGTTGCAACATTGAAAATGAAAATGAAATTAATTTGCCATTGCCAGTGTTTTGTGGCCACAGATTTGTCTTGGCTGCTGCACTTTACAATTCGCAGCTGCTGAAATATTTGTCAGCCCAGGCGATTAGCTGGGGGCCAACTTTCAACTTTAAGGCTAAAACCGCCAGCCGCACAGTTGCAGCCAAAAGCCGCATAAAGTCGAGGCGAATGCCACAGCAGCCGCATGGCACAAGTGCCTGCCATTGTTATGGCTGGCACACTTAATAATCAGACATAATAGTTGCGGCGTCCAAGCCAAGGCAAGGCGAGGCAAGGCAAGGCAGTTGCTGCGACTTGTTGTTGCGCAACAGGTGGCAACAGCATTGTTGCAAC
Organism: Drosophila repletoides; assembly: GCA_018150835.1. Lineage (NCBI taxonomy): Eukaryota > Metazoa > Arthropoda > Insecta > Diptera > Drosophilidae > Drosophila > Drosophila repletoides. Next base: position 3,436,868 of record JAECWQ010000202.1, read on the forward strand.
TAGCAGCATCCTTTTTGGCGAAATTGCCTTTTAATAAGGACTTACGGTTGCCCAAGCGCCGTCGTCTATCTGCAGCCGGGTTAAGCTGTTAGCCTTTTGGCTGCTCCCTTAACTCTTTTCTTTTTTTTTTTTTTGTCTGTTGTGTTGTGTTGTGGCTCTAAATTAAATTTCGCACTTTTATTGCTACCAACAAAAAAGCAATTTCCTTGAGGTGCAAAGCGAAATTGAAAAAGGCATAATGACTTGCCACACAAAAAAAAAAAAGAGCAAAAAAAAAACACCAAAAAAAGGACAACATATACAAGGAAAAAGAGAAGAAAATATATATAGAAATGGCTGATCATTAAAAAAGGCTTACAACGTGCCATTTATTTCATTTTTATAGCGCCCACACAGCCTGCCAGCTACAAAAACTTCAATAAAATATTACCAAAAGCGAATTCCCCAATGAGTTTCGATAAGCATTTCCTTAAGAGAAGAAAATACGAAAATTGACGACAGTAAAATTTCAATAAATTAATATTTTATTATTCAAAATATAGTTTTATTTACATTAATAAAGAAACCTACAACTTGAGTAAGTTAATTGTTCTCCAATGAGTTTTAGCTGCCAGTTCCCAGCAATTTATTTATGTGATTAAATATTCAATTAATTAATATTTATTATTATTAATTTTACTTAAATATTCCTTTATTTTTTTAATTTACCTAGCGAATTTGCAGAGAAAGAGAAATTGGAAACACTTTGGGTTTATTTGTACCAAATACAAGCCGCAAATACGCCAAGCTTTTAGCACTGCACAAATATTTTATCAACAAAAAATGTGCCAAAAAGACCCAAAAAATAAAAATAAAAACAAAATTGGGCTATAATAAAAATAAAGGCTGAGTGAACGTCAAATGGCCAAAGTTCGAACAACTTTTTTGCCGGGTTTCTACTCGAGTTGAGTTGAGGCTTAAGTAAAAATTGTCAAAGTCATGCTAGAAAATTGCAGCCAAAGGCGCAAAACACTTCAGGACATAAAGCCAAAAGGCTTTAAAAAAAATGGTTCCGTCATTGATGCAAAATCAAATGGAAAAGCCAAACTTTACTTAAGGACTTGGCCAAAGCCAACAAGCCAAATTTCATGAGTTAAATTTTTAGAAAATTTATTTCTAATAAACAAGCAGAAATAAAAACCAAGCAGACAGCACTTAAATAAAAACATAATTTTACTAAAAATAGCCGAACTCAGCCAGCCAGACAGACAGACAGACAGACTGCTCATTTGGCGATTTGGCTGATTTATGCGGCAATTTGAGCAATAAGATGAACTGGCCAGGAAAGGCGTCTTCTCAGTTGGCCAAAAATAAGTATATATTTTACACGCTACACGCACAACAAAACAACTGTCTAAGTAATATTTTCGGTTTATTTAAGGGGGGGGCTATGGAGCTCAGCAGAAAAGTTGTAGCATAAGCTCAGGCGTCTTTAGTCTGCCGGCAGGCAAAAGCAAAAGCAAGCGTCAAGGTTGCTGTCAAGTTTCTGCCACTCATCAGACGCGGAGACTGTTTTGGCCCAAAGCAGAAACTTATTTTGGGTACATCATATGGCTGCAGTTCCTAGAAACGTTCAAGTAAAATCGAAACCTATTTAAAGATTGAGCAAGTTTATTGAATTTATAGAAATTTCGCCCCTGCTGACTGCACTCAGAGAAAAAGGTATAGAAAAAGAATTCTGCTTGATAAATAGATTTCCAAATCACTTTTAAACTCTCTCTCCCTTGATTATAGAAGTTTTTGCAATAATTTTTGTTGATTCAATTGAAAGATTAATTGATTCTGAAGAAAAGTGTAAATTGGCGAAAGAGATGAAAATTGGAACTGAAATTCAAGTAAAATAGATCTTTTGGCAGTGTAAACTTCCTAACTTATGGCTGCTACACTTGAGGCACTTCATTTTGGCGGCAATTTCCTGGCTAGAAGCCGACTGCAAACCTAATTACCTCACCGAACTCTGGCCAAGCAGGAGGAGAAGGAGGATGCGAAGCTCTGAGCACAATAGACAACCAATTGATAGCAACAACTTTTGTTGTTTGCTTTCTATCATTACCACGGGGCAGTGTGTGTTGTGTTGTTGTTGTTGACGTGTCTTGTTGACTCAGAAAGTAAACTTCCGCCGGCACATCCTGCTCTGAAGGCCCAGACATATCGCCTACATGGCCCACAACGCATTGCCACGCCTCAGTTGGTGTCTATCATTTTTATGGCTATTTAAAGAGCCATAAAAAAGACAAGCGTGTGTGGCTCTCTCTCTCTCTCTCTCTCCCTCTTTTTCTCTGTGTTTTTCTCTATGGAAGTCTGAAATTGCTGTGATATTAAATTGAGTTTTATGCGTGATTTCCGTTCTTAACACTTTGTTGACGATGAATTTTATGGGGCGGTTAGTGAAATGTATATTAAAAATCATCACATATAACGTATATATCTCTCTCTCTCACTCTCGTTCTTTGTCTCTTGCAGACGGAGCAGTTTGCGGTGCTGTGGATACTCTTTACTATAATTGTATTGGGTAATTCGGCTGTTCTATTTGTCATGTTCATCAATAAAAATCGCAAGTCGCGAATGAACTACTTTATCAAACAGCTGGCGCTGGCAGGTGAGTGTATACCCCGTAAAATTCGATAATAAAAAGGGTATATTATTAAGTGAAGATAGAAGGATAAGCCTCTAAAGACAGCGGGCAGAGAGTGGAGATGGGTTCTACTCAAGCCTAGAATCTTTAAGAATACAAAATTTACTATGAAGTTTACAACAAATATTCAGCTAGAGTATTTTAAACCAGAGTGTAGAGTATATAAAATTCGAATAATTAAATTGAATATATTTGTAATGCTTAGATCTGTGCGTGGGATTGCTGAATGTGCTGACAGACATTATATGGCGCATTACAATCTCGTGGCGTGCAGGGAATCTGGCCTGTAAGGTCATACGATTCTCTCAGGTGTGCGTGACATACTCCTCCACCTATGTCCTGGTGGCCATGAGCATTGATAGATACGATGCAATAACGCATCCCATGAACTTCTCAAAGTCGTGTAAGTACTTGAAAAACTTTTATAATTGGAAAATGTTTTTGGGTGTGGAAAAAAATTGTTGTTACTTCTTCCTATTTACAGGGAAACGCGCTCGTCACTTAGTCGCTGGTGCCTGGGTGCTCTCTGCTCTGTTCTCTTTGCCCATATTGGTTCTATACGAGGAGAAGCTCATACAGGGACATCCCCAGTGTTGGATTGAACTGGGTTCGCCCATGGCCTGGCAGATCTATATGAGTCTTGTCTCAGCTACATTATTTGCGGTGCCCGCCCTTATAATATCCGCTTGCTATGCGATTATTGTGAAAACTATATGGGCCAAAGGCTCTATATTTGTACCTACAGGTAGGTTGATTAGTTACCCACTCACCCGCTCTCATTCTCTCATGTGGTAATCTTGCCTAGAACGTGTAGGTTTTGGCGCTGCTGCAACACGTCGTGCCAGCTCCAGGGGCATTATACCACGCGCCAAGGTCAAAACGGTCAAGATGACCCTGACAATTGTCTTTGTGTTTATCATCTGCTGGTCACCCTATATTATATTCGATTTGCTGCAAGTCTTTGGCCAGATTCCGCACTCGCAGACAAACATTGCCATTGCCACATTCATCCAAAGTCTTGCACCACTCAACTCGGCTGCAAATCCGCTCATCTACTGCTTGTTCTCCTCACAGGTGTTTCGCACGCTCAGGTAAGCAACTAGAAAAGAACAAAGAAAATGATTAGTTTTGGCAAGCCGAAACACTGAATACTCTTGCAGATACCAATACCGAATGTGGCTCAGTCTCTTTAGAACATGCCATATCCTTTGATACACTACAACATATTTTCCCTTCAAACTGCGCTTCTAATGTAGCTCCTCTAATCCCTAACTTTAGGTTAAGTCTATTGAGATATCAAGCATTATATATACTCTTAATAATACTTAATGTGTACCTTCATTTCAAATTCTTATTCAAACTGAAGCAAAGTATGGAAGAAATATGTTGCAGTGTATCCAGGCTACATTTAACTTAATTCATATTTAAAAAAAGCCGAAAGTTTTAATTGATGAAGAAGTCTTCGCAAGGAACAGCAAGGTTTCGGTCTCTGCAAGGGTATTAAAATCACACACACTCGACTTAACTTTCCTTAACTTTTCCCTTAACATGCCCTTAACTGCCCCGCCCACAGTCGTTTTCCGCCCTTTAAATGGTTCACCTGCTGCTGTAAATCGTATCGCAACAATTCGCAACAGAACCGCTGCCATACAGTGGGTCGAAGGCTGCATAATAGCTGCGATTCCATGCGCACACTGACCACCTCGCTGACGGTTTCACGTCGCTCCACGAATAAGACAAATGCTCGGGTCGTAATCTGTGAGAGGCCCAACAAGATTATTACGGTTCCGGCCATGTCAGAGGTATGATAGCTGGCCCACACCACCCGTAAGCGTTCAACGTTTGCGGTCCATGGACCGACGTCCTTCAGCGATGCGGAATTTCTATAAGCTGTGCGAGCTGTGGGATCTACATGCGTACGAGTACTACGAGGCTTAGACAATAAGTGCGATAGTTCGATAGTTCGATAGTTCGATAGCTCGATAGTTGTGTAAGCAGAAGAGGAAATCTCATTCGATATTTGTGTGTTTGCGTAAGAGTTGCAAAACTATCCTTAATGCTGTTGGCAAAGTGAAGGAAGAAACTTTATATAATAGTTGCAAAACTATCGATAGTATCGATTACTTAAAATACCCATTAGACGATAGTTCTGCAGCTCTTCAATGCATTTCTTTCCCGTTGCAACTTATTCTAAGTATTTATGCATTAGCCTCTAAGCTGAAACTTATTAATAATTCTCTATTATAAAGCTAGAATCTTTGTAATGAACTCGTTTTCAGCATCACAACGCTTAATTTCTTACTTCATTTACACTTAATTCCATGCCCTAACGCCAAGTGATGCTAAATTCGAGTTCAATAAATAAAAAAAAAAAAAACACTCCTACTCGTATTCTATTTACCAGACTGATGTTATTTATTTACACGAAATTTATAATAATTGCATTTCTTTAGAGCCCAACTAGTGAGTCTAAGTATTTATATGTATGCTCCCCCCAACTAATCGTATCTCTACTCTGCCAACTACTACTACATATATACTACTTCTTCTACTGTATATACTCGTATATCTAGATACATATATACTTATATATATTTGATAGTAAGTGTGCCATTTGTCCAAGAAAACCAAAACCTATATATATATATATAAACTTATAATCTAAGAATTAATAGAGCATAATGTTTTAGTCAATTTGGTCTAAGCTAATATTTATTTCATAATTACGTGTATAGAGTGAGAGAAAGCTAAAGAATAAAGGCCAACATTGTCTAAATCTTGTGGGCTCCTTTAAGTATTTTAATTCATTCTGGCACGCGCCACAAAATTTTATTCTTTGGTCGCAACGGCTCACTGCACAATGGGCTCAAGGACGAGGCCCAGGCAAGGACCCAGCCAGGCCTGGCTGGCGGATATGGCAAAAGTCAGCTCATTTTCATTCTCACTTCATTTATAATTGTTGTGTGTGGACTTTGACGTCAAGCAGCTAAAGTCAACACGACGACTGTCTGAATAAAATATGAAAGACATATTTAATATTGTCTTCTGATCCTTATGCTTCATTATTAGCAAATATTGTGTAACAGCCAAGCAGATGACATAATCAGCGCTGACTTTTAAAGGAAAGAGCGGAAGCCCAGAGAAAAGCCTTGGTAAGTGCAATCTTGGTAAGTCTCTCTTTAAAGGAAAACACTCCATTAAACAGAACACCCGTAGAATTCCCGTCAGAAGTCAGCGAATGCGGCTGGCTGCATAATTTTTGCAATTAGACTTTTGTAATTTACTTGCAAACTTCTAATTGAAATGCCATTAGGCAAACAACTCAACAGACAACTGTCAAAAAGCCAACTTTTCTTTGCCTAATTCCAAATTCTGGCTAAGAGAGTCTAAGAAGTCAACAAAAATAAGATTTAAGCTGCTGTACTCTTGACAATTCTTTTTTTAATATTAAATGCCGCTGAATATTAGATTTCTCCTTATCAAAAAATGATTTGAGAAGCCAACTTTTTAACATGAAAAAATGTAATAAATAATGAACAATTTCTACAAACCTTTCTAACACTAAACATGACACATTTTGGGTTTCCCTTCAATGAAAATTTAAATTTCACGTGTAAAAAACAACAGTGAATACGAAATTTGTTTAACAGTGTAATACCAGCTAGATACATTTGCTCCCTATCCACAAATAATTTAGAAATCTGTCTCGTGAATTTATGTGCATCTCACACTTGCAACTCCAAACAATATGAGCACCTTTCCCAACTATTGCTTCAGAAAGTGTAATAAAGATTTTGGCTATGATGTAGTCTACTTGCCAAAGAATAGCTATAATGAGCCTCAGCGCTCCCAGCAAACGGAGACGCATTCCCAATCCCAATGCAAGTCACGATCGCGGCAAAGACAATTGGCGAAACAGCGGTACGAGGATGAGATTTCGATGCAGACCCTACAAGATGCTATTCCAATTCCCCGTAGGGCCAAACGCTGCGTGGAGTTTCGTTTGCCCCCGCAGGAAAATGCAAAAGCACCGCTGCGTCAAAATGCTGGCCGAGATTACCAACAACTGCAGCAACAGCAGCAGCAGCAACAACAGCAGCAGCAACAACAGCAGCAACAGGACCCCACTCGAAACAGTGGTCCAGATTCCAGTCGAGAATTGCACGAGTCCTGCGCTGACTTTTTCAATATTATCTACGACAATGTTCTGGAGGCAGTCCATGCAGCTGTAGCGAACATGGTGACCAAACATTTTCAGGACATTCTCTCTAAGGTAGATCAGTTAGCAGCAGAATTGGCTGCACAGGAATCTATGCTCAAGCAAATCAAGAGTGATATGCATGCCAGTAAGTTACACTCAATTGAAAATCCACTTTGGGGATTTAACAGAATTCTCCACTCTTCACTGAATCTTTAGAAATCGCTGAACAAAATGAATCAAGCCTGAACCAGTTCAAGTTCATCGCTCAAATGCTCATCGAGAGCCAGACATTTCAATGCCAGGCGCTGAACCAGAAGCTTATGTTGAAGCAGCAACGTCGTGAGGAACGGGAACAACAGCAACAACAGCAGGACGAACATAGAAACTCTGGGAAATGTTATGGCCAAAAAAGAGAATCTACTTCAAATCAAAGGGCTCAGCATCAGCTGTGGCAGCAACAGGATGTCTCAAATTTCTATCAGCCACAGCCATGCACAACTAATCAATCATGCCCGAAAACAGTGCCTGTCCGATCGACTATATTAAGACGTTCTGCAAAGGGTATCTCTACGGCTAGCATGCCCGATTTGCATTTAGGTGCATCAGCAACTAGCAATGGTAATAAGCCGAAAAAGCGACTACAAACGCGCTCACCTACGCCCAATGCTTGGGACCCGTTTGGAACTCCTCGTTCCAACCGACCTCAATCCGGCAGCTCTATTCCCCGGAAATGTCGCTGCCAATGTGCTTCCCCCGCGCCTACGCAAAGGAATAACTTTGCCAGCTGCACGCCGAAAAGAACATTATTCAGTATAAAAAAAGCGCTGCCAAGTTTGGAAAATGTGAGTTCAAAGCACAGATGAACCAATATTAATTAAATTCAATTTTATTCTACACGTCCACAATCTACTGTGGCTACCAAATGTATTCCACCACTTGAAAATGGTGGAAAATAATTGGCGGCCAGAGTCAATTGGCTCAGTGTGGTTTACAATAATAATGACAAAATTTTAAATTGTTTCACAAATTTACATGTTGAACAAATTTTTTTAAATAAACCATCAATTTTAGACAAAACTTCAAATAAGTATTTTATTTTTAGGGAACTGAAAGATTAGCCTCGTATTAAGGCCTGTTGATATATGAATCATTCATTGAGAATATAATAAAAATAATTATAGGAAAGTTGAATAGAATATTATTTTTACCGTACTCTAGTCTGAGTTCTCCACGACTACAGGACGTGGCTTTAGCTGCACAGTTTCATAAATGGTATTACGAGTATTACGCATATGTCGCTGAAGAAACGGGGCCAATAGATCCACATCCACAGTTTCAATATCCTGAAGTCCAAAGATGAGTGCACCCAGATTGGAGAAGATAATATTAAGTGAAGCGCCAGTCAGGGTATACAATAGAAAGGACATGTGATAGACAGAAGTGCCGCTATGTGGTTCACTACAGAAAAACAAGATATATACTCTATTTCTAACTCTACTCTATATATATATATACTTACTATTCCGCCGTAGAATTGAGATAGCGACTCATATCAAAGTCGTAATCACATTGCTCCACGGATACAGGCAATTTGGTATGTCTGAAGGAACCCGTCACATTGGCGATTTGCGCATTGACAGCAATCCAAGCCATTATGCTGAATGATATAATGCTGCTTATAAACATGCTCTGAAAATATAAAATAAATTTATTTTTATATAAATATGATTTATTTATTTGGACAAAAGATGAACTCACCTTCTCGCCCACCCAGGGCATAAGCATGCCCACTGTAAAGATGCCCAGCATAGGCCCATAGAGGCTACTCTGTAGCGTTGCCGACAGCTGGAGTACCATGCCTAGATGCTCCACTACGTAGACCATGAATATGGAACTGATGCCAAATATAATTACCACCAGACGCATAGTCAGTGCCACTGTGCGCTCTGTCATTGGTCTCTTCATTTGAGGTTTTACGAAATCCTCCAAAATGACAGCAGCCAAAGAATTGAGCAGCGTGGAGAGTGAACTGAGTGCAGCACTGAATACGGCGGAGACAAAGAGTCCTGGTAATCCGGGCACAACGCCCAGCACCCGCATAACCAGCAAGGGCACCAGCTGATCCCGTCGTCCAGCCAGCTGTACAGAAAGATTGGGATTAGAATAATTTAACTTAATCATATTTCAATATACTTACTCCAGTGGACATGGGATCACAGTCGTAATAGGTGGCATAGCACACTAGGCCCACATAGATGCAGCCGATGTAAAGTAGGATTAATCCAAAGCTGAACGTAATTAGGGTTTGTTTGATATGCTCCAGCGACGGCAGGGACATAAAGCGTTGTATTGTAGCCTGATTTATAGAGGTGCTCTGCAGTTTAAAGAAAGTTCCGCCCACAAATACCGAAAGAACGCTCAAGCGCACAGTGGGATCCATGCTCCACCTATAAAAAGGATAATGGAGTTTTCGAAATAATAAAAACCTTATTTTAGGTTACTTACTCAGGTGTGTTGAGGCGACCGCCCTCCAAATTACGTTGCCAGACCACATCAAATCCGCCCAGATCTATGGTGCCCTTGACCATAATAACGACCAGAGAGCCATACATAATAACACTCTGCACAACATCCGTCCAGACCACGCCCTTGATGCCACCGACCGTGGTATAAAAGGTGCAAATAATGATGACAATGGGCGTAATTGTGTGTACTCCAATGCCACTGACCTGATTGAAGGTCAAAGCGGGCACATACACCGCAATAGGCAGCCAAATAATCTGAAAGTTGAAAGAGAACTGGAGTTAGTTAAAATTCATGAGGAATCGAGTGGGTTTATATAGATGACTTACCGCCTTGAGGACAAAGAGTGAGGCACCAAATAAACGCATTCGTCGACTGAAACGTCTCTCAAAGTACTGAAAGAATGAGTGTGTGTTAGAAAATGTATTTGGAAATTGAGTTGGAAATTGAGTTGGAAATACTCTGGATATTCAATGGCTCAAGCTGTAAGCAGTTTAATTAAAATAAATAAAGATTAAAATACCGAAACGGAAGAATTTGGAACAGGCCAAAAGTTTCTTAATTTTAAGTTTAAATTAATATTACTAATAGTTCTAAAATGCAGTTTTCAGTGTCGAATTTGTTTATTGGGCGTTATAAAAATTTATATAGTGAAATTTACTGCTCCGATTTTGACTCCACTTTTTGTTTGTGCTCTTTTAATTCCTCTTCACTGGCAACATTCTTGTAATCCCCATACCAAAATTTGTGGAGCACAGGGGAGACTAGCTCCTTATCCACCAGATGAACATCCTGTTTGCCAAAGTAAAGGCTGGCTAGCAAAGAGCAGAGTATTGTGCCTAAGGCACCAATAAGCGTATACCACATAAAGGATATCTCATGCAAACTGTGCCCTTTAGATTCCCTATAATATATAGAAAATACCAGGTAAGTATTATATATAGAATTTTAGCAATAACATACGCTTTGTTGTGGCTGCCGCCTCCGCTGCTGCTGCTTGTGGTAGCATTCCAATTAGCAGGCAATACGAAGCTATAGTCACAATCCTCCACTGAAACGGGCTTGGTGGGAAACGTAAGCTCTCCCGTAGCCATGGCAATCTGAGCACGCACCACAATATAGGATGTGAAGCTGGTGGCCACAGAAATTCCAGTTAAGAGGCTCTGCAATGGCAGACAAAAAGGATAAATTAGTGGGACCGATTGTTCAGTTTATGCTCGACTGAAGCACTAATCAAACCTCGGTGCGAACAAATGGCAATAGCATGCCAATTGAGAAGGCGCCCAACAGTGGACCACAAGTGATGGCAGCCACTGTAGAGGAGAGCTGCATGACCATGCCCAATTTCTGTACAATGGGCACACTGGCCATCGAAATAAGGCCAAATACCACAACCACGCCGCGTAGCACATAAGCAGTCTGCCTTTCGGTCAGTGGGCGGCTACGATATGGTTCCACAAAGTCCTTTAACACCACCGCTGAGAGTGAGTTGAGGGCAGTGGAAAGTGAACTGAGTGCGGCACTAAATACTCCGGCCACAAAGAGACCCACAATTCCAGGCACAGAGCCAGCACTTTGCATTACATACAATGGTATTACCTGATCCTTGGCGCGTGCCAGCTAAAAGCAAAGAGCAAAAAGGAAAATGTAGTAGGCTTTGACTTAGGCACAGTGGCGTAGGCAAAGGGAGAAAATGATTCTAATATTCATCATGGTTTATAGGTGTTTATTCTGCTACTTACGCCTGTGGTTATAGGATCACAGTGATAATAGGCAGCAAATGCTAGCATTCCTATATAGATGCACATGGCCATGATGATTATGAAGCCTGTCAGGGATAGTAGAAGGGTCTGTTTGACGGCCCTAATATTGGGTAAGGTCATGAAGCGTTGGACTACAGCCTGATTAATGCAATTGGCCTGCAGCTTGAAGAAGGCACCACCCACAAATAAAGCAAATACGCCCATGCGCACAGTGGGATCAAACGTCATGCTATGGAAAGTATTACATCATAAATGAATAATAATTAAATCTAATTTTGGAGTTACTTACTCTGGACCCACCAAGCGATCGAATTGTCGATTACGTTCCAGAACCACTGATAAGCCACCCAGGTCGTAGGTGCCTTTGACAATGACAAATCCCATGGAACCAACCATAATCAAGCCCTGTATTACGTCTGTCCACACGACGCCCTTGATGCCACCCTATGAGAAAGTAAAAGGAAACTATAGAAAAAGGTGTTAATGAGGTTAGAAGAGATGATTGACTTACAATACTGGTGTAAACAATGCATATAAGACTGGTCAGAGGAACGATGGTGTGCACACTGACGCCAGAAACTAAACAAGAAGATTAATATTATAAGTCTTAGATTAAATTCAATAAATATTCTACCTTAATCTCCTCACACTCACCTTGATTCAATGTCAGAGCAGGCACATAAATGCAAATGGGTTGCCAAAGAATCTGTATGGGATATTGGGTAAAATAGCGATTTTTATAGGTTTTTATCAGAACTTACATTCATCAGGACAAATAGGCAGGATCCAAAGATGCGAACACGTTGATCGAAGCGCCTCTCGAAGTACTACGGATTGAATATGGCAAAAGAAAAAACAAAATAGAAAAACAAGAAACATTTTGTCATACCATGAAAAGTGCAGCAAACTAATGAGATCTCATGAAATTGTATGATAATTACGACAATTACAAAATAAAAGGCAATTTCAAAATGAAACAAAACAGTTTATTTTATTCTGCAAATTATATTTAGTTTTGAGAGCTTGCAACTATTGGTTCCAGCTCTCTGGCATCGGCCTGAGCCTTACGCCGGAATAGCTCCTCTAAGTCGACTGCTTGATAGTTTTTCTTGGGCAAAAAGCGACGCATACAGGGCGTAATTAGAGCAGGATCTAACTGGGTGACATCCTGCCAGCCAAAGACAAAGCTGGCCAGCAAGGCAACCACAGTGCAAAGGACACCGCCCAGCGCTGTATACCAAAAAAAGGATAAATGATAAATGTTACGATCCGTAGAGGGACTAGAAAAGAGCATTACTATTTTAATTGATTATAATTTAATTTCTTATACTTACCTGTACTCATGCAGGGCACGCCACACTGTCGCATTATCGTATTCATAATCACAGCCTGCCACAGAGACGGGCATCTTGGGATAGCGAATCTCGCCAGCCATCTGTGCCAGCTGCGCCTTCAAGCAGATCCAGGACAAGGCCACAAAGGACACCAAGCTGCCAGTTAGCACGCTCTGAAAGAAGCAAAATTGCTTATTAGACATTTGCAAAGAAAAAGTTTGGGCTTAACTTACTCTGCTATTAATCCAGGGCAGGCACACGCCCATGGTATAAATCCCTAGCAGTGGACCCATCGATACGGCTGAGGTCATCGTCGCCAGCTGCACCACCATGCCCAGTTTCTCCACAATGCTGACCAGGCCGATGCAGGACATTCCAAAGAATACAACAATGGCACGCAACAGAATGGCAGTTTGACGCTCTGTCAGAGGTTTCTTCAACAGAGGTCGCACCACATCCTGTGAGATCACGCATGCCATTGAGTTGAGTCCTGTGGAAAGTGAACTCAAAGCAGCACTGAAAACTCCAGCCACAAAAAGTCCTGGCATTCCAGGCAGCGACCCAAGTGTGCGCATCATCAGCAGTGAGGGTAACTGATCACTGGCCTTGGCAAGCTGTGGGAGAGAGAAGAGTGTTAGAAAATAAGATACCCTAAGATATTTCTAAGATAAGTAAAAGAAATTTTTAAATCAACTTTTGAACTCACCTTCGTACTGATGGGATCACAGTCGTGGTAAACAGCATAAGTCACTAGGCCCATATAACTGCAGCAGCTGAGGAGGAAGATGAGAAGTATGGTGAAGAGAAGCATGGATTGCTTGGCATGCTTATAGCTGGGCAGCGATAGGAAACGTTGTATGGACACTTGATTAACATCCGAGGATTGTATTTTATGCAAAGTGCCGCCCACAATAACAGACAGCATGGATAGGCGCACCGTGGGATCCCAGGTCCAACTGTGAAGGCGTAGAGATATTAATATGTCATTTTCTACTGGTTTCTGTATCTTATTTATTACTTACTCTGGCGCATTGAGACGTCCGCTTGCCTCGTTTCGCTGCAGCACCACACCCAGACCGCCCACATCGTAGGTGCCCTTAATGCATACCGCCAAAATGGAGCCATACATCACAAAGCTCTGTATGACATCTGTCCATATGACCGCTTTTAAGCCACCCTGTAATTTAGATAGCATAATATAATTATTTACATTTATATAATTAGATACCCTGTAAATAATTAAAGCTTACCACACACGTATAAAAGGTACAAATAATGCATACAATGGGCGTAATAACGTGAATACTCGCTCCAGTCACTGTAAATATAATTAAATTTGTTAGGTTTGAATAATATTTCAAATACTTTAGAATTATTCTTAATTTCTGCTATCTCAACTCATCCCCTTCAATAATATAAATATATAATTTGTGAGCCTGGAGATAGGCCCCCTAACAAAGTTATAAGACTCTCTGTTAGGGTATTAAAATACCAGACTACTTAGCTCTCTTATACAAATTAATAAATCACAATTGCAGTCAATTAAACAATCTCATAAAATGTGTTTCGTTCTATATTTAGCTGACAAGCTAAAATAAAAAAAAAATACTAATTACTTCTATTAAATGAGCAGAGTACGGAGTAATAAATTCAGTAGAGGCAAACCCCAGAGTGTTTTATAATAATATTCATGCTTGCGATTAGAAAACTATTACCCAGTTTTATTAGAAATCAAGAGAGTATTTTCAAATATTCAAAAAATGATGCTAAACACACACAAAACCAGTGATTGATAGACAAAAACTTACCTTGATTGAAGGTGATGGCCGGCATATATAAAGCCACAGGCAGCCAGAGCATCTGTATAAAATAATAAATAATAAAATAAAAATCAAGAATAAACAATTCGAATGTAAAAATATACTTACAATACCCACAATAAAGAGAACTGATCCAAAATTGCGAATGCTGGCACCAAAGCGCAGCTTAAAGTACTAAGTAAAGTATAAGTTAAATTTTAATTTATAGTAAAAGAAATTAAGTTGATTATAAAGAAATAAATGCCAGGCAAAATTGATTAGTTACAGGTTTAATGTCCAATTGGTTGCAAAATTAGTGACAAGCCTAAATTAATAGAGAACCGAGCAAAAATTAATTGATTAGTCATGCAGTCAAACACGGCGTATGCTTAATTTTAGCTTTTATTGCAAGTCTAATTTAAAATTAAGTACAATTTAAGTTTTTGTCAGTGCCTGACTTTGCTACAGTCTCTGTAAGCTGTATGCTGCCATAGTCGGTCTTATAGAAGCCCCGAACACAGGGTGTTAATAATTCCATATCAACATCCTCGAGCTTATTAAATCCGAATATGAAACCGGAAAGATAACCGCAAATTATGCCCACAGTGGAGGTAAACAGCGAATAGTTCATGAAGGATATATGATAGATCTGCTGGAAAAAGGTAAGTGAACTAAAACAAAAACAAAGGTTTAATATAATAAAATATTTAATTAATATAAAAATTTAAATAATAGTTTGATCTACTTACGCGGCTTCAGGGATTGTAGCATTTGAAGGCGTGACCTGCTCGGGCAGTTCGAATTCGTAAAGGCAGCCCTCAATGCTGGTCGGCTTCGTCTCATAGGTAATTTCACCATTATTCATGGCCACCTGGGCACTTAGGCACAGCCAGGTAATAAAAACAGACGAACAAAAGGTGCCAAAAAGCGCGCTCTAAAAGAAGAGCCAGAGATGAAACACATTTTTAAGGAAAAGCCAAAAACAGAAGAACTAAATATAGACTAGATGATGCTCTACAATTTAAGATTCTTCACTTCTCTATATAAATAATAATTCCTTTTCCACAATTGACTTTGAATTGGTAGAATAAAGATACCTTCCTTTAGCTAATATAGGGTATAAGGCATGTAATACGAACCTTTGAATTAATATGAGGGCACAGCAGGCCCATAGCAAAGAGCCCCAACAATGGACCCTGCGCCATCGCGTTGAACGTCATGGTCAACTGCATCACATGTGTCCCCATCCGCTCCACAACGAAGACAAGGACAACACTTAAAATGCCAATTATAATGGTACAGAGTCGCATAATTATAGCCGTTTGATGTTCGCTTAGGGGTCTCCGGTACAGTGGCCTAATATAATCCTCCAGAAAGACGGCGGCCAAGGAGTTGAGACCTGTGGACAGTGAGCTGAGGGCGGCACTAAAGACACCAGCCACAAACATGCCCGGAACACCCGGAAATGTGCTCAGTGTATCCATGACAAGCAACGGAACTAACTGATCCTTGGCCTTAGCCAGCTAGAATATATAATTTATAAATTATAAGAATTTAAAGAATATAAGAGATACTCGAATTTAAGGAGGGTAAATTGAAAAATATTCACTCACCTTGGTAGTCAAGGGATCGCAGTCATGATATCTGGCAAAGAGCAGCACTCCATTATATAGGCAAATGCCAGTTAGTAAAACCAGACCTACTATAAATAGGAAGGAGGCGTGTTTCATTTCCTTTAAGCCGGGTAGCGACATATATCTTTGTGTAATAATCTGATTACAGCCCAAATTATATGTTCCATGTGCCGTGTAGCCCAAAAATAAGGCGAAGACGGACATGCGGACGGTCGGATCAAATGTGAATCTGTTCAATGAATTAAAGGTATTTTGGAAGGAAAGAAAACAGTCTTATAAGCTGGGGTTAAGTGAAGGAAAATTTGTAATTTTCAAAAATTTATATGTGAATATGATATTAGCTTTGACTGTCACCTACTCGGGCCACTCTAGGCGTCCACTTGCCAGATTTCGTTCTATGACCACACCCAGTCCGCCCACATCCATGGTGCCCTTAATTACGACAAAGAATATGGCGCCCACCATAATTACAGTTTGGATGACATCCGTCCAGACGACAGCCTTCAGGCCACCCACAGTGGTATAAAATATGCAAACAATGCACACAATAGGCGTGATAATATGTACATTTATGCCGGTCACTGTAAAATAGTCGTCAACTCAACAAAATTGCTCCTGCTCGGCATACACGAATACTCGATACTTACCCTGATTAAATGCCAAAGCAGGCACATAGATAACTATGGGTAGCCAGACCATCTACAGAAGGGGAGAGCCATAATTAAAGTTTAGCTTTTCTCTATTGAAGTACAGTGGTCGCTTGCCAAATAGAATGATTGCAAATTCGTTTTTTTGAGAGACCACTGTACTTATTCTTTCTCTTTGGGCAATTGCATGGAACTTACTGTGGTTAAAGTGAACAATGAGGAGGCCACAACTCGAGTGGTTTTATTAAAGCGCATCTCAAAGTACTGTAAATATTTTGTTGTTGTTGATGTTGCTGTCGCTTTTCGTTTATTTTTCACACAAAAACATTGCATACGCACACACAAAAACACACATATAAACACACATATATATATACACTGCTATTATGCTTCTACATTTATGCATACATAATCGAATATTACACATACGCCATGTAGCTTAGAAGAAATGAACGAAATTTTGGCCGACTGTTCAGCCAAACAATTGGCTTTCTCTAACTGAAATTTTTCGGGGAAAGAATATTTCAAATGAAAAAAAAAGGGAAAAACAACAACTGCAGCTACAGCTGCAGCTGAACAGTGCTCTGCTTTTCCTGGTAATACTGAAATTTGACAGGCAAATAACTTAACAACATATTTGTCTGTTCTATGCTTTGTTTTCTGTAAAATGTTCTCTGGACTCAACTTAAATATGCTCGTATATAGCCAGATATTATTGTCCGATAGAGAAAGTAATATATATAAATAATGGCTTAATAAATATGCCAGTTAAACCAGACTTTCCACTTACACATTAACATGCTAAAAAAATAAATCACATTTACAATTACAGACAGCAGAAGTTTTTAAAAAGTTAAATGTATAACATGCCATTAAAGTATATTTTAAAAATAAATATAAATTCGGCACGCCGAAAAGCTAATACCCTTGCAGATAGATATATAATATCTTTTTTTATGTAGAAACTCAAGTTAAACAAGTCGTTTTTTTTTTTTCATGCAGACCCCCAGACAAATATTTGATTGTAAAAGGTTAAGACTTAAAATAAAATCTGCAAGATTTGTCTAAAAGATAAACACAAAATGAATTCAATAATTTGGACAACGTTCAACTTACCTCATAGGTGGAAGTCAACTGTAGATTGCAGAAAACAGGCAGAAAGATGTACCAAGAAATGAGTCCCGATATGGCCAGCGTTACGAGGATGAAGGCGTATTGAGTGCCATAGACATAGATCTCCGTTGAGGTGCCCAATAGTGAAATGCCGGAAACAAAGCTGAAAAAAAATAAAAAAGAAAGTAAATTTTAGTAAATGTTTAGCAACATTTTATAGTATAAATAAATGATTGAACTACACAAACAATCATCATCAGTTTTTGGCAGCCAAAATATCATTATCGATTGTTGTCGCTGAAGTATGCAGATTTATTTAGTAAATGGAATGGGAGAGGGCAAGAAAAAAATAAAAATAATAATAAAATAAAATAATGGAACAACAGAAAAGAATCTTTGAGAAACAAAAATGTTCTAGCATATAATTGTAATTCAAAGCACGTCGCAAGAATTTGTTGCAGAAAGCAAAACGACTACAAACAAAATGCCATAACAATGAAAGGCGCACAAAACAATTGTCAGCGAGGCAAATGACCAAAACAGGACCAAAAAAGCAGCACGAAAATCGGGAGGAATCTGCTCGGTTCAGTCATTAATGCGGTGACAATATACTTCGTCCAGGACAAAGGCGAGAAAGGTGCTTGACCAAACGTGTCAAATGGAATGGACCCCACAAACCATGAGGCGTGGGCCAAAAACAAAAGTAATTTGGCAAATTATTTGAGTTTGCGGCTGCCGTAAGTTTAAATAACTTGAATCAGGCTTAGTTCGCTGCGAAACGAGCTGCTAAATTATATTTATCCGCCAGATATTTACGCCCCCAAAAGTTGCGCAAGTCTCAGCGCCATATCAAAGAGCATTATCTGCATAATCATCAGCCATAATATGCTTGACCCTGACACTGAATATATATAATATATATATATACATATAATACGAGTATTATCTGTGCGGATTTGTTCTTGCTTTTTCACTGCTTTTGGCAATTTGCGTAAAGTTTAAATAAAATTTTATTGCTTGCCTCGGCAAACATTGAGCCAGACTGCTGGCCGGGCAATTTTATATGAATTTGCTAGATTAAGTATACGCACGGTTAAGCGCGGCCACCTTGCAACAAATCGAATGCAATTAGGCGCATATTTTTGATTGATTTCTTAGAAATTGGCCTTATTCCATTGGCCAATCAATTTACAATTGTTCTGCTTTCATTTTTATCAACGCAAACAGTTTTATATTTTATTTATTTATCATTTTATTATTATTATTTGTATTTTAAATATTTGTTCATAGTAAGAACAGTAATAATAAGAAAATCAAATTAAATTAAGCTCATTTTTTCGATGATGCCTTAGAAAAGGAACTCATTTTTTTGATTAATCATTGAGACGTAGCCGTTGAGCAACTGTTTTTTAATTCGCATTATTTATTAACTATTTTTAATGTATTTTATTTTTAATTTATATACAAATATTGTTAAAGCAACTAATTAAGTATGATTGCATTTTTATTGCAAAATTTCACTGTAATCAGTCTTAATTGGGTTCGCTTATTACCCTCAATTTATTATTTTTTTTATATTTACTTTACAGCAAAGGCTAAGTTTTTTTTTACAGTGCTGCTTGAAAATTAAACCGTATTTCCTTTCCTTTCCTATAGAAAAAGTTGAATCTATGCCGCAAAAACTGACACAGAATTAATGGGTCAAGTTCGTGTACAATTCCAATTCAATTTAAAGCGAAATAACAAAAAGCATCAGACTGTCCGTGCTGGTATCATCCCCGACCAATCTCATGCCTCATACCAGGCAATTAAATGAGCCTCATATATCCTGTATACATCCCTGCCCCCCTTGGATAGCATTTACATAGAGGTTTCTGTAGTGTTGTAGTAACTCACCTAGCCACGAGTGATAGCGAAACCGGAAGCACTTTCATTTTACGTCCACCCACTAAATAATCCAATGCTTCTGAGCCGCGTCGCTCCTCGATGCCGGCAGCGCCAGCGGCGTCCTTTTCATCTGTGGCCACTTCTAGGCCCTTCTTTTTTTTCTGCTTCTTCTCGATAAAGCCAAAATAGAAGCCAATTACGGCACAGACCACCAACATGGCTACGAAAACCAAATAATCAACAATTCCAAAATGTTGCAGAGCGCTGCTTAAATCGCTCACGCTGAGTTTCTCAGTGATATCTGCTGTTGTTGTTCCTGTTTGGCTTGTTGTTGTTGCTGTTGCTGTTGGGGATGTTGCTGTTGCTTGGCTTGTTGTTGCCTGTGTTGTGGCACTTGTTGTTGTGCTGCTAATTATGGACTGAACTGTCTGAACAATCGCCTGGACAGTCCCAACCGCCCCGGTCGTCGCGGAGTCCTCCTGAACAGTAGCCATTGACATAATTTCGCCGACCGCAGAGTTGCTTTAATGTGTTTATTTTTATTGACTTCCTGCCGTGTTCCGCTTTGATTACTTTTGTATTAGTTATCCCGAGCACACTCACTCACACACACACAAACATAGAGATAGAAACTAGGATTGCTTTGGACTTGTTCGATTTTTCATTAAGTTTTTGCCACTATTTTCCTGAGTATCCTAATGACAGCCACTTGCAACTTTGTTCATTTGCCTCACGATGGAATTTTCTTTTATTTGATATTCACAGCCAGCATTGCTAGTTTTTATTTATAAAACTATAGAATAGTTGTAGATTTTTATTGCTGTTCGCCTTGCACTTAAAAGTCGAATTTATATATAGTATGAAGATAAAACTTGGAGCTTTAAACAAATGAATATTTTATATAAAAAAAATTCAAAAATAAGTAGGCAGGGCACAAAAGAATCTTTTCACATTCAACTACTTTACACGTCACGCTGAATTGATCCTTTCAGCAACAGGATAACATTTAATTTTTCAATAATTAATCCAGTATTTTTATATCGTATTTTCTTAGCGCTCCGACAAGTGGAACGCACAAACCGCAACGGAAAACTAAACTTAAAACCCACACGAACTGAGCATCTTCAATGAGTTTAAGACCTCAACAGCTTATCAAAGTCGATCTCATAATTCAAGTAAATCTCAGTCTTTCTGTGTGTGGGAGTAAGCTTTATCATCAGATTTAGCTCTGCCATATATTGAATAGATATATACACACCCCCAGATTGCGTGTAAATGGGTCTGGGTCTGTCGTTAGCTCTTCTAAGTAAGCCTATCACACACGTCTGGGTTTTAGATAAAGCTCAAATAAGTGTGATTCCAGGGTTTTTTCCTATCATTCCACACATTTTACAAGTTTACGTCAAATAAGTTAATTGCTCTCTGATTCAGGTGCCTTAAATTATATTGAGTTTTGGTTTTAACTGGCTTCTTGCAGTTGGCTACTGGTTATGCTTACATTGATTAACATAAAAAACTCTGCATTAAATTAATTGAATTAATAAAAGAATTTTAATCACTTTAAAATCAATCTTTGCTCACATATAGCAATTTTCATCCCCTAAAAGAGGCTTCTTTGTGGGTATTAAGTGTTTTTTCTTTTTGTGTTATTTAATTTGCTTGTGTTAATCAGTGTTAATTCATAAAGTGCATTTTCGAAAAAAAAAACTTTAGTATATATTTATCTTATGTGTTTAAGGCTGGGCGTCAGGAAAAATTAATCAGCTATTTGTACTGGATTATGCATGCATGGCGTATGCGTGATATTTCTCACTAAGTTGCTGGCGTAATACTACGTCTAAATACACATTTAAAAATGTATATATAAATAAGTAAATATAACATAATTTTGATCCAACACAAGATTAAAAATCATGAGCATTTCCAATGCTAAAATAAACTACATAGGCTCATAAAAAAGGTCTCAAGAGCAAATAAATATACTTATATACTATCAGCTAGCTATAGGGCAGTGCATTCAGAGTAATTTTGATTGAATCAAAAATTATGAACTAATGCACATTAATAGCCATACAAAGGCACAATGCACATGTGTGAGAGTGAATTGTGCGTCAATTTATGCTAGATATACGGGCATAAATAGTTAAATATGCATTGAAAACTTTTCGTAATTAATAACTTCAATATCAAACATATTTATGTGTATTTATATATGTAATAAACTATTTGTGGTAACTAATTGCTTTTCGCTTGTGTATGCAGAGCGGAAACGTGAGTATTTTGTAATCATTATTTGCCTTAACAATATAAACTAAACGAAACTAAACTGTGAGCTTCTCAAATTGTAAACTTACATGGGAAAATTCAATTTAGGAGCCAACTAAGTGCTCAGCATGGCGTATGCGTAATATATTTGAAATTAACTGTGCGAAATGTAAGGCTTCCGAGAAGTGCAGAAATTACTTTTAAAACTATTTTTAAATGAAGTAAAATTCTTATTTTTAAAAAGAAAATAAAGTTATCAAGAATTTTTTATTATATTTTCTATGCGAAGCATTGTATCAAAACTATTTCAATTAGAATAAAATTCAACCTAAAAACAAATGAAAAAGTAATTCGAGCTTCATACTTAAGTAAGATTTCAGAGAAAATATACTGAATATGCATTAAGTGGAAGACGGACAGACTGACTTATATAGTTACTTTTATTTTGTTTTCAATTTAATAAATCTCGAACAGCGTGGCACAGCGACCCACAATTGCTGAACCGCAATAAAATAGAACAAAATTTATTTACAGCCAGCTGGCATCAAAAGGACACAAAGTGCTACAGCAAATTTAATTATAATTAAACTAAAAATATAATTATATTAAAAGCGGCAAACGGCCGAGAAGGGAAAAATGATAAAATGAAAAAAACGTAAATAAAAACAGCTTAGCATATGCAAAAAAAATGAACCCCTTCTGCTGGGTCTGCCTTACATTTTTTTTCTACCTCTCTTTTGCGTATCTCGCCTTTTGCTTGCTTTTTGGGTTCTTAATTTGTCTGGAAGCCGCATCTATTTAGACTCTCTGGCCAAGACCGAATACAATCAACGCCTGCTCGACTTTAACTAAATGTGCATCAACAATTCCTTGACCCTGCCCTGGAGAATTTAATATACATATAGACATTATGAAGTCTTTTGTGCTATTTTTTAGTATTTTGATATGTTTTAAGCTTAAAATGGAACTTAAACTGGAACTGGGTTTATCAGCTATTGTTCTTGACATTGACGCACTTTGCCTGTTTGACTTTGGCGCCATTTCGTTGTTTGTTATTGCCTGTAATATCCTGTGAACCAAAATAGCTCAAAAGGTAGCAAAGATTGTTAGAAATGTATGTTAGATTTAATACCCTATAATTGACTATCTTAAGTGCTAGCAGATTGATACTTCTACGCGAATGTATTCTAATCAATTCATTGAAAATCATTTATAAGTTTCCTAAAATATTAGCTCAGAAACAATAATTATTACAGGGCACCTTCTAGGAAATTACTCTCAAAAAGGGATTAAAAAGCATCATAAGTGGAATAGAATATACAACTATTATAGGGAGTCTTCAAGACAAATACGCTCGAAGTAAAATAGTAAGAATCATTTATAAATTGCATAAAGCATTGACTCAGAAGCTGTAACTCTTACAGGGCATCTGCTAGTCAAGTACTTTCGAAAACAAACATTTTTCTGTTGTTTTGCTGTGCACACTTGAGCCAATTTAACGCTTCCGTGTGTTTTTTACTTGCCACGCCTCGCTGACTCCTCTCTACGACTGCTATAAAACTGTTATGTGCTCTGTTACACTTTGATTTACTTTCAGCCAACTAGTAAGTACGACTAGAAGCACTCTTAGCTCACATAAAAGAAAAACTAAACGGAGTAAAGAAATAACAAAAACTATATAGAGGCTATAAGTAAATATTATTCTAAGAAAATTATCTGTTAAAAGGTATCTATAAGAACCAGAATGAATACAGATAATCATGCCTTTAGCATTAGTAATATTTATCTAAATTAAGAGTATAATTTTTATTTAAGAATTATTGCGGTGTCCATCGCTTGAAGCTCTGGGAAATATTTAAGCAATTAAAACAAATTAATAAAATGGTAATCTATGCCGTTTAATATATTAGTTAATACAGTTGACTTAACTAAATTCATTATAAACGGCAAAAATTAGTAGAATTTTTATTTACCTTTAAAAAATTGACAAATTGACCACTCCTCATTAGAAATCCAGAATTCTTTGTGTATTTTAGTACGTCTGTTTTCAGGTTTATTTATCTTGGTATTTCTGCAAGTAATTTCTTGCTCATTTCGGCTTTCTGTTTAATTAAAAGCTACACTAATCTAATATATATTAACTTAAATATTTAACAAGAGCACACCACAGATTTGGCCTATTCTAACCAAAATACAAAAGAAACGTCCTTGAACTTCTTGGTTAAGGCCAAAGGCAAAATAACGCTTAATTCTTAATCTTTTATAGGACCGTCAGGAGTTATTTGTTGAATTGAATCTCTGCTATTTGCACACATGTACGAATATTTTAGGTTAACTTTATTTAGCCACAATAGTAGAAATATTTCCATTAACTTAATGCCTCTGAGAAATGATTCACTCACCCAGACGATCCAAAATGATTCAACGAAAACCTTATTAAATATTTTTGATTACTGCACGGCAACGCATCGCAATCAAAAAGTTTCTCAGTTGAAAAACTTGAAGAAATTTGTACGTTTGCTCCTTTGTGCTCCTACAGGACAATTATAATATAAATTAATTAAATTAAATTGTATAATTTTTAAAAAAAAATTTCGTGTTATTTGCTTTTGTTAAGGAAGCAAGTTTACAGCTCTTATTTAGCTGAAAAATAATTCATATTTGTAGAATAGACTCGCACAGAGACAATCAAACAATGTTATAGAATTCAATTGCTTATTCAGTTTAAAAATATCACAAAGATTAAATAAGTTCTTATAGCAAAGGATCCATAAATTGATCAGTTTGCATTATATTCCGCTTCAAAATTCTGCATTATCTCAATAACGGGCTCATTCAAGTATTTGCGAACTTCCATATTGAGCGCAAAATCTCCATGATCCCAATCAGGATCGTCCATATGATGCATCTCTGCGTTGGGCAAGCGAAGGGCCAGAGTCCATACGTCCTCTACTGCTGCCATATTATCATTGTCAGAATACCATAAATGCACCTCAGAGGTTATCTGTTCAACTGGATAATCTGGCGGTACTTCTGACTTATACAGCTCTAGATTTTTCTTGGGACCGTGATCGTATTGTCTGAAGTGTCCCGACTGCTGTTCCTGCAAATAATGCAGCATTTGATTCGTGGAACAGCCGGCTGGATGTGTAGCCATACCCTCGGGCATGGCAGTCTATAAGGAATAGAATTAAAAATGAGTTTTAATTTCGAATAAAATAAAACGAACCGTTTTTACTTACCATATTCACACGTCCTCCAGAGTACAAATTTGCCATCGCTCTGTCACAAACCGGACGCAACATTAGATCCGGTTCACAAAGATTGGAGAACATAGACAAAAGGATTTCATTGTGTGGCACAAATTCCTGGCTTGAAAACAAAAGCGAATAGATATTCTGATGTCCCAAATATGGTGCCACAGTGCGCACCAAGCTATTCTCCATATGGGTCATTATAGCAATCGGAGCGAACATATGAGCTGTTTTGATTTTGTCATTATATTCCGGACGCATGGACATCAGTGTGAAAAAGACCGTTGTGCCTTGTGAATGACCAACATAATGTATAGATTTTTGTCCTTGTCCATTCGTTTTTAAGGCGTAGTCAATCATAGCTGCTATATCATAATATCCAATCTCATGCCAGCTAAAACGCCAGAAGTAGGGATGTTGTGTAGAGACTGTGGTATGATTCCTAGAATATGTATTGCCACGTCCATTTCCTAGCCAGACATCATAGCCCGCATCAGCCAGTAGATAGGGCAGTGCATCATCAGGACCACCCAATATCCAGGCATCCGAGCAACTTGTCAGGCCGTGCTGTATTAATACAATAGGACGTGGCTCGTTCTGATTCTGTAGCTTATGGGAGTAGGGTATACGGAAAACACCCACTATATAGCCATCATCGGTAACAATATGATGATGCTCCGCCGGATAACCATGCGCAGCAATACGATCCCGCTAGAATTATAGAATAAAAATTATATATGGAATATGGAATATTTTATCATCAATCAAGGACTTACCGTTGTACGCCTCTCCTTCAGACTTATATGCGCCTCTGGATTATCGTAAAGCTTATAAAAATCGATGTCCACTGGCGGTGCAGGTACAGCCGCGGATTGGACGGCAACCACTGTGGTTGCTACACAAATTATAGCCACAAGGAATTGCTTCTGCATGGTTTAACATCCGAGCAACAACTAACTAAACCTGATCAGGTATTTGACTTTAAGTTTTGGACCTGTACTAGGTTTATCATCAAGTACACCGTGACTATCGGGAATGTCTATAAATAAGGACCCTCAAGATAGGAATGCCAAAACAGCCATAAAAGAACAGTTCTTGACAAAGAAGTGTTTCAGATTAATATTAAGAGTTCAGTTTTTTGCCATACACTTGCAGACTTAAAAATTAGTTACTTCATACTATAATTTGAGTCGGAAACGATTAATATCGACACTGATTGACACTCAAACACGTCAAAACTCATAGTAATATTATCACTATAAATTACAAGCACTGCTCTGCTAATTGCTAATTCCGAATTCCAACAAGTATTAAAGTTATTCCCAGAATAATCTACGTCATCCGCTTATCAAATTGGGTACGCCTAACTGATTGTTAAATCCCACCTGCAATTTCCCGTGCAGATTAAATTAATCACTTTAAATATAGAAAACATTATTAGGCCACCCATGGTGCGGCAGTCCATAAAATATTGATTGATAATCTTTGTTTATGTACACAATGTATTTGATAATTATTTAGAATGTTTTCTGCTTGCCTTTTTGAATGTTGGCGGTTAAAGCTTATAAAAAGCTTTTTTCTAATAGGACCATACACAAATTTACCTATCCCAATTGGGTATTTTTTAAATACTACAAATATACTGACTGGAAACAGAAGCTGCTGAGAGCTGTAAAAGTTAAAGAATTGCAAAACATTAATCTAAAATTTAAGCGGGTTTACTAAACACCGAAATATTAACAATCAAACTAAACTAGACTTAAGCTAATCCTCGCCAGGCGGCAAAGGTTGATTTAAATCGCTTAGCACTGGCGCTGGCACAGGAAGTGGTGCCGGCACAGGCAGGGGAACAGCCGCTGGCAGAGAAGTCAGCACAGGCACTGTGGAAATCATGCCTATTTCAGAGGGATCGAGTAGCTCTTTCTTGATATTGTCCGGATTAATGTACCCGCCGCTTTCATCCTGTTAAACCAATTAAGTTGAGATTAAAGCTATTTCACTATGAAAAGAACAAAAAACGTACCGTAACGAAGACATCTACCGATTTACCGGTAATAATGTCTAGTAATTGCTGTGTTATCCCACTCATAGGTTCATCCTGTATGCTCTCTGCATATTCCAGGAGTTGTGGTCTGAGATCCGGATACTGTTGCAGAGCATCTGACAGTTGCGGTGGAGGCAGCTGTAGCAGCACAGGCAGCGACTGCGGCTTCAGGCGTTGCACCGTCTTGAGGAAACCCTCCCAAATAACTTTCTGGCGCCACACTTGCTTTAGTATAAGACGCTGCAGAAGATTCAATACAAAATTGGAGAGACGCGGGCAAAGGGTCAGACTTTGTATAGTGGTTCTCATCATCAGTGTGGGTACAGGCATAATCTCAACCAGTTGCTGTAGCACTGCCATAAGTACCTCCTGGGTATAGATCTCACGCTCGGCCATGCACAAAGAGGTGGCCTTTACAATTGCCTTTAAATCACAGACATTCGTATCGATGGTATGCAAAGCCACCAGTACATCAGTTGGTGAAATTGCTATTTGCTGGTGGGCAAATTCAGCGCCAATGCCCAGCAAACGATTGAAGACTTCCCTAACCACAGCTTGATTAAGTTTAATCAGTTTTGGCAGCACTGCGATCAGTTCGGTTCGAGTCAGTCCACTTATTATAGGTATAAGCACACGAACATCCTTCACTTTGTTTTGGTAAAGGTCACGCACTCGTTGCACCAGATCCGGATGCAGTGTGGGCACTCTTTCAGTCAAAATATAAATTATGCGTATAACCAGTGTCTCCAAGCCTTTGGGACAGTCCTCCAACAGTTTGAGCAGCACTGGCGATTCTACGCCGAGTTTCTTAATGGGTGCGTCCAAACTGCGTAATATGGTACGCTTTTGTTCAGCTGAGGTTTCTAAAAACACCTGACAGATCTTCTCCAAATAAACTGAAATTGAGATAAAAAAAATATGACGTTGTGAAATTCAAATACTTAACTTGCAAATTTAACTGCTTACCTTCCGGCTTGTAGGGCAACAATGTCAAGGCCAGTAGTAGACACACCTTGGCAGTATCTTCCTTCCAAGCTGCCTCCGGTGTTGGCCTGCCATACTCCTGTGAGAATATAGTTTTTGGCGGTGTTTCGGCCACAACAAATTCCAGCCATTCTATGGCAAATTCATCGATGCGTGCTGGGACAATCTTATGAACATGATAGATTGCGACTAGATGAGCTAGCGAACGCTCGCGTAGGTCTGCACGCTCGTGCACTGCATAGTTCAGAAGTATGCGAACGAATCGACTTTTGCGAGGTGGACGGAGCACGGTAAGATCCTTGACCAGCTCCAGGCCATGCGACATGAACTCCTCCACAAGGCACAGCTGCACCAATTGCACAATAGACTCTTCGGGTAGTATGGGAGCCTCCAGGTAAATCCGACGCAGTAGTATTATCCGATCTTTATAATCACAACGTTGGCCAATGCCGCGTATAAGCTGATTTAATAATTCATTGTATGCATAATCTGGACGATTTTCTGTCTTGACATAGGTGTGTCGGGTAAAGCCCTGCAGCAAAGAATACTCCTCAAAGAGCCACGAAAAAGCCAGATCTATACGTTGCTTAATATCATCCAGAATAAATTCCATAATGCCATAACGCACATTATCCGGAAATGTGGCTGCTATAACCGTAACCAGCTTGCGTCGTTTTGCTGCCACCCCGCCCATTATGCAGGAACGCTCAGAGTTGAGTATACGCATAATAGCTTCCAAAAGAAACTTTTCCTTAATATTCCGAGAAAGGGGTTTGGTAATCTCCTGCAGCTTTAAAGTCTTAGCTCGCTCCTTCATGCGTTCTATAACGGTTTGTTCGCCCTTGGAGCGTTCCATAGTCTCACGCAGCTTCTTGGTGGCCTCCTCTTTGCGCTGCAGCTCCTGTTCGCTGAGTCTATCAGACGCATCTTCTACATCCATGAGAGTGGGCCCTGCCGCTTCCGACTGAATCTGTTGCTGACTCTGCAACTTGGTTCTCATGGGGGTTTCTTTACTGAACGCTGCAGCGCCGGGTCCTACCCGTAATTCCGTCAATTGCTGTCCTAAGTGATGAGCTATATTGCTCTGTTGCTGGGGCAGGGATAACTGCTTAAGGGGAGTATATTCCGCTAAGAACTTGGGCGGCGGTGCCTCTGGCAATGTGGGCAAAAATTCCAAAACCAGATTGACCACGGTTTCTGTTGAACGCAAATGTTCGGTTAGAAACTTTTCATTAACCCGAGTACTTTTTTGACGCTGCCGCTCCACTTCCGCTTCGTCCAATTCCTGTGCCGGCTGCTGTTCAACCACCAAACGCGCCTTTTTGGCCAAGCTCTGTGCCGCATTCTCGAGTATGCGCTTCTGTCGGCGCGCCATTTCTTGTTTATCCATCTTAGGCAACAATTTCTGTATTTCATTCGCGGTTGCTCCCAGATCCATTAACACATTGCGTATGGTGCTGGCAAATTCAAAGGAGCCGCGTAGCTTTAGCAGCGTCTGGAGTTGCATACGCAAACTCTTCCGCACCGAACTCACCTGGGAGTCGGTTAGTGTTGGCGGCAAATTGTTGTTCAGCTGTCGGAAAGCCTCAACAACTGCGCTCATAAAAACTGGACGCATTTTGGCCACTGTACACAGACTGCTCGTGCACGCAATTAAATTCACCGATGATATGTGTGTAGTGCCATGGAACTGCAGCATTATATCGAATATATTGGTACCCTCATCCTGTAGCTTCTGTCGCCGTATCAGCTTACAATGCTCCGGCACATCCATTAGCGAAAAATCGCTCTCACGTTTCATGCTATCCTCATCCGCATAGCTTTGTAATATAATTATGCCTTCTAGAAATTTAATTGCATTTGTGCGTATGCCGTCGTTTTCATTATCTATCAGATCAAGTATCTGTGCCTTTATCAGACTTAAGACACTCCATGCTTGTTCTGCGCTATCCGTCGCATCGGTCAGACTGCACAGATATTGCAGTCCATTCTTATAAATGCTACCACAAGCCTGTATAACACGTTTGATCACCTGTGCCGAGCTATCTCGCAGCAGCATTGAGATTACATTAATCACATAGGGCAGCAGCTCTACCTTTACCTTGCTGTAAGTAAAATCGATTATGGATTTATAATTACAATAGAGTATATACCGATTAATATTTATTATGGAACTGAAGCTCCTATAACTGACGTCGGTAAACTTATATGCTTCAGGACTTATGAAAAATTATTCTCTACCTAGCGAACCTAATCTCCCTATGATTAATGAGTAAAATGAGATGACAACAGTTGGATGCTCTAACTCTATAGGGTATATGGATACTTACCAGATCTGTTCCACAAAGGAGGCAACCTGCTTGCGCACTTCCTGATTTTGATCGTGAGCTAGGGACAACACTGGCTCCAGAAATTCTTCCGCCAACTCCACGCAAGAGCCAAGCACAATTTCTTGGACTTTGACGAGCAGCTCACATTTCAACGTTGCATTTGCTGTGACAAATTCATTACACCATTCGACAACCTGAGGAGAAAAGGAAATATCCGGCGTTAGTAATGTATCAACTTGCAGGTATCAAATTGCTGCCACTCACCTTTGCACGCGCTGTGGCTGTCTTTTCGTCAGTGAAAAGATTCGCTGTTTCTGAAACGAACTGGCTGCGGCCAATTATACTATCCATACTCGTTTGGATCAAATAAAATTATCAAGAAACGTCAAATTGTTAGTTCTAAAAAGTCGCGATTGCTAAACGCAAGCAATGTTATCCGACTTATCGATAATTTTAGAGATGGACCTTGCGCAGTGCGATAAGAATTTGAAGTATATGTTGTCATATAATATTGCACTAATATGAGAAATTATTTCACCTTTTTAAGATAAATTTAAAAAATAATTGTATTTAAATAATTAGAATGACTTCCTATAGTTATATTAAAATAAATTTGCATTTGATGAAGAAACTTTTAAAGGACTATACAACTGCTCAATATGCGGCACAACACGTCGACCTCTGAGTTACCTTCTAAAATCGATGATGTTTGTGCAATTGAGGACATCGCTTTAACGATACATCGCTAAATAATTATCGATAGCATCGATGCATCGATTTACTCACATTTTTTGGGTGTTTTAAAAGCGTGAAAAAAACGCCTAAACAAGCCAAAACGGCTGAACAACAGGACTAATAGGCGCAGTAAATTAAAAAACGCAGCTGCTGCAACAAAAGGCAATAACAAACGAAAAGGCAAACGGCAGGAAATAAGGCAAGAAACGATAAAGAAGAGTGTGAAGCAGAGGCTGAAGCAGGGTGGTGGCGGTGTATGTGTATATGTATGTGTGGGTGTTTGTGCGAGTGTGAGTGCGACTGTGATTCTGTGCCTGTTTGTGTGCGTATGTTGTGTGTGGGTAGAAGGGGCCAGCAGCAGCAGCGGCAGGTAAAACACTAAAGAAAAAAAAAGTAATTGAAAATAAACAATTGAGCGAACAAACAGAAAACAGCAACAACAACAGAATCAGCGGTTGAACAGACGACCGCGCCCTAATGTCAAATAGCCAAGCAAATGCCGGTAGCAGCGTTAGCCTATTGGATGAAGCGAATCCCAATCCGACTGCGACTGCAACTGCGGCGCCGAGCAATGCTAGCGTCGGCGTCAGCAGAGCTCAATCCTCCACAGCATCGCCGCACATAGTAGGCGCCTCCACTACAGCAGCAGCAGCGGCAGTGGCAGCCGCAGCAGCAGCTGCCACGTCTAGCGATGCAACTTTGGCTGTTGACTCATCGCCACGTGAGTCTGGCGATGATTCTGAGGATGAAAGTGAAATTTTGGAAGAGTCGCCGTGTGGTCGCTGGCTGAAGCGACGCGAGGAGGTGGATCAGCGTGATGTGCCGGGCATAGATTGTGTGCATCTGGCCATGGATACGGAGGAGGGTGTAGAGGTCGTTTGGAATGAGGTGCAATATGCCCAGCTGCAGGAGCTGAAAACGCAGGAGGATAAAATGCGTCAAGTCTTTGATAATCTGCTGCAATTGGATCATCAAAATATTGTTAAATTCCATCGTTATTGGACGGATACACAGCAGTCGGAGCGACCACGTGTCATCTTCATAACAGAGTATATGTCATCCGGTTCATTGAAACAGTTCCTCAAGCGCACCAAGCGCAATGCCAAGCGTTTACCCTTGGAGTCATGGCGTCGGTGGTGCACCCAAATCCTTTCCGCTCTCAGCTATTTGCATTCCTGCTCGCCCCCCATCATTCATGGCAATCTAACCTGTGATAGCATTTTCATACAGCACAATGGCCTCGTTAAAATTGGTTCTGTTGTTCCGGATGCGGTTCATTATAGCGTACGCCGGCAGTCACTACTGCCCGAATCGGAACCACAACCACAATCGGATCGTGAAGATGAAACAGAACATACTGCATCGGCACATTATTTTCATGCTCCCGAATATGGTGCCGCCGAACAATTAACTGCTGCTGTCGATATCTATGCCTTCGGCATGTGCGCCCTGGAAATGGCCGCCTTGGAAATACAGCCTCAATCCAGCAATAGCGATACGACTGCCATCAATGAGGAGACCATTCAACGCACAATCAATAGCCTTGATAATGATCTGCAGCGTGATCTTATCCTCAAATGCCTCAATCCACATCCACAGGATCGACCAAGTGCCAGCGATTTGCTATTTCATCCACTGCTCTTTGAGGTGAGTTTCTAATTAAAAAATTAAGTTAACTTGAAATCCGTAAAATGGTAAGGGGAGAGTAAGGATCGAAATAATATATACATATTTTCTCGATCTGATGAAACAATTTTGAACGTTGACAGGTGCATGCACTAAAACTACTGGCCGCCCACTGTCTGGTCTTCTCGCCCGCCAATCGTACCATGTTTTCCGAGACGGCCTTCGATGGGCTGATGCAGCGCTATAATCACCCGGATGTGATTATGGCGCAATTGAAAATGTCTGCCGGAAA
Organism: Drosophila repletoides; assembly: GCA_018150835.1. NCBI lineage: Eukaryota > Metazoa > Arthropoda > Insecta > Diptera > Drosophilidae > Drosophila > Drosophila repletoides. The sequence goes on from JAECWQ010000202.1 coordinate 3,469,973, forward strand.
TGAGCGCCAATTTCGACTGTCCGATGTGCCCGGAGCCGATAAGTTGGAGAAATTTGTCGAGGATGTAAAATACGGTGTCTATCCATTAATAACGTATAGCGGCAAAAAGCCGCCACATTTTCGTTCGCGAGCTGCATCGCCGGAACGAGCCGATTCTGTAAAATCTGCCACGCCGGAACCAGTGGATACGGAGTCCCGTCGCATTGTTAATATGATGTGCAGCGTAAAGAAATTGAAAGAGGATAGCAACGACATTCTGATGACAATACTGTTGCGCATGGATGATAAAATGAATCGTCAACTGACGTGTCAGGTGAACGAAGAGGATACGGCTTCGGATTTGACTAGCGAACTGGTTCGCCTGGGATTTGTGCATCTAGATGATCAGGATAAAATCCAGGCACTGCTAGAAGAGACGCTACGTGCTGGTGTTTTAAGTGATGGCACTGGAGCGGAAAGTTCCGGCGCTGGGGTCACTACAACGGCTACAATGGCTGCCTTGGAGCAATTGGAGCGTAATTGGTCCATCTCTGATGCGGATAAGACAATGACAAGCAGCATGTCCGTAAATACATCGCCTGTTATGTATGTGCCGCAGCAGCAGGAGCAGTTGGAGACGGAGTTGGCGGGCACGACGACGATTCAGAACAGTCACAGCAATTGAAAACGATTGAAACTATTCGTATTCGTTCTTATTTTTGGGGGCAAAGCCGGGTGCATTGTTTTTATTAATGGAAAAGAAAGAAGATAAAAAAGATAAAATTACACACTACGATTTTATTGCTACTATTATTTTTGTTATTTTTATATATATACCTATATATATGTATGTATTTGAAATAATATTTATGTATGTATGTATATTTAAACGATGTTGTACAAGGCTTCCAGGCTAGAGATTTCCGATGTGTATCCAACACACACTCACAAACACACACACACACACACACACACACACATACACACTCACTCAAGCAGCTGCTTTACGAGCTTATAATATCGAAGCCATTCGCTTAGCACGACTTTCGAAAATACCGAATAGAATTCGGCATTATCGCCTAAAACGCTAGAAAATCTTATCTAAAAAAACAAAACAAAATAATTTATAAAAACAAAAAACAAAACTATAAACATTTCAAAGGCAGCTGCCACAAAAAACACTCAACCTATTTCAAAAATAGCATTTAGGCGCCCACAAAATATATGTATATGATTTTTGATTGATACATATATAAAAGAAATTTATGATTATTGAACGAAACAGAAACAAATCCCCCAAAAGGCAGTGAATGTATTTCAACGTATTACAAATATTTCGAATACACCAAGCAAGCAGCCACAACTACAACAACAACAATACACAACAGACATAGCGACACTATTAATAAATAAATAAATAAATAAAAGGCAAAAACTGACGAAAAATTAATTTTGTTTACTATTGCTTACCAAATAAAAAATTACCTAGCTCAGAAGTTGGTTGCTTCCATTTAGAAATATCTTTAAGTTTCTTTTATTTTATTTCGGTAGTTAATTTATTTGTTACAATAATTTTGATCTGAATATTTTTTGATTTTACTTAGAATTTTCAACAATATTTTAACTAGAACTTTAATAAGGTACTCTACAAGGAATAATTATTTAATATTCTTTTAAAAGGTAAAGGTATATATGTATATTTCTATAAAGAACAGTTACTTTAAAGTTATGGAAGCTATTTGTTTCTCTTTATTAAGTAATTGAACTGGAGCGTGCCCAGGAAAATTGTAAAACTATTTGTCTGTTAAAAAAGAAGTTAATACTTTGTGCTTTTTGTTTAGGCAAAGGGCGTTGCTGCGATGAACTCAGCCTCATTCGAATTCTTTTCGGGAGTGCTCAACTTAATGCGTTTGCACTGACGCGCTTCCTCCGGTTCTTCGTCCGTGAATGCTTCAATTGGCTCCTCCAACACTTCCTCCTCCGTCTCCGTATCCCCATCATCTTCATCTTGTACTTTGCGTACCATCAATTTCTCATCGTATAAATCCAACAACTTGTTGCCTTCGTATAAAACAAAGGGTAAACTTGCTCGCTGATAATAATCCGGTATTAATTCCAAATTATTAATAACAGTATCCAACATATGCGATTTTTCGCACCAAATGCCGGGCGCATCGTTTCTGATTGGATTAATATGCACATGTAGATGATAAAAAGAAGGCTGATAATGGAAATACATGCGTAGCTGAGCGGGATTAACCCCGTATCGTTTAAGTATAGCCTGTTTGGCTGATTGTCGTAAATTCCGCAGTAAAGGTAAATGACTGGCATTGAGATCCCGTAGAGATTTGATATTACGTTGCCTTACTATGCCCAATAAATATAAATTCTCCACATTGCGTCCATCCCACTTGAGATCAGGCAGTAGTATAAATCCAGTTTCAGGTTCCTCGTCTTCGAAAACAATACGTTCTGTTTCCTGCTTGTGATCGAGTATATTGTACACCCAATCCAGTGAGAATTGACTTGAGGTAATGTAGGGTAATGTCACGGCTTCATAGAGATCTGGCGTTTCATTAATGAGGTACTTCTGGCATATGGAATATTTCTCAATATGTTTGTCGGTTGCTGGATAAATTACTGTGCTCTTCACGGCTATTTGGGAATATATTTATGTTATTGTAGGGATTCTTACAACTATATACCGAACATTTTAAGATTAAGGAAAAGTTTCTAAAGGATAATAGAGAAATAATAAAACTTACCGCACAGCTCCTGATGAGGCACACATTGAAAACTGGCGTAAATATTATTTACAAAATCGGTCCGCACTTTCAAATCTTTGCTAAAGTAACTTGGCTTGAATCCCGAAGTCGTCTCCGTCTCCGCTTCCGCTTCCAATTCTGATTTCTTGTCTGTCAGCTCTTCAGTAGCCACATCGCTCTCCTGATACGCTGCATAAAAAAAATATATTAGTTTGCTTTATACCACCAGAAAATGTGTAAAGAGCAACAGACGAATACATCTACCAGCCCACAAAGAATATATATTTTAGAACAGCTTGAAACAGCTCTTTGAACTAAGCAACTGCTACCAAATATGGTATATAGAAACCTCTGTACCAGTTGAAGTTTATTTAAAATTGTTTAATAACCTACTATACATTTTTTTATTACTTTACTCGGTGTTTATTTTAAGAATCTTGATACGATCGGATAATAAATACAAAATGTATTCAAGAAATCGTTAATTAGGGAACAAGCAGCGCAGTCGCGGCACTTTCGCCGCTTAGCGCGCTGCTCCCAATGTTTATATATGTGTATGTATGTTAAAAACACAAAAGAAGTCAAAGTAGAGTATCTGTAGTCGGCCATTCGCCATTATCTTACCATTCTTTTCGAAAACAACAATAGCGGCGTCCGTTTCGGATAAATCGGGAAATGTGCCGAGTAAGGTTATGCTCTTCGCTTTGCTGTTATTGTTAAGTATGCGCTTTAGTCGGAATTTGGTTAAATCGTAAAGAGGCGACTTAATTTCACTGCTAGTATTTAGTGTTGGACTTGATTCAACTTGTTCTGGCATTATTTTTAATGTTTGTTATTTATTTTTGCGGTTTGTTATCTTTTTCATGCGGCAATTGCTAGCAGTGTTGACAAACGACAAAACTTACTGCAGCTTGTGTGAGTTGCCATCGCGGTTAACAGCATTGCTCCACACTGAATGAACAAAGCTGCTCCACACTTATCGAAGCCGGCAATCTAACTTAAATTTAATACAAAGTGCGCTGCATTAATGTAAATCTTAGCGCTGAAGCAAAACTTATTTAAATAGTTGAGACTGTCGAGATCTTTGTGCAGTTTTTAGTTTCGTTCTTGTTTAATACGTAACTCGGGTAACAAAATAGCTGTCTAATTATATTACTCCAAACTTGCCACATTTACATTCTCAACTTTAAATTCGTTGTTACATTTTCATTTATTGTGTATAAGCCATATTACAATATTAGTTTTTTTTTTATGAACTTTAGAATATATATGTATATAAAGGACTATATATCGCAACACCAAGTGCATGCCAACACATGTTCAAAACATTTATAATCAAATTTTATCGGCTTAACACTAGCCATCTCATACTCTTTGCACTTACACATTAAAAACTATATATTGAGGCGCAAAAATATTAATTTAAAAATTGTTATCATACAACAACGCCCTTGGAGGGCTTGGCGCCCAATATATCGGAAAGTTTTTGCTGATAGGAAGCCAATATATTGGCATCAGTTATACCACTGGCCTTGCAGGACAATTGCAATGCATTCAGCAGTTGCATCTCTGAGAATTGTGTTCCACGCTCCAGCAACGCATTCAGTATTTCCTGAGGAAACAAAATACTTTTATATAAAATATACGTGTACAGAACTAGGTGCTAAATTTAAACTTTCTGATTCTTGTAATCCTTGCAGACGGGTAGAAAGTCTGGTATATTTTAATATTAAATAACAAACAGAAACAATACTTACATCCGGTTCCATGCAGAGTAGTTCGTAGAAATGTTTTGCCTGATCCAGAGCAACCTCTCTTGAGGCAGTAATATTGCTAAGGGTTTGCTGCAGAGCAATGGAATTGCGGCACATGCGTTGTACGGTGATCTGATCAATGTTCTCCAAGTAGTTGGACGCTTGGATTAGTATACGTGCGGCCAGATGGGCTAGTCCCTCAAAAATATACTAAGAAAAAATTTTGAATTAGTCATATTAAAGGTTACAAAATATAAAATATATAGTTACCCGTGTTTTGCGCGGATGCAACGTGGCACTGAATGCCTCATCCATTTCCGATAAACGTTTCGTCAGCACCAGCACCTGTCGATCCGGCTCCAGTATATCATCCTTAGAGCCCACATAACTATTGGTTCTAACACTCGACTTGGAACGTAGATAATGGAAGCACTGAACACGCACTTCCAGATGGAGCACCAGCAGGCATGTATTGGCCAGCTCATCGAATTCCAGTGCCAGATTTGTCATTACTTTGATAGTGCCATCTTTTATAGCAATATTTGCAGTGCACTCCGCTGTAGGCGAATTCAATCCATTGACCAGAGGACGCCTCAGTTCGTTAGCAAACTCCGAGACGCGACAAGAGAACCATTCCATGCTCTCCTGCAGGATTGCCAACTCCTTAAGCACGCTTATATCTGCCAGAATTTCTTGTTGGGTTATGCCGCCTTCACCCAAATTACTGGTTAGCATTTCCGCTTCGCGTATATTCCGCTGCTGCACCTGCAAGGGACTTTCCTCCTCCGAGGGCTCAAAATTGCCGCGTTGCAGCTTGCGCGTGTGCCTTGCCCGCTGACTCGATGTCTTCAGATCCGTCCAATTAGGCAGCGTTCTGAAAAGAGACAAAATCACAATTTAAGCAGGAGAATAGAGATTGAAAGCATATTTAATTACTTTAAAAATCGACTGATATCCTCGTCCTTTAGCCAGGCGACGCTATAGATGCGTTTATCTTCGGAATCCGGCTGGACAATGCCTCTGTAGGCCGCCTGACAAATCTCGCGATAGGCTTTCAGCAGTGCACAAACCATCTTGAGCAACTCCTCAGAGTAACAGGGTAAATCTTCAATAAGATTCTTTGTCTCCACCAGACGCCGCTCGACCATGACAGTGGACTGCAGTAGTGGCCGGTTTAAATTCAACGATTTCATTTCTTCGGGCGTGATAATCGCACGCCAGGCATCTTGATTTTTGGACAACGACTCAATGGTCAGCTGCAGGTTGCGATTGTGGCCTTTGGATAGGAATGTATCCTTTATGTAGTTATCCACAAAATCATGCAGACTGCAGGGTTGTCTGTAATAGAGAGGGAGTTAAAATATAAATTTCAAATCTGCTTGCAGTTTTGGTTTATATCGTCTTACCCCGGCTTGCATTTCATAAAGTTTTCAATTTCCTGAATATAGCTCATCAGAGGTAGGTACACCTTGGTAATAACATTCTGATCCGGCGTGCATATCAATAACTTTTCACGCTGTTTCTTTTCATGTGGTAAAAGTCCAGTCATGGAGCCTTTGCCACTGCCAAGATTCCCACCCAAAGTATCATCTACAGAGGCATCAGAGGCATTACGACGATGCTCCTTGAAAGGCTCATGGCTATTGTTGCTGATGCTGGCATTGTTGCTGGCTATGTGCGATGACTTGTCAAACTTGAACATGGCCTTTTTGGTGCTGTAAATATGGAAAGGAAAATTATTATTAATATTAATTACGAATTTTGAGATTTCTTATATGTAATCTTACCTGGGAACTTTGCGTCTTAGAAAATATGAGTTGATATTATTTGTAGGTTCCGTAAAGCCCGTTTGCCCACTCTCATCCGCTGCAGCATTTTGTATGTCCAAATAATCGGTCAACAGCAGCTGCAACTGTAAGGAAAAAAAATATTTAATAAAGATAAGAGATATTTTTTGAATATAGTTTTACATACCACAGACTGCGCCTGGGCCCAAAAGTCAGTCAGATCGTAGGGTTGGGGTCCCACAACGGCATACTTTTGACCCACAGCAAGATAGTTTTTAAGCAGTAACGAATGCGTCTTGGCAATAGCTTTGAACTGTTTAAAGATGATCTCTAGCAAGGTGAGCAGCGGATTAGATTCACCTAATGCTCCACCTGTTGCCAGTTGATTTGTCGTCTGCCGCACGACATTTAGAAGCTCTGTTTGGATTTGAACACGCAGCGTTTCAAGGGAATCAGGCACCTTGTGTAACATGCCAAAGCATTCTACTATAATGGCAATAAAGTAGTTCATGCTCAATTCCGGATCAAGTAGATCAGCATCCTCTATAATCTCCGACTTATCCAGTTCAAAGCCCTGTGCCATTTCACTTAAAGCCTTGCGAACTCGCGCATTTGCCTCGATGCGATCTGTGGAACGACGGGCGGCAATGCCGCGTGTAAAGCTCGAATTAAGGCGACTTGAATTACTGCGCTGAAATGCCTCATTCGCTGAATTCTTGTAGACCTGCGTCACCAGCTCCTCGTGCAAACGTTGATAAAGTTGCTGCCGACGCGCCTGCAGATCCGTGCGTAGATCAGCAAGACCTTCAACACCTAGCAGCGGTCCATTAAGTGTGGCCAAAGCATCGGTCAGAGCTTTGCTAGCATGCAAATACTGACGCTTTGTCGTGTAGCTGACTACACGCTGAGGCACTTTCCGCAATTCTTGGCTGTTATGCGAAAAAAAATTAGCTTTAGTTTTATATTTATTCTTTACATTTATTACTTACATTTGCTCTAGCATTTCCAACACATACTTGTGCTGTACTGCATCCGTCCACATCTTTTTGAGCTCATCCCGACGGCATTGCAGCAGCCGCTTGCAGGCGCCCAAATTCTCCTTAACGGCATGAATTCGCTCCCGACTGGCCGTCACCTCTGTGGAGACCTGGCTAAAAAGTGGCAGTACTTGGGTCAGCTGTTGGTCATGGCGTGAGACCAGTTCATTCAGCCTCAAGTCGGAACGCTTGAATTCCTGTTCAATTTTCTGTTTCTCTTTTTGACGCTCCTCCGTTGTTTCGCTGAAGCCCAGCGATTTGATGACGTTGACCAAAAAGCCACAGCCGGCAGACTAAGAGAATTATAAATAAAAATTCAGAGCAAACGCTCAATAAGAGTTATAAGCAACGAGAATGGACGACGATTAAATACTCTTGCTGCGTGAGCATGAAGTCTGCACAAAAAGAAATTAAATTTTTTTTAGGCAGCAATAAGTTTGAAATAAGTTTTGGAAATGCGTCAATGTCCTATATACAGAATCGTATGTGTAGTGTATACAAATATCAGGCAGACTCATAGAGTACATATCTGTATCAATTCAGGCTCCTCACTCATAATACTACCAGTAATTTCTTAAAATGTCACACACTGCCTTATAAAATCATTATACTCTTCGCCGCGTAGGGTATACGAAATATCAGCAAGGGGCGTGCAGCAATAGCAGCGCTCGGTGTCGTCATCAGCTCCATAAGAGAGAAAGGAGACATATTGCAATTGGCTATAATGCATCTGTATTTGTTTAATATATTTTAATCATTGCACATTTATATAATTATATTTTGTCCCGTTTCTTGTTTTGTTGTTATCTGTAAAGTGTTTTTAATGTGGTCTTGAATAAATGTACCTCATCCTTGCCATATTTAATGCCCCGCGGTGGCTTTGTTGGCGGCGGTGCGTCCATGCAAATGCGTTTGAATTCAAAGTTATCCGAGAACGTCTTTTTTACTGTGAAACGAATTTTTTTTAATATAAAATTATAATAACATTTTTAAGATGTAGCTTTATATTTTTATTAAATGAGTTGCAAAATGACACTGATCTGGCAGCGCGGCCAAACAGTGTTGCCTAACATGAGAAAACTACGCAAGTGTTGGGCAACATATTGCTGAATTCGCAACGTTGCATTGAGTCTATCGAAAATTATTATTGATACGATAACTGACTAACGACGGTTGAGATTCAATTGGTGAAAAGAGACTAGAGATTTTTAGTTTTTTGAACATTTAAACTTTATTCGTTTTAACGGTTGCTACATCTAATTGTTGAGTGCTTGCGATTATTATTTTTTCTTTTAATTTGAGTCTTAAGCATTTTTGCTTTACACTAAAAAAGCCAATATTTGAACCGTTATATGCTAAAAAGACAGCTCTTTTTGAAAGCTTAGCTACTACAATTTTTTGTTTGGTTTTTCCATTTGATTAAACACATTATTTGGTATTTGCTTTGTGTGCCTGTGTTTTTGTTTGGTATTTTTGTATATATTTTTAAATAAGCAGCTTAATGCTGTGGTGCTTTGAACTTACATTTTTATATAATAATTGTATATAATATTTTATATTTATTTATTAAAACAGCATTTGAAAAATACACAAATATTTCGAAAAATTAGTGTTAAAAATTAACCAAAGTAAAAATTGGGATAGTATTTTTTTTTTTTGGTTCATTTTTAGTTTTTTTTTGTGTCGATTGCTTAGGTACAGATTTTACTAATCGGAGGTATTACATAGATGATTGCTTTTACATATTATAATTTATGTATTTTATTTAATTAATTAGTATTTAATGACTGGTTTGTCGCTAAGTTCGAACAATTGGAAGTTGAGATATGATCGATTTACTTTCTTTGTTTTTCTTTTCTTTTCATTTCATTTTCATTTCACAGGTGGGTTGGGAATTATATAATACTAAATGTTTACATGTAAAAGTTCTCAATTGTTATTTACTTTTCGAGAATTATGCGGTTTTTTTGTTTTTGGTTTTGTGTGCATTTTTTAATTACAGAAATAGCTCGTAGGTCAGAAATTATGCAAAAATTTCTAAAATTTCCCTTGAAACGTTAACTTTTGGATTTCCAATCTGTTTCTTAAAGAACATTTATTTTGTTTTCAAATAGAATTGCGTTCAAAAATTTACTTTTTGCTTCCAAAAAAGTTTCGAGTTTCAAAGCTTTTTCTTTGAGAATCAAAAATTTTCATTTAGGATTTGGTTCAAAAATTTTTTGTGTGAATTTCTGAATAATTTTCGAGCGCGTATTACTTTTTTTTTTTTGTAAAATTTTTGCTAATTAATAATTTGATTTAAAATTCATGTTGTTCATTTTGGCTAAAAATTAAAAATGAGTTCGATTGCATCATGAATTGATTGTTTGGCCTCTAGTGTCACACAAAATATTTAACGTTTTTTCTCATGTTACCAAGTTAAATAGTTAAATATTAATACGAGTATTTAACTTAGTGCGCAGCTCATAGTTGTTTTTTTTTTACTCCTTTTTAGGCGACTCACTGTTCATAATGCTGAGACGACGTATATTTGGTTTATCGTAATCCTCCATAGAAATACCACGTGACAAGCGACGTTCAAAGGAGCCAGAGCTGGCAGTGGAAAAGGATCGTCCGCGATCCACGCCAGGCATTACGATAGAAGTAAGCAAGCCTTGTCCCTTGCAAAATAATAGTATGGATTGAGCAACTTTCGACGGCTGAAAAGGATGGATAAAAAAGGGAATTTTCCAATAAATAAATAGATATTTGAATAAAATGAGAATACTTACAGCATCAGCCAAAACATCGCCAGCACGTTCTATTTTCAGGATAGTCACACGTTCCTTCTCCACATCGCGATGCAATTTTTCCACCATAGAGGCATATGGGCTAAGCATACCTGTTATCAATATAACATCCACTTTGCAACCTTTGAGTGTTAGATCCTTGCGACTATGAAAAGAATTATTTGTATTTTTTTATATTTTTAAAATGTTTCTTTTAAAAAAGGCCTGCATCTAATTTTTGTACTTACTTCATGAACGCCTTCACATAGAGGCCCACATTCTTGCTGTTGAGTGAGCGATGTAAACGCTTTTGATATTCGGCCACAATCTTGTCTTTATCTGGATTCTCGCCCACAATTTGCTATATATTTATAAAAATACATTTTTTCCGTGTTTTTTTTTTTTTGTGCAGTGTAAGTAAGCAGAACAATTGCATTAGAGAATTTTCGTTAACAAAGAAACTGACTGCTACGAAACGAAAGCCATGCAAATTACAAAGCATGCAAAACAAAATTTATATAATGAATTATACGAAATTTGAAAAGAATTTTTTTGGTAATTCATATTTTTTTTTTGGCCGATTGTTTAGCTTGAGGTGTTCTACGTACCGAGGGCTAAAAGAAAGATATAAAATAATAATAAAAATATTTATATTAATAGACATGCTTCAGTGGGACCTAAATAAAATGTAGCAAATTTAGCGAATTTTGAGAATTTTTTGTAAAAATTGAAAGAGTATTTGAAGAGCAATATATGTATATCTATAAGAGAGCTAAAGAGAGCTGAAGATTTTGTATTATTTTATTAGACTATTAAAACTGTTTTTACCTCCATGACCTTCGGAGCAGGCCCATTTCAAAACATAAAAAATAGACAAAAAAATATAAGATAACTGAGACAAACACACAGAGACACAGATAGAGAGGGATATGTACACATACAGGTGCACACACTTAATTAGGCAGTGTGCTTACCTGTAAGTGTAAGTACTTACATGTCCAAATTTGTGATACATTAGAAAGCTCTCAGCCGATTGGGCCACCTCGTCGCTTTTCCAGCTAATGAACTGCAATTGACAGAGATCAATATATACACTTTCACACACACTTTTGTTAATTGCCACTAGAGATGGCCGCGTGACACGCAGAACTCAACGTGGAAGCATAAAAAATACAACATAAAAAGAGAAGGCATTATTGAAGACATTTATAAAGAGCAGGAGTAGCATAAAACACTTGTTTCTATGAAAATAAACCCAATTCCACACAAAAATTGAAAGGCAACTCTTTTGAATAGAATTGAATAAATAAACTATATAGCCATCTACTAAAGCTATAGAATAACTATCCTAATAGAAAGCTTCAATTTTTTCTTTCGAGTTAATTTTAAAGTTTAAAAGAAAACTGGTCCATTCCAATTAAATTTTTAAACAATTAAACTTGAAAAGTAACGTGCTTATCAAGTCATGTATGTCACGACACGCGCCCATCTCTAGTTGAAGCCACACCTTGCTCTTAAAAGATTGCAATACACTTGCAGCACTGCCCGTGGCATTAATCAGAATCAAGCCCAGAGCACGACTGGGATGGGCGAGGCCGAAACGTGCCAGGACATTTGCACCAGCTCCCTCGCCCAGACCAATTACATATTTGACGTGAAGATAATCCAGTACGGTAACCAGATCTTCGCCCAAGGACTGTAATGAGGGAAAGGGAAAATTATCGGCCAAGGCATCGGCATTGTCCGCATGGCCGGGCACATCGACGTGTATGAAACAGGAGCGTTCCTTTATTTCCGTCATGCAGGGACTGCTAACAAACTCCTGAAATGAATTATCTGCCAATATTTTCGTAATATTAATATTATGATATATATAGGGTATATATATAGTGCTACATACGATTGCAGCCCAGATCGTGCACTGTAATAAATACAGCACGTTTCTCCTGCTGCGACAAATCGCCCTATAATAATTATAGTATTAATATATTATATATACTAGAGTTCTGTTAATTCGATATTTTACCTGTACTATAACGGTCAGATCTCCGCATTTTTCGGTGCTAATATTGTATTTCTGTAAAGGAAAAAATATATAATGCGTATTAAACACTAATTGGATTATGTTCAGAGTTGTTAACGCGCGTTAGGAGAATTTAAAAAAATAAAGCTAAAAGGCAAAATCATTTTCACGTTGCCATTAAAACAAACTCAAGCGTGAAAAATGACTGGGCATGAAATGACCAAAAAATAAAAAAATAAAATAAGAAAGAAAAGAAAGCCGTAGAGCTTTGTGTACAGGCACCGAAATGTTGTTGTGTGTTTGCTGCTTTTTTTGCCCTACTGAAAGACTGGGAACTGCCTGCTCAATGATGATGCTAAATGCCAAATGCATGCAACAAATTTTAATTCACAAATTGGACAAATTGAATTTTCAAGTAGTTGGCGTGTTGAGCAGCTGCCCTTTAAAGTAGGCAATATAATTTGCTCAATACGGAAATGGCTTTGCCTACATAGAAATGCATCAAACGTAGTTAAAAACTGAAAATTTTGTAAGTGAAAGTTGAATAAATTATTTAAATTGCATTTCATTGCGTTGATATAAGCTATTCCTAACTCTTGAATTCTATGCATTAAATTAGAAAAGTTCTAAATATAATTTACAACTGGCTGCCCTTTAAAGTAGGCAATAGAATTTGCACAAGAACGGAAATGGTTTTTCTAAAACAAAATTCATCAAATATTCAGTTAATTTTTATGGAGTTTTGAGTGCATAATCCTAATTAAATTTCCCACATTTTAAATCTCAAAGTTTTATTTGAAGTTGGCAATGCAATTTTGGCTATTTAAGCTAAATGGAACTGGCTTTGGCATTAAATATTTAAATATTGTTGCAATAATATGTTTAAATTATTCATTTACTCTATGATATTTCAAGCATTCGCAGTGAAATTCAATTGTTTCAAAATTCTAATACTGAACAATAGGCAAATACTCGCAGAGTTTATTTGCTGCTACATAAAGTAGGTAATAGAATTTATACGAAGCGGAAGTTAGATTTATTTATATGTTAATAGGGGAATGAAAGGTCGTAAAATATTTAATTAGAAACGCATTTTAGCAGATTGTGCTAGTTTAATAGTTCAGTCAGTAAACAAACTGGAATGAAACGAGGCCAGACTAATAGCTACCTAAATTCTATTTATATATTATTTAAGCTCCAAGGCAAAGGAATCCATAAGAGCGATGCCCAGAGCCTGGCATTGTTTAGCATCCTTTATATATAGGTATAAATAGGCGCACACAAAAAAGAAAGAGGGAGAGATAGTGAGACACACGCCAACTCTTATTGAAATTGAGCGAAACTATAAAAGTGTCAAAAGACCAAAGTTTCTCTTTTTTCTCGGTTTCTCATTTCTCGTTTCTAGGGGCTCACTCTCCAGCTCTGTCGACGTCGTCGTCAATATCTCTGAGCCTCCCATGCAGGGCGGAGCACACAATTTGCCTAAGCTTCGTAATGTAGTCTAAAGTGTTTTTGTATAAGCAAGTAAATAGATGGATAAACAAATGAGTACGACTACAGAGTATTATGTAAATGTAGCACCAACTTTTTAATAGCATTTGTATGCATTGGGTTAGCACAAGTTACCCATGGCCAAAGCACAAAAATAAAAGAAATATAAGTGGCTAGACTCGTAGATACTCTATATCTAAACCACTCTGCTTGGCCTTAACCCTGGCTGTATTTATAGCACATTGGCTTTGATAGTCTCTGAGCTCCTACACAACGTTCATACAGACGGGCAGCCTTTGATTTCTTCTGCCTGTTACAAAGCAGGCCACAGGCTTACTAAACTCTGTTTCTAGAGGGTATAAAAAGAAATGCAAATATCAATAGTTACAGTGGCTGCTGCAGGTCATCTGTTTACCAAAATGCCCATAAAAAAGTTGTGCTTTCAAATTAAAAACATAAATAAAACATGTTTAGGACTGTTGCACTCAAATTTACATAGCACAGTTGGACTGGCCAATGAGCGAAACCAGTCTAACAACTGCTTATAGCAATGCCACGCCTCAAGGGCGTACATCCTGGCACAGGACAGGCAGTTAACAGGGAGTGTGAGAGACCGAATGCCTCTGTGTAAACTGCAGAAAACAACGCAGATAATTGGTATTGAGAGTGGCGCAATGGATGCAAAGTAGGCCTGGGAATGACGATGTCAACACGGAATTATTGCAAATGAAAACAACATCATGGAAAATTGCGCGCATTGTCGTCACCAAATCAATTGCACTTAATTGAGTGCTTACAAAAGCTGAAACGATTGGCAGCAGTTGCATTCGGTTTACTGTGAAGAGTTGTAAATGAAGTTAACTGGAAAATTCGATATTCAAATATTGCAGCAAAATTTCACTAATAAAAAAAGTCTTTTAAAATTGGCATTGATCAGTTGTTAAGAAAAGCTAATTTTTGGGAAATACCCAAGTAGGTTTCATACTGTTGCTGCCAGACTTAGTGCCCTTAAGCTGCCAACCCAAGCGATCAAATAAAGCGTCGACAGCCAAGTCGAGTATTGTGCCATAAAAAACGTTTATAAATAATGAAATTGGCAATAAATTGCACAGCGCTGACGTATGAGCAGAGAAGCACCTGGTGCCTGCCGCCTGACTGACTGCACTTTACGACCTGCCAATGCTCATCGAGCGAACGCTCCGGCGGTTCCTTGCCTGGTTTCGTTTGCCACTGCCACATGCCCCACATGCTACGATGTCAGCTGTTATCGTTGAGGTTGACGCATTCGATGATTGATGTTGCGGTTGTGGCGCTGTCACACACAGTACAGACCAGAATATAGAGATGAGCGATATCGGTTTTTATTGGTCACAGTGATCACTGTGAACGAGACTGCAGTGGGTAGATTATTCATTATTTTTTTGGAAACTGAATTTTTGATGATTCAGAATTTTCTCAACAATATTTTTCATTAATATAATTACCAATAAAAAATGCAGAAAGAGCAAAGGCCTATCTGACTTATTGACCATTTGTAACTGCGAATGCTAATAAAGGAACTGTGACTGTTCCAGCCTGTGACCCTGTCACAATTTTAAAAGTTATTTCTTGTGTAAAGCGAATAAATCACAGGTAAGCTCAACTCTTCGGCAGAGGGAGCAGAAGCAGAAGCAGAAACGCCACACATGTCGTATGCGTAATAAAAGAAACTTTTTCTCGCATTCAACCTTTATGAGATGAATCGAGGATTTTTTTTCTGTTCTCAATTGTAAATTCGAATTGTTCATTTTGCACTTTTTTGCGCTTTTCTTTTTGCCTTGAGCACATGTTTCCTATTGCTTTCTCAGTCAGCCAGAATATTGCCATCAATCAATTAAAAAAGAAAAGCAAATACTCACATACATTTGATTTACATATATTTGCTTCTGCTTGATGTATGTAAAAAGGAATGAGTATAAAAAAAACAAAATAAAAACAAATTCAAATGCTCGTTAGCGGTTCTCTACTCTACTATTTATTTGCATTGCTTGAGGGCGCGCATTTTAATTGACTTCTCAATGGGTCAATGTTTCGACTTGTTTTTTTTTTTTTTTTTTTTTTGCTGCTTTCAATTGAGATACACGAGTTTTACATCGTCTAATTGACGTACGGCTCATTAAATGCTGAAGGAATTGCTAATTGGAGCATGTATTGGAATTCGCATGCCAAGAGAATTTCAGCCGCAGCTTTGGAGAGTTTTTGAGCTTCTGAGAAATTGGCAAAAATTCAAGTAAGTAATTTGAATTGCGGTTGAGTCTTTGCCTTACAGTTCGTAGAAATACTCTAGCAATTAAATGAGAGAACTTTGTAATTAAGAACTTTGATGGTGAAAACTAATTGGGAACAAAACAAAGAAGTCTCCTTTAGAACAGGAACGATTCATATAATTGAAAGCCTTTAATGAAAAGATTTCCCACAACACAGTTTGCCATCTTCCCTTTTCTATTGCATCTACCAAAAGTCAACTTTCTCTTGAAATGAAAAATCATTGTAAAATAAGATTTCACTTCTGGATTTGTCGATTTATTAAAAGACTGTTAAAATATTAGATATTTTAAGAAGGAGTACTACATTTATACCTCCAGAATGAAAAGAATGAAGAAACATGCTATAAAATTGTACAATATGTTATGGTGGATGTATTATAAAGCAAAGATTTTACAAATATTTATAACTAAAATAATAATAGAGCAATTAAATAAATATAACTAAAATTATGCTGAACAAATGGCCAGAGCCAAATAGAATGAGAACTAGGTCTGATTCTGGGCAAATTCCTTCCTCCTTATATATAAGCCTGATTTCAAAGTTTGTTGCTGCATATTAAAAGCTTAATTTGGCTCAAAGAAATCGTTGTCAAAGCTGCCGTTTATACTATATATGATTATTTTCTTACCCAAGGCTCCTGTGTTATGACATGCCACACACACACACACACACACCAGCCTGAACTCTAATCAAAACTGCCAGATAAATCAGAGAGAGCTGACATCGTTATGTCGGCTCAGGACTCAGGACTGAAAAGTGAGGTCGATGCTATGTACGATTATGACATTAAAATGTCGGCATTGGGCATGGTAATGGGCCAGAATCACAGTAAATGGGCAAATGTGGTATATGAGTTGATGTTGCTGATGCTGTTGCTGTTGCTGTTGCTGTTGTTACTGCTACGTGTGTGGCATGGCCAGAGGCATAGGGAAATAAGTGCTAACGGAAACTGAGGCTATGAGGGAAAAAGCGGAGCAAAAAACTGGCAACGTCAACGATTTCAGGAAAAAAATAAAAATCCTAGTGTCAGGAGTCGCAACATCGGCAGCAGCTACAGCAGCTACAGCAGCTGGCAAGAGTCGAGGGGCTGCAGCAACGAGGTCAATGAGTTGTCACGTACACACACACAAGCATACACAGAAAGCTGCAACTTTTAGCTGGTGCTGTAGGGCAATGCCTCAACTATGTATAAAGCTTCCCCAACGATTTTATTCTCCCCCCCCCCAATTTCCCCTCGCTTGCCATTGCTATATCGCATGACCAAGTGATACAGTTTTATGCATGTTTGCCAGGCATTCAAGCATCCCAGCAGCAACAAAAGGCAACGTTTAATGGTACAGCACAGTGGCGTAGTCAATGGAAGGGGGTGGAGAGAGATGACTAAGGATCTGCCTAGAAATAATTATAGTATTTTTACTAATATTATAATTTTATCCAATATTTAAATAACATAACAGAAAACAAACATTTACTTAAATAAGATGGTGTTTTTTCTGGAACAATCTTTTGGAATTTCATGGAGCAACAGAAGGGTGTTTTATAACAAGTACTGGAAAACCTTGAAATTTAGAATTATGTATTTAGTATTTAAGCTTTTGGAAGTTGCTGTATGGATACAAAACTATTGCAATTTATCGGGAGCGAATGGTACTTTATTTCATTCCCCAAAGAAGAACTCTGAGTGCGCCACTGCTATATACTGCTTTATATACATATATACATGTATGTACTACATATATACATATACTTGGATATGAATATGGTATATATCTGAATATGGCTTGTATTTAAGGTTATCTGCAACTGCAACAGCTTTTCTGTCATTTATGTTTGTGTGTGTTTCGACAGCTGGCCGTCTAAAGAAATGAGCAAAACACCAAACAAACAGGCGAACTGAACCAAAACAAACCCACAACCAGACCCGAACCAGAGTCCGAACCAAAAATGTTGTTTACATGAAAATGCAATTGGTATAACGGCATATTTTATAGTCTAGTGTGTCGTTATGCTCCTTTCTTGTGGCTTACCTTGGCTAAAGGACATACAATGATTTTTATTATTCAGTAGGAAATTTGTCAAAGGCATAACATGAAAATTTATGAGCTTTTTGTGTACAGGAAAATGGGTTAAAAAGAGCTACAAATTGCAGAAAAATCTTTTAGGTTTGGCTTAATTAAAACGCTCTCATCGGTGTTTTAAATTGATATTCCAGCAGAACCAAATGCTAAAGGTATTATCCTTTAAATATTAACAAAAAATCTACGTATAAAGTTTAAGTATTTGGTTTAATTTATTAATAAAGAAATTGAAAAAATATATTAATTGGTACAAGGGAAAACTTGCCAAACTAAAATAAAAACTTTCCTTTTTTGGTAATAAAAGTTGTTGAATTGTAGACAGATTTGTGATAGGACGCTGTTATTGATAGGCAAACCGCCAAAGTGCCATAAAGTTGAAGTAATATCTGAGACAAGTAACTTTTGGCTTTGGCGAAAAATTTAACCAACTATATATAGTTTTATAGCCTTGAGACTGCCTCAACTAAGCTCCGAGCTCCAAGCTCCAAGCTCACAGAGCTCCCAGCTAAGCCATGACCCTGTCAAGTGCTCTAGAAATGAAGGAAAACTCTCTGACAGAGTGCGCGACACTTGAATGGGTAAAGTTTATCTAACAAAGTGCCTTGTTACTCAATTCTGGCCACAATTCCGCATCTGCTTCCTCTGTCCAGCAGCTGCTGCATAGCTAATCAGAGTTTTCCTTTTTTGCCCCTGACACGCCTAACTCAATCGCCGGGATTTCAGTTAGTTACATTTGTTGCTTTCATAATTTAAACATGAATTTGCCCTCTTTCTCCGTCTCCCTCTCCCTCTCCCTCTCTCTCTCTTTCATTTCTCTCTTTACTCTTTGGGCAAACAAATGTTGTTTGTTTGTTTATGCCTAACACAAACTTTGTTCGCTTTTGTCCACTTTATGATGACCAATATCTATTCAACCGTAAATGGATTTTCGGTTCATAACCACACACACACACACTCGCACACTCAGAGCTTCACACACTTCCACACACACTTTAGGGATTCCTAAAATCCCAGAGCGCTTGCCACATCCGTTAAAGTACACAAGAAAAAGAATGGCTTAAGTCGAGTATGCTTAGCTAAGAGATATCCTTTAATCAGAGATTTATTCTGCATCTTTGGTGAATTTCAATTTATATATGTTAAGTACACTAAATTTTAATTGAATCTTTATTTCAATTACTTTTTATATTTGTAAAAGATTTATTTCTTAAAACCTTCAAAGTATCGAGCTAAGAATCTAGGTTAACTTGTCAATAAAAACTTTTAATTGAACACATGAAGAAATGGGGCTTAATGGTATCAATTAAGAAATTTCAAGCTATTTTAAACACTTTAGACACCTTCGATTAGTGAGACAAAGAGAGCTGTGGATAGATGTTACTCCTTCATTTGATTTAATGGGTACACGGAAAAAACAATTCAACCTTTTACAACTCGGCACTTAACACGGCAGCAACTGCGATAGGTATACCTATATTTGGTTAAGTGCTGTCATGTGTTGCCTGCCAATCCCCCTCCTCCTCTCCCGCTCCCCCTACCCTATCGAAAATATCGAACCTGATGTTTGTGTTTGCTCATCAATTTGATGTTTCACTTTTGATACAGAGCAGAGAATTGCGTGAGTGAATTCCGACACGCCTCCGAGGTATACAAATGCAAATTTAATTACTGCCATTTGTGTTGTGACGGTTTTTTTTATTTTCTTCCTGTAAAATATTGATCCATATTTGATATACACCAGTAATTTGTATATTTTTCTGGTAATTTGCACATTTTAATTTACATGCGGGCGGCCACCTTATCTGGCAATCATTGCTATCACATTAATAATAATTAATATTTAATTAGATGCCAATATGTGGCATATTTAAATGCAGCCTCTGGTAATTGGAAACATCAATTTATTATAAAGACCATAAATTAAAACAAATTTTTAAATTTGTTCCAGATAATTTAAGCGTTCGAGAGGGACACAGAGGTTTGGTTAACCGTTTTGCATACTCTTTGAGAGAGTATTATAACTTTGGAGCATAATTTATAACAAATATATGAAATAAAGAAGAATAAATCAAACAACGACTCCAACTAAACCGAGTTAATTCGAGCCAACGCCTTTTTTTATTATCAAGAGTTGAACAGCCTTGATTCTTAGCCTTTAAATCATCGCCCGCTTGCCTCGGCATTTGGTAATAATAATAAACTTCAGTAATGTTGGCCATGGACGTTAATGCATCGCCCATAATTGGTATTAACTGTTTTTGCTTAGCTTAGCTCTAAATGAGCTGCTAATTGGAAATTATCTGTGTCTTGCTTTTTAGCGTCAATTAGGAATTACGAGGATGGCAAATACAAACGCTCGCAAAGTTTAAAACTGTCGTATACGTGATATATTTATTAGATATGCTCTGTCACGTTCTATTGGCATATGGGAGCAAACGAATCCTTGCCAAGATTTTGGCACTACGCAATAGAAAATCTCAAACAAAATATACCTGAGAAACGTTCGCACAAAAAAGTTTTGTCAATCACAAAATATAAAAGTTTTTTTTTGTGCCCCGCACACTAAATTGAAGTAAAACTTCTGGAGGTCACATTAAGTGAGTTTTTAATAGACACAAGAGCAGAAAAAGAAAGAGGCACAGGCCAGGCATGAAACCCGCCAATTAAAGGTCATTTAAGTTTTTTAAGCAGCTTCCAGCAAGTCATGCGGCAGCAGCCGTAGCAAAGGAAAGGAAAGACGTACGCCAGGCTGCTTGTCTTATGTGGCGTATGCGCAATATTTTCCTTGAAAACTTTTGACACTTTGCCGATGGCAAAGTTATGTGAAAGCTTAAGAAAAAACAAGAGAAAATGGTTAACTTTAAGAACACCAACGACTTTAAATACCCTTCCCGATTATATAATACTATAATATCATAATAACTACAATATTTAACGCTGAATAAGGAAACTATTAAATCAAAGAGAAATAAACAATAAATTTTACTTTAGTTTTTTTTACAGTACAATTTAATTTGCTTTTGTTATTTTTTAAAAATAAAGTATGTAAAAATTGTACATTTTAAATATTTTAAAATATAAATCAAAAATTTACTTTGTTGCAATGCAAAAACAAATAAAGTTCGGCTTTTCAGGCTGAGATTTATGAATTAAATTTGCGTTAAGGACACTACAATTTAAAAGGTTTCGAATGGATTATATCATAATATATGCGTACTTCTTTGAGATTTTACAAGGCTAACAAAAAATTTATTACATCCTTTGCTAGGGTATAAAAATACCCGCACAAATGTGAAAATATGTATGTGTGTGGACCCCCAGGCGCAGCAGCTGTGGTTGAAAGCAGTGGCAGACACCGCTGCGTATGTGTAATATTTATGGGGCAGCTCAACTCAATTGCCACTAATGGAAATGGGAACAAAATCATGAAAAATGCATTTAAAGAGCCAAGTCCCCTGCAGCAGCAGCAATTGCACTTAAACGGACATCAACAAATACTAAACTAAACTAAGAAATTGAAGCTGAAGCTGTAGGCGATTAAATAAACGTTAAGAAAATCTTTCAACTATTTTTCTAAGAGAATAAACAACGAAATAAAAATATATATGCACAAAGCTAAACACAGAGAAGTGCTTCTAGCGGGGGCGTGGCACTTTTGACTTTCACTCTGGCCAGTTTTTTTTTTTGTAAATGTGATGAAAGTTTATTCAAGGCACAAAGGACCATAAACTAGCCCAACTGATACCCTAGACAATCCCAAGCAGTAAAAGAGTTTGGGCGGGATAGGAAGACAGTTCTGTTCCCTTTTCAATTTCAGTTTGCCGTGTGTAAGTCAACAAATTACACAAGAAATTGGCAGAATACGAGTATATATTTTTTCTTCTTATTTCTGCTGCAATAACGAGACCCATGTAAATGGCAGACATTTGATTATGTTTGTGTACGCCAGAGTGTGTGTGATGTGTGTGTGCAGAAGATATATATATATATATGTATGTATTTGTGTGTGTGGTGCCTGGACCATGATGGCATCCTGCGGCGTTGTGCACATGCTCTGTATTTTACGGATCGTATAAAAAACAAATGAAAAAAATATATTTCTAAAATGCTATAGTCGAAATTGACTGACCAAGCAGATACCCCGTAAAGCTAAGCAGAATACTATGCTACCTATACAAAAATGTTAATGAAAAAAGTTGAATTTAATTTCGAATTAAAGTAAGCTCTTAACAAAGTATTATCATAATTTCAATTATCTGAACTCAAGTGAAAGAATTTTTAACTGCAATGCGATATAAAAAACCTTCAGGGTTAAAGTGGAATTTTTTTTAATTAATTTTGCATACACCGAGAACAAAAGAGTCAAAGTCAACATTAATGCAAAGCGACAGCTCGAAGAAAAGAAGTAAAATGAGAAAGCCAAAAGCAAAAGCAAAAACTCACAAAAATTGGAACACGTAAAAGAAATATATATATATATATATAATTTATATATATATGTCTAGCGGAAATAAGTTGTCAGCATATTTGAAATTGAAATTGAATGCGAACCATGCAACATTTGCGCTTGGTTAAGCCACAAGAATATTGCATACTTTATGGCTGCTGATTCAGTTAAGCACAGGTTAAGCTGCACAATAGAAGACTTCAAGGAGCAGCACCAACCATAAGCTTTAGGTTTAGTGGACACATATATATATAAATATATATATATATATATATAGATTGAACTTTACTGAGTTTACTTAATACGTTTAACTTGTCTTATCAACAAGAAAAAGACTTGAAACTTGAATTTATAGAAAGCTATTTTTCAATTAATTTCAATTATTTCCTTATACGAATTGCTAATAAATATTTAAGATCAATTTAAATATAATGAAAAAATTAAAAGAATTGAGATAATTGAGCATATTAGCAAACCCATTAATAACTCACATTTGTTTTACTGATCTTCACAATAATTTACCAATGTTTAACCAAAATTTGAGCTTGTTTGAATTAAAAAAAGGGTTTAAAAAATAGAAAATCTTTTGTCTAAATATTTAGTTTTATTTTCTGTCATATTATTTAGGCATGCGTTTCAATTGCTAATAAATTATACCTAGTTTTCAACTTAATTTTCATTCCACTAACTTTAAGTCTTAATTCATTTAATTAATCAATTAATTCTCTACTAATAATTCTACTAGATTAATCCAAAACTCAAACTCAAAACAATTGTAACAGTCAACTTAATCAACTTGCTGTTGAATTAATATTTCCGCAGAGCGTGAGAAAAGAAAGGGAACTACCAACAATAAATGTAAGTCCATAAATTATTATTACGCCCAATTACTCAGTCTCTAATTTCTTCTGTTTTTTTTTTTCTTTTTTTTTGTGACAATTATACAAGGGCGTTAATAATAAACTTAATAAGAAGCTGGGCAATCTGAGCAGTAGAAATTATTTTTCTTTTGCCAGATGCGCACGCAAATGGCACGTAAAATGTGTGAATTAATGGTAATGGTCAGCCAGCACACGCACACAGAAACAGCGCACATTACAGTTACAGTTATAACACACCAACACACACGAAACAACAATTATGCAATTTTTATGAGTCGCATGCCAGAAAGTATGCTATGCTTTTTGTAGGCAAACCAGCAGCAAGGCTGGCAAGCCACCAAAAGGCACAAATATCATACATGAATACACTCAGAGAAACCAGATTGAAATTTACCAAATCTGACCCAAATATAAAAGAGCAATAAGCACTCAAAAACATACAAAATTCTCTTAAAAGTAGGCAAGCTCTTTTAAAATGTAGATATTTAAAACAAATTAGTGCTAGGAATAGAAATTTCTCCTGGACTTTAGCAGATTTTTTTACTTTAATCAAATTTTTTGTAATATAGGCAATTTTTTCGCTTTGTGCCGTACACAGAAACAAGGTCAGAAGCGAAGCGAACTTTTGCATACTTTGTGGCGTTGCAGCGCTTAGAGTTGAGCTTCATAAATGTGCAGTAAAGTCACGTAGCTTTATGAGAAATTGCCACACCTGAGTGTACGCTAGTGTATGTGCATATAGAATAATCGCTAAAACACATTAATTAAACACATTTTTGAGAATGCAATGCATTTCGCTGCTTGACAACTTAAGTGTGCATTAAAACTTACGCTAATCTTTTCAGACGAACCGGAAGCAGAACCGGAAGCTGCGCTACGATGCTGCGGTGTTACCGGCTTGGACATGACGCTTTAGCACACAACTAAAATTTCGCAACGCAATTTGCAACACACAAACGTTTTCCGATTCGCGTCTAATAGGCGCTCAGACGCACTTGCAACAAAATCCCACTACGCACAACACTTCTCTCGTGATGCTGTTTCTGGCTTTTGCGTTTGGCTTTTGCTTCTTAGCTGATAGCTCTTTGTACAGTGCTCTGGACAACGTTTCAACTGTTCAGTTCAACCGTTCAACAACGACTGCTACTACTGCTGCTGCCGCCTGGTCTTATCAGAAAGATGCGGCCGGAAGCAGCACGAAGTAGCACGACACAGACACGAAGTCTGGCAACGACAGCTACGAAGCAGCTAGCAAAACAAAATACCGAAAAGTGTTATGGTAATGGTAGTTAATGTTAACGTTGTGTGGGTTGCATGTGGTGATGGGTGGCGGCAGAAGGGGGAAGCTGGGTGTTCTGATGTTCCAATATGTTGCGACGCAAAAAAGAAGCTTTAAATTTTGTTGTGCGGGGGTGTTATAATGTTGCCGTAGGGCAGTTAGTTGGGGCAGGTGTTGGTTCTACCAGCAGTTAACTAGGCGTTGCCATGTTGCTTAAAATATTAATAGCGCAAATAGTAGTTAAATATCTCAGCCACACCAAGATCAGTTACACATTATGATAAAAAAATTACTAACAATTATACAAAACTTTGGAAACTATTAGTAAAAATTCCAGTAAGTTATATTCCTTACTTATCTTACGTAGAAAGCATCAAAAAAGTTATATTTTTAGTATATTTTTCTAAAAACGAATAAATATATGAAATCATCTTCATATTTCACATCATTATTTTTGCTATCTGGCAACGCTGCGACCTGACGCCCACACATTGCAAAAAACCGTTGCCTACTTGCGAGCGCTGCGCTATTTAACACCCACGCAACGTAAGTATGTATGTATGTATGTATGGCTGTTATAAGCGTCGTCTGGCTGTTTATCTGTATGTGTGTTGATTTTATATAAAACATTCCTTTTGTTTTAGTTCTCATTCTTGAATGCATTGTTTTGACGACTCTTCAGTGCGAGTGCTGCTGCTGCTGTTGTTCTTCTTCTTTTTCGCCGTCGTACCGAGCGCCTTTTTGTTTTGATGCGCTAATTTTGCCGAGCGCGCGGTAAATGCGCAACGGCCATCGCCATTCATTTCATTTATCTGCCACAAAGCTAAGCCGAACCCAAATCCCCTAACCCCAAACCCAGAAACAAAAAAAAGAGTACAAAATATGCGCAGTTAGAACTTATGAATGTGGCGTAGGTCAAGCAAATGACAGTCCCAAACATCAGCCACATGCCACCTACCACATCAGACAACAATGGAAGTCGAATTCGAGAGTGCAATCTTAAAAGCAAAAAAAAAGGAAACAACCAAAGGAAATAGCGTGCTTGACTAGCAGATACTCTGAAAGGACACTCTAAACTTGTTCTTATAGAGAATTACATAGAGTTAAGAGCTGTCAATAAAACATTTCACCTTTGAGTTTCTCTGCAAGGCTTTGATTTGGACTTTCATCCCATTAAAATACTACACCTACTACCACTATACATCTACTAGCTATATCTACACAACAGATAATTTAATATATATCCTTTAATTCAATCATTTTATATAGCTGCAGAGTATGAAAACTGAACAACTATTACTACATGCATATTACAAATTAAGGGAAAAAGAATAAAATCTCTTAGCAATGAAACAATGCCACACAGAAACAACAAATATTTCATGTTTAATAATGATGGAAGTGAATGCGAAAACGAATACGAATACGAATACGAATACGAATATAATATGAATGTGAATGCTGCTCACGTTTCACTGAGAGTACGAGTATCACACGGCTGTCAATGAACACGACCATAAGTCTGATGAGTTTTCATTCTTGTTTTTTATTTTTCATTTTCCACTGACACAGCACAAAAATTTGATGTCGACGCTGGGAAATTCAAAGCTGCATAAAAAATGCGACACCCTTGTACAACTATTCTGTGTTATATAAAATTTAAATTATTACAGCCAACTTTAATGAGCTTTAAGCGGAGATGAAAATTGCTGAAAATGCTTCACATTTTTAAATTTAATTTGACAATTACTTGAAAGTCTTTCTTCAGAAAGAAAACTTAAACCACAATCCACCCCAATACAATTAATTAATTAATTCTTTTTTTTTTAATTATCAATCAAGGCTTCAATTGAAGTCCTCCAATAGCGTGTGCAAAACTTTTCCTTAGACTTTCTGAAGCATCTCTTGAACTCGCTAACTTTGCTTCTTTGGGAACGGCAGAAAGGCTGGCTTATCCGCTTTTATTTCTTTATTTACTTGTATTTATTTAAATCGTTTATCCTTAGAATTTCTTTATTTAACTCAAGTCAATCAGCTAAACACTCAATCGCAGTCTCATTTAGCGGCTTTGAGTTGTTTTTTTTTTTTCTTCTTCTGTAAATTGCTTAACTTGGCATTCGCTCAGCATTATCTTATATACAATGCCTCTATAGACATTTCCCTCCCATTTACATACCAGTTGCCACTTGCCACGCCCCCTTCTGAGTGGGTTACACTGCTTAACATTGTGGCTTACTGTAGGCTTTTCAATTGTTTTTCCGCTTTGGCGCCTTAAAGTATACTGTGCTCAGCTCTAGGCAACTTTTGCCATTGTTTGTTGACTTATTGTCACGCCTTCCTTTTCTATGTACCCGCCCCCCCCTTGACACGCCTACCGCTTAAGTAACGCGTCTTTTGTATATTGTTTTGCAGCCTTTTCCCTGTGCATATAAATCGCTTGTAATTGTTGTTGTTGTTTGTTTTGCGCACCTGCCTAGGTAATTTTACCAGACATTGTTGCTGTTGTTATAATACCCTGTAGTCATTGCAAGTAAGAACATGCAGTCTATCTGTGAGCTTGGAGAAAAAGCCGAGTATAAATTGAAAAAACTGAAATAAATTGCTAATATCCTAAATGAATTTATATGATTTTCTGAAATGCTTTTAGAGTGCGATTGTAGAATAATTTGTTTCTCAATTTATTTGTTCATTTTTTTAATATTATTTTTCAGCACGAAAAAGTAATTCAATCTAATTTATTTTAGATTAAATTTTTTAAGTTTATTCTCAGGACCATTTGGTAAAGATCTTTTTTTTTAATTTTTACCAATTAAAGAGTATTTGCTAGTCGATACCCCCTACTTGTTCTTCACCTTGCTGTTACTGTTAATGTGTTGTTTATGGGTACACACAGTCTGTTCTTATACTTGTTGTGGTTGTACATACACTTTTTTCTTAATTTCTTTGTGTCGCTTTATCGTTTACATCTATGTACATATATATACGGCTACCCTATCTCTATCCTTTTGTTAATCATTTTCGCTTTCTCTTTAATTAAATCGAAATTAAAAAAATTCATTTGCGCTTTATCTGCTCCTTCCATCTGCTTTCTCTTTCTGTGTTCTTTATAAAAAAAAATGTGCAATAAATTCGAAAAATGTGGAGCATTCGCAATATCGTAATATAAGCTCTTTTATCCGCCCTCTCAATAAATAAATATGTGCAAATATTCAAAGGCAACATCAAACAAAATGAAATGAAAAATTGTTATAAAGCTCATTTCAAATGCAAAAATTAAAATGTAAACATGGCTAAATAAATATTGCCTGGAATTATATAAAAAAATGAAATGTGCTTCATAGAATGCTGTTTTTTTTTTATGCTAATGCTTAGTACTAGTATATATAGATATAAATCGCATAAATTGAAGCGTTGCTTGATTGCTTTCATTTATTTTTGAAGCTGTTAATTTAATATATGTAAATGTGATTAATTATTTAATTTATGCATAAATAAATATATATTTTTGACTTTTAAAATTAGCATAGTAAAATATGGGAAAAATCTTTAAAAGCGTTAAAGTAAAACCTCTACTTAAAGACAACTAAACACACTCAGCAATAGCAAAAATTTTAATTAATTTTAAATGTAATATAATACAACAACAGATTTATATAAATAAATAATTAAAGGGAACTCAAAAGAAAATAGATAAAATCAACAAATATTGAAACCTTGTCTAGGCCTACTCAATTTGGAATAAATATTCGGATATTCGAGAGACTTCAAAGCGGGTTCAACTTTATATTACTTCTCAAATTAAGCTAAATATAAACTTAATATTAAATTTTCTGCTGCTATTTACACAGTTTCAATGGAAACGTTGCTAATAAACTTAAAGAACTTGAAATTGAGCCTAATTGGAATTTAATCAAATAAATTTTTCTGGCCTAAAGCATTCCCTCTACACTCTACTCGTGTCGCGTATCGACAGACACTTGAGAATTTGTTCGGACGGGAAAAAATTGAATACTCTTTAAATGCGACCCCTGGCTTAATTCAAGTGCATGGCTTTCAAAAACTGAATTACTTATAAGAAAAGACACACAAATTCTCGCAGCAAACAATGTAAAAATAAGGAAGACTTTAAGCCCAAACGGCAACACAAACACACGTGCCAAGATATCAGATGAGGATAACAGCAAAGTGAAGCAAGAAAATTCAAGCACAACAAAGTGCTGGGCTCTTTTCTTCTTTCCCTCTGCCTCCTCCTCCTCATTCTCCTACTTTGCCAGCCTCCCACATTCTCCCATTTCTTACTCTGTCGCTATGCCCGCCCTATCCGCGCTGACAAATTCATTTGCTCGATGTATTCACGCGATTTTTACGCACGCATTTATTTATGTTGCACTTTATTAGCTTTTTTATCGTTCATTTATTTTGCTCGCCTGCTTCGCCTTCTCACTCCACTCAATATTTTTTTTTATTTACGCAGCTATTTTTGATAAAACAAATATGCCAGCCAGAGATAAAGACATTCACAGTTTTTAAGAGAGAAAAGCGGTGAGCCGAATGTAAGCCAAGTAAATGATAATTGATTGATTTTGTTTCTCCCTCTGTTTCTGCTTATTATTTTTATCATTATTTATTTTAGTTAATCTTTTCTTCCCATCCATTATTAACAATCATCTTTTAGATCTCTCTCTCAATTATATTTAATGCTTGAAAGTTTTCTTTTTAATTGTCATAGGAAGTTTTTTATAAAAATAATTGAATTTTTCTTTTACTGAAAATTAAATAAGCACCTTTTAGACTTTAAGAAATATATTTATTTCTCAGCATAAAATAAGAGTTAAGCTACAAAATGTATAATATTTGAATGAAACCCTAAAAGAACTGGGATGAACTGCCCTCGTTCAGCACAATTTGGCGTTCAATTAAAATTTTCTATTACACAAAACAAATTAAATGGACGGTCATTGGCCAATTACGTACATATAAGTAATTATAAACAAATACAGTAGAGTCTGCCTAAAGCGAATAATCTACAATCAAATATATATAATCGCACTTAAAGTAACTATTCAGTTTTTGGAAATCTTAATTTTTATACAATTCAATTTCATTTGGCTACGTTCAGCTTAGCGAAGCTTTACTGTATTTGTTTGTGTTGCCTTAACCGCTTAATTAATGTTGAGAGTATTTGCGTATGTCATCATGTGTGCGTTTGTATGTAATTCTAGACTTTGATGTAACTACTCGTATTTATTAGCCACTCTTCAATTCAATTCATGTCACTGCAAGAGGCGAAGCGTCTCTGCAACAATTTTTCAAGCTATTTAAATTTGAAAAGGGTTTATTTATAGCTTGACCGCAAAACTGCGTACATCGACTTTTTTATGCCACAGGCAGAGCGTATTATGAGTTTTTCTTCAAGCGATAATATAGATAAAGAAAATAACAGCAATTCTATAAAATTTTATATAAAAAGTTGTAAAAGTTAACAACCTGTTTATGTGGTGGCATTGCCCGAAATATAAGGCTAAAGAAAATGAATAGATTTCATGTTTTTTTTTTTTTATTTCGTACGCTTGTAATAGAATTCGAATGGGTTAGAAGAGAAAAAATTAATCTGTTCAACAAAAAGGTTTTTAGGTTTCTCTTTATCGAAGGTATAATGTAAAATTATCTATTAAATTTTTCCGCTTCTTCAATGAATATTCTACTGCAAAATATGCCATATTATAGCGAGTAAATGTTTATTATAAAAGCAAAAACATTTAGTAACACTAACATTATGAAGCACACACAAAACACGTCGCGACTTGTCCTTGATCTTAGTATATTTAATATGCCCCACTAATTGTTGTTGTAATAAACAAACGGGCTAGTGCATAAAATATTTATATATAAGTACATAAGTATACACCCATACACATATATATACATGCTGTACGATATATTATAAGAGATTAATTGAAAGAGCACTATACCAAAAGCCAAGGCAGGGCAGTGCAGGGCAGGACAGGGCAGCGAGCCAAGTCAAATCGGCACGTCTGAGTGTCTAAATTCTTAATGTCTTGCACCCACGCCCATTACGTCTAATCAAATAAATATCAATATCACAGATATACGTAATTGTGTATATATATAAATCTTTCGGATGTACTCGACTTTTCGTATGTTGGGTGATTTAAGGAAGTTTATAGACGACTGATAGCAAATAAATTTGAATTGAGCCATGCAAACGAAAAAGCTGCAAGCCACAACAACAACAATAATTAAATTAGAAACAAGTAACTAATTATTATATCTCACGTATTTTGGTCACTTGATACCGTTTACCTCATAAATGGTGTTCAATATTCTCACCCGCTCCACAAGACTTTCGGCCCGGCGCGCAAAGGAGGCGCGTTTATCAGCGGCAAGGGCGGACATTGTTTCAATACTGTATACAGGATATATATATATAAATAGGGTATATGGAAGGTAGTATACTTGGATTTCGTTCAATTCTCTCTTTAATTTTCTATTACGAGTATTTAAATATGAACTGCAAAGAGACAAAAGAAATAGAAAGGTTTGACAATTACAAATTGAATGACTATTTATTTTATTGTTAACTCTTATCTAAATCATAGTATGATTGATGACAGGCTTTTAGCTCATGTATTAATATTTATTTTGCTTTTATTTTTAAACAAATAATACAATGTATTATTTGTACATATTTCTTACAATATTTCTTACAAAAATATTGTGATAATTGCTGCCAAAACGAGAAGGGAAAACAATCGAGTAAAGCACGAGCCAAAGCAAAATGATGGCAAGCGGAAGTGGACGCAGCTGCATAAACCAAAAAGTGTTGAAAATTATTTACAAAAATAATTTCAATTTTGGCCACAAAATCAACCAAATTCAACACGGTCAGCCAAGAAGGTCGCTCTTTTCAAAAAGACAGAAATACAGTAGAGATCCGATAATTTGATCTGATTACTTGCATTTAATAATATATATATTACCAGTTAATTAAACTAAAATAATTTTAAATAATAAAAAATAATTTAAATTTATTTTATTGTTTCCTAATTTTAATGGATGAAGCCATGTTTGATTTTCGCATTTAATAAAAATTGAACGACTGTTTTATAATATATTTATTAAAAAAGAATTAAATAGAATTATTTTATTTGTAGCATTTATTTTATATCCACAAGTTAGTATAAAAAAGTTATTGTTTAGCAATGCAACTTTTTCTATACACTGAAAATTCGAGCACTAATTTCTCCCTTCTCAGCTTTCACGAGCTTTCACTGTATATAAATATGCATTTTCAAAATTTTATTCGAAAATTTACCGTTAAGAGGGTGTTAGCCAAGTCAGCTGCCTATCTCAGCATATACCGTTGAACGATAGTTATCAATAACTGGCATTAAAAGTTTATTTATAGAGGTAATATTAATTGTAAGAAACTCCTTTGACGATCGCATGCGAGTCGCGTGAAGACGTTGTGTTTAGGAATTCCACCGTAGAACTGATGAGACCTAGCAGCATATACGTCTTTTGTAGCGTCCAAAGCGACGCAAACAAACAAAAGAGCAAATAAAAAAGAGAACAAAAAATAAATGGGAAGAGCGTATTTGATTGTACAAAATTTATTTTTAAATATGCGCTTATTGCACTCTGGCATTGTTTTGCTTTAAGTGAATTGATTTATGGATTGAAAATGCCAACAGGCAACAGGTGGCGCTGACGCAGTGCGACAGCAGTAACAGTACCAACACAATAAGATGCAGTTCACGGTCAAAACACGCCCACCAAACAAATTATAGCTGATTAGAGCAAAACATTTGCATATGAAAGTACAATACAATTAAGCCAATTTTAAAAAAATTACGACAAATATTTAATTGGTTTGCTGCATTGTGAAAGCTTGGCGCGCTCATTTGAGTAAAGTTAACAGTGCTTTGCAGCACTATCTGTCGATAGTCGATCAACCGCCACATGTGTATAGGTGCTGCAACACTGTCGCTGTGTTATCGTCCGACCGCCACAATCTATCGGCCGAGCAAATGTTGTGAGAATTACTTTTTGGCCAGTTAAAAACTTTATTTTAAAATAATTAAACGACGTGCTCAAACGACGGCATCGAATTGACGCACCGCAATGGCAACTCGCGGCGGTCCAATGGTCGCGGGCTCCGATGGCAACGATTTCGAGTTCAGGCAGAAAGTTGCAAACACATATCAAATTAGGTTAATAACACTTTCTTTTTCTCTCTCTCTCATATTCAATTCAACAAAAACCAACCGCAAAATTATCTAATTACTGCAGAAGTAACTGCAACTGTAGCAGTAACTGCACTTTGCCAAATATCAAAAGGTCAAAGCTAACTGTAAACTCAAGTCAGACAACCTGCCAGACAGTCGGAGGGACAGACAGACCTGCCCAATCGTGTGGGTGGGCAAAGTGCCAGCTAGACACACTCAGCAGGCAGTCAGTCAGCGTCAGCAACGGAAGCAGCAGCATGTGTATTGTTCGCCTATGTTTACACTACCAATAACAGCAACAAAAATCACATCGATAACAACAATAGTACACCGATAACAGCAACAACAACAATAATAATGATTGTTTGCAGCAAACAAACTAACGGAACAAACCTTAAAGAAATGGAGTGAATTCTCGATGGCAAGAATCATTCACAGAGTTGGCCAAAATCTAACGAAAGAATGGGAAATAAAAAAGAGAAAAGAAGAACAAACCTTAGAGTCAACCAAACCAAATACAGTGAACACTCGTGATTATAAACTATTAAGAGAATGGAAAAGCATTATAGAAATACAGTAGAAACTCCGTATACTATAAGCCTTTTAATCCAACATCTCTATAAATGTTATCTCTACCGTACTGAATTCGCTTTTAACGAAATTCTATAGGATCCTTTCATAATACTCCTTTGAGAACATTCTCTATAAAGAAGCGATTTGAAATCCGTTCTACTAATACAATAGACTCTTGTTCATGGTTTTTTTTCGGACTTGTTTAACTTTTACAAAAACATAATTTAATTAATTTTCAAAATATATAGAGAGGCATTGGTTAAAACCATGAATCGAACCACATTCAAATTATAGAGCATTCACTGTACAACATACATTTTCTGTCTTTTTTCTCAGCTTGTTGAACAAATCACGCCTGAAGTACTGCATTTTCTTTCATGCTCTACTATTTTTTGTCATGCTGGCCAAGCTGACATCGGATATATTGGATCGCTTGGATATATTTGTGCTAGAAATCGAAGAATTGGAGGTGCCCCCACCGTTATGGTGGGAATACGTTTGGGCTTCGTCGCTGCTTACCTCGTTTCTGGGACTGTCTGCGTCACGTAGCAACAAGGTGCGCGATATGCAAAAATATATAATTGCCATATTGTTAATGGCTGTGCTGCCATTGGTCTATTGTTTTGCCTATTATTTCTCCGATATTTGGGAATTCGTGACCATGGACAAGTCTGTGGAACTGGAGGAGACGGACATTTTTGTGTGGCGCGTAAGTTAACCGACATAATTAAAGATAATTATAAGAGCTGCAAAAATATCGCTATATAGTTGATACTATCGATTTCTTCGCAGTTCTAATCAACATTGAACGAATAAAATATTTATAATCTGCTTATATTTCTTACAGGGCTTTCCCTATGGCGTATTCTGGTATGCCTTCTGTTTTGTGGGCTTTCAGATCCACGGATTCACACTATACTTCGCCTATAATCTAGTCAAGGTCTGGAAGTCGCGCTCACGTAAAGTGCAGTAAATTAATAAAATCGTGAAGAAAGTACTAAATACTCGCCAAATTAGTAAAAACGTCAGAGCAAGCAAGATGCTGTAGGGCTAGTTGTAAATAATTTGAAAGATATGAAAAAAAAACATCTCTCTAGTGCACAAAGCAATTAAATAAAAGCAGCTGTTAGATAAACGCACATTTTTTTAGTACAGTCCGACATAATAATATTATTATAATAATAATAATAATAATGTTTTCACATAAAATCAAAATACCAACGTTAAAGTTATTGTTAAAGTTAAAAAAGAAAACAAAAAGTTCTATATACAATACAATACACATGCAACCTTATAAAGTCGAGAGTCGACAACAATGCAACTGAAGCCACCAAATTTCCCAAGCAAGACGGAAACAAAACAAAACAAAAGAAACGAAGAAAATATTAAATTAATAGAATATTTCTGTTTTTGTGCTCTACTTACATTTCGACGTGCCTCGTGTTTGTTAGAAACAGTTTATATATACTTATTAAATACTTCTAAATGATATATATATAAATAAATATATATTGTGGATGAGTACTTTACACACACAATTACAAGACACTATTAGTTTTTAAAAGAAAGATTTTTGAAATGGTTTTAAATGCGTTTTTTCGTTGTTTTCTGTTTCTATTATTATTATTCTACTACATAATGTAGTTTTTCGGTGTGTATGTAATTTATTTTGTAAACTGCCCCAAAAAAAAAATTTTATATATTTCTGATTAAGATTATTCAAATACGATTTGAGTGTTTAAGCAAAGTCCTAGTTTCGAGTCGAAAATTTGTAAATTTCTTAAATTGTAAAAGAAATAACTGTTCAAATGGTCATTTACTATCAGAATTTATAGTAGTTATTTTTTAAATCGATCAATAAAAATGCATATATATTTGTTCTTCTGAGTGGGTTAAAAATCACTAATTGAATGCTTATTTGAGGGAAAGGGCAGAAAAGGCCTGCAAATATCTATTAGTTTTCAAAATTCGCAAGTCTAACGCTTATTTCATAACCTCATTTATAAAAGTTACCATAATTTTGAGAAAAATCCGACAGTACATTTCCTTTTTCATTTAATGTGATACTTTTGAAAATTCGCTCAAAAGTATGCAACAAATTTTTATATATTTTTTAGTTCCTCTAGACCAACAATAATAATTGGATTATCTTAACAAAGATCAGCTTTAAATTGAAAATTTTGAGAATTTGCGAATATGCTCCATTATTTTTGAGTGAAACCTACAATTTTTAGTCTTTGGCTCTCCATAACTTTTGTCACTCGTCCAGTGCGAGTTACTCAAAAAAAACCCCAAATTGAACCGGTTCTACAACAGCTGGAGCATATATATAAATGAAGTATGCATATGCCAACAACACCCCTAATTTTCACCATTTTCACCAGCTGACTTGTGGGCAAAGCTGACCATCAAAATTGCGGCCAGTTTAGTGACCATTTGTGCAGCGTGGCGTTTGGAGGGCTCGTCGCGACGCTACGCTGCACTTAGAAAATTGCGCAATTTGCCAGCTGAGGGAAGACAGAGAAGAGAACAGAGAGCGAGAGAAAAAGCTGGAGAGCAAGAGAGTAAAGTTTGCTCTCACACATACACGTGCTCACAGACACACACAGCATCAGCATCCGTTTCCGTTTCGCTCAGTTTAACATTGCCTGTGGGAAGAGCAGACGCAAAATTTAAAAATTCTTTTTTCGGCAAAAAGTAAACAAAAAAAAAATTGTTTCAAATTTAAATTAAAAATTTGCGAAGTTAATAAAAATAAGAAAAAAATGCGCGGCGAGGAGACATACAGACGCACCACACGCGAAAAGATTGTGCTGCGTGGCAATACCACCATACGCACAGTGGACTCCACTTCTACATATTTGCCCATAATGAGCGCAGGGTGAGTTTAAAGGCAGTAGGGTTATTTTTCTTGTATTTTTTTTTCAATATATGTATATATATTGCGCCTCTATAGGCGTGCCGGGCCACTTCAATGGGGGTAAAAGCAAAAAGTGACTGCATTTCTGTCTAAACGTATCGATTTTTATCTCAGGCAGCTGATTTGTCCATAAGTTGATATACTATATAAAATATGACCTTCATTTGCAGCAGCTTAAGCAATAAAAAGGATATATATATATATAATATATATATACAACTATATATGTATATATTGACAAGCTACTCCAGGCATATTTACATAAATATTTTATTATTAATTTTGCCAAATATTTAAATCATTTTTCTTTTTTATATCCTATTTAATTTGCAGCTTCAGCCGCATGCAAGCGCGCTATTTAAGCCGGTAAAAGCAAACGCGTAATTATTAAGAAATTAATGTAATACATAGAAATACACCTATGAACAGTGAGCGCTCAAAGTCTTTGAGCCACCTATGACTCTATAAACTAAAAAAAAAAAAACAAAATCAGTTTTAACAACTACAATTCTTTTGGAAACAAATTTTAATTATTAATAGATCCAATAATTTCTATGGCACTATAAATCTTCTTTAGTCTCCTGTATACTTTTGCTAGCTACTGTATTTAGTACGCCTTGGCTGGTCTACAGAAATCGATGGAATCTTTTGTTGTTGAGTTTGAGTTTGAGTCGTCTTGGGTTAGCGTGCATTGACCACAGCACTGAGGTGGTGAAGGCAATAAATGAACAACGGCAAAAAAAATACTCAAAGCAATACTCGGACTTCCTTTAACCTCATTTCTCACATACAAATACATATAGAATTTTACCGAGAAATACCAGAAACTACCCGCCAAGCTAATAATGAGCTTCTTTGTTGTGGGCAAACGGACGCTTGCTTGTGTCCAGTTGTGGTCAGTTGCCGCACAACCTTTGAGTCGTTCGTATGACAACGCGTCTCGTCGCGTTGTTTGAGCATATTTCGTCAAATTTTTTTGCAGTTTAGATTTTGAATGCTGTTTGTTGACTATTTTCAAATTTAAAGTGTATTTGTTGCTGCCGTCTAATGTTTAACACCAATGCACAAAATTGGTATGGCATGGGCCAACCCATTGCTGCATCTCTTCCAAACGGTGGCAATGTTGCCCAATTGCTCAACCATAATAATAATAATGGACTTGGTGGTTCTCATCCCATTCAAGCACAAAGCTTTATGCGTCAACGTTCACTGACGAGCTCCAATCCAGCCCTGGAACGTTCAGCCATGGCTACGCGGCCCCAATCTCCGCCTAATGTTCAAGTAGAGTATGAAGTGGCCGTGCCCTTTATGTCTGGATATAGACACACGCCATATCATTCGCTATGGGATCTGCATCAGTGGTAATTATATGAGAAATTGCAGTCAAATTAAGTAACCACCATTTAGGAAGATTTATAGTAATATTTCTTTAGTCAAAACTTAAAGATTATCAATTGAAATCCAACTTTGTCCAGCTCTAATTGTACATTATAAAATCAGCTATAGCTTGTAAACCATTTCTTAAAGCTAAAACGTATACTTCTGAGTCCTTAACCTACTATTAGCTTTGCATACACCCCCTCCCTTCCAGCCAGTTGAATTTTTTGCCAGTCATAATTGCCATTTTGTTGTCATTTGCATAAATTGACATCGCTTTAAGCTTGTTTTCTTTGCAAAAAAATTAGAAAACAAATTAACATAAACACCTCGTGCAGTGACACGGATTTTGCAGCGATAAAGAATGACTCTTTGAGCTAAAAAACTAAACTATCGGTTCATCTAGTTGCCAGTTATTTTCCTATGCAAAGGCAGCCTTGTGCCCGTTTGTCTATCAATCAAGTATACGAAAGCGTGCCAACAAATAAAAACCAATTGATATATAGCCAGAGCCAATAAGTACTTGTATATAGGACAAGTAAAGGCGGGATCAGCCGCCTACTAATGGCTCCACAAGCACTGTGTGTGGCTAATCAGCTGCGCATTTAGCCTAAATCTGAAGCTTCCCATATCAGGGAACATTAACCCAAATGTTTATAAGCGCGCAATAAGACCACATCCGGTTGTGGCTAAAGAAATATGGCCAACAACTGCGGCCAACTTAATTAGCAGCCACTAAGGAAGCCGAAACCAAAATTTTGTAGCATATTTTGTAGCATGCAATTGAAAGCCTTTAAATGGCAGTGGGCAAAATAAATATGGCCGACGGTGGCGGAAGTCTAACAACATTTTTGTAGCATACTTTTAAGCACGCAATTGAAAATATAAATGCCAATATGGATGACTGCTGCCAAGCAGCGCCTTGTAATTAGGCGAATAAATAAACTGAATTTTTAATCAAACTTTCTGAATGCTTATAGCTTAAAATATAAATGCCAATTTCTAAAATAAATAATGAGGACTGTGGCAAACCTCAAAAATGTAAGTCAAATAAAAAATATTTAACAATCCTCGGAGCGTGCAGCTATACTTATAAAGGCCAATTAGTAGAAGAAATATGGCTGACTGTGGCCAACTTAATTAGCGCCGGCCACCGGAAGTCAAGTAACATTTATTGTAGCATATTTTTTAGCGTGCAATTGAAAATATAAATAGCAATGGCAATATTTGTTTGAGCATAAAAAAGGAGTTAAAACTAATGACGATGACGCATGTCAAATGTCAACAATAGCAATTGTAACCGGCGCGTCAATAACCTGGCTTCCAACTCAGCGTATTTTACCTCCAAGTTTATTGAACTCACAACTGTTTTGCATATGTATAAAATGTCTATGTGTAAGTGTGTATGCAAGTCTATGAAAGGCGCGCGACAGCACGAACTTCGGCTTCCTAGAAATTCCTGAGCCATTATCTATGTATGTGTTTATGTATGTATGTGTGAATTAAGTAAACGACTCATATGTTGTGGGACAGGGCTAGACAATATTAGACTATAACTTTGGCCAGACTATCAAGCACACAATGTCGGCTCACGCAAAGGACTTGAGCTGTCGCCCGGCTGATAAGAACAGTAAATGACCTTTGTATAGCTTAGGCCAAGTTGAATGGCGACTACACTCAGAGAAAAGTCAGATAATTATGGAACAACTACAGAAAAACGATGACTAAGATTCTTAGGAAAAGTACTTAAAAAATTATATTTTGTTAATATAATAAAACGCTACTAAAACTAATAATAACTTTGGTATAATACATTGGAACTAAATGGTCATAATATAAGAATAAACATATAAAACCACAATTAAATAATTTGAACTTTGCTGAAATAATATAACTCAATTTCTATTATAAATTATAAATTTCAGTTAATAAATTAATTCTTTTTTCTAGCTATCTGCAAATAATATTTATATTTTATCTAATATAATTTTCTTTTATAATAAAAGTTGCAGTGAAAAGTCAACAACTTTTTTGCTAAATACATTTCCCTGAGAAATTTGTACTTAAATTAAGAAAAATAACGAAAAGTACTCACAGGTTTTTTTTCTTATCCTTTCGGCAGCTCATCCACGCCACCCACAAGCTTATCGCATATGGCGCGCATGATGGACTCATTAATCCTAGACTCGCTGTCACCGTTTGCCTTCACCAAAATCACAACCACCAGCAGGCCGAGTCGTAATAGCAATGCCGTTAAGAAACCAGCGGCCGAAGGAACACATCCGCATTCGCATTCTCATCCTCACTCCTCGGCGGCAACATCACATCGCCCGATAAATAATCTGGGCGCAAATGCACCAAATGGCCTGGGCATTGGTGGACCGCTTCCACTGCGCAAGCAACGTATACCCACACAAGGTTAGTCCTGACAAGATTTAGTTGCTCGCTCACCCAACAATTAAACTCAGTTTCCGATACAGAGGTAGCACCACAGCCCCGCTCCACCCAGCCCGCAATGTCGTTTCCCTCACAGCAGCAGCAGCAGCAAGATAGCCGCTGGGTATC
Organism: Drosophila repletoides; assembly: GCA_018150835.1. Classification (NCBI taxonomy): domain Eukaryota; kingdom Metazoa; phylum Arthropoda; class Insecta; order Diptera; family Drosophilidae; genus Drosophila; species Drosophila repletoides. The sequence goes on from JAECWQ010000202.1 coordinate 3,510,253, forward strand.
CTCGTTGCGACGTCGAGATCCGGAGCTGCAGCCGACACTGCCCTCCATTAACAGCAATTTGAATAGCAACAGTCTGAGCCAGAGTCATCATGGCAGTGCTGGCAATGTGGGCCTCGCTGCTAATAGCACCACTAGCACAAATGCATCAGCAGCTGTTGGTTTTCGGCTGGGTCGTCCTGGACGCGCCTCTGCGCTGACGGCAGCCGTACGTAAGAGTCGATCAGTGGAACGTTTGCGCGCTCGCAAACTTAGCACAAATACCCAGTTGAATCTCAAGCATAAAGCTGTAAAGAAAAATTCACTGGATGAGAACTCTAATTCGGATGATCAGGATGCGACCACATCTCTGGAGGATAATTCACACAATACACAATCAACTACCCAGAATACCCCCAGGTGTTCGCCCAAGACAAAGGTTAAGCATTTTTCTCCAATAGGTTATGAGGGACATTTAGTCGATACCCTGGAGAAGGATATACTGCAGCGACACCCCTGCATCAAATGGACCGATGTTGCGGGTCTTAATGAGGCCAAGACTATATTGCAGGTAAATAATTTTAATACCTTCAGGCTTTTTTCAAGCTATTCTTTAATTTATTGCATTTTTCAGGAAGCTGTGGTACTACCCATTATTATGCCCGAGTTCTTTAAAGGAATTCGTCGACCATGGCGCGGTGTGCTAATGGTGGGACCCCCAGGCACCGGCAAAACGATGCTGGCCAAAGCTGTGGCCACAGAATGTGGCACCACCTTTTTCAATGTGTCCTCATCCACTCTGACATCCAAGTATCGCGGAGAGAGCGAGAAACTGGTACGCTTGCTGTTCGAAATGGCGCGTTTCTATGCGCCCAGCACAATATTTATTGATGAAATTGATGCGTTGTGTGCCTCACGGGGCAGCGACTCTGAACACGAGGCTAGTCGGCGCTTCAAGGCGGAATTGCTCATCCAAATGGATGGTCTAAATGCGAGCTTACAAGATGACAAGGTCATTATGGTTCTGGCGGCCACAAATCATCCCTGGGACATTGATGAGGCTTTCCGGAGACGTTTCGAAAAACGCATTTACATACCGCTGCCCAATGGTGAGTAGTAAAACGAAAATAGGGTCTACGAAAAATATTTTCCAAACCTAACCGATTTCCATTCAATTTACAGAAGAAACACGGGCGGCGCTCCTCAAACTCTGCCTAAAGGATGTCTCCCTATCGCCGGATCTTAATACGAGCATGATTGGTGATGAAATGCAGGGGTATTCTGGCTCCGATATAAGCAATGTGTGTCGTGATGCTTCTATGATGGCAATGCGACGTCTGATCTCTGGCCGTACACCACAACAAATAAAGCAAATACGCCGCGAGGATGTGGATCAACCCATAACATTGCAGGACTTTCTGGATGCGCAACAACGCACCAAGAAATCAGTTTCCGCTGATGATGTGGCTCGTTTCGAGAAATGGATGGAGGAGTATGGGTCATGCTAGTTGTATGAGTTATGTGCTAGTGGAGCACGGGATTTATAATATTGCCCCCCCTCTAAATATTTATACCCATATGTACTTCCAATATGAAAACCATTTTTTAATTACTGTACAGAGCAATATATGTATGTTAGCTTATACTTATCGCAATATTTTTTGACAAGGCTGCAAACCGGTTTTGAACCAATGTGCTACTCTAAATTGACCCAGTTCCCAATCCCAAATAGAAAATTCATCAGAAAATCAAGTCTATTTGTTTCAAACGGAACCAAACGTTAGCCCGAACCATACCTAGGTTCTCTCTGATCAACCTTATAAATTTTTGGTTTAGTTTCTAATTGAATAGAATCGACATTTTCGATCATCTCCTTTTCTTTCACCATAGAATAATTATGATTGGGTCTGTCAAATAACATTATCCAAATTATCCAAGATTATCTTAAATTTAACAAAAATAGTGTAGAATTTCAAAATTGTAACAACAAATTGTGATGAACCAAATCAAAAGTTCAAGAATATCAATCAAACCTAGCTACGAACAGTTTCCACCCTTTGAAGTTTGCAGCTATATTTTCTATATATTTTAATTGCTCAAATGACCCCACACGCCTTAAACTTTCTGCTCCACATAAAAGATAAACATTTACACTTATATAGGTACTTTTTTAATATATATATAAATTTATTCGACAGAATTCTACTTTAGACTTATAGCAACAAATTAAATTTTGTAAACAAACATAATATAGAACGAAAAACGTAAATAAATTAATCAACACCCAAAAAGGTAGTTTTTTTTTTGTAAATAAATGAAATAATTGATAGCTCTAGGCCCGCAGTTTATCAATGGTATTTTTATAGTCCTGCTCGATAAGTATATATTCCTCCTGCAGCTGTTCCATGCGCTGTTTCATATTGGGCAAACGTGCGCGCATCATTTCCGTATCTATTTTGAAACGTTCCATTTTTGCCAGATCCTTTAATTGTTTATAATAAACAGCATTTAAACGTTTCTTAACCTCCAGACGATAAGACCTATACTCCTTTTCATCATGTACATTCGTATAGTAGAGACGCAACAGTTCGTATACCTTGCGCACCTGACGAGGATTCAGTTTCAGGCACTCACGTGCCTCTCGCACCATTTCCTTATTAAAGCCCTTCATAATATTATTGCGATCAAAGCATTTCAAATCCATGCACAATCGCGCATCAACAAAATTTCGCAAACGCTGAAAATCTTCCGAAGGATCCTCTACTGTAATATCCACAACATTCTTTTGGGATTGATAGAACTTGTATATTGTTTCCACCAGCTGTGTAGCTAATCCTAGCTTCTGAAACGGCGGCAATACGAGCATTTGGCTAATCCTTGGCCTCTTATTTTGTGGATAGGCGTAATACTCATACACGGTAGTGTAGCCAGCCGTAGCATACTGGAACTGGCCATCCTTATTCTTATATTTTTCATAGCTGCAAGGGAATCAGTTTTAACAGGTATTCAAAAAGGAGCAAAGCGACCACAAGAACAAAATACCCTTGCAGTTCAGTATAATTTCTTAGAAATAACCTAACTAATGAACTCAAACAAATATCTTAACAGACAGGCTATTTAGACATGCAGTATTTCATGCTTAGTTCTCTCTCTTCTCAATACTACTAATAATAATATCCTCACTGAGGGAAAAGACTCACCAGATAAAGTAACTCCACTGGGCATCATCGGTGTCTATATAGGAGGCTGCATCGACGAACCACAAGATAAACGTCTGCAGGCGACCAAAGAATTTCAGGAATGAAGACATTTTATAATCACAATGATAGATCTCAAAGAGACGCTCGCTGCCATCATCGCCTTGTTGAGTGTATTCGCTGAGCTTCTCGCCGAATGGCTGAAACTTGTCAGCCTTGTCTAGCGTCTTGAGAAACTCATCCAGATTGATAAAATAGCAGCCATCTGGCAGACTTTGAGCGATTGTAGCTACCACATCATCTGCTTTGATTTCACCGCCAGATATTTCATTTACACGCTTGTCATACTCAATGCCCAGATATATGTGCAACGGCCCAGCCGTATATAATACACGCACATGCAATCCCTGATAGCCAAATATTGTCTCAGATTCACCGAATATTTGATGGGCCATCGCCGGATGAAAAATGAGAGCGTCATTGTGCATGTCTGTCCTGTCTCGAACTACAAAGATAAGGGAATAAAATAGAGATCAGACTAGTTTTTCGAACCTCTGACATTTGCGGCTTGCCATATTATTTGCGCTGACAAGCTCTTCTGTCAACAACTGACAACTAATACAGAATAGAAGCATGGAATATTCGACGGCATTTTCCTGTCTCAGACCCTTTCAGCACTACATTGAAAGCTCTATTTAGTAGTGAGTTTACATCGAATATTCGTGTTCCTATTGATATGCTTGTGTGTGTGAATTAACTTTTTTACTTACTCAGCTTAAATTCCACTGTTTCCAGCGCGTCCAACACCAGCTCCTGGTATTCCTGTATTTGTGCCATTTTGTTGTTCTTCGTCTGACGACTGCACCTCAATTTGGCGCGCAAAATGTGATAGTAGCTGTAGCGTCTAGACAGCAAACGCAAGCAGCGGACGTGGACTTAATTATGTACGGCAACTAAAATTACTCTTAAATTAATAAGAGAATGCGCAGGCTTTTCATAAAATAAGCGCAGTGATAATTGTGTTACAGCAAACTTTTTCGCGGCTTAACAAAGGCTGCAGAAGCGCTAGTGTTGTGCAGCGAAGGGATGATTAGAAATATCGATAGATCCAGTATCGTGATGGTAGCGATGTTTTTCGATATTAAATGTATCTATGGGCTTTTAAAGAGATTTATTTAAATTTTAGCAACTATTCTGATGACCAGATATCTAAAAGGTCATTTATAAAACCCAAATAACATAGCACTAACATTTTTTTCAAAGCATCAATATATGATATTTAAATTGTGCATCGCTTTCTTTATAGCCTAACACCAGGGCTACATGCTTTATGTTTGAGTTTATTATTAATTTTGTTTTTGTATAACTTATGGCAATTGCCTTGTTCAAAGGCCATTCATTTAAATAAAAATTGCAAGTTTTGAATTGATCTTGTATTCCCACCCTTGTGTTAATTTAGCTCTGATTTTTATTTCAATTTGAAAATGTATTGTTTTTTCATATACTGTTTAACACTGAAATCAAACGCAGCCAACTTAACATCATTTGTAAGCAAATTTCTACAGAGAGTTGTGAGTCGAAATTCACCGCATTTATTTTGCTTTTCCTCTAATTAAAACGGATTTAATATATCAGCTACCGCGCAACTCTGCGGCAAACAGTTGAATTTACTAAATTTTAACCTAATTAAATTCGCTTCCTGTGAGTTCAACGGCATAATATAAGTAAGTAGCGGTGCTCGCAAAAGTTGCCCTGTCATAGCGCTCAAGAAGAAGAAAGAACCACAACAACAAAATAAAATACTGAATTTAAAGTCACAATTTACACGATAGAGAAACTTGATAAAGTTCCTTCTAGTATTTGCATACAAAAAGAATTGTGAGGGGTAAACAAGGATTAAAATGTTTTATGCGATGAAGGTTGTATTTTCCTCAATGCTTCCTTTGTTGTCAGCGTATAATCCCACAGTTTCACAGATGCAAGAAAAAGAACTTGATGAAGTTGCTTCATTGTGTAAATCCAGAATTAAGAAAACAATCAAAAAAATCATTATATGAACACTACCGTATTATTTCGTACTAACAAAATAAAATATGCTGTAACACAAACTGTAATATCAAATCTTCTACATGTAATTTGATTCAGAAAATATTAAACAAATTTATCATTTGCAGCTCCAAAATGGATACATATTTATTTGATGGCGGTCGCATTACCAAAATGGAGGTAGACTACGAGCCCGCTTGCAATGAGAAAATTCCATTGGCCAAAGAACTGGCCAAAAAGAATCCTGATGCCTTTCACGAGGCCATTGAAATGATGCTTCAATTAGAGAAACAAACCCGTCTGGGCGCCGATATGCTGTCCTGTTCCCGTGTCCTTGTTGCCATCTGTCAGATTTGCTTAGAGGCGGGTAATTGGAATGCTCTGAATGAATACGTTTCGTTGCTGGTTCGTCGCCGTTCACAGCTCAAACAGGCGGTGGTCAAAATGATACAGGAATGCTGCACCTATGTCGATAAGACTCCCGATAAGGAGACTAAAATGAAACTTATCGATACCCTACGTTCAGTTACAGAGGGCAAGATCTATGTAGAAATTGAACGTGCCCGTTTAACGAAGATATTGGCTGATATTAAGGAAGCTGATGGTGACGTGGTGGGCGCTGCGGCTGTCATGGAGGAACTGCAGGTATGGTTGCATAAATAGCCGTGACAAATCATTTTTCCAATCTGTTTTAATCTCGATTTACATTTAATATTACAGGTTGAGACTTATGGGTCAATGGATAAGCGTGAGAAAGTGGAGCTCATATTGGAGCAAATGCGTCTATGTCTGCTAAAGGAAGACTACGTATCCACTCAAATTATTGCAAAGAAAATTAGCATCAAATTCTTTGATGATCCGGCACAACATGATCTCAAGTTAAAGTTCTACAATTTAATGATCAATCTGAATCGTGATCAATCATTTTTGAATACCTCGCGTCATTATCAAGCTATTGCCGAGCCTCCGCGTAAGGCACCCACAGTTCTGGAGGCATCCACTAGCGATGAGAAGAAAAAAGACGATAAAAAAATAAAGGAGGAGGATGATAAGAAGCAGGAGCCCGCTCTGGAGCCTGAAATTGAGCTAACAGACGCGCAGAAAAAAGAGCTGACTGACAAACTGGTTTGCGCTGTCCTCTACTGTGTACTAGCTCCCTATGACAACGAACAGAGCGATATGATGGCTCATTTATCCAAGAATAAGAAGCTAGAAGAAGTCCTCGTTTATAAGTAATATTCTCTATTTATTTATGTGGTTTTCAGCTAATTTTGGATTTTTTTATTTTAAGGGAAATACTACGACTATTTATGTCCAAAGAACTCATCAATTTCGATACATTTAATGCAGATTTTGGCATGGTTTTGGCTGAAAACGATATGTTCAAGGATAGCACCAAGCACGGCAAGAAATGCATCACTGAGCTTAAAGATCGGCTGATAGAGCACGTAAGTTTGAAACCAGAGCCCAAAATAATAGTTTCAATTAAAATATTCTAAACTAATTTTATATTCTTTTACATTTAGAATATCCGCATCATAGCGATGTATTATTCACGACTGCACCTGGCGCGCATGAGTGAGCTGCTTAATTTACCTACAAATCGATGTGAGGAATATCTATCCAAGTTGGCCAACAGTGATACAATACGTGTGAAGATCGATCGGCCGGCTGGCATTATCTATTTTACAACAAAGAAGAGTGCCTCCGATATACTGAACAATTGGGCAACAGATGTGAATCAGTTAATGTCATTGGTCAACAAAACATGCCATTTGATTAACAAAGAGGAATGCGTCTACTCAGTCATGTGTGCTGTCGAGGATTAATAGGATTAATTATTGTGTTTTCAATTTCGAAACGCCTGCCCATAAACATACATTTATTCTAATACTAATTAATCAACATTAATTTGATTATTTCAAAAAGCAAAAATTTGTATTCATTGAATGAACTAGTTATAGTTGTCAAAAACAAAAAATAGAAATTGTCAAAATTATATTTGGTTTCGCTTAATAGGCTTAACCAGATAAAGAAATTTTGTGTTTTAGTTCTGATATGAGCCCGAAGTACAAGTTGGTAAGGAGGGGTAAGAGAATTAGAAAAACTGAAGCATTTATGTGGTACGTATGTGAAGCGAGTATAGATGCGAGATCAAACGACCAATATACTTATTTGCAATTAATATTTCTAAAAAATTAGGGTACAAGCTATTTGATAATGATTGTCAAATTAATATATCGAAAAATATTGAATTAAATTTTATTTTACTAAACGCACTCGTATTGATAATTATTTTTAAAGTGGCTAAAAATTTAATTTAATTTACTATAACTATCAAAAGTGGCACCACTTGATGCATCAAAAACTCGAAAGTGTCATTATTTACGCCGAGCGACAGAGGTAAGTATAAATATTAAGCAAAAAAGTAATTATCAGGAAGGTAGCCCCGTAAATATAAGAAAAATATGTATTTATTTCTTATAAACTAATTAGCTAGCAAATCAGTTAGTGGAGACGATATATTGCAGAAAGTATCGATATTTCAAAAAGTGAGCCAATAGCCCTGGTTTGTGGTTTTGTTGTTGTTTAGGCAGCTGGCAAGAAGAAGAAGAAGAAAAAGCTTTGAGACCGATTGCATTTTTTACTGTAATATTCAACAATTGCATGTAATTATATTCAAAAATGCCTAAGGAAGACTGTAAATACTGGGATAAATGCTATCAGCGTAATGAGGCACATCTCGAGAAATATAATCATCCAACCAGGGACGTAGAAACAGCAAAATTGGCGCCAAAACGTAAGGCATCCGGCACAAATGAAGAGGAGGAAAGAGGAAGAGACAGTCCAAAAGGAAGCAAAATGGAAGAAGATAAGGATGCAACTAATGAGGGTGACAATGAAGGCAGCTATGAGTCTGAGACAGCGGAACTGCGCAAGGAGGCAATGGGGAATATAGCTGGTAAAAATTATATGGAAATATTGGAGAAGCGTATACGCTTGTCTGTGCAACAGGAATACGATAATCTCTGTGAGACCAATGAGTTTATAAGGCATAAATTTCTGGTAGAAATGCCGCCAGATTTCTATGAATTCTGGAAATTTCTACAGACGCAAAAAAAGGCCACTATCGAAACAGTATTTCAGTTGCAATTAGTGGGGCCTTTTGAGTTTCTCGATGGAAAATTCCATAAGGCAAAAATCGGTGAACCAGGTGATTATCTACGGCATTGGCGTTTCTACTACGATCCACCGGAATTCCAAACGGTTTTCGTGCGTACTGGCACTGGCATACACTACGGTTATTGGCGGGATGTGCCACAAGATAAAGAACGACTCCTGCTCGCACGAAATGACGCAAAAGCGGGTTGTCAATTTGAATTTGTGGCGGGTAATATATTTGATGCTTTTCTCCACTATTTGGAGCATGATTATCAAGCCACACCCTTTACGGCTGGCCAAGTGGCTGGCATTAAGAAATCCCTTAATCAGTATGTTAGCGATAATACGCTAGACTTGCCGCGATTGGCTAGCTTAACTCAGGAGCGCAATAAGCAAGTTGTTACTAAAACCTTTCATCGTGCAGGCATTGTTGTGCCCTTCGATCGCAAAACTCAGCAAGGCTATCGTCCGCTTCTGATGAGCGATGCGGAATTGAAGAAAATTCTAGCTTTATTTGAACGCAAAGATCTCAATGATGACAGCGATCTTGCTAAAAAAGCTGTCTTGGAAAAGCTTCAACCTCTGGCAAATGCTGCTAATATTGCCATGGATGAATGTGATTTTGGTACTGCTTTGGAACTGGGATTGGATCTATTTAGTAGCGGCCACAAGGAGTTGCATATGTTGGTCTCGTCGCTGCTTGTGCCTGCCTATTCCTTGCTCACCCGGCCACAATTCATAGCCATTGCCAAGGCCCACATGGAGCAGCGCAGCAAAGCGATTCATTTAAGCATATTTGATGTACTCAAGTAAGCATTACATTTCAATTATTTGAAGACTTGAAATAAGAAGGGTTTAAATAAAAGAATTTGTAAGTAAATTAAAAATTCTTAAAATACACACTAGTCTTTAAATAAATCTTTTTTTTTATATCTATATATACATATAAATATATATCTATCATTCTTTGTATCTAAAGTCTCAAAATGAATGAATTTGTCTGTATTTAAACTCTTAAAGCTAACATTTCAGAACTCAATTTAAGCATATTTAAAGTATTGAAATGCCAATTTGAAATTTAAGTAATATTTATAAAAAACTTACACATATTCTGGAATTATGCGAGTTTTATTACTATTGTTTGTTGCCACAAAAAAGTTTAATTTTTAAGTATTTGAATGATGCATTATCTTCCAAGGCAAAGAACACGGAATCAGAAGATGATGACGCATTACAGAATGCAGTTGAAATTATCTAAATTAAATCCATAAATCATTTAAATCAACCCTTAAGCTCTTATAATTTTTTACTAATTGTTGAGGGTGCACAAATCGCCCCTTGCAGGAACTATATTAAAATATCTATTGGATTGATTAATTAATTTAAGTAATTCTATAAATTGATTATAATATACCAGTTTTGGTACAAACCGTTACCATTTATTAAAGTATATACAAGCACCTTAAAACAGATATTATGTTTCACATATATAAGTAAGAGCTGTCCTTTGCTGGTGGCACATAGCGTTCACTACATGGTATGCCCAATGTCTGGAGTAGCTTGAGAACTGGCTGGGCAGCGATTCCATCCAATGGAAGTTTGTCTACGTAAATGACATATGAACTGACTGGCAGCTCCATTTGACTACGCCAACTGGCAACTGTAAGAGAAAAAGTTACACACAATTAATGTTAGATATACCAAAGTACCATATGTAAGTGAGAATTTCTTGCTGATAGTCATATATTTAGTGAAAACTAGTACATCTTTTTAAATGACTCTAGTCCGAAATACAATACTTTTCCAACTAGTTTTTTTTATCTGTGCTTTGTGCCAATTAAACTTACTGCCCGCTGTGACGCCAGATATAAAATTAGGCGCCTCCAGTTCTCTGACAGCTTTATCCTTTCCAGTGCCACCAACGCTGTGTATTATAGCCACTTCGTCTCTGTATTTTTCGATCTGTTCGCTTTTGTAATCCACTTTGGGCTTTAGGCTAATGGTAACCACCTGCTTGGCCAGTTGGGCGTAGGGAATTAGCAATTCGGTCACTTCTCCACTGTTGGTCAGATCCTCTTCCAGCGCCGCCAGCAGGTGACCCTTGGTAGCATTCCAGTTCAATGAGGACGCTTTAGCTGGAATATTGCAAACAGTTTTTGCTCCCTGCTGGAGTGATGCGCTGCAAAACTCAGCGACTTGAAGTCCTTCGATTAAGCCGAACAGCTCGCTCGCAAAGGGAGCTTCATTTTCACCAGCATTAAATTTCAGCTGCAACCTGTGAAATTTCTTATAGAAAGTGAAAACAAGTTTTGAATAAGAAAAATGTGCACACTCACTGCGAGGCTTGCTCAATGCTATCAAATTCATCCTCTTCACAATCGTCCCAGAAGGCGCGAGAGGAGGGTATATTCACTTCACCAAAACCGGGACAACTCATTTTGTTATGTTTTCGAAATGTTTCTATTGAAATATGACAATCCTAACCGCCGGTAGTGTTTTTATGTTGATTTTTTTCAAGTCATTTTCAAAAGTATCGAGTAAGCACAAGCAATATTTACTTGTTTCTCACTTGTCACGAGTATTTATAAGTAGCAAGATTTTTCGTGCTTCTATAGATAAACTCATAATGTATATGCAGCAAGAAATGCAATCAAAAATATAAATTTACAATGATTTGATTTTTCCAGAAAATTAAAAAAATCTCTCCAGGGAATTTTCCATACATATTTAGGTGATAATCAACATTGATATTTAACTTGACATTAGTCACTGTGTCTCAAATAACATTCGAAGATAGTATCGAGTACAACGATACACAGTTGGCGTTGCCACATTGCTACATTGACAGACGATAAGTTTCGCTTGCAAACGACTCTATCGATGCTTTTTACATCCTTTACAAACAAATTGATTTTTTCCCTGCTATTCGACAAGCTAAATCGAAGTAGTATTTATACCAAATCAAATAAAATACTTTAAGCAAAATGGCCACAACGCAGGTTGATCAGGTAAGCAAGCAGAAAAAAATATGGAATTGCAACAAATTATGATAAAAATATTAAATAAAGACTATTAAATAAAAAAATATTTAATTATAGAAACGTGCCCTAATCAAATTGAAGCACGACTTGGAGCCCTTTCGCAATGCCATTATTGGAGCATATGGCGTTCTCACCTGGGAGAAACAATATTACGCCGGTGTAGTCTTTGGCGCCATTACCGTTCTCTATCTGTTGCTTTGGTATATGGATTTATCATTCATTACATTATTCTCTCTACTGGCTTTGCTTGCATTCTTCATGGACTTTGTCCTTCCGACCCTCTCCCGTTTCATCTCTACCGGGGACAAATGGGATGGCGATCAGGAGGCCAAATTCGAAGATGTCTGTGGGCAGCTGTACAGCATTAAGTCCAGCATTGCTGGATGGTATGAGTATCTATTCAAGGAGCGCAAGCCAACAATTGTAAGTATTTGTTTTTTTTTTATTTTATATATGTCATAGTGACATTTGTTGGTTTTTTATTTAGTATTTTTTATTAAGGGAGTGGTACTTAAAGAATTATTGGTATGTTTATGCAATATATACACATGTACATATATGTAAACCTAGAATTAATCGGTAAAAATAGTAAGTGTAGCTGTAGAATAAACATTGAAGTATTCGGTTCTTAGAATAATTGCATTATTGGTTCCGGTGCCAGTACAGAAATATAATCGCTTGAAGGTTTTAGTTTCGTTACGACACCCTGCTCTATACCAAAGAAATTTTTAAAAAAGGGGTATATCTAGTTTCTCAACCCTTTAAAGTATATATTTTTAGTATTATTTAAAGCCGGCAAAATAAAGAAGTTTATATAATGCTTTTATATGTGGTAGATGGGCATTATGAACATAGAAATAACTTATGCAGTATTTTTGGCTTAGCTAGAGGGTATTTCGTCGTTGAGAAGTCTCGATTTAATAATTTCTTGTTTACCATTTATACTCATACATATGTTTTTGTTTTCTTTGTTTCAGGTTGTCATTGTAATAAGCCTGTGTTTGCTGGCTCTGGCCTGGATAGGTGCCATTATTAACAACCTTTTGCTAATGTATTGCGCCACTGTGCTGGTAGCCTTGTGGCCAGGTTTAAATGAAAAGGATGTGTTCAAGTCGCTAATACAGAAGGCTTCCAAAATATTCAATGATAAAATTCAGTATGGCAAAAAGAAGATACAGTAGATGGTTCTTTTTAATTTAATAATTATTTATATGATTATAATATTGATTATTAAATTAAACTCTCGCCCTGCATGCACATAAAAACACACTCATATTTACATTAAACAAAACGTATTTTGACCAAAAAGAAGAAAGATGAAATACTTTATATAATCATAACTAAGTCATTTAATTGCCATCTTATTACAAACAAAAAAAACACATTAATCAATCAATATATTAAGTATATAGCAATAAAAGCTAAATATGTATACTGTGCGCATATTCAAAGTATTATCATACATATTAACTATAATTAAACCACGGAATAAAATTAAGTCTTTTGAATTCCTAGACGAGTAAATGTCACTACCACCAAAATCAACACCACACATCATTTCTAACTTTAAGTTTCTATTGTGAATCTCAAAGAAAAAAGACATTTTTGTGATTATTAATTTGTGAGTTAATTGAAATTTTATGATAATCCTGCATAAGTGTACAGGCTTATGATGATACATACATATTTAAATAAACTGAATTAACAATTGTATAATTTTCTTCTTATTGCTTAAAAATGCTTGAAAAATACAAGAAAATAAGCTTGTATTCGTCCAAAAAGCCAATTACCGAACCTTTCGTTCAGTAGCTAGCAGTACTATCTGCCACGCCCCTCGCGTGATCTGGAACGCGTGCGTGAACGTGCATGTTTACTTTTCTTGGTTTTCTTTTTGTGCTTACTTGGATGACGACGCCGCGAGCGTTCATCATCGCTGCTTACGCTATCATCACAGCTACTAGAGGATCGTCGATGTCGATGGGATTTACTTTTTGATTTTTTTGACTTTTTCTTTTTGGATTTTTTCTTATTTTTACGTTCGTACGCAGAATCGGAATCACTTTCTGTAGATTCCCCTGTATCTTCAGCTTCATCTGAACTGCTTTGTTGTCGTCGCCGGCTACTTGATTTTGAGGTACTGCTGCTTCCATGCGACTCTTGTTGCTCTCTTCTTTTTTCTTCTATTTTGTAGGGTTTGCGTTCCTCTTGTTTGAAAGAAGTGCGTTCCTCTTTGTAGTCTCTGCTTTCAGTGCGTCGTTCCTCAAGCTTATTGCTACGCTGTTCTGTTTTATAGGGTCTACGCTCTTCATCCTTTGTTCTATACGTTTTACGTTCTTCCTCACGATGTTTGTCTCTATGTTCGTCGTCGCGTCGTCTATCGTGACATTCTTCCTCACGTTGTCTGTCTCTACGCTCGTCGTCACGTTGCCTTTCTCTGCGCTCGTCGTCCCTTTTTCTACTGTCCGTCTTAACATTATTTCGTTCCGCTGATTTCTCCCGATTTATAATTATTTGACCATGCTCGTTTTCATGCTTCTTAAACTCCTCATACTTGGCCGTATCTGTAAAGAATTAAGAAATACAGTTAGTTTTATTAAAACGCAAAAATATTAATCACAAGTTTGTTCATTGAAATTTCGGGTTCCGACTTACTTATGCATTTGCCATATTGTGCATACTCCTTGCGTGAAACGGGCTGACAGAGGAACTCATTGAAGGCCTCTTTTGCACCGCCAATGGCCATTTTGACGATGACACGACCAGCATGGTCGTCAAAGCCCTCAATTTGACCATACTGATCTTTTTGCTTTCCACCCAGGATGCGTACAAAGGCTTGTTTTTTAATCTCCAGCAATTCATTACGTTCCGGCTGCACCAGCAAAGCCTTTGGCTTGAGGGCCTTATCAGCACCAAGGCCCATGCCTTTCGGACGCAGGAAAGGCGCTTCGTCCACCGGAGCTGCACCCTTTTTCTTCGACGCAGGTGGAGGATCTACCCAGCCCATGCCACGTAGCATCGCTAATCCAAACTGTTGAATAGGTATTGAGTCGTAGTCATCCAGGGTGGCCTCTTTGGCGCCATCCAACGGTAGTTCATCTGCTTTCAAAGCGGGCAAAACCAGCTTTTCACTGTTTAGGGTATCGCCATCACCATTGGCCTGTGCAGCGGCGAGTAGTTCACGAGCTGCCCGCTGTTCCAAGTTACCACCTGTGACATCTGCTATGGACTGAGCCTCAGCTGTCGTTCCCTCCTCTTCCGGTTCCGCCTCATCTTCACCGAGCAAAACGGCGCGTCTTTTCATCAGACTTGCCAGTGCCGTCGATGTCTTTTGCATATTTGGTATTTGTATGACCAGCGGAGCAGCTTCTTGCTTTTCACTATAAATAAAGAATAATTATAATTTATTTAGTATTATTATAATATTGTGTACTTACACGATTAGCATGATTTCCTTTCCTTCTAGGCATTTTATGAGCTCCACTTTAGTTTCCTCTTTTAGGGTTTTGCTGGGTAGAATAGTTGGCTTTTTGGCCACTTTACTGAAGCCAAAGGATATCTTTTTGCCATCCATGGTGCAGCGTTTTCATTGGATGCTCGGAAAACGTTTATAAACAAAAATGCAACAGCTGTTGCGGGATGATATTGCCAGAACTCATAAGACTAACAAATACTTATCGAAAAATTAGCGTTGCCAATTCTTTAACAATTTGATAGTTTAAGATTTTGAAAGCTTATTTTTATTTATTTTGTACTGATATATTTAAATGATTAAGCACAATTGATAAAATGAAAATAACATTTTGTAATTGTATTGATTGACCATCAATATGATGAATATTGAAAAACATATCATGAGCAACCGAAACAGCGCGCAATTGTGCTGCCAGACCGTTCATCGGTTGGCGATAGAAATAAATAATTTTTTAAATTCCCAAAATATTAACTAAAATTGAGGCCACTTCGTTATTAGTTATTGTCTAAAATTCGATAACCATTTTAGCATACTAATATTTATTTTGTTTATGAAAATAATAAATTATTGCCATTGTTTGTTATCGAAACTTCTCGAATCGTGTGTCAGCAGCGTTTCTAACCTCAAAAACGTACGTCAATCATTCTCTTCTCGACAGCGGCAATAGCAAAACGCGAGGCACGAGTTCCATTATTTTCACATAGAAATTAATTAAAAAACAGCTAAAAATATGTTTGGTAGCCAGCAACCAATACTCGTGTTGAGTAAGTAGTGAAATTTCATACAATTTAATAGACTTTACAATTTAATTCCAACATTTTAGGTCAAAACACAAAAAGAGAATCGGGCCGCAAAGTGCAGTTGGAGAATATTCAAGCCGGAAAGGTATGAGTGTGTGTAAAGCCCTGTCTGTGTTTGCAGCCCTGTGTTTAAGTGTGTGTGTTTAATGCTTGTGACTCACATGTCTCTGCTCATTTGACCATCTGTTGACAAGTTTATCATTTTTATAGGATATTTTACTGCAATATATAGGGCATTATAAACAAAAAGTATATATATTAAAAAATCAGTGCGACGGAACTTGACAATATACCGAAGTCCATCTGTCTGTAGGCCTTGTAGGTATACTTCCTCCCATTTATAGGCAGTATATTGTAGAAACCCAAAGGATCGGATAACTGTATCATATAGCTGCCACTTGTCCAAAATTAAGAGTAATGCGTTTATTAAGTAGTTTATTTACTTGTTTAAATGCTAATTACGAGAATCGAGTAAAATGGTTTGCTTACACTATATGCAAATTATCCACTTTTATTTGTGACATTTATTCCACATTTAATAATGGAATTTTAATTGTGGAACTGTCCGTCTTAAGTACTACTTATGAGAAGCTAATTGAGAGGCGAGTGTATATTCGTTATTATTTCAAAATTATTTACTATTTTACCTTTATAGTCTCCTAGAATTTTACAACGCAATTCTTAATGCACTGAATGTCGATTTGCTGACCGCATAAGGAATATATATTCTGGATCGAGAAAATCGCGTGTATATAGCCTTGTCTTATCGTTTTTGAGCTAAAGCATTCTTCGCTTGAATAATCTTTTTGTTGCATGCAGTAAAAATATTGAAACTGGCCGAATTGAATATTATATTCTAGATGATTTGGAAATGATAGTTCTTAAAAGTGTTCAAAAGATATTCCGTTGGTGTAGTTTCTTAATACTGGCTTAAAATTAAAAAAAATCTGGTTGCTTCATCATAAAGCGGCCATTGGAGCGGTGGGTTGAAAATTAACCATGTGTCTTAATAATATATTTTTTTACAATTAATTTATAGTTTTTCTGCGTTTCATTCTTGGTAATTATTTAATTAACTAAATTTATTCCGCTTCTCAGGCAATCGCTGATGTGATACGCACCTGCTTGGGGCCACAGGCCATGTTGAAAATGCTTATGGATCCTATGGGCGGCATCGTCATGACCAACGATGGTAATGCTATATTGCGAGAGATTACTGTACAGCACCCAGCGGCTAAGAGTATGATTGAGATTGCACGCACACAGGACGAGGAGGTGGGCGATGGTACCACTTCTGTTATTGTTCTGGCAGGAGAGATGCTTGCCGCAGCAGAGCCATTCCTGCAACAGCAAATTCATCCGACTGTGATTATTCGTGGATATCGTGAGGCCCTCGAGGATATTATCAATTTCTTGCAGTCCAATCTGAGTGTTCAGCTGGATGTTAAGGATAAGGCTAAAATGGCTATGGTTGTCAAGGCCTGTGTGGGTACCAAATTCATTGGCAAATGGTCTGATATGGCTGTCAAAATTGCACTGGATGCTGTGGAGACTGTTAAACTGAACGAGAATGGACGTCTCGAGGTGGATATTAAGCGGTAAGCAGGGATCACTAAATTTCTCTAGATCTCATACTTATTCACTCTGAATTTTGTCTGTTTGTAGCTATGCTAAGGTAGAAAAGATTCCTGGCGGCTCTATTGAAGATTCCTGTGTGTTGAAGGGTGTTATGATAAACAAGGATGTGACACACCCGAAAATGCGTCGTTATATTGAGAATCCACGTATTGTGCTGCTGGACTGTTCGCTGGAGTATAAGAAGGGTGAGAGTCAGACAAATGTGGAGATTATTGGAGAGCAGGACTTCACACGTATGTTGCAAATTGAGGAAGAATTTGTGCAGCGCGTATGCGCTGATATTATTGCTGTTAAACCGGATTTGGTATTTACTGAGAAAGGCGTGTCTGATCTGGCACAGCATTATCTGCTGAAGGCAGGTATTACAGCTATTCGACGTCTCCGGAAGACGGATAATTTGCGTATTGCACGGGCCTGTGGTGCCACAATTGTGAATCGCACAGAGGAGTTGACTGAGAATGATGTGGGCACCGGTGCTGGTCTCTTTGAGATCAAGAAAATTGGCGATGAATATTTCACATTTGTTACAGAGTGCAAGGATCCCAAGGCATGCACCATATTATTGCGCGGCGCCAGTAAGGATATACTAAATGAAACGGAGCGTAATCTGCAGGATGCTTTGCAAGTGGCACGTAATTTGGTACTTGAGCCACGTCTCGTTGCTGGCGGTGGCGCTGTCGAAATGGCTGTTTCGCAGCTGTTGACTCGCAAACAAGTCAAGGGTCCTTATACGGCCGTAGCGCATGCCCTGGAGATCATTCCGCGCACTTTGGCTCAAAATTGTGGCGCCAATACTATTCGCGCTCTCACGGCTCTGCGCGCTAAGCACGCTTCCCACACCGGTGAAGGCGTTTGTGCCTGGGGCATTGATGGCGAATCCGGCGAAATTGTTGATATGAATGTGAAGAATATCTGGGAACCGCTTGCCGTTAAACTGCAAACATATAAAACTGCCGTAGAGACAGCCATTCTCTTGCTTCGCATTGATGATATTGTCTCGGGCACAAAGAAACGCGGCGGTAATGAGCCTACCAATCCTGCTGCCATGGCTCAGGGTCATGAGTAAGCGATCCGGAGAACCAATAATTAAATACACTTGTATTAATAATGCTTAATATTTTAATACTTAATTTAAAAACACACAAAAACAAACAAATTATGAAAACACACACACAAATGTCTAACATTTCGCCCCGCCCTCACCATACAAATTTTTGTTGCATTTGCTCTCATTAACAGAAACACGAATAAAAAACGTTAATAGACTTGAATTAAGTTATTCATTTTCAACTTTGCTTTAATATTTTATCGTAAAGTCGCTCGTCCATGAGCCTCAGCACTTCCAGTCCTATCGAAGTGAATTGTGGCTGCAAGTATCGGGCAAATAATTCCAGGCAATTGGGCTCCACTTGAGCTGCGTCCAGCTGCAGATGTTGCTTCAGCCAAGAGTACAGTGGTGGCTTATGTGAGTGTATAATGCTGGGCACACTGAGAATCAGCTCAGTATGCTTAAGATTGGCTGCATAGGTGACGGCACTGTTAGCATGGCAGGCCAGGTAGAGCAGCTCGTAGGGCTGTTTTTGTGTGGCATCTCCACATTGCAAATTGCTGATCAGTTGATGGGATGTATTTAGCTTGTACCACCGCAACTTGTGAAGTAATCGTAGCTTCCAACGTGACAGCAGCTGCGTCTCCAGCGCCTGTTGATGCAGCATTGAGTTGGTACACCAAATGGCCACCAGTGTACGCTCATGTGTGAGCTGCGACAGAGGCAGCATCGCCAGCTGATCATTGTCTAGCATGGCATAGCCCAATTCCTGTTTGACACGCTTTAAACGTCGTATATATTTGTTCCGCCACGGCGGATCAATTGTAATTAAATCATAGCGGGGCAACAATTGCGGCAGCAACATCGTCAGGTGTTCCACATTGTGATTATAAAAGCGTGCGGCTTGTGGTATAAGAAAACTTTGAAACTTTTGAAATTTTCCACTCTCATTTGTGCCATGCAGCTGCGGTAGCTTGTACTCTGCCTCCCAGTAGCGTGGCAGTGTTTTTGGATCACTCCAGAACTGAGGAGGGGGTAAAAGCTTCAGGTATTCATCAATATTGTCATCTACTGTATTATAATTTTTTTGTTGCTCATTAATGGTGTCCTGCACTGTATTTGTTGTCCCATCATTCCATTTCCGTTTAAGCTTCTTTCGCGGCTCTGCTGTTCTTTTCTTGGGCTCAAATTGAAATAACTGCGATTTTAACTCAAAGGTCTCTTCATCACCCACTGCATCGCTGTATGCCTTATTAATTAATTGCCTATGATTAAGTAAAATTGCATGCTTTTCCTCGTTTTGTTTTGATTGCAGTTTAAACATTCTGATGTAGAGTGTGACCGTAAAGCGCAAACAAAAATATACCAATGCCAGTCAAAATTTATTTACCATAAAAAAGCATGTAGTTTATTTTAAATATGCCAATCAAATAATTGTGCTCTTATACGAACGTATTTAATGTGTTTTATTATTTAGGTGTTTTATTGTTTGTTTATTTTACATTAAAAAAAAAACCACCAACCCACCACTCAATTATCGATAGTATGCTGTAGCACCAGTTGTTCAACTATCGATATTAAGTTATTATATTTAGTAGTTCAAGCTCTACCGCCAAAAATGCAAGTGCTTCCTATTAAAATTGTGGAATATGTGCGTGAGTAGTGTTGCATGTATTTTACGATATCCGCGACGATCATAGAAATTTAATTCTTCACTTGAATGCTGAGCTACAAATTTCAGCATTAGCATATATCCGCGGCAAATATCGTAGCACTGTATTGGTTTATGTTTTTGGTTGTAAGGTAAGTAATACATTGCCGGTGTTGATTGTATGGGGAATTTCTTGGGTGCTCCACCATACTGTACATTCATTTTAAATATTTTTATATCCTCCTGCTGTAATTCTGCAGCCAATGTCTCAGAGTCTCTTAAAAAGTTATTCGTTTCTTGCATGCCTAGTTGCTGAGACCTGTAAAAACAGATGATAACATCCGATTGATTATGTCCATAGATAAGTTCATTAAAGCTAACTAAATCCACTTCAGGCAACTCTAGGCTGGCTTCCAATCCTAACGGTCGCATCAAAGAGCCCCTTAACAATTGGCTACAAAATTCACCAAGGCTGTCAAAGCATGGTGTGGTGGGTTCCTTTGCACTGCCAAAGAAATACACCTCACCAACTGCATTCACTCCATATATTAATGGAGCCGATTTCACTGAATAGCTATTATCACCGCGAAATATAGAGAAACCATCTCTATCGAAGACATATGCAGCCCAAATATCATCCACAAGAAATTCAATTTTCTGTCCATATAAATCAGCGTCGGCTAGTTTATAGATCATATCAATCCAATGCTGTAAGCCCTCCAAGTCATCGGCAAATAAATGTAGTACTATTAGCATTGGTTTCTTCTCCCTTCGAAGGTTCATTGGCAAATCTCCTGTTCCGAGACGCTTCAATCGCTCTGCATGTAACGTATTTAACCATTTGTCGTAATTTTTTGGCGCGGGGCAATAACCGCAAATTTCCGGGTGCCACATGTCGTATAAATAGTCAGAAATCAACTGAATTTCAAAGAGAACCACTCGGTTGACTCACGGTTGAAGAGCTCTTAAAATACATGACGAAAATTGACAGAGCTTTAGGTAAGATACTACAGCTGTTAATTTATCGATAGTTGCATTATATATTTCTTTTTAAACTAGAGATATGGATACTATCGAAACATTTTATACCTTTATACCTTTACACTTTTATATTTTGTTTTGAGCATTCTAAACTGAAACAGTGCCGATACAAGTTTTTTCGATTCCAAGAATACCAATTCAGTGCTCAGGTTTAATTAGTTTATTTCTCTGGTTTTAACGAATTGAAGATAAATTCTTTTTAAGTTAATCTGTATTCTGTTTAGTCACATTTTTTTTTTCTAATACCTATTTTATTTTAATAATACAATAAATAATTGATGGTATAGTTTTCTCTTTTATAATCCCATTTTAAGAAACTTATTATTTAGCTTGAATTTCACTTTGAAAAGCCTGGGTTTATTTATAAGTTATTAAAGACTTATTAGAAGCGTTCGGCGTCGTATAAATAACGAATATCTGGCAAAAACTGATCCGAAAGTCGGGGTTCACCCTGTCTATCGTATTCTTTCAGTTCCGGATTTCTACGCTGGGCTATGTAACGCAAGTAACCCCTACTGCTATCATGCCTGCTCCGAAATTTGGGATCATAGCCATTGATCCGCTTTGTTGATATAGCTATAGCACCATGATAACTGTCCAGATTCGTCCATTTATCCACATCTATGCCTAGATAATTGTGGGATTTATCTACGGCAACAACGATAATATCTTCATTTTCCAATAGCTTTGCTAGTTTTCGAAGCATGCCTAATTGCAGCTTCCAAAAGTAACAGACGGGATCATAGAACATTATGAAAATATCCTTATTAATTTCACTTTCTATATCATAGAAATTTCGGGGTGGTAAATCTAATTCTGGCAGTGGATTTACCACAAGTGCCTGAAACATTTTGTTTTGCAGCAAATTCTCACAGAAATCCTTAATATATTTATAACAGAAAAACATATGCATGGTATAGATGCAACCATTTTTATCCATGCCATATAGACGGGGCGGCACATCCGGTCGGTAGCTACCAAAATCTTCTGAATTTAAAGTTTTATGAAAACTTTCAACTGTTTTTATATCCTGTGCAGCAAACTTGATGCGTCCTACATATTCCAGGGCCAACTTATCAATTAAAGAAAGCCATTTATTTAGCTCATTGAAATGGCCGGCAAAGTGATGAAAGGCTACAACCCGGAGACCATCAAATTGCACGGGTTGAGCTAAGGCATTCTCAGAAATTTCATTACCACTTGGTATCCACATTAGCCATGGTACACCTTTTGTATCCACCACCGGTACCATACCTATAGATGTTTCCATTTCCTTTTCTTTGATAAAAAACCAGAAACAAGTTGTTCGACATGAAACTTCTATTAACCGAATGAAGCTAGAAACATGTTAGATCAGCCTTTTATTTCACAATAAACTGTGGCAAAAGCTCGACAGTAAGACCAATTCGTTGGAAACAAAAAATACCTGAAAAGCTCACATAGAATTTAAAAATTTTGAAATTTCAACTGCTCTTTCAAACTTGAATTAAGCCAATACAAGAAAATTATTTAAATAAAAAATAATGGTTTAATTACCACATCGTTTTTGCATTTTGTGCATAGCTTATGACCTAGTGCTGTTATACGTATTTATATTAAATACACATTAGCATAAAACAAACCCGTATTAAATACAATAACTAATTAACAAAGAGACTATGCTTATTATCATTTACATTTTGTGTTTGTGTTGTAAATTTTGCATATAAAAAATAGATTCAGTGCCATCCGACATTTCCACCGCTTAGAAATTAGTTTTCATAGATTCACCATAGAGTCGCGTACTAGAAGCGCATTTGTTTGAGCTTGTCGTAAATGCAAAAATACAGGGCCGTCGTTAGGCTTGACTTGAGTAGCGTGGGAGCTACGCCCTTGTACAAGCCCCGTATCCCCTCTTGTCGCACCGTCTGCTGTAGACAATCCCAGACACCATTGCATTGGAGAGTCTGTCCAAATGTCTGGCGATTACGTTCAAATCCTTGTATCTGCAGACGCTTCTTAATCAAATCAAATGGATAGACAATTGTCTTTGATAACATGCCCGATGAGGCGCCCAGCACCAGTAGAGTCCATGTGGGCAGCTTACTGCGATCATCCACCTCGAAGAAATTGCATGCCGACTCACTGAACAGACGATAGGCCATGAAGTTTGTACCCATCAAAGGAGCTATTTGCAGTAGAGCCGAGGATAACCCGCGATACATGCCGCGTGGTCCCTCCTGACGCACTATAGCAGTCACCGCACGGGTTGCATTGCTGCAAGGATATCGAGATCAATTAATGAATTCCATAAAATAATGATTATAATTATTAGGAATATTATCTTACCGATATCCTTTGCTTTGGTCCTGAGCAATAAGACGCGTGCGTATAACATCCAGTGGAGTGGAAATGATTACAGCCGCAGCGCCGGCAGCGGCGCCACATATAAAATTAGATAGATGCATATGATCCTTGAGGTATTCGGTTTGTTTGGCCAGCAGACTAAGTTGTTCATATGTCCAGAACTGGCATATGCCATACATAATGCTCAGAACCTGGGCAGGATTGTGGCCCTTCCAGAATGCCAGCAGACCCTCCTCCCTGTAAATTGTGCGTACCGCTTGTGTTATAGATGTGTATTTAGAGGACGACGATTGTATGACATGTACAATCGGCTGCTGAATTGTTGGCTGCATAAATATTTTCTGGGTAGTACTCCCTAGTGGTTCCACCTGCAGTTGAAAGCGTATCTTTAGTACATCCAGCGGCTGGCAGGTGGAACGTGTGATGGCAGCTGATAAGCCACCGGCTAAAATCTGATGCAGTTGCTCTCGTATGCTGTGCTTGCGTCGTGTTGTGGGCGTGGCAGCGCCTCCGCTGCCGGTACTAGTAACCGCTGGCGTCATACTGACTCGTCTCGTTTCGACTCTTTATCGATGTCAATAACTTTGTCTGTCTGTCTTTCGTTTGGATTTGAGTGTGTGTGTGTGTTCAGCGGTGGCGGCGTCAGGTATTCGTGCTGATTTCACTTTTATTACTGTTATTGCTGCTGGCTCTTCAATGGCATTTCTGTAAATCACACAAACGGAAAAATGCCAACAACAGGCGCATTAATTTGCTGTTAAACAAACAAAATAGTTTTGATACCCTTTTTTCTATGTGTCACAAAAGAAGTATATTAAATTTTCTATGAAGGTTTTTTTTTTTAACTTAAACCAGCTTGGACAACAGAAGATTGTCACAGGAATATATTATAAGTATTGTGTATATATTCTGCATTGCATAAATTCAACGATTTAAAGTTTGCTACAGAGCATCTTCTAGTCGTGCTTCCTAGTACCGAGTAGGTTATTTGTCAAAATTTGTCGTTGATTCACTGTAGAAGCTATTCAGGGTGCGACCCTTTGCGACCAGCTTACAAATTTATGCAAGAAATGATTGGCAAATTAATGTGTGAATAAGCGTTGCGATGAGAGATGAGTTGAGATTTCGGCTGAGCTCAGGATCGTAGGCCAAACTTACAAGATGTCATGCCCAGTGAAGCGCGTTTTGTTCGTTTGTTTCCACTAGCTTCCACTTCCACTTCCACTGCCAATTTCCTCTAAAGATTGTATAGACGTCTCTGTTTGCTTAGCTATGCTCGCCTGCGCGCAAATTTTAATGAAGTGCTCAACAAGAGACTGCACGACTACCAGATACTCTATAGCGTGGACTAAAATATATCTCTGACTTCTCTGGAAATTAGTTTATTGAATAACTTATTGGTTATTTAACCCGTTATTACGAATAATAGATAATTGCGTTATCAGTTCAGCTAGTTATCTCCTGCTTTTGATAGATTCACCTAGTCACTGCGCTGTATAAAAATGTATTTTTTTTTTTTTTATTAATTGATTTGCATTTGGATTTTCAGCATACTTTGATAGAGTTGTTGCTCAAGCGTTCGTTTCTTTTTTAACATTTGTTTGGAAATGGTGCAATCTAGATTCAATATGAAATATATTGAAGTTGCGTAGTGAGCCAAATTGTAATATTTCGTTACTTCTATAGTAACTGAGATGCTCAAGATATCAAGAATATATATATAGGTATATATAGGTTGTGCCGCAATTAAAATACCCTACTGACACTTTTTACTGGGTATACGTACAAAAATAGACTCGAGAGGCTCCCCGAAAAATTTCATTCAAGTCTTATCAGCGATTTCACTTTTGTTGTTGTTGTTTTGGTTTTGGTTTGGTTTTTTGGGCGATGCTGCTAACAAAACAAACAAAGATAAAGCAGTGCATTTGTTATGCATATTTTAGCACGTTGTCTCACCTTAAATATATTCCAATAAATTCCAATATATCGGACAGACTGGAAACCGACCGACCCGACCGTCCGCTGTCAGAGTGCGGCGCTAACTGTTAAGCTGCGCTGTCGCTCGAAGACGACGCTTCTTCATTACAAAAATACAAATTACATTTAACGGCCATGCGATTGCGTCAAAAACTTTCTTTTGGCCTGGCCTCTGTTAATGTATGTATTTCTGTCTGTGTGAAATAACTTAATGCAGTTGGTTCAAAATATTTTACTAAAACCGGTTTTTCTTTAAACACTTTTCGGCAATTCAATAAAAAATTGATGAAAACAAACTTGGCCTCCACTTACGTCAAGTGTGTTGTGTGCTTGGCCTAGTCGAAATATGCCAAATCAGCTGTTCAGCTACTTAACAGCTTTGCTGTTATGTTAACTAACAGACGCACAACTTTTTTGTCGTTACTTTGAAATTTATAAGGCAAACGCAATAACTATATATACGCGACAAAATAACAAGCAAAAATTGTTTTTTAAATTGGTTAACAATTGACTGGAATTATTGCTAAAAAATATCTTTTTAGATTTTTAATTTTTAAAGCGTTTAAACTAGGCGCACTTTATATTGAACCAGCTTTACTAATAAAACATTTTAACAGCACCTTTTGACAACAGCACCATATGAGCATTAAAGCTTCTTAAAAGCTGCACTGCTTTCTGACTGTCAAGCATTAATCGATAAATTTTCGATTGGCGTTGCCACTAGGTTCAGTGCGCGCGCATATATATATTTATTCAAAAGTCGTGTAAAAGTGCTTATATCAAAATAAAATAAAATACATATTGGAAGACAATAACTACTTCCAGCCTATTGAGCCGGCATCGGCAGGAGCGCTAGGTGTGGGCTGATAGCCCGGTGGTATGCTAAAGCCCAAAACTTCAAAATTATTGCCAGTGCCAGATGGAACAGCTGCCGGCGCCTGGACGGGATATGGTGGCGCCTTCTGTGCTATAGCGGCCGTTGGTTTTCCTGCTGGTGAGCTAACAGGATTCGGAGTATAATGCACTGGAGGTGCTGGTGAATGATCCTCAGCCTTTGGATAAAGACTGGGAACTGGAGATACGACACCAGGTGCTGCGCCATTAGCTCCATTTACTGGTTTTCCATCGAATATATAAACCGGATAACGTGGCTTATATGTGTTCGACTCAAAGTGTTCATCGCTCACATCTTCCTGAAAATTAGGAGCAGCTGTAAAGGAAGGGAAAAATATACTACTTGAAAAACTTATTCAATTGATTCATAAAATGATTGGATCTGAATAGTAATAGACAGTGGCTCCATTTTGTGATTGATTTCCCACTTACCAAAAGCCTGATAACCTCCATTTGTGCCCGGGACCTGTGGCGTTTTTCCAGGTCCTTTATCACCTCCGCTGCCGAGCAATGGCACTGTGCCTATGACAAGTGGAAAATCCACTACTAGATCACCGCCACCATGCAGACGAAAGGTTTTTGCTATGAAGCGCAATGTGTAGCTAACACGAATGGGATCCCTTTCGCTCAATGTAGTTGGAGTTGTGGGCGGAATCAATAGAAACTCATCAAATTGCGCCTTATTATGCTTATCCACCTCGCCACAGTGTTTATCCGCTATGCGTGACTCAGTAGTTTTTAGCTGCTCCTGTTCGTTGGCTTTGCCCCGATAGGTGACCGTCTTGAAAAGACGCACCTTAACATCCTGACACTGCACATCCGATTGATTATCGAGCACAATATGAAAGTGGATTTTCTGGCCAGGCACATAACCGCCATACGAGGTGCTCACATCCATAACCATAGGCTTATTACCGCCAAATATCGAGCCCCACCAGAAGGTTTTCTCCTCAATGCGCTTCAAGGGTTGCTATAAGAAAAAATAAATATTTGATTTAAAAGTTGGGTGATTGCATAAATAATTCTCATTATAATTTACGAGTCTACCAACTACCAAAAGTTATATTAACCATGAAAGAATTTTTCTAGGACTTACCAAAAGCTCCCGCTGCACATTCAAGTCGTTGGGCAGTATAACCGTAAAGCATTGCTGGAAAATATTATTATAGCGGACAGATCGATCTATAGTTAGGGTAACCTCATGCTTTATCTGGCCATGGATGCCATTGAACGAGGTGGGCGACTGGGGCGGTATGGGGCTGTGAAAGGGAAATACGTATTTGCCCTTAGGCAGCTCCAGCTGTGAACCGCCGCTCTGTCCGTACACATATTTATCGCTGCTATAGAAGATCTGCGTAGCAGTACGGGTTTCCAATGTTTTAACTTGTTTTCCATCCGCTCCGGCCTTCTCGACGCTCTCCTGCCAGCGCGTCTCAACGAAACCGTTGACCGTAATATAGATTGCTGGAAAGGGAACAGGGAAGAGTGGAGCAGTTGACGGTAATTGACTTAATTTTATTTGTAATACTATTAAGTTGCATGCTGTGTTGTGTGGGGGCATTCTTCTCTCTCCATCTCTCGCTAGTTAAGGCGAGTTCAATTTTATTTAATTCAATTTTGTTTGACTCGTATGACTTTATATTTATGTGAGTATTTTTATCTAAGATTACGCACTTAAGCTTAGGCCCACAAGGAAACCTGTTTGAAGCCTAATTATGTTAGTTTCTTCTTTTTTTTAATTTTTTGTGCGGAAGAGAAGTATTTTAAATGTTCGGCTATTTTCTGTCATGTTCTACTAAACTGTTTTTTTTTTTTGCTCTTACTGTGGTCATCCGTTAAAATAATTTTTTTTTGTCCCGAAACTAAGAATGGATTGTTATTGTGTGGGAAAATATATACGAAAACATAAAATATTGCCTATGCTCTTTCTGAAATATTTTTTTATTCTTTTTTAAGAACTACGTATAAACTAAATAGATAAATTTTTCGTAAATCCTGTACTCGGAACTTTTTCTAATGGGGTTCATTTTTGTAGTAATGATATAACTACTTTTCGAATTGGCACTCAATTTTTTAGTACTATTTTGCAAAAAATTCAATAAAAATGTAGTTCATTTTTTTACATTTCAATACTAAAACAAATAATATTTCAGGTATTTACATAGAAAATGCAGCCAAGCGAATAATACTGTAATCTGTTTGTGGTGCATCAATCTATAAATATTTGCAGAACTCAGCTGATATTTGTATCAAGTTCTACTCTTATTTATTTAGTTTTCTTTTTAAATAGTTTACAAATCAAAGTTCCACACAAGCCGACTCAAATATCCAATATAATTCAATACTAATAAACAGCAGCCGTACAATTCGAGGAAAGAAAAAAAACTAGTTTTTTTTACGCTCACAATAATATCAAATATACCCGACAAACGAATATTAACATCAGCAGCCACCGGCACAAAAGAGCCAACAAAAAAAAACAACAATGACGGCTCGAATACTTAATGAAGCCTCTACTTCCCATACGCAATGGAATTGGATGGGATATATAGAGGAGGGGAGGGAGGGAAGAGAGTGCCATGACGTCATGCCATATCCATAGAGTTTCTGAAATATTATTACGTCTTGAGCTGCAGACAGCCATAGAGAGACACTTACAGCGTATGGTTTTGGAGCGTTCTGTGATGAGCTCCGCTGTGCCGGATACAACTTGACCAGCATAGTAAACGCCCAATGGGCTATCAAAACTAAAATTCACTTTGCTGCTCATTTTATTTTTAGTTAAATTCTTCAGCCACAAGCACCCTGTGCCTTTGTATCAGGCAGTGCCAGGATATTTTTATTTATTTTTATTTTTTTATTGACAGTGGGGCAACCAATGGCAGCACACTGCGTTGCGACCACACGAACCACCGAACGCGAGCAGCTACAAATTAATACTGAGCCAGAATCTGATTAATAAACAGGCAGAAGCGTGCTCTAGTCGGGGGAGCGCGACTATCAGGTACCCTGTAATCAAATATAAACTGCTTTGGTAATGAGTGCCAAGCGAATTATCGTAACTATATTTTCTGCTATACTTAAGAGATATATTTTTTTTAATAGGTAAAAAATTACTCATCTTGAACAATAGTTTAAAAAATATAATATAAAAAATTTTAAGTTTTAATATTTGGTAGTTTTTTACGCATTTTACATAGTTTTTTTTTACTAAACAAATTTAATTTTTTTCTTCTATATTTCAGGCGTTTGAACAAAATGAATATACCCACTAAACCAAATTTCAATAGGTAGGGAGTATTGTTTTCACAGAAAGCTTCTGTTTGTGTGAGTGAGGGCAGCCACTTCTCTCATTAACGGGGAAGTACATAATAAAACCCTATTTTATCGTTTGAATATCTGCCAATTCCAATAATTAAACCATTTAATATTACTTTTTGGCTTATCGCTTTTTCAAATTAGTATCTTTTTGGCGCTTTCAGCGTCCTAACCAGGTGGCAACGCTGCACAGTATTTAGCATCAGCTGTTATTATGTGCAGAGTAATCGAGTTATCATTTATCGTGTGGCAAGGTAAAAAAACAAAAGCAACAACGCTCCCTACTAACTGGGCATGAATTATTAAAGTATTTGTGCCGTGCTTAATTGTTAATTAAAACGAAGAAAACGTGCGCGTAAATTCACACACAACTCAAACAAAGTGTCCCAAAAGTTAATAGTTAATAATTATTGTTGTTGTTGTCTTAGTGTAGTGCTCTGCACAGTGGTACCAAAGCGGCCGCTCAAATGTGGGGTTTTATGTGTTATTTTTGGATGAGTATTTAATGAGAGTAGTGCAGTAGCAGCGCAGCAGCAGCAGCAGCAGCAGAAGAATGGAAAGCGAACGATTATGCATTCGCCTGGACAATCCAGAACGCATTTTTTATGCCGGCCAAGTGATACGCGGCGAGATTTGGATGAATCTAACAAAGCGTACAAAAATCAGAGGTAAATTTATCATTATTCTTTATTATTGTTATTTCATCATATGGGTGAGTGAGTCAGGCAGGCCCAGCTCAGACCTCCATTTGTGTGGTCAGTAATGTTTCTTTTTTTATTTATTTTTTTTTCTCCGATTTCTGTTGTGCCCATTGTCATCGTGGTTTCGTTATGGCCGCATTGGCATAAACAAAGAAGACGTTCAACAGAGTAGAGTTGCGAATTTTGATTCAATTTGCTGCAGATCCAGTTCCATTTGTTTAATTTAATTAGTGAACTAAATCGGGAATTTTACCAGCTCTGTGAAGCTTGTAAGGTTTGGAAATTGAACACCGACTATTTCAGAGCTCTGAAAGAAACCGGGTTGTTTGCCAAACTGAATAAAAACCGTTTGTACAATTTTTCATAAACCGGTGATCGAACCAAAACCAGTGACATCGAACCGATTCGAACCTAGTCTGTGAGATGCGAGTAAAAGCGAAGTTATTGCATAACTATGGCTGATTAAATAAATGGAACTAATAATTATGAAAACTTTAAAAATTGAACCATTTTTCAACTTCAAGTGAACTTGTTCACGAACTAAAACGCCCAACTCTAACAACAACAACAATCACAAAAGCGAAACTCAGCAGTTGCAGCCATTTTACGCTTCGTTTTTTGATTTTTATTTTGGGGAGCTTGCATGCTATTCCGAATTTGTAAATTCTTTTAATTTGGCGTCATTCATCGATAAGCGTTCAATTGCCTGCAATTCGGTAATTGCTCTCTTTTCTCTTCTTCTTTGTGGGGTCATTTTTTGATTCAGGAAATGCTATGTGCTGTTTGTTGTTGTGTGCGTTTGTGCAGGGGGCCGGTGCAGGGGCTGGCGCAGGTATGGTTGTGTGAGTATGTGTGCTAAATATGCCGTAATAATGAGAGCAAAGCACAAAGAGAGCTCGTTCTTGCTCTCTCAATTACACTGCTGGTCATAAGAGTTGGCACAGGCAAACCAGTAATAAATTTAAGAGTAATTTAAATTAAAAATATTTTTATATTTCATAGAATCGTTTTTAAAGCATTCTTATTGGTAAATGGGTCAGAAATAATTAATTTTTAATTTAAAAATTTAAAAACAAAAAGCAGATCTATTTATGTGGCGATTGTTGTGCTGTTTTCCGAGAATCAAATGCAAATGAATATAAAGCAATTGTAATTCATTTGCATTTACTGTAGAATGCTACAATAAATTTACATATGTGAATACATTTTTAGAGCAGAAAAGAGAAAACTTTTGTGGTTTTTTTAAACAATTATTTTAATTTTGATTCACGTAATTCGACTAAATACATTTTGAAGCCTTTACTTTATACTGTATGCACATGCATATATGAGCCCTGCTACAGCGAAAATGCAGCTGTTTAAAGCGCAGCTGTCTATAAAAACAGCCTTTTATTGAATAATAATCGATTATTCTTTATCTGTCTTGAGTTTAATCAATTGTAAGGTTGCACTCATCACCTATTTACTTACATACATTTATGCAATCAAAACAAGCCCCTGCAAATCTCACGCTGCTTGTGACGTAGGCGAAAGAGAGAAGCAGCGCAAAGAATGTGGAATCCTTTTGTTTGTTTGACTTGATTTAGTCAAGGGCCCCCATCCACTAAATGCTTTCCGTATCCAATTGCCCTATGCTCTTGCGCGAGAGAGTAGCAGAGAGAGGAGAGCAATGACAGCTGTGGTGCTTGCGCTACACGGCCATATGTAGGGCATATCAATAGAAGAAGCCGTACAATTGCTTTGTTGTTGTATTACTTAGCCCCAAGAATAGTTTTTGCCATTTTATTTTTTATGGCTCCATGTCAATTTCAGCTGTTACGTTATCAGTTGGCAATATAAAAAACGATTTATTATCAGAGCACCTACTTAGGAGCGTTTATACAAGTACACATGTATGTATATACGTATATATATATATATATATATAATATTCATATAAAAACAAAACATTTTTATGAGGGGAATGTTTTGGATGGTTTGGCGGGTTGTCAGCCTCGATATTATTATCAATGTACAAATGGGGGAGAAAACAAAAAATTGACACATTAAATTATTTTGATTCGTTGTTTAGTTTGTAAGGCTTCATTCGCAATTACATTTGATTAGTTATTTAACCGTTTCCCCCTTGGACCCGCCCTACTGCACAATATACATATGTATGTAATATATATATATCTATATATATATATATGTTTGTTTCGCCTTAATTGAACACATCTTCATTCTTTGTGCATATAATTGAACTTTTGTAAGTTGCATTAATACCCCCCGTACTTCCTTCCTTCCTTAAAGCCCCTAACCCTTGTTGACCTTGTCCTTAAGAAAGCGATCAACGCGTGGCCAAATTTCATTTGTTTCTCGACCCTTGAAAGTGGTCACTAGACCCCGCTCCTTATACCAGCATAATACAGGACTCATTAATTCATCATAGAGCTTCAAACGTTTTGCTACCACATCGGGTTTATCATCCTCCCGTTGTGTCAGCGGTTCACCTGTCTTGTCATCCTTTCCAGGCACCTTGGGATCGTTGAAACCAATGTTATAAACCCGTCCAGAGGGTGCGTGTATCCAGCGATTCTTTACACGATTAATGATCACATCGTGCGGAATGTCCAAGTCAATAACAGCATCGATTTGTTCACGTGACGACAAAATTTCCGCTTGGGAACTATTGCGCGGAAAACCATCCAAAATGTAGGACTTATTGCCCACCTCAGTAATGCGGGCTAGCATTGTCTTTGTCACTATCTCATCGGGTACCAGTTGTCCGTCCGCTATATAGCTCTGCGCCTTCTTCCCCAGTTCCGTGTTTTTGATAATATTCTGGCGCAAAATATCACCCGACGAGATGTGCAGAAAGCCAAATGTTTTCACAATACGTTCCGAGATAGTGCCTTTCCCTGAGCCGGGCGCACCGATTATCACAGCACGAAATATTTTTGTATACATTATTATATGGTATTATTGTTGAATTCTCTCTGTAAAATATACAAAAGAACATAGCATTAAAAATCAATATATACTTTCTGGATCAGTTAAAACACATATAAAATAGTTTCGGTTCTGACAAACAAAACAAAGTTCCAGAATTTTAACAATTCTACAGAGCAAAGTTCCCTAAAAGGAAACTGCTTAACCGGGTAGCTTGAAATTTTGGTATTATATTATTTTTGAGCTTAATTGTTAGTGATAATTTATCTAGTATATGTTTTCCTTGTTGATATCGAATAACATAAATAGTTAAACGCTTAATTTTAGCAACGTGATATTATCAAAAACGATTATTTTTTCGAACTTATGAACAGATATCAGGTTAGCGGTCAAGTGTAGGCCAAAGTCTACTAAAAGATAACCCTCAACTTTTTTATGAGACAACAACAAATTGCCAGCTTTTGGAGTGAGTTTTTTTTTATCAAAAGCAGACTATATGCATATGGAATTAAATGTAATCTGTTAATAATTTTGCAAAATACAAATGTAAATAGATATCAAATTAATGCTCATGCATGGCAAAGTCTATTTATTAAAAGATAACCCCTAAGTAATGTAGGAAGCGATTAATCGCTATAAAATTCATAGAACTTTCCAAGATAGCAGACCGAGTGTTTAACGCATATAAATATTAATTGAAATTCGCCGATTTATTTATAATAGAAATTAACAAGTGATGACGTATTGATTGATAATACGGCTAATTTTGGTATCACGATATTATCTAGAGCGATACTTTTTTTTTCTATGTGCTAAAGTCTATTAAAAGATAAGCTTAGCTACTCGTAGTTTTTGCAGCAAGTGATTACAAATGTTAATCGCGATAAAAATCCAATGTACATTCGTCTTTTGCGTGGCCATAAGCCGCACATGGCAACGAAAAGTGTAGCGCAACGAGCATAACAAAAACAACAACAAGAAGCGTGGCTTTTTTTTTCAAGTTCTTTGTCTGCTTTTCTTTGCTGCTGCTGCTGTTGTTGTTGTTGTTGTGGGTGCGCTCTTATCGTTCAAAGTCCAAGCTGAGCGACGCGTGTTGTTTTCTTTTGCACTTTACACTTGTATTCGCAATTTTGTTGTGCTTTTCCACTATTTGCTCTGTATTCTTTGTTGTTGTTTGCTACAGTTATTCTTGTTGTTGTTAAACTTATGTAAATTAGCAACACCGAAAATAATATTTCTTTCTTTCTCACGTACACGCCACTTAAACTTAATATGCTGAAGGTGTGTGTGTGTGTGAGTGTCCGCAAATTATTAAATTTAATTTTAACACACGTACTAATTACAATAACTTGTCGCGTTTATTATTCTAAATCAAAGTCTTGTGCGCAAATAGAAACGAAGAATATATAAACACACACACACTAATGCAACACACACATATTCCAATCGAAGCGAGCTCCAAAAGTTGCTTCCACTGCGGCCGGCAGTCAAATATCAACTGAAGCGAAAGACGCTTTGCCTCTGACTGCGTGCTCAACTTCGTTTAACTTCCAGGCAGCAGTCGCAAACGATGTTCGGTTCGCTCTCAGCGTTCACATTCGAGAGCAATCTGATTGTGCGCGGGCGGTGGCGGGTGGCTGTGTATGATAGTGTTGTGTGTCTGTGCATGTGTGAGAGAGCTAACTATTGTGAATAGCCGGTTTGTTAGTTTGGTTAGTTGCTCTTGAGAAAGAGACCTAGAAGAGGGCAGCAGAGAGACGAAGCACGCGCTTAATTAAAAATAGAAGTTCTTATAAGAATATACGCATACACATATGCTTATGTAAGTATGTAATTGGCTATAGCAACTGTTGATATCTGTAGCAATTCCTAGATATACCCTGTAAACAAATACTGAAAGATGCGTATTTATTTGCTGTTGTTAAAGTTTATTTATACATACTTACTGTACAGACTGTGCACATATTTGGCTATTATTTCTTTATTTGTTTAATAATTCACAGATATTCTGATGATTAATGAAGTAAATATTGTTTTTAATCAATTGCGATTTCTAACTCCCCCGCAATTGTCATAGAGTTCATTGAATTCAACATATTTTTCCTTCAGTTTATTCTATTATTTTCAGAGTCGTTCCGTTACATTTTCATTATCAATGAAAAGAAAATAGTTCGCCGCACAGAAGAATACAAATCCTTTTAGACACTTTTTGATTAATTTCTTTATTTTGACCGATTGCTCCAATGCCATATGATATATGTACATATATAGTCTGATCTTGATGATTTTTGGCATGCGCTTGGAACACATTCGAGATATCTAAGAAACAACAAGATTTCCCTACACAACTAACTTTATATCTTTATTTTTCCTTGACTTATCCAGAAAAATCTCGTAGCACCTGAAGTTTTCTTAAACGTTTCGCTCAATTTTCAGATCCAGGATTCAGCTACAGTTTGCGAAATCCATAAGTTCTTTAAATTATTTAGCTATCTCAAGTTCCGTGGAATATGCATAATCTAAAAAAAAAATATTTGCTTTTAAAATGTTATTCAAAATCATGTTTCTTACCTTTGCATACGGTAATATCAATAAATTTTTCCTAGTGGTTCAGACTGTATTCTGAAACAAAAGATTGTTGCTTTTAAAATTTGATTGGAACTCAAAGGTTCTACTCACCTTTATACATGTTTTTTTTTGCTTACCGCTGTAAACATTTTAATTTTTTCCTAGAGGTTCAGAACTATCAAAAGAGTATTTTTGGTTTTTTATTTTTATTTTTTTTTTGTTTATTTTGCATTATGCAAGCCATGAAAATTGCTTCGAAAGCATATTTATTATAGGGTGTTCAGGCTAGTTTTAATGCCGATACTTAATACATTTCAAATGGTTATAAAGTATTCAATTGTACACATATAGAAAAGAAACTTAAGACTGGTTACTGAATATTATTCATCGCTTAACCTAAATTTTTAGGCGGTGTCACTAGACGTGTCTCTTTTTTTTTTAAGTATATCTCGATCGCTCTCAATGATACCCTGTTTACGTTCCTTTTGTGCTTCTCTGATCATTTCGTCCACCTCTTCGATGGTTGGCTCTTCTCCGGGCGGGCCAATATCCGGACTTGACCGCCTCCGGCCATTGCCAGTCCAGTGAAAGCGTCCACGCCCACGTCCACGTGGCTGATAACGCTGCGAAGTGGTCATCTGATAACGTCTAGGACTTAAGCTGCGCGAACGTGTGCGTCGATATCGTGTCGCAGGCGATGGGGTAGGTCGCGGCACAAATGGCGAGGGTGTGCGACGTCCTCTGCCAAAGGAACGCGAACGTGAGCGTCGGTCACGTTCACGCGATTTAACCCAAGAACTGCCCCGCCCGCCTCTGTAGCGTCCATAACGCGGCGGTGTAAAGCTGCGACTACGACTGGGACTACGGGTACGAATACGACTGCGACTGCGGCTAGGACTGCGACGTCGTCTCGATCTTGAGTTAAACGAGCGGCTGCGACTGCGACTATTTCTGCTGCGGCTGCGACTAATGCGACGCCTGGAAAATCGTCGGCCACGTGAGCGACTGCGACTGCGACTACGACTACGACTGCTGCGACGCCTGGGGGAACGACTGATTCGACGCCTGAGAGAACGACTCCGACTGCGACTGAGACTTCGACTGCGGCTGGGACTGTGCGAATGTGGGCTTAGGGGCGTGGCCAAGCGGAGCAGCCCAAATTTATCCATTTGCAACGGACGCTTTTTAATTTGAAAGGATAACTTTTGCTGCTGTTGTGTGTGAAACTTGGGCGCTGGCGGCGGATGATCATCGTCAACGCTGGCAGCGGCAGACGCTGCATATTTTGAGGTGCTAGGTCCCATCATTAATTTGTAAGATTCTACAGGTACTGCCCCCGCTTGTTGTTTTCGCAATGTCGCTTGCGGCGGCGGTGGAGGCGTTTCCGAGCGCTGCTTTCGCTTGAAGTAAGTCTGCAGCTGGGCGTTTAGCTGTGCATCACTGCTGCTGCTGCTCATAATCCTGCAAAAGTTAAGAAAACACGTGTACAATTTGCACAAAAAAGATATCGATTCACTTAGCATACTTATCCTGGCTAATTAATCGGCATGCATGAAGAACGCAGAGAAGAAGTCAATTTTCATTGCGAAGGTTTCAAAAATTGGTCAGAAAATACCCGAGATCATTAATAACTTTACAGAAGCAGATTCCAAAAACTATAAACTAAGAGTATTATAATAAGCAGATTGGTTTCTTTTGCTCTCTACTTTTATGCAGATTGGATAAGCAGATAGGAAATCTGATACATAGAACTAGCGTTTGATTAACCTGTCTGAATGTGTTTAGACCAATTCTACAATCGGAAGAAAAGTCTAGTCGAACAATCCGCGTAATTTGTAAAAGTCATTAAAGGATTTGGTTTAAGAAAAGTCTTGATTTTTACATAGTTAAACTGGCTTATAAACAAGAAAACTGTTGGGATATCTACTTATTCCAAAGAGACGAAGCTTGGTATTCTTTCCTGTAATGATCTAGGATATTAAATGACCAACTTATCGCTAATTACCTGTGGGCCTCGGCATAGTCAATTTTTTTGAGCATTTCCAGGGCAGCTTCAGTGGGTGAAATTCCAATTTCTACAGAATTGGATTTGGATTTTCGACTGTGGCTTGAGCTGGATCGCTTATCCTCCTTGTCCCTTTCTTTATCCTTCTTCTTTTTACCCTTCTTTTTGGACTTCTTATGCTTGCTGGCCTCTCGTAATAGTTTACGCACACTGTTCATAGTTTCATCTTCGTCCAATTTAAATTCATTCGCCTCGTAGGCATCGCTAACGGCTCGTTTATCCTGTTCGATAGCTAAATAGTGCTCTTTATTCTTTGATTTACCAGCTAAAATGAAAAATTGGATAATTTGGTTCTTTTGCATTCGAAATTCCATGCTCAAACTTACGCTGCTCCTCGCTGTCATTGTCACTACCACTAGAGGAGCTAGAATCATCTGATGAGGCAATTGTTATGGTATTTGTTTGGCTAGGATTTGCCAAATTCAACATAGATATGAGATTGGTATTGTTGGGGCCAGCTGGACGCTGCTGTAGGGCATCCAGCGATATGCGTGCCTGTTCATGCTGTGGCAATAGATTCAGGCAATCGCTATATGCTTTTATTGCATCCGTTAAACGATTCTCCTCCTCATAGCTGCGTCCCAGTGCGACCAGGGTTTCGCCCATATATTTACGCGCATTCACATGATACTTATTCAAAGTTAGCGCCTTTTCAAAGTCTTTGAGACCTTTCAGGAAGCTGCCACGATTCGCGTAGAGCGCACCGCGCGCCACCAAGCCCTCAACATTACGCGGATCAATGTTTAGGGCCTTATTCAAACACTGAAAGGCTTCGACTTGTTGGCCATTCTTAAAGTGTTCAATGCCATCAGCCACGGAGCTGATTTATCAAGCGAGCGGGAGATGGTGCAATGGATATATACGAGTATATGGACATACATAATGTGGATGCATATTTACTATAATATTTTATTTATTTATATACAGATGTACCATTCACGGCTGGCTACTTGAGTTTCATTTTCCCTATCATTAAAACTAGCTTCCGCTGAACTCACCATTCATTTTTGTATACCTTATTATTATGAGAAAGACAATTGGATCAGAAATTCAATGGAATTTTTGAAGCTATCATTATGCCCGAAATTCTCAAGAAAAATCTCAAGAGTTCTTTCAGCATGCCTAAATAAAAATCTTCTACATTTAAAGAAAAATCCAATTAACATTTACAAAAAGGACTAAGAACTGATAAACTTAAAAGACGTTGAATTATTTTAAACCGTGCCCTAATCTATTTGATATTGTATTAATATTAAAAGAGACCAGCCGTGAATTGGGACCATTTGAAAACTCACCGAAATGCCCATTGTGATGCTTGTTTCTGGCGCAATTCCAGTGCATATTCCTCTTCGGGAAAGCCGACTTTAATGCTGCTCATTAAAGTTAGATTCTCATTGGGTTGCAATCCATTAAGCTGAAAGAGTACATCATAATTGGGGTTTTCGAATTCCAGCGCGGCAGTTAATTGATCCTCATAGTGCATCCCAGCCGAATCTTCTTGATTATGTATTTTCCTAGAAGATGGTTTGAATTATGATGTGAACTAGTCGAAGAGTGGCTTTAAACATACCGATAATAACGGGGAAAGGCCGACAAATCGCATAGACCCAACTTAATATTGGGTGCTTTGGTGTATAGACCCAACATGCCCAGAGTTAAACGTTCCACATCTGCTGATACGCTGCATATCTCACAGCGTATAAAATCATTAATTGCGAATGAACGTGGACTTCCCTGTTTGTCCAGCGGTAGAGGACCCCAGTGATCCTGAAATATGATGGCCTGGAAACGCAAAAGAAATGTAATTGCAGTATAGTATTTGTA
Source organism: Drosophila repletoides (assembly GCA_018150835.1). Classification (NCBI taxonomy): domain Eukaryota; kingdom Metazoa; phylum Arthropoda; class Insecta; order Diptera; family Drosophilidae; genus Drosophila; species Drosophila repletoides. Next base: position 3,549,949 of record JAECWQ010000202.1, read on the forward strand.
TAGACTCAGACTTCCCCCTATATCGTCTAATTTACCCTTTATAAACCGTTTAGAAAAAACACTTACCTTAATGGGTATATCGGCCAGATAGAAGTGTAGCGGCTCAGCTGTGCACAAAGGCTTCACCACAATCCGATTGGCATTTGTCATAACCTTCTGCACAGTGGCACAAATAATGTCACCCTGTTTAAGTGCGCCCATGCGGTGAGCCCACGCTTTGCGCTTGTCCTTACAATTCATATAAAACTCAATGGGAGGTTGCGGTGCTAAGCAGTTGCTCATTTGGACTAGCCACGACTCCTCCATGACATTTCCAGTCAACTCTTTGTCATATAAATCGCTTGCTTTCCTTGCCAGAAACTGATGCATTTTCAGGCGCTTAGCACGCTCTTGGAACGTGAAATATTTCTGTCGCTCCTGATAAACGCTATAATTGGGCTGCGTTAAGTTCAAATGTTTTAAGTCCTCTACGCCCCGCTCATCGTCCCAGATCTTTTGCAAGGGCTGGCCATGATAGCAGAGCGCCCTTGCAATATAATTGGCATTCATGTTTATTCAATTTTTTTTTAATATTCCATCACACTTTCCCCGGATGGCTGGCGTCCTGTTGTATGCAAAAAAAAGCGTTTGAAAGATATATTATTATATTTTTATTACTCTAAATGAATATATATTATTTTAATTAGTTTCTTTTAATTACTTGCCGTTTTATATGTCGAAAAAATTCAATTAAAATTCTTGATCAACTTCGCACAATGCCAGTAGAAAAATTATGTTTTTTGTTGTGTGACAACATGGCAACGCTGTATCGCTTCAGGCCGCCGCTTTAAAAGTTATCGATAAATATCGTTTAGATTTTTATTTAAATTTAATATAAACAGCAATATTTGCTTAGTATTGTTTCATTAAAGTTATAATTAAAAAATCGTTTGTATAAAATATTTGATGTTTAGTATATTTTTTTAATTTTGCAATCTAAATAAATGAAATACTTGTAGATGGGGCTCGCTATTTAGCCAAGTCACAAACGTTGGACTGGCAACGCCATGGTTTTGTTTTGAATTTCATACGCAAGAGGGCGTCTAGTGCTTTATGCTTTAAAAATGTGCTTTAAAAAATCTATTTTGAAAATGATTCATAAAAAAAAGATATAAATGTTTTATCTTTGTTTTCCACAACATTTTTAGTTCGTTTAACCTAATTTTATTTTCTGTTTACATAATACAGTTGATCTTAAATACTTTTCTATTATTGTTTTTTTTTTTTTAAACAAGAGCTGTTTTAATATATTCGCAATTTTATGTCTATTTTATTATTCGAATCTTTCAAATATAATGAAAATATTTCCAGTATGATTAAAAATTCCATTTAATTTATATTTATATTTATATAAGTTGGTTTTCCCATAAATTATATCTCCTTTTTTCTTCATTTAAAAACGTAAAATTAAATTATAAACTAAATGTTTTCCACGTGTTTTCATTGCAGCCATAAAAATCCAAGTGACTGGCAAGGGGAAATGCAAATGGATGGAAATTCTGCGGAAAAACTCCAATAACAATGAGTATACGCGCAGCTTATTTTATACCAGCAAAGAGATTTACGAGCACAGCGAAACTCCGCTTCCAGAATTTGAGCCACGCGGATTGGAGTTGTCACCGGGCGAGCATACCTTTAATTTTAGTGTAGCCCTGGGCCGGCAGCTGCCATCGAGTTTCCGGGGCAGCTATGGCAGCATTAAATACAAGATGCGTGTCCTTATACAGCGGCCCTGGACCTTTGAGGAGCGTCATACAATACCCTTTACGGTTGTGAAAAATATGCCCTTGCCGGCGACCTATCGGAATAATCCGACGCCCCTGGAGAAGCAGATAACCAAAACAATTAGTTTATTCGGAACTCGACCCATTACAATGCTCGCTCTGCTTCCAGAGGATTTTGCGGTGCGCGGAGAGCCGTTGCGTATTTGTGTCACTGTCATGAATAATAGCACAACAAATGTGGAGAAGCTGCGCTTCAAGTGAGTTTTTTTTTACTTAACTTAATTTAAATTTAATTAGATTAATTCCCTCTTTTATTTGCAGCGTTTTACAGTATGTGACCTATTATAGCCATGTGCCTTTGCGGGTTCAGAAGGTCGAGTGCATTGCAATTGCTAACAAGGAGACTGGCTCAGTGCAGAAGAAAAGTGAACGAAGCTTTGCCCACGAGCTGCTCATGCCGGAGACAGCGCAGCCAACGGATGAGCAATACAGCGGCGTGATAACAATTTCCTATGAGCTGAGAGTGGAGGCTGTACTGAGGGGTTTCTTCAAGAATTTGGTGCTTAATTTGCCTTTTAAGGTGTACTCGCAGGATGCTTCGAATCGTTTGAGTTGTGTGCGTCCCTCGCTTCCACCGCGACCCGATGATGGTCCACCGGGTCCAGATGCCGCGTCTACTGCAACGCCCGGTAATCCTTTCGAGCCAGCCACTGGCCCACTTTCAGTCTATCCGGCTCTGGATTCTTCCATTGGCTCGCCCTCGCATTCATCGCAGTACAGTGAATGCAGTTCCCTGAATTCCACCACATCGGATTCTACGCTGAGTCCCGCTGTTGGTGGCGTGGAGCTCTCATATACCTCTGGTTCGCAATCTTCGCAGTTTGGTAGCCCCTCGGCACGCGCCAGTCTACGCAGCAACAGGTCCAATGTACCCTATATGCCTTATTCGTCCAGCCCACTGATGGTTCAATCCTATCCACCGCCACATTTACCACCGTACCCATTGCCCGAATCTCCGCAGTATACGCTGCTCGCTCTGACGCCTCCACCGCCTCTCCCATTGGCGGCATCAACTGCTACTCCACCTCCAGCTTCAGCTACTGGATATAGCCAGTTGCCATCCACCTCAGCGGCGTCGGGGTCGTTTGTACAGCCACGCCAATCCAACGGCTCGCAGGCTTTGCGTAAGTTTCCCTTATTTTTATATATAAATTTAGTACCCATTGAAAATTATATTGAAAGAATATATGATTTAAAGAGGGGAAAGAAATTTTTAATTTAATTTAAATTCGCTTTAGTTTTTATAAAGTTATGAAAGTTTAAACTTAAAATATGATAGACAAAATCATTAAAGAGTATCTGCTAGTCGTGTATTCATATATTTTATTATTTACTAACTTCTCCGTACACTTCTCTCCTTCCATTTGCAGCCCCCTCCTATGAGGAGTTATTCGGCAGCGCCAATGCACCGCCGGAATCACCTAAGTAAGGGCTGCCACGCCCATAACAATATTAATAGTTCATGCCGCCCAGTTATATAAGCTTTTTATGGCTAGAAATGCTTCAGGATTACTTTAGAGTGACTACAACAATATTCAACCGGAGTTGTTTATCTCAAACCTAAACCAAAACCGAATAGAAACGAAACGATCAATGCCATCATCCTACACTCAAAAAAAAAAAAGCACAAGAAAGCATTTACAATATTTCAATTGTAATCTGTGCACAAAATATTGAATTCAGTTCATTTAAACTTACTTATTAAGTTTGCATTAGCTTTAAGATATCCACAAAAACTAACAATTAATTTGCCTTTGTGTAGTTTCCTAAGGCTTGTTCAGACTAACGCCAATCTTGTGTTCGCACCTTTGAAAAAGGCGTGGTAGCAACAGACTTTCATTTTTTTACCCATGCGTAGGCTGCAATTCTAAAGAATATTATTAGACTAATAAATACAGAACGTATTCGAATATTTAAAAGTTAGTTAAACAAAATGTACATCAAGAAACATATGAATTTATTTATTTTTTGACATTTTATTTAGTATACCAAAAACACTTTGAAAAAGTTCATTTCTTTTGATTAATCCTCTTAATTTATGACTCTTCAAGACAGCCATCTGTGTATGCATTTCTTTAAAACTGAAATCTCTTATTAATATTATTTCATCCATTTTCATAATATAATCGGATATTTATTTCGCTTTTTCGATATTTTCCCCAACATCTCTAAATTTAATTAAATTTATATTTATCGATTTATATCGAATACGCATAGCAATGTGAACAAAAGCAAATGTTTTGATCTATGACGAGCTTTAAGTCTGTTTACCCAGCAGAAATCGAGTATGTATGTACTTATCGATATTATTGATCGATATAACGAACTCTGTATATATCGAAATCCTATGCAATGTGAACATTTTTTACATTTAATTGTAAGCGCACAAATCAAATCATAACTTTTAAATTATTTCGTTAAGGTGCTTTATATGATTATTATATTACCCAGCGAATATTTTTGGAGAATTTTTATTGTGGTTTCTTTTGACTTTTGATTTATAAATGCAATGTGAAGCCAATAAAAATAAAATGTTAAAAATATTATAAAAGATCCTTAAATCCTTCAGGAAGCTGAAAAAAAAGACTTCTGAAAATAGGAAATCGCCTGCCATTTGAAGGACTATCGAGATGTTCTTTAGCCACCGGATGCTCTGTATTCCGCCAGATCAGAATTTTGGGAGCTGAGAAAAAAGGACTTTTCTAAATACAAAAAATTGCTATAGCTTGGCCTTGTCCTTTGGGATCCTGACGGGTCCTGTCTCAAACGGTAAGTATTCATAACGAGTATCGACTGACGAAAAAATGCAGTTGGCGAAAAATGTCCTGGAAATTGCAAATCGTCTGTAACTGATATTTTGAAAGAGTAACGGGATGTCCGTTGGCCACCAAATAGGGCGTATCCTGTTTGATCAGAATACGTAACAAAAAGGACGAAAATCCTTTTGGGAACTGAGAAAAAGGGACTTTTCTGAATACAGAAAATTGGCCTTAACATGGCCATGTCCTTGGGGATCCTGATGGGTCCTGTCTCAAACGGTAAGTATTCATAAGAGCTATCTGGTGACCAAAGGAATTTCGAATCGTCCTTGTACTTCTTGAGTTATCCTTGATATTCTCTTATTACCCAGTAATCTTCCACATTGACTGAAATTTTCTAAGTCGATGATCCTTAGATGACCCCCATATCCTTGAATGCCAATCGATAGATTTCGTCCTTACGATTCCAACGACACCAATATTGGCCAAATGCGTAAAGATTTGGCCAAGTTACAGCTATTTTTCAGCCAAAAAATGCACTTGAAAATTTTGTAAGGGGTATCCATAGGAAAAATGTCCTAAAAATAGAAAATGCGCTGTAACTCAGCCATTTCAAGGACTATGAAAATGTCCTTTGGCAACCAGGTAGCCCTTAGCCTGCCGGATCAGAATTTACAACAAAAAGGACGAAAATCCTTCAGGGAGCTGAGAAAACAGGACTTTTTTGTATACGGAAAATTGGCTATATCTCGGCCGTATCCTTACGTATCCTGGCGAGTCCAGGTTCAAACGATGGGTAATAATAAGGGCTATCAGCTGACCAAAGGACATCCAAATCGTCCTTGTAGTTTCCGAGTTATCCTGGATTTTGTGTTTTTGACCACTTTTTTTGCGGTTCCCCACTGAAATTTTACAAGTCGATGATCCTTAGATGACCCCAATATCCTTGAATGCCAATCGATAGAGTTGGTCCCTACGAATAGAACGCGGGTAGGCGCTTCAAAATCCGTAAGGATTTACGGAAGTTATGTCCTTCTGAAAATCGTATGTAGAATGTATGGAAGGGCAGCCATATTAAAATTTTATTGCATACTTTCGCGGGCAGCAAAGCAAATTCAAACCAAACTGCGAGCAAACGGCCAAAATCTGCTGAAAGTACCAGGCGAACATAATTCAGCAGCAGGTGGCAAATTTTTGTGCGATTCAAATTTAAATCGCCGTCCAACGGCCAACTTTTGAATTTAAATTTAGATCGCGGTTCAACGGCCAACTTTTGAAAAGTTTTGCTGCAAGCTGACCAATGTTATCTTAACAGTGCAAATGTTCAATGCCGCTGTTAGTTAACAGTGTCACTGTTAACTAACATTTTTTCACCTCCTGCTGATTTCTGATCGCCTGGTACTCTGGACGCCAAATTTGAATTTTCGGCTGCCCCAACGGCGGGAATCACAAGGCGACCAATGTTATCTTAACAGTGCAAATGTTCAATGCCACTGTTAATTAACAGTGCCAATGTTAACTGACATTTTTTCACCTCCTGCTGATTTCTGATCGCCTGGTACTTCGCCTGGTAATTTTGGAAATTTCTGGCTGCCCAACCGCAGTCCTGCTTCAGGCCAAATTGTGTTGCATACTTTTAGGTGCACTTTTTTTTTTAAATAATTTTAGGGATACTATTTGTTGCATACTTTTAGGCGCACTTTTTTTTTTTAATTTCGGGGATACTATTTGTTGCGTAGTTTTAGGCGCATTTTTTAAATTTCGGGATACTATTTGTTGCATACTTTTAGGCGCATTTTTGGAATAATTTTGGAGGTGCTATTGGTTGCATACTTTTAGGCGCAGTTTTTTAAATAACATTCGGGGCACTATTTGTTGCATACTTTTAGGCGAATTTTTTGGTGTAGTTATAGGGATTCTATTTGTAGCATACTTTTAGGCGCATTTTTTTGTATATTTTTAGGAGTGTATTTTGTTGCATATTTTTAGGCGCATTTTTGGAATAATTTTGGAGGTACTATTGGTTGCATACTTTTAGACGTAGTTTTTAAAATAACATTCGGGGTACTATTTCTTGCATACTTTTAGGCGCATTTTTTGGTGTTGTCTTAGGGATTCTATTTGTAGCATACTTTTAGCCGCATTTTTGGTATAGTTTTAAGGGTACTATTTGTTGCATATTTTCAGGCGAATTTTGGGTGTAATTTTAGGAGTGTATTTTGTTGCATACTTTTAGACGGATTTTTGGTATAATTATGGAGGTGCTATTTGTTGCATACTCTTCGGCGCAGTTTTTGGTATAATTTTCGAGGTACTATTTGTTGCATACTTTTAGCGCATTTTTTTTTTTGAAATATATTTTTAGGGATACTATTTGTTGCATACTTTTAGGCCATTTTTTTTTTTATAATTTTAGGGGTACTACTTGTTGCATAGTTTTTGGTGCTTTTTTGCTGCATACTTTTGGGGTGCACAAAAAATTTTTGAGTTAGAAAAAGTATCTGACTTACAAAATAAAACATTGCATTTTCGAAGGTATTTTCTTTATTTTTTTCTTCTGCGTTTAATATTTATACATTTAGTTTAATAACACATATATAGATTTGTTCTAATAATAGTCTAACTCGACCATGTCCTTGACGATCCAGACGTGTAAAGGATATTCGTATCTTGAGTTTTTCGGTAGGTTATGTTGTGACCTGCATTATATAAATATTAATTAATATATATTTTATATATATACTTATACTATATAAATTTGAACCTTTAAACGTATCTTTTCTATATCTCTTATACTTATATATTATACTAGTCCTTCCTTTATATTCTTATAAGTTGTAGTCCTTGTTCTTCCTGCAAAGAAAAAATATGAATAATTGTTAATATAAGGAAGCGAAAATATTTGTTTCTTTAAGTTCGACTTACCCCAGTTTGATCCATATACTACGATCCTAATACTACGCTTTACCGCTTATATTCAGCAGAGATGCCTTCCGATGCAATGATAACTAGGATAGCCGAGGAAGATATCTTGGAAGCGACATATGCCGACGACACCACAGTCCATACTAAGCCCCATATGGAAATACGCCTTTGAAATCTATGAAAGTGCGGCGAAAAGTAATTTAAGCAAAATATGGATGGCCCAAACGAAAATTAAAAAGAATATCAAATGTCCTTAAAAACGCAAAGGTGGATGATGTAAGACTAGAGATTTATAGGATAAATGTATTTTTTTTTTATAATAAATGTTACATATAAAAATTATAATTACTCACCTAACCCGCATTCGCAGATCCCTGCAAGTGATCCTTGCATATTATCTTCATGGAGAGCAGCCATGTACTCTCCATTTCGCGTACTGAGGGATTTGTATGCGTCCCAATATTGAACAAATTAGACGAACCTATGTTAAAATGAAGCAGGCGTCGCAGATATTATGAAATGGTTAAAAACAATTCAAGGAGAGTGAAGAAGTAATGTAATATTTAGATAAATTAAAAGAAATAATTATAAATAATTTAGTTGAATATTGATTCAGCAACATTCGCAAAGTTCTCAAGCAACCGGGGGTCAACGATGTAAAAAAGCCGAACAGCAAATAGACGACTCCGTAGAACACGCCTGCTCGACCTCTCGAGTTGATAATAAAATTAAAATAAATTTTCCTTGATATAGGGATGACGACGTAAACGAAGAGAATGAGAGCGAGTTCAGCATTATAAGAGAAATTATTTAAATTAAATATGGTATAAATAATAAAAACAATTAAAATAAAATGCAAGTTTCTTCAGACGATATCATCCAACTAGATATTGCAGAGGTCTCCAAAACAAAAATAGGAATGGGAATTTCAATAATTGTTTACCGAGATATTAATTTAGAAGTAAAAAATAACAACGTACTATCTTGATCGACTTATTCGAGCTCTAAGGCCACTTCCTGCTCTGTCTAGCTGTTGTGGATTCAAAATCTTTTTCGTCAGCAAAAGAAAAAAAAAAAAAAAAAATATATATAAACAAAACAATTAAGTATTAAGGCGTCGCAGATATTAAAAACTACGCCACGAAAGGACATTGAAATGGTTAAAAACAATTCAAAATTAACATAAATTAAAGGAAATAATTCTAAACAGTTTCGTTGAATGTTCATTCATAGAAGAGAAATCTTTTTCGTCAGCATTTTGGAATAAAAAAAAAAAAAAAAAATAATTTTTATGAAAAAAAAATAAAGAATTTTTTATAAAACATTATAAAACATGTATAAACGCATATATATTTCAAACAAAAAAAAAAAATGTATAAAAAGATAATTATTTAGATTTGTCTTGATTTTGACAATTTATAAACGTAAATAAATAAAAAAGCAAATACTGTCAAGGATTGAAAGATGAAAAGATGAAAAGAGTCTCCTTTTGGACTCGCTACCAAGAGTGAAAAAATGTCTTGCAAAATTATTATATTATTCATATTCGTTAAACTATATCGTCTTTAGAAAGCTGATCCCTGAAAACGCAAAAGCTGAAGCCAGTCCATACTGAGGCTGCATAGCTCCTTCATTCTTTATTCTGTACCAAGTGCGTTGACGTCGAAAAGTTGGGAGTCGCAGTTGCAAAATAAATTCTTCATTTTCTTCAATTATTTTTGTAAATTATTTCAAATATTTGAACGTAAGGAGAAGACTATAGTACACTGCGAGAAACAATTTCTACTGTTGGACTGCTACTGCTCCCATCTCGTAACTTTTGCTGAAAGAGGTCCGTAGCAATTGGGATTAAAATCTTTACCGTCCGTATGCCATTATATTTAATATGTTAAATTATTATTCTGAATAGCATATCCAGTAAATTGCGTGAATATAGGCCGAAAAGGCCTAACGATCTCCAAAATATTATGAACAATCAGATGGACTTTCAACTAAGAAGCAAAACCAATATAAAAAAAATGTAAGGAAAAAAAATTGAAAGAAAAATAGAAAAAAAAAATAGAAAAAAAAAATTGTGGCGTTTTGAAAACAAGATGTCAATAGCAATTGACTGTTTTCCACCACGTTTGATGTTGAATTTTTCTCATCACTTTATCGTCTGAGTGTTAGAACTACTTGAGAATTATAAGGCGCAAATTGCCAAAAATGTGAGTGTTGAAACTGTTTGAGAATTATAAGGCTCAAAGTGCCAAAAATTTGAGTGTTGGAACTGTTTGAGAATTATAGGGCTCAAATTGCCAAAAATGTGAGTGTTAGAACTGTTTGAGAATTCTAAGGCTCAAAGTGCCAAAAATGTGAGTGTTGGAACTGTTTGAGAATTCTAAGGCTCAAATTGCCAAAAATGTGAGTGTTGGAACTGTTTGAGAATTATAAGGCTCAAAGTGCCAAAAATGTGAGTGTTGGAACTGTTTGAGAATTATAAGGCCTAAGCATTTAAAAATACTAAAATCAAAGTCTACTATGTTATTTGGATGCCATTGAAAAAACCAGTTTACAAGTATTTATGGAATATGGAAACTAATTAGAAATCTATAATCTTGATAAGGAAACTCTAGCTTCATTAGTCGCTAGACACTTTTACCTGGACAGACAGACGGATATGGTAATTCAGTGCATATATCAACTAATTTTTCCAAAAATTTAGTCCAAAACTCACCTCAATAAAATAAGATTAGCACAGAGCTAAATTCTGCGAAAAATGTGCAACGCGCCTTGGTACATGCGCACTAGGGATATAGAAAGGGATCTGAGAGTTCCCATGATCGGAGACTTATTACGGTTGCAAGCTAAAAACTACGAAAAAAGATTAGGATCGCATCCCAACGTTCTTGCTCGTCGCCTTTTAGACTACGGACGAAAAAGAAGGCTAAAGAGACTTTACCCACAGGATCTTCCCTCCAGAGTCCTGTCCTAAATAACTATGTAAGCTAGCAACAATTTCTAATAATAATCAATTTATGTAAATATGTAAATATTTTGTAAATATTGTAAATATGTAAATTTTACTATTATAGTCATTATTTAAGTTCCTCTTAATGTATAATTAGTTTAAGCTGTCAAGAGGTAGCAGGATACTAATTAACTGCAAAATATAAACATTTTTAAACAATAAAAAAAATAAAAAAAAAATCTTTTCTATGCCATAGGCGGCTTACACTGGTCTACAGCTCAAACCAAATCATAATGAGATACAAAATTTAGCTGCAAGCTGATTAATGTTATCTTAACAGTGTTAAGTTGCTATGTTAATTAACAGTGCATATGTAAATTAACAGTGCGAATGTTAATTAACATTTTTTCACATCCTGCTGATGCTGTTCACCTGGTAATTTTCGAAATTTCTTTCTGCCAACCTGTGTCCTGCTGCAGGACACAAATGTATATAATGTAGGATGTGTGTGTTAGGTCAGATACAAAAATATCTTTAAGATACATAATTTTCTGTGCTATAAAATAGCGCAGATTTTATTTTTATTATTAAATTTCTTTATCTAATCAATTGTCCCGACTAATTTGTTTATATTTATCTATGTATTTTATTAAAAATATTATAAGAAAATAATTTTCTTCAAATTTGCTGAAGGTTCTTACGAATCCTGATGAGTCCTGTTTCAATTGGTAAGTAATATTTCCATAGAAAAAGCGTCCTGAAGAGAAAAAATTTCAATGGTAATAAATCAAGTTGCTGCAATTTTAATGGGGAATTTCAGGATCGGTTCATCGAGTAGAAAAATAAACAAACTTATTTACAAATTTTAAACCTTATCTATAATTTCAAAGACAAGATAAGATTATGTATTTATTAATAATATAAATTCTAGTTTGTAAAACTTTTATCTATATAAGGTGTGAAGTTTTCTTACTAATCGAAAGTTAACACTATGAAAGCTCTTTTTATCCCTATTTCGCCGTCTATATTTATTCATATCTTTACTTACGTAGCTGCTCATATTTTTAGAATCTTTGACTGCACACCCCAATCAAACGGGGTCAACAGAGACCGGCTGCCATCTACCAAAATTGTATGCCCCAGAAAAAATCAGAGGCGAAAAAAAAAAAACAAAAGGTGAATTGTATACGTGTTAAATTACAATTTGAAGTGCTTGACGGGCAGTGCGTTAATGCCGCCCCCTTTGCGACTCTCCACCCCTGGCTGGATAAACGTGTGCGGCTTTTCCAACAAGAAACGGAAGTGTTAAGTCAGCTGTAATTGTTTTCCTACTTTTTGTTTCAACTCGAACAACAGGAACGCCGCACGGCGACGCTGACGACGACGACGACGACAATTTAGTTTTCCCTCCCTTCTGGCTAAGTCTGAGTAACCATAAATTATATTTTTTTATGCACAATACTCCTTAGTAGAGTGTGTGAAAAGAGTCCTTCTGTTTGCTAGGGTATTTTGTATGTATGTGTTAATATAATTTGAGTTTTAAACTTCGTATAACTCTTTCTATTTATCAGACAAAGACAGACTAAAGCTGTGAGCTGTAAAACCTTCCTGCAGTAGAAGGTGACTCAAATTACAGAGCATTGGTTAGTCGAGCACTCCCATTTATAGCCGAGCACTGAGAATTCCAGGTTGCCCCGCATGGGAAGCATACATAAACAAAATTGTTAAATAATAGCGACATTTAGCGGAAGTGTAATGCCTTTTATTCAGGTAGGGCAACACGCGCGACAAACGATCAGGCTCTCAGCTCTTGGCTCATGGCTCTTGCCTCTTGGCTCTCAGCTCTGGTTTTATGTCAAATTATAGAGGTGTTAAGGGCGCTTGAGGCACGTGTACAGCACTCGTATAGCTCTTTAATGTCTTAATCCTTAAATAAAATGAAATGAAACTTGCCACAGAATTTTTGTAATTTTGTTGGCTGCTTATACATATGTTTGTATATACTTACAGATATGTGCCACGTATTCAGCTATCCAGCAATTTGATGCTTTGATTTTGGTATAAAAACGTGACAGTAGCTTGTATTAAGTATACGCCATGTGTGACCAAAAGATGCAACATTATAAGCACGCACGTAAGCCCCAAGAACTATGCATTTAAAGTGAACAAGAAATTGATTTAAATGGTGGAAATATCAAGATTTCTGGGAGCTGGAGGCCGTGTGGCATGTGGCACAATGAACAAGTTTGTAAGTAGATTTTCGTGGGGCACAACAAGATACGCCATACGCAGCTGGCTGAGCCAAAGCGCTAAAATTAGTTTATTTGACTGAGTCAACAATGGCTATAAATGAAAGAAATTGGGCAAGAAGCAAGAAGCAAAAGGCAAAAAAATAAGCATATTGCCTAATGCCAAATAACCAAATCAAAACTAATCGAGCAGAAGTTACTGCAACTGTTTCTACTGCCTGCCACACAGCAGGTGGCATGCAACTCCAACTCCAGCCCCAACTGCCAGCTCGGTGGGGCAATATCCCTCGTTGCTGGTTGCCCGCAGTGAAAATGGTTTTAAATTGCCGCCTGATTGTCTTTCTGGCTTGATTCACACTTGTGGCATTTGCCACTGGTCACGGACTTGCCTCTGACTTGTCCGGACTTCAAATTTAATCAAGCGCACAAATTTTTGCACGTACGTATTTCTATTCTATTTCTATGATATTCAATGGTCTCCACCAATTTTGGTCCAGCTGTTGGTCACATGTGTGTGGCTACCCGTTCCCCTTTCTAACTTATTTTTTTGATACCCTGCACGCGGGTATATTCAGTTTAACACCGAACGGAAAGGTCCTTTGCACTTTTGAGTTATTTCCTTTTAGTTCACTAACAATCGCGAACTAAAACCTTACCCTAGATTCTAAAACTGCATCCAAATCTCCAAATCGGATACAGAGTATTAATTAGTCGAACAGTCTAAACGGTGCATACTTGTTTTCCTTTCAGCTAGTCACTCTCTGCTGCTGTCTGTCTGTTTCTATCTGTCCGTTCGTCTCTCCATCCGTCCGTCTGTCAGTGTGAATGGGCGTGAAACGAACTCTGTCCATGGGATGGGCGTGGCAACAGTTGCCAAAGACTGCGACCCTTTTGTCACGGGGTGTTAGGCAGTCGCTTCATTAAGCATTTTTGTTGCTGTTGTATGGAAAAGGACCTCAAGCTGTGCGGGATTGTGTAAAAGTTGCATTTGAAGTTTTTTTTTGCTTTTTTTTTTTGTGTTATTGTCGGAATACACTGCCAGAAAATATGAGTTAAATTAAAGAAATGACATTTTAAGCCGTTCGGCTTTTGCCTTAAGTTTAAGGCTCTAATACGAGCGAACAGCTCAAATCCAAATTATTTCAAATTGAAATCATAGTTTTATTTGGAAAAAAGTTATTGCTTGTTCAATAAATTGTTGCCAATTTCTGTTGAGATTCTAATACTTTGTAGCCTCTTGACAGCTGCCAAAAATTCGAGAAATGGCCAAGAAAATACAAGTTAGTTGTGAAATGCCATTTTTGACACAGTTGCTGACCAACTCGTTGATTTTTCTGCAATTTGTTGTGTGCCAAGCCAAGCCAAACCCAAAGCCAAAACCGAAGCCATGCCAGACTCCACCTCACTCCACCACACCATGCCACAGCACAGTACACCACGCACGCACGTGCCGTCCACCTTATGGAACCACACAAATTGACCACACCGTCCAGTGGCGTAAGCGGAGAGGGGATTATACCCTTAATCCTTAACCCTTGGTGGATTTTTTCATTGGTTGTGTTTAAAAGAAAAACTAGCAAACAAAATCTAAATTATTGTTTCCCTTCTTGAACCGAATAAGTTAGAATAAGTCAAAAAGAAAAGCATACCTCAACCCCAATCAAACCGTTCCTATCGGAGCCATGGAAGAAGCCAACAAAGATCTGAGAGTCACTCTAGCTGAGCTTTCCGACAGAATTGTTTCAATCTCCATTAAAAAATCCTGAAAACCTCAATGCTAGTTTTAGCCCCCCCTTGGCTTAGGCCACTGGTTTTGGCCACATGCTATTCGTACAATATGTTGCAATTTCTGTTAATTTTGTTATTGAGACACGTTCGCACGAATTGCGTCACAGCTTGTGAAGGACTCAGAATGCAGCAGGAGCATTGGGGGACTGGGGATTGGGATTGGGATTGGAATGGGGATTTAGAATGGGTTGAGATAGAGGGTTCTGTTCGGGTCTTGAATCTTGAGACTAAAAGAGCTGTGAGCTGATTGATGCGTCTTGTTGTTCAAGCTCTACGTATTGGCAAAAGAAGCCACAGCAAAAGCTTGCGGTTAGCATATTATTTCATAGCCAAAGCCCAAAGTGAAAGCCTTTTTAAAGAAATGCCAAACCATCTGGACCTCCGATACTGCTGTACTCCGGTACAGGAGCAGGCCACAACAAAGCAGATGCCATGCAGCCAACTGGCAGCCAACTTCAGGCAAAAGCTAACCAATTTATGCGCTGTTGAGCAATATATTTTTTATGGTTATTTTTCTTCTTTCTCCGTTTTCTCGCTTTTCAAATAAACTATTTAAAATAAGTTTTCTTCTTCTGCAATTTATAATTATTTCAACTTAAAGTTTCCCATGCGCTACTCTAGTTCTGAAAGCAGGTATTATAATAATCACAGCTAAGCAGCAGCAGTCTTTGAAAGATTTCTAATTGTGTCTTTAGAAAGTCTTTTTAATGTTATGTTAATTATACTTAACAATTTACCTGATTTTTCTCTCTAAAAGTTTAGTTCTTGAGAGATTTTCTTTTGTTCTCTGGCCATAAATATTTATGGCAAGAATTTGAATACTTCTCAGATAAATCTCTTCTAAATTAATTCGATAAACAATTGATTCTCAAAGGAAATTCATATTCGAAAGTGTTTTAGACTGTATACTTTTTCAGGCATTCATATGGGATTGGCAGCTATTCAAGAAAATAAATAAAAATTCTTTAAGAATTATTTAAACATTCTTCTAATTTTCTTTTATAACAATCATAAATATTTTCTTCACTATACGAAAGAAAATAATGCTGTGGAAATGTCTAATCTGAGCCCGGGAAAGGGTATTCAAATAGTTAAAACTATGCTCAATTTTTCAGATATTTTCATTGGGATAACAGCTGTTAAAATAGTTTTGAAATAAAAACTTTGGCATAATCCATTGGACCAGTTAGTTCAATGAATAAAAAATAAACTCTGATTAATGATAAAAACTTTTCATGAGTATTTGGAGCTTGCTGTTTGTTTGCATCGTTTGAGTATGAAATATATGTTTATTTATTTATTCTATTTACGCAACGTGTAAATAAATTAGTAAATAATGCACAGAAATAAACATAATTAAATAATGTGAAAGAGAAAACGCCATGAAAATGCTTTAACATGTTGTCTGATTATCAGAGTCGTGTTATTAGCTGTTTATGACAGATGTAACAAGCCAACATTTGCTTAAATTAACACCTCGTTTTATGTGAATTTTAGTCGTAAATTAAATTAAATTAAAGCGATTTGCATAAATAATTTAAATCTCTCATTCGATGGCAATAAAATGTTGCTAAATTTCATTTGATTCCATAAACGTTAGCCAGTTAAAATTGTTCACTTTTAATCAAATCAAAATATGCTGCGCTTCGTTAGTTTTTCAATAATCAAATATTATTTTCATTACACAAAAAAATGCTGTGTAAAACATGTAATAAATAATTGATTGGGAAATTGCATACACACACACACACACACTCACAGAAAAAACTAGTAAAGAAAGGATTTCTTCCGGTCGCCGAACATAATATACCCTTACGGACTGGCAGAACCAGTTCCTAGAAAGAACAAGTTCTGTCTTTTTTTGGACCTATTGTTCCTATTGAATCTATACCATAGAGTGCTCCGATTCGGTTCTGATATAGGTTCTACTAGCTCAGCAACGGAGAGACTAGCTTCCACAGAAACCCATAGACAGATGGACGAAAGGATAGACGGCCCTGGCTAGTCGCCTCGTCGTGCTGAACAATAATATATATATTTACTAAATGATAAACCAATAACATCCTCTATTAAAGGGTATACAAAATGGGATCAATAAAATATATGTAGCCAAATAATTACTTAGCAATTTAAATGAAATTGGATTTGCCTTGCTTAAACTTATAAGGAAATGATATGAAAATTAAATAGAAAAATAAAAAGGATCAATAAAATAAGTAAAAGGCATAAGCCCAAGCATAGCTGACCACAAATATTCATTATCTAAAGAAGGGTATGAAAAAATGATCTATAGAAGGATTGAAAACTTTTTTTTCTTACCTCAAGACGGTTCAAAATTTTTGTAGATTCGCCAGCCTCCTTTTTACAGGATTTGCATTATATTTCACTGTAGATTTCTCAGCCTTTTTCCAGGGTATTATGGCATCCAGTTCCTGTAAATGTTAATAGAGAGAAGCAATGAAAATTAACAAGAAATATTGTCAGAGCTTAAATGAAATGCTTGGCATAGTTTATAATAAAATTGAGTTTTGAGGTTCTTGGCCAAATAGCTTCTTTGCTATTGTAATGGCCAAAATTAATAGAATACAAATATGCAGAGTGACGCAGAAATGTTAGCCAAGAGTTGATTAGTCGCCATGCCGCACATTTTTCACATTCACAATGCAAATTGATTCAAATATTGGCATTTAATTAAATGCAAACAGACGTTACCTGGCCTCCAACCTGCCTCCAATTTACCTGCCTGCCTGCCTGCCGCCTGCCTGCCTGCCACTTGTCACCTGCCTCCGCTGCCCGTAGAACTGAGAGCTGTGTAGCTGGCCTTAAAGAACTTCATTTAAATGCCAAAATCAAAACCAAAGCCCAAAAATGCCTTCCTGCATTTCCATTTTGTAAATTTTAAATGCCAGTTGACAAAGCTACACATTACACTCAGAAAAAATAGTTCAAAATGAAAGGACATCTATAGAGATTTATTTCTTTATTTCCCAATGACTCCTAATTCTTAAAACAATTTATTTTTAGCTATTTTAAACTAAATTCTTTACAGAAATTTCTTTAAGTATTGGTAAAGAATTTAGGGAGTGATTTTTTATTATTTCACTATTTTTTTTCCGAGTGTACAGTACCCCATCAGAGTATCTCTCCACTTCAATGCCATGTAATTGTTGTCCGGCTAGAATGTCTGAAGCAGAGCCCTGCAGTTATTTGCATTCAAATCGCAATTTTTGTCTCATTAGGAAGGCGGCAGCGGGTTTGGGGGCGTCCCTGAAATATAGGGGAATATAGGGGATAAAAATGGGGGGAGGGGGCCAGACATTCTCGAGGACGATGCCGCTTAAGTGTCCCAAAGTTGCGTCGGCCAACAATGAATGCCAACAAGTCAGGCAGTCATTCAGCCGGACAGCCTGTCTCCCAGTCTCTCCTTCTCTCTCTCTCTCTCTCTCTCTCTCTCTCTCTCAGTCTTCCAGTCTCTCTCGTTCAGATACTCATCCTTATCGCCTGCGGGCTTTAGTTTAATTTCACTCCAATTTTCATTGTACAATTTTCACATTTTTCGATATGGCATGAGAGAAGGGGCGGGGCTAAAAGGGGGCGCCATTGAGCTAAGGGTTGCTGCTTTGCAAACTGATATTGCCTTTTAAGTAAATCAATATCAAATGCCTCGGATTTAAGTTTGCCAAGCCAACGAAGAAAAAAAATAAAATAAAAATTTGAAAATAAAATTCAGGCAAGGGAATTTTGTGTAAGCCAATGCCGACAATTGGGTTCCCTTACTGCAAATATGTTAATGCTGTAATTACAGTTTTAAAACAGCGTAAAGGGAGTGGAAACCTGAACTTTTCAAGGCAGTTTTTGTTTACCTTTTGAGGGTTTAAATCTGGAGAAAGTTTTTGTATCGGTTTGAGGGGAACCACCTGCAAAAGCTACGTTTAAGCCAAGAATATTGTTAATACCCTTGATTTTTTGTTGTTGAGTGGAATTAATAGAATTTTTAGTCTGATAAACAGCTTTAAAAATTAATACTAATGGTGTTTTAGACCTAATTTTATAGTATTCGATTCAGAACCAGTTTGTGGTCCCAGTTCAAGAGTAAATTCAAAATTAATTTCCTTTTAAATCTCATCAGTAAATGCTGCCTGCAAAAAGTCTTATCCCTCATAGCTTAGTCCATAAGCTCCAGCAAAAAAAGAGCAATCGTTGAGAGAACGCATCATGCGAAATTTTGTGATGATGAATGAAAAAATTTTATTTCAGCTTTTCGCTTTTTTTTTTTTTTGTTATTTCTGTGTGTATATTTTATGTGCGCGTTTTTAATTTTCCAAAGTGAAAAGCAAATTTGTCACAAATTTCATTCGCTGTGTTATTGGATTGAGCCGCATTTGATGAAGCTCTGCTTTCATTATGGAAGGTCTTTCATTTTTTTTGTCTGCTTGGTAACGGGGCTCAAGTCGTTGTGTGGCTAATGCTAATAAATTATATGGCAGCTTTCAAATTGAAATCCGCGACGACAACTCAAACGAATTTAATTGAAAAACTGTTTTCGCCGCGTTTTGCATATAAATCGGCCAGTCAGCCAGCCAGCCAGCCAGCCAGTCAGTCAGTCAGTTAGCGAGTCAGCCAATACGTCGTATAACACACAGCGAACCAGCCTTGGGCCCAACAAACAGCATTTGCATCCATTGGCAGAGCCATATAGACTCATACTGGCTAACTAGTCGTACACTGAGCGAAAAGTTCACTAAGCACTCTTCGTGCAGAAATATTACCTTTTTTGGAAAAGTAATATTTTGGCTAAGTCACAAATACTTTAGGTTCGGAGTTTGGTCTCTATAGAAAGCTATGGGGTTGGTTCTTGCACCGATTTATACCTTTACAGAGGGTATTATAGTTTTGTTTTTACTTAGGATCGATCGAATCTTTTTGATTTTTATCAAAAAACAGCTCGAAAAAAACGAAGTCAATGTCAAGTCCGGAGTCAATTTATTAATAATCGAATACTTTATATAAAAATACTCAATTTTTTTGTGGCTCTCGTATGGAGAAACGTTCATGCAAACGGATGCAATAATATGAAATATGTTTTTTATAATGGTGGAACCACCCCTTTTTTTCTGAGTGTACAGACTAGCGTTAGGCGCTCTCACATGCAGCAAACGTCGTGCATTTGGGCAAACAAACGTGGACCGTACGGGTCACTGCATATTGAGAGCGCGATGTGGGTGGGGGGTGTGGGGTGTGGGGTGTGGGCATTTATAGCCAGCCACGCCCACCTGCCTAGGCCAACATGCATGCTGTTTCCACCCCGCGCTTTCAATTAGTAATTTGTCAGCGAATTTCAGCGCACGGTTTGTGCAAATTACGTACCCTCAGCAACAACAAAAAAAATGGTTGAAAAAAATAGAGGAAAATGGAAAAATAAAAATGGAAAAACGAAAAATTTATACCTACATATACGAAAAGCTGTTGTAATTCAATTGTACGAGTTAGCCTGTAAAAAAAAAAAAATAAAAAAAAAATAGCAAAAAGAAAGAAAATAAATTTAAAAATATTTGTATAAATAAAATGTCCTTTACAGCACTGCCTTATGTCGTTTGGTAGATTTTTGTTTGTTGTTTGGCTGCAATTGTGAAAATATAATAAACGATATATGTATATATATATATGTGTGTGTATGTATGTATGTACTGTACGATTTAATTAAAAATCTGTACAAAAAACTGTGAGTTTTGCCGCCACTTTTGAACTTTTTTTTGCAATGATGATGACTCGGTCGAAAAAATTGGTTTGAGCGAGTTGACTGCAAAAATGTGGTCAATTTTGGTCATGAAGTGCTCAGATTTGTGCACATATCAGGGTTATTAGTTTAGTTAACTTCAGGCTGTAAATTAGTTCGCTTATTGGATAAAATAAAATGGGATTCCAGAGCGAGAGGCAGAGGGCTTTTAAAGCTGAAATATTTAAATTTAATCCACAGTTTTTGAACACTTCTAACTCGTTTGATTTAAGAGCTAGAACTCAAATTAAATACACCCTTTCAAAGAATTCTTTTCTTAAATTCTAGTAAAAGTTTTACAGAAGAACATTTTCAAAAAATTAAGATCTTAAAATTTAAAGAAAATTTTTATAGAGTCTCAAATCCTAGGAAAAGCTTAGAACATTTTAAAACAGTTCGGTTTAGGAACTGGAACAGTCAAAGCCTTGGAAAAAGCCTTTGTAGAGAATGGAATTTTTGATATTTTAGAAAAGTTTCCAAATCGAAACGACTGAAAGCGAAGGCAAACTTTAAAAGGTAAAAGAAACCCTTTCAAGGAAGCTAATTTTTCTTATATTTTGCCTTTACAATGTCTTATAAACATTTCTGAATTAAATTGCTTTCAAAAGGAATAATGTATATAATTAATATCTAAAAATATAATTAGATATTAAGCTCATATAATCATATAATCTCTCATATTTTCGCAGTATTGTTTAGGCCTTGTTCTAATAATAAAAAGGCTCTTCTTACTCATTCTTTATTGTAGTTCTTAGCAGTTACAAGGTCCTTTTATACACAGATTCTAGCCAATTTTTTATCTATTTTCTTCTAGCGACTGAATTAAATTCCACTGGGTTCGTTGGGTTTTTTCTTTTTTAGCCTGTTTGAATGTGGGGCTTTCAGCGTGCAAACATTATCACGGTCAACGATTTTTAATTAGCGATTTAGCTGCAGGAAATGACGCAAGTCAAAGTGAATTTTGAAAGGCCCGAACATTTTTAGCCCTTTTTGCTTGCCTATTTTTCGGCGCATAATTTCTGCAACATTTTTCACCATTTCCCCCGTTTCTATGGAGTCCGTCCCCAACCTGAAATGAAATTGAAATGCAATTTGGTGCTGCGAAATTTACGGGCCACATTTAATGCAATAGTCGAACTATCCATAACTCAATTTGTGATCTGCCTAGATGGATAGTAGATACATGTAATGGGTGCCGTTTACAAAGACAATTCCTGCGGGTTTTGGAAGTTGGCTCTGTTACGTTGGCTGGTTAAACTCACAGTTTGGAAAATTGCTACACTGCGAGAAAGATTTATAAATAATAATGAAATCTAACAGTCTTTCAAGCAGACCAAACTTATTGTGAGAGCAGCTTTATTATTTTGCTATTTATTTATTTATTTTATATTCCTTTATTGTTCCTAAATTATTATTCATAGGCTAAAGCTTTTTTTTATATATTTATTTGGATATTGAACCCGTTCGGTTTGGAAAAGGTTTGTAGGCTGTAGAAAAATCATTGAGTGCAGAGAGTGAAAAACTTCGTTTATAGAAAAGGAAACCAACAAATTATTCTTATTAAATTAATTAATATTGCAATATAATATTAAAAGAAGGAAATGGGATAAACATATTCCTTTAAACTGATATTAAGATCATAAAAACATTAATTTAAAGATGGGAAACGCCTCATTTAAGCCATTTCAAATACAATTATCTAAAAGAGCTAAATTTCTTAATATTCATTTTGCAAAAGAAAAGGAAGTATTCGATCTTAGTTTCAGCTCTAGTCAGCTTTAGTTTAGATTGTATAAAATTGGAGAAATGGTCGAATATTCGGGTTCAAAACGGCTCAGTTAAAACAAGAAATTCAACTGAACTTATTGTGCTTCTTTCTGCAACCAATCGTAAATAAATAAATGAATTATCATACTGGAAAATAAACTATCCATAACATAGCCCCAGCTATGGCAACTCAGTGTAAAATGTGTATTATAAACAGAAATTTGAAACTGAAGGCTGAATGCTCAAATTACCTTTTACTGCCATGCCATTAATCCATATGGATAAAGTGCTTATTTAAGTGTGTGTTGCTCGGAGCAGTCAGTAGAGACTTGTGCGATTATTGTGCGAAATGTTGAAGGAGTTTTACTTATTTTTACTTATTTTATGCGAAATTATGGCACATTAGCAGCATGACGTATTTATAACTTTTACTCGTTGTTGTTGCCGCTGCCGTTGCCTCTGCCGCTGCAGTTGCAGCGTGTGGCAAAAGCAAAGCGCCCCAAGGCTAACAATAATACAAGGGGGGATATATATTTCGTATGCAACTTCATCAGTCTCTCTCTCACACACACACACACACACACGCACGCACACACATATACATAGAGTACTCAAACAATATAAGGACGGAAGTAGCAAATAAAATTCAAATTTGTGCCAAAGTGTTTCATGGCCGGGAGAGGAGCTTCATGCAAAATGCTCTGCAGTTGATATCACACGCTAATGTGAGTCTATGTAACTGTGCTTGTTTCTCTGTGTGTGTGTGCGAGTGTGCGAGTGTGCGTGTGTGTGTGTGTGTGTGTGTGTGTCACCGAGTACTTTATGCGACTGTTGCTTGTGGGTGTGCGTTGGCTATAATAAATTTCACTCGCTGCTCTATTTTCAAGTTCCATATTGCCTTTTATTATACCCTGTGGCCATTAAACGGCTAAAAAGGGGTATAACAAAAAGTCACGCAAACAAGCTTAGCGTTTTATTTAATACAATTAAAAAAATATACATATATAGGAAAATAACAAAGCAAAAGAGATCCACAGAAACTATCATCATCTAATGTGGATTTTGTTCAAATCCAAAAAAATTATAGAAAGGAAAGAACTTTCCGAATGTTCTTACTTTTATTTTAAAGCCTTTTCTACATATTAGTTGACAAATGAAAACTTTTAATTAAGTCTTTAATTTAAATCAATTATTTAATTTTAAAATTTAATTTTTTAATGTTTTCATTTTCGTTCCTGAACAATAAAGAAATATTATAATTAAAGGCTTTAATTCTGTTTCTTTTATTTACAAGATTTTTTAGTACCTTGAACTATTTTTATATGACTTATGACAGGGTATTTCTTAGCCGAGAACTTTGAAAGGTGCGCAGCTTTGTTTATTTTTTTTAGGTTAGTATTAGGTGCACGTGCTTATTTAGGAGTCGATATACAATATTATTATGTTAATTATCTTTTGATATTTCAAGTGCAATAACAATGCATTTGAAGTGCTTAGAAATGTTATTCTTTGGTATAAATTCAATTCGTTGGGGAGTTAAAATAAGCTGATTGGGTTTTAAGAGTCAATCAATGGAAATTGCCAATTGTATTATTTGATTTAAGTGCATAAATACTCCTATTTGAAATCAGAGAATTAGAGAATTCAAATAAATAGTTCTGTATATTGATAGTTTGACTAGCCTATCTAATTATTTATACAGAATAATTAATCAAAGTAATCAATTGCATTGAAGTATCCACGATCCAATGTTTAACTTATCGATAACTTAATAGAGCATTCTGTAATCATAAAAACCCTTTTAATATCGATACTATCGATTAAGTTAACAAGTAATAATGAACGGATAATAAGTCTTGTCGAAAATATAGAAATTGTGATTGTATCTCAGTATTAACTACCGATACTATCGATTACGCTTGCATATACTATCGAGCGGATACATTATAGTTAGTTTGGCAAACCTAGCTTTATATGTATAAACTTTGCTTGCTTCTTTAAGACCGTTACTATCGAGTATGCGTACAAATACTATCGATTGCTAAGCCCACCGATAGTTTATCTCTAGCTCTGAAAATATGCGAATTGTGGCTCGTTTCGTAACCACTTTAAATATTATTGAACTTATGCCTGATGCGGCGATTTCATGGCAACAAAGTCTGGTCATTAAAGGTAAGCGCTGCGTTTTGTTGCGGCTATTTACGGTTTGGGAACTGGTTATATTGCTATATGCCAGTTGTATTAACGGCAAAACGGCATATTTTCAGGTACACAGCTGCATATTAACAATAATTTCCCCAAATGTGTGGTTACGTTTAAGCCAACAAGCGCCAAAAATGCGCCGCAATAATAATTGCCATTCTCACAGTGTGTAAGCGAGTGTCTGTGTGTTTATTTGTATGTGTACAGTTATTAACATGTACATCACACATACACTCACACATAAACAATAAATGTCTGGTCCAATATACAGGGGTTATACGTATATCCCGAACATGAGCAACAATAACAACGACAAATGTGCAAAGTGTGTGTGTTATTGTTGTGTGTGATGCATGTGGGTGTGTGTGAATAATGAAAAGCACCCAGTAGGAGTTTTCAGAATCCGCTACTCAACATTTTCAACAAAAAAAAAGAACTAAACCTATTTTAAACTGCGAGAAATGCTCATGAAAAATAAATAAGTTGATATTTTATTTTGGTTTCTCAAGTTAAGAGTTCATTTAAATATTTAACAGGCTATGAAAATTGGTTAATAGTTTAACACCTGTTCTACAATTCTAGCGCTTTTCGTAGGCTGCACACAATGCAATTCTACCTTCTGCTGGAATGCCTTTTGGCATGCCTCAACCTGAAAGGGAGAAATGAGACCCCTGCTCCTAAAGCATAGTTCTTTACCTTGTACTTTCGTAGTAAAGTTCTACTGGGTGACTTTGTTGTATGTCCGACACTTGTGCTTTGGGCCAGATTGTTGCGCCTTTTGGCCTTTTGTTGTGGCAATTAAATTAAACTTAACATTTCCCGTGCTCCAATGCAAAATACAAAATATATTATCGAAATTAAGTGATAGAGACTCGCAGTTTTATTTTCCTCATTTCGCCTGTGGGCGTATCAACAGCTGTGCCATGTGGGCGTGGCATACGAAAAAATACACACAACAGCTAATTATAAGGACTACGATAATGTTACTCCAGAGAATTGCAGTCAAATAAATTCAATTATAGGCATATTTATAATATTTTAAATTAAATTTTTCTTTACTTTGAAAGGTTGTGACAGCTATATAGTAGTCTGATCCTAATTATTTTTGGTAAGTGTAACTGAAACAATAGTTTTCGTGAAACTCTTAAGTTTTCTTAAGATATCTGGGGAAACAAAAAAGTTTTCCATTCAACAAGTATTGGGGGGAGAAAGGGTCAGGAGAAAGGATCTGGAGACTACATCGAGTTGCTCAATACAGCCGGTTCCGTCATCAAAAAGGAGGCTGCTTTCCAAGTTTCACCTCAAAATTTGAGGGACAAACGGAAGGACCTGGCCTTATTGAGGAAGCAGAAAGCTTTAAAGTCCAGTCTATTATTTTAAAATTAAGTAAAACTTTAATTATTTCTACAGTAATAATAAAGCGTTGATCGCACTGTCTGACGTCTAGGGGCATAATTATTTTGAATTTGCGTTGAATTTATTGCACTGCAATTTATGCCATTCGCTCTGCAGATTTATTGAACTGCATTAAGTTTCCATTAACGTTAGAACTAGGCAAATACTTTTGTTTTCATACAATAAACATCTACAGATATATATATATAGATACATATGTACATGTATACAGATACAGATACAAATGCAGTTCATCCAGCTGCTGTATTCTTTTGTGACTTTTGGCTGGAATAGACTGCAACAATGTAAATAGACAGCAAACGAGAACCACAACAATAGATAAATAGTTTCAGATACATATATATTCGGGCAGGTAAATAAAATTTAACAATGCACAAAAGCTTAAAAGGTCCAAAGCGTTCGGCCCTTGAATGCCAAACGAATTTGAAGTAAATTTACAGAGAATCGAGCGGCATAAAATCGTTTGAGTTGCCGTCTCTGACAAATATTTATAGTGGCTAAAAAGGTTGGCTAACTGGTTGACATTCAGACTGTAAGTTGGCCAGCCTTTTTTAGCCTTTTAGCTTTAAATTTCAGCTTTCAATAAGCTTTAATTAATAATGGTATTACTATTAATGTTCTTCGTTGAAGGGCAGGATCTGCATTTGTCTATTTCACAAAATATTCAGATATTTTAGTATTAATATTATTGACACGAGAAATAGAAATTATAATAAATTGGGTTTTTTCTTACAGAGACTCTGGAGCTAGAATAATAACTTAAAAATCTGTATGTGATTTATATATATTTATGTATATAAAATCAATTATCCATGCCTTTAATCGCTACCGTAACCCACATCCTTTTCAGTTTAATTTCATTATGTAATTTAATCTATTTTTAGTACAGAGATTATATAGTATAGAGTATAACAACTTAGTAAAGTATTTTTAGTGTTTTAGTAGTGTATCATTCTTTTGAGTGCTTCTAATTTAAGTAAAATTTCCTGGCTCTAAGTTCTGATTGTCAGCTGCTAATATATATTTCAAAAGCTTTTCAAAACACCAATAGAATTAATTAAAAATCCACATAAAATTAAACCTGAATACTAGGAGCTTAAGGATATTATACTCTTCTAGAGGGTACTATAATTTTGTCCAGATTTGTGATGCATTCAAGAAGGCCTCTCCGTCTCTCAGTTTTTGAGCTAGGTTAATTCAATTTGGAACGAAGCCTTCTTTTGGTTGCAGCCATCACATATCTGCTGGATCAGACCACTATATCTTATAGCTGACATAGAAAGGAGCAATGGGAGAATAAAGATGTTGTTATCTTTCGTTGTTTCTCAAGATAACTTCATGAAAATTAAAAGTCAAATGTAATAGGCTTCTTCTAAATATGATCGGACTACTATATCTTATAGCTGACATTAGAATAATGGCAAATTTGTCCGAATATGTAAGGGTATCTAAAACTTCGACCCACCTAAGATGGAGGCTTTCCTTACTAGTTTTCCATTGTATTCATTTTACATCATAGCAAAAATGTAGAGTTCATATTAAAGCCCAAGTATTTTACCTTATGTCCTTGTGTTTGTTTTTATACTTATGCATGCATATGCATGTTCATTTTATGGTTTTATTGTGTTTTGTGGCCTTGTTTTTGTCTAGTAATTTATTTAGCAAATATTTGTGTAATAAATAGCCAAGTAAATCTTTTGGCTTGGCAATGCCAAACGTTATATTTCATTGAAAAAACATTACAACTTGTGCCTGGCCTGGCCTGGCCTGCAAACAGAAAAGATTTGTTTTCACTATAACTATTTATTTTAATTTATATTCTAGATTTTCAATCCTTTTTTTAAATATCTGCTGCTTGGCATTGATGAATGGTTTCATATATAAATTTAAGGTTTTTCCTGTCAAATTGTTGTGCCTAAATGAAATGAGTTCAACCACCTTTTCCCCTTTAAACTATTGGCTTTATTTTTCTTTGCCTATTTTCTGTATATTATAGCTGAAAGTATTATTTATTATTATTAAATATTATTCAATATATTATTAATATATTAGTACTGTGCAAATTATGTATTATATGCCTGATTTTTCATGGAAGACATGAATATAGCCTACAATCATTATAAATATTTTGTTATTATAGTTAAAGTCACAGTTCTGAGAAGGTCTGGAGAATTTGCTATTAAAAGTGGATTCCTTGTGATGGCTTCCTCTTTATATTTTCTTTTTATACTTCTGATATCCTATGCCACTGCGCAGGATGTTCTTTCGAATAATACTCAAATGCGAGCAGGTAAAATGAGTTGAAAGAAAAATCGAAAAATAAATCAGTTTCGAATCTGAGAGCAAAATTTAGACCCTTCTAGGGATCGCTTACAATTGAATTTGTAATGAAATTGTTTCGATACTGGAATTCGCAACAGGTCTAATTAGTGAATTATATTCTGTATATAGGACCAGCCGATTGGAATCATGGTAAGCTCGGCGAGGATTGGACTGGCGTGTGCCGCTCTGGTAAGGCTCAGACACCCATTGCGTTGGGTTCAAAAGTGGTGAGTAGAGGTGAAAACTAGATTAAAAGAGGAACGAAGGAATATTCAACAGTGTTTGTTTTTCGTCATATAAGGCACATTGTTGTTTTTTTGGACCTAGTATAGAACCCATTAAGTTAACGAACTATTATTCAGATTTCAATCAGTCATCGATACTTACCAACAAAGGATATACGGGTGGGTTCATATGATTCCAGTCGCTCAAAACTAATGATGAAATTACAAATTTCACTGACTTTCTCTTTCTTTGAATTTAGTAAGCATGAAAATCGGCTACACGGTGGACGGGAAGAAGCCCACCATATCGGGAAGTGTTCTCAAGGGAAAATATGTGGCGGAAGAGTTGCATTTTCACTGGGGATCGAAGTCATCTCCTGGATCGGAGCATATTATTAATGACAAGCGATTTGATCTCGAAATGCATATTGTGCATCGAAATACAAAGTACAACAGCATTGAGGAAGCTGTTTCACACAGCGATGGCTTAGCCGTATTGGGTGTATTTGTAACTAAAAAAAAGGTGGGTGTTTATTAACTTTCCAAATCTTCTAAATATTTGAAACATTTGTTTTTTTTTTTTTTTTAGAAGTCATCAATTTTCAATATATTAGACATATTTGACTTGCGAGAGCCAGGACTAAGCGTTCTCTTCATAAAACTACCCGAGATAATTGAATATAAATCTAAGGTGAAAATATCTGCAAACGTTACACTTAATGATTTGCTTGCAGATTTGAATGCCGAAGAATTCTACACTTATCAAGGATCATTGACCACGCCCCCTTGCAGTGAGGCTGTCACGTGGATAGTGTATCACAATCCTTTGACCGTGCCATATGAAAAATTATCCAAGATATATAAACTTAAAAATCAGCAGGGACAGCCGATAGTTAACACCTATCGCGCTCTTCAAACCGTAAATGATCGTCAAATTAAGAAATCCCAAAAATATTTATAATATTTTTCATTTCTAAATAAATTTATTATAATACACTCCAAAAAGAAGCTTTCTGATTTTTTGTACTGCCAGCTAGCAAGAATTGCGGTCATGTGTAGACTTTTGTCGCCCACTGTGTATTGAATATTTTGTATGCGTAAAAACTATAATTAGTTAATTAATTAAATACTTAATATGTGAAAAATCGACCGCAGTTTTGCCCATTTTTTCTCGCTCTTTTGAGAGAATTCAATGGTTTTTCCACGTATACAATTTTTATTCAATAATTATAAAAGCCAATTAAATCAATCTTGATGCGCATGAATAAATTTAAATAAAAAAAAAATGTGCAGCAACAAAAGAAAAGCGAGCGAAATTATTTAAAAACGATAAAAACTCAAGCATAACATAATATTTTTGAATGGAAATTAATTAATGAAAAACAAATGTTAAGCTAGGCCAATATAATGCGACTACTATTATAGACTCTATGCAATAATATTTATGCGCCTAAAGGTAGTTTTTTTTTTTTTTTACCCAACACAGCCGGAAAACAATTATAATTACAATGGCCATAAATGTAAATTATGATAAGCAGTCAGCTTGGGCTGTGGCGGTGGCTGTGGAGTTTAGAGTCAAGAGTCATGAGTCATGAGTCAAAAGTCATTTCCATTTCATGTCCAGAAAATATGAGTACAGACACAGCACTCATAACACGATTCAGTTTTAGTGGCGCTGCCAAAAAGTCGACTATAAAATTATGCACTTTATAGGGAGTGACTGAAACAGAAGCAGAATGCGAGAGAGAGAGAAAGAGAGAAGTTGGCATAACTGTGAATTTAGATTACTTATGATGATTATGGGGGAGAGCCAGGCCCAGACCAGAGTCCTCCCAAAAACAAACTAAAATTTCAGCATTCAGCATGCCGAAGATGCAAATACCCTAACAGCAACTGGGTTGTACCGATGAATACTTTGTGTGAGGAAAACTCCTTTAAAATATATACAAAAATAAAAACAAAAGCTGTTATTATTAAGCTAAATTACTAAGCAATAAATATATTTAAGAGAAAACATATATTACAAAATATAACAGCGTACAATGAGCTAGTTTACCTAAAGAAAACACCATCTTGTTCTCTTGAGCCAATCCAGGTTAGTTCTCAATACAAAACATGAATCTCCTACCATATATATTATATCTCTATATGAACTGCCTAACGTTGCGTATAAAAGCGTCACAAATTTCATGAGAAAACTACAATACCCAATGCCAGGGTATACAAAAACCTGAAGGGCCCACCGCAATTCAATGCATTTCTTTAACGATCTCTCAAATTTAGCATATGAACCATTCTTTTCTCTTTCTTCTCTCTATACAATTGTGTTGTAGGCGCACTGTCATAAAACCCTCCAAAGGAAAGAAGTCTACAAAAGAGAGAGAGAGAGAGAGAGAGAGAGAGAGAGAGAGAGAGAGAGAGGAAAAAAAAGGCTAGAACCTACAGTTTTTATGGCTCATATAAAGCAAAAGCCATTGCACATATTACAATTCTGATGTGCTGCTGCTGCATACAAGCAAACTTTTGGTAGTACAGAGTTTTAGTGGCTTGCATTTAGCTCTAATTGGCTGAAAGCATAGAAAGCTTTTGGCAATTCAATCTAGTATGAGAATGAGTATGAGTATGAGTCGCAATGTAAGCAAAACCCAAAAGAAATTGAAGTCCTAAAGTGCCTCCTCAGGCCCAGTTTATTCACCTCTTCATGAAAAGAATACTAAATGTTATTATGTTGATGGCTTTGAATAGTTCTGCACATGTGTAAAATACGAGTATATATATAGTTGTTTATATATATATATTATCAAGTGTATTCTGTGAGTATATAGTCAAGTTGAAAGTACATTCGATTTTTCGGAAGTGAATATGTTGCTTTGGTTCAGGTATAGCCATTTTTTGCGCTTGTCTTTATTTCAAATTATCTTAAATATACCTGAAACATTCATTTGGCATTTGATCCTTATGCAAGACAAGTGTCCTTCTTGTCAATTCAGTCGCTGTCAGCCCACTTCACCTGAAATCTCTCCAGCAACATGGCATTTTATCCATTAGCAGGCACTCAGCAGCCTTGTAAATGCTAATGCCAGCCAGTGAGTAAGCCTCACGTCAGCGACACAAATCAGTTGCATCCTTAAGACTAGCAAGGAAAGGCTCCTTCCTGTGCCCCGAAGATTGTATACCCTTGCAGGCTTACATAGTAACAGGATCTTGTTATTTGTAAAAGAAACACTTCCTGAAAAATACTTTATTTTCTCCTGTTAAATACGACTTTATAAAGGAAGTCTGCTATTAGGATGATCCAGAAAAGAAAAGCTATGCGAACTCTTAGACTATCTGTATATACCTTATTGAAAGAGTATAGGGTATACAGTGTACACAAAAAAGTGTATAAAAAGAAAGAGGAAAAACTAAGCCTCATGCGGAAGTTAAGCGCATTTGCGACACTCAATCAAATGGCAAACGGCTTGCCGCCATGCATTTAATATTGAGCTTTAAGATTACGCATACGCAATGTTTGACCGCAATGCTACCGGGTTGGTTTTTGGGGGCTTGGCTCCACTGTTCCTGTTCCTGTTGCTGCTGCTGCTACTGCTGCTGCTTCTTACCAACATAATTAAAATTGTGGCTGAATTATAAATGGCACCTGTGGCGGTTGACCGCAGCTATGCAGCGAGCTGTGCGCACATTGCCGGCGCGTGAAGTCCTGTGGCCTGAGCTGAGCACTTAAAGCGCCCCGTTTTCAGCTTTTTGCAAAAAAAAAGTAGTCCTCGCCACAAAAAAGTAAATAAGCCAAAAAAAAAAACGACAACAACAACAAT
Organism: Drosophila repletoides; assembly: GCA_018150835.1. Classification (NCBI taxonomy): domain Eukaryota; kingdom Metazoa; phylum Arthropoda; class Insecta; order Diptera; family Drosophilidae; genus Drosophila; species Drosophila repletoides. The sequence goes on from JAECWQ010000202.1 coordinate 3,581,965, forward strand.
AATAGCAACTACAAGTTAAAGTTGTCTGCTGTAGCATTTCAGGGTATAAATTTTAAGTGCAACACATTAACGGGTTACAACCCCAACAACGGAAAGGAATAATAATAAAAGCACATGTTGGGAATACACGACTTGTGGATGCTCTACAGACAGTTGAATATTTTAATGGTGCTTTCATAGTAAACGATTTTTGGAAGAGCTTTAGTCGAGAGTGCTTCGATCATAAATACAAAACAGACATTTAGTAGTAGAGATTCACGGGAAATGGAAACAATAACTTCTAAGACTGTATTATTTTTCTCTAGATTGGTAAAAAGGAATATATAATTTAATATCTGTATAGATTGTAGTCTGTGAAATATAATCGCAAACCGATAGAACACTTCACTGCTAGCAACGATTCAAACTTGCGAACAACTCCAACTCGGCTCTCTCATTAAAATGCCTTTCTTAGTACTTAATATACCCTTTTAATACACTGCTAAGTAAGCGGTATATTAAATGTGTAGTAAGAGGAGTGCAAAATGCACCTGCAGCTGCCACAGGCTCTTAGTTTGTGGCAACAACATATGGTCGTATGGTATAATTGCCAGAGCGCGACGTTTTCGCCCGAACTCGAACGTACAAAATGACTTTCCATAAAGCGACTTCTGACCCACATTTTTGGGGTTACATTATTAAAGTGGCATGCAAAAAACTTTACCATTAAAACGAATGTTAAAGCCACCACGCCCATTTTGTACACCTTGGCTTTGCCTTTACCTTTGCCACAGTCTCACACTCTTCACTGGCACTTATTGTTGAAGGCTGTTTAGCGACAGTTCACTGTACCTGTACCTGTTCCTTTACCCGTTGACTTGTAATTTTTCTAGTCGAACGGTCGACTGGGCGAAAATGACGAGAAGGACGAGGAGGTAGGACGAAGCTTTTGTCGCTTGTTCTACAATTTTTATGCCATTTTTACAGTCCTAATAATAGCGAGCGCTCTCGACAACATAATCACTTGTTTTATGCATATAATTTTCTACATGAACAGCCTCAAGACCACCTATTTATTCTCTACATATATTCCATTTTTTACACTACCAAAAAAATTCATAAATTCATTTTTTTAAAACTAGTAGACTGGTTAATAATCTTGGAACAAAATTCCTAAATATATTTAGCAGCTATTTCAGTAAATTTTCTTCCTTGTGTAAGCTGGTTTTAATCAATTTTTTATATCAATTTTTGATAATTAAAATTATGCAATTATTAGGCAAAAAAAAGTTAAATAATTTAAATATAAAAGCCCATAAATTGTTCCTACAACTCTAGTTGAAAATATCAGAAAAAAAGAAATAAAATCACGGCATATTTGAGTATTTTTGGTTAATACTTTTCGGAACATTTTTCTCAGTGTTTTCTTGTTGAATTTCCCATAATTATTGGTTGGCTGGCAGGCCATGAATAATGACTTGCTAGTTGATATTGGTAAGCAAATAGCTGGCGAAAATTATTAATGTGTCTTGTTGATAGTCGGGGGCAGCTGAAGGTCGCCCAGTAAATGGTCAGCTTAGGGTCATTCCTTCAGCCGTAGGCACTTCCTTCAGTTAGTCCTTCATTCCCATAGTTTGGGGGCCGCATTTAGTGGGGCGTGTCCTTTGGCTGAGCGAAGGCTTTCATTGATATGCATATTACTTGACTGGCTGAAAAAACAATCAATTTTAACTACCTGAATTGACTATAAAAAGCTGAATGTTTGATTTAATAATGCGTAAACTGATTGAAATTTGATACAATTTTTATTTAATATTTTTAAGAAATTGCCTTACTATTATTTATTTTAAAATATTTATTAAGCTTTAAACTGCTTCAAACTGATATTTGTCGGCTGCCGATGACTAATACTCTTATTCAGTAATGCATTGAAGGATGCATCTTCGACCCGATAAAGTATTTAAAATCGAAGTACTAAATCATATAGCTCCTATAAGAAAAATCAGTTTAAAAATTGCTGTAGGGGAATCTTATATCTTTCTTGTATCTCAAAGTATCTAAAAGTTGGATTTTAATATATCATAAAACTGCCATAGAAACAATCCAGTTTTTAAGTGTATAAAATCTTCGGTGCGCCGGAGATATCCTTTCTTTACTAGTCAAGATTATTTCAATCATTGCGGAATCCTTAACATCCTCACATTAAATTAGTTATTTATAAATAAAATAAATCTTAGCAGAACTTTAATTCGCTGAGTTTCCTCAGTAATCTATAAATATGAAAAGGGTTTTCCATATCAGGACTCAATTTTCGAAGAATATTTGCAAGCGGATAAGATTATTTCTGCCCACAGCAGGCGAATAAAATAAGAAATTAATAAAATATATTCTTGGAAAAAAATAGTTATATATATTTTTTATTATTATTTATCCGCGTATATTACACGAGTCGATGGGGCCAACTGATTGTTTATAAATAAAAAATAAATACGCTTGCAATGCGGAAACAAAAGCCCAAAATCGATGCCAAAAATGAAACGAATAACGATTTTAAAATAAATGAAAGGAAACGAAAGGAAAAAATATCAATCTGGGGGGCAACAATATTAAAAATGCATTATGAAAAACACGTCTGTTTATTGTGGGCGCTCAAAAGGAAAGTGCCGCAAAAACAGAATAAAAAAAATGGCGACAGATTTTATGACCTGTATACGAGTAGTGTGTGGCACACACACACACACACACACATATATATATATATAAAGGTGAATATACATATATAAAAGGGGTATATACATATATATGGATGGGTTATATGCGATGCTGCTTTCGACAGTCAGTCGAAAATAAACATGCATCAACGTGCTGCACGCACCGCCGTAAACATGTTGGCCGTGCAACGATTCTGGAGTAGCCATGGCCATGGCACGCTACCCAAAACCGACACGACATGCCACTCATTTCAAGTAGCCTGCCACGCCCTCGCCGCCCAATCTGGAGTGGCACACAGTAATCCACCCACCCCTTCGTAGCCTACCTTGCAACCAGCCGTGGCACACATATACACACACACACACAGACACAAATACACAGATACACATCACTTCATTCAGCAGCAAATTGAATAACAACATTTTCCATTTGCTGCATATTTTATACGGTGATTAAATTAAAGTTGCAACGTGCTCTCCCAGTGAACCCGCTGCGGAAATTATCAAGGAAAGCTTCTAGAGGATTCGAAATGCCAGTGTACTAATGCAATAAGTTGTCGACACTCGACTGGCTGCCATATTACAGCTTCACAAATCTCAATTATTTCATCAACTTTAACAGAATTATTATATTAAAAATAAATAATTCTAAAAATCTAATTGCTTTTACATCTTCTAAATTAAGTCTTTTTCTTTCAAGGTTTCTGTTACTATTTTAAATGATATTCAAATTAAGGCTAGACATACCTTAAATTTTTTGAGCAGCTTGAAAGGGCAGGAGTTTCTGAAAACAAAGTGAATAAATAATTAATTCATAATAAATACAGAAAAAGAATTTATTAATTTTTTTTTATGCTTCATATTCAATGCAGCATTGGTTTTAAAATAATTTATAATCCGATTTTTAACAATAAAGTATAAAAGATTTTTTTTATAAACTTAATGCCTTATAATTAAAATTGCCATAATCTGATTAGCCAGTAATTTTGTAGGGTATTACGAAATGTGCACGCAAGGCGGCAGCTCCCAAATGTCGATTAAAAGCTATTAATAGTATACAGCTGCCATATAAATTTTACCAATAATTTTGGAATATTTATTCCAGGGAAAAGAGGTATGTTATCTCCGGCGAGCCTAAACTTTCCCTAGTATCTACACCCCTTCTTGACCCACTTCGGAGGACTTCAGTTTGAGGCTTATCAATTAAAACTACACACCGGCATATGCCTTTATCTACCTTAAACAGATTTCTTTTGAAACTCGTTGAATTTGCGATTCATTCGGATTTATGATTTTAAAATCGCCGAGCTAAGGATTCAATATATGCATTCCCATAAACCTTTTTTTCTTTGTTAGTCCATCAGTCATAGCAGAAAAACTCGTATGAAATCATGCCATGTAATATATGAGAGGTATAAAATGTGAAATGCCTTTTGTTTGCTAGCAACAAATAAATAAATAAATAAATATGCAGCTTATAGCGCCCTGTGATATGCAATGGATATTCTTCTTTTTTATGCTCCCATACAATTTATGCAGAAGTGTGCGTATCTCTCTATCTATGTTTGTATATCTGTGAGAGCATTATAATGCCAATACAAACGCGAGCCAACCGGTTTATGATTTACAATATCACGGTCAACAATAAAATCCAAAGGAAAAAAAAGAAGAAAAATAGGAGCACAAAATCGGATAGTAAAAGTTTAATAATCAGAAAGTTACAACTGGAATTTTCAATGTCAGATTAGAATAAAAATCATGAAAGGAAGTAGTTGCACAGCACGACTAGAATATGCCCTAGTCTTATGCTAATCGGAGTGGCAGTGCAGTAAACAACCTTCCTAGCTGGCTTATTGTATGCAGGGTATATAAAGCTACTAATATTGACTGACGAAGGCTTCAGCTGAGATATATATAGAATATTCTAGCAGTTGAATATTCCTTAAAATTGAAATACACAGTAGCTTACAAGCGCATAATATACCCATTTGAAACTAGTGTTTTTTGTGCAGGGTATATATAGAGCTATAAATATTGGTGGCCTGAATCCTCGGCTTAGATATTTCTGGTATGTTCAATGCCAGATTAGAATGAAAATCATAGCCAGAAGTCGTTCAACAGCTCGTCTATAAATGGTCGACTCTAAGCTATTGTAAGCTGAATATTCCGTCTATTTATACCTGCTTCTCTTTATTTATTAGTGCAAAAAACCAATTAAATTCGAAATTAGAGAATTACATTTGAATCTGTAAAATATCAATATCTTTTACAAAGTGTAAATCAATTATAGATTTGATTTTTTGCTTGAGTTAAACTCCATTAAACTGCATTTAGTATGCAGCCTCTATCTATGCCCAGGCATGCCTCTATGCCAAACCAAATAGTAAATGAAATCAAATTAATTATCTGCAACAATGCACACACACACACACACACACAGATGGCAATAAAATCAAATTATTATTACAAAATTCGCCAATAGTCACATACTTAAAATATATAGTCGTATTTGTGTATAATTTGGTCGATTTACTCTCGTACACAAACATTTTTCATTTGTATAATTAAATTCAATAAGCTGCAGGCTAAATTTTTAATGCACAAAATACGTAATTATAGTAAACTGACAGTAATACCATAAATGACCATAATATGTATAAATTCCTACGTGCCATAATATCCACAGTACTCGCCTATATACCCTAAGAATAAGTAGCAGGCATGTATGAATACTACTGGGAATTGCATAGCTAGCAGGCCTGTAGCATAAATGTTAGGGTATTAACTACTGCTGCCGTATTATTATTCTGCACTTCAACTGATCAGCAAATAAATTTCATATGAATTTTATCGCTTCCGCTGACATGTGTGGCCACAGCTAAAATACCAAAAATTTAATTTTAGCTGCAACAATTTATAAATAAAATAAAATTACAGGGGACATTTGCTATTATCAAGTATACAAATCGATACCGGATTTTGCTGTGGAACTCAGCAAATTTTGGCCCAAAAAGGTGTGGGGCAAATACAATTTTGGCTATTTCAATATTTTGGGTAAACCTACAACACATAAAATAATAGAAAAATAAATTTATTTGGTTGAAATTACTTGTGGAAAATATGGAAAAAATTAAGAAAAGAATCTCATTAGCTCAAGAATTTATTAAAAAACTGAAATAAAAGTTTCATTAACTTTAGCTTGATTGCCCTCTAAATATCAATTAAAAAAATACCTAAAACACTGTGAAAATACAGCTTTATTTACAGAGAGTTTTGAGTTGAATATATTTATAGAAAAATCTATGAAAATTGTATGAAAAGGACTTTTAATTAACTCTAGATTGATTGCCCTCAAAATATTAATACAAAAATAGCTAGAAAAGTATGAAATTTGTACTGCTATTCACTGAGAAATCATTTTAATATATTCATATTTATTTATTATTTAAAAACTCATTTGAAAAGTGTATCAAATATTCAGTTCTAAGCAATTATATTGGGTACTTTATTGTTTAGTATTTGCGTTTTGTTGCTGCATAATTTACGCATAATTATTGATGGCAAACAAAGCAGTGGCTTCAATTGTGTGTGTTGTGTTGTGTTGTGTTGTGTAGTGTAGTGTATAGTTTTTAGTGGGCAAACAAATTGAGTTGCCATTAAATATTACTCGTATTATCAATTTGCCGCACATTTTGCTAATTTCATTTAATTGCATATTAATTTTATGTTCTATTTTTCAGGCCATATATTTTGTGGCATGCTTTTAGGCTGCCTCTGCTGCTGCTGCTGCTGCTGCTGCTCCAAGCGACTCCACTTGACAGAACAGCAGCAAGCAGACACTAAAACACTCTTGATTTCATGGTGGGGTCAGGGCATTGGGGCAGCGAGGGCAGTTTCCTGTCCGTGTGATTAATGTGCCGCAATAATGTTAGAACAGCTTTAAAGCAAAGCACACCAAAAAAAAAAGGGGGAAATGGCTTAAAAGTAACATACACGCACACACACACACACACACACACACACAAATCTCACATTCTCAAATTTTCTTAACTGGCAAATATTTTTGTCTGCTCGCAGAATATTTAACACAATGGCCGTTAATGGATGCGGCTAGTAGCTGAGCCACGTTTTTTTTTATATATATATTAATACCCTGTACTCAATGAAAATGTAGAAAAAAAGAGCAACAAAACTGTTTCAAAAAGAATATTATGTGTTTCTATGGAATCCCTTTAAAAGTGAAATTTGGAACTGGCTTTTGAAACCTAGTCTTAAGATCTATTTATAAATTAATAAACATAGTAAGGCTGTTATAATTTATTCAATTAAATTCTGCTCCAAAAAGCATGCTGTGTTGTTTTTCATGGAATTCTTTTCAAATAAATGTTTCTAGCTGATTATTTTGAAGCCTGTGAAATTTGAAACTAGGTTATCTTAGTTGCCTCTCCGAACAGATTCTAAGATATGTTACTGAGTATCTCTTAGTCGAGTATTCTTTATTCTTGATATATTTTTTTTCTGGTATTTTAAACATAACAAACGATAAATTAGCAGCTGTCCGACTGCGCCGAGTGCTTGCCTGCCACACTAATTGCAAGTGCACGGCATATAAATAAATTCAAGTGCCGCCTTGCCACATGCCCGTACTCAGAATACTGAGAGTACGCGGAGTACTCAGTATGTCCGCCTCTCGATCTTGAAGTACACATTTTAAAGTACTCTCCATTGAGTTTTATTTCCCCATTTTCTTTTGCTCATATTAATTAATTATGATAGGTATTATGCGTAGGAGAAAAGTTGCAGTAAAAGTTTTCAGCTTGCTACAAAATATTGAAAATTAAGACCCAACCACGCCTTTTGTTCTCAAAGTGTTAGTCTATTAAGTGGCCTCCTTCACACACACACACACTCTCTCTCGCACACACATACACACACACACGCACACGCACAACTTTTATGGGAAAAAGTTTAGTCCCACGACGTTTTCTCGAGCTTCACACACATTTTAAGCGTTTTTATAGACATTTTATGCGCACAACAACACGGCGTATGCGTAATGTGGCAAGTTTTAACGATTTATGGGGCAAAAGGTGTATGCATATATGCTGCTCAAACTAATAATAAAGGCAGCTAATGTAAAAAACTCACAAAAATGTTGTATATAATAAACGTATGTATCTATGCAGAATATGCCCATAAAAAAACTAATAATATTTTTATAGCAACATTCAATGATTATTTCGAAAATTAATTTCTTGGAGCTAACATAGTTTATCACATGATTATAAATAGTAAAAATACTTAAAGAATAATAAAAATATTTAAAAGAGATAACAAAATAAGAAAACAATTAACAGAGCTTTGTTTTTTAAGAGGTGAAAAATAATGCGTATGCGCAATGTATGACGTTTATGGAGAAAGATGAAATTTAAACCTAAATCTAAATCTAAAGAGGAATATCTAATTACTATATAGAAATTTTACAGATATTAATATAAAGATTGCAAAAAGAAAACGAAAAAAATTTAAAAATCTGTGAATTTTGTGGGCATATAATTTAAATAATTAAGAGTAGGAAAAAGAGGGTCAACATGTTGTTCATTCGTGAGAATAGCTTTGGCTATAGAAGTTGAAACCCTCTAAATTTAAGCTATAATTAAAGTTTACAGAAACATAGATGAAATCAAGAAGAGAAGGGTCTTATTATTTATTTTATCATTAAAAACGATCTACAAAACTTTAGTACACATCTATAGAGTTTCCCATATTTATTTCGCACGGAAAAGCGGCTTTAATTAAGCTAGCAAGTTGTGTGGGAATATATCACAGACAATTATATTGAGAAGTAATCTCATACAGTTTGCCATTGAAATGGAATTGTTAGTTGGCGCTTGTTAAGTGCGTTTACCTTCAGTGAGGCAAACAAATTGAGGGCTAAGTGTTTGGTTTGCCGCGTTTGCCGTCGCGTTCCTAACAATTCCTCGATAAATCATTATATGACAAATGCTTTGTGTGTGTCTGTGTGTGTGTGTGTGTGTGTGTACAAACACTACCTATTTACACACACGCACAGGCAGCCACACACACACTTGCACATATAGGCTGACACTTGAATAAACATAAATGCATGGCGCTTATGTAAAAAGCACCCAACGGGGGCACTTATCAAGAGACTGGGACAATGTCTGGCCCCCCCTTCAAACTGTCGGCATGAGTGATTGCTCTGCATGTGTGTCAGTTGCTGCACCTGCCAGTGGCGCAGTCGCCGGCTTTTCTAAGAGGGGTTCTACTTACTGAATTAGGTTTGTAAAACTGGGCACCAAAATTGAGCATCAATGTATCAATATAAAAGCGAACCGGTTCGCATCTGCAGCCTTTTGAACTAGTTCCTGAACTGTACTACAATAATAATAAAATCTATAACGATCTGTACGGAAAGTTTTCTTTGAAAGACCAGCTTTTATAGCTAAATTAAAAGATAGAAAATATAGATAGTGCTATTATATCTAAGAATGCTACAGTGTTCCGCAGTTCCACAAAATGTGTTTAAAAAATATTCTAATTTTTCAGATGAGTAGCTATAGTAGATTGAGCCTAGCTCTAAAATTTTAGATAAGTTACGGAGATAATAGTAAGAGCTGGTAGTGCCTTTTTTTGGTCCTAAAAATGTTATGATGTTCATTGGGGATTAACTCCACTGCCTCTGGCGATATGTTCGGTGTGTGTGTGGTGTGGTGTGGTGTGGTGTGGTGTGGTGTGGTGTGGTGTGGTGTAGTGTGAGTGTGGCGAGTACTCGTATAGCGCCTGTCATGAGATACTTTGACAGCTATTGTTTGGCTTACCAGAGACGCATAGTTCTCCAGCTCGCCAGTTCGCTCCGCTTTTCCATATAAGATGACAATGGCTGCTTGGAGCGGTTCGGTTCAGCAGAGCTTCAGGCGTTATGTAAATTTGCGGTTGGAAGTGCTTTCTTTCATTTACATGCACATGTGTCTGTGTGTGTGAGTGTGTCTGTGTGATTTGCTGTTAGTGACTTGACAGTGTCAAGTCGTCAAACAGGTGTGTCTCTCATAATAACTCAAGATGCAGCCGCAGACGCAGACGCAGCCGCAGCGGCAGCAGCTAGTCGAAAGTCCAAAGCAGCCTTTAAATCAAAAATGAATATTTATTAAAGCTCCGGAAAACACTGATATTAAGAACAACAACAGCAGCAAGAACGAGCAGTTTGGGATTGCTCGACTAAGCAGATACTCTGTAGCTTTGAATTATTATTACTCTAATATTCTGTATCTTTATTAATTGTCGAACTGCTGCAAAGATCACAATAAAAAATGATTGATCTACTAAAAAAATAAAGCTAGAGCTCTATAAATAAACTTGCAATTAAGCTAGGGAGCTAGATTTGTAGTCTAATTACTCTTCTAAAAGTAGGCTACATTTTCTAGTCTCTGCTAGTCTCTGATATTCCATCCTTCTGCTACCTGTCACATATGTAAAGCAGCATAAACTCTGCTTATCTCGTTTTCACTGGGTATAAAGTAAAACATGCAGTTCTCTGCGCTGAGCTCAGCTGAGCTGTGTGTGTGGCAATACAGCGGCCACACACCCTGGGCACCAAATGCCAAAGACGTGGGCGCACTGTGGCTCAACGCGTTTATGCCTCAATAAGCTCATGATTAATAGCTCGCCTCGTCGGCAATATAATGAGCAAAAGGCAACGACCAAAGTCAAGTCGAGGAGGGAGAAATAGACTAGAGGCGGCTCCAAAGCACGGTTGTTGTTTAACTTCATAAACTGCAGTCATGGAAACCAGGGATCGAAAATGAATTTTAAAATTAAAAGGTTCGCTGCGGTGAATGAATGCTAGCTTTAAAAAAGCATAACATAAAACTTTAACATTTTTAGCTACCTTTTGAAGGCATCATTTTCTCTATAAAATCTGTTTAATTATAACTAAAATTCTATATCGATTTGTTTAGTAATAAAAAACCTTTTTTATAATAGTTTTTACTTGAATGAATGCATGAGAATTGTTGTTGTTAAAAATACATTTTTCATGAACTTCATAGTTCATACAACGCCAATAAATGAACAACAAGCAGCTTTGAAAAGTTGAATTGAGAACGTCATTGCTCACATTACGCATACGCCACATTAGACATTAGACGAGAACGTTGTAACGCCCGCACTCGTTGCCGCTTGAATATTTTTTGAAGTATTCAGTAATCGTATTCGGCATTCGTATACGTTTTCGTTTTCGTATACTCGCGCTGGGGAGTGTGCTTTGAAGGATTTATGCAAATATTGAAGATGCCATCGTCATCGCCATTGCCATCGCCATCGCCATTGCCATCGTCATCGTCATCGCTTAGCGCATAACTTCACACACGGCTAAATCATTGGGAGAGTTGGGAAACACCTTAATGCTTTTACCATTACCATATGCTATCCTCTCTGAGTATAGTGTGATATATATATGATGGATGGAGTGCGAGGCGGGTGGGAGGCGTGCAGAGAGTTCCTGTTTGTTTGTTGATTTTGCGTTTTTCGGTTTTCTGGTTTTTGTTTGCTTTACTGTGGGTTTTCTGGCCAAACCGAGCCACTGGCAGCGGCAGCAGCAGCAGCGAACAGCAGCAGTTAATGTTACGTGTAAATGCGCATTTCCGTTTCCTGCGGCTGCTTCTCACACCTCAACTCCGCATACCATTTCGGGCGGTTTGTCAAAAAGCCAACTGTTTGACAGGAAGTTGCGCCAAGCATTTTACAGCCTATTTGCATTTGACTCAAGAATATAACAAACTTGAAAAGTGGCCCAGCCGAGAGCCTTCCTCCCTTCCTCCCTCCCTCCCTCCCTTCATAAGCTGCCTCTCTTCTTCAACGTGTAATTATGGTAAATAGTTTTAGCAAGTCGCTGCTAAGGACATATTTCAAGAGAAATAATAATTTTAAAAGTAGCGAGGACGTTTATAGCTAGATTTTTAGTAAGAGTTTATAGAGGTAAAATGGTAATACGGACAGCATCTTATCGATATTTCCTTTCGAAAGAAAGAGTGTATTTTAATTCTCTTTATTAATTCTTATACAAAGAAAATAGGGTCTATCTTACGAGTTTCCCACTAGCCCATAGTTTTGTTTTTTAATGCTTTTATGGAAGAATATTCTTATCGCATTGCTTCTATTTGAACTTCAATTGCTTCGTTTATCTTTGTATTCCAACTAATTGAAATTCATCGATGAAAGGTCTAAGAGTTTAATTTGAATGAATTTTTTGCAGCTCTTCGCAAAGGTTATTCGTCTAGCGGGACGTCGATTACTTTCATTAGCAGTCCTCTTAATTTTTCATATATTTGTTTGCTTTTTTCAGTTGTTGACAGTTGTTGTTGTTGCTGTTGCTTTTGTGCACTTCCTGTGCCTGAAATTGAATTACAATGTTGTCGCTGCTGTCGTTGCAGTTGCCTGTTTTTTGTAGCTGTCCAGCTTTTTATGTGTTATCAAATTATAGGGTATTTTTTTTTTCTCTCGTTTAGTTACTTTTTATAAAGTTCGCATGGTACAAATAGTGTACGCCTACTAACTGTATTTTTTCGGGCAAAGGGAAATGGAGCATGGGGCATGGCCTGAAGCTGTTAACTGTGATTTTTTATTTTTTTTTTTTGCATTGATGGGAAACTGCTGCTGCTTCTGTCGTGCTGGAGTTCCTGATGTGCCATGCCCATAAAATGAGTTATTAATTGAGTTATTAGTTCAAATAACGTTGCAGTATTTAGTTGTAATTTTTTGATATTTTCAACAGAGCAGCACAAGAATTCATTAAAATGAAAAATATTACTTTATGTTGTTTTATTATTTCGAATTTTTTAAATTAAATTGCAGCACAGGAAGTGCACTGTAGCAATATTTTTACATAAAATACTTCAACACATTTAAGTATAGAGTTATTACTTTTATACCCTTGCTTAGGGTATTATAACTTTGACACAAAAAGTGGAACAAATTAAGAGAGGCGTTTTCGTACCCAAAGGTATATAGAAAAATGTAACAGGCAGATAGATAAGGTGTTGATGAAGCCATATCTGTCTGCCTAGAAGTCCCTCAGATTGGACCCACGGACCACATATGATGGAGCCGGTAGGACGAAAAAAAAGGATCAAGTGGTAAATAATTATTAAAATCGGACTTCTATCTTATAGCTCCCATAAAAACGAAACTTGTTGGATAGAAAACTTTTATAGTTTCTCAAGATATCATGATCAAAATTACAAGTAAGATGGACAGGTTCCATTGCTAAGCGCCTACCAAAGATGTTCAATTTAGGACTACTTTATCATATAGCGGCCATAGGAGGATCAAAAACAAATAACAAGATTCAAATGCTAATTTCAGTCTGCAAGGGTATGTAATCTTCGACTTCATCCAGATAGTCTTTTCCCACTAGTTTTGTTGTCATATTTACAAATATTGATTAATACGAAATATGTTGTCAGTTATAAAATGAAATGTGTGCCATAATATTTTAACAGAGAATTACGAGTAGGTTAATTATAATGTGCGAATTTTAAATATTATCGTCGACGTTGTAAAATTAAATATATTAATAATGACATTATAATATTACCCCAATATGCCATTTAATTGACAGCATAAATATTTATTAATTTGATAAATTTGCTCACTAGACATTGGGAAGGAATCTCTTGATGCAACTTGGTCGATAACAAAGAATATATCGATACTAATTGGTAGGTAATCACGAGCTATATCGATACTATCGAAAGTTATTCTAAGCGTAGTCTTATTTTGAATAATATCTTTAATCTTTAACCTTTAAGCGCGTTTTATTTTAATTCTTTGCGGCAGTTGAATAAGCTTAATTATCTCAACTGTTTTTTACAAATTAAGCTAATGACTTGAAAGTAGAAAAAAGCTTTGTCTTCTATTTATTTTCCGCATTAATTACGTGGAAATGTAGATAAATGAGTTCGATGGAAATCTCTTGCTCATTGTCTTTCGCTTTCTCTTTCTCTTTCCCGTGTCCCTGTCTCCGTGTGCTCGAGCACATCACTTGAATTAATTTCAATTATTGACGTCACACAAAACTCTACAGATTTATATGCACAACTCACCTAAAAAAAAAAAAAAAAATTTAAAAGAGAATAAAAAATAGATTTAAAAAAAAGGAGATAAAAAGCGTTGTAGAGCGAGTTTTGCAAGCTGCGCTCGAAAAAGATAAATCTTTTCGCTGGATGCGTCAGTCGTGCACTTTTCATTTGTTATTTGCGCAATATGCGCGTAAATCGCGATTTCAACGGCTAAATATTGATTGAATGAATGAACTCAATATGCATTCAAGAGCGGGAAAGCTCTCAGTCTATCTATGGCTATCCGTATATAAATATATATGTGTATATATATATGCATATATCTAGTTATCTATCCATCCGTCTATCTATCTTTCTGTGTATGGATTGGCAGTTAGTTGTCTGAACTGAAACGAGCTGTGTGTGTGTGTGTGCGTGTGTGTGTGTGTATTGGCTCGCTTCTGCAGGCTCAGGGCTGCCAAGAGATAGAGTTGAATTTTCGGGTCAGGTTATTGCAATGAAAATCTCTTTAAGCTGGCATTTGCCAGCAAACTGCATTTTGGACCCCGATCGGGCCGAGCAGGCTGCGGCTAGCCACTTGAAACGCGCTCAAAATCATGTTACCTGCACGTTTTGGCCATCTATTCTAGCCCTACTAAAGTCCCAGCCAGTGTTGTTAGAAAAAAAGCTATATTTGGGGTGGTAAAAAGTGAAAAAAAAACCCTGTAAAAGTCGCAAAAAGAAAGAGGATTCTTTTATCATTATCCCAAGTTTTTCTCGTTCGTCTCTAAAATGTTTAGCTTTAATTTACCTTAACTAAAATAAAGCTTTTATTTTCCCTTATATTTTCCGCTAACAAGCTAAGTTTTTAGTGGGAAAAACCCAAGAATTAGCAGGATTGAATGCTGACAAAATGAAAATGTATCAGGAATACAATAAATAATATTAATATTTATTATTTTACAATATTTCGCATTATTTTATTTATTTATTTTTAATTTCTTTTTGAATGGGAGCAAAAAAACATTTTATAATTAATAATTGATTATTAAATAATTGTCCTCCTTTCAAATAAATTCGTCGCTCTTTTCTTAATAATATCAATTTCTCAATTTCATAACTTTCTTGCTCTAATATTCATTAAATATTTTGCTTTCTTAAGCTATTTTTTTCTAGCGGGAAAACGTAAAAACTGGCAGCACTGCTGCAGGCAGCGCATGTTGCCTACTTTTGGGCGCAGCAGAGCAACTCCTCTTGTGTTATTGTAGCACTGAACGATTTATTGAAAAGTACACGCATACACACACACACACACACACACACACACACATAGAGTAAACATGGAAGTACAGGGAAAATGTGTAGATACATTGAAAAGGTGTGTGAGTGTGTGCCGCATTTACAAGCTCAACGCTTGAGTTTCAATTGATGCTGTGGCAACGCTTTATTTTCATTACATTCTCAGTCCCAGTCCCAGTCCCAGTTCCGGTACCGGTACCGTTTCTGGCACCAGGTTCCCTGCTCCAAGTTGTACCAGGATGGTTTTGGTAGGCATTCGGCTGCACGCGCCTGCGGCACGGCAACATTTTAGCATTTTCTCAATTTAGCATTTATTAACTGCTCTTAGAGATGCTACTAAAAATCAATTACTTAAGCTATGCATGTGATTCTGCTGCCTTTGGGCTTATCAGTTGCAATTTTATTCAGTTGCCAAAAGGTTGCCACAGGCGCAGTATCAAAATGTCATCAATCATGTTGCATGTGGCATAAATGAAATTGCGAAAAATTCAATTGTTCACACAACAATTTTATTGGATTTTTGCCTATACAAATTTAATTATTTAATTGTTTTTATTTTCTTGTGCATTTAATGGCAAAACAATTGCTTTAATCAGCTAAAAAATAATATTTTAAGCTACCAATTAAAATAATTTAAGAATTCTTCGATATGCCTATTATTATGCCCTAGATGAATAATAATAATAAATAACTAAAAAACTCATAAATATTTAAACAAAATAAATTAATGCATAAGTTTCTAGCCTTTTTTTACATTTGCTGGCAAATTCCCTTACATATTCCCATAAAATATTCTCTAATAATATTTTTTATTTCATTTTAAATCAATTATAAATTTAAGCACATGAATTTATCAGCTTTTATGCATTTCTAATTGAGCATTTAAACTGCTAAAACTTTATAAAATGTTGGCAAAATTGTTTAAAAAAAAGAAGGAATATAAAAAAGCAGAATATCATCCGCTTACAATGCTAGTGATATAAATTCACAGATTTAGTTAGCAGCTAAATTACGCTCAGTCAGCGGCTAAGCCCCACCAAGGCGACAGGCAAAATCCATTGCAGCATATGCATATTGTCAGGGCTACGGCATAACAACAACAGCAACCAGATAAAAACTACAATAAAAAATGCATAAATATGCAAAAAAACAACAGATAAAAAACAAACTATGTTGTATAAAAGTGTCACACCTGAAAGTGCTCGACTAGACGATGCTCTGTAAAGAGCTTATTACAATTGGTATTCAAGAAAATTTCTGTGGATTTTTTTTCAAAGAAATTTCAGCATTATTTTAAAGATTATAAATTAAATTATTAATTTGAAACTTTCGATTTTCAGACTATTATAAACACTGAAAAAATAATACCAAAGTACCAAATAAAGACTGAGTCACCCGCTGAACATTGCAATTCTCGATTTGTTCCTTTTTTTGAAAAAAATTATTTAAGGAAAAGTCTTGAAATTCAATTAGAGTTTCAGTTCTTCGAGAAATAAGACAGAGAATCAGAAATGATATTTTGAAAAATAATACATTTTAGAAAAATTACTGCATTTAAGTATAAAAACTTATTTTAAAATAAATTTTGAAATATTTTCTCAATTATTTCTAAATTTTTGGATAAGTTTTTTCAGTTGACTAAGAAGCTTGATTTTTAAAATGAAAACGCAAATAAAATGCTATTTAAATTTTTGTTTAGTTTTCGAAAGTTTCGTCCATTTTACTTGCAAAGAGTACCCTGTTTTTTTTTTTTGGCTATTAGTTATTACAGGGTATATTCAGCGCAAAGTAAACAAACAAATGCGAGATAGTATTATATTTTTGTTGTTTCTGAATAAAACAAACAAAATGGAAGGCAAACACATAGACAGCACCTCACCTATACACACACAGAGGGAGAATATGTATGTATAGGTACATTGGCACGCACATAGGCAAACAAAAGAATCTGTGTCCTTATGTCTTTAATTTTTTTTTGGTTTTTTGGCTACCATCCGCACTTGACATTGTTTGTGTTTGCATTCCACGTTTTGTTTCGTTTTGGTATTTCATTTTTTAAGTTTTCGCTTTTGCTTTCTTTCTTTCACTCCGCCCGCTCTATTTCTATGTAAAATAAATACAAATATCACGCAACGTTATGTTTTACAACCTGTCATATAGATAGATATACCTATATATATATACATGTGTATTTATTTATTTTTTATCGTTACAATGTATAAATATATCCTTATACTTCTTTTTTTGCGGTTTTAGAATTTTATAGCAGCTCCTCCTCGCTTGACTCTATCGGAGGCATTTACAGTGGGAGGTGCGATGGCTTCCAATTTCATGTGCAACTTAAATATTTACATTTAACTTAAATATGCGTATTTTCGCATAAATTACAAAATATTTCGCATACATATTCCGTTCGTGTTCCACGCGATATGTTTGCCCTATACACACACACACACACACACTTATATACATATATATATATTTATATGTATAGCAATTTTATGACATTGTTGTAATAAAATTTATTAGATTTTGGCTTGTGGCGTCTGTTAAGCTCGTTTGTGCAGCTCAGCTCTCTTTTTCCTGCTGCTGCTGCTGCTGCTGCTCAGTAATTTACTTTTTATTTTCGTTTGAGGGCAGCTTTTTGGTCATAAACTATAATAGCAAATGCCTTTGGGGATAAAGCAGTTCAAAAAGGGTTTCGACCTCAAACACTCGCACACGCTTTACGCTCATATTTGAGCTTTTAAAAAGCATTCGCAACGCTTCAGACTCACTACAGTTTAAACTTAATTCTATATTTATTATTTCGTTAAAATCAAGGACTCTCTGAATGAGCACTGTAATAATTCATTTAAACTTTTGGCTTAAATAAAATAGGTTCGTCTCTTCTGAAGAAATTTGTATTTATTTATTTTGAAATTGTCCCACCTCAGCTGTTCTGTTTCACATCCATCGTTTCTTGTTCTACTTTCACTATACCAAATTATACGATAATAAACTCCTTCTTTCGTTTAGAATTCATTGCATCGTTAAAACTTTTAATTTCTTCGCTCATCAACTAACAAATTCAATTATTCTTTCGAACACAGTTGACAGTTAAACTCTTAATTGATTTTTACGAATTAAAAATTCAAAATCAAATTCAAACTAGCATAAAATGACAATGGTGAAAGTGTTCAGAATTTGATTGCTATTAATTTAAAGTCTTGTAGCATCATCAATGTGCAAAAATACTCTCGTAGTAGTAGTAGTTCGACTACTGAACAACTTTAATGGAAATGTCAATTTTTCGCTGAAATAAACTCACCCGAATACAGCCAGTTCGAGGAAGCAGCGGCAGAGAGAGAGAGGGAAAGTGGTTGAATCAGAGAAACACGCAGTACGACTCTAAGCCAAATAAAGCTACGGCTAAAATCAAACGAAACGAGACGAGACGAAGCGAAATGAAACAAAAAGCGTGGCAGCAACATGCAGCATGCAATGGAGAAAAAAAAAGTCATCCAAAAATTGAAACGTTTGTGCAATGCAAATGCGTGTCCCCACAGAACCCATGATAAAACCACACGAAAAAAAAAGGAAGGGAATGTGTGGTTCAGGTTGAAGTTTGTCAGAGGCTTAGTTTCAGTCCTATCGAAGTTGCCTTTAATTCAATCATCATCAATAGGTTAGGTTTGCTTGATAACTTGGCAATTAAGTTTTTATTGCCGATAGTTCGGGCGCAAAACAAGTGTTAAGCTCGGTTTTCAGAACCAGATTTTGACTGCCTTTATGGACTCTAGAACCAGAACTCGAAGCAGAGGAGTTAGGTTCGTTTTCGGAATTTAAAAACCTTTGGAATTTCTTTAAAATACTTCTAATTTCGTTTTAGCTCCACGAAAATAAATTAATTTAAATATATAATTTGATTCCTTGCTGATTTATTTAATTTCAAACGCAGCCAAACCAGTTATTTCGGATCGACCTAAATTTTTGAAGGTTTTCTAGCCTAGGCGCAAATAAATATTATCAGAAATTGAACGGCAGAAAAATGAAAAAAAAAAACTATAAAATACCCAACAAAAGAAACCTAAAATAAACAAAAAAAAAAAGCTGAAACAATTGCAGGCTGCAACGAACTGAATGCAAAACAAAAAATCGGCCAAAGTTAATATTTGTTCAACTGGACAATTGAGATGGCAGCGTGTTTAGCTCCGCTCCGCTCCGCTCAGCTCAGCTCAGCTCAGTTCAGTTAAGTTCGGTTACGAAACCACCCACTTTGCAACCAGTTCCGGACCCCTTTCCATTTCTCAGAGTCTCTGAGTTTCAGTCCCAGTCGTACATTACGCGAGACACACGAGACTTGACTCGACTCGACTCGACTCTCCGGGTCTCCTTGAGAGCGAACTAGAGTAATGTCGTGGGAGCCAAAGATAAATAACACTTAAGGAAACCGGGACTTTTTTGGGGGAAGGGGGCAGGGATTCAGCTTCAGCTAGAGAGAAACAATTTGCCGTTTGTGCTTTGAAAAATGCATGAGCCAAAGTAAATGGAAAAAGTTGTCGAGTAACGAAAAACGAAAAAAGAAAAACACAAAAGACAACAACGCAGCGCCAGCGCAGGGAGGGCGCAAGAGGCTGGGAATAGTTTCTGCTTTTTACAAAAAAATATTGCGGTCTGCTTTTAGGCGCAATTTGACATTTTTAGTCGACTCGCTCGACGCACTCGTTGATTTTTCATTCGTCCAACTGTTGTTTTTCTATTTTTTTCGGGAGCAGCTTTATTTATTTGTCGCTTTATTTGCTGACAAGAAATATAGACAATATATTGCAACAAACATACACAGACACAGACACACACACATACACACAGATAGACATGACAGTGGCATGTCGCCGCTGACACTTAACATGCCCGTAGACAGTTATTAGGGTCATTGCAGCGGCGGCAGCCCCTCCGGAAAAGGCCACACAGATAAGTTTTCCAGCTTGTTTTTCCTGCTTTCTGTATGCGAGTGCGTGTGTGTGTGTGTGTGGAGAGAGCTGTGTTTTAGAGTTTTGCTGCTGCTGCTGCTGCTGTGCTGCCCGAAAGTATGCTACAATTTATAGCACTATGCGCCTAAATGTATACATTGAGTTTATAGTACGCCGCTTTTGGGTTTTCTGTATATTTTTAATACTCTCTACCCATTGAAAACTGTGTAGAATGGGGTTTATTAGACTTACAAAGATGTAAGTAACAGGCAGAGGGTGGCTTAGGCAAAACCTTAAAGTATATGTTATTTCCTAGCCTTGCATGCATGGCTGTCTATTTTTTAGTCCATAGGAATAAACGTCTAGAGCTCAGAGATTGTACAAGCTGTAGATATTAAATGTGATATATGGACTTACCCATTAAATAATTTCAACTATTTCTGTAAAAAAAAAGAAAAGTAAACATTAATTTTTTAGAAAATGTTAACTTTGTATTCACAAAAGTTCAGCATAATTGTACAATAAAGAGTGTAGTAATTAAGTGAAATACGGAAAGAACTATGATATCTTTCTTATAAGGATCCTTAAGCGCCTGCTTAAAAATAAGTATAAAGTAATTTTATGCCCCAGTACAGAGTATTTTCTAGTCGTTCGCTTTTGCTTGAAGTACTCTTGTTTCTTTTTTTTCTGTCCCTACATTTTTTTTTTCAAGTGTCTTTGTCAATGGCGTCAGGGGAAAATTTACATATGACACTCCCAGGGTGTGTGTGTGAGTGTGTGTGCGGGTCTGTGTGTGTGTGTCTGTGTGTGTGCGTGTTGCAGAAGCTGTTTAGTGCTCCTTTGTGCACAGTGTTGTTGTAGTTGTTGCTTGTCTACTATTTTTAGTAAATTGTATTATAGTTTTAGTGCCTCAGTTTAACTTTGGGTTTTTGGCTTTTTTTCTGTTGGGGCGGGGAGGGGACCAGAGTTTTTTGATGTTGCAATTTCACGCTTGGCAACTTTGTTGACTCCTGTGTATTGGCCAGCAAACACTTCCTTGGCAAAAGGGTCCTACGGTCAGTGGCTTATGCTGAAAAATTAGTTAATTTAGTACAAAAAAGCTGGAGTCCTCGGCCAGCTGGTCATTTAGAACAGATGCGGGTGTCCTAAATAGGCACCGGAAATTGGAGTAGGTTGTTTTTTTTTTTTTTTGTAAAATTCTGTGGCTGAATTCAATTAGTGTTTGACTCTGATGAATTATTACGAACATTAAGAAAGCTTAAGTTGTGATTTTCATGTGGAAATATTATGAATAAAAGAGTCTTTCAGTAGAGTTGACTGCAGTTTAATTTATCGTGAAGCTAAATATCTCATTCCAAGGTTAGCGAGATTCAGGAGTTGAGCTATCCCAATTATTATTTGGCTTTGCTGAATGAATATTATGAAAGGTTTAGTTGTGATCTTTGATACAACTTTTCACTAGAGTCTAGTTTGGCGTGAAAATAATTTATTATTCAAATTAATAATTTACAAAAACTGTTCGAGTAAAGGAGCAACTAAGTAATCGACATAGTTTAGTTTAGCTTACTTACAAAAAATGCATCTTTTATTCAAAAACTACATGTGAATACGCTTTTATATAAAACATTTCCGTTTTTTTTTCTTCCTGTCCAAATTGAATCAGAAACAGAAACATTCACAAACAGTTTATTTGCACATAATCATGAATAGAATTTGAAGCAGCTCTGTTACATGCGGCGTATGAGTAATGCATACAAAATTGCTCATACGCTGTACGGTTTATTGGCCGTAAGAACGAGTATGAGTACTTGGCACTCTTAAACTCCAGAAAACTCCAAAAACTGCAGAACTCAAAATATCAAAGTTTTCTGTCTGTATTTTTCATGATAGCACAAAGCTCTCTTTTAGTGGCCAACAATCTGAACAGTGCTGCTGTGCCAGTTCTCCGGAGAGTTCACACGCAAAAAGACTTGTAGCAACTTTTGTGTGTTATCAAATGGCTACAAAAATAAAATAAAATAGCAAGTGAAAAAACAAATTTAACTAAATTGACTGCCAACAGGTTTGTTTTTTTATACTCTACACCCATCGAAATTGTGTAAAAAAGAAGGGTATAATCAGTTTTTGTGAAACCTATGCAAGACAGAGCTCTTTCTTTCGATAAATATCACTTCAAATTTCTCATGTAACAAAGACCATTTAACTCGAAATATTTTTACGCTTGTTCCTATTTCTTAATCAACAAATTAATCATCCCACACTGCAATTTTCATAATTAATCTAAATCTTATTTCAGAATATTCCAAGCAAAAATGGTTAGCTTAGATATGGTCAAAGAGCATTTGGTAGTTACACCATTTATTTGTATTTTTTTTTTGTCAATTTTAGCTCTTGCTATAGTTTAGGCATGCTTAAAGAGTATCTGCTAGTCGCGGAATTATTGTGTTTTTATTTTTTGTTGGGCTTCGTTGGGCGTTGGCTCAATTGCTGCAGTTCCAAAAGGAGAGAGTTGGCTGCTACTGTCTAACGTTGGGACTATGGCAAACAACTTGCAAAACACAACACTACAGAAAATTCATTTGCAAACGAAAATAAAACTTTTACATTTAACTGTGTAAATTTTAAAACATTTTTGTTGTTTTTTTTCTGTATATTTTTTTTGAAGCACTTTTTTTATACGCTGCCATTGGCATTGCAATTGCAACTCCCCCACAACAGTCCCTCGTCCCTCTTTCCTTTGCAGTCGCCCCGCTCACACTCGACATTTGTTGCCCTGGCCGTGACTGCTTTTATTTATTTATTTGGCGTCGTTTTTGTTGCAAGTTTCAACTGTCAAACACAACATCAATTTGTACAAAAAATAAGCAGCGACAACTTTTTCTTGCTTGCCCGCTTGCTTTGCTTTCTATATAAACTGTTTTTTATTTTCCTCTCTCTTTCTGTGTGTATGTGTATGTGTGTGTGTGCGCTTGTGTGTGTTAAGGCAACAATGCAACATTAAAAAGTCACATTGCTGCAGATTTATTTGTTATTCAAAGCTAACTTTTTGGGAACTGTGCTATTTGCAAATGCAAAACGTGCGAGACAATTCTAGAGACATTTATGAGCCGTGCCATTCCACTGGTTAAGCATTGCGTATACTTAATATTGAAGCAGATCGCTGATTGTTGTCAGTTTACAACTTCTTTTTAAGCATATAAAATATAGCACTAGAATTTGAACATGCTGGATATGATATCTTAGGATACAGTAAAAACTTTTATATTTAAAGTACTTCGCCTTTCAAAGCAGCGCAGCCAGAAAAATGTTTGCGAATGGGGCACAAAGTAGAATACAAAAAATTTAACACTCTTGAGAGAGGAAACGCGAGTAAGAGAGCGAAAGTTGAAATATATCGGATAAAAAAATACAACAGGTTTAGATTAACTAAAAGAGCAAAATATATTATTATCGCCCACATGTATTAGGAAATAAAAGTAAATCCAAAATAAATCCCTCCAATTTTATCTTGCATCTATTGCAAGAAAAACTTTATACCATTGTAAAGCATTTAAAATATTTAATTAAAAATCTTTTGTTTTGTGCTTAGTATTTTCTTTTATTCTCTTTCTTTATTTTTCCATCCGATTTCTTTGACCCTTGTTGTAAAAGTTGCGCGCTCGAAAACTATGGCACAAATTAAGAAAAATACTCGCACTCAAAGCGGTTATTATTATTTCTTGCTTCTTCTGAGGAGTCGCTGGTGGGTAGGGCAAAGTTTTTGGCCACAAACTGCAAGCGGCAAGTTGCAAGTTGCGAGTTGCAACTTGCTCAAGTTGCGGCCGTGAAGAAGCGCCAAAATTTTCTAATTAAATTCATTTGAGACCCTCACGCACTCAAGGCTGCTGCGTGCTGTGAATTCGAATGGCGGCTGGCTCCTCTATTTTTTTTTTATTTTTTGTTAACGGATTGACCGAAAAGAAGATGCCAACTTGCCGCCAAAAGTTGCCGCTGAATGCTGCACAATCAGAAAGAAATTGCATGGGCTGTACGCGTTCTTTCTTCGTATTTTTCTCCTTTATATAGAGTACCCATTGAAAATTGGGCGGAGAACAGGGTATATTCATTTTTGATGAAAATATCAATGGAACTAATATGCAATTTACACAGTAAGAAAAAATTGTCTATATTTATTCGAAATGTAGGATAAAGTGAAAGAAAGCACTAAAGAATATTTTTGAATTTAAGAGTTCAATTTAAATTAACCGAGTGTTTATAAAGTATGAGTTGGTGGAGTTAGGGTATCTGCTGTTCGATCATTCTGCACTTAAGAGAAAATTCTTATTCTATGTCTTCTCTGTGTCTTTCTTTAAATCTGTCCTATGTGAGCTGTGAAGCTACTGCTGCTGCTGCTGCTTATGCGGCATCGATGACATTGTGTGTAGAATAAAGTAATTTCCGCCTTGCACAAGCGTCGCTTCCGGTGCGGCAAACGTGCGCCGAGCCCTGACACTTGCTGCAGATGTCATCTGTGTGTGTGTATGCGAGAGAGTGTGTGCGTGTGTGTGTGTGTGTGTGTGTGTCAGAGCCATAACATTCATTTTTTTCCCTATATTTTTTCTTCATTTTTTTCTGGTATGTTCACACGCTAACATGGAAATAATCAAAATGTCGCATTGAGATTGAAAATCACTGCATTTGCCAACACTTCCGCTCAAGTGATGAGCAAGTTGTTGCCTCGACTTTCTCTCCTTTTCTTTTGGCCCTTCTCTCTCTTGCTCTCTCTCCTTTTCTCTATGTGTGTGTGTGTGTGTGTGTGTGTTTGGATTTAACAGTCTGTTATCAACAAAATTGACAATAAGTTGCTGTTAAAGACAGCCCGTAAGAGAAATGTGCGATGTCAGCAATTTTTAAGACTGCTGCTTTCTTGTGTCCCTCGTGGCGTATGCGTAATTTTTTGCTGTATCTTTTGAGGCGTTTGCCTTAGCATAAAATACTATACAAAACGATGAGAGCAAACGGGCGACTAAAGAAATAAATATGTGACAAAATACTCGTCTTGAGATTAAGTTATGTACTCGCATTAAAAATATAAATGTTATCAATCCACATTTGCTACACTTTGAATTGATTGAGTTGATCGAGGCTTTGGTAGATTGATTGTCAATTGGGCTTCTAAAATTTAGTTAGGCGTTCTAAGTAGAATCTGGTTTTGTTTTCGGAAATTGAGATAAGTAATTGACTATAACCAGTGAAGGCCCTTTTCACTACAATGATCTCGGTTGGGTGTTGAAATAATAGTCTTAAATAAGGACAACGCTGCCTTCAAATATATAACGCCTTGAGGTATATACTATAACTTATGCACTTGAGGCTTATCCTTAGCCAAATGGTCGAGCGAACAGCTGGTCAGTAGGACGACTGACACAGTGCGGGTATTAAGGCAACAGTAAAAGAAAAAACTAATGCGGCCAAAGTGAAAGCTAAACAGCCAAGAGCCAAAAGCCAAAAAGCAGCCGCAAAAGTGAAGAAAAATAACAACAACTAACTGGCAAGTGGTACAACAAGCAGCTACTTACTTAAAAAGCATTGAGCCTAAGTAAACTTTTACGCCAGAAACGCCTGGCCAGAAGACTCGACTTGGTTCGAGTCGACCTCGCCAACTGCACTTAAAGATGAGCTCAGGACGAACATAAGGACGAAGCAAGCAAGGACGATGGCTTAATGCAAGGCAAATGAAGTACAAACAGTGGTGGGCCCTGGCACTTGGTATTAAAGTTATGCCACTGCAAGTGAGTTACGCATAAAAATAAGACGTGGGTTGTGCAAAAATATTGACAAGGCCGCAGGATCCGCAGGAGTTGAGTGTAGTTCGAGAGTCACTACACAGTGAGAAAGAATAATTGGCTTGGTTCGACACTAAATTTGAGAGTTTTTTCGTAGCGGTTTCTTGGTAGTTAAATTTATTATGCTAACAACATTTAAATTGTATTAAATTTATATTTTTGATATATTTCTCTTGAAGATTTTAAGTAAATTGAGGTACTTTTTGTCTGATTTTCTTAAATATAATTAAAACCTGCCCAAGGAGCAAACAAAGCAAATCAGTTTGAATCGTTTTGGAGTTGATTTGATTTGGTAGAATGAACCTAATGGGAAAGGTTTCTGATGCGGTTAAGGAATCGACTTGGACGAACTCCTTTATTGTTACAGAATTGATATTTTCTTATATTCCTTATATCCTTTATAAATACTTAATTTTTATTGATTTTATTTAACTGACAATTAAACTTATTTTCTAGCCGTGTAGAGGCTCTTGCCTTGGCCTGTCAGGCGCAAGCGGCTTATGAATTAATGCAAAACAGATTGCCAGTTGCTTAAGGCGACACTTTGCACCTTTTTATATATATATGTATATTTTTTCTGTATGGAACAGTCCGTTAAATATTTACCAACTGCAGGGCAAAGAAGAGAGGTAAAAAAACTACCTGCCAGCTATTTAAATTGCGTGGCCAGGCGCTTCAGGCAAAATTTATAGCACCTGACTTGGACTGAGACTAAGATTGAGACTGAAAACTGAAAATTGGGACCTGGGAACTTGGTGACGCTGATGAGGGTCCTGGCTGGTCCAAGGTCTCCTCGCTGGCCTGGTATCTTATATCTGTGATCTGTGTGCGACTGACTTCTCTTTCGATTTGAACATTTTCATTTTCAATTTGAATTTGAATTTTTATGTGCCTTTGCCTGTGTCTGTGCCTGTGTCTGAGCCTTGTAAAAAGTAAATATCCTGACTGTACGCAGTGTCCTTGCAATGTTTGTCGCTTTATTAGTTTATCACAATTTAAGCATCTCGGGCATTTCGCTGGCCAAAGCGGAAAGCGGATGTAAGCCAAAAGCGGAAGCAGCTGCTGCCATTTCTGCACCTTCTTCAGCTGTTCGCTTGACTCTGCTCTACTCTACTCTATTGTCCTTTGTGTCCTTCGTCAGATTTTTGTCTCTTATACTCTTTGTTTTTACTCCCGGTTCACGTCGCACGTCGTTTTCAATAAATTAATCAGCCGAAGTGCTTTAGTTTCGCGCCTTCTGCAGAATGTTTGAAGCAGCAGCAACAGCAGGACGAACAGCCTGCCAAGGCAACTCAATCGCGATAAAGCCCCTCCAGGTAAATTATAGTTATTTGATTTTGTTGGGTGATTTGTTTGCCCCATCTTTTTATTTTTTTTAAAGCTGACATCAAATTGAATTGCATTCGAGCTGTTTTTTTCTTCACTAAATTCTTTTTTTTTCTCCGCTTTTCTCTCTCATTTTCTTTCACTGCCCAACCGAAAAGTAATAGAGCCCAAAATTATGTAGCATGCATAAATTTTCGTTGGCAGGAAGCCGCCGTCTCCTTTTCTGCTTCTTATCGTCACGAAAACCCGAAAAACTTTACATGTGTGGGTAATACGAGTGTGTGGCTGTGTGTGTCAGAGAGGAAACTCCATTAGATGCAGACACAGAAGAAGAAAAGCGATTCATTCATACAAAATATATGATGAATATTGTATACCCTGAACTTACAAGAATATAAGGAACAATGAGAGTTTATAGAGTATGAAATGGAGAATGGCCCATAATAAAATTTATAATGATTTTATATGGTATCATAATCTATTTTTTAACAATTTAAATCAAATACTTAAGCCTGGAAAGGCATCTTCTTTCCACCGGAAAATATTATAGGAATAATTTTTCCATTTATATTTAACGTGAAATAAACTTTAATTTGTCTTTACTAATAGATAGATCATAAAATATATTGATAATGATAATAAAGTTATACATAAAAAAGTATTTATTTAGCTTTTCAGTAAAGCAACAAAAGGAACAACTTATTTGACAGACTCTGCCGAAAGTGGAGAGCCCCAAGTTAGGCTAAGACAACGGGCAAGCAAGGGCTCAGGATCTTCTGGAGGAAGCGGAAGCAGAAGAGGGGTGCAGAAGAAGAAGAAGAAGAAGTAGTAGTAGTAGTAGGAGAAAAAGAAGTAGAAGAAGATGGTGCTGTGGCAGTTAAATCTGTGCATACAAGTTGGGGGGATTGAAAGTGCATAAAGTTGAGTTTATTGTTGGCTAAAGTATATGCTTTATGCTTTATGCTTTATGGTGGTAATGGAGGCGTTTCTATACGCGCTCTCATAGATACACACATAGATACACACACTCACACTCAAGCACATATACACACACACACATATGCAGCAATCTTTATCAGGCAGGCAAAGAAATTATGTCGGAAATCTAAAAAGTTGTGCATTAAAACTTGTTTGTGGTCGGGTTGTGTGGCTGGCTTCGAGTTCGCTTGGTTTTTGTAGATGTCGTGCGCCAGTCATAAATATCAGAAAAGCAACAGAATCTAAAAGAAGGCGTGGCACAAATGGATAGCAATTATCGGAGGCGTTCTTGGACGTGGCTGTCGGTATATGAACATATACTTATAGAACAAAATATTTCAACTTTTAAACTAATGTCTCTCTTCAAAGAAAATCAGATAACTGTCGTGAAGATACCCTGTAAAATTCGATTGTAAAATATAATTAAACTTTTGAACAGTCTCTTTAAAAAAATCAAGTCTTTATGGCAAAAATACCCTGAGAAATTAGCATAATAGGCATAATCCATATTCCTTTTTCTTTTCTTGTATTTTCCTAACTCTTTTTTTTTTTTCTTTCCCTTTTTTTATTCTTAGCCTCAATGACATCGTTTAATTTCCCAGCCTTGAGTCATTTTTAATACAGGGTGTTAAAAATTGAAAAACTAAACGGAGAAAAACTTTTCCGACAGGTAGAAAAAGTCAACTGCATATTTGTCTTTGGTTTTCCGAAAATGTTGCAAAATATTTTTGATTTTTTTTGTTTAGAAATTTGAGCTTTGAATTATTAATTATAAGTTTTGAGATCTTAGTACAAGCTTAATTTTTTTTATAAATAATTAAGGCTATTAGCTTTGTGCTTGCAATTTCATAGATTTAATTGCTGGTGCTATTCACATTGTATTAAATTTAAAGCTCACTGGTTCTCTCTCATTCAGGCTCTACCTAGCCAACTACTTTTCGAAGGCACTGTCATTGGCCATTGGCCCGGCCAGCAAGGATTCTTTGGGCCATACAATAGAATCGCCTGGCGACAGCTATGGGTTAAGGGTTTAGGTTTGGCCTTCTACTGAACGAGAACCAGTACGAATACTCGTCGTGGTAGCCACAGAAATTTAGCACAAAAATATTTTCAATTATGATGCCAGTGAGGAACTCTAGAATTTTTCAATTAAGTCGATGGTAGTAGAGGGGCTGAGGGGAGGGTGTTTTGGGGCATGGCCATGTCTTGCCAACTCAAAATGGAATTTACCCTGCAACAACAACTAAGAATGAGAAAAAGAAGAAGTTATATTTGTGGTGGGTAGTAAAAGACTGCTAGACATAAAGGTAAAAGCATTAAAGTTATATGCGCTTTAAACTAGCAATTGTTGTTGCTGTCGTTGTTGTTGTGGCTGTTGTTGTTGCTGCTGCTGGTCTTGTGCTACTTTTATGTGGCAAGGCAAAACTTGTCGTCGTTTTAGTGGCAGTCCACGCCCACAACGCCCCCAAACGCCCACAACGTGTCCGCGCGCCATAAAAATTTGCAACAGCTGCACAGCCTGGGACTTAGTCCAGAACAACTGCTACCAGAACTCAGTCTGAACTGGCTTGGAGACTCAGAGACTGAGACTGAGACCGAGACTGAGCTACCTTGACAGTAGTCAGCCAAAAGGATTTTATTTTTTGGCTTTCAATACTCTACAAATTAAGCCATATGCTTATTAAAGGCTATAGTGGGCAGGCTTAAAAGAGTTTTTTTATAAACCAAATTTAGCACTGGTTTTTAGGTGGTATAAATATTTTGAAAAATTTATTTTGATTGGTTTTTGTAGGTCATTTTATATGGTTAACATTTCAACTGAAAATGTCTATTATTTGCTGAGCTCTATTTACTTCAGTATTGTACCAAAATTTGAGTACATAATATAATACAATTTTCTTAATTTTGATTTTCTTTCGTAGTAATTTTTTATATAATAATCTAAGAATTTAACTTAATAATTTTATAGTTTTAGAAATTTTGGAAAGAGCATTTATAGTTCTTGTATACCCTGCACACACTTGGCACTTGGCTGTGGGGCTTTTGTTTTTGTGGTTTGCTTTTGTCCAATAATTTGGTGTATCTAATGGCAGCAGAAAATGCATTTTCCAACGTATCTGTAGCTGGCAAATGGCCTTAGTCGCTTAGTTTTCTCTCTCTGTGCAGCAGTTGCCCGAATAGTCAGTCCAGTTGGCTCCCCGCTCCCCCTTTGGGCAGAGTCTGTGCATAAAATAACAATATAATGCTATGGCCAGAGTGCCAGAGAGTTCTTCCATTTTTCTGGCAAAGCCACACAAAAAAAAGTAGAGAAAAAGCGACTACAATGCGACTTATTATGCATTAGCAGATGTCAAATTTGTTGCCATTTTGTGCCATGGAAAATATATACATATCTGCTTATCGTTTTTTTTTTTTTTTTGGTTTTTGTTTTTGATAAAGCTTAAGAACTTTTGACCAGCTCTGATGTTACATTTTTATACTCTAAGAAAGAGTTATAGCTTTTAGTAATGAAATCGCCAGTTCTGGAATTCATAATGCCCTAAACAGTATAGAGTATAAATAATTTATTTTTTTGCAGCAGAGCTAAAGTTTTCAAAAGTTTTCTTTATTTTAATGTGAAGCATTAAGCAAGGGTATTTAAATCTGCGGTGCGTGTAAGCTAAACATTTGCTCCATGGATTTTTTTGTTTTTGGATAGATGACAGACGACTGATATGTGTCTCTGCTATTCTGATATCAAAGTTATAAATCGTTGAAGGTCTTGTTTACTTCGCTGCTTTTGCATTTAGTTAATTAGTTTTGTCAGAGCTTTAAAGCACATAATTTATAAGCCTTAAGAAAAAGCTGACAAAGCTCTTGGCCTATACCTTCTCTCCAATATATATATACCCTTTATATAAACCCCAATTCTCACCCACGCTCTGACTTTTGGCCGGTCCAATTACGATAATTGTTGCGTTCATTTTTCATTTGACAACGTGAGACAGCAGCAGCACGGAGAAAGAGAGCAGCACTTACAGTAAAACAGCCTTGACAACTGGCGCGTTATGACAGTTGCCAAAAAAAAAAAAAGAAAGAAAGAGAAAGAAAATTGAAATATATATTTATATCAGACCTACAGCTGTGCATTAATACATGTTATAATTCAATAAAGAGTTGCTTCATTTGACATATTGCTCATACGCCATGTGCAACGGAAACAAAAACAGCGGCGACCAAGTGAAAGCAGCAGCAGCAGTACGCTCATTCGTATTCGATCTGGCACTCGTACTCATTACCCATACATTACCTCACTTACTTTTACCTGCGCGTCTGTGACATTATAATAAATATTTGATTATAGTACATATTTTTGCAAAAGGCTTTAAAGGCTGAAAGCTATGGGTAACATTGGTACAGCTGCATTTACGGTTACAGTTGACCCACTTGCCCAGTAACTGAGCTCAACTCAACTCAACTCAACCCAACTCAACGCAGCTCAGCTCAGCTCAGCTCAACTCAACTGAACCAAAGTACAGCAAAAGCAAATTGAATGGCCCCGCCCTGAACTCCAACTGAACAGTTTCCAGTTGCAGTTCAATGCACCTTTGTTGCCTATAAGTCGTCCCCAGAGAGGGCTGCCCCAAGAGTTTTCTCAACTAGAAATCAACCATATACTAAACAGAAAACATTTCGTTAGTTAGTCCTCGTATTTAGATCGTGTTATGCCCTGGCAAAGGGTATTAAAGGTTTGTCAGCAAAAGAGACATTTATGACGGAGTAAAAGATAATTTTACGAGCTTATAATGGAAACAGCCGGATCTATATCAAATAGTTGTCAGAAAGGAACAATCGAGCCCAATCCTTTTTTTCCTCTCAACATTGTGGATGATTTAAGGTACTGAAAACTATCAGGATAAGACTACTTTATCATAATAATAGTACACTTTGCAACAATTTTCAAATGATTTTTGCAGTCTGCAAAGGTAGACTGCAAATGGCATTTGCTGACAACTTTTAATCGTTTTCAATTCTTCTGACAACCCATGCAACTTCTTCTTGTCCCTCTCTCTGTCTATGAGGCTTGCATACTTTTAGGTGCACTGTCAATGCATTATTAAGACAACAACAGAGTGGAAGGCATGCTGCCTGGCTCAAATGCTATTTTAGCTGCTGCTGCTGCTGCTGCTGTTTGGGTCTGGCCTGTTGCAAGGGGCAGCATCTTCTTCTTTTCAGTTGCACAAATTTGCAAAAATGAACAACTTGCTACTTTCAACGTGCAACGTACAACGTGCAACGTTATCTGCATCACATATTTGAACTCTGTTGCATTTGCTCCGTTCGTTCGTTCGTTCCGGCCGAAGCTCGCGCCTAATCTCAATGCAATCACTCAGTGCAACAAGGTGCAAGCTAAAAATGGTTTCAACTTGCTGCTGAGGTCAGGGATCAGGGAACAGGGAACAGAGAGTTCTTTTTTTTTTTTTTGGGGTCAAGGGGCAAACAACAAAGTGGCCGCTTGAGTTTAGTTTAAGTGTGGCACGCTGTTGTTGTTGTTGCTGCATTCTTATGGTTGTTGTCAGTCAAAAGGTGTTCTCGGCGTTGCAGTTGCAACTGCAGCGTTGCTCTGGGTCTTCTTGTCAATCACTTTGCAATTTGCAAAATGCACTTTTGGCCAAAAAAGGAAATAGAAATAGAAAGAAGAGTGCTTTAGTCAACTAACTACTGCTCGACTAACTAATACCCTAATGAAAGATCAACGATCAATGTGTGCTTATAATCTAAAACAAACTGTTCTATAAATTACAGCTTTGAGAGCTCTGAAAAGTCAATGCCATTATTGATCGAAATTATCGATATTAGCGATTTATCGATAGCTCTCCTGAACTATATTTTCCCATACTCTTTTCACAGAGTACAGAGACGAACATTTTCTTTGGATTGGTCAAGTTGTTGACTGAACTCATTGGTTTTGCGACTTTATTCTTTCAAAAAGTATGGAATACAACGACTACTTCATTTCACTATCATTTGTGCAGTGTTGAGCTGTCGAGTTGAGTTGTTTTCTTCTTTTTGTTTGTCACGAATTGTCACTGGGTGAATTGCCACATTTCCCATTCGGGAGTGGCTGCCAAAGTCTAGACATTGGCCTGATGGGTTTTATACTCGTACTACAAGGATTTTCCCGCTGGGTGGTTTTTGGCAGGGACAAAGCCAGACACCTTTGTATCAGTCAAGTGGTTGGTTGGTGTTTTGCCTCCAACAAAAAAAAAAAAAAAAAAGGAAATGCTGTCAAAGCAAGCGCAGATCCCAGATTAGTTGAGTGCCCAACGAGTATGGGGCGAAAAATTAATGTGCCGACAGCACGCCCAGATACCGTTCCACACACACACACACACACACACACACACACAAATTTACTCGGCTTTGACTTACAATACACTGCAATAAAAAATTACTTTCTTTTTGATTTTAACATTTGGCTATGCCAGAAAATTCACTAATTCAAATTTGTGCATAAAATATAGGTAGAAAATTACATACTTGTCGATTGCAGCGTATTTCTGTGAGATTAATAAATATTTTTGGAACTTTTCAGAATACTTTTTCCCTAAACTATGTATCATTAATTTGACTTTATTTTTTCAAGGATATTCATCTATTTTCTTGCTTCTTTTTATCAAAACTTTAACGAATTATGGCTGAATAAAATCAATCATAATAAGTTAAATTAGACAAAAATCAAGGTATTTAGTGCGCGGTTAGGCCAGTACTTTGGATGGTATTTTTTTGAGTGTATGGTTAGTTCTGGGATAGGAAAAGTGAACTACTAGCACTACGTACAATTCATTTGGGGCGTTGGCATGTAGTTTAAAGTTTGACGCGTCGCTTGACACTTAGACAGCAACAACTCATCAACGTCATGAGCAGGAAAAAACGCAAAACGCTGCAAAAACTGAACTGAACTGAAGTGAAAACTGTGAAACAATATTAGTCCCTGCATAGTTGGTAGAAGGTCCTTTTTGGATGGGTTACTTCACACATATGTGCACATGTATGTGGGCGGCTCTGTGTGTGCGTGTGAAATGCTTGTCAGTTACACCGACAACAACAGCAACAACAAGGACAACGATGCCTTCCGACTGGCAGGCAAACAATACACAAAATAGCTAAAAACTGTTGCCGACTTTTAGGCTCTGTGCTGCGATAATAGCCCAAAATAAAAAATTATTCAACAAGTTTTGGCAAGTTGGCCTATTAATGAGTTAAGACGAAAGGGGTTAAGAAAATGGAATAATAATAAGAGAAGCGCTATTAAATAATGTAAATTTAA
Source organism: Drosophila repletoides (assembly GCA_018150835.1). Lineage (NCBI taxonomy): Eukaryota > Metazoa > Arthropoda > Insecta > Diptera > Drosophilidae > Drosophila > Drosophila repletoides. Next base: position 3,616,423 of record JAECWQ010000202.1, read on the forward strand.
ATAGAAACATAATATTCGTATAAAAATATGATTATTGAAATAGAAATAGATGTGATTAGTCAGGTTAAACATCTACAAGAAAAATTAAAATAAATATGAGCTATAAAATTTATTTTAATTTATTTCAAACATAAAATGAATCACAGATATAATATTGTATTGATTTTTTAAATATTTATACTCAATTTTATTATATTGTGTCATTATTTGAAGCATTTTATTTGAGTATAAATTAAATAAATGCTTGGCAATTAGTTAAAGGCCAGGAAAGAAGCTGCGAAAGCATTTTTAATCACATAATTAAAAATTTTTAAATAATACATATTTTGTTCATCAAAAAACTGTTAATTAATTTTTCCCTAGCTTGCGGGAAAGCAAAGAAAAAATGTCAGAGGTTTTTCCTGGAACACCCACAAATATTCGTAAGTAACTATAAATGCCTATCCACTTGTCACTGGGGTCTAGTCAGGATACGCGACTGTTGACAGTTGCGTCTGTGTTGCTTTTGTTGTCAGCTTATTTGAGTTGTGTCTTGGGGTGGGCTGGCCAAGGGGCATATGGCATGTGGCATGAGGCACGCATAGCTAAGTCCTGGGGGCACGCCTGAGGTTGGGCCTGGTGTCTACTGGGTCACATGGCCTGCAATTTGAGCTGTGCCTTTTTTGACATCTACTGGGAGTTTTACCCGGCCTTTGTCTCAGTTCTTCTGCCTGTGCAGCAGGACACTATTTTACTCACACCCTTACGAAGGGTATTCAACTTTTTCTTGTAACGACGCTGACGTTTCTAACCCTTTGAAAGTTTGCCCATGATTTATTTATTGCTGTAGATCTGATATCGAAATCAATGCCAAAGAAATATTTAATAAACTGTGAGCTTTAATTGTTCATTGATTCTTTGATCAAATTTGTCATTAAAATTTATGAATTATGATTTATAAATAGAACAAAGTATAGAAATACATATATATAAAATATCCTTTTCGAAATGGATGCAGTTTTTTATAAGTATCATTTAATAGGTTGTTCGAAGAGCAGAAACTGTAAGTGAAAGGATTACATGATGTTAAAGGCTTAGGAGTTGTATAAGGGTATTAATATCGTCGGTTTGCGGAAATCTTGCTATCTTACTTGTAATTTTTTTTGTCGTCTTTGGCTTGCGCGCTGTCATTAAGTTTTATTTAATTCTGACTTTTGTTTGACTGTTTTTCTAGCTGTGCTCGTAGTTCCTTTTATTGTTCCAACAGTTTTTGCTAACAAATTGCTTAGCGTCAAGTGTCATGTAATTACGCTCACACACACACACACACACACACACACACACACATACACACACATAGATATGTGTAAATAGAGGGGGTTGGGGGTTGGGGGTTGGCAACATGTTGTTATTAGATTGCTGGCAGCAAGTCGCTTGGGAAAGTTGCTTTTAATTTTCTTTTGCTTTTGCAATTGTTGCTTGTCATATTGCTGTGTTAGTGTATACACACACACACACACACACACATACAAATTAATGCCATAATAATAGTTTTTTTTCCGTTGTTTTTTCCTTTTACTGTGGGCTAATGATGCTGAACTTGAATCCAGCTGTGGCCCAATGCCAGCTGCTAATTATGCGTAGATTTGTGCTTTAACCTCCACCGGGCATTGCCTTAATGATCGTTAACCAAAATATTATATACTAAAGAAAGCCATAAAGAAAATCCATAAATACTGATGTATTTAATTCTATTAATTTCTATTTCTGTGCAAATTTTGAGAAGTATTCAATAATTAACTTAAAAATATATCTGATATCACTTAGCTGAAAAGGCAGAAAACCTACACGAATCTTCGAATCTGATCTAATTTCCGTTGTTAGCTTAATAATAGTTAATATGCGGTTCAAAGTCTCAGGTAATTTTTTTTGGTAATTAAATAAAAGCAGTGGATTAATAACGTTCATTTTAGGACAAAAAGGAATATTCTTAAAAGTATTTGAGAAGCTAAAAGATTATTTTAAATTTAAAAATATGTATTTTTTTTTTAATAGAACCGGAAACATTAGTCCGGCTCCGGTTGAGGTACTGCTTCAACTTTGACTCTTTTTATTCTTAAGGTTCGGTTTAAGTTGAAGAAATAGTGAAATATTCAAACTCAAACTGACTTGGTTCAAAACCGGTTTGCAGCCTTCTAATAAATAATGAGCGCTGCTCTGAACTGTAATAAATGATATAGCATATTTTTCGGGGCAGGATAATATTAAATACGAATAGCTTAGATATTTTGCCCTATTCATTAATTTTTAGGCATGCAGAAAGAAATAATGAAATTTAAAGCAAACAGAGCTGTGAAACGAATGAAGCACAAGCAAAAAGCTTTCAAAATTCAACAATTGTATAGCAAATGCTACGTAGTATAACAGCCACTTTTCTGGCTGCGGTGGTGCAAAATGTGGTTTGATGTGGTTGGGTGGCTAAACTGTTTGCGCGTCCCTGGCCACATAATTAGAGTTTCGCTGTAGCCGTGCAACCATTTTAAAATTGCCGCATAAAATGTCAATTTGATGTCATTGGATCAACTTAAATGCGCTGCCCAGAGTTCCACAGTTCCACAGTTCCACAGTTTCAGCTCCAAAGTGCCACAGTGACGATGGTTGCCAGTTGCTGCCAGTTTCCAGTTGCTGGTTGCTAGTTGCTGGCTGCTGTTGTTGTTGTTGCTGTGTTGCTGTGTTGCTCGGGGGCCTGATGTCCTGTGCCTGGCAATTTACAATGCCCCGAAATGATTTCCCGGCTGCTGCTGCTGCTGCTGCTGCAGTTGCGGCTGTTGCACTTGCGGGTTAATTTTGGCATCGCGTTACGCGGTGACCTCGCAACTTTTCCATATGAGAAGCAAACGCCCTCAACTGGGCAAGGCTCGCTCGCTGTTTAGGCACTCAGCACACTCAGAGAAAAAACGTATGCATTAAAAGCAAGAAAGCCTTCAAAATTTTGCATTCTAAAAGAAGTTGTTGGTAATAAAATTTGGCAATAAATATTGGCAACTTAATCAACTTATGACGATTGTGAATGATTTTTCTCTGAGTGTTTCTTCTGTGCATGTGTGTGTATGCTGTGTGTGTGTGACTCGTGTGATGTGGCAGCTTCATTTTGAAAGCTGTCCTGTGTAGCTGTTGCTGTTGCTGCGGCGTGTGTGTGTGTGTGTGTGTGTTGACATTCATGTTGTCCTTGTGCTGTGTCATGTGTTGGGCGTGGCCTGTTGGCTACCTGTGCAAATACATGTTTATGTTATGCTTGGCACAGCAGCAGCAACAACACCAACAGCAACAATAACAGCAGCAACAGCAACAGCAGCAGCAGGCAGGCAGGCAGCAGATTAGTTTGCTTAAATTGATGGCAACTTAGCGCTAATAACAAGGACGCGATGTGTCGCTTATTTCACCTGTTTGGGGGCCAGTTTGCATTGCATACCTTGAGGCGCCATTGAATGGGGGCCAACTGGGTCAGCCACATTAATGATGAAGCCTCCAAATTTGTGAGTGCTCCACAGCGATTCAGCTCGGCTCTCGGCTCTCTGCTCTGGCTTAATTAAATGATATGGCCAGTGCATTAATCAATTTCTTTTATTTTTGCTGTTGGTATTTCAAGCTGCTTTCTCTTTTACACAAACTTTGCTTATTTCCCAGGTGCTCTCTCCATACTCTTTCATGCATAATTTACCATTCTTTTTGGCGTTTCTGGCATAACTTTTGCTTACTTTAAATAAATCAACGTTGGCCATATGAGCAGCCGGCTCTCGGCTTTTACATAAACTTACTTTCTTTTTGATATATGAACAGCAGCATTCTGGATAGACTTTTGGGTATTACAGCAGGAGAGGGCGAAAGAGCCTCGTAAAGTATGCAGCAGTTAATAAAAAATGGGCTACAAGTTACAAGTAAACGGCAATGCCCTTAATAGAATGAGCTCAGGCTAAGAAATATTTATTTCATTATATACATATTATTTAGTACAAAATAAAATCTATTTTATTAAAGTAATATTGATAATTAAGCATAAAAAAAATAATTTATTGACGCATATCGGGCATTTAGTGCTACTTTAATAGCCTGTTTGGCCGTTGCCCAAAAATCTTTAATGCTTAGAGCAGGCATCCCGACCCTAAAATGAATATCTCTTATTGATCAAGACGAAGAGACAACTCGTCGACGAGTTGAATATACCCTTTCCTCATATATTTGAGGGCATTTCTGACCCTAAACAAAGAAGAATCGGTATTTAATGGAAGCTTTTATATTAATACTTCTTAGATATTAATAGATATTATGATACTTTCCAGACTTTATATTTTGTTTAAGCATTATTTTTATTAATTAACTATTTCTTTTAACTTTCAGAGCAACCAAATTCAATAAATAATTAATAGTATTCAAAATACTGTCTAATTAATATACTCCTCTGGCAGCTAAATAGAGACATTTCGCGTAGGACTTTTCGAAGATGTTGTGTGGCGACAAAAAGTAAGTTAATTATTTTCTTCTTTTTTCAGTAAAAATTCATAGAAAATTGCGAAAAGCTCAGCGAAAATATTCATTAGGCGATGCTGTTGCTGCTGCTGCCGCTGCTGCTGCTGCTGCTCATCAGAAATTTACAGCTTGTAAAATTGCTGGACCCAAAAATAAACCCAGTACTGCTACTCGTAACTACAGCTATTTATAAAATGAATTTTAACGGAGCGGCAGGGCAACTTTGAACGGGCAAAACTTTTGGCACTGACCCAAAAATGTTGCCCCTGGCCAAGGGATACGTACACTAGAGTAGAGTACGGAATAGTACTTATCAGGGCTCATCGGCCCGGCCCCTTGATGGGAAGCAGCTTTTGATACCTTCTGCCTTCTGCTATGTTTATTATAAGTTGCGCCTTTTACACCTTTCCTGGAGTAGAGAGGGACAGAGAGAGAGAGAGAGAGACAGAGAGAGAGAGCAGCATACTAGCCTTTTTTGTTTGCCTGATGGGGCGGATAACTTTTCATTTTTGTCTCGAGCGCACAGTTTGACACCTGCTGTCAAATGATGTGTCAAAATTTACCGTATGCTCTCGAACCCGGGTTTCCAGTGTGGGGAGTTCTTCAAATAGGTGCGGGATTAATACCCCTTCCCACATTCCCCTGGGCGGGAGTTTTAGTACCGAGTACCCCAAAGAGCTGCAGCTGCTATTTTTCTTAACTTTTTTTTTATTATGCAAACCCGGTGACGATTTTCCCAATGGAACCATTGAGTGGACGATTTTTTCTATAAACTTTTAATTAAATATGTAAATAGTTATAAAGCTTACAATTATCTCAACAAGTTAAGAATGCTCACTGGCAGGCTACGAATACCTGATACCCTGTAATTTGATTTAAAGTACGTTTATGAATTTATTTTAGTTATGAATGCTCACTAGATGGGTAATAATGGTTAATACCCTGTAATCGAATTTGTACTAGGCCTATGAAGTTTTTTATGGGCTGGGTAATCAATTTTAATCAATTTTAATACATGCAAAAAGTCTCCACCCATTATATTTATATTTTATTGCAAAGGGATGGAGAAATAGAATTTTTGTTGAGGGATTCGGCTAGTGTTTCCCCCAGAAAAACATAAATATTCAAGCAAGAATTATTATAGTAATTGACAGGGCTTCAAAAAGAATATATAGCTAAAAAGAAGACAGAAATCCGTAGATTTCTTATATCATTTATAGACATATAATTTCAGTGATTGGAATGTTAAGAAAGATATAATTTTAGAATCTTTCATACTCAACTGAACTGAAAAATTTGTAGTTCTACTACGTAAGTCCGCCATTTTCAACCTGAAATTTGTGTATTCTCTTTGAATATTTATTTAAATAGTACAGGGTAGAATAAAAAATGCCATTTAATTGTGAAATCGAATGCAGGTGCTGTCAACGAGCTTATATAAAAAGTGGCTAATCGATTTGCAATCAACAGTTAAAAATTATCTGCAATTCAATTCACAACTGCAACTAGAAAAGGAAAAAAAAAAGTATGAAAAAAGATAAAACAGTTTTTAGATATTTGAGAGAACCCGATTTGGATGATCTAATGCCAACTCGAGATGCCTTCAAGTATTTGGAATATGCCATGTCATGGTTAGGCTGGACGGAACCACCAAAAAATAAAAGTTCTCTCTATTACGTCATGTACAAGATCCGGCGTATTGTAATATTTTTCCTGAACTTTTATCTACCCATCGGTTTTCTTATCACCTATTTACTGGAGTTCAGTACTTTTACTCCCGGTGAACTATTTACTTCAGTTCAGAGCGCCATTAATACGCCTGGTGCTTTTATAAAGGGTGTTGCGACATTTCTGAATCTGTGGCGCCTTAATCTCTTCAAAGATTTGATGGATAAATTGGACAAAAGATGCATCACAGACGAGGAACGCATTCAAGTGCACCGCACTGCGGCTCGTGGCAATTCGGCCTTTATTTTCTATAAAAGCATCTACAATGTCTTCGGAACAACAACTTTTCTGGCAGGGGTTCTCCAGGGACAAGCTCCCTGGCGAGTTTTCAATCTCTTTGTGGACTGGCGTGACGGCCCTTTCAGTTTCTGGATCGCTTCTACATTTGAATATATGCTCATAATGTTTGCACTCTTCTTTAATGAATTGAATGATTCCTATCCATTTATCTTCGGGGTGGCAATACGCTCTCATATGGACTTGTTGCGGAAACGTATACTTAATTTACGCACAGATCCGAAAAAATCAGAGGAACAGGACTACGAGGACCTTAAAGGCTGCATTAGTGATCACAAACTAATTGTGGAGTAATTATTAAGGAAGTGTATTCTATTTCTTTATAATTTTTCATTAATTCTACGTTTTTCAGGGCCTGCGATCTGATGCGTCCCTGTATATCCCAGGTCATCTTTGTGCAATATTTAGTAGTGGGCATAATATTCGGTCTCGTCATGATAAATCTGATGTTTTTTGCCAATCTCTGGACAGGACTCGCCTCAGTGGCTTATACTATTGGTCTGCTCATCCAAACCTTTCCATTTTCTTATACCTGCACTCTCATTGATACGGACTGCGATGATCTGGCCATGTCTTTATTTCAGTCCCATTGGGTTGATGCCAGTCGTCGCTATAAGTCAACACTCATCTATTTTATGCATAATGTTCAGCAAAATATTACCTTTACTGCAGGCGCTATCTTTCCTATTTGCCTCAACACCAATATAAGAGTAAGGAATTATTAACCATTTATTTTGGTGATATTTTAATAAATTTTATCCTTTTTTTTTAGGTCGCTAAGCTGGCATTTTCGGTAGTAACTTTTGTAAAGGGCATGAATATTGCCGAAAAGTTAAATGTTGCTTAACAAGTTCAGAGGAAGATATCGAGAGTCACAGTAGGATGTCTAGAGTCACGACATTATAATACCGCTTATATAGTGCATTGTACTAGAGCAAAATATGAATAAAATTCAATGTTTTAGTATAGTCAAAATGAGATGTTTTTAAGCAAACCCTGAATTTATTTTACGTTTAATTGCGGGGTATAAAGAAGCGTGCGCATTGAACTTGCTGAGATAATTGTAAGCTACGCAAGTCGGTTGCATTGGGAAAATTGTCAGCGGTTCGCATAATAAAATAGTCTTTTTTTTGGCTACGTTTAGCACGCCGATTACTTGAATGCCCTTCAAAATTTTGCTAGATATCTGCCTTAGAAGCAAAGGTATTGATCTAAAGCCGACTATAATCAAATATTGTTTAAAGGGTATTCAGATTTTTCCATTTTTGATAAGAATTCTGTGCTTCTTTTCCAGAATGTAGCATTTATTATAAGACTTAAAAACGGTAAGCTTAATTAAAAGAACTAATAAATCAATGAAGGAAAGTTACATTGTTATTTCTATGGGAGCTAAAGCGATTTTGGGGTTTTTACCAATAAATTCATGTATCAAGAATCATTAATTTAACAGCTATATGAAATTGTTATTTGATTCGAGTGGTTTTATTATAAAGTTTCATACACCTAGATGACTTTGCAGGACAGACAGTAGAATATGGCTATATCGACTTGCCTCAGAAACAGAATAATAGAGGCAAAATGACTATTCAGAATATACTTCTTCTTTATGGATTCGAATATGCATTCCTCAATGCATTACGCACTTCCTGAAAATATGAAAACGTCCTCCAAAAAGGGTATACAAACCAAAGCAAAAACATTTAGCTGTGCACTAAATCGCAGCTGTCAATGCGTGCATATAAATGGGCTTTAATCGAAGCGTCTTCAACAGTTAAAACAGGTTTTCAGTTGAGTTCACAAGTTAATTTATAACCAAATACAATGAAAAAAGATAAAGTTCTATTCCAATATTTGAGGGAGCCCAATTTGGATGATATAATGCCAACTCGGGATACTTTCAAGTATATGGAGTATGCAATTTCCTGGATTGCCTGGCTGCCTCTACCAAAAGATCATAGTTATTTGCTGTTTGTATTACACAAGATGTGGAGAATGCTCCTTTTCACGCTGGCTTTATATTTACCTATCGGAATGTTTTTAACCTATGTACTGGAGCTTAACACCTTTACACCGACTGAACTCTTTAATTCAGTTCAGAGCTTTATGAATACTCCGGGTGCTTTTATAAAAGGCGTTGTGACGTTTTTGAATTTATGGCGACTGAATTCACTCAAGGATTTGATGGATAAATTGGATGAAAAATGCATCTCAGACGCGGAACGTATTCAAGTGCATCGCAGTGCCAGACGTGGAAATTCCGTATTTATTTTCTATAAAACCGTCTACGATCTTTTCGGTACGATGACATTTCTAGCCGGAGTTCTACAAGGAAAAGCTCCATTGCGTATCTTTAATCTCTTTGTGGACTGGCGTGATGGCACCCTGAGTTTTTGGATAGCTTCTACATTTGAGTATATTCTCTTAATGGCAGCAGTCCTTTTTAATCAATTAAATGATTCGATTCCATTTATCTTTGGCCTGACAATACGTACTCATATGGACTTATTACGAAAGCGTATACTTAATTTACGCTCAGATCCTAACAAATCCGAGGAGCAGGACTACGAGGACCTTAAAGGCTGCATTAGTGATCACAAACTAATTGAGGAGTAATTATTCTCACATCCATTTTACTTCTTTAAAATGTTCTCATCTACTTATTTTGTTCAGGGCTTGCGATCTCATGAGACCCTATTTATCAAAGGTCATTTTTGTGCAATATTTAGTAGTTGGGATAATATTCGGTCTCGTCATGATAAATCTGATGTTCTTTGCCAATTTTTGGACTGGTCTAGCTTCAGTGGCCTATACTATGGGCCTGCTCATCCAAACCTTTCCATTCTCGTATACCTGTACTCTCATTGATACGGACTGCGATGATCTGGCCACGTCTTTATTCCAGTCTCACTGGGTTGATGCCAGTCGTCGCTATAAGTCAACACTCATCTATTTTATGCATAATGTTCAGCAAAATATTACCTTTACTGCGGGTTCTATTTTTCCGATTTGCCTGAACACCAATATAAAAGTAAGGATTTTTTTATCTTGTCTTATTCTAATATTTTCGGAATTTTTGTATTCTTTTTATAGGTGGCTAAGCTGGCATTTTCGGTAGTAACTTTTGTAAAGGAAATGAACATTGCCGAAAAATTGAATGCTCTGTAAAACCTATCAATATCCAAATATTAAATTATTGACTTAACTACAAGTCAAGAATAATGAATAAAATATATTATTCATCTATTTCAAAATAATAATAAAGAAAATTTAGTAGAAACTTCACAAAAATTTACGAATTTCATTTAAAAATGAGAAAAGAGGCAGCTGATTATTTAAAGCTTTTGCAGACAGAGGGAAACACAACCGACCTAGCAAAGTATATATATTCTTGATCAGCACAGCCGATGCTTATCTGTCGACGCTGTTTATTCCCATTTAAAACAATCAGCAAAAAACAGAGATGTGATTCTGGAAACTTTTATCATGTACACAAAGAGGAAGGTTATTCTGTGCCGCATCCCGTGTCATATGATGCGACCCTCGGGTCATAAATGTTTTGACAAGCTTAATGGGGTATCATTTTTGGCAGCACGTGTAATTGCCGCACACCTTTTGTTATGAGCCAAGTGCCAAGTGGCTCATTCTCAACTCTATCTGCATATTTAGCTCTCATTTTGCCTCATTCTATTTCTGCTTTTCACTGACAGAAGTATGCTTTATAAATTATGTGTGGCTATTTTTTTTGGGGAAAATTAAAACGCACACGGCACATTTTTAAATGCATGCACGTGCATGTTGTCGTCACTCTTCTTAATTTTTTTTTTATTATTTTTTTTTTTCACTCCTGATACTCCTGCCGCTTTGTAGACGGCATCAATTTTTCACATAAAGTTTGGGAAACGCTTGACTTGCATATAAATGACTTGGCCGTATTTTTGAGCTGCTTTGGGGAGCCTTCAGCTTCCAACCGATGAAGCCTGGAAGCCTGGGAGGCTGCCTCTACTGCTTCCTCTCCTTCGAGTTGTCAACTCTTTCAACGTGTTTTACATTTTAAGCGGCATCAAGCAAAAAATGCTAAAGGTAAAGGTACAAAAAATAATTTCCTTTGCGTAATGTGTGCTATATGGGTGTGTGTGTGCGTGTGCTGAGTGTGAGTGTGCTGTGTGTATGTGTGCGCTATATGCGTTTTCTACTTCCTACTTTCTACTTCTATAGAAGAACTCAACTGAGAGAGAAAGGTGGCAACTAAAAAGTTGGAGGAGGCGCTGCATTGAGAGCATTTCGGCTGACAGGAAAATTTAATGCGCTATGCTTGAGTAACTCTCAAAACAAAAATATTCATTTAATGATTTTTCCTTTAAATATTCTACTTAGAAATTATCTTATAGTTATTTATCGGGAAATTTAGAAAAATGTATTTTTCCCTATGTAGACTGGAAAGTGAAAACTATTCTAGTCAGCGCTGTCTTCCTAGAAAAATCCAGTAAAATTGTACATATTTTTAAAAGCATATTTTCACATTTTTTTATGGTATTCAAATGAGAGCTATCCAAAAGAAAATATAAAAAAAATGCCCTTATTGGTGTAGCGCAACGGAAAGTACGTTAAAAGCAGCGTCCAAAGTGAATAATATTTTCACGACGTGCTGCCATTTGCAACTAAAATAAATAGAAACATATACTCCTCGCACATTATTCATAAATAGTATGCGTATTAGGGGAGAATATACATTTCTTTTTGGGTTCTGTGTAGGATGGATACTCTTACATGGCATATAGAGCATTTGTAAACGATCAAATTTGACGTGCACTTATAAACAAATGGGCATCTTCCTTGGGAAGCTAACGCGCTGTCTACGTGCAGTTATTTATGCATAAATATGTTTTTAACAGCTATTAAATTACATTTGCACATATTACGTATACGTCACGTCGAACGCAGTGAGCAGAGATAGAGATAGATGTAGATAGAGATGGGACGAAGCAACGACAGAACTCAATCAAACAAAAATTTCATTAAATGCAATGAATAAACGTTTTCGCCTCTTTTGCCAAGCGTAATTTTCTTTTATAGACAAATTTTGGTAGGGGAGGAAAGGGCAGGCGTTTATCTGGCTGTGTCAGCATTATCTGGCTGATCAAAAAGCAGACTCTCGCATTTGTCATCCATCAAAGTTAAATCACACTTTTTTTCTGCTTCTTTTTATATTTTTATTATTATTATTTGTGCCACTCGATGGCATAAAATATGCCAATCGGCTAACAACAAATCCGCAGATCCCACAAAACCGTGAAACCCCGAAAACCCCAAAGAGCCTAAATACGCGTAAAAATTGTTTGTGGTGTAGTCCTGGATATAAAATATGTTCAATTTTGTCCCCGTTTCTACCGCCTCCCCCAACTGTAGTTGAGTCTGAGCCTGTGTGTGACAGAGCTGCAAATTATCAAAAAATAAATAAAATTACGCGCACTTTGGCTTAATGTTTGGATATTATTTTGATGTCTGGCATATGATTGCTTTTCGCTTTTGACATACAGATATATACAGATATATATATATATATATATATTCCTTTTGGTTACGATTAGCTTAGGGACTGGTAGTAAAAACTTTTTTGTATCGGAAGTATGAATAAATTTAACGCTTAGATTAAATTCAAAGTGAAAAGTTTTTAAATTAATGTTCTCAAATTAAATGAGGCTCTCAAAATTGTCATTCATATCTTTTTATATATTTTTTTGTTTGCTAATAAGCACACAGCTAGAAGAAAAACTAGTAACAAAGGACAAATTTCTTAATTCCAAACGATTGTTCCTATCGCAGCTATATGATACAGTGGTCCTATCTTGTGATCAGTTTAACTCTGCATTTAGGCAAAACACTTCCAGTTTTATTAGTTTTCGTGAATATATCCCAGGAAACCAGGACTTCTCCTTACAACAAACTTGGAACCGATTGTTTCTATAAAGTCCGATTGATTGTTACAAAGCAGTCCGATCCTAATTATGCAGCTATAAGTAAGAAGACTCCCAAACCTAAGCTTCAATGAGTTATCTTAAGAAACAAAAAGTTTAGCGTAGAATCCTTTATCGTCCTTTATATTCTTCCTATGTTGAAATGTGAACAAAGTTTATAGAAAAAAAAAAAAATATCATATTCTTCGCATATTAAAGTAAGTAATTTTCCTACAGCTTTAAGGAGCACTTGATGTAGGGTATTGATTATTAATTATTCAGCAATATCCGACATTAATTATGCACAGGAAATTGCATTTAAGCAAAGAAGTGCTATTAATAGATAGACCATAATTGATCACGAAGTGCTTAGTGCTCTCTCCTTGTTTCTCTCTCTATATATTTAGCTGGCATTCATTATAATTGTCCTTGGTCTGCAAGGATGCAATCCAAGCATATATTAATTGCTCATAAACAACCATTGAATGAAACACCCTGGAACTGTCTCGACTTGTCTCGTCGAGTTTATTATTCAATGGAATTTGCCGCTAAGCAATTACGCGTTGTTGTGCGCCATAAACACCTAAAGGCTTAGACAACAAAAACAATTCACACACACACACACACGCGCGCACAACAAATCCTAAACTGTACTGAGCTGAGCTGTCAGCAACTTTCTTTTTGCTTCTGCTTCTTTTTTTTTTGGGGGAAAGTTTGTTTTGCTTTTTTATGTGCCTCGTGTCTCTTGCGAGCGTGCGGCGACTGTGATTTTTGATATTTTTTTTTGTTTTTTTTTTGCTTCCCTTACCTTTCCGAAATTTGGACTCTTTTTAGCAGCGTTATCAAAATTTATTGAGCGCTGTCATGAAGCTGTCAAAGTCGATATCAAAAACATTTGATTTTTGACTTTATTTTGTCAGTCAGTCGGCAGCAGCAACAAGCGCCCAGCCCATTTTCCAGTCTTCTCTTGCCTCACTTTCCCTTTCCCGGCCTACATACACACACACACACACACACACCCACACATACATTATAGCCACGCTCGTATGTGATTTTTGTTTTTGGCCAAAAGACGGCAAAGAAAGAACGAAGGAAAGAAAGAAATAATCATAATAAAAAAACACATAAAAAACGCCGTGCTGAAAATTTTCATGCGCTCCCAAGGCGCCAGCAGATTGATAAATTAATGATTGCCAAGTCGAGGACAAAGTCGTCAAAGTCGGCCAAAACTGCGAAGCGTGTAAAGGTGCAGTTGGCATGGGTCTGGGGTGGCTGAAGGCTAGGGACTGGTTTCTGGGCCTGGTTTTCTGGCCGGTTTATGAGAAATCAATTTTCATGATATGCTGCTGCTCGCTGACTAAAACAATTTCTCAGCAATTTCGTCAAGTTTGCATAAAAAAGCTGACATATTTTCAGGATTTTTCTTGTATCGAAATGAAAGTTATATTATAGAAGAAATTATAATTTATTTAAATTATTATTAATTCAAATTTTACTATTCTTTTAGAGATCCTGCAGATTTTATTCATCCATTCAAAAGGCTACGTTTACCGTGTTGAATGTCGGTAGGAAGTGTTTTTCGGAACTGCTGCCTGCTTTTGGGCGCATATGAATTTAGGTCTTTGCGTCCAGCTCTCTCTCTGGCCTAATGAATATTAATAGCCAACTGGCTGCCTGGTATACCTGTGCCTATATATTAATGCGTCAAAGCCACTTGTCTTATCAGTTGTGCAGTCTTTGAGTTTGACTATTAACAAAACAAATACATTTTGCTCATGAAAGGCTCAAAAGGCAGCCAGGATAATAGAGCAGAATGAGGAGGAGGAGCTGAAACAGGGGCAGAACCTTCGCTAGGCTAGTGGGCAGTCGATGTTTTGCTGTGTTTTGCCACTTGAATCGCTGAACATGGCGGATTAATGTCATTTATCACGCGCGTGCAGAATAAATAAAGGACCTCCCACACACACACACACACACATACACACACTCCATTCAGGGTTTTAATGCGGAGATTAAGGCACAGTTGTTGCTGCGGCTTGTACAAAAAGGATAATGACAAATAATCAAGGATAAACGCTTTTGATTGATCTTTAATGGCAGTTGTTGTTGTTGTTCTTGGTATTCGTATTTGAGTTGAGCCCCCTTTGACAGCGCAACCAATTGTAAATGTAAATCATATTAACTTCAATGTACCACATCAAAATGTTCCCTTTCCAAAACGGAATTGATATATATATATGTACGAATATATATATACACTCTCATACTCGAACTGAAACTCTTAGATACTTATCGTTAAGCTCACACACACGCATCTGTGAATGTGTTTGTTGCCACATTCTTTCACAATTGTGCTGCGTGGCGGCAAATGCTTTTAAATATATCAAAGCTGGCCAACATATAAATAACAAGAGTCGAGTAAAACAATAATCATATATACGACTACAAATTACTCTATGAATTCGAAAATCGTTTGAAAATGAAAGAAAAGATTGCTGGCAGCCATGGAATATGATTAATTATCGACTTATCTTAACTGGGTTCCTTTTATCTAAGATTTATTATCTCTTGTATAGACTGCTTGAAATTTAAATTCATAGTAATAATTTAAAAAATTTAATAAAAGGTTTCTATATAAATTTATTAAAATAAATCTTTAATTTACAGGTTGTGGAATCGGTTCATGACCTATTTGAAAATCAAATAAATCCTTAATTTATTTGAAAACTTTATGAAAAATATGGAGATAATTTGAGCATTGAGCTCTTCATCCAGTGAAATCGTGAAAAGACCCATTTATTGCCTATGCTTTTAGCATATCAAATCGCATTGGCCAAAAGTTCGCACAATTCTTTTGCGTTTTCCCTATGCCAAATGGCATTAGAAGTGAATTTCTTGGAATAGGCAATTGAGCTGAATTTGTAAGGAGCAGCAGCAGCTGCAGAAGGAGCACTAGAAGGAGCAACAAAAGCAGCAGCGGAATTGAGAGCAATTCGTAGTCAAAGGCAGTAAAATAAAGCAATTAAGCGGCTTACAAATGTCGGCAACTGACAATGAGCCGAGAACGTCACAGAATCTGCCTCAAATAAGCCTGACAAGCAAAAAGAAATTAAGAAAACGCCAGCAAATTAATTTACATGTGCGATTCATCAATCAAGAAGCGAAAAAGAGAGATATAGCCAAAAAGATAATGAGAAAGAGAGAGCGAATGATTGAGAGGGACCCGCTGTCCGAGTAAGTAGACTGCCCAGTTCGGAGTTCAGTACATTTGAGTCTAAAGATGCGCAGCCGTTAAACGTCAGCTAAAGTCATAAATGACCATATGGACAGAGGCATAGGACAGAAGGGGTCGGTACAGAACCCACTCCAATGATGTTTAATTGACGTTGGAAAACTTAGACAAATTTTGAAGTTGCTTTCTATGCAAAAAGCCAAGATATTCAGTTATTTTGTTGACTCGTTTTGGAGACCCCTTTAAAATTATATATTCTATTTCTTCTTAATAATAATTTGCTATGTTTTGATTTTAGAAATATTTATAATATAATTAAATCTTCTATATTTCTAATGTTGCAAAAGATCAAAAAACTTTGGAAAGTCAAACTTGTGCTGAGGGATCCTATCTAATTATTGACCCAGAAGTATCAGTATATAATAAAATAAGGAATTCTTCTATAGAGGTTTATACTATTAAAACTTGGCTTTGCCTCTTTAAGATTGAAAAAAAAATATATAATATAATTATTTTTTATATAATTTATATATTATATAGAATAGTTGGAAAGTTCAAGCTAAAAACATGAATAAATTTAAAAATTAATTATAAAATTAAGTGCGTCCCCTTAAAAATATTCTACGTACACCTATGCACGTGCGAATGTCTCAGTGTGTGTGAGGGTATTCGTGTATATATATGTGTGTGTGTGTGTCAGTGTGTGTTATATGTGTAGCAGGCCGTGCGTTGATTGATGATAAATACTCGATGCTCTCACAATGGCCGCTTGAGATAAAGCGTTTAAATGCGCCGCATATTAAATGATGCAACATGAAAAGTGAAAAGGATGTTCTCGTTTCTCTTGCCTCCTCCTCCTTTATTCCCTTGCCCCACGTCTCCGTTGGCGTAGCAACCCGCCTCAAGCCTTGTCTATTTTATTATTATGTAACGCCCTGACACAGTCTACGGACAATCGTTATAAATGACCATTTGCGCGGGTGGATTGGTTCGTCTTCCCTTTTTTTACTTTCCTCCTTTTTTTTTTTTGTACTTGGATGTGCGTTGCCCTCGTTGTCCTTGTCAGCTTTCGGCCATTGTTTGCCTGCGATAGCATTTATGCTATTACATAAATATATAAATAAATCAGTATTAGTTGAACTTTCCCATGCTCCCCACGCCCCTATGCCCCTATGCCCCTATGCCCCGTTGCCATGTGTGAAAATGTTCAATATTTCATTTCAGTGTGTGGCTAATAAAAAATACAATAACATTCTTTTTGGCCATATCAAGTCGCATACTCGCAGTATCCGTTAGTAGTAGTAGTATATAGGTCATTGGCATTGCCTAGTTTCAGATGCACATAATATATTAATTGTGGGTCAACGCTGAATAAAAATAAATGCATCAAATAAATCAATAAATAATAAAATGAAAGATTTCTAGCCAAAAAAATATACTTTTTTTTATTTTAATAGCAAACATTATTATTAAAGTTCCCAATAGTCTTTTTGGACTATATAAATGCGGAGTTAATACTCCTCTAATGAATGTTTAGAAATTAAATAAGCTTATTTATTCAAGTTGAAGGTTTTCATAATTATTCATAAAATGAACTTTTATAATAAAATATTATTTTTAAAATTTATTTAATGGTTAATTAATCAATCGACGTCTTTAATTTTATTGCTATGAAAGTACAAAAAAATTCTAGATTTTCATTAAAGTTCAGGTCTTTGCTTGCTATAAATTCAAAGAGTCTTTATTTACCTAGAGAAAACCATCCGATCTTTCGAACTCGAATTAAATTCATCTCAATTTAACTTAATTATTTCCAAATTTTCCTTAAATTGGAATATGTTTTAATATAAGATATTCCCTGGTTTTGTCACTCAATTTAGCCAAAAAAGACTTAAAGAGCGAAAGATTCCCTCTAGGTGTATAAATACTCTTTGGCTTCAAATATTTCTTGCCTCTCGTAGATGGCGATTAATAGTCAAGCTGTCATTATATATACGATATACGCATTTCGCATATATCATTACTTTCATTCATTTCATTCATTTGAATAATGCGTCTGGTTAAAAACAATTGGAGCCCCAATTCCCAGAGGAATGTCTACAAACAGAGCAGCAGTAAATATGCGACAGGGTTTACGCCTTTGAAGCTAAGAGCTTAATAGGTGACTACGAGTTGAGGGAGGAGTCGGTGGAGATATTTTTTCCCCCTTGCCGGATTTTTATTATCCTTCAACCCAAGCTAGTAAAGGTCACAGACATTTCAAGCGTTCCATTGTCGCTTTAATTTTGTTGTTGTTTATTTCGCTCTCAACGCTGCTGTTGTTGCTTGCGTGCAGGAGACTGCACCCACATACATGCGATTATTATGAGTACTCGTACGAGTAGAGTATTCTACTACGAGTACGAAGTTTAGAGACCCGTCAGGAAACTGGTTGAAACTCGTCTGAGTTCGCCAGACGCCAGCCTTTTGACTTTGCTTTGTCAACGATGGCTGTACTGTTCTCTGTTAACTGATTTCATTCAGATTCTCACAATTTCACATTTTCACATTCTCGCATTCACATAATTTTCACATTTTCTGCCAATAGTCGGGGGCAAATTAAAAATGGCCTCACAGTCATAAGCTGGCAGCGATTCTGTCCCTTTTTCCTTCTGTCTAACACTCCCTCTCTTTCTCTCTGTATTTGCATAACATTGCCCATTGCCGTGCTCAGGCTAGGGCTGGGGCTCGGACTCCCACGTGTTCCATTCATAAATTAAAGTGCAACGCTTCTATGCTCAGCTCTACACTGACAGAAAAAACGATGACTGAGCGAAATGCAAACGATTAATTTGAGTTTAACTCAATCTTATATTGGTTTTTAATTTATACAGCTTCAATTTTAGTTTTAACTACCATTTCTTTCTATATTTCTAGTCTACCATTTTCTTGTTTATGTCTTTTCCTTGGTAGAACCCATTCTTAGACCTCTCTTTGAATTCTTAGTTAGTAATTGATTTGAGCACTCATGATTCCCTTTCGCTGAGTGTGTGTCTCTGGCCTGGGGCCATCAAACATCCGCAGCTACCAATAAAAGTCTCGCCCGCTGCTAAATACCTGCTCGGTTTTCATGCACCTGTATGTGGCATGCGAGGAGAGTACAACAAGTTAATTATGGATGTATGCAGTTTGCAGTCGGGGTCGCTATAAATTCTGCGGGCTTCTGCAGGGACCCCAACGCTGTTTAATGAGTGTGCAAATATTGCCTCCCATGTGTAGGCGCCTCTACCTGTATATACAGGTGTGTGTATGGGTGTGTGTGTGTGTGCGTGTATTTGAAGTTTTGCCCAGGTAAAAGCTGGGCAACTATTTGAGTAAGAAAGTTTCTTGAGTTTTCTTGTTGAAGTTATCGGTTAAATTCTTGTCTAACACTCTGAGTATGAGTCGTTTTGATGTTTCTAACAAAATTTCTAAGGAAATTGAAAGAGCTGCAAATCAATAATGAAGTTCTCAAGAACAGAGCTCTAGCCACTTGACTCAAGCTTTGATTTTGATGTCTATTGATTTAGATATCAGTTAAAGTCACCTGTTAGTGCTCTCTTGAGCAAAGAGACTTGCTTTTATATCAGGTATTATTTATGTATTATTTGATAGATTATATTTATACTATACTTCTATAAATTCGCAGTTTATGTCTTCACCTTTAACTCAAGATATTCTCACTGCCTTGGTAGCTATATGCTTTGGCCTGCTTTCTTTCGAGCTCATTTTAACGTAAGACTAATGTCTGAATCTTAGATGATTCCTAGCTATATCACTGAAGGCCAATCAGTAGATCAATAAAGCTGCTGTTTAAATGCGCCAAATGTTCGACTGGATATTACCCAGCTCCTTCTCCGTACATTTGTTCCGCTTCTAATCACATTTATTGCAACTTTTTAATTGTACTAGAATTTCAAGGACTTTGTTTCAGGTTTTGCAACTCTTGATTTTAAATTAAGCCCCAACCCCGTACCAGCCCCCTAGTTATCACCCATTTCATTTTAGTTGGCTTTCTCTTACCACAGTCAAGCGCCTATGGGGCCTTAGATTCAGCCACGTGCCTGGACACGCGCTCAGTCTAAAATAGAACCCAGACCTATTGCTACTGGGTTTGGCTTAGTGAAGCGAAAGTGTTGCCTGTTGGTTGCTAGATGGTTGTTGGAACAAAGCCTGACAGGTTGCCCGGGGCAGCGCCAAGAGGTTATACAAAGGTAGGCAAGCATTTCATTAGGCAGCAGATGAATTTTTCGAAATGGAAATACTTGAAAAAATCTAAAAATTTAGTTTTTTTTTCTTTTTTCTTTTTATTTATTTTTTTTGAAATTGTTAAAGTTCTGATGCTACGCAGAAATATAAATTGTTATATAGAAAAATTGTTTGTAAATTTCTGTGCAGAGTTTAACAGTTTCCCAGGAAAAATTATAACGAAACTACCTTCAGTTTTTAATAAATTTAGTTCGTAATTAATTTTTAGATATACTATAGAAAATTAAATTCCTTTCAGATTATTTTAAAGTTCCACTTGTAAATAAAAACAGTGCTAGAACTAAAAGCAGCTCTAAGGAAATTAGCGTAAATTACAAGAAAATCAGGCAAACACTCATCTAAATAAAAACAATTCCAAAGAAGTTGAAATGTAGCTCATTCGCCCGCATGTAACTACGAGTACTCGAACAACAAAAACAACAACAACTATGAGTACAAGTGAATACTCTTCGTATTCGCACAAAAAACTTGTGAGTGTTTGTCATGTGCCAACACTTTTTGAGCGCAGCAAAGTATGCTACGCTTTTTGCTGCCCCTTTTGTTTTGTGTGCGTGAGTGTGAGTCTGTGTTGGTCTATGTGTGTGTGTGTGTGTGTGTGTGCGACTAATTTGCGCATAATTAAATATAAATTGTACTGTTTGTTTTTGCCGTGTTGCTGCAGTTGCTGGCAACAAGCAATGGGCGTAAATATATTAAACAAATTGTAGGGCGACCCGCGCGTTACGTATACACCATGTATGCCACAGCAACTGCAGCAGTTGCCGCTGAGCTTTAGCAACTGACACAGCGTTGAGTGGGTAAGAGAGACGAAAAAAGGCTACAAACAGAAGTAGAGATGGAGGGAAAAGGCCAAAAGCAATTGCGACTGTTTTGGCAACTGCACAAAGAAAAAGTAATTATTTACGCTCTTCAACAGACGACGACGATGGCGGCGGCGGCGGCGGCGACAACAACTTCCGCTCTCTTCTTATTCTAGTTGCTGCTGATGCTGTTGCTGTTGCTGTTGGTGCTGTTGTTGTATTGTCAGCGTTGGCGTCGCGTCAACAGCAATTTATTTGAGTGTGAAAAAGATGAATTAATTTTACAGCATTGTGCAGCACAATTAAAAATTATTTGCTCTGCTCTGTTCGTCGTCCTGTTCGCCCACCCAATGCCAGACCAAGAGCTATGGCTCGTAGCCAGTGCAAGAGCTGAGCCGGCCAGGACCAAAGCTTAATTGCTGCAAAGTTGTTGTGGCTTAGCGAGGTCCTTGTATCACAGGATTGCCTATGCTGCCACCGTTTGCTCTGCTGCTGCTGCTGCTGCTGTTGCTGCTGCTGCTGCTGCTGTTGGTGTTGCTGTTGCTGTTGCTGCCCTGCAGCAATTTATGTTTGCCAACTGGCTCGAGGGGCGGTTTTTTGGGTTCGGACTCCACTTGAAGGCATCGTATTGTTTTTCTTCTTTATTTTTTTTTTTGTTTAGTTCCTTTTTTCGTTCTTTTGGGCCGCTTGTCCCTTGCCTTATACTATTGTTGGGGCTATTGTTTGTGGTTGATGATGAGAAAAGTTTTTGCCTGCTGGCAGCTGAAGTGTTGGCGACGTCAACGTCGACGCCGGCATGTTTTATGCATTTTCTTATGACTTTACTTTTTGGCGTAGATTTGTGCGTTTCCCCTCTCCATCTCCAGCTCCCTTCCCAACGAACCACCACCCAACCCATTCGCCCATTTGCCTTTGTGGAAAGAGCGTGTGAATTATTATGTACATTTGAAATGTGTGCAACACGCCAACAACAACAATAACAACAGCAACAACAACAACAACGAGAACAACTAAAAGCAATGCCGTAAATTTGTTTTACTGGCAACTCTACAAAAAAGGGGCAGACGAGTGACTAGGGACCAAAGGGGTGGAGGAAGAGGGGAACAAAGTGAATCCCCAAATAAAAACTATGACCTGCTCGAAATGTTGTAAACTTTTTTTGTAGGCGTTTGCCGAGGCATTTGTCATTTTGAATCAGCAGCAAACAGCAAGTGTAAAAGTAGGGACAAAGCAAGGGCCAGGAAACCAGGAGTAGAGGCGGGACCAGGCCATAACTTAATTAAAGTAAATGTGTTTGGGGACATAAGAAGTTGTAATTAGTTGGGCGTTTCCGGAGTGTTTATTATTTACTTTCGAGTGCAAATTGTAAAAAGGACTTGACTTCTTCAGCATTAAATTAATATAATTAAAAAATTACCCCATTGATTGAGTGCTCGAACAAAACTTTTACCAAAGAAGACAGGCAGACAGACAGCTGCGATTTGATTTAAAGTAAACAATTTACTTATCTTGAATTAAGCTAAAAGATTGCTATATCGAAAGACAGAATTAAGTTCCCTGGTTACCGTTAAGAAAATCGATTCATTTTGAGTTATTTTTCAGGCTTCTGGTTGAAATTTCACCTAAGAATTAAAGGTATTTCTAAGAAAGCTGCAGCTATCCAGCTGTTAATTTCTTCGACATTCCTTCACTGTCGCCGCTTCCTTAATAACTTATGCATTATGTCTGGGACGAGTTTATAAAAAGCTCAACATACACTTCCTGTAGTTTATTTGCAAGACACAGGAAACAAAAAAAAACAGGTGAAAAACTTAGCTGCCTGGCTGGCAGGATAATTGTTGTTGCCTGGCGCGCTTTGTTTGCCAGTCTATAGATTAAACTCTGAATCAGCAGGAAAAAAGGGAGGACAACAACTGAATTTCTTGGCCAATGGTCGGCTATTGAATGTCCTACAGCTGCTTAGTGCTCATTTCCTTAAGGAAGCGGCTACAGTCTGATGAGTGGCAACTTATTTATTTCGTTTCTTGAAGCGACATTTCTTTTTTTCTTTCTATGCTTCTCTTTCATTTTTATTTTCGTATTTTCTTCTTATTTTTTTTGTGCTTGTTGCGCTCAAGTTGACTTCCTTTGCACTTTGGAAACAAGTTTTGAAAAACAGGATTTAACAACGGAAAATTACATTTAGCACAGGACTTGGACTTGGTGCGTGGCTAGAAACGTCGCGATGCGACGCGACGCCAAGAGAAACGAAGCGAATGAAAAGCCCAAGGACGAACAGGAGCTGACTTCCAGAAAGAAAACATGAATAAATGAAAATGCGCTAACTTTGCTGGCCTCAAACAAAGGCAAACTAAACGCGGGTGTAAACGGCGTAGTTGCAGCAGTTTAAGGCGCACAACTTTACAAAAATAGAAAATACATATATATATATACGCAGAAATAAAAAAACAAGTTTTGTTCAACTTCCGTTTCCGGTAAGCGTTGATTGAGTTCGTTAATAATGCATTGAAGTCGCGTGCGAAAAATGTTAATTGAAAGCAAAGCAATGCACTGAACTTTGACATGACTTTAACCCAAACACAAACTACACTCACCAACAAAAATCTGGTCCACAAAATGCGAGAGACAGAGAGAGAGAGAGAGAGCGAGAGAGCGAGATTGTTGTGCTTAATAGTTTTGCAAAAACTACTTAAAATTAATGAATGAACCGTGACACATTAAAAACGCTTAGCTGATAGCATAAAAACCTCGCGTGGCTCTAAAGCAAAAACTGTTAAGTATATAAAAGCCATTTCTATCTTTCTCTGCGAGAAAAGCTGAATTATCTAGGGGGGTGTGTGAGAGGGGAGGTGGTATCATATGAAGCGCATTAAAAAATTACAGCATTGTAAAACATGAAAATGTTATCATTATAAAGTAGACAAAGGACTTAGACCAGAGTCAAGGGAGCTAAGCTAAAAAAAAAGGGGTTGATGTCAGCCCATGAATTAGCACAAAATTTTGTACCACAATGAAGATGTTAACATATGTCTGTCCTGTTCTGCCCTGTCTGTTCTACCCTATAAATGCTGTGAATACTCGTATTATTTTTTGAAAAATTAAGTTCAAAATTGCAGACACACAATGCATATTAATATATATACCTACATAGAGTATGAGTCTATATTAAATTCACAAAAAAGTGTCAAGTCATTAAGTTTATATTATTCATAATATTTATATATATATGTATATATATACATATGTCTATATATGTGTAGTTGAAGTACAAATAAGCGGATTCCACACGAATGCTGGTGCCCAGCAACCACATGTTAACATTTCGTTGCACAACAATGTTTTTCAAAAGACCCAGTAGCAAATTTAGTACAACTTTTTACAAAAAAGCCCATATAAAAAATTATAGCATACTTTTTTGAAGCAGCATTTAATTCATAAGCTTTAGCAACTTTTTTCATGTAATTTAATTTTTAATCGACGGTATTTTTTTAAAGTGAACTATGGAAGAGGCGTGGTAGTATTTTTTAATGTTATGAATATTAATAAATAATATTATGGAATTATTTATAAGTAATTAAATACAAAATCTTTTAAGACAAGCGGTTTGAGCAGTAAAACCAAATTAAAATTTTTCCTTCAGAATAATTAGCTTTGATTAGATTCGGAAATAAACATAGTAAACTTTTTCATTCTTGTTCGAAACTAAAACTAATTTTTCATTCTAAGCATTTCTAAATTATTTAAAGTTTTAAGTTTTTCTAATATTTTTCTTAATGCCTTTTAATGCTGCCAATTTCCTAGCGGGTCTATTTTCAAAATAAAACAAATTTATACAATTAAGAACGATTATATTATTACATGTTTAATTTCATTCATTCTATTTTATAATGAGTTGTTTATTTATTTTGAATTTTTATTCAATGCAATAAATACTTGATTGTTTATAAATTTACTCAGTATATATTACTTAAATATCTTTCAATGCAGCTTATTTCCTAGCGGGTCTGCTATCAAAACACAAATATATACGAGTATTCTGTACATCTTCACGGGGTGTGTGTTGCATGAACCAGCACGTCAAGCTAAACGTTATTTCACACGCCTCTTGTTTTAAAGCACCATAAAGAATAAAGGCGCCCAACCCTTCTAGAAAACCTTTCCACTTCCACCCCAACCCAGAGTCAAGTATGCCGAGTAGTTCCCCAATTTCCCTCCTTTAGCAGCTGCTTGTTGCTCCTGTTCCTGTTTCATGTGTGTCTGTGTGTGTGTGTGTGTTAAGCAAAACAAATGAGTTAAAGGGTTTTTCTTTTGCTGTATGTGTACGTTGCCAGCTAACTGGTTACGGCCCCCTTTTGGCCCACACACAACTAACTCATTCTGTATGGTCTGGTGGGCAGACCCCTTGTACCTACTTCTAGCCTTATTTTACCTCCTTTCGGAAGACTCTAGCAAAGCCCCTGTAAACTCTCTGCTTCTCCCAAGCCAAATCCTTTGGCTGTGAGTCGCATAATGTGCCTCAACATAATGTGCACATTAGTGTTCACACATTTATAGATGTGTCTATGTGTCTGTGAGACTGTCCTCTGTATGTGTGCTGCTGTGTGTGTGTGTTGTTGCATGTTTATGGGCGTCTCCTTGTGCGCGTAAAGAGCAGCAGCAGACCAAAAGGAAAATATATATAAAAAAATAATAATACAAATAAAAAACAACAAGTCAGCGCGTCGTAGTTGAGTCTACTCAATTAGCAGATACTCTGTCTGCCCTTCTATTGCTTTCTGCCTTGATCTGATTCGTATTTAAATTAAATATAATACTTTAAATTATGCAAGATTTTACAGATCATGAAAAAGATATATAGAGAAATCACACACAATCTTATAGTCCACAAAAAGCTGCTGTTACATGCTTAAACAGACAGTTAATACGCTCCAGTTACTCATTTTCAATGAATGCATAGTAAAAAAATCACATACAAAATATGTGGCAGTGGCAGAGAATCATGCCACATGTGCAACGGCAAGAGCAGCAGCACCAGCAGCTTCCACACAGCATCCACACAACATCCGCAGCATTTGTGAGCTAATGACATTATAAACATGAAAACTCCATTAATATTTTTTTGCTGATTATGATGTTGCTGTTTGCCATTTGTTGTTGCTGTTGTTGCTGCTGTTGTTGTTGTTGTTGTTGTGTTGATCCTGTTACTGTTGCTGTTGCTACTTTTTATGCTACCTTTTTTATTTTTTGGAATTTTTTTACTGCTGCAAGGTTGGTAACAAAATTTTTACTCTTTTTGAGGCAAGAGACGTGGGGCAAGCGACGAATGTCATTTCTCTCACTTTACTCAACATTTTCTTTCTTCAGAATTTATTTGATTTATTTGCACGCACACAGTGAGAGAGAGAAAGAGAGAGAGAGCGCGCGAACGAGGATTATGAAAAGCAGGTAAGCAAGCCGAGGGCAACGATTTCTACTCCTTGGCCGCCTAACGACGTGTGTCCTGATGTCCTGATATGTCCTGACTTGGCCCAGCCAAGCTCTAAAAGTATTCTGATGCTTGACAATATTTTCAAATTAAAAACGCGCAGTATTTTTTTTCCTGTACTTTTTTTTTGCTTGTACTCAAGACAAGTCTTGAGCTGCTTAACTCACTTTTTATATAGTTTCTTTTCCCTTTTTACAGGCCATAGAGTGTTCCATATATCCTTAGATGCATGTCAAATGCGCATTTGAATATTACTTAAATTATTTAACAATTTCGGTAAGACATTTTGTATTTCATAGCGAGAATAGCTTTCAATTTAAACGCTTTTATAAGTTGCAGTTAACCTTTAATGGCCACCCATTAGTTCACCTATAAAATCCAGTGAAAATTCGTGAAATGCATTCCATGCAGATGATACGAGTACAAAATTGAACAACTCACTGGCCAAAATAGTTGGGGGTTACGGGGAGTATGGAATTGCAACATGAATTGGACTCAGACTTCATGGGGCGGGGAAGGTAGAGTGGAAAAGGGGCAGGGCAGAACAGAGCAGAGCACTGGCAGGGGCTACGCTTCGGGTTAGGATCGCTTGTGTTGGTGGCTCTGTGTAAGGGTAGTCACTCAGTCTGCCAGTCAGTCAGGCAGAGCCTATTGATATTTGAGCTGAAGCCGTCCGTCGTTTGTTGCATCGAAATCAATGAGCATTTCCATCGCCATTGAGACCAGGCGAATAGAGAGTTGAGCCACACAAAATTTCATTGGCGTTTTCATTACATTTTCATTGCATTTCCGCAAATTTGCACACACAAAGCGACTGATGACGAAACTCTCCTTGTGGCACACCACACCACGGCCCTATCAGTGCAGACCCGGGCAGGGAAAACCCCAAATGCACAGGCAATAAGTTGCACTCCATTACGTGGTTTTTAATATAAAAAGAAAGATAGATAGAGAAATCTACAGAGAAGAGAAAAAAGCGGAAAGCCTGCGTCTGCACTGCAGAATTCATGAATTTACAGGCATTAAAATGGAAAATTCAAAAAGGTGTCAACACGGTACCAAAGATTGCTAGTACGAAATAAAGAAAAGTTCGAGATCGCAGGCGGATTTTCCTAATTTTTCTCTGATATATATTACATTATTATGAAGCCAATATGTCTAAAAAATACTTGAGCCTCAGCTGGAACTGCACCATATTTTTACTATTAAATGGGTTTTATTTTAAAAACTTTTATAGATCGCCACATTTTTCATCCAAGGTTAAGATTTTCCAACCTTTAAATTATGGCTGAATTTATTTCACTGTCGGTTTTATCCTTCATTAGCTTGCTATAAAAATTGGCTGCACTTTAACCATGTTTAACGTGAATATTGCGAACCAAACATGGTATAAACGCATTTTGGGAAATTGTTTGGCTTCTGCAGCATTTTCTTAACGGAAAAGGCAATTTACTGTTTTGTAAAGGCGGCAGCAATGCAGCTGCTTTCAGTTGTTGTTGCTGTTTGGTGCGTTTTATCGATAATAGCAATTGAGAGTTGCATTTGCTTTGATTTGCTTTTGTGTGTTGCGTGTGTTCTCTTTTTGTTGCTGTTCTAGCTGCTGTTTTTTTATTGTTAAGCTTTTGTTTGCTTTATTTGGCTTGGCTTGGCTTGGCTTGGTTTGGATTGGTTTGGCTCGGCTTGTGGCTGTTAGCGGCTTACGCGGCTTGGCCTCGCCTCACCTCACGTCGTCTCGCCTCGCCTCGCCTCGCCACGCCACGCCTCGCTTAGCCTAGCTCTATGGCAACGTTTGAGAAATGTTATAGCGGCTTTGGGATTTGCGGTTTGTATTATTGCTCTTGCCTCCGAATGCTGTCGCTGCCACTGCCGCTGTTGTTGCCTGCGCTGCTGTTCCCCCGCTGCCACTGAGTGCTGCCCATGCAGCTTTTGTCAATTTACTTGGCTGCGATTTGGCATTTGCCAAAGCCACATTAAGCAACGCACAACGCTCAGTGCACTGTTGCCACACTCTGCGAATGCGAAAATTTCAACTGAAACAAATTGAGTTTTTGAGCTGAATACATTTTCTGCGGAAAGCACAAGTATTTCATTTATATTCAATTAATTCCAGCAAGAGTCTTAACAAATAAATACTATGGTTTTCTAAGCCACAAAAAAAAACGTAGTTTTTAATCTATATTTTCTCTCTATTTAATTAAATTTTATGTAATTTTATCCATTCTTAGAAATTGGAAAATTTTCTATTTGAAAATTTTAATAATACTGTGTCAGAACATAACCTAATTGAATGGGATTAGAGACCAGCTCAAACTGCTTAAAAATAATCAACTAAAATATATTATTAAAAGTGTCTGTATAGAAATTAAATAGTAATAAAATAAATATTAATTAAAATGGTTTATTTATTTCAACAACTCAGCCTTTAAAATACTTCTTTCAAAAATTAAAATTCGGCTATTCTCATTTCTAGTGATTCTTCCGGCTTCTAACTAAATCAATTCAAGCCAAGCAAAAATCTGTAAATTGAGTTTCTGAGACAACCCGCAGTATATCTCATAATACTCATACGCAGTGTTGACGTACACGTCAGACGAATATTACGTATACGCCTCTATGCATAATGCAGCGAGCTTGAACAGACAGCGACTTTTGATAGCTGCTAAATGTCACTTTTCAGCCAAATTGCTGTTGTTGGCATTGAAAGGAGCACAGCTGACACCCTCTCCCCACTATGTTGCCACTATCTATCTAAGCCCCCCACAATCACGCCCATAATAACTAAGACGCATTGCGTCAGCCACAAACATTAATACACTTGAAGCTGTGGTAAGTTGTTGCTGTTGCTGCTGCATTTGTGCGTGCGGTCAGGGACTTGCAACTGCAGCAGTTGCTGCAATAATTGTTATCGCTGACGCATTGTTGGTGTTGCTGCTGCTGCTGCTGCTTAACTTATGTCTTGGCTTTTGTTTTTATGCTGCTCGCAAAATGCTCAACAATTTATTTTGGCATTGGCTTTTGGCGTATTTATCGTGCATTTCAGTGTGTGGTTCTACACTGGAAAAAACCAGTTGATCCCCATATGATTTACCTACATTTTTAGTTAATTTTTTAATATTATTTTTGGTAGAAAACAAAACTTTATGTTGGGCATAATTATTTAAATTCTAATTTTTATTTTATAGAAAAAGAAACATTCCATTACCAGAATTTTTCTGAGTGTTTTATACGTTGCGTGGAAAGCGAAGAGGAAATACTAAGCACATCAGCTTATATGCATTGAAAATGAACAAATGATTAAGCAGGAGGATTCCTTTTGCAGTATAATTACCAATTATCCGCATTTAGAATCCCAAAATTTGTATAGAGATTTAGTTATACGTTAAAGGATTTGATTTATCTAGGAATTGATATATTCCACAGTAATTTAATTAGGCTTTAGAGGATTATATGCAAGGCTTTTATTGAATAAATATCTTTCTCTAGCATTTCATTAGACTTTGAGAAAACTTAATCCCAAAATTGAATTGAGATTTTCCAATTTGATTTAATTAAAGTTTGGAGAATTATAAGCAAAGTTTTAAGCCACTTTATTAACTGATAAACTATCAGTATATTCCTTCAATCCAATTGTTTTTATTTAAAGAGCAATTCAGGCAATTAACTTAATATTTTGCAGCCTTTGCCTTCGTCATATAGCTTAATACCTTTCAGGCAATTGAGCAACAATTAGGCTGCAGAAAGAATGCAATTACGGACCCATAAATGATTTTTTGTGTGCCTCAAAAAATAACATTAAAACAAAATCAAAAGCAGTAAAAGGAAGCAGGAATAAAGAGGCCAAGAGACCGAACGAGTCATCTACAGGTCAATTGAGCCCTTCTGGCCCAGTTTCTTTGCCCAGCAGGTTACTTCCACTGCTCCATGGTAGTTTTTTCTATAGCTATGTGTGCTGCCAGGACTAAATGCTGGACAACACAATTCATTGTGTGGCATATCCCGCTGGGTGCCTGCTGGCTGATGCCAGCCTTTTACACAATATCATCCTACTACCGAAGTACGAATATTTTTATTTTTTGGTCATCCTTCCTCTTTTTTTTTTTGTATAAATGTGTGTTTTTATTTTTTATATTTTTGTTGGCCGCCTTTCTGGCTTTCGGTCATTTTTGATCTGCTGTAGTAGAGCTGCTTGAGCTGCGGTTCGCTTTGGTTTGCTGCCGTTTTTGGTTTTTATGGCACGCTTTTTATACTTTTATTTTTTATTTTCATCTTTTTCATATATATATATATATATATGTATATATATTTACAGAGCTTATCTTTGACCACACGTATGTATGTTGGCAGAGCAAAATTGTTTTTGAAATTGAAAAATTGCAATACAAGCTGAGCTCTGGGGTCAGCTATAGAGTCGCTGTAATACAAAATAATGCGACTACCCTTGCTCCGGCTGGTTGTGCAGCAGCAGCGACCACCCATTCCCCCTGAACCACTCCCCTCCCCCCTTCCCCCACATAGTCCACCCCCTTTTGTTTCTCTCCACACATTTGCGGCATTTTTCTTTTAGTTTTTTGCCTTGCGCTCATTTTTCGTGCGGCGTTCACTTTTATTTTCTTTGTTTAGCATTTTCATTTTTCTGGAAGCGAGCTCAGCGCTTATATTTTTATAGTATGCTATACTATAGTATAGAGTATATATAGTGTATGAGTATATGTGAAATATGCAGTTCGTTGCTGGGTCGCTTGTTGGCCATATAGAGACAGCAGAAGGAGCAGCAGCAGCAGCGGCAGCGGCAGCGAGAGAATGCTTTGTGTGTTCTGGCTCTTTCAAGGATGTTCCTGCTGCAGGTGCTCAAAAAGCGACGACTACCTCTGACTTTGCCTCTGCTCCTGCTCCTGCTTTCTACCAACTTCTGACTGCAAGTTATGCACATATTTAAATTAAGTGCTCTGAAATATATCTATATATATATACACACACCCATAGACATTCATATTTATATACAGATAAAGCTACAGGCATAAATAAATAATAGCTACAAGCGTAACACTAAAGTGTTATTAACCAATGAAAGCCCTTTAATGGGATATAAGCACCTACCAAGAGTAGAAGCACGAGCAGTATGAGGTGTGCGAGGCATAAAGCATAAATTCAACTAAATTTTCCTTTGATTGAGCTCTACAATGTTGTGGCTAGCTGCTATACTTACTCTACGAGTAGCAGTTGCAAGCAGTTTCTTATGTTTATTATCCGAAAAACGTTTATTTAATGAAGATATTTTTATTATAAATGCTGTTTATTTTATAGAAATTATTTAAAATTCTAAATAAATGACTGGGATTTATATATATATATAAGAAATCTCTATATATGAGAGACTAAGCTTAGCTTCTTTTTGTCTGATGGCAAATCGGAGAAGAGCTACCAACTGGGTGGGAGCAGAGGAGAAGGCCTCCAGTTGCAGTTGCTACAAAGCGAAGCTCTTTTCTAAATTTAATCGATTTTCATGTGATCCATAGTTAATGTACAGAATTGAATAAATCTTTAAATTTATTTTATCTGGAGTCAGTTTTAATACCCTGTATAACATTTCTTTAAATGAACCGATTTCCAGCTCAGACTATTATTACTTTTCTCCTACATTTCATTAAAGAACTTATTTATATTTCGATATATATCAAGTTAAAGCTCGTAATTTTTAAGTTGCGTTCATTATTATTATCTGGCTATTATGATTATTCTTAAATTCTTAGTAGGAAAAACTTTTCAATCTAGTTTAGTTGGTTAATTTGATAATTATATAAATTCCATAAAAATGTTAGTGGAGCAGCAAAAGTGAAAATCAGCTTATAGAACTAGTGTAAAATTGAAGCGCCTATTATAGCATTGGGTTTGTTTGTGGCAATTAAATGTTTTTTCCATTGTTTTTTTTTGTTATTTCCAGTTTTTTTTTGTGTTTTTGTGCAATCCTTTTTAATGTTTGCACAATCCCTTTTAATGCGCACAATTAATTTCGTTATGCTTTGTCGCCTTTGACATGTCACTGGTTATCTCTCGCACACACACACGCCAGACTCTCTCTCACACACACACCAGACTCACACACACACACACACAGACGCACAACAAATTTGCTAAAATGCCGGGCTTAGAGAATAATTCGATATCAGGTCGGGTTTACAGGGGATATTGGGCCGAGGCTGTACTCAAACCTGGCTATAGACCAACCGGATATACGCCTCGAATAATCATTGCATAATTATGGGCGTTTCACGTTGCATGTCGCGAATGTTGCAATTTGCGAATTTTATGCGCAAACGTAATTAAAATAAATTTTAATTTACACAAACTAGAGCGAATGAGAGTGAGAACGCTTCGTATCTGGCCATATAAAAACATTGACATAACATTGGAAATTAATTTTTAGCTATTTTCGGTTCGGCATACCCGAAAAACCGTCAACAAATTGTCAGCGTTTGCGTTCATTTGTTGATTTTATTTGCCTATTTTTAGCAAATTGCTATGAATTTTCATGTTTACACTAAAGCCAAAATGCATGTGGTTTTATCTATACACATACATATATATTCGATATATTCGATATTTGTTTGCTTGTGTGTGTGTACGTATGTGTGATTCGTACGTGCTACGATTAGAGGAGGTTTAAACCGTCATTACGATTCCGCTGATTACAAAAACGTGTCGCGTACTTTTGAAATACAAAAATAAAAAAAATAAATTAAAATTTTACAATTTTCAGTTAGTTTTTAGTTATTTATTGGCCAACAAATAACTGAAGATTAAATATTAATTATCCTCGATTGCATATTGAATTCAAATTCATTTTTAAACCCTTGCAGAGGGTAGTATAATTTTGTGTTTTTCTTTAAATTTATAGAAGGCAAATCTCAGCTTGCTTACTTGCTTCCAATTGAATATTTAATAGATTTTAACCGATATTGAATTAATACGCTCATAACCGATTCAGTTTGGTTTGCCGCAGCAATAATAAGGAAATCATTTGGAAAATAGATTATGCTATAATGAGGCTGCTGCTTGCGGCATCTATGAAATATTTGTATAAAAAAATGGAGTGATTTTGCAGGAATATAATGACTATTCCATGGCATAAAATTAACTTTAATATTCCCTATAAATATATGTAGATAATATAGATGGATAAACAGGCGTTCCGGGAATACTTTGTTGTCCAGAAAGTCTTCAGCTAAAATCTCAATGTCAATATTCGTTGGAACAAGTACTTGAGGAGTGAAGTGGCGCTTCATTTAAGCTGATATTCAATATCCTAACAACAACAATGAATAATCAGCTTTATAGGAGTATACAATAAGCTTTTGAAAATATCAAATTTCACTGACCCTACATTGAGCATTGAGTCTTGAAGGACAGGCTAGACAAAGGGTTGAGTGAATTGAGTGAATTTCGGGCTAAATCAATTTCAAAAGCTGTCTGACCATTGGCAATAATTATCCAAGTTACCTTTAGATTTCGATTTGGATTTAGCAACAGTTCAATGATTGGAAGATTTAATGATTGTAAACGGATATGCGCTTGAGATACGATGCCCAAGTGGTTTTCTAGTGGCGCCTGGGGATATGCAACAGTTTCTTGTTTTTACCCCTCACCAGAGGAAAACGGATAAGTGAGAAAAGCGATGGGGATGAGAAGAGGATGAGTCCGAACCACGGCCAGAACCGAGGGGAGTCTCGATACTCAACTCTCGTATGAGTGTGCCAACTATGCATGTGAATGGCAGTTGAAACAATATAAACGTCGGCACAGCAAGGCACAGCAAGGCACAGCAAGGCACAGCAAGACACAGCGGCTGCCCCCCTGAACAAGCATCTTTTTATACTGGCCTGACAATAGGGCGTGGTACCAATTAACGCATGGCAATGCTTCCACTTGCTACATAATGTGCGCACACATACACAGCAAGAAAAAACTAAGTACTTGCCATTTATTTCAATTTTCCCAATCAATTTTTTATAAGTATTTAAATGGTAATAGAATATTCATAGCTTAATCTTTAAGATACTAATTTCTGATATTAAAAAAGTCATAATTATAATTATATAAAAAAATTAGAAGTATTGGTTGTCTAATGTTAAAAATATCAGGAATAATTCAAGCAAACTTCTATATTTAAATTTTATTTCTAAAAATATATAAACAACAATATTTAAAAAATTAAAATAGAAAACTTTCTCAAATTTCAGCAAAATTTCAATCAATTTTCAATGTTCAAAAATCTTTAGTTATTTTTGAAAATTCCAATTGAAAGCACTTTGAGCTATTAAAGTTCTCCAGCAAAGCATTTCTCACAGTGCATGCGTGTGTGCATACTATCTGCATTTCTGAGTGTGCGTGCTGGTATGTGTGGGTGGGTGTGGGTCTGGGTGTGCGTATGCATGTGTAGAAGCCACGCATTGTATGTTTTCACAAGAGAGAATGCAATTTAAATTGCATTAAAATTGATTGAATTCATGGAACGCAGTTGCCAAGCGTCCTGCCAATGTGTGTCTGTCTGTCTGTTTGTCTGTCTGTGTATGTGTGCGTAGGTGTGCGTAAGTGTGTCTGTGAATATGTGTGTGTGCTTATGTGCGTCCTCATGCATGTCGCATGTTTGTTCTGTGCACCGTTAAGTGGGCAACCGGCTTTAAAGGTTGCTTATACACAGCCGTCTTTCTTCTTCCAACTTTCTTCCTACCTTCCGTCTACATTTCCATCCGTCTTGCTTATTTCTCGCAACTCTACTTCCAGCCTACCTGTAAATCTGTGCACCTGCTGTGCGTAGGCAATAAGAAACCGGAAGGATGCGAGCATAAGAAACCATTTAAAAATAGCTGACTTAAGTCATTATTTGAATTTCAAAGATTTCTTTCTGGCTAAATATAAATTTTATGTGAATGATTTAAATAGCGCAAAAAATTCTTTTGAATAACAAAGAAACATTATTTAGTAGGGAGGGACATTGCCAAAAAGGATTTTCATTAGAAAAAAGCGCAAAGCAACAGGATAATTCTATAAAATTAATTGGCAAGCGAAATTAGCAAAAAATGCTATATATAGACTTTTGATAAGAGTCAACAGGCTGCCTCTAATAGCCTTAATATGGCTAAAGGGATTAACACTAAACAAAATAAAAGGGCAGAGAAAAACATGCGCGTTCATATAGAGTATTTATAGAATTATGTAAAATTCATTGATAAGTAAAAAGAAAACCAGATCAAAAAGGAGCTTGAACGAAGATTCCTTATTTTTCCATGGTTTCTGGGTTATTTCTGTGTTTACAGCCTAATTTCAGAATATTTTAAAAGCCTCCATCACTGAGCCATGAACGGAAACAGGCTTAAAAAATTTACCTGAATTTAAACCTAAACCAAACATATAATTTTGGTTCAAAATAAATATGAGGCAAATTTTCTTTTGGATACTTTGGCAGATATTTTCGGTCTACAAAATAAAATTTTTTTTAACGTAGATTTAGCATAAAAAAACTTATCCCAACTTAACCAATCTCTGAGCTAAATTTAATCAAAATATATGTAATATTTTGAACCAAAACCAGACCATAGACTGAAGCTCAACAGTAAATTTTGTGGTTGCCCACCGTTGGCTGGTAAAAGAAAGGTAAAGAGGTATGTTTGATTACAGGGTATCTGCTAGCTGTGAACACCCAATGCACGTTTATTCTTAGTGTTGATAATGCATTGTCCTTTGCACTTGAAAGCAATGCGAGCAGTCAGAGTCAGACACCGTTGGTGGCTGGCTTGTTGACCGCAGAAATGTAACAAAGGTAGCAATTTAACAGGCCGAAACAGCGGCAATTATATATATACATATATATTTAAATATAAATAAATATATAGACTTATTTATTTTTTATTTATACATAAATATCGGGCTGATGTATTTGATGTGAATAAATTGCAATAAATATTAACGGCTCGGCTCTGTGGCGTAAATTTGCAACTTTAAATCTTTACTCGCTGGGTGATTTTTTTTATTTTTTTTATTTTTTTGTTAGCCAGCTCAACAAAGGCTGCAATTAATTTTCCAGGGGTTAAAAAAAAGCGGGTTAACAGAGTAGTGAGAAGGGGCAAGAGGGGTTTATTGTCAGTTGCAGAGAGCCAATAAGCATATGTATTTATTCGTTGCATTTTCGTTGTGGGTTTTGTGATTTTGTTGCTGGCGAGCGACAATTAATGCGCATTAATGAATTATTAATTTGCAGCGTTGCCGAGCCGCCCAAAAGTATGCAATTAAATTCTATTTGTTAATTTATGGCTGCCGCCAAATATGCATTGATTATGCAAATGGAATTGGTGTTGATTCGACTCGTTTTCCCAGCTACAAATACAGCATTCAGCATGTCAAACAGGTCTTAACCAGGCCTTAATCAGCTCACACTCGCATATACATATACATTTACATATATATATTTATTTTATTTTAAGCTTTATGCATAAAGTGTTTAATAGTTAATTGCACTTTTGATGTTTACTCGACGCTTGAGCTCCTCTGCTTATTTCACTTGACCTCAAATTCCAAAGTGGCGTTGCATTTAATTCATTATAATTAGAGTTAATCTTGCGTTTAATTACATTTGATTGCCTGCTGCACAAAATAAGATAATTAAACCTAATGAATAACTAGGCAACTGATTGCCTGCTAACGCCACGGGCGACAATTCGATAATACCTTTCCTCTCTTTCCCTATCTCTTTTAGCCTTTTTGTTGGGGGCGTTTCTTTGGCACTTACTTCTATTATTATTCAAGTTCTTATTGATTGGCGGAAAAGAAAGAAATCAGAGGAAAAAAAGAAGCGCAGAGTAATTTGTATTAGAAAATATTGCAGGTACTCTATAGAATACACTACAGAAAAACCAATTAAAAGATCTTCTGATTAAGGGAGTAATCAAAGTTTTATAGCCCATCATTGCGCAGCATATTTCAATAAAATTCTTTATTTTTCATTCGAAAAATTAGTTTTATAGTTTTACTTTCAGTAATAAAAATATGCAAAAAAAGACTCACCATTTGTCGTTGCAAGCCTGCAAAAAAAGAAAACAATAAAAAAGTTAATTAATTAGGACTGAAGTGAACTTATAATACAAAAAAAAACTGAATTAATAGCAAGGAAAGGCTATTTTCGGCGTGCCGAAGATTAGATACTCTGCAAAATTATTTTCAAGTTTATTCCTGAATTCTTGAAGCAAGTGGTGAGTAATGGTCTCTTCAGTGCCGAATAATTTTTGAATACATTTTTAAAACCTTTCCCTGTATTCTTTTAATCTATTTGTTGTTTTTATGGTACTAAAATATTAAAACTAATTTTGCACAACGCGAAAAACAATTTTCAAATTAAAGCCAACTCTGAGTCTGATGCTGTGGTTACCTCAATCCTTTAGGTAAACCATTAGCTTTTAACGCTGATACGAAATCTTTCTTATTTTTTGCAAGCGGAAAACTTTGGTGTATCTTTTTAAGGGGGGTATTCGCGTCTTTGGAGAGCGGTGGGGAGTCTCCACTGTAAAGTGCAGCATCGATAAATGTGTAGTTTTTAGCTGGGTTTTTTTGTCGTCATTGCGATGCGACCATAAAACTCAAGCTAAAAGTTTTGGTGCTAAAACATTTGTAGGTGTAGCCAGCGTGTCCAAAGCTTCTTACGGCTAAGTTACATGTGGTCCATTCCTGAGCTTGAATCCAACTCTAATTCTTCCTCTCCTGCTATCTTCGGGTGCTGCTATTTTATACTATATCTCACTCCTACGCTCCCCACATTGAAATTGTAAATTCGTTGCTGTTATTTGAGAAAAGAAAAACGAGCAGAAAAATCAACAAACATAAGGTAAAGTGCGGATTTGTTGTTATTTTTGTTATTTTCCTTTCCTTTCCCTTACTTTTTTTTTTTTTTTGCTCTTTATTCTTGGGTGGTTTGCTTGCTGCTTGTTGTTTTCATTGTTGGTTCAACAAAACTGTTACTTGTTTTTTCAGGCTACCTTTTCTCCTTTTTTTTTGCTTATTTCGGGGGAAGGTAAGAAAGAACATGTAAAGAATAATATAGCATAGATAGCTCCCTTTTAGCTGCATGTATATTTGCGTGGATAATGGCAACATAGCGCGAGAAGCTGACGCCGACGCCGACGCCGACGCCAACGCTAACGCCGACGCCAACTCGTTGCACAAAATTTATGCCATCCGTATTTGTTTATACAAATTTAATGAATACACATATTGAGATACTTGCATGTATCTCAGATACAGCGCTGCTGCTGCTGCTGCCGCTCTGCTCCTCCTAAGTGCTGAATGTTTAGATATCGCATTGTAAGAGTATTCATACAGCTATCTATGCTCACATACGTATTCGTATTCGTATATATTCCTTTCCGGACTCGTTTGCATATTTACAATTTTGTTGTTGCTGCGAATAGCTGCTGGGCATTTCTTTCGAAATTTAAAGAAATATTTCACTTACATACTTGTAGTTTGTTTTTCAGCTATTCAAGTTGTACAAATTGAAAAATATTTCTTCATTTCGTTTATTTTTCTAGTGAGCACTCACGGTTCGTCTCTCTTTCTAGCTTTAAGTGTCTTACTGCAAATTACTTTATTCGGGCCAAAGAAAAAACATAATAATAAATGAAAAATTACTTAAAAATGTATCTGAAAGATACTCATATTTTGCATCTAAACAGTCTGAATGAAGGCAGCGCTTTGAGATGCATTGCAAGTCGATTTCAGGGCATGAATTTTAGTTTAATTTATTTTTATCCCTGAAATTTGATTTTATCTCAAATTATTTTAAAATTCATTTTGCCACAAAAAATATTTGGCAATTGCTCTTTTAAGCTCAAGTATTTTTCGCTCTAAAAAAAAAAAAATCACCCTGCAACATTTTTAGTTAGCCAAAACGTTGCATAAGCAAAGCAATTTTTTAATTTTCCAAACACGTTTTGCGGCAAGCAAAAAAACAAAAAACAAAAAAAAAAAGAAAAGAATGTTGCAAGAAAAAACAAATGGGAAGTCGTGGCAAAAATAATGAAAAAAAAAAAAAGAAATATAAAAAATTATAGTAACTAACGTAGTTTGTTTATGTTAAATGCGCATCACAGCGGAGTGTGTGTGTAGTGTGTGTGTGGTGTGTGTGTGCCTGTGATTGTGTGGGTGTGACAAAACTTTTGCTTAGCTTAACGCGTGTCCTTGCGCTGTCGCAACCGCGTGTTTTTATGCTATATACCCAGTGAAAATGTTTAAAGAGGGTATTTGAAAAGAGCATATTCAGATAAGCAAAAATTTAAGTTTTCCCGCCCATTTTCCGACCTTGGAATTATGGGGAAGCTTTCTTTTTTTACATAAATCTTGCCTTTGAGCTGTGCGATGATGATTAAGTCAGGCAATCAGGAAAAATGAAATATTTATATGAAGAAATATCTGCCTAAAAATCAAAAATCTGCTGTACTCAGCATTTCTTTTTACAGCGTATCTTGCAGTCGAGCACTTGTATTTATTTTTATTGTTGCTACAAAATGTTGCTCGCTTTAAACAAAGACCGCAGGCGGTAGAAAGAGCTAGTTGAGTTGAGTTGACTGACGGCCAACTGCGAACTGGCGAACTGCGTGCAGCTAGCAGCTAGCAGCGTGCAGCAGCAAGTTGCAAGTTGCGCGCGTTGCAAGTTGGGGGAGCTGCAAGAGCTGAAACTTTGCGTTTTGCTTAAGTGACGACGTGCGACAAGCGGCGGCCAGGCCTTGCCAAGTTTTCCGCTTTTCTTTTCCCCTTTGTTTTTTGGCCAACTGTTGTTGCTTTTGCTGCCTGGACTTTTAATATTTAAGCAAGCCAGCCAGTCAGCCTGACTAACTGCTAACAGCAACAGCAACAGCAAGAGCAACAGAAACAACAACAAAAACAGCAGCAACAGAATACACACACGTGCCCCAAAACTTTTTTTCTTTTTCTCTCTACTTTCTTCATTTTTTTCTTTTTTTTTTTTTTTTTTTTTGTGGCACAGCAAGGACTTGCCACACCTCGTCGAAGTGTAGCCACATGCATGGATCGCTTGGCTGTCCCGATGTGGCAACAAGAAGTTGCTGCTGCTATTTTGCTAGTTGCTGTTTTTAAGCAAAGTTGCCACAGTTGCCACATTTGCCCACAGGCGCCGCCAGAGTTGTCCTTCCATCCTTCTTTCCATTGCTCACTCCTCTTTATGCTTCAGCTGACTTGGTCCTTCGCACATGTCTGTCTCGCTGTCTCTCTGTCTGCCTGTCGCTCTGTCTGTCGCTATGTCTGTCTCTATGTCTGTCTCTCGATGTGTGGCTAAATAAATTTACAGCTTGGCTGCACTGACCAAAAGAACTCGCAACAGAAATGTAGCAAAGCTTCACAAAGTTCTTGAATAAACAGTATAACTCTTTAATAACTCTCCAGAAAATAATGACGATCTGATTATCCAGATCAGATTTCCATATTTACATGAACTCCACAGAAAACCTTAATATATAAGTGTAGTATTGAATTATATTTCGAAATATAAGCTGAAATATTTAAGGAAATGGGGCAAAAGTTATTGAAGAAACCATATTTACAGTCTTCTTGGAGTGATCCTGAAATTTCATCAGCGAAATTCACTCAAAAATAAATAATTAATATTTCAAATTAATAGAAAATAGTTTATTTCTTTTTCTGGCCAAAAACTTAAGTTAAGAAGATTTGGTTTAAATATTTTTCTTTGTGTATTGAGGGAGAAAAACTTGAAAATTTAGTTGGCATTTATGAAACATTAATAGAGTTCCAGCTAAACACAAAAATAATTGCTAATTTGTATAGGGAAAGCGCCCAAAAGGATGAAAAGAAAATGCTTCCGTTGTGCCTGAAAATTGGCTCTCAGCGATTGACCAAAGACTACACTTAAAAACTGTGAAAGTTACTTATTTACTTAGCTATACATAAATAACTTTCAATAGATGTTTAATAATTAAATTATAACTTTTTAACGAAACACAGCTATGAACTCCATTCAGGAAACGAAAGGAGTGGGTGGCAGGCGGGGGCCTGGGGGGCATGGTCAGCCTAATTTCTTGGCCAGTTTGATGTGTTGCGGTTGCCATTTGAAAGTAGTTTGATTAATTAATGGATGCGGTGGAAAATATGTTGGGTATAGAAAAGGTTTAGCTATAAAGTCGAAGAAAGGTCAAGTAATTGAAATTGAAATATATATTCTATCAAAGAAAAATCAGAGATTCCATCAGATATATATGTATATATATATATATATGCATTAGCACTTCATCAATAAGCCAATACAATTCGACCTATTTTAATCCATTGCTCTGATTGCTCTTGGTTTAATTGAGTGTTTGATTTAATTATAGACCATTTAAATGCCACTGCGCTGTTGTTGCATCATTAAGCATTGATTACGAAAGCTGATTAATTAGTTGCCTTTGCGAGCCACACACTCGCACACACACCCGCACACACACACACACATCTCTCTCTCTCTCTCTCCTGTGATAATGCAGCAAAAGTGCGTATAATTATGTAATTGTTAGTTTGGTGCTCAAATTCCAATACGGTAAGTAACAAGAAAGCCTAGAGCAGCTGAAAAGCTGCTCGACCAGCAAAATACCCTATTTAAAATTGAGAGCAACCACAAGTTGTATGCTTAGGGCGATAAGTCCATAAATTAAGCTCGAAATATTTGATGGCCTAATCTAAAATCTTATGAAAAACATAAAGTAACTACCCAATTTCGAGCAAATCGTACAGGGTATTTCATTACACATTGCGTGATGTGAAAATGCCTTTGAATTAAGTCAACTTTTAATGACAAAATGTTTAACAGCGCTTAGCCGATAACTTTCTCAACTCGTCAGTCTGTCAATCCATCAGTCTGTCACTCTGTCAGTCTGCGTCTGTGTCAGTCGCTAACCGCAAAAACCGCCGCCTCATGATTTAAATTTAATGCAACTTTTGCTTTACAGCCAAACTGTCGTTCCTGCAGGCAACAACAAAATACGACGAGTCGACCATACTAATACCCTATTATTTTGCCAAGCTTAGCATATATAAATAGTATAAACTATTATATGTAGTATATATTTTGTGGCAGTGCTTGCAGATGAAAAAGATATAAAGCGCGATGTTAATCTAGATTCAACAGTCTTTTTTCTTCTGCCAAATTCCTTTGCTTTTGTTAAATTAAGACTACCCTTTGCTAGGGTATTAAAATCATAGTAAGGCGGCTAATGTAAAAGCTATAAAGTCATGTGCAACAGCGGCGCCACTTCCGGCGGTACAGCATCAGTTGAGATTCGGTAGAGATTCGAGAGAGCTCAGAGAATTCACAACTGAGGAGTCAGGATTCGGGATTCAGGACTTTTGCCAGCTATTTGGTCACTGCACTTAGTGCACTTCCTTTACTCACACCAGCAACAACAACAAGATCAGCAACAACTCTCAGGCATTGCTGGTGTTTCAGAGGTTGGGAATTGGTTTTTTGCTGCTGCTGCTGCTGCCGGTGGTGCAACCCGCGCTAAGCTTTGTGCCGGGGCTGATGAAATGCCATGCTTAGCGGTTGAGCGTTGTGATTTTCCAGCTAGCTTCATAGCAGTTGAAGCCATAGTCACATCAGTCGCCACACGACGCGGCATGCAACATGGGTGTGCCACTGCATCAGTGTGTGTGTGCGTATGTGTATATCTCTCTCTGTGCATGTGTGTGTGCTATGGAATTTGGTAGTTTTACTTAATGTTTCGGCAGTGCAATTTTGATGTCAAGCATGCCAGGCTGAGCGTAAAGACTTCCCTAATAACTCCGCCACTTGATTACAGCCATTCAAAAAATATATAAAAATTATGTCTGGACATTTTCTAATAGACAACTTATTATTTTAATATAGGAAAGTATTTTTAAAATTTTAAAATCAGTTACTTGGTTTCAGTATTCAAAAGAATCACAGGCGAGAGCTTTGCTTTTGAGTGGTATAAGAGTTAAACCGTTACACATTCTTCGAAAGTTTTTCAAAAAATGAATGAAAGCCACAAAAATTACCATCCACAAACATATTTGCGCGTGTGCGAGTTCGAAAGAGAGCGAGACGAAGAGACAAAAAGAGAGCGGACAGTACTGTTAGTTCGTGAGAGCAGTCGTGGGAGAGTAATTAAGTGTAAACGAAGTGAAGACTCGTCTTTCTTGTGTTCATGTTCGTGCTTGTCGT
The DNA here is from genome assembly GCA_018150835.1 of Drosophila repletoides. Classification (NCBI taxonomy): domain Eukaryota; kingdom Metazoa; phylum Arthropoda; class Insecta; order Diptera; family Drosophilidae; genus Drosophila; species Drosophila repletoides. The sequence goes on from JAECWQ010000202.1 coordinate 3,659,948, forward strand.
AAACCGCGGCGTACACGCGCGCCCCATTGTCGTAACGCTACAGAGTCCTAAATATGTAGTACGCTAGTTTTTTTTTTTTTTATGTTTGCCCCGAATGTACCGTTCTTTTTTCGAAAAGCATAAAGAAAATCTTATTAATGAATGGCTGGCTTAGTAACTAAGGCAGCAGCAGAGCAAATGATGCAACTGTCCTATGAAAAAGGTATAGGTATTTACTGATATTAGACGTAAAAAAAGTTAAATAAAGTTCCGGCATTAATGAAATATTAATTAACAGTCTCAGCGTCTTTGATTAAATAGAGCTTTATTAAATATCGCATTAATAACTCAAAAATGCTTTAGATTAGCGTCAACCTTATTAATTCCATTTAAATTTGCTGCACTCAATTTTTTCGGGTTCTTGAGTAAGGTCGCGTCGTTTTTCTCACCCAATGTTAAGGGCTTCCTTTGATATAATATTTTTTTTTTTTTTTTTTTGGTGCAGCATACAACATAATTTGCGATTTGGCTTGCTGCTGTGGAACAGACAAGTTGCAGCTGCCGAGCGATTTGTTTTCTCGCGTTTCCGCGTTGTAAGCTGGAGCAAGCCACATCAAAATATTAAACGAGAGTTCTCTAATTCTCACACACTCTCTTAGAGAGCCAAGAAGAGCAAAATTGTGTAATAGATTCCACACGAATGCCTTGTGGATTTTGTTTTACTTACGAAGAGGTTTGAATTGAGGTAGGCCCTAGCTGGAAATTCTAACTTAATCAAAGTAATAAAAGACTTAATTCCGAATCTGTAATAATTAATTGTTATACGTCGATAATTTTTATATTTATGTTTCTTTTTATTTTAAATATGCTCAATCATTAAAATATTTGTAAATATTGAAATACTATTTTTTAAAAAACTTGAACAAATATTGGGTTTTGGTTAATTTTAAATTGGTAAATTAAGAGAATTTTTGATGACTTCCAGAAGTTTGTAGGAATGAAATTCTTAGAAATTATAACATTATTTTTTCGATTCTCAAACAAAATCACAACGATTCCATTCGAATAACTAGTTCGCTTTCATTCACGAACGTTCATTACTCCTGTAGATTTTCACTCAAAATTTCACACTAAGCGAAGCTTACGTTCCACACACAAAAATACTGGTTACTTCGTAGTATGAAAAAGCTTCGTTAAGATGCAGCGTTGTGCGTGGCACACTTACAAGTCTCCCTACCCTTCCACACACACACGCACGCACACACACACAGAAACAGACAGAGTCACAGTGCTTCGAAATTCACTCTCTCGTTAAATGCGATGCGATTCGTTGTTGTCGTGTTTTCGAACTTGCGCGTAAACCCGAAGTAGCCAGCTACCGAGTGAGCCACTCGGGGGCGATGCCAGAGACACTGACTAGAAGCAGAGGCAAATGCCGAGGCAGTGGCAGTGACAGAGGCAGAGGCAGAGGCAGAGGCCGTGCCGAATTGCACGAATGGCAATGAATGAAAGTCGCTTTAGTACTGAAAAGGTCGTGGATTTGTGTAGTTGTCGTCGCGAGCGTTGGCCGTACTCTAGCGTACTGTTACTGTTACCGTTATTCCATTCTACCGTTTACCGCTCAAAAAATCCAGAGACCGTTATAACTGTCGCCGCAGCATTCGCGTCCATTAACCGTTAATCGTTAGCCGCAAAATAAATAAATTGAAAAAAAAAATATCACAAAAAAATCCGTTAATCGAGTGTACTAAATCAGTGCTGGGAAATCATTAATAACCACAGTGATTAATTGTTGAATATGTATGTAGGTGTGTGTGTGTGTGTGTGTTTGTGTGTATGATTGTGTGTGAGTGTGTGTGAAAGTGCACGTGTAAGGAAAAAAACAAAACATTCTTTTTAGCTCTACACCTTACACTTTTTCTCAACGTGTGTGTGTTTGTTGTTTATGCAAATTGCGTCGCTTGCGGGCAACAATAATAACAACAATAATAATAACTGTGTGTTTGTGTGTGTGTGTGTGCGTCTGTGTGTAAAGTATAAAAAAACGTGGCATACTTTGCGGCGTACGCGCCCACAATGCATAAATCAAAATACACATTATTGAGTCATAAATAAAGTTCGCATCGCATCGCATCGCCTCGCATCGCATCGCAGCGCGCTTCGCTACTTTAAATAAAGCCCAAGGCAAAAGTAAAAGGCAAAAACGCAAAGGAAAACGGCAAAAATTGATGCCTCGCACCACCCGCCAAAAAAATACTCGTACTTTGCCATATTTTTTGCTCAATTGTTTGCCATTGATCCCGCCCGCCTTCCGTCTTGCCGTCTTGCCTCATATATGTGTATGCCCCATCATCAAACCGCCTGCCCAATTGATGATGCGTGCGTCTCGTTTGTTGCATAAAACTTGCTCAATGCTTACACGCCCTCAAAAGCAACAACAACAAGCCTAACAACAACAACAACAACAACCGCAGCAGCAGCAGCAGCAGCAACAACAACTACAGCAAGACGCCCAACAAGCGTCCCTCGGGCTGGTTTTATTACAAAGGCCGTAAAAAGCGCCCAAAACAAAAAGGAACCAAAAAAAAAAATAAACCAGAAAACAAAAAAAGCGGAGTAAATGCCACTGAAAGGATACGATGCGGCGTCCTGTGTAAGTGCACACAACATACTCTCCTCTGCTTATATATATATACGTAAATATATATAAATATATATACGTGTATGTATAAATTTAGCCACTTAAATATTCTGAAATATCCTGACAACACAATATCGACATGTGCTCAAATAATCATGTAGCATACTTTCTAGCGTTAGCCAAATTATTCAACAAAAACTGAAATAAAACGCTTAATTTTAATGCTAGCGTTAAAGTCGGCCCAATCGCAGCTTACACACAAAATTTATTTCATTTAGATATTTATATTAGCTGGTATTTATTCAAGCTAAATCCGTTGGATTTTTCCAGTTGATTCGCAGCCATTTAAAGCTGTTTCTAAATGGCTCTTAAAAGTATGCTATATTTATTGAAAACAAATGCTTTTGCTATGGCACAGAATTAAGTAGTTTATCTGAAAGAGTTCAGCTTGAAAATTAATTATTTATATGTGAAGAAAGGAAAATATTATAAATCTAAGGACATTTCATAATAAAGTGTATTTTACAGTCAATTCCGCTTAGGTTTTGCCAAAAAGATGATTGTATTTCAACTGAATTTGAGTAATAACTCATAATATCAGGCTTAATTCAATAAGAAGTGAATATGTCTTTGAAATAAGTCTAAATGACTGCTAAAAGTAAATTAAATAAGCTTACTGCAAGCATAATTGTCAATAAAAGCCATGGGAAATAAGTCATTTCATTTCATTCGAAAGCCACTTAATTTTAATTTAATTGCACTCAATGTAAGATGAGAAATATTAATGTGAGAGTCCAAAATAACTGAAATCAAACTACTCTGATATCATAATTTTCAAAGATTATTATAATAAGTTCAGGTGAAAATTTTGGTGCAGTCTTAAATAGAAAAGTTGATTTTCTACACGTTTCTAAAAACAAGTTTCACTTTCTGCAGTGGAATTTAGACTGAAAATACTATTTTTAATGCAGTAAAAATATGTAAATCAAAAGAGTATTTATGCTGATACTTAAAAGTAACAGCCTTTGAACTGATTTGATATGTGGGACTCTGACTTGGTTATTTTTGTGCGTTTGCCTTTGATCAGTGGTTCTCTGTTTCTCTCTGTGATTCGTTTGACTGTTGTTTGACAGTGCATATGTGGCGTATACGCAATTTGTGCTTTTCTGTGTCAGTCAGTCAGTCAGCCATCTGAGTCGACTGACTAAGTCAACTGGATTCGGCTCAGTTTTTGCAGTTTTTGAAGTGCGTCGGTCTGGCCAAAAGTAAGCCATGAAAATCATATTAAAATGCTGTCTGTGCATAACCTACTTTTTATTTCTTCTATATTCGTACTTGGTACTTGCTCTGCTTCTGTATGAGTATGCGTATGTGTATGTGTATGTGTATATATATTGTTGCTGTTTCACTTTTGCTGAGTACGTCTTCACACACACACACAAACATCACACACACACACACACACACACACATAGCGTGTGTGTTTGCATTGCTGCAGGCGCTTGCCAAATGCGCTTTGTGTTGGCGCCATTGTCAACATGCTGAGGATATTTTTGCATTTTTCGGCTCAGTCAGCGCAACGTGGCTTGGCAGAACGCCAGCGTCAGCGTCGAGCTCTTCTCTGATTTTCCCATTTTTTTTTTTTTTTGTCCGAGAGAGTTTAAATTATTAAAATACCGTCAGCTTAAGACTGTTGAAATGTTGAAACACATTTGCGCATAAATCACATAACTGGCCAAGGGGACGTCAACTTTAAAGGATTCCACAAACAGGAAATGAAAGGGAAGGACTCAGTAGAGCGCTCTCAAACTTTTCCCTATATAGTAAGTGGACCGGGTTGCCATACAACTTTAGAGCAAGTTTAATGCAGCATGTAAATATTGTCGTGGCACACGAAAACTTTCACTTTGCTCCTTTTGTTGACAAGGACGAGAGACACACGAGAGAGATTTATGTTTATATTCTTGTATTTATCCCTCACACGTGCGCTGACCGTAAATGAAAACTTTTGCAATTAATTTGAATAGTTGATGAGTTCATAAGCCGTCTGTTGTGTGAGCTTTCCCCTCTTCCCTCTGCCGTCTTACCCAAAATATAGCTACTTAATAGATGAATTGCCTGAGTCACTCGACTGCCTGATTTACCCATAAACAAACATTGAGCAGTCCAATTGAAATACTTTAAAAGTCAATTGCCTCGCCTCGACTATCATATTACAGCACGGCTTTTAGCTGAGCTACAAACAGGGGCAAACAGAAGAGTGCCAGACTTTCAGATACTCTTTGTTCAGCGATCTTTCATAAATTCATTCTAGAAAACTATAGTTAAAAGTAAAACGAACCTAAATACAACTATTAAAAGGAATTATCATATTTATGCGAGAAACTTACGAACGTTAATCAGGTTTTGAGAACGACATTTCTACAGGAAAGCTAATCGTGATTATTCTGAAATTGCTTAGGTCTTTTAGCTAATATACTCTGCTTTTCAGCCACTTTCAATAGGTACAGAGTATTAAAAAGAAAACAGAAAATAAAAAGGCAAACGTGCAATGTAGAAAATGAGCAAGAGGCAAACAGAAACAGCAACAGCAACGGCAAACGGCAACAGAAATCAAAGTGGCAGATATAAGCAAATAATCCATCAAGTGGCATTAACTTGAAACAATAAATTTCACACAGCTGCCGAGGTGCTTCCCACACACGAATACCGGGTAAAAGGGGGGCGTGGCAATTGGCTTACTCACTCGCAATAGCTGCCAAACCTCACCACACCACGCGTCTGTCTGCCCCTTTTCCACAGCCACCAACAGTCGACACTTGAAGTGCTTGGCTAATCAGGTTTCAAATGCCTAAGCACACACTGTACCCACACAGGTGCAAACTCACCTGTGATTGCGTCAAGAGTGTGTGTGTGTGTGTGGATGGGAATAGGTGTACTTTAATACCCTGTAAGGGCAGCCCTTGCGGATTGGTAATCAAAGCGGCTCTGAGCTCTCTCGATATCTGCGCTTTGATTGTAGTTCTTTATAATGAGAAAGTTGTGTGCGCTTTTACAGTCGGCATTTTTCATTGAAGCATTTGGCTTTTAGTCTAGACAGTTTTGGTGTTCTTTTTTCTTAACATTTTTTATTTGTAGCCAGCTTGTATTTCGGCTTAATAAAAGTTTTATATTGACTCTTGTATTTAGCTTAGGGGAGCTAACAAAAAAAAAAAATCAAGAAAAAGAAGCAAAGTCAGCGAAAAACTTTGGATTAAGCATGAGTCATTTTTAACAAGGTTGCAGTTTGAGTATAAATTGACTTTACAAACTTTATTAAATATTCTTTTGGATATTCTTTATAATCATATAGAATTTCTTTGCAGTCGCTTTTAATTCCCGATGGATTTATTTTGGTTATACATTTATAGAGCCTAGTGAAAAAGTTTACTTAACAGACAAGATTCAAAGCAGCTTACTCATATATTTTGCCCAGCTTTATGATCAATCAATCAAATCAATCCGTTTATTGGTTATAAATTGAAGGTCTGAGGAATCAAGAAATAAATTTGCAGTCTACCAAACAATAATCGCTCCTGCCGCAAAAGCTTTAATCAATTAATCCTTTCCAAAAATTTCTTTCATAGCCTGCAGAAGTCAGATTACCAAACAGATGATAATCTGGCAGAATTTGCTAATTGTTCTCACTGGAAAATTTCCATTAGATTAGCAAAAATTTTGGGATTTGAATAGGAAAAACGATGCATGCAATTTGATGATGGCAATACGATTTTTTCTGATTGTGTTTTGCTTGCCAATCAACAATCAAGAAAGAGAAAAGAAAGCTGCTGCAAGGTTGCCAGGCTTTGCGAAATTAACTCGGAAATTTACAGCTTCTAAAAAGGGCTGCTGCTCTATTCTTGATGTTGACCCAGGCAAGAAAAACAGAACGAGAATGAAAATAATAAAAACAAAAGAGCGAAAAATGCCGACAGAAGCAGTTAACCCACAGCAAGCAGTAGCAGCAGCAGCAGCTGTAAAATGTGAACTCATTCAGATACTCGACCCAAATCTGCGCCCAACAACAAAAAACCAAGAAATGCAACAGCACAAAACAAAACTTAGCCAACAGCAGCAGCAGCAGCAAACTCTTAACCAGCTTTCAGTTCAACTTTCCTAACCAACTTCACTGGTCAGCCACATTTATACACACACACACTGACACTCCTTGCTCCTCTTTTTTATATAGGGTATACTAGGCATTTCATTCAATTTCAGCGTTTATAAGCAGTAATAATGTTGTATGGCTAATAAAAACTGGGAGGTATTTTTTATGAGACTAAAATTGAACTTGGAAAAAAATGTTAATTTTTATGACCAACTTATTCGTTCAGATTCAAATTTTTAATTTTAATTGCTTTAACAACTTAATAAAAATAATGCATTTTTTTAATAATATTTTAACCCATTTGAAGCAGTTATTTTTATTTAAGACTTTTTATCATAAATAAAAATAGGAGATACTTTCGATTTCACCTTTTCAAAACTGCATATTTTGTTCAAACTAAAAATTGTATAAATGAATATTACTATTACTCTTATATACAAATGATTAAAATGTTTAATATATTTGAATTTATTGTTCCATGAAGTATTTGTTAACTGCAATTCTAGGGTATCTAAGGATGTGAATTGAGCTTGTTATCCTTTTTAACCTCGAAAAGTACATTATTTCTTCTAGTGCTTTGTTGCTCTGTTTGCTCTTACTGTGTGTGTGTGTGTGTGTGTGTGTGAGTGCTCTATATTTTTTTCAGTTTTGGATTTTTTTTGCTCTTTGAGCTTCTATGCATTTAGCGTTAGCATTGTGGGCGCATAATAGCCTGAAATTAAATCAGCTAGCGCGTGGGCAACTTTAAATAATAGCCATTGCTTATGTTTAAGTAAAATATGTACTTTAGTCGTTAGTTCTATACGAAATAAGTGAAATAGCGAGCACCTGCTGCAACTTCATTTCTGTACTTTCTTTTATTCACTCTTTTGTTTGCTACCTGCTTACGTATTTCCGTTTCCGTTTCTCTGACGGCTGACTGCATTTGTTATGAGCAGAGAGAACTCTCGAGGCATATCAGTTAAGTCGCTTAACTTTTCTGAGCTCCTTTTCAATTCTTTTGCATACCTAGGCAAGGCAAGGCAAGGCAAGTCAAGGCGCCTTTTGTTTGCTTAATAATCAGCCTGATTCTCAAACTATAATTTTCGCCTGATGTGCATTTGATTGCTGTGCTTGATTTTGGCCATATAATTTGCTGTTTGCTCGCTTGATAGACGCATATAAACGATATTTATTTGAACTATATGACAGTTGACATCCACTAATAATAACAATTAATAAATCGAAGTTGAAGTGCGCATATTTCTCCTGATTGTGAGTGTGTATTTAACCCACAATCTCAACCCTTGGGTTTATTATTGATTAATGGCTCGAGTGCTACTTCTACTATAGACCGAAATCGCTACTTAATCTAATGGTTTCACTTGACGAGGCGTGTGTTTGATTACCCTACACTATAGCACCCAATTCAGAGTGAGAGAGTATGTGTGTGTTTGTGTGATTAGCATACATTTCTTACAAATTTCATTATAGCCCCAGCTGAATTATTCATTAAATTGATCAAATGAACCGCAATAGCAACACTCGCTGACTCGCTGACCTGACTGATTTCTTGCTGTTTATATTTCTCTTTTTTGTGGTTATTGTTATTGCTACTAATGTGGAAAATTATATGCTTATGAAAATCATGTCCTTTTTGTGTAAGCCACAAGCAGAGTCCTTCGCTTCAGTGCACCTTTTCACTAACTGCCTGAAGGAATTCATATTGATATTGCTAAATATCTGGCATAGAGCAGGTTGTTAGGAAATAAATAAGCTAACATTATGATGTGTACTTAGAAAATTGTGAGGAATTCTAGGTTTTATCGCTATTTTAACTGTGACAGCTTTTACTCTTCATTTTATATTATATTAATTAAAAGTTGAAGGATTAAAAAGCTACACTAAAAGAAAATCAACGGTCTAAAAACGAGCTTGTTTGGTTTGGAATTGAAGGCAACAAAATTTGATTCAAGAATTTTTATTTTAAAATATCATCCTTGAAATAAGAATTTTCGGCTTGATTCAAGCTAAATGCTAACACAATTTTGGATTGATTCAAGACAGGAATTCATCATTTTGTTCTCTGTGTATAAATTATCAGGGAATTTCTTGGTTTGACTTATAAATTCCCAGCACGTTTATCAATTGATTTCTCATACCCAAAATTTACTTAGGGTTTTCTTTCTGTAATAAATTTTGGAATTGTTTACTAATTGCTGCAAATAAATTACATGAAAAATGAAATGAAAATTTATTAAGCTATTAGAAAGAAGGTTTTTTTTTTGCCCTATGCAATCAAAAATGAAATCTTGTCGCTTTCGGGTCGAATATGTCAAACTTTTAAATATTCATAATATTTTATCAGAAATCAAATGAAATGAAATCGTTAGCCGCAAAATAACCAAAACAAATAGGTGGCTTACAAAGACTTGTCATATGAAATGGGCAAATAAAAATTCCATTCAATTATCTAAAAAGCAAATGCTATGAAAATTAATTTGACATGTTTGACATTTTGGGCAAACAAATACATATGAGAATCAAAGGCGTAGGCAAGCAGCCAGAGGAGTTAATAAAACTGACTGAACTCATATCACATATATACAAGAACATATACATATATGGAGAGAAAGCCAGGCAAACATGAATGTTGGGCAAATAATAAACAGTCGAATGTGGCCGGAAAAGTAGCGTGACAGTCGCTTAACTCTTTAATCAGCATTGCTTTACTACTGACTGACTCGTATACCCTTTCTCTGACTCTGTCAAGCTACTCATTTTCAAGGCGAATGCGCATATATTTCATAGTTTTTAGATTTATTTTTTCTTTGTTTTGTTACAGCTTTTTTTTTCTGCTTTCTGCCTTTGCATAATTTTCTCTAGAGTCACGCAAACTTCTGCGTCTCTCTCTCTCTCTGTGTGAGTGTGTGTATGTGTTTGTTTGTCACGCATAAAACGCTGACAGCAAGGCAAACAGATGGCTATTAAAAGCAAACACACGTAAAAAACTAAAAACGAGTCGAGCCTAAAAGTATGCAGCAGCAAAGTCGTGCAAGGACGCACACAATTATATGACCGTGTGTGCGTGTGTGTGTGTGTGTGTGTGTGTGTGTGTTTGTGCAAAAATAAAAAGCAAAGGATTTGCGCAAACCAAACAGCACAAGCCACAAATGTTGATCAGCAGCATTGCCTGATGATAATGATGATGATGACGTATACAAAAGCAAGTAAAGAAAAATGACAGCGGCAGCAGCAACAGCCACAGCAAAAAAGTAGGCAACAAAATATTTCCTGTCTGCGCTTTAAGATTTCCTAGACACACACACACACACACACACACACACACACACACACACACACACACACACACACACACACACACACACACACACACACACACACACACACACACACGCACACACGCACACTCTGGCTGAAATTGAAAGCGCGTTGCATGTCAGCGACCCCTGCCACGCCTCCCTCCTTTTTTCGTCTGCTTATGCGATGAGCATAGAAAAAAAAACGCAAAAAAGTTTGCGCCTCATGTGAAAATGATGCCAACACACGCAGCAGAGTGTGTGTGTGTGTGTGTGTTGCTTGTTGGTGAGCACATAATTTTCCCCTTTTTCACCGCTTTTCCTTGGCATTCCTGCTGCTGTTGCTGCCTTTTGATATTTCCTTTTTATATTTTTTGCGCAATTTAGCGCGCCATCAAAATGAAGTAGAAGTTGACTGTTGACTGTTTGTTGCCGGTTTCTGTTTTCACTCTCTCTCTCCCTCTGTCTCTCTCTCTCTACCCTTTTCTCTCAGTGTATATATACTAAAATTATTTGCCTTGCCATTTGACTGCTTCAGACCTTAGACCATCGTTTTTTCCTCTTTTTCCAGCTCAACTTTCTAAAAATGTATCCCTTTTGTAAAAGTTGCATCTAGCAGTATTTTTTGAGCTGCTTGTGGCACCACTTGTAGCATAATTAACCATTAATATGTTGTCTAGACGGCAATAACTCATAGTTTTAAATTGATGCTTGCCTGTGCAAGTACTTGAGTTTCAAATTTCAAAGCATACTTTTCAGGGCAGCCACTTAGCATAAAAAACTATGCGCATGAAAAACCTTTTTTATGTGCCAGCCCCGCCCACCAAAAGGCTAAAAGCATATTTAGCACATAAATTACGCATACATATATATAGTATATACCGTATTATATATTTATATATATATAATTCGGTTGCTGAGGCAACTTTCAATAATGCATATACTCGTAAATAAAGTAATTTTCTTACTAATACCACAGAAAGTAAAATATATATAAAAAAAATAAAGCTGGCGCAAACTAAAGCTAAAACTTGGCCCAACTATTTGGCAAACAGGAAAAACTTTCACACACTTTTCTTTGCTTTTCATGGTAGCAAAAATCGAAGCGTAATCAAAGCGGCCAAATACAAACAAATGCTTAAGCCCCAAAACTAACTATGTGTGTGTGTGTGTGTATGTAGGAGAATGTAGGTGGTGTGTGTGTGTGTGTGTGGTGTGTGCGGCGTGTGCGGCACAACCGGAAACGGCAGCCAGTTACGTGACTTTTATATTTTCAACGCATTTTTGTTGGGGTCCAAGGCAAAGGCAAAGGCAACGGCAAAGTCTTTGAAAGGATTTGCATAAAAAAAAGAAAAGAGAGTGGGATAGCCAATGGAGAGCCTTGATATCCTCGTTAAAAGTAGACTATATCATGCTGAAGACTTTGTCAAAAGCCATAGCCGAAGGTCAAGACTGCAGCTTTACTTTACCTGGGCCTGGCCTGTTCTGTCCCGCCCTGTCCTGGATGCTCATGCAGAGACACGCGCTGAAAATCAATGTCAGCTGAATTGGCTTCTGTGCATGAGACTGAAAATCCCATCAAAATTCTAAGCGGCGCCTCGGTTCATGGTTCATGGTTCAAAGCAATGTCTAAGCTCTCTTAAACCTGATTTTTGCTATATTTTTGACTATAATTTTTCAACAAAGTCTTCCCCATCAATTTTAAAAATACTTCAATTTAACAGTTTTGAATTGGATTTTAAATTAAATTTTATTGAATTAGATATAACATAAACCTTGAGACCATATCTTACTCAAACAGAACTGAAAGTTTTCGTTTATTTTATCTTCCTGTTTTTTTAATAATTTCCTTAAGATGTTATTCCTGGTTTCGAAATGATTCGAAGTGCAGCTGTGCTTGCGGGATCAAATTACAAATCAACAGCGAGGTAATTAACTGAAAGGACAAGTGCGAAAGAGATGTAGAGTGATAGAGAGGAGAAAAAGGAGCAGAAAAGGAGACAGTGAAACAGGAATCATTGGACCAATTAAAAAATGTATTCAAGGACAACAAAGCTGGCATTAGCTACCATCTACTACCATCTCAATTAGGCCAAATTGGCGTGTCATTAATGTCAATTGGCGGCAGGAGTGAGTTGAGTAGAAGGAGAGGTGAACGCAGAAAGAGAAGTGAAGTGGGAGGAGGGGGGGCAAAGTGTGGCAAATGACAATGAATAGGCAAACGGCAACAACAGAATTAGCGCATGACTTTCACGCGTAAAATTGAAAATCATTGCTGCAACACCTGCCACTTGAGGCAAGCTACTCGGGCGCACTCCTCGCAGCTCTCAGAGCATTACGACGAAAAGCATTACGTGATTTTCGTTTATGATTTCTGCTTACTTCTTAAGCACTTCCGTTTCCGCCGCAATGAGCACGCCAAGCTGCCGCCATTTTGACTGCATAACACACACACACACACACACACACATACATACATATGGAGAAGGAATATAACCATACAAAGCTGCCCTTGTCTTTGCCATAAAAATGAATATTTATGCTACACATTTAGGAGACATAAACATGCTGATATATAAAGTATTATATATGCATGGCCATGGTCTGTACTCGGGTACTTGTCGCTGAACGAGTACTCCATACACTGAGCACAAAAACTAGCTATAAAACTACAGATAAACAGCTTTAAATTTACTGCTCTTTTTACACTATTCAAAAGGATAATGCATTCAATTCTATTGCTAGTTGAACATGGGTATTATTTTTTAAGGCAGTGCTTTGAGGATCAACTTTTTCTCAGTGTACGTCTGTGTTTGTTGCTATAATATACAGTTGGCATGCATCAAATCGCATCGATTATTGTGTATATATGGAACAAAATTCTAGAGCATTGCCAGAATCTCCGGGGCTTTAGCACGTGGCTCTGCGTCATTTGTCATGGACAACAGCAGCAGCAGCAGCAGCAGCACCAGCAGCGGCAGCTGAAGCAGTCGAGAGCATGGTGATTTATCATATTTACTATGGATATATACAGCAATCTATAGAGAGAGAGAAAGAGAGAGAGAGAGAGAGAGAGGCGAAGGACTAGTAAGGGCTAGTGTGGGAGCATAGTTTGCAGCACAGGTGCAAGGGTTCAGTTCAGAATCCTAACGCAATTTGTTGCTTGGCTGTCGAGCAGCATTTTATGGCAAGCACTTGAAACAAGTACAAGCATCAAGAGGGGCAAGAGCAGGGGCAAAAAAGCAGGACAACTTTTCTAGCTGGGCAGTCGAGGCAGAGGGAAGGAGAGCTCTTCTACATATAATGCATATATCTATATGTAAGTTTACTTTCTGTGTGTGTGTGTGTGTGTGTGTGTGTGTAAGTGCAAAGTCTCATTTAAGTGCTTTGCATAATATTTAAAAGCGGTAAAGATGGAGTAGTGTGGGTAATGCAGCTCATCCTTGTTAGCTGGGCTGCTTCTAATTCCATATTGTCAACTCTTATATAGAAAATTTAATATGAAATGTGCTTGAACTGCTCTGCTTTCTGGCTAAATATTAAAAATTAAATTTAAATATGAAAATAAACATTAAAGAATTAATGGAATTATAATTGCTATAAGCAAATCTACTTTCTTCGCTTCAAATACTCATCTAAAATGCATTTATTTTTTTTTAATAATTTTTTTAAGCTGCTTTTCGCATTATTTATGCAAACAGCTTTACTTTTGAATAAATAAATAGTACATATTTATTTTGGCATATTTTGACATCAAATGAGTCTTGAGCTAATCCACTGTAAAACCTACATATTTAATTTAAAATCGTTTGCCTTTTTGTCTCCAAAAAAGCTTTTAACTCTGAAATTCATAAAACCACATAATAATAATAATAATGTGTCTGTCATTTTGGAATTTAGATTTGCTAATGAAATGGCATTTTAAAATTGATTTAAAATCTCAGCTGAAACTATAAATCCATCCAGCCATCCATCCATCCGTCCACACAGAGTGGCAGAGAGAAACAGACGCACAAATGCATTGGCATTAATAAAAATCAGCAAACAAATCGCATAAATTATTTATGAAAGATATTAAGTTGCCTCTGGGCAACGCCTCTGCCTCTGTCGCTGCCTCTGCTGCTGCCTCTGCTGCGACTGCGACTGCTGCCTAATTTTCAAACGAAAAGCGCACATCAAACGCTTAATTGCGCACACAAAATGGCGAGGAGCACATGGAAGCATTTCCTGCCTGCTGCGTCATAGCCCACAGCTATTTATAAGAGCAGAAAAAGCAGCAGCAGCAAGAAAATAAATTCATCTTGTAAACACCGAAGCTCTTAAGCTCTAACATACATCAAAATGGTCAGAAAAAATACATGAAAATTAAGTAAAAAATACGACTTAATTTTGTACTAATAAAAGTATAAAATATATATAATTTTTATAAAAAAAAGTAGTTCAAAATGACGTAAAAATATTAAGAAATTTGCACTAATATTCATTTTTCTTCTAAACGCCTGAAGATATAAACTAAAAACATTTAGCTTGAAAATTCTCTGTTATCTAATCGAAAACTGTGAGCAGCTCTAGGAAATTTCTAAAATTTCACAATTTTTTAATTAATGTTTGGAAATAAAACTAAAATAAAACTTTACTGAATATCTATTAAAAATATATCATCTAACTCTCAGTAGTATCATAAATTTTTACATAACAAGGTATCAAATTGCCAGCAAAAAATTTTAAAATATTGCAGAATATTATAAAGGATCAAAATAAAAAACTCAAAAATTTCAAGTTATTTCAAGCAAATTAAAAATCACGGAAGCATTATTTATAATAAATTAAATCAAGGCTTAAAATTTTCAATAAATACACAAAATCTCAAAATCAATAGAAATACACACATTTTATTATTATTTTTTTTAAGTTATTTTAAATTTATTTATTAAGTTATTTTTAGCTTTAAAAAAATCATACAAGAAACTGAAATGTAGCTATCAATTTATTTAGAAATAAAAATTTTTTTAATACAGATAAATAAACAAACATAAATCAACTGCAAAAATATTTATTTGTTTTCCAAACTGTTGAAAATATATATATTATTCTTTTTTAAAAAATTATCTACAGTTTTGTTGACCATTTTCTATAGGGTATATAAAAAGCAGACATGGCATAAATCAAACAAAATGAAAATGCCGCAGAAATAAGAAAACACATAAATAAGTGACTGTAATCGATGGATGTTGAGAGAGGAGAGGCAGACCAACAAAGAGGAGAGAATGGAGTGGGAGGAGGAGAGAGTAGAGTATAAGCTTCAATGCTACTCTACACTTGATTGCTTTATGTGTGTGTGTGTGTGTGTGGGTGTGTGTGTGTGCGTATAAAATAATATAGACGATTAAGCGACACACGGAAAAGCAACAGAAGCATCCACTGTGAATGGCAATGTGTGTTTGCATATTGAGCGCTTGAAACGATTTGTGGCCTTTAATGTGACTGCGTGGCGCTACATAAGTGAACGGTAAATGTAACTGTAATACTCCTGGTTGTGTGTGTATGCGTGCGTGTGTGTGTGTGTGTGAGCTGAAGTGTGTGTAATTTGATCGCCAGGCGTGCTAAAATGGCAAAGCTTTTCATTTCTGTCGCATACTCAGGCAGGCAGGCAGGCAAACAGCTACTCGCCGCTGCTTATTTATTTATTTGCTACTCGAGTGTTCTCTGTGTGTGTGTTTTGTGTGTGTATGTGTGTTTGTTGAGGTGCGTCGCTTTAATCGAATCAATAATTCAATTTTCGGCATAATTTTGCGCTGATTTTGATTGATTCACACACACTGCAGCTGCCACACTGCCACTGTCTGGCTCTGGGTGCGGCTTATGCGGCGTATGCGCAATATAAAGTACCACAGTATCGCATGACACTTTTCTCTGTCGATTTTAATAAATTTTTCCGAAATTTTCTAAAGCTCTGTATGTGTGCGCAGCCCTTAAAAAGAAATGTGTTTGCTTAATTTGATCGATGTCTTTGTGGTTGGCCCAAAAGTAGGCAACGCTTTTTTTCTTTGGTATGACAGCGCTTGTTAGACTCTAAAACGTTACGGCACCCAGTAGGAAAACTCATCTAGTAGGAAGGAGGTACTTAATTATATGGCAAAGGTGATTTTTTTTTGGTGGTTTAATAAATATTTCTTATTTATATCCATGCAAACAAAAGACAGATTTTCAAAGGCATTTAAGCCGACTGTAGTATTTGAAAAAAGGACCCCAGTTTTTAAAAAACTACTCCAAATATATTAAATTTTGCCATACTGAAAATAGGTGAGAGAATAACTCAGTTTATAGATAGTAAAAGGGAGCATGCTGGAAAAGTCCTACTGGGCCATGCACTCGTAGATACATCAAAGCACATTAGTTTGTATGGCATACAAATTGGTTAGGCAGGCACTTTACACACCAGCAAACACACAGAGGGAAACACCTATGGAGCTGCATGCATATTCTCGTACTATCAGCATCTAAAATCTGCCGTGTGCTCCATTTTATACGGCACACAAAAAAAACAAGAAAAAAAAAACAAAAGCTGAAAGAATACAGAATACAACGGCGCTAAAGTGGGCTAACGGTGAGTGAGTGAAAAGCGCCCAAAAAGCAACTTGTCGCTGCGGGGCATTGCAGAAGCTGACTGGCAGAAGGACTGGAAGGACTGTAACTGAAAGAGCGAAGGGAGAGAGGGAGCGCGCGAGAGAGAAGCCTGTTAGATAGCGGGTGATATGCCACGCTGGCTTTGATGGCGGCACTTTTTGTCTATGCCCAATCAAGGCTGAAGTCCTTGTTGTGACTTCAGGCCAAGTATCCTTTGCTGCTGCTACTGCTGCTGCTGCTGCTGCTGCTGTTGCTGCTATCATGTTGTACTAAATTCAACCGGCGGGCACTTTAGCAGCTTTGACATATGACAACAGCAACAAAAGCAACAATGTGCAACATTTTGGTGCCGTGTGGCAAGCAACGTAACGCAACGCAACGCAATCCAGCGCAAGGCAAGCGTTAAGCTCATTAGGCTTTCCCTCCATTTGCTTAATTACAATACCAGGAAATCTTTGATTTAAACGCATTTCCAGCGTTGCCAGCGCAACCGTGTCTCAGCTGTGCCACGCCTATTAATTATAATTTAAGGTTGTTCGCTCCAAATCTAAAGCAAAAATTATGGAAATTTAATGAGCAAAACTTTCCTCTCGGCGCATAGGCAAATTAATTATTTTTTTTTCAGTCGAAAATTATTTTAAAAGCAAAAACTTTTGCTTCGGTCCTACACTGACAAAAAACAGAAGGCCGAGGAAAAGTGAATTTTAAAATCAATTCAAAACAAATTAATTTAATTTAGAAATTTTTATTATTTTTAATTTATTAATTTAAAATTAAAATTTTGAATTTTCTACATTAAAGAAACACAAAGCTTTAATTTAATTTACTAATTAATTTAATTAAAAAGTAAAATTCATTTTAAGCAAAAATTTATAAAATTTAATACTAAAGGATTTCGTTATAAAAAAAGATATTTAAATTATTTCAAGCAAAATCTATTTAAATTTCAATCAATTTCGCTTGAGCTATTTCTGGACGTCGAATACCGAAAATCTCTTTGCATCGTCTGTTTCATAAATATCTCATTTCTTTTTCTGAATCGATTTTAATAGCCTCAATTTTGTTGAGCTGTCTGAGATGATATTTAATATTTGTTATTTATAGACTTTTCTTCAGCTTCTACATCATTTTAGAATATTAAAGAAAAGGTTTAGGTTAAGGCTAGATGAAGTCTCACAATTTTTATTAAAAAAAAAATAATTAAACCTGAAATATGCACATATTTCTTGAAAAATTAACAATAATTGCTAGCAAATTACTTCTACTTTTATACCTAATAAAATATTATATATAAACCTTCTTTTTTTGCCCCAGTGTAATTATAAAATCAATGAAATTATATCGAATAATTACACAAGTTGCAGGCAGCAGAGAGCACAGCTGTCACAGGCTGCTAATTACAATGTAGAATTTATTTTAGATACTCGTAAAATAACAAAAGATGCTCAGCGAATAACAAGAATATAAATAATACAAAATATAAATAAATAATTAATAGTTAAGTGGACACTTGGTACTGAAGAGGCCTTCCATCAGCCAAGTCACCGGCAACGCTAACGTCGACGTACGCGTCGCAGCCAGCTGATGCGGCAAAGCAAACGATTTAATATCTCTGACAACAAAAGCTGCAAACAAACTGAGAGCTCTTCTCCTTGGCTATTGGCAAATAAAAATCGATTTTGTTTTGTCGCTGCCAGCAGCAGCAGGGAGAGACGGCAAGACGGGGAAACAAATAAAATAAAGGACACATAACAAGCAGTGAGACAGATTGAAAGACAAAGCTAATAAAAAAAAAAAAACAGAAAAAAAACAAAAAATAATAAAGAAAAGGCAGCGATAGCAAAAGGATGCCAGCAACAGCATCCAGCATCCTGCTGCAAGGATAACAGACGCAACATTCTACATGGCTATTTGATGTTCTGTTAAAGCGTTGCCAGAGACAGACAGATAGAGAGAGAGAGAGAAGCACTTGAACTGTGGCAAAATGTCAAAGGTCAGGGCATTTATTTATTAGCGATTGCAGATAAAGCTGGTAACAAATGTATTAACTAATTGACAGTAGCCACTCGTATCACTATCTACTCCTGGCAGCTGGTTTTGCATTAACAACTGATCAACAAATGTCAAACAGTGTCAGAGATTTAAAATTATTCTATTCTCTATTTCGTTTTAGACAGAATGTAGATAAAATAGCCTAGCCAAACGGGTCGAACTAATGATCCGAACTGCATTGACTGCTCCTTCTCCTCCCCTTCCCTCCCCTCCTGGCCCAGTCGACTAATGGCTATTAGTATTCTGTGGACATTTACATAATGATAATGGAGCATTGCTACGAGTAACTAAATGTAATTGATGGTGTTAGTAATTCTCATTTGATTGCCGCTTGCAGTCACTATTTGTTTTTATAGCAGCTTTTCAGTTAACAATAAAAAAGAAAACAGTAACTGGAAATTACAAGAAATTGCCTGCATTTTTTATTACCCTATTTAAATTTTCATTTGTTGTGGAACACATCGTAAAACCTACTGAACAGCTGAGTATTTAGAAACTTTAACATAAAATATAGTTTTCTATAAAGTTTTTATAAATCTCAAAATTAAATATAGTAAAGAAAAAGCTTTTATTTTAATAAATTTTGTTACTTCTCTGTCAGATTTCTGGTTCGTTAAAGGACTTTTGCTTGAAGGTTGCGTTCAAAGTGCGTCCGTTGTGACCTGTTTCTGTTAATGTGTGTAGTTATGTCCTTGTTAGTTTGAGTTCGAAACACTGCAGAATCATCAAAGTGCAGCGGCATATTGAAACTTGCCAAACAACTTGGCGAAGAGGGCAGAGAAAGGTTGTCTCTCTGCCTGCAATGTTTCAAAATTTGAGCCTGGAAGCGCGTGTCAAGTTTCAAAGGCTTATGAACTGTTCCCTGCCAAGCTCACGCCCACGCCACGACACATATATTGTTGCACGCTTCACACCAGAGAGAGAGAGAGAGAGAGAGAGAAAGAGAGAGAGCGAGAGAGAGAGCGAGACAGAGAGTGAGCCTTTGTGTGTGTGCCTTAGGTAGGCCAAGTACTCGTATTATATAAATCAAAGTCAGAGCTGGAGCAGTTATTTTAGCCATTTTGCCTAGGTATAAAATTAGTTGAGTAAATCCCAACACGAGAACGCACTTGCCACAACCGTCTGAACGTGCAGCAGCCTCAGCAGCAGCAGGAGCAGGACCAGCAAATTAAGCAAAAAGCAAAAAGTTATATAACTGAGAGAAATGAAAATGAAAGCAGAAGCTGCTTAAATATCCGTCTCAACTATGCGCCCAACACTGTAATAAACCAGTACTAACACATGTCCATAGACACACACACTCTTACACACACTCTTCTTACACTCTGCTACATGTGTCAGCTGTCAGAGCTGGGGGCTAGCTAAAGGATGGAAAGGGCGGGGGGCTGGCAGCAAGTCTTTTGGGAAATTAAAGCGTGTGGAGCATGTTAATTTTCATTAAAATTATATTAACTTGTAACGTGGCTGCAGGGGACACACAGGATACAACACAGGATATACAGAGAATACAGGACACAAAGTACAAAGGAGCCACGTGAAATTTTTTAGTGTCCTTGCAAGTTTATCAGGCAGAAATGGGCCGCGTGCGCGCTCGGCTCGCTCATGTGAGCCCAAATCCTGCGGGACACTTAAAATATTTAAATGCGCAAAATAATAAATTAGCAATTTTCCAAAAACTAAACGCAATACTTTGCAGCTAAGGCCCAAAAGTTTCCATGTCCTGGCCATGGTCATTTTTTTTTTGTAGTCTTTTTCTTCCTTTTTCTCTCCACTTAGTTTTTGCGCGCTGTCCAACACTGTCAGACATATTACATGACGGGGATCTGGGTCAGCCCTACAATTATTCCCCTGGCAATTAGTAAATAATAAAGCCATTAGTTTAATAATGAAACTGTACTGAACTCAGCTCAACTCAACTCAACTCAACTCAACTCTGTTATTTAGCAACATGTTCAAAAAGCTGACGCAAAGATAAGGCTGGGAATTGAGTACAACAGCTTTTATCATGATAACAAAATAAAAAGAAGAAACCCAGAGGGCTTAAGCCGGGTCAAATAAAATAATAATTGCCTGAGATATCTAAAGATTTTTAAGGCTTATGATAAAGCCACACTTTTGCAGTATTTTATTATTTTTATTTACTTTCTTTCAACAATTCTCCTATTATCTATTTCAGTCTATTTTATTCTTGCTTTATATATTTTTTTCTCTCATTTATTTTCTTCATTTTCTTTAGAGTATTATCACAGATATATTTATTTTTTCCTACTTCAACGCACACATTCCCAACTTTTTTATACTTTTTCTTATATTTATATTTAAAATCTGCTTTTATACTTCATTCATCTCTGAAATATTTACAGCTCCTATACTACATTTGATTTTATATATAAAGTATAAATATGACGTCATCAAATACTTTGCAATTTAATATTTAATACTTGAAGTTTTCCTCTTCATTCTTCACACATCTGTCATAATTGCGATTGTTCAGCAAAAGTCGCGTAAGAGTCAGTCAACTCTTATGGCCGGATCCTGGCAGTTGTATGGCTTTAATAATGTCCTTCTAGGTATTTGTTTGATGGCGATGACTAACGTGGCGGTTTATGGGTCCTTCATGGTGTGGCTCTATGGCCATTTATTATGTTGGCATATAAACAATATTTTATTTAACATTATTGTCAGCGAGTGTATGAGTATTTCTGAGGAAGACTATAAAAATTGTCAGCTTGCCTGCTCTGCTCTGTGAATTATTTCACGCTTTGCTTTATTATAAAACACTTTTATGTTTATGTCTTCATATAACCCAAAACATTTTGAGTATCGTTGCAGACACATACACACACACACACGCACACACACCGCAGCTTCCGTTTCCGTTGCGACAAGCAGCGGCATTGTTCTAGCTTCTTTTCTGCGGCATTTTCTGGCGCCTTTTTGGCTTTGACTTTGCCTTTTCATGGAGGTTTCCCCATTTTTGTGCTGTAAACATAAATTTTGTTGCAACATTTTCTTGTGGCAGCCGCGTCGTGACAATAAAGCGCGCCATAATAATAACAGAATGCCAGAAATCATATCAAAATCAATGGCCAGAAGAGTGCAGCAAAACGCTTTGGCAATACAAATTAAATATTTTAAGGCCTAGAGCGCTTGTGTGTGTCATAGGAATAGAGAATAGAGAATAGAGAAAAGAGAGAGAGAAAGATACGGGAAAGTGAGGGAAGACCTCAAAGAAAGGGCAGATGGTTGTCATAAAAACTCGCACCAGTTAATTAAAACAAAACATTTTCAATTATAAAGGGGGCGCCTTGCTGGCAGGGTGAAGGCAGCTGCAGCTGCAGCTGCTACTGCAATAGATACACACACACACACACACACATATATAGATATACAAATACACACACACATAGAGACACATACAGGGATTTAAACAAAACAAGCGGCGTTCACGTTTCGGTGAGCAAGTTTTCCTTGTTATTGCAACGAAAAAAAAAGAATGTAGCATACTTATGTGGGCGACGACAGCAACAGCTGCAGTTAGCATAGGTATTTTTGTGTGTGTGAGTGCGTGTGTGTGCAATGCCAAGAGTTATTGTCATTGCAGCTGTTGCTCCTGCTGCTTGTTATTGTTTTTTTTTTTTTGTTGTTTTTATTATAGTTGTTTTCACAGCACGATGTCAACAGGCAACAAGCCTCATGAATATATTTAAATAAAAACACTTAATGTGCTGCTGCTGCTGCTGTTGTTCCCCCTGCAAATTTAAGATATACTCGCACTCATAAGCCCTGCTAATTTATGGCTATTTAAAAGGCGATTATCTGTGGGTGGGCTTAAGTGCTTATAAAGGAAAATGCACACAAAGAAGACCCCAGAAAATTGTTTAAATTTTAATAAAAAACTATTTTTATTTTCGTGAAAAAGTAATAACTTTAGTTGCGACTATTTTAGATACTCTATCAAAAGCTCTGCATTTTTGTTCCTCAAATCTATAACGAATTCATATCGAAAAGAAAGTTTTAAACTATAAATTAAGTCAACTCTGCTTGAAAAGAAGATCTTTAAGTTTCCTGCGGAACTCCTTCTCAAGGCTACCCAGTGAATCGTAAATTCCATAGCAACATGCCTATATACTCTTAAGAGCATTACTGAATTTAATTCAATTAAATATTTCCACAAAAATAAGTTTTGCTTTTTCAGTGGAATTCATTTAAAAGCCTGATGGAAATGGGCCTGATGAAGTGCTCTATATCATTCCACAATTTCTAAAGAATTCCATTAACAATTATTCCATTTCAAGTGAAGGCAGAACATTTCGTTATTTAGCCAGAAATTTCATTATTTATTCCATCATCCACACAAAAGTCGTGAAGAACACGAACCACAACACACACAAATGGAAAGCGCTCACAATTCGCATGGCAACTATCTGAAAGTGAAACAATCAATCAATCAGTGAAAACAATCAACATGATTAACTCGTGTCCATTTTAATTAGGCACACACACACTCACATTTATACAACTATCCTTACACACACATACTCAGACAGAACACAATCTGTCGTGTTCTCCATTTGAGCGTGAAAAAGTTGTTAGCACGTTGTCCGCAATTGTTTAGCTTTTTTTCTTGGTTTGGGTTTCGGTTTGGATTTTGGGGTTGAGGCTTTTTGCCGTGTGAGCAGCTCAGATTAATTGCCAGTCAGCCACAAAACTGGGCCACGTCCAGTCCACGTGCATAACGCTTATCAGTACGGCGTCTTTTTGGAGGTATATTTGGCTAGACATATCTATATTTGACATTGCCAGCAAACTCATAATTTTTAACGTTCTTTTTCTATACAGAAAAAACCCTCAAAATAACCAAAAAGTTGTGGTCGGCTGCATATTATAAAAATAAAAAGACATAAATACCGTCTAAGTGCGGCATAGATAAAACTCTGAGACACAGACACAGCTGCACTGAAAAAAAAAGTTACAAAGCTAAAGTAAAACAGTCTGAAATTTGAAGAATTCCTTAAGAAAGTTCATAGTTAAAGAAATTTAGAATCCATAAAAAAAGAAACTAAAATATAGATCCCAATTCTTTTAACAGTATTCTGTAATTTCTCTCAGTGTACCGTCCCTTATTGTACGCCCAAACCCAGTCGAGACCGCGTCCTAGTCTTGCGTTGCTTGTCTGTGTGGAAGACGCAGACAAATTATGGACAAATTACGTCGACCTGGAAATGAGCAACGGCCATGTCGCGGCCGTGGAGAAGCTCTCGTAGCTCCCAGCTCCTGTTACTTCTCTCCTAGCTCCTGGCTCATTATATGCCCTGCGTTAGATGCGCCCTTGTTGTCGCGCCACCCTCCACTCCCGCTTTAACCGAGCCACCGCGCCGTTTGTCGACTGTTTGGCTTTAGCTTTGGCTTTGGACTGGCTATATTTAAACGGGAGGAACAGCGTCAGGACTATGCTAAGCCGGCTGGTTAGCTTTTTTTTTTTTGCTTCTTTACTTCTACATATGCGTGTTTGTATGTATGTGTGTGTGTGTGTGTGTCTGTCTGTGCGGTAGATTTTTTTGCCGCGCAACTTCCGGTCGTTTGTCGCCATTTTTATAATGCGTCCTCTTGCCAGCGGCAAGTTGTTGATTTCATTGCGTCCTACGCCTCCGCCTCCGCCTCCGTCTACGTCCTTCTACCCTTCGCTTCCTGCCCCGCACAGCTCTTGACTGTTTATTTTTTAATTTAACAGCATGGCATATATTTAGGTCGCTGCCACGCCCCTTTAGTAGTAGCAGGGCACCAGGCTCAATATTAAAAATGCAAGTTACAATATATATATAAAAATAAAAAAAAAACTGAAAATTTTCGAATTTTACGATTTTGGTATTTTATTGGGGGTTGCTTGTATTTTTTTTTTTTTTTTGTATTTTTTAGTGAGATTCACTTGAGCGTAAATAGTTAAAATGAATGTGGGCGTGGTCCAGCACTGAGTAGGCAGCTCGGGGCAAAACGGATAAGCCTCGTCGGCCTTTTGCCGGAAATTGAGGCAGCAGCGAAAAAGAGAGCAAAAGGAAATTGTTTCAACTGCAGCTGCAGGTGCAACATTTTCAGCTGAGTTTTCTGTACATTTTTTTCAGCTTTTCCTTTTTTTTTTTGGTACATTTCTGTACCAAGCAAATGCTTAAGTTGAGACCATAGCAGCAGGAGGGCGTTGTAAATATAAAACATGAAATATTCAAGCGACAGGCTTTTAAAATATTGCTTAATATTGTATGCTGCAGGCGTGGGGCGGGGCGAACGGATCGGAGGGGGGCTTGCAAAAGGAAGGCCATGCGGGCTGCTTTTAATTGAAGTGGCCCCAAGGGTAGGCCAGCCCAGGCCAGGCTCAGGCTCTTATATTCACGTTTAACTTAAAGCGGAGAGAATAACTTTGTAAAGAAATCAATATACAGAAGAAAGCTCGGTAATAAATACGAATACGAATATAACAAATTTACGATTTAATTACGAGCTTTAATTCATTATCCTGTGTATCAAGTTGAATAAATAAATGACAAATTGCAATTAAAAGAGATTTTAAAAATATTATTTTCTTTCGTAATTCACATATTTTATTTTTGGGATTTTTCTGTGATTATGTTTATTAAGATCTTTTAAGCATTTTCAATTATCGAAAATTCTATTATTTTTCTATAACTTTGTCAATTTTAAGCACAAAAAATGTGTTGTCATGCAACTGCAAATGAGTTGCCAGGAAAATGAAAAGGAAAACCTCAAGAGGCCACGAGCAAACATGAAAAACCAACGACAAATCGCAGCATTTGTCAGTTTGAAAAGCATGTCAAGCGAATAAATTACCTTTGTATATACCGACAGAATATTTCCCCATACTCATGTGTGTGTGTGTGTGTGTGTGTGTGTGTGTATACTTATTGATTTCGCAATTTTTCAAAAGTTTTCCTTGGCTTTTCCTATGCTTTTTCTATGCAGTTACAGTTTGTATTGCCATGTTAGTGACTTTTGCTTTGTTGCTTGCGAGGAGTATAAAACTCAACCGCAATTCATTTGAATTCAATTGTCAAACGGCTAACAACAAAGCGAACAAAAAAACCCACTTGAGGGTGTGAGTATGTCTGTGTGTGTGTGTGTGTGTGTGTAACTGTGTGCTGCACTTCCGGTATAAGCCGGCATAGCAGCTAAGAGCCATAGCCAGGTCCTGCTAAAGGTTCTTGCATTATGCATTTTGCTAGCAAAAATTTAATGTGATTTAGACGATGACACGCAGATAGAGATAGACATATTTGTACTGGGCATAAAAAGAGATGGCAATATATTAGCAGACAGAGCAAGAGAAAGGGGGGCAGAGGGAGAGAGCCAAAATTGCTTGAGGGGTCATGAACTAAGTTTATTGTGCACATTTAAATGAAATTGCTGCGCTCAATTTATGCGCTAAACGCCATGAGGCATTCACAGGCACTCACAGGCATTCACAAACATTCACAGACATTCAGAGGCACTCACAGACATTCACAAAAAAAAAAAAGAAAAAAAAAACAAACTATCATATTCGTACGTACCACAGGCAGCCCAAGAACATTCACCCAATTTCGAATGCACTCGCTGCTTATTCACTTCTACCTTTCTCTTTAGCTTTTTTTGCTTTATTGTTAGGCAGCGCACTCGGAGCAATAGTTTTATGAATATCGTTTCCATTTTTTTTCTGTTGTCTTTTTCTGTGTTATTCGTTCTTTTTGCCAGTGTTGTTTGCTAGTCTCTTTGGCTGAAATGTGTGCATATTGTTGGCATAATTGAATGCTTTTTGTTACTGTTACCGTTCAAACTGTGTTGGCCAGGTTTTTGCAGTTGTGTATTCCAGCTGAACTGAAATTTACCATTTGTTGACTCTTTAATATGCGCTGCACAATGGGTTCACTGACTAGCGAATGACTTTAATTGAATAGCTCGAAAAAAGCTAAATTTGAATGTTTTTTGTTTTGCATTGAGTATGCTAATATTATACACAAATTTAGTCTAGATTGGCAATCAAAATCAGCTCTCTTTTAGCTGCTATTTCTAGCTATACTTTGAGTAAGAAAAAGTCTTGAAAACTCTTTGCCCACCACTTAAACTCTTTGAATTAATAATACTTAATTAAAATGATCTGGCTTGCTATATTATGTCTTGTTTGAAACTAAAAAGAAGCTGCTAATCGCTGTTGGAGTATATTAGATTATCTTCAATATATATGCGAGACTTTTGCGGCTTTACTTTAACTTTGCTGGAGTGGAGCTGGAGAGGAAGCTTGTACTGGTGCTGGGAGTACAGTCAAATAGCACTAGTTTAGCACTAGTTAGCAACTAACAAGTACTTAGAGCAAGTTGCTCTGCTCTACGCAATCTCTTTCTCTCAATAAACACTTGGCACAGCTCTTAATTACCCAATGCAAACTTAGTTAGCGGAACTTGGGGGGCGAAAACTTAGGGACCCCAGAAGGAGCGTCGGTAGGGGAGGCTCCTGTCACTTGAGGTTGGGAATGTGGTGGAATGTCATGCAAGTTTGTCAGCTTGTTCGAGTGCTGCGTGTTAAGCAAAAAACGTGGCAAAACTTTCAAGTCGAAACTTTTCATGACTCCTTTGTCAATTACCTGTAGGTCCTTCTAGTAGTCGCAGTAGTTGCCTGTCATTCTGCTGCTGCAAGAGTTCAGACAGCAGCAACCAGGACTCACACAGGAGTCTAACAAAAACCTATTGACATTTCGATTGCGTATGGCCTGGAATAACTTCATATATGGCATGTTTACATGGCACGTGCTGCTTGCTCCTGAGCTCACACACACGCAAAATTTCCCTTTTTCCCTTTCCAATTAATCCAGGCCACTGTGCGAAAAGTTTCAGCTATTCATTTACTTGTGGCCTGTGGAAAAATCAACCAGCTCCTCCTGGTTCTTCTCTCCCCTGCGTCCGGCCAGCCAGCAGCTGCTTTTGTATATAATTTACGAGGCTCGAATTCGGACAGAACGAAGCAGCGTAGCTAATCTATCATTATTGATTGGCATCAAGTTTTTCTCAATGTGGCATTATGTAATAGCCAGAAAGGCCAAATGAATGACCATTTATTTATAGCCTAATCCCAAGGAGAAAATTCTGTACTAAATAAGTCTAAATACAGCGTAGAATCGGTTCGCCTGTGGGACCCTAAAAACCTCAATATGAACCGTAGCTTTTCCTATTATTGACTGAAACTAGAGACTGGAATCTTATGGTTTATCGGTTGAAAGTCTGAACTATAATTTTTGGCTAAAAGCAGAATATGTAGGGCTGGTCTAATCATTATAAATTATCATTAAATCAAAGATTTCATTAATAAAATATTCAAAAAATATTCATAACCACACAGTAACCATAAAAATCTTAATTTTAACGGCTTGCAAACTTTCTTCCTTCGCTTTGTTACTAACTATATTAATTCTGTGCTCATTTTTGACTTTAATTACAGACACGCGCACTTACTTTTCTGAGGCACTGTGGCAAAAAAGGATTTGAAATTAAATTTTAAGCAGTTGTGTGTGAGAAAAAGAGCGAGAAAATGTGCAACACGTGCGCGCTTTATTTTAAATATTTATAAAAAAACAAAAACCAAAAACAAACAAACAACCACACATTCCACACATATACGAGGCACACACACACTCACAGACACACACACAGAGCTGAGTGTGTGTAGCGCCTCATCAAATTCTATTAAAAATTCATCTTAACGGTTATGTGTTTTTTTCTTTTGACAAAAACAACAAAATAAAGTTAAAAGCAGCAGCCGAAGGGGGGAAACAAGAAAAGAAAAAAAAAACGGGTGAGCAACTGTTTGTAAATATTAAAATGAATTTATGTGCAGCGCGAAAAGTTTTTAATTAAGTGAAAAAATTACAAACAACAACAACAAAGGATTGAAGCAAGCAGCGCCCAATAAAAATAAATAAAAAACGAGCCAGAAAATTGTCACCAACATTTGTCCTCTGCCTCTCGGCGTGTGTGTGTGTCTGCGTGTGTGTGCATATTTGAAATGATGTTTGCACAAAGCAAGGCAAATTTATTTGCATTTTTTATGGCTCTGTACCTGTAGTACAGTACACACTCCTTTATAAAGAATTTACGTGAATTTAGAACTGAAGAACTGAACTAAAGCAACCCAAACGGACCAACATGAAACCCTCAATAAAATGCACACAGCTCTCCTTCTGCCTCATCATTGGCATCCTTGTGCAACTCGGCGGGATTGAGACACACGAGCACAACGATGGATATAAGCCAGGTAAGCGGAAAACTTTCCTTATTTACTATAAAAACTGCAATTTCTTGACTCGATATTAGATACAGAACATCCCCGAAAACCAGTAATAAAGTACCAATTATACTACCAATTAATACTACTAATAATAGTAATGTTAAAAGGTTTCAAATCTTGATTAAAAATGAGTTTTATAATTTTTACCAATTATTGCCTAAGCTTAAATATTCCCAAAAAAAAAAAAAAAACATGTATTTCCTAAGTTCTAGCTAAAATTATAATAATCGTATTACCAATTTATAAAATATTTGATGAAAGAAGCTCTAAACAGGCCAAGCAAAACTTTCAACGAAAATTAGGTATACTAGCCGGACTCACACAGAAGAGAAGAGCATTTAGCCAAGATCTAGCTTGAAAGGCTGTATTTAGCCGATAGAAAACCATTAGAGATGCTGGGATAGCCGTTTTGTGGCTTCATATATTTTATCTCTCAATGCTGGCATAGATATATAAGCTGTGGGATGGGAGATGTCTCTTTTGATGCATAAGACACTTCCCGTCAGTTATTATACCCCAAGTTAATATACAATAAATAAATGGAGTTTCAAACTAGAATGAATATTTAATATTTTCATATTTATCGCCTAGTCATGAGTTTTGTTTATTCACACATTTATTTAGTTTGCTGAATTTAATCTTGATATTCATAGAGCACAAGTCTCATAGGCGATATATCCATTTCAAAATGTAAATAATATTTTTTATTAATTTCTGCTCATATTTTCTTAGGTCATCTCGACATATTTGAAACAATTTAATTAAAATTATTTATTATAATTGTTTTTGTTTGTTTGCTTTTCCATGCATGTTATGTAAATTTACATTTGCTCTGTGTGGCAGCCAGCTATATAAAATATTTAATTGATTTTTATATTAATTTAATCTTGTGTTGGAGTATTTTATTCGCATTTTTATGGCTCTGCTCTGGACTGCGACAGCATTTGGAATATTAAATTTAATTACGCTGAAAAATCACAGAAACATTTTCAAAAGTTTTGAGAAGCTGTGAAAAACACACAAAATGCTGATATGCTTAAGAGCATATCATAAAAAAAGCATTTAAAAAGAGCATTTAAAAATAATCAGTGAATTGCCAGAGATATCTGGGTCATAAGCCTTGCTCAAGTTAAGTAATTTAATTGTCAAAAAAAATAAAGAAATTTATCTTTTCATTAGGCTGAACATTTCTCACACAAAAATATATACGAACAATTTAACAGAATCCGTTTAAAAAGTATTTATAACCATTTAGCATTCAATTGAGCAATATATTTTTTGCTCTCAGTTATTCTTTCAATTAAAATTATTTTGTTTTCTATACCCTTGCCGAGGGTATTATAACTAGCTGAGTAAAAAGGTATTTATAGGAAATACGACCTAATCTATATACAAGTCTGAACTTATCCCAAGAGCAGTCTCAGTTTTTAAACTAGTAAATGAAATGCGGAACCTGCCCTATGGAACAAATATATTAAATAGCTTCCATAGAAAGGAATAATTGGTTCAAAAGTTTTAGGGAAAATGCACAATAAAAAGGATTAGGATCGGATGGGTTTATCATATAACTGCCATAGGAACCCAATGGGTCACTTTTAACAACAGTTTTGAGCGCACTAATCCAGTCTGCAGGGTATGTAATAGTCGGTTAGTTTTCCCTATTAGTTTTTTGTACAATTGAAATTAAATTCATGCATTTATCTTTCTCTTATGACCGATTTCTCAATTAAAAAATTCTCTGCATTCTTGCACTATGGAAATATATCTACGTACACTAAATTGCTGGCGGTTACTTTCAAATGCATTTGTGATTTTATAGCTGCAGCTGCAGGGGATTGCATGGGCGTGGGTAGGGGGGTAGGGGGGTATATTCAGCAATTTTTATGGCCAACGTTTAAAAATGCGGTAATAATTTCATTTTTTACTTTTTTTACTGTTGTTGTTTTTGTTTTTGGTAAATGAACAAAAGTTGAACCGCCAACGAGAGAGGCAAAAATGTTAAATTAATAAATATAAAATTATGCCCCATTTACACAACTTCATTATTAACTTTTTTGTGCCATGTGCGCAATGCTTGTTTATTGCTTTTGTTGTTGTTATTTTTATTTTTATATATGATTTTTTTTTTGTAGTCACAAATCCAAAGCGTCACCTGCGTCACCTGCTCACCAATGACGCCCAGCCACGCCCTGCTTTTTGCCAGTGTGTCCTGTGTCCCTGCGGTGGCTACTTTGCTACAGTGCTGCTTAAAAAATGCATAAATTCTCATTTTTATGTGTCTGTGTCGGACTTTACATTAGCTCTTGTTGCTGTTGCTGTTGTTGCTGCTGCTGCTGCTGCTGCTGGTGCTGCTGCTGCTGCTGATTATCCCCAGAGTGCTATATAAAAATTTGAGCTCGCATTTTGTTGTTGATCTCTTATTTTCGTTGCATGTAGAAATTTATTGCGCAGCTCACAATTTTCAGGGAGCTCTGGGAATGTTTTTAATGCAAAAAAATGTAACCAAAATTGAGTTAACCAAATGATTTTACATTCGCCTGGCTGATGCCATAAAGTAGATTTACTCATCTCCCTCTCCCTCTTCCTCTCTCTCTCGCCCGCTATCAAATATAAATATATATTCAAATTAAACTGTTTGACCCAACTTATTGACTGATTGAAGTACTGATGGACGGTCGGCTGCTATCTTTTTTATTGATGGGGCGTCTATGAACCTTTTTTAAGCCAAAATAAAGTATTAAAGTTCCACAGGCAAAGCACAAGTCTTATAAGTTTCAATACGTTCTAATTCTGAGTGCAAATTCTAGAAGAAAAGAGCAATTTCATGATTTAAAATAAGTACAAAAAAAATAATCTTCTTTGTCAATAGGCCCAGTTTTTAACTCTTTTTATTGGCAGTATAATTGGTTAAATATGATCAAATCAAACTTGTAATCTGTGGAAATACTCCTCTATAAAAGACACTCAGTTCTTTCCTGAATTTTATATAGAGCAGGGCATAAAAAGTGTAAAATACTATTTGGAGTATTTTAAAAACTACTCACGGAAAATTTAGGTGAAGGTTAACTGCAAAAAATGTAGTTTTTCTACAGCAAGTTTTTACCTATATTTAATATTATTTATGGCATTACGTTCAGTGAGGCGGACATTTTGGAAAATGCTTTAATTTCATTACTTAACGCTACGCTTGTAGCTCTGGCGCTTACATAATAATTAGTAAAATAAATTTCGCCTAAATACACAAGGACGCAACGGCAAAGAGTAAACAAAAGGTAACTTTCAAAAGGACCTCTTTCTACCACTGTGGAAAAGGTGAACGAAATGGCCACGTCAAATGCACGTCCAGGCTCCACTTAGATTTTGCCTTAAGTCCTTCTGTCGTCCGTCGCCTGCTCGTCGTTGGCAAATTATTTTCCATCATTTTTCACGCAAAAAGCGCAAAATTTTTGCGTTTCCCCAACATATACACACACAGTGGAGCTCAAATAAGGATGGGGATGGAGTGCGCATAGGAGCGTCCGACAGAGACACAACGTTTCTGTCAACAGGCCACGTTCGTGTCGGTGTCAGTGTCGGAGTCGGTGTCGTTGCCAGGACCAGGACAGCAGCTGCTACTCCTCTGGCAGGCAGGAGCAGCAGCAGCAGCAGAACCAGGACCGAAGGAGACACGCTCTAAATGAAATCTAATTAAAGCGCACGCTAAACGTGCAGCCTGCGTTGCAGTTGAAACAGGCGACAGACGACATTTTTAAATGCTGCATGCAGAGCAGTTTTCGCTCAGTGCTCAAAAGTAGGCAACAGTTTTTTAAAGTGAAATTATTTGCTAATAATGATGTTTTATTAGAATCAGATTAAAATACATAAATTAAGCTTTTAGTTTTTGTCGATAATTAATAAAATAATTTAAAAAGATTAGACTTATTTCGAGTTCCAATTTCGAATTATTTCCACTGAAAAAACGATTTCAAGTTGGTCACAAAATATTTAACATTTTTGGCTTAAAGAGTACTAATTTTTCTGGGAAATTCATTCCGAATTGAAATTCGAAAATGAAGTTTATTACATTTTTCAGAAATTTGTAAATGTTGAACACTCTTTCAACTCTTAAAACGACTTTGTTAGAGATCGACTGAAAGAGTCTCGAGTATTGAACGTGACACCTTGCAGTGACCACATTGAATGCCAAATGTTTTAGAGCCTAATAAAACAAACTGAAATCCACAGAAAAATATAAACAGTCTGAGGCGTAACTACTTATTGGAGCATATAGATACATAGATAGATAGATAGATAGATGGATGGATGGATGGATGGAAGGATGGTTGGGAGGCACCTGAGGCAGCTGACATAACATGCGATTTCTAATTCAATTTCAGTGACAGCACATAAATAAAAGAAACATTTTCAAGTAGAAATAGCAGCAGCAGGAGCCAAAAGCAAAAGCAAACGAACCAAAAACTGTAAAAGCAATTCCTTGACAAAATAAAAGGCGCACAAATGTCACTTTTCCCAAGCCAACAACAGCAACAGCAACAACTACAAAATGTTATAGGTATATATATAGCATTGGAGCATTGCGACGAATCGTTTACCAATTTTCTGACTGCTGCAAATCAAACAAAAAAATGTTTTTTTCTGTTTTTTTTTTTTTTTTTTTTTTTCAAAAATAAGCAAGAAACCGAATCAGCAGAAGCAACCGAAAAACTTTTTAAATTAACTAAAAAAACAGAAAAAATACACAGAGAATGAGAATGGGAACGGGAACGCGACACGTTGTCGCTGGTGTTGGCATTTGGTTTGAGTATTTTAGAGGAAAGTGGAAAACTTTTAGTGGCATGTTTACAAAATAAACTTCAACTTGCAAAACGCCCAAAAAAAAAAAAAAAGGAAGAAAAAAAAGACAGACACAAAACACAAAAATAAAGAAAAATGCTGATTGCTACGAAACAAAAAAAGAAACGAAGCGAAAGGAAAGGAAAAGAAAAGATGATTATGTTGCGTGGTTCTTTAGGCAGCCCCATTATTATTGTATATGTACATATATATATACGAGCTATGACGGCCATCAGCTGACACATATTTTCAGTGCAAGGTAAGAAGAATATGACACTCACACAGTGACTGCAAAAAGTTTCTTTCTTCTTCTTTTTTTTGGCAACTTTTTGTTGGGTTTGTTGTCATTGTGGGGCCAAAAAACAAAGTTTTTTTCTCTGCTGTTTTTTGTGCTGACAGTTGGCAAACAAAGCATAATTTTTAATCTGAATCTGGCCATGCAAACATTGTTACATATGCCAAACACACATACTCGCACACACATCATAAACACACACACACACACACACACGCACACACACTGAGAAAAGACGGCCACACCTGCACATGGCTTTTAGCCTGATTGTTGATATGCCGACAAAAAATTATGTTTATTTGGCTTTGGCCTCGATGTGCCCTACCACCAAAAAGAGTATAAGGAAAACGAAAATATATAAACATTTTTGCTACTATGCAGATTGCGCATACGCAGTGTATACAACGCGCTCACATTTCACATTTCACTTTCTTTCTTTATTTCTTTCTGTTTTGCATCCAAAAACGTGACAATATCATCAACTCTGCGCCTTTTCATCGCATCCGCTGACCCCCACTCGACACTCGGCGCTCGACGCTTTGTTGATTTTGCATTTTATAGTTTTCGAGAGTCGCGCACGTATTTCCAGCAGTTTCAAAAACTTTCGTCGCTTGGCCTATAATTTCGCAGTGCTGAATTTCTGTCTCTGCGAAAATTGTCCTATTTAATAACAGTTCTGTCGCTCTGAATTTCTATATTGCAAACAATAAGTTTTTGTTTGCCTTGCAGCGCTACTTTTTAAGCTCTGCTGTATTCAACTGAATTTTTTAGTACATCATCTTTTTAGAGCTATAATAATAAAGAAGGTCTACTACAACGCTTAAAGTTACGGCCAAGCCAGACCAGGACTGAACCAAGGCCAAGCCGGAGCTGTCTATTATCTACATCCTTCAAAAAGTCTTTAACAGATTTAGATATTTAATCTGTATATTTGGCCTAAAGCAAAGCCCACGCTTAACTAGCCAACTCTCAGCTTTTTTGCACAAAGCTTTAAACTAGCATTTTCTTTCTTTGAAAAAAAATGTGATATTTTAAAAAGCTTCACTGACAGTTAATGGCCTTACGGGGCAGGCATCAAACTGACATTTATGGAGTTATCATCATTTATGCATATTGGGGGGGGGGAGCACACTTCCTGGGTATATTATTATATAGTTTGTGTGCGTTCGAGTATTGTTTTTGTGCAACTGACATTTAATGACCACATACAACATGTTATTTTGCGGTGCGGCATTTAAAATTCAAGTTCAACGTGTGCGTTGCATATTTAAATGGACAACAACAGCTGTTGCTGACAGCCAGACAGAGAGGGGAACAGACCCAAAAAACAAGACTCAGACACCCCTAGGATCCCCTCAGACATTAAAAAGCACTCAGACGGAACGGTGCGGTACGAAAGGAACCGGAACCGTATCCGATATAAATCCGGTAGGCGAAGCAGGCTGGCTGGCATTAATCAGCATACAACGTGCTGCATACAGCTTGTCAAAGCTTTTGGTATTTGCAAATTTCTTAACACGAAATTAGTCGCAATAAACAAGGCTAACAAACAAGGCTAACACTGAGACACACTTAGGGTTGCAAAATGGGAAGTTAGCGTCTAATCGAAAGCAAATAAAATGCATTGCATACCTGCATACCATAAACTGTCACTTGCATAGCATGGCAGACCCCAGAAGCAGACGCCGGCGCTGACGCCGACACCGGCATGCAATCCAGACGTTCCCACTCCCGCCTCTCCTCCTGCTCCTTCAGCTGACTGGCTGTCTCCCATCTATCTGTCTGTCTGTCTGTCTGGCTGGCTGTCTGTCTTTCAGTCTGTCTGTCTGTCTATGGCTGGCATGCCAAGCCCTCGTTTCGTATGCACCGCCAGCTACCAAAACAAGCGCTAGAGATGTGCAATTATTTTCGATAACAAAGGTGTTTCTTTAATTGCTTTGCTTTTATAGATGTATCGATAATTTTTTAAACTATCGATATATGATCTCACTGTGTTTGCTTAATAAGAGAATTTTGACTGAGGTTATCGAAACTATCTTTATCTTAATAACCGTCAGTATAGTAATTGGAACTATCGGGCTGTTAATATAGCCGTGAGTCTGTCAAATTATGGACTACGATAGTTAACTGAGAAGGGGTTATATTACTATCGAAATTGTGAATTTGAAAGTCAATAAAATGAAAAGGGACAATTTGAAAATATTACCATACAGATCAGTTATTTTAGATATTTGATACGATATTTCTCAGCTCTCCCTTGTCATCTCTAATAAGCAACCGCCCTGTGGGCCAGAGCATGGCTATTAGCCGAAGTCGCTGTATGTTTTACCATAATTTGCCAGCAGTTTCAGTTCGAGGCAACTGACAGTGGCATGCGCCATCGTTTGTCGTCTCTTATCGAATTGCATATAGTGCGAGTAGTATATAGTGTGGTTTGCATGTCGCACTCGAGTGGAGCAACCAACAACCCCCAAGCCAGCCACAGTCTGTGCGAATTATAAATGCAAAACTCTGGCTCTGAGCTGTATACAGAAAATTAAAATTGTTTACCCAAGACATTAATGTCATGCCTATTTAATGTTTAATTGTTGAATGCGCCTTTAAATAGACACTCGTACAACGAATTGCTTTTAGGCGCTAACTGGCTCACTTTTAATGTAATTGTCAGCGAAAAACAGCTAATTGAATTAATTGTAATGCATTTATGCCACAATTTTCAACTAAAGTAGACTACTCGTATATTAACCTCCTTTTTTAGGTCGATATTTAACAACAATACCTTAATTACCATTATTAAACTGTTATTAAAATCTGGTTGAAGTGGGTTTTTGATTTTTAAGTTAAGACTCTGAAATATGAATGGAAAAATGGTCTACTAGAAAGGTGAGGTAACTAGTAAGGACAGGCTATACTCAGGTGAAAATTGTTCCTATTGTAGCTATATGATATAGTAGTTCATTCTAGAGAAATTGTGCAAGTTTTTTTTATATTTTGTGTCCTGTATTTTTTCTAGGTGAATTTCAGCTTTTCAAGCTTCTCGTAGTATTACGAACTAGCTGAAATAATTAGCTAGTACAAAAAGAGAATGAAATAGCATAATAAAGCAAACAATTTTAGAGAGGGGTTTATGGAATATATTTAAGCACTTTTATATCACACACACGCACACTTCTACAGCTGACATGAATTGCTGTCGGATCGCCTTGTGCACACAGAGATTTTCAGGAAAACGGGACTGAAAGCGAAGGGAAGGGAATGTGGGGGAAAGTGGGAAAGTGGAAAATGGTTGAAAACAAACACCTGAACCAAAGTTGAAATACCCAAGCTAACGTTAACAAAAATAATTGAAAAGGTTTCATTGTGCGCACAATTCCACGTGTGGTTGAGATGGGGTTCCATTTTCTATGAGTGTGTGAAACATACACACACACACGAAACACATACGAAACACACACAGAACACATAAATAACCAGGATCAAGCGTTAATCCATTGGCAGCAGCGCCAAAGAGCGTTGCAAAAGGGGTACGCGCCTGTCACAGCCAGCATTCAATGTCAGCGAATGTGGTGCGCTTTAAATGCTTTGATTTCCTTTTTCATTTCAGCTACACTCGGAAAACAAAGAAAATCCTTATTTTAATCTAAAAATGCCAAGTAATACTTCGGTTTTCAGAATACTGAACCAAAAATTGACTGCTATTCATAGGAAACTGTGCAAACCGATCTCTACTGAATACAGAATAAATCATAAACTTTTTCGAGGGACATCGAATTTAAAACACGAATTTTGTTCCCAGATGGTTTACATATTTCTTGCTGATTTTTTGATCAAATATATTAAACAAATTATCCTTAATTGTCCCTAAAAAATATATTTTACTTATTTAAACTCATCTAATGCTTCGAATTATTGAACTATTTAATAATATTCTGTTCTTACAATGGTTCAAACAAAATATCCTTAGTCTTAATCGAAAAACCAGAAATTCTACACAAAATTTATTCAATTTGAAACCCTTATTTTGCTCAGTGTAGCAACACATACACACAACAATTGTCAGGTGCGAGCGAGCCAAATGAGATGTTGGCAGTTGGGTTTTGCTCTTGGCTCAATTCAATCACAAGCTACTTACAGACAAAGCCATTACTCGACATTGCTCGTGTAATGAATTTGAGTGTGTGTGTATATATAGAAGTGTGAGTGTGTGTGTGTGTGTCTCATTTTATATAGCATACCTTTTTGGGGACGAGCGACAGCTTAGCAATGCGAGCGAAACTCTCCTCATACCTTTCTTCCTCTCTCACTGTCAGCCCTTGCCCTTAGATTTTGGTGTTGCGGTAGAAATAAGCAGGATTAAGTACGCTTAAAACCAACTCTATGAGATTTTCATACGCAAAAAAATAAATAAAAAGGGAAAAAATGTACGCTCATATCTCGCGCATCAGCAGGAAAATAAGAGAAAAACAGCTCGGGAAAATTCCTTTGGCATGTGGCACTCACACGCATTACAAACATGAAATGAGCTCCTCATCTTCTACTTCTTTATGTGGCATCCTCTTCAAGTTCCGCAGCCAAGAGAAACCACATTAAAGCTGGACACAAAAGTGAATAAACGAAATTTGATTTATATAAAAATTAATTCAGTCACTTTGCGTGCGGCCCACTTGAAGGCGCCAAAAAACAAAAAAAAAACCAGACCAAAAAATTAAGTGAAAAATAAACTAACAAACTGTTGGCATGCAATGTTCAACATATAAGTAAATATATAAGAATATAATAGAAATATGTACAGAAGACTTGCTTTAAATCAAGTAAGGAATACTCTAAAGGGGAGTGCTTAACCTGAAGATACTCCTTACTCTGCAAAAGCAAAGCATAGAAATTTTCAAAGGAAAAGTAGTTTTGTCTATAACTTTTAAATTTTTAATCCGATTATAATGAGAATTTTAATGTAGATTTGGAAAGTTTTGGGCTGTGTATGTGTAATAATATTTCCAAAACTTCAAAAGAAATTTTAAATTATATATGGACTTAATTATACCAAAACTTGCTACATTCAGCTCTTAGAGAAACAGATCTATCAAATCTATCAAATCTACCAAAAAACATATTCGTTTTGGTCATTTACAGAGTATAGCAATGCTTATTTGGTTAGGCATTTTTTGCTGCTGCCCTCGCAAAGTGATTTTGGGTTTTTTTGTTGTTGTTTTTTTTTTCTGTTGCCTGCTTAGCGGCGCTAATGCGTGCGAATGGCCCGAGGCCCACGCGGTGGCAAACAACAGGCACAAATTGCCGTTTCGCGCTTCAGTTGAGCAGCTTAAAGCTTAAGTCAACATAACCAGCAGAAAAGGCAAGAAAAATTCCTTGGCAAGAAACAGCAAAAAAAAAAAAATTCCCTGGACTTGGCGGCATCTTAAGCATTTTTCGGCTGCCTCTTAAAGTCACTTTTTTTTCACTGGTCTCTGTGTGTGTGTGCCTAACAAAATTGCTTTCTGCCGCAATTGCTGCCGTTTTATTTTATTTATTTACTTGCAACCACACACACACACACACATAGGTACAGAGTGGTTGGCTTGTTTAGTGTGGCAGAAAAGGTGTTCTTGGCTTTTTTCTTTGGTTTTTTTTTGCCCGTTTGCTGATTGAATTTTCCAAGCGAGTAATTTTTAAATTGTGCCTCGGTCAAAAGATAATTCAATTTTTAGTGTACAATTTCTATTACCCGCTAAAGTTTGTTTTTGAAGCGAAGACGATGTCTTAAGATTTTTGCGGTTTTTGCGGCAAACAGGCAGGCGGCTGGCTGCTGGCGGTGTAGAAATAAAGTCTATTTATGCGCATATTTATTCCTTTTGCCGCTCAATTTTCAGCCTGATTTATGGGAGAAAAATGAGGGCCAATTGTTGCTGCTTGCAGCTCAGCCCACAGCCAAGCAGCAAGTTGGTTAAATACTTTGGCCTTGGGCCAACCAAGCAACCAACCAAGTTGAACAAACAGGTAGCTAAAAGTTGTTGCAGCCCGCAATTTACTGGGCAAAACCTTCATAAAACCACCAACAGCAAGGCTCAAAGTTTTAGCTAGTTTGGCCTTCCATTAAGACTGCTTAAATGATTTTCTTAAAGCTTAAATTTTAATAGTTTTCTAGCTTCATTCGACCGCTAAGATTTAGTGTATTTCGTGCCTTTCCTGCCATATTATGATTGTAATTATTTATTTCTGATTTTACTCCATACGAAGCTTCATTTAATAAACTATCTCAGCTTTATATTAACGTTCTTTATTATTTGATTTTAACATTTCATTTCCTGAGAACTTCTACTTAAAAGAATTTATTTCTGACTTTATTTCGTAGCTAGCTGAAAACTATAGCAACAATCTAAGCTGGCAGCTGGTTTTTGGCTCGCAATTTTCAACTTAATTCTGTACCCTACACTCAGAAATACCCTACGCTGCAGAGCAACAGCAGTTCCTGGAATATGCCCTTATCAATGACAATCGTTAAATGTCATGTTCAATGCTTAAATGCAGAGACCAGCACACAAAATGCCACAATTTGTATGCATTATGCTTGCCTTGAAGATACGAGTGGAGTCGAGGAAGGAGGGAAGAGGGGAAAAGCTACAGGCAGCAGATATACGTAAAAGAAGCGCCAGTTAAGAGCTGGAAACTAAAGCCAAAAATGCCACAAAACATTTACCATATATCATGCATTTTTACGTACACTTTTAGCCACTTTTTGGAGCGTGCAACTGCCTGACTGGCTTGCCTGACTGTCCGGATCTCTCTCCCTTCGTGCCTTGTTGATGTTGTTGTGTTGCTGTTGTTGCAACAACTTTTGTGAGAAACTCGTAATTTACAACACTTGCAACATGTGAGGTTGCCTGGCCCCGTTTATCTGGCAAAAGCTGAGCTCAGTCTCTGTGGCTCTGGTTGTCTGTCTGTCTTTCTGTCTGGCTATTTGCCAATGTGCGTGAAGATATGCGCTGCCCACGCGGCGTATGCGTAATATGCAGCTCAACTTGTACTGATGTTGCTGCAGTTGCCATTTGTCTCTCTGTGGCCATAGTATACTTTTGTGGGCAGAACAGCAGCAGCAGCAGCAGGAACAGCAGCAGGAAGAGCAGCAGGACAAGGCGAACCTCTGGCTAATGCTCATATATCATTTATGCATTTACCTATTGCTAGTGGAAGCTGCTTTAACAACAGATTTAAGCATAATCGATTTCCTTAGCAGTAGAGTCTCAACAGTATATTTTACTCTCTGGCGTTTTTATTTGCTGTCCCAACAATCTTTCGTCTTTCGTTTAGGTGTGTTTTCTGTCCTTGTATTGGTTAAGCTGTTTATAGCCTTGCCATTCTCCTCGTTCTTCTTATTGTTGTTGTTGTTGCTTTGTATTCTCCAAACAATTTACTTCTAAATTGATGAAATAAATTTTCCAACACACTTATTTTTGTGAATTACATTTTTTTCCTGCTTTTTTTCCAACGTGTGTATGCTTTTTTTTTTTCGTGGAAATTCCCACTCGCTTTATATTTGTGCTGTGCTTTAATTTTCTTTCCTTTTGTGGTTTTTCTTTTTTATATATTTGCTTTACAATGTTTGGGCCTATTGGGGGGCCTACCCTGCGCGGTTTTCTCTTTTGAAGAGGTATAAATAATTGGTCAAAGAAATATCGATTTATTTTAAAAATCTCGCTTCTTTTTTGAAGTTCTTCTGATAGTTATAAGTTGGTAAAGAAAGCTATAAATATTTATTTATTTTTGTTATAAATACATAAAGAAACCTGCGCAGCTCTTGACGCCTGAGTAGGGACACTAATTATAAACAAAGAA
The DNA here is from genome assembly GCA_018150835.1 of Drosophila repletoides. Classification (NCBI taxonomy): domain Eukaryota; kingdom Metazoa; phylum Arthropoda; class Insecta; order Diptera; family Drosophilidae; genus Drosophila; species Drosophila repletoides. The sequence continues at coordinate 3,701,974 of JAECWQ010000202.1, forward strand.
CAAAGAAAATACTGCGATTTAATTGGGTCCTTTACAACTTCTTGTATGCATTTTCGGTAATCCCAAAATCCCGTAAAACTAACTTTTTTAAGAGGACGAAAATATCTTAACAACATACCAAACAGACTTTTTGACTTGGTAGCTAGGTAATTTGCACAAATCCAGTTCTACAACTGTTGCAACTTGATATAGTACTAGAAAATGGGATTTCTGTTGCTTAGGCAACAAATGCCACTTGAGGAATTTTAATGGATGTCAGTAAGAAAAGGGAAAGAGGGAGAGATAGATAAAGAGATAGAGAGAAGAGAGTAGAAGTATATATATTGCTGCATATCCTGACACACTTCATTAGCATCATGGCAACACTTGAGGCACTCAGTCAGCCACACCCACTTGGCCTGGCTTAGATGAGATGAGATGGGATGAGATGTCTAACTGTGCAGCTGTTCATTGCCATTGTATCCGCAACATCCTTGGGAGCCTGCACTTTTTCTAGTGCTTGTAAATTACACTCGAGTGACATAAGTCGTCATCATCAAGTAGCAGCAACAGCAACAGCAACAGCAGCAGTTGCAAAAGGAGCTGCTGCAGTTAGTAGGAAAATCCTTGCTCTTAGCTCTACCATTTCCGTATACTAGATATTTTCTTATACTCCCGCGTATATACTCTTTTTTCCATCTACCACTAATGTCATCTGCTGATACACTCACCAAAAAATCAACGATTAAAAGCCAATTTTTATAAAAAAAAAGCTGTTACCAATTCTGTATACTAAGCTCAATATTCTTGTTAATATTTCGAAGGCAATCCCTTTCTGGTATGCTAGAATACTTAATATTAATTTCCCTATTTTTATCGAAATTTTTCAAAGATTTTGAAACCACTTCTATTGAGTTTGCATACTTTTAGTCTACGTTTGACTTCCTTTGGCTACACAATTTCCTAGTTTTACTTTTTTGAGTGTGTTTGGACTCCTGCTGCGATAACAACCTACCATATTTCTTGTCTAGAAGCAGCTGGGCCCTGTCCTCTGCTGCTGTGTGTCCTGTCTTGGCCAGCCTCGTCGTCTTTCCGCTTTGTAGCTGCAGACATATTAATTTGGCCTTTACTAAATACTCAGCATGTGCATAGTAGTCCACAGCTCACCTAACTATATATATGTCTTTTCATTTATCTGCCTGTTCGTCTGTCTGTCTGCCCGTGTGTCTGTCTGTCTTGTCAGTCTCATCTTTATCTGCAAGAATTTTTAATGATTTTCTCAGATTTTCTTTGGACATCTTTTGTTTGGTCCCTCTATTCTTTGTTGGCAAACATTTTTCTTGTCCTACACTTTAAGCCGGGCCATTATTAAAATACGAGCTGATAACAATTTAGCTGCAAGCTGAAAGTCAAACACAAGACTCTACTCACACACACACACAGAGACACACATGCCGGCATTTTCTTGGCTTTTGCATGTCTGGTCATGTCCTTTTGGCGCGTTGAACTTGCCTGGCTTCTATGCACAAGTTTGGGTCTACTTTTGCCGCGTTGGCAAATTTCAACTGCCTTTTGATAACTTCTGCTGCTGCTGCTGCTGCTACTGCTGTCTGTCTGTTTGGCTGTCGCCCTGTCTCTCTGTCTGTCTGACTGCCTTTTGCAAGGTCAGCCAAAATAAAAATGTTACCACCCACTTTTTGCCTCGCCTCAGTTAAAGCTGCGCTCTTTTTGGACCTTTAAAACTGTTTCCTTTATTTTGTTGGCCTGTTTTTGGCCAAAACCGCAGAACGTGATTAAACCAATAACTAAACCAATTTTGGCCACATACAAATCTCGATTGGCCTATTTGTTATAACAATAAACAATACACGAAATTATCAATTAAAATGCCAGCTGGCAGTGAAAACTCACGACTCCCACATAACACATAGGTCGTATACGTAATATATTTTTAAACCCTTTTTTTTTTTTTTTTTGGGGATTTTTAATCAAGTGGGTGTGCGTGTAACCACAACAAAGTGTTAGACAGGTTAATTGATACGCAGACACCGCGAAAAAACGACCCGCACACCCAAAAACACACTTCACAGCACACTTTCCCTCCTCTCCACGTGGTATATTCGCATATATGAAAGTGGGGCAGGCAAACCTTTTGAAATATTAATGAAATCAATTTCGGGGCTAGCTTGGAAGCTGCCACACAGATTGCCAGAGGCAACACCAGGAAGAGGGCGTGTTTGTGCTCGTGGTTGCGTGTGTATGTGATTACATCAAAATATGGCATTGCTTTGGGCCATATCTACTATCCCCACAACAGTCTAGCACTCTGGCTCAATGCATATGAAGCATTTTGGCCAGCGGTCATACAGGATAAATGTACTAGTATCTGTATATGGAAAGCTTAGCTCAGAGTGTTGTGCATGGAGATTTTCACGGAATTGTTCGGCACACACAATGGAACTTAAAACCAACGCAAATTGAAACTATCCCAGAAATGGAACTTTAAATTGAAGCGTAAAATTCGAAAATTTTAAAAGATATTTTAGAAGAACTTACCTAGTTAATTGAGGCATTCATTCAATCAAAATGCTGCAAGAAAAAAAGAGAGTTATTAGGTTAGTTAGGTTTATTTTAAATATAAATAATCATTTCCTCTACTGACTCATAAAAAAAACGCCAAAATTTAGCTATAAATTGTAATATTCTATAAGTCAAAATTATTCAGACATAAAGCAGCCTCAATTCCATAAACAATTTGCTTGAAAAAGCACAAAATTCTCACTTTAAGCTTGAAGAATAAGGTAGAAACTTGCTCTAGTTTCTACAGAAGACCTTAAATAAAGCTTACGATGATGCATATCCTTTGGCTTAGGAATTGCGGCTGCTACTGTTGCTGTTGCAGTGCAATGTTGCCTGTCAGATTTTGTATCCTGTATCCTGTCACCTGACTCTTGCAGGATGCTTTCAAGAGCCATGTGTGTACGTGTGTGTATGTGTGATTGACACACTTTGCTTGGGGTTAGAAGAGGAGTAGAAAGAACCCTTAAGGTTCAAGCACCTAAAATAAGCACGATTAATCAATGGGCCACAAAACGAAATGGCAGACAAATATATAGCCGCAAATTCCATTTAAAAATGGCCAGCAGCTGCTACCAATATTAGCCATAGCCATAGCCATAGCTATAGCCAAAAGCCAGAAGCAGAGCAAAAAGGACCTTGATGAAATCCTTTCACATTGAATTTGAAAAGGGCAAAGTGGCTGGCAACGCAGCTGCTGCGGCTAAGCGCAAAATTAAGCAAATTAAAAGCAGCTGCATAACTCATGTGTGTGTGTGTGTGAGTGCCCTGCTGTATAACCTATGTATTTCCTCAGCAGCCCCCTCTTGAAAAGGAACCACTGCTCAGGGTCAGCCACACAACGGAGTGCTGGTAGCATATAAAAAAAAATGCTCATACCATTTGAAAAATGTTCTCTTTGCTGGCCATTTTCAGATTTTTATCAAGCCCCTCCACAACTCTCTTAGTCCTCGACGGATTCCGCGCAAAATCAGCGCTTAAAAGCCGTTGACGTGCAGCTTTCTCTTTATTTTTCTGATTTTTTTTATATGTTTTCCAATTTTTTTTTTTTTTTTTTTGCTTTTGAACCGCCCGAAAGGCTGCCAAAAACATTTAAATTAAAATTCAGCGCAAAATAAAATGGCGAGGCAACAAACAAGAAAAAAGTTTCTACCACAAAGATGAAGTTTCAATGCTCTTTTTTGCTTGATTTTGTTACAAAAAAACAGTATTAAAAAAGGTTAATATTATATTAAATTGAGTATAAATCTAATTAGTTTTTTAGAATATTTTCAGATATCATAATTAAGTTTATCAATATGCTAAAACCTAAATTTGTAGCGACTTATATATAAAATTTACTTATAAATTTTTATACCCTACTCATTTAGTAGGAAAAGGAATGACAAATCGATTGCTCACGCCAAGTGAGGCAAACAGTGTGCATTCATTTAATTTTTATTTAAAAAGTAATTCGATCCTTTTGTGGATAGTGTATACAAAATATTTGCAACGTGAGATGAGAATTTTTCATGGATGGCCTTGGATGTGGCAACGGTACCGGCAGCGGCTGTGGCAGTGGCAGTGGCAGCGGCAGAGGCAGCGGCAGCGGCAGCATTAACTGTTATTGTCGCGCGTGGGCGTGTACGTGGGTAGTAGGCGTGGTCCGGCCAAATATGCGCAAAGTGTAAGCCGTTTAGCGCTCTTTGATGGCCTGCCAGCAGCAGTCGAAAATTTATAGCACGCTTTTAGGCCGACAGAAGGGGCAGAGACACTGAGAGAGAGAGAGAGTATCACACAATTGGGCAATTTCCAAAGGCAGCAGCCCAAACAAATGACAGTTTAAAGTGCGTGGCACACACACAATACACACACAGCCACACACACACACAACAGTCTCCTGTTGCTAGTCTCGGCTAGGCTGCAGGCAAAGCACTTTGGGTGCATGTTTAATGGCATTTGTTGCTAATCAATGAATAATTTATGGGCCAAGGTTTTGCTGGCCGCTGGCAGTAAACCAACAAAAACAACAATTACAACAAACATACACACATATACACATATACACTGGCAACTACCCAGCAGCAATTGGCTGCCTGCGATATGTACTTCTAACTCAGTACCCTTTCAGAGCTGCATTTTCTTTGCGTATTAAATTAGCTTTTTTTAATAGGTTTCACAGGCTAGAAATTCGGTTGGATTTTTAATTTAATTAATATATTTTAATCGAAAAAATTTTCTTATTAAAAATAAAAGAATAATATTCTTCTCCCCCAATTCCATTTTGGAGCTAAATTCACTTTAAGGCTTTCTTACTAAATCCGATTGGAACAGCTTGATTCTTCTTTTTGTATAGAATTCTATGTATGAAAATGAGTTTCCAGCACAGCCAAATTTCATATCAATTAAAAAGAAATTGTTTTTAAAAATCAATAAGAAAACAAAGTAATTATTATAAGCGAATTTCATGATTTCAGTGCTCAAATGAGTACTTCAAACTTTCCTTTTCCTTTCCTTTCTTTTTCCGAACTAATAATTTCTACATCTGAATTCCACGTACCGAAAGGCGTTCTAAAGGCAGGCAAATCTTCATACCAATTAGACTATTCTTATTAAACCAATTGCCATTTCAGAAAATTTACTTTAAAATTTGCATTCAATTATTTTTTTAAAATTTAATTCTTCTTAATAAAAAGTTTCACTTTTAATTGAAATTATTTTTTTATGGAAGAATTTCAAGTAATTTTATTGCAGCTGTTTTTTCTACTGGGTTTTCGTGCGTGTTGTGTGCACTGTGTAAAATCATGTTTAAAACTATTTGCCAGAACTTTTCAATGGTTTAATGTTGTTGTTTCACTTTATCCATTGCTATTGTAGTTGTTGTTGTATTGGTGTTAGTGTTGCATTGCCTAATGTTGTTCGTGTTACTGTTTGGCGTCAGCTTACACATTCCCGCCGCTTGTTTCCCCTAAAGCCCCGCCGGGCGGTTGTTCTTGTTGTTGTTGTTTCAGCTGTGTCGCATTTAATATGCAATTTTTAATAGCGCAATTATAATTTGCATGTCGTAATAGTTTTTTCATATATATATTTTTTTTATTTTGTTTTTTTACTTAGCATAGCACAGCACTCGAAAACATTTATAATATTTTTGGAAGGGGCTCTCAGCTCAGCTCAGCTCAGGTACTGGGAAATGCGAAATGTGCACAAGTGCTTGAAGCGGGAATAATTTGAAAAAAGCGGTTGACTGAAAAGTTCTGCGAATGCAAAGATATTTGGGGTGATTAAATTGAATTTTGCACCCCATTTTAATTAATAAATTTGCTCTATTTTTCAATTTAATAACAATTATTTTGGTGTGCTCTACACCTATTTTATTCAAGTTTATTCCCCTAAATATTACTGTCAGTCTTTGTAATAATTAGATTGAATACTGCCCGTTTTTTATTATTATTAAAGTTATATATTTCTATCATTTTATTAACTTTTCAGCAGTTCTATTATTTTTTAATCTATTTTTTTTCTTTTAAGTCTCTTCTGTGTGAGAAACTAAGCAATTTGTACATTTTAAATAATAATTTTGATTAATTTGAATTCTCTTTTAGTTTTTCCATATTATTTTCAACAATTTACCTATCAAAAAATTATTTTGTGTTTCATATTTTCCCTCTATTTATTAATGGTAAGAAGTAAGCTACTTAATTGCGTGTGCCTATTAAAAAGTTAGTATAGGCTTATAAAAAATATAAAAAATTCGAGTAATTTCAAAAGTTTTTCGTAAGAAATAGCTAATTAAAAAGTTTAACTAATAGTTAATTAGTAAAGCGCCTGTTTGATGACAACAGACCTATTTAGAGTCTAAACAAAAATTATTTCTGCTACTTTTTTTATACTACTATTTACTAGTACTGAAGTCAGAGTAATTTGTATTGCTTCGTTTACCTTAATAATTTAGAAGCAATTTAAAAAAACATTTCGTACAACTCTCCGCGCGGCACGCTTGAATTGCGCGAGGAAGGCCTGACGACGCCCCATTAAAATTTACACGATATTTCATTTGAATAATGTAAATTGTATCGATCGAGTGGTTAAGTCGAGGGCTGAGAGGGTAGAGAGCTGTGGGGGGGCCTGTAATATACTATAGACTATTTAAATATGCCACAATATTTAATTTGGCCTCACAGCCAAAAGATATTAGCATTAGCTGAAAGAGTGTCACTTGCGCTGGCCATAACAATTTTCCAGCAATTAATCTTGATAAAAGCTTTTCAGCAGACGCAATAAACACGGCAATAATCATAACTAACGCCAGAGTCAACAAATGCCGGCCCGAACTACAAAATACAAATAAATTGGCCGAATCGAAAAAAATAAAACAAAAAATCAGCCAGCATATCGAAGACTTAGATACACTCACAAAAGTTAAGTGAAGAATTTGTTAGCATTACAAAGTCGTAATACCCTGTAGAAAAGTATAGAAAGTAACAATACTAAAAAAAAAAAAAGAAAGTGGAATATTTCGGACTATATATTGGTTTTATTTTGAGGCAATAGCTCAATGTTTTAGACCTATTCGAATATATTTACTTCAAGATTTAGTGGCCAACAGTCTCCAAATAGATATGCGTTTTATACTGCCCCATAGGCAACTCTCTTTCATTACAAAGTTGTAATATCTTTTAGAAGTGTATAGAAAATACCAATACCGACAAAAAAAGAGAAAAACTTTTAGACAATGGGCGCTATCAGCATGTACAGGAAGGCGGCTCACACATGTGAAGCATTTAACCATTAGATAAATGTTGACGAGGTCAATGGGCGTAAAGCGGAAGTTATGGCCGGGAACAAGTCGTCGAGCGACACGTACAAATAAAGTAGATGCCAGCGGCAACTTTGGGGCCATTAGCAAAAGGGTAGGAGGAATCGTATGGTGGAGCAGGGGGATGTAGTAGCTTTACATGGGCATTACGTGCCCAGCCAATAATCTCTGTCAACATCAATTTTGGGCCAGAGCCGCAGCCGAATAGCAAACTGAGAAACTAATTAAATGGTGTCCCATAAATTGCACATTAAACCAAATTTATTGCATGCCCAAATCGAAATTATTGCCAAAGTCGCGAGACGTTTAATAAACTTGGCGAGCAGCAACGTGTCGCGCGATCGTAGCATACTTTACAGCGCAGCGAAATTGTGATTTATGCGCCAGCTTATCAAACGCAACAAAAGAAAGAGAATTCTAGCAGAAGAGAATTCACAGAATTCAAGCCAATTTTCTATGCTTTTCAGCCTTATTTTTTTACCTTAATTTAGCTGGTTTTTTATTTTTTCTTTGATTTGATGTGTGCTTCTTGAAGTTGCCTTTACGTTATGTTGGCATTAGCACTGCTTTTGTTAACTCAACAACAATTTGGGCTAACGATGTCCGTGAGCTATGAAAAAAGATTCCATTAAACATGGCACGTGTCCGCAATGATCCGAAACTGTGTGTGTTTGTTGTGTGAGTGTGTGTGTTAGGTGTGTGTGTGTGTTTTCGGTGGCAGGCCCTTGGGATCCACGTGTCACCTGTAAAGTTTGCGCAATTGATTTTTCATTCACACTCAGCTAAAAGAATTTATTGCTCATATTGATATTTAAAATTTCACAAGACATTTCCTGTTTAATACCCTTACAAAAGGTATTATAAGTTTGTTACATTTTGTCTCTATATGAATTATAGTTTACTTTTTAAAATATCCTCATAGTAGTCGAGCCCTGTCTCAGTCTTTTATGCTACTTTTATGCCAATAATTTAGCTTGTTTTGAGCTGCTTTCAGCCCTTGTCCTTTTGGTGAGCTACAAACTTTCTTTCAATAGCAAAGTTTTGACATTATCATTATCATGCAGCCCTGCTTCTGCTGCTCTATTCTCAGTATCCGCATCCTGTGCCTGTCAATTGCTAGCCCGGCTGACAGGTTGAATCCTTGACTGACTGACTGCTCTTTGTGGCTTGAATGATATTACAGCAAATGCTAAAATCAAAACACTATGAAAAGGCATGAAGAATAATGCGATAAACTACGAGGAAGCTGAAGCTAAGTTGATTGAAGAGCTTAGAAATTTATGAACAAAGCAAATAAAGTATACGACACGTTCGCTTTTAATATAATAGAAAAAAAGGCTTTAAATCAAGCTAAAAGCTTATTATTGAGTAATATTTCGAACAGAGCTGGAACTAGCTCGCAAATTAGTCTGATTATCTGGAAATGAGCTAATTTTGAATGCTTTTTATATACATTTTTATCTGATAATTTATATTTAATGCAACTAATGAAATCCTATTAAAAATTAGCTGCATTTTAGCAGCTGGAGCCAAAGTTTTATATCATTTGAAGTTGATGCATATTGCGCATACGCCTAGTTATCCCAACTTTCAGCTGCTAGTTTTCTGTGCTTTTTTTACTGTTTCTCCTTCTAGTGTTGTTGTTTTTGTTGTTCGGGCTCCGAAGCACATTTGTACGGCTTGATGCATGCCAATGCGGTTTTCATTTTGCCATGTGGCACAAGCTATTGCCACACAAAGTCGCTGCCTGCTGCTCGATGAGAATGCCATCTTTTTCTTTTACTCTTTATCCCCCTTTTTGCTGCTAACAAAATCCCATTTGAGGTATATCTGCTTCCTCTCTGCTTCCCCTGACACTGCTGCCCCTCTGCTGATGCTACTCTAAAAAACATTGTCACGTGGTTTTTGTATTTAGCTGCAGCAGCAGCGCCCAGTCAGTGGGGACTCATAGCTGGACGGGGGGAGCGGAGAAGAGGCAAAAAGGGGGGCAAGGACGGGCTGCCATGGCCAGATTGCTTCACCTGACTGCCACTCGCAAAGAGCACTTTTTCTTTGACTGCACCACCGCAGCAGATGCAGGCAGCTAGCTACACTCGGAAAAATAAGCGTTCAGAGAACTCAAATAATTGAAGTATGAATTAAACCCAATTAAACCGAATTCTAAGAGATTTATTAATAAATTAATAATTAATAAATATTTCAAAATTCAACGAGAATCTAAGTCAACTTTTTCTAGTTTTTGTTGGTGATTTAGGATCAAAATTTATTCGATTTTTTCGTTGAGTGTATTTGCTGCTGTGGGAGTTGCTTTGCTTGCAACCTCGCATGTTGCCACTGCAATAAATTCCAAGCAACGTTTCGTGTTGCATTGTCAGGTTTCCATTGTGCTACACAACTTTATTCAGTTTGTGTGTGTGCAATTGTTGTTGTTGCTCGTTGTTCGTTGTCGTTGTTGTTGTCGTTGTTGTTGTTGTTGCTGTAAGTTGTTGCTGTTAAGGGTGTAGCTGTGATGATGCTGCTGCTTTTGTTGTTAAGGAAATTGAAATAAATGTGTGTGTAAATGCGTCAAAATGAAGTTCTGAAAATGTTTTTGCCAGTGACAAGTGTCAATTAGAAAATGTTCAATTACATTAAAGCAGACAGCAACAACAATAGGAACAACAACAACAAGAACAACAATGAAGCAAATATAATAATAAAAACAACAACAAAAGCAAGTTGTTCCTTGTAGAAGGCAACAACTACTTGGGAAGAAACAACATTTCCATTGTCATTTTCATTGTATCCTCTGCACAGCATGAAGATAAACCAAAGCACAGACAAAGATAAAGAAGAGAGAGACAGAAAGAGAAAGAGAGAAGCAGGGCAAGTTTAGAAGAAGCTGAAAGATAAATGTAATTAGTGGCACTTTGAGTTAGTTAGAGACGGCAAACTTGGCCTGGCAAATGTTGACTATTAAATGGCGACTATTAATTCAGAAATACTTGGAAGATAAACGCCATAACAAAAACTGTGGGAGTAGCTTGGTAAAAAATTAATGGTATTATTTAGTGAAGAGGCACAGGTTTTTTAAGAGTTAATTGAAAGTGCAACAAGTCAACAGATTTTAATCTGTATCTGTTTGAATCGAGCTTTCTTTCTTTTTAAATTCAGAACTGAGCCTATTCGAAAAAGCAACAGATTGACTTGAATTTCTTCCAATATAATACATAAATAAAACTGTCAAAAAAGTATCGAAACGTTAGAATTCTGTTCTTAAATCTATCATAAAAATATTATTAAAAAATATAAAAATAAGCTTTCCTAACTGTTTTATATTCCTTATTGTTATCCAGCCATTCTTAATATCAGATAATTTTGCTACAAAGAAAAAACCATCAAAAATATGGCTGAAATTCGTATAATAACTTACGCGAATTTTAGCTTCTATATTGCGACATTTTAGAGTATTTTAGATAGGTGTTTTCCTCACGCATATTAAAATTTATCCAGATCGGGCGACTCTGTCATATAGCTGCCAATTAAAGGTTATTTTAGTCCGTGCAGCTACTGTTTTTTAGTTAATTTAGCAAATGTAATTGGAATTATTAAACATTAACCAAACGCTAATCTCGTACAAAACAGCTGACTGCTGTGTTTACAAAGTAGTCTGTGTATTAAATGTACACTTTGCGGTAATAAATGTATTTGCTGGGTGTGTGTGTGTGTGTGTAAGTGTGTGCTACGAGTGCTGCAAGCCTAGAGCAAATAGTAAGGGTATCTAAGATCTCTATGGTAATAATCTAAAGTTGAATTTTACCGAGTTGTGGTTAACATGGCGCGTATACTTTATGTGCTGCTGCATGTGCACTTAATAAATTGTCTGCTAATTAAATAAATTATTAATTAACGAAAATTTTGCCTCTCTCCCTTAAAGCTGTGTGTGTATTTGTGTGTTTGTAGGTGTGTTGCAGCAAGGCATGCAATTAAGCAAATGATATATCTATCATTACGACTATGTGGAGGGGCAGGAAGCAAGAGGTGTGTGTGTGTGTGTGTGTGTGTGCGGAAGGAGGCCAAATGTAATTGCTGTGTGTGCGGTCAGTGTGTTTGCCTGTGTCTGCCTGTGTGTGTGTGTGTGTTTGATTGCGCTTAACATGGCGTATGAGCAATAATTCAGTTTGGAGTTCCCCCCTTTTTTTGGGGGCGCACTTTTTGAGGCAACTGCAGCAAATGAAAATATTCGCTGGCATTTATAATCTGCTCATTATTTGTATTTAAATAAGCCGACCCTAATGCACATCTGTTGTTTTTGTTGCTTTCCTTCATGTTGTTGTTGTTGGCTGGTCTTCGGTTGGCTAACAACAAATTGAAGGGAAATGATTCCATTTCATGCTAGATTAAACATGTGTCCACATAATTTATCGATTATTTATCATGTGGTTGACCCCTCCGCCTACGCCACCTCCTGCCTCTGCCTCTGCCTCTACCTACGCCCACCGTTTGTTTTGTGTGGACAAAGTGACGCACTGCCTTCCGGCTCAACTAAGAGTCCTTTCTGCCCCTACTCACTCGCTTGCCCCACTGTAAGTGTGTGTGTGGGTGTGCGTAGGCCTCCTTTTACTGGCCACATTGCGCACACAAGTGCAAAATTAGAAACAAAAGCTTAGCCCAAGGCGCTTTCTGGCAGTTTGCCTTCATGCTAAATTCCCTAACGCAGTTCGCAGCTCGCAGTTCTCAATTCGTAGTTGTTTGTGTTGTTTTTGCTGCTGCTGCACTTAGAGAAAAAATGTCAGACTCAATTGCTCTCATTCTTTGAGTTAAGTTCTTAATATTTTCTAAGGAATTTTATGAGGAACTTGAACTGTGTTTTCTGAATCTAAAATACCTTAAAAGAATGATTGGAAAATTAAGATAAAAGTGGCATAAACTCCTTCGATTATATCACATATCAGCACTGGGTTTTTCGCTGAGTGCATCTCTTTCGCTTAGTTTTTCTTTTCCTTTTTTTTGCGCTATACGCATTGCATTTTTACCGCATACACAAATACACACACACATAAATACACACATACATATACATAGAGAGTGAGTGAAAAACATGAAAATGGCTGCCATTTTGTAATCCGCATGCGGCTGGGTAATCACCTCATCTTCCACAGTTTCCCCCCCTCAGTTTTCCCCTCATCTACCATCACGTGCGGCGGCTTTGGCCGGGTTTTTGCGGCACATTGGCGCATTATGTGGCCGCCTCTATGGATGTTGTGATTTTTTTCTTTTTTTTTTAGCTTTTTTTTCTCTATATTTTTGTATTTGTTGCTGTTGTTGTTGTTGTTGGTTTACTGGTCAGGCGATCGATATTTTAAAGCTTAGCCAAATGATGTGGCTGCATTAAGCGCATAAAACTATTTCAACGCTGGCACCACAATTGCCAGATTTGTCTACTTTAGGCGCATTAGTTTTGGCCTGGCCCTAACTCTCACAGCCAACATTTGTCAGGATTTTAAACGACATTTTAAAAGCAATATATTAATTGAGAGCATTGGACTTACTCTCCGAAATTTAGTGGAAAAAAGTGAGAATTAAGAAGTATTTTAAAGATCCTCCTTCAAACTTTTGTATAGTCTGTAAAGCCCATAAACTGAAAAATAGGGTTTAAAACTCGCTCGAATATCTAGTCAAGAAATTGCAAAGTTTATTTATACCTTTGGCATTTATTTATTTAAAACTCTACTAAAAATAAATATTTATTATCCTTTTAGATGGTGAAATATTGCGAGTGCTTGTGAATAATTCGGCGCACATCAAATGCGATGTGGGCTCAAGTTTGCCGGAAGACAAAGTGCTGCTGGTTGTTTGGTATAAAAACAATTTACCCATTTATAGGTAAGTCCTGAAGAGGAAAGATACAAAAATTTCCGATTGATATGCCATTTTATTCGCTGATATAGCTATGACACACGTGGCACCCACGAACAAACGCCCTCACATTGGCGAGACGCGGAGGTCCTCGAGGATCGGTCTCTATTTCGCACGCACAAGGAGCCAGCGGAATTGATTATAAATCCAGTTAGGGTAAGTAAATAGCCGAAATAGCCAGGCAAAAAGCTAAAGTGTCAACAATACACAATGCAACATTTTATAATTGAATTTTTTTTCGTGGCACAAACAGGAAAAGGATGCGGGCAACTTTCGCTGTCGCGTGGATTTCAAGCTCTCACAGACCAGAAACAGCAACGTCAATTTGGAAGTTGTTGGTGCGTATAGCCAAATTGATTTATGTTAAAGAGAAATATCAAAAAAAAAAAAACCAGCTTTAGCTATAAATAGCTTATAAATGTAAATATTGGTTTAGTCTTTTTTTCACAAAATTTAATTTATATACTAAAAACAAGTTGGAATAAAAGTGTGTAAGATATAGAAAATTTCCATTGATTCATAAATAGAAACAGACTTATAATTTGTGAGTTTCCAAGTCAAAAAAACTTAATTAAAGAAAAATATTTAAAGAAAATATTTCGGTTTTAAAAAGAACTTAATATTTGGTGTAGTATTTCGGAAAATATAACACAATATTTTCGTACCAAGATTTATTCAACCTTCTCAAAAACTGAAAGACTAATTTGCATAGAAACAGATGGGCAGGGAAGGAGAATCCTTTTGAAAGGGTATTCAAAATTGGACACGCATTTCAGTGCATTTATTATTTATGAACTGCATAATTAAATCTAAAAAAATTAAATTAAAATCTTTCGGAAAATTGCCTTTGCCCGCAATGAAGCATATCATAGCTTATATTTATTTTATTAACAAAAAAAAAAAGTATATATTTTTATTTTGACATGTGAAAAAAAAGGCAATTACATTTATAGCCAATTTTTCTGTGTGCTGCACACATAAATTAGCTGAAATAATATTGCTGGTCAGCCGCAAAAGTCACAATTTAATATGCATAAACATATTTTATTTTAGATTAAAATGTATTTATAAAAGGGTTAGTCTATATGGTTTATACTAAGTGAATTCTCTTTGATATTTTGCACTAAATGTACAAATTATTTGTGATTTGCGGCTGGCAAATATATTTCGAAAAATTTGTCAAAAATTACGTCATTTTATGTTTTTTTTCGCTTAACCAAAATTGATTGTTCAATTGCCACTTTTTCCCCTCTCCCCTTCCATATTTTTATAGTACCCCCACATCAGCCGAACATCTACAATGACCGTCGCGCGATAATCGATTCACGTGCTGGTCCCTACGAGGAGGGAGGCAGTCTGGAGGTCACCTGCGTTGTCTTTGGCGGTGAGTAGAGAATATAGAAATAATAATAGAAAATATGTGAGAGCAAAAGTTTTGCCATTTTTCCCCAATGTTTTCATGAATTTTCTTGCAATCAGCAATTAAAGTTTACAAGCATCGTTAAAACATAAATTTCGTGCACAAAACTTATCACAAATTAAAATCTCACTGGGAAATGGGAAAAACAATGAAAAGCGGTGGGCAGAGGTGGGTGGGGTGTTTTGGTGGTGAATAAACAAACAATGGGCCGGCGGCATAAACAACAAATAATAAATAAGGTAAATAACGTTCAATTGTGAGCAGCGACAACAAAAGTCAACGGAACAAAAAGCCAATTGAGAGCGAATAGCAAATGGCAAAGGAAAAGCCAAAGTCAATTTCTCAAATATACACAGAGAGAACAACACACAAAAGGATTAAAAATCAAAGGGATACAAGGGGAAAGCGAACAGGGGGGCGGTTGCTGGCCAAAAGAAAATGCTAAGAAAATGCGGCTTTTGAGTTTGGGCCAAACAATTGTTAAACAGTGAAAAGGGGCCGCAGTCAACAGGCATTTGCCAGGCGACAAGCTGACAACAGTTACTATATGTGTATATCTATATACATACATATATAAATGTATATGTATATGTATATTCGTATATGCCATATAACACTTAAGTCAATTGTTGATAATGAAAGCCCCCAAAAACAGCCGACAGTGTGAAAGAAAACTCAACGCCTGAGCATTGTATACCGAGCACATACCAAGGCTTCTGTTTCAAACCGGAGCCGTACAACAATAGCTTACACTCACTGTAAGTATGCCACACTCACTAACAACAAACGGACTAAAAAGTGAAAGAAGAAAGCAATGCTATCTGAGAACCACATCGAAGATTCAAATACCCTTGTAGAAAAACTGCTTATTAGATTATTAGGTATATAAATCAGTAAAAATTCTGTTTATAGTAAACTCAATTTACGAACTAAAGCAACTATATAATATCGTCGACAAATTTTATAATCTTTCGCCAGAATGTAGTTAGCTTCGAACCGATGATTTTGGTTGATTTTCTTTCAAACTTATACCAAAAACAGCTTAACAGACCCATAACTGCTTCGATTTATACAATCTTTCATCAGCATACTAAAAATTTTAATGTTTTTAATCAAGACATCTTTTTGAACTAATCGCGGCTCTTGACAACTATAGAATATAAATTTTCCACTTCCCGGATTCTGACATGAGTACTGCCTGACTTGAAACAGCCAGACAGACGGACCCAAGGACATAGTAATATATATTTGCTAGGGAATGCTCCCCTCATTACACATTTCGTGACAAAGTGAATATACCCACTATGCAAGCGTATAAAAAAAAAAGGAAAGAGAAAAAGAAAGAGAATAAAAGAGGAAAAATAACAAGCACAAGCAATCGCGTGCTTTATCGCTGCGGACTGTGCAACTTACGTACTGGGGAAACTCTCGGGAAAAGCGGAAGTGAAACCACTTTGAATGGTTTGACATGTCAACGTTGACATAAAATAAATCACCAGCAAGAAAACTGCACTCCAAACTGCCAACTGGCCAGTTGAGTTTCGGTTTTCGCTTTGGATGGAGTTCGGTTTGGGCTTGGGGTTCAACACCGTTTCGCTCCGGTTCAGTTGTTTGGGTTGTTAACGGGTTGTGACCCTCTCTCTCTCTCCTTTCCCTCTATTCTACTTTCTTTTTCACCACACAAACAACAACAAAAAAATTGGGCACTCAAATTGTTGTATGCGCCAATTAAACGGGGCCAAGAAAATGTTGCTAAATGTACTACGACCAAATAAAACTACAAATGTGAATATACTCTATACAACAAAAGTTGTTGACAGCCCTCCCTCACTCCGCACCCTTCCAACGGGAAGGGGGGGATGGCTAAAAGAGAAGGAAAAAGGCTGGAAAATGGCTCTCAAGTAGTCGGTCAAGCCTGTTGACAGCTGAGCTGAAGCGATTTCTGTTGTTAAAATTAAGGTGAATATTTAACGAGCTGCGAAGGGTATTAAAATAATATAATACCAAAACTTGGTATGCCATTAACTATTAAAACGCTCTGGAAAATTCCGTTTTTAGTTTTTTAACTAAAAGTTTAGTTTTAAGGCAACTTAATTTTATATAAAGCTTAGAATTTCGTTTACGAATCAATTTAATGAAAAAACTTGAAGTCAATATTTTCTGTATTTAATTAATAATTATATTTTATTGAGTCTTAATTTTCTTAATTTTTCTATGGCTTTTCTCAATTTCTGTGCTACTCCTAGTGGATCAGAAAATATTGCTGTGAAAAACGAAATAAAGTATGAGAAAATATGCTATCAACTCAACAATTTACATGACAAAAATCATGGATTTTCCTATGCAACCCTCAAAGAAAAGTTGAAACATTTTCATTCTATTCATTGTCGAGAAATTATGTGTCAATTTGAAAATGTATGCAATTAAATTCTAAACAGAAGCCGGAAATAAATTAGAGGCAGAATGTTGGCATTATGCTGAGCAGGCAGTCAGTTAAGACAGGACAAAAAGGATGAAGCGAGAGGAGGAGCAGAAACCAAGCTGAACGAATAGAAAGGCAAAAACCGACACTCAACATGCAATGTCCATTATAAAAATTACAATCGTGTGGGTTAAATAGAGTTAAGAGCCCAAAAAAAAGAAAAAAAAAAAGTTGCTACTTAAAGAAATGCAATCAGCAGAAGTAAGTCAAATTGAAGTTGGAGTTGGAGTAGAAATAGGAGTAGGAGAGTTGAATATAGATGATAGGAATAATGGGAATGGCAATGAACGCGCCTACTTCAAGTAATTTGGCACTAAATTTTATTGCAATGGTTTTATTGTGGGGGGGGGGGGAGTGGAGGAAAATCGTGCCAAAAGCGGAAGAAACTGGCAACAGTTGCAAATGAGCGCGACACGCTAACTCCAAATAGAAATAAAGTTATAAAGCCGCACACAGTCTGTGAGGGTACTAAAAATTATCCAACACTCCTACCACAAAAATACAGTGCGATTAAGCCTGTTCGACTAGCAGATACTCTGTATTCTGCAATAAAGTAAACCACCTGAATGACTTTTCAGTTTGGAAACACCTGTCTGTATTTCTTCATCCCCCTGGAAATACTCTGAATCAATCTTTTGATAAATGGACGGAACTTCAGGCTAACCCCTTCTTCACATAATCAATATACCCCTCTTTTTCAATACATTTTCAATGGCTACAGAGCAGGGTATAAAACATAAGGCATCATATGGAATAATGTAGCTGAGTTCAGTTCCACAGCACAGAGCACTCAGGGCATTGTTGCCTAGATAAGGCGACTGCTGCTTAAAAGAAGTACTGGCTACTAATGCATAATATTTCGCGTTGCCTACTTTTTGGCACGTCATGAATTTTACACGCGGCGGCTTTTCGCCTAAAACGCTGTTACACGTATTCTAAAACCCAGAAAAAAACAACAGGAGTGGGTTGCTACTGTGTGTGTGTGTGTGTGTGTGTGTGGCAAACGGAAGTGCAGGCGTTTTCCGCTTTTGCCAAAGTGCGCCGCTGACATAGTAAAAATATTCTTTCGTTTTTTGTTTTTGTTGCTTTTACTGCTGCTCTTCCGCCTCCTCCTTATCCTCGTTCTTCTTCTGCACTGTTGCTGTTGTTGTGGCCAGGTTGTTGGCTACAAAATTGTGTGCATTTTTATTACAAAAATTTTCTTTTCCACATTTTGAGCACGGAAATGTAACAATACGGGAACCAAGGCAAGAAATTGTTTACCACAAAGCGAAGGCAAACTAAAAAAAAAAAAAGCTACAAGACTTTGCTGTAAAATGCATACCACAATTTTTTCATATTTTTTGTAGCTTTTTTGCTGTTGACTTGCATAGTTTTTAACTCATTTTTCACTTATTGCAATGGCCTTTAAAAGTGACGGCGGTTTTTCTTTCCTTTCTATAGATAAATTTCTAGCATTAGCCGCTTGGCAGTTGCATTAGGCCAAATGGGCGAAAAAATGAAACGATTTACAGAGTTGGAACATTGAATAAGTTTATAGACTGGGCTAAGAGTTCTGTGAGACTCTTTTTGGTTCAATTTGCAGCAGACTTGATCCTTTTTTTTTAAGTTGTGGTAGTCCAAATATTTTGTCTTTTACATTTTAATTTAAAAATTAAAGCGCAAGTGACTGGCAAACAATTCCAACAATAACTCTCAGGCCTATAAAGTTTATTATGCTGTTAGCTCAATTCGCATTTAAATTCATGCGCCGCACCAGCCAACTTTCAGACTCTTTGCAGATGTCTGTCTTGTGTCTGTTACGAGTATTGTTCTAACAAAATGCGGCAACACTCAAAGCAGAGGGAGCAGAAGGACCCCCTGAACAGCAGTGAACAAATGACAACTTGAGAATTCCTGGGGAGATCGGAAGATTGAATGCAAGTTAGTTCCTGTTTGTGTTTGCTTTTGCGATTCTTAAAGCGAATGAAGGAGATGCCAGAGCAGCCATAGAAACAGCAGCAGAGAAGTCCTTAAATTTATTTTACAGCTTCCTCAATGGTCGTTCGCTGGGCACAAAAAGCCAAATGCCAAACACCAGACACCCACACACACACACACACACTCACACACATACACATCCAGAAAGGGAGAGGCGGAGAAACGGGGGGGATGGGGAGTAGAGCTGAAAGTGTAGAAAAGACAACAGCATAAAAAATATTTATGTGGCAGTGCATTTTTGTATCTGTAGCAGCAACAGCAACAGCAGCAGCTCCAGCCCTGCTAGTTGTTCTGTGCCTGTTCTTGTTATTGTTGTAGTTGTTATTATTATTGTTGCTGATGCTGTTGTTTCTGTCCCTGTTTTATCTTATACGTTACACACATATATACGTATGTATGTGTGTAAGTAGGGTATAGAGTATTTTGATACTCATGGAGAGCGAGCAGAAAGTGTATATTCGTTTTCCTCAGACAACAATTCTTTATAGTTGAGCATAGTTGTTCTTAAATCCAATCTGGAAATAATTCCTCAGCTGTTTTTGTGGAAAATATTTAAAGCGGAAATATCTATTCTTTTTATTCTTTTCAAATTTAGATAATATAGCTCAGCTTTTATTTCTAAACTCTGCTTCAAGAATAAGCTATTTATTTTTTGTAGGAATTTATACAGAAAGAAAGCACCTAGACACAACTGCAGAGTATCTGCTCGTCGAGCACTTTCGATTATTTAGATGTTGATTTTTCTAAATATTTTTTTTTTAGCTTGTTTGTCTGCACTTTGTGCTTTCTTGTTGCCACATAGAGATGCAGCAGCATCAGCTGCAGCAGCTGCAAAAGATGCAAAGATATGCAAAACTAAACAAGCAAATATTTCAGCATTGCATAACTAAGGCAAGTACAACACACCCACACTCACATATGTTACTGTGTGTGTGTGTGTGTGAGCAAATGGCACAATAAGCAACAAGGATTCAGCGAGGCGAAGTGTGTAAAAGTGCATAAGTGAGTGAGGCGTGCGCTCAAAAGTATGCAACGGCTTTAAGTTTGCTCAAAGTCAGCAACGAAAACAGAAGAACACAAAAAAAAAAAAAGAAATCCAGCACGCATTTGAATGCGGCTGCTCATTAGGGCTGAAGGGGATGCAGGGGCAGAAAGAGTGGGCGTGACAATGCTAAAATGTCGCTGCTGCTACAGAAAAAAACTCGTTTTTAGCGCGCTCTAAAAATGGACTACAAAAAAATTTAAAAAAAAAAAAGAAATAAGTAGGATAAAATCAAAATTGGGCGACTATAAGATACCCTGCATTACAATTATGCATTATGTCTGGATTTAAAAAAGTACGAAATTTTTATTATAGCTGGAAATATTCTTTGAAAACATGTTGAAAGCTCTTTACAAATAAACTTTCCACTGCTCAATATTTTTCTACAAAATTCTTTAAATAAAACTAACTCTAAAAAAAAACTGTCCAAGGCTGCAGCCCTTTGATACGTTTATTGATTCAAAAGAAAAAACACTTTGATCTTTATTGCAGGGTATTCAAAGGTAAAGCAACAAGGTAAAATGCGGCTCTGCAGACTGAGAGGCATAAAGCATATATAGAGCACATATTTGTACATAAGCAAACGTATGTGTGCTTTGTGTGTGTGTATTTGTGTGTTGGCACCTTGTGTTGATATTAGAAAAGCTGAGAACAGCTGGTAAACTAGCAAGGCAAATACAAAAGCAAAAGCAAAAGCAAGGCAAGGCAAGGCTTTAAAATGAAAGCAAAAGTTGGCGATAAACACGCCAAATGTTAGCTATAAAAGACAATGCCAAAAGGGGGGTGGGGTGTTAGCTGTTAGGTTGGCTTGAGTTGGCTGTAAATTGTGGCAACTTGCAACGCTGTCCGTTAATTAAATTTTTGCAAAATGGCTGCGAGAAAAGGAGTTGTACACAAGGCAAATTAGTTGAATTTATGTGCGAATTGCACGCACATTGCCCCAAGCGAAACTTGCAACATTCACTCTTAAATTGCTGTGAGGTAGCTGGTAGGATACCAGCTTTTACGAGCTGAAAAATAAAAAAATATAATGCATTGCCAAATCAAATTTGGGCTATTCTCAACTTTTCTTTTTGTGGATTTTATTTCTGTTTCAGTTTTTGCCTTGTTTTCTGGCTGTCAGGCTAATAAATCACAGGCGACCATTAAGCCGCATGCTACACATGCGCTAATCTACTCTCACACACATGCATAGCAAATATGAGCGATCTGCTAAGAGAATGCATGACTAGAAAATACCCTAAACATAGCTCTAATATAACCTATAGTCCTTCTTCTATAAGGAAAGGTTTCACAGCCAGCTGCCACTTTTTGAACCTGAAGGGTTCGAAGATGTTGCAAACGTTTGGCCAAAACTTAGTATACTCTTTCTGCAGAGTATGACAATGTTGGAACCTCAAAACAAACACAGATACACATGCAGTGTGGCTGTGTGTTCGTTTGAGTGTGTGAAATATTTTCATAAACAACATAAAACTCAGCCAAATGGCAGTTATTAATCAAAGTAATGTGCGTTTAGTATATGTGTATGTATATATCTGTGAATGGGTGTATGTGTGTGTGTGTGTGTGTGTCGCATTTTTCATAGGTATCAAATGCAGTTGCCGTCTGTTAGTTTTGCTGAATTTACAGGTGGATTTAATGGCACTTGGCAGCGACATATTTGTAGTAGAATAATAAAACATAACAGAGAATTCAGTACGTAATATTTATATTCCCATTTTCTATATTCCTTGGCCAAATAAAAGAAATCTACTTAAATATAATGATAGCAAAATGGCCCCAGATTAATATATGTATGCGATTCGCTTGGGAAAAACTACACGCTGTAAAAAGTACTGGACTAGGAAATACTCTTGCAGAAATACTAAATCTCAATATTATCTCGATAGTATTTCCTGATAGAAAATCGATACTATCGATAATAAAATCGATTCCTTGTCCTGATAGATTGTGAAGAACATAAAACCATCCATCTTCAAGCTAAATTATTGCTTTAAGAATTGTGAATAAAAGAGCCCAACTATATTATTAGACATACGATCTGAATACATAATCATGATAGCATTGCTAATTATAGAGCTATTACAACACAAGTGCTCACAGTGTGTTATCCACTAACAAATCCTCACTCGACTCAGCTCCATTTTTCTCTTTCTTTTGTACAGTGTACAACGAATATATTTTCCCAGGGCTCACTTCTTTTTACCCGTAGTAGAAGTAGTATATCTCGGTTGGACATGGCATAGCAGCCTATACCCTACACCCGCTAGCCAGCCAGCAGCTATTAAATTAATGTGCGCTCATATACGCACACAAAAGCTAATTTCAGTGCTTGATTAAGTTGAAGTCGTTAAGAGTCGGCCAAGTGCCACACGCTGCGTATGAGTAATGTGTGTAGATTTAAGTGCCACGCCAACAGCGACAAAAGCGACAAGAACAACATTTGATGGCCTCCAGTTAACTAAGCGTAACATAAGACTAAATTAGAGACTCAGCGAGAGAAAGAGAGATTCTCAAGTCTCAGCTAACTAACAGTCTTTGTTCTCGCTGCTCGGCACAAATCAATGAATAATCACTCATAAAATTAATTACTAGAATCAACAAGAAAGAAGCAGGGGAAATATGCAAACAAAAAAAAATATCAAGTCGTTGCTTGAAAAAATAAGATGAAAAAGTATGGAAAAATACTTAAAAATATAAATACACTACAACTTTCTTAGTTCCTTCCTTGATTTTCTTTCTTATCTTTATATAATTTCAAAATTTTTAAAATACATTTCTTATGAATGGAAAAAAAATTATTTCTTCTTTTTCCATAAGGAAACTGACCCATTTATATATATAATAACACCTCAGACTACACACGCACACACACGACTTCAATTTACACCCCGTTCGGGTTAATTATAGCAGCTACATTATTAAATTCCAAATGAAAATTATAGCAATTTTAAAGCGTGTTTTTTTCCTTGCCAGGTTCCCCCCCGCCAACTGTCACCTGGCTGATGAATGGACAACTTCAGAACAGCGTTGTGGATTACACATACGATGGAACCATCAATAGCAAATTGGTGGTGCGCAACTTGTCACGCATCCACCAGCATGCGGTCTACACGTGCCAGGCCAGCAATTTCCACAAGAAATATGTGTCCACAAATATAACGCTTGAGCTCTATCGTGAGTATTAACATGGCTATACACAGTAAACAAAGCTAGTGCAATTCTTCAAATAAATTCGAAAACTTATTACCTATATCATATACAATTTATTTTATATTTGAAGGCTCAAAATATTCCTTTAATTTCACTGTTAGAAAATTCGAATTTCTTAATAAATTAATCTATAATAATTATATATAAATTATATATAACTTTCATACAGTTTTGAGTACTAAGTTAACTTTAAATTTAGAATACCCTTTCAGAGAGCCATGAGCATTTCAGAGAGTAACCTTTGTAACCTGTAACCTTTTTTTTTTGCTGTGTATAACCTGTAAATGTCGGTTGATTTAAAATTGGGCTCTCTGATTTGGGGCTCTTGACAGCTGTTGCTGAAGCAGCTCCTGCTGCTGCTTGATGTTGCAGCAACAACTTTCAACTATGCATAAAATTGAAAATTTTAAATTGAGTTTCAAGTGTTTGCAGACGCAGCAACAACAACAACAACAACAACAACAACGTACAACAAAAAATATGGTGCTAAAAATGTTTTGGCAAACAGTTTATTTATTTATTTTGCTTACTGCTAAGCCCCGCGCCCCTCGCCGCACGCTTAAGCGTTGCGATAAAAGTTTTAACAAATAGCAGCACAGATAAAACCCATGCAGTAACTGCAACTGCAACTGCAACTGCAACAGCAACAAAAACAAAAACAAATAAAAAAAAAAATTATAATAGATAATAAAATGGCTTATGCAAATATTGCAAAAATAGCGGAAAAACAAATGCAATTTTTGTGAAATTTCAGTATTGTCGTGGCCTGTCCTGTCCAGTCGTCCTTGTCCATATATCCTGGCTACAGCAGCTGCTATTACATTGGCCGCCTTTGGACATATTTTTCTGTTTGGCAAAAACATTCGTTTGACCCTCCCCGTCCCTTGCCTGCTGCATTGCATCCAAGTGAATTTCCAAACGGATTTATTATTTTGTGAACATTTTTTTAATTGCCCTTTCACGCGACACACACTTACACACACACACAAACACACACACTGAAAATTGTATTGCAAATTGCAAAATTGAATTAAATTGCACAGCCAATTTTTGTGTGGATGTGTGTGCGGGTGTGTACACTGACAAAAAAAGAGGTTAACAACTAGAATTCTGTATTTGGATTATTCTTGAGAGTTGTGTAAAATAATTCCTTCAAGGAATTCCAAGACCAAACACGAAGACCTTAATATAATTCTGAAAGCTGTATACAGTCGGCCTGAAAAAAGCTCGGATTCAGGGCATGTTTTTTTTTTCATTCGGTTCTATAATTAATTATAATAATAATAGTGAGATTAATCTAAGAATGGTTGCAATTGAATTCTTATCGCTCAATGGTAATCCTTTTCTTACTTGAGCCTACTAAGAATATGAATGGATTCAGTATTTAATCCTTGTTAATCCTGATTTAAAATATAAAAGGTGAATTTGTAGGGCAATTCGAATTGTAATAAATAATTAAGAAACTTAAATTTAGCCAGGCATATTTTTTGTTTTCAGTGCATATTATTTCCGATTGAGAGTGTAAGTTCAGTTCAGTTGAGTTCAGAGTTGATCCTGTAAGCCTTATTAGTATTTACCCGCTTTGATGCAGAGAAAATGCTGATATGCAATTTGCTTTTGTGCAATTTGCAACTATTTTCCGGTTTGCTTTTGCTTTTGCTTTTCCATTTTCTTATCAAGCATTGAACTGTTCCACTAGCCGGATTAAGTTTTTCCACAATTTGCCACATGCAGCTGCGGTTGTAATTCCTTTGCTTCATTTCAATAAAAACGTATTCAAAACATCTTTCTAAAAATATTTGTGGCTTATGGAATCATCAATTAAAATAGTTTCTTTCTCAACGTATTTCTTTTGAATTTGTTTCTTGCAGTATTTGAATTGAGCCATTTCTTTTCGGTTGCTTTAAGCTTTGTTAAGCTTCTAAAACTTGTAAGGTTTTCAAATCAAAAGGTCAACTATTCAATACTTGGCTTTAAAGTATGAAGATTACCTTGCAAAATATTTAATCTTTCTTTTATTTTATTCAAAAATCTCCAAGGATTACTTAAAAGCGAAGCAACTTTCATGACATTATTTGGGCATTAAATTGGCTAACGGACAGCCAAATGTTGTTTCTATAGTCACAAGATGGCATTTTTGAATGGCCTTCTATTAATAATAATTTCATGTAAAGTGCCGCAATTTCGCGAAATAAATAAGCCAAACTTTTGAAAAACAATTCCCAAAACTCTGCGGACACAGTTCCTGTTGCACTGCGCACGTTACTGTTCCTGTTCCTGCTCCTGCTCCTGCTCCGGCGACTGTCCCATTCCCATTTCCATTCCTGTCTCCGTTTTTGCTCCAGTTCATTGCCAAATATTATGCCCAAGGCGTTGAGCTAACAGCCAAAGATTGGCCATAGAATTTTATGGCACTTTGGCGAGTCTCCTGCCCAAAAGAAGAAAGAAAAGCAATTGCTGTCAATTTTTACTTAGGCCTGGCCTAATAAACGTAAAAATGTTTTTTGCGACAACAGCTGGTGATGCGCATATTTGATATTATTGTAGCCAGAACATATACATAAACAGATGTATATATACATATATATATATATATGTATGGGGCACACACATGTGGAATGTGTCGCACTTTGGCAGCATAAAAATTTAACACGTCAATAATAAAGCGGGGAATAAAATGAGTCTGGGAATGTCATTGACTCTTGGCAGCGCGGCGTATTAATTAATATGGCAGACAAGTAGCCATATAACTGGCACATGAACGTATTTTTTCCCTATTTCCTTTATATATATATATTTTTATATATATATATTTGGTATGACCTTGCTGGCTTTAAGCGGGGAGCGGGGGCAAAGAGGATGCCTTCGCATTGCGTGGTGCCCAAAATTTGTTTAGCTTGCGTGTTGTGTGTGGCAAGCAAAAAGTTTTGAATAATAAGTATGACCTTAATTAGGTAATTTTATGGCCACTAACAATTAGATTACTAATGTCACGACTCTCACACGAAGATCAAGGGCAAAGGGCAACAGAAACTAGAAGCAGCAGCAGCAGCGGTGGCAGCAGCAGGAGCCATCGCCTCATTAGCGCAAAAATTAGCAGTAGAAAAATATAAAAAAAAGCATCAATTAGATTGCCTGTCAATTGTTTTATATTTAAGTTTTTTCTATGATTTGGAATTCGGAATTTCCAGCTAATTTGCACCACAAATTTAAAGCATTTTATTCTAAACTAAAACCAATAAATTTTCATCAGCTCCGTTCGCTTTTTGAAAATATTTTTAATGACACTTGTTGTACTTTAAAATTTGTTGTATAAAAACTGTAATTAATGAGAAGTAGCTAAATTAATTAAAATTATTCATAAATTAAATATATGAAACAAGGCTGCAAACCATCAAAAATTATGACGAAACTCTGTTTTAAGCAAACCAAACAAACAGGAAGCAGTGGATAGGATCAGTCTCAGTTTTAGTCTCATGAATCATTAAAAGTTAAAGAAGGAATCGAATAACCAGACTCAGAACCGGTTCATCTCAAAATCGGTTACCAGCCTGATTCATATAGCGAACACAAAAATATATAATTAGGGTTTAAAGGACTATTCCCAACAATATCGAAGTATTTAAAATGGAATTTGAATACCCAAATATCATTTATGAACCGCATCGGAAATAGAGGTCCGCTTCGAAGCTTTAACTTTGAGACCTGCTTCAATTCAGGTTGGAGAAACAGTCGGATTTGGATTTTGCTTTAAAATCTTGCCTAAATTTTGAGAAACTTTATACACAACATTTTAAAGCTTTTGTGTTGTTTTTTGTTTCGAATACTTTGGTATTTAAATACTTAATAATTAAAAACGCTCGTTTGCATAAATAATCATGCACAGGCCTTGGCAACATTACACTACTTTTTTTTTTTTTATTGTATTTTGTAGTGCGTTTAATTAAACATTTAAATGGTTTTCCAATGCAAATGGGCATAATTAATTTAATTACAATAAAGTGTAACAAAAAACTTAAATATACAAATATACACACATAAAAATACTCGTGCAAGTGTTATACCCACAATAAAAAAAAAAAAAACAACAATCGTACATATATATGATACATACAAATGTTGTTTAAATAAATAAAATGTTGTAGGTTATATTATTATAAAATATCCTTTTTATTATTTTCCATTCTTATATATCCTCTTTTTTCGCTTTTCATTTTGGCTTAACTGAAATGTCAGGCCCTTAAATTAATGCATAAAATACGCGGCAAACCGCAGTAAATGCAACAACAATTCACCAAACGAGAGGAAAATGAAAATATAATTAAATCATATTGTATACCCTAACAAAATATAGAAATAAATTCAAAATAATTTATTAAAAGTAAAAGTTAAAATTTGATGGTTAGAAGTTAAGAATTTATTAACACACAGACAAAATACGGCTTAGAAACAAGAATTCCCTACTTGAAACGCTCCCCAGTTCTCCTAAAATATGAAATTCCGAATTTCCTAAAACCAAGTGTAAAATTCTTGATTCAAGTCTACTTTTTTAAATCTTGGAATTATTTTTTTATCCTGATTCCACTTGAATATGGCACGTTTTTCTTTCAGTCTTTTATGAATGAATTATAGTAATAATTAAGAGATTAATATAAGAATTCTCGTACTTGTTTTAATCCCGACTAGATATATAGTAAGCCATACTTCAATCTAGGAAGAATATGAATTGATTCCCTCATTTACTCATATACCTTTCTAAATGGTCTTATAACTAGCTCACATAATGTTTGAAAAGTAGCCTCGTCTTTTTAGTTTGAAAATCATAGTACCCCTCTGTTAGTAGTGTATAGAAATGCCAATCATCTGATGGGCAAGGTAAACAACAACAACAACAACAACAACACTTGAATGCGCTCTCCGCATGATATTTATTTAAATTACGACCAGAAATGCGAAATACGTTATTTGTAATTTAAATTGCATTTACTAAAACATTAAACAAAACAAAAATAAAAATATGAACAACAAAAAGAGAAAAAAAAGAAGCAAAAATAAATAATTTGTTTCTAGGTAATATTATGGCAACAATGTGTAAACGCGATAATGAACCTGGCCACATTACGTGACCGTGTTTATATTTATTTTATCGACGATTTTGGCATATGCCCCTATGAGTAGTGTGAGAGCTGTGAGTAGAGTATGAATGTTATCCTATGAGTGCTGTGAGTGCTTCTCTGTGTGTGCCTTCTATGTTTGTTTGTTTGTTTGTGTGCGCTTTTTAATTTGGCATGTAAACAATTTGCAGCCGCAATAAATATTAACAAGATTTTAAATTATGCAACAAATCCGCATATATGTATATACATACACTGAGAGAAAAACATTGCTGCAAAAAGGATCTTAAATTGGGGGTAACAGTTCAGTTTTATTAATTCAAATTTGAGGCTGGTCTCAAAACGAGCCCGACTAGTCTTAAATTGAGACCTGGAAAAATATTAAATATTTAATAATGTCTTTCATTATTTCAAATGAACTTATTAGTTTCCACTATATATTAAGATTAAAGAACCTTATTTGAATAATATTGAAACCAAAATTTCTCTTTCTGGCTTAAAAACACATCAATTTAAACTTGATTCAAGACTTTCGTTCCTAGAATCTTGTTTTCACAAGAAGAATTTTTGACTTGCTTTAAGGCTCATTTCTCTTTTTACCGAGCTTTTCCAATGTTTCGCATTGATGACTCAATTCTAGACTTTTTTCTCTCTGTGTAAATTTATGTATATGTATATATATATATATAAATTCATATTTTAATGCGGTATATTTGTTTTGATTTGAAAATAAACGAGCTGGCCGTATAATTGACAGCATGGCAATTATTTTCAACTTATTCATTCTTCGCTTATTTTGTTTTAGTTATTATAATGAGGCCTCTCATATTATTTTATTTGTTTTTTTTTCCTGCTTTTTTCGTCTCTTTTTGGTTTTTGTTTAAATGAAATTGGCACTTTAATTTCTGAATTTGATATTTGCATTGATTTATTTTCAGTCTACCCTTGACATATGAAAATGTGTGGACAACCCAAAAAGTTCCCACCATTATTTCCATACGCCCCAGTAATATTGCTTTCTTTTTTCAATCCATATATTGATTTTGCACGTATGTAAAAGGGTAAAGTTGATCTAAGCGAGGACGTGAAAGAGATAAATATACATTATCTGTTTTTTCTTCAATCACAGGGAGTGTAAGAGTTATAGATGCAGTATCTTTCAGTAAAACTTATAACAAACAAGACTTTCGATATGGAAAACTACTAGAAAAAGTGATGAAACAGTCTGATTTTAAGGGGATTTTTATTAGTAATTTCCTGATTTTTATAAATTTTATATATAAAAATCAGCTTTTCTCATTAATTCTCTGGTTAGTTGGGCTGGGAATAGAATGCACTATTAATAAATAAAACTTCATGCCATAGAAAATAATGTTGTTATTTTTAAAGGGTATCCTGAGGTAGAAGAAAACAGCTTGTAGGAGTAGCTATATCTATTTAAATGCGTTAATTTATTTACAGTATTCAAGGAGGGCAGTAAACATGATTATTGTTGTTGTTATATGCATAATAATGTTGCTGTTGTTGTATTTATTGTTGCTGTTGCTGTTGTTGCTGTTGTCATGCGCAATTGTATGGTCAACGAGTGTTGAAATCGTAATTCTCTGCAATTAATTTTAATTGCATTGCTTGTCCATTTTCATGGCGTTTTCGATTTTTCACACACAATTTGAATAAATAAACAAAAAAAACAAAGAGAAAGAGAGAAAAAAAAAGGAAAAGCGGCAGTAATGGTTGAGCAAAAAAGATTGTAAAAATAAAATAAACTTAAACGGCATTTAAACACATAAATTAACTATAAA
The DNA here is from genome assembly GCA_018150835.1 of Drosophila repletoides. Classification (NCBI taxonomy): domain Eukaryota; kingdom Metazoa; phylum Arthropoda; class Insecta; order Diptera; family Drosophilidae; genus Drosophila; species Drosophila repletoides. The sequence continues at coordinate 3,732,279 of JAECWQ010000202.1, forward strand.
TATTAATGTATGCCCACACATATATGCATATATATTTATATATGTATATATATATATATATTTATATTTGCAGTGCGACCGCTGCTCGTGGAAATCAGCTTCAACAATCAGCCAATGTCGGCTGACCGTAAATATGAGATTGAGTGTCAGGCAATTGGTTCGAGGCCACCTGCTAAAATTACCTGGTGGATGGGAAACCTGGAAATGCACGGACATAGCCAGAAGGTAATTCGACAAACAACACTTTAAGTGACCTAAAAAGAGTCATATTTACTTAATACCCTGCACTTTTTACAGGTCTCTGAGGATGGCAATTCTAGCACTTCTGTTCTCTCGATTACACCAACAAGGGAGGATCATGGCAAAGCGTTATCCTGTCGTGCCACAAATGAACTAGTTCGAAATGGCATACGAGAGACGGCTATGAAGCTGAACGTTTTTTGTAAGTAAAGAAATTTAATTTAATTTAATTAAACTTAACTAACACGGCAGACCTTTCTTCCTGGTTTTCAGTTCCATAAAATATCTAAAAATCTAGCTATATTTTCTCTATCTGTTTTTATATATACGAGAGTGTACGAGTAGTCGTACTTGTGGCCGTACTTAGTTCAGTGTTGAACAGCTTGAACAGAAAGTGAACCCTTGACCTCTTTTCATTCAGCAGATATTACTCAATACAAATAAATGGGATAACCTGGCTCAAGTTGAACACAAAGTCAATAAAACTCTCGTCATGTGGGTCGATCCTTTGTCGAGCTATGAGCTACTCCCCCCTGTCAAATAATTACACGCATGTTGAACACGGGCTTTGTTTTATGGCTGTCAGTGGTGCTCCAAACATAAACTAGCTGTAACTGCGGGAAAAACAATTCGCGGCAAAATGCAAATCCATAAACTGTGCCAAGCGCTTATCACCCGTGTCCTCTCACAATCGATACTGATTTGCATATAAATTTCGTAGACATGGGATATATTTTTCGGCTTTTTTTTTTTTTTGGTGGGGCGGGGAGAGAGGTTCGCGATTGTCAAACGCTTGTTTTATGGCTGAAGTGAAGAATGTGGAAAAGTCGCAAAGTTTGTTAATAAAATTTCTATGGTAAAATATTAAAATAACAGTCAAGAAAAAAGGCGCGACTAGAAAATACTCTGTAGATAGTTTAAATATATTAGCAACCAGCAGATATCACTTTGTAGGGAAACTACAGACTTGAATCGCTTTAAGTCTCTGAGATCTCTGAGAGAACACAACTAGATGCCTGTTGCATACCTTCTGCAGAAACTTATTAAACTCGCTTTACCCTTTCGAGTTTTTATAGAGCATAAAAAAGCCAACTTGTGCGCTATATGGTTCTATATATAACACTCTTTAGCATAGTGGCAGCTCAAAAAGAGAAAAGACTTTGACCCAAGACAAAGATACACACATAGAGCGAAATATATACATATATGAAAAGTCTTTTATGTTTCAATAGTCTCAAGGAAATTTTTGCGCCGAGTTTGCCGCTGTCGTTGGGTAAACACAGTTGCTACGTCGACGTCGACGTCGACGTCTACGTCTATTATCTAAGAGTTTGCCGCACATCGTTTTTTCCCCCGAGTTTCCATGGAAAAGTTTTACTCCTTTCAATGCTGTTGCCGCCGCAAGAGCAGCAGCACCAGCAGAAGCAGCGACAACAGCAGCAAAAGCTGTTTGCGTGGGCGCCTTGAAGCAGACTCTCAATTTTACGCTGATATAAAAAATTAGATAACAATTTCAATTTCCATGCTCATTTACATGTTTATAGCGTGCTTAAAATATTTTGACTCCCTGCAGCGGAGGGGCGGCTGGCTTCCTGTGATTTCCTTTCTCGACAAAAAAATTTTGTGTCTTCTTTAAGCGGGATTTTTCTTTGTTTGCACTGAGGGGGCGGCCACAGCTGGAAAATTGAAAAGTTGACTGCAGTTTGTGTACTGCAAATGAGCAGCCAATACTCGTAATTGTCTCATTATTTGCCATTATAAAAAGATTGCCATAAAACGACGTTAAAACCGAAGTTATCTTACATTTTCATGACACCTTGACCCTTGGCTGTGACGAAAGAAAGACTTTCGTTTATTTTTTTTTCATTCATTTTCCGCACAATCAACTTGAATTAACATTAAAAATTAAATGAAAAGGAAACCACTAAAAATTAAAGTCATATCCGCAATCAAAATAATGACACAGCATCTTTAAAAGATTTGGAAAAGGAAATAACTATGAACACTTAGGAGAGAGTGAAAGAAAAGTTAGAGCTGTGGTTCACAACCTGTGATGACAGCGTGGAAAATTTGAGACTTCATCAAAGAGGGTAGAAAATAATGCTATAAAATTTTAAACTCTATGAGAAATTTTCAGACCAAAAAAAAAGCCTGAGAGGACTTTTTTGTGACAGAAAATATGCTTAAATATTTCTAGTTTCTATGGTAAAAATTTGTTATAAGAAAACGTAGTCTTTATCCAAAAAAAATATTTATTTGATAAGTAGAGTTTTCACAAGGGAATTTTAAATATCTTTCTCCAGGAACGGAAAGTAAAAAAAAAGTCGTTCAAAATAATATTTAGAGTTATATTTTAATATCAAAAACTTCCGTAAGGGCGGAAAAGATTAGGTCAAAGATTGCATGGGGATCAGCCCTATTTTTACCTGATTGACCTCAAACTCGAGTTTCAGAGCTATGAAAAATATAGTTATTTCACATTTTTCGAAAATCCAGTTCTCGCCCGGAAATATTTAATCCAATTTCAGATATGTTGGAATAAAGGAGAGAATGAAAATGGCCTTATACTGAACTGTTACTGTTACTCTAAAATGTATAGAAATTATGAGCAAAAATTATTTAAAGGGAAAAGTAATAACATAAATAAGGATAATTACAAATACCCTGCATTATAGGAACTTTTCTCATTCATTTTATAGCTGTCATACATTATTTTTGCCACAGAATTTAGAGCTAGTTAAGTTGGATTATACTCAAAACTATTTACACTGCACGTCTGCAATTTACAATTAATTTTACTCGCAAGCCAAGCCAATTTTTCTCAGTTTCTGTTGGCTTGGCCCCGACAGAAATACTTTGCCCAGTTAATGTAATTTATATGGTCAGCACTGAGGCAGCCAGCAGTTGCTTGTGGAATCAATTTAAGGGCTGCTAACGAGCAGTTGTTAAACTTTTTGCAACAGACAATGACAGGCCTCACACATGGAAGAGAGGGGGTGGGCGGCAATAGGTGGGATATAAGGGATGCAGTTTGGGCAGGGTGGGGCAGGCAGCTGTAGCTGTAGCTGTAGCTGTGCAACAAAATGTGGCAGCGGCATTCAAAAGTCGTTACGTTAAGCTGCAGCTATGGGTTTCGGGTTCCGGATTCCGGATTCCGAGCACTGTGACTGAATTTACTTTGCTTTTCATTCCCTTCTTTTTCGCCCTCCAGTCAGAGTCGGAGTCGGACTGTGTATATGGCCATAAAATGCATTAGCCAGAGCAAAGTTAGCCAGTCTGCTGACCAGCTTGGCCAGTGACAGTTATTACCACTTAAGCCCATCTAACCGCAACAGTGTGGCCAGATACTCTGTGGAGATGTATCTATACCTCGTAAAACTCGTAAAAGGAAAAGGGGCTGGACTTCTCTCCTCTTTCAAACCGACTAAAAACTGAGCTTAAAGTCAACGTTAATGAACTTGTTGAGCAGCTAAAAAAGGTCTTTAAATTATGCAAACAACTTTTGTCTTGGCTTCCGCCTTTCCTACTCTCTCTCTCTCTCTCTCGCTGTCTTTCTCTGTGAATTTTCTTCTACATCTTCTTGCTGCTGCTGTCATTCACTGGGCTTAGGCAAGCGATTTTCATTTTCATTAACAAGTCCTTTGCAAAGAGCAAAATCGGCTTAAAGAAACTTGTTTATAAAACGTGCCAAAGAAAAACAGTAAGCAGAGCAGCAGCAGCAGCAGCAGCAGCAGCAGCAGCAGCAAACTAAAGGCTAAGACAGAAACAACGGAAAATAATAATAACAACAAACCATTTGCAGGGAAGGTGCTGCCAAAAACAGAAAAGAATAGAATAGACTGCCGAAGCGACACTAATCACAGATAAGCGCAGATTAACCCCATTTCATTTCGCTTTTTTTCTCTCAGTGTCTTGGCTAAAACTTTGCTCAAACAAACAAAAGAAAGCGGCAACAACAAATTGCATTTCTCTTCTCTTCTTAGGCTCTGCTCTGTCCGGCACTCACACATAAGAAACTACACACTGAGTATGCAAATAAAAAATACAATCGTTTTTTTTGCTTTGTTATCCTTGTTGCAGTTATACCCACCTTACAACTGGACTTGGGCTCCAATCTAAATCCCGAGGATATCGAGGAAGGCGATGATGTCTATTTTGAGTGTAAAGTGCATGCAAATCCTGCTGCTTACAAAGTTGTCTGGAAGCATAATGTAAGTATCAACAACAACAACAACAACAAAAAACACTACTCAAATACAAGGCTTATCCAGATTTATTGGCTACGAGTGTGAGAAAAACCAGTAAGAAAATGGGAGTATTTTTGTTTCTTACCTTATTGACATTCTAAGACTTTTTATGGCTTATTTAAAAGTTTGAGACATAAGCTTAGTTAGCTGTTAAGAAGGATACAAACTGGTTTAAGCTGGTTTTGTCTTATCAATTAATAATTATTAACAAGAATCTTAACTGATTTTCGATTGCAGGAGTCAAATTTTATAAAATAAATCCAATCAAATTCATTTTGCAATGAAATAGAGTTTTGTTTGCTGGTTTTGTCCGACTTTTTCCGTATTAAGCCTTATACAACATTTTGAATAATCCAGAAAGTTAAAGCTGATTTCGACCGATTCCGCTGTTATTAGGTATAATATTTTCATATTTATTTGTATTTTAAAAAACAAGCTAAAAGCATACGCATCTCCCCTTATCCACTGCCCCAACAGTCAGCTCGAAAAAGCTATTTTATTTAGCAGCTTAACAACTTTAAAATTCTCAATCCTTTAAGTACACATAGAGCGAAGGTTAGCTAAAATTAAGTCAAAATAAAATGACCTTCAAAAGCACTTCAAAAACTTCTTCACCCTAGACGGATACAACTCTTGTAACTTCCGGCAATTCCCCAGGCAATGGCGTGTGTGTGTATTTACGACTATATATTTATATGGCTGAAAAAGGCAACGAGAGAGAGAGAGAGAGAGGGAGAGAGGGAGAGAGAGTGGCTACTAAATTATGATGAAACCAAAATTAAGTGGTCATTTTTACTGAATTATTGGCCAATTATTTGAAGGCAATTGACTCAAGTGGCCAGCCGAGTCGAGTCGAGAGTCGAGTTGTGTTGAGAGAGAGGCTTAGAGACCCTTAGAGCACTTTACAAGCCCAAGAAGTAAACCTTAAACGTAAAAGTAAAAGTAAAAGTTTTGCGTGCCAAATCATTTGTTTATTAGTTTTACAAGTAGCACAAAAAGTTTGCTCAGACTTGAGCATAAGCAAAACACAAAAGATAACACCAGCAACAACACTGAGAACAACCGAAACAACACCAAAAACAACCAGCAAAACAACAACAACAATAAGGACAATGGCAAGCAAATAAATGTTATTCAATGCGCAAGGACAAGAACTGAATCAAGTATATGAATAATTTGAATGCTAATTGAATTCATTAGAAGCCGTAGAAACAACGTCAACAAAACTGAGCACATGCGCAAACAATAAGCAAAAACAACAGCAACACAGCAACAACAAAACATAAACTTTACCAAATGATTATAATAAATAAACAAAAACAAAAGCGTGAAAAAGAAAAGCTATTTTCAGCATGTCGCAGGTGTAAATACCCTAACAAATAAAAACCAGATATGAGGATCAATCTTTTCGGAGAGAAGAGAAGATTGTTTATATATATATAAACAAATTGGTTGGTATTTTTTACTAAATAATGAACCCCTTATACCCTACATAATAAAGTGAAGTAATAGGCACAAACTACAAGAAAAATACTCTACATTTAAGAGATTTTCTAAAAGATTAAGTGTTCAGCTAAGTTGTTTTCATTATAAAAATGAATGTGCTCTCAGCAAGAGTATTCAAAGTTGAAAAGTTTCTGTGCGGCTCCTAAGCAGCTCACAAAAGTAGGCAATACAAAATGTACACCGAAAAAATAAACTTAAAACTCTACCCCAAACATAAACAGAGACAACAAAACTTCCTTTTGGCTGCTAGAAAAGAAGGAAAAATAATATTTATTAGAAGCTGAAGAAAGAAATCAATGAAACGAAATTCTCAGAGCTTTCAATAAGTGTGTACTAAAAGTTAATCAATGAAAGGCATTGAAAGGCGATGTCAAGCCAAAAATTCAATGCTAAATGCAAATGAACTGAAAAATAGACAACAACAACAACTACAACAGGCAAAACGGAACTCAATAAGTGTTCACACAGATACTCACACTCTCACACACACAGTGAGACATATATGTAAATGCAGCTCATGTCCGTTCATGTCGAGGGGCTAACAAGAAAACTACACAGTTAGTTAGTTGCCAGCAATTGTCGGCGCTCATTTGCTTTCCTCAACGTCATAACAATAAAAGTTCACTACGAAACAGCAGCAGCTAAGGGAGATAATAATTAAAAGTGTTTGACTGGACAGATATCCTGTAATTTTATTCGTTTTGTTATTCCTCCCAAAGGTCTATGCGTATTCAAGCCAAAGATAGCTATTTTTAGCAGTCACAAAATGAAATATTTATAAATTAGGCAACAGCAGCAATTGTTGGTAAATATACCCTATTTTAAGGTTACGCCTAAAGGGTATAAAAAGGAAATGAAATGGAAACGAGGCAGAAACTAGCAGACACATGAAACTAGAGGAAGAAACATGTGAAGGCGGGAAGAATAGAAGAGGCATCAAATAGTGAGACAAGCGTCATGCTGTGTGTGTGTATGTGTGTGGTTTACATGGCGTATGCGTAATGAGTTCAAGGCTAAATTGGAAAATTGCGTTTGTTTTTCTCAAGGCAGAAAGACAGAGACAGAGGCCCACGGAGGCGGAGATAAGAGACAGAAACGGAGACAAAGCCAAAAGCAAGTCAAGTGTTGGCTGTGTCTCTATGTGTGTGCGAGTGTTGGCGTTTATTACAAGTCAATTGTTAATTGGCAACAACAATAATAACAAGAACAACAACAACAAGAAGAACAAGTGAAAAAGGAGAATTGAAATGCAATTAAAAGTCAAATTGAATTAAATAAACTTTTGCTAAGCTGACTGCAGAGCTCTCTCAATTATAAACTAGATTAATTGTGCATTGTGGGGAAATTCAATGCGATTCGCTTAATTGAGAGCAAAAAGCCTTTAACCACAAGCTTATTTGTATCTGTGAAATTGTCAGCACCAGCAGCAATAACAGAATAACAATTAAATAAATATACACACATACATATACATATGAGTATATGTATGTATGTGTGTGTAAACAATGACAAGAACTGATGTCTTGGCCTTTGTTGGTTATTATTCAATTATACATGCCAACAATTAACGACGAGCAGGCAAATTAAATTAACAATTAGTTTTATTAAACTTACACACACACACACACACACACACACACTGACACTCAAACACGCACATGTGTGTTTAAAAGTTTTCCCCTGGAAAAACTTTTGCATGCTCATTAAGAAGCTGGCAACAACTTTGATGAAAGACATCAGGACAGACGACGACGTTGCCAGAGCGATAGAGCGACAGAGCGACAGAGAGCGGTGCGAACGAAGCCCGCAGCCAAGAGGGTAAAAAGCAAACTAATTGCAGAACGCTCCAGGAAAAGTTATTTAACGCACACATATGTACATACGCATGTGCGTAATGGAAAAGCTGAAATAGCAAATACATGCACACATATTTCTAGGGGAAAATTTGATTAGGAAAAACAGGCAAAGGCAACACTTCACTTTACACTGAGCAAAGCAGCAGTTTGATTTTGTTTTTCTTACAATAAAACTGTGAAAATTTCTCACGGTTGACCTTTCCATAATTCAATTATTTATGCTGGCTTGAAATATTTCATTAGCTTTGCTTTTATCATTCTGAAACTTACTTTCTATTATTTTATATAAAAATAGTGAAACTTAGAGATTCGAAAATCCTTTGATTCAAATCAAAGGATTTTTCTCACCTTTAATCAATTCCGATTCGCTCCTAGGAAAAGACTAACTCTAATAAGGTTTTCCTAATAATAAAACTATAAAAATAAATTACTTTTAAGAAATAATTTTCAATCCTATATTTCATAAGAGATATTTCATTGTGCTTGATTTATTTATTTATTCACTAAAAGATGCAGGATAAGTGGTTGGTTTGCAGTTTGACAATCATTTTGGAACTCATTTTCTTCTTGCTTTAGAGATTAGAATAAACATTGAATTAAAAGGAATCTGTCACGCCTTACCTACTTTAAATATGCAATTTTTATGCTTGGTTCCACTTAAAATCGGTTAATTTTCATAAATTTGAGACTTTTATCATTTGTGAATTGCATAGTATTAGAATTTTATAAAAATTAAAATATTTAATTTTATTTTGTTGGCCATTCAAAAGTGACTATCAATCAAAGTTGTAAACAAGCCAGATTTTTCAGAAATCTAGTTGAAATACAAGCAAAAATATGTAGTTTTTCCTTGTTAGTCCACCCACAACGCAATCAGCCAGGCCATTAAATAAATGGTCAACACTAATTGGGTATTTATAGCTGGGGCAGCAGCAACACCAGCAGCAGCAGAAGCAGCAGCAGCCACCAAGTGGATTGGAGGGTAAACAAACATGTCAAGGCGCTTCAGACAGACAAACAAAATGGCAGCGCATAAAATGCGCCATTAGCATTCAGAGGGAGGGCAAAGGGAAAAAGGGAATTGAGGGACGAGGGGGCGGACGGTTGCCCAAAGGGTTGTGGGTTATGCGGCAAGGTGTGGTGTGGTTGCTGCGATAAAACGGAAAAGCTGCAGCGGATGTGCCTTCAACTATTGAAATAATCCTCAACTGAGCCCAGCTAAGAGCAGAAAAAAAAAACAATTTTTTTTTTGTTGTTTCCTCCTATTTTATTTATTTATTTACTTTTACTTTTACTTTTTTTGTTTGTGTGACAACCTTGAACTTTATTTACTTTTGTGTGCCTGGCGACATTTTTATTTGTTTTATGACAACAGCAAAAACAACAACAAAAACAACAACTGATAAACCGCCCCGGGTCGCTGAGCTCAGCAAATAGCTGACAACATTTTGGGGGCTATTTAAGTAAACCCTACGGGAATTGAAGCTGCTAATGGGGTGGCACAGGGAGCGGAGGGGCTACAAGGACATTTGTTTTGTGCGTGAGTGTGTGTGTGTATGTATATTTAAGGCCAAAGCTAGTTAGACTTTAAAATGCGCTCATTATATTAAGTATACAGCCAGTTAGCCAGCGTAGAAAAAGTAACAATTATCTAAAGTGCAAACAGCCAGACAAGCATTGAAAATGAGGCAAAACTACGCACACTTTCATTTAAATTAATAATAGGTTTACTACATTTTCACAATAAATTAAATTTATATTTCTGACTTTGTTGATTTAATAAAGATTTAGTAGTTAAATTTATTATTAGCTATTTTGCTGCATAGCCTAGAGAGGTGGGCACATTTTGAACACAGAATAATATAAAATAAAGTGTAAAATTCATTAATTATATTATTAAATTAATGACATAAAATTAGATAGTCAAAATATATATTTAAAAATGAAAAAATGTGCATAGTTTGCTGTTTTTATTGCGCGTAAATGTATATAAATAAAGTACAATTCGAATGGTAAATAATGCTGAAGACTGACAGTTCTGCACTGTCCTGGGTCCTCTGTCATTGCCATTGTTGTTTGCCAAAGAGCCAAGGAGCTAAGGAGTGAAGCTAAAGAGCTAAAAAACACGCTGATGCCAGACAAAAGGCGCGACCCGTGTCCCAGCTGAACACTGAACACTGAACACAGTGCGCACAAAAGTAGGCAACACTATTATCAAAGTGTTGCCAGGCGTTGCATTGTTTTGCCTCTCTTGTTGTCGTACTACTCGTATATATTTGCACATATTCTCAAATGTATTTGTATTAGTATTTGTATTTGTCTTTGTGCCTTTTACGCGCACTTATATAATATATGTGCTAAGGTCACACACTCTCACACACATATTGTTGTTGTTGCTATTATTATTATTATTGTTGTTGGTGCTGCTGCTGCTGCTGCTGCTTTGCCTTTTTGACTTTTGTCGACAATTTATATACATTTTTATTTCTATTTTTATTTTTATTTCACTATTGTTGCTGTTGCTATTGCTGTTTCTGTTAGAAGCCAAAGTGCGAATTTGTTTTGCTGCTAAATGGCACAAGGCTCTGGGGAAATGCGTCAAAATCTTGTCGAGTGCCGGCGCATTGGGAGCGAAAAGCCCACAGAAACCAAAGGCGAAACCGGACCCACAATTACATATATAAATATATGTATACATATAGAGCATTAGGTCAAGTGCGTGTGTGTGGGTGTGTGTGAAATAAAAGTAAATATTGGCTGATTTTCAGTTATTTATTTGGCGAGACATTTGAAATGCCGAACACGTTTTTCAGACAGACGCCAAATGCTCTCACTAATGAAGCCTTTATGAACGACTCACAATTTTAGAGGGTATACTTTGAGCCGGACATTTTGGAGTGTAATAAATGAAGGCATTGCCGACCTTGCTGACCTGCCCAAAAGGCTACGCTTGAAAAGCAATTCTTAGCTGAAAAAAACATACATATTGCCTGAAAAATCTATTTAAAATTTATGGGCAATAACTTAGAGTAGAAAAAGGCTAAAAATAAAAGCTAATAAAAATGAGTATAAATTTATTGGTCTATAAATTTAACAAAGAGAAAAACTAAATTTACATTTATTTATATTAAAAAAAATTAATGTGCAAAAGATAAGTGATGGAATTAAAAAAACTGAAGCCAGTAAGAAGCAATAAAGTTAAGGCTGGAAAATAAACAATTTGAAATTTTCGAAAAATATTAGAAATAGTAGTTTTAATGCCGGATATCATCCGACGGCTTAAAAAGGAATATTTCGCATGTCTTTAGACTCATTCTAGATGAATTTGAATCAAGGTTCGTATCTAGAAAGTTATTCGGAGTCTTAGTTCATTGTAATCCACTTTATACTTGCAAATTGAACTTAAACTGAATTCAGAACTATTTACAAGTTGAATTTATAATTAAAATGGAAAACTAAGTTCAATAAAACCCTCAATAAAAGCCACAAAATTAAAAGTTTTGCACATAATATTTAATATGGTTAATTAGTTGCACTTGAGTGGCTTTAATTGGCTACGCGAGTGGAAAGGACGAAGGACGAGTTGACGTAAGCTACTTATACTCAATGCGCTTTTTTCTAAACTTAATCGCACTAATTAGCGTACCTTTTTCTTGTATATTTGATATTATATGTTATCATTAGCTGTCTCCCTCTCAGTGTGTGAATGACGAGCACAAACAAAAGCAGAGCTCATTAATGAATGAAAGAAACAAGACAAAATAATGATGAATAATACAAAAAGAATAGGAGCAAATAAAAATGCATAATATAATGAATTCTTTTCTGCTTTTTCTTTTCTTTGCCACTTGCAGCATCAAATCATACAACATAATCAACGTGCCGGAGTAATTGTCAGCAGCGGAGATCTCGCACTACAGGGAATCACACGCCACCAGGCCGGAAATTATACGTGTACCGCTTCCAATGTAGAAGGAGATGGAGATTCCAATATTGTGGAGCTTAAAGTGATGTGTAAGTAGAAACTCATTCCAAATAACAGGCAAGACTCGAAATACTCAGTGACAACAGGATTTGTCAGTTCCTTGTAAAGGGACCTTAAATTATGCATGGAAATTGAGAAACTGTGCTCCATTTATTTACAGCTTTCATTGAATTGATTGCAAGTATATAAAATGTTGTTTTCTTCTCGAAGCGATTTCGAGCATTCGCCATGTCAACTTTTATGGAGCACGTGTTGATTTTCCAAAACAAGAACAACAAAAAGAGTATAGAAAAGAAAACCCTTGCTTTCCTTTGCACTAGATTTAAATACCCTTCTTTTTAGTTTGTTGATTTTCTAGGAATATTTGAAATTGTTTTGGAAATTAGCTTGCATTCTGTAATAGCTGAAATAGGTAATTATAATTTAAAAAAATAAAAACTAGGAAAAATTCAAAATAAAAACATTGGTTTTGGTATGACGACTCAATCCAAAGGTATTTAAGTTGACCTAGTCACGTTGACAGAGAAAACTATACTACCCTAAGGCAAGAGTATTTTAAATGCTTAGAGTTGGAAAGTTATAGCCTTTTTGCAACATTGCGTATACGCAACATTTGAAGCTTGTCCCACATTTCACATGGCTCTCTCTGGAGTCTCTGGAGTCGTATTGTGAACTGGATCATGGAAATAAAAAGTCGCTGAATGTTCGAATAGGCCATCATTCAACGTGGTTTTGAGCCATTAACAACAACATTCGCAGCTTCTACTAAATGGCAACTGGCTTTTAAATCGAATCCTGTTTGCAGCTACTTCCAAAGCCAAGCAAGCAGCAGCTTGCAGCCACTTGGCCTACAGCAGGGGAGGGCTGTTGCACTGTTTGATCTTTTGTGAGAGCCTTTGACACACAAAAAAGCCAGTATTATTGGATACACTAAGAAAAAAATATGTATAATTTTTGAACTAAATATTTATATAGAAAATTTAGAAATTTCGCCAAATGGTTTTGTTTGTTTTTAAAACTTGGTTCATGACTGAAAAGTGTTTTGTAAAGAATAAATAATAAATCATATTTGTTTCCCGAAATAGGCAATAATTTCTTTTGAAATTTCTAGCCAAAATCTGAAATACTGCTAGCTGAAAAGTCAGATTTTTTCACAGTGTTATTGAATGGTGCTGAGAGCGGCATGGAGTGGTTCATTGTGGCGCTGAGCTAGTGCGGGCCTCTTGCAGTTTTATTGCGTATACGCCGCTCTCTCCCGCCCTTCGTCACCACACTTATTGTGTACAGCTGTTGAACAGGCTTTTGTATAGGCATTTTGTATTGTGCTCGTGCTCGAAAGAGCTAAAAGTAGAACTGAAAACTGGAGATGGAGCTGGAGCTGGAGCTGGGCTCAATGCTGAGAGTTCTGGCAACTTTGATTTCTTGCAAAGGACCAAACTTGGCCTAGACAAACCTTATAGCCTTATTGCCAACTGGTCAACCCAAGTGCCTGGGAAGCCAACAGCAAGCCCTTTTACACGGCTTCCGCAAGCTTTTGTTAACATTTGCTCATTTTCCTATTGAATGAGCGCATTTCCGGATTTCCTTTTATCATTCAACCAATCAACAAACCAACAATAAAGCAAACCCCTTTTAGCATGAGAGCTAACAAATTTCTTAATTTGCGATTACATGTTTTGTTCTCGGTAACTTGATAATTACTATAGTAATTACTTTTGCAGATTTTCAGATTATTGCTTTTGTCAAAGCATTCTGAAAGGATTAAGAAATATTTTCCTTTTGTGTGTGAATTTTCATTTAATTAACATTTCTGCGACTTTACGAGATGCTAGTCACAATTAAATTAATTCTGGGCAAATACATATTCATTACTATTCTAAGAGGTTTTATTTAAAGCTGAAGCTTTAAACTACTCTTCAGTTATTTAAATTATTACCTAGATATATTAGCCTTAGTCAAGTGTAGACACACAAATCCAGGATATTTTTGTATGAGCCTCTTGTTAGTGTCATACTTCGAGGAAAATATTTGTTTTTGAAGCCTAATATTTCAGATATAATCTTCAACCGAAATCTTCTGCTCAATTTACTTTCTAAATTGGAAAAGTGCTGGCTGAACTTGTCATTTAAACACGCAAACAAAAAAGCACTATGAGAAAAGAGACGTTTTGTTAATTATTTTTTCCTTTTTTTGAGCAATTTAACAAGCAGATCCTTATTCCCAGCTCAATTTTGTTGTTATTGTTCTTGCTGTTGTTGTTGGTTGGTTGCCTTTGGTGTTGCCTTATGCTTTTATTTCCTGTGCCATTTCCTTTTGCTGCTAACCAGCTTTTTCACAGCTTCAACTCCCTCTCTCTGCATTTTTTTGCTTTTGTTTTAATTTTTTTGCTTTTGTTTTAAGTTAAACTTCCGTATGACCACGCCCACACCAAAGTAGCGTCCACTTTTCAACAATTGTCTACGGGGCGACTGCAGAAACGTTTTTCGTCACTCGAAATGCGGCTGGACCATCGGTCAGAGCTGAAAACCCAATCTGTAACCCAATCCCTGTCGTTTCTCCTGTTTCTTTTTTTTTTTTTGTTTTTGCTATTGCACCCGGAAAACTGCCCATTGGAAATTTGTTTACAGCTTGCTTTTGCTTTTGCTGTTGGCTTGAAACATTTCGGAAAAACTCCTACAACAACACCGAAACTTGTCAAATAGTACAATAAATTGTGCACTTTCAATGTGCCTCTACAGTTGCAGCCACACACTGAGAAAAATAAACTAGTAGAAATAAATAAAAATTCAGTTAAAGATTCTCAGAAAACTAGCACTGAATCCGTTTTAAAATTTACCGCCTTTAAATTTCTTTAAAAAGTTTACAAAATAAAAAAGTATGAAAATTAGATAATAAAAATTCCACATAATTAATAGTTAAATTTTTGCTCCTAGTTCCCTAAAATAAGTTATAATAAATCAATAGTTCATTTTGTCTGAGTGTAGAGATTTGCCTGGCCAAGGATTAGAAGAAATTGAATTTTCCTTGCTGTTTCGTTACGACTCAAAGTTTCGTTTCGGCCAAGTTTTTCGTTCACTTAACGTTTGGTCAGTGTTTTTCTTCTTCTGCTTTTCTCCTGGCTATTTCTGTTGCTGTTTTTGGGAGTCTGTTTAGTTAGTTGCTTCAATGGGCAACAAGGAAGCTTCGCATGTGGCTGCAAAGCACTGTCTCACGCTCTCTCCTGTATTTTTATTTTTTTTTTTTTTGTGCTTTTGCTCCCTTTTTATCCTTAGTGCCTTTTGCACTTGCAAACTTTTCTACTTAGGATTTGAGTGTGGTTTTTGGGTCTGGCAGGGAGGGAAATTGCATGCAAAAACAAAAAATAAGGCAGCCTCTTCAGCTGGAGAGAATGTGCATAGAGGATGAGGCTTTATTGCATTAAGTTTGGCCAAGCAATGCGATTATTGATTTGTAGCCGCAGCAGAAGCAGTAAAAGCAGCAGCCAAACAGCAAAATGCACTCGAAATATCAAAAGTTTGTAACTTGTGTGTTTCTCTCTTCCCTTTTCTGTAGATAAACCAATTTGCCGGCCAGATCAAAAGAAAATCTATGGAGTAGCACGCAGCGAGGCAGCCGAAATCGTTTGTGAAGTGGATGCCTTTCCGCCGCCCGAGAATTTCAAGTGGTCCTTCAATAACACCGCCGAAACCTTCGATATGCCACAAAGCGGCTTCCGGCCACATTCCGCCCAAGGCTCTACGTTGACCTATACCCCGGTAAAGGTGAGTACCGCTTAGTAGCGCTTAGCTGAATGTCGTATATTGATATTTGCGTGACCTAATTGATATAGTCTGCGGATGTCACACATGCCATCCCCCCTTCCACATCAACCTCCTTTTCACCAAAAACCTGTCTCTGCTCATTATGAAAATGACAAACTACACAGCGTTAAATGCTAAACATGGGAACATTCGATACAACATGACATCTGCCACACTGACGTATGCGATACTCTTTTTTAAAGGGGGATTTAGTTGTGCTAAAAATTCAAGCCTACCTATAGAATTATTCAAAAATTATTCAGCACTTGAAAAGTATGCTATATATATTGCTCTACAATGCTTTGATATAAATTTTGGCCGAGGATTAAATAAAATACTTTACCCTTCATATAGAAAATTAGCTAAAAGTATATTATAATTTAAATTAAATCGAAATCTCCTCCGAATTCTGCCTCCCTTGCTGTGCGCACGCCACTGGACATATGTGTGTATTTTGTGGGTGTTGCCGGGGTTTAAGTGCTGCTCAGTGTTTGCTTTGAACGACGATTTTCGGGATTTTCGGTTGGCATTACAATTTCATTTCATGTTTTTGAAGTGAAAATTGTTATTGACACATTTGACATTTGGCCAAATGGCAGACGAAGCAGCAAAACTCAGCCGGCAGCTCTCAATTAAATGGCAAAATTTTAATTAATAGGCAACAGCATTGTTGTTTTTGTTCTATTTGTTGTTGTTGTTGTTGTTGCGTTGTTGTTGCTGATGTCGTGTGCGTGTCACGTTGTCAAACAAAATGTAAAATCAACACTGGCAGACACAAAACTCGAATGAGTGGGGAGAAAAAGCGTTGTGCCACGAAGGGAAGGGAAGGGAAGGGAAGGAAGGGGCAGCAGAAGAGATGGGACTATGCCTGTACGGCGCGGGCCAACGCAATTTTTAATTAAAAATTCTATTAGTGCTGCTTTTTTGATTATAGAGCGCTGTCAGTGGCAACAACAAAGGTCAGAGGTTAGTTAGTTAATATTATTAAAGCATTGCTGGCATTGCCTTTAAAAGCAATCATCATTGTGCCTGGAAACTAGACGCCAACAGAGTTGAACTCAAGTTCTTTTCTTAAAAATTTCGCTCTATCTTTATAGAGTAGTGAGTACCCACTGAAAATGAGGCCAAGAAAAAGGATATTAGTTTAAGTATGAGATAGCTTTCTAAGGAAATTATTAAAATTCTAGGCTCTGGATTAAGTAGACAGTGACATCAGCTTAATAAATTTATTACTTTTTATAGAAGCCTGGGAATTCCGAAGCATATAGTTAATAAAAGCAATACTTATGCCATTGTTTTCCATGCAGAGTATCTTCTATTCCAGAAGTTTAACTTGCATTTTTGTTCTGCCTGTTAGGGCTGCCTGACAATTGGCCAACATTTCCGCTCAAATTGCCAACGTTATCGTCATCGATATTGCCCATTGCGACTACAACGATTGCAATTGCTATTGCATTTTGACGTTTTGTACTTGGCTTTCCTCCCAGTCAATTGACCAGCCAAATTGGCCATCATTGAGCTGATGCTCTTGGTCTGCTGCTTCTGCTTTTACCACACCATGCTCTATCTAAATGCCAAAAACTGGGCAAAACGGGATACTAGAAACCTAATTCGTATCAATCCCCCCTCCTTCTACCATATTCGTACACTCGTATCCCATGTTCATTCGAATTGCAAGCTGTGCTGCAGCTGCTCTTTGTAAACTTTTATGGGCTGCTAAAAACAATGCAGCATCGGATAACCGTTTCAATCAGTTTTCTACAAAATTGCCTGAATTTCAAGATAAAGCTAGAGAAATCCATTGTCTAGCTAAGAGAGCACTCAATTTATTTCAAATAAACGCTGCATTAATTGATAAATATTGCAAGATTAAAAGAGCCTTAACTATAGACATATGAAGTGATTATATACAACAAGAGAATAAATAAAAACTAGTGTGCTCTACCTGCAATATGTGGGAACTCCTGATCTTTTTACTGACTTTACTGCTTACATTTCTTGCTAGGATTTGTTCTTGGCCTGGCCATAAATGTGTTAAGTTTTAAGCTCAGTTTGTGGTTTAACAATAACAATAACAGCAACAACGAGGAGAACAACAACTGCATTGGGAGCTACTAAAACTCAACACAGTTGTTAAATTGCACCGCAGTCGACTGTTTGGCTTTTGGTCAGTTTGGTGGTGCTGTGACCCAGTTTAAAGCGACTGCCCCACCCACACAATGCACGTGAATATGTAAATACATTATATTTTTTTCTTTCTGTGGAGTAGCTGTTGGATTTGCTACATTTACTACAAAAAAGGCGATCCTTTCTGCCCCTGCCTCTGCCTCTATTGCCATTTCAGTTGTCAAAAGGAAAATTTCGCTAGTCAAACGGCATTCAAATGAGTTCCGTTCACAAACACAAACCCAGGCACTGATTGCATACACATACACACAGAGACACGCTCTCTCTCTCACACATACACATAAATCATTTAGCTCAATTGAATATGAAAAATCCCTTCCGTTCTGTTGTCATATATGCTGTTTCCGGTTTCCGCAGCCGCAACTCAAGCCACGTCGTCGTCGCTGACAGCGTCGTCGTTGTCCTTTGGGGTGATTTTTCTTTTATTTTTATTATTATATCGCTTATTTTTGCCTTTCCTTTCGCTCTGCCTCTCGCTCTTTTTCTCTCTCTCTCGCTGTCTGTGTGTGATTTGCTGCTCAAAGGCGGCCAACAGCTCATTAATTTTTCCCGCATGCTTTGGCATTTTCCTGCCGATGTCTGAGCAGCACTTTTGCATGTGTGAGCACATATTATTTGCTTTGAGCATTTTCCTAGACATTTTTCTCTAAGAAAAATTGCCAAAGTCCAACTCAAAAACTCATTAAAATGTCAGTGAAATGTTCAAATTTTAATTAAAATACATAAATAATATCAATTGTGTTTGGGCGCTGTCAGCACTAGACAAGAATGCAATGAAAATGCAAGCCGAAAAATGAAAAATACAAGAAAACAAAAAAGGAAGGAAAAACACAGCCTTAAAGCATAATTGTGCGTGTGTCTGTGTGTGTGTATGTGTGTGTGAGTCCTTGTTGTTGTTAAGCATTTGCTTTTGTTAGCTGAGCGCTGCTTGCTGCCTGCTGCTGGCTCGACAACTGCAATAATATTTACGCTTAGTTGCGGCAACATTAAAATAATATAAACAACTGAAAATAATGATAATAAATATTTGGGCATAAATTTACAGCACACACACACACACACACACATCCCTTATAAAGGATGCAAAACGTTACTAAAATTACTTTTACTCTGCCTGCAAACTGGAAAACTGTAAATTTATTAAGCATCTTGGCTGACAGTTGCAGCAGCAGCAGCAGCAGCCAAGCATTGCCCAAAAAAGTATGCTAGCTTTTTAGCATGCATTATATTCAACAGTATTTTCAGACATTTATTACTTATGAGTGTGTGTGTGCGTGTGTGGGTGTAAGCTAGTTGCTTGCGGTAACATTCACACAAGCAACCAGACAGACACACACACACACACACACACACACACACACACACAGATTTGCGTAGGTGTTGATGTGCAGTGTTGGCAGCTGCCAAGTTGCCGCCTCTTTGTGACAGCACTTTGCTAAATATAATATAATATTATATATATATAAATGCTATATGGAAGAGCTATGAGCCTGTGTGTGTTGGTGTATTTTCATTTTCATAAATTTGTCATAAATTTGCATAAATACTCGTACTTTTACCTGCATATGACACACAAAACGACGAAGAACTATTAAATAACTCACGTGTCGACGAGACACAAAAATTTTCACACTTTCACTACGACTACGAATATACTGATATATTCTATGTCCTTGTGCTGCGATAAGTCAATTAATTATAAAAGAAAGTTGACGAGAATGAAAGTATTGCCTGCAGTTTTAAATTTAAAATTTCAGTCTGTCAATTTGGACAGTTTCAAATAGATTGAAAAAAGAAGGAAAACTTGTAATTAAGACTTACTCATGAATTTTCGAAATTTAATGGTCCAACTCTGAAATAAAGAAAGGTTTATATTATTTATTTATAATAAATAGATTCGCGTCTTTTAGAATTTGCAAGAGAAAACAAAATTATTTAAAATTCTTTAATAATAAATTAAAGGAAAGTAAAACAAAAGAAAGTTTCATCAGCAAAATAAAGTTTCTAGGGTTTGATAAACTATCTTTAATTTAGAAAAATGTTAAGAATTCCTCATCTTTAAGGCTTTTTCAACTATAATTATTCGATCTAAAGTATTTCTACTTCTGTCCAACCGCAACTTAAGAAGCTGTTTTAGTTTTCCGTAATTCTTTTCCTGTGACATTTTATCTCTACCAACATTTTTCCTGCGCTTAAGTTACATAAAACTTTTACGTTTTTCTCTGTTGTTTCTTTTACCTTTTTTTTTTTGTTTTTCTTTCTTAATTTTGCTTCTTTTTTTTTTGAGTTTTGTTGTTGCTGCCCTAATTAAAATGACAGGAATGCCCGATTTTGACTTAACAGCAGTGTGGATGGCGGGGCAAAGCAAGAGAAAGTCTGAGGGGCTGAGGTAAAAATAAATGCTTGCTTCGACTGATAAATAAGCTGCAATTTGCGTTGACATTTTCAAGCGGCACAGTGGGTGCTCTAGAGGAAAGTGATTTTAATTTTTAATGAGTTCAAGACGCCTAGCGTTCTGATTAAGTGCGCTTATTTCTCGAGCCAACAATTCCAAAAGGTAAACAAAAGAAAATACCCAGGAAACAGCTCAGCTCAGGTCTCTCTGTGTGTTTGTGTGTGTGTGCAAACAAATCAATCGTCTCGAGTTGTGTTGTGCATTTGACCGTAATATAGTTGGAGGATTTCATTAGCACAACATTTGACACAACACAAACACAAGAAAGAAAGTTTAAGTCTTATTGTGCCGAAAGCTTAAATACCCTAACAGTTTGCTGCTTGAAAAGCTTTAAATTTACTTAACCGATTTTTATCAAATATATTAAAAATCTGGTAGTTAAAGTCTTTTTTTTTTTGCTTAAATAAATAGATTAATTAATATACCAAAATTTGGCCACAGAATCGCCACAAAATTTGAGACTATTCAATATAACCCTCCGGTAGAGTATAAACAAAAAGAATCAACAATGGGCCTTTGGGGCGTGGTCACTTATCAGGTTATATATGTACATATACAGAAGCCGGACACAAAGCATACATTAAAGCCATGTTAACATTGTTTCGTTTTGGCCTCTTCAATCGAAATACAATCGGGAGTAATCTCAGACGAAATAGGCCAGCCACAAAATGCTTCATTTGTTTTTACTGCCAATCTGGGAAAACTTCTTTTCTAGGTACTTTTTTGTCGGCCTGGCCTGGCCCTGCACTCTGTCGTTTGTTTTTCGACTTTTTTTTATACGTTTATTGACATGAAATTATATTAATGAAAGACTTATTGACAGCTGCGATCAATCAGGCGCCCTGACAAGCATATTACGCATACGCCAACGTGCACCGAGCTGCGACCGCAACTTTAATAGCTTTGTTGTGTTTTTTTATGTTATTTTATTTATTTTAATGATTTAAGTTCATTTTACTGTTTCATAATCCAACATTCTAGTTAATTTGTTGCATTAATAAATGTGTATAATTAACTGCTTAAACGACAGCTGCTCCAATTTTTCAATAAAGATTGATTTTTCATATTTTTTAATTCCATTTAATTCATTTTTTCCGTTTTTTTTTCTGCTGTTACAGGAAATGGACTTTGGCACTATTATGTGCTGGGCGGACAACAATGTGGGACAACAAAAGGAACCTTGTGTATTCCATTTGATAGCTGCAGGCAAACCGGAAGCTCCAACCAACTGCACAGTGGTCAATCAGACGTCCGACTCATTAGAGGTTTATTGCCTTGAAGGTAAGTGCAACTATAAAAAAAAAAAAAATATTGCTAGCCAATTTCCAGGCTTTTATAATTGCTGATGAGCCAATCAATGGCACAAATAAAAAATCAGGAAACGGACATAAATTTCTATCTAAAAACTGGTAAACTGATCGACGAGCAGTCAGTCTCTAAGCAGTTCAAAGAAAGAGTCTTCTTCTCCTCATAGGCACATTCAATGAGTATAAAATACTACAGTCAAAATTGAGAAAAAATTCAGGAATGTACATTATATAGGGACCCAGTAAAACAGCTCGACGATCAGACACTCTGTAAAATGTGGTATATTTATATTTCAAAGTTCAAAGAATCACTCCTGGAATCAAAGTTTTGTTTTGCACCATCTAATATACTCTTTATATGCATATTCAAGGGGTATCGAGAATACAGAAAAAAAAAAAAAATGTGTTAGCCACAGTTCAAGCCATATGCTGCATGCCGCATGGCTAGTTAAATGAAGAGTAGTGGGAAAAGGGAGCAGAGTGGAAAAAGGAAAGAAGACTTCTTCTTCGGAAAAGTGGAAAGTGGAAATCATGGAAAACATGTGTACGAGTATGTTGTGTTTCCTGCAGCGCTTTTCAGAATCATTTAAAATACATGAGCAACTTAAGTGCACTTTGGCAGACTGAAAGACTGGCACCAGGCTAGGCGAACTTCCTTCGAGAGATACAGCCGAATAATAAAAATTGCAATGAAAGCATAAAACTAGAAAGGGGGCAACACGCTGAGAGAGTTAGTCGGGCCAGTCAGTTATATATATATATATATACGTAAATATGGAAAATGCTTTAGAAAGATTGCTAAATATTCGTATAGTTGCAAGAAAACGTTGAACGATGGAAATTTTGCTGAAATTTTAGAGCGCGCCAACTCTTCTTGGCGCAAAATTTTGAAACAACTTTCGCCAAAAAAATAAAAAGGAAAAAAAACCAACAAATAAATAAAGCCGAAGCATAAAATGATGAAGTAGCACAAGTGGCAGCAGCGCAGCAGCGACAGAGACAGACAGCCCCAAAAGTTAGGCAACAAATTTGTACATACAAAATGTTTTGGCTTGTTATGCAACTTGCTGCCAGTTAAAGTAAAATTAAAACTAAAAGTAAAAGTAGAAGTAGAAGTAGAAGGAAAAAAATAAAAAGGCGAAACTTTAAATACAAATTCAATTCGCATATTTTATGCGCCGTACGGCTGCGAATGGAAATGCAGAAAGACAGAAAATGCCAGCAAATTGTTTCAGCGCTCAGCTCAGCCCTGAGCTCTGCTCTGCTCGACGAGTTCAAAGTTCGAGTCCACACAGAGTTGCCATATTAGCAGACACAGTGGTACGAGTACGGGTAGTACATTGAAATTTGTCCTCAGACAAATTGCAAGTCGACTTTATGATGCATTTATTCAGACTCCTCCGCAACCTCCGCTCGCGTGTAAACTGAAATACCAGAAGTAGTAGAAAACCCCAACAGTAGAAACAGTGTAACACTGGTAGGAGGAGAAATGCAACAGTAACACAAGTAGATGCAGCAGTGGCAGCATAACGAGTCGGCTGCTGAATGTGCAACAAAAAGCGCATAATAACTGCATACTTAATGGCGCATTATCCGTTACTTCTCTTTGCCTTCTTTATAGCCCCTTTCCCTAGCCAAATGTCACTGGTCTGTAGCTGTTCTACTGCAGCAACTTGATGCGTTTGTTTGTTTTCTTTTTTTTAATTTTTTTATTTATAATTTATTTAAATATTTTAAGATAATTTTTTGTTTAATAAAGAATTTTATTTTACTTAATTTTCATTCTTCTACTAAACTAGTTAACTTTTTATATACATTTTCATTTATTTATCGAATAGAAATTTAATTTCTAAAAATATTTTTGAAATACTTTTTCCTGCAACAATTCATAATAAAGTGTATTAAGGTGACTTATATTTAATAAATTTATTACTTAACTGATAAATAATTTATTTTTAATTTTTCTCTCTATCTTTATTATTATATATAATTTATGTATATTTTGTTGTATAGTCAATATTTTTAATATATTTTCGACAACTCCTTTGGAAGATTGTTCAGTTTAAACGAAAGTTTCTTGGTTAAGCATATTACGCATACGCCTCGTTTACAGCTAATACTTAAAAGCTCTCTTTAAGGATTTTATGTACACTTGGCAGATATTCACACCCCCCGCAGCCCTGTTAATTTAGTGGCAGCATATTATTATCATAGTCATCAGCATCATTAAAACTTTAACGCAACTTGGTAACTTGGTAAGCAGCAGAGGCGGCGGCAGCAGCAGCAGCAGCAACAGCAACAAGACGCGATACATTTTATATTGCACTTTACATTAAAGTAAATGATGTGCGCCACACAAAAAAATATATATATATATATTTAAGTATATATACTTATAAGTAAAAAAGAACCCTATGGCAAGCAGCGACCTCGAACTGCGTTAGCTTGTGTTTTTTTTTTTTTTTATAATAACTTAACTTAAGCTGCGGTCGGTGCACGTTTCGACTTTAATAAGCCAGCACGCAACTTGGCCAACTTGAACGCGAAACGTGGCCAGAACGAGAGACTGAGAATGAGAATAAGAACTTGCCTCGAATTCAATTCAATTCTTACTGCTGCTGCCGCTGCTGCTGCTCGCAGCAGACAACTTGAGAGCCAACTTGGCTGCCTCTGATCTCCCCTTTTGGCCACTTATTATACTACATACCCCGTGAAAAATGTTTCATAAAGAAATAGTACATTGGACTTAAACAGATAAATATTTTTCCCCAGAATTTGGGCAGCAGAGCAAGACAGTAATAGAATTCAATATTTACTTCATTCAAAGCTAATAGCTAATAATATAAAAAAATTGGGAACAGATCGGAACATTTTGTATGGAAAGTATAATTCATTGCACTTTTGATATTTATTTTAGTTCCCTACAGAGTATCTGCAAGTCTAGCGCTTTTACTTGTTCTTTTCTTCACAGATATAAATAATATCCCTACATTTAATGACTGCAATTCATAACAGATCTGATGTTATTTTTGTCTGCCTAAAGAGTATCTCCAAGTCTAGCACTCTCGTTCATTCATTGCATTCTCTTTCTTCGCTGTGTATAAAGAGAAACAAAGCAAGGAATACAACGCAGGGCAACTAACCAAACTCATCAAGCGTCGGTTTAATATAATAAAATTTCAGTTTATAACATTTTGCTTGCTGCTGTTGCTGGTGCCTCTGCTGTTGCCGTTGCTTTATTATTTTTACTCCACTTGCGCAATTTTCATTGTAGCCTGGTCCAAGTAAATAAAATTAACCCATTACAATGAAGTTGTTGTTGCTGCTGTTGTTGTCGTTGTTGTTGTTGTTGTTTCCGTCTCAATGCTGAGGGAAATTTCATTAGCTAAACGTTTTAAAGTGCGGCTGAAAATGCTTTGGCAATGACTGACGCAGAGGCCGAGGCAGCAGAGGCGACCCCTTGCCACAAAACAACAATGATGCCACACAAAGGTCCTTTGAAGCAAAGGCGAAGCACATTCTTTTGACTCTATTTCCGTGCTCAGCCTTTATGCTCCTCGGACCAACCACCAGCAACAGCAACAGCAACACAAACAACTGGCCAAAATAAGGACAACAATGCGAGCTAAATTCATAGCAACATATAAAACATTTTACACAACAATTTCTTCCTTTCGGGAGGAAAGGAGCGGTCTGAGTGCCACGCCCTCTGCCTACCACAATAAGTAGTTGGGGCGTGGGACGAAAAACCTTTTCAGTCGCCGCCTTTATTACAAAATATTTTAACATTTTTCGCAAGTGTTTTAAGCCGACTTTTGTGTCTAGAATGAAGTACCATTTGAGCGAGAACTTTAGCCGCTTTATATATATATTTCTCCTTTTTTTGGGGCAAAGGATGCCATTGCCGACGGAGCGAGGTTTAGTGGGGGGGGGGGGAGTTATAATATTCTCAAGTGGGCGGTAAGTTCTTTTGTGGTGTTATTAAATGGCATTTAAAATGTTGCTTTAGATTACGCGTACTTAAAAATATTTTATTTCATTTTTTTTTTGTTACTTCACTTGCTGTGTGGGTCGCATAAAAGGGCGAAAAATATTCAAGTTTTAAGCGTTTAACTGCTGCGAAATAAATAAAATTATAATAGTTTAAAGTTGCTTAAGGAGAATATTTAGGCTACTTTTCAGACAATTATAAATTAGAAACATTTTTTATTGGAAATCAGCCTAAAGTAAAGACCCGAAGTCCGAATAACTTAGTCTAAATTATGATGTGAAAATTAATCTAAATCCTAAAAGAAGAATCTCTTCTTTCTTAGCTTTCCGGTATTCAACAAAGCCTTGAATTGAATTGATTTATTTCCTATTAAGGTGGTTAACAAACATTATTATTGCTAAACGTTTTTTACAAGCTGTCTATAGAGTATCCTTCAGTCTTGACTTATTTTTCGTCAACTGAATTACGAAACTTTGTTTTCTTAAACAAGAACTCACAGAAAGAAAGAAAATCCCAACCTGGATCCACATAATACTATTAGCCAACTTAAAGCTCAGTTAATATGGCCAATAAGCTCAAGTTTTGAACAAGTTTACTTCTTCTTACATTACAGGTTTCGATGGTGGAATGCGTCAATGGTTTCTTATGGAAATCTATGATCAGAACAGTGGGCTACTTCAGGCCAATATTAGTGCTAAATTTGCCATGTTCAGTGTGACCAGCTTAGATGCAGGACGCTTTTTCCGGATTTATGTCTATGCGGCAAATGGACGCGGACGCAGTGAACCGGTGGCCCTCGATGGCTACACTTTAAAGGCCGCTGAGAAACAAACCGGTAAGTGGTATAAAGAAAAAATTGGGGCAAGCAAAGTCTTATGAATTTTTTAATACATTTTTATGTGGCGCGTGCGTTTTTGCCATTTATGAATTTTTTATGTTAATGCTTTTGGTACTCGCGAATACTACTTATCGACACCGACACACACACACACACACACACAAGGCCAGAGTTGCATAATTTCGCAAGGCTTCAGTATCATTTTCTGTATCAGAATTTCTTCTTTTCCTTCAGTTTCAACTCACAATTTAATTACGCTAAACTGCCCAATGAATTGTAAATTTTTCAAAGCTGCACATAAAACTTTGTCTTGCAGTTTTTCTGCCTTAAAAATAATAAAAAAGGAAGAAAAAATGACATAAAATGATTAACATTAATGAATTGTCTTTAGGAGGTTTTCCTGGCAACACGAAAATGCCGCGCAAAAGCAAATTGTAATACTAATTAGCTGAAGCAAAATGCCGTAAAGCAAAGTTTAGAAGAGTTTTTCTTTTTGCTTCCCCTAAATGGGAGGGTGAAAAGAAGCAGCAGCAGCAGCAGCAGCAGACGTGGGTTGTTTCACAGGCAGACAGACAGACAGACACATTTTTGGGTAAACAACTTGAGCCGTCGTTTTAATTTTTCATAAAGTCAGAAGACAACAAAAGTGCAAAGAAAATGGCAAAAAATATGACGAGAAATACAGAAGAGCAGAATATAAAATACCCTTCCTAAGGTCCAAAAGTTGTGGAAAATAAACGAATATTCAAAATTTGGAAAAAAGTATTTGTTGTTCTCTATGGGTCTATGAAGAATACAGGAGGTTTTAAAATTAAATATTTTCTTTAAACTACACTTGAAGGAAAAATATAAAACTATGAAAAAAAATCTATATATATATCTATATTTATTGTTCATTTTTCATTTAAAAATTCTAATTTCACTAATTTGTGCAAGTCTTTAAAAAATGCATATAAAAAAATATTCCCAAAAATCTTATGATATCTGTAATGCCCCAATAAAAATAGGGTATATATAAAAATTAGCATCCAGCCGTTTATTAATGCCCAACTGTTTGGTCGACTGCTTAGCGACGCTTTGTCTAATTGGGCATTAAAATAACTTGAAATTACTCGTACAAATGATGATTTTTCATTCCATTTTCCCTCCGACTCTTTTTCTATTTCCAGTTGCATTAACCTCGTACAAGGGTAGCGCCCAGGGCGCCAACAGCTTTGAACTGACACCCATTCTATCCATTGGGATCTTTGTGGGAATTCTGGTGGCCCTGGTTTGTATTGGGATTGGAACGATTGCCGCATTGAAGCTGCGCTCGCATAAGCATCAACAGCAACAGAAATTTGCACATTCGAATGCAAAATTCTCACGTCCGGGCAATTTGCAAATTAAGGATAAAATCTCATTGCCATTGAGCCACTCCGAGGAGATGTACGACGAGAAGAATCCCGATGTGGTCCCCTACAATGAGGGTAAGTGCAATTGCGAAATTCTACTGAAACTCCTAACTGCCAGCTCTTGAAATCTCCTGCTGTTGCCTCAAGATGAATGCGTTGGCTTCCAGCATCAGTTCAGCTCTGTCTTTAATTTATGAGCATTAAGCACAAACAGGCAGCCGGCACAGGGGCGTACAAGAAAGGGGTTTTAATAATCTTTGCTCTTTTTTTTTTTTTAGATATATATGAAACGTGCTAGGTCCTGTCTATGTTTTTATTTAGAAGTTAGAAGCCTTCTAATGAATTTCTGAAGGATCTCCAATGATCTCCACATATACATTTTCATACTTCAAACGATATCAGAACAATTCCAAAGAATTCTATTTATTCCCAATAAAAATTGACTATTGAGAGTGTTAAGAAATAAATGTTTATACGGGTATAAAATATTATATTTTAAGTTTGATGGGAAATAGAATACGGAAATTAAAACTAATTGAACTTCACAGCTAAAAAAGGAAAAGAAAATGTATCTATTTATCCCCCTCAAAGTGATTTCCGTCTTCGCCACTGTGTCCAGCCAAACAAACAAGGCTCCAAAGCGAGTATAAAGTAAGGCGGGGAGCTGACGGGGGTGCTGCATTTTTGTGCCAGTGTTGAAATATTTAAATGGTAGCTAATTGCTGCTTGGCTGCCTTTTTCTTTGCCTTTTTCCCTTTGCTTTTTCGCCTTTGGTATGTTTGCTCACATGTCTGCAGTCGAGTGTTTTTTCTTGTTGTCTCTCCTTCCCTGCAGAAGCGCCTTAAAGTATGCAACACTTTAAGTTAGCTTCAGAGTTTTACTCTCTGCACACGTTTTGCTTGATTAATGGCAATCAAGAAATCAGCAGCAGCTCACAGCTCAACAATTTAATCAATTTTCTTAACGTAAAGCAATTTCATGGAAAAAGCAGCGAAAGGCGGAAAGAAAATTGAACGTTGCGCCCCGAAAATCACCAACAGATTTGTGTAAAGGGGGATGGGCAGAGCAGGAACAGGGTTGGGGCAGTGGCTTGGCAGTGGCCAGCCAAAAACTTTTCTCTTGCTACTTAACAACAACAGCCAGAACAACAAGACTGCTGGACATGGAGATACTCTGTTAACAGAGAAAATTATTTCAGCGTTGTCTAAGAAACTCTGACCGAAATTCAAACTGTTCGAAAAGGAATAATTTGATATAAAGTTCATAAACCTACGGGAAAGTATCTATCAAAATTGATATCGTTCACTCCTGTTAGTTTGAGAGATTTTCCAGGTTTGTCCCTGTAGAGAGGTACATGCATTGCCAGAAATTTAATATACTCTTTTTGACTATTTTCAAGCTGTATAGAGTATAACAAGCTAAAACTTTTTACTAAGCCAACTTTCCCTTTCTCTTTTTCTCTATTTTCGCTGTCTCTCTTGCCTTGCGCTCTTGCCTCAATTTAGTTGATGGAGAATATAAACAAAAATCAGCAACTCAAACGCCATCGGGACATCTTTCAACAACCAGCGAGGCGGAAATCAGTTGCAAACCTGGTTCTACCGCTGGCATCGGCGTTGGCGTTGGCGTCGGCATTGGCGCCGGCAGCTCACAAGACAGCGGCGCCTACCAAAGCAGCAAGGTAAGTTACCTTCTTTTTAAGCGAGGCCAGCAAACTGTCAGGCAAAAGTTTTCCAAAAGTTATACTCGTACTTACAGTCAAACTACTCGAAAACATGGGAGAAAAAAGCCCGTTCACTTTGGCAAGCCGATTATGAAAACACCCTTATTCCGAAAGCTTTAAGTCCGATTTTTTTAAACTAATAAGAAAAGTTCAGATTCTGTTTCTGGTACAAGTATAAATATTTTTTTAAAATATATATAGAAAGCTACACTTGAAAAAAGCTTTTCTATAAATGGGTTAACTTTCAAATTTATATTTTCTTAGAAAAGAAATAGAAAATAGTTTTTGCAAATGGAAATTGTTTTTTATAGGAATATTATAATCCAGTTCCCAAAATGAAATATTTTATATGCCCAAATTTTCCCCCTTTTTCCCTGCCAGGACGATGAGTTGCACTATGCGGAGCTCGCGCTGAACAGCGCTGCTTGCAGCAGCTCCAAGAAGAATCAACCAGTGCAGAGTGCAGCTCAGCAGCAGCAGCAGCAGCAGCAGCAGCAACCGCAGCAGCAACAGCAGCCAGTACTGGGTGGAACGTTGCCACATGGCTCCAGTATGAGGAAACTGCTGCCTACCATACCTGCCACGGCGACGTTGCAACGCCACAAGCCAAATGCGGGCGGGTTGCAGCATCCGCATCAGCATGCACCGCCGCCCACATATGATTATTTTGAGGAGCCCACGATATACGCACAAATCGATGCATATAAGACACGAACTGGAACCGGAACTGGAACTGGAACTGGAGCTGGAGTAATGCAGGTGGATACTGCAGCTGGAGCGGCATTTGGTGCATGTATTTCATCGCCAGGATCACAGGGCACACCATCGACTGTATCGCCGGGCACAGTGCAAATGTATACCCTGCCCTCGCATCCGGGCGGCTATCATACACTGCCCCACAATCATCAGCAACAGCAGGGACAGGGAGGTCAATTGCCGCACAATTCCGCATCCATGATGCAAATGATGCATCAGCAGTTGCAGCATCATCCAGCTGCTGCTGCTGCAGCTGCCTCTGCTGCTGGCAACATTCCACTGCCACCCTCCTACCAGCAGCACCAGCAACAGCAACAGCAGCAACAGCTGTCGCATGGCCAAATGCTCGTCTCGAGCAACAGCAGCGGATTGGCATCCACGGCAGCCATTGCGAGTCCTAGCAGCTCCTTGTCAGGACTCTCTGGCGTCGGCAAGTCCTATTCCCGTGAAATTGTCACAGTACGCACGCCGCTCATGTACTCGCAGCAGGAGAGCTGCGTTTAAGTCAAATTCTCTCATTCGAATATAGTCCTTTAAGTTTTCAGAGCTCCTTGAGGTTTGTGTCTAGGCTAAGGCGTTGCCAAAATGAATTGAAAACCAAAATAATAAACTTAAACTGTTAAACTCTCCTGACTAAACAATGAAAACCAATTTAAAGGCAATTCTATTTTACGCTAATCGCCCAATTTATGCATTAAATATAAGCAAAGAGATCAATGTATTTACGATTAATCGTATAAATGTCAGCAGCGCCATAAATTTAATGAAAACAAAATAAAACAGCAACCAATTGTGAATCAATTAACAATTAATTAAAAACAAAAGGAAATAGCAACTAAGCCCAGAGCAAAGCAACAGTGTTACCGATGCACAGATTTTTTTCTTTCATTTGTTTCAAAAATATTCCAGCGGAAGATGAGTCGAAGAGGCGAATTTCGAAAGAAATCGAATGTTTTTCAATTACGGATTGTTTTTACATTCAGTTGTCAATCTAAAAAGTTTTAATTTTCAGGTATTGAAACGCTTTAAGCGAAGCCAAAAACATTGAGACCTATTCGGGATTGAAAAAGGAAATTAATTCTTTCAGACTTACTGGAAAAAAAAAATATGCGAACAATTTTCGTTTTTTACCAAAAAAGAAATGCGAAAAAAATACAAGAAAAATACTCTTTAAAAAAGAATTAAATTTTAGTTGAAAGTTTTCACAATAATGAAATTCCCTTTGACTTTTGCATCATTAAATAGATGTATTTAAAACTCTGAGACAGGAACAATGAATTCCAATGAAAAGTGCATCAAAAAGGTTCCTTCCTTACAGTAAGTACTCATGATGATGGATGGCAGCAAAGCATAAAATTTAATATATATAAAACTAACAATATATATATATATATATATATATATATATATATATATATTTTCAAAGTTTTTTTTAATGCAAGAATTACTTATATAAGAGAACAGATATACAACTTTCCAATTTGACTCTGTAAATGTCTGTAAATGTTATTAATTATAGTATAAAATACTACCTAAGCAGAGCAAAACAACAATTAATATCAACTAAGCTCAATACATATTAAAAGTAATTAAAAACTAGAAGCTCACACACAAAAAACTCAACACAAAAAAAGAAAAAAACAAAAACTTCTTGGCAATTATATTAAAAATATATATAAAAAAAAATGAAAATTAAAATTAAATATACACAACTCTCACACACATAAATTAGCTGCAATTAGTTTAGCATAAATGATTAGTAGCTCATAATATATGTAAATAGCAAGAAATAAAATATTAAATATTAAATCAAATCGATGTGTCATAAATCAATGTAAATTAGTTGCGTACTTGTATTCAAAGTTAAACCAAAAAAAGAAAAACAAAAGAAAAACAGAAAAAAAAACACTCAAAAGACTAAAAAGTTAATACATTTCGTTAGCAATAAATCTTTGTTAAGAGCTCTCAAAAAAGAAAACCAAACAAAAAATGAGTAAATTGCATTTTTAATACACTATTTTTTCATAGAACTATAAATATATATATATATCGATATATATATATACTTATAAATGTAATTTCATTGCAAGCACTCTGTAAATTATTGTTGCAAACTTTAAATTTCGTTACCAAAAAAAATACTCTTTAAACTCTTTAGGATAAATTGTAAAAAAAAACAAAGAAAGAAAAGCGTATTTAAGATATAAAATAATACATATATATGTTATATATAAATGTATTTTAAAAGTGATGTCTCTTAAACAAAAATAAAAAAAAAATCATTAATCAGAAATGGAATACGTCAGTTAAGTGTATGTAAGCGTTCCATGATGAAAGTAAGTTTAGCTAATTGATAATAAATTAATTTAAATTAAATGTAAATTAACGGCGCATACAAGAAAATTAAAATATTTATAAATAAATATTAAAACCAAAAAGAAAAACAAATAAGATATAAATGTATGTTATTTTAAGCACTCAAAACAAAACCCAAAAAAAAAAAAAAAGAAGAGAACAAAACAAACCCAAGAAACCAAGACAAAAGCGAAGAAGAAAAAAGTCCCCCAAACCAAAAATACAAGGAATACAATAAACAAACTGACAAAACTAAATAAATTCAAAAATAAATTCGAAAAATTTCAAAGAAATCAAGCAAATGGATTTTTTATTTACCGTGCTTAAAAATAAATATATTTCAGCCTTAGAGCCAGCCTAGATGCATCAGGAAAGTAATTAAAAGATACGTTTTAAATGAAGGTTCAAGAGCAGCAAAAATTCTAATATTTTATGTGAAAATGTGACATTTTCAAGGATAAACCCGAATGAGCTAATCTAAGGCCCCAATAAGGTTGCTTTAACCTTGCGCACCATTAACGAAGCAAGGCTATACGAATATATATTTTGTTGCAACAATTTTAGCCACGTTTAGAGCCGCCATTTGGCAAGTATTTTAATGCACACTCACACACACAGATACACATAAATTGACAATGCAACATTGCCCCCCGCTGGGGCATGTTTTCTTCGTCCGGGTTAGCTGAATTTCAGCTGCATTTGCCTCAAGGACAGAGACGGAGCCAAGTAGCCTTTTCAAATTGTGCACTCAAATGGACACTGCGAGGACATCTAGCGACAAGGACAATGACTATAAGTCTGCCTCTGCTTCTGCCTCTGCCTGTACCTCTGTCTGGGCAAATGTGGCGTATGAGTTATATGTGTGGGCCAAGAGGCCAGAGCGAAAAGTTACAACATTTCTTACAATTTGCTTCTTTTTTTTATTCTCTTCTTTTTTGGGCAAACGTTTGCATGTGCACTGAGGCATAGATCTAAAGAAATGAAAAGGCAGAGGGAAAGAACAGGCACAGACATCACATAGATTTGTGGCTTGAAAACCAAGCAAAAGCAACGACGAACGACGAACGACGACAATGCCAAATGGTCATGTTTGACAACTTTCATGCTGAAAATGGTATTCTTTTTCCTCCCATCTTTTCCCTCTCTTACATTATTGCAGATGCGTTACTTTGTCTAGCTGGGCGAAATTAAAAAAAAAAATACAATGTTCTAGTGGAGAGTGCGCAACTAGCAGATACTCTGTCTCTCAGAGTCGTCGTCATTTAGTCTTTACTTTGTTCAATAAACCTCTATTAACAGGCCTTTCAAAAATATTTCATGTCATTAAATGCATTTTCAGTAAAAAAAATTAAAGAAAAATCAGCAACCAATTTCGATCAGGAATATGACTCATAACGCCTCATTCATTCTACTACAAATGCAATACTCTCTTTTTCAGTAAATTTAAAAACTAAACTGACACACTCTGAGACAGT
Source organism: Drosophila repletoides (assembly GCA_018150835.1). Classification (NCBI taxonomy): domain Eukaryota; kingdom Metazoa; phylum Arthropoda; class Insecta; order Diptera; family Drosophilidae; genus Drosophila; species Drosophila repletoides. The sequence goes on from JAECWQ010000202.1 coordinate 3,766,394, forward strand.
GACAGACTCAGGAAGAGAGAGAGAAAGAGAGAAAACTGTAGCTGGCAGAGAAATCATTGCAGCAAATACTCGTACTCACATAACGAGCTTCTGGCAAGGACTCTCTAGGAAGTTCTAGACATGGCCGCAGCAGTTGCACTGCTCATATGTCACTTTATAGACATTACTCGTATATATTGCCCTGCACTTTCCCCCCCTTCCCTTCCCCCAACCCCTTGAGCAACGCTTTAGTAATTTATGTGCCTCCTTTGATGTATTTTGGCCCTGTTACAAGCGACTGATTTCAAATTAAAAACTTGAAATGAACGCTCAATTAAATGTGTGTGTGTGTGTTGTACGTTTATATGTGTGCTGTGCTGTGATCATTTTTGATGGTTGTTTAATGTCCATTTCAGAGCGTAAAATTTCAATTTCGCTAGTAAAAATCAAGCGAATAAACAACTTTGTGGTTAAAAGAATGAATGAAAAAAAATCAATTTGGTATTTTGAGGTGGACTATTCATTTTTCTAGTTTTTAAAGGAACCTTAAACCATGAAACCTAGAAAATAGCTTTTTCTTTACTTTATAGCAAACAAGAGTCTTAATTAAAAAACTATTTTCTTATTTTCGTTCGATATATTAAATAATTTTCCTCAGAGTATTTCCTAGCTTTCTTATTAAAAGCTAGTCTCGTTCTTTGAAGTCTTACTAAGATAATTGAATTTTTGGTCAAATCAAAAAACTTATTGATATTAAATTGCGACCAGTTGATAATTTTAAGAAACATAAAAATATTGTCCTTGTTTTTAGGTTTTGTTCAGAGCTTTATGGCAAACGAGAGTCTCTAGTCTTAAAAGCAATATAAATTCCTTCTTGAGTTTCTTTAATTGACACAATTTTGGTGACATTGGGTCAACAAATTGTTTCAATCATATTTGCCTCTCCGTTTGGACAAATTGTTAGCCATGTTTAGTTTAGCAAGCAGGAAGACAAATGTTTGCTGTCAAACTCTGACTGCCATAAAACTCAAACGTGGTCGTCTTTGTAAACTAATAAGACACACAGCGGATATGATACGAGAGTATAGAGAAAGATAGAGAGACGGCATAGAGACGGCAGAGAGATACCCAAAGCACACAAGGAACTTCCAGAGACTTGGCTAATAGATCATTAGTTAGCTGTTTCGGGGGTCGTCTCTGCTGATGTTACGAGTATTTGAATATTTATAGCATGCATAACTGTAATTTATGGCCAAACATTTGTCACTGAAGCCAGCACAGAGGCAGAGCACAAAGAACAGCTGAGGAGAGTGTGGAGCGAAGGCCAGGCAAATCTCTGGCTGGCGCTGGCGTATGCGTAATATTAATTATGAACCCAAATGAAAGCCAACTTCAAACACATTTTCATTTTTATCTTTTAGCAACGCGTAAAACTTTCTCTTGACACTGCATGACTAACAGATACTCTGTAAAATCTTTAATATTTATACTGTAACCTGATTTTTATTTGCGAAGAGCATAAAGTGTATCTGCATATCTCAAAGTATCAGAGAAACAAGCACTTGGCCAGAAAATACTGAAACTACCCTTTTTACACATATTTTTTTAATGTAGAGTATAAAAAGGGAATACGTAGGGACGGCATATATATATATGACGACGAGTACGAGTACTTACTATATAAAAATGCTGCTAAACTTGATGGCTGATGATTATGTTGATGACATTGTTGTCAGCGTCTGGGTCGTGCTCATCATTGTCAGCATATAGCAAAAAATGCAAAAATAATTCATGGCTGATAGGACGAAGGAATCGAAAGGCAGCAGGCAGCAGGCAGCAGGCAGCAGGATAAAGGCAGCAGCCAAACAAAGGCTGGCAGCAGGAGTCAAAGTGCGATGCAGCATAAAAAATGCAGCAAAAAAAAGAGCAGCGCGTCGCGTTCTCGAGTGCGAGTATGAGTACATTGACAGTTGACAGCAAAGAGGCTAGGGCTGAGGCTGAGACTGAGGCTGAGGAAAGGCACTGAGACGTTGCCAGACTGCAAGTTATATATGTACACTCAGAGAAATTAGAACAAAAGAGTTGCCTATAAGCCAAGATCGATATTCCGAAAAATAAATGTATAAAATAATACATAGAGGGCATAAAATCTTCGTACCTTTTGAATTCTAATCGATCATTTTAAATAGAACTTTAATTTTTGGGATGTTTCAAATACAATTTTTAGATAATGTTATTAGGAATTCTAGCAAATTTTATTTATATTTTAACTTCTGTATTTTAATCTGTAAATTTAATTTGAAGAGTCTATATTTAATTAATTTTATATTCTTTACTATATTTATCTTCTGCGGATTTACAGCACAGAATAGAATTTATGAAAGGAACTCCCTGTTTTTCGCAGTGCATATATGCATACGTGCAGGGTTGCTTGGGGTTTGTTAGGGGTTTCGTTAGGGGTTGCTTTGCAAAATTGCTTGTTTACTTCAAAGCGTGCAATTCTTGTAGCATCAGCTGTGTCATGGCACAAAACAATGCTGTCACTTGGGCAACGCTGACAACCAACAGCAGCAGCAGCAACAACGGCAACAATAACAATAAGAGCAACAACGGCAACAATAACAATAACAAGAAGAAGAAGAACAACAATAACAATGAATGTGGCAAAGTGTGTTGAGTGCATTTTGAGGAGTTTCTTGAGATTTGCCTGTGCCTTGTGCGCCTGGCGGATATTGCAGCGGAAATTGATTGAAAGTTTCTGCAGCTAAAAAATAATGGTAATGAGATTGTTTTTGCCTCTACTCAGATATAACACACACACACACACACGTAGACACACAAACAAGCAAAGAGCTCTAAAGTCGAGTGCACACTAAAGCAGCTATGTCATTTACCTACTTATAAAATAACGAACAAGAAAGAAAAGCTACATCGGCCCACCGCTGTTTAAAATGCTCTGCCAGATTACTCTAAATTTACTGAATTTAAGCCAGAACTATAGAGATTTAGACCGTCAAGATGTGTACAGAAATGAAAGTCTATTCTAACAAAAAAAAAGAACCATTCAAGAAGACCTCATTTTGCTCACAAAAATCATGAAAATAATAAGCCATGAACTAATAAAATGAATTAACAAATTGCAAATCCCTCATTCAATAAGACAACCTTTGGAAGGGTATCAAAAAGTCCGTACCCAAAAGCCACAAGCGACTGCAAACAAACGTACGAATATTACGCATACGCCGCGCAGCTTGTTCGGTTTTGGTTGATGCCCTGTCAAATGTTATAAATACTAGCGTAGTATTCCGCGTATTTTCCATTTGACGAATGTCTCCCATTGTGTTGTTGAATCCCGCACAGAATTCCACAACAAATGATCAGCAGATATACGAATACGAGTACGAATACGATTACGAAATACTATCAATGGATGAGTTACGCTGAGAGATAGTGTCCAGTTCTGCAGAGCTTGGCGCGGTTGTACGAGTATTTCTCCTGACATTGATGGACAGGCAGGTAGCAGCTCACCTCGATTGTTGTTCAGGAATGCATAAATTTCAACTGCAACTGTTGGGAATTTTCTTTGCACTTTATGTGCCAACCATTTCGACTAAAAGCCAAGCACATAAAACCACGGTAAAACAGTATTAAAGAAGCTACAAATATGGCTGAGAGTAAAAAAGCGCTAATATCAGAAAATATAAATATAGAAATAAAGGGTTTTTCTACCTATCCTAACTTTCTATTATTATTTGAAGCTTTAGCAAATTTTATTAGCAAAATAATTTCCTCTTAATCATCGCTTATTTTTCTTCATGCTTTTATTCTCTAAACTTTTCTTAGTTATTTTTTCGGAATTTCTTATTTATTTTCCTCTTTTTTCTTTATTTTATTCGATTAGACCCATTGTGTTTTGTCTTTGCCTTTGGCTTTACCTTATACCAGACAACAAAAATTCTTCGTTTTTAAATTTGACTTTCAAAAAGATAATATTACTTCTAAATTCTTATATATTTTTCTAAGGTTCCTTATACTCTTTTTTTTCAATAAATGAATATTAAAAATGCACTTTAATCTTATTAATTATATCTTTAAAATAATTTAATCAAATCAGCTGTCATTAATCACTTAAAAACTAGTTATATTTCACATTAAAAATAGAAATAAAAGTATCTCAGACTTCATTTACTAAAAATTAACTGGTACTTATCTGAATACTAAAACTTCAACTAGTATCATTTAATTCACAAACCGAGTTCCAAAGGGATTCCTTTTACATATAGATATATACATCATTTTTTTGGCATTGTTTCTTGTGAAAATCCCTGCGAAAGTTGATCTGGCATCTGGGCATTTATCGCCCCCCACGCCCTCTCGCCACGCCCTGCCATACCAAAGTGTCTAATGCGCGTCGGGCGACAGTTTTTGGACAATGCGAGAATTAGGGGTATATCATGGCATAGAAAACACACAAAACTAAGGCGAAACAAAAGTGCAAATCTAACTAAAAACTCGACAATAACAATGAGGAAAAGTATTTCAAAAACTTCTGCGATGCCGTTGCACAAAACTTTCGCGCAAAACATTTTATTGCACTTCTCTCACTCTATATACAGAAAGTGCATATTACGTATACGCCACACAGACACAACAGAGAGACAAACACAATACAGAGTGTGGGGGAGTGATCCCAAAGCAAACGTAAAATATGAAATATATTTCAACTTTTGCGCTGCGTATAAAACAAAGAAATATGTGTGGCATTGCTGCTGTTGCAGCCAGCGGATGCTGTTGCAAATATGCGGCAAGTGCCGCAAGAGCAACTGCAACAGCAGCAGAAGCAGCGCAACATCTTGAGCATGCCATGCAGCTGAGCAGAGAGAAAATGTCAGGAGAAATACTAAACAAAACACAAAAAAAAGACATTCCAGAAAGAATGAAGAACCACTTTAAATACCCTTCCCTTTATATCAAATGTAAGCAAATCAAAACACAATAAAACAGGCTTAAAACTCACTCTCGAGTTCAAATATTTCTAGCTATCGCAAAATTAAACAAAAATTTCAAATATTTAAAAGAATATTTGTTATAGTAATATCTTTTAAGAGCTCAAAGTGGTGCGAATTAAATATAGGATAACAGCTACAAAAACAAAGTAAATATTTAGACAGTAATTCTGTTTTTCAACTATAATTCCAAAAGCTGCCAGTAGATATTATATTTTATGTACTTCCTTTTATCTGTTCCTTATATTTGAAAGAATTCAAAGTATCCTCGAAAAGTGTATAAAAAGAAGGAAATAAATATGCAACGACACAAATACGCGTTCCAAATGCCCCAATCGAAGCTGCAGGCTAAGCCGAGGCATCCAGGCAGGAAAGCGCTAAGGCAGACGCTTTCGTCCCGTGCTGCAGGTAGAACTGTGGCCAAGGCCATTTTAGCGAAAATGGAAAACTGTTTGCACTCTGTCATTACTTCTGGCCAGCTGAGCTCGCTGTTCGCTTGGAGTTAAGTTTTCTGAGTGCACGCCAGGCACATGACAAGTGCAACTGCCAGGAGCAACTGCCAGGAACAACTGCCAGGAGCAGGACACTGTGATCCAATGTGGCTTATTGATTTTAGGTTCTAGATGACGCTAATGCCTGCAGCTCTAAAAGTTGCCAAGCCGATAACAGCGCTCCAATGCAACAACAACAACAACAACAACAAGAAGAAACAACCAATAAGGATAAAGGGCGGCATGGTCCGAGCGAGCATTCCATTTCCCATGGACATTTCAAGGACAAATGTCACAAACATATTTTTGGACGAGTGCTGCAATTGGAATGGGAAATGACATCACATCGAAATGAAACTGTTAAGTGAAATATTGAAGTAATTGACAGGCGCAGTAAATAGCAAAAAGAAGGCACTCTAAGGAGCACAAAACAAGGAAATAAATTATGGTTTTAAACTCAAATTAAGTACAATTGGGAAAAGGGTTCCCTTCTTCTGTGCAGTTTTTATGATATTTACATATTAATTTTAGAAAATGATAATAAACATGATCTGATATAAGACAAATAAGTTTTTCATATTTTCTTGGTTGGTTGATCAGAACAAAACAAAAATATACTTGAAATTTTCAGATAATAATAATAATTGAATCATAATTCAACTAAATATAAGAGAATAATCCCGGAGTGTTGCCATTACCAAGCATAACAAAACGATTTCATAGTCTATTGCTTTGGCATTCGATTAAGCAGACAAATTAAACTCTGTCCAAACATTTTCATTGCTTGACCCACATAATTATGCGAAACTCCCCACTAAACTGTCTATTTGCTCATGGTCTAAGTGCAACCAAAACACACGTACACCACACGCACACACATCCTATGCACACACCGGAGTAAGGCCTTAATAAGAAATCGATAATAATCAGAGCCCTGATGGATTTACGTGCATCCAATTGCTGCTGCGGTGGCTGGTGCAGTTGCAGCTGAATGTAGCATGTTCTTTGTTGCTATTGCATGTTGCTGCCTCTGTCTGCGGCTGTGCAACGCGGCGTATGAAATTAATGCCGCTGCGGTTTGTAACACATTAATTGATAATTAATTAAACATTGCGCAAAACTGCAAGCACACTGTGGCTAACAGTGCATTTCATGCATATTTCCCAGCTGCGGAAGTTGCCAATCAATTCAAATTACGCATACGCACTGTTATCCCTCCCAGCCACTCGCTGCTGAGACAGCAGTATTCTCATACGATTCACCCTAGCTCGAGTACTACCATGTTTATTATTATAAAAGCGGCGATATTGTAAGCTGTGCTATATATTTATATAAATGTTATGATTAAAAAAACTTGGACCAGACTTTAATCGAAAATACTTTTTTTACTATTGTGTAGTAAAATATGATAGAAAAAATTTTAATTGCAAGTTTTAAAGCTGAAGAATGTTTTGTTATTGGAAAAATTTACAATAGTAATTTTAAACTCTCATTAAGAGAAATAAAACCGCTTACTTTTTGAACACAAACAATTTATTCCATTAATTTTTGGGAAGAATTTTGCTTCTAATTCTTCCGACTAACTATATAAAAAGAAAGCTTTCTTTTAGCCAATTGGAGACTCGGAAAAAATATAGCAAACTTTATTTGTCCTTTAATGCCATTTGTTTCCTCTATTACCAGTTTTCAAATAAGAATTGAAACAAGCGTTTATAGTCAAATTATTGTATTTAAATATAACTAACATAGAAACAAAGCAACAAGCTAAAACTATATTTAAGCTGGCATCCTGAACATTTCAACATTTTATTTTTCACCCAACTTGATGTAGATTTAATACGAAGCTTGGAGCTTCCTTTGCCTGAGATTCTGATATTTATGAACGCCCCAAATGTCCAAAGCAGCGCCAAAGCTAAAATGCCTTGGCCTTGTTGTTGTGGTTGCTGTTGCTGTTGCTACTGTTTTAGCAACAGCAACATAGTTGTTGTTGCTGCTGCCGTTACGAGTATTTTCACTCAAAGTCAACTCATTTTTTCTCATCTAATGCACGCCTGGGATCAATTTGCCGTGTAAACAATTTATTGACTGTTTTGTTTAGTGCGCTTTTGGGATATTTTGCTAGCTCACGTTTTTTCGGTATGTCTGAGAAGTAAACAAGTCCAAACTGCTCTTTAAGCCAAGCTTTATGAATTTTAAAGTTCAAAAATTCATTAGTACAATTTGTATTTTTGGTTTTCCTCTTTTTTTTTTTCAAGTAAGGCGGCGGCGTGTTAATTAAACGCCCAATGCTTAGCTTGACCGCAAGAGAAGCCTCCAATTAATTTTAATTACAGCCTCGCATGGGGAAAATGTTAAAGGAAAATAAAAAAATGGCAAAGAGAAAATAGAGACAAAGCGATAAACGGCAAAGATGCAGCTAACTGTTTGTATTTTCACACCTTTTGGCCAGCAAATGCGCTGTGAAGCACAGAGCAACACCGAGACATTTTACTTGTCCTGGCCGCAACTTTTTGCACAGTTTGAATCTTGGGGTTTTTCTTTGGTTTCTCCTTTTTCTTTTTAATACACTCTATACCCATTGAAAATCGTGTTAAAAAGAGCATATTAAATCAAGTCTACAAGACAGGCACCCTATAAAACACATATATTATAATATTAATGATAAACGCTTGCTTCCCATAGAATCTATCATAAATATATTATATAAAAGCTATCTTTCTTTTTTTAATGTGTATTATCTATAATTTTCTTAAGCTTTAAAGGAAAAACATAGATTTTCCTTTCATTTTGTATAATCTTGAGCAATTGTCTTAAACTTTTGTATAGAGTATCCATTAGTCGCCCACTCTACACGCTTAAACTGATGTTTTTCTTTTTATTTTTTGCTTGACACGTTTTCTACTTCTTTTCTAATTTTTATTTCTTTCTTTTCCTTTCTTGTTGCTGGCTTGTCTTTAGCCAGGTTTAAGATTTCTTTCTTTCTACATTTGCTTACACTAATTATGACCCCAGGTGACTGTTGGCTGATTGTTCGCCATGGCAGCGGTGCATGTAATTAGTGATTAAATGGCCGCCCAGAGGTCAGGTCAAGCGGGGGGCGTGACATCTTCCCATTGCTATTATAGCGACATGCTCATTATCAAGTGGTTTGCATTTACAAGGCTCCTCAAGTGCTTCGACAAGAGACAGCAGAAACAGGGGAGATACCAACAGAGAGCTGACACCATTGCCTGGAAGCTATCACAGTCTTATCCCCGTCACCCACCTTTCTTCTCGTCTTTATTCTTTCTACTCTTCTTTTTTGACACCGTCAGGAGACGGCAACAAAAAGTGGCAAGAATTAATCTCAGCTTACACATCCTACAAGTGTTCTTTGAATATTACTTCTAGAAAGATATCAAAGTTTCGTATAAGTATGAATTTCTTAGATTAAAAAAAAAGCTTTGTTCGCAATAAATTTGTATTACTTTAGTCGGAAAACAGTAATTAATTAAACAGTACAGTACAGTCAATAAACAGTAAGTGAAGAGCAAAGTATAAAGACAATGATTATATTATGAAATTCCATTCAATTAATATAAATAAATGCCAAATGATTTCAAATCACAAATTGTTGAGAAAAGCAATTTCTAAGTGCATAAATCATGCCAAGACTCAAAACTCAAAATAGACAATAATTTGTTCACAAAGCGCAGCGCAGATCATTCACAATTATCAGTCAGCTTTATATCAAACAACACACAACACCGAAACAGGAGGCGGAAGGAAGAGGAAACGGACTGGAAGTGGAAGTGGAAGAGGAAGATGTGAAGCTACAGCAGGAACAGATTGCTGATAAAAAATCAGCATCATAAGGCATTTTAATTCATAAGCTGACATTTGTCTCGGTCGCCTGACTGCTTGCCTGGCTTGGATGCTGGGATGCTGGGATGCTTGGCTGCTCACCGCCTGGCTGACTGACTCGAAGTGAAATGAAAAAGATATTTTATGCTCATTTACATGAAATTTTCATTATGCGCCGCACACTAAAACTTATGCAATGCAAGGACGACGACGACAACGACGAAGGATGCGATGATTCGGCTAGCAAAGTAGAGGATAGCAGCGCAGCAGCAGGAAAGCCAACAACAAAATCACGTTCGTTTATCATCGCGTCGGAGTTGGCATCATGCTCGACTATGATGTTGATGTTGATGAGCAGCCAAACTGACGGCCATACACTGAGAAAAACAAACTAGGAATCCTGTCAAACAATTGATAAAATTTGACTTTTGACTGATGCGCAATCTGAGCATAAAGTTTTCATTAAGAGAACTTTTTTTTCGATCCCCAAATTCAGGCATAGATTTTAGACTACACTCAGAGAAAACAGCTGAGGGTTCTGTACTGAAATCTAGTACAAGCATTTGCAATGTTTGACTTTTACCAATTCACAATCGGAGCATTAAAAATTCGAATAAGAAAAGAAGCTTTCTAAGCTCAAAATTCCTTAATCCAAATTACACTGTCAGAAAAGAATTGTACAAAGCCAGTCGAAAGTTGACTTATATCGAAATTTTCATTAAAAAAAATGATTTTTATACTCTCGAAAAGTGTATTACAAGTGTATTCAGCTTTCCTTTTGCTGCAGGCAGCACATATATCGGAACCGGCTGTGTCGGACAACTATATATTTCTCATAGGAACAATCAATTCAAGAGTTTTTTTTTTAAGTATCTCGATCAAATTTATAAGTTAAATTTTACTAAAATTTTTAGTGCTAATCGGTCCTCAGCTTCAGTATTATTACAAAATTTCAAAGACTTGCACCAAGTTTTTAGTTATGAAAAGTTCAATTATATAAGTATACTATTTTTTTTCTTGAGTGTAGCTAAGGCAAGAGGCAACAGTGGAACAGAACAAGGACGAAAGCGATGAGAACAGGACGACTGAGGACAAAGCGTGTGACAGCATTTTGCATACGCTGATGAATCCATCATCTTTACTCAACGTCACATCATCAAATCCGCGGCGCTTAGTTCTACTTTGGGTGTATATGTGTGTGAGTGGCTGTGTGTCTGTGTATCTATGTATCTGTGTGTGTGTGTGTGTGTGTGTGTAAAGCGATCAGCTTTAAACCGCATTGCAGCTGCTGTTGCATACTTTTAAGCGCAACCAACGCCCGCATCTATGCAAATAGCAAGCGCCGCAGTCGATGCCATGCGGGCCACATCAAACACTCTCAACATGGTCGAGTATACGTAGTACATATAGCATCCATTGCCTAGTCTGGCATTGGAATGGGACTAGAACCAGAATCCGAGGTCCAGTCTATATACTAGTCCATGTGGCAGAAGCGTAAGCAGATATTGTGCTTGGGGGGGCTTAGAACTGTTTATATAGAATACAGAATATAAGTTTGTATTCGCGAAAAAAACGCATGTTAATATATAAACCAAGGAATTAATATTTATGGACCATTAGATTGCGTATTCAATTTTTCCCCTTGCATACGCCACTGTCATGAACTGCCGTTTTGATTTGCTGCTCACGGCGGCTGGCGTGTTGTTTACGCGGCGTATACGTGATGGCATTTCAAGTGCATCCCTTTAATTGTTAAACGCAGAGCCCCTCCGACTTGGCAGTCGACTCATAGCTATTGTCATTGTCGGATTCAGTCTATGTTGACAAAGTGGCCAGGCAGACCATCACTGCCCCGCCCCACCACTACACACTGCTTCACCTTCTCCGTCGCCCCTGCACGTACACGTCTTGGCACTTAAGGGGATTTGCTTAATTGAAACGAATACCGAGCGAAGGGCTGCCAAAGGCAAAGGAAAACCCAAAGAAAAACCGACCAATGCCAAAATGAAAATGTAAAGAAAGTACATTTTCTCTGGCAAAAGAGAGAAAGGTAGAAACGATGAAAAGCCTAACAAATAAACAAAACATGCACTTTTGCTACCAATGAGAACAGCAAGAAACATCAGTAAGCCAAAAGCGCATTGAGAACTTGGCCATTTGTTGCAAGTGTTTGTAGCATAGACTACGTTTATACAATAAAATGCATGTATTATTAGTTTCCTGACTTTATACAAAATACGATAAAAACTTGATAAAAGTCAGCAATAATTTAGTAAGCTATTTGTTTACTTCGAAATGAGAAAGTAAAGATAATTTTTAGCTAAACGACAAAATGGAATGAATGAATTTTCAAGTCTATTTGCTAGAAGGAAGGAAATTCATCAAAGGGTTTATAGACGAATCATGAAATGAACCTTGCATAAACATTGCGCTTATACCTGAAATCGCAGCGTTCATGTGTGCGTCTGGAAAATGTAGAAACACAATATTGGTCCATTTGTTTAATTAAAAAGCACTTTTTTGAATTGTGAGAGCATTATGACTTGCCTACAAATATAGACTTCCAGGTAGACTCACATATTTCGCAGTAAATGCCACTCAGTCATAATTCATTAATATTCTGGCTGAAAAGGGTAGCACAGGTAATTATCTTGAGTCGTTTTTCTGTTTGCTTGGCTTTAACAAAACAAATCGTTCGCATAGAAAACTGTTTAAAATATTATAAAAATCATTGAAAATATAAAGAAATAAACCATTAAATATTTTGTAAGGCAAAGCAGTTAAAGTTATGTTTAGAAAGGGGGCTAAAAGGTTAAAGTTCAAATCTTTTAAGCCAAAATGCCAGGCAATTGACATTATGACTAATTCAATGTAAATTAAAATGTTCCTAAAAGTCAAGCCAGCCCACTTAATATGATACAAGGAAAACATTGAAAGAGAAAACTGAAAAAAAGGCCAAACAAATAACTGAAAGACAACAACCAACAGTGAAGAGTCAACTTGATGACTGAAAAATTGAAATTGAAACTGCAACACGAAACGAAGTTGAAGGATAACGAAAAAATCAAGTAAACAGAAGGACTATTGGATGCTAAGTGGGTTAGTCAGTCAAACTGGACAGTTCTCTGTATATATACATATATATATATATATATATATATATATATATATATATGTATATCTGTATGTGTGTATAAAGCAAAGGCAAAGGTCTTTAATTAAATTAGGAGCAACAGCAGCCAAAAGCAACTTTGATCCCTTTTAACGCAGCACTTTTGCTCTCTCTCTCTCTCGCTCTCTCGCTCTCTCGCTCTCTCTCACTCTCTCACTCTCTCCCATTCGCCCTAGTCTATATGATGAGCTGTAGCTGAAGAGCAAAGACTTGACTTGCGTTTGTAATTTGGTTGCTTTTCACTTTTCAAGAAAAGTTCGCCTTCCCTTTTTCCTGCACCGCTTTTCATTACTTTTGCGCTCGGCAGTTTGCAGTTTTGTTGGTTTTTGTTTTAACTTTTTGCCAGCCAACCAGCCAGCCAGCCAGCCAGCCAGCCAGCAAGCAAGAAGCAGGCAGCAGCAGCAGGCAGCGTTTCATTTATGACAAACAAACTTTTCCGAGAACTTCGACGACGAGTGACGTGTGGCCTAAGAAAAGTGCAAAGTGTAAATGAAAATTTGTTGGCAAGTGAAAGTCAAACGGCATAAATAAACAGCACGAATGTCACTCATAGAAAAACTGGCCTCCTTCCCAAACTTAATTGCCACGTCAGGCAAATGGATGAAAGAAAGAGGAAATACGAGTAAATATAGAAAATAAAATTGTTAATGTCAACTGGCGCAATTTTCTTTTTATTTCATTTAATTGCAATGCTAATTAATAACCTGCAATCGTGTGCAGGTAACAATTTGCATAATTTTTGGCCTTTGCATATCATTAAAAAGTATAAAATTCTCGTATTTCATTTGCACAGCAATTAAACAGGACCAACAACTTTGGCCACAAAATGTGACTATCTTCTACTAAATTATTCCAAATGTTTTTTAATTGCCACAAGCAAAATACATAAAATAAAAGATGGAAACTTGCCGCATAAGAAATGCTTCAAGCTCTGGCCAGCACACATACATATATTTAATAGACAGAATGCAACAAGCTGAGGCAGATGCCACGGGGCGTATGATTTACATTGAGCCAAGAGCAGAAACAGAGAGTAAAAGGCTCAAAAAGCAAAGCTGATTGCAGCATTAAATGGGATTGAAAGAGGCACCAAGCAAAAAGGCTACAACCCGGCGCAAAATGTCCTGCTGTCCTCTTGCACTATTCCCTGCTTCTCCTTCGCATTACTTCTCAGTTCTCTACAGTCCTTCAGTCCGACAAAGTGCAAATCGAAGAGCACATTTCTCTCTTTTCGCACTGGCAAAGGCAGATGCCAAATGGACATTAACCACATGCACAGTTCTTTCAATTTGCTCCTTTTTTGCTACTCCTTTTTTTTTTTTTTTTTTTTTTTTTTTGGGGATTTATCCATCTACTGGCAGTGTTTTTATGCACTTAGAGAATAAGTGGGTCGGTTTATAAGCATCTAGATAGCTAGTAGAAAGCTGTATATTTTGTAATTAGTAGTTGTTTTTCCATTTATATTACTATTATAAAAGAGTAGTAGCTCGAAAATTATCATTATAAATCTAGCAAAATAAAACAAACCAAATATTTATTTTTTGTCTGTTTAAACGTCTTTATAGAGATCTTCATTTTATATAAATTTAGACTGATTGAAAAGGTTTATTCGTGTTTTTTAATACAGCAATTAATTCTATATTTTTCAGAAATTGGAACTACTAAGAAAAGAAACACAGTCTAATGATTAAGAAAAAGTTTTTTGTTAAATTCTCAAATGAATGTGATATATATTTTTTTTTAAATAAGAAATTTCTTTGAGTGTAAGCTTGTATTATAAATATTAATATTGTTATTATTACAATGCTTAAGCTTACTATATATTTTAAATTAATTTTTCAGTAGCTGAGCGACTTTTTACAGGATATTTTAAAATCATGACAGACCGACTCAATGGAATTGGTCAGATTTCAATTGTACCTCATTAATTATGGCTAAAAGTCGCATTCTGACTGCTTCTGTTTCTCATTACTGCTGGCTACATTTAAAGGCTATATTCACTTTAAGAGTGGAATTGGGGAGGGGATTGAGCGAGGCAAGGAGAAATGCCTTTCGACTGGGAGACAAAAGAAATTTAAATAAAAAATGCTCATGCCAAACATATAAAAGGCACATAAATCGAAATCTGTCACAAAGAACATGCGCAGCCAATAAATTTTCTTATCTCAATAGCAGCGACAAGCGTTAAGGAGAGAAACCCAACCCAAAACGGGGCGCTCCAGGAGGCGGGTGCCTTCGAAAAGTGGGCGTGCCTGCAGTTGAACATGTTGCATATGCAACGCCGCTGCAGTTGCAAGTGCAGTCGTCTTCTCTGTGAATGTGTGTGTGAATATGTATTTTATGCCTTTCATCTGCCTCTGTTTTTGTTTGCTTTTGTTGCTTTTGTTGCTTTTGCTGTGCCTGAGCTGTCACATTGGCGCGTAAATTGAAATTATTGCACTGGCATGAACTGTGATTAATATTTCTTTTTATTTCCATTTTTTCCCCCATTTTGTGTATTAATTTCTTTCTTGCAATGTTGCCAATAGTCTGCACTTGTTAAGCTATTAATTGCGATATTTAAATTAATTTTTATTTAATTTAGATTCGTGTCACGGCATAGAAAGTTTCACGCAGTTGAAAGTATTTAAAATATATACAAAAAAACCCATTGAAAATACTGAGAAAGTCTTCTACATGATTTTATAAGAGGACTTAAAATGGTGAAAAATACCAGTTCAGTTTTCGGTTAGGAAAATAATATTTGGAGCAGTAAAACCTTATTAAAGTTCAGTATCAGAAAGGAATAAATTCGTGACCATTTTTGCTAGTAGAAAATTGCCCAAAATACTAAAATATTAATACCAAAAAAAAGTCTAAAACTAAAGTTTAATTCCCCTAATGATGCGCTGAGAAAATGCTTATGGAAAAATAACAAACGAACAAATTAAACACACTTTCAAATCCATAAATCACACATATAATTATGTAAATCTGAAAATATATATGGCAAGGAAAAGTTGTAGGCTTCATCATTGCCACTATCCAGTATCCTACACAACCCGCTCGCAACTCCGCAGCTCCTCCCTCATCCTTAACCTCATTCTCAAAAAATATGGCAGACAAAAGTGGAAACTGAAACTCAACGAAAATTCAGGCACGTGTTTGGCTTGCAGAAATCTACATAAGCTGGCTGGCAGCCAATTTGGTAGAGGAAGGACTAACTAGCCAGTAAGTCAGACAGACAGACGGTTAGACAGAGAGTTTTTGGCAGTGCTGCTGCTGCTGCTTCTGCTGCCAAGAAATGTGTAGCTAAACGCTTGGCTCGCTACCATTTAAAGAAAAATTCAAAAAAAAAAAAGCTTAAGGAAAGGCTATCTTTGGCGCACCGAGGATTACATACACTTACAAGCTGCTACAATTTGAAACTTGTTAAATTTTTTTATTTCGACCGATTGATCCTTTTGATAGTTCTATGATTTAGTTAGCCGATCTTGATTATTTTTCCACACATCGTGGCAAAGTTAACACTTTAGAAGTGTATAAAAAACATACAAGTTAGTGTTTTAGTTGAGAGTTTTCGATCTGGTTATACCCTGTAAGCATGGTAATTTAACTATAGAAGAATTTCTGTCCTGTTTTAAGATGGGATACATTTTAATTCCTTTGGAGTTCAGTTAAAGGATAAGCTATAATATTTATTTAATTCTAAGCAAATTAATTAATCTTTAAATTTAATTCATTTTTTTTTAAATTGGGATTCAAAAAATTTCAAAATTTTTAGTTTTTATCCGTGAAGAATCGAGCCCGATTCAAGTCCTTCAAAAAGAGAAAATAAAAATCAGAATTATGTATATACACAGATCATATTGCTTTGGAGCCAAAGGAAGTATTAAACATCTTAAATAGATGCAATGCAGGACACTATTAAAAAAACACTCGGCTGTTCAAGAATATATATAATTTATACTCCTCTCTGTCTGTTAAATACACCATCAAAAATTCTTATATACTCTTTTTATCCATTTGCCATAGGGTACAGAGTATAGAAATAAAAAAAAAAATAGCTGGTTAAAAATCTGTTTTGCCAGCATTTGCATGGCATGCGCCGTACTCATACTTTTGTGGGCCATTTTGCATAACTTGGCAACGCACACACACACACACACACACCCTAACACACACACACACGCACACACACCCATACGGCTGGCTTTGCATACCACATTTAGTTATTGGGATAGGAATATATATTTCAAGTTTTTGGTTCGTTGAGTTTCTGTGATTTTGACAGCCCAGCCACAAGTGCTCGGCCCCTAAGAAAAAAAAATGGGGAAAAAAAACGAAGAAATTTTTTAAAAATATGCATAAATTGTGATATGTTCATGGAATAGGTGGGAAAAGAAGAAGAGCAGCACTCACAAGGCAAAAAAAAGAAAGTAAAGCCCCTGCTTGACTGTCAGAAATACTTATTTAAGCATTTTTCAATGCATTAAAAGCTTTATTGTTGGGCCTGTTTGTACATAATGTGGTCAAGAGTGCATGGAAAATTCATACAAATGTTTTCTTATGTTCTTGGTAAATTTCTCTTTTTGCTGTTTGTCTTCATCACCGCTTTGTTTATTACATTTGCATATTATTTATTATTTATTTATTTTATTTTTTTTTTTTATGATGACTTCCTTTTGCGGCCACGAAAAATGCGCACTTCAACTTACTTTTTTTTCTATGAATGTGTGTGTGTGTATGCCACGCCCAAAACCTCCTTGCAGTGCTTATTTCATTAGCTATTCCCTGAAATCTTTTTTTATTATTTTTATTTTTTTATTTTTTATGAAAGGACAAGGCGCACAAAAAATATGCTACACAAAATGGGAGTCGCAGCGGAGGCAACGCTTTAACTACCGGAAATTTCTTTGTACTGCTTTTCATGCTCATTTGTAGGCAACCACGCCTCCTTGCCGCTTCCACACACCCTTGCCTTGTTGCCACCAGACAAAAAGGCGCGCCCACACTCACGCCCGCCCAATTTTTCGCTGTTGACAATTTTGGCGGTTGTTGTGGCAACACGTGACTGGGATGCGTAAAACCAACTGAAAAAGTTGCCCCAAGTCGAGTTGAGAGTTGAGACTACACTTGGAGAAAATGCAAAGAATTCTCCCATCAATTCAAAGTTCAAAGGAAAATAAATATCCCTACAACTGACAAAGAAAACCAACTAATTTTGCCCCAAACTGAGATACTATAGACTACGACTTTGATTAATGCATTCCAGTTAATATTTACTAGTCTTAATATTAACTTTAAAAATAATACCAAATTTGCTTATATAAATACAGGCATGTAAACTTCCCGATTCCATAGTAAATACTCTTTCTACGCTTTGAAATTCCATTACTTTTTCACGATTGAAGCGATTTCCACATGGTCCTAGCTATTTACCACGTCTAATAAAAAACTCTTTCTTATAGATTTTAATATTTTAGAAGAAGAGTCCAAGGAAATAAAGGGTTTTAGACTGGAGAGATGAATTCCTAAAGAGCTGAATGAATATGATTAACATTCATAGTTTTCTTTTCTCCCAGTGTACCTCGACTCCGAGAGACGCGCTGTCCATGGAGCAAATGCGAACAAATTATTTGCTCTCATCCTGTAGAGATACTTCTACTTTTACTTGTACTTTAAACTGACTGCCATGGACCGTTGATCACATTGAAATCAGTTTCAAAATAATTTGCCGCTGAAATTCAATTTGTTATTTGTACATGGCTGGCATCTGTGTAAAAATGTCGGGAGCCATTAACGCTTCAATGGCTTTGTTTGTGATTCCCTTCCCGCCTTCCAGGAGACATTTTTATTTAGTCCGTAAGTAAATTATATCATTAGATCTCGTTATGCTCATCAATGTTACCTTAAAGGACACAGCACATATGAGCAGGAGCTGCAGCTAGTAGCTGCCTTCTTCAACAGTTGAAAGCTGCCAGGAAATGAAAGTATATCAATCCCATTTTTATGTGAACAATTGAATTTAACAAATAACCATAAAAACCTAAAGATAACAACTTTTAGACCGATGGTTCCTATCACAGCTATATGATAATGTTTTCTGATCCAGCCGGGTCCGACATAGCTGCTGCGTTTAACAAAAAGAAGGTCTAATGCTTTGACTGAGCGACAGACAGTCAATCGATAAACTGTATCAACTCTTTTCGTCGTCCTGATGAATACTATATATGTATATGGGTCGAAAATACCTCCCTTATACCTCCTTTTGTATCATAAACTAACTTTTTGGTAAATATTTTGAGGTAGTTTACCATAAAAGAAGTTACAAAAGTTGTTGCTGGCAACTACGATCAAAACTATCTCAAGATTTCGAACTTGGTAAAAGCCTTTTAGGGTTTTCTTTTAATAAATAGATTAAACCTTGGGAATTTTAATTTAATATCCCATAAATTACGTTTTTTTTCCCCGCACTTTTCACTTTTTATAATATTTGAGAGCCATTTGAAAGCAGCCACAAACTTAGTTTTAAGTGCACTTGTTTCAAGAGCAACTTAATTTATGAACTCTTGCAGTCATTTTTTAGGACCAGAAATACTTATTTTAAATGGACTATAAATTGCACAGGTCATAAGCCGCTCACACGCACACACACACACACACACACATGTCAATTGATCCTAAGACCAAAAAAAAAGAGTATTTTTTAAAGCAAAAAAAAGGTAAGTACTCGGAATATTGGCCATATTTCTTTATGGCTGGCAAATGATTACCACCTGCTGTGAAGATGCCTTTGGATAGAGACGACGCTCGTCTAGACAGGAGTTAGACGGGTTTTCTGCTCTTTTTTTTTCGTATGAGATTGTTCGATTTGCATTTTTGGAATAAGGTTAAAACTGTGCATTGAACCACAAAGCTGAGGTTGAAAATCGGCCATCGATTGTGAGCAGGGGAAGGGACGCCCCAAAAGGAAGCCTCATTTGTGGCCAATTGTTGTTAGTTATCCACTGTACATAGTGAGCCCCACTAAAGCATAAGCCTAGCAATAGCAAATTGAGCAAACAGTTTGGTAAACATAGACAATGAGCTAGAGCCACTGAGACAGCTCCAATGTACGCATAATTTATGGCTGCAATTGAGAACGAACTGTTTTGGTTGCTTGTTGGCCAGCTTTGGGTAGCTTTTGGCCTGCTTGGGCGTATAGATAACGAGCCACGTCAATTTTCGCTAATAAACTCAAGAAGGATTAATTTTGTGATTTATGAGCCGTAACAGAGAGCTAACAGAGAGATGGAGGGACGGAGAGATGCAGACGACTCCAGACTTTTGGCTCCATTAAAGTCGCTTAGCAACTAGGTAACTAGAAAAATGTTGCATATTTTTCAGCAGACATTTTTACATTAACTTGACAGACATATTAATTAATGTTGCCCATAAATCATTGGGCCGCAAGCCTGCAAGCATTTTAATTGTTTGCCTAATCCACTGGGCTATATTAATGTCTAATATTTTGGCTTAAATATGAAGAAATGTAACCTGAGCCAGCAGCGGCAGGTAAGCAGACAATGGAGCTACTATTAATTAAATTTAATAAAACAAACTGACTAGAAATTTCCAGCTTTTCAACTTAAGAGAGAGAATGCTCTAGCAACTCTACTGAATCATTTACTATTGAGTGGAAAAATAAAATTAGGAGCTCCCCCTAAAAGAAGAAAATTAAATTTATTATTTTTGGACCATTCCAAATCCCACGCAACAAAAGCTTAGCTACTCTCTAGCTAATAAATCAATATAATTTATTCTAAATAAAAATTCAACAAAATTGCGGCTAAAAAAATTCCATTCTTGGCAGACAATTTTCTCATTCAGTCAAGGTATAAAACGATGGTGCCCACATGCATAAAGCATAGATAACAAAATATGAATATGTGAATGAATATGAGTTTGAGTGTATGAATAGGAGTGGAGTGTGAGTATGTACTATAAAAGTGGGTACAAAACAAGCTGTTAAAACAGCTGCCAGCAGCTCAGCCCCGGCAAGGACTATGTATATATGGACTGACTACGCAAGAGTTTTTCACGGAGTTTCTACCCCATTCCCTGTGCCCATACTGACAGTTTTTGCCTTGACTATAAAAATTGTTTGCTGAGGCATTAAATTGAATGAAAATTTATGATCTTTTCATATTTACTTATGTGGTTCTGCGCCCCGTTTCCAAGCTTGAAACGAGCTGCGTTGTCTTCGTCGTCGACGTCGTCGTCGTCGTCGTCGTCGTCTATTGCCGCCAGCCAAACCTGTGTTGGTCTTGGGCCTTTTGAAGCCAGCTCACTGGATTTTTCTATATGTAAATAAATATATTTCACATATTTTCATAGAATTTCCCTTATATATTGAAAATAAAAATGCAAAGCAGCTTTAAACTCGCAATACAAATCAAACAAATTTCCCAGAGTCCACAAACCATCAATCAAATCTAACAACTTATATGCCTGATGTTATAAATACACTCAGAGAATTAAATAGAGCTAAAGATTTTAATCGATTTTTTAAATATGACCAATAAATTTTCACATTTGAAGTAACATTTTTTTAATTATGGAAAACCTAATACACATAACATAAAAATTATCAACTCTTTTCCGTTCTTTAACCACTCAAATTATTTCTGCTAACTTTGAAAATGAACACAAAATTTCCACACAATTTTAATTCAATTAAGAAGCTCCTTTCTCTAAGTGTATATCCAATAACTGACCTATAGCTATGGCCAGAGTGCAGTCCGCTACCATTTATCATGCCAAATGGCAAACAAAGTGCTCTACACTGACAATTGGCCCGCTTTCTTTTTTTGTTTTCCAGACTTCCAAAGCAAACAGAGTTCTTATCTGGCTAATCATTGCCTTTGTTTTTTTCTATTGTTTTACAGGTGACAACAACTTGGAATTCGAGGAATTTGCCGCCTAAACAACTGCGAGCACGTCCTGTGGTCCTCGGTCCTTGGTCCTTGGTGCTTGGCCTTGGTCTGCTCCTAAGAAAGATTAATGATCTGAACTGTTGCGGCATAGTGAAGCGAAGCATTAATATAGGGCCCCCAGTATGCAAAATACGTGTACAATGCCCTATAATATACTCTCCCAACATAATTTGTAGTTTGTCTAGAAAATAAAAGACTGACAGTCCTTGTCCCTGGAACTGAAACTGAAATCCGTCCTGCTCAGTCTGCAGAAAGTGCTCAGTCTGTAAATAAGCCAAGTAGTAAATTCAGAGAAATAAATATGAGTGGGCTTATTGGAAATATGTTTTCAGGCATTTCCGAGAAAAAATTAACTTTATACGAGTATTTGCATTTTATTTCAAGGGAAAAGAAAACAAGAAAATATACCCTCTGACTGTTGTGAAATTTGTAATTTAAATACATTTAAAATTAATTTATATTGAAGAGAAAATACAGCATCCTTTTATGAATGTTTTGCTTATAATTTGAAAATAAACTTTTATTGTGTCTATAGAAACGGTAGAACAAAAATTGACGCCTTGTAAGAAATACTTTTTTGTTATCAGAGAAGGGTTAAGCCGACTAAATACAAAATAAAACACCCCTCTAAGCTGAATCTAACAAGAACTAAAGAAAGTTCAAATCAGATGAACCAAACCTCGTCCAAAAATGCCAGTAAGAATAAACATTTATTAGATCATATAAATAACTGATAATTATGGCTTAAACAGTTCGGCTAACTTGAAAATAAATTTTGAAATATCTTAAAACTGATTCTGCAGTCATGTTTAAATTTAAATTTATATGCCACAGCTCAGATATCCTGTATTTCTTGTATGTAAGTTCTGAGTGGTTCAGCCAGACGAGCTGCCTGCAGTTACTTATCAGCAAATACACTCAGTAAGCAGAGGATTGGGGAGGAGGAGCGGAGGAAAAGACACTTGGCATATGGCAAGTCGGTCCATAACTCTCGGTGTTGTCATGTTGGACATGAAAGAACCTGCCTGCCCGCATATTGTATGACTCTCAGTTCACATTTCCACGTTTCCCCATTTGCCAGCTCCCAGCTCCAGTTGCAGTTGCAGCTCGGATTTTGGCCTGGCCTGTGTGCATGTTCACTTGTCAAAATACGTTTGTTGCATGTAACTCAATGTCGGTTTAGAGCAGCGGCAGTAGCAGTGCTGCAGGCAGCAACAACTGTGGCAGCGACTGAGGCAGCTGCTTTATGCGCGCAGACTGACACAAATGCACTGCGACGCCCCTGCAACATGAAAGACAAGCGCAATGTCAAGCGAAATAATAGCGAAAGACATGACGCAAGGACGAGGGCTGCAGGAGCTGTAGGTGCTGCAGCTGTGGCAGTCAGTGCGGACAGCTTACAAGCTAAAGAATTGATAGTAAAAACGGCCAAGAAACGGCAGAAAAACTTGATCATTTCCTAACGCGAATCTGCTAAATTAAATTTATGTAAGGGAGTCTAAGCTGATTTGTCTCTACCCGAAACGCATTCAAAACAAGCTGAGACAAAAAAAAAGCTAGAAAAGGAATAAGACACTAAATAACTTCATATCGAAAAAATCGGTTGAAATTCCGCAAAGTTATAGAAACTATAGACAAAAAAATAAAAAATAATCCATCAAACACTACCCAGAATAGCTCTAAAACGGCTAAAATATAACACTTCCGTAACAAGAAAAAATAATTCAATTATTGTTGTGGCACTGGAACACAGGAAAGAATCAGAAACAGTTGATAAAACACAAGGATTGACTCACTAAAAAACAATAGAGGGAGAATCAATAAGTTTTCTAAAACCAGTTTTCAAATCGGCTAAAAATTTTAATCTAGCTTTAAAAAAAAAAAAACAAGCTGAGCTGCCAGCACTGGTTGCAGTGACTAAAGAAAATGCCCCACAGTGATTTATTGTTGCACTCAGCGAAGCTGGCGAGGAAGCTGCCACTTTAACCGTATTCGTCGCTCAGCGCTTGCAACTTCATCATCATCACCATCCTCATAGAACATAATCATCACCCGATGATGATAAGCCAGCTATACAGCTACAGCTACAGCTACAGTATCAGCTTCATATGTGTATGTGCATTGGGCCAATCAATGAATTCTTGTCAACACATAAATGTTATGGCCAAAGAAGTGAGAACATGCCAAATGACAGCAGACTGGGTAAACAAGGAAAATATATTTTTCTCATGAAATGAACAGGAATGGAAGAGTTCATTCCGATAAGCAGTCGCTAATGATTATATGATAATGGGATAATAGTAATATTTATGAACAAATTTATAAAATAAGAGTAAATAATTTAAATAAACTTACATTTGCTTGCACAGTTTCATCTCTTATTCAGTTATCTCTTCACTCTTCTTTTGTAGGCCTGAGACCTAGAGGTGAGCACGAAAGACACCAAAGCACGAGTCTCAAAAGGCAAGAAAAGCAAGTGTCAGTGGTGAACTAATAAATACTCTGTACTCAACTCTGTCTGATCTAACACTAAAACTCAAATTGAAGAACAGACAGGCAGCTGTAGGCCTTATTAAGTCTGCTGATGATTATATTTGGAATACACATATATATACCATAATATACTATTTATAGTAAACAGAGTAGACAAAGTAGAAAAAAATAAAAATATTTACAAAAATTATAAATGTTTTATGAGAATTGAACTTTTACTCGAATCTAACTCAATTAATTTTAATTATAATTTTTTTTTCTTGCCTGTGCTGAATCGTGCCTTACTCGTGAGTCACGTGCCCGCCTCTAGTTCTGTGCCTCTGTTGTTTCACTCAACTCTACTTTTCACTTTTTTTTTTCTTTTTACTTTGCTTTTCACTTTTTGCACATACATTTTATACTCTTACTATTCATTTTACTTTTTATTCTTCACTTCTCTTTTCATTTTTCTTTCTCTTTTTAGCCGCGTTATTTGCAGCTTCGATCGGGCGCTGCGTATTTTTTTTATAATTTATTTCATTTATTTAATTTATTTTTTACGCACAGAAAAAAAAAACACTATTATTCACTTCATTCACAATTTCCTTTAGAGTTCCTCTTTATCTTGTACTTTTCTTTTGTCCCTTATCCGCGTTTTTATTCTTAGCTGAATTTTAACGTTGATCGCAGGTGGCGTGAACACTTCAGATTCGCTTCGAATTTATTTTATTTATTTAATTTATTTTTTAGGCACAGAAAAAAAAATTATTATTCACTTATTAGACACTTCACTCTCGTATTAATTTTCTTTACAGTTCCTCTTTCTCTTTTACTTTTCTATTGTCCCTTATCCGCGTTTTTATTCTTAGCTGACTTTTACCGTTGATCGCAGGTGGCGTGTTTCACTTGCCAATTTATTTTATTTAATTAAATTTATTTACTTGGCACAGAAAAAAAAACACTATTCGCTTATTAGACACTTCATTCTCCAATTGATAACTTCACAATTTCCTTTAGAGTTCCTGTTTATCTTGTACTTTTCTTTTGTCCCTTATCCGCGTTTTTATACTTAGCTGAATTTTACCGTTGATCGAAGGTGACGTAAGCACTTCAGATTCGCTTCGAATTTATTTTATTTATTTAATTTATTTTTTATGCACAGAAAAAAAACACTATTATTTACTTATTAGACACTTCATTCACGTATTAATTTACTTTACAGTTCCTCTTTCTCTTGTACTTTTTTTGTCCCTTATCCGCGTTTCTATTCTGAGTTGACTTTTAGCGTAGATCGAAGGTGGCGTGAGCACATATAATTTTCTTAGACTTTTTTTAATTATTTAATTTCTTTATTAGGCACAGAAAAAAAAACACTACTATTCACTTATTAAGCACTTCATTCTCCAATTGATAATTTCACAATTGCCTTTAGAGTTCCTCTTTCTCTTTTACTTTTCTTTTGTCCCTTGTCCGCGTTTTTATTCTGAGCAGACTTTTACCGTTGATCGACGGTGGCGTGAGCACTTGTAATTTCATTGAATCTGCTTTATTATTTCACTCTTTTGTTTTATGCATGCTATTATTAACATTATTGCGAATTATTTTATTATTTTATATATTAATTATTTACACATTTCTATTGCATTGTATCGTAAACTATTTTTATTTAATTTAATATTTTCTTAAGCTTCTCTTATTGCCGATTTCACAAGACGTTGCGCGCGGTGTGAGCAGCTGGCGCGATCACTAAAATCCCACGGCCCTCTCTCTCTCTCTCGCCCTCTCTCTAATTCCGTCGCAGCAGCTGCTTATAAGCACAGTGGCTTGAGTAATGATTATAATTGATGCAAAATTATAGTTATTAATTGTTTGCCTTTTTTGTGTATAAATATTATGAAAAATACGTCAATTTATTAATAATTTATTTTTATAGCGTAATTCAATTACCTTACAAGTCAGGCACTTTTGTTATTACTTACAAAAGGCATCAAAATGAAAGAAACCTTATGCTGCTCAATTGGTGCTCTTTGTGTCTTCGATATAAGAAAATCCTTTGCACAAAGCTCTTTGTCTACTGCAATGCCAGCGAAAATCATTTTACTTAGTGCAATATTAAATTGGTATCAGAGATAACAATGAGGAATACTCTTCTTTTAGGGCATATAAGTTTTTTCAACATTCATTTTTTAAATATCAAAATATATTCAATTATTTTTTTATATTTAAAATCGATTTATATATCATTTTATCTGTTGGAGTCGTGATTTTATTATAATTATAACTTAAACTATTCTATAGTTGCTGCAAAATTTAAATAAAATTAAAGTGTATTTATTTTCGACTTATTTTTGCTTGAACTTTTGCCATGGAAAAGTGATAGCTATTTCAGCTGGCTTTTTATTGATTGGCTACCACAGTAAAATAATAAATAGTGAAAAGGGGGAGAGAGAAACTAAGAAATAAAGGGGAAAGCATAACAAGTGCAGTTGCTTATTGCATTTGCCTGTAGATCTTCCCTTTCTTTGCTTTGCTTTTCGTTGCTTTGCTTTGCTTTGCTTTGCTATATTCTGGCAATCAATTTGGGATATTTGCTTCTCCTTTTTGGTCTGCGCTTCTGCTTCTTCGTCTTCTTTTAGTGTTCCCCACCCTTTTCTTTTGTGTTGTGCTCACGTCTTTCAAGTCTAATCAACAGCATTTCATCAGCGCAAAAGTTTAATTAAAATAAATTACAGCAACAGGCAAAAAACGAAGAAAATTCGCCTTTCGATGGCTGCTGAAAAGGGTTTTTAGGCTCTCTCGCTCTGCCTTTTCCCTTCCCTTTGACTCTTCCTCTATCTGCGAAGAGGACAAGCTAAATGCCAGCTAATCATATTTTAGGACTTTTCGAAAAATGAAGAAGACATCTTTAAGCTGCAGCCCCGTCGGGATACTCTGTTATTAGCAATGTCATAATTTCATTACTGTCAACGGCCGCTATTCCCCTCTCCTTCCTTCCTTCATACTCTTCCTCTCCTCTTCATCGTGCTCGTCTGCTGAGTCCCCTCTCTAAATTACACACGCGTGGCAGGTCTATTTATTACCGTTAGCGGTAATCCTAAGCCACGACGACGTCGGCGTCGTCGCGAAACAAAAGCAATAAGCGAAAATTTAACAGGCTCAGCTGTGCAGATTGACAAATACCCTACAGAGGAAGTTCAAAGCAATTAATAAAATATATATTTAAAAAAATAAGTGTTTCTCTGGTAAGTTGGAGTTTTTCTTGTTATTACTAGATATTATTTTTTTTTATTTTTTGTCCACTTTTATTTTTAATTATTTTATAGGAAAACTATTGTATTACAAGAAAATTCCCTTTTTTGCATAAATTCTTTTTTAATGAATATTTTAGAAAACAAACTTAATTTATTTTGTATAAAGCTTAATATATTTAAGCTAAAACCTATATTTAATACAACTTATTAGGGAACTCGAATATTTGTTCTTTTTTTTTTTAAATTTATGAATTCTATTAAACAATATTATGAATATTATTTAATGAAAATTTTTTTAATTTTCAAAATTTTTAACTGTTTTTACATTTTGTGCTCCTCCTTCTTCCCCCTCCCCACTGCTGCTGCTACTTACATACTTATCTACATATAACTCTCAGCACCTATCCGTCTCTTGGAACCGGGCTGAGAGTAGGCAGAGTCGCCATTAGGAGCTCTCCTCTTTCAGTGTTGGTGGCGGCTGTCGCGCATTTTTTTTCACAGCCAATATATCATTATAATTTGCATTTCCGGCGTGGTCGGAAAATTGAGTAAGTAGATAGAAGAAGCCAGCAGAGGCAGCGGCAGAGGCAGAGGCAGCAGCAGAGCCAGAGGCAGCGGCAGTGACAGAAAGTAAGAGAGAAACAAAAAAAAAACAGGAATGAAAGAAAATTCCCTTTCGCTGGCAGCTGTTGCCTCACAAATGTCTCAAGTGGCAATCAAGGCGCTTCCATTCAAATTTACGTCGCAACAAATTACCAAGCATTTGTCAACTTGTCACGCCCCCTGCCCTCACCGCCCCCCCGCGCCGTCCATACAACTACCTTGAAGCTAGCCCCTAATCCACTAGTGTGAAAAATCTATGCTCGCTGCAAATGTGCCGCGAAATGTGGCAAGGAATGAGGGCAGCAGGCGGGGAAAAAAAGGGCAAATCGCACGCACTTTGATAAATTTTTATGAAACGCCTTCTTGCCCCTCCCACACGGGGGAGGCGGATTAAGAGAAGAGTGTTGACAGTCGACTAATGTGCTATTTATGTTGGCCAACACTAAATTAGTTCATTAGCGAAATAAAAATAAATAAGTCAAGTCGTCTAATTAAATCAGTCGAGTGGAGAGGCTCAACTCCAGCACAACTGATAGGATTCGCTTTATTTTTTTCAAAATGTTTGCTCAATTTTTTCAAGTCGAATGCTTCAATAGGTTTTCTAATTTACTAATTAATTTTGAGATTAATTTTATAATCGTTTAACGCTTAATGTTTCAGAAAGAGATTTAAACTATTTTAAAATTAAATTATTTTTTTCGTAGAATTCAGTAAAAAATCATTTTTTTAAAAGCTTTTAATAATAAAAATATATGTGGAAAATATTCTCAATATACATCCAATATTCAGCAAAGATTTTGAAAACTTTGCTGTATTTGAACACAGCTTTTGGACCGCTTTAATTATGAACTTACCACTGTATTAACATAGTTTAATATTTTCGAAAAATTGCTTAAAACATTGTTGCAAATTCTGTGGCTGTGGCAAAAACTATTTGAACTCTGAACACTCGTTACTTGCCACTTGCCACTTTTTGGTATGAGCACATCGGGGGAAGAGGGGCACCTCTGACGTGGCAACAACAACAACAACAACTACGAAAAACCAAGAACCGCAAGAAATAATAAAGAAAAGCCAAGACGTGGGCAACAATATTGCAAGAAAAGACCCTTACTGGCCAAACAAACGGTAATTTCTCACCTATTTATGGGCGCAATAAACGTTTATGATGATGCCCTACCCTCCCCTGCACAGCCCTGCCCCTCCCTGCTCCTAGTACAAAAATGCCAGTTGCCAGTTGTTACACTACTCATACACAGAAAAAAAATAAATTAAATTCAGAAATTTTCCATTAGAAATCGAACTTGATTTAAGCCAGCTTAAATCAGGAATTCTTGGCTTAATTTGGAAGCTAATATTGCATTAAACTGGGACTGAAAACTGGGTTATATTTAAAAACAAAAATATCCTTCATATATGTCCTTTAACATGCTATCATTGAATATCTTTGACGGTAGCCTCTAAATAGGTTTTATAATATAAAAGATATTTTTTAAAGCTAGCTTAAATTCCCCTTTTTTTAAGTTTTGAGAAGTTTTATTGATGATTTCCAAGAAAATTTGCATTTAGTTTTTAAACAACTTTTTTTTATAGTGCACTGGTACTCAGCCCTGGGCTGACAGCTAGACAGAACCCGGCCAAATGTTAGATTATACCTTGGAGTGTGTGTGGAACAACAATGTTGCCAAACATTTCGGCACAGATGCTGAAAATTCCGGCTTGCTCAAACATTTTTGGGTTCTTCTTCGGGTTGCCATTTGATATGGGGTCAAAGAGTGTGTGTGTAGCCGAGTGTAATACCTCGTACTTTGTACTACGCTCATCTTTGGCAACTTTTCACCTGAACTTTGCTGTTGAGTGTTTGCCGTAAAGCAACAAATATGAACAAACACAGCAGAAACTTCAAATTTCGAAATGATCCTTAAAAAAACTGGACAAAAGGTGTGCGAAAATATGTTGCACATAATTGAAACTATTTTTTCAGCCATTAACACCTTGTAGTAGAGTGTTTTTTCTCTATTTAAATTAGTAAATATATATTGAACTAATAATGTAAATTTTTCAAAATAAGTTTAAATATTTCAAAGAGTATTTTTCGTTTATTAAAGTTTTCCTTATGTTTTTAATATATTTCAAGTTTTTTCTTCAATATATTTTTAAATTTTTCAGTTAAGTTTAAGCTCTAAAAAATGAATCTAAAATTGTAAAAATAAACTTAGAAATAAATGAACTAATCTATATGAATATATAGTAAATTAGAGTTGATTTGGTTGACTTATTAAGCAAATTAATATGCCAATTAAGTAGTTTATACGAAAATCAGTATACAAATTGAAATTTTAGCATGTTGAATTAATATTATTCAAGCTGAACCGCATTAATGCAAATTAAATTTCATTGAAATTGAATTCACATTCTGTGTATATATTTATATCAATGAATAAACTATGCTGTGTATTTATCAGAAACAATATCAGTTATTGTTCCAAGCAGCTGCACTTTATACACTGAAACAAAAAGCAACAACCAAGAACCATAAGCACGTAAATACATGAATTTCCATTGGATTTTCCCAAAGTATTAGAACAACAATAACAAGAAGAAGAAGAGAATGGAAATTTGCCTAACCGCTGACTAATAAACATTTGACTTTGTTCTCGGTCAACAGAAGACAGTAGCAACAGTGGGAGAGAAAAGTATCCAACCATAAAATCACATATTTGGTATGATTTGTGGCAAGTGCAGACAGAGAGAGAGGACACAAACAAAACTTTAATTAATTAAAATTCATTGCTGCAGTGGAAGGAAAGCAGAAAGCAGAAAGCAGAGTATCTGCGGCTAAGGCTCAAACGAAGGTTATAGCCTTATATAGAGAGAAGTCAAATCACAACATTCAAATGCCATATTAACTTACTTAGATAAGCAGAAGACGAAGCAGCAGCAGCAGCAGCAGCAGCCATCAGCAGCAAGCATCAGCCAGCAGGATATACAGGATATGCCAGGCAATAACAACAGTACGAGTAAGTGGGTTGCCCTATGTTTGTCCTACAATTCAAATATCCTTCCGCAATGGGGTATTATAATAATGCTATCAAGTGAGGCATCCGCATGTATTAAATTAAATTTTTAAATTAAATTAATTCTGACTAAAAAAACAAAATATATAAAATAAATATTAAACATTGTGCATCAGGAAAAGTTATTATTTTATTAGTTTTCAATGAAAACATATTACTAATTTAATCAACAATTTTAGACCATTTCAAATCAAATCGATTTGAGATCGAAAATATAATAAAAAATACAATAAAAATGTCTAATCAAAGAAGAGGATTTTAATTATTTATTCATTTATCATATAATTATTATAAATTAAACTAGTATAAAAATGAATAGACCAAAGAAGCCTAAGAGTATTCAGTGTTCGTCCCAATAAAAGGAAACTTCTATTCCTTGTTGTTTTATGCATTGATGGGCTCTCATATTGTCCTACTGAAGCGTTTCTCTGAGTATCTGAGTATTCGAGTATTCGAGTATCTGAGTATCTGAGTATTCAGTTAAAACCCACAACAGACTACTGAATGGCTAACTAATGTTTATGCACGCAATATTTGGCCAACTGACGACAGGACAACAGAGCACTAACTGGCCAAGGCAAACAACATACCTACACAGAAGGAAGGTCCTGCAATCGCCTGTAGCCTGCAGCCAAATGATTATTTGGTTTGTATTAACTTACAAGAGTGGAAGAAGGGTACAGTAGTAGTAGTAGTAGTAGGAGCAGGAGCTCGAGTATGAGTACTAAAACACTTGGCATAAATATTTTTCAAGGATCAAGGTTTAATTATGCAATTGATGGCTGCTACAGCTCATTACAAGTGCTCCCAACTCGCAAGCCCGAAACTTGAAACTACAAAATATTTCATATATAATTGCAAGGGGTAAATCAGTTTAAAAGCTATTAAATAGAGAGTGTAATTTATGGATTTATCTGGCCGGAAAAATAAACCAAAAAATTGTTGTTGCCTCTTGTTGTAGTTGCCAGGTAACCAGACCCAACGAATAGTTTATTTTAAATACACTTGCGGAGGGTATTTTAACTTTGTGATGAAACGTGTAATGCTGTGGCGGAAACACTAAGCCCATAAAGTATAGACGATCAGAACGAAGAGAAGATATAGCCATGCCCGTCTGTCTGTCCATCTGGTCTCTTAGGTTCTGAGCTTCCTTCCTTCCTTGAACTATATCATACAGCTGCCATAGAAAGGTCCTGTTAATGTACGAATGAGATCAGGCAACTATATCATATAGCTGCTATAGAAACAGTCGCTCAAGTGTGGTAATTCCTAATTAGGTACCAAAAATGATCGATAACTTGAAAAGTCAACTCCTGTTTGGAAGGGTATTTCATCGTCGGTGATTGCCTTTCGTTACTAGTTTTTTTTACTATGCGCAACATTAGTTTTAATACCGCAGAAACTATTTTATTGGCATTTATTTTCATTTAACTAAACCGTAACCTGACCTGAAAAACCAATATCAACATTTCTAAATATAAATCAAATAGGCTTAAAATTGTTTTATTTCAACACTAATTTGGGCACAGTTTTAATGATGATTTGCCGAACCCTTTTTCGGTTCGAGCGCCCTTTTGATTTTATCCCACACAAATAAAAACAAATAAGTAGCGAGTGCACGACTATAAAATACCCCGTACACCAGCTGCTTTACTATCATATATAATTACACAATGTCTGGAACTTATAGGTATGAAAATATATATACCCTACTTTTTCGGTTAGCGTTGAAAGTTTAGAGAGTATTTGTCCGTTTGTTTCAGATTTCTGGCCAAAATTTTAATTATTCATGCAGCTGTTTTCGCTTGCCACACAATTAATCACATGCTAAGCAATTCCTTGGGTCTTGCGTACAACTAGAAACACTCAAAAAAAAAATACTCGTAACTTATCAGTTGATTGCTCAACACTTTCCACATAACTCGACGCTGCTCTCCAAAGCTGGGAAAGTTGCTCCACCCTGAAAAACATAAATTGTGGCAGGCAAAGGTTTTTAGCCTGAGGTTAGCCAAATGGTTGACGTGGGGGAAATGGATAGGAATATGGCGGGACGGAGGGAGGGAAGTAGGTGCTACATTTATGAGCCATGTGCGACAACTGTCGAAAAAGCCAACAGGCGACGTGCCTCGCACCCGAGTC
Source organism: Drosophila repletoides (assembly GCA_018150835.1). Lineage (NCBI taxonomy): Eukaryota > Metazoa > Arthropoda > Insecta > Diptera > Drosophilidae > Drosophila > Drosophila repletoides. The sequence continues at coordinate 3,799,384 of JAECWQ010000202.1, forward strand.
AAGTCAACGCTTGACATGTGATTGAAAACTTTGACTTTGCTGCATGTGGCAGCCAGGCAGCAAAGAAGAAGGCTGCGAAATGTGAGGGGCATGCCACCTAGTTACCCTAACTACCCCAACTACCTCAACTACACAGCTACACTGAGAACAAAAACACAGAGCACCTGAGATGCTCAGCTATTTAATTGAAAAACAAAGCTCAGCCTGTGAATGCAGCACCCAAAAGTAGGCTAGAGATTTTTCACTGCAATTCATATTAAAGCAGAAGCTAAAGTAAATCTTATTCTCTTCACAGTTTTAACTAAAACTTTTTTTTTGAGTGCATTGTCAGGTTGGCAACAAACAAGTACACAAAATCACTCTGCGGTTATGCGAGAAAACTTGTCAAAGTCTCGAGCTTTGTGGCATTGGCAACAGGATGTCTCTCCCCTCTGACGTCTCCCAAAAACCCCATCAAATATGAGTATATATGTGCGTATGTGTGAGTGTGTGTATGGATGGTAAGTTTTTAATAAAAATGCTTCAGTTTTATGACACATTCCATGCAGAGGAAAAAAACATATGAAGCAATGTAAGCACACAGAATAAAATAAAATTAAAAAAATATTTTTCAATTTCCAACTCCGTTCCGTTTGAAATAGGTTATGAAAATTTCCAGCAGAGATAATTAACTTTTATTTCACAAAGGCCAACTTATGATAGCCGGCTTTCAGTCTATACATTTTTTAATTCTGGCTTATATTCTCTTGGTATAATTAGCTTAATTATCAAAGAAGTGTTTTCTATGTATTTTTAATTATAATGATTTTTCTGTCTATCCATCTGTCTGCTTATATGACTCATTTTTTTTAACTAGCTGAATGAAATGTGGGATAGAGCCTTCATTTTCGACCTATGTTTACGTAGCAGACCGGATCGGACTTCTTTAGCTGCTATAGAAAGGAAAAAGTTGTTGTATTGAAAACTTTTTGTTTCTTGAGATATCTTAATCTCTTACAATTTAGATATAGAGTATTTTTCCAAATTCTTATCAAAAATTATCAAAATCAGAAGACTATATCAATAGGAACAATAGTATCTCCAGATGCTTGTTCCAGCTATCTTCGGGGCGCCTTTTTCATAGTAGTTTTAAAACTATTTCCTCTTTCCACAAATAAATACCCAATAAATTCTTTAAATAACTCGACTTACTAATTGTTTAATTAGTTTACAAGCTACACAGATTGCAACAAAAATTCGCAACTTAAGTAGAAATAAATGAAATTCCATTGCAATTAATCACATGCCATAAATCTTTGCATTGTCTGGCAATTTGCCAGATTTACGAGTATATTCTCATAGTTGTCTAAAGGGTCAAACAAAGGGTATCCATACTTGTAATAATATTATATCTCGCCTCGCCTCGCCTCGCCTCGTCTCGCCGCCTCTCATCTCGTCTCGGGTGCAACAAAAGGCGTTTGCAATTTGTGTGCGGCAGAGACTTTAATCAAGTTGATTAAAGCAAACAAATGAAGATACAGATACAGATACAGACACAGACACAGATACAGATACAGATGCGTGCATATTAAAAATGATTACAACAAAATTGTGTAATTACAATAAATGCGACATTTAACTGCCATGCTTATCGAGGCGCAATTACAACAATGACAACGATGTGTCCAGTAACAAAAAACCAAAAAACAAAAAAATGTCATGAGTTCTACAGACGAGACTGCTCGACGAGCAGATACTCTGTAGCCAGCACTAAAAAGTTTTAGAGTTGTTCGCCTCATTTAAATGCACAAAAAATAGGATAAGTTATACACAAATGTGTTTATATTTTGTATCTTCATATTTGTTCTATAGAGAAGGAAAATATTAATTTAATTTTTATGATATTTGTTTCAGGCTTTCAATCCTCCAAACAGCTTATTTTGGTTCGGGTTCGGGTTTCGGATTCGACCGTGGATGCAGTTAGGTTTCAGTATGAAAGGATGCATTTCCTAATAGTTTCGTTTCATCATGAGCCGATTGGGTATAAAAGGAGTTCGGGCTCGAACCGCCTAGTCTCACTGCTCTCAATAATATCGCATGCGATTCGTTATACGATATTAAGTGGCCACTTCTCTGAATGCGATCGAATGTAGATTTCTATAAAGGATATAAGTAAATTTATACTACTAATTTCAAAAGAATTTATATTAAGATTAAAAGCTCCTGCACAGTGTTAAAAAAAGTTTTCCATTACTGAATAACTGAAATGATTCAATTGAAAGCAACAGAAACACGTTGCTTAAGGCCAATTCCATTTGATCAAGTATACGCTCGCATTTGGCCTTTGCAGCTCTGCTTTATATACCCTTTTAAGCCAATTTTAATGAGTGTAGAGCAGGAAAAAAAACAAAAACAGCAGAAAAAAATGAGAGACGACATTGGCTGGGCAAGCGATTCGCATTAATGCGCATAAATATGAAATCATGCGTTAAGATCAACAATTCAACAATTAAAACTTAATTGCATTAACATGAAATGTGCATCATCAACAATGGAAGCGAAACGAAACGAAATGAAATGGAAGCAAAGGAACGGAACGGAACGGAACGGAAAGGAAAGGCAGCGAAAGGAGAGTAAAGGCGAGCGAAGCGAAGTGCAGTGAAACCCAAAATTATAGTACGTAGAGCTGCTCTATTACAGAGTCTGAGAGAGCGAAAAGGAGTTCAGTTCAAGGCAATCACTTGCGAAAAATTAAGCGATAAGCTTGCGGCCCACAGTCACTTGAAAAGAATTTTCAATTATTCAGTGCAAAAAAAAAAGAAGAAATTGGTTTAAATAAAGGTAAAGCCTTGGCCTGCACTACTTTTTTTTGGGTAGCTGGGAGCTCTATTAGTTTAATTTATATAAAATTGTTTTGTGCCGCATTAAAGCCATAAAAAAGTTTGTTGGCTCACACACACACTCTGTGTGAATGTTTATACATATATATTAAAAGGGATCAGGTATAGAATACACACACACATGGAGTGTTTGCTATAAAATTGTGAGGTTATACTCGTAAAGCGCCCCCTACCCCTTGCAAAGGTAAGTTAAGTAAAGCAGCGCTGCTGACGGCGGCGTCGCCAACCTCAAAATGCTTAAATGGCTTTTTTGTTACACGTAGCAAAATACTTTGTTGTCTCTGTGTGTGTGTGAGTGTGTGTGTGTGTGGTGGGACGGGGGCGGGGCAGGCGTTTTGGCATTGGCGTGCTGGTGTGAATTTATATTACAAACTATTACTGTCAAAAAACACGTTTACATAGCACAAATACACACTCACACACACAGTACACCCACACACTGGCATACTGCCTCACATGCCAGACAGTCATGCGCGCCCATCAGCCCCCTGGGACAGTCTCAGTACGAAAATACCCCCTCCCCCCAAAAAGAGAATCCCCTTTCCAAACCTCTCACACCAATTCCAACCCCAACTTCAGAACTGCCTGGGGTTTGTCTGTACTTGTAGAAGGTTGTAGCATCTTGGCGCTTGGAGCACACACAACAACAAGTAAAAATGAGAGAAAAAGAGAATGGCCAGACTATTGAATATCCTGTAAAAATGTTACTTAAGCAGGGCAACTTGACAGAAGCAGTGCTCTAAACTAAAGCTGAAACTGAACCTCAGTAAAATTTTCTATAAGTCCGGCATACCCCCTGGCACTTGCTGCGCTTTTACTGGGTATCAAAAATTGCTTTGCTGACACAGTTTGTGGCAATGGCTCTGAGCTTTGGCATTAGGCAATGTGAACGTGGCTGCTACAAGGTGTTAACGGGCGGCCTTATGGACTTGTCCATAAGCTTCAGTCTAAGACTCCGACTCCGACTCCGACACCGACTACCGCGCTGAACTTTGCACCTCTCTCTGAGTCTTTTTGCACTATCTTCGCCTCTTTCTAGTTGCTTTTTTTTCAGCTTTCTATTATAGTAGTACTTCCCCTTTCTAGCTTTGAGACGACGTCGCATCAGCATTAGTTTTAATGCGTCTTCTCGCTGGAGGGCAACAAACTGCGCACCAGATGCATGCAATGCTTCGCCTAGCCACGCCCTGCTTTTAAGCCTACTCCATGCCGCTTGCCACATGCCAAATGCCACGCCTACCAGCCTGCCAGCCTACCAGCCTTCCAGTAGCAAGTAGGCTGTAATAATTTACATAAATTTCATTAGCACACAGCTGGCAATCTGCAACGACTACAGCTGAAGCTACAGCTACAGCTACAGCTACAGAATTCCATTCCATTGTTAGATATATGTATAAAATTTCATTTAATTTGCAACTTGTTTAATTTATTGCATGTTTACAATTTGCAATTTGTACAATTCGATTTAAAATAAAAACAAAAACAGAAAAACGCACGACAAAGTTGCCAATTGAAATTAAATGTGAAACAGAACTCAGTCTGGCCAAAAAACATGGCAGGCTCAACTGTAGTTTGTTATTGTTATTGTTATTTTAATACCCTCACTGAAGGTATACTCACTTTATCATGAAATTGGCCAAGAAGCGCTCTAAAGCCTATTGAAACCGCATCAAAAAGATGGGCATGAGACTCAAAGAAAAGAGCATTCTGCACTTGTATCCCAAATCAGAGAATTAAGAATGAGTTTTTTTAAACCCAATAATTTATTCCTTAATATAGAAAATAAGTTAGAAAATTAAGAATTCTAAAGTTTCTATCAAAGTCTGTTAAAAAATTAATTTATTGCATGAAAAACTTCAGAAAACTCCCCATCAAAGTTCTCAAATCGAATTGCTTTGTATACGATATAAATCAGTTAACTTTATTATATGGTACCCTGGTCTAAATTAAGTTATTTTTTAAACAATTTTATTTATTTAATTTCATTTTAAATTGATAATAAACCATCTATTAGAGTACTTTAATCTTCGGCTTGCAGCAGCTGCCTTTTTTTGCTTGTTGTAGCCGTGTTGCGTGTCAACGCTCAACGCTTTCACTTAACTGTCTGTGTCATTTGGGGTCACGCCCCCCATTTTGCCCATTTTCGCATATATTCCCCTGCTGCCTTGCTTATTCTCTTGCCAAGCGAATTGCCTTCGCTTGTGCCTTTTGCATGCGGTCTGTCTGCCCCTCATAACTCCTCCCTCTTCGCCGCCTCTGCACATTTTTTACCAACGACCTCAGATGATTATATAGCCAAGCCAAGCCAACTTTATACACTTTAACTAGTTTGTCTGTTTGCTCCGCTTGTTTGTCTCTGTGACCGCTCCTCCTCTCTCTCTCTCTCTTTCTCTCGCCCCTCTCTCCGCCTTGTCAGCTGTCGTGCCTGCCTCTGTGCATGTGCATGTCCTCTTTATGGGTAGCAACAAAATGTATTTACCTCATATTTAATTAAATTGCCAACGCAACTGAAACTGAAATTTCAATGCTTTATTTGCATAGTTAAGTACGACGAGTATTTCGGCATTTCAGTATTTTCAGTACGCTGCTTCTTCTGCCCGCTGCACGCTACACGCACTGAATAATTGCGACTTTTTCAATTGTTTCGCTCAGCGTAATTTGTATTTTATTTAATCAAAATATCTTTAGTATTTTATGGAAATATATAGTATTTGGTTGTCTATTATTTTTTTTTTTAAATACTCTTAACTCCATTGATCTCAAGTAAAAAATAATGAATGACTGAAAATATTATTTTTTATTCATCTAAAAATATTATGAAATATAAGAAGTATAATTTATTAAAAAGGAATATTAATTTATATTAAATTTCTAAAAACTAATACTTTATGATTATTAAAAATTATGAAAAAATGATAAAGTTTTAGCCCCCCTTCTTTTCCGTAAGATTATCTTAATTCAAAAATATATTTATGATAAGAGAATCGATTGATTAACCTTAATTAATAATAATAATAATAAAATAATTGTTTACCAAAACAAATAGAAACGATTTTATTTATGGTGCCTGTAGCTCATCAAAAATCACTAAATACCCGAATTATTTGGCTTCCAAATTCTTCTTGGACCACGTCCAATGGCAAAGCAAACATGCTCTGACCGAGATCGTAAATTGAATTTCTAGTAACAAAAAAAAAAAAAGGGAGTCTTTCTTGGCCAGCCACGCCTACTGCAATGCATTACAAGTTGAGTGTCGTATTTAAAGAGTTTCTTGAAAGGTCAAAGGACCAGGAAAGGGTATGAAACTAGGCCGTACAAGCAAAAGTGACACATTGAAAAATTTGTTGCATATTTTGGTTTTTTTTTTTTGCTTTTTTTTTTTGGTGCACAGCGCAACAAACTAAACAAATAAGCCAAGAATTTCCATCTCATCGTAATTTGGCTAATTTAACGGCACATTCAGCACACAAATAGCTGCCAATCATGACCCAGTGCCCCCCTCCCCTGTGCCCTTCCCTCCCTCTTTGGTCTTAATTTACTCGCTCTCTCTCTTCTCCTTTCTAATATACGCATAAATTTTGACCCAGAACTTTGCCCTAAAAATTTATGTGCACGTATACGTAATTTATTTATTAACCCCTTGAACGTTCAGTCTAAGCCAAAAGAAGAGTTTTAGCTGGTAAAACGGACGGGGAGGGGGAGGGGGAGGTGGAAGGGGAAGAAAGGAAGTTTCGGAGCAAAAAACAAAATGTTTTTGTTGTTTTTCTGGCTGCCACAGCATCTTGGCAAATTTACACGAATGAAATAAATTTAAATTAGTTTTAACACATTAAGCGTAAAAAGGCAGGCCCTGAAAAGTCAGAAATCGACATGTTCTTGTTCTCTTTGTTGTTCTTGTTGTTGTTGTTGTTATTCTTGTCGCTGCCTCTGTTGTTGTTGTAGTTGTTGTTGTTATCTACCCCGCAAACGCCCTCTCTATGGGTGGGCGGGTCGCTGTAAAACTGTTGAAACATACGCAAACATAAACTTTAATGAATTTTACCAAATCCAAATTCACACCCACACATCGTCTGGGCCTATGCGTACACTCAGAGAAAAACTCTTGAAAGAATGCTTAAATTTTAGAGTATTTTTCTCTATTATCCAATTTAAATTACATAGAAATTTCAAACAAAAATGGTATTAATAAAATGAAGTTTTCATTGTGTGAACTGAATGAAATGACGAAAATAATTACTTTTCTTTCAAGGTGAACCAATATTTTCAACGGTTCGTGAACCAAGCTCAAAGCTTTCTTGCTTCTTCCAAGCTTGGAACTTTGGTTCACGAACCGAAATGGCTCCATAACTTAAGTGATTTCGTTTCTAATTTTAATAAGAGCTCAAAACCAGTTTTGAGAAAAAAAAGAAGTTATTTTTCTGAGCACCTCAACAATTGTTGGGTCACTTTTTTTTTCTGAGTGTAGTTGTGCGTGTGTGTGCGTATGTGTGTGGCTTTTGTTGAGCTCACGCGGCGTGTATGAAGTTATTTTGCTAACCTTTTGCCGCCATTTTGTTGCCATAGAGCTGCTGCCAAATATTTGCATGAGCGCGAAGAAAAAAAAAAAGAAAAAGAAAACGCGCTGCTACCAAAAACATTTTAGTTTGGCGAGAAAATTAAACGCGCACACACACACACACGCACACACATACAGTCTCACACATGCTAAACAGTTATATTTTTGGGGCTGGCGTTGCCGTTGACTGCAACTTTTTGGCACTTCACTGCCGATGGCGACGGCGACGTCGACGTCCACAACGACAGCGACAGCGCAGCGACGTTGACGTCGTTGCCAGGCCTCTTCAAACTTGTAAGCCGCAGTGGCAACTTTCTGCCAACGGCTGGAACGAAGAAGGAGGCGTGGCAGTTTGGGCAACAGGGTGGCAAGTTGGGTAACGCCCTCACATTACGCATAAATTTTGCACTTTACAAATTTGCCACGCACACGTTTGCGGCATTTTCTGTTATATTTGAATGGGGCCCAGAGAGAGAGAGAGTGAGTGAGAAGGAGGTGAAGGGGTGGGGAGAGCTGTTGGCTTGGAGGTGCCTGGAGAAGGGGTTGGACAACTATACATATGTAAAACGTGCGCCATTTGTCAGCATACAAAAGCACAAGGTGACAGTTGTGTCTGCATGCGTGTGTGTGTGTGTGTGTGTGTGTGTGTATGTGTGAATGTTTGTGTAATTCTTACAAGCCATAAAAGCCAGCTACGTGGCAAGCAAAATTATATTTCAATCCCAACTATAAAGAACTAGAAAAATCTCTTTTAATACTCAACAAAATATTACAAAAAACAAAATTTTAGTTTGATTCTTCGGAAATGTTTAAAGTTTCTCCAACTCAGTTGCTAAGCAGAATTATTGAGTTGCAAAACTGCATAAGAACTGACGCTTCTTAAAAAATGTTAATTCCACAAGCACTAAAAATCATATTTTTTATAGAGACAAAGTTTCTAAAAAATTTTAAAATAAAAAATGATTAAAAATAGAGTACTGAATTAATCAACATGGTATAACTTATAAAAAGCTTCATCTTTTACAATATTTAAGGAACATTAAAGTATTTCTATACTTAGTAGTAGTAGATATATAAGTCAATATTTAGGAAGGAGTATAGGGAAAATTCTTGAAAAAAAAAACTGAAACTAGAGCTCAAGCCACAATGATATATTCATCCTTTGAAAGAGCTTTTACTAAGGATTCACAAACATTCAAAACATTCACATGCAATTCTTAGGCTGACACTCAAAAATTACTTGAATATACTGAAATAGTTTAGTTGAAGCAAACACCAGTGCCTAATAAGTGCTCTAATAACCCACACAAGGCACTTGAAAAACTGTGCAAACAGTTTCCAACAGCTCTCTAGTACAGTTTTCTATCTATTCAAAAGCAACTCGAGCCCAAAAAACAAGCAACACACACACTACACACACTAAAACACAGCTCACCTCTAGTCTAAGTGTTTGGGTAGAGGGGGAAAGTAGTTAAAATTTTGGCCTAATGCCCGTAAACAAATTAGAATCCGGCCCGGCCCCCCGCCAACGCGTCGTATGCGTAATTTGAGTGTGGGTCTTGTTGTTGCTGCTGCCGCTTGTCAAAATGTCAAAATTCACATGAGTGCCAGGGGCGGACGTAGCGGGGGAGGCGCTAAAAAATTAAGCGAAAGTGTAATTGGGCGTCGCTGGGTTAATAGAGGTTTTGCAATGGGTTTTTCAACGCCTGCCACTTAGTTTTAATTAGTGGGTTAGTTTGGGGCACCCCCCAAAATATGAAAACCTGGCAAGATTGTGTAAAAGTTGAAAAAAGGGGGCGTAGGGAAAAGTGTTAGGGGAAAAAGTAGTGCCACATTATCCATAAATAATAAGTGCAAACCAGACCCAAAAGGAGGGAGTGGAAGCGTAATCAATTGCCCAATAAACCCGAAATGCAATTGCACAATTAATTTATTATTAGCTGCGCTTTGAGCCCATTTACCAGCGTTTCGGCCAACTACGAGAAAAACCCACTCACTTTTTTTTTTTTTTGGACTCAGCGCTAAAGTGAATTATTGCCCAAAAGGGCGCTTGGCCCGTTGCATTTTACTGTTTGCTGCTGCTGCGACCTAATTGGAAAATTACTGCAGCTTTTATGGAGGCTTATGGCTTAAAAATACGCTGCAGCCTCAAGAAGCATCTACACTACAACAATTATTTGGCTGCAATCTGCTATTAATTAGTATTAAATGATTACAGTACAGTCGATATAAATGGTGTTGGTTTTTATCTAAGATTTATTGAATTTATTTTTTAGAGTCCTATAAATATTTGTAAATTTAAATTCGATGGCCTTATTATGCCCTATAAAGTTTAATTTAATCAGGCTCCGAGGATCAGAATCAAATCCAATGGGAGGTATGGTTTTGGGGTTTCAGTGAGCCTTGAGTCGCGGTTTTGAGCCCAGTCTAAACTTTGCAATTGGCTCAGTTCTATGGAGCTCGTGTAACAGGGCAATTGGTTGTGGTTCGAACTTTTTCGCCTTAAATTTAAGCTCAGAAAAATGTTATCTACGGATATCCTCATCGATACTAACCATATGGTCAGAACTTAAAGATAATGAACACCCTTAGAACTCATTTTTTCATCTCATAAGAAATCATTTGGGATCAGGATCAGGTACTGATTTGGCTTTATTTTTGAAAATTTAATTGGATTTTTGATGAAACTAGTTGTACGTCCGGAATAGAACTGTTTGGCATAAAACCGATTTACAGGCTTATAATAAACTAAACAAAGCTCTAGCTCTAAAGACGCCTAGCTCTTAGTTCCTGAATATTCTTGAGAAAGACACTGCAAAAAAATGTTTGATAAATTCTCTTTGAACTGTCACAGTGGAAACAAAAGCCTATTTTCTTTGTAAGCTTCATGAGCAAGTTTTCAATTTTCTTGTTAGCTGATTGTTGTTACCTGGTTTCTAAGCTACAAAAACTCGCACAAGAATAACACAAGAATACCACAACAGGCTGTGGTACATTTGTAATTACATGCAATTCATACAAATTATATAAATATATATATACAGACATATATATATATATATATATATATATGTGTATAAATAAACGTAGGAACATGCAATGTGTGGCAAAGATTGTTTATTAAAAGCAGCGCTGCGAAGTGCGAAGGATGCGAAAGGATGTGGGAGTATGGGGAGGAGTCTGCAACCGCAGACTGGCAGCAAATGGCAGCTATTACTTACCAAAGGCTGTATGCTGTGGCAGAGAGGCAGTGCCATGCCTACCACCGCCTCCGCCAAACGCAGACAACAGGCATTTAAATTGTCATGGCAGGCAGACAAGGATATAAGCACAAGGACAACAGCAAACAGCAAAGGCTTGTCGCTAGATAGCGCGCGTAAAGGACTCGCAAAAGGAGTCACAGCTAGAGATGCGTACGGCTTTCCGTTTAACTTCATTCAAAAAGGCACGAAATATTTATAGAACCTTCTGGTCCTAGTTCCTGACGCGTTCAGTCGTGAGTCGTGAGTCGTGAGTCGTATTGGCCATCTCTAGTGGCAAGTGCTTGTGCCCGGACATAAAAAATATCACAACAAACGTATTTACACCTTGTTGCTGCCTCGTTGCCATATGCTTAATGAGCACCCCGGATGAGGCATGAAGGCGGTACGCAGCACCCAACAATTGTAAGTAATTTTTTTCGTATTTTATTTCATTTTGTACTTTCTTTTCTTGAATTAACACGTTGCCAACTGTTGCTAGTAGCCTGTCTGTCTGTCTGCCTGTCTGTCTGGATGTTGCAGGAAGTTGTCAAGTTGGCGTCTTGGCATAAATTCAATTAGCAAAGTGTCCTCAAAGCAAAGGCAATCGGAGCTGCTGCTACTGACCCTCTCTGACAGTTGCCAGTTGTCCTTGTATGGTCACATATATATATATACATATATTAATATATATATATATATACATATATATATGTATATGTTTGTTTTTTTGTATTTGTATTTGTATTTTGTTAGCCTTTTCGACTCACAATCAGCGCACTGAAGCGCACATCCTGTCAGCCTGAATGATTGTCGAGATCTCGCACCAGGCAGCAAAAAGAGCAACAACAATCAGGACATCGGTGGAATGAATATATCCAGTTCTTGATTTAAACACAAACTGAAATGCACACAAATGGAATTCGAGTCTGTAGCGAATACTCTCTCAACCCTCAACCCCTTGGCCTGGCTTCTATTATTACGCCAGCTTATTTATATACGATAGGCGAAAGAAATGCTCGATTTATGTATACCCTAGCAAGCACATCAAACGGCAAGGTATGCTAAAACTTTCGTTCTGTATGTGAAATTCAATATTTAAAGTATACCTTAAATATAAGTACTAAAGCCGACTTATTCTCCTAGTAATCTCTACATACACTGAAATTATTATAATTCAATATATATTGAATCAATACATAATCAGGCTTAGAACCAGGATAAAATCAAGAATTTCCAGATAGAAAAAGGGGGATTTAAGCTCTAGATTTCGTACTTGGTTTTAGAAAATCCAGAATTATGATTCATTCTTTTCCCCGAGTATAAATTCTTTCTTATATTTTAAAGGGTATTTGATTGAGTTATACTTTCGCAATTGTTCTTCTCTTATTTTCTTCTTGTTTTCTTCTCATTTTGTGCAAGTCAATTTCGGTTTGGTTTGAAATGATTATGATTTGATGCGTGGCATTGCAAGCTAATGGACTCTCATACAACAAGTTGTATTTTCTCTTTTGCAATTTCTGTTGCTGCTGTTGTTGTTTTCTGCTGTTGTTGTTTGTTGCCGTTGCTGTTGCTGTTGCTGTTGCTGTTGCTCTTGTTGCGACAACATCTTTCGATTAGCACCTGCATTTTGCTGCAGGCAACCACTAAAATGTGTCACTAAATGTTCTGCATGCGAAACGCAATTCCAAGTATTTTACATAGAGAACCTCCAACAATCAGGCAGCTAAGCACGCTACATCCAAGCCATCTCTCTCAGCTCGCCTCAGTTCTCCTCCTCACTCGGAATTTTGCATAGCATATTAAATAGCTGTAGATCTACCGCATTTCTCAGTCCGTTTGCAAGGCTAGAAATTCCGAAAGGAAAGAAATTTCATTCCGATAGATTTTTTGTTGTGTTCTTGTATTATAGGAATTTTTTTGATATATATATATAAAATTTGATAACAAATCGTTTCTACATTTAAAGAAGTTGTAATATATTTCGATGTGTTACTTAGGAGTTCTTAGAAAGAAGGATAGCTTACTTTTTGTTTCAATATTAAATATATTTCTTCTATTTTTTGGTATAAATTCTTTCTAGATTAAAACTCAGAAAAGTTCTTCAATTTTTTGGTACCAAATAATATTATTTTGTCAAGTTTTTAGCTTGCCTGAATGCCTAAAATATGATTTTTTTTTTAGCAACTAAAACAAATAGTTTAGTCCCATTTTCTAAATAGGAATTTTAGTCAATGATATTGAAATAAATAAGAATATCTTTAATTAAAATTAATGAAAGTAAAATAAAATATAGAGAATAAAGTAAGCCATATAAAAGTGACCGAAATCGAACATCAAGCAGACTTCTTGGTGATCAATTCTAGAGTATGTTTAACATCTGATTTTCCCTATTTCCCAATATTTTAAATAATTCCAACGATTTGATTTCTTAAATAAACTGCAGAGTAATTAGTCTTCTGCTATGCCCTATTTGCTTATGCATTCATTAAGCTTGCAAAAGAAACTGCAACTTGCAACTTGCAACTCGGAATTCACGCAGTTCTCACAACAGTTCTCACAGTTCCCGCAGAGTTGAGTACTCGGCTATCGTGGTGGCTTGTGGTGCTGTGCGGCGGTGGAGTGGTGTGCTGGTGGGTGTGGTGGAAATGGTGGGACTGATTTGCCTTTAGAGTGCGACTACTTCGCTGTAATTGCCAGCATTGTTGTTGTTTTCTTCTTGTTTTTGTACTTGTTCCAGTTGTCGTTCAGAGTTGAGGCACCGCCGCACCGCTTCAGCCGCGCCCGCACCACGCTGAGCCACTAAAAACAACCACAACACAAAACTATTTTGTTCACGCAATGTGCAATGTTTTTATACCCTTCCAGAGGGTACTATGATTTTCTAATGACATGTGTAATCCATTTCAGAAGGCATCTAAAATCCCATAAAGTAGAAGTCCTCTTGATCAGGAGGATGAGACGCGTAGATATAGCCATGTCTTTGTCCTTTGTAGGTTGCTAGTGTACTAGTTTTGGAGGTAGTCAAAGAAAAATGTATGAATTAAAGCTGGAAGAATTGTTTCGAATTTTGTTGTATGAAAAACTTTGTTGTTTAGTGGAACTTAAGTAGGAAAATAGGTTTCAAGAATATCTTTGATGGGATCTTAAATGTATTGTAGATATTTTAATTTTTAAATTAATCAAGAGACTTGTGAGAACTTCTGTAAGGGTATTTAATCTACGACGTGCCTAAGATAGCTTTCCCTACTCGTTGTTGGCCCTCTTGGCTCTTGGCTGGCATTTGGCGTTACGTATACGCAACGTATGCCGGCTCGCAATTTGCATTTGTATGCACATTGTTGTTACAAGGAATAAAAGCGAAACGCAGTGAAGAGGAGCAGTGAGCAGAAGAGGACGGGAGTAGGTTTGTTGTGTTGGTCCCGCTTGTAATTGCTTTAAACGTCATCATCACAGGCTCTGAATTTGTACTCTTATTATTATTGCCGTTGTTCCATTCTGTCCCACTGTTTGAGCTGTGTTTATTAAATTTCGAATACTCGTAACGCCTTTGGCACTGACTTTCCAATCAAAATTCAATTGAATTTCTAGTTTACCAAATTTACAGAGAGAGACCGAGCAGCTACGAAAGGGAGAGCGATGTACGATGCTTGGCACAGAAATGGCATTTTATATAAGTCGAAAGTAAATAAACATAAAAAACTGCGTAAACTAAAGAAAAGCATTGACAAATGTCGGCAGAAACGTAAGGAAAATGATCAGAAAATATTGTGGAAAAAAGAATCTATTAGTGTAAAAAAACTGGTGATTAGAGAACTGGAAAAACTCTTGGCTTCCAGGCGTAAAATGATCAATAAAGAAAGAAGAAGAAATAGAGAAGTAGTCAAAGATTAATGCAACATTTGCCAGAGTCTAAGACAAACATTGCATTATGCTCTGAGTATTTGAAATTAAAGTAAAGTAACTTAGTTACCATAAAAAATAATATAGCAGTATGCTACGAGTATTATTGCGCTCGTTTTCTTGCTTTTATCGATCTCCAGTGCCATAAAAATCAAAGCTGGTAACCTCTCCTCCCGCCCGCAGCAACAAATCGCATCTACTTAAACCCGACAAACTTTCACGGCATTAATAAATATTTACAGGCACATCGCGTTCTACGGGCGCTGGCAATGAAATCAAATCAAATATGCATGCTGACGCTTTATATATATATATATATATATATATATATACCTATATATATATATGTATATATACAGATATATATCGCATCGTTCCAAACGTCTGCCTTTAGTAGAGTCTGTCCATTTGGTTTTGGCGTGCTCACAAGAATTTAAATCATGCGCTCTTTGGGCCGACTTACATGCTACTTACAAGCCAAAGCGCCTATATGTATGCCCCATAAAATGTGAGTAGAAATGCGTTAGCCAAAAGGAGTCGCAGCTGGAGCTGAGCGGGGAGACCAGACCCCAAAAAAAAAAAAAGTAAATGGAATGGTCTCTGGCGGGCAGTTTCGGACGCAGCCAGAGCATAGAATAGATAGATAGCCTGCCAACAACAATGTTTCACCAGACTGTTCCGGAGTACATTTGCGTCTCAATTTCCCTGAAAAACATTCACAAAATTATAAAAATCAAGAATAAATATATAAAGTCAGCTTAATTAAATATAATAGGTTAAGTTAAAGATATAATATATTTTTGACTTGACGCTTATTATGAGCCCTAGCTCGATTTTTTCCTTTCAACCGAAAATGACTAAAATTACAAAACTTTCAATGACTTGAAATATGCTCTAATAACGAGGCAATTCATCTTTTTTTATAAAAAAATCTTCTAAATATTCCAATTTCTAAAACTTAAAAACTTTACCTTTCAATTCTCATTTTGTGAGTCGGTTTCGGAGCTCGGAACACGTCAGATTATTCGGACTTTTGGGTAGCTAAAAGCTGAGACTAGGCTCCTTCTTGAGTTTTTATGCACATGGAATTTTTATGAGTTAATTTAATTTATAGTTTTATTATTATGTTCAGCACATAATGCTAGGCACCCCGTGACTGGCTTCATATGAAAATTGACTGACCAGCTCGACTGCCTTTTGACCTTTTTATGCATTTCCCTTCAAGTGTGAATCTTGAGGCTGATTTTCTTTTGGTTTTGCGCGAAGTACACAGTTTTTAGCCTCGCAGCAATTGCATTAAGCTGGTTTTCAAGGGCTTGGCAACTTGTAAACAACTCGAAATGACGCATAAATTTAATTTAAACAGTCTGCAAGAGACGAGTGAAGAGAGGAGAGAGAGAAAGGAGCAAAGGGCGGAGGACAAACGAGGAACGACGCTGGAAAGCATGCTACGATTTTTGCACTGTTGATTTATACGCTAATAAAAGCAATTTCACTGAATGCCAAATGAAAAGCAGCTTCCGACCAACAAGCCGGGCATTGGTTTGGAATACAAGGAGTTCCCGGACTGCTCAGGACTACAGAAGAGGCAGGAACTGAAACTGGCCTGCCTTTGACACTGTAGACAAGCGATTCGAGTGTTTTTCCTGTTGTTTTTTGGCTGTCAGTTGGACATCTGAGCTGCTCAGCAAAAGGCAGCCAGGCCACTTGAACTTTTATTTACGCAGCAAATTTAATTATTTACTTTGAGTTTTATACGGCCTCGCGGATTCGACTTGATCTTAGTTTAAGTTTATGTTTTCTTTTCCTGGATAATGACGGGGCAGCGTCTTTGTTTAAGGCTCTGAAAGTGATTTAAATAATACAGATAATCAAATAAATTAACATACAATACAGTCCGTACAATAAGTATATCATTTACGCGCATCAAAAGTGATTTATAGCCAGAGCGATAAAAATCAAAATATTTATTAGATTTAACTCATTTAAGCACGTAAATCATTAAAATCTGCCTTTTTTGCCCATACTCTCCATACTCTCCCTTGCCCGCTGCATAATGCAATTAAGTTTACAATAAAATTAACCTTTCTCTGGCGGTTTGCATAATTCAATGAAAATTTTATTCAATGCTTTAGAGCTTGTCAAGCATTTAAATAACATGCACACTACAATTTGTATTTCAAATAATAATAACAATAATAACACCTACATATTTACATATATATTTCAGTTATAAACAATGGAACTTATCATCTGCGGGCTAATTCAAAATGCGTTTCGAATGAATTGTTCAGCGCTTTAAGCCGCATAAAAAAGCCAAAAATAAAACATTGCATGAGAAAAACACAGGAAAAGGCGACTGTCAAACAATGGCAAAATGAGAGCCAAGCTCGTTAATATTTTACCTGAATATATATGCATATATATACACATATATATATATACGAAATATACACACACACATGTGCACACATGCCTTTGGGTATTAAGCTTTAATGAAGCAATAAATTTAAAATACGCGCTTTTTTTTTGTATATACAAGTAAACAAGAAACAAATAAAAAAAAAGAAACAAGTAAATGTCCATTCCAACAATGAGTTCGACAATAGCCTATACCCTGTAGTTTCTTTTAATAACAACTAAATGGCTTATGTTTTCTCATAAAACAGGGTATAAGTGGCATTAAAGTAAACAATTTATGGCCAGTTTTTAACGAAGGAATCTTAAGCTATTTTAAAAAATTGCTAAAAATTTTTAATTAATTTTTTTTGTATAGAAATTTTTCAGTTTTCTTATGTGGGCATAATTAAATTTGTATAAATTACATTGAAGAAATAAGTTTTTGAGATTTTTATTGTATTTATCTTGTTTATATTTAGATAAAATATTAATTCAAGTTGCATTCTTTTTATATAAAAATATTAAGGCTTTTAAAAATTATTAAACGAAGGTTTCTTAAACTATCTAAATGATATAGTATAGTGTATATATAATAGTGAAGGATTTTAAATACTTTGTATTCAGATAAAATTGTATTCTTTTTAAAAAAATTCTCAAAAAATTAGGTTTTATTACTTATTTTAATATTTTATATTTCAAAAGAAAAAACTTAGTTAAAGTTTCTCAAGAAATTAAAAAAATATTACACATGTATTAGAAATTGTATTTTTACAGGGTATTCAAAATACACCTAAGCCATTTCGCTCGCACATCGCTCTGTCTCTATCTGTCTGCCTGTTCCGTTCTGGTTCCCTTTTGTTCGCTCTTCACACATGTTTGGCTTGTTCGTTTGTATAAATACATAAACCTTTTTAAGCTGTCAAGTGATATGTCAAAATTGATATCCGAGTCATTTAAAATGCATGCAAATATGGCGCATCGACAACAACAACAACAACACAACACAACACAAACACGAAGAGTTGCCCCGAAAAAGCGGAGGCGAGTCACTCAGCCAGTCAGTTAGTGGGAAACAGGCGTTACAACAATAACAATAATAACAAAAGCTATAAAAAGACAGCTGAAAAATAACATATCGACGATGTAAATACCCTTTAAGAGGAGCAAAATTGCTTGGAGGAATTTTATACTCTACAGCACACTGATCGCAGTTGTCCTGCTTCTATATTTAGTTTAGTTTTTCAATTTCAAAATTAATTCAATTTCTTATATACCCTATAATTGGTTGATATCGTTGCCACATAACTATATATATACGTCTATATATATCTATCTATATTTAATGATCATCCTCACGAAGCATAATTTGCTAAGTTAATTTTACCTTAGAATATCTGAAAATCCTCTTTCAATACTTTACATATATTCTGATAAAATTATAATGCCCTGTAAAAATGTGGTACAGCCTAACAGAAACCCCAACTTAAAACCTAAATACCCTGCCAGATCACTTTAAGTATACAGCTTCGATTTAAATCTAAAAAGCTATAAAAAATATATTGAGACTTGTGTAAACTTTTATCTGGAAAATTAAATTAAAGAGTAATTAGTATTTTAAATTTTGGGCTCAAATTATACGAAACTATTATAGGGTATGGGGGTATAACATACTGTTTAAATTTACTGTATCCTTTAAAAAAAACGATTTAAAAATCAAACTATTATATCTTAATTTAAGCTTAATCGCCTCAGCTGATTACGTGTATATATATATATATATATTTAGTATTTTTGGTCTCATACAATTCGTTTTTTATGTGCAGTACATATTTCTTAATAATATTTTAATACCCCATAGGAAAGGGTATGGGATATAGCAACAAACAGAGGCAAGCAAAAACATCACGTGGCAAGCAAAGTTCGCAGGACATTTGCATAAATACGTTTATGTAATGTAAAATGTCAGCGACAGCGTCAAGAACTCGATGTTGCCTCACACACACACACACTTACACTCACACTTACATACACACTTACACACACTCAGGCAGAGAGACAGTGAGTGGCTGTTGCCCCTTGCAACTTTGCAACTTTTGCAGCCGCAACAGGAAAAACGCATCCAATTCGGCATCATCAGCGTTGTACTTTTATTTTTGGCTCCGCTTTGTTTTTATTTTTTTTTTTGTGTGTGCAGCTGAAATTGTATTGAAATTCATAACACATCTGATGCATAAAACGCCTGAAAGCAGGCTATGCAAATTTAACGCATTTTATTGATGGCCAAGGGGCGCTGCGCGGCGCGGGGCGTGGCGTGGCAGTAAGGCTCAGCTCACAACACGATGATGGATGTATTAATTATAATTTTTCTTTCAGTTGCATTTATATATTTTAATGACAAGCCTATCAGCCTCTTCTTTTGATTGCAATATTTTTTCATTGACATTTTTTCTTACAGAGTTTTATAAACGATTTTATTGACTGCTGACTCAATATGTGGATAGGATTCATTTTAATTATAATTTTATTTGGATTTATTTATTTGTTTTTTCGCTTTCTCTTAAGGTTTTTGGTTTAACGAGCCAGAATTAATTACCCCCCGAAACTAGATCAAAAGAGGAACCAATGCATTTATTTCATATTAAGAATATAGTATTTAGTTTTAAACTATAATTTATTTAAAAAGCATCAAATGAGAAATATAAAACGTAATTTAATATTTAATTAAATCTGTTTTAATAGGTCTAAATAAGTGGCTTAAATAGAAGGCTAGAATAAAAGGCTTAGAAGGACTACAAGAAGGCCTAATTTAAAGAAAAAAAAGGATAAATTATGGGGCTCAGTAGTTTTTGAAAGCGATTTGAGCACTCTGCTTTGATTCGAACCTTTTTCTTAATTAATATAATAATTTTTCTATATTCTATAAAGGATTTTTACTTTTATTCATATCTTTGATCTTTTTTATTCATGATTTGAGTTGAAGATGAGTAAATTAGATTTAACAGGTCAAAAGTATCTGTCTATCTGGCAGCTAGTTTAGCAATAATTACTCTTATTTTCTTTAAAAATATTATTTTATTTTATTTTGAATTATTTCTGTGGATATTCGACTCTTGACTTGTGCCCCAAAGCTGATTATACTCCTATTCTAAGTTTCCATTTGTTTTCGGTGCTTCGCTCCATCTGCGTCAGAATTTCTGGGGCAATCGTGCAACATGCGGCAGCCTTCAGACAACTTGCAACTTGTTGTTATTTGGTAGAGGCAACGAGACAGAGACAGAACCAAAGACAGAGGCAGAGGCAGAGGCAGAGGCAGAGGCAGAGGTTGACTGCACAATTTTGATGCATTACTTTCAACTTAACGCGTTGATTGTGAAATATATAATGCACCGCACACCCACACACACACACACACACACATACAGTATGGCAAATAACACCCATATGCCATTGCAAAATGTTGCTTATGAATTATTAGGAGCCACGCACGCATTTTGCAACATTAAATGGCACTAAATTTGTTGTTGTCTGTGCGTCTATTTGCAAATTGCCAGCGCAAAAGTTTCAAAGCTTCCCCCTCAGAGCTCTGTTTTTTGGCCAAAAATAATGGCCCATTCAGCCTCCACTAGCCATATGCTCCGCTGGCCATTTATGAGTGATTTGCTGGCTGGTTTTGGTTCCAGTTCCAGTTCCCGCTCACGCTCCTGCTCCTGCTCCTGCTGCTGCTCCTGCTGCTGCTCCTGCTCCTGCTCCGGTTCTGGTTCTGGTTGTGGCAACCACGGCGCTCCAATTTCGCATCGCCAAACTTATTTCCAAGTGCATAATTCATTGTTTCGCCCACATTATTTTGCCTGTCATAAGTTGAAAAGCTGTTACTGTTGCTGTTGCTGTTGCATCTAAAATTGGCTACAAGGCATATTAAATTAGTTCTGTTTGCTGCGACTTTGCTGGCTGCTGCTGCGTGTAGCTGCAACTTTGCGATTTGTCGCAGCAACTTGTCAACAGCAAAACAGCTGAAATGTAATTTTACTGCATATTTAATTGAATTTGTCCCTCCAAACCATTGGGAAACGATACACCAGACAATATACCAGCTATACCTATGCATCAGTGGTGTGCAGAGAATTCAATTTTAGAGGGACTTTTTTTTTAAATATTTTTTTTTTTGGCTGCAGGTGCAGTAACTGGAGTTTTTCTGAAAATATATTTATTAAAAATTGAATTCCAATTTTAAAATGAAGTCAATAAAAAGAAGAAAAAATAAATTATACTGCGGTAAACCTCGAAGCAAGCCTAGCACCAAAGTCTAAGTCAGAGTCTACCACAAAGCAGAGCATAGAACAAATGAGGTAAGAAACAGAAAGAAACGAGAAAAATGTAGGGAAACTAATAGAAAATAAAGGAACAAAGAAAAATTAAGTAGGTCAGCACAAATATTAATACACTTCTTTGACAAATATTTAATAAAGAGATATTACTTTCTGTTCCTTTTTCTATTAAAATATAGCTTGAAATAATTTAGAAGTTGGATTTGCTCTGATTTATAATATTTGTAGTCTGGTTTATTATTTATATTCATTTAGTCCTTATTTATATTAGTTAGTCCCCTTTTTCTCTGTCTCACTCCCTGTAGAGTACACCACTGCACTTGTAGCTGCCACACAATTTGAGGCACGTGCAACATTTAAAAGTTTGTCAGCTTTGTGATGCGACTTGAGTGGAAACATAGCTATGCATTTAATAAGCTCTCTGACAAGCTGCTCATTATTTAGTTATGCATTAAAGCTAGTGGCCCTGGGGCACATGTTGCACGCTGCAGGTTGCAGGTTGCAGGTTGCAGTGTCTCTCTCTCTCCCTCTCGCTGTGTGAGGTGATCTTAAAGCAAATTCAAACTCGATTTGCACTCAAACTAAATGTATTTACTTTTCACTCGCAGGCAAAAGCTATTTACAACCTTCTTGGCAGCCAGAGGCTTTCTTCATTATTTACATTATTTCCAGAGGAATAAAGTTGGAGTTGATGCTGAAATTGGAACTGAAACTGGAGGTGTTTTTTTTCTATTTTTTTTTTATTTTATGCTCCTGGGGCAACAATTGCTGCATACAATCCACTCAATTATCTACAATGTGCAGCATTTTGTGCACTTTTCAACGTTGCTGTGGGGCAGCAGCCAGTACACAAAATTCAGATAAAACTACAGCTGCCTCAATCAGACGCACACACAAATAACTTGCAGCTGATTGTTTCAAGTGCATCCCTCTGCGCATTTCATTTGTAAATAAAACTAAAAATAAGTTGCTTCTATCGAAACTTTCGCCTTGCGTTTTGTCGTTCCACACAGTCTTCAATTAAATCGATTAATTTCGAGAACAACAAACTTCTTCTTATACAAATGGCAGCCGTTTCGGTTTCTTGATTAGCTCTACCAATGCAGCCGTCTACTGAAACGCCTCCCTTTCACATCCTTCCCTCCCATCTGCATCCTGTTTCAAATACTCTGCACTTTGTTTTTGGCACTGTTTACTTTGCTGCCATTGTCGTTTGTCTATTTGATTGGCGTTCTTTCGAATGCCTGCAGAACACTCACCGAACTCGGTTCGATATAATGCAGGTTTTTCAGTGATAAAGCGTATAATTAATTAAAGCTTAAGCTCAATTTTAATTCAAATAAATCTATTAATTCATAAGATATATCCAACAGCTATCGCACAAAAAAAAATCTAAAAATCTATTTCAAAAAAAAATCGGAACTATTAAATTAAAATTATTTTTTTGTAGATAAAAATAAATTATAAAACTATCATTTCCATTCATGAAGTAAATAAATCATTTTTTTTATTCTCTTTAAAAAAAAATCTTAAATATCTCGATATTTATTTTTTAATATTCCTTTGGAAATGTTTAATTTAATTGCTTAAATATTGAAACTTAATTTCTAAAATATTTTGTCTAGTTTTATTTATCTTATTCGTTTAATTTCAATATATTAAATAAAAGAAAATGTTCAACAATTTAATTTTACATATAACTTAATAAAAAACACTTTTTAATTAAGGGCAGAAAAACTTTCAAAAACTATTTTAAAAACTCAAATATTTTTTTTTTTAATGTGAAAAGGAAAAAAGCGTTGACATTATTTTATGGCCAAGGTAACATTTATGTTTTTCGCATATTTAAATATTAAACACTTCATTATACTTTTAAAATACACACAATTTTTTAAAGCAACTTTTTTAGATGGCGTAAAATATTACGTTCGCCTTATTTACTTTCGCGCCTTGGCATATGCAACACTTTTTTCCGCCTATGCTTATATGTTTATTGTAGCGAGGCATTTCAATAAATATTTGATGTATTGATAGGACTTTTTATACCCTTGTTTTGCTTGTTTTTTTTTATTTATTTATTTTTTTTTTGGCAATAAGCCAAAATACACTAGGCAATTGTTGTTGTTGTTGTTGTTGCTGGCATGCAAATAAATTAAATGCAGTTGACATTGTTACAGGACACTTTGTTGTTGCGCGTTGGCCAGTTGAATTGTGTAACAAATGACACTGTGGCAATTTGTATAAGCTAATCACACCAGAGACAACACACTCACACTCACACACACACACACACAAAGGCACACGCACACACAAATTGTTACACACAAGCGGCCATAATAAAAGTCTTTCATGCACATTACCAATACAATTAAGCGCATTAAAAACGCACAGTGGTGTGCAAAGCTGTGTGTGTGTGTGTGAGTCAGAGATGAGCAAATATTACAGCACGAAAATCCAACACAACTAAATTTCTATATACATTGAAGACAGAATGTTAGATACGTTAATATAAAAGGGAGACAGGACTGACCAAGGACTAACTCTGGCATGAGCTGTACTGACAAAAACTGTAGGTTATGATATTTTAATGAATAGTAGATTTTTTTCAATAATAATACGGGATTAATAAGGACTGCCTCTAGTTTAGCCTAAGAATGAACTCCACTGAAAGTGAAACAATTGCCCCAAAAAGTAGGCTACATATTTCTTGCAATTCATTCTAAAGAATTGGCATAGACGGGAAGAAGCCAGATTATGTTCAGTTAAAATTCTTTATTCTGTTTTGGTCGTGTCACGACACTCTCACATCTCTGATTCGAACAAGTTTATATGTGAGGTTAAAGGCTGAGTTTTAAATGCTGCACGTTGATCGCATTTCGATTGGAGATGGTCAATGAAAGCGTTTCAAATGACCTACAAAAGTACCGAGAGCCCGGCCGTAAATGCGCCTAATTTTCTATTTTCTATACCACAAAATGTGACTGCAATGCATTTGGCTGCCACACAGCTAAAATACAGCAGAAATTTGTGGCCATTTTCACTGTTAATCTGTTGGGGCACTAGCAAATTTATAGCAATGGCAATTGCTTTGATATACTCGTACTGTCTATGGAAGTACCACCAGTGCCCAGGGCACTGACAAATTGTTAGCCAGAAATCTAAAATCAGCTTGAAACTGGCTAAAAATGCAGCGTTCAAGGACATCTGATCCCATATAGATATATGTATGTATTCGTATGACAGCTGAAATATCCAAAAAGTTGTTCAGTTTTTGATGTGTGGCAAAAATTTTAATTAAAACGAAGCATTTTGCGAGATTGCTGCTGCTGCTGCTGCAAAAAAAAGAAGCTTTTAATCAAGCATCTAATTAAAATGATTATAAGATAAAAAGCAAAGCAGCCTGACCAAAACACACACACGCACACGCACACACACACACAAATACTCGCACACATTTCAATTTACTTAAATTGCAAAAACATTTGAACAACAAATGTGGCCCCAAGTCGGAAAAAAAAGCAAAATGAAAATTTGTAGCTCATGTGAAAACCCTCCCAAAAAAAGAAAAAAAAGAAAAGGGCAAAGAAAACAGAAAAACCCAAACAGCAAGAGAAAATCATGTAACCAAACATAATTCTGGCTACAAGTTCAATGAAGGAGGAAGGACGTGTTGTCCTGCCTCATCTTCTGCTTTTTGTTGTGTTTGTGCTATGCGTATAAGCACTAATCTCATATTTAACTGACAAATGAAAAAGAAATTGAGTTCCTTTTTGGGTTTTCTCTCTTTTTTCTGTTTTGTGCTCGAGGCGAATTGAGTATGCACTACAATTTTTTGAATGGAAATGCAGCTTATAGTTTGAAGAGCTGTGGATGGTTGAGGGGTTTTGATTAACTATCATAAGTTTAGTTATTTGAAAATCTTCTTAAAAACTATCGATAACATTCGATGACAACTAATATTTCTTAAGTACAAATAAATTCTTTTTCGAATTCCACGTTCGTTCCACATTTCTCAAAGTATTGAAGTATTTTAGGATCATCATTAAATTACACGTATTTATTGGGAAAGATTATCGTTTGACTGACACTTCGTTTTTTATGTGGAATTTGAGATTGGGAATTCGTATTTCTTTCCAGAATAAATTCCACAAAAATATATATAGCCCTAGATGACAGCTTCCACTTAAAATTCTTTTAAAATGAATATAATTAATCTTTTATCTGATGGAAGAAACATTCACAATTTAAATTAAAGAAATATTTCCATTAAAATATACAAATAAATTCGATTGTAAAAAATTAAAAAAGGCAATAAACCTACAGCTTAACTTGAAGTTAGACTGCTTGACGGACCATCTAAAGTGAAGATGTTTAAATTCCAGAGAGCACTCCAAAAAAATTCTTATAAAAACCAATAAGCTCAGCTGTTGAATTGCTTCGTGGTGTTTATATAAAAATATGAAGCAGGAGCCATTAAATCACCTCAGTTGAAATAACAACAGCTCACAGAAATGAGTATATCAGTAAGTATATATGTATATATATAGATATATGTATATTTGAGCGCTTTACTGTGTAAACAAGAGACCGGGTCAACAACAAGAAATCAACAAAATATACATGAATATATATATATAAATATATATATATATATATATGGAAGGCAACAAAATCAGTTGCTACACATGTGGCCAGACAGGGGAAAGTGAGGCTGAAATAGGAAAGTAAAAAGTAAAAAGCGAAAATCTTGGAAAATACAGCACACTACAAACAAACTTGACCCAAAACTACAAGAACAAATAGCAGCGGTCAACTAGCTTCTAGGAAGGATTCTAAAGGACTGTGTGCTTTGGCGGCAGGACGTCAGGCAGTAAGAAGGAAAGCTGTTCATATTTTATGCGCATAGCGGCACATGTTTAAATTAACATAAAGCGAAATTGAGCCGCTGCCTGGGCGTTGCTTTACGTTGACATTAGGCAGCATAAAATTCACACTCCCACGCACACACACACTCTCTGAGAGAGATAGACTCAAAAATTCAGCACAAAAGTTGAATTTTATATGATGCGGTGGAGGTGGAGGTGGAGGCGGGGATAGGGCGAGGCTGGAGAAGGCGTCGCAGATTGCCCAAAAAGGATTTTTACGCGGCCTTTTTACATATTTTTGGGTCAGGCACATAACTGTGCTTGGCATAATAATGATGCCAGCCCAGTTTTAGTGGGTGTGCCGCAGCCCTAGAAAATCTCAAAAAAATAAATATATATATATATATACTCGTATATATATACGTACATACATAAAAACGCAGCCGGCGTGACCACAGCAGAGGCGGTCAAATAAAATAAAATTCCAAATAAAGTCGTAAGTTCAAATAGAAGCTAAAATATAACGAAGCAAAGTAAAGTCAAAGGACATCCGATTGGAAATGCATGAAACGTATAAGTATTGGGCAAGGATTAGAGAACTCTTTAAACGTTCATAATAATAATTTTACTTTAAATTTGGAGAGTAAATTCTAGGAGAAAAAAAAATACATTTTGATTGCACTCCGTAATATTTATTTGTGAATCAGTTCTAAAAAATTCGGAATTTTTTCAAATATATATATAAATCAAGAAAATTCTATATAAAAAATCTTAGTATTTCATTTAATTTTAATAAATCTTTGAGAATTTTAAATGTTCAATCAACTCAGCATTTTTTTACATCCTTGCAGAGGGAGCTTCATAACTTTGTCACGACACGTGTCATGCTTTGAAGGACCTTTGTCTGGATAAAAATCAATGCTAACCGTTTTTTTCATTTATTTAAATTATACTCTTGATTGTAAATACCCTTACTTAAAGCATATATGTCTTTGGGAATTTATCTTTTGATTAGGTGCGCTTGAACGATGACCAAAATGTGGTCGTCCGACAATTTCCTGGTCCGGGGCAAAAAAGGACAGCACATCAAATTTATATGCCGCCCCCCTTTTGGCCTCAATAATGAGCACAAATTTTTTTTTCGTCGATAATTCGCTTTTCAACCATTTCTGCTGAGGCTCCCATTTTGTGGTTGCGCTTCGCTGAACAGAGTCCCACTCATCTGTAATTCACTTTAACTGTCTAGAATACATATGTATGTACATATACATATACAATTTATTATGAAGCGGAGGACAAAATAAAAAAAATAACAGAAATACCAGCTCATTGGATTACCGAACCGACTGTGATTTGGCTTAAGCTGTAGGCCAGTGTAAGCCGCCTAAGCCATAGAAAAGATAGGTTTAAAGGTTCTAATTTATATAGTATAAGTTCATATATAAAATATTTATTAATTAATATTTATATATTACAGATCACAAATCAACATACCGGAAAACTCAAGGTGCGAATATCCTTTTCACCGCTGGATCCTCAAGGACAAGGTCGGATTAGGCTATTATTAAAAAATATCTATATATGTATTATAAAACTATGTTTTAATATATAAACGTAGAAGGAAGAAATAAATAATTGAAAATGCATTGTTTTATTTTGTACCTCAGATCCATATTTGTATCTCGAAGATACTTTTGTATCTCAAAGATACTTTTATATCTGACAGATACTTTACCCACACATCCTCCAGATACATTCATGTCCTGCAGCAGGACGCCGGTCAGCAGCCAGAAATGTCCAAAAATACCATTCGAAGTATCAGGCGAACAGAATCAGCTGGAGGCACTGTTTATACTGTTAATTAACATTGGCACTTAACATTTGCACCGTTAAGTGTCTAAAAGTATGCAACAAAAAATTACCACAAAAGTATGCAGCAAAAAAGCATCAAAAGTATGCAACACAAAAATATCCCCAAAGTAGGCAACACAAATTACCCGCTCAAAAGTATTAAAACAAATGCGCCTAAAAGTATGCATCAAATAGTACTCCTAAAATTATACCACAAAATGAGGCTAAAAGTATGCTACAAATAGAACTCCTAAAATTATTCAAAAAAATGCGCCTAAAAGTATGCAACAAATAGTACCCCCAAAATTATGCCAAAATTGCGCCTAAATGTATGGAACAAATAGCATCTCGAAATTTACACCAAAAAGTTCTCCTAAAAGTATGCAACACAATTTCTGTATCCCAAAGATGCAGAAATATCCCAAAAGTATGCAACAATTACCCGCTCAAAAGTATGTAAACAAAAAATGCGCCTAAAAGTATGTTACAAATAGAACCCCTAAAACTACACCAAAAAATAAGCCTAAAAGTATGCTACAAATAGAACTCCTCAAATTACACCCAAAATTCGCCTGAACGTATGCAACATATAGTACCCTTAAAATTATACCAAAAATGCGCCTAAAAGTATGCTACAAATAGAATCTCCAAAACTACACCAAAAAAATGCGCCTAAAAGTATGCAACCATTAGTACCTCCAAATATATTCCAAAAATGCGCCTAAAAATATGCAACAAATAGTACCTCTAAAATTATATCAATGAATGCGCCTAAATGTATGCAACACAATTTCTGTATCTCAAAAGTACAAAAATATCCCAGAAGTATGCAACAATTAACCGGTCAAAAGAATGCAAACAAAAAATGCGCCTAAAAGTATGCTACAAATAGTACCTCTAAAATTATACCAAGCAATGCGCCTAGAAGTAAGCAACATAAAGTACACCTAAAATTATAAAAAAAAAATCCCCTAAAAGTATGCAACAAAATATACTCCCAAAATTATGCCAAAAATGTGTCTAAAAATAGGCAACACAATTTGTGCCCTGAAGCTGGACTGCGGTTGGCAGGCAGAAATTTCCAAAATTACCAGGCGAAGTACCAGGCGATCAGAAATCAGCAGCAGGTGGAAAAATGTTAGTTAACAGTGGCATTGAACATTTGCTCTGTTAAGATAACATTGGTCGCCTGGTGATTCCCGCCGTTGGGGCAGCCGAAAATTCAAATTTGGCGCCCAGAGTACCAGGCGAACAGAAATCAGCAGCAGGTGGAATAATGTTAGTTAACAGTGGCACTGTTAACTAACAGTGGCCGTGAACATTTGCACTGTTAAGATAACATTGGTCGCCTGGTGATTGCTGCCCCAACGGCGGGAATTTCAAATTTGGCGCCCAGAGTACCAGGCGAACAGAAATCAGCAGTAGGCTGACGTTTCTTCCGACGCCCTTGAAAGTAGGCAACACATAATAAATCGCCAAAAAATATCAGTTGAGCAGTTTATGCGATTCAAATTTAAATTCAAAAGTTGTCCGTTGGGCCGCGATCTAAATTTAAATTCAAAAGTTGCCCGTTGGACCGCGATTTAAATTAAAATTCAAAAGTTGGCCGTTGGACGGCGATTTAAATTTGAATCGCCCAATGAATTTGCCACCTTCTGCTGAATTATGTTCGCCTGGTACTATCAGCAGATTTTGGCCGTTTGCTCGCAGTTTGGTTTGAATTTGCTTTGCTGCCCGCGAAAGTATGCAATAAAATTTTAATATGGCTGCCCTTCCATACATTCTACATACGATTTTCAGAAGGACATAACTTCCGTAAATCCTTACGGATTTTGAAGCGCCTACCCGCGTTATATTCGTAAGGACGAAATCTATCGATTGGCATTCAAGGATATGGGGGTCATCTAAGGATCATCGACTTGAAAAATTTCAGCAAAGATGCACAAGAAAACAGCTTGAAAACACAAAATCCAGGATAACTCGAGAACCTACAGGACGATTTGAATGTCCTTTGGCCAGTCGATAGCTATTATGAATACTTACCTTTTGCGGCAGATCCTGTCAGGATCCGCCAGGACATGGCTGAGTTACAGCCATTTTTCTGTATACAGAAAAGTCCTTTTTTCTCAGTTCCCCAAAGGATTTTCATCCTTTTTGTTACGTATTCTGATCTAACAGGATACGCCCTATCTACTGGCCAAAGGACATCGTGATAGTCCTTGAAATGGCTGAGTTACAGCGCATTTTCTATTTTTAGGACATTTTTCTTATGCTACCCCCTTAGAAAATTTTCAAGTGCATTTTTTGGCCGAAAGATAGCTCTAACTTGGCCAAATCTTTACGCATTTGGCCAAGATTGGTGTCGTTGGAATCGTAAGGACGAAATCTATCGATTGGCATTCAAGGATATGGGGGTCATCTAAGGATCATCGACTTGGAAAATTTCAGTCGACATGCGGAAGAAAATAGACAAATTACATTACGGAATCAATGATTACTTTAAAACCTTACCTTATGAGACAGATGCAGTCAGGATACGCAAGGACATGGCCATGTTATAACCCCTTTTCTGTATACAACAGAGCCTTTTTTCTCAGCTCCATAAACTATTTTAATCCTTTTTGGAACATACCCTGTGCTGATAGAATAATAGCTATCTGGTGGCCAAAGGATATCTTAAGAGTACTTCAAATGGCTTAGTTACATCCCACTTAGAAAAAGCTCTAACTCAGCCGATTCCCTGCGTATTTTGCGATGACCCTGTTGTCTTAGGATCGCCACGAGCAACTCCATTGATTGGAATTTATGGATATAGGAGTCATCTTAGATATTCGATAGTCCAAGGTCCTTCATAGCTGAAGAAGGATGATTGATTAAAAAATACAAATAAACATGCAAAACAAAAAGCTTCTTTCATATCTTAACAGTGTCATTTATTTATATTTGATTTTATTATAAAATTAGGAACCATTCGGGCAAGATCAGCTGTAATAACTAAATAATTTCAAAGTATAAATTATTAATTTATTTTTGTTCACTTCAGGTTCAGCTTCTGCTTTTGTTTTCACATATGGTTCGGCTTGTGGTTCAGTTTACCTTAAAGGAATAGTCGGGTTACTAGGTACGAATGACGTAGGCTCAAACCCGGTATCCTTGTTAAGTAATGTTCCCAGTATATTTAGCAATGCACGATTTTTAGTTGGAATATATTCATAAGTCAAACGCGCAACAGGCCGGAATATACCCGATTTCTTTTTTACAAGTTTACACTGCTTACAGGGTATAAAAAAGGCCATAAATGTTAATTGCAATGCCATGCACCATGCCACAGCACAGCACAGCACAGTAAAGGACATCACAGTAAAGCCTGACCATCGGCCTCGGGCTGACAGCTGTGCAGAATGAGTTTGACAATTATGTGACTCACACAAATACGTATACGCATACACAAACACACACGCACACACATGTGCATGTTTGTATATATATGACAATAACTGCCCCGGAGCCAAGGCCAAAGAATTTTGGGCATCAAATTCATTAGAGCCGCTTCAAAGTGCCAACGTGCAGAATGTTCCGTTCCGCTTCCTACTGCTCCTTCTTCTGCTTCTGCTCCTGCTCCTGCTGCTGCTCCTTCTTCACTGTTACTGCTACTCGTGACTGCTGACTGCTGATGCTACTGCTTGCTGCTCCTGCATGCAAAACGATGTTTTAATATGAAATTAGTTGAGTCCTTTGGTTTTTGGCTTCGGTGCGTGTTGACTCCTCTCTAGTCTCGACTCTCCATTCGCTTTGCTCTGCAAAAGAAAAACAAATATAAATTGCTTGCCATGTACTTATTTGGTCAACAAATGACAGGACATTCACACATACACACACACACGGAGATAGATATATATGTATATACAGATACAGTGGATAGTCCCTGAGAAACCGAGAAAACGTATAGCCAACATTAACACAACATTTTCACTGTTGACTTACGCAACAAGAAACAGTTACTCGTCTAACTCTAACGACCCAGCGATGCTTTCTTTTTTCCCCCTCTGTTAACTTGGCTTAAAGTGCAAATAATGCGATTTTTATTGAATTTTTAACCAACGACAAAAACCCAAAAATAGCCCCAGAAACTTGAAAAATCTTTTATATTTATTAAACTAAAGTGATTTATATTTATTTAAGTTTTTATTATTGTTATTTATATTTTTCTCAATTAATCCCAAAAATGTCTTGTTTTTATTGCAGTCTTAGGCTTAAATCCATTTTATAAATAGAATATTTAAAATAAAAATATTTATAATTATTACACAATTTTTTAGTGTTGGAAAGTAAGAAAATTCAAATGTTGCCACTCTGTTAATGACAAAATGCTTAACAACACTGCATCAAAAATAATGCACTGCATCAAAAATAATGCAATTTTGAGGAAAAATGGAAAACAACACACCATGAATTATATTTTATGCTAGTAAAATAAACAAGGGAAACATTTATACAGGCAAAATTTGATATTGCCGAGGTCTAAGTCCAAACGTTATTTATAAAAGTGTTGGAAAACATATTTTACCGTAACATATGGCAGCTTTGGGCTTGAAAAAATTATCGATAACAGTTCTCCACGATTGCAATGTCTCAGCAACGCTGCGTTTTAGTTTACCTTCAAAGTCAAATCAATTATTATTTCATTCGTGCCCAAGCTGTCGCTTGGACAACACGTTTCATCATTTTTATTATTATATTTTTTTTTTAATTTTTTTTTATGGATTGAAATATTTTATTTTGGAATAATTTTACATGATCAAAAAATGTTCCTTTTATATGGAATTTGTAAGATAATTTTTTCTCTTCGATTGTATTAATTTTTACAACTGGATTTTCCATTCTGTGAGACTAGTTCTTACTTATCTTCATGTAAATTGTTGCTGCGATTTTGATGTCCGAGCAACGCTGGTTCCAATCTTTTGTTGTTTAACTGTTCGTTTAGTTGAAAAAAGTCTTAAATTTAAAACTTTCCTTTTTTTATGGATCTTGCCTATTGGTAGTGCAAAAAAATACATTTCTTTTATAAATTAAATTTAATAATATAATATAATAATTTGTAAGGCATATTCCTTACGTTGTTTTATTTCGAGTAGACATAGGTCCTCCACTAAAATATTTTACTTTGATTTTTTTCTCGTCTTTATGATTTTTTTTAACTTTATCCGGTCTCAATAATTTGTTTATTTTGAACCATCATCATCTGTTACCCTAGGAAAATTTCCAAGTTCCATTAAAAAGCTTCTTCCTAAATGCTGAGCCTTTCTCTGATAGTGGGAAGGATAGCCACTTTCATTATTTTGTTTTATCGCGAGTAGACACAGGTCCTCCATTAAAATATTTAATTTTATTTTTGTTCTAGTACGTTATGATTTTTAATTTTATCCGTCTTCAATATTGTTTTTACTTTGAGGTATTCTGTTAAATTAGGAAAATGACAAAGGTCGATTAAAATCTTCCTAAAACTATGGCAAAGCTGAGCCCGTCTCTGATTGGGAATGACCTGAATTGGTTGAGAATATGGATGCTAATTTATACCGTGATCTGACAAGGATTGGCGAAGCTAGCTGCCTCAAATCCTTGAATTAATAATTTTTGAATAAAAGCTATGCTTGATTGGAACTGCGTTAAGACAAAGTGTGCTAAATTTGTAACGCTAAAATCTTAAAAATACGTCTATCAGCCGACATATTTGTAACTGGGTTTTCCGCGTTTATTCCGAGGTTAAACACACTCACACACACACGCACACACGCACACCCAAATACGAACCACATGTCAAATGCCAGGCAGCTGAAGTTTTTCAGCTGTCAATTAAAAGCGAAACTAATTAAACTTTGCAAAAGAACCGAGACGTGTAATTAATCGACACATAGAGAGCGAATAATAGTGGGGAGGAGAGCACGAAAAGGAGAGAGAGAGAGAGAGGGGGAGTGAGCAGTACAAGGTAAAAAGCAACAAACGCTTAAACTTTAATTAAACTTTTGTATAAACAAAAAAGCGTTGTCGGCCAATGACGCTGACTCTGACGATGACGATGACGACAATTATTAATCAATTTGTGATGCGACTTAAATAAAAGCCGAAAGAATTTCAAGCAAAATGTATCTAATCGTAGACCAGGCCTATTCCTAAATACGCCCGTTTCTCTGACAATATTAATTGTTTAATTTACTTTTGATTTTAAGTTACTTTTCATTTAATTAATAATTTGAAAAAAATCATTCAGTTTTAAAAGGATTGCAATAAAAATAATACAATATAATATTTAAGCAATAGCTGAAAAATTCCATAATTAAATAGAATTTTTGGCTATTTTTCGCTCAGAATTGGAACTCGGAACCAGTTTGCAGTTGTCTGCAAAGCGAGCCAAACGCAGTCTCATGGTGCGGAGGGCAAAAGGGGCGTCTTGTGGTGGGAGTCGTCAGTAAATGACAAAAGCAGTAAAAACAATATGGCGTCACTTCCGGTACGCATTAGCGGGGCATACGCCATTGTTTTGGGCATTGCAATCTCATGCTGTGTGCGGCAGCTTAACGTGTCATTGTCATTATTCTCAGTGTTGTTTAACGTTGTTTGTTGTTTGGCTGTTTGGCATTGTTTTTGGCTCATAGGCAGTTAGAGGCGGAGGCGGAGGCGTCGGCGGCATCATCATCATTAACAGAGGCGGCGGCAGCAGCAGCAGCAGCTACAAAATGTGATTTGATCGATGTACTTTTACACCTTGAAGCAATACGTACAAACATATATATATATACAGATATATCGTTTAGCCATTTTAAATTCGACTGGGTTGCCCACAAATTAGATTAATGACCTGGGTGTGGCTTGGCGTGGTGGTTTTCGGGAGGGGAGGAGTATCTCTTCGAATGCTCATTATGCGGCGCACGAGTTCGATTTGATGCTCATTTAGTTGTTTGTCTGCCACTGATTCTTTTCTTTTTTAGCTTTCTTTTCTACCACCGATATCCACCCCTCCCCGTGCCCACCGTCCACCGCCCAACAATCTCTGGGCTCACCGCAATAATTGGAAAAGTTTTCATTTGAACGCCATCAACGACACCAACAAGAACAATGGGGCGTGTGACTACAACAACAACAGCATGAGGAAAATAGCATCGTCGTCGGGGAAAAGTCATCAAAAGGCTACTAAAGGTTGACGCAGCTCGTCCTGGCCATTTTCTCTGGCCGGGACAACTTTTTGCGGCCATCGCACGCTCATGGATTTTGCCACGCAACGGACCACGAAAACGAAATGAAAACAGAGAGAAAGATAAACTGGCAGAGATAGGAGGACGCAAGAAGTGCAAGATCCTGACAGCTGCATTGCTCTATGTGCATTTCGGGTCTTATGCATTTGATCAAATACCAAATGCTGGGAAAATGTCTCTAGGTAGACAACAAATTTAATGTTTTTTTCTTTGCTTTTTCCACAATCTTTCAACACTTGCAGTTTCTTATGGTTTAATATCGAAATGGCTGTATAGAGTATACCGTTGTCGTAAATGCCTTATTGGCTGCTTCATATTGCCGATGCTGCTGAGCCATGCAGTTTGCCTACAATGATTTAAGTTTTCATTATCGGGCAAAGTCTGCAGCATCCACATGCCTTCTTCCCCCTGTGGCACCGCTGTGGCATCATCGTCCAGCAATTGTCTCCTTTTGGTAGCCCCGTTCCATGTGTGCAGTTAAATGTGAAAAGTTCCATTTCAACTGGATTACATCGTTTATCCAAGCAAACAGGCCGAGGCACGCACACAAACCCACAGGCACTCAGAGAAAAAAGAAGGGAGAATTCTCTACTCAAATTCATCAAAAAGATTCATATTGTTCGCTTGCAGAGAGAAAACAAAGGATTCTCAACTCAAACTTTAGTCCCAGGAAAAATAAGCAAAACCAAAATTCTTTCCTTCCTTCATTCAAAGAAAATAATTTACTAATTAACTAATTTTAAAGCTTTTTTCATCTTCCTTCATTAAGGGATTTTAAGGCCTTTTTTTTGTGAGTGTACGGAGATAATGATACGGCGAGCCTGAAAAGGAAAACTCTTTCGATCGCTGGCGTTGCCGTCAACCGCGCTGCAAATGCATTTTCGACGCGCTTCAAATGCGACGCCGCCAACCAAGAAAACCAATGAAAATGTTTGCTCAACTCATACGGACGTTGGCCAGGTTGCACTTTCCACTTTCCACTTTCCCACTTTTCACATCCAACTTGCAGCTTTCTACTTGCAACTTGATGTGGGTGCCTGCCACTCGCCGCCGTCGTCGACGTCGTCGGCCATTTGGGTGCTTTTCTGTGGTATTTGTTGTATGTAGCAAATGCTAATGAAAAGTTGCCCAATTGCCCAGTTGCCACCAGGCTGTGGATCAATCAGTGCTGACGATTTAGCCTTTTTTATGAACATTTTTTTTTCACCAATTTGCAATTGTTATCAATGAAATATTTTTTTTCCTTTGAGCATTTAATTTACCAATAATTTTTTTATCTTTTGTTTTGATTTTGAGTTCTTTTATGCGGTGAACTTTTTCGTGTCAAGCCAAACTAAGTATTCGATACCCTAAATACCCTAGTCTTTGAAAAAAGGATTATTTTTCAATACTAAACTAGCACGGAAACGTAGAGGATGGTACGTTCAGTGTATTAGAGATGAACAGACTTACATAATAATGGAAAAATCGAGTTTGAAATCTTCAATAGTTCACTTTTTTTTTAATTTTTAATTTAATTTATAATTTTTTCTTTTTTTTTCCACACTAATTGTATTGAAATTTAAATATATGGCAAACAAATAAAATATTTTGTACTATTTTTCGCTTTAATTTGAATATTTATATTGAATTTATTTCAATGAGCAAATAATTTTGACTTATTCTTAAAAATTTCTCCAATTCGCAAAATACTAAAGGTTAATTTTCTTAAAATTGTAGCTTATTGGATCCTTTTCTAAACTTAATTTCAGAGTGAACGAGTATTCAGCAACTCTGAGCAGATATTAAATTTATAGAAAACTATTTTTATAATTCAGTGTGATAAAGTTTCCGTCAATTCGGAGTATTCCTGTTCTCTCTCGAAGTAAAGCAGGATTTTTTTGCATTTCTAAACTGGTTTATTTTCTTAACTCTTTTTCTTAATCCAGAAACCTACAATATTACAGTCGTATTATTTGGTTTGCAAGTAATTTTTTTTTTACTTGCTAAGCTCTGCCAATTTAGGCGGCCGCAGCAGAATACCTATTATAGAGTAGGTCTCAAGTTCCGCTTACTTATAAGCACCTAGAACAAACCCAACTAAGCCGACCCCCCCTTGAGACCATCGTCTCTTTTGAGAGCCCTTTTGAGAGGCTCTATACCATGTTCAGAGCGTACATTTTGTGGCAATAAAGCAGCTCAACTCCTGAACTCTGGGGAGCTGATGCTGGAGATTTGCTTATGCAACTGCAACTGCAACGGCGGCGGCAGCGACAGCGGCAGCAGCGCAGCGCCATGCAATTTAGTTGAATTACCAAGTGAAACAATGGCGATTGTTAATTGGTTTCCTTTGTCCTTAGAATGGTACCGGAGCGGATGCTGTAGCTGCTGATGTTACTGCTCTTGTTACTGTTACTATAACTATTACAATTACTGCAGCTGGCCATACACTGAGAGAGATTTTCTCTCTTTAGGACAGCAAACCTTTAAGATTTTGTTCAGGAACCGAATGAACACCGTAGAGATTCAAGGACACCCCAAACATGTTGATTTAATATTGGATAGGAAAACTTCTAGGAAAAACTTCTTACACACTAAATTCGAAATAAATTGAATAACAGCAATATAGAGTCAGGCTTACAGCTCGTAATTCAGTTAAGAAAAAATAAGTGCTGACCAGACACTCCCAGTTTTTCTCAGTGCTTTTTTGGCTCAAGGCTAGCTGGAGCTATGGCTGTGTGGCTCTGTGGCTGCTGTTTGCCAATTGCTGGAAGAATTTGAAATTGTCTTTGCCTGGGCAAATTTATTAAACAAACAAAACCCAAAGCCAAGACTTAAATGTGCAGCAAAGATTGTGAGAGAGAGACAGAGAGAGAGAGAGAGCGAGCGCAAGAGCCTTGAAGCAAGTGAAAATAGCTGAAATAGCTACAGAAAATTTGCATACTGCACTAACTAAGCTAGCTAAGGACATCGCTGCTGCAAAGGACACATTCTACAGGATAGCTGACAGCTTAAAGCTTGCCCATTGCTAATGAATGACAGACCAGACAGACCAGATAGATGGACACACAGACGGATAGACAGACAGACGGTCGAAAGCAAGTGGATTATCTTTATGACGTCGCATAACTAAATGGCCAATCAGTGAATCTGCAGCTGACAAATGAATGACTTGCATTCAACCCACTTCTCAGCTCTCAGCTCTCAACTCTAAACTCTCAACCTTGTGGTATTTCCATGTCCATCAAAATCATTTCCCATTTACCCCCTAGCTCTCACTCTCTCTCTCCAATTTCTAGTGCTTCATTCAGTTACACAGTACGACTTCATTTGTGTATATTAATTTCAGAATTAATTGAAGAGATTTTCCATCCAATATACTGATAGACTATGCTCCTATATAAAATCTTTTCAATGAGACGAGCTGCAGGTTTTCAAAGCCTGTAGAAGTAAGCCAAATATTGATTGGAATACAAAAGTTTATTTATTAGATTTATGATGGAATAGAGCTGGAAAAACATGGGAAATTCGATGTATCTCATTATATCGATAGCTAACATTCGAATATGTTGAAATTAGATTGATTTCCTCTTAATTCTCAGTTTCTCCTTGCGAATTAGCCACTCTTTATTCTCATGCTAGAGAGATACTATCAATAATGCAATTGATTTTAAACAGTTGTTAAATGCAGGCGACTACGAGTGGCAACAGGCTAAAATAAGTTGCGATTGTTGAAAAGTTTTTGGGAACTGTTGAAAATATATTTGCATATTCTCTTGCATCGCATCGCAACGGATCGCATTGCTACTTGCAACTGCCTTGTGGCCTACTCCAAAACTTTTCTGGCTTTGTGCGGGGCCATTTGTTCTGCGCTCTCTGCCAGCCATGGCTATAAGTCAATAACAGAGTGTTGAGCTGCAAAGCGGCACAAGTTTCCCCCTGTTTTTTTTTTTTTTTTTTTACCCACTTTTATTTTCTTCTTTTTGGTGGTTTTTTTGAAAA
The DNA here is from genome assembly GCA_018150835.1 of Drosophila repletoides. Taxonomy (NCBI): domain Eukaryota; kingdom Metazoa; phylum Arthropoda; class Insecta; order Diptera; family Drosophilidae; genus Drosophila; species Drosophila repletoides. Next base: position 3,838,632 of record JAECWQ010000202.1, read on the forward strand.
ATGAACTCAGCCGTCAAGGCTCTGCGCGGCAGCATAATTTGTCTGGGAAAAGTTTATTGCAGCGCATAAATCGGTTTTTGTGGGTTAAGTTGATGGATATTGTGACTGAAATTGGGTCTTTGCCTCAATGGCATTGATGACAGGCCCCGTTGCACTCCAGCCAGATACTCTCCTCCTATCAGTGTGTATATATAGGAGGAAAATATATATATATATATAGTAGGGACATATGAGAGTACATACGAATTCGTAGTAAATCAATTATGATTAAAGCTCATTACTATTGCAATGCACGCGCCAAATACTTGCTACTAAATACAAACTTATTGGCAGGCAGGCGGCAGGCAGGCAGCCAGGCAGCCAGGCAGCCAGCGAGGCAGCCACAAACTTCTGCGGAAATTACTTTAGTCTCTCTCTTTCTCCCCATATCTCTTGATGTATGTGCACTGAGAGAAAAATGCTAGAATTTTACACTGAAAATACCTTATTCAAAAGGTGAACAGAGAATACGCTCAAAGTCTGCGGAAGGCTTATAAAATACTTTGAAGATCATAGATTGCTAAGCAGAATAAGAAACACTTCAGATCTGAATTCGATATCAGATTTTCGAATTTCCATATAAAGTTCAATACGAAATAGACTGGAAACTGTGGGACAATCCAAAGTGAGAAAATATTTCAACTCTATTCAATTGATATTGATCACAGTAGCATTTGTTTCAGTGTTGTGCAGCAACTTGTCTAAAAGAAGATTGGCTCTTTTTCAAAGCTTAATTTTTCAGAGCGAGAAATACTGCAACTTTAAAGATTTAAATACCACAAATTTGGGAATTTTTAATACTATTTATGCGAATTATTGTTTCTCTCAGTGTACGTATAAACATGTGGGGTGTGCGTGCGGTTACGCCCACGTAATGACAATGATTTGCTTTGCCATCGATTGTAAACGCTTAGAGTTCAGTTTGTAATGATGCTGCCTGCTGTCTGCCTGCCTGCTGCCTGTTTGCAATTTCAATGCGTTGTTGTTGCTACACACACACACACACACACTCAGTCAACACACACACACACACACACACACAGCCTTATATAGAGATGCAAAAACAACACTTGAAACTCTAGGGCGTTTAGCCACAGAATGATAGATTGGAGGGTCTAAGGCAGGCGTAGAGTTACACGAGGATTTATAATTGAGAGAATAATTAGATGAGTGTGTAGCGTCTTCTGCTACATATGTATACACATGTATAGGTACACTATATACACACACACACACACACACACACAAACATATACATATACATTGTGGATGTGCTTAGTAGTGTTATTTGTATGCGTTTGCAAAATGTAATTGGGTTGTACTTAATGAAGAACAAAGGTCTGCAGAGTGGCAAATAAATTCTCTCTCCCTCTCTCTCTCACTCTCCCTCTCTCTTTCTCTGAGCAGCAGCAGCTGCAAATAAATTGAAATTGTCAATTTTAAACTAAGCCTCAGTTCTAATGAAAATTTTCAAACTATTATTTCGCATGGGAAACATTCAATTTATGATGCGATTTGAGTTGCAGAATTAGCAATTTGTACGAATATTTCAAAAGGGAATTTTTGATCAAATTATTATTTATATTTTATACATTTACTTTTGAAAATGAATCTTTCTGAAATACACTTTTAATAATGAAAATAGTCGAAGAAGCAAGAGATATATAACTCTACTCTTTTGTCCTTCTCCTTTTCTTAATGTTGATTATTTCGATTCTATTATTAAATATTTTTTTAAACTAAACATTTCATAGGGAGGCCCAATATTCTAAGCTACCATATAGAAATCTAGCCTTTTGGTTTGAGTTACTATAAATAAAGATTTATAATCTCAAGCGATTAACAAAATCTGAAGGAAGGAGAAGCCTTCTTCTTCGACTTGCTGCTGTTATCAAAAAAATGGATGCCATTGGTTTCCTTGGTTTCAATAATAAAAAGGCTTCACCTTGAGATAAGTTGGTTCAGCTTGTGCCCCTATTCTTGGATGAAGTACTCACTGCCACAGTAGCGACCTATGACGTAGCCTTGATTATCCTTGCGCTCCTTTTCTTTCCCTTTAGCGCTTAGAAATAACTTTATATATAGAAATAGACTGAAAATTCGCACCTGCTTCAATAATTGCCAAAATTTGAGTTTAGTAGAGAAAATCAACCACTTTAGCACAGAATAAATGCAGTATAGGCAAAATAAGCAGAAAAAAATCAAAATAAAAGAAGGAAGATCCATTGAATATAGCGATGGCGTCAGCTTTCTTAGGATTCGACGTGTCTCTGGCTGTGCTCCTCTCTCTCTGTGCGTGTCATCTTCATCTTCTTTATTCTGTTGTATTATTTAGCTTGCATTTATTTCTTTTTCAATATTTGTTTTGTGTGCCGAAAGACAAACTCCAGCACAAACAAAACGCGACTCAGGACCCTGCCTGAGCCTCTGCCTGAGACTGACTTGCTGACTGTCGACAGACAACTGAGTATAAATGAATATATGACACATACATACGAGTACTCTCAGCTATGTATTGAATACAGGGGCGGATGAGGGCATTAGGGGGCTTAAAAACATGCCACAATAAATTTCAAATTTCTCAAAATTTAAACGAATATTCTCAAAAATTTTTGGGCAACTAAGAAAGGGAAGGATGTAAAATTCAAAGTTCAGGATGAAGTTTTCAATGTGAAAATAATTTTCTTCTTTGAATAGGCTTTTTTAAAGCTTCTTCCCAGGTTCTCGTATCATCATTTGAATTTCATTCAAAGTTGGCTGGCTAAACACATCTTTTACTTTCGAGAGAACAAATTATCTTAAATACCCCTTTAAAAAATAATTTTCATAGACGGCACTGATGGTATATATGTATCTACATATGTATTTATGTGTGGAAGAGTGTGTGTGTGTGTGTGTGTGAGTGTGTGTATCAGGGCGCTGCCTTGTGTTGTATATAAATGCCTACTTATAACGACATTTAATTTCAAGGCACGCGCGCACAGGACGAACTGTGGCGGAGGCGGAGGCTGTTGTGTCTGCAATATTGAATATTGTACCACACATTCACACACACACACACACGCACGCAGACAGATATACAGTACACCCACAGAGGCACACCCATACACACAGCTGGAGGCCACATTTGCACCTACAAAACTGGGTTTATTTAGTGTCCTGCCTCCAATGCCAGCGCATTGTTTGCTCAAGGCTCGCCGCTACAGGGCAACTGACTCTAGTCAATTTATTTGCAACACATGCAGCACACGAGGCAACCGAAAATTCCTGTCTTTTCACCTTAATCCTGGCCTCGCCTGGCCTGGCCTGATCTGGTGTAGTAGAATCTGCGCCTCAGTCAGCCAGCCTGCCATGAGGCGGACCCGTTCTGGGCATAAATCTCACACGCACCGCATAATTATCCAGTCAACAAACGCTAAATAGCCTCCTACGAATGGAATGGAATTGGCCAGAAGCAGTGCTTAACGCCATTGCCACGCCCACCTGCAACTGGCTTTAACTTGGCCTAAAACTTTTTGGCAAATATTAGAAAAGTACTCAGCTCTGAGATTAGCAGCTAGGCAAAGGTATTTGTATTATATTCTCGAAATTGTTTTCAACTCAGGACATAATTATTGGGTTTTAAAAGTGAATAAATGATATCCTTGCGTATCATCTAAGCCAGAAGTTTTAAGTGATGAACAGAGGAATTATTATCATCTATAATTTGATTGAAATTGCTTTATTTTGAATATATTTAAATTAATATACATAATCTAGAATGAATGAATGAATAGAATATGGAAAGGTTCTAAAAGATGTTTTAATATCCTTTTTTTAATATGATCGTTTTACTGCAAAACTGTTTTGTGTGAAACAATTATTTTATTTACTTTTTATTTTTGTATTTTATACAGATTTTTTTAAGTATATATTAGCCCTTTCTGGTCTGCTCTTAAAAGCCCTTTAGTTATAGTTATTAGAGCAGAAAATCACGTAAACGCAAATGAAGTAAGTTTCAAGCTTGCCAAATGCTTAAAAGCCTGCAAAAAGCAGCCAAACAACAACAAAACAACTAACAACAGTTAACAAAAACAAGTAAAAGTACACCAGACAGCTAAAAACGACTAGCAGATACCCTAAAAATTAAAAGCTTTGCTTTCATTTTTGCATTTGATTTGCTAGAAGTTTTAATGTGAAATTTGGGTTAGAAGGAATTCGATCATAAAAACAAATGATAATAATAAATGAAGAAAAGTTAGTATATAGTTAAATAATTAAATAAAATTAAAAAAAAATACTGAAGTTTTGGTATTTTTATGGCGTTTTTCCTTAGTGAAGAAAAACTAGTATACATATCTAGCCGAAGCTGCCCCATTTATTTATGCACTTTTTACTTATTTTTAATGGGTGCAGCTGTAAAAAAAACAACAACAAATAGCCAAAACAATAAAACTAAAGACTATGCAAAAAATACTGCAAAAAACTCTACTACAATTGTAATAAAAAAATACGAAAAATACTAAATGCATTGCGCGCAAGGTGAAGGCGGCAGTTTTTTTTCCCCTTTGTTCTTTGTTTTTCTTTTGCCATTGCCAAACCAAATATGCAAATTGTTGATTACGAAGTTTTGTTGCTGCTGCTTCTGTTGCTCTTCATATAAATATACAACAAGTATCTGAGTATTTTAGCTGTTAGTTTTTGCAACAAAATGGCAGCAGCAGCTAGCTCTCTCCCTGCCCTCTCGGCACGCTGGTTGGCTGTCTAAATTAGACTTTGAGTATTTTGCATATTTAATTGAAATTGCATTTCTTAAATAACTCACTGTCATTTGCACTAGGGGGCGTGTCACGCCTACTTCCAACAGTTTCCTACCCTCTTTTTATTTGTGCATTTACTACTACTACTACAGTTTGCTTTTGTTGTGCGTGTGTGTGGGTCTATTTACTTAGTTTTATAAGAGTTTATTCAAGTGCATGTCTTACCCAAAAGCTTTGTTTGTTTATTTTGGCCAACAAGAAATACAAATACAACAAAAAAAAAGAGGAAAAACCGAAACTCATTTGCAATTTGTTTAATCAACACTCAACGCACACAAACACCCAAAAATACTAAACAGAAATTACACATACGCCTTGTGCGCCCGTGGCAAAGCGTTTCGTTCAGACTCTGACTGAGAGCAAAGCGTCTGTTCCAGGCCCAAAAAACTTTCCTCTTACTTTTCTCCTACATCCAAAGTCAAATAAACATGCTAATTAAAAGGCTGACTGTTACTCCAAACCAAAAAAAAGAGGATAAAATTCAAGCTAAAACATTTTTGACCCAATTTATAGATAAGGCACAATGAGCATTTCAGAGTTTACTTGAATATAACAAAATATTGTTCTGAATTATGTTCAATTTCACTTTTCATTTTCATTTTTTATACAACCTTCTCTAAGCAAAAGCTCCTGGCAAGCGATTAAAAGTTTCTTTAACTCAAGAATATTTCAGAAATTAAGCTTAAAGGTTCGAATTCTGAGAATTTATAGATATATTAAGTAAAAAGCTGCTAGCAAATCAAAAATATTTTTGAAATTATTGTTTAAAAGCTGCTGTACTACTCCAGAACTAACTTTTGGCTCAGAGTAAACCTGTAATTTGTAAGCGCTGAAGGTAACAATTTTCAGGAAATTTAAGCTCTACAAATGGCAGTTGGAAATTTTGTTTTCATTTGCAGTTTTTAGCTTCGCTGATGGCTATCTAAATGTGGCTAATGAATGTCATTAATTCGCTGGGAAATGCAATGCTGCACCTGGGAACTATAAGCTGGGAGCTGGGAGCTGGGACTTGCAAGTCGATTGAAATCGGATTAATAAATGAGCGAGGCGCAGAAAAATTCAATTAGACACTCGGCCAGCTGTGTGCAGCTGGTAGCTGGCAGTTGGCAGTTAGCAGCTGGCAGTTTAACTACCTGCAATTTTTCTGGCTTTAATGCAATTACTTATTTTATGCCGGTACTGGGCGACGGACAGACGGATGTAGCCTGCTGACAAAACGGACACTTGGCTTAATGGCCAACGGAAGGAAACAGCTGCAATGGCTCATTTTTAAGGCTGACATGTTGTGGTTTTTACAGCTGGCATTGCCTGTTCCAGTGCCATTCGAAGAGCTATTGATTTATGTCTCCTGCAGCTCAATTGACAAGGGCGCTCCAATGGCCAAAGTGGCCCAATGCACCACTCTTCGTATTGGCCAAGTGAAAACCGAGTTGGCCACTCCTCCTCGCCTCTCCCTCTCTCACTCTACCACTATTCAGCAGAAGCAGATCGTTTGTAAGTTGTTCAGTAGAAATGAAAAAATGCACAGAATATGGCCAACTTAAATGTCAGTTGCAGCATTGGCTGCTTCAAATATTCTCATGGCACTTAAATTAAATATAAGTCAGGATTATTGACCTCATTTCTGCACATAAATGTATAAAAAAAAGGCTAGGAAAATCCCTAAACTTTAAGCTTTTTACTGTCATTATGGATTGAAATGTGTAAACTAATTAAAATGCTGATAAAAAGAAATGCTCGACTCTTTAATCATTATTCAAATTGAGCAATTTAATTGTGAAAGTTTTGCAAATCATAGAGCATTTTCTCATATCTCACATTGTGAATTAGTTGCCTTGTTCAAGTTCACAAAGTGCTCAGCTCTTCGGCTCCTTTTGAAGGCAGCACTGCAATCAAGTGGGCTCAGTATTAAGAAATTATCAGGCCAAAAAGTTGGTCTAGCACGCCAGCCAGCCAGCCATTCAGCCAGGCAAAAAGGTAATTAGAGGCTATGCCCCACAGGCAAAAATATGAAATATCTAGTATTTGTGTGCAGGCGCATATTGTGCAAATATATATATAGAGAAGCATATATATTTATATATGTATATATAGAGGCAGGTATAGTCACGCCTTCAACCATTTTTCCACTTGACTGGGGCTGTGCGTGCAACAATTGTGGCTGCAACTTGGCCATATTGCCACACGCAATGCAGCCACAGAATGAGCTCAAGGCTTTTTGCACTTTTTTTTTGTATACCACTTTGTACCCATTGAAATGGGAGCATAAGGTGTGAATAAGGGATTTAAAATGCAGCCTAGAGTATAAACATATATATATTCTGGATCGGGAAGAACCGATTAATGCGTAGATATCAGAAACCATTGGCAAAAGACAGCATTTATTGAATTTTTAACTTTGTTTTATTATTTAGTTAAATCAATTTGGTCCAACTCTGCTCGAAAAAGTATGCTTTAGTTATTTCAATGGAATTAATTTGAAGGTGGAAAATGTGGCACTCGACTTTACAATAAATTCCCAAAAAAAATGAGTCGCATTCTTTTTGGAGCTGAACTAAATTAAAAACCTTTGCTATATTGATGGAATCCTTATCGAAAGTCCACATTGAAATAGGCCTGATATAAGTGAATACCACAGAAAAGTTAGAATCTATTATTTGAAGTGAAATTAAATAAAGCTTAGACTTTTCTTCTATTGCTTAATTTTTATACGATCCTCATAGTATGCTTCTATTTTGCATCATGCCAAGTACAAATCCACAACAGGTCCGTAAATCTCAAAAAATCTCTAGGAAAACCCACATAAGTAAAGCTTTCTTTTAACTTGAGATCAATATAATATCTATGGGAATATATTATTGTATATAAAAGACTGGAGTGTGTGATATAAATGCCTAGAAAGCATACTTAAACAGTCTATAAATCCGTATTGGGGGCTTTTCAAACTACTTTATAGAGTAACTGGCAGTCGAGCAATCTGACTTGTTACTTTTTGCTGCTGTTGCCTTTAATTATAAAACACTCAACGCTAGTCAGGTAGGTGTGTTTGTTTGTATTTGTCTGGGTGTGTGTGTGTGTGTGTGTGTGCGGCTATTGTTGTGCCAATTGTTGAAAGCCATCAAGTTCAGGCAGGTGAAAGTTTTGAGTAGAAAGCCAAGACATTGCTTTATTGCTGGGGCATTTGATTTAATGCGGCACATGGCTGTTCGCTGAAGTTAAAGGTGAGTCCAAGTCCTAATGCCCCATACAGATAGATCGTATTCCTCCTATGGCCGCAAATCTATGCCAGACAGGCCCATTATGCAGCAAATGCGTGTTAATGGCCAAGTTAAAACTTTTGTAGCTAATTATCGACAGTTTGCTGAAGACCAGAAGAGTATTTCCAGGTTGTTTAGTTGTTCGCTTGTTTGCCTACCCCTTTCCCTTGCCCCTTCTTGTCTGCAATTCTGCTCCGGTTACAATTTCTGTTCTGGGTTTGCTCTCAAAAAGTTAAGCGTTCGAGTTCAGCAAAAATTAAAGGCACACCCAGAGCATACTCCTCTATATATATTTATATATATACGTTTATAAAGTTTAAGGTAATTAAGCCATACAGCTAGTGGAGCGGCTGGAAAATGAATTTACCTAGAATTGCTCTGTGCATTACGTGGCTTATGCTTAATTTTATTTGTTGGCCAGCTATCTGTGTGCTCAACTGTTAAACGGTTTCACTTAATTAGAATATAAATTTCAAACTTTAAGCTGCAAAATAGTTCACAAAATTCAGTTTTTATTTTATTCAAAGCAGCCATAGGGAAAGCCTAGGAATTTAATGCAATAATTCCTTTATTTCTAAATTTATTTTTTTATTTTTTCTTAGCTTTTGAAGTTAAACGAAGTTTTTTAAAATGAAAATAAAAATTGTTTTATTCATTTCAGTGTATTTTTTTGTAGTTTATATTAAAAGCTTTTGATCGGTTAGCGGGTGAAGCTCAGTAAAAGATGTGATGCCTTAGCATACCCAAAGAAGGATACTTCACCCTATTTGAATTCATTTTAATATAGAGATTTCTAATGATATGCAAGCAAATTAGTTGAGCTTTATCATTAAACTAAGCTGCATTAGTCAAGCTAAATACTTATTAAATTAAATGCACTGACATTTGTGAAATATTTATGTTTACTATGCTTCATTGGCTTTGTATATAGCCATTATCTCTATTTAAGTATTTAGTCGATTAGCAAGCGAAATTAATTCCATTTCAATGCATTTAACTTAACTATACAATTTTTAATTGAATTCCTTTTGCTGCTGCGTTGATTAGCTTGATTACCTTTGGGTAAGGCAAAAGAATCGCAGTAGAAATATCTTTGTATAAATTGCTCATCCTGCAATTTCTTGGACCCATCGATAGACCGATTTTAGCCATTATGAGACCACTTGATTTTTATGCAAGCCGACAAAGTGCTGAGCAAATAGCCTGGCAGAAATTTTAATTGAAAAATATTTACCCACATTTGGAGATTGGTGCGCGTGTTTGACAATTTGACGCGAATACTTCGTGACATGGCTACACTGTGAAGAATTGGGTGGGGAGTGGGTCGTTGAGGGGGGAGGGAGCAGCGAACTGTGCGAACTCTATTTAATTAGTGACCAAGCCGCCTACTTTTTGTCGCTGTGTAAACTTCAATTAATATGCGAATGAAATCCGCTTAGACAAAAAGCAGTAGTAGCAGCGGCGGCAGCAATCAGGGCAAAAACGAAGAGCCAAAACTGCCAATCAAGCGAGAAGGAACCCGAGCAAACGACCCTCCCCATTCTGATACAGATTCTCATAGCGATTCTCTATAACGGGACAGCGGCCCAGCCCCTCGCTGATTTGCGACATTTTGTTATTTTCGCTGATGTTGTTGCTGCTGCTGCTGCTGCTGCTGTGTCTGCTGCTTCTGGCTCTGCTTTTGTTGCTGTTGCTGTTGTTGTTGCTGATGCAAAGCCGACACTCGATTGAATGAGCCAACATTCAAGTACACTAATTAAGATCAAACGTTTCGCAGCGAAATGAGATTTTATCGGCTGGCGGCATTGTTGTACTATATATAAAAGCACTATATATAAGAGTATATATAGATATATATGTATATATATTCATATTAAAATCACATAATGAAATGTCAGCGAAACTGACGACCCCGCCTCCAGAAACCGCCCCGTTACCCACCCCCTCGACGCACTCTCTAATCAAAGATTAACGTCAAAACTTAAGATGCGAGTGTTCAATCAAAAACCTTGGCTCTTCAATCACATCCAGTGGCGTAAGCATTATGATTTTAAGGGTTATTCGATAGTTCAATTTATTTCATTGACATTATAAAGATTTTTAAAAAATTGCAGATATATTTCTCTTTCAGAATGAACACGAACTTTGAATAGTTTTCTTGAGTATATTTACTGCGATGTTTTATAATTTATTTGAGAAACATTTTGTGGAATTTCGAATTAATATTTAGGTCTGTTCACATTGCAATTTAGAATGAATGAAAAGAAACCCAATATTAGGATCAGCTGATAATTAAGTTAAAAGGTAAGATAGCTAAGGTTTTCCATACCATTAAGCTCTTAAAAGTAGGCTATATTTTTTCTGTGAATTTGATGCCTGTGATGCTTAATAGTTTATTATTTAAAGGGTTTAATTTTGATCGAATTAATAACTAACCTACGTAGCTTCTTAGGCCCCCTTGATGAAAATTCCAGCCTACTTCACTGCTTATGCTCCACCCCAAATGCAATCCCATTTTCAGGGCTCCGCGCTCAGCATCATTGTTGTTTGTGCTTGTAAATTACTTCAGGCAACGGGGCCATCAAAAGGTAAAAAGCATCTTAAAGTGGTCGCTGGTTGCCTTGACAGCTCGGTAATTAATGAAATATAGGCACGGTTTTTCTTTCCTCGCGTCTCCCGTTTGTTTCGGGTTTTCTTCGTTTTTCTTTTTTGCCGGACAGTATAAACTAATTAAAGCCCCTTAATAAACTTAATGGAATTCCCACACTGCGCTTAAGTACTTAAAAGGAAGTAATTCAATGACTCCAGTGACTCAAAGATTATCCTCTGCAAATAGTATTCAGTGCCAATTTCAATGCATTTAAAACTCAGCGCTTTATGTAATTAAATAAAATAACTGAAGGTATTTAAAGTTCGTTTGCTCCAAAGTGGCCAGCAATAACAATAATTTCTGTAATTTAATGCTGCCCTGTAATTAATGTTTTTCTGTGTTTTAATCAAAGTTAATTAATACTTCTTAGCTCTTTCGATAATTGGTATCACGTTTTAAGCGAGTACTAAAAATGTTCAGGCTCAAATTATCAAAAATAATGTGGGGGCAGCTATTCAAATTACATTTAAAACTAGTTTTATCGCTGCACCGAAGATTGAATACCCTTGGTGAGTGTTGAATCCAACAGGTCTCGTTATCCTGATCAATGATATATGTAATGTATCGCTCAGAGATGCCTACTTCAACTCATTACACTTTTCCAAACAGAGTTATAATAGCCTCTGTAAGGGTTATTATTATCGGAATTATCAGAGGAGCTTCAATTCCTATTATCCTATTAAGTATCGAATTTCCGCGTCAATTTTCACTAATATCTTGGCTTTTTTATACCCTATTTTGAAGTATATTGCGCTGTCACAGCGAACATATTGTTTATTATTGCTTTTAATTAAAAATCTCCAAAAACCAATTAAATGGAAGACAAGATTTAATAACCAACTACCGGAGAGTGCCAAAAAAAATGGGTTGAAATTTCATAAATTTTGCAGAAAATATAAAGCTGTGTTGGACAAGACAAAAAACACAAATACCACAAAAAGAAGAAAAAAAAAGAAAAGAAGAAACAAGGCGACAAGGTTGCTGTGTGAAGCATTTTGTTGTGTATATGGAGCAAGAGACAAGGCAGCGTTTTACACTGAAATGTATGAGGAATGAAATTGTTGCGGCAAGGATAACACACACACATACAGGCACGCATAAGGAACATCAATGTCAGGGCGAACAAAGAGGAAAGGAAGCCGGAAATTAGAGATGGCAGCCGACTGTGATTGAACAAGACTTGAAGTGAACAATTCGCGAAAAGCGGGTTATAAATATTCAATTCGAAATACACAAATGTAGGATTCTTCTATATCAGCCAAAATTAGGTTTCTACTTCAGAATTGATTGATAAGTTTGGCCCATATACAAATTACTGATTCATAATTTATTTTAAAACTGTTTTCCTTCAATTTTTCTAATCTTTTAGCATGGAAAAATTGTGATCTGCATTTTATAAAGCTTCTACAACCATTTCTTTTAGACCTTTCTAAATATTGGTACATTTTTTATTTCTAAACTCAAACCCTAAAGAGGTATTTTATTTCTAATATCTCTGGGAAATTCTAATTTTTTTACACTTTTGTTTTGATTTCAAAGAAACATAGAATAATAATAAATATGTCCTACATTTAAATACGTTTTTTCTTTAATTATTTTTTTTCCAAAATTAAGATTTTAATCAAATTTGTCATTAAATAAAAAATGAATAAAAAATATATGAATATCTGATTAGTTGTGGGTTGCCCTAAAATAGTTCTGTGCCCTCTTTGCCTCTTTCTTTCAGTGATTTATTCGTGAGACACGTTTCCATCACTAGTGGAAGCTGGAGAAGCGGGAAACTGTATAACTGGGCAACTGTGGAACCGGGTAACTGGGAATTGGGGTTGTCAGGGAACGTCGCTGAGTTGGCACCAGTTTGAGCTTTCGTTTCGTTTCGGCGTTTCCTGCAGTCACTCGACTGATTTAAAATGTTACCGTTATTTATACACGTAGCCCTGGCTATATAAACAGCAGGAGCTGCTCCCCTATGCGTTGCTCCTGCTCCTGCTCCTGCTCCCGGTCCCGCTCCCGCCCCCTCCGTCTCCCCTCATTGCTGTACAATTTTTGCACATTTTTCATCGTTTACTGTGGACGGGCGATGCTGTTGTAGCTGGCTGCAGCTCGACAGCAACGTGCAAGTGACTGACTGCGACTTGGCAGCAGCAACAGCAACAGCAAAAACAACAACAGCAGGAAGAGGAGGCAGAAGAAGAAGAGCAGCAGCAGCAGCAACAGCAGCAACACAGCTGCGCCTTTTGGTAGAAAGCTTCCTACAAACCGTTCATTTCTCACCCACCCGCCGCGCGCTGTCAAAAGAGATTTTTTCAAATTAACTTTTCATATATTTATGTATGTTTAAATTTGAGCTCAACCTTTTTGTCAGTTTGCAGCAACACACATCATAAGGAATATAAATATATATATATATAAACATATATATAAATAAATATTTATATATAACCACCTTACATACACTACAAAATATGTATATACTTACTTTTATATATATATGTATTTAGTGTTGGCTTCACAGCATGTTCTTCAATTTGTTATTTTCTTTCACTCGCTGGCGAAGCCTTCTGGCGCCTGAATGAATGTGTCATAAACGTTTGAGCTGCAAAGAGAAATAACATTTTAAAAAACATCTTTCTTTGCCTTAAAATAAGAAAAACATGTAAATAATTTAAATATATTATTAACTTCAAAGTGCTTCTAAGAAAATGCCTTACAAACAATCACACCAAATGCTGCAATTGCTCCAACTTGGAACTATGGAATACAGCTGACTCGAACCTAATCTAAAGCACAAGTGCTGCACAGTAAAGTAACTCGACTCATCACAGTACTTCCTTATCATCCAAGGAACAGAATATTTGGAAATGATCCTGGTTTCCCACTTCTTGGGCACCAAATCAATGCAAACTAAAGCCGCTACAACAGAAGACTTTTCTGCTTTTTCTATATAATCTTTCAGAAGACCGATTCATCACTGGAGAAATAGGAAATGACTCAAAAGATTCTCCACGCATAATTTTCCAAATCAACTTTTAATCTCGGAATTGAATAGCGTATTTATTTAATAATATAGAAAATATAGAGAGATATGTTAAAAGTAGTATAGATATACAAAGAAAAGCATTTATAGTATTAGTATAAAAAGAAGAGTATATTCGACCATACACCGCAAATATTCCCTTCTATTTTTGAGTACTCAATCTTTTTTCATTACTTTAGAATACCCTTCACAAGCAGCTTATAAAAAAAAAAGAAGGAAAAACTGACTAAAATGCTCAGCAAAACATATTTTTGCATATGGTCTGGCAACCTCTGGAACTCTGTGGAAAATATGTTGGGAAAAAAACTCAACTAAAGCTGACATTTGTGCGTTGCGAAAAGTCAACATTGTATTTTGTTGTTACTTTTTTTTAGTATTTTTTGTTGCTAGTATTTCTCATGCATTTTTGAAGCGCTTAACAAAATTTCGGACATAAATATTTGATAATGCGCTTGGCATGCGGCAAAAGTTTGGACCTTTAGATTGCTTGGGATGTTGCCTGGCAAGTTGCTAACTTATAGCAAATTAAGAGAATTTATAAACTGAAAAAGCTGCTTTAATTATCTTGCCTAACTGCATGCGATGGCTGTCAGTAATACTCACACATTTATATAATGAAAGCTAGAAAAAAAAAAAAAATAGCACTGTTCTCTACAGCTTTTTAGAGAAAGTTTGCGCAACTCTAAATTAACATCAAAAAATACTTTTAGATGAAAAAACAGAAGGGTTCTCTCTAAAATGCGATACCCTATAAACTGGAATAAACTTTTTCTGCTTGAGTACTGCTCGTTTTTTCTTTTTCGATAGTACCGATAACATTTTTTTTGGATGGGTAATCAGAGTAGACTGCTTCTTAGTTATAAAAACCCTCAGATAGAAAATGTAGTGGTTTAAAGCTCGCTTTCTTGATTGAAAAAGGATAGAACTCTTTGGACAAGAGTCTTTGAAGTAAAATAGATCCATTCGGTATCAAAATGAGTCAAAAAATGTATCTTTGTTTTCATATTTTTATCTCACATAAAGTTCGTAAAATTCCGCTTTACATCAAAGTATCCAGCGATAAATTTTCAAAAGTTTTGTTTGACGCTTGTGTCAAAAACCAAATAATATCGTATTATCCATGTCAAGTTAAAATCAAATAAATTTAAAACATAATTTAGCAGATGTATTGATACTTTTATATACCTCTTAATAAGATACTTTAAAAGATGTATTCCATGTAAGTAGCATCTTTACTAGTCAAAAACAACAATAAATATTATTTTTGTTACCACAAACAGAGGCCGTTACTGCAAAAGTTCGCTGCAGCGAAGTGTTTTCCATTCCAGGACCCAACGCTCTTTGGCAAATCCTCTTTTTTTGCAATATGTCGAATTTTCCAAGTCTAGTTCCAAGGATAAGGATGGAGGAAAAAAAATTGTAGATGAAAGCGAAAAAAAAGCTTCCGGAAAAGATGGCTCTGATAAGAAGAAGAAGGCACCACCAGGACCTCCTGCACCGCCCAAAATCGAAATAAGATTAGTACCCGCCATGTATCCTAAAAGCGGTTATGATGAGAAGAACATGAAACTGGGTCGACAACTGTCGCCTCATCTGAGCATCTATAAGAAACAATTGACCTCTGTTTTGTCGATTCTTCTGCGCATCAGTGGATTCGTATTGGCAATAGGTATTTGGACCATTGGCGTATCTGGATTTTGTGGCTTAAATCTCAATAACCTGGCCGAGAAGATAGAGAAATGCGATTGCGGTAAGGGTATATTTAATGCCCTAAAATTCGCAATAGTTCTTCCCTTTGCATATCACATGGTGGCTGGCACCCGACATTTGCTCTGGTATTTAAATGTATTCCTCAGCAAACCAGAGATCTATATAACTGGCTATGTGACTATAGCCCTGTCCCTTATACTAGCTGCATGTCTATCAGGCGTTAATATTCAGCAGGAAGGTGAAAATTCTCCCAAAAAGCTTGTTTTTAGTGGGCAAACCGATTCAAAATTACAAAATCTTATAAATGATGATAACGTTTATAAGATGGGGCAGATGAGAATTGAAGAAGAGCAGGTGGAAACTGAACCGAAAAACGATGAATCTTAATGTAAATAACCCTTCAAAAAGAAAAAGAAAAAAGACCAATACTAATAGAGGCATTCACTAAAAATGCGCCTGAGAACAAAGTAAAATGTTAATGAAATTTGAATGTGTAAGCAAATTTTTTAGAACGATTTAACTTTTAGTAAATTCACAATTTCAATAAAAGTTTTGAGAGAACAATTAATGATTATTGTAGTGTAAAAATTGGAATAGATTAACTCAACAATATAAGGGGAAATTTAGAAGAAATATGTATAGAAAAAGAAGTTATATATTTTAATATTCCCTGGTTCTAAAGAAACTTTATAATATTCTTGAGTTTCTTTAAATTTTCTTTAAAAAGTAGTAGAAAGTTAAAGCTCGAGCAAGTCCTTTGGCTTAGATTGTGCTACAAAGTGGAAAATTAGTTTAAGCATTTTTTTCCCCCCTTAATCCAAGCGTTTCAACTGGACAGAGAGAAAGAGCTTTCTACATACCGACCATAACATGGCATATTGATGTGCTTGTTGCCAAATGCGATTGCCTTATAATGGAATTACCTGGCCAGGAGTCAGGTGAACGTAGAGGACTAGACAGGTGGACCGTGCTTGTCCTTTTTGCATACATATGTCATAAATTTATGCGACGATTGGCAGAGCTTATTTGATTTGATAGCCAACAGGACTGGGCAGGACCTGGAGAGGAATGAAGGTCCTGGCTGCTGAGTTCTGAGCATTACTTGTGGCTTCATTATTAGATTTCCACTTATGATTTCTTTCGCCTCAAAAGCGGCTAATTTAAATAAGCAACGCTAAAAGCAACTGAAAACGTTGACTACTGTCTTGGCTGAAGGACCAAAAAATTTGATTTGATTTGCGGCTTTCTCTTTGCGTTCATTTGCCTAAACAAATACGAGAGCAGAACACATAAAAAGCCATTTGCCAAAATTTAATAAAACTCATTTCACTTGAGTCTCTGCGGTTTTTATTTAAACAACGTTTTCACTTTCCCCATATACTCGCACTCATATGATAAATACTTTTATCTTTCTCAAAAACTTTACGCTCAATTAAAGCCGGAATGGCACATCAAAGACCTCAATCAATCAATACTAACAAACATTACACAAATCAGTCGCATAAATATTTAATATTCATTTCAGCATAATAATTATAAAAAGAAGTCTCTGAAGACTTGACCTTGAGCACATATTTCTAGGGCTTTTTTTTTTAATGTATTGATGAAAGTATGTTTTTTATAGGCACAACGCCCATTCAGATTCACATAAGACTTAACGAAAGACTCATTACACATACATACTCAGATATGGTGCAGATACACACAACAAAAATGTCAACAAACATAAGTCAGACAGTCTTTTTTTGTTGCATACTTTTCGGCGAAGAAATCGCTTAAAATAATTTAGCTATATTATAAGGCAAAAATTTCATGCTAGATACTTTCTAATAGAGTTTATACCAAAAGAATAATATTTATCAAGAGAAACCTAAGGCGATTATTTTTTAACACACTTTCTATGCTTTCTCGATACAGCCTTTGATCTAAAAATAAGAAGAGCTTCAATTAAATGTAAAAAAGATTTATGCATATAGACAACTTTGTCGCCTGTTGGCACAAAGTCTCTGCTGCTGTAAAGGAAAATTGTAAGGACATAACATACTCACACTCACACTCACACACACACCCACACACACACACACCACTCTATTTGCCGGCACTTTCAATGTGAGTCACAGTCAAACGATTGCTTTTTCCTTTCAAGGAACTCAATATGCGTGTCTGTGTTTAATTAAGATTGAGTTTATGTGTGTGCAAATGTGAATGGGAAACTGTGAATGTGACTGTGACTGTGACTGTGCCTGTGACTATGAGTATATTCGTATGAATAAATGTATGAGCGCATGCATTTAATTTAATTTTCATTTCAATTGATTCGATGACTTTACGTTTCATTTCACGTCTCGATGCGATTTCAATTACAATACTCTTCCACTCTCGCACTCGAATTCGTACTCACACACAAGGGCAAATAAGCACCTAGCTGCGAGCTGAGCTTGTTTGAGTTGAGTGCCAAGTCCCGACTTCATTCACCGATTTGCATATTTATTTATCCATCATTTTCATCCAAACTCCTTTCGAGCAATCGTAAAATTACCCCAGAAATCACCCATAACATGACGAACGAGTTGATTAAGTGCCTGTCAATTCGATAAATGAATAAGGATAATGGTCAAAGTCATGACAATTCCATTGCAGATTTATATTCATTTCTTATTCATTTTTAAGTTCACTTTAAATCGAATCTTAATCTTGATTTTTTAACTAGTCTTCAACTTTCTAGAAGTCTTTTGATTGTCTCCCACAAAACTAAGTTCGAAATTTAAATACCCTGTGTTTTTTTTTCCAAATTAAAATACCTTTTCTCTGGCTTGTAAATTTTTGCTTTTATTTTTAGCTTTATTTTTAATACTTTGCACACAATATTTAAGCATATTAACACTTTATTTTAGTTATTATTACTATTTACTCTTTAAATAACCCTTTTAGCTTTAATCTGAATTTCGGCCACTAGGTGCTTCTTTTTTATACCTGAGCTTTTTACTCCACGCCCAACAAAAAAAAAAAAAAAAACTTTCGCCCATTTTTTGCATGGCTTCCACTCAGGACCAGGCTTAAAAGTTTACCCACACAACTTTCTGTGCTAAATCCGGACTCTGTATGCGGCAAGCCACACAAAAAAAAGGCAGGCCACGCCCACCCTCAACGCACAATGTGTTCAGCCGCCCTCTTTTACACTGCAGTGCATTTAGCATTGCATAGTTTTAGGCTGACATTTAACTTTGTCGCATTTTTTGCAGCTGCTTGCAACGTGATTTGCGCCCCTGCCCCCAATTTTGTGGCAACTATTGCGAATATATTATTTACGTTCAGATACCCATTGAATTGAGCTGATAAGAGGCATTTTAGTTGTAGAAAGGACTCCAGAGCTACATACGATTATTTACAGGGATTCGAGAAAATACGCTCAACTTATTTCTGTGGAAGCGGAAATCAGAACAAGCCTTTATATCAAATCACATAGATGCCAGTATACAGGGTATATCTCAATCGAGCATTCTTATTCGGTCCTTTTTGGCAAGGACGCGCCAATCCTTAGTCGAACCTACTTACTTTGTGTGTGCTACTTTTTTTTGGGATGGGGGTAACAAATGCAACGGAAAACCTATTTCCTTTGTAGGATATGAGTAGGAAAATGCTTGTTAGCGCCACACGAGACTTTGTTTGTTTGTTTGTTTGTGTGTTTGCCAAGTGCCATTTGCATGCAAAATATTTGCACAACCTTGAACTTGCTGCAGCTAAAAAGAGTGCTTAGGGTCGAGAGGTAATTCGACTAATACAACTTTAGTGTTTGGCCGAATAATTTCTAGTCATACTCGTAGTCACGTTAAGCTAACATGGCTAATTTCGTAGTTGCAGCTGGCGCAAATGAGTACTCGCAGTTGTATTCACAATCGCACTCAAACTCGCTCTCGTATTTGTGCTCATTCTCAGGGCCATAGAGTTTTACATTTAACAGTTTGCTGTAAAATGACAATTACAATTTGCGACGAGCAAAAAGAGGGGCGAAACTTTTAATTGCGCATACGACAGGTGGGACAGTCAAGCAACTTGTGCTAAAAGTTAGCACACACTGCGCAAAATTAGAATACGACAAATAAAAGCAAAGAAAAATAATGTATAATGAGTGTTAGTTTTCGAGTTTCTTATATTACTAGAGTAAACAATTCCAATCAATTTTCAAAGGCCATTTTTTACGAATTCTTCAGTCAAGTTTCTTCCTTTAGATATGAAAGTCATCAGGAACCTAATCCAAATGTCTGAGCTTCTATTTCAGCAATGTTAATCACATATTTTTTATCAGTGTACAAGCATTTTGGCATGGCAATTAGTACACCCAAATAAATTCAAACAAGTCAAATCCCATTTGCAATTGACAAGCTTTCAAATTCGTTACTAATTATAAATATTTATGTTTGAACCACAGAAGTGTGTGTGTGGGTGTGTGTGTGTGTGTGTGGAGTGCCTTTCTCTCTCGTTTGCTCCCCTGCCGCTGTGAATGTCTCTTTCTCTGTTTTGCACTCTCTTTGTGGCCAGTGTGCCTTGTCTCAGTTGTCAGTTGTAAAATTGAATTCAAGCCGGGTTCTGTTCGGCTTTTGAAAGATTTATAACATGCCTCGGCATGGCTCTGGCATGCCAATGGCCTCATATCGATAAGCACAATGCCCGTTGGCCGACTCTCTGTTCTCTGCTCTCTGCTCTCTCCTCTGTTTTGTTTTGTTTTGTTGTGCAGTGTTGGTTTGTGCTCTGTTTTGTTGTGTTGTGTTGTGTGTTGTGTGCTGTGTGTGTCAGTGACAGTTACCGATACACATAACGACCCGTGCTGTACAGTGTACACTGTGCACACAACGACGGCGACAAACTTTTTAATCAAATTTTTTTTAACGCTATTTCTTTGCATATTTTTTTGCTTTCGCTCTCGCTTTTTATACTCGTTTATACCCACTACAAAGTGGCTGGAGAGGGTATATTAGTTTGGAGGTAGCTTTGCTTTCTGTAGGTACAGTGTAGAGATAACTGTAGGTTTGAATCTATGAGCCAATATCATAGATTATAAGCATAATTTTCTTTAAATCTTTACGATAATTCAAATATATATAATTGTGCATACTTATTTATTAAATTTTAATAATTATCTCGTAATTAGAAGCACTATTCTAATCGAATATTTGTATATTTTTCTGTTTAAATTTTCTGTTAGGAAGATCGTTTTTTCAATAAGAGAAATTAGTTTATTTTACTAATGACTCAAGCTGAACTTCTGAAGATAAAAAACCACTTTTGCAGTTACAGGGTATCTCTAAGCACGCACTCTCCTTTAAAGCAATCTTGTTCGATCTTTCTCTCGCACACTGAGACACGCCGCTGTTGCATATGCATGCTCAATTGTGTTTGTATTGGCAAAGGACATGCTTTGTGATTTATACACACATCACACACACACACACCAACTCAGCCGCACACACACCCACACCCACAGACAGTGAGTGGGTGCACTGTAAGCAAACAACAGCTTTTTTTGATTTATGAGCGCTTTGGGTGCCGCCGACAAAAAAAAAAAAAAAATAAAAATAAAAGCCAAATAGAATCGAAACAAGAACCAAGAAACCGACAGAAAAATATATTGAACCCAGAACTTTGAAGTAAGTTCAGACGTGAAAGTCAATAGGAAAAAAGCGAAAAAGATTAATAACCCGATTTAAATAAATTTATTAATCCACACAAATTAAAGATTTATCCACTCAAGAACTTTCACTGCAGCGGGAAGCATATTTAAGTGTCTTTACTTCTGTCTGAACAAATTTGTAAGCCCGTTTTTTCTTATTTTTTTATGCTTCTTTTAAGTCTTCAAAGGTCAATTTAAATATTTCAATATAATTATTAAAATAACCAGAAATATTGTTTCACCTAAAATGTCAGTTCGATTATATTTGTCAAACCTCCTTGGGTTTACGATTCAGCTTGATTTTGAAACCGATAACCAGGCTCAAACCGACTCAGTATGGCCCAAAAATCTGACTTTAGAGCAACAGACGTATTGCTTCAACAATTATACAATCTATTTTTAGATATTTTGCGATTAGTATAGTTCGAATTTAATTCCAGATAATTAATTTATGGTCTAAAGATTTTTTTAAATTAAACAGAATTTGTATTAAGTGCGAATTAACTGCTTTTTATACTCGACGAAATAAAAGGTAAATTTATTGTGCTACTGTTAGGCCTATAACTAAGCCTAAAGCTTCAGCTTCAGTTGCTGCATTGCCTCGGCTCGGTTATCGGCCTATCGCCTATCGATTTTTATTAATCCCCGCTGACAGGAGCACAAATGTTATTTATAAATACCAAGCGCATGAATTTTAATTAAGCAAGCCCGCAATCGCTGGCCCAGCTTTCCGTTGCTTTCTGGACATGTTTGCTCTGGGACTGTCTCAGGCTTTTGGATCTGGGTCCGAGTCTGGGTCCGGGTCTGGGTCTGGGTCTGAGTCTGGGTCTGGCATGCCATTGGACATATGAAATTTTGATTGATGGCTCCCCGAACAGCGAGTGCACTATAGCTCTATCTGGCTATCGATTGTCGCTGTCATAAAAACGTTAAAAAAAAAGGAATGAAGGAATAAAAGAGAGGGAATCCAGAGCCGGGGCTTATGCAAATCAAGACATGCCCCACACATCACTTTGTTTCCCTGGCGCCATTCTCCGCTATCTGTGTGTGTGTGTGTGTATGGGAGTGTATGAGTGTGCCGCCCTCAGAACTTGTCAAAACTTGTTGTGAATTTTTTGTATTTTTTATTATGCTGTATACCCTCTCTAAAATAGGCAAATAAGAATATACTAAGCTTGAGGAAAGGTATGTAACAGGCAAGGAATTCCACAGCATCATAAACCAATTTAGTCTCTGTCAGTTCATTTCTCTGGCTGATCTTTTATTTTTTCGTCCTCTGCTCTTCTGTTAGTCTGTCTGTACGTTTGTTTGTTTGTCCGTCTGATTATTTGACGGTCCTTTCCTTAGTATGTTGGCTAGTAGTAGTATCTGTCTGTCTGTTCAATCGTCTGCTTATCCTTCGTAGGATCACTAACTTTGATATGCAGCTTTCTGTAAGCTGCAGATCAGAGGTATTTTTAATTAAAGATAACTCTTCCCACAAAACCAGCAAATCTATAAATATTAGAAGTACTGAATTCCGGAATATTTAGATAGCCTACCTTTCAGCCAATATTTGACGTAAAGGAGTTTCTAGAGTTATTTAAGAAGCTATTTTACAGTCTTCTACAGTCTTGTCTCTGGTTTTGCTTCGGTATATTGAAGTGCAGGGTATTTCCCAGTCAAGCCATATAAGCTTGAACATTCATATAGGTTTTTTTTGGTTAAGAAAGTATAAAAGTAGAGGCAAAAAATTGCCAATGCATATTGCTTTCCGTTGTTTAGCTGAGCGCCGCTCCCCGCAACCAACCGACTAGCCGAGTTGATTTTTGCATATTTCTGATAGCGCCTGCATTAGTCTCCAGTGAGCTGGCACATAAAAGCGCAGTTATAGACTGATTGTCGGCGTACACCCGAAAACACCCAAAAAATACCCAACACACTCGTAAATTCTACCCCAAAAAAAAAACAAAAAAAAAAAATTGGTATGTGCCTGGCAGAAAGTGTTAGTATTTGAAACTTTTGCTCAATAAGATTTATATGACTGACAGTTTGGGGGATTCTAAACAACAAGCAACAAGGTTTGATTTTTATATTTTTTCTCTTTTTTTTTTCTATTTTGGTTTTTTGATATTCTATGGTTGAGCTGGCTTTACTACTATGATTTTTGCTTTCTTTTTAGAGAGCTTATGTGTCTATTCAACGATGCCAATCGCACTCAATAAAATGCCGAAAAATATTTCTTGTTCCCTAGAAATTTACTCTTAGATTTGCAATAAACTGACACCAAAAATGTTTGCCTACTTTTGGTTATACTCCTAAAAATTAAAGCTGTATAATTCTCTCCAAAGATATTGATTCTGTGGCTTATAATAAATATTTCTGTGTCAAAGGAAAATGCATATCTTTGTTGAAAGCCATATAAAATAAAAATGCAAACTTTGTTATCATTATTTTGACTTTTACTATAAGAAGAATACGCTTAGAAGCATTTTTGTGGAATTTATTTTTCAATTAAATTTAGGAGGTTATTGAATTCAAAAATATCAAGCTTGTTCCGAATATCACTTAAGAATTAAACCTACTATTAGGATTTGCTAGGAAAAAATACCAAATAAATATTAAGTTAATTTCGATATCGAATAAATTCCACAGGAAAATCTTGGGCATTTTCTTATGATCATTGTAGAAGAATCCTAAGATAAACAATAGAATAGGTAAGAATCAGTTGTGCTTTCAAAAGTGGACAATGTTTTCTTCAATTAAATTCCTTCATGAAAACTTAAACGATTTGTGTATTAAATTTTACTTTAATCCTTCTCAAAGCAAATATGAATCTGATTATCATATTAACAATTTGAATGCCATTTGGGATGAAAAGCTTAGCTGGGCTTAGCCTTATGATACAAGCAGGCCCTGAGCATTGTAAGCGGCGCTAATGAGTGGCACTTATAAGATCTGATCTGTCGTTAAGGCCAGCCCTTCACTCAACTAGGCATAAGCCCCCGCAAAGAGCAGAGACTGAGACAATAGGGGCCTGAAACTGGCACTGGGATTGATTCTATTGAAAGCACTCAAGTGGCAGCTTTGAGTACCCACTGTGCTTAGGTATAGGTATAGGTATTGGTATTGGCATAGGTGCAGCTATATATACTGGGTATAGGACTAAAATAATTGCCTGCACTTTAAGTGCGCCATTAGTACTAAATTACAGACAACCAACCAGCGAACCAGCGAACCAACTAGGCAACCAGCAGCTGTAGCAACAGAGGCAGCAGCTAACGGCGCGGTCTAATTACGCGCAAAAGCTGGGGAAAAGCGGAAAACTGGGAAAATCACCTGCCATCCCCCCCTATCCCCCACTCACCCGCGCCCAAAAGCCAAATGCCACCCCGATCCCTGGCTGGAAAAGTAAAGTGCGCTAATGGCAATTAGAAGTTTACCGAGTGCAGTCAAAAATTGTAACGGCTGCCTCGCATAGCTGCATTATTGAACATTCTGCTAATTGCCGTATAATTATTGCAGTTAAAAAATTTAGCACGATTTCGGGTAGATTCAGACAATAATAGAGATAGTGGTAGGGCCTCTTCGCCCCTCCAACACTCTTCAGCAATCCCTAAAGAACCATTCTTGACCGTATTACGGAAAGGGGTTTGAAACGCGAAAAAGCTCTTGAAGCCTTGGGATACTACGTATAAAATTTGAAGGGAAGGAAAGCTCTTCAAACCCTGAAGCCAACAATTTGCTTCAAGCATATCGCAATGGATAAAACGCTTATAATAGATAGAATCTTATTTGTTAGATGATTATAATTCATTTTTATTTAATACTGGGCCTAAAGGTATACTACAGAATTTCCCATATAGTTCTTAAATGGAAAACAGAACGGGTCTGACAAGATCCTGAATGTTCTTTTCTTAATAATATCAAGAAAAATAAGTCAAGTTTACTTTTCAGAACCTCAAAGATATTCAATTCTACAGTGCTCCAAATGAATTCCTTTGGCTAATTCAAAAGTAAAAAAAATGTGGCTGCTTTTTTTATATTTAAAATACAACTTAAAGTGGTGTAAATTATACTAGACTCGGTTTACAGTCTTTTAACCAGAGACAGTGCACAATTTGCAACCGAAACACGTCAACACACACTGGAAAATTACGTATACGCAATGTTTGAGCTATGCTACAAATGCCGCAAACATTTACATTGCACAAAAGGGCGGACACGCAGACAGACTGAGAGACAAACATTTAGACAGATATTATGGTTCAGTATTACGCACTTGCAGTGGCTGCAACTAATGTAAATATTATGGCAAAATCTTATAATTAAGATAAGCATTTCGGTTGAGTGGTTTTAATGAAAATCAAACAATTGCCACAAGAATCAGGTGCATTGCATCATCATCTGCAATAACCCCATCGATATTCTGTTGCACATTGCCCCACCTCTCTAGCCCCCACCCCTGTCCAAATTCCCCAATCTCCTGCCACACTGTCTAAAGTGTTTTAATATTTAATTAATACTTAGGCAATGTAGCAGACATCGGATTGCTACCATCAACATCATCATTTTCCCAGTGTTCTTGTACAATAGACATTCAACAAATTATCATACCAAAATGGGTATCTGCAGTAATTTGGAAAAGTGATTCTAGTCCTTTAGCCTCCATCTACTCGTACTATTTAATTGTTACTGCTTAAATCGTTGTTACAACAAGGATGTGGGGCTAATACCCTGGGATCATAAATTTCAGGCAAAGTTTGTTTACTAATCCGTTCATTTAGTATGTTAATTTAATTTAATTATTATAAAAATATAGATATTATTGTGTGAGTCTTTGTCCGCAAATTTATAATAAGTTGTCATTGAATAAAAGTATATTTATATTTTTCAGGACCAAGCTAGTTTTTTCTTTCTCTTTTTAAGTCATTTTATTTACATTCTTTTTTATCTATAAAGTCTTAATTAGATTGTTTTTCGATTTCATCAAATTAACAATAAAAAAAATTATTAAAATAATCAAAATAAGATTTCGGTTTTTTGAATCTAACTTAAATTATTGAAAGTTTCTGGAGTTCATCAAATTAGCGTTAGAAAAATAATAAAAATAATATTTCTTATAATTCGTACATTAAATATAATTATAAGAATTGAAACTAGATTAAGATTTTAATTTATTTCAAATTAAATATAATAATTCTTTCATAATTTGCATAAGTAAAATTTTATCATGAAACTGTTGCAAATAAAAGTAGATCCCTTTGAGGCTTAAGTAGTTTTTTCTAAAGAACTTTCTTCGAGTCAAATGAGTATTTTGAATGGAATTAAACTGAGAATATCGATTTCAGATTGCTTTTAGACTTGATTTTAATCTCTGAAAATTTTCTATGCTAAATTGAAGGTTGTTTTCGCGAATTTTTATTATTCGTTTGCTTTGGCTAGGTTGCTGCGATGCGTTAATTGAGTGCCGCCTCGAGTTGCCTTTTGCAAAAAATGTGTCACGCCAAAAAGTATGCAACGCTGTCGAGCACTGAGCTGCTTATAATTATACCTTAATTGAACGCCGTCTTGGTCGTTCGTCCCTCCGTCCGTCCTACTCTCTGCTCTTCCTTCACCTCTTCGTCCGGGCTCTCATCCTTTTGCCTTCGTCCTTGTAGCAGCTCACGTAAGCAAGTTAATGATGCAATCGTTTACAAGCCTTTGACACGGCATTCGCTGGCTCACGCCCAATTGCCCCCTGCCCCACCCCTCTTCCAACAACCCGCCCCCAACGCCACAGCAGCGCTCAACTTAATTTGCAATCAGTTAAAGTTTTCGGCTCTCATTTTTCATTGGCCAAAGATAATCTGCATGTGCATAATCTGGCACAAGTTCATTAAAAACAAGTAAGAATATTCTAGGCGGGCGTGCTCGACTAGGCAGATACTCTCTATTTTTTTTAAAATGAAATGCTGAAGCTAAACTATTTAAAAGTTTGGAAAAGATACGAAATATTTTTAGTATTTATAAACAACTCATTAATTCAAGGATAGAAATTATACGAAACTCAAGGTCTAATTAATCAGGTCTTGCCGGAGGACTCCACTGAAAAATCAGAATTTTCTATTTGAATTGAATAGATTTTACATATAACTCTTCATTTTTAACTAGCAAATATATCATAAATAATTCTGAGAAATTATGTATAAATTTGAATTCAGCTTTTCAGTCAGCATTGTCAGTCGAAAGTGCTCATTTCTGTCCAATTTTAATGGGTATAGCGAGCATAAACATTGCCGTGCCGCACTTTTAGGCGTAATTCAGATGCCTTCTGTTTGTGGCCACGCCCACAAATTACATTATACGAATATGAAATATATTTTATTACAGTCGAAAAGTTGAATATGCAATTTAGTATGCATATTAACCCTTTGCCCGTCGCTCTCCCCGTTGCCACGCCTATAAAGTTACTCGTTTGTCGTACCTTTCCAACTAGTTAGCATAACGATGGCCGCTCATTATGAGGCCAACTCATTCTGGGAGAGCTGCAGCTCCAGCTCCTCCCAGCAGCCATTTGCTCCTGACAGCAGGTAACTTTATTTGCCCAGTGTATTTGGCTCCTGCCCAGAAACAGAACAGAAACAGGACCTGAACGTGGAACGTGGAACGTAGAACCAGGACGCCAGGCACGTAAAATATGCGCAGTTGTACATGGCGGAGGATGCGGGCGGCCTGGCTGGCAGGGGAAGGGCAGTATGTATGCCAGAGATCACTTGACTATAAACGAGATTAAAAATTCAATTACGTTGGAGTTGGAAGCTGAACCTGAAGCTGCATCGGGCGCAACAGCACAAAAAAAAAACACAAAACTAGATGGAACAATTTTGTCTGGCATGAAGAAACTTTAAATACCCTAAAAATTTAGTCTAATTAAAAGCTAAATAGTGAACTTGGTCTATAAAAGACTAGCTTCATATGAATTTGGAAATAAATGCGAAAAAAATACATTTCTCATTTTAAAATTAATTTTTGAAGCTACATTGCTTGAGCCAGAATTATATCTATTAATAACAAATCCAAGAATTATAATCTCTTTATTAATATCAAAAGTTTTACTAAACAAAAAAATACTCGTTCTACGACAGGAATTTTGAATGAATTTAGAAATTAATATCAGCAAAAATTCAAAAAAATGTATATACAATTTTATTAAAATTTATTTGATTGGAATATGGAAAACTTTCTAGGACTCTTCACTGACTAGTTCAATGTTTTTCCTTATCACACAAAATATATAATTACTTCTACTGATATTCATAATGAAAGGTTAAAAGGGAAAGGAAAACAAATATTAACTATAGTTTTGACTCATTCTTCTGTCTGAAACAACTAACGAAGTCTATAGTTCAATTTCAGAAGGCTTAAACCAAAGAGGAACATGATTAATTTTGTATATATTTTCTGGAGTTCGCAGTAGTTTGTTGAGCTGTGTAACATATATCATCATATAATCATAATACCCTTTGTATAGTGCACACAAAAAGAAAACCAAAAGTTGACCGTACACGAATAAAAAAAAAAAAAGAAAAGACAAACACCCAGAACCTGGGCAAGTGAGCAGCTCTCAAGTCAAAGCGCAGCATACGAGGCACCATAAAGCTGGACACAGCAGCAGCAGAAGTGGTCAGTGCCGGCGACGTTGTCGCAGCCAACGGAAGTTGACAACAATTTATGTGCCTGAAACGGATACAATTTACAAGCCGGGCAGCTAGAAAGGTAAAACCCGGTTGGGAGAAAAAGGTGGCAAAATTTCGAGGGGGCACCCTAAAGCAAGAGAGAGGCAGAGGGACCGTCCAGGTGAACTGCACAGGTGTGGCCAATGCAAACTTCAAACGGAATTTTGTGTGTGAGTACTTAGTGCAAAGTGGCCAGTATGACTTTTTTCTTCTTTTTTTTTTGTATATTCCATACAGCCAGTTGTTAGGGGCAGCACCCCCACCCCCACCCCCTTATACACACCCCACACCCTGCACAGGAGTGAAAAAAATAGCGCAACATTTGAATATCGTTTCAAGTTGAAGTTGATAAAAAGTCAGTGATTTAAAACGTGTTCTTCACGGAACATTGCACAGCCAGGAAACAAAAAAAAAAACTTGAAAAAATATAAAAATTACTGCAATTAAAATTTACTTTAAAATTTACTTTTGGGAATACGAATGCTCTAGAGAAAGGCAGACAATACTTTAATTAATAAGTGCAGAGTATTAAAGCAATATTAATATTAAAAAAAATATATATATATAAAAATAAAAACGGCAAAGAGCTATAGAAGAATAGTCAATTATTAAATTAATATCATCAACAATAAATTTATTATTAAATTTAAGTAACATTTTTGTTTGTGGTTACTTTTGGAACTTAACAGAAATGATCAAAACGTTATTTAAAATTATTATGAGTTAAAGGTATAAAAATAAAAATTGTTGTCAATCTATATTTTTATTTTTAGCAATAATTTAATCAATTGCACACTGTGCACATAGTAAAAAGTATTTCAATGTCAAGTCAATTCAAATTACGTATACGTCATGTCGAACGTGCTCATAAAAACTTATCGGAGCGGCGCTCTCTACTCGATTACCAGCAAATTCTCTCCAGTTGAATGCTAGTTAAGAGCAATCGTTCATTAGAGCTCTGCACAAAAACACATACGAGAATAAATATAATACAAAATTAAATGTCTAATATTTTTTATATTTTATGCAGCTATTAATCATAGAAATTCGCTCAGCACAAACAAATTAAATTCATATGCACATTTTAAATAATTTGATGAATTAATATAATATTATTTCTATTCGACATTGTCTGCCTCATTCACTATTAAATTTCACAATTTGTCAGCTTAATTAAATAATTTGCGATGTGTAAAAATTAGGCAATATTTCGCTATTAAATTCAGCTTTAATTATATAGTATTTGAAATTAAATTCTAGATTTCATAGCGTTAATCATATAAACAAAATTATAATTAATGTTTATTAAGAATAATAAATGTACTTGGCAATTTTGTTAGCGTCCCAAAGGTGGTGGTAATTTCAACAAATTCGTATATAATTTCGCTCAAGTAATTGAGCACTGATAACATATTATTGGAGTACAAGAAATACCATTAAATTACTTTTATAGATTTACTGCCTCTTTTTCTTATCAGAACGCTTTTTTTTACCGCCAAACACACGACGAATTACACAACATATGAGTGATATTACCAAGAACAAACAGATCAGCGGAACACCCAGTAGAACCGCTAGGGTATCCAGATCATGAAGTTGGATGAAAGTCAAATCCCGTGAAGTTGCACGTAGATGTGGGGCGCCCTTGTGGCGAATTATATACTCTGTCCACCAAATGGCACGATCCAGCGAGGATTCGGGCTGATCTCGATAGCGTTCCGAGATGAGAGCAGCTTCTTTTGCATAGCTCGGAGTATTTAGAAGTGTTTGAATCGCATGCAGCAGCTCTGACTCCTTTAGATTCTGCAGATCCAAGCCAAGTCCGAAGCCCATGCGAGTTGCTCTCTTGATATTCATAAACTGATCATAGAAGATGGGCAGACCCAGCACTGGTTTGCCAAAGTAGACACTCTCAATGGTGCTTAATAAGCCGCCATGGGTTATGAACAGCTTCACATTGGGATGGGCCAGTATATCAGGCTGAGGAAACCATTTGCCAATGAAAACATTATCTGGCTTTTCAGGCAGTTTATCATCCTCAAATTTCCAGAGCACTCGCTGCTTTAGACTGCCAAGGACTTTCAATAATGTTTGCCTTGTTTCCAGTGGTAAATCCTTGCTCTTAAAATTCGAGCCCAATGAGAAATATATAACACCCTCTGTGGAGGACTCAATGAACTGTTGTATGTCCTCGGGCAAAGGTTTCGGCTTGTGGGAAATGTGCAGTCCACCCACTTCAATCATATTGGGCAAATAGGGACGTGGATAACTCAGCGTAAAGTGTTGACCCAGCAGCATCAGTGTGAAACTATCCAAAACTTCTGAGAGACTTTTGCTGGCTTGAGGAAAATGCTTCTGATACTTTTCTTTCATTGAAGGATAATGAATAAGGCAGTGAGCAAATTTCTCCACCCAGATATCCACCATATTCTCCAGGCGCTCGTAATAGCTCATAGGATTGGAGCGTGGCGAAGTGACCATCGGATTGTAGGAATTTGGCGAAATATTACCCATCAGCTCATCGATAAAATAATCATTGCCAAAAGTCGAAAAACCCATTAACGTTGCATTGAAATGCTGTGCAAATCCAAACAATGCCTCCGTTTTCAGCACCTCAGCCAAAACCAAATCGAATTTTTCGCCAGATTTCATTAGAGCCTGAACACCAGGATCCTCCAAAATACAGTCAGTCACAATATTTAATATCCAACTGAACAACTTTTGCTGCTGCCACACATTTTCGTCACTATTCAATTTTTGGAGCATGTCTATTGGGAATATTTTATATACTAAAATTTGCAGACTGAGAGGTCGAAAGTATTTTCTTACCTCCATAATATTCATGAATTTTGGGTGCTGTTATAAACCTCATATTAGGCACGGGTTTATTTTCGAAGGGATTGATTACAGTCACCTCATGTCCACGGGCTGCTAAGGCTTTCAAATATGTCTCGGCCCAGATATATTGAGATCTTCCGGCAAACGCAAAGGTAACCAAAATCTTAGCACTTTGCGTCCGAGGCGCTTGATTGATAAGCGCCACGAAGGTCAGTAATAGAAATACCGACAGCTTCATTCTGAATTTTGTATACTTTGTTCCTCAGATCTCACCACATTGACTGATCGCTCAGTTGTCGTTTATATTGGCTTTTATAGAGAGCTGAGTTGAGTTTAGTTCTGCTGAGGTTGAGTTGAGATTCTCTAGCGCTCTCAAGCTTTAGTTTTTGTTGTTTTGATAAGAAAGCTTTGCCTATTGCAAACTGCTTTATCATGCTTACCGTCAGCACTATATATGAAAACCTGTTGAGTTTAGTGCCCATAATCGTGATATCAGCTGTATCTGCTAACCGGGAGACTTTCAGGAAATGTGATAATGATTTACTGTGTACAGTATATGAGTGCTTTCCTTTTAAATACTTTCGCTTTTGTTTTTTTGTCATGCAATTTTGCGATGAAATTTGCTTCAGCAAGCAATTTGCTGATAGCTCTTTAATTAATAGGTAGTCTGGCTTTATAGATAATCATAATATAATAAAATGATTGTGAGGTTTGTAGATCTATTGATCTAGAATAGTGCTTGTTATAGTTGAGTAGGCAATAAAACAATCAAGGCTGCTTCAATTTTCTTTATTATAAAAGAAAGAATATTCTTAGTGGTTTCGAAAATGTTTAACCGCATATAAATATACATAAATTTATAAATTTATGTCTTGATTAGAATATATTATTGATTTATGATTTCCTTTGGAAATTGGCCTATTTCACCACTCTTTACAATGAATTGTAGTACTTGAAGATTGACTATCAAACATATTCATTATCAATTATAGACCACACACGCTTAAACAGCATTTCAAACAATTTTCTGAAACTATTCATGACTTGCAAAAAGACTTTTTTTTACATCTCTGCTGCTAACCTAAGAGATTTCTTATCAAGTCAGAGCCTACCCTAACAAAAATTCTAATGGTATTTTTGCTTATCGCATTTGTTTTGTTTACCTTTAGGCCAGACAGCGTATCTAATCAACAGACAGAAAAATACGATAGGAATTATAATGAGAACTGTCAAAGTGTCCAGGCTGTGGTGTTCTATGAAGGTCATATCGCGCGATGCAGCTCGCATATAGGGCGCTCCTCGATGTCGTATTATATACTCTGTCCACCATATAGCACGATCCATGGGCGATTCTGGCTGATCTCTATAACGTTCCGAGAGTCGAGCTAAGGTCTCTGTATAACTTGGCGTATTTAGAAGTGTTTTTATAGCCAGCTGCAACTCCGATTCCTTTAGATTCAGCAGATCCAAGCCCAAGCCTAGACCCATATGTACAATACGCTTCACATTCATAAACTGATCAAAGAAAACAGGCAAGCCCAGCATCGGTTTTCCAAAATATACGCTCTCTAGGGTGCTCAGAAGTCCGCCGTGGGTTATAAATAGTACAACTTTTGGATGGGCCAATATATCCGCTTGGGGAAACCATTTGCTGATGAAAACATTATCTGGCTTGTCAGGCAGCTGAGCATCCTCAAATTTCCAGAGTACGCGTTGCTTGAGGCTGCCAAAGACTTTTAAAAATACTTCCTTAATATTCGCTGGTAAATCCTTGCTCTTCACATTCGAACCCAAAGAGAAAAAGATGACGCCATCAGTAGAGGACTCTATAAAATCTCGTATATCCTCTGGCAAGGCTTTAGGCTCGCGGGGAATATGCAATCCACCCACCTCAATCATATTGGGCAAATAAGTTCGTGAGTAACTGAAGGAAAAGTGTTGTCCCAGCAGCATCAACGAAAAACTATCCAAAACTTCAGACAACGTTTTTTTGGACCTGGGAAAATATTTCTCATAAAGTCGCTCCATATTGGGTATATGGTTTAACCAGCGATAGAATAGCTCCAGTTTTTGTTCATAATGATTCTCCAGACGCTCGTAGAAACTCATAATTTCGGTGCGTGGCGAGGTTATTAAGGGATTATAGGAGAGAGGTGCTGTATTACCCATATAACCGTCTATTAAATAATCACAGCCGTATGCCGAAACGCCTATCATAGTCGCATTAAAATGCTGCCCTAGTCCAAACAGTGCCTCTGTTTGCAGCATTTCAGCAATAACCAAGTCGAATTTTTCCCCGGATTGTAATAAATTCTGAACATTCTTCTCTTGCAGCAGACATTCGGTTAGATTCATATAGAGATGGCTATAAGCACGAAATTTTTGCCATAGTGTTGGTGGATTTAATTGGGCCAGCATTTCTGTTTATTACGTAGAGTTTTAGATATATATTTTGTCTCTTTAGGTTAGGGCTTTTTACATACCATCGTAATACTCAAGTATCTTGGGCGCTGTAATAAATCGCATATTGGCTCTGGGCTTGTTCTGAAAGGTATTTATTACAGTCACCTCATGGCCACGATCCGCTAATGTTTCCAGGTAAGATTCTACAAAGATTTTCTGAGAACGTCCCGGAAACGGAAATGTGGCCAATATTTTAGCACCATTTATCTCTGGCAATTGTAGAGCTGTTAGCGCCAGTAGTGGAATTATTAAGTACTTTAGCTCATGCATTTTTATATATTATTTAATTGCATTTATTTAAACTGTTGCTGCCCACTGCACGACCTTAACTAAACTGGCATGTGTCTTGCTCAGTTAATTTTATACTACACAAAAGAGAATACTCGTAGAAGCTCTATCTCTCTATCTCACGGATTGCATCTTCTCATACTAAACAGCTTAATACTCGCTGAATCTCAATCTTTCTATCTCTCAGATTGCATCTCGTATCAGTGCGCGAAATAATTATCTCACTTAAAATGCGACGAACGAAATATTTGCGAGCTTTGCACACAAATTTGTTAAAAGATTAAATTATACAAATATTTTTGCTGGAAAATGAAATAGCTCAACTTTGGAATATAATAAACAATAAATTCTTATTCCTAAAATTCTGAATATAAATTGAAAATAATGCTAAAACCTGCCGCTATTACTCAGTATTTATTCTCTCTGCATGAATATTTTCGATTGAAATATATCCAAAAGTATGTGAGGGTCTCCTTAAATTTGTGAGACTTTTAAGGATATTCTGAGAAAGTGGACAAAGTGCTAGGTAAATTTTGGCCCAAATGTGAGTGCGTGAGAAGTGCAGGCCAAACAAGCGAATGGCGAAGGCGAAGGCGAATGGCGAATAACTAAAAACAGAACGCACAACAGGAAACAGGACGAAAGATACCACAGAATACCCACGGACAAGAAGGAGCAACTGGAAGTGGTAAGTGGGCGTGAAACTGGCCAGGCACAAAAGCTGAAGCGCTCGGCGATGCCTAAGAAAAGAAATTATTTGCTTAAGCAACGGTAAAGGACTTTGTCCGGGTTTCCTTTTACCAGGAACAGAAAGCAAAAAATACAACAACAAAAAACAAAATATTAAACTTTTATGCTCGCAAAATTTTTAAGTGTATGTCCGGCGGGAAAAATTGTTACTGTTAATTTATAAATAAGGTCGAGCT
The DNA here is from genome assembly GCA_018150835.1 of Drosophila repletoides. Taxonomy (NCBI): domain Eukaryota; kingdom Metazoa; phylum Arthropoda; class Insecta; order Diptera; family Drosophilidae; genus Drosophila; species Drosophila repletoides. Next base: position 3,874,004 of record JAECWQ010000202.1, read on the forward strand.
GATGGTATACCGGCCACGCCCACACCCACACCCACACCCAGACCTTCCTGCTAACCGGCTGTGGACTGGACTGTTGGTCTATTTGTTTTCACTTTAATTTTATTTGCCTTCTTGCGTACATTTACACTCCTTTTCACAGGCATTTTCTTTGCGGCTTTTCTTTGTTGTTGTTTTCCCTTTTCTTTTGTCGCTTATTATGCCATCCCTTGCCTTGCAACTTGATTCAATTAAGTTGCCTGATTATTTTCACCAACAAAATTTCACTCACCAACAAAAAATAAATATAAATAATAAAGAAAAGTGTGCCCACCTTTTTTTGTTTGTTTCTTGCCTCACTTCGGTTAACAATTTTCTTTGCATATTTTTCCATCATTTTTTTTTTCTTAGTCTTAAAAATATGTAATACGAGCGTTCTACAAGTGTTTCAAAAGGAGCACCGAATGGTAAAGGCTGGTGACGTCAGCAGTTGCTATTTTTGGACTATCCTTTGTACTGTGCTCCAAAAGGACTTTTACATGACCAGGCTCAAATTATAATAATAATCTACAATCTAATTGCTTACATATATAGAACAGAATATGAAGCAGTGTGCCTGCTTCCAATGCCGCAATCATTTTTTGGGGCAGATTTAAATATGATAACAGGTAAATTGAATTTCAATTTCAATGCTAATTTTACTTCAATTTTCAAGTAGAACCAGGTTAAAGCACCATAAAAAAATGAAGAAAATTCGAGTATGTATTAAATACCCAAAGCCCAAAAGACTTCTCAATAAATTTAAAGAAAAATCGAGAGTTCTGAACAAAAATTATAAAAAAAGTACCCAACTTGGAAGCTATAAATGTAATCAAACTGATTATTAATTAAATTTTTTTCTTAATTCTTAAAGCTATATTACAAGTCTCATTTTATGGATGCACAAAATTTATGCCCAAGTGTTTCTGGTCTATTATTAATCAGGGGTTTTGCTTATCCTGTTCCATTTTATTTGTTTTTCATGAACATTGTGAAGCAAAAGGTGTGGCAGCAACAGCTGCCACGTTGACAACGCTTTAAGCACAAATGCAATTTGTTTGCAGCAAGCATCTGCTGCATATGTCCTGGCCAAAGAGGTGCAACAAGGAGCAACAACAAGGAGCAAAAATGGAAAATAACCGAATGGAACTGGGGACTGCCACTGGAACAATTTGCGCATAAGTAAAAATCATTTTTCATTTGTTTTCATTTCCGTTTTATGATGCATTTTGATTTCGGCATAGTTGCCACAATGTGGCCATCTCCTGAAGGCGTATGGATATGTTTCTACGTTCCTACAATACATAATAAGAAACTGAAAATTCAATATAAAATCATTTGTAATCCAATTTTCTTAGTGTATTCTTTGTGAAAAGTTCATCCTTCTCCAACTGTTTGTCTAACGTTGTCAAAAATAATAGAAAAAAAAGAAATTCTGAAGAAGAAAAACACTCAATTCATCTGGAGAGATTAACTTCATCCCAGCAGATGACGAAAAACTGAATTGAGTCTTCTTGCGATGTGTTAAAAATGCACAGTCGAACTCATAAAAAGATTGCTGATTACTTCGCCATTTTGTGAAAGGCTGAGGCGCAGCCAACTTAACTGCTTATTAAAAAAGTCTGGCAACGCTCGTAAGTTCATGAATTCTGTGGCATAAACGAAGATGATTTTTTTTTATGTATGTGAGCAGAGTTGACGCTTGACAAAATGTTAAGTGACAGTTGCATGTTGCATGGTTTGCAGGATGCTCAGACTAAAACTCCAACTCAAACTCAGAACGAAGCAAGCTGGAGATGCAATGCTGAAAATTCTTGTAACTCGGATGAGGGAAAAAAAGAGACAGAAACAAAACGGAATGTCAGACAACGCTGACAATTGACTTTTATTGCTGTTGACAGGCGGGTTGCAAGGGTTTCGAGGGGTAAAATTGAAGGAGAGCGGAGGGACACTTTCAGTTCAGATTCCCCATAGCGACTTTGTCAATTCCCAGCTATTACGTTTTACTTAACATTTCAGCAAATTACGCACCATTGTCTACAGTCCGAGCGACAGAAAGAGAGCGAGAGAGAAAGCAGAGCTTGACTTTCAGTTAACATTTTTCGACATTTCCTTTTCTACTCTTCATCTTTTGATTTTTTTGTTTTTTTTTTTTGGTTTTGTTCCTAGACGCATTGACATTTTTTGAAGACCGGATATGGACAAGCGCCCGTGCACTTACGCCAATGGCAATTGCATAAGCACAATTTCCGGTTTCTGAACCCAGTATGATGGCACTGCCCATAGCCCACCGAAAAGTAAAGCAAGCTTCTTTTCATTAAAACGAAACCTAAATACCCTATTTAAATGAGATAAAGGACTAATGTGAGAAAAAGAAGGACATCAAAATATTTATAGCATACTTCTTTGGAGCACGAAACTTGGGCCTGTTTCTCCATAGTTTTATTTCAAATGATCTGACATTTTTAAGTTTGGATGTGGAATTCGGAAAGGTATTATAAAGTTTTAGAGCAGAGTTGCTTAAAATTCCCCTATATAAAAAAAGATATCCATAGGATCTTATATTGATTGGGAATGCCTAAAGACCCATTGATATTATTTAAAAAAAAATCCTCTTCTAGCTGCTGTTTCCAAAAGACAAGCCCTAAAGAAAAGCAAAATGACTCTCAGTGGCTTTTGAAAAATATTTGTGCAACATTTATTGCAACATGTGGCAGGAAATTAAAAAGTGTTGGCCCTGTGCAAGGACAGGGGCCCTATCTATGTGTGTGTCTAATGTAATGAATGCAATGCCACACAGCCTGTAAGTATGCAACAAATTTGGTGTGGAAAGAACAAAGCAAAAATATATGTGTGCCATGTCGAAGGTGAAATGTGAACAAGAAGAAACCAAGTCTAAGTAGCAAGAAACACAGCACAGACTTGGCTTAAAGTAAGTATTTGCCAAAGCTCATTCTTTTCTTCGCCTCTGCTTCTCCTTTTAATTTTTTTTTTCTGTTCATTTTGTTTCGCTTGACTGGATGTGGCCTCAGCTCGGGGAGTTCAACAGCGTTCAGGCAGAGTTCAAGAAGAAGTATTTTTTTCTGTAGTCTCTTTCGTTTCGTTTCACGTTATAATCCATCCGGGGAATAATTATTGTGTACATATTATGATAGTGGCATAAAAACCAAGGGTTTATCGTTGCCCTGATGGACATAAGGCGCCCCGCGCCCTACGCCCCTGGCCATGGCCCTTTCAACCCTCGAAGATGGGCAATAAATTTGCGTATTTTTAAGTGTGCTGCTTACTGAAAGGTTATTTACGTTGGAAAGTAAGTACTGGCAGGAAGTAAATCGTTGGCTGTTGAAGGACTCTTCGCGGCTCTCTCAAGTTTCTACTTTACAAGCTACTTTAATGGGGCCTTTACACGTAGATCAGCATGAAATAATTTCCCATAATTTCTATGCCACTAAATGGAGCCATTTTGCAGCAACATTTGTATATTAAATTTTGTATGCAAAAGGTCCCCAGAGGGCGTCAGGTAATATGGAAAGCTGCAAATTAAATCTAATTATGTGCAGCCAACAACTCCAGCCACAAGGGCCAGTGGCTCAGCCTCCCAGTTGGTCAACGTGGCCCCTGGTTTGCTTTCTTTTTACCCAACTGACCCGCACAAATGCGTCTATTGACGGAAACAATGCGGACAAAAGCGAATTTACCCTTCTAACCTCACCTGTTCAGCTGTGTAGCTGTCCGGCTGTCCGGATGTCCAGCTGGTTGGTAGATATGGTCCAGGTGCGCCAGTTGGCCACCGGTTAGCCCTAATGCAACGTCATCGGAGCGCAGCAACGGCAGTAAGTGAGAAACAAAAGAGCTCAGCTTGGATAGTGGAAAAAAGCAAGTTAATTTAGTCTATTCAAAAGTGTTGGACTTTCAGATACTCTCTTATAGAGCAGTAAAACAATTAAATATATCTGATTAATTCTCTTTCTAAATTAAACAAAGTTAGGAACTCACTTACGAAACTTTCTAGGCCTATCTACACATGATCATTTAATCTCTGAAGATCTCAGTCAGACTAAAAGTCAACGGCCAGAACCTAACTAGAGCCTACGAGCCTGTTGATCAAGAATATATATGTATATACTATACATGAAGTCGCAGTTATTACTTACATTGTCAGACTTAAAATACTCTCCTTTTTACCTCTTTTCAATGGACAAACAGTATAAAAATTGAAAACAAAAAGCTTTAGCCATGGGGGGGGCCAGAGTGAAGCAGCTGGAAAATGTGGCCGAGTTATGGCTCGTAGTTAGACGCACTGGTAAAAAATAAAGAAAAAAAAAAAAAAAAAAAAACAAAGAAGAAAAATATCCATATTTATACAGAAAACGGGGCTCAGTTTCATTATGGTGTACGGAGGCGCAATGAAGGGCGGGGCGGGACGGGGCGGGACGGGGCGGTACAGTTACTTACGCCTCAATGGCGCTAGAACTCGTGTGCCGCAATTGCGGTAAAATATGTTTTCACAAAAGGAAATCGCCAAAGCCACGTGTGCGGGAAATGCTGAATTTGTCTGCCGGGCGCACACTAAAACAAAGCCCCCCCTAGTGGGTGTCCTGGTCAATTGCATGGGTTCCACAAATACCAATCTACCCAATTTTGCAGCCAGGCATTTAGTTAAAACTCCTTTGGGAGTGTTCCGTATAACAAAGAAGTTATTTAACTTTAAATCTCTTTGTAGGAATTCAAATGGTCTAAAATTGAACTCAATTCATCGAACACTTTTAAATATTCAATTTACAAATTATTTAAAATATTCAGCTTACTATATTAATAATAAAAATTATATAAATAAATAGATATAATTTTTTAATTGTACCACACAGTTGTTGCTTGAATAGTTAAGACCAAAAATATTGAATAAATAATTTTAATTAATTAATCATTTTTTTCAATGAATAATTGATTATATTCATTTTGTGTGTTAGACATAATTTTAGCAATATTTAAAATTTTTTTATTCATTCAAAAAAGTATGCTTTATTTAACTTTGTGTAATTTATTCTTCAATGGAATTCTAAAGAGAACCGAATTAAGTTTATCATACTCAAAAAGCTACTTAGTTTTGAGCTCAAAAATTTGTCTAATCCTCTGCTTACGCAAGCTGAATTTAATTAGCTGCGAATTGTGCGAGATATTGGATTTGGGAATACATATAAGTGTATGGTCTTCTTCCTTTTTGGGGGTATTATTGCAATATGGCTGCCGGAGCGCCAAAAACTATGCTATATGTCCAACTATGGCGGCACTTCCGTTGCCGTTGTCGTTGTCTCTTGTCCTTTTTACTCATCCTTTTTGTTATTTTTTTTTTTTCGTTGGCATCCTCGACGTCGTCGTCGTCGTCGACGTCTGGGCTGGACTTTTGGGAATATTATTGAAAAGTTTTACCGCAAGCTGTGCTGAGGCTGCTGCAGCAACGGCGCAGCGGCAGCCAGCAAAAACAAACGTATTGTTCGCTGCTGCAAAAACGAGGATTAAACCAAATTTTTTTTTTTTTGTTTTTTGTAGTCTAAAGTTTCAGTTTTGTTGCAACTTTGGCCACAGACACCAACACCGAACAACGAACAACGGAACACCGAACACTAACACCCTAACGACCCTAACAGCAGTGCCACACCCATCTATACAGGCCGCCCACACTCATCGGGGCAGTACATAAATTTTCTCAACAATTTTCAAGCATTTTGCCACTGCAGTTGCATTTACTTCAGACTATAAATGGCCGAATTAGAATGCGCTTTACACCAAAAGAGAATACTTAAAGAAATATACTGAACCCATTAAATACTCATATTTAATGTAATTATATATTATTTAAAAATAAAATAAATAAATAAAATCTATTAAAATATGTGCATAAACTTACATGTCAAATATGTATCGCATGTGCTTAGTCCACACTGAAAAAAACCAATAGTGAATGGAATAGTTAGAAAAATTAAAATATGATCATGTTGGCCTTAAAGTAAATATAAAATGGAAATTTTTTTCACAGTGTTTATCAAATTCTACGCATAGGTGTTTTATTACAGCTCTATTTATTTTCTCTGTGAGTTCAATCGCTGGCAATAACTTTTCTTTATTTATAGCAAAAGTTTTTAAGTATAATAATTCAAAGCACATGAGAAGCGCAAAGAAGGTCGCGGCATGCTTTATGGTTATCGAAAAGCTATCGATAAAAGAGAACAAATATATTTAAGCTAATTGCATGCGAATATCTTTCATTTGCGCCCAGGCAAATCTAATCTAATGCCAGCAAATAGAATGTAATTTCCATGGCCTTCACAAGTTTCTATCCTTCTTTTTTTCCATATATTTGAGCCAAAACGTTGGCCAACTCAGCTATGTAATATCCTGGGTTTTGGTACGGAAAATGAAATCCATCAATTATAGAAAATCATAGTCTAACATTGAGGCAAGCCTCGAAGCTTAGTTTGCCATAAATGGAGGGGCAAAGAAAAAAATGAAATAAACTTTTGTCGGTGACTGTGTGCCAAGTAGTTGCCAATCAATTTTTGGCATTGTTACGGCCCTCTAAACTCTGACCCTCTCTTGTCACACCCCTGACCTCTGTTGCTGACCCTCGTCAACGGGCATTGTGGCAAACAGGCACGTCGATTTCAATTGAATGTGGTGCAGCCAACTACCGGTTGGTCCTGCCTCATGTCCAGTGTCCTGTGTCCTGCGTGTGTCCACAGTGTCCTTCTCCATCCATTATGACACTCGGCACACTGTGGCAAACACAATAACAGGATGCAGCCACCGTTCGTTGCAGTTGACACTTTGGTTCTCGGCCTTAACTCGGCCTCCGCTTATGCCTCCTTCTTTGCCACATCCTCTCAAGTAACTGACGCGTTGTCCTTCTGTTTGCCACTTGCATTGTAGTTGGACATCAGTTAGCTTGTGGCAGGCATGACTCTCATCGAGTTGTCCCTTTGCCTCTAGTCTCCACATGCGGCAGGCACAGTTTCATCTCAACCGCACCACTCACTTTGCTGCAACATCATCACGCCCCTTTGACATGTGTGCCCCTCTCTCGTATTGACCTTCTTTATAGACAAGGAATTTTACTCCTGTTCTACATACGAATTTATGAGTATTTCGCCTAAGAGCATTTCAATAGCTCATGAATGAGCTTGTTTTCCCCTGTCATTTAGCATCTATTTTACTTCATTTTCTAGTTTCTTCTATATTGAACCATCCATTAAAAGTTTTCCTCAGTATAAACAACAAAACAAAAAAAACTAACTAGGAGGCGTCCAAAATTATTTCAAGCTTAGACACATTACATTTCTATCACAAAAACCATTTCAAAGTATTATTCTGACAAAATTATTGCAAATTTTAGGTTTATGAATATAGTATACAATTATCTACTTTTATAATTCTTTTTACTAAAAAAGAGACATCGGTTATACACAAGTATTTGGAATGAAGATGAAGTACCAATCGCGGATGGCAGCAAGAATGCTCAGAATATGCAGAAGAACCGAAAAGCCATTGAGGAGTCAGTGGAATGTTTTGATGAGATCGAACTCCTCCGAAGTGGGTATGACGAAGTTGGAATCGGGAAATCCCTTACCCTATAAGAAACTGACTGAAAACCTGGAATGCGTAAGCAGTCGATTGAAACGGCCACTTACCCTATCGGAGAAGGTACTCTACTCACACTTAGATGATCCCCAAGGGCAGGACATTACCCGTGGAAAGTCCTATTTGCTGCTACGTCCCGATCGTGTGGCCATGCAAGATGCTACCGCTCAGATGGCTTTATTGCAGTTCATTTCGTCGGGTTTGAGTAAGGTAGCCTTACCCTCGACAGTACACTGTGATCACTTGATTGAGGCACAGGTTACTGGCGACAAGGATCTGAAGCGGGCACAAGATATGAATAAGGAGGTGTATGACTTTCTCGCCAGCACCAGCGCAAAGTATGGCCTGGGGTTCTGGAAACCAGGAAGCGGTATTATACATCAGATTATACTCGAGAATTATGCCTTTCCTGGCCTCTTAATGATCGGCACTGACTCTCACACCCCCAACGGAGGCGGCTTAGGAGGCCTCTGCATTGGAGTGGGCGGAGCTGATGCTGTCGATGTAATGGCTGGCATGCCCTGGGAATTAAAGTGTCCCAATGTGATTGGAGTCAATTTGACTGGCAAAATCGCTGGCTGGACCGCAGCCAAAGATGTTATCCTTAAGGTGGCTGAGATTCTGACAGTTAAAGGTGGTACCGGCGCCATAATAGAGTACCATGGTCCAGGAGTTGAATCCATCTCCTGTACGGGTCAGGCTACCATTTGCAACATGGGCGCTGAAATTGGTGCCACAACATCGCTCTTTCCCCTCAACGACCGCATGCTCAACTATTTGTGTGTCACTGGTCGAGGAGCAATTGCAGAAGAAGCCACGAAATATGAGAAGCTACTGACTCCTGACAAGGGCTGTAAATACGACCAGGTTATTGACATTGATCTGGATAAGCTAGAGCCTCTAGTAAATGGCCCGTATACTCCCGATCTGGCCCATCCCATCAGCAAACTAGGAGAGAATTCAAAGAAAAACGGCTACCCAATGGATATCAAGGTGGGACTTATTGGATCATGCACCAACTCCTCCTACGAGGATATGGGACGCTGTGTCAGCATTATTAAGGACGCTCTAAGCCATGGAGTCAAGTCTAAGATACCTTTCAATGTGACTCCAGGCTCTGAACAAATTCGGGCCACCATTGAGCGTGATGGGATGTTGGAAGTGTTTAATAAGTTTGGTGCCACTGTGCTAGCCAATGCCTGTGGGCCCTGCATCGGCCAATGGGATCGCAAGGACGTGAAAAAGGGTGAAAAGAACACCATTGTGACCTCCTACAATCGTAACTTCACAGGGCGGAATGATGCAAATCCGGCTACGCACTGTTTTGTGACTAGTCCAGAAATGGTTACTGCTCTCTCAATTGCAGGGACTCTGGATTTTAATCCTTTAAAGGACGAACTTTGCGACAGTGAAGGAAAGAAGTTTAAGTTGAAACCACCCACGGGTGATGAGCTACCCTCCAAGGGATTTGACCCCGGTCAGGATACCTATTCTGCACCGCCTGCAGATGGCAGCACAGTAAAAGTTGCTGTTGATCCCAAATCTAAGCGCCTACAGATCTTAGAACCCTTTGAAAAGTGGGATGGAAAGGATTATATTGATCTGACTGTACTCATCAAGGTGAAGGGCAAGTGTACGACCGATCACATCTCAGCAGCCGGCCCTTGGCTAAAGTATCGCGGCCATTTGGACAATATATCAAACAACATGTTTATTGGTGCCGTCAATGCAGAGAACAATGAGATGAATAAAATTAAAAACCAGCGCAGCAATGCCTTTGGAGCTGTCCCTGAGGTGGCCCGCGACTACAAGGCAAATAAGGTCAAGTGGGTGGCCGTCGGGGAGGATAACTATGGTGAGGGCTCTTCCCGCGAACATGCAGCCCTGGAGCCACGTCATCTTGGTGGAGTGGCCATCATAGTGAAGTCCTTTGCTCGCATCCATGAGACCAATCTCAAGAAGCAGGGTCTTCTAGCTCTCACCTTTGCCAATCCCAGCGATTATGATAAGATTCAACCCACAAGCAAAATATCCCTTCTAAACCTTGCACAGCTTTCTCCTGGAAAGCCTGTCGAATGCGAGGTTAAAAACGGTTCGAATTCCGATAAAATTCAGCTTAATCATTCATTTAATACCGATCAAATTGAGTGGTTTAAGGCTGGAAGTGCATTGAACCGTATGAAGGAACTATTCTCGAAAGCTAAATAATTTAATTTCTGTAAATGCAGCTGGGGAATGCAAGTGGAAATAAAGATGACAGGATTAAAAATCAAGAAACATCTAAATCGATCTTCGACGAAATACACCCCGTACTCAATTTGATAAATATAAGCAAAATTAAATAACTGTTTTGTACTTTTACATGGTAATTGGAAATTAAATCTACAGCTTTACAACAACACAACTTTTCCACCGATTTTTATACCCTTACAGAAGTTATTATAACTTGGTCACGAAATGTGTAATGTATTGAAGGAGCCATCTCCGACCCCATAAAGTACATATATTATTAATCAGGATGGCGAGGGAAGCTGATGTTTTTATGCAAACTAGTCTGCTTTCGAGATAGGTGAATAAAATTTTCTATAAAGCTTTCTTTCTGCAGGCAGCAACCGGCCGGATCGAACAACTATATCATATAGCTCCCAAGCAAATAATCGTTTCAAAAGTTGTTTTAAGGAAAACTTTTTATATTTTCAACGTATCTTGATAAAATTTACAAATTTTATATATAACTTTTATATATAAGTTTAATTTCAAAACGTATACCTAAAACCATTAAGATCAGATTACTATATCATATAGCTCTGCAAGGGTGCGTCGAAAATAGCCTTTCCTCACTATTTTTTTCCCCCTTGGCAACTACATATTAGTGAAAGATGCCGATCTGGATATGTCTATACCGACTCGTCGCATCGTCCTGATCAATAATGTATTCGGTTCAAAAAGCTGGATTCATTTCATATTTTGTGACAAATCATGTCATATATCAAAACAGTTCAAACCTACAATAGAAGGGTCTTTTAAAGGTTGGTTTAGATTAAATAGTAAGGTCAAATTAAAATAACATTTCTACAGAACCTATCATTAAAACATTTATTAAACTTTTTATAATTTCAATATTTATATGATGACAGAACTGATCTAATTGATTATTTAGCTTTCGAGAATAGTTCCTTCATACGGTTCAATGCACTTCCAGCCTTAAACCACTCAATTTGATCGGTATTAAATGAATGATTAAGCTGAATTTTATCTGAACTCGAACCATTTTTAACCTCGCATTCGACAGGCTTTCCAGGAGAAAGCTGTGCAAGGTTTAGAAGGGATATTTTGCTTGTGGGTTGAATCTTATCATAATCGCTGGGATTGGCAAAGGTGAGAGCTAGAAGACCCTGCTTCTTGAGATTGGTCTCATGGATGCGAGCAAAGGACTTCACTATGATGGCCACTCCACCAAGATGACGTGGCTCCAGGGCTGCATGTTCGCGGGAAGAGCCCTCACCATAGTTATCCTCCCCGACGGCCACCCACTTGACCTTATTTGCCTTGTAGTCGCGGGCCACCTCAGGGACAGCTCCAAAGGCATTGCTGCGCTGATTTTTAATTTTATTCATCTCATTGTTCTCTGCATTGACGGCACCAATAAACATGTTGTTGGATATATTGTCCAAATGGCCGCGATACTTTAGCCAAGGGCCGGCTGCTGAGATGTGATCGGTCGTACACTTGCCCTTCACCTTGATGAGTACAGTCAGATCAATATAATCCTTTCCATCCCACTTTTCAAAGGGTTCTAAGATCTGTAGGCGTTTAGATTTGGGATCAACAGCAACTTTTACTGTGCTGCCATCTGCAGGCGGTGCAGAATAGGTATCCTGACCGGGGTCAAATCCCTTGGAGGGTAGCTCATCACCCGTGGGTGGTTTCAACTTAAACTTCTTTCCTTCACTGTCGCAAAGTTCGTCCTTTAAAGGATTAAAATCCAGAGTCCCTGCAATTGAGAGAGCAGTAACCATTTCTGGACTAGTCACAAAACAGTGCGTAGCCGGATTTGCATCATTCCGCCCCGTGAAGTTACGATTGTAGGAGGTCACAATGGTGTTCTTCTCGCCCTTTTTCACGTCCTTGCGATCCCATTGGCCGATGCAGGGCCCACAGGCATTGGCTAGCACAGTGGCACCAAACTTATTAAACACTTCCAACATCCCATCACGCTCAATGGTGGCCCGAATTTGTTCAGAGCCTGGAGTCACATTGAAAGGTATCTTAGACTTGACTCCATGGCTTAGAGCGTCCTTAATAATGCTGACACAGCGTCCCATATCCTCGTAGGAGGAGTTGGTGCATGATCCAATAAGTCCCACCTTGATATCCATTGGGTAGCCGTTTTTCTTTGAATTCTCTCCTAGTTTGCTGATAGGATGGGCCAGATCAGGGGTATACGGGCCATTTACTAAAGGCTCTAGCTTATCCAGATCAATGTCAATAACCTGGTCGTATTTACAGCCCTTGTCAGGAGTCAGTAGCTTCTCATACTTCTTGGCTTCTTCTGCAATTGCTCCTCGACCAGTGACACACAAATAGTTGAGCATGCGGTCGTTGAGGGGAAAGAGCGATGTTGTGGCACCAATTTCAGCGCCCATGTTGCAAATGGTAGCCTGACCCGTACAGGAGATGGATTCAACTCCTGGACCATGGTACTCTATTATGGCGCCGGTACCACCTTTAACTGTCAGAATCTCAGCCACCTTAAGGATAACATCTTTGGCTGCGGTCCAGCCAGCGATTTTGCCAGTCAAATTGACTCCAATCACATTGGGACACTTTAATTCCCAGGGCATGCCAGCCATTACATCGACAGCATCAGCTCCGCCCACTCCAATGCAGAGGCCTCCTAAGCCGCCTCCGTTGGGGGTGTGAGAGTCAGTGCCGATCATTAAGAGGCCAGGAAAGGCATAATTCTCGAGTATAATCTGATGTATAATACCGCTTCCTGGTTTCCAGAACCCTAGGCCATACTTTGCGCTGGTGCTGGCGAGAAAGTCATACACCTCCTTATTCATATCTTGTGCCCGCTTCAGATCCTTGTCGCCAGTAACCTGTGCCTCAATCAAGTGATCACAGTGCACTGTCGAGGGTACGGCTACCTTACTCAAACCCGACGAAATGAACTGCAATAAAGCCATCTGAGCGGTAGCATCTTGCATGGCCACACGATCGGGACGTAGCAGCAAATAGGACTTTCCACGGGTAATGTCCTGTCCTTGGGGGTCATCTAAGTGTGAGTAGAGCACCTTCTCTGATAGGGTAAGTGGCCGTTTCAATCGACTGCTTACGCATTCTAGACTTTCAGTTAGTTTCTTATAGGGTAAGGGATTTCCCGATTCCAACTTGGTCATTCCCACTCCGGAGGACATCAATCTCGTCGAAACATGCCACTGACTCATCAATGGCTTCACAGTTCTTCTACACACTCTGAGCACTTTTTTAGCTGTCTGCGCAATAATCTTCATTTTTTTGGTTGACTTCTTGTTAAATTAGTAAAAAACTCCTACTATTGTTCAAAAGGCTAAAACTTGTAATAATTTTGTCAGAATATTTTTTATGTATGAATTTTTTGAGAAATAAATGTCAAGTATGAAGTATTTTTAAAAGTCTAATATAATTTAGAATCCTTGCTTCAAACTACTTTGATAAATTCTACTACCCAATGTTGTCTGTCCTTTGTATGAGAAGAATGCAAGAAGCGGCATTGGCCAAATAAATTTTAAATAAAATTAAATCATTTAAAAAATAAAATTATAATTTGATTAACAGTACATAACTAAGCATAGTTTGGGAAAGTAAAGGAACCCAGAACTGAATCAGAAAAATATACAATATCCAATGATTATCACCATAACCGTACAAAACTTTCATATTACTACAAGACAGAAAGGGGAGAAATAAGGAGAAAGAAAGAGAGAAAGAGTGGAGAAAATTGGCGACACTGTGCGAATGAGTTTGCAGAGAAAACTTTACTGTTCAACACTTGATCAAATTCATTTAAAAACTCCCTCTATTTTTGAAAGGATAGGGAAAAAATTATGCTTTTTTTTAGCAGACTAACAAAGAATGTTATTTTATTCCAAAGTCTTCTATGGATACTATAGACTTTTTGGGCTATTTCGAAGAAGAAGAAGATGAGAGCTTTACATAAATGTGAAATCAAATTGTTTAATTCTCTTCCAATCTATAGTTTTCACCTCGGATTGATATCTTTATCCGATTCAATGGGAGAGGCTATGCTCAGTTTCAGGTCTTATAAACCAAAAGGCAACTTTTTGTTTGAGACTGTTGAACCTAAATGTTGCTAACCAGTGTTATTTGCTACTTTTAATTAGTGCCAAAAAGTCATTCACAAAATGCAGAAAGCCAACCAAAAAATGACGTTGCCAGGGACCACAGCCAGAGCACAAGTTCAACAAAATATCTACATATGTCTCTGCTGTTGCTGCTGCAACTTCTGTTGCTATTTCTGTTGCATTTTTTGTGACAATATTTGTACTATGCTCCATGGGATGTACCAATGGGTTCTATGGTGCGTATCTCATAGATACATATGTATCTAGAGGTTACTCTTCCAGACCGAAACCACTGCAATTTTGTGCTGCCTAAACCGTAAATGTTCAATTATTAACACACAATGATTGTATGTGAACTAGCTGGACGAGTTGCAGACACCTGGACACAATGCAATACAAAGGAAATAAATGTTTTACTAGTCAAAGATAAGACTGAATCTTCCTGATAATACTTGATTCTTTTCTGTTTTCCTATTCCAAAATAGACTTCTTCGATGCAATGAAAATACAACAATGCAATGAAAATACTAAACTTTAAGAAGAATATCGGAAACAGGAGAATACATAGAAAACAAAACTTTGTATTTGTCAGAAATTGGGTAAGTAAGGATCATCTTTTTATTCCAATACAATTCTGATTCTTACTTGTCCTTGAATGCAAATATAGTTTATATAAATAGCCACAAGAGTTTTATGTTCGAGAATTTCTGCTATTGTTATCAAAATTGGCATGATTTTAACTTGATTCAAGACAAGTACAATTCGTATTTTAAATTTTGATTTTAATATCAAAAACAGATTATAGAATATCGTTTTAAAACCCTAAAACAAATATCAATATTTGATTGTTGTGTAGTTTCATTTCTAAGCTGCTTGTTCTCAGAAATTATAGAGTAGAATTTATCACAGAAATTGCTTTCAGTTTTATCTCTAGCAAATGTCACGCATGCATTTCAATTTGACTTAAAAATATTTACGAATTTATTTCTCAACTGCAGATAGGACTATTCGTAACATCCCAAAGAGTCGAAGCATCTTTTTATCCTTTCTTGTTTGTGAGGGGGCTGGACAACAATGCGAGTTTGTCATTTGCATACTTTGCACTTAAGTGAATTTAATCTTTTTTTCTTCCTTTGCTTTTTGTATGCTTCTCTTCGATTTTTGTCTGTTGCAGAAAACTTTTATTATCCTTTAGACTCGCATGGATTTTTAATGTGGTCTGTTATTTAATAGTCTCTTGTTCCTTTTACTACAATTTTAATTGTTTTTAAACTTTGGTTGTGCAAAAGGACTTCTGCATGACTTGTAAAAGGAGCATGCATTAAATTGCATTTTTTATAATTTAATTATGGTCAATTTAATGCAAAAGTTTTAGCTGAAAACGAACGGAAGCATATGCAGGATTTTCTCAAACAAGTATTTCATGTATTTTCGAAAGCAATTTCATTAAACTGTAGAGAAGCTTCAACTAATAACTAGAAGGAAAGTCTATTATCGGCGCACCGAAGATTAGATACCCTTGCAGTCTGGAATAACCATTTGAACATTCTGTGATTGAAGTTCTTCAAATTACAAAAACTGGGAGTGTATTACGCCCAAAAACAGATAGATGGACAGACAGATAGACGGACATGACTACCTCCATTCGTCTGATCAATAGTATATATGCTTTAGTTTTAAGGACATAAGGACATCTGCATGGACATAAAAATGGTATTAAATACGTAAGGATATGTAGCAGGTTTCTATATAAAATCATTTGTTTTATACTGAATAAGTTACACAAAAAAAAAAAAAATAATTATAAATATTTCGGAACAAATATAAGCGTGAGTTCTCTTCCTTTTTGGCTTGAATACCCTTCAGGAAAGTCATCGAATTTCAGCAATAATTTCGCTAAGCTGACAAGCTGTTCTACGCTAAGCGTAAATCACGCAAATGTCAAGTGGCAATAACAAAACAGATGAACAGATGAACAGATGATATATATATTTATATATAGAAACCAAATCAGAGACAATAAAAGAATAAAACAGAAAAAGAGAAACACAAATCCGAAACGCTCAACACTTGGCAAAAAGCACATAAATTGCATTTTGGCCGCTGGCGAGGTAAACAGCCGCAAATGCCACAAAATGAGGGCAGAGGCAACATGAAGAGGGAGGAGCCCCACACAAAAAAATAAACCAAAACTCAACAATAATCGAAATATTATATCCACAAACAGTATGTGTCGGGGGGGGGGGTCTTAAACTGAAACTGAAGCTCTGAGCAGAGGCGGGGTAAATCAAAGAAATAAATAAAATGGGCAAATACAAGCGGAAAATCCATAATAAGAGTACACAAACACACACACACACACACACACACACACACACATTAAGAATATGAAGAGCAGGGGGGGAGACGTTTTGAACAGCTCGAATTAAGTTAAGCACTTTTATTTATTATTAAAAAAGTTTCAAGCTGCCAGCGTGCAAAATCTGTGGATGGAGGAATCAGCAAAATCTGCGCATAATGCAAAGAAAATCCCAAATTTATCGTATCACTTAGATGGAGTGTCATATATGTATGTGTGGCGATATGGCAGTGCTCACCCTCCCTCCAACTTTCTCTCCCTGCCTCCGACCCCTGCAACGAAAGGGGTTAAAATGCGCATTATGAGCACATACACTGAACAAATAAATACTATTTTCTTATTAATTTAACACTGATTAATTTTTAAGCTATATTTTTAATAGGCTGAGAACACCTTTTTCTTTAAGTGTATAACTCAGTTTAAGTAATTTTTTAATAAATTGTTGATTTATTTCAAGTATTAAAACAGACTGACCTCTCAATGATTTATGTACAAAATAGGAAAGTTTCATATGAACCAGCAAGGAAAATTTATGTTTTTATAGGGAAGCTCCGACTTTCTGATTTTGGTTTCCAGCTTAGATTTTCTCCATTTTTTACTTATTCAAATCCCACTGTTAATTCTGCATATTCTGCAACAACTACAAACATTTTGGACAGTTTTTATCGCATGGAAATTGCAGCGCTAATGATCGCTTTGTATACATACGATACCCCATTTTTTTCTTTCTGTGTATATGGCTGTGTGTATGTTGTTGTCAATGTGTTTGTGCATTCATAATATAACTGTTGATTATTGCGCCAACACGCACTCACACAGTGTGAAGCAGTAAGTGAAGCAGGAGCAGAAGCACGAGTTAAAAGGAACTTTGGTGCCAGGCGCACAGCGCGTATGCGCAATATTATTAGATATTGAAAGCAGCCATCGATGGCAACGTCGACATCGTCGTCAGCGTGCCAAAAGCAATTGAAAGCAGCACAGAAAAAATACTCGTAACAACATATGAATTTTTCTTCTTTTCTTTCGTTTCTACTTTTCTTCATTTCTTGGTTTTTTTTTTCTTTTTCTGCTCTTCAGCATAAACATCTATAAAAAGCATATGTGGGGTAGCAAGTGTGGGCGTGGCAGGTCCTGGTTCTAAGTGGGCGCATCTATAGCCTTAATGCAGGCAGCTGCTTCTGTCTGTGGCGCGCTGTACGAGCATTAAATCGATGGCAATGTGCTAAATTGTGGCAGATTATTTATTAGTGTAATGCTTTTAAATTCCAATTGCAGACAGATGCTCGATTTAAGGGTTTAAATGTGCGTTTTTAGATATTTTTTAAAAATTCCAAGGTATTCCAAGGTATTTCAAAGAGCCAAGGAAAGCTAGGCAAATGTATCTATAAAAGTTGTAATTAGATATATAATTTTTCCAGGACTTTAAAGGGACTAGAGTCAAGACTTATCTGTGGTTGAGGTTCGAAACTGATTTACTTTTGGTACAAATGAAGTGTGAACAGGATCAAATTATGGAATAATTTGTATTATAAGTCTTCAAGTTTTCAATAAAATACAATTTTCGGGAATGCGCGATATCTGAATCAAACTATTAGTATTTATTGTAATATCCTTTGTACAAACTATCCTTTACAATTCAGTTTTGTAGGGTTGACGCGCTTTTGCTTTATCTAACAGCATTTTACGAGTTGTAGCCTCATTTCCCAAGCTCCTTACTCGTATCATTCTCATCTATCTTAACATCTTTCTCTAACCCTTGGCTATTCTGTTTTTTTTTTTTTTTTTTTTTTTTTTTGTTTTTTTGGTGCCATACAGTTTTCGTCTGACCAATTTCAAAATCAAATCTCACAAATTCACAACTGGCAACAAAAAAACAGAAAGAAGTCGAGAGAGGAAAAAAAAAAGAGGATGAAAAAATTGCAACGAAATTGCTAACGCCAAGCGAAAATCTAATAAAAGAATAGCTCAAAATCGGTGTGTAAAAATCAAATAAACGCTGCAACTGCAACTGAGAGTTTTTCTTGTGAAAAGTTTGTTTTTCGCCTTGTGCGCCCAAGTTTTGTGCGTTTTTAAATGGCAGAGCTGTTTGGTGTGCAAAAAACCATTGGAAACACATGTCCAGCAAACAGCAAGGACGACTTCCAAGGACCAAAAGACGAAGCAGTAGAAGGAGTCGCAAGGAGGAAGGGTGCCGGATCACAAATGTTTGTGCTCGTTCTTGGTTACTTGCTGCTGCTTTTGGCCATTACATTAAGTTGGCTATCTCTTCTAAATGTGTGTATGTGTGTGTGTGTGTGAGTAAATTCCATTTCTTCCTCTTTTTTTTCTTGCCTTTATACTCGTACATTTCAACATTAAGTGGTTGCCACACACTCCTATCTATATCTAAGTCTGTGTCTGTGTCTGTGTCTGCATCTGTAAATGTATCTGTATCTGGTGTAGCTGTGCAACGGCTGCCTCTAATGGCCAGCGATTCGTAATATTTTTAATATTTGCTCAATAAAATCTCTGACAATTTTTGCCATTGCCACTTAAACTCATTACATTTATTTGTTTGTTCGCCTCGTCGTCCACCGATAATCCGATTTAGTCAGTGTAAGAAACGAAACCACAGAGTCAGTTACAATGCTCAAGCTCAACTATTGAATACCCTTTAAATGCGGGCGGCTCACAACTGTTTTAATCTGCTTTAATACATTTTTTTTTTAATTGTTCTTTCAATGAATTTTCAAAATTATTTTTATATTATTTTTTCAATTTTAAATTAAGTAAATATATATTAAAAGTATTAAAGAAGCTGTTTCACAACTATCATTATCTTTTTTTTTTTTTTCAGTTGATGCATATTTATATTTATTTATCAATGTATTATTATTAAGAAATATGGAAAATATTTGAATTTTTAATATGGTATAATAAGTATTTTAATATAATTTAAATGCTTTTCAGATTATACGGACTTATTGAAAATTATTCAACAAAATCTGAGTCCATTTTGAACATATTTTCTAAAAAATATGTATATATTTAGTAAACTTTCAAATGAAAAAAATGCTAATTTTAATATATAAATAATCCAGAATAAAATAATAAGTAAATATGATAAATAGGTTTGAGGATTAAGAAAGAGAGGAGGTGTTTCTTTAATCATTAATTAAATTTTCAACCAGTAGTTCAACTATAAACATTAAATATTAAAGATTCTCCGTCAGTTCTTTACATAAAACTGGTATTTTTTAAATCTAATAAGCTGAGGGAGTATTATATGGAGTAGCCGCGTAACTGGGTATAACAATAAAGCGAATCCACGCATTATTCTTCATATGGCATGTAATCCTTTTTGTAGTTGCCGCAAATCCTGTTGCTGCTGCTGCTGCTGCTGCTGTTGCTTTTGATGTTGCTGTTGCTGTTGCAGTAGCTGTGTTTGCTGCGTGGCAAGTCATAAAGTTTAATTTAGTTTTAAGCTTTTGAACTGGAAAATTGCATGACCAGCCAGATGTTGAGATCTCTGCAGCGAGTGGAGTTCACTTACTTTTTAGCAGCACAAAAAACACACACACACACACACACTCTGAAGGCTTTTGAGGTAACACCAATGCAATAACAACAAGAACAACAACAACAACAACAACACTGATAAGAGCCACAAATGTCAGTCAGAGCCGTCTCAGAATGACGTTTCATGCGCCATTTGAACAGGACGCGTTGACCGTCGTCCCGTCGTGCAATGAAAATTGACAGCGCCTTTGTGGAAATGCACAGCAATAGCCCCAGCTACCCAGTAGGAAATGATTACCTACAATATGAACTGCTAGAAATGTCTTTTTTTCCTCCATTCTCCATATTAATTATACAGCAACTTCTGTATTCAGAGAAAGTAACGCGAAAATTGAAATCCTACATTCTTTTTTGAAGTTTGATATGATATTGTGGTTATATTTTCATTCTGCTTCAAAACTATAGACTTTCCTATGCCCAGATACATTCTAGGAGAAGGGACAACGACGTAAACACAGCCTGGGGAAAATAAATAAATGCATTATAAACAAATGCATTCTAGCGGAAGGCCAACTAGCATGGCAAGCCAACGCTTTGCCTTCCAATACAGTGAACATAGAATGTATTTATATTTATTCCTACTGGGCTCTCATTCCAGCAGCAGCAGCAGTAGAGTGAGATGGCATTATAGCTGCTGGCTGCTCTAAAATTAACACACGTTTAATATGCAAGTCGTGCATAAATTTCGTGCTGGCATTTCGTGCAGCACTCATCTCTCCCTGTCTCTCTCTCTCTCTGTCTTGCCTGCTCTTTCCCTGTGTGCTTCGTTCTCTCACTCTTTCTCTCTGTGCTTGTCCGAGAGAGCTTTATGCTTTTTAATTTACCGTCAGACGTCAGCAACAACAAGGACGACAGGACGACAAGGACCACGACATTGCGGGCGACATGTCAGCGCCACAGAAGCGCCCGCGTTCACAGTCAACGCCAGAGTCAGAGTCCGAGGCAATCATGGCCATTGCTTTAATACCCTTACACAGGGTATAGATACACTACAGCAGGCATATTGGAATACTTAATACTATAAAAAATATATTCTTAATAAGCCTGAGAAGTCTATATAGCCAGGTAAGTCTTCTCTGCTTTTTTCAGCATATAGCCAGAGCTTGCCGGACCTTCTTTGCCTTCAAGTTATTGAAAATTCATCCCGATAAATTTTAGATAGTCCTGCTAAAAATATATCGAATGTATCGAAGACTGGGAAGGATAGGTCTCAATTAGGAATGTCCTATAATGTCTTTGTTATGACGTCCTCTAATAAAAATAGATAGAATAGGTAATGGAAAAAAGAAAAAACCTAGACATATATCAGATATTTTGGATGGTTAGCTATTTCTTCATATTTCTTGGCTAAAGCCGCAAATTAAGATGACTTTGATCAATGTCTCCCCCAGAAATTAAAGGGTATTTACACTATGGCTGCTCAGAGAATTCATTTTTTTCCTATATTTTTTTTGTTTCGATTTTTTTGCCAGCCGTCTCTGTCTCTGTCTGTTTTCTTTCTGGTTGGTTCGGCTTTGTTGTTGGTGGCATACGTGCAATAGCCGACGGCAGCTCGTTATCATCATTATCATGGCCAGCATTAATGTTGATGCGCTTTAATTGGCAATTGAGTTGATGCAAGTCGCCGACCCAAGTCGAAGAACGGCTCCACATCCTCTGGTGGCCAGGCCAATATCCTGACAAGTGCCACAGTCACCTAGCGTAAATTTCATAATATCATTATAAATGGCCGTTTTCTGGCCAATTGGCAATCACTGTCTGCATTTATTAAAGCCACAAAAGGCAGCGTGTTTTTTAAACGGAATTTAAACCAGTTAAGAACAATGCAAAGCAGATTTTAAATCGGCAAATGTTTAACGACATTTTATACATTTTTATAGGGTATATTGATATAATTTTATTAACTGAGAACTGCCAGGGAGTCGTTGGAGAGCAACTTTTAGAAATACTTTTTATAGTGCTGCATAAAGCCAACCAACTAATTCTGTAAACAGCGAAATTTATGTGTTTTGCACAATTATGCATATAGGCAAAAAACTATTAGCCAAGATATCCATTCCCGGGGTAGAGCCAATTTCGAAAATAAATCCAGCTCGAAAACCTTCTGCCATTCTGCTGGCAGTCTTTTGTTGGCCAACGCCTTTGGCTATGCTGCCAAATTCCTTTTGGCAACCATAAAGGACAACTGTTGCCAAGCAAAGTGGCATAAAGCAAATCGGCATTCATTCTCCTCGTTTTGGTTATCGTCCTGGCCCTCGTCCTCGTCCTCGTCCTCGTCAGTCTCCGTCTCAGTCTCCGTCTCTGTTTCAACTCGTAATTAGATTATTCTGGCAGACTTGCAATTCCTTGGCGCCAGACCCCAAGCAGCAACTGTCAGTCCAAAAATAGTTAAATAATTTAAAAACAAATTAGCGCCAATTTTTCTCTCTGCTTTTGTGTGTGTGTGTGTGTGTGTGTGTGTGTGTGCACAGTGGAACATAAAAATGCCATAAAAAATTGTAACCAATTTCTTGCATAACAGTTAAATAAAATTTAATTTAGCTAAAAAACGAAGAGAAAAGCCTGAAAAAAGGAACCAAAAATAAACAGAAAAGATAAGAAAAAAGAATCATATCAGCTAATAGATACTCTGTAGCCAAAACTATAGCTTCTGTCTATCATAGAATAAAAATAATTTGATTCGTTGATACTGTAGAAAAATATACTCTTTCAGCCAAGTTTTAATGGGTATAGAATACAATAATAATGCCTATCAAACAGCGAAGAAGGCAGTTATTAGTAGAGAGAAACAGAGTTATTACTCGACTAGCAGATACTCTGTAGCCAAGACTGAAGCTGTGAAAAGCAGAATATG
The DNA here is from genome assembly GCA_018150835.1 of Drosophila repletoides. Classification (NCBI taxonomy): domain Eukaryota; kingdom Metazoa; phylum Arthropoda; class Insecta; order Diptera; family Drosophilidae; genus Drosophila; species Drosophila repletoides. Next base: position 3,896,772 of record JAECWQ010000202.1, read on the forward strand.
CCCTTTTCACGCATTTTCAATAGGTATAAAGTACAATAACAATCTCAATCAGACAGAGACCCGGGCAGTTATTATCAGAGAGAGAAACAGAGATATTTGTTATGAATAGACGTCATTTGGAGCATTTTTTTTTATGGTATATAAAGAGAAGAGAGCACGCAAACTCTAATACAAATGAAGGCCATCAACATTCATTATTAATTTTAATATTTCAAAGTGCGCAAAAGCCAAAATAAAAAGAAATATAAAAAAAAAGCATAGACAACTCTTGGCACGCGCTTGATCTTAAGTCAGAACTTGCAACAGCTACTGAGTGGTTGCTTGTTGACCATCAAAAACTTTGGCAGCACGCCCATGGGCTAATTTGATGGTTTTTTCTCAGTATTTCTCTGCTTTCGGCCGGGTCTGCAGTCGCCTTGGGGTTGGCTGTAAAATACTTAATATGTCAGTGGCATTTAACCCCACTGGGATATTCATCTGCCTTGACAGCAGCGGCCTCCTTGGGGGACTAATAATTGTTTTCACTTATTCCTATAATAAATATAAATATGTCATATTTTATGTTTCCGTACTGTACATGGCAAAACTATAATAAAATATATTTTCTGATTTTCAGCATTCAAAGAAACAAAGCAACGACGATTATATACCCTATCAAACTGATAGAACTAGATGAAAATTATGAATGAAAATTATGACTGATTGCTTCTAGGGTACAGAATTTTTTGACAGCAGAAATAAAATCTAGTAAGGAAAGGCTATCCTTGGCGCGCCGAAGATTACATACCCTTCCAGAGCTATATGATATAGTAATCCGACTTTTATGATTTTAGAATTGCATTTAGAAATCACATTTTTCCATATAACTTTCAAATTTAGTCTAGCTACCTGAGATACAAAAAAGTTTTCCTACCAACTTTTGAACCGATTGATCCTATGGGAGCTATATGATATAGTTGTCCGATATGTGCTGGCTGCAGCAAAAAGAAGGCTTCATTTCAAATTTCAATCACCTAGCACAAAAACAAAGAGACTAGTTTCCATATAAACAGACGGACAGACGGACATAACTATATCAACTCTTGTAATAATCAATAATATATATACTCTATGGGGTCGGAGATGGCTCCTTCAATGCATTACACATTTTGTGACAAAGTTATCATACTCTCTTCAAGGGTATAAAAAAGGGTAAAAAAGGGTATAAGTTTCACTAGGACCTCTCAAGAAAAACAAGTACTTTTCTTAAGCAGATTGTTCCTTTCACTGTAGCTTTAAGATATAGAATTCTGATGCGGCCATTTCCGATAAATATACTCTGAGAAAGGAAGGCTGCATGCCAAATTCCATTCACCTAGCTCAATAATTGAGACAATTACATAGAAAAATGCAGACCCACAGACTGACAGACAGCCAGATAGACGGGCAGAAGGAGTAGGCTATATCGATGCTGCTCATCGTCCTGATTAATATTATATACATAAACTGTATATAACGTCGGAGATGGCTCCTTGAAGGCATTGCTCAGATGGAGACAACATTTTAATACCCCCTTACAAGCGCATTAATATTATTGAAATTTTCTCTGAAAAGTGCATTTAATATAAAGGCTTTATCAACATGTAACATGTAAGAGCAGAGCATACGAGTACATATTAATTTTTGGCTTCTGTATACTTATTAATATTTAATACTTTTTAATAAAAAGTATTTTTCGCAGGCTGCTACGCTTTTTTATTAACTTTCTGCTTTAATCCCAATGCAATCTGCTGTATTAATTCAGCTGTAAATAATACTTTCGCAATTTTTTATACACTTGCAGCGGGTACTTTAGCTTTGTAACTAAAGACGCAACCTTATTGATTGCAAAAATAAATTATTTTTTTTTAATTTTTAGGCCATGTATTCAGATTTAAATTTATGAATTAAATGAAAATATTTTAGATTCACTTACCCTATTTTTTTTTCATAATTTATATATTATACATTTATTTATATATCACTTTTATTAATTTTTTAAGAGTCCATTGAAATTAAGAGTGCACTCAATGAACAATCGCAACATTTAAAAAATATCGCAATATAAAATAATCTAATTTCATTAAATAAAAATTAACTATTGCACTGAGCTAAGCCCTTTAACAAATTTTTTATTTACATTTTAAAATTTTTCGTTTTAATTTTCGCCTTCTCTTTGACCACTTGCTCATCACTTGGTCATTTTACCGTTTCATTTTCTCATTTTGCCAGCTCCCTTGTTTTCATTTTTCCCTTTTGCAGCTGCTTCGCTTGCTGCTTTGAGTTTTTGCGTGCATTGAAAATGCATTTTTATAGGCACACAAGCGACACTTTAAATTACTTTAGATTTCACTTTATATTTTGTATTTTATTATTTAAATACATTATTTTATTGATTTATTATTGATAATATCACAATACTAAGCAACGACCCGAAAACTATTCACTTATTGACAATATCACCGAGCGGCGCGTGTGACCATATGACGCGATCACATTGAACTGTTAACAGCTCCCCTCTCTGTTAATAGCATTACTTGCTTAACAGAGTCGAGCTCTGGACTGTAACCAAAGAGTATTCATAGGGAAGAGGGAGCAAATCGCTCTTTGAGTGATTTCGAAAAAGCCGAGTGAAAAAAACCAGCTTTGTGGCACAGCACGCAAACACAAAACAAGAATATTCAAAAGCAATGAGTGCTGTCGCGATCGCAATGCAACAACAATCACATGCAAAATAACAACTGTTCGACCGGGATTCAAAGCAAATCGTCAACTTTGAGCGTAAAATTTAGGAAGTTCGAATTTTTTTGTTGAGTGATTGTGCTGTGTATCTTCGCCGGTTTTTGCAGCCGAGTTCGAAAGAGCGATTTGCTCTCTCTTCCCTATGAATACTCTTTGACTGTAACAGGCTTAACATAACATTTTTGAAAGCACAACCCGAGCTGAGCTTATTTGTTATTGTTTTCTTCCTTCCCTTTTGCTGCTGTTCCGCTTGCTGCTTTGCCAATTTAAATGCATTGAAAAGGCATTTGTATAGGCACAAGCGCGACTCTTTAAATTAATTTGCATTTTATTTTATCACATATTTTTTTCAATTATTTACATATATTCTTTTATTGATTTATTAATGATAATATTGAGTTTTTGGCAAAATATCAACAACAGCGCCTTTCACCATATGAAACTGTTAACAGCTCTCCACTCTGTTAGCAGCATTACTTTTTTAACAGAGTCGAATATTAAACTGTTAAACAGGCTTAACAGAAAGCTTTTATACCAACTAAGCCGAAATTTGTGCAAATATAAGGAAATTGTCTAGATCAGACGACTAAATCATATAGCTGCGATAAATGTCAATCTTCGAGGAAGATAGCGTTTCTCTATTATATAAACAGTCAATAGGACATGGCTCAATCGATTGTAGCTATATAGGAAAGTTAGTCCGCCTTCTTCCAGATACACTCGAGTCATTATCCATTTTAAAAGCTCACCGAAATATTTAAGAGAACCAATTAAATGCCAAAAACAGCTAACAAAAAAGCGAATAAAACCGCACACACACACGTTTTCGCTTTCAGCCATGGCTCTGTCCAATGCAGAAAACTATCTGTCATCTTGTAAATTGCGCGTGTTAAAAAGCATTTGCAAAAAATGGTTAAAAAAACGGAAGCCAAATGTAAAGATAAAACGAACTTAATTTAAACGACTAACAAAAATAAATGGTTAAAAAAATTTAACAGCTAGCAGCAGCAGCAAGCAAAAAAATAAAAAAGAGGAAAGAGTGGGGAAAAAAAAATAACAATGAAAACCACAAAGCGCCGATTTTGTTTGTGAGTGTCGCATGCAGTCAGTGTCTTGCCTGTCCTTGTGTGTGTGTGTGGGTGTGAGTTTGGGTGGTGTGTGTGTGTGTGTTTCGATGTATGTGTGCATATTTCGCCTGCCAATCAACTCAACAATCGCAATCAATTTGCACGCAGCTGCCTCTGCTCCGCAGTCAATGGCCACCATGGGCGCAGGGTCGTTTTAACTAAAGGGGTAGCCTTATTTTTTTCCTTTAAATTAATAAATATTTTAAATATGGCAATACTAAATTTTGTTCGATTAACCAAAAATTAATTTTTTATTTTAATCGAATTTTTTATAATTATTTAAAATATTTAAGAATAGCTCATTAACTTTAAATTAAATTTATTTTGTTTTTTAATATTTATTTCGATACAAAGCTGTACACATATTACTTAAAATTACTTCAAATTAATTTTAATATAATTTTTTTTGACCATCATTAGTCTAGTTATATAAATATATCTATAATAAATTTATAATTGATAAATTGATCCAATTGAAAACCCCTTTTATGTAATTATTTACACCAAGATAAAAGTCAGAAAATACTTTATTTTTTTTCAATATTTCAACAGCGAAAGTGTTTGATCAAAAATGAGAAAATAATAACGATTTTAATTAACATTTATTCCTGAGGTCTTTGTTTTTAAATGTATATTAAAATAATACCCCAAGGGCTGAAGGGGCTTTATGGCTACGCCCTTGATGGGCTACCCATTGAGTCCTGTGGCGCAGTTCTCTCCCAGTTCGAGGATATTTTCATTGTGCAACTGCAACTGTCGTTCCAGGCGCAATCTGGTAAGAGCCTGTCAGTGTAAATATATGTGGTGTGTGTGTGTGTGTGTGTTTGTGTGTGTGTGTGTGTGCGTGTGCTTGTGCGTGTGTGTATGTATATGTGATATATCATCAAAAACCAAAATAAAAAGTATTATCGCCGCAATGCCTTTTTTAATTACGTTACTGCACCATTAAGGACCGCAATGTCTGGCCATGAATCACAATGAATATTGAATATGAAATGAGCTTAAGATTTGCGACGCCCAAAACAGATATAAATGGAGATCAAAAAGATATGATTGAAAGAGGAGATGAGCCCAGAAAATAGCTAGTAAATCTCTATATAAATAAATATATACCAAGTCCTAAACTGATTTATATATGTGTAAATATATTATAGTCCTACCTCAATTAATATTAATTGCTTTTAAAATAATATTTGTGCCTTATGATTCTTGGATTCCTGGAGATTCCACATCTTATAAAATATAAATGATATTAGTCAGGGCTATAGAAAAATTGGACAGGATAACATATAGAAATACATGTTTAATAGTGAGTTTTCCGTTCCTGCGAGAAGACTATAAAATATTTTTAAAAAGAGCACTTTCCAATTATCACATAGATATCTCTCCCTTAGACTTGTAAAAATTCGCGTGGCTGAGGCTTCTCTGTACTTTAAAGTTAGCCAAATTTATGGCCATTATATTTAAATCATAAACATAATACACCACATCATCACATCGCGCATACGCCGCATTGGAGCCGAAACATATACAAATTGCAAAGTATTGTTATGCTAAATTTATTTGCACTTACATAACACAGACCCCAGGGTGATACGTTGTGTGAGGTTATGCGCATTTCTATTGTTGTTGCTGTTGTTGCTCTGTTAACTTCATCAGGAGCACGATTGAAACGCAACTTCCGCTTCCGCCTCAAAATGGCTGGCAATATGGTTGCTGGCTTGAGTGCTGCTTGGCTGGCTGCCTGGCTGGCTGGCTGCCTGCAAACAAATCAGCTTTGACTTCCGTTTCATTTCGCATTTTTGTCATTTCATATTCCTTTGCAAGTCCCTAAACCAGCTCCAACTTCTCTCAGAAGAAACAAAAAAAATACTCTGAATTTTTACTGTGCATTTCGGCGACTTTTGCGTAAATTTACTTTTCACTTTCAGCGCGCCATCAGGAAAAGTTTTTTTGCATAGCTAACTTTTAGCTCACATACCGTATATATTTTCATATTTTTTTATTTTTTCCCAACTGCTTTTCAATGTCACATTCAAGTCAATACACATAGAGAAAAACTAGGGTATTCTAAAGTGCATTGTACTTTTCGTAAGGACTGATTCTTCAGATAGAAATTCTTAAGATTGGGTTTTCCTTGTCTCTTAAACATCTCACCCCCGGATAGAAAAGGTGCTTGAAAAGCCCCTCAAAAAATCCTATCTACGATCCGAAAGAGTTAAGGAGTTAAATGAAGCTTCTTTCCTTTTATTTTGAGAATCTGAAAGGCCTGGGGATTAGGCAAAGAGCATTCCATATTTTCAAACCAACTTTCCTAGAATTAGTGGCAATTTCTCAATTCAATATTGAAGTATTATAGAAGAAAATATATTTAAAAATTAGATGAAAATTCGTCTCTGTTTTTTCTGAGTGCACAGGTGCTGTGTGCAAATGGAAACTTTGTCTTTTTGGCATTTCATTTCCTTCATTTCAGGAGAGTTTGCACCTCGTGAATGTGTAAAGGTTTTGAATGGAACCTGTGATTCTGTTTAATTTAATGCTCTACTGCTTATTTAAATTCTTTTCCCTTGTCTGCATTTAAATATTTTGTTTGTTTTCCCATTCGCTGACATTCTATTTCGAAATCAATCAACGGGCACCTGTATTGTTTGAGACTCTCTGATAGCTTTTCAGCCACAACAATAGCTGAAAGTATACAATGTATTCTTTTCCGATGCGATGCAGGCATATCGAATTTTCAAATGGGGCTCTGCTATTTAAATTAGCATCTATTTTTGGGGCTGCCTCTCCATGCGTAACTGAAAGGGAATTGTTTTTCGTATACGAAATATACAGGAATGGTAAAGCAGTGCTGGAAATAAATATTTTAATGTACACAAAATGATATATTTATGAATCACAAAGTGGGCTTTAAAAATTCCCCTTAAAATGTATCTTTGAAGTTTATCTTAAAAGACTTTTCTTAAAGGTTACTGAACTGGGAATTAAGTTTAACCAACACCGGAACCAGCCCCCTGATTAGACCTTCTCTATATATTTTTCTTTATTTGCAATCTGGGCATTAAATAATTATTTATATACTAGAAAATAGAATAAAATTTTGTATTATTTTGTTTTTTAATTGACCAAAATAATTAGTTAGGAAATATTTGTAAACACTTCAATAATATTGTTGTCAGCTGCTAAATTTGGAAGGCTTGTGGCCTTTTCTATTTTTAGCCAAAATTAATCAAAATGATCGTAAAACTTTAATTATATTTATTACCCCATAAACCAAATTGAGGAATCTCTTAGACTCGTAGTGGTGCGCACTTTAAAGAGCTTATCAAATTTTATTGCTCTTAAAATGGGTAGCTATTTTGGATGATTTTCTAGGCTCTTTGGACTACTGAGAATTGCACAATTTGTTATCAGAATTTCTCTACTCAAAACCTTAAATAAATAGCCAGGCACCACGGAAAATACTCAGTACTCGAACAGAACTCAAAGTGTTAACAAAAGGCGCATCAAAAAAAAAAATATATAGAAACATGAAATTATTTTACCCAAGTTTGCTGTTGCTATTGGCCAGTTTGGGTCAGGTGTTTGGCTACTCCTATTTAATGGTATTGCCCACCGCTGCCAAATCCCATTTCTATGTGGGTCAAGCTCTGGCCAAGGGTTTGGTTGCGGCAGGTCACGAGGTCACCTTGGTCTCTGCATTTCCACAAAAGAAACCCATTAAAAATTTACTGGATGTGCCCTTGCCCAACTTAATACCAGCCATGGCGGGTGAGTAAGATTATAAGAGTATATATATAGTATATTAATAGTTATTACATTGGGGAAATCACGTTTCTGTTATCAGTTGGATGTTGACTGATAGCGAGTCGACTGTTATCATTGACGTGTGAAGAGCTGTTAATCCGTTCATTTCATAATTAGTGAAATGACAGATTAAATTGGTATTAAAATAAATATTTCCACATAAAAAAGTTGTCCTAGCCCAAAACTTTAGGGGTTGACAGCAAGTTTGTTGTTGTTTTTGATGGGAAAATCCAACCTCTCGGGCGGAAGATTAAAGGAGGAGGAAGATTAAGGGAGCATGATATCAATGAATTCCCTCAATTCTGTAATTAAACTTTTTCTTTTTTTCACTTTCACAGTGAACAAGGCTCGCATTCTGGAGACAGCCAAGCTGCCCGTGATCAAGCGCCTACCCATTATGCATGCAATGGGTCTGAAATTGACCAGAACTTTGCTGGAAGAGGAGTCTGTGCAGAAGCTCTTGAAAGAGAATCGAACCTATGATGCGGTTATATGCGAGGTATTCATGAATGAGGCACAGTTCGGTTTCGCGGAACTCTTTAAGGCACCTTTGATAGGGCTGAGTACCTTTGGAGCCTCCACATGGACGGCAGATCTTGTAGGCACGCCCTCACCGCTTTCCTATGTGCCCAATTTCCTGATGCAGTTCAGCGATCGCATGAATTTCTTTGAGCGGGCACACAATTTATTATTTACAGCCGCTGATATTGCTTATCAGCAGCTGGTCTATTTGCCTAGACAGGAGGTGCTCTATAAGAAATACTTTCCCCACAACAAACAGGACCTTTATGATGTACGCAAAAATACAGCCTTAATGCTGCTCAATAATCACGTTTCACTGGGCTTTCCTCGTCCCTATGCACCCAATATGATCGAAGTGGGAGGAATGCATATTAATCGCAAGCAGCTGCCTCTGCCCAAGGATATTCAGGAGTTTATCGAAGGAGCCAAGCATGGAGTTATCTATTTCTCCCTGGGTTCCAATTTGAAGAGTGCCGATTTGCCGAAGGAAAAGCGTGAGGCATTTGTGGAAACTTTCCGCAAGCTAAAGCAGCGTGTCTTGTGGAAATTCGAGGAACCAAATTTACCTGGTAAACCGGAAAATGTTTTCATTTCGGACTGGTTCCCACAAGATGATATATTGGCCCATAAGAATGTGATATTATTTATTACTCACGGCGGTCTATTGAGCACTACGGAATCCATCTATCATGGCAAACCTGTCCTGGGTATTCCCTTCTTTGGTGATCAGTTCATGAATATGGCACGTGCCGAACAGGCTGGATATGGAGCTACTCTCAAATTTCCTCAACTTACAGCAGAAACATTCCGGAATACCATTGATAAAGTTATCAGTAATCCCAGCTATACTCAGCAAGTGCAAGCGATGTCCGTCAGATTCCGGGATCAGCACGAAACTCCGCTGGAACGCGCCATCTATTGGGTGGAGCATGTAACCAGGCAAAAGGGTGCAGATTATCTGAGAAATGCTGGACAGGATCTTAGTTTCATCCAATATCATAATCTAGACGTTTTTGCTATGATCCTGGGTGGATTGGGTTTTGTTCTATTCGCTTCTATTTACTTAATTGTGATTATAATTAAAGTTGTTTGTAAGACACTAAATGGGGGTAAGGCGAAAGGGAAGAAAGTAAAGCGAAATTAATTTAAAGAAAATAGGTTATATCTCTCTCCCTCTCTCTCTAAATCTTTTGTATTCCTTTTATAAAGTCACAAATAAATAATATCAAGAGCCAAATAATTTATATTTCCACAAATCTTAAATAAAATATTCTTTTAAAATATGTATTTGAATTTTTTATTTTTAAATTTAGCAACAAAAATATTAATTAATTAATAATTATTAATTCAAATAAATAATATCAAGTGTCAAATAATTTATAATATTTCAAAAAATCTTAAATAAAATCTTGTTTTAAAATATTTGAATTTTTTTATTTTTAAATGCAGCAAAAAATATTAATTAATTAAAATATAAAAAAAATATTTTTTTTTTATTTTGTGTATTATATCTTAAAAAGTCAACAGAAAATAAACTGAAAAATGTTTCTATATTATTTTTTTTTTACTTACATATTTAAATAAAAAAATTGAAAATTAATAATTCAAAACAATAAATAAAATCAAAAAAAATTGTTCACACATTTCCAAATAAAAACATATGTTAAACTAATGCGCAAAACTTACGCATATTCTCGCTCTTGCGCAAAAAAGAGAAACAAAGCTAAGAGAGCATGAAACCGATCAACTAAGAGAAATTCTAAGCACATTATTGGCAGAGAGCCCACAAGGCAAACATACTAGTAGAAGGCGTAGAAAATATAAAAAAGCCAAATTGAAAATATTTTGATACACTGATTAACATATTATACATACATTTGATAATAATAATACTTGAAATAATACAAAGAGAGATTGTTGTCGTCAGGTTGAATAAAAGCCGGCACAAAATGCAAAAAGCAAAAACAAAAAATGTATTTTATGAGCAAACAATGCCGGCAACGCACAGACTGACGAATGAGGGCAAAGCGAAAAGCCAAAAATAAAACAAAACAGTACTGATAAAGACAGGGAGAGAGAGCGAGCGCGACAATCTCTGTTAAGCACGCTACTGAAATAATGCATTTGTTTTATTATGTAACTATGTTAACTGACCAACGAATGTTGAGAATCATGAAATCAGAAAATACACTTGGAGTAAATAGCTGAATCACTTGATGCCGTCACAAATATCTGTAATAATCGTTTCTAAAACAAATGAAATTTATTTATAATGGAATGAACTATATTTGTAGATTAACAGCTTTGTAATACCCTAAAGTTCTTATGAAAATTATTAAAAATAATCATAAATGGGGCAGTAAGCCTTCAATCTGTTTTTATATATTTAAAAACTTAAATGTTTTTAAAACTAAAGTTTAATATTATTTAAAAAAAAACATTTTATATATATTTGAAGTATTTTTTATTTTAATTGATTAATTTTTCATTAAATATAATTTTAAATATATTAAAGATCAGTATTCCATTCTATTTAACATTATGGATTATTTCATTGTGTAGCGCACTTCGCCAGTCACTGCAGCTCCAAAGGTCCAAGCCGCTGCCGCTATATTAACTGAGTATCCGAAGAGAGTTTCGTTAGTTGAGCACGAGGCGGAGGCGCGTGCAGATCGTGTGTTGAATTTGTTCTATTTGTATCGAGTTTTTAATATTTAATGTTGATTTCACAACATATTCATTAATTCAAATCATTGTTGTGATCATTAAAAAAAAAAAAATAAATAATGCGTCGCTTAAACAATAAAACCAGTTTTATTGGACTTTTGCTACTCTGCGTGCTGAGCTGCGTATCGGCCTATAATTACCTAGTGATTCTGCCCACAGGTGCACGATCACATTATAATGTGGGTTCCGCTCTGGCCAAGGGATTGGCTGCAGCGGGTCACCAGGTGACACTTGTTTCACCTTTTGCCCTAAAGAAACCCATCAAGAATATTAACGATGTTCCTGTACCAAACGTATTGAAAGCCATGGGAGGTAAGTCCGATATGGAGCTATGGAATTTTTATTATCCACTCTAACCATAAAGAATAATTTTGATTTATGCATATAACCATAATTCATTTATTGTTCTGAATGGGTAGCTGTGCTACAGGGTAGCTGCTAGTCGTGCATACTGCTGATGTAATATCTAGCATATTGGTATTAAGATAACAACTTCCAGGCAGTTGTGTAACTATATAAACCCATTGAATCAATTTCTGACAACATGACAGGTGTATATATATTATCACACCTTATAGAGTACTTTGTATGTTTACTATCTAAATTTGAAGCTTCGCTGAAGATAAGCTCGATTTTTTAATACCCTTACGAGCTGTTGCATTACTGCGATTAATCGTTTAATCGTATGAATCAAATCTCTATTGTTTCTTTGATTCTGTTTGTCATCCTAATGCAAAATATATATAAGATATATACTCTATAGTAAAGATTGTGACGTGATCGTGCACTTTTAAAGGGTATAAGAATAGAGTCTAGACTTATTCTACACTTTATAAATACCAGAGACTACCTGATAAGTGCAATAAAATCCATCATATATCCATAAATATTTATTCTATTTTCCACTATATATATAAATATTTATACACTTTTCAGGTGACATTGACAATCTCTTGAAAAAGTCCGAGGAGCCAATAATACAACAAATTATTGGATTTTATGATATGGGTAAGATTACTAAATACTTTTATAACATTCAGCTTACTCATAGAATTAATTTTATATAAAAACTAGGTCTTCGTATCACTGAGACCTTGCTTCAAGATCCGACAATAGTTGAGCTTAGAAATTCGAATCATACCTTCGATGCTGTGATAAATGAGGTCTTCCTCAACGAGGCCCACTTTGGTCTGGCGGAACACTTTAATGCTCCTCTCATTGGACTGGGCACCTTCGGAGCTATCAGCTGGAATACAGATCTGGTTGGTTCTCCTTCACCTGCCTCCTATGTGCCGCATGCACTGCTCAAGTTCTCGGATCATATGTCGCTGGTGCAACGCGTCGGAAATTTAGCTTTTCTCACCTATGAGTATCTGTTCATGAATCTGTATTATTTGCCGCGACAGGAGCTCGTCTATAAGAAATACTTCCCGCAGAATAAACAGGACTTTTATACAATGCGCAGAAATACAGCCTTGGTGCTGCTCAATCAGCACGTTTCACTGAGTTTCCCACGTCCCTATTCGCCCAATATGATTGAAGTGGGAGGAATGCACATCAATCGCAAGCGTCAGCCGCTGCCGCAGGATATTGAGGAATTTATTCAAGGCGCCAAGCATGGCGTTATCTATTTCTCAATGGGTTCCAATTTGAAGAGCAAAACTTTGCCGCAAGAGAAGCGACAGGCGCTAATTGATACCTTTGCCAAGCTGAAGCAGCGTGTCTTGTGGAAGTTTGAGGATCCAAATTTACCTGGTAAGCCAGAGAATGTTTTTATATCGGACTGGTTCCCACAGGATGACATATTGGCCCATGAAAATGTCATATTATTTATTACCCACGGCGGTCTATTGAGCACCACAGAATCCATTTATCATGGCAAACCCTTTGTGGGTATACCCATCTTTGGTGATCAATTCTTGAATATGGCGCGAGCCGAGCAGAATGGATATGGCAAGACGGTGTTATATGAAGATTTGACTGCACCAAGGCTAACAGCAGCCATTGACCAACTCGTACAGGACCCAAAGGCTAAGGATTTGGTAAAGGAAATGTCTGCGCGTTACAAGGATCAGCCTCAATTGCCATTGGAACGCGCTGTGTACTGGGTGGAGCATGTGAGCAGGCATAAGGGTGCAAAATATTTGAGAAGTGCCTCACAGGATCTCAATTTTATAGAGTATCACAATTTGGATGCTATGTTCATACTCTACGGTGGCATTATATTCGTTCTCTATTGCCTGATATTGCTCATACGCCGCATATGGCGCGCCCTACAAGATCTTTTTATGGGTAGTCGTCAGACGACCCCGATAAAAGTGAAACGCAATTGAGATTTAAAGTCGTTCTAAAAAGCCTTAAGCTCTGTACTAGATAAGATGTATGTATTTTTATATTATGTCTCAAAAACAAAAACCAAAAAAACAAGACAAAAAGTTTATTTTCTCCTCTCCCTTTTTTGTTGTTGGGTTACACTTTACGCTTTTGATTTTGCTCATAAAAATTTCAACTGCCGCTGAAATGCGGTTAGTTTTGCTGCCGGCATCGAGAGTTTCAGTTTGTAAAATAAAATGGAAAATATTTTGTATAGCTATCGAAGATTTTTGCTCCTGGCCCCCCTCGTCCTTCGTCCCTATTCTCTTTTCCCTCGGTGTGTGTGTGTGCTGGGTTTTCGTCTCTATTACTCTTGTTCCCCCGCTTTTTGGGCTTTTCTTTTATTTTTGTGTATAGACTTACAAAGGGTATTTGGGTTTTATCACAGAGTTTGTGACGGTTAACTGAGCATAGAAAAATTATTACCGAATTTTACCAAGATTTTAAATGATTCAGATAAAATTTATAGAGCCTTCTAACTATCTTGAATAAAGTACTACAAAAAAGGGACTTTGATGGTCCAAAATCGGCACACCCAGATATAAAATATATAGAGAATAAATAGAGATAAAATATAGGGTATTTAAAAATTGGATTCTCTGAATTAAGCCCGATTTTTTGTGCTTTTTTCTCCTGCTAGTTGCACATAGTTAACGCTTCAGTTGTAAAAATGCCCATCAGCGCGTTCAAAATTTTAACAGTGAGGCTAGCAGTAGAACCGGTGCCATGGTGCCACGCCCACGCCCAAATGTCCGCCCACTTTTGAATGCTTTTATTTTCTTCGCTGCGCTTTTTTCGACAGTTTTTCTTTGCGGCCCGGGAAATTGGAAGGCTTGGCGAGTGGATGGCGGTTGTACCGGGAAATGGGGGTGCAAAAGGCGTGTAAAAGTTTTAGCGAAACTTATTGCAACTGTTTTGGGCCATGGCCGCTGTGGAAAATCAGCGTCCGCGCCGGAAATGTTGGCGGCTGTAATGGCGACCGCATTAAAAGTGCAAGCCAAGAAAAATACAAAAAAAGCCAGCAAAAAAAAAAAAAAAAACATATTAAAGCTATAGAATAAAAACCCAGCCGAAAATGGGAAACTGTTGTTGTTTTGATGTGCTGAGGGTTTTCCCCTTGATACGCTTCTAAATATTAGAATCCTTCAAATATTCATTAACTGCACAAAGACTGCATATTTTTATAGGCTTGTCCTTCAATGTCTGATAAAAAATTCAATGGGTGTTCCGCTTTTCGCAGCAGAGTGAATTTCATTAAATCGCTAGAGAACTCCTAAAAGTAGTCTATAAATTTGTCTATGAAATTCATTCCAAAACCCATTAACAAAAAGAAAAATCAGCTAATAGCAGTAAGCCATTTTTATTTTACGTCCAATAAAAAGTAGTACGAGAAACTGTTTGATCAAAAACAGGATCAATGTCGTCTGGGGTAGAGTAGACGTATGCTAAGCACACCTTAATTCGGAATTCCTCCAATATATTTTAAATTAAAATATTTATTTACATCAGCTATTAATAGGTTCCTCTTTATTTCATAAAATAAACAATTTTAGATGTTTTTTAAAATATTTTTTTACTGTAAGAGGTTCTTGCTAGATCCTTCTAGTCCTCAATATTGACTGGAGCTCTCCAACTGGGACTGGAGCCCTTTCTGGGTGCTGTGCTAGTCCTGAAGTTGAACCGGTGCTGCCCCACGCGAATGCCAGGCCGGCAAAGCAACGCAGAGAGCGCAGAGTAGTCCCACGAAGAAATTCATTTTACTAAAGAATATATTCAAAATTCTGAATTATAGTTGGACATTTCCTTTCAAATTTATAGAAAAATAAATAATTCAATTTTAATGGGGCTTATGCAATCAATATCAAATTGATTTTAGGGTTTACAAGTGTAGAAAAAAAATGTTATGGTGATGAAAAATTAATTATTTATAAACCAGTTATAAGCGATTCGAAATGGCTATGTTCGTCCGTCCGTATGGCTCTTTCTATTTATTTGAGCCAGGAGCCTTAGGCATAGAGCCTTTCTTTGACTTATTATATAGCAGCCATAGGAAGGAACGATCCGCTTGTGGTATGAAAAGCTGATTTATTTCTTGAGATCTCTTCATGAAACTTACTTAAACATGCATTTTTTTTCTTACTGCAGACATCTTAAGGAAAGGACTTTTATATCATATATCAATAGATAAAATAAATAAATTAAACAATTTTAAAATGGTTACTCTACTCTGCGAGGATATTCTTTTCTTCCTAGATTTCATTCGATTTAAATTAAAACTAAATGGGAAACTGTTGTTGTTTTGATGTGCTGAGGGTTTTCCCCTTGATACGCTTCTAAATATTAGAATCCTTCAAATATTCATTAACTGCACAGAGACTGCATATTTTTATAGGCTTGTCCTTCAATGTCTGATAAAAAATTCAATGGGTGTTCCGGTTTTCGCAGCAGAGTGAATTTCATTAAATCGCTAGAGAACTTTAATAGTTATAATCCTAAAAGTAGGCTATACATTTCTCTATGAAATTCATTCCAAAACCCATTAAAGAAAAGAAAAATCAGCAAATAGCAGTAAGCCATTTTTATTTTACGTCCAATAAAAAGTAGTATGAGAAACTGTTTGATCAAAAACAGGATCAATGTCGTCTGGGGTAGAGTAGACGTATGCTAAGCACACCTTAATTCGGAATTCCTCCAATATATTTTAAATTAAAATATTTATTTACATCAGCTATTAATAGGTTCCTCTTTATTTCATAAAATCAATAATTTTAGATGTTTTTTAAAATATTTTTTTACTGTAAGAGGTTCTTGCTAGATCCCTCTAGTCCTCAATATTGACTGGAGCTCTCCAACCACTCCTGAATCCGCCCGGTAAAGCAACGCAGAGAGCGCAAAGTAGTCCCATGATCAAATTCATTTTTCTAAAGAAGAAATACAAAATTCTGAATTATAGTTGGACATTTCCTTTCAAATTTATAGAAAAATAAATAATTCAATTTTAATGGGTCTTATGCCATCAATATGAAATTGATTTCAAGGTTTACAAGTGTAGAAAAAAAAAATGTCATGGTGATGAAAAATTAACTATTTATAAACCGGTTATAAGCGATTCGAAATGGCTATTTTCGACCGTCTTATGAGCTAGGAACCTTAGCCTTCCTTTGATTCATTATATAGCAGCCATTGGAAGGAACGATCCGCTTGTGGTATGAAAATCTGATTTATTTCATGAGATCTCTTCATGAAACTTACTTCAACAAATCTTTTTTTTTCTTACTGCAGACTTTTTAAAGATACGACTCTTATATCATATATCATAAATAATTCTATGGGTGTTCCGGTTTTCGCAACAGAGTGAATTTCATTAAACAACTGGAAAAACTTTAGTTCAGTTATGCTCCTAAAAGTAGGCTATAAATTTGTCTATGAAATTCATTCCCAAACCCATTAAAGAAAAGAAAAATCAGCTAATAGCAGTAAGCCATTTTTATTTTACGTCCAATAAAAAGTAGTACGAGAAACTGTTTGATCAAAAACAGGATCAATGTCGTCTGGGGTAGAGTAGACGTATGGGACAAGCATAAGTAAATATTTTGAAAAACATTTTGAACTAAGTACAGCTTTATTCGGAATTCCTCCAAATAAAATATTTATTTATATCAGCTATCAATAGCTTGCATTTTATTTAATGAAATAAACAATTTTTGATTTATTTTTTAATATTTTACTGTAAGAGGTTCTTTCTAGATTCTTTGCTAGTCCTGAATATTGACTGGCCCTCTCCAAAC
The DNA here is from genome assembly GCA_018150835.1 of Drosophila repletoides. Taxonomy (NCBI): domain Eukaryota; kingdom Metazoa; phylum Arthropoda; class Insecta; order Diptera; family Drosophilidae; genus Drosophila; species Drosophila repletoides. Next base: position 3,913,876 of record JAECWQ010000202.1, read on the forward strand.
CTCCTTCCAACTGCCCGGTAAAGCAACGCAGAGAGCGCAAAGTAATCCCACGAATAAATTCATTTTACTGAAGAACAATCTCAAGATTCCGAAATATAGTTTGACATTTCCTCTGAAATTTATAGAAAAATAAATAATTCAATTTTATTGGGGCTTATGCAATCAATATCAAATTGATTTTCAGGTTTACAAGTATAGAAAAAAAATGTTATGGTAATGAAAATTCAACTATTAATAAACCAGTTATAAGCGATTCGAAATGGCTATGTTCGTCCGTCCATATGGCTCTTTCCATGCAGATTTAGCCTTCCTTTGACTCATTACATAGCAGCCATAGGAAGGAACCATCTGCTTGTGGTATGGAGACTAATATATTTCTTGAGATCTCTTCATGAAACTTACTTCAACAAATCTTTTTTTTTTCTTACTGCAGACATTTTTAAGATGGGACTATTATATCATATAGCTGCTATAGCAACAGTCGATAAAAAAAAATAAATTAAACAAGTTTAAATTGTTTATTCCAGTGAGGATATTCGTTTCATTCGATTCATTGATAGCTTGAAATAAATTTTTTAAATAAAAAAATAAGGCCCTTTGCTTGTGGTGGGTTGCTCGTCCTCAAGTTGAAACGGTGCTGCCCCACGCGAATGCCAAGCCGGCAAAGCAACGCAGAGAGCGCAAAGTAATCCCACGAAGAAATTCATTTTGTTAGAGAAGAAACAATAAGATTCTGCCAGACTTAAGACAGTATATATACTATTCCCGAGGCATAGGAATCGTGTAAATTTAATTTGCATAGAAAAATGAATTTGAAACGCATTAGTAATACTTCCGTGAAGCGTTTCATAGTTTAAGGACTAGTCAGAAAAGGAAACAAAGATTACATTGCTAAGTATTCCGGTGAATTTTAAAATGTGATGTGAAGAGCTGAGATCTTTTTAATTATTGACTATTTTTGTGTGATTCTTCAAGATGTTTTGAGAAAAAGAATAAATTTCTCTATACAAGAACTCTTAGATAGATTTGCTTCTACGATAGTCTTAGAGCTAGCTTATAGATAGTCAGTAATAAACGTAGTTTTTGGGATTGGAGATGCCCGTAAATGTTTTATATATTTTATTACTTTGACATCGTTTAACAAATATTATTATTATTTTTCCAAGAAGTCAACCGGTGCAACCCAAGGATGGTGTTTGCCTGGAAGAGCGAGGCAAACGGCCAAGATTAATCCGACTTTGAAATACATTTTAAATGAAATGAAATACAGTTTGAAGTTTCTTTCTCAATATATAGGGAAAAATATAATTAATTTTTAATGGGGCTTATGTAAACAGTTAAAATTGATTTCATGGTTATGTTAACCTTTTCAAGAAAAAGTTAATTTCGAAATCAGCTTTAAGCTCTTTTATATTTTTGAATCCACTCAAAGTTAAATTAGTAAAACATCATAATTTACATGATAATTTAAGAACTGTAAGCATTAAGCATACTATTAAGGAAAAGTTATATTTGACACGCCGATTTTTATATACCCTTGCTGACTACAATAACCATTTGAAATTGTTTAGTTTTTTAATTAAGATCGATTATTTCTATGGCTCTAAATGAATTTTGGCTGGCCTTAGGAAACACACCCTTTCTTCTTGAGAAACAACCAATTCTTCTATACAAGAATTCTTAGCTCTGTCTGTACGAGAACTCTCAGAAACTCTCAGAGAGACGAGCTCGAATAGTCGTTCTTCGTGGCTAATTTGAAATGTCTCCTTTAACGCTTTATAATAGCCGTCGAAAGGTTATATAAAAGAAAAGAAAGCTTCTGTTTTCTGATCTTATTTTAACTATTTCCAAGTGATTTTTATTATTTTTAAATCATCTTACAGATAAATGTAAATTTTGTAATATTAATCCAACAATTCAGCAGGCTGAAACCAAGGATGGTGTTTGCCTGGAAGAGCGAAGCAAATGGCAAAGATTAATCCGAGTTTGAAATCCATTTTGAATGAGATCTACTTTTGGTATTTCTCCGATTTTATAGTGAAATATGTAATTCATTTGTAATGGGGTTTATGCAGTCAATATCAAATCGATTTCATGGCTCACAAGTGTAAACAACTTTTCGTTTCTCTAGGTATTTTGATAAAAAACCACAAGTTAAATATAAAAGTGGATTTCCTAACAATTATTAAGATCGATTTATTACGTGTACCCTACAGCTGCCATAGCAACCATCGTTTAAACCAAATTTAAGAACAGCTTTCAGTCTGCAAGGCGCGCCATACTCTTTCTCATTTGGCTTAAATTAAAAGCCTAATTTTTGACAATTATAAAATCATGAATTTTACTAGATGAAATAAAGAACGTTAAGAATTTTTAAATATTTTATTATAAGTGGTTCGGCTGGTCCTGAAGAATGACCGGACCAAACCAAATCCCCTTCCAGGAGCCCGGTAAAGCAACGCTGACAGTGGAAAGTAGTCTCGGTCCGTCCGTATGTCTCTTTCTATGCAGCTTTTACGCTAGGATCCTTAGGCATAAAGCCTTCTTTTTACTGGATCACTATATAGCAGCCTTAGGAAGGAACGATCTGCTTGTGGTATGAAAAACTGATTTATTTCTTGATGAAACTTACTACATACCCGTTTTTTCTTACTGCAGGCATTTTTAAGCTATATATCATATAGCTGTCATAACAAAAATCGATAAAAATAAATAAATTAATCAATTTTAAAATTGTTATTCTAGTCTGCGAGGGTATGTAACCTTCGGCCATGCTGGCAATATTCTTTCATTCCTTTCTTTCAGCTTAAATTAAAATATTTAAATCGGCCATTGATAGCTTGAAATTTATTTTATTAAATAAATAAAATTACATTTTTTATTTAACCTGTTTCATCATATGAGGTCATTTCTGGTTAGTCTGCTAGTCCTGAAGTTGAACCGGTCCTGCCCCACGCCAGGGCCACGCAGGTAAAGCAACGCAGAGAGCGCAAAGTAATCCCACGAAGAAATTCATTATGGTAGATGAGATTCCTCTAGACTTAAGACAGTTTATATACTATTCCCAAGGAAATAAATTTATTTCGTGTAAATTTAATTTGTGCAAGAAAATTCATTTGAAACGCATTAGCTATACTTCCGTGAAGCATTTGACTCAGTTATGTAAACAAAAAAAATGGTACGGATAATGTTTTATTTACTTTTATCTTAACATTTATCTTTGATTTTTTTGTTTAATAACTTAAAGGCCCACTTGGGAATTCCCTTTTTAAACAAAGATAAAGTCTTAGACGAGAACTCTTGTAACGATTTCTCTCTGCAACTTTAAGGAAAGGGTTTGCTAGTTGACCAAATGGCTTCTATAAAAGTAAGAGTAGAAAAATAACCTGTAGATAAAATATTATTCTATTTTCTTCCAACGAAACATCTATCTAATTTTTATTACTTTGATATCATTTAACAAATAAATTTTTTTTATTATTATTTTTCCAAGAAGGCAACCGAAAGAGTGAGGCAAATGGCGAAGATTAATCCGAAATTCATTTTGAATAAAGTGAAATGCGGTTTGAAATTTCTTTGAGAATATAATGCATTATGTAATCAGTAACAAATTGAATTTATGGCTTACAGGCGAAGGAAGAAAAATGAATTATTTTTAATTATGCTAAGAGCATTTTGAAAAGGCCATGTTCGTCCGTCCGTATGTCTCTTTCTATGCAGTTTTCGAGCTAGGAACCTTAGGCATAGATCATTATATAGCAGCCATAGAAAGAAAGGACCTGCTTGTGGCGTGGAAACATGATTTATTTCTTGAAATCTCTAAATGAAGATGAAGATGGAATTATTATATAAAATAGCTGCTGTATCAACAATTGATAAAAGTAAATGAATCTAACAATTTGAATATGGTTATTCCAGTCTTGGAGGGATTACTTACCCTCTTCGCGCCGATGATATGTTTTTCTGCCTGGTTTTTATTTTAATTAACTGCAGAAGTATTTGCACAAGTCGCCAGCAAGTCAATAAATGAGTTTACTGACTTTCTGACTCAATTTGCAACATTTATTTCGCAATAATGACCCGTATAATATGCATGGTGCATTTGTGCATCAAAAGAGAAAGAATGAGGAGTATCCAAGGAGCCAAGTTAACTGGGAAATAACTCAGTTTTCAGCAGAGAATGTGACAAAATACATCACAGCTGCAGTTCAACTATCCTGCAATTCAACAATTCAACAATTCAACAATTCAACATTGGCAGCATATTTTGCAAATCTCTTATGAAAATTTCTAGCAATTTGCAGAGCCAGCAAATCGCACCTCTTCCCACCTGCCCAGCATTTCAAAATTGTTGTAAAAACAAACAACCCGATAGACAAAGAGGGAGGGGGGAAGAAAGGGAGGGGCAAAGGGCAACGAGTCAACTCAGTAAATGCAAATGGAAATGCCATCAGGTGCTGGCCAGGTAAGTAAACGAGCTTACTGTGTGAAAATGCATTGAACCGACTGATTTGCAGCTTGCACATATTTCCCAGAGATACGAGCACAAAAAATGTGAAAAAACAGAAAAAAAAAAAAGGGAAAAGTTTCTCTATGAAGAGCACATTTTTTGACATTTTCCTTAACTGGAAATTGGAACTTTCAACGATTGGCAGTGAGAGTGTGTTAAAAATGTTTGCTTCACAGGCTACGCAATGCCAATCAATTTGCAATTGCATCATTTCAGCTGCAAAAATTACATTTTTATATTGTTCTGTTGAAAATCTGAAATTAAAAAAGGTTTTAAAGCTTTTCTCCTGCATAAAAAGTTTTCCAAATAGTTTGAACCAATTTTAATTAGTTTTTAAATTAATCAAAGTCATAAGGAAACGATAGTTTTATAAAATATTCCTCACTTTAATTCCACTAAAACCCTTTCAAAGTTAATGAATTCCTTAGAATTGTTAACAGATTTTTTAATATAAATGCTTCTATTTATTATTGGCCAATACACTTCATGATGATAATTTTGTGGCTGGAATGGTATTTAATTATGGCTCATTCATATGCAGTGGGATGTCCAGCAGTATGATAATGGTGTACGCTGAAAGCCGGAGCCGAAGAAATATGCGCAAAAATATGCATTAACCGCTGTCCAATCAGCTGCATACGCTGCGTATGCGTAATATTAAATTGCAGCGGCACTTCCGTTGTATTTGGACGGTTATTTTTGGCCGCATCGCCAAATGCGTAATCAAAAATTCATGAGCTGAATATTCAATAGTTTGTTGTTGTTTCTCTTGTTGTTGTAGCTGTTATTAGTACTCACATTTCGCATAAAAAGCTGCTGCAGCAGCAGCAGCTGCCGTCGGTTGGCATGCAAAATGTAAATGATTTCATATGATTAAAGCTGCTCAATGCGCCGCTTAATACCCTTAAAAGCTCATGAAACAGATATGGAAACTTTCCGTGGTCGTTGAACTTTTAATAAGCCCCTCGATTTTAATCAGAGTGAAAAAAGTGGGGTTGTCATTAAACATTTTTATTCATTAGTTATTCAAAATACTTCAAATATTCGGCTATATTTTTAAAATATTTTTCACAATTTAATAATTACAATCGACATACTGAAATAACAATATTTATTCGGCTAACAGCTTTAGTCTTCCAGACTTCCAGACTATCTATTAAAAGTAATATAAACTAGTGAATGGAAAGGCTATTTTCAGCAGCCCGAATATTATATACCCTTGCAAACTGAAACCATTTTAAAATTATTTTTAAATTTATTTATTTTGGTTGATTGAGCTTCACCAACTGAGAGACTTCTTCCTCTGCCAGGATATACAGAATTATATTCATGAACCGAAACCCGAACTGAGCTGACTTACAATTCCTTCAATGGGTAAAAAGAGAATCTTAAGAGACAAATTTCTGGATTTTTTAAGAGGATTTTATTGCTTTTTAAACTTATTTTTCTGAGCTGCCTTAGAACTTTTAGTACAACCCAGAAGCTTGCAAAGAATGAAAGAAATCGCTGCGAGAATTACAAGAGCTATGCCTAGGAATAGTCCAATAACATCCAGGCTATGATAGGCCGCAAAACTGAGATCCTGTGCAGCAACTCGCATATGCGCTGCTCCCTTGTGGCGAAGGACATACTCTGTCCACCAGATAGCCGTGTCCTGTGGACTCATGGGTTGATCTCGATAGCGAGCCGACATTTGCTGGGCTGTTGCTGCAAAATGTGGCTCCTGGAGGAGTCGTTCAATTGTGGTCTTAAACTCCTCCGCAGTCATTTCATGATGATCGAGTCCCAGGCCAAAGCCTGCTCGCTTGGCACGCTCCACATTCAAGAATTGATCGTAGAAGAAGGGCAGACCCAGCACAGGTTTGCCATGATGAATACTCTCAATGGTACTCAATAAACCGCCATGGGTTATAAAGAGTTTCACATTCGGATGGGCGAGAATGTCGGGTTGTGGAAACCATTTGCTGACATAAACATTTGCTGGCTTACCAGGCAGCTGATCGTCCTCAAATTTCCAGAGCACACGCTGTGGCAGCTTGGCAAAGGTTTGCAGCAGCAGCTGCCTTCGATCCTCCGGCAAATCCTTGCTCTTCACATTCGAACCCAATGAGAAATATATAACGCCTGCTGAGCCAGCCCCTTGAATAAACTCCTCCATGTCCTGGGGCAATGGAGCGGGTTTATGGGATATATGTAGGCCACCCACTTCGATCATATTGGGCACATAGGGACGTGGAAAGCTCAGAGAAAAGTGCTGATTAAGCAGCACCAGTGAAAAGTTTTTACTCAGCTCTGCCAGTGGCACTTTCTTTGACACATTGGGAAAATATTTCTCATACAGTTTGACCTGTTCCGGGAAATGCAGTAGCTTCCAATTGATCCAAGCCAGCGCAGTCTCCACAAAATTATGTACTCTTTCCCAGTAGTTCATATGATCACTGAGACCCGCTGTTACCAATGGGGTATACGATAGCGGTGAGGTATTCCCCACTAGGTCATCCACATTCCAATCCGTTCCGAACGTGGACAGGCCTATGATAGGCGCTTTAAAGTGCGCCGCAAATCCATAGAGCGCATCGGTACGTAATGCTTCGACTATAATTAAATCAAAGTGATCTTTTCCTGGTTTCAGTAGCTCCCGCTGCACATCTTTGTTTTCCAGCACAGTTTTGGTAATATTTGTAAAAAATTCATTTATAAAATTATTCTCCTGCCAAACACTTTTTGCCTCACTAACTTCCGTAATAATATCTGAAAATATGTTTAATCTATAGTAGCTATTGGTATTATTATTTATTTGTCCTGTTCCGAGTTTCTCTTGAAATGCTTATTTATCAGATAAAAAATATATATTGCATTATCCTCCAACCCTCCAGCCCATATCCTGTTTTTATTATAAAACAATTCAGTTCAAAAACCAACCGATTCGCTAATCGAACCCAAAGCTTTCGCCTTAAGTGGATGGAAATCCCTGCTTGAAAATTAAGCTATCAAATATTTCCAAATATCCAATATCCAAAAGGTTAACAAAGCTGCCGTAAGTAAAGTACTCTTAATATCATCTTCATTATGACAAATTGCGCTCCTCGCAGAAAATTTCTCTTTTGAAGTAGAGCTTTGAGCTTTTTGCAGATGCAGATCGATGCACCAAAAGCACAAATCAGTTGGTATTCGTCCATTAACAAGCAAGCGTCGGCGGAAGAGCTGCTTTTATTTGTATTTAAATAATTATTTAATTAAACTATGAATTGTATAATATATAAAGAGTAAATAGTGTAAATCGCCAATTTCTGTATTAGTGCGCGTGTTTAAATGTGTTTGCTTTTCTAAATATCTTTAAATTTATCAAATGTCGCATTATTTGACTCTTCTTTATTCTCATTATTCGCAACCTACTGTGCACTGCATCGTTAACAGAGAAGGAAGGGCAAAGGCAACAGCGCAAATGTTATTGTGCAGAGGGAGAGAGAGCGAGCGAGAAAGAAGAGCGGCTTAACGGAACAATTGCCTTATTGTGTTTTTGTTTTACATTTTTTCGTTGCGTTTTGTGTTATGTTCGTAAAAGGAAGCGGCTGGAGAGAAGGAATTTGGGTAAGTGAATTTTACTCTCTTAATTAAAACATATGCAATTCAGTTTCAAGAGCAAGCGAATGCTCTTTGATCGCAGTATAATATTGTCACGTATTTTAATTGTCTTTAAAACTGCTGAAATTTTTAATGGGTGTTTAAGTTACATTGATATTAAAATTCTGGATCAACTAATTAAAATTACATTTTATAAATATTTTTAAATGAAATTTACTCCAATTCTCAATAATTAATAAATTGTTGTTGATAGAATCAATTTGCTTTAAGACATTCGGAATCCGGAACAGGTTCTGTATGATTAAAATATAAGTTTTTACCATCGTACGACTTAAACACTTCCAACACGGGAATATCACGGAAGTTTTTCACTGGTTTCTTTTGAGGAAACGCGTTAACCGAGGTTATTTCATGGCCACGAGCCGCTAGTGCTTTTAGATATGGCACTACATTGATATATTGTGAGGGTCCGGGAAAAGGAAATATGGCTAAGATACGAGCAGCTTCCAAAAATTGTGGTAGCAATAAAAATAGGACACAGAACAGTCGTAAAGAGAGCATTTCCCTGTTTTTTTTATTTCTTATAAACCGTGCACCGCCGACGAACTCTGATTATGAACTAAATTGTAGAAATAAACTAACTTAAATTGGAAACATTGTACGTACTGTTAGATAGATAGATAGACGTGCATGCGATAACAATTTTCATTTTTATAAGCGGCGATTACGGTCATTTGTATGAGCTCCACAACAGGCCACCGCACCCCCGGCCTAACCCTAATCATTCGTTCGCTCAGTCCGTCCATCAGACAGTCAGTCAGTCAGTCAGTCAGTCAATCGCTCAGATGGCCCTGTATTCCGTATAACATTATTAACTTAATCTATTTGTTCCCAAGCGCAAGTATTTGTTTTCATTTTGTCAGGTTCAATGCCATATCTGAGCCCCACCCCCCGCCCTGTGATACGTGAGAGAGATGTTTATTTGCCCGTCATTATAATCAAGGCAGAGGTTTGAAAGCTATTTTCAAAATAATCATAAAAACTAACTACCCTGTTCTTTATGATAAGAAAACTGACTGAAATTATGAGCAGATGATGAAATGAAGCAGAGCTTTTAATTATGTAGGGAAAACTAAGAAAATAATACATATTTTCGGATTTGACCCTCTGTTCTTTATAAGAAAAGTGACTGAAAATTCGAATCTCGAACAAAGCTCTGGCTTTCATTCAAAAGCTCGAATTGAAAAGGAATTTGATTCGAACTTTGGTTCATTGATTGGATCCTTCAATTTTGAATTTTTTTTATATATATATTTGTATAACTTAAGTTAGGAAATAGGTTCCCTTCGAGTAAACTGATCTATACTAAATATAGTTTCATGAAAATATCAATTTTCAGACCGAAAAGGCCTGCTTTTAATATAATTTGTGAACTGAACCAGAAATATTGGTTTAAGGGTGTTTCGTTATATTTTAAACCTGATTGGGTTATTGCGGATCAAATTAGGATAAGAGATTTGGCCTGTACAAAAAGTTTTTGACTGAAAAATATAAAGAATGAAAAGTATAGAAGATAGTTTGAAAAATTCACAATTACTTTTTGAAAAATCTCTTAGGTTATTAATAAAACGTTCGCAAATTCCAAGAAAAAAAAATGCTTTTATATGTATTATTAAAATTTTTTTAATTTGTTACTATATTTTATTAAAAATGAATTCCATTGTGAGTATTAAAAATAAATAATTTAGTAAATCCTCCAGTAATATAAATTATTTACAGTATTTTTTGCTATTAAGATTAGCTCAACGGTTATTTACAATTATTGGGCTTTTAGTTTTGTAGCAGTTTTACAGCGTTTACATAGAAGATAACGTATTATTCTTAGTACACCCGACAAAATGAAGAGAAGCGATAGACCCAACAGGGAGGCGGCTCCACAGACTAAGCCCCATGTATCGAGTCCATGTAATTGCACGAAATTCAAGTCACGCGAGGCTGATCGCAGATGGGGGGCGCCCTTGTGCCGTAGTACATACTCCGTCCACCAGATGGCGCGCTCAAGGGGTGTGTCCTTTTGATCATTATAGAGTTTCGACTTTAATTGAGCCGCCTTAGCATAGCTATCATTTGTGAGTAGTTCCTGGATTTGATCATGCAACGCAGTGGCATTCATGGTCCATAGATCCAAGCCCAATCCATAGCCCGCCTGCTTGGCACGTTCCACATTCAGATGCTGATCGTAGAAAACGGGCAAACCCAGTACAGGTTTACCGAAATAAATGCTTTCAATGGTGCTCAAGAGACCTCCATGGGTGATGAAGAGTAATACATTAGGATTGGCCAAAATATCGGGCTGTGGAAACCATTTGCTAATGAGTACATTTTTTGGCTGATCCTTCAGCTTGTCCGCTTCAAATTTCCATAAGACACGCTGCTTGAGTCTGCCAAAGACTTGTAGTAATACTTGACGCGTAGCCTCTGGAAAATCGGCACTTTTGATATTCGAACCCATCGAAAAATAGATGACTCCTTCTGGTGCAGTGTCCACAAATTTAGCTATATTCTTGGGCAACGGCTGGGGTGATCTTTGCTGCTGCAAATGCAAACCGCCCACCTCAATCATATTGGGCAAATAGGGACGCGGATAGCTCAGAGAGAAGTGCTGTCCGAGCAGCATCAACGAGAAACTATCCAGCACTTCCTCCAGGGTTTTACTAGCCTGGGGAAAGTATTGTTTATAGAGTGCTCTTTGGCTGGGCATATGAACCAGGTGTTTGTAGAACCAACCAATGCTTGCCTCCCAAATATTCGTGAGGCGTTCAACGTAGCTCATGCGTTCGGTACGTGAGGATAAGAGCATGGGATTGTAGGACAATGGCGATATATTCCCCATTAGTTCATCTATATGCCGATCTGTGCCATACGAGGAAATGCCCATAGTCAGAGCCTTAAAATGCTGTGCCAGACCAAACAGTGCCTCATTTTGCACCGTTTCCAGCAGCACCAAATCAAAGGTTTCTCCACTTTTGAGGAGATCCTTAACAGAGGCTTCTTCCAGGACACTCGTGGTCAGCAAATTCAGAAACTGCGTCGTCATCGTCAGTACTGTCCACTGGCTGGCCTGCTGATTGTAGTCCGCATTGCTGAAAGCTAATGGTAAAAACTTTTATCTTATCTGAATTTTTATGTACAACAAGTACAGTAGGTGCTCAATAATTGGACTGGGATCGAAATTATGGGAGTTTTTTTTATGGAATTTTTCAATTTTAGTTCTACTTTTTATGACAAAACTTTTATTATTGAGAGTTCATTTTATCGTGCGTCCACTGTATGGAATACCTGTATATATCACGCTTACCCGCCATTATCTCATGTATTTTTGGAGCACCAATTACTCTAAAATTGGGCTCTACTTCGCTGCTACCAAAGGTATTTATCACTGTGACATTGTGATCTCTACGCGCCAGTTCTTTCAGGTACTGCTCCGCGAATATGTACTGTGATTTTCCGGGAAATGGAAATACGGCCAAGATCTTAGCACCTTCAACTCCGACTTGAATATTGAGGCAGAAAACCAGCTGGCCGAGCAGCGCCGTCAATAGACCTAAATGACGTAATTCCATATTATTTTTTGAGTGACCGAACTTAATCGGTTCGGGTTTCGAGCACTACTAAATCCAAAAGGCGAAATTATATTTAATTATCGCCAAATTGCTGTCAAGCGCTTTTTTTTTTATCAAATTTTTGGAAGGTCGTGAGTAAAGTTCTCCACTGCCGCCGATTGAAGCGTAACGTAGTTTTCTTTATTCTTTTACCATAGAATTGTTTTGTTTTTATTTTTTCTATTTTTTTTTATTTTTTTATTATTTATAGAAGCAACCAAATAGCGTCGTCATCGACGCGCGTCTGACAACAATTATTTTTGTTTACTAAAAACTTTAGTTGTTATGCAAGAGCAACGTGTTGTCTACCGCTCTCTTTGCTTTGTGTATTTAAACTCTCTCTGTCGGTTTTGCTCTCTTTGACTCTCTCATACTCTCTGCATATATTACTGTATATAGCGGGTTCGCCTACAAAGTCGGCGTTAAATTGAGCGTAAAAAGCGCCACTTTGCTGTTGATGAAATTAATACTCTCTGGGAATTCTGCCAGATTGCACTACACTACAAAACAGGTGACTTGGGGTCGTTGAAAATACGTCTATAGCAGCTGTTTAGGAGGTAGAAATTTTGGAATTGGAAATTTTCTAAAACTTTTCTAATTTTCATTTAATTTATTTGAATCTCAGTTCAGAGTTCTGCCTTAAAATGTAATTTATTTTATGGAAAATCTGTACCCAAATTGGGAACTATAATTTTGAACTCAACTCCGGGTAAAACATTCTAGTTTATATAGAGAAAGCTGGATGGGAAATAAGGGAAACACATTGTTTTAATAGAGTATATTAGTAGTATTTATTCGAACATTGGCTTTGCTTATAAACTAATGAAATAAACCTAAAATGTACTCAAATCTAATTCCTAAATTAAAGAGTATATATAGAGTAGATATATTGGTAGCATTTGCCTGATTATTTGATTTTAATCAGCCGCTACACGATACTTTGAATTGTTTGAGTGAAATTTGATGGCAAACAAATTGATAAGATTAGGATTGCAGCGGAGTTTCTTCCACATGTAGATATATATTCACCTTTTTTTTAGCGTTAATGATTAAATTAGTAATTACCAGGTAGATAAGATAATAATAGCATATATAAAATATTTTTGTTTTGCGACTTTCCTTAAATTGGGAAATTTTAAATTATAATACTAAATAATAATACGCGAATTTCTCAGTTTAATGCCAGGGTCTACTATAAGTTCTCAGTCGAAATTGCAGCAATTTTCTTAGAACGTAGATAACTAAGAATATCAGCACTCCCAGTCTGCCCACGATCAATAAAACATTATCAAAGCTATAATAATCCATTAGCTTCATATTGGTGAGCGGAACACGCATATAGGGCGCACCTTTATATTTGAGGATGTACTCAGTCCAGTAGACAGCTGAGTCCAAAGGATGTAGTGGCTGATCCCGAAAACGTTGGGATAAAATCAGAGCATTTCGATGATATTTTGGGTCTTCCAGTAAATCCTTCAATGTACTCTCAAAATCCTGTTTTTTTAAATTCAGAATATCCATTACCTGTGCCACGCCCTCCACCTGCATACGTTCCATATTCCGGAATTGATCGAAGAATACCGGGAAACCTAGCACAGGCTTGGCATAATAAGCTGCCTCTATAATACTGAGTATGCCCCCATGTGTGATGAATAGCCTCACATTGGGCTGGGCGAGTATTGCCTGTTGTGGCAGCCAGTCGGACATATAGATATTATTGGTTATGTTAACCACAGAATATCCCTCAACTTTCCATATAATTCGCTGTGGCAACGCTGCAAAGGTATTTAAAAGTATCTTTAAAGTTGATGCGGGTAAATCCTTGCTCTGCACATCTGTGCCCAGCGACATATAGATAACACCTTGTGGTGCATCCTCTATAAAATGCAATAAGTCCTGTGGCAACTGTGGCAGCTCCTTGGGCACATGCATTCCGCCCACTTCGACAAAGCTGGGCACATTGGGTCGTGACTCGAATAGACTGAAATGCTGATTTAATAATATCAGAGAAAAACTCTGACGAGATTCCACAAAACTATGGTTAAGATGCCCAAAATAATGATCGTGCACTCCTCGTAGAGCTGGTAAAAATATTAATTTATGGATCAGCCACTCCTCAGAGATGAGTATCCAGTTATGAAAACGATCCAGAAGAGAAATGCCACGCCTAACTCCAATTGGTATTAACGGCTCCATCGAGCTGGACGTAAAGCCCACTAAATTATCCAAATTCCAATCACCTCCACATGTGGCCAGACCAATTAGAGTGGCATTAAAATGTGCCGCTAATCCAAAAAGTCCGTCTGTATTCGATGGTTCTATCACCACCAGATCATAGCTCGTATTTGACTCCATCAGCTGCTTGACCTCTTTATTTTCCAGCACATTTAGGCAGCTTTTTACCATATAATTTCTTATGGAGTATATGCCAGTCCAGTGGGCGTAGCCGTCAAGAAAATCATTGGAGTTAAATTCTGTTTTTTTTTTTAAGGAAATAAAAAATGATTGTAGTGCATTTCCCAATATTATGAAATTGCTTAGTGTTTTCATAATATTTTATTGTATTTCCATTTTTTCATTTTCATTTGAAATAAATAATTTCAACCCACGACGATTCGAAAATTTTTATCTTTGAAGCGAATCAGGTCTCAAGAAAAATCTTACATCTATAACATGATTTTTAATTTTAATTTTGGAATTTTTTTTAAGAATTTCGAGATTATCATTTTTATTCTTAGACTTCATTCAAAATTTGTCAATACAAAGAACCAATCCTATATTTTTTAATACTTGCCGAGCTGAATATATATGAATTATTAGATTTCTGATTTGAAAAATAAAATATTACTTAGCTTTAATTTAAGCTGATAAAAAATCACTTATCTATAGCTATTTTTGGTTATAGCCGAAGTAGCCTCATTCCTTTCTGTATTTTTAAGTAGGAATTTATTTTGATCTCTTTTATCCTGGAATATTCGATCCCCTAATTAAGAGCTTCAATAAAACCTAATATTTTGAGATTAAATTTTCCAATCAGTAACTTACCCAGTGCTGAATTAAAACGATCTTCTATGTAAATAGAATGCAGTTTCTGAACGATCTCACAGTTGGGAATGGAGTGTATTACGGTTAGTTGATGACCACGATCTAGTAATACCTGAAGATATGGCGTTAGTAGCATGCACTGTGATCGCATATCAAATGGAAAAACAAAGAGAATCTTTGCAGCCCAAAGGGGGCTGAGAGGTAGCAGCAGTATTGTAAGGGCAAAAGCCCTAACAGGCCGCATTTTGGTTTAAATTCACGTAGTTCCGCTTTAATGCACAGTTGGACTCTGACTGAAAATTGAGTGCTTTACTCAGCTCGCTCTCTAGCCAAGAATTATTTGCCAGCCGCCAATGTGATAATGATAAGATTAGCAATTTTATTTCATTCCCCTTCGATAATTTCAATAGGGCCCAGTACGAAAAAAGCCTCTGAAATGTACGGACGGTTGTACGGACAAACATGGTAGGGCACATTTTCAGTGCTTTACTGGTCTTTGGGCTATTATTCTGTCAGCTAACACATGGCGCCAATATATTAGCGATATTTTCCTATTGTGTTTCTTCACCTTTCTTGGTGGTGGAACCCTATGTGAAGGCACTGGTACGCAATGGACACAATTTAACCATAATTTCAACAGCTGGACACTTGTCTGATATTGATGGAGCTCGGCACATACGCGTTAAGAAGCTGGGACAGCTCTGGGACGGTAAGTGATGTCTATTAAGAGAAACGTAATCGGTTTTCTGGACTAGAAGATTCCATTAATACTGTAGATCTGATGAACTATGAATTGGACGATAACTTTCCGGCAAACAAATGGGCGGAGGCCACAATGGTGTCGGAGATCTTTTACAATTCCTCGCGTTATATTCTAAGTGATGCAGGTGTCCAAGCGCTCCTTCATGAGCCGAATACTCACTTTGACATGGTCATTTTGCAGGCATCTTCGACAGATGCGCTCTATGGATTCGCCGAGCATTATAATGCTCCTCTAGTGGGTATATCGGCGTATGGTACATCTTGGAATATTGACTATTTGGCAGGAAATAAAGCGCCTAGTATATATGAGCCTATGTCGTCGGGTGGTTACTCTCGAGGCAGCAATATACTAGATAAATTCCAAAATTGGATGTTTATAGCCGAGGAATGGCTAGTGGAGCGTCTGGTGTATCTGCCTAGTCAGGTGCAGCTCTACACACACTTCTTCAATAAGTCTGCGGACAGCTTATACAATATTCGACGAAATTTCTCCTTGATGCTAATCAATCATCATTTCAGCCTGGGAAGAGCTCGATCCAATGTGCCTAATGTCATAGAAGTGGCGGGAATACATTTAAATCAACCAGAAGTTGAGATGGAAGCTTCCCTGCAACGTTTTCTGGATGAGGCCGAGCATGGTGTTATCTATTTTTCCATGGGAATGGAAATAGTTGGCAAATGGCTGCATCCGAATATGATTCAAGCTTTATATCAAAGTTTCGGCAAATTAAAGCAACGAATTGTTTGGAAACTCGATCAGGAGTCACTGGTTAACAGATCGGATAATATTTACATAAGACCTTTGTTGCCTCAACGAGAACTATTAGCCCATCCCAAGGTGAAACTTTTTATTACCCATGGAGGAATGCTGAGTATTATTGAGGCAGCTTTTAATGGAGTACCTATGCTCTGCCTGCCAATGTACTATGATCAGTTTGGGAATTCGGATCGCATGCAACAGGCAGGATTAGCCAAGGTTTTGGATATGTCTTCAATGAATGTAGAGTCGACAACGCAGATTCTTAAGGAATTAATTGAGAATCCTAATTATAGGAAGAATGGCTTGGAGATGTCTATGAGATTGCGAGATCAGCCCATGACTCCACTGGAAAAGGCCGTTTGGTGGACAGAGTATGTATTACGACACAACGGAGCTCCACACATGCGACTTTCCGAGCAGGATATGTCGTTTATGCAGTACTATAATGTGGATATTATTTCGATGATTTTCGGTCGTATTGGAATAGCTTTAATGATTATATACTGTTTGGGCCTAAATCTAGTTATGCTTGCATTAAAGCCCTTTCAAAGGCGCTCGTACTTAACTAGGTTTTGATTAAGAAAATCAGTATAAAAAAAGTGCAATGACTAATGAATAAATAGACAGACAGACAGACAGACAGACAAAGAGAAATACAGTGAGAGAATAAATGCTTAACGTATTCTGATAATGGCCCAATCAATGATTGCTTATCAAAGAAGGGGAACAGGTTTTGTTTTCAATTTTTTTGTTTTTGCCTCGTACAGCAGATTTCTAATGTAACTAATGATAAGCTGTGATAAGCAAAACGACTACGCAGTAATTAAAGAACTAGAACTAAAATTAAAAATAAAATTAGTATGACGATGTGTAGGTTGTTTACATTAATTAAGTTCTTGTCTAAGATATCTATTCAATTTATTTTAATTATTACTTTGTAAGACGAATAATTTACATAAGTCTAAAAACCAAATAAAAACTAACCAAAATGGAAGAATATCGGATTAACTATGTAGGAGTCATCTAGCTCGAAAACTGAGAATCTAGCTTGAGCCAACCGACGGACATGACTATATCAATTCATCCAGTCGCCTTGGTCAATAATATATATACTTTATAGGGTCGAATATGCCTTCTTTAATGCATTACACATAATCAAATCACTGATCTTTGCTGTCTTTCATTTTCAAATTGAATTGAAAAGTTGAATAATACTCAGCACTTCGTATTGAGCTTTTCGAGTTAGTTTCCAAAGTATTTGTTCTAAGTTTAGCCCTAAAAGTTATCAAGATTGAAGAGCTAAATCATATGGCTGCCCTCGGCTCAAGGTCAGTAATTTTAGCTAACCCCAATTAAAAAACAGTTAAATTTAGAGGTAGCCTCGGTCTCCGACTGAAACTGAAGTGTCACTCACCTTGCTCACCTATCATTTGTAATATCAATGGCAAAAAAAAAAACATAATGATAAGATTAGAAGTGTTAGGAGTGTGAGTATTCGATAAATTCAATAATTCCCAGTACGAAAAAGGCCTCTGAAATGTACGGACGGATGTACGGAGCAAAATGGTAGGGCACGTTTTAAGTGCTTTACTGGTCTGTGGGCTATTATTCTGTCAGCTAACACATGGCGCCAATATATTAGCCGTATTCTCCTATAGCATGTACTCTCCTTTCTTGGTGGTAGAGCCGTATATGAAAGCACTTGCCCGGAATGGCCATCAGTTAACAATTATATCGACTGGGAGCTACCTGGCGGATATTGATGGAGCTCATCATATACGTGTTAACATGCTAGAGCAGTTAAAGGAGGGTAAGAAAGTCGTGGAAGATCCGTATTTTCGAAAGATTATAAAGGCTGACATGATTTACCTTTTATAAAATTATAGATTTGCTGAGCTATGATTTTATAAGTTTTCCATTAACAAAGTGGACGATGTCCTCTGTGGTATCCAAGTTCTATTACAACTCCTCGAATTATATTCTAAGTGATGCAGGTGTCCAATCACTGCTCCATGATACGGATGCTCACTTTGATATGGTTATAGTTCAGGCATCCCTGACAGATGCCCTCTATGGATTTGCCAAGCATTATAATGCTTCTCTAGTGGGTATATCAGCTTACGGAACAGCTTGGAATATCGACTATCTGGCCGGAAACACAGCACCTAGCATATACGAGCCTATGTCATCGGAAGGTTATTCCCGTGGTTTCAGTCTGATGGATAAGTTTACCAACTGGATTTACATCACTGAGGAGTGGCTAGTGGAACGTCTCATATATCTGCCTAATCAGGTTCAGTTATATAAGCGTTACTTTAACCAGTCCGCAGAGAGCCTATATGATATTCGGCACAATTTCTCCTTGATGCTAATCAATCATCATTTCAGCCTCGGAAGAGCGAGATCCAATGTGCCTAATGTCATTGAAGTAGCTGGAATACATTTAAATCAACCAGAAGTTGAGATGGAAGCCTCCCTGCAACGTTTTCTGGATGAGGCCGAGCATGGTGTTATCTTTTTTTCAATGGGCATGGAAATCTTGAACAAATGGTTGCCTCCAACTATGATTCCCGTACTCCAGCAATGCTTTGCAAAGTTGCGACAACGTGTTGTATGGAAGAATGAGCTGGAAACACTACCTGATATGTCCGATAATATATATTTAAGACCTCTACTGCCTCAACGGGAGATATTGGCTCATCCCAATGTAAAGCTTTTTATTACTCATGGAGGAATGCTGAGCATTATTGAGGGGGCTTTTTATGGAGTACCTATGCTCTGCCTGCCGATGTACTACGATCAGTTTGGAAATGCAGAACTAATGAAACAATCGGGGGCTGCTAAAATTCATGATATCCAAGGCGTAACCCTTGAGTCGATTACGGAATCCATTATGGAGCTATTAGACAATCCGATTTATACGGAGAATGCCCATAAGTTGGCTATCCGATTACGAGATCAGCCCATGAATCCACTCGACACTGCTGTATGGTGGACGGAGTATGTATTACGTCACAAAGGAGCACCACATATGCGTCTCTCCGAACGGGATATATCATTCATGCAGTATTATAATATAGATATTATATCGGTGCTCTTTGGTCGCATTGGATTAGCTATATTGATTTTAACCTGTGTGACTCTTAAGTTAGTTATCTTTGTCCTGGAGCCTTTTCACATGCGTCTGCATGTACATTTATCCAGCTAAATCATAGAGTGACTAAGTAATATGACTTAAAATGAGAGAGAGAGCGAGACAAATGGAATAAGAGAACTTTGTTTTGATAGTAGACCAATTAGTTGATAAGCTTGCCTTATCAAACAAAGAGAACATACTGGTAAGAATAAAAACAGGTTCTTAATATAATCTTTTATAGCTAAAAGCAATATTTAAGAACTGCTCTAAACAAGCCTTATAATTTTTAAGTTATGATAATAGGACTCAGATTGAATGTATAAAAAATTTTTGAGATAATATCACGTATACTAGTTACCGCATTTGTATAGCTTAAAACGAACAATTATATGAAAATAAATTAATATTTTAATTTTTCACTATATAAAATCGTTGAAATAAATTTAAAACACTCCTATTTTTATAGGCTATGTATAAGAATTGGGGTGGATTTTTAAAAGCTGTTTCGAAAGGTAAAATTTTTACACTCTTAGACGATAGGCAGAACGATTTTAGCTTCGCATAAATGGGAAATAATCAATTTAAAGCAAATCAAATTCATTTGTAATGGCAGATTATTCGATTATATCATATTACTATATAAACAAATTGTCAGAAAGATTTTCCAATCATTCAAAATGAATTTAATACTGGAAATCCTATTCGCTCTCTGCGCCGCGTTGCCTTCTGTTGTGAATATGTTTCCTGGTCCAGAAATGCTGAAGGACTAATATTAAAATAAATATTTCAAATTATTTTTAAATTCATGCTGTGCAAAATGATTAAATTTTAATAAACTGTTTTCAAGTTTGTGGCTGCGTATTTAGTATCTTTTTGATCCTGCCTTTGCCTCTAATTGGCGAGAGAAAAGAGGAGCAACCTTTCTAAAAGTACACTTGGCAATTGCCACGTATATTCTAATTAGAAAACTTTTGCTTCATCGTTCGGCCATTATCCATCTATACCAAGCATTTTCCTTTTCCATAAATGAAACCGCGCTCATTACGCATTTTACATCAATCAGCACGTGCCCAGCATGTTTTCAACTCTTTCTCAAACATTTTTTCCTAACGGTTGAAAAGGAAAACAGGAATAAAAAGCAAAAAATGCAAAAAAAGAAAGGGCAACATTAAAATGCACGGCCCCAGATAGGGGAAGAAAAAGTGCGCACAATTGCGCTCACAATTGCTGGGTAAAATACTTAGAAACGTGGCGGGAAAGGATGCCATTTAGGGTGGTCCCATCGAAGGTATCAAATTTCCAGCCATTCAAGCGTTATGGGACTGTCTCCTTGTCACGAATTCTGTCATGCATTAGAGTCATCGCAGACCCTCTAAACTATATATTTAAAATATTTAAGCCATGAATTTTAAATACTGTATTAAACAGCTAATAACTTGTGCTTCATTTTGACAATAACAGCCAATTAATTAGCGCATGTTGAAGTAGTTAAATAATTATGAGAAATATCTAATTAGTTTTGATAAATCTAAAAATGTCTCACAAAATTAATTCCTCGAAAAAACTCAAAAAATAAGTCCAGGCCCAAAGAAAACAAGGGACACAAGTGTAAGCAGAGGACTTAACGTATTGTCAATTTGATGTTTATTGCAGATTTTTATTTGATTTTATGTAGCAGCATTTAAATTTATGTTCAGGCCATCAACTCGCCCGAGTCCAAAATCCAAATCCAAAAATTCCAATGAAATTACCAAGTCGCTCGTCGCTGCTGGATTGTGATGCGAGCAGGGACATTTTTATTGGCCATTTGTCAGAGTCAAAAAGAAGGAAAGTTATTTTTTTCGTTTTTTGGTCAATACTCAAGTGGGCGGCTTTCGCTTGGCGCTTAACTAACTGAAATTAAGTAAACTTTCTTTTGACTTTCATAAGCCTTTTAATAAGCCATAATCCCGCAGGCCTTCGCCTTCGCCTTCACAAAGCACACCCACACACAAACACACCCACACACACACACCCACACACACATCATAAAAACTAATTAACATTCTAGCGGGGCCATGAAAAACGCATGCAATAAATACTCGTATCATCAATGGAAGAAGCAAAGAACTTTATTAAAAGTACTTTTAATCAAATTCCATTGGGCTGGCTGGCTGGCTGTAGCTTTAGCTTTGCACTAGGGATAACATTTGAGGCCTGATTAACTTTATAACTCGCATGAAAACCATGTTCGCAGTTGCTTTGTAGCCAACTATTCTAGCTGCTGATTTTTTCCTATCTTATAGCTAAACTAAGGGCATTATAGCTATATCATCTACTTCGTATTACAGCTGATACAGCTTTTTTATAATATTAACGTATATAGTTCTTAAGGACTACACAGAGTCTCATAAGAGATTTATACGTAATAAGTGAGTGTTCGAATCTTTTAATCCTTAAAAAATTCTATCGATAACAAAAGGGAGTGCTGGATAGCCTTAACGCTTTGGAAAGACAACCATTTAGACTCAATAATAAATGAGTTATATTAATAATTGATAAGAGTATTTAAAGTTCGGTTTATTAATGGCAGATTTGATGTCTTGTTTGTAGGAAAAGTTGTGCGGCAGGCTTTTAATTAGCGTCTGCCGCCAAAGTCCCCATGCGCATTACGCATACGACGCGTTGGCTGACTCTGAAGCTGACGCTAAAGCTGAAGCTGTAGCAATAGCTTGGAGCCGTTGGGGCATTTGTCGCGTTGTCAGTGCCGCTGGGGGGCGACTCGAGCACGATTTTAATTAATTAGACTTTTATGAGGCGTGCATATATACGCGTACATAGCTAGGCGTCGGGTTAAAGCCCAGTTATTGTTTTTGGCTTAATAAGCGACTTTGTTGTGGCCGCGCTTAGAGCTTTACACCCGGAAAAATAGATGAACCACCGCCCACACACACAGATACATTTATAAAAATGTAGCTTTATTTTGCTTCCTCTTAGTTGTACTCCTGAAAATGCTCTGGAAAGAGTATATTAAGCCTGTGCAAATGAAAGGAACAGGCAGAGCTTGATCAGTTTTTTTTGCGGCATTTCAGCTGTGAGAAATTTTGTTTCTTGTATATTAGACACAGATTAATTTAGAATGAAATTTAGAAAGTTAAAAAACTCAGAGCAGAGATGAATCGGTTAAAACCCCAAATTTCCAAATATTTTACCAAAAATAAACCGAACTACTTGACAGAAATAAAGCCGAACATATCCAATAAAACTAATCAAAAGTATTACTAATTTATTTGTAAAACAGAAAGCAATTTCTTACCAGGAGACTTTCCGAACTTTAAATAAACAATTTTCAGAATCTTACCAACAGTATAGATGAGTTTACCTGTAGATTTTCTATTTCGACAGCAAAATTGAACAAAAATTAATCAAAAATTGAAATTTAGAAAATGTTTTCATTGAAGGTTCGAAAGCTACGAGCATGTTTGAATGAAAAGGAGGAATTTTGTCTACGTTTGCTGTCTCTTTACAGAGTATCTGATAGTCAAGCACACTCGACCATAGCGCTCTTTATTTTACTTCTTTTTTTTTTTTTGGGTGTTGGGCCAATATTTTGGTAGACATGTCCAAAGGGCTGTGTTCGTTGTGTGTGGTAATGAAAATTGTGGTCGCATTATGCTCAGCATTCGGCATAATTGCAGTCAGGATACGCGTTTATGCTCAGAGATTACTTTTTGTGGCCGTCCGTTGACCAGCGGCCTACAGCAATAATAATAACAACAACAACAAAAGCAACAACAGTAACAAGGGGCGCAGGATAATACCCCATAATAAAAGTCAGACGATGTCGCATTTGTATAAAGAAATAAAAATAAAATCCCGCAAATTCTTTGTGTGTGTTTTTTCATTGCTCTGTTTTTCTCATATGTTCATATTGCCAGAGAAACTAATATGCACTTCTTTTTTTTTTAGTGTGTATTTTCCTATTTAAGAAGTTAAGAATTTGCCTGTTTTGTTAGCCACATTTGCAGTGGCTGAGCCAACAATTTGCCAACTTTGTTAGCTTAACTCAGTTCTGAGCTAAAATAGTATTTGTGGCATATCAAAATTAGAAGTGAAATAGAAACCAAATATAAGAGATTTTAATTTACAATTTTTAATCGTATTAAAAAGAAAATAAATCATGTGACATTCTATACTTTCAGTCATCAGAGTTACTATAAAAATACATTTTTCATTAGAATTATGCACTTATAAGGTTCTCACCAAAGACAACTCCATGACGCACAACAAAAAAATCTATACGTATAAATCCATTTATATGCATCAAAATACACTGAAAAAAATTATATGCTTTTTATTTTTTTCATCTTGCAACTTTTTGGTCGATTTTGAGAGAGGTTTATTAGTTGAAAGTAAGACTAAAAATCATTTATTTTATTTTTTATTATGCTTTAAAGAAATGCTAGTGGAATTTCCTTTGATAGTTGATATATTTATTTAGATATTTCTACAGTATGGCTTATGTCTATAAAGAATGAAAGAAGAATCTGAAACGATAATGGCTAGAAACAAATTCTTTACTACTGAAATGGAGGTTAGATATTGATAGACAGCATACTAAATCAAAGAAAATCTTCAAACTTTACAGGACCTAAAGGAAATAAAGAGCCAATAAATGGAGTTTCCTCCCTGATTCTCTCAGAGCATTAAAAAGGTATAGGTCCTTCCATTGCAGGGAAACTTCGGAAGAAAAAAGATTGTCTGTCTGCTGTTTTCAATCAACTTGGTGGGTTCATTTGCAGCCAAGTTGCAAGAGATTGTTGATTTTTCTACTTAAAATATCTTTTAAAATCTTATTTTAAGAATTTATGCAACCTTTGGCCTCATTTTAAGTGTCTTTTCTCTGAGTGCATGCATAAAAATGTTTTTAAAATAATAATTAAAATGCAACAAAAATTATGCGTCGTCGAGAAAAAAAGGGAAATAAAAAAACTTTGGTCAACATATAAAAAAAAAGAAGGAAAAACAAAAAAATGAAAGGGGGAATAAAAATAAAAGGAATTATTGTTATGATTATTATGCATTATGCTCTCAGCAACAAAAGAAATGAAAACGCGACCCAAGCTCCGGCTCCAGCTCCGGCTCCGGCTGCGGCTGCGGCTCTAGCTCCGTCTCCGGCTCAAAGCTTCTGCATAGAGGCGGAGTTATAAAAACAGCAGCAACAACAGCAAGAAGTAATCCGCTTGTTAAAAATAAACGAAAATAAAATGTGGCAGAAATAAAAGAAAATGAAGAGGAACGAAGACGGCGACGGCGACGGCGACGGCGACGGTTGGCAGTGGGGCAAAAACATAATCATCATAAACCGGAAATATCCCGACGGCGAAACATCCGCACATAAATTTCTTAAATAGTCTACAATTTTTCGCTGTTGCCGTTCGGCATTTGCCGTTTTGTTGCTTATTGTTTGTTATTGTTGTTGACCTTGTTGCTGTTGCTGTTGTTGTTGTGCTTGTATCGCGTGTAAATACATTTAAGTATCTGTATTGCCACGCCTCCCACCCCGTCTCACCCCGCTGTACAAACTTGGCCAACTGCAATAAACACACAAATTAACCCCTAATACCAACAGACCAGCAAACCGAACCAACATCCCGCTGCCTGCCCCCTCCTTGAAATGACAATGTTTCCAGGACGAATGTCCTGCCTCAGCAGTTATTGTTGTTGTTGTTGTTGCTGCTGTTGAACCCACATAAATAAAATATTACAATTTTAATTTGTCTCTAATCCCAACGGGCACAGAGTTAAGGGCGTGGCTCACGAGCAGCCCTGTGGTTTGGCTACCCTACGAATATCCCTAGCCTTGCACGTGTACTCGCACTTAAATACTACATATATACCCTAGTTATTTGTAGCTTACTCATATAAACGCATAAATCAAATAGAATATAAATAATTCTAGACTCCGCTGACAGCGCTTACAGTGGTCGCCTGTTTGTTTGGCCCAGACAATGCTATATATACTCATAAAGCCATAGGAAATACGAAAATCCCTGACCAGCTAACTACGTCGGACTCTGCTTAAATCTGTACTTAATCTTTGATTGAAGACCTCTTCTTTATACATATATATAAGTCCTTTCTTTTCCTT
The DNA here is from genome assembly GCA_018150835.1 of Drosophila repletoides. Classification (NCBI taxonomy): domain Eukaryota; kingdom Metazoa; phylum Arthropoda; class Insecta; order Diptera; family Drosophilidae; genus Drosophila; species Drosophila repletoides. Next base: position 3,939,466 of record JAECWQ010000202.1, read on the forward strand.
TCAACGTCGAACTGCTGCCCAATCAAGCTCCATTGTATTCTACTATATACAAAGTACTTGACTCAATGTAAGTTTGTTTAGTTGTCCTGAGTAGCTTCAGAAGTTCGCAAATTTACTCAATTGTTTTTCTGATTATTTTTACTTTTTTATTATATTTATATTATATGGATTAAAAGAGTATGTAGAACGAGTATGCAAGGAGCAAAAAGATGTTTTGTTAGTAACAAACAGTTGATCTGATCTGTTCCTTTGTCTGTCTGGTCCAAAGACGAAAGGATATCAATATTATTTGGCTTTTTTTTTTTCAATCAAGACTAAGGTATATATATTAAATTAGCAACTTATTTTTAATACCTAAAAATTATAATAAATAATACAAAAATCTTGAACTTATTGCAAGGAGAAGAATATTCTCTACCCGAATTTGTAGGCCTTTACTTTTTTCATAAAAATTCTCAACCCTTTATAAATTTTAAAAATTGCATCAAATTAAATTGTTAAGCAGAAATCAATCAAATCGAGAAAAAATCGCTGCGATATATTTCAATTTATTCGACTTAATATAACTTTGCTGAAGTGCACTTAAGTTCGTTTTTTTTTCTATAATTCAACTTCATCTGCAGCTGCAACTTGGTGTAGCAATTGAGCTTATTTCATTGCTGCGTTTCACACTGCGTATACGCAATCTACGCAACAGCCACATAATGCACTATGCAAAAATAGCAGGCGCATGGCTAAAAGACGCGATTTATACCCTGCAGGCTATGCAGGCAGGACTCTAATACCAATACCAAAGAGCAGACAACAACTGGAAATATCAGGCAACAAAACTGAATAACCTTTGGGCTGTATTCCGGGTTCCCCCCGTTGCCATTGCGATGGCGATTGCCATTGCGATTGCTATTGCGATTGCCTGGGCTGGTCGGCTATTGCTTTCACGTCGCTTTTATTATTTCACGCCATTTCAACAGCCGTGAGGCAACAAGATTATTTATGCGTTTTCTCACAGTAGACGAACTCCCAGGCACGCTTTAAAATGCCCCGGACGAGGACCCGGACACAAACACACAAATGTACGTACACACAGACACGGATCCGGATCCGGAATGTGAGAGGAGCGCGAGCGGGAGCGGGAGTGGAGGCGGCCGCAGGAGCACGAGCAGGGAGCAGGGGTCAGGCGTGTGGCCAACGCATTTTGTAGACGCGCCTGTTTGGACACAAGTTAGCGTATTGCCTCATAGCCCCGCGTATTGCCATCTGAAAAGCGAAATTGTTAGCTGGCACTTTATGTTGCCTACTTCGCGGCGCTGTAACAATGAGCAGAGCAAAACGTAGCAGAGGAGAGGCACGGAAAAGAAAGGAGAGCTGAACAGTGCAGAGCAGAGCATGTTGCCTCCACTCGCATCGCAGTTATTGTGATTTTTGGCAATGAATACGAAATGCGAAGTGCGATGCTCGAATACACTGGAAAGAAAAACCGAGTAATAATTAAGTTCCTGGGCTTACTACCGGTTCGGCCTAAAACTGGCTAACAGGCTTGGCTTAGACGAATTTCGAGACGGATTTAGGCGAGCTGAAGAGTAGTCTCTTTGCTGGAATTCTGTTGAAAGAGGCTTGAATATTTTGAGATTTGAGATATTTGCCTTATTTTCATGCACTCTTTTGGCTCAGTGTACTCTCTGAGCTGCTGCTGTTGCTGCTTTTGACAAATGGCTTCGATGATGTTTTTTATTGCACAGAGCTATCTGCTCAACTGTGTGTCTATAGCTTGTGACAGCCTTATATAGAAATACATATATATACATTCTCTTACTTATTATATATGTATATAGTATAAGATTTTTATACACGAATATATATAAGTATATATGTATATATAGGTATGTATGTGTGAGTCGCACGCATTGCGCATACGTAAATTTGGACTGTTCATCATTTGTGTCTTGTCTGACCAAATATTTGGTTTGCTTTTTGCACTGTTTGTCTGTCTGTTGCTTTCTTATTATTGTTGCTGCTGTTGTTGTTGTTGTTTTTTTATTGTTGTCATGTTGTTGCTTTGGACGTAATGGCAGCTCGTAAAAATGTTTCATTTATGCTAAATTCATTTTTGTGCCTGCAAAATCTGTTGCCGCGCCAAAGTAATAAAAGGATTCCCTCTGTTCACTGTGCTTTCTATGCTTTTCCTTCTCTTCTTTGTACAAATTTTTTCTTTCGTTGATTCTATTTTTGTACCCCCATTTCCCATTTCCCCATTTCTTTTTGTTCTTCTTCTATTTTGTGGCTTCCGCTTTCTTGGGTAGGCGAGTAATACGAGTAAATATAGCAAATTTATTGGTCTACAAATTATATTTGCTTTGTTCGCAGTTAATGAGTCTGTTAATGTTATGTGTTTGCATTTTGAGTGTTCATAAAATTTGACGGAATGAGAGATCTGATGCCTTTCTGTCTTCTTTCTTTCCGGCTTTTTTGCTCTTCTATGAGTAACTAGACAACCGTCATAATAATAATAATAAGTTCCCACCGCCTGCCTGACCTGGCTTACCTTCTGATGCCGCATAATTACTCAATAATGTGCTGCAAAATCGTAAAAATAAGAGCAAAAATACTGCCACTGCACTCGGCTGAGCCATTAAAGTAAAATCAGCTGCTTTTTACGATCAAAAAACGGGTTAAGCACCTGTGACTTGCTTACAACGCAGCTGCCCTAAAAAGTCCTTTGATGAATTTCTATTTTTGGCAGCAAATTTTACTTAAAAAATATAAATAGAATAGTGAAAAGTGCTTAGCTAAGAGAAAGTTTCACACTAAAAATTTACATATTTTCTTACGTATTCAATAGAAATATAGATTCCCATTTTTTCCTTTACTATTTCTAAAAATTGATATGGATTTAGCTTGAATTTTAGCTAAATATAAAACAGCCCAATAAGTGAAATTCTCAGATTTTTAATATGAAAATCTGTTCTGACAAAATCAGGGGAGTTTGAAGTCTAGTTACAAAATTTATCAATTTATTTGTCTCTATAAAAATTGGCATTATTTTAAGTTAACGTTGCATCACAATTCAGTAGAAATTCCATTATTTATATACCCTTTTTGGGAGTAAAAGCGACTACTCCTATTTACTACTGCCTTCAGCTAATCATTGCAGCTACTTAAAATCAACTCCGTTCAGTGCTGCAAGCAAAGCTTTAACAGCGCAATTTTATGTATAGATATTGAGATTTTAAAATCTCAATTGAGTCCTTGCCACAGTTTCACACTTCTGCTTATAGAGCAGTACGTATTTTGCACACAAATCAGAAACCCAACAAGCTGTGGAGCAATTCACACCCTGCCCCCAGTCCCTGGAATGAGATGTGGCATGAGCCGTGGACTTCGTAATCTTCAGCGAAGCGTTGAATGTTGGCGAGAGGGAGAATTGCCGGGTGTAAGAGAACTTAAAACAGAGAATCAAGTAGGTCTTTGGAACTGGAGATGGGCTACTGAGGAGAAGCAGGAGGCATGTCATTAAATGCGAGAATCCATTAAAAGCCGAAAATCAAACCAACTTTATTGAATATCAAATTAACATGTTCATAAAAATGCGCACATTAAATTAAAAGCCAGCAGAACAGCAGAAGCCCTGGCAATGAGAAGAAAGTGCAAAAGGAGACTGGACAATGTCAAGAAGAAGAAGAAGAGGAAATAATAAAAATTAACTATCAAGCCGAGGCGAAAGAACGAAAGAAAGAATAAGCGACGTTTATGCGAAAAGTTATATCGTGAAAAGTCTCTTCACATTCTCAAGTTTTTCAACGTAAAATTGGGCTTTTAATTAAAATGTCACTAAGCCGAAATTTTAGGACCTGGTTCACCCTAATAAAATAGGTTTTATTAGTCTAGGTATTTTTACAATTGGAGAATCATTGTTTCATTGCTTAAATAATATAAAAAATATTAAATTCTTCATAGTTTTATTGCAATACTTTTCAAATATGAAGAAATTAAATTAGATTTTGGCTGGCTCTGCCAACTTGTCAATGAGTAGCTGCCAACTGCTGTTAAAATTGCATAAATTTATAATATTATTTTCAGTTAATTTCGAAAGAATATATAATGAAACTCAATTTTAATTGCTTTTGGGAATAAATATAAAAAGCAATCAGCAGTAGCTAATTTAAAAATAATTCAAAAATTTGGGTGGCATTCACTTGGGGGGTATTTCAACCCGAAGAGTGCCTTAAATTTGAGAGCTGAAACAATTTTTGTAGCATTTATTTTGGTAGAGAGTTTCGGTCTTGGCCTTCACCTTTTCCTACCTTATTAACCAGTTTTTGATGCCCCAAAAAGTAGGCTTCACTTTTTTTTTTGTGGAATTGAAACAAAAGCAGGGCTGCCAACTCGTTTGAAGTTAAAAGAAAAAGAAAAATACGCATAAACCAGTATTTTTTGGGTCTCTAGGGAAGCAAGGACGACTTGCTTGTTCGTCTGTAGTGGCGCTGACATTTTATTTATTTATTTATTTCGCTTAGGTGACAAGGACGCTAAGGACAGTTGTTGCAAGGCGACAAAAATCGACAGCTCTCTCTCTCGCTCTCTTTCTGTGTGTGTGTGTGTAATTAAGTGAGGCATAAATAAAATGCCTTTTTAGTATTCATCACAATTTATGCTAAGCTCTCAAAGCGTCAAGTCATATAGACCTGGGCGGGTGTTGGGGGTTGGGTGTTGCTTTGCGGCTGTTTCTTGTTACTGTTGCATAACTAAGTGCGCCTGGCGACAACAACAGCGGCAACAGCAACAACAATATGAAGAAGAAGCAGAACTTAAGCGAGGATTACAACAAAAACAACAAGGAGAGCAATGCTCTGCGTAGAGGCGCCTAGCCATCCATTTGGCCGCTGCCTCGACTCGCAGCTCATCAAATATGCAATTAAATCAGTTTCCGTTTAATTAAACCGGAAGTGCGTTGGTTTGAGCGCACACGCACACACAAACACAAACACGGCCATATTGGCTATGGATTGGTGGCTCACACACACACGCACAGCCACAGTGCTGTCCATTTTTTTTTTTTTCGAGAGAAAGAAACATAAAATAAATCACCATTTTTGATTATATTTACTTCTATCGATACATTTATCAATCAATATTCTATATATCTTTATCTGTGCATTTTCCATGTGTTATTTAAATATACAAAAATTTATTTTTAAATTCCAATAGCTTACACCTAAAACTCAATAATAGATTTCTATTCCCAACTCCACTTCAGAGCTTAATATATCAGCACATATTTTGGGAGTAGACTTCACCTGCTTCAGTAATTCATTCTGGCTTCATGGATCTATTTAGGAGAAATTTGAAAAATTCTTATTGTAAAATTTCCTTAGTATCTCAGCTTTTAAAAAAAGGCCAAACAATGACTTAATAATAGCCAAATTGGCAACACTATCAAAACGTTGCGCATTGTGGTTTGCTTTTTAAGTGCTTGCGTGGGGGAATGAGCCAAATTTTTACATTTTTATGAGGTTCTTCACAGATTTTCTTCATTTTTCCATGCAATATTTTTGCATTTTATTGAATCGACAATGCCACGATTTGTGTGTGTGTGTGTGTGTGTGTGTGTGTGTGTGGGTTGATGGTTAATGGAAAACGCAAATGCTTTTCCGACCAACTGAGTAGACAAAAGCTGGCAATTAGCTATCCAGGGCCATTGCCATTAAGCTGAAAAGTGGCTGCTTTAAGCCAACCAAGAAGGAAAGAAACCCAGCGAAGCTAAGCCAAGTTTTCCGCCCAGGCAGCCAAAGCCAGTTGGCTAATTAAACCACGTGAATTGAGCGCCTAAAGTAATGCCACACTCAGTAGAAACAAAAACCATGAAGAATAAAACTGTCGCTACTGCTGCCGGTTGTCATGCTTATTTCTTAATTATTAATTAAGAATGAAAACAAGCAAAAGTAAGTTGCATGCGCGCACTTTCCCTGCACAAAAGTCTAGCGAAATTGCCACAATTTCCAGAGACGCCCGTAAGCATGCAACGATTTTTCACTATCTGCAAATGAGGCACTTTGCATACAGCATCCGTTTTGTAGCAGCAAGTTTCAAACGAATATTTTAACTAGGAAAATTTTAAATTTTAATTAAACAAAGCTCAAAGAAATCTGAATAGATTTATTGGTCGAAAACTAGTTATATATATAATTCGATTTTTCAAGCGTTCAATAGTCTTTCAGGCGTATTCCGGCTTGCAATTGCATATCAAAATATATAGTCTAGTTTTCAGCGCATAACTTATATTGAACTCTGTAGTAGCCTCTACATTTTTCACTGGAATTCATTCTAAAGTGAAAACAGGAATAGGCTTCATTTTTTTTGGCTTGTTAGCTGAAAACTTAATCATAGCACAATTCATTTGTTAGTGGAGTTTGTATTATATTTCAAGCCGTAAAAATGTTACCAATATCAAAGTGGCTTTTTCTGGAATTTTGAATATATTCGCTACCCAATAAAAGGGCATTTTAAGTTAGCTAAATTTGCTGAGTTTCTTCCTTATTGTTTGCCGTTCCACTACTTGGCTGCGTCGTCAAGGCATTTGTATAATAACTGTGTCACTTGTACATACACACACACATACATATGCTCTCATATAGAGAGCCCACATATAGAGCTATATAGGGTATATATAACCCAGTATTCGTATACCTAGCTAACTGTTATACAACGTCGCCAGCGACAACAATGAAGAAGATGAAAATGAAGATGGGGATGGGGATGGGTGGAGAGGTTGAGGATGTGGGTGAAGCCAGCAATTCGCATTGTTGCCATAAGTTAATTTACGTCTCATATATGCATATGTGTCAGTCAGTATATCTCTCTATACATGCATAAGTGTGCGTGTGTGTGCGTGTGTGTGTGTGGTTTTTGCATTAAAACTTGCAAAATTTAAATGCCTCAAGTGAAACACACAACTTGAGCTGTACTCGTAGCTGCTGCTGCTGTTGCTTCTACTGTTTCTGCTCGTAATTAGCATGAAAATAACTTTAAAACATTTTTCCTCAATTTTCCACACTTCCACACACACTGAGAGAGCAGAGAGCAGCAGGGGCAGAGCTGTGGGTAATTGAAACAAATGCATATTTAATGGAATGCCATAACTGTTAATATGCCACATGTCAATAAAACAAACACTGCAATGGCCTAATAATTGATTTTCCGTATTTATCACTCAAATTAATGTTAATTGTCAACTAATATGCTAAGGAATTTATCAGTGCCCCCAAATGCATGCTCATACATGATTGATTGTTTCGGGGGGTATACCAAAATTTCCTTTTAGTTTTGAGGTTTCATTGAACTCCAACTCTCTCTCTCTTTCTCTCTCGTTCTGTGTCGTTCTGCCTCGCTTCCTTGGAAAATTGGTCAGGCAATTATGCTCTGGCAATTAGAAATGCCAACTGTTAAATAGGGGCTATCATCATTATGGGAATGTCTGACACGCTGCAGCTTGCCATATGTTATAAAAGGAGAAAGAGGGAAGGGAGCCACTGCCATTTCCATGTTCCCATTTGCTGCTGCTATTATTAGCAAATGACGTTGAAAAGCTTCAATCATGCACCATTGGTCAGCTGAGTAGGGCCATTCCAATAAACGTTTTTGCCTCAAAAGCGTCGCAGTACTTGTTTATATTTTATGCTAGCCTGAAAACAGATTAAACTCTTGTTTTTTGAGCTGATTTTCGTATTAACAATTATTGATTTTTAGTGCCCATTAACCAGGCTGAAAAAGCTAGCAATTTTTCGTAGCATACTTTTTGGTGCAACACAATATGCAATAATAAATTATGATTTTTATCAGTTGCCATAAAATTAGTTGATTTATTTTGTTAGAATGTTAATTGGAAATTAGAAAAAACAAAAACAAAAAAAGAAAACAGAAAACTTGTTCAAATAGTTGAAGAAAAATTGGTAAAACTACCTGAACTTTTATTGGTAAAAGTTTTTTGCAGAAATTCTTTTGTTGAATTTAATTTTGAGAACGCTCTGTGATTATCTGTGCACACAGAAAACGAGAACTGAGAACTGAGAACGAGAAAACATTCTCCACTCATTCTTTCTTTCTTTTTTTTTCCAATTTTAATTATAAAACTTTTCATTTCGCCACGCTGCGCCTCAGTTTGGGTTGAACGAATACGACGAGCATGTGGGTTGCCTGCTTGAATTGGGTGAATCGAGGAGTTGGGGAGCTGGATGAGGGGGTTGGGTTCTTGCCACGGGTCTATGCTTGATTACAGGGCGTGCTTATGCGCTGATTGCTTGGCTATGAGTTCCGCTCCTCTCTTTCTCCTCGTGCCACATATATATGTATAGAGAGAGAGAGAGAGAGAGCGAAAGAGGGAGAGACTCTGAAAGACTTTTGCCATCATTATTGAGCAATGGCTCTTTACTTTTTGTTTGATTTCGCTTTGTTTTGTATTGTGGTCGCATAGTTGTCCTTTTTGTTATTAATTTTCTTTTGGTCAAAGAAAGAAGGAAAGAAAGAAAAGAGCCAAAGAAGAAACGGAACCTTTATCATTTGAGCTGAAAACATTTCGGCGATGTTTTTATTACTTTATAAATACTTGCTGGCCAACGATTATTTGCGCAATGCCACAACAAGAAATACTTTAAACAATCATCATAATGGATTTCATGACTGATTGCGCCAAAGGGTTCGGGGTTCGAACTTCGTGGTTCGGGGTTCGGGGTTCGGGGCGGCGGGGCTCATGGTTCAAGGGTTTGTGTTACCTTTTTACCTTTTTAACCTGAACTTTTTTCTTTTTTAGCTAGATTTGTGGCATGACTGGCATTCCAGTGGCTTATTGATGCTGTCGCTCTCTCACTCTCTCTCTCCCTCTCTTTCGGCTTCAAGTTTAAATTGCCAAATTAATTTGACAAAAGTAAAGGCAGCTGCCAATCTTCCATTTATATATACAAACAAATATATATACATTTAAATATATTTATAAAAGTTTCTCTAAAATAAAAGCCAGCCTGTAAAATTTGCATATGCTATGGCAAAATATGCTGAATTTTGTAGTGCGGTTGTTTTTTGGACAAACAGACAGACAGACGGACTGACAACGAGTTGGCAGCTCCCGTTTTAGAGAGACAGAGACAGAGACAGAGAGAGAGAGAGAGAGAGAGAGAGACGACGACGAATTACAATTATGATGACACAAATTGGTTATGTTTTGCGTGTGTGTTTTTGTTTCAGGGTTTCCATGTATCCTCTCCATTTTTTGGCATTTTTTCTTCCTCATTTTTGTTTTGTCTCTTGGCAGGCAACAACCCACAATGTCAGGCTACCTACAGAGACAGAAGACAGGCGACAGGACACATGGCATGTCAGGCTTGTCGGCATATTCGTTGCTTTTCCATGTTATTTTATTTGCCTTGCTTCAAAAATTTTATGCAGCCCGAACAACCGTCCCAGTGCGTCCCACAGTGTGTGTACTATGTGCTTTTTCTGCATACCCTTTCAGGAGGGTATTTTGAAATTGTTACGAAATGTGGAAGAAAGCCTCTCCTGATTCTATTAAACAGATTGATGAGACTAACCGATGCAGCCATGTCCTTCTGTGTGTTCGTTAAATATATAAATCCATCTATCTAGTTTTCTTTATAATTATAGATAGTTTGTTATAAATTCCAAGCAGCTTAGCAAAAGGGTATTTGCTATTCGATTTAGCTCTCGTTTTGTACGATTTGGCTTCTTGTATCCTTTTTGTTTTTGGGCAGGCCAAAGTAAATAAAAACAAAATCGTAAAAATCATAAAGTATAATGCTAAAATATTTATGCAAAATTGCTAGCTAGCTGACTGGCTGGCTGGCTGGCTGGTTGGCTGGCTGACTGGCTAGCTAGCTGTTGGCCAGCTAAAGCAAAACCTTCAAAATTTAACCAAAAAACATAAAACATAAAATTACATATAATAAAGAATCAAGCCATAAAGTTGTTGCCATTACATTGCGCCATGTATTGTCTCTGTGTGTGGGTTTTTTTTAGGGTTATATGGCTCAGAAGCACCGACAGACATCTGGTCATAGGTCATATACTCTCTTGGGGATTCAGCAAAGTAACTAGAACAAATTTGATGTGATTGGCTTAGCTTTAAAACGGGCGCTGCTTGCCATGCAGGATAATTGTACAGACAAAAAAAAAAGAGTATACTTAATTTGATATTATGCTAGAATATATAAAGAGGTGTTCCGGTTTTCAGTATAATAGAACCGACTTTTAAAGCTATCTAAACTTAAAGCTAGAGAGTGAAGAGTGCTCTGAAAAGTAGGGTATCTATTTATCTGATACTCAGCTATTTGGCAGTGGAATCGTTTTAAATATGAGATTCGAATATGAAGAATTATAGTTTTCTACAAATAATTTTTTTTTTGTGTACGATTTAAGGCTGCAGCTTGGGCAAACCAAGCAGTGGCAGCTCAGGTAATTTTAATAAAGAAAAGACAAGTTAATGCAACTGCTGGCAAATACATCTGTACATATATTAAGTTTATCAGTTAGTTACTTAGCTTGATTCCCAGTAGCAGTAGCTAATAGCCACTGGCTATGGCAACAGGGCAGAGCAGGAGCTCTGCTAGAGGGGAAGGAGGGGTCCTCCGCCGACGCCGACGCCCCTGCTGAGCGGCTGGGAAAACAATTTAAGCAACAGCAGGCATACAAACGACTATTACAACACCCTCTTTCTCACCCCCTGCCTCTGCCGTGCAACCCCGCAAACTTTTGCACCTGCTGGCCACAAAATACCAACAACAACAACAGCAACAACAACAATAATACATAAATAACACTGTTGCCACTGAGAGAAAATTGTTGACTGCTTTCATACACGGGGCTGCAGAGGCAGCAAATGAAAATTGTTTTGCCTGTGGCAACAACAGCGCGAAAAATAGAGCAAAAAAAAAAAGAACAACAACAAGAAAATACAGCACAAAAAGAAGAAGACATTAACTTATTAAATTATTGTTTCGACCATAATTTCAACGACACTAAAATTAAAAAACCATTACCCAGCCAAGAGCATTATTATTATAAAAGGACCAAATGGAGCGCGAGGCAGACATCATCGCCCCCCAAAGGCAAATGCCTGGCAAAAATATATTTCCGCTTAATTTATTAACGATTTTTGTTAGCTATAAACTTTGCATGTGTGTGTGTGTGTGTGTGCGTGGCACACTAAGTGATTTTTATCTAGGGCAAAAAATTGTGGCGTTTTTATATACCCCGCATACCCATTGAAAAAATATAGGAAAAGCATATTGAATTGTTGGCTAAGAAGGTAGGGTCGAAAAAGAATAAAGAAAAATAACGGTTGACAAGAGAAAAATTTGTTTTTCTAAGTTTTCACAGTAAATCTACAGTCCATTCCGGAAAAATAGTTTCGTATAAATTTATCTTTTCTTTTTCGAGAAATTGCCGCTTTTCCCAAGAACAATCGCTGAGCCTATGCTGTGAATTTTCCTGATGAATAGTACATGCAACTCGCAGCTACAGAGTATCAACTCGTCGGGCAGTAGTCAAGTAAAATATCCTTGTTTTTTTTACGGTTTGCACATAATTATAATTGAAATTGCGACGCATCGAAGCAGCCTCCTTGCGTCGCGTCGCTTCTCGAGTGCCAATAAATAATAGAATCAAGTCATAAACTGATAAATGATGTGCCACAGGACGAAGACAAGGACGAGTCGCGTCCTTCCCCCCCTGCACCCATACCAGTGTAATAAACAAAGTTAATCATTTAGGATAATTGAAATTTTTACGAGACACTCAATGTTATGTACGACTATGCAGCTTCCTTTTTCCTTTTTTCCTACTTGTTTAGCAGGTAACTTTTTGAGGGGAGGGAAGGACGCCCTCATTAGCTACCAAAAAGATTCTATTCCAGGGGTTGTTGGCCGGCTAATGTTATTTATTGATACAAACTGTTGATTGGAATTATGTTAAACATAAAAAAATGCTAAACAATGCCACCAGACAGACAACAGGCAGCAATAAACAGCAAAAAAAGCAACGCACACGTGGCCCACATCAACATCAACGACGCTCAAATGTATGCTACAAAATGCGTGTCAGCTGAAATGGGGCTCGCTACACTGTTCCACATAAAATATGGACGAGGGTGGATTGGTTTACGGTTTAGTTATGCGACAAGGGCGAGGGGCAACTTATTAAAATACGTTTTTTTTTTGTATATACAAAAAGTGCGAAAATTAAGGGAGAAACGGCGGAGTAATATTTATAATATTCTATTGCTTTACATATTCAAAATAGTCTGAAGAAGTCGCACACTTTTTGAACCGAAATAGAAGAGAAACTTACGCTGAATAAATCCCACTGAAATATACATGCCATACTCTCGTAGAAAACATGTAAAGGTTACTTTTAGAAGCTCATTTCGAAGGGATATCTAATATCAGAGAGGTCTTTTCAATAAAATATATTGTAAAGTCCTTTTTCTCTATCTTTTCATAGAGAGTTTTTCGTAATATATAGAATATTTGCATCTCAAACTTCAGTGATCATTTTTTACAATCTTAAACTTACAATTGTTTTTATAGTGTATTCGTATATTCGGCTTTATGTCGCTGTTAGTTTCTCTCCTTTTATTTATGCGCTGCACACGTGGATACATTGTTTGTTGCATTTGCTGGGAAAATACATTAAAATTAAATATTAAATTTAAGTGCATCATAAACACGAAACAATGAACCCAGCAGACAGGTAGACAGCTAGACGGACGGGCAGACAGACAGATGGAAAGACAGACAGACAGACAGAAGAGGTGAGAACTCAGGTTAACTGTAAAAGAGTTCCAGCAGAGAGAAAAATGATACAAAAACCAAAAAAAAACAAAAAAAACGTAGCTAAAGCCAACTGACAATATGTTAAACAAAATGGCGGTGTCAGGAAAAAAAAGAAGGAAAACTGCAGCGCCACGCAAAAAAAAAAGAAAAAGAAAAGGAAAAGGGAAAAATCAGTAGGGAAAACAGCTGCTGCAGCAGCGCTGTCGACGACGTCTCTCTTAATGCCGCACTCGCACTTGTCAGCCTAAAAGATGACAGTGATGGGGATGTGTCAGGGCTGTGAAGCTTTAAGGCGGAGTCTGGGGAGGCGGCTGTGAGGGGTTGACGGAAAGTTAACACACATATTACAACCCTTAGGTATTGGTGTCGATCAAACCAATTTGTATGTATGTGTATGGCGTGTGTGTGTGTGTGTGTGTGTGTGAGTGTACCCAATGCAATTGAGGTCATGTCCATGCGGCATTCATTGTCCTTCGTATTAGCATTGGTATTGGTGTTGGGTGTTGTCGCCTGGCGACGTCAGTCGAAGCATTAACTCGGCATTTGTTTCAAGCTGCTATTGGGTGTCAGAAGAAGGGTGCGGGAGATGGTGCGGGATGTGGGTTTCGGGAGATAACCCCGCTCGACAGATATCGCTAGTTGGGCCGAGAGTTGCGACATATTGAAAATCATTGGCAGCGCACTTGCACACACACACAAACACGCTGAAAGCCGATGCCAACAAGCATGAAAAGCTATTGGCAGACAAGTCGAAGTTTTGAATACCCTTCTAGCTGCTGTTATAAAAGAGGGTTCTGTCTTTTATTAAACTTTACTTCAATCATACATTAAACTTGTAGCGGAAATTAAGTCTGGCATTAAAGTATCCTTTAGAAGTGTTTTATATAGGGTATCCCATAATGGCATTTTGGACAGCATTTCAATTATACAGCAAAACCAATTCATAAGGATAATGGATATATGTACCTTTTCGACCGATAGATAAGGCAGTTTATTATACAGCTGCCTTAGAAACTATTGATCCCAAAGGTATATATATATCATTCGGTCGATCTAGTATAGAAATCTGCTCAGTACGTTTCGATTTCAGGACTGCAATTTCCATGCTAATAACTTATCTGATATGCTGTGATTCCTTTTAGTAACTGCAGACTTAATATAATTGTAAAAGAGATTTCTTACAAAGTCTGTTAAAAATTGATAATACCCTTTGTAAGAGTATAAGAAAGAAACGAAAAAGAATGAGAGGGTAGGCAGGCAAGAGAAATGTATTGAAAGACAAACGGCATTGGCATCAATTTTTATTCGCCTCTCTCTTGCTGTGTGTGTGTGTGAGTATTTGTATATTGGGTGTATGGGTGTGTGTGTCTGTGTGTGTGTGGACATGTAGAAATTTTTATTACATTGAAAATTTGCATAAAATATTTAAGCCAAATGGTCGGTCGATTGTAGTATGGGTTTCCATGTGAAATATCAGTTGAAGGGGTTGGTTTCTTGGTGGCATCCTTAGGCTGATGTGATCGACTTGCCACAGTCCTGACAGTCTAAGGATATGCGTAAAGGACAATTCGTGGTTACCACGAGGCACATGGCCTGTGATGATATGTCCAAAATAGATTTGTATTTAAGCCCAATATGGAAACTACGCTTTTAGTGGCATAGAATACTTTAAATGGGTTCCTTTCTTTTATATGCTATGAAAGGAATGATTTCTCAGCCTGAAGTCAGTTTTACATAGAAATTCTGAAAACTTTGACACTTAAATTGGAGCTCGTTTTAAGTGCAGCACAGAGAGAGAGAGAGAGAGCTCTCGGCTTTAAGTCAACTAAACTGGGAATTGCGGCACATGACATGAGATACTCAGTCTCGTCGCCTCTATGTGCCTCCATATATTCAACCATGCAGAGAATGGCTACCGCTGTTGCTGCTGTTGCTCCTTTGATATCCTAGCCGCATTAAGCAACAACTGGCGGCCTACTTTGGCGACCACTGTCGACACAGTCAGCGAGATAAATGTATGCCCCGATGCTGATGTGCATGCAAATTCTACATTTTTGGGTCGATTTTCAAGAGCTCCGGCTCGGTTTTAGGGTGCCTGGGTAGACACATGTCAAGACAGCAGACGGCTTCTCCCTCTCTCTGTGTGTGTGTGTGAGTGTGTGTGTGTGTGTGTGTAGTTGTGGCTAAAGCATATGTGGCCACCCATTACAATGGAAGGCTACACAGGGCTCTGCAGACGAGCGAAAATAAATGAAAGTTTATGTTATAAAATGCCAAAGTGTGGCACACAATCTATTGGCAAAAAAAAAAAAAAGGCGAGAAAAGAAGAGCAAGAACAACTACAACAGAAGTGTTCAAAAAAATAAAATAAAGTAGGGAAGAACAACAAAAAATTTAGGGTAAATTCGGCAAGCCGAAGACTTGAATACCCTGGAATCAGAGCTTGCCTTTATTATTGCACTTTTTAAGAAAATAAACGCACAATTTTAAGTAGAGTTTTCCTAACAAAAATTTTAATTAACAATAGTTTTATTAGATCCATAATAGATATATTTATTAAGAGATTTTTATGAAATTAAGTTATGTTTTTAGTACAGATATCTGCTATATCTTTATATATATTCACTATATTTAAGATATCTAAATATATTTTAAAAACCATATAGAATATTTCCTTGGAATGAGCAACTTTTAAGACGCCTTTCTTGAAGCAAATATTTTCCCGCCAAGCACATTTTCCGGCCCTAAAATGTTCCGATTACTTTCCAATTCTGCAATTAATTCATTTTTTAAATTCAGTTTGTAGCACCTGAAAGCTATGGCTGCAACTCTAGGGATAAAATTTGAATACCCTTAGCTAGGGTATTTCAACTAAGAGAAAAGGAAAGAGTAGGCTAGCGTTGGGCGTAGTTGTTGCCAGCAGGCATAAAATAGCGCATATAAGATAAAGGATATGTATGTGAATATGAAAGTGTGTGTGTGTGTGTATGTGTGTATGTGCCGGGACAAAAGTGTAGCAAAAGTCAACATATGGCGTTAAAGATGCGAACGTGCAGCGAATCCTTGAAGTTTTCTCGACTTTTCCTCTACTTTTCTTTTATTTTCATATATATATATATATTCTATTTTTTCACGCCCCCTGCTGTACTCGTAGTTTTGTTCTAATTTAGCAGCTGAGGCTCTTTTGGCTCTTTAGTTTTTTGCAACAGGCTGGGACATTTAATTTTCCTACCAACTGTTACCTTACTCTTCTTCTTCTCACTGCTTCTTCTTTATTTTACGCTCTTCCCGAACACCCCTAACGATGCCCAGAAAAACTTCAATTGAAATTGCCACAAATATTTGCATGGCATTGCAAATAGAACTAAACTCGGCTTACAAACGACCTGAGGTCGACTAATAAAAAATTAATTGATATGTGCAATAGTCGATATAAACATTTTACAATTTCCCCATTTTTCAATATACAGCACAACGGTAAATAGCAATATTGTATCTGTATCTGTGGCTCGATATATATATATATATATATCTGTATATTTATATTATATATGAATTCATATTTTTACATGCGTGAGTATGCAAAATATTTAAAGGTATAGGACGGAAAATGAATAAATAAATAACATAAAGAAGGAACACATTTTTTCCGTATAGCTGAAGCCATAATACCCTATCCTTTTATTCCTATTAACAGCTTTATACATATATAATAAAGTTCTCTTAATGGAATTCGCAGGAGGAGTATATTTTCCCAATTAATAAATAACTTATCTTAATACATTTTTCAACCTATAAAATTGATAATACGAATAAGAATTGATAATAGTAAAATTAAGTTCATATTTTATTTTCAAAAAGTTAACTTTTTTGCTAAAATATTTGCTAATATCTTAAAATGATTTTGGATAAAAAAGAATATAAAGTGAAATAAATAAATTGCTTGTTCCATAAACAATCCTGATATTATTCATCTATTTTATTAGCCAGGTTTTCTCCGGAAAATATCTGAATAACCTTTGGATTATACTCCCCTCAAAATTGTGATTTCCACAGCTTACCCATCCCTTTTCCAGTCTTGCAGACGGAATTTCAAAAATATGTGAAGGTTTTCTTAAATAGTTAAATTTTTGAACACCTTTGACAATAATTTTGAGATCAAACAGATAAAGATTTATATATATAGAAATGTATAAATATATAAAAATACACAGACATATTAATGTTACATACTGCATGGGAAAATTATACTACCCCGCTGCGTGGTTAGTGTATGAAAAGCGAATGGTGATTAAGCTTCAGCAGTTGCAGCCAAACAAATCCAACGACCGAAAGTCAAATTTTGAATATGAATATTAGTGAAAATTTAATAAATCTCTGGACAGACAGACAGACAGACAGACATACAGAGAGAGTGAGCGAGAAAGACAGAGCAGCAGAGAAGCAGACAGAAAGAGAGAGATAGAGAGACTGATGCCAATATGAAAAAGATGAAAATAGGAAAATCGAAAAAAAGGAATAAGTAAATATCTGCCTTTTATTACATTTTAATTTACTATCAAAGCAACAGCCAATGGACATTATTGAGGTCATATTTCTCACAAAAGATTTTCCTATCGTTATTACTAGTTGGTATTTAAATGGAATTTTAAATGCATTGCACAGCCAACGTTAGCATCTCTCTCGCTTTTTCTTTCCTACTCTTTCTTTTTGTGTGTTTGTGTGTGTGTGTGTGCTGCGTGTTTTAGCCAAATTCTGAGGTAAACTGCCACCTTGCTTCTTGCCCCTTGACCTGCTTGCTGCCGGCTGCCTGCTGCCTGCTGTCATCTGCATTTTATCAATAAACGTTGCTGGAAGCCAACAGATTTTAACAGACAGCAAGGACAATCAATTGTCTTGTGTTAGCCAGCTATACACCTCAGTCTCAGCCTCAGCCTCATCCTTAGCCTCAGCCAGGTGAGCCTAATGATTTTGTCATTTGTGGTGCTTCAAAAATTTATACCAGCTTGATTGCATTCCTCAGTTTCCTCACATTGAAAAATACGAATAGAAATTTCAAATTTCAATAATATAAAAATTCTTTTAGGTGTTGTGATTATAATCAGAGAAAATTTTAGGAATTCTTCAACCAAAAATACTCGCTACAATCATTTTTTAAGAACCTAAAGAAACTTAACTCTTGGTTCGGTTCAGGTTCGGGTTTTTGTTTTTAGAAAATGGGTCGATTGGCTTATAAAAATAATCGGAAATCGAAAAAACAGATCATTAATAAACATTTAATTTTGGATCCTTGTAAATTAATGAAGAAATCAGATAATCCTTAAGCGCCTTTCTATGCAATTCTCTTGCATCTAACTCTAATTGGAGTAGGGATTTACGTCTCCCATTTTGAAGATAAATTCGAAAAACATGGCAACAATACGGCAATAAACGAATTTTCGTTATAACAATGCAAGAGCCGGCCAAAAACCCAGTCAGACTGACCCCAAAAGCCCCTACCCAAGCCCGAACCCCAAACCGGACCTATGTAGGCAAACTGCGTGGAACCACATGCAATTTTGTTTAGGAAGATGCTACAGGCAATAGAAATGTGCTACACTCAAATAAAAAATAAATTTCTACAATTTTTAATAGTTGGAAAGGCAACAAAATTGAATCAAGTGAAAAAAAAATACCATCTGTATAATAGAAAAAATATATTTTAATATAATAAAAAAGTTTTCTTCACTACAAATATACTTGATACTCTTCTGTTTTCTGTTTCTCTCAGTGCATTACACAGAAGGGGGTCGAGGTGTTGGCCGCATGGGAGCTGGATCGAGCTGGTGCAGCTATTTGTATTTTGTTACAGGACATGTTGTCATTGGGCATATCCTCTAAACACACACACATAGCGAGAGGAGAGGGATGCGGGGGTCTACAGGCAGAAAATGTTATTGAAAATTGTCTATGCGAAAAATTCATAACTGCACTGAGTGCTTGCACATTTAGGTTTGGTTTTTGGCCAGGGCCAGGACATTCACTGTCATTGCTCCAGGCCCGACACAAAATACGTTTTCTGGCTCTCTCTCTCTCCATCTCTCTCTCTCTGTCTCTCTCTTTGAATAGCAAATTATTGAATTTTGTTGTTGTTGGATCTGTTGGACTGTTGTGAGCAACTGGGAATTGGCATGGTCCAAAAATATTCAAAAATTTTTAACTCAATTGTAATATCATTGCACAGTTAATTAGCCATTGATTCGGCAAATAGTCGACTCATCGTTTGTCGAGTATTTCTCTATTGCGTACACTTAGAGAAAAATCTACTAAGAAATATAATCAAAAATAGAGAAATATTTTTTAGTATTAAATTAAACATTAAAAATACTCTTAGATTATTCAGGAAACTACCTAGTTAATCGGGGCTATTCTTTTCCTAGTTCAAAATATTTATTTCTTTCCCTGAAGCTTTACGATTAAGATTAAGATTTTCATTTGATTGATCTCTTATTACATGGTTATCTCTTATTATATTACTAAGCTAAAAATTTAGAAAGGTCTTACTCTTTTTATTAAAGTAAAGTTGCGCCTATAAATTCTTGCAAAGTTAGGGTATTTTCTCTATTTTTTCTAAGTGTAAAGTATTGCCCATTATCAATCTTTGTTTGATAATATAGCTTATAGCCCTGGTATAGAGTTAAGCTATTCTTATCAGTCAACAAGTGGGCCAGCAGCTGTCTTGGAGGCAGTCTTTGTTTGCTGCCGGACAGCTCAATATGTCGTCGTGGGCCGTCTCCAATACGGAGCTATACAACAGCCATAACCAAAATTCTAGGCAAACTGAAGGATCTCGTTCTAGGCAGCTGATTCAATTGGTGTGGCAGACTTTCGCCGAAAGATGCCAAAAATTTGGTAATTTCCTTAGAAGGGAATCAAATAAACCACTGCCCAAAGAATTGCGTCGCTCGCTGCGTTTGAATAAATCGGCCAGACGCAAGGGCTATCAGCATTATGAGACCGAGGCAGATAAAAGGTAAATATATATACCTATAGATATAGTATATATATTGGACAAGGTTTTGTCCAAGATAAGCCCATTGTTATTATTATTGACTTTGCTGGAATTGTGTAAATACTCATATTTTATTTCCTATAGACGCATCGAGGACTACCTAAATCAGCCCATTAATATTTCCATACGTGTTGGACCTGCCTTTCATTATAGTCCTACAAATTGCTAGGAAATCGACGAATTTAAAATTTTTATAAGTAAAGTAAATAGATAAGAAAATAATATTATAATTTAAAATAAATATTAAAAAAATAAAGTCAGCATCTAAAGCTAAGGCAAAAGCTTTCGGTAAAGCTTTTGGAGGCAAATTGGTATTTGTCTAAACTGTGGTGAGCTTCACACAGACCAAGAACTTAGGCAAAGCTTTATAAAGCACTTATTTATGCCGGCACTGCACTCTTTACTAATCGCAGCGCATGTGCTCTTAAGGTCTGCGCTCTTAGCTTCGCCCACACAACAACGCGGCGCTCGCAACGCTCCCAACAAGTGGACGTGACTGCATGAGCTACATTACTGGAGCATATCAGTTTGCGCAGCAGCGAGGCTTAAAAGTGAGACAAAAGGCAGTAGTTCACAATGATATCAAGTTTATTTAAAAGAGTTCAATTAGCTATATATTTAAAATATAATATATAATAATTAGAATTTGACATGCAGTAGAAATGCTTCTCTGTAGGGTATTCAAAAGTGAGCTAAACTTTTACTTTCAGCTGCTCCAGCTGGTGCTTTTGTGCACTCTCTTTTTCTTTTGCTCTTTCCGACGTAGCGCCACAGAAAGTAAAGTCTCCAGCAAGCTTAGTGTGAAAAACGTGTTCGACGCGGAAATGACATTGATAGTGAAAATTTGGTGGAGTGCATAAAACAACCGAAAAAACAAAAAAAAACACAACTAAAGGTTTAAAATATTATTATAAATTTGTGCGTGTTTTTCAAGCGCTTATAACTGTGCATGCATTGTATTTATTTTTTTCAAATATTAATTTAAAGTTTTTTAATATGAAACTAATCTCAACGCTTGTCTACATTCTGGTGGCATTTTATAAGTTCTTCAGGAAATTTCTGTAAGTTTTAAGCATTACCTAATTTTCCCCTCTCTTTTTTTGGCGCGCCCAAAACCCCGCCTCCAACTTCCAGATTTATTGATAAAACAAAAAGAGAAACGCGTCAGAAGGAAACTATTCCAAGTATAATAAAAAGAATAAAGCAACAAAAACAGAAACAAAAAACAAAAATAACAGTAATAAACATTTGCATGCCATTTAGAGTTTTTTTTTTTCTCGCTTTTATGGTATCCCTCACATTCTCCAGTTATTCTTTATTCTTACATTCTCTTTGTGCATTTATTAAGCGCTGCAGCGGTCACCTTTTTTTTTTTTTTGATTTTTTTATTTTTGTATTTTGTTTACTTTTTTTGCTCATACGTTGTACATATATATACATATGTATATGTATGCAAGCATTTACCGTTCTTTAGTTTCTTAGTTTATTACAAAAATACTTTTGACTTGTGTTTCAATGCGTCTGCACGCAGTGGCGTAATGCAGCATTTTTTGTAGAGGGGTTTAAGCTGGGGTAATAAACTAACTGCCTGATTCGAAAGTTAAGATAATATTAATATTAAGCAAAACTATAGAGCTACCCGGTTCAAGCGAAACCAAGTCTTAAATATATTTATATTTTTATAAGCTAGAGCTTGTATTTGGTCCACTTCTAAAATTTTATTTTAATTGGCAGAGGCAAAAATATTTTAAATTTCCAAATTATTCACTATCTATAGAAGCTATACGATAACATTAGGATAATATTATTTATTAAAAATTCCATTCGATGTACTTTACACCACTAGAAAGGGAATCCTCTCGCCTTTTATCTACGCCACTGCAAGCAAGAGCCACCGAATCGTCTGTTGTTGAGAGCGTGACGTTCTCTGTCTCTCTCTCTCTCTTTCTTTTTTTTTTATTTTTAATGCTCCCTGAAAGTCATCAAACTGTTTGTTTGGGTTTGAGGCAGCTTGCCAATTGGCTGGTGCTGCCCTCCCTCGTTAATGTTACAATCGGGCACTTTTGTAAATGGAATTTATTCGAGTGCTGACAACAGAAATGCCTGTATAATTACTATAATGGGCCTTTATGTTTGCACATATATATATATAAGAAGAGGAAGACATACATGTGCCTTGTTGTCAAGGGCGTTGTCTATATATATATATATATATATATACATGTTTAATAAGCATATCAAGCACAAAAGATCTGATTTTATTATGAAAATGGGTCCTTTTGTTGTGGACTGCAGTTGATTGAACTTGACTGATGAAATTAAGTGCGTATTCAGCGCTGTTCTGTAATCCCACTTCTTGTTTTCTTGGATCTCTTCGAAGATATATAATTAATTGTTAAAGATTATATGTATTTTCTATATATTTCGACATTTTTTGGTAAACAGAACATTATTAGATTATTTTCATATAATCTATGCACTCTATTCTATGCCTATAACATTTGCTTTTATTAAACGAAATATAGTTTTTTTTTTATAGTGAGAGTATAAAGAATTTGAAATATCATCGTAAAATATTTACAAAGTCATCGAAATTCTCATTCATAAACGCCGTCTGTCAAAAATTTATATGTTTCTTACCTACCCCAAGCGCTTTAAGAATTTTGATTAAAAAGCCCCCATATATACGACGAGTATTACGTACACTATAAAAAAAATCCTTCAAAATAACCGCAAAAAACCCGAAGTTGTAATTTCGTATACTAAATACACTCGAAACTGTTGGGTGCTACTAAAAAGCGCTTTTAGTGATAAGTGTTCACAGCTCAAATTCCAATAGTACACATAGAGGAATATATATATGTGTACACCTATACCTATATAGGGTATATGCTTGTATATATATATATATTTGTAGAGGGGCACGCTTACGTTGCCCAAATTGATAAGGCAGTCAGCGGGGTCGACGTACACAAAAATTATCAAATCACAGCGGAACGTAAATAAATATGCTTCTATGGGCATTACAAACTATTAGAGTGATATGATGTGTGCTCCATGCCACGTACGATAAATAGAAAGTTGGGCGGCGCACTTTATACCCTATACCCACTTGAGCAAGGCCGCCATTTAAACGATTGCGTATCTTATCTAAATGGCTAGACCACTGGCTGTGAGCAATGGTCGTATAACCCATTACTATTTAGTGGGTCCGACAAACAGACAGACAGACAGACAGACAGACAGACGTACAGTCAGTCGGTCAGTCGGCCGGCCGGCCGGTGTATATGTTTGATTAGTTTAGTTGATTTAAGGCGCATATGCAACTGCTTCAAACTAATTTAAACCACTTTGATTTGGACTTCTAGTTTTATATACTAAATACGTCACATTTTTGCATGCGACTGCCATTGGGACGGTGCTTATCGCAACTATGGATCATCTCTAGGGACCATAAATATAGCTATTCCTTATAATTCGCATGACAAATTCCAATCGCTATTCAAGTACGTACCGCTCGTGTGCTACAGATAAGATACTATGAGCCATACCAGACATTATAACCCTGAACAAACATAGACCAAATATATTATTATCAAGTGTGTTTTTTAGACCCGTATAGACTGACCTATTGCGGCAGTCCTTCTGATCATCTTTCACACCTGTAATACCGTAGTAAAAAATAAACTGAATGGATTTTAGCTATTCAAAACTATTGAGTTCAAATGAAACAAGTTTTCGCCTTGATGTTTATCAAGGCTTTAATCTAAGAACTGAGCTTAAACAATCCTAGCTCAAGGCCTTGAAAGTTTATTTAAATAATATATAGAATATAATAGTAAACTATATATATTTGTTATAATTTTTTAAACTGATTAATTCCGCATCCATTATTCATAGTTATAATCTATTTATTATTCAAAAAACTATATATATTGAATTCCATATTGCATAAACTATATAAACATCCATACTATATCATTAGTTCATAGAAAATTGTAGGAAGTACATACAATATTTCATTTGAAATTTATTTATTATAATTATTTCAAAGAAAATTGAATATTATGAAAGATATTTATTTAAGAAGAGGGTATTTTCCCAATTATTCTACGATCTAAAAAATACTGTAAGAGCGCTCGTATTTACCCAGTTCTCTTACAGGCCCTGAGAGATTGAGCCATTGAACTAAATACATGTGTGTAGTTAGATAGTTCTAGCAGAGAGAGAGAGAAGCAGAGAGAAAGAAAAAAAAAGAAACAGCGAGAACTAATGAGAGAATTGTAAATACTTGGATTGTGCAATATTTATACTCGTACAACGCACAGCAACAGAGTTATTCTTATGGGAACCCGGGAAAAATGCTCTATATAGAATGCTCTGTACTCATTATCCTTATCAGCTAGCCAATATGGCGGTGCAAAGAGGAGAGCTGAAGAGAGTAGAGAACAAAATATCGGTCTCTGGTCAATGCCGTGCTATAAATGGCGCAAAGCACCAATTGTTGCTTTTAGTTCTTTGCGGCTTGGGGGCGCGTTTAAATCGCTGGCAAAACGCCTAATGAGGCCCCAACTAGGAGCCGATCTATACTAAACTAATACCACTAGGAAACGCGCGGTGAATTCTAACGGAGCATAGACTCCTTCCGTTTCTACTTGGATATATATTATTGTATTTGGATAATGTGCTGTGGCGTGGTGCAGGCATAAAAATGGTGAGTTTTTAGAACAACACGAATCAAGCAACAACTGCCTCAACCCGAACCACTTGCAATGCTCTCAAGACCCTTAATCGCTCCATAAAAGTAATACGTAGCCTACTCGTATATAACTAGTAGAACCCATCTCCAGGCGGTCTACGCCGGTACTGAACCAGTTATTTCCGAGTCTAGAGATATGTGCGCCCCGACCATGTGCCCCAACGCTGATGTTTTGTAACGAAATCTCTCGTTCTCTCTTCGGTAATCATTCTGAAAGCACAGCATACTTATATATGATATAGAGTATACTCATAGTGTAATTCCCTATCACTGCAAAAGGGAAAATACAGATTTATATATATATTAGTGTTGACATCTGGCACGCGAATTAGGGGTATTTTGCGAAGAAAGTTTGGAGGGAAAATGTACTATAAATTTCATGCTAGTTTACACTACTTTCAGCAATATATTGTGAGGAGAATCTAGAACTTATGCTCAGGTTCGCATCATATTTTGTAGGGTATCTGATAAGAGGGACTTAAAATATATAATAAACGAAATTTTTAATTAGAGTTAGCAACAGATTTGGGGTAATCTACTGAGATAGCGCTAGAAAGTTATTAAAAACAATAATTTTTTAATAATCCCTAACAGATTCAGTCTAAGCAGCAAAATCAAAATATGCGGGCTTTTAAGAACTTTATTTTATGAAATTTTATTTAATTCTTCTTATAGAAAAGTATTTAAATTTATTGTCTAGAATGCTTTGGCTACACTTTTTGTTATAGCTTGTAGAATCGATAAACATTAATTAATCTTAGCACATTTTCTTTATAAAGCTATTGCTATATTTGCGAAACTTTTAGTATTATGACCCAATAGTAAACTTGGCAAATAGGGTAATTTATTGTCGAGCAATTTCCTATTTGTTGACACACGACGGCTGCTGATAAGGTTATCAAATTCTCAGACGACGAGTCGTCGCATGCGACTTTTTGCTTAAATAAATCTACATACACTTCATTAGATTGAAGGACGTCCGATCACCTCTGACTGACGGGCGTTAAACAGGTGTCCAGCTGGGCATATAACCCTATAAATATACCCCGACACCCCTCACCTTTCTCCCTTTCTCTGTCTCTATTAAATACACCACGTTTCCGTTGAGGTTAAGCGCCCGCCCACTGCCAAGTTCATGAAACATCGACTATATAGACAAATATATACACCTATATATAAAGGCACATATATTTGTGTGTATATAAATAAAACTCAATGACGGACGCTGATCTTGTTGATTTGCAACGCTTTCCGTGACAGTTTGCCAAAAAATAAAAAAAGGAAAGAAAACATCTAAAATAAAATAAGTAAGGTGTTATCTTTTATTTAGCACTTGCATCTTAAAGAGATCTAGATTCGGTTTTAAAGCTGAGTAATACTTTGGTATTAGGAAGTTAACTGTTTAGACCACAATTAAAAACGCTAAAAAGCTAAATAAAAATACCTTGAGTTTTGTATAGTTAAAAGAAACGGCTTTTTATTATCAACCGGGTTCTTATCAGCTGAGCAAACATCATAAATAACCAGAAATTTAATACTATTTGGTTGCCACTGAAAAAATTAGTACGAATAATTTTTCGAACAGCCCCAAAGTATGCAGCGGTTTTTTTTTACTTAAGAAATGCTTGGCTGCTATAGAGGATCCTCTGACTGACGACGAGTTAAAGAAGCGGTAGGATCTAGAGATTATAGAAGGGAACAAACTGTTGTATAGAAAAGTTTATTATTGAGATATTTTATTGGGGTTCGTTCAAAATAAATAAATATAAAAGCACTTTTCAGTCTGCAAGGGTATACAATCTTCGATGCGTCAGAGATAGACTTTCTACACTATTTTGTTGGTTTAATACTCTCTCGACTTCTCTATTTGCATATAGCGGAAATAAATGTTGGTCATTTATTTTATTAGATAATAGAAATGAAATGGAATACAATTAAAGTGTACTTGAATAAATGCTAATCATGAGATGCAAATGTGAAATTGCCTGAAAATTTATTAGCTACAATTGGCTTTAGAGGTGAAAAGGCCGAAACTAAAAAGCTAAATAAATTATTTATTATTAATAAGAATTCATATTAGCTTTCTAGACTTTTTGAGTCTTTCTAGTTTCTCGAAAACTGCCTAATTATTTAAGCTAAACATACATATTCAATTGAAGTGCACATGACAATTGAAATATTGCGGGAATGACAGAATTTACAAAGTGTTAATTGACGAAATATTAATCATGTAAGGCAACAAAGTTGAAGAGGTGTCAATCAGTTGTGATGTCTAGCAGATAATTATAAAATTACGAGTAGTTTTAATCTCATTTTCGCCCCGTTACAACTGAATTAATCATCAGGCAAGTTGGTTGTCAACTTGGGGTATTAAAGTCGAAAGATCTGCCCACAAAAAAGAAACAAAAGAAAGTACTAAAAAGCTTAACTTGTAGGCTGGATTATTAATATTATTATATATATTTTTTATGGAATTGTTTTTCTTATTGTTTTTTGTGGCTAATTGTGTGTATTTTGACATTTTGGAAAGTTCGCAAACAAAATCTCGTTTGCCTTAAACTAGGGGAACGCGCCAGCACAGAGAGCAACAACAAACAGCAACAATATCATGTACTTTTAAACAGCAACAATTAATGAGAGGAGCGGAGAGGCGAGAAGAGAAGCGAGAGGCGAAAGGCGAGCAGAGAAGCGGCAGCGTCCACTTGATTGCCTCGATCTGGCTAGAGCAATCGCGAGATATATAAATAAGGAAAACGCAACGCACGCGCGTATTAATACGCTGATTGTTCGTTCTAAAAGCGCAACGGTTTATCAACATAAAATATTGCGCATACGTCGCGTGGTCCAGCTAAACAATAATTATAATAATTGTAGCAAAACCAGTGTTAAATGGATAAATACAGTGAGATGCAACAAGAGCAGCGTTTGGGGCATCGTCGTCAGCCAGCGCTGGGCAAAGCTATGCCAGTTACTGCTCTGCTATTGAATCTAAATTTCTCGCAGTGTAACAAAGCGAGTCATGCACGGAGCGGTGCTGCAACTGAGGAGCAGGAGGAGGGGGAGGACTACGAGCCACCGCCGCGTTACTTTAGCATTGCAGAGGAGCTGCAAGAGCCGCCATCGCCGCAGGATAACAGCAACATGCCTGAACAACAGTCGCCGTCAAAGGGCGACAAGGACCAAAAGCCCTGCCTCAATTGCAGCCAATCAGCGCCAGAGCATTTAAGTGCTGCAAATATGGCAATCAATGATTTATGTTTGCATTTATGCAACGAGGATTGCCGCCGATTGGGACTGACTTTGATGGGGCAGCAACAGTTGCCGCCGGGGGAATACCTGAAGCAATATGAAATTGCGGAAGCGCTGGCCAAGACCTCGGCAATGACCTCGACAAGTCAAATGAAACAACGTCTTGCCGCACGTAAACTGGAAATGGAAATCGAGACACATGAGGCAGCAGCCGCCTGGCAGACCACACCCAGCGACGATGCTGCTGCTGCTGCGAATGTTGCTGTTGCGACTGTTGCTGGTAGCAACACTAGCGCTGCTGCTGCTGGAGACACGTTGCCGCCAATCGCTGATTATGAGACGCCGCCGCCGCGTGATTTGCTGTTGTATCTGGTGAGGTGAGATATACGAGTACAAATACTCATACAACCTCAGTGCCAAAAACTTGTTGCTACTCGGTTTGTTGTTGTTGTTGTTGTTGTTGTTGTTGCTGTTGCTGCTGCTGCTGTTGTTGCTGCTGCTATTAGCCCGCAGCATTTGCGCTTATAAATCAAGTTCATGGCTAATTGTGACAGCCTGTCAAGTGTTCTTAGGCTTTGTGAGGCCTCGTATATAACTAACCTTGCACAATTTGTGCCAAAATAAATGAATATAAACAATAATAATAATAATAATAATAATAATAATAATCTCAATTACAACAGCTCTGCCGCTTATCAGTAATGGGCTAATGATCGAGTACTTTAATTAAATGATATCTAAAAATAAATTACAGGCAGTTCTATAAGACATTTATACACAGAAAAAAATTTTATAAAATCTTGAATTCTGTACTTTAAGTTGTGTTGAATCCGATCGCTGAATTCCTAAAACAAAGTACGAAATTCTAGATTTATCCATGTTTTTTGTATCTCAGGTTTCAGAATATTAATCTGTTTCTATCCCGAGTGGACTTATATATATATATATATATTTATTTTTGAGAGCCTTTCGGACCTCGAGCCGGGTTAAACAAAAATAATATATATTTTTTCATTCAATCCTAAATTGAATTTGAATAATCATATGACATAAATATACAAATTTTCTTGCTGGATTTAAACCCAACTAGACTTAAAGCTAAAAATTTGAACTCGTAATATTCATTAACATTGTCTACTCGAACCATCTAATTGCATTCAATGTAGAAGATTTCTCTGAAGGAAAAACTTTCAAGGTTTCAATGCGTTTTCCCATTTGATATACTTTATTATTTGAGGCATATTCTTAATATATATATTCAATTTTTTTAGAGGCTATAGAATCTTTCGCGTGCCAGATAGCTGTATTTTTGAATAGCTATATATATTTATATTGCTATATTTTTCGCTTGACAACACATAGTTTCTTCTATATAAAAAATATATTGTTCTAATGATGTGACTAATAATTATCAATAATGAAATTTCGATAGGTTACCACTAATTTAATTATATTAAAAATATGATATTAAGAAGCTCTGCCCCCTATTAAATTATCTGTTAGCTACAGCTGCGTGTAAAATGCAGTATTTATAGCAAACTTATTCTTATCGATTTGGTGGGGAATTTCAAAGAGTTGAGCACGTGGCTTACTGGAGATAATACGTATACATATTTTGGTGGCTTCTGTGGTGCATTGCAAGTGGTTCAAAGTGTAGAAAACCCCCGATAAACTAACCTAACTAATGCATAAAAACCTTTACCATTCTAGGAAATACAGCTTGAACCGCGTCTCTTTGACATTGCAATACTGACACTTAATATAAAACATTTCAAGTTGACCTAGTGCCAAAAAAATCAAAAGCAATTGAAGCTGAAACGCTAAAATTCTAAACAAAATATATAGATATTAATATAATATATTAAACAGCAAAGAAAGTGAGAAAATATATATAAGTGCGAGTACTTACACTTGGTAGTACAAAAAGTCTACGCAAAATGGAGTTCTTAATGAAAACATCGCGTTTGATTGTCACTGCGAAGACGTTTTCGAGACGTGTGGCGGTGCCCATACCCAGGTAAAAAAGATATATAGATACAATATCTCAAAGTAATATAAACTGGCTTAAGAACATAAAAAGATACAATATCTTAAAGTACTACAAATATGTAGCTTAAAAGAGCTATGAAATTGTAAGCCAGGTTGGAAACCTGCCCCAGAAGAATCCTTTAAAATATTAACAGTATAAATTGGAAGGACTTGGTTGGAAACTCCAAGATTTTATAAGAAATACAAAACGCATTATACAAAACTTACGAAACATTGATGACTGCTTCAAGCCCTAACCAACGCTTTTTCCAAGCTAAGTTAAGTCTGAGAAGAATCTCTTCAATTATCGATCTAAAGAAAATAGTTTAAAATCCCAAAATATTTCAAGAAATTCAACAATTTATTTTACAACACTTACCAAAACTTTAGCAACATTTTAACTGCCATTTTGGCCAGTTTTAGAACACTTATTCTAAATCAGCAACGGTTTTTCTTAAGCCATGGAAAACGAAATTTGATGAAACAGCTAAAAAGTGTTAATATTTTATTTAACTGGAATATTCGAGATAAAATAATGAAATTTCATAAAAACTTAAAAAAAGAGAAGTTTTTGCAGTGTTAACTTAAAATAATGCTCAATAAAAAGCACATACAATTAGCAGCCAGCTGCGGCGACTCATTACGCATGTTACTGCGTTGTTGTATAAATTGTACCCAGAATCGCCATAAGATACAATATCTGTATCTGTATGTTTGTACATACAATATGTATCTGTATCTTTTCTTTAGCTGTATCTAGCTTATGCAGAAATTTTCTGCTGAAATTTGCATTTGGCAAAAAAAAAAAAAATTTGTTTA
The DNA here is from genome assembly GCA_018150835.1 of Drosophila repletoides. Classification (NCBI taxonomy): domain Eukaryota; kingdom Metazoa; phylum Arthropoda; class Insecta; order Diptera; family Drosophilidae; genus Drosophila; species Drosophila repletoides. Next base: position 3,970,208 of record JAECWQ010000202.1, read on the forward strand.
GGCATAAATCAGTTGTCTGGACATTAGAGCTCTACTCTGCTCGGCCTACGGCAGACGGCGTCCGTCCTACTTGTATCCCAAAAGATACGAATTCGAGTACTTTTGTTTTCATTACAATAAACGAAAGCGATACAATGGCGTGCAGCTCCATGTGAATGTATCTACATAAAGAATGCTACGCATAAATATTTAGCAAGCTGTCAGTTTTGTATTGTATCTTATTCTGTCTGTAAACATACCCTGTCTTCCGTGTGGATTGTTGAAAAAAGGGTTTATTCACTTGGTAGCTAGATATTTGTAGATATGTCAGTTATATCAGATACTTTTTTATATTGATTGGCTTTTTTATATAGTTTTATTTTTCAATCTTAAACTGGTCTGCTGTAAATTTCAATACGATTTATAATCAAGCTTTGCCTACCCCATAAGCAAGAAGTTCGTAGAGGTGGCACTTCAAAACTGTCTACAGGGTATCTCCAAGTCTCAACTTGTTTTCAATGTTGTGTTCGTGAGCAACGCACGTGAGTAGAACGTATTGATCTTGTTCTGTATCTTGCAGATACATCTCATTTTTTTTGTGCATTTGTGTGTTCGCTGTCACAAGCTGAAATACTCGTTTATGCGTAAGTCTGTGTGTCAGCTCTCCCTCTCTCTCTCTCTCTCTCTCTGTCTCTATATATTTCTCTCCCTGTCTATCTTTCTCTCACACTCTGCGTCTGTCTGGGTGTCTGGGCTGGCTGGCTGATCTCTAATAAAACGCCGCATTTCAGTTGCCATTCAGTTTCGCAAATGTCGCTTACAAGCGCACTTCGCACAATTTTCGGCCAACCCCAAATTAAGAAAACCAAAACAAAAATCCCGAAAAACTAAATAAGTTCATAAAAAAAAAAAAATTTCAAAAATAATTCCCGGAAAAAAAATGGAGCAAGCGTTGCAATTGAAACGCGCCAATAAGCCGCCCTGCAAGAACGATCGCAAGGCGTACCTGCAAAGGGTGATGCTGACCAGGTGAGATAAGAGAGATGAGAAATGAGATACAAGAGATGAGAGATGAGAGATGAGAAATGAGAGATACAAGATACGAGACGCGAGATACGAGATACGAGTTACGTCTCTTGATTGATTGCGTTGACAATCTCTCGGAACTCGGAACTGGTTTAAAAAAAAACCGAAAACCAAAAAACCAGCTAAACAGCTGTGAAGCTATTGACCGATCGAGCGACTTTTATTGGGCAGCATGCGACATCTCTCGCAATCTCCCAATGTCCGAAACACTTTTTGTGTGGGTGCTACGAGTATAAATCGGGTTCCCTAGTGCTGTAGCTCAATCTGTAGCTGTATCTGTCGCTGTAGCTGCTTGTGAAAGCTAACAAAAGCTAAGCAGACTCAGCATTAGCTTTGCATATATAACTTTATATATATATATATATAATCTACTTGCTCATTACTCAACTCTTTTCCTCAGCTCTCAAATAAAGTTGAAAACAAATATTATTATACGAGTAAAAAAAAAAAAACAATATATTTGCGAGTCTATTAATAGTTAGATCTTTCTCACAACTTATATTGCTCATAAAGTTTACCTGAAAACAAAAAGTTTCTACTAAAATAAAGTGTTAAATATTTGTGTTCTACAGCTTTTAAAATAAAGCTCAAAATACGGCTAACAATTATTCTAAGGCGCCACTAAAACTTTGTTTTCTACTCCATTTTTATTAGGAATATAATAGTTAAATATATAGTATATAAATATATACATTTTTCTAACAAATTATAATCTCTATGAAAGTTTATGATGTACTTTGGAAAAATAAGGGAATACCAAAAGAAAAGAAATCGCATAAGAGTTTATGATAGAACAAAAAAGTAATTAGAGAGAATGCCGAAAAAATTTAAAGCTTTGATAAAGTTTGGATTGTTGAAAATCTGTCATTCCGAAGATCGATCCTGGGTTTCCTAGAAAGTATTCCGAATTTAATCTTGACTCATTCTCCATTAAAGCCTATAATGAATTATATTTAGATTAATTATTCCCCACTAGACTTATGGATCCATAGTAAGTCGCTTCGTTCTTGAATGATTCACTTATTTTATGCGGTTCATACTTGATTTGAAATGGAATAGTACGAATCGTACTTATATTTTTTATTTTTTCTAAGCTTTTCTCTCTGTTTCCTTAACTAATCTAATCCCAAAGTTGAAAGATCTTAACTTTGGGATTAGATTCTAGCTTTAATTTCCTGTACACAACCCCGCTTGCAACTCGAATATCGAATATCGCTATAAAATAAATGTATTTTTAAATGTTTTACTAAATATTCTTTTCAGTAATATTCAAATGGCAAAGTTCTATACCAGTCGAAGATATAGTCATAGTTTATTCATTTTCAGCATAATACTGAGAAAAATTCTTTATAGAAAACCAAATGCTTTGTGAGTACCAAAAAATAAACTGTTGATCATTCAGTTTTATGATCCTAAAAATGATGTTAATGCTGTTAAATGCTGTTTCTATTGTTTATGTTTATTTTTCTTTTTTGTTGGTTATTGTTGCTGCGAAATGCCTTTTTTTTGACTTGAGAGCCATTGCTTTGACTTCGATTGAATTGCATACCAAGAAAATAAAATAATTAAAAATATTGATATATATTTTAAAATTTATTTTGAATATTGGTGGCATATAGAATCGAACGTGGAATTTCTGAGCACGGTTTTAATAAGATTAAAATATTATTCAATATTTTTAGAATGGGCTCCTTTAACTCGGCGCCCAAAATTAACAATGTGGACTCACAGGACGATGGCTTGGAGCTGCCCAAGGGTCTCAGCACTGCGGCTCTGCTGGAGCATGTCCAGCAACTGCGTGGAGGAGGCATCGAGCAACCCTCGCTCCTCACTCGCTGCTTCCTGAAACCTTCTCTTCTTAGCGAGGATGTGACCGATGGACTGCGTTGTCTCCAACTGAATTCAGTGACGCGAGGTAACTATTCAAGGATATTTTTAAAATTCTTTTATTGATTTCTACAATTTTATTTCAGTTTGTAGTGCTCCCGTTGGTAACGAAGGATCCCAAAATATACGTTTGCTGCAGTGGAATATTCTCTCACAAAGTAATTAAAACTTCCTTAATAATTTTCTTGATTTTTCAAGAATTTATAATATATTTTTTATATACTATCTTTTAGCTCTGGGACAGCACAACGATGGCTTTGTGCGTTGTCCTGAAGAGGCTCTGACCTGGCAGCATCGCAAATATTTAATTGTCCAGGAGATTTTGCAGAATCAGCCGGATGTTGTTTGTCTGCAAGTATTTATTTCCCCCCAGATATAAACGTAATGCAGTCGCGCTTTAACATTTAAATTTCCTTATAAATTCAGGAAGTGGATCACTTCAAGTTTCTGCAAACTGTTCTGGGAAGTCAGAACTACGATGGCATCTTCTTTCCTAAGCCGGATTCGCCGTGTCTGTATATAGAGCAGAATAATGGACCTGATGGCTGTGCCATTTTCTACAAGCGCGATAAGCTGCAGCTGCAAGGATACGAGACACGTATCCTTGAGGTTTGGCGTGTCCAGAGCAATCAGGTGGCCATAGCAGCTCGTCTACAGTTGAAGGACTCTGGCAAGGAGTTCTGTGTTTGCACAACTCATCTGAAGGCTCGTCATGGTGCTCTTCTGGCCAAGCTCCGCAATGAGCAAGGACGTGATTTGATCCGATTTGTCAAACAGTTTGCCGGGGAGAGTCCTTTGCTCTTGTGTGGCGATTTTAATGCCGAACCCATTGAACCCATATATGCTACGATCCTCAGCTGCGACCTATTGAAATTGGGCAGTGCCTATGCAGATATGAAGCTGGAACGGGAAAGGGAACGTGAACGTGAGCGGGAAAGGGAACGCTCTGAGGATGCCAATGAGTCGATCTCGCAGTCAATTAAACGCGAACCGCCATATACCACATGGAAAATACGCGAAGATGGTGAAGAGTGCCATACCATTGATTATGTCTTCTATACTCCGGAGCAGCTTAAGGTAAATGGATAGTGTGCTTGACTAGAATATACTCTCTACTAAAGTATAAGATATACCCGAACCACATTTCAATATTTGCCTTTTGAAATTCCGGAAATCTTAACGGCTATTACTGCTGTTCAAGAATATATACTTTTGTATATATCCATTATAAAATTTCTAAGAACAACTCCCCTTGATGGTGATCAATAACTTATATATATACTTTATGTATACATCTTTTATATACTTATTATACCCTTTTTTATTCGGTATATTCTAAACCCTGACCTCAATTTCAAGAGTCGTTCCACTAAATTAATTCCTCTCAATTCAAAATAATTAATACACATTTTAAAGTGGTAAATTTTTAAAAAAGTAGTTGAACTTCCCTATTCAAAACTTAGCTCAACTATATAAAAAGTATCGTAATAAACTTGTTCTTTATCTTTTTTAGATCAAAAACTGCTTAGAGTTTCCAGCTGGAGAGGAGATCGGTAAAAATCGTACTCCCAGCTTCCAATATCCCTCGGATCATTTCTCTTTGGTCTGTGACTTTGAGCTTCTGGATGAGCCCCGTCTGGAATCCAACAACAAAACACATGGCAACATACAGTAGAAGAATAAGGAGAAGAGGATGAAGAGAACAGGGAATCAGAAGAAAAGCACATAAGCACTACAAACATACACATACACACACACAAACAAACACACTGCAATTACATAATAAATTGTGATATTAGTTCTTAGATACATTTTAGCCTCATGTAATTGTTGCACTGTTGCAAGCACTTTTGCTTAAAGAAATCATCCAGATTTTCACAATAAATGAGTGTAACATTTTAGGATACCCTGTATTTTACTTTATTATTTACTTGTTTACGCATAATCTAAAAATTAAGAAACTATCTTCCTAAGTCGATTCAATTAATTCAAGCTCAAATTTGATCAAGATTTAAAGTTGAATTCTTCCTATTAAAGACATTAGTTATAAAAAAAGAGCTCAGGATTAGAAATAAAATTAGCATCTGTATTCGTAAATTTACTATGGAATGGAATAGCCTTGTTACTATAATAAATTATAGCATAATAACTATTAAATTCCTATAAAAACTTGGCAAAACATATTCAAAAGTTTATATAACAATTAAGTATAAGTTAGATTCAATTTATATTTCCTTCCCTTAAAAAAGAATCAAAGTTAAAGCTAATATAAAATTGGTTCACTAAAAATATAGTACGAATTAATACCCTAAGAAAATGATGACAATGCATACAACAGAAACAAATTGATGTATCTATTAACATTATTCGGATATCCCGAATGCAGGATATATATCCCAACACAATATTAAAATAGAGGATGTTTCTATATAGGGAATTACAAATAGAGAATCTTCAGCCGGTTAGTAACATTATTCAAATATGAATACAGGGAATACAGGGTATATACGTACATCCAAAATAACCTATGAAAGTAAAGGGAACAAGGTGAGCTAATGAGGACAAACAGTCAGTAAATTGAGCTGGTTATCATTGTATACATTGAATATTATATTATCATAGATAAGACGATAACTGCTGAGTTCTTACATAACAGAAAGAGAGAGCAAAAATACGGAAGAAAAATGTTAAACAAACTGCACATGTATTAAATGCATTCGCACAAAAAATTAAAAAACATCAAAAATAAGAAAAGGGGCGCGGCAGTGTCTACAACAGCACCAAGATGGCCGTGAGGATAAAAGAACTGGCGACCATTATGTAACCGGTAGAATAAACTTCTTTCATTTTTAGGAAACTTCCGGTGTCCCACAGTAAATGGCGTATTCCATTGGCCGAATGGTAACCCAGAGGATAGGCCAGCATGAACTTGAGGGCTGTCAGAGTAACCCCACTTAGCTGCAGACCCTCCACCATGGTCGCATAATGGCTGATATCATGGGAGGAGATCAAAGCACTTAAGCCCAGACACCCAAGCCTAGGACGAGGCCAGTACCACGATGCAGTCCCGATAACACAAAAGTGATTTGGGGTTTGTATATGAATAAGTGAGGTGACAGGGCGCGGCCCAAACGTTCGTTCTTCTCAAAGAAGCTCTCATCCTTCACCGTGGAGCCAACGGAGACGACTTTCAGCGACACTTGACGGTTGGCAGCGGCCAGCTGCAGGCCCTGGCGCAGCGCCGAAGAGCGCACAAGAGTGCTGGTAAGTGCATACCTAATTAATTATAATTAGTTCTCTTTCGGACGAGAGTTGTAATTTTTAAAATTACGTACATTTCCAATTATTATTTCTCGCTCAATGTTTGTCAACAGTGTGGCAGCAACAGGTAGGCATACAAAATACCAAAAACAAAAACATACTTATCGATGTTTAATGTTAAATTATATATATATATATTTTTTTTTTAACTGAGGAGTAATAAATGAAGATCAAAGCGCTTTATTTGAAGTTCTCTTAAAATCTGTTAAGTGCCGATGTAAAAATGTTTGCTCTATTTAGCGCACTGTTGCTCTTTTTTGCGTTCTGTACTAATTCAGTGTGTTTCATTACCTTGTGGAGTTAGCATGTGTTTTGTGAGAAAGCTTAAGGCTATATAAATAAACAGAATCCATCGCGCGCAGAGAAATATTAGTTTAAAATAAGTGATAAGTGTTGTAGCTAAGAGAATGTCTGCAGAAAAGATTAAAATTCATTTTATTTATGGCAAGCTTAGCAGAGCCTCTGCAGACAGCATTGCGGGGCATAAAAGTAGAGTCAAATCTGTGGTAAGCCAAAGAATATCGAGACTGCCTGCCGCCACAATGTTTGGAATTCATTTTGTGGAACAGAAAACTGCTAGTTTAACAAAGTGGATTGCAACAGCTTCGCCGCAAAAACGCAGATGAAAAATAACATGAGGTAAGGTGAAAAGTAATGTGTATGCTGAGTGGGGTGTAATGTGTATGCTAAGTGGGGAGTAATGTGTATGCTAAGTGGGGGGTGATGTGTATGGTAAGTGAGGAGTAGCATGTGAAGTGGTGGAGCTCCATGCTAAATGAGGAGTAAATTTGTGACTCGACTAAATGCGAAATTCTTTGCAGTGAACTATTTAAAAGACGTAAGTTTTGTACTTTAAAATAATAATATTAAATACCACTGGCCAAATCAACCTCCATAAGCATTCGCTCGCTTCTTAACAACGATATGACTGATTTTACTTAGTAAACACTTACAGGGTATTTACCCTAACAAAATAGAGGAAACTTTGATTAGACTGGCAGGCAGCTTATACGTACAATAGAATAGCAGATAGCTATTTAAGGCAACTATTAATATAATTCAGATGTCGCGATTACAGGGTATATACCCAAATTCAATATTCAAAAAGAGGGAATATCTATATAGAATAATAGCCAGTTCAGATGTAGAATGGAATAACAAATTGATAAAGCGCCTTGAGCGCGTTATCAACATTCTTCAGATATCACATATACAGGGTATATATGTACCTACTCTATGAAAGTAGAGGAAACTAGATAGACTAATAACTAGCTTAAGGCCAGAAAGCAACAACAGCAGATAGTAAATTGAGCTAGCTATTAACATTATTCCGATATCACGATATCTGCCGAATTCTTACATAACAGAGAGCAAAATGTTGTATAAATAAACTGTACATGTATTAGATGCAATTGCAACCGCAGTTAACAGAATTTAATATATGTTCGCACTAAAATTTAATAAGCATCAAAGATTCGTAGGATCGTCTATCCGCCAGGTGGCGTGGCATTGTCTACAATAGCGCCAAGATGGCCGTGAGAACAAAAGAAGTGGCGACCATTATGTAACCGGTAGAATAAACTTCTTTGATTTTTAGGAAACGTCCCGTGTCCCACAGTAAATGACGAATTCCATTGGCTGAATGATAGCCCAGTGGGTAGGCCAAAACGAACTTGAGGGCTGTCAGAGTACCCCCGCTCAGCTGCAGGCCCTCCACCATAGTCACATAATGACTGATATCATGGGAGGAGATCAAAGCGCCCAGGCCCAGACCCCATACGCCCATGCCTAGGACGAGGCCAGTACCGCGATGCACTATCGATAACATTGCGGTGAGTTGGGGCTTGTAGATGGTCAAGTGTGGTGACATGGCGCGTCCCAGACGTTCGTTCCTCTCAAAGAAGCTCTCATCCTTCACCGTGGAACCAACGGAGACGACTTTCAGCGACACTTGTCGGTTGGCAGCAGCCATTTGCAGGCCCTGACGCAGCGCAGAAGAGCGCACAAGAGTGCTCGTAAGTGCATACCTAATTAATTATAATTAGTATTCTTTCGCAGAGGCTCGCAATTTTTTAAAATACGTACATTGCTAACTATTTTTCGGTAGACTTGTAAGCAGTGTGGCAGCAACTGGCAGGCACTAGAAATACCAAGAATAAATATGTGTGCACCGATAACGATTAACACAGAAAAATATCGATATTTAATGCTCAATTGTAGGCGCTCTCTTTTGCGTTTGGTATAAAATATTTTCAAAGGGCAATTATGTTCTGCAACATCATTAATAAATCAGGAAACGTGCGATTTAATTGACAGTTATCATAAGTGTATAATCGAAATAGAGCCATTAATAGAGTTAACTGTAGAGTAAAGTCTGTTAAGCTATGTGAGCTTTTTGCGCACGTTGCTCATTTTTGCGTTCTGTACTAAATCAGTGTGTTTCATTACCTTGTGGAGTAAGCATGTGTTTTGTGTAAAAGCTTAGGGCTATATAAATATGTGAAATCGGTCGCGAGCAGTGATATATCAATTTAAAATAAGTGAAGAGTGCGGTAACTAAGGGAATGTCAACAGAGGCTGCCGACGCAATGCCAAATATTCAAATTATTAGCAAAAAGTGGTATGCTTAGCCAAGCGCTTGGAGACAGCGTTGCAGAGCATAAAAAGAGTCACATCTGTAATAAGCCAAAGAATATTAAGAGTGCCTGCCGCCACAACATGTGGAATCTATGTTGTGGCACAGAAAAGTGCCAGTTTACCACAGCGCGGCAAGACAGCTTCGTCGCAAAAGCGCAGCTGAAAAAAACATGTGCTAAGAGTAGTAATGTGTATGCTAAGTGAGGAGTAATCTGTACGCTAACTGAGGAGTAATGTGTATGCTAAGTGAGGAGTAGCGTGTTAAGTGGTGGAATCCCATGCTAAATGAGGAGTAAATTATTGACTCAAGTAAAGGCCACATACTTTGCATCGAATTGTTTAAAATAAGTAAGTTTTGTACTTTCAAATAATCAAATAATAAAATCACTTAAAATTTGTTATTTGTTTCCAGCTGGCTTGGCACAAACAGCCGCAATAAGCGCTGCACCCTTTCCTGATCCATCCTCGGAGACGACAAGCTCAAATTTGGCTGAGCCCTTCAGCAACATATTCATATTTTCGGTGAGTAGGCGATGATAATGTGGATGGTATCGGTAGACGCCTCCGTCGATGCCGACAGCACAATCCTTGGAATTCATTTTATTTATCAAGCAAACCAAAACACAAGAAGTGAGCTTGGCAGAGCGTGTGGATATTGTTTCGCAGATATAGCGTAGGCACGCGAGATCCTTTTCATTATTGGTTCTTATACCCATGCTGTCCATGACCTGACCGGCATTACGATATTGTCCTGGTGGATCGGATTCAATTTCCGATATATATCGTGTATCGAATTTCCATTTCTCGTTTATGGCCTGCGATGACACCCCCTTGAATAAGAGTCCTTTACCCATTAATTCCACAACAATGTGTCTGACTACTTCGCCCAAATACATGCCAGAAATGCACTTCTCAAAAATTTGCTTTTTCGGATTTACCGATTGCAAATCTACCGCCTTATCGTATGAGGTCCGTATGAAATCTAATACCCCATTATCTCCGAAGGCGCCCAGCTCACAGTTGACTATCATATTGGGTTTACTGCTCGTCTGGTAACCCTCAAACATTTCCGTATTTGCTGTTTTTTCCACATAGCAGGCATTAGTTCCGGTTCCGACGATCAATCCTATGCGACAATTACGCTGGGTGAAGGCGCAGGACATTAAAGTGCCCGTAGTATCATTCAAGATGGCCACAATACTGACTTTAATATCGCCACGTCTTTTGATTGCATCCTGCAATAATTCTACCACATTTTTACCCACAACTCCGTCGCATTTGAAGCCCTTCGTCCAGGTTATCATAATGCCTTTGTCTATGCCCACTTGTTGTAGGGGAAACGAGAATGTAAATCCCAAGGGTACATTATCATTTTCGATCTTTTGCTCCCTGCAAAATATGGACAAACATTCGGCAATAAAATCGAATAGGTTCTTGCCTGGACCCTCCATCAGTGCTTTATTGATGACAAAACTCTTGGATATAATATCAATTTCGGTTTCGCTCTTCAGATTGACCAGCAGTACACGAAAGTTGGTTCCACCCAGATCCAAAGCCAAATATTTGCCCCTCTCCTTGCCTGTGGGCAGCTCCTGCACATAGGTAATGAAGCATTTAACCACAGCCCTCGGATGCGTCTCTCTTGCCAGACCCATATTGATTTCCTTGGTCAGTCGATTTACAATCTCCTGCATTTTGGCTTCGTTCATCGAGAACTGCTGACATATTTCATAGGCTTCAGGAAATTGTTGCTTTGGATCTTGGGCCATTGTCAAGAAAAGGATCTGCTACGCCTATAGACCAGGTTTGGGTATAGCAGGTTTAGTTGCTACCAAAAATTTTGAAATTTTAAAATACTCCGAATCGAGTGGGAGACTGAAATGAACTAGAAATTATTTGAAAAGATATCTAAAAGATTGCTACATTTTTCCAAACTCACTAGATTCGACAAAAGAATTTTTCATTCCTAGAAGTTTTTGATTTCAATTTGTAAGAGGCTTTTACGATAAATGGAGCTGATTCTTTATCTTGGTTTTTCCACTATTCAATTTAAAAATATTTATGCCCCTTTTAGATGTTTTTTTGGGGATTTTTAATATAGCTCATCTTATTATGTTGGTTTTAATACAAGAAGAAAGGAATTTTAGCTTGTTTTGTTTAAAAAATAGTTTATTTATTTGAAAAACTTAATAATAATAATTGGCTAGGACATCATTAAATTTAGACCACAAAGATTCTTTATTTTTTGGAATATCATAAATCATCTGGATAGTGCAGAGGCTCGGTCGAGAGCGGAAATCGACAAACCAGCGACAATAGCAGCACCCACACCAGGACTATCCTCGGCAATAATAATTTCGAAGCCATTTTCTGGGTCGGACATTTGACGGACATGTTGATTGAGTACCTCCTGATATCGGGGATATAATCGATAAATGCCACCATCCACAGCGATCGTTATACTCGGTTTTTTCATTCGATTAACTAGACAAGATAATCCGGCAGCAACGAGCTTAGCGGAGCGATCCGTAACTGTTTCAGTGATAAATCGTAGCATTTCCAGATCACGATCCTGACAATGTCGCATTCGAAACTTATCCATAACCTCTTGGGCCTTCACATAGACACCAGGCGGATCTGATGCAATGGCTATCAGGGATTTCATTTCCATTTTCCAATTTATGCCAATATAGTCGAGACTGTAACCCTTGAACATAACGCCCATATTCATAAGTCTCACAACAATGAGTCGCACTAGTTCGCCCAGGTAGAGAGTACTGATGCATTTCTCGTAGTATTTGGTGCCGGGTACACTAGACTCTGCATCGGCGATCTTGTCGAACTCAGTGCGCATAAAGTCCAGGTGACCATTACCACCAAAGTTACCCCATTCCGTGTTGATTATCATCAAGGGTACCGAAGCATCGCCTTCGTATAGATCACATTCGCTACTTAGCTCCACATATGCGGCATTTGTGACTGTGCCGATGATTAGACCAATGCGACAATTGGGATGAGACCAGGCCAGAGCCATTAGAGTTCCAGCTGCAATATTAACTATTGCACTCAAATTCACAGAAATATCCTTATGTGTGGCTAAAGCATTTCGTAGCAATTGAACCACATCCTTGCCCACAGCTCCTGCAGCGCCGTAACCCTTTGTCCAGGCCACCAAAATACCTATATCCAATGCGAGTTTATTCAAAGCAAAGGCAAAGGCTATGCCCATGGGTAGATTATCTTTTTCCACCTTCTTCTCCTTCACAAATATGGCTATATTTTCAGCCAAGAAATCGAACAATTGTGTGCCTCTCGCACCGGCAATTGTATGAGGAACGATCACACACTTGGAGCTCATGTATATATCCTTTTCACTGCTAAACTTGACCAACATAATGCGACAATTTGTTGGCCACATTTCTAGGGCAAGAAAGCGTCCACGTTCTCTGCCAGTCGGCAGATACTGGGCATAGCTCAAGAAACAGGGTATCGATGACCTCGAATGTGAATCTCTACCTAATCCTGCGACTATCTCGCGCGATATTCCATTCCTGATGTTTATGAGGCTTTCGTTGGACAGCATAAAAGGTTTACATAGTTTGTACGCCTCAGGAAATTCAACCTCTGGATCTATTTTGACCATCCTGTGTATAGCTAGTTATTCACTTAAAAAATTTATTATTTATTTATTTATTTTTTAGTAGTCTACTAGAATTTCACATTCAACACTAAATGTTAGATTTTTTAGAAAAGGAACACTCGAACGAGTGGGCAAGACTAAGACGAACCCGGTACAAAATGGTTTTCCACTCGAAAATTTTGACAAATTTATGATTGTAAAACAGAGTATTTTCTAGTCGATCAGAGCTTGGGTACTTATAGTTTAAAAGAAAGAAAACATCTTTTCGAATTGAACAGTATTTTGTGATTTATTTACATTTGAAAATTGTATGTGATAAGTGATAATACGAAAGAAATGCTTAGCTGAGTAATTTGAATGAATTCCACATAAAAATCAGTGCTACGGTGAGGTTAGATCAGAGACATAGTCTGTCTGCTGTGAGCTGAGGCTGAGGCTGCAATATTTTGGAATTTCTTGTTCGATCTGGTATGAAAAACAATTTGCAACCTTGACTTGAATGTGCCTGCCTGCTATGACACGATAGTTAAAGTGAGGTTATATTATGGACATGGGCTGTCTGCTGTGAGCATGTGGAAAGTGTAGTTTTCCGTCTGCCTGTCTGCTATGACACGATGAATTCCGCTGTACGCTATAGCTAAAGTGAGGTTAGGTTATCGCGCACTATCAACTAAGTTAAACTTAAACGCACAAAGTAACAAATTATCAAATATAATATCAATATTATTAAAATTAACAATAAATAAACTAAATCCGTTACGGTTCCGGTCACGTCAGAAAAATATCAGAGAATTCGCCCTGCAACAGATCGGCAAATGGATGAAAACTGTCCAGTGTGGCCAGAGGACTAATGCAAGCGGAAGGCTGCTGATCGCTGGCAAAGTCAAAGGAATCCTGCGAATGATCCAGCAGACGCAAACTCAGCTCCACATCCGGTTTATCTAGTGGAGAGTGCATAGAAATGGGCAAATCCCCACGGGAGGGCAACACAGATGCAGCGGCAGCAGACGCCAGCAGACTGTGATAGTTGGTGTTGAGGCAGTGCAGCGAATCTGTATCCGATTCTAATAGTAAGGTGTTGATCTCATCCAGCTCCTGAATGCCAAGCAGACCATCCTGGGCATTGCTGCTGCTGCTGGAGGAGGAAGCGGAGGAGGAAAGCGATGCATAGGCAGAGCTCGGCGAGCAGGCGGCAACACAAAAGGCCGGTGAACCCACCGAGGAGGAGGCATAACAGGATTCAGGCGAACTACTTGATGTCGTAACTGAAGTCTTGGCCTGCTGTTTGTTTTGTCGACTCTTCGCAGGCGTCTTTTTACTGCTCTTCGAGGACTTTTTGGGCTGCTTGACAGGTTTTACTGGTTCTGGTTCCAATTCTAGTTCGAATTCTTGCTCCGGATCTGTGTCGACGCTGACATGAGCCTCGCGATTCTCGCTCTCACGCAAACACTCGACCATAAACTCGCTCTCATAGCTAGGATCCTGTAGGGATTCACTCAGCATACCTATATACTTCATGGCCAGACGCAAGGTTGTGATCTTCGTCAGTTTCTCATTGGTATTTGCCGCATCCTCTCCAGTTATGGACTGTGGGACACAATGACGCAGCTGCTCAAAAGCCATATTAATCTCGCGCATTCGAGTACGTTCCCGGGCATTTGCTGTCTTGCGGCGATATTTGCTCAAAGGCGGCGCTTTCGTCTTTGCGGAGTTCTTCGCCGCGTTCTGTGTCTTGGAAGTGGGCTTTGCGCCCTTTGCTGGTTGCAATTCTGTACCGAGCTCTGGTGTGGTCATTGCCAGTGGCTCTCCGGGCATCCTTTTCTGACGCTTCTGGCGCAGGGAGTATTTTTCGCCACGTCTAGAAGCCCCCGTCATATTGTTTGCCTTCCGCTTACGCGTATCCTTCACCTGATCGCAGTCCAACTCTAAGTCCTCTCCATCCATGTGTAGCTCCGCGTAGTTGTGCAGCTCGTAGGTATTGGATTTCATCTGGAAAATCAACGGAAGAAGTAAAAGCTTGAATTATTCTTCGGTTTTTAATATATACTCTAACCAGAGAACCAAACCAGCGGGTTACCCTCTAGTTTGAGCCTCCAAAGTAAACTTCTTTTAAATTTCGAGTCAGTCTGGGGAAAAATTGATTGATACGATTCGGCGATTTCTTGGGGCTGTGGCGTGGGCTGTGCCGCCCCAGCAATCAAAAGCAATTAACAATTTGTTTGAAATTACCCAAAAATGCCGTACAATGTTCGAGTTTCTATCAAAAAAAGAAGAAAATTGACTTCTAAACTGCGATCAGTGAAGCGTAACTTGCCGTCTAACCAACCCGCCCAATAAAAGTATCCGAAAACGGCTTGAAATTGGTTATGAGAACTGAAGTCGCTGTGGATGGATGAAGTGGTTCAAGTGGTTCGGTGTCTGTTCTTTGTGGTGTGGGCGCTTCCTTCATGTCGCTTCTGTGCGCTTCCGTCGCATAAAACCCACTGGAGCCGAAAAACGCATCAACCAAAAAGTCATAAACAAATTCATTCTTGGGCAGGGAGAGTTCAGTTCGGTTCAGTTCAAATTCAAATACGAATTTGGACATCATTAAACCAATAAAATAAATAAAAAAGAAAAAATCTAAAAATTCTATGAGTATTTGCGCAATTACAAACGAATACACTCATGCAGTCAGTCATAGAATGATTCATTCCTCGTAGTCGGACAAAGCCCATGATTGAGTAGCTCCGTCACTCGTATTGCTAATCCTTAAATGGTTACCTCAAGGTGCCAGCTGCAGCTCATTTCCAAAGATTTAACGAATCCAGCGAAAAGATTTTAATCATTGCTTACTTTAAGTCAACTAACTTTAAGACTGCCGCGCAGTCGACGCCAGCCTATCAAATTTACAACTGTCATCAATCTCTTGGACAATTCCCACTCCCATTGCAAAAGGCGTGGCTAGTAGCAGACAATCGAAATAGTTGGAGTTGATATTATGCTTATGCCTTATAATTAAATAGCTGTATACCCTGTAAACTTTGAGTCTTTCCCCTTCAGTCTATAGAAAAGAAAGAGAATCCTGTTTGTTTCATTGGTTTATATACTCCCTTCTGTATTTAACCATTTCCCTACCTCGTCCCTTAAAAATTATAAACTTTTCTTTGCCTGAGAGCTGGGATTAGATTCAGTTGAAAAAGCTCTTTATAATTACCTACTCGTATTCGTACGAGTACTCGTACTGCTATTCATATGAATATGTGTGAATGAATGGCTTAGAAAGAATTGTAAAAGTTGCGTTTAATGTTTTTTTCCACAGACAACTTTATTGCAATGTTGTGGAAATGTTGAGAAAGTTTCGTATTTTTTTTTTCTTCTTTTTTTTTTATTTTGTGGTAGGTCAACTGTACTAAATATTTTGCATTACTTTTTCAACAATTTATTTTCTTTTTTCTGCTATTTTTTTTTCTGCGGTTGCGGCTGCAACAACAACAACAACAACAACAGCGGGCGAGTAACGGCAACTGAATAGAAACTATTAATGAATGCATTTTAATGCAAGAATTAAGTTACATGAAATGTAACTTGAAGCCTCCACAGCGTCATCAACAAGCAGCAGTGAAAAAGGCGCACTGTACGACTAGAAGATACCCTGTATTTAGTCTTAAGAAAGTTGAGATTCAGGTTAGCTGCATACCAACTTCTATAGTCTGGTATTTAGTCTAGCCCAGCAGTAGATATACCCCTTTTAGCCTGTTTTTAAGAGCGGTATATAAACAACTTGCAACCGCCTAAACGAAATGTAGCATGTTTCTGCATCGATGCTAACGCCCTTGGCTTATGCCTTGGCCTCATAAATAAATAGCCAGCCAGTTCTCAGAGGCTTAGGCTGAGGCTGAGGCTGAGTCTGTGCAGAGGTGTAAATATGAGCAGATTGATTGCAATCAACGTGTTGGTAGAGGTGGAGTGTTGGGGCAGCTTTGCAGAGGCTCACTTAAATGGACAATTTAGTGCAGACTGCCAAAATTGGTAATAGATTCTTACAGTTGGCCTGGTCCGGCCCGGCCCGGCCCAGTCCCAGTTTGCCTCGACTTGATTCGTTTTACTGCCAGCTTGCTGCTGCCACTTGTTGCATAGCTCTGACCATTTCTAGAAGTTGTTGTTGTCTGTCTGTTGTACTGATTGTTGCCTGTGTCTAACTGCAATGCACTTTTCATCATTTACCGTTAATCGGCGGCCATGAGAAAGAGCTGTAACAGTGGATAATCGGAACTATCGAGCTATGAAATATAATCGATTCAATATCGATATCATCGGCAAGGCAAAATATTATAAGAGTGGTATAAAAAATGATATGGAATGAGGACTAAATTGTTAGCCACATAAATATAAATAATTTGATAAATTATTTAATAAAAAACAAATTTATTATTTTATTATTTATTAATAGAGGTGTCTAATACTCAAGATCCACCACAATATATTTTTCAGTACATATTTTATGTGCGTCCATTAACGAATATTCATATTATTCAATTGGAATAAATGTGAATAAATAATATTAATCAAAATGTTGTAATGAATCTACAAAGATCAGTAAAAGGCACTAAACACGCTAAGAACTCGTAGTACAACTAGCTAATCCCACATCTAATCTCTATGTCCAAGCTTCAACTCTTGGAGCTGAATTCCTCAGAGCTGGCAACTTCAACACGTTCTGGAAAATTCACTTTGTTCTTGGTTCGTGCCTGACTTTATTTCTTTTAGTTGCACTCGTGATTTACATTGTAATTAATTTTTGCCATGCGACGTGAATAACATGAAATTCCAAAAAAAAAAAGAAAACCTTAAAATTTATAAACTTTTGTATGATCTTTAGGAGCTTTTGAATTATATAGAAATCAATGGAAATTAAGCATGAGCTGGGAAAATATGTTTTGAAACTTACAGCTTTCTACCGGAATCTTAGGATTTTTCAAAAATCCCTTTCAAAATTCAAGCAGAATGCAGAAAATTTAAAAGCTGAAGTCTAGAATTTAGTCTAATATTAATAGGCCTTTTCTTTTGCTAATTTCAGGTGACAACAAACAAATTGAAGTTCTTGAAACAAATGGATTATTCAACTTGAATTAATTGGTATGTACAAACTTTATATATATATTTATACTTTTTTGAAATTCGAAATTTCTTATCCAAAAAGAAAAGTACAATTTTGAAAAGGAAAATTCTGCTAAGTCATTGAGTCATTCACTTTATTCAATGCACTCACTGCACTTTAAGATTGCCAAAAAAATAGCTTATAATTTGTATTTAGACACATCTCTTCTTTTTAGCCTTTATTTTTGCTAGGTAACAAACCACTTGCTGCAGTCCATATACCCTTTTGTAGGCACTTATTTAGGTGTAAGTAGGTGCATAAAAAGTTTATGCAACATGCAAGAAACAAGGTGCAATTAAGAGCACTGAAATTTGCTGTTTTCCCCTTTACAAAAGAAAACCCACAGCAGAAACTAAGTTCTGGCCTTTTCAGTTTTCTTTCTTGCGGCTGATTTTTCCTTTGGCGCCAAAATGACGTGAAAATTAGCAAGTTCCGTGTGCTGCAAATTGCATGCGATTAAAGGTATTCGCGGCTAATAAATGTTGTTGAACAAACAGCGGAGCAGGGCTGATTGGGGGCGTGGCAGGCAGTCAGGATGTGTAGGAAGCGTCACAGGATGCGGCGGCGCAGCCCTTTTGTCGACTTTCTTCTTTGTTGATTGGAAAATTTGAAGCGCGCGCGTTGCGCCGGTTGCCGGTTTTGGGTGGCTGCTTAAGTTTTCAATTACACGCCGGGCACAATACGAAACCAATTGAAATGCACAGACAACAACAACAACAGCAACAGCAACATCAATAACAAACACAGACAAACACGGGGAAAAGCCCCTTTCCCCATTTCCCGTTTCCCATTTTTCCAACAACAGCAAAAGGCGCGCCATGCGTGCGGCCAGGCGTGAAGGGGCAACAAGCTAAGGTTCGTTTTAAAATGTTTTGTTTTAGTTTTATTTTTGATACTCTGTACCCATTGAATGTTGATTAAAGCGGGTATATGTGACTTGTGGCTTTGTATGAAACTGGCAGAAGAAGGCAGCGAAGCTTATTTCAGCATTTTCGGCAGAAATGATGAAAGCCCTATTCAAAAACAATAGCATCGATATTATCCAGAAGCCTATTTTATACCCCTTAAAAATTGATTAAATTGAGCATATACGACTTGCTTGAATGCTTAAAATAGGCCGAAGAAAAGCAAAGTTTTTTTTTTATTTTATTCCTCTGTTTTTCCATCCTTTCTATTGTTATCTTTCTATATTAAAATTCTGAAAGATCGTATAATAAATCCAGAAAATATAATCTAAACTGAGCAGCAGAGGCAAGCAATGCCCTGCCTTAACGCTGAGCTGTAGACTTAGACCTAGCGACAGGGTATCTCCTAGTCGTGCAGTGCTATTCTCTTTTTGTTTTTGGTTATTTTGGGGCACTGCAGGGAGTAGCTGTCTATCTAAAGTGCACTTGAAACTGCCGACGAGCTTCATGCCCCTGCCCCTCGTTGCCGCCTGCCCCAACCGACGGTTGCAGTCGCTGCATTTTTAGGTGTAGCCATTAAATTTAGAACTTTTTTTTTTTCTGCACGCTTGTCTGCACGCCACAAAGGGAGCGTGGGGGCGTGGTGGGGCAGAAGGAGGCGGAGGCAGCCGGGTGCGGTTAAATGGAAAATGAAGCGTCTGCTATATACAAAAAAAATGCGAGAAAGGATGCAAATGCTTCGGTGTGAAGAGGGCAGCCAAAAGACACGCGAGTATTTTTTGTTCAAGCCTTGAATTTTTAGAGTGGAACAAAAACTATAGATAAGATTATAGCGGCGTTTAGAACAGGCCAATGTCATTTGCATAATCTTGGATATTTTTCTGGGATTTTCTTTAAATTAATCCTTCACCTTGAACATCTTTAAAAAATTGTATTTTTTCCAAGATTTATATTTAAATTTTCAATATTTAAACATTAAAATTGTTTCAATTTAATTCCTTAAATTTTGCATCTCCCTTGGATATTTATTTAAAGAATTAAATATTTTTTTTATAATTTCAACAGAAAAATGGATTTATTTTCTTAAATTGCCCAGCAAAATATGCCATCAACTGTGGGGAAATGCGTATAAAAACGCTTTTATTACAGCAAATATAGTGAAAAAAGAAAATCGGAAAAATACAATAGATTCAATTATAAACTCAAAAAGAAATACAGCAAACTTTTATTTCTCAATTTCCTGACGAATTTCGATAAAATTTCTCTGGAAAATAAATATTTATTTTAGAGAAAATACAATAAACTTTTTAGATTTTCCTGTCTGAATTCTTTTAATTGTGATTTACTCTAGAGACAGCCCTCGTTCGTATCATTGTGCATCGTTCTATTGGAGCTTGACTGACTCAGATTTTCTGTTTTTGCCACAGCTCTAAAATTAGTTTTTATTGTATGCAGGCGTTTTTATACCCTTACTGAGGGTATCAAAACTCTGGCATGAAATGCGCCCTTAATATAGTATGTATGAATGATGAGAACTGTGACACGACTTGATTTACCCTCATCTGTCTGTCTATCTGTCCTTCTTTCTGCCCATTTATAAGCTAGGTGAAGGAATAAATTTCCTAAGGGCACGCCAATAATTTCCAAGATCAGACTACTATATATTATAGGAACAATCGGAAGCAGTTTTCATATGCGAATTCCAGTCGGTAAGGGTATACAATGTGTAGTGCGCCGAAGGAAGCCTTTCTGGTATTTTTTTTTCTTTATTCTTTCGATTTGTGATTTTTAATTTGCTTTTTGTGGAAAGCATCAGGAATGCTTTTCTTGATGCGACTTTTGTTGTTGTTGCTTTTGTCTCGTGCTATTGCCAGTTGCATGTTGTATGTTGCCGCTTTTGTTGTCTCTTGTGCTGCCGTTGGGCTGTTTTTATTTTTAGTCACCCTGCGGCAAGTTCTGATTTTAATTCTTTTTCTTTCCACTTTTCTCTCCTCCTCCTCCTCCTCCTCCTCCTCTTTTGCATCTTTCAATTTTTGTTTTATTGTCTTTGTTTTGTTGCCATTGCTTTGTTCGCATTTTTGTTGACTCGCTTTGCTTTGAATTTGTTTGATTTTCCATTTAAGTTGAGTTTGTTTATTAAAATTGGCACACGTTGCGTATGTGTGATATGTTTGTGTTTACATTCGACAGGCGGCACTGTCTCTGTTTCTGTTTCTATCTCTCCTTTTCTCTCTTTCTGTCGCTGTGTTTGGATATATTTTGGTAGCACTGTGTGGTTTTGTATTACCCATTTGTTTTTTTTGTCTTATTTTAAATTTGATTTGCGTGATTTTTGACAGGTTTTTGCTGTTGGCTTTTTGGCTAATTCCCTTTGTTTTTCGAATAGGGGAACGCCAGCTGTTTCCCCATTTAATTTATATTTGTGTTAGGAGGTCAGAGATTTTGTTACCCATTTTAGCAATTAGGTTTCATATCTCTAATTAAAGTAAGAATATTTCCGGTAATTACTATATTTTCTAGCCATATTTTCCAATGAATTATTATTCTTTTTATGAGCTCCATACTTCCGAGAATCCCAAATATATCAATTAAATAAGATTCAACAATTGGAAATCCATAAAATATACAAAATCATAAATTAAAACCTACAGAAAATTTGCATAGAAAAGAGCTTTAAAGTAATTTTACTTTTTAAGTATTTATTCGAACTATTTGCTTGGGAAGTATGGAAAATTCGCTAAAGGAAATAAAGGCAACTTACTGTATCGAATATCTAATGAAGGACATTCAAGATGAGGGGAGATCTACTATACTCTACCCTTACCTACACCAAGAGGCATATTGTTAAGAACTGTTAACAAGAGAGACAACTGCTTTCTTCAACCTCTTAAATACTCTATCCTTATCTCATTTATCTCTTATTTCAAGAAATGAGCTTTAAAGTTCATTAATTACTTTTCAATCATTTATTTGAAGTATTTGGTATCAAATGACCGGAAGATCTAATAAAATTCAAAGGATTAAATATGCTCAAACTTCAGAGGGGAGTGAACTCCCTCCTTGAGTGAAGGGCATACAAACTGGGTGTGATCTGCCTGCACCCCAAGAGCAAATTATTAAAAGTGTTGACAAGTTTCTCTATCGGTTTCCACAAGAAGCAAGAGGCAAATGCTTTCAACACCTTCCGCAAATAAATGCTTCGCTTTCCACTGAGGCACGCCCCCTGCTGCCGTCGCTGCTGCTTGTCTATTTTTATTGATACAACAAAAGCAACAATAAAAGCGAACAACAACAAATTACAACAACAACAACAACAGCTCACAGCATACATATAATTTGTGTATATTTATTTACCTTTTTGATTTCATAAATCCCAAATATGTGCGAGCTGCCTCAGTTGGCGAGTTTTTTGTTTTTTAAAATTGTATCTTTTAGTTTGTTGCAGAACTTGTTATCCCTTTTAGATTATTTTTATTTATTATAGATTTACTTATTTCCAATTAACACTTTTTGGGCATTTTAATTGAGTTTAGCTGTCATTTGCTTTTAATTTATTTTTCTATTTTTTATCGAATCCGCATCCGATTTTGAGTTTCAATTTAAATTCCACAGCATCTGGCTAATTAGTCATAGAATTTGTTTTTTATTTATTTTTTTTGTTTTTTGTTGTTTGTTTGTGACTCTATTTTAAATTAACGCTTGCCTCATGCATAAATTTCGACGATTAACACAACAAAAATAATTTTTGATTTCCGCAAACTGGTTTTGTTTTTTTTTTCCTTTGTTTTTTGTAATATTTATTTTTGATTTTTTAATTGCATTTTGGGTTAAAAAAGTATCTGTGGGATACGCCGCCGCTGCAGCTGAATTTTAGGAAAAGCCTCGAAAGAGAACAGTTTTTCCAAAACGTGCGAGCCGCGTGTGTCTCGGTGCGAGTGTGTGTGTGTGTGAGGCCGGCTGCTAAAAATATCCGTGAGTACGCGCGATAGGTGGAAAGATATATATATATGTATATAAATATATATGTATCTGTATCCAATAACCCACGGGCTGGCGCACAAAAAAAATACTATACGGGGACCGGAGAAAAGATGCGTCTACGTCGGCGTCGCGTTCGCGTCGCGCCTCTGTCTCCGTCTTTGACGTGCTGCGTCCGCTTGCTGCGCCTGTTCGCTATGCACTGATCACTGTTTTGTCAACGTCAACGTCAACGTCGCCGTTGCTGTCGCAGTTGACGTCGCCGTTGGCGTTGGCGTTGGCGTCGCAGTTGCCTTCAATGTCGTCCACTCTATGTTGGGACAACAGCAGCAACAGACCAGAACAGAACTTGGCTTTGACTCCGTTAGCCTGAATCCGAGTAGGCTTATTTGTTATTTGTAAATAGAGTTAGATAGAACACGCTCCGGGAAACCGGGACCGGCACTTGTCCGTTGAACGTGCGCTGCGCTATTGAAACGATCAATGAATGAAATGCGGCATTAAAAAGCAGCACTTTACGTTTTGTATCTTAAAGATACTCGCACGATTTGAGCCTGAGCCTGAGACAGCAAGCAGCTAGCAGCTAGCAGCAAGCCGAGCAATAAACCGCTAAACCCACTGCCATCGCCAGTTGAGATCGTTGCTCGTCGCCCACAGCGTCATTGAAGGCAGACCCCTGCACTGAGAGAAAAATTAAGTTAAAATATTTCAATTAAAATATAAATATATATAATAATATAAAATATGAAGCTAGCTAGCGAGAGTTATTCCCTTTTGCAGAAAACTCTAAATATGTCAAAGTCTTAGGAAATATTAATTTATAACAATCTGCAGACTTTTCAATTCAGAAAACAAATTTTAAAATATTTTCAAAAGTTTTCAAGAGTTGCTTGGCAATATTCTCTTTAATTTTTAAACTCAGTCAATTTACGCTTGGCGAGTGCATTGTAAGTTTGCCTCGAAATGTATAATTCATTAAAGAAAGAAAGTCTTAGCCCTTAAATATATATTTTTGATCAGTATTTTTGCTATTGCCATCTCCCTCGACTTAAGCATCTAATTGTATGCAAACAGGTCTCTAAAGTTTCTGAATAAAATTTGGCATGTAGACTATATGCTTAGATCGGCTAGATCAGTACTATATCATATAACTATCATTGGTCTAATCGGTCGGAAACTTCTTGTATTGAAACCATTTTTGTTTCTTGATGAAACCTTCAAGTTAGATATAAGAGTTTGATTTTTAAACGTACACAAAAACTCTCAAGATCAGGTTAATATATCATATAGCTATCATAGGAACAATCGGTAAAATGAAATAAGTTTAGTAACAATTTAAAATGTTATTCACGCTGAGTAACTTTTAGCTTTTTCTCACTAGTTTAATGGCTGGAAAAATCTTAATGTTATCTGACAATAATTTTTTTCCAGTGTTGCCCGAATCCCGCTGAGCAACAACAGAAACCAGTTCTCAGTGCCACAGTGCTCTCCACTCATTCGCTCGCACTCACCCACTCAGTTCACTCAGTTTGTGTGGGTGTCTCTGCAGCATTGCGTTGGCAGGCCGGTTCGATTCAGTCGGTTCAGTCGATTCGATTTGGTTGGGGTCTCTCTTGAGTGAGTTTCCAAATGTACTCGTAGTTTGAGAATTGTGTTAAAGTTTTCGATTTCATTTTGAGTTGAGCTGCGTTGAGTTGAGTTCTTTTTTGGCTGAGATTTGTTTGGGGCAGAACAAGCGGCCGCTCTCTCTCTCTCTGTCTCAGTATGATCTAATATTGCCAGGCAGTTATTTATTTAAATTTATTACTAATTTTTTATTTATGTACGAGTAGCTGTGCTGTTTGACATTCATTTATATATATCAGTCAAACATTGTTATGGCTCAGAAAGAGTCGTACACGAACACAAACAAATACAACTGCAGTTAGTATGTTAATTTGTGGCTACCTTCAAGATTTCTAGCTAGATTTTCAACTTCATTCGATTTGGCCGAAAACTGTTTATATGTTTGAAAGCTATTCAGAATGATGATCACATAGTAGCAGCACATATGTTTGGTCTTCTCTCTGGTGTATTATTAATGAAATAACTTAATTGTGTTGAGTATTTCGAGTGTACAATGGGTCACTTCATAAGACGCCAGTGAATCAGTAGATTAATCTTAGAAAATACCTTGTCAACCCGTTGGAATTCAAATTTAATAATACTTTGAAATATTTGAAATTTTTATTTCTAAATTTGCACCGTTTTTAAGCTCTAAACTTGATTCGATTTGATCATTCTTAAAACGGATTTCTATAATTTGTATAGAAGAAATACCTGTTAACTGATTTATTATAGATATATTTCCGGCGGGGTAAAGATGATGAATATATTATTATCTTGACTATCTGGCAGATAAGATGGCTATAGAAATTGGCTGAAATTAAAATATTAATATTATAATTAATAAAAATATTAATTGTGTGTTTTGTTCAGATTTGAAATTCAGATTTCAGTTCAGTTTTCAGCTCGGCATTCAGCTAATTCATTAAGCTGCTTGGCTTTGCGCTGATTTTGTTATGAAACAATTGTTTTATAGATTATTTATTATTTATTTAGCAAATAATTATAATTATCAGGCCAGCGGCGATACAGGTAATTGCTAAATGGCTTTACTCCTGCAGGCAAAACCAGTTGAATGACGGCATACGTGAGGCTTATAACAAAGCAAATATTCATTCTATACTGCTACTTCTCGCATGATAGATGAATTTTCAGACAAATTGCTGAGACTGAGGCTGAGGCTGAGGCTGACTGAAGGAATGATCGACTGGTGGAGTGATCGATCCAGCAGCTGACTGACTATTCATTTGTCTGTCTATCATTGTTCGTGATTTTTCTTATTGTTCCTCAACAGCAGACCAAGAATATAAATCATGATGACAACAGTTAAATTTGATTATAATTTTTCAACAGCTTCTCTCGCCTCTCGTAGCATAAATTTGTTCATGTCGCAAGGTCAGCGAGAGTGAAAAATTAAGGCATGCAACATTAATTTGATTTGCGTGCGAATCAACATACTTTTTCGGGGAGTGTCTAGTCGGAACGCAACGCTAATAATACTGCTCGTACATATACTTATGTAACGCATTGTCTTTTATACTTGTATGTCTACAAATTGGCCAATACTCTTGGCCATAATAGTATGCTGACAACTTAATCTATGGCCAAGTCTAAAGACAGGAACATGAGCAAACGCGCCATAATTAAAAAAACAAACGTCACATTTTATGTTTATTTTTTAGTGTTTTTTTGTCTTATGCTCAAGCAAGCAGGGCTATGACAAGGGGGTGCCCCTACCCAGAACTCCCCTGTATTCTAATTTAATTTATTATAGATTTTAAATAACAATCGATGTATTCTACATAACGTATAATAATTTCTATTTCCATTCGTTTTTTTCTAATCAAAAAAATGATTGGTTTTATATTTGAGCTAGAAAAAACATTGGAAACTCGAAGATTTCAGTGCGCTCTTTTCCGATCTTCCTCTATAGTTTTATAAAAACATATAAATATAATATTTAATATAATATATATCATTTAATATATATTAAACCATTAAATTCAAATTAAATCTATCTATTATCAGTGAGATAAAGATCTCAAAAGAATCGATTCGGCCCCCTTTTAAAGTAACGCCTCTGTTCGCCAATTGCTTATGCAAATGTTCTAAGCCGGTTATATACGCATTTGAATTTTCTCGCTTTGGCTTTTAATTACCAACTGGCAAATCGCATTTGCCTTAATATGGTCAGAAAGCGCGAGTCCAAGTCTATGAGTCGATGGGGGTATTCATAGCACTCACTGGCGGTGCGAGAACTATGAACCCGTTTAGGAAGTTTGGATTCGCGACAGCGAATCGGCCTTTTAAGGCCTGCTTTGGGAAAGCTGTGAGAAAGCAAACCGTCTCTGTGACTCTCTCAGCCTGTGTCTCGGTCTTGGCCAGTTACTCAGTTGTTGGCTAATTGTGAGCGCATCGCTTTGGGCCAGCTTCTTGACAAGTTGTTTGCGTTGGCGCTGGGTCCGACTTTAAAGCGGGGGCGTTGCGTCTCGAAGTCAACTCGATTCGACTCGATTCATTTCGACTCGACGTAGATTTTATTTATATTTTACGTAAATTTATTATTACAAATATTGTTATTGCCGCTTTCAAGCGGAAATACATTCGTTCGAGATGCCAGCCACCCACGCTGCAAGCCCAACTCAGAGTCAACAAACCACCTGCACATTGGGTCTAGCTCAGTTTTTACTAGGTATTTCTGAATGACTCTGAGTGCTGCCAACTCATTCATTCATTCATTTATTCGTTTTGGTTTTGGTTTTTTTTTTTTTTGTTTTGGGGAAGTGGAAGCTGCCGAATTGATCTTTGTCTAAGGCTAAAAGCAAACACTTGAGTGGAACTGTCGAGCGGAAATGCCGAGCGATTAAGTTGTTGTTTCTTTTTTATATTATTATTAATTTATTTTAAACGCATTTTCATTCGTTTTTTCTTTGTTTTTATTCACATCTAACATCATTTGCATAAGTGACGGTCGCCTAGAAAGTGTCTTTGATTTTTGGGAACTGTAGGCGTTAAGTATATGAATTAATTGAATTTTTTACTTTAATGAATGGCACAGTAAATCTGCAGAGGAAGTAAAAAACAGTAATTAAAAATAATGCATAAAATTTTAAAGAGGTTTTTTTGGGAGTATATATATAAGTTAAATAGTTAAAAGCTGGTAAGAAAAGGGGCTTTCGTTATCACCGAAGTTCACATACTCTTGCAGACTGAAATAACCAACCAATTTAAATTTAGTTTTTATGAGTGATTATTCCGGTGACCATATGATATAGTCGTCCAATCTGAATAATGTGGCCAGCAGCAGAAAGGTGACTCCTTCACTTAACTTTCCGTGGGAGCTAAAAGATACAGTTGCCCGATCCGTCTGGTTCCAGAATCTCTAATAGTTCAGCTATCAGGAAGGAACTTATAACCTATTTATAAATTCCTTATATACATTCATTTCTATATCTTTTCTTTCATTTAATACATGAATTTAGGAACATATTATAGCATTATTAGGTCAGGGATGCTTTCATCAAAAAGTGTAGTTTGTAGTGGGCATAAGATTGAAATGTCTAATCTGATATAAAAATATATGCCTATAGATGTTGTAGGCGTATTTTCTCTTATAGATTTGTATGCCTACAAATATTACTCATACGTATTGCTTAATATGTATAAAATGTAGAGCCAGATTAGTAGGTTGAATAGAATTGCTTAGATTACCCAATGACAGCAAATTTGACTGACAGCCCGAGAATTAATCCCTGCCTGCACTAAAAAAAATATGGAAAAAAAACTATTATAATCGAAAACTAATCGTGTGTTAAAATTAATACGCATTCACTGGATATCTGTCTGGCTGGCTGGCTGGCTGGCTGGTTGGCTGTCTGTCTGTCCGACTGGCAAGCTCAGTGACAAAGCATAACAAATCATAGGAAGGTGATAAAGATGTGGGGAACTGTGTGTGGGGAAGAGAGTTGAAACTTGGCACTGCAAAAGTCAAAGCGCCAGCTGAGGCAGATCTTGGCCAAGTTAATCGTGAGCGATGGTTATGTCTCTCTGGCTCTGGCTATGTCTGTGTCTCTGGCGTCTATTTGCGGTGTTTTGTCTGCTGTTCATTGAAACGTGATTTTGACTTGTGATTGCTCATATTTTGTCTTATTTTTTAGCTACCCTGCAGCCACTGCAAAAGTGTTGAAAGGGTATATCAAGCTGCTAAAAATGTGGAAAGAAAGAATAACTAATTTTAGTTGACTTATTTGATTTTCTAATATACAATTTTAGCATTATAAAAATAATCATATAAGTTCAGATAAAAGATATAGTTAGCATCCTTGCTGTTGATACAATTTAACACTTAATTACAGGGTATTTTGAAGACTGATATTGCAATTTTGTTTGTGCTGAAATTCTGATTAAGCTCGTGTAAAAAATACAATAGTTTCCTGATTCTTGCTCCTGGCTGCCTCATCATGCCTGATTAAAGGGTATTTTCTAGTCTAGCATTTTCGTTGCTACTTTATTTTTACGAGTTTGATTTTTGATTTTTGCTTTTTTCTTTGGTTGGCCGTCAACATTTAAGTCATTTAACATTATATATCAGTTGCGCGCTGCCAGATGTAATCCCCAGCAGCGCTGTCGTCATCAGCCTGCCTAATGTTGTTGGTGTTGTTGGTGTTGTTTATGCTGTTGCTTTTATTAATTTGGCTTCAATTAATTACGCTACAAATTGTCAACAAAACGTAACCGCAGACGCGTACAAATCCTCCATTCCCCAGACCCAATTGCCAGCCGGTTAAATAACCCATGCAAATCTCAATGGGGCCCACAGAAATGGACAGCGAACATGACATTGGGCATTTGGGCATCGGGGAATCAGCTGTAGGATATATACGGGATATATACGCACTCTCTTTGTGTGCTCTGCACTGTGTGTTCAAATCCATTCGTCCGGCTAATGTCTGCTGGCGGCATTAACTCATCAGTGGCAGGCAACAATAATCAAAATCAGCCGGAATCAGGCATAAACACATTGGACAAATATTGATTTTGAGCGATTGAATAAGCCCCATACACGTACACCACCATTTTCCCACCGTTCCACCTACAATTTTCCGCCAATACAGCCAATTACGCTAGTCAACAATATTTTCTAGTACTTGGCAAAATATTGGTGTAAATTTTTAATATTTGAAAAATTTGCACTACCTTGGCTGTGTTTGCTTTACAGTCTTTAAAAGGAAAAGTGATTCTCGAGAAGTTCTCTAAGTTCGGGTAGTACTTTTCCTAATTATTGCTTGAATATAATTATATTCATCAATGAATGCTTAGGCTGACCTTCATTTTATCTCGAAGTTTCAGATTCAAAGCAATTTTAAAAGTAATAGAGACATCCTTAACTAGTCGGTTTCCAATCCGTCAAGACCAAGTCTTAGGTTTTTGGTAAGACTATGTCTTAAAGGCTTTCTCTGCCTCATATATACCCTTAGAAAGAAAGAAAGAAACTAACCGAACTAAGAAATATTAGACCAAATAGCTGAATATAGATAAAATTTCAAGTATGGAATAAGAGAGTTTTCTGAACCCTGCAAACTCAACTTATTTTCCAATAAAATTCATTAACTATCGGCTATATTTTTAACTTAAAAAAGTATATTTTGTAAAGCAGTGTTATTATTGCTGCTGGGTATGGGAATTCAAATCGGAATCATAATCAGAATCGGAATCAGGCGGAGCATGAGCATGAGCTGTCCGTGTGTGACCCACTGATGAGTGAATAAATGCTTATGCAAACTGACAGGCGGCAATAATTTCAACAATATGTCAATTTCGATGCTCATCAAAGTGATTTTCACTGTTCTGCTCGGTTCTGATCCGCTCTACTCAGCTCTGCTCCGCTCTGTTTGGATTATATGCCGTCACCTCCCCTCCACATAAAGAAAATAAAAGTTGACAAAACGCCAACGCCAACAGCAACACCGATGTTGGCCGACATTTTTTATTTATATAGCATATATATATATATATATAGTATATATCTATTTAAATTTATCATATGTGCGTGCGTGTCTGCTTTATAAATAAAGTGGCTCAAATAAAGAGGTAAGCGCTATCGCCACCAGGTGAGTCCACTTGTCGAAGGTGTTCGAAATTGGGTTAGCTTTGGGCAGAGGCTATAAATTCATATAAATAATATTTATCATCAGCTTGTCAGCCTGAACTATTTAAAGAAGAATTGTTAAAGAGAGATCTGAGAATATAGAAAATAATACTGGAATAATCTGAAGCAATTGAAGGCAGTAGATCCGAGTAGATTTTAGACGTCCCCATTAAATATTATTAAATGTTTACATTCAACATAAAAATATGCCTAAAATATATTTGTTTTTTTAAGAGTTCAAATTTAAAAAAAATAATTTTTTAACTGAACAATATATTATAAATATCAGTACAAAATAATTATTTCTATCTTTCAATTTGAAGCTGAAATTTTCGTCTTAAAGTTTGAACCAGAATTAACTAATATAAACTTAAATATTAGAAATATTTCTTTAAGCGTTTTTTAATAATATATTTTTTTGTTTTTAAAAACTATATTTTCGAAAGTGGAATTAGAGGTGATACGCTTTAAAAACCCCTGCAAATTGCTCAGTCTTTGATGTCTGTCTGGGTACATTTGCAGTTACGCATATCAAAATGCAATCAAATGAAAAGAAACAAATATAAAAATAAATAGCATTTGAATTAAGAGGGCTATTAGATTATGACAGCATCTATTTTTATACCTATATATATAAATATATATATATATTTGTATTCGTATGACTGGAGCTAGGTATTTAAAGATCGTCGGTGGATGTCACAGCACGAATGTCGCCTTGGGTTTCGGCCAGTAATTGCAAATAATCAGCGTCAATTGGCGTGGCCAAAAAAAAAAAAAAGGAATGAAAAAACCGCTTTATAAGACCTAGCCAGCGGAACGGTAAAGGCAGCTCAGCAGAGAGAGAGGTGAGAAGCGGGAAGAGAATTGTGGATAAGAAAAGACTGTAAATAAAGTGGCCTACGCACGGTCCACAAGAGAGAGAGACACCTACCTCTGCAGCTAGCAGCTAGCAGCTAGCAGCTACCCAGGCGCAATAAAAACGCGTTTCAATTTCAAATTGATTGCCAGTCGCTTATTATTATTATTATTATTTGCTTTTTATTGTTATTTCGCCTTTTTAATGATTGTTGTTTTTGGTGTTTTGTTGTGTTGTTACAGTCACTCGCCTGGTGTTAAATACTCGTGCGAATTTTTTTGTTACTGGAGGCCACACAGCGTTTTGGGTTCATTTTTTAGGCGCCACCCCCACAAAAAAAAAAGAAAAAAAGGAAAAATTAGATATATATTTTTTTGGCACGTTTCTCTTTATTTGTTTTTCTTGCTTTCCCGCCCAAAGGCGAGCTGAAAGACCTCAAGACGACGCAGGCGTAGCCCCCAATTCAAGTAGATAAACAAAATACGAGTATTTCGTGATCTTGGGTCAGCGCAAAGAGTTGGCCAAATCAATTATAGTTGCATGACCAAAGTGAATATAAGTATAAATATACTCTGATGATTATACATAATTAAATAGCCAAGCTAATATCTTTGGAATTTTTATAGCAGAAATCACACCTTAGTATTAAATATATGTATATTGGCCCATTGGAAATTTTTAACCTTTGATTTAAGCATATACTTAATGCTTCTTTATTTTGTATTTCTTTTCAAGATTTGCGGCTAATCAATCTTGAAATAAAAACTGCAATATAACTATTAATATTGTTGTCAGTTTTATGAGGATTTTAAGGTTATTTAAATCTATTAAAATGGAAAATACTTCAGCATCTTATGAGCAGATTCGCACTGCGCTTTTTTTCTCTCTGTAGAGAGAGAGAGAGATAGACTGCATGTTTATTCACTGTTTCCTTTGTGTTGCACATCCTTAAATGAAAAGTTGTAACTCTATCTCGAAAGCTCTTCCTTTTGCATTTACTCTTTGTGTTGCATCTTTAAATAATAATAGTTACTTTTCCTTGCATTCTTATTTAATAGGTTGTCTTTCTCCCCCTTTCGAAAGGTTACTCTCTTGCATTTCCTCTTTAAGTCACATCCTTAAATAATATTAGTTATCTCTTTTTCTCTCTTTCTGTCTCGATAGTTTACGCTCTTGCCCTTCCTCTTTGCGTCGCATCCTGAACTAAAAACTTGTGTTTATGTATTTCCCTCTCAATAGCTAAAGTTATTGCATTCCCTCTTTGTGCCCGCATCCTTAAATTGCCAACTGACTGCGCTGCTTTGCTTGAAGTTTGCAATATTTGACTTGACTTTCAAAATGACTCTTTCAGCTTGCAAGTAATATCCTGAGCTCTGGCCAATATTCTGTTACAGTTTGAATGTGCATTTTGCTTTTGAATCTTTCCTTTTTCGATGGTGCGACCAATTGGTTACCTTGGCTACCTTGGCTATTGGCTTGGCTATTTGGCTTTGGCTTGACTTGTCGCTTTCCCACACGTCAAACACACATTGAAATGAATCAAAGTTGTAGCTGGTGCGTTTGCCCAGTTCTTATTGCCTTGTAGTTACATATACGAGCAGTATGAATAGTACGAATAGTATGAATAGTATGAGTATGAGTACGAGTTCGAGTACTCATACGCATAGTCAATGTTTGTTTGACTGTTTTTTTTTTTTTTATAGTTGAGCGTTGAGCGTTGAGCTTTGTGTACCCTTTCCTAATATGGGCAGGCCGCCATCACACACTTGTATATACTTGTTCCAAGTAAGCGAGATTGTATGTGCCGCATGTGCTTGTGCAACATATCCAATTGGAAATGAAAAACTCTGACCTACTAATCACCGAGCCAAAAAGCCAATAAGAGTCAACAACAGCAACAGCGACGACAACAACAACAGCAACAACAGCAACAGCAACAGTAGTAGCAAGTGCCACATAGCCGACAACACAAACAACAACAACATCGACAGACAGCCCAAGAAATCAAAAGATGGACAATAACTTTAAACCAGTTTCTCATGTCTCGAGCCTTGTGTTGCACGTTGCAAGCTGCCACAAGCTGGCTGCAAGCAACCTAACGCTTTTCGCTTGTACTGAGAACTGTTTATACGTGTACCAGCAAGGCTCACAAATTTGTTTTGAATTTGATTAGATGCACAGCAAACAATTCTGAGGCATTTTTTTTTCAAAGTTCCAATTGAATGCTTATTAGATTTGAGAGTAGCTTAAAACTACTTTAAATTTGAGTCCTTTTGCACTACTATTTTTAGCTTTTAGGTTTAGTAATTTCTGCATACACTTTTCAAATATTTTTTAACAAAAAGAGTAGAAAAATATATGCTCTCCAGCTGAACATTTCTATGCTTCAAAACTCTATAATTTTGGCTTAAAAATAATGGCCAAATTAACAATAAAATATGGTTTATGTATTTGCAAGATTTTGCTTTTTTATGCCAGACAAAAAGCTATTAAATATAAATCAAATTTTTTTACTGTGTGAAGTACAAATACGAGGCGAATTAAGGCGCACAGGTTGCCCCACGGAGGCTGAGGCAGTGGCTGAGGCAGCGGCAGAGGCAGAGTCAGCCCAATTGACATTTTATGCCGTATTAAACGACAACTCGAACATGGGACAGCCCAGACAGTCAGATAGACGGAGAGACGGAGAGACAGAGACCAATTGCAAATTGCGACGAGTTTCACAAATTCAAAATTATTATGTTAAATTTAACTGGAAATAGCACACAAGGACATTTGCGCATGCGCCCCCAGACGCCAGACGGCGCCACTCTGTCGACGGATGGCGTCGCCGATTGTTAACTAAATTGATGATAATGGGGTGAGATTTCGAAGGGGGAAACAAAGTGTATATAGTCACAGATTATCGCTATTTTGTTTTGGTTATTTGGTTATTTGCTTTGGCATAAATTTCAATTGATCGCATTTAACAACAATTTAAAGCAAATTAAATTTTGTGCAGCCCGTCGATTATTGGTCCCTCCCCCCACCGCTGATAGGCGTGTGTGTGCAATTCATTTGAGCGCCATCTATTGGCGGCCGGCGGCAGCAGAAGGCAGCAGCGCTGCCATGTGCATATAAAGTAATTTTCTGCTACATTAGCTTTGTGTTTTGCGCTCATTGGCTGCGATTTTCGTAGAGACGGCAAATCGAATAACTATTTTTATAGTTTAAATAACGACTGTTCTATACACTACCTGAAAAATACTCATACGCCCTTTTGACACCTTTTCTGGCCATTTATTGTGGGCAGCGGCTTAGATGATATATGCGTTGCTTAGACGAAATATTGATAGAGTCTTTGCTGTTCCTGCCTCTCTTCGTGTTTTTTATATGAGCCATAATCATAAAAATTGTGGCTTTTGGACATAGATGAAGACATTTATGACTCTATTAAATATGGTCAACATTTCACATAAAAATTCACTCATAAAAAACGTAATTTAAAATTAAAATAATTTACACTTGAATATGAAATGGGTTTTCGCTTTTTTAATTGTTGTTCAAAGTGCTGTAAAAAAAGGTGCGAAAGTATTCGAATTAAATATGATGAATATTTATTAAATTTTAATAAATACATTTTGTCTTTTTTTCAATTGTTATATAAATATTTGAAATATGTTTTTTGTTTTATAAGTTTTGTGGTTTTAGTTCATTTCTATCTCTCATTTCTTTTATATTTTATTGGTTTAAAGAAATCGTTTACTTTCGATTAAACTGAGCTTTAATAAAGGGAAAACTCTGGCAACTTCGAGCAGTTTCTGTGGCATTGAATATGTGCTATGCCCTAATTATTTGTAGAGCAACAATTAAAAGAAATTATTATAGATTTGTTTGGAGCACTAACTGCTGCTGCTGCTGCTGCTGCTGCTTCTGCTGTTCGTTGGCTTCTTGGCTACGTTCCTCTATACCATTTGCCAAAGAAATCGCCCACCAGAACAGACCAGGGGCAATGGCATCAGCATCGGCATCGGCATCGGCATCGAAATCGGCAACATGAACCACTACTCATAGCAAGAGCAACAGCGACGGCATCGGAGCATCGGAGCAACCCACATCAAATGCTCCACTTAGACGCGCTCCATTGTTTCCGCATTCGATTAAAAATGATAAATGCCTCACTGCGCTCAAGTGAAAATAAAAACAGAAAAAAATAAAACAGAGGCAGCAGCAGCCACTGAATGGGCCCGGTTTTCTTTAGCCGGCTTCGCTGACTTGGCTAGCTATTGGCAATTGCCTCATTTTCTTGACCATTTTTAATGTCTCGTTTATGGATGCTGATAAGTAAAGAGCAGTGCTCTATACCCTTGCCAGAGAAGGAATCATAAATATGAGGAGAAGGTGGTAATCGTATAGAAAGTGTGGCTTCCAAAATCCATCCGAACTGCAAGGAATAGGCTCTAGGGCTTGAATTGTATAGTTGTTAAAGGAATAGTAATTAATTCAAAACAAACTCTCCAATAATTCAATAAAAATTGGCAAATAATATTATAGAAAAGTTGAATCTTGGCAACAAAAATGCCTTTTATATTTAACCAAAATTGTTGCACTAGAAACAAACTTAAAGGGGTATCTAAGCATTGTTCTGCCACAATCTGTGTTTAGCTATTAAATTTGATTAACTTTGCTCCACTGTGGCATTAAGACTACCCTACAAAGAAAGTCGAAAGTGTATTTAAGTATTCGTCATGCTAAAAACTGAATGTTTCCCTTCTTTTTTTGCCTTCCTATTCTTACACCAGCACACTTCGATCTCTGCCGCTTTCTTGGCGTAATTATTTGATTAATTTTATTGCTTACCCACTTGTGTGTGTGTGTGTGCGTGTGTGTGCGGGTGTTTGTGTGGCTTGAGGGTATTTGCAGTTGTCGGTTAAATATATCGTTTATGCTTTTATTAAATTGCACGCATTAATTAACTGTGAGCTTTTTTGGGGCTGCAAACTCAAAGCGATGCCTAAAACAGATGCGGCCCTTTCATGTTGCGCCCCCGTCCCCGCCCCCTCCCGCCTCTCCTATTAATTGCCTACAGCATTGAAATTAGTATTTTGACCAGATTATTTCTTACATAGTTGTTATACCTTTTATTGCCTGTCTCCAAAATATTTGAATAAAGCCACAATTGCAATTTAAGCAAATATTTAACATGCGGCGCGCCATTAAAGGGTTTAAATTAACATTGGTTTCCAGGCGAATTGGCAAAGTGACCGCAAATAGGCCAAATAAAAGGTGAGAAAACCCTTCAGTTTGGCCTAATGAGCGTTTAATTGTGCTATTTATTAAAGCTCAAAAAACATCTGATTATTAGAGTACTATGAAACAAAGATGATGGGCTATTTTTAAAGTGACTAATAATCGATTTTTTAGTATACCTTTGTAGCAGAGAAACTATCGGAAATTGGATACTAATTATAGTCAGCTCTCTATAATTATTTGAACTTATTTATATAAATTATAGTTGGCTTATCTTAATTTTTTTATAACAATTATTAATTGAGTTCCACAGGCTACTGGCCTTTACAGCTGATAGCCTTAATTTAGCTGTGGCTTAGCCTCAGGCCGAATTATAAAATATAATTTTTATCGTTTTTTAAATCGTAAACTAACTGCTTATCAACTTGGCAGATGACTTGACAATATTTTTTCTTCCTTATTGCAACTAATTTGCCACACTTACTGCACTTATGGGGGAAAAAATGACTTCATTTCGCTGCAGGCAGCATGCGATTGTTGCCTCATGATTGTTGTTGTTGCTGGCGGCGTTGGCGGCTGGTTGGTCAGCCTTACAGTGGGCGAAACTGTGTAACTGTGCACTGTGGCACACTGCACTAATAAACATAAAGAGTAAACAAGTCCATGTAGGGTTATATCGGTCAGCAGTATAATATATATATATATATATTTTTTTTTCATTGTTTTTGCGCTCTTTTTTCTTTATGCCACATGCATTTTTCATGCGTTCATCCTTTGGTTGGCATTGCAAATTGTCAAACCGTTATGCGATGGGCAAACAGAGAAAGTCCCTTTCGGTGAACTCCAACTCCAACTCCAACTCCAATTCCGATTCCGATTCCAATTTCAATGCGTTGGCGTTGCCATTTATTGTGAAATATTAAAATTATACAAGCAGTTCCTTAACAAGACGACACACAGACGATTGCCAAAGCGAGAAAATGAGCCATGCGACAGTTGTATCTGCATTTTATGCAGACCACAAAAAAAAGAAGAAGAAAAAATCACCAATCCCAAAGAGCAGCTCGAGGTGCAGTTCCATTCCCCAATTCCAATTCCATTTCCATTCCCCATTCCCAGTTACAGTTCCAGTTCCAATTCAACTGCAAGTCCCACTGCGGTTATCGCCGTGACAGCTGTCAATCAGTTGGTCTTGGCATACAAAACTCAAAACTAAAGAAAAAAATAAACCAGGAAAAAATTGTTAGTTGCTCTGCGCCGAAGATTCAATACTCTTTAATATAGCTTACCGATTTTATAAAACAAAATTATATAAGTGAACAGAAATCGCAAAATATACAAAAATTCTGAAAGACCTTTTTTAAATTTTGTTGGTTTATTCTTGTCTTATTTTGTTAGCCTAGTTGGTCAAAGATGCTTCGCAGCCAAACGATTTTATTCTCTGAAAGAGTATACAAATATATAAGTATATATATCAGATATATATATATTTATATATTTATATAGATTACATATATAAGTAAAAAAAAACCCAGAGAGAGTTGGCAGCTTTAATTATGCCGTCCATTCAATTAGCGGTACAAGTGATTTTATAGCGCCCGCTACCAATTCATTAAGAGGGCTAAAAGTCTACTCCCTTTTTAACCAGGTACAATTTCTTAATAAATAAATGCAGTAGTTAAGTACTCCAAATGTGGTAAAAAAAAAAAAAGAAGAAAGAAAGGAAAAGCAACTCGAATCTTAACAAAAAAAAAAAGAGCTCAGTACTGGGTGTTGGCCCAGAAATTAACAGCCATAAAAGGACAGCTTCAAGTGGCTGCCGTCTGTATAAATATGAAACACACTCGGACAATTACTTTATTTACGCACTGTTTTTACTTTGATTTATACAGTTTGCAGTTGTCTTCTTCGCCAAACCCATCGAATTGTTAATTGCAACAAAATGTAAATCTTTTCCTTCATTTCTCTTTCTTCTCTCTTTGCCATTTTCTCTCTTTCTCTGCGCAGTTCCAGTTTCAGTCATTTTATTTTTTGGGGTCTGCCCTGTAAAAAAAGATAAACAGAGACACAGCATCGATAAAGTGTGGGGCAGAGAGAAACACTCCGCTGCGCTCCCCCTTCTCTTCTCTTCTCTTCTCCTGCCCTGGTCTGTCCTGTCCTGTCCTGTCCTGTCGGTGATGCCAAACTCATTAAAACGAATCCTTTTAATGGCCAAAAGTTTGCTCTTGCTGCCATAATCAGTAAAATTAAGGCCGTGGCAGCTGAAGGCTGCTAGCTGCAAGTTGCAAGTTGCAAGCTGCTAGCTGTTCGTTACCAGAATCCCACCAAAAATCACAACAAAAAAAAAATGAATATTAAAAAACAAAATTGTTGGCCATAAACAGCAGTTGGCTATGCAAAGGTTTTTTATGACCTTCAAATATTTCTTCTTTATTTTTTATTGAAAACTAATTATCAAAGCTGCAATTTTATATAGAAAAAATGTGATTTATTACTTGGTTTTTCAAGAGTTTTTTATGCATAGTCTCGGATTTTCATTCATAGCTCTGATTATTAGATTTAAACGGACTTTTATAGAAGCCACTCAAAAAATTTCAGAGTGGAAAAACTCTTCGCAAATGCTGAAGATATTTTTACATATTTTCAAGGATTATGGCCGGATTTAATATTGGCAGCGAGTACTCAAAGGAGCAGCTTAGAGGCGTCAACTTGTGTGTCATACCCGACGCAGCTAACAACTTACTTAAACCCGGCGAATATACTTGTACACAGAGGCGTATATAGAAAGTTTTATAGAAAGGGATTCCAATTTTTTTTTATTGTTCTGTTCCCTTCACAGATCTTTTCTATCTCAATTGTATAAATTATCATTCATCTTCATTCGTTTTATACAAAGGTGCGAACCGGATTGAGTCCGACCGAGTTCAAGTTTCTTTAAGTTTTAAGAATATGAAACAGAAAAGTGTTCCGATCAGCAGAGGTATATTTACTCCTTTGGTCCCCCTTCCGTACGCCTCTGCTTCTAAACTGAAACAGACACTGTCATGTCACACTAGTCAAGAGGCCCATGCAACTAGCAGCTAAGCAGAGCTCAGTGGAGGGCAAGGGGTGTCGACTGCTTTGCGAATGGGTATGGCCTCCCCTCTTCTGAGCTCTTTTCCGCCTTTGTGCCACGCCTCTGTCCACAGTACGTTGCCATGCTGCATGTTGCTTTGCTGCACTCTGGCGCACTAATTACGAAAACTCAGCACGTTTTGCCATGCTGTTGTGCCTCACTGGCCCACGGTGGCAGCGAGGCAGAGGCAGAGGCAGAGGGTTAAAAAGAAATAGAGAGAAAGAGCGAGGGGGCTAGGAGATGGTGGGTGAGATCGGTTCCCTGGTTGCTGGCTGAGTGGTTAAATGCTGCAGTAATAGCGGCAACATGCAACACGACAGTGCGACAGTTGGTTGGCAGCGGCGGCGGCGGTGGTACAAAAGTTAAAACATTGCGGCAGAAATAACAAGTAAGCGTGCTCAGAGTGTTAAAAGTGCCCGACTAACAGATGCCCTATAAATATGTCTGATAGAACAATATAAATAAATTCAGCGCTGTTTTTGGTTGAATAACTTTGGATTCAATATTTTTGTTTAGAAAAAATAATACAAGTATTTTGCTATTTAATGTAAAGTAGATTTCTATTAAATTGTTATTTTTAAAATTTCCCAAATTCATAATAAATCTGTCCCATATACTCCCTAAAATCAAAGAGTTTATCCTGATCAAAAAAATGTAAATCAAATGCTGCTTTTCTGCCTGTTATATACTCTCTGTGTACCAATTTCTATATGGCATAGAGTATATGAAAACAACATTCGCTTTGGCTTTAGCCCAGCATGCGGAGGGGAGGGAGGGTATTATGTTGGCCAGAGCTTTGTGACGGCAACTGTATTACTGATGAGACTCTGGTTCCCGAGCGTTAGCCTGTGACTGCGGCTGGGACTGTGAGTGGGCCTGGTCCTGGTTGTCGGCCTAGGCCCAGGCCACAGTTTCACCAAAGTCAATGTCTGAGGTTGCCACAAAACCGCGTCCAGTGGCAACATAAGCAGCGTAATGAGAAATGCATCAATTGCACAAAATTGTTTGGTTTTGTGGCTGCAACGGGCTGCAAAAGAAAGGACCTCGGGCAGCACTCCATAATAATTAGAAATGGAACGTGCCACATGTCTATTAAATAAGCTAAAGTAAGATTTTCAACTTAACATATAAATTTAGTACCCAATGCCAGTTAATATTCAATTGAATTCTTTATTTTTTAAATTTCAAAATAATTTTAATTTGTTTCTAATTTTTATACTCGTATTTTCTTCTTCTTTCAGCTAACAAAAATAATGTTAATTAAAGGGGAGGAAAACCTGGTTGAAAAGGAATACGAAAGAAGTGTAGTGGAAGTGAAAGTGTAGTGAAGTGTGATAGTGAAATAAAGTGCAAAATAAACGCGAAACCAAAGAAAAATCCTTAATGAAAACAAAAAGAAGAAACCTCATCGAGAAGCAAAGGTAAGAAAAGTTTTAAATAAGCTAGAAACGTACCGTAAAAACTCTGATTCAGCTCACTTTTAAAAATGTGTGGCTCTTAAAGCTCTTTTTCTAAAATTATTTGGCTTCATAAAATTCATCTGTTTTTTTCAAATTTCATCTGTTTTTTTCCCAACAAAATGAACTTGCGGATTCTTGAATAGAAATAGAACTTAAGGATCGCAAAACGAAAGCTTTATCTCATTTTTTTAATATTTTTTTGAATTTTTCAAAGCTTTTTGTTGACTGTTTATAATGTTTGAGTGGGGGACTAAAGATAGAATAGGAACTGATTCGCAGCCTTAATGCTGTGTACTGTCTGAAATTAAACATCTATTTCTGCCTCCAGTTTGCTAAAAATAAGCTTTCCGCCTCTTAATTTATTCAGGAGCTTTCAAAGCTTCTTGTTGACTATTTAGAGCGCTTCATCGTCCTTGGTATAGGCAGTAAAGCAAATCTACCACAGACATGCAATCCTTTTCAATGGGGTTTTGCTAGAAGAGGAGTCGATTCATGGTCTCCAAGCCACATTCCACATGCCACATGCCCCATGCCCCACACATGACAAGCATTTGATTTGCAACTAACGACACCAGGTTTTTGTACGGCAACAAAAAAAAGGGGGCAACTACATATTTGCAATCTTTACGTCGACTACATGGCTATAAAAATAAATTACACAAAGCTTAAAACTTATGTGCATCAGGAAGAAAAATGGCTTATGGACGCGCAACGAACGGAACAAACGAATGAATCGAATGGGCCAACTTCGAGGGAGACCAGACCAAATGACCAATCGACCTGACCCTCAAACGGCAACGTTGATGAACGTGTATTGCTCCTATAGTATACTACTCCATAACGTTCAATTGGAGCGATCCAAAAAACAAAAAATTCTACACTAAGAGAAATGGCTCAGAGTTGGGACAATTAATTGCTTGACTAAGACGTTAAATCTATTAAAACAAGTTTTAGGAAAGGAAAAACTTCTTAAAACTAACTTGATTCAAGCTTCTTTTCATTCAATCCATAGTCTTTTTAAATGACCCTCTTTTATTAGAAGAGACTCTCAAATTTACGACTGTATTTCGGATTTAACTTTCATCGTTCTAACACTTTGCTTAGTTCTTTTTTTTCTGAGTGCATGAACACTCAGTGTAGAGAAAAGGTGGCAGCTAACAGCTAACGGTAAAGGTAAAGCTTTAAGCCGACAATGAAGACATTAACATGACCAACGACGACGACAAAACTCTATGCCAGGACTCATCACATTAATCTTCTTAATACGCCCATCAATAATTCAAAGCCAAGGCATGACCAGAGCCGGAGCCAAGCAGAGTAGTCCAAGTGCCAGCCAAAAGCTGAAGTTGCCTCAACGTCCACAATAATCACGGGGCGTATGATAGAATTTATTCAAAGGGGTTGTCAAGGATGGGTTCTATAGCCTTGTGGAGATAATTGCAGTCATATTTAGAGTTGAGTCCTGGAAATTGAGTCCGACTTATAGAGAAAGAAAATAAGAGGCATCACTAAAAAAATCTATGATCATCTCTGTATACTTAATAGGCTTTGTTAGGAATACTCACTGAATCAATACTTAATTGAATTCGAAATCCTTAATTAGGCGGAGGATTCGCGAACAAAATTGCACCCTTTGCCTTAGCCACTGGGTCACATTGTTTGTCGAAATGGTTCAAACACGCAACCACAGACTAGAGAGTTCACTCGTATTCGTATTGAATGTTGGCCAAGTGTTGAGTGAATTATGACGCACTGTAACTGTTCGGCTTCAGTTCGAGTGGCCACCTTCAAGAGAACTGTTTGTCGTACATCAAAATCAAACTATATGAGAGTATATATATATATATAGATATATATATGTGTGGATTTTGGATTCTCGATTGAAGCACTTCAAATGGCAAACCGACAATGAAAC
Organism: Drosophila repletoides; assembly: GCA_018150835.1. NCBI lineage: Eukaryota > Metazoa > Arthropoda > Insecta > Diptera > Drosophilidae > Drosophila > Drosophila repletoides. Next base: position 4,013,112 of record JAECWQ010000202.1, read on the forward strand.
TTTATGGCTCGTTGGCATTTGATTTATGCGCAGCTGCCGAAAAAAAGTAGTGAAAATGATTTCATATCTCCTTCAGTTAGTCGTCGGGTGGCTTCCAGTGTATGCCTGTCTTTTGCACTGACTGTAATTGTATTTGAATGACATATGCATGGGGCAACACTGGTCACATTTTCCTTTATGTGAAGAGAGAACGGGCATGGGTCAGCACATGTCCATTGTGTGTCTGTGGCAAGCGACAGGGGCCACCAGCACAGGGCTCAAGAGGCGCCCTTACCTGTCCATTGTTTCCACCTGAACAATGTACCGTTCCGTTGACAATTTGGCATCCCTCCGAACCGCCGATCATCCTTCATCCTCCCTCCTCAATGGAATTTGTGGCGCTGATGCTGTCGCAGATTTTTACGCCTACTTCGGCGCTCAAGTGTCCACCGATTCGCTCTTTGTCTCCTCTGCTTCATCCAATGCATTGTTGCAACATTTCAACCGTTTTAACATGCGTCAAGCATTCGCTTCAGTTTTGGCTCCTTTTATTTTTTTGATGCCCTTTCCAAGGGTCTGATAATTGTGTTACAAAGTTTGTGGCATGTAAATTTAAAGGATTTAAGAAGTACATTTTTAATACGTCTTTTTTTTTTTACAAAAAGTGTATTTAAATATTCGTCTTTGCCAAAATACCCTTTCTTTTGCGTTCTTCCGTTTTTGTCTTCTGAATTCTGAGAATTGCTGGTTATCAATCGTAGCTTAAGCGACGCTGATTGTGTCAAAGGTTCGAGTCATGTGATAAGACTTTTTTTGGGGCCCCGAAATTCTGACTATTTGCGCCTATAAAAGATGCTGGCAGCTGTCGAAATATTTTAGTTTCAATTCTTAAGCCAAAACGAAAGACAAAAAGTAAGTGGCAGTGTGACAAATCAAAGAATTCGAGTGTGCAAGGATTTCTCTGTGCTTTTCTCTTTCGTGTTTCAAGAGTCCTTTTTAGCTTTTTTTCGTATAGTGAATCAAGTGTTCAGCAGAGAGCTTTTAGCTAAGCTTTAATTGAGTCTAAAGCTTTAAGTGAATTTAAATGTTGTTCATTAATAATAATATTTAGCTGTTAGTAAAGCTCAGATATTTCTTCTATATTTAATTTATCAATTTAACTAACAATCGAAATATTTTTGTTTAACTTGATGCTTTTTTCTGATGAGCTTTCAATCCAAATACATTTCTTAATTTTTCATTAGTTTTTAACTAAATTTTGATTCATGTTTTTCTAACTTAATTTCAGTTTTCTCAGTTCTAATTTGCCTAAAGTGCCTAAAGAATAGATATCCCTTAATAGTATTAGCATTTCTTAGGAACTCTCGGCAATTCTGGCTTGTTTTTTAATATAATTTGTATGCATTTTATCCTAAATTGTTGCAGCTAATTTAATATGAACTTCTCGTGGTTGGGTCTGCTCATCTTTGCCCTGATTGCCGTACTCGTTTCGGCTGGCAAATGCCCTGCTCCCTTCAAGACCGACAAGGGAAATTGTATTGTGGATCGTCCCATTAGAGGCCAATGCCCGCAACATTCCACCTACAAGGTTAATATCAACAAATGTGTCTACGATAAACATTAAATTCAGTAAAAAATATATATAAAAATTGAAATCTATACAGCTGTTGTTTTGATTCATTATCGCTCGCCCAAGTTTTTTGCTCACTGTCATTATCAATTTTCAGCAGCATTCACCTAATGATCTATGAAACTATATAGCTGACCTTAGTTTAGTGCGAATCGGGTGCAGTTGTTTAGTAAACAGCTGCTGCTGATAAGCCCCTGTGAGTGGGCGTGTCACCACTATAAAACCCTAAGGCAACTGCATAGCTGTAAATAGTTGCATTCGAGTGGTGCATTGTAGGCGTAATACCCCATCAAAACTTAAATATAAATATGAATTTCAAGTGCGCTTGGCTATTGCTGCTCTTGGTGGCTCTCTTTGGTGGTGCATGGGCCGGTTCCAGCTGCCCCACTGGCTTCAATGCCGAGAACAGTCTCTGTGTGCAAGGACGCCCCGTTCATGGCACCTGCCCGCCCGGATCTACCTATCAGCTGAGCTTGAACAAGTGTGTCCATGCTTAAAGGAATTCCTTTATCAATTTTTCTGTATATAAATATATATTTGGCAAAATAAAAAGAACTGCACTGTGACAAGGAGGGTGATTTTGTCGGGAATTGTGAAAAGGATTCAACTTCGATTCCATAAAGTTTATAGAGTAGAATTTGGTATGTAGGATCGAACAGCTTTATCATAAAGCTTCCAAAAAAAAGGAAAAATTCTTCCAAATGTTGTTGTATAGATACTTTTTGTTTCTTGAGATATTTTAATGAAATTTTGCTGCGAAAAGATTCTGAAGATCATTCTTAAGAGTGTTGTATGAAAAGTTAAAGAGAATAGCTTTTCCTTCCTGTGTATCTTCGAACCGTAATGTGATCAGTATTCTAAAGAAATGGAGTTTTTCTTCTGGTATTTTATTGAATTTCTACTGAAAGTGTCTTTTATATGTAGAGTATCCTAGATATATTTCTCTATATTCAAACAAGAATTTGATTTATCACTCTTACTATAATTCTCTTCTTTCATGTTTAGCTTCTGCTTTGCGAAAAAGAGTTTTGTTTTCTACCAGTTTTATTTAGTTTTTTCCAGCACTCAACCAAGCATTGCTTTAATCAGCAGCTCTTTGTGTCAAGGCAAACAACGGCTTTATTTGAAAATGAAACAAAAATAGATTTCTAGGCATATGAGAAGTCTATAAAGTTCAGATTCGGGGAAATATAGCAAACAAAGTCATGTGTCGACTGAGCCAATTATTATTTTGAGCCGAAAATTGCTGGTGGGCGAATGTGTTGTTGTTGTTGGCCCAAAAGTTCAACAAGTGCTGCTAAATTAACGAACATGTCACGCCGCTGAAGAGGGACGGTAGAGCGACAGACAAACAGACAGACGGGCAGACGGACATACGGACAGACAGACCATTAGTTTATTACCATGTAATTGACTCAACGCTTGTCAGCCAACATTGACGTCGACGCCAGCTCCTGCGGCTTTAATGTGCTGCATTTAATGACCAGACTCTGACTGAGACTGAGACCAACAACAACAGCAACAGTAGCAACAACAACAACAACAACAACAACAGAGCCATCAACAGCAACACCGACACCAGTGTTGACAGCGCATCAAAGTCAAAGCGGTTTGTCTGCCTCGTCTTTCCCTCTATCCAGTGGCGTAGGAAGAGGAATTTTGGTGTTAAATTCCCCTTTGGGCTACAACGAATCCTAAGTACTCAGCCCAAGCTCCTTAAAGTAAGCTTGTCTTGTAAACCGAAACAAATTGATGCATAATCGTATTGATAATTGCTCTATAAATCGAAATTTCCATAAGTAAAGACTTTATGGAGGCTTTTTCCTTGAATGAAATAATATTTTTTTTATACAGGAATTAAATACCACTATTTACCAAAAGGTAACTCCATTAAAAGCATTATCTGCCTACGCCACTGGCACTGCCTGTGCCCAGCTGTCCGTTTGTCCATCAATCCGTAAGTCTGGTGTGATTAGCGTGATTGCCTGCCTGCACTCTTGGCCCCCCTTATCAACCGTCAAACGCATTAGCTTACGTAATCGAACGCTTCACAGATTTAGCAGCTATAGATATACATATGAATATAGCTATAGCTATGGCTATAGATTTAGCTGCAGGTTAAGCTTAGCTGTGATCGGTTCAGTGGTTCAGCGGCTGCTATAAAATTCATTAAAAACTTTGCCCCACTGCAAATGCCTAAAAACGCCTGCAACATTTAACAGCAGCAAAAGCAGACAGGACGAGCAAAAGGGAAAACTTTGCCAAGTCCAAGCTGTCGACAGGATGTGCAGCAAACCCAATTGCATATGCCAATGTTACAAAACTTTTAGCCAAACCCCCTCCACACCTCTCCGTACACCCTCTGTGTCCACCCCTCCGCACGCCACTGCAGTGCTGACAACAAACTCAATTGCTTTGCAAAAAAGCAGCAAAAAACCTTAAGTCTGACACAAAAAAAAAAAGCCAAAGAAATGGCCAACTTTCTTGGCCATTTTTGTGTTGTAATAGGTCAGTAATAATACAACTATTAAAAGTAAGTTTTTTATTACAAATATTTGAAAAAGGCGACAGCTTTTAGGGTTAAATTACATTTTTTTTTTAATCTTTAGACTTTTTAAAATATAAGCCCATAAAATATAAAAAATCTGATTGACGAAAAGTATTTTTAAAATTTGAATTCTTTAGAATCTTAATTAAACTAAAATATGAAATTTTTATTACTATATATTTTTTTTGGCGTAATTTGGCTTATTACGATTAATTTTTTCTAGCTTAAAAATGGCCAAGTCGAGCCGAGCTCTCAATACAGATGCCATAAAGTACGAATAACATTCTTGTCACTGGGGCTTGTAAATTTCTATGACTTGCATAAAAATGGTCCCCGAATGCTTCCGTCGCTCGGGGTTTCCTTTTGGCCTAAAAGTTTTCCGTTTTTCACGTTGGCAGCCGGGCAGCAAAGGGATAGTGACAGGGACAGGGACAGGGACAAGGACAGGGAGAGGGACAGGGGAAGGGACAGGGTACAGGAAATAAGGAAATGTTTTCCAGGCAGTATTTGCTGCCTGGGCAACGACATTTATCAGTCAGTTGTTGCGGCACTGTCCATGGTGGCTTGTTGGACAATTTTAAAACTGTCACAAGTGGCTGCCACTGCCACGCCTCCTTCGACCGCCTCTTTCGAGACTTTGGCAGCGGGCAGCTGTCAGGCGTTGCACAGTTGCCACAATTGCTACAGTTGCCACAGTTGCCTCAATAGCCGCATGTTTTCATGTGGCACGGACTGAGATAGTTGCAACTCCCTGAGCCGAGCAACTCGCCTGCCCGCCTGCCGGGCTGCCTGGCTGCCTGGCTAGCAGGCTGCACTGCAACTCACGCGTAAATATGACAAACGTAAGCAGTAAAGTTCTGGCCAACTGATAGCCAACACCAACAACCGCATACTCTCTCCCACACCCACACCCACACCCACACCCTCACCTAGGCAACGGCAGTTAAACACCCTGACGCCCTCTCAGCTCCTGCTGGCCAAAAACTTTTACAAGACGTTGTCGCAAGTTTATGGCCCACATTTTTGTAGTTGTTATATATCCTTCAAATAGGGTACTTTGGTTGTTTCAGACAATATGTAATGCATTGCAGCCGTTTTTAGGTTTAAGTTTATTTATCTCTTTAGGTATTTCCTAGCTAATTGTTTGTCTATCTATTACTAAGCTATGTACAACTAGGTTTGTTATGTTTTCGAATGGATCCTACTAAATTTTGGAAAGGGTATTTATTGTTTCGGCACTCCCGAAAAAATATTTCTTCCTTTTTGTTTGCAAATATTTTTGTTGTTGGCTGCATTTCAAGAATGTTGCAATGCCGCGCTGTTATCGCGTCTTCGGCATTGTCCTGCGGCCGCCAGGCTAAAAAAAAAAAACGAAAGTGTGGCCATAATTTTTGCAGTGACTGTGGCACTGTGCACTGCCCTGCAATGTTGTGCCTGCTCCTTCTGGCTTCAATCTCAACTTTCCGCATGTCGTCAAAGTTTATTGAAGCTGACGCAGCAGGGAACCTCTTTGAAATGCGTCCTTAAAGTAATTCGCATTCCACATTCTACGCTTACATTCCACATTCCTCATCCACATTCCACTTGGCGCGTATAATTATGCTTTGCATTACCGTTAATGGGTTTTCCCAGACAACTGTCAAGTCTCATTTTCCAATTACACTAAGCAACAAAATTCAAAAAGCTGCCTGTAAACTGTAAAACATATAAAAGTCTAATTGGCTGAGTACTTCATATTTATAATTGTTTCCAATTTAAGAAATAACTTTAATAATTTTGGTATAATATTTGAAATAAAAGACAAAGTAAAATTTATATTTTCACTGAAATGCGCATTAGAGAACATTATTTGAAATATTGTAATATTTTGGAATCTTTTCATTCGAGATTTCGGAGAAGCTGCTCTCTGGTGTTTTTAGGGAATTCTTCTGGGTCCCTGGTTTTGCTCGACAGACTTGTTTTTCTGCTTGTTTTGTGCGTGCATTCAACTTTTTCGAAAACTAAAAACAAGATGGCGGTTTCCGCTTTCCTCATGTGTGTGTGTGTGTGTCTGTGTGTGTGCCCCACAGGCACAAAAACTTTAATTTGAGTTATTTGCACGAGTAGTAGTTAAAATTATATTATAATTTTACCGCCATAGCCAAGCAACAAAAACAAAAACTTCAACAGTGATAAGACGAGACAGACCACCAGAAGGATTTTATGTTTCTCTCTTTTTATCTCTCTGTCTCTCTCTCTCTCTCTGTCTGCATATCTCTTTCCTATCTCTTTCTGCTCCTGTTCTGTCTCGCTGTCTCTGTCTCTGGCTATCTATCGTAAATGCTTTTAATTTGACGTGGTGCAACGGGTGAGGCTGCGGCAAAACTTCGCCTCAAAAACGACAACTAAATCCCAGGCGAACATATGTTCCATGAATGCAAAAACGATGTATCTCAATCTTTGCTCATGTGTATGTGGATAGAGTGTGTGTGTGTGTGTGCGTGTGTGTGGATAGTGTGTGTGCGTGTGTGGATAGTTTTTGCATGTTCAAAACTTTTGGCTGCCAAAAATGTTCGAATTACGCGACAATTTCAGCAAAGTGGACGTTTAGTTAGTGGCTAAGCACAGAGAATATTAAAATGCTCCACTCAAATATTTAATATCTTTCATTAAAAATATAATTTCTAGTGCTGAATCAAATTAAAGTTTAATCAAAGCTGAAAAATGAAACTAAAACTAGTAAGGCAAAGCCTTAAAAGCAGACAGGTGTCAAGTCTCATCGCCCTTATCAATAATATTGTTTCCTAACCCATTTCAGGGGTATAACAGGATTACTCTCTGCCCAAAAACAATGGGAAAACTGTAAGTAATCTTTCCCAGGAGTAGAATATAAAACCTACAGACACCTTAAGGCCTTTAGGCAGAGTATTTCCAAGTCAGTTATGCTCCACTTGCGATAAGAAAAAGACAAATGAGCAAATAGCAGTAAGCTAATAATTTTTATTATGTTCCATTTTTTAAAAACACTGTCTATAATGTATGAATATATAGACTTATTTGCCTTGTATATTTAACATTATAATAATGTTTTTGCAATAAAATAAAATATTGACTATTAGTCAACTAAATCAGCTGGACCAGGCCTAGGACCGTGAGGCAGAGTGCCTGGGAGAGCAGCACAGATAACGAAAATAGCAACAGCTTTGAAATTCATTTTTAACTTTATGATATTCCCTTCGAAACGTTCCTTTATATAAAAAGGCATAGCTAGACCAATAATCTTCCATTTCGAATGGATTTTATTGGCTTGCCCATAGCTAATCCATACGATATGCATCATTGAGGAGAATTGTTTTGTTTCGCTTCGGTTTATTACAAACCCTTTAAAATTATAGAGTATTTTTTAAAGGTCACTTTAATGTCATTTATAAGTATATTTATTAATTACAATACTTATTATCTTTTTTTCAGCACCCCGTTGAAAATCTGGACGTATCTGGTAAGTGCTTAAGTGGATTTATGTTCTAATAGTTTTAAGCTGCAGAAAATACCCTTCGAAGAGTCTTTGACCGCTGCGGGGCATGTTGGCTAAGAAATTTGGTAACTCTGTTAAGTGCCCTGGCGTTAGCGTTAATGCAATTTGGCAACCCTATTTTATAGTCCTTAGCCACTTGAAGTTTTAACGCGTTTGCTCTGGCCCCAAGGTTATCACGACGACACTTGGAGCTCGACAATCCACCTTTTGGCCTTTTTTTTTTTTCTTCATTTTAGCTGTTTTTGGTGTGTCCCCTTAATCCAGCAAATCAGCAGCAGCTGCCTTTTAATTGCATTTGCTGTTATTTCATTATTACTGCAGTTTTGTTGCACTTGAAAATGTTTTTCTTGTTGCTGCTGCTGCTCGGTTGCAAGCCCTTTGCCACTTCTCCTGTCGCACAGTTTCATAGAAACTTATTTTGGCTTTAGTTTTATCTTTATTTCTTGCTCTGCGGATTAAAAAACAAATGGCTGAAAAAAGGAGAAAAAAAAACCGATGAAAGAAAAGCGCCAAGGCGAAGTGAAAAAGCAAAACTTTTTATTTGCTGTGACAAATTTTGAGCAGATAAAACTCAAAAACTTGTGCACCGGGGTTGTGGCCAAAATAAATTCGGCATGCTCAGATCCAGGACCCAAACCTCACCCCGAGAGGGCATCCCCTGTAGCCCCACCCCTAGAAATATCTTCTTGTCGGTTGTGGCGCGAGGAACGTGCAGCAACGTGGAGCAATGGCAAACGGTGAAGCTAAATTAAGAAATTTTTGGCAGAACTAATGCGGCGCATTAGTCAAATGTCAAAATTATTTTGGGGGTAAAAAACAATTTCAGAAGAAGTTCAACTTAAGAAATTACACTGTCCAACAGGCGAACCAACCAGAACTTGGTATTTTCTATTATAAGAAATAAAATAAATTATGAATTATTATTTATCAAGCATATTAATTGTGTTTCGTTCACCTAAACGTTATATTAAAAATTAAGTGAGTTAAAGAAAATCTAAAATTTTCAAGGGCTGAACATGTCTTAACAGAGTCAATTCATAATTCGGTCTATTTATTTTGTTGCTTAGTGTTATCGATAAACTTTGTACTGAAAGGAGGGGCTGATGTTTCAGTTGGGAGTTGAATTTTACTTTGACTTTTTGCTGCGATTTGGCTCATTTGCTGGCGTTGCGCATACGCCCCGTTGCACTCGCTGCCTTTTTTGCTGGCCATGCAAATAAGGAACTCCGTTAAATTGAATTTGTGGTGAATGGGTCAAAAGTTGATACTGAAAAAGCCACATTAAAAGCCACCTTTGACGAATGCGTCGTGGCATGAGTTATGAGCCCGTTGGATCGTGTTGATTTTGTCATTTGGCTAATTGTGCCCGTAGGCCATATTTTTCACAGGCTAAAACATAAATTTGTTGCAATTAATTGAAAGCCACAGAAGTCGCACAAATAGTACAAATAGCAGAAATAGCAGAAATACGGCTAGAAATAGAAACATCAAATTGTCTCGCCCTCTGGCAAACAGCGTTGGCCAGATTTTGATTTATTTTACACTAATTGATTTATTGACAGATTCTCTCCAATTTGGCCAATTGCGTGTGTTGACAACGTCTGCACAGTTTGGCGCTTCGCTGCTGCGGCCATTTAAGGCGCCTGAACAAGGCTTTTTATTTCTTTCGCACCTTATTCGATTAACGTTCGATTTTCCACAATTTATGAAACTTCATTAAAAATCGCTGAAAAATTCGCGTTTTTATTGTCAATGCGCACGTGCAGCATTCGAAATATTTTAATAAAGTTTTTCCCTATCTGCTGAGAGTTGACCTCGCTTCGCTTCGCCTGGCCTCGCCTCGCCTCCCCGCGTGTCGCCTTCTTCATCATCAGATGCCATTTTTCATTGTAAATTGAATTTATTTTCAGCGTGTGTTCGGCTGTGAGTCTCCTTTCAGACGCGGACTTTAAACGCCTTTTTACGCTTTTGGCCTCTGTTTCGTTTCGGTTTGTTCTGCTGCTGCGCTGCGTACGTGATGACTTTTCTTTTCTTCTTTTTGTTTTTGATTTTCCAATATTTTTATATGGCGGCCAGTGGGAAAGTCATTATACCCTGTAACCATAGAGAGTAATGTGGTTTATTTTACCCAGATATGGTGTATTTTTTAATATATCTTTTATTTTTCGATAAATATTTCTTTGCATTAAGCATACGCAGCATTGGCTGGCTAATTATGCAGTCCCCTCTCCTTGGGGGCGGCTTTGGGTGTGATGCAACGGCGGCTGTCGGCAGCTGTCCAAGATGCTTGATTTTAAGCCACATTTACATTTCAAAATGCCAGTTAACATTATTTAAATTGCAAATTTCTCATTGAATTTGTCGTAAAGCTGTGCGACTATAATTTATTTTATTTTTTCTCTATACTCGCATATATATATATATATATATATATATATATATATATATATATATATATTTTGTTTGTTTATGCAGTTACCTTTTATTTAGTTATTTTTTGGCCACCGCACACACAATGCGGCTGCTGCTGGGAAAAATTGCATAAAATTGCGACATGTCGGCGTGGTTTCTTGGCCTGTCAACAAAGCTTTGCCTATCCACCAGACAGCCATAAAAAATAAAAAAAAACAGAGAAAAAAAAAATGAAGTTTTTTGTCAGCAGCATTTGTCAGAAATGTCGTGCGATTGTCAAGCAAACAAACGCATCTCAAGCAACAGGTGAGGTCTCTGCTCAATCCCCATCTGCGGCCCCTTTTATACAGCTAATATCTCTGATTAATCTGTGGTCTGTTAGCTGAAATTGTTGCTAAAAATTTAGTTTATTTAGTTTAAAGATAGGTTAGATATTTGCTTAATAAACAGGCATAAAGTTGCTTGAAAATATTATGGATAAATTTCTTTGTTTCCTTTGTGTCTGATTTCGTATTGAAACGGAAATGAATAAACAAAAAATATAAAAAAATTGCAAACTTATAAATATAGCTTTGTTTTGGTGCTAGAAAAAGTGAATCTATCGATATTATCGATTTTTTAAACAAAAACGCGCCCCATTTTCAACGCATTGCACAACTTTTACTACTGTAAAGACTGCAAAAATAAATGAAAATGAAATGCATTTTCATTTGCATAAAGGAAAAGTAAGCAAATGTAACGACTGACAGACAAACGAGACAAACACCTGACCAAACAAACAATCGGGACTGAGAGACTGCCAGTCGTTCGGTAGTGGGACACGCCCGGCTAGCGGCAATCTACTCTTGGCCCAGTCAATAGCCATAGTTATTTTTTTCTTTTTATTTTCGTTTAAGCAAACAACAAACATTTGGCAGTCACTGTCGAATGGGCGGGCAGGCAGCCAAATGATTTTTCCTAAACGTTTTCAAATTGACATTTTGACATTTTGCAGCGGAGCCTGAGCCTGAGCCTCAGCCTGTCTAGGAAGCTGATGCGGCGACAGCTGACCAAGCGCGTTGATGGAATGGCAGCAGATGGCAGGCGAAATTATTTAAATACTTCAGCATCAGTTGGCATATTAAAATTTGATTTAAAACCGAAACGAATCTCTAGGATGTTGCTCTTTTTTAAAGAGAAACTTGGCTACTTTTCTTTGAGCTAAACTTTTGGAAATTTTGAAGAAATCTCTTCTAGAGTATGGCTTAAATTTTATAGCAGAAATAAATTTGAATTCCTGGTAGAAAATAAGGGAAAATAGAGAAATAGATATAAATCGATTAATAAATCTAAAGGACAATATCAAAGTTCCAAATTTAGTTCTTACAAACTTAAAGGAGTATTCAAAAATTATCAATCTTTAAATGTATTTATTCGAGTAACTCTTCATTTAAAAGAAGTGAAGGGAAAACTAGTCTGTTTATATTTAATTTATATTTTTTGACTAGCTTGAAGCTTTGGTATGCTAAATATAGGAATACTTGAATATTTTATTATACTATTCGAATAAAGGAAAAACAAAAGCAGAAATAAAAGTGGCTTCCGTTGGCGACAGCTGAACTGGGTTCAGTTGGTCGGATGCCATTTGCTATTGTCCAAATTAGCATTTTAAACACCTCTCATTTTGGGCAAATGATATGGCACATGGAAAGCGAATGCTGCTACTGCTGCTGCTCCTCTGCCAACGTCAGCTGCTGCTGCTCTGCCGTTGCTGTTGGCAGTTTCCCAGGCAGGTAACTTGGCGACGCGTGTGTGGCCTTTTATGGCCGTTTTGGCAGCAAGTTTTTGGCTATCAGCAGACAACCAAATCGAAGTCTGACTCTAAGGCGGTAGTCCAGTGTTTTTTTTTTTGGGGCTTCTTACTTATATGGTCAGTAAAACTTTCAATTAACACAAGACAGCGGCGCATCCTCAGCTGCTGCTGCTGCTGCGGCAACGTTTTCACGCTCCATGACCAAGTTTGGGTGCAGCAGGCAGTTTTGTGGCGACTCCGCGACAGTTTGTTGATGCAACAAACCACTCTGAACATTAATTGGCGGACGTGGATTGAGACTGGAAGCACTCAGACTCAGACTCTTTAACTGGAACTCCAGGCTGGAACTCCGACTGTGACTGGAAACTTCGAGGGGAAGCCAGATTTTTGCGGCCAAACGTTATTAACACAAAATTAATCAACAAGCGTTTGACAGCTGAGTGATTTGTGCCCCCAACTGCTGCTGTGCTGTGGCGCCACAGTCCACAGTTTGTTTCGAACATTTTTCTAATTATGTCGTCGCCTTCATACTACGAGTAGTCACTGTCTAAGAGTTAAAGGCGGTCACCACGCCCACTTGTCGCCTCGATTTGTTTGAATTAAAAACATGAACAGCTTTGGCCAGTTTTCAGATAATTAACCGGCTTTAAAATCGTACTTCGGTCGGCATTATGCTTTGATCTACGACTACACTGCGAAAATAAATGTAAAGTAAAAATTGAATACTGCGCTTTGATTATTCCTTTAATTGCGTTGACTTTTGTTTGAGTGTAGAAAGAATTGATTAATTTTTGATTTAATTTTATGATTAACTATTATTTTTGTCAGTGTACTCGTAACGCCTGGTGATTTTTAGTCTTTAAACGCGTGCCGACCGTTGGCAATGTTGTGGGCTTGTTGTGAGCATTGCACTGCAATTGGGCTTTGTCTTGGCACATTAGCAGGCGGCACGCCCATAAATCTTCAGCGCCAAATTGAATACAGGGGCGGGTAGAGATGAGAGGGGCGTTAAGAACGCTGCATGTCATTAAAAAGCGCTGCTATAATTTGGCTTTAATTGGCTTGACGCGTTGCGTGCTGCTTGCGGCACAGTGGGCTGTGTGCCACATATTAAACAAACATGAGCATAATGCCAATTTACACTCTCTCATTCATTCACACACACTCTCACACATACACACACACACACACACATACATGTGCACTGTGAACACAGCGTCGCAATTAACATGACATGCTGCTCACGTTGGCCTGATTGGGCCGCGGCGATTGGATTAACCACAAAACTGAGTTGTCGCACCGGCAGCAGGTGAAAACAAGCAAGGAACATGATACCAATTGAACGACTATGTAATACCCTATACAACATTTTTCTTACTAGAGAATACGGCCCGTCATTTGCGTTTATTCTGCGAAGAACTTGATGCTGAGTGGTATAGTTTTCATATCAATTTTATGCAGAGAATATAAACATTTCCAACTGTGATATTTGTATATCAAAGTTTATAGATTTAAAGAAAATAAATGCTGAATTTATTTTTGCAACAAGGAATTTATTTGGAATATTTTTCGTAATTTTTAGTACTCTACTTTCTTTAGTCAGGCTGCGCCACAAATCGATGATACCCTGCAGAGGTGACGTGTGTGTGTTTGTTTGTGTGTGAATAAAATTGTGCGTGCCAGGCTATTGGGGCGGCGAAGGGGCAATGGAGTGCGAGATGGCCATAATTTAGTCAGTGCTTTAATTTTAATTATTGCTAGCACCGCCCCTCAGATCCAGTCAAAAGGGGGAGGGGCGTGGAGTGAGTGGTTTTCTGTGGATCTGACTAATTTGCCAGCAACATGACACTGACGCCACAGTGGAGTCGAGTCGAGTCGGGTCGGCACTTCGAGCCTGATTAAGTTGAACACTTGGCTTGGATTGGATTGGCTTGGCTTTTTGGCGTTAATTAAGCTGCAGTGCACCAGCAGTAGCGGCAGCAGCAGCAGGCCATGTTGGCCATCTGGTAATCTCCGCGGATTAATGCGACACTTGGCAGTTAACAGAAGTCGTGTTGCTGCCACAGCCTCTGCTGCAGCCTCTGTTGCTGCCACAATACTCTTTGCTCTTTTGCACGCTTGTTAACAATATTTCGAGCATCGAACATCGAACATGCGGCCTGCGGCCAAGTGTCAGCCTTGGTGCAGACACAGTGGGGTAATTTACCAATAAATTGGCACATTTATTTTGTTTTCTTTTTTGCTATATTAATTTGTTACTTCCAGACTATCTTTAGGGCTTCAGAGTGTTTTTTTGCTATTAACTCACATCCGGGTTTAAGCTTACATTTCAAATGCATCAATTAACAATTTTTCAGCTCCAGCGGAGCCTTCAATAGAGCCAGGCACATATTTGCCAATGCTTGCCAAACTGTTGGCCTGTAAGAAAATGAAAGAAATTAAATCTAATTAATAAGAATTGGTAAGCCAAGTTAAAGGAAATTGGACCTCGAAACTGTCCTTTTCAAGTTGAAGAAAGAAAGAATTTAAAGGCCTACCTTGGCACGTTTAATCAGCTCATTTTGAGCCGTTAGCACATTGTCCTTCTTACCGCCCCAGGACCGCATTGTAGAGAGCTGCATCGCACGACCAAAGGAGAAACTTAGGGCCCACGGTTTGCACAGTGGAACATTATTTGTGGCATTCAAATTAACAGAGGCCTCCTCCTCGGCCTGTCCACCGGACAAGAACACAATTCCTGTACAATGAAGAGGTATTGAAATAATTCTATTATACCCTGGCTAAAAAGCTTACCTGGTACCGCTGGCGGCACTGAGCGGCGCAGAGCTAAAATTGTAGCCAGACCAATTTCGGCGGGTGTATTATTTTTATTATTGCTCTGACCAGGGGTTACCATATTGGGACGCAGTAGCAGACCCTCCAGATAGACATGATGATCGTTGAGGGCTTTAAAGACAGCAGCCAGTACAGTTTCGGTGACCTTTTGACAGCGATCAAGATCATGATCGCCGTGCTGCAGGACTTCCGGTTCAATAATTGGCACCATATGCTGCGATTGACAGATGGCCGCATAGCGGGCCAAGACATTCGCATTCTCCATAATAGCCTGATACGAGGGTGTAGTCTTATCAATTTTCAATACACAACGCCATTTGGCAAAATCACAGCCGTCTCTTTTGTACTGGGCACAGCGCAAATGCAGATCATCCAGACCCTGGGAGGTGAACTCATCCATGGAGCAGAAGAGGGGTACCGAATTCTTGTCCACTTTAATGCCTGGAATAATACCCTTTTTGCGTAACACTTCCGCAAAGGGTACGCCAGCGTCTGTCTTCTGGTAGAGCGCTTCGTGAAACATAATTATACCCGAGACATTTTCCGATATCTTTGGATCAGTGGTGAAGAGCAATTGACGATACAAACGACGATTCTCCTCAGTATTCTCCAAGCCAATTAACTGAAATCTTTTGCCCATCGTTGTTATCGATTCATCTGTACAAATAATGCCCTTTCCAGGCGCCACCAGTGCCTTGGCTATGCAGTGCAATTCCTCCTGCAGCTCCCTAGTCGGATAGTAGAAGTCGGTAGTCATCTTGATCAACCACAAATTTCGATTATACGTATATCATTCACCCGAAAATTACAAAGCAAAGCTTTCCTATCAAATGATGTGACAGGAAAACTAAAGGCAACTGCAAGGCAAGTGACAGGAAAAGCTGCACAGAGAGAAAGATATCTGTATAAAAAAGATTGTTAAAAGATTCAGACCAATGATTTATTTAAAATTAATTGTCATAAATTAAGAATAGTTGAGTCATACTCTTGGTATAGAACTCTTGAATCAAGATTATAGCTTAAATGAGAATTGAGATACAAAAGAGAGCTTAATCCACTGTACTAAGGATAGAGAAGAGGTCTTTTCTCAAGCTACAAAATGTGATTGAATCAAGAATTTGTGATCTTAATTATTTTATTTTATGCCTGTTTCTTTCTCAATTCAAGCTCGATTCGACCCTTAACTTTGTTTTGGAAAGATCCATTTATAAAGCAGAATTTTTGATTTTTTCTCTGTGTAACCTTTACACCTTTCCTTTTGATCGAAGTATATTTTATCTTAGTCTCTTCTACTAAATTAAGAATATGAACCAGCCTTTAAGTCTCTAAATTTATAAATTTAGATGAAAAGCGCTTAAATAATACTTCAGTCTGAAGTTTACTGTGAAGTTAGCTATTTTATCTGTTATCAAAATAACTTTTAATTTATTATGCCTGCTTTCTCCATGAATTTATTAGCTCATTATTCGAGCATTGTAAATTTTATTAGTCCATTTACCTGCATCTTTTGGCTTTTATCACGTCTTAATTGTTGACCGCCTTGGCCGTGGCTTAATGACATTCTAATTGGTCTTTTAATTGCTTTCTTTATTATGTCGGTCAGTCGGTGCGGGGTTCCGTTTTTCATTTCAAATATATTCGTTTATCTCGTGTATATATATATAATTTTCGATAGCGCACTTGGAAAGAAAAGCTGGATAAACTTGCTTCACATTAATTATATTTTAGCCGCAATGAGAATTTCTGAACAACGTTTGCTGCTCGCTGCTGCTGCTGCTGCTGCTGCTGCTGCTCTTTTTATGGCTTTCACACACATTTTATGGCTAAAGTTGTACGATATTTTCGCACAAATTATACGCAGACCCGTGTTGCCAATCTATGGGAACAGCCTGCTGCCGCTTCAACTTTGTCATAAAAAAAAAAATACAAAATTATAAGCGTCTACTCGGCTTATTGGAGTATACTCCTCGTAACTCCTCGGTGGGGCAATTTGCACTGCATAAATTGAATTTAATTTTTAAAAAAACACAATTTTTCATGCGATATTTTCATTCTTTTTGTGCTCTAACCAATTATATCGTACTTGCAAAGAAAATATCGCTCATACGATGGTAATTCTAATTGGCGTGGGAATCGCAACGAATGGTCGGTTTTAATACCCTAGTGAGTGGTATACTACAATTTTCGCATTCAATATGGAACACATATACCAATTTAATTGATTTATTAAGTTAAATTAATAATTAAAGGATATATTTAACCTTTTTTTGATTGACTATTTACAAGAATTTATTGATATATATTCTATCTTTTTATAGCTATAGCTATAGAAACAGCTAAGAAATAAATAAACTTGGCAACTATTTCCGAGTGTATCACCCAGTCTGCAAGGGTATGCAGTCTTCGGTCAGCGCCCAAGATAACTCTTCCTACTAGTTTTTTGTGAAGCTGAATTTGTTGAGCTGTTGGCTGCTGTAAAAGGATCGCTGGCGAGACACTTGCCTAATTTTGTGTAAATTATCGCACGAATTATGAGTCTCGAATTTGAAAAATTTGCCAAAAATAGTCAGCGTCTGCGTTAGTATCGAAATTAAACTCGATAAATATCAGACAACTACGTCGATTCATTTAGGATTGGATTGTTTTTTTTATATATTTTTTTGTTATTATTTTTTACTGCTAGTGGCTTGTTGCAGTATCAATATTCATGCTCGGAAAGTCGCCAGAGACGGCAGCTGAGTCGCCAATTAGGCCAGACACACAGCGCCAATGGCAGTACTCGAGTACTCGAAGTGGCCAAAACGCCAAATCGCTTAGTTATATGGCCAATAAATCTAGTGGAAATCTTCGCAACAAGTCGATACTCGGCTCAAAATGTCTTTGCACCTAATTGAGCGTAGCTCTGAGTCAGCAGCGCTGTCAAAGTAGCTTAAAAATTATTAATTGATTATCTTTAAACGTTTTAATTGAAAAGCGCAGCAGCGCACATAAAACTCAAGGAAAATTTCACCAATCACTTAGGTGACGCTTGAATGCTCTATCAAACAGATACATAATTCAGCTAAGCCATGAAAAATCAATTAAAATTATTGTTTATTATATGAAATTCCTTTTCTGCAGAGTTAAAATATATAGAGCCACCAAAGAAAACAGGAAATTTAATTAATTAGCAATGAAAATAAGTGAATCTTTTGAAAATCATGTAAATAAATCACTTGCTCTGGTTTATAATGAAAGATTTCTTATAGGATTAAGTCTAATTGGCCCATCAATAACCATTCCATTTTTAGGTAATTGTTTCTTTAGTAGCTCCAACTAACTTTAATCGCATACTTTCAATGCTCAGGGCATTTAATGGACAGTCAGTTGGCTTCACTGTTAACTGAAAATATCAAAAAAATTTGGCGCGCTTTTTGCAGGAGCTGAGGCTGACTTGGCTGACTTGGTCAGTGGCCAATGATGCCGTTTAGTCAGTCAGGCGTAATTATTGTTATTACCAAATTAAGTAGCCAATATTTTTTCGACTCTTTATCAGGCTACTGTGCTGCCTGTCTGTCTGTCTGTCGGTCTCCCTCCGCAGCCAGTTGACTCGTAATCCGCCAACTACTTGAAGCCGCCAGCAAGAAGTGCGAGTACGAGTATCATAAAAGTGGGTGTCCGTCTGACTTACTCACGCTGCTTGCTGCGTGGCATTTTTTTTACGCTTTTGGTTTCCAATTTTGAGCACAAAGTCGTTTTAGCCAAAAAGAATACGCACACACACACACACACGCACACACACATACTCTACACATGCACGGCAGCATAATTTTCAAGGAAAATCTCTTCATTTTTAATGTGCTTGGCAGCCACAGCGACTGCGAGATGCAGTGGCTGCGCAGAAGGGGTTCTCCTCAAACATTTAATCGTTTATCTCGCGGTTGTTTTTAAATTTATCTATTTGGCCTAATACTTCCTGTATTAGGTATAGCTATACTTCATATAGTAGTCTGTCCATGTATTTCTATGCAGAATTGTGTCTCCTCTCTTCAGCTGAGTGAATTAAATTTCTATGGGGCCTTAATGCACTTAGAAAATGTACTTTAAGCCCCGCTTATTATTTTTCTGCTTACGCCTCTGGGCAATTGGTCACATGTGTTGGCTGGCTATTGCGTTGCCGTTTACAAAAATCAATAAAAAAATTATTAAAAAATCAAGAAAAACTGAAAAAAAAAAAAGAAGTTAGTCTCCGTCTTAAGCCTGTGGATATGAGGAGCAGAGCCGAGGAGGTGCTTATAAATCGACTGAGATTAAATCGAGCGCACATAATCATATTTAGTTTTTGGTCAGAGTTCAGTTTTGTGGATGTGTCAACCCGCTGCGGGGGGTGGGGGACGGCGAGGGAGCTCGGAGCTTGGCTCCTCCAACGTGGATCGTGCAATGGGGCAATGCAACATGGGGCAACATGACCAAAACAATGGCTAAGCGCCACCATCTATGAATTAATCACGTTCATAATTTTGCTTCGTGTTGTGTTTGCTGTTCATAATTTTTTTTCCATTTTTCTTTGGCGCTTAATTTGACTAAAAAAGGATATAAGCCAGTCAGGCAATCGAGAAAAAATAAAAGCCAAAATCAAGCGATAAATCGCTGAAGATTGGCTACAAAATCAACGGAAAGTTTGGCCAAGCAACTCATAACCATGTTGCATAATTATGTATTGTTGTTTGTTCGTTGTTTGTTTGTTTGTTTGTTGTCCGCTGTTGGTTGTTGGTTGTTCGTTGTTGTCTCGTTTCGGGTGTTTTGAATGTGTGTTGGGTGTTTATTTTGGCATGTCTTGGCGCGAAAAGGCTTGTGTGTGGCCGTGTTGTAACAATGCATTGTTCATTGTGATTCAGCGAATATGTAGATGAGCTGCTTCCACGTTTCCCCCCTCCTTTTAACCATTTATCCGCTTCCACGGGCTGCCACAGGCTGCTTAAATATGCAAACATTGCTTTCATAAATAATATTACTAGACAGATGAGCATAGAGAGAAATTTATATTATATAGGTCACAGAGTTAAAGCTGAGACTGTTGAAAACGTGAGAGCAACAACTTACGCAAAATAACAATTTTCCAGTAAAAAAATTATAAAGAAAAATTCCATGCAAAAACATAAATAATCTATGATAGACAAGTTAATCGAATAGATAATTTTCTTCTACAGAGAATGTAGTTTGTTTCAGAGGTAGAAGACGATAGTATATAGTATATAGTTATAGTTTGCAGAATAAATTTAAGAATTTGAGAAAAGATCTTTTCTCTTACTTAAATAATTTACTGAGCATTTATTTTCTGGATGATATTATTTTAAATTAGAATGAAAGAAAAGCAGAGAAAAGAAAATGCCTCATCGTATACTTTTCACACTGGCACAGTCAGTAGTCAAAACACTGCAAGTCAATGGACGTCTTTGTGAATGGCTCAAAGGGGCTGTGCATTCAATTGGCCAATATGCATATGAATTCCTTTATGGCCAAAGAAGTACGTAAGCGCCCTCGAGTTGAATACCTCATACATGCTTCTCAGGGCGACAGAAATAACCGTTGGCTATTACTCCAGTACCAGACGACTTGCAGGCCCTAGTCATAAATTTGATCTGGCCATTTCTAATGTTGCCCCAGGGACGACATCAACTCAGTTATCCAGAGCAACCGTCCACAGATCTACGTGGTACTTGCTATGGCCACAACAAGCTCATCGAAATTGGATTCGCCTCAAGCAATTGCTTATCGAGTGAGTTTCAATTTCAGTTTGCAGTTGTTCAACTGCTGGCTTCGACCCTCCTCCAATCCTTTCAGCCCTTTGCAGGTACGCAGCAAATGCAAAGGTGAAATTCTTATCTGGATTAAGCCAGCTTGATAGCTGTATATACTAACAAATTTGGTGTGTGTATTCTGGTGTGTTGTAGTCAGAGCAAGTTTAATGAATATGCTGAAAAGAAAATGAATTAAAAGCTTAATTTTTAAGCTATAGCACTTTACTCGTAACTCAATATTCTGAGTTCAAACTTTTAATTACAACAAAAAAGAAATTTATAAATTTTTCTCATTGGTTTTATATTTTTCCCATTATTCAACTTTGTTTTTCGTGCATGTATCATATTTACTTTTTAAAAAGTTTGTCTACAGAGCAACTGCTAGTCGACTAGAGCCTCTCCTCTATTACTTCAGCCCCCTGAGAAATTACAGTTTTACATTGTTTAAAAGAAACAGCCGATCAGCAGAAGCATCAAACCAAAGCCAGTTTTTAGATAGAATACCCTGCAACAGCAGAGGAATATGCATAGATTTGAGTGCTCTACTATGAATTATAAATACCCCGCATAAAGACGGCAACTGAGAGAGAGAGAGAGAGAGTATTGCACGTGCACAGCACATAAACTCAAAGATTGCCATTTTGTGAAATCTTCATTAAATCAACTTTCGGGCGATTGCACAGGAAGTCCCTGGTCGGGCTTGGGCTCAGGCTCGGGTGTCTGCATACTTTATGAGCCGCAAAGCAAATGTTTTCTTATTTTTTGCTGCTCTTCCTCAGTCGCATTTTTTTTCATTAAAATTTACGCATTATCGCATAAATATGTATATGCCTGGGCGGGTTTTTCGGCCCCGCTTTTGGCCAATTTTTGCCAATTAACAGACCTGCAATCTCACGTACATCGGCCATGTGTTTGTCGCGTTTTCGAGGCGGCTGTCGCCTGGGTTGGGTTTCAATTTCGCGTTGCTTTTTATGGGTTTACGGCGCAGCCAGACGGACAGACAGACAGACAGACAGACATGCAGCCAGGGTTGCCATATCGCTGCGGCTCAGAGGCGCCTATCAGTAGCAGTCGTTAAAATGCTTGTCATAATTCCGCTTATACGACAACGGGAATCGGAATGGGAACGGGAACGGGCACGGGAACGGGCACGGGAGAATGCGTGTGACATTTAGCGGCAATGGCCATTCAAGATTCAGATACAGCGTCAGATTCGCGGGGCGCACTGGAGCACAACATTTATGGTGTCATATTCTACATGGGGCATGTGAGGAGGAGGTTGCCACCCAGTGGCAATTATTTTAAACTGTGGGGTGTCTGTAAACAAAATGGTCTGGCCACTTATGCACAGTGGCTGCAACAATCACAGTTTTTTTCAAGGCGTGAGCAAAAAACGCAATTTTACAGCGTGTTTTAAATTGAAAAAATTCAAAGAAAATAATATTTAAAATAATCGAATTTATTTTTTATAAATTTCCAGTTTGATCTGGCCGCATTTAAATTAAATTAAAGGCTACTGTCCATAAATACCCATTTTATTGTTTTTAAATAAAGCTAGCTTATTCAGTTTATAATATAAAATCTAAATTAATCAATTAACATTGTTATTACATTAAGTTTTTGTTTCAAATGTCTTATAAAATTAAATTTTTAACCACTGTACGCTGAGGATTCGTCAGAAGTAAGCCGCTTGGTCCGCATATTTCAATTTATTTTTCACACTCCGTAATTTCCTTTGTTTGAATTTTGCCTGGGCGCACAGTGCGTATGCGTAATGTAATGGTATTTTTCGCTTGGCATGCCAAATATTTGCGGGGCTCTGAGCCATAACCTTGTCAGCCAAGTCAGTAAGCCAGCAAGCCAGCCAGCAAGTCAGCCAACAGCTGGTAATTGTCAATGGCGTTGGCGTTAACATTGCAGCCGCAGTCGCAGTCGCAGTCAACGTCTCAGTCAACGTTAGCGTTGGCGTGGCCGGGGCACGTTTCGATTTGCAGTCAATGAATGTTCGAATTCTCGTAAGTTGTGCAACGATTTTTTTTCCATTTTTTTTTTTATTACACTTGCATTTGGCTTTGACTTTTTAATTTGCATTTCGTGTTGGCGACCGACCACCCACGCGCTCTGCTCTGCTGCTGATTCAGTTTCCATTCATAAAGTCAGACCAAAAGAGAAGTTCTTTATGCAGCAAGCCGAAGACTTGAATACACTTGCATTAGCTGATTTTCCTTCAGCTAGCATTGAAGCCAAGAGACTAGTTTGGTTAGAAGCAGGAAGGGCAACTGCTAAAAAGTATACAAAGAATTAAATATAAAAAATAGAGGAAGAAATGAATAAACTATTCAGAAAAGGTCTTGTATAAAGTGTAGTTCTTTCCTCAGAGTTGTAAGGAACAGTCACGGAACCTGTTTAAGGGACGCACGAAGTACATTTCATAAGAAAATTATAATAGCATCTGGAAGGGTATAAAAAGCAGTGAAAAGTTCCACACAAAGTGGAAGCCAATCGAAGTTATTTTTGGCAAAAGTTCAAAGCGAAAGACGTGTCAAAAGACCGTCCCAATCCGTCGCCCGAAAATACCCCACCCAATTAATCTGGCTCAGAATTTTCAGCTGCAGGTAAATTCAATTGCGCGTTGGAAAATCTATTTTGTTAATTGCATGCCTGGCACTTTTGTTAAGCGAGAAAACATTTATCAGCGCTGCCTTTTGCTTGCTTTTATTGCTTGTTAATTGCCCAGTTGAACAGACACTCACACACACACACACACTCACACATATACAGACAAACAGAGTTGAGTGCCGCCCACCTGGGCACGCCTTTCAGGTATGCCGTGCGGACTTGGACCCTTGGTTGTCTCTCTCTCTCTTCTGTTGGCATTGCTGAAAATGTAATCAGAGTGGAAGGACTTGGTGGTCAGCTTGGCGACGTTCCGGACATTACAGTTCCTACCTTCTGTACACCTGTGGCTCCATCTGCATTTCGTGCAAATTAGAGATGGACGCGTGACACGACTTACTGCAGAGGCAATAAGGTTAACTACTAATGAAATGACAAATTTTTAGATGTCAGAAATAGATGAACTCCAATCCAATTTAAATAAATTCCTTTTAAACGTTTTCATGAAATTCCGAAAATTTTTAAGACCATTTCATTTACTTCTAAATTTTCGTGACATTCTCAGCAACGCATTAAAAATAGAAATAAGTTTTTAATGAAATTCAGTTCTATTTTAACCCCATTTAATTTTAAATATATGCAATTTCCTTTTGTTTCACTACTTCTAAAATCCTCTCCGTTCATTGTTTTATTTAATCGAAATTCGTATTGCCAAGACTAAATCACGTGCACATATCTAATGCAAATATTTGCCGCTTGAGGCTGTTATTACCTGACTGGAGGCAACTGCTGTGATATAAGCTGTAGGCGTGGCAAATTTCGTTGTAAGCACAACACATTGCACATTTGTTTGGTCTCTCTCTGTGTGTGTTTGTGTGTGTGTCGCCAAATGGTGACAAATACCTTGAATAGATTCCCTATAGCTGTATGTGTGTGTGCTGAGTATCTGTGTGAGTATCTGTGAGAGACTATCTGTGTGTGTGTGCGTAGCTATAGCTGCATTTTGCGTGCGTTATGAGATTTATGCGCTATGACAGGAAGCTCTTGATTAATTGAACTTTAATGAAAAGATTTATGTGGTTGCCATAATAAAACGCACAACTGTTTCGGTCTCGGCTTCAGTTTTTCAGTGTGGCTTTTCGGCAGCTGCTAATTGCTTTAATTGCTTTTTACCAGCAGCCTCTATTGGTGCTGAAAGTCATCAGAACTTAACAGGATTTACTTCAAAATTGATATTCATAATTATGTTAATTAACTCGAAAACTGAGTGTTGCTAATGGCCTAAAGACATTAGAAATATTTAACAATATTTCATAACAATTACTGCTAAATTTGCTATATTTAAATTTAAACGAAATAAGGTTTAGATATATAAAATAATTTATCAAGTGAAAACTGTATAATATATTCCAGCTGCTTGTTTCGAAATGGGTCTCAAAAGAGTTTGATATTTTTTATTATATTTTATTTCTTTTGAACTTGTCATTTATCACTTGAAAGTCGAACGGAAATTAGTTATTCAAAACGCAATTTTGAAATGCATTGGCTGACTTTGGCTCATAATTCATTCAATCTAATCGCATGTGAATGACAATTCTATAACTCATTATGTGAGCTGCCTGCTCCACATTAAACAATGACTTGGGCAAACTATAGAAATTCCCTCCGCCCCCTCAATGGGCAGAGGCAGAGGCAGAGGCAGACGCATCTAATTGATATTCTTGAGCGATAATCATGGAAATTTATGCCACAATATGTAAAAATATATATTTCTTTCGTTGTCATACTTACTCGTATTGTTTCTTTCAACAAATTGCAATTGCAGCAGTTTCTGCATATTAATTTTCACAGCGCTGACGTAGACAACAATGTTGTTGCTGCTGCTGGTGCTGCTGTTGTTGTTGCCGGCACGAGCTGCAGTTGCTGTCGTGCAGCAATTGTTGTTGTTGTTGCTGTTGTTGTTGGCTGTGGCTGCCGTGGCAGCAGCCACTTGAGCGCCGCTTCTGACAACTGTAACAATGCACTTTCAAATGATAATTGTTACAACTTTTATCGCTGATATTGCCAGCAACTGTTGCCGTTGTCGCTGCAACTGCTGCTGTAGCTGCTGCCGTTGCTGTTGCTGCCGCAGCAGCAACATTGTGGCCTGCCTTCGGTTTGCAGTTGTTATTGTTATGATTATTGCATTGTTATTGGCCTTTTATTGCATCTGCTTGTTTGGTTCGCCTGCCGCTTGTCTTCTGCTTCTGCTTCTGCTTCTTCGGCTTCCCTTTTCAATATAAACTGCTTCAAATTGCTTTAATGCTTTAAGCCCAATCTTTCGTCTTTTCCCCCCTTCAGGCATGCAAAATAGTGGAAAAAGTACGCCCCATTTCCGCCCCTTTTTCTGCTATATGCGGGCGTGGTACGAAGTTGTATTGCCCATTTGGGCTGGCAATTGCTTACGTGCCGTTGACAGCAGGCCCTACAAATGTTCATCATAGATTTGTTTGCCATTTGGTTTTTTGGGTTTTCTGTATACCCTGTAAACCAGACACAGTGATTAGAATAAAGGGCGTATTGGACGTTTAGTCAGCGGAAAGAAGCGTCAACATTTTTGTAGCCTATAACATTTAAATAAAGCATTTCAATACGTCTGTCTAACCTTCATTCTGATGAACTTATCAAACTGAACTGGACTAGGAGTGTTAAGGAGAGTTTATTTACTAAATATATATTCTAGAATTTAAAACAATTTATAAAATCTTTGTTTTTAAATTCCCAAACTTATCGAAGTATTAACAAATAGCCTGGCAACATTTCTGCTTTTTCTGGTTCTGGAATTACTCTTACTAGAAGTTTATTTAGTGAGTGCTTTACAGGGTATCAAGCAGTCCAGACAACTACTGTAAGTTGCGGTTGTTTTTTTTTCCTTGTTTTTGGCATTTGTTTGTTGTTCTTTGAACGACGAACGACATTGTTGCAATATTGTCAGCGCATGTAAAAATACAAACAAAAACATTTTGTTTGCAGGAGCAGGAACAGAGGCAGCGATAGAGCCAGTGGCATGGGGGACGGGGTGGGGAGGGGCTAGGGTGGCGTGCGGCTATGAGGTTTACGAAGTGGCAAGGGGCATGGCCCTACCAACTAGCAAAACAACAGCAAGCAGCCTGCAACCACCGCCCCGTCGTTTTAGACAACAAAACGTGGCACTTGAACACGATTTTTTCTTGTTGTTTTTAAACATAGATATTTCATTTGATTTTTTGTTGTTGTTGTTGCTGTTGTTGTTGGCCACGTTTATTGTTTGTGGCCTGCATATTATATTTGGGCATTTCATGTTTTACCTATATCATTTTGATTTTTATTGATTTTCGATTTTGTTTATTGCCGCTGCCCTTTTTTGGCCAGTTTGCCTGCCAAAATGAATTTCATTTATTGGAATAAAATGTTTGAAAATTATGTGAGTTCAGCGCTGGGGGCACATATAAAACATTAGTTTTAATGACCATAATTTGAAGGATTTTTTTCTGTTTTTTTTTTCTGTTTTTTAGAAAAGTTTTTTAATAATTTTTTATGGCTTGTGGCACAGTTTGTATGAACTTACAGACAAGGCTAAAGGCACGATTGGTATTTATGTATTCTAACTTTAAGCATAATTCTATATGGCTTGTAACAGTGTGAACTTGAGTGAAATTCGACATTTTTATATGTTATTTTCATATATTCTACAATACAATGCAGCATGACTGGCTGAGCGGGTTAAATGAATCATTCATGAAACGCATTGAAAACAAAATGTTTATAAAAGTTTTAGCAGTTCGTGGAATACCCTAAGGATGATTTAGGTTCTCTCTGTGTGCTGTTAAATGTTATGTAAAATGTAAATAATATTTTCTGTCTTGATTTTAGCCAGTTAATTTGGTATGCATGGCGCTTAGCCTGATGCCAACTAATTGACACTTAACATGGCTTTGAGTATTTTCAAGTTAATTGTGTGTCGACATCAGCTAAAACCGCATATCGTACGTAGAGCTCCCCTGGCCCCCACCCTTGGATGCAAAAACTAGAAGCACTTGGACGTTAGTTACCTCTATTCATACACATGTTAGTATTTAAATT
Organism: Drosophila repletoides; assembly: GCA_018150835.1. Lineage (NCBI taxonomy): Eukaryota > Metazoa > Arthropoda > Insecta > Diptera > Drosophilidae > Drosophila > Drosophila repletoides. The sequence continues at coordinate 4,040,319 of JAECWQ010000202.1, forward strand.
GCCTTGTCGTTTATTTTCGGTATTTTCTTGTTGTTTCCACTGTTGTTGTCAATGTTTCCTATGGCTGCTGCTGCTGCTGTTGCTGTTGCGTTTGACATTTTATCGATACACCTGCAAAATTTTTTGTTTTTGTTTTTGTTTGCTGTTACGCACTGAGTTTCACATGCCAAAACTAAACTCGCAATAAAAATCGACTTAACAACAACAAACAGTAGAAAATTTGAACCGCTTCCCCCACTAACTGAACCGAACCGATCCGAGCGGAAACTCTCCTGACTCTTGTCAGACAGTGTATGAGCATAGGTGAAACAAGCTTGTTTCAGGTGAAAAATATTTCACAATATTCAGTTGAAATTGTTCACATTTCTCCGGGGGGTATTTCGATTTAGAAAACCAGATTAGGTTATATAAAATTGAGCAACTGTTGTGGCTTGGCTTAGTCATTTTCCAAGCGTCAAAAAAGTTCAACTATTCTGAGGTTTTCAGTTTTAAAATAAACTTTCAACACTTTTGAAAAGCTACTCTTACTTGTTGCTCATGCTTACAGCTCTTCGCTTTTTCAGTTAGAGTATAATTAATTCGGCTTTCGCTTGGCTTTTGTTTCAGTCTTGTCATGCTTCATTTAAAGCGTCAACAAACCAAATCATTCGATTGTATTCTGTAGCGATTGTTGCCGTAACACAATTTATTTATTTGTTTATTTATTGTTGTATAAATATTATATTTTTGCTTTTATTTAAATATCTTTTTCATTTTTGATCTTTTTCTTTTGGGCTGAATTCAATGCTGTACCGCAAAAACAAGCTAAATAAATAAACGTTAAATATTTAACGGCTTTTTGAGTGTACAATCAACGCAACTTGATTCACACTCGAAGAAAAAAAAGGCTAAACCAGTTACTTGAAGTAACCAAAAATTTAATGATATTGTTAGTCAGTAAAGCAGTTAATAAATTAAAGCAGACCATTTGGATGAATGATAAATGAATCATTTATCCCAAATAGAAATTCGTGTTCATTGGTTAATCATTTCTTCAATACAGAACTCGTAGATCAATTTCAGAAGAACTCGATAAATATAATTTGAAGCCAGCTCAAGGTTTGGTATTATTTTACTCTTTATTAGGACTCTGATGCTCTTCCATCTTTAACCAACTATCCTTGACAATATTTTTCTCCATAAATTCTATAAATTATATATAAATTATAGATAAAGGATCCACTCTTCTTGTATCTCTTCTCAGCTTCTATGTTCTCTGTAGATTATCTAGAGTCTATTATTCCCTCACTCATTCCGACTTGCACAACCATTTTCAAGAACCGATTTCAAATCGGTAATCTCTATAGAAAACTCTCTTTTTTAGACTTAAAATAAAACTGGATTAAAACCTGACTAATCTCTTTTTAGGTCTTACCTTTTTTCCGTTTTATCTTTAATTTCTTCTTGCCTTTTTCTTTATTTCTACTTTCCTCTTCTTTTCTTTATACCTGGTCTAAATAAATAGATTTTATTACGTTAATTAAATATTTGTATACTTAATTTCCGCGCATAGTTTAATTTTTATTAAAGATATTTTTATAAAAACGATTTAATTTATATTTAATTACTTAAGCTGATGCAGCTCACTGCAACACGCGCCAACAAATATTTAATAATAATTCTTAAGTGGCAGTCTCTATGCTTTCGAGCAGAATGCTCGACTATTAGATGCCCTATTTATTTCTTTAAAAAAATTGCAATCCGAATGCTCTCCTCAAAGATATTCGACTACTAAATGCCCTGCTCAGATTAAAGAGTCCATAAATCGAATATATCTTTTCTCTCCAAGACCAGCTTTAAGTTACGTTGCGGCACAGGCTTCAGGCAAAGTAATTTGATATTCGCCGCACGGCTTGTAATTTATAAAACCCTTTCTTGGCCATAATAATTACAGGGTAGGGAAAGCAATTGCAAAAGCGTTTGCCAGCATTGTTGCTCGTACATATTTCTGGACTGTGATTACCAAAACAATTTTCCTGCATGTCTGGGGCTGGACGCATAAATAATTAAAATGCCGACATTAGTTTTTCATGGAGTCTCGCATGTTGTCAGCCGGCTAGCAGCAGAGTGGGAGGAGGGAGGGGGGTAGGGAGAGGGAAATTTCAATAAGCACTCTAATTGTTTTTAAGTGTTTTCCACAGCGCCAAATGAGTCGTAATTGCATAATTCTAATTTAGCGTCGAGTTCTAAGTACCAAAAACATGTTGAGTACTCATACATTTTAAGCACGCTGCCTGCCGCTGCACGGTGAGTGTTTTGAGTTTGAGTTGCAATTATTTGAATGTGGGTGTGAGTGCGAGTCTGAGTGTGTGTGTGTGTGTGTGTGTGTGTGTGTGTGTGGGTGTGAATGGGTAGGTTATTCACTCATTTTAGCATACCAATAAATTGCGAGCACTCGTTTTACACATGCTGCTTCTGCTGCTGTTGCTGTTGCTGCATTTACCTGACTGCCTGCCCGCCCGCCTGCCCGCCTACCCCACTGAGCCATAATTGAGCAGGAGTTTTGGTGTCGCTTTCTGGCGCTAAAAACTTTACGAATTATGGCTCTGAAACTTAGCACAGGTGGCTAAAATTTCAAAAACGCGGAAAGGGTATTTTTGGATGGAAAGAACCTATTGAAAAATCCATGTTTAAAAGTAAAGTTATTGATTGATTTTGGCTAAAAGCAACTGGAAAATATTGTGGAAAAAACTTGTGAAGCTTGAAATGATTGTTTTAGCCTTATATTACTGCCTTCAAATTCGAATTTGACGACTTTGTCGCCTGGATTTGAACCGTTCATAAATGAACAATTTAGGAATTTCAAATGCATGCAAGGATATGCATAACGATGTGTGTGTATAGTGAGCATTTAAATCCTTATTATATATCCTTATTGTGACACCTGCACAAAGCGAATGCCAATTAAGAGTTCGGGCTTCAGCTGAAGGAGTCGGTGGGTGGAGGGCGTCAAGGCCAATGGAAACCACTCAACATGCAATTGAGTTATCGCACCACAACAAATGCCTTCGTGCAGGCACGGATATGGCTGGGAATTTTAATTTTTATGGCCACAAAAATTCAGTTGGATTGAGATCGACTTAGAGAACAGTACAGCAGCTATGCCAGGAAAATCGGGCAGGGTTACAGGCAGCGAGAAGCAGTCGCTTTCAGATCTGTTCAGAAGATTTGTGGCCTATATAAAGGAATACTGTGCGAATTGTAGCTTGGTGGGTTTTGCTTATATTGCGAATCATCAGTAAGTTTAAAGTTGGATGGAAAACTTGTATAAATAAATATGGAATTAATTCGCAATAGTTTGCATTTTTCGGAGCGCATCTTCTGGCTGATTTGTGTAATACTTTCGACGATAGGAGTTTATTATCTGATCGTTGAATATCAGCGGGATTTTCCCATACGCGCTGCTAGCATTGTCTATGAGAGTATATCGCCCTTTGCATCCATGAAATATCCAGCGATTAGTGTTTGCGAAACTTCCGGAAAATCCGAATTTGGACCTATTCTCGAGGCATACGTCCAAAGGTATAAGAAGAATTTCATATCAAGGATAATAGCCTTAAAACTCTTTTTTGAATGCAGCTTGGGCAAGGGCATAGGAGAGGATTACAACTATGACGTGAATGAACATGTTGGCTATATATTGTTCCCCAATCGATATGCCTATAATACCATAAAATCGAATTGTGTTTCTTACGAAAAATGTGAGGAATGCGCCAAGTGCCCCATAAAGGATTATCGTCATATAGCCACGATGGTAAGCTCCTAAATAGAGTTATTATCTGCTATTCAATGTCTAGCCTTTTTTCATAGTTTGGCTTGAATTGTACGGATGTTTTTAGTGAATGTAGCTTATCGGGTAAAGCCTTTAATTGCTGCCAATACTTTATGCCAATGATAACGCCTTACGGTCGCTGTTTCCTGTTGAATTCCCTGCAAAATAATAAACCCGATTCAAAGCATTGGCTGCCAGCAATATTGGATCGAAATGATCAGCCGGACATGTGGCTGCAGGTAAAGAGACCGGTTTTAGTCAGCATTCTCAATGAGGAGGACTTACCCACTTCAACGCTGCCAGCTGTGGACTTTCATGCATTTCTGGGCTACAATAAATCCTTTAAGTTCTATTCCGAGGCCATGGTGAATGATCAAGATATGAGAGATATTTCACCCGATGCTCGCAATTGTCTCTTTCCGGATGAGGTGCCCGATTGGAGCATATTTCGTGCATACAGTTTCAGTGCTTGTATCACCGACTGCACCAGACTTTATCAAATGGAACTGTGCAACTGCACCGTCTATAATATGGATCCTTTCGATGATAAACGCTTTCCCGACTGCGACTATACGGGTTATTTGTGTCTGGAGCGCAAGCTGATGGTCACCTCAAATGTCCTTTTGCTGAAGAAATTCAAACATCCAAGAGCCAATTGCGATTGTGTGCCTTCCTGCACAGAGGGCGATCTGCAGTCCATTTACGTATTCGATCAGAAATCAAGGCAAGTTTTTAATTAAAAACTAGAAATTATAGCTTATTTTTGAGCTGAATATCCTATGCTGAAAGGGAAGTTATATATAAATATTTTCCTGCAGCATTCCTGGTGCAAATATAACGGATATAAACATATCAATGCCCATGTGGCCCACGAATCAATTTAGACGCCAGGCACTAAGAACTAAGCTCGATGTTGTCGTATCCATTGGGGGAATATTGGGTCTTTTTCTTGGCGCCAGCATTCTTAGTGCCATTGAGTTTTTCTACTATTTTACTATGCGAGCTGTTAACATTCTGCTGGAGCAACGCAGAAATGCGGAAAGGTCAACTACCAAGTAATTGGAGCTGCGTTCAGCCATTGCCAAGGCAATGACAATTAATTAGAAATAAATTATATTAAATACAATTAAGGAAGAGCCAGAAATAAACATGTTGAATTCATATCTGAGCACCGCCCTTTATTTAATTGCAGAAATAGTGGTAAAGATACTTTTTGAAGATAGTTTTATGCGGAAAATTCAATTATTTTCATACTGAAACTGGTAAGGAAATGCTATCTTCGGCACTCCGAAGATTTCACACTCTTGCAGATGGATTAAACATTTGAAATTTGTTGTTAAATTTCTTTATTTTGACTGATTGTTTCTATGGAAGCTTTATGATGTAGGTGACTAATTTCAATAGATTTTGCTATGCATTTATAGCTCTCATGAAGATATCGTCCTTTGTAAGGTATTTATATGATTTACTGCTTTCATTCGTTCGATTGCCTAGAGCAAAAAGATGTTTGCATGTCAAGTTTCATTCAAGTAGCTCAAAAACTGAGACTTGTTTGCATACAAACAGACCGATAGACACATAAAAAGACGGAGAGACAGACATGGCTACTTTGACTCGACTCATCGACCCGACATCATCACCCTGATCAATAATTTATATATTGTATCGGCTCGGAGATGCGTCCTGGAATGCATTACACATTGCGTGACACAATGTAATTCTCTCTGCAAGGAAGGGTATCAAATAGGGTGAATTGAAAGAGATTTTTTTTAAATTATTTCACTATAAACAATATTTTCTAGGTGACTTGGAATGCGCATTTTTAAAATGTTTATTAAATATTTGGTTGATTCGAAAGGCGACTGCAATGCGCATCAAAAATGCAGCCGTGGCATGCAGCTGTGTTGCTGCCAAGGATATGAGGCTAAGGATGTCGTTGTCCTGTCCGAGAGTGCGATGAAAATCAATGAAGCTTAAAATTTGCACAGTCAGCCGGCAGGCGACTGTGACTACGACTGTGACTGCAGTGACTTCATCTTGTATGCTACATTTCCTCTTCCTGTTTCGTTGAGTTTTCCTCGGCACTTGGCAGTAGTCAGACGCCTTGCTTTTGCAGGCTTAATAAGAATTTCATTTGCTGTAGAATCATTGGTAGAATCCTTTAAATATTTAAGCTGCAACATTGGACAACAATGGAAATGGGCCTAAAAGCTGACACAGAAAAAGTGAACACATTAATTTTGGTTGTTTTGAGCCCTTTTTTGGTCACCAAAAACAATGGTTAATTAATTATGTGCTACTCCAATTAAAAGGCCGCAAAAAGGCCACTTGCTCGGCTAAAAGCTGATGGTCTAAAGCACTTAAGAGTACAACGAAAATTACATAACAATTTTCTGGGAAAATTCTCAATTATTTAGCCAATACTTCCTCAAAATGTGTCTATATTTCGTCTTATTGCTCCTTGCTCCTTTTGGAAACTAATCAATTATGGAAGAGCCTTCAATTATCCACTTTTCTTAGTATAAATATAAAATTCTTTAATTAAAATTGGGTAGTTTTCTAACACTAGCTTTATTTATTTTAGCAGAATTTTACGAATTTTTGAAGGTTTTTCACAAGAAAGCGGCACAAAGGACAACTTGAACCTCTTAAAATTCCCACAGCCGCAAAGTCATAAATAATAATCTCGCTTTTTCATTTTATTATGTACTATGTTTTGTTTTGGAGCTCTTTTTTTTATATTTTTCTTTTACTTTTATTATTCTTTTGCCACTGGATTCCATTTCATTTAATTTTCTTTTTTACTTGGCCTTTACTTTTGCGCATTCATAGTCTTATTCATATTCATGGTGCATTTGTTTTCCAGAGGTGTTGGCGTATTTATGCCGGAAATCCCCTTTATTCACTCAAATGTTTGTGTACACAAAGCTGGCCAGTAAAAAAAAATGAAAGTGTAATACCAAGGGCTCAAACTAGAGTGTTTTACTGTAAGATTGCTCGACTAGGCGATACTCTGTAGAAGGGCCTAAAATATCCTCTTCTTCATATCAACGGGCTCTAAAGTGCTCGACCAACTGATACACTGCAGTCAGGACTAATGTAGTCTTTTTTTCGCTGATGTGCTCTGTTATAGTTAGATGTGGTCGACTATGTAATACTCTGCAAATAGAACCCACTTTTCTAATAACAAAAACTTCAAATTGTGCTTAGTTCTTCGACTTGTTACTTGATATATCTCAGAAATGACTTTTTCTGCCTGTTACATACCTCTCCATAGTTTTAATAAACTTCTCTTAATCATTTTTAATGGGTATAAAAGAACTATGGACAGCAACAAAGTGAGGTCCAGCAACTTTTGTGGGACATGCTGCAAGCACACTTTGTAGTTGTTATTTTTGTCGCCTGTATCATTTATCAAGCTCAGCGAAAAAGCGAAAAAAAGGGAACATTTTTGTCATGTTAAACTGTCAGAGTGCGCATTTAGTCATTACTTATTTTTTGCTAGCTCTGCAGACCACTCTCCCCTCTTCGCTCGATGCTCTCCTCGTTTTCTCTTTCTCTGGTAAGTTGTCAGTCTCGGGGCATGTCATACTTGTGTATGTGTATATGAAAATACATGCAAATGCAGCTGACAAACACTCGCACACACACACGCACACACCTACGCACAAAATGTAATTAAAAGTTGCCATTGCAAGTCTGCGCTTGAGTTTTCGCTTTCATTTTCATGTTCCTTTCCGTTTCCGTTCCCGTTTCCGTTTCGCATTCGGTCAGCCATTAGCATAACGCTTGAAAGTATGCAACACTTTAATGAAACGCCCCATCGCCATTTATCAAGCCCTGGACAGGCGTCGCAAATGTTAATTATTTTGTTTTATTGCTCCAGTCAAGCTCCGAAAGGCAAGCAAAGGTTCTGTTTTGTACGAATATTCACACTATTCACCGTGATTTTGCTCGACACTGAAATATGTGGCACAGCATGTGGGCAGGCGATACTAAATACGAGAGCTAAATTATGGGCTAGCCACCTGAATAATATTAATTAAATGCAATTTCACTTGAATATAAAATCAAATAATTGCCATGCAAATATTGTTTCCTTGCAAATGTTAAGCACTCTTCAATTCCAATTGCCAATTTCACTTGCTGAAATTGAGACGAAGAGTAAGCAATTGCAATTTCTATTGCCATTGCCCATTGCCAGTGCGATTGCCCAAGAAGTGCTGGAGCAATGTAAATGGCAATAGGAAACGGAAACTATTTTTCAATTACCTTTTTCGCACGCACGTTTGCTTAGCATTTTACCTTTGTGCGAAACTTTCAGTTGCCAATACTCCAGGTAGTCCAGCAACAAGCGTCTCTCAATACGCTTCCTTATAAGAAGTGAATCTTAAATTTCAGAAGTAAATTGCTCTCTTCATACCACGTATTTATATATATATATATTTATACATATAAAATTTATAAAATAAAAACTATCTGAAACACACACACACGTGTGGTTGAGCAATTTAAAATGTATTTGTTGATTGCTTCATTGGGAACACAACGAAAATAAATACCCTATAACAAAAGTTAAATTTAATTTTTATTTATTTATTATTATATCTTCTAGATGTAAAATGAATAAAATAAATTCACTAATTACTCTTTTACAGTGAGGTTAGTTATTTTTTAGCTTCTTATTTCAATTATTTGTCATATTTTTCAACAGATTGCATTGTAGCATTGATCTTATTTTTGAAAGAAAAGTACTTTAATTAGTTGCTCAAATTATCCTTGATAACGTTTTAAAAATAATTAATATATTTAATTTTTAATTTAAATTCAAATTTATTTTAAGTACAAACTTTTTACTATATCTCTTTTATTTGAAAAAAAAAACAATTGTTTTTACTAAATAATTCCAGTTACTGAAAAATCTAAAAAGGAAAATTCCTGCATAAATATATTTTCTAGCATTTATTCTACTAGGAGACTGCTGTGGGCCAATTTTAAAAGGGAATCTAAATTTCGTCTTAATATTTAGAACATACCTTAAGACATGGCTTTTTCCGTTTTCCGTTTTCCGCTCATTTCAATGCATGACTGTTGCAATACCTTCACACACACATACACACGCACACACACACGCACACACGTATAGTGTTTGTACTAAGTGTATGTAGTTAGCAGTTTTTCAATCAACTTTCCACTAACATACAAAGAAAGCAGAAAGAGAGAGGGAGGGAGGGAGTGGGAGGCTGGAGAAAAGTTCAGTTTGTGTTAACAATTGCCTTTTGCTGCACTTTTTAAATTTCCTCTAAGCGGAAATCTATTTAAATTGAATTCTATTCTTTGGCTGTAGAGATGCATTCTTGTCTGAGAGAGAGTCTGAGGATGCTTTTGCTGCTTCTTCTCCTGCTGCAGCAGCAGCAGCAGTGTGAAAACTTTTCACAGCGCTTTTCACGCATTGGGAATTATATTAAATCCTTGGCTGGCATTTCCATTTCAATGGATAATCATTATGAGTGCAGCTGCAGCAGGCACTAACTGATGTTCTTGTTGTTGCAGCTGTTGTTGTTATGGCAGCAGCCATTTTTGTTACACACACGTCTCTCCGTATATATATATATATAGACATACACATATATATATAAATGTATGTGTGTATATTTATATGCATATTATGCATTTTTCACACATTTATGTAGCATTTGATTGTGCCTCGTTCTTCGTGCTTGCATTGTAGGTGTAAATACTTGCCTCTGGCATCTCTCACACAATGTTGCACAACAGCTCGTATGAGTAATATTTATTCACGCTCTGCTTTTGTCTGCCTTTCTACAAGTGCAGCCAAGTCGAGTGAAGCATTCAACATATGCCAAGCATAAACATAAGCAGGAAATTCATTTTTCATTTGTTGTTTGTTCAAAGTTCTCCAGTTTTCCAGTTTTGAGCTCGTGAGTTTTGAGCTGAGCTGCCATAAAGATACTTTTGCTGCTGCTGCTTCTGCTGCTGCGGCGCGGCGTTTGGCATTATGAATATTCATCATACGCCAGCGTGACCGAGCAGCGTACTTATTATGCTCAAATTAAGGCACCGTTTTCGGAGCATACATGAATACGAATATTTCTATGTATGTATATGTGCATGAAGGTCTCTTGCCCTGCCTAGACCCACAAAAAAAAAAGAAACAAAAAAACGGCTAGTGCCAAAGGAAAATTTGAAATTCCAACTAGCAAAGTTGAGTGGGCACAAAAAAGAAATAAAGAAACAACCAAGAAAGACTTTCTTTAGCACGCTGAAAGCTTAAACACACTCTCAGATTGTTCAGATTATTGTTATAGCAGCTATATAAAATAGTTATCTCAGCTATCAAATAGAAATATCACTGCTAATTTTAATGTATTCAGATGCTTATGTATATTATATAAGTTACCAAGCCAGGCATAGAAGAAGCTAGAAAGAAGTATATTGATTCAGATTATAAATAATCATATATAGCTTTCTCAATTCGTTGCAAATTACATGACATAATTACAATACCCACTGCAAGGGTATAAGCACAGGGAAAGAATGCAGCAGGCAGTTCGACGGCCTTTTCGGAGCGCCATAAAACATCAGCTGTTTAACGTACGGCATTTCTCAGATTTATGTCCTGAAAATTGTTGCGCACACACACACACACTCGCACTCTTACACACACACACATACACACATACATAAAGACAAATACAAACACACTGAAATATGGAATAGCTGCTTAAGACACCCAAACGAATTTTAAGTCGTATCAAAAGTGCTGCAAGAGTTGTTTTGGCAACTATTTTGTGGGCTTTTCTTTCGAGGTCGCCGGGTTTAATGGATTTAGCAAGTAAAAGGAATTACTTGGCAGAATTTGCACTTTTCCACTGTGTATATCACATCGATGCCAAACAATTTTCTCTGCTTTTTAATCTACAATTTATTTCTTTATTTAATTTAATTGTTGTTTTTATTTTCAGGTCGCTTAGCTTAATGGCGGAATTATATATATTATATGGAAGGAAAGGCGTACGGAGAAAATACTCTGGTAAAGAGGTATGTAAAAATTGTGTTTATATAATAATAAGTATTTATAAATAATAAGTATATATATATAATAATATAATAATATAATAATAAGTGAAAAAAAAAGGAAACTTCTATAAGAAATCGAAGTTTACAAAGTAAATTCAGCGGAACACTTAAATTTTGACGCGTTCCCTGGCAAGAGTACTGCTATTTTCCTATCAATTTAAAACGCTTGCTGATGGAATATGCTGCCAGGATAATATTTTTAACATTATTCATTCATCTCCCGCAACTTGACATAACCTTTTAAAGAGGACACTAACAAATGGCTCCGCAGACCTTACACTGCATTGCGGTTCCCCATACCAAACGAGCGACAAAAAAAAAAAACATAAAGCAAAGGAAAAATGAGAGAAAGAGCAGTCAGTCAGTCAGTGTTAAAGGAAATCTTATCGCTTGGACTATTAACGCAACAATCCAAAAAGCCAACTTAAGGCCAAGTGAGGGAACACGTGGCCAATTCTACTGCTGCCGCTGATGCTGCTGCTGCTGCTGCTGCTGCTGCCGCTACTGCTGACTGTCGGCATTATCAGCGAGAGTCCTGGCCCCATCAGCAGGTTGTAAACTACAGAGGGAGAGCGATTCAAATCCAAACGAAATAACCACGACAAATGTTTGCACGTGCTTACCTTGCGCCATAAACCAGAGAGAGTGAACCGAGAGAAAAGACAAGGAGCAGCAGTAGCAAACACACAAATCCCCGGCAGGCGACAGGATACTATACAGGCTTTAGTCCTGGCCAATGTCCTGGCATTTAAGTTGGTCGCAAAAACCAAAAAAAAAAAAAAAACACAGACTCGTAACAGAAGTTGAGCGCATGAATATAAACGCAAAAGTGGTTTTTAGGCCTTAAATTGGTTGTCCAATTTATGCGTTCCCTCGGGTAAAGGCCAGACCAGACGAAAACTGAAAGAGTATTTTTTGTTTTTGGTAGTTTGATAGTATTGACCCCCTTTTTGGTTGGTATTTGGTGGCTGGGCAGAATTGGTAACAAGTAAGCAACATTTTGCTGAAGCTGCCTGCTGATAGACCATGTCTGCGATGCGCTTACAAAACTTTTGGGATTAGAAATGATTTCTTATGCTTTCTTTTTACTCTAGCGAACAGTTTTTGGCTGCCATTGCCTTTTGATTTATGCTGACATCCTGTGGTTTGCTGCTTTCTCCTGGTTTACTCTTTTTTTTTTGTTGTTGTTGTTCTTGTTGCTTTTACTCCTTGCCAGCAATGTTCGATTGCCGGGTGTGGGCCAAGTGCACGCCTCAATGGTCAGGTGGCTGGCCGGCAAAAACCTAACCAAACATTTCTTGGCAAACACTTGGCCATTTTTCATGGGGTTCATTTCATTTGAGTTGCTTGCTTTTTATTGCCAAGACAAGCTAAGCCAAGCAGCTAGCAGCTAGCAGCCATCAAGGCACAGTGGTGCACAATATTGAGTAAAGCGGGCTAAAAAGATTTGGTCTATCAAATAAAATTTAAATTTCAATAAGGATAAAATAATTATATTAATTTTCATATCTGAGAATCACTGAAGAGAACAGAAGAAGATAAACATCAGATGTTTATTTTTGTTTATTTTTAGATTCTTTTAATGAAGCTTGATCTTCTTACATAGAAATTGTAATCATTATTGCTTTATGGTTCTATTTCGTTAAATTGCATTTCTAGATAGTTAAAAAAATGTGAAAAATTGAAATATATTTCATTAATATAACTATTTAGTTCCATTTTGTTGAAGATGTGTGACACTGTGCGCTAGAGTTGGAACTATGTTTTACGGGGCGTATGGTTTTGTGGTCTTCAGGCTTGAATCAGAATGTCTGCGAATTTGTCACACAATAACACTGGAAAAAGCAGGGAAAAGGCAGGAAAAAGGGCAAGGAAAAGGCAAGGCAAGAGCAAGTCAAAATGGCGACCGGATGTGGGCAACATTGTTGCCACTCACAGTTGTTGTTGTTGCTGCTGTTGCTGTTGTTGTTGTCAATCGTAACCGCATTACATGTCAATTACCGTATACTAAACTGTAAGAGCGCTTACGCCAAGTGCGTCCTGGATATGGCGCCTGCCTTTTTGAGTTCAATATAATGCTCTCTCTTCACTTTGAAGTTTCCACACACACACACACACACTCACGCGCACACACACACACACACAGACAGTGAGTGAAATAAATTTGTGGCACATGAGTTTAATTTATAGCGCTCGCAGCTATTTTGGCTGCCAAAGCGGAAGTGCTGCTGTCAATAAGGATTGGCAGCGAGGCGTGCGGGTTGGGCTCAGTTTTTGGGTTCTTTTTTTTACTTTTCCGATTTTTGTTGTTGATTCCTTGGGTCATGGCAGACTCAATCCCCTTTTTTTCATAGAGATTGACAAATGCGTGAGTGTTGGTGACTTTTAAAAAATGTTTAAGCTGCTTGAAAAAAAAGAAGTGAAATGAAACTCTGAGTGGGGCATGAATAAACGCTTGCCTCACTCAATGGGTTTAATGTGAGTGTGAGTGTTTTTTTGGGTGTATTTCAGGGTGTTGCATGCGGTTTGCTGCTGGCAAAAAACCCGTAAATAATGCGCAAAATTTGTTAAAAGGACAAGCATAATAAATCCTTTCAATGGCACACAATTTCTTGATAACTTTTTACTGTCTAATACGAGTATTTTGTAGTTATACTGAGGGGATACGGTTCGAGGGGGATACAGGAAAAATTAAAATTTATATCAGTTGTTATTTGTTATTCCTTCTGCTGTATTCATACCGGGGTTATGAGTGGATAAGTGGAACGAGTATGCGATTTGAGTGATGGCTGCTAACAGTGCAATTTCCGTCTACTGTCTGACATAAAAACGAGTTAAAAACCATAAAATATTTTATGAGCTCTCTTTGCCAGCTTCTTGAAGCTCCTTTATATTTTTTTACTGGTATTTCCACCAATTTTTTTTGCTCTCTTTTATGTTGCTATTAGAGAGCTTCACAAATATGCTATGAAAGTGCTTATATCTCTAATTTTATGTGAATGCTGATGCAGTTTTAAAGTAGTTTTTAATATTCATTATAATGAGCACCTGGATTTTTGTTTGCAAAGAAAATAGTTTTTACTATGATGCATTTAAAGAAGAGAAAATATTAAATTTTTAGGAATTTTCAACTCAAATTTGCATTGTTTTAAGTTGTGAAATGAATCAAAAGCTGTTCAAAATTAATCTAATATTTATTTTCAATTTAAAAACTTTTAAGGAGTAAAAGAAAATTAAATTTTGGGCAATTAAATTAAGGCTTTTTAACAAAATTTCAGTCAAGAGTTTCTACTTATTTAATTTATATAGCCTTTTTAAACTGTGTTTTCAAGCAACATCAACAGATATAATATAAATATACATTGAGATTAAGTCAACAGAACTCTTTACCTTCTAATACAGCAAATATACTGTTAGCTTTATATCAGAAACTAATTTAATATAAATACAAATTCAGGTAATAAATGAAGCCAAGCTGCAGGAACTCTGCTTTATTAACTTTTGCCCTAATCGAATTTAGCTAAAATGCTCTCTAATGTCTTGGCCGAGATGTTTTCTTAAATTTGTTAAGCAAATATTTGCCTAACTTTGGAAATTTACAACTTTAAATTAAATACAATTCTAAACGTACGGTCCATATTAAAGCCTGTCAATCAGTTAGCCAGCAGTCAGTTGACCAGTTAGCCAGTAGTCAGTTGACCAGTTAGCCAGTCAGTCAGTTAGTCAGTCGGAAACTAGTGCAACTATCTGGAAGCTGCCAATTTCACTCATCGTTCGACACTCGTCAACGTCATTCTCAACCAGAGCACATGGCCCAAAGAGACAGAGAGCCAGGTTAAGCGGGCAGGCAGGGTAAGAGCCACGTCCAGGTGGGGCAGTCAGGTGAGCTTGAGGTTAGATTGGTGCATGCAATTTGCGCACTTGGCTAAAAATATGAGGTTTTTATGTCAGAGCCACAAAATTTGAGGGCCAACTTGGCCAACTAACTAACTAACTGTCTAATGCATAATTTGTCTGAACTTTTATGCGATTAAGGCGGCTAGCTTAGCACTCCTACACCTCAGACACGAGCCGAAACGATGCACTCGGAGAAAAATGTAGAATAAATTCCTTTAAAGGGAAAGCTCACTATAAAAATGTGTTTTATTTAATGAAAGTATCCCAGTAGATCAGAACTAATTATGCATTTAAAGGAAAGCTATTTCTTCCCTTCATTCGGCTTCAATTTGTGGCATTTTCGTATTAATAAAGTGTTTAGAAAATGATTTAATTAGTAATCAGAAATGAATTATTTTTTCTTTCAGTGTACCTATTGCTGTAAAGCTTAGACAGAACCGTTAGATTGCTAAGGCTTTGTCCAGATGCGGTAAGCCAGCCCCAAAAACTTTTGCATTGAATTCATTGCATTCTGTGGCTTGAGTCCTGGATGTGTTCATTTGATTTGAATGTGAATGAGAGACTGTGCCAAATCCCGAAAACGGCATAAAACTTTGCACATGAACTTTGCGGCTGGCGGGAGGAAGGAAGGGAGCGGCTAGTATGGGTCGTAGGGTATTAAAAACCTGCTAACCGTAAATCCAGGTGTCTGACAAAACCCACAAGCGTCCCTTAATTTATGCGTATTTAATAGACTTTTTATTGTTGTTTGCAGTTTGCACTGCAGACTATGAGTACGAATACGAATACAAGTTGGAGTTCGAGTATGACTATGAGTGTGAGTATGAGTGTGAGTATGAGTGCAATCAAAGCAAGTTTTGTCTCTTTCGCTGGAGTTTTGATTGAATATTTATGCCTTGTCCTGGCGCAATTTTGTGGTTAAAAGTTCAAACTTTTCGCTTAAGTTCAACTTATTTTCTACGTGAAAAGTGTTCAGAAATTGCTCAAGATATGAAACTAAATTCAATAAAATTTTATTCAAATGCATAGCAGAATAATATAGCATTTTTTGAAACTGAATTGTCAGCGTTAGATAAGTTTGAGATGAATTTAATGGCCTTATTTTAGCTTTAAATAAAATAAAAAAATAAAAGAATTTTTTTTAGAATTTTTCCAACTTTTAACTTTAATGAGTTGCTCAAGAGAAATCAAATGAATTGAAAACATTCAGCTAATTATTTGGCTGAAAAACAAAACATTCTCTACTCTAGAAAGGGAGTCTATTAGATTGAGAGTTTATTTCATATAATTTGTATGCCCCGCAGCTGTCTAAACTTTTCGAATTTATACTCTTTTCAGATTACAATATTTAATTGAAAATTCCACAAAACACACACACACACACACACAGAGCAAATAGACATAACAATGATGTTCTCATTATGTCTACGCCGAGGGGAGAGCGGAGCAGAGGAGAGGATAGGAGAGGTGTTTTCGAGCCTAAAATGAAAATTAGGAAAATGCGTTGGAAAAATTAAATTTCAGCTTCAACGCAAATATTTGAAACTAATTATGCCCAATAGAGCAAGCGAGCGAGCGAGCGAGTATGGAAAAGCAAAGAGCACTCTCGCATCTCTGGGCAGGCACGTAGCACATCCGTTCGTGATTTATGCGCCAGGAGTTGTTTTGGATGCTCTGCTCTACACACATCCGCCTTCAGGGAATGGCTAAGGTGATGATGTTTTAGCAGCTACAACAACAACAACAATATATGAACAGGTAAGAATGCTAAAGGCATTAAGTTTAAACATTAGACTTAGTTGAAAGGCGCGAGAGAGAGCCTGAGCTTTGGTTATAAGCAAAGTACGCGTGACTTCCTTTTGGAGCCATTAAAGCGGCATATCCGGTCCACATGCGTGTCTGTGTGTGTATGTTTGTGTAGGCGAGTTCAGGTGTATGTGTGTATTGTACAGGCCTTTGAATGATGAGCAGCCGAGCAAATTACACAGCGCTCGACAACAGCAGCCTGGCTACCTGCCTCGCGCGGCGCCGGAAAATGGATTTAAATTGTTGATTAGTGCCGTCAACGGTGAAGGCAACAACAGCAAAAAAAATATAACAACAAATAAAACAACAACAAAGGCAGACAACATCTGTCTCTGTATTTTATATATGTGTGATTTTCAAAAAATAATCATAATAATGACACGTATTGTTATGAAAATTGTATTGCAGCAAGGCAAAAGCAAAAGAAACAACAGCAAACACAAGAAAAAAAACTAGTAAAGAAAGTTATTTTCGATAGGCCGAAGATTCGATACCCTTCAAAATATTTAACTAATTCTATTCAGAACATAGGATAAGTTTGCATGCAAACAGAGAGGCTGAAAGATGGACGGACGGCGAGACGGATATATCGACTCTTCTCAACCTTCTGATCCAGGCGTTGCCTGCTTTCAAAGCATTACACATTTCGTGACAAAATTATAATACCCTTTGCAAGTGTATAACAAGACACAGAGCAAAAAACACAAAAGTAATTTGAACAGAGCGTCTGTTGTCTCTTACTCTTTTTCATTTTCATTTTTATTCTCTTTTTCGCTTTGTTTTTTCCTCTGTACTTTGTTTGGGCCTGTGACCCTGACAGCAACACTTATGCCACGCATTATCCTTAAGCTTTATGTTACTTACGCACTTAAAAACTCACGGGCATTGTTTTGTTTTCTTTCTATACCCTGTAATAATGTAATGGCTTCAGCAGGGCATGTTAAAATAGTGCTGCACTTGCTGATGCTAAGGTTTTAGAAAGAATTTTGTTATTTACTTGATTTTTGTAGTTATTTATTTAAATTTGAGCAGCAGCAATTCGAAATTAGGGAAATTTATAAACAAAAATAATCCAAATGGAAACCTGAAGAACCTCAGCAAGGAGACCCAAATTGCTTTCGTCTTAGCAGCCTCTTCTTTAAGACGAAATAGAGAGGGTATTTTGCCAGCTAATCACTTTCACTTTTTGGTTTATTCCTTTGTTTTGTTTTATTTTCGCATTTTAAAAATTTCATGAACTCTGAACTGTATTCAGCTGAATGGTTTAATGTGTGAAAAGGTAGCAGTCGTCATTCCTTCGAAGGTAATCCTGCAGTCAAAGGGAGCACAAAGATCAAAGGTTGGCAGGGGCTGGCTTGGCTGCAGTGTAGGGGGTAGTACTAAGCAAATTGCGCTAAAAATGAATTATTAGCGCTCAAAATATGAAATGAAAAATGTTGGCAGTCAACGGTTTGCCTAAATTGCAGCACCCAACACACAAAAACCGAGCAACCAACCGAGCAACCATCCAACCAACCAAGCAATCTTTTTTTGCGCGTTGTTAAGAATTATGGCTATAAGAAATGAAAATTTAGCTCTAATGGTTTGTGTTGTTTTCTGAGGCTGGATGAAATGTGCCATTAAATACCCTGTAAAGAAACACGTTTTATATTTCATTGTCATTTTTAAAATGAAGTTTAAAGTTCCCTTTTATTAAAATTAAATTATCTTAAAATAGTTTTGCGTGTAATTAATTTCTTTAAATATTTTTGAAGTACCAAATTCAAAGTTAACTTAAAATAAAATAAATTTTGCACAATTTCTATCACAGCAAATTAATTATATTTATTTTTGTAATTTTTTATAGTAAGTTTAAATTTAAATTTCAATAAAATTATTTTTTAAAGTATATTTATTATCAGTATATTAATTAGTTAATTAATTATTTATTAATAGTTGTACAAAAGCATTTTAAAAAAATATTTCTGCTTTAACATGAGCTAAAAAATACAAAAATAATTATAAATTCGTTAATAAAAATAATAAGTATTAAATTAATTTAAAAAAATTGTATTAGTGCTGCATTCACAAGAATTTTAATAACAAAATATTTTCTTTTTTTACATTTGTTTTCAATTTTAATAATAAACTTTGAATAGTAAAAACTAAAAAATTAAATTTCAAATATCTTCAAAAAATAACATTTCAAGCTAGTAATTAATACAAATTAAAACCCATAAATTAAAAATATTAATAATAGAAAAATTGAGCAAAATTTGCATATTATTTCCCATTAAAAACTCTTTGAAATCAGCAACGAAACAACTCATTTTGCATTGCAAATTCGCAGAAAGTTGCGTTACTTTTTGTGGTATTTTTTTTTGTTTTTATTTAAAAAAAAGTACAAATTTTTTGACAGAAATAAATGAAAATACTGATGATGTCATTTACTAAATTGAATTTACACACACACTGAGGAAAGCAGCATCCATATAAACATATATATATATATACTCTATATAAGTGCGGACTGCTTTGCTTGCTCTTGACATAATTTCCAATTTTTGAAAGCAGCCAAAATTGCATGCATTTTAAATTGAAGTAAAATATATACTAAATTAAGTCAGGGTTGTGGCTAGAGGGAAAACTGAAGCAGCTCCTTTGCGTATGCAATAGAAAAATGCCAAAATAAATGATAAGCAAAAATTGCATGGCATACTTTTAGGGGGCGTCAAGCCAAATTAATAGCAAAAGGCTAAACTGATGAAGTTGCAGTCTCGTTTCAGAGAGAACCTCTCTCTTTGCTTCTCTGCTAATTACGTGTGAGCGCGGAGAATTGAGTGTAAAAATAATGGGAAATTTATTAAAGAGAGCACGCGCGCTCGTTCGTTCTCTCATTTCGCCGCAATTTCCCTTTTGTTGTTGTTGGTGTTGGCCTCGCCGATTCCTGTTCCTGTTCCTGGTTTCTGTGTCAGTCGGTTACCAGTCAATGTGCGCGACTGTCGGCAGTCGGCTGTCGGCTCTGCGGCGTCTCTTTCGTCCTTCGTCCTTGCATCTCTCCATCTCCCGCCTGCAAATTAAAATGATACAAGTTGTTCTTGTTGTTCTTGTTGTTGGGCTGAAGCTGAAGCTGTCGCATATTAATGACACGCTAGGCAAATGTGTCATTTTGACATTTTAACAGTCTGTCATGCAGTCACCAAAACCACACACACATACACAATTTATATATGAATATATAAATATATATATATATACATATATATATTTATATAGATTTATATATGTATTTGTAGAGGCACACACATGTCAGCCTAGGAGGCTGCAGCTGTGCGAAAAGAAAAAAAAAAACTAGTAAGAAAAAGCAATCTGCGGCAAGCCGAAGTTTATATACCCTACCAGCATTTGAAAATTGTTAGTAAGTTTATTTACTTTGCACTAAATGATATAGAAGTCTGATATTGATCTTGTAAGTTTTATCCATTGAAAGACGTTTGAACTGATTGATACTGATATCCGATCATACACCTGAGGCTCTACACAAAATTTCCTTCAGCTTGCTCAAAAGCTGAAAAATTCTTTTGCTTAGATAGATAGCCGGACGGACGGACAGACAGACATACGAACAGATAGGCAAACAGGCAGACAGACATTGCAATACCTTCTCAATTTTAATACCTTACAAAGTTCGTCACGAAATTAAAGTATCCCACGCAAGGGTATAGAAAAGCAGGGAAATGGCGCCGGCAACTTAAATTTGTGCCATTTGCTTATCGCACACCCATACACTTACACGAATATGTATTTATATACGAGTATATATCTATGTGTATTCCGGCTGACAGTTTTGTGGCGCACAGATTTGTCATGCATGGATTTATGTTTATGTTTATATGTTTGTGTTTGTGTTTGTGTTTGTGCATAGTTTTTGGGCTGACATTTTTCTAGTATTTTTTCCATTCATTTGCTACACAGCTGACAGCTCTTCATGTAATTGTTGGCCAAATGGATTAAAAAGGCATTTGTCAAGCGGTTGGGCAACGATTTCTATTAAAACAGGGCCCTCCGCTGGGCTGTGTTTCATTGTTCAGCATATTTAATTAAAACCACTAAATAAACAAATGAAGCAGGACTTTGGCATTTACAAAGAAAGGCAAATCTTTCTTCTTAGTAAATAATTGAGAGCAATGGAGGAATTGTTTAAATATATCGCTACATATACAGAATTTTAGGCGCTTTATTTTTCTTTTTTTAAGTTTGAATAAATATAAATTTTGGTAATATACTAACAATATTAGTAGTTCATTAAACTGGTCATTTAAATCATAATTTTTCTATATATCCATACTTAATTTCTAAGGGAAACTTTTCTAGCATTACCCACAGCTCACTAGAAAATTTTAATTCAAATCTTTACTTAAATCTACTACTTAAATTTATGACTATTTTTGAACCAAGTCGAACCTATTGTTTAGAACCTATTCTTTAGAAATTTTCGAATATCTGTGTTCAAAAAAGCTGTGATTATTTTTGAATTTTATCGCAACATTAATCATGTGTTGGGCTTCTACATCTTCCTAGGCAAAATGTTTATATATATCTCATAGTACTTATATACCCGCATGTATTCCTTTTATTATTATATTCCACTTAGTTGCTTTGCTTCTCAAGAAATATGAGAATAATGATGCTGCTGCTAACTTAAGGCCCAGCCAGCCGGTCTGTAAACAAATTTGGACACTAAGCCTATGGCCCAAGAATTGTTGAGCAGCTGTTTGCCTTTTCGTTGGGTCTTTGGGTAGCGGATCCGAAACAAGTGTAGCCTATTTTTTTTTTGGGGCCATGGCTTATCGCTAATTGTGGCGCAAAGGTCTAAGGACCTTTCATGTTAATTGCTCTCCTCGCGCAGCAGCAGCTACTTGCGGTTCCAAAAATTATGCACTCGGCAGCGCATTTCTGTTGGTTTTGGTTTCGCTTTCGCTTTTGGTTCGCTTTTGGTTTCGGTTTGGTTTGGTTTGGTTTGGTTCGGCGTCCCGCCTAATTCGAAATTAATTTCAGTCTTTTGTCTGCCAGCGGACTGAGTTTTCTTTATCTGGCTAATTAATTTATGCACAGCCAAAATTTCGGGGAAATGGCATGCGCTAATGCGTATTAGTTATAAATTCATAACTTTTGCATTAGACGGTATACAGCAGACGCTATGCCCGGCTTACCCGGGGGGTAGAGTATACCCGAGGGCAAATTTACCTTTGACAAATTTAAAAAATATATATTATTATTTAACTTGAGTGTCGTTGTATTTGTTGCTGTTTGCTGTTGCTGTTGCCGTTGCTGTTGCTGTTTGCCTGGCAAAGTGCAACAAAATAATAAGGGCGCCAAAAGGCAAATAAAAACAAAAGACAAAAGCCAAAGTGAAAAACAAAAGAAAAAAGAGAAACCCAACCAAGGCAAATGTACAAAATGTACAGCACAAAACAAAAAACAAACAGCGGACACGGCGAAGAGTAGGAAAAAAAAAACAAAACGAAAAAATTACAAAAATAAACTAGCTATTTTCGGAGCGCCGAATATTTAATACCCCTACAGAAGCCTTTGAGAAGCCTTAAAAGACCTTTGAAGTATATATTTGAAACCTAAAAAAGGTTGCTTACAACCACCAAAGATTAAACGGATTGTTCCTTATGATATGCTATATGATATAGTTATCCGATCTTAAACATTTTTGGCCAGTATTCTGAAATCACGGACAGACATATAAATGTCACATCTAAGTTGTCAGACAGAGTTCTTCAAACCAAATAGTTTTAAGTACTCAATGATTGTTTCTTCCTTTAGCTGCTATATGATATAGCCAGCCGATTCGGTCTGTACCGTCAGATATTCTACTAGCTGAAAAACTGAGAGTCTGATTTGAATAGAAACCGATAGGCAGACAGGCGGACATTGCTATATCGACCCGTCTCATCGTGCTGATCAATAATATATATACTTTTTACTACTAAGATCGGAGATGCCTCGGTTCAATTTATTACACATTTCCTAACAAACTTATAATACCCTCGGTAAGGGTACAAAAAACTGAAGGACACAAAACTAACTAACTGAACAGACGCCAGGACGATAACTCAGCGCCCAGTCGGGCAGCCGGCAGCATAAACTTGCCACCTGGTTGGTGCAGGATGAGTCCTTGCTTGGCCCTTGGGTTGCTCCCCATCTTCGTCCGCCACTTCGCTTTGCTTGTTGTTGGCAACCCGCCGTCGCCGCTTTGTTTGCCGAAAGTGCCAAAACACTAATTTACTTTTTTTCTCACACTGTATCTCTATATATGTGTGTGTAGCGTGTGCTTGCGAGTGTGTGTGTGTGTGTATGTGTGTGTGTGCGGTAGGCTGACTAGTTTACAGGCTCTGAACCTTTGCTTAGAGGTTCCATTTTTGGTTCCGCTTTTGGCTCGATTATGGAACGCAGATGTGCCAAAGCGCTGCAAACACACTTGAGTCGCAATTCCACGAATAAATACAGGACTAGCCGAAGACTTGAATACCCTCAACTGCTCTCTTCACGAGGGTCTCCTCCTCTCAAAGTTTAAACAGAATTTCTCCTAAGAATTCAGATTTCTTTCCTTGAATACGGCAGATTTATTACTCTATGTAATATATAAAACGTTAAAAGTTTAAATGCTAACTTGCTAGTCGGTGTTGGCTCTTTCGAGGCGTTACTCATTTCGTAATCAAAATGTTATACCCTCTTCTAGGGTAGAAGGAAGAGCCAACGAAAATGTTCAGACTACGCAAAAGGCGTTCAGCTGTGAGAAAAGTCATAAACTGAGGCCTGATTTCAGACTGCAGAGGGGACGCAGGCGGGGATGTTGTGGAAAGGGGGACGAAGATTTTATGCGTATGTTGGCACAGGCATTGACAAGGGACAATTCCTTTTTGTTTCCTCTTTTATCTTTTTAATACGCTCCAGCGTTGGGTATATTATGCTGCCATTAATCGTTTATATTCAAATTTATTACACTTTTTTCCACTTTTAAAAACAATTCTTGTTTTTGTTTATGCTAAACGCAGCCATTTAATTTAGAGCTAATCGTGAAGCTTTATATATAGAAAAGACTTATTTTTAATGTAGTGCAGGGTATTTGCTAGCCAATCAGCCTAATTTAGTGCAAAGCATTCTTTGCTATGTTCCTTTCTTGAATTTTTTTAAGCTTTGTAGTCCTCGCCGGAATGTGTTTACAAGCATAAACAAAAATGGGCGTCGCGACGCAGGCAACTACTTCAAATTGTTCAGATGCCATAAAGGGGGGCGCTGAGGAAAAACGGCAAGTAGGCGTGGTTATGGGTGGAATGTGGCTGTGGTCCTGGTGCTGGTGCTGGTGCTGGTGCCTGTGGTAGCGGTCGATTGGAGGGAGGGAAGGAGCCTGTTAGCACTTTCAAATATCCTTTGGCAGGGGTGAAAATTAAGTGCATTTAATTGGCTCTATTCAATTGGAAATGCATATGCTAGTGTAAATAATTGTACTGCTAGTTTATCATTTGCTTGTGCAATTAATTTTCCCAGCTTAAAATTAAAGTCTCTATCGATTTATATGTTTATAAAGAGAAACTCAATTGTGAGCGGAGCTTGGCCATATTAAATATCTTCTAAGAAAAGTAGATAACTTTTGCTTTAAGTCTATTTTTGATGCTTTAATTCGAGAAATTTTTCTATATGTTTTTTTAACTGAAACTCCTTTCGAGTCCGCACATTGGCAATTAGAAAATTGTATAATTGCCGCGTTTCTTTCAAAATGCCAAAGGTTGCTTTCGCATACAGCAGCCTTTTTTTTTTTTTTGCATATCCTCGGAAATCAGCACGCGCCTTTTTGGCAAGCATTAAATTCATTAAAATTTCATTCAAATTTTCAACGAAAAGCATATTTAAAATTCTAATAAAAGGCAAAGCAAATGTTTTCGCTGCACGCAGAAAATTTTCCATTGCCAGAGCTACAAAGATAGAAAGCAGCGCTCGGCATAGATAACAATTAGGGCTAAAACACAAACACACACAGGGAAAAAATAAAGTAAAATCAAGTAAGATGGCTCTAATGGTTGGCTCAAACCAACTAGCAGATACTCTGCACTTTTATCTGATAGAATAAAACACAATTTTGTGCTTGAGGAGGGCTACAAAGAGGGCACATTTCTTAGTGTACTTATTATGCCTTTTCTACACAATTGCAGGGTATATTTAAGAAAAAACAACAAGCAGAGGGAAATACCGTATAATATACGAGTAGCAAGCACAAGCAGAGGCAACGACAGGAATTCTAAGCATAAATGGCATAAATTCTTATTTTCAGTAAATTTAAATTTTCATCGTTGAGCGAGCGAGCTGCCAAAATTTATGCAGTAAAAGTGAAAATATTTTAGAAAATTATAAACCAATTTTTAGTAAATTACAAAGACACGTAGAGCAGAGCAGCACCAGCAGCAGCAGCAGCTGCTGCTTTTTTTCTTGCTCGCTCTTTGGCTCTTTGGCGGTTTAATTAGGTTAAAGAGCCAACTTGGAGTGGGGGGCTAAAACTGATGTCAATGGCCCTGGCTTTAATTGCCAATCGTTGGCGCAGTTTGTTAGCCAAAGAGAGACACAGAGACAGACGCAGGCAGACAGTGCCACAAAGGGGATGCACGGTGGGTAAACAAATTACGCGGCTTTAAAGCCGAACGTGCTTTGTCCTTGTCGTTCTGGTTTGGTGGCAGCAGGATACAAATGCCACTGGGGACCATTCGTAAATGGTGTTTTTCTTTGTGCGGTGGGGGGCGAAGTGCTTCTTGTCTCTTGCGGCGAAATGCCATATTTATTTTGGCACAAACCCACACAGCAAACAGAAATAAACTCAAAGCGATAATGTGCGACAGTTGCTTATCCCTTAGCCCTTATCCCGTTATCCTTTATCCTGTAGGCAGTCAAATTCTGCTCCTTAAACCCTTGCCGCATACAAATCTCGTACTTTGTGGCAAACTCTCCAAACATTTTTCAATTGTGGCCTATTGTGTAATAGGCCCAGTTTGTTGCGGTTATCTCAACAGCTGTGGCAGCAAATGATACATCATATGAGCTTTAAAAATATATATATGAATTTAAATCAGAAATAATATAGTTATGATATTTTTACATAAAATAATAAATACTTTAAAAACACAACGACTTTAGCTAGCAGTATTAAACGTATTACACTAGAAATGGCTTTGGGAGAAAACTGTAAAAAAACTGGAAATATTTTTGGTTTCCAACATTTAAAATGGTTTATTTAAAAGAAGAGAAAAGGATTTATTTCCAAATGTTAGTTTGTTAGTAAGCCTGCACTCTTGTAAGTAAGGATTCCTTATGCAGGCTCACATGTGGCAACCCATATTAGCCTGGACAACTGTCAAAGGCAACAAGCATAACGGTCAGCAGGATGTGTGAGTGTGTGTGTGTGTATGTTTGTGTGGAGTAAAAGGATATACGGTGGGGAATAACAGGAGACCAAACAGGGCAAACAAGTCAAGTGCTGCTAAGGGTGTCGGTTGGCCAAGCGTAGAATTGCCATTAAGCTGCAAATTTAAAGCAACTAAAATGGCAGCAAATAAACAAGAAGCAGGCGACCAGGAATTGCAGTAGCTATGCCAAGGACCCATGCTGCACTAGCAGCAAGGACTTACACATACGCTACGTAAGCCCTGACCAGCCCTGGCCAGTCAGCCGGTTGGTCAGTGGAGCTGTCGATAGCCTCGCCTGCTTCTGCCACTGCTGCTGCTGCTGCTGCTGCTTCCTCTGTGTATGTGTTTGTTTGTCTGAGTCATAAGCAAATGTGTGCGCAAGGATGTGCCAGGATTATGCTTGTTCCATGTCCTGGCTTATGAGCGCTGCCAACTTTACAACGAAACGTGTCAATAGTAGTAGCCAACTGCCAAGTCTGACTACACTACTGAAATTTAAGCCACTCCGCCACAATATACAAAGTCCTCTCGTCTCTGTCCACCGCTGCTCTGTGCTGTGTCCTGTGTCCTGCCAAATTTCACAAGCACGTACAGCAACGCGTCGACATGCTTGTTACCTGCCCCAACCAAAATGTGACTCATATTAATGGCCAGCAACCAAAGAAGGATGACCGACTGGCCTCTGCCTTCCTTGGCGACAGAGAACACATTTAACTGATGCGCTTAATTGGGGGTTACCTGTACCAGAGACCCTCACCTAACCCAGCGATCTCAACGACCGCAGCGGGTACTGTCATTACAGCACGTGCCACATAATGCTCGGAACTCGTAACCGATGCCTTGATGCCATAGACAACACCACCAACTGGAGTTAGCTTTATTTTGTTTGCAGTAGGCCTAAAGATAGACTGGAAAATTCGAGCTGGTAACTCAATGAAAATTGTCTGCAGTGTGGCTGGAAGTTTGGCTTGAAAACTTGGATTTTATCTTCATATCTTTACTCATATTTAAAAATTGACTGGTAATCAAAGATAATTTTTAATTTAAAAATTAGTTCTTTCTTTGACTTAATACTTATTCTATTCATTTTATTACTTCAAATTATTAATTTTCAGATAGTGCTGAAAAAATCGAAAGTTTCCATTGGTAAGTTAAACTCTTCCATATTCTTGATGTTATTTTATTACAATCTGTGGAGAAATATATACAATTTTTGCGATTACATAAAAAAAGTGTACAAAAAACGTTGCCTACTTTTATGGGCAACGAGAAGAACTGTCAGGTTGCAGTTTTTATTTCCGTTTCATGGCGCTTTGTGCGACTGTCATGCGTTCAGCGTATCCTCACGTGCGTTGCCACCTCGTTTCTCCGGCACCCCCTTTCGCTCATTTGTTACCCCCGCCCATGTTTCCTTCTGCTGCTGTTTGTGATGTCACAAATGAAATTGTTGTGGGGCTGCTTTGGGCGCTTAGCTCTGTGTTTGTGTAATGCTCACGAAACACAGTCACTTAATTAAGAACATAATTTATAACAAATATTTAGTTGGCCCGGCTAGCAACTGGGACACAATTGCAGAAGGCAGCCAGCGAGCTTAAACATTTCCGTAGCAACCTTTTTTTTTGATACTCTGTATCCGGTTGAAATGGGAACGAAGGAGTATAGAAATAAACCTTTCTATCCTTCCATAAAAAGCTGTGCGCTTGATTCTTTAACAGAAAAGCGTATTCAGACTTGCTTACAGAGTATCTGCTAGTCGATGCTTCACAATTTAAGCACTCTAACTTGTATTCTTTTATGTATACACAATGCGAGTATACAAAAAAAAAAAGAATTTTTTCTCTTTGGCTTTGTCGAGTTCATTAAGCGCACCAAATAAAAACGAAATGAAGCAGCGTTAAACCAAAGAGGAAAAAAATATTATGCAAATTAGTTGGCGCTATGAAAAACTAGTGTCGAATATGCAAATATAAAATATTTACTTCCGCTCTCGTGTGATATTCACATTTTTAATACCATACATATATACACTGCACAGCAGGTGTTCCAGTTTTGAGAGTGCAATTATAAAGCTGCCAAAAATCCGAAAAAAAGGCCAAAGGCCATTTGGCAAATGAGTAGAAACGTCAACTAAATTTATACACACAAAATGTTGGCTAATTCGTGCTGCTTTTGTAGGCCAACTTCATTAAATTTCGCTGCTCTCTTTTTGTATATTGTGCGTGTGTGCTCTCCGCCTGCAAAGGTGTGTGGCTTAATGAATTATAGCATTTAACAGCATTTGCCTCAAGTGGCAGAGCATTTGTTCAAATTAAAAGCACAATTTGTTAGTCTTTGCCACTTGTTTTTGCGGTAGTTTTGCCAAATTTATTGACTTGTTCAAATCTATTTAGCCAGATAAGAAATTGTATTCGTAGCATCAATAATGCATGCTATCAATGAGCAATGACTCTACTTATTGTTCGATATTGTTTATTTATAGCGCCACAATTCAAAAATGAATCAAAGAAACGAGTACACAAGGCAAAGCGGCATAAATCAATATAGCAGAGCGGAAGTAGAATTTAAAAGTTTCGGAATTCCCAGAAGTTTGGAAAGTGAAGTATCTTTTTCTCTTTTCTCTGAAATTGAAGGTATAAAGGAATGAAAAAAAGTATGCTATATATATTTTTCCAAGAATCGA
This sequence comes from Drosophila repletoides, assembly GCA_018150835.1. Lineage (NCBI taxonomy): Eukaryota > Metazoa > Arthropoda > Insecta > Diptera > Drosophilidae > Drosophila > Drosophila repletoides. Next base: position 4,069,057 of record JAECWQ010000202.1, read on the forward strand.
TGATGAAACAGAATTTATAACATAATTTTATACACAATAATTCAATGATGTTCCGAATTCCATATTCAATTAAATTCCATGAAAAAGTGAAGGATCTTTTTCTCTTTTCTCTGGAATTGAAGGTAAAAATGAATTTGAAAAAGTATGCTTATATATTTTTCATGGAATTGATTTTAAAATAATTCAACGCTGTTCCGAATTCCATATTCAAATAAATTACACGAAAAAGTGAAAAATCTTTTATGAAATTCAACTATTTAATGCTCTACCGCTACCCAAAGGAATGCATTACATATTTTGATGCCAAAAATGGAATTCGGAACAGAGCTGATTAAGTTTAAATGCCAACACATTCAAACATGCCTATTATATCATTGTTTGTTCGAAGCATTTTAAATGCAAGCCCAATTACACGCACAAATATATTGTTACTAATTTGTGCCCAATCATTGCTGCCAGCATCAACGGCAACAACAGCAAGGCTTTTCACACAGCAGGACGTAAAAAGGACCAACGGGAGAGAATGGGAGTAAAAGGAGGCAAAATGAAAATGGGTTGCGGCTTAGCATGATATTAGTGGCTATGACTGCCGGAATGCAAACGATGAATGAATTGATATGTGTGAAGGGATTCAGATATAAAGCCTGGCAACGTTTTGTAAAAGGTGTTAAAAATTTCAAGAGGATTTGGACATATAAAGGACTTGTTTTATTTTTGTTTGCAAACGTTTTTGCAACAGCTGTTTTTGAGCATTGAGAGTGGATAAAAGGATGGAGATTACGATCTATTTTAAGCGGGGATTGACAAGAGAAATGCATCAAGAAAAGGACTTAATTAAAATATTTATTTATTCTGACTAATTGTGTATACGCCGCATTGGTCGCCAGCAAACTTTCTGATTAGCCATTACCGGTTGGATGCTGCTTTTTAGTTAAAAGCCTTTCATAATTCTTCTTTGCTCTTTCATTGTGTGGAAGCAAAGAATAATTAAAAATTCAGTTAGTTTTTATTGTCCTGCAAAATGTTGAGTGGCATTGTTTATTGTTTGGCTGGCAGCTTATAACAAAACTTTGAAAGCCGATAAAAACATTGCTGCAAAAACTACCGTGAAGCTAACAAAGAAATCCAACTAAACTGATGGACAGAGACACAGACAGACGGACATACCGGCAGACAGAGTAAACTGACTGTCTAACTGAGCGGTTGAGCGACTCAAGTAAAATGTCGTCCTGTTTGCTTTAAGGCTTAGCGTATTTTTATATGTTGCACGAGAAGACTCTGTACACTTGCAAAGGAAATCGTTCTTATGGCATTTATTTGATATAGCAGACCGATCTTGATCATTTTAAGGGTGCTTTTCGAAAGATATCCTCTCCTTATTATAGCTTCATTTAATTTCAATTGATAGATTTGTCCTTGAGAGTCTAATGCTGCAGATCCTTGCAAAAACCTATATTTTTGTAATAACACGTAAAAATAAAATTAATTAGAAAATTAGCAGCAATTCATGCATTTCAGAATAAGTTAAAAGATAAAAAAGGACGAAAGTACATCTGGGAGCTAAGGAAAAAGGAGTTTTCTGTATACAGAAAAGTGGTTATATCTAAGCCGTCTCCTTACTTATTCTGGCTCAAACAATAGGTATTAATAATGGCTATAAGCTGACCAAAGGACATCCAAATCGTCCTTGTAGATTCCGAGTTATCCTGGATATTGTGTTTTTGGAATCCATTTTTCATACGGATATCGACTGCAATTTTTCAATGTCCTTTATCGAACAGATGCTCCGTATCCTGTCAGATCAGAATACGTAACAAAAAGGATGAAAATCCTTTTGGTAACTGAGAAAAAAGGACTTTTCTTTGAACAGAAAAATGTCTGTTCCAAAGCCATGTCTTGGCGGATCCTGATGGGTCCTGTCTCAAAAGGTAAGTATTCATAATCGCTATCTATTGGCCAAAGGATATTCTAGTCGTCCTTAAATTTCTCGAGTTATCTTGCCTTTTACGGTGTTTACGGTTTGTTTTGTTGCGCTTCTGTACTGAAATGTTTCAAGTCCACGATCCTTAAACGACCCCCATATCTTTTGATTCAAATCGATAGAGCTGCTTCCTGCGATCCTAACGAAACATGTCCTGGCAAAATTCGCAAAGATTTGGCCGAGTTAAATCTATTTTCGTTCAGAAAAATCATTAGTAAATTTTCAAAGAAAATTGGCTGTAACTCGCACATTTGAAGGACTATCAAGATGACCTTTGGCCACCAGATAGGGCGTGTCCTGTGAAATCAGAATACGTAACAAAAAGGATGAAAATCCTTTTGGGAACTGAAAAAAAAAGGACTTTTCTGTATACAGAAATATGGCTGTAACTCAGCCTTGTCCTTGCGGATCCTGACAGGATCTGCCTCAAAAGGTAAGTATTAATTATAGCTATCGACCGGCCAAAGGACATTCAAATCGTCCTTCAGGTTCTCGAGTTATGCTGGATTTTCTGTTTTCGAGCAGTTTTCTTGTGCGTTTTGCTGAAAATTTCTAAGTCGATGATCCTTAGATGACCCCTATATCCTTGAATGCCAATCGATAGATTTCGTCCTTATGATTCCAACGACACCAATCTTGGCCAAATGCGTAAAGATTTGGCCAAGTTACAGCTATTTTTCGGCCAAAAAAGGCACTTGAAAATTTTCTAATGGGGTATCGGAAAAATGTCCTTAAAACAGAAAATTGAAGGACTATCAGAATGTCCGTTTGCCATTAGATATGGCGTATTCTGTTAAATCAGAATACGTAACAAAAAGGATTAAAATCCTTCAGGAAATCAAGAAAAAAGGACTTTTCTGAATAAAGAAAAACGACTGTAACTCAGCCATGTCCTTGCGGATCCTGACGGTCCTGCATCAAACGGTAAGTATTTATTAGGGCTATCTACTGACCACAGGACATCCCAATCGTCCTTGTAGTTTCCGAGTTATCCTGGATTGTTTTTTTTTGGTATGTTTCCTCGCGCATTTCGAGTGAAAATTTCCAAGTCGATGATCCTTAGATGACCCCCATATCCTTGAATGCCAATCGATAGCTTTTGCCCTGACGATTCCAACGACACCAATCTTGGCCAAATACGCAAATATTTGGCCAAGTTACAGCTATTTTTCGGCCAAAAAATGCACTTGAAAATTTTCTAAGGGGGTAGCATAGGAAAAATGTCCTAAAAATAGAAAATGCGCTTTATCTCGGCCATTTCAAGGACTATCGAGATGTCCTTTGGTAGCAAGGTAGCCCTTATCCTGCCGGATCAGAATATGCAACAAAAAGGACGAAAATCCTTCAGGGAGCCAAGAAAACAGGACTTTTTTGTATACAGAAAATAGGCTATAACTCGGCCGTATCCTTGCATATCCTGTCGAGTCCTATGTCAAACGATGCGTATTGAAAAGGGCTATCAGCTGACCAAAGGACATTCAAATCGTCCTTATAGTTTCAGAGTTATCCTGCATTTTGTGTTTTTGACTACTTTTTTGCGGTTCCCCACTGAAATTTTTCAAGTCCATGATCCTTAGATGACCCCTATATCCTTGAATGCCAATCGATAGAGTTAGTCCTTACGAGTAGATCGCGGGTAGTCGCGTCAAAATCCGTAAGGATTTACGGAAGTTATGTCCTTTTAAAAATCATATGTAGAATGGGCAGCCATATTCAATTTTTATTGCATACTTTCGAGGGCAGCAAAGCAAATTCAAACCAAACTGTGAGCAAACGGCCAAAATCTGCTGAAAGTACCAGGCGAACATAATTCAGTAGGAGGTGGAATATTTTTACTGAAAATTTTGTATTGCCTACTTTTTTGGGTGGACCGAAAAATTTGAATTTCAACCGCCGTCCAACGGCCAAAATTTCAATTTGAATCGCCGTCCAACGGCCAAATTCTGCTGAAAGTACCAGGCGAACATAATTCAGCAGCAGGTGGCAAATTTTTGGGCGATTCAAATTTAAATCGCCGTCCAACGGCCAACATTTGAATTTAAATTTAGATCGCGGTTCAACGGCCAACTTTTGAAAAGTTTTGCTGCAAGCTGACCAATGTTATGTTATCTTAACAGTGCAAATGTTCAATGCCGCTGTTAGTTAACAGTGTCACTGTTAACTAACATTTTTTCACCTCCTGCTGATTTCTGATCGCCTGGTACTCTGGGCGCCAAATTTGAATTTTCGGCTGCCCCAACGGCGGGAATCACCAGGCGACCAATGTTATCTTAACAGTGCAAATGTTCAAGGCCACTGTTAGTTAACAGTGCCACTGTTAACTAACATTTTTCCACCTACTGCTGATTTCTGTTCGCCTGGTACTCTGGGCGCCAAATTTGAATTTTCGGCTGCCCCAACGGCGGGAATCACCAGGCGACCAATGTTATCTTAACAGTGCAAATGTTCGCGGCCACTGTTAGTTAACAGTGCCACTGTTAACTAACATTTTTCCACCTGCTGCTGATTTCTGTTCGCCTGGTACTCTGGGCGCCAAATTTGAATTTTCGGCTGCCCCAACGGCGGGAATCACCAGGCGACCAATGTTATCTTAACAGTGCAAATGTTCACGGCCACTGTTAGTTAACAGTGGCACTGTTAACTAACATTTTTCCACCTGCTGCTGATTTCTGTTCGCCTGGTAATTCGCCTGGTAATTTTGGAAATTTCTTCCTGCTAGCCGCAGTCCCGCTTCTGGACACAAATCGTGTTGCATACTTTTATGTCCACTTTTTGGTATAATTTTAGGGGTACTATTTGTTGCATACTTTTAGGCGCACTTTTTTTTTAATTTTAAGGTACTATTTGTTGCATATTTTTAGGCGAAATTTTGTTGCATACTTTTAGGCGCCCTTTTTTTTTTTATAACTTTAAGGTACTATTTGTTGCATACTTTTAGGCGCACTTTTTTTTTTTATAATTTTAGGGTACTATTTGTTGCATACTTTTAGGCGCTTTTTTTTTTTATAATTTTAAGGTATTATTTGTTGCATATTTTTAGGCGAAATTTTGTTGCATACTTTTAGGCGCACTTTTTTTTTTTATAATTTAGGGTACTATTTGTTGCATACTTTTAGGCGAACTGTTTTTTTTTTTTTGGTACTATCTGTTGCATACTTTTAGGCGCATTTTTTGGTAAACTTTTAGGGGTACTATATGTTGCATACTTTTAGGCAGATTTTTGGAAATTATTTTAGGGGCACTATTTGTTGCATACTTTTAGACGATTTGTTTTTTTTTTTTGGAACTATCTGTTGCATACTTTTAGGCGCATTTTTTGGTTTAATTTTAGGGGAACTATTTGTTGCATATATATAGGCGCATCTTTTGAGATAATTTCGAGGGTACTATTTGTTGCATACTTTTAGACGAAATTTTGTTGCATACTTTTAGGCGCATTTTATTTTTTTTGAATAATTTCGGGGGTACTATCTGTTGCATACTTTTAGGCGCATTTTTTGGTATACTTTTGGGGGTACTATTTGTTGCATATTTATAGGCGCATTTTTTGAAATAATTTCGAGGGTATTATTTTTTGCATACATATAGGCGCATTTTTTGTTTGCATACTTTTAAGCGGGTAATTGTGTCGCTCACTTTTGGGGCTTTTTTGCTGCATACTTTTGTGGTAATTTTTAATTGCATACTTTCAGGTATATTTCAAAGTATCTGCCAGATACAAAAATATGTTTGAGATACAAATATATCTTTGAAGTAAGTACATACATCTATACACTGCCCTAAAAAATAAAACACATTTTATTCCCATTATTAATATCCTTTATTTCTCAATTTCTCAATTACATACATATATATTTTCTTATAACTAAGGCTGAAGGTCATCCGAATCGTCCTTGTAGTTTGAGTTATCCTGCACTTTTTGTGTTTTTTATAGTTGATGATCCTTAGAAAACGCCGATATCCTAGAATGCCAATCGATATAGTTGGCCCCTACGATCTTAACGAAATAAGTCCTGATAAAATCTGCAAAGAAAATAATCCTTTTGGGAACTGAGAAAAAAGGACTTTTCTGAATACAGAAAATTGGCCATAACTTGACCATGTCCTTGCGGATTCTGATGTCTTCAAACGGTAAGTATTCACAAGAGCTGGCCAAAGTGCATTTGAATCGTCCTTGTAGTTCTCGATTTATCCTTGATTTTCTGTTATTAGCCAGTTATCTTGCGCATCCACTGAAATTTTCATGATACTTAGATAAACCCAATATCCTTGGATGAAAATGAGATTTCCTCCTTAAAGTTACAGTTATTTTTCTATCAAAATATGCAATTATAGATTTTCGAAGGGGTAGGAATGTCCTGAAAATAGAAAGCTGCTTGTAACTCTGCCATTAAGCCACCATATAGCCCGTATCCTGCCCGATCAGGATATGCAATAAAAAGGATGAAAAATAGCTATAGCTCGGCTATGTCCTTGCGAATCATGAAGAGTCCTGTCTCATGGGCTATTGACTGACCAAAGGACTTTTGAATCGGCCTTGCAGCTCTTGAGTTATTCTGGATTTTGTGTGTTTGGCTGATTTTCTTGCGCCTTTCGATTGTCGATTCAAAATCTGTAAACATTAATAGAAACTATGTCCTCAAATTTAGCCACATTTAATTTTTATTGCATATTTTTACGGTGAAGGAGTATATCCTTGAATGCCAAAATAGTTCAAGGCAAAATCTGCAAGGAATTGTCCGAATTCAATATTTTTGCTTCAAAAAAGAAACATGTAAATTGTTTGCCTGACAGGAATTTGGTTTGAATTTGGTTTCCTGCCCTCAAAAGTAAGCAATAAAAATGATGAGCTGCAAGTGTTAATTAAATTTCAAATCATGCTGCTCTTGCTAACATTGTAAATTTGATATTTAAAAGGACCTAACTGCCGTAAATCCTTATTGATTTTATAGCGACATGCGGGTGCATTATTCTACTCACAACGACCAATTCTTTTAATTGGCATCCAGAGGAATTTGTATTCGTCCCAAGACGTTACTAGCCGTTAGTAGCGCTTCTCCACGAAGATATCGTCAAGTATTGTCCATCATCATTCGTAATCAATTCTTTGCAGAGGATTCTAATATTTTTTTAATTAACTTATCGACAGAATTCAACCTTGGACATTAGGTCATCGCGACTCACAATTATATTTGTTATGAGATACCCGATATCCGTCGAAGTGTCTGCGAGACCGGAGTTTCCTCATCGGAAAAAAAAAATTAAAATATATATATAATAATAATAAAAATAAAATATATATAATAAATGTTACATATAAGAATAATAATTACTCACCTAACCCATCGCAGATCTCATCTTTGTACTCTCCAATGTCGGAAATCCAGTCTAACAGTTCGTCCTCATCATCCTTGCAATTTTTTTATATAAATATTTCGTAAAAATAAAAAGGTTCATCTAAAATTAAATTATGTATATTTTATTCTTTGGCTTTTCATTTAATAGCCACCTTGATGTTTTCCTGAGCAATATTATCAATTTTTCTTTCTGCGGTTGACGCAAATTGTATTTCCAGCAAACCAGTTGAGATACTCGACGTTTTTCAATGCATTTTCTTATTAGTTTTGAAATATTTACAACGTGCGGGCATTTTTCAAAACATAAAAAAAAATATTACACTGTATATTACAAATATCAAATAATAAGTCTGAAAGATTTTTCAGGAGCAGCACATTTTCGCTAAAATTCTTCGCGAATATCAGGTCTTCAGATGGCTGTCTTTGTAAAAATTCCACCTTGTATAAAATATAATAATAATAAAAATAAAATATATATAATAAATGTTACATATAAAAATTATAATTACTCACCTAACCCGCATTCGCAGATCCCTGCAAATGATCCTTGCATATTATCTTCATGGAGAGAAGACGAGCAGCGTACTGAGGGATTTTTGTATGCATCCCAAGATTGAACAAATTAGACGAACCTATGTTAAAATGAAGCAGGCGTCGCAGATATTATGAAATGGTTAAAAACAATTCAAGGAGAGTGAAGATATATAATATTTAGATAAATTAAACGAAATAATTATAAACAATTTAGTTGAATATTGATTCAGCAACATTCGCTAAGTTCTCAAGCAACCGGGGGTCAACGATGTAAAAAAGCCGAACAGCAAATAGACGACTCCGTAGAGCACACGCCTGCTCGACCTCTACGAGTTGATAATAAAATTAAAATAAATTTTCGTTGATATAGGGATGACGACGTAAACGAAGAGAATGAGAGCGAGTTCAGCATTATAAGAGAAATTATTTAAATCAATCAATCAATTGATATACAATATGGTATAAATAATAAAAACAATTAAAATATCAACTAGATATTGCAGGAGTCTCAAAGACAAAACTGGAAATGGGAATGGGAATTTCAATAGTGGTTTACCGAGATATTAATTTTCAACTAAAAAAAAACAACCTACTATCTTGATCGACATATTCGATCTGACTTCAAGACTTGTATAAAAATTTATAAATTTATAAATAATTCAGCTCTAAGGCCACTTCCTGCTCTGTCTAGCTGTTGTGGATTCAAAATCTTTTTCGTCAGCAAAAAAAAAAAAAAAAAAAATATATATATATATGTAAAAAAAAATTAACTATTAAGGCGTCGCAGATATTAAAAACTACGCTACGAAAGGACATTGAAATGGTTAAAAATAATTCAAAATTAACATAAATTAAAAGAAATAATTCTAAACAGTTTCGTTGAATATTCATTGATCGAAGAGAAATCTTTTTCGTCAGCAAAAACTTTAGGAATAAAAACAAAAAAAAAATACTTTTTATGAAAAAAATTAAGTATTTTTTTATTAAACATTATAAAACATGTATAAACGATAATAATTCCAAACCAAAAAAAAAAAATGTATAAAAAAATAATTATTTAGATGTCTTGATTTTGACAATTTATAAACGTAAATAAATAAAAAAGCAAATACTGTCAAGGATTGAAAGATAAACCTGGATGAAAAGAGTCTCCTTTTGGACTCGCTACCAAGAGTGAAAAAATGTCTTGCAAAATTATTATATTATTCATATTCGTTAAACTATATCGTCTTTAGAAAGCTGATCCCTGAAAACGCAAAAGCTGAAGCCAGTCCATACTGAGGCTGCATAGCTCCTTCATTCTTTATTCTGTACCAAGTGCGTTGACGTCGAAAAGTTGGGAGTCGCAGTTGCAAAATAAATTCTTCATTTTCTTCAATTATTTTTGTAAATTATTTCAAATATTTGAACGTAAGTAGAAGACTATAGTACACTGCGAGAAACAATTTCTACTGTTGGACTGCTACTGCTCCCGTCTCGTAACCTTTGCCGAAGGAGGCCCGAAAGAATTGGGTAGCAAATCTTTACCGTCCGTATGCCATCATATTTAATTATGTTAAATTATTATTCTGAAAAACATCCAGCAAAGTGCGTGCGTGAATATAGGCCGAAGAGGCCTAACGATCTCCAAAAGATTATGAACAACAAGATGGACTTCAACTAAGAAGCAAAACCAATATAAAAAAAACTTAAGCAAAAAAATTGAAAGAAAAAAAATTGAAAAAAACAATAGAAAAAAAAAATTTTAAAAAAAAATTGTGGCGTTTTGAAAACAAGATGTCAATAAAAATTGACTATGTTCCACCACGTTTGATGTAGAATTTTTCTCATCACTTTATCGTCTGAGTGTTAGAACTGCTTGAGAATTCTAAGGCTCAAATTGCCAAAAATGTGAGTGTTGGAACTGTTTGAGAATTCTAAGGCTCAAATTGCCAAAAATGTGAGTGTTGGAACTGTTTGAGAATTATAAGGCCTAAGCATTTAAAAATACTAAAATCAAAGTCTACTATGTTATTTAGTTGCCATTGAAAAAACCAGTTTACAAGTATTTATGGAATATGGAAACTAATTAGAAATCTATAATCTTGATAAGGAAACTCTAGCTTCATTAGTCGCTAGACACTTTTACCTGGACAGACAGACGGATATGGTAATTCAGTGCATATATCAAGTAATTTTTCCAAAAATTTAGTCCAAAACTCACCTCAATAAAATAAGAGTAGCACAGAGCTAAATTCTGCGAAAAATGTGCAACACGCCTTGGCTCATGCGCACTAGGGATATAGAAAGGGATCGGAGAGTTCCCATGATCGGAGACCTATTACGGTTGCAAGCCAAAAACTACGAAAAAAGATTAGGATCGCACCCCAACGTTCTTGCACGTCGCCTTTTAAACCACGGAGGAAAAAGAAGGCTAAAGAGAGTTCACCCACAGGATCTTCCCTCCAGAGTCCTGTCCTAAATAATTATGTAAACTAGCAACAATTTCTAATAATAATCAATTTTTGTAAATATTTTGTAAATAAGTAAATATGTAAATTTCACTATTATAGTCATTATTTAAGTTCCTTTTAATGTATAATTAGTTTAAGCTGTCAAAAGGTAGCAAGATACTAATTAACTGCAAAATAAAAAAAAAATTAAAAAAAAAAAAATATTAGAAAATATAAGAAATAAATTAGTTTTACTAGTCCTTAACCAATTGCCTGGTCAGTAGCCCAAGTTTGATGCTCCTTTATTGAAGTTTTATATCATTTTTCTTAGATTCTATAAATTATTGTTTTGCGTGTGGAAGGGTATTATAACTGTAGAGATTTTTTCTTAGTTCTTAAGCTCTTTTTTTGTGAATGTAAGTCAAGGCGATATGCGCGCTAATCTTGCCAACTTCAAAGCTACTTAACTTTTATCCATTTAAGCCATCAACACAGGCAGGCAGGCAGGCAGGCAGGCAGGCAGGCAGGCAGGCAGCGGAAAACAAATGGTAAAGTTAAAGAAAAGGCTGTCAGTGCATAGAGGCAAAAATAAGGGAAAATGAGAGAGAAAGATATAGTACGAATAAAGTGGAAGCTGGTTCCTTTTTATTCACTTGTTTTTTTTTTTCTTTTTGTATTGTCTGTGGCCTGGCGACATTTTCACTTGACTGCACATGGCTTAAAATGTCTCGGTCGGTTTTTGGATTCGGACTGCTGCTGTGATTCTGATTGCGCCAGCTGCTTATGACATTACTCATACGCCTCGTTGACCTTTGACATTTTTCACAGTTGAAGCAGGCAGCACTGGCAGCCCTGGCAGCCCTACCAGCCCTAGCAGCTCTCTTTCTCTGTCTCTCAACCCTCAATTCTCAATTCTCAGAGACTATTGTCTAAGGCCCAAGCTCAAACATATGCAGGCTTACTCAACTGATTAACAACTTGTTGTTGCAGTTGCTGTTTACCCTGTTGTTGTTGGGGTTGTTGTTGTAGCTGCACGCCACTTCCGTTTCCGTTGCGGCACAAAACAAAAGCAAACTGCAATGCACTTTTTAAGCACCCCTCGTATCCGCATCCCTTTCACATTTGCCACAACGTCAACAATGTTGTTCAGTCTCTGCCTCAGTCGCTGCCTTCGCCTGATGCTGCTTAGAAATGCAAAGCAGCGCACAACGCAGCAGCGCGGCAAACACAACACACAAAGTGATTTTTATATTAAGACCACAAGTGCCTGCATCCAGCTCCTTTTACCTACCCGCTTTCCCGCTCCTTGTTTTTTTGCTACTCCTCTAGCTTCAATGATGTCCTGGCCGACGCTTTGTTGCCATTATGATGACTAGCAAGGCACGTTGATTGCTGCAGCGCCTCTGAGCTGCTGCTACTGCTCCTTTTTCCTTTTCCTTTTTATGGGTACATCTATGTGTGTGTGTGCGGTGCGGTGTGTAGCTGTGTGTGTGTTTGGAATGCGCGTTGCATGAGATAATCTCTTGCAATGTGCGTGCTGCACGCCAACCAACCATCGTTTTCTGGTTTCTGGTTCGTGGCCGGAACTTAACTACAGCTACAGCTACAGCTGCTTGGTTCATCTGTGCCGCCGCCAGCAGGAAAACGAAAAGGAGCACGCGAATTTTTGATGGTTAATAAAAATTCCAACATTGTCTTCTGCAGTTCATCATACGAGCAGTAGTTACATATATGAACAGCGGGAGAGAAAATCCTGACAGCATTTAAACACTCTGCGAAATTTCCTTGACAGTTATTCAACACTGAAATTATTCTGTAAAAGTTTAAAGTTATGTTTGAAACTTAAGATTAAAATCTATACTTGATTTTTCCATTAATTATACTGAACAGACAAACTTTTATAGGGTATTTTTTTAATGAATAAGTATTAATATACTTGGTATTTTTGGGTGCAATTGAATACTCATCTCTATTCATATTTATATAGAAAATAAAACTTAAATTAAATCATATTTTTTTGCAGTGTATTGTAAATGCCATGGCCGTAATCTTATTGGCCTGAATGTGTATAAATGTAGTAATGCAACAACTCCAGAGCTTTATAACTCAACTTAGGCACTGAGAGCTCAAGGCATGCTCGCTGGCTGCCTCATAAATGACACGAATTTCAAATTATGTGCCAGAGCTCAAGTTTTATACATGCGCAGCGGCTGAATACAATAATAACAAAGCTTTATAGCCATGTCTCTTGTGTGGAAGAGTTGATTTTAACAAGAAATAATAACTATATTCGTAACAGCGAAGAAGATTTCAATGCCCTTAGTAGAACACCTATATACCCTGCGCTCCTTTTGAGAGGGCGAAAAAGGAAATCAAATCAAAATCTGACTGATAGAAAACGTAGCATACATTTCAGCGCAGAGCGTTTAATTAAAAGGACGTAAGGAAAGTGCAGCTATCTGTGAATGGTTGCGCTATTTGCTCATTGGAAATCTCGACAATTGATGGCAATACATAAACATGGTTCATAAATGAAAAAGCCAAGCAATCACCTGCAGGCATTTTCCAATCAAGCGACAACATTGACTCTACCAACGAAATCCCCCCTCGTTCCATTTGAGCTGAGCTTAGCTTTATGATCGAAAAGCGAGGACGACTTCTGGCGACAGGTTCAAACTGCAGCTACCCCCAGCTCTGCCCCGTCATCATCATCATCATCATCATCATCATGATTATTATCGACGGGAGCGAGCAGCCAACGGAATTTAGATTTTCAATAATCAGCCATCATTGAAAAACAAATACGCGCTGGATTTTCAACTCAATTGAATTGCTGTCGTAGTAGCTACAGCTGCATAGAGCAGCTTTTTATTTTTATTTTTTTCTAGCTATATTTGGGATTTGGAACCCAGAACGTGATTGGCCTGAACTGAATGCGTAAAATTTGTGCAGGTGAATAACCGTATAGCACTCACACCTGCACTCGAAATGTGCGTGTAATGCAGCGTAGCAGCTTATGGATTTGAAACTTGACTCGATACTCGATACGATACGAGTACGAGTAGCTGAGCCAACTCTTGTCAGCATCTGTGCATTTTTGGCCAAGAAGTAAACAGACTTACTCTGAGTACACTCAAAGAAAATTCTGCTTTAAAGGTGAAAAAAAGATAATAGTATTAAAATTAAATGTCATTCTAGGACCTGCAGAATTTTTAGCTAAGAACAGCTTTGTATTAAGATTAACTAATATTCGAAAATTTGTATTTCTTTCCTTTTTTTTCTCTCAGTGCAGATGTTACCTCTGGAAAATGTTATTTCGTAGTATTTGAGTAAGAAAATCGAATCATTCTTAAAGGAAGTGAATTCCACTCAATTGCTAAGCAAATTCGATGAGCTTTCAATATCAAAATCAACCACATCATCACAGGCTCTTACGAGAAGGAGAAGGGCTACGACTACGACTACGACGCCGACTACGAGTACATACATACACTTATGTGATATTCGTAAATCCATGTTTGACATGTTAAATCCCATTGAAATTCTGCCCAATGACAGTCATAGTTAAATGTGTTGACTAATCGGCTTTAGACGATAAAAGACACAACCGAGAGTCTCCGCATCTTCTTCGTCTTGGAGCTCAACGAACTAAAACTAAACTGCTGAATGGAAGCCAATCAATTGAATTTCACTTTAGATAATTTCTGGGCACACTTAAGGCCTTGAGCAACTACAGTGGTCACCCAAAAAAGGTAACATAACAGAATCACAATTTGCTAGAAATAGAAACAGCAATTCTCTAAAATCAGCTAGAAGTCACAAGTTAAATTTCCAAAGGAATGTTTTTCTTTCGCTGGCTGAAGCGGCAGCTTTCTAATTAGCGAGTGACCACTGTATAGTTATTTTTGTGAGGTATGCAGGACACATCTGCACTGACAATTTGCTCAGCATTTGCATAATTCAATAAGCACACAAATCAATTTTGCTGGCACACCAAAAATGATTAGCTGGCTTTCGGCTTCGCTTTAGCCAAGGAGTTGAGTCTTGCCCTAGGATAACAGCAGGCAACAAACAGTTGAAGGACGAAGGATTATTCTATTCAAGCAATTTGGTGCGATTAACTGCTCAATTATTTAGGCATCCCGTGGCGCCGAGCAAAAAAAATCAGCGCCAGTGCCACACGCTCGACTTATTTTCAAATGAAATGGGAGCAACAGCGGCACAGTGGTCAAACACAAAACACTTAGCCGAGAACTGCACAACTATCTGTACTATGGTCAAAACTTATACATTTTGTGGCATAAATAAATTATAAAAAATTTATGGAGAAATATGTACTTAAAAATTAATAAAAGGATAAAAACTCAATATAAAATATGCAGCCTTTCTCTAGAATTTGAAATACAAACAAATTATGATTACTATGTTTACCCCTCAGTGTGGTATTTAAATATTATAAGTAAGTTAAGAGAATTCTAGGGTATATTGCGACCCTTACAGCTAAAAATAAAGTGTTCCAGTTTTTATAGTTAATACTGCAGAATATTTCCATTTTTCCCCACAGTGCTCGAGGCACGTCGTTGAACGTGGACTCGTGGTGTTGTTGGTGGAAAAGGATTGCAATCAATTGACATTGATGTGTGCTAGACCAAAAACTATTTCAATGCCCAGCAGGGAGACAGACAGACATACAGATGGAATAGCAGGACAAGGTCCTGTAGCTGGTATCTGTGCAACTCCTGCCAGAGTTTTGGGTCATAAAAACTAACATTTATTTGTTGACTTTGCTTGTGGCTCAACGAAGCTGTGCCTACTTCTCGGCTAGTTTGGCTTACTTTTAACGATCCTTTTTCGCACTGTCTATGGCTGTGTGTG
This sequence comes from Drosophila repletoides, assembly GCA_018150835.1. Taxonomy (NCBI): domain Eukaryota; kingdom Metazoa; phylum Arthropoda; class Insecta; order Diptera; family Drosophilidae; genus Drosophila; species Drosophila repletoides. The sequence goes on from JAECWQ010000202.1 coordinate 4,084,236, forward strand.
TGTGGGTGTCATTATAATCCGTGCCCATTTAGTGGCGCTATTTGTCGTAGAGTCGACTCCCTTTATGGGTTGCCGTCTTGGGCTGTGTGCTGCATGCAAAGTGCGCCACTCGACTGGCAGGATCATAAAAATACGTTTTATTGTCCCAAAGGATGTGCCTCAAGACATGTCCTCGCTCTCTGCCTGTATGTGTAAGTGTGGGTAACTAATTTATATTGAGCACAGGGGCATGGGCGTGGCAGGCTGCTCGTTAATTCGCAGCATGAAAACTAAAGTGAAAAGCATGTGAAATGTGAAATGGAATTGTACAGCCCAAGACAAGCAAGCAAGCAACATCAAATTTAATGTTATTGTCAACACTTGCACAACACACACGCACGCACAGGTCGTTTTACAACACTGGCGACTGCGACCCTTTAAAGTTGTCCCTCTATCCTTCTCCCTGTTCTCGTTGCTTCATTGATTTTTATATCAATTTTCACACTAATATCTTGTAATATGTAATTTTTATGCATGAGACGCACACATTGCGTATACGTTATACGTTATACGCTATACTTTATATTTGATTTTTATTTTTATTTTTATTATTATTATTTGGTGCCAACGACAACAAGTTTCAATAAAATTTTCAGCCGTTAATTAAGTTAATTTTTGATTACATTTTAATAATCAAAGTTTTTTAAGTGCCTGGCTCGTTGGCACGTCCTTCAACGCATTGCCTTGAATATACCTGATTGAAAATTTCTATGTGTGTGCGGATATGTGTGTGTGCGAATGTGTGTGTGTGTGTGTGTGTTGCCTTTATATTAATTCCCCGATGATAATTTAAAAGTGCTTTGCATGCGCATCATGTGCATCGATAAGCGCCATCATTTCGCCGGTTTGTACTCCTGCCAGCTCTCACCTCTCACAGGACTTTCGTCCTTTTGGCCGTGTTGAGCGGTGGCAATTAAATTGCATTTATAAATGGCATAAAAAATTAAAATGCATGTCGAGCAGCCAGCCAGCCAGCCAGCCAGCAGCAGTTTGTAGGTTAACAAATAAATAGAGCATAGCCGGGGCATACAAGCATTTTTGTTGCGTTTAAATATTAAATAATTGATTTATTTATTTATAATAAATTGTATCGATACATCTTGAACGCTTAAAAAACTAGAAACTTGCGGAAAAGTAGACGCCTCTTCGAAAGCTTTTAATGAATTTATCATTCATGAATAAAACGTATGTCTGCCTTAATCATTTACTTATTGTAGAGCAATCCACTGCTTTAATTAAATTGCCTGTTAATTAATACGGAAATTTTCTGACTGCTTTCTGCTCTTAAAGTGAGTTTTATCTGCTTGAATCGCATAAATTAATTCATTTCGTTGAGCGGCCGATTGAATAATGTCCAATGCACATTTGATTAAAATCGTTACAATAAAAGCACGAATTTATTTTATTTATAAGATTTTTTCGTGAGCTAATAAATGATCCTGTAAGCCTCACGCATCCCCCATCCCAAGCGTTAAATGCCACGCGGCGTATGCGTGATTCTGAACCAGACACGTGGCATTTATTGATTTTGAACCGTTCGAGGATGTTCGCGGATAACAATTGTCGTAAGGCCCGCTTTATAAGACATCAATTTATTGAGTATAAAATACTTATTAATGGTAAATTTTTCGGTCAACAAACATTTGAAGACTTCACTGAAAGCATGTCAATAACAATAATAGACAATAAGGGTAGTCTATATAGTTTTCTACAGTCGAAGAGGAAATACTCTATCGCTTCTTTGCCAATTAAACTGCCTTAATTTTAGATTGTTTATTTGTATTTTGCTCTTGGGGAAAAAAGGGATTTAAAATTAATTTTTATATATGTGGAACCTTTAAGATCTGTCAAAAATTGAAGGAATTTATGAGCGCTTTTATTAGATTATTTTAAAGGTATTTTAAAAGTGTTTAGAAAACAAAACATAAACTTTTATAAATGGTTTTTACTTTAAATTGAACATTTTTAGCATCCTTTTGAGAACTATCCAACTATTGCAACACTACAAGTGTTCTACTTTTTCTCAAGAGGAAAAAATAGCTTTAGCGTATTGAAATAGCTTTCACAATTTTTTGAATAAACTCTGTTTATAAACAACGTTCTGGCATCTTTTAGAAAACTATAGAAGTATTGAATTCATTCAGGATTTCCCCAGCATTACCAACACATCAGTGTTTCTAAAGTATCCACGGTACAAGCAATAAGTATTTGGAGTTCCAAGTGCGCTTTGGCATTTCAAAAATCATAAATATTAGAAAGAAATTACTGAAAAAGGAGGGACTAGTCGACTGTCCGTCTATTCGTATGTCCGTCTGTCCGTCTGTCTGTTTGGGAGACTGCCATTTGGTATTTTACTGAGCTAACGGCAATTGTAGGAGTATACACAAAAGAGCCATTAGCAGGGAATTACGAGATAAAGGGACACAAGTGTGCAGGACTCAGAAACGGAATCGTACTCAGAGTCGGAGCTGGAGTCGGAGTCTGTACTGTGCCAGATACTCGACATTTTTCAATGGGCCATCCATACATACATATAAGTATATGTATATATATATATATTTATGTATGGCTGTTTATAAGTGAGCAACAGCCGGCGGCCTTTATTAGTATGGGGCGTGGCACTCACACATATTAATACCCGCACATACCCATTGCAAATGTGTAGGCAGTGTAGATTAGTTTGTGTTAGACAAAATGAAGCAGCTACCATGCCATAGAGTAGAAGACTTGTAACTACTGAGTATCTTGCAGTCGAGCACTCCCGCCAGGCGCATTCTTTCTGGTTATACTATATATATTTATGAGAATGCTGGCAAGTTCTCTTGGCTGACTTTTGGCGCATTATATGCTCGTGTTTTGTGTCATTTGCTTTTGAGCCATTAGCACGTACTTCCTGCCAACCAAAGGAAAGAAAGAAATACAAGTTTATATATACAGATATATAGAAAGAAATAAACATACATATATATCTCTGAATGTATATATATATTCAGCTATATTTATGTGTGGGCCTGCCGGCTGTGGGCTGTCGGAATTGGCTTCATTGTTATAAGGATTGCCTCCAGCAGAAAGAAAAATAAAAATAAGAAGAAAAAAAAAGGGAACTAAGTAGTTCATTTTGAGATGCTCGCTTTTGTTGTAAAAATTTTAAGTATGGATAAGTAAAAAAGCAAGCTGCAAATTGTCGCAAAACAAAAGACTACAACAAGAGCTGGCAAAGGAAAATGCCCAAAATGAAAAGCACCCAACACAAACATGGAAAGAAAGAGGAAAATAGGAAAAAAGGGAAAGCAGCGCTCGCTGCTGCTGTTTCTGCTGCTGCTGCCGCTGCTGCTGCTGCGTCTTGACACAAATAGGTTTCCGCCCCAAATCCCAAATATCCCCGGAAGCCGATTAAGTGTTGCCCGTAAGCGCGCGCAACAGCGTGAAACGCGACGTCGCAGCCGCTGCTGCCGTCGACTGTGGCAGCGACTGCAAATTGTGCTTCATGCATTGAGCACCAAAAGCAGCAGCAGAAGGAGCGGCAGCAGCAGCAGTATCCGCAAGCCCCTTCGAATATAATGGCAATACATGCTGTTTAAGCAGTTATAAAAGCACCGAGAGCAGCTCAAAAAATTAACAATTTTTTATAAGATTAAACTTAAAGTTTTAAAATAAATGATGTTAGCCTGCGAAACCAGAGACAGAAACTTCTAAAAGTGTGATTTAATTTTCTATAAGTAGAATTTCTATAAGGGTTCTTCAATAATAAACTTTAATTTGAATGAATTTATTTGCTTCATCAAATATAATATATACGCTTTAATTATTTACTGCACGCTTCAAAATATGCCTCAGTTTATATTCTTTATTGCGTTTTCTTGAAGACAATTCATATTTGTCTGCTAGGAACTGCTTGAGCTGCCCTCGTATATGCGGAAGACGCAACCGGCATGTAAACATTGCAAAACACATTACAATAAAATATTTATCGTTATTATGCTTTTGAAAGTGCTTTTCAATTGAGGTATGGACAGACCAAAGATGCCGCTGACTGACGGCCAGCCCCAAGACAGACGACAGACGGCAGAGGACAGACATTTGGCAGCCTTTTGCCTTCTTGGCCCGGCTATATTCATATATATATATATATATATACGTATAATAGACGATATATATATATATATTTATTCGTATTGGGGGACCGTCTCGAAGAATGATTGATGAAGGCGGATGGCGTGCCGTGGTTAGTCCATGGACTGCTGACAGCATTATCATTCTTGGGGAGTCTGGGTCTGGCAACAACTTCATCAAATACGCGAAATTTCCAAATATATTAATTTCTGCGCTGAACAAGAAAATAGCTGGCATATGCGGCGTATGAGTAAGTGCTGCTCTAGCGCAGTCACGCACAGTGCTTAAAATAACGTAAAAAATATTCGTTTAGATTAAGTTTAAATAGCACTTAAATCACCAACCCAAAATTCTCTACATTTTTTTAAAGAATAAACCGAAAAGAATAAGAAAGTAGAAAGAAAATTGCACAGTTTTATATGCATTTATATATTTTATTGAAGCACTGTGCCACGCCTCCAGGCAATATTAGGGGCGTTAACATGCCTGATCATATTTATTTGGATTTCGATTTCAACACCTATTTGCATGTGATTGTGTGAGCCTAAGTGGGTTTCCTGGCTGCTGCTGCTGCTGCTGCTGTATGACACCTGGCAAGCTTTAGCCACAGGCGACAGCTTCATTTACTATATTATTTCGTTTCCCCTTTGGAAATTAATATGTCATTTGAGCCAGACGCTTAAAGCGGGAGAGAGAGAGAGAGGGGGCCACAAGCACGGTGGAAGGCGAGCGAAAGATATGTCAGACACAGGCAAGGCAAAAGCAGATGAAGATACGAGTTATAAAAGCAAATGTTTAGAGGTTTGAGCCAAAGATGAAGTCGTATAAAAATTGAAAAAAAAAAAAACGAAGAACGAAGAACGGGAGATGAGAGGAAGAGGCGTGGCAAACAGGAAATAAGGCAGAAAGGGAAAAGAGTGAAATAAAAATGCAAATAAAATAAAATAAAAATGTGTCTGTCATGTCAATATTTGCCGCCAGCAGATGAACTCAATTTGCAATTGGCATTGAGTGTGACAGGCAAATGTGTAAATGTACGGGTATGGGCGGCAATGGGCGGCAAGTGGGTGTGGGCGTGGCTGCTACTACTGGGCGAGAGAGAACAACACGGAATACACTTTGGTTTGCTGGCAAATCGTGGGAAAATTGATTGACATTTTCATTATACAATTTGCCAGGCAGAAGCAAAACAAGCAAACTGAAAGTCAGGAAACAGAAAATGCCGATCTGTGCTCTCTGATTGCTCTCATTGTTCTTGTTGTTCTTGTTGTTGTTGTTGTTGTTTTGGTTGTTGTTCTGGTTGTTGTTATGGCAGCAAATTAAACAAATTGCTCATAATGTACCGCAAATAATTAATGCCAGTCATTAAAATAATAAAGTGGTTGCATATGGGCGCGTTTTTCGCTCCTCATCCAAATTCCTCGTAATTGCTTAAATAATTAAAGCTTCCTTCGAATTTGGCAGTTGGCAGTTGTCAGTAGGAAATACGCAAATTGATGATGGCAAACCAAAAAAAAATAAGGCAAACAAAAAAGCAGAAAATCAACAAGCATGAACGGCTATGCCGACGACTTGAATACCCTATAAGTTAAGCATACAAAAATTACTTCTAAGTTTCGAAAGTTAAACCATTACATCCTGCACAGGATTTTTGAAATATCTATGAATTTATAAAGGATCTAAATGTGTTATCCGGACTGCTTCAGTTGTCGATAGCCCTCCTTTTACTAGCTTTTGTCTAGTCGAAATTAAATACCCTGTTATGTGCTAAGCTTCTATTATTACCTGAATTCGAAGGCTAAATAATCCATCCTGCTAATGATTTTTCAATTTCTTAAGGATCTAAAGATGGTATCTAAGCTTCTGTAAGGGTACATAAATTTCCTTAATAGGTTCGCCTATTCCTTGACTAACTGAGCGTTGTAGTAGCTGGTTGATTCAAATGTTCCACACAATTTGTGTTGCTTACAACTGAAATACCCTTTTTAAAAGGGTATAAAACTCGGCTCGACTGATTAAGTGGCAATTAATGCATATAAATAATGCAACAACAAGCATAATGAAATTTCATACGAGGCAATTGCAAATTGATTGCCCAGTCAACACGATGCGAAGAGTTTGCAGCTGACACTTACAATCTGGCCAAGTGGAAACAATTAAGGTTCAAAGCCAAAAAAAGAAATAAGAATAAAGCGTTATAAAAAAAGTCTGGTAGATAAAATAAACTGGACTACGAGTTATCCTTTTTCTAGGCCAAATTAAATTTATTCTTTCTAAATTGAGTCTTCTTTTTTGCTTCTTTGCAACTTGAAAGTAAAAGTAGAATTTAAATTTTAAAAATTTATGTTTCAATTTGCTGCTTTAAAAATTGCATAAATCGCAGCTGCCCGGCCCATTTTTTATGGTATACCCTATAAAATGGCGTTCAACAACTTGATTGCAAATATTTAATATAAAAAATATAAGTACTATTTGCATAGTTCACTTTAGCATTAATTATTTATTCATCTACATGTTTTTTAGCCTTAAAAGAGCTAGATTTTTGTTGAACACTTGTGCAGCTTCAACGTATTAATTATTTTGTGAATCATTTTTATATTTCAGTTTTTTTATAGAACTGAATTAACCCCAATTAAATTATTTCTCCCCCATTTTATTTTTAGACTTTTAAACGTTTGTTGCTAAAAATACTTAAAGGTTTTCAGCTATTAAAATGAATTTCTTTTATTTTATTTTTAGCAATCTTCCCAAACGTTTTCATGGCTTCCATTCGGTTGAGTTCAAGAAACACCTGAAGTCTTCCAAATTGGCAGGAGAACACTTAAAGCCGCATTCCAGCAGAGATTTGATTTTATTAAAATGCCACCGCAAATATGTTAAATTGCAAGCAATTTTATGTAGATGCTTTTGGTCTGACCCCAATTCAAAGAAGGATAATGTTGGGTTCACAGAACCGATTAAGGACCAAACAAAAACGAAATATTCGCATTTGCGCGTTGACATTTGTGTAACTGGAGCCCATTGAAATGAATAGACAATTGACATTTTGAAGAAGCGAAATGGGAGGGGAAATTGAAGAGGGGCGGTGACGAGGGGAGAGCGAAGAGTAGGCGAGGCAGGCAGCTGCTGAACATTAAATTAATTGAGCAATTAATTAAGACGCCATCGAGTTGCCGAAGCAGCAACACTTGACGCGAAATGGCGGAGTAGATGGTGCATGAGCCAAAGGACCCAAAAGGACCAAAATGCAGTAAAAGGAGCAGCTACAAACAAAGAACCATTGAAGATAACTCACTGACTGAATGACTGACTGGCTGACTGACTGACTGACTGACGAAGTGCCCGAGTGGCTGTCTGGCATCGCAGAGCACGTGAAATTATGAAGTTGAGAAATTAATTCAGCGGCAAGTTGAAAAGTTTGAACTTTCAATTATGTGGAAAGCAGCGAGCTGGCAACACGAAAATGAAAATGTGAGCGAGTTTGGAGTGCTCTTGTCGAAAGTGTGATTGACTGGCAGATACTCTGCTAGATAAGATAATATCTGGGATGCCTATGAGTTCGGATATGCCTCCTTTTCTCCCAATTCGAAATTTTCTCCAGAGTATAATGAGTAAGAGTAGAGTGTAAGAGAATAAGAATAAGAATAAGAATGAGTATGAGTTTTTCACAGAGCACAACTTTCCAATTTATGTGCTCGAGTGGCGCCGTCAGCTACACTCGAGTAATCAATGATGGCATCCAAGGAACAACATGAAATCATTTCACAACGAATGTGAAAAATAATAGCAAATGCTAGCTGACACGCCCCTTCCCCTCCCCTCCCCGACACCAACGCCATTCATGGCCCTCCTTTATTATCGATTGCTGACGGATATCTAATTGTAAATACACACATCTCAAGGGTCAGGGGTCAGTATCCGGCTGGCCTGACTGATTTGCGACAGCGACTCATTGAGTTGATAGCAGTTGGAAGATGAAAATGGAAATGGAAAATCGAAAGCTGGAGGGGTAAAAAGGCAGAGACATGAACATCAATGCAGTGTAAATCCTGTCTCAGTCACCCAGTCTCAGTTCCAGTCCTGGTCACGGAAACGGACGACATGTGGAGCCTGTTCAGAAGTGCCTAGTCTCTGACCCCCCGTGGACTGACCTACATATGCATATATAACACCCAAATGTGTACACCGAAAAAAAGGGGAAAAGTATATTAATCTAGCAACCCTAAGCAAAAACTCGAAATTAACTCGAAATTGGAAACCGGCGAAAGATTTGTTATTTTTTAATTTATCTTTAAAATGTTGCATAATTTTAAGTGATATTAAAAATTTGGCACTCACCCCAAGTATTCAGTTTTTTCCCTGTGTAGATGTTGTTGCGGCTCCCGTTGCTTTTTCTAAATGTTGCACCACTCGATCACCGCAGGGGCAGCATCAGCAGTCGAACTAGAAGTAAGAGTAGCAGAAACAAAAAGCTGACATACACCTTCCTTTCCTTTCCTTTCGTTTTTCTTTCCCTTTTTCATGGCTTTTCTCATCCTCTTTTTGCTGACTTTGGTGTGTATGTGTGTGTGTGTGTGTGGCACTTTGTCTGCTTGTTAAGTTGATTTTCTTGTGCTAAGCGGATGTTGCACGTGTGGCACGGGCCACGTTACTCACTCAGGCACTCGCTACTTGCTACATGCATTTCCGGTTTAATTGATTTTCCCACAAAATGTGAAATGTGTCGAAAACGAGTTGCCTGACAAGCTTCTGCTGTTCCTGTTCCTGCTGCTCTTTCATGTCTCTTCGACTGGAGCATCACAGCTTCAATCGGGCTACAAATAATGCGCATGTTTAAGGGACGGACAGTACTTTTTGGGAGAGGTGTGTGTGTGTGTGTATGGGTGGAGGACAGGCGGACCACCTTTGATTGCAGCTGCTCGGTAAATAAATATTGCACAAATCAAACTCTGATTGAAAGAAGGACTTCAAAGTACCTCAATTTCTCTCTCATAATGAAAAGCATTGACTTTTGTAAATTTCAGTTAACTTTTTGGGTTTCTAAATACCAAAAAATGTACAACTCAAAGAAATGCCAGGCAACTCTAAGCCAAAAGGATTTTCAAACAAAATTTCATTAAAGTTCTCCGAACAATTTTATTTATAAAATTCTCAAAAAAGGTCCTTTGATTTATGGATGCAATTTCAATAAAGAATTGAATTTTACTTTTTGAGATAACAGCTATGTATCTAGGACGAAAATATATACTTTATAGCTTTAGTTGGTTTATAGCTAAGTTTATACTTTAATTAATAAAAAATTAGTTTGTCTTCATATTCGAAAGTTTAGATTTATTGTGTTCACATTTTTGGACGCACTTAGAAACAAAATTAAATCGTATTAAAAATAAGATTAAAATTTAGTCGAATGTATAATTATATGGACCAGTGTTAAAGTGTAAAGTTGATGAGTATGAGAGAGTGAAAGGTGAAACCTTAAAAATAAAAGGCACAAAATTGAAATGAATATGTGACATCCGGAACCTTAAGTACAAAAATATGTATATTTACATATATAAATGTATATATTCACATATATAGATATGTTTAGTCGACTAACACACTCGCTAAGGACTAAGGACTACCCTTACAACCTAATAAAATCATAGGGTATGTTTTTCGTAACACTAACAAAGCGCGACTGACTCTTAACCCTTCTTGAATTTGAGCAGAAGAATTGTGAGCACGAGAAAGACAAGAACCCACGATGAGATTGAAATGAAGCCATTATAAACAGTGGGATTGTCCATGCCCCAACCGCGTTGCAAGATCGAACGCATCGATTCTGTGGGCTTGGTCAGTGGCAGGAAGGCGGTAACAAATTGCAACAGTGGATACATACCCTCAATGGGCCAAATGATGCCACAAAGCATGACAATGGGCAAAAATGAACCCATGGCAACATAAGTGGCAGTACGCTCTGTATCGACGGCACAAGAGATGACAAAACCAAAGGTCATGCCACACAGACCATTCAGTATACAGAGTGCGACTACTAGCCAAATATCTCCCACCAGAGTTAGCTCAAAGAAATAAAAGCTAACAATCAGTACGAATACCGTTTGACTGAGCATCACTGTGAACTGTGTTACCACCTGAGAAAGTAATATCTCGGGACCCGTAATACCTGCCACCAGACATCTCTCTAACATTCCCTCATTTCTCTCAATTAACATGGCACCCGACGTTATAGCCACCGATAAAAAAAATATTATGGTCAAGATAACGCCTGGCGCTGCGAAATCTGTAAAGTTTGGATTCCTATAACCATAAATAGGTTGCTCGAAATCTACCGGCACACGTCCCAGCTTGGGATTCACATCACAGTCGTTCAGTACATTCTCTACGAAGCTGAAGAATGTATACTGTAGATCGCGATAGAGCAGCGTCGAGATTTGTTGATCTGTGAAAGAGAATATAAATGATTGAGCAACATGTTTTAGTCTAAACTGGATAAGGTCTCTACCGAAAGAAGTTAAAATAGCCGCGGAATAGAAAATGCAATCCTAAGCACTCAGATTTATCAGTGGAAACTATGAAACTCAGACTTGAATTTAAAGATTCTTCTCTATTTTTATGTACTGCAAAGTTGAATGCCATATAATCTTATAATCTTCCTAGTCATTTAATTACGCTTCGGCTATAAGATTCATTGACTTCTGCTTACATTATTTCAAACATGAAATTCCTTTCAAAAAACTCGAAAAAAAATAAACTTTGGCTATTTATAATCTTAATCGTATTTTTTTGTTAGAAGTTCAGTTCATTGACTTACTTGACCAGTCCATGCGTACGCCCAAATCAGATGCCTCAATGGTGCCATCTTCCGAATATCGCCCTTCCTCGACGCGTTCGACCAGGGCATCCGTATAGTTGGGTTGTATTACGAGAGCTGCCCAGGCGTTGCCTCGTCTAACCTCCTCGTAGGCGGCGTCATCGTCGTTAACATATTTCTGAGGAGGATAACAGAGGGAGATGAAGGAGAGGGAATAGAGTATAAAGTCAGTCAACAGTCAATCAAATGCTCATTCAATTAACTTAAAAAGTCATTGCACCTGCCTCCTGCCTACCAAAAAAAAAAAAATGATGACTCTGTATAAGTTAGTAAATACTCTCGTACGTATACTTATTGTTTGTAGTGTAGAGAAAGAGGGAGAGGGAGCGGGCATGACTTGGCGCTTTTGTTGTTGTGCAATTAAAAGCGCCACAGGCTCTGAATTATTGAGCAACGCATGTCAGGATACTGAATGTCCTTTGGGCGCTTCCTTTTCTGCCTTTCTCTCTATACACATAAAGCTTTCTTCTCTTTGTTACTGTAACCGTTACAGTTACCCGTACAGTAACTGTTACTGTTACTGCAGTTACTGTAACTGTTACAGCGTCTCGCTTCATTTCCTGTCGCGCGTTCGCATTGTTTGTTGCTTGTTCCTCCGCTCTGTTGTAGCGGCGCAATAAAAGTAACTCCGCGTAATTAATGTGCGTTCTTTGCGCCAAGCGATAAATTCTGTTGAACAACAACAAAAAGAACAGGATGTTCCAGGATCCTCAAGGAAGCATCTCAACACACAGCACAATTCAGGCCTGTTTCCAATTCCGATTTCGCTCAAAGTTTGCGGCAGAAGCGGAAAGTTTTATGTTACGAAATTGAAAGTAATTTTCACATTATATATTCAAAAATAGTTGTAAAAAAACTTCAGACGAAGTTTTAAGAAATATTTAAAATATTGAAGAAATTAATTTTAATGTCTTATGAAATATTAAAAAATAAATATGAAGAGTTATAAAAAGACCAAGTAATAAAAGATTTCTTTAAGCACATTTGTTACTTCAAATTTTGGGTTTCTTTATTCGTTTAAAACCGCGCGAAGCTCAAAAAATTCTAAAAAAATGCATTGCCTATTTTTGTACGTTTTAGTATTTAAAAAAATTTAAAACTTTTACAAATATAGTTAAGTTATCAAGTCCAAATCAATTTAGGTATAGAAACTGTTCGCTTTAAGTTTAATAAGTTTCTAGCGTTTAAAAACGCGCGAAATTCGGAACACGCTTGAAATATGCATTGCCTACTTTTGTGCGTTGCGGCGTTTGCCTTTTGCTGTTGTTGTTTTGCTGAAGCTGTTATTGTTGTGCTGCTGTTGTTGTTGTTGTCAACAATATGTTTATGTTATCTTTTACAATTTCACTGCGTTGATTTTTTTCTCTCAATTTTTGTTCGGGTAATACGCAAAAAATAAATAATGAAGTGTAAGAGCCGAGGGAGGGAAATGTACAGCATTTTCTTGGCCAAAATTTGGCCCGCATCTAGAAGCAGAGTATATGAGAGTTTGGCTTGAGCCTAAGCCAGTTGCTGTAAGTGCTCATATATACTCGCATACTCGCATTGATTAAGTTGCTTTCCACAACTTTCGGCTAGAAGTTTAGCCAAAGTTTTGGCAGCCACTTATGTACATATCGTACAATAACCCACAGAACAGACAGCACAGACAGAACAGACAGAAGCAGCCAAAGAGCCAAGGAAACAACAAGAGAAGAGATAATTCTGGTACATGTATTGGCATTTGTATTTGGGCTAAGCTTTACCAATTTTGTGGCTGTGCGTGTGGCGTGTGGATATACTTATTTAAACCAAATAGAAATCCAGAACAACAGGCGTGAAATTTACGCAATTGCCGCATTAATGTTTAGACAAATGAAGTCATTGGCAACTGCTGCTGTGGTGGCTACACATGCTATACAAATAAATACATATACACTTTCTATATACATATATATTTAGAAGTACATGTATGTGTGGTTAAATGGGTCGACACGTCGATAAGCTCCATTAGATTTAATGGTTAATCGAATCTGTTGGCTTAAAACTTTATTCAAGTCGCTTGAAACAATCTATTAAAGCTGCCGTGAGGCTTAAAAGTGGCTTTCGGAATACTACTGGTAGTGGACAGACAGGGAGGACAGTCAGATTGAGGGCTAGCAGAGGGATATTGCTCAGCCTCCCTCTTTACACTTTACACGTTTCATGACAAATTACTAACACCCTCTGCAAGGGTATAAAAAACAGAATAAATGATAGTAATGACAACTCAATCAGAGATAGTTGAGGCATAACAAACAGGGATAAGTAAGGCAACAAAGGGGCAATCAATTTAGGGGCCACTGACAACTTTTATGCTTTAGTTTAACCTGAAGTTAAACATTGTTTATGACAAACTTGAGCCACAAACTATGCGCAAATGAAGTCAACTTGGACGGTAAACAAGAGTAGAGTGGAATGGAGTGTGGATGGAGTGGATGTAGTGGATGGAGCTAGAGAGTGGAACGAGTTGAAGCAGTACGCAAATGAACTAGAGACAAGCAGCAAAACTTTGCGCTACCTTGGCAATTTTCATTCTATTTTCATATTTTTGTTCTTTCACCTCTCTAAGCTAACCACAAGTTGTGCACATAAAATAAAAAGGAAACATCAAAAAAGCAGAAAACAAAAAACAAAAACAAAAACATTTACTTAAAACTTAAAGCTTGTCGCTAATCAAGTGCAACAATAAACGCACTGCACTTAGTCAGAGTTCACAGGGAATCGCATCCCGCATCCCGCATTCCGCGTCCCGCCTCAGCCACGCCTCTGCCCTGCCTGGCAAAAGGCAGAAGCAAAAGCCGCCTAATGAGCAGAGTTGTCACGCCTAATGAACTTTTAATTAAAAGTAACAACAAAAGTAACTCGACCCTCCGCCCAACTACCCCACCCTCCGCTGCCCGTCCACAATACGTTTTCAATTTTGGGCATAAATTAAAAGCCAAAAGTGGCCCCCGTTTTTGGCCTTATTTTGCCTGTCGGCTATAGCTATGTGTAGCTAAAAGGGTCGCCGAAACAAAGACCAATTTTTATAGCACTTAGAGATAAGGGGGCAAAACCCGAATGCCTTTGATCTAGACAAACCACAAAGTAAAGAGCAGTCCATACAAAAAAATATAGAAATATAATTCGCTGTGAAATTTTCGCTTTTTTTGGGTCTTTTTGTTGCCACAGTAGCCTGCGGTAAAGGAACATATATAGCGAGAAAGAGAGGACTTCTCGTTATTGTTGTAGTTGCTTTTGGCAGCCATTGAAATGCTGTCAATACACGAAGCGGTTGAAACGGGAAAAAATGGCAAAAAATTCAAATTTCAGCAACTGCCTGTAGCGAAATTGGCATGTGGGTGGTGGGTGGGGCTAGGGCAGAGGTCAGCACGGCACCGCGTGGGATTTTTGGGCCTGCTGGCCACGTGCTGATGGCTCCTTGATATCCTGTTCATTGAGCAAAATTAACTTTCGGCCTCAACAACATTTGGGGACAGCGGACAGAGGCTCACCGCCCGCCACCCAAAAAAGAAAATGGAGCATCAAAATTTTAAGGACCTGAATCAGATGTGCTGCAAAGATAACCGCGAGTCGCGTATTTTTTATATTTCATTTTATTTTTATTTTATCTTAGTTTGAATTTGCACAAATTAAGAGTGATAAGGGAGACCCGACGACTTGGCGGTTGACCGTGGCGCTTTTCAATTTTTCGAAGGTAAAACTTTTGCCTCGGGGCAAATTGGCAAATGAAGCTTGTTCTTTTGGCTTTGGCATTGTTTTCGGCCTCTTTATTATTATTATTGTTATGGGATTGTTTTTAAAAAGCGAAAATTTAGGAAAGAGGGTCACGCCTAAGGAACTATACAGGAAATCAGTGCAGAGTATTTGCCTCGCAATTTTGATATCCTTGATTTGGATTGATTTGCCCAACAGACAGGTATTTAAATTTTAATTTAAAGTAATTCCAGGAAAATATATCAAACAATCTGCAGCAGAAAACATGAAAAACAAGCCACAAAATATATGTAATCTCTTCAATATTTTACAATAAAATCAAGTCGCATAATTTTATATACTCGAAAAAAATCCAAATAAATATCAAAATTATTATTTGAGCCAAACAAAAATACTAACAGAAACAACAAAAGGATTATTAAATAGTAATATTTATTTAAGTTTATGAATTATTAAAAAAACATGAAATAAATAATGTAAAAACATGAAAAGAAAACAGGATTTTTTGTAATGAACTCTGCTAACTTGTGTTTATTAAAACAGTTTGTTTCATGTTGTTATTACTGCATCTAATACAAAAATAATGAACATTTTGTTTTTTTTTTTGTGTTTTTGGTTAAAAAGCTAAACAAAGATGGGCAAGACCCGAAGCATTTTTGTGTTCAAATTAGCCTCAAACAAGAGGCTTTGTTTTTGAAGCGTAATTTGCAATAAATTGCCACAGGGGGCAGGTCTTCTGTACTGGGCGCCTTTCAACTACTATTTTTGCCCCACAGCAGCAAGCAAATTTATTGATGATCTCGAACGAACCGAGTCGAACTGCCCAGCTGCCAGACTCCCATACTCCCATACTCCCATATTGCCATACTCTGGCACACGGACAGAATGCCATTCAGACAGAATGCCAGAGTGTTGTTGCTGTTGCCAAAGATAAGCAGCTGTAATTTGTGTGAGCCAACACCAAAGGCAACAACAACAGAAACATTTACAGCAGGCAGGAGCCAGCGTTGCTCTTTTTTGCCAAGCCAAAAAATAGCTAGTTTTAGCGGGGGTAATATGTGAGAGAAAAGGCTATATTATCAGAACTCCTTTTAAAGCTTTACTTTAGGATGAACATTACTCGTATGGGCAAAATTAATTTCAAAGTTTTAACTATAAAATTCAAATTTTAAAGATATAATTATTAAAATTATTATTAATTAATATTTTTTTAAATAACCTCTTAACCTTGGTTCTTAAGCAAGGAATACTGATGACACCTTTAGTATTTACTAAGAATGCAATTCCCGCTGATTTCACATGTAAATAAACGAAATTTGGCAGGGAAAAAAAAGCGTTATTGACAACACTAGCCAAGACGATGCCAACTCCAAGGAGCTGCGGCAGGGTTCAGGGACTGGGGTCAGTTGATTTAGGAGTATGAAAGGACGAAGAGACGAGGTGAGGGCAGGATGAAGCTAGAGGCTAGGCAAGGAAACAAGCATTGTGTGCAGTAGATTGAAGAGCATGCACACGGTGGCTGACCAGCTTTGCTGTCCACACAAATTGAAATAAATTACACGAATAGCCAGCAGGGTCGAACCATCGTCTCCGACGTCCTTCAATAAGCAGCAGCAGCAACACCAACACTAACAACAACACCCAATTTACAACACCAGAAGGCAACATGAGTGGTTATTGTAGCCTCTCTCTCTCTCCCTGCCTCTGTCTCTCTATCAATGCACAATTTAAGCAGAAGCAAATGACAGTAGTACCCCCCTGGCCCCGTTTTCACCCAGCTCTGGTAATTTGCATTGAATACTCACCACAACCATACTCTTGTTCTTGACCAGCATATCGAGATAACGGCAACTGAGCATGGTCTGATTGCATCCGGTGTGCACTGGGCAGAATTGTTGCATAATCATTTCCTCAGACATCTCGTGATTCGCCACGGCCAATTTGAGGCCAGTCGGATCATGGCCAATCGCATAGCAGAACAATAATATTTGCACTACAGGCAGACCAACAATAAACAGCATTATCCTAAGAAATAGACAGTGAAAATGGTTCTATAAGTTCTAAGGATTGATAGGAAACCCAAACCAAAATAGCCCAAAAAAATATATAATTTTGTTTCAAGCCATCTTCTGCTTTTGGTTCAATACTATAAGAGGCTTAGCTTGCCCAATATGATCTATTTCTATAAGTTTTTCAACCGAAACTCACCCCACATTCCGCATCATCCAGAGAAAGTTTTTCCAGATGAGCGCATGCAGATGATGCGATTGCATCACATGTAAATTATACCAAAATGAAGTAGGTATTTCCTGCACCGGTGGCAGAGGCGGTGCTGCGGGCGCTGTGCTGCTGATCGGATCACGAACTGCCGAGGACATGGATATATTATCACCAAATTCACCAGAGATCTCAGCCGCATGTTGCTCATCGGACATGTCCAGCGCTGGATTCGATATGGCCGGCACGGTAACTTGTTCGACAATTTCCTGGGCAATGGACGAGCGTCGACGTTTGCCCATATTCTGCATAACCGACAGCTTGAGAAAGACATCCTCCAAGGAGTCGGCATTGTACTGATGTCTCAGATAATCGGGTGACTCCTCGGCCAGCATTTTGCCACCGCGCAGCAGACCAATCTGTAAGAGGAATGCAGAGAATTTTAGTATATTTGTAAACAGCCAAAGTATTCTGCAATTGGGTTGGAATTCGGTTGAAAGAGATTTCTGTGACACCTTTTGATTGTGATTGAAATTGATTTGGCTTTGGCTTTGAAAGCAAAAAGTGTCGCCAAGTCAATTAAACTTTTGACTTTGACAGCGACTCGGAATCAGACTCGGACTCGGACTCGGACACGGACTCAGATCCGTCCAGGTTCACAGTTCAGAGAGAGAGAGACTGAAGTGTCAGAGTTTGGACAAAAGTTCCTGGTAGTCTTTGGCCAATGGAACATCCTGTTGTTGTCGTTGAAAAGTTTTATTGACTGTCCTGTATTGACCACGCCCACTCGTACATCCTACATTCAACATCCTGGCTATTCCCCCTGTCGTTTGTCGCAACGTGCGGAAATTAACTTAATTGATTTCTGTGCCGACACATGACCAGAGCAAAGCAATATATATATATGTATATATATATATAGATGAGGTCCTGCTAGTCTACAGGCCATGGCTAAAACTTTGCCGCCTTTCACAAAACTTGGCTGGCATCTTTATAGCCAAAATGCTTGTTGCTTGTGTTCATCAATTCCAGCGCTTTGGATGGCTTCATTAGGCATGCACATGAGTGAGTCCTTCCCAACTCCAGCTCCTGCTGCTGCTCTTGATCCTGGTGAGAATGCACATGGAAATTCTATGCTAAATAAGCATAGACACACACACACACACACACAGACGCATGCACACTCCTCTTGTTAGTTACAAAAGTTTTGCTGCTTGATTTGATTTTGTCTTCGGTCTGCCGGAAATCGCTTGTTTCCTAGGGGCTTGCCCATTGGCTCTTCTATTTGGTAATTCATCTATGGAGCAGCCAATTAGCTTCCTAATTGAATGCCAATCCAAAACCGAAGCCACAAACTTCCTCACAGCTAACCATACTCTTTTATTTCAAAGCCCCCGAACATGTGATCAGCATTTAATAAAGCATAGAATTGCTTATGCCATAAATTATTGTTTCCATTTTCATTCTCTCTTTTTTGTCTTATTTTATTTGATTTTCTTTTTTAGCCCACATGCAGGAAATTGAAAAATGATATATGACTATGCGAAGTACTCTCCTTTTTTTCTATATATAAAAGAGTTCAACTTATTTACATGCGCATAGCTAGAAGAGAACTTTAAGCAGTCCACATGCTCAAGCTAAATTTATTTTAGCATTTTTTTCAGGCACTTAACATGAGATATGAGCTGAAAATATTTCACTACTGTTGACTATTTTTATAGGAATCCTTGAGTAATTCACGAGCATTTCAATATTCTCTTGAATATTTGTTTTTTTATTTTTAAAGTTTAAAACAATTTATGTTTATTTTTGGAAATATTTTCTAGTTTCCTCAATGACTTTCAATCATATTTAAATTGTTCTTTGAGCTTGTTAGCTCGACATAAGTATTTTCATTATTAGTAAAAGCCTTCTTAGTAACCAGGAGCTTTATTCTTTATCATTTTGCTTATTATTTTTTCAACTTGTTTGCTGCTTTCCTTGTAACCAAGGACCTTTTCTTTGTCTGCAGCTAATATCCATTAGCTTGTACGCATTTAAGCATTTCCTGTATCCGATATGGACACGTTCTCACCCATACGGATAACAGAAAGGACCCACATCAAAGGCTGGCACCACATTATGATACAAAATACAACATCAACGCCTGCAATTGCTTCATTATTAGCTACAATCCGAGCCCCAACACAGACTTCCTGCAACTACTCCTACCCAAACAGTGTCTAGAGGTCAGGCAACCCGGAAGAATATGGCAATATTGCTACTTTTCTGTGCTCCTTTCAGTATTATTTTTACTTCGGAATATACTCTTCCAAAAGGCATTTAATTTTATCATGAAACATATAATATTTCCGTTTCTTTGTTATCTTGCAGCAGAGTTAGAAATGGTTCTTCATTATACAAGCATCCCTAGGAGCTTTGTGTTAGGGTATTTGTCTACTCGGTCTGTCCTGTCTTTCATGTTTTTTTGTCTATATATATATCTTCTGTTTCTTTTTTTGACAGACATTGCTCCCTAAATTTAATGTCAGCATTGCTTGGCTCATGGGAAATTGTTGGCGAGCACAAAAAAAAAAAACCAGTGCGGGGAACTCTATAAAATCGCGTATACGCTGAGTGGTCACACGGCAGCTGGTAGCAGCAGCTTGAAGGAGCCGCTTCGGATATACCCAGTTGTATGTGCAGTAGCACTTTCTGCTCTAATAAATGAAATCAGGGAGCGTAACATTATTTGATGGATATATTGTTACGACTACATTTTTTCCCTATTTGCCTCCCTACTCCCCTGCTCAGTGCCCTTTAGCGAGAGCGATACTCAGAGCTGTTTCTGTAGCTGTTTCACTTTCTGTTTTTGGCTGTTTTTTTTTTTGCCTAGTATCCTTAATAGTTTATGCTGTCTCTTCTGTATTGCATTCTCCACTTTTTGTCGCGTAATTTTCCGCATGTTGCTTTTTAATGGCAAAAAAAGAAGAGAACAAAGAATTTTAAAAAAGCAAAACGGACAGTTGGAATAATTGCTGATGCTGAGAAATTACAAATGAAGTGAAAAAAAACCTGTCAAGTGCTTTGCTTCTCTCTTGAATTTTACATCAAACAAAGCCAAATGTGTTGCAGCCAAATTGATTGACATTTTAATGCGACATTCCAGTCATTTCGCGTCATAATACTTTAAGCTGCTTCTGCACTGCAACTGTAGCGAGCACACATAAATAAATATTAAAATTTAATATTGTGTATGCGCAACGTGAGCCACCATTAAAATTTTCTTTTCTTTTTTAACGAGCATCGATATCATACTCTTACGACTTGCGATTAAAGCTTCTACTAGAGATATTATAGATGCATATTTTCTTATTATATGGGATAAAAAAACATGTATGCACCTTGAATTTATGTAACGTAAGAAACAGCTAATGGCCCAAGCTTTTGGATATTTATTTCAATATAAAGTTAAGCAGAGCCGCTGCCTTTTATAGTTAGCTTAAGGCTATTTTTAAAGGCTTATCTCTTATGTATTTTGTTTAATAGTCACAGCGAAAACTTAATATCCTTTTACGATTATGTTTTCTAAAACTTAACTTAAAATGAAGATAAAATTTATATTTTTTTTTGTTGACTAAACGCAAATGGATGGGCAAAGGGGCAGGGCGTTAGGTGTCAATGAAATTGTTGTCTCACTCAATCAACACAAAGTTGAGTTCAGACTAGTTAAATTTATGTCTGTATGTGTGTCGACAAGTGTTTAGTGTGTCTGTGTATAAGCTCTTGTGCTCCTATCACGCAATTGTGTTGACTCAACAATATAAAGAGCCACACAAAAAAAAGAAAGCCAAAAGAAGAGCCAAAAATAAAAGCCAACGTCCACTGGACAGTTGAACAAGTAAATCGCACGAAAACTGAAGTTCAAGTGACGTGCCGAATTGGTGAGAAATATGTACTCATACGTATGTGACTACACAGAGAAAAAATGTTTTACTTTGTTTTATAAATTTCTGTATGATTTGATCCGCAAGTTAGACTCATTCAGTTTTGCAGCACAACAAAACAGAATTTTAAATACTTGGTAGTATTGCAGAGGTTTTTCTTGCAGTGTAGCACTGCAGAACTTAGGAGTAGACTCTCCTGTGAGTATTACGAACCTGCGGCAAAACAAAAACGTGGCACGAAAAAGTGACAAAGCTGAAAAAGCAATTTGCTGCCGGCCATAATACGAGTAGTCAACTGGAGTGTGTTTTGTTGTTGTTGTTGGTATTGTTGCTGTGTTGGAAGACACAACACGTGTTCAATATGAGCAATTAAACACTGTCACCAAAGTTGCCAGCCAGACAAAAGTCTGCTACAAAGTTTGCAAACTCTGCAAAAGGCAGTTAACTTCCTTTCTTCTTTTTTTAGCTACATAAATTCAGTCTAACAATTGGCATTAAATTCACATTTCAATGTTTGTTGTTAGATTAACTGAAGGAACCTTAGAAACCTCAGAGCCTGGTTTTATAGACTTGAAACCAGCCGAGTCAATTGTTCAGGTTTGCCAGCCCTAACAAAACTCTACTTCCTATTGCCAGCTCTCATTTTGTTTATTGGCCATAACTCTTTGCTGCCGCAGCAGCGACACTGCGAGGGTGTCGCCTCTGACAGGGCTAAAAAAGAGCTGAGTGTTTGTATTGCTTGTGTACACGGAGAAAATCAGAGAGATGCAGGCAAATTTATATATATTTACATTAAAAATATATTTAATCCTTAAGCTTTGATCACATATGTAAGAGTGAATCTTGTGGATTATTCTAGCTTGTTTTTCCTCAGTGTAATACCTGTTTTTAACTGGCTAAAATATAACGAACTCAAAAAAATACTTTTTGCAAATAAATACAACGTAAGCTGCTTTACAGAATTGAATTTATTTTAACTCCCATTGATTTAAATACAATGTGAAAATATAAGTATTCGTATTTTTTGTTTTTAAAACTTTTTATATAAAATAAATTAAATAAAATATGTAAAAGGATCCTTTTTTAAGCCATTCAAACAGCCAGAAAGCCAGTCAAATAAAGGCATAGTTAAACATCAATTTAAGTATACAAACAGACAGCCAGACAGACAGACAGAGAGGAAATAGCCTTCGGCTGTGTTTTAATAAAAACCTAAATAAATTCGTGTTTTGCAATATTACAAGTCGTCTGCTCATCAATCATTTGATTTTCGTAGGGTATATATTAAGCGTTGTGCTATTTATCCCTTACCAGTACCTTAAGTACTGCCACCTCTTTAATACTCTTCCCTTCTCCACTCATTTGTTTTTTGTTTTTTGCTCTGCATCAATCTTTTTATATTTCATTGTATTTTTGCCACTGATACGAATACAGAGACTCGCTTTACCCAACTTCCGGCTCGGACCTGACCAGCATAAGTGCGTGTCTGTGTGTGCAAGGATTTGTTTGTTTTATCTGTGTGTGTGTGTGAGAGTGTGTGCGAGTGTGGGAGAGTGTGCATATCCTGTGCGTGTCGCTCTATCTATCTATATATCTGTCTATCTAAGTGTCCATTGTGACGGGCGTTTGCTTTGTGCGCTTTGTCACGCTTTATTTCTGTATTTTCCCAGTTTTCTATTTTTATATACCCTGGCCGAGGGTAGATTAACTTTGTCACGAAATGAAGCAGCCATTTCCATAAAGTTACGATTCTTCCTTTCTCCTTTTAGAGTGGACAACGATTACCAAAATCGAACTATTATATCATAAACAATTTATAAGAGTATTTAGGTATTCGGTGTGGCGCACATTTTTCGTTTCTCTTTTTTGTTTTTCATATTTTTGCTGCACAGTTCATTGTCTGCCACAAACATGGGGCATGTGGCATGTGGCAAGGGGCATGGGGCAGCAAATGACTAAAGCACAGCAACATACACGCAGAGAGTCGGCTTCTCTTTTTCTCTTATGCTGATTACAAGTCGCATTGCCAACATAAATAAATCTGAAGTAAATTTTGCAATGTGTCTCGCTCGGAAAAGCCTCGTAAATCGTGCCATGGCCATGGGTCAACAGGACAACAGACAACAGACAGACAGTGGGACAGTAGCGCTGCCTGTAATATTGTACTTTTTTTTTTTGAGAGGACACAGATTTGTTGCAGCTCGCGCAGGATACAAATTTGCCAAAAACTCAAAGCGTATCCTGCTGCCTGCTAACTCCACCCTCTCTCCTCTGCACCAGAAGGAAGCACTTAGCGCCGCGTGTTGACAGGACACACTTGAGCTTGAGCTTGAAGCTGAAGGTTGAGCTGATAAGCAAGGCAGTCTCAACTCCCTTGACAGTTGCCGAGCTTTCACCTTTCGCCTTTTGTCGGAAGCGCATAATATTGCTCATACGCCGCATATTACAAATAGATGTGCAAAGCGGCAACTATAAATCAACCGGGCAAACAATGCGTTTGGGAAGGCGCGCCAAAAAGCCATTGACACTTGCCCAAATTCCCCTATTTCTCTACCCGTTCTTTGCCCCTCTTATATATTGTGTAACTTACCATATGCGCCTGGGCACACTCATCGATATAATGCGTCGTGATTATCACAGTTGTGTGACCATTTTTTGTTATATCCACCAAATGATCCCAAATGCTGTAAGCAAAAGTGATAAAGAGTTAATCAGCAGTCATCAATTTAATATGCTAAATGTTTCCTCATCAAATAAATGGAGCCTCTTTCGAATTAAAACGAATCAATTTCGTGCATTTTCGGTTTATTTCCTACTGAAATTAGGACTGAAGAGAAAGAAAATCGAGGGAAATTCTATTGATATAAATATTATTTCGTAAACATTTTATTATGCAACTATGATGAATATTCTCCGAATATTCCCTGAAGGAAAAGATCAGAAATAATAATTCCTCAAGCAAAAATATTTAAATATTATTAATAAATTGAAAAATAAGGTTTTTTATATCTAGAAACATAAATATTTAATGAAAATTTAAAACTTTCTTTGAGGAATGAGAGTCTTATTCTATTTTCGGTTATTTCGACTTCATATGGCATAGCAAACACGCCTGAAAATGTGCCTGAAAATCAAAGAGTGCTGCTCTTTAAGTTGAGTAAACTCTAGAGGATGCCTTCATGTGGCATTTATCTTTTATGTCGCCCGCCTCCTGCTTTCAGCCTTATGAAATACTTATATATTTATATACTCGTATGCTGGTGCTCACCTCTGTCGCAGCACCGGATCCACGCCCACCGTGGGCTCATCCAATATGAGCAGCTCCGGTTCATGGAGCAGAGCCACTGCGAGACTCATACGACGCTGTTGGCCGCCGCTCAAATTCTTGACGAATTTCGAGCCATTTGGTAAATTGAGCAATTTGAGGAGGAATTCGGTGCGATCCTCGATGTCGCTACGTGGCATGGCCGCAATGAGCCCAAAGTAGATTAAAGTCTCGCGCATTGTGAATTCTCCATAAAGCGCTATCTCCTGCGAAATAAATAAAAAAAAAACATGTATATAGAAAAGAGGAATCAACAAGGAAAAAGGAATTAAATTATAGACAGAGGAAATGCAAATATAACGTTGCCTACTTTACAGCGAATTCGCTCTGCTTCGGTGGTTTATGAGCCACTGGGAATGCAAAATATTATTGCGCTGGCTCCAAAATTAAAACTTTTGTACTCTCCACACAGCATTTAAAACTTTCATCTATATTTTTTGTATGTTTTTTGTCTTTGTTCTTGTGCTGCTGCTTTTAACGTTTTATTGCATTTATTTAATTTAGTTACGAGCGTAATAAAAAGCGTATGAAATATTCAACCGAATGCCTGCCTGCCTGCAATTCGACTCACCTGTGGCATGTAGCCAATCCGTGGACCTGGCACGCCGGAACCACGAGAACCCGGCCGTCCTCCAAGCACCCAAATCTCACCAGAATTGAGACGACGCCGTCCAACGATGCAACTGAGCAGCGTTGTCTTGCCACAGCCAGAGGCGCCCAAGAGACCATAGCTGCAAAAGGAGTAGTTGGAGAAGGGTGAATTGAGTTTAAAACCGTAGCTTATATAATAAAATGCTTATAGATAAAGCCGCACACATGCACACCCATCCACACATATAAATATATATAAACCTATATGACTTTTCAGGAGCGTTTCAAAGGGGGACAGCGCCAAAAGCTATGTGCATAAATAGGAATATTCAACAGAATGATTGGAACGATTGAAATATAATTAAATTATGCTAATACGATTTCTTTATTAAAATATTACCTAATTGTATGAATTTAAGAAAATAGTTGTTTTTAAATTAAATATAGAATATTTTATACTAAGTAGTTTTACTTAATATTGTTTAAATCGAATGTTCAGTATTATGTTTTTTATATTTAACATTTCTTTAATTTAATTTAAAAGACAAAGATCAACTCGTTGGGCTTTCATTTGTTATTATATGAAAGGATATTTAGGTTAGCTGATGAAAAATATATTAAATTTATAAACTGATTACCAGTAAATACTCATTAAAAAAAATGTTAAAAGATTTTTTGTAGCTCAAAAGGCTTCCCAATTCAAAGGGCACTCTAAAAAGAGCTGATGCTCATTTCAATTGCCTCTGGGTAAAGAGCAGTTGGACCACTTCAAGGCCCGGCCAAAAGCAACGCCACTGCATTTCACTTGAGTCCAACAAAGCGAACCGGTTCGCTGCAGAGCCAGACAGTGGGACAGACAGACGGACATACAGTTAGTGGGCCAGACAGTCAGAGAATTGGAAGGCATGCCACAGCTTCACAGGCAGCCAGGCAGACAAATATTTTAAGCACTTGCACACACACACACACACACACACTCGAATACACACACACACACATATTGCATAGGCACACCCCAGCGAGCTGCATGAAAAGCATCAGGTGAAAAATCAACTGTGAATAGTTTTGGAAAAATATTCAGGTGCAAAAAGTTTCATTGCAGCCCGCGCTGCGTGTCCTTGTCGTCCTTTTCTGGTTTGTGCGCCGCTTATCTCATGCACTCACAGAAAACTCATGAATTAAAATGAACATGAATATTTTCATAATCTAATCTAACTAAACTTATTAATTAGTTAATTCATTAAAGAGAAATAATTGTTATAAAGAAATTCGAGTGCCCAACAAATCTTAAGGTAAGTCAGAAAACGACGGCGAATCAATCTCAATCTCTCAATAATTCAATATTTTAAGATCATTTGTTTTCAATTCAGAAAATTTTTTAGTTCAAGGGCCACTTTTAAGTCTCTTTCTTTTATCAGTTGAAGTTTTTCAGGACAATATTCATTAGGGCTTCATTGGAAAAGGACCAAACATAATAGAATTAAGAACATATTTCTCCCAGTGTACACATGTGTGTGGAGAAGCTGTAGCAAAATATATTTAGGGAATGTTTAGTACAGCTTAGCGCGCAGCAGCCACCCCCCTCAGTTCCATCCACAGCCCCATGCCCAACTGCGCCCCTGCCCCAGAGCCAACGCCTTCTCTTAGAAATTTTTAGCTTGGTTCAGTGTGGTGTGTGGCATACTCAGTAGAGTATGTGTGTGAGTAAGAGTGAGTGTGTGTGTTTAGCCATGAATAACATGCAGGTCAAAGTGACTCCGCAGTTTGCACATGAAAAAGCCACACTTGAATAAGCCAAAAACTGAGCGCCAAAGGGGTAAACACAAGAGCGCAATTCTCTGCGTTGGCCAGCAGCTTCAAGCTCAAAAACAAGAACAGGTATTCACAACAACAACAACAACAACAACAGCAGCAGAAGAAAAACATCGCCAGGTAAAACAATAAGCGCAGATATGATTAAAGTGTGAAAGTTTAAGAGCAGCGATGAACCCTTAGAAAAGAGTTGAATAACTTACTGGCTGGCTTAAAGGGTTCACAAGTCAAATGGCTCGAAATGGAGAATATAAAATATCAGAATAAATACACTCAATTATTTACTTAACTAGCTTTACAAATTTAAACTTTTTGGGCAAATAAAAATATAAATATATTTAAAAATGTAGTCCTTACAAACGGGGTTTTTCCTGCAATCCGCTGCTAATCTATCTTAACCCTTTGTTGCCAATCAACTTAATGTCCACAGCGGACAACTTATCTTTATTTCCGTGTTCCTGCGCTAAATTGTTTAGCTGCTGCTTGCAACACAAAACATGCAACTGCATATTGCCACTTGCCACATACAAAATCCTCCCAACAAAATTTAGCATAAATCCCAAATGGGCAAAAAAGGTAGGAAAAATGTCGCTTTGAGCGCTAAATGGGCAACGGCAATGCAGCAAAAACATTTCCAACCACAAATTACCCACATTTAGTTGCAGTGTATATGTATATGTGTATGTGTATGAGTATTCGCATATTTTAACCAAATGCTGTCGCCCTTTGAAGGCGGCTAACAAAACAGGCAACAATGCAACGTCACAGAGGGAGAGAGGGAGAGGGAGAGGGAGACAGAGACGACCAGGTTGATTTTTTAACCCATTAACCTTTTTGTTTGCTTATTGCTTAGCCTGATGCATTCTTTGAGCTGTTCGGCTTGCAACTTGCGACTCTTTTAGCCGCAGTGATTAATGATGCAGTGCAGCTGAATTAGTTTGTGGCATGCCACACGCTCTGCCAATGCTACTTGCACCACTATGCAATGCCTTCTACAGTTGCTCAGTTGAAATGTTTCACTAATTAAATGTGATTTACAATGCGACATTCGTTATTCACTATGAATATCCATGGGATTTTCAATTGTTATACTTCCATTATACCCTTGGAAAAGGTGTAAGAGAGTATATTCAATTTGTAGAAGCATCTGCAACTCCATAAAGCATAGAAATTATTAATTATGGCCAATAATCGTTTCAACTTAGCTGTATTTATCTCTGATATTCTCCAGAGACTATAAGACAACAAATTTTGGGCAATGTTTTTTTTAAATTCTGCGTCTTTAATATGGAGTACAACATTGAAGTTCAAAATGGAAATTTCATTTATTTTTAGTCAAGAAGATTGAAAATAACCAAAGAAGCGAACGATTAACACTGGCATTATTCAAGAACCTATATTCCACTCCCACTCTGATATTTTACTTATTGAATTTTCTTTCCTACTTTAACTCCTATCAGTTATCTTGAAATTTTACTTGATTCTTTCTCTAATTTCTTATCCTCATTTCACTTCTTCTTTTTTTATTTTCTTTTACTTTTTTTTGAGATTTTTCCAGTCCAAAAAAATAAATTTAATTAATTTAATATTATCATATTACTCGTAATTTATATTTATTTATTTTTC
Organism: Drosophila repletoides; assembly: GCA_018150835.1. Classification (NCBI taxonomy): domain Eukaryota; kingdom Metazoa; phylum Arthropoda; class Insecta; order Diptera; family Drosophilidae; genus Drosophila; species Drosophila repletoides. The sequence goes on from JAECWQ010000202.1 coordinate 4,112,497, forward strand.
TACTGTCAACAGCGTGAAATCGACCCTAGTAAAAAAATATATAAAGAGCGTGAGTAGGATATGTACTAGTCGAGCATTCTCAAGTAGAGCAATTTTGTGTCTCTTTTTTTTTTTGTGTCTCTTTAGTTTATCTTTCTGTCTGTCATCTTGTCAGAGAGGCCAAAGTGTCAGCCGATAATTAAATTTAATGTTTGCTTATGTGCATATTTTTTTTATTTACTATAACAACTGAATGTTTGTTGTTGTTGTTGTTGTTGTTGTTGTTGTTATTGCTAAGCAGCACATCGCAGGCAATTAGAGGCGCGGTAATGCGTATTTAATTAACAAGCTTACTTAGTAGTTTTCCATGGAAAATTAAGAGCAGTGCTGAAAGGCAGACAGCCAGCCAGCCAGCCAGTCAGCCAGCCAGTTGCCTGTCTAATTAGACGTTAAACTTTTGTTCGTCTTCGCTGCTTCTCACTCACAATTCTTGAGTTGTTCTGAAGAATGCAAAAGTCGAAAGTGTTTGGATTAAAGTTTTACATGGCAAATTGTTTGGGGGCTAACTTCAAGCAGTTCTTCGCATAATTACATAAGTCAATAAGTAGCTGGACCCCAACATGTGAATGATTTATTAAGTGAACTTTCCTGCTTGCTCTTCAGCACAGGACTCTCCAGCTAATCAGCATTAATTGCATTTAAATGGGACTTTTTTCGAAGAATTTATATTATAAGCACTGAGGCTCTAATCATTGTCTCCACTTAAAGATACACTCTAGAATTTTCTTCTGGGTAAGGTTAAGAACCGAATACGCAACTATGATTTATGTTTACTTTTAAATTATTTTTTCGACTTGCTTAGAAACTTAAATATTAATTAAATTTCCTAAAAAGCAGCCCAACCTTTCTCCTGCTGAATATGCAACAGCTGCTGATTATGTGCCTCTGACCAAAGTCCGTCAAAACAATTGTACAGCCTGGCGTATGCCTGATATTTTTTCAATTAGAGATAGAAACGCACGCGTTACGCATACGCAATGTGAATACAACAGAATGAAAGACATAAAAGTCAGGCGGCGTTGTCGGTCCGAATGAATGTATGCTAATAATTAAAATTTCCCAGCCAGAGAAAGGGTAAAAACAAAAACAAAAGCAAAAGAGAAAGGGAAAAGTTATGAAGTATGGCTGGACAATACAGTTACAGTTCTACTTACAGTTAGAGCCATAGTTACTCATTTAGTTGTACTACGTGCCGACCATAATATTCACAACACTTGACCCGACTTGAGAATGACAAGGATTTTAGTTTTAGTTTTTGAAAGGGTTTTGCGTTTTGTTGTACAAAGAATCCTTCCCCCCAAAGACAGACCGCTAGAGAGTTGAAGGAGAAGAAAAGAGAGAGAGAGGCAGTAACAGCAGCTGTCCGATTTCATTTTGCAGCTTCTGCTTATAAATTATTTAAACAACTGCACGAGGGCAAAGAGAGCAAAGAGCAACAAAATTCTCACTTATTATTACAATTTTATGGTTCGTTCTTTGGTCTGCCGCTTGAGCTTTGGTTCAGTTAGATAGATAGAAAGATAACCGAATTTTAGGCACACTAACAAAACAAATTTCTTAAATGAATATTAATTATTAGAGAGTAAAAGGGAAAATAAAATAATAGAAAGAGCTAACAACTATTTAAAGAAATATTCTTAATATATATACTCTTACTTTGCTCTTGAAAAGTCCAGGGCAAAGGCAACAATACTTCCTTGCACCCTTAGAACAGATAGAAGTAGGGTATTTATATATATTTACCATTTATTCTGCCAGTCATGTCAGTGTTTTCATACTCTAAACAATATTTGCCAGTCAAATAAGAAATAAGAGATATGTTTTCCCATCTAATTGTCCGTCTGTTTCATATCAGAGCAGCATATGAAGTGCAGTAATTTAAACAATTTTGCCTTTGGTTTTGGCCAGGCTTTTGTTCTGTTGACTGGCTGCAGTTGTGCATTGTTTTGACACTGCACTGTAATATTTAAATAGTTGTATTGTTTGGCTTTTAATTAAGTTTGCGTGCTGCCAGTTTGACCAGCGTTTGCCTCTGAAATAACCCGAAGCCCGAATTAAGTTTTTGGGCAAAAGTTTTTCCAGAATACTCGAAAAACCCACTGACAGACTATCTACCGCGTCGAAAACAATTACAACGTTTATGAAACTTGCCCTTTTTTTGGTTCAATATTTGAGCCAAACAGAAACTACTGCTGAAAACTGAAAACAAAAAATATAACAATTTTCTGTGTTAAATTTTTCTATTTGCTTCGTTAACCGCACGTACGAAAAATCTATTCTGCGACTGAATGTTTGGAAAAACTTTGTTTGCTCTCTTCTACTCGTATTATGCTAAACTTTCTTGCTGCTTTAGCTGCATTTTTTCGGCCTTTTTTTCTTTTTTTTTTGTCAAATGCAGTGCGCAAAGCCAAAACCAATTACAAAATCCACAGCCGCAGCAGAGAAACAAACGAAAAGTGGGCTAAAAAGTGGGCGTGGGTGCCAAAGTTAGCTTGCAAACAATTGCAATTTATTAAGCCAAACCAAGGGCCAGGCCAAGCCAAGCCAAGCAAAGCGCAAACAATGTCCATGTCCAATGTGCCCAGCGTCTGTTATCTTGCAGCATAATTAGAACACGGTTCAATGCGCCAACACTCGACAGGAACAAAATCGAAGCTGCAGCCAGGGATGAGCAAGTGAAAGAAACAGCGGAGAAAAAGCTATGTATAAAATGCATAGTTTATTTCAGCATCGAAACAGACTGAAGGGCTAACAAAAAATAATTTAACTGATTCCCACTTTCATTTCAGTTATTAAATTGAAAAAGAAAGAGGAAAATAATTATACGGCGATTAGTCGGATTGTAGAGAACGCTGTGCATTGGGGTTGGGATGGACGAAGCAGTCAACGAATCAAGACTAAGCCAGAATGAACCAGTAGTACCAAGGCCAAAGCAGGGCTACCAATGTAGCACCAGGGCTATTAAGTCTAGAGCACAGCTACTAGCTGCATAGCAGCAGCTGGTTCCAGGACCGAACACATGCGAATTCATTTTACAGCCACAAAGTAGCTGTTTGACAACCCTTTTAACTGAATACTTTTTATAAGATTAAAACAAATAAATTGAGGCTTACAAAAATATATATGAATTAATACAAAAATAAATAAATTAATTAATTTTCATTTTTACGCTCTACTTTTATCTGTAGCCTTCGAACTGCGCATCTCTGGTGCTTGCCTGCATCACTCATACGCCCCGCTGTACGAATTTATTATGCGCTGCAGCGTTTCGCAATGTGTAATTATGTTGCAATAAGTTGGCCCTGGCTGAATGCCGGACACGGGGGAAAAGCGTTAATGCGCCGTGTTACAAATATGTGAGCTGGCACTTCAATAAAAGGGAGGCCAGGGCAAGGACGAGGGGGGGAGGGCGAGGGCCAGCAGATGTACTAGCTCTAGACAATGGAGTTACTGATTACTGATTAGTTGTGAATTTACTGCTGATTAAGATGCTTTTTAAAAGAAGTTGCCTGCTGCCTGCTGCCTGCTGCCGGCTGCCGGCTGCTCTCTCAGCTGGTCAAAATGAACTTAATACCAAGTTTTTGTGTTGTGGTTGCTCTTGTTGTCGAAAACTTTTCGTTGAATTGGCAGTTTATGAGAAATTCAAGGACAGCATTAATTTCGCGCACAACATCCGCAAAGTTTGAACTCGCCCACTGTATATATACATATATCAACTATATATACTCTATATAATATAGAGTATATATCTTTTCTTTTTTTTTATAGTGTGAGTGACTGCGTACATGCTGAAAAGTCAGCAGTAAAAATGTGCAAACAAATCAAAAATGCTGAAGCGACGAGTTTTTCGCTTAGCGGAATTTACCGCAGCGCACGTGGGGGCTTTTAACTCACTTCAGCTACTCAGTCCACTCGCATTTTATTTGTTTTTACTCGTATGTCCGAGTCTTTAAGGCTCAACAAATAAGCAATTTATAAATTAAAATTCCTTTAATATTTAATAACAAATAAAAGTGTAAAAATAAACAATTTGTAATCGGAGAACATGCGAAAAAAATAATACAGAAATCAAATATAACTACTTATCAGGAATTACACATATATAAAGCTATAAATGTATGAGTATATATTCTATATGCGTAAAATAGGCAAGGTAAGAATTTGTACGACCCAAATACCCTTTAATCCTGGCAATTGTCTATGAACACATTTAAATTGACCTGTATTACCGGGCAGGGTATCATAAATGCTGGCAACGTCTAAATAGTCTTTTCAGCTTTATTACTGCCGGCCTTTTCATGGCTTGCATGTAACAAAATATTTACCAATGCTGCTTATTCATAGGCACAACCCACTTAATTACAACTTTTTGCTATGCGATTCAATCTGCTGTTTGTCGAGCAGTGTAAATATTTTGTCATTGAATGTAAATACAATGCAAAATGTTATTTAAACAATACAAAATAAAATCACAGTGTACTGCGCGCTTTTGTTTTTGGCTTGTTTACAGGCCCAATGAAATCATGACAATCAGCTCCACTAACAAATTGCAATGCACACGCATACACTGCCAAAAAAAGCTCAAGTTATTTCTAAGAATTTAATTAAGTCTTCGATAGTCTGAAACAAAGTTTTCCAGGAGCAAGAAAGGCCTTAAGCAATAGTAGAAGAATTCTAAGAGAAGATTTGACCTGAATTGTTGAGTCTCAAAGATATTTGAAAGGCCCAGTAAATGTGTCTTTTCATAATTAGTAGGTAAATTAAAACATTATTTTTCCCGTGTAGATATAGATATGGGGACAATGCTGCTGCTGCTACAGCGGTAGCTATATGTCAATTACATTTATTTTGATGTCTAAACTGTTGTTGTTGTTGCTGCTGCTGCTGTTGTTTTGGCTAAACTGTTGGCTGCTGCACGCGACACGCGTTACCTGATTACAAAACCCGAAACAAAGCGCATCAATTTTGTTGCATCTGCTGCTGTTTTATACAAATTTATCGCATCGCATCGCATCGCATCGCATGCGTTTTTCTGTCTGCGAGTTTCTGCGCATTTTCAATGCAATTAACAATTTAGCGCATCTTTTTTGTATATTTATATATTTATATATTGAACCAATTGGATGCTGTCTGGACAGTAAGCAAAACATATTCCAATTTAATGTAAATTTATTGAATGCGCATAATTTAATTTTAATTAGAAATTGCAATTTAATGCCAGCGACTAACTAGCTACTCTCTCCCTCTCACGGGCCACCCAAAAAGAGGCAACGTCATGGCCAATTGCCTCTAGCTATGCAGCAATAAATAAATATGGTGATGGCAACTATATTTTAATGGCTAATTTAATTCTCTTTTATGGCCACCTTACTACCAGCTACTCCACTCCCCCCTTCCCACACACTTCTTTTGCACCTTTCTTTTACCTGCAAAATACTGAATAGTTTTTCAACGGATGTTGCGCATACGCCATGTGGAACAAAGGTCAACCAAAATGCCGCTAGGCACTTCTAACTAAGCACGTATTCTGCTTGTGTGTGTGTGTGTGTGAGTGTGTGTGAGTATGTGTTTATTGTGGCCACATTATGCTGTGCACAAACGAATGGGCCAATTGACTGCATTGTGCATTTTGTAGGGTTTGCAGGCATTTACCTGTAAGTGATGCAAGCTATACGACAGCAGCAAGTAAGATGCTTGCGTCATCTGTTTAAATTAATTGAAGGGTGTAGTACAGTGTAGAACACACTACAGCTTGGAGCGCTGGCCTAACTGGCTCTAAGAAAAAGCAGCTTAGCTTCGGAAAATATTCTAACATAATAAAAAAATATTAAATTAAATAAATGAGATTATACTTTATTTAATGAGAATTAAAAAAATAAATAAGAAATGTGTTAAGTTAAATAAATATTTTAATTATTATGGAATGAAAATAACGAATGAAACATTTTTTTTTTAAATATTAATAGGAATATAAAAAAATAATTATCAAGTGAGTTTTTGTAGCGCATTAAAAATTGCATAACGAGCCGAAGACATAATAAAAAGTTGAGCAGGAAATTCAGTAAAACAATGTCGCAGCAGCAGCGGAAGCTCAGCTGTTCTCTGTGTGTGTGTCTGTGTGTGTGGATGAAGGTGTATGTGGTGTGCGTGTGTGTGTGTGTCAGCTCTTAACTTATTAAACGCGCACACTCAGTTTTAATTACTCACACAGCTGTAGAAAAATACTTAAACACACGAACACACACATAAGCTGCTAATTGCGGCCACACACACTCACTGACACACGCACACACACACACACACAGCATGCACAGAGTTAATGCGCACTTCCGTTTCCGCTGTAATGCCCTGCACCATAGTTATTTTTATAAGCCCGCACCAGCAGCAGCAGCTGAGCCACCCGCTGAACCGTTGGGCCACCCTGCTGCTAGGTGCAATTCTCACACCTTGAAATACCCTCAAAACCCGCTGCATATTGCGGTGTGTAATTGTTAATTTTAACTGTGCTGCGCCACTTTGGAATGACGAACGTCCAAGCAGACTGGCAGACTGGCTGGCTGACTGACTGAATGAATGACTGACTGAGTGACTGAGTGATTGACGGACTGTCTGTCGGTCGTTTGTCGGTTTCGATGTGCTGCGTTTGCAAATTAACAACATTTTAAGTGCGCGGCCGCAAAAAAGGAGGAAAAAAAAAGGAAAGCTGCCAACATGGATAAACATTGACAGATGCGGGCAGAGCAATTTACTGACGGTCTCTGCGTCGTCTGCGGCTTGGCTAAAAATGAAGTGCAGCTTAAGCAAATTAAGCGCAAAATCAGAGCAATGACAGTGGCTGCAGCAGCACAAGGAGCTGCAGACAAGGATGCAGCTGATGGATAGATAGATAGATACGAGCTGCAGATGGACCCAGCAAGAGCACGACAAATGCAGCACTACAATAAAATATTTCTAATTTAATGGGATAGTAAAATTATACTATAAAAAGTTCCGATTGAAGCCTGAAAAGGGAATTCAAAATAAATGTTGAACTGTTCAAATGAGGCCTTCATTGCAATTTCTAGAGTTTTCTTTAAAAGAGCAACAAATGAGTATAATTTTGGTTCATATTGACTTGATTGTAGCTGTGAGATTGGCAATAATTATTAATAAATTCCCGCCTTACTTCAATATTTTATTATCGTGCTTTGAAACGTTTTCTTTGGACGTTAGTCCAGCGCTAATATAGGGCGTCAGAGCTAGCTGAACCCGTTGAGATTGAGGCAGCTGCCAAGAGTTGAACTAACAGGATATTATGCAATCATTTAAGCATGGAAATACAACAACAAAATACTGACTGAGTACAAACAGAGTACAAGAGCAATCTCAGTGGCTGCTCTAAAATAAATTGAATTCCTAGACGCCGCCTAATTGCGGAACCAACATTCTCTCAGAAAAAGCCGCCTGTCAACGTCCCTGGCACGTAATGTCCTTGACAGGACGACTATACAGGACAGCCGCCGCCCATTTTGTTTCTCGCATTTCGATCTGGGTAATTGCTGCTTGAATTTCAATTCACATTCCATTTCTGTAATTGCCGAGTTGCTCCAAGAATCCAACAGAGAATCTCTTAACCCGACCCCAAGCACGTGGCTGTTGTCCAGGGCTGAAAACTTCTCAAAAGTTTATGTATATTGAAAATGTGTCACAGCGCAAATCTATCGCATCAAATTTAATTATTTAAATTTCATAAAATTCTTGGCTTTATGTATAAAAATGAATTTTTAATGATTTAAACTCCAAATTTCGTTTATGATTCATCGAAATAGTAAGCACTGCTGCTAAATTTTTATATATTTTTTAAAGCTTCTAGAAGAAGGCATCATTTTTAAATTAATTGAATAATAATTAGCATAATTTATTGATCAAACATTAGCAATTAATTTACTAGAATTATTTACCCACTTTTCCTTTATGAAACTTATCTAAACAGCTTTCGCAAATGAAGATACCCTTCTCTGGTTAAGAGAAGAGGGAAAAAGCGTTTGCCATGGAAAACTCATTTCATGGGCAAACTAATTTTCTATGCCACTTAGTTGAAGGGGCGTGTGGCTAGGCTTGATTTGGTTGCCGGTTTCTGGCTGACGGCTGCTGGTTGCCAGTTGCTTCCGGCGGTGGCCATTTCCCACTACATTCAATCAATTAATTACTGTTTTATTCCGCTTTCAATCCTTGAAATGGAGCAGAAATGCAGCCATTCCGCTGCGAAGGCAACAAGCAAAGCAAAATGGCCGCAAACTTTACAATTAATTTGCCATTATGTTTGGGCTAGTGTTGGAATCAAAAAATGGCTATTTTTTTAGAGGGAAATCCTCAAAAACAGCTAAAATCATTTATAATTTTGTCAGAATTTTTTAATTTTGTATATGATGTGAATATTCTAATTAACAATCGATAGTATATCTCAAGAGTGGCGATCCTTACTTTAATTGCTCATTAAAGCTTTGAAACTACCAAGAAATAACAAAGAAAATCGCGGCTAAGGAAGACCTAGAACTGACGGGAAAAAAGTCTTTTTGGCAGCCTTGTTGCGAGCCGTTTTTAATCGATTTTCATTACAGACTCGCTGTTTCTGAATCCCAGCACCAGTTCGTCACTCACTTGACGCTTCAATTGGCCACGTCGAAAAGAAACCTCGACGAGCCGCCGCCATCCGCCATTCGCCTAATTTGACTAATAAGCTGGCCATTGCAACGGCTGTTGAACTTCCGGTTTACCGACTGTCGACTGTCGACTGCCGAGTGAAAGCTGAAGACTCGTCTAATCCAAGGGCCACTTTAGTAATTATATGCCCAACAGTCGGCAAGGAAAGGCTGTTGGTGACCAGCCCCTGACGCGCCCCCTTTTTTGTTTTCCCTTTTTTTTTCGTTTCTTGTACTTCTTGGTAGCGCGTCTCGTTAAGTTCCGCTTCAAGTTGCTCTTATTGGTTAATCATTTGCCATAAAGATTTTAATTTCCGCTTTTTAGGCTAGAATTTTGCCTACTTAACTTTTTGTTTGGCTTTCGGAATATTAACCCAAAACAAAATTAACCCAATCCGTAATTGGTTTGTTGTCAGTTTAGCCAAAATGTTTACTCAAATTTAAGCAGCCCAAAAATCGATAAGATTTATTTGCTTCTATGCCCTAAGAAATAGAAAAAGGTTCGTAACTCTACAGGAATTTTAGGTAAGAATGTTTCGAAGCAATTTCTAAATTTTTCAAAGTAAAAAATATATGATTTTTCGTGTATTTCTGGAGATACCATAATTGTTTCGTAAATCAGATTTTTATTAAAAATCTTGGAACCTTTTAAAGTCTATTTGAAGAACATTTAAACTTTCCATTTCATAATAGGAAAGTTCTCGAATTTCTATAAAGTGGACAGGTGGGTCTTACCTGCTAATAGATTGACTCAATGCGAACAGCTCAGAAATCGAGTAGTTGTTTATCTATCAGCCTAACAATTCTGATTATATAAATCGCAGCTACACACGTATTACAGACGCCCATAGAGAAAAGGCAGCCAGGCATGGCAGGCAAATGAGCCCAGCCAAATCATTCAGTCAGTCAGCCATTCATTCATTCGGTCAGCTGGTCAATCAAGCATCGATTGATAAACCAACAGAGGAACGTATGAGGTGCCATTAAAAAACACTCAATAATTTAGTAGTTAATATTTCTCAGAGGGTCAGACAAAGAGAGAGAGGGCGTGAATCAAGTCAATCAGAACAAATTGCTGAGCCTTGTCGGCACTCAAGTGCTTTATAATTCCAATATATGTAGATATATAGATATGGATATAGACTCGCACATAGATAGATAATGATTACGAGTATATATGGCAGTCATACTCAAAGCAAAGTTGACTTACGCAAATCGAGACTAATTTGAAAGGTTCTCAAACAATTTGATTTTATTGATTTACACGGAATTCAAGTATTTCCAAGTTGTTTGCACTCCGCCGCCTCCGGGGCAAATGATTACTCGCAGTACACTCAGAAAAACAACTTTAATCTGTCGTATTTAATACGTCTATAATAATAGTTAAATGTTTTATGATGTTTATCTTTGATTGAGCACGTCTCAATCCCATGTTAATCAGTTTAGATCAACCATAAAATTTTTTATGGAAATTTAGCTTTAAGCTGCTTTTTTTTCTGTGCCTAGAACACAATGTGCGCTAAGTAATATATCATATACTACACATATATATATATATATATAAATTGTGGCTGTAATTAGTGGCAAATGCTCTTGATGTTGACCTCAAATAAATAAACATAGAATACACAACAGAACGCCAGCCCAAAGAGTGCTATGAATTACGGGGTATATAGGAGTATTTATATATATATATATATATGATACCATATAGAATATTCTACTCAATCGCATTAATATGTGGCCCACTGTTTGCCTGCTCAATCAGCAGCTACAAATGGGTAACCTGCTAGTGGGTTATGTATCTAATTGCTGCTACTAGACACTCAAGTGACTGCAACTAATAAGCATACTAACTAACACTACAACACATGAACGGCAGATATGGCCAGAGACTGGCTAATGATAAGTCGATTTGAAGGGCAGTGCACAGTGGTTAAAATCTTCTACAAACTTTAATTCAACTTGGAGTCTTCTGCTGTTCAAACTACTTTTGTTTTACAATTTACTGACTGCTTCAGTACAATTGTGTCTCTTCCTTTACTCATAAATTTCTTAGAAAAAACTAAGTATAAAGCGAATTTTTAATACTCCCAAGTTTAGCTCTTAAAATACGAAACTCATTTTCAATTTCATATAGGTTTTTTATTTATTTAATTATCTCTTGGTTCTCATTCAATGTCTCTCTCAGCTATCGTGAGGAGTTTTCAGCTCCGAAAAAACAGCTTTTGTTCCACTGTTAAGCCTCTTATTAATCACTAACAATCAGCTGATTGCCTGTCTACTTGTGCAACCTCCTTTCTGAACCTAAATGCTGCATGTGTGTGCAGTTAATAACCCATAATTTGTTTTGGAAAACTTCGGAATAGTATTTCCCTTTCCCAGATGGCAAGATAGATAATGGGAGTATATATATTATTTTTTCCGTACTTGTTTTAATGGATGCGTCTGTTAATAATATGCAAAAGAAATGGGAAAACAAATCGAATTTAGAACAATTAAGTTCAGCAGGCAGCAGTGGACTAACGAAATAATTATTAATATATTTAATTTAATAATTTATTTAATAATTTAATACGCATTTCATGTCAATTAAAACCGGGCCAACAACTTAACACCCCAGCACCATTTCTGAGGCTTTATAATCTCCTGTATGGCCTGTTTATTCTGTGTGTATGTCTGCGCTCAATTTACCCTGACTCATGCACCATTAATTGGCCATTTTCATGGTTTCTGCTGCAATATGAGAGACAGAGAGAGAGAGAGAGAGGGTATATATAGGGAAGTGTAAGAACCCAAAGCCGACGCCAAAAAAGGGTCACTTCCATTTTGGGAACCGACAGAAAAAAAAAAAACCCCACTCGAAAGAGCCCCCTGATTGTGACCCCTCTCAACGACCAATTACACCTAAACAGCTTTAATTTAATTTAGCCACCCTGTGTACAGTCTGTCAGCTCCTTTCCGTCCCAGCCCCTCCTCCATCCTCCCAGGCAAACCACTGACCCAGCAGCAACACTGGGAAAGGGAACTTTCAGGGGGGTCGTCCCAAGAACAATGGCGCGGATGTAATGTTCGCATTATGCTCGTTCACAAATTGTAAGCAGCCATTATGTTTCTTCATGTTGTTGGCCCATGTTGGGCCCCTACTCTCTCTGTGTGTTGGTGTGTGTGTGTGTGTGTGTGTATGCTTCAGCATTGTAATGCCCAGAACCCTGGACCCTATACCCTGTATTCGTGGCCGTACTTCTCCACTGCCTGTGAGCCATGGGCTACAGACGGCCTCGTCCTTTTCCGACTGCGTGTAAAATGGTTCAGCGCCCGATGTTTTCCATTGTTCCGGCCGCCTCTTAGCTCTCTCGTATGTCAAAATAATGGCAACAGCGACGGTAGCCCATTGTTTTTGTTGTTTTTTCTGTGTTCTTTTTTTTTGTTGTTGGCCATGGTCAGGCAGTGGTATTACCTGGTTGGTTGGCTGGCTGACTAGCTGGCTGGCTGCTGGTGAGTTTTAGAGCCATATTTCGTTGCAGTAGTTCAACAATTGCGAACAAGTGCAATGAAAATAAGTAAGAGAATTCTAATTGAGAGTATGCAACTGTGAAATACCCTGTCTGTGATTACAAAACACGCTTTATGAAGCTATCCTTTCGACTAGGATATACCCCGCACTCTCTTAAAATGCTTTTGAAAACTTTCTTTGGTCTTCTTTGATTATGAGCAGGCTATAACCCTCTCAATTTCTCTTACAGGGTATATTGAGAGCTAACTTTTAGTTGTATTTCTGTTCTACACAAATGATAGTTATTTATAAGCCAAGCTTAGCAATTAACTGCAGGTCACGGCTAAGTTTACTCAAGCTAATTTTCTAAAACTTGCTAAATGAAAAATCGCAAAAAAAAACAATGTTTATATATTTTTGGTAAATCAGTTTTTTGCTCTTCTTTGGCTGTTTGGCTTACAATTTCAACGTACTTCACTCAACCAGCAATTTTCATTTCCATTTGCGATGAAAATTCAGGTTTAAATCATGTCAGAAAGGTCATTACCACAGAAATTACATGGCAATCAATGGGCCCGGCCTACAATTTGCGGTCAGTTTGCCTGTCCAAAGGCAAAAGGCAAAAAGCAACAAGTTAAAAAGAATACACCAGTTAACATCCAATGGCCAAAAGGCAGTAAGAGCTGCTATCTCTTGCTCTCTCGCCGACTATTGAATACTCTAATACGAAAATACTATAACAAACGCTCTAAACAATATCTGAAGGATATTAGAATGAGTTAAATAGGCTAAATGAACAGATTAAATGTGTGGATTAATCTATATGCTTCAACATATGGCAAATCATTTAGTAAAGGCTTTCAAGATTTAAGCCACTTCTGAAGGATACTAGACCGAGTTAACTAGCCCGAATTTCAAGCACTGATGTGGTCAGATTTTGTGGTCGAAATTAGTTGAGTTTCTCCATGAATTTTGTTGTTGTGGTCGATGATTTTCAATTGAACTCAAAGAGAACTAAAATATTAAATTCCATTTATGAAATGAATGTGAAATGCGAATAAACAGATGCTTTAAAAGATGCAGTTTGATTGTGTTTGCATTGAGTGCAGTTCTCCGCTCCATTTATATTAAATATCACTCAAGTATCTCGAGCTGTTGTGTTTTTCATGAATAAATCAGCAGGAAGGCTGCAATCAATTTGATTCATTCGCTCCTTCAGCCTCTTTTAAGTCTCTATATAAGTAATTGCTTTTGTGTCGCGGCATTCGCTGGGTTTGAGTGTTGTGTTCGAGTGTGTAATCATAACTAAATTACACAGTCCACTGGTTAACCCCATCAAATTAAATGAAATTTAAATTAAATTTAGATTTTAGATTTTCGGATTTTCGATTTATATTTATGTGGAACCGCATGGATCTTTGAGTTTTCACAAAATTCAATTTAAATTTGCTTCAAATCACAATGTCTTTTGCCCCCTTTGTCTTTCATAATACTCGGCATAAGTTAATTAGTGGAAAATAATAGCCACATGAACAATTTATCTTATTATTATACTAATATGCCTTTTAAATTGTGCAGTCTACTGAACAAAGCCCGAAATTTAAGCCATTAAATTGCTTGTGTATGTGTGAAGTTTATTGGTTCATCCTTTAATATATTTCTGTTTGGCTGATGCTTTATAAGACAGCCAATGATATAGCAGTCCGATCTGGTCGGTTCTATCACGTGTCCGCTTGCATTGAAGGTGAGGGCTTATACTAAGCTTAATTCATATAGATTAAGCGACTCGTCCCTTGTTTGTTAGGTTGCTTATCCTCCTAATCTACTCTAAAGCACTGCATAAAAGTACAGGGTATTACCTGGTAGACAACTCTCAATTAGAGCCTTCTTATTTGCAGACTGTCCTATTATTGGCTTGCAAAATATTGAGTAATTCCTCCTAATCTACTTTCGAGCAGTGTGCAAAAGTACAGGGTATTAGCTGGTGAATCACTCTCAATTAGAGCATTTTTATGGGCTGACTGCCCCATTGTTAGTTTGCACAATATGGAGGAATTCTCCCCATGTCTATTCTAAAACAGTTTGCAAAAGTACAGGGTATTAGCTGCTAAATCACTCTCAATTAGAGCATTTTTATTTGCTGTCTGCCCCGTTATTAGTTCACACAAAACTCTCCAATTTTGTGGCACTTGATGTTGTCTTTTTTTCCCCCCAATTGTTTTTATTGGGTCATCGGTAACTGAATGGTCGTTATTCAATTAAACCGCCGCTGCCTGACTTTTCAATCGACCAAATCAAATGCAGTGGATGGGACCATAAATTTGCCGGCATTCAATAGCAGCACGGCCTGGAAATACCACGTAATTTGTGCATACTTTATTTATGCGTGGCTGGCGTGATTTATTTGCGAGTTTGGTAGACCACAGAACAACACTTCAGAACTGTTCAGAGCTGAATTGTGGGGGCCGCTCTCTAAGTGCGCCGGACTTATTTGTCTATATATAAAAATATATATATATATATATACTGGTATATATAAATATATCGTTATTTTGTGCTGTGCGATTGTGGCCAGCGGCAGCAAAGAAAAAAAATATAATTCATTGCAAATAAAGAAAGAAACACACAATTATTTATCACTGTGGCGCCCGTCAAACGGCAATGACAGCCAGCAGTCAGAGATGGCGTTGCTGATGCTCCCTTTTCGGCCCCCCTCTTTGAGGCCAGAGGCGTCGCCCGCCCCCCGAGAAACATACAAATATATAACAAAACAAATGTCAGTCAACAGACCCAGAAACAGGCGGAGAAGCAGACACAGAGACAGAGTCAGTGGAACTGGAACTGAGCTGCGCCTACAAAAGCGCCTGAAACTTTTGGGTTCGGGATTTTCACAGCTATTTTTTTTTTTTATTTTCTTTTTCATTTTTGTTACAAATCTTCTCTTTGGGTGTACTCCAGTCGTGTGAGTCGGGGCGACATATTTTGTGCTAAATCTTCATGTTCACACTAACGCCCCGCTGACAGTTTTTATGCCCTCTCGTCGAGGGTATTTTAATATTATGGGGCAATATGTAACGACCAAAATAATATACAACATCCCTTGGCCTAACTCAACTCAGAGGGTTCTCTCTTTCTCTCCATAATTGTGTGAAACAAGTCTTGAAATAATTCATTTTCTGAGCTTGGAAAACTATAAAATATTCTCGAAGCTGCCAATAAAACTTTTATCCTTTATCATAGTCAAAATATGTCTATTTAATTCTGGAAGATTTAGATGAGACATAGGTTTAAAAATTAGATTCTTGTAATACTAAAACTTTTAATTAAGTTTACACAAGAATAAGAGTAAATATGATATTCTTATCATTAACAAATTTGATCAAATTCGAATAAACAAATTTTTCTGCACTAGAAATTACACATACATTTTAAAGGGTATTTAAATCTTCTGCTTTCTGTGATTCTCAGTTTAGTTTTCATTTTGTATTTTCTGATTTTTTTCTCTCTTTTCTTTGCCCGCCTTTGTTTGCCTGCCTGTTAAAAGAGGCCTGAAGTTTTGGCTAACACTCTTATTGTTGTTGTAAATTTGTATTATTTTTTTTTTCACAGATTTTCAAGTGTGGCTGTCAGTCTGTCAGTCAGTCTGTCAGTTTGTCGTCAGTTCGTAAGTTGTGTGTGAAATATCTCACTAAATGGCCAAAACAAACACCCGCTTCAAGGCAGTCGCTTCGACGATTTCATTGTCAAAACTTTTTGTTTCTTCTTCTTGTTGTTTTTGTGGTTGTTGTTGTTGCTGCTTTTGTTACTGTTGCTGTGCTCAGTTCATTCATGATTTTCGATATGAGATCTGGCAACGTTGAGGCACGTAGCGGTTTGTGTCTTGTCTACAAAACTGGTTTCGGTCTTTGAGATGCTCTTGTAGATCAGCGCTGGCAGCTTTGGCTCATTTCTGGAAAATTTAGCTGTTTTTGTTTTTAGTGTTTTACTTGTATCTTTTTCTATTTTGCCTTTAAAACTAGTTTCGTCTATGATGGCAGCTTAGACTCCATTTCCGTGAAATTTAGCTCTTTTTTTATATGTCTTTTGTTTTTTTCTATATTAAATAATTGAATATCTTTTTCGACCAAAATCGCAGCATAAAATTCGTAATTTGTTTTCAAAAAATAAACCATTTTATTCCATTGTTTGCTCAAGCAAGTATATAATCAATGCAGCATAGAAACTGGTTTATTTTGGGGCAAAGAGTTGGTTTATATTTATCGTTTTCACTCACAAAAACTGGCCATTTTCCGGCTAAACAAAAGTTGCCAACTCTGTTGCTGATGCTGTGACTTAGTCTCTGGGCTAGGTCTGGTTAAGTCATAATACAGACACACTCCACACACACACACACAGCGATTGTTGTTTGTTGTGTGTGTTAATTTGGCAGTTTTTCAAGTGCTGACATTGACCCACTTATCGTTTGTCGACGTCAACGTCGACGACAGCTTCATCTCTGCCTCATTTGCCGCTTGGCAACAACAATTCGACTGTTAAATGCGGTCAATAACATTTTACAACAAACAAATACACACTCGCACACACACACACACAGACACACACACAAATAAGATTAACACACGCACACCAAAACCCACCCACAACAAGGGCCACAATTGCATTTGGATTTGAATTTGAATTTGCATTTAGTTTGGGTTGCTGCCCATTTACTAAGCCTCCGTTGCAAGTTCCAAGTTGCAAGTTGCAAGTTCAAACCCACAAATAACCACTGAATCCACATCCATTTGCATAAACCGTGTTCGCTGTTTTGGCTCTGTGCCTCCCCTTCTCTTAGCCCCTCTTTATAACCTCTGTGCCGTCTGCATGGCCAGTCTCTGACTCTCTATGCCCCTTCTATGCACCTCCCTGTCTTTGTCTCCGATTTCTCATAGACTTAAGTTATTCAAAATTAAAAGACTGGAAATCCGAATGCAGATTTCAAATATCAAATTCCCCTGCTTTAACTCGAATTATTTCAATCTATTTTGGAAAGACTTTTTTCTTACAGGTTTGAAATAAACTTGTTCATATAAATAAAATATCTACGAAATACAGCAAAGCTTCAAAATTTAAATTTAATTTTGGTAGAGATTCCGTTCAGATGCTAAGGCCCTTTCGAAAGCTTTTCAAAGGTTCACGGAGTAATTTAGAACAGTTCAAGTCTAAGGCTCGAATTAGAGTCCTGTATACATTCTTTTTTATAAGATTCATTACTTGATTCAGGCCTATAGTTTGGCTAATTTTCTTCAGTTTTAATCCTTACCATTTATATATAAAAAGAGGACTGGTTTTGGCTTCTTTTCAAGAGGTCAGATCATGGTCCGATTTAAGGGACCCAGTAGTCTCATATCAAAGTAGAAATAAGGCTCAAAAACCTAACTTTTTCTTTTAAAAATTCCTGAAAACTCCCTTCCAATTTCTATTCCACGTGCTTATAGATAAAGGGCTTCTATATATAATTGAGTGTACTTACATGGAACCCTTGGGCACTGTCATATTTAGGCCATCCAGTACAATATTTGGATTCTTGCCCCCACCGTACATTTTATGGGCGCGCCTCACGCAGACCGCCTGTTGGCGCCGCGACGCCAGCGTCGAGGGCTGTGAGATGAAGAGACGCCGCCGGGCGGCAAGGTCCAAATCGCTGTTAGCTGTTGTTGCAGCTGCAACTGGCGCCGTTGGTGGCACACCATCAGCATCTGCGTCCATATTATTCTTGTTCTTTCTGGCTGAAAAAGTCGATACAAATACGAGTAGAATCGTTATGAAAACGTGTCTTTGAAAATTGAAATGCAAAATAAAAACAGAAGTAAAATTGGCAAACGATTTGCACCAGCAGCAGCAGCATCGTTTGCTTCTAACTGTTTCCAGCCATTGACAAGGAAAGTGAATCGATATACGTTTTCATATATATGTATCGATATATGACACACACGAATATACATATACATATACATATACATATATATATATATATATATATTTATGTATGTGTGTCTGTGTGTGTGTAGCTATTGGCCGGACATGACCCACGCAGTAGTTGGCAACAAATGGCGCAACTTCGGCTGCCAGTGGCGTAAGCAAAAGGGGTGATTGCTTTTTACTTGATACCGACAGTTTCATTGGTTTTTTAAACTGAATCTTTTTTTGCAAGTGGAGCTTGAATTCGAACCCGTTTGCATCTTGGCTTATAAACAAAAAGGGTTAAAATGACACCACATAATTTTATACAAATTTCAGATAAAATTTCTATTTGAATATGGCATCAAAGTGAAAGCTGCAGTGGAGGATCAACTAAAAAATCAAATTATTATAAGGAAGATGCTAAATTAAGCAATGCCCCCTAGGAGTTTTAGTCCACGCCACTGTTCATATGTTCGATGCTGTCAATACGCGTCTAACCCAGCAAATTTCTAACGATTGCCGTTCTTGTCACTATGGTTGTTGTTTCTGTTGTTGCTTCTGTTGTTGTTGTTTTTATAGTGGCTATTTTTGCTGCTGTTGCTGCTGCTGCAGTTGTTTCACAGTTGATTAAACCAATTTTTGTATATGGCCCAACTCGGGCAGCTGCAGCGAATGAGAGAGCCAGCGAGCAGAGAGCTGGAGCCAGAGCCAGAGCCAGAGCCAGTGATGGATATTGCTGTCATGTAGCGGCAGCTCAAAGTTGTTTTGGCTATTGCCAATTTTCCGGCAGCAGCAGCAGCAGCAGCAGCAGCAGCAGTAAGCAGCGAGTGAAATGAAATTTTCAAAATGGCTACACCCGAACCCCTCCCTCCGTTAACCCCTTGGCACCCCTTACGGGTTAATAGTGGATTCGAGTCGGGGCATTTGCCTTTAATTTTCATTTGAAGTTGACATTTTGCTAATCGAAAATGCAGCAAACAATTTGCCAATTGCCGCCGAAAGTTTTGCAATTATTTTTGCAAAACCCAAATAAAATAAAAATAAAAGTGAAGAGGAAGAGGAAGAGGAGAGGTGAGGAGAAGAGAGGAAAAATGTTGCCTAAGCTCCGATTCATTTATTGATTTACTTCTCACTAACAATGGGCAGGCCAAATAAATAAAAATAAGCATAACAACAGCAAATAACTAACCCAAAAGTAAACAACAACTGACATCTTGTGGTTCGAGGTTTTGCTACTGTTTTTGCTTTTGCTTTTGCTTTCAACTGCCTTTTTTTTTTCTTTTTGGGTCTCCGGCTACGGCTCCGGCTCCGGCAAGAAATAAACTTTCTTGATAAATGACTTCAATGTAATTAATTTCTGCTCAGAGCTCCGCTTGCAGCGCCGGCAAAAATTGTAAGCACAACTGTTGTAGGACAGTGTAGAATACTATTCCGTGGGCGGTGGGTGCTGTGGGGCGGGTTAAGCTCATGAGCAATGGTCTGGCCAAATGCTGTCACTGCAAATGTTGAGCTGGTTACCAACACTGTTCACTGGTCTGCCTTTTTCTCCGCCTGTCTCTCTCTCTCTCGCTCTGCCCATCCCTCGGTCCGTCTGTCTTTTGTCTGGCAATACAACTCGGAAATTGCCCCGCAGCATTTCAATTAAGAAATATTGTTTAAACATGTAAGTGCCTGTATAGGGAACCCCACACATAAAGAGCTGAGTAGCAATAATACTCAGCGTAGAGCAAATTCTATTTACTGTAGTATTTTGATTCCCTTTTTGGCTATAATTAAATTATCAACCACAATAATAATACTTCAATGGGCTTATCACAGGCTATAGATCAAGATATTCACTTAAGCACATAATTTCGGAAGCTGAGAAAGAGGGAATTATTTCGTAATACAATAAATATTGCTCATACGCACTGCGAAGCTCACTAGCAAAAATAGCGGATTTTTTTTTTGTTTCTTTCAATTTTTGAATATATTAATAAGCAAGAGAAAAGTAGTAAAAAAACTGGCAAAATTCACAAGATTTTTTAGCCACAAATACGCCAAAGTTAAAACAAACTGTAGTTAAAGGTTTGCCAAATTTCCTGCAGTTTATTGGCAATATTTCTTTTTATTAACTTTGCTGACTCAATAGACTTGTTAATTATCAGCAGATATTTCATAATTTGCTCATAAAAGATGAGCAAATTCCGTTTCCTGTCTGAAAATCACAGTTATGGGCCATTGTTAATCAAATTGTTTTGGCATAAATTAAGTTATCTGGCAGCTAGTCAGTGGCTAACCGCAGACAATCTTTAATTGAATTTACATGAAGCTATGACCCCCTCTCTGGCCATCAGCCTCTGTGGTAATGTCCACTCGTCGCAAATTCCTCTAATTAAAACTTTATTTATCTTTTGCTTCTGCTGGCAGGACCTTGGCTGATTGCCCCACCAAGGCACAGGGCAGCCGGCAGCAGGCAGCAGGCAGCAAGCAGCCGACAGCACCACAACAACCACAAATTTAATCAAACAACTGGAAAACATAGTCCACATATAGCTGGCAAAAGATAACAACTACGAGTACCTCGTACTCGTACCTGGGCTCAAAACAAGGACAAACAAACACGTAGAAAATCTTTGAGTGGTTGCAAATTGCAGAAACAACAAAAAACTTTTATGCAATAATTTTTCAAAAAGAAACAAGGTGGAATGATAAGGAAGTCAAAACATATATGACTAGGAAATACTCTGCAGACCAGTGTCAAATATTGCCCAGGAAATTTCTATAATACATTTAGCTTTTATCTTCCTTCACCTCCATTGAAAATCCTTTTCCTGCTAATGAGGAATATTTATTCCTTGCAATGTTTGCTTCAGCATTATCTTTTTTTCAAACCTCAAATGCTTACAGGGTATCTAAAAAGTGTTAGTAAACTTAGCCAACTCGAGTGTATCTAAACATACAAAAGTATCTTTTATTGTAATAAAGCAGCAAACGGCACGTGAACAATTTGAAGGCAACCTCAAGGGGAAAAGTGTGAGAATAAAGGCAAGCAGGCAGACAAGAGGCAGTTTTTTGGTTTCGGTAAATCTTTTAAAGTTTCACGTGCCTCCGCATATCCGTATCCGTATCTCTATATCGGCAGAGCAGAGATTTGTATCCGTTTTCTTGTAATCTTTATGGCTGCAAATGGAATGAAATGGAATGGGAAAGATGTCGCTGCCTTTCAGAACAGGTGCCAACTTGGCAGGAAGTTGGCCAGGTGTTTGTAGGCAGCTGGCGGAGGGAAACGGAAATAAATAAAATCACATACACGGCTTGGGTTCAAGGCGTAAGGCAAAAGGGGGGCGTGGTAGCTCTGCACATGCATGAAACGTAAAATATGTTTATAAATAAAATACAAAAATAAAAAAGGAAAAAGAAAACGAAAATACACATACAAAAGTTTGAAGTTCAGCAACATAAAGAAGTGCAAATTGTTGCGTGCTGCGATTGTATCTATCGAATGTGAGCACACAAAGGTATTTCCTGCCAACAAATATAAACGCCGCAATAAAACGAACACACAGCAGCGACAACAACAACAGCACGTCAGCGACAAGTCTAGAAAATAGACGAAAATTTAAATACCCTGCAAAACAGTGAGAAAACCTACAGACTTTTAAATCATCAACTGAAAATTCTTCTCCAAAAAGTCGTATAAATCTTATTGTTCATTTTCATTTAATCAGTACTTTTGGTACTTAAATCAAGAATAGTTTAAACTTGGCTTTGAGATTTTTATATTAATTTTTATAGCACATTATTTAGCCTGAAAAATCTTAGATCAAAAGTCTCCGGCATTAAATAAATATGTTGGAATTTTTATAGATAAAATAAATGAATAAAATTGAAGACCCTTTCTGCAAAGTCTAACACTTTTTGTAACAAAAGGATAATACCCTCTGAAAGTGTATAACAACTTCAGAGCTGTTGCGACAAAGAGAGCTCACAAGTATTTTATATTTCTTTTTTTGCTCTTCTGGGGCGGCAAATAAAAAAAGTTATAAAATGAAATGATTATCTGGTGCCTGGCGTTTGTCTAGCCACGAGAAAATGTGCCTAAACATACGTACATATTCCTACATGAAGTACCTGCACTGTACTCTCGTATTCCCTTTAAGTATTTTCGATGTTCTGGGAATATATTTTGCGGCAAAGTTGCGTCAGTTTTGCCTGCTTCAGGTAAATAAGTCTATAAAACATTCGTCTGCAATGCGAGTCACATATTTGTACAGCATTTTGTTTACTGCATTTATATGATGTGCCATATATTTATAGCCAAATATACTCGTAATACTCATACGTCAAAAAAGGATCTTTTGTCTTTATGGTGTCAACAGTAAATGTTTATCGTCTGCATAAAGTTTCGATGTTAATCATGACCTAATCGTGCGTAAGTTCGGATCAGAGATGCGATTCGGCCAAGAGCGGAATGGCCAAGAAAAATGATATTAAAACGGGCTTATAAGTTATAAAAAATTATTGAATATCTGTACTCTACATGGTCAGCTGAACGAGTGAGCAAATGCTCCATTAATGAACCATAAATTATTTGAAAAATATTCCTGAATCAAAATTATACTAAAGAAATTTTTTACAAGAGAATTGAATATTTATTTTGACGAGTAATTTTGATATAAGAGTAGGAGTCATAACATAGAAGTGCATAGCTGCTACTCTCTCCAGATTAATGGACTATTTGTAACTTTCTTAATGGTATAAATAATTGCTTATATATTTCTAACAAGAGTATTTTCCAGATAGATTTACACTCAAAATAGTTTCAATTTATGCTTTATGATATAGTCGACCGATCCGGCCTGTACCGACATATGAGCTGCCTACAGCAAGAAGAAGGCCCCATACCAAATTTCATTCACCTAGCTCAAAGCTGAGAGACTACTTTGCATATAAAAAGATGCACAGACGGCACATGGCTATATCATCTCTCCTCCTCGTGCTGATCTAAAATATATATTTTTTATGTGATCGGAGATGCCTCCTTCAATGCATTGCACATTATAATACACTCTTCAAGTGTCTAAGAACTGAAACTACTCAACTACTTTGCAGGCTTATAGCCCTGTTTTAAAATATATATACAGTTTTTAGTAAAACATATTTACACTTATTTGTGAAAATTGTTTTTACTCTTGCTCTGAGTTCCTCCAATTACTTGGCCATTTGGTTTGGCTATGCAATTTACTTGGAAAACCGTAGAACCATTAGCTGCTTGAGTGCATCATTTGATTGCTATGGCAACTTGGGTTAGTTGCTTTTAATGCTCAGCTATCTTGGCCATAACTACTCACTGTTTAGGCCAAGTTAGAGAAAAGGAGAGTGAGAGAGAGAGGGCGAGAGAGGCAAAGTCCGAGTATGAAATGGGTCAATGGGCTCTTGTAGGCATACTCTAAAATACTCATACACCCAGTTCATTTACATATAAAAAGCATTTGATGTGCTGCGAAACGGATGCCAAAGCAAATCCTGCCTCTTCCGAGAGTCACTTTTCGCAACGTAATAAATATTTATATTTATTTTTGCACATACACAAAGCTATGTTTCTTTCCCCTCTTTTCTTTTTTTTTTTTCTCTCTCTTATTTTTAGGGCAGTGGCAGTTGTCGTTAGCCAACAACAAAAAATTTGCACAAAATTTTACGCTCAATAAATTTAACAACAAAAATTTTGTCGGTCAACGCCAAAAAATGCGCTCATGTGTTAGTAATGGTCGAGTTAAAGAAATACAGAGAACAATTTCTATATAAGAGTTAGCAAATAATTTGCCACAAATCTCGGCAAATAATTTGGCCAAGTTAAAGGCAAAAATATACAAAAATAATAATAATAAAAGGCTGCAATTCAAACAAGGCTTTTAACTGGGCATTTAGTGCATTTATTGTGGGATTCAATTACAAATTTTTATCGAGAGTCTAAACAAAAAACAAAAGCAAGAGAAACTCTTGAAAAGTTGCTCACATTTTGCAACATTGTTTGGAAAATATAAATTGAAATTTAACAAACAATTTCCAGGCAGTAGCCGCAAAATATTTGGAGTAAAACTCAAAGCAAACGCACAAAACGAACAAACATATATGGATCATTTGTTTGGCTCGTTTGGGGTTTTGGGTTTTTGTGGGTTTTTGTGGGTTTTTGTGGGTTTTTCTCTGGGTTTTTCTGTGCTTCGGTTTGGTCATTTGCCAAGCACATTTGTATTTAATGAAGCCTATTTTTTTCGGAACTGTGTTCTACCAACATGCACCGCAATTATTACAGGCCATTTGTTGGTAAGTAATCATCGAAACGCTCCTTCCTTCTGTATAAGCTATAACAAATCTATATAATTGTATATATATAAAAGAAAGGGAAATAAATTGTGATATATTTTCTTGTTGAAATTTGAAATTGAAGTCAAAAGAACAATTTCTGGTATCAAATTTAATCAAAACGCTGAAACAACTTCTGCAATTCCATCTTTAAAAATATTTCATAAGCCTTTTTTTTTAAATATTTAATTCAAGCTTTAAAAAAATAACAAAAATATCTAAAGTTTTGTTCATAATTGGTGAAACAGTATCGAAAACGATAAGCGGCAAACAAATATACAATCAGTCTATATATAACGAAGCATAAAAGGATTATTCCTATTTGAAATTCGTTCACCGTTGTTATACCCACTAAAAATATTAAAAAAGAGTATATTGGCTATAGCTAAGCTTACGCAACAGGTAAATTATTTGAACTGGATAGCTATATAGGGATGTATCAACGGGAAGCACTGATATTTCCGGTGTTTCTTCTATATCTACAAAGTATATATATTCTTCAGGAAAATTAATAGTAGCGACGATCATGTCTATTCATCGGATATATCTATAACCAGGAATAAATTTATTAAGAATCTAAACAATTCGATTCTGCTCCTATTACCAATTTGATTAAAAAAAGGTTTATAATTAAAAACGTTAAAATTCAAACAGTGAAAAATAGCCAAGTGTTTGAATATAATCCTACTCTAAAAAGTATGCTATACATATTGTAATGGAATTAGTTTAAATGCAGTTTGATTTAGTATATTAAATGCTTAACTGAAAGATACTCTATACAGTTGTGGGCACTTTGTATTCTTGTATAGACAGATCAACTTCCAGTATACCGAGTATCTTTACAGCTATGCAGAGTATCTTTTAATATACAGGATATCTTCCAGTTGAGCACTCCCTCAAACCGCTGAGTACGCTGGCTTGTTAACATTTCGATTGTTGCCCACATTTGGCGCAGTAATATTGATTAAGCCATTTCAGTGCACTAACAAAAACAGTTTGCGGACAGGTCCCAAACACTCTGCTTGACTCTTCACCCACACACTCTCACACACTCGCCCACTCATACACACATATAGAAAGAGGAGCATATCGTTTTCATTACACGTAGCATACTTTTATGCGTTTTGAGCTTTGGCGCAACATTGTTGACTCTGCGCGTTATTTTCTGATTGCGAATAACATTGCGAACTGACCTGCCAGCTACACCGAGAGAAAATGTGCAGCTCATTTAACAGCAAACGTAATTAGGAAATACTAAATAATATTAATGAATATTAATTTGCATATTTAACGCATTTGTTTTAGCCCACTTCGCCTGGCTAATAAAACTGTCACAATTAATCACAAAACAAATGTGGGCAGAGTATTTTTTTTTTTTTACAATGTACTCATACGATTTGCCATGCGTTGCGCTTTTCTGACCCGCCCTAAAACCCCGCCCTGAAGCCCTCGTGTATACTCGACTCATTTAGACTGACTCAGCGCATTTGCTGGCTCTGTTAATTGAAAATTTTGCACTCAAAATTCTAGTTAGTATCGTTATTACGTATCCAATTGGTCAACTTCTCTCGTTCAGCCTAAAAAAAACAGAAAAGACAGAGAGCATTGAATCCCATCGATTTAACAAATAATCACACTTGAGCAGGCAAGCGAAACCTCCTGTTTCAGATGAGATACAAGCTGAATTGCTTGGGTAGGGTATTTTAAAGTAAGGATGATTTCAAATTGTATATAAAAAAGCTTTTAAATGGGTTCTAGAATTATGGAACTTTCTTTGCCTTTGACTAATTTAAAAGTGTTTAAAAAAATATGCTTTCATTGAGCCCTAAGACCTGAAACTTGCCTTCCAAAATATAATAAATATATATCTCTCTAAATAGGAGTTTCAATTACAAAATTTAAACACAACTCTAGCAATTAGTATGATAGTTTTGATGTCAATAGATCAAGAAATATATATATATATATATATTATATATATATATATATATATATATATATAAATTATATATTTATATACATATAAATTAATTTCAGACTTTGTTGCCACTTAACACTCAATAGCTATTAACTGATACAACTTCCTCTAGCTGCATTCACACTTGAGCCCAGTTTAATTAATTTTTCTAGACTTTGATTTCGTTTGTAGAGCTCAACATGCATTTAATATCAAGTAGATTACAGTGAATTAACAATATTAATTACAAGCAGTAGAATAAAGTTGCAAGCACATCAATTTCAGCTTGTTGCTCTGCAACTTTTGCAGCCTGAACTTTCATACTGACTCAAGAACCTTGCACATTGAGCTGATGAAATTATCAACTGCATGTCAATTATTTAGCTTATTATTTAGCGGGGAGTTGAGCAACTCAGCGACTTTGCACTCGGAATTTCAAGAGAGCTCAAGGAATGTGCATCCTCAAGAGTGTGTGTGGAAGGCAAGTAAACAATGTTGGGGTTATTTGGGAAACTAAAAAAAAGAACCCTGACAAATCTTATTACACTTAGTCACACTGTGCAGTGAGAAAAACCGGTTTGGTAAATCAAGCTGCCCGCTGAGCACAACTATCATAAAAAAAAACCAGTGTCAACAAAGGTCGAATATTGATTGCATTGGGCAGCAGTATCTAAAAATAATTATCAATTCAGCATGTGCTTTAAACTTTAATAATTTTCATTTAATTTTAAATATATTTCCTTAAATATGCTCTTACATCTTCTCGATGAATCAACTGTGAAACTGACTGAAAATTCAAATAGAATTTGCCGAAAATATTGCAGCTATTTCTAGCTGTTTCTTGCTTTTCACATATCAAGATGACTCGACACTTTGAATCCTAAACTTGACAGTGAATATATAAAATTTATATATTTCACTACTCTTCGTATTTACTTAACAAATCTGTGAAAACAATGGAAACAACAACATCGACGTCAGCAGCGATGCCGATGCCGATGCCGAGTATGCAAATGCAAATTGCAGCTTGTCTATTACAAAATTGCTTGTAATTTATACTTATAGTAGAAATGAAATGCAATTCTGTACTCTCCGCTCTCCCTGTGACATGCAATATGCAGCTGAAGCTGGCAGAAACTTCCACTAGTATTTATACTATCCGATATATATATATATATATGGTTTATAAGTTTGCTATGATATCAATTCAAAATCTCAATCTCGAGCTGCTTAATGCATGGACAGTTGCCTGAGGTCAGTTTGCTCAACGGGGGATACTTTGTCTTTGTAAATGTTGCTTTAACCTTGCCACGCCCACAGACAAACTGGCAGAAGAAGAGGCTGCAAACGCCCCCACACACACAAACAAACGAACAAGGAAAATAGGAAAAATGGAACACGTCACAGAAATGAGACACGCAGTGACTTCTCGTAATCACTATGAAGCACAGATTAGAACAAATTATATATGTACATATATATACGATATAATGCTAGGCAATTACTGAACAGTCAGATTATATATATGGAAAAATATAAAACTTGTTTCATTGAAAAATCACTGTTGATTGTTATTAATTACATTAATTGCCCCATCAGCTTGACTACAAAACATCATTTATAATTTTTAAATTGAAATTGAAGTGAATCGCCTTCACAAAGTACTCTACATAAAGCTAAAATCCTACTCAATTTTTGGTTTTTTCCACAATTATTTACGTACTTTCAAAGTAGCAAGTGAAATTGCCTACTTTCTCCCTGTAGATCACAGTATCATCCCTTGGTATTCAGTGATTTTTGAGCAGCTCCAATTTGCAGCATGCTGCAGTTTTTCTCACACATTGAGAGACGCAGACAAACCCCTTGAAATATTTATGTCTTTGCATATTTTACAGAGACATTTGCACTTGACAATAACAAGAACAACAACAGCAGCAACTACAAGAGTTACAAGGAGCAGGAGCAGGAGCAGGAGCAGTCAGAGAAGCAGCAGAAGGAGACAGCAGCAAGACACAGATTAGCGGCAACAGAGGCAGAGACGTTGATGATGATGACGTTGACAATCACTGCAACTGCAACAGCAGCAGCTGAAGGAAATACAAGTAGAGCAGAGAGGAAAGCAGTGGGATGGGAGATGGGAGGAAATGTGGCAGCAACAGCATCGAGACGCCGGCAATGTCGTCAACAGGATCAAAACATAAAGTGCATTGCGTCTGGATGGGGCATGTTTCAGGTTACGCTTTTGGGATTGAATTTTAGAATCAGAAGGGTTGCGGGGTTACGGCAGACATTCTCATGGCAATGCACAGGCACAAATAGATAATACGTTTATACAATAAAGTTTGAGAATTTTGCACATAAAACAAACTGCAGAGTAGAGATGGAAGTCTTTGATGAACTCCTATCGATTAGTATCGATAGAATAATTTTCGATAAATCAATGGCTTAAGTCTTGCGAATTGCATTCAGTTTTGTTTGTCAGGCGAATTCATGCATTAATTTCTATAATTTTTCATGAACTAATTTCATAAATTGAGCTCAGTATAAACGCACAGATATAAACCGAAACATTGTAGGGAATTCTGGCTGATATTTGTGTGACAAAGACAGTTGTAAACAGGGAGGGAAGATAGAGGCGTTCTCATAGGCCTTAGAGTACTCGCAATATCGGCAAATCTAACTGAAAGTCAGTTAGAAAAGCCGACACAATACAAACCAAAGCACAAACAAAGCAAAGTTTAATTTTGTGAAGGGGGGGGGGGGGGTTGAAATAAACAGTGAAATCTATCAAGTATACGCACTGTGGTTTGCTATGCTATAAAACCTCACACTTGAGCAGAGGAAAATCAAGGCAAACCACACACACGCCCACACAGCCTTCAAGTAAAAGTCGAGACAGAAGATTCGCCCCTCTTCACACTCTCTGCTCCCCCCTTCTACACCAAATACTCAAGAGTGTTTAGCATTTATTTGCATATGAGCATGAAGGATGCGTCTGTCTGAGGGGAGGAGCGGGGTATTTGTCTGTTTTGCGCTTTTCTCTTGGGGTGTGTAAATATTTAAAGGCCTTTATTGCTTTTTTAGTAATGCTCTGCCAGCATTATTGTAAGCAACAACAAAGCGAGACACAATGCAAATTATAATAAAAAAGATTTAAATATTTATGAGTAAATCAGATTTTCAACAGATTTTCTAATAAAAATAAAGCCCGCAAAAGAGTATTTATTTATTTCTAATCAAATAATATCCTGTATTCTGTGTGAGGAACAGTATTTTCAGCGAAATTTAAATATAAATCAAAATTTGTAAATGGACAAATTGACTTTTTTTCGATGGCCAATTTCAAATCAAAAAACGACAGTTAAATTGTTCAAAATATTTCATTTTCCAATATATATATATATATATAAGAAATATATGAAAGTAAAAGAAAAAAAAGTATACAATAATTGAGCATTGTACGCCAATTCGAAAGTCAAAAGCCAGAATTGTTGACCAATAAAATAAAATGAAATATACATTTATTTTCTGTGTGTTTACTCTTGGGTTTATACATATATATATATATATATACATTTATATGTATATTTATTATATATATGTGTATTTTATGGATTCGTTTCGGAGTAGTCGACTGCAGCGACTGGGCAGAGCACAAATGATTTTTATGCAATGAACCAAAATATTTGTCGCATTTATTTTGTTTGCCGATTGTCTGCTGCAATTGACTGTCGCCTGCAATTTAACCAGCAAACGCTTCCATATAAATAAATATAGAGATATACACACATATATAAACCTATATAGAGATGCAGTAACAGATACCACTAGGAGCAGCCAGTCAACCAAAAAAAAAATAGTAAGGAAAGTCTACCTTTAGCCGAAACTAATATGCTCTTGCGGAGTGGAATGATGTTGGTTCCTACAGCAGCTATATGATATAGTAGTTAAATCTGAACAATCTATGGAATGCATTTAGGGAATAGCTCCTTCAAAGAAGAGACTACCAGGCAGCTGGAAAGCTCTGTAGATGCGATGCTCATCAGTATTCGATTCGTAGTTGCCTTGTGGCGAAGTTGAAATACCCTCTGCAAGGGTATCAAAAAAGGTCATTTAAATATATTTTTATATATGTGTATTTTGTGCTCTGTCATAATTCATTTTTCATAGCTTGCAGCAATTCGACGTGCATTTAATTTATTTATCTTTTTATTTGTTTATAAACAATAAAATGTTGTAATTAACACAGCCGGCTCAGCGCCATGACAAACAATACTCGCACAACACTCACACAACAATTCTGAGTTGCTGTGTTGCTGTGTTGCTGAGTTACTGTTTAATTGCACACACAAACAGAATTTTCCAAACAATTATGCGCAACATACGAGTACATTTTCCAAGGTTTTTCTTTTTCACGTGCAACTTTGGTGTAGTATAACACAAAAAAAACATTAATAAAAACAATTTAAAAATGAAACAAACGCTGGCATTGCACTTTTTATGTATAGTTTTACAGTTGAGCAAACTGCAACTCTTCTGCTATGGCTACGCTTGGTAGTCTCAGATTTCGTTTTGACTGGTTTTTTTGGCCAAGTTTGTATCTTGGTCTAGTCACGATGCCTCAGCGTTAAGCCAAGCTTTGTTTACCCAGCCGACTGGTGAGTAATCGGAAACTGATTTTACTTAATTTCAATGAACAGAAAAAACCCAGAGAGCTGCTCAGACTGCGTCTCTTCTGTCTCTTCTGGCCATAAGCCGATTTTGACTGCTTGAGTGGAACAACTTTCAGTACTTGAGGAAGTCATCAATGTTTTTTTTTTGAGAGAGTCCAGTACACTGGAAGAAACAAAACTTAGATTTCTATACAAGAATAGTTGGATTGATTGAAGGAAAAACTTTACTAATTTAAAAGTGATCAATTCAAGACTCAAACATGGTATTGAAAAACTTATTTGGACCTCAAAATTCGAAATAGAAAAGTGAATTTTAAAATTTTGAATAGTGTTTCTCTCAGTGTACCAAAACATTACTTGAACATATTTTAAAGCTTGATAAATTTTTCACATGTTAATGTTACCTCAAACGGTTTGTTTGCTCATAGCCAAAAACTAACCGGCAAATATTTCATAAACTTTTTTGGCCAATTTCAATGGTTACAGGGTATAATAAAAAAGAATTCTGAATAATTTGAACTAGCCTTAAAAAATGGAAATGCAAATAAGTGCCAATTGGGCCGCTTGGTAGGAAGGCAGTGGCAGCACACAGAAAAAGCGTTGCAACATCAAATGAAAAATCGGCTACATATGCCTGTTTATATGCAAATACGTGAATTATTTTTACATATGTACGCAAACATTTGGCAATTACTCGATGTTGCTTTGGTTGCCGCCCTGGGGCAGGGCAGGGCAGGGCAGGGCGGAGCAGGGCTGCGTCAGTTTGTTTGTCTATTTGCAGATACAAATACGCAGCCAGTTTCAAAAGTTCTGTTTGCTCGACTACGAGCTACTCTGTAAACAAGACTGTAGACAATGGAAAACACTATTTTGCTCATACAAATAAATTCGCAGTAAATATAATGTTAAGAGTGCCCGACTAGAAGATACTCTGCAGAGAAGAGGCAGTAGATCGCTACATATACATCTGAAGAGATGCCTATAAAGTGAACGATTCTGACAGCTTTTATTTAACTTTAATTTGGGATATAGAAATGAAATATATGTCTTATTGACCATCATATTTATTTCGTAATTTCCTGTGATAAAAACGATTTTTTCCTAGACTTGACTGAGTTAATCTTTTCGAAATGTTCAGAATAAAACTATGTTTTTTTCCACACAAAATCAAAAAAATATACTTTATGCAATTTCTGTACACCCAATGTTGATATACCCTTTTTGACCAATTTCCGCAGGGTATTGCGTATAAAAAGAAAGAAGATGAACGCCGCTTTTTTTCAGCGAAATTTTCAATTTAAATTGTGATTAAATTTTGCACGCACCAATGCAAAAGTCGCGCCTGCGAGAATTCTCTGCATATAAAATTTATATGTTGATATTCGAGAATCAAGTGCAGATTTTGTCAAGAGAATTCTCTGTGTGTTTGTGTGTGTGTGTTTGTGTGTCTCGCGTATCCTGTCTCCTGTCTAGGCAGGCGGAGGGAGGAAGAGAGAGAGAGAACTCTATTGGTCGCTATTTGTTATGCAAATTTATTTTCGATTACTTGTTACCAAAGATTTGCTTCAGATTATGCAAATGTGTCAAACGTAAGAGGGTGCTTCAGCTTCTAAGGAGGAGAATAGGTCCTTTCGCCTTATCTCTCTGCCTTACAA
Organism: Drosophila repletoides; assembly: GCA_018150835.1. Classification (NCBI taxonomy): domain Eukaryota; kingdom Metazoa; phylum Arthropoda; class Insecta; order Diptera; family Drosophilidae; genus Drosophila; species Drosophila repletoides. The sequence continues at coordinate 4,145,286 of JAECWQ010000202.1, forward strand.
GTGGCTTATTACTGTTAGTGGCTGTCCTCGTCGTCTCAATGCAAAAACTTTGCATATTTTCATGAGCATTTTGGCTTATTTTTAGGCATAAATACGAGTGAAAAGAAAAAACCAAATATGACTTGGAAAATCTATTTTCACATTCGCTGATTGTTTATCGCTCAGTCTATTGATTCCGTATTGAGCTCTTCCGTCTTTTATTTTGTCATTTCACACACTCTCACCCAGCTCCCCAGCTCCCCAGCTCCCCGCCCCTCTCAGACTGACATTTATTTGCATAATTTTAGGTGGCAAAAAAATCATCATTGAAACTTACTTAAATTCAATTTTATTAATATTTATTATGACCCCCCAAAGAGATTGGAAATGAATATTGAAGCTAAGGAGATGGATAAAGAAATTATTGAACGTTTTTGAGAGGTTTCTGAAGTTTGAGAAGTCTCCTTGGATATTTTCGAGTGAAAAATTGATGTTTAAAAATCTAAACGAGTCTCCCTCCTGCCTGGAAAATCCGCCACCAAAGGCCGGCAAACTTTGTATCTGACTTAAACTCTGTTCAGGCTTCAACTCTTCCTCTTTTGAGTATCAAATTTATATAGCGAATTATCTAATTATTTCCATTCTAATTATTTCAATACACTTTCAATATTGACATTTCCCCAGGCAAAATGCAGAGTAAATTTTGTAAACTGAAATTAATTGTTCTTCAATCAGAGAACGTTCCACAAATTATAATTTATCTACTTTAATTTAATCCGCCATTTAGCATGGCTTTTTTATAGCATCTGCTCATAGCTGGTCTTAGCCCTACGCCCACTTTAAGCCCTCTCGTTATAATATAATAACAATTTTAAATTAAATCAAATAATTAAATTGAATTTATTATTGACACATTTCATAAAGTGCAATTCGTCCGTTTTATTTATTTATTTTATTTTTGTTTTTGTTTTCCTTATTGTATTTTATTATTTTGGTTGACTATTTTTATTGGCGGTTACCTTTGCGCGCTGCCAATTTGTATGTATTTTATATGGATGCATATATTGATGTGCGGTCTTTTTAATTGAATAATTACATATATTTTCGTTAAAATTGCTGTATCCTTTTTATATTTATAACTTTTTTTAATTGTGGGTTAACTTTGCTGTTTGCGTCCAGCGTCCCTTGTAAATCAATTGCCATTACAGACGCATCCGTTTGGCTGCAAAAATAGGTAAAACAAATGGCTAAAATGTTCAATTCGCCTGCACAGAGAGAGAGAAACCAATAAAAATCGCTTACCGCCAAATGTGTTGACAGCCAGTGTAAATTGTTGTCAATTTAAAATACAATTAAAAAACAAAAAATTCCTTAAAAAAAAAATACAAAAATTAAGAACGGAAAGCCGAAGTTGAAATACTCTTGCCTAATTTTATTTTTAATCCAGGAAGGAGGCGCTGATTAAATACTCTTCCAAGATTTAAAATTCTAGTCAATTTTCATTTGTTTCAAGCAATTGTTTCAATGAAAGCTAATGATAATAATTAAAATAAATTGTTAGAAAGGAGCTTTAAGATATAGTTGACCGATCGTAATGATTTTTGGCATAAGATATTTACATAAAAATATCTAGAGACAGTGAAAAGTTTTCCTTATAATTTAAGCTATATTTGGTGGTCTTTAAAGTGTTACATATTCAAAGAAAAAAAGGATAATAACCTAAGTTAGAGTATTATAAATATATTTGATTCAACTGCATTATTTACGCCGTCGATTTGCTTTTAATTGCACTTCAAAAACCGAAACAAGTGCCAAAATGTTAAATGAATTCTCATTCCCATTGGCACTTTCAAACTCTCCAACGAGTGCATCCAAATACACATACACATATAAACACACATACATATATACGACGAAAGTCCAATTTGAATTCGCACAGACTAATTAGAATATTTTTTGGTGCTGCAATTAACAGCAAACCAATTTACCGGAAATAATTTCAATTTAGTCCAAAAAATGATGCTACTAAATTTAATTAAGACAAAAGTTTACATAGTAATAGTTCTGCTCTCAGCTTTTAGCTCTCAGCTCTCAGCTCGCTTTGCAACAAAATTTAATTGTTGTCTAATGAATTTTTTAATTAAGAAAAGTACTCAACTAATTTCAACAACATTTTCTAGCACTGCTCAGTAGCTGACCTCATCCGTTTTAGATTAAAAATATATTTTAAATTACGTTCAAATTAGTGTATAAAAATAAGGCAAATAAATATGCAAATGCGAATGCAATTACTAAACATACTCGTATATCGATATATATCGATCGCTTAATCAACATAATTATACATGGCGATGACTGGCAAAATATTAAGTACCATCCGATAATGGTTCGTTATTAAGTTCCCTCCAATGACAAAGCGTCATTGCTAAATGTTAAAATCAAAATTCATAACAAAAGAATAGGCGAATTTTATTATACTCGTTCTGTTTACTTTTGGATACCCTTGCAGAGGGTATATTAGCTTTTCGATTAAATTTGCAAAGCATAAAAGGGGGCATCTCCGATCCCATGAACTGGCGAGTCTATTGAGACTATTGTCTTAGTTTTTAGGCTAAGTGAATGAAATTTGAAATTTAGCATGCTGAAACCGGCGGAATCGAAGAACTATATAATATATCTGTAATTGGAACAATCGATCTTGTGAAAAACTAACTAAAAACCATAAAGATCCGACCACAATATCCTATAGCCTTTGGAACAATCGCGCCAATTTAACAATTTTTAAAGTCTAATTCCATCCCGAAAGGGTATATAAGCGTCGGCTTGCCAAAGCCAACATTGACTTATTCATTTTTATCGGGCATTAATGCTCGAGCATTTTATTAAGTGACTCAGTACAAAGAATTTTTTATGCAATTCATGTGAAATAATTAAATGAGGCGAACCAAGACGCGCCTCAAGTCAAGTGACCAACTCGATGCCAATGCCAACAAAAAAAAAAAAAAAAAAGGACCAAAAAATCATTTCATTTAAGCCAATTTCAACGGCCAAAATATAAAATGCTGCATAAGCGTTAAGTAATTCATTAATTAAATTAGTCAGAAATAATGCGACTATCACAGTACTTAAAAATATGCGTTCTTTTTCGAAATTTGACCTTTTTTTTAACGTGCGTTTTTAGCGGTTTTTTCGAAAGGGCAAACCAGCTAAGTTTTGCGGTTTTAATTGCGCCAAGTAATGCGGTTGCCGCAATTGTTTATAGTTTTTGTTGTAACTGTTGTAGTTGCTCGCATTGTTGCGGTTTCTGTGAGTAAGCCAAAAGGTTAAGTACCGTATTTAAAGCAACAAATTAAATCATTATAAATCACTCGACTACAGTGGGACAGAGGTAAACCAAGACGAAGAGGAGCTCGAAGCCAAAGCCGAAGACATGACTCCAGTGGACGAGTATTTTCTCATTGAGTTGAAGGACTGACAACGACCTTTCCAGGCAGTTCAACACTTTAAAAGAAGCCTCGCCTCTAACCAGATACTCTTTCTTATCAAAACAGTGGAATCTTTCTTCTTTTTTCTAATTCGAGCTTCAGCTCAACTTAAACTTAATTACTTAAGTTATTTAACTCTAATGCCTTGACGAAGCTTCAATACTCGGCGCACAGATACTCTTACAATCGAGCAGACCCATAACAATAGCTGGCTCTTTATGCATAACAAAAAACGGCAGAAACAACAAAAAGAAGCAATAACATTAACAAAAACGAGTAAAGGCACTTTAAGCCAGTATGCTCGACGTGAAAATGCCCTGTAAAACTAATAAGGCTTTGTAAAATTTTGATTTAAAGCATTTGAGTTATATAAAAACATACATTTTCCAGGATTCTAATTTATTTTTTTAAGCATGAATTTAATGAAAGAAAATTTGCTTAAAACGGAAATGGTTTTTTGATATTAAAAAAATTTTGTTTTAACTAAAATATATTTTTAAATTTTTAGAGTTAACCTTAATTTTAGTTCAACTTTCTCAGCTAGAAAAATTGATTTATTTAATATTGTTTTTGAATAGTCGAGACTAAAAGGAATTCAATTTAAGTGTGTAAATACTGTATTAAAATTAAATTAATGAAATTATTTAGAAATTTTTGGATAATGCATAATAATGCTTGCTAGAAGCAATAGAATATAGGAAAGGTTTAGAACTAACAGGAAAAAAAAACAACAGAAAAAAATGGGCAAAAACAGAAAAATTCAAAATTACCTGTGGTAAAATAAACAATTTTTAATTTCTAAGGAAAAATTTAAAGAATTTGAGATTTGACTAATGAAGGCAAGTTGAAAAAATTGAACATTCAGTGGGTGTGCATAAAAATGTTGCTTAAAAAATGTAAATTTAAGAAAAAAGGATGAAAAATCTGCTTTAATATATTGGAGCATCTCAACTATATACCCCATTTGAATAATACTGGATTACAGGGCATAAAAAAGTCAGCAGCAAACGCAGCACCAGCAAAAACAACAACAAAAACAAGAAGAAGAAGAAGGAGAAGAAGAAGAAGCAGCAGCAGCAGCAGCAAACCTCTCTTCGACTTCAGTTGGAGCTTCAGCTTCAGCTGAGTTTGCATTTTAAAGCCGTTTTTGACCTTGGGCTGCATAAATCGAATTGGAGCAGGTCGTTGACGATGCTTTTGTTGTTGTTGTTGTTGTTGTTGTTGCTGATGGAAATATTATTTTGTTGTTGTTGTTGTTGTTGTGGCTTTAGTTTATCATTTTGCGGTTGATTTCATCCTTGAGCTGAGAGATTCAGCTGCAATTTTGCAAGGCTTTTGTGCCCTTTTACGAATATTTTAATGAGTTTTTTTTTTAGCGGTTTTTTCTTTTCTTACCTTAACTTTGTTCTTAAAGTTGCAACTGGCTTTTGTTTTTGTTTTTGTTGTTGTTGTTTGGTATTAAAAAGTGTAAACAATTTGAGTTTAATATTTATTGTTGCTGTTGTTTATTGTTGAGTAAGCGCAAAAGAACACGTTTGAACACGTTTAAAGTTAACCTGTTTTTGGCAATGCCCAAAGCCAAAGATTTGCGATTGAGCAAAGATTGAGACACACCAACACACAGATACTCTCACAATAATACACAGATGCTCACAGCGCGCGTGAGAGACAGAGAGAGGCAGACACTAATACACTCACAAAAACTAGACAAACTTTGCGTTTTTTTTTTTTTTTTGCAGCTTTTCCTCTTGCAAAATTAGCCAACAAAAAGTGAGCCAAAGAAATAATAATTATACACAAAGATATTTAAGCGCAATTACTTAACTCTCGGCTCATTCACCTGGTCTAATTAGCGATTCTAATTACCTTTCAATTCAAACGAATTTGCACCTGGCTTCGATTCGAACTCGGATTAGGCAAGTGTTCTCAGCGTGTATTTTCCGTCTCGTTTTCGCGTGTTGTGTTGTGGCCTGAGCGAGCGACGAATCTGAACTGAAAACTGAAATTGAAACTAAATGCTGATCGGCGCTGACAGATCGCCGCCACTTACGGCTAGCGCAGCTGCGCAGTCGCCGTTCGCGTCGGCTTCGCAGTCGGCGTCTTAAAGTTGTCTAAGCGGCCTCTGTCCGAAAGATCAAATTCGCAAGTAGTCTTAAGTTGGGAACACACTTGTCATGCTTTCGGGAACAGTTTTATTCTGTTGGTGTGTGTCACGGCTAAGCAGCTGATCGAGCTTAACGAAAGAGAGTGCATGACAGAGAGAGAGAGAGAGACAAGCTAGCGCAGCTTTTCACCGGCTTAGCGAATGAAGCTTTAAAACGGAATAACTGTTGTCTATGCTAAGCTGGCACACGATAAACTGATATTGCTTATGGAAATACACGATAAAATAAAACACTTAATACACTTTCAGAGTTTTCCAATTAGGCGCATGTAATTAAATTACATAAAGACTTCTTTATGATAACACGCAAAGCTTTTTTCGCATCACGAGATAACAGAGACGCGCGCACGCGCAACCGAACCATTCAGAACGACGTTCACTTAGCGACTGAAGGCCATTGATAACTCTTGTAATGTGTACCACACTCTCTTTGGCCTAAGAGAGCGCCTCTGTTATTCTTACATCTTACAAACATATATTGATCTAAGCATAAGAGCAGAGAGCGACTTACAGGCATGCATAATATTTTTATTCTGCTGCGTGCAGACCCAGCGGGTAACTTTGTACCGAATTATTCGCTGCAGCTTCACTTCTTTAATCAGCATCTGAATGCAATTGCCCACTCTTGTAATGGTAGCACTCTCTGTTGCTTAAGAGAGTGCGAGCATTGCACATAGATCAGAAGTAAGAAGCAAGCAATAAGCAGAGAGCGATTGCCAGGCATGAAATGATCTTTGTTTTGTTGTCTTGCGCGCATACCCAGCAGGTAAGAGCATAATGAATTGTTTGCTGCAGTTTCACTTCTGTAATCAGTGAAATTTTTTAAGACTTTGTTTAACAGGCTCACGAAAATTGCATATATTCTTATTTAGTATTCAAAAACAATTTTATTTAAATATTTTAAAGATAATAAAAATAAATATATTAAAAATATAATAAAGAATCATTTTGAAGGAAAACTGTTTCCCTTTTGGTTTCGCTTTTATTTATACAAAAAGGCTGAGCCAAGATGAGACGATGATTATAATGATTATTTCTCAAAGATGTGCTCTTAATGTACATACATACATACATCCATAAGCAGGATGATAGTTATTGTTATTGTTGTAGCTGCATTTTAAGCTCTGTTTTTTTGTTGCTTGTCTTTTCTTTATGGCTTTTGTCCAGAGCAAAGCAAGAAATTTCCCTTTAGTTACCTTTTCCAGGTATGGATATATACATATATATGTATGAATGTATATAGAAAGTAGAACTGACAACACAGCATGCCATTTATATTGCAGCTTTGGTCAGCTTTGTTTGGGAACACCCGCCCCCCCTTTGAAGAAGCCTTTGTCATTGTCAAGAGGAGTTGGCTGTCCTCCTTTCAGGCGGGGGAGCCGTAATAGCTCGCTGCGCTATCTTGACACACACCCAACCCAATTCAGCAACCACCCAACTGCACCCACTTCAGCAACCACCTGGGCATTGCCGGGTAGTCACAATCACCTGACATGTGCACGTCTTTCAGGATCTTTCAGGAGAAATGCTAAAATGAATTGCCGCTTTTGTAAAGATTTCTTTGCAAGCTGCTTGCACCTTGGCATCGCTTCTGTTCTCCCACCCCTCCCCTGTTGTCCCTCCCCAACTCTTGTAACATGTTTCAACGTGCATGTTTCTCAACAATGTCGCCATTTCAGTTTCAGTTTCCGTTTCCGTTGCAGTTTGACAACGCTTGGACGCGTTCCACGCCCCTTCGCCCTGCCTTCTTCTTCTACCACTACCCTTAGCCCCCATAGAAGATTCCATTCCGTTCTCCATGCAAAGCATTAAGGCTGCAACAAGGCAACAACCAATTCTTTTTAACTCTGCTCTTTGTTACCTGCCTTCCTTCTCTTTGCGCTGCTAGGCCACTCTCTCTTCTTCTGCCTGGCACTGGGAATCTTGTAGATAAATTTCAGCACACACAAGCACACACACACACACCTTTACACACACTAATACTGTATACACCTTGCAATTTGAGCTGCTTAAGTGTCTACAAAATATTTGTGCATCGTTTTAGCCCAGATAGATGCAGCTACACTGAGCGAAAAAAATTAAAGTTATTCAATATTTTTCAATAATTTAAGAACTGAAACAAAATATTTCGAAAAGTAGATAAATAAAGTTATCTATTTATATAAATTGAATAAATTATTTAATTAAAAATTACTCTACTCAAAGCTTAAAAATGAGAACAATTTCTTTCTCAGAGTGCTGAGGAAAAGTTTCTCTTCCCTTTTCCAGCCGAGATATGCCATAGCAGGCGCTCCAAGCCACCCTCTTCGAGTCGCTAATGAAGTGCAGGGTATGCAGGCCGAGTATACTTTGAGCCAAATGATATGACAACAGAGCTAACCTAAGGCTTATGCCATCCATGACAATTGTCGAATTTTTGGCATTATTTCTATAGAATTGGTGGGTAGTGCTTTAAGAGTGAACCGGAAATTCGGAAATTCGGAAATTCGACGACAGCCAGACAGTTGCTGTGGCATTTATCTTGTGTTCATTTTATTTGCGGTTCGCTTTTGAGTGCAATTTTTAGAAATAAATTTTACCCAACGGTGCAATTTTCTTACTAACAAATTTATGTGCTCAACAATTGATTTTCCAGTTCAATTTTCGGCTGCTGCAGTGCAAAACTACGTGCTAGCCAGGTGAAAAAAAAAAAAAAAAAAAAAAAAAAGAAGCTAGCTAAGGAAAAAAGGAAATAATGCCCTCAAAAATGAAGAGACCTCGAATGGCTGGCAAGGCGTCGCGGTCCAAACTGTGCGCCACTTCATAAAATATGAAATTAGATTTGCAAGTGCAGCAGCCAGGACTAACAGGACGCCAGTATCCTGCAAAGGATGTGCATACATATAGCCTGTTGCAGCTCCACGGAAAAAAAGAGCTCACTTAATGCGATGCGAGGGGCGTTGGGGCGTATTGTAAGTGCTGCTGGTGGTAAATGGAGTCAATCGGTCAGGACATAGAATAAAGCCAGAAACCAGGAGCCAGCAGCAGAGAGGAGAAGGACTCAAATGGCTTGACATTCGATCAAAAGTTCGACGGAAACAGCGTGAAAAGCAGCAGCTAAAAGCAGGTTACAGTTTTTTGCCCATTAGGCCAGCCAGTTAATCAGATGCGCTTTCATCAGAGCAATTTTTCCAACATTTCGTCAAGAAAGTATCTAAATAATTTGATACTAAAAAAGATTCAAATGTTGCTTTATTTAAGAGACAATTTCTTCTTCGGCATACTAGAAACAGCCTCCTTATTCCAACACAATATTTTCCAAGTTCAACGCTGATCAAAGTCGTGAATGCCGCATATTGTAGCGCATTGAAAAGAGTGAGGGTACGAGCTACGCGAGATATTGGGACAGCCAGCAAGGGCGAGGACCTCGCAGGACACAAAAATACAAAGCGAAATGCGCGGCTAATGCCGTTTAATAGTTTTTACATTTTTTGCAATGGTCTTTGCTCTTTGTCCAGACCCAAAGCCAGAACCAGAACCAGGTCCAAAGCCAAAGTCAGAGCCAGAGACATGCTGACTTAACTGATTCGCTTTTCTTTTTTTTTTCCCCTTTTTTTTTGCCCTTAAAACCGAACGCTATGTTCAATAGCTGGAAAATGTAAATCCTATTGAGTTGGTCGTTTTTATACTCTGTACACCCATTTAAAATCGCGGGAAAGAGTATATGCAGTCTCTTATCACTCTTTAGTTTCATAAGAAAAGGGAATCTGAATGAAATTCATTTTTTTTTTTGTTAATCAGTGGAGTGCTCTGTCTGATATCCTCTCCTAATAGGGATTGAATAATTGTATTTAGTTTTCTCATTTTCTTTTTCTAGAGATCCTGAAAGTTTCAATACAATTTGTTTAGAAGTAGGAAAGTTATTGAACTAAAAAGTGAAGCTGTAGAATTTTGTAGAGTAAATTCCTTTTCGGCATTGTATGCAGGAGTGCAGGGTATCAGTTAGTCGCATACTCAACATTACGATTTTTTTTTCGCTTCCTCTATTTTTTTTTAGTTTTAGCTGCTAATGCAACAAAAAAAAACAAAAAGAAAAAAAAAATAGGAAGTCCTGGGTTCACCGCAGTTCGCTCGCTTTGGCTTCAATTGCGGCCAAATGTCTTCATCGGTTTGATTTTCAATTTGATTGCATTTAAGCCATGTCCTGGCATAAGCTTTTGTCGTGTGCGAGGCCAGTGAGTCCTTATTGTCCTTAAAAGAATTTATTGTCGCGCTTCTCTTCTATATTTAGTCGACTTATATTGACAATTTATGACATGATTTATGATTACGCTTTTCTCCATGTGGCAAGGCAAGGCAACAACACATCAACTGTATGCCACAAACGCAATTTGCACGCTTATCACAATATATGAATAATAACTACGAAGGGAGCTACTAGAACGAAAACACCTCCGCTCTGCTCTGCTCTGCTCTGGGATATGATAATTTTACAGGGTATTTAAGAGAGTACAGGCATTTTGACATGGTAATAAGTACATACTGATATTTTTGTACAGAGGCTGGGAAAGCAGCAGTTAGAAAACCTCTAAGAAAACCTAAATCCTTCCAAAATCCGTCTGAAAACTAAACTCAAAGCCTTTCCTTGGCTGCTAGTTCAGTGCAAACCGAAGCTCCTGCAATATTTTTTCCAAGTTTGTCGACTTATTTTCTTCTGCTCCTTTGTAAGAGCATTGGAGGTTCGCTTAGATTATTTATCAATATTTTTCGGTTGGGCAGCAGCCACAAAGTTGACACCTCAGACAGCTACCTGCTCAGCCTGCTGCCCCACAAAGTATGCAGCAGCAAGGGCAACGACAACGACAACGACAACGACAACAACTTTGTCTGACAACAATCAATCAATATTTATGTCCTCAGGCGTTTAGCAGCTAGCTGTCACACTTCCCTGTGTGTGTGTGTGTGTGTGTGTGTGTGTAGGTGCTTTGTTTGTGTGTGTGTGTGTGTGTGTGAGTGTATAGATACAAGTACAAGCTGTACACAGCTGCGTTTGGGCTTGTTGTGTGTGTGACAACACTCTAATGATAATGACAAGCGCAATAATACTCAAGCAACCCTAGGAAAATCCAACACTCAGAGAAAAGTTATTAGATATCAATCATAAATGCTGACATTTTAAGCATCAAAATTGTTTAGAATATCGAACTAAGAAATACTTCAAAGTTCCCAGAATTCATCTAAAATCTTTCTGAAGTTCAAAGAACAACAGACCTATAAACAGAAGACAATAGAAATTTGCTACTTTTTTGACTGCCTTTCAGGTAATTTAGCATTGAAAATATATTCGAAAATTTCCATAAATTAACTGTTTATAATGAGTACTCTCAAATGTGTTATATCATTTTAACTTCAATTTTATTTTATCTTATAGAGTTAATCGAGAAAAGGAGTCTTGGAATAAGTATAAGATTTCTGGAATTCATCTCAAACTACATATTAAAGAAAGATAAAGATTTCAGTGCTCTTCTAACTTACTTTCAGATTTTTCGTGACTAAAGTCATTATTTAATAATTCAAAAAATACTTCAAAATACTTTATAAATAATATTTTTTTAAATTTTCGGGATATCAATTCGTTTCTGACTTACCTAAATTTTTTTGCACCAGCAAGAGCTTGGAATAACTCTAAAAATATTAACTGAAAATAGAAGAATTTTTAAATTAAAAAGATTTTATATTGTAGAATTATAGATAATTTATTGAGTTTAATTTTCAATAGTTTGCATTTTCGCTGAGTGTATTTCTCTACCCTTAAAGCTTACACCTCTGACACACACACACACCCAAACACCGCCTGCACATCCCCCGCCGAACCACGAACCACAGTCGAGGTACTAACCCGTGGCAGTGGAACTTGAGCCATTTACACTACACAGATTTATGTTTATCCGCTCAAGTGCTCAGGCTTCAGCTACGCTGTTGATTGATGTCCTGGCTAAGTTAATTACGTGTCTCAAAAAGTGCCAGTGCCCAACTTACTATGTATAGATATAAATAGAGAGATGAGTCTAGTAGCAGCAAGGACTCAAAAACTTTTCAACAGCAAAGAGCCGCAATTAATTGATTTTTTCTTTCTTTTATTTTCATTTTTTGTTTGCTCGTCTCTCTTGTTTTTAGAGGCAAACAAAGCACTTGTCTGAGATTTAATAATAATGCGAGGTGCTGCCAACATAATGATTATTATAATGTTATTATTGCTCTCTGCTGCTGCTGTTGTTGTTGCTTGTTTTTGTTTGTGTTGTTTGTGTTGTTTGTGTTGTTGCTGTTGTTGTCAGGCGTAGGCGTTGGCAGAGATTACGCATTAAATAAATCATCAGAGCCGCTTTGCGAGCCCTCTGCACGGCCAACACTTCACTTCACTTCACTTGAAGTTCTGCTCCTCAGTGGAGATTTATTGTAAATAAGCATGATTATCATAGCATCACGTATACGCCATGTACAACTTTCTCTGGCTCCTAAGCCTGAAGCATGAGCCCTACAATGGCCCGCCTAATCAGCACCAGAAATATGCTTATGTTAGCCTGCTCATCTGGGCCAATAAACAGATCATTTTTCTATATACATTCCTTTCACATATTTGAGTTAGAGAGTAGGGAATTATTATTAGTAAACTTTTTGATAGTTTTGATAGGCGAAAATACCTCAAAGTAGAATAGAGTAGCTACTATTACTCCTTCTTTAATTATTCTAAATTAGCGGAAAATAAATAGAAAAGTATTGTTATAAGCTATAGCTGGGTCTTCGAATTTATCGATAGTACAATTTTCGATAGTACCGATAATAAAGCCAATAATTATAAATAGAAAACTTTGGTTCTCTTTCTGTTTTTCCTTTACCAATAAGCCATGTATATTTCTACATTTTTGAAATTTTCGCAGCTCAGCTTGTCTTTCACATTTCAAAAATATTTTTGTAAAATTGATTGCATTGCTGAGGCATTTTTGCTGGCTGTCAAAGGGCTGCCGCAATCATTTAAATTGTTTGAGTTTTTAAAATTTTAATTTGCAAATTTTTATATGTTTAATTAAACAAACTGGCTCAATTGAATCAAGCCAGAAGCAGTCGTAAAAATGACGCGGAATTACTTAATTTGAGAAAGTCGCTTTTATTAGATGATTTACTGGGCGATGCGATGTCGTCTGTCGCTTGTCGCCTGTCGTCTGTCGCTGCTGCTGCTGCTGCTGCCTCTCAAAGTCAAAACGTTTTAACCTTTTAAGCGCAACTGTAATGCGACTAAAGCTGCGAGGTTTTTGAATGGACGGGAAAGAAGGGAAGGGAAGGAGCTGAGCGGAGAAGGACTGGATAGGACCTGGAAACTGCGAGCTGGGAGCTGGGAGCTGAGAGCTGGCAGTCAAGCGCACAGGCAAAGAGTCAGCAACAGAGCCAAACTCTCAGGCCATGCTGCCAAGGACACGGTTTCTCTGTTGCAGAGTTCTGAATCAGATACTGATACTGCCTCTCCCTCTGCTGTTGCCGTCGCCGCCACCGTCGCCGTCGCCACCGCCGCGGCTGCTGCTGCTGCTTCTGCTGATGTGTTTGCAACACATTGAGGTTACGCGAAGCGAAAGGAGCTATACAGACAGGCAAACAGTCAGCCTGCCAGACAAACAGACATATGGACAGACAGCCATACAGACAGACAGATAGACATACAGACAGTCGGACAGACAGTTAGACAATTGAAAATGTACACGTTAAGATATGAGCTCTTATATGTACACTCAGGAAAAAGGAGCCTGTTTATGTTTATGAATTAAATTTATTTATACTCTCCTTACAATATTAAGAATCATAATTATAGTTGTCTCTATAAAAGTGATACAAAACTTCAACCTGAACATTGAACCTTTAAATGAGAAACCTTTCGAGCCGCGAACCGAACATTTTCCAGAATTATATGGATTTGTATCCTTAGCCAAATCCTTACTACATCTAGAAACCTCTCTCTTACTTTTCTCTAAGTGTAGCCTATCTGAGCGCCACTCATGAAAGTTTCTAGTTACTGCGGTGTTACTGGCAGCACAGATATGTCTCGGATATGGCATGGTTATGCGACGTAGATACGCCAGATTCCATTTCTCAGTTACGCGGGTCACTCGACAAATGTGCGCAGCAGAGGGGCAGAGTGGGGCAGAGTGGGTCAAAGTGGGGCGCGGAGAGTGGGGTGCCATTCATTGCAATATTTGAAGGAAATGATAAAAGACAAAGCGATGCAAGTTCCACTTAGAGAATGGGCTTGAAGAGATGCTTCAACAAATGGAATGTGATTAAGGTTCCACTTAAGCGATGCAAAGAAATAATTTAAATATAAAATTATAAGCAAATATATTTAATTGGATCGGTTAGCAGCTTTTGTACATAAAGGAATTTTCAGTACTCGAAAGGAACATGCCGAAAAAATATGAAAGTTAATTAAGTTGAAAGTACAGAAGAGAAAATGTTGTGTAGCTGCTTCTATCATCAATTTTGTGCTGTAAAACTTGGTGATTTCATTTTATTATCATTTTTCTAGGGACTCATCACTGTTAATAAGAACAACAGCAAATGTGCTATTAAAGTTGTGAGTGTTTTTACAGCGAGTTTTTAGCCGCATTGCTGGCACAAATTACGCACATTATAAGCCTCATTTTGGTGGCATCATCCAGCCAAAATGGCCCTAGCCACGCCCACAAACTGCTCGTTAGCCTCCAGCACACAGTTCCACAGCATTCATACTGAATATATACTTGACCCACTGACTGACCTCAGTGAACTTTTGAACAGTGCTGTAAAAACTGTAAGAAAAAAAAAAAAGAAGAAAGCTGTGGCAACTCCACTCAAACTTGACCCACTGTGCTGCAATGAATAGTCTGCATAGGGTCTAGGTTCTACCTACCTGTTGAAAATCACTGGCTTAAAGGCAGTGTGGCGTCACTGTGCAAATGTTTTTCTTTTGGCTGTTGAAATAACATTCATAATTTTTATATATTTTTCTTTTGCGTATTTCTCTTATTTTGACTGCGTCTTCTTTTTAATATCTGTCGCCTTTTGCTTTTTGTCGCCGCTGTACCACATTTCGTATACTTAATGAGATTTTTCCCCAGACATATTTGCAATTTGGTGGCAGGCAGCGGTCGGCGTTCAAAAAAAAAAAACGTAAAGAAAAAGTTGAAACCACAAAATATTTTGTACTGCGCGGGCAAACCCAACCACCCAACTACCCAGCAGCCACCCAGTGGGACGAACGGAAAAGGGACTGGCGGAGCAGGGGCAGTTCAATTTGAAAGTTTCCTTTGGCCCAAGCTGCAGTTAAACCCGCTAGCAACAAAAACTAATTACAATCTCAAGTTGTTTTTTCAACACTCAATGTGGGCGGCAGACAGCGACCCACCGAGCCACCGAGTCACTGCAAACCACCTTGAACTTAGCCCATTTGGAGGCGTGTGGGTGTGGCAACTAGGTTGCAACCAAAACAGAAAAAAGAGCTGGAAAAGAAAAACTAGCAAGTGTGCACGAAACTAGCTGCCAGACTAGCTAGTTACTACGTTTTTAAAGCTAAATATAAGAGCGCATATCTTACAAGTCTTTAAGCCAATAATATAAAAATTGGTAGTAACAATACTACCTTAAATTTTTACCTAGCTTGAAGCCATTTCGATTTATAGCCAAAGCCGCAGTCTCCGCCTTTTGTAGTCTTATAGATCCCGACTATGATCACTGCCATTTTCAGTACCCTGTTTTTTTCTTAGCCATTTTCACAGTATAAATATGGAAATTATATTAAAAAAGCGCTGCAACGCAGTCTGGGAGCTAGTTTAATTTTAGTTTTTCCAACTATTTTCGCTGCCGCATTTCGCATTGTTGTTTTTTTAGTGTTTGTTGTCTTCATTTTGCACTTGGCACTTTGTGCGCAAATTTATTATTGTTGATGGCACTGCAGTTGTTGTTGTTGTTGTTGTTGCGCCCCCTCTCTCCTCTCTACTCTCTCTCTCTCCCCTTTTCTCTTTTGTTATTTGTCCCTTCTTGAAGAAGCAAGCAGTTTGTTTTCTTGCCCCCCTTTGCTCTTTGTCTAAATTGCACCTCTGTGATTAGAGCCACTTGGCTGCGCTCTCTTCCATTTAGCCATTTAATGTTGCACAGCTAGATTCTGGCTATAACACTCCCCCTCTGGCTTGCTTTTTGCATTCCTCCTCTAATGATGTTAGCAGTCTGTCTGAAATGCACTTGACAACACCTTGACATTATTCATTAGCGTTTGCTCTGGGCACGCACTTGCCCCCAAATGTTGCTGCACGTCTTTTTGCTGCCTCTCTGCCTCCTCTCTGCCTTTGCTGCCTGCCTGGTTGCAGGCGTCTCCTTTACCCAGTCGAAAGCTGCTGCCTAATCTCTTTCATCAGGCCTGATAAGCATTGCGAGTTTTTGGCTATCAACCGCTGTCCCTCACCTCTCCCTGCTCTCTTGGAGTCCGTCCTGGCACTTCTCTTAATACACAGCAAAAAAACAACGAATTTAATGGGATTTAAGAGGCTTCAACATGCTTTAATGTGATAATTTTCGAATATATTTTCATACAAATTATGAAGCTGAAAACAGTTTTGGAGTATAATTTCTTCCTTAAAACTTAATAGAGAGTTTGAAGTATAGAAATTATTAATTTTTTCAGTAGAAAAGGGGAATGACTAGACTTATTTGAAAGAGTTGAAGAAGTACAAGAATAACCTTTATTTTTTATTATACTCCCGCCTTTCTGGCTCCTCTTTTGTAACTTTTCACTTTATTCACAATTCGCTTCCCTTTTTTCGCAGTGTAGTACTATATATTTCAGTATTGGCTTGAAGCTTTAGTTGCTGCTGTGTCATTATTCAAAATGTCAATGTCATTTCTTATTTTTTTATATATATTTTATTTCTGTTTTTTGGTTTCAGTCTCGTTTTTGGTGCTGAAGTCTCAACTCACTGCTATGACAGCTGCTGATTGTTTGAGTGCCTTGCGTCCTGCGTCCTGCGCCCTCAGTTCTGTGCCTTTTTCCTAGTTTCAGTGCTCTGCCTTTCTACAATTTGCTGACAGTTTTTGAGTCCTTCGGCTTCCCAATTGATAAACTGTCAACGGTTTTATGCAAAAGGATGAGTAATACAATTCAAATAATGAGGTTATGGCAAACACTATTTTAATGCTGTTTAAATTCATTAAATTTTCAAGGAGTGTGCAAGTTCAGAGACTTTAAGTAAATAAAATTATAAAGTTTGTTTACTTAAGGCAATTACAGGGAATACAGATTTCCTACAAAAATGACAAATGGTGTGTCAACTTAAAGGGAAAATATTAAGAAGGAGAGAAAATTCATTTTCCTTATCATGCTTAAGTCTTTAAAGTTATAGGGATAATTCGAATTAAAATTATATTTAAACTCTGCAACTTTGATGCTTTATGCTTTTCTCTATTTCCACCTTAAATATTAAGAAAATAAAAGTGAATTAAAATACTTTTTAATAGGACCTAAACTAATGCCATAAATTCAACTGCAGATTAAAATAATGCTGCAAATTGCATAGACAAAGGTTTACTTGCTTCTCCAGTTCCGTCATAAATAATAAAATAACCAGTAGTCAAAGGCAATCTTCGGCATACCGAAGACCAAATACCCTTACAACAGATTTGATAAAGTTTTTGATACCGTGTGGATCCCTTTTTCTTTCCTGAAGAAAGGGATCCAGTTTCCAGCTTTTGACTTTACTGAGCTTAGCTAGATCGGAGGCAATAGCAAGAAGGGGGACTTTCAAAAAGGAAAAGAAACCTTAACAAATCTCTTGAGTGTATACAAATGAAATAAACTCAACAAATCAAGGACCATAGAGGATATTTCCTAGTCGCGCATTCTCGCTTTGAGCACTTGAAACTTGTTTATTATTATTATTAGAAATATTGTGTGGGGCCATTCGCAATGATAATTTTGGTTCAGTTTATTTGCCAATAACCGCAATGGCCATCAATTTATTTAACAAATGACAAACACTTTACAAATCAAACAACAATAACTAATAGGCCCTTTGTTTGTTATTTTATTATTGTTGTTGTTGTTGCTGTTATTTAGTACAAATCGTTTGGCTCTTATCTCTGGCAGCTCTGTCAGACAGCAGAGAGAAGGCCAGAGAGGAGAGCAGAGAGCCGAGCAAGTGCGGTTCTGAAAGCGGCTTATCTGTAGGCCAACAAAACAGACTACAGCAAATAGGAATAAATACGAATATGGCTAACTAATGCACTCTCTCTCGCTCTGCCTGATACAATACACAATTTATATGGTAGTATGCATTATAATAACCGATTTGCGTGCTTAACGCATATAAGTCGAGTTTCTGGTAATCTTTTGCTGGCTTTTCTCTCTGGCATAATGAAAAATATGATTATCATTTATTAAGTCGTTAGCTTGAATGCCTTTCTATGGGCTCCGCCTTTCTGCTGCTGCCTATTGTTTGGCTTTATGCGTTTAAAATGACTGAAATAAAAATCAGCTCAGAAAATTAGGTAAAAAGAATGGAAAAACAGCGAAGGAAAATTACACAAATTACTTGGAAAATGTGTTTACCAAAAGCTTCATTATGCAAGTAAAATTATTTTTTAAGCAAGAAAGGTAAAGGAAAAATAAAACTTTTCTTTCTGTTGCCAACGAGACTGAAAACGACAACGAAATTGTTGCAAGAGTTTTCGCTTCAAGGATTAAACATTTCCTTTGGTTTGAGGATCGTTTTCGGAAAACTCTTAATGATTTTCTCACCTTCTTGCCTTTCTTTTTAAGCATCTTTTAAACAATTTAATAAGTAAATTATTAATATAAAATATATTTAAAAATATTAGCTACCAGAGAACTAACAAATAATAATTAAAAGTTTTCTCTTGCCATGGGAAAACCATGAAAAAATTAACTCAATTTGACTGGCAGTTAAATAAAGAAAATGCGAAAAAAACCAGAAAAGTGAAAAAAAATATAAGTAAGAATAAGACGACGGCTAATGAGAAATAAATAAGAGAAAGGACAAAGAAGAGAAATAAGTCTGGAAAAGCTCTGATCCAGAGGGGAAGAAGTATTGTTATAGAAAACCAGAGAAATATGAAAACAAAAGATTGTTAAGCCTTATAAATATCAGAGGAGAAAAACTATTGTTTATAGTTTTTTTGGATAAAAAGCTAAAGAAAATTAAAAAAAGAAAGGAACACTATAGAATAACTTGCGAGGAAAAGGGATTGCTATGAGTTCTTTCAGAAATAAACGAGATCTTTTAAGGCAGCGCAAAGCTCGTGGAAATACGTGAATTTTTGGCAGCCCACACAAGGAGTGTTTGGCACTAATGGATGCTATCGATTCTCAGGCGAGACCTCAAAAGACTTCTTCAAAAAGTGTTCCAAAAATGTTTAGACTAGACTCTCTCTCTCCATCTCTGTGCTAGCGCGAGGCAGGTGTGATATTTGCCACAAAGACATTGCAATCATTTCAATAGCCTTCGGCAACTATCCCTCAACTCAACTCAACTCAATTCAACTCAGCTGCAAATCAAATTGAAAGCAAGGAACGTCGATTCATAGCAAATGTTTTGACCGAAATGCAATTGCCATGCCCCAAATGGGGTTTCACTTGCAATGCGGATTGCATGTTCCTCTTCCTGTTGCAGTTGCAGTTGCCGTTGCAGTTGCAGCAGCAGCAATTGCTATGGCTGCCATGCTATTAACCGCTCAAATGTCCGACTGTCAATTGCGCAATGGATTCAAATGACACGCGCTTTGCTGCGTGTTCAGGACACAGAAACATACACCCAACCACACAACCAAAAAAAAAAAAACAAACACAAAGCTCTGCTCGACTGAAAAATACCCTGTACATCTGTGAATGGTTTAAAGCTTTAACTAAAATTAATCTGCATACACTTTTCATACCAAACTGTAACATAATTCAGTCGCCCTATCAGCTCAATTTTCTCAAGAATTTATATTTCCGCTTTCCTTCTGCCATATCTAAATAAAAATTCAATAAACTACCTTTTCACTCAAATTTTAAGGGGTATAGAGTATAGGTTAGCTTACACAGACATTAGACCATATCAAATGAGTTGGAATTACACGCAATGAGCCCGTTAAACGGCCCGTGTCTTTGCCCTTCGCCCCGTATCATGGTCAATATAGACTGGTCATGGCCTAAAAATCAGTGCAACATTTTCATTCAGCCGTATATTAAAGGGGGGAGAGACACAGATATGTAAATAGGACTACCAAACAGCTGTTGGCTAACATAAATAAGAGAGTTCCACTGCATTTTGAGCGGCAATTCGTAATGCTATTTTTATGTTCTTCAAGGAATTCGAAGAGGAGCAAACTGCGACGATTGTTTGTCAGGATGGCTGAACAATTTATTTTGAAATAAAATAAAAAGAAAGTATTAAATTTCCTTTTCTAAAGCAGCTTTGACAAAAAGAAATTTTTTAATTTTAAGCGCACCTTGCAGCAATTGCCAAATGGTTTAACAAAAAAGTTACAGTGTAAAAATGAGACTTACTTTTTATCTATGTGTAGAATATATTTCCCTCCTTTTTTTCCTTTGCTTTCCGATGCATTTCTCGTTAGTTTTTATGGTGTGCTAGGCCCACCAGACATATAGAAGAGTATTACGAGTGAATCGAGCTCTACGAGGATGCATACCATTTGGGAAATGAGCCATAAACTGAAGCTGAGCTGTCTCCCTGCCTGGAAATTGGCTCAGTCAACTGCACTTTAAGCCAAGTATGCACTCAATTTTTCTGAGTGTGTATATGTGTGTGTGTGTGTGCCAGTGTGTGTGTGTGTGTGAGTGTGAGTGTGGGGGTTGCCTTTGCATGCATAAGCAGCCATTTAGTGTTGCTTATTATACTCTGTGCATGCATGTTACATATGATAGGACTACACTGAAAAAAATACAGGAACTTTTGTGAGTTTGTACTTTTAATTTTCAGTAAATATTACTTGATTTATGTATGCAAGTTTTGTACTAAAAATGCGTGTTTAAAGGCCAGCAAAGTTGAACTTTCATCTCATGTTAATTGCAGATTGAGCTGGAAGAAAATACTCTTTTATAGTAAGCCTTTTGGCTAGAAATTAAGCTATAATAATTTATTTTAAATTTAATACAAAATTGGCCAAAGTATTGAAATTTTGGCATCTATTTTTTTTTTTTTGCAGTGTAAAGTGTATGACTATAGAGCAGACGGCGACTGTCAACTGGCGCTGTTGTCGTTAGGCTCATTTTGAGCAGTCTGCCTAAGTGCCAAGTTGTCTGCACCCACATACAAAAAACACACACACACAGAAGATACACACACACACACACACGAACAACAAGCTACACACAACAACACAACAAAAACAGCAGCTGGGACAATTTCCATTTTTGTTGTGTGCAGCTCATAAACCTTCAACTTTAGTTACAGCAAGGACACTTTTGCAGGTGTCTACGTCTGCTCCGTCGTCTACTGTGACGTCGACGTCGACGTCAACTGCTACGTCACTTTCCAGGATATTTTTATGTGAATTTATGTTTTTGATTAGTGCAGCCTCTGACTTATGCATGCATTTCAGCTTTGACTTTCATTTGCTCTGACTTTAATAAATTTAACGCAATGTCAAGAGACTTGTGCCATTTGCAGGCCAGTTCCAAGAAACAAACTCTCCTTATTTATAAAAAATAACTAAAAAAATATATAAATATAAAATAAAATATAAAATTAAATAGCATACGAATTTAGAGCACAATAAAATGCATATTTAATAAATTGATGACTTATTTGTTTCAAATTAGATAGGATTATTTATGTATTTAGATTTAGATATTATTGACGAATAATTCCTTTTAATTTATATCCATATTTAATAAGATTCTTTAGAATATTCTGAGCTGTACAAAAGAAGAACTAAATAAAAAACATTTGAGTTTCTATTCTTGTATAAAAATAATGAATATTGCTCAGAAATTATATCAAAATAATGAAGTAATATCCAACTAAGTGAGTCCCCAATCTCCAATGCGAGAGGGACAAAAGAAAGCTACAGAAAAGGTGATTTTCTGGAGATATTGTTTTTGAAAACGGAGCGGTTCTGGCATTGTACTGCTATCAGAAAGTCAAGTTGTAACCTCCCCAGCTCTATTTTATTTATGCGCTCGTAAAGTAGCGCGCCTACTTTAGCCTCTAACTCAGCGTTGGCCCGGCTCAATCCAAGGCCCGAGGAGCCCTCAACACGCACTGATTTCACACTCACAAACAAAGATATATATACACATACATATATAAATGTATATACAGGGGGAATATAGAGGGGAATATATGTAGCCTGCATGCGGGCTGTCACATTTACATATGGGGCAGAACTTATGTATGTTTCTGTGATTCAGATTCTGATTCAGATTCTGATTATGTTCTGTTGCTCGAGCGCAGCAAAGTATGCAATAGGAAATTAAATTTATGCAATTTATTTAATACAAAATTCTTGCTAGAGCAGCAGCAAAAAAAAAAACCTGCAATATTTATTGATTGTGTGGCTTGAAAACTGTATTCAATCCATATTTATTGGACTGGCATAAAAGTTTGATATTGGCAGTCAAAGAGGCTTTAAATTAAAGTCTCGAAATAATTGAGAAATAAATTAAATATTGCATTTAAAACTTAATTGACACAAAACTTGTGAAGTTGGGCAAATAAAAGTGATTTCCGTTGCAATTTCGAATTTAAATTTTGTAAATTTGTATTAAACTTTGGCGTTGCAAAGTCCCAAAAGTCCCAAAACTCCGCACTTAACATTTATTTATGCGCTGCACACAAATTTAATAGCATTCGAGGACGCGTTTCCCTTTGCTTTGCTCTGGCTCTCCTCCTTCTTATTTAGAGTCCTTGCCAGCAGCAGCAGCAGCAGCAGCACAATAAATAGTTTATTTAAGGATTGTTCTTTGGTGACGAATGACTCTAAGGAGGAGCAGCAGCAGCAGGAGTTGTAGCAAAGCTATCCAGCACAACACGCGTCGAAATGAAGAAATGAAATTTTCATTGTTTTTTGTTGCCCCAAGTGTTTGAAAAAGTGTCGCATTTTGATTACGTTTTTCCTTACATTAAACAGCGTCAGCTTTTGCTGCTGCTGCTGCTGCTGCTGCTGGCTCTGCTTCTTTCTCGTTTTGGTCATGCTTCGGTGGCTAGGTAGCACCAGCAGCCACGCCTTCACTTTCGTCCGCCTCCTGAGCAGTTTTCCACTTGACTCTTTTGCTTTGAAGTGGCAGTCGCCATAGCCCCACACACACTCTCCAGCGTGCCACTAACACCTCTCAGTCTCACTCCCGCATTGCCACGCCCTCTGTCACGCTATGGCAGCTCCAGCCTCCAACCTCCAGTTTCAGCTCCAGCTCCAGTTCCAGTTTCAGTTCCAGCGCTCTCCGCGCATTCATCTTTAATTCATGATGCATTTTGGCACTCACGACGAACCGCACAAGATTTAAAAGCTGCTTATTCGAGTTTTGTGGCCAAGGCAAGCGTTCAACCACATGGTGGCAAGGCATTTAGTTAAGGTCTAGTTTCGGTTCTTCTTTTTTTTCAGCTGTTGAATTAACAGTGTAGCATTTTAAAGCTAACAGCAGCGGAATATAATGTACCATTAAATGTGCAGCATTTATTTGAATTAAATCTGTTAAGCGTTTCAGTCAGTGTTAACAATTGGATAGGTTCAGGGATTGTTTTTTAGTGGATAAAAGAGCAATCCTTACTGAGCCTTTTTTTCTGAATAGTTTATTCATTTAATGACAAAGCGTAAAAAACATATTCTTCTCTTTTAAATAGTTATATTTCCACATTATTTTCATACCCAAAAGGTATTTAGGTAATTTTTGTTGATTCTTTTTTTCCAGATTTTAAAATGACATTTTTAAAAACAAATTCAGATCAAAAGGAATACTAAAAAGCCAATTAATTCCAAAGGACATTCGCATTAAAATTTCCTGCCGTTTCAACGCGGCAAGTAGGAAATTCCCCAAGAAATTGAGTTCATAAGCTTTAGTTAACTCCTTAACTCTCAGTTAGCTGCAAGAGGCGCACCCTTAGCTACCTTCTAGGAGCTAGTTAAAGCCATCAACTCCATGGCAGACCCTCGAAAAACTGACAATGAGTTTGCATTGTTAACACGGCAGGCAGGCAGACGTCAAGGTGTTCAAGCATCGTCGCCGACTCGCAGCTAGCGGACTCGCAGCTCAGAAAAAGGTAACTGGCTGGCAGGTCCTTGAACGCTTCAACACCGACTTCTGCCACAGCTGCTGCTGCCGACGCTACCCCAGTTGCTCCTGCCACAGTTTGCTGCAACTGTTTCACCAGCAGCAGCAGCATCAGCAGCAGCAGCCTTGGCAGCTTAGTTTGCTTTTGGCTGCGGCAAACGAGTTGTAAATATTTATTTATACGCGGTGCGCGGTTTTATCCATGGCCACGTTAACGGGCTGCCAACAACGGATCCGGATCCGGACTCGGGTCCAAACCACTCTTACCAGTACCCGAAACACTAGCAGTTCTACCTGCCTGGTTGGAATTTTGATTTACATTTCGCCAACTAAACGAGTATAGCTACAGTTACCAGCTAGGATTTTGAGGTTTTAGTTTTATCCTAGTGAAAAAAAGTGTGGCAGCTTTTTCTCTGTATCCTTGCAAAAGGGTATATTAATTTTGTCTCAAAAATGGTTATCCGCCTTATAAAGTGAGTATATACGGAATTAACAATCTGTTTCTATTTGTGTTCTCTTTCTTATTATTATTCCTTTCGAGAACTTGGAAAATTCTGGGAAATTCAGCCCAAATATCTAGGGTATTTTCAGCTTCCAGAAACTTTGGTTTTTTCCTGGATTTTTTCCAGCTGTTGCTGCTGTCCTTTCAAATTCGACTGCCTATTCCATCAGAGAATGTTGGCTAGAGTTGTAGGCTGATTCCGGCTTATGGCACAGTCAGCCGACGAGTCCATCACGTCACTGGCAGCATTTTTATTTGGCTTTTGCGGTTTTTATGTGGGCGCGTTACGTTTCCTTTTTCCGACCAGTCAGCAATTTTCCATGCTAGTTTCACACAAGGCAGCAGGTTGACGACTTTGACGGTTTTTTTCCCTTCCTTCTTCCCCTGCTCTTCTTTTTTTTTTGTTGGATTTTTATTTTGGTTGGCAGCAACGGCAGCAGCTGTGGCAGGCGGCAAAATCATCATCAGCCAGCAGAAGCAGCAGCAGCAGCAGCAGCTGTGTTTATACCCTGCACCCATTGACAATATACGTCAGAAGGGCATATTAGCTATGAGCAAGCGTAAGTAATAGGCAAAATTAAGCAATTATACAAAAGGCGAGGATGCGAACCGGTTCAGAAACTTATTTACTGTCTGGCCAAAGTAGGAACAATCAAATTTCTTACTAAAAAACTACTATTAATTTTGAGTGCCTAAATCAAAGCTCTTCCAAAATTTCAGAGGTCAACAAAACTCTCTAACTATGAGAAATTTATTACATATTTATAAAAAATTAATTTTATAAACGAATTGTTTCAAAAGGCTTCAAGTTTCAATTTAATTAATTAAGAAATTGTTGTGAAAATTACTCTTAGAAGCCAGCTAAAAACCAATACTGGAAAGAGGCAGCTATTTTTGGCTATTTTTGACTCGTGTGCAGAGTATCCGCCAGTCGGATACTCTCGTTATTTGCTTGTTTGTTTATTTATATATATATTTTTTTTTTGCCAAAACATAATCTAAAAATCTAAACGAGCAAAAAAGCGCGCACAGCTTTCGCCTGATTCTCGTGTGCTAAATGTGTGACAAGTCGCGCACTTTTATTATAAACATTGACAGCACACACACACACAGACAGACTCACACACACACACACAAGCTGCTGCTCAAGTTCAGCGAAGTCTAGCGGTTTTTTTGGCCTTTTTTCAGCAGTGTATGTGTGTTTTCCATTGCACGTCATTCAAATGCAGTTTTACAGTTCGTTGAATGAAAACTTAAGCGGTTTTATGCATTGTGGTTGAAGCAACCACTTTACACCTCACTTGCACCATTTGCCCCACTGTGCGTCAGTCACCCCGTTGTGACCCACTGTCCCCTGTTCCCAACAATCCCTTCTACACACAACACCTGCACACAGGTGTTGTTTTGGGCTGTGTTTTTTTCACTTTTTTTTATTGTTGTTACAGCAATTTTTCCATCATGCAGTTGCAGTTTTTTAAGTTTTTTAGCTTTTTTATACTTTTATTCTTTTATTTTTAGTCAGTTTGGTCAGTTTGTCATCATATACTCGTACATAAATGCAGTTCTAAGCTAAATTCACTCAGCAGTGGTTCTTTTTTTAATTCACAATATGCAAAACCAGGCAACCATTGTGACTAGAGCGCTAGCTCTGCCTGTGTTGTCCTTTTTTTCTCCCTGTTTTTTTATTCTGCTCTTTCTGCAGTTTATTTTATCATCATTTTTTTTTTTTCACTTCTTTGGCATTTTTTTTGTATCCATCCCATCAAAAATTTGCAGCTGCGTTTTAATGGAAAATATACAATACCGCAAAAATATTTAATTCAATTTTGTCCATCACAAAACTGGTAAACTTTTATTCCCTATCTTTTCTCTATACCCTAACTGAGTGTTCAGATCACGCACTGAATTTGGGTAGTATAAGAAAAGGGGTTTTTTTTATAAAGTAAACTACATTTTAGGTGCTTTTCTATGCTTATTATGTTAATTATTGGAATAATTGAATGGTATTTCAAGTGTGGTAACACAACAATAATTTGTTGCTTTCAGGTTTTCTGGGGAATATCCTTACAAAGGGGACGATGAGAAGAGTCTATATAGAAGTGTCCATATTTCTGTACTTTTCATTGTCTCTCTGGAAACTTGCCTTTCAGTTTTTTAGCAGGGTAAATAAAATTTGGCTTTTTTTGTTGTTGCAGCCAGTGGATCGGACAACTATATCATATAGCTGACATAGAAAGCAGCAATCGGGCTTAAAGTTGTCGTATAAAAACTTCCTTATTTCTACTTTAAATGCATACGAAACATCTCACGATCAGACTACTATATAAAATGGAAGGGTATATAAACTTCGGCATGCCAAAGTTAGCCCCTCCATTCCTGCTTTTATATTATTTCTTTGCGTGCTTCAAATTTTTAGGAGGTAAATTTTGAGTGTGGCTTAAATTTTATTTGACAGCAATTACAATGCGGTCTTTGTCCTCAAATTAGGAGTTTGTTTTTTTATTTTATTTTTTTTCTATAAATACGCGAATTTTCAGAAAAAAATTGGAATTTAATTTTTGCAGTTAAGTAAATAAAATCATTTATAGCTATTAGCTATAAGTACAACAGTGGGAAAAAAATAAATTAATGCCAGCTGTTAAACAAGAAAAAATCAAGCGCAGTGAATGATGCAGATTCAATAAAAAATGTTTTATATAAATAAGAAAAAACTATGGAAGATTATAAAGGAAAAAACTTGAACCACAAACAAAAGTTAAACCCTTAATTCTTGTTATTTTTTTAACTGAAATCTTTTATAATTTTTATGTTTTGCTTGTTTTATTTATAGAAGGAAAAAAAGGAACTCATTCGTATTCGATTTACATTTACTTGTCAAAAATTTGTTGCCGTTTGTCTTACTCAAACCCCGTCATGCTATGTTAATTTATAACCTGTCGACAGCTTCTAAGTGGAAATGGGAAACGGGAGAGGGGGTTGGAACTGGGCCTGCGCTCAGCTATAAATCCATATTCAGCGAAATTTCAGCCAAAAACGAGAAAAAGAAAGCGAGAAAAGCTGGAGAAAAAGAGCATAAAACTTGCATACGAGGTACGAGTAGTGTGTATATAATATAGGAAACAGGCGTTTTTGTTGTCTGCCGGAAGTCGGAAACCATTTAATTTGCTCATGTGCAACTGCGCCGCGTCCTGGGCCCAGGACTCTAGCGCTCGCCTTTCATATCCTGTGGCAGGCTTTCTGTTGCTGTTCTGCTGTTGCTGGCGCAGCTGACATGTTTTTTTCTGTCAAATTTTTTGGCCAACATTTAATTCGGGCAAACGAGTTAAGAGTAAAGTTGTGTTAAGTTTTTCGTGTGCTCCTTCGCTGCAAAGAAAAACAAAAGCACAAAGTGCACCCATACACAAAACCTACGCACACAGTCGGCACGGGCATAGCCGCACAGTGGTTCGCTTGCCTCGATTATGGGGCAAAAATCGAAAAGTTTTATACAATTCTTCTGAATGTATTCAGCCCACGGTTTATTGCTAAACCCAAAAAATAAATTTCTTTCATTATTTTTATATGAAGGATTCGCATCAAAATCTATAATATATGTTGCAGTAGTAAACCTATTTGAAAGCCATCAAAAAACGGAAGTTTAAGCTTAATCAAAATACTTACAAGCCTTAAAAAACTACTTTTGATTATTAACTGGAGTATAATAAAACATTACAGCTATATTTATTTTCTTTTTGATGATTTCGAGGCACTGTAAGGCTGATAAGGAGAGAGCGTCTTGCGCCTTAAAAGCAGCAACATTTATTTATTTTGCTGCAGCTACCCTAGAGGACTTGGTGGGAAGCTGACTCTTCCTACATTCGAGTTCGGGTTCTATCTGTATGTCTGACGGTCTATCTGTCCGTCTGTCTGTCCGTTTGTCTGTCTGTCAGCTCTTTGCATACAAAGTCTTGAGCGCAGAATTTTAATTTGCAATTAAATGCAACCCACAAGCAGCAGCTTTGCATCAAAATGCGAAACAGGCGCAAGTGCAGCGCTGCAGGGCAGATACTATGAGTGCTACAAGTACTACAAGGATATGGGGCAAGGATATGGAGGCACGAAGCCTGCTGCATGTATTACGAGTACAGTCAGCTGTGGGGAAGCAGGCAACTCAGGTGTATGGAAGACGGCTCAACTCTCTGTGTGTGTGTGGGGAACACAGCTAAAAGTAAAATATTTCGTTTAGTCTCAGTGCAATATAAACCCCCATTTCCCATTCATGCACCATGCCCCCGTCTCAGCCCTGAGCACTATCTGGCCCCCCTTTTTTCCCCGTAAAGCTGCAGCTTAAGTATTTGCCAACGAATGCGAATGTTTGAATTAAAACTTTGTAATTTCCCTTGTTTCATTTCATTTCGTTAACTTGAAATTCATTTCTACAGTTTGCATTTTCTTAGCTCTTCCTCTTGCTTTTGTTGTATTGCTGGCAATACACACATACACAGACACTCACACTTATACTCATATATATATAAATATATATGTATACAGTGGCTACCAATGTGGCTGCCACTCATCCATCTCAGACCCGCTTTGGCGCATCCTTTGCTTTACTCTATCCTTAATAGAGATGAACACAAGCCGTGCTTTTCCAGCCTTTGAGGCACGAAGACAATTGTTAAAAATATTAAAAAAAACTCTAATATAGAAATAATTAAATATAATAAATAAAAGAAAAGATAAATCACTTATGAATCAGCTCAAAGGAATATCTCTTGTCAGTTCTGCAGCGAAAGTAATTCAGAAATGACAACCGGAAATGGAGGCTCTTCTTGTTTTTTTCTGTGATGTATCGTGCCATCCATTAATTCCACCTCTAATTCATAGTCTGTTGCTCTTTCTCAGCTTTTCTGGTTCTCTGGGTTCTCTTCTGGTCGCCAGGGACAACCGCTGAATGCAATGGGGCACTTTTTAGAGCTCTCCAACTGCTCGACGGCATCCAAAAGTCGAGGTCGGGCACTAAAGTTGCCATACAGTCAAAGTGCAATTTGTTGAGCAATGTTGTTGCCAGTTGGCAGTTGCCAGATACCAGATACCAGATGCCAGATGCAATTGCCAGTTGCATTTGGCTGACTTTAATTTGTTTATTCGTTTGCCATTTACCATTTACCATTTGCCTTTGCCTTTGCCTTTGCCTTTGCCTTTCGCCTTTCGCCTTTCACGCTGCAGCTGGCTAAGTAAAATTAAGTGGAACTGAGTATTTATCAAATTTTTGAAGCATTCACATTTTTCATTCTTATTGAAAAGTTTCAGCAAACTAAATAGCAAAACCACTGCTCAAATTTCAGACCCCCTAATATACACGAGGCAATCAGACACTGAGAAAAATTCGCATTATTCTAAAAAATAGAATCTATATAAAGGGCTATTTATGCACACAAGTATTATGTTCTAGCCAGTTTTAGTCGACCTTCATTAGGGGCGGATTTTCAATAAATATAAAACCAACCATCAGGCAAAAATTAGACCTGCCATACATCTCCAACACAATACTCAACCTTTGGGTCGCCAATCAGAAAAATGAGATTTATATATATCCAAGCCTTATTATATACCATCTACCCTTACAGAGGGTATTTTGATTTTGTCACGAAATGTGTAATGCATTGAAGGAGCTATCTTCGACCCCATAAATTATTGATCAGACGAGTTGGTGTAGCCATATCCGTCTGTCTTTCTGTCCGTCTGCAAACTGTCCGACTGCAAACTAGTCTCTCAGTTTTTGAGCTAGGTGAATGAAATTTGGTAGGGAGCCATCGTTTTACTGCAGGCAGCACATATGCCGAAACCGGCCAAATCGGACAACTATATCATATAGCTGTCATAGAAACAATCGGTTCAGAAGTTGTGTACGGATAACATTTCAACGGATAATAATTTCAACAAGCTGTATCCTGGCTAAATTCCCAAGTTATAAGGAAAACTAAGATTTCTAAATGCACGCCGAAAATCATTAAGATCGGCTTATAATATCATATAGGGTATATAATCTACGGCGGCTCACCGAAGCCCTTCCTTACTAGTTATAGGGTATTATAACTTTGTTTTTGTATAATTTGTGGCAGAGCGCATTTCAATAGGCTGTCAATAAGCTTCTTAAATAATACTAATTAATTGAATAGTTTGAAAGGCTTAACTCTCTGTGGCAGCAGGATGTTTAACTAGTTGACTTGCATTCTCCCATCATAAATATAGACATTAATTAACTGCTTAGCTCATGCATCCATCGTATATATATATATATATCTATTGTGCTACTATTGTGTATGTATATTTATGTGGCTGTAGCAGATTCTATGTATTATATTTGTGCACAATGCCATATTATTGCCATATCAACAAATTGCAGCCTATGACAGCATATGACAGAGCCATTGTGATAGAGCAAAAGCTAGGAAATAAAATATTAATTTTCATTAGTTCTGAGACATGTGTGAAGAGTTAATTAACCCACACTACTCAAACATATTCACATACATCAATATCGTATATGAAATAAGATATATGCCAGTTATTCAAATTGGAAGTCTGTCTTGGTCTGCCTGAATCAAATATGAATAAATATGTATATGAACGACAGTTCAAATATTATTGGCAGTCAATTTTGGTCTGCAGAATGCACAACTAAAGCGATATTTAAAGGGAAAACAGACACTCGATAAGGCTCATTTAATTGTAATTGAAATGCCTTTCAATCGTTGATTAAGAATGATAGTTTTTAGCTGATTTCTCAAGCATTCATCTTGGCTCATTTGTCTTTAGAGCCCATTGAAGCTTAAAAGGAAATTTAATTTTCTGGAAAGGGCTAAACCTGAATCTGAAGTTCTTATTTCAATTTCAAGTTTTGCTAATATGAATTAGATGGTATCTTCTAGTGATTCCTCCTAAGTCAAATAGTAATAAAGCTTTGCTCTGTGAAAGTTCAAGATACTTTGATGTCGGCGTTATCTATTGCTCAATATTGTAGAAAATGATTATAGTCAAATGCAGCTGCATGCAGGAGTTGAGCTTGAGGCGTGGCAGCCACATGGCAACGCCAGTCAACAGCTCCTTGCTGTGCGTGTGACATGTCCTTTCCAGGATTTGACATTAGTGACAAAGTTAACATGTACTCGTAGCTTTCCCAGGCCGCCCCACGAGTAGACCAGACCAAAGCCAAAGCCAAAGCCAAATTCAAGCCAAGTTCAGATAGTGTTCGCTGCATGTGAGCTGACATGTGTCCTCGTCCCTCTTCTCCTCGACTCCTCCACTCCTCGACTCCTGCATCCCTGCTTAGTATGCAGTGGCAAAGGCAGGCATTTTTTTAGGGGAGCTTTTATAAATTTATGTACTAAATTGGATTTATTTGAATCCGAGAACTGTTGTATTTATTTTCATTTCAGAAAAGCCCCTAAAAATAATTTTGGAGTTGAACTGCTTAGTCGGCAATGACGAAGGCATGAATACTTTTCTCTAATGCAGTTTTTATAGTGATTAAAATAAGTATTTATTATTAAATTCAATTTTAAAGAATTATTCAAGTTAGTTGCCTAATGAAAGCAAATATTTGCGCTCATTTTTAACTGCCAAAAAAGAATCAAATATTTCCTTAGTAAAAATTTGGTTGAACACAATTTTCCTAAGGGGTACTTTGACTCCTGACCACGCCACTGTTACAGCCACTTGGTCAGGGTCCTTGCTCCTTGGCCTTATGTGTGTGTGTATGGTGAGTATGTTTTGGGGTGTATGGTGTGTATGGTGTGTATGGTGTGTGTGTGTGGGGTATATGTTTAAGTTTTATGTCTACATTTGCTGAGCCTGTGGCGCTTTAGTGCAGAACTAAGTAAATTTCAGCTCAAACGAGCAGCATGGAGCTCACAGCTCACAGATGAGCAGTAATAGTTAGCAGCAAACAGCATTAGCAGCAGCTACAACAGCAACAACAACAACAACAACATAATCATAATCATAATTAAATAACTTTTGTCACAATGCCAAAAACAAAACTCTCTATACAAAAAGAATGAGTGTGTGTCTTTGTGTGTCTGCACATCATTTGGTCAAATTTAGGTACATCTATTCCAGACCAAGAAATGCTTTCATTAGGCATTCCAATGCCAGCATCGTAACCAAAACAAATACACTCATACTCACACGTATTCACACTCACATTCATACAGAGAGCAGAAAAAAAAACTAAGCGCAAATGTGCCAAAATAATCCGCTTAAATAAAATGGCAAGAGAAATTCTCACAGTCGTACACAAAATGGATGCAGCATCCTTTGCCAGACAGTTTTTTTCTATATAAATACCCTCTACACATTAGGTCATAAGGGGTATATATGCAGCGCTACAGCTGATGAATTACTAGATCATTTGTTTTGTATATAAAGGGATTGAGATGCATTCTTGATACCAAGTTGAGTCAGACTTTCTTTTATTATTTTAATATTATGGCCAATTCTGAATATAGAAATTATTTAATACAACCAAATAATTTTCTTTTATATAAATTTTCATAAATTGAATCTCTTCAGAACATAAAAAGAAACCTCTCTGAGCAGAAACCTGGTTTTGTCTTTTGGAGTAGTGCGGAGTAGGCTAAGAATTTCTGGAAAATTGTAAATTGCAGGATATCTGCAAGTCGTGCAGCCTCATAATCTGCGTGTGGTGGTTTTTTGTTGCATGTATGGCCCGAAACCACTAAATGGCAGCAACAACAAAAACAACAACAACAGAGGAGGCGACAAGAAATGCCAAAGCATAACCAAAAAAATGGCAAATATTTTTATTTTTTTTTTTTTTTGTTTATATAAACCTTAACTAGCATAAGTTGGGTTGCAGCCTGGAACTAATACAACAACAAAACCAACAGCAACAACAACAATAAAAAGAGTTTTAGGCAAGAGCATCACATTCCACAAATGGCTAAAAGAGGGTTTTGTGTTGGGGTTTGATACGGCATAGCAATGACCCTCAGCCTCCCCCCTTTTCTTTTAGCCCCTTTTGGCACCTCACTAGTTTTTGGGAGGGAGTCCGGAGTGTTGGCTCATTGTCATAGCAGCCTTTAATTAAAGAGATAAAATTACGACCGTTCAACGTTGTAGCCCCACTTAATGGGAAAGAGTAAAATGAAACTGTTGGGTATACTGGCTCTGGAGCACTCAGAGAATGCTCCATGAATAGTAAATTTCTGAGGATTGACAACGTTATCATCTCTTCATAAATAAGACAGAAGCAGACCGCTGTGAAACATCATATTTTGCCTCCTTTTCATTACTTTCAGTTTAAGTAGGGAAATTAATATTGAAAAAAAAGTAATATTTCTTTAATAGAGACCAAATATTTGTCTAGCACAAATCAAAGTTTTGAGATGAATTCACAGAAATTATAAAAAAGACGTATTTACTCTGAATACACTAAAAAATTCATTCAAAATTTACGAATAAAAAGTATTTCCAATAATTAGACTGAAATTCCGTAGAAAACCACAGAAAAAATATAAAAAAGCCGTCTAAATTGCACTTTAAACTAAATGGTTTTTTTTTCACTTCAAGTGATGTTAATACGAGTAGCAATCAAAATTGGATGCGCTCAGTTTGACCAGCTTTAAATCCATTTTGAAGCTGATTAAGTTTACAAGCAATGCTTAGCAGGGCTTAGCAATTGGGCACCAACAACGACAATGAGAGGACTTGAAAGGAGCATTGAATCGTATCCACATCGATTATTACGCAGGCGTCCAAAATTTGATGCCTCAACGAGCTCTTGAAATTCAAAGCTCCCCTCCGAAATTTGCCTGCCTTCTTGGCTTGTGTTGGCATCTATAATATTTATGATGGGCGTACACTAACTGAACAATCCGCATCGCAAAAACAACTGAAGCATAAGCACTCGGCTTTAATTACGCAGGGTATGCGTGTGTATATATATATAGAGAGATATATATAAAAAGAAGGGAAACAGGTGTTTTTTGCTGGCGTCTGATTAAAGTTGGGGTTCTTCAGTGGATTCAGTGAACAAAATAATTAGCCAAAAGGTGTCTTTTTTAGCTCTATATCAACATGTCTATATGCACAATGTATGTCGGTGTGAAATTTGGCACCCCTGTAATTAACTACACTGCTAAGCGATAAAGTCATTAGTCAGAGCACACATTAAGTATACGCAGTGTGAAGTCTGAGTTTACTTAAAGCATTATAATTATGAAACCCAAGCGCTGCACTTATTATGCACAATTTGTACAGAGTATAGAGTATAACTCTCACTTTATTCACTCACTCATTCATGCACTCTCTTTCTCTGACTCACTCGCTGACGTCTGTCAGTCAGCCAGTTTGTTCTGCTTGTTGTCTAATGATTAACCCCATGATTGTATATAATGCCTTTGAAAAGCAACGCAGATAACAAACTAAGTGCAAACAGCTAAAGAAAAGCCAGCGAATAACAACTCCCAATCCATTTTGCTGGCCATGCTCGACTAGCAGATTCCCTCTTCACTTTTTCTACTTGGTCAACAAATGTTAATATTAATTCATATGATTTCTGCTTCAATTGAAACAGAGCTTAATCAAAAATATATTTTAAATAAGTGAACTAGATTTAATTTGAATTAAGAAGCTATTAAAATAAGTTTCAATTATTATTCTTTAGATTTATTTCTACTCTCAAATTGAATTTTTTATTTAGCTTTCAATATTTTCCCTATTTTTGCTTTATAAATAGCTTCAGCCCGATCTAGACAATTTTTATATTATATTCTCTTCGATACCGCTAAGTATTGCCAAAACTCCGAGAAACTATATCACCCCATATCATTCTATAAAAAAAAAAAAAAAAAAAAATAAACAGAAAAAGTAATAATAAAAGCCAGACGAACTTTACTAAGCTTCTGGCCGGCTGCTCATGATGATATTGGGCCAAGACGAGGACCTAGACAAAGGCAAAGAAGGCAGGAATAGAATTAAATTTTTTTAACTTAAACTGCAGCAGCAGTGGCAGCCTCAGCAAAGAGGCGGCTTGTTGCTATTGTGGGCGTGTGCCTTGCCACAACGGAAAAGTATAAAAAAAAAAGAACTGAAAGGAAAATAAAAAACAGCAGCGCAGCTAAGGCAAAATTGCTTGGCACACAGACAAGGGAATTGGTGTAAATATGGCAAGTGGCTGGCAAAAATGTTGGAATCGGAGTTGGGGTCGGTAAAAAGACTCTGCCCAGACACAGACTCAGAGGGGCATACTTTTTATAGGCACTATGGCTGTGCTGTGCTCTGCTCTGCCAACTTTAGATATTTTCATTGAGTTTCCTGTGTACCTTTGAGGAAAACTCGTCTCTCTCTCTCTCTCTCTCTCTCTCTCTCTCTCTCTCTCTCTCTCTCTTTCTCTGCAAGAGGCGAGTCTCGGCGAGGCAAGGCGAGTCGAGTGGAAGTATCAAAGTTAGTGAAGTAGCAGCGCCGACATTGCTGATGCCACTCAAATGCTTAACTATGCAAAATAAGTTGCATTTAAGATGCTCCATTATGCATGTTTATTCTATGTCGATGATACTGTTTGCTTTGCCACCAGACCAAACGATATTAGCGCTGGCCGCCAAATGGGGAAAGGGGGCAAGGGGGCAAAAATAGGGCCATAGGCATTGCCAGCCAAGTTAAATGAAGTCTAAACATGATTTAAACGTAAGGCATACGCCTGAGGGATCAAAGAGTTTTCAGGTAAACTTTAAGTCCTAATGAACTTTCTACTGTCTGTTGGCAAATTAAAAGACTTTCAAGAACTTTTAATTCCATTTCAGAACGTCTTTCAGCGCTGTTTAACTTCGGCTATCTATCCTTATCTAGCTTATACTTACAAAACATTACCAATAACTGGAAAGGAACCCAAGCCTGACCAATAAAAGAAGAACCCATCTCCAGCTATATAAAACATATAAAGTCTAGCTTCAAATATGTCTGTCTCTCTGTCTATATGAAGGCTTAGCTATCGGCAACTATGAAAGCTAGAAATACCAAATAAAGCTTTATCATCTGATCCTGGGAACTGGACTGAATATCATTAAGGAAGTTAAGGCTTATTTAGCCAAATAGCTAAAGCCTTAAATCTATTTGTGCTCTCAAAAATTGGTATAAATTGTGTGAAATTTAATTTAATTAATTCACATCTTTATACATCTCCATAAAAGATGCTTATTTAAATGTTTCCCATTCTTCTGCCGTCATTTGAGTAGCCAAAGTCGTTTACATCAAACGATAGTAAATCATTTTATGATGCAAAATGCAAAATGCACAATGCACATTCGGCAAATAAAATCTCATTGAAATTTGTTGCACTCGACAGCTTTTTAGAAAATGTCTTAGGTCTGCTGTCATTCGCTCACTTTGTCAATCTGTCCATCCGTCAATCACAGTCAGCCAGTTTATAGTCAAAGTTGTGCGAATGTGCCAGTCGTAAAATGTTATTTTGAATTGACAAACTGAGGGATAAGTTTTCAATCGACTGCAACATAAACTTCAGTATTCCAATCCTATTTACGAGTATGAGAAAGAGCGACTTTAAATGGAACTGGTTTATTTAATTTAAATTGCTTTTAGTTTATTATAATTTAAGTGCTCAATTATTAAAGTCCATCTGCCACCTGATTCATGTGCAAATAAAAAAAGATCCTTAGATCGTAAAGAAGAACATAAAGATTTGATTGAGAATTTTCCACTTTACTTAAGCATTTCCAAAGCTATTCACGGCTTTTCCAGTTGAAAAAGCAAGCAAGCAAAAACGTAAATTAAGCAAATGGAAATTGAATTAAAAATAAATAATCTGTTTTAAATAATTGCAAACAAATATTCGAAGCTGCAGTAAAGGGTAGGTGAATGCAAGCAAAAGCTCGATTTATGTATTTTTATCCAAAAAATACTGCTGTACCTACAATTATAGAACGCACTGTGACTGCTGCTGCAACATTTACCGGAGAGTCAGGAACAATAACAACAACTTGAAGAAGTCCTTTACACTCGGACAGTTTGTCTTATGGACACTTTGTCAGCGAGTATTTAATGGACGTCCATTATCATTTGGCCCCCGGTTTGGCTCACATACCTGCGTCCATCCACACAGATCTGAGGGTTACCAGAGAACCAGAACCAGAACCAGAACCGGAGAGTATCCGCTGCTGATGTAACCGGAGCTGATTGACGGCTCGCATTACGGCCGGAGCCATTTAAGAACGTCCTGTATCCGTGCTCCTACTCCTGCCCCGTCTATATGCATTCGTCCACAGGTGTGAGTGGTTCATAGTGGGTTCGATGTGGTCAGTGTGGTGCAGTTAATCATTGTCGTTGAGAGCGAGAGTGTGTAAACAATACCTGACCATGTTAGGAGCTGCCAAGCCGCAACTTCCAATTACATCTGCTGCAGTCGCCCTCTTTTCCTACTGTCCCTCCGCTCTCTTAAATGCTATATAGATAGGATTATGTGGAGTACAACTTTTCCACTTGGCAGACGCTGACCGCATACATCATCCGTTCCATTTGCACAGCCATCGATTTTCGGTTAACGCCCTCAGACAGCAGCCGCAGGACAACGGCAACGACACCGCCATTTAAGGACATTTAAGGATATACTGTGTATCGACACAGACTCGCGGTTGAAGGAGTTGAGCGAACTACTCGTACTTATATAAATACATTTAAATGGGCCTACAGTAAATACCCTTAAACTACAAGTGACAGCTGCTTTTACACTGAGCAAAACCTTTTCGTTTCAGGAAGGAAAAGATTCTGCCCAAAATAAAGCATTTCGTTGGACAGGATAGTAAAGGAAGAGAGTATAAAAAGTACATATAATTTTATGGCCAACTTTCTAGTTTTTCTTCTCTCTGTATAGATATAAGTATCAGCTCCTTCTGAATACTCTACCTGTCACTGTTACCTGTAATAGTTTGCTGCAACTTTGTACAGTTTGTGGTCAGAAGTAATCTATAAACTGTTTCAAGTTGCATTTAAGCGACTTTGCTGGGCGCCCATAAAGCTGATTAATGACTTTGTGACTTGAAATGCAGGCAGAATGGAAGGGATTATCAGAGTTAAAAGTTTTTGGATAAGTTCAAGCAGTTAGCTTAAAGCTACCGACTATTGTTTGAGATATTTATTTTCTTTGTTATAGTCGACCAGTCGAGCAGTCGAGCAGTCGACCAGGAGCCGAGTAGTTCTCGTCAGACTGCTGACCCTTCAGGGCACCTTCAGTTTAACTATGTACAAAGCCGCAGCATCCATCACTATTTCATGTTGGCCCTTAGGGTTAAACCATTTCTTTTAGTATGCAGCTGCCACATCCTCACTACCCATTGTGCAGCCGCCTCTCACTCTCAATCTCTCTCTCTCTCTCTCTCTCTCTTCGAGCCACCGTATTTCGACCCAATCAGCCCACTGTGCCAGTCAACTGTGGCGCGAAAAAACCACTTGGACATTGTTTAAATTGCTGCGGTTCGCGTACGTTGAATTTTTGTCTCTTATTTATTTTGCGCTTTATTTTTGGTTGCTTGTTTTACTCCCATTTTCTTTTTGCTTTGCCTTCTTTTGACTTTTATTGCTTTTGCGTTCCTATATAACATAGCAAATCCACCTCTTTTTCGCACATGCACTCAAAAAAAAAAATCAGCTAAACTTAAAAATTTTGATCAAACTTCATCAGACATAAATCGAGTCTTTCTTCAACTTATTTAAAGATTTTTTAAAGCATTTATTTAGTATTTCTATGACAAAGTTTGACCTTGTTTAATGATAATATTTAACGATTATAATGTCCTTTCTCAAATCAACTCTGCTTGGAAAATATTTCCAGATTATCTAAAAATTTGTGTAGTATTTTCTCTTCACTGCTCGCCTTTTTTCAGTGTATTCATACAGGCAGAGAGACAGCAGAAAAAACTTAATGTAATTGAATTCATTTATGGGTTTGTTTGTAGTTTCTTCTTCAGTTGATTTTTTTCTTGTGCTTTTGGCCCGGCTTTCACTTACGCGCGCAGAAAACTGGCAAGAATGTCGACGGTTTTGTTAATAAATATTTCATTTATTTTAGGCTGATAGCAACAACTCATTCTATTGCCTTGAGCGCGCTTTGTTTTTCGGCTTTTGTGCTTTAATTAAAAATATGCACGAGCAAGGGCAAATTTTGGCATTGTTCTTCTTCGTGTGTCCCTTTTTAGCCGAAAAACTTGGCCCAAAGCACTCAACTAAATACGAAACTAGCGTCAATAGACTCACTTCTTTTAGCCACCCAACCTACGGCCCACCCACCCTTCTTTCTTTTCCTACTGATTTTGTGTGTCCTTTTTTGGCTGCGCTGCGCTATGCCAGTGCCAGTGGAAGTGCCCAGGATATAAGCGCCTTTGTAGCTCGAAAAGGATATTGGGTTATTAGTAAATATGCTTTCATATACATGCATGAAAGATTTATGCTCTAGCATAAGGCAGCCTTAGTACAGGCTTTACCTCTACAGCCTCCCTTCCCCTAGTTCCCCTTATCCTGTGTCTCTGTACTCTTCAGCATTCTGCATATTTCATAATAATCGCTACTGGTTATAAAACAGACCCGTAAACAATGCCTGACACACTTTCACCTGAGCTACCTTCAAAAGTGGCCAAGTTATCCCTTTTTCCTAGCAGAGAGAATCCCTACGCCATGTGGCTAATAAAATAATTGAAATTCTCTAAGCATATCAGGAGCTGCCTATCCTTTGTACATATAAATTGGGATGTACTTGTGGCTGCCCACTATATCTACTCAAATTCCCCCAATTCTTTAACACTGAGGCATAGAACGATTCGACTACACTGCAGGACCTTCACAGAAGCCCTAAATATTGATATTTATTTTTCAGTGTAGCATAAAGCTTTGACTTATTACAAAAATAATTTGATTACTGCAAAAATAATACTGTATCGATTCAAAATATTTAACCTTTCC
The DNA here is from genome assembly GCA_018150835.1 of Drosophila repletoides. NCBI lineage: Eukaryota > Metazoa > Arthropoda > Insecta > Diptera > Drosophilidae > Drosophila > Drosophila repletoides. Next base: position 4,185,671 of record JAECWQ010000202.1, read on the forward strand.
CTCAACTCATTCGAGCTTTAGGAAAATTTGATCAAATCAAACTTAAAGGCAACTTAAGCAGCAATTCACTTAAATAGGATCCTTTTAGCAGCTCTTCTGCTGCTGCTGCTGCTGCTGCTGTTGCTGAACAACTTTTCTTGATTTTCAATTTCAATAATAAAATTTGTTTTCCAATTTTATGCCAAGTTGAGCAGCAGCAGCAAGCAGGCAGAGAAGTCCTTGCGCTCTCTCCCAAAAGAAGACTCGAAACTCTGCCAATATTTATTTGGCCAACGCATAAAAGGGAGGTGTAGACTGTATATCCTGGAGGCATATTTTATAGTCAACCACTTGGACTCGGACTCAGACTCAGACTCAGAACAAGACTCATATGCATTTCATGGACTGCCTGCAAATCTGTTGTCAAAATTTCTATTTTGCATATTTGCAAAAATTTTAAATTGCATTTCAGCTGCAGTCTCCAGAGGCTCATATATTAAAGTTTATTTACTTGTATTTATAAATTTTATAGCACAACTGCTCAGGGCTTAAAAGCAGAAACGCCTGCTCTAAAGTAGGTCAGTATTTTAAATAAAATAAAAAAAGGGTATTATAAATTCGGTGCAACAAATTCACTTACATATGTATATGCTCCCCCATTAACTTTTATATTTTGCTCTGATTTTTAACGCTGAAATGTATTTTCACTGAGCTACAATAATTTAATGCATTTTTTCTTCTCATCCAATTTTTATTTTAAAAACTTGCCAGCGAATTTTCCTCGCGCCTGCTGGTATTAGCCAGGCTGTATTTATCTGTATATATATATGTATATATGTATATATCTATCTGTATATTTACCACAATTGAATGTGGCTGGCAATTCAATAAATTTTTGGTTATTTGCAAGCTTCGGCGCCCTATGCTCATAATTAAAACCGATAATCGCACGCTGCTGCTAACCAGATTTGGACGCGTATATATTAGTCACTGGGGTGCAGTTTGGAATAAACACACAGAATATTTGGCAGAATCAAACAATTAGGTTGCTGTATTGCCTATAGAATCAGAGAGTAAAACATATTTGTTCACAGCTCTATAAATTTAAACAAATACTCTCAAAAAAGATACTAGCAATGCTCAAAGTTAGTACAGCGTCGATAGTATTTTCGATTGTTTTTTAATGCTTCTTTAATGAATAGAAGAATTTAAGTATAGTTATTCCTCTAATATAAACATTATCTAAAGGGCAGGACTTTTTCAGTAGTAAATATATTGACGCATTATGCCAAAATCCATCGGTTCTACAGCTTCGATAGTATTAGCCACTATTTTTAAACTCTTCCCATAAATAGACGCATTTAATTATAGTTTATACTTGTTGAAACGCTGCCTCATATGGTCATTATGAGGCACATTTATGTAAAAATAACTAAAGCTGGCATATGGCTACATATGTCGCACCTGTGCTCTCACCTGTATGGGGAGTATTAGTCATGTTGCCAGCACTTATCACAGCCTTGCCACGGTTGCCACTTGCACGGCAAATAGAGCGTCATTAATTTAACTAAAATAGTCAGACGGCTTCCGCTGAGCCCCACTGTGCCTCGCCCGTAAATGCTCTGTTTTCTTGCCTTGCTCCATTCCCGTTGTCCCTTCGGCTGTTGTTGCATGCAACGTGTGAAATGCAATCATTTTAGCCTGCTCCTGTGCGAGGTGAGAGCTGCCTTTAGTGAGAGCTGCCTTTATTAATGTGCAGCAAGTACATTGCGACAAGCGAAGAGCTTGAAAAATGACAACGCGACAAAGGCGACGAGTGCCATTTTATTTCACTCCCTTTTTTCCCCTTCAATGCTCATTGCATAAGAAAATTTCCCATATTCTCCAACCCTCAACTCAACTCAACTCAATTCAACGCCAACCCAACCCTGAGCATCATCATAAATATGCCGCAACGGAAATGTATTTAGTTTAGAGACACAAACGGAAATGCCCATGCCTGACTGAGTTTGATTTGCCGAATGTCGAATGCCGAATGGAATATGACATAGAAATTCATACATAGAAATGAACGGTTTATGATTTACTCAAGAAAGCGTTGCTGCCATGCAAAATAAATAAATAAATTCATATAGAATATTCGTAGCAAATTGAGAATAAGCTTAAATATAGAACAAATATGTACGAGTGGATGGGCATAAATAATACTACAGTAGTCGCTCGGAAATAGGAAAACCAATTCAGAAATATAAAATTTTTCTTCAATATTTTATGAAATTTAGAGGCCTCTTTCAGCTTTTTTCTTTCTGATTTTAAAACAAAAATTTATTGCCTACTTTTGGGAGCAGGATTGAATTTTCCTAATACTCTTTTCAGTGGAGTTCCCTTGAAAGTGAGCATCGAAACAGCTCTGATAATTTGTTGAAATTTCGGAGTAAACACTGTACTTTGCATATAGATTTTAGCTAAGCAAACGAAAAACAGATTTAAAAATGTTCCATCATCTCTCTCTCTTTGTCCGGAAATACGAATAATGAATCATATCTGATAGTTGGGGCTGGGTGCTCGAACCCTTTCAGATTATACTTTTAGATTATATTTACTCAAAACATTCGCTATGAAATGAGTTACCTTGCCGCACACTTTATGGAATTCTCGGTTTCTTTGTTATTGTTTAGTTTTCTTAAGTCCGCTGCACAACAAGAAAATTTCTTTTCAATTTGTTTTTCTTATGTTTTTTATATGAAAAGTAAACAAAGTTCCCATACCAAAGACAGCTGCAAAATGTAGATGAAGGAAGCATAAAAAAAATGCAGATAAACAAGAAAAGAAGGAATAGAAAAAAGTTAATTTAAACATTGCTTTAGCAATTTGCATTTAATTTTTACTCAGAGTGCAAAATCTGTAAAAAATTGGAAATATTTCTCAAAAAAAAAATATTTATATTTCATATTTCGTTTGTGTTTTTTATTTTCAACTGAAATACAATTTCTGAACCAATTTGGCAAAGCTCACAAAACTAAACCCCAAAAATTTCGATTTTGTTTTTCCGCTGGCCCATAAAAGTATGCTACATTTAATTTGAGTACTCAGCCTTTTATATGCATGTGCGAGCTGTGCGACCGTGCGCTTAGCCCACAAACACACACACCCTCACACACACACACACACACACACAAGCAGTTAGCTAATTTTTCCATATAAATGAAAAGAAAATACACGAAGAGCCTGGGAAACGTTTCCCAGAATGTAGAAAAATTGCACCCAAAAAAAAAAATAAATAAATTGAATTTATCAACCGTTGACGTTGGCTGCCGCCCCCAAAAAAAGGAAAATATAAGAAAAATAAGTTTTCACATAATTTCCGTTATGCCGTGGGCAATGTCACGCCGACATCTTACGCCACACGTGCATATTAAATAAATAAATAAATAAATGCAGCACAGCAGAGACAAACAGCTGTCATATTACGTATACGTAACGTACGACTTGTATTAAATAGACTTTAATTAGGCGCATATATCGAAAATAAACAGAACACCAAAAGCTTTAGTTAAATGCGAGTATCAGTAATAATTCCACCGAATTATTTAAATAGAAATGTGCTTAAGTGGAGCACACATTCATTCGCATCATAATTATAATAATTATCATAAGCCAAAGATGCCCGGTTACATATGAAAGGCTTATAAATATATATAATTTGGCCAGCTGTTGGAGTACTTGGAATAAATAACACATAAATATATATATACACACACTCTTTTGTATATACAAATATATATATAGATATGTATATTTGTCCCCTCATGATATCAAACAATATAAACAATAAAATTCAGGCACACATATGAGTAAATGTTGCCCTTGAGAAGCAAATGCGCTTCAGCAGGCTCAACGTGTGATAGTGTGCGAGTGTGTGTGTGCGTATGGATGTGTGTGTGCGTGTGTGTGTGTGTATCAAACTGATGGCAATCAAATACACAAATACAATTACAAGCAAGCAAGAGAAACTTAGCAGGGAGTGCACGACTGGACTATGCTCTGCAACAGAATTGTTCTAAAGCACACCAAATGGTAAAGAAAACATTTTTTTAAAAAACTGTTGTATTTATTATTCTTTATTTTTAATTTATCCCATAAAAAACTAACTGGCTGAATATACATAATTAGAATTAGAGGATAATTCATATTCAAAAAGATACATACAAATATAGCAATAAAATCACTCAGCAGAGAAAACCAATTGATGCAACAGATCCCTCTCTCTATATATTTATTTAAAAATATGTAAAAAAAATAAATGAAAAATGTATAATCTGGTTTAAGAAATACACTCGGAGTTTTGAGATATGTTCTACTTTTTAAGGAATAGAAAAAAAGAAGAAAAAATACTCTAAAAACAGGCTTTATTTTGGATAGATTGGATCAAAGCGAAATAATTGCAGCTTTAATATACCCCATTTGCTTTTGCAATTTTCAATGGGCGTAAGGTATAAATATGGACACACTCACACTCCCCCGCCCGGCCAAGTCATACAAATAAGTCAGGACAAATAGTAAGCCCAAAGAGGAGCCTCAGCTCGATTCCCAGACAACAAGACTGTGCAAATATTTTGCCAGCGACAGAAACAAAGACATATTACTATCACAAGCTACCAATGTATGGGTATTTGTGTGTGTGCGTGTGTGTGTGTGTGTGTGTGTCCAAATTGAATTTGATTTATTGAAATTTGATATTTTCCGTGATACGAGCGCTGCAAATCAAGCAAACATGAGCAGGGACAAGACCAAAGCGACAGACACTCAAACAATCAGCATTGGCATTGGCAACATTGGCAAACGGGCAAACGGAGCACAGGATGAGCAAGTGGATAAATACAGGAACTAAAGACAAAGTAGTGAATGAAGCGGAGAGATGGAGAAAGAAAGGAAGAAGTCAGGGCATTGGGGCGAGACGGGACAGTGGGGCAAGCACTTGGCATACATTTACCAATTGTCTTTTTGTCTGGCACCGGTCGGAAAACAGTTGAAACAAGTGCCGGAAAAACGCAAAAAACAGGACTGGAGCAAAGCTGGAAAAACTTACGAGAAAAATTTGTGAAAACCTATCGAAATTATAAAAGTAATATTCAATTGAATAAATGTTCCCTTTTTTATCAATAGTCAGAAGAAATGGATAGTGAAAATGACTCTTTCCCAGGTAAAAATCTTAAATTAGCTAATATATTTGGGTAGCCCTATTCAAGCAGTTCAATAAAAACCGCTTCGCTTCGTCAGACAAAAATATTTATTTAAGTTAATGAATGCCATTGTAATATATTTATATAATATATATATATATATATATAAATATATTGGAGACCCTTCAAGGACAGACAGGAAATCAAAACGCAAGCAGACAGAAAGTAATAGTCGAAGCGGAAGTGAGCTGAAATGGACAGAAATACCAAGAAAATATATAGACATATTCGTACTGCCATAAACTCTCAGCTGACCCAATTGGCGATGCGTTTGGCACGTAGAACTTGAGAAGAGATGGCCAAAGCACAGTTGGTCAAAATCAAAACGAATCGAATCAAATATATAGAAATTCGCTTTGAAAAGCAGGCAAGGCAGACAGGAATACAGACAGAAACATGTGACGCCGCCTTGCTGGTGGCTGACTGCACTCAAGCACAGCAGCTACAATATTTATTACTTTTGATTATGTTGAAAGTCAACTTTATCAATTTTACAGCAGTTAGCCAATAAACCACAACAGACAACAGAGATGCGGACAGACGGGCAATGAAACGAAGAGGTGAAGCAACCGCAAGGCAACAACATATAAGAGAGTATATGACTACGAGATACTCTATACTTTTCACAGATGCACCGCCAAAGTTTGAAGATAAATGTAAACAAAACTGTCAGGCAATATTTGTAGGGTAGAATAATGTCAGAGGATATTTTAATAGAATTATCAATGCAAATGACTAATTAATGGAATGATTTATCTATAAATTATGCAAAACAATATAGAACAACAACCAATAATAAACGAATCTGAACGATAGTATGTTTAGCTAGATCGATTCTGATATTGCTGCTGTTCAAGAATATATAAGCTGGTGAATAAGAGATACCAGCCTATCCGCCTTACACAAACCTCTACTCAAATATGGCATACTCTTTTGAAGCACTTTCAAGGGGTATGGCGTATAAACAGGATGTTGTGGAATGAGCTTTATATACAGAACATATAACATATATTCTGTATATACTCTCTGTATTGCATATAAATCCTAAATGGACAATGAATGTCAAGCGAAATAAATTAGAAATGACAATAAATGAGCAAGTGTCGAAGACAGTGGAGCGCATATTGGGCATGGGGCATGTTCTTGGATGTAACTTGTAGCAGCAGGAGGGGCCATGGGGCATCTGCCCCTCTCTCATTGGGGCTGCCACATCGGTTCAAATTGGTTCACCATTCTGTTGACAGGCAACGACAAGACAAACAGACAGCGTGTCAATTTAATTGGCAGTCAAGAAGCCAGATGAACGATGGCACAATAACATACACAACAACAGCAACAGCAACAACAACTCTTGCAACAACACCTTGCAACAACAATAACAACAACAACAACAACAACAACAGTAACAATTACTTTATGAGCAACAACAGCAACAACATTGAAGTTGCAATTCCATCGGGCAATAACCTGAGAATGTTTTCATAGGGAAACAAGAAACCAAAGAGTTGCCTTGCTCAGGCCGAATATTGAAATACTCTAGGAAATTACTAATAATTATATAGAATCAATCTAAGGTGGATTAAAATCACTAAAAATAAATATTCCAGAGCGTTTCTTTTAATCAAACTGATTGAGCTCAGCTTTTACGCATTGCATGAGGAAGTTAAGCTACCCTGTCGCATAGAAAGAGTAGCGGCAACAATGCAGCTTCAACTTTTGCATATTTGTTGCATACATCTCGAAGCGCCTTAATTTATGCAATGATTTTTTGCTCTTATTTGACTCATGGGTTTAAGCAAAACAAAGCACAGGCGCCACAATCATCCACAGTATTTAGCACAGTGGAGAAGAGAGAAATATCTTCAAGTTTATATTCAAAAAATCTATTCTTTTCACTTGTTTATTTAATATTACTGAAACTTTAATAAATTTTATTATTAGCAATTTATTTAAAATAAAATATAATAAAATAAATATGTGTAAAACAATGTTGAAACCCCTATGAACCGGATCGGGTAACGAAAATATTACAAATAAATCAATAATATTAATATTGAGTATTTCCTTAAGCCGAACCAAAAGATTTATATTCAAAGGACCCTTTCTCAATACGCTTCTTTTCCTCTGCAAATTTTGAATTTAATCCAAATACTGCTAAGGCCACTGTGCATGTAATCAAAATTCATTCATTGCCTCAACTCAACTCTCGCACTTTTCTATTTGCAGGCTCAAAAATAGTATTGGAAAATTCTCCGTCTCTTCACGCACATCCGCACACCCACACACCCACACACACAGAAAAATGGGGAGTTGCTAAGCCAAAACACGTGTCTGCATCCGGTTGATGCTGCTACTGTTGCTCTGGTCACACTGCCCTGTGCCTGTTTAGGTGCTTATTAGACATCGGCTCAGACAAAAGATCTGCCCATATATGCATGGCTCGGAGCCAAAGACCCAACCCAATTGTAGTGCCCCCGCCATAGCCCCGCTTCTCCTCTAACCTCACAACAATTCCAATTTCACAAACTTAGTCTGTTTTGTTAACCAATTCAGTCGACATGGACATGCGAGGCAGTTCCCATGATTTCTGGCCAGTGTTTCCAGAGCTATTGGGATTTCTCTTTTTGAAAAGAGCTGAAGAGCAGCTTCAAATGCATTTGCAGCGATTACACTGGCCTACCAGAGTTTCATAGATTTAAATTAAGTGCAGCGCTTAGGCTTATCTATTCGAGTAGCTTTCTGCAATATTTTCTTGCATTTCTGGCTTATTTTGTTGCCTTATTAAGTGGGATATTTTTGGGCTACTAAGCTCGCAATGTTTTCTATTTAACAAGGATTTTTCTCAATATTTTTAGAAACTGGAAATTGGGGCACTCACCTGTTATTTAAAATTTCCACTGTATCTTTTGTAGTTATATTTCCAAATCCATTTTATAGCTGAGCACAAAATATATTCAATAAATTAAACACTTTCACTAGGCACTTTAATCATGGTGTATGGTGTAATTATTATTTATGTTTTATATCAACGACTGTGACAATTTATATTTCCCAGGATGCGCGCACAGAAATCAAAGCAATTATTTTAAGCAGCTATAAATAATCGGTTTGGGTCAAGTACTCAGGCATATAGCAGCACCAGCAGGAGTACTGCTTGCGTAAGCCACTGAACCACGCCCCCATCCTCGGGTGAAAGGTCAGTACTTGAAACTGGCCATATGCAATCGTGCAATATTTGGTGGCTACTCTCCGGTCACTTTATGACTGCATTGGGACCAATAATTTATGAATGAATTCATGAATGTCGAAGCTCTTTCTCCCATTCTCCTCTCTCTCTCTCTCTCTCTCTCTCTCTCTGTGTCTCTCTCTTCTTTTCCCGTGCCTGAATCAGCTTATATAACCTTTTTAGTTGCAGGGTCTTTTTTACCCGAGAGACTTGATACTTGTTAGACGCCATATGAAAATTTAGTTTTTGATTATTTCGATGTCCATTAATGTGCTGACCCCTTGAGTGTCCTGTTGATGGCTTCTCCAGCTCCAAAAGGGCATACGCAATCAACCTGAAGAGGTGCGAAATGTTCTAAATTAGTAAAATAAATTAGATATGTACGAGCAAATGAGCAGCAATATACAGTAGACACTCGCAAAGTGGTGCGGTGTGTGTTTTAAATAAAATTTACCAAAATTTTCCTTATATCCTTATCATTGGCAATCAATTATAAAAATATGTAGTTCCAGGACTCCAATAGTGTTTCTTATTCAATTTCATTTCCAATAAATATCTGATAAATTATTATAAAATTTGTGCCGAATAATTCAGATCTCAATTTACGAGTACTAATCAAAAGAAAAGTATCTACCTAGCACAACTAACTTCCTTCTGGGCGGTGTGGCCAGCATGTCCTTTTTTATGCCAGTCCCCTTAAAGAACTCGGTATGCTCATTAAAAAAATGTTAGCCTTGAAAATAAAATTAAGAAAATTTGGTAGTAAAAGTGACCACTGTACCTGAAACCAGAACGGGTCTAGGGTATGGAATTGGAACGTTTTGTCTAGGGACCGGCACCTAATTATGTGGCTTAAGTTATTATTAGTTTTGAAATTCATGTGTTTGGCTGTGGGTGTGTGTGTGTGTGTGGTGGGTGTGATTGTGGACATTGAGCTATGAATTTTAATGAATTAATAAAATGAACTTCACACCCATACAATTAGTTTTGGGGTGTGCCGATGTTCTAAGCCATAATTCAAATATTTATTTGCACATTTTGATATCATTAATGTGCATAATTTGAGGCTCATTATGCGACTGGTCAACCGGGCAGTTTTATGGCTTCAATTAGGGAAATTTGAATTTGAATTCAAAAAATATATGAATGAATTTAAATGCAATTTTACTGAATTTTCCACAAAAAAAAAAAGAATTGAAATTGAGCGAAATTAAAAAATTTGTTCACTGCCATTAAAATCCAATTGACAATTGGATTGTTTGATGTGTTTTCAAATTATTTCCACTCAAAAACCAAAGATTATTTATAGTGGAACAGTTTAAAACAAGCTGCAAACTTCTGTTTCAGCTGTTTTATTGTAAGCATCTAAAAAAACAGCTAAATACATTTATGGCAGCATCCAGCGTATGCAAATCCCGAATTTGAGCATTCTCAATGCTTGAGATCACATTTTTATATGCTTGACAAATCCAATTCAGTTCAGAGGTTCTGTTTAACATGAGAATGCCATGTCATTGCATTCAGTAGACAATCGATACATGCATCCCGAATGGCATCGATGCCAACAAACAGCTCCATAAGCCAGCTGAATGAGTGTCAAACCTCGCTCAAGCATCGAATCGCATAGCCCTCGTATATCTCGCATACCGTTGTAATATGACGTATCGAAATGTGCAGCCAAAAAAGCTATATTGAGCAAACAATACAAATGATCGACCCGAAAGTGCCCTGTAATTTTACTGCAAAAAATTAACTTTCTTTCTTACTTTCTTTTCAATTTTCAAAGAAATAGAAATACCAAGTTAGACTGTTTTTTATATTATTATAAAGGATGCAACTTGGATTTTTGGAACCTTTGAAGCGGACACTGAGAGAAACCTATCAAACAAGCCAACTCCCTCAAAACTTGTGCCCGAACCAGAGCTGTTTTTGCATAAAAACAATTTGCTTCAAGAAGCTGAAAAGTCTTAGAATGAATATCTTCCAGTATGATAAATATTTTTAAATATTAAAGTTAAATAACTCTTTTTCAAGGCAACCAAACCGACCCAAACTATCAACGTTCTGTGGGGCTCAAAGCCTCGCACCTAACTTATTTCTATTACATATAGATACAAAATTGAATATGCTCTTCTTACACATTTCAATGGGTGCAGAGTATATGGCAAATATGTGTGTTCCACATGCCACATGTATCGAGATATATTTGTAGATTGCATGCGCTTCACTAAATCGGCTACAGTACGTATACGCAATGTGCACTGTGTGATGTGTTGGGCTTCTATCTCAGTGTGAACCGTAAAATAATGGCACGGCAAAGGCATAGAGTAATTTTTGGCGCATAGAAAGGAGTTGCTGGAGAACTCCTCGTGGTTGGCATGGGGCATGTGGCATGTGCCACATATCGACATGCCCATTGGTAAATTATGCGTGGCCTTTTAGCTGCTGCAGTTGCTCTTTCTGCTCTTGCTGCTGCTGGAGCTGCTGCTGCGATGATTGTTTGCCTTGATGCCTTCAGCGTATTGCCGATATATTTTCTTTGCAGCTGCACCAAATGCTGAAATGCAGAAATGTATTTATTTAAATAGCACTGCTCCGCACGCAGCCCGTTTGCGAAATGCTCTGCAATTTCTCTACATTTCCCCAATTCTACAAATGGCAAACAGACACATGTTGGCAGCACGTGTATGCTCCAGTGCTCAATCATATTGCTGCCCCTGCAACGTGCTGCCAATACGGCAGAGTACACAGTGCAGTCAAAGCACAGACACTTTTCACAGGAAAATAAAATAATAAAAAAAATATATATCTATGATAAAAAAATAAAATAAAAAAATTATGGCAGCCAAGTAGAATGCAAATAATTTATGCTGCAAGCTACAAGACGTGGCAGCTTCAGCAGGAAAATACCAATTATCTATACTCTAAGTAATGAAATTATATGCTATTTTTATATAATTTTCTAATTAAATTGCCAAAAGTTCATAACTAACAATTGAATTATGCTAAATTGATAAGTTTAATTTATGTTTAATCAATTCAATTCCTAATTTTAGTTAATTTTAAACGAAGATGAAGGGGATCAAATAAGCATCAGCTTACTACAGACCGATAAATCCATCAGGACTTAAATCAAGACTTTGTTTCTAGTATTAATCTCAGCATAATTATTATGATTCACTATACGATTGAATGAACAGTGCTAACTTTGGAGTATCGTTAAGTTAATGCAAGAAAGGAACAGGACTCCACAACTGACCTATTTTAATAGATAATTTATCTTTCCTTGTAAAAACAATTAATCCCACAAACTTTCTCCCATAATAGTTATGCCCGTGCAGAGAGTGGCAGAAAGCAGAAAGAAAGTCTAGCCCTAAGTATTATTGCAAACATCATCGATAACAAAATCGATTACTTGGGCCACTCTTGGAGCAACACTGTTGCCGTAGTTGTCTCCTTTTTTTCCTTCGAAACTGTCTGTGCGACATGACTGACGATTTTTTGTAGAATTCCTATAATATTTGCAAGTAAGTATGAGCAAGAGTACGTGTAGAGTATGAGAGAATGATAGACAAACAGGCGATGTGCTGACAAAGGATGTTCGCTGTGGACACAGACATGGACAAGGGCATGGGCATGGGAGAAGGACATGTGTGGACGTGTGTAGAACAACTCGTTACTGTCAGCAGCTGCCAATGTAAACACAAGTGGCCAGCCGCAAAAAGGAAAAGCCAGTCCAGTAAATAGCTCACAATGAAAATGACGGAAAGAAAAGCTGTGAAAAGTGCAGCATGCTACAAGGAAAAGCTCTAGACTGAGCCGGAGACTCAACCAGAGACTGAGGCATTGCGCCGGCGATTGGCGCGGAAATCAATTGTTGTTTTGACAGCGACACGGAAATTGGTTTAATGAAGCAAAAATATATAAAGCAAGCTGACAAAGCTAACAAGCCAAAGGATGGCCAGGGCAAAGAGCTAATTAGAGTCCTGTCCACATCGATGCTGCTCCAGCTTCTGTTTCTTTTTCTCTCTACACATCTCTTCCTGGCTGCTACCCGCTGATGATCAAAAGGCTGTTTGATTTATGATGGCAAGCATAAAAATTAGCAGTCAAGTGCAAGGGGAAAAGGATGTTAAAAGAAAATGGAAAAACTTTCACAGTAAATGTGAAAATTATGCGCTACAAACTGAGAAACTAATTTAAAATGCAGGCAAAAGATTATAAAAAATCAGGTAAAAGCTAAGTACATTTGTGCCGGAAAACTATTTCTGCTGAATTCCCAGCAGGATATCAAGAAATATTCAAAGGAATTAAGATGGAAAGATAGTGGGATAAGAGCAGAAATGTCTTGGGTGGAAAATAAGCTACAAAAATAAAGGAAAATCATTTTTTTATATGACTTTTAATACTTATTTTAAAGATAATAGTAAAAAATAATGTATAATGCTGTGAAGAGAATGCGAAATAAAGATAAAAGCTAAGTATATTTGTGCCGGAAAATATCTGAAAAATATCAACAAATAAAGATTAAACTAAGCTGCTTTAAAATAGAAGATCGAAAAAAAAACTCTAACTTTATTTGAATAAATATCAAAGTCCTCATAGTAAAAACAACTAAAATTTGAGTAGGCATTTTTAATTATTTTATATTTTATAATAGAATCAATAAATAAATGAAAAACCCAGAGAAATACTAAAAATTGGTTGATTTGAAAGAGTAAACTATGCCAAGAACACGTCATTTTTTGAGGGCAAGTTGAAAATGGGCCAAAGAAAAAGGGAAACCCAAAACGAAAAGGAAAATGAAAATGAAAAGTTGCGCTAAGTGCAATGACGCCCAAAACTATGTTCATTACTTAAACTAATTACATTTTAAATTAACATTACTCGGCCTGGGCAGTTAGACAAAAGGCCAAAGGTACTAAAAACCTCCCATAAAAAAGGGGGGCAAAAAGAAAGAAAAAGGTGGTGAATCGGAAGGAGAACCGGAAGGAGAACTGGGAGAAGGTTATGTTATATCGCATATCGTAGTATGTATGCAGGGCACGCAGCGGAAAATGGCAGTGGCAACGGGAACGGATGTCAGTCAGGCGGCGACAGTCGAAATGTATTGAAGTCATTACGAATATGGCCACAAGACGAGGGTTAACGACAGCCCCATCCTCTCGAGCACCCAACCCGCCCAACCACCCAACTGGCTAACCACCTAACCACCCAGCGGGGTAATGACAGAAATTATGTAATAAAAAGTTACAATTTACGATTGCTTACGACTGCTGCAGGTGTGTTGGGTGGTTTGTGGGGGAGTTGGAGTTGGCCACGTGACCCACCAACAATATAGAGAGACAAAGACCGAACTACAGTAGTAGCTACAGGTGCAGATCTGAGGCAGTGCTGCGCATTTGGCTATATTATAGCTATATCTAGCAGGCAAAGCTAAAGTTAGTTTTTAGCTGCATAGCATAAGAGCTTTTTCCATCTAACCAGTCTAATATTATTGTAATTTATTCCATATATTTTTTTAACAGCCTGCATCCAACACAACAAATTTTCCATTCTCTCTTCAAAGCTTTTAGCCAATTTCATGCATAATTTTAGCTATTTCTAGCTGTTTTTCTCTTGGTTTGGCAACACTAGTCAGCTGGCTGGAGGTTAGCCGGGTGCTTGAGAACGTACAATGAACCGTCATAGATAAAAGACATAACAATGAAGCCAAAGCAGACGTGCGCGCCAGAATGGTTTGAACAGAAAGAGAGACAGACAGGCGGATGGAGAGACGGACGGACGGACGGAAGGACGGAAGGACAGACAGGACGCCATGGCGAACATTTGCACCTGCCCGGCAAAATAAGTTATAAAACTAAGACAAAGGCAAAATGCCAAAGAAAGAGAAAAAGAAATGGGAGAAAAGTAACGAAAAAAAAATTACAAAATGGCAATAAATTCAAAACTAAAACAAGGCTCAAACCAGAGGACAGAGACAGAGACAGAGACAGAAAGACACTGCTGCCAAAGGCAATACCAAGTGGTTCCAGGGCCCAGTCAAGCGTATAAGTGCCACGGCCATATGATAAACACAGTCGGAACTGGAGCTGGAGCTGAAGCAGGGAGTCGGAGCTGGTTCTGGAATTCTGGTATAAAACACAGTGGGGGGGAGGGGGGTTACCAGAACTGGTTACCAGTCCTAATAAAGGTGTCATGGAGCAAAGCAGAGAGAAAGTTGCAATGAGTTGGGGAAGGGGCGTGGAACGTGATTGCAAATTGTAACCGCCAATGGGCCGTAAATTGAAACGTGACTAAGGCAGATAATAAAATGCATAAAATCAGAGTACTGACGGCAGCCCCCTAACTACGATGGCATCGCCTTGATGGCCTAAACACGAGCACAGACACGTGAAATGGCGGAGGCGAGGGACTGCCTATTGATACCCTGTATTAACTGAAAATGAGTGCAAAATGTAGCACCCATTGTTTTTTGTGCTCCAACTGAGAGCATAAATAGTTCTTTAGACCAAGCAAGAATGAATTATTATCACCATTTAAGCAATATAATACCTTTTTGCAGCTTTATATATTATCATCATTATCAGCGATTTTCTATTGTTAATACTCAATTAATCTAATAATTGTCTGGTACAATATCATTATTATTTTTAAGGTTAATTAAACCGGATTTTAAGTACACATTTTGTAAGTCAGATCTGAAAAACATAATTAAAACTTCAATATAAATAAAAACAATAGGAATTATACTAATCGAATATTCTTGCAGAGTATCTCCAAGTCGAGCCAACTCGCTTGTATTTTGCTGTACATTTTTGGTTTGAGTTTCAGCTTTAGTTTATTCCCATCCATTCTTTTTTTTATGCTTTTGCAGCTCGTCTGAAATTTGTCATTCAACGGATGTGAACTGGCAGAGAATTGTTGTAAAACATACGACGAGTAGGACAGGTATGCACAGGCATCCACAGGTATGCAACAAATTTAACAAAGCTTTGATAGCAACCGGATATGATGAGACAGCAGCTCAGCCGCACGAAAAGAATATGCTAATTAGGATATGCGAGTATGATGGGCTGTACAAACAGCTCTCTCTCTCTCTCTCCCCCTCTCTCTCTGTCTCTCTCTGATACGATCTCATTTTTGTGTATATGTCGCGAACATAAAATACATATTGAAATTTAAAATTTAATATTCATTGCAATTTATTTAAGCCGAAATATACAACTGACATTTGTGTATAAAAGTGAAATATTTGAAAAATATTTTGCCATCTGAAATTCGTTGAGAGCTTTGAAAGTTTGAAAGGTTTTTATTGATTTTGAGAGCTTTTCAACACAAAATATCCTTAGTTATCCTTAGCACGAGACAGAAACTGGACCAGCTTAAATATATTTTTCAAATAGTTTTTTATAATAATTTCTGCATACCCAGAAAAAAATAAGGCGAGAGTCAGGCAAAAAATCCAAAGAATTCTACTACAAAAAAGCGTTTTAAAAATGGATTAAGCCAAGTTGCAGGACAAACTATGACCAAAATATTTCCTACAAAAATTATGCCTATTTTTCATTAAGTTATGGGTACTTGTGTTAGGGTATATTTGCCAAGGGGTCATCTGGCTTTCGGTCAAAAATTAACATGCATATGAGAAAACGAGATCATAGAAAAATTTGCTGAAATTCGGAGAACTGATTGTTAAAACTGAGGCTTAGTTTTTTGGAGTAAAATATTGTGTATTGGATGAAGAGACGCATCCCTTTTTTTGGTGTCTGGAAAAGAGCAGAGAGCAAAGTTTTAATTAATGCCATAAAAACATGGAAAAGCCGCAGGCAAACAAAGGTTTGCAGATGCAAACAAAATGTGGGCCCTCAAAAAAAAACCTGCTGAATTATTGGCAGTTACGGGAAAGTCCTTTGAACTGTGCCCGATTCCTTGGAATGTGTAAGAACTTAGGTTTGTGCTCTGAGGTTGTCCTCTCTCTCTCTCCAGTCGTCCTGGGTCCTGTCGTTGTCAAAGTCGTTGTCATGCTAAATACTGCGGCATATTTAAACAGCAAAAAACAACAGGCAACAAGCAAATGTAAACAGAAAGTTGCAAAACATACACAGAACGGGGCACAGGCAAAAGGGCAAAATGAAAACCAACGAAAAACAGAAAAACAGCAAAAACAAAAAAAAAAAAAGAAAGGAGAAAGAGAAACAAATGAATTGGCAAAGTACGAATACAAAAGCGAGCGAATTCGTCCTGCCCAACAAAAGGACCCCTGCAGCCTGCGGTGGGCGGCATTAAAATGTAAATGCCAGCAAATGCCAATAACAAGTAGATACTTAATGCAACATTCTCGGTCTTCAAGGAATATATATATATATATATATATATATATAAATTGCTGAGGCTTCAGTTTCAGTTTCGCTTTTGCTTTCGGTTCAGCTCAATAAGTTTGAATTGCCCGCAGCAAGTGTAAAAATTAAATTAAAATTATATATATACACACACACATATAAACAGATATAGATATAGTTATATATATATACAGCCGAAATATGTGTGTGCCCTCTGCCCAAAATGCTTTGAAGTTAATTACTAAAATGCAACATGAAAGCGTTCACCTAAGGCATATGCAATTATTTATTTTACAGCAGATAAAATAAGCTATTCAGGCATAAACTTTTAATAATTATAATTATCAATCAAAATTAGTTGCTCCCAATTATCAAAGAATAAAAAAGTTCGAAGAAAGTGTACTGAAAAACCTAATCTAATCTAAGTAATCCGCATAAAGCACAAGTCCAAAAAAGTAAGAGTAATTTTAGCAGGGCCAGAAATGAACCGCCTCAGAGTGAGCTCTAAACTCGTCTTTTTTTTATTACTAATTTTAATTTAGATTTGAAAAGTCAAGAATACTTTCATCTCAGTTTAGCCACAGCATCTATTTCTTTAATTAATAACCATAAATATAAATGTGAGAGAGTAACAAAATGGAAAATTTGGGTTGATTCAAGTTTGGAACCAATATCAGAGGCTGCAGCACTCAAAAACCAGTCCCAGTTTATAGGGAAACCAGAGCTTAGACTGGGCTTAAACCCACGAGTCGTAGATCTAAAATATTTTATTATTTGTCGCCTTCGTAGACACATAATAAAAAATATTAAAATTCAAAAGATAAATTTAGTTTTCGAATTTGAATTATTTAAAACTACTTCATCAGCCAATATTTTTATATGTATTTAATATTTGAATACTTTCTGTATAAAACAATCAAATAAAAGAGAGAAGGGAGCAGCTGAATCAGCAGTCAATGCAACGAGAAGAGAATAGCTGTTATATATATATTATTTAAATATTAAATGCCTGTGAATATTTAGATATATATATATATATATATTTATATTCCTTTATATTTTGAACTGTTTGAATCAGATGGTAACCGGCTGGTGCAGTAAGCGGTTACTTGGTTGCTCGCCAAGCCGGAAACACAAATTTGAACGAAATTAAAATAGTTGCTGGTTGGTCGCAAAGACTTACAAAAGCAGTTAAAAATTTGAGTCGGAGTCGGAGTTGGAGTTGGAGCCGGAGTTGGAGCAACAAAAGGAACAAACAGAGCAACAATAAGACGAAGAAGCGGTGGAACAATAGTAACAACAAATGCAGTAACTAAGACGCTGACAGACAAAATAGGATTGAAGATGCAGAACAGAACAGAAAACAAAGTAAATAAAAAAAGTTTATAAACATTTTAAGTGTAGTTGCCTGAGCGACGACGACGACGAGGACGTCAATGGAACGATTCCATAGAAAATGGCTCCAATGAAATTGAAATCTCACGCAGACAAATGCAATTAAAGTTGTGCGCAAAACGGAAACAGGCTAACAAAGCAAAACGGATGCGGAAATGCCAACTGCTGTACTATGCTGTGCTGTGCTGTGCTGTGCTGTGCCGTGCTGCGTGCTCAACTTGTTTTAGCCTGGCTTAGTCGCGTTTACCCGTAACCAGGCGATGAAAGTGAAATTCGCAGAAGCCAATTAACAGCCAATTGAAAATTCCATTTGCTAATTGTAAATGCCAAAAGTCATTTTGGCTGCTGTCCCTTTCAAAATACAGACAAACTTTCAGTTTATTCTCTCGACTAACAAGAAAATTGTTCATATCTTGGGAATACTTTTTTTTTTTTGGCTATAAGCGCAATTTATTTGAAGCTAAAAACTGGTTAAAATAATGTGAAAGTAAACCCATCAAAATGCTTGCCATTTCAATAAAATATTCCTCACCTTTGACGTCGATTTCCCTATGAAATTAGAGCTCCGTGCTAAGGGGTTAAGATATGATTAGGATAATGTGCAATTAATCCTTTGAAGAAACTTAACTCAACAGCTTCGACTTAGATTTTTGATGAATGCGGCGCTTAGAAAAGGGGACTGTGCTCTATAAAATCAGCCCTTCCTCGCTCATTTAATGTACTTTCAAAACTTTCCAATTAAATTCAGACTATAAATATAATATTTGCCAAACAAACTGAAGAAAAAAAAAGGATATATATATATAAAAACTACTCGTATGTGCTGCCTAATTATTTAGGAAAAATGTGAAAGGCAAACAAGCATAAAACCCCAGAATGAACTCACTTGACGTTACGTATACGCAACGTTGACTGTCTGCACTTGAATCTGGGCACATTTCCTTTTACTTTTGCTCTCTGCCTCCGCCTCCCTCGCTCTCATGTCACAGTCACTTAACCTTTAAGCAAATCAAATGCCAACAGAGTAATTTACTCGAAACTCTTGGCAAGAGAGGAGGAGAAGGAGGAGGAGGCGGAGGAGCAGGAGAAGTAGGAGGATTCCGGGAAATGGGGAAATGGCAAAGCATACAATTTATACCACCTTCGCAACAGAAACGAGTGACAAATATTTTGCGCATGTGTCGAGCCTGGGGGCTTCTTTGGCAAACAATCTGCTTCTTTGTGAGTGCTGTAAATTATAATTAAATGTTAAAATATATTTATTTTTGGTTCGAAACCTTATCAATGCGACACCGGCTGTCCCAAAGTGTTCGCAAAGTGTTGAAATTGCCGCTTTCAGCGGAAACATTGATTGAAACAAGCCCCTTCCGCGGGCCACTACACTAATGAAAGCCAAGGGCAGCGCCGGGCAGAGGCGGAACAGAGGCAGGGGCAGCAACGAAGGCAGGACTTCTGCATTTCATCCACTTTACTCGCCATTTAACCGATGATTGGATCACAGCGGGTCCCTCGGCTGTTGGCCTTCGCCCCCCCGGCGTGGGACAATATGGAGCACACAGTGGGCAGCAAAAGGGCAACCAAACCAAAAAAAAAATAAATAAATCTAAATGCTTAGGAAAAAATAAACATATAAAACTTTGTATACACTACAAAATATGGAGAAATATCTAAAGTAAATAAATATTATTTTATTTAGAATTTAATTTAAAAATCCTTATTTTAAATGGAACCCTTTCAAGTTGGAAAAATACTCGAATATTCGATTTGAAAAGGTTTATTTTAAAACAATTTTGCAGGCCAATTAATCAATTTCCCAGCTGACATATGATGTTTTTTAAACTGCATATAAAAAGGGGGGAAAAAATTAAATGAAATTAAATTTGTTGATTACAAAATTTGCATTTTTGATTTGCATTTATCGCACTGCAGATATTCACTAAAAAATCGTTTGGAACTTGTGTGGGACACATTTAAAATAGGTAAATATAATATTTAAAATCCATTTTTCATATTAATATAAAACAAAAGCAGCCAGCTCAAAATTTGCATATAAAAATTGGTATAGAAACTGAGCGATATTCGTAGCTAAAAATAGACTCAAATCGATAGTTTTAAAAAAGTTTGCACAAAATCAACAGAAAAAGCCGTATGATAAATGGATTATACACTATCCGATGAATGAATGGCAGTGGCAAATGAGTGTGAAAAATCGCCATTAAAATGGAACCATCTCCTTCCCCCCAGCGATTGCCTTGGGTAACATATTCAATAGCTTTTCAAAAGCATGCTTAACAAACAGCAACAGCAACAACACCGAAGCAACAGAGTGAGAGAGGGAGAGAGAGAGAGCAAAGAGCAGGCTGAATACAGGCAAAAAAAAAAAAGAAGAAAAATACTCAGACATTTGCATGTCAAGTCGAGAGAAGCTGTCCGTGGCACCTCCCCGTTGCCCGTCTGTATTAAAAACGACCATGAATAAATTTTAACAGCGCTTGTGTGTTAAAGTATTTAATGCTTAAAGGCTCAGCTCAGAGCGACCAGCCGTATGCCTTAAGCCCTGCCACATGCCACATGCCGCATGCCTCATGCCGCATGCTGAAAGCGTTACGCACATGTGACTCAGAGACTGGGAGACTTCAGAGAAAGCATCATCCATGAAGTGGATGAGCGACTCCTTCAACTGAGTTTATGTGGCCAGCATTGTCATCGAGTCCTTTTCTTGAGTCCTTGTAGCACCTTCTACATCCCCTTTCATCCCTTGTGGATCTACTCGCTCCTCGTGATTAAGCACATAATTGGATTCATTCCGGCGGAGAGCCGCTTACATGCAACATCAACACATGTAGCGGTTCTCGGTGAAAACTTTCCTATTTTGAGAGAATATTTTAAGAAGCTGCCACAAGGATTTGTGGTGCTTAGCGTTAATTGCCTTGCGGTTGTCAACAGCAGAAATAACAACAACTTGAATAAAGATATTGACGGTAAGAGTTTCCGCTTAAAGAATACCCTTTAAAAGACGCTAAAGGGCAGGCCCAACGTATCAGCTTCTATACGAAATGCTAGGACCTTTTTTAAATCGCATATTTTACAGAGAATAATCAATATATTCTGTTGCTTCCACAAAGAAAATGAAG
Organism: Drosophila repletoides; assembly: GCA_018150835.1. Taxonomy (NCBI): domain Eukaryota; kingdom Metazoa; phylum Arthropoda; class Insecta; order Diptera; family Drosophilidae; genus Drosophila; species Drosophila repletoides. The sequence continues at coordinate 4,206,990 of JAECWQ010000202.1, forward strand.
TAATTTTTTCATCTTATAATTTTAAGAATAATTTATTTTTATATTATTTATTTGCCTTAATTCTTTCATTCCTAAATAAGTTTATTTTTAATCCTCTTGCTAAAATCTTTTTAAAGATCAAATCCTTTGAGATTTCCTTCCTTGTTTATTACATCAAAATAATATTATTTTTATACGTTTCAAATTGGAATGAACAATGGATCAACTCTCTCAATTCATTGATCAATATTTTGAAATATTAAAACCCTTCGTTTTTCTCAGTGTAAAACACATTGTTGTGTAGTGTTGTGGTCAACCATTCTCTTAACTGAATAATGCCCAACTGCACACCTCATCAGCTGGTTTTGGGGGGGGAATGTGTGAGGCAGCTGTGAGGATTTGTTAGGCTTAACTAAATTTCTGATTGGATGAAATATGAAGCGTCATTCAGCAGCTGTCGCTGGGTATAATCGTCCATAATAAATGTGAGTAGGTTGACTTATTTTATAATGCTGTCTGAATACATCATAAATAATTCAATTTAGTTAATACAAAATCAATTTCTGTAAATTCAAATAGGGCTCGCTGACTGCTGCTCAGCGCTGAGCTGCTCTCTGCTGTCCATATGCCCTGCACATATATGAGAGATAAAAAATCATGATAATATCATAATAAACTCGGATTGCTATATGCGATTGTATGGGTTATATGTTTGTCTGTGTGGCCTGTATGTGTCCGTATGTGTCTGTATGTGTTTGAGTATATTATACAATAAACATCATCATTAAATATAATTGCATGTTACAGTTACACACTGCGTTAAAAGCTACTACTGCTGCCAGGGAGGCGGCGGCTTTGTGTGTGCGTGTGGTTTGCTCGGGGGGGGGGGCGTGGCATTCGGGAAAAGTGTGTTGCAAAAAACCGCGTTTGTTATGCAAGCGCTCATTAAAATGTTTGCCACGTTACGCATACGCATAGTTGGCCAAAACGAAAGCCGTTTACTGACTCCTTTCGCATTGCCATTCCCAAAACCGCCGCCCCTCCCCTCATCAATGGGATTTACTGTGGTGCCGTATAACCCAAAAGTGGGTGTGGCATTGCATTGACCATTTGCTTTTGTTTTTGTTTTTTTACAATTTTCATTGTTCTCGCTGGCATCACATTTATTGGCAGCGATAAAGTTGATTTTTAAGTGTGCACAGCGCATTTCAGACCATATTTCGTATTTGGCCTTTCAATAATAGCATTAAGCATCAAGCAGCTAAGCAACAGTTTCTATGATTTTTACTTACAACAAGGATTTAATCGGTTTAAATATTTTCAGCAGCAATTCCTGATTTACACAGGTGCTTTGGGATTACCATTTACATGAGTTTTACTCAGTTGCCTTTAGAAATAAAAAAGAGTAAGAAAAAGCTTTCTTTTGGAGTACCGAAGATTATATACCCTGGCATACTGGGATTGGCATGGGAAAATAATGTTACCATTTATTTATTTTGACTGATTCTTCCTATGGCAGGTATAAAATACACTGATCCGATAGGAAGGCGCTATACCAAATTTCTTTTGCACAGCTCAGAAAGTGAAATAGACTAACAAACTTGGTTATATCAAGTCGTCTCATTGCCTTATATAAAATATATATACTTTAAGGCCCTGGAGATAGTTTCCGCAATTGTTTACACATTTCCTGACAAAATTATAGTACCCTCGGCAAGGGTATAGAACATCATCAGTCGATTTAATTCCATAAGAGTATTTGGTCTTATTTTATATATTTTTCTCCATTTTTAAAAGAAATTTCCTAGAAGTAAAGTTTCTAGCACACAGAAGATAAAACAGATCTCAAAAATATTCAGTTAATATTCTTAAGATAAACACCGTTTCAAATATCATTCCAAGCTTTCTAAAGAAAATTTAATAATCTTTATTTATTAGCTGCAGACATTTTCAAACAAGTGCCAGAAAATGCTGAAAATTTAAATGAAGAAATAGCATTCTCTGCCTGCCAACAATTCTAATAAATATTTTATTATATGCAACGTATAAACCTATAAACGTTTTGCAGGTAGGGTAACCCAAGGTGTTTTTCCAGCCATGGCCAAGAACGCAATTAAGCTTGGCTTTGGACCTGGACTTGGTAGAAGAAGAGTTGAGTTCTGTTGAGTTGAGTTGTTATTGTTGTTGTGTCCTGTGACATGCTGAATATTTCAAGAATTTCTTAATTGTTAAAACAAGGACGAAGCACACACACACACACACACACACACACACACATACAGACACACACACAGGGTCAAGAATGGTTCTTTGTTGTTGCCATTCTTGTGGGTCGTCATTTAATAATTCAAGTTTCTTCTTGCTGTTGTAAGAAAACGTTTGCTCTTTCTCTCTCTCAGTGTGTGTGTGTGTGTGTGTGCGTGTGTGTGTGCGTGTGTATATATTTTATTTTTAAAAAACAATTTTCGAAGAAACGACAATGCGAATGACGGCCAAGTTGGTCCAGTCGAAACAGTCGAAACCCTGCCAAACCCTGTCCACTTTCATAGAAAACGGACACAGCATGTGCCACAAAGTGCTCCAACAAAAACAAGAAAGACAGGTTTCTTTATGGGTATGCCGAATATTAAAATACCCTGCAAGTTGACAGCTGGAAAATGAGGAGTTCTGTGTTTTTCTAGTTTGGTTACAATCTCTAGGAAATAATAAAAGGCAGCAAATCAGTTTTGTACCGGTTTTGTAGCCGAACCCAGATTTCCAACACTTTTTCCAATATGAACCGATCCGTCTGTCAAAGCTCGAGCTGAGTCTCAACTTGAACCAATATGTGAATAATACTTATATTTATTCAAATTTTTCTTCGGATCCTAAGAATTTAAATAATTTATAATACACCTCCTCGATCTATATAAGTTTCCTCGATTATATATGGAAAGATATTAATGAAGCTCGGAGCTAAAACTCGTTTTAAATCCAATAATTATTTGATACTTCCCATCTTGATATAATAAAATTTGTTATATTAAGCTAGAGTTTTAATTCTCCTTATGAGCTCAGCACATCAGAATAAATATATATATATTTCTTATATATACAGACATATGTTGTATGTTTGTGCTAAATTGCTTAACAAAATCAGTATGCCCGCTGTTAGGGTATATGGGAAAAAATAGAAAGAAAAATCTGAGAAAGAAAAGCGAAACAGTAGATGAAGCATAAGCAACAGAACAGAACACAGAACGCGAAAAATAACCCAAAAAATATAATAAAAAGAAATTGGACAATAAAATACAGCAATTTATGGCGTACAGCAATCCTTTTTGGTGGCACTTTACGTTTGGTCAGGGAAGGGGGCAGGGCTAGGGCGAGGGGGGGGCGAGGTCAGCGGCAAAAGTCGCACTGGGGACACTGCCGGATAAGGCGGTAATATTGTTTGCGGCAGTAGGACCAAAAATGGGGGCGTGGCCGTGGGACCAGCAAATCGTCATTGGAAACTAAGCTGAAAATGTTTAGTGTTTGTATTTGTGCTTTTATTTTATTTCATTTTATGTTTTTTTATTTATTTATTTTTTGTGAACGTTTCTTTTTTTTTCTTTCTATTTATTTATTATTACTGATGTTTTGCCTCTGCCTCCCGCTCTCTCTCCCGCTCCCTCTCTCCGGCTCCCTCTCTCCCACTCCCTTACTCTCGCTCTATTTATTTATGTGTGTTTTGCCAGGGCTGGCAAAAGTGATTTTAAATTAAAACGAAACACCAAGCAATATTTTTCATAAAATATTTAGAATGATATATAGCGGCCTCCATTAGGGTTAGTACAGAAACATATTTATTTATGAGACACCACATATTTGGCTCAATCAACTAGGAATAGTACGAAATAGTAATAATACCATGGTAAAGAAAATCAAAATATTGATTAAAATATTATAAATAAATGTAAAAAAAATAATTGAATTATATTTTACTATAAAATTTAGTAAATAATGCAATGAGACACCGAAGATTTTATACCCTTAAATGTTTTTATTGTTCCTATGGCAGCTATATGATATAGTCATCTGATCTAGCCGTTTCCGACAACAGAATATCATTCACCTATCCCATAAATTGGGAGACTAGTTAGCATAGAAACACACAGACAAACTTACTGACTGACAGACAGACAGACGGACCTGCAAAGGTTAAGAGTTGCCTCTTTCAATGCACAACAAATTTCGCGGCAAAATTATAGTACCTTTTGCAAGAGTATAATAATAATAATATAATAAATAAAATGATTAAAACAAAAATTAATTGATTTTATTTCCAGCGCTTTAACTACACTAGGGAAAATATTTTTTATTCTCAAAGAAAAGAAGTAGTGAAAATTATTTTTATTTCATTCTATTTTTTTCAATTCAATGCAAACGCCCCGTCAATGCATTGCCTTCACTTGAGATAAGACAACAAAATCAAACGGTACACGCGAATGTGCAGGGGAAAGGGAATGTGAAAGACGTGCAAGAACTTGAGATGAAAGCAGAATTAATGAAAGAACTTACCATTTCACAAGATCTGTTGGCGATGGCTTTCTGCACTGAGTACGATTAATTATTGCTCATAAACAAATCAATATTAATACACTTTTAAGCATTTATGAAACGCCACAAGTTAACACACCAATACACTTAAAAAAATAAAGAAAAAAAAACAATAAAAGACACTATCAAAACTCCGCGCACTACCGACGTCAGCAGCAGCAAAGACAGACTGCAGGCTTGAGTGAGACAGAACGAGCGCAAAGCTTTTGCTCAGTTCGACAGGTGATCTTAAGAGATCTTATTTAAGAGAGCCAGCAAATCGATGCATGCATTGCGTGTGTAAGAGTAGGCGATATATGAGCAATTGGGTATTCGCATGGGAGAGCATATACTGGCGATGCATCGACAAGCTGATAAGAAGATACGAAATAAAAGAAAATAAGTAAATTATAAAAGAAGAAAAAGAGTAAAGTAAAAAGCAATTAAATAAGCTTAGAACCATAGAAAGTAATAAGAAATATTAAATTTGAATTTACGGAAAATTTTAATATATATATTTTTAGTTATAATATTTATATTTTTTATTTAGTTTTTCGCTTGTTTCACAAGGAATAAAATATTGCAAAAATTTTAAAAATATATATAAAAAAAGGGATTAGAATTATTAATTATTAGAAAATAAATAATATTTATATTTTTACTAAAAACAAACAAAAAGAGAACAAAAAATTAATTTTAAAATAATTTTTATATTCACAATTCAACCAGCAAAACAACAGTTCTCCATAGATTTATTTCAGTTTTTTCAGCATCTTTCGCAACGTTTTTGGCCTTAGTTTTAGTTCGATTTTGGTCGATTTTGTTGTGTTTTTTATTACTTTTTGCTTTTGTTGGCCTTTACACAAAAGAGTTGGCAACAAATGTTTAACAAAAGTTGTTGCCAGCCAAAGCGTAAGAGCGAAGAGAGGAAGAAAGGGAACAAGCGTTGCCAGTTTAATTTCGACTGGCAGAGAAAATGATTTAGGAAAGACGCACGTTTCCAACTGGGTTTCCAACTGGGAAACTGCTGACTGCTGACTGCTGACTGTTGAGTCCTGGCAAGGACATTGCCTGAAACTGCGCTGCCCCGAAAAAAGTTTATTTCATTTAATTGAAATTTTATGTAAAACATATATTTTGTTTGATGCATAGTTTTTTAGTAGCTCGCGGCATCTCTCTCTCTCTCTCTCTCTCTCTCTCTCTCTCTCTCTCTCTCTCTCTCTCTCTCTCTCTCTCTCTCTCTCTCTCTCTCTCTCTCTCTCTGTCTTACATAGAAAATTCTGGGAAATTCGAAATTCCAAATACGAAATACAAAATATTTGCAAGTTTTATGAGCATTTGAATAAAATGTTGGCGGGCGAGGGGAGGGCAGCGCTGCTGCTTGACCTTTGGCCAAAATGAGATAAATTTCATGATTTTTCAATGTTTGAACTTTTGGCCACACTGCACACATAAATTACACACGGCTAAAACCAATGAGGCAGGCGGGCGCCGTGGGGCCCATAGCGAAAAGGAAGCGAGAAACTCGTTGGGACTTTTATCTTTAGCAGGACGAATAAAATGAAATGAAAATAAAAATAAAATAAAATAAAATAAAATGCTTGCTTTTTTACCAAAATGCACGCAGATAAGCACAATGTTGTTGCTGGATCGATACGGCCATCGAAATACCCTGTACTTAACGGGCAGCTGATGGGGTATGTGGACGCCTCGAGCAACTAAAAATAAAAAATGAAAAAATATTTGTGTGAAAATGATAATATTATAAAAAGTATAAAAACATATTTAAATTTAAAGGTTTTTAAAAATATTATAAATAAATATAGCGCTTAAAATTATAATTAATTTTATTTATGAATTTTTAAAAATTAACAAGAAAATATAAAACTTGTAAATAACTTTTGAAAATTAAGAATTTCACTTAAATAAATGCAAAATTTTAAGGAAATCCAGTCGAAATTTGATGTGGGAAAGATTCGCAATTTCACGCTTATTGCGTGGTATCTCTTAGCACAGCATTGAGTTGAGCGACAGTCAGACTGGCAGCATTTTTGCTTTGTTTTTAACAAATTGACAAGCGAACTCTGTGCACGGATCTCTCAGCTAACAGGATGGGACAGACAGGCAGTCAGACGGACAGACGGACAGAGACAGACGGAGAGACAGAGAGACGAGACAGTCGGAAAGTAAAAGCGCCAGTTGCAGGATGTGAATGTGGGACTGAAGTGTTTGTTGAGTGTGTGTTTCGAGTGCAATCAGCACAATAAAAACAACAACAACAAGAAGCAGGGTGGCCCAAAACACAACAATAAGGGAAAAGGAATTGAAGTTCCAGGAAGTATTTCAGTGTTGATGGTTGTTGAGAAGTGTTTCTCACGCAAACAGACAGACAGACAGACAGACAGACAGACAGACAGAGAGACAGCAGCAGCTCCTCTACAAGTAAAACCTATGTAAAAAGAGAGAGCTATTGGCAGTAGCAGGCAGTAGCTCCTGCAGTTGTAGGGGCAACCAAGCCGAGCGTATAAGCCAAGAATGCTGGCAAAAATATGGTTAAAAGCAAGCTTACAGCTTGAAAGGCACTTGCCCAAGGTAAAGATACGCCCAGGTAAAGATACGTCAACAAAAAAAAAAACGGAATATAGACTTACCTCTGCTAGGAAACTTCTTAAGTGAATTGCTTAACTTTTGGGGTTTGTTTTATGTATTTATATTTATTAATTTTTTGTATTTTTCTTCTGGCCACTTATGACATTTTCCATAATACACGAATGAATTTTCTTTTAATTATGCACAACTTTTCTGACACTTAACATGCAATGTTTTCCGCTTGTTTTTCATACAAATATTTACACCTATTCCTTCAACTCTTATCCAGCTTTTTATATATATATATAATTTTTTTTTTTAATTTTCTTTAGGAGTACAGTTAGGTTTTTAGTATTATAATTAATTCAATAAATTTTTTCTGGGTTTTCTTTCTTTTTTTTTGTGGTTTGTGGCAAATTTTACAACTGTCCTCAGCTGCTTCAGCTGCTAATCAGTAAAAATTGTTTAAATACTCGTATTTTTTTTTTCTTTAATTAATTATTATTATTAACTAGTTAGTATTTTTTTTTTTTGTTTTTTTGTAGTATTTTGTGTTTCTCGTTTGTTTTTTGTGTTGTTCTGTAAACCGTTTCCTTTTTGTTTTAGCTATTAAATTATCGTAGTATTTATAATAATATATATTTAATTTAATTTTTGATCACATGTGTTTTCTCTTCTTCTCTTTCCTTCTTCTTTCTCTTTTTCTCTTTTTCTCTTTTTGTTTTGTTTTCTCTTTCAGCCCATCAAACTTTTAAATATTTGTTGATATTTCTAAACAAAAGAAACACAGTAAATTATTTACTAGAGCGGACTATGTAAAATTGTGAAGTGTCCGCCCGTCCCTTGAAAAACAATAGAAGCTTTGTTCAATATTTCCGAATTTCAACTTAATTAAAAACATGAAGAATTTGCTTCAGCGGCAAGCCGCCGCCTGAATACCCTTGCATACAGTTGGCTCTATAATACAGTTGGCTAAAAACATGCCTGTAAACCGGATCTAAATTGGTTATGCGAATTAATTTCTAAATTAAATCAAATCAGTTTTACAGATTTTATAAAGAAATTGCTGCAACGGCAAGCCGCAGGCTGAATACCCTTAAAGATGAACCTTTTTAATGCAGTAGCAAAAAGTCGGTTTTCCAATTGAAGAAGGTTTTCAAAATATACCCTAGCCTGAATCTGATTTGAAACTATTATTCTGGTTCTGCTCCGAAATTTCATATTTGTGAACCGAAACCAGAACTAAGACTGGGTTCATCCATCCATTTTTTGGCTGCTGCCAAGCTACCCTTTATAATAGTAGTACTCTCTGCAAGGGTATTGCTATAAAGGTGTGTGTCTGTGTACCTATACGCGTATGTATGTGTTTATAGTTATTTATATGCTTTTGTTCATTTAATGGTTCTGGCATAAACATTTATAATTTGTTATTTTCGTTTTCTTTTTCGTTTTTCGTTTTTTTTTTTGTTTTTGTTTTTTGTTTTTGCTTTACAATTTGTTTATTATGGCTTTAAATTGGTTTGCAACATTTTTCGTTTTGGCGGGTTGACTTTTGTTTGGATTTATTAATAATAATAACAATAATAATTATAGAATATGTAGTAGAATTTATTTAAATAGTGATTAAAAACAGGAGAAGAGAATGAAAAGCTTTACAAATTGCCAAATGATGCTGAAACGTGTGAAAAACCGCGGGCTAATTAAATGTTTAATTTTAATTAACAAATTAAATGAAACATTTTCGGGTTAGTTAGTTCATAACGTAATTAAAATGACTGTAATCAAATAACAATTTATTTAATTTGAATCTTTAATGAATTGCAGCGAATTAATTGTGAAAACTCAACTCAATTGGAAATGCATTTCAAATGGATTTTAATTAATGTATTCATATTCTGAAGGAGGGAAGGGCATTTTTTTCATTGCCATCATAAAAATAGAATTTCCATAGGCAATATTTCAAATATATATTTATGTAACTTTTTCATAGAAAAAATACGCAATGAAAACTAGTTAAGTTTGCGGAATCCTTCGCGGGATTCTCGCTTTTCTTTGTAATTTAAGGAGTGTTTCACTTTAAATATTTATATATCTTCTTTTTACTTTAATCTTTCAATTTATTTTGTTTATTTTTTTTTGTGCGCTTTTTCTTGTTTTTTGTCTCTGATTTAGCTACATTTTTTTTTGCTTTTATTTTGGTTTTTGTTTTTAGTTCTCTTCTCTTCTGTTGTCTCCTGCTCTGCTGCCTTTTACTAAGTGCTAAAGATGAAAATAAACATGGCAATGATATTTACACAATGTTGGCTGAGCTATGGTAACCTTAGTGTTGTCTAGGGGGGGGCTGTGGGGATATGGTTAGGGTATATATATATATGTATATGTGTGTGTGTATGTCTGTGTGTAACTGTGTGAAGTGTGTAACGAGTCCTGTGCCACTTTGTATTTGTTTATGTGCACCGCCAGCTGCGCACAATGTTGCCAGGCAGCAGCTGCCACGTGGAGTCTGAGCGATTGAAAGTTTCTCTGAGTGTATGTGTGTGTGTGTGTGTGTGGGTGTGCGCGCGTGTGTGTGGGTGTGCTTCAACACATATGACGCACACACACTATAAAAACAAGTAAGAATGTTCAAGTCGCACATGCACGACTGGCAAATACTCTGTAAACAGCTCTAATCTTTTCCGCCATAGACTTTAATCTGTGACCTGATTAATTTAAGATTGATTTATTTTTGACATTGTTTAATTTACAGTTTTTTAATATATATATTAAGTTTCAAGATATATCTAATCTTCTATCTGTTATTAGTTTTTATAGGGTTCTGGTTGGTGGTAAGAAAAATTTAATATAAACTTAGACCACAGGAAAGGACATACCAAATTGAAAAGATGTTCTCTGCTTTTGTAGTCCATAAGATCGATGCATTCTTCCAGACAGACAGACAAACTGAGGGACAGACAGACGAATTTACCGACAGACAGATAAACAGAGAGGACAGTGGATCAAACAGACAGACAGACGAACATAACTTGATCCATTTAGCTGCGATTTCTTAAGAAGTAATATATTATAATGCCCTCTATCTGCTTTCACTTAGAGTTTCTTAGCAAACTATTTAAGACAAACAAACTTCGTATACCCTTTCTATGTGAATTGCCTTCTTCTATACACAAGTTTCATATACCCTTTCTAAATGAGATGCCTTCTGCTGTCTGCTTAGTACACCCTTTTGGCTTTGCTTACAGAGTATATAATAAATGTTTTGGATGAAAAAACTTTGTCAATTAACCTAAAACAAGTTACACTTTACAACACGTACGCTTGACATAATTCCTTTTCTCTATTTTTGTGTGTGTATGTGTGTGTTTGTTTGAGTGTGTGTTTGTGTGTGAGTATGAATTGAGGTTTATACTTTACATATGTGTATAAAGAAATTATCACGTTCTTGGTCCTTGATAGCGACAGTAGGATCTGCCCATAATATCCTCGGCTGGAATTGACTGATCAATCGGTTGAACACGCAATAATTCCATTTGATCACGCACCTGTAATAAAATTTTGAAATAGAATTTTTAATTTTTTTCATTTGGTACTACGACGCGTATACGTAATGTAAATAGCTGCCAGCGGAAAACTAATGAAAATTAATTGCATATGCGAGCAACTTTCGCATAAACATTTCTCGCATATTTCTCGCATTTCTTCAGCTAAGTCAGCTTTTCCACTCGGGCAAAGTTTTCGCTCAATATTCAAATTGAAATTCTGTTGATTTTTGAACTTTTGAAGTGTATTTGATTTCGTATTATTAATTACACACATAAATTTCGCATAATTCTTGAGCTGAAAGCTGAATTTCATGAAAGCAAGTTTTCCATGCATTTATCACAATTAGCTTTATGTCTAGAGAAAATATTTTAAATAATAATTTTTAGCTGGAGCTCTTATGACTATTGGATTCATCAAGGCTCAGCCCGAAGCTGAATTTTGTACACAATGCTTAAGTTAAGATGAAAGTTTCCACTGAGATGGGATTTTGGAAAACTCGCGTTGATTTTTGTACGATAATATTGTGGAAAACTATAATTCCATGGGTGGAAATTGTTCGGTCAAAAAATGTTAGTGAGGAAAGGTTTTAATGTCACATTTTTCCAATTGACTTCAAACTGATATTTCATATCTTCTCGGAAAACGGAACGGAAACCGACTCACGTAAAAAGCTTTTTAAAAAAAATACGAAAAAATGCAAAATTATACTGAGTACCCCTTTTTTATGGAATTGGGCTCGAACTGTTTGATCACATATCTCAACCAATAATATTTGAGTGAGTCCACAGGCCAAAAAAAAGGCTTTCTCCTGGCAACATCGGATAAAAATGGCTAGTTGAAAGTATGCAAAATATTGCCTAGATTAATAATTCAAAAAATACACAAGTGTTGAGCTTTTTGTCTGGAGTAATACAATTATTTCCATTTGCCTTTCTGCTGACAGGTGTTAAGCAGAAAATATTTCTTTTTACGCATTTTCAGCAAAGAAAATGTATTAAACTTTAATATAACCATTTGTCACGCAGCCTGCATATTGCCAGAACTTTCTTTTTCGACTGATTTTGAGCTGCTTAAATAGTAATCATATTCCTATTAAATTATTCATATGTAAATTCTGTAATATCCAAGCATTTACGGGCCTTATTGAGGCCTTCTCTCTAAGCTTCATTCTAGCCTTTTATTGTTTGGCCAACTTAGTGTATGCTTTGCAGAAAGTTTGAAGCACATTTTATGCCAGAGACGTACAATAAAATAAAAAACAAAAAATATATGCAAAAACATAGAAAAAAAAAAAAAAAAGAACGCAAAAAACAAAAAAAAAATGTTTTGTTTTCAACACCAAACACCTTTTGTGGCCGCACAGCTGCGACTTTAGATGGCGGGGGGTGGGTACGCCAAAGGCAGAGGCGCTGCAAAAAGTGGGTGTGGCAGGCTCGGCCCATTTCCGGTGCTTTGTTTGCCATATAACAATCGAATTTACGACTTTTTTATGAGGCTTTATGTGCGCGCAAACAACAACAACAACAAAAATAATAAAACGAAACGTCAGCTTTGGCTCTGACTCTGGCTCAGTCTGTGGGCGCAGTCATTGCACTTTGGCCACGCCCACAATAGCCCTCTTCCCTTTTGTGGCTTTTGCCTTTTGGCTAGGCTTTTCCGGCCTTTGAGTCGAGCAGAGAGAAATGAAAAGCACAGCACAGCACACAGTTCACAGTTACATTTCGAGTGAGAAAAGTTCAAAGCGAAAAATGGCCTGTTAAAGAGAGCCCTGGCCACATTTATTTTAACCAAATCAATTGTAAGAAGGTCAGCTTACACACACACACACACACACACACACAAACTTACATCCTTAAACACACACACACACACAGAGAAGGGGATATTTAAATGAATTTGTCTCGCACAAATTGCTGCCATTTGCCGAGGACTTTGTGCTATGCGTCCTGCCAAATGCCTTGCCATGCTGCTCCTCGCATTAGATACTCTCCTATAAAAGGCTAAAATAAAAGATACATTTACACAAACACAAATACAACAAGTTTGCTCTGTAGGCACGAAATGACCGACTAGCAAATATTCTGTAACCTGATTCTGCACCTGATTTAAACTTAAAAATTTGGTAAGAAAAATGTCACATATAAAATATAATTTAGAATTTAATTTACTTATATTTTAAAGCACAATTAATTGAATGATTAAAAAGAAAATAAATTAAAGAAAAGCCTCCCACTACTTCTGCCTGTTACAAATATGCTTACAAATTGAGTATACCCTGTTTTAGACTGGTTCAAGGGGTAGAGTGTATAAACACAAGCAGCCTCAATGGCCTGAACTGCCTCTGCTTTTGTCTAGATAAAAACTGGCGTCAAGAAAATTATCATGTTCATGGCAATGGCTGTTGGCCCTGTGTAATATCCCCTCGCATCCGCCTGCCCCCTCCGTCCACCCCTTTTCTCCACACACTTTCATCATTTGTGGTTGTTGTTTTTGTTGTTGTTGTTGTTGGGTCACACTGTAAGAGGACTTTAACACTGTGGCATTCCCATGACTCGGCTCAAATCTCTATTGCCCTAATTTCGCTTATTTTTATATGACACACTTATGGGTTAATGGGTAGCTAGTACTAGTGGGCGTCGCATAAAATTTGCTGTACTTGGAAAAAGGCCAAAAAACTGAATATTATTTGCTTTTTTTATACACTTGAAATACTACATAGATTCATGAAAATCACATTTCCCTATCCTTTTCTTTGCCCAGTTTTAGCAATTTAAATGAGAAATTTACAATAAAACAAAAATTAACATTTTAGCTCACAGTTGAAATAAAAATGTAGAAAAATTTTAAAGAAAATTCAAAATATTTCCTTTGCTAAAATAGAAGTAATTTTTATTTCTTTATTGTTAGTTTAGTTAGTTAGTTGTTTGATTTCTCTTAGTTTTCCGAACAAAATTCAAAATAATAATGATGAATATATTAGAAAACAATTTTAAGGGATATTCCGTGTCTTGGAGAAAGTTGAAATCAAAAAAATTGTTTTTAAACATTGAAAAATTTATGATTTTAAATATTTAGAACTTTTAACAAAAGGACTTTTCTCAACATTTTTTAAGTGCATATTTTCAATCAATTTAGGGTCTACAAATGAGATAAAAACAAAAAGAATAATTTTAGTATATAAAAGATTTTTCATACAAATTTCATTGAATAATTTAATTGATTTTCTATTAGTTTTCATTCATATTTTCCGAAGAATTTAGATCCAGCAAACTCTGTATTAAACAGAAAATAAAAGCCAAAATACTTTGAATAAATCGCTTTTATTTTTTGATACTTTTTTAGGCATAATTTGATCAAAAATCTAGTCTATTGTATTTATTTCTTTTTAAATATATTCAAAGAAATGTTGTTTCAACAAATTAAGCACAAAATTAAAAAATTACAGGTATAAATCCACTACAACAAAAGCATCTATTTTTGAGACTTAATTGTTGCTATTATTTAATTTAAAAAATTATATTAAATACAAAGCTTGTTGATAGTTTCAAGGCAAATATATGTAGCTTTGAAGACAAAATAAATTTTGTAATTAAGGGAGATTTTAAGTCGAAATAATTATTTGGAACACTGTACGCACATAAGAAAATAAGTGCGAATTCTTGTGCGTGTCCAGAATGAAAGGGTATTAAGTAGGCGTATGAATGTGTGTGTGTGTGTGTGTGAGGGGGAAGGGGGAGGGGAGAGTGTATGCGTAGAAGAGATGACAATCATTAAAATGGCCTTTTGCCTAATTTCTATGACTTGCTTAATTATCACTCACACGACAAAGGAGCAGAGAGACGGAAAGGGAGCCAGAGATCCCAGTTGACCTCTGCTATGCTATACAAGACTCGAGTCCCCAAAGGAAAGGGCATTAAGCGTCTAATAATTGAACATTTGAACTGGTTTTTGTATACATTTAATTATATTACGGACGAAGCTGAGCAGGCCCAGTGTCGCCTGCGATAATACGAGTATATTTCATTGCAAATTCAGGGCAATAACCTCAATAAATGGGGCTTGCATAAGAGTTACTCTGATTTTTTATACTCTTATTAAGGCTTACTCGGGGCTGAGATGAGAAAAAAAAAAAAATTAAACAAAACGAAAGCCAAATAAAATAAAATAAAAATTCGCTGGGCAAACATTTTTAATTACTTTTGTGGCAGAAATGGCAAAAAAATGGGAAAAAAAATGGAAAAACGAGCAGCAAAGTATTACAATACAATTCTTAATGAGCATTATACCATATAATAAACAGCAGTAAAAGCTGTAATATATACTTATGTATATTTACTATGTGGCTGCTTTGTATTTTAATACCCTGTGCACATTAAGTGGGTAGGTGGAGTATGCCAAACGGCTCAGTTTCCCAGATTCTATTCAAGATAAGCATTGACAGTTGAATACAGGATATCTGATAGTCAAGTTGTCTTTATTCTTATTCATTGTTGAGTGCGAATTGCAGTAAAACCGAAGCGATTTTAATCGCACGCCCTGAAAAGTAGGCAACACTTTTTAATGCCGAGCTCTCCTCCTACCCATTCCCCCATACATTCCCATACACATTACTAAGTAAGTATGCGCATTACAATCACATAGAGAGCCATTGTTGGGTGCAGTTTTCCTACTATTCATATATATATATATATATATATGTTTTTTTTTTGTTTAACGCACAGAGAGCCAAAACTAATTACATCGTAGCAGGCAGATAAAATAAGGAGAGATGGAGAGAAAACTGAAGAGAATATGATTAAAGTTGTCCAGCGAAGTAGAGACAACTGTTAAATTAAAAATGCTGCGGCATCTCTTTTTGGTGAGACGCAGCTTCTTGCGAGCGGAAAAAGGGGGTTTTTATAATGAGCAAAAGCAATAAAATGTGCGCCACAGCAGCAGCAAAAGTTCAAGGGGGCGTATGATTTATATTTGTTATAAAATCTTTAAGAGACTGAGCCGAGTTCTGGAATTGCCTTAGCCACCGCCATCAAGCATCAGCCATCAGACAGTTTAAATGAGATTTTTAACTAAAGCAATTTAGAAAAGCAAAAAGATTACCAAGAGAAAAGAGGTCGCTGCTAGATTATTAGTTATAGATATATATATATTTTTAGTTTATGAGCTTTAGCGAAGCATAAATTACGGCTAAATGACTGTAGAAGCGAGTCAATTTAGTACTTGAAGGCCAACTGCATTTATTATCCAACAAATAAATTGCTAAGAAAAGCAATAGCTGAATTTATATGCATATTTCTATGTGCTAGAAATCTAGACTTCTTTTTTCTTTAATTAATTATTTCAGTTTAAAATAAACGAGAGAATTTTTTAAACATTTAAATCATACATAGAATAGTTAGCAGAATTTAATAAAAATGGAAATGTTTGGGAAAATCCTTTGAGTTTGAAGTATTTTTTTTTTGTAATAATATCATACCTATATTTCCCTCTGTAAATTTGTCCAACTTGCTTACGTTTATTTAGACTACAAACTGTGTTAGGCTTAGATATTTGCTGAATATTTTTGATGCAAGCTTGAAGCCTATGCTTGAAATACTCGATTTATTGAGTGCTATGGCATGAAAATACTTGGAATTTGCCACATTTTGCTTGCGTTTGAGCCAACATTTAGCAGTCAGGCAGACAGGCAGGCAGTCAGGCAGTCAGGCAGTCAGGCAGATAGAGAGCCTGCAGTCGACTGCAAAACAAACCCACTTGGAATCTTTTGAGTGGCATTCGAAGTCAATGGTGTAACTTGCTCAAAGAGGCAGTCAGGCATTGACTATTGGGCATTGGGCATTGGGTATTGATTTAAATTGCATGCTGCTTGAGTGTAACCGAAGCAGTCGAAGGAGTAAAGGCGCCAATAGTGGGAATAGACCGATCTCTTGACCAGGCCAAGCAGACAGCAAACAAGCTGACCACATCCGCAAACAAACTGCAGCAAGGAGCAGCAACAAGAAGCAGCAGCAGCAGCAGCTTCTGCTGGTCATGCTCATGTATAAATATCGGAATAACCATTTGAAAATCCTTTTAAAATTATTTTACAACTTGCGTCTTTTCGACGCCAGCACCAGCTCAGTCTCAGTCTCGGTCTCGGTCTCAGTCTCAATCCCAGTCGTAGTCACAGTCCCAGTCATTCTCTAGTTCTTTTGGCCTGCTTTCTTTCCGCACGAAGTATGTGCAAATTCCATTGCAAAGCCACATTATTCTCTTTATCCTTTGAAAGGAATTTTCCAAGTGCAATAACAAGCGAGCCAGAGAATGCAAGCAGCAGACAGCAGCCAGCTTTAGCTCTATGTTGGCTTTCTTTTTCTACCCCACTTTTGCCTCCTTTCTTTTTTTTTTTTTTTTTTTGTTAGTAGCTCTGGCTAAGAAATGTGCTTTTGTTTAGAGCTCTGACTAAGCTTCAATCTGCAGGTAGAGTTCGAATATGCACTCAAACTAGTCGCTGCTGCTGCTTCTGCTGCCATTCAGAAATGTAGCCAATGCCAACAATGAACAATACGAATAAAACGAGTCTGAATGCCATTCGTAAATGCATTTTGTGAGTACTCACCGCTTCGACTTCCTTAAAGACTCGTATAAGGTTTTTACCAGCCAGCTTGGCAATATCCCCTTCCGACCATTTATCCGATTCGAGTAATGCGGCAAAAAGATGCGGATATTTTGAAACATCCTCCAGTCCTTTCGGCACACTGCATTCAGAGAGAGAGAGAAAAGAAGAGTATACAAAGAGGTTAATAGTTATTTGAATAAAATGAACTATAGGGTATTAACAAAAGAACTACAAAGCAGAATTACTTAGAAAATAATAAGATTATTTGTTATTTCTTTTCTTCTATCAAAAATTATTAAAATTCAAAATGATTTTTTGTGTAGTTCGAAAGAGAAATTATCCAGACTAAGCTCAATAATTTCATATGAAAATTTGTTATATATTTTACTATTTAAATATAATAAAAATTATAAAAAAGAAACTCAAGAGTTCACTTACAGATTGACTCCATCGTAGCCCGCCCCAATGCCCACATGATCAATCCCAGCCACCTCGCGTATGTGGTTAATATGCGCTGAAAAGTATGCAGTAAAATAATTGGTAAAACTTTCATATAAAAGCCAGAAAATAAAAGTTTTTTTTAACACCTACCAACAACATCGTGAAGTGTTGCCTGTCCCGAGCAGCTGACAAAGTGCGGATAAAATGCAACCATAACCAGACCGCCATTAATGGCCTGCACAGAGTAAAGTAAAAAGTCCCATTAGATTAAAGCCAAGTTAATTGGCTTGCAGCTTTCAGCTACCCGTTGCCGGGCTATATATAAACTTACGATACGCTGCAGCACATGATCGGGCACATTCCGAGAGCTATTGCAAATGGCATGCGCCGAGGAGTGGGAAAATATGAGTGGAGCTCGGGATGCGGCCAGTGCATCCAGCATTGTTGGCACAGAGACATGCGACAGATCAACAATCATTCCTAAACGATTCATTTCCTTCACCACTAGCTGAAATATTTATAGAGAAACCAAGATAAATAATTAATTCATTATTTAATTAATTTAATTTAAATATACCAAATAATTAAGTTAGTAAATGGCTCACCTTGCCGAACAGTGACAGTCCGCCGATGTGCGGATATTTGCCTGGTTCGTCAACTTTGCAGCAGTCCGCCCTGCAATTAATGAAAATTAGTAATTAATAAATGTTAATTAATTTATTAATTATTTATAACGGTACCAAGGTGTGTTGCAGGTGTGTGTGAGCGTGAGATAACGAGCGCCCAGCTGATAAAACATGCGTAGAACACTGAGACTGGTGCCAATGGCATGTCCCCCCTCGACTCCAATGAGACTGGCTATTTTGCCAGTGCGATGGGTTTGTTCTATGCCCGATGCGCTTGTCACCAGCGCCATGTGAAGGGGATGCATTTGAACGAGACGTCGTATTAAATCGATTTGTTCCAGTGTCAGTTGCACTGCATCCAAATGCTGGGAGGAGCAGGGCGCGTAGGCGGACCAAAACTGTGCGGAGACCATGCCCTCTTTGAGACGCTTCAAATCTGTATGGCTCCAGGCGCTCGCTGACCAGGGTGCCACCTCTCGCAAATCTCCGCCAAAATGAAAGTCTTTCAGTTGATTCTTGAGAAATTTGCGTATATTCCAGGGCAAATCGTTGTGGCCATCGATCAGTGGCACCTCCTTTAATACGTTTCTCACACGCTGCATCCGATAGTCGAAGTCGCTGCCACTGCCGCTGCTGCCGGCGGCGCTGGCGCTGGCAAGGACCGAACATCGCAGGATGGGCAACAAAAGCGGAAAGTAGACAAACGTCAACGTCAAGTAGTTGAGGCCACAAATCTTTGGCAGCTTCCTCGATTTCATTGCCCCCAGGAGCTAGCAGCACAGCAAAAGCCACGCAGCACTCACATTGATGATGTTCGTCGTTCTAACTGCAAATAGAAACAGAAATCAAAATCAGTTCAGTGGCTCCAGCAAAGAGGGGGAGACGGGAGCTCAACCAAAAAACCAATGCAAAAGCCTTTAATTTTTTAATACAATTGCAAAAGTTTCTTTTATTATTATGATATTAAAAGGCTTGAATAATCCTTGCGTGTGCTGTGAGTCAGTGGCGTAACCAAAGAGGAGACCATTGAACGAAAATTCCCCTTGCCAATATCAATGCAGATTTCTAAACAACTTTCTGAGGACACTAAAAACCTTAAGATAATTTATACATATTTGGGAATACCTTATAAAATTTCTATCATACTTAAAAAAGCCCATAAATTATATTAAATTGAATATGGCTATATTTTAAAAGGGTTTGGGACGCCTGAACTATTTCCTGATGTTATAAATTTAATCCAGTTTTTCACTAGTAAGATCAAAACAAAAAAATATGTAGAATTTATTTAAAATATATATAAAAAATTCTATACTCTAATAAACCATTCCATTTATTATTTGTAGCCCCCTTTTGAGATACGCCTCTGTTGCGAGTATATCAAGAATATTGCATGTGCTTTCCATTTGTTTGCTTAGACGCCCTTTGGCTAAAATCATGGCGTGATTGAGCTATTGAAAGTTGTTGGCAAACAAATGCCATAAATATAACGCCCACGGAGTTAGTTGCTTCTTTTTGGTCCTTTTTTTGGTCCCTATTTGGTAAGGCTGTTCGGCTAAGCCCAGGCCAAAACATAAATAAAACTTTTCATATTTATTTCCAGAGCCAACTTCGATATCGAAATCGCACACAAAATGCATAAAAATGCACAATGAGAATGCAAAATTTATTTATAGCAAACTTTTTCGCAAGCGGATCACAGCAACAGAAACATATCCAACAAAAGGGAAGCAAAAACAAGAGTATTCTAAAAGAGATTGCTCGACGATGAGATACTCTGTATGGAAGAAAAGTCTGATTTTTCATTTGCACCCAAAAGTATGCTATACTATTTTAAATTAAATTTATACTCAAGTAAAATTAGCACCTTAAATCAAAAATATCGAAGAATTTTATATCTAGTAATTTTCCAAGTTTAAAAATGTACAAAAATTTGGTCGAGCTTCTACGAAAAAGCGGCTTTAAGCAATGCGGAGAGGGCGTAAAACTTGACTAGAATGACTCTCATTTTATTAAAAAAGGTAAATACTTTCTCTCATGTTTTATGCACAATATACTCTCTTTTTACAGAGTATTAAAAAGAGGCAACGCCAAATTTAAATAGTTTTTCACTGTGGGCCAAAAGTTCACACCAGCCAGACAGAGACAGAAAAAGTTCTTAGCGTGTACTTTGGCATCTTCCTGCTTCTTTTTTCTGGGAGGCGACATAAAGTTTTTCTGGATTTTGCAGGTGGACAGGGAAGACAGAAGAAGGCGAAGCCAAGCTAAATACCAGAAAAGAGAGAAAAGAAAGAAAATTCAGCTGATTTTTCTTTTTGAATTCGACTGAAAGTGGCATATGAGTGCTGAGAGCTGAGAGCTGAGCGCTGAGCGCTGAGCTCTGAGTAAGGCTATTGACCGAATAGAGCAATTTTTTTTTCTAAGGCATCCAAATCCATTTCGTTTTCACAATTTTACTTTGGAAAAGTCAAATTAAAGTTTTTCACCCAACAACAACAACAATGACAGAAACAAGAAAAGAAAACTTGACTAAACCGAAACTAAACTAAACTACTCTAATAGTTTTTAATGCATAAGTCGGCTTCTCATAAAACTTTGGACAAACAAACAAAATAAAATACCCAACTAAAGTATGGAACAGATAATAATGTTTATGCCTTGTGTGTGGGACAGCGATAAAATTGTACAAATGATGGCTCAAGCTTAATTCAATTTAAATTTATATTTCAAGAAACTTCTCCAACTTCAAGATCAAATATATTCTACAGTTTTAAGGGGAAACTACCAAACAAAGGCTACCTTCAGCGCAGCGAAGTTTACACACTCTTGTGAAGTGGAATACCCATTGGAAAATGGACCGATTGTTCCTATGGGTGGATTTCTGATAAAGTAAGCTGATCTTGATTATTTGAAGCAAGCATTATGAACACAAGTTCTTATGAAGCTCAAGATATGTTGGGAGGGATGCAAGTTTTTTATACAACAGCTTAAGAAGCCGATTCTTTCTTGGTAAGGCAGCTATTTTATATAGTTGCCCGATCCGGTCAGTTTCGAGAAGAGATTCCTAAGCAAACATCATTCACCTAGCTCCAAAACTAAGAAACTAGTTTGAATAGAAACAGGAAGAAGAGCAGACGTCTATATCAACTTATCTCATCGTCCTGTTCAATAATATAAATGATGATGGCGTCAGAGATGCCTCCTTTGTGATTAGAAAAATGTAATATCTTCTGCAAGTATCTTACAACGTGGACCAACTAAACTAAACCATAATAATACCTTCTGCAGGGGTATAAAAATGATGCTACAATTGACTAAAAAATGGAGAAGTTTTAAGTCAAATCCAATAATTAGCGTATCACTAAAAATTCGGATAAATTTAATTAAAAATCTTGGTTTGAGCTGCAAATTTTCAGGCTTTATTCTGCGCTGTTTTTTACCTGAGAAATGAAACCTGATTTTTTCCAAAAAAAAAAGCCGAATTAACGAGCAGCTCATTAGTTCTGTTAAAACCCGAATGAAATGGAAGAAATGGAAGCCAAAAAATGCTGCTGCGGCAGCTAACATTATTTTTGCTTGATGTATCTCAAATTTGCATGCATTTTCCATGCCAATAACAAGCAGAATAATGGTATTCGCATTATTGTCGCATTGTGCCAACCAGCCAGGCAGCAGTGTGTCTATTTTCTGGATTTTGCATTTGAAATAATTTTTTTTTTTCCTTTTCTGCTTTTTTTTTCAATGCTCTCGTATAGCATTTTTCATTTGCACAGAGTTTATATGGGAGCAAGGCTCCTCTGGCATGCATATTGTGGAGCATAGAAGAATGGAGGGGACAAAAAGTGGAGGAGAAGAGGAGGAAGGAAGTGGGGGACGAATTCGTATGTTGATTTTCATGGTCTGCTGCTTGGTAACAAAATGAAAACATTCCACTCTACAAAGTTTGAAAGATACTCGGTATCTTATCTCTGCTCTGTTTGCTCTCTCTCTCGCCTTTATTCAGGATTTTTCTTGTGCCCATTTTGAAGTCATTTTTACTGCTATTCCGTTTGCCAAAAATCTTTAATATGACTTTTCTTCGCTTCTCTTATCAGTTCTGTTCTCTCTCTTTATTTTCCTTTTACTATTTTGGTGGTCTTTAAGAAACAAAATTATGCAAAAATTGACAACAAGGACGAGGACGACGCTCATCGAATTTTTGCGTCAAGCGAAACGTGACACAAACGCAACGCACGAATTATTAACGCAACAAAACAACACGCAAAAAGGATCTAAATGAGCGCCTATTGGGTTAACAACAACAACAACAACACCAGGGACAACAACAACGAGAAAGAGAGACTGCAAAATCGAAAACGTTTCGACGCTTCGTTAAACATTTATGCCAGTGACAGGAGACAGGAGACAGTAGACAGTAGAGAGATGAGAGAGAGCAGGGAGGAGTGGACAGACCTAGCAAGGACCTACATTTGATCTTTAATTAAATTGGCATACTGTTCATTTCTTTGTTAAGCAATGCAAAAAGGACTTCAAACAGCATTTCATTTATTTATTATTTATTATTTCAACAATTAAAAGAACAGAGCAAGGATATTTGCACGTAAATAAAAGGATTGCGTATAACAATAAAATTTCATTCCATTCGACGGCAATTAAAGTTGCGCCCAGGGAAATATTATAATGAATGAAATTTGATAAGGAGCCATACTAGGAGCGAAGTTCTATAATATTATGTAGAAGATATAGGAACAATCGGAATGGAAAGATATACTTCTAATGTTTATTTATTGAAGTATTTGTAAATTATATTCAAATTTCTCCAAGGAAATTCAGTTATTTTCTATACGTTTTTAATATTATTTATTTTACTTACTTTCATTCTTTTTTATTTTTTGATATAATTGAGCAAGACTCACTTCAGGGACTCTAGGAAAAAATGCTACAAAAATTTGGTAGCTTGTCAGCTGGCAAAAGGGCAACACAAACAGAGGCGCACACATACACATGTACACAATTGCACACACAAATTCGCACACAGCGAAGCAAACATTTAAAATGGGCGCAAGGATAACTGCGTACAACATTGCGTATGCGCGATGCTTCTGCGAATGTCAAGCGATGTGGCAGTGCGATGAGGGGGAGGCAACGGAGAATCGTAGTCGTACATTTATTGCAACATATAAAACATTATTTTGCATGGCCTCAAAAAGGAACGGCGCATAACCGACACATAAAAAATAAATAAATAAAAAACGCGTTGGAAAATTGCAGCAAGGAAATGCGACGTTGCGACGTTGCGACGTCACGACGTCAGCGTTGCATTTGGTATTCTTTCTCGTACAAAGTAGCAGGCAAATAAATATAAAAAAATAAAATAAAAAATACTTTTCTTTCAACATTAGCGCAAGCATTTAAGGAAGTGGCTGCCAGCGAGTCGCCAAAAAATGCACAAAAAAACAAAAAAAAAGAGAAGAGGGACTCCATGAAGTCAACCCGAATTGCCGTCCTGAGAGTCACCCGCTGGCTTCAGAGTTCTGAGTTTGTCGTCCTTCATTTCCATTTTCCAGCAGTGGAAAAGTAGAAAAGTAAAGGAAACGTGCCGTAAACTACAGTCAGACAATCAAAATGCATTCATGTGCGCTTACTTAACGTTATTTATAATCAACCCGCTGTCCCCTCCCACCCAAAAACCCCCAAAAAAGCAGCCAAATACTTCCTTTCTAGCTCCTATTTGCCTCTACGAGTACCCAGTATTCATTCATTGCCATTCATATTCATTCCCATTCAATACGAATTGTAGCTATACATTTTTCTCTGTATTTACACGCCCTGCCTTTCGTCAGGGCATTCCTTTGGGGCTATACAGAGTCAGCCTTTCCAGCCGTGAGAAATTTGTTAGCCTGAATGCCTCCTTGCCATACATAATAATAATAATAATAATAATAGTAATAATAATAACGATAATAACGATAATAAGGCGTCTTGCTCGACGAGTTGCCATCGGCAATTTTCCATATAAAAATGAAGCTTTAAGTAACGTCATCTGCCAGACTTGCAATCATTTTCTATTTTTAATAGGCGTCATAAAATATTGAAGAAATACGTGTATTACGAAGCAAAAACTTGGGTTTATCTTGAGGCTTGAGCTGTGCTCAAGCTGCTTTGATTATAAATTAAATTTTAATTTAAAATATATGCAGGTTTTTTAATTTTGTATTAATTTTACCTCTGTAATTCATTTCAGGCTTACAAAGTCGTTGAAAAGAGTAGATATAAGACTCACATTCTGGCAGAGCTTAACGTATTTATAAAAATCAAATAAAAGAATGAATAAATTTTCAATTGTGTCCTTATGAAAGAAAAGCGAATAACAATATTCTTCTCTTGAAAGAAGAAATTTAGTTCCTATGAAATGATTTTTAGGATTTATAGGACTTCAATGACTGTCTGAAGACACAGCTCTTCTCTTGTTGAATCTAGCCAAGCTTCTTGAAGCTTTTCTTTGAGAATTGTCTCACTGGTTATCCCTTAACTCTAAAAGTTCCTATATTCACTCAGAAAAATGCGAATCCGGACTTTGAAATGAAGTATTTAATTGTAGATTATTGGGTCATTATCCTGTAGGTACAGTCAGCTCTTTTCAAGCTGTAATTTGCCATTAATTTTACAATTTATTCCAATATATATTGCAAATTTTCCGCTAGCCAAATATGACCTATGTAATTCTAGGACTTACTCCCTAAACTACCGCTCCAATCTAACTTCCGCCAATTAAGTAAGACTCTGACCACAGCATGAACTAACCTTTCCGCTTCAAATTTTGAATACAGCCTTTATAAATTAATAATTTTTTATTCTATAAAACTGATAGGATTCTAATTCGATCATCATAAAAGCAGCATCGATAGAAATTGCTGCAAATAACTTAGAATTATTTTTAATGCATTTCTGAGTTGTATCTCTGAATATCTTTTTGCTTTTTAATAAAAATGAGTTATGACAGAATATTTTATGAATTATGATTTATTTCTGGCTGCAAAACAGACTCTAAACCAATTACTTTAGAGAGTTCCTTCAGAAGAAAAACTCCAAGAAATAAAGGCAAATGAAAGGAAAAGTAAAGTAAAATAACCCACTTATTTTCATTAGCTATAAATTCCGAAAATATCACTTCAATTTCACATGAGAACTCATAAGAAAAGTAAGCTTGAAAGTAACCATACGGCATAAATTAATTGAATGCAACCCCAAAAAAGAAAAAGGCGCCGCGTGTTCTTCTCGAATCAAATGGAGAAATTTGGCGAAATGAGCAAAGTTGGGGAAAAACACAGAGCACCACCTGATGTTGTGTATTTTCACTTATTTCTCTTTTATTATTTTTTATTTTATTTTGTTATTTTGATTATTTTGCGCTTATTTCATTTCATTTTTGTAAGCAGTAAACAACTGAAGCTGAACACCGAACTGAGTACACTGAAAGTACAAATAAAAACAGAGCAAGTAAGGTTGCTGGCAACGAGAGTGCACGACTAGAAAATACCCATTACTTATGTGCTTAAAGTGAGAATATTTTAAAAATTGTTATGTAGATCTATAGCAGTATACCTAAGCTAATATTTTATAGTCTAATAGAGGGTATTTTTAATTTGTCATGAATTGTGTCTATCATTGAAGCAGGCATCTCCGATACCAAAAAGTATTAATGGAAGGTCTGTGTGCCTGCCTTTCTGTCATCAACTGGACGGATCGAATTACTATATCATATAACTGCCATAGGAAAGACAGGTCTAAAAGTGTAAAAAACTTAAATGGTTGATGTAAGAGTACTTCTTACTAAGATAATCTACAAAGATATTCCGTACAGTATCAAGGATAATTTGCCATATCATATACTAGCAGCCATAGGAACAATCTGTGAAATTAAACAAATTTAAGTATCCTTTTCAAACGCTTAGTCCAGTCTGCCAGGGTATGTAATGGGTGTTCTTTTATTTCTTTTGCAATCGAAAGTAAATGCTTCCACCTAACTTAATATACTCTTTGTTTGAGCTATTTGCCAAAAAGTGCAGGGTATAAATATATGTACATTCATAAGTATGGCATACTTTTTAGGGTCGCACCCATACAATGCTAATAGCAACTACAGCAACAGCAACAACAACAACAATACGAAGGGACCTAAAAGCATGCGTGCGTAAGAATGAATTGAAATTATTTTACAACATTTTCATGTTTTCGCTGTTGTTGTTTGATTCGCCTTTGCCTTTGGCTTTGCCTTTCCCTTTGTCCCTTTTCTTTCATTTTCTTTTCTTTTCTGTTTTTTTTTTCTGCTTTCTTTTGTTTTGTTTTTATTTCCCTTTCTTGGCCGTGCATAATTTATGCACGAGTTGAAAACCAATTGCAAACCAAAGCTAAAAGGTTTAAGTGTCGGGCCCCCAAAATAAAAAAAAAAAAATATGTGTTTAATTGTAGTAAAGATATGAAGCATTAACATTAACCGGAAGCAGCTCAACAATTAGCTTTAATTTGATAATAATTTTATTAATTTTATTAATTGGAATATTAACTCTATTAATGGCTGAATTTGAATGAGACTTTAGCAGAATTCTCTAATATTTCCTATAAGACTGGAGTAGAGCAACTGCTTTCTAAAAACAACCTTTTTATTTGCTAATTTAATCACATTTTTTTTGGCTTACTTTTATTATTTATTATTATTATGTATTCCTTCATATTTATGCTATTTTATTTATATTATTTTTTAATAAGCGAATACGTTTAATTTGCTTTAAACTACAACATTTACTTGTCAATTATTCTATAAATAAATTGAATTATTGAGTTTGAACAAATGAAATCAAACTGCTGCGTTTAATTAAATTTAATTGTTGTATCACTGACGCTTACAACTAGTAAGAAAGAGCTGACTGCGTCGCACCGAATAGAGCATACCCTTGCCAAAGCAAATAAGCCTGGCATAGGCCAAACAGGCGTCGTCCTGATAGGAGCTTTATGGGGAGCTGCCTTGTTCAATGCATTACACAGTCCTTGACAAACTTATTATACCCTCTATAAGGGTATAAAAACTGCTATGTAATTGTTATTTATTATTTCAAGCTCTGCCATAATTATTTATTTAATTATTAAAGCGGCTGCTCTACAAAATCAATTGAATACGTTTCAAAACATCAATTGATATTATGCTAATTTGTGAATTTGCTCCAATTGAAATTAGAGATTTTATTTTATTATAGAGGCATACTAAGTAGCAGTTCCATTAAAGCTTATTTTAATAGAGTACTTTAATAGAGCTTTAAATTGAAGGACCAAATTTGATTGTATTTGACGCAATATTTTGACAAATTTTTATCTAAGTCTGAAAATGCTTTTGCAGAGCAGAAAGTTAGTGTTTTCCCTTTTCCAAATATTTTCCCAGAATGTCACAAAAATGCAAATGAAACAAAAAGCTCAAAACTTGACCATGACTCATAAGCATAAACAGCAAAAACCTGAAAGGTAACAAGCGTTACAACAAAATTCCATAGATGAAAAATAGTTAAGGCCAGAAACTTGAGCTAAGGCAATGGAATGGGAGAAAGCTGGCCTGGCCAGGAAGGGAACTGTGGAGGGCGAGTAAGCTCAAAGTTCAAAGCAAATTGTTGCGGAAGGCAAAAATCAACATTATCATCAGGCAGTGGCAGAGGCAGAGACAGGATGATACTCATGGCATCCCAGCTATAGGATACTCATTTCAACAAATGCAGACGGCAAAAGGAAGGTCCACACACACACACACACGCACACACAGAGCCATTAAATGGCATTGTCTGTCTGTGTGTGTGTGTGGATTTTAGGGAGAGAATTGAAGGAGAAAGCGGGAAGATTTTCGGTTGAAATTGGGTGACTTGACAACGCACAGCATTCGCATGTCGCCTGCTGCATATTAATGAAGTGCCTGCCACACGAAGGGGCAACAACGAAGGGCGACCCTAGCTGTAGCTGAAGCTGTAGCTGGCAACTGGCAACTGGCAACTGGAAGCTGAAAGCACTCATCAATTTCTCAATATCACGAATTTGGCTGCCAAAAATCTGCATATGAACCGCAAACGGGTACACAATCTACCAATGTATTGCCAATGTAAGTAGTATATATCCATTTAATATATATATACACTCATGTTCACACAGATATGTTCAGGGGACATTTATAACATATATTTACCAATATTAAGAACACTTTGTTTGCCCCTTCTACTATAAATATATCAACCCGAAAAAGTTCGAAAATCCCCTTTAAATTTTAAACAGAGAAAACTCAATTTAAGAGAAAGATATTTAAATGTATGTTCTATATGTTATATATCTAAAAGATATAGGAAAAGTCTTGTAAAAAACAAAAAGAAATAATAATAAAAATAATAACATATTTTAATTGACACTCCTAGAAATTGGCCGCAAGTCTTAAATGAATTTTGGAATAAGGTAGGATCAATTTTAAGGATATTTCCAAGTATTTATTATATAGCCAAATATAAAATAATTTCCCTTTTTTTAAGTTCTTAAGTCACCTATAAATTTTGTAGTTTTACTATCAAACTAAGCCAAATTTAGCTGCATTACTAGGCATATTTGTTAGGAATTCTTTTATAAATATGTCACGTTATTTTAACAGGAATTTGATAAAAAAAAAATACTAATAAGACCAAGTTGGAAGCTTCGATTTAAGAAATAGTCTAAAATTTATGTTTTGAAACATAGGAAAAAGGCGTTCAAAAAATGGAATAGATATGAAACACAACCAATATTTTTTCAGTAAAATTTAATTTGTTTACATGAAATTTGTACCTATTATTTTGACCACAAGTGTTCTATTTTTTTTTTTTTTCTGTTTTGTATGTTATTTCTCAAGATTTATGAATGTTTTTTTATGCTTACCAAAACTGTGCAAACTGTTTAACATGCTCTCCAGCCTTTGGCTCTTTCTCTTCTATAATACTATTTAAGTATATTTTTAGTTTTATTCTTTATTTTTTATTTTGTATTTTTTGTTTTTTTTTTTTGCTAGTTTCTTTTTGTGTGTTTCTGTTTTGTTTTGTCACTTGCAATTCACATAGTTTTCTATGCTTTTTTATTTGTATTCACACACAAACACACAGAGAATTCGACACACACATAGAGAGACGACTAAAGTCGCGTAATTGTTGTTGGGGGCAATGGCAGCCGTAACGGCGTAACAGCGTAACGTAATATCTTATAATGGCGTATAACGTAGTGGCGTAATATGTATACGATGCAACACGTGTGGTTGTTGCTTGTGGAAAATGCCGCGCAATTGCCTCACACAACTCAACCGGCCGACGCACGAATTTGAACTGAAACTGAAAACGCGACAGGATACCGAACAGCACTCGCCGCAGTCTGTGAACAGTTCGCGGCAGACACGAAGTCGACGAAACGACGAACGCGGCGACGAACGAGACGAACGAGACGAACGGCGAAAGCTAAGAGCAAGGACAACAGAGAGCATATTCGTGCCGTGTGACTCCATTTGTGGCTGCTGCATTAGATAAGAAATAAAGAAGAAAAAAATATATATAATAAAAGCTACTAAACTCAGTAAAATTTTAATAAATTAATACAAGTAATATTTATAATATATGTTATTAACTTATTTACGCCAAGATCCTTAAGCGGCTCCAACTTTATTTAAGCACAAGTTAAAGAGAGCGCGTGCGATTATTTTCTCTTTTTGTAAACAGAAAAATACCACTCATTATTATTGCTACAAAATATTGGGAAATTTGAACTCGGTTTCAGTCAGCTGTTTTTTTTTTACTGGGGTGGCAGAAGGGGTTAAGTCCGTTTCAATTACAGCAGGTCAGGCACATTATTTTTTTGAGTCCTTTGCCAAAATCTTCGAAAAACAAAAGTTTTTTTATAATTATAAAATAAAATAAGAAATAAAAATTAGATTATGCAAACCTATAAATAAACGAGTCTGAGATTTAATAAAGGTGCTTAGCATTAAAATATTAAGTTTGAAGGTCTACCTAAATGACTGTAATTTTTAAAATATAAAATTATTTAAATATATATTTAAGTTATAAGGTTTAGGAAACTAACTAAATATAATTAGACAAATTTCTTATTATTTCCAAAGTAATTGTTCCTAGTGCCGAAGCTATTGCGTTTGGTTCCCAGCTTGGTTCAACAAAGCTTTTCACATTTGTACTTTTCCATACAACTTAAAAGGTTCCCAATTTTTTTTTAAATTGAAGTTAAGAAATAGTTTACCTGCGGATAAACTTATCTATAGTCAGGGAAATAATAATTTTATTTTAAATAATTTCTGGGAATCTTTATGAAAATTGGTTTTTGTAATATCTATTTTGAATCGAACCAGATATATTATTTCGGTATAAATTTAGTTTGGGCTTTATTTTTAAAAAATGGTTTGGTACGGTACAAAATAGTGGTTTATTCAGGTTCGCAATAATTTGTTTGAAAACAAGTTTGCAGTCTTGATTCTAATAACTTTCACGAACTTTGAAATTTAAGTTTCTATTTAAAAATTCAATTTGAATAAGCGTTAAGCATGCAGCTAAAAGCTTACAGCTATGGAGAAAAGCTCTCAATCAGCTGTTTTGAGCTTAACGCAAATGCGCGCAACACAATCTAAGAAAGCTTTCAGCTGTTGCGCCCACCGCGATGCTTTTAGATACCAAAAAAGCTTTTGGTATTTTTGTTGGTATTTGGCTTAGGTACACAAGTGCTGGGCATTCAACAACACCGAACGACCTCCAAACAACCTTATGACGTTTCGGCTGTATATATTTTTTACTGTATTTCAGTTTGGAATTAGACGAAAATAAAAGCGTCGCCTATTTAACTCCAGTGCAGCAGCAGCAGCAGAGCCAGCCGGTAGCAGAAGCAGCGCAACACCCACACATATACATTTTCCAGATCGGTGAGTGTGTGTACCAGTGTGTGTGTGTGTGTGTGAGAGTGAATAAAATTTAAATAAAATAAATTAAATAAAAGAGAAAGAAAAAGATAAGAAAGAAAAGAAAAAAGTGCAGTTCCTAATCGCGTAATACTCAGTGCATTCGCCTTTTTTTCGTATACCCATTTTAAGTTGGTTTCGTAATCGTTGCGCATTTTTCTTCAAAGTTTTATTTTATAACTATTGAGCTTTATTTAAGTTGAGATTTTTTCTGGAGTGCTTTTTATTTGAACTTTGAAGCTCTCTTTCCCCTTTGTGCACTGCTTATCGAACGTCGTTGAACTATGCAACCGGTTCTAATCTGATAAGAAACCTGAGACTAAGCAGTGCCGGTAACCCGTTGCCCGTACCCCTCTACCCGTATAACCGCTTCAGCTCTAACCCCCCTCTACTATAATCTCCTCTATATAGTCTCGAGTTCTCTTGGGTTCATTTGCTTCTTGGCAGCATTTCAACTGCAATTTGTAGTCGTCGCTTCCAATTTTCTTTATAAATAGTTGCCTTAAATGTTATATATATACAAACGTATTCTATGGCTTTCTCATTTTTTATGTCGTCATCGTTTCTTGCTATTTTTTATGCATCTCTGAACTACATTCGCCGTGTGATTTATTAGAATCGGAAAAGAGAGAACAAGAGAAAAAAGTAGAGAGAAGAAAAGTAAAGAAGAATCGTTCCATTTTCTTCGGGTGTGGTATCAGTTTAAGAATTTATCTTAATAAAAAAATTTAAATATTTCTTCTCGACTTTACATAAGAGAGAGTCTTATATGATGGAGAGGTAAGAGAGAGTTTTATGCATAGGTAGAGAGCAAAAGAGAGGCCTCTTTTAGGGTTGAAAACTGAGCAATAAATTCCCTGCGAAACGAGTTTGTGAATGAAACCAGTTTGGTTAAGGACTTTATCTTGAAGGTCAGATAGGGTTTTTTCTTATCACATATTAAAAAAGCCTATATCGGGGCTTAAGGAATTTAAAAAAAAAGAGTATAAACATAAAACTTATCGTTCATTGTATTTATTAAGTAGTTCTCTGTTTATC
This sequence comes from Drosophila repletoides, assembly GCA_018150835.1. NCBI lineage: Eukaryota > Metazoa > Arthropoda > Insecta > Diptera > Drosophilidae > Drosophila > Drosophila repletoides. The sequence continues at coordinate 4,239,364 of JAECWQ010000202.1, forward strand.
CAAATAAAATTGAATTTAGGATTAAGTAAATATAAAGTTATACTTCTCACTTTTATCTAAGGTTTCTATGAGCTCAAAAATATTTTATATTACTTTTTTCAAATCAATAAAATTCAAATTCAAATTATGAATTCAAAGAATTCCCTCCAAAATTCACAAAGAGAGAAGTGAAAACCGCAACTGCTGTTGAAATTTAAATTCCATTTGAAAGCCAAAATAAATATATTTTCTTTGTATATATTTGATTACAGCTGTTCCCATCCATTCACACACTCTCTCAATGCCCTAATCTCTCACATAGTTCCTACTGCGTTTTCCCTTTGCGCCCACTACGTCTGGGTATAATAAATATGAATGCTCTGACGTGGGCAAGTTCTGTACTTTTGACCTATTCTTGACGACTATAGGAGGGTTGAATGGCTGGACTTGATATTCAGAATCGAACAACATCCTGAACAAGTCTCGCTGAGATAACGCTGTCTTTATAGGGGGCTCGTTTTATTTTCTTGTTCTGAAGGTTAAATTTATAACTGCTTGACAACAGGCAGGCATCAGCAGAAATCAGCAAAATTGTTTTCATATTTTTGTTCCTCCAAAAATTACTGAAATTTTGTTCTTTTCGTTTTATCAACTTGTTTTTCTAGCAGCTATACACACACACACACACACATCTCTCTATATACATACAAATAAATACATATTTATGCACATGTGTCTATTTTATTTTTATATTTACTCTCTTGATAGCAGAGCAGTAAATTAATGTTTTTTTCTTCTTGTTGTTGTTGTTGCTGTCATGTGTCGCTTCGTTTTCGATACTCTCTCGGAGAGGCAGAGTACTATAATTTTATGAAGAAATATGTAACTCTTAGAAGAAGGTGTGTCTAATACAAAAACGCTTACGGATTATTCTAGAAATTATACTCTATATATATTTGAGAGAAAAACCTGAAACCTATCTACCCAATCTTAAAGACTATATCACTTTGGTGATATGATTTATATATATATATATGTATATCTTTAAGAGAAATACCTGAAACCTGTCTATCCGATCTTAAAGACTATATGACTTTAGAGGTATGAAATTTGGTATATGGGCTTCTGTTAATCGTTCTATAATCAAGAATGTTTTATATATTCGATCATATTTAATATTTATAATAATATTATTAACGGAAAGCAAATAATATCCTATTTTTTCATACCCTTTCATAATATCTAATAGAAATCGGAGAACTTTAAAAACCATGATTTTTCTTCATAATTTATACAGCTTCTCTAAGCATCTTCATACTTTCGACAAATTTTAGGGTATTTAAATCTGCGACGCGCCGAAGTTTTCTGATTTTTTGTTATTTATTCGCCGCATTTTTCGACTACATTTCAGTCTTCGATCGATTGCCGGCTCGTGTAGGTGTGTGATCTGAGTGTAAAAGTTCTGTATACATATAGAGAAATATCTGTGCATATATAGAGATATATATATAAATAAAAGGAAATTTTCTAAATTAAGAACGCAATTTAGTTTTCCCAGTAAACGAACTAATTTATAGACCTTTTTATAACCTTATCAGTTGTGTTTGTTTTTTTTCGCCTAATCAGTCATATTTTTACTTATAGACAGATATACATAGATGTGTAGGTAACCCTATAAAAATACTGGGACAGTGCGTGGTTTTTCAATGTCAAACAAGTCAAGCAACAATGTATCTACAAATTTTCTCTACTCGAATCTTGCCTTTCGCTTTTCTCTCTCTCTCTCTCTGTCCCTCTCTCTCTCTTTCCCCTACCCCATTTAGCTATTTAACACATATTTGTCCAACCGTTTCGCCCGGGAACATTTCACGGGTACAAGCTTAGCAACATGTTGCTTGACCTTGTCCAATGTCACAGTGTGTAGAGCATGCGTCACACGTCACGCAGCAGCAGCAGCTTCTCATAAAAGTGAAAGTAAACGTCACGAGTGACCCTCCCTTTTCCCCTTCCGTGTCACTGTAATATTTCAGTGCCTACGAGTTTGATTACATCAGTCGTCGGGAGCCAACGACACGAATTTCGCAGTTTTTACTTGACTCAGTTGCTAGAAAATCATTGTCGAGGTTGGTTCATAAACAGTTCGTTGAAAAACAGTTTTAAATATTTCAAAAATATTTTAACTTGAAAGAAATTCAAATATTTAAAATAAAAAGTGCGTGGCTACCTATGCATAGCTATAAAAGAAGTGATAAATATATATCAAAATAGTGCTGCAAATTAAAAATACTTTGATTAATTTAATTTCAATAAATTCTACAAGTAATTTCTGGAAAGTTTTTGGGCGTAGCTCTAATTTGTTCCAATAAAAGTTTTCATTTGCTAATTAAGGCAACAGCTGAGCTGAGCAGCTTAGTTTGATGCTGTGAAGATTAGTGTAAAGTTTACGAGCAAAAAAAAAATGTATAAAATTTCATTAAAAAATACAAAAATACGTCATTAAGTTTTGCACCGTGTAAATCTGGACTTTGCCTCCACAACTTTCAACGAAAGCTGCAAAAAAGAGCTCAGCAACATTGTAGCTAAACTCTAGCAACATTTTCTATATACAAGAGAGAGAGTATAGCAGAGAGTAGGGCACAAACACCTAATACTTCTGTCCTACTCTCGGAACAGCTGTGCCTTTCAGTTGCCTTCAAAATGTGAAAATCCCCTATGATTGATATGAAAAATAAAAATATTCTTATATATTTGTAGAATATATAAGAAATTAGTTGACAGTTGTATACAAAATTCTCAGTACAAACACATATAAATTTCAAACGTTTCTTAGGATTTTCGATTCTTTTTTTTTGGCTTTTTATTTTTATTTCTTTACCCGCGTGATAATATTACGGCTTCAAAATTTGTCGTTTAGAGAGGAAACTATTCAGCAAGCAATTGCTCTGTCCAAAATATGGATATATAAAATGTTTAGATTCAAAATTATTCTCATTTCATCGATCACTAAATTCGAAATGGCTTCGTATTTTACAGAACTATACGCGAATCTCAAAGATGACCACATACTTTAACTATCCCAGCGAGGAGCTGCAGAAGGAGCTGAAATGCATTGCTCAGGCAATCGTAGCACCCGGAAAGGGTATTCTCGCCGCCGATGAGTCCGTCTCGACCATGGGCAAGCGTCTAAAGGATATTGGTGTGGAGAATACCGATGAGAATCGTCGTGCCTACCGCCAGCTCCTCTTCACCGCTGACGATAAACTTGCACAAAACATTTCGGGCGTTATTCTGTTCGACGAGACCCTGTACCAGAAGGCCGATGATGGCACTCCCTTCGTTCAGCTGCTGAAGAAGAAGGGCATCATTCCCGGCATTAAGGTCGACAAGGGTGTTGTCCCACTCTTTGGCTCCGAGGATGAGTCCACCACTCAGGGTCTTGATGACTTGGCTGCCCGTTGTGCCAAGTACAAGAAGGAGGGTTGCGATTTCGCCAAGTGGCGTTGCGTTCTGAAGATCGGCAAGAATACTCCTTCTTATCAGTCGATTCTGGAGAATGCCAATGTCTTGGCCCGCTATGCATCCATCTGCCAGTCGGAGCGTATTGTTCCCATTGTTGAGCCCGAGGTTCTGCCCGATGGTGATCACGATCTGGATCGTGCCCAGAAGGTCACCGAAACCGTTCTGGCTGCCGTCTATAAGGCTCTGAACGATCATCACGTCTACCTGGAGGGTACTCTGCTCAAGCCCAACATGGTCACCGCTGGTCAGTCTGCCAAGGTGAAGAACACGGCTGAGGAGATTGGTCTGGCCACAGTCCAGGCTCTGCGTCGCACTGTTCCTGCTGCCGTTCCCGGTAAGCATAAGACTAAACTAGACTCTTCTGTTGGAGGACTCTCTATTAATTTGCATATATTTTTGGTATATAGGCGTCACCTTCCTGTCGGGCGGTCAGTCTGAGGAGGAGGCCTCCGTCAACTTGAGCGCCATCAACAAGGTGGATCTTGTCAAGCCATGGGCTCTGACCTTCTCGTACGGTCGTGCTCTCCAGGCCTCCGTGCTGCGCGCCTGGGCTGGCAAGAAGGAGAACATTGGTGCTGGCCAGAATGAGCTGATCAACCGTGCTAGGGTAAGTTCTTCTTTATAAAAACTATGGAATTTGGGTCTAGATATAGTCAAGTAGTGCTGTGTGATTGTCAGGGCTTAGAGTCACTTCCGGTATTAAATTGCTTACAATCCTAATCAATCCTAATCAATCCTGATATAATCCTAACTATAATCCAAACTTATACCTTACTCATCCACTAATCATTCATCAACTGGCAGGCTAATGGTGCTGCTAGCATGGGATGTTATGAGGCTGGCTCTGTAAAAGGTGCTGCTGGCGATGCAGGACTTCATGTAAAGGATCATAGATACTAAAGCATGAAAGTTGAGAGACTAAAATGAAAATTGACTATCAATTTGTGAAGAATGTTATGAAAAAAACTAACTGGAAGAACTAGTTTCATCTCAAGTTAATCAATGCATGAATATGGAATTTCAAGAGCCATTCTGCTGGGTATGCTATAAAAAACAGTAGAAATTATTATAACCTTTTAAATAAAGCTAGTTTTAGGAGTGCTCTTTTAGCTCTCCTATTATAATGGAACATGATGCCAATTAGAAAATTATATTTAATAATTTAATGTAGAATTTTAAAACAATGTTCAAGTGCAATTTTAAAGGGCATGCAGTGACTTTATTCAGAGAATACTTTGTACTCATATTATTCATTATAAACTTTGTGCTCATATTGCTGGGGATTATTCCAATCCCATTTTGTTTAGATTATTTAAACAATTTTAGTCCAATGGTAGCCAAAACTGTACTAAAACTTTTCCAACACTCATCTCTTAATTATTATTTTGAAACCCTATTAAATAATAGTAAATCATAAATCATTTGATCCACATAAACTTAATCCGAATTAATTTTTTTTAACGTTTTCTTAAATCATAGGAAGAGTATTCTCATACTTTTTATCGCTTATCGTTTTTTTAATTCATCCTAAAACTACTCTCATAATTTTTATTCTTTAACATCTTATTATTAACCATTTCATAGCTTCTCTATGTTTATTCTGCATGCCTTTTAATCAAAGCAAATATCAATTTGAAATCCATTCGAATATCAATTTTAACGCATCTAGTTTATTTTTTAAACCCATAACTAACTCATGATTTTAATCATTTATTCATATTTAATTGATTGTTTATGTTTATTTTAAATTACGCATGTTTTTTTTTTGTGTTAATTAATCCCAATACCAATTCCCGCTTCCTTTTCTGTTCATTCCACCAACCAGGCCAATGGTCAGGCTTGCCAAGGCAAATACGTGGCCGGTTCGATACCCTCATATGCGGCCAATGCGAGCCTGTTTGTTGCACAGCACAAGTACTAAAAAAAGCTAAAAGTAATCCAGCTAAGACAAGTGCAATAACCAATACCTAACGACCATTGTCTTTATCAAAAACCGAACTCAAATCCAACTGGCCAAGCTGGCTGAGCTGAGAGCAAACCAGAAACATTCCACACACAGCACCAACACAGAAACGGAGATATCAAGCAAATTTCCCTTTACCATTTTTTATATTTTTACCCTTTAGATGTACAACTAGACTTATATAAAAATAAAAAAAAATAAAAAACAAAAACAAAAAACAAAATTTATACAAAATTATTATAAATTGAAATGAGATACGAATAAATTGGAATTTAAAATCAATTTAAAAATTAAAGATTATAAAGCGAATTATACTTTTTAGGCAGAGAGATAGTTATCGTATAACTGGGGAAAATCTTAGTCAATTTGAAAGAGATTAGCAGATTTTCTATAGCCGAAATATCTAGCCCAAAATATTGTAATATTACAAGTCTTTCAGACATCTGTCCGTTTCAATGAAAACCAGGCTTGGAGTCTTCTTTTATGCCGGAATCTGCCAAATAGGCTAACTATATCATATAGCTGCCATAGAAACAGAAAGCCTAAAGCTCTATGAAAATAGTTTTTATTTTAATATATATAAGGGACTTAAAAATTATATCAAAACTTCTGAAAGAGTATTTAAGCTTCGAAGCGCCCAGCATAGCTTTTCACACTAGTTTTTTTTTTTATTTTAAATATGAGAGCTTCTTCAACTACATAAAAGGGAACCTGCACCTCAAAGCTTTTATTCAATTTTTTATTTTTTTGAATTTTTCTGAAAAAATGCAAATTTCAGCAAGTAAATGTAATTGGCAGGCACACACACACACACTCACACACACGCACACACACACGCACACACACACGCCACGGCACACTCACAAAAGAAGGGTCAGGAAAAGTTGTGCCCGGGGCGGAAAATCCTTTAGGTCCGTCCTTTTGTGCTTCGGAACAGTTTCAGCGCAATTATACGTAATCGAATAAACTTTTTTTTTTTGTATGTTCAGAGAAGACTTGTAAATTTAATTTACAGAAAGTTTTTCACGTGTGTGTGTGGGTGTGTGGGTGAGTGAAAAGTTTGACAAATTGCCGCAGGTTATGTCGGAAAAAGCAGAGGAAATGGGGGGCGGAGCAGAAACTACAAGGCTTACAGTTCAGTGAGCCATGCCAAAAATCGCAGTAAAGCTGGCAAAGAAATACGCAAAGCGTAGCAGCATTTTGAGTGGGCGTAAAGAAGGCGTAAGGGCAGTATGCGGGGGGCAGGGGCGCTGTATACCCGTATTTTTTAAAAAAGAAAATTGCCTAATTAATTTATTTTTTCCTTTACATTTCACCTTTAGGCTAACGGTGAGGCCGCTGTGGGCAAATACGTTCCTGGCAGCGCTGGTGGCGGTTCCGGTTCCCTGTTCATTGCCAACCACGCCTACTAAGGCGGGCAGCGGCAGCGGCAGCAGCAGAAGATAATAAAATAAAGCAAATTGCTGCGGCAATTTTCATTATTTATTTTCTAAGTTACAAGCAAGCAGAAAGCTAAGAAAAAGCATGCAAAAAATTACAAAAAAAAAAAACAAAAACAAATATACTACATGAATTTTTGAAAAAACAAAAAAATTATGTTTCTTGAGACGCAAATTTACTTTTAGTTTGTAAGCACAAAAAACAAATGTTGAAGTTATGCAAAAAAATTATATAAAAATATTATTATTAATATTTTAAAATCTATAATTATATTGTTTAAAAAATGCACTTGCTTAAGCATGTCGTAAATCGTAAAAGGCAACCAAAATAAGAACAGAACAAATCAAATAAAAAAAAAAAAGCAAAGAGAAACAACAATATTTACAGTTTGGAAACAATTGAAATCGCATGCGTTTCTTATGTTTTTTTAACTATATATTATTCTATTATATTTTTTCAACGTTTGTATACGAAAAGCTATAAAGAAAACGTTTTTTTTTTCTTTCTTTTTTCTTTGTATAATTATTATTATTATTACACTTTATATTTATGATTATGGATTATAATTATAAGTGAACAAATGACGCAAATAAACAAACACAACACGAAAAATAAAACAAACAATTAACACAAATTGTTATTGCTAAATGGCAGAAATAAAAATAAGGTGACTCCCAAACTGTGGGAGATTTCCTACTTGGCATAAACACTAACCCCATATATACATATATACATCAATATATTTATGATTCTTATTATTATTATTATCATTATATGTTACTCAAGTTTCTATATATTATATATTTCTGCATATCGTTGTTAATCGAACATTTTTAGATGCAAGCAAAGCGAATAATATTACATTTATAAGAACGAAACTTTATGATTTCACAAGAAAAGAACATGGAAAAACATTTAAAAAAAACATTTTAAAAAGAAGGTATATCTCATTTATTAAATCCTGAAATCCTGAAAACGAAACGTACAATAACAACATGTAAAAACGTACATAAAAAAAAAAAACAAAAAACAACAGCAACATGTTTCATCCTAATTATAACCAAAATACAGAAAAAGTTCTTAAACAACAAAAACAATAAAAAAAAAAACAATATTATAATAATAAAAAAAAAACTATAATAATAAGGCCCATTGAACGAACATCTTTCAATAAAGAAAACCTTATAAAAGAGCAAAAATATTCGGCTTGTATTTTTTATTATTTTCATTAGCTAAAACGAAAAAATATTCTGGTATACATTCAGGCGGCATTAGTAAAGTTTAGAAACCTCTGAATCTCAGGTAAAAATCACAGGTGAAAAAATAGATTTAAAACTGTAAAAAAGCTATTTTCGGCATGGAACAGATACTCAAAGCCATTCGAAAATTGTTGTTAGATTTATTTCTATTTGTGAGTGATTGTTCCTAGGGCAGCTCTTTGATTGATATAGTAGTAGTCCGATCTTAATGATTTTTGTGAGGCATTTGTATAATATAATCTCACAGCTAATTGTTAAGTTTTCTTAATATATCTTGATAAATAAGAGAGTTTGCCTAACAACAACTTTTACAATAAATATTTGTCCGATGCGGCCTGCTGCTTATAATGCAAAGCAGTATTAAGTCTGAATTTCATTCACCTAGAAACTGGCTTAGAAACAGGCAGAAGGATAGAGGCCTCATTGCATTGTCCTGTTTAATAATTTATATTATTTGTGGGAGCTAAGATGACCCCTCAATGCACTTCATTTCATGCCCAAGTTATAAATGCCCCTTTGAAAGGGTATAATATACTCAGAAATAATGTGCACATGATTTTCCTTAAAAAATAATAATATATTTGTGTGTTTCCTCAGAGCTTACTGCTTATTGTGTCTTATGCAGTAGGTGTTTATCCTTAATCACACCTGCATCCTTTGTTATCAATGGGCAATTAGTTCAAAGTTTAGTATTGAATTTCCGAGAAAAGACTCTTTGATGTTATCTATTTTGAATATAAAGCTGAATTAAATTATATTCTGTGAGCTTTCCCAACGCTTTTGTTGTTGGCCTGTTCTCTCTGTCTTTTCTTTCCAAGAATTATTACGTTATTACGTTAACAACTTTGAGTTTGCAATCAATTTGAAATTTAATTTTAATGAAATGTTTGCACACTCTGAGTACATTCGTACTGGAAGCTCATTTCGTATCGAGTTCTATAGATTTTATCACGTTTATTTAAAAGGTAGATAACTGAGTCCAGAGCTTGTTTTCCATGGAGCGCGCTCTGACTTTTAATGAAAGCACAAGTTCAAGTTCTCAAATAAAGTGAATGCTCTTCAATCAAAGCCCTTCTAGGCTGGCCAACAGACACACAGACAGACACAGTAAGAGACAAGCAAACAAACAGATGCTACTCATTTTTCGGCGCATCTGCTGCAATTTCAATTTTACAATTTCCTTTATTGAAAATGCAAATAAAAGCAGAGCAGAGCAGAGCGGAGCAGAAAAGCAGAGCAAAATAAAGCTGAATTTCAGTGTTATTGCCGTGTCTTGTCTACAGCTGCATCGAGAGCAAAGTTCCCTTAATCAGAATTAAATAAAAATGCGCAAAAATAAGCTAAAAACCACAACAAAAGACTCAGAAGACGCCCATATTTGGCCTTCCAAATTGGTCAATTTAATACCATCATTTCTATGCCCTTTCAGCGATTATTAAGAATAATTTAACAAATTATAAACAGCTAAAATGAGGCTAATTTTGGCCTAATTAACAGAGTTTACTTAGCTTGAATTGGCTACAGAAACCTGTGCAGTTTTGGTAGAATTAAAAGGGTATTAAAACTTCGGCTAGTGAATGTTTCTTTAGACTTTGATGCCTGCTGTTTGAAACAGCATTCAACAGTTTTTCTGGACATTTATTGCATGCGGTGTATTAAATTATTGAAATGACTTTATGAGCCATTGTAATATAACTCAATTTGAGTAATTCTGTTGCGGCAATTTTGATACGAAACTTATTATTGTATTCAAGCGGGTCATTGCATCCAGTAAAACCAGAAAATTGCAATAAATAATAATTATTTTTTATACTCTGTCCATAACTCAAATTATACAGTTTAAATTGGTTTTTTGTTGGTAAAAAAATACATGTGTCATTTTTTAAGCATCATAGCAAATAATTCGATTTTTAATAACCAATTTGAAGTTGACCTCTGAGCCAGCTCAAATCCCCTGCCACTGCTACCAATATCTCTATGATCTCTCATGGGTTCCTCTACCATCCTTTAGCATCCTTTTCCACCTGTGCAAATGGACAATTTTCGGTTCACCAGCTGCAATCGCAGAATACCACAAAAGCGGTTTATTTGAATGCCTCCTGTGCCGGCTGGCAGGCAACGTGCAATGTGTGGCAATGTCAACATTTCCGTTACCATTCTTGCAACTTGCCGCTTGCCGCTTGGCCTCTGATGTCCTCTCACTTGCTGCAGCACAAAGATTGTCCACAAAGCGGAATTAATTGTATTTGCATAGCATGTAAACATCATCATGTTGCCGGTTGCCTTACTCCCAGTTCCCTCCCCTTGCCCCACCATCCATTCCCATCCCACCAAACTGCCTGCCCATCCCATCTGCCTCTTGTTGTTCCCATTGTCATTTCTAAGCTGCAACTTTGTAGCATGCCTCAGTTGCCAGGGACTAGTGCTGCGAGACTTTCAGTGTCAGGAAGAAACTGCTAGCTTTGAACCTGAACCCTTCCAAGTCGGTTCTCTTTATAAGTTTCTTAAACCATTCCTAGGCCATCATAATAGCTACAATGTTATAAAAGTGAACTAAGACCTGAATCCAGACCTGGCTTCGGAAAACTGTAGAACTATATAACCGGGCTAACATATAGCTAAATAAAGTCAAGTCTTTGCTGATGAATCTTCACATTCAGCTGCAGCTAGCTAGCTTTCTCGCATTGGGAAAAAGGCTAGCTTTAGCTATAAACTAGTAGAGCTGCCAACACTGACACAAGGATGAGACTGACTGTTTCCACAAAAAGAACGTCATTGTATCCTTTGGCTTCCTGTGGCGCGATTGCGATGCGGGCGTTGTATTTTGAGCTGCCACGTTGCTGATTACGCGCCAGGCACACTCACACAGCCTTCCACACACACACACATACTCACACACACATGCATAGATATACACTCATACACATACAGAGAACATTTCATGTGGCATCAAAGAGGAAGTGGAAGGAAAGTCGCTTCAAAATGTTGCAACATCAACGTGTTGAGGCGGAAATTGACACGCCGTGACACACAGAGAGAAAGCTCCTTCTCTGTGTGAGGTAAAAGCCGAATGGAGACAAGTCCCTTGTCGTCCTGCAGTTGATTGAGCTTTGCATAATTTAGGCTCTGGCACTGCGCAGCGATTTGTGGCGCCAATTAAGCGCCGCCTTGCAACTAAATCGATCGAAAATTTAATTTTATGCCACATCGTTTACCGTGTACACTCAAAAAAAAAAAACCTCTAATGAGATTGAGATTATAACGTGCTTATCTTAATATCTCTTAAAGTGAGTACGGAATTAACATAAAAAGTTTGAATCAGTTTTAAAGATTGAACAGGAAAATTGTCTAAACATTATAAAGGATATTTAGGTTTTCAATTTCAGTGGAAAATGTAAAAGCTACGCTTAGGATTCCCAGAGTAAATTGAATGATGCTCCCAAAAGTAGGCTATACATTTTTCTACGATATTCATGCTGTAGTAAAAGCCTACTAGTAATCTGAGACAATAATTCTCCCCATTCTCAAGAATTTGTTTCTCTTTGTGCGAGGACACATAAGACGTTGTTTAGTAGCTTAAGTATTTACGTAAAAGTCTTGCATTAGGTTACGTTACGTGACATGATTTTGCACATTGTCATTAAAGAGAATTACAGCGTACGACATAAGGCACTGTCCAGTGCATCTCCAACTGTAACTGTAATTACGAAATGCCTTTCAGCCTCACCTCTTCCTCCTGCGCACTGTGGTTCAATCTCGAGCAGTTTGTAATTAGCAGCAAATGCCACTCGGGGGCCTAATAACAAAGCTACGGCTATATAAGCGTGTCACCCAGAGACCAACCAACGCAGCACAAATTGACAGCTGAGGGCATACGACGGAGCTCTTTCTAATGCATTTAAACTGACCGCACAGCCCCACTGTGCACTCACAGTGGTTCACAGGTAATTAGAATGGACTGAAATTAGTATGAACTAATTCCTTATGGTATACAATTAAATTATATTAAAGTCTTGGCCAGTTTGAAAACTTGTCAAATTTGTAGACTTAATAACCACACAACGAGACGAAGACGGAAATTCGGGTCTACCATTTTTAACTTAAATTATTTAAATACAATTTATTAAAAAAAAAACATATCCTTTCTTCAGCAGTAATAAATTAAAAGCTTACTTTTCCAAAGCAGCTAAAGTTCTTCGATCAGGAGGAGGAGTACTGACACTTGGCTCATAAAGTAAGAGACTAGTTCATACAGCAAGAGGCAGAAGGTTCAATGGACAGAAGGAGAAGCGGATGGATGGATAGACAGACAGATATGGTTATATTGATTATTCTCATCTTCTGATTAGAAATAAATATACCTATATACCCTAACCATTTGAGGATATTATTTATAGCTTAACCAAAATACAGACTTCATTTTTTGTTAAAACTAAATTATTTCTTTCATTTCTTCTTTAATTTTTATTAAAGAAAATAATATTAACTAATTTTCAGCCCATAAAAATTGTATATTCTCTCACTAATACGCTGCGTTACACTGTGCAAAGAGCTGCCAATCTTTAAGTTCACATGTGCGTAGAGTAGTGCGAGTTGTTGGTACTTGGTTTGGGCCAAGTGTATGAGTATATGCGAGTAGTTGGCACAGTCAGTCGCCATGGCGGCCAATGTGAAGGCCGATCGATCCATTTTCGGGGAGCCGCCGCCTGTCTCCAAAGAACTCGACCGAATACACTGGCAATTTATGTTCATTGAGTTGATTCTGATTTGTGCGCCACGGCATGATTTTTTAATGGAATGTAATTTTATTTCGGGGCGTGGAGTGCACATTTGGACCAACTGAATCAATGACTGAATGACTGAGAGACTGACTGATTGAATGGCTGAATGCATAGTGGAATAGCTGAGTATTCAAACAGCGCGGCATGCACTCGATTGCATTTTGAGCGTCGCTTTTGGCCGTGTGCCAGAAACAGAAACCCAAAAAACCGGAAAGACAGCCCCCCAAAACGCAAAATTTTGTTGGCTCTGCATTTGCATCATTTGTTCAGTTTTGCTTTCAGCACTTGGCGCATGCTGCGTATGCGTAATATGTAATATAAACTGAATTTAAAGGCTTAAATTGTGGCCAATTGATTGGCCAAAACGGAAATGCAATCAGTTGTATTCTAAAATTATTGCTAAGTATTAGGCTATTGCAATTCGCACTACAAATGCTTGTTTTGATGGTAGAATTATCACTAAATTCATTGACCTTTTTCCACAGTTGGTGGGAAATTTTAACTAGAAATATACTTCCTATAGATTACGCTATTATAAAGCTCGCTAGCTTCCCAGCTGCTTTGCAAAAATTGAGTTTAATTCAAGTATTACATAAGCTAAAATTCTGAATGAATTGAAGCTAACTTCAAAGTTCAACAAACAACTGAGGGATTGCGAATGCGAATGGGAATTCGACAAGTCCATTTATCTTATTTGTGAGCATTTGCTGCCATAAATGACACGGCATATATATATATATGTATATACATAAAGCGCAGTACAAAAAATAAATAAATAAATAAGTCTCTGCTCAGTACAAGTACGACTATATATATCCATTAATAAAAACACCCGCTGACATCAAGCACGAGTATCTCCCTCGTGGGAGAGACTCAAAGCCGGACTGAGCTTCTGAGCTGTTGAGCTGCTGTAAATATTATGCGATATTTGCAGCAGAGAGCCGTAAACGGAGCCGCAAAGGCCATCAGTTGCAGCACAATTGAATAAAAAAAACAACACAAAGAAGAGCGCGCTGACCGACCAGAAGATACTCTGTAAATCGAAGCATAGTGCCAGAAAACTACATGTCAAATTTAGAGTTTGAAAGAATCACCCAAATACCATTAAGTCTGCAGCTCCCTGAGACGGAGATCTTCCAAGCTTAACTGGAATATATTTAAAAGTTGAAATAGTTAGAAGCTGCCTGCTATAACATACTCGAGCTCTAAGTGAATATACCCTTTTATTTAATCATTTTTAATGTGTGAAGAGAGTATAAAAAGCGAGCAGGTGAATGAACGTCAGACAGCGTGAAAGCTATTGCTACGGGAGTAAGTATATCAAGATTTCCTTAACAGAATAAAATTTTATATTCTTATTGGTAATAACTTTCGCTGCACTGGGATTTTTCAAGGCAATTTTCCAATACCTTGACATTTTACTGGCTCATTCGTGCAATTAAAATGCTTTTGAAATGAAATCTGTTCGCCTTGCATGCCTTAACTTTGAGTGTGTTGAGTGTGCGGAATTCCACAACTCGAAATCATTTCTCTAACTTGGCTTGGAGAACTGTGCACACTTAATTATATGCACAAATATTTTCTAATGAGCAATGCTATGAATGCCATTTACTTATTGCACCTGGCCCACAGAGGCGGAGCTGTGGAAATCGTTAGAAATTGTAATAGGATTCCGTTTTTCCTTCTAGCCCTATCATTAAATGTGCAACATGCAAAGCCTTTTCTTGAAGGTATTCGCATTACAAATTCATCTACGTAAGAACCGCTTGAATTCCTCTAGTGTTGAGACATCCAATACTTATTTGATTATGTGTGTAATATTTACACTTTTATCATTTATTTTTCCATTTAGATTTCATTTCACAATTTTATTACATGGCTAAAAGCACGCTAAACAACAAGAATGCGAGGACATCTAAAGCAATCTTCAGACCGGGATTACCAAGGCCGACCAAAACTTTCACTATCTGGGTGAATAATAAGACTAAAGTCAGAACCAAGTGAGGAACAGTGCCTAAACCACCGAGTATATTCATTGGCGCCAGCAATGAATAGAGCCCGAAATTAATACCAATTATAAAGCGGCCAATGGATAACATTTCAAATGAATGACTAACTTTGGCGAAATAGATCAAGCAAGCGCCCAATATACCAAGCAAAGTGTTCAACAATAGACCGCCTCTCCTTCCAAAACGATTAGCCATCCAGTTGCTACTCAAACAACCGAGCAGGCCGCCACAGACAAATATAGAGACTGTAAAGTAGAGATTTTGTGTATAATCTTCGCTAATATGCTGGCTAAAACGATCCTTGTATATATCTCTCATGGAATTCTCAATATTCTTTTCGGCAATATTTATGACTTCAGAATTGTAGCCAAATTGCAGCAAGCCCAGCACCGTCGTGAGTATTGAATAGGTGAAAAAGAAGATAGCATCGTTTCTACATATGAAGTCCATTTCGTTGCCAGTTTAGGGCCTAAAGCAATGAATTCTCTCTTGTTGAAGCTGAAACAGCAGGCAGGTTGAAGTTATTTTCAAGTCCAGAAGACTTCTCTTCCCCCTCCGACGCTGTCAGTCGATTCAATTGCAAGCTGCATAAGCTCGTAAGACCAACAAATTAGTATAAAGCGTTCTACGCAGATTCGAAAAACTCGCACACTCACAAAGAAACAACACTCACAAAACTAACACGAGACAAGTTCAAAATTGAATTCTAAGAAAGCTGCTTACATAATATTTAAATATTGATTTTTTTCCCAATTTTGTTTTCTCTTTATGACTTGTGACTGCTACGTCATCGCTACCTAAATCAGTAAACAGAAGACACAAAAGGCATGCTAGATTCAAGTTTAACAATTCTTCTCTTTAGTTCAAGTCCTACTCAAAAAAAATGTAAGTAGGATTAGTACTTTTTTATTTCAAATCTATTTTGAACTATCCCTTTTCATACTAAATTCAAATATGAGCTGGCTTCTTTTGCCCTCATTAGTCTAATTTTGATTGAAACAAGTAGGAGAGTTCTTATATTAATCTCATAATTTTTATAATTCATTAAAGTATTCATTGTAGAACGAATAAGGGTCAAATTTTCAAGGATATCATCAATAATTCCGAGATAAAAAAAAGTTGGCTCGAATCAATAATTTATCAAGCAAATCGGAAACCGAATAACTTTTTAAATTCAGAAACAGAATTCTTTAGTTTATTTCCGTTTTTCCTGCATACAAACATAAAAATCAATTGCTTTTCGCTGACAGTTGAAGTGAATGAAACTCTTACGTTGAAATTTGATTTTAAATCCAATAATTGTGTACAGCTCGTTTTAATTTGATAAAAAAAAAACAAAAATGAAAACAAAAATATTGAATTGGTTTTCATTGAGGAAAAAACAGAATCTAGTGACCCACATAACGTATACGTAATATTGACTTCCCTTACATATATACAAGTATTGCGTAGATGTATCGTATCTCATTTTATATTTAAATATTTTTCACAGAATGTCGTTAAATGCCACGCAAAATTCTGAAGCGAAAAAATTTAAATAAGCAAAAAGAAAGTCACACCGAAAATTTGACTACTCTATAGACAGATTTTATAGCAGAAATTTAAGTAGATTTATAAAAAATCTAAAAATAAAATAGAAAATATTGTGATTTTTCTATAAGCCGATTATTTGCTTACCCTTTTCGACTACTTCCAAGGCAGATATTATTTAGACAGGTTCAACTCTTGACAAAAACCTTAAAATAAACTCTTAAAAATACCCAATTTTTATCCGGTTTCTACAACAAAATGAAGCATCCCGACCAAGTTTCATCTTCCTAGCGATTTAATGTCCTGTTAAAAAAAGTTTTCTCTTTATAAGGCCAAAGCTGCCTTATTCATTAGAAAACTAAAATACCCTCTGCTGAAGTATAGAAAATAACAACAATTTGCCAAAATAAACACAGGACACAGGACACAGGACACAGGACAATGTGCTTCAATTTTGTGTTGAGCAAATGAGCGGCGCCAAAAAGTATGCTACGCATTTTGCCAGGATCAACAACTAAGCCACAGGCAAAGCACCCACTGTGCAGTGATTTGACAGAAGCAAAAGCGACAACAGCTCCGACATCAGCAGCAACAACAACGACGACAATTTAATGTCCTTTGTCTTCCTGGCAGCTCATTTGCCACGTGAAGCTGTTAAAATATTTTGGCATAATTATCTCAGCTAAGCCAACCAACAGTCATGGAGTTTAGAAGGATGCTTTGACTATGAGAATTCTCGCATATTTTTGCAATTAAAGTTTTAGCCTTTTCCAGCCAAAAAGGACAATGGCATGAAAAAACTGTTGAATTACCAATTTTGTTCTGAGAACGTTGAATGCAATTCTCTGCCGAATAGCCAGTAAAATTGGCCACGGATTATGTTTTTTTTTTTGCTTTTGACTGAAAAATGTGTTCCTCGCTCAGTTGAATTTTCGAAATTAATTGAAATTGTTTGTCCTAGGAATAAGAGTCGAAGCCGGATAAGTCAGAAGGCTGAAGGCAGCAGCATTGGCTCTGACGTCAATTAAATGCGCAGTGCACAAAACTTCCCTTCACAGACGGATATTACGCTTCAATAAGAGAGAGCTTTGGTTCCTTTGACGATGATTTTCAGCTAACCTTGACTTTGATATTGGATTTAAATCAACAGGACAAACCCCTGTTGAACCGATGCAGCTTTGGATTAAAAAGCAAATTATACAGCTGAATTATAGAGCTTCGTAGCAATGCGCTTAGCCTTGACAGTCTAAAATTAAATACCTTCTTTCAGTAGCAAGGTAGAAGTTTGTGTATGAAAAATGATTTAGTTCGGAATATTAAATCATATAGCTGCTCTCCAAAGTGGGAAATTTCAAGTTAGATAAAGGAATATTTATTTTTAAGTCCCCCGAAAATTGACAAGATGGAACTATTATATAAACGAAGCTACTATAGGAGCAATTGGGCAACTAAAGTAAATGAAATAACAATTTTGAAGAGTATTCAATAGTGCGGTGCAATTTAATTTTTTGCAACTTATTTTGCAATATATTTGATTCGAAATAGAGTTTTTTTATTCTCGTATATCAAAAGAGGATTTTGTGATCTTAAGCATTTCCTCGAAAAACTTCCCATTACAGCATCATGCGATGGCTGATGCAATGCCTCCGGCTCTGGCTCTGGCTCTGGCGCTGGCTCTGGCTCTGCCTCTTATGCCAACATCATCAGCATTTCAATTGAAATAAATGCAGCGACATTTGCGTAGACATGAAAAGAACTAAGTACACACTTAAGCTTGACTGCACTTTACACTGTATTACATGCCATTGTTCCACTTCCCTTTCCACTTGCAGTCGCTGTCGCCGTCCCACTGTGCGTATGCTTAATACTTGTACTTTGTCAAAATCAGCGTTGGGACACGTGAAAGCGACAACAATAGTATAAAATACAAAAACAAAACAGAAATCGTATCATTTCCGTTACGTTTACTACACTGCAACAAAAATATATATATAAAAAAAAAAATAAATAAATAAAATAAAGGTTCCATTGCCATTGTCAATGGGAGAGCTCGGCGACGGCAAAGGCAACAGTTTTGCATGCATTGTTCGTTCGTTGATATGAATTGCATTTACCTTCAATCGAAGCTTTGAACCCTTGACTGACTGCCCGACTAACCGACTGTCCGTCTGGCTAGCTGGCTAGCTGGCTAGCTGGCTGTCTGGCTGGCATCATTTTATTTTGATTGATATGCGCTGATTTATATACATATATATTTTATACTCGTATTATTTGCATAAAGTGCGAAAAATTGCTAAAACGTCTCGACAATTTCTCAAGTTCACGTTGTTGCTGTCGCTGCTGTTGCTGCTGCTGCCGCTGCTGCTGCTGCTGCGTTGTTCAAGCAATTAAAGCAGACAGCGCGCAACGCTGCTGACTGCCGACTGCAAAATCGATCAGAAATTGAAATCGGGCAGACAACGAATAAATTTCATTAAATTCCAATAGTCATTTAATAAATTCAAGAAAGTCGCGCGCTACATCGGAAAATATTCTGTTCATTGGCGTAGGCAATGGGGAGCGTTTTTTTCTGGATGGGAGGGGGGTAATTTTTAGCTGTATTTTTACATTTCTATTAGAGTTAAATGCTAGAAAAGTTGACTAATTTTCAGCTGCATTTTCTTTAAAGCCACCACGAAATAAAGCGCAACAATTAAATTAAATTTTTCTATGAATTAAAAATGAATAACTTGACAGTAATAAATAATAAAATGATAAAAGATAATAATAATATGTATTCTAATTTTAATAAATTTGTGAATACCCGAAAATTTAAAAAAAAGTCAACACTATTTTCTTGAGAAAGTGCCTAGTTTTTCAAGGTATAAATCAGTATCATAAATTTAAATATTAAAAATTTTTAAATTTTTTTAAATTAAAAATTAATAACTTGATTGTAATAAATTATAAAATGATAAGAAATTATAATAAAATGTATTCTAATTTTAAATACTTTGTGAATATCGTAAAATTGAAAAAAAAAAACGACAGAAGTATTTTCTTTTTTATAAAGGTAGAAATCAAAGTATATTAAATTCAAATATTATAAATTTCTAGTTCTTTAAACAATATAGAAAAAAGTGCGAAAATATTTATATTTTAATTTTTCAAAACTCTATTTTGTTGTGCAGAAGAAACTTATCATAAACTTCCACTATTAATTCTTTAAAAAATATAAATTCTCACTAACAATTTGCCTTGCAGGAAAAGGAAAATTTTGTATAATCAAAAGAAAAGCTTTGAATAATAATAATAGACTGCATAAGCAATTAAGAGAACATGTTATTTATAATAAAATATTTAAAAAATTTAATATATGAATGGATCTTTCAGACGCTTAGTTTTTCAGCTTTATGTTCTGAACCCTCTTCTGAGAAGGAATTCCTGGCTACGCTACTGATGCTGTAGCATAGAAATCTAGTTTCTAGAATCTCATTTCTCATAGCTCCACATTTATTGTATTAGCTGGAATGCATTTCCAATTCAAAGGCGCTTTATGAATAGAAAAGTATTGTCACTAACAGCGCATTGTCATGATTCTGTTATTGTTGCTGCTGCTATTCAGTTGTTGCTTGTTTGTGTTGCTTTTGCTTCTGCTGTTCTCTGTTCTTTCTACTCTCTTTTCTGTTCTCCCTGTCAGCTGTCCGAGTTTTCTGTTTTCTGTTTGCTGCTTTCTGTGGCGTATAAAACAATTCACCTGTCGGTGTTTTTTAACTGCGGTTATTTTCAATGGGTTTTTCTGTATGCAACTTTTGCTTTTCACTGCTCACTTTCGCTCCTTGAACTTTGCCTCTTTTTATTATTTCTTTCTTTTTTTTTTTTTGATTCTTAGCCGTGCGGAAATTGTTTTAGCTGCAAATAAATTTTGTTATCAACAAAGTTTTTCCGAGCAAAATGCGAAGAAAATTCCCTAAACTTGAGGCGCGCGCGTGTAAAAAGTATGAAAAACTTTTGCCTCTTGGCTAACCAACAAAAAAAAAGTAGCATTAATATAATTTGCCTTAATATTAGGCTATAATCGCTAATGAGCACAATTCAGAATTCCCAAAAAAAAAATTCTTCCTTCTTGGATCTTGGCTGAATTTAAGATGATTTCGCTTAATTCTGGGCAATACAAGTATTTAAAATACTATATTTCGGGTAAAAAGCTTACGACATCAAATTAACAATTCATACAAAATTAAAAAAAAAATGTATATAAACTAACAAGGAAAGACTATCTTCGGCGCGCCGAATATTGCATACCCTTGCAGAGCTAAAAGATATAGTTTTCCGATCTGAATGATTAAAAACGTGAGTTTAAAAATCACACTTTTCCATAGAACTTGTAAATTGAAATATCTTCACAAACAAAAAAGTTTTCTATTTTTGACCCGATTGTTCCTATGGGAGCTATATGATATAGTTGTCCGATCCGGCCAGTTCCGACTTATTTGCTGCCTACAGCAAAAAGAAGGCTCCATGCCAAATTTCATTTACCTAGCTCAAAAAATGAGACACTAGTTAGCATATAAACAGATGGACAGACGGACAGAAGGGCAGACGGACATGGCTATATCAACTCGCCTCGTCGCCCTGATCAATAATATATATACTTTATGGGGTCGGAGATGGCTCCTTCAATTCATTTTACACTTTGCAAGAAAGTTATAATACGCTCTGCAAGGGTATAAAAAGGCAACCGAGTCGCTGCTGGGGGTCAAGCTTCGCTTTAAAGCTCTGGCAGCGCAAAGGGTTGGCTGCCTGCAGCCCAAATAAAAAGAGAATAAAAATGCGCGGTCAAAGAGCACGCTCTTTAAAATTACGCATCACAGAACTTGTTCCAAATATTTATGCTTGAATCTTAGATCTAAGAGAGAGTAAAAACAAACTTACATGCATCTCAGCTCAGAGAGCGCGTTTTCTTTGACGAACGCAGCACAAAAGAAACGCACGAAAAAAAACGGTAAAAGGGCTATTACAATTGACGCGCGCTTTTTGCGTTTTTTTCTTTGCAAATAACATGAAGAAAAATAGTTGCAGGCCATTAAATATCGCTTTGTAGAGATAAAAATATTAATTAAACTATGCATTAACACTTAGCACATACATTTAATTATTTATTTTACATTACATAAAGATTAATGTCAAAAAAACAACGATTAATAGAAGCAGCGCAGCCGCCGACGCTGAAAACTGACGCGCGCTTTTTTCTGTGCAAGAAAACATGAAGAAAAATAGATGCAGGTCATAAAATACCGCACAACAGGAAGAAAAATATTAATTAAACTACTCACTAAGACTTAGCACACACGTATACACACATAGATGTATTTAATTTACATTACATAGAGATTATTGCCAAATAAACACTGATTAATAGAAGCAGCGCTGCTGCCGACCGACGCTTGCAAGCCAATGCAAAATATCCAACTGATTTGTGCTTTCTGCTGCGATCGACTCCTTCTGCAGAAAGCTCAAAGCTCATCTTTAAAGAGCGAGCAGCTGATTTGGGGTGAGACACTGAAAAAATTCTTTATTAATTTCCCTTAATTAAGAGTCATGATTATCGTAATTATAGGCATGGGGAATTATGCCAAGGGATTATTTGATTGATTGATTGATTCTTTTTTGTATGCCGTAAATTATTGAATATCGTATGGTAATTAGCGAATATCGTAATTTTTAAAGCGAAATAAATCTTAAAAAAATTAATTTGCTTCAAAAAATTCAAAAGGTAATTGAAAATTGATGGAACCAACAAAATAACTAAAAATTTTAATTTATAATTCTCTTAAGCTCCAAGTGTATCGTGATTATGTCAAAAATACGGTCAAAGAATTAAAAATATACTAAGATTTTGTAATATCTTAATAATTACTTTGAAAAGTAAGCTTCTAAATATATTTCATCTGATTTAATGCATTAAATATTGCTCATCATTTACCTTTAAACTTTTTCCCCTTACCCAACCTAAATCAATATTGTTTATCCATGATATTTACCCTAATATTACTCATACATACAATTAGTCATAGAGTAAATAAGATCTATGTAATAGCAGTATTAAATTATGCTGTGAATCATAAATATATATAATTATATTAAAAATGTGAAGCGAATAAAGACAAATTATGCTTCATTTTTCCAAGACATTCTCTTGCTTAGCCTAGAAAACTTTCACTTTATAAATGTGCTCTTTAATTTATGCCACTTTCTTCTAATGTAATTTATTCTACTTTAATTTGCAGTAATTTTCTACCACTCTCTTTCTCTACCTCTACCTCTCTCTTCGTTTTAATGACAAGAGAACATTCATATTATGCAATTTAATTTATTTTGAGCGTGTCAGAAATAAATTCGAATGACGTGACAATTTTGCATATTCATTTTAAGTTTATTGTGGGAATCAAGAGCTCACTTGAAATGAAATATTTGAGAAATGCTTTAGGGTTATTTATAGACTTCCGTCTGGGAAACCACAGCAACTGCATTTTCCTTCTATAAATTCCATATTCAATGGCAATCAATAAATGACTTTGAGCCTGCTGTCAAGGACATTCTGGATAAGGCCTGCTGCTCCTGCTCACCTGGCAAGTGGGAAAGTGGAAATTGGAAATTGGTTTGCTCCAATTACTCGTCGATGATGAGCAAATTTCCTATTGATTGCCCATATTCTCTTTTATATATAGTCATATATATATATGTACTATATAGGAAATAAAGTCAATCGTTCTAGGCTCATCCGAGGAGGTCAGTCAGTAAATCGCTCGTCCTTTCCTTAACTAATTGAATTGTTGAAATTGACTTTGCTCGGCTTTCAACTCAGTTTACAACGTTTATCGGCCAGCCACAGTGGTAGAAATGTTCAAGTCACATTTTAAAAAGTTTTCATTCAGAAATTTAATCTAAAAAACAAATAAGAGATATAAAAATAATTTAAATTTTAGAATAATGGAAGAAACCCTCTTAACTTCGACTTTTGAATATATTTTTATAGACATTTATTTTTAATTCGTGGTAGTTTTAAAGGTTTTTACCACTGTGTGTGTGACTCAGGCAGCGTTATGAACTTGTCAATTGACTGTGTGAAATTCAACTGACAACAACAACAATGGAACAAACAAGAAGAACAACAATAAAAATATAAATATTGACGAATTGCCGCTGTACAACATGAACAACACCGCATGCATTTAATTAACAACACCTTTTAAAGCACTAAACATTTTTTTATTTATTATTTTTTTTCTCTTTCGACACCATTAAACTGCTTGACTTGCATTTTGCATAACTTCTTGGTATTCTCTGAGTGTGCGTCACTGTGCCTGGGTTTGCTGCACTGAGAGAAATTCATGGTGCAACTAAAGCTTAAGAGTTTTCCTTCGACCATAAGAAATCTATCAGAGCTTAAAGTAAATTAAGCTTAATGATATATAGGCAAATGTTTATATAGTTTAATGATAATAATCTATATATCTGGAGTAGTTTAATTTTAATATATATTTCTAAATATTTTCCATATATTTATAAGCTTCAGGTATGAACCGTATAATGAAAAATGAACCAGCATTGATTCTTACGAGAAATTTATTGGAAGCTTATAAGCTTTATGAAACAGTCAATATCAATATTTTTTTTAATATAGTTTGTACAAATTTTAAGCAGAATTAAATTAAAGAAATATATTAGTAATTTTTTTAAATATTGCCGAACCAAACCCTGAACCAACCTAAAGAAAAGCTGAGTTAAAGCTTTTCATTGATGTCTAACCCTTTCCGCTTGATTTGTTAAAGCTTTTTAAATGTGAAACATGATTAGTGAAATATGTCAAATGGAAATTTGAATATTCTTCATTTGAATATATTCCGTAATGTGATTTTTTCTCAGTGTATACCTGTACAGGTTGCCCTATTTATAGCACGCTTAGCGCTTATGCAACTCTTCATCCAAATGCAATCAACTCGAACTTGGACGGCTTTGGCGCTCGGTTAATGCAGTAATTTTCCATATGGGAATTTCCAGAAGAGACTCTGAGAGAAATACAATATATTTTATTTTATACTCGTAATTTAGCAATGGGCCCATTTTGTCTGGCGAATTCCGTTCACTGACAACGCCCACAAAAAACCGACTACCAAATTTGGGGCGTTTGCAGCTCGTCTCTTCACTGCTCGTCTCTTCGCTCCCAAAGGCTGGTCTTTACAGTGGTTTTGGTTTTTTGGTCTCTGGTCTCACTTTGAGAGTCGGTTTCGGTTTCAGTTTGACTGTTTTGTTTGGAAAAAGGCAAGAGGAAGAGCTACAGAGCTATGACATCAGCTAACAACGGCATCCACACATCCACAGTGGAATCACAGTCGAAAATGTTATTCGTAGAGCAATAAACGAGGGCTGTGGCTGAGGGGGGTTTTTTTTTTGACGGCTGTGGGAGGCAGTTTGGAGAAGAAAGCAGTTATCATATAATTTGACATGCACCCTATAAAAATACGAGTTGCTCTGCTGCATTAACTAATATGTACCCTGTAAATTATTTATATGAATAAATAAATATATATGTTAATACATTTTTAGCCCGAAGTGTGAAGAGCTCGCTAATTTATTGAATCAAAATGATGTGGATTAATTAAAAGATGTTTATTTAAATAATTAAAAGCATATAATTTTCATTCATATTAAATAAAAGCGTATTTGAAATTCGTCATAAAATGCGCAAATAATTCACTGACACATTTTCAGCTCAGTTCGGTTTGATTTTTATTATTTTTGCTATGCCGCCAGTTTGGCTAATAACCGAAATAAAAACCAAGTCAAAATTTGTCAAATACACTGAGCCAAAAAGCCACAAGCCAACAAAATGGAAGAAAAGAGCAAAGAGTAAGGAAAAGTAGAGAATAATAAACTAAAGCAACTGTCAAATGGAACAGCAGAAAGCAGAAATCAATAAAATCCTAGAGGCGGCGCTTCTTGGTATTGAGAAAGGTCAAAAGCACTACAAATGGCTATAAATAATTAGAAAACTCAAACAGAGCTGTTATATTTATGGGGCTATAAATAAAGTAACTTTTTTCCTCTTCGATAAGATTAAATTTTTATAAGAAAAATAAAAGAAACCAAAACGGAAAATATATTTAAAAACAAACTGTGAAGAGGAAAACACAGTTCAAGCTCAAGGCAAGCCATTGACGGTTGAATGGGTCATTTGTTTAAATAAAAAACAAATAAATAATATGCGAAAAAATAACTGGCTGACTGACTGACTGCCTCACTGACTGCCTGACTGACTGCCTGACTGACTGCCTGACTGACTGATTGACTGATTGACACATGCAAATCAGCTGACGTAGCTGCAGGCGCCAAACCCACAAAAATAAAAATAATAATAAAAAACAGTAAACAGCAGCGGCTACAAAATGAAATACATCAATTAACGCCTGGGCTCATCTTTGCAGCGTCATCAACAGCATTCCGTCAGCTGTTTTTAGCTTGCTTTTATTCATTTTCTTTTTGGGTTTGGCAAGCCTCATTCACTTGCTTTATTTTCTGTTGCTCGTGCTGCAACACTGCACCACATTGCGTATACGCGATAAATAAAGCACATGCTAAAAGTAGTGTCACTGTCACTGCCAGATAACAAGATTTTAAAGGCCAGTCTTTGCCCTCTCTGCTGTCTACAAAAGCGCAGCATTAGCACGCCGAATACCTAAATACCCTTTAAAAAGTGTCTTTTAGGGAAGCTAAACTATTTAAAGAGTAATACAGAGATTAATACATAAGCGACTACAGATTCATGCTGCTGTCTTAGTCTGAAAGAAAGGCTTACTGGGGCGTGCCGAACATCTAAATACCCTTAAAATCTGCCTTAGTTTAGTCAGTCTATATAAAGCATAATGCAAGCAGGTGAGTTTTTCTATGCGGAGTAAAAAAACCCCCCATTTATCTTCAATGATTAAAATACTTTCTGTTCCTTGCTGGAAATTCCTCTGTTTTTCCTCTATCAGCACGCACACAACATTATTTATAGTTACCAGAAATAAACAATTAGAAATACAAATAAAATGTTATTTTTTTTTTTTATTGTGAATGCAAACTATTGTCATTGCGATAGCAACATTCCAATTCCAATAGATAAATGAGAATTACTTTCTTTGACAGTTTTATAAGGGTTTAAAACAAAACCAGAATATTCGATTAGTTTTTTGGATAAGCCGCATGAATGCACTTAATTGAATGAATATAAAATATTCAAAACAAAACGTTTTTGTCTTGTTTCTATTATTAACATTTGCGGGAGAGCGAGAGGCAAATGAACTATGTAATCTCTATTATTTTAATTACTCTGAGTCAATCACCCTGTAAAATTCGCCAACAGGCACGTTCGCACTAAAGCCACCGAGTTTTGCCATTGAAAATGATTGAATGACAAATTGAATGAGTGAATGCACAAAACTCATTTCTATTGTGTGCTATTTTTTGATTTCTAAATCTTGCAATTGAATCATTTGATTATTCTCTTTTAAATTCAGTTTTTCTACTTTTTTGTGTTCTAAATTTGCTTTGTTCCATTCTCAGCACTTTTATAAATACTCTGCATAAAAGATATAGTTGAGCAGGGTATGCTCATCAGTTTTTTTATATCTGAGGCAAAGTAAGGAACGATTTTTAGTGCTTATTACAGATTATTAATATGCAAATAATTGCAGGCACGTGCATGTCAGTCGAAATCTTTTATTGATGTGTCAATGTAAGCAAATTAAATAAAAATAAATCCCGGCTATAATATTATTTAATTGAAGCACGTGTATATAAAAACTTGATAGAGTGCCAATTACAATGAAAAACTACTAAGAAAATGTTACATGCTGTGCGCCGAAGATTACATACCCTGCCAGAGAGGAAAACAAACTGATTTTCCCTATAGCAACTATATCATATTATAATCAGATTATGATAATTGCTTTCTAAGTACTTAGAAATTACACTTTTTCGCCTTAATATAAATACTATCTATTGTTTTAAAGCTATGCTTAGCTTTGGCTGATACTTTAGAAAAATATCGAACTTATCGATTGTTTTTACGCGGATGTTTTTCATATTACGAAGTTATCGAAACTACAGACAGTTTCCTTACTCTGAAGTTAATTTTTTGATGGTTAGTTAGCAAATTATCGAAACTATCGATAGTTATGCTGCTCTATAAGCCTGCTTATCCAAAATAGAACACTATTATGTCGTTTTTTAAGCTTTTCCAATGACATAAGCTTTGGAAAATGTGATTGGAGAGCTTTGTGTTCCACTCTGCCTCTGACTCTTGGCTTAATTAGATTTGGTTTCCGTGCGGGAAAGTAGAATTTTATTTTTGTATTGTTTTTTTTTTTTTTGGGCAATGACATTCTGTGGTTGCTTTTTTATGGCGCTGAAGCGTGTTAGCCAGCTGAAAAAAAAAGCAAATAAAACAAAAGAAAACTCAGGCAGCAATTAAGTAGAACAAAAAGGCAGCTGAAGCTGAGCTGAATCAAACATTAGCCAGCTGCTGGCCAGTTGACTGGAGGGGCTGCAGTCAGCTACACTCTTAGCAATTAATCGAGACGAAAGAAAAATATAAATAAAAGCAAAAAAAATACTTTTGCCTATTAGCTGCTAGATTCTTTCTTGGACGCCAGGGAGTCTGGTTTACGAAACTGAAGCTTAAAGTTTATATCTGGATTCGTATTTCTATATATACAAACCTGAAGCCAAGTCAGGGCTATATAGTTTCAGCTTTTTGTTTGATTTTATTTATTTTTAGCAGCGGCCACAGCAGCCAAACCGCTCACACAATCCAATGAATCTAATTATATTTATTGTATATATATTTGTTTTTTTTTTTTTCTCTCTTTCGATTTCATAAATATTTATGCGCTCGTTCGATTTATATTATGCACACACATGTTCGAGCTGCGAGGGCTGCAAGAGAGATAGACAGAGAGTAAGAGAGAGGGCGAGAATTCGTGAGCTGAAATTCTGCCAAAAAATTGTTCCTAGATTTTACGGCTAAAATCTTCTTTCGTTGCCGGGGAAACACGTTAAGAAAAAAACGTACAATACAATAAAATCCTTTATGGCTTGGCTTTTTTTTAACAAAATTTATTTTCATCTCGAAAATCTTTGAAATAAAAACGAGTTTTTTTCGGGCAAACCAGCTTGAAGATCAAACAAATCAATTTTAAAGGTCATAATTTCGTAACCAAAACAAAGCCAAAGCCCAGCCAAAAGACCAAGCGTTTAAATGAGGTGCTAATAGCTTTGCTTATGACTATTTTGTTTGCATATTTATTGTAAAAAATATCTAAAAATATTACTTACTAAATAAGAAATATTAGGTTTATTTTTAGTACAGCACGAAGCTGATAAAAATATTTAAAAAAAATATCATTTTATTCTTCAGCTTTGACAACCTTTGACTTTCAGCCCTTATTATATTAAACTCAATTTAATATATCAGACATCAGCAGCTGGACCTGTTCATGGCAGACAGTGTTAGAGCACTGGTAAACACGTTTCGGCTCATTGCGGCTTCAACTTGAAAATTCAAAGATTCACAATAAATAAATTAATACCAAATGTGCGGCTATTTAGTGGTAGTTTTGCTTTATTATACTCTTACAGAGGGCATTCCCGCTTGGCCAGGAAATATGTAATGCATTAAAGTTCCCAACTTGAGTGAAGATGGCTATTATAGGTATTAACACTTAAATAAAAAAGGTCAGCTGCTTTTTTAGTCTGCAAGAGTATGTAATCTTCGGCGTGCTGACAATAGATTTTTCCTAATAGTTTTTTTATTTATTTCTTTTTTTGGTTAAATCATTTAACATGGCTCATAACAGATGCAGCTAATTTATGCAAAAGCGTTTTAGTTTTTTAATTACACAAAGAAGACGAGTGCTCTTACCAAAACCTACTCGACTAGCAGATGCTCTATTGGCTTGGGCTAAGAAGCCATAAATCATGTTTGATTTACTGGAAATTATATTGAATTAAATTCACTCTTTAAGCCACTTCAGTTAGAGTATTCAAAGCCAGAAGCATAATTAGAAACACTTGCAAAAACCGCTCGCTGACCATCGATATGAAAATGTTGACTTTAATTAAATATATTTGTAATTTTGGCCCAAAGCCGCATAATTAGCCCAACGTATTTGTGTCATAAATAAAGCAAACACAAATAAAAAATAAACACATGAATTAACTGAAATAAATAAATACAGTATTAAACTAGCGCAAGTCGTAATAGAAGTTCACAAAAAAAATCAAAAAAATAATACAAAACATTTCATTAGACGCGCCCAATGATGGCGCTATTTATACGACTATTCAGAGTCTATCGTATGTGGAATAAAATCATTTTTGGCATTTATTATGCCCCAGACCGAGACCGCCACCGAGACCATCACCGAGACCGAGACCCAGGGATCGCCACTGTATACAAAAAAAAAAACCCCAATTTTGGGGGCCCTACACGCGCCGTCTCGGGCAGCACGGGTAACTGCGACTCATTTGGCATGCCAATCAGCTCCCGTGCTTATTGAGTGCAAGCCGCTGAGTAGAGCCGGCTGCGTGTCGTGACACGAACTCAGACAATACAAAAAGAGGCGCTTCAAGAGTGCTCAAACTCTCCAAGTCTCCCACTTTTAGGGGAAATACTCTTTTTATTGTGACTTGTTCAAAAGCGAAGCGATTTCCATATGGAAAAGGCGTTTAAGTCGGAGCACGACGTCGACACGCGCTCATCTCTATGGCCGACCCTAAACTCAGCCGCAGCTCAGCTCAGCTCAGAGGGAGCAGAGGTACTCAGAGTCAGCTGGCAAAAGCGGGAAGCGGACGTGCCACTGTGGCAGCTTCAAGCGGAAGTGTTATTTGCATCACTTTGGCATTCTGTGCAACATTCGCATCATTCGCGTGCCGCACATCTCGTTGCTCTATTGTTCAGTTTTTCAGTTGTTCAGCTGATATTGATGCCAGTTGCCAGATGCCAGTTGCCAGAGAGACAGACGAATATTCGGCATGGAAATGTATGGGCACTCTGGCACCTCTTTTGCATTTGTAATGCGACTTTCACAAGCCTTTCAGCTTTCAGCTGAGATGCTCGTAATACTCTTAAATAAGTGCGGAAGTCAAGCGTGCCTTTGCCTTTGCCTCTGCCTTGGGCTCTCCATGACACATCAGAAATGGAGCCCTCTAAAGAAATGCAGACAAAAATGAGATATAAATAAATAAAAGAGAGTTATCCATTTATAAATAAGCAAGAAATTGATAGCTGAGCATTTGTAAATATTTAATTGAATAAAAGCTGCAAAAAACCGACTGTGCTGCAGGCAGTTTCCAAGGAAAAACTTTAGCTGCTTTTCGGAAGGTGTTTTAATTTTTGTATTCCAAATTATTAATTTATTTTAGCTAAGCTGAAGTTAAGGCAATTTCAACTATAATTTTTGAATGTTGAAGTATTTTATTATATTTTGAATATTTAAACAAATCGAAGCTTTAGCTATAAAGTATATTTCTATATTTTGTACTGACATACCAAGGCTTATAGCTGTTGCTTGCTGAAAGAGATTCATTTATTTAATATGTTGCCTTTTATACCCTTACATAGAGTATTAAGATTAATCACCAAATATATAAAGCATTGATTGAGGCATCTCTAAGCCCAGAAAATATATATAAAGTTGATCCAGGTGATAAGACAAGTGGAAGATACAATCTGCTTAAACAGTTTTTCTATTGAGAACTTAGATTTTACCTAAAATATCTTGCTGAATATTATAAGTTACATAAATTAGTGTATTTTCTAAAGATCAGACAACTATTTTATAGAGTTGCCATAGAAACTATGGCATCAAAAATCTATCAAAATAGTTTGAAAGGGTATATAAACTTCGGCGCATTCTTCTTTGCCTTCTTGTTTTTTATTAAGCTTTAACACAGAAATGGTTATTAACTTTAGTCAGTCAATCCTGACACTAACTAATTAAAAAGTGCAAATGAGAATAAATCTATATATTATAATTAATCATAAAAAATGAAATTAAACCGAATTTGGCTTGCCGATAAACAGGAAAATAATGAAAATGTTCAATCGTAAATTTTCACTGAAAATTGCTTGACAATAATTGCATGCTCCATAATTTCCAAGGGCAACAGCAAATTTTATATATAATTGCCATAAAAAAGCTGCTCGAAATTATTCAGAAAAGTGCGAAAAAAACGAATAATAATTCTGATAATTGTGATTTTTATATGCTCGCTGCCCTTTACCCACTTTAATTTTAATATTGAGCATGGCACGCTTAATGAGAACTTTAAATATGAGCCAAAATCTATTACGAAGCTGAGTAATAAAAATAAAATATATAAAAAAAACCTAATAAACAGCAGATGCTCTCGGCCAGAGTCCAATGTGGTCAAGAGACCGCTTGACGCCACAGCAGAAAAACTCAGTTGAGCTGTGTAAATGGAAATGCCAGTTGCCAGTTGCCGGACAGGGTTATGCGACAAGTCTGTCTCATCTGGCGAATTCTATGGCCAAATACAAAGGTCAAGAAGAGACAGCGCTCAGCGCTAGCTGATGACTTCACGAGAAACATACACTCAGAGCATAAAATGGGAGTCTTAAGCTTAAACGACGTCTTAAAAGTTGGCTAATTTAACAGCAAAGAATTGTATTAAAAACTATGACGAAAAGGCTATAGTTCGCAATAAGATATCTTAGGGTCTAAAAGAGTTTTCCATAAACAACTTCCAAGTCAATTGTTCCTTTCCTTAGCATCTATAAGGCATATTAATTCGATCCGGCCAGCTGTGAATCATCTCCCACATTCTCCTAGCCTAAAACCTTCTCTATCGGCTAGACTCATCGTCTTCTCAGAAAGAAAATTTATTGAACAATGCTTAAAAGATTTAAAAAAAAAACTTCCACTTCAAGTACTTAGTTATTTTGCTCAGTGTAACCGCTGTCGCAGACGTCACACTGAACCACTTGTGTACTCTTCTCTAGTGTTTTGAATGGGGCTCCCAAGCAAATTGCATTTCCAGGTGCACTGAACTTTGTCGTCGTTTTATAGCACTCTGTTTGTATGTAAGTTGGTCGATGAGCTAACCAGTAGCTATGTATTTTGCTCTCATATACATCTTTGTATCTATTCATAGAGCAGCGGATGTTGGATGAAAAAGACCGTAATTCAAAGCCGTCACAGGTCCAAAAAAGAAATTTATTTAAACTGAAAAATTTATGTTCTGTGTTCTACTGTGCCGCGCAATTAAATGCTTTTTTTCGAATGCCGACAGAGAGACAGACGCAAAAATAAAAATAAAAATGTATTTACACATCTTCAAAAGTCGCTCAACTCAACTCTCGTTCAGGTCAAACATGAACTTACCACTAGAAAAAAAAACAAATTTGGGAACCTCAAAGTCTGAGCCTGATTGACCCTTTCTCAGTGCATTGTCGCCGGATACGTAGGGTGTATTTGCCATTGTCTGTCTGATTATTTGTTTTGTTTTCTTTGCATACCCTGTAGCTGAGTGTGAAGAAGAGTAAAGGGGGTTTAGCACCCCAAAAAGTAGTTGTAGCTGATATTAAGACAGTTCATAGAATTTGACCCTAAAGTAGATATATAATTCAATAGGCGAATAGTTCCAGATCTTTCTTATGTTTCTCTGGCGTTTAGAGACATTTCTTATGAAATTCTTAGCTAGTGTACCCCCAACTGACTACAGAGTAACCTTTAGTCGAGCACTCTCGATTAGAATGCTCTTACTTCTTAGCCGTTTCTTTGCTTGCCTGCCAATTGTTTAAAGTTTTTTGCAGCAAATAAACAAAAAGGAAAAAAGTAAAAAAAAAAGGCAAACAGTTTCTGCTGAGCGATTTATAAGCGTTCCAAAATTTATTTAGCAGTCGTACACCCACAGACCAATCGATTTGTCACTTTAATGGAACGATTGTTATCGATTCGCTTTAAGCTGAAACCGAAACTGTAGCCAATTTGGCACAGCCCAAAAAAAGCGTCACCCACAGAAGATCGACCACTGAGCGATAAGTTGGTCAAAGTCTACGAAATTTCCCACACATCATTAAAAAAAATATTATTATTATTAATAATAATAATAATTTAATCGCCTTAAATGCGCACTACTTATAAATTATTGCAAACAATTAAAAAAAACTTGTGCCCCCAGCATGACTGTTCATTAATCATTCTGAAAATCATTCACAAATATTTTCAAGAGTTGTTTATTTTATTTGACCTAAAGGCCAACGTACAGTGTTCCGAAAAAGTAGAAAGTATTATTGAAGAGACCCAATTTAAGCCTAAATCGTTCTTTATTGAATCGTATAATATATAATAAAAAATATAAAGAGATTAATATCGAAACTGATTCTATAAGAATTGATTCACTTTTTAGCAATGTTTTTTTACTTCGATTTAAAATATTAGAAACACTTTTTCCCTGCTAATCGTAGTCTAAATAGAGCAACATTTTTCAATTTATTTATGTTTTTATTTCGGTTTAATATTTTTCTTATTGTTTTGAGCCCACTGTGCCACATATTTTTTTAAGTGGTCACTTGCCATTCCAACTGTGCATTCCATGCAGCGCACAATCATTTTTCCCTACTCTTTCGACTTCTGTTTTTCTTTCAAATTTTCCTTTTGGCCACCAAAAACAATAGGAAAAGTAAACAAAAAGCAGCCAACGAAGAGCCAATCGGAAATACACCGAAACAATTTTATTATTTGTCTTATGCACAACGTAAATACAACTCGAAAACATCGAACAATAGCCAGAAAACGAATTTCGAGAACCGTGGAAAATATCCGAAAAAAATAAAAAAAAATAACATAAAACTATCAGACATTTAAATAGTGTTTTTTTCCCCCCTTTTTTTTGGTTTCTTTCCGTAAATGCTCTGAATACATAATTGCAAGTTAATTGTGCTCAGAAGGGCAACACATCATGCTGAGCTAACAAATTTATTAAATACTCAACATAAATCAGTTCTTAATGTGTTTATATACCCTGTAACAATTGGAAATTAATAAAAGAAAGGGTATATCAGCGGGCAGAATGAGGGCTTCGGTAAGGGATCCAAATATAATTGAAAATGATTAAAAGAAAGGGTATATCAGTAGGCAGAATGCAACCTGTGCAAAGAACAAAAAAAAACAGGGTATACCAGCAGGTAAACCAAGTCTAGAAATCTAAGATTTGCCAGGCAGTTGCTTCCAACTCTAGTTTATAAATTCTGGATACCCTTTTTGCATATATCCACCAAACTAATAGATACTTTCTTGAAATTCTCAATGCACATTATACAAAGCTGTATTTCCCTATTTGTGCAGTACAGAGTATCTATTAGTCGTGCAGTATCAATTAGTCGTTCGCTTACTTATTTGTTTGCAGTGCTGGCTGAGTGCGGAAAAGTTTTGCCTAATGAAAAATTGGAAAAACTTGACAGCATAGGAAATATCTTTCAGCACTTGAAAGGGGAAAGCGAACGACGAATGGGGAGGGGGGGGGCACTGTGGCAGATGTCAGATGTCAGAGTGATTTTTCAACCGCCCATCCGACCACCGCCCACATAGACATATTAACGCTGTGGCACGTGTCGTGCGCTTGACCATAAAATGTTGCAAGTTTTCCAGCTATTGTAAATTCAATTGCAGCCACATGACAATGCAATAAAACTCCCTCTCTCTCTTTCTGTGTAACTCTCTCTGTCTCTCTCTAAATGCAACCGCACGCGAACACCAATGCCCAAACCCCAAACCCCAAGCCGTGCCCCTTCCTAAAGCCCCCTTTAGTCAAGCCACTAGACCCCAATTCAAGCCAAATAAGAAACAGCTGCACAGTTGCCCCAGCTCGACCTTGACTTTGCCACTCTGCCAATGGCCGACTTGACTGTTTGGTGCCTCGGCCTGGCTCTAAGCCCGTTGCCAATTCGATATTACAAACAGTGTTGCCAATTCAGCCATTTATGCACAGCACGAAAAAGCTGGCAGACATTCAGCTAGATATAGCTATTTAAGCTTTGATTTCTTCTAGTTCTTTATGAGTATTAATATTACAATTATAATTGATAAGCTAAGAAGCAGCTTTTATTTCCGAAATGGCCATTAGATATAGTAATCCGATCTAATAGTCTTAAGTCAAAGAATTAAGGATGCAATTTGCGGGGAGCTTCAATCATGACCTCTAACTCAATTTGAAGATTTTTCCTTTGCTTCGCACAGAGGTTAAGGAAGGGTTTCAATCCTAAAGCTCATTTTGAAAAGCTTAATTTATCTTCTTTTTGCCGATGAGATCTTAAATTTTTGATATATTTCAATAATATCTTTTATATGCCACAAAAAAAGAAGAAGCTAAGCAAATTTTCAATGACGTCGCCGCAAAAGTAAACGCCTAAGTTTGGCTAAGCAAATTTGTTTACTTGGAGGAGTTGCACGCATAAACAATTTAAATAAATATTTAAACAAATGTTTGAATTGGATGATATAGGCTGAAATAGAGCTTTTTTCTTGATTATTATTATTTCAGATCAATTTCCAGTTGAGTTGTCAACACTGTTGACAACTGCAACAAGGTGGCACGTTCATTTGTTGACTGCCGTCGGTCTGTCGGTCTGTCGCTCGGCTGTTTGGTCGGTTGGTTTCAGTTTCGTGTACCTCAAATAAAGTGAGAAATGGTTAAACCGCAGCAGCGCCAGTCGTTCGCTGGTTGCATATCGATTGCCATGACGCCATATGAATTTCAATCGTGCCACAAAAGCAAATGGAGACAAGCGAATAAATGCAATCCCCCCCCTACTGCCATGTTTCTTTTTTTTTTTTCTTATTTTTTATTTTTAAAACAATATCCTTACGGGATACGCTGTCCCCAGCTCATGAAGCGTTCAAGTTGTTGCATAATCGATGTCGTTTTTCATTTTCACACGGCACCCATACACAGCTCGACTGCCCGACTGGTCGACGGTGGGGCAAGCTGAAGTGAAGTGAAGTGAAGTCAGTGCTCCACTGGCAAAAAGCAGGTAAAATATGATTTTTGCTTCACTGCACTCTTTTCCCCACTACACTCCAATGCACACACACACACACACACACACACACACACACACGGAAAGTGAGTGCTTTTTCATCACAGGAAGTGCTGCAAGTAACTGTTACTCTTCACCGCAGTCATTCCGTGATTTTAATCAGAAATAAAGCGAGCGAAATTAGAGCTGTTATTAAGGCTAATTTCAGCATTGATTTCAATTCATTATTGTTGCTTTATAATCTTTAAATAAAGTAGAGTTAAAAAACCTTCCAGCTAATATTTATTATATTATTTTAAAAGGATAAAGATTCGTATCTGCTGAGATAAGATAAGACGAGTACACAAAGATAAGTATAAACCTTTATTTAATGAATGAATGAAAATTATTCAATGAAATTGATAAAACTAAAAAGTTCAACCGAATCTAAGATATGTTTTATGCGATAAGTAATTAATTTATTTTAGCTCGTGTGACTAACTTCTTATTAGTCACAGCAAAGTGGTCTGCTTTGGGGGGAATCACGACAAGAAATCACTGTGAACAGTCACCGTATTTGTGATACTCTATATTTGCCTGCAGCCAGGACCCGAGTGACGCTTGGTTAACAGCAAAAAAAATGCTGTGAAGCATGAAGCAACGGCAAACAGCAAACGGCAAACTCCAAAGCCAAATGCAAAAGGCACTGTACTGTGTGTGTGTGTGAGTGTGTGTGTGAGTGTGTGTGTGAGGATGCATATTGTTGTTGGGTGGCTCAGTGGTTTTTGTGGCTGATGGTTAACCCCTAAGTGTTGTCGTGTGCCTGCCCTGCCCCTTCCGTAGTCGACTCTGGCGCACTTCATTGCCACTTTGTTGCCTGCCGCATGGCATGAACTGCAGCAAAACTCTGCAATTTTGCAGCAGCAGCTGATGTGACAACAACAACAAGTTGTAAAGCGCGACTAGAAGACACCCCGTAGTAAAAGTTTAAAGTAACTTGTGCTCCTCAAAAGGCAGTCAGTCCCATTTGGTCGGTTATGAGTTCTTTGTTTTCTTCTGTTACAAAACGAGTATACCCTTGCAACTATTGAACATTTTACAGGGTAAAATTCGGCTTGTTTAGTTTCTCGCCCTTGTGTAGCAAGTGTGGCCCCAGCTGTTAACCCACGAATGCTTCCTTAAACACAAATCGAGCTTACTTTGTTCCAGAGTCATACAACTTTAATTGAACCAACCACAATAGATTCTCAGTTGACTGTAAAATAAGTCTTTATGAAGCCAGAGCCATTGTTTTATGCAATTCCAAAGAACTTCTAATTAAATTTTCAAATATTTCAAACCTCTTTTAATCTTACAAAATTTAAGGCAAGAGAAATATTGCCCAGAAAATCATAGCTTAAATCTGACCTGCTCATAGAATCTATTTTTCTATCCAATTTCAGGCAGGGTATTAAAGTATGAATAATGGCACTATAAATAATATTTCTGCATAAAAATATGAAATATTTATAGAGTGAATATAATTAGTTTTATCATAAATATCATTATATAAAATATTAATCATTATATTCAAATTAAATGCAAAACTTGTGAGTGACTACTGTATTTAAATACAGCTAGAAAAGCGCACAGGAAATTATGGAATAAAAATAAAGATAACAGATTTATTACAGAACACTGTAAATTTACTTTACTACAGAGGCTTCCAGACAGAGGTAAATTTATATGTTTGCACTGTAATGAAAGAGGATGCAGCAGATAAGCGTTAGTAATCATTAAGTTATTTATTTTAAGTAATCAGCTAATATGCTGATAAGTTTTTACATGTTTAAAGTGTTAAACTACCTAAAGCCAACTAAAAATTAGCTACTTTTTATTGAGAAGACTTTCAAATTAGTTGCGAAAAGTTGTAGGAAATCTCCAGAAAAGTTTTAGCCGAGCGAGTTTAGATAGTTCACACATATTACGTATACGCCGCGTGTGCCACATTCTGCTGCCATGGCACGTTGGCTTAAAATGTGTTTAAAATCAGTTTTACTACGATATTGGAGTACGTTTTTTATGCTCTTCTAAGAGGGTACTCTGACTTTGGCATTAAATGTGCAGGCATATAAAGTGTATATATTTTTGAGCAGATTAATTATTGCTAGTTGGCCTATAACTGATATAGAAGCCAAGAGTATAGGAACAGTTGCTACAAAAAAAACTAAGATTGCCATATAAAAGGGTATACAGATCTTTGTTTATTTCTAGAGTCTGTTTTATAGCTGAAACTCTCCATCTCTCTCTCTTTCTCTTAGCCGCCTTTGTGGCGCCCAAATAAAATACAAAAGTAAAAAAGTAAAAAAACAGAAAACAGAAAAGTAAAAACTATTGTGAAACTTATTTGCTACTTTTTATAAAGAAATGTTATTGTAAGTATTTTGTTAACGGTTATAATATGCTCTTTTTTATGGCGCCTGATGCTGATGCTGAGGCTGAAGCTGAGGCTGAGGCTGAGAAGCTAACTCTGCACTTTTGGTTCGCTGTTGAGCACTCAGCTGAGCTGAGCTGAGCTGAGCTGTTCAAATATTTGTTTAGCTGTGTGTTGTGTGAATGATGCCTGTTAAAGTTTCTTAACAAAATAAGTTCAACTCTGCTCGGTTTTGTGCAAACAACTAAATCAAACAACAGTTTGGCTACGTTTATGATACACCATCTACCCACTTCCATTTCCACTCCGAACATCCAACTTTACGGCGCCCAAAAATATATATAAAAAAATTATTTGTATTTGGCTGGGAGCCAAGTGAAAAGCGCAGTCATCTGTAGGCAATAACCCCCCAAAGCGTCGACTTGAAGAAGAAAAAAGCACCCAAAAAAAGAAAATAATCAACCAACTGCAAGCTGACGGCAAATTTGCCACAAATTCAATATTATTGCCAAATACCTGTAGACTTTTTCAAAATGATTTTTTAAATGTTTACCCAGCCATAAAACTTACTCTACTTTGGTAAAGGGTATTATAATTTGGTGAAGAAACAGGTAATGTATTGAGGTAGGCTTTTTATAGCCCATAAATTTGATAACTTGGAAGTTGGACAGATGAAATTTACTATAGATACTTTTTGATTGATTAAGTTTAGTTTAGATACTTCGTTTAATATATATATCAAATTATAAAACCAATTTTTAATATATAAATCTATTGTTTCAAAAGATATATTGATAGCTAACCAAATCCAGCCTTTTCTATATATAGCTGCCTCATGAGAAACCACTTTTAAAGGGTATTTATCAGGCGTATCGACACCTTTTGAATGTTTTTATTTCTTTTTGAACCTCTCGTTAATAAATATTTAAACGGCAACACAACTTGGCGTATTGCAAATTTTATAAAGATGCGGAAATAAATTATTTGTGCGCTGCTTTTAGCTACACAACTGTTGTCGACGGAAGGGGGAAAGGTGTGCACCACCAGAGAGGGGAGAAAGGGGGAGAAGTGGATGGGGGAAATGTATCTACCAACAATTGTGCATCGCTTAGAGCAGTTCTCTGCACTTCTTACACTCTTTTTCGCTCTTTCCTTAGAAGAGCCAAATACAAGTATTTATTTTGGCAAGAATAATAACAACGCGCCAGATGGCACCAAATGCTAAGGTTGACAACAGACCTGTCAGTCGACACTAAAAAAATACCCAGAATATTCAATATTTAAGTTAGAAAAATCCAGTAAATGCAAATGAAATGGAAAACAATATGAGCTGAACTGCACGTTGGCCGGTTGCTCTATTTAATTCCTTTAAGAGGCTCAAAACAATTTATTTTTGGGCTAAGACGAGTAGTCAGCGTAGTAAAAACTAAATTAAATATTGCTAAGAAATTTAAATATTAATACTTTATGAGCACGATAGTATCGCTGTACTATCGCACTTATATAAATAAGTTCATTCACAATTCTTGTCGTAGAAAAATGTAAATACCCTTTGTGTATGTCTGCTCTGTAGGGTATGCTGATGACAGATTTAAAGCTTCCCGAAAACATAAATAAATATTACCCGTATTTATATGTGATGTACTTTCGTTGAGTCATCTCACTTATGTCATAAATCCACAAGAGGGAAACTAAGAAGAAAAATAATGCAATCACTCACAATTATAAGTCTAGCCGATGAGGAAATACCCTTGCAGACCAGCAGAAAAAAAGGCATGACTATATCTTTGCATTGGGAACAGCTGAGAGACATCTCCTTCAGTCCATAACACATATCATAGCCATAATACCCTCTGCAAGGGTATGCAAATATAGTAATCACTCGCATAATAATAACTCTACGCTACACACAGAAAAACAATATTTATTATAAAATAATATTTATCTATGCTGCCAGCCAATTTACATGTTGTTTATCAGTGTGACAAGAGGAAAAATAAATAATTATTTATTGTCTGAAGTACTTAAAATCTAAATTTAAACTGGTCAAAAATAAATTACGCTCTAGAAAAACAAATTTAGATAAATCTTTTGGAAAAACAGATTCTATTTATTTACTTATTTCTTAGATATACCCTGATGTTCAAGGAAAAAAACCAAAGCAGATACAGATATATATTTTTAGTTACACTTTTTTATTGAAAATTTTCCTCAAAACTTGTAAATTCATCTGTTGGATGCTGTTTATCTCAAACAGAGGCCAACATAAATTTGAAGTTCTTGGAAGCACTTTGCATCCTCCATTACGGATTTCTTCTCTTGAATTCTGCTCGGAGAATAATATAATATATTTGGGTGCTCTGCCTCTGCTTAAGCACGATCCGACACTTGACGAACTACCAAATTTCTACGAATTTGCGATAAAATCCTCTGCCTGTCGTATAATAATAAATAATATTTCTCAAGTGCCAAAAAATGCAACAGACTTGTAGTTTTTGCCTGCAAATGCATAAATCAAAGTGCTCTTAGAATATAAATATACATCTGCAGCTGAGAAAGCCAAAGAATTCGTATAATTGAAAAGTGTCAAAACATATTATTGCATCTATTTTTTGACTTTCTGCTCAATTTGCCTATGCCCACAGACCTGTCACCTGATAAGCACTGTTTTTTTTTTTTTCTTCTCTTCTCTCTTCTCTCAGCTCTGCTCTTTGAAAAACTTATACAAAGCTCTTCTTCTCCTGCTTCATGTTTCCCGATAAACAATGTCAGAGGCCTGAAGCTGAAGCTGAGGAGCTTCTACTTTTTGCTTACTCTGTGACAATATTTGAAACGTGTCATGGAATATTCCCAGCATCTGAGCAGGAACCAGGGTTAAAAATCCATGGACAGTGCGAAAGGGGTGCCCAAAGAAATGCGACTCGACTTTTCCATACTATTTATCAACTTTATACTCCACTATTTCATCTTTCTATGCATTTCCTGAGACGACTAAGGGATAGAAATCTCACTGCTCCCTCTGAATTAAAGCACTGTCTACGCCCTGGTTTCAATGCCAGACTCCAGACGAGCACGGGCTTTCCTTTGGCATCTCTCGCCACGGCACAAGTTCAAATATTGTCAGGCAACTCTGCATATATAGTCGTAGATGCTTCTACATACATATATACATAAATATATGTTTCTATTCCAGCTATGTGTGACGTAATGCTAGCAAAACAACAGACAACTTGAAAGTTGCGATAAGCCCTCATCCACCAGCCAAAGAGTCAGGCAGTCACTCAGTCACTCAGTCAGTCAGTCAGTCGGTCGGCATATTTATGAGGCCATTTTCTACGTAGAAAATCCGTAGAAAGATATCATATTAAGCTGCGTGAGAATGGCACAGTTATCTGGGAAAGGATGGTGCCAAAAAGGCGAAAATACCAAAAGCTACGTGTACTTTAAGTGTAAGCATTTCTATAATAAATAAAAACAACTAAGTGTGCCCAATAATAGAACGTTTGACAGACTAGGGAATACCCTGTGCAATGACAAAAACAAGTAAAATAATTTAAGATTTAGCTTTCTTACAATGTTCTCAAAGACAGAATGTTTTGGTATGATAAAACTTTCCGCTTTACTTATCAGCGAAGGAGATAAGTATCAAGATTGAATATATATATAATATATTAATATCTTTTTAGTATATATTTCAAGGCAGCAAATTAAAAAGTTGTTTTCGAGCTTATCGAAATATCGAGAAATATCTGAATCCAATTTAAAAGCAGTTTTAGTTTTAGTTTTCCTTAGAAACTTGGTTCATCCAAATTAGCCTTAAACTAACATAGATTTATCTTTTTTAATATTATTTACTTATTTATTTATTTTATTATTATTTATTTATTTAATTGGGTAAGAAAATAGTTTACTCTCTCAGATAAACTAATTGATTAGATTAGACTTAATCTGCATTCAGCCAAATATAAATTTTTAGACCCAAGGGCCTGCTTTAAATAGTTTTTATAATCAGAATATAGAAATATTTTGTTTTGAATAATAGAAAATAAATAT
Source organism: Drosophila repletoides (assembly GCA_018150835.1). Classification (NCBI taxonomy): domain Eukaryota; kingdom Metazoa; phylum Arthropoda; class Insecta; order Diptera; family Drosophilidae; genus Drosophila; species Drosophila repletoides. The sequence goes on from JAECWQ010000202.1 coordinate 4,282,375, forward strand.
AGATTTAAATGTGATTATATTAAAATGACTTTGGAGGTGTGTCCCCATACATTTTATATATAAATATATACCCTTTTCGGAGAGTATAGAAAATAGCGCATAATGGAAAACAACATCAGCCGACACGACGCTTGTTTATAGGCAAATATATTAAATCAAGCTGTTACTGTTAGATTTGCCGTACGATAAGTAGGCCCAGTTGATAAGGCCCAGCCCATATGACTTTTATACAAGAATACAACAACAAAAAGAACAACATATTGTAGTACTACAAGTAAGAGTACTTAACTCTAATGTTTCTATCTCGATTGGCCTAGACGCATCTGTTCGATTTTGAAACCGAAACCAACATTTTTGGCAGCAGCTGTTACGGAAAACAAGTTAATTATATATAGAGATATTTATAGTATAGATAACTTATGAATATATATAAATCTTGTGGGTGTTATGCGACAGTGCAACAACCCAGAGAAGAATATGTAGCCAAGGCTTGCAGAGGAGGAAGTCAATGCACTCTCGCGCTGGCAACTCAAGTTCACATGCAAATTGAAAATTGCCAAAATTGGCATTATTAGATTTATGATAATGATTAGACGACTTTAGTACTATATGGGGGATGCCTCAGCAGTGATTTATGCCATACGAATTCTATGCTCAGCTCACTTTGACAGCTGCCGCAACTTCCATGTGGCGGCGGTTCATTGACTCAATGGAAAAAACCGCTTGTAGGCTGACGGCAAAAGAAGCCAAAAACCCATAGCAAATTTATCAGTTTATCTATACAGATATATATATATATCTATATATATATATATATGTACATGTGTGTAGAGAGGGAATTGAGCAATATATCAGGTGTCAGCCACTTACGTATCCTTTGCTCTGCCACATTTCTGACGCACTTCTATCCTCGAAATGTTTCCTCTTCTGTCTAATCGACAAATTTGCTTAAGTTGACAGCCGTCTGTCCACCCACCCACACTCAGCCAGACAGACGGACAGACAGACAGACCCTCACCTGACAGTCTCGAAATCTCATTTTTAACTCATTCATTCAGTTTAAAGCATTTAAATTCAATTTATTTATTTATTTCGTTCGTCAGTAGCGAAAAAATAAAATGAAAATCAAACTGTGCCGCTGTGCCAACGTACAAATTTTGTTCTAATGACTTTTGCTTTATATATGCAGAAAAAATACTTATATATATATATATATTCTTATTCTTTTTCAAATTTTCTAATTAATTTTTTACTTAATTGTGCAGCTATTCAAATTAGGTTTGACTTTGCTTTTATTTGACATTACGGAAGCAAGTTGACTTTTAAGGCAATTCGCTTAGTCGCTTCGTCGCTTTGTCGGTTTGTCGCTTCGTCGCGGGCTCTTAGAATTTATAAAAAATTACTTGATTTCTTTAAGAGCAAGTTTACCAATTTAACGGTTAAATATTGTTTATAAATTATATAAAAAAAATAAATAATTGTATGCATAATTAATTAAAACACAATTTTAGCCAATGAGTCACTCAAGTGTTAGGTGCAAACACAATTAATTTTTTAATCTATAAAAGGCAATAATTGGAAATTAATTAATTTTAATAAAATCCAAAAATAATACAGTGCTTAATAAAGAAATAAATAAATAAAATAAATGTCAGGTTAGCTTGGGCCATTGTCATTCCGAGTGGATCCTTCTTGCTTCTCCCAAAGCCTGAATAAATCTTGGGTTATGGAGGAACTGAGAATCTGGCTAGAAACTCAGCTTCTTTGACAGACGGAAGTGGCTATATTGAAGCGCCTTATATATAAGTAATATATAACTCTATGGATGCCTTACATATTTCGTTGCAAAATTATAATACCCTGAGCAAGGGTATAAAAAGAACACTCCAGCTAACTACGCTCCTATTATTTGGTCTGCTCTTACCAAATTTAGTGCCGCTAGCCATGCTTAAAAATAACAATAATTATAGAAATTATCTACTGGTTTTTCTGTGTACTTTTTTCATATAAAATATTAATTATTTCATTAATTATACTACTTTTTTTGCTGTTCAATTAAAGTCAAGTTTAATTCGAAATAAATTAAAGTGCTGTGCTGCCTTTTTCAACGATGCTTTCAATTCGATTTCTGTTTTATAGCCAAAATCAATCGATTGCTGTTGTCAATGGTCCGCTGCTCATCAAAATGCAGATGAAATCTGCAAGAAATCATTTTAATTTCAAATATTCAAGTTAAAATTCGGTTTTCGCAACAATTCGCAAATGTTCTATGCTTTTGTTCAGCCCCTAAAATATATATATATACGGAGATATATGTTTATATCAGATTGTGAGAGGCCTTTTTTGCTTTGTACGACAGTTTTCACGCATAGTTGGATGCAGTGAATCACAAAATAAACAAAAATAAATAAATATACGGGGTTTTGATTCCGCTAGCGTTTACGGTGACCGCTTCTTTGACTGACGGCTACGCATCCGCTGGAGCTGGGAGCTGGGAGCTGGGAGCAGGGAACTGGGAAAGGGGTTCTACTTTCTGGGGTCGTGTGCTTTCTGTGTGTTGATTTTGTGTGTGATGTCAGTGTCGCATTTTTGTGCCAAGCTGTCGCCGCAACACTGCAGCAAGAATTTTACGATTATTAAAAGATAGCAAAACTTACACTCGGAAAAAAGGCTGCAAAGATTAATCTGGGTTAAGCTGGAGGAAAGCTTTAAAAGTTTTAATAATCTTGGCGTAGTTTTTATAGCTTTGCATTGCACTGAAGGAGGCAGCTCTAATTCCGGATAGTATATATAAATTATCGAATCGAATATCTCTCTATTGCCAACTGACTTTCTGCCCGTCTAACCTTCTGTCTGTCTAGCCTCTAGCTGTCAAGCCTCTCCTTTTTTTGATGAAATCTAAGAAATTTCCTAGGCTAAACTCTGTACAAAATTCTTGGCATTTTTCTGTCAGTGTAATTGAGTCAGCGACTGTTAAAAAGTTACAGTACTTGTTCTAACGATTAGTCACGCCCTCTGACATTATCGCTAGCAAAAGTTGGCTATCTTTCTGCCAAGAGCTTGAAACAAATCGTTAAGCCATGTAGCCAAACATTTGTAACACCCATACGCCCCGTATTCAGCCACCAAATATGAATAATCTGTGTGCTGAGTGCTAAACTTCTAATAAGCAAAACCCGTTGGCTGTTTTGTGGATTGCGTGGCAGAACCACTCGCCACCATTCACCACTCAGCAATTTTGCACCACTCACCACTCTGCAGCACTCACCACTTTTGCAGCACTTACGAGTTTCCAATAAGCTCCACCAAAGCTATTATATAATATTCATTTGTTCTTTTTTCATGTTCCACTCATTAAGAGACGAACTGTAACATTTATTCAATGTTTGAGTAGCAGTTAAATGAATCAATTATATGAAAAAGTATTCACCCTAAAGTCAGCAGCACTCATCAAGTGTTTGTTCGTGTTCTAGAGCTCTTCTTTGTCGGAGAGTTTTAAAGAGTTTGTCAACGAGGTTGGTTCAGTGAATTAGCCATTTAAAAACGAATTTATTTATATAAAATTTATGTGCCAGCAAATCAGCGAATTCCGGTTTTACCCGGCGACGCCCGGGCAAAGTCAGTAATCGAAAAGAAAACATGTTCAGTTTGCCTGCTCATTTTTCGTTCTTCGGACGATATTGGTATTATTATATATCATTATTGGTATATATAATCTGATATAACGATTGTTCAGCTGATTATTTAATCCACGATACTTGTCTAATTATACCCTATCATTTCTTATCAAGCAGACTATCAATGGGTATTCTCCACTCCACACTGATTCATTTTCGTATTATCTCGCTATTAATTGATTATAATCGATCGATTGTGTTGCTTTATTTTCTTACGAAATCATCCAATAATTTATTTCATTCCCAGCTAATTTGAAAACTTTTGAAATAAACCTCTGTGTGAATGATTGCGTGGGCCAACGCAAAGCAAACAAGTTTGGCTGCAGAAGGAAAAAAACGAATTAAAGTTCAGTCAATAAAAAGTCATAATAATTAATTGTTTTTAAGACACATATTCTTTTATTTAAATAGTTGTTGTTCTCTTGGAATAGTTTATTATTTTTTTTTTTTTTTAAATTTTTTTTTCTTTTTTTCATATTTTTTTATAGTTTGTTTAGCAGCTTTACTAGAAAATACTTGATTAAATTGTTGTCTTGCTGTAGCTACCAATTTGTAATTGTACTGTAGTTAATTAGTGTATTTTTTCTTGTGTTTTCTTTCGTTTGGTTTCTTTACATTTCTCTCTCTCTTTCATCTTTCATCTTTCATCATTCATCACTCGTTTCCTTCATTTCACTTTATAAGCTAATTTGTCACATCGAATTTATGTGTTATATTTTCTTTTTCTGCTTATTATTTTTGGTTTACATTAATCGTATATAGCGGTTTGACAGTTGAATTAATTGGAAAAAAGAAATTAGAATTATTTATAAACTATTAATACATGTTTTAGTTTTAGTTTTTAATGCATTTCAAAATTACATTTCTCACATGAATTTGTTTTTTGTTTTTTTTCGATATTTCTGGGAACTGTTTTCGTTTTTCTTTTCTACTACACATCAAACATTTAGATATCTAATATATATATATATTTATTTTATTTATATATACTCATAATACATATAAATTTCTCATGTAAATTTTTAGAAATATAAATTCGAGATTTGGTTTTTTTTTTTGTGTATCTAAATTACAAAAGGCTTTTCTTTTAAGCAAGTCAAATGGCAGCAAATTATATAGAAAAAATATAGGACAGAACTGTATTAAACTTAGAAATATTATAAAGCTTTTGGTCTGAGTAGATTCTAGAGCTGAAAAAAACATCGGAACATTGAATTTCCATTGTTTTTGCCCAGCTCTAATAGATTGCAGTATTCGCCCTTTATATAAGGCGACTACTGGAACCCTCCATTAAATTATAACTAATGAGGTATTTAGCTGCATGCGATGACTGACTTTGTGGAAATTGTGGAAAGCAACTTAAAAATGGAGATATATAATTAAAAAGACATTGCACAGATCGGCAGAAGTTTTCAATATGAAAACTGCCGCTTGCAATATCCAGAAGAAAACTTGAATTTTCCTTTTGCCTGGCACTAGGTGCCTGTTGCCTGTACTACTAAAAAAAATCTAGATTCTATATAGTATATAGTATAATACACACATACATCTTTATGCTTTGCACATTGACTTAAGAGTAAAACTTATGAATTGAATGCTTAGCGTTGGGTTTAGCCAGAATGTTTTTTCTTTTTTTGTTTCAACTTTTAGTTAAAGCTTGTCGTATTTGTTTAATAAATATAAATAAATTAAATGTGTTGTTTTGTTTTTTTTTTCTTTTGCTTTGTGAGAGTCTCAAGCAATTGACTTTAGACAGTTTTTTTTTTTGTTTTTTGTTTTTTTAGGTACTTTGAAATTGGCTGCTTGGTTCCCGTTTACAGTTTAATATCATAATTAATTAATATTTTTAAATTTTAAAAATTTTTCTTTCTTTTTGTTTTTGTTTTTGTTTTTTGGGTTATTTTTCTTTTATAGACAAGGTACATGTTGCTGTTGCCTGCGCCCAACGACACTTACAGTTTGACAAGCACAGGCAGATTCCATATGTAGGTGAGAGTTTTCCTGTTGTATGTACACTTGCAGTGATTACTTTAAAACTTTAATTAAATTAGTTTCAGTTTAGTTGACTGACCAAATTTCATTAGAAAACATCGGACAATTAAGTTTTGAATAGTTTTACTATATTTATTCAAAATTCTAGCGCTTTTATCATAGCTGCAAGCGCAATTTCTTAGCTACGGCTTGCCGTAGATTCACTTTCTTTTCCTTTCTTTTCCTTTTCTTTTCCTTTCTTTTTTGGCATGAGAAGCTTCTAGCACAGCATTTTTTGTTTTTGTTTTTGTTTTTGTTGTTGTTTTAAATAAGTTTTTACTTTGTTTTTCTTGTAGTTTTGTTTTTGTTTTGGCTTAGTTTAAGCTTAAAATATAACGAATACTGTTCTGCGAATTCTTCAGCAAGCATTTAACATATATAGAATAGTAAATAGTTACTTAAGATTTAACCTAGATTCTTAGACCTTTCCTTTCTTAGACCTCCGTTGGCGCTGGCTCAGAGCAGCTGGACTGTAGTTTCTTGGAGCCCCGAAAGAACATATCGAAGATTCCGCGACGGTTTTGATATTTTGGCGGGGAGCCCGGTATATGGATATGCTCTACAATGGTGATGCCACGTTGCAGCTTGGGGCGTGGTGGGGGCGTTGGTGTAGCCTCCAAAGAGGGCACCTCATCCGAATCGGCTGAGCCACGATTATGGCCACCGAAATTGATGATGGTGCTGCAGCTGCTGTTGGGACGCAACGTCAACGTTGTATGCACCGGCGTCGACTGGCAGAGCGAACTTTGCGGCGTTAGATAGCGGCAACTATTGCTGCTGTACTGCGACAATTTACTGCTGTTGCGTTGAAGCTGCGCGGCACTGGCTGCTGCTGCTGTTGCAGCCGCAGCGCTGCCATTTGTCTTCATGCTGCTGCTATACTGACGCTGCAGCACGCTGGCAACATCCAGGCCAAACAAACGCTTGACGCCGCGTCGCACACGCTTGTTGCGATAGGCAAAAATGAATGGCGAACTGAGATTAGCCAGCAATATCATGAATATAGCCAGCTGTGTGGAGCCACCAAAGTTTGCAGCAGATAAGCGGGATTGTAGCAGCACCAGAAATCCATAGGGTAAATAGGAGACGACAAACATGACGACGACCAGGATGCTGATGCGAGCGGCACGCGATTCCTCGCGATATTTAAATAGCGAGGAGGCATTGCTCAGACGATGCCGCAGGGAGCTCATATAGCTGAGAGCCTTCGGGGAGGCGTGTATGGCGGGTATTTGCAGCTGTGTGGCCGCATTGAAATGTGTGTGCAACTGTTGCTGCTGCTGTGGTGCTGGCTGCGACAAGTGTTGCTGCTGCTGCTGATGCAGCTGTGGCTGCTGCTGTTGGGCATGCAACAAGTGTGCATCATCCAGCTGCAACTGCTGTTCCTCCGTGTATTTGTGTAGATTGGGAGAGCTGTGCACTTGCCTGATTCCCTGTAAACGATTCAGTTCACGCAGATCCTGCGACGAGGTGCCCAACAACGGCAACTGACGCGCTGAATAATTGCGTTTAATCTCTCCGCTTGCAGTTTGCAATGTCAGCAATATATTCTGATTGCGATCGGCTACGGTTTGCTCTGGCACGCTCATCAGCTGTTGTGTGGGAACTGCTTCATGTTGTTGCCCCTCCAAGTCGCCATCGGAGCCGTCATCTGAGATGGTGGGCAGCAGCACTTTGGCTGCTGAATCGCGACGCAAGCAACTTGGTGAGCTGCGTGGACGTTGATCAATTTGCATTTGAAGACCACCAACTCCTCCGCTGCTGCCTCCTCCTCCTCCTCCTCCTCCTCCAGTCAGGCCCTGCGAGCTGGCCGAGCATATGGAATGTCTGTGTACGCACAGGCTATTCGAGTAGGTTGTAGCGGGTGCCGACTGTGCGTGATTCATCAAATTGAGTGCACTCTGTAGCAGCGGCGATGAGCCATTCTGACGCATGCGCAACCCATTGCCGCGCGCCTCACTGAAGATGCGCCAATACATGCCACACACAAAGCCAAAGGGCAGCAATATAATTACAATAAAATATAAACAGGCATAGACCACACCAAAGATGCTACTTGTACTGTTTATATTGAAATATGTTGCAGCCAATCTTCTTTGCCGGCTGAGCAGCGTATCGGCCTCAAAGTCGAGCACACGGAATGCGGACAGTGCGCCAAATAGTATGCCCACAGCCCAGGTGAGGGTGATAAATATCCAAGTCTTCACACCCGAAATGCGACTGTGATAACGCAGTGGATCTGTCACGGCACACCATGTATCACCCACTACAAGCAGCACGGCCAGAGCGCCCAGAGCGGCGGCCATATCAATGGACCAACAACGCAGCTGCACTGGCGGCAATATGTTGCTACTGGGAGCATTGGTGGGGCGTACGGGCACACTTAAATTATCCTCCTGTGTTTCCGTTTCCGTGATTATAATGCCACCATCTCCGCGCTCATCTATAGTTAGTTCACGGCAATAGGTGGCATTACATTTATAGATCAGCTCAATGGTATCGTTCTCATTATTGCTGCTGCTGCTGTCGCTGTTGCTGTGGCTGCTGCTGCTGCTGCTGCTGCTGTTGTGTTGCACCACAATGCCGTCCTGCTCGACGAGTTGTCCATGTCGGCGTATGGTCAGCTGATGATTGCCGGGCTTGGAATAAAACTCAATGCTATCGCCCGCTGCAACTGTTGCTGCTGTTGTGCCGGACAAACTATTGACTCCGCTCAGAAATAATGTTGGCGCCAATATGCAGCAACCTATCAAATTAATAATCAGCAAATTGATGGTAAAACGATTGGCGGTGGTGCGTAATCCGGGAGTTATCCAGAAGGCGCACAGGGCCAGCAAATTGATGATGAACGAGATGAGCAGCAGAGCTAATATTAAAAAATCTATGGCCATTTCTTTATGATAATTCTTGTTGCTGTTGCTGTTGTTGTCTTTTTGATTGTTGTTGCTGCCACATTACTACGCTAGCAGCAATTCTTTTTTGTTTATTTTTATTTTGGTTTTCTCACTTGAAAATTTCACTTGGTTTACACGTAGCACAGTTTTTTAGATACTTTTTTTTTTTTTTGTTGTTAATTTGTTAATATTTTTGTATTTCTTGTGGCTTGTTTCTTGCAAACGCTTGGCCCGTCATCGCGTCGATTTTTTTCACGTATTTTATTTGAACAGAAAATTTCTTTATTTCTTTTTTTAAAAAAAATTTCTTTTTCTTCACATGTAAGTTTTACACGTTTGATTTTTTTCGTGCCTTTTTCTTGATTTTGATTAAAATAATTTATTTAGTTTTTGCCGCACGTCGATCGAGCACGATCTTTACTACGAAGCGTTTCAAGCACAACTGTCGTGTGTGTGCGGCTGCCGAAGCGCTTTAAAATATATATGAGGAGAGACCCGAAGAGCGACGGCAACAGCAACTGTTGCTGCTGTCGTTTCTCGCGCGCTCTCTCTCTTTCTCTCTCTCTGTCTCCCTGTCTCTGATTGCTGTGAGCACTGCGAGAGCTGTGAGCGCGCAGAGCAGCAATTGTTGCTGTTGTGTGTATGGTTGTTGCTGCTGTGATTTGTAGTTCCCACGCTGCGCTCAATTAATGCCGCTGCGACTTTGAATTTATGCTGTTGCTGCTGTTGTTGTTGTTGTTGTTGCTGCGGTTGGTGCTGTTGGTGCTGTTGCTGCGGCACGCCACATTGTTGCTAGTTGTTGCCAGCCGGTATTTATCAGTTGTTGTTTTTGTTTTTTTTTTGTTGGCGTCTGAGGCCGTTGTGTTGTTGCTGTTGTCCTAGTTCGTTGTTGCAAGCTCACAAATTGTATAATCTTTGCAGTTGCAGCGGCTTCACTTTTGCTGCGCTCTCAATTACATCACAAGCAACTGTTGCTGCTGCTGCTGCTGCTGCTGCTGCTGTTGCTGGCACATTTTTATTTGGGTTCTGGTACAACATTCAATGCAATGGCTACGCTCTATTTTCTTTGCCATAAAAATTGCATTTTTATTAGGCACAAGTAAACAATTGCTGCTGCTGCGGCTGCTGCTGCTGCGGCTGCTGCTGTTGTTGTTTCTGTTGCTGCTGGGCACACGAACAGCTGATGAAATTCTCAGCGCAGCAACTGCAAAGAGAAAGAAAGAGATAGCTGTGTAAATTATGAGATAAGAGTCTCCCTTGCGCTATTTTAATAATAATCAACAAAAAAACATTAACAATTTACAGATTGTTTTGATTGTGAAATTAAAAATAAATACGTATCGCACCATGGACCATGATACAGCATATTTTTCACATACAAACTCCCATACTTCGATTGCCTTTGGTTTTTCCTGTGACTCAGAAAATGAAGTCAATTTTTAATACTCTGTATTTACATTAGCCGAAGGCACGCTTCAGCCTTATGCTCCATTAGCTAGGGTAAATATGGCTCTTATCAGAGGCGAAATTACACACAATGAGCAGCCAAAAGTTACTGATAACAGAATAGCTGAATGCCCTAAACTAAAGAGTATTTCACCACATAATATATAAGAGAAATGCATATAAATGTCAAGTAAAGTCGTCTTTTATGGTGTTTACTTTACTAGTAGTACTGGAAGCGCACACGCATATATCACATGTAATATCATTTTATATAAACTTTCAGCTTCTACGCCGCCAGTTTCCCTCTCAATAATTGAACACTCCACAGAGTGACAGAACTTTTGAACCCCAAAAACCCAGCCTCAAAGCTCATCATGAGCTCATCATCAAACAGACAGACGGACAGACAGACAGACAGACAGTAGAGCGAGAGGAGAGAGAGAGGTGCGTTCTATGTATCTGGTCTATCGACCAGTCAGTTTAATACTAAGCTCACATATCGACTGTGTGTTCAGATCAGAGCTGAACACGCGACCAGAGACTGAGAAATGTAAACAACAAAAACAAATGGGGGAAAAAAAAAAAAATTGAATTTCGGTCTCGGCCTGAGCGCAGTTTACATGCCCTACTTATGGCTCTGAACCATCTATAAATAGTCGAGGTTTTCTTTTCAACAAAAAGCTTCATGATTTTACCAGAAGTGCTCTTTGAGGAAGTAGACAGCTTCAAAGATCGTCTGGTTAGATAGCTCTGAATGATGAAATAATTACAACATATTTGACATTTTTAGAATGATTTAGCATTTTAGTCTAATTTACTGGCACATTTTTGGAATTTTTACCTTTAAAAATCGTTGAATAATGAATTATTTGCCTTCCACCACCAGATTTTTAGCTTACTTCCTTAAAAAATCTCTTGCTTTTTTGTATCTAAATATATTTCCTAACCTGGTTTGAATATCAATCAATTGAGAATAAAATTAGAATATCAACTTTATTTTAGAATAAAATTTAAGAATTTCAGATTTATACTATTCAAATTTTTGGAAATCTTTACTAGTTTTTTAATATTCAAAAAAAATTGTTTCAATTTTTAGATGGAAATCTTTGATTAATTAAGCCCAAATACATTTTAAAAAACTGAACTTTTGACTTAAAATTTATCAGCCTAGAAATCTCTACAAGTAAACCCAAAGCAACCTGTATAAAATACCCTACAATTAGCGTTAGAATAAAACTCCCACAAATAAAACTGAAAAATGAAGGCTTATCACCAAGCGAATGTTTCGATATCGAGCAACGCCCCAATCAATTATACACACGAGCTGCGAGTAGTTCTATCCAGCAGCTCTTGAGATCTTGTGTCAATATTAGAGGATAATACCCCTTGAGACTTTGGATTAACTATAGATCTATGGAGTGTCTGAATGGCTTTTAAAGTTAGTTTGCCATATTTTAGCGTCATTTTTGGAGGGTGTGAATTTAACGCTTGTTTCTACACTTTTATTTTTTATTTCATTTTTTTTTTTTTTTTTTACTGGCTGCTCGATTGTATACGGGCGGCAAATATTTACGCAAAAAGTAAATCAAGGCAAAGACGGACGTACGTAATACTCGTATTTATTTATACCTATTTATAAGCCCCAGAGTAGGACTATCTCTCTCCATCTATCTGTACAGTGGGGCTTTGCTTGAAATCTAAATTGCTGTGTTCCTAGCTATGTTATCAGCGGTTCTAAGCTGATGCATTTATATTGTTGCTTGTTGTACAGAACAAGTAGTATTATCGCTATATATTGATAGAAAATACAACGGAACAAAGGCAATTTTCACTTGTTCAAATATTGTACTATATTATTATCAGTGTCTAATGGGCTGGGCATTGCTTGTTGCAGGTCATTTGTTGTCAATTGAAACTTCCGCTCGCTCGCGTGGCACTGCGCACAGATTTTCATGTAGCATGCAACGAAAGCGGCAAAAAGTCTCAAATCATAAAAAACCCTAGCAGCTGCGGTTAGACTAAAGCAGGGAAATATTGCCGCGAAATTCCATCTAAACTTGTTTCTTAAAAACACAAAACAAACTAACTCACAGTTCAAAGTGCAAATGCCACAAAAATTGCATAAAAAAAATGTTGAAGCTAACAAGTGGCTAGCCGGGGTACGAAGTTCGATGCTTTTTTAATACATTTTTCTGGAGAAAAAGGCAGCACTTCCCGCTTTTACCCCTATATCTGCCCCTCACTAGCTGGAGCGCGTAAACAAAGTCGAAGAGAATGCGCTCATTTGCATGACTTGGCAAGAAAATACCAAGCAAGTCGAACACACATTAAGATAAACATACTCCGTATAGCATGAGTAAACCTCTCGTTAACGCCTCTTCTGATGCCCCTGCTGCTGCTGTCTAACCTGGCGTATACGCAACGTGTTGGTAAAAAAAGAAATTCGAGCGAATATATACAGTGGTCGCTCGCTCGGTAATTAATTGCGGTGGTTCTGCAAATCGGAATTCTACAAAAATTGGTCTGCTGATTTTCAACAAAATCCAAAGCCTAAACTAAAGAATTTCTGGCTAAACTTTTAGCTAGATTTCCCATGGCTTTAGTACACAAAAAAAAAAGGAAATTTCTTTAATCATTAAAGTCATTTGATTCTATTCAAATAAAAAACGGAAAGTGCCCCGGTTTTCTGTTCTGTTCGATTTAAAAACGAGTTCAGAAACCTCGAAATAAACCGGTTGATGGGTTTCACATTTGCTTAAAAATTGTTGATTAAAGTGGAATTTTTTTAAAAATTAGACTTATCCTTTAGTGCAATATTACGAATGACAACTGTAATTATATAAGAAGACCAAAAAGTTTTTGGACCACAAAATATATAGCCATCCAACTCAGTAGAGGGGCTCGGCTCGGCAGCGCTCGGACTTTAATTGCTGGGGGTTTTTTCCCCTCGGCACGTGATTCGCTTAATGAGCCGATCTAGATGGATCAATGTGAACCTGTTGTAAACAACAGATCGGTCTGATCGGACTGTGATTCCCAGCACAAAGAAGTGGAAACTATGGCTCATACAGCGAACAACAACAGCAACAGCAAAGTGAACAGTTCAATGTTCAAAGTAAGCAGCCGGTTTTTATTGTGTCTCTTAAAACGTGACGTCACTACTGACGTTCATATCGAAACTTTAGCTTTAGCTTTAGCTTGAGCTTCAATTTGAATATGCGAGTATAAAGTTTTTGCACTCACTTTTGGACTCACTGACGCCCTGCAGCAAATGAGCAGCACTTAAGCCTCATAAGACCATAAATAAATTTGATATAAATGATATTTAACCCATATTTGTTGCTGACAATATTCGTAATTTGTTGTATGCGCTCTGCCCGAAATGGGCGTAAAATTCCTTCTGCTTTTTTTCTTTCCTTTTGTTGTTGCTGTTTCTCTTTGGCACAAAGAGCCCCCACCTGAAATGGGCAGACAGCAGTCATTAATAAATAAATATGTGTATATACCATATAAAAACACGTTATGAAGCGATGTCCTTGGCTTGGTAACAGTCACGATGATTTTGACTTTCTTGTTGGCAATACGATCTGCACTATGGCGCCCCTTCTATAAGCCTTTAAGTGTGGTTAAGTATGCAAAATATTGTACTCAAAAGTTGTTAAATTCTTGGCCAATATGTAATTTGCATTATCAGTGATCGAATTTTGATTGACTTGTTTATCACTAAAATGTCATAAGACTAAAGCAGCTCTAATTCCGTTTAAACCCCTACCAAGAATCCATATAAACTTTATTTTAGTGCAGCTTTTTTAAGCGATTTTCGATCAAGAAAATCCCCGTCTGAAAACCACCAGTAACCCGCATAAATTTAACGCTTTTTTCTCAAAACAAATTATAAAAAATTTATGGCGGTTTTATTGATTTGACATTAAAGGATTATTGCCACTATAATACGAATTTTATAGGCCCACACATTTGTTTGTTGAAATATATAGAAAAACACAGCATGTGATAAGCCAATTGAAAATTTTGTTACACCTTAAACAAGGTCTTAGAGCGTCGTCGCATTTCCTCAACGGATTGCTAATTGATTTCGCACGTTGTTGTTTTCCAGTGACAAATATACGGGTTTATGATTTAACGAGCTTTACCAGCTTATAAGACTTTTTTTTCGTTTTCGTTTTTTGTCTAAGCCTTGGCTAATTAACAGTGACAGGTCTACAGGTGCAAGGCGAGACACACCTCTGAGAGTCAAGTCTGTGTCTTCTCTGGGACAGCGTGACAAATATTCAAATATATATTTATATATGTCACACAGGTGCTCAGTTCCGTTACATCAGCCAGATCAGCTGTTATATATATAGACTCTTTTGTCTTATTGTAAGCAACACATAATAAAGAAAATAATAATAATCACAGTGGGCGATGGTCAATCAAAAACTAAGCTTAACTGAGCCCTGCACCAAGCCCAATGACATTAATATAAGTCCAATTTAATTAGCTCTGGACCCTCATCTTCGTCTTCTTCTGCTCCTTTTTTTTTCTTTTTTTTCACTGTCCAGCAAAAGTTTGCGCCTGCCATTATATTGATATAAGTACGTACATATTTATGTGGCTCGCTTTCTTTATCCGCCTATAATTGAATAAAATGCGGCTTTATCAAAGGCAAAGGCACAAAAAAAAGGCAAATATTGGCACAAGTTTTTATCTGAGCTTAGTAACTTTGTCATCCTACAGAAGACTACAACAAAAAGTATATTTTTATTTGGCATTTAGGCGACTAGAAAATGCTCTTTCTCTTGGGTATTTGCTATAAAATCTCGTTAAATAAATATCAAAATTTAGGCAATTTAATTGACTAGAAAATGCTCTTTCCGTATGAATATTCGCAACTAACTTAGATATTGGCTTGCCAAATTATCTTGGTGGCTCTTTTTTGAAATCGCTAGTAAAACTTTCTCTGCAAAATTCTAACTTTCTTAACGTACAGCAAAGTTCTACAAAAAGTACTTTTTCGGCAATTTGGCTGACTAGAAAAATCAGATTTTCTCTATAGAACTCTCTTAGACATTTGCA
This sequence comes from Drosophila repletoides, assembly GCA_018150835.1. Taxonomy (NCBI): domain Eukaryota; kingdom Metazoa; phylum Arthropoda; class Insecta; order Diptera; family Drosophilidae; genus Drosophila; species Drosophila repletoides. The sequence goes on from JAECWQ010000202.1 coordinate 4,297,499, forward strand.
AGGCAAATACCATAAAAAAATATACCCTTCTTTATAAACCATTATAAATGCTGCTCTATTAAAACTCATAATACAGAGATGTTCATATATTTTTGTATACTCTACCAGAGAGAGGGAGCGATGTACGTAATTAATGAGTATAACACAACTTTTCTGTTGTTAATACTTAAAGATAAGGTCAGCGAAAGATCTTGCCTTGTTTTTATATATTTAATAGGTACCTAGTATAAATATTCCACAAAAATATGTGTAATATGTGGAAATGGCAATAAATGACAACTACAATGAAATTTCGCTTGTAGTTCGAGCCACAAACATGAAAAACTTACATGAACATCACATTCTTACATATGTATCATATATGCATGAATATGTATCATATATATATATATATATATATGTATAGGTATATGGTATATATGGAGTACGAGTATTTATAAGCTTCAGTATAAACTTTTCCATTAGCTCGTTAACTCGCTAGCACGACAATAGCCAACAAAAACAAAAAAAAAAAAAAAAAAAGACAGAAGAAAAGAAAAAACAAAAACAATCACATTAGCATCGTTGGCGTGTTTGTTGTTGTTATCGCCTGACTGTCATTGATTCACATTCATCGTCTGTCTGGCGGGCAGCTTGGTGACGTTTTTTCTATCCCATTTTTTCTTTTTTTTTTTACCATTTTTTCTATTGGCCAGTGGAAAATTATTGCAACAAAATGTAGCTAAATGTAAACATGAATTAAATATGCAAAAGCTCAGTAATCTCTAAGCTATTGTGACGCTTTGTTGCGATTAGCATTTGCCTATCATTCAATTCGAGCTGGCAGCGTGACACGAGTCTATACGATATATGCCAGAAAGAGTAATTGCTATAAAAAACAACATTTCAAGACTTAACCAATGCAAACCTCTTAAGTTTTGATAGAGCTTCTGTTCGAGCTCATTCAAAAGCTTTGCTTTCAGTTAGCTTAACTGTTGACCTAACTGAACTAACACCTTTTTCGGTGACGTGACACGCATCAGTCGCTCATCTCTAGTTGAAAATACCAAAAAGTCAGTAGCGTGTGGTTAATTTGATATGGCGGTACTTAAACTGGTCGCAGACTCGAAGTTATTTGCCAGTTAAATTCTGCACTAGACGAGTCTATACAATGTGTCTAGCAGAGACTCCCAGATGCAGTTACTCTTACATCATTCGGTCTAATGAGATCGAGAATGACTTGCTCCATTACAATATCTTCCCAGCTGGCAACTACGCAGCGTAACGGTTTAAATGCTTGAACAAATTTGACCTCGACGTGGTTGGGCACTGGAACTACGCGTATTACAAGTAAAAACTCCCCCTTCTTCTTCTATCAGCCGTTCAGTCGTTCAGTCCTCAAGATTTCAGTTGGAAATTGTTGAATCAAGACAGAGCGAACAAAGACGCTGGAACAAAAGCGTAGAACTACGAATAGAACTTCCCCCATATCAATGCAAATAGAGATGATAGAAATACAAATATGAAATATGTATTTCAAATATTATTTGAACGGAGTTCCTAACATCTACACTGATAAAAATGCTTTGTAAAGTGTGGCCATAGCTGATAAGCAGACGCTTCTAGGGGTATCCAAGTGCTTGGAAGGGAAGTCCTTCAGATAAGGAAACTTCTATCTGCTACACTGATAAAAAAAAGGCTACTAAATCATAACTATTCCATTTAATCAGTGAATTCTTTCCTATATTTCGCTTGGTTGATTTTCCCACATTCACTTTCCTTTGCGCTGCCTTTTTCCTATTGAGAATCTTAGTTGAAGTAAACAAAATCTTATTAATTGACCCAATTTGAGTGACCTTAGTCAGCTCGCTTGCACTTTCTAGCCAATAAATCTTATAACCTCCAAGCAAAGCACTTAATTAAAGTTAGTTCAAGTATCAATTACAATCTGTAAACTACATTAATCTATTACAAGCCAGCTTCATTCATTCCTGCTTTGCTGAGGGACTTTCTCAGCTGGCATTAAATCATTCTCGTTAAAATATGGCCAAAAGCAAAAGGCAATAATCAGGCCCATATATCTTCTGCCATCGATTATAAGTTAATGCAATTGATGATGACAGGCTCTGTGAGCCAAAAGTGGCACCTGTAAGCCGAAAGACAACCTGTTATCGGGTCTATAATTACATTAGCAAGCTCATTAAGAGTGTGTCAAGCCAGGCAGGGCGCTTGCTATCAGAGCTATTCCATATTCCATATTGTTGTAATGTTTGTAATATGATGGGTATCAAATTTATGCAAAGCTCTGAAGTTTTAGCCCCACGAGTTCAGTGGACTTCGCTGGGGCCATTGTCTGATTTGAGTTGGCGTTCGCATCAAATTACCCGTCCGAATAGAATGCAACCAAAACTAGACAAGTATGAGTGCTCTAGTCAAGCGCAAGAAGAGATGCACGACTAGAGAATACTCTGTAATCAGCCAGAAGCAGCGCTGCCGTTTTGTTGTGAACAGAGATGAAAAACTCTAAAAGTAGAATAAGTTTGGTTCAGGTGCTTCAGCCCTATGGAAGCTTTTTTGTTCACTTTAATACAAGTATTTATTACCCGAACCTGTTGGGAAGGGTACGGGGTTATGTACCCTTAGTTTGATTCTTAGTTATGGGCCTAGAGTATATCTTAAAAAATGGAATTTAAAAAAAGTGTTGTAACTTAGTAGATGATGCTTATTTTGTGACTTGAAGAAGACCTTTTAGCTGCATTGAATGTTCACAGGGTATAAAAATAGAGTGCAGAAGCCACGCGTTGAGGTCAAAGTGTTAGCCATATGTGAGTGGCCATAGACAATACAATGTAGCCTGGAGCCAAATTGTGTCCTCCACATCATATTATACTCGTCAGCAGTGCTCAGCTGCATATAAATGGATATCTATCATCGGGACAATAAAGAAAGGAGCTCAACTTCAATTAAGCTTGAGTCGTGTTGCCACTTGTCATATCAGAAGGAGACTGAAGGCCAATGGACATATGGACCTGCCCCCAATTTCCAATTTGGGGGCAAGGTCAATGACTTCTACGATATATCAAAGAAAACGGTGAAAATTCCGAAAATTGCGCCTATGTACGTATATAGTCTGTCGCATTCTTTGTTTATTTACTAGGCAATTCAGAAATGAAAACAGAAAATTGCATTTATTTTTAGCTGGACAAGATACTCGTATCTGACCTACATTGAGTTCCGTGTAGAACTCATGTTCGAATCTGTATATTAATCGTAATATTCGAAAATATATTCTGACCTTAGCCTTAGTCAAGAGCCTACCGCTGCCTCCGCCTCTGCCTCCTATGATTTATGCTGATTGACAAGTTTACATGTTTATACGAAAACAAAAAACAACAAGACACATTTCCGAAATCATAATATTTTTCACTAATGTGCACAAATTAAAAAGTTATTGAACATTAATTATAAATTCCAATATTCCAATATGCTAACTGACAGCTAACTGACAACTGTCCTTGTCTTCTTTCCCGATACGAAACGACTGTTAACCTTAGATAACAGAACTGTTATAAGCCCAGACAGGCACGTGCCTGTCCCAGTCACTGACTCGTTAACGTGTTGATATATCACATATTACTATATCTATATATCTATGGGCACTTGCTGCCTTTGATTGATATAACTATAAGCATTTGAGCTCATTTCTTTTTGAGAAATTCGGTTTTTGCATATAGCCAAATGAGTGAGTCACCTTTAAATTCTATGGAATTCATAATGTTTACCCATAAATTAGTTTTTTTAATTTAAAAAGTTGAGCATATAAGCTTTGAGAAAAATATCACCAGCATATGGATATATATACAGCTCTAAAACTGATTCATTTAAATCACATCAAAAGTATTTATGCATAAATCATTTAGAAATAAAATTAAATTATGTTTTATTTAAGCTTTTTAGAGGGTATTACAACCTATTTTATTTATTAAGTTATCTTAATAAAATTTACAAGTTAGATTAAAGAGTGTATCTTCTAAAATGTGATGAAAACACTATAGAGTATAAATTCTTCAAGTTGATTTTCATGATTAAATAAATTAGCTAAATATAAAGAAAAGATTTAAACTGCATATAACATTTTCTTTATTCTTCAAGACTACTTCAAATCGTACAAGGAAGAGGGATTAAAGGACATCGGACTATCCACGAGTCATCAACTTAACTTTTTCATTCTTTTCCTGGCGAATGTTAAAATAAGTATTTAATAGATTTCTATATGAATTATAATTTAATTTTATAATATTATTAATTATGTTATATATTAATTAAAAGAATTATAATTTAATAAATAACAGAAAAGTATTCATTTTGTAAATTTGTATAAGATAATTTCTATGTATATATAAAACGCGGAAACTGATGAAATAAAGAATTCTACCATTTTAATAGAGATGCATTTCAAAAATAATTATGTATCTCACTACTTTTTGTACCTCAAAGATACTTTTGTATCTCAAAGATACATACATACACTATTAAGAGCCTAAGAGTATGCAACAAAAAAGTACCACAAAAGTATGCAACAAATAGCACCCCTAAAATTATAAAAAGTGCGCCTAAAAGTATGCAACAAATAGTACCCTCGAAATTATTTCAAAAGATGCGCCTAAAAGTATACCAAGAAATACGCCTAAAAGTATGCAACAAAATTTCGCCTAAAAGTATGCAACAAATAGTACCCTAAAATTATTAAAAAAAAAAAAGTGTGCCTAAAAGTATGCAACAAAATTTCGCCTAAAAGTATGCAACGAATAGCACCCCCTAAATTATAAAAAAAAAAATGCGCCTAAAAGTATGCAACAAATAGTACCCCTAAAATTATACCAAAAAGTGGACATAAAAGTATGCAACACGATTTGTGTCCAGAAGCGGGACTGCGGCTAGCAGGAAGAAATTTCCAAAATTACCAGGCGAAGTACCAGGCGAACAGAAATCAGCAGCAGGTGGAAAAATGTTAGTTAACAGTGGCACTGTTAACTAACAGTGGCATTTAACATTTGCACTGTTAAGATAACATTGGTCGCCTGGTGATTCCCGCCGTTGGGGCAGCCGAAAATTCAAATTTGGCGCCCAGAGTACCAGGCGAACAGAAATCAGCAGTAGGCTGACGTTTCTTCCGACGCCCTTGAAAGTAGGCAACACAAAATAAATAGCCAAAAAATATCAGTTGAGCAGTTTATGCGATTCAAATTTAAATTCAAAAGTTGGCCGTTGGACTGCGATTTAAATTTAAATTCAAATGTTGGCCGTTGGACGGCGATTTAAATTTGAATCGCCCAAAAATTTGCCACCTGCTGCTGAATTATGTTCGCCTGGTACTTTCAGCAGAATTTGGCCGTTTGCCGGCGATTCAAATTGAAATTTTGGCCGTTGGACGGCGGTTGAAATTCAAATTTTTCGGTCCACCCAAAAAAGTAGGCAATACAAAATTTTTACTAAAAATATTCCACCTCCTACTGAATTATGTTCGCCTGGTACTTTCAGCAGATTTTGGCCGTTTGCTCGCAGTTTGGTTTGAATTTGCTTTGCTGCCCTCGAAAGTATGCAATAAAAATTCTAAGCTGCTAATTTCAGTTAAATTTCAAATTTGGCTGCTTTTGCTTACATTTTAAATTTGATTTTTAAAAGGACATAACTTCCTTATGTCCTTACGGATTTTGAAGCGACTACCCTCGAATACTTACCTTAATGAATACTTACCGTTTGAGGCAGGACCCGTCAGGATCTGCAAGGACATGGCGCAGCTGCAGCCATTTTTCTGTATAGAAAAGTCCTTTTTTTTCAGTTCCCAAAAGGATTTTCATCCTATTTGTTACGTATTCTGATCTGACAGGATACGGAGCATCTGTTGCCTAAAGAACATCATGCTTGTCTTTAAAATGGCCGAATTACTGCCAATTTTTAATTTTCAGGACATTCCTATGCTACCTCCTTATAAAATTTACAATTGATTTTTTAAAGAAAAAAGCTCTATCTCGGCTTAATCCATGCAGATTCTGCCATGGCCTGTTCCGTTGTGATCGCAGGGAGCCAACTCTATTGATAAGCATTCAAGGATATAGGAGTCATGTAAGGATCAAGAACTATAAAGACGATTCGGATGTCCTTTGCCCAGTAAACAGCTCAAGTGAATACTTACCATTTGAGACACGTCGGGATCCGCAAGGGCATGGCTGAGTTATAGCAAAAAAGAAAAGTCTTTCGTTCTCAGCTTCCTGAAGAATTTTCATCCTTTTTGTTACATATTCAGATCTGACAGGATACGCTATATCTAGTGGCCAAAGGACATCGCGATTATCTATTTTGAGGACATATTTCCTATTCATAACATTTTCACTTAATTTTTATGAAGAAAAAAGGCTCTAACTCGTCCAAATCCTTGTCGCAGGCCGAACTCTATTGGTTGGCATCCAAGGATCCTCAAGAAAAAAGGCTAAACACACAAAATCAGGAAAGCTCCAGAATTGAAGAAAGAATAGAACCTTTTTTAATAGTTTTAATTATTAATTTACTATTTTTAATTTACTCTTTTTTTTCTAGTTCATAAAAAAGAAATTAAATGTAAAAGAAAGAAATAAAGTTTAACAAAATTTCAAAAATAATTTTTGGAAAATGTCTATGGTAATATTTCCAATCCACTCACAAACATTTGCTAAATTTGTCAAAGTGAATATTTCCTTTTAGTTTTCTAACAAGAGAACTTATCTTAATTTGCGCTAAGATGGGATTCATGTTTTAACTAATTAAGCTGACTATAAAATACAAAAAGATGGCTTCAAGCATGGGATCGGAGCTTTCGGAGGGATTTGTGGAGTCTCTGGATGCATTCTCCCGGAAATTATACCATCAACTGGTAAATTTAAATCCAAATAAAAATCTTATATGCTCAACATTCGCCATACAAAGTTGCGCTGCAATGTTGCGAATGGGTGCAGAGGATGACAGTGTTACAGCACAGGAATTGGATGAGAAGTTCAATTTTCATTCCAGCGATGCTGCGGAAATATCCAAAGGATTCGCCACTGTCTTAAATACCTATAAGCAGTATATATCAATGCATTTGGCCAACAAGTTGTATATCATGCAGGGTTATCAGCCGAAAAAGAAATTCAATGAAATTTTGACTCAAAAGTTTCTCTCACCACCGGAAATTGTGGATTTTTCGTCGAAAACCGTTGCTGCCTTCACGATGAACAGTTGGGTTGAGACGAGAACAAATAATATAATAACAAATCTCGTCAATCCAGATATTCTCAATGATAGCTCACGATTGGTGCTGGTAAATGCGATACATTTCAAGGGCGAATGGACTATAAAATTCAATGAGAGAGCAACACGTAGTGAAGATTTCTTTTTGGATGATTCCAGCCGAACAAAGGTGCCCATGATGAATGAAACTAATGAATATTACTACACAAACTTGCCAAATCTTGATGCAAAGGCACTCAGAATGTCCTTTAAGCATAGTAGTTTACATTTCCTAATAATACTGCCCAACACCAATTCCAATTTGAGCATTTTAGAACGCAGCTTGGAGACGACCCCATTGGAGGATATCACTTCGAAGCTGATACGCAAAAAAGTTAAAGTGAAATTGCCAAAATTTAAAATAGAATTCGAACAGGAATTGACACCAGTCTTTATGAATTTAGGCATTGAAAATATCTTCACAGATCAGGCGGAATTCGAAAAGATGACCATGAATTCCACGGGCGAAATGCATGTCTCGAAAATCATTCACAAATCTCTTATTGAGATCACAGAAGAGGGAACTGAGGCTGCTTTGCCCACTTCTATGAGCATAATGTTTGTTCGCATGTCATCTCTGGATGCCGCTCCAGAATTATTTTATGCCAATCATCCTTTCTATTATACCATATATGATGCTAATCATGGTCGTCTATTTGTGGGTAACATCCGAGCTCCCTTATATCCCGACGATGTTTATAGAAAACCGGACTTGTGCCCATGTGAGAGCCGTGCCTCGGCGTCCATTTAAATTTTATAATTGTAGACCAAAATTCAATTCATAATTATTTAAATAAACATCATATTGGCGCAACTTTTAACTCTTTTTTAGCTTGAAAACTTATTTCCGAAGTAATATTTTCTATTCCAATCAAAACCCGATCAAAAAAAATTGTAAAATTTGTCAAAGCAACATTTTTTCTTTATTTTAACCTTAATTAATATGGCTTAATTTCAATCATGTCAGTAAACCAAATCGAACCTCGCCGTAATAGTGGATTTACCAGATCTCTGGATGCCTTTTCCCGCCTTTTATACCATGAATTGGGCTTTTTAAATAGCAGCAATAATCTAATATGCTCACCATTCTCCATACAAACTTGCGCTGCAATGTTGCGCATGGGCGTGGAGGATGGCTGTGAGACAGCCCAGGAACTGGATGCGGGTCTTCATCTTAGTTCCAGTAGCATGCAGAGTATAGCTGAAGGCTTTGAACTTGCAATAACTGCTTTGGAGCAGTGTAGTGTACTGAAAATGGCCAACAAAGTGTATATTATGCAGGGCTATCAAATACTTCCGGAATTCAATACTCTTTTAACTGAGAAGTTTCACTGCCCCGCCGAAAATATTGATTTCTCCCAGAGCCAAAAGGCTGCTGACAGTATCAATGGCTGGGTAGAGTCCAGAACCAACAAGTTAATCCAAAATCTAGTTAGTGCAGGTATCTTAGACGGAGCCACTAGATTGGTGCTTATCAATGCTATACACTTTAAAGGCGAGTGGAGTATTAAATTCGATGAAGGCGCTACGCATAATGAGGATTTCTTTCTGGCAGATGGAAACAAGCTAGAAGTACCTATGATGAATGCTTCGCATAAATATTATTATGCCGATTTGCCAGATCTCGATGCTAAGGCCTTGCGTCTGGACTATCGAGATACTGATCTATATATGCTGATCATATTGCCCAACAATAATGGAGCTCTGACCGAACTGGAGTCGAAATTGCAATCAACACCATTGGATGGAATAATTTCTGAAATGGCGCAACATGAAGTTCATTTAAAATTGCCCAAATTCAAAACTGAATGTTCCCAAGAATTAACGCCATTATTCAAAAAATTGGGTATTTTACGCATCTTCAGCAATCAAGCGGAATTTGGCAAAATGTTTCAAATGCAGCAGCAAAATTTAGAAGTCTCCAAAATTATTCACAAGGCTTTCATAGACGTCAATGAAGTCGGAACTGAGGCAGCTGCAGCCACAGCCGTTATGGTTTTCATGAAAAGCGCACCAGCAAGAAAACCAGAACCGAAAATATTCCATGCGAATCATCCATTTTATTATACCATCTGTGATGACAGCTTTGGTCCCATCTTTGTCGGAAACCTCAAAATTCCCGTTGTTAACGAAAATAAGGATACCCTAACTTGTTACTGCACAAAGTAATCTATTTTCAATCAGCATAAAAATATAACAAAATTTAAATAAAAGTAAATAAGGAGCAGAAAACTTAAAAGAAAAATGAATACTTAAATGAAAGTTAATTAGAAGCAATTAAAATAAATAGGTCCCCTTTCAACCGCAGTAAAAGCAACGCAGCAAATTTCTTCAATTAGAGTCGCATCAAGAGCCAAACCGCATCAAAATTAAAACCTGAACCTAAACCTAAACCTGAACCTGAACTGATGCTTGGAAAATTCTTTGGAACACGCCTTTTTGACCGTTTGACCGAATATAAGTAAAAAAAACTTCTTTAATATTGAAGAACTGAACAAAAGCTCCTAAATTGGGTTCGAGCTCCTAACTCTCCTTGCGCAAATAAAAAGTTCCATTATTTTTCAGTATTTATTTCCAGTCAAATTCTAAATTCTTCATAGAACTTAAAATTTGTAAAATAATAACTTAATCTTCATCCAACTCTTTTTAGCTGATAAGTAGAGCTGATAAACTTTATCATGGCAAACGCTCTCGCTTTCAGTTATGCAAGTAAGATCATTTTTTCAGCTCTTAGAAAAGCGGCTATGACTACTACAATATGTTAACGGGTTACTTTCCATAGTGATAGGCACTTTTTATTATAAATCTAATTAAAAACGCATTCACATTCAAGCAATTCACGCGGTTGCTGTCTGATAATAATAAAAATAATAATAAAATAACAAGAAAGAAGACCCTTCAAGGCGCCAGACTTGACAGACAAATAACTTTCGAGTAGCGCGATATGTCTGCATTCCTTTGTTATATATAAATATGTTCATATATCTAGATATAAAAAAGGCAGCGAGTACTGGACTGTAAGCGATATAAATCACAGTTTGCCTGCCCTTATCAGCAAACAGCCAACAGCTGATAAACTAAGCCCAAAAGATAGATAGATAGGCCGGAACTTTGTTTAAATATTTGCATTTTTTATGGCTTAGTTAGCTACTAGTCTTAGCAGTGATTCGCCCAATTCGCCCTTCAAAAACAGTCTACAAAATGGCCTAGATATCTGGCAAGTTATCTGCATTTATTGTACCACTGTGCGCGATGGGCCTTATCACACGTACATTTTGTGGGCGCGTCCCGTGTGTTAATTAATTTGTTTTTAATGCGTAATCGCTGAACTTGGCCAAAAAAAAAGAGTTGGCGAACAAAATTGTTGCCTGTAACTGACCTTTTGCTTAAAAGGCCCGCTTAATTTTATTGGCCCAAATAATTAATATTGTTTCAGTTCTGGCGGTCACAGCTGCCCATAGTCGCTAACTCTTTGTGTTGGCTCTTTTATTTATTTTTATTGTGTTTCCCTTTTATGTAGTGCTCATTGTTGTTTTTTCTCTGTTTTCAGGCACTTAAAAAGTTTTACCTGCCCTGTAAAACAATTTAACAAAAAAAAAAAGAAACTTTTTTTTTATTATTATTATTTACAGCTGCTGCTAAATTGTGTGTGAGAGCTGCAATTGTGCTCTGTGACCTCTTGGAGGTTGATGTTGATGTTGATGTTGTTGCTGCTGCTATTTATAGCTGCAGTGTGGAACAAGAAAAAATACCATGCTCCAGGGTCAACAAGTGGCATACATATTTCGTCAAAAATGGTAAGAAAAGGCTAAGCTCGGCACGCCGAATACTGCATACCCTTGCAGACTGGCATAGACATTTGAAAATTGTTGGGAAATTGATTTATAGTGCCCGATTGTTTCAATGAAAACCATGTGATATTGTATCCCGATATTCTTAATTTTTTGTCTGTATTTGGAACACTCTTCCCTTCATCTAATTACTAAATTTTATCGAGATACCTTGAGAATTAAAAAAGTTTTCCGTACAACATGTCTTGGTCCATCAATTTATGCACTCAGAGTTGCCTTCTTCAAAGCATTACACATTTCTTATCAAAGTTATCATACCCACAGCGAGGGTATAACAATTTTTTTTTGTTGCTTGAAAAAATGTGTAGAGCTATGAAGAATTTCGAGATCATTCCAAAGAAATTAAACAATTATTTTTTTTAAAGATTCAGAGCTCTACATTACGATTAAGAATTTATGTATGCAAATAATACCCTGTGCTCAGGGATATAATTAACTTAAATATTACGCTATCGAGCAATTAATAGTAAAAAGTTCCGTCATAAATATTAAAGCAACTATTGTCTGGGAATTTATTTAAATATTACTTCACTGGAAGATAACACAAGGTAACTAGCTACATGACTAAGTATAGAACATGACTTTCAGATAGTAGAACGTTTGCATGAATATGCATAAACTATAACCATTAACTTGGCTTTAATTTGATCATACATTATTACTAATATTAGCTGTGCTTTATTACCATTATAACTTTTAATTCAGACCAAGTTTTCAAATAGTTTTCCAGCCAAAGTGTATTAAGCCCAATTTACGAAGCTTTAACCAAGTAGCAAGAAACTTGTTACCAAAGTTCAGCTTTGCGGCTTATAAACCTGCTGTTCAAAGTAAACGTTATTGTATTTTATTTAATTTTAATTTCATTTTTTTTTTCTTGGCTATATTAACAATCAGACTGAGCATTTTGCACTTGGCCATATAATTGTTTCCGTTACAATGCAAGACAAGCGCTCAGGCAAAAACGATTCAATGATTTGCATTTCATATTTATTTAAATTGAAGCTATAATTTAATCGCACGAACCCAGCCATAACGAAGAAATAGCTAGTGAGGAAAGGGTATCGCTGCGGCGCGCCAAGAGACAGACAGACTTGGCCAAAACGACTCGTCTGATCAATAATTTATAGGCTCGGAGCTGCCCCTTTCAATATATAACACATTTCGTGACAAGTTTATAGGAAGGGTATAAAAAGCATCATTTAACATTAAAAGCGAAAGTTAAATATGCTTTAGTTATAATAGTTATAGTAGTTATAATAAAAGGGTATTCAATTTGTTAACTAGGGAAATTCATAAGATGCTCAGCTCTGTTAGATCTAATCTAGCTTTAATATTCCTTGTCTTTCTCCATTCTTGGCTTTGTTCTCGACAAGCTGCTTGACGAAATCAGACTAGCCATATTATAGGGTAAACATCTTTTGATGCTGAAAAATTATTTAGCCAGATATTATTTTTATTTCTTCTTTCTGCTTTGTGTGTGACGTAGCAATTGGGCGTGTAATCGTCGTCGTCGTCGTCATCGTAATTGTGGCCATAATCGAATTGCGTTTTTCAAATTCGCCACTGGGGTTCAATGCACTGCAGTGCTTCGAGTTCTACCAGCTAGTCAGGGCTTTGAATTACCGCTTGCCAGCGCTGTGAATATAATAATTGGCTGCGGTCATAAAATGCAATGGACTAGAAAATTGCAAGGTTGCTAAAAAGAGAAAAAAACGGCTAAAATAAAAACCAAAAACTTATAAAATGCATATTAGAAATATCAGATAGAAAAATGACTTGAGTTGAGTTGAGTAGCTGCAAATTGAACCTTTAACCCCGAAAAAAGCAGCTGTTATGTTAACCAAATGTAAGCAATTACATTTGGAAAAACCTTCTCCTTCTACCAATGCATATTCAGCTAGCTGCAATTGCTATAATTGAGCCGCTAATATGGCTAATACCGGATGTGGAAGGCGGGCGGCCAAGCAGTGAGAGTTAAGTTAAGAGCGACAGACATTAACTCTGAATAACTAGAATAAAATGCTAACTAAAAACCTGTTCTCAGACTAAGAATCAATATAGCTGTACTTATAACGCTTACGAAATAAACCGCAAGGTTAATAACTGCGATTTATAAATCAATGAACCAAGTAAATAAACAAATAGGAGAAGGTGCTAGAAATAATTCCAGAATGCAGCGAGTAAATTAAATAGAATTGAAATGCGTTCAAGTTCTGAGAACTGAAGAGTAACTTAAGTCGGCTCGATTGCCAGTAAAACCTTTTCTACACTTCGTTAGGTTAATCCAGCAGAGATAACACCACAAGCTAATAAATAAGTGAGCTTATCAGTTGCTTTGAAATATGGCCAAAACCTTGGAATAGTTCAGTGGCTTTGGCCCCATGTAATAATTAGTTACAGCAAACTGCGTTATTAAAATTTAAATTGATTGAAAAGTTTATGAACTTTAGGGTATAAATACCCCTGCTGTGGGTATTAGAACTATGTAACGACATATGACCCTTTACAGTCGTCTGGCTGACAACAAAAATGATAAGGATCAGTCTACTGTATCAAAAGGTTTATATAGATTCAATCGAACACTGAACTGTTTTTTCCACTTTGTTAGGGTATTTAATCTTCGACACGACGAAGAGAACCTTTCCTTAGTAGTTGGCCTATCAAATTGATTTCCATGTAACTTAATAAAACTCAGATTTCAAATGTGGCCCAACAAATTATTTCCAACTGCGTCGTTCGCTTTAAATGGTACGTGCCAAATCGTAATAAAAGGGAATTCAAATTCATTTTTTGATGAAAAAATGTCATTTAAAACAAATTATATAAATCGTGCAATGCCTTACAGAAGATTATTTCGTTGGCGTATTTTTTGGCATATCAAATTGCTTTTCATTCTTGTGAAACAACTGTTTATAAAATACAATTGAAAATGAAAAAAAAAAAATACCACAAAGACTTGGCCATTGGTCAAGCCGTGTGATAAAGTTAACACCTTTAAGCCGTCCGGGAATCACAAAAAAAATGTAAATAAAAATAATATACAAAATTCAAAATCAGTAAAAGTTTTCCAGTTGAGAATGCTGCACAGTAAGATACTCTGTAATAAATAATAGAAAGTCTACTCTATTGCTACAAGCTATATTCAATTGTTGGGATAAATATTTTTGAGTAGATATTAATAATTATAATTTGATAAACATTATTCTTGAAGCTTCAATATTTTAAGTGCTATAAAAATCTTGACTTTTCTCTATTTATTGGGAAACAAAGTTTTAAAACCAAAAAGAAAAACATCTTCAAATTTCAAACTCATCAAGTCTGAGGTCCAAGCGGAGGCTTCTACAAACTTTCAATGAGCTGTGCAGGGTATAAAAGGAGAAACAGAAAGAAAAACAATTTCGCAAAGTCGAGTGGCAAGTGACGAGTCAAATGACACTTGGACACGAGGTCCAATTTAAGCAGTCGCAAATTTGAAAATCGATATGACATGAAGGAAAACAAGGGCAATCCGGCCTGGCAAGTGTCAACGTCACACAGACGGCCACATGCCACATGCCGCATGCCACAAGGCACAGAAAATATCTACATTTTTGCCCAATCTTTGAGTCCCATCCACGTCAAACTGTGATGTATGAGGCCAACTTTGACTTTTTGTTAGCCTAGAGAAAGCGTCAACAATAATGACACACAAATGTAAGTAATTGCCAAACCTTTGACAAACAAGTCAACACAAGCAGAGGCCATCAAGGGTTGGAGGGTTGAGATTGTGAAGGGCTGTTGTGGTTCAAGGGTCAAACCACAACATGGTGTTTGGTTCTATGAAAAGGTTTTTTGCTGAACTGCTCGACATTCCGCCTGATAACGTCAAGAAATTACTGCCTGTTGATTATTTGGTATAAGCACAAAAGAAACACAAGGAATAACAATTATTTCTGGCACAACGAATACTGAAATACACTTGCGGACAAATAAGCTAATGAAATTTTATTATTCCTTTAGTAGCTTTGTTTTCATCTCTTTATTCGTATACTTTATGGGATTCGCTCACCTTTTTATAGGCCTCACATATTTTCTAATAAAACGCGAATACCCTCTTTGAGGGTATACCAATAGCAACAATAACAATAACAATTTAAAACGTGAGTACATTTTTCCTCCCTTCTATGCTTTTTCTTTGGCTTACATTTGGCTAGCGGCCAAAAATGTGCGGTGAATTTTTGTTTCCTTTTTTTTTGTGGCTAGAATAAAATTTATTTTTCCAATGAATGGACGCCTGTAAATGTGTGTGTGTTCTTTTACCTATATCTGTGAATGAATACTCTGTATGTGTGCGTATGCACTGGCACCGCCAGGAAATATTAAAAGAAATAAACGCACACGCGGCGTATGCGTAATATAATATACAGCAATACGCGCGTTTGAATGGTAAATACTTTTTTTTATTTTTTTTTAGATGCGCTGTGTGTTTATATATAGAATTTGGTTGTAAAAAATTGTTCCAGCAATAGAACTGACAACAATTCTCCATGACGTTTATATCATACAATATTGAATAAATATGTTAGAAGAACTAATGTTAGATTTTACAGTAGAATTCGAAAATTAATATTTGCCTTAAACTAAAAAGCCGGCTTTATCCGGCTTGAGTCGGGTTTTATAAAACTGAAATTCTAAATTTAATTACAGTTCCCATCTACTTTGAAACCCTTTCGATAATAAATAAATGAACCTCGAACTAAACTTCTAGCAGCGACTGTTGGAGGTTTTCAGACTTTTCTATTTTTTAATTGAGTTAGAGAATTTCTAGGTCTTTGTCAAAAAAAAAGAAAAGAAAAACGAACACTCATTCTAGTTTCATTTTTTAATATTTAATAGCCTTTTTTTAAAATACATTTCTTTTGCTCATTTTAATATATATGCATAGCATTACGCTTATCTGCACGCAACAACTGATTGATGACCTACTTTTTGCCTATATATTTCTATATATACAGAAGAATATTATTCCATATTGCATATATATACACACATGCTATAATACTTAGGTCTCTTGAGGTCTGTGCCTGTTTGGTTTATAAACCCAAAAATATAGACAAAATGTAGCTCATAATAATTTTTCGTTTGGCCCCCTCTTGACATAGTTAACTATGCTGTTTATCTAGCAAACTGTTAACGACATTTGTTCCTTTTACTCACAGCTATACAGGGTGTTGTAGAGTGTGTACAGGGTATTTATTATAGGGTGTGTGTCTTTGTGTTTGTCACATGATTAGCAATTTCAAAAAGTTGACACTTAGCTGACGCATGAATTTTGATGTTGAGACTAGACTGTCACCAGTTTCTGGATGAGTATACAAAATGGGATAAAGACGACTTTGCGACTGTTTACACAGCTGTGAGGATTTACTTATACACTGCAGAAAATCTTTCATAAAATTATTTAAAAATAACCCAGCAATTTTTAATTTATATTTGCTTCTGAGTAGCACAGCTTTTCGACAGCAAAACTATGTAAAAACATAAAATAAACAACTCAAAAATATGCCCCAATTAAAGAGCAATAAATCATCTACTTTTCTGAAGATGATTCACATTAATAAAATTCATGGAAAATTTAGTAAAAAAATAGAAAAAAGGGTATATATTTTTCTCTGTGTAGTCGTAGCAAACATTGTTTTGAATAGCGGGCGTCAGCAGCAGAATTTGTTTTTGATTAAAAATCAATTAAAATGCAAACAATTTTTATAAGCATGAAAACAATACGAGTAATTGCAGCTGCTGGCGCCGCACTTGCATTTTATGGCAGCTGCAATTTGGCCGTTTTGCCGTTTTGATGATTAGCCATTTTCGGCTAACTTCTCAGCTAGTATAGCTGTTTACTTGCTACAGTCAAGCACTTTTGGCCAACGCAAGAAGCAAGATTTATGAGGCAGCTAACCATCAAAATTTATTGGCATAAAAATAAACAATTTACGCTCAAGTAAAATAAATAAATAAAGTGCTAAGTAGCATACACTAAAAGCATTTAATATACATATATGCCTTTACATATACTCTCATATATTAAGTGCTATACTCGTACTATACTTAGCTAGTCATAGTCATCTGGCGGATGCGTTGTTGCCTCTACTTTTCAAGTGGCTACACTTTATGACACCTCATGGCTGCAACATTAATATATCATCATAAAAATGCACTTGCCACATAATGCATAGCTAGCAGATACCTCTTGAGTATGCGGAGTCTGTTGCAGACGCCTTGTTATGGCTACAGGGTATGAGACAGCTTGAAGTATAAGTTATTTATAATGCAACAACAGAGCTCTAAGATGCAACTCGAGCACAAAAAATAGCAGGAAAATCTCATCTGACACTTCGCAAGGGGATTAAAAACACTTTATAAACAAAGCTCTAAAGTAAATCATTTTTTCCACATAAAAAAAATAGTAAGGAGAAACTAGTGAGAAAATGATTGTTAGGGTATCATAATTATTTTCCAATGAATTTCTGCAATTAAATAAATAAACCTAGCAACAGTTGCTTGCGTTTACTACTAAAATAAATAAAATGATAAATATACCTTACTGATACAAGTAATACTCATTAGTTCAAGCTCAGATAACATGGTATAAAATAATTTCCAAGTTCTACAATGACCTCAGTCAACAGTCAACAGCCAACAGGCAACAGGCAGGCAGGAAGTAATAACTATAAATTTTTGCAAAGCTTTTCAAATGTAGGTTAGGTTCGCGTACTTATCAGTTTTCCCAGATACTTTAAAATAAATATAAGGTGAGACTTTTCTTGGCTCTTCCACTCCCCATAGCAATTATACACAAGTTCATTTGTAAGGCTTTGCTCGAGAGAGAGCCACTTAGATAATTGACTTGATATTAGAAGCCTCATCTGATTTACATCGCTATTTTGATCATATAAGCACTTATACAAGCCATCATTTCCCCATACTCGTCGTACCTCTCCAAAGCCAAGAGCACTTCTAAGCCTCAAGTCAAAATATGTAGTTCTACTACTAGTAGTATTAGTAGTAGTATTTCCTTAAACTCAACCATAAGGCTGGCCAGGGAAATCTTGTCAAAGTGCTCTTCACACACAACCTCAATGACCAGTGCAAATCTTGAGACGTACCAACAGAAGCAATAAGACTGCTCGACTCGTAGATACCCTGTACAAAGTTGAGTCTAAGAATAGGTCAGGAAAATGAATTGCTCCACTCAACTGCTCGATGCTCATTCAGTATTTTTATACTTTATAGAATAACAGATCCTTACTGCCAGTTGCACAAGCTTATTATGCTATTTTTTTAATGGTTACAGAGTATTATAAGCGGATTGCTTAGCTATTTTAACAGAAACCACTCAGAGAAGTCAGAGCACTATGCACACACTCAAGCAGAGCAAATAAAAGAGGAGAAACCCCCCTCAGCAATAATAACAGCATCAGAATGGAGACAATAAATAAGCTCAAGTGGCTCAGAGTGGCGAGCAGAAAAATAATAATAATAATAAAAGAAAAATATGTGGCCATAAAAAGGAGCCAAACTCAAGCTCATCAATCAGTCAAATACTGCTCTATATATAAATATATTATATCTGTATGTGCATAAAGAAATGGCTGGCCAAGGTTGAGCACAACTTGATTATTTCATAAATGTGCTAATCAAAAGTTGCAATTTTGATTGCCAGAATCATTCCCTGGCTACACAAAATCCAATACAGAAACTCGCCTAAATAAAAGGAGAAAAAAAAGCTCATATATTGATATCGCTGTCAGGAGAATTTCATGAATTTTTGGCCAGAAAATATTGATACTCGTTTTTGTGATTGTGTGTGCTTACGTGTGTTTGTGCACGTGCCTGCCAAAATAACTATTATATCCGGAGTATATTCAATACACACCAAAACACACACACACACACACACACACACATCCAAATGCATACAAAACAGACAGAAAACTGATTGAAAATCTTTTCAGCCGTGTTAGTGTTTCGAATCCCAATGTTTAGATACACTCAAAGTGGTCAAAATGCAAAGTGTTTGCATAATTTGGCTAAAAGCTATTCAGAAATTTAATGAATTTCCTAAAGGGAATTTCGCATATTAATCTGGTAAAATAAAATCAACTTTTAAGGGTTTCAAAAAGAGTTTGGCCAAAAGAGCAATGCATAATTTCCACAATATTTGCAACCCAAACAAAAATTAAATAAATCTAAATTTAAAAGAAGTTTAATATATTGTAGAGCCCCAAATTTCAATATCTTAATTTCTAAAAAATATTTATTTATCTGAATTTTATTCATTCAAAAATATAGTTTAAAGGCTGCAAACTTTGAAGGGCATTTATAAGGTATTCAAATTTGTATCCCCCAATTAAAATCAAATATTTTGGTATTCAACTTAAGGCAATTGATGCATTTTAAGTTCAAAAATTTCTCAATGAATATTTTGAATGGATAATAAATGAATATGCTCTTTGAGTAAAGAAAGAGTATTAGACATATTCGAGTGTTATTGCGAATCAAATGTGTAAAGTCTACTTACTCTTCTTCTACGAAGTAACTCAAAGCTCAAGCTAGGCAAAATTAGTTTCCAGCTGGTAGTAAATGTTAACAGTATTGCTTCGGGCTAGTAAACTGAAAAATAAACAGGAAAGTAGATACGTTTCAATGGCAATCAACTAGCAAAAGAGCAAATATTTCGCATAAGAAATGGCAAAAGCAGCTTGTAATATATTTGTCTGCGCTCTTGGCCTGGCTTGTTGGCTTATTAACATTTTCTGCAGAAACTTTCCAAGTAATATCCAATACATATATATGTATATATATATATATAAACATATATCATAGGAAATAACTGTCACAAAGAGTTGCCAGTCACAAAATAAATAGTTCATCCAATAGAGAGGAAAATATTATACTCGTATTTGAAGCTAGACAGCTTCAAGTCGTAAATAACAAAAACTTGTGAATTTTTATAGTTCTGTGGGTCATCAGTTGACTTATTACAGCTAAAATATATATATATTGAGTTCAAAAGGTCAGGTAGGAAGTTTGTTCAGCCAGTTTTCCGTTTTTCTCCTTTATATTCACAACAAAAGTGCTCAATCAATAAATATCAGTTTGTAGGTCGAACAAGTTTAAAAGAGGCTTATGGATTTTAGTTTTATTTTATTTATTTATATGTTTTATTGTTATAACTATTAAGTAAGCAATTAACTTTCTTAACTTATTTCAATACCCGGTGAGACTCCTCTTTACCCTGACTCTTCGGGTAAGAAAAGGATCCATACGGCATCTCAATGAACCTCTTCTCCGTCCTGGCCTAAACTAACCCACAACTTTTAGCCTTATATCTAGCAGAAAGCCTCCATATCCTTAGCAGATATATCTGATATTAGTTATCATTTTAATTAAACAAAGTTAGCGAAGCTCGTGCAGTGAATATCCTCTCTATGGTTCATATCTAAGCCGCTTCGCTTGCCCACACAATGTCGAAATAAAAATAGTTTTTCCATTTAAATTTCCATATCGAACGTATGCTAATAAAAATGTGAACTAATGTGCCCCTCGCGCTCATTGAGTGGGGAAAATGGGGTTTAATGCACTAGTGCCTACGGTCAAGGCCAAGTACGAGTGCCAGCAACTCATATATATCTATCGAATAATAATATTATTGTATTTGCTAATGATGGATGGGGTTAAATGGAGTGGCAATATAGACTTTAGTATTAGTCGGAAAATACTTAAATATGAAACCATTAGGCGAGTGAGTAGAATGTCGAATTTTTGATTGAATCGAGCATACTGAGTCCCACCAACTACCAACTGGGCTGGGAGGGATAAACATTTGTGAATAGCCGCATTTAAGACGATTTATGGGCCAAGCATTAAGGTAATTTCAGTTGCCCTTTTCACTCAACCAACTGACAGCCAAAGGGCATGAAAGGGGGGCAGACTGACTGACTGACTGACTGACTGAGGGACTGACTAGCTTTTTGGCTGTCTCTCTCAACAGAAATCAATTGAAGCAAAAACGACGTCAGCGACAGTCAAAAGTTCAAAAGTGCCACTCAACGTGTATTGTGGCATCTGCACATCCCATTGAATACCCCCCCTGGGAGACCGCTGGAAACATCGAGTTCTACACAAAACCTAAAGCCCGCCTTCTATGCTCCCGACTCTGAGGCATTTGCCAAAATATTTTCAGTGCCTGACACTTGATGGTTTCAACTCACTCTCACTCTCCCTCTGACTCCTCTCCTCTCCTCTGCCCCCTTTTCTCTCTGTGTACTATGAGCGGAATGAAGATTGACAGCTTAATGTATTTTCGCTTATATCAAACCGCTGCTTTTGTTGTCTTTAATTTCCCGCCGCGGCGTTCTTTGAAAGCCTTGAACCGAGTTTAAGTGGCAACACGCAAATTTTGCATCAAGTGCAACAATTAGCAAATTAAATAAACTTTTTCCATTCAGAACAACTTTTGTTTTTGCCAAAAAAAAAACAGTATAAATATGACTAAGAGATACTCTTTCTTTACAACAAGATATACAGCTGGCCCTACATAATACTGATTTACTTATTTATCACACACAAATGCTAGCTGGCTTTCGAAGAAAAAAAAATTAGTATACGACTAAAAGATACTCTTTAAAGGAATATACTCTCCTTTTGCATTCGAGATACACAGCAATGCTGGAACAGGCTTTGCTTGATACTCTAATTCAATGGATGCATATATCATCATTAGTTCTACCCCTACGCCTACTCGCCGTCTGGCAAATAAATAAGAATATGACTAGAAGATACCCCTTCTTTCATTTTGTAGAGTAGCAAAATAGCTGTTGGAATATAACGACTTTTGCTTGAGTCAACGGGTAGATACTCCATAAATACACATTCTTTCTTACGTACACAAATAAATATGCCCCTTCTTGCTGCCTTTTAAAGGGTATGTCGTATAAACTCATTTCGACATTGAAAAGCAATTAAAAATCTGCTCCCTCGCTGGCAAACAAACTGATTTCTTTTTGGAAAACTTTTGGCTCACTTTATGAACTCAAATGGTGTGGCATAATTTCCAATTGACAACAGTTAAGAGAGTTTATTGCATTTAAACTCATATGACGAGCCCCTATGGCTGTACAGCAAATCAATTTGGAATTTTACAGACTTTAGATTGGACAAGAGCTGCACATTTATAACGAATGTACTCATATGAATGAGTACTATGAATACACTCGAATATACGTAGATATATTCATCTTTGGCACACGCTATCACAACGTGATGTTCGGCAATAAAATAAAGAAAATAAAAATAAAAATAAAATTAAAAACAAACCTCCCAATCCCAAGTCACGCATCTCAAAGATTCATACTTATATATTTTGTTTATGATGTGTGAAGCTGCGAATTGCGTTTATCTTTATTAAAGTACATAAATGGCGCAAAGGTGAAATCTCCTATTAAATAGATATATACTAATTAAATAGATGGGTAAAAGTATATGATAGTTCAAATTTGTTTTATGCCTATATCAATTAGCGATCTGGTATTATTTGGTTTCATCATCAGTCAAATTTGATCAAGATTCAACTCACATTCTGATATTAAGTTTCAAGATATTTTTGTTTAGTAAATAATATATAATTAAAATCAATAGAAGTATTGGTATTAGGCTAAAATCTCATTATACTATATACTAAATAAATAGACAGGTAAAAGTGTATAATAGTTCAAATTATTTTGTGGTATTTTCAATTAGCAAACGGCTTTTATTTGGCTTTTTAATCATCGAAATGACTAATACAAATGCGCTCAAAATCTTCTTTTATTGAAGTATTTTTATGCCTGAATATAATATAAATATATATAAATAATTTAAGTAAATGAAAACAGAATTTCTTGCACTGTATTTCAGTAAAGATCCAACAGGAATATAAAATAAAACCATCTCAATTTGAAATCAAAATAAAACTTACTCAGCAGCGCTTAATTTATTCTGATCTCATTTTAAATTTAATATCAAAAGCAAGCAGCTTACTCGTGCCTTAAATAATATTAATAATAAAAGAATTAAATTGAAAAAATAAATAATATTAATCCAATATTATTTGTGTGTCATATAAAATTCAAAACAACCATAAAAAAAAACGCAAAAAAAATCGAGTTTCAAGTTTCTTTTCTTGTGCGGGAGTCTTGCGTGTTTATATAGAAGGTGTTAATGGTTTATCACTTGAATAGCGAAAAGGCGGTGACGTCATTAACTGGCCAAACAAGCAAAGGAGTAAGAGAAAAAGAGCGCGCGACACAGAGAAGTAGAGAATTTAGAGAGAGAGAGAGAGAGGCGGAGTTAATATCTAAGCAATTTCGTACACGTGCCAAGTGAACCCATCGATCGATCGATCGATTGGCCGACTCGAAGCACTCGCTGAACTGATGATAAAATGATATTCTGATATTTTGATATTCTGATATTGTGATATGACTGTGCTAACGGATGTTGCCACGTGGCCAAAACGAATTTAATACCCATTAATTTTTTTATATATTTTTTGGGTCATAAATCTTTATGGTCAGCCTCTGGCAGCAGGTCCGAAGATGCGATGCTGTGCAACGAAAGGATTAAATTACCCAATCAGCTTGAGAGGAAGGAAGAAGGCAGCAACCAAAGGCAAAAGCAAATAATGTGTAAAAGCACAAGTATCACATCGAGAGGCTGTCCTAAGTAGGTTAATGTCCTGCCGTACTTTAACCTCTAATGCACAGCTACTATGGGCGCTCTACACAAGCAGATACTCTGTACTTAGCTTGAGAAAAGGTTACTCTTTTTGCTATTTTTAAAGACCCTTTATCGATATACCCCTTTATGCCAATATTCACTGAGTACAGAGTAATCAAAAGGCACAAACTGGGTTACTGGCACAAGCCTATTGAGCCTTTTTGAACTAGCCACTTGCCACTGTTTTGTGTTGCAAGGTTTTAGCTTGCGCCTGTGGCTAAAAACAACAAGCTAAAATTGCGGGTTAGCTACTAATATTGGCATGTGTCGGAATTATTGATTACAAATCGAATCATGCACTTTTTCGTGCCGCGTTATCCACAACATGTACATCAATCATACGCCGCGTATGCCACGTTGAAAAACAACAACCCAAGCTATTCAAATATCGATGAAAATTTGATTTATTACCCACAGTGCGTTGGTCCAAAAGGGCATTTAGCCCTAAAAGCCTTTTAATTCAATAATAATTTAAAAAAATTAAGCGACTTGCAATGAAACACCGAATGAGCTATACTCTAACAAATTTTACTTGACAAACCCAAAAAATGCTTATCGATTGGAATAGAATTAATAAATGTTTTGCTTACTTTCAACAATATTTTACTATTTTTATGAATACATCTATACATAATTTTAAAGAATAATCGGCACCAAAAATTATTGTATAATGTCATAGGAAGTATCGAACTAAATAAAAAAATTAAACACAATTTTCCAACCGGGAAACGTATGTTATCTTCGGTGTGCCAAAGGCAGCTTTTTCTTACTATTTATCAAGGACTGCAGAGCTGGTATTAAATTTATTATTCCGAGGACGGAATAAAGTACACAGCAGACTACAAATCTCACGTATCATCAATTTTTTTCGCCAAGTTAATTTGAAATTCATTTATTTATTATTGAATTTCATTTTCATTAAGTTCTGCTGGAAAATTGCATTTATTGTTTGCCCAGTTTTATTATATTTACATGGCGAGAGCTGTAAAGAGACTCGCATCTGAGCGATGCACTTTTTGACTATTTGCGGAGAGAACTGAAAAAAGGGGAGGAAGTACTTACTTTATTCAGTGTTTCGTGCACATATTTGCATTGGTGCAGTTCATTAAACTCGTGCAAATAAATAAATATAATTAATACTTAATAAATGCATGTAAATTATACATGCATGTAATTTTAAAACCATATTCGATGCTCATTCTTGCGGAATTCACGCCAAGAAACCAAACCCATACACTGTACTCCCGTTCCCTCTGACCCTCAGTGGAGCGTGCATTGGCTTCTAGATATTTTCATTATTATTTCTTATTGGGTTGAAGGGCGTTTAAGTGTCGGCTATGTTTTTCTTCAGTTGTCAGTGCATTGACAAGCTGATGGCTGGTCAAAAACTGAGTTCAAGGTGGAAATTGGTGCTAGTTGAGTTGGAAAAACAATAACAACAGCAACAGCAACAGAAATTCAGCCAACACATCTGGTAATTTACAGATAGGCACACAAGACACAAAATGTGTAGGTCAGTGTTCGTATACAGAGCTCGAATGATTAACATCATTTTGTTTATGATAAACAATAAGTGAAAAATTACTGAAGGATGTTACCTACTTACAGAACAATTTGATTATTTTTGGAGGAATTTTTTAATAGAGATTCGATTGTAATGGAAAAGTTTGGGTTGAATTTATGAGGACCGTAAAGAGATTTGATGAGAAACAATTGTTTTTGATAGAACCTGTTCAAATTTCATGTTTAAGTAGTGGAAGCTTTTGAGAATTTGATTCAAAAGTCCAGCTCAATGAGCCCTAAACTCAGGAGCCAATGCAGAGGGCTGCCAAATCGAGTCGGCTGGCATCATTAGATATTTTATAGAAAATAAAACCTAATTGTGATATTCTTTTCAAGAAAAATATATAATGAATGATTTGTTTTTAAAGATAGTTGAAACTCTCAGCATCACTTTAAAATTAAGTTGAAAAATTCTTCTATTCTCCATACTCGAATCGTGGTACAGTTTGTGTCAAAAAGCTACTCAGGCATTCTGCGAATTTCACACTTCTCATTGTTGAAGGTGAAATCACGGCCATTAGGCTAATGGCCCAAACGGATAGGAATCAGTCAACAAAACGCTCTGTTTTCGGCCCACTTCCCTACAATCTACTCTTTTTTTTTTTTCAGGCACGCGTTAAAGTTTGCGTATAATTTCGCACCAAATAATTATATGGGCTCCATATTTTATGTAAGCTGGACATGTGATTGGGGGCCGCTCTTGTTATTGCTGGCTATTCATTTAGTCAATTTAAGCGATAAATATTCATAAAAAGCCAAAAGAAAACAAGGTGTTTGTCTAGTAATTTAACATACTCATAAATGGTGAACTTTTTACGCATATTTCTACATTTTTTTACTCTTCTTTTTACTGTTGTTGTTGTTATTGTTGTTGGTGTTGTTATTTGCATTTGCATTGTTTAATTTGTTGCCAAAAATAAAACACGTCAATTAAATGTGCAAACAATTCGAGAGCAGCGCGTTCACAACGCGTGCACAAAAAATTATATGAACCCGTTTCTGGTTTCATATTCGTCTGTAGTAAAATGGGAGCAAGATAAACGTATAGTCTCAGCTATGCCCTATCTTGAGTATACCCTGTAAAAAATACACTATTTGTATACCCTGACAAAGCTTTAGTTATAGCAAACAACTGATAAATGAAGAACCTAATTTAATTAAATTTAGATTATATTTTTTTATATAAATACCAGGCATAACAATATACCCGCTCTGTCTTTTATTACAGGGCACAAATATAGTAAACTTAAATTCCAGATTATGCAACCAGGCGTAGGAATTAAGAATCCTCTATTATTATTTAACGAACTTAATTTTAATTAACTAAAATATAAGTAACGACTCTTTGATTACAGCTAACTCAATAGGATGAAATTTAAATTGAAATATTTATGCTAATTACTAGAAATATGTGCTTCAACTGCTTACTAAACCTCTTGATTGAGCCACAAACTGATTTCGCATTAAGTATACGCACAATTGCACACACGCACACCGCTTTATCAGCTTGTTAGAGTATGCATTTGTATGCAAAGTGTTTTATCTTGTTTTCTTTTCTCTTCCTTTATTTCACTTGATGCTTTGAGTCGTTCTTTCAGAAACAAATTGAATGGGAAAACGCTGAACAAATTCAATTTCAATTTGACTTCAAAAACGATTCGAAATGCTCATTTTCCGTTGAATTAATCGAAATGCCAAAGGTTACACAGCATCCAAGTGACAAGTAGATGGCTTTTTTCTTTTTTTTTTGTATGGCGACATTTGAAATTGACCTTCATAATATGAAATATCCCATTGACAGCAGGTCAGCCGAGCAGGCAGGACAGCCGGACAGCCCATAACATATTTGATTGCGTCAAAAAGAGATGGATTTTTTTTCGTTTTGTGCTATTTATAGATTGAAAATAATCGTTGGTAAGCCAGATTTATATTTTTTTCCTTTGGCAAAGGAAAGAGTATCTGCTAGTCAAGCACATAATTTTCTTTTATATTTTCGCTGCGACGTGCAAAAATGTGACAAACAATTTTAATTTAAAATTGCCTCAGCTCTAAGCCCAGTGAAAAGCCAATCAAGTCTGGCCAACAATAGACGCAAACAGACATTTATCTCTATGAAAGGGCTAGCAAGGAACGTGGCTGGTGAAGCCACATCAATGATGCGATTAGATATTCAGCTTTAAACTTTTCACATTTTTTTTACCCATTTCTTCTTCTTCTTGGTAACGACGCACTCAACTGAAACAAAGTTCCAAGAATTCCCATTTTGCAGACAGAAAATGAGAAATGCGAAATGACAAATGCCTTCCAGTTTAAGCTTAAACAAAGAATGCAGCACAATTGGGCATCAATCATGCGCAAAATTGATTAGTTCCATTTTCAAATGTGTCCAGCTTCATGCCCCATGCCACATGCCACATGCCACTTTGCCGCTTTGCCGCTTTGCCACTTGCAGTTGAAAAATCATGCATTTCATATGGCTTATTGGTATTACTCGGAATAATAGTACACTAGGTATGTAGTCCTAGTCAAGCAGCTTATGATATAATACTCTGCAGCTCCAATCAGGCGTACTCTAATTGCCAAGATTGCTTACATCACAGAGCTGACTACGTAATCTCTCTTTGCCATGCTTAACGAGCCAACAGTATTATTTTATCATTTTTAATTCGAGTTTCCATTGTAGTTGAATAACTTTTAAAGCTGTATACGCTTCACATTTTCCCCAAATTTATATTAATAAAATAGAAAATAATTAAAGTTCAAATTAAGCTGGTTAAATTGAAGCATTTGCCAAAGGCTGAGGCACTCACCTAGTTGAGAATCTCTCTTAAGCCGTTGCACAAACTTGACTCAAATAAAGTACGAAATCTTATAGTCAATTAAAGGCTATGCACGACTATATATATAGACACTCTCATATATTCATTAATTTATTGCAAGTGTCGCTGCAGCTGCAAAATGGGTCAGCTCTAATTGCAGCTGGGGGAAAACGAGAGGGGGGTTGTTGCTTGGAAAATTCCTAGCATACGTTTGAGCGCTATTTGACACTGCACACGCGCCTGCACTTTGGCAATTCATTCAATCCACAGCTACAGCAACAACTCAAGTAACGGCAACAATTCATAGCCATTTCCGGCACGTCGCAGTTTTGGAATGCTCAGTAAAGATGACAATTTTATTTCTCTCAGCATCTGAAACATGTGCAGCAAAATGGCGCCTGCAGCATCTACTGAATCTGCTATTTCTTCTTATATTTTTACTACCACTTCATTCTCTTCTTCCTAGTACATTCGCACCCATTGTACCGGAAATGCACTTGAAAGTACGCACGGATTTCCGGCTTGCCATTGCATTGCCAAATGCACTCAAAACTCAAAGACGCATTACTTCTTCTTTTTATGCACAAAAGATTACAAAATGGCAAAATGGCATAAAGGCAAAAAGGCAAAAATGGCGCATAAGGCGAAGCTGGCATCAATGCACTCTGAGTGGCCATAATGGCAAAGGGAAACTCGCATTTCCGGTCACGTGGCAGCATAACAAATGAACGCAATTAGCGCTGCTTCTACACTGAGAAAAAACATTGTGCGTAGCAAAGTGGTGAATAGCTGAATGAAATTCATTGACTTTTCAGTACCCCAAAGAGAGCCATTCCCCACTAGTTTAAGGATCCCTTTCACAGGTCCTAGAAAATAGTAAATTTGAATCAGTTTCACTGTCTGTTCTTTTACAGTGCACAGCAACTCTTTATTTAAGCTGCCGCTTTTAAATGAAGTTAAGATTCTATAACGCCCTCAAGCACACACACACAACACACACACACATGCCCGGACAAGGCAGGATATGTAAGTTTATAGCTTTGTTTACAGCGTATATACCCTGAAATGACAGGGTGTGTCGTTTGTGTCGGTTGCGTAATTTATGAGTCGCACACACACTGCAACAAGAAGAGAAAAATGGAGAATACCCATTGACATTTTCGTAACGCCCTTTTGACTGAACTCAGATTATGTCGCCTGTGGCAAGGCAAATGTTGTGTAAAAACCAAAAACCAGAGAAAAAAAATCAAAAATGCTTCTCATAAAAGTATGCAATAAAGTTTTATGTATCACTCATATCACTTCGCCATGCTGCACTTTGCCGTTTTTCCAGACCCGCAGAGCAATTTTTACAGTGTGACTTCTAGCAGGAGCAGGATGGCAGAGAGAGAGAGGGAGGGAGGGGAAGTTTAATGCCATTTTTTATAATTTGAGTGGCAAACAAAAAAGAAGTAGGAAAAGTGCAGAAACTACTGGGGAAAAGTGTTTGCCAGGCACTTGACAGCAAATGCGTATATCAGAAAACTTTTTGTTAATTTAGTGGAAAATAGCATGTCGTTACGAGCATTTATCTTGGGGCAAGCAGCTGCTGAAAACTCAGGAAAAGCGACAAGGGAAAAGTATGCACCAGAAGCTCGAAGCAACATGTGCTTCTAATACAAAATAGAAAGAGAAAAATACCAAAATATGAGACGTGTCTAAATGCACTGAAAGCTGACATGGGTCATAATAAAAAGCTTGATGAGGACAGCTATGACAGCTTTTATAGGTTGTACGGAAAATGCGATGAATAAAGCTAATAAAGATAGCTGAATTTTAGAAAATGTTAAGGATTTAAAAGAAAATTTTTATTAGGGATGATTGCAAGGTAAAAAAGAAATTTTAGTGAAAGAATAGAAAGATTACAAGCAAACTAAGGGGAAAAAATATAAAAATGATGAATTAATCTAATAAAGATGGGAGAGTTCAGAGAAAATGGTAATGGAGTAAAGAAAATTGCAAAAACGTAAAGAAAACTTAATGAGAGATGAAAGGTAGTGGAGAAAACTTAGTGAAAATAGGGGGAAAACAAGCATGCAGCAGCAGGAAAATTAAGTTTCAAGTTTCAAATTAGAATTTGCAACTATTGCACTTATACTACAGATTCTAAGGCCACGCCTGCCGCCTGCCGCCTTCTTAGCATGTTTTAGCCATAAATAACTTATAAAGCATGTCGCAACTGAAAGTTTTATGCCACAATTAAGCCAATTAGCCTTCGTGTTAAATATTTGCAGAATCTGTCTTCGGATTTATCGCAAGGCCTCTGCTTTCCTTTTACCTGCAAGGTGAGAGGAAAGCCCGTTTATCTATAAGACACTTCTGCTGCTGCTGCTGCTGTCTAGACGTCTTCTGGGATGAAGCTTAAAAAATGCTGCTTCTTAAGTTGTTTTATTCCTTGGAATTATTGTGATATACACCGCAGAAAATACTTAGATCTGACATTGATTGGTTTCAGCGAGGAATGACAGAAAACCACAAAGTATTTCTGGGTGATTTACATAATTCTTTGGGCCCTTTTTTTCACAGTGTTAAAGTCTTGAGCACACATTAATATGAAAGCTAAACGAGGTGTTTCATGTGTTTATTTTTCACAGTACTTGTAATTTATAGCACTCATACGCAACGTTGACGGCTTTGAATGCGGGAGCTGCTGTCGTCTGTCAATGCCAGTGCTGATTAACAGGATAACAGCTAAAAGTTGCGACAAACACAAACACAAGCCACAAAAATACAAAAATACGAAAATAAAAAAAAATCATAAAAACAACAATATTTTCGCTGTGGCTGACAGTTGGTAGCTTTACATTGTTTATTTTTGTCGTTATAAACGTTTACATATGATTATACAGCTTCTAACAGTAAAAACTGCCACACCTCACAACGCCCACACAACTGCAACTGTCACCTCACGTGCCCCGCATCTATTTCCACATTTTCATTTTCAATTTCAATTTTTCCCAACGTCGTCTCACGTTTCGTGTAACGTTTTACACGTGAGACTCCCACAGTTGACGTACATGAAAAAAAACCAAAAAAAAAGTTATTTTCTGCAAAATAAAAATCTCTGGAAAATTAATGTGCATATTTTCATGACAGCCAACAATTTGCATATCAAGTGCCTGGAATCAGACTACTCCAAAAAGAATTCAAATTCAAAAGGAATATTTAAGAAACAATGCCGCTTCATCCCAAACACTCAAACAAACAAAAAGTCATATATAAAATTTTATTGTTTCTCATCATATGCATGAATTTTGATTGCTGTCCAACAACTGAATAATTGACGAGCCTCACAAATCTGTAAAAATATGTAAATTGAGAGCAAGCTCTTTTGAAATAAACATTTTTTTAGTCAATATAAGTGCACTTACTGGGCAATAAAGGCTATCAAAAAGAGACTAAAATTCCTGAGATTTCACAATTTAAGTCTTGTGCTCAAATGAAGCACTGAGAAGGAAAGGGGATCCTTAATGACTGGAATAAGCATTTGAAAACTAGCCTTATGGGAACAGGTTTCTCTTTCAATAACTTTTGGATCAATTGTTGCATTCTGTGGAAGCTGTTTGAGCCAGAAGGCTCCATGACAAATCTCAATCAGTTAGCTCAAAAAAGTTGGCAAAGCAACTCGCCTCGTCATACTGATCAAAATATATTTATGAGGTCTTTAAGCCAAGTCTATTATACGCTCTGTAAGGGTATAAAAGTCTGAGAGTTCTGAGATTTAAATACTCAAGTGAAGACTTCAGGCCTCAAAGACAACATGCAAAGAAAGAATGAAAAATGCTGCTGCTTTTCCGGAAATTTCCATGGACCTATTTCCGTATATTACAAAATGAGATTTACTAAATCAATGCAAGGCCTACGCTTCATTATTATATTTTTTGTTATTTTCATCAAAAAGGTCAACTGCTCTGCCTTTGAATTATCCGCACAATTGAGAATACATTTCGTTCAGTTGGAAAAAAGACAACCATAATGCAGCCCACTCGAAAATTTCAGAAGGCTTCAGGGCAATTAATAAATGAAAAGTAAATACCAAAAAATTTGATTATAATTTTATTTTTGTTCACTGCTCTCTGCTCTTTGCTTTTATTTTGCTTTCTTTTTGAAATTTACACAGAGTGTCCACTGTAAATGCTGCCGCTGACTGACCAAAAAAGCACAACGCCATAAGTTGAACAAGAGTCAAAAGCAGTGCACAAAAATATCTGCACAGCCAAAAAGTTGGAAAACAAAACAAAAAGAAAATTAAATAAGTACGGGAGTTGCCTTGTAAACTAGCCCGACTAGCAGATACTCTTTAAAAAGCAGCACTGTGCAGCAAAGAAAGTTATTTAAAGCCCAGATAAAAGTGGAATCTACACACATCATTTTATCTCTTAGCTATTTACTTCTGTTGCCAAAACTAATATGCCCCTTTTTAGGCAGTTTTAAAGGGTATTGAGAAACAAAAATAAAAAATATTATAGCCCGCAGTCATGCAGACATTTTGTTAGCTGAGTTTTGTGTTTTTCAGTTCTCTTTTTATTTTTTTTTTTTTGGAGAACAAAACTCAAGCTGCAACGTTGACCGAGTTAAGATGAAGAGGGGCGCCCACTTGGCCAGGGAACTATGAAACCAACAACAAAACCAACTACAACAGAAATTGCAAAATAAATAAAGAAAGAACAAGTAAAAAACATAAATAACAACAACGAATAAGTCAAGTTACCCTAACAAGCACCCAAGGAATAGGAGCAGAGCCAGGGAGAGTTCTGCCTGCCTGCCTGCCTGCCAGCCGCAGGAGGCTCGTCCTGGCTTTCTAATTTTCTGTTGCATAATTTCGGGCGTATTGTTGGCAGACGAATCAAATAACAGAGCACAGAATATTGTTGCCTTAATTTGAATGTCACTCTCTGCTGTTTACCCACTTCAAATGCCACGCCCACTTGAAACAACATGCCAACCTATCAACAATGTGTGTCAAGCATTTTATTTAAGCAATTATGCGTAGAAATAATACAATAATACAGGGCTACAGTTCATGTTTTTCAGTACTGTGTTTAGTTTTGGCCAAATGTTTTTTTTTTTTTTTTAGAGTGCCCACTTCAGCCTTGGTGTTAGTGTTAATCTAGCACAGTAGTCATTGGCTATGGGTGCTTTAAGACAATTTAAAGCACATTTTCTGCAAGATTTTCCTTACGAACTTACAGAAAGTATTTAAAGCATGGGAAGAGGCATCTCCAAGCCCATCAAAGACTTTGATAGGAGTCCATAGAGTCAGCTGTTTAATGCATTTTAAATCATTTACTCATTCTTGTTGTATTATAATTATTACATCTTATATTGTGGCTTATATTCTTTACCAAAATCCCCTGCTCATAGTGAACCTTTCATAAATAAATTAATAATTTAAACTACTAAACAATACTAATAATACTAAGGTAAGACACAGTGAGACGTCCAGGAAAATTATTATTAAATTTCTTAAACTAATTATAGCCATTATTTACAGGTTTTCATAAGCACCTGTCAACACTAACACGCGTGCATTACATGCAACACGAATAAACAATAAAAAAAAGAAAAAAGAAAATAGAATTTTCCAGCGGCAAAGTGTGTAATGTGTAATGTGCTTAGGGGTTTGCTCTAAGTACAGCCCCTTGATGCAACCCCAAGCAGTGCCACTGTCAACTGTGTCTCTGTCTCAGTTGGTCTCTTCTGACAACAGTAAAAAATATATGAAATAAAAAGAAAAACAGAGAAAAAAATAAAGAAAAAAACCTTCAGAGTATCCTTTTGTTGCTGTCCCTCGACGCATTTGTAGTGGTTTGTGCTTCTTGTTGTTGCTCTTGTTATCATCGTACAGGGACAAAGGCATTTGCTTGGAGTGTGACAGTAGCATATTTTGTTTTAGTGCCCGTTTATTTAAACAAAAAATAAAAAATACAAGAAAAAAAAAGAAAAGGCGCTCCAAGCATGCCGACGCACTAAATACCCTAGCTTTTGTGAGAGGCACTTAGCTGGCAACTGAAAAATATTGCTCATAGAAAGCCAGATTACTTCGCATAAAAATACAAGTCAGCTCCTGCCCGTCACCTAATAATTTATGAGCTCAGGCTACTTCAATGCCTTACTTATTCCATGATAAAATAATAATACCCTAGGCAAGGGTATATAGAAGTAGTGGAAGAAAACTACAACAAGAGCAAGCAGCCAGCATCCACTTGAGCGGACATTTCACCTTCGCAGCAATGTATGCTATGGTAAATGCCAGACGAAAGGGCTTAAAGAGTTTATCCTGGACTTGAGGGTAGAAGAACAAAAATAAACATTATAAAAACAAAAGCGGTAAATTTATAAATTAACTAAATAATTTATACTTGGAATATTAAGATTCCCTTGCCGCAGAACCTGAGACATTTTAAAATTGTATTTCATCCCCTTAATGGCTGGGCTAAGAGCAGGCAGCAATTAGGAAAATTAAAAGAAAAATAATGTTCATACAAAAAAGTCCCCCAAAATTGAAGGCCATGTCTAAAATGATATTCCCTATTAAAATCAGTTAAGAATTTGACCAAGTTAGGCAGGCTTAAATGCTGAAACTCTATTTTCTATGGGCTTAAGAACTTCACAGTTCTAAATTTATGTAATTTTCTTTTGGAGATGGCTTTAAGGATTTATCAGGATGTGGGCAGTAATGGAATGGGTTAAACACGCGTATACGTTAAATTAGTGCACGTGGCAGAGTCAAATCACAGTTTGGCATTCAAATGCCGGCCATTATCAGGGGGCATGCAACAAAGAGGCAACAACAACAACAACAGAAACCACTGATAAAACAGCTAGAGTTCCAAATGCAATTTGGCTTGGCATTGAGCACGCACGTTGAGACGCCTGCAAGCTTGCAGATAATTGCATTTAGTAGACGCTATGCCAGAACCGTGTCCCCTGTCCCGTGTCCCGTCTGTCTGAGTCGCACGTTTCTGCTTGCCTTGAGCGTTGTTGTCCCACTGTGCGCTCCACTCTCCGCACACTTAATCAAATTGAGCGCTCGGCAAATGTCATTGAACCTTGAAAGTGAGTGGGGCAATGCAATATAGTGAAAGTATGGGAGGGCGGGTGAAAGTGTTATTATTTGCAACATTGTTGTGCACAGTTGTCGCATTAGGTTCAAGAACAACATACACCAAATGAACTTGACGATTGCCAGGACATTCGCCTGACACAAGCATGATACAAAAAAAAAAGCAAGATACAAATAAGTGTGAATGTATGGCTATGCCTAACTGCCAAATACCCTGTAAAAGAACCTACAGAGAAGTCAACAGAGAACTCACTGCGAATATGAAAGCCTCCTCCGCTTTATTTCAAATTAGCTTATAGGCTTAGCAAACCAAACTAAGGCACTGCATTCTCTTCTCTTTCTCTAAGAAAACTTATTTCTCTCTTAACTTTTTTACTAAATCCTTACCAAATGTTGTACAATCTATATACCCCATTTAATAAATCGTTAATGGTTACAGGGTATTAAAAAGCACTAGAAACATCACGTACTGCAGTCTGCGCGCCCTGTGAAACTATAAGTAGCAGGAGTACGCAGGAGTTTTCGTACAGTGTCTACAAGTGGCTTAACAAGTGACCCGTCCAACTGGCCAGCTCTGTGGCAGGTGGCAACAGCCAGCGAGCAACAAAAAAACAGCAGCAGCAAAAACTAATTGCAACAAATGTTGGAACAAATGGAAAAGGAGTGTTAGCTGAGCTCAGCTGTTGCTGCTGCTGTTTTTGCTGCTGCTGCCGTTGCTGCTGCTGTTGCTGCTGCTGTGTCACGCACTGAAAATTTACATTTCCTGCTGACCAGACCATAAAATAATTTGTTTAATTCCATTAGTTTCGTTCGGCTACGTGCTTGGCATTAAAAATGCCAATCCAGCACCCACTGCGGAATGTAGAATATGGAATGTGGCAAGTGGCAAGTTGAAAGTGGCATGCGGCATGTGGCATGTGGCATGTTTCATGTGGCATGTACCAGCATCACACTGTACAAATTTGTGCCAATTAGAGGGCGCCTTGTCCGAGTGCGCCTCCATGGGGCATCTTGTCAACACCAGGCGACAACACAAACACGCTTCAAGCTGCGTAAATCAAATGTTTTTCTCTGTTTTCTTGTTGTTCTTGCCCATTTCCTACTTGAATCTGATACCCATTGAAAATTGTGTAAAAATGAGTATATTAGATTGCAGTCAACGACTCAGAAGCTATAGCATTTCGTATTAAAACTTCATATTGTTTCAATCAAGGATACAACACCTATAAAATAGCCCATCAATTAAAGTCAAGCAAGTCTCAAGTCCAAACCTTGAATTCACCATGTCTTTGGACGGGCCTCTGAGCCGCGCCCAAGGCTTCGAGGCTCCAAACCGAATCTTCTTCTTAATTCTTAAGGATTACCAGCAAATTACAGCATTTTCAGGACTAAGTACAGAGTATTTTTTAGTTAAGCCCTCACACAGACTAGAGCACTCTCTTGTTTTGATATTTTTGTTTTTCCTGTGTACAAAATATGCAATGGCGTCGCACTTGCCTGATAACTATATTTATGTGCAAGGAGCGGTTTATATTACTATACTATATATTGGAGAATATATGTATAAATGCATATATCTAATGAATTTTTAATGCACTTTAACCTTGCACTTTCAGGCACTTGTCAACATGCAGAAGAAGCTGGCGGTGACGCTGGCGCTGGCGCTGAGGGTCAGCTGTTATTGGGTGTGCCTTGGCCATTACAATTTGCTTGCAGCTGAGACCATTTTGAACAAAGAAAAAAAATAAATAAATAAATAAAATATTGCGTATTCGCATTGGTGTACCAGGGTCAAGTCACCAGGTGATGTCTGCTTCGGATTGATTAGTTTAACCTTTAGCTAGATAAATGATGTCGTTGTTTCTAAATGTTATATAATAACACTTTCTTTATATGTATATAGAAAAATATATTTTTCTTTATCTCCTTGCTGACTTACCAACTGACTGACTGTTGGACTGACTTATTGATTGAATGACTCAACGAAGTAAAAAAGATTTATGTAATGGCCAAAGTTTTCACTAAGCAAAAATTCGTTTATTTATCTGATTGGACTCACATTCATTCTTAAAGCTTTATATAAAAATTAAATAAGAACTGAATATCCAATTTTTGGAAAGGATATTCAATTCAGGTCAGCAGTTGGAAAATGGGAAAAAGTCAAAAGACTTGAAATATATTATAACATTTTTGAGAATCGTCAGAAAGAGGGTATCTAGAGTTGCATCATAATAAATACAAAATGCAGCCAAAATAATCTCAAGCTTTTAAAAGATGATTATTATTCAAGCTTTTCAATAAATTGATTTTAATTCAATGACTAAAACACATGTAAATTGCTTAAAAAGATTTGCATTTACTTATAAAAAAAAACTTTCACAGTTTGCCAGAAAATTTGATTAATTTGACCTCACATTAATTTGTTAAGCGCATGGAAAATTTCCAAGAATATCCAATTATAGTTCGTATGGCCTGCTATAGAAAATGATTGCCAGTTTTAGTGCATGGCATGTGGAAAAGTGTCGAAGAATTGAAATTGATACCTATGTTGGTCTGGTTGGTTGGGTTGGTTGGTTTGCTTGGTCTGCGGGTGTAGCCAATTATTTTCAGTTAGTGGGCAGCGCTGTTGCAGCACACACGCCGCATAGGCAGCTGGGCGTGTGAGGTAAATAAATGCATAGATATATATATATATACATATATATATATATATGTGTGTGTGTGGAGGAATTTTAAAGGCCCGCCCCCTCTGTGAGTCGTAATATGAATAATAACAGCGCGTGGCTGACATGCCTCGCTTTTCCAGCACATTTTCCGGTTATCTTGTGTGTGTTAACTATAAAAAATTACTGTGTCTCTGCGGCATGTCCAGGTCACATATTGTTGTACTTGTATGTGTGTGTGGCCTGTCCTGCATTTTATCAGTTTTCACTTTTGATGTCTTTTCTGTGGCAACAGTTTTTCCTTCGCTCTATCGATTTTCTCAGATAAACTCGCAGTCGCCGCCATTTTTAATGGCTTTCATTTTCTTACACTTTTCTTGTCTTTCTTCAACCCGCTCACCCGCCCCGCTTCGGTCTGCTGCTGCAGCCGTGTGAGTTGATTAACAGACGCGACGACTTTGTCCTTTGGGCAACTCCTTCACTTTCATTTATCATGAATTTAATTATGAGTGTTGCGCGCTTCGCGCATAATTTTTATTAATTAAAAAAAAATATGTACCAAGTACTTGTTTTATTTTTCTGTTTTTTTTTTTTGTTGTTGTTGTTGTTTTTTTGGCACCGCTGGTAAGCCTGTGAAAGGTTAAAAGGTGAGGCCAGCACTATGAAGGTCAGCTTATGACTTGGTATAATTATTATTAAATTTTTAAGTTCATGGAAAAGGATTTCACTAAGGCAGGCAGGTAAGGCAATGTGTGAAATATGTGTAAATATTTTTATGAAATTTATAAAATTTTCTATCATGTTTTTCATAAACCAAACTTCATTTTATTATCCTGAGGAAATATTTAATACCCTCTTTGGTTTTGAGCTGCGTCTTTCAATGCATTTCCCATGTGTTAAGAAAACTCTGCAAGGGTACGAAATTGTAGAGTAATTTCTCTTGAAAGAACACTAAAATTACTTGACACTAGATTAGAAGTGAAAGCTCTTAGCTTTATTAGTTATTCACTTATTCAGAGGCATTTTCATTGTTATTTCACTTAGATATTCAGGATAAGCTAACTTTGGTATTTTTCAAAAAGGCATAATTAGTCTGCATAACGCCCTACGATAACGATTATACT
This sequence comes from Drosophila repletoides, assembly GCA_018150835.1. Lineage (NCBI taxonomy): Eukaryota > Metazoa > Arthropoda > Insecta > Diptera > Drosophilidae > Drosophila > Drosophila repletoides. The sequence goes on from JAECWQ010000202.1 coordinate 4,336,706, forward strand.
AATACTACGAAAGTTTGACCCAAAAGTAGATTATTACAGTAGAGAAAGCCTTTATGTGTGTGTGTGTGTGTGTAAACCGCTAAAAGTACATTTAATTAATAATACAAGAAGCATTTGGCATGCATAAGAGCAAAACACAAGGCATATTACGCATACGCCGCTTATAACAATAAAGCGCTATTAAATATCAGGTACCACCACCCAATATCAAAACTTTTACCCAACTTTGCGGCTAGAATCTAGGAAATACGACTACCTAGGGCAACATGCAATCTGACTGTATAGCTGGCTGACTGGCTGGCTGGTTGGTTGGCTGGCTTACTACCTGGTGGAGCAAAAGGCATTCATCATTAAATATTTACACTTTCATAAATGTGTGAGTGCATTCAGGTTGTTAAATATTTTACGATGATTCTGACTTTGTAGACAGTCAAAGAGACAAAGCGCGTACAAACAGAAAGCGAGCGCCAACGAAAGACCCAAAAAACACACTTAGAAAAAAGATGTTCGACAACGAGTTGGACTTAAGTGATTGCTGTTAAATATTTACCTTAAATTGAAAACCAAGTTGAATTGCGTACAAAGTGTCGGGGAAAAAAACACTAATACTATTCCTACTTTAAATATATCATTTTCTTTAGGATGTTTTGAGGATTTTGCGGTTTTTCAAGTTTTCCCTTAACTTTTTCCTCTGAGTGTATTTACATATATCGCGTGAAAATGCATGCAAGCGTGAAAATCGCAGCAAAAGCTTGCAACAGCACCTGAATTTCTATTTTTTTACTGCTACTCGCCATTGACTTTCCTTTTAGATACTCACCAAAATAATTATTATTTTTGTTCCATTAATCAAAGAGAGGAAAAAGCTGTCCCTAATGCGCTGAAGCATTATAGCGTCGTCCAGAGGCGACCGTAATTATTGTGTGACAAACAGAAATGAAAATAATTCTACAAATGTACTCAACAAATTGTCCTTTTTATTCTGTGGTTAGGTTTATTCTGCCGCAAGTTCACTCAACCAGAAGAACATAACAATTGTTTTAATATTATTATATCTTTTAGCAGCTGATTAAAGTAATAATTATTAAACTTGTTGCTTTCCCTTTTTATAATTTATTCAGCTCAGGAATATTCTCTTCTAGAGAGTATAATGATTTTCTCATAAAATGTGTAATGAAGGAGGCATCTCAGTTCTCATACGTCTGGCCATCTTAATACGGCCTTTTCTTACTAGTTTTGAAATATTTGATTCAATTTCTTATAAAACTGAAAAATAAATTTTATTTCTAGATTTCTATATGGAAAATAATCTACGCCAATACTAGAATAATTAATTTTCTTAATGGCGAATAATTTGCAAAGCTTCTCTGTTCACTACATATAGAAAATATGACTGATGAAGCTTTCAAAAATTTACATATATTCAACTATAAATCGTAGACCAGTTCACTAATGGCCTACACGAGAAATTACTTATTTTGATGAATTAATAAATGAAATATTAGCCATTTGGCCTATTAAGTACTGCAGACATTAAGCACACATTACAAGTTCCATTTGTAGGATCATAAATTTTAACAATTTATAATTTACACTGCGGCAATTGCAATTCATTAAATTGTCGCACTTATATTCATAGGCCGTAAAATACAGAAAATTTTCAACAAATTGAAGTTGCGGCAAGGAAAAGAAATGCTGGACTAGAAAGTACCCTTTAAAAAGGGATCGTTGGAAAATTTTGAGATAGAAAATATAACAAAAACAGAGTCCGATGTACTTCTTTGACTACTAGGAATTGAAAAGGGAAATTTTTGCAGAATTTTGGACTTTCTTTTAGGCCATTTACTAAGCGTTGTCAGGGTATAAAAAGCGAGACACAACCGCAAACACAACTGCATTAAAAGGAAAATAAACAATTACAATTTATTACAACCAAACTCATAGAGATATACATAGATATATTTATGTATGTCACATGTGCTAATTAAAATATACACGCGACAAAATACAACAAGAGCCACAATGAGAACGAGAGAGACGGGAACACCAGTCGGAGAGGGCTCACCCACAATGCTTCAAATGTGGCGTATACGTAATATACAATTAAACACACATTGCGGCAGGACTCGACTAAAAGCTAAATGTGCGTATGTGTGTGTGTGTGTGTGTGTGTGTGTTGGCGCTTTGGGCCTTTGTCCTTTTTTTCGTGTTATCCTTTCATTGGCTTGTAATGTTCGAGCAAGAAATTCGCTCGTGCGTTCGCCTAATTGAATGTAAGCAAACCAATATAAAACAGCGCTAAAAGACAACATTAAGCAGCAGGAGCAACACGTCTCACTGGCAAATTACCACAGCGCATTGCCTTCAAAGATCCTGCCATTATCCTTTCCCCTTCCCCACCGCTCTGATATCATTTGCCGACTGCGAAATTGCGCAATAAAATTGCATTGCCTTTGTTTTTAGTTCCAATTCCTTGCCTTGAGATACTCGTACGACTATTGCCAGGCGAAAGTTAAATTAAAATTCCCATTAAACTGATAAATCTTTACGTGCAGATTGCCCCATTGTTCCTTAAGTAGTTTTTAAAAAGTACTTAAGGGCCATAGAGTTTATTTTCTAGAAAAAACTACAAAATGATGTTATTTATTTGATAGAACTCAATACTATTTTATACGTCTATCAATCTAAACCAATTCGAAGCCTAATGTCCGGGTTACTTTCTAAATTGAACCGAACTGTACGTCAAAATTATATCCTAACCTGAAACTGAACGAAAGATGCAAATTTTCTTATAGATACTCCTTCTTAAGAATTGCAATTCTTTCGGATATTATTAAGAATTTTGAAAAGTTTGGGCAAAACAGAGTTCCAAACAAATCCAATGGCTTTGAAACTCAAAGATCCATCCCTGAATCAAAATTCGAAATTCAAAAATTCAATATTTTATTTAAGTTTTCAAAAAATTTTAATCACTTCTTTGATCCTTCGTAAATATCAATAAAAACAGAAAATAAAAGAGCCCGGCGGAAGTATTGAAAAATATTTATATTTTATCTATCATAATGCAAAAAATTTTTTTTATTTCTTGCCAAAATGTCATTAAAATAAATGCACTTTTACCACACCTATATATAGCTATATATATATATATATATATATATTGACTTAATTTGAATCACAGAATTTTTTTCTAATTTTAAATATAATAAAAAGTTTATTAATAATTAAAATTCAGTAATAAAAAACTCACTCTGTTAAATTTTAGCGCCAAATTGAAAAACAATTAAATTTCACTTTTAAACACACACAGATTACAAATCGTTTTGTTAATTATACAATTTAAATGGAACTTAAAGTTTAATGTATTTTTCTTGTAGTTATTTTTTTTAATTGTATTTTTAATTGTTATTTTTCTTTTACTAATTTTTTTTTTTTTTTTGGCTTAAAAAGCGAGAACAGTTTAGTCGCTTTTGCGGCAAATATGCAAATGAAACAACAAGTCGGCCAACGACTGTGCTGAAAGTGCGGAAAGTGAAACTTCTTCAAAACTGAGCGCAACGAGTGGTGCAACGAGCAGAGACGAGCAACAAAACGAGAATGAGTTCAACCACAGGACACTAGTAAACGACACGATACAACACGATGCGATACGACTCGACAGGACACGGATACGGACTTCGCCACCTGCGCCTGTCGCGTTCGTTGCGAAACTGTTTTGTGTCTTTGGCCTCAGCGGCACAACATCAACAACGCCTTGCAACTGACTTCCTGCGCACAAGTTCGAGTTGCAACAAGTTCGATACAGGGTTTTTGGTTTGAGGAGTTCTTTTTCGAGGGAGGCGGGTGGTAAACACAACATGCTGTGGCATGGCCAAAATGACGTAAGTCCCTTTAGCGGCGCCACTTGTTGGCATGTTGTTGTTGTTGCTGCTGCTGCTGCCACTGCAGTGAAAGTGTTGGACAAAGTTGAGAGTAAAATTCAGCGTTATTAAAAAAATCTTTCACTAAGTCTTATGTCTTATGTCTATAATCGATTAATATTGGAAAAAGTAACAAATATATTGAGTAATTTACAGACTAAATAAGTAATTAGAGAACTAATAAGTATGCAAAACAACATAAATTATTCTCTTGAATTTATTAAAAAAATAATTCTTTCAATATATAATTTAATTATTAAATTACTATTATATTATACTAATTTTAGCTGATCTCTTCCCATCTCCAATCTTAATTCATTTTAATACTGTAACTGAATATATAATGATCGATGGGCAGGACGCAACCAAATCAAATCTCAAACAAAACGAACCAAACACAACTCACTAACTCAATCGAACCGTTTAGCCTTTACAACAAGTTGGTCTAGCTTAGAACATGTTTGAAGTCGGATATGCGTTTTTTGGTTAACCACAACATTTTTACCGGCTTTAAGAGCCTGACCAACTCCCTCAGTTTAAGTTATAGTTTGAAATTTAGTCAAACGAATAGTATCACATTAATTGGACATGTTGCCATAGTTATAGTAAAAACTATACTGCATTTTCTCACCCTCACTCAAAGAGTATTATTTCAATTATAATGAGGAAAAAAATATAATGAGGAACAAAGTTCAAAGCGGTCATTAGTCGGAAACAGTGTGAGGTCAGTCGAACACAATTAACAGCATCCTTAGCATCCAACGATTAGCAGACACTCTCAACAGTTTCGATTTCAAGTTTGCCATATTAAAAAAAAGTACTCACTTATATAAGTAAAGATTTCTACTGTGAAAGATAACACTAAGCAACCAAAGAGAGTTTCATGCAGCATTCCAAAAGTAAGTTGTGAAACTTCTTCTTCTTCTCATCCTTCAGTACCAACCATTAGCAGACACTTCTCTTATTGGAAATAAAATATATGTATAAAAATTCTAACTCGAAAAATAACTCCACACAACCGGGATAAGTATTATAAAGCATCCAAAAACTAGGTTAAAAATTTTGGTTATTTTCAGTTAAAGTTTTTAATAGTTTTACATTAATAATAGTAATTCTTGACTTTAATTTCATAAATTTCGCAAATTTTGTAGGTCTGTGTAGCTTTTGATGTGACTCGGTATTTGAGAGTTGGGTCAAGCACCTTAGAGATGGGGATGTAGCTGTATGGCTGTATGGTATATCAGGTTACGCTTCAGGCAGTCAAGTTATTAACCTCATTTCTTAAATGGGGGTAAGCTTAAAACTGAAAAAAAGAAGCTGTGTGCGGCAAGGAAATGGATTAAAAGCCAACTTCTAATTTTGCAGCAACCAAGTGCTTAGAGTTCTTAAAACATGCTCAAAGTTTTGGAACACCCACAAATATGAAACTCCCATGAAATTCTAGAACACAGAAGGGGATAGAGAGAATGCAAGTCTCTGAAGTTGGTCCCCGAAATTGTATGTGAAATGTAACTCAAGATCAAAGGAAAATTATTACACTGATCAATGGACACAGAAAAATGTTATCTCTGCTTCCGATCTGTCTGCATTTTGGGAACTTCCAAGTGGCTTTTTTTGTTGTAGCTTCCTGATGAACCGGCAGTAGGAGTCAATTACACTGCATCTTCGCAGAGCAACAGATGGGCAAAGGTAAGATCATAAAACCATCTCAGGTTACGCCAGACAGCTCAGCACCTCTATCTTTTTATATAAGTTTAAAGCCTTTTTTATATATTCTTTTTTTTTTAGCTCAAGGAGCATTTCATTAAGAGGATGCGGGGTAGAGACTTCTGCAGGTGTCCTCACAACTCCCGACAAGCTTATTTCGCCAACAAAAGCAAAGATGCGCCAGATAACAATTATATATTAGTTTGTATTGTTCTAGAAAACTTTCAGAAATGTAAATCACTTTTTTCTGTGAAATCCATTTGAATTTTGTGTGGTTTTTTCCTACCCAACAATATTATTGTATTACTCAAGAAGGAAGTTCTTGCCTAGTCAAATAAAGAAACAAAGCCCGCAAGTTATGAGTTTATTTGTATGCCACAGGCAACGCCGAGTTTAAAAAACGTTTTAACACTTGGTTGACCTGAAACTTGGCAATATAATATATTATATAATAATAATATATACCACAAATATTTTGAGTTTCCTTTAAAACCAAATAATTTAAATTGGATTTAGGATATTCTGTGGTATTTCTTAGAGTTAATAGGCCTTAAAAGACTAACTCTTTTATGGAAACGGCTTTCTGGTGTTATATTATGTTAAAGCTTAAAAAAATAGGCAAATAGGCTACCCGCCCCGGTAATAAAAAGTACAGACTGCGCACGCGTTCCAGCCTCATTTCGCATGCGAATCAGGCGCTTTAGCCGACTTTATAGGGAATATGTGACTAAATAGCACCTGAGACCTGATATCTGAGAGCGTGCGAACCACGTTGAGCATGGCAATTGTGGGGCAATAATACGAATCGATGACGAATTATGATGGCGCATAAGTAGAGCTGCGTGCATGGGCTGCCAATTAGCCACCCGATTGGTTGCTAATAGAGATGAGCTCGTGCTTCGTGCGTGCCTGGAGTAAAACCAGAAGTAATCTTTCTCTAAAATCAAAAATAGTTAAGCTTCACGGCTCGTCTCCTACCCAGTGACGCTTCCGACTTCTATTCAAGAATATATGGCTCGAGTTTTGCTATAAAAAGTCATCTAGAATGACCTTAAGCTTATGCTCGAAAATGCATATTCTTTTTAAGTATCTTAGTTAGAGATATATTGCCTTGTTTAAGATACAAATTCAAAAGCTCTCTGCTTTTAAATTCAAGTAATTATTTTGTGCTTCAGTCGCGTGTCCATCCCTAGTTTCCAATGGGTGCTGCCTACGTGCGCCTCTATACATCAGCCAGCAGTCATGCCGGAAGATCAGCTTTAGCTTTAGCCAGAAAGCCCTACGAAGTAGGTGAGGCGACTCTCAGGAAGTATTATTATCTTTATTGTTTTGACGTTGTTGTTGTCGTGAGTTCAGTGTCCAGTTTTTGCACTTGAAACCCAAATTGCGCAATTCCCAAAATAAAAAAAAAAAAAAGTAAAAAAAAACTGCGCACACATATTTCTCACATCTCTCAGGCTCAATTTTCGGGGCGAGTATTTTTGGGGTGGCTAAAAAATCGAATAAAGTACCGCTATACGTGGCAGCAAGTGCGCAAGTGAGCCGCAAACCCCGCCTCATGATGTCATCCCAGAGATGTGTCGTGCGAATAAATAAAGATACTCGTATAAACCGTTTCCAGTTTTGCATCAGAGTCAGAGTTGATCTCCCAAGCAGCAGCACGCTTCAAATGATGAACTCGACTGCCCACTTGCCCACGTCAAGAGCGACTTTACATGAACGGGTTTAAAATAAAATTGAAGGAATCATTAATGAGACCGTTATTCAGGCCCCTATATTGAGGTAATACTAAAGCTATAGATGAATGAATGCTAACATAATATATAAAGTAATATAGTGAAGGTAGTTAACCCGTCAGAAAATATACTTTTTGAGCTAAGATCCGTTGAAAAGTATTTAATTTGCGTTAAATTTGAATTTACGGTCTAAATTATAGTAACTTCTAACAGACTTCAGACTGATGCAACTAGACGAGAATTATGGGTATAAACAAGATATTACTGCTACTACTGCTGATAGAGTTGCTGCCAGGACGCCGATGTAAAATATATAAAAACCATATAACTACAAAGACGCCAGTACAAAATCGTCAATGGAAACCCACTAGCAGACATGATCTTGGAGGATGGCTAGTGCGGATCATGAATTCAAATGGACATTTTGCCTGTTGCGGCTCATATATTTCGCCACTTGTGGTAATCACATCAGGAAACTGTATCGAACCATATAGGTACAGTCTGCAAGGGGCCACCGTTGAGGGTACGGCATATTTGGATGGTGAGGACAATTATGCATTTATCGAGACTGTTTATACGTCAAATATATTTGACATTCGTAATAGTTTAATGGATATTGCTGTGGTTAGACTAGAACGTCCCATCAAAGGCAAAATGACAGAATTTATTAAACTCTGTGAATTTGATATCGACGATGATATGATCCTAAGATCTTTTGGCTGGGGCTATGCCAGTATCGTTGTACAAGAACCATCCAATACTCCTAGAAACTTTACTGTACCAGTCTTAACTTCCGATGGTTGTGGAGAAAAGCTGATAAAATCCGCCACTGACAAAACTGTTTTTTGTGTCACACATCCCACTAACCGGCGTAACTGTGTTTATGATCCTGGCTGTCCTTTAGTCTTTAGGAATCAACTCTGTGGCATCGTTTCTATATACGGAACCTGTATCGATCCCAGTAAACCTGGAGTTTATACTAATATTAGTGCGGTCAAGAACTTTGTAATGGACACAATTGAAGATATAAGATCAGGAGCACTGGCCTGATGTATATGTAAATAATATTTAAGGCTTAATAAACAAATAGTAATGGAAAAGTAGCTCTAACTTGAGTTAAAGAGTATAAAGCATGGATTACAAAAAAAGTCATATTATTAGATTAAATCGTAAAATTCATTTCATTAGAGTGTTGTATATAAAAATATCGTATTAATCTAAATAAAATACCGAATCGAATTTTCTAGTTACACCTATTTAATTCAACGAATCGAATTGAATCTCATGCAAGCCTATTATATTGGTAGGTTAGGAGAATTGAAATGCAGCGCAGTTGAAGATTTAAACTAAGCGAAATGAGGTATCAATTATTGTTTTTTCTATTTATATGGATGCAATTAGCTTGGACCAAATTGTATCAGGGTCCAATTAAGAAAAATACACGTCCTCACAATCGACGTTGGGGTGGAATGTCAACGAATACCGGCTCAAATATGGGTGGTTGGCTAATACGGATCACTAATAGCGATGGAGCCTTTGCCTGTTGTGGATCGTACTATGCCCCACTTTTGGTTCTCACATCCGCTAATTGCATTGAACCCTTTCAATGGAGCTTGGAGGGCGTCATTGCGGAAGGTACTGCTATGTTGGATGATGAACCCGATAATTATGCTGAGGTGGAAACTGTCTATGTACCAGATGAATTTGAAAAGAGTCAGACCTTTATGGATATTGCTATTGTCAGGCTACGCAAGCCCATTAAAGGTAAATTAACAGAGTTTATTGCCTTATGTCACAGCTGGCATTTGCCCGGTACGGAATACAATGCATTCGCTTGGGGATACAGCAGCTTCGTTGTACAGAAACCAACATCTTATCCACGAACTGGGATTGTACCCTATGAGGACTTTGACGCATGTGAAGATAAGTTTACGCCAGGATTTCTATCGTCTACGGTAATATGTGTTGCCCATCCCAAAGATCGTCGTCAGTGCCTTTACGACGGTGGTTCCCCACTAGTTACCAATAATGAACTCTGCGGCATTGCGTCTGTTGGTCCCAGCTGTCAGAATACCTCCAGACCCGGCGTCTACACGAGTATCATCAAAGTCAAGTGGTTTATATGGAAAATCGAGCGAAGTATTAAGAGCGGTGATCTATGAAGTTCCTTAAAAGGCAGTAAAAGCGGAAATAAATCATTTAAAACTAAAAACAAAATATCAAATTCAATATAATATAATTTTAATTTCAATTTCCATTTTTGAATTCTATATTAAAAGATAAAATAAAAATCATTATCAAATGAATGTATAATATGGGTGACATGTTTTTCTTTTAAATGAATTTTAATACATAGTTTTAATATAATGAATTTATATTTATATTATATTAAATCAATATTTCTATAATTCAAATTCTGTGTGAAGTTATTTTTTACTTACATAAACTATATATATATATATACAGTTGCATATCTAATCATGGCACATTGCTAATTGTAAATTTAATGCTAATTTAAATTTTAACTAGAAATGGAGGTATTTTACGAATAATAAAAACAGTTGTAAGCTGATTTAAATATGGAACGAATGTATATATTTTTCGTAGTGCTGCTCTCAATGTCACTAGTTGAATCGTCCTTAAATTTACATGTGAGGCCGGCTGTAAGGACCTTGGATACTCAGGGATATCAGTTGACCAACAATGCGAATGTGGGATCATGGTTATTACGGATAATGAGAGGAAAACGTTTTGCCTGTGGAGCCGCCTATTATAGTCCAAATTATGTTCTAACTTCGGCCAGTTGCATGCATCAATATAAAAATAGTTTGGATTATTTAAGTGTAGAATTCATGAGTGGCGAAGACTTTGCGTTAATCGATCAAATCTTTGTGCCCAAGGAGTACGAATATCCTCATAGCAACATGGATATTGCAGTTGTAAAGCTAATCAATCCAATTCCCGGCACCAAGGAAGGCGATTTTGTCAAATTGTGTAGCCAATCGCCGCATGACTTTGATAAACTAACAGTTGTGGCTTGTAGTTCGAGCCATCGAAATATTAACACCCAACAGGTAACAACATTCAAATTCTCAAAATCGATTCGTTATAAATTGTTCATATTTACTTTTCAAAATATTAAAAAAAATACGAACGATAACTATAATTCCATCAACAGGTACATATCATGAAGAGATGGGAATGCGAGGAGCAATATCCGCATGTATATTTAGCCGAAACTGTCATCTGCACTCATGGTTTTGATCTGACCAAAAATTGCATGTATGATTATGGATGTCCCGTTACGGCCGGCGATGAGTTATGCGGTATTGTCCCCAATGGACCTGAGTGTAATAACCCACAGTTACCAGGGCTATTCACGGATATTTATCAGGTGAAGGAGTTCATTATTAAGGCCATGAACACTAATAAAAACATCGCACGCACTCATGCAAAGGTCAGACAAACGTGGTTTGATAAGTAATCCAGGACATATATAAATTAAACTGAATGTCAACCAATGTTCTCTTTTCACAATAAATTGAGCAACTACAAATCAAATGCTTATTTTTTGAATTCCAATTTCGCGCATTTAAGCAATCGAGCGACCACCACAATTTATCGATAGCAAAGAAATCAATATCTTTCCTGCTGATCGCGTACGACTGTGGTCACACTGCCAGTCGTCCAACAGCCGATCTAGTTCTCTGTTGTTTTTGTTTTGTGTTATTTAATTTTTATTGATAAACTTTTTTGGGCTGAGGGGGGCACGCCTCCAGATAACCTTCAGCCCCAATAAAAATATAAAAACTTGACGCAAGTAAGTCTATATAGAGCTGTAGTTGCTCTCATTCGTTTGACCGCTGTGGTCGTAATAATATCCTAATACCCTGACCTATTCACAATTTGTAAACTACTGCTGTTAATAAATATTTATTGAAAATTTATTAAAAATATTGACTCTCTTCTCTAGTGGTCCGCCTCACACATTTTCTCATGGCAAGCCAACGCAGCAAGGACGCAGCGAACTTTGTAAATAATGGCAAAAAGATTATCGGAGTTGCCTTGAATTATATGTAATTATTATTAACTAAGATCATTGATTATTGATAAAAAGATACTAATTAATTTTAATACCATCTGCAGGTGCGCTGTCAAGGCCAGGGACGTGCCAGTGCCCACAGTTCCTATGGTTTTTCTAAAGCCCACAACGTCCTATCTACGCGAAGGCTGTCCGATTGTCGTAAGTGTCCAAAGATCGATCTTTTTTCCCGATTCCGACTGTATCGATTCGAATCGGTTTAGTTGAAGCCCTTCTTTAATTTTCATATTTTTATTTTCTTAGTTGCCCAAAGTTTTTACCAAGGTGGCCTACGAAGTAGAACTGGGCGTAGTTATCGGCTCTCGCTGCAAGAACGTCTCCAAAGAGCAGGCTATGCAACATGTTGGAGGCTATTGTCTGGCTCTGGATCTGACAGCCCAATGTAATCTCACTGCGGCCCGCGCCACAGGTGGTTCCTGGACATTGGGAAAGGGTTTTGATACAGCCACACCTGTCTCTCAATTTATACCCTACGATGCAGTAGACGATCCACACAACTTACCACTATGGTTGAAGGTTAACGGTGAACTAAAGCAAAGTGGATGTACTGCGGATTTGGTATTCAAAGTGCCCGATATTATATCGTATGTATCCCAGTATATGACACTAGAGGAAAATGATCTAATACTAACGGGCACACCACATGGAGCTGATGCCTTCAAAGCTGGCGATGTGATTGAATGCGGCCTAGCTGAGGTGGCCGCCATGAAATTCAACGTGTGTGCGGAATAAATATAAAATTTTTACGCCGGATATAACTCTATTAAATGGACCATTTAATTTTGCTGAACTCTTAATGCATTTATTATAATATTCATTATTTATAATATGTTTATTATTTTTTTTAGCCACAGGCTATTATTTATTTCAGCATTTCCGCATGGCCACACAATCATCGGAATTCTTCCATCTATTTGTCGGGCAATTTTTATATACCTGTTCCATAGTGCAGGCTAGCAAAGTAGCTGGATAATAATCGCAATCGTCCTTTGTGTGCAACCATTCGAATTGCTTGGATCGACTTTTAGCTGAAGTAGAAGATAATTGGAATATACAATTATTTTTCAAGGCATTAATCTCAGTCTTTCGATTTTCTCATATAGTTCAGAACTTACAAGAGTCCGCGCAGCTGTTTAAGCTCTTAATTATAAGTTGTCCCATCGCAGCATCATTTCTGTAGCGTTGTTCGTAACTCTTTTGAATAACTGGTAAATTAAGAGTTCCATTGGCCAATAGATAGCCATTCTTTTGGAATATGCATTCTGCAATACACTTTAAAAAATATATCAAAAATTGTATACTATTTAAAAAATCTTGCTGGAATAACTTACTGCATGTAAGGCTACTTTATCGGACTTTAAATTTCGAGTTTCTCCATTATTTGTGGTTTTCTTAGTCTGACTCATCAAGGATTTTCGACAAGCTTTACTTATTCTATCATCTCTTGGTATATTACAACAGTTGGCCAACTAAATTATAAATATTTTAAAGCTTACATATATTTTTAATTTGTTTAATTGAAAACTTACCAATTTTGACTGCTTTGCCTTATCGCAGCTCGTGCTATTATCAAAGGAGCCAACTCCTGCGCCGAAAACTGGCACCAAAAATAAATTTAAAAATATCAAACTTTTCAAATATTGCATGCTGCTCGTTTAAATGTTGAACGCTCAATGACTAAATACTAGTAATTTTCATATGGTTAATAAATCTCGAGAGTTTAATGTTGCATGTAAAATCACATTTAAAATTAAATGATTGGCGGGCTATAATCGTTTAACAGTGGGGGGAGATAATCTCCTAATTAACATTATTTGCATTTACTGCTCACTTAAAGAGAACTCCACATTGCAGCGCTGTTAATAACTTGTAAGCTAATTTATTCAAATTTAACTTTAGAACATTAAATAATATATATATTTATTAAATAATAAAAATATCTTTACTTCTCTAGGTACGTTAACATACTACTCCTCCGTTGAAAACTTGTGGAGCAACTATTGCTCAAATTAAGAGATTTACATATTTGCTCCTCCTATTCCACTTAACATCAACACTGTTCGCTGTTAATAACATGACAGCTGCTCAAAAGTAATTTGTTCACAAACAATAAACATGAAACCACAACTTCATCAAGGAAGCGAAATATTTCGGAATCAGCCATCGTACAAGATATTTAACAAGTCGTTTGAACAATGGGACGACGCACTCTTTACATTTCTCAACGAGATGGAGCCCGATATATTTAAGGAGGAAGAAGAGAAGCCAGCGGATGTATTCTTTGCCTATAGTTGCAGTTTTTCTAGGCAGGATCCCAGGACTCGACAGGTTGTTGATCGGCCATTAAAAGATCATACCACATCTCAGCTAGCATATGGCTTTCCCAACTCCCAGCAGCGTTATTCTTCGTTAGGTCGCAAACAGCAAGCTGCCTGTCTGCGTGTGCTGCTAGCCTGGCAGACCAACTCCCAGGTGGATAAAGCAGACATCCTTGTGTGGAATACCACAAACGACAAACGCTGCACAGAGCAGCAGCTGGTGCAAAAGCACATCTATGAGTATGCCCAAGGACAAAAAGAACGCCTCCTTGCGCCCATGAAGCAACTGGCGCAACACTACTGCACATGGTACAAGCTGAGGGTGAATCAATTGCTGCCTAGGCTGCCCCAAGTCAGCTATTGCACATATTGTGGCCTGCCACAGCTGCCACTTTGCAAAGGCCTTAATGTGAACTCTGCCAGCATGGAACACCTGCAGCTTATATGTCGTGCGGGTCAAGTGCGGCTCTGGAAAAAGGTCTGTCTGTCTCAACAGCTACTAAGCAATTTGCGCGTGCGCTTGGAGCGTTATGCTTACTCAGAAGAAGTCAATGAAACTGCTAGAGCAACGGTTGCAGTTCAGCTAGAGCATCTTCTTCTGGAGGCAGAGGAACATGTCTACGTGCTACCATTAGAGGCACTACTGATGCTATTAACACCTGGTGCCTATGTAGACTTGCCCACAGAAATGCTGTTGAACATACGAGAGCTGGAGGATGGGCAGCATAAGTCCTTTGAATTCCAGCTGCCGCTGCCGGCGCGCAACTGCGGCTGGCATACAAACAGTCGTCTTCTGACGCAGGCCTATGCTTCCTATGCACCAGCACAGTGGTTGGAATTCAAAGGGGAGGGTGTGGAGTTAATACTAGACAAAAAAGAGGAGCAACAACAGGAAAAACAGCAGCAAGATTACAAGCCGCAGCCCTGGGCAGCACCTCCTGAGAGTCTAAAGAAGTCTAATGACAATTGTGCCCTGATCAGCTGGCGTCTGCGTGCGGATCAGGAAACTGAACCAGGCCTTCAACTTTATAGCAGTGTCTCCATACCAGCTGTGACAGATGTCCGGGGTAAGCAGTTATTAGGATGTCATCTCATCAAGTTGGAAACTAAGCCGGATTGCGGGTGTGAGCTGATGACCAAATATGAGCTGCTCAGTGCCTGGCTGCAGTTAAAGCTGCTCCAAACAGACCATGGTCATTGCAGCAGAATTTCCATGCAGAATTTTGAGGTTCTGCTGGAAGAAGAGTTAACACTGGACATCATAGAGAAGCAGTTATATGAAAATTATCAAATAAGTATGCCCCAACAGCTCTGCCACCTGCAGGAGTTCCTGAAGATGCTGAGAAGTGTGCCGCCAGGCGAATATCTTCTCCGTTATACGACCAAATATAATGATCAATTTCTGCTCTGCCAACCAGCCCTGGAGGCCACACCTCAATATTTTCAGTTGCAGGAGCTACTTACTGGAACGCCTCCCACCGCTGTCAACTTTCTCACCCAAAGCAACAGTTATCTACCCATCTCGCCCACTCTATGCAGTCGGCTTCACGTTGAGCAGCAGCTGCTGCCCTGTGCTTTTCCCGCCAAGGAGCAAGGCGTAAAGTGCTCCAACAAACCGCCAGAGCTTGAAAATAAACCTTTGGTGCAACGCAAGCGCGCAAAGATACCTAAGAAGTCAGAATCCAAGAAGCGAAAGAGGGCTTTGCAAAGACAAAAACGAAAGGAGACGGCTAAGAAAGACCAGAAGCAGGACGAAGAGCTTGACAAGATTATGTGCCTCTAAGGCTTAATATTAATTATAATATGAAATATGAATGATATAAGTAATTATACTTTTTTATTTTAAGCAATATGATAGAACGTACAACAGATCGGTACTTTTATTGTTAATATTTTATAAAAGGTATAGCTATAACTATTATTGCAAAATTCGGGGGATTAGTTAGTTTTCGCTTTCACCCTAAATTAATTAGGATTATTGATTTGCTTATGGATTTCTTTCTTATTATGATCCAATACTCAATGCGGCCATTTCCTTCTCTGTAATTAATTCCGCTTGCAGCTCATCATTGTGGACTTTTAAGAGGGAACCTCGTTTCCAAAATACTTCATCTTCTACGGAAGGAAGTTTATCGCTAGGAAAGGTGTGTAAGGATAAATCGTTGAATACATTGTGGTGTTCGTAGTCATCGTCCAGTACATACTCTGCACAGTGGGACGCAATCCGTGCTAAGTGATCATCAGGATTTCCGCTCTTATTCAGAGTTTTATTTAGAGTTAACATCTCAAAGCTGTTGGAGATTAGCAAAACATTTGACATGTGCTCGCTGTTCCAATTGCTCCATAAAAGATTATGCATCAGCGCATAGGGACAGTGTGGCAAGTAGTAAAGAGTAGGCACAGTGGCTACATATCTTCCAGCAGAGTCTTCAGCCAGGACAGTTCCATTTAAACGTTCTATAAGCTGTTTCTCCGTATCCCGAAATACAGGATCATAGTATAGAGCCTCACTGATTTTCTGTTTTTGCTGGAGGCTCATAATAAACGCAGTCTGATGCAGCGCTTGATGGGTGCGTGTGAAGGGGCCCAGCCCCAAGCATACGATCCTTTCCAAAGGTCGCTTCAGTGCATCCAGCTGCTGCTGAAGCGTTTCCATTGATAATATAAAATAATCACTTTGGCTCATCTCTAGACAGAGTCGTTCCAGGCGTCTATAAAGTTATTAAGAACGGTGAACCATCAGTTCATTCTACAGTATTCCCTCTCAATAGTATTACGATACTATCGCTTGTACTTACAACTGAAAACTATCAACATTTACATCGGGGCAATCGTTTAAGTAGTCGGTTTCAGATTTGTGACGATTCCGTCGACTCAGGCACTTGCGAGCCATCCATTTTTTTCGTGTTACCTGCTGGAATTCACTGTTAACTCCAGACATTCCGCCAATTTGTATTTGTAAATAAACTTTTGCTAGTTTGCCTTACTTCTTATTCGTGTTATCGATAACAGCTGACTGAGATCTTCTTCTTCCATTTCAAACATTCTTACGTTAGTAACCAAAGTGTTATCGTGCAATCGACAAACAGCTGATTCTGAAGTTTCTTTAGTTTTTTATTTGTGTTTTGAATATGAACGATCCAAACAAAGCAATAAGTGTTAATTTATCCTCGCTGCTTAGCTTGAAAGCTGAATTACAGCGCAAACAGCATGAGGTGAAACTGGCCAAGGCTCACAAGACGGCAGCGAATGAGCATAGACCCAATAAGGAGAAATCCAAGTCAAGAGGCAGCGGGAGCAATGAACGGGGCTACAAGGAAATTAGCCGAAATGAGGACGCAAAGGTGTATGAAACGGAGGATGCTGGTCAGCTGGACAAATCTCGCCGTGTTTTGGAGGCAAAGAGTAAGTACTATGAACAGATGAGCCGTAGCGGCGGCAGCCTTAACTCGGATGAGAATTGCTTGGTCATGTTTAATCGCAAGCGCCAGGAGCAGCCAGTGGAGGAGAACCATCATCACCAAAAAGAGCGACTGAGCAGTAGCAGTCATAGTGAAAGCGAAGATGAAGAGGCTGAGCCTGGGCACGACAATGATGAAGTGGAGTATACGGATTGTCTCGGTAGAACCCGTAAATGCCTGCGAAAGGAGCTAGAAGAGGCCAAACGGCGAGATAAGCAATTGGCTGACAGTATGCCAGAGCGCCTGGATCAAACTAAAGCCAATTGGATGATAGACACGAAAGGTACACGCCATCAAAGTGATGAGGAGGGAGACGAAGAACCGAGCTATGGCCCTAGGCCCACAGAGAGCGTCTTTAGTGAAGCCATTTCTACAATGACCAAGCATGATGAGCAGCGCATGAATTGGGAGCGTAAGGAAATTGAGAATGTGGATAAGCCAGACGTGCACTATCAGGATGTATTCTTTGATGAGGCGCGCACCCATGGTGTTGGCTACTATGCCTTCTCTACAGATGAGTCGGAGCGCAAGCAACAGCAAAAGGAGCTGGAGCATGCGCGCAAGGCCACACAGTTGGAGCAGAAACGGCGGGATATGTTGCGAGCGCAAAGAGATAAGCTCGTGGCAGATCGCGTGCTGGCTGCCAAAAATCGTATAAGAGCTAGAAATGGTTTGCCGCCTATTAGCAAAGAAGAGTACGAGCAAGAGCAACAGCAGAAGGCAGACGTGGCAGCAGCGGAAACGAAAGAAGTCGAAGAGAAACAGACCGTGAAACAGGCGCAGTTGGCAGCGGAGGAAGCAGAACGCGAGGAGCTACGCAAGGATCACATTAGGGAGTGGGATAGAGACAAAAATGGTGTCGCCAAGAAGAATGAAGACCTGGCGCCAGAGCGGTGGCAGTACAAACCCGAACGTCTTCCTATGTCTCAAGAGCAGTGGAACGAGCAGCAGCGTGCCTTACGTGCGCCAGAGTTTGCACCCATGCCAGAACTGCCCCTAAAGCGCACCAATTTCAGCAGTTTCTCAGCGTCGAGTTCCTCCAACTTGTCGAGTCGAGAGCAAGAGTTCAGCAGTTTTCATTCCACAAAGCGGGAAAAACAATTTCAACGTCGCAACTACATCAAAGTTCAAGATGATGTCGAAGATGAGCATGCAACACAGCCTTCACACGCTCAGGGTGCGGCCATACCGCCTCCTGCCTCACTAGATGCAGTGGATCACAATGGACCATCCTTTGCGAAACGCCCGAAATCACAGGCTGAGTTGGAGCGTTCTATTGAGGCAGGCCTGAGGTTTCTACGGAATAACTGCGACAAAGGCGTACTGGGCAATAAAGCTACCTGGACCGCCAAGGCGGATTATTAGAATTGTTAAAATTTGAACTTGAATACATATTATAAGATTCTATCTTTTGTATCGTCATTTATTGCTTTGTGTGTAAACAAAATTATTTAGAAAAACACGCGACAAGATACCTATTGTCTTGGTTTTAAATATAGTACGATTATATCTAGATTAATACAATTCACATTCGAAATTTTCCATATTTCAATTTCCATTGCATACCCGAAAGAAGCTGGCAATGTGCTTAAGTTGGCTGCTAAAGAAACATAACGGTATACATTATAGAATACAGATCTGATCCCACTTCCGAATTGGGAGAACAAAAATATATAAATCATAAATAGATTTCTAAAAAATGTCATTTGGAAAATGGAAATGTCTTCAATAATTAATAAATTCAAGATTTCTTAAAAAAATTAAATTCATCAATTTAGCAATCCTGCCTAATTTCAACGGAAGCGGAAATGGGTACAGTTTTGCTAGTATAGAACAGTGTTATTTATTTAATAACTATGCTAACCTAATTTTTGTAGGGGAATAACCGTTAGTAATGAAACTAGTGATGTCTGTATAATAGGCTAAATTTGAAAATATTTCCTACTAATTTTAGCAACCCAAAAATCGTATAAAAGTTGAGCTTTTGCCGCTTTTGAAAGCTTTAAAGCATATCCCTATCGACCATATCAATTACAATTTCCGACATTTTCTGTCGACACAAATCGTTGGGCGGAAAATTTAAAGTGGGTGCGCCTACATCATCGGCAGCATGATCATCATTGCGATTTAAATACATATCGGGTGCATCCTCCGAAGAACATGTACTAATGGGTATTATATCCATGGCCAGTCCCAGAGCAAATCTACCGTAGGTTTTCAGTTCCTGGGCAAAGCTGTGGGCCAAGAATAGAATAAATATCATTTTTGGATTGCCATGCACACCTGCACTTACAGTTCTTGAAACTTTTCCAGGGTATTGCAATGTTCGGGTAAATCTGTGCAAAGTATTTCCAACCATTTAAACAGCTCCTCCGTGTAGGTCTTGAGCAGAGTTTCTAGTTGAGCATCGCGCATTTGCTTGGTAGTACAACAATAGAGAAGATTGGCTATATCCAAGGCAATGGAACTGTATCGCACCAGCTGGAAATCAATCAGTGCTACCTCCTTTACCCTTTGTCTATCCTCCGGATCGTAGCGATACAGAAAATTGTTGACCCAACAATCCCCATGGCAAATCGCTGAAAGAGGCGACTCCGCGCTGGCCAATTCCACCATCTGTCCAAAAAAGGAGGAGCTCTCCGCAAAACTTGTCATAGCCTGCATATATTTTGAATCCGCGGGCAGCACATCGGATACCATTTTAATGGCATTCTTTGTCAGTCGCTCGTAATAATTCTTATACCAACTGGTATTCGCTGTGCAAAAGATTCCCTCGCTGATCAAGCTGCAGATCTTTGTAAATTCCAGCGGATGTTCGAATTTATAGGCCAAACTGAGTGCGTGCAGTTGTGCCACCTGGAGCAGCACCGACTGCGTCTCCTCCATACTAAGGCCCTTGTGACGATCCGACATTTCAAAGCCCCTCACACGTAGATCCTCTAAAGAAAGAAACGTTTTTTTTTTTCTTCAATAAAGGAAAAAAGTGTCCAGAAAGTAGCTGTTTTTACCCATAATAAGCAGATCGTGCCTGGCTGTATAGCATTTTGGTATGGAATTAAACAGTGGCGACTCCAGGCCTGTTTTGCTGGCCTGAAACTTGACCAGTTCTGGCATTATAGTGGTATAAAACTCCACCTCATTGCTGTCACAATAAATTAGGATCATTTTGAGGATATTCCAGGAATTAATAGTGTGCATCTTACCGAAAGAGTTTGTCGCTCTTGTAAGCTTCCCGCTGCACTACACTCTCCGGTAATACCTTACATATAACATTCTGCTCCCATTTGTGTTGACTCCCATCCAGGCTTTCTCGCTTTCCGCTCAGACAGATGCGGTATAAAGCTGCCGTATAGTTATCCCCACGATCGGAGCCTTGCGCTAGCTAAAAGAATATAAAAGTTATTATAATAATATAATAAATAATATGAATATGTATTTTTTTAGGAATTATAAATTCTAGTTGAATAACTAGAAGCTTGGAACTTAAGGAGAAGTTCTCAGTATGGATACTAT
The DNA here is from genome assembly GCA_018150835.1 of Drosophila repletoides. Classification (NCBI taxonomy): domain Eukaryota; kingdom Metazoa; phylum Arthropoda; class Insecta; order Diptera; family Drosophilidae; genus Drosophila; species Drosophila repletoides. The sequence goes on from JAECWQ010000202.1 coordinate 4,357,463, forward strand.
TGGGTCATTAACAGGGAGCTGCTCAATTTTCTACTTTGTCGGGAACAGAACTCCTCTAAGTTTTCTGCTGTGGCATTCACCGGACCGAGTTACATTTTACATCACATTAGGCCAGAACTGGTCTCTAAATTTTCTACTTGGGGGGCACACACACACCTCGAATGCTTCGATTTGAACTTCTGGCTCGACATGCTTGAATATCTCCTGAAATGTTTCCAATGTGAGAGATTTTTTATTTTCGCTTGCTGCTGCAGTTCCGCCTGTCGTTGTCGTTGTTGTTGCTGCTTTCGGCGTTTCAGTAATGCCCATTTTTTGCCTGGTATTTATTATTATTTACAATTATACAGTTACGCAAGGCTGAAGAAGCAGCAGCCACAATGCTTTTATTTCGATTGTATAATTAAATGTTGTTAACTTTTGTTGCACCACGTCGCACTTAATTTAATTTAAATGATTAACAAAAACCCTCTCGACATTCGCTTTAGGCATTTATTCATCGATTTTGCGCGAACACATGTTTTTTACACATTTTGCCATTTCTCCCTCGTCCTGTGCCAAAATACGCATGACAATGCTAAAATACCAAAAATAAATACTAATTAAGTTCGTCCTTTGGCGTCGAGTTGGCAGCACTGCAACGAAAGCTCCGCCCGCAAGCCGGGCACTCAAATTTGAAAATTTAAATTGAGAGAAAGAGAGGTAGCAACACAAGCTTGAAAATTTTCCAAGGGGCAGCATAGGTAAAATATCCTGAAAATAGAAAACCCACTAAAACTGGGACATTGGTACGACTATCAAGACTTATCGGATAGAGTGTATCTTGTCAGCTGAGAATACGTAACGAAAAGTGCGGATCCTGCCGAGCTGTGCATCAAAAGGTAAGTATTGAAAAGGGCTATCGACTGGCTAAAGGACATATCTTTCTTTTAATTAATTCTTTTAATAAATCCGCAAGAAATTAGCCGAGTTAGAGTATTCTTGTAAATTTTCTAAGAGGGTAGCATATGAAAAATGTCCTGAAAATAGAAAATTTGAAAGACAAGCGTGATGTCCTTTAGCCAACAGAAGCTCCGTATCCTGTCAGATCAGAATACGTTACAAAAAGGATGAAAATCCTTTTGGGAACTGAAAAGAAAGGACTTTTCTGTTCAGAAAAATGGCTGTAGCTGCGCCATGTCCTTGCAGATCCTGACGGGTCCTGCCTCAAACGGTAAGTATTCATGAAGGTAAGTATTCGCGGGTAGTCGCTTCAAGATCCGTAAGGACATAAGGAAGTTATGTCCTTTTAAAAATCAAATTTAAAATGTAAGCAAAAGCAGCCAAATTTGAAATTTAACTGAAATTAGCAGCTTAGAATTTTTATTGCATACTTTCGAGGGCAGCAAAGCAAATTCAAACCAAACTGCGAGCAAACGGCCAAAATCTGCTGAAAGTACCAGGCGAACATAATTCAGTAGGAGGTGGAATATTTTTAGTAAAAATTTTGTATTGCCTACTTTTTTGGGTGGACCGAAAAATTTGAATTTCAACCGCCGTCCAACGGCCAAAATTTCAATTTGAATCGCCGGCAAACGACCAAATTCTGCTGAAAGTACCAGGCGAACATAATTCAGCAGCAGGTGGCAAATTTTTGGGCGATTCAAATTTAAATCGCCGTCCAACGGCCAACATTTGAATTTAAATTTAAATCGCAGTCCAACGGCCAACTTTTGAATTTAAATTTGAATCGCATAAACTGCTCAACTGATATTTTTTGCCTATTTATTTTGTGTTGCCTACTTTCAAGGGCGTCGGAAGAAACGTCAGCCTACTGCTGATTTCTGTTCGCCTGGTACTCTGGGCGCCAAATTTGAATTTTCGGCTGCCCCAACGGCGGGAATCACCAGGCGACCAATGTTATCTTAACAGTGCAAATGTTCGCGCCACTGTTAGTTAACAGTGCCACTGTTAACTAACATTTTTCCACCTGCTGCTGATTTCTGTTCGCCTGGTTCTCTGGGCGCCAAATTTGAATTTTCGGCTGCACCAACGGCGGGAATCACCAGGCGACCAATGTTATCTTAACAGTGCAAATGTTCACGGCCACTGTTAGTTAACAGTGCCACTGTTAACTAACATTTTTCCACCTGCTGCTGATTTCTGTTCGCCTGGTACTTTGCCTGGTAATTTTGGAAATTTCTGGCTGCCAACCGCAGTCCTGCTTCAGGACACAAATTGTGTTGCATCTTTTAGGAGCACTTTTTTATATATAATTTTAAGGGTACTATTTGTTGCATACTTTTATGCGAAATTTTGTTGCATACTTTTAGGCGCACTTTTTTTTTATAATTTTAGGGTACTATTTGTTGCATACTTTTAGGCGCATTTTTTTTTATAATTTTAAGGTACTATTTGTTGCATACTTTTAGGCGAAATTTTGTTGCATACTTTTAGGCGCACTTTTTTTTATAATTTTAAAGTACTATTTGTTGCATACTTTTAGGCGAAATTTTGTTGCATACTTTTAAGCGCACTTTTTATAATTTTAGGGGTGCTATTTGTTGTAGCTTCAGGACACAAATTGTGTGGCCTACTTTTGGGCGCATTTTTGGCATAATTTTTGGAGTATATTTTGTTGCATACTTTTAGGCGGATTTTTTTTAGTATAATTTCAGGTGTACTTTCTGTTGCTTACTTTTAGGCGCATTGCTTGGTATAATTTTGGGGGCTCTATTTGCAGCATACTTTTAGGCGCATTTTTTGTTTGCATACTTTTGAGCGGGTAATTTGTGTTGCCTACTTTGGGGATATTTTTGTGTCGCCAACTTTTGGTGCTTTTTTGCTGCATATTTTTGTGGTAATTTTTTGTTGCATACTTTTAGGCTCCTAACATCTCTACTAAAAAATAAAACATTTTACTTTCATTAGAAAAATTCTTTACTTCATCAGTTTCTGTGTTTCATTTATATTTTTCTTTTATTTATTAATTTTATTACTAACTTAATTAATAATATATTAAATTATAGTTCATATAAATTAAATATTATTTTAACATTCGCCAGCCAGAGAATGAAAAAATTAAGTTGATGACTCGTGGATAGTCCGATGTCCTTTAGTCCCTCTTCCTTGTACGATTTGATGTATTCCTGTAAGAATAAAGAAAATGTTATTATATGCAGTTTGTTTCTTTTCATTATATTTAGCTAATTTAATTAATCATTAAAATAACTTGTAATTTTCATTCATTCATTGGTTTATAACCAAAAAAGTATTTTTTAATTTCTTTTATAATTATATCAAAAATTAAATTATGTATATTTTATTCATTTTTTAATATTTTAATCAGGTCTTAGATGGCTGTCTATGTAAAAATTCCACCTTGGACATTAGGTCATCGAGACACCACCTCACGAGTGTTTCCACCTAAGTTTCCTCATCGGATTCGATGTCCGCATCTGTTGAAAAATAAAAAAATTAAAATATAATAATAAATAATAAAAATAAAATATATATAATAAATGTTACATATAATAATTATAATTACTCACCTAACCCATCGCAGATCTCATCTTTGTACTCTCCAATGTCGGAAATCCAGTCTAACAGTTCGTTCTCATCATCCTTGCAATTTGCTCCCTGCAAATGATCCTTGCATATTATCTTCATGGAGAGAAGACGAGTAATGTAATATTTAGATAAATTAAACGAAATAATTATAAACAATTTAGTTGAATATTGATTCAAGCTACCCGGGGTCAACGATGTAAAAATGCAAATAGACGACTCCGTAGAGCACACGCCTGCTCGACCTCTCGAGTTGATAATAAAATTAAAATAAATTTTCCTTGATATAGGGATGACGACGTAAACGAAGAGAATGAGAGCGAGTTCAGCATTATAAGAGAAATTATTTAAATCAATCAATTAATTGATATACAATATGGTATAAATAATAAAAACAATTAAAATATCAACTAGATATTGCAGGAGTCTCAAAGACAAAACTGGAAATGGGAATTTCAATAGTTGTTTACCGAGATATTAATTTATTTAGAAGTAAAAAAAAAAACAAACTACTATCTTGATCGACTTATTCGATCTGACTTCAAGACTTGTATAAAAATTTATAAATAATAAATAATTCAGCTCCAAGGCCACTTCCTGTCTCACTGTGGTGGATTCAAAATCTTTTTCGTCAGCAAAAGAAAAAAAAAAACAAAAAAAAAATATATATAAACAAAACAATTAAGTATTAAGGCGTCGCAGATATTAAAAAATACGCCACGAAAGGGCATTGAAATGGTTAAAAACAATTCAAGGAGAGTGATGATAATGTAACAATTTAGTTGAATATTGATAATTTAGTTGATTATTTAGATAAATTAAAAGAAATAATTATAAACAATTCAGTTGAATATCGATTGAGCAATTGATTGAATCAATAATTCATTCAGCAACATTCGCAAAGTTCTCAAGCTACCCGGGGTCAACGATGTAAAAAAGCCGAACAGCAAATAGACGACTCCGTAGAACACGAGTTGACAATAAAACTAAAATAAATTTTCCTTGATATAGGGATGACGACGTAAACGAAGAGAATGAGAGCGAGTTTAGCATTATAAGAGAAATTATTTAAATCAATTAATTAATTGATATACAATATGGTATAAATAATAAAAAAAAACAATATTAAAATAAAATGCAAGTTTCTTTTAACTCCAAGACAAATGGAAATGGGATTTTCAATAGTTGTTTACCCGAGATATTAATTTTGAACTAAAAAAAAAAACAACCTACTATCTTGATCCACTTATTCGATCTGACTTCAAGACTTGTATAAAAATTTATAAATAATAAATAATTCAGCTCTAAGGCCACTTCCTGCTCTGTCTCACTGTGGTGGATTCAAAATCTTTTTCGTCAGCAAAAAAATAAAAATAAAAATATATATATCAAAAGAAATTAAGTATTAAGGCGTCGCAGATATTAAAAACTACGCCACGAAAGGACATTGAAATGGTTAAATTAAAAGAAATAATTCTAAACAGTTTCGTTGAATGTTCATTGATCGAAGAGAGATCTTTTTCGTCAGCAAAAACTTTAGGAATAAAAACAAAAAAAAAAAAAATTCTTTTTATGAAAAAAATAAAACCAAACAAAAAAAAAAAATTTATAAAAAGAAAATTATTTAGATTTGTCTTGATTTTGACAATTTATAAACGTAAATAAATAAATAAAAAAGCAAATACTGTCAAGGATTGAAAGATAAACCTGGATGAAAAGAGTCTCCTTTTGGACTCGCTACCAAGAGTGAAAAAATGTCTTGCAAAATTATTATATTATTCATATTCGTTAAACTATATCGTCTTTAGAAAACTGATCCCTGAAAACGCAAAAGCTGAGGCCAGTCCATACTGAGGCTGCATAGCTCCTTCATTCTTTATTCTGTACCAAAAGTGCGTTGACTTCGAAAAGTTGGGAGTCGCAGTTGGAAAATAAATTCTTCACTTTCTTCAATTATTTTTGTATTATATTTCAAATATTTGAACGTAAGGGGAAGACTATAGTACACTGCGAGAAACAATGTCTACTGTTCGACTGCTACTGCTCCCGTTTCGTAACCTTTGCCGAAGGAGGCCCGAAAGAATTGGGTAGCAAATCTTTACCGTCCGTACGCCATTATATTTAATATGTTAAATTATTACTCTGAATAGCATATCCAGTAAACTGCGTGAATACAGGCCGAAGAGGCCTAACGATCTCCAAAATATTATGAACAACAAGATGGACTTCAACTAAGAAGCAAAACCAATATAAAAAAAATTTAAGCAAAAATATTGAAAGAAAACCAGAAAAAAAAATATAAAAAAGAATAGAAAAAAAAATTGTGGCGTTTTGAAAACAATATGTCAATAAAAATTGACTATGTTCCACCACGTTTGATGTAGAATTTTTCTCATCACTTTATCGTCTGAGTGTTAGAACTGCTTGAGAATTATAAGGCTCAAATGGCCAAAAATGTGAATGTTGGAACTATTTGAGAATTCTAAGGCTCAAAGTGCCAAAAATGTGAGTGTTGGAACTGTTTGAGAATTCTAAGGCTCAAAGTGACAAAAATGTGAGTGTTGGAACTATTTGAGAATTATAAGGCTCAAAGTGCCAAAAATGTGAGTGTTAGAACTGCTTGAGAATTATAAGGCCTAAGCATTTTAAAATGCTAAAATCAAAGTCTACTATGTTATTTAGTTGCCATTGAAAAAATCAGTTTACAAGTATTTATGGAATATGGAAACTAATTAGAAATCTATAATCTTGGTATCGAAACTCTAGCTTCATTAGTCGCTAGACACTTTTACCTGGACAAACAGACGGATATGTAATTCAGTGCATATATCAAGTAATTTTTCCAAAAATGTAGTCCGTTTTTTTTTTTTTTAGTTCTGAGATTCTTCCTATAGCTAAAATCTATAAATTTTTGAAATTCAAGTATTTATTAAATGTTAATTAATTTGCCTGAATTAATCTCCAGAATTTTAGGTAATTGTGCACTCAAAAAGAAAACAGTTAATAATTTTATTTATACACATTATATACAGCTGATATGCCGACTGCAAGTTCAGCCCGAGGAGTTGAAAATCAGAATGTGCTTATTGCCACTTATGCAGATGATACCACTGTCCTTACCAGGAGTCCATCACTTGTTACTGCAACAGAAGCCTTACAGGAATACGTGGTAAGATTCGAATCATGGGCTCGTAACTGGAACATCGGCATCAACAGCAGCAAATGTGCAAATGTCACCTTCGCCACGAGAGTTGGATCCTGTCCAGGCATAACGATGCTTGGCTCTGTGCTTAAGCACGAAACGCACTACAAATACTTAGGTGTAATCCTGGTGCAACGCGCCTTGGTACATGCGCACTAGGGATATAGAAAGGGATCTGAGAGTTCCCATGATCGGAGACGTTCTTGCACGTCGCCTTTTAAACTACGGAGGAAAAAGAGGGCTAAAGAGACTTCACCCACAGGATCTTCCCTCCAGAGTCCTGCCCTAAATAATTATGTAAACTAGCAACAATTTCTAATAATAATCAATTTTTGTAAATATGTAAATATTTTGTAAATATTGTAAATATGTAAATTTCACTATTAAAGTCATTATTTAAGTTCCTCTTAATGTAAAATTAGTTTAAGCTGTCAAAAGGTAGCAGGATACTAATTAACTGCAAAATAAAAACATTTTTAAACAATAAAAAAAAAAGAGAAAAGTAAATTTCAATGAGATATCTTAATAAATAAAATTGTTTTCTATACAACAACTGTTTAAGCTGACTGCTCCCTTCTATGGTAGTAGTCCGATTCGGTCCGTTCCGGCATCAGTGCTGCGAGCTCCATACCAAATATCATTGACCTTTGTAATTAAGAGGCTAGTTTGACGGACATGGACATAATATCGACTCGTCCCATCGTCCTTTTTCTTATTTTTTACACTTACAGGATAAGCATAATTGGCAGTTGTTTCGCAGAAAGTTTTTATTTGTTATATGACTCATGTTTGTATGTTTGTAAAGTTAACATGGAGCTGTAAGTATATATGTATGTATATATATAAATACTATATGTATTTAAGAATAATTGAGCTTATATAGAAAGTGAGAGCTTGCAAAATTTAACATTTTATGTTTACTCGTATATATAGTCGTTTGATAAATTGCTATTTTGAAATGCTGCAGCGCTGTTAACATTTGAATTATCCGTTCTTATCAAGTTTTGGCTTAGGGCGTTTCAAACGCCTTCACTACATATCGTATCCTGGCCAGGGACCGTAACAGTTATAAATTAGAGTCCTATTTTGTAAATTCAATGTAAATTTACTGTTAAAATTAAAGAACTGATAAATTAAATATCAAATAATATCAGAATATTAACGATAAGTCTAAATGAAATGTAATACAATAACTATTTTTATCGGTCCCTGCTCCTAGCTGTTAACCGTAATCTATATATATGTTTACAAATAGTTATTCAGTGCGGATGTTGTTGCTGGTGCTGCTGTTGCTCCACTATGACTAGACCCATGTCCTGCTGCAGATCCAGCGGTAAGGGCAACGGTCGCTGTGGCCAACTGCGTCTTTGGAGCAGCATATGACCTCCAGCCAGCTGACGCTGCAGCGCATTAATGCTAGGATAAATGTGCTGTTCCACAAATTCTGTGATTGTATACTCATCGTAGATCTCCCAGAGCAGCTGCTGCGACTCCCGGGCAAAGCCCCGCAGCTCCTCGATCAGCTGTGGAGTGCGCGCAGTTAGCTCCTGTACGCGCAATGGAGAGCTGAAGTTGTGCCGAAGATTATAGTCGGACATCCAAGCGCTATGTTCCCGCGTCTGCTGCAGATATGCGCCCACCTCAGCTAGCTTATCGTAAAGCCGGAGAGCATATTTAAAGATCAGATGACCCGGATAGCTGCAGACGGCAAAAAGTTGACTGTGATGCGCATTTGAATGCAATTCAAGCCAGGGATGCCCGGAACGTCGACTGTCTGGCTGGAAGACACAATGTAGCACGCGTAGCAACTCATTATCCCGTGGATTGGTACTAAAGTAACCCTTGGATACGGTAGATAGGGACGTCATCAAGCTAGGCATACCCACTGGCAGCAGCTCGCAAAGCACAGCGAAATGATCATAGCGTTGCCATCCTGTCAGCGCTAATCCTCTTAGGCCCTGAGCAAAGCGTCCGCCCTCCTTGGCTATTACCGCCAGCCAGCGAATATTATTCTCCAAATGCTGTTGCAGAGGCGGCACCAACAGACTCTCCCCAAAGGCACCTTTGTAGGCTGATGCAGTCCAGGCGCTGGGAAAGATCTGTAATGAAATTGTTAAGTAATATGCATTAGTTCGTTAATTGTAGGAAGTAAATAAAAAGTGAATTGATATGCCTACCTTGGAGTAAGTATCCCATAGTTGCGGCTGTATGAAGCGATATATATCACTGGCATAGACCCACACCATGGGCTCCACATAGCTTCCAATCTGAGAGTGCTGCAGCTCACTTAACGTCATCTCCCGCAACTGATCATCCCAGATGACCACGTGCAGTTGAGGCCAGCGACGACGCACAAAATGCGCCAAACTTATCACATGGCTTAGGAAGAGTTCGCTGCGTAGTCGCTGCCGGCAACGCGAGCATTCGCCCATTCGCTGCACCTCATCACAGCCTATATGTAAATGGGTAAACTTTATGGGCAGTTCTGGCGCCGTTCCATGAGGCGTAGCATTGGTCGAGGGTCGCATATGCAGCTCAATCACCTGAGTAAGCATCTGCTCTAACAGAGCCATACTCTGCGGCTGACTTGGGCAAATCGACTGCGGGCTCTCGGGCAGTTCACGCAGCTCCTCAAAGCCATGCAACTTCAAAGCGTATTCCAGGTGCCCAAAGGTTTGCACCAGGGGCATAACGCTCAGTCCATGCTCGACCCAAGCTGACTCCAAAAAGTCTTTTAGTTCATTTTCCTTGTAGGCATTGTGTGCAGCTAGCGGTTGCAGTGCACCGCTGTAGGGAAACATATCCTCGTACTCAATGAGGAGTCCGGTGGCGCCCAGGGAGCGTAGCACGGGGAGCAGTTGCTTGAGAAAGCTTAGCTTGGGCGGTGCGCCCTTGAGATCCAGATGAACGAGTCGCTCGGTAGGAGCACGTGGTCCATCCGGACCAATGCCGGATATTATGGGCACCCCCATACGCTGCAGTTCATGCTCATATTGAGTTTGACGCTCCGCTGAACTAAGCATGCGATCATCCTCTGCATTGGCGTTAAGCTCTTCCATGCCTGCGTTGCGCTGCCGCTGCTGCTGCTCGAGGATTTTCAGTCTTTCCTGCTCAAAGAGGTAGCTCTCGGCCAGGGGAAGTGGAGCGATCTTGGCCTGAGTAGGACGCACAAAGCGAACGTTGCTCAACTCCGCGTTATCCTTTTGCCGTTCGGCGCGCAGGACACGATTTGCCTGGGCAATCAACCGTTGCAGAATCTGAACGTGCTGATAATTAGCTACCTCACTGGACGGTGACTGTACCTGGGTGAGTAGTTTTCCGGGCAGCGTTGCTTTTGCTGTTGTTGTCGAATCGATAAGTATGGCCCATGTCCAAAGTCCTAGCAGAACTAGGCCAGAAACCAACAGCAAAAATGAAAGTTTGCGGCGCCAAATAAATATTAGCAAATTTGAGTGCATCTGCCGGGAGAAGGGAGGAAAAAGCGATGTGGAGAGTTACATGAGAGGGCTATAACAAAAGGCAGACCCTTTGCTTTTTATAAATATTTGAGGAACCACCAACAAGTAGCCCCCGGAGTTATGCTATACACTTTGCCACAGCAGCAGCTTCGCTGCATTACTCATACGCCACGTTTGCGGACGGCTCATTGAGGTTAAGAGTTGTTCTTGTTGTTTCTTTTGTTGTTCGTTTGTTTTGTGTGTGTGTGCTTTGTGTGAATGTGCTTATATATATATGTAGTGTTATAGTTTGAGTGTCTGCTAGAGTTGAGCGCGTGCCGTGACACGCGCCAGTAATAAATATTATTCGCCAGTATTAGTAAATTTACTTGAAGAACATATTTGAACATATTTCCTTGAATGGTCCTTTTTTGCAGTGTTTTTTGGAGCTCAGCTCCTTTCGTGACACGAAGAAAGGTTTCTATTCCTGCTGGAATTCACGCGCCCATCTCTAAAGAGCTTGCTATTACAGCTGCCTTTCAATGAATGCGTCTAAATAGACATAGCTGCCATCTCATTTAAATGTAACTACGCGACTATATATATATATTACATTCATATATCGTGCTCAAGTATATACATATATATATATATGTTTGTACGAAGGAAGAAGATGTTATGACCCGGGACTCAATATAGGCAACTTTGACAGCCGACAAAGTGTAAGTGTTCAAGTGGAAATGGAAAACAATATGCAGTTGCTTGTCTGCCGGAAATTGAATTTAGTTTTCAGTTTTCCTCAGTTTTTCACGGCTCGAAACTCGTTCGAGGTGCTCGAGTAAAGCAAATACGAGTAGAGCAAGTTCGTCCAATTGCATTTCCGAGTCTTTGTGGGCACTAGAAAAACACTTGAGTAGCAGCGAGTACATTTCTAGAATTTGGAGAGCATCATCAAGGCAAATATTCTGTTTGTTTCATGATTCCCAAGTGTTCATCAAGTGGTCACAGCAAGTTTACTTTTCATTTCAGATTTAGTTTAGTTTTGGTTAAGTTTCTTTTATTATTAAACTAAATATTTATTCAGCCTTTAAAATGCTAAAAAGAACAGGCCTAATGTCAACCATTGAACCAATTTGTAGATAAAAAGCTAAATTTTGAAAACAAGAGAAAATTCGAAAAGTTGACCTAGTTGGCTGGCTGGATTCAATGCCAACATGTGACTTATCGTTGGCTTTTGCCAAAAATGTTGGCTTTATTAGTAGAAGAAAAACACTGTTAAGCCTGCAGCTTGAATTTGGTAGCCACTTTCAGAGAGCCAAGCACTAATTTTTAAAGTTCTCTCGGCTTTTTTGTATGTGAATGCAAATACTAGGGTATATAGAGTTAGAGACAAACAAAAGCATGACAAATAGCACTGGATTCGTAGCCTCGAAGGGGGTGATAGCCCTAATGTGGTCCCCTGCTCGGGCGTCAGTGGGTCTGCTCGCCCCGCTGTCGATTCTCCACTGACATTTGAGGCTTTTATGTCGGTTTTTGTGTTCTTTACCCACAACGCTTGCGGGGCAGGACAATGGACAATGTGCTAATTGCACACCACACGCAGTGTAGTTTCAACAATTTTGCAGGGCAGTTAATAAAATGAAATTTAATTGCTTCCCCAGCCGCAGGACCAATTTGTTGCAGTTGCAGTTGCAGAAGTACCTTCGCATCCATGTACAGCACGTTGTTGCAATTTATACTATATAAGCGCACTATTTGAGCAAAAAATTCAAAGCAAGGAAGGAAACTGCTCTGCTGTGAGCTGTCACGCCCCCCTAGCTGGGTAACCGCCCACGTCGAACAACACAATTTGGCAGATTGCCAGTGGCAAGGGAAACCGGCAAAAAATATATAGAAGTCGATTTGAAAAGAACTGAACGAATAGCAAATACCCGTACACTTTTAAGCCCCTTAGATTTAAATAATAAATTTAATAACTATTATTTCCAGGTTCCAGGAATTACCTATGACAATATATAGGTAGTTTTTGTCTGCCCAATAGTCGAACATACCCGTCTTCAAACGCTGGGTAAGGGTAGTCAAATAATCCTGAAACATTTTCAAAAATCCTTAAAGCGGCTTTGCTTGCTTCTTGTTGTTTTTCATGTTTCTTTTCTTTTTTTTTTTTTTTGTGTTGATGTTTTTGCTGTCCGATTCAAAATGCACTCAAGCGCGCTATTTATGATCCTTGTTGTTGCCGCGGCGCGGCTATTGCATTCCCTGTACAGCATTTTAAAGCACAAAGCGCACAGTACAAAAATATTTGGCACCCACTGTGGGGCAGCTGCATTAAACTCACTTAAAGTCAAGCCGAAGCCGGAGCCGAAGCCAAAAGCTTGCTGCGTGCCTAGTCGAGTGCATAAGCAAAGCATGTAAAATATTGTTCTTCTAGTGCCCTGGCTCTGGCCCTGGCAGAGTGCCTGGCTCATCCTTATCCCTGTGTACCTTATCGTAAGCTCGAGAATCATAATCGGCAATTAGGCAATTTAACGCCTTATTAAGGTCCATTAGCTGGCACAGTTTGTGGTACGAAAAGGAAGCCCTCTCATGTACTGGCTAAGAGCAGCTCGCAATGCAAAATAGCCGAGTGCAGGCATTTAAATATTGCTGCTGGCTCCAGCAATGTGTGCGGAAAACTGTAGGCAAAAAAAAAAATACTCGTAGCAAAAGAGAAAAGAAGTTTTAGGGGCTTCTGAATCGCATACTTGACTATGCACATGGACTGAAAGAGGAGAGCTGAAATTGTATTTTATTCTTCAAGTAAATCAATAAGGAAGCTTATACTCAATAGCTAATAAATCCTGAATGCACACTGACTGTGGGTAGAATTCAGAATGCAAAAAATTTAAATATGGAAACTGAATACTTAAAAAAGAAACTATGAAGAAAAAAGTATACTTTACTGTATCTAGATCTATTAATTTCAATTGAATTTGTTTCGATATCAAAGTTAAAATCATTTACGACCTGTATGTTATTTATGTATTATTGGGTCCATAAATCATCAGGCATTAAATTCATAATCTTTCGGCTCAATCGGCCCCCAAAATGCAGCCTAACAACGAACAAACTGTTGACCCACTTTCCAGTGGCAATTTATATTCAAAATACGAGTATAAATGTATTTATTTTAGTTTTATTCCCCACAAAATTGGCAACAAAATGTTAGCAAATATGTACAAGAGATTGTGCCCCTTTCGCTTCGTTCCCTCCATAAATTGCAATTGGAAAACTTTTTGCATAAACTTGCAAATCATTTGACAATTGCTGCCGACAAAAAAAAAGTCCCCCCCTCAGCACCCCCGTCCCTGGGCTAAGTGAGTTTTTTAAAAACTAACGAAGCTGCTGTCACGTGAAAAGTTTTTTGCAGTTTTTTTTCCAGATCCAGAATCAGAGCTTACAAGGGAAAATAGTACGCAGCGCTTTTTACTTGGCCAAAAGTGTCGCACATAATAACAACGTACTTAGTTACCTACTTCATAAGTGCATTAGAACTGGCCAAAACTCTAGACAGAGACAGATAGAGGGGGGCGGGAAGCAGAAGGCGCATAAATTAGAGCACAAATCTCAGCGCCCAACACTTAGTTTGTCAGCGCGCGCGAAAAGGACATCTGCACAAATGCGACGGTAAAATGCACGACAAGCGCACATTTATACCCTGTACAACAGAAAATAATAGCATATTCACTGAAAATCTTTAAAGTGTTCTATGCTAAGATTTGCTGTTTAAGAGTACCAAGTAAAATACATAAAGTTAGCGTTGACTTGGACCAACTTGGCCAGGCACATGAGAAAAGGCCAAGCTTCTTTTGGCTGTAATTTTATGATTACTTTTTATTAATAAAAAGAAAGGGTATCTAATTGTGCATAAGTTTTGAAGAGCAGCACGTTTACAGTCGTTTTGCTGCCTCGTTTTGTGTGTCCTGCGACAGATCCTGCCTGAATGCCAGCCCGTCTGCCTGCCTAGCCTGTCTGGGACACATAAAACGGCGCACGATGTTCGTGTTTATAATTTGAAATGAGTTTTTACTGCATTTTAGCGCAGTCGCCAGGACATTTTTAGACATTTTGTGTGTTGTTTGTCTCACTGATTTCTAACATAACACACACTCGTCTATCTTCTATGGGGAATTAAGGAATGAGATTTGTTTCTGTTTAGTTCAGCGATTTATTTTGTGGTTGTGTTTTCATCTCTGCTCAGACGAAGGATGGGGTTAGAAATACTCGGTATGTCAGTAATAGTCAGGCTCTGTCTGGCTTACTTTACCCGACTGCTTTCATTCATTTTATTTAATCGAATATATGGACATGTTACAAGCCCAATTACATTGTCATTCGATTGATTAATGGACCTCTGCATATGCCTATGATAATGTTGCATCACATCTGTTTACGCCTATAAGCAATAGTCAGCATTTCCATCGAGTCATTCATCATCATTTCTGTATATTCATTTTTGTTAATTTGCAATATATAATGTACTCGGATCTAATATTAAAAGGAGTATTTCCTTTCTTCTTTGAAGAAAATGACCATAAAGGAAATAACTTTATCTTTAAACCGTTTTATCCTTTGTGAGTATAATAGCCTTAATAAATGGCATTTTATGCAAATACTTTAAACACATTTTCCTCTTTATATAAAGCAAAAAAGATACGTAGGGTTATTTAAATTTCCTTCTACCTTGTCTTGATTCCCCATTGCATTTTATAGCTAAACGTTGAGCGAATTGCTGTGCCTTTTAAAGCCATTGCACTAAACTATTTGCTTATGGCCAACAATGCAAAACTTTCTGTATACATTACACAAGTATTTATTTACAAGTTAAACATTTTGCATCATTAATTTACAGATTATTTTAGCTTTTTAATTTGTTTATACGTGTGTACACTTTCGAATAGTTGCGTATTCCCGTTGCTCATTTCAATTAAACCAATTTGTATACCCAGCAAACGGAAAACTTTACAAATGGATGAGTTTCATAAGGTCTGACAGACTACAGACTACATTAGCAACGGCTATAAAATAATATAATATTTTATAATTAAATATTACTTTGCTTTAGTAGAAGATATATATAAATATATCTTTCCATCCTTAACTTTCTAAGGTGATTGTTGAATCTACTGCATTTACAGGGTATCCGCTCAGCGTAGCCTCGCGTCTACAGCACACTTACTTGTTAATTCCAGTAAAAGCCATTAAAACATGGCTTTTTGTGACTAGACTGCAGAATTACTTGGAATTCCCTTTTCCCCCTGCTGCGAATGTAGGGAATTTGGAGGTCTGAACTGCAGCCAAAGCTGAGAGCTTCCCTCATGGGGTTGACAGCAAATGACGAGCGTTGACAACAAAATGTTTACTAATGCAGAGCCCCACACCGACAAACAGACCGTGAGACAGATTGAAGTGTGGATGGATGCAAGGATTCCATGTGGGGCCCAGTAACGAGCGAATGGGAAGCTTCTAACGAGTCATCCGCCTGCCCAGACAAATGACATCCAAACCCCAAGCCCGTCTGCACCCTGGGCCTCAACTGATGGCATGCACTCCGGGCCCTGTTCCTGATTGATGTTTATGAATTATTAAGTGCACATCGGATGGAAAGAGAGTTCCTAAACATCTGCATCCTTGTGGACGCTCAAAGATGCTGTTTGAGATGCAAACCAGGAGTGGCTTTTGTGGCACAAGCCAGCAGGCGATAGATCAGGATAAAGGGAAGGCTCTTGGAAAAACAAAAATCTAAAAATAAATTAAAGGGCTACCATTTAAAACCTTTTTTATACCAGCTCTACAATGTACCAAAATAAACTAAGCACTAAAGCCGAAAGACTGAACGAAGAGTTGGCTTAAACCTGTTGGGAATTCCAATTGAAATTAAATTATGCTGCAACACTTTCTCATTCCTATTTACAACTAAAAAAAAGTTTTTCATGAACCCAAAATGTTCTCTAAGGTCTCTCCACCCTTTTCTAATTTCCCTTGGCTAATGCAAACTTATTTGAGGTTTGCCAGGTTTTCTATTGTTATTGATTAACTTGAAGCCAGGTCAAATATTTTACCTGAAAACTTTTACACACATTTGATCTGAGTTTTTGCCTCCCCAAAGTTGCAGGAGCTGCAGTATTAACAAGCATTAATAAGCAAATGATTGACTAGAAGATACCCATTGAATCAAAAGCTGAAGCTAAACCATTATATTTTTTCCTTTTCTCTTCTGGATACTAATGTTAATCTTGATTTTGAAGCTTTATATAATTTTAGCATGATAATTCAATTATGGATTATAATAATATTATTATATCGACTTTAGAGTTGAGCCTAGAAGTATGCTTTGTTCATTTCTGAGGATTCCATATCAAAGATTACTTTACGCCAAGGTATACCTTATTATTTTATTTCGAATACCTGGAATGGCTACAGGGTGTACGAACAAGTTGAAAACTTTCTATAGTCACTTTGATCACGCCTTTAAGGTAATTGAATTTAACTTTAAACTTAAAGTTTAAGTTTAAGACTTGCCATTCCCAGCAAAGCGTTGAATCAATTTTGTGGTTTCCCCTTCTGCTAATCCTGACACTGGCATCTTGACAACTAACAGGACCGGATTGTACAGGATTCCACTGGCTTTTTGACCAGTTTGCACGGCGTGAATCGATTTGCTTGCGCATAGCAAAACCGCAGCCAGCAATTTGTCTTTCAATGCAGTGAAACGCCCCCCACCCAGTGAAGTGCACAGAAATTTTACGGGGGGATTAAGGAACACAGCAGAAAATTTCTCTTTTCTAGAGGGGTCTTCACTGCTTCCCTTATATGTACGCATACAAATTAATCAACGTCAAATAAAGTTGGAGCAAACTAGAAGAACGAAGACGCCACATGAGATTCTTTTGGTTTCATGTTTTATGCTTGGTTTTTAATCTGCCTTTAAAATTAATTAAGTGTCCTTTCTATTGTTGTTCCTGTTATTCTTGTTGCGCCGCATTGTTGCAACGTCTGTGAAATTGCTGCAGCTGGCAGCTTATTCCAGTGACAAAGCCACAGATGAGCTTTGCCAGTGGCGTATTTCGGGGGGTTCGCTCTAAATGCTCCTAACAAGCGAACATTCTCTCTTTGCCATATTCCATTTTGTTTTCCAACAATATTCAGGCTTATTCCCGCAAATGAAATGCTACTCCAAAATGTGTGAGAGCAATAGATGGGGCATACAAATTAAAGCTAGAAATGTGATGATGATGAGATGCTTTTCTTTCAAATTTTACTACCATTACTGCCACGCCCCTTTCTTAGTTCCCGTTAAGAACTTAGCTGGCCTAAGAAACGCAATTAAAATATTTGCACTAATTTCATTATTCCGACGCAAAATTACCATGAAAATTATAACAATTTAAACGAATTAAGTGCAACAATAGCAACAAAAATAGCAAATGGGAATTCCCATTCTCCATTTCTCCATTCTCATTTTATGCAAATAAGTATGCAGCATTTTGCGGCAACAACAAAGAAACCGAGAAGCAATAATAATTTATCAAGCAGATGGCTGCTTTTATACCCTTTCTATGATAATACAATTATATAAATAAATATCTAACTTAAAACTTTCAGAATAGTTTCCCAGAACCTTAGCAAAACTAAAAACTAGTGTTGCAAAAATAAATTATGACAAAACAGACTGCTACCATTCTACAACACTGGCAGAAGTGTTGGTAGTTAGTGTTGGCCAAGAAACGACAGAGATAAATGGATGCAAATTGAAGATAGGGTAAATGTTGTGGCTCGGTTGGCAGGCATGAAATGGTCCTTTCGCAGGACTCGCAGAAGGACCAAATGTTGCAGCTCATTTTACATGCGAAGTGGCAAGGGGGAAGGTGGAATTTGCCGCATGTTGCGTCTCCTCCAAATGAGAAGATTGCATTGCGGTTGTTGTCGTTGTCGTTGCCGTTGCCGTTGCCTTAAATGTTATTGTTGCATGTGGCACGTAGGCTGATTCTACTGCCACTGCTGCACGTATTCCTTGTTTACTTTGGAATGTTTTCGTTGTCGCTGCATAGGCGTGTCTTCCGCCCACAAAATGACAGACGAACTACCCTACTCTTCCTTAAACAGCTAGTTTGGACTAGGGATGGGCGCGTGCCTCTTTATACGTGTTTCATGGGAACTGACGCAAATAATATTAAGTTTTTACATTATATTATTTCAATAGACTATCAAAATGTGCACAAAATATAAAGAAATATTTTATAATAAGTTTATTGAACAATTTAAGCTACGCTTTTTATCTTTTTTCGTGCCTGGGCTCATCGTGAGGCCTGGGCTCATCTCTAGGCTCGACCCTTTGCCGACTTTTAAACGCATTGATGCAAATATAACACGCAACTGCCACATCCGCCACATGCACACTCCGATGCGTTTTATGCCACATCAAATGCAACAACAAAGTTGCAATAAAACCCAATGAGGGCCAATGGGAAAGAGCAGCAGAAGAGGAGCGACTGACCAGGAGGAGTTACAAATGGACACAGTAATGAGATGTGGCAACAATGAAAATCCCTGTTAAACCAACTATTAATTTACTCCATGTCCTATTCATGTCAATCAAAAAGTTCTTTTATTATTATTCTTATGGCTTTTGTGTTTTAATATTGAGAATTACAGTAATTTTTTAGCTGAATTCCTGTTTTTTTAAGTGATCCTTCTCAGGGGGTTAATTATTTAAAAGGTTTCGAACCTCGAGTGAATTATAAAACCCCAATCTGAACCGCTTTGGGTCAGCAGCTGTATTTATTTCTATATATTTTTAAAATGTTACCAGCACTCGAGTGTCTCCCATGTGGCCTGACACCCGCAACGTGCAACAGACTCGACTGACTCGTACGAGTATCCACCACAGTTTTTGCCACGTTGCAAGTTAGACCCAAGCCCAAAAGCCGTGCCACCAGAGCTTTGGCTTCCGATTCCTGTCAGTTTTTTGCTTGTGTTTACATTTTGGCTTTTGTCATGCCTCCGCTCGCTCCTACGTCTCCCGCAGGAATTGCCCAGTGCTGCCAATTTTCGCTTTTTTCCAGCTAAATGTTCTCTTTCTTTTAAACCTCGAGATTCTTATAATAGTTTTAGTTTTCAAGAAATTTTAAATAGGTCGTATTTTGATAATGGAAAACTTTAGAAACTCAAGTTTCTTTCAAATAGAACTTGGTATAGTTAAGTGAAGTTTCAAGAAATTTAAACGTCATTTTAATTAGGGGAATAATATAGTGTATTATGGAAAAAGTTTTTAAAAGTTGACAACACTAGAGCCAAGAAACACGGTACAATTTGAGTACCATTGTTTATAACCTTAATACATGACGTATTTTATATATATACTTTTTTTGCTTGCTCTGACGTTTAATGAAAATTTATAAACAGAAATATGCTGCATACTTTTCGGCGCCGCGTCAAATATGCGTAAATGTATGCGTGTGTCTTCATATGTGTGTGTGTGCGTGTGTGTGTGTGTGTTTAACCTGCGTATTCCCCGAGTTGCAATGCTAATGAAATATTTAATTGTCATTTTGCCGCTCTCAAAAATTAAAGTAAATTAACTTTTGTCAGGCGTTTTAATTAAGCGATACAAAAAACCTTAAAATATTCCACATGACACACACGGCCCAGGGACGTTGGGACTTGAGCATGGAAACATGAAAAGGGGTTAGCTGGGCGGTGGAAGGTGGAAGTTGGACTCACATTGTTTGTCCTACGCTCTGGGAATTTTAATTCTACGTTAATGAGCCGCCCAGTGTAGAGGCATGGTCTTTTCACAAAGAAAAAAAAAACTGATTTGGTATATAGTTATCGAATACCGTTAAGAGGGTAGTCTGAGAAGTAAAGAAATCTGAGTAAAGGCACTGAATGCTTGACAAACCTCTAGAAGTTCCTAGAGTTACATATGGAAAGAACACGAGATTAAAAATCAGAATTCAGATCTTTCCCTCGCAGTGACATCTTATCAGTTATGCCTCTGAAGAGTACTTAAATCAAATCGAATAGTTCTGTGACCGCCCTCGTATGTAAATGAAATTGCAATAAATGTTGCCTACTTTTGTGGGTCAGGGCACAAAGCGCATCGCATAAATCAGCTGGCATCTTTTTCGTTGAATGGCAATTGAATTACGAGTTCGCGAAGCAACCTGCTGAAAGTGCAGCAGGAAACGGAAACGGAAATGGAAACGGCCGCCTTCAGGGCGAGCTACATACAAGCGTATGTACATAAATCCTGGCAGTGAACCAGAGGCGACGATAGTAGCCCCACAGCCAGACCTGCCAACCTGCCATAACTGGATGCTTGCGCTTGAAATATGCTTCCTAGCAAAGTGAATGTGTGTGTTTGAGACTATGCTTCCACCTAAACTCTGGTTTTATTGAAAGCAATACAAATTCAATTCGATGCTACAGCAAGAAAAATATTTATTAAACAATTTGCGAACTGCAAGTTCTTTAATTATCACTTCCAACTGACAGCAGCTGCCATAAATTTTAATTTAATTATTTAAGGTGCCGGAACTCAAGGGATACAATTATTAATTAACGCACAGCTGGTGAACAGGGTGCAGGAAATTGCAAGGAAATTAATTTGAAATGGAATCTTGAGCGCAACAGTACTGAGAGTCTATCGATTTCAAAATTAATCGTTCGTGGTTAAACGAAATATATAAAATTCCATTGTAAAAGTCATTTCCATTAGAAAATCATTTCAAATTTCCGAAAAAAGATTTAAAAAAATAAAATAAAAACAAAAAAATAAACTGACCTGTTTTATCCGGCTTAGCCTAAGGAAAGTCAATATTAAGAATATATTTAATTAATTTAAATACATATAATAATAAATAACAAACAAAACAGTGTAAGAATAGTCGATTATCCCAAAAGCTTGAAAAATAACTCTTATATAGAGATTAAAGTTAATCGGCTTCAAATTGGAGTCTTCCTTATAGTTTTTATTTTCTATTAGTCTATTAATCTCAGATTTTCTATCCATGGGTAAGAATATTCCATTAATTTTTTATATTTATTTTTAAAATATAATTTGATACCGATCAAATAAAAACAAGAACACATTCACAAGTTTTCCATAGGGATGGCATTTTCCAAATCCCATCTCGGTCGAAACTTCTATTAGAAAAAAACGAAGGATAGATTCTTAAAAGCCTTTTACTGAGTTAGAGATTGAGGAATGAAAATTCAATGGAAAGAAAAGGATATGAACGCATAACAGAATCATGGTTAAGCCAAGAGTTAGTGCAACGTTCTTGAAACAATTTTAATTGAAAGCTTCACATGTGTACGTTGGGCAAAACCCAGAGCAGGAGGACAGAATGACAGACGGACGGAAAAAACTGAACAACAGAGCGAGGCCAAAAACTGAATTCAAGTCAGATTTACAGTGAAAAAAAGAAAGAAAAGCGAAGTGAAGAAAATATGTTGCCCTTGGGAGCTCTGACAGTCAGTCGAGTGGGTCGTAAGGGTCTGTATAAAAATTCGAAATGCAAAAAGGATTACAGCCAAACGATTTACCCAATAAAATGTGTCAAATAAAAATTGACAAAAGGGAATTGACAGAGATAGTCCCATAGCGCCATTATTCATTTAATGGTAAATGCTGGTCTATAGCCTGAGAGGGGAAGCGCGCCTAAAAGCATTTTTTGAATGCCATTGCAATATGTAAATAAATGTTTGGTTTTTTTTAACAATTCCTAGAAGTACTGTGGGGATATCCCCACATAAGTGGAAACAGTTTAAAACAGTCACGTGCTCTCAATTTGATAAATGGAAACTCAACTGTTTGCGGTTGTTGTTTCCACACACTGTGTTGCGGCGTTACTTTAATTGAAATTTATAATTAATTAACTGCAACATTAATTAGCTGCATTGCTTTGATTTTAAGCGCGTTCGTGTCCCGGAAAATACGAAAACTACGTAATTAAATTGCAGTCCGAGACCAACTAGATATGCGCGGCACGTACCACTGCCCTGAACAGTTGCAGTTGCACTGTTTTCTGTTTACGCCACGCGGCCGCTGCCATTTGGCGGCAAGGCATTTGGCAAAAGGCTCCTGCGCACTGTCGGAAGCTTATTTTTTGAATATCCAACGTTTTTTTAGCAGACGGACGCTAGCTGCTTTGGTACAACACTCAACAACAATAAGCTTAGTATTGCTCCGATTATAGAGAATTTTGTTTTAACGAATTTTGATTCCACTAAAATTATTAACTAAGCAGTATTTTAAAAAATATCTATATCTGTATAGATAATACAAATTATATTGTTTAAATCAAATTTAATTCCGGATATTACCATATCCTTCAAATCTAAATTTGGCTGCCCATCGCAGCGTCTGATTTATTTTACAGCCCTGGCGACAATTTGAATTCAGATACATACATACATACATATGTAATCTTGAAGTCGATAAATATATACGACTACAGACTACCAGGCATGGCGCCAATTTGAATTCTGATATTTTCGTGCAATCGATACAAATGAAAATTTCGATTAATTTTACAGCCCTGGCGGGAATGTTGGACAAATTAATCTTAAATATTACCGAGACCAACTACCAACTACCAACAACCAATGTATATTTTATATGTATCCAAATTGAATTATTTATATTACTCGTATACTCACCCATTTGCACCTCTTCGCTTAATTAAACACTATAACGACTAACTTCACTGCAGCAACGACGCACTCGCAGTTAAATTTACCGACACACTCACGCACTCTCACACAAATGCATGTATACAAGAAAAATGAGAGGAAGAGAGCGCACAAGGAATAGGGAAAAAACAAAATGAGTAAAATGCCGGAGCCATGGTGCTGCCAGATCAAGCAATGCCGGTTAAAAGCTTTCTACAGCTTAAATGTATAGCTTTTGGTATTTTCTGTATATTGTAAATTAAGTAATTGTTATAGTTATCAATATTTCCCGTTATCGTATTTACGTTTTATACACAAGAAACTTGATTTCTCCATTTACGTTTTATTAACCTTCCTATACACAACAGTCTGGTAACGCTAAACGCACAATGTGCGGACGAGCGAGACAACTAATATAGCTACGCGCAAAGCACTTATCAAAATAATGAGCAGAAAAAAAATTTTGGTTTGTTCGTTCCTTCCCCCACCACATTCGCCATAAACGCGACGACGAGAAGACGACGACAACGACGACAGCGCAACTTGTAGCAGTGAAAATATTTATACAAAAATCATTTAATCTGTGTAAAAAAACAAAGTTCTAATATTTAATAAAATTAAAAATGTGAATGCAGTGTTTGCCAATGAAATGAAATTCATTTAAAATGTATTTCCAAGCAATAACTTGCCGTGAAAATTTCGTCGTACAGGCAAATAGCCGATTTTTAGTGGAAGAAGAAGAAGCAGCAGCAGTGAAGGCAGTAAAAGCAATCGTCGACAACGACGACGAATACACGGACAAAGCGCAGTGCGAATGAAAAGCGTGTAAAGAGAAAACTTGCAAAAATTATAGCAACAACAATAAGCGAGGCGAAAAGTGTGTTTAGAAAAGAAATTAAAAACACACGCACATACACATACACAACACAACACACTTATAAATATACACATACACAAACATACTTATTCAAATACAAATACAATTGTAATTTAGAGAATTGGTGCAAAAAAAAACGTCGAGAGGCGCGCGGTTTAATAATAAACAGTTATATATGTATGTATGGCGCCGCAAATACAAAAACGACAACGACGAATACGAAAAATCAATGAAATTGTAATAAAATTCCGTATTTTGTGCTCTCTCTCTCTTGCTGTATGCAACATCCTCTCCCATTCTCTTCCTGTGTCTATCATTCTCTCTCTCTTTTGTTGATTTTGTGATAAAATTGCAATCAGCAGCGACCACAACAATAAAAACATTTGCCAGCTCAAGTACATAATATAATCAAATACAAATAGTTTAATACCAAGGTGCGTATGAAGCAGAAGCAACAACAACTAATGCCACAAACAACAACATTATGTGTAGTAAAATGTAGAACGTGTGAGATAGAGAGAAGAAGAAAACCCGCGTACTAAATTTGATGACGTCTTCAACGTCAGAGACAACAGCAACAACAACAATAGGCACAGTGGTATCGAATAGTATGAACTGTAGTACATACATACTTTTACTACTGTTTGGGCGACGCCAGCGTCGACGACCGACCGGTATTTTGTTGGCCCCCCTCTCTTACTACCTCCCTTTCCACTTCTCGTAGAAGAAGCGAGCCCAGCCTGCTACGCTATGCTGCTTTTAATCTAAAGACAGTCCAGAAGAAACGAAAAAATATCTGTGTAGCTACCAGGCAAAACGTGATATAGTCAAATTTGAATAGGTCCCAATGAGTTGACAGTTAAAAACAGCATCAAAAAAGAATAACCCTTAAAGTGTGAAATTTTATTGTATTTCAATAAATATAATTAATACACTAAAAAAAATCTTTAATTCGTAAGTATGTGGACTTTTGATGAGCACTCTATATAGTTTTGCTTTTACACAGAGAAAAACTGGTACAGTCAACTGATCTTTTTACAGGGCAAATAAGAGTTTATCTATGCTATTTTTGAGGCATTTTGTATTATTTCTTTTAAAATATTATATTAGGTATTAATTTATTTATTTTGGTCGATTGTTCCTATGGAGCTAGTTAATATAGTTGTCAGATCAACCTGGTTCCCACCTAGATTTGTGGTGTATGCATCAAAAAGGAAGCTATATTTCAAATTCAAAGCCCTAGCACATAAACTGATTAGCCTCGTCTTACGACATTCTTATTAATAGTATATATACATATATATTAAATGGGTTCGCAATTGCTTCCTTCAAAGTTATAATGCTCTCTGCAATGGTGTAATGATTGAGCATTGACTAAGGATCAAACAATATCAGATGATATTTATTTCTTGATCAAAATTTCTCTTTATGGAGCTATATTTTTGTCGATGCTAATAAGATTTAAGCTAAGGAATGTTTACAGTATTTTCTCGCAAATGAATATTTTTCAAAAACTACAGCGGAACATTCTAATTCTTTGCTTGGAGTATAAATATTATAATTTTATTAGTTGAAGTTTACATTTTATTTGGAATAAGGTTCTATATAAACACAGGTTATATATAGTCGGCAAACATATAAGAGGATTATCAATTATTAAATATTTGACTTTCGTCATTTAATTTAATTAGGTGTCTATTCTTCTAGACTATTTAGAAATGATTTCAAATGGGGCAAAACTTCATTTAAATAACTTCAATAACTTAAAGGCCTTAAAATCTATTGAAAATAATTTACTAGAACTGTTAGATAGATATAGGCCTGTAAAAAGATAAATGTATATGTATGAGTATACTTTAATAGTAGTATTATTTTTATGACTAAGAACATTTATCATGCAGAGAGAGATATATAGCTTATGTAAAGACCCTTGCTAACTGTTGGCGATGCACCTGTTCCCTTGTGTTTTTGGCGGCCTTATCGCCATTTGTGTCAGTGTGCTGTCAATAATAACGTAAAATCATATGATGCTGGCTCCACTGTACACACTGTAACAGAACAGTGTGCGAGGCGAGTACACGAAATTTGATTTGAATACGAGGAGAAGCGTTTGACAGTCAGCGCGAAGCAGATTACGCTGCCTACCTTCTGCCTGCTGTTCTGTTCTCTTCCTTGCCTTTTCCAACCTTCCAACCTACAAACTGAACTGAGCATCACTCACTCACCTGGCGAGCAAATAGGGGAACACACGAGAACGACGCACTACAGTGTCTATTGAAAGTAAACGCATGCCTTGTCAGTCACTCAGTTAGTCCCCCAATACATGTATATTCGAATATCTGCGTGCTAAATAATACTTTATGTAGATAGTATTATGTTTGACTTAGGTCGATATTATTTAACTAAGAGAAATTACTTGCACAGAACGCTGAAAATGTGTTATTAAAATAGGGTTGTTAGTTGGCACGTGTGCCATTACTTTTGACTGACGGTGTAGCACTTGTGCCGTTTTGTCGACAATGCGCGCGCTCCCTCTCTCTCTTTCTCTCTCACACACACGCGCTCAAGCCGCAGCCGCACTTACTCACACACATACATTTTTTGCAACACACACACGCATACTCACTCACTCTGGCTCTCTTTGCTTATATTTTTTTTCTTTTTCTGTTTTCAGTGGTTGTGCAAGAAGAAGCAGCAACAATCAGGCAAAATACCTGAAAAAAGAAATAAGAAAAATAAACGGTAAAACGAAGACAGAGCAGCAGCAAGTCAAGGCAGCGCGCTAAAAGTTTATTGTAAAAATCAAAGTAGAAGGCACAAAAGTGAATATTATTTTTTTTGTGCTTACGAACGAGCGTTAAAACAACACATAAAAACAATAAAATATCAAAATGGTGGAAGCAATAGAGCGGCGGAGAACGGCTGCGTGAGAGCAGTGCCGAGATCTGAGCGCCAATTATAAAACAACAACAGCAGTAACAAGAAGCAGCAGCTGAAGAAGAGGAGTAGGAGAAAGAAGAACAAGCAACAAGGCACAACAACAAAAACAGCAACATTTAAATAAAGTGGAAGTGGAGGTACGAGTATAAACAAAAGCAACAACAAGTGTAGCAGTAGCAGTTACAGTAAAGGAGGAGCAGTAAAAGAAACATCACTAAATAACAACAAAAAACAAAATGTACGGAAAATCCAAGACATCCGCCGTGCCGTCTGATGCGCAGGCGAGAGAAAAGCTGGCGCTTTATGTGTACGAATATTTATTGCACGTGGGCGCCCAGAAGGCAGCACAGACATTCCTCTCGGAAATACGATGGGAGAAGAATATAACGCTCGGCGAACCACCGGGTTTCCTGCATACATGGTGGTGTGTCTTCTGGGATTTGTACTGTGCGGCACCGGAGCGACGGGACCAGTGCGATCACAGCTCAGAAGCGAAAGCTTTCCATGACTACGGCTTTGTCAGTTCCGGCTATGGTGTAAATGGTATTGGTCCGGGTGGACCACATAATGCTGGCGGACCGGCGCCCAGTCCTTTGGGTCAGATGCCGCCGGGCGGTGATGGTGGCCCAATGGGTCCCGGCGGACCGATGGGTCCAAACTTTTTCCCGAATTCGACAATGCGGCCATCGCCGCCAACGCACGCCTCGAGTCCACAACCGCCGCCGTCTCAGATGATGCCTGGCCAGCCGCCTTTTATGGGCGGACCACGATATCCAGGTGGACCGCGGCCCGGCGTGCGCATGCAGGGCATGGGTAATGAATTTAATGGCCCGCCCGGACAGCCCATGATGCCGAATAGCATGGATCCGACAAGACCGGGGCCAGGTGGTGGCATGGGTCCTATGAATCCGCGTATGAATCCGCCGCGTGGTCCCGGCATGGGTCCAATGGGTTATGGCGGACCAGGCGGGATGCGAGGGCCAGCGCCTGGTGGACCCGGTGGTATGCCACCCATGGGCATGGGCGGCGGAGGAGGGAGACCGCCGCAATGGCAGCCAAACGCATCGGCACCCATGAATGCTTACTCTTCATCATCACCGGGCAATTATGGACCCGGACCCGGCTCGAATGGTCCACCTGGACCCGGAACGCCTATAATGCCCTCACCGCAGGATAATACGCAAGGTGGTCCTGTTGGCGGACCCGGCGACAGTATGTACTCTTTAATGAAACCAGAATTCCCCATGGGTGGTGGACCAGATGGAGGTGGCGGTGGAGGCGGACCCGGTGGCATGGGTCCCATGGGTGGTGGACCAAACTCTATGGGCCCGGTACTTAATGGAGGTGGAGGCGGACCGGATGGTACCGGACTTGATGGTATGAAAAATTCACCAGCTAATGGGGGTCCAGGAACGCCACGGGAAGATTCCGGCAGTGGCATGGGCGATTACAATCTGGGCGGATTTGGTGGTCCCGGCGAAAATGATCAAACTGAATCGGCGGCTATATTAAAGATCAAAGAGAGCATGCACGAAGAGGCCAAAAGGTTCGAGAAAGACACCGATCATCCGGACTACTTTATGCCATAACAACACCACCAGCAACAACAACAACAGCAGCAGCATCTCAATTCGGTGGCAGCTGCCGTAGCAGCTGTTGTAGCCGCAGCCGGAACCGGCAGCAGCTCCTCAGCCGCCGCAGCAACCATTGCTGCAGCAGTTGCCTCTAATTTACTGAGTGGCAACAACAACAGCAACAACCAATCTGGCAACCCGACGACTGTGCCCACTGGAGCGCATTTTGCAAAAGAACTCAATTTCTGAAACAAAACAAAAACAGATACAAACGGTAGTGAAAATCCTTGGTACATAAGCATAAAGTAAACTAAAGTAATTATATATAATAGTTTAAAAAAAAAACAACAAGAAACGAAATGTAAATGTAAAGTGAACAGCAGCAAATAATAAGCGAAACAAAAACCAAGAAAAGTAAGCAAAATTCAAATGCAAGTTGTAACCGTTGCGAAACGGTAAGAAATGCGACCAGGTGGCAACGCCAGTTGGCAAATATACTTAAAAGCAAAAACAACACTTAAGTTTTAGCAAGTTTTCTGATTAGTTTACAAGAAGTCAACACTGTAGCCTCCATTTACACACACACCAGTTGTCTATTAATTTTAGCTATTTAACAATTTTACTTACAAAAAAAAAAACAAAAATTAACTAAAAAATATAAAATATTTAACAGCTACACCATCTATGTACATTTTCTGTTTGTGTGATTTTTTGCATATACTTATAGATATATATATATATATATTATATATACATATTAACATTAATAATATAATATTGTAGAAATTGAGAAAACGAAATTTTGTTAAGCAAGTCTTAAAGGCGCAACAGCAACAACCACATTTGAGAGTATGCAAAAACAAAAAGAAAAATGAAACAAAATAAATATTTATAATAGAGAGAGGAGCATAGTTAGCATTATTGAAGCTGTATATGTAGTCTGTAACACACACACACAAACACACACATGCTCCACTTGCATAATGGCAATATCGTTTGTATTTTGTTGTGTTCCGAATTTCGATATCGAACGAAAGGAAAATTTCGCAGCAATTAGCTTTAATTCAGTTGCCGCCAAATCGTAAATCGGAACATACTCTCATTATATATTTTTTTTCAATGTTTTTTGTGGTTTGTCGTTTGTTTTAAATAGTTTATATTTTAGATGACTTTTTTGCTTGAATTATGTACATTTCTTCAATTATATTTGTATATTTTGTGTGTTTTAAACAAAAAAAAACTAATTGTTAATTAAGTTCCTTCAACTGCCGACCCCATTCTCCCACGCCTCCCGCCTCTGGCAAATCGAGCAATATTTTTAATTTATCCAATTTTTTCGGATTACGACAACAGCAATTAATAATTTCGTGCACTTTTTTTTTCGATTTTCGAAAATGTCTTTCGATGTCGACATTGTGCATTAGGGCAGCAAAAAAAATATATATAAATTATTACACAGATTGTGGGCGCATTGTATGCACATATTTATTGCAAAATAGCTACGGCGCGTAACTCTTAAGAATTAGCTGTTTAATATGCAAATATATATATATATTTATATATATAAATTAATAATAATTAATTATACATATATATTTCTTAAAGGCAGCAGGCAAAAAATGTAGAAACCTAACCTAAAAAACAAAATGTTTACTTCAAAAATATCACACTGAAAAAAAAGCTGTACAAAAGTTAGTTAATATTGGCTGTGGCTGCGCAGCTAATGTTAATATTATATTATAAAATATATAATTATATATATTTGTAGTATATACATATTATATATATATATATATATATATATAGTATATATAAATATAATAGTGTATATGTGCTTGCATCTTTTTCTCGACACAGCACATTCACATTAATAAGATGAGAAAAACCCAAGAAATCCGTAGAATTTAGATTTGAAATGTAATTTATAAGCGTAAAACCCATTAAAACAAAAAACTAAAACAAACAAATCAAAATGAGAAATTCTTTGCATTATAATAATAATAAAAAAAAAAAAAAAAAAAAAAACAAGTCTATTGATAACATAATTTATAATTATATAAAATACAAGAAATTATATTTTAAATATTGTATATGTATATGTTCTAATGTGTCGGAATTTGAAATATGAGAACGCTGCATGATGAATTATTATATTATATATATATAGAATTATAGAATTGATGCCGCATCCTGAATCGATGCGATGCGTATGCGAAAGCAACACTTAAATAGTATTTAAGTTAAATTTATTATGATTATTATTATTATTATCTGCAAACGCTTTACGTTTAAGCGTTTCAATTGCTGGATCTATATAAATGTATGTATGTGTAATGGCGCGGCAAAACAGCAACAAAAAATGAAAGATTTAAATAAAAACACAAAAGAAAAAAAAAAATTATATAAAAACTAAAGAGAAAAAACCCAGAAAAAAATTGAAAAATCCCGATTGAATATAAAAAGAATATGTTTAAATAAGTATTTTAGTGTTAATTATACAATTTACAAGTACACAACACAAAACAAAAACAAACAATATAATATAAAATGAAATAAAGTTTTAAAACAATATTTGTAAAAAGTAAAAAAAATAGATGGCTTTTCTTCAATTGTAGCTTCTAAAATAGATATTTTCTTGAGTTTAGTTGCTGAGTGAATATTCATTTATTTCCATTAATTATAGGCTTATTTATTAGGTAATTTCCAGTTAATTTCAATTTTTATAATTTAATTTTTTTTGTTGCAATCTAATTGACTTTTCCACTAGGAGTACGAGATAATAAGCTATCATAACAGCTGTTAAATTGACGCTAACATTGAACTGTTAAAATTATGTTGTGCTCATTAAAAGTGGAAATAATAGATTATGATTGTGCTCTTGTCTATTTTAATAACTCATCAGCAGGCAATGATCTCTTAATTGTTGTCCGAGCTTTTAATAGCATAATTTTCCATAGAGTTTTTTTATCAAATCCAGACACAGACAGACATTGGCGTGGCACACGCACAGCTTTTTGGCTTATATGGGAAGGGGAGTAATTGAGGTTGCCGGGGCAACGAGGCCCACACAAATTCACAGGTGAGTTAATTACATTGAATGACCATTGTCCAGGTGCACTCAGAGCTGACAGCGTCGGTAAAATCAATAAAATCCAATAGAAATCGAGAAAATGCAGTCTGAAAATACTGTGAATTAAGTCCAAATCAATGCATCAAAGTGGCGTCCTGTTTCTACTGTTGCCTGGGTTGTTCCCGCAACGTGGGTGCTTCTGAAGATAATCATGGTATGGATCCTACAATTGTCCAGCCGAATTGCCTGACTTATAGACAAGTACCGGGCGCTATCATAGCTGCTGGTTCTGCCCCGGCGCAACGTGTTCCGGTCTTGTTTTCCACAAATCGTGGTCTCTATTTACGCCAAGCGGCGGTGCAGACAGTTCCTAACTCAACTGGACACCACTACGGTATTAGTTTTTGTGATCTGGAACGCTGGGTGAGTATTAATATTTCCACATCACATACAGCATTATGTAACTATATCTTATCCATATCTTTAATCTGTAGAGCACAAATCGTGCCAATGTGGTCAGCCTGGAGGATACGTTTAGCATCAGGTAGCATCACTTTGTCTGACAACTTTCGCTTATTAAATATCAGCTTGTATATACTTAATTAACTTTTCTTTAATAATTATAAATAATATGCTAGATAAGTAAGTGGCTTTCATTCATGCCGTATTGCTGGTCAGCGATGCCATCAAAAATTCCATTTTATTCAGAAAACTCTTACCCTCAATCTTGTCGAAGCGTACCTGTATGAAGATATAAACATAGACGGGTTAGAAATTATAAGTGAGGTTCTTTTTAGAAAGTGCTTACCTCTTTGAAATTGCCGCCCAGATTCTCCCAGAATTTCTCTGGAACTAGCGGGCTTGGGAAAAAGTCCTGTCGCGGACTGCGCGCAATATAAACTTTGACATCGATTTGAGGATCACAGCGTATTTGCACTGCAATCATACGATCGCTGTTTGGTGAGGCGAGGAGACAGGAGCTCGCATTGCCCAAGGGCTCCACCTTGCCAATGCCCAGATGATTGCTATTCGAGAGCACAGTCCAAGCCATTAAACGAGCTAGGCTAACCAGACAGCTGATTTGATGGGAATTGATCTGGCAAAGTATAAGATCCCGTAACTCTTGTGGCTCATAGGATAGCCGCATAACTCGTCCATCCCGGCATATACATTTCAGAGAGCGCTCCTTGACGTGAATTACCAAAGAGGTGCGTCCAATGGCATCATAGCCATGGGTGACAATACTAATCTTTACACAGGACATGGTTGGACTATTCATGGCGTTCCAATGAGATACAATCTGCGGATCTTTGACATCTCTTGCCAGAGTATCCAATACATACTGAGTGCGTTTCCTCATAAATATATGCTGAGCTTGCGCAATAATCTGCTCCAATATCGTTTGACTTTTAGTCATTTCCAGCAGAGCATCCCGATCTGCAGCTGTAGGTCCTGCTATCATACGTTTCTTGCTTGGTCCCAGAGGAGCGCTCGCAGGATGCGGAAACGGGTGATGCGAATTCTTGTAGTGCACCTCGCGCAGCAGCTGATGCAAAGAGTGTTCAAGTACATGATCATGATCATTGATAGGCGCTGGCTGATTAGAATCAAAGCTAGTCGAGTGGCACAACGAAATAATCAGCTGGATATTCGGCAGCAGCGTTGCTCTTATTTGATTTCCTATGACCACATGAGGTATGGGAGCCTGCAGCTGTATGGCTTCCCTGGCCAGCTGAGCGAACAACTCCTTGCAGAAAAGCACGTTTTGGGCAAACTCTAGGGTCTTCTGCCAGACGCCTACTTGTGCAGTTATATTAGGCCCATGGCCCATTAGATTAACCTGAAACAGAAAGAGAATTAATTCGAAATTAGAATATGAATAGGACGCCGTTCCTACCTGCGCAGTGCATAGATCCTCCTGATCTTTTTGAGTGATAACCTTAATATAAGCTACACCTTGCAACTCAGCAGGCACAATGACACGCAAGGCGGAACTAGCTTTGAGTTGCAATCCATTGTTATTGCTGCTGCCGCTGGAGATGTTGGTGGTTGCTGTCTCCTCGTCCAGGGCATCCTCCGCTTTGGTCACCTGTAAGAAATGAGAGTGTATTAATATAAAATATAAAAAAAAATCATTAGTTAAATTACCTCAAAGGTGCCGCTCATGCCAAACTTGGAGCCTGCTGTGCGATAGCTTAGATCGCCTATAATGGCGCCATTTGAAACCTTCTTAAGACGCCAGTTCTGCCGCAGGCGTAACAGTTCTATGTGAAAGTCGGAGACGTTGCGACTGCGTTGCTCACTGTGGGCGTTGCGTAGGCGTTCCGCACCACCCAACAGAACCTGGGCAGCCTGAGAGATGGCCTTTTTTCGGCTATAAACCTGTACAATGGGCTTGGTATCATCCCCTTCTTCTAGTAGTGGATCAAGGACCAAGTAACGTTTATCCTTTGATATGGAAATAACGTCAGATAGCACACAAATCTCGGTATAAGCATCCTTTAGTTTATTGCGTACGGCGTCCCAGGGCCAAAGGCTCTCCTGGAATGGATTTGAATCCTTGCTCTCCTCTTCGGCCGCCGCCGCTGCCGCAGCAGCAGCGGATTTTTCCTCCTTTTTCAAATCATCCAGAGACGTCTTGCTAAAATCTATTCGCGCAGCACACTTTGCCAGAGTTTCTGACAGCGTCGGCGGCCTGTGGAACAACTTGTTGATAAAACTTTTTCACTCATATATTTGTTTATTTAGCCCACTTACGGTTGATACAGCTCGGTGCCATCGTAGGCTATTTCACGTATTTGATTCTCGCACGTTGTCTCTACCGATATATTCACCGAGTTGGACATATTTCTTCACAAATCTTCACAAGAGCCGGGCATTTGTAAACGAGAAAAAACAAATACCAATTTGCAGAGTTGTAGTGACTTTGAAATATCGATAACAATGTAAATTCTTAGCACTGGTACCAAAACTGGCATACAAGTTGGTACACTTTGCACAAAAGGGTACATTAAGAAATAATATAGGATAAAAATTTATTTTGAGGTATTTAGTTGTTTTAATGAGTAACAATTATAGAAAATTATCATTATGCTGGAACAAATCAAGTAGCAGCTTTAAGAAAAAACGATAAGTTTTTTGATAGCTCGCTTTAATTATCGAAAATTCTACGTTACTTTACAGCACTGCAACATTACTTTCATATTTCTGTTTGTGACTAGCACAAAAAAACTGACAGAATGTTATTTCTCAAAAATAAATCAAAAACACTGAATGTGGCAAATTATACAGTCATAATACCCAGCATTTGTGTGGGGAATGCCGCACAATTGGCCTGCGATCTCTTGATAGCCTCAAAAAAGCTGAAACGCATTGGCAGCCTGTCGCATGCAGCCCTAATACCAGTCTTCGGACCCTCCGCCTATCAGCACGAACCAAAGGAACAGGTGTCATCATGCGAATTGTATGAATCCCAAGAGGATAAGTTGCTGGTCATACAATTCCGTGCTCCATGGATTGCACGTCATACTAAAAACTTTCAAAATCAGCTAGTGGAACTGCTGAAGCCGGCACGGCGTGTAATTATACTAAGTGGCAGCTTTGGCTTTGAGAAACGCGTTCTAGAGGATTCGCCATGGGCTTATCGTGCCAGCGATAAATTTAAGGAGTCGCATGCTGAGCAACTGGGCAGTGCAGCCCTGGTCAAATGGAAGGAGCATAAGGGGGAGAACATCTTTGGCGGGGGTAATGCACTGCAACTCTACAAAGCGTTTGAGGAGGAGCAGGTAACCGTTATGCTGCTCTTCCGTTACCTTCTCGAAGGTGACAACTCTACAGATGCTTCGTTGATTGTACGCGAGCTGAATGAGATCTGCGAGGATTTTCTACAACTGCGCGACGGTGGCGATGGCAGCTTCAAGCTGACTGTGCCCAAATCCTGGAATCTATTATTTGGCAATGATGTCACCGAGTTGCTGTTTTAATTTCTGTATATTTTTGTTATAAATAAAATCTTAATCTTTTGGTGTAGGATAATAGAGATTGCTGGCTTTGTGCTCCCTGAAGTACTCGCTACCGTGTTCCTGGTAATGCAGGCGCGTGGTTAGCTGATCCTTAATATTTTCCTCTCGAGCATGTAAGCAAGCGCCTAACCAGGCGCTCAACGTTGGTTGTGTAGACGTAAAAATAGCATAGGTCGACTGAAACGGACGCAGTTCCATTAGCTCCTTATTTAAACGCTCTTTCAGACCTGGAAACTGCGCACAACTGCCTGTCAGATACACGTGATTCACTAGACGCTGCTGCTGCTCCGCTGTGAAGAATTTTAATACAAATCCTATGAGTTCCGCCAGACCCATCTCCGAACAACCTATCATGCTTGGCTGGAAAAGTACTTCTGGCACTCTTATTTCTTCTAAGCCAAAATGCAGCTGATAATTCTCCGCAGCCGTTTGTGCCTGTAAAGCCGCATTATTTGCCTCATCGTAGCTAGCGTCATAGTGGTGAAGCAGCTTCTCCAGCTCAATCAATTGTTCATTTTCCGCATCCGAATCGCTATCGTCGTTGTAGCGATTGATGCGCTTGTAGACATCCCAATCGTTGTCATTCATGCCGAAGCCATCGTCCTCTTCTTCGTTGGCCTTGCGACGCTTATCGCTCTTCGCCAGATTTGATATAATCCTCATCCGCTGCTGGGCTGCATGTGTGTGCCGTTTTCCCTGTTCCTGGCGCTGCTGCTGTCGCATCTGCTTACGTCGCTGCAGCTCCTCTCGCTTCTCGCGTAGCTGTGCTAACCATTCCGCTTGGGGCATGCCTTCCGGCGGCTTGGCAATTTTGTCCATCTTATCCTGTTGCTTGCTTGGACGCGGTGGGCCCGCAGCACGATCCTTAACACGCTTTATGCGATTTGTCAAGTTCCCTATAAGCTTGTCCAGTTCTTCCAGGTTGCCTATTTGCTGCTGCTGCAGGGCCCGCTCGAATTTTTGAAGCTTCTGTTGCTCATAGAGCTGCCTAAGCTTCTGGAGCAGCTGCAATTGTTGCTCATCCTGCTGGAGGTGTTCACGTTCGCGACGATTCTTAATATCCAGCAAACGCATCGCCAATTCGCGGCGTTTTTCCTGCTTCTGCTCTGCTGTGAGCAAAGCATTGCTAGCCGTTACCGGATTATAAGGCAGCTGAATTTTCATAACGTGCTCCTCATAATAGTCCAATTGGGCCCACTTGAGCAGCTCCTCCTTGTAGTCCAAAGCTATGTGGCAATGCTCATGTACCAATTTCTCCATGCGGCTGGAAATAGCATTTAGGTGAACCGGATATTTCATCTGCATTAGCCGAAAAAGATAGTTGGTTATATGAAAGCCGCCCACGTTTAAACGACGCACATGCTCCAGCTGCATACGTCCATCGAGAATTGGTATAACATGAGTTGTATTGTATCCAAGGGATATGATAAGTCCATCTTCAAGTTGTTCATGCTGCTGCTGTTGATACCTCCAGCTGTAAAGCGCATCTATACCATAGGATAAAGCCGGCACATTATAACACTCGAAGAGTAGCTCGGTCATCTGTCGACGACACAAATTGGGATTTGCCAGCGCTTCTGTAAGCACAATGGAGTTGCCAATGCTCTCCTGGCCCTCGTAGCCCATTTTTGTAAAGATATAATCAAGGATTTGCTCCTGATGATTCCAGTTCGTTATCACATTCCGCTCAAATGGGGATTTTAGATGTGCTCGAACTGTTTCTATGTTTACTATATCATTTCCAACTTGAATCTCTCCGGTTCCCTTATACTCCTCCACTGTGGCAGCCGCCGCAGCTGCAGCATCTTGCGCTTGAGCTTCCTTCTTCCGATCCTTGCGTGGCTTAGTCAGAACATTGCGAAAACGTAACTCTGGCTGCTTGCTGTCGTGCCAGCCTACGCGGCATTCATAAGAACCGTTGTCGATCACCAGCACACGCTGTGGCGCTGCCATTTTTTTTAGTATTTATAGTAAATTGCTTGCAAAGCAATTGTTTACCTTTCTCGTACGGTTTAGGTGTTGCAATGCGTTTCAAGCACTGCACGAGTTATAACAGCCCTGTTTAAGTAAATATTGTGCGTTTTGCCACACTTAAATTGAAATATAACATGAATGCACTTGGCGCCATTTCACTTATATTTATGTTATGTAGAATATAACAATATAATACTTATTTAATTACATACCAAACTACATTAATTTTTGCTGCTTTCCAACACTTAATTTTCTTAAGCAATCTGTCACAAGCTTCAGCAACCCTACAATATAACTGTAGTTCCTACCTTCTTACTTCGTCTTTGAAGAAAATTAACCACTTGAATTAGAACCAATTTTAACTAGTTTGAATTATTATAATGTTTGTAAAAATTAAATTGGAAGAACAATGCAATTCGAAGGTTAGTAAGAATCATCTTATTTATTTTATAATATTATACTTTTATATTTCTTATAGGCTCCTCTTATATTTAATATAGAGGATAGTGCTACAGTTTATAATTTAAAGACCAAATTGGAATCGTGTGTAGATATTCCTAGAGAAGAACAGGAAATACGTACAATGGATAGAATATTAAACAATCAGGATGAACTGTCAGAGATTGTGAAGCAGCAAATTGATGGGAGAAAGTTAAATGGAGCTGCCATTTCTTTATATACGATGAATGGCTTCCATTGCTTTCTACAATTCTATAACCAGAACGAAGGCGAAAATCAGTCGAATTTCTTTAATCAACCTCCGAATGCTCGAAATTTACCCATCGATAAGATTCCACAATATTGCGAAATCGACTCAGATGATTCCTCCACGTATTCCACCTCCTCCAGCGAAACAGATTCCACAACAGATCAGAGCGGGACTAGCAGTGATTACAGCCACAGTCCAGTCGGTTCAAAACGTAAATCGCTTGAAAAAAAGAAATCTCCCCCCAAGAGGTATTTACAGAAAAAAACAGTAAAATTATTATATTCTAGTACTATTTATTTATTTTAGAGCTTGCCCAGTAGTGGAGGCTACCGAAGAGGTATGTGCCACTGTTACGCCCAAAAGCCAGGAAAACAACATTCAAGAAGTTAGTGAACAAGAAATTGTATCTCAAACTGCAGCTGCAACACACCCTCCAAGAGTTCTACAGGTAGAACCCATTGCGTCTCGTCAAACAACTGTATCCTCAAAAGCAGCAGTAATACTTCCTTCAGCAGTTATGGAGGTAGAATCCATTGCGGCTCGTCAACCCATTAAATCTATAGGAGCGCCTGTAATACTTCCTCCTGCAGTTCAGGAAGTGGAACACATTGCTCATTCAATTGTATCCACAGGAGTATCTGTCATGCCTCCTCCTGCAGTTCTAGAAGTAGAACCGATTGCTGCTACCAAGGCAACTGCATCCAAAAGATCATCTCCCGCAGTTTTAGAAGTAGAACCCATTGCTGTTATTGATCCACTTCCTCGTGAATCTGTTATTTCATCTGCTCCTTACATAGCTTTAAGGCCGGAACAACGTAGATATGCGTTGGTTATTGGCAAATACTTTAAGAAGCATCAGCCGGATTACGGCCATCTAATGGAACATTTTTATGGGCTTTTCGTAACTTCTCAGAGCTGTGCACACTTGAACTTTAGTGAGTCGACTTCAATTACGGCTTATGATGATCAACTATGGGTGCTCTGTGAGGATAATGAGACCTGTGACTGGATTGCCCAAGGTGTACGCAGTCTAAACTCCTATAAATGTTCTACTTTTGTTGAATATTTAGGACTCTTGAGGTGCCGTGTGGTTGTCCCTCATGTAGAAGGAAAGGAATATTCTAAAATATTTCAGCTACTCGAACTGCAGAATTCCGGCCTATCCACCGATAAATGGTGTGTTATGGAACGTTTCATGCTTGATGAGGAATCGGATGAATATACGCCCAAAGCTGTGACTAATCTCTGTAAAAATGAATTGATTACGGTCTGTGTGGATTTGGAAAGCAAGCGTCTTATACAGGAGCATAGCTTCAAGCTTAAATATTGCTTCTGGAAACTTACTTTCGAATTTTGAAATATAATAATAATTAATATAGATAAAATAATTTTA
The DNA here is from genome assembly GCA_018150835.1 of Drosophila repletoides. NCBI lineage: Eukaryota > Metazoa > Arthropoda > Insecta > Diptera > Drosophilidae > Drosophila > Drosophila repletoides. Next base: position 4,396,921 of record JAECWQ010000202.1, read on the forward strand.
TTAATTGGAATTTCATATTGATACAGAAATATTGAAAATTTTAAATCGTGTACAATATAAATTTTAATTTAATGATTTCTCCACGTATTTAAAGAATCCACAAATTTAAAGAGGTCCTTAATTTAGTATACAGCAAAAGTACTCTGACCAAACCAGCGCTTTCGATATATTTCAAATATCGATGTGTATTTTGATAAGCTGAGCTTTTCAACATTGAGTGCCAAACCATCACCCCACGCACATGAACCTCATTTTTTAATGAAGATAAATATTTAAAATATGTCGAAGTCCTTCTTTAAAGTTAGTTTGTGGATCAAGAATGTTCATAAATACGATAAATATAAATATTTACAATGAGGTTAAATGCGATCCACAAAATTGAAAAAAGCGCGCAACAATAAATCAATATATATCGATATATATTGAGCAGTTCGGTTAATCGATATCAGCAGTACAATTAGAATAATATCCCACCTCTAGGCGTTAGGAGTTCTTTTTCGTATCCACAACAGAGAAAAAAGTATATTACGCCAAAGTCCTGTTGCAAAACTCGCTTAGGACTTGGGCTAAAAAGTCATGGAAATGGAACCTATAGATATAGCTCGCCTAGAAGAGGCAGTGATAGTATTTTATAGTTCCAATTCTCACGAGCAGGCAATAACTCACGAGTGGCTAACCGAGGCCGAGGCCAGTCCACAGGCATGGCAATTCTCCTGGCAGCTGATGCAGCTTGGCAAAGTATGATATAGTCTCAGGAGTATAGAGCTGTGAATAATCTCAACAATTCTTTTTAGAATCAAGAGGTGCAATTTTTTGGCGCCATAACGCTGCACTCAAAGCTAATGAAGCACTGGCATGAGGTGCCCCCCGAGTCTCGAGAGGAGCTGAAGCAGAAGATCCTTGAAACCATTGTGCAATTCGCTGCAGGACCCAAGCTGGTGCTCAACAGGCTCTGCCTAGCGGTGGGTGCGCATTTTATAATTCAGTGGTTCATTTTTTAATCGTGTATACCCTGTAGTTAAGCGCATATATTGTGCACATGCTGGAGGATTGGCCCCTTGCTATAGAGGAGGTCATTGATACTTTCCAGAGCCAGCGCATACCCAATGTCAGCCCGGACGTCCAGCTCTGGATAATGCTGGAGATTCTACTGGGCATACCCGAGGAGTCCCAGATCATACATACCTCCGTGAAGAGAGTAACACTTCGCGGAGAGATAGGAAAGCGGTTGCCCCTAGTCTTGCAGACAGTGGAAACCTATTTAAAGCAGCAATTAGGCAAAGAATGGGACACCGAGACACATGGCAATATGCTGCGTGCAGTTAAGTGCGTTAGCGTCTGGATTAGGTGAGCTTATATACAATATTATTTGTCCTAACTATCTTTCTAAACAGTTTAAAAAAATAGCTACAGATACTAATAAATATTATTAAATATAATTCATTTTACCCTTCACAGAAGCATTGGTTATTGTATTGAGGGCTGCGTGAGCATAAGCACCGTACTCTTGGAGCTGGTGAATCAATGCTACTGGCCCTGTATACGCTCCGGCGTGGGCTGCATGTCGGCGGACGAGAATGAGTTGGCAGAGACTTGCTTAAAGGCGATGGTTAATGTAATCGTCCAGCCGGATTGTCACAACTTTCCCAAGACGGCTGCAGTGCTAATAAAAATGTTTCTGGATTCTCTGTGCGATATTACTCAAAGGGAATGGAAGCGAGATAATGATAATGAGGATATTATAGTGCATATTTATATGTTGTTTGTTTCAGCTGTAGAGCGACACTCTGGGCTATTTCTAACTGGTATTACGGCTACAGATCCAGAGTTGTCCGCTATTTGGAGTCGTATGGTTCATGAAATATTACAATGCACGGATAAGCCAGGCATTTATCCTGTGGAAGAATCGTGCAGCACCATGGCTCTGGCTTTTTGGTATATGCTTCAAGGTGATGTCTTTGCCATGCCCATCGAGGAAGATAAACGCAAGTGCTGGGAGCATATTAAACCACTTTATGCTCATTTGACCACTGTTCTGGTTCGGAAATCCGAGCAGCCCGATGAACGCTCTATTGACAAATGGAACTCCGATGATTTGGAATGCTTTCGCTGCTATCGTCAGGACATTTCAGATACTTTTGTATGTATTTTTACATTGCTTCCAAGCTAAACTGAATATTTCAAATAGTCAATGATACAGAGTATATCGTTGTCGAGTTCCCTGTAATTCTGAGTTGAATGCAATCTTTCCATTTTTACAGATGTATTGTTATGATGTGCTGCATGATTATATATTGGAGATATTGGGAGCTATGCTGGATGAGGCTATTGCTGAGCTGCAAAGTCATCCAACTCACTGGACTAAATTGGAGGCATGCATCTACTCTTTTCAATCGGTCGCCGAACACTTTGGGGGCGAGGAATCCCGTCAGATACCAAAGCTAATGCGCGTTCTATCTGAAATACCATACGACAAGCTAAACCAAAAGTTGCTTGGTACAGCTCTTGAAACGATTGGGTCATATTGCTCCTGGTTAATGGATAATCCCAGCTATATACCGCCTGCTATAGATTTGCTGGTGCGTGGATTGAATTCTACCATGTCTGCACAGGCTACGCTGGGATTGAAAGAGCTTTGCCGGGATTGTCAGTTGCAATTGAAGCCCTATGCGGAGCCGTTACTGGATGCCTGTCATGCTACGCTAACAACAGGTCGCATGAAGAACTCAGATTCAGTACGTCTAATGTTTAGTATTGGGAAGCTAATGAGTCTGTTGCCACCGGAACAGATACCTAAATATCTAGATATTATAGTCAGCCCCTGCTTTGAGGAACTTCAAACTATTTGCCAGGCAGGCGCCGTGAGTATATTAACTGGTAGTCAAGTACGCTTATTTTACTTGTTCTTCTCCTTTTAGACGACTCCTGCGGCCCGTATACGCACTATTTTCCGGTTGAATATGATCTCGACGCTATTCTCTTCGCTTAATACGGATCTGGATGATGAGCTTAAAAACTTGCACACAGTGCAGCCCGTCCTGCTGGTCATGGAGAAAACTATGCCTATTTTTAGGAGTATTGCCGAGCTCTGGGTGGAGGAACTGGATGTGCTAGAGGTGAGTTCGGAAAGAAAAATAGCTCGAATCCCTTATCTATTGTGTTACATCAATCAATCATAAGGAATAATACTATCGCTTAGAATTCACGAACAATAAAATTGAAGTTTTTTGTTTCCAAGCTATGTCGGCTTTTGTCCCTGCGATTATAGTGCAACAGGTCCTGGTTTTACAGCGTAATAAAAGCTAATTTCCATTTTTCATTCCTGCAGGCTGCCTGCAGCGCTCTGAAGCACGCCGTTGTGAATTTGAGAAGCAGCTTTCAACCAATGTTGCAGGATTTGTGCTATTTTATTGTGGCCAGCTTTCAGTCACGCTGCTGTGCACCCACCTTAGAGATATCCAAAACGGTGAGTAGTTAAATAAATGTTCTTTTCGGCTCAATAAAATATATTTACCCAATTTTCAACCTTAGGCCATAATCATCTTTTATCGCGAGGAGAACTGCAAACCTTTGATGCAACAACTCCTGTTGGAATTTATTAAGCACAGTTTTAAGCTATTCGAGAATACGCCACAGCAAAACTTTTCTAACATATCAGATACTATGGAAATGTTCTTTGCTTGTCTTACACAAATTATTAAGAAAGTACCCCAAGTTTTGGAGGATAAAACGCTTGCTTACGATCGTCTAATATATTACGCACGGCAATCCATGACTCTACCCGAAAATGGACCTATTCGCAACAGCATTCAATTTGTCACCCACTTTGTAATGCAATCTCGGAATCATCCGCATATGACCGAGGTAATTCTGGCCAGCGGGGAGCATATAATTCACACAGCTATGACATGTGTCGGTTACTTGACGCCGCGTCAGCAGGTGGATAAATTTGCCGATGTTTTTCTGGCTTTAAACAAAAAATATCCAGCTGAGATGGCTGTCTGGCTTAAGAATGTCATGGCAGTGCCGAATTTTCCGACGCAGCTCATCACCGAGGCCGAAAAAGCACGATATGTTTCACTGATCATCAAGTAAGTATTATTCTTGGGTTATATATCATTTAATACATTTATTTTCTTGTTCAATCCTCAGGGTGAAGGTGAACAAGCGGTTATTGCAACAGCACCTAACAGAGATGGCCATTAAAACACGTGGACTTGTACCGCTGCAAGTTCCAATTAATTAAATGGATTCTACTTTCGAATCAGTAGCAAAATCGTCTAAAGAAAAATCTCTGTCCAGCTGTCTTTGTATTTTAGTTGCTATTTAAGCTGCTCTGTAAATGTTCCTTTCTTTTACTTCTTTCTTTCTATTTAATGATAAGCACAAAGTCTGTCGGATGTCGAACATTTATTGCTTAGATCAAACAGACAAAATTATTATATATATTATATTAACTTTTATTTTGCCTGTCCGAGTCTAGCTTTAGGTTGTGGAATAATCTGTTAAAAAGGCTGTTTCTTGACATGATTTAACTTTTATTCATAATTTTATAAAAATTACACGCTTTTGTTAACGTTTTTATATGCCTTTAAATTACAATTTTCTTTTATTTATTTTTTTTTATATATATATATAATTATTAGGTCTGTATAACTCAAATTAGGTTTCTTATATAGAAAAACTTTGATTTTTCACCGTTTTCCTGCACAGGGAAATATGCTTAAATTTCTTTCTTTTATTGTTCTGCAACTTTCCATATGTGTCTATAATGCCAAAAATATGTAAATACATCTCTATATATAATATATAATATATATATATTTATGTGTCTAAAACTAAATGAAGCCTTTCATTTTCTTGGCCTATACAGCACCTGGTAGTGGTAGCAAAAATTTGATCAGCTTTTATTTATCTGTAGCTAGAAATAGTTGAAAATATTTTACTAGGTTCCGTGCCAGGACGCAGGGCTTATTTATTATATATGTATATTTGTAGATATAATGACTGATTTGCCTGTTCCAGCATTTCCATTTAAGATCTGACACGGATCCAATATATATATATATATATTTAATAATGTAGAAATAGTAGCTACGACCAGCAATAGTCCAAGTCTGTTTTATGACCCCGTTTCCAGAGGTTGATGAGTGGATGATATTTCTGTTTTACGATGCGATTCTAGTGATTGTATATACTATAATGTAGACGGAGTCGTTGGTATACTCCTTTCCCGGTAAGAATGCCCAAAAAACTTACACAGAAGTTAAATGTGTTCCAAAATGTAAATTTCTCTAAGGATACATCTGCTTATAAAATATAGATGTATTTGTTTTATATATTTTCTTGGGATTACACTTAGAATACCTGCATACTTTCACCAAACTTGATGTTTGCGTCTTCTCTCGCCCTCCTCCTCCTTTCTCAGCCGTTATACATACATATAATAATATATATAATGGTAGTTCTCTCCCCCCCCAATATGAAATACATACTAAAAATTATATACATACAATAAACACACACATAATTATGCATACCATATTTGTTTTAAACAAATTACAATACATATACATATATAGATAAGAGTATAATTAAGCTGCTAATGTTAGGGTAATAGCATAGAGTATAAATATAATTTACGCTGTCTGTGAATCAAATCTGTCCTGCAACTGGACGGTATATAAAAGCCAAGAAAATTACACTTCGCCATTGATGAGCAGATTCGAATTAAAACCAAATAAATTATATTTCTTTAAAACATTTGCCGATTAAAAATCTAATATATTCCCCAAATACAGATATTTGATATTTTAATTTCCCATTCTAAATTAAACTAACAAAATATACCATAAAATTCCATCCTATTTCTTATACCCTGTCAGAGCAAACTAAAATCCAACTACATTTGGCTTTAACTTTAAAAATTTCTTTAAGGGTATTTAAGATACGGCTTAATCTGCTCTCTTGGTTAATATTTCATAAGATCGGTGTGTCTTTTACCACTTTCTTTGGCTGTTCAAATTCACGGTTAGTATAGCTGATATATAAGGGAAAAATTTTTGGCTTTCGTATACCCTACAGCACGCAGGACAGGCGCATATGTAAATGTATTTATATACGTATATATATATATATATATGGTATGATATATATGGGGTAGAGTATGCTCAATCAAGGTGGTAGATTTCCTACGTCTTAAGCTTACACAATGTCAATTCAAAAACTGTACAAATTTTGACGTATTCACTGAAATGGTAAGAGCATAATGAATCACCATAAGTACGAGTATTATTCAGATTATAATGCAATTAATGCATGCAAGAAAAAAACAACACCAACGGAATATCGGCCAAAAAGCGGCGCAGCATGCAAAATATAATTCAGAAAAGCATATTTAATTGTCATTCAGCTTGATTTTTGATCGAACCTTTAGCGATTTTATTGTTTGGTTGGTACTATGCATGTTTATTTATTTGTATTTGTTTTTATATATATATATTTGTATAATTCTATAGAAATCGTGAAATAATAATGGACGCCAGCTTAAACATCATTATCATCATCAACATCATCATCATCTTCCAGCCCCCTTATCATAATTATCATCGATTAGACATATTATTTGTTTTTGTTTTTGTTTTGTTTTGTTTTAAATCTAATAAAGAACCTTTTAGAGGCTGTGCCAGCGTAAGGACCAGCCCAACGGTGTGGGAGGAGTGGGTAGGGTAGGTATAGCTTGAGGCCTAACAGTTGTTTGCATCTGGGGGCGGTGTTGTCAAGTACTCATCGGGTCGCTTGTGCTCGATGAGGGCTCTCACGATGCCACTATCCGAGGGCAGATCGGATTTTCGTCGTATCAGCGGCTTCTCCTTGTTCCTCTCCCCGCGTATCTGTGTTAGAGTAAGCGCAAAGCGTAATGCAAACGTAAGCCATTTGAAATGTTGCGACCCCCTGAACCCACACACGATTATGATTACGATTACGATTACGATTACGATTACAATTACGATTAAGTAGTGTGCGATACCAGGTGACGTTTTCACAAAAAAATTACATGATCTAAAGTTATTGTTTCCTAGATGGGCCTGGTAGTTAGTGGGCGTGCAATGCATTTGAGTAACATCCCACGACTACTTACACATATATACATACACATTAATGTTATTAACAAATAGTGTTCATATATCACACAAAATTTTAAGTACAGAATGATTATTTCCCTTTTGAAAATATATTTCTTAAAAGAACTTATCATTCTATTCCCAGAGAAAAGTTATTAAAAGAATATATGTTTTTCTTTACAGAATGAGTAGGAGTAACGCATCGAATATTTGTTTTTATACACACACTACTATATGAGACAGACGATCAATGGTTAAAAATTGTATCGATAGTATTATCGTATGGTTTAAAATTATCATACGTATTGTCATCTAGTACAGCTAGAAGCGATCCATGGATTTGCAAAATTCTTTTTATTGACAAGTTATCGATAGTACTAACGAGTGTATATATATCTGACATGATTTGAGTGATGAACTTATATATATTGATGATCTATATTTGTTAGTAAACTGTGATTTATTGCTGGCTCTCATTTAATCAAGGATATTTTGCACTCTAGTTTTTTTTATAGGAGGTAGGTAGGCAAGTGTTGGGTATTTGAAAGTCGGTGTGGTGTTACGAAAAAAACCAATAAATAAGAACACATACATACATATTATAAATATATATAATTAATAAGATGCAGTTAAAAAACATGTATTTAAATAACTCAAATGAGTGCGATTATTGTTTGTAACACGCATTCAATCATTTCTTTCTTTCGTTCGCTTTAACGTTTAGTATCTTGTTTTATAGACAGTTCGATTACAATCTCACACACGCACACATTGTGTTCAGTTAGTAGTTGTGTAGTGTGGTTAGTGTCGCTAGTGCTTGTCTCACCTCTCTGGGCTCCTGATTCAGCTGCTGCTGCTGCTGCGACTTTAGCGTCTGCAGGGGTCTCGACTGCTGCAACTGCTGCTGCTGTTGATCAATCTTATCGTAGGTTAGATCACAATCATTGTATTGATCGTACAATTGTTGACTATCGTCATTTGACATTTGCAGGGTATCGCTATAGCGTCGCGTCTTAGTCCATTCCGGATTGGTTTTAGCCAGACTCTCAACCTGTAGCCACAATTCCGCGCGCTGTGTTAGCTTCTCACGTTCCCTACGAAAATTAAATTATTATACGGAATTCCACTCAATTCAAATTCGATCTAAACTCACATTTGCTTCTCTGCTTTGAAGTTTTTGCTGCACTCATCGAATAGCCGTTGATTCATTTCCATAAATAGCTTTAGCGCATTGTAGATGAGACCATGAATGGTCTTATTCCAGTGTGTCTTGGAGTTGCGATTCAGCGCCGGAAACATAATGGGTAATATAACCTGCGAGTTGTCCGCTATTAAGGACATTATATACTCGTTGTTCCAATAGTAGAGCGCACGTTCCGCCACCTGAAAGTGTGGGGAGGAAACACACTTGGATATCTGACGGAATAAGGGCACCATAACCTTTTGAAATTCGGCTGGCTCGATTACATCTAGCAGCTCTTCCAGTTCATTCAAGAACATCACTTCCTTGGGACTATGGGTTTTGGGCCAAAACTTCAATAGACTTCTGCAAGATTGCCAGAGATTAAATAAAGTACATATATTAAATAATACTATTTCATTTACTTGATGACCGCCTCTGACAAACTGGGATCCTTTTCGAGGAACTGCACCACACAATAGGTAAGTTGGGGATGGTAAACGGAGAGGCTTTTGGCTTTGTGCAATGGCAGCAATACCTTAAGTAAAAATTGTTTGTGCTCCTCTTTGAGCGGTAAAGCAAATCCATTAATAATGCTACCCAAAATTTCCAGCAGCTCGGCAATACCATTATGATGTTCCGTCTCGTAAATAAATCTATGAAAGTATTAAATTTGGAAATGAATAATGAGTTGAAAACTAGCGCTTAGAAACTATGGATAGAAAAATATGCAATTCCCGATGATCTATGGAAAAACTCACCTGTAAAACACATTGTTGATTTGTTTCCTAATAAATGCCCTCAAGCCTAAAAATTTCCCATAGATGCGATGTAAAACAGTCTTAAGGAAGTCACGTTCACGTGGATCCTCCGAGTCGAATAAGTCCAACAATTGTAATACAAATTGATGATCGATAAAACGTTTTGCAATATTTGGCTGGAAATCGGGTGATTCCAGGAAGCGCAAAAATAGCTCATAGACTAACTGCAAATGTGGCCAAGATGATTCCAATGTTGGCTCATCCTCCTCCGGATCGAATTCGGCGCCATTGGGATTTGACGAGGGAGGCAATGTGCGAAATAGATTCACTGAAAACTAAAGGAAAAATATTAGTAATACATTTTTGAATGAGATAATATTTTTAACTTAAAACTTCCCGTTTTCAACAAAAGAATTATCTTATTTCTTGTAATAGATATAAATTGAACAAATAATATCGCAATACTATCGATTATATAGAAGCAATTGTCGACAGATTAACAACTCTTTGTTACTGAACTTACCATATTGATGGCCTCCGGGTAAATAATCTCTGTAATAACACCATTCTGACTCGACAGATACTCGACCATCTCGTGAAGGGCGGCACGTTTGACTTCCTTCCATTTTAAATCGCTGAGCGGTTCGGAGAAATCGAAGAGAGTGCAACATTGCCGAAGTTTCTGCAGGAATAAGTCCTCCCGTTCGGTGGCTCCCGTTTCTAGGAAAGAAAAAAAATAATGATGTTGAATAAAATTATAATAAGTCATTTTAAAATTGTTACTGAAACTAAAATAAAAGCGCTACAAAACGAACGATAATAAGAACAACAACTAGAAACTAAATACGAAATATAACGAATTGTAAGCAAAGCGGAAACTGATAAATATTTTTGAACTAAAAGAAGGAGGAGAAGGTGTCGATAACCAATAGCAACCTCGCAGTGGGGGCAACGCCAAAGCAGCTGAAGAGTTTGGCGGCAAATGAAATAGATTCCGATCGCGTGCGCGTCCTGGACTGCCCGTCAGCTGTTGCAGCGTTTGTGGCGAGGAGAGATTATTCTGTGGCAAGTTAACGGTAGAGTCGCCTCCATTCTGGCGTGACGCCACCACAGTATTGGTAATACCGTTTCTCTGGCCAATACCCAAAGAAATGCTTATGCCACCAACCAGATTCTGTGCCACCGATGAACGTAATTGCTGCTCCTCGGTTGCCACATCGACGCTGCCGCTGCTGCTGATGCTTGAAGTTGTTGTTGTTAGTGCTACTGTTGCTGATGTTACAACTGCTGATATTGCAGTGCTACCCACGCTTTTAGTAGCATTCAATATACTCTTTATGGCCGCCGCAGCGCTCACGGGTGACTGTCATTAAGGGATGAGGAGTTGATTGCGTGATTTGGATATCGATTTCGATTTATGAAATGAGTAGAGCAAGATAATTTCTTTAAATATGTGTAACATTTCTTGTATCTAGCGGTGTGTCTCTGTGTTTCGATGCTGCAGTGGCGTATGCAGGGGTAGTTTTATTTGCTTTGGGTCAAATGCCCCTTTAGGAAACAACTTATTTCCTATTTTCTACAATTATCAAGAAATTTAAATATTGCATGACTACTGAACCTTTGAAGCATAATTTGTTTAATAAAACCTAACACGTATTGTTATAATTGTATTGATTTAACAAGTCTTAGCAGTTTATCGACTGTTCCTTATGGAATACATATAATTTGATTGAGTCTAATCAAAATATGACAAGAAATTATATAAAAGTACATTAATTGCCCTTCAAGATCTAGTGAACTATCGAATCTATATAAACTATAGATTTATATATATATATATAAATATTTCTTAGCTATCCGTCTCCCCTAAAAATTCCTGTTTACGCCACTGTTTGAGCTGGGTGTGTGTGTTTTGCTGTTGTTGTTATTGCTGCTGCCAAACCTTGTTGCTTGCCCCACTGGATGTGGATGCCACAGCGGTGCTCAACAGCGAGCTGGCTGTGGTTACTGCCGAAAAATGCTGCGCCAGCGTAGACACTAAAGAAGTGCCACTAGTTGCAGCTCCTGTTGTTGCTGTTGCCGTTGCAGCTGATGTGGCTGTTGTAGGATCTGTTGCTGTTGTTGTGGTTGCTGTGGTGCTGGGAGTAGATTTGGCATTGGACATGTTGGCGGCAACTATAGGTGCTGGCGTTCCTGCTGCATGTGTCGCAGCTGATGAAGAAAGCGACAACGAGGATGTAGAGGATTGTGAGCCAAAGGGCGATGAGCCGGCTATAAGCGCAGCAGCCGCTGAATTGGCACCACCGCCGTAAGTAACAGCCGAGCAAGAGGAGGAAGAGGAGCCAGAGCCGCTAGAGCTGGCAGCTGCCGAGGCTAGCGAAGATGAGACTGCCTGGGAGATCGATGATAAAGCAGAAGAATTCGAGCTAGTCGATGAGGATGATGGTGATGATGTGCTCGGATTATTACTGGCACTTGCCTCTGGCGGCGATAGAGGCATTTTATGACGAGACTGTTGTTCAAATTTAGCCTTTAGCTCCTCCACGCTGCTGAATTTAAATTGCTGCTCTCTCTGATCTCCCCCCTCCTCGTCGGCCAGTTGATCTAAGCCGCTATGAAATGAAGGCGACTTGGGTATGCGTATGCTACCCAGTGCATAGTAACCTCCAGTGGAGGGAGTTGTTCCACTTTGTTGGTGCTGTTGCTGCTGCTGCTGCCGCTGCTGTTCCTCTTTCAATCCTGCACTGTTGTTATTGCCTGTTGCTGTTGCTGCAGACGATTGCTGCTGCTGTTTCTGCTGTTGCTGGTTACCCTTCAGCAACATAGCACCGCTGACCATTTCATTAATGCGACACCAGATTTAATTCCATTAGAAACCATCAGTATTATTTCTCACTCGTTTTTTCTGTTTGCTTTGCTAACAACAACAATTATTAAACAACAACAACAACTTTTCAGCTACAACCAACTAATTGCTATTCACTAACAGAATGAATTAATTTTTTGCTTTATAGCATCTGTAATGGGAATTGCAATATAAAGTTAATGATTTATTTGTATGTATTCGTGTATATATGGAAATGGATATGAAAATGAAAATATGCTAATGAAAAGTGGAAATGAAAAAGTGATAAATGTTAAATGAAAATGAACTTCTTTTATTTATTGCTGGGAGCAAGCGAAATTATACGTTTTTTCCAATTCTATTCTATTCTACACCCACGCATTTTACGCCCCAAATCTAATGAAAAAAAAAAACAAAAAAAAAAAAGAAAAAAATGAACACTTACAAAGCTCTAACAGAAACGGAACCGGTCTGGAATTTTAATTATATATTTTTTGTTTTTATAATGGTCTCGCTGTAACGGTATTTGTCTGCCTGGCCACTCAATAGACACACAAGCGTTTTATCTGCTTTAATTTACTATTTCTCTTTCAATTTTTAACAGCTTTTCTATTTATTATTAATTTTTAGTTTCCACTTTATTTTAATGCGTAGCTGCCGCAAAGCTGTGGGTTGACTGCAGGCCAATTTGTTGAGGCCAGAAAAATCGATAACATTTGCCGTGGGCGAGCGCACAGAGAGCGAGAGAGTAACAGAGCGTGGGAGAGAGCGAGTACTGTTAAGAGCGCAGTAGCAGGCTCCAATCTGAATGAGCATAACAACAACAATAACAACAAGAGCAGCAATCAAGGCCAAAAAGGCAATATGGCAACGCTTTGAATGCCAATGCCAAACCATTTAATAATTAGCAACTGACCAACTACGAGTATATAAAAAAAATCTATCAAATAAATTGATGCGCCTGACTGAAGAGCGAGAGGGAGCTATGCGCAAGGCGAGTGTCGAAAATGGAGCGTTAGACGTGCATGTGTGTGTTCGAGTGTCGGTAAAATTTCTAACGTATATGAAGGAGCAGCGGTAGTAAAGCGAAACTTCAAGCCGGCTCAAGCTAGGAGAATTTAATATATTATATTCAATATGTGAACCAAACTAAAACAATATATGACAGGTTTTCCCAAAATAGGGTATTTAAGAAGCCTTTATTTTCTTTTTTACTGCACTGAGCAACACTGTAACCCAACAGTCATCACTTAGTTGACCTTTGCGAACTTGTATAATAAATAATAACACAATAAACGTAAAAACAAACGACAGCCGAGAGGCACACTCAAATCATAAAGCAATACAAATTACTAAGTATATACATATATACATATGTAGATAATAATATAGTACTCGGGGTATACGTATATGTATATCTGTATGTAGGGGTTACTCACTTTCATTGAGGGGACTGAGTGCCGTTAATTCGCAATTCTTGGATACATTATAACGGGTGCTGCTCTGGCGCTTCTCCTTGCGCACCAGTGGGGTGGTGGTCAGGTTTAAACCCTTCGTAATCTGCGTGGGGGGCGGTGCATCGCGCGGTGGTGTGCTGTCCTTATCTGTCTTGATAGCCTGCAATTATCAAGCGTAGTTTATGTTAATGCGCAGCTTCTGCTCGAAGGAGAGAAAGAGGGACCGCGAGAGAAAGAGGGGAGCCAGAGAAATAGAGCAAAACAAAAAGCAATAACCAAAACAAAAATTGCAAAAAAAAAAAAAAAAAAGGGAAACATCTGTAAATATTTTGTTTAGGGATTGCAAGGTCATATTATCCTTTATTTATACTCTCCATATATTGAAAAGAGTATATTAATTTTATCTGTTACCTTCGTCTGTGCAAATCCTTGCCGCCTAAGTCGAGCTGTAGCCTGTGGGTTGGTGTTAGTCTCAGTTTTAGTAACAAAGAAATGAGCACACTGACTATAACACTATATACACAAAGACAGACATTAACTACAGTAGTGGTTCGAAAATTAGAAACATTTTCATAATCGAAAAGAATATTATTGGAAATTCAAACTTTATTTTCCTAATTTTATTTAATTGACATAGTTTCTAATTTTCTAGCAACCACTGTATGTGTGTATTGATAGATTTTGCGATTTTGATTTTAAAGGGGGGAAGGCATTCAGAATCTATTTGGAATCAATCATTTGGCATAAGCACACGTACATATATTAGAGATGATAAGATTAGATATATATATATATATACATATAATATATATTGTATTGGTGCGTTAAGGTTATTGCCACAAGGAAGTGTATAGAAGTATGCGTGAAGAGTAACACTCAAATCGGTTCTATAATTGACGTCAATTACTTAACATGCTCTATTCGGTCGACTCATTGGATATGGGGCTTGATGGGAATGTTGATATTCGGTGCATAAATACAAAATTAATTACAGTGGACTCTCGATAAGTGGTACAATTTTTTAATTTTAATTAAAATTTTACAAATAGTGCAATGCATTTCTTCCAAAAAGTAGGTCTTCTTTTAAGTTAAATTTATCTTTTTCATACCCCTATATTAAAGAAGGTTTATTAGTTATATAAGCCTGCTTTCCAGAGGAACCATTTTAAAATTTCTTTAATATTTATATTTTAAACTAATATACTTTCCATACAACAACCTTTGAATGGAATGTTTTTTACTATGGCAGCTTTATAGTTATCCGATCTAAGCGGTTTCAATATATGTGGTAGCTTAAAAACCATAGAAATAGATAGACGGACAGACAGATGAACTTGTTGCATATCAGAACGATGCAAGATTATATATACTTTATGGGGTCGGAGATAGCTCCTTCAATGCATCACACATTTACTGACCAAGATTTAATACCCTCTGCAGGGGTGTAGAAAATAAAAATGATCTAACGATTTTCTTTGCATTATTTCGTTACTGTATAATATTTTAAATTATCCAAAAGTTCCACTGTAAATTGATCCACCATTTTAAAATTTCCCACTCTAAGGACTTATAAGGTTACACAATGCATACACAATATGCAGACGTAAATAGAAAAGATGTGAGGAACATTTATTACTCACCTCGCTTGTGTTGGGAGTAGCAACAATGCCGCTGGTCACAACGATGGGAGATGTTGTTGTTGTTGTAACTACTGGTGCTGCTGCTGGCGTTGTTGCTGTTGTTGTACTAAAGTTACTGGTACTGTTCTCTTTGATACCGTTACTGGCTGTTGTGACTTTGATATTGTTGTTTATTGTGCCCGCCGTTTCGATTTTTATTGTCGCTGTTGCTGCCTCTGCTGCTGGCTCTGTTGACGAAGCTGCTGCTGCTGCTGCTGCGGTTGGTGTTGCTGCTGCTGCTGTTGGTGTTGCTGCTGCTGCTGCTGCCGTGCTTTTTATTACTGTTTCTAGCGTGTCGTTATCCATAATACGCTTTCAGCTTTTATCCTGCAGATTTAAATGCTTCCTCTGCTTCTGTTTCTCGCTTCTTCTTCTTACCAAACCAACAACAACAGCTGCGAGAGGTGCACACAACAAATTAGATGTTAATTTTTTTGTCTTGCTCTCTTTTAATTGATAAACCACTGCTGTGGGAGTAATTAAATAGAAAACGAACGTAGCAAGAAAAACAAAAACAAAATTAGATGGCAAAAGAAAACAGAACATGCAGCAAATTTACGGACCAGCCTACACATGCACACGCGACGCACATACACACTTAGGCAGAGACGAACACACACGCACTCATACCAATTGCGAAAAGGGGAGACAAGAAGGTAAAGAAAAACCGCTTGCCCCGAGAAGCTGATGAAGTTTTTGTCACACTGTTGTTAATGCCAACTAAATCCGGTTCCAAACGGTTCTATAAACATACCAAAAGAAATTGCACTTGATCTCACAGATTTTCTATCGATTAAAATTAATATTTTTGATTGTGTGTGCTCACACTGAAAATTGTTGAATGGATCAAGTGATGCACAGGTGACCCCCTCAAAAAAAAAAAACTCGGTTTTTTTTTTTTTTTTGCTTTCTCACAGTTCAAAGGCACAAAATAAATAGAGATTCCACGCAGAGCAACAAGTTGCAAAGCAATGGCCGTCAAATGGCGTTGCCAGACATTTAGCTTACATCTCGAATACCCATGCGAATGTCAACGCTTGTGGGCGTTCTAGGAGAAAAGGGGGGACAAGTAGGAGAGCTACACAAATATTGTTTTATATGTATATTTAAAAACGAAAACACTCATATATACTTTATTATTATATGACAAGAGAGAGAGAGAGAGGGGAAATCGACCGCGCACACAGAGAATAAAAATAAAATTAAATGTGTACTATGCATAATAGTTGCATGCCATGCAAAAAAAAAAACAAAATTAAAACTATGTGAATGTCAAAAGGGCTGGGCGAGGGGGGTATAAAGTTTAGGGGCGTGGCGTAAGGGGGCGAGAAGTCAGGGGTGTTATTTTTTTATTTACCGCCAGAAGCTGCAAGAACTTATTCAATTTCCCCCTGCTGCGATTTAACATCAAATTAATTGCTGCTTTAAAGTTGTTTTCGTTTTATCTTTTTTTCTGTTTTTTTTTTACGTAAAATATGCACGAATATTTTCTAACACACACGCATACACACACACACACACACGAATCACGCACACAGAGCGAAAAAAACACTGTGGTTTTATTTGCGCTTCCCTTTTGCGCTGCAATTTTCAGTACAATGCATGAAATTTCACAATATTTGTGATGTAAATAACAAACTGTTATCAGTGCTTGAGCTTTTAGTTCACCTTTTCATCAATAACACTCAGCATCAACCGCCAGTTTAATTATAAATAATTATTTATGTAAAATATTTTGTTCACGCAACGTCGCTGCTGTATGGAAATAGTGTTGCCAGATCGCACGCAGCCGACATCGATAGTTCGCTGTCAGCATTTTTAATCGACTAATATCAACCTGAAAAATTTATCAAGAAAAAACAAAAATGATAATACATATAAATGTTAATGTTTTTTCATGAAAAATTACATAAATTTTTAACGTTATTATACTTCTGCAATTATTTTGATTATATCGATACAAGCAGTTCTATCGATACTTATTTACATCCCTAAATTGCAAATGGCAACTCTGATATGCAATTTTTTGTTTATAAAAATAAAATAAGTTCTAGAAAAAACATACGCCATGCAAATTACAATAAAGGTTCTCAAGGGCAAAGATTGCACACTAGAGGTAGAGTTACTGTTTTTTTTTTTAACAATTGAAAGTGCATTAATAATCAAAAACACAACACGTATTTCAGGTGTCTCCAACTTCCACCATTCAGCAGGTGAAAGAACAAATAGATGCCGCACTCCAGATTCCCACGACAAATCAAAAACTCCTGCTGCTCGGTAGACCCTTAAATAATGAACAGACAGTTGCTTCCTATCCAAATATTCGAGAAGGCACCAAGCTCAACCTGGTCGTAATGAAATCAGGGCTACGCGATTGTATTTATAGAGCATTTCGCAAATATTATACAGAAGCCCAATCAGAAAGATTAGCCAACGAATTCATGAACGATTTTGAGACGAAATTTAAGGAACTAAGTTTAGATGATTTGGAACGATTTGCTGAGAACTTGCTATAAAACGCTGAAATGACGCTGATAATTTGATCTAAAAACTAATACAAATTGTACTTGATTTGCATAGCTTGTTTCCTAAATATAATTTGTAGTAAAGAAAACCAATTAGTAATCGTTTCATGAAAAACAGTCAAATTGGGTGGACTTTTATGAAATGAAATTGCCTCATCTATTTTTTAAATTGTGTGGCAACGCTTGGACAACATCCTTTGGTGGTGCAGTTTCTCACAAAGCTAAAAATACATGCAATATAATGCATAGAAAAAAATAAAAATGAAATATATTAATTGTTAAAATTGTAGTTATGATAATTACATAAAATAATCTGATATCTTATAATGAAAACGGATTGGGCAATTTTATGGCAACGCTCAGTACACTTCATTTATTATTATTCTTGAATTCAATATATATTAGTGTTGCAGCAGCCTGGCAACCCTATCACTTTGCTTCGACCATTGAGCAGGTTCTAGAGAGGAGACCCAGAGGTGTCAGTGTCAAGAGAAATGCAGGCGTGCAATTTTCTTAAACGAGTTGTTAACTCTACCAAACCAAACGTACGATCTTTTTCCAGAACACTTGGAGCAATGGTGAAGGTAGGTTTAGTCGCTGCCTCGTAGCTTGCCCTCTTCCACTTCCACGGTCGCATCCTACAGTTCGATTGCTTTGCAATTACATAAGTACAAGTACTTGTCGCATAAATAACTTATTGATTAAAGTGGCAAGGTCAGAGCATCAAGGTTCAATATTTGATATAGTTTTCGATTATTTCCTTTTAGGTTGGAGATAAACTGCCCTCTGTGGACCTCTTTGAGGATTCGCCTGCCAATAAGATAAACACCGCTGACATCACAAATGGCAAGAAAGTAATCTTCTTTGGTGTACCTGGAGCGTTCACACCAGGCTGCTCCAAGGTGAGTTTTGTTATCTGACAACTTTGGATGAAATGGTTAAGTGTTTTTTATTAGTTTAGTTAAGAAGTTGGCAACCTTTTATGAAACGGTTTTGATTTAAAATTTGGATTCGGATTTCTTATTTATTTTTTTAGTAATTCCTATTCCTATAATAATAAATATTTAAGTAAATCAATGTTTGAATCGAAATATTTGGTTGTGGTGCCCACTCGTAAATTAAGTCTTCTCTTTTTTTGAAATGTTTTTGACATCGAGACGGTGCTGAAAACTCCTTATTAATAGTTTTGATTACTACGGTTTGATTATACATGGCCTTTATTTCTGTTCCAGACTCATTTGCCGGGATACATTAGCTCCGCTGATTCGCTAAAAGCGGACCAAGGTATTGATGAAATCGTCTGTGTTTCCGTAAATGATCCATTTGTCATGTCCGCCTGGGGCAAGCAGCATGGAGCAGCTGGAAAAGTGCGTTTGTTGGCTGATCCTGCTGGAGCTTTTGCTTCCGCTTTGGATGTGAACATAGATCTTCCACCGCTGGGCGGTGTGCGCTCTAAGCGTTACTCCATGGTAGTGCAGAATGGAGAGGTTAAGGAATTGAATATTGAACCAGATGGCACTGGACTCAGCTGCTCCTTGGCCAATAATATTGGCAAGAAATAAGAAATGGATCTGCATTGGGAATCGGAACCGAAACTAATAGCTTCCAAATCAATTAATGCTTGTACTACTCGTAATTAGTGGCCTGGCTTAGCGCCAAACAAACAATATCAGATTTTCAATTATAATTATAATGGAAAGAAACTATATAAATGTATGTAGTAATAATAGTACACAATATACGATTAGTAGAACTATATGCGTAATATTTTCTTTTTAATATCTAGTTGAACTAATCTGTTAATCTTATCTCTAACGGTTGTCCGTATTTGGCGCTATCTTCTGCGAGAGCAATTTTCCATAACCGCCCCGTCCAGCATCATAGTCTGTTCTATATTCATCTCGCACTTGGCCACCGGTCTTGCCACGCCCATATTGACGGCCCTCAATGAAGCCAGCGTCCCAGTCCACGCGAATCAGTCGATCATCTAGACGTGTGCCATTAACAAATCTATATAAAAATAAATAAGAAAAGTGGTACAGTATAAAAAAATTGTGTGTTAGGATTTTGTATAGAAATTAATTTCTTATAGAGAAGTTGTAATTTTTTTGGCGGTAAAAGATAAGATTCGTTCATTTTTTATAGGAACGTTTCACTGTTTAAGCATTATAATTTGTTGTTGTTTTTGGCTGTACCTCATGGCGGCTTCTGCCTCGGCTCGTGTGTAATATTCGACAAAACAAAAGCCGCAGGGCGTCTTTTTATATTTATCCAGGCCCATAACTATGACGCGAACATCGCCACATCGGGAGAAGAGTTCGTGGATTTGTTCCTCGGTGGTATAAAATGATAAATTGCCCACATATAGTGTGGTCGAGTCGCGCAAAGAGCGTTCCTGTTCCGAACGGGAGCCCTGGTCGGTGAAGAAAAGCATGAATAGTGTGAAGGTAGCTTAAATGCCATAGTTGCTTACCTTGAAGTGCTGATCACGATAGGAGCTCAAATCTATGGATGCGGCCATAGTTAATAAATAATACAAATAATAGGTGCTTAAAACACGCAAATACAAAATATTCTTCCTAATAGTATGGACAGTGTGTACACACCTTGTATTTATTGAATGCTACATAGGGATGCAAATCGATAAATATTTGATTGTCGTAGATTTTATTGACACACTGAAGAAACAGCGTAGCAAAACAAAACCTAAAAGACCACCAAAGTGACAATGCAACATATCGAACTAAAAACACAATAATATAATTGAATATGCGTATCATTCAAAATTAACTTGGCTTATGTTCTGGTTTATAAATGAAATATTAGTTATTAAATAAAAAAGTAAAATCGGTAATCTTTTTTTTAAAAAAAAAGGCGTACAGTGTACACACAGCATGCGTTTGTTTAATATTTAGTTACTAGGCTGCCTATCGATAAATTTTAATTGGACATACATTTTTATGTACACACTGAAGAAACAGCGTAGCAAAACAAAATATAATTAGTTGCCAAAGTGACACACCGACACCGCATAAGAAAATCACATAAAAATACGTCTTTAATGCATAATTCACTCAATTTGAGCGGCAATAAAAGGCAGCTGCGTTTTCGCGGTGACGTCAGCGCCAACACAAACCGCATTGAGGAACTGCCAAACGATGAAATACACAAACTACCAAAGCCCAAACAGCCAACACCTCAGGATGACGTTGGCGCTCCAACAGCACCGACAGCAGCAACAACAACACAACAGCGCCTGCATAACGGTATGTACATGTGGTGCAAAGCAATTAGTACTTGGAACTCCGCAGTGAAACTAATCAACCGAAAGTTCTCTAAGAGATGAACCGTTCGTTTACCTGAACCGAACCATTTCTTGTTCAAAAAATTTTCGGTTCACAAACAATACAATACATGCAAATAATTGCTATATAAATACTATTCTCTAAATATATAACTACTATTCTCTTAATAACTACTATACTCTAATCAGTTAAACAGGCCACTCAACTAGTGCTTAAGTACCACTTGTGAGAATCGAGTAGAAAGTCACTTTAAAATTGGATTATTAAAGTTCTTTGCATCGGAATGAAAGCGCATTATCGCATTAAGAGTTGCGTTTCCACCCTTAGACAGTATGTAAATATATTCTGAGTAGATATATCCATGTCCGATCCTTCTTTAAGTTGCATATATCGGATACGTCCAGATTGGGTAACTATATTATTTCATTTAGCATTGGAACAATCGGTCATAAATTAAGCTATTGTCAAATACCTTAATATAACTAACTTAGTAGAAGTTATATAGCATCATTGGGTCGAAGAAGAACCGTGCAAAAAGAACCGGTTCAATTTATATTAATTGTAATAAATCTGGTTTTTATCTTTCGTACAGCTGGCTCTGAGACAAGCACATTTTATGACTTCTTCAAAGTGGAAATGACACGGGGCTACATGCTGGAGCACGATGAGGAGCGCTATTCAGCGCGTCGTCAAAAGATCTATAGTTTTATGCGTATACCAAGAGATTTGGAACGTTTTATGGTGTATGGCATAATGCAGTGTGCCGATTCCTTTCTCTATATACACACGTTTCTGCCTGTACGATTTCTACTGGCCGTCTATTCGTTGGTGACACGCACTGTGGCTCGCATCTGTCGCCTACGTGGAACCAGTCAGCGTCTGTTATCACCCGCTGAGATTTGTGATCTATTAAAGGGTGCTATTTGGATCAGTGTGACGCTGATAATGCTGCTTGTGGACACTAATCGGGTCTATCACATAATTAAATCCCAGTCAATTATTAAGCTATATATATTTTATAATATGCTCGAAGTGGGCGATCGTTTGCTGTCGGCTTTTGGCCAGGATACTATAGACGCTCTCTTCTGGACCGCCACAGAGCCCAAGCACTCCAAACGTGAACATTTTGGTGTTCTTACGCATATTCTTTTCACGCTCATCTACGTGCTGCTGCACAGTGGACTAATCATGTTTCAGGTAAGCAATGCCGATAGTTTTTTTTTATCGTCAGCGATAGTAATTATAAAATTTCTTTTACAGGCCACTTGTCTAAATGTTGCTGTAAATTCCAACAACAAGGGCTTGCTCACAATAATGATATCGAATAATTTTGTGGAGCTCAAAGGATCCGTATTCAAGAAGTTCGACAAGAATAATTTATTCCAGCTGACGTGTAGCGATGTGAGGGAACGCTTCCATTTAGCCGTATTGCTTTTCATAGTAATGATACAAACGATGAAGGAGTTTGACTGGAGCATAACGCAGTTCTGTGTCATGTTACCCGATTGCTTTGCGGTGCTGTTTACGGAAATACTCATTGATTGGGTGAAGCATGCGTTTATAACGAGATTTAATGAGCTGCCGGAGAGTATATATAGGGAGTATACGACAAGCTTGGCCTATGACATGACACAGACCCGGCAAAAGCATGCGTTTTCGGATCATTCAGATTTGGTCGCAAGACGCATGGGTTTTATACCCTTTCCCTTGGCAGTCGTGCTTATAAAAGCTATCTATACGGCAGTGTCCTTTCATAATCTCGCCGCTTGGCTGCTCTTCCTACTCGCTTACCTTTTTGCCTTGGGTTTGCGTATTTGTTTGACGATTTGTGCCTTGGGTAAAGCCTGTAAACTGATGAAGGAGCATCAAACGGAACGGAATAGTTCTACGCCCAGCAGCATGACAAATGTGCCTGTAATTGGAGTTGGTGTAGGAGTAGGATCCTCTACCTCGAATACCCAATTGATAAATAATAATAATAATAATAATACAAAGCCCTCTAATCCTGTTGCTTCCTCGCTGGAACAGAGCCTTAACTTTTCGACTTCCACGCCCAAGAAGGCTTCCAGCGAACAGGAACTGGACGTAACCAATTCCTTAGAACTGGGAGCCACAGCACTTTTCTCCAACAGCGATGTGGATTTGGATGATGTCTGCCTGAATGAGCAGGTGACTAATGTAAATCCCAGCACAGTCGCACAGGACGTCTATCAGGATGAGGAGCTTGCACGCAGTGAGCCGGATCTCATGCAGCTTAATGATTCTGGTGGCGGCGACGACAGTGTAAAAATCCAGCAGGAACGCTCCAAACGTTTGCCCAAGCGTACCCACAAACGCTCAGAATCGGAACCATTTATGGGCCTGCAAAGTCTCAATGAAAAAGCCACTGTATCTGCTTCTACTGGCAATCCTACGTAGTCTGAACTGCTTAATTTACGTTAATTTACTTAATTTTTTGCTTGTGGCTAATGTATAATCGCTTGCGTCCTGAGGAGCTGGAAATACTACTCGTATTGTGTGTTTGCCTAGTTTAAAAGGATTTATATCATACTGTTTAGTTTAGAAATAATGAAAATTTTTTCACTTCTATAAAATGGACATATTACCAGAAAGCTTTATATTTAAATTTAAAAAGTGCGCTCAAAAATATAAAAACTTATTCAACACTATCTGATTTAGAGGCTACTTCCAGCACTGCTTAAATTCTATTATATATTTTTATCTACTGTTAGTTAGCTGTTAACGCAATAGAGAGCTGAACGCAATGTTAAGCTCCTGTTAATACCAAAGGAAATAAACAAAATTATAGCATACTTTTGGGTTGGTTTTATATAAGATTGTTAAAATATTTAATTTATTACTTATACTTCATTTCTTAAACCATGAACGAATGTCTTTTTATTATTAATAAATTTATTATTATAAATTTAAAACGTAATTATCCTTCAAGGAAGTAAAAACAGCCTGTACGAACTTAACATTCTTGATTGTAATAAGTGAAGGCAACTTTTAGGCTCATCAAAAATTATTTCTAGGATTCTCAAACATGTGCCTGAAAGTATGCAATGCATATTCTATAGGAAAACGAGCTTTTCTATAGTTCATTGCCTACATTCATAGCCCAAAACTCCACTTTACTTGCCCCCATAAAATACTAAGTGTATGCTAATTGTCTAACTGTAAATCAAATAGTCCAAAATGTGCTTCAATTTCCGCACCGCCTTCGCGTAACCTTTACGTTTCCTCGTACAACTTTGTGTGTGGGCTGCGTGCGCTATACCCTGTTTCCTGGTCTGCGAAAGGATACATTGTCCTTTCTGGGAAATCGGACAGGGGGAGTGAGAGATTGCACCCAAACTCTAGATTGGTTACAGATTCGCATTTACACTATGAAATAATTCCATCAAGTTCTTCTTCTCGCTATGGATAGATTGATTGTTTCGTAGTACCTAAACTTTTGAGCAGAAACCAGAGTCGGGGTTCTATTTATGTGAAATCGTTTGAAAGAAATAAAAATAACATGCTTCAGGTATCCTGTTCATAGTGTAAACGCAACTGTAACTTCCGTTTGGCGCTTAAAGTAAACAATTCTTTTTATGTGGTTCAGTTCTTTGACTGGTAGAATTTATGAATGAAAATGAAAATGGCTTTATTTGCTGCTGTGTAGCGTTATTTACACGCGTAGCAAAATCAACAAGCTGCAAATAGCGCGCCTTTAACACAGCCAAAGTCAGTCCAGTGTTAAAGCTTCCCTCAATACCCTGTCTCACCCGCAGGCAAACACGCGCGTGTGCACACACACCCAAACGCACTTACACACACACACACACACACACACACACATGTATACGCGAACTCAATTTACCGCTACACACGCGTTGCCCCTTTGGGCGTATCAATTTTATGAATGAAATTCTACGCTGACCTTGAGCGTAGTTACGTCAGCGCTTAAAGCGGGGAAACGCCACCGCTCATGCCTCCAACAAAAATCCTTAAATGCGCATGACTGCCTTCTTAAATTCCCCACATTTCGAGTTCGAAATTTATCGAGTTCGATTTTCATTCATAAAATGCCTTTCGGTTTTCATGAATGGCTCTTGGTTCTTGGCCAAATCTGTTTGGGACCTTAACCCCTCCCTGACATTTCAAGGACGCGCGTCCTTATTGATTTTCCCAATGTCGCGCCATTTCAAACTTTTTCTTAGACGAGCTGTAATATATTTTTTGTTGCGTGCTTTTTGGGGTGAATTTCGATTTTGAACTTCAACAAAAGCATATTGAAAGCAATTGCTCAGAAACATAACCTCACTTCTCATACATATAATTATAGTATTTAATATAGTTGTTCCTCAGCTCGATTGCGTAATACGCTAAATTAAAATCTAGTTTATGCTCGCTTGATTAATGGCAAAATAAATAAAACTAGCTGAGATATAAATTACTTGTTTTTTGCTAGAAGCAAAATCGATTTGATTTTTATTGCAGCTAAAATACTTCTAGGTCATGCGTCTTATTTAATATGTAATGTTAATATGAATGTTAATATTTAACATGCCTGTAAATAAAAGTCGAATAAGTTTTTCGTTTACATTTAGTAATCGAATTTATAATCTTCTGATTAGGATAGATGGCGCTAATCCTAATAAGCAAATCAATGTGTACACATACACGCGAGCAGCTATCAGTGTGCACGCACACAATCAATTATTCGTGTAGAGTCATTGACCGCATCCAACCCAAACAATAAATTATCGATAGGCAAGAACAGATCTAAGCTTAAGTGCACTGATAGTTTGTGACGTCAGAGGTCGATTGATTTGATGTCCTTAATAATATTCACCGGAGCTCAACAATAAATTATCAATAGACAAATACAGATCCAGGATTGAATGTATTGATTGTTTGTGACGTCAAGGTTAGATTGATTTAACATGGGCTCAATAATAAATTTAGGCAAATGCAGATCCAGTCTTGATTGTATTGATAGTTTTGTGAAGTCAGAGTTCGATTTATTTGACATCCCTAATAATATTCAAGTGAGCTCAGATCCAGATTTAAGTGTTTGATAATTTTGTGACGTCAGAGCTTGATCTCTTTTGCATCTCTAATAAGAATCATGTGAGCTTAACAATCGATACATTGCTTTCACATCCCTAATTAAGAGTGACTTAACTAAAAGTTTGTTAATAGTGTTTTAGTTTTCTCAATTGTTTTTCGGTTTTGTGCGTGAATAAAATTTGTCTCCAAAGGCAATTTCCGGCCGGCTGGTGTGTGCGTTAAAAATAGCCTTGAGTAAATTCGCAAAGGAAAAACGGAAAGTGAAGCGCGTAGTTTTATGAATGAAAAAAAAAAAAAATACCCAAGTGTGCGCGAACGAACGAGATTCCCCGTATACTCAAACCCTGCACGGAAAACTTTGTAGCCGGAGCCGGTGTCAATGCCGGTGTCGGGACCGGGACAGGAGCCGGGCAGGGCCAACGTATTGCCTTGCTCTTGACTGGCCTTAGCCCATAATTTATCGATTTTGCGGCACATGCGCCCTTTGTGGCTGTTTATCTCTGCTCTGCCACACATTGTCGTCACGTTCAGAGTTCCACATAAAACTGTTGCTGGTGCCCCTCCCCCTATCCCCCATGTGCTTCACTGACGTCATACGGTCGAAAGTGTACTACGATATATATATTATTCATGTATTGCATTTAAAGAGAGCAGATATTAAATATAAATTTTTCCGTGAGAGAAATTATTATACCATTCAAATTGCTCCAAATACGACTCTACTATCTCGCCGCATACATATAGACGCACTGGGACAAAGTCCGAATCCTCGCTATATTCATCGGAATCCTCGTGATAATTTTTCCAATCAGGATCGTCGCTAGACAGCATAACGTCAATAACAATGATGCTATGCAGCAGATAAATTACGCCACAGGTAAGCGAACATACTGCCTGGAGAGTACAATGGGAAAAAATATTATATTATTCATATTTTTTTTATATATTTCTATTGTTGCTTTAATATGTAGAATAGATAAGTGTGAGGAGAAGTTGGAGATATTTATAATTTATTAGAGTATAGGTTATTCCTTGAAGTGCTCACCTGTGCCCGCATATAGGCAAAGAAAGGATGCACAGGCTTCTCCACACCCTCGTTCTTCACCGACATTATATACATTATATGAAAGTCGCGCTCAGCATCCTCCAGTGTCAATATGGAAATGAATATGTACAATAAAAAGCCGCTGAGTGTCCGTGTCAATTCCGCATACAAAGATAATTCGTGTCCCGTACAGATGTTGATGCTGGCAAATAGGGTTAATACCGTAAAGCCATAGAAGCAGACGGAATAGAAATAATGATTAATCTGTGTTAAAATAGGCAGAAAATCCAGGGGCTGCGACAAAAATCCTCGTATATGGTAGCCCATTAGAAACATGTTTACCATGGATTCCACTGTGTAGAACAGAAACAGTACCGGTCTCATTATATAATGATCTGGGATAAGCTTATATATATAAAATATTTGTATGTATTCCGATTGATTTGCTACTCTCATCTGACAGTTTAGTGGAGTTGACTTAGATATTTGAAAACAGTTAAAAATTAATGATTGAAAATATATTTCAATTCATTGAAGGGTTCGGTTTCGGTTCAGAATAAATACAAGTTGTAATTCTGGGCGCTAAGCGGTTCGGTCACCCGGATCGCAGCTGAATTTCTCAAAATTATCATAAAATGTAACTCCCAAAAATAATGAAAAAATAAGCAAGAATTTCCAACTTTCCGTCTGAATAACTGAAAGACTTCCCGGCCTGTATAATTTTTTTTTTTAAATATTGAACTAGGTTCAAGAGTGATAGAGAGAAATTCTTATGAAATTTAACTCTCGTAGAATTTTCAACTCTATTTTGACACGCTTTTGTCTGGTTCCTGCATGGCTACGCCAGTTGAAAGTGCTTTGGTCGTCATAAAAAAAAATCCTCTTTACTTTTGCCCCGTTGCCAATGTGGTTGTTGTTGTTGTTGTTGTTGCTGATGTTGTGGTTGGTATTGCTCTTGGTCTTCGGGCTGCTCTTGATAGGGAAGTGGATGTGGATGAGAGACTGGGGTTGGAGGGAGCTGCTGTTGCTGCTTCTGTCTACGCCGCTGGATACAGTAGCAACAGTTGCTGGCAGTTTGATGTTGTTGACGGCCTGTTGACGGCGATTATGTTGATGACGCGCAAGACCCCAGACCGCAACGAATTTACGCGCAATTCTCCTCCACATCTCTCGAGTGGCAAGCGGCAAGCATTTGTATTTAAATGAAACCAAAGAAAAAGTCTTGCTAAAATGTTGGTAAACTTTGCGATTTAAATTGAAAATGAAATATTAAATTGATGAACACAGCTCAAATTTAGCCAATTTTATTTTGAATTTATTTGGATTTCAATACCCTAGCGAAGGCTTTTCTGACTATAGATCCTGCTGTTGGAATTCTTAGCGATTATTAATCGCTATCAGTTATCGAACGCAACAGGGCTTCAACGTTCTTTTGCTAACATTTTTACATTGGTGTAAATTGTTGGCCAAAAAACGACGAACCCACACTTCAACAGCAACAACAGTAGCTGCTGGAATATAACAAATCAGTTGCCGCGGTTAATGCTGCTGCTGCTGCTGCTGTTGTTGTGGCTGCCTGCAACTGTTTAGCCGTTGACTGTGTGCAAAGTAAAAGGGTTAATTCATTTAGCTTCAGCTGAGCTGAGCAGCCATTCTGACTGCGTCATCTTGCAAAGAGACGTGCCTTGTGGCTTTTACAGCTTCTGATATACCCCTTGAAAATTGATTAGCAAAGGTATATTAGTTACGGCTTTACTTAGTGTATGCTATATGCATATATATTCCTGGTCAGCATCAGCAGTCGACTCAATCTAACGTTAAAATTTAAAAAAAAAGTCTTACTTGAATTTCAAGCGAATTAAAAATGAGTTACAGCCTACAATTTATTCAATTTATATGGTTTTCTTGTAAAGAAATTGTTCTCTTATGTTTGTGCCTACTATAGGGTATGTTCCAGTCGAGCAAATTCTTTTTTATTGCTGTTTGCGGTGGCGGCTACGGCGGCTGCTGCAATTTTGACAAGCAAACAGCGCTTAAGCAAGTTAAGTGGTTGAGCACAGCACAAAAGCCGTTTGCCTTTTGCCTTTGCCTTTGCCTTTGCCTTTGCTTTTGGCCCAAGTTAAATTCCAGGGATCAACACACATCCATGCCACAGGCTGCAACACAGTAGTCACCTCACTCCAATCTCAATTCCCTTCATCTCACTACACCCTACCTCACCTCGTCGTAACTCAACTCAACTCCTGTCCCATCATCGTCATCATCATCATCATCTTAGGCTCAAGTTGAACTTAAGCGCGTGTGCTTGCCTAGTTGGCAATTCTCCTTCTTTCTTTCTTTTCTCTTAATACCCTTTCAAAGGGGTATTTTAATTTTGCCACGAATTGAGGAGAAGGCGGTAAGGGAGGAGTTGGGCGTGTCATACCCCAAAAAGGATATATACTAATATTATGTCACCTTGAAAATCTGCGACTATATCGTACTGGTCAGACATTGATATAAAGAACTATTCAACTATTAAAGCTTCCAAATATTATAGACTTCGTTCGGCTTTCATTTTTATTCGAATAGAAAAAATACTTTAAGAAAAGGATATGCCTCAAATCAAATTCCTCAAAGGGTATTTAAAGTTCGAAATTTGAAAGTTGTTCTTTCTGGATTGTATTTTTTTTATTTGAAATTCGTCAACACTTTGTACTGTAGTTCCAGTGTGAATAACAGTATTTACATGGAATTCGCTTCAACACACATACATACGGAATATTCGACACAATCCACTTCCACTCCACAATCCACAATCTGCACACAGCATACACTGTAACAATTAAGAGTGCTAAAGTCTTGTGTAATCGTTGGGGCTGCTAAAAACGCTCCAGTTACGCCCACCACCTAAGGGGGCATGGCAGGCCACATGCCATTACAGTTAAATGCAAGTGCATAAATAACAATTACAGCTGCAGCAGCATTTTTTATGTACTTTTTTTTATACCCTATACCCAGGAAAAATCAATAGAAAGGGTATGTCAAGCAAAGTAAAAAACATCTCAGATTCTATAACAGAATAGTTATATTTCTCTAAGTAAGATCAATATCGAATCTAATATTGTGGGATCAACACGAAGACTGCTTTTATTTCCTTTCTATATTTTTGCATATGGAGTATCTTTTAGTCGAGCTCTTTTACTTGTTCGGTTTTTACAGTACGCTCAGGTGTCAATTGGGGGCCGCATTGTCCGGCGGCCATTTTGTATTTGCGCATTTACTGATCGCCATATATCGCCATATATATCGACATATAATGCCCGTTGATTATTATGTTTACACATGGATAGCAATTTTCTAGGTGCTCCAATAATAATGCCCGGACCCAGTCCAAAAGAAATCTCAATGCAAATCAACGGCAATTAATAATTCATCGCCCGCTGGGGCTCCTAGCATGGCGTCATAGCAATTATGTGAACCAAGCTTAGGAGAGAAAGAGTCAGCAAGAACTCTAGAAAGAGAGGGGTTAGTTAGAGAAAGAGAGAGCGAGAGTGTGGGGTCAGTAATACAATGAGCCGTAATTTAAAATTGCACGAGGGAAGTTTCTAAAGTGTTAAAACTGGACTTGAAATGGTAAAATACAATTTGAGAAATCTTCCTATAAAATATTATGTTAATTTTATTAATTTATATAGAATTGTTTCTAACACAAAATATTTATTCCTAAAATGAATCCTTAGAGTAGTTTCTTTCAAAAGATATTCCCAACCAAAATATTCCTCTTGCTACTTGAAATTAAACAACCTGCGATTTGGCAACACTGTGCGTGCCCAGGCGAGTTATCGCTCTCTGCTCCTCAGTAATTAATCGATAACATTTGATTTAATTGTTGTTACGATGCTGATGAAGTCCCAATACTTTTCAGTCCATACTCGCCTATCTGGCTATATCTTTGTCTATATTCAATAAAATAAATTTAATATGCAAAACAGCCGGCCAACTGGCAACTGCTGCCAGTGGCTGCCTGTCGTCCAATATCAGCAAATTTGCAATAAAATATTTGTCTGGCTCCAGCTCCAGCTAAAGCTCCAGCTCTTACCTCTAGCTTTAGCAGTGGGTCGTCGAGTGGTGGCTACTGAAAATTATTTATTCGCACCTTTCGCCACCGCAGACGTCGCTTGTCTACACTTAGAAAAAGAATGGAGTATTATAAATTGAAAAAACAAATATTAGTCAAGAGAAAACCAATTTGTGCTAATACGATTTATTTTAGTTATTTTGAGCAAAATAAAAAACAACTTTTTAGGGGGATCTTAAAATAAATCAATAATAATCAAACACTAATTGAGAATTTGAAGATCTCTTAGTCCTTCTTTCTTTCAGCTTTTAGTTGGTTATCGATTAATCAAAGAAATTATTTGCTTGTTCCACGATTTTTATTCTGAAATAATTTCTAAGTGTAGCCAACTGCCCAGTTTCCTACCTTCGGTCGGAGCCTGCATTTCCATTTGCTTATCAAATCGCTTGCATCGACTAAAAGAAATGCAGGGCAAATATAAATATAAATATTAGTGAGGTTGGCACAATGGCTGCAGGGTATCTGTGCGGGTAAGGGGGATATTGGCAGACAGAGACAACCAGTCCGATCTAAGATCGGCGTATGAAATTAGGCGCTGGCAATACCAAGAGATCCCCTGAGGCTCTATTTCAGCCTGTCTGAAGCATGAAAAGTGTGAAAACGAATTAGTGAAAAGCCACTGAAAAGTCACCTATGTTGTACAGGAATGAGTGTAGTAAGGCATACAAATTTTTATGTATGCAGAAAAGTATTAGTAGTATTTAATATACTACTATAAAATAGTAGCATTGAGAGATATTTTATTATTATTCTAGACGAAGAAAGGGTATATAATTGTGAGATTAGATTGGCTGAAAGATTGTTAACTCAGCAAAATTTTGGCTAACAAATTATGATAATTAATTATATCCTATTAGGCTACCTGTTGAAAATTCGGTGTGCCAACGGCTGTTAAATTTTTGGTGGTTCTACATGGGCAACAAGTTGTAACACATGTTGCATGGGGCAAGCAGCAATTTGGCTTCTTGCTCCATAAATGCCAGTCAAAGTTGAATTGTCACTTGAGCATGGGCGCCCAATAATTATAACAATGGGTGGGCCACACACAGACAGACACACACATATACCTTCATATACATGCCACACACACATATTCGTATAGAAACATAAGCATCGAGCTGTAAATTGTGGCATGTTCACAAATTTGTTAGCATTCCACAACGTTGCACGTTGCACGCTGCACGCTGACAAAACGGCCGCCCAAAACGCTGAATTTTGCCATGACAAATTTTTGTTGTTGTTGTCGTTGCAAGTTGCAAGTTGCAAGTTGCAACTCGTGTTGCGTGAATGGTCGCAGTTGCCACATTGCGTGGCGCATGCGTAGAGTATGCCACAATTGACAAATCGCCACATGGCGGGCGGCCAATTAGCAACAAGTCTGGAAATTCAAGAAAAAGTTTTCCCATTACTTAGAGAAAGCAAATTGCTTAAGGCAGTGGCGTCAAGGAGGGTGGATTTTCGGGCTTGAAAAGATCCTTTGTAAATCTAATTTTAATTAAATATTATTCGAGTTTAATATTTGATTATTTGCCGAACAGATTTGATGCCCTCAACACCATTGCAGTATATTTAAAATTTTCTTTTTTAAAGACTACAATGCATAAAAAAAATATGAAAAAGTAAAAATCACGCTTCAGTCGAGGTTTACTCGAGATTCGATTTTTATCGTTCCATAAATTTTCCGCTGCCCTTGAACTAAGTAATAAGTAGTTTGAAATCCCTTTTGAAATATGCGCCAATAATACGCCACTGCTTGAGTGGATTATAGTTAATGGAACCGCAATGTAATAACATTTATTGCTTAGGCTCGGTAGAATCATGAAACAAGAATTGCACGTGCTCCATGCGATACTCCTCTTGTGGCGCCTCCAGCAACTCCAGCGCCGGCATCAGCTGAGACTGTGAGAGAAGTTGCATGAGAGAGATTTACATATAAAGTTGATGGATTTAATACTTACATGTTGCTGGAACTCAATGCTCAACGGCTCACAATCTTGTAAATAGAGTCCCAATGGATTCTTTGTATACTTATCCTCGCTGCAAAGATCATATAGAAGCTTACAGGTCAGCTGCCCACAGCCGACCAGATACAGCTGTTTGAGCTCTGGACAGTCCCTGACAAACTCCAGTACCTGGGAGATCGAAATCGAAAAAAAATAAAGTAGTAGATAGATTTTTCCCAATATTATTGGGTTCGAGATTGGGAAACAAGCTAAGTTTGTAATTTTACTAACCTGCATATTTTTGAGATCGCTGCACTGGCAGAATACTGCGTACCGCAGTTTGGGCAGTATTCCCAGGCTAATGAAGTCCTGATTTTCGAACTTGCAATCGATGAGCATAAGTCCGTCCAGGCGAACGCAGCGCTTCAGGTCCAACTGGGCTAGCCATTCTTCACTTGTGCCCAAACGGCGTCCATTGAGCTGAATGATATGCATATCTTGAGCACGTTCACGTATGATCAAGCACATGGCTTCTATGGCCAGTTCCCGGGGTTCCACTTTTTGTTGCAACTCTAAAAACAGCAGCTTTGGCAATTCCAAGATCTCCGAGGTGCAGCTTGAATCGAAGGCGAGCACAGGAATAGTCAATTCCTTCAGATTGTTGCATTGCGAGATGCCTGTCAAAGTGGGCCGGTCATTAGCCAAAAGTTGCACGCGCCACAAGGAGGAGCAAGCGCACCAAATAGCTTGTAAAGCCTCTGCTGAGATATGGTCGTGGAGTATTAAGCTATGTAGCTTGGTGAATTGCTCTATAAAACCCACTTCAACGGGCATGTGTAACTCCAGCGAGCGGAGTCGGCAGATGAGCTTGGGCAGCGCATGTAGCGGCCACTGGGTACAGTTTTCTCCAGCGGACCCGTCCCAATTAATTTCGCATTTTCGCACTTTGGGTAGGGACGGAATGGAGCTACGTTCCAGGATATTAAGCTGATCCTGCAATTTTTCTGCCCGGAAGCATGCACTGCTGAAATGGCGTCGCATCTTCTGCAAAAAATGTTCCAGTGGCTCTCCGATCAAGTGCTTCTGAAATTCATGTAAATCCAGACATCTAAAATTTTCCTGCCAAGTGGACTCTATTACACCAGGCAGCTCTCGAAAATAACGCCTAAACTGCAACTGTTCGCTAATACTAAATTTCTGTAGGACCGCAATCATCTCCGGCTTTGGTTGCTTCTCTATTCGCATTGATTTCCCGGACTTTTTGGGACGGCCCGGTTTTTTGGGTTTAGTCATGCTGGAGCTTGGTGATAAATCGGTCATTCTCGGATTCTGTGTTCCCTTCGCTATTGGTGTTTAAATGTTTCCTCCTAAGAGCAATATTATTTATTGATTATTACAAAATATATGGGTTTTTTTTTGGTTATTAATCACAAGTACAGTTGTGTGCTAGTTTCTTTAGAGGCTAACTTCAATTTAGTATAACCTAACTTTCACTAGGCCTACTTATCAACATAAAATCTAGAAAAATTTCACGAAAAATAATGAAGTTTCGTGAAAGTTTCTAAATTTTCATCCATTACCAAAAATTGTAGAAATTTACTTAATATTCCTCATAAAAATCTATTCAGTTTTTACAAAGTTTTGGGAGTTGGAAGCTAATAGCAGCTGCGGCTGTGTTACATAAATTCCTAAAATTATATAAATTAATAAAGTTTATATAAAACCCGTAAATAGTTTCCTTGAGAAACAGTTTGAATTTTTCTATAGGTATTGAGGGGTGTAAAATGCAGCTGGAAGCAATTGAGAGCTGTAAATCATAAAAGTATTGGAGCTGTTATTGTTGTCCGGGGGGAATCAAATCATCGAAGACAGTAGCTCAGTTTTGAATGGGCTGCACTTGATGTATGGCCCTGGGGCCTATCAAATTACCAGCTTGGCTTCGACTTTGAGTTGAACTGGTTGGACTAACTACCAACCTGTTGCCAGTTAGCGGTTAGTTGTGTTACCTGTGGCTAATAAAGCCGTAAAATTAAATATCAAGTTCCCCCCTTTTCTGTTGATAAACGCCCCAAAGATCTTTGCTGAATTGTTTATTTGCGTGCAAATAATTGCAGAGGAGCCTTGGTTGGCCTAAAAGATTGCCTGCTTAATCAGATGAATTCTAATTTTACGAGCTGCCATTGCGTGCCGCTATATCATTTTAATGGGCGTGGCACATCAAAGGCGTCAATGGTTAAGACTAATGAGCCGCTTATTAGAAAGCGGTGCGTCATCAAAGCAATTTCAAGCAAAAACAGGTGAAATAAAATCAAACTTTTTGTAATACCTTTTACCATACAATGTTGCCAGTTAAATGGGGCTGGGCTCGAAAATAATGAAAATATTTACAAAATGCCAGAAAAGGCAAACCCAAAATATAATAACAAAATTGCAATACATTTCCCCTTCAAAAGACAAAAAAAAAACTACTTTTGATTGAAATGTTAACGCCCCAAAAGCGGGCTGGCTGAAATGGCATACATATATAGATATATATATATATATATTCGTTTCCGTATTTGTAAGTGAATTTGTGTGAGTATCTGTGACTATTTGGCCCACCCGACAAGGCCATAAAGGCCATTTAAATAGCCGAAAAAAATAAAAGAAATATAAAACGCGTTTTGTTTAGAGCTTGTTAGACAAGCTTTATCGCTTGTAGTACACAAGTAGGGCACATTTTATTACAAAAAGTTGTCTAATACATAAAAGAATTAGATACACTTTGAGAGAGTAGCTCACCAGATGCCCTGCTTCTTTTTTGGGGCACAGCAAAAATATTGCTAATCGATTTTGTTGGCGACAATTTTGTCGACTGAGCAACCGCTTCAGGTTATGCCACCCAATAGGAAAATAGTTAGATTGCATATGTCCAAGCTGTCACGAGTTAAACAATTGCAATTGCAATAGCAAATAGTTAAGAAAAAAATAAAATAAATAAATAAAAAGATCTTTAATTAACTTGCGTCAGAGCTGATGAAAAAATATTAATAAAACATTTCAATTTTCATGTTTTCATTTTCGTTTTTTGGCACAAAACCATTTTCCGGCTGCCATTTAACGAGTTGGAAAAACAAGTTTCTTTTAGGCAGCAGTGGAGGAATGGGGGAATCGAAGGGGGCGGAAGAGGGGAGTGGTCAACTCTTAATTGATGCCACAGCAAAATGTTTTGGAAACAAAGCAAAGATATGGTCACTCAAATGCCATAAATAAGATTCCAAAATCAACTGTGGAGCGCGGCTCATTAGCGGCAGACGCACCACACGAAAAATACTCCTATCAAAATCTAAAAAAGAAATAGAAAAAAAAAACAAGCGCGACACGTCTAGTGGCAGTGCAAGTGGCAGCTACGTTTCTCTCTGGGCCTCCTGCCTGGGTTTTGGTGGCACATAAAAATACGCATCACAGGCGCCAATCCAGTTCAAAAATGAGCATAGATATTGCCGCCGACTCATTAGATGCGACCCAGCAGGGCGGTATCAGCCTCTAAAAGAAGCCATTCGAATTTGTAAAACTACTTCAGAAATTGCAGGGGTTCAATATCCCCGGAAAGCTTCAAAATATTAATACTTTCTTAATCCGAAGAAAAAATATAGATAAACAAATGAATAGTAAATGTCATTCCTAACTGGGTTTATATTCTGCTATCAAGGCCTTTTCTTTGCCTTTTCTTTTGCACTTTTATTTGTTAATATTTGCCTTTTAAATAAGGTTTTAATCATCGTCTATGAGATATTTTATTTAAGCCAAATTAATAAAGTATGAAGGTAATAAGCTAAATTCTCTGAAAGGTGTTTCAGGAAAGAACAGGAGAAGGAAAGGTAAATTCCTTTTCTTTTTCACTTGTCATTAAATATTTGTTAATATTTTTATTTTTCTTTATTTATTTTGTTAAAGCCCAATTAAGAAAGATGAAGGTAGTAAGCAAAGTCCTCAGATTTAAGTTAAAACGATATTTCGGAATGGCTTTTTAGGAAGGAATAGAACAAGGAAAGTGGCAGGAATATCTCAGCGTAATTTTTTCCTTAAGCCGACCATTTTATATAAATTTTAAAAGGAATTTAATTTTTATTTAACCTTAGGTGTATAATTAAATGTGGTCCTCTATAAATTGGAATGTTCAAAATTGTTTTTACTTTTACTTTTAGCGTATAAAATAAGGTTTAGCATAATGTGAGCTGTCGCATGGTTCGAGGTCGTCACACTTAACGCCTCAAATCGGTTATATCGGACGTTGTCAACGCAATTATTTTATTTTTTTTCGACACGCCATTTTTGTTATCAAACACGTAGAATCGCGGCCATATTTTTTTTTTTTTTTGATCGGGGTGCGGGGCTTCGGTAGCATTACGTGTGTGCGTATTGGAGTGCAATTTTGCTCGTTAGTGTTGATTTATGGGCTTAATTTACAGCATATAAAACACGTATTATGCGAAAGGAAGGAATAATGTAAGCTCTCCGTTTGGCTGCTTGCTCTTATCCAGGATGATAGCCGCAAATTGAATTGAAAATGCGAGTTGCAAGCATTTTGTTGCTGCCTAATGATCACCCATTTACTTACCTAGTTTATGTGAATTTTCACTGGTAACAATTAATGATGATCGACTTGGAAATACTCTGTACACGGGCAGTCGTTGTAGAGAACTGTTTGTAAAATAATTAACTTAAAGAGTGTAAGAACCAGGGTATTCAGCCTTGCGGAGTGATATGTCTCTTTAAAAATCTTTAAATAATCGCTGAAAATGACTAGCTGAGAAAGTTTCGTTTAGACTCTAAGCTACTATCCACCCATTTTCGTTGGGTACAGGGTATAACAAGCAATAACAACAACTTCAAGCGCATCGCTCTGTGATTTTATGGATTCCGTATGCCAAACAGGACAGACAGGACAGAAACCGTGTGTGGCATTTATGTCGCCTGTCATGTTCGGGGTGGGAGGCGAACAGGCCTGGCTCTTATACGCCAGCTGCTCTGACAAAGTTGCGACGACAGCGGATTGGAATCAACTCCCCTTCCTGCTCTCACCTCTTGTGGGTCTACCTGTTCACCTGTCTCCGCTCGTCATGCTAATTGCCATTTACACCTAAAAACCGCAATCAAATTGAAACAAATTCCGAAACAAGCATAAACATCAAAAGGTAATTCGAATCAGTTCAGTTCGAATAGAAATATACCCTGCTAACTGTGCAGGTAGCGAGTAATTTGCCTTAAATTTAGAGGGAAATATTTCTTAGAGAAAACATAAACAGAGATTGGTTTTCGTATGATATAATAGAGATATTTAATTCATATTTGCAAGTGCATTTTTTACCCACTGCTCTTTCAATTATCCAAGTTATTATAGGCAAATAAATGTAGGTAATTATAGAATAAAGGAAAACCTATTCTTTAGTGCAAGTTTATCTAGATAAAATCGGATGATTTTTGTTAGTAAATTATCTAGGGACATTCGGAATGATATTAAAAGATAACCTTTTAAAAGATAGATAATACTAATTTAATGTATACCATTCGTACCGCATGGCAGTTACCATTTTAATGATACTCTACCATTTTTACGAGTGCTGTCAAAGCTTTTGTCCAAGCGGAGCAATCGTAAACCGAGTGGATCTACAAAAGATGATGGAGTTGGGAGATGGCTTATGGAGGATGGTACAAAATACCAGAAAAATGCCAAGCTATCCATAAAATCGATTTTAATATGTAAATGATAGACTTAACGTTGAATTTGGCGTAGACACATTAAAACAAAAAACCCAAAGAAAAAAAAAAAACAGGCCAACAACAGACACAAAAGAAAACACTTTGGAAATTCTTCAAGACAAAAGAGGGCCCAGAGCGATCCAGAGATCGATCCAACAATTAATAACAATTTTGCGATAATATCGATCAACGATAGTAAATTTTATCGCTAGATTGTAAAAATCAACGGCACGCTGTGTTATTGGATCAATTATTCAAAGAGAAGAGTCAGGTCTTCAGGTCTCGACTCCGGCTTCGATTTCAACTTGACCAAACAACTCTAATGAACACATTACATAAAATGTTGGTTTTATGCCCCACTTTGAGTCGGTGGCTCGCATTTTTTATACCCTACAACCATAAAAAAGGTTTAAAAGGGTATATAATAAAGAGAGAGGTCAGCTATGATTCTCTAGAGTTTGTGTGAATAACTTGTTTCTCTTTGTAGATATCTCTCGAGCTAGTCTGAAGCTTAAAATGTATACCACGATCTAAGAAAAAATTCAAGAATCCGATGACTATATCATATAGCTGCCAGAGGTACGAACGGTTCTAAATTATGACTTTGTTTCGTTTCTCAAAACCTGGTTGATAAATTATTTCAAGTTTTCCAAAAGCATTGTTTTTGTTCCTTGATTCATGCATATACTCTTCCAAGTTAGGATACTAACTTTTTTTTATATTTTTTTAAACTAATTACCAGGTATCTTCTAGTCGAGCTAACTTTACTAAGGCATTCTTAGTACTTTTGCTGTTGTATTTGAAGTCCAGCATTTGTAGACGATGCGCCAATTAGAAGGGGCCTTCAATATGCGGCTGCATTTTAATGGCAATGGGCCAAGCATCGTCTGGGCTTTGATTTTATTGTCTAGCTACTGATCTGTATCTGTATCTGTGTCTGTGTCTGTGCCTGTATCTGTCTGCGTCTGAGCATCGGAGTATTACTCATGTTACCACTTTCTGGCTGCGCCTCATCAACCCGGTCATTACTTGATTAAGTTCATTTGCTTGGAGCGCGACCCCGTTGGGAAAACCGATACCTATGGGTAAATAATATCAGATAGTAGGCCAACTTGCTGTTTCTGGGCGCTACCAAAGAGACCATCCATACCATCATAAATCGCTGGCTTATACTCGGCTCATCTGGCTTACATTTCACCTGTTGTAGAAAATTGTTCATAACTAACATTTTAATTGCACTCAAAACTCGTGACAGGCAGTGAATGAGTGAGTGTGGATATTATACGGGAGTCTCTCGGGAGTTGGGAGTTATTGACCAGTCAGAGCCTCGAATTTCATTGGCATTTATCTCTTCGTAGAGTCGTTGCATTCCAATTTGCGTGGCGCTTTTAATAATCGGGCAAAAATGCTCTGGAAAGTGATATATTTGAATGGGAATATGGTGATTTAGTGATCTGTAAATTTATATATTTATTCACTTTTTTTATGCTAGTAAAACTTTTGATTTGTGGCATTTATTTCATGATTTTAGAGCTTTGCATACCAATTTTGTTTGATCATATAAGGAAGTTAATTAGATTGAGAGCTAGCTAACTGTGATGTACTGATCGTTTTATCTGTTCATAAGAATATTTATTGAACCACTAGGTAAAATTGCTACTACTTTATACATGCTGCTTATAATAGTTTTAACACTAAGCTAAGCTAAGCTTTTTGTCAGCTAAGACTTATTGCCTGATCTTTGTGTACTAGTTGGAAAAAAATTGTTTAGTATATCGACTGACAGCTCTTAGTGACTTATTGATCTACTAAGTGATCTATTGAGTGATTATCTTCATTAAACTACTTATCTCTTAATCACTACAGGCTCCTTATTAAATCTACGGATTAATCTTCAACTCTCCATAAAAAGCTACTTAGAAGAGCATTCTCAATAAGATAATCTATTAGGTGATCGTGCTATCTTACTAAGCTGCTCTATTTGTCTACTAAGTAATCTTGCTAGCTTAATAAAATGATCTATAGATCTACTGAGTGATCTTGTAATCTTCATATCGTTATCTAATGCTGCCTTCTTCTTCCTCACATTAGTCTGCTTTTAAGATCATTGATTTGTCAGAGATTACACAATTCTCTTAGCTTGTAGCTCTCTTTGAGCTACTGTCTTAGATAGCATTTTGTAGTTGG
Source organism: Drosophila repletoides (assembly GCA_018150835.1). Taxonomy (NCBI): domain Eukaryota; kingdom Metazoa; phylum Arthropoda; class Insecta; order Diptera; family Drosophilidae; genus Drosophila; species Drosophila repletoides. The sequence goes on from JAECWQ010000202.1 coordinate 4,437,892, forward strand.
GAATCTGCGAGTATTCGATATCCACCCACACAATATGATCAGCAATCTTAAGCTCAGAGAGTCTGGTTGAAGACTGACTGGTTGGACTCTCTCTTACTCGCTACGAGTATAAAGCAGCAGCTCTTAACTTTTGTTTCGTAAGCCTTCATTCACAGAGAAGACATGACGATCATGATGTTGCTGCTGTCTAACCTCATCGATCATTCAAAGCGCCCCCAAAATCAAATCTATTTTTGCTAATATCGCATAATCTTGATTACTCATTTCCGGCGCACATCTCACAGACAAATTGTCAAAGGCAATTGCCAGACAATAACTACAAAATGATCAACCTGAAAATACCCTATAACTGGCCGATTAAGCTGGTTCCCTAATAGATTGTATAGGCGGCTCTCCGCTCTATCCGTTAGATACTTTCTAAAACAATGGCATCTCAAGTAATACGCTAAGTACCACAATTGAGCGAAAAAGAAATTGCGCAGTCATTACAAACAGCCGAATGGACTGAGCCACGTCAAGTACTCAATAATTCACAAAATAAAGAAGTAAAGAAAAAATAAATTTCAAAAAAATAATGCTGAAAATAAAATGATCAGTGCTAGAGATGAGCAATATTCTAATTTTCTGTGAGTGACAAATATCGTGACACGAAACTATAGTCACAAGCTATCAGCTAAAGGAACTGACGGGAAATATCCATTTCGATAGTTTTATTTTTTAAATATAATTTTCAATAGGTTCTTTTTAATATGATTTTTAAAATGTAATGCGATGTCCATTTGAAGGTTGAACTTTGAGATCAAAAAAATTATCGATACTATCGATAGACAGGCATACACATTTACAGCCACTGATATATTCCCATTTATTGCCCATCTCTGATCAATACGAACGACAAGGGGCAACAAGTAAAAGACAACACAAGAAATTGAAAAGCCACAAGTCATCTCAGCTGGTGGCTTAAAAGGCGCGTGCTAAGCCATTCATATTCATAAAAGAGCCACAGAAAAAAAAAAACGCAGACTTTGACTGAGACCCACCGAACCACCAAGCCGGCAAAAAAAAAAAAGAACAAAATAAAATAATAATAATAATAAAAATTAAGGATTGTCAGATCGCAGGGCAGGCCCAAGTCGAGAACCGGGGCCCGGAGATGGGCAGAAAACTGGACTGCCAATGGATTGGAGGCTGGGCAGACTGGCGGCTTACGAGTAGAATCCAACGACACAACTTTAGAGGCACACACAGACCCAGAACCAGACAGACAAACAGACAGACAGACAGACAGACTCAGCGATAGTCCCAGAGACAGAGAAACGGACGATCAACTATCACCGGTTCCAGTTCCGCAATGTCGCCGGGCGACAGCATCAACTCAACGTGCGCATAGTACGAGTAAAATAATAATAATAAAAAAAAAAACAAAACCGAAAGAACTCTACGTTTTTATGTCATTACGAAGAGAAAATACTCTTTAAAAATGTTGTTTATCAAATGTGGATTATACTATAAAATAGCCGGAAGCATCAATCTAGTTCCTTAATTCGTTTCTAACTTAAATTATTTATTAATTTTGTTTTTAAGTATAATTGGAATAAGTTTATATTGCCAATTTTGAACCTAGAGGATTTAAAGCTGGCTCTGTATTAGAATAAATTTTTCCCTTAAATTTTGTTTAATTTTCTTTAAAAAAATAAAAGCTTACTCTAGGGGCATATAAAAACAAAGAGTTTACTCTTTTAATCTTGTCGTATTACTATTATGTCGTTATTTCGTATACCCTATAATCAGGGAAAACGGCATTACTGGCACCATATTCTACAAGCATTCATGTGATAATATGGGAATCTTACACTAGAGATAGTATTCTACAGGGTATAAGAAAATTATTAGAGACCTCTTAAAACCACCTTAGAAATACAACGATAAGTAATCGATTTTGTTGTGCGATAAAGCTTAATTTTTTTTGGTAGTTTCATCTTTTTGTATATCACAGATAGCCTGTTTACTTTGTGCCCATATTACAGGGTATCTTTCAGTTAAACAGCCTTTTATATTTGTTTTTTTCCTCTCTGCTTGCTGTTGTTGCTGAGTTTTTAGGGATGGGCATATCCGATTTTCGTTACAGCTAAAACTTTACGTTGAGGCTTTTGTGTTGTATTTGTTGTTGTTGCTGTTGCTGTTGCTTTGGCCGTTGTTGCTGTTGATGTTTTTATCTTGTAGTCAGTCAGTCACAGAGTGGTTGTTGTTGGGTTACCTTTTGGTTTGTTTCTATGGAGGCTGTGTGATTTTACAGTTTGATTGATTGGATTAGGTACTTATGTTATTAATTTACTTCTATTTATAAACAAGCAAATGGACAATGGATATTGTTGTTGTTGTTGCTTTTGGTGGCTGTTGTCGTGTCTGTTGTTGTTGTTGCTGTTGCTGTTGTTGTAAAGCCTTTTTGGAGGCTTTTCAATTTTCATTCAAAGCGTCCGTTGGCAATTCATGAATGAAAAACCCGAAAATCGCGTTGCTTTGACAAATTGTGGCCTCAGAGATTTATAAGATTAATGCGGAATTTCCGCTGCAGCCCCGACCCTAAGACACTCAGAGATATGTTTATCTAATTTATACCCAATTTTAATTTTTCTGGCTTTTTAGTCAAGTGTAAAGAAATTAATATTTTAGCTATTTTTATTTCGTTGGCCGCCTTATCATAATGATGTCTGTGCATCTTGTTCGCGCTGCGTTGTTATCGCTGCCGTTTATCGATCATAAAACAATCAAAGCATTTTCAACACTTTTTCGATAATTGTAAGTTATTTTGCCCTCAGCTCGCTGTTCACATTTGCATTAATCGTTTTTTTGCCGATAGGCATCAGTGACAGATTTTCATTAATTGATGCAACGGTACAGCAGCTAGAGATGAGCGAACGAGAACTGTTGTGACTAGAGGTACAGTCGTGACTAGTAGACATCGATATTTGGCTGTTTTTGTTAATATCGGTTTGTGTATTTCGAGCGGAATTATGTTGATAATTGAATATTCTTGGCTTTATTATACGCCAAAGGCCGTTTAATCGCAGTGTGATAAACTTTGGTATAGGTCTTATACCCTTGAAGATCATGTTATACTTTTAAAGGTATTTTCGACTTTTTTTTATCGGCACTTTCGATCTATTTTTTGTTTGCAATCTTTTAATTCTTGAGTTAGTTAAACGACATCTGTTAGGGAGCTTTCCTTTTGTTGCACACCTCTAATATGTTTGAACCGACCGAATCGGGAAACTATTTGAGCTGCCATAGAAACAATCAATCCAACAGTTGTTGTATGGAATATGTATTTGTTTCTTCAGATATCTTCATGAAATTTTCAAGAACGTTCGGTCGAAAAGTGGTTCACAGTTGCACATCGATCTCGATATGTCTCATCTCTAATACTAACGGCAGCAGCATCTAAAGGTAGACACATTGATAACCATCGCCAATGAAATCAACAGAGATACAACACTAGCAACAACAACAACAACAACAACAAGAAAAAGGCAGAGTTGCCACTCGGCTGGTGGTCCCGATCGACGCCCGGCCAAATGTCAAACTGAACTGGGCGCATCATTAGTGGAGCTGACAAAAAAAAAAAAGAGAGAAAAAAAAACAGGTGTAAATGTAAATAATCTTGGCCAGGTTAACACTCCACACACACACACACACAAGCGTGCACACGCACTCCACATGGGGCACATTTGCCTCAATTTCTTGTATTTTTTAATTAATTTTTGAAATGCATTCGACACTCGACGCCTAGCGCATATTTCATAACCTCATTTTGAGTAATTTCAATTAATATTGGAATTGAATGCGAGCCAGGATGAAAAACAAGACTGCGGCTACGAACCGAGCGTCTAAGTGGTTTAATAAATAAGCCATAAATTGAGGCAATTCAAATTCAAATTCAAAGCTTATAACAATTATATTTTTATGTTTTTGTTTTATTTTATGCGAATTTACAGCTTTGGCAATCGATTAACAGCCTAAAGTCAGCAGTGACGTCATAGTACTTATTTTATTGCCATGATGAGCTTTGATAATACCCTCTAAGCAATATTTCAATAAAATAAATAAAAAATTTACCTATAAATATACGAAAATAAGCTGCAATTTCATTATATTAGGGCTAAAAATGCACAGGTCATGCCATTGCGCCTTCTGCCAGCATGCCTTTTGGCACGTGAAAATCGAAAATAGAAGTGAAGAAGGAAAACAAAAAATCTTCACAATTGTTTCTCTTCTTCGAGTTAGTGCAAATCTTCACTCTTCTGGCCTCATTCTGCTCTTCTTAGCCTTCTGGTAGACAGTCTGGAAGTTGTTGTGGCGCTTTCGTTGCGCCAACGAAGCGTTGCAAATGCATTTAGCCATTTTTGTAGCCATTTTGGTGACGTCGCTGACAAACTTGTTGTTGTTGCAGTTGTTGTTGTTGTTGTTGTGACTTTTTCTGTTGCCAGAAAGCAATCACTGTAGAAGAAGAAAGAAGAAGAGGAACAGCAGCAGCAGCAGCAGCAGCAGGAATACTCGTTCCAGTCTGACTGGGCCACAGGGCCGAGCCCATTTTCTATTTCCGCTTGGAAATGTAGAAAACCGAAACAGAAAAAATGAAAAAAGGAACATTCTCTTATCTGAAGCTGGAAATCCAAGTTTTTGGCAGCAAACATGATCGGCTTAAATATAGAAGATCTTCCACTGTGGCTGCTAATGATCTTTGATAAGCGAGATACTCGCACTGTTCAGTTTAATTTATCACGCACAGAGAGCAGGTAACACTTTAAGTTTACTGAGATATGAAAGATCTTTGTCTTTTTATTGATATCTCTAAGATTCGCAGTTACTTTTGAATATCTTATATAGTTTATCTATCTATCTATAAATACTATTGAAAAGAATGGACTTACCCAAGGAAACTAAATCTCATTTCTTAGAGGAGTTTAGGTAAACAGCCTTCAATAAACCGATTAATTGTTAGCTTTTATGGCATTCACAATTTTTTGTTCTAGCTTAAAAATATATTTCCCTCATTTTGCCTTATGCCTTTCCACTTGTTCGCTCTGAAACCTTTTTTCTTGGCTTGGCTTTTTGTTTTAAGCCAAGAGTTGCGATGAAATTTGTAAATGAGACGCAAAAGAGGAGCATAAAAATTAAAGGAACAACCAAAACGGCACACGGCAGTCGTAAAGTAAATGGTCAGCTCTCAGCTCTCAACGTCTGCAGATATTGGAAGGGGTTATATCCCCTATATACCCGATACCCTCTGTGGAAACCCTCAAGCCTGAAGAAGAGGGCCTTCTTTGGAGTTGCGTGTCTTTCATTTGGTGACATTCTCGTCGTTGAGTTGTTGTTATTGCCAGGCATTGTTGTTGTTGCTGTTGTTGTTGTTGCTGTTGCTTGTCATTTTCAAAATTATATGTCACACTTTTGGCGTTAAAACAGGCACACGACCAGAGAGAAGACCGAAGACGACCCGCCAAGCGACCCGTTTTTAGAGTCCTGATTTTTATTGTCATGTTTTGATCTTTTTTTCTGTTTCTTTTTTTCTTTTTGGTTTTTGTATATTGTTGTTGTTGTTGTTTTTGTTGATGTTGTGGAATGCGCATAAAAATTTTTATGCTGTCAGCGCTCAAAGGTTGTCCCGAGTTCCAGACCCTCAGAGCTTCATTTTAAATCTATGGCAATTCTAGTTTCTAAGTTCTTAATTCATATCCAAGGGAAGTCTTGAATATATTTGGGCTAATACTAAATAGAAGCTCCTGGATCTTTTTGCGGAAAGCTTTAGAAAACCCATGATCCAAACCCCTGATTGGAAATGATCTCAGCAGAGAGAAACTAATACAGTTGAATTTGCTTTAAATAATGTTTAATATATTCCCATAGGTCTGAATATTACCATTATATATACCTTTGTACAGGGTATTAAATAACAGATTATTATTGACAAATTCTGAAATTACTATATAAACATGTTCAACTTTTTGTCTGTCTTTTTCTAGATATCGTGATGAAGCTTCCAAGTTAAATTTTGAAGAGTGTTTTCTTAAAGCTGCTCAAAAGGTATGAAAATCGAACCAGTATATCATATACGGGCAATACTTGGTCAAAAAAATAATGGGAGTACTTTTTTTAGATGGTGTTAAGTGTTATGAAGGGGCTATAACTTTCTTCAATACTTTTTTGTCTTTTTAGAAAAGGCTTGGTTTAATTAGCTTAAGTTGAAATCACTAAAATTGGGCTTCCCGATCTTCCCAAACTGTGGGAGCTATGGGAAGAATCGTGAGAAAAAAACCAATCTAAATACAATATCGAATTCAAATGTAAAATACTGAATTTCAATTTCAATTTTGAAAAGCGAAACAAAACCGAAAAAGAGCCTATAAATAATTCAGGGCTGCTCAGTGATGCGTTTAAACTGAAAATTTGTCGTGGAGTTCATCAAAGTCTGAAATGCTGGTGTGGCAAGCAGGTGGGGGAATAGTGTCTGTGTGTGTGTGAGTGTGTGGGGGTGGCAGGGGCAAATTTGGGGCAGAGCTCTTTAAGTTGTCCATCAATTGACATTTATATGAGACGAATCCCGCATCTGTTGGTCAAAACTGTGAGATCTTTTAGCCAGAAAAGGCATTGAACGAAACGAAAGGAATTTCCCAAAGTGTGTTAATTGACTTTTGGGTCTTTGTTTAGTATTTTTGTTACCCCAAAAAGCATTTATAAACGCTTTGATTTTAGATTATTTTCTCGTTGTTGCTGTTGGTTTTGTCGACTCGTTAAAGTTGTCAATAAGTGCACCATTTTCAGCTGCTTATCGAAAAGAAACTAAAATAAATAAATATATATATATGTGTATAAATATAATATAACTCAGCTAAACAATTTAAATGCTAATTTCGTTTGAATTTCGTTTTGTTTTCCTATGTTGTGATAATTACCCCAAGTTATTTTTCAGCCCCTTTTTTTTTATAGATATTTATTTTTTAGGTAGAATTCGAGTAGTTCTCTTATCAGTGCTCCGTTAGAAAATTTGTAAAGAAATGTTAATTTTAGTAGCCATTGAATGCGTGTGGCCCGCACGACTAACTAATTGGTTTCTCCAGCCAAAACAAAACAAAACAAAAAAAAAGGCTAAATAAATTTCTGCCTAAATGGTAGATAAATGCCGCAGCAATTCAGCTGATGAGCGAGTGTGGGCCAAAGAGAGGTAGCATCTCCACCGCAAGTGTACTGCGAGAAAAACAAAAGGAAAAGTCTTGTAGTTCCACTAAATGATATAATTTTAAATACTGAAATTTCCTAAGAATATTTTGAGTTCCAATAAGTAAAGATGGTCTTAGAGCACTAATTTCTTGTCAATCCAGAAAGAAAACTGGTTCAAATCACTCCTAAAGGGTTTGATTCTGGAGTTTTGGATCCTTTCAGAATAACTCATCACTGAACAAGATAAATAAGACGAATATTTCAAAACCAAGATTCCATCCAAACTCTGAATTCTAATCAGTTTCTATTTTCAACTGGTTTCTCTGAGTGTAGCCAGCAGCAGCAGCAAGTAGCAACGGCAACTGTTGCTAGGTAAGATTGGAGCTAAGCAAGTTATTACAATTCTTGTCACCTGGCATAGAAATTTACAAGGGGCTACAAATAATTGAACAGCAATTTTCCATTTCGCCACAAATTGCCAAGGACGTGAGTTGTTCAGGTTGTTGTTGTTGCTTCTTTTTTTGTCTGTGAATTGAAGGCAGTGGAAGAGACAGCAGCAAAGGCAAAGAAGCAAAAATCTAAATTGATTTTACACTGTTGCTTTTGCCTGCCCGCAGGATACACAGTCCAAGCTGCTCTCTGGATTCTCGTATCCCGATGCAGATTAGCACTGTTGCAACACATGTTGCTGCTGTTGCTGTTGTTGCTGCTGTTGTTGTTGCTGCTCATCAGCAACGAGGCACGCAAGTTGTTGCTACAAGTTGTACATGGACATTCGGGGGAGCTCTACAGGGCTTTACGGGCTATACAGAGTCTACAGGCCGAAAAATTTGTGTTCTGTTCAACGGCATGTTGCAATTTTAATTGAACCAGCCATTAATTAATTTCAACACGCCAGAAATCAAGGGTGAAGGTCTAAGAGAATCTCACAAAACAAAAAAAAAGAAAAGAAGAAGATATATACTAGCCACGTGACCAGAAGCCTTACAAGATGTGACTTTCATTTTCATAGTTAATCAGGAGGGGGAAAAAATGGGGAATAAAGGGCAGCAATACTCGTCCCAAGAAGCGATAAAATCAATTGAAAATCTTGATTCATTTTTTATTGTGTAAAAGAAAAAGCATTTGTTTGATCTGGAGGAAACTAGCTTAAAAATCCTTAGCCTTTCAAGCCTTCTTTAAGAAAAGGGAAGCTTAGACACATTGCCTTATGCATGGTTATGAAAACCACTAGCTTAGACAGATGCAGAAGGATAGTTTCTTCTTTTCGATGATTAAATTAAATGGATAAGAATTCGAATAAGAATTTTAAGTCGTAGAGTTCTGAGTTCTAAAAGTGCCGGGCTATCGGTTTTTTATTAGCAAATCTCAGCTAATGAGTCGTAGAAACTATAATTTTGGAAGTGAGATCTTAAGACTCGCCAAACACTTTGTATATCTTGAAGATTGAACAAAGAGCCCTGGATTTTTTTTCTTTGCTGACCAAGATAATATTGCCTTTTAAGCGGCCAACCACACTCGATCAGTTTAGAGCACCTTCTCTCTGCCGCTCTGCTGCTCTCTCTCTCTCTTTGGCAGCTCTTGGTAGACGTACAGCTGTGGCCTAGAAGGCCACGCCAAGCCAGGCCAGGCCAGAAGTGAAGCCAGATGCAAATAGTTCCCCCCAATATGTGGCGGCAATAATTTCAAGATTGATGATCGCGTAGTTCAGTTAACGGCAACGATCCGATGAACGGGGCGATCAACCGTTGGCAGCCTTTGCATAAATAATAATAGACTTGTAGGCCAATTGTGCTAACATGGCCCGGCTATGGTGGTTAGCGTAATAATTCATTGGCCCCACGATATACTCCATAGGCTCCATCATTAGGCAGTCAAAACGGCTACTGAATTTGTGATCGAGCAGACCCCAAAAAAACCCGAGAAGGAAAACAGAAAACAGAAAAGAGAAAAGAGAAGAAAAAAGATCGCTGGAGAGGCGGCTGCACCTGTGCGAATCTTTCTTTGGCCTAACAAATTGGGGCGTTTTTTATTGCAGATCTTGATAATCAACATTAATTGTGAATCAATGAATGCACGCCTTGGTCAAAAGGGGGCGTCTATCTCGAAAACCCCAAGATAATAATTGGCGCAAAACGCGTTGCCAAGTTTGTTTAAAAGACCATTAATTAGTGCGCATAATTGCCACAATGTTGTGAGATTAATTGCCATATATAAAAGATATGGAAAAAAATATGAACTATTATAGATATGTGAGTTGAATAATAATAATAATAATAATAATAATAAATATATGACAATTATTGGGAAAGTTTATTTTTCTTTTCGCTTTACCCAACATTAATTTCCTTTGCTAATTGCTGCAGCAATCCCAACGCTAGATGGCGCTAGCTGCAAATTCTTAATTGCCAAACGGTCCAAGCTAATTGATGGCTAGCTCAAGACTCGAGCTGCTCCAGACTGGTAGACTCTATAGACTCCTTGACGCTATCTATTTAATGTTTCGGTTTTAATTCTACGCCACTTCCTGTAATTACACGTAGACTGACTGCGAGACACTCTGTAGAAATGCGGGAAAGGGGAAATGGGGGGGGACTACTACTACTACGACTAGTCCTATATCGATGTTGGGCTTCTTTATGGGAAATTATTGCTATTTTTAATGCAAATGCGCTAATTACAAACACTGATAAGCAAGCAGCGGCCAATGCCAGCCGATGCATTTATCAGGCATACCAAAGTTGTATACCAAGTCTGCAACTAGTTGGCACTGTGGGAAATACATTAAAATTTCTTTGGTTTTTTTTTTTAATATATAGTTTAAGGTTTTGAAACTTGATATACGATTTGATTTATAAAATCATTTATTTATCTCACAGTGTTCCAAATTTCATAGCTATCAGATAATATGTTTAAAAGTAAGATAAGAAATCATATTTTAAAGAATGACGCTTTAAAAATAAAAATAAATTCTTTCTAATCGAAGAGCTGTAAAATATATAATGAAATAATTTCAGAGTTTTTTGTATTCAAAATAAATTCTACACTAGTAAATTTTGTAGTACAATTTTAGCTATATAAAAGTTGAATTTTGAAAATACATTGTTATTTTATACACAGCAGAACAATTTGAAGTAAGGTTCAGGATCAGCTTTAGCTTGGCCAGTTTTGTTTTGTTTTTTTTTTACCACAAAAAGTAGCTAATTGTTCCATTGTACAGCGATCGGTGTCTGCTCAGCGGCGCCTTTGGTCGCAAACGCCCGCGGCACAATGCCTTGACAAAGTGGCACGCTTCCGCAATGTCGCCAGATCTTCCAGTTACTCCGCGTATCTTTCCCAGTTCTGCCCAAAGCCTACCTAAAATAAAACCGAAAACGAATTAAATTGATCTAGTTTTTTTATGGCCATGAAATGCTTCTGTGCGACGACAGCGAAAGACGACGACGACGACGACGACTATGAAATATGTGGCCATAGATAGATAGACCGGACAATGTCCAGACGCGAAGCTGGAGCTGGAGTTGCACTTGGATGCCCCTCGACTAATGCATTGGCAGCGCTCATGATGAATTAGTTTTGATTAGGTAGAACCTATGGAACCCATGAGCGGTTGGCATTTTTAGCTTTTTCAATGCCACATTGCTTGGCCTTCCGAGGAGGGTTCCATTCCAGGCCGTATACTAACTTTCGCTGATCTTGGCATAATATATCAGAGCTATTCAATTAGTCAAATGTCATACGTGGTGCGATATGGCCACTATATTAATTGCATTGGGCTACCGACCATACCATACACCGAATTATTTTTAAAAAGCTACCTTTTTGGGCATTTTTTGTTCGAAAAAAAATAGATATTTTCCAGACTAAAAGATATTTTTGAAAATTTAATTTTGAAATTCATTTAAATTGGTTCATTTATGCAGTTAAATTTAACAATTTTCATCCAAGTAGAAGCTGCCACTGCACTTTAAAAAAATTCTATAAGGTGGCAACACGGCTTTTAATTTCAACTTCAGGTTAAAATAAGTGTTAAGGTTGAGGTTAAATTAAGAAAATCATATCAAAAACTAAACTTAAAGTTAACATTAAAAAGAAGAGTTTGGGAATCCTTTCTGAGAGTTAAAGGATTGTAAAACCCTAGAAATCTCAGTTGGTTGGCTGTACTTTTTTTCTTTCTAATTTTTCTTTGGGTTATTCTGTGAATTCGTGCTATGTTAGAAAATGGGAAAAATGGGGAAAATTTGGTGGCTCGTGTTGCATGTGGCATGCAAAGTGAACTTAGTACGAGTGCGCGTAGCAGAGTAAATGCCAGCAATTCTATTCATTTGCGAAATAAATCACTAACGGCAACTCATTAGCTGTTAAGCAAAGATATTAAGCCAAGGCCCAAGAGAGATTGCCTGCATGACATTTGGATGGATGCTGGACAACTGGACGACTGGACGATTGGACGGGGGACGACGAGCCGGTTTCTGGGACTGTCACTCGGACTTGGGACTTACTTACGACTCGGGTCCCTAACTCATCAGAGTCTGCTGTGACTGGCGACACCTCGAAGCGGTGATAGGCAAATATGTTGCATGCTCAGTGGCGTAGTTAAAGGGGGATTTCCTTCATTTTATTCAATGGATTCCTTTAACAGTATTAGCAGGCTCCATTCTAATTTCATTTCTGAATTTCTTTCAAGAATATGCGATTAAAGCTTTCAGTTCGCTTCTTCTAAAAAATTTGACTTTGTATACATTTTCTTCAGATTTAGCTTTAGTTTTAACATCCACTTCGGGGCAAGTTGGAGAAATACTCAGATATCCAAGTTCGAATCTAATTGCAGGCTTGTTTAAAATTATATTTGGCTTGTGTCTGTCTAAGGATTATTAGAAGAGTTTCTAGAAGGGGTTTGAGTTTTTAGCCCCCTGACGTACGCCACTGTAGCTGCCCCAATGGGTGGTTGTACACGTTAAATGCTGGAAAGCAAGAGAGAAAGATAAGAGATCGGCAGAGTGCTACTCCATATATTATCAAATCGAAATCAATTTTGAGCTTATATCTATGGCATGCCATCTAAACAACTAAACAACTGAACAACTGAGCAACTGAACAACTAAACACCTAAACAAGTCAAAGATGGGGAGTTCATCACCTGTTGCAGTCTGTTGCTGTTTGAGAGAGGAGAGTAGAGGATTACCTGCCCAAGGAGCTCAAATAATTTTGTTTGCGCCTGTCATAAGAGCCAACTAACTGGGTAACTGGCCATTGGTAGCCACAGCTCGGGGCTCAAATTGTACCGCAAGCACACAAATCACAAAACTCCAGCTACTCCAGCTTCAGCTGGAGCAACTCCTCTTTCTACTCCGCTCTTTCTCTCTATGATTGCTCCAAAAGACAAGAATTTCGAGTTTGTGGCCAAAGCGAACCTTAACTGTGGCAGGCCACTTCAGGCCAAGAAGCTAGGCTTGACCAGGCCGATGGAAGCGGCTGTGAAAGCATTTTGCATTTTGATACACTTTCTTGGGGTATGGGCAGTATTTAGTAAGAAATGTAGCGCTTCTAGGAAAGAATTTCTAATGCTTTGATATACTAGATTAGATGCCTTATATATTTAAGATTCCATTGATCTGAGAGTAACCCGTCAGGAGTTATTTTAGAGACAAGGTTGCTATGAATTATTGTTGCTGTCGTAGAGTGCTATTTTAAAGTCAGATCTGAGATTTTGTATACTTTCTAGGGTATTCGGGATGCGGTTATAGCTTGAAATGCTTTCATTTCTCGAGCATTTTTACGATAGAATTGCGCTCATAACTTTGGTCAGGTAACGTCGCGACGTTGCGTCGGCTGCTCGTCTTTGGCTCAGGTTCAGACGCGGCTGCGGCTGCGGCTGAGGCTCTCCTTTCGGTCAGAAGAAGAAAACTGAAGAATTTCAGGCTCGACATGCGCCTGTCGCTGCCGGCTGGCTGGCTGGCTGGCTGGCTGGCTGCGGCTGCGCAGTCGCCGCTGTGGCAACAACAACTTTCGAGCGAGCGAGCGCGTGTGGCTGCCACATGCAGCAACAGCAGCGGCAGCAGCATCGTTTTGACTTTGGAACATTTCATTAGTTTTGAGTGCCGGCATATATCTCCCAGATGTGGACCGATGGAGGAACGTCTTGAGGCTCGCTTTGGCTATTATTTTCAATTTTATTGCGCTTTTTATTAGCGCTACATTTCGTATATATGGCATAGATAGGTGTACTAGGTAGTATTTGGTATGGCTGATTGAAATGTATGTTGCGGTAATTTATATAGCATTGTGAAAGAGACGAGTCTAATTTTGTTTTGGTTTTTAGTTTTAGCGTTTTTTTTTTTAAGAATTTTGTCGTTTTATTTGTTCAAAAAGTTTGTTTGCCAAATTTGCATATTATTATTATTATAATTATTATCAATTTATATTTAAGTATGTATATTTAGGGTATATAATTAGGTTATTAGTATATTCTGACATAAAATATAAACTTAGGTCTACAGATATAGTTAGTTAGTTATAGTTAAGTTTATAGTCGTATAAGAATCGTTGATAGAAAATAAGTGATACTGATTCGAGTGTGATATATATGCCTGTATATAGTATACCTATATATATATATATAGCTGAAGATAGAACTAAACACGCACTTAAGATTCTGATTCTGTTTCTGATTCTGATTCGGAATGCTTAGGATTAACACAGGGACAGTCTTTAAAATTAGAGATGAAATTTTTTATAGAGATCTTATTGTTAGTCTTGAAATGTATTTGTATCTTAAAACTTTACTTAATATGTGCACATTTAAAACATGGAGAAAAACATTTAATAAAACTTTAATTAAGCTAACTTTAAGTATGGATTTTCTTCTCACACAATTACACACACACATAAAAACCAACTGCAATGAAACATCTATATAAAAAAGAAAATACAAATAAAATCGACATTGCAAGCTGCAACTTTTTGAGCATTTTCTTTTTATAATTTTTCACTTATTTTCGATACTCTTGCAGAGAGTAATTTAATTTTCTCAGATATTGTGTAAGCCTTTCTTTGAGCCCTGTTCGTCTGACTGTTTCCAGGCAATCTAATCTCTTAGCTTTAGCTTGTGTTTGGAAGGAACAATCGGTGCTTTCTAAACCAACTTTCAATTATTTTTCCTTCTGCAAGAGTATTTAATCTTCGGCGAGCCGAAGCTTTGCTTTTCTTGCTAGTTTTCTTTAGCTATAAATAATTTGTAGCTAGCTAAGAATGCATCAATAAATACATTTATCCAAATGATTTCATACTGAATTTTTTATATGTATGGAAGAAAAACTGTCCATAAGCAACATTAATAAACCATATAAACTACGCTTAAATACCAATACATTTACATGTATATATATATGGTTATATAACTTTTTTTAAATTTTATTTAGTTAGCACTTTGTTTTTTTTTTCAATACACAAGAATCAAATATTTTTTTTTTATAATTTTTCCTTTTTTTGTTTACATTGAATCATGCATTAAATAAACATTATAAATCACAACGTTTTAAATTTCAAATTTTTTTTTTTAGTGTCTCAAACATTTTTTTGATTTTTTTCAGCTTGTTTCAAAAATGTTTCAGCTTATGTTATATATTTATTTAATTTTCTGATGGCACATAAGTTTCACACATTTAAATATTTTTTTAAATTTTTTTTGAAGGCTCTTTGCGACCTGTTTTGGGTTTTTCATAAGTTTTGTACATTGAATACAACAAACTTTATTTATTTTTATTTTGTTTTGTTTTTTTATTGAATTTGCACGCCGAGAAATACCAATTCCTTAGAGAGATAAATACTAGATTATTGTTTATTGTTTTTGTATATATGTATATATATTTATATATCTAAATATCTATATATTTTCTTATGCAATGTGCTAAATGTCCTAAAATCTAGTTTGTGTCATCTCCAGCGGCTATGCAAAATATATTGAGCCCAAGCTCATGGGTCATACTTTGCTCTAAACCTAGTATCTAGATATATATCTAGTATATATATCTATATATATCTAGTATATATATACCATATAGTAGAGCTCAAACCATTCGTTTCTTTCGTTAGTTCAGCGATCGTTGCTTAAGTGGCACTAGAGTTCCAGGTAGTTTCTAACTGTACCGTAGAGTTTCTTCCGTTAGATTCTTAAGGCTAATATATTTTTTTGGCTATTTTTTCCTTTTACCTCTTTTTTAGACTGAAAAAATGTGTATAAAAGAAAGAATAAAAAGAAAGAAAAGTAAGAAGATTCGTTTTTAAAAATTGTTATATATTTTCGAAAATAAAATAAACTAATTTTATAAAAAATGTTTCAACTTAGAAGTAAAGCAATTTTTAAACTAAAGAAAAACTATAAAATATATTTTTTTTGATATACAAAAACGTAATGAAAAGGGTTTTGCTTTAAATTAGATTTAGATTTGTTTTTGCCGTTTTGATTTCGAATCAATTTAAGGAAGTACAAGGGGCATTTTCAACACTAATTCACATCATAATTAATTAATGATAATTATAATTATAATAATAATAGTAATAATAATTTTAATTTGTTGCACAATTTGTTCTCTTAAGCTCTTAAGTTCTTAAGTATCTCAAGTTATGAATGGCTGCTTACATAAAAATGATATGCTAAAGTTTATTATTATTTTATTTTTCTCTTAATTTCCTTTTTAATTTGTGTGTTAAAACCTAAACACTAAGATGCTAAATAAGTTAATAATAGACTTTAAAATGCTTAACTGCAATAAATTAGTTTCTTGTGTTAGAATTCTTCCGTTTTTTATTTTGTTTTTTCTTGTTTTAAATGAACATTAGCTATGCAAAATTGAAAGGTTTATAATTGTTTTTTGTTTTGTTTTATTAAATTAACACTGGTTTTTGTTTTGTTTTTTAGTTGTAAGAAATTAAAATTAATAATTATTACACATGAGATCACAGTATTAGAGACATAAGTTAAATATTTTTATTATTATTATGTTTGTTTTTAGTTTTTAGTTTTTAGTTTTTGTTTAAGACTTTGATGGGTTAGTAACTTTACTTTTAGTGCGGCTCTTTCCTCAAAAATTGTTGGATGCTTCTCTTCTTTATATAGACTATATGTATGTATATATATATATGAATATATTTTTCTGTTTTAGATTAATGTCTTGCATAGATTTTGCTGATAGCACAACCCAAAAATTACGGCTACAACTCTGTAACTATTTAGCTAATTACACTAGGTTACAAAATTAAAAATTTCTTTTTTTTCTCATTTACTTCAAACAGGCGCTGTAATTTTTCAATATTTTCTAAAAGTTCCAAGTATATTTAGAAGAAAGAAAATTTGAATATAGTGTCAGTTAAGTAGAGGAGATTGTTTTTTAAAGTTTAGAAAAATTTACCAAATTTTTTGAAAAGAGTTCGAACTGAGCTACTTTTAAATAATTTTGAAAAATCGCAACGTCTGTTTGGTTTTGGAAAATATTCTGTCCTAGTGTTATTTGTTGTGTGGTGTGGTGTGTGTGTGTGTTTGTTTTTTTTTTTTTAAATTCAGCATCAACGATTGAATCCTGCCTAGCTAAATATAGATATTTTGAAATACTCTGATATATTCAAATATATTTAATAGCCTTGACTTTGTGTTGTATCTTGACTGCAGTGCAGCAGCTCACTTGAGTCCGAATCCTGGCTGACCAGGACATAGTTGAACGGATGATAGGGGCTGGTCAGGGGCGAAAGTGTTCCATAGTCTGAGGTTAGGGTCAGCTCGAAAGGTAGCGCCAGATCCATACCTAGGTCAAAGGCTCCGCTGGAATCGAACGAAGACGATGAGTTCTCTGCGGTCTACATGCTGGTGGCACTCGAGCTGACTATGGCCAGATCGGCGGCATGCAACAAATGATGATGTTGATATTGTTGTTGCTGTTGATGTTGCTGCTGCAACTGTTGCTGTTGTGCAGCGGCTGCTTGTTGTTGCTGCTGCTGTTGCTGTTGTTGTTGTTGCTGCTGCTGCTGGTGTTGCTCTCGGCTCAGTTTAGATTCCTTCTTTATGCGCTGCTTTAGATGCACCTTGGCATGACGCTTCTTCTCATCGGAACGCGCAAATTTACGTCCACAAATATCGCAGCTAAAGGGCTTCTCACCTGTGTGGGTGCGGATGTGGGTGGTCAGGTGATCGCTGCGACTGAAGCTTCTCATGCAGATGCGACACTGGAATGGCTTCTGTCCCGTATGGATGCGTATGTGCCGTGTGAGCTCATCGGAGCGGGAGAAACGTCTATCGCAATTCTCCACGGGGCAGGCGTAGGGGCGCTCATGCACAGGTGTTTTGCTGGGACGATTTGGGTATTTTCTTGGCTTTACGGGCACCAGTTTAAGCGGCACTGTGCTCTGTTGATACACCTGGGAGAGTATTTCATGTCCTTTGCTTGTTGAGGGACTATACTCGGCCAGTTGCACCGCAGCAGCAGCTGCTGCTGCAGCGGCTGCAGCTGCACTTGCACTTGAATAACCGTTGCCGGAGTCCGAGTAGCTTTCCTGTTTGGGTATGAGCACGCCCAGAGCAGCATTGCTTGAGCTAGCAGAGGATGTGGGTCCCGGTAGCACCAATTGTTGTTGTTGTTGTTGCTGCTGCTGTTGTTGTTGCTGCTGTTGGACCACTGCTGCTGCTGCTGCGTAGTCAGTTGGTGTTTCGAGCCACTGATATTTGGGCGTTGACAATTGTGAGCGCACGGCATATTGTTGCTGCTGCTGCTGCAGTTGCTCATGATTGCTCTGCATCTCGGCCAGGCTGGCAAAGCCAGCGGTAGCAACTGTTGCTCCTGTGTAACTTGGTGGCGGTTGCTTCAGCAATAATGGTGTGCAATCCATACTGAGACCAAGCAGTTCGACGTGCTGGGCTGCTGCAGCCGCGGCGGCACGCCCATCATCGTAGCTGGGTGTAACAGCGGCAGCTTGTTGCTGCTGTGCCTGTTGTTGCTGCTGTTGTTGTTGCACGGCGTAATGGGCGGGCAGGCTGAACATAGGGGGCTGGAAGAGCGATTTGTCGGGGCTAGGTAGACCCCAGCTGTTGCCCAGACTGTTGGAGGGGGGCGACATTTGGCCTGGTAGCACGCTCAGCTGTGGGGAAGACAACTGTTGCTGCTGTTGTTGTGGCTGTTGTTGTTGCATATTGTTGTTGTTGCCTGTGGTGGTGAAAATGCCACGATATGAGATTTTGCCAGGCTGTTGTTGTTGTTGCTGTTGCTGTAGTGCATGTTGTTGATAGTGTTGTTGTTGTTGTTGCAACTGTTGCTGCTGTTGTTGGTGTTGGTGTTGCTGCTGCTGTTGTTGTTGTTGGTGTTGTTGATGTTGATGGTGACTGTGTTGGTGATGGTGATGATGATGATGATGATGGTGTGGCATTTGTTGTTGCTGTTGTTGTTGGTGTAGTATTTGGTGTTGTTGTAGTTGTTGGTATTGTTGTTGGTGTTGCGGCGAGCTCAAATGTTGCTGCTGCTGTTGCTGTTGTTGGTGAGTGTGTTGACAGTGATGCAGCTGCTGCTGTTGTTGTTGTGAGTGTGAATTACTGTTACCAGCGGCAACTGTTGCTGCTGCTGCGGCTGCGGCTGCTGCTGCTGCTGCGGGCGAGCCAATACGATCAGAGTTGCTGCTATCGCTTGTTGTTTGTTTTGTTGTTGTTGTTGCTGTGGCGGTACTTGTTGCTGTTGTTGTTGGTGTTGTTGTTCTTGTTGATGTGTGCTGTTGTTGGTGGTGTTGGCTGTTGTTGTTGTTGTTGTTGTGTAGTGGGTACATATTACAACTATTATTACTTGATTCTTCCTTGACAATGGTCAAAGCGGGGGGTGTGCTTCTCTCCTCCTTCAAAGGGCTGCACGAGGACAGCACAGGACTCGCCACAGAGATCACCTGGGGCTCCAGTGAAAGATCTTCCGATTCAATAGAGCCTGCAAAACGATAGAGAAATAATATTCGAATTTTAGAGTATTTTCTATAGCTTGAAATTAATTTGTTAGCTCAGCTTAAAACGAGCTTCTTCAATCTTATTATTCCTCGTTGTCTTTTTTTCCCGACTCTTGGGCGATATCAATCACATTTCGCTTGAATATCCCTGACATTGGAATTGGAAGTAAGTGTTATATGGGTCTGATGCTGCTGTTGCTGCTGCTGTTGCAGCTGGGCTGAGCGCTTTGATTTCGCAGAAATCGAACAACACGGGAGGTCGCATCATCGCTCATCGTTGCTGTTGCTGTTGCTGTTGCCGTTGCGAGTTGTCGCTGCTGAAGTAGAAGTTGCAAGGAGTTCTTGCACTTAGTGCTGGCAGCAGCAACACTCGCGAATTGAGTCATTGATTTCATTTATTTTAGAAGTATTTCGAAAGAGATGTGAGAGAGTTGTAACTCCGGCAAACTCTTGAAAAGGAAAAGAAACTAATAATACCAGAGTAGAGTTGGGGAAAACCAGAGTAGCTTTGGGAAAACTAGGGAAACTTTGGGAACAGCACAGGATAATTGATAAAGTGACTGAAAAATGTATTTTCAGATAGAATAGAGAATTAGACCAACTCTAAATATGTTTTCAAAATCTTATCCATAATAAAGGTAAAATTTGCTCTAATTGAACTAAAAAACAAATGTATTTTTGAACACTTTAAATGGAATTGTCGTGAGTGCGATCATCGTGTCACGCGATCATCTCTAAGCAAGAAAAAGTATCGGCCCGAAGACTAATTACGCGGCTACCGCTGGGGTTTGGACTGAAGGCCCGTTCGGACTGACTTTTGCTGGCCTTTTTTTTTTTTTTTGTCTTGCCGGGGCACTTCATAATGATGCTCTTGGCGATGATGATGATGATGATCATTGTCGGTAGTCATTAATGCCAGAGAGAATCGCCAGAGTGCGCTTGGCTATTGATTGAGTTGCATTGCGCCTAATGTGCTGCGACATCAATCTCGACTGAGA
This sequence comes from Drosophila repletoides, assembly GCA_018150835.1. NCBI lineage: Eukaryota > Metazoa > Arthropoda > Insecta > Diptera > Drosophilidae > Drosophila > Drosophila repletoides. Next base: position 4,458,078 of record JAECWQ010000202.1, read on the forward strand.
GGGAGGAGAAAAAGGGGGGAAAATGAGGGAGAAGCTATGCGCTTGAATTCACAGAATTTTTTTTATATACTTTTTGTAGCTATACGAGTATCATAACGGCTTCCAGTCTGAGTCATATATCATAAATAATAAATAATAAATATATTATGCTTTTAGGCATAATTAATGCACTTGAATTGGCCAAAATTATTGTCCTCTCGGAGGCAGCAGAGGCTAGACAAGGGCAAATTGGTCTAGTACTAATAGTAATACCCTTTCCACTGGCTGCAGGCATAACTCATTCAGCTTGGAGACGCGACATGCGAGAGAGTTATGCCAGTTGCTGGCTGCCAAGTTTAGCGATTAAAAGCTGCTTTATCATTGTCCGCAGCCAACTAGAAAAGAAAAACTGCGAAAAGCTGTCCCCATGCAAATTGTTTTAATGTATTTTCCGTTCTTTTTTTCGGGTTCTTTTTTCTATTTGTTATTTATTTATTTGTATTTTATTTTATTTTTTTTTCTGTTTCATTTTAATTTTTCCTAACAATTTTTCTTGGCGCTTTTCGCGTGGGTTGTGCGCGCTTGTCAGGCGACTGCGCCAAATTTATGAGTGACATTTTTTGGCGCGACGCGTCCAATTTTTAGCTATTTCAGCCACTAAATGTATGTAAATATGTTTAAAAGTACTCCAACACATACATATATAATGGCTTATTTTATGCATTTTCAATTGGTCAAGATTGTGCGCTTCGTAGCCAAATAATGGCTGGAAAAAACTTGGCCGAAACATTCTTAATTTGTGGATGACTTCAGTAGACTCTTCCTTAGTTTTGAAATTTCATATGCAACTATATCATATAACTATGAAGTCTAAGAGTTTATATTATATTCTATATATTTAGAATATTTTATAATGATGCAATGATTCAATTCTTAATTAAATAATACTTTGAAGCTATACAAAACTGACTTCGTTAGCTTTTCCCGCTCAGCTCAACATTTATAAAAGTCTGAGCTCTGAACTAAATCATAAATGTAGCTATGAAGTTTATTTGAAAAGGTGAAGAGGAAGGAAAGGTGTAGAGGATATTATAACTTTGTCCAGAAATGTGTAATGCATTGATGGATCCATCTCCGATCCCATAAAATATAAATAATAGATGATCAGGCCGCCGAGATATCTGATCCTTCATCCGTCTGATTATATGTAAACCCTTCTCTCAGTTTTTGAGCTAGGTGAATGAAGTTTGCCATGGATCCTTCTTTTTGCTGCAGGCAGCACATTTGTCGGAAATGGCCGGATCGAACCACTATATCATGTAGCTCCCATAGGAACAATCCGTTCAAAAGTTGTTGTGTTTAAAACTTTTTTGTTTCTCAAGATATCTTCACTAAATTTACAAGTTATATGGAAAAGAGTGATCTCTAAAAGCACACCTAAAATCAGTAGGATCGGATTACTATATCATATAGCTCTGTACGGGTGGTTTCCTTACTAATTTTACTATATTTTGCTTAGGAGTTTTGACAAGAAATCTGGTTGCAATTCGTAGAAATTCTTGTGTTCTTCTTCGCAGTTCTGCAAAAGATATGACGCGAGCAATTAAACTCAATTGTTTTTGATAGCGCTCGGAAAATCTAGTATACGTTATTTGCTTTGCCTTAATTCAATTAGAAATGCGTTTTTTGTTCTTCTTGTTATTCAGAGAGCTATGTAGATATATATATATATATATATCTCGAATGTGTAAGCTTTGTATCGTTGATATATTGTATGGATGGTCAGGGCGGGAGGGCGGTCTCTGGTCGTATCTCGAGCCGAGTAAATTGCGCTCGAAACATTGACACTGAACGGAAATGTTTAATACATGTGCCGACAACACTTTGCCGTTGTTGTTGTTGTTGTTGTTTTTGCTATTATGTATTATTATTATTATTCTTTTTGTTGTTTTCTTGATTAATTAAGTGCTTTCTGTCTTATTGTGCAGTCTTAGAAGCGACAGAGAGAGAGAGAGAGAGAGAGAGAGCTCTCTCATGCAATTGAATTTATTTGCAATTAATTAAAAGTCTCCGAAAAAGAATTTTTAATGAGTCTATACAGAGAGAGCTCTATATGAATGTCAAACATTTTTATTAATTGAATTTTTATATGCCCAAAAAGAAAAAAAAAAAATATATACTAATAATAATAATATATGTCAAGCTCTTCAGTGACTCTTAACATGCTCCATAATTAATAAACGAAATCTTGAAAATAACATGAAGAAATAAATTTCAATAAAAATTGGTACTTGAAATTTTTGAATGTTTGTTTTTGATTTTGAACTTGTTTTTTTTTGTTGTTGTTTTCTTTGTTTTTCTTTTTTCTGCGAAGAATGAGAAAGAGAGCGAGAGATAAAGAAAGAGAGCTTTTCTGGCCTCCGTTGAGGCTGATTTATGTAGCGACTTAAGCCCGACAACGGATTAGTTGCATATTTAGAGTCGAGTCTCTCGAGTGTTTGGAGACTTGGAGACTGCAACTGCAGCATGTGGCAGCTGCATCCATTAGCAGCGCTCAGATAAAGAAACCCAAATGCAAAAGTACGCAGTGTATCATTCTATACTCTTACTGGAAGGTTATATTAATTGTGCTAAGCTGTTTGATGAGTAACACCTTATGGGATTTTGGGGGAATTCTTTTTATATATAAGCCTACATATAGTAAAATAAGTGAGATAATCATATCATAGTATCAAATATGTTTAGGGAAACTAGGTACAGTGATCTCTTCTATTATAAATAGACCTGGAGTCTTGAAAAACCTATCCGAACTGGGCACTCATTGTGGGGATTTTCATGAAAGTTGGTACTCAGACTTCATAGTCGTTAAAGTCAAACATATATCAAAATCAATTCGATCAGATCAATACTTTCCGTTATAATAGCTTAAAAGAAAAGAGCTCTCTCTGTAAATGGTACTTACCACTGATTGGGGGTGGTTCCACAACTGTTGATGGGCCAAAGAATGAGGGTATGTCGCTAGAGGTGGTCACCGGTGTATTGAGATCGCCGGGTAGAGACTCGATCAGCTGTTTGGCCTCAACGGCGACGCCGTGCTCTGTTGCCGTAACGGGACTGTGTTGGCTAGTGTTCAACAGGCTGAGATGTGAGGCTGAACTGCGTCCGCTGCTTGCGGCGGCTGCGCTGCCGGCAATGGGTTGTGCAGCAACGTTTCCTGGGCTGCCGCCTTGTGTGGGCGTGGCTGTTTGATTGCGAGCGCGTAGCACCGAATTATTGTTATTATTGTGGTTGTTGTGATTATGGCTGGAAGATGTGGCTGTTGATGTGTAGTGCAACAAAGTTTGACCGCTGCTGCTGCTGCCGCTGCCGCTAGCTGTGGCGCCACCGCCGCCAAACTGTGCTGAGCTCAGGTAACTGGCCGTTGCCGGGCTGCTGCTTTGCGCCGTGCTCGTCTTAAAGAGACACGTGTCAAAGCCCAACACATTAAAATGGGCCGCAGCCGCAGTTTCGGTGAGCAGGAATGCGTGATGCGTTGGCGCCACCAGGGTTTCAAGCCCTTCCATGATCATGGCCGCTGATGGGGTTCCAGGGGCTACGCCGCCTAATAGATAAAAAGAGGAAAAATATGGGGAATTCATAAGTAAAGTTTGCGTTTATAAATTTATTTAGGCCGTAGAAGTTTACTTTTAAAGAATCTTAAAAATTGAGGAACAGAACCAAAAGAAATCTAAAAATTATTCTATTAAAAATCACATAATTTTTTATGTAACATTAATAAATTATATTTCCTTTTATTTCTGATTTCAGCAAGTGAAAAACCCGATCATATTTCATGCGGTAAGTTCATAAAATTGATCGTTTTGTAAACTATATAAAAATCTATCAAACAAATTAGACACATAAACTAATCAGTTTTAACACACGCCGGAGATCACCTGGTTTAATTCGAAAATTGAGGTGCATAAAAAATGCAATATTTCGCAGTCTGTCACAGCGGGTGGTGGTGGTCTGGCAACACCTCGTGTGATCGATAAATTATCGATCGCCGCTTGTTTTTTTTTTTTTGGGCACAACAGAAATTTAATTGATTTGCCATGACAGCTGTTCAATTGCATAAGACGTAGTGGGGGGATGGAGGCAACAGTTGTGACAACAATTTATGAGGCACTAACAATTTAATTTAATCTGCCTCAAATTGTTGCAAGACTTTTACTTTGGGAGAATTAGAAGCAGGAGCAGCTGCTGCGCCTACGACCTAAGCAATTAAATTAAAATCGATTAAGCACTTAAATGGGAGACACAGTGAGAAGTAGAACAAGTCGCTTTCCCACAGCTGCCCACCTTCAACAAGTTGCAAGTGGCAAGTGGCAAGAGGCAACTGGGTCAGGCTTGTTGTGGCGCGTTGGGTCAAGCTTTGACCTTACGCAATGCTCAGTTTTGCGGCTAGCCGTTCGTTGTGCAATCGCGCAATTAAAGACCGCTCATAAGCCATAAACTTGGCTTATAATTTGGCAAACGGCTTTGATTTGACTTAACGTCTAACTATATAAAAATTATATTTATACCCTGTGCACGTTGCATGCACCCAGAAAGAGTATATTAAGATTGAAAAGTGCAACAGAATTCCATAAAAATAATCTACAAAATTTTATAGCTATTATATTGTTATATAATGTTTGATGCATAGAAGAAGGCAGCTCCGATATAGCCCGGCTTGTCTCTCTGCCTGTCTCCCTATCGCTGAGCAAGATAGTCTCTCAACCTTTCAACTAGGTGAATCAAATTTGGTAAGGAGCTTTGCTTGTGTCTCAGCCAAAGCGGAGTCGAATTGAGATAATGGGCATCTCTTAGTCGTGCTCTTTTAGTAGCCTTTTATTTTTGTTGATTTGATTGTGGCGCCATCAGCTTGGAGTGCGTCTGCGCGGTTCGACTTGACCGCGTTGATTTGCATTACAAGTGCACTCGTGTTGACAGGCAGCTATGCGCCAAAATAACTACCGTGCCGCAAGTTGTTGATGCCCCAAGTATTGCCTATCCTCCTCCTCCCAGGTGCCCCTTCTGAATGCTTCTGCCTTCTGCCGCCCCCCCTGCTGTGTTGCCTGCGCTTTTGCTTTTGCTTTTGGCACTTTTGCTTTTCTTTATTTACATTTGATTTCACGCATAATTTCCGTGGCAAAGTGCACTCGAGACGACTCGAGTGAGAGAGAGACAAGCCGCAGCGCAGCATGGAAATTACAGATACAAAGCTGCAGATATAAAGATACAGATGCACAGATACATATGCAAACTAATTGTCAGGGGCGTAGGCAGGCTCTGAAATGCCCCCTTTGTACGGTTGGTGGTTAAAGCAGCCCGAATTATTGGTTTAAATCTTAGAAGCTTTAAGAAACCCCCTGGAAATAATGTACCTTGTGCCGCCACTGGCCATTTAAGAGGTACAGCTAGAGGTCTATAGGTACAGCTACAGATATAGGTAGAGGTATAGGTATAGGTACAGCGCGTGCTCAAAAAAAAAAAAAAAAAAATACTGTTGTGTGTCTGCCTTTTGTTGTGTTATTCTCATTCATTCATAAAATTATGCGGCGCAGTCAATAATTTTTACAGTCGATCAAAGATTTGTATCTGAATGCTGAATAAACTGAATACACGAGTGCCACATGAATCATGAATCATTCACCAGCATTGCGGGAACTCAGCCTCAGTCTCAGTCGCAGCTTCAGCTTTAGATTCATTCTCTGAACTGGTCCGTCGGCTGCGGCTGCTGCTGCTGCTGTCTCTCAATCTCAATCGCAGCTCTCGGATCTTGGCCAGCTTCTTCTTCTTCTTTCTTCTCCTCATCTTGTGCGCTTAATAACTTGGCTAACAATTGACACTCCCTTAAAAAAAAAACATATAAAATACGAAAAGCGAAGCGAAGCTGCGAACGCTCAACGTTTTGGTTGTTGTTCTTGTTGTTGTTTCTGTGTTGTAGCTGTGTTCGTGCCACAGACATTTACATTTTAAGTTAGCCTAGTACAGTGTTCACTGCCTATGCCCAACTGCTTTATAATAGGCTAATGGCAAAAGAAAGTCTCGCTTTTCTCTCGATGCTCGTCGTAACTATTAGGTTAATTTTCTCATAGTTTTTACTTTATTTATGAAAGAGAACTCTCTTCTGGTTCAGAAAAAGTATTATAAAATAATATATTATTTTTGTAGTTTTTATATATTTTTAATATAATATATAGAATGAATATTATAAAGCAGATTTGTATACAATCGTTGGATATTTCTTAGTAAGAAACCTTTCTTTCCAGAGGTCTTTTAAATGATTTATAGATTTTGAAGCTCAATAAAAAATTAATTCTGAATTCTATGTGGAGCACTTAGCTGGTGCTTACTGTATAAAACACATATAGAGTTATATGTGTAGTAAATCTTGTGTCTGTATGTCTGTTGCCTGTTTCTTTCACTCTGCATAATTTTGCATACAATTTTGGTATACAGGGTATATACATAAATGCGGGGAATATATATATAGAGAGGAGCGGAGGGGGGCAGGCGATACGAGTAGAGTAGTTTTAGTATAGTCGCCTTAGACTCATATCGAGCCGCGTTCAAGATTTTTGCCATGAATGAATATTGGCACAAGTCTGTGGGCTCTCGTTGAGGAAGAAAGAAAGGCAGCAGCAGCAGCAGCAAAGCGAAAAAAAAAATATAATAAAAATTGTTATGTTGATATTATTTTAATTAAGTTTTGCCAAACCGGTTGTTGTAGTTGTTTTTTTTTTTTTAGTTTTTTTCTATATATATTTTTCGTATAGCTGACTGGTTCCGCAGTTTCATTTGGGGTTCTTCTAGAGTGTTAACATTTCGATAGATGGGCGCCAATTTGTTTAGCTTGGCAAGTGGAGCCGCCGAGTCGATCTTCAGCTAAACTCTTCAGCTTGACCCACAGTCGGAGCAGAGACTCGGATTCAATTCCGACTTCAACAAACTTCAACACAAAAACAACGCTTTGTTTATTTGGGTATTTTTTTCATTTTTTGTCTTTCGTGGAGGATTAAGTTGCGACCTTATAGACGGCTCCAAAAATAAACTGCATTTTGTTGTTGCTGCTGTTGTCTTTGTCTATTATTATTACATATTATTATTATGCTTATTATTTTTACTATTTTTCTGTACTTGTTTTTTGTTGGTTTTTCTTGAGCCCTGACTGACAGGCAGCAGCGAGATTTGCATAAAGACCTCTCTACAGAGGATTTGATATCGTATAGCCCAATTTATTATAACCTTGAGCACAAAATTTAACCACAAAACAATTAACAACAACATATCAGGAATTGCTTTTGTTGTTGTTGTTGTTATTGTTGTTTCTGTTTCTGGTTATTAACATAAAAAGAAATTGGAGAAACGCCTCGAGAGGCGGCGTCATTAGTCAAAAAAAAAATGTGCAAAAGACGTGCAGTAAAAGTACGAGTATCTGGCAGATACATAGATACTTCTCCGTACAAACAAACATGCAATTCGCATGCGACACGGAACACTGAGAGGCAACCTTCAGCCAGCAGTGGCTTACACTTTTATTTACCAAGGGGTACAAAGAGAGAGAAAAAAGGATATGCCTTGAAATGAATCGAAAAATATTAATTTAAGCTTAGAACCTTTTATCTTGCGGGCTCTTTGCCCAATTTCTTTTTAAAGTGAAATATGGTCACTAAAATGAAATATGGTCAAATTCGGTTAATCTTTGGGAACCCCTTGGCGAGCCCCGCCACCCCTGCAACTACGCCACTGTTTATAAAAGCTAAAAACAACTGAAGAGTGGCTGGCAGTTGCAGGAGACAAAGACAAAGTCCATCATTCACGCAGCGGGCAGCAAGCCGGACAACTAAAAAAGCCAACAAGTTAAGCAGTGCAACAACAACAACAGCAACAACAACAACAACAACAACAACAACTTGCAACATGGAAAATGTATCTTTTGCCGACGCGCCGTCTCTTTGCATGCGTAACACTTTGTCACACTTTTCATGCCAACAGCTACAACTGTGCTGCGTTGTTGCTGTTGTTGTTGCTGTTGGTGTTGCTGTTGCTGGTGTTGTTGTTGGTGTTACTCTTGTGTTTTCCTCATGAGAACAATTAATGAAAATAAACAGCCGCAGGCACTACACCACCAACAGCAGCAGCAACAACAACAACTCGCACTGCAATATACCCTACAAAATTAATGAACAGAAATTTGAAAAAATTCTATTAATAAAAAATAATTAAAAAAATGTTTTACGAGAATTTTCAAATTACTATTAAACATTTTTAAATATTTTATAAAACCTTTCATAGTCATAGAAATATCGAATTCAATCGAAAACGGCTCAGCAAATGCTTCAATTAATTTTTCTGCATATACCCTTTGCTCTATTCTACAGGGTATATGGGGCATATGTAAAAACAACAGAGTGCGTATTTTTATAAAATTATTTAAAATCATTTTAGTGGGCACTTAGTAGTTGGGCGGGCCTTTCTTTAGTGTTGTTGTCTTTAGTTTGGCAGGTTTTCTCAGCCCCCAACCCAAAAAAATAAAAAAAAGTGAGGAAAAAAAAAACGGAAGAAAATCGCCTTTCAGTGGCCAGCTCCATTTGACCAACCGTCGGTATTTTCGTTTTGATGTCATAATTATTTGGTTAAATACAAAAAGTAAGAAACAAAATGAAAAGTTGGAAATTTGAAAAAAACATTTTCGAGGAGCCATCAGCTTTTCTTGTCGCTGGACATGGGAGGCTGCATGTAAATCATTTTGCTAATTGTTTTTCTTTTTATAAACTGTTTTTGCCTTTTAACGTGTTGTGGCTTGGGTTGGGTTAGTTTTTCCCAAGACTTTTAGCGCCTGTCTCCCTCTCTTTTTTTTCTCTCTGTGTGCCTCTTAGATGTGCCATTAAATTGTAAATAAAATTAGTTTTTTTCTTCTTTTTTCTTAAATTAAGCGCAAACAGCACTGACAATAATTTAATTACAAAATTGCTCAGATATATATAGGGATTATCGCATATTATATATAGTTTATATTGCAACAAAGTTGTCGTTGGTTTTTTTTTAATAACGTGCAGAAATTTTTATTATGCGTTAAATGAATTTATGCATCATTCGCTCGGCTTGCCATCTAATAAAATAAAATTATAGCTGCATTCAGGAAGAGATCTGGCAGGCCCTGTAAACTGCAGGAATGTGCACAAAACTATATAAAAATATATTTTGATATAAATCAGTCATTTTATGCTAAATTTCTACAGGGAATTCAAGCGAAATAGCAACTTTTTTAATCAAGAATTTCTATAGAAAATTCATATTAATTTGAAGTGAACTTTTTCATGTAAAATTTCTAAAGAAAAAGTCGAGCAATTCAAAGTGTTTTCCATACCAAACTTATGAAAATTTAATAGGGTATTAAATACCAAATTTCAGCTAAGTAAAATAAAGAAATAATAGAGATTTTTTTAAGTTTTTACTTGAGTTCTATGAAAAAATTTAAATATATTTATGAGCACTTTCAATTGTGAATATTTCTTATTTTCTTCACCTCAAAACTCATATTTTTAGTTGAAAGAAGTAAAAGTTAAATGAATTAAATTTGATTTATAAAATTTTTAGTATTAAAAAAACTAATATGAAAACATTTCCGTTTCGCTCAAAAATTGAAGAAAAATAATAAAAATTAGACGAGATTTTTGACTAGAAAAACCATTAAAAGTATCTACAGCTTATCGCACAGATTTTAAAAGTCTGCCAGCAGACTGAAGATTTGTATATACATATGGAAAAGTTGTATTTTTTATATAGATTTCATTAAGTTCTTAATTTAATACACAAATTCTATGCTCAATATAAAATTTTATAGGTTTGTCTAGAAATTTTCGAAAATATATTTGCACAAATTAAGAGTCTGACAGGGCGTATACTTTATGATTTCCGCAGCTGGAATAGCTATAGATAAACCGACTGAACTAATATAAATATATAAATATATATATATGCGAAATCTTTATCACTAATTAATCACGTATTTAATAAATATTTAATTAATTTTTCACCTGGATCGCAATGGCACGTGCAGAAGAATTCAAAGATAGTTTTTTATATCTTTTTTATTCGCTTAGTTTAGCCGAATCCTGAAGGATTGCGGCTTACACACACACACACGGACTCACGCACACACTTGAAATTCACAGCACACTTTTATTTCTTTCAGATTTTAGATTTTAAAATCAATATATGTTTTCATATTATATTTTTCTGCGGGCTTCTGTAAAAACCGCTAAATATATAGCTTTAACTCTGATTGTATATGTGATTTTTGTGTAAGCTTTTTTTTTTTTTTTTGCGTACGTCACAGCAGCTTTTCATTCATGAAAATTTGCCGGGCAGGGGGTCAAAAAGTATCCTTTCACTCTTTAATGGTTTTTGTATTTATTTTTATATTTTTTATGGCAATTTTATTGCGTTCTTTTAACACTTTTTCTTGCGATTTGCACAATATATTTGTTTGCTTCTATATAAATATATATATTTAACAATATATATATATATATATATATATATGTGGATAATTAGTTGTGTGTTTGAATTTTCTTTGAATTTTCTTTTGAATTTTCTGCTGAGCTTTTTTTCTTCAAACCGCCGCGTTTGCTTGTTCGAACACAACTGAGGCACGAGATGAGCCCTCATTCGGTTTTTATGAATGAAACTCAACAACAGCCGCCTCAGGAGCGACAGAGAGAGAGAGCGAGACACAGAGCGAAAGCGAGCGCGAGCAAGGCATTGCCCCTACTTGGCGGCAACTGGCACGCGCCCCAAACCGACTCAACTTCGAAAACGAAAAGCAGCGAGAGAGAGCGCCGTAGTCGCTTGTGGGGAATTAGCACGTCACGGCACACACACAGGCGCACGTAGAGAGAGAGGCAACCAATCAGCGTGTGCGTTGCCTCCCTGCGTTGCAGCCATTTTCGTGGCGCACGCGCAGAGCAGCCAATCAACAGTTTGCCAGGCCCGTCACAGCTGTGTGGTGAGTAGTGCATAGTGGTGAGTTTTTAGAATGTTGTTTGGCTCTCTGAAGGGGGCTTTGAGGTAAAAATAACGACAACAGGTACCCCAGTCGAAAGGCGCTCTCTCGCTCTCATTCTCTCTCCCTCTCTCTCTCTCGCTCTTGCCCTGTGTAGTATTATGATTTTCACAAAATACGTCATCAAACGCTCATTTTCCGCGACTTGCGGCCCATTAACTTTTCAATCTACGTAAACACAAAGCAGCAGCAGCAGCAGCAGCCGCCGCCGCCGCCGCCAAAAATTTAAACAAATGATTCACTTGACCATTTATGGACAGTTTTCTTTCTCGCATTTTCGCACCAATTTGTTTAGATCGAAATCTATATACAGATCTGTGTACATAGTTAGTTAGGTGGCTGGGTCAAGGAAAACCTAGCCGGAAGTTGAACTAATCACCTCCTCCCCACCGAGCGGTGTATCGTGCTCTTTGCACTTGGCTGGGTCAGGGAAGGCAACAATAAATGGTACAGAGATTAGGGTCAAGATTTGAGACTATGTAGCTGGATTTTGGTTAAAAAGCGCGAAATATTAGAGCTAATTTTTTATTTTAACCACTGAAAAGCGGTATTAAGCCACATCGGTTCGGTCTGAAATATGCAACTCCTTCTCTTGTCCTCTTTGAGCAGAACAGCGAACTGAATCAAAATCTTAGCCTACTTTACAGAAGAATCCTTTCAATTATTGCTTCAAAAACTTGCGATAATATAATTTAGTTTTACTGTGGTATTTATTAAAATAAAATGAAGTTATCTACATAGAATATCACAGTTAATAATAGAAGTTTCTAAAATTATATTACTTTAAAAGAGATTCGTTTCGGGAGTTTGGTCGGTTGGCTAGAGGAGTGCCTGCACCCAAAGCTCGGTTTCTACTGCTTCATTACTTTTCCTTTTCTATTTAATTTTTGATATAAAACATTAATTTTACTTAACATTGACAGTTGGACTCAATTATTGCAGTTTTTTGAAACTTTGTTTATTAAAGATATACAGGCTGGGTTGGGCTCTGAATGGAAGGGACAAGACAATAAAGAATCTCAAGAGGGAGACTTCTAATTCGAACCTTTCTCCACAGATAATAGTAGTAATAGTTGGTACTAAAAACTGGCTAATATTGGCCACAATTGCTGCCCAAACCTTCTATACACAAATAGTTTTGCGCATTTTCATTTTATTTATGCAGTTGCCAGTGCTTGTCAAAATTTCCATGCCACAAGCAACATTCCTTTTCCCCCCTAGGAAAATTGACAGGCATTTGCCAAAAATATTTCATTTCGCGCATTTCCCACTGAGGCTGCTGAGGGGAATGAAAAATCAAAACAATTTTCATGAGTTAAGGACAAGGTTGCTCAACAACAAAGCAACCAAAAAAATTGAGAAGAAAACGCATTCCGCATTGTTGCACTGAATTGAATTGAACTGAAAGTAAACTAAACTAAACATAAACAAAATGCCACATAAACAAAAAATACAAAACAAAAAATAAAAAAAGAGAAACGAAATTATTGAAACGCTGCCAGCGAAACGCAACTTGAAGTAAAATGTAATTTTATTTACGAGTTGTGAACCGCAAAGTGCATTTTTATGGGGAGTGTGTAAATTAGGGTGACCATGACCGGGAAAAGCAGAGCAAAAGGCCGGCCGGCCGGCCAGCTGAACTGAACCACACAACACCGAACCAAAACATAACCCAGAAAGTGTGGTACACTAGCAAAAAATTCCTTCTAAATTTCTCCATTTAAAGAGTAAAATTTTATACGATATTTTTCTTAAGAAAAGTACGAATTAAATCAAAACTTAATACTCTTAAATTAAGCTAAAAAAATCTGGATTTAAGCACAAACTGCTTGAATTAAAAGTGGGCAGAAAATTATTTTGAATTCAGTTAAAAATGAGTCGAAATTAATTCCACTTTATCACTTCAGTGATAATGATATAAATGGAAATCTGAACTTTTTATACCATAAAATTAAGCTTAAAAATCTTAGTTTAAGCACAAAAACTGAATTATTTTCAAATATTTATCAAAGCTTAAGAAATGTTTAGTTTCTATTAAAATTTGGACAGAAATAATGTAGTAATAATACTACAATATTATATATTTTTCAATGTTCTTTTTCATAAAAAGGTCAAATTTAAGGCGCATCTTAAGGCTACATAATTCAGTGTTTAATTACAAAATATCTGGAATTTATTTCAAACCTGTTTTAAGCTTAATCATTATCATTATTATTAATCTTAAATACATATTAGACATTTGTTTCAGTCTGACTTCGAGCTGCTATAAACTTTGTTCAAAAATATTTATATACTTCAAGAATTTGATAAGAAACCAATTCAATAATTTGAAATGAATACAAAGAGTTTCAGAATCGAAACTAAACTGTTCTCAGAATTGTATGCGCACATGAATTAACTATATAGAAATCGCCCTGTTTTCTCTGAGTGTATAATTGAAGCAGCACGCCATGACCTAAAAATAGACCCCAAAACAAATTGAGGAAATTTTCGCGCACTCTTTTTTTATGTGTTGTTTTTTTGACGTCGGCAAAGTTTTTCCTAACAGACGGCGCGGAATTACGTGCCGTTATCTGCTCAGATACATGTGTACAATAGATACAAATACAGCCAGAGAAATATACCAAAAATAGAACTTTGCCTCATTTGTGAAAGTTTTGGTTTTGGGGCCAAAACAAAACTAAAAAAATCAGGCCAAAACGTCGAGGACTATTTTTAAAAAAAAAGCTTCACATGATGTGCAAATTACGTCTATTTGTTTATTTGGTTAATCATTTAAGGCAGAGGGGAGGGGAGGGGAGGGTTCATCGGAGGGAGGCAAGGTGGGTAAGGTCAGAGGGGTATGCCACCTGTAGACATTATTGCGTCTAGAGAAAATGAAAACTCATTACGCCAGTTGGCCGAAAATAAACGCAACTATTCACCAAACAATTTTTTATGACGTCGTCGCCTTCAACTTGGCCATAAATAGAGGCCTATTCGAGTAGCTGATGCATTTCTATGTGCTATAAAAAAAGAAGCTACCGAATCTGCCTCATTTCTTTGGGCCACAGCTACTCACAGCGAGAATACAGATACTTTGCCCAGCCCCTCTAATAACACCCACGAGATTTAGGTAGCGCGCGCCTCCAAGTCTCAAGTTTTCCTCGAGAAAGATACCCTCTAAGTTGTGCTAATTATGCGAGTGTTCTGAAACTTGCAGAGCTCAATAAGGACATTAGAATACCCTGTACATTCCAAGCATCAAGGCTGTAAGGCTTGTTAAACTATGGTCTCAGGTTGGAAGGTTCCTGACTTTAGCAGCTGTCTCCTATTGCACAACTTTATGATACCTTTTGAAATCATTTTATGACTATAGGGTATGATAAAACGAACATCAATAAAGTGATTTTTTTTTTGGGTAGGTGAAGCAGTTGCAACTGCTACTCTCGCCAAAGATGGACATGAATGGAAACTGGGGAACTGAGCCTCTGATTGAGGCTGCACCTCTTCCTCAATTGGCAGCACACCCAGCATCCACTATGAGTACGAGTATTCGTTATTCAAACATTCATAAATTTGCTAACATTCATTTATTCATCTTGTTTCTGTAGTTGTCGCATTAGCAAACTAATTGAAGTTTGCCATGGCAGAAAACAAAAGTGCACCTATCAGTAGAAGTCTAACAACAGCACTGGATAATTAATTAGAAACCGGAAATTCTTTAGTTATATTTAGGTATAATAAATGGCGAAAATATGGAGGGTTTTGTAAAGAGTAAAAAAGGAATCATTCAACCTAAAAAATTAAAGAAATAAATAGAAAAATACTGAATAAAACAAGGCTAGAAATAGGTATTAAGGCGAACCGGGTTGATTTTTTCTCTAAATGGAATTGAGCCATGATTCAAACCAGAAATCAAAACCAAAGCTGTACCTAAAAATTTCCGGTTAGGAAAGTATTGAAGCAATATTGTACTTATTGGAACTATATTCGACCCAGATTCTAACACAGATTCGAACTAGATTTGAATTAGACTCCAACCAGATTCGTTGCAATAGACTTTTTTGGCTTGCAACATTTCTTATTATATAAATTAAACCTTATTTAAACAGCGCAATAACAAATAATAATAATTATGACTCACAAATGGATAATAAATCAAAAAATAATTATTTGTGACTAAAACTTAATTTGTTTTGCACTTGACGCATTTCTATTGATATGCACAGCACTGTAACTCGCATATGTGTGTGTGTGTGTGTGTGTGTGTGTCAGAGTGTGTGTATATCTTTTGCCCATATGCCAATTGTGTGTGTCGTGTGGGCTTTCTATGTCGTGTTATCTCTCCTCGAGAACTTTGCTGAGTTGTTGTTGTTGTTGCTGGGTTGTTGCCGCTGCTGCTGCTGCTGTTGCTGTTGCTGTTGCTTTGGTTGCTGCGTGGGTCAATGGGGAGACGGCGCTGAATGCTGTTGATGAGGCAGAGGCGTTAGATAGTCGCAAGTCGCAAGTCGCAAGTCGCAAGTTGCATGACACATGGCACGCGCCTCGACAAACAGAAAAAACAAAAAAATAAATAAATAAAAGAAAAAAAAAACAAACAAATCAAACAGAAAGAGACAGAGACAGAGTCAGAGTCAGAGACATCGAGCCAAGCAGAGACGTGCCAATGCCAAAGATTGAGGCGCCCTCCCCTTCCCCTTTCCCCGTCCCCTTCCCAGCACATTCTCCAGATACGGCGACAAGGTCCGCATTGCCATAAATGGTGGCCAGACTGGAGACTCTTGTTAGGGCAGGGTATACGATATACGTCTCGATTCACGACTGGGCCGACGTGTAGGCCGTAATTAAAAGCGTATTGACTGTCAGCTTCGATACGATACGATTGCATTTGCAGCCGTCTCGCTCGCACTTCGTTTCGAATCTATGAAATACTTTTTAATATACCCTAACTGAGGGTATGCCCACTAAGTGGCTAAAGATGTAACAATCTAAATACTATCTAAATTTTCAAGTAAAATGAAGAACTGCAGAAATGTTTGGTTGAATATAGCTTCCTTTTTCCCTTCCAAATGTCCATTTTTTTCATCATTTGATTTGTTTTTTAATTGAGTGAATTTTATAAAAATAATATAAATTTGGTAGAACATATTCGAGGGGGAGTCATTTATATAAAATTATATCTTATTTGATAGGGTCGACACGGACTATGCACAATCTAACTTAAGCTATGAATATACCCTTTTTTTTGTGGTTCGACTAGCTTTAATATGGAACGAATTAAAATGAATTGGTGTGTAAAATAATATGGTACAATATTGTATACTTTCGATCAGTGTAGTTAGAGTATATTGTGGTTCGGTTGATTGTGCAATAAGCTTTCTTTCTTGTTATTGGTTGAGACTGCCCTCTTCACAATTGTTTTGTTTTGTATATATGTATGGGTGCCTTAGCTGCCACCAATGGGCGCTTTGTAGATAGACCCCGAGACCCTCAGCGACCCCTCCACCCTCTCTGCGCCCCCCTCTCTGTCCAGTCTTGGCTTTTGATTGTTAAGCGCTTTTTATTTGCCAGCTGCGCATTACGCAAGTCAACTTCATTTTCTATAGCTCAAAATTGGAGAGGCTATATGGGCCATATAGCTTATAGCCATATAGACATGGCTATAAACCCAGGCCAAGTGGGCGTTGTCATTCAGCGAGTTTTCGTGGAGCGACTCGAAAAGGTGTGAATAAATTTATGTATAAAAAGTATATATATATATGACTATTTGTATCTTTAGCTCTGCATTTTGATAATGCTTAAGTTTCGTATTGTAAATCTTCCAATTCGTATATATACGAATAGATATATATATATATATAGAGAGAGAGATATATTTTAAGCACTCGTCTGCTGTGTTTTTCTGCGTTTATTTGTGTAAAATTCATAAATATCACATTTTGTGTTAAACTCATATTATATTATATAATTTATGGGCATCATAATATGCTTTATGAGCTTGGCAGCTTGCCGTAAATTGCTCCAGTCAACAGAAAATAGAAAGAAACAACAACACGAGACACAAATTAAAAATTTAAACAGTCAAATTATTGAAAATTTCCATTGGTCAAAGAAATTGGAGCAATCAAAAAATGAGTAAAAAGCAAAAGGGAGGAATTTTCGTGTATTCAAAGGTGAGAATTTTATTTATGATCTTTGAAACAGAAGGCATTAAATTTATATATAAAAATATTTCATAATTTATGGAGTATAAGAAAAATACTAATTTATTTTGCCAAGTTTCATTCTAATTTCTCCTAATAAATTTATTAAATTTTAATTATTTGCTAATTGTAAAATCAAATGGAAAATTATTATTTGCAAGACTCACAGCACATAAAACGCAAATTTTAAAATAAAATATAAAAATTACTAATCAGTTTTATTCGGTGTTGCCCGGGTATGGTCAATAGTGAATATTTAATGCATATTTTGAAATATTAAATTACATTTCCAGAGTTCTTTTTGGGATTTACGGCAGAATTTTGCAAATTTATAAAAATACATGAAGAGTTTTGAATGTAATTTTGATTGCAATCAAAGAAGTTGAATTTCTTAGGGCGGATTTTCCAAAAAAATATAAAATAATATATTTTTGGTTTGAATATAGATTTCTAAAACTGTATTTAATATCATAAATATTACTCTGTATTCCCCAGACAACTTTAGGCCATCCATTGGGGGGTGGATTTACCAAAAAGCTCTAGTTTCTTTTTTTGAGATAGCATAAATAAATTTGATGAAAACATGAAAGTATTCCGAGTTTTATCCATTTTCTATTGTTTAATTTTAGCTTTGAAGGTATTAGAGATTCGGCTGGACTTAGATCATTGAATCAGTCAGTCAGACAGGACACAGAGTTCTATGTACAGAGAGATATAGCAATAAATTATCGTTAATTTTTCAATTTATTACACCGCATTAATAAACGCAAGCAAGACACATCATAAAGAAGTGCATAAAAATTATATTTTAATATTTTTTTTTATAAATAAAAGCCAAAGTCGGCTTTATAACTGTGAAATGCCATATAAAATTGGTATTAAAACGTTTTCTTTAATAAATAAAGCTGTTTTTTTTTTTATGTCATTCATTTCATAGTTATGCCATAACTGGACTCAAATCAGATTATTTTTTAATATTTCCTACAAATTTCGAAAGCTGAGCCAATCGCCTCCCACTTGAGTTGTTGGTATGTCTGACTCTTTTTTGTCTAATTGCAAATTGTATTATGATTATTTTTTTTGGCATATAATTATGAATATTCATAAATAATACGAGTATGTTTTGAGCATTCCAAAATAGGCATAAACAGCAGGCTGCCCCTCTCTCTCTCTCTCTAGACTTGGCTGGAGAAAGTGGGTCAATGAATTGCTCTAAAAATGGTTTGAATAAAATGAATAGAAAAATGACAAGTGTTTCGTTTTCTTTTTAATACTATTTGTAGTACAACTTATTGCATATTTCTCACTCATCGAATTGAATACAAATGCGACTAGGAATACGAATATGAATACAATTACGAGTACTCGCATTTGCGGCAATTTGTGAGGCCATGGCAATCATCTAAATATAAAACGCGTGCCTCACTGCACTAATTTTAAAAGGAGAATCTGACAAGAAAGCACAGTTTGCAGTGGCTAGTCGACTACTAAATACTCTTTGCAGACCTTTCTCTATAAGTATGTATATAGTATATTATATATGTATATATAGCTGATCAACTGATCACTCTTTTTAAACACTTTCTGAAGATCTAATACTCTTTGCAGACCTTTGAATTGAACAATAAATATAAATATAAATATATAAATAAAAACCAAAAAAACGCTAACTTTATAGAGAGGAATTCAATGAGAATTAATTAAGTTTTTAATAAAGCTTAAAAATATAAAAAATTTGTTAGGGAAAACTGAATTTTACGGACCTTTAAGTAATACCTTGTGAAACACTTTTTAAAATCTTTCATTCATCTGAATGGATAAAATATATTTCATTACCTTATCTCACCTGTCTGGTAAGATATTTCCTTAGATTTAATACAGTCCTTTCTATAATTTTTTTTCTATCTATCTAGGCTAAAAAATAGAGAACTTTCATATGCGTTGCATATCCCTTTAGAGAATTATAATACCCTGCGCTGTGCAGGGCATATCTAAATTTTAATGAACATATTTACACAAAAACACACGAAAAACATTCATAATTGTTATTATTATTTTTCTTTCTTTTTTTTTTTTTTTTTGTATATACACGTCAGAGAGGGAGGAAAAAAAAAAGAAATAATACCGCGCACATTAAATTAAATTAAACATAGGAAAATTGCTAATCAGCTGGTCAATGTTTTTTTTTTTTCTTTTGAGAGAGCGTGTGCCATTTTGGATAGATAGCTGCCTGGTTAGCATCTGGTTGGATGGCTGGTTGGATGGCTGGTTGGATGGAGGCGGGGATCATGCCTAAATTGGAATTATTCCCTTGCTGTGTGTAGCTCTATTTTGATCTGGTGTAAACAATCGAGTGAATGGAACTTTAGATTTCAATTGTTTACAGTTTGATGACGTGAAAAGCGCCGCGTGCAAATAGCAAAAATAAATAATTACAAATTGCTCGTAGAAAATAGAATTTGCACGTCAAGTTCATGAAATTCTGGGGTAAGGGAATTACGGGCATAGGTTTTTCTAGGTGTGTGATTGTCCAATCTATTTATAGTTTTTTTGTTTTTTTTTTTGTGTGTTTGTATTCTATTTGGGCATCGAGCAACGACTCTGCCGCTCTGCCTCGGTCAAGGTAATTTTAGGCAGCACCTCGCCGCTGTATTCAGCAGATCCTATACGATATGACGTCCAAGAACGCATTGCGATATGCCCCATGAATTAAATATAGAAATAGATATAATACAGCGCTTGATTTGAGTTTTTTTTTTTTCTTTTATTTTGGCTGAGATTTGCATTTGTGCACGAACGATTGTGACAGCATTTTAATGGCTAAATGCATTTTTTTTTCTTCCTTTTTCTCTCTTTCGATTTTAGATCTTTTCTGGGATGCCTTGAATTCCACTTTAATGACTTTATTTACGAGGCGCACACAGCAATGTGTAGATATTTATATGACAACGACGGCCACAAAAAGTTAATCCCACTAAATGCCGTTTATAGTTTATAGCGCTAAGTTTTCACAGCGAGCGTGGAAGCCAAAAGTTTATCCTTTTTCTGAATACCCTTCCCCAGAAATCCCTCCAAATCTGAACAGACTTTTGGCTAGATAGAAACTTGTTTGGCATCTGAAGAGCCCAGCCACAAATACCTCCCTTTCTTTTGAAGTTTCTATGCTTTGCTAGTGTATCTAAAATTCGTCTTTCAAACATTTTAGAAATAGAAATTGCTGCAGCTTTTCCATTCTGCATGTTTTTCACTTCTACTTAAGAGTTGTTCATAGAATATAGAACGATAGTTTCTATATGATAATAAAGCGTATTTTCATTGATGACAGACATACAAATAAAAATTGACATAATACTAGTCTAGTGCTCGTAGTATCATTGATTTTTTCGATTGTTACAACAATGATACAACAAAATTTTTGCAGAAAACAAAAAAAAAAAAAACATTGCAAAAATATGTTTATCGCTTATCAGACCCCACATCGCACGTCACACAGGTTGAGATACAGATACAGATACAGATACAGTTAGAGAGATACAGATACAGATACAGCTACAGTTATAGAGATACAGATACAGATACAGTTAGAGAGATAGAGTTATCGATAAGCAGGATAGCGTCACAGTTCACATTGTGCGTCAATCGGCCTAATATATAAAAGATACTTTAGTATTTATGTATGCCAGACATCTAAATTTAGTCTAGGCACATACATATATATATATATATATATATATATTATACCTATAGATACTTAAATATATATATATCTGTATCTTTTTTGATTAAAAGGCAAGTCAGGGCACGAGTTCGTACGAGGCCGGGGGCCGGGGGCCCGGCTAATGAGCTAGCGGAATCTTGAGGAATCTTTAAGATCCATGACACACTTCCGCTGCGCCAAGTTACATCATTAATTTTCGTGTTCCATATGGCCTGGCTAATGCTTTTTCATTTGACACAAAAGTTTCGACAATGGACCTGGCCAGGCCAGCCCAGAGATTTTGACTAAACCAAAAGATCTGAAAACAACAAGAATCGAGAAAACACACAAAAACAAAACAAATTTTGTCATGTTTGCGCCGCCTTGTTGCCATTAATATTTTGGTATTTCGAATATAGTAATATGCCCAGTGGAAGTATTTACAGTCTTGATACAGCTTGTAATTTTTATGTTCACAGCGCTGTTCAAAATTTCCCCTTCTTTCTGTTAGATACTCTTCCAGAAGGACACTGAAAATCGTATACAGAATGTGTGACACTCTTTTCTTTTTATATATTTTTTATGCTAATCAAATAGATGAGACTACCCCAGCTTTTTATACCCTGTCTTTCTGTTAGATACTCTTCCAGAAGGACACTGAAAATCGTATACAGAATGTGTGACACTCTTTTACTTTTATATATTTTTTATTCTAATCAAACAGTGGGGACTATCCTATCTTTTTATACCTAGGCGAAGTGATCTTTTACTGAAATTTGGTTCGATCTCTTAGCTATATTACAAGGCTACCCTACCTTCCATATAAGATATTATTAGAACAACATTTGAGCTCTAATAAAATCTATGTTAGGATCTTGGACAATCTTCATATATTTTTCCTTTTTTTTTGAACTGAATTGTGCCACGTAGAGTTCTATAGGGCTTCTAATTCCCCAAAGTTCTTGTGTTTTTCTTGCTTTTATTGATTGAGTGGCCCATTTATTGCCTGGTATTTATAGAGCTAACTGATTTCGGTGAAAATTCATGACGTGCTCACAAAATTGCAAAAAAAAAAGAAAGAAGAATTATCTAATTTTAGCAGCTCCAGCCTCAACTATGGACTATAGTTAGAATATGTTTATTTGGCTTTTCTCTTTGGTGTGGGAGTACTCTACGTAGTATATTAGAATCACAAGAAATCAGCTAATACGTCATAGTTGTTTGTCTCGTGTTGTGTTGAGTTGTTTTGCCAATCTTCGGCTGAACTTGGCGTCATGAGAGTAAATACATTGTGGAAAATCATTTTGTTTATAATCAAAAGCTAATATTCGTTACGTGAAACTTTATAAATAGATGGGCCAGGTCTAAATTTAGGCACCAGCAGCGGTAGGAGAGTATATGAAATTGGGCATAGATACACACGGTGTATTTTTTGTATCTTTGTTGACGTCGCTAAGCCAAACAAATGGCAGCGCGAAAAGATAGTTTGTTTTTCTCTTAATTTTAATACCCTATATATAAAATTACCTGTGAGAACTCGGAAATTAAAGGCTAATTTGGGGTGTATGCGTTCGTATGTCGTTACATCCAATTTATATAAATTTGAATTGCCTGCCGACTCTCTATTTATAAAATGGACATTTTTAAGATTTCGGACTTCAATACAACCTGTGAGAACTTGGGAATTATCAGAGTTAGAATCAGTAAATTTGGTATGTAGCTGCACAAAAGCCTTATATACCAAAATTATTAAAAATTCTTGGTCACAGCGTTCGCCTATTTATAAACTGGGCATTAATAAAATACTCCTCCTGAATATTACCTATGAGAACTTGGAAACTATAGCAGCTAGAGTCAAGAAATTTGTTGTGGTTAGTTGTTAGTGTTGAGCGAGCTCAACTAAAATACACCCAATACCCTGGTATAAGGTACAGGTACTGGGTATATGCCAGTCGAGCAGGCTCAACTAGAGCACTTTTTTTTTTTGTGAATAAGTTTTTTAAACTGATTCCGCACCGGCTGCTGGCTAATACAATTCTCCAATTCTCTAGTTTTGTGTCATTTTTCATGGCGGGTTGACAGAGAGTCAGAGAGTCTCGGGGCAACTCGTAAATCCCTTCAAATACCACGACATTTTTTTGAAGAGACGACGCGACAATAAGTTAAAGAGAAAGAGGAAGCAGCAGCCGCAGCAGCAGCCGTGGCAGAGGAAAAGTGCAGCTCTTATAAAATATAATTTCATTCTATATGAAAAATGCAAAGTGACAACATAATTCGCCAGTTTATCATAATCAAAAAAAAAAACGCCTACATGATTCTCGCTTTAGCCTCTTTTGCTGGATGCTGCATAATGAAAGCGACAGGCGAACACTTTACAGTCGCACTCCAACAACAACAACAACAACAACAACAACTTGGGCAACAACAATAACAATGACACAGACGAGTGTCAGGCCAAGTGGCAAAAATAACTTCAAATAGTTTTGATTTTTCTTTCCACTTTTTTTATTTTGGCTTTATTTTCTTTTGCAAAATACATGCATATTTTTTCGGACTGACAAGTTGCATTTCATATATTTTAGTAGTATTTCCCCATTCCAGACAACTCAAGTTGTTGTTGTGTTGTTGTTGTTGTTGTTGTTGTTGCTCTGGTCTCATCCCAAATATCACACGGCAAATTAATGCTGAACACGAAGCAAAACACTTTTATAATGCAACCAAATTAATCAACTTTAATGCATTTCACATCAACTGAAAATAGTTTTTGAAAACTGAAGGAAATGTATATTTTCCTCGGACTGTAAGAAAAAAGAAGAAAAACTGAATCAAAACTTTCTCAATATAAAATAGAAGCATGTTTTGTTTTTAACATTTTAATAAGTTTAGAAATTTGTTTCGAAATTTCTTTAATCTTTGCAAATTAAAAAGGTTACTGAGCTAAATTATTAGAAATATTTAAGTAAATAATTAAATTAATTGAGCTATAAGCTAGTAAAAAAATTCTATATTCGTTCTGCCGATGAATAGATACTCTAGCAAATTTCTATCGACAGGTCTCATCGTTGTAATCGATAAATTATAAGCTTTAAGATATAAAAGATGACTGCTTTAGTACGGACACTTCATGACAAGGGCATAAAATAGAATAAACATTAATAAAGAAATAATAAAATAAATAGAGTCATAAAAAATACTGTAACTTTTAAGGGGAACAACAACTTGTGAGAAATCTGGAAAGATTTGCATGGCGAAATTAGTTATAAATAGTCGACGACGAAAGACGAGATTGAGATTTTGTATGATGATTAAGCGGGCCCATGAAATTATTAACTTGTTTTGTGGCTGGGCAAGAAATGTTGCCATTTTTGGTTGGTGGAACTCAACTGGAAACCGCAATTAAGCACAAATCACAAAGTTTTGCCCAAAATTGGTTGAGACTCAAGCAGAAGAAGAACAACAACAACAACAACAACAATAACAAAAATAATCATAATAATATTAACCACAAAAGTAAAGGGTATAAAGAAGAGGAGAAACAACAAAAGCTAACATTGATGCGAGTCTGAACCGAAATTTGTGGTGCCTACTTTTGACCAAATTTGGAATGAACGACGTTTATCGCTCGCTCGATTTTGGCTTTTTTTTTTTGGCTTGTTTCTGGCTCTTTTGAATTGTTAATTGTATTGTATAATAATACTTGTATAGCTTGTACCACATGCAAAAGCTTTTTTTTTTTTTGTAGCTGTCTCTTGACCTGTTTTCGGTTATTTTTCTTATGTTTTTTATGTGTCTTTTTACTTTAAGCCACACGAATTTATTGTGAGTTCGTTTTGGCCGGTGCCAAAGCAAATAAAATGCTTGGATTTTATGTATTTAAGCACTTGACATTTTCGATAAAAACACACGAAAATGACATGTGACTAATTCAGAAAAATAAGATGAGACTTCAGAAAGTCAGCTAGCAAAAAGCCGAAGATTACATACCCTTGTCGGCATTAAGAAAATACTCTTTAAAATCTAATTTGAAGAACAATTTTGTGAAGACAAAATTATAATATCCTCTAGAATACGTAATATCTAAAATTCTCTAAAATTTTACCAATTGCGGATTATTTTTTCCAAGGGAAAATTCAGAGCCTATAGAGAATACATATCTATTATAGGACAGATTTATATTTTTATTGATATTTTGAGCAAAGTTTTGAATCAAACTTTTCATGAAAAGTATTAAGCATTTTTACTTAAATTTACATTTAAATTTAAACCATTTAACCTAATTTATATATAATTTTGTTGAAGAAAACTTTAAAATTGAAAATCAACTTTTTCCACAAATTTTTCTTTCTTTAACTGGCTTCAGTTTAGTTATTCTCGGTCCTTTGCTTGCTTTAGGTTTATTTTTAGTAAAATTGTGGAGCCTGGGAAGTTGGCTATTTATAGTTAACTTGGCACAAAGATCAAACTGCAAACAGGCCTAGTGAAAATTTATGGAACCGCAACATTTCCATGGCTTTTATTGCGTCATAGAAAATGGGAAGCCTGCTAGAAAAATAATAATAAAAAGAGAAGAAAAGAAAGCAAAAGAAAATCCACCTGTTGTCACAGTCAAGGACACGCTTGCTTTCGTCACAGCTCGCATTTCCGCATATATATATATATGTATGTGTATATGTATATTATTTGATATATAAATGAATATTCAAGAATTCAACGCAGGCGCGCTGTTAAGTATGCTATGATTTTTGTATTCATTCATAAAATTTACCGGGAAACTTTACGCAAGCTGGGAAAATTGCACACTTTGTAGGGGGGCCTCTCTAAGAGCCGGCAATTTTTAGCTCCATCGATTTTTGGGTTTGAGAGCTGCCGAGAACTTTGCAGGACCAGAGAAAATCTCTTTCTCACTCTCTCTTTCTCTCGCCTTGAATTTGACTCGAAGCCAGGAGCTCAGTTTTTGCCCATGCTGCAAGGCCTCAGAATGGAGGCACAGCTCTGACTGAATGACTCTGTCTGTCCCCCTGTCTCTCTGTCTGTGGCATGCCCCATTGCTGTGACGCCTTTAAAAAAAAAAATTAAAGAAACAGAAAAGGAAAACCGGTGCACATTTATCATCTCAGGCAGTCAGTCAACCAACCCGATTTGTTCAGGTCTCTGCGCCACGAAGGCGTTCAAAATTAAGAGTCGCTCAACTGCAACAACAACAACACGCACTTTACAACAACAACAACAACAACAACAACTGCAACAACACAACAACAACATTAAGGCGATTGCATTGCGCAAATGCGAATGATATTAAAATGAAAAGTTTGCCAAGTAATAAACTGATAAAGAGGCGACGTCTGCGACATATCGCAAAGGTAACTTATTAAACAACATGGCGCTGACTGTTTATGATCCACTTCAAAAATCGGTTCTATCAGCTACAACAGTCAACTTGTCCTAAAAATCACTCTAAGTGGCTGCTTCAAAATCGAAAATTAGACCGCTAGGCAGGGAGTTTTGGTAGCCAGAAATGAAAATCTTATCTGAAAGTCTCTTCTGAAAATCTGTTCTGAAAATCTCTTCTGAAAGCCTAATTCCAGCAAATATATTTAGCTGAAATATTCGGTTATATTAATAAATTTCTATTAAAAAATACAAAAATTAAAAGCAAAAATATTTATTAATTATCTTAATAAATTTATTTGAAACGCTTACTAAAATTATTAAATTTAAATAAATAAACAACTAAATAATTTAAAGAAAAATAAACTAAAAATTAAATTTTTATAACTTATTTCTATTTTTGTTTAAAAAAAATTCATAATATTTTTTTTTTTATATAGTTCTTGCTCTAAATATATCAGATAAATAGATAACCTACAATTCTTGACATGAATTTAGAACCTTCTCTCATTTCTTCAGATTGTTTATGAGTTCTAATAAATCTTGAAAAATAAGTCTTAATGTTTTTTTAATACCCCAAAAGTGCACACAGTCTTCGACTTGGGGCAATAAGAATAATAAAAAAAAATATATATATAAAAATAAATATAAAAATACACGCACAAAATATTGAGATCCAGTTTGTTGTTGTTGCTGTTGTTGCAGTTGTTGCATTGTGGCTGCCTCGTTGCAGCCAGATAAATGTAAATTATTATGTCGTAAATTTGTTGACTGCCATGTTGCATACCCCAGACCCCAGGCCCCGGCCAGGCTCTTTTGACAAGGGGCAACAACAATGCGCCAGGCGTCGATTTGCAACGCATACAAAAAAAAAAAAAAAATTCCGTGTAAATTAAAATAAAATAAAATGGCTTATAAAATGGCTTGATTGAGTCTATATAGGCTGGCTATGGCTTTTTTATAATGCGCCCAAAAATAATATATATATATATGAAAAAAATCGCAGCTTGGGCGAACCGGATGCGATAGGCGCACAGCAACAACGTGCCACTTGCAGCTTGCAACATGTTGTTGATTTATTTGAGACGCCGACGAGGCACACGACCAAGCGACGACCACGTCTAAAACGATGACACGCAGCAGCACAAAAAGAAAAAAAGTGCAAGTAAGGGGCTGCAGCAAGGCAAGGGGGCGTGGCAGCCACAACTGTGGCATCCACAACGTGGGCCTAATCAAAAGAGGCGTCTACGCTTGTAGCGCGTGCCACACAGCCAAAACGCCCAGGCAACAATGTTCTAAAAGGTTTAATATTGCCCTTGAACTTCCAGCCGGCGTTTGACCGACATTCCTTCTTTTTTTTTTTGTTTTCATTTTTGTGGACGCTGCAGGTGGGTGGACAATACACCGGCCGGTCTACCGGTAGACAGTGTGACCGATCCGGTGTGGGCATACTTTTAGTATATACTATACACCTCTATATATACAAGCAGAGCCAAACAAACAAACATCCCCCGCAAAATCATTTTTGCGAGCAAACGTGATGCGTCCAAGCACAGTGTATCAATCTGCTCAAAAAAACAGCAGAATTAGAATAGTCTAGTCGAAAATATTAGACTAGCAGATACTCTGTAAGCAGGCAAGCACTGAGCTGCGAGCTGCATTTTAAGTAGTGTAATTCTTTCCTTCAGATTAAAATATATTAAGGACGAAGCATGATCTCTAAGCTCACACAGGGACTATTCGACTGATCAAGGACTATTAGCTAGTTCTTTCTGACTGTTATATTTAATCTAATAATAAAAAATAATATTAAATAAAAATACTACATAATTTTGTAATAATCAGGATAAAGCTATAAAATTCTCTGAATATTTTCTAAAATTAATTAATTTATTTGGTTTTGATCAAATTATAACTTAAATTTATTCTGAAGAAAATCAATGCAATATCTTATTGAAATTATATAAAATATCTTTCTGAAAATAGGAGAAAATGGTTAAAAAAAACTATATATAAATCTGAAATATTAAAGAACTTATAAAACCCTCCCAATAACTTAAATTAATTTTGAGAAAAGCTGTTTTGAAAATACCTAATATATTTTTGAAACTTTTATTAAAAGTTTATATAAATTTTCAAAAATAATTTATAGCTTGAGCTCATAATAAAATTCAGAGGATATTTCTCCATAACATTTAATGGAAGTGAAACAAAATTTAAAAATTGATCGCATTATTTATGGATTCGATACACTGTGCGACGCAACGTCAACAAAAGTCGCCACACACTTGTCGATGCCAACAGAGCACGCAGAATTCTTCCAAGTGAAGGTGGAGGTGTAAGGTGGGTTGTGGAGATCTGCGGTGGAGGTGTAGGTGTAAGTGGGAGGGGGGAGAGAGAGAGAGAGAGAGAGACAGTGACGTCAAGCTGGTCGCGTGCCGCTTTGTCCTACACACAGCGAACACACCACAGCACACCAGAAGATTACCGGGTGGGGGTCAGTCAACTGAACACGCTCCAAAAACAGATCGGTAGACTGTAGAGAGTAGACTGTAGACTGTGTGTAGACTGTAGACTGTAGACTGGAGGCGTCCGTTTAGCTGCCACGCGACGCGACGTCGCGAGTTGCCAAATTGGTTAGCCAAGTGGGTTGTACTTAATAATAAGCCACAGTTTAGTGGTGAAAACGCGGTGGGTGTGGGAACTAAATTCGCACTTGAAAAATGCATACAAAAATTATTATGGCACATAAATTCTACGCCCACACACAAAAAGAAAAGAGAAGAAAATAACGGACCCCTAAAAACAAAAAAAAAAAAACAAGCTATATACAAGCGACCTGCGATATTTTACATCGTCGATCGCCTTTAATTTAATTAGTTGCGCGTGCAACGTCAGGTTGCATGCCTCAGTGGGCATCTCGGTTGCGTCTTGTTATTTATGCGATGCGTTGCGTTGCGTTGCGTCCGTCGCCTTCTTCTTCTTCTGTTGATTCTTCTGGCTTCTTCTTTATGGCTTCCCATATAAATTCTCATTCTGCTTGTCATCATTTTCGGCTGCAGTTTGTTTCTGCTTTCCCATCTCTCTTCGCTTGTCGCTTGCAGCTTGCAGCCTGCCGCTTGCCGCTTTGCATTTTAAGCGCGTCGAGGCCATAAACTATGCGCTTTACTACAGAAAAAAACCGATCTAAATTATGTTTATTATTTAATATGCAACAAAATGTACGAAAATTGCATAATTAGGCACAGTGAAACATGATTTTTAGACAGCATTTTTAGACTATTTAATATCTATGTATAAAAAACCATAGAAAAGCCTCCGGGATGCTGGAAACTTGGGCATCTCTTTCATAGCAAGACTTGAAACTCTCAATACTTTATCAGAAGTAATGCGATTTTCATACAGATTGAATATAGACGTCTAAGATCTTTTCCCTCTTTTATTTAGCTTTTAACTCTGCATTAATCAAGTTATAATTTCTTGGCTATGATTAAAATATGTTGTCTATTTATGAGGTAGTCAGCCTTGTTGCTGATTGATTTTAGCAGCCATATTTAATTGGCTGCATTAGAATTTCCTAGACAGGAAATGGAATTATAAATGAATAATCCACTCAGTCAGCCAGCCAACCAGCTTGGATCTTACAGAACTTGGCTATAATTTGTAGTAAGTTTTTTTTTTTATATTTTATTTTATGTAATGGACGCCCACCACGTCGCTTGTCTTTGCTGTAATAATTTATTAACACATTCGCGGCTCTGGCAAAGCCCAGCAATTAATATGGAAAAGTAAATGGGGAAACTGGAAACAAGAGGCACAACAAATCAACAAAATTAAATGAATGAATGAATCAAGCACAAGCAGAGAGGGCAAAGAGTTTTGTATTAAAAGTCTAGCGATATCTATGGAAAAATAATAAATAGAAATCCAGTAAAAATCAGTGAAAGCAAGTTACCATTACATAAATCTTTGGGCTTCAAATCAATCTTCAAATTTCAATATTATTTCTTATTTTTCATACATATATCACATAGAAAAAATATTATTTAAATCGCTCGTTTTGGCAATGTGTCGTGTCACGGCACGCGTCCATCTCTAAGCGCACGCAGCAGGCAGCTGACACTGACAAGGCAAAAGTCAACGCGGCACAGAAACCAAAATCAGAAATCATCAATGAAAAGAGTCAGCTGCTACTTAGCCAGAGTATCTATGTCTCTTGTTAGTATCTGTTTTGTATCTATGTATCGAATTATCTATGTATCTGTGTGTTTGCTGTGTTGGCGTAGCTAAAGGCAATCGGCAGCTTTTGACTAGCAAAGCGTTTGGCAATGCAGAAATCGAATTAGCCGCAACAAGCCACACGACAAACAGTGTTGTCAAAAAAAAGCTGTGGTTTTGCCGCCAAATTTAGCTTTTTTCAAACAAATTTACAAATTTTACAGTAGCTTGAAACTTTTGGGTTTTCTATTTCTGCTTTCACTTTGTGTATTTAGGACTCAGTTTAGATTGTTTTTTGAATGGATTGTTATGATCCAAAATCTTATTATTTTTAAAATATTATTTAAAAATATAAAACCAGCTTTTCTTGTAAGATTGGCAGCACTGTTGGTTCTTGAGCTGCGTATCTTGCAGATACTCCAATCTGTAACTTGGCGTGTGGGCTGCGGTCAGTGCGTAGGCTGTAGCTGTAGAAGAAACAGCACTAACAGCACCCTGTATCTATATCTGCGTCGCAGCATAATAAAATTCAACAATTTATTGCAGTTGCTGCTTTAATTTGTTGTTGTTGTTGCTGTTGTTGTTGTCGTCTGGCCACTTGGCCAAAAACAAAATTTTCATTCACAAAACGGCCGCCGTTGTATGCAAATTGATCGCCGGCTTTCAACTTTGTTGTGACGCCGACAGCGACGCCAACTGCGACTGCAACTGCAACTGCGACACACTTGGCAAGCGATGTTCAGTGATTGCAACACCAACAACACCAACAACAACAACCACAACAACTGAGCCAACGCCATCAATGAATGGAACTGTGCGCCCTGGCCTCAGGGCATGTACAGCGAGCAGTGAACAGCGTACTGGCCTACGTGTCGGCTACGTATTGGAATAAATTATATTGAAATACACTTTTTTTTCACAGCAAGCAAATGATGCCTATCAGATTTGGCAGGTTTTCAGTTTCTAGCAAAATTTCAGCTGAAAACTGTACTTTACAGAAGAAAAAGACTTGTGAACATAAAAAGGAAAGGTAGAATTAGACGGAGGAAAAATGTAAAGCTAGAATATAGAAAGTATTTTATTATATAATATAGAAAGAATAAATATTTTTAGCTATAAAAGGAGGAAAGATCTTAATATAGAAATATTGAAAGGATAAATTATATTTTGTAAAATCAATTTAATGGTAGACCATGCATTAAAAATAAGTCCAATAAAAGCAAAACTCTCTTGGCAGAGGTTAGGTTTGGGGGTTTGCATCCCACAGATCTAGTTTGGGTTCGGTTTCAAGATAAGCTCAAGGAGTCTGTGAACCTGGTTTAGTTTTGAGTTCCTTTTTTAACTCCTTTTGATGATCAAAAGTCTCCAAACTTCTGGTATACTCTATGAATTTCTTTGCTTGAGAGCATTTTAACTTCGACTCTTTTGTAGTGGATTTTTCGTTGTTTTTGGTCAACATTTTCAGTTGACTGTTTGCAGTTTGCATTTTCATTCGCATTTATTTATTTATTTAAAGCATTAAACAAAGACACAGAAACAGAAACAGAAACCGAAAGTGAAATAGAAACAGACACATGTTGTTGCCTGGCGACATGCAACAAATGTTAGACATTCAATTTGTTGTTGACACTTCATTAGCAAACAAAAAACTGGGTTAAATGTTGCTAAAATTAAGCGAAGCAACGCAACAGCAGCAGCGGCAACACCAACAGAAGATGCAAGTACACTCAGCGAAATAAAGTAGCAAATTTGATACTTAAAAAAAGTGGAAGCGTTGCCAAAAGAATATTCCATTATTCCCCACTGAAACTTGTTGTTAGCTCTACTTCTATTGAGGCTTTAATATGATATTCTCCTTAATCTTAGATTGATAGGAGTAAGTTGGATTTGGGATTAGTATTAGCCTCTTTTTTTTATGTGTAAGCGGAGGAGCCCGCAGCTTTAACCTAATAAAATCAACGGGTTTACGTTTTGGTGTTCGATTACAGTTTTGGGGCAGGGCTCTGTGAGTTTTATATATTTTTATGAATGAAATAGTAAAAAAGTGCGCCCACGTTGTGCGCCACATGATGAAATCGTGAATGAATGAATGACTAAATGAATCAGTGAATAAGTGAATGAATGGAGCCCAAGCCCAGGTGCCAAAAGGGCACGAGTCTTTCATCGAAACGTGGGCAGAGCAAATGCAAATTGATGGCCCTGGCTAAGACCTGGCTCGATCTTCCGATCTTTCGATCTTTCGATCTTTCGATCTTTGGATCTGTGGATCTCCATTAGCCACGCACACCGGAACCGCATTAGCATGATCATCATCACAATGCTTGATGAGGAGGAACATCAAACCGGAAAGTGACCAAAAACACAAATACAAATCGAAATACTCGTAACCCTTGCCTGACTTTTAGTGAATGCTAACAAATTAACTGTCAAATGGTTCGACTTCGTTTGATGCATTCAATGAAAACATTTCGAAACCATTTTTTGTGAATGAATCTTCTTCTTTTTTTTCTTCAGGCGAAAGCGTTCAGTAATCAGCAGGCAGCGTCAGCGTCTTGGCTTTTTCTATACTACTCGTATCGTATCATATTTCAAAAGATTGTCAACGGCTGTCATTGTTCCCATACAAAGTGTTCTAATATTTTCAAGTCGTTAAAGTTTAGTTCACGGTGTCACGAATGGGCTTGTATAGCGCCTTAAAACTTCAGTTTTATTCTAGCCGTTTTCTTTAACTATGTGGCAACGGGCAGGCCATAATAAATATTCATTTAACAGCTTATTCTAATACTTCCTGAGACTTAGCCATAACCCCATTGAAACTGAGATATTTTTGTGTCTTGGTATGCAATAAATTTCTAAGAATTATCTTCAATTTAAGTTTATCTTGAAGTTACTTTCTCATGTTGATGTTAGGCGAAGCTGAGTAACTCAGCTTAATCTTCATGTTAAATTTTTTGGTGTAAGTACGATAATTGCTTGGCTCGATCCCGAATCAAAGCACTTCAAACCAAACCTGATTATTTCTCAAATTGCAACTAAACCAGGCTTAAAAGTGGAACAGAAGCTGAACCAAACTAATCTGGTTAATATAATATTCAACAACTAAACCGAAATAAAACTTGGTTCAGGTGTTCCGCACACAACCCACCAAAGCCCGAAGTTTCCTCCAAGTTCTTGGAGCTTTTTTGCAGCTTCGTTTCTACCTCTTAAGTTGCCCATTCGAACAACCTTCATCGAATTGAGCCATTAGGAAAGTGTTCTACCCACGAACAGTCGTTTAAACACTGAAGTATCAACTTAATTATGGAATGCTTAACGCTTTTTGCTTTTGGCTAGATAGTTGTTGAGTTCATTTTGAGAAATATGTTTTTATTTTATTTTTATATATTTTATTTGTTGGCTTTCAAGCGGCTGTCAAGGCGCTGGCCAAAACGAAAATTCTCACACAGCTGGCGGGCATTACAACTTTATAGAGCTGCTAACAGCAAAAACAACCATAAAAAATAAAAGCTGAAAAAAGCTAGCTTTGAACCACTGTAACACTAACCACAGCCATGGCCAAGCTGACGTCATATGTGCATAAAAATTAAAAAAAAAAGCAACAACGATGACATAAATTGCATTTGAATATTGGCCAACAGCAGAAAAAAAAACACTCGACTCTGGCCTAGCGTGGCTTGGCTTGGCTTGGTCTCTGCACTCGCTTGACTCCCGCTTAACTCCCGCCTGACTCTTTTGTAGCCACTCGCTTGTCACGACGTCAGCTTTGAAAGCGGCAGCGGCGGTGGCGGCGGCGTTGTTGATCGATTTTTGGCATGAAAAGCGACAAAATTGCAGTTTGCCCCCCCGAAAAGAAATAAACAAAAAAAATATATCAAGAAAAATATCGAAAAACGTTTAATGAATGGGGGGCGCAGCACGACAACAACAACAACAACATCCGCTGTCGACGTCGACTGCAGCGTCAACGTCAGCGTCAACTTTTATTTTTTGGTTTTTCGGCTTTGCGCGTGGGTAGCTTCATTCATAACGAACATTTTTAGTCTCTCAATGAATTGCAGTTTTGTTGCTTTTTATACCCTACAATCATGCATATGGTATTATCATTTTCCCATCGGCTATGTTACTTAACAGAGGAGACGTGTCCGAGAGTTAAAAAATTGCAAGAAACGCAAGTAAAATATCATGAAAACATTAGTGATCAAAATACTACATATATCCCCCATATAAATCACTCAACATTATATTTGAACCGAACCAGAAATATTTGGTTCAGGTTCAGCTTAAGTTTTGACACCTTGATCGATTCACAGTTCGACTCTAATCCTTGTTCGAACCGGTATTATTTAAAGTTATTGATAAAAAGTAGGGTATTAAAATGTTCGTCTTGTCTCCCTTGCTGAGATAAGCAACGCGTTTGGGCCAACTAACGGCACAATGCAACGCCCCAAACTGCTGGCAGAGGAGCTGAGGCTGAGGAGTAACAAGAACAACAACAAAAACAGCAGCAGGAGCTGATTGGAGACCCAAAAAGACTCTCTGGCAATGGCGATTTACATAAATCAGCTGCAAATTTGTTCCACTGTTCAAATGCAATGTCGCCTCGTTGTTGTTGCTGTTTTGGTTGTTGTTGCTGAGCAAGTGCGAGCGAGACATCCGAGGAAGTCACAGCAGCTTCCAGTGGCTGCGACAAGAGCAGTGCGGGCGGCAGAGAAGGGAAAGGGGGTCATAGCGAGGAGGGAGGAGAGTTTTCGTGTAGCCAAAGTCAACGCGTGTCGGCTTAGAAAAAAAAATCACAGTTGTTGTTGTTATTGCCTGCAACTGGCGCAGTTTTTTCTCTTCTTTTTCTTTTTCCTTTTTTTTTGGGTCTTTTTCGTATGCCCTTACCAAAGAGCATAGTTAATTGTTACACAAAGTTTGCGACAGCTATTTTCTGTATAGAAATATATAATCATTATTTATTCATTTTTTTTTTTTTTAAATAATACAGAAAGTATAATTTTCAAATTTAGATCAGATACTATTTTTTCACAATATTAAATAATAATATTTAATTAAAAACCTCTTACACATAAAAAAAATTATGTTAGGGTATTAAAAATTCACCATTTGAAAGCTGGTTAGCTTCCTTCTTGTTATTTATATATTAGTTTTTTTTTTGCGGGGGCCGCGATACAAAAAAAAAGTAAGTAGCTTTGTGTACAGTTTTGTTGGCTTTGTTGCGTTTTTTTGTTGGCAGCTGTCGTCAGGCTGGAAAGTTGGAACTGGGATTCGGATTTGGGACTTGGGATTTGGAGTCGCTTTGCAGACGCTTTTTTTTTGCGATTTGATGGCCTGATTGCATTTATGTTTGTTGCTTTGTAGGATACGCAGCATTTTCCTTAATGGACTACCCAACTATTGCGATTGTTTAATAAATGAGTTTTGATTGCGAAACCTTTATTTCTGCTTTTGTCTTTTTCTCTTTCTCTTTTCCTTTTTTTCTTATTTCCTTTTTGCCTATGATACGCTAGTGCAGCGATCTGGCAAGCTGCTTTTTTTGGTATTTTTTATTTTTTTTGCCACCAATAAATGGGGTCACACTGTTTGCAAAGTACGGCTTACGGCTTAACACGCACAATAAGTAAATTACGTAAATTTATCGAATAAATTAAAATGAACTTATAAATATTTGTGAAAAGTGTTCGAAACAATTAAATGTATTGTTTTTTATAATTAGCCGCTAATAGCCTGCTGGACTAATTAACTTTCGGGTGTTTTTATTCAAGTGCGAAGTTAGAATCCAACCTGAAAAGAATCCCAATAAGCCCATGCTTGTGTGTGTTTGTTTACATTGCAATGCACAGGCCTCCCATTTGGCAAAATTAAAAAGGTACATTTGTACAAATTGTGCACATTGGGATTATAAAGAAACATTTTTATTGGAAAATGTTAGATGTGTTGTGTCTATTATTACCAGTTATGCAGTTTAATTGAATTGCAACGAATTAATGCAAGTGAAGAATAAAATGAACTCAAATATACTAAAAATAGTACTTTTAAATATTTTAAGAAAATGTACCATTTTGTGCATGTCATTCGCTTGTACCATTTTGCACAAAAGGGTACTGAGTAAGATTCTTGTTACAAACCTGTACCAATTGGGATAAGCGTTCTTTGCAAGCGTTTACATATGTAAATAAAATCGAACTGACTAGATTCTTATAAACGAAATCTGAGTAAATCGTTTATGAGTTTTATTAAATATATTTTTATTTATTTTCAGGTATTAACTGCAAGAGGCGTATAATTTAAACAGCTCAATTTGCAGCAAATTCCCGCTGAGCAACAATAGAAACCAGAGGCAGATGTACCAGATATTTGTAAATATATATATATAAAGACAAGCACTTATCCCATTAGCAGAACTAATTAGCATGCCTGCTGTTTGGTCTTCAGTCACAAATCGTCGCATCTCTCAACATTGACAGTTGGAAAATGCCAGAAGACAGCCTTTATCTTTGTGTTAACGATACCTAAACGAAAACTAAAGAAAAATCGGGAAAAATCTTGGCAAACAGCGGCATCTTTTGGCTCCAAAATAATGCCACTACCCCTTCATAAATCTGCAGTTTGGGGGGAGGGACACAAATCAGATGGATGGGCTCGGATCTTGGTGGGGCGATTTGGACGCTGAATGTTCCGAAAGAGCCAAATCTCTTCGAACCATGGCGATCTATGGCGCGCATGAGCTCATTAGAAAATATGCGCGTAATTTGTGAGACTCGACGTCTATTTATACACTATGCCCATTGAAAATGGCTAAGAGGGGTTTATTAAGACGGCGCAAAAATATGTAACAGGCAAAAGAAGAGATCTTCGAACACATAAATATCGCTTCTATCTCGAGGACTATAAGGGGTACAGATGGTAAACTTGGTATATGGATTTCAGTATCAAAGGCAAAAACTTAATTTCCTTATTATATTATATTTTTCATACGTTTGCCAGAGTATTGCCAAGTCGCCTATTATCGGCTAGATCGCTCTTGTTTTCTGAATTAATTCGTGCGCTGCTGCTGCGGCCGCATTGAAATATGTCAAGTGGTACTGTGGAATGGGGCATGAGGCAAGCGGCAAGAGGCAGCCAACGAGGGAAACGCACTTGAAACTTTGCTACCAGCATTGACCACCAATCAAATTGAAGCGACGGTAACGGCGGCTCCTCCAAAGCGGCACTAAAAAAGGCATCAACAATACAAGAATCACATCTGAGTGGGTCGAAAGCTGCGCGCGCGATACGCCCACCACAATGGGAAAACAATAACAAAATACAAAAATTAAAAAACAAAAAACTTCAAATCACGCAACAACAGCAACAACAACAACAACCAGAAAGCGTAACAATAAACAGCATAAAGTTGATGTAAATTATTTGACTACCAAATTTAGTTGGAAATCTTGTGATCTCTCTCTCGCTTTTTCTCCATGTCGCTGTGGTTGCCCCTGTTTGAGATATACTCTAACCTCAAAGAAAAGTCCTCGAAACTAAGCTATAAAGTTTGTAGGCAAAAGGGAGGCGACTATAAAGGGAAGGAAGTAAGTATACAAATATTATAATACGATCACTTAAAAGATTTTTAATTTATTTACTTATATAAGCTATAATTTACTTCCAGATTTCAATGGAATTAAAAGAGGAGAGGAGTTCTGGATTGATCCGATTCAATTCATTTGAATCATTAGCTCATTTGCGCATTAGTTTGTAACTTTAAAAAGTAAGTGAGAATTTATATATTATTATAGTGAAGATCATAATTTAAATATATTTTTTATTTCTAGGTGTAAATAGTGAAAATAGTGTGCTTTTTTTTGGCAATATTTAAGCCAGAAAGTTACTAAAAGAAAGTGAAAGGTGAGTCTATTGAAATTAAATAGAATAAGATATTATTCATATTATTCTCTATCTTTTTTCTTTATAGTTTGTGGAATAATTAAAAAGATATTAAAACGTGGGGTGAGTCAATTTTTAATTAATCATACTCTATTGACTATTACTCACAAATTCAAATCCAATGAGATTTATCTTCGCTTTGTACCTCAGTTTTTGAGGCAGTATATTTTTCAAATGATCTGCGATTTCCTTTTCAGTTTTACTTGATTCCCTGATTCGTTTTAGGAGTTTTCTATCGTCTATATCTCTATGTTGACCTATCTAAAGAGTGTCTGTGATTTCACAAGGGTATTAACATATTCGTAGAGGTTTTATTTGGATAGGAAAAATCATATTTGTCATATTTGTATACCATCTTGGAGGCAAACAGTTGGCCGCCGGCCCACGATTTAAGAGTCGAGAGGCGCACTACAGTGAACTGTGAGCAGTGACTGACATTTCGCCTCTAATCTCAAATGTCAGACGATTGTTGCGGCTTTGAATATGACTCTGACTGGGGCATGACAGTTCAAATGTGCCATTTTTTTTTTTCTTCTTTTTCTTTATTTTAGTTTTGGCTGGCTAGAAAAGAGGGGAATACGGGGAATATATGTGTATATCCATTCAGGTTGTCAGGCTGGCCAAGAGCGTGATGAAGTGCAGCTAAAACTGGCGCTTGAGTCGAGCTTTTAGCTTCAATCTTCAGCCTCTGAATTTGTTTGCGCTGCGCACATTTGAAGCGCCCTGAGAGAAAGAGCTCCTTGGCTAGTTTTTATACCCTTGCCGAGGGTATTATATAATATGGACATAAAATGTGTCTATCAAATTGGTATTAGACTCGATATGGACACAGGCTGGATGCCGTAGAAAGCATTATATTTGGTCTACTTGCAGCGCTCTATATAAAAGACCTTTTTGTTTTCAGATGTCTTGATAAAAGTTATATATTATGGATTGGACCTAGAGATAAGCTGCAAGGGTATATAAATTTTCGGCTTTTGCCAGAGATAATCTCTCTTTCTTTCTTGGCGTTGTTGTTGTTGTTGTTGTTGTTGTTGTTGGCGTACCGGAAACCCGCTGCGACAGCCTATAATTTGCAAATTTAATTTGCAACACACGCCAACATGTGACCCCAAAAGCAGCAAAACGTTATAAATAATATGCAGTTGCAGTTGCAAGTTGCAAGTCCAAATCGAAGTGGAAGTCGAGCTGGAGCTAAAGCTGAGGCTGCAGCTGAAGCTGGTAGGTGTACGGTGGCTTACCTTAAACTAGAAATGCGAATAAAAAACTTATGAATGGAGCCTCATGAATGAAATCAACGCGAAACGAATCGAATCGAGTCGAGGCTGGGCTGAGCTGAGCTGAGTTGAGTTGAGTTAGGCCTGAGCTCGTTTCGTGTTCGATTCGTTTGTTCAACTGGCAGCAATTTTTTATGCAAATCCCAAAAAGATTTGCGGTTTTTGCAAATGAAAATCAAACAAATTTCAATGTTGTTTATGCGCTGCTTGTTTTAATGATTGCTTGTGGTTTATACATTTGTTTATAATATTTCTCTATACCCTGTATAAATTTGAGGACTCTAAAGAAGAGTATATTATGTAGGATATACATCAATTTTTGTCTATCTGAAGTTTTCCTGTGACTTCTCAATCTATCGATAGCAGAACTAGCTGAATTATAATGCTCCATTGAATATTTATTAAAATTTATTAAAATTGAGTAGTTTGATTAAAAAACAATCTACTAGAAATAGGAGCGGCAGATTTGTTTGAATCCTTCCTGAAGTACTCTTGCTTCAAGGATATCTCTTTTGATTCTACATTTCTTTTAAATATATTATTTTTGAAATACGGGGAATATCTTCCAGCTTAATTAAGCAGAGAAACTCCTATAAATAGGAGGAACAGATAGGTTTTACATCATTCCTAGTACACTTGCTTCAAGGATATCTCTTTTGGTTATACCCATCCTTCAAATATATTATTTTCTGAATACGAGGGATATCTCCCAGCCGTAATCTTATTCAATTTCATCTAAATACGACGGGTAGCTTGGTGCAGACTCTTTCCTAGCCGAGCCCTTTGGCTACTTTTAGTTTTGTATATAATTTTTCTGAAATCGAAAGTATCTGCTAGTCGAGCAGTTTTGGTCTGGAACTACTCTACATATAAAAATATATATTTTGTTTGTCAATACGAGTAGCAGCTGTGTGGGTCGCTAACAACAGGTTAAAATCACCTGTGTGGGCTTATCTTCAGGTTAATATTTATTTGTTCATTCATAGAGTAGAGTAGAGTAGAGCTACAGTGAAACCCGACGTTTATCATTGATGACCTGGAACCAATCGTACTTTTCTAAATGTTGCTCAATCCATTCACCCAAGAAAAACAGACCAACGGGTATCTTAAGATCTGCTTCGGCATCATTTCGTCGCAATACTGTGCTGCTGCCCTCCTTGGACATCATGATGTCTATAATTATGATGCAGTGCAGCAGATTCATAGAGCCACTTAGGAGAGCACAAATGGACTGGCCACGCATAAAGAGATAAAAGGGATGAACCATCTTTTTTCCAGTCTGCACGAAATTCCTGGTAGAACTATTCTCTGCATCGTACATGGTCGCCAAGGAGAGAAATATATTGCAAGTAGAAGCTACACTGGTTCGTATTACCTCCAACCAGGGTGCTGGTATATTGCCTGTGCATATGCTAATGCTGGAGAAGAGTGTGAGCACCGTCAGGAATTGAAAGATTATGGAGAATATATACTGCTGCAGTTCGTCCTTGAGTAAATCGACATTTTCGGGCAAGTTGATAAAGGTTCCCACATGATATCGTATCGTAAAGAGGTTCAATATCGTCTCGATGGTATAGAAAAGAATCAAAACGGCACGCATTTTATTTCAGTTGAGATTTCTATAGAGATTTACGTGAGTGATTTCGAAACAAGACTTAAAAGTTCACAGTTACTAAATTTTAGAATTACAGCATCGATAAATTATGGCATAAAAGTATCGATTAATCGATATAGATCAACATAGATGTGTTTTTACTCGGCCCAAATAACTCGGAGTGTCTTAGAGTTAGAGCTATGAAATTTGGTATGAGAGTTAAATACGGCCTACTCTAATAAATTGTATTTAAATTTTTCGAATTATCTGCCCGCATACCCTAACAAATTTAAATAATAAAAACAATTTATTGAAATTTCAAAAATGCATTTCGCTGCAGATATATTACAATATTCGTAGCACCCACACACAATTCATAGATAAGTCTTACTGGTTCTTACTCCAACTTGGGGCGCCTGAGCTATGACTCTATTTTTAGATGCATGATGCCAAAGCGTTCACTTTGCAAGCCGTTAAAAAGATATACACAAATTATAACTTAACTTTAAGTTAAATGTAAACAGCCAAAAAACCACAAAAACCAAAAACAAAATCTGCCCACGTGCGCTGCGGTTTTCTGATCTATAGACTCGTCGTATGTTTTTTACCTTTGATTTTAATTCGATTCGACCAGTCGCAGTGGCCAGTGGACAGTGTCTGAGAGTTTGAGACTGGCGCCAGATCGAATCCCATGCAAACAGGTGACAATGCAAAAAACAAACCACAAAAAATTACTCCATTGTGAGTGCTGGCTTAGAAGATACCCTATAGTAGTTAGAAGCCTGAATAATTATTCTATTCAATCCAATTACTCAATTGAGAGTCCTGGATTAGGGCATATCCTATAATGTATACAAAACTGTTATATTCTATTCATAATAAGTCTATTTATCCAATTGGAATGCCATTTTCTGTAGGAAAGGAAACCTACATATCAATGGTTTTTCCAAGATAATTCGATTTTAATAAAGCTAATTAGAATATGGTGTAAATGGTTATCATTCAGTCCCTGCCTTTAGTCTAACATCTTTTATATAGACAGATACAAAAATATATTTCCATATTTATGAATATACCCATTTTCATACGCATCGTACAGGGTATTAAGGTAAAATTTAAAATATGGCAAGAGTGAAAAATAAACTCGATCAGAGATCCCATTGATGGCACACTTTTGCAGCCCACGGAAATTATGTTAATAATCATTGATCCGCTGCTGATGCAGCCTTTTTTATTATGCTGATGTGGCAGCTATTTCTTGATGAACTGTGACAAATCTTTTTTTTTTATACTCGCTTCGTGTTTCGTTAGGGCCTCAACTTGTTGCCACACTGCCACAATTCATCAGTTGCATTGTGCCACCAACAAAGTTGAGCCGGCAGCAAATACCATTCAACATTTGCCATGTAAATGGCAATTAAGTTGCCGTCATCGTCTCGTGAGGTCTTCTGAACTTATGAACCAGACGAAGCCACAGTCACAGATTCAAAGCCAAAGCCATGGCCAAAGTAGAAGGCATCATCAACAGATGCACTCAGCGAAAAGCCAGCAAGTAAATCTCATCTTAAATGAAGATTAAAGGATTGAAGAATTCTGTGCTGTATTTAAATTGAAACGATCTAAGATAATTATTTATCATCATACTTTTTTATAGTTCAATTCTAAACCTCAAGTTAATCTTCAGTAGTTAGAATACTTTGTTTTTCTGAGTGTATTCTAGGAGGAAGTCTATGGCCAGTTGCAGTTTCCTTTGCTCATTTCCATTTGCAAGAATCGCTGTGGAGCTGCAATTAATCGCCGCTCAACTGGCTCACTGATTGCAATTAATCTTCATTAAAGCTTTTTGGGGCGCGTCTCAACCTCAATCAAAGGGGGCGTGGCGGTAGGCGTGAAAGGAGGAAGGGGAAGTGGCAGGGATGGGGAGTGGCATGTGTCCTTTTGGCCCAAGTGTTTGACATGGCGCAGAGATCCTTACAAACCAATTTGGTGATCATCGTGAGTTGTTGTTGCTGTTGTTGTCACCAAAAAGCAACAGCATCAGTAGCAGCAACAATTGCAACTGCAACACCAGCAACAGTCGCAGCAACAGCAACAACAACAACAACGTTGCAAGTGACCGCACAGCAATCACCTTAATTAAACATTAGGCAAGCCTCACTT
Source organism: Drosophila repletoides (assembly GCA_018150835.1). Lineage (NCBI taxonomy): Eukaryota > Metazoa > Arthropoda > Insecta > Diptera > Drosophilidae > Drosophila > Drosophila repletoides. The sequence goes on from JAECWQ010000202.1 coordinate 4,501,600, forward strand.
GGCTTCAGTTGCAGTTGTTGCTATTGTCTGTATTGTTGCTTTTGTTGTGTGTGTTGTTGTTGTTGTGGCTGTGGTGTTGCTGTGGTGTGCGGTGGGTCCATGTCAGCGATTTCCGTTGCAAAAGGCGCAAAGGTTGCCCCAGCAGCGCAACTCAACGATTGTCGCCTTAATTTTCTTGCAGTTTTCTTGGGCTGTTGCTTCGTGTTGCTGCCAGTTGCCACCAATTGTTGCAACCAGTTGTTGCAGCTCCGTTGACAAACGCTGAAAAGAGGCTATGGGCTTTGTGTGTGATTTTTTTTAAATACCCTATGTCTTTTGGTTGTGTCAGAAAGGGCATATTGAATTTGCGTAAAAGAGAGCAAAGCTCTAAACTCGTCAAATATGTTTTGATATAGCTCAGTAAATTTGGTATTAATATGTGTGGCAAAAGTACAGAGTATCTGGTAGTTCATCACACTGGAGTAGAGTACTTTTACTTGCTTTTCATTGGAAACGATCCAAAGTTGATCCAGGCTTGATTTGGCAGGGCAAATATAAAATAAATAAATGAAAAACGGGTCACGCTATTAATTGTTGAACCTTTTGGCCACACAGATTTATGAATATTGATTGCAACAAAGTGTGGCAGCTGCAACCCAGCAACAATAACGACAATAACAACAAACTCTGGTGGCCCTGGACTCAGATTGAGTCAGCTTCCTGTCGATTAGGGTCACTCAGTCCGCTGCAATTGCTCTGTTCTCTGCTCTGATCGGTCAGCCGGGGTCATTTCCTGGCTAATTAGTGTTCCCATCAAACACAGATTTTTTTCTTTGCCTTATTTTTCCATTTTTTCTCATTCGACAATTAAGCGCCGTCGCGTATTTATGATATTAATTAATTAAGACAATTTGTGTGCATCTTGGAAATAAGAGTATGAGAATGAGCTCAATTATGAGTCTAACAATTCAGAGGCTCTCTGCGAGGGGGGGCGGCATAATACAAATTAACAGCCAGAGTTGCAAAATGTGGAAACTAAATAACCTTGCTACGATACGACAGCAATTAAAGACGGGGCGAGACAGAGAGAGAGACAGAAGAGAAGAGACTTTCATTTCAATAAATAAATGAATAACGAATAAATATGAATAATTGGCAGACTCTAAACAAATGCTTAATAACTAAAGAAATCCTGTCGGAATCCCTGAATAGCTTGGAAATTTGCATAGGAACAGATCCTGATTGTTCAATAATCATTTTAAGTTATACTTTTTTTGAAGAGGTTCTCAAATATTGGAAACAGATTTGGTTCAGGGTTCAGTTTGCGCATGGGATTCTAGGAGAGCTTGAAACCAAAGTTTAGGTTCAAATAAAATATTTCTGATTCTTATATTATTAATTGAGAATTATAAATATTCCAAATAAGTTCCTTAAGTTTTTTGAACCACAATCCAAAAGAGACTCTTGGTTGACATTCAGCTTCGAGGGATTCTTCGGGTCAAGCAGCCTTTTAAAAGGTAAACCCAATGTTCGCAAACCAAAACCGGTTTAGAGGGGTTCGAATTTGCAGCGGTTATAATAACATTTAAAGGAAAAACTGTTCTACATTATAAAGATAATTTGGTATGCAGATTTTGGTTGAATCTTTTTGGCGATAAAAAGTCAATATTGTTGAGCAACATTGACACAGTTTGGGTGGTCTTGACGCTTGGCGCTGACTTTATTTTGGCAACCCAAAGCAAACCCAATCCGAATCCGAATCCGAATACGAAAGAAGTGTAATCGATGGAACGTGACGACGACATCGTCGCATGCATCGCGTTGTCAAGTGGCACAGTGGGGCAAAGAGAGGGCAATGAACAGAGCTGGGGCCAGCCAACACCTGTTGCCCATTGCCAGGGCAATTGCTAAGAAATGAAAGGGCGATGTTAACGTCGATGTTGCCGCATCATTTGCAAATTAAAAATTTCAATTTCAATTTCAAGTTTTTGGCAGCGTTTCAAAAGAGTCGAACGTGCAACGCCGCTGCGGCAGCGGCAGCGGCGCCACCAGACGATGCAGGCGATGCATTGAAGGCGCCGTCAAAAATTACAAGCGAACGGCATTAAAGTGCGCAAAATATTTTTTAATTTATTGAGCCATTAGATGGCATGGGACACAGCGGAGAGAGAGGAGCGGAACAAGTGGGGACTTTGGCTGTCAGCTCATTCATAGATTAATTTCGGCAATTTATAGCCACTGAGATAGTTTTGAGTAACTGCACCAGACTCCTAGACATGGAGATATGCCGGGGGTATGCGGAACGCGAAGGGAATGCCACGCTGCGGAGACTAAAAACATGCAAACTAGAGACTAGAGACTTGGCCCGGCCTGGCCTGGCCATAGCGACATCGCCTGTCGCCAGAGAATTATGCAATGAGAGACAGGGGGCGCCACAAGTTGCATTACTGCCAAATATCATTATAAATACGAATATAGTCAAATTAACAGAGTTCGATCAGTTGCAGACAAATACTTGATTACCATAGCTTAATAGTAAAATTTAAAAAAAAAAAGATACAGATAGCTCGCTAGATAGTCCTCTTAGGATATAAAAGATATCAATTACCAGAGATTCTCTGCAAGGATTTTGATCTATTTCAAACGACTTGCACCTTTGACAATAATTCACCTTTGAGTGGAGGTATTTATTAATTATTATAATAATATAATTATAATTAACCCTTATATAGCCTTTTGAATGAACCCTTTGAATGAGTGTAGGAATTGACTGACTCACCTGTTCCATTGCTGCCAAACCAAAGGGCCACGAGGTCCTCGCTTGGCGGCGTGTGATGATAATGATTGCCGTACAGATAAGGATTCGGATAATCGAGCAGAACGCGACGCGAGGCAGGCGAGGTTGTTTCAGCTAGAAAAGGGAGTTCAAAGAGTGGTTTAATATTACAGATCATCTGGGAAACAGTCGATCGAATGCAAAGATAGTTTTGTTTTATTCTAAATATATCGCTTGCTCTTAAGCTATGAATTGTATCATTGAAAGTATCCTTAGGTTTTTTCCTTCTCAGAATATCGCTTGATTGAAGCTCCTTGTAATCGCTTATATTATTTTCAGTTAGTTGCTCGTTTGATTTTTTCCTGACTTTAATCCTTTCAAATGATTTTTTAAAAAAGTTTGCAACGCTATATTAATTTACTTGGGTATAACTTGGGGTAGATCAATTCACGATATTTTTGTGAAACTATCGATTGGTCAATAAGAATACTATCGAAACTACCGATTAGTCTTTGATGCTCTTAGACTTACCCTGCGCTAATTGTGCGGCATACTCCGATGCCTTCTGCAAATTGATGCGCGGACGCGGTTTGGTAAGCGATTGCAACTGCAATTGTTGCTGCTGCTGTTGCTGTTGCAGATGGGGATGTTGCTGATGGGTGGTGTGTTGCTGATGCTGTTGCTCAAGGGCTGGAACGTTTTGATTTGCTGCCGCTGCGGCAGCTGCCGATGAGTCCAACAGCAGCTGTTGCACCTGTAAAATGTCCACGTATTCGTCGAGCTCAACACCTCCTGGGCCGTCCTTGTTGCTGCAACCAGCGAGTGGCGGATGTTGCAGGTAACTCGAACCTGGCTGTGAGGTAGCAACCGTTGCCGTGTTGCAAGTGTTGTAATAGCCAAATGTGGGTGTTGCAATGGGGGCCGCTGAAATGCTGCTTGGTGGCGCGGAGAATTGCAAGGGATTGCGTATGAGCGGCGTTGTGGGCGTATTGAGTGAATCCTGTGCAGGCGTGGGCGGTGGCGAAGCAGGACTTGTTGCAGTTGCCAGGCTGAAGCTTGACGCTGTTGCAGGTGTTGGAGGCGGATGCGGGGGCGGGGGCGTGGGCGTGGCTGCGTTACTTCCGGACGTCTGCTGGCTGCTAATCAGTTCATTCTGTCGCCTCATTGTCAGCAACATTTTTGTATGCGGAAAATTCGTTGGTAACTCGCGAAAACGAAAATAATATTGAATGAAAAACCAAAACTAAAACAAAACGTAACGAAAAAGAAAAACTAAAATGCTTTAACACAATTGACTCCATTGGGCACTTTTCTTTTTTATTATCTTAAAAATTGACACATGATTTTCACAACACTTTTCATATAATTTATTTATTTTTCTTGGTTTTGATTAGGTTTTCACATTTGAACTGATCTTTCGAACGTTCTTTTTGTACTCGAGAATTGAAATTGAAATTGATTTTGCACTTGTTTGATTTCTATGTCAGCTTATCAGTCTTTAGGTTGACATTTTCTCAATATAAATTGATTGATTTCAGCAGAGATCTGAAAAGAAAGGTAGAGGGGAATGTTTAGAAGAAATCATTTTTTGTAGACTTTAAACTTAGCTTTACTCGGACTTTCGAAGAGTAAATGAAGCTTCAAAATCTTTTTAATTACCTCTTCTATCTCTGCTTTAGGTTTTTGTTCTACTCTACTTTTTCTTTTTATATTTATTCGATCATAATAATCTTAAGAGATACACATCAAAACACATCTAAAATTTTTGAACTTAGAACTTAGAATCACACACAGATCGTTAGATATTTAAAAATAGGTTTCTTAATTTCGAAAAATGTTCACTAAAAAATTGACCATCAAAAATTGTAGATCTCCATAAATTTCGATAAATTTTCAAAAACTGTCGCGCAATTTGAAATGCCGACGGTAAGTTTTTGGCACCAAATACAATTTTCTTTTTCTTTTTTTTTTTTTTGAGAAATATTTTTTAATTTAATTTTTTTTTGCAATTATTTTTGAAGTTTAATTTTTTTTTTGTATTTTTTGTTGTTGAGTTTTTTTGACAAATATTTTTGTTATGAATGATTGACGGCGTCGCGGGTGGCAAAGGCGAAAAGTGAAATCGAAAGCAGCCGAGACGAGCTGCTGAGCCGTCAATGCGCTACTGGCGCGAGCGTAGAAAATTGAAAATGAAAATGGAAAACTCGGCATCGGTGAAAAATCGTATCAGAAGCAGGCAGCAATAAGCAACAAGCAACAAGCGGCAAATCGGCTGCGTCGGCGTCGGAATCGGAATCGGCGTCAACATCGGAAACGAGACGAGAAAATGCCCGAAAAGTGTTTTCCCTCGTCATCAACAAATAACAACAACAAACACAACAACAACAACAAGAAAAACAGCGAAAGGAATTGTATCAATGTAATTGTTGCTTTTGTTTCGTTATGCCATTTATTTTATTTTCTTTAATGCTCTATGGCACCTCTCGAGAGCCCCTACATACCTCCAACTATATACGAACATTATGTATGTGGGTGGGAGAGCTTGAGATGAGATGAGAGTGAAAAACCGGCATTTCCGATTTGTTGTTGGAATAGGCGCCCATCAACCATCAACTGTGCGAGTGGGCGATAGAGCAACACAGAGACAGAGAGAGAGAGAGAGAGAGAAAGGGAATCCAATAGAGAGGGATGGCAGCGAAAGAGAGAGAAAGAAAGAGTGTGTGGGCATAAACTTTCAGAGAATGAGAGTTGACCTAGCAAATTGTCACAGATAATTAACTGAGAGAGGAAAGCTCTTCCTTCATACGTAAAATATTACTTGTATAAGCTCGTCGTTTGGCAATATCTATGGGCCAATTTATATGGTACTATGTTGAGCGTCATATGATGGGAGGCTTATCTACTACTTGTATAGGCAATTGCTTTCGCCTTTTCAAGTAATCGAAACAACGTTTGATAATTGCCAATTATTGCCTAGAATGACGTGCGTTCCACCATTGCGTATGAGTAATACTCAATATATTAAGTATACGCAAATTAGCAACAGGTTGCATAGCTGCTGTAAATAGCCCAATACTCGTATATTAATATGTCATTTGCTGCTTTAGGAGTCAAAGATATATAATTAATTATATCGTCTACAAAGCTAGGATATGAATGAAAATGTATAGGAAAGTTTTGGTAGTACCATAAAGGCGTATGGAAAATTATATTCTACAGAAAAAACTTATTAAACTTATATGAAAACTAATATAGATATTGGATGGGAGACGGGTAGAAAACAGAGAAGTTATTCCAAGCTTTGAATAGATGATTTTCATAAGAGTTCTTTGATTGTTTAACTAAAATAAACTTCGAATCAATTATAAAATTGACAGGATTCGCAACCTTTATAGCTAATTGCCAGAGGGATTTTTTGCGTGGAATGAATGAAATTGAAATGTCTTGACTTTTTGCATTTTGACTAATATGTCGACATTTAGTTGCCCTTTTGACTTGCCAAATTCTACGAAATGCAAACACTTTAAAAGTCAGCAAAACAGATAAATATGCAAAATGTGTTGCCACCCACAGTAAATACTAAATACAACAAATACTGTAGCAATGGCAACAGCAACAGCAACAGCAGCGGCAACAACAACAACAACAACAACAACAACAGTTAGTGGGAGCAATTAGAGTTGCAAGCAAAGCGAGGTACAAAAAGAATGAGAGTAAAACAAAAAAGAAAACGCCAAAGGACCCACATCCTATTTGACATTTAAAGGTCAAAGGTTGAGCATCAATCAGAAAACGCAACAAACAAGAAAAGCTATCCCCAGCGCGACGAACACTTAAATACCCTTACACAGGCTTAATAGACTACATATTTCGTCCTGCTACAGTTAAATACCTTAAAAGTGAATGGATATTTTTAGTGAATGTAATGTTAAAACATACCCCAAAACAAGTTCTTATTTCTACTTTATTTTCTACGCTTTGAATGTGTCACATATTTCATAACAAAATCGAAATACCCTTTGCTAGCGCAAAGCGAGAGTGAAATATTAGGCCGCCCAAACAAAACAAAAGCCCTGCGACTCGACTCGACTCGTCTTATATAGAGAGTCCCATAAGTAACAACATCATATCGTTATAATCGCATGAAAAGACAACAACAACAACAACGCCAACAACAAAACAACAACAACAAATCAGGCAGAACATTGGCCCTAAACATTAAGGATAACAGCAGAAGTAAATTTGCTGGCATTTCAACTTGTTGATTCCTTTTGCCAGTTGGCATTTCGCCCCCATTTCCCAGCCCTGCTGGAGAGGTGTCAGCCCTGGCTGTCTTACACTAAGTGGGTGTAGTGGGTGTGGCACAATATTCTGTTTTGTTGTTTTTGTTTTTGCAAATATTTCGTTGGAATTGCCTGCAAAACGAAGGATGTTCTGTTTTTTTCTTTCTTCTGCTGCTGCTGCTGCTGCTGCTGCTAATAGATGCGATTAAACGCCCACAATAGTAAAGGAAAATTGAGCAGCGTGTCCCCAGAGACAATATAATGAGACTATTAGCTACCCTGTAATTTGTTTAGGTATTCTATTATATTAGAAAAGTATTTGGGAAATGCTAAACAGTGCCCTTTAGATAATTGAGGCTTTTAGTTAAGGAATAAATATCTTAGCATAAATGTTTAATCTGCAGTTTTGAGTAAGCCATAGCTTTTGAAATACCTCTTAAAACTAGGAATAAATATGATATTTTTGGTATAGCTTCAAAGTTAGCGTTAAATTTAATGTGAAGTTCAACCAATTGCCGAATTGCCCAGTTGATGTTAAGGTGGTTTTCAAACAGATTTATAGCTTATGGTAGTAGCTATATCTTTTTAGAGTCAGCTTTAATAGATCAGTGAATATCTAATTTAATATCCTTACTTCAACTAGTCCAGCTCTAACTCAACTGTAAACACGTTGACTAGGAAACCTTGGCAATAGCCCGGAGCAATCGAAAAACGGAAGAAAATACCAAAATTATTGCTAGAACTTTCCACTTGAGAGTTACTCCAAGGACGCTGGGTTTTTGGCAGAGGCATTTCCAGGCCTCAAAATAGATAGATACATACTTAAAGCTCAAATGTTTGTGATTGTTGTTGCCAGAGGTGTAGGCAGCATTCTTTTCGGGGGGTTGTTTAATAACAATAAATGAAATACGCGTTGCTTGGTACATTCTTAAATATGAAATGAAATTTACTCCAGATTTTAAACTGATTTACTAAAAGTTGTATTATGTCCTTTGGCATACGCCACTGAAGCTTTGGTACTTTGCCCTTTGCGGTTTTGCAGGCAAACCTGCTGCGTGTGTGGGCTGTGGGTGTTGGGTGCTGGTGTGGGTAGTTGTTGCCATGACAGCAACAGGAGCTGGCAGTATCGGCAGCAGCAACAGTTGGCCGGGGGTAGCAACTGTTGCTGGCATTAACTGCTCGCAAAATGGCGGCAAATGTCAACACTCCAGAATCAATGTCTGAATGAATGAATGACTCCAATGAATGAATGAAATGCAGGCATCAATGAAAAAAGCTCATGTGACGTCATTTGTAGCATGCCACAAACTTCATTCACTACACAAAAGATAGATAGAGACAGAGAGAGGGAGAGAGAGAGAGAGAGACAAAGAGAAAGCAAGCCAAAAAGGAGAGAACTTCAACTTTGATATTTGATGAATTCCGTGAATGAGAATGCAGCTCAATAAAATGTCCAGTTGCAGCGAATGTTGCCATAACGATAAACCCTGTCGAGTAGTTTGTTATTTAATTAGGAGAACACTTTTTGCCGTGCTACAGCTGGTTGCAGCTTGACCTTTGACACACACACGCGCGCAACATTTGACATTTGCAACTACAGTTTTCAGAAAGACACACATACGTGTGGGCGTAAGTTACGCCCATAATTGGCGGCCTAATTGATTTGTTGCACGGCTAACAGCGTCGTCTTTATAAAGGAAAGCTATCTTAGGGTAACCTGTTGTATAATGAGCAAAATAAATATCTAACGAGATGTTTGCATCAGCTACAAAGGATAGCTTCAAAGAAGGCGACTCCGACTTTATAAAGTAAAGAGTTAAAAGAGTCGACATTGTTATTATCTCCCTCTGTTTGTTTCTATATAAACGAGTCCCTCAATTTTTGTTGTAGGTGATTGAAATTTTTATAAAGCCTTCTTATTATATATATAGTATATATATTTATATCATATAATCTTTCTAGATCTAGCCTGGATTTAGCCTAGAAGACATCAAATTAATTTTGCAAGTAGTTCGGTCACTCTTATCTAATTTTGAAGAGGTTTTTCCCTTACAAATTATTCCTCTTTTGTGGACTGCATTTCCCGTTTTAATTAAAAATTAGTTACGAAGAATTGGTCCCATTTTCTACATACTTTTGTTTTTTACTTTGCTTAAATATTATAAATGAATTCACATTGACTTCGTTATGTTTTGTGTGATCAACGAACAGAAATTATGAAGAAAATCGCGCATAAATCATAAATAATCCGCCAAATGAATTCGCCATAAACAGACATAAAAAACAGAGGAAGAGGAAAAAGCTGGAATAAAAGCTTGCAACAAGCAGTTGCGCCTGGACCATTAATAGACTTGTTTAGATGTCAGCTAAGCCCAGGCAATAGACCTCTTGAATACTCTGCTAGGACCGGGAACGAGAGCGGGAACGGGAGCGGGAAGGGGATCGGGACTGAGGCCGAGGCCAAGCTACTTACCCGCCATAAAAAGGCAATCAGATGTCGTCGATGAAGCTGGCGATGCACGCGATGAGGCAGGGGGCCAGAATCAAGATATAGCGCGTAAATAAGAAGTTTTCAGCAAGAGAAAGAGAGGGAGAGTCAACTTAAGATAGAGATAGAGATAGATAGAAGAAGTTGCAAGCGATGTGCGACTGCGTTTGTAATTAATTACAAGGCGGACTCTCTTCGAGTTGGACTGCCAGAAGAGATGGGCAGGCGGCGATAAGCTTCAGTCTGAAGATGAGGCTAAGACTGCGGCTAAGGCTGAGGCTGGGGGCAACGTTGTGGAACGTGCAACTAGTCAAAGGATGTGCGCCGCGGCGGCTACTGCGATTACGCGACGAGACGAGAAGCGACGCGACGCTACGCGATGCGATAAGAACTTTTGCTACTGGCTGAAGACACACAGCCTGGAAGATTATGCAATTTTGATTTGAAACACGCAGGGAAGATATATACCAGATATAGGGGATATATAGAACGGAGTAGAGCTTTAACGATCTCATGCAGCCGGCGCGTAAATCGAACAACAGAGAGCGACACCGACGGAGCGAGAGAGAGAGAGAGAGACAGAGCGAAGGAGATTGAGCAGTTGAGATTTTTAACTATATTTAAACCGATAAATAATTTCCTTCCGGTTGCGTTTTTGCGTTTCAACTGAGCCAGAAAAACTGTTTTTGCTCTCGCTGCCTGCAACACCTCTGACTGCTCTGCCTCTGCCTCAGCTTCAGTCTCTGTCTCTGCCAAAACCGGGCAGCGACGCTAACGTCGACGCATCGTGGGCCGATCATCGCCTTACTTAGACACTCGTCTGTCGCCCAAGTGTTGTGTTTTTTTTTTTTTTAACTGTGTGGGCAACTGTACACAGCTAGCTGTCTCTCTTCCACTTTCCTTCGCCCTCTCTTTCCCTCTCTCTCACTCTTGCATACAACCCCCACAATTTGTATTTTTTTTTAATTCTAGTGCTTTTCTCTGTGCTCAATCGGAAGACTGAGCTTCTAACTTGACACTAACACAAGGGTTAATACTATGGAGCTGCGTTCTAAAAAAGCTAATTCTTATACACTTTTAGTTAGTACAGAAGAATATGATAGAATAGTGTTGATATTTGTGATATAGTTAAATTTCTATATTGATACTCTGAAATTCTCATTAAGATCGTTTAACATAAGTTAAAATTCGTTGATTTAAGATTCAATTAAAAATACTAATTAAAGTTTTGTAAAGCCTGAAAAACATAGGCTATTTTCAAAGAAGATGTGCTTGAAACTTGTTTTTTTTAATAGAGAAAAGTTCCGAATACATTCCCATTTCTCTTTTACAGGTAACAGCTTTTTATTAATCTAATCTAAATCTTCTCTAATTCGAGGTATTAATCTATAAAATTTAAAAAATATTTTCCTCAAAGACTTTTAATTTTACCCACTGTGCATTGACAAGTTTAAAGCTGGCTTTCAAGTCCAGCTCGTGCCAAGAGCGTGTGTCTGTATCTGTATGTGTGGGCTTTTGATTCTAAGTAGGCTTTTTGTCATGGCGTCTAAATGCCCACACAAAGCACAACAAGCAAACACAACTGTACGCTGATCTCAGCCCTATTTCGACGCCCATTTGCACGGTTGCAGCCGAGTCGCAGTCTCAGTCGCCGTTGCACTTGCGTCATTTGCTGCAGTCGACTCAAAGCTTACAGCTAACACCTACACACACATGCAAACAACCCACCAGCATCACTTGTTGCAAGTTCCAAGAAAAGCAGCGTACCACAAGTTGCTGTTGTTGGCAATCCTGCAAGCTTTTTGGGCCAAAAGTTTCAGCAGCTAAAAATAATACCCAACGAAAGCTTTCGATTTGGCGAAAGCTTTGAAGCGAAAGCTTTTTTGCAAAATTCTGCTGCTGCTGCTGTGCGCCCACAAGCAGCTGCAGAGCACAGCGGCGTCTCCCACACAGAAAGTGCGCGTCGCAGTCGTCGTCGCTGCAGACCTCATGACGCGTCGCTGCTCATGTGGGTGGCTTCATTGATAAATTCGCGGCGCGGCTGCGGCAGCGACTGCGGCCGCGACTGCAGCTATGTGCTGCAGCCCAGCTAAGATTGACTGCAAATTGCAGCTGTACGTCACAAACAGAAAGAGATAGGAAGAGAGTGAGTGGGAGAAAGGCGAAAAAAATTTTAGGGATTAGGAAAGTTGTATTATAAAAAAGGTGGCAAACCTCTAAAGTATTGGAAGAATTTAAAATTAGCTTATTGAACCATTGGAAAGCCGTTGGACCGGTTCGCGGAGCGGTTTAAAAGACCCTCAACTCTAAGATTCGGTTTCGAATCTTGGTTCCCTTTTATTTATTCTTTTAATTTTTCTATTCTTCGTAATACTTTTAAGCTTAATACCAGAAGGATTATAAAAACAAACTTAGGATAGAAGTTGTGAGTGTGGTTTAGACTGCAAAAACCTAACAGACCGATTCAGAGAAGCTCGAACCGGTTCGCAATGTAAACTATTCAGATATCATAATCAAATTTAATTAGTTAGTATTATTTGTATAGTTGCAGGATTTTTCAGGAATAAAAACCAACTGTAACTTATAAAACTTCTAATTGCCTTGGGAAAATGTTTTCCTAGGTTTTCTTAGAAAATTATAATACCCTCTACGAGGAGGGTATAACAGCAAAGTTGCGCTCCACTTTATACAACGTCATGGCTGCTGGCCCATGTGGGTGTGGATCATGCCCAGGTTTCAGGCATTAGAGAGACTCTTGACGTGGCTTTTGTGAATGAATTCCGATGCCGTCTTTGTCTAGCTCAGAGAGAGTAAGAGATAGAGATAAAAATAGAGATAGAGATAGAGATAGAAATATAGAGGCAGCTGTAACACGCCCACGAGCAGCTAAGCAACGATTTTCTCACACACCAATTGGATTTTAATCATATTCATAAATATATACACATGGCTATATATATATATATATCTAGCCATATATCTATTGTGTACACCCCTCTCTAGACCTGACTTGACTTCATTCACAAAGATTCCTAAATATGGAAACTTGTAAATTAGTTCAAGTGCTGTTCGTACACTGAGCGAAACGAACGAAAGAACGCACAAATTAATTATACTTAGCTGAAACTTGGAACTTGGAACTGGGAACACCCACACATCTTCACATCGATTTGCCATTTAACTGTAATTGCTCTTTATTCATAAAGTCAGAATTAGATGTAAAAAACAACTGAAATTCATTAAGGCTTATTCATATGATTAATTGCCTATTTGCATAAAAGAATAAAAGCTGAGATTTGCTTTTGGCTTATTTAAGAATTCTACTAAGGAAAGGCTATCTTCAGAATACCCAAGATTACACAAAGAGTTGCAGACTGAAATAAGCCTTTTAAAATTGGTATTAAATTTAAGTTTATTTTGACTGATTGTTACTTTAGGAGATATATAATATAGTAGACCGATCTTAATAGTTTCTTTGTGATTTTTGTCAAACTATTTATGCAAATATCTTAAGCCGATTCCTCCTTTTTATGGCAGTTTAAAGATATCCTATCAAGTCAGTTCGGCTCCATCCATTTGATTATCCCCGTTCAAGACCCTACACTAAATTCAATTGAATATCAAACGTTGATATTACCTAATTGGTCCAATTTAGTTTTTTGCTTCATGTAGAGTAGCAATAAAATATCTTTTTATATATCTTTTTCTATAAATTCTTTAAGAAAATGATTACAAATTATTTCTTAGTTTACTGACTAAGCCTCTCAAGAAGTTAACTTCCGTTTTAGCACCTTTTAATGAATTAATGAGATATGTTTTAGCTACCGAACGAGCAGACACTACAAGTTCCACAAGCAGCTGAAACAAGTTCATTTAAACAAGGAATCGCCCTTGAAATACCCTGTATTAAGCAGAGTGGCTTAATCAATAAGTAATACAACTGTAAGATTTTTGGTTAATAGAGATTTGGGTAGTACTTGGAGTAGTGTTTTAGCATGCGATTTAGAGAGTAGATAATCAAGTCCTGTCTATCCTGACAATAATTACAGGGTATATGCGCAGACAAGGCAGCTGAACAGATACTGAGACTTGGATTGGGATTGGGGATTGGAGCTGTGACTCTGGGGAGTACTCATTAAAAGCGACTCCTTTACTTGGGCTGCTGCCATTTGGCTGTCACTCACTCATTCACTCACTTATTCATTCATTCATTTGGCAGACATTTAACAAAGCGCGTTCCATTCATTAGCATTGCTGTAAGTTTTTGTTGTTGTTGTTGTTGTTGCTGTTGTTGTTGCTGTTGATTGTTGGTTGGTTTGCAGATTTTCTGGTTTTCTTGGTACTCGGTTGCCCTGGACAACGCGGCCGGGTCTATATTTAGTTGCTGCTCAGAGTCAGAGGCTTGTTAACAAAATGTTGATTTTTTAATTGAATTGCATTTCATATTAGTGTCGAAACATAGTCGAAAAGGTCTTCAAAGATGTTGGCCCCTATGCCTGGCTCTGCTGATTGATAATTTATCTAAAAATATTCATTCTTTCTAGCCATAAATTTTGAACATTTCAATTGGCCAGCAGCTTGTGTGTTCGTTGTTTCGTGTTCTCTTTCGGCTTTGTTTTCATCATCATCAAATATCGTCAGCATCTGTGGAGAGTCAAGAATATATCTGTATCTCTATGTATGTTTCTGTATCTGTATCTGTATCTGATAGATGCACAGCGACACTTTTATTTGGCATTCGCCTCTGATTTATGATATCGCGCTCCATAAAGATCTATGCACATTTTATGCGTTATACGATAATCGTACCAAGTTTCATTGATTTTATGCAAATTTTTCCACTTGTCCAACTGCCAGCAAGTTTCATTTTATATTTGTTTTATACCCTGCAGCTATAAATTGGTGGAGAAACGTATATTAAATGAGAAAAAAGCCATGTGCGACTATTCTAGATTTGCATCAGCAATCGTAGAGGGTATCTTAAAGTCGGACAGTCATTTTGTAGCATATTTATTGAGCATTTTCTTTATTGTATGACATCAATTTATATTGTTTTATTAGCTTTTGATGGCAGCCACACAAGTTGAACGGTTTCGGTTACTCGATTTTCGATATTCGGTATATCTGTAAGATCTGTAAACATTTTATGGGGATATTTTAAGGCATTGTGCATATGCCACCGCTTCGAAAACTTTTATAATTCATCAATTAATAAACGTCGCTGGTGACTCGCCTCCCTTTTTTCGACATGCGTAAATCGCCCAGCCCTTTTCATAGCCATAAATCTGTTTTATGGCACCAGCAAAAGAATTTCCAACCAAAAACTTAAAGGGGAAATATAAATAAAAATACAAAATTGCATAAAACTTCTATCAATTTCACAGGCAACATTTGCAATTTCAATTAATGCAACGCCCCAAGACTATGCCACAAAACTATGTCAAATAAATCATGCTCTTCCACCAGAGCAGCTTACCTTTGAGATCTGTCTCTCTGAAAATGTCTCAGTTATGTGACTCTGGGTACTTTAAACTGTGGAACTGGCGTCAAGTTGCGCACTTCCTGTGAGATTTTTCACTATACCCTTCCATGGGGTATTTAAATTTTGCCCTAAAGTGTGTAAAGCTTCAAAAGAGTAATTTTTGGATTAGAAAAATTAATTTAAGTTGGTACTAAAAATGGAGTTGGTTCTCTCTCAAACTCATTTCGAAAATAGATTTCTATATCTTTGTCGTTTCTTCTACTATTCTTAAATAAAAGTATCTTAATTTTAAGCTCAATTTTGTGACTTATATTTAACAATTTTTAGGGAATTGCATATTCGGCGCAACGAAAACCTTTTTCTTTTTATGTGCTTACAAAAATTTAAATAAATAAATTGAGTTACCACCTCAAAACTGAATCTTAATGCTTGTCAACAAGTTGCATATTTTGGTGTCAAATAATTGCCAGTTGTCAGCTAGCGAGATGCAAAAAGATGGAAAAAAAAGCAGGCATGGGCCCATTTAGGAAAATTTCAACATTAACTCAATTGCCGGGAATCTATGCAAATGAATTCCCATCATAATCATATTTCCATAGTTTACTCAATTCCATAGAGAGGCTGGCGAGGGACTCGTATGATTCCACCAGCGATTTCTCTATTAACTATAAGCAGGGTAAACAGGCAATTGACTTGAAATTGGCAATTATTTTCTTCGTTTTTTTGTGTGTGTTGCTTGAGCTGAAGGTACACTGTGAGCAAAATGGGGGAGAAACTTTCCAATCAGCCAGAAACGGAGAAAAGCGAGCTGAATGCTTGTGGTGAATCCAAGAAATTTAGAGCATTTCAATTGATTTTCTATTCAATATTGATTAGTATTTTCTATAAAAAGAGGGCACAAAAAAACGAAATTAATACAAAAATAAATAAGGATTAATACCTTAAATTACAATAATCCAAATTCAGTCTTTGTCCTTCTGCAATTGGCAAACTGCACCATTTTTTCTGAGTGTACAAAAACACAGACAGTTCACATGTGAGTTGCATATGGCTGTCTCACATAAGAGTTGTTGTTGGAGTTGTTGCTGTTTGGAGTTGTTGTTGTTGGAGTTGTCTGCATTTGCAGTTCCTTCAAAACCCAATGCACATTATGAATGAATAATGTATGAATGAAAATTGCATGCACGTGCCTTAAAGCTATAAAATCTTGCACTTTTTTTCATCTTTTTTTTTGTTGTTTTTTTACTTGCCCCATGTGAGTACTGTGGGGCAAGACTGAGTTGAAGATGCTTTGGGTACACTCGGATACACGGATTTGGTACTCAGGTTACCAGCAGAGCTTAACTGATCGCATTTTCATGGCAAATCTAAGCAAGTTCGTCACCTAAGTCACGCATTCAAAAGGGATCAGTGTTCGTTAAAGCGTATAAGGTTTTTTTACGGAATGGGGAAATAAAGCGCTAAGATTTTCGACATTTGAAGAGATATCTGTGGTATTTAGAATAAGAGCTTTAACGAAAGGACGTAAAGAGCTCTACAGAGAGCAATTTCTAAGATTTTATATCATTAAAAGTCTTTTATTTCATTGATCTTTCCTTATGTTTTTTTTTCATTTGGAGTTCAAGATTAAGAGATTAAAATAAGAGCTATATTCGATCGATTTCTGCAAAAGTCACCTGATAAAGCAAACATAAACTGAAGAGATATTTAGATAACAATTTGAAAGATTTAATATCATTAAAAGACTTTTATATCTTTCGCTTTTCTTTGGGCTATTCTTTTAGCAAGTGATAATACCACCATCCTGAAATGTCAGTAATTATAGTAAACATTAAAATAGAGGCGCCCACATTTTCCTATTGTAAAAGCAAGTTCGTCACCTAAGTCTTTTGTTGCAACTGAGCGGAGCTGATGTCTTCATTAGCTGACGACGCTCGCCGTTGATAAGCGTTGCGATTGTATGTGATGATTGAAATCGGTTTTTAATAACCCAGCCACGGGCATTTAATTAATTGGGAGAATAGTCTATAGTCAGTCAGTCAGTAGGAAAAGTGGATCGATCTTTTGTCAAATTTAAAGATCGAACAGCTGCCTCAGAAGCCGAGCAATTTAAATGCAAATCCCGATCAGATCAGAGTGCTTTGCATCGTTAAATAGAAAGAAATTTTAATTCAATTTAAGGCTGACTATGGAGCACTACTCTATACTCTATTGTTAAATGCAGTTATTAGATTTGACAGTTTACAGTTTACAGAGAGTTGGCGATAGCTTTGAGAGTTGCCGCCACCGATTCTCCGGCTCATTCCACGGCTTTATGGCTCTTTGGCTACGGCTACTAAATTACTTCAAGTTTCGGTTGTATATTATCAGCAGCTTGTTTGATTTTCTGGTGCAGCCGCGGCACCAGATGAAAGGCCCACCGTTCACA
The DNA here is from genome assembly GCA_018150835.1 of Drosophila repletoides. Lineage (NCBI taxonomy): Eukaryota > Metazoa > Arthropoda > Insecta > Diptera > Drosophilidae > Drosophila > Drosophila repletoides. The sequence continues at coordinate 4,519,036 of JAECWQ010000202.1, forward strand.
GCGATTTCAATTAGCATTTTGATGGCACTACAAATGAGCCGATAGAACCAAAATCAACGTCATTGATAGCCAATTGATAGCACTTCATAAAGCAGCGCATCGTTTGTAGTTCAATGGTTCTGCGAGGGTGGCAACAGAAGTTACTTGAGTTCGCTACACTTCTTTTTTCAAACAATTCCTTAGTACTAATCTATATAAGCAATATAATAATTCAGTAGTTTTTAACTGATTAGGTGAGTTATGTCGATATATTTTGGATACTTCTTGAACAGCCCTCGTTGCGCGGCTGTCTTTACTTGATGTTAGAGGCAGTCGCATTATTAAATCATTTGAATTTATGAAATGTCACGCGATTTTCGAAAGACTTGACTCGACTACCAATCAATTGGCCTCCAGCGGCGCCAGCTGTGACAATCTTTTGGTAATTAAGTTTTTCTCAATTTTTCTCAATTTTTCCAACCACTAAGATCGGCTGGCATTAATCAATGCAATTGCCGACAGGGATGCAGTTTTGATTTAAGCCCAAAATAAAATAAACAAAAAAGAAACAAAAGGCAAAAACATTCGACATTCGACAGACGACAGACGACATTCAACAGACGACAACAACCGACAGACAACACGTTGTCAAGTTGTTTGGCAATAAAATTGTAAGCATTTATCTTGTACTTTGTTGTTGGCGTTTCTATTCCATTCCATGCCAGCCTTTGTCTTGTTAAACACTATACCCACTAAAACTCCTTGAAAAGAGTATATTAGGCTCTTCTAAATGGCAGAAAGCTCAATTTTTGGTTGTACAAAATATATATCTAAATTCTTCATATTACCAATCATCTTTATACACAGTAACTTTTATGTGCATCGTATAATGAACTGGAAATTTTTGTTCTCTGGAATGCAGCAATAAAATATTCTGAAAGGCAGAGTATTTCCCAGTCGAGCCCCTCACGACTAGAGAATTGTTAGTTGTGCGTAGACCAAAAATGGGCTTTTCTTTTTGCATTACAAAAGTATTGAGTTACCAAACGATTTGTCAACGTTTAGACCCAGTCCCAGGTGGTTTTTTTTCTTAAGTTTTTTTCTTACCAGGCATTTTGTAAGCTCGTAAAGATTTGTTGACACTTGCGTTGATGTTTTTCTTGTTAAGTTTCGATTTTTATTTTTATTTTTGTTTTAGGTTTTTTTTTGTTTTTGGCAAATCAGCGGGCGAGACCACCTGCAAAGATCAACCAGAGTTGGCTTGAGAAGACAACAAAAAAATAATCACTGAGAGGCTGGAAACATTAGTCTGAAGAACAGTTGTCTTCTGTATCTGAAATTAGCCAGTATTTTATAGGAAATATAGGAAAAACTGGCTTGAAAGATATAGAAGTTTAATAGTGCAATTAATCTAGACAGAACATTTATCATGAGCTTGGGAACGCATTTCAATTTGAGGATCTCTAAGCAATTTGGGCTTTATTGCTTTTTTTTTAGATCAAAGCCAAGCGTGTTGATCAACTTTTCACGTGAACTGTCAACTGTGGAAACTACAGCGGCTACCAAAAGTATACGTATTCGTTTTGGAGTGTCAAGTGGAAATAGTGGAAAGAATATGAAAAGGTGCCGCAAAGCGTCTTATCGCGGTATTTATGGAGCTGAGCGATTGAGGCTTTTTATCGGACAATATGCACCACTTAAAGCAAAGCTTTAAAGCTGCTATGTTTAATTTAATTATGCTAAAATGAATTAATTTCATCATTCCCAAATCCCCACATAGTTATGGCTCTGAACGAATTGGAACTGGTTGGAAAATTCGTTACACTTTTCGGAGCCCATGACGAATTGTTTTTGTTCAAATTTAAAGAAAATTAATAGAGAAATTAGGCAAGCATTTGCCTTTAATTGGTCGCATTAGTTTTAAGCTTTAAGTGGTGCGGCTAAAACTATCTTTTCCTCTTTCCATCTTTCCCCTACTCATCTCCCTCCCCCAGCTGCAATTAGTCAATTAATGAAAAGGCCATAAATATACGGCTAACATTTATCGATATCTCGGCCAAAAGGTCTCTTACTGCAAATGGCAACTGCAACGGACGGTCTCTTGTCTGGTGTCTCGTGTCTCTGCTAGCCATAAATTAATAGTCCATTATTTCTAAATTTTGTCCACTTCAAACTGTCGTCGCCAAGTCGGCCCAATTCGAGGCCTTCGTTTGCATTTTAATCTCTTTCGGGTGTACCAAATAATATTTGGCTCCACAAATTAGTCGACTGCCCCTCACTTTGTGTTGACTTGTCAGTGCGGCCAATAACTTAGCCGGCGTCAGAGACACGTAATGAAAAATCCAAAATGAAAGCGAAATGAATTTTCATTTTTCCTTTTATATAACGATGCAGGTTATTTGCATGAGTATTGTAAAGGATCTTAGTATTGAGGTATAAACAACGCTTCTTTATTTATGATTCTTAAACTTACTTTCTGCCCGGCAAATTCCTTCGATAAAATATAATCTTTGCTATTAATCGAAACGTCCAGTTAAAGTCGGAAAAATCGCTGGGGTGGCCATCGATATATCGATTGAAAGATATAATAGATATTCTTATTGGTTCTATTATCGATATGCTCAATTAATCTCCTCTTATTAGGAATGCTTCTATAAATTTTATCAAAATACTTGATAAATTTTGTTATGGCTAATTTAGCAATGATCTAATCGTTTTTTTATATGACTAGAGAGGTAATTGTCTTGACTTGCAGTGGCAATGGAAACAGTGCTGGCTTTTCACATATTCTCCATATGAGCACACTTATTATTGTTTGGGCCTTGCCCAACCCTGGAGTTTGGACCATAAGTAAGCGCGCGTATATATGGCCACTTTGAAAAGCTGGCAAAATGCTTGAGGCACTTTGCGAACTCATTTTCCGACTCAATCAAATCAAATAATTTATGTTTTACAAAATGAACTGGCCAAGTAAGTCGAGCCGAGTCGAGTGGACTGGAGTGGAGGTCAAGCCTCTGTGTGAGAGAGTCTGGGCCCAAAGCACAGTTACCGACTAACTCTTGGCCAGGCCATAAAATCTGTTGATTTTTCCATTTGGCAAAGACACAAGACACGTCGAGGCCCTAAAGCGCTGCAATGAGTATAAATAAGAGAGAATCTCTAGAGCAGGGGTAACACTGAAAGGGGCTTTTTCATTTTAGCCAATGCACCTTTATTACCAAAAAAAAAAATAAAGTATTTACAACAAAAAATAGAAAAAATTATGTTCTGTTCTAGACAAAGTCAAGGGGACACGTGAGTCTAGATGACGTCAATGAACACCTGTTAAAGGTGGAGAACTAAAAATATATAAACTTTTATGTTTTTTTCTGAGAAACAAAAGGAAAAATTTCCTTTAGTGAACTTAAAACAGAAAGCATATTTGGCGAGAGTAGGACCGTTTATAGTGGTGTAAACAGTCATTTAAAAATACTTTTTAAATACAGAAAAATACCAGATTTTCATAGATATTTTTCTAGGTTATAATACGCTGTAATGTGGGAATCGTTTAAGACAATTAGGGAAATTAAAAGAAATCCTGAAACTCTCCAAGCTGTAATGGGAATAGCTGCAATAGGAATAGATGAGGAATGAATAGATCGAAATATTTGGTTTTTTTTTTTTGCATTTTCAGCATTCACATTTATTAGATTTATTTACAAAAAAGTTGATTAATTTATATACGATTTGATCGGAGCAGCATTTAGGCAAAATCAAATTCAAAGCCATCCTCCTGGTATTCGTATTCGTTGCCATCACAGGTTACCTGGACATAGTCATTGCCACGCTGCCACTCATAATATTCGGAGGGGGACAGGTGAGTCCACATGACATCGCTGAATACCTCCAAGGGCTCGGTGTTCTTCTCACGTTTGCGCAACTTGGTCAATTTGTTAAGCTTGTCAATGCTGCTGTGATAGGCATTGAGGCCAAGATGAGTGAGCTGAGTGCACTCGGCGACTAGTTCGAGGAGCTGATTCTCCCGTACGATCTCCCAGCCACTGAAGCTGAGCACCTTCATCTGGTCACAGGGAATGTGACGGCGATCCAAGAAGAATTCATCATGATACCAGTTCTCACAGACCAAGGCACGCAGCTTGGGCAGTTCCAAGAGCAAGCTATGCTGCCAGCGTACAGGCAATTGAATCACTTCATTATTCAATGCAATGCGAGTGATGCACTCGCTCTTGGCCACCACGATTTGCTGGAAAATGGTTTCCTCATCCGCACGGAGTTGGCGAGAATCGTCGAAGCGTATGGCCAACTTGTGTAGCTTGGGCAGCTGCAGCACCTGGGATACCATGTGCTCCACAGTAGACAGATTTATCTTGAGTACCTCCAAGTTGGGCAATTGAATATCATTCAGACGCAATGGGCTGTCAAATGAGTCAGTTATATCGAGCACACGCAATTGGTTCATGCTCAGGACCATCTCCTGAATCCAGCGACTGTCCAGTGGAATCGAGTGGTACATGGACTTGAATACCAACTGTTCCAGATTCTTGAAGCCACGCATATATGCTCCAGATAGATTCATGCAGCTAGTAAGGCGACGAAGATTGGGCAGCATGGCTGTCAAATCACGAATATCGTCATCCACCATGGTATTGGGATTACCACCGAGCACGCAGCATTCGACATTGGGGAAACGAATTATATTAATATCACACAAATGGGTAATATAATCGTAGAACTCGGCAAAGGATCCAATGCCATCCTCATGCACATGTAGCTCTGTGAAGCGAGCGGCCATATTCTCCATGAAGAAGACGTAATCTTCTATGTCCAGTAGACCCAGGAAAGCCGTATTGGGTCCAACAATACGATAATGCCAGCGCTTAGTCCAAATCTTTAAAATTTGTGGTAAAAACTGCGGATAGGCACGAGCCATGCGAACCTGATCGCTCAGATAATCGATGCTTTCGAATATCTGCTCGAAGAATATCTCATGAAGATTGTCAATATAGTTGGGTGGCAACGGATCCGGTAGTGCCACACGCTGGGCGTCCAGGGCCTTCTTATAAAATGCCGTATTATGCATCATTTTGATACTCTTCGATAATACACAAGAATTCCGGAAAATTCGACAGTAGTTTTGGTTGGTCTTAGATAGTTTAGATGTTGCTGCTTTGCGAAACGATTGCAGAATGTGCCGGAACTGCTGAAAATCGGTTGGTTTTATATTAATACAGGTAGCGCAAAATTTAGGTAAATTTTTATTTTAGGGATTTTAATCCTTGTGGCAGATGCTTCAGACTAAACTTTTCACCTTTTTGTTTTTACTACGTCGACTTTGAAATGTTGTCAGGTAAATGAAAAATGTAAAATGTAAGTGTGAGTGTTACTCGAAGTGTAAGCGTTTTTACCTGGCCTACTACGATTGGGTCGTGCTACAAAAATGCAATTTGTATGTGTGTCTGTCTCTGCCGCTGCCGCTGCCGCCACCGCCGCTGCTGCTGCTGCCGGTGCTGCTGCTGCTGCTGTCTGTTATCTGTACAGTTATCGCCTTCTAGTTTGCATATTACACGACTCCAGACGTGTAAGTTTGCAGCCTTCCTTTTCTGCCTTGGCCGGATGCGTACTCTCGCGTCTGTATTCGCGTAAACGTGGTCAAGATTTTGTTTTTGGTTTTGGGTTGTTTTTCTTAGGATTTTCCTAGGAAACAGCTAGAAGATAACACAAAAAGGAACAAGAACTAACAGCAGCTAGTTTTAGTTTGAGTTTGAGTTTTTTTCACAAATCTTTTGTTGCACTTTTTACTCACGCTGCAGTCGCTTACTCGATCTAATAATCAAAACTATGGCTGCCGCTGCGTCAGAAGCTTAGAGAAGAGCTAACAATGGCAGTGACACTATAGAGTATCGCATAAGACAGGGTATCGCATAGAAGTTTACAGGTTAAGGGGAATGAGAATGGCGTTGCCAGCAAGTTCACACCAAACAGCTGTCACACAATAACCATTGATAACCACCGAGTATTACTAAATATAAATTTTTATACCCTGTAAGCAACAAAATATGCAGTGAGGTAAACTGAAAGCTAGAAATTGTCTACATTATTTAGTTAGCTAATTAAACCTGGCCAACAATCGCCTTGTTTCTCTGCATAAAATAGCTGAAAAATGAATATAAATTCTTCTAATCGATGCAGGTAAATTTATTTTTAAATTTATTTATTTAAAATTTAAATAAAAAGTGTTATAATGGCCGACAATTTTATATAGGGTACCTGCTGGTGTGGCATACCCTTTTTCCAGTCTAATTACAAATCTTAATACGAAAAATACAATTATTTAAAGTACTTAAAATATTCTGAAACGCATAAAGCACCACGCCTCTAAAAAGTGTTATAATGGCCGACCAATTTTATATAGGGTACCTGCTGGTGTGGCATACCCTTTTACCTGTTTAGGGCTGCTTCAAGTTGTGCCCTCCCCTCACCCTTCTGCAGCCTGTCAATTGTCGAGGTGCTGTCTTTGTTGGAGCTAATGGCATTGTTGTCAACTTGTGTGTGGATCGCCTGTCAAAGCATAAAACCTAGTTTTAGACAATGTAACTCCCTCTGAAAGGAAACTATCCAAGCTATTCGATTGTCATTTATGTCCGGACTGCGTTTGGCTCGTTGTTCATAATTTTCAACAAATTTCATTGAGCCCCAAGTGTTCTTTCTTCTTATTATTATTTACTTTGTCTTTTTTTTTGAGTTGAGAAAGCTGTTTCTCACACGACTTGCCTGATGCAAATGCACTTGTCTTTTGGCTTTAATTTTATATATTTCTTTGGGCCCGATTTGGTTATTTGGTCTGTCTTTATCTCAGATCAGTGTCGATCAAATGCGGCAGACGAATTGTGAAACATGACGTACGATATTACGAGATATCCACGAGTATGAGAGCGAGACTGTTTTAATAATTTTGACGTAATCACATCACAACAATCTGCCTGTGGATTGAGACATACACTGAGAAAAATAATACCTTTTAACTACAATTTTAAGAAAATTCAAAATAGGTTCGGTCTCTAAAGAATTATTCTACTTTGTTTACAATTCGGCTTATTAACTAATCTACTAAGTACGATTTTAACTGAATATATTTCCAGCTGGCTTCATATATTTCCCGATTCTTTTTTCTTACAGTGTAATTTTGCCTTGACTCTTTGACTTTGAGTTTTGTGTGCCTTGAGACTTTCAAGTGGACATATTTTTGTTGTGGTTGTTTTTTTTTCGCTTGTGATTTGTTCATTTAAATGAATTACAATATTTTATCTTTAAACGGAGATCATTTGGGGCTCTGACACACAAATCAAGCTTTCCAAGTGATTTTTCGTTTTATTTTTTCTTAAAATCTCTTTTTGGGCTCAGGTAGCTTCGGCTGAGAACTTTCCAGGCAGCTGCCGCTTTTGTTGGTCGTTTTCCTGAAACTCCTGCAGTCGTAAAAGCCTGGATTCGTTAATCCTGAGCAGCTGGTGTGTTGTTGGAGTGCAGGTAAAAATAATTTCACACCTTCGGAGATGAGGCAGAACCGAGGGAGCGGCAACCGCAAAATGAAGCGCACGTTTTTAATTCATTTGTTCTAAAACTTAATCAGCCCGAAGTGCGAAATGTGCAACTGCAACTGGCTGCAGTGCTCCCACTTCTCTTCCCCTCTTTCTTGTTGTGCTCCTCCTTCTGTATGTGTGTGCTGCAAGAAGACAAGAAGTCGTGATTGCGCAACTCATAACTCACAAAGGCAGGCTCCAAGTTGAACTTGACTAGTGCCAGTCCAGAGAGAAGGGCTGACGAGGGGAGTTAACATACTTGCCACTTCACACCGCATTGAGGCAACGTTTGCGCCGTACATTGTTTAATTAAAAAAACCTTGCCTCTTGCCACGTACTGTTGCAAAGAGGCTCTCAACATTCGAAGACTCTAAACTCTGAGCTCTGCTGAGCCTCTCGAGTGACTCAAAAGGACGACACGTTTTGGCTTCTGTTGCCCAGTAGCTGCCACAAGAGGCAACAACAAACAAGCCAACAACTGCAACCGCAACTGCAACTGCAACTGCAACACACGAGCGCGCCACTTGCCGCAATTACTGGATGAGGAGGGGCAGTATCCACTATGACTATGACTACTTCTACTCCTTCAGCTGCTGCTGCTTCTTCTGCTTAATTTTAAAGGCTGCCAGCGATTATATTGCTCCAGAAATGTACGAAAATGCATTTCTTGCACTCTCAAAAAAAACGGGTATACACGCTTTTTAAGCAGCTTTGTTCGGCATCTTTCTTTCTTGGGGTTCTTTGTAAATGATAAATTAAAATAACTTTATTTGAGTTTTAAATATTTAATAATTTATGTGCTTGACTCTAAATCAGCTGTTTTCCTGCGTTTAAGCCGATAGATCGATATCGATAACAAAAAGTTGCAAAAGCTCGTCTCACAGCTCAAATAGCCTTTTTCATCTCAAATTATTTATTGCAATTGCAATTTTGATAAAAAGTTATTTTAATCTTAGAAAAGAGAGAGACTTTTCCATATACTAAATCAACTCAAGTTATCCCTTTCAGTCTGAAATGGAATAACTAAATTTTGATTATTTACTTAAAACTTTCGATATTTTATCGATGTTTCAATCAATTGATTAGAATATCAGTGCAATGTTTACGTGTTTTAAATATATTTCCAAATGACTAAAATTGGTAAATAGAATCGATACTAAAGTTAATATTTGATAGGGTATATTTAATAGGAGGCTTGTTGTTGTTTTTTTTTAGCAAATCTACTCAGCGCGTGTATTTATAATTCGCGAATCATGTTGCATTGTTCGCTTCAGTTGTTGTTGCTGTTGGGTGATGATGAGGAGCTTCACTTTTATGGCCAGTGGCAATGATGTGGCACAATTTGGAGACGTCTCTGGAGCTGAAGCTGAGACTTAGGCTGTGGCTCGGATCTCAACTCGACTCTCGGCTCCTGTATGGCTCGCCTTTAACAATGACAATTGTTAGCGCTGCGCCTGATTATTTTGACTTGATAACGAGCTAAACAATAAAAACAAACTGAAGTGAACAACACCGAAACAACCAAACAGCTAAAAAAAAAAAAATATACAACTTTGCCAAGTCATGTTTATCTGGAGAAGACTGTAGAAATACAGGCAGGACTCTCATCTCTGGTCTCTTCTCGTCTTATTTCGATTCGTCTCGTCTCTGTTCTGCCTGGAATCAATTTGAATGCCGTGAGTCAAGAACGAATCTCACTCAATCTGAATCTGAATCTAACACTGAGTTTTGTTGCTTATTTGTTGTGATTTCTTAAGTTGTTGCAATTATGTTCAGCCTGTTTATTTATTTATTTTTCTTTTTGTTTTTGTTGCTTTAGCTGATGTTTCTACTGATTTTAAACAACAAATTAAGCCGCAAATGAATAACACCTTTCTTCAATTGTTTGGAGATCCAAGGAACCTCTAAAAACAGGTAATATAAGAAACGACGAGAACTTTAACCAAACAAAACAAAAATTATATGATAAGTGCTCCCAGGCAATCTTGAGGGCTAACATTTCTATTGTGAAGTATTTGTTTTTGTTACTGCTTTAATACTCAAGGCATTTAAAGAGCTCTTTCTTAGCCCCATCATAAATTGGGCCAACAATAAGCAACTAACTAACGCTACAAGCAATTTTCCTCCGACTCGCCGAGGCCAATGATGCGGAACAAAATGTGAAGCGACTACCAAAATACTTCAGTTCCAGTTCCAGTTTTCTCAGACCCCTTTCCGTTTATGATCTGCTCATTGTTTGAGACGAAGATTAGCATAAGAATGCAACCTGCGGCTTGGGGCATGCATCATCTGGTAGCCCCCTTTCTTATCCCATAACGAATGCTCCACAGTCGTAAAAAACTGAACCAAATACAGCTGAAGCAGTTGATAAAGTCTTCCAATGAAGCTAAGACTGGACTAGACTGGACTATGCTCTATTGTTCGATCTCGAATTTATTTTAATAGATTTTATTGCAAATAGTTTTGGTAGCAGCTAAAAAATTGTTATAGCTTCTGAATATCTAAACCACTTTGGGCCCAAGATTTGATTACTATGTTCAGTTTTCTTTTCTTCTTTTCGTATCTCCTATAATAGAGCTTCTGAATAGCTGCAGCACATGTTTTGTTTTTATTTTTTTAAATATATAAAATCTATTCTTTATTTTGGATTTTTCCCAATACTCTTTTAGTAGGTTGGATAGAGTAGCACTCCCAAATATCTCCTTTGGTTTTGTTCTGCATTATCTTTATTCGAATTTGTGAATACCCAAAATATTACAATGTTAAGTTCTAATTTGATTTTCGTATCATCTGTTTTAGGTGATTACTGTGCTGATCCTTTCTTATCGTATTACCTGGTGCTAGGCCTTTTCTGGGCTTAGTTATATTACTACTCGGATCTTTTTTCTACCATCTGCATTAGAGCTTCTAAGTACCTCAAGCCACAGCTGAGAGATCACTTTTCCTCCTTATTTCAACGCAACAATCTCTTTCAGTGAACCCTGATCTGATCGCATTCAATTACTTGGAGATCTCTCTAGGGACCGCACAGACTGTTGTCTGGAGTCGTGTCTCTCATCCATTGTACACTTGACTTGAACTTTGAATCAATTCATAAATCAACAAATCATTAATTTTTCACTCCTACAAGCCGCACTTAATGCCTCAATGCCTTTTTTTCATGCTCGACTTGTTAGATCAACTGGGCCTTACAATTTTAGACCCTTTTCTTTTGCCTGTGTGGCACAGTGGGAAATCTTGGCTCCCACAATTAATCAAAAGGTTGGTTGAGCAATGACTTGAAACCGCTGCAGAAACAAAGCCAAAAAAAAACAAAACAAAAAAAATCAACACACCCAGTTAATTTGTTTATTGATCTATTGTGCTGCATTCTGTGGCAATAACTTAACATGCTAATTAAAATGGCAGTTCACATGGTAAATCACTCGATACGGTTCACCTGTGAACTCCCCACACAAGTGGAACACAGAATTTCTCCCCCTTTAAGATCTTCTCTTCTTTTTTAGTAGTTATATCCTGTCGGTATTTATGATTCGCATACAAAGGAAGTATGCGGCATGCTAAGTAAGATCTCTTATCGTCGCTTCTTCATAAATAAATATCTGTACGGAGAGGAGAGATAGCGCTCCAGACTATTTATTATACAAACATATTGTAGCTGCTGCGGCTGCTGTTAGTCTTATCGTTGCATATGATCAGGCCGCAGATTCCGATCCTCACAGACATTTCAGACGATCGTCGATCGTTTCGATCGCCGATTGATTGATAATAGCACGAAATGCTGTTGTAAACGGGTTAACTGAAAACTGAATAAAAAAGTAAACAGAAAACTCATTAACGCAATAATTAAGACGACAACAAGGTTTTTAAGATAAACTGGAGTAGAGTCCCCCAACTCCGCTGATCTTGCCCAGACTTTCTGACGCTGACGCGCTGCTTAGGCATTTGTCCTGTGTCTCCTGTATACACTCGGCGAAATCGCGGCAGGATTCGGAAATTATACTCCTAACTCTAAGTAGAAAATGTGTTTAAAGGAAAGAGGTTTTCAACACCCAAAACTTTAAATTCACTTAAGAATTTTCTATAATTGATACAATATTTCTACTCCCATTTGAATTGAATATTGCTTCTATTTTTATAGATTAAAATGTAATAAATATGGTCTCAGGCTAGCAGCTGTTTTTGTCAGTGTATGTGTGTGAGAGTGTACCTGCTCTCAGGCCAGATGTGATAATGATAAAGGGCTGCTACATCAATCGCTGACAGTTGGGCTACCACACTTTTCATTTGCCTGAGTTGACTGCCCGGCTGTCTGGCTGCTTGATCTGATCTGATCCCCTAACCAATCTTCAGAGTCCTCTCGATGCGTAAGTACCACTTCACGCTCTCCGATGCCTGACTGTGATAAGATATACAGGTTTCGCCTTGCCACAGCCACAGCCACAGCCACGGCCAGCTCAGGCCAAACCAGGCCAGATATATTTATTGTGAAATTGATTTTTTATTACACTGTCACATTTGGCCTGTTCTACCAAAGATCCAGCGATCGTAAAACTCTCTGCCTCTGTCACGCCTCTCCTGCCTCAGGTATGCCTCTGCCTTTAGAAGGTATTCAAGACCAGCAGCAGGCGGGCAATTTTACGCTTCATTTAGCGTGACGTTTAATTGGAACTTGCTCCGTTCCATGAGGAGGAAGAGTGATCTGGTATACTGGGCAGAAGATTTCAATTGATCGATTGTTCCATCTGTTTAATTGATTTTTGTTTTGACTCTCTTTGTATATACGAAAATATGTGAATATGAATTCATGACTGTCGAAAATGTAGCTAAGAAAACTGCTTGATCATGCCAATTAAAAGAACATGATCACCGATCACAGCTCAGAAAGCGAGGGATAGAATATAGATAGCAAGACAGAGGAGAGAGACAGGGAGAGGGAGAAAAACCTCCTGGCGTTATTTAATTATGGCGCTGATAACATTCCGCCTAGATGGTAGCAATTATTCATCGCGACTGCCTTAAAGGAGGATCGGAGAATCGCAAGATCGGTAGCAATCCGCAGTTCTAGACGCAATAAATAAACCAACATGATAAATGGCGCGACTCTTTTTAAATGTATTTTAAATGCAATTCGAATGTGGAAATGCAACAGAGGCAGCGGCGCCTGTTGCCGCTCATTACGGACATAATTTATGACGTCGAAGTGTGAAGGACGCCGTCGGACAAGCGATACCTGAAAATACAGAAGAAAAGAAAAAAAAAGGGAGACAGTAAATGAAACTTAGTACAAAATGATAATGTCAAAGTAAAACGAAAAATGCGATTCGCTGTACTTAGAATCCTTCGAAAAGGAAAAGAATTTAAGCGGAAATCTAGAAAGGAAGGAAGCAAATGCGATTAGCGGAAATTTTCGGGATTTAACGCGGACTTAAGCAGAATCTTTTGTATTTAATCTTAAGTATTTAAAGCAATCTATGCCAGCGGTAAGGATTCAAAAGGGACAAATGATATTCTAAGTAAAGAAAGAAGAAAATGCGACCAGCGTAATTTTTCGGGATTTTTCGCGGACCGAAGAGGAAACATATGATCTAAATCGCTTAAGGAGACTCTCTAGCTCGAAAACTGCGAGAAAAGAAAAGAATTGAGTTCGAAATAGAAGTAGGAATAAGGAATAGTTCAATAATATGAGGAATTAGTTTAGAAATGTTATTAAAAGAAGTCCGTGCTAACACTTAGGATCGCAAATTAATGAAATTTAAAAGAAAAAACTTTGTAAGATGCTCCAAGTAAAGCGAAAAAATAGAAAACAATGAGGAAAATATAATCAGCGGAAAGAATTAGGGAATTTTTTCGAACCATATGTCACAAAAGATTGGATAGCATAGGCAGACTTTGCAGCCCGAGCAGGCCGTGAAGACCTAATGCAATGAAAAGAATTTCTTGTGGGGATTACTCCAGAAGTAATACTCAAAAGAGACTAGGCGATCGCTGAGGATTGCAATTTAATCGTGGCAAATATATGACATCTTTAACATGCGTCACATATCATTTTAACAACTTAATTAGAATGCGAATAAGTCACACAGTTGTGGCACTTGCCACACTCGTCGAGGGTTGGTGGCATCCACTTGGCGCCAGCGTTGACAAATGCCTGGGTGGTAAATGCCACAAAAAAGGGGGCGATAAGTAAGATGGAAGACCGACCCTTAAATATTTTGATCTCTCCCTCGTCGTATTTTGTATAATGCCACAGAAATGCCTTGCATGGCTTGCGGCACTTGCATTATAATTATACTGAAGCGAGTATCAATGATATTTTGGGGGCAATATTTAAGATTTCTGCTATTAAAAAATCTTTTCAAATATTTCAAAATACTTTTTTCTTACACCAATAGGTGGCGCCAAAGAGGGCCGCGGACTGCTGCTGTTTCCTAAACCGTTTTTTAAATGAGCCCCAAATCAGTGCAATCTTCTTCATATTCGTAGAGATTCAGCTCACGCTGTTTTCTTTAAACTTTACATATGTTAAAGAGCTCTGTTCATTTATTTAGAGTTTTATCGCTTTATAAAATATGCATTAACTCTGACAAAAACATTATAAAGAAATTTTCGGTATGTTTCTGTTTGGTTTGTCACCTGCTGTTTATGTACCAAAATCAGCATCTAATTGTGAACTGCCCAGATTCCGCCTATTTTTTGAGCTCCCTTTCTCAGTTCCATATATACATAAATTAAGAGACGCTTTGCTCCAAATAAACTGACATAATTGCCGTTGAATTTATGGTACTTGGAGCCACGAGGGGTATTTTTTTTTTTGGGTCTTTGTTTTTGTTTTTCATCGGACATGTTAAGACAAAGGTAAAGTGTCAAAGCAAGTCATTAGGGCTACAAGTTTTTCACTGGCCCTGGACTCTGGTTGTTGGAAATGGAGTCGGGAGAGAGAAATGCAATTAATTAAGCATCTCTATGCCTCTGGGTATTGATTCGTTTTTATACCCTGTATACAGGAAAATTGATACATAGGCTATGATGTTATATGCGAAATTAAGGAAAAATAATTAATTGTTTACTATTTGAATACCTAAAGAAAGATTGCTTAGCTGCTTTTCATCTTAGAATATTTCAATATCTCTCAGCACAGGGTATGTGCTAGTCGTGTATACTGTCAACTTGTTTCGCTTTAAGAAATTTTCTTAAATTTTTCACTTTGTCGCCACGATTGGGCTCTAGATGCCGACGCTGTGATAACACTAAATGCGATAAAATCTGATCAAAATATATAAATATTTTCTTAATTTCTCGTTTAGGCGATGTGAGGCGGTTTTTGGCCTCAAAATAAAAAGACCCCAAATGAAAATGGAAATTTGAAAATCGTAAATAAATTGCCCTCTCGCATATGAGATGGGATATTAGAAAATGCATTTGGAAGTATATCATGATGGTTGGGGCAATTTTCGTGGGGCTAATTTGCCAATTTCGAGGCACGCCAAGTGAGATTGATCATAAAAATTGATTTTCTGAAAGAGTCGTGACGCCAATTGAATTCAATTGCCATCAAAAAGAGCAGAAAAAGAAGGTGTTGGAAGGAGTACGAAACGCCTAAGTCGTCTGAACTAAACTCAGCTCTACTCAACTCAACTCAACTCAACCCAACCGAAGGTGATTTGCTTGTCATATAAATATGTTTGATTTCAGTTTTGGGCGCTTTAGATTTATGAGTGCCAGGCACAAAGGCCATAGATCAACTTTTGACTGTGGAATGTCTCCAGAAATGGTTTCTAAGTCGCGATAATGAGCTTGGAAATGCATAAAAATACACTAGCAAAACTTTATGACGATGGAATAGATTGCTGGAAGCCCAAAGGGGGGGCCCATACGCCCCATAAAATAATTAAAACTTGGAACAGAAACAAAAAGGGGCCTAGACAAAAGACTGAATAGTTCAGTTTGATCATTAAGCTGATGTTTTTTCTTGTTGAGGTATTCTTCTCGTTTTTTTTTTTGTTTTTATTTTGGAGCTGTAACCGCATTGTAGACACGACGTTAACAAGCGTGTTATAGTTTTCTAATGAAGTCATTTTGGTTATTTCTAATTAGGAGCTGTCGCACGGTTTGTATTTTGGGATCTGACGATAGTTCGATCTATGGATGGTTGGATCGTTCGATCGCTTTCTAATTAATGAACGAACATGTCATCAGCTTTGTGGTAGTACACAAAAATGTTGCCTTTGGGGCCATTTATGCATTTATATAGCCTGTGGCCTGTGTTGGATATGTGTTATGAATTTTTATGGCCTTTTAACAAGACGCTCGCTCGGCCTCGAAAAGACGTTGCATAAACTGCACTTTTATGCCAGTTAATAACTTTATTAGAGAGAGAGAAGAAAAAATATATATAAACTCTCGGTTTGCTTTTATGTTCGTGTTTGTGTTGAACGAGTTTTTATGGCCACAAATGGAATTTATTACTAGAAATGGGTTTGAACTATATTTTACAGTAGTTTATCCAGCTTTATTACCATGTACCGTAACGCCACGACCCAAGCTCGTTAAGGTTCGGTTCGGTTCGGTTCGATTTCGGTTCGATCTCGATCCTAGCCCTGCAATTCCCAAACTCCAAGCTTAACATCAACTTCAACTTCAAGTTGAGGCTGGCTTTAGCTAATAAAAAATCGTAACTGACATTTTTCGTTTACGAAAATGTCACAAATTCACAGCGGGACTGTTGCCAATACAAGTGATTTAAATTCAATAAATCATTGAAATGCCCCAGCTCTACAAGCATTGATGATGACGATGATGCGGATGAGGATGAGGAGGGCTCTCCTCAAGCAGCAGCACCAGCATCAGCATCAGCAGACCGATCCATACTATCCCATACTGTGTGATCCGGAACCGGCTGCAGGTATCACAGTATCCCCAATAAAAGTTGTCTGTGGTCTCTTCCAAGCGATATTGCGATTTAATTACAATTGCTGACTTGACTTTGGTATTCTTCTCTTCTCTTTTCACCCGCTCCTCGATCTCTGCTCGCGTCTCATTTAAATTGGCTATTAGCTGGCCCAACTCAGGCAATCGATAGACCACAACCTTAACCACATTTAAACCTCAAATGGAGCTTTATCCAAATTTAAACGCATTTCTGTGATTTGTGGGTGCTCTTGAAATGCGGGTTTGATTTGAATGCCACCTTAGAACTTACTTTATTATAGGAGTCTGCTTAAAATCACCCGTAAAACATACTGAAATTAGAATCTGTTTAATAGATGCCACATTTAACAATCCTATTAACCAGTGGATATAAATTGTTAATATTTTTTTGTACTTAGATATTTCATATTAATTAGCTTTGTGCAGATTAATCGAACTAAATCGGCAACTCTTTAAGATACACCCAGTTGGCAGCACCTTTTTTGAGGAGTAGTTAAAGCTGCCACACTGACAAATTAATTGTAATTAATTTTCCCTCGGGGGTGGCAACGCTGCATCTATATATTCTTTGGCAATATTTGACTTGTAGCTGTTAGATTTTGAACATCAAAAATGAACATTAAATATTATAAAATATATATATAATATGTATATTATCCTAAGATTATGAAAGTCTTTAAAAAAAATGTATACTTTCTAATTAAAAAGAGGTAATGGTGTTCCATTTCCATAAGCAATTTTCCAGGAATGTCTTCCAATTTTGAAGTGCCATAGTAATAATTTGGTTTCCTGCATTTTTCAACTTTGTCTCTTTAGGAATTCGCTCTTTTTTTTTGTTCCGGTTCGGAGGAATGAATGGAAGGTTGACCTTCCTGTTGCTGGGTTGAACTCTTCTGCTTAATGAGAAAGTTGAATGTGTTTGCCACACTGAGCTGAGCCCAGATCGAAGCACAAAACAAGCGCAACACTTTTTGACTTTGGCTCTGACTCTTAACATATTTATGGGTTTTTATGTAGCTCGTTGCCGTTGCCGTTGCCGTTGCAGTTGCCGCGTGCCACAACGTGAGTCTCGTCTTGCCACAGGGATGTGTGGCGCGTTGAGGCAGCCTTGTGGCACATCCAGGCAGTCAAACAGACAAACAGACAGATAGACAGACAGTCAGACGGGCAGACAGGCAGACAGGCAACCGGGCAGCCTTTTTGGCATTCATAAATTTGTAACTTCACTTGGCGTGACAATTGCAACACATTCGTGTGTACATTAGTCCCTCGGCCCTCGATCGGAGGTTGGCTTTTTTTTTTAGCTTTAGCTGAAGCTTGGGTTGGTTTCAATTCTGGATATATGTGGGGAAAATAGACGTTTCATTGTCGCCTCTCAGCTCGCTTCACATCGCCTGGCCTGCCTCGCCTCGCTTTTATTTATCGGTGCCGGTGCGCAGCGTGTCCAAATTGATGGCCAGGAAAGGAAGCAGGAAGGCGTGAGGGCTAGTAATAGTGCTGTCCACTGCTGACAAGAAAAAAGCTAAAAAATCAATAAAAGAAATTACATTTTTCTGATTCTGATTTATATATTGTATTGCCTTGAATCAATCAATTTTGGATTGTTTTCAGATAATCTTTGTATTAAACTAATTTCGGAAATCATTCCTTAAAATATTAGTCGTATTCAAATAATATAAATCTTAAGAAATGCTGAAAATATTTCTAAAAATTCTAATTTTATTCATTTATTTTATTCAGTAATTTAAAAAGTGCTAAAAGTTGACGAGAAAACTGCTGAAATTGGCAGCGCTGCGCAGGAGCAGGAGAAGAATTGAGTTGAACGCGCGTGTGGCGTCGCCGGTTTTGGCCTGTCCATTATAATGTTGTTGCTCTCATTGTTGGCTCGATAAGACGCCAATCTGGCATGGTGTCTTGAGACTTAAGTCCTCTTTCTTGGGGGTTTTCTGGGGCCCTTTCATGTTCACAAGATGTAGCTTTTGCTAGTTTTACAAGATGTTTCCTGTCGTCGCAGGCCGCATCGAATTGTTGTCAATAAGCGCGAACAGACAAAGGGACACTCGGACAATCAGACAGACGGACAAAACTCCTCGGATCTGTTGGTCTGCTCTGCTCTGCTCTACTCTCAGATATTTCAACTGCGACGACATTCTTAATCATTGATTTAGACATACGAAAATTGATTAGATCGTATAGGGGGGTCAAAAATGAATAATGCTCTCTGTACACTCAAAGAAAATACAGGATATTTGGAAATATTTGAATACCCAGTATAAATTAAGTGAGAGAGAAGGCCACAGTTCTTTTTAAAGTCAGATTTTTTATATCTTTGCATCCAAAAGTTCCATAAGTATTTCTTATATTATTGTTCGATTTTTTAGTATATGACTTCTATGTTCTCTTTACAATTTATTTATAATCGACTGTATATTTTTTTGAGTGGAAGATAGTGCAAAAATATTTATAGAGCAACTTGTGATAAATAACAATTTGCGTATTCGAATGTAGCTTTTTTTTTGATGAGCGTTGAGGACACTTTTATGGCTTTGCCTCGCTGATTGCGCGTTCCATAAATTCCATAGCAATGGCAAAGCACTTGGCTGGCCAATTTATGCGCCAGTAATTGGTTGATCTCTCTCTCTCTCTCTCTCTCGCTCTCTCTATCTCTCTGTAGCTCTCCTGATGAGAGTTGAGGCCACCGTTTCTTCTGGGCGACGACCTCACTGTGTTATCAATAAATTCAAATTGACACTTCACACTCGATATGTCACACGATATTCCGACACTCGACACGAAAACGAGTATCCCAAATCCAAATCCAAGAAGAAAAAAAAGGAAAAATAAAAATAAAAACCCAACCCAACTCAAGTCGAAAGGGCCGACAGATATCAGCAGTAAGAACTTAAACTGGAACAGGAAAGTCTCTCTCGTTCCCCTGTATAGTAGACCTTTGGGTTCTGTCTGAGTCTGAGTCTGTGGGCAACCTGCAGCTCGCTGTGGCAAAAAGGAACCTCTAAAATATGATTGCGATTGAACACTGCAGGTTCATGTAATCTCTTAGCCAGAACAAACTTATTAAATGAGTGCCACAGCAAACTGGCCGAGATAACTGGCCGCCGTCCAAACACAAAAGATAAACGCATATGATCATGTAAGAAATGCATTAAGAACAAGTAGAAGATCCTCTTTTGGTGGAAGCTTCGACTTGTGGCTGGCGCCCCTTCTTCTTTCCAAGCCAAAAAGCGTCATTAAAATCACACAGAGGAGCGCCGCCAAATCGATGCCATCTCATCCTCATCCTCATCTCTGTTCTCATCCTCATTCTCGTTCCCAACCTCAACCTTATCCGTTGGGGTGGACCTGGCTGAGTGAATTTCATTGCCCTGCGCCGGGATGACGTGCAAAATCTTCGGAAAGTTATTTCAGTAAAGGTGGCTAGTTTTAAGCATCAATAATATTCAGAATTAAGCAAAAATGTTTATCAATCAGAAAGGTAAAGTCTTCAGCTTTAGACCATTCTGTGGTCTTAAGAAAATGTCTCGTCAGATACAAACAGGTTTTCCCATTACCAAAAAGAAGTTTAAAGTCAAATCCATATGAAAGAATTTCTTCTGTAGGGCATTCTGTAGTCTCAAATGCTGAAGCTTTCTGAAGACCTCGCCTTGCAATTGCAATTGCAAACGACTCATGATAAAGTTCACATTAAAAGTCTCGTTTTACAAAATGTAAACATGTTAAGGGTTAATAAACATAAATAATCTACGCTTATTAACGGCCAAAGGACGGCACTTTGAGATCAACTTCAATTCCAACTGCAGAAACTTCAGAATCTTCTCAGTTTCCAGTGGGTTACCAGAGGCGTCTCTCGCAGTTATCAGTGCGCGTGCATTTTGCAAAGGTGTTTGCCTGTTTTCCTTTTACTTCGTTTTTTGATTGGCCTCCGACAATACACCGGAGTAACCCAAGCAGAGAGGAGAAGGAGGAAGCAGAGAGAGGGTATTACGAGTAGTAGTAGCCTCGGGGCGAAAGCGCTTCCATCATCATCAACAGCATGAAATATGTGCCAGCTACTGATAGCGCTGCCAATGCGACTTAATTAGCTTCAAAGTATGAGGCAAAAGTTATCGCCCTTAATTAAGTTGCAGCCAATTTGTCAGACAATTAAAGGAATTCTGTTTTTTGCGGCAGGTCGTGGCGCAAAGTCCAAAAAAAAAAATGAAATAAAATAAATCAGAGAGTTCTAGTCGCGAGTGCTCAGCTAGGAAATACTCTGTAAACAAGTACAGAAATTTGTATTTTTGGAAATAATTGAATATCTTTTGTACCAAAAGTCCTCACCAAACTAATCACTCGGATTGACAAAGTCAGCGTCAGCGGCTGCAAATCGAGTATACTCTTCCTCATCCATTATTAATGGGTATACAGTGTATAAAATTAAAAAAACTGATTAACAGTGAAATAACTGGCGCCTATGCTGTACTATGTAATTTAATAAGCCGCAACTGAGAACCGGCTACTGAAAAACTGGCCAACAGGGGCTAACAGACTAACAGGCTAACAGGCTTAGAGGCTTACAGGCAACTTGGCCAACTACTGACTAAGCCAAGTCAAAGCATTTAAACATCACCTTAGGCCTCATTAAAAACAAAATATTATGTAAATTTCATTAAATTACACACAAATCAATGTTGAAAGCGGCTGAGGGGCGGCAAGCAGGGGCTTACTGTAAAGCTGTTAAGGGGGCAGAGACAGGGGCGGCGGGGAAAGTCTGGAGCCAGAGTTGTCGCTTGTTGTTGAGCCAATGAGTATTCAAATGGACACTTGTCAAGCCATGCGGCCGGCTACTAAATCATATTAAGACTAGACACAGGATTTCCAGACTAAAAATTGGTATAACATGTGGCAAGCAGCAAAAAAAAATGAAGGGGGGCCAGAAAAACTGCGCTACGCATGATGTTCATTTGACACGCAACGTGGCGACTGACTGAAAGAGAGAAAAAAAGTCGGAATATTTTGCAGGTTTCCATCTCCATCTCCATTTACATTTCAATCCCCTTGCCCCCAACCCAACGTGCAACCTCTCTGCCCAGATTCAGTCAGCAAAGAGATCTGTTTAATTTTTATTTAATTAAGTTGCGATTTCTGTGACATGCCAGCCGACATTTATATGTAAACATCTACACAAAGTCTCCTGACATTTTAGCCAGGCTCTTTAAAGAGCCTGACAGCTGCTTGATGTAAAAGAAACTAGAGAGATCTGGCTTGCCACAGAAATATAAAGCCAAAATATTTAATCGTTTTACGACAGTTTTCATTTAAATTGTCGCTAAAACATGTCTCTCTAGCCATTTTCAACACTTTTCAATAAAGATTACATTTCGCTTATACCCTGTAGCCATAAATGGCTAAGAAGTATGCGATAGGCATCCCAATATATATTCCTGATCAGCCCCACAAATCGGGCTTTATTTTGGGGGACTCCTTCCTTTTTTTTGTTTCTTTAATCTTCAGTCTCTATAAATAAACTACCAATTAAATGCTTTAATTTTAAATGATTAGCTTTAATATATTTTCCATCTGATTCTACTTTTTGCTGGACAGCTGAGTGATCTGTGGCAGGATTTGAATGAAGCTATCCAAAAGTCTGCTTGGGGTCTGGTGCCATAGGCTTTTGGCATAGATCTGATATGAGAAAAAACATGTGTAGGCCTGTCGATAGGGGGGCAAAGTCGTTGTTGTTGTTGCTGTTGTTGTTGATGTTGTTGGCGGAGCCATAAAGCCAGCGCCATTTGAGATTAAGTAACTGAGTGCAACATGTTGCAGGTTGCTGCAGGAGGAGAGACGCGTCGCAGCGACGCAAACGCGTCGATCGTTGGCCAATAAACGAACGCTTATCTAAACAAAAAATCTTTAAATTGATCTCGCAAAACCTTTTAGCATATTTTGCGCGATTTGGCAGGCGATCAGCAGGCCAGTTTTTCCGGCCCAGTTGTTGTTGTTGTTTTTGTTTTTGATAATTTTTATTTTTATATTTATTTTTATTTTTTATTTATTTTTTTTTTTTTTGGACTCTATCTGGGCAACATAGTCATACTAGTCTGGCGATCTGACGCGAACTGCGCCCCATTAAAAACCGCCTGCCAGAGCCAGGACCCATACTCTCGCATAGTCATAAACTTCTAAGCTATCAAATTACAGAACGATTTGTTAGATGCCGACCGATGCAAAAAAGAAAAAAAAGACAGAACTCGACTCTGACTGGGCGCACTAATGGATTGCCAGGCCTGGAACCGGGTCTTCAGTCTGCAGTCCCCAGTCCCGACTTGGTTTCCCTGAACTCTAATAGCTCATAGCATGCGGTCACAGCAGTGGCGTTCCCCGGGGGATAAACGATACTCCACCTTAAAACTTAAATCAGAATTAAAGAAAAGTTTGTATAAAGTATACCCAAAAGTGCTTCAAATGAAGAAACTTACTATATAATTTTATAGGTCAAAACTTTTTAAATTTTTCCTAGAAAATATTGTGGATTTTGGGTCAAGAGCCTCTAAGTTTTCAACCTTTAAACACATTTTATAGAGCACAATATAGTTACTATAATTTTCAACTCTATTAGATATAACTGCTTTTAAAACAGCTTAAAAAAAACTTTACTTACTAATAGAATATTTCAGAGTCTCAATTAACAATTTCTCTAAACTTTTTTTATTAAAAAAAAATTAGTTAAAAAATGATGCAATTTCTTAAAATCACCCTGCGAACGCCACTGTACTGCAGAATGAAAGATCAAGGGGGAGAGAAAGGAGTGAGGGGCCGCAGCATGTCGGCAACGCGGCGATATCTTTGTTATAAATCTGTGAGGCAAGTTCAACATGTTTAGGCTGCATGCTGCGTTTGTTGCTCTTGTTGTTGGTGTTGTTGTTGTTGGTGTTGCAACGTTTCCTGCAACTCGTAAAAAGGCTCGTTTGTTGCCTTTTGGCACGCGCAGAGTCTCCAAACCGCAGCCTAAAGGTTAAGCTGGCCAACTTAACCCAAAAGTCGAAAGTTTTTCCAGCCATCATAAACGATTGATGGACGCAATTTTACAACTTTATAACAATTTCGGTTGCTTTCTTTTCTATTCTTTCTATCTTCAACTTTTCCACATGCATAAATATCTCTCTCAGTGTAGAGCTGCCAACTAAGCTGTCAAATGATATCAATGGCATGTTCCAACACTGAAAAAATAATTACAAAGCTTTAAATTCTTACTTTAAGAATTTGATGGCAAGAAATTCCTTTCTGAATAAAGTGCAACATTTTAAGCTTTTTAAAAGAGAGAAACAAAATTTAATTTCTACTTAAAAAACTTAACCAATTATTCCAAACTGTCTTAAAATGAGTACTTGGATTTTTTTCCACTGCAGTTGCAGCTACCAAGTGAGCCATTAACAGCGTCTTTACAGCTGCGGCAGCTACGTTTTAATTGTTTCAACTGACTTTAAGTTGCAGGCAACTTTAAATGCCAAAAAAGAAGAGAAAAAAAAAAATAAAATCAATAGGTTTTTGGCCTGCTGTGCGAACCGCCTCGTAAATAAATAGTCGCAGTTTCGTTGCAGTTTGGCTTTATGACCAGGACAAAGGCGTCCGTTTGGAGCTTTGACTTTTATGGCTTGCTCCAGACCCAGTCCCAGTCGTAGTCCCCAGACCCGCAGATCACAGATCAGTCAATCGGAGAATTTCCGCGGTTCACGTAGCTTTCAAGCCAGTTTCAGTAGGGGAAATTTATATCAACAGAGAGAAACAGAGAGTAAGTGAGAGAGAGAGCTCGAAAGGTACGCTGCATCTGGAATTTCGAAAAATGCAGAAGAGAGAGTTTTTTTTAGAAAAGAGAGAATGCAACGAGAGAGTGTAAAGTGAGATCGTGGTGAGTTTCACTGTTTGCATGGTGAAGAGACAGTTACAAGTCATTGGTAGATCTAAAGTTGATCATGGTTGGAAATTAAGTCGGATTTAAATGCAATTGGTCTTTGATTTGCCAGAAAAAAATATAATTCATTTCGTTTAGTTGGTTTATTGAACGATCACTGATTGGACTAAGGAACTGTGATCTTGGAAAGAATTATAGAAAATTGTTTATTAGCTGAATCACTCAAGTTCTTTACGGTTGGAGTTTTGTCTAATTGAATTTATGTTTAATTTAAGGATCATTTGATTCAAATTTTTAACATTATTCAGTAATCTTTAGAACACCCTTTGAGTTTTGGTAAGAATGAGGAAGTATGATTTCCTATTTTAATTAAATATTGAAGTATGCTATAGCTAGAGATTCTCTTCTTTAATAGGTTGATTCTACTAAATTAATTTACTTCTTACTAGTTTGTTTAACTTTTTATTTGATTCGTCAAAGCGAAAGTTTTCCTAGGGAAATAAATATAATATTTCAACTGACTTTATTCACTTCCTATCTATTTGAACTGGCGCCGGCGCCGCATCAATGAAATATAAACTCGCATAATCAACTTTAATCAGGCTGAACAGTGTATAAGGATTGAAAAGTAAATGCTGAATCTAATATATATTTTCGCGCCATTAAATTGCTCAAAGAATGCGGAAAATCTAGTTGCAAATCCAAATAGAAAATGTAACTGCAACTTCAACTGCAACTGCAACTGCATTTTGTTGGAAGTTCTGCCCTCAGCTACTTAAAGACAATCAGCACGAAGTCTCCGCTGCCCCAGTCGTAATAATATACATCTATCTTTTATCCCCGTGCATTAGAATTTGTCTCTCTGCCGGCGGCGTTGCAAGCAGCAGCAGCAGCAGCCACTACGCACGCGCCACGATCAGCAGGCGGCGGCAGCAGCAGCGGCAGATGAGGCATGCCTCGGATGCAGGCAGCGCCAGTTTAGTCGTTGTTTTTTCTGTCGCCGACGGTTAAATTATGCTCAAAGTGTTAATCAGGAAATTGTTGCATGTTGCATGATGATCCCGGCAACTGCCGGGACCCTTATAATAATGTGTGGCGTCTTTTTATACCCTGTATACTAGAAAAGTAGGGTATAATCAAGGTATAAGTTTTTATTCTAGTACCTCCGAAAAAAGATTTGTTTCGAAAATTGGCAAGGAGACCCTGTTATGATTCTGTGTAAGACTGGAAATTGGCACTGAAATTTGGTTAGATTATACAACTCTAGAGGGTGTCTTCTAGTCGAGCATACTTGCCTAGACCATTCTTAATTGTTTAGTTTAAACTTCAACTAGTCATTCAGGGAGACAACGACTTTCAATTGCCTGCAAGTACAGAGTGAAAGTTGTGGGACTTTACAGCTTCCAGACGGCCGTACTCATAGATGATATGGCAGGCAAAAGCCGAGCCTATTAGCAGATTTATGATACTCATCTGACTACTGTTTTACGCCCATGCAAGACATAAATCAGGATCAGTGCGGAAAACAACAATAAGGAGAACAACAAATCAATTTAGCTGACAGCTTTACAGCACTAATAAAGCTTTGGAAGGAATACTCATAGAAAGAAACCATCGATGATAAGTAAAATATTTAAGATGTGACCGCACCCAAAACAAAAAAATAAGAAGAAAAATAGAGAAAAAAGGGCTTTCGATCAGGCGACACACTAAACTAGTTGAATTTCAATTAACAATAAAATTGAACCATAAATCGGACAAAGGCCACACGCAACAGCAGAGCTGCAGAGCGTCTGTGACGATTGTTATGATCGCTCCACTGATCGCTGGTGGTCTTTATGCGAGTATATAGTATCCCCTGCCCCTGCCATTCAGATGAAAATTAAGTCAAGATAACAACAACAACAAGAGAAAAAGATCAAATTGAATTATCAATGGGGCAAGGAAAGTCGTCTGATCGCCGCTAAAGTTGTAACGATCGTTGAAGGCGACACCTTGCGGCTTGGGCAAAGCGCCGCACCAGTAAAAGAATTAATGTTCCAACCAGAGATGGGCGCGTGTAAACAATACGATACATACGATATTTCCCCAAAGTTAAATTATATATAATTCCATCTCCATTTTATATTCCTACATACGGCTCAGAGAAAAGGTATTCACCATGAGCCGACGATGTTTCGACAAATTGACAATTATTTATTTATTTCTGATGAAACAATATGTTGCAGTGGATGGAGTCGTGCGATACGCGTCCATCTCTAGCGGCACAAGATTCTCTGTGATGTGTGTGGCATACTTTAAACTGTCACATAAACTTGAACGCTGATTAGCACAACAAAGTCGGAGTCGTAGTCGGAGTCGGAATCGGAATCGAGTCTAGAGGATTAAGGCGTAGAGTTACTATAAATCAACGTTATACGAAAGCTTTAACCTATTGTTTACACATTGTGCGTCACCAATATTTGGTGGCATTAACTCATTTGATTTAAGTAGCTCGAACCAGCTGGGCATATTATGACAAGTCGTGTGAGGTCTGAACTTTTCAAAAGAGAGAAGAGCCCACCCAAAAAATAAACAGACTCGAATTGAGTTCGGAAGTGAGAGTAAATGAATGATTATGCGATCATACGATAAACAAGGAAGCCTTTCTTCTTGAGCAGAGTAGTGCTGCACCTGCAGCTAAACAAAGTTGGTATTAATTTTTAATTGATCAATTATGTTTGTTGTTGCAACAACTACAAGTACAACTACAACTGCAACTACAACTACAGCCCCAGCTTCAACTACATCTACATCCACAAGCAGTGTGGGGTACGAGGTAAATCGAGGTTTAAGAGAAAACATAACGCTTGTTGCTGATCATAATCGAAACGATTTAAGTGATTGCCAAAGCTACAGAAGAAGCACAACTCAAGAAGAGTAGGAGTCGGAGTCGGAGTCGGAGTCGAAGTTGGTGCTGGAGTTGGAGTTGGGGGCACTAACTAATGCCCAGAGACTCAGCCACGATCTGAACTGAACCCAGCTGCGATCACTTTGAATGGAATACAAGTAAGAAAATAAAAATAATAAAATAAAACTCGTGTCTGCACCTGTTGCCTGCTGGGGCGCCTCATTCTGTGGCAGGGTCGGTGTGAAAATGCATTTGTTGGTGTGGCACGCTAATGCTGATCATCAGAGATCACAGAGCACGATCATGTTGAGTTTGCGGCTGAACGCAAATAGGCGGAGTTTTAATTTAATTAAAAGTTATTAGCGCTAACCTTCAAGGCTCTTTTGGCATTTAGCAGCAGCGACCACCGATCAGCGATCAACAATCAACGATGATCGTTAAAGATCACTTTTTAGTAGCTGGCAATTGGAAATATTCATATAGATATATATGGAAGTATATACCTTATTTTTTCGGCTTGATGCTGATGCTGATGATCTGAGCGACATGTGTTAGATCATTGGACAACTCATTTGCCGATCGTTGTGCTGATCGTCGAATTGAAATGCCAAACACGTAGAGCCGTCGAACATGCCGATCAACACCAATTGCAGCACTCGTTGATCGTTGATCACTGATCAGTGATCGCTGATCACAGATCGTTGATCGAGCCGATCGAGCTGATTAATTTCATGTTGCCTGTTGTCGGCTATGCTGGAAAATTGTTTCAATTAATTTAGTGATTAATCCCAGTACGTGATCGCCATAACAAAAGTCACTCTCTCACAGCCAAACGACGACTAACTGGGTCATAAAAGTGACGTTACTTATAACTCATTTAGCTAAAGGAAGAGAAAATGCAACATAAATTTAATTGGACACTGGACTGCATCAAGATGATCATCGTCAGAATGACCCAATTTCCTTTTTGCAATCGTCGTTGTGCCTCAATAAAAATCAAATTTAATTTGGTGTTAATGCTGCACAGAGTCACAAAAGGCGCTGAATTTGATGATTCGGTGGCTCTCAGTGGTTTAGCGGTTTCAGTGCTGCTTGGTGGTCAGCCGGTGGCAATCGGCCACTCTGCTGCACTGTGGGCCATAAACGGCATTGAGGAAATTATAAAGGCATAAAGGCGAGCGGTAAGAAGTCGCATGTGCCGCATGCCACATGCCTCATGCTGCATATTCAGGATCGGACTTGGACTCAGAGTCTCAGGTGCAGACGTTGTCATGCATATGCATTTGATTTATTAACCTTTCATAGCCATTCGTGTCGACAGCAACAACAACAACAACAGCAACAAATACAACAGCAAAATCACAAAATTAATGCGCATTGAAATGCCAAACATGCAAAGCCTAAACAGAGTCTAGAGATGGTTGCTTCTCGTGTTTTTCAATAAGACCCAAAAAGGCACGAAAATAAATAGAGGAATATCGTTGAGTTTGCATAATGGAGCTTCTTAATTTCAACCGAGGACTATAAATACTGACTTGGCCACATCGAATCTTCGCGTTCTGATCAATCAATACAATATTATTAAAAAGAGTATGTTAATTCGGAAGTGAGTCGTGCGCCGTGCCATCTCTAAAAGAGACCCACAGAGACCCGGATCCCCACGAGTCGATCCTTTCATGTGCTTCGACATATGTTTGATGCCAAAAACAGCGACGTGCTCCAAAATCTGCGGCTGCCACAAGAAGCAAAGCAAAGCGGTACGTTCTAACTAAAGTAACTAAGTATGTAGCGAGTTTGAGTTCGAGTACTCCACCAGCACGCATGGAGCATAGAGCATGGAGCATGGAGTGTGGCCCCGGGTTCGAGGCACACCAGCTGCCAGAGGCAGTACAGTTATGTCAGAGACGTTTTTGGTAGGCCTGCCCAAATGCCAGACAAACTGGCACTGGCACGCAGCCCCCGAACCGAACCAAAACCGAACCAAACTGAAACTGAACTAAACGCGCCGTCTGACAGCAAATACGGTAGCCTTTTGTGGCATGGATCGCGATTCTGTTCGAGACAACAATAAATTTGCGTGCCAACACTTTTTTTTTCTTGTGATAACCGACCTTCTCCAAAAAGGGTATGCCGATTTTAGCATGCAACTTGCTACACATTGCTTCTATTACTTAAAATAAATGAAAAGGAGTCTTGAGTAGATTCCGTGTGAAAATAATAAGCGACCAACTCTCAACCCTCACAATAAACCAGTTAAAACTTAAAATGAAAGTGGAGACGGCCCTGAAGATATATTCGTGATATTTAAAGATGAGTAATTAAATGTCTACTTGATTGATTTTCTTCCTCATAATACTAGTTAATAAATTCCAATTATTTTAAAGAGCACCCAATCTTCGTTTGATGCATTCCAGGGTGAATTGTTACTTGTTCAAATGCTTTGGCATTGTGTAACCTGCCCGACATTCTAAGTACCCTGTCTGAGAATATATATATATATATCGTTTATATGTTTGTATATGGATATGGATATGCTTAGGTTAGGTTACATGGTCGGCGTGTGTGGGAAATTTGTTGAGCTGATCGCCAGTAGCCAAGGCAGAAATTGTATGGTTGTCTCGTTGTCTGGTTGCCGCACAACTCTTGGACCAGGTGCAGTTATGATTTATGCGCCTCGAAGTTGCAGCCCTGTCCCCTACCCCCAGCCGTCCCTGGGTTGAGGCGTGGGGGCGCCGCCTTAACGTTTCCAACGGCGTAAATTATATTGGGCTTAGCATAAATCGTCAATTACAGCACATGATTATTATTAGGCATTATGGCCCATACCAGCTAAAAGGACGGGCCTCGAAGAGCCTGAGCTTACGTGTTTGTAACTTGGAGCCTTAGTCTCAGGCTAAGTCTGAGCCTGAGCCTTGGCCACGCCCGCGCCAAGCCCAATCCGGCCAGGGGTCTGTTAAAATGGTTTCTTAAGCGCCAGTTTTATGGCAAAACGCGCAGCAGCATCCTCACAAGGCGTCTTTAAATTATGGCCCAAACACAGAGGTGCCACAGCCCTGCGGATCACTAAAAAAAAACT
Source organism: Drosophila repletoides (assembly GCA_018150835.1). Classification (NCBI taxonomy): domain Eukaryota; kingdom Metazoa; phylum Arthropoda; class Insecta; order Diptera; family Drosophilidae; genus Drosophila; species Drosophila repletoides. Next base: position 4,549,398 of record JAECWQ010000202.1, read on the forward strand.
AAACCACTCCGAACCACTCCAATGGGGGCACAGTAGTTGTGGCTGCTGAGTTGTGATTCTCTTATTCCCATATATGTAAAACTATACAACTAATATAATTAATACACCTTTCATTCGAATACGAAATTCTTTTATCTTCTGTCGAAAACAAGATATCAACAAAAGGTCCCATAAGCTGATTTACAATTTATCGATAGGTGGATACATACAAGCTCGCACAATCTTGGAGAAACATACACTGAAAAAAAATCAATTTGAATTCTTACAGCATAAGATTAAAAATTAAAGCTTGTAGATTGAAAATTAATACTCTTAATAATAATATTTCATAGTTGGTAGCAGGCTGTAAGTCTATCCCAAAACTCTCATTGAATTTTGAATACACGATTAATAGATATAGTATAATCCCCAATAGATAAGTTGTATATATTTTTTTCAAGTGTAGATACGTAGATACATATGCATAGGCTCTCTAGCAACAACACAATATAAATCAATCAAAAGCGTACAAGTTCATTGACAGCTCGCACAGCTTGCCCAGCTTCAAGCTCCAGCACCACCACCACTAACAACAACAACAACTTCAGCTCCAACTCCAACAACAAGATCAAACATGATCCATGTGCCATGATCCTCTTGCAACGGGTCTCTGGCCGGTTCGGTTCAGTTCGGTTCGGGGCCTGTCAAAAAGCCGGACCACATTGTAAGTTATGATTAGCTCAACGCGCTCAAGATTTAAGACCGGAAACGTTGTCGATCTATAGCTATAGCAATAGCTATATCTCTGGCAGCTCTAGCAGCTCTAGCAGCTCTACAGCTCTGGTAGACGCTCTCTCCTTCGGCGGGCCAATAATTCAAATTCAAATCTTGAATAGTTTTGAGTGATTTGAAATGTGATTTGCGCTTTGTTTTGACTGCAGGCCACATTGCATTTTTATTGGCTTTTCAAGCCCGCATCATCTCGAAATCGAAATCGAAACTGAAACTGAGACTGAGAAAGACAGGGAGACTAAGGGAGTCACACACAGAGAGATAGAGAGAGAGAGAGAGAGAAATAGTTGAAGCACCCACTCGATGACGCCAAATAGCTACGCATAGTTTTGCATAAATTATGGCAAGTTATTGACATTGTCTGAAGCTGGAATTGAGCCTGGACTCTGTACTAAGTTAAAGATTACTGCTGGCCAGCATGCTCGACTCAAAGATGCCCTATAAGCTATACAGTATTATACTTCTAGTTGCTTCCCTTGTACACCCTTCTTTAGACATCTCTTCGATACAGGGTGCTTAAACTATTCTACAGCTACTGCAAAATGTACCTCTATAATAATAACTAGAGAAGCACTTAGCAGTAACTGATATGTTGGCTCTAACCATTGTTTGTTTATTCTTTGAGCAGCCTTTCGATGCTCTGGTGAATTTTCCCATGCGATTGGGTTGGAACTGTAGCAATTGGTAACTCGACAACGTGGCATATTTTGCGTATATAATTGGCAATAAAACTTCATGTTAATGTGCAATTAATCATATTAGCAATTAACTTTATGCTGTTTGGCTGCACTGCACGAGATCGTAGCCAGACGATCAGACGATCGGGCGATCTTCGATGATCGTGTCGCAGAAACTCGCTTAGAAATAGAGATGGGTTCGGGCCAGGAAATCAATTTTCGGGAGAGCTTTGTGGGTTCAGTCTAAAAAGGAACAATTTTATAAAGAAATATGTTTTTAATCTGCAAAATAAGAGATAAACTCGAATTTGATGAGTGTTTAAAACTGCATCTTGGGATATTAGAATTTTGGATGAATCTCTTTTTGAGATTTCTAATCTTATATATTATGTTTTATTCGATTATATGTATTATGCTCGTGTATATCTTTAGTGCTCAGACTGGGTCGTGCCTCACGTGCTCATCTCTTTTTAGGGGCCAATGTCAGCGTCCCAAGATTCCCAGTTTCCACTTGCAACTCCGATTTAGTACCGTTTTCAATTGCAACCTGGAATCGAGCATGAGTTGGGCCAATTTTCAAAATTTATATCTATGTACGAAACACCAACAACTTTTGCCTGGAAATGGCAAAGCATACGGAAGCCATTGCCAGGAGTCGGCTGTGCCACTGCAAGTTGCAACTTGCAACTCATCTGTTGCAAGTTGAGTGCATAAAATTTAAGTATTATGATCGCAGTGCGCCGGGTATGCTGGGCTGCGGCTGCTCACTTTACGAGGCTGTAAAAATATGACAACAAAAAAATGAAGAAAGAAAGAAAAATAGAAAAATAGAAAGAAAGGAAAGAAGAAAGAAGTAAAGAGAAAAACAAAGTCTGTAAGTGGCATTAACTAGTTGATCATCAATTAATCAGCCATGCGTAACGCCATTTGGCACTAAGCGGGAGCCTCCACGCACACAATTGACAGCCAATAATCGTTAATTGTTTTCCAGTTTTTCTTTTATTTTCTATTATTTTTCTCTTTTTTATTAGCTATTTTTCTAACCCTTTCAACAATTGACCATTGTCTCTTCTGGGGCTGCTGCACAGCGTGTGTGCTTTCTGAGGCTCTCAAGTGTCTTTTGATTAGAGGGCTTTATTCTTTCTTCGGCTCTTTAATATTGGCTGCTACTGGGTATACCCCAGTCTGAAGACCCCTAATTAATATCTGTTAACTTACTTAGTGCTCTATTGTAGCATCTAATGAATCGCATTTCCATAGATCTCCAGGGAATGCGGCGTGAAGAGTCTCCAACAGGCTTAAATAACTTGTTGGCCATTTGATTAATGTGCCAGAGACTACCAAAAACAGCTTTTAGCTCGACCAAAATGCGATTTATTTAAGCGCAAATAATCTGAAAACTGAAAAATTAATATTGTTTAAATAATAGTTAATATTATTGTATGGTTTTCTATGGCTTAAATTTCGGGAATTAGTTCTGCAAGAAAAAGTAAACAATGTTTATAAGGAGGTTATTAGCTGATTCGTCTAATACCATATTAATATTTTTTGATACCATTAAATCTATTCTAATCTATGCTAAATTTTAAGGTTTATTGAACTCTGCTTGAATAAACCTGTATAAAAGGCATTTTTTATATTTAAACTATTAATTTAAAGCCAGAATAAATTACGAATTTATAGCAAATACATTTATTGGCTTTAAGTTTATGCAAAAGCTCAGTTCTGATGCCAACCCAAAGAACTTTAGAACCATTTTAGGTATGGAAAACGACTGATCTGTGAAGAATGCCAGCCCTTCATACAGCCCATACATCCCCCAAAAACGAATGCGTTTCTAATTTTGCTGAGCGCTTAAAACTATGCAACACTTGAGGCAGTCAATTCCATTTTTCATTTCATTTCAGTTCAGTTTTGACTCGAACAAATTTAGAAAAACGCTCAACTACATTTCACTTTCCAAGAGGGAAGAAGGCCGGCGCAGAGCACAGCAGAGCAGAGCACACATGTGTTTGCCAGCCACTGAGCGGCGGCAGCCTGCCCGTTCCCCTTCCATTTTCAGCACATGTTCATGTGGGTTATACAATGTGTGTGTATTATTATTATTACTCGTATTCGTATGCGTATTCATATTATGAAGAGCAGCAAATGCTCTGCTCATGGGAGGAGCAGGGAAGGGGGAAGACAGCCCTCGAGGCTCGAGCGAGGGAGCACTCGTTGAATTCGTTTCATTCTGGGACTCATTTAATTGAAGAGATTTATTTGTCGAGAACATTTTCAGTTTCGGTTTCAGTTTAGTTGCGATCTGTCGACAGAACTTACAGTTACGTTTCGAACCGAACCAAACGGAACGGAACCGAGCCGACTACCGTTAGCCACTATATTATAATTATTATTTAATGCTAAAACAGAAAAGAAAAAAAAAACGCGCGCGTAATACAATTGCCTATAGAATTTATAGTGAGTGTGTGTTGCCTGCAGTTATTTATTCTAGAGTGCTATAGAAATATTTACGGAATTTTAAGTGGAACGCTAAAAGTGCCTGAATAAATAATATTACCCAAGAAAAATACCTATTTTGTTGCTCAAGAATATTTACATTAAACCAACCCAACCGCCGTCGACTTGACACACATTTATTGGATAGAGCTTCGGGAAAAGGAAAACAATTCGAAGGTAAGTCTATATAATCTATATATTTTATATTATTTAGTAATAGTTTTAAATAGTTTCTAGTGCGTAGTTCTCTCTCATTCTTTTCTCTTCTGCCCCTTTCTCTCTCTCTCTCTCTCTCTCTCTCTCTCTCTCAGTGTGCCTTGCGTAATTGCGCAAATCATTTGTTTAGACCACTTTTTGATTGACCGCACAATAAATTTGACTTTTTAACCCTGTTTTTTAGTCTTGTTTTTTGTGTGGGGTAAACAAACAGCAGCAGCAGCAGCCGCAGCTATTGTGCCCCAGTCTAATTTTCTGTTTTGTTCGCAGTAAATCGTTCAATTATCAAAACTGTTTTTTTATATTTTCCACAAAGCCCATTGGGGTGCCTCCTGCCCGTTGCTCTGTTCCACCTCCTCCTCCTCCTCCTCTGCGCCACATGCCATAATTTTTATGCTTTATGACCAAATTGAAAGCACTTTTCATAAATAGTTCATTTCAGCTTATATTTTTGGTTTTTCCCAAGAATATTTTTCAAGCTCATTACATTTTCCACATTTCCCAGCAAGTTTTCTTTAGTATGTTTATCAACACATATCGGCCGAGCCGTTGGCATTATACGATATGAACATGCAATATTTTCTCGCCGCATAAACAAACATTTTCAATTATCTGTCTGTACAAGTTGCTCGCATGTGTCTGTCCATCGAAACTGTCGGCTGGGGCGGCTTTACGCTTTTCAGTGCTTCTGTTTTTTGGTTGTTGTTGTTGTTGTTGTTGTAATACCCTGTAACCAGAAATAAGTCTAGGGTATCATCAGCACATTCCTCTTAGTGAACTGTTTTTATTATTTGCGTTGAGGATTGACAGTGGATACGATCGATTTTAACTAGTCATTCTATCAGCTATTAGTTTGGTTCTACAGGGTATTTGCTAGTTGCGCCTTCGCATTCTGATGCCTTATTACTTGTTGCTTCTGCTTTGTTGCCTTTGGCAGTCGGCAGTCGATGGTTTGTTCCATTTCAGAGTAGATTGTTACAGATCCGTTTGTTTAGCTAAATTGTGGAGCCGTATTATTCGTACCGCTTTGTTTACTCGTTCACCGTACCCAGTACCCACTACGCCGTACCCCGTACCACGTACCCCGTATCCAGTAGAACCAGGCGGACACCTGAGTCAGTTTATAATCTTGGGGAACTCACGTTTTGGCGTGTATATATTTCACATGAAGCGAACCATTTCGATTGGCACGCTCCGATTATTATAATATATATGCGAAATATTTGAACTTGAAGCAACAATTTGGCCAATTTGGATAACTTGGATTCGCAGAAACTTTTAGCTGAGGAATTTCTTTGAGTGCTTTTGTTTATTTGCCAAATATTGCAAATCATCATGTGTTTATTTTTGGCCATGGCAGGAAATATATTACTTATAAGTCAAGTACGTAGAAACTTTTTCGAATTGACGCGATCTAGGAAATTTGAGGCAAGCAAGCAACCCTTCCCATTAAAATTTTCAGACTGGGAAACAGACGCCAGGCCGCATCAACACATGCAGCACATGTGGCACGGACGACAAACAGAAATCGAGGCAAGTCCAAGGCACACACCATTGTAGGTAAGGGCCCAGGCCCAGTCTCAGTTCGAGTTCCAGTCCCAGTCCCGCCTGCTGGATATTCTTCTCTTCTGGTTGCTGATGAGCCCACATGTCATTAAAAGGCAGCCAAGGGCGAGGCGGGGCAAGGCGAGGCTGCCACAAAAAGTCCCTCGGTTCGAATGACAACAATAGTGCACCAAATGTGACTCGAAACAATATTATCCCTTGTCTCGCTGAGTATACGCCAAAACAAACCCAAAGATCTGTTCTAAAGGGGCGTTCAGCAGGCAACTTTAAACAGTATTTTATACCCTGTAGCAGCAGAGCGTAGATCCACTACAGAGTATCTTTTGAAGATACTTTGGAGACTTTTCTTCTTCCTCTGGAGACTTTCCCATATAAAAAATCGCATTAGATGGAAAGTTATATTTTTAAAAACTCCAATTTACTTTTCCGAATTTGCTAATTTAATCTGAGTAGTGTGACCAATCTGGGATAGCTGACTTTCTATTACAGGGTATCTCCTAGTCGCATACATGTTGCTTAGTGTTTGTTTTTAATTTCTTTTAATTTTTGTAGCCTTTATTGCACAGATGTGGGCTGAAAAGATCGAGAAAGAGCATTGAGAGCGTCTGTGTCTGTTTTAATTAAGCGAGAGCGATTTGTGGGAGTGAGAGTGAAATATGTGAGTACATATATACATCTATAGAGAGAGAGAGAGAGAGTAAGAGAGTGAGCTAAAGAGAAAGAGACTGTCAGACAGAGAGGGAGAGTGCAACGACACGCATATGTGAAAAATTAAGGCTGCCTGCGAAGCGAAAAGCGAAAAGATGCGGGCAGCAACGAAGGCAACGATCGAGTCGACCCACTCGGCAAAAATACCCAGTAAAACAACAAAACATTGAATATAACGGAAAAATAAAAAAAAAACTATATAGAAGAAAATGTGGAAGCAGGGCCACTAAATTGAGTCGTTTGAGGCGCAGTCGCAGTGAGTAGGACGCTCGTATTCAGTTGTGTTTTTTTCTTTTGATTTTTTCTGTATTTTTTTCTGTTTTCTGTATTTTTATTTTCATTTGAGCGTAGGAGCGCATTCATATGTGTATTTGTCTGGCCTGTAGAGTGGCCAACAAAGTCGTCGTCTCTTCTGAATTTAGAACAGTTTTCGAGCAACGCTGCGGAAATTCACAACGCAAAGCGCGCTAAAAGATCGGAAAAAATATCGCAAATAACGCACCCTCAACAGCCATCAGCCAGCAGCCATCAGCATCCTCCTCATCATCATCATCATCATCATCGTCATCATTATTATTGTTATATAGACGAGTGCTACTGTTCAGTTTCTCTTCTATTCTTCGGCTGTGTATCTGTGTTTCTGTGTGCAAAAAATAGAATATTATTCCTAAATGAACTACATGCAGCTGTAGCTTTTGGCTGTACGCATACTTTTGGGTAAATACTAAATACTGAATACCCTAACTTAGTGTCTGTATACTGAAATTGAAACTGTTTTGCATTTGCTGCGGGCCCCAAAACAAAAGCTACAAACCGAACCATTTTAATAGACCTTAAAACCGAAACAGAAAGAAATTTTGTAAACATTTTTATAGACTCGTTGCGATCGCTACTCGTAAAGCTATTTTCAAATCGTTGTGCCATTAAATTATTTATTTATTTTACTTTTCATATACTTACATATATACTATATATATATATATATATATATTTATTCGTGAGATATCCTAACTACGCAGATCTGCAAACTGAGCTCGTTTCTTGGGCTCAATTTAGTGTGGCACGCGCTGCAAAGTGAACCGGAAATGTGCGCGACATTTTAATTAAGATTCGCCAAAATGTAAATGGCTTTTAATTAAATCACGGCCAGCTGGAATCACAGTTTTCTCAGTCTGAAATTAATTGGCAAGAGAATTTAATTAAATTAAAAAAGAATATGCTCAAAATTCGGCAAAAATTTCCCGACATGTTTATAAACAAAGAGCAAATTGCCCAGCGAAAATTTTAACGATTTTCGGGTGAAAAACATTTTGTATATTGCCAAAAAGAAACGCAGAAAGTGAAAACAAAATATCGATTTGAACTCAATATATTGGCTTTTTCCGGTACACAAAACGGATGTGCGCGTTGCAATTTCCCACACAGATACATTTTTACCGTGCTCTATGGATCTTTCTCCCTTGTTTTATTTGAATGTGCTTTCATGTCTGTGGTTCCCCTACGTGGCGCTGTCTGCCTGCATGCACCATACAAAGATACTTCACGAATGCAGTTCCACAGATGCAGATACAAAATGTTGCACTTGTTGGCGGTTTCTTACGCATGTTTAATGTCAAGAGATGTAGATTTATATATGTAGATATACCCTGTAAATATGTATGGCATTATTATTAAAGGGAATATAAGTTCCATGCTTAAAAGGAATACAGAGAGAGAGAGACAAGAATCTTCGCATCAATGTCAAGCTATAGCTATAATAGAGTATCTATTAGGCCAATGAAAGATCATTATTTGTAGAGATTGTGCTAGGGTAGTTCTTAGACAAGTTAGATAAGTCTTAAGAGAAAATATTTAGCTAAGATATAAATAAAATAAGACATGAAGCATGAAGCGGAAACAAGCATAAATCTAATCGTCTGCATATTTCCAGGTGTTACAGTCAACCAGGCAGCTGCTTTATGATCTATGATCCATGGAAATGTGGGAGCACAACGCCTACGATCACGATGAGGATCGCGCGATCAGGAGGCAGTGAGATGTCAAGTAAACATAGCTGCCATAAATCCATCAACCTAGTGAATAAATCACAGAACACAAGCGACAATAATTAAAGAGCCCATGAGTGGATACATATATAAACTATATATTTTTGGAAGTGTATTTCCGTTACTCTCACTGCAAGGTGATCATCAAAAACGATTCTGGAGAGAAAAGGAGGGGCTTCCGATTCTGATTTGGATTTCGATACTGATCAAAAGGCGCCGCGTAAAACACATGTTGCTACAGATCAAGTTGAAGCAAGCGGCAACTGTTGCTATATCCATCATAAATTAGAAAACAGCTAAATTAAAAAAAAAACTGAAGAAGAGCTAGAAGAGATCACTGATCTCGTGGCAGAGAGTGAAGAGAGAGAGCGAGAGAGAGCGATCGCTCAGCTAAAGTGGATTTCCGGTGAATAAAATAACAAGAGCACAACAGAAACAACAACAACAACAATAACACATGCGACACACGAGCTACCCCATTGCTTTGAGGAGACACTGAGACAGGAACCAGAGAAGCGATCTCACTTAGGGGCGCTGTTACAAAAATAAATCTACCAAAAACAAGAAAAAGGAAAAAATGTCAGACAGTTGCAGTTGCAACGTTGCAAGTCAAAGAAGCTGCCACAAAATGTGCCGCTCTTTGCTGATCTTGCTACTGCTCTTCATCCTGACGAGTCCTAGAGAAACTACAGCGCGTAGATCACCAAACAGTTCACAAGAATTGAGCAAGGACTACGAAACTGGGACAGGTATAGCAGGAGGAGTTCCCCCCAATAATTCAACACAGCCTACAAATAATCTAAATGCAGATGAGGATCAGTTGGATGCGGATATAGATGAAGCTTCGACATCTACTGAAACCGATGCTAAACAATTTCCTCCACGTTTTAAAAATTCCAAAAAAATGAGCACCCTACATATGCGACCCTCAGGCTCATCGCTTTCTCTAGGCTGTGCTGCAGTGGGTAATCCGGAGCCGAATATTACGTGGTATCGTAATGATAGCAGCGATATTACTAGAACCTATGGCACCTATCGCAAAACCAGGTGGCAACTCATCATGGAGGATCTAGTGCCGGAGGATTCGGATTATTACACCTGCAAAGTGTGCAATCCCCTAGGTTGTCTTAGCTATGTGATGAGTGTGGTGGTCAGTGATCGTGTCAATCATAAACCCATCTTACTGAAAGGACCCGCGAATCTGACATTATTGATCAATAATAGCGGACAAATGGAGTGCAAATATCTCTCGGATTTGACTAGTAAAAAAGCCTGGATATTTGTACCCTGTCGCAATATGAATGATTGTGCTACGAATCGAACTGTCATTGCCGAAGATATGGATCGTTTGGATTTTAAGAATGTGACACAGGAGCAGGAGGGCTGGTATACGTGCCTGGAGAGCAACAGTCTGGGACAGTCGAATAGCCGTGCTTATTTACGAGTAGTACAAAGTAGACAATTGCTGGAGGCAAATCTGGGCAGTGTGGTACGGGATAATTCTGGTACCATGATGGGATTTGTGATAACCGTTAGTGGACTACTCTTCCTATTGGGCATTATTTTTGTGGCCTATGTGGTACGTAAGATGAAGCATGAGAAGTTACTCAAACAACGCATCGAAACGGTGCATCAATGGACCAAAAAGGTTATCATTTATAAGCCGGCCAGTGGTGGAGACTCCAGTGGATCCATGGATACCATGATAATGCCGGTGGTGCGCATAGAGAAGCAACGCACTACTGTTTTACAGAGTGGCAATGAGCCGGTGCCTTTTAATGAATATGAATTCCCCCTGGATTCCAACTGGGAGTTGCCTAGAAGTCAACTACTACTAGGAGCTACCCTAGGAGAAGGGGCCTTTGGACGCGTCGTCATGGCTGAGGTTAATAATGCTATAGTTGCCGTCAAGATGGTTAAGGAAGGTCATACGGACGACGATATAGCAAGTCTGGTGCGGGAAATGGAAGTTATGAAGATCATAGGACGTCATATCAATATAATCAATCTCTTGGGCTGCTGCAGTCAGAGTGGACCGCTCTATGTCATCGTGGAATATGCACCTCATGGCAATCTTAAAGATTTTCTCTATAAAAATCGTCCGGTCAGCAAGGAACAACTGGATAGTTCTCAGACTCCGCCACAACATCTGATTACCGAAAAGGATCTAATTAAATTTGCCCATCAGATAGCACGGGGTATGGATTATCTGGCCTCCAGGCGGTGTATCCATCGAGATTTGGCAGCACGTAATGTCCTCGTCTCAGATGATTATGTGCTAAAGATTGCGGACTTTGGACTGGCACGCGATATACAGAGTACGGATTATTATCGCAAGAATACAAATGGACGTTTACCCATCAAATGGATGGCGCCGGAGTCGCTTCAAGAGAAATTCTACGATTCGCAAAGCGATGTCTGGTCGTATGGCATTCTTCTCTGGGAGATTATGACCTTCGGGGCACAGCCGTATCCGGCTATTATGTCAGCCGAGGAGCTCTACAGTTATCTCATGTCCGGGCAGCGCATGGAGAAACCCGCCAAATGTTCCATGAATATATACATTCTCATGCGTCAGTGCTGGCATTTCGATGCCAGTGCCAGGCCGCCCTTCACGGAGATTGTGGAATATATGGATAAGCTGCTCCAGGCAAAGGAGGATTATCTAGATGTAGATATAGCTAATCTAGAAACGCCGCCCTCTACAAGCGACGAGGAAGATGAGGCATCTGACGTAGAGCAATCGCGCTATCACTACTAGTTAAAGAATATCGATATACGATCGATTAATCGATTAATAATTTAAAAACTGTACATACTTAGCTGAAGGGCTAATCTAATGATAGGTCTGTGAATCACTTCAAATTTGATTGCACCAAAGGCAAAAACCAAATATTTTCTTTTAATGCTAAGGCAGCTCTATTCTATTATTGTTACATACTTTTTATTGTGCTGTATAATAATGTAAATTAGAAATGTTTAAGGAATCATCTTTCATAATTTCCAAGCGGTATATATTAATGACGATCGCAGGACGAACTAATTTGAAATCTATCCTAGAAATACCAAAGAACCTAAACCAGAGTGTCTGACACTTAACAAAAAAATAATATGAAAAAAAAAAAATGAATTTTTACTGCATTTACTTCACCAAAAATACAAATTTAGAAGGAATTCATAAACGAAAGATGATATTCATAAATTACATTATTATAGCTAGCATAAACATATAAATATTTATACAAAAGGGTATGGAAAACAAAGAATTTTGGGCTGCAATATAAGCTATATACATTCATAAGTTAGTCAATAGATCGGTTGTATTTGTATTTGTACTGAATTACGTAGTATTCAAATAGATAAGTTATATATATATATATCATCGTAAAGCATCTTAAAAGGTATATAAATTTTATATATACATATTTATAGCTTGCATGCTAGTGTGCCTTCTGAAACAATAAATGTTGTACTCATAGTTTTAACCCCAAAAGCGAACAAAATGCCTTTTTATACCCGAATACCTGGCCAAGAGCAAGATCTATAACCAAAAACCGACAAAATCATGACGTCTTAATTTGAAAATCTGTGAAAAAATAATAACAAAAAATAAAAAAAAAGAGACGTCGATAGTCGATTTGGGCCGCACGAGGCACGCGCGTCACTAAACGAAAAATGATGAATGGAACGGCTTGCGGTTGGTTCCGCTGAGGTTCGAGTTGTATAGCTGCTATAGGTAGGGGCAGGGGATTGGGTGCGGGAGTGTTGCGAGTAGTTGAACCCTGGGTCTCTTTTTAGCAGCGGCAGCAGCAGCAGCGTTGGCGGCTCGTTTGTTGACGCGCCAAAAGCCACGAGCATCGCAGTCAACGTCGCTGCCTCTGTCTCTGGCGATGCAATTAGACGATAATGCAGCTCAGGCAAAAATAATAAAAATAATATTATATAAAAATAAAGTAAAATAAAAGGAAATATACGTTTTTCGTGTATTTGCAATGAGTGTTGCGACTGCGGGGCGTTTGCTGACCGAGTTGCTTGAGATTTGTGGCTCAGTTGGGTTACTTTGCACCTTCAGCGATTGCAACACTTTGAGATATGATTTTGTGGCAATTTAAATTAAAATCTGCACACGTTAAATATATTTTATTATTATTCTTTTATTTTCTGATTATTGACTTCTTTCGTCAGCTCGTGAAAAATAAATGAGTTGAAGGGAAAACCTTTCCATTCATTAACTAAAGTTTCCACCCGTCTTATTATTTTTATTCCCAACTTAAAAGTTTTTCTGTATATTTCTTAAAGTTTTTTATGAGTACTAAAAATGGATCCTAGGTGAGACGAAGCGTGTGAATAATCTTCAATATTCTTGCATTAATATTTAGAGTACTTGATTTATTTGAAGGTTTCTTTGGAGTGTTTGTTTACGACTATATATCTATAAACTTTCCTGAAGAACTACCCTTAAAAAGTTTCCTAATAGTTGCAATATTTAAGGTAGAAAGCGATTGCTAAGCTCAATACTATTTTAATCTACTAATAGAGCGTTACGCACAGTCTTTAAACCTTTGGGAAACATTTGAAATTGTTGGTATTTTTGTATGACTTGGCTTTTATTGACCCACCTGGATCAGTCTATAAATTTTCGTCGCTTTCCACATAGATCATTAATTATGCAGCATTAGACAATCGGGTGGGGATCGCAGAGTGATCGCCAACGCAATAATGCCTTAAGATGATTATTAATCTGGGCATCTTTTGTCTATATGGCACACGCTAAACTGCAGTTTCGATAATTTATCAATTCAGTTTTTGGAAGCCTTCAGAAATAAAAAACAGAAAATCGAAAAACCGAAAAATATAAAATGAAGTGTGGCATTAAAAATTGCTTTTGTCTGTTATTTTAATTAGGGCTTGGAACTGGAGAACTGTGGGCGTGACAGCGATGCGCTTCTAATGATCGGAAGTTTGACACGTGTCTGTGATGCTGCTGCTGCGGCGGCATGGGCGTGGGCGTAGGTTGAGGCAGGGTTTGGGGGCAAGCAGCACCACAGACTGACCACAATATGGTTTATAGTCGACGGTTTACGTGTGGGACGAGCCCCGCCCTAGTCGGTCAATTATTGCGTGAATATGTTAATTGAAAAATTTGTTAATTGAGCCATGAAATAACATTTTAGCAGGCAAACGGCAGATAGCAAACAGTGAGAGCTGGCTGATCTGGAACTAAGTCAGGAAGTTGTACTCGCAGTGGCCAAATATGCGGGCCATTAACTGCATAATTCATATCGATCTACGTCTATCGATCGCTGTCCCAAGTGATCAATTAATTTTTGTTTTTGGCCAAAACTCAGCTATTAATTTGCATGCGCTTTTTGTGTTGTCCAAGCGAGCGATCGCCACAGGTTGTTGCATGCCGCCAACTGCAACGCAAGTCCACTGAAACCGTTTGAAAAGTCTACAAATTGCCTGTCCAATCCACCGATCGCTTGAGCCACTCAGCCCGTCTGTCCCGCAGTCCGTCTGTCTGTCATTCCGTCATTCAGTCAGTCAACTGCCAGGCAAAATCGATTGCATGGCTCTGATTTGACCTCGTCTGTGGCGCTGTGTGCTGCGCTTTTTTGGAAAGTCTCTGAATATCTCTGTATGGGACGGACGACGGGCTGAAGTGGCTCAAACTGAAGTCCAGTTTCATTCCTCAACTGACATAATTGCTTTTGTCTTGATAATTTGATTTGCATAACTTTATTTTTCAATTTGAATAGCACCTGAAAGATGCCAAGTCTTTTCAAGAGTTGCTTTCTAGCATATAAAAACCTAGAAAAAAGGCTAGATTTGGACTGGGCTCTCCTTAACAGATAAGAAACGTTTTCTATTTGAAACACTTACAATTGATTAGGTTCTATCAGTATTATTCGTTATTTAAGATCTGTTGAAATTAAATTTGTTGATATTTAGTGAGTTTTATGAGGCGATTATACAGTGTCTATTGAATTTTCAGAAAGTGCTAGAGATTCAACTATCTTTAAAGAGATGGAACTACTTCCGCATAAACTCATTAGTTTTTATAGAAACTAAATAGATTTTCCTAATTAAAACAGACTTTTATATTGAAGTTAATAATTAAATGTAATATTTTTTCTACGAAGATAAAAATTATTTTTTTTATAGTAAATTCTTCTTTTTGCAAATCAAAACGTATTTTCAGATGAATTAAATTCTAATTAATTGAATAGCTTTGATTGTCAGATCTTCTTCAGAAACGCGAATCGACAGCAAGAGTATTTGGGAAATAAATAAACAAAAGTGTTTGCTTTGTTAAGACTTGTTTATATGTGTAGGAAATGATTCAGTTAACCCGATGCTGGCACCTGTCCGAACTAACTAAGTATCCAAATAAACCGCAAGGAAATTAATTGTGAATACGAATGTGAATGTGAATAGCAGTGTGAATGCCAGATACCGGAAGTGTTGATTCATAGGGTTTGTGCATCATTTTGTAAGAAAGATTTGCGATTGAAATTAGTTTGGCGGAACTAAACAGTTCGCTGGCTCGGCTCAATGGGTCGTATGAGTAATGAGTTAATCTTTAGCCTGAAACCGAACACTTAACACACTTCTCTCTGCTCTCTTCAATGCAAATTTTACGTTAATAACAAACTAAAAGTCGGTTGTTGTTGCTCTTTTCATTCATAAAAAAAAACAAACAACAGTTTCATAATCGAAACCGCAGCCAGCGAACAGACCGGTTATTTTAGCTGTGTTTTTGAATGATCGAAAAACATTTTTTAACGATTTTGTGCTCTTTACTACATGATCACTTGACTTGGCTTACAAACTATGCAAATGCGGCAACGTTGTTTTTTTTTTTTGGCATGTGGGCGGCTGCTGCGACAGCGACTGCGGCTGCAAATGAGCCTCAGTTCAGTTCAAAATTCGAGTAATAAAAAGATACAGTCGAAACGAGCGAAACTCTCGAGATTTTTATGAATGAAACTCGCTGGTGAGGTGACAACTCAGCGAGAGAGACAGAGAGGTAGAGGTAGCCGTAGAGATGAGGAGTGGGGAAGGGCAGGGTATCTGAGCGGATGTGCCTAATTAACAATGCTGATTACATTTTGTATTTTTGTATATTTTTTTATTAATTAGAATTATTTTTTCCTTTTTTTTTACGCTTGCGATTTGAATAAGCGAAAGGCAAAGCTGTTTGCCATGCAGCGATGATGATAGAGTTAGAGAGCTTAGTATCAAAATTATGTTTAATTCGTTTTAATGAATTTAATTAAATATTCAAATAACAGATTATGAATAGATTTGATGCTTTTTTTTTTGTGGAGGCCTGACCTGTAGAACGACTGTAGTGCTACCTGTAGCCTAGTTTTTTTTGGGTATTATTTTCATTTTCCAGCTGTGCCTTCAACGCTTTTGTAGTTGTTTTTCCCTTGGCTTTGCCCGTGGCTTTGCCTGTGGCTGAGTCTTTTCTGCTACTGTTAAACGCGAAATTTATGAACAATTTTCAAAAGAAGTCACGCGTTAAATGTACGACACGAACTCACGCGACAGTCTCAGGAGCAGAGCAGAAGGGGAGAGGACAGGAGAAGGGAACGTGTAGGATCAGAGAGAGGGGTGGGAAGGGGACAGGGGCGATGTGGCATGCCGCATGCCGCAATTGCAGATGATTTCGTTAACGCGTTGGCTGCCTCTTGCCACAGCCTCAGCAGTCGCATTGGCCTTTTGTATTGCGCCTTGTAATATATTTTATTAACAATAAAATGTTAAGTGCCACAATGCGGGGTAGAGAGGGGTGTACGCAAGTAGAGGCAGCCAAGCAGTTGCAAGCCTTGCTGCATGCTGCGACACAAGGAAGCAGGAGAAGCACAAGGAGATAGAGATGGAGATGGAGTTGGAGAAAAGGAGGCTACTGTGGGGCAAGTGGCACAGCATTGCGGCCTGTGGCCTGTCCGTTGGGCTTATTGTGTGAAAAATAAGATAAACTGCGTGCGCACATATAATCGGGCCATGAATCAAAATCACACCAGTTGGCTATATATAGATATCCGGCTAGCAGAAGCGAAGCTTTGGCTCTGACTCTGTTTCTGGCTCTAACGAAGACTCCAAGAGTCTCTTACTGCCACCTGTGGTCTGTTAACTATGCAAATCCCTAGAAGTAAACCAGTCTGTGCTTGCCACATGCCGCATGCCGCATGCCACATGCCCAATTTTGTAGCCAGCTGCCACCCACAATTGGCCACAAATAACCGTAAGCACAATTAACCGTACGATGTAAATCGAACAATGCCCATAAAAAGTTCCCTCTGGAAAAGCCTCCTTATTCCGAACTAATTTCATTTTGTGGAATTTCCTTCCACATGAAAAATTGTTTAGCTGCTGCTGCTGCTGCTGCTGCTTCGCTTGGTGACAATGTCAAATTGTACTGCACCCTGTCAGCATCATCAGTGGAGCATTTATCTTGCACCCGCTACAAGGTCCACTCCAGTCGAGTCCAGTCTAGTCTCTAGTCCAGCTCTCTCTGCCCTCCCCTAGCCACAGTAGCTGCTCAATCTATAGGGTATTACATGCACCAGCACCAGCAGCAGCAGGTGAGTTGAGACCACACAACATTTGCGACATTTCCAGTGCTGCATCATTTATCTATTTCGGATTTATCATTGATTAATCGCCAGCGGGCCTGCCTGACTCCTCTCCGCATGCGTGTGACGCCAGTAGCTACACTTAGAAAAATAACTATAATATATAGAGAATTATTGGACAGAATATATAGTAACATTTGCTTAGGTTCGGAATGTTACGGTTGCTTGAACCGGTGCATGAACCGAACCTACTAGTTAATCGATGCCAGACAAAGTAGACCTTTCTTAGAACCAACAGTTTTGATGTTTGCAAGCCTGAGCCTTGAAAGTACTCTAATTTTTTGCGCAGTGTAGTGCACAGTGTATACTCTCTAATCGGCGGCATATTTGCATATTCGCTTTATGCAGCAAATGGCCCAGTCAATGATCGTTAAGCCGACAGACTTAGAGTCAGAGTCGGATTCAGAGTCCAAACTGGGATGGGATGGAGCTGGGGCTGGTCTGGGGCATTTGTGTTTGTCATTGGCTAGCTCAATTAGCGTGCCACAGATCGATGGATGCAACAAGATGCACCTGTATGCCGCAGCAGCTACAGCTTTAATTCCAGGTGAGGTCAAGCGACTCCCAAATGGATGAAGCACGTGTTGCTTCTGCTGCTGATGCTGCTGCCGCCGCTAATTGGATGCATCCGACATGGCCTGAGGGGCAGCTTCTTGGATCTTTGATTATGACTTGTGCTTGTGACCAATCAGCGAGCGTTTGGTTATGCCACTGGAATTTGTAGCACCTTCAACTCGAATTGACTCGACTCGACTCGGCTCGACGTGTTTAATCCTGTCAAGCTGTTAAATTAATTTCTGTGCTGCATTTCGTGCATAATTTGTTCAGCAAATAAGCAGAGCTCCAGAGCTGTCGACTTAAATGGACAAAACGTGACTCAGTTCAGGGCAAGGGCCAAGAGCAAGGGAAGAGCTGTAAGACCCTGCCACAATAAGTCGCAAGTAGCAAGCGGAGAATCATCGATATGAAACACAGACAGACAATCATATCAAAATAATTTACGTACCCGTTGCAGTATCTACAGAATACGTTCCAGTGTCTTTATTTAATTATTTTAAAAGAAAAGAAAACCAATTTTTCCTTCATTAGTAGAAATATAAATAATATAATTTCGGTTCTGTTTCGAGTTCCCTCTGCTAACTTTTCGTTAAACGGTTCCGGTTCGAATTCAATCAGCTCTTTTTTCGTTGATGGTTCCGGTTTGAGTACGGGATTATTCCCTGCACACAACCAAATATTATATTTGCCTTTACACGGCACTGCGGATGCGATTGCAGCCAGATCCAGACCAGGTACAGGTCCAGTCCGTGACAGCAGCAGCAGCAGCACCTGTATAAAGTGTTATAATCCATCATCGTAATCAACGTTGCAACTGTGCTGCTTGATAATTGTGTTGCCCCAAAGCTGTTTGGTTGAGGCTGAGGCATAAACTGAGTCCGGGGCTGAGTCTGAGGCTGCGGCTGGGGCTGGTCATTGGCCAAAGCCAAATAACTGTAACTAATGGAAATTGTAACACTTTGGCAATGTTTTAAATGTTTCTCTTTTTTTTTTTTTGTTGTCTGCCTTTGCCAGCCCCATGCGGCATGCCCCATGCAAAATGATTTTCTTTAAAGCGTGTTTATGACGCCTCGTCAGGCGTTCAAAATTGATTAGGATTAGGCCAGCGGCTGCCACGATCACAAGTGAAACAAGAACAACAACTACAACAACAACAACGACTGAAAGAAAAACAACGACAACGATAACGATAATGATTAACCAGCCTCTGCGTCGGCCTCTGGCCAGTGCCTGAACGCAGTTATTAGCCAATAGCCGAAAGACGAAAGTATCCAATTGGCCACGCATTCAGGCCAAATTATCGGCATTACATTTACACAGGAGGCGACGACGACTAACGACTAATCGACTAACCACTACCACTAATCGAATATGGACGAATAGTCTCTGCAGTCTAAGAGAGCGACAACAATTTACAGTGCGATAAATACAGCAATCCATCAAGATGTATCAGATACTCATATAAAAGTACAGAGACTTAGATGAAAATAATTGGGGTAATTTAGTCTATGTGTGAGCTCCATAAGCTCAAAATTAGAGTAGAGATTGGTACAGTTTCAGTTTCCATTCTCCCTCCTTTCCCCCTCCCTGCCAGTGTAATCAATCTACGAATTTGTGGCAAGTAGCTGGCTGAGTGTATTTCGGAACATTCTCACGCAACTCGGCTGACCATAAGTGAGACATTAGGCGCAGTTGAAGCTGGAGTCGTTTGACCTTTGACTTTGGCCATATTTGCGCAACGTGGCTAAGACAGAGTCGAGTCGAGTCGAGAGTCAAAACTTGGTCCAAACTTAGAGTTAAAGTTAAATTTGTAGAGCTAAAGCTCGACTCTCGGCGGGCATCATTAAGACAAAAAACATTTGGCCAGGCACGACCCAGCGCCTGATTAATTGCACCTGGTGCAGAATTTGACTTTTCTGTTGCTCAAATTGCAATGTGCCGCCTGTCGAGTAATTACCATGCCACAAACTGTGGCAAGAGCAGGGGTACCCAGGGGTAGCAGGTAGCTCCGCGAAGAGACTCTATTTCAAATTGCACTTAATATGGAATTTCAAGTTCAAATTCAAATTCAAATTATAAACACTTTTCCATAGCTGAAAAAAATGTATTTGATCTGGCCGTAACACTTTTAGCTTTATAATTCTGGCCATTCTATTAGCCATTGATGATGTCATGCTCAGCATTAGATCAAAGGCTGACTGCTGTGGCATGTGGCACAGCTAATTGAATTATTTATGTTTAAATTACTTGCGAGAGCCGAACCAATTACCATAACTATTTTTGGGGGAAAAAACACAATTAAATATAAGTAATTATATTTAGTATAAGCTTTAGGCTTTGTAGAAAAACTATTTAAGTTTTGCTAAAAGAAAAACTGGAGGAAAATTCTGAAGAGTATTTCTGTTTACTTTGAGCCCCATTAAAAAGTGTTTATGCCGCATTTTGAGTGTATAAAAAACAAACCACAAAAAAGCTGCAACTGCCACACGGATGCAGATGCAGATGCAAAGTGGCCTAACGATTTGGCCACCATTTTTGGGGGCGCTGCCACAAGATGAGGCAGCAATTTGCATACGATCTGCTTGCTTGGCTGCGTCGTCTCGAGATCAGCTCCGTCTCAGTCTCTGTCTCCAGTTCTCAGTCTGAGTTTCTGTCTGAGATCTGCAAATTATGTCGTTATTTGTGCCATTTTTGGCAATAGCAGCGACTGCAACGGCGACTGAGACGACGATGAGGCCAATGATAAATTTGCAGCACTTAGCCGCAGACGGTGCACGTTGCCTGTTGCCTGTTGCAAGTTGGCAGTTGCCGCTTGCCGTCTGTCAGGAGTATGTCAATTGGCTTGCTAATGGCTGCCAATGCATCAGCTTAAGATGGCCAAAAGGCAGTTGGAAGAACAGCAGAGGGCAAGGGGCAGACTGTGGGGCAAATGCTCTTAAAGTGTTGTAAACGATGTGGCAAAGCGACGGCTCTAACGAGCCGCACGCACACTCAGCCACTCCACATTCATCATAAGCGTCTCTTGAAAAAACGGCTCATAAATGCAGAAAAGTGTTTTACACTTGCCAATCATAGAATTACCTGTTCCACTGCCGCCTCACCTGCCCCTTCGACCTGTACTCTTCTTATGTGTGTGCTTAACCCTGCGGCAGCAAATGCAGCGTTTGTTCAATTAATTTGACCAGCCCCAAATCGCTCGAGGAGAGGAAGCAGCCAAGTGCAACAATTGAATAGATAATAACTCACGCCCCACCTACCCATTTACCCATCTAACCATCTAACCACATCTGACCAACCCACCATTCAGCCACCCACCCACTGTACACACATATATATATATATATATATATATATACTTGTATACTCTTAACTAAGCAAGCAGCTTGCCACAAGCTCTCTGACTCTGACCGTTGACCAAGGCAACAGCAGCAGGGTATGCTCAACCGAAAGATACCTTTGATATTTTAAAGATACATTGCGATCAAATCTTTCAATTTTCATATTCATATCAAGGATTATTCATTCATTCATTCAAATTAGAGGTTTAGGATAAGTTCACGAACCGGTTCATTGAGACCTGAAGTAGATCCTCTAGCAGAGCTTGTTGCTTCTATTTATTTGACACTGTTTGGGCTTAGGATCGAGGTTCAGGTTTGGCAAATTGGGCAGGCTGAGCTACCATAGAGTGGTTTTAGATTTGTGTACTCGCCCGTTGAATATACCCTTCCGAAGCAGCTGTATGTTTATAGGGCATAACAAGGCCTGTTACTGTTTGCTGGCGCTGTCATATTCAAATTGCTAATATGATTGGTGTTTACAGATTAGAAAACAAATATTTCACAAATATTACCACTAATAATTTGTTGCACGAACGCGAAGCGGCGTCATGTTGCAACATGATGATGATGATGATAATGATCATATTGAGATGATGATGATGATGATGAGACTGTAAAAATGCTGCAAGTGCGGAGCGATAACCTTTTGACTCTGGCCGGGAAACGGCTCGATTCGACTCTACGCGACGCGACTCGAGTTGGATTCAGATTCGGACTCTGAGTTGCAGTTGTTGCAGAACTGACAAATTGAATGAATAAAAGAGCAACAAGTGGTCTCTCGGCTGGACATTCTCTCGGGAAGGGCAACGGGTGGGACGGGGGGGCAGCGACAGGCGCATAGTTAAACATTTTGAATGAAAACGCCAAGAGTGAAACGCCGACTGTAAGTTGCAACTGCAACACAACACAGCGCGTTGCATTTGTGTTTTGACTGCAGCCAAGGCGCAAAAACATAAATCGAAACACTTGCTGCGTGTGCCACAGACCCCCTCCTTCACCCTCTGTGCAACGCCCCTGCACCGCTGGAACCCTCCAGCCTGCCACACCGCCCACCGCTGCAGCAGGTTCCATTTGCGCTCGGTAGGTGTTGCCACAGCAAAATATAAAAAAGAGAGAAAATAAAAATAAAGGCGCAGAGGCCACTTTGAAATCAAGTCGAAAATTGCAATTCCAAAATGTTTGCCCTCGGCTAAAGTGGAGTGGAGTGCCGCAATGTGGCATGCAGCACGCTGACGATTCGACTGGCCTCAACTCGACTCCACTCGGTCAGTCATTGTGGTGGCATCTATTGGCCATCCCATCGCATCGCATCGTATCCTATCCCAACATATTCAACTGGCCAGCCACATGTGGCATGCCCCGTCCTGACTTGGCTTAGCTTAGCTTAGCTTTTCCTGTCTGCTGCAGTTGTTGTGTGTGTCGTTTAATGCGTGGCCGCCTCGCGTTGCTGAGGCGCTTTATTAATTCACTCGACGGTTGTTTAATGTTTTTGCATCTTTTGTACATATGAATACCCTAACTTTCGGTACATCAGCTTACTGGCTAACTTAGATAGTCACCTTGCAAGTAACCATAGTGAAAGGCATTCCTTTATTTTAAACAGCTAATTTAATCAGGAAATTGTCAGCAAATCTCTAATAGCTTTTATGGTTCAGGAAGAGCATCCAAAGTGCGACTTCTTCTAGTTATCTGGGATTACTAGTTGGATAGCTGGGGCTTTATTTTTGTTGTTTGCTGGTGCGGGTGCATGGACAAAGACAACCCAGGCAAGAGCATAAATCGGCCCCAGGTGTTTGGGCGCGCATTTCCCACGGATTAGTGCATAAATAAAGAAGGTCAGAGCTCTGTTTGGGGGCTGCTTGAAGAGAGACGCTAGAGTTAACTAGATATTTCAAATCCTATGGCAGGGGTCGCCTTCTGGGCCTGCCAAAGACTTCCGATATTATAGCCAGGCTAAACAACTGTACCAGCGTCTCAATCGCTTTCTTTTGGGGGCCAAAAATCGAAATTGCTTCATTAAACCCAAACCCTACATAAAGAGAGATATAACAACTTCATTTTGGCTGAGGTACGCCTAAGGTGGTCCAGTCCCAGGCATTTCCTTTAGCTCATTAACACGTTTTGCGACCCATTGGATCCTTGGGGTGCCTTTCGCGATATTGATGGAACCCACACGCAGCGGTTCTCACGCTGCAACAGTATTAAAAATAAAATAATAAAAGCATTGTGTGCAATTTAAGATTAGCAACAGTTAACAGAGAGACAAAGGTATGGCTAAGGCTCGGGATCATAATGATAATGCTTATAATAACAACGGAACGGTCAGCCAGGACCACCAAACGCAGCTGATAAGATGCGGCCTCAAAGCTCCGAGAGAGGAGTGCGTGGCACAAGATCTGCCAGAGATAGCGAAGGGAACGGGAACGGGATTGGAATCGCGGAACGGCAACAACAGGTGAGAGGAGAAGAGTTCAGGTGGGGTTCCATCGATAATCGCGCATTAAGCGTGCGTAAGTCACGTCACGGGGCTCCAGAAGGAAGACAAATTTGAGATGGGCGCGTGTCGATATTTTGCAACACGATTTATGCAAGACTCTCCAACTACTCTTACAATAATCTCTAACTGGAGAGAGAACCTAAATTAAATGCTTTGAGGTAGATTGTCTTGCAGGATATGGCCAATTTCCAATTATTTTATTTGAATTGAACCAAAATGTCTATGTGGTAATAGTTTTTAGTTTCACTGTGATTATTCGTGTCACGACAAGCGCTCAGCTCTAAGAGAGACCCCAGAAGAGGACCGCGAGGAGACCTTGCCCTGGGTGCGATCGCGATAAGCGCGACTTTTGCCTCGGTACGTGCTAAGCCCTTGCCTGGCGATCATTTTAATTATGGGGCCTCTGGCCAAGTTCCAGGCACGACCACGCCCACGCCCCTCGGCGGGGTCAAGCAACGCAAATTGCGGGGTTGGGTCAATGTTTGTTTTTGGCCAGCCATAAATACTTAATTTAACCCAACGGTTTCAAGAGCTTATAAAGTCATCGGCAGATCAATTGTGCTGCAATTACCCCCTAAGATTTTTGTCGAAAATTCGAGGGAATAATACAAGAAATTTTGGCTTTATTTCAGGGAGTGAAGGGACTATAGTACAGTGCAGAGAGCAAAGACAGCCTAGTCGAGAAGACCCTAAGGAGGCTTTGGGGTAGGATCAGTCATCGATGTCTTCCGATGCCCGTCGGGAGGCTGTCGCCGAGCTATCTACCTCGAGATAATCGTGAACCAGCTGGCATATATTCTCTGAGGCCTCATTGAAGTTTCCCTCCTCGAGTCCCTCGCCCACATAATGATAGACAAAGGCTCGCCTCTGATAGAGCTTATCGAACTTATTGACGAGGCGGCACCAGGCGATCCTTATATTGGTATTATTTGATATGGCCACGCAGGAGCGACTCGTGGGCGCCAGATCACCACTGGGTACATACACAGGCGGCGTATTACTGACCCCGATCTTGAATCCCGTCGGAGACCAGTCCACAAATTTAAAAGACTTGGCCCTCTTGATATTCTCCAGAGCTGAATTTATCTCATTGGGCGCCACATCCCCCCTATAGAGCAGCACACACGCCATATACTTGCCGTGGGCAGGATTGCAGCGCACCATCTGATTGCTCATCTGAAAGCACTGACTTGTCAGCTGGGCAGTGCTCATATTGACGAACTGGGAGTGAGAGATGGGCACTAGTGGGGCGTAGTTGATCAAGGGATAGTGGATGCGTGGATAAGGCACCAGGTTTGTTTGCAGCTCTTGGAAGCTCACACTGGACGGACCTGAGAAGCGCTGCGTAGCTGTAAAGGCAGCCACCACCTGGCCAATGATCCGATTAAGATTCGTATATGTCGGAGCGGGCACATTCAAGGTATTTGCACAGATGTCGTAGAGTGCTTCATTATCCACAATAAAGGATACGTCCGCACAGTCCATGGAAAAGTGGGTCGCCAGCAGAGCATTATACGGCTCTACAATAACTGGAGATATTCTAGAGGAGAACGAATATAAGACAGAGCTTGAAAAGAAGATAGTTATAGACATACGATGGCGAGGGATACACTAGAAACTCAATGACAGTCATCTTCTTGCCAAAATCTTCGACCAGCTTCTCCATGATGCGTGTACCCAGTCCTGCACCTGTTCCTCCGCCGATGGCCCGAAAGATCAGGAAACCACGTAAGCTCCGGCAACGATCTGCCACGCGGCGTATAGCATTCATGGCTCGATCTAGTAATTCGCTTGCCATCAGATTATAGCCTCGGGCAAAGTTACTGCCGCTGTCATCTTTGCCCGAAATCAAGGTTTCCGGATGGAATAGATTCCGATAAGCACCTGTACGTATCTCATCTGCAGAGGAACATATAATTAGAAGGAGAATATAAACAGGAAGCTGGACAAAGATGTAACCCACCTATAACAGTGGGTTCCGTATCGATCATGATGAGACGGGGTTGGACACAGGGCTCATGCCCGCTGAATTCGAAGAAGGTAAGAAATGAATCATCATAGGTGCTAGACACAAGTCGCCCATTGGCCAGGATGCCATGCTCCAGGCAATAGAGTTCCCAGCACGCATTGGCTATTTGTACGCCTGCCTGTCCAATATGGATCTGTATAATCTCGCCCTTGCCGCCCATGTGGCGTCGCAGCGGTACAATTCAGCAATTGTTGCCCTTTGACCTGTCGACATGTACCCTATTAAATTTTATATAACCGAAGACCAACCAAAAATATATATAAAAAAAAAATACTTCTAACAATTTTCGTCTGGTCTATCAAATAATTTATTTTACATAGATTTCTGAGACAAGCTATACATTATTAAATATATTATATTTTTGTTCGAACTTTTCTTTCTTTATATAATACTCGTATATATATTTAAGGTATATATGTATATATATATGTATATATATATGTGCTCTATAATATAGTAGTAAGCACAATACAAGTTTACGTAACATTCATTATTGTCCGCGCGCGGATAAGTCGGTTTTCAAAGCGTTAAGTACATCTCTTAAATATTCCTATATATATATATATATATTTTTGTATTTTTTGTATTTTGTATTTATATATTTGTATAGTTTTAGGTAATTTCCGTGCTCGAGTGCATAGTTAGGATAGTTAGTGGTCCAATAAGCGTGTTAATTTTTTTGCTTAATTGGAATGTTTGACGAAGAGAGACGAAGAGAAAAAGTAAAGCTATCCTCGAACTGCCGAGGACTAGAATACCCCTGCAGATCTATTCTATAACTAATGGTTTAATTGTTCCAATACTTCTGTGGCAGCTATAAGATACTTTTTAGTCTATAAAATTTATGTAGATTTAGCTACACTGCGAGATTAGGGCAGACGGACATGACTCCGATTTGATTTAATGGGTTCCTAGAGCCTAAAATATGAATATCCTCTGCAAGGATATAAAACATATATACGAGTGTATGTGTGTAGGTGTGTGTATAATACAAAGCAGTCAAAAATTCTAGCTATTTATAAATAATTTACAAAACAATGGAAAACATGGAAAACCCACAGAAAATGTGCATTGGAAAAACTGCCAAATGAAAAATTTATCTAAGATCTGAAAATATTTAATTAGAATCTCTATTTTAATGGAAATTATCTTTTTTTTTCTAGTATTTCATTTGGCAGTGGATAAAAGGCGCCTACTTTTTCGGGCGTAAGACTAGAACACTTGAAATTGGAGAAGGAGACAATTAATGCTCTCCACGACGTAAAAAGACAAGTCTAAAGCAGCGACTGTTCCAGTAAAATGCGCTCGAATCCTGACGGCGGACCGTACGTAAAGTTGTCCAGGATAATGTCCAGAATGGCGCCATTGCCCACTGTAAAACAAAGAGCAGATAATTAAGGAACTTAAAACAACTCGAAAGAAAATGTACAAATGGTAAGTCTAAGAATTTGGATATTATTTTAAAAAATAGAAATGAGTTCACCAGTTAGAAAACTAGTCACTTAATCTCTTCCTGCGGTGAAGAGGATTAGTTATACCAAGTCTCATTTGTTGGCTCTAAAAGTGCAGAACTTGTTTGCATTCAAGCTGACTCTACAGATACTCTGCTTGTTGTATGAAGTCAGCTGCATCCAAGCTATAAATTGAATACCCTCACAAAGCATTAAGAAGGGTATGTTTCCCCTTAACTCACCATAGATAACCGGAAATAAGGCTGCTCCTCTAACGTTGCGAAAAGGCACCTCCAAATTTTTGCCATTAAAGTAGAAATTGAGTTCAATGTGGTCAAAGGCCACGCCCACAATGTCGCCCTCGTCGGGAAAGTCGCGTTGTGGTGCGCTAATCAAGGCATCCTCGGGAGGCGTGGCAGGAGCAACGCCTGTGGTCATTAAAACATCCTCCTGCAGATCTTCAATGGAAATCAGACCCGCTGCAGCCGCTGCGCTGTTATTTAAAATGCCATTCGCAGTGGTCGTAATGGAAGCAGAAGCGGTAGCAGATCCAGCTCCTGGCTGGGTACAGTTGACCACGACAGGGCTAAACTCTTCGTCATTGTGGCGTGTGGCATTGTCGGAGCAGAGGCACCAGGACTCTTTGTCTCCTCCGCCCCATTTCCTGCCCAGATCTGCCTGTCTTGTGGCCAATCCAATAGACCAGCTGCCGCTCTGTTGTATTTTCACCTCGAAATAGGATTTGGATTGGACTAAAGGCGCTGTGGCTAATACCCCTCCGGTGCCCGTCACACGCAGCTGATGGGACAACAGTATCACATCCGATCCTTTTGAGATACAATATTAATCAGATAGTATGCCCAGCTTCAGTGAATGTCAAATTTACGGGGTATACTCACCCATATGCGCCGCATCGAGATGCACGTCGGGCTCTCTGAGGCGATGCGCTGCTGCCGATGGCTTTCGCAGTTGCCCCCCATTGAGGCACGTGCGCAGGCAGCAGAACATTCCAAAAAAATCTATCAAATTTAAAACAATTCTCTTAAATTATTTGATTTTCTATGGAATTTTTCCAGTCTTTGAGTTTGTTTTTTATTCTTTTCTTTTAGGTCGCTTGGTTTATCAACAGCTGTTTAAATTCTGTTGTTGTGCAGCCCTGGCAACCGTTCTGCGCGCAGACGCCGTTTTGTGACGTCAGCGTTGCCCTCAGTGTGAAACTTACCACAGAACGCGAAATTACAGTTACTTTAATAAAGTTACAATAGATGGCGCCACAAAGGCGCCTCCGCGCATTGTATATTAAATAATAAAATTATTTAGTGCTTCTATAAATATTTATTTAACCAATCTTAATCTTAATTTTCCAGGTTTGGCTGCAGATTAAAGATACGAGTGACTCGTTGTGTTCCCAATTATCCAAAGGCCAAAATGGAGCACTGTCTTTTTAATACAACCACGGTTAGTATGGGTCTTTCGGTTTACAAGATGAAGTATGCATTAAGTAAGTTCATGAAGTTTTTTGTAAAATGTATTTGTTTGGCAATTGCTGACTCTCTGCATTTAATAATTGCATACAAAAATATTACTTCATCGTGTAAACTGTAAAATATTTATAAATTTAATAATTATATTCATTATTTTTTTTTTACCTCCAGGAGCACATGCAGACCTCCGAAAATCTCAAGGACTTGAATTTTCAAGCACCCGATGCTTTGTCACCCGTGGAGCGACGAGATTCTGGCTGAGAGCGAGGAGAAGGGGGATGCCGAATTGGGATCGTCGGAAGTTATAATCCACAAGTGCATTACCAAAATATTTATATAATACGTAATTTAATTGTTTATTTGTTTTCAGTGGAGAAATTCACAGGACTCGTCAGGATCCGCTAGGAGTCAAAGGACTTTTCCCAGCTCACCAAAGAAATTTCATACTTTTCTGCTAAATATCTATTAGAAAATATCTATGTATACATTATAAATAAAGAATTTTGCTTATGAAAAAATGTGTTTTATTTTGTAGCACTTTGGGTTCGTCTCAAAATTAACATTCGCACAGTTAATTAACATTGGCACTCAAAATTTGCATTTTTAAAAGCCTAAAAGTATGCAACAAAAATAAAAAAAATGTGCCTACAAGTATGCAACAAAAAGTAACCCCGAAAATATAAAAAAATATTGCGCCTAAAAGTATGCAACAAAAAGTAACCCGAAAATTATATTTAAAAAATTGACCTAAAAGTATGCAACAAAAAGTAACCCGAAAATTATATTTAAAAAATGCGCCTAAAAGTATGCAACAAATAGTATCCCGAAATTATAAAAAATGCTCCTAAAAGTATGCAACAAAAAGTACTCTTAAAATTGTACAAAAACTTGCGCCTAAAAAAGTAACCTGAAAATTATATTTAAAAAATGCGCCTAAAAGTATGCAACAAAAAGTACCCCGAAATTATAAAAAAAAAATGCTCCTAAAAGTATGCAACAAAAAGTACTCCCAAAATTTTACTAAAAAGTGCGCCTAAAAGTATGCAACAAAAAGTAACCTGAAAATTATATTTAAAAAATGCGCCTAAAAGTATGAAACAAATAGTATCCCAAAATTATAAAAAAAAAATGCTCCTAAAAGTATGCAACAAAAAGTACTCTTAAAATTGTACAAAAACTTGCGCCTAAAAGTATGCAACAAAAAGTAACCTGAAAATTATATTTAAAGAAGTCGCCTAAAAGTATGCAACAAATAGTATCCCGAAATTATAAAAGAAATGCGCCGAAAAGTATGCAACAAATAGTATCCCCAAAATTATATTTATAAAATGGTACTCTTAAAATTGGACAACAACTTGCGCCTAAAAGTATGCAACAAAAAGTACCCCGAAATTCACCAAAAAAATTCTCCTAAAAGTATGCAACAAATGGTATCACCGAAATTAAAAAAAATCGCCTAAAAGTATGCAACAAAAAGTACCCCGAAATTCACCAAAAAAATTCTCCTAAAAGTATGCAACAAATGGTATCAACGAAATTATAAAAAAAAAATGCGCCTAAAAGAATGCAACAAAAAGTACTCCTAAAATGTCACCAAAAAGTGCGCCTAAAAGTGTGCAACACACTTTGGGTCCTGAAGCAGGACTGCGATTGGCAGCCACAAATTTCCAAAATTACCAGGCGAAGTACCAGGCGATCAGAAATCAGCAGCAGGCGTAAAAATGTTAATTAACATTTGCACTGTTAACTAACATTGGCTTCAACATTTGCACTGTTAAGATAACATTGGTCGCCTGGTGATTCCCGCCGTTGGGGCAGCCGAAAATTCAAATTTGGCGTCCAGAGTACCAGCCGATCAGAAATCAGCAGGAGGTGAAAAAATGTTAGTTAACAGTGACACTGTTAACTAACAGCGGCATTGAACATTTGCACTGTTAAGATAACATTGGTCAGCTTGCAGCAAAACTTTTCAAAAGTTGGCCGTTGAACCGCGATCTAAATTTAAATTCAAAAGTTGGCCGTTGGACGGCGATTTAAATTTGAATCGCACAAAAATTTGCCACCTGCTGCTGAATTATGTTCGCCTGGTACTTTCAGCAGAATTTGGCCGTTTACTCGCAGTTTGGTTTGAATTTGCTTCGCTGCCCTCGAAAGTATGCAGTAAAAATTTAATATGGCTGCTCGTCTATACATTCTACATACGATTTTTAAAAGGACATAACTTCCGTAAATCCTTACGGATTTTGACGCGACTACCCGCGATCTACTCGTAAGGACCAACTCTATCGATTGGCATTCAAGGATATAGGGGTCATCTAAGGATCATCGACTTGAAAAATTTCAGTAGGGAACCGCAAGAAAACTGTCCAAAAACACAAAATGCAGGATAACTCGGAAACTACAAGGACGATTTGGATGTCCTTTGGCCAGATTATAGGCCTAATCAATACGCATCGTTTGAGCCATGACTCGACAGGATACGCAAGGATACGGCCGAGTTATAGCCAATTTTCTGTATACACAAAAGTCCTGTTTTCTCGGCTCCCTGAAGGACTTTCGTCCTTTTTATTACATATTCTGATTCGGCTAGATAATGACTATCTGCTGGCCAAAGGACATCCTGTTAGTCCTTCAAATGGCCGAGTTACAGGCGATTTACTGTTTTTAGGACATTTTTCCTATGCCTACCCCTTAGAAAATTTTCAAGTGGATTTTTCGACCGAAAAATAGCTGTAACTTGGCCAAATCTTTACGCATTTGGCCAAGTTTGGTGTCGTTGGACTCGTAAGGACGATATCTATCGATTGGCATTCAAGGATATAGGGGTCATCTAAGGATCAGACACTTGTAATTTTTCAGTCCACTGCGCAAGCAAACACACCGAAAACCAATTTAGGGATAACTCGAAAACTGGATAACCGACTTGAACATCCTTCGGCCAACTGATAGTCCTTGTCAATACGCATCGTTTAAGCAAGGACTCAGCAGGATAAGCAAGGATACGGCCGGTATAAGGCCAGTTTTCTGTATACATAAAGTTCATGTTTCCTTGACTCCTTAAAGGACTTTTGTCCTTTTTATCACAAGTTCTGATACGGCAAGATAAGGAGTATGTGGTAGCCAAAGGACATTTGGATAATCCTTAAAACGGCTGAGTTATTGTTATATTTAAAGCGTATATTTTGTATAGAAAAATAGCTGTAACTTGGCCAAATCTTCGCGCATTTGGCCAAGACCGGTCTCGTTAGAATCGTAAGGACGAAATATATCGATTGGCATTCAAGGATATAGGGGTCATCTAAGGATCATCGACTTGAAAAATTTCAGCAAAGATGCACAAGAAAACAGCTTGAAAACACAAAATCCAGGATAACTCGAGAACCTACAGGACGATTTGAATGTCCTTTGGCCAGTCGATAGCTATTATGAATACTTACCTTTTGCGGCAGATCCCGTCAGGATCCGCCAGGACATGGCTGAGTTACAGCCATTTTTCTGTATACAGAAAAGTCCTTTTTTCTCAGTTCCCCAAAGGATTTTCAACCTTTTTGTTACGTATTCTGATCTAACAGGATACGCCCTATCTACTGGCCAAAGGGCATCATGATAGTCCTTGAAATGGCTAAGTTACAGCACATTTTCTATTTTTAGGACATTTTTCCTATGCCTTCCCCTTAAAAACTTATCAAGTGCTTTTTTTGGTAGAAAAATAGCTGTAACTTGGCCAAATCTTTGCGCATTTGGCCAAGATTGGTGTCGTTGGAATCGTAAGGACGAAATCTATCGATTGGCATTCAAGGACATAGGGGTCATCTAAGGATCATCGACTTCAGTCGAAAGAAAATTTACAAGTAATTTTTTTGATTAAAAAAGGCTCTAACTTGGCTAAATCTTAGCGAATTTTGCCAGGACCTGTTTAATCGTGATCGTAAGAACAATCTCTATCGATTGGCATCCGAGGATATGGGGATTATCTAAGGATCATCGACTTGACAAATTTCAGTCGAAATGCGCGAGTAAACAGATCAAAAACACAAAATTCAGGATAACTCGAGAACTATAAGGACGATCGGAATATCCTTTTAGCAGATAATAGTTCTGGTCACTGTTACTTAGATTATTTAAGTCAATAGACAATTTAATTATCGATAATATGTTTTAATATCTATTCCTTTTGCTTTGTTAATTTCGGTTTTAAGAATCTTAAATTCTAGTTACATTTTTCGTAGTTGACCACCAGATGACGATAGAGATCTGACACTCTGGAGCTTTTGTGGCAGACGGTACCACCACCACGGGAGTGCTGTGCCTGTTGCCTATTGATGTCGCCTACACAGATCCAGTCGCCTCCACCTATGCGCCAACGATGCAGCTTGATGCCTGTTTCCTGGGAGACGGCCCATTTGGAGTGGTCGAAGGTTGTTTTAAATTCCACATGGAAGTCTGAATTGGCGATATCCTGAACATTGTACACCTTATTGTCCTTGTCGCAGCTGTCGGGCAGATTACCAGCACCATCGCGCCAAGCTTCTACAAAAAGGCTGACGCCCAAGGCAGGGGCCACCATGTCGCTATAGAGTTCTATATTGGCACGAGGACTCTTGCCGAAGAGTCGGAACTGCTTGCCATCCAGGGTGCGGAGCTCCAGCTCCTTCTGGAAGGGGGATTCAGTGCGCCATTGACGCTTCAGCGCACGATCCAAACTGGGAAAGAGTTCGTTGGATTTCAGCAAAGGATTACGCTCGTAGTAAAAGTGTGGTTCATTGAAGACGAGCAACTCGCCCACCTTTTCCACGCCCTCCACATCAATTGTCATACACAGCAGGCTCTGTCCATATTGTTCGCCCGTAGGGGGATAACTATAGTCTGGCACAGTGGGGTACTTGGGCACAGAGTGCACCAGCCATATGCCAGTTACTCCATCCGTGGCTACCACACCCTTCGTATGACCCCCGGTGCTGGCGACGGTGCCATTGGGGAACTCATCATTGTAAGCAGCTAGCAACACGCGGTGGTCATCCGCATAGAGGGGCTTCAGTGTCTGTGCAGGCAGCGAGTTGGCATCCCCAATGCGGCGTCCCGAGAGCTGCCAACTATCGTAGCTGGCGCTGGTCACATAAATGTATCGCTGTCCGGTCACATCGGCACCCTGTTGATCTTTCGAGTAATGCTTGGGCAGCTTGTACATGTACCACCTGCAAAAGAGATAAGAGATTTTCACTCATTGCTCGGAACTACAGTGAGCACTCGATAATTGACATAGGAATTGCTAGAATTTGATATTCTGGGCACACATCATTTCCAATTATCGAGCACTGAATGACAACTTACCAGTCGACATCGTGACCCTGTTCGTCCTTGCAGGACACCTTGTTGTTGGCCAAACAGGTGTGCAGTGAGGCAGCTACAAAAAGCAGCAGGCAAATAATGCGCATGGTGGAACCTTCTCGTTTCGCAGTTGAGAATATACTAAATCAACTGCGGCTATCAAGTAATTTGCTAGAAAGAATTTGGTATACAGCGGAGCATACAGGGTGTTCTCTTCAGTTCCAAAAGAAACCATTTTAAGGCACTTGCTCAGCAGGTACCAGGCTTCGCACAGGTAGATATGTAGCTACAGCTCTAATAGGATCTCATTTTATGAGAGTTAATCCATTGTTTAGTCTGAACAACCCTGTAAAGTGACCCTTTTCAATTTATCAGCTCAGAACTCTGAGCTCGACCTCACGCTATATCAGGCAGCTGGCTGTGTTGCAGGGGCGTAGTTAATATAGATTTTAGGGGGTTCTGTTATATGACGGCTTTGCGGGGCATGCGATAAGAATACTTGGGAATTTTTGCAATTAAATTAAAATATTTAATTGATTAGCGGGTGTTGGCTTGATTAAAAATCTAGAATTATTTAATACACTTTGCACTCAAGCTGCTCAAATATTAATATTAATGTTTACCTGTGTTAGTAAGTACTCAATTTGTTTACAATTACACAAAACAATTGTTAAAGTTTTTATTCATTATTTGTATTACATATTATTATTTGTTGATGTTGTTGTTGCTGTTGTTGCTGTTGTTGCTGTTGCTACTGCTGCAGTACTCACTGGGCAACTCTCTGATACGAGGGGAAAACGGCGGAGGAATAGGGGTTTGGTTAGGTTGGGGAAGGGGTTCGGTTAGGCTTGAAATATGATCAAATTGAATTGTATAATTCTTTTAGCTGTTTATTTTTATATTTTTTCGTAGTACAATAATAATAGGGTTCTGATATTACGATAATGTAATTAAAAATAAATTGCGTTTAAACGTTTTCTTTTCTTTTTGTTTTGTTTTTTTTTTTTTTATCGCTGGTTGCTGTTGTTATTGTTATGCTCTGAATAATGGTATAGTATTCAGGATCCATACTTTCTATAAT
This sequence comes from Drosophila repletoides, assembly GCA_018150835.1. NCBI lineage: Eukaryota > Metazoa > Arthropoda > Insecta > Diptera > Drosophilidae > Drosophila > Drosophila repletoides. Next base: position 4,584,291 of record JAECWQ010000202.1, read on the forward strand.
TCTTTATAATTCTTTAATTCTTTTCCGTTCAGCCAATCGATTATTCTTCTTGTTGTTGTTGTTGTTGTTGTTCTTTCTATTGCTTTAACGCTCTTTGGTTTCGTATGCAACAACACACATAAAACTCACAATACAATATTTTCGCTAAATATTTATGTATTTTTTTTTTTTTTTTTTTTTTGTATTTTTTTCATATTTTTTAGTTTACTTTTAATATAGTAGTTAATAATTTATTAATATATTGTATGCATTTTTGTTTTTTCTTTTTCTTTTTGTTTACTTTGAAATATATATAAAGAACAAGGCTGATATTCATATTTTGTTTTGTTTTTTTTTTTTTTTTTTTTTTGTTTATGTAAGTATATAATAATAATATTTAGCTAATTTTTTGCTTAGCTTGCGCTCTTTTGTATATTTTTTTTAAGTTTCCTTATTGAAAATCATTTTTACAATACTAGCAAAAGGTTTTTCAATTGTTTAAATGAAGAGTTCTTAAATGTTTTTATTTTCTTTGTTTTTCTTTCTTAATCAATTTGAAACTTTTGCAAAAACTTTAAATGAGCCTCAAAATAGACAAATATATTTGCCATTTGTTGTTGTATTTGTTAATATTATTATTCAGAATAATTTGTATTATTTTTCATACTTTTATTTTTATTTTATATTTACGATTTACGATTTACGATTTACGATGATAAAACTTGCTTTATATGTATTCCTTTGTTTTAATATAATTTCAAAATTGCTGCGCATAATTTGTTGCTGCCGTTCATAATTATGTATGTATATATATTCATATATAATTCTATATATATATTTATATATATATATATGCATATATGTCTGCACATATATAGTTTGTTCATTTCATTTTTTATATATGTCGGGCACGAGTTTGATATGTTTTCAATTGTTTTTTATAATGTTATTCATTTCACTTGTGGTTGCTGCTCTCCTTGCTCCTCTCCTCTCCTCTGGTCTACTAACCGCATTGATATTTTCAATATTCAATATCAATTTGTTCTACTTATATAGCTATATATATATGTATATATGTGTATGTATATGTATGTAAATGTGTTGCCGTGTATATGTGTGTGTGTGTATATGTATATATATACGAATATATGGTATGTATATAGCGCATTTGTATATGCAGTTGGAAATGTTATAAACAAATTTACAGCATATTCCTTAGCAAATTCGAATGCCTTTCCTCTCTGCAGTTCGCATCGTTCGTATCATATCGTTACTTAATCCTATAACCATTATCTATATATATATAAGTATATATATACTTTCTTCTTGTTGTTGTTGTTGTATATTATGTATTAACTTGTATAGTTGTTGCAAAAATTTTCACTAATTTAAAATTCGTTTCTTTAAGGTTTATTCGCATCGTATTTAAGAGACAGAATAAAGAACAGAGAACAAAGAATAGAAACAAAAACAAAAAACAAAAATATATATAAGATATTTCAGGTGTAGACAAATAAAACAAATGTTAGTGGGGATTTTTGTTTAACGAACAAAATGAATTTATTATATTAATTAATACCGTCAATTAAAGAGGCTAAGTAAACGCTACACAAGTACGGAAAGGGTTTATATATGGTATATATGTATGGGGTATCTGTATATATGTATATATAGTATATAGTATATAGACTTGGAATACAAACATAAGTTACTTAGGTATTAGTCTGGTTACCGAAACAAACAATGCTATTCATAAGGCCATTAAGATGTGGGAGCGGGGCGGGAGATGCACACGTAATAGTAATAATAATAATAATAATAATAAATACAATATAAAGTACAAATTACAAGTTACAAATTACAAAATTTCTTTGCCTTTATGTTTGTTTTTAAACGACTTTACATAATTATTTATGTATTTTAATGTAATTAGTGTTTAATCTATTTACTATAATTGCCCTTAGAGACACAGTTAGAACTCATATCATTTTCGTATGTTTTCCTTGTTTTTTGGTAACTGCTTTGCCTTTTTACGCTTACATTGTTAAAAAAATGTTAAAAACCACATCAAAACATATCGATTATCATTTTGTTTTTGTCTTTTTTTTATGTTTTTTTGTAGCATATTTGTTGTAAAAGTTTTTACTTTTTGCTCTATCTGGTAAATCATCTTTCATCTTTGCTGATATGTATCTGTTGTAGTTGTATGTAGTTATCTTCCGTTTTTTAAAAATGTATTTATATATTCATATAATGTTCCCATAATTCATATTGTTTAGTTTAGTTTAGTTTTAGTTTTCCTTTTTGTTTTTCATTTTCTTTTACGTTTACAAACTAGTCGCATTATGCATTTATCGATATATATATATTCCCGAACGAAAGTGTTTTCCGCACTTTCTATTAACTATTTTCATTTATCTTTAACGATTATATTTTTCTTTTATTTTGTTTTGTTTTGTTTTTGCAGATGAAGTCGTTATGTAGTTAGGAGCATGTCTGGAAAGTAAGCCTAAAGGCAGCTAACGTGTCTTTTGCGTCATTTCTATCTTCTCTTTTCTGCTACAGATACTAGATAATGATCCTTAGATGGTTCAGATGCTCTCAAAATACAGGCGTGTTGGCTCTGATACATTGATATTGATACACACACGCACACCTTAACCTTGGCCAAGTTAATTGCTTTTCATTGCTAAAAATGTTGCATACTTTTCCGCTTAAAGTTAAAAATTAATTTAGAAAATATTTTTATAGGCATAGCTGCTATTCCTTCGGTTGGTAACACACACTTGTCTCCTTCCCTTTCTCTTGCTATATTTTTTTTTTTTTCATTTATAATTATAATGCTTAGTTGTAATTGTAAATATTTCTTGTTGTTCTTTCGTAATTAATTGTTTTCTTTTTGCTTTTTGCTTTTTGTTTTGTTTTTTGTTTGGTTTAAAGGCGCAATTTTATGATATGCATTAGTATAGTATAATTAAATTTTTACTTACATCTAACTCTTCATAAGTATGTACTGTGTATCTGTGTGTGTGTGTGTGTATCTCTGTGAGTGTTGGTTTATAGACAGACTTCAAGGATCCAACGCGCCCGAAATAATGAGATGATAATGAGTTGATAATGATGATGATAATGATAGTGATGCTGATGCTGATGCTGAGGTGTTAATGAAGGTGTTGATAGGCAAGAGGAAAGCAAGAAATGTAATTGGACGGAATATGCTTTGCAATTGGACTAAAGTCAATCGAAATTATAGGCTAAGATCTTGAAAATAGTCGGAGAAGAGAGTGAAAAATTAATATACGAATGAAAATCCATGACCAATTCTAATGCCAATTATTGCTATAACATATTTTCTCTCATATTCATATTCTTATTATTTTTTTATAGTTTTTTTTTTTTTTGTTTTTTCCTTTGATTTAACAAACATTTCAAATATGCCTTTGGTCTGTCTAGTTGTTTAATCTTAACTAAATATATTAAATATTTTTTCTTATTTTTTTTTTTTTAACAAATTGTTGGGAATTGTTAACGTAAATAGGTTTAGGTTATTTAGTAAGGACAACTTTGGTAATAATAAGTTTTAATTTAAAATTTAATTTAAATAATATATATGTTTATACGTATATATGTATGTATGTCAATAAGCTAAGCGAGCAATGCTCGAACCCAAAATAAGCAAATAATTATGTTGGATTTCAGATAAAAAAGATTCTCAAAATTTACTCCTGCTGTAATTCGCTACTTAAAAGCCTAAGCCTTGCCTTGTTATTGTTTTTTCTTTGTTTGTTTGTTTGTATTGTTGTTTGTTGTTTGTTGTTGTTATTTAATAATTGTTCAAGCCTTTACTTCAACATTGCTCTAGCATAAGTGTACTTGTAGTTGTCTCGCTTTTTAGTTAGATATAGATGTATCTATAAGTAGTTTCCATAATGTTGTTGCTGCTGTTGCTGCTGCTACGAAAGATGATATGTTTACTGATCTCCCAGATAGTCTGAGTACTACGAGTAGTATGGGTGAGTACTCATCCCTAGAAATGTTCGGTTGTCTTTCTGCCTAGATCTACACCTGTATCTGTATCTGTATCTTTACCCCCCTCGGCCCACCCCTGGATCGTTGATCGTTGGTTTTTTAGCAAGAAATATGTGTGTTGATTGTTCTAGCATTTTTGAAAAGTTCGTTAGGAATGTTGTTCTTGTTGTTGTTGTTGTTGTTGTTGTTGGGGAAAGTCGAGAGTTTCGTTTTTTGTGTTTTTTTTTGGTTTTGTAAGAATTTTTCTAGTCTTTGGGGGTGAGAGCTTTGCAGAATGAAGAACCATCTTCTCAGTTTTTGGGCGGAAAGTGTCAAGAGAGTGTTGAATTGTAATTGTAATTGTACGAGTACCAGCAGTTCCGGTTCCGGTTCCAACTGGTATTTAGTTAAAGTTATATATAGATATATATATATATATGTATATGTATGTATAAGTATGTATGTATTACGAGTCTAAACAGCGCAACTCGAGCTTTTAGTGCCGTGTCAAATTCACAATTGATTTATAAGTACTTTATTATAACAAATAAATTTCGAAACCAGCTTTCAGTTAAATTTCACTTGATGACGTCGACTAGTTCTCGTTGATATTTTTACCATTTACGATTTACGATTTACGATTTACCATTTACGATTTACGATTTAGCATTTATCGTCTTTAAATCTTTAAATAACACTTCAAAATTGTATTACTAGATACAATATACATATTACTTTACATACAGATGTAGTATTACTTTTTTGTTTTTGTTTTTGTTTTCCTTTTTATTTATAATTCTAGAAAGAGAGCTATTTAAAGGGCACATTCGGTTAAGCTATAATTATGTTTTCTTTTTCTTTTTCGTTTTCGTTTTCTTTTTTGTTATTATATCTTATCTTCTTTATTTATTTTATTTCCCTTAACTTGTTATTATGCTTTTAAAATGTCTATGCAAAAATACGAACAAGGAAATAATTCAAATTGTTTAAAATGTCTCAATTCCATATCTTGAAAATAGTCTAAAGGAAAATACCAATAAAATCACACAAAAAGGAACAAAAAAAAAAATCAAATTCACGCTCAATCTGAACTGAAAACCCAAAGGAGAAATTAGCTGAACAACCATTGTTAAAAATTTTTCAAAAATCTATATACTTAGTTATGTATATATGTATATATCTATTGGGGCATATCATCAACTGTGTTTAGATTTGGTTCTCTCAATCTCTAAATCTGATCTATCGATTTGTATATTTTACTACAAGTTTTCTTTCATTTCTGCTGCCTTCCTACAATTTTTTCTTCGGCCTGTCAAAATTTCACTAAACTGGGTTAGGCTTGCCATATAAATTAATATATATATCTGTATATATATATAGTATATATATACGGTATTTTTTTATATATTTTTTTTTTGTATTTTTTAAATATTTTTTTTTTTTTTGTTTTCTGTATACTACAACTAAAGTTTTTACCTTCTTAGCATGCATCCGTTACATGCGGAGCTTCTTCGCTCTATGCTGGGCGGGGGGAGACGCGCTCAAACTCTAAATATACGCCTGTATCCCAGCTGCACCGCTGCACCACCCGGTGACACTGAACCACTGAACAACTGAACCACTCAGGCAGCAATATGTGTAGCCGCAGGCAGCACATACGAGTAGATGTGATGGTGGTGCGGCGCCTGTGGCTGTTGCTGCAGTTGGTGGTGCTGGTGGTGATGATGCTGCTGCTGCTGATGGTGATAGTGGGTCAGGGTGGTTGGTGGTGCATTGGCGCTGCCGGGTCAGGTCGCTGTCGGCGTCATCAAGAACTGCTGCTGCTGATGATGATGATGTTGATGATGATGATGGTGATGCGGCTGATGGCTCTGATGGAAATGCTGCTGGTGGTGCGCCTGTTGCTGCTGCTGTTGTTGCTGCTGCTGTTGTTGTTGTTGCTGTTGCTGCTGCATTTCACGCTCTAATTTCTTAGCGAGCAAATCATGCCTTGATTCCATACCCGCTCCTCTGCAAGTAGTTGATAGAACAATAGAACAGTGGCTAAATTTAGTAATTTCCCAACAGATCTTGACACTGGATAAGGGGCAATATCTAGTGGTGCACTTGTGATAAATTGGTGCTTGAAGCGTTACATTTAAGCTAAACCCACATGCATTTCCCTTAACCTATTCGCACTTGACCTTTCGCCTTTAGCTGACACTTTATGGCTGATGGCTGACCCGACATAAGAATCATGTTTTATGTGTAAACAGCATGCAAAAAACTTTCCTTTCCACATACTCTCCTCCCGCTCCTCATCAGACTCCCAAAATCCCCACTTCCTCTAAATTCAAGTGCGCAATTTGCACCCAACAGCAACTGTAGAACTTTTTTACGACTTTGCTGGCTTGGCAATCATTACACTCCAGCAGTGGCGTATGAGAGGGGTTTTATGAGCCAAGCCCTGAACCCTGAAGATTACCAATAATTAATTTAGAAGAAGCCGACTTTCCTATATTAAATTTTGGACAACCCCTTAAGCTGAAGAAGTAGCCGTAAGAGATGGAAAGTTTTTATGGCCTGGTGATTAGGTTCTCCTCTACAATCTCTCGAAACCCCCTTAATAAATCTTGCGGGTACCTCTGTACACACACACACATAAGGAAACTTACATAGCCAGACATAAGGTTTCCTCTTCCCCGACACGTAAACAATTTAAATTGATTTCGAACAAGCAATCAACTTTGAGCGGCAAATCTACTAAAAAATTTAGTTAGCACATTTTATAGGCAAAGTTTTTAAGCCGAATACCCATGAGAATATACCAAGGATTTGAGAATAAATCATATGATATTGAGTTGTGGAGAGAAACCTTATAGTTCTTCAATTTCTAAAATATTTCAGTATTGTGAACTAAACTTTTATTATTTTGATAGAAGAGTTTTTATAGCTATTTTATTTTAAACAAATTATTTTCAAGGCTTCTTTCAAATATGGCCAACTATAATAATTTAACTTCCTCTGCTAAAGTGTATCAAAAACAGGAGAGAAAATTGCATTCAACTTTGGCAGATGCATTAAAAAAGAGAAAATTTGTTGCCCGTTTACCGTCTAGCGATTTTTTGTGCTCCCTCCCACTCCCCTCTCTATTTTCTTCTGCAATACAAACGAGGGGGGCGGTACACGTTTGTGGGCGTGGCCCGCGTTTGTTTTGCATTTTTTATAAAGTATTTTTTACTCTGTTCGCTGTTGTTTCTGTTGCTGTTGCTGTTTTTCTTGCTTCTGTATGTGATCGCTGGTCGCGTATCTTTTCTTGCACGGAAATTGAAAAAATAAATTATGTGGTCTTTTAGCATTTTAAATACGTGCAGCGCAACACACACTAGCACACACACACACCTACACATCTGCAGGTAAAATATATATACAAAAAAAAATTGGTGTTTGGGCTAAACGGAAGCTTGCACTTAAAACTACTACTGAAACGGTTGTCTGAGGCTAGCGACAGAGGCGTACAAAGAGAAGGAGTAAAGAAGAGTTTCGTGGCTTATTAAATCCAAACTGGCAAATATAAATATTCTCAAAATAGAATAAATACTTCCATAAAAAATATAGGTCTATATATTTCTTGTGTATCTAACTATTAAGAACCTATTCTGTATCTCCAAGCTTTTCTTTGGAAAAGAATATGCAATAAGTGAAAATTCGGAAGAAACTTCCGCCGTGTAGACCGATTAAAGAATACCAAGATTATGGAAACTTTGCGCTTTTATAATGCGATATTAATGAACTAAAATATTCTTTCAAACTTGTCAAATATTTAATAAAATTGGCCTCTTATCAGAAGTTCTTAGACCCAAAATAAATACTTTACTCCCCTTTGGACTCTTCCTTGTACCAAACAAAAATGGGTAACTGTATGATTTGCTTAAGATCCCCTTTAAAAATCCCCGCTTACGCCACTGTGTGAGCTGTTTCTGTGTGCGTATCATAAAGTCAAGTGCTATAAGGCGGCCATAAATTGTTGTTGTTCCTCTTGCTGTGTGTTAGTCTGTGTGCGTGAGTGTGTGTGGGGTGGCAAGAGGGGAGGGGCAAAGGGGCTTTAGTCTGGCCACATTTGTTTGTTATAATTTGTATTTAAATGCCTGCCTGGTCTCAATTTTTGCTGCTGTTGCCGTGCTGCTGCCGTTGTTGCTGTTGCTGTCATGCAAAGTAAACGAGCCGAGCTAAACAATAACAATTTGCAATTTCATAAATAGTTAATGGGTTGCTTTTTGGGCCTGGCTAAAGCGTATATATACATATATATATTTATATGTATACTACAAAATGTAGGGTATATGTGGCATGCATACAATTTACTTATGATATATGTGTGGGCGGGCTCGAGGGTTACGGGTTAAGGGTTAAGGGTTAAGCTTTAAGGTTAGTTGAGTTATGAGAGCAATCCTTTACTTATTAAATATTAATAATTTCTAGAGGCATAAAAAACAGGCTGAGCGTTGAGTGAGAGAGATAGATTGAAAAATATGAAAATAGAGTGAGTTAAAGAGGCGCAGAGAGGAATAAGCTGAGGGAGAAAGAGAATGTGCAGCTACGTATACGTAATATTTTCAGGGTTGATTGTTTCATTAATCATATACATACGTCTCTAAAGAGATGATTTTGGTGGTGCTGATTTGGATGAAGTTGGTGGTGCTGTAGTGAGTTAACAACAACGCTAGTGGTGCCGGTGTTCGTGGTGCAGCCTGTATGCGGCGCCTGTAGTTGATGTTGCACTAGCAGCTGTTGATGCTGCTGCTGCTGCTGCTGATGTTGCTGTAGAAATTGATGTTGCTGCTGTGCATTTACTGTTACTGGTGCTAGTTGTGCTGTTGGTGGTGCAGGTGGTGGTGCTGTGACGAGCATATTTGTATTTGTATTAACATGGCTCAGATGTGGCTGCAATGGCTCCAAGCCGCCATTCAATATAAAAAGTTGCTGATGTGCTGTTGCTGCTGCGTTTGTTGCTGCGGCTGCTGCTGCTGCTGCTGCAGTTGCTGATATCTTGCTGCTATTGAGCACCTCATTAATCATCTTGGTCTTGGCATACTCGATGCGAATAGAGCCACGATCCGAGCTAAGTAAATATTTGCCCTGCAATTGTTGCATGGCCTGGGCAGCGCTGGGAGCATCGTTGAACTCAATAAATGCCACCGGATGTTGCTGCTGTGCTTGTTGCTGCTGCTGCTGCTGCTGTTGCTGCTGTTGTTGCCCAGTATTGTTGCTGCTGTTGGTTGCAATGATGCAATTTGTAGCTGCTGCAGTTGCAGTAGTTGCGGTAGGGGAAGTTGAAGTTGGTGGTGGAGAAGTCAGAGTTGAAGACAAAGTTGGAGGCATAGAAGTTGTGATACAATATTTGTGGTGCGTACCTTTTGTGTGCATTCGTAGGCGACAAAAGCCAGGCATACTGTGCATGTGGATAACATATTTGCATATACGATATACGATATATATATATAATATAAGTAATCGGTTATCGGTTATCGGTTACCGATTATCGGTTATCGTTGTGTATGTTATGTATAATACAAGTGATGGGCAACAAACGAACCAAAGAGAGAACGCAAAAGAAGATTTATCGATTAGTTTTAGTATACGATTATATATAGAGAAAATAATTGATTGTGGTGCAATATTAGTGGGTGGGTGGTTGAGTGGTGGCTTAGTGGTTTAGTAAGTGCTGCCGTTTGCGCTCAACAACGTGTGTTAAGTGAGTCAGTGTGTGTGTGTGTATGGATTTGTGTTCATGTGTTTCGATAGATATCGATTATCAATTTAGTATTATAATGCCATTTACCTAGAGAAAACCTCCTTGAGCTCGTGCTCCGACACAAACTGACCCAGATTGGCCACAAAGAGCGTAGAGCAAGGCGCATTGGCGGCTATCTGTGGATTGGCCGGGTGGTTGGCGTTGTTGGTGGAGCCAGCTGGGCTCGCCAGAGCGGGACTGGATAAAAAATGATGATGTGATGCAGCCGCAGCGGCGGCGGCAGCGGCAGCGGCGGCAGCAACCGCTGCATTACCCGCAGCGCCTTGAGGCGCCGCAGCAGCAGCAGCGGCTGCACCACCCCCACCACCGCCGGCGGCAGCAGCAGCAGCCATATGGGCCATTGCTGCCTGGCTGGGATGTAAAGCTGTAGCAGTTGTCTGATGATGTGGCATAGTCATTTGAGTCTGGAAAAGGCAATAAAAACAACGGATATAGAATATATATAGGTAGACGATTCCCAAAGGGGGACGATTATTGGCTACTCACTTGATGCATAGGCTGCTCCATTACTTTGTCTGTATTTAGTCAGAGATAGGAGCGTACGGGCACCTGCGGATGAAGTGCCGGATGCACAAGTGTTGCATGCTGCAGCGCTGCGGCGCCGGGCAGCTCAGCGGCAGCGGCGGCCGAGTACGCTAACGGATGATGCCATAGCTCGGGTCCGCCCGGAAAGAACGGACCGCCCAGATCTAAGAGAAAGGGCAAACGAGAAGAAAGTGAAAATTCTGTTGAGCGACAGCTACATTTTTTGCTGTTAATGTTGATACTTTTCGTTATTTGTTTTCTTTTATTGTGTTGAGTGAGCATAAAAAAATAAATATAAACAAAAAAGTTTAGTTAACAAAATGAAAAACCTAGAAAATGCGTCAAGTTCGTTGCCTAAGTCTTTCGTTTTGTGCATGGAAATTCGAAGTCTTTGAAATTATTTTAAAATAGTTCCCTGAATTTAGGGAGAAAAGTATCTCAAGTCTGATTTCCAATTCGGAATTCGTAATAATTTGCAACTTTTTTCTGAACTAATTATAGTATCTCTGTGTGTGTATTGGCGTGTCAATATATGTGTGTGTGTGTGTGAATTCAAACAGAGAGTGTTACAGTGACCAAAGTGCATTACATAATATCATTTGTTGTTGTTGTAGTAATTGTTGATTTGTTGTTGTAGTAGTAGTAGTAGTTGTTGTTGTTGCTGAATTGTTGCTGTAACCTATGTAAATATTTATAGCGAAATTTAGTTCGGGCGTAGTATAATAATAGATAACATTTGATATATAGCTGTATATACGATATATATATATATATATATATTTATATTTATATTATAGAGTGTGCACTTGAAGCAAAGTTCAACTGTTCAATTGTTGTTGTTGTGTGTTCTGTGTGTGTTTTTTGTGTGTGTGTGTGTGTTTGAAATAGTTAGGAGGTGCGCTAAGTACGCCTTCGGTACGGTAGCTCAATAGAGTTTTCTTTTTGTTTTTCTTTTTTTAATATGACTAATTTTAACTACATACAGAAACGAAATAATAGAAATAAAAGTAGCAGCTTTTCTTTTGTTTTTTTTAATTGTTTTTTGTTTTTGTTTTTTTTTTTTTATTTTACTTACGTCCAGTGAGTGGGTGCATCAATGCAGGATGTGAGGCTGTTGTCGCTGTATTGGGCTGTGGTTTGGGTTTGCTCACTTTCGTGTTACTCTTGGCGAATTCCAAGCGAATTGTTTGGGGCATATCGGGATCGAAGCGTACACCCTGCTGTAAATGATCAGATCAAAATACAGCGGTTTGTATTTTCTATTTTTTTCTTGATTTTTTTTTGTTTTTGATGTTTTGTTTTTACTTTTACAAAATAATAAAAGTGTATTTTTAATTCAATCTCTTTTGATTTGGAGAGCGAGAGAGAGGCTACTTTATAATTCTTTTCTTGCAACAATTCGCCAAAAATAATTTTGAATGTCGCATAGCTAGTGTTGAGAACGGAGAGAAGAGATTTCTCAGTTTTTTTTTGTATCTTTTGTTTTTTTCTCATATTCTCATTTTCTTTTTGGGGTACATAGAAACCAACTTGCTGCTTGCTTTGAATTTTGGTGCCTTTAATGCCTTGCTCTGTTCACAGATGATCAGGTTAGGGTTACAAGGGGTGTGTGTGTGTGTGTGTGGTTGTGTGGGGGTGAGTGTGGGTGTATTAAAGTGGGTGTGGTTGTATGCACAGAAATTAAAAGCAAGAGATGAACAGCAACTGCATAGGAAGAGCACCTATCAGTGGAGCGAAGGGGGCTGGAGTCATTCAAAGTGAAGAGTAGAGCTGATAAACTATGGCTTGGTTTATCGATAGTATCGATAATATTGCATCATTATCGATTGAATTTGAAAATAACAGGAAACCGTACAAATATTAAAACTGTTTTAAATATATCAATTTTATAGCAAATTGAACTTTGGAAGAGTTCGTCGGAGAATGCAATTTGTAATCTAATATTTTTCTATAACCGATATATTTAATTATCGAATTTGTCGATAGGTTACCAGCTCTAGTGAGGGGTCGGGGTTCGAGCATGCAACAGCCAAAATACGAATATTTGTGGTCTAGAGTTGCCGGGCTTCATTTTGTTGCTGGTGCTTCATAGCCTCATTGCAGTTGCTATTTGGATATAGATGGGTGTGTGTAATGTGTTTGTGTGTGTCGAGTGTGTTCGAGTGTGTGATTGTGTGAAAGAAGAGAGGGGGAGAGACAGAGAGCGAGAGAGAGAAAGATCGAGATGCAATACCAAAAACAATATTTAAAGATAAAGGATAGATAAATTAATAATAAATAGACATAAATTTAAATGCGGTGAAGGTTCTTTCAAATGCAAGCACGTGTGAGAGAAGGTACATCTTATTGTTCTTATTGTTCTTATTGTTGTTGCTGTGGTTTTTGATTGAGATACGATGTTGTTATTGTTGTTGTTGTTGTTGAGGGCCTAACGGTTCTTAACGCTTTCAGTGTAAGCCAGGCAATAATACGAATACGAATACGTTTAATACGATTTATATATATTTTTTGGTTCTTGTAGAGTGCTTTACAATCTAGGTGTAAAAGTTTTTTGGAACGCCGAAAAGTTTTGTTTTGTTGTCAATTGGGAAAGGCTTTTGCTAAGAATTGTTGGTGTTCATCGATTATATATATACTATATAGTATTTTATATATAGTTAACAAATATTTATTAGGCGGAATATAGTTGAAGGCATACAAAGTGTATTAGAAATTGCGATTATATATGTTACCTGCAGATCCTGCTTGGCTGCCTCGGCACCGGCTCTTGTGTGGAATGTCACGAATCCAACAGGCTGCAGATTGAAGATAATATTAGTTTTTTCCAAAAATAAATCCTGTTCTCTTTTCGCATATAAAGACATTCACTTACCGATGCTGTTTTGCCATTTTTGCTAGTTACTTTTAGTAGAGATCCTTCGTAGCCCTGGAAGAAATAGTTTAGATTAGTCTTGGGCTAAGCCTCATTTAAGATTATTTGAATTTAAGTTTGAAAATTGTAATCAACCCTTTTAGCCGTTAACAAGCCATTAGGCCATTAAAAGCTGACCTTTATGGCTAATGGATATTTAAGCTAATATTTGCTAGATAGCTTTACACATATGAGGATTACTCACCTCGTAGGCTCTGAATAGCAAATAGAGCTCTCGTGGCTTGGCATCCATTGGCAAACCACTTACGAATAATGTGCGCACCTGCAACAGAGAGAGAGAAGGAAATTGAATGGGTGAGTAAGATAGATATATATATATATATAGTAGTCTTAACAAATCTCTAAGATTTTCGTAAGAAACCAATTTCCTATGATTGCGTAATTAAGTTAAAGCTGTCACGTCGCATCGCAGCGGAAACAAACTGAAACCCAAAACCCCAAAAATCCTTCAGCCTCAATTTCAATGTGTCAAATATTTAAATTCGGCCCAAAAGTTCAAGCCATCCAGCATACATACACAGATACATATATACGTATATGTGTGTGTATTAGTGTATGTGTGTGTGTGTGCCGTGATAATGAAACCAAATGGAATAAGCGCCATAAACGCTGAATTCATTAAGGCAACGACGTGACGCGCTCCAAAATAGAATAGGGGTGTGGTTGGGTGTGCGTGTGTGTGTGTGTGTGTGGGGTTGAGGGCGGTGCTAATGAGCCTTGTCGCTCTTTTTGTCTATTTTTTTGTTGTATATTTTTAACACCTCGAAAAGCAGTTTGCAAAGGGACCAACTGTGTGCGCTGTTAGCTGTTTTTGGTTAGCTTATTTTGGCATTTTATATAATACCTGCACCGCTGTAGCAGCAGAAGGGTATATCAGCGGTGCAGAAATATCAGCTTAAATTCGACCAGATAGAAATTAATCTAGGAAGAGTTTTTACGAGACATAGAATAAAATAAGTTCAAACAAAGAGATGGCTGGGCTTTTCTTTGCTATATAAAAATTGATATTTTAATGAAATGTTATTTACAATTTTTATACACTATTTCTAAACCTAGAACTTTGCTGAACGCTACTACATTTTCCTTGAGTACCTAAAAACAACTTAAGTTTTCAGAAAGGGTACAAATTAGTCGGGCTTTTAAACAGTTTCTTCAATTCTTTGTTACGACCATTTTTCGTGTTGCCGCAGAGGGATTCCGTCTCCTGAGAGTGACAGATGGTAAAAAAGTGAGCTGCGTGTGTTTAGAGGTGTGCATTCTGGGTGTGTATATGTGTGTAAGTGTGTGTGAGAGAGCTAAAATTAAAACGTGTTCTATCGTGTAATCTAGCTATTGTTATCCAGCTGGGAAAGCAGCTGTGTAAAAATAGCTAAACACATGTAACATGCCGCACTCACACACACATGCCTACACTGTCCTTCTGTCATCGTGACGTCCTTTCTTTTTTCCATTTTGTAGTCCTGCAGGAGTTGGCTGCAGTTGCTGGCTTTAAAATGTTGTCCAGCCGTCATTTACAAATTAATTAACTCACTCAAGTGATGAGCGCAGAAATAAAAATATAAAAATAAAAGAAGCACCAAAAAAAAAAAAAAAAAGAATCCTTTGACGTAGTTGTCGCTGCCGAAAAGGATCTGCAGGTCACGCTCAGTTAAATAGCAATTAAAATTAATTTTTGCGCAGTCTGCGGCCGCCGTTAGTTGGCCACGTCTCCTGCTTCTTTTGGGGTCCACTAATTGGACGGGTAATGAGCTGAGCTCGTCCCTTGGAAAACCCACAAAAAAACAACAAAAACAACAATAACTACAATAAAGAAATAAAAATTAAAGAAAATTGAGCCAAGCAAACTAATTAGAAGGTTTGAGAGGGCTAAGCGCAAATCCACTGAAATTTACTTGTCGTTTCCCTGAATTTTCCTGCTTTCCGATTTCCATTCAAATGCAATTATTTTATGCTTTCTTCTAATCGAATCCGAATGTTTGTTCGACTTTGAATGTGAACGAAATTTTGTGTGTAGTAGCCCAATTTGATAGCATGTCGCTCGCTGCACAAATATGCCAAAAGCAAACAATAGATAACAGGCAGACAGCCAGACGAGGGACAGAAAGACAGACAGACAGACAGGCAGACAGAGAGACAGTCAACAGACAGGAAATGGAACTACCAGACTTTGCGTCGCACTGTGGCTTCAAAAGTCAAAAGCTTTGCCTTAAACTTAACATATAAAATATTTAATATTATATCAAATCTTTTCTATATTTCTATACTTCGCGGTATTAAGGAATTCATTATATTAAATTTAACTGACTTTTATAATTGTATTGAAATTATAATTGCAATTTACTACCACTGTGCGTTGCGTACCCAGCCACAAAAGTCAGTTAGCCAGTACAAATCAGCCATAGACGTGGGGCCAGGACTCGGGTACAGGGGGACTCAGGGGACCAGGGACTGTGGACTCTAACCTCTTGTCTTGCTGTTGCTGTTGTTGTTGTTTGTTTGTCTTGTGTTTTGGGGACTGCGGAAACACATTCAACATTTTGACAAACATAAACAGGAGTTGCCAGCTCGCAGTTGCCGCACAGTTTTCCCATTTTCCCCATTTTCCAACTTTATATTGCAGGTTGAGGTTATGCGGGTGGTTCGGGGACTGGTTGGATGCTTCAGTGGTCGTTGTGGGTTTGCCTAACTTTGGTTGCCAAATTCCATTTAAATACAGCAAATGTCGTAGAGTTGCAATTGCTTTTGTTGTATCGTATTGTTGTTGCGCTGCCTGCAACCTTGCTGCTTGCAACTTGGCTGGCATTGCTGATGTTTTGGCAATGATTTTGTAACTATCCCCCCGCCTTTCCGGTTTTGTCTGTTCTACTGATATTATTGCCAAGAAGTTGCAGTTGTTTTGCCCTTCGCCCCTCCCCTGTATTTCTCTGTTGCATGGGTTTGCCGCAATGTGCTACTGTGCTGACTGTGTTTTCCTTAGCAGTTTATATTCCTGTCTCGTATCAACTTTATTTCTATAATTATGCATAAACTCCGTTCGGCTGCAGCAAATAAATTGCCAAATATCGAATTTCATATTGTACATTAAATATGCAAATATTACGCATACGCACCATTGCACTTCCGGTCAAAAATGTCAATCAGTCTATTATGAATACTGTTGGCCTTGTCTTGTGGTTTTGGCCTATTGTAAATCAATCCAGTCTCAAGTGTTGACTTACAATAATTAAACCTGACACACACACCCCAAATAAACAGTTTATAAAGCGATCTGTGGGCGTGTCAAGTTGAGAATGCGGCTAAGAGGTGAGTCTATGATGCGAGGAATGTCTGAAAGTCTAAAAGTCAGTCTACTCGCAAAAGGCGTTAAATTGTAAGCGCTTGTAAATTGTCAAACAGCTGACAAAACGACAGACAAATAGAGAGGCAAAAGCAAATAAGCTAACAAAAATGAACAACTTGCAGTTACCCTGTAATAACGAGACTGCAGTTACATTTCTCTTTTCAGAAAATATTAAACATACGTTAATTCTAGTGGAAGGAACTGAGAAGATAATACAAGAGATCAGCTCCATTGCGTTCGCATACCCTGTCTTAGACAGATGAATCATGCTTATAGGGTATATAAAACACGCAGAGCAACCGCCACAAATCGCACTTGACAGCGATTGTAAATATTTAAATTTGTGCTGCTGTTGTTGCTGTTGCCAGTGCAGTTGCTGCGTGTCAACGCCAACAACTGAAATTCAACATTGAAACAACTTTTGCTTCGACTATTATTGACTTTTATCGCTTGTCGGCATTTGCACAAAGTGCGACTGTTTGCGCAAATTGTTTCTATAAATAGTTAGGCAATTAAAACACTATTTAATAGGCAGATTTATAATGTTGATAAAGCTAAATATTTGACGAACAGGTTGCAATAATTGTTCAAAACGAAGTCTTCAACTGAATTCGCATTGAAATTGTTCCCAAATCCAATCGATTTAGAATAAGAAACTAAAGCTAAACTTAGTTAAAAACCCAACAGGTAATCAAAAAAGGAATTAAATAAGAAGGACTATGTTAAATGCAAATATATTTGATTTCTTTCTAGCTATTCATCATCTTTCATTGCCAATTTCTTGGTCAAGTCTCCTTGTCCTGATGTAAAACAGTTTAAATGCCTTATCACATTTAAAAAAAAAACTGTTATAAATAAGATAAAAAAGGCTAAAATCTCAGCTTATAATGCTGTTAGTCAGACCCTCCTTCGTTCAGGCTGGAGCCAATTAAGTTGAGCGTCGAGTCAGCTAAATGCCGCTGGCTGCCAAGTTGACTGCAGCTGGTCTTTCTTGTTGTTTTCAATGTAAAATACCCCTTAAAAATGAGTATGAAGAGCTATACAGAAAGCAAGCGAGTTGATCTAACTAAAACAACTCTAAGAATAAATAAATTCTTATATAATTAACTATTTAGAGAGTATCTCAAAGTCGACTACTCTGCCTGCCGTAGCTTCTGTTGTTATTGTCATTTTTGTTATGCTAGCTGCTTGTTTATTTAGTTTGCTGCTTTCTTTCTGCTTTGGCTCTAATAGCAGGCAAATCTTTAAGTGCCACAACAAGCAAAGCAAAGCAAAGAAAAAAAAAGAAAGAAGAGAACAAAAAAACAGAAGCAGAGGCAACAAAGCTGCCGCAGGCTGTGGAGGAGATTGTGGCACAAACAGACGCAGCATGTTGCGACAATTGTTAAATGCTGCTACACTATGCCCTTAGGATTGACGGGGCTACAAAAGTACTCGGATTTTCTACTGAATAGGTTGTTGACAATTAGAAATAAATACTTTACATTTTTTAGTTGTTTTTCTATAAGCAATAATTTATCTAGGAGCAGTGGCAGCAATCCTTAAATTATTTCAATCTTTTTACTGAAAAATCTTCAAGATACTTAGCTAATA
Organism: Drosophila repletoides; assembly: GCA_018150835.1. Taxonomy (NCBI): domain Eukaryota; kingdom Metazoa; phylum Arthropoda; class Insecta; order Diptera; family Drosophilidae; genus Drosophila; species Drosophila repletoides. Next base: position 4,602,462 of record JAECWQ010000202.1, read on the forward strand.
TTGTGAGATAAAAGAATCTATTTTGTTCTGATTTTCTTATGGCTTTTAGAAGTTCTTTTGAAAACTTTTCACGGAATTTCTTTCTCTTCAATCTGCAATCAAAATTGCTTGCAACATTCAGCATTTCGCGTTGCAACTAAATGAGTAGACCAAATGAATGAATGTTGTTGCTGCTGTTGCTGTGGCTGCAATTGTTGCTACTGGTGCTGCTTACTTGGTTGTTGCTGCTGCTGTTGTTGTTGTTCAGTGTTTTGCCGCATTTTGCATACAAAATAACGTTGGCCATTGTGAGAGCCAGGCTCAGGATGCAGTGCAGCAGCAGCAGCAGAAGCCGTAGCACGGCAGCAACACAGACAATTGCAACAACAAGGTTGGCCAACTTCTTTTGGCTTAAATGAAACGTTTTGTTTGCATTTTGCGCCTTTCTTTCTGTTTTTTATTTTCTATTTTTTTCTTTACCCATTTGGCATTTGGCTCACGCGCGGCCAACTTGCCGCAATGTGCCACGCCCCCTCCCTGTCTGCCACGTTGCCGCGGCCACTGCTCAATTAAACCTCTTTGGCCTCGCTGTTGCCTGGCATCGCTTTAATCTCTTGGCTGGGGCATCCTTGTTGCCGCTGCTGCTGTTATTTGTATTGTTGATGTTTGTTTTACATTTTCTTTTCTCCTCTATTTTTTTATTTTATTTTTTTTTAGAATTTTATGCCATTGTTCACGCGTTGCCTTTGCTACTTTGCTTGATCCTTGCTGCTTGTTTGGGTTGTTATCTGTGCTGCAGCCACGACAGCGCCAGCGCCAGCAACAACAACAACAGCAGCAGCAGCAGCAGCAACGGGAACAATTGCACAGGTAATTAGCGCTTTTCTTGTCGCCTGCTCTCATTTGATTAAAGACTTGGACCACGCCCACTTGGCAAACACTTTTTAAATCGCTTAATAAGCAGCATAACAGCAGCAGCAACAACAAATACAAAGAGAGTGACAGCAGCAACAACAGTTGCTGGTGCAGCGACAAGAAGAAGGCAAAACTAATATTTTAATTGCTAAGCAAACAACTGGCAGGTATCACAAATACACACACACCCATTCTACACACACACAAACACACTCTCTCTCAGATTGTTGCAAACTTTTGCTTATTTCACAAATTAGCCAAAATTCCGAGACACTTGCCACAAATTGTGACAGAGAAAGCTATATGGAATATACAAAAAAGAGAGAGAGAGGTAGAGAAAAACAGCTGTGAGACACTGCCACGCCCCTCTGTGCACCGCGCATACGCCTACTCATTCACATACAAATAAAAAAGAAACAAAAATGAGAAATTTTTGCTAGCTGCAACTTTTGATTGCAAATTATTTGCAACAGCAACAGTGACTGCCAAAAGTTTGCTGCCTGCAGCCAAAGGCAACTTTTCATGTAACAAGATAAAGCGCAAAAAACAAGCATTTATTTTCAAATGTGCCCAATTTCCAGGGTATTATGGGGCGTGCTGGCTAACTGCTAAGCAATGCATGGAAATTTTCAAAATATGAAACTTGACAAATTTCAAATTTAAATAATTAAAACTCATTAGCTCTAGTGAAGGGTTGCTCGGAGGGGGGAGTCCTTCCGTACGCCGGACGAAGATTAAATAACAAATGAACGATGACTCTTTGCGGGTGTTTACTTTTAGGTGAAACTGTTAAGGGTAGGTGGCAGCCTGGGCGCTTATTAATTATTAAGAGTTGCATAGACGGGCTGGAGCAGGGGTGGAGTTCAAGAAATGGGCAAACTCTGGAGCATTCTTGGTAATTTATGGAAATTTCTGAAAATGCAACTGAATTTGTTATGAACATTTCATTAAAAGGAGAGAAGAGTCGAAGGAACGAAGCGCTGCGACAGGTTGCAGGTTGCAGTTGCACTTAACTGGGGCAAGGCTGCATTATAAATCAGGCACGTTGCATATATAGAATACATATATGCAACACATTTGTCAGCCACGTGTCACGCTTGACGTGGCACGACTAGGCGAAATGACAGCAAAAAGAAGAAGAAAAAGAAAACAGGAATAGAAGGGCAAAAGAATATTATTAACAATTCAACGTTTAGGCCAAGGCAACAAATACGTTTCCGGGCTCGAAGGCAAATGCAGAGAAAAAGTGAAAAAATAAAAAACTGAAACACACTGAAAAATTACAAAACAATAGAGAAATGAGCCTTGGACTCAAAACGTGTCCGAATGTGAACAATGAGAAAAGGGTTTTCCTTTTTTGAGCAGGGTCTCTGCTCAAAACTTGACAGGACATTATTAAAAAATACTCGTAGAACCTGCATAAGCAACAGGGCAAAGGCCATTTAATTAATTAGCAGTTAAAATATAATAGAGCGTGCAGCGTGCTCCTGCAGGTGCTAAGATTGATGAGCTTTTAAATTTAATACTAAAAATTAACACCAACACTAAAGTGGCCAAAAGTAATTAATTTGGCTTTATTAATATTTCAGTGCTGTCTACATTTACTTTACAGCTGTTAACATAATCCTGTTTAAGCTCTAAATTTATTTAAGTTCAAAATGAGAGACGCTTCTTTTGAGAGCTTCGAATCAAAGCAGTTAAAAGGATACAAAAGCTGAGAGAAGCGGAAAGAGGGAAATTTTATTGTTTAATGAAATACTTTGTTTTAAAATATTAATTTTTTTATATTTCTCATGATTTCTAGATATCTTTTCAGCTTCTAAAGAAAATGCAGCTTGAATTTTTAATGGCTTTTCGTTGTTAATCAAGTCAGTTCCCCCAAACAATATTAGATACAAAATTCAAAATTCAGCTTCCCTTTTAACTCTAGCGTGTGTGTGTTGGATGTGTGTGTGTTTGGTGTGTGCCTGTGTGTGTGTTAGTAGCTCATTAGGCAAACATGACACTCTTGCCACAGGCAACTAACAAGTTGCCACAGTTTGCGTGGCGCCCAATAAAATGCATATATGATGGCACAGTGTGCACGGGATAAGCCTGGCTATGGTATGCTCTCGCGCATACTATTTTGCACCACTGTGGCTAACGGGTAACGGGTAACGGGTAACTGTAAACTGCGTCAGTTAATTAAGATTGAAGTTGCCGCAGAGCAGTGCAACGCAGCGCCAGAGGCGCCACAAATGCCAGAAATGGCAACAAAAAGTCAGCTACCTAATTTATTATGTCAAACGTATGAGTGTTGCTGCCTCTCCTCGGCTTTGAGGGGGGAAACTGAAGAAATGAGAGTGGAGAGAGGCGATAAGTAGGGGTGGGCTTGGTTTGTGGCACGGGTAAATGAGCTTAACTACCAAATGTTGCAGGTGTTCAACTGGCAGGTGTTAACGAGCAAGTTGCAAGTTGTTGGTGTTGTTTGTGTTGTTGCTATTTCTGCTGCACTTGTAACCTTCAATTGATGATCAACTGGGACAACTGCAACACATTATTCAAATAGAGAAAAAAAAATGCTGATGAAAAAAGCATATTTGCCACATGCCACAAGAGATTTAAAGCAATTTGCAGCATCATTTTTTTTTTATGCTTGGCAAACTTTGTGCTCTATTCTGATTTTTTTTTTTTTTTTTTTTTTTTGTGCCAGCCAACAGGAATTTCAATAAACTTGTGGCATATTTTTGTTTTCAATTTGCCACAGAAATTATTCCTGAGAGCAACTGGAGGCAAGAGGAGGTCGGGAGGAGGCACAGCACGAGTAAAAGTCAAAACGAATCAGCGGATTTTTGGGTCAATCACAGAAAAATATACTGAAAGAGATAGAAAGAGAGATAAAGAGAGGGAGAGATGGAGTAGAAAGAAAGAAGGATGCCATACACACAGGACATGAATTACGTGACAAGGATATGCTTTTTATACTACGTGATTGGAAAAGTAATAAAAAGTATATTAGTTTCATACAAAGAAGTCAAGTTTGAAAAGTACATTCATAATTTAGAGATTAATAATTTCTCTTCAAATAATATTAAGATTAAATCAAATATTAAATCCAAATAAGTTGATAAATTTAATGATGAATAAAAGCCTGAATATTTGAGTCAAGTTACTCAAAAAAATTACAGGATATCTCAGAATGTGTTATTTATAGGGTTTATATTATGCTGCTTGTGCTACATTCTAAAGCCAAGTCAAATGTTTTTCTCTCTTCTTTCAACGAGCCATATTTGAGCTCTCTTTAGTCCTGTGTCGTCCTGTGTGAAGCCCTAACGAGCGCTGTTCCAGGACTTGGCACTCAGCAGGTTCTGCTCCGATTGACCAGACAACAAGGCATGCATATTAAATACGTACAAATACAAACACAAATACAAATACATATAAAGCCCTGTAATTTTTGAGTAAGCTGGCTAAGTCAGGACCCTACCCTCGCCATTACAGCTTCCTTTCATTTGCTCCCCGTCCCCTTCTTGAATATATGTAGTCCTAAATAAATGATGTTGGCGCTGCGGCTTTTGGCTCTGCGATTCGCTTTCAATCGGCCAAAACACTTGATGGTTAAGTGAAAACTGCGCCTCAACGCTTGACACCTCGCCCCTCCCCCCCTTGACACCACGCCCCCGTTGCCGTATGCAGGCGCCCCCTCTTCGATTTTGTTAGAGTTCAATGCGGCAGTTTAATGATTCGTTGCATTATCTATAAAAATTGTAGCATACTTTTTGGGGCCTTGCTGCAAGCAGAGAAACCCTTTTGAAAGGCTTCTTTATAGGATATAATAATCATGGAACAAAACTAAATTATGTATTCTAAATAAAGCATGAGATGTGCTTTAGAGTATTATATAAAAATTAAATTATTAATTCTTAATCGGAATGAAGACCTCTGTAAAGTTTTTAGTGGCCTTTTTAAAGCAATTTTTAGTACTATTTATTGGGCCACTTTATACAGAATAAGCTCTGAATAAGATTTACAGAAATCTACAGATTTTAGGGTATTTAAATCTTCGTCGTGCATGGATCATGTGCATTCTTTAGATGTGTTTTTTGTGTGTTTTGCACTTTGTTCTTTTGATATTTATTTGTACAACAAATTGCTGGATGTGTTGTGTTGATTGTGGATAATTAGTTTGGCAGTTGAATGAAAACAATATAATAAAAACAACAAGAACAACAACAATAATAATAATAATAATAGGTAGAACAATATGAATAGAAGTTGTTGTTAACATTTGAGCTTATATAATATTTATAAGCCAGTCACAGAGGACAACATAATACTGGCCGCTTGTTGTTGCTTTTGCCCCCCTTTTTATTGTTATTTTTACCTTGGCCAGAACAATTCAACAACTGATATTTCACAGTTCGCATTTCGTAATTTGCCATTCACCGCACAGAGAAAATTTGTAAATAATTGAAACCTGACCAATTATCCTCATATGCATGTCAGATGACAATTAAACATTTTCCCCATATTCCTCATTTTCCCCAGTTTTCCCACTCATTTTCCCATTTTCACATTTACACACACAAAGGCTGTGAAAACTGTACTAATAAATAAGCATAGCATTAAAATATTTATAAATGTTATTTTCAGTGCCAATTGTATCAATATCCATTTACACGTAAACATACTTATGTAACTAACTGTATAATGATTTGTTATAAATTCCTAGACTGTTGTTATGTCAACTGCGAGATAAATAAATAAACTGCGACCAGAGTAGTTATTTTTATATAATAAGCTCTTCAGTAAATTCATATAATCTACTAAGGAAAGGCTATCTTGTGCGCGCCGAAGACTTGATACCCTTGCAGGCTGCGAGAACTATATTAAAAATGTTTTTCATTTAATAAATTTCGGCAGCTTTTGTTCCTTTTATGCTATAGTTATTCGACTTGTGTATCAACAGACGGAATGAAGGATTTGGCTATAACTACCATAATCAGCATATGCTTTATAGTATAAAAGATGAATCCTTCAACGCATCACAGATTTCTTTGCCAGGGTATAATAAATAAATACATGTGAATTCCACAAATTCCCTATTAAGGCCCCATTATTTGTTTCTTCCTTTCTCTTTGGAATATATTGAAAAATATTCCATCCTTTCATTAGTATTAAAAATAGATAATTATAGTTGAACAGCTATTTGTTTATTCACGTCCTGCGCAAACCCAACTCCGCCCTGTCTGCGCGTGTTTATGCAGGTTTATTTATTTTCCAATTCCATTTGCTTTAGATAATATTATAACAGCAGTTTTCCCCCTCTTCTATATGCATATATATGTATATATATATAAACCCCGACGGATTAGATTGTATTTCTTATGCGTGCTCATTGTCAACGCTTTTAATTTGATTGTGCTTAAATATTTAAACAATTATAATTGTCTCAGTCGATGATATAAGTTGTGTTTACCCACATGACAACTGCAACTTCGACTAGAAGTCTGCTGTTTGTTCTTCCTTTCCCTGCCTTCCCCCTCTCTCTTTTCCCTTTGCTCCACCTCTCTCTCTCTCTCAGTCTACGGGGATATTCCTGTTGTATTCACATTGGTTATTCGGGCATTTTAAGTGCTTTGGCATTTTGTGTTTAATCTGCACATTTCTTGCATAATTTATGTTGCTGCCGCATTGTTGCAGTTGCAGTTGCAGTTGGCGCTGGCGTTGCAATTGTTGCAGACACACAAAATTTCAACTCTAAATTCGACGCTCTGTCTGTCCGCCCGTCTGTCTGTTGGGGGAGGAGAGTGTGGAGGAGACTGCAGAGCTCACCATTTGTTATATTTACACAATTTATTTTATAGCCAAAGATCAAAGCAAATTGCACAATTGGCCACTGAAAGCTGCAGTATTATTTGCTGATATTATTTGTGTCTCTTCACTTTTCCAGTATTTTTAGTATTATTTTTGGCCGTTAGTTTTATTGGCCCGCGCGTGTTCCGACAAGCACTCGTATTTGTTGTTGTTAGTCAACGCTTCGTTGAGTGTTGGTAAACAGAATTTATTTGTCAATAAAGCTGTCACTTCATTACGGCTATTGTCCTTGCGCCTGTCGCCGATAACTCACTGCACCCCTCTTTTCACCCACCTCACCCATTCCAACGACGCTGCTCACTCTATCGTCCACTTGGTGGCTCCTGCAGGACCCACAAACCGTTTAACAATGCCGCGCAAATTTTCGCGTCCAGAAATAAACTTGCATTATTGCTTTTCGGTCAGAGAACCTAGGCGAACCCGGACGTCGCCAGGAGCACCAGCAGCAGGAACGGGAGCAATACCTGTACGCCGTCTGTTTGGTCTGACATTAATGAATTTGCTGCTGTCAATATAGCCAACTACCAACGAAGGAGGAGCAAGCCGGGAGTCGGGAGTTTCTCCTGTGCAGCTGCATAAAAACAACAAACGGGCGGACCGGACACCACGTCGAAGGATGCTCCATGTATCCACACAGGATGACAGGAATGACGATGACATTGGACCGACGTCGCAACAGTCCCATCGTCTGCCAAAATGTTCGTATTACAATTTTCATTTTTGATGTCTATTGACAGTGCAATCTGTGGGTGGAGAGGACTCCACGGACGGAGTGCGGGCAGCAGGCTCCAAGAGAAAGGAGGGAGCGGGAATCTGAGTACAAGCATTTCATTGCAGCAGTTGAGTCCCTCTTTGTAGAGCTATTCAGACTCTGACAATGCTTTTGTAACAAATTTGTGGATATCTGCCAATTATCCGGCAATAAAATTTGAAATTTAAAGAGGCTTTTATCTAGTTTCTTTCGCTTCAAATTTTACTCTTTGTAATTCTTTTATTTAAAAAATATATTTAAAATTGTAGTTGAATTTAATTTGAGAATAGAAATTTAATTGGCTGCAAATCGTTGGCTGCATTTCATTTAATTGCTTCTTGCAGGCTGTGCAGGGTATTCCGGAATTCGGCTTTCATAAGTTTAGTTACTTTTTGCTACTCATTTTTTTTACTATGCGAATAGTTGTTGTTGTTTTTGTGAGTGCAAACAACACCTTTTCAATTTTTGGCGCGACAGTCGCTTAATTTGTATTTGGTGCTTGCATTTTATGCTGTTTGATTTGAGCTGATGAAAAGCGGGGAGATGGCTGGCCAGTCAGAGGTGTGGGCTGGGATGGTTGGGGGTGGTAGCCAGACTCAATTACGTGCTTGTTTGTGCCGATATTTGTGCAATGAAAACCAAATTGTACGGAACTCCCTGCGCTCCCCTTTCAGCCCAGTCTTCGTTCTGCTACCAACTAAAGTCGACCCCCACTGAGAGCTGGAAAAAAACTGCTGTTGGCTTTAAGAGAAAAACCGACTCTGTGTGTGACAGTTTCATTAAATTTAAATATTTAATTCACTCTTTTCGCTATTCTGGGCATGTTGTTTTATTTTCATTTTGGTAATACCTTAATTATAGCCATATTAAAGGTATTTACAAAAATAAAAAAAAAAACAAGCGAACAAAAAAAGAAAAAGCTTTTCAAATGGAAACCAAATATTTGTCATTCACTTTGAAAAGATTTTCATTTAATTCAATTGTTTAACTATTTACAAAACAATGAGAAAAAAAAACAAGGAGTAGGAAACATATTTGTTGCTCTTGCTGTTGAATATGCTTGAACAAGTAAAGTAATTAATATAAATTAATTGTCGTTGAATGGGCACAGTAAAAAAATGTTCGTTTAACTGGCAAAATGTTTGATAATTAATTCAATTTTCTCGTATACCCTGCAAAAAAAAAACTGAGTGAGAAGTATCGATTTTAACGAGTAAACAAGTACTCTTGGTGCGCCAAAGAGAGAGTATCATTTAGTCGATTCTCTTGGCCCTTGGTTCGATTTCAATTTATGAATAAATCAGCGTTAAAAATCACTCAACACTGGCACAGCGTAAGGATGCTGGCGCCAAACGCTAATTAAAATCGGTAAAGACTCTTCTCGGGTAGGGGCAAAGAAGGCGTGGCAAGGTGGGCGTTACCTTAGCCATAGTCAACATTGATTCACAATGACAACACATTTCAATTTGCAAATCAAATTGAAAACTGTGATTCAAAAAATGAAGCCAAAGTCCTGACCAACATTTCACTCTCTCCACTCACTGCTCTCTGCTCTTCTCTCTTCTCAAGTCAGTCGGAGCACCTCCTCGAGCACCTCATTTCATTTACCTTCATTCAAAGTTTTCTATAAAGAAGGTGGCAGGTGGGCGGCTTGACGGGTTAAAGGGGGCGTGTCAGAGGTCTTGCTGCTCTGTGCAATTAAAGTAACGCTAACTGGTCTCAAAAAGTTTGTAAATGTTTCTGTTTCTGCTGCTGCTGCTGCTTCTGCTCCTGCTCCTGCTTCTCCTTCTTCTACTGCCTGTGTTTCCATGCCAAACATTTTTCATTAAATTAAGCAATCAGTTAGGCAAAGGGCGACACTTTCCCACTTTCCACTTTTCCATCACTTTTCCCAGAGAGTTCAAGTGGAAGCGGGGAAAGTGGGAAGACGGGAAGGGTACGCAGTACACCTAATTTATAAATAACTTCTATTTCAGTATGGAATTTCAAAATATAATTAAAATATTAATTAAAGCTGCAGCACTTAAAAGGCTTTAAACCAAACACTCAACTTTGATAATACCCCAACAAGCAGCAAATACTCAGCTCTGCTAATACCCCAAAAAGAGGAAGAGCCATTGAATGAATTTTTCAGCAATTTTGCTGCTTTAAAGGAATTATATTTCCCTGTTGTCTAAGATCAGATAAGCATATCGCAGCACTTTAATAAATATATCTGGCAATCCGATGTTAAGTAATTTCCATTTTATTTTCCTCTCCTTGTTAGCCTCAGCTTCTGGTTAAGTCCTGCTGGCTGGCAGCATTCATTAGCCTGCTGCTAACACAATGCATAAATATTAATATGGCAGTTATAGCTGTATCTCTTCTACTTGTTTTTTCTATTTTTCCTTTTTTTTTTTAAGCTTTGTAGCTATTTTGAAAATCATACACACACACACACACACACAGGCACACACGGAGGATTTTCACAGCAGCGTTTGCATTTCATTAGCCAAAGTGGCATTGTCTTTGTGTGTATGTGTGTTTTCCCATCTCTCTCTCTCTCTCTCGCAGTGTGTGAGTGTGTGTGTGTGTGTGTGTGTAGCCTCACATAAAAATAGAGCACATTTAGCAAGGAAACCAACAACAACAACAACAACAACAAAAGCAAAAACGCAGAAAATGCAAAGTATCCAAATAGACTGAAGGACACTCCAAGCGTTGTGTCCAAGTGTGTCCTGTCCGTCTGTCAGTCAGTTTGTCCCGGCAGGACAGGAGGAAATGTCCAAGGAAAAAAAACGAGAACTAAACCAAACTAATGAGCATTCTAGAATTGAAAGTTACCCTGTAATTTTAATATAATTAACAGAAACTTTAATTACTTCCATTTTAGCTTCTAACATCTTTAATATTTTTGGCTTAACTAATAAAATTATTTATAATAAGGTAAATATATTTTATATTTTTTACTCTATTCGTAGATACCTAGCTTTTTCTTTTGAACCCTTTCCTAGCCTCCTTTTACCCTTCTGTCTTAACTTGCGAGCTTAAAGCTGACCCTTTACTATTGGATTACAGGGTATAAATATGCTAAACTCTTGTATCCGCTGTCTCTTGTGTGTTCAAGTGTGTGAGTGTGTGTGAGTGTGCATTGTCACACGCTGTCAAATCCGCTCTTTGCTAAGTCAGTCGCACTCATTGACAGCGGGCACATTGTCCGTTTCCAGTGGCGTGCGAAAAGGGATCTTCCAGGCGCACAATAAGATTTTGTGTAAGGACTAATTAAAATAATAATTTAAGTATAGAGCTCAGGTTGACTAACTATATAGAAAAATTAGTTAAACAAGAAGGCAAAACTCTGAACCGAAACTAAGCAAAAATCCTTATTCAAACAGGATTTTACTTATAGTCTCCCTTGCAAAATTGTCGCCGCCACTGCCTGCTCCTGCGCCACTGCTCTGTCCCTATCTCCATTGCCATCCTCCTCATTTCCTTTCTCCTGCTCTCTCTAGGCACTGGGCCATTCTTATTTTTAGTCGTGCGGCTAATTGTGAGTGACATGCCAGGATTAAGCCGCAACACTCATCTCTCTGTGCCTGGGTGTGTGCGTGTGTGTGTGCTCATCGATGGCAGTTCAAGTGAGTGTGAAAATCGCTGGTAATTATATCAAGTGTGACCTGCGTCGGGTCTATTAATAGTCACTTAAAGAAAAGCCTTGGAAAAGCTAGTGCCGCCATTTAAAGAGCTTTTCTTCTGTCTCTTGTTTTTCCTCATTTCACATTTTCCATTCTCAGTTTTTTCCGGCTGGCCGCCTGCCAAGCGACAACCAGCAAGGCAGCTAATAAAGTTGCACAACCAACACAAATAGTGTTGCAAAAGTTTGCCTAATTTGTGGCTGCAACCGAAATGGAAACAAAAGAAAAAGAAAAGCACAAGAAAAAAAAAGAAAAGCAGAAAATATCCAAGAAAAATGCGAAACCAAAGTGCGAAAAGTTGCGCCACAAAAATGTCGAAAGGAATAAAAATGGAAGCGGAAATATAAAAAGAGAAATGGAGAAAAGGAGAGTCAAGGGGCAAGTGAAATCAGTTGAAAGGACGACAAAAGCAGCTAAAGCAAAAGAATTGGCAGGACTCGCCAGAAAAATGGCGAATTATGTCGCTTGCAGCAGCAAAAGCAGCAAATAGTACTGCGAATTTTAAGATTTCAAAAATATCAAAGAAATTGACAGCTCTCAGTTAAGGACTCTCTAAACTTGAAGCAAAAATTTAACAAGTTACACAGGATAAGTCAGCTCATTCTGCTCAAGACAGATCTATTATATCCCAGATATTTTAGCCTGAGAACACCTATAAATACTTGTCTAGTAAGTTCCACAGATTATCGACTGTATTTCTAACACATTTTCACAGATTTTCTCAGCTTAATATGAAAACAATTCCAGTGTTTCACACAGGAAATCCTTTTTGACAGAATACGCAGCACAACTACTTTAAACTACTTAGCACAGTGGCAGGGATATAGATAAAGACATCTTTCATATGTCTGATTGTCGGGTATTCTATCCTTCTACGTATGTCTCCTCCTTTTGTTTGACTGTCTATCTTTCAGTCTCAAGGATAACTCGCTGTGATTTCTTTCCCTTGAAGTGTAGATTTGTTTGTTTGTTTGTCGCATTTTATCGCTGCCTTTTTTTATGTGCAGCCATTTTTTTTATCGTCCAACGTGCTTCGGTTTCTCCTACTTCGCCTTCCGACCAATGTCTCCTTATCCCCTTTTATCTTGAGGCAACGTTTTGTAACAATTTTTTATTGTTTTCTGCTGCCGCCGCCAAAAAAACCTCGAGTTGGCTTTCGAGCGGCTTTTGCGGCTTTATCCTGGCTCCAGGATACGCTCTGCAGACGGAACCTGAGATATTCCAGAGCATTAGATACGAGTACTTGAACTGCGGTTGCTCTCGGGTATGTCTTTATCTTCTATATGTGTCCTCGATTTATTTCTGGCCTGCTTGGAACGATTTATTTGCGATTTGTGCCTCGCAAAATGAACTCGAAATTAAATCAGCCACGAAATGTTGCATGCAACAACAGCCTTTCGCTGAACGTTTCATTCTGCTGCAGCTAACAAAGTCAAGAAATCATTTTGTACTCATCAAAAAAGCAAATGCGACCCATATTTTTTCTACAGTGAAGCTTGCCTCAGGACAACTACTCGTCTGCCAGCCAGGCACGTGCTGGCCTCAAAAACTTAAGGGGCACACATACACTTTCACATACACATACACACACACACACACACACACATCTTTGGCGAGGAAACTTAAACATTTTTCTGTGTGAGAGAGGCCTTTGCCAACGTCAACAGCATTTGAAAAGCAGTGACTGCAGCCCCAACCCCAGCGCCTGCTTGCCACGCCTCTGGCCAATTGTTGACTTGATTTTCATGCAATTTCTGGCTTATTGCACACATTTCTACTAGCCTCCCAGTCACGTAATACACAGGCCTTGGCTGCGCCTCATCAATATTATGAGCATTTCATGCGGCACTCAAAAAGGTTAGGTTCCTCTGTCTTCCTATCCAATCTCTGTTGCTGCCACACGGATTTTGAATTAAGTTGCAGTAAATCTTTTGGCTAACCATAAATCGCTGAATGCCTGAACGGGGCATGCAACTTTAAGAGGGGGGCGCTGGGGAAAAGCCTGACACAGCTGCTCTCAGCTTGCAACGCGCGAGTTATAAGCGACTGTCAGTTGCATGTCAAAAGTGTCGTCCATTCAACCATTGAGAGAGAATTTCCCTTTGACTGACGCAACTGACAGACAAAAGCAACAACAGCAGCAACAGCAACAACAACAACAAACAACAAAAGCAGTGCCCAAAGCGATGCCTTAAAGTATGCAGCAAAAAAAAAAAAACAAATTGACAGCTGCAAGACTAAGCAAATGAAAATGAATCGCAAATTAAAAAGAATGGCACAAAGGATACCCTGTGCTACGCTGACAAAAATAAGTATTTAAAATTAATGTGTTTAATAGGAGAAAACTAGTGGGTATAAGGACTTTGAAGGCTAGAAGGCATTTGCAAATATTCCGTAAAAAGGAAGGAAAACCAACGCAAGACAGTTTACCTCTTTCGAAGAAAACGGCGTAGACTTCTCAGAAAGAATGTTCCTTCAGAAAAATGTAATTAGATTTCTGAGAAATTCGAGGCTATTGGTAAAGAATTGAGGCTCTGAGCTTAAATCATATAAATTCTTGGTAAAAGCGATATGTTGAAAATCCACTCAGATTTCTTTGAGCAATATTTTCCAACGGATTTTTTGAGACAGCTCACATACCCCTTTTATTATGCTTAACAACAGGGTATACACATAACATTTATCACACTTTGCTTTCGTGAGTTTTTGAGTTGTGTCCCTCTTGGTGCGTTTTTATGCTTTGCTTTTAGACTTTGCTTATATGTAGCAGAAGGACATCAGCGGAAAAGGATGCATAAAAAGCGACGCACGCAGCAGCAGAATCAAAAGAAAAGCAGCAGCAGCAGCAACGGCAGCAACAGCAGCAGCAGTAGTAGAAACAAGTGCAACTTGCTGCAGTTGCAGGCATTATTGGCTTTTGTCTAAAAAAAAAATTCACAGCAGCAGCTGCTGGAAAACTTAAAGGAAGGTTGTAAAAAAACGAGAAGAAAATAGTGAATAAAAAAAAACGAGGCATCATACTGGTAAGCTGCATGTTAACTTTTCTTGTCAAAGTTTATTTTGTTTTTTATCATGTTCTTGTTCTTATCATGTGAAAAACGTGTGGAAATTGCTTTCAGCTGCCTCAGCTCAGTTTGTACTTGTTGTGGGAGCACTGAGAATATCATATTAGGTCATAAGGCAGCTTGAAAATGTTATTTGAGAATCCATCTTATCAAAGAGAAATGAGAAAGAGAGAGACTGAGACTGTGACTGTGACTGAGAACTAGAGACAAATATTTCGCAATCATTTCTCGCATCAATCATTGACAAAAGGTAGCTACTTCTCGTCGGAAAAGGTTGCCCATGGAACCTGACTACTGACACGTTTGATTAAATTCTTTTGGTCAATAGGCCGAAACAAATTGATGTGTCGAGCACTTATGAGTGCTTTTTGAGTGCAGACATGATGATTCATGTGTTGTCCTCATGAATCACAGCTGAATAACAACTATTCTCGTAGATATCGACCAAAAATAGGCGACAAAGTGGCGTATACTCAATGCTTGCTAAGAGGCTCTCTGCTCAGGTGTGTAATATGCTTTCCTTACTAATTTATGAATATTTATTTACATCTTATTTATGGCATATTAAATGTGTTTTTCCTTTGATCTATTTTCTTTTCTGCTTTCTGTGCTCTGTGACATTTTATAAATAAATAATATTCTTGAGTGAATTTCAATGGAAGTCCGTATATTTAGTAGAACTTTAACCAAAGAACTTTAAACCAATTGAAGTGATTTTTTTTCTGAGAAGAATGTTATTTATGGAAAAAGCTGTTCCTGCTTTTTCAGCTGATACTTGCAGATATTACGCATACGCACAGTTAGCCAGCTCGATTTGAACCGAAGCCGGGGGGTTGAGAGTGCCTGGCATTTTTCCAATCAACGCCAATCAAATCAATGCCGTCTAATGGCATTAACCCATCAACTTCAGTGTCAGCTGTGCTCCTCCTCCTCATTCTTCTCATATTCATGCTGCAGTTTGAGTTGATTTTTTTGCGCTCAGTGTTGCTTTGATTCGATCAGGAAATGTTTTTTTCTTTTTTTTGCCCCACTCTGTAATTTTGCCCCAAGAGGGGTTTGCACTGTTAGAACGGGGTAAAGGCAAGGGAAGTGAAGGGAAATTCAAATTGTATTTGTCTGTAGTCGGCCAACGACATTTGGAAGCTGCCACAGCGAAAGCCACAGCCACTGCAATATTCAAAGGTTTTCCATATGGAAATTGGCGGTTGGCAGAGGCAGAAAAAAAAATTTGTTAACTTGCCAAGGGGGCGTGACTATTGCGCTTTGAGCTGCAATTCTGGTTCCCATTTTTTTCCTTCGGTCAGGTAAATAAACTTGAAAATCGCAGGTTTGTTAGCGACAACTTTAAGGCTGCTGCTGTGGAGTTCAAGGGGCAAGCTTAAAGTGCAACAACATGAGGAACAACAGCAACAACAGAACGTGCCACAAGGGCCAATCACGTGCGCCTCATTGAGCTCATTATATGAGCAGCTCGGGCAAAAGGCTTGAAATTCAAACCGAGGAGGAGCCGCTGCTATTGTCATTAGCTCCACCAAACATTGTGTCACACACTCACTCATAAAAGTTGTGCGACAGTCGAAAGTGGCGACGCGATGCTAACAAAAAGTTTGCTTAACCCACAAAAGTTGGGCGAAAACTGTTCATGCAACATTAAAGCAGAGCAACTGGCTGCCCCAAATACCACTCCTAACCCCCATCCTTTTCACGACCCCCTCTCCGGTTGTCCGCTATGTTATTGATGAAATGTTGTCAAGCTGTTTTGATTGGACCAATGGACACGGAAAAGGACATGGAGAGAACAGGAAGGAAGAGAGACAGAGAGACGGATACGGATATAAGCTTGATGGCCGGAAAACTATGGCGATGCCAAGGCACGAAAACCAAACAGAACAGCAGAACAAGTAGACTGCTCGACTCGAAGATACCCCTTTTCCTTTCCTACTTATGCATGGACTTTTTGAGCATTAATAGTGGAATATATCAGATTAATACAAAGTCTCGTACTGTAGATGTTTCTTCTGCAAGTTACATAAGCTCAGTACAAGTTTAACAAACTCTTTAAACTCATTTCAAAGGGTAATTCAGAGTATAAAATGACAACTGAAGCAAAGCAGGCGCCAAAGAACACATCAAATTTTAAGCATTATGTAAGGGGGAGAGGAGGATGGAGGATGACTAAGGGATGCTGCAGATGAAGGAAAGACACGAAAATTTAATAGCCCAACAGGAAACTAATACCAGCAAAGTTGATGGCCAAAAGCAGGCACAATGCCGCGTTTAAAGCGTATATTCTCAGCTGAACTGCTTCAGGACTAGGCCTTCATTCGGCGGGTATGGGAAAGGGGCAGCAATAATAAGGGCTGGCCTGGGCGTGAGTGTAGCACAAACTGTCAACACTTGCCTGGAACATGGCATGAATGTAAACATGATGGCACCACAGACGTGGCCAGCGGTATAAAGTTCATGCACTGACAGAAATTATAAATATCCATTAGGATTTTAGGGATATCAAAGACAATTGTGAGTAATTTGTGACGTGCTTTTGCTTTGTAGAAACTCTCTTTTTTGACTGCTTTCTTAACTGCTTAAATAGTATTTTAATAGAATATACTTTTTACGCTCAGTGTATCAAGCGGCGGACTTGCGTGGGGCACAGAATCGTGTCGAAAACGTGTCATAAAACCAGGGGCAAGCTGTGAAGAAGCAGGCTGCTTCGATGGAGATGGAGTAAAAATTATATAATCGCAGTCAACATTTAATGTTATTTGGGCAATAAAATTGCACAAAAACACGAAAGATATTCTGTACACTTTTGGAGTAGTTCATTCAACCCAGTAAGTTGGCCGAGACAAAATCGAAATCCTCTATCTTTTTTTCCCTCTTTGGCTTTTTTTTCTGTCGATGTTAGCTGTCTTTTTTCTTAGGGATTTTCGCCTTGCAATTTGATGCCAAATGCCGCGCAATTTTTAGCATCAAATTGCAATTAATCAGCGAAATCTCTGGCTATTCTCTCTCTTCGTGTTTTCTCTTTTTCTCTCTGGCCATATGTGCGACATTTGCACTTGTCGTCGATTTGTCGCCACAATTGGGAAAGGGAACTGAGAACTGAATCATTTTAGAACTGGGGAACGACAGCGATAAATGTTTGCTCATTAATAATAATTTACGTTAATTTATTGCCTGACATTCTCTCAGTTGTTTTTCCTCTGCATCTCCCCTCTTCCTTCTGTCTTCTCTCTTCCAATTCAATTTTTATTCTTAGACTTACAGATGGCCTCAAATAATGAAATTGATGTGCGGTCTTTACATACCTGAAATGATATAGAGAAAGAGAGTGTGAAATTTAGAAATGATTGATATTGATTATTGTATTTATTTTTAGCTTAAAATAAGCTCAACCAATCTTATAAGTAATGCAACTAGCTAATGCTTAAATAAGGCTGCTAAGAGATTAAAATATTATAAAATCCAAATAGAAGTAAAATGAATAGTCTCCAAAGTCTCCAGTCTAGGAAAGATTTATGACTGGGAAGAAAGTATACTTTTCTCTCAAATATAAGGAAACACTGCCTTTAAAAGAGACCACAAAGTTCAGCGTTGACTTCGGAGGAAATATCAGATAAACCTCATAATAATACTCGCACTCGTATAAAGTTTAAGACATGCTCAACATGTTTTATAGCTCAAGTAGCTCTAACACTTAAATAATATACTTTTGGGGCTGCATAAGTCTTGAGCTCCTTGCAAATGCATTGAAATGTGTCCTTTGGGAGCTAAAGCTGCCATAAATAAGCTCCACATCAGCTTAAATACACACCCGACAAAATTGTCGAGGGAGGTAGGTGACAGAGCGAGAGAGTAGGAGCAACTGTAGAAACTGGAGGAGCAGGAGCAGCAGGAGGAACTATAGAACTACAGAATAAATATGGAATAGCCTCCAAGTATCTTGGCACGCACGTTCGCCTGGACACATGTAGAACGCAGTGTGCAAACTTGTCCCAAGTCCTTGTGTCCTGCCTGTCCCTTAGTCCTGCGTGGTCTTCTCTTTAACTCTCAGTTCAACATATTTTGTGTTTTATGCAATGCGACGTATAAAAGTTTGTGTTACGCTTAAGACTCATTGTTGGCGATGCTTTTATACCACGTAAAAGGCAATCACAGCGGGTGTAACAGGCTAAGGCCAGTGTTATCTTACAACCTTATCCTCACACATATATTTTCCCACCAGGCAACCGTCTTAAGTAAGAGGTATTTACTAGTCGAGTTTGATTTCCGTTTCCTTTCATCCTATACACGTCATCATCCCATTTGTTGTTGCTTTTCTTGTTGTTGTTGAAAACAAGTAACAAACAAGCAACATTGCGGCATTCAGACTGAAACAGAGACCCGACGCTTGCCGCTGACCACCGCGCACCCCGACTCAATCCCTGTTCCTACACCCCTCAAACTGCAGCCCCCTGGAAGTGTCTCAACACATTTGGCACGGTTCGTTGGGGCGCGTGACATGTATATGAGAAATTATACCGTTGACTGCCCCAGCGGCAGGACGCATGGAAGCCTGGGCACAGGATGCAAGCGGCACGCTGTTTTCATGCTCGACTGCGCTTCACTTGCCCCTCGCTCTCTTGCCACACCGCTGCTGTTCACCTGGCTTTGGCCAGGACATTGCGGTTGCTTTTTATTCGATTTTCTCATCGCATTTTTCTTCGTTTTGCACCTTTCTGGCCAGCAGCAGGACGCAGGACTCAGAACTCGGACTCGGACCTGCGACTCGCATTGGGAATAATTTATTATGCTTGGCTGCAGCGCTATGTGACTCCACCTCCGCCTTCACCTTCACAGCAGAGCGGAGGGTCTGTGCAACACGGCATATGCATAATTCTTACTTTCGCGTGAGGCCACAACGGGCGGGTTGTTTCGTCCTTTCTTTCCTGCGTCCTTTTGGTTGAACATCTTAATTCAGTGGCTGCTGTCCTTGTAATGAAATTATTTGTCAGAGCTATGATTTGACCTCTGACCCATACACTCAGAGAGAAAGACAACTGTTAAAGCTTTAAGTCCCCACACGAGAGCAACTGCTGAAGCTTGAACAGCTGTCACAAATCTCTGGCCAATATTTTTGACAGCTCTAAAGCCTTCACTCTCTGCCTCTCCCCTTCTATAAATACATATATGTATATTATTTTTTTGGCTGGTAAATAAATATTTTATGTTTTTTTGGCGTCAGTTGCAACAATTTGCAAATATTTGCGCACACTTTGCCATGCAGGAAGCAGCATACTAGCCTGCAAATCCCCCAAGAGCCAGAGCATCAAATATATTCCCCCCTTCCCACCCCCCTTTTTGCTGCGTGTTTGCTTTAAATCAACGCACTAAGCCAGCCAGCTTTCTCCTCTCTGCACTCCCCTCCTCACCGCCTCTTCCACTCTGACATTTACCACTTTATGCATTAAAATATTAATATCAATTTCGTTTTGCATATTTTCAGTGATGCATTCCAAAAATCAACAAATGCAAATCAAAAATGCGCTACAAAAAAAGAATGGAATTCTGCGCAGGATATTTTGAATAACGGAAATGATTTGTAACGCCTTTTAATGCATACAAATATATTTTAAAAATATATTTTAAATATGTTAAATCCGTATAAACTATGAATACTTTCGACTGGTCCGAATATAATTATGGAAAACTTTTGAGGCTTGCAATGTTTTGAAACTATTTTAGGAGCTATTTCAGTGAAATACTTATGAATATAATTTTAAATATTTAAAATAAGGTTTCAGCTGTTACTGCATTTATATAGAGCTCTGCGAATATAGTTTTACATGCTCATTAAAGAGGGATTACATTATCCTTTCTGGCCAGCAATCCGCATCAATTTGCAAAATGCGCATGCTATGAATGGCCTAATGACGTCACAAATTTGGCCAAACGTATTAATTAGGCCCATTAGATCAAGAGGAAAGGCCAAGTGGCAGGGAGGGAGGGGGAGGCAACCTCATTACGCAGCAATTTATAAGTGAATACCACGCCTCATTTTGGGGGCACGCATTCCGCACAGCTAATCACTGTGAAATCGGTCGATCAGTGAAGCAAAACGTGACATAATTTCACTATAGATTCTTCGGAAGCGAGTGACACACCTTTCCGCTGATATTCCAATAATTTCCCAATGAGTTTCCCATTCCAGTGGCAGAGCCAAGCCCACATTTGGCATTAGTTAAATGCATTTTGAATTTACTCGTTTGTTATATAATCAGGCGGAACAATGCGAATTTAAATTAAAAATTAATTATCATTAAATAATGCCAGTTTTAATTTGATTAGTAAAATTAAATGCATTTGGCTTGATTAATGAACTGCAGCTGCAGCGGCAGCAGCATCAGCTTTTAAATGTGCAACAAATTACGGCAACACATTGCACATTTCACGACATTTTATGCCACAAGTATTTCCTCCTAATTAAACTGCCAGCCGCTTCCTGTTTATCCTGTGCCTCATCAAAGGCCCTACCAAACTCCGAGTAATTAAAAATGCAACCAGGCGTGAGCGTGGCAGGACGCCTCATACTCCAGCGGGAAGTCAATATCGTACAGTATTCACTTCATTATGCCATGTAATAAAAGCAGCGCATAAAAGTATGCTACAAAGTAAAAAGTAAAGACTTCTCTGGACCCGGCACAGGCGAAAGGCCCCTCGATAAAGCGGAAGCTCCAGCTCCAGCTCAAGCTCCCGCATCAGCCTCATTGACAAAACATAGGCAAACATGCTCTCGTTTGTGACTTGCTGCCATTCATTAAACCTGCCACACAGAACATGCAACACAGCAACAGCAACAGCAAGAAAAACAGTTGGAAATGAGAGTGGGAGCTGTACTTCGGTTACTCATTACACTGCAAAAATATATTCAGCTTTGGAGGCTTATATTTCACTGAACTAAAGTTCCTTGGCTGTAATCAAGGCAATTTGTATACTATAAAAATCGCAACTGAGCCAAGCAAACTGAGAAAACAAAAATACTGAAGTTTTCAGAGGCGACTCAAGGCTTAAAACCGACTTCTTGAATCGGTTTATGAACCGAAACTAAACTTCTTCCAGCATTGATCCTTGTTTTAAAGTTTACATTGTAGATATTTGCAGAGCTAGTTACTCTATAGGAATTCCAAAGGATAATTTACAAATTCAGGCAGTCATTTTGGGGTTGAACCATTTTCGCTCAGTGTATATGAGTCTGTTAGAGTTTTGTGGTAAGTTCCGCACTTCTTTGAATAGGTTGTATGCTTTTGTATTTTGCTGTCCGTTGATAAGCGTTGATATATTTTTTGTCGCAAGCTGATAAAGCGGCTAAAAGCAGGCAAAATAAGACTCAAAAGGGGCTAAGCAGAGATAGAGAGAGAGAGGGAAGCGAGTAGAGGAGAAAGGTGGCACTCGCCTGATGTTGCATTAAAAATTCCATTACAAAACGCAAAATGAGAGACGAAACGGACAAATCAAAATTAAACTGCGGACGCAATGCAGTACAAGGCAACAAGGCAACAACAGCAACAACAACAAAAACAATTGCAATGTGGCAGCAATGAGAAACAATGCTAATTACAATTGTAATTGCAACACACACACACACACAGACACAGATGGAAAATACGAGATGAAAATCGCGGCAAAGAAATTCGCTTTGAGTGGATTTTGGATGCGATTGTTTTGGTCCTTTCGCAGACCACGTGAAATATGTCCTAATTAGTTTGCGCACAAGCGGCAACGACTGTGGTTAACGTGCTTTTTTAATGCTCAGAATGAAAAGGAAGAGATATACGGAAGGACTCACAAGGATATCACTTGTATGGCTACTTGTATCAGGCCAAAAAACAGGCCAGCAAATGACTCAAAAAAACGTTGAAAATGACGAAAGCCATATTATCTCATTGCCAAAAAGCACATTAGCCGATTACTAATTGAATAATACCCTTTAAAAATACCCTAGCTGACTCTTTGTATACTTAGACTTATATATTATATATTTATACAGTTTCTGCTTTTCAGAGTGAATTATTTATTTTTTTGTATACCCTTTTATGGGCTGTAGAATATGAAAAACAAACAGCAATTTCAATTATATCTGCGCTTGGTTAATCAAATGAAACGACACACAAAAGCGGTGTGTGACTAGTTACTTTTTTAATACCCTGTATTTCTGTGTAGGCGTTGAAGTTGTATAAAAACAATCAGCAGGCTTAAAGCAATCCGTTTTTTTTCACACAATATCCTATAATAAACGTGTCGGTTGCCAGGTCTCAATTGAATTTCTGAACTGATTACAGGGCATGTCATAGTCGAGCATTCAGTTGAAGCAGCAGCTGCAATTGTTGGCTTCGCTTAAGCTTAAATTTCACTTCCGCTCATTTGTATTTTACGTCTGGTAAAGAATTTTATTATTATACACATTTTTTTGTTGGCTTGAATGTTGAATATTTCGCTTTGTCAACGTCCACATCAGCAGCGTTGACACGCCCCTGCAGCCTTTTAGCCCACATTTTTGTTGTAGTTGTTAAGTTGATTTGCATTGCAATTGGAATTTTTTCTTCTTTTATTTTTGGCTGTGAATTAATAACACACAGTGTAAGGCAGAAAATTGGGCATGCATTTACAGTGCTGCCCTGGTGTGTTGCACGTGAGATAAGCAACATTTTCGCAAGCAGATTGAAAAATTTGCATCGCAAGCATTGTGGCAGCAGCTGAGCAAATAGGCTCGCGAATAGGGTTGCAGAAAGGGGTTAAGCGTCTGAGGGTGGCAGGGGGGAAGCACTAATGTAGGGTATACAAATAGCTGGTAAGAAATGGAACAGCTGCTGGTTGTGTTGGCGTTGATAGAGTGTTTAGCAGCGGTCGGACGATCTGCTGTGCACTGTAAATCAAATAATACGCATACGCAACGTGTGCTCGTTTTCGCAGTTGCCGCAGTTGTCACAGTTGCGGTTGTTGCATGCACCACACACAAATGCAGGTTAGCTGCACATATTAAGCATGCCACTCACGTGCTGCCAAAAATCATTTAATGAGGCAAGGACACGTGTCCTGGCCCCAATCATTTGTCATTTAGTCGTTGTCGTCCAACCGAATGGAAGAGCATTTGTCGCTGGCCTTTCACTGCATGTCACGCGGTTTTTCAGCTTGAATTCCAGCTGAATTTATCCTAATTTTCACCGTCAATTTTCCAGCAGGTCCTTTCCCCTCTCTGCCTGCCACTAGATATTTTGTTTGCAAATTGACGTTGACAACAACAGAAGAAAAAAAAAACATTTTGAGCATTTCGCATTGATTTGTTTGCTTTTCGTGTTGTTGTTTTTGCTGCCGCTGTCTCGTGGCTGCTTTTCAGTTAGTCGCTAAATTAGTTTATGGCCAAAAGTTTCGTCTCTACTCGCATTGCTTTTCACATTTTCCAAATGCAAATGCAAAATTAATTAATCAACTGCTGCTTTCACATGGCATACAGCTATGAAACAAAGCTGTTTGCTCTGACATTCTATATGCATGTATGCTGACAAAAGGTGATACATATAATGGAAGGATCGATATTTTAATTACTTGATTGATGCTTACTAGTTGAACCATCCTAATTAGCCTATCAATGCATTTAACAGACCTCCTTTGGAAAAATGATTATGAATTGCATAAAAAGACTATTAGCAGCTTGTCGAAATCCATACGGACACACTTAAAATAAAATCCAGGGATATACCCTAACTTCTTTTAAATAAAATGTTCTTAACTTTGCCCGACTTAAGCAGTTGACGAAGATCATTGTATCAGTAGAAGGGAGCTTAAACTGTGTGTAAGCTGACTGCCAGCCAGAACTTTGTAGGCTTTAGTAATCGATTTTTGGGATAATCCTTTATGAATCCTTAAATTTATATTTTAACACCGCTACACACACATACACACAGCACCGACACCCGCTCTGTGCAATCAGCTTATGTTGCGTGGCGACTGCGGTCTAACCACAATTATGATCCACCCAAAGTGGCGCCGCCTAGCGGTTGGTAGCGCCGGCATTGGATTACTCTAGACTGAAAAATCTGCTATTTTATTTGTTTTACTTTTTTTCTGCTTTGAGAACTTTTTTTCACTATTAATTTAATTAGCACAGCAGCCAAACGGCATTTAAAAGCCTAAAAATATGCAACAAAATGAAAACATTTTAATAATTAAACCGCAGCTTTTCGTATGCCATTAAAAGGGCATCAAATGCGCATTTTTACGGCATACAAAATGAAGCCGCTAAAAAAAAATTAAAAATAAATATTCTCTTTTTGGGGCTCACAATTTGTCAGCCAGCAAAAACAGAGTAAACCGGCAGAGAAAGGGGGGGAAAGACGGCTGCAATTTGTTGCGTAGAGATTTAGAGGCAGAAGCTTCAACATTTTGTGGCAGGAGGGCCAAGCCCTGGGGAATGCCGCATAACAAAAGTCGGGTCAGGTAAACCTGAACTGAACTGAAACTGAACTGGCAGAGACCTGAGCAGCACACTAAAGTGAAGTGAAGTAATTAACATGCAGCTAAAGCAGCTGAAAAACTGGCCAAAATATGCTCATTAACATAATGTGCGGTTACGCAACCAAACCCCGCCCCGCCCAGCCCTGTTGCCGCCCTTTTCATCCCTTCGCCCAATTTGGCTGCAGTTGTAAGCCGACTCCTCATAAAAATCACATTTTCTGTAGTCCTCTTAAGGACCACAGAACTGCACAGGATTCTGTGTTCTGTAGTTATGCCTCCCTCTGTATCTTCCGCTATTTTTTTTTTACCATTTCCAAACGCTCTGGCTTCCCCCGCTGTTGGTTCATTAAATTGACTCTGTGCGTATTCGTGTTGTATTTTATGGGCTTTTCTTTTTTCGGTATTCCTTTTCTGCATATCATTGAATTTATATCCTTTGTATTTTTTCTTTATCCTTTAATTTTTATGAAAAATGCAGGGCTAAAGCAACGCCGCGTCTTTTACCCAATTGCATTTTAATGCAGTTGCCACAGGACGTCTCGCCTCGCCTTTCGAGAGAAATACTTTTTAATAAGGAAAAACTTTTGACTGGCAGCAGGAGTAACAGTGCTGCAAACTAATAGTAACCGTGGCAGCTTTTACTCTCCTTAAATAAATTGCAATAATTAAATAAATGCACTTGACACATGTTGCCCAGCAAATTTGTAGTTGTAATTGCTCGCACAGGACACTGGCAGGATACTCCTGCCAGGCCAGCAACAGGACTGCCAGCTCAAAAAGTTGCGCGCTCATTCCACACTCTCTTCTTTTCCCCCCTCGGCTAAAGTTGACAATGATATAGGACTGGTGATTGAGTGTGGCAAACAAGAATGTGATGAGATGACACCACTTCAACGGAAAACTAACCCACAAATGAAACAATATATTCCCATCTGAAGTTAGGAAATACCAGCAGGACTAATAGTTATGGCAACTTGGCTTTTAAGACTGCAGATTATTTAGAAATTCCTCTTATATTTTTTTCATTTCTCTCCTTTAACAATTTCAAACTTAGTGTAATCAATTTTTCAGCCAAACTAACTTTCTTCTCCCCGTCTCTCTCAGAAATTCCTCTCTATCGAGGCGTCAACATTCAGGTCTCATTAGCAGATCAAAATAGGAAATAAAGAAATTTCTAGTCAGCAAAATAACGCCCTACAAATAAGTAAGGCTATATATATTTCTGAGTCATTACGCTGCTATTTGGAAGGACATTTATCCTTCCTTGGTCGGCTTTGCCGTCTGAATTGAAGCGTTTATGTAGCTCGAGCTGTTGCAAGTTGGCTTAAACACAGTTACATAAATATGACAAGTTGTAGCTGAAGTGGGCAAAAAAAAGGGAGAAGACCAAAGGAAGGAAGGAAGGAAGGCAGGACAGCAGTCAGGCTGCTTAGCAGATGTCCTTGGTGGGGCAAAAACAAGTTGTAAGAAGCCCAGGCAGCTGCTGCTGGAGGACGCCTCAAGTGGCAGCCGCTTATGAAAAGTCATGATGTATTTGTGGCCATTAATGTGGCAAAATGGCACACACATACACAAACAGTAAGTGCGTGAAGAAATGAATATTTATGTTGGCAGTTGCCACAGCTGACAAGTGGCGTATACATAATATTTTCATAGCGATTATTAGTACAGTTGAGTTGAGAGTGCGAAAGCAGGGACCATTTGTCGGTAGAAACCCTTTTTCAGGGCAGCTGCACAAATCATTAATCAATTCCACAACTTGCAACATAGAAGTCCAAGCACATTTGTGGTGACATTCTCATAAATGCCACATCAACACTTGCAACTTTGAGGCAAGCCAAAAACGTTTTAATGGCGTTAATTAACAGGAAAAAAAGAAAAACCCCGCCGGATGATGATCTCATAACAGTGTCGTCTCATAATCAAGTTAAGCATTTACCTGTCACAGTGGGGCAAACGGAGGGAAAAGACCCTGCAACAATCTTTAACCCCGTCGCTAAAGTGCCACTCATGAATATACATAATTTTCTTCCCCCCTCTCTCTCTCTCTCTCTCTCTCGTTCTGCTCATCTAACTGAAACCTTTCCACAGACAGTTAACATTTTTCTGCTAACTGCACACATGCATATATATACATATACATATACATATATATATGTATGGATTTTTATGGTCTGCTGACAAATTACGCGAACTTTCCATTAGTGGAAAACGCTGCACAGACCCACAGACAGAACTAAATGCAACTAAGGCCTTTCTCATGAGTCGCTATAAAATGTTGCACATTGCAATATTCTCAAAATATGAAATTCTATACCCTGTACAGAATTGAATGATAAGTATGAAAGACCTATGACCAATATAAGAAAATAACATAAATGATCACCATATGCCTTTAAAGTCAAAGTATACTATAAATGAATTTTCTTCAAGAAAAGTTGGCATATTTTCACAGAGTATTTGTTATTCGCATTGTCCATATTGTAGCTTTTTTTTTTGAGTGTATCCCATTCCCAGGGTCAATGTCTAATTGCTCTGCAAGTTGGCCACGAAAAGTTTTCCCCTAGCATATGTAATTAGAAATGGCAAAGTTAATAGAATGAAGCCACAAAAATGATGAAGTTGCCAGCTTCAACGCGACGACAAAGATTAATATCACAAAGCTCATTAAAAGTGTCAGTTTTATATACATAAATCCAGGAGCAGAGTAGTAGGCGAAAGAACCAAGGCGGAGGATGAACCCGGAGATCTACTCCAGGTGTGCAGGCAGCCGAAAGATTCACGCGATGCTAAATAATTTGTCTACGTTGAAGTTCAAGGAACTGGCAGGGAGCGGAGATATGTCTGGGCCTTTGTCTTACGCCTGCTTGTTTATAAAAGTTTGCCCTCTAATATATATATATATATATAGAGAGAGAGATATATACTTATTTAGAAGCGGCAGGGCAGAACTTGTGCCATGCATCATTTGCGGCGGCGTTGGGGCAGCAAGAGGCAGTCTAATAAATTTATTACAGCCTCTGCGAGGACACGCAACAAGGACGAGGTGTGAGCTGAGGGAGGGGAGGCATGCCACACGCTAATGATGTAACCACATTTGCTAGCAAATTATCTGCACATCAAAAGGTTGCAGCGTAGGCCAAGGAGATGTGACAAGAGGCAGAGGCAGGGGCAATGCTCTGATTTTAATGAGCATTAGCATGCGGCTTGTGGCACGCAGAAGAGAGAAAAGTTTTGGGCAATATTGATACACTGACAGAATAAATAGAGCACTCTGAACACAAAACAAGTTCAAAATGTGACTTAATTAAATATTCTTAGATTCCATTTCAAAGTAATTTGTTGTATACCCCTCTAAATGATCGAGGTTAACCCAGAAAAAAGAGTGCTTGATTTAGAATACCCTGTTTTTTTCCTGAGTGTATTGTATGATGTGGTGAGGTGTTGACAAATTGCCTGCCCCAAGTTGACTTTGACTTGGAGCCAGCCGCAGCTGGCGGAGCCATTTAGAGACTCATTTACCAAATGGTTTTCTGATTCGACTTCAGTTCAGCTAAGTCTAATGCTGAGGCAGAGGCAGAGGCTGCAGCTGTCTTATCAGGCCTATATAGTCGCAGATCTGTTGGCGATAGTCTGTCAGTCTGTCCCGTCATTCGACCAGATGCGATGAAATTGCCGCGATAAACTTGATGAAAGTGTCTGAGAGGAGCGGCAAGAGATGGAGACGGAGGCGCGACAAGAGAAGCGACACAGATTTATCAAAACTGGGCAATCTGCCGGAGCACTCGGCTTGCGACTTGCGACTCTCGAGTAATTTGTTTACCAACTGACAGGCAGACAAAAGACAAAAGACAACAATAGACTCTTGACTACTCTGGGCATTTGCATCTAGCCCTGAGCACAATTTTTACAAATGAAATATTTAATTATATCGCAACAAGTTGCAAGCATCAGCGAGGGTTGCTCAAACGAATTCCAGACTAATTTTCATTAGAAAGTAAAGTAGAATTCCCAGAAACCTAATTCATTTTATAAGAGAGAAAAAAATCTAGAAAATAATGTGGGATTAAAGCGGGGAAGAAGATTGGTTAAGCTGAAATTATCTTGTAAACACAATGTATTTTAATATGAATTTATAGAGTTCTGAAATATTTATTTATATCGCAACAAGTGAAGTACAACTGCGAGGGTTGCTCCAAGAGATTCCAGAGATTGCAAAGTATTTCAGCCTACTTTCAACTGAAGCGGAAAAACATTTAGAAATATAGAAACTGATATTGTATTAGGGTGAAAGTAATATTGATTTAGTAAAACTATAAATATATAATTTATAGAGCAGTCAGTGGGGTCTATTTGTGAAACCACCCACGCTCTAAGCCATCTAAGAGTGAATCTCTCGTAGATATATTAAATCAAATTACTACATGTGGAATTTTAAGTGGCCCTTGCCTTGTCTTGTCTTGCCAAGAATCAGAATCATGTATTTTAATGCCAATTATTTTGCATTTTCTGATAAATGTTGCAATGGGGGAGGGCTTTGGGGCGGGGCAACAGCTGATGCCATTTATAGGCGCCGAAGAGAGTGAGAGAAGAGAGAAGAATTGTGGCTCTAACTCAATAAAAACTTAAGAGCCTACTGCAACGTTTTAATTTTATTTGAATATTTATCTAAATATTAATTGGGCCGTAGTCAGTGCGTCATAGAGAAAATCGACTGTATTTTATTTTTCATATTTTATGCAGAACTGTGCGAAATTTGCATTTGTGGTAAATTCATGATTCGAGCATTTAATTTGAGCAATTTAATTGCATTGAAGTTGGCCTGCGCTTTTTATTCTCAATTTTATAAAATATATTTCAAAATTGTTTACTATTATAACGAGCTGCATTTCTAATTCATTTGGGCAATTTACTGCCGCTTTAATTCCAATTCCATTTGCCAACAGATAAATCAAACAGTGACCCGTGCTCTATTGTTTCTCCTCCTGGGGCAGGAGGGGGAATCACCGGAATCAGGGGCAACGGGGCATGGGGGCATCGGGGAACTTGGGCACTTGGGAACTGGCACACATGGCAATCAGAGGCGTCAGCCATTCCCAGCAGAGCGCTGACAATGCGAATAAAATAATATCATGAGATATTTTTTACCTTTTTTTCCATAGCTTCTTTTTTGTTTTGGGTGAAAGTTGCTGACCACTTTTCAATGTAATTGTAATTGCAATTGCGTATCTCTTATAATTAAATGTTGAATTGAAAAAATTCTGTGTATTGTTAGACGTTTTCCACATGCATTCACGATTCGTCACGCCCACATTCATAAGTACTTATATGAGTATATATAAGCAAACGTTTGCACATTCTATTAATTAGCTTAATTAAAGATACGCCAACAATTTTTGCCAATTGATCAATTGACACAATGACAAGCCATATAATTGTATGAGTACTCATACTCATAGGTATGAATATACTCATATATACTCATACTCAGACTTAAATATGCTCAAATCAATGTCAAACAGAAATGTCAAAGTCAAACAGTAACATGCGATATTTATCGAAAACCTTGCTTAAACTAAAGCTATAGCTATAAGGCATATCCAGTATAAATACATAAATTACTTTTATTGTCACAAAGAAGTCAGAACTAGTTATAATTAAACCCGATTGAGTATTCGATCAGCAGTCGCTATGAGCTAATGACTACTCGAATATATCCCTTAATTGAATATCGTTGACAGAATTCTACGAGTATATTCAATATTTACCTGATAAGAAGTTGAAGGTACTTTATTGGCCTACACGTTACCGCAAATCTGTTAGCCAAGAGCTGAGAGAGAGAGAGAGGTAGAGAGGAGAGAAGGCAGAGTAGACGCGTCACGATGACGTTTGCCGCATTGGTAACTCGAGCTGAAGGAAAGGCTTTGTGGTAAGTCCGAGTTGCATAAGTCAAGAGTCCGCTTATATTCGCAGTTATATACTCATAGTATTCATATATTCGAATGTACTCATATCTCTAGGTGAATCTGGGGGCAGCAACTCACGAGCAACAATGCCTGGCGGGTAATATGAGCACCCGTGAGTGCTCTAAACCGCATTCAAATGGCCCGCGCTTTATGTTCACATTATTATTATTATTTTTTTCTTTCTTATTGTTGTTGTTGTTGTTGTTGTATTATTATTCTTATTATTCTTATTATTTTTATTCACTTTTCAGCTACAACTTTTTAGTGTTTTTCTTGGCCTGAGAGCTTTATATATATTTTTTTTATACTCTGTATACCCAGTCAAAGCCGACAAGAGGAGTATATTGGGAGGAGGGATTAGTTTGAGCTAGGTGTAGGCTGCAGCATTCGAGAGCTGAGTACAGAGTATCTGTTAGTCGAGCATTCACTCATATAAAAGTACATTCTGCATGTTGTTAGCAGCAGAATGCCATTAACTTCCGGCTCTTTGTTGTTGTTTGTGAAATTGTTTTTGCTGTTGTTGTTGTTGCTGCTGGAATTGTTGTCGCTCTGTTTGCAATGCTTCTTGCCACTAATTTGTCAAACATTAAAAAGAGTCGTAAATATAACAATCAACTTTGGACATTTTGACATTTGGCGTTGCTGCCGTTTTTTGTTTTTTTTTTTTATTCATGTGCCGCGAACCGTGAAGGTTACAAAAGTTGCCAGTAAATACGGGTGCTACAAGTATATATATTAGTATATATATATATATATATATATATATAAATAGATATATATACTCAAAAATCGCCTAGGTATTGTGTGGGAGTCGGAAACGAGGCCTGAGCTACTGGCAACAAAGGCACCTGAGTTGGTTGACAATTTAATAGAATTCTGAACACTTTATAGAGAAAAGCAGCTCGCATGATCAAAAAACAAACAAATCTTGAAATAATAGCTCAAAATAATATCAAGTTATTTGGAAAATAATGCAACAACAACTTTCGCAAGCTAAAAGTAAGCTGTAAGCCACAATTAATCAAGCTAAGAGCTCTTAGAACCTTGTCAAGCTACAGTTCAGCTGCAGTTTTATGTATTTTTGGGGAAATTGGAGCGTAAATTAAGGTAAACAATAAATGAACACACTCGTATATATCTATTTAAATGCCCCAGACTGTGGGAGAGAGAGAGAGCCCTCCTCTATAAGTAAGTAATGACCTGCAACATCAGCTGAAATGGCTGTGCGAAATGCTATATATTTTTGCTGTGGAAGTCACGGCAATTGTCGTCGTCGTCGCCGTCGCCGTCGACAAGGCAAATTAGTATTAGCATGAGTAATTAACTTAAATACAATAGAACAATTTAGTTTTCCAAATTGCACACGAAACGTCGCCGTGGACGTCGCCGTCGCTGTCAGAGTCTGCCCCTTGTCTCTGCCCCAAGTTTGTACAATACAATTGATAATTTTGCATGTGGCAAGGGGCAAACAGCGGAGGGAAAAAGAGAGAGAGAGACAAAGGTTGTTCTATGGCGGGTAGATCTGATAGAGGGCACTACTACCGAGATGTCACCATTTTTAGACTATAATTACGCAAACGCACGTCAACTGAATGCCAAACAGAATTGACCGCTCCAACGGATATCGGACCCATCCATCCCACCCACCCATATAATACCCAGATATTATAGTACGGAGCACACTGCTATCAGTGGAAGTTTCAACGTGTTTTACGTAGTTTTTCGCTTAAACTGTGAATCAGTTACGTGGGGGTTAAATTGTGGCTCGAAATGAGCTGAATGAGCTCTATAATTTCTGTGTGATTTTTAATGGACATTTCATGACCTAATTTCTGGGACGACTAATTAATGTTTGATTATCTTTTTGATAGTTCCAAGCGAATTGAGTTTTTCAGTTTTGTGTCATTGAAAATACTTGCGTGTGGGCTCGCATGCGATAAGCTAATATATGATGATATTTTTCTATATAATTGGATGCATACCTGAAATTAGACAATAGAAAAAAGAGTATATAAGAAAAGTGCATTAGTTAGTATATATAAAAATAGTTAGTTTTAATTATATATTATATATTTTATTCAAATAGATTTCTGCTTACAAATTTCATTCGCGTGCAACAAAGGCTTCTTTTATTTGAATTGTAGCTTGAGAATTAAACTTGATATATGACTATGGATTATATGGCCCAGAGAAATGCTGAATCAGCATCATTCGTGTGTGTGTGTGTGTGTGTGTGTGTGTGTGTGGGAACACACTCACAATAGAATGGCTAACGCATTTAACCCATGTTGTCCAATACAATTATGCCATAAAAGCGCTGCTAGCCTATCGCTTTCCAATGGAAGTTTTCACCCTTTTTCCCTCTTTTTTTTATTCTTTAATGCAACACAATGCTGAATGGTTTTCTATGCATGCCACAATTTGAAATTAAGCAACGATTCCTCTTTTCCTAACCTTTTTCCTAGCCTGGAGTTTGGGTTGGTTCGCCTTTTGTGGCTTAAATAGGCGGAAAAGAAAATTATGTTTACGCAAAGTGGAAAGAAAGGCACAGACGAAGGCAGAGGCTGGCCCGTAAAGAGTTTGCTTCTGTTTTGCTCCTTTTATATGGCATACTTCTGGGCGCATTGTGTTTGCGACTTCGCACAGTGGTACAAAAACAGGAGTAGCAGTTGCTGTGGCTACCGATTAAAGCCTAAAGCGTTGGACCGCCACCACCCAACTGCTTGCGCCATTCGCATCCCTTTGGCAACTTGCATGCAACTCAAATTAAATGAATTGCACAACTCTACTCCTTTTTTCTCTTCCCTTTTCCTTCTTCATTTCACCGGGGCAGTCAAACACTCGTGCCCCTGCCTCTGCCTCTGCCCCACCCCGTTTGGCGCACCATTAAAATCATGCCTCAATGGTTTTTGACCAGTTTTTTGTTGGTTGCTCGTTGCAAGTTTTTCTGTTGTTGTTGGTGGCATTAACCAACTGGGAAGTGGTCCAGCTCGCAAAAAGTTGCAGCATCTACTCTCTGGCAGGGTACTTAGCCAGGTAAATGAACTATAAAACACTTTGTGGAATAATTTACATGCGTTCTCATAACCAGAACAGCAACCACTTGAAGCGTTGATCGACCGGACAAGCTCTTTGTTTGAAGCTATGGGCATCAGGTCAGCTAAGGGCTGTATTTATGACCATAATTTAAATACTCTGAAAGTTGTTATAAATTTAGTGTTAATTCTCTTAATTAACTAGTATATGATATACTTTTTGCTGTTGTAGGACTTTTGCTAGGAATCTAAAATATAAAATCTAAAAAAAACTGAAAGTTCGCCTCTTTGGGTTTGCTTTGGGTTTGGTGCGGACAGCTTCATGGAGAACCGGAAACCAAGAGTTGCTCCTCTTTTCAAAGTAGTTTTCCGACTTATTTGTATTATATTTGACTTTTTTATCATTTTGTATATGGATTAGAAATACACCAATTCAGTCATTAGAGAATAAAAGCTTAAATTTATTCCTTTTTAGAAGCTTTAATGATCTACTTTAGAATGCTGTTGATAGCTTTAAGTTCTGCTGAGAATTCTGCTGCATTTTCAATTCAATTCTGTTGCTTGTAACGAGGCATCCTTTAAAGCTTTCAGGACCTTTAAGGTTTGATATTCATGTTAACAAATTTAAACCGAACGCTGAATGTTTGAATTGAAGCTGCTCTTCCTAACGGCAATTGCGCTTGCATAAAACATCAAACGTTGTGCCAAAATGTAAAGGTTCCTCCACCCCTTTTCAAGCACTTTTTCTCTCTCTCTCTTTCTTTCCTTTATTCCCTCTTCTAGCTCTTTCTCACTTGCTCTCACGCATTGCAGCACCAACGCTCCCCCAGCGAAGCGCGAAATCGCATGCTAAACAAATAAAAACAGGAGGTTAAAAAAAAACCAAAAAAAAACAAAAAAACAGAAACCGAAGGGCGGAGCAGGGCACCCCCGCCGCCCAAAGTTATGCTCTGATATTTTTGGCATGCTGCGAGTTGTTGCTGCAGCTGCGATTGGTTTTTGTTGTTGTTGGTTTGGTTTGGGGGCAAAAATAAAATCGCATAAACAAAAGGCGCCCTCAAGTTGATTTCCGGTTTCCGCTCAAATGGCGTCCGCCTGCGCGTTCGTGTGAGAATTGTGTGCAGCCTGCAGCCTAACTGCAGGTGTATTTGTGGGTATGGGTGTGTGTGTGTGGGTGTGCGTCTGTGTCTGTGTTTGTACATTTTTTATATTTTTATACCCTTGCAGGGAGCATTAGAAATTTACCATTCAATATGGCGGGCATTAGATATGTATGTAAAATACTTTGGATATGAAAAAAATAAATTCGAGAGTGAAATATTTATAATCGATGTCTGGAGATTTTGGAATCAAATCTATTTTGAGCTTGTTAAGGCAAAACATAGCCAAGTTGCTAAGAGATTAATTGGCAACTAAATGTTATTTCCAGGGTATTTGCATCTATACAAGCCCCCTTTTTTTATACTATTTTATGAGTGACTTTAACAGCGAACGAAATATGTCTAAAAGTGGAATACAAACTGTTGGAATCTGTGATCCATTGGATGCAGTAGTTAACTGAGATTGGAAATGGCAAAGGGCTGGGATAGGGACAGGTTGGGGTTAGGAATTGCCAGGGGCGGCAGAGCTTCTAATGATCCAACTGAGGCGCAGCAAATCAAATTTGCGACGCATTGGCAAAAAATAAATGTCAAAAGCAAACAGAAAAAAGAATGAGAAGAAGAACAAAAAATAAACTAGCACGAAACGACTATGTAAACACACGGAAAAAGAGTGTGCACACACACAGATACACACACACATATATATATAGCGGGGCATCTAATTGTGATGGACAGCAACACTTTGGGGGCAGCGGGCCCAACTAATGAACGCCTCCAAAGTGCGGCACGCAGCAAACAGAGGCGTCTCCATGGAGCACAGCTCAACTCAGCTCAGCCAAATGGGCAAAACAATGGTCGCAAATCTGCGCCTACACACACACACACACACACACACTCAATGGTAGCATGTGGCAATGTCATTTGTCTTGGCAGAGAGGCAGCTGGCCATCTTCAGTTTCTGCTTCCTGTAGCAAGCCGTCTGCTCCTCATTCTCGCGTGTTGTCAGCGCATTAGGAGGCAACATGCTCAACACATTAGCAGATGTGGGTCCTGCGAAGGGTATGGGGCATAAAACACCAGCTACACTCAGCGAAAAAATTGTAATTCTCCAAGAGAGTTGACTTAAATCAATGGGGTTCCCAGAGATATAAAGAAAAAGACTCTGAACCCACTATTCGCTTCAAAATTTTTGTTTTGTTTATTTAGAAATTCGCTAATAAACCTGTTATTGTGTAGCTTGAATATCTAGCCTTTTTTTTGCTTATTTTCAGTCAAATGAGCTTGATTGAATAAGATTTTAATGTTATTTATCCCAAAAAGAGAATCAATTCGGGATTAGCTTCGATTCTGTTCATGTTCCGGTTCGAAGGACCCAAAAAAATAAAAAGATAATTTAAACTCAGTATTAAATCTAAAGCCGTTTTCTGAGTGTAACTTTGTTATTTGTTTAGCAATTTTCCATTACTCTTTCCCCCCCTTTTCCTATTGCCTATTGCCCACACTGCTCATTCTCCAGCGAATTTACAATTTGAGTGAAAACAAATAAAAACAAATGCAACCGCAGCGCGTAAATTAAATTTCAAATGAGGCGAGGTGAGGAGAGGTGGGTAATGAAGGGGGAAGGAGGAAGGGGGGCGAAGCTAGAATGGGTCCTATAAATTTTCAATTGATAGCCCTGACTCGGCAATTCAACTATAAATATTTAATTACGCTTAACCTTTTTTCTCTTTTCTTCTCTTCTGTTTTTTTTTTTCTTGACCGCAAAACTTTGGTAAAACGTTGACAAAACTCAAATGAAACTTCAATTATTCCACGTAAAAAATACGCAAGCAACAAAATGTTTGACAATGGCAAAACACAAAAAGAAAGAGAGAAAAAAAGGTAAAATGTGAGTGAAATTTCCTTTCTCCTGGTCACGATCTCCTGTTTACATGGGACACAGCCCCGAACTTGGTTTGTTTATTAGGCAACAGCAACGGGCAATGGCAACAAATGAAAGCAACGTGTCTTTTCAGCTGGACCACAGTTACCTTTTTTTTTTCTCCTTTTTTGTTGGCCAGAAGACCCCCCTTGCCTCTCCCACTGTCCACACTTGTTTGTTTGCTGATTTGTTTGACTTGCGTGTCGATGATGACACAACACAAAAAGTGAACAAAACCCCGAAGAAAAAGCAACAAAAAAAAACAGGAAAACTTAACAAAATCGCTAACTGAAATTTTCCGTTCATAAAGCTGGCGCTGACGGCAAAAAAAAAAAAACAAATGACAGCAAAAAACTCGCCTTAAGAATACTCTTTATATTAAAGGTATTTATAATCGGATCTTTATGAAATTTTCGACTATTTTGAATCGGAATTCCAGAAATGCGTATAAGATTAAATATATAAAAAAGTACGTTTCATGCCTTGCAAAAATACATAAATACTTGATATGGTTTTGGTCCTTTTTTTCTGCCGCAAAGGCAGCCATATAAGCCCCATTTTATGGTTACAGGGTATAAAAAAATAACCCAAACATAGCGAAAAAAATGTTTATTATAATCATAAAAAAGGGAAGCAGACGGTAAATGTCGCATTGCATACCAACAGGCGCAACGAGCAGCCAAATGGGGGGAGTGGAATCTGGTAGTTCCTGGGCTAACGGTAAAGGAATCAACAACTGACCCAAGCGGAAATTGTTGCAAATGTCAGCAGCAATTTTTGTATATTTATTTATTTATTTTTTTTTCCTCTCTTTTTTTGATGCGTAGCATGTTTATTTTACTGTATTTATTGTATTTTCACTCGTATTCGTAGGCGTGTGACAATGGGGCACAGCACAGCACTGAAGGTGCCGGGTGCGGGGAGGGGAAGGGTGCGGCCTGCTGAGGGGTGTTAAAGTGAGGGTGCGGCATGACAGTTAACGGCAATTTCGGCACGTAGTTCACACGAATCGAACAGAAAAGAACAGAACAGACAGGAAGACAGCCTGATGATTTGGACACACACACAACACACACACACTGACACACAGGATACAGGATACACAGGAAGCGTGCGCTTATGGAAATACAATTGATGGCGCTTAAATTCAATTGGCGATAAGCAATAAAGACCCAACTGAGAAATCCATAAAAAGCACAGGCTTTAAATTGTATTATAGATTCACCTTATCGTAATATTCCAATCCAATAATTCACCATTTCCTTTGCTTTTATGACTAAGTTTTACTTTATGATTTGTAGACTATTTTATCCTTGACTCGGAATGATTTGATTTAACTTCCTTATGCAAAAGCAGACGAATATATCTAAATACTTCCAAGGCTTTAAAAGTTACTTCAAAGTGAAGCAAGGAAATTATATATAAGACATTTCCTTGCGGTTGCACTTCAAGCTTGACATACGCTGCGTATGAGGAATTTATGTAATATGTTACAAAGGATATGCATTTAATTACTGGCAGCAGCAGTTGGCCATTTTGGTTATTACGCCCACGTTCTATGGCCAATTCCAGTTATGAGCTATTCGCATGCTGTCGATTTGATGGCAACTCGTAACCAGAGTTCAAAGTAAAAGGCAAGAAGAGCTGAGAATTGGCAGAGGGGGCCGAGACTAGCAGCAACTAATGAGCTATTAAATGAGGGAAAACAGGCTGAAAAAGCAGGCAAGAAAAAGGGACTAAATGAGTGGGGAAAATCGCAACAGCCGCTGGCGCTGGCGATGGCGTTGCTGATGATTTGACGAGACGAGCACGAAATAATAAAAAAACAGGATAATAATCGCAGCAAAATAGCCAGCTAAGGTGTTAAATTGTGCCCCAGGGTGGCGGAAAAAGGTGCTAAACCGGGTCAAGGGAAATTAATGATGCAGCTCTTGTTGCAGCTGCAACAAATGCTGTGCTGCTGCTGCTGCTGCTGCTGCTGCTGCAGTTTTCCCGTTCGGCGCTCAGTTTTCACCTCTGTGGAAATTCTCCTGGGCACTTTGGTAATTATGAGTTATGGCTTTCCGAGGGGGCGCGCAAGGACTACGGGGCGTGGCCAAACAGAACTTATTAATTTCTGCATTATTAAAGCGTGTAATTTATGTGCACAGTTTGCATTTTTAATTGCATTACACGGCGTGCGGTTAATGCATGTTAAATGGATGCAATTGAGAGGCCAGTAAAAAGGGGGAGGCGAAGGACGAAAAGGGCGCAACGAACGTCCACGAAGTGTCCACCTCAGAGATACAACTGTAATATGGTCATATTACTACAATATGGCATTTGTTTAATTAATTGAAGTTTAATCAGCGACAGCTGCCATCACAAATATGTATCTGAATAACTCAAACGTTGATTTTAATTTACGCACAGACGAAAAAACAAGGACAGCTGCAACCTTTGCATATCGCTTATATCCTTTATATATCCTGGGTCAAGTGCTGATAATCATCATGATAAAGCCTCCAGACTCCATCGAGTGCAATTCACTTTAAATTTTTGCACTTTCCTCGCCACTCGGCGCAATTAACTTTGTTTTACACAAATTATTTCCGATAGCATCTTCAAGTTCAGGACCTTTTAATAATTTCATTTAGCGCCAAATTGTCTTAAGCGAAATTGAATAAGGCGCGGATAAAACGGCGCACAAAGCAAAATGCCAAAGGACAATCTAGCCAAAGCACATTATAGAGATGTGCGCCAGCGAGACACGCCAAGCAGACGTTCATCCTTAAACGTTTTACTGGCAGCAACGAGAAAGCGGGAGAAATTCGCTCTTAAGAGAGAAACTAATTTTTTTAATTATTTCTTTGTGTGACATTGCGTCAACAGAAGTGTAAGTAAGACCAAAGCGAAACGAAACCCTTTTTAATTTATTCTCAGAGAGTGAGAGAGAGAGAAATCGAGAGAGTCGTAAAAACAAAGTAAATCGCTTAGTCTCAGGAGAGAGAAACAATGACGAACATTTTCTTCGTCTGAAAAGTTTTACTGACAACAAAAGTTTTACATTACACGAGCTGTAAATGCGTAGGAATTTCTTACGTTAAATTTGAATTGAGTGAAGAGTCGTGAAATAATCGTGACACGTGCACATCTCTAAGCAAATAAAGCAACCTTTTGGCTACCTGTTCTATCGCACAAGGCAATCGAGCAAATTCTTATGTCCTGGCCGCCAATTGTGGCCGGTTAATGGCGCTCAACATTTCGTAAGCACTTGCCGGCACTTCCGGGCCAAGTTGAGGCTTTCAAGGAGAAGGAGAAGTAGCAGCAGAGCAGTTAAGAGTTTTCGGATGTATGAGGGGTATATTAAACAAGGTTTGGCAATTTTGAAACTGCAGCAGTTGGAATATACCGAAAATGGCTTAAAAGCCTTGTCACTCTTTGGCATTTGAACGGGTTGGAAAACAGAACCCAACAAAAAAGAAGAAGAAAAAACAGCAAGCAAATGCTAAAACAAAATACTCAAAGTTGACATTTCACTTAGCGTAACGGGTAGAAAGGGAAAAAAGACTTTTCTGTGTGTTGGAGTCTGTTCCCTTGGGGAGGGGCAAAAGCAGAAAAGTTCTTTAGATATTCATTGGGACCCCCTCCCCCCCATCCGTTTCCTTGCCCTTGCTTGTTTATTTATAGTTATAGCGTGTGTCAAGACGACAAATAAATTTTTGGACAGCAATTTTATGCAACGTGCCACACAAAAAAATAAAAAAACGATAAAGAAAATGTTGATTTGAATTTGCCACACAAGCAGAGAAGGAGAAAGGAGGCAGAGCACTAAGTCAAGAATTCAAGTCGCATTGCATTTATTTATAAGCACGACGCCCCAGGAAGGACTCAAGGAGGCGTTGCCAGTTGCAACTAAGCGGGCAACAGTTGCCTTCAACTGTGGCATTGCCATTTTCCAGTGTGTGTGTGTGTGTGTGTGTGTGGTGTGTGTGTGTGTGTGGGACAAACTAAAGTTTGTTGTGCCAGCTCGTTGCTTATTTATTGTGTATTATTTTTTTTTTGTCGAGTTTTTTGTTTGTTATATTTTCTAGACAGTAGACGCCACCTAGCGGTCAGTTTGGACAAAAGTCAACTTTATGGTTGCAACAACAACAGCAACAAAACAAGCAAATGTCAAATGGAAAACTG
Source organism: Drosophila repletoides (assembly GCA_018150835.1). NCBI lineage: Eukaryota > Metazoa > Arthropoda > Insecta > Diptera > Drosophilidae > Drosophila > Drosophila repletoides. Next base: position 4,643,391 of record JAECWQ010000202.1, read on the forward strand.
AAACCAACTAGGAAATGACAAAAGAAAAGTGCAGCTGACAACTGAAAGAGCGAGAGAGAGAGAGGGAGAGACAGAGGAAAAGGAAGAAAAGAGAGCGGGAGAGCGTTCTGACAGCACGCCATTTTGGCACATGGCAATTTCCGTCGAGAGCACATGACAAAAATGTAAAGTTTGCCAGGGGCGTACGTAGGATAGGCCAGGGAAGCGCACAGAGGGGGTTAAGGTAAATTCTTTTTAGCCCAAACTCTAGCAAAAAGTTAAAAGTTTAATTGTGCGCAACGCTTAAAATGCAACGCTGGACAGGCAGCACAGCGTAGAGGGGGCGGCGGACGAGCTCAACATCTGTGACAAGTTTTATTAAGTTTATTTTATATTTTCGCATTTGTGCATCAAAAGGGGGCGGGAGAGCGGTTTAAGGGTTAACGACGTGCTGCCACAAACTTGTCGGCCGGCTTGCGGACGGAGTGGGAACGGGGAGGGGGCGGTGCTTTTGTTGCAACTTTGATAAAATCAAATATGGAATGTGCCACACACACTTTTATATGGCAGGTTGCACACACTTGACTGCTCAATGGCCTTTGCAAGAGAAACCTTCGGACGGGGGACTGGGGACTGGGGACTGGGGACTCGGAACTGAGGACTCTGGTCACTTAAAGCTGTTGGATGCCCCTAAAACGTTTAAGGAAAGCACTGAAAAAGGAAAGCACTGAAAAAGGAAAGCCCAAGAAGAGGTGGCAACTCTGACAACACGTAATATATACGTCTGGCAACCCCGGGGGCCCTGCTCACCTCTGCAAAGTGTAAAATATTTAACTGCCATCAGTTGCTGTCATACTTTTTTAATTGACTTATCAATAATTCATGCAGATCAACACACACGTCAAATCCCACAGCGAGAGAAAGAGAGACAGGTATGGGAAGAAGGAGAGGGACGAAGAGAGACAGCAACATAACCAGGTAGAGAGAGATGGCACAATGCACACATTCATAAATACAAATGAAGTCGGCGACTGCAAAAGCAACTGAGTCTAAGGTAAGAGGCAAAATAAGAGATTTAAGCTCGGAGACAGGTCGACGACTGGGAATCAGCCAGCCAAATAATACACAGAAAAAAAAATTGTTTTGTGAAGCTCTGTAAATAGTTGCAAAACGGAATATAGGGTAGCATCTAAGTATAAGCTACTATTCCAGAGACTTTAAGGATCAGGGAAAGCAAATTTGATAAGCAGCGTCTTATGTGTCAACAGTATCCCTAGAATTCTATGGCAATGCTTATTCAGGTTCGAAGAATATAGTAAAAATATAGTTAATAGCATAGGCCCGATTCGTAATTCAGTTCAAAAAACCCTCAAGCGATAGAGCCTCGAACCAGGTTGCATCCTTGCTTCAAATAGAGATGTAAATTGATGAAAGGAATTATCTTTTAAGGTGTTCTTGCTCAGAAATTTGTCGCAGTGTAGCTCCAGTTCTTATCGCCATCGCCGCATTGGGCCTCATATATTTATTCTGATTAATTTAAGTGACAGCCAGATGAGTTATTCTGCATCCTTACTGAAAATATTTTTCATTTTCGTGCTCATCTTTATCTTCCGCTCCACTTTCGGCAATTTCAGCTGCAATTCCAACTGCAACTGCAGCACGTGATTGATGCATTTTTAATGCCCATTTCGGTGCATCAGTTTAATGCAGTTTACTATTCCAGCAGCAGCAGCAGTGGCAGCAGCAGTGGCAGACAGGAGGGAATTGGGGGGCTACGACAAGCTCTACGAGTATTATTTTCATTTGAAAAATGTAATTTTGCTAGCCTTTAATATAAATGTATGGTCTGAAATCCCATCATAAATATTTGTGGAACATAATCAGGGCAAAGGTTGAGGCCAAAACAAAAGCGGAAAAATGGAAGAAACAAGAAGGAAAAAAATGAAAAACATTATATGCAGCATCAAGGATAAAATCAAATTTAACGCATCGCTTGCATTTGTGCAAAGGACGCACAAGTAGAAGGACTCTTGAATGCGGCTTTGACTTGGGTTTGTGGGCTTGTCTTTCTCTCTCAGGGTTTGTGTTGGGGTTCGGAATTCTTCTGCAACTGCTTAAAGAAAGGCCACGTAGCACTTGACATGAGCAGAGACAAACAAACACACACACTCACACACACACGCTGCATGTGGGCGTAGAGTGGGCATGGTTGTGGCTGTAGCTGTGGCTGGGGCGGGGGCACGTGCCGCAAAGATTACGCGCCGCGGTGCGCCGCCGTAGGAAGCCGTCGCTATATGAAAAAGAAGCTGCGTGAAAAATGTGTAGCATAAGACAAGGCGCATAATCAAAAGTAAGCAGCAACTGCAGCCAGCCTCCGTTTCCCCCTCCCGTCTTCCACTCTTCCACCATTTACAATGGTTTATTTTTGGTTTTGCTTTTATTTCGCCCTAAAATAAAAATGAAAACGGTACAAAAACAAAAGCCATGCCACAAATATCTCACGCCCGAGCTGCCGCTTGATGTACCGCACGCAGCTCCACTCATGAAAGTGCCAAGTGGCAAGTGGATTCGCATTGCAATTGCGTGCCTCCCCTCACTTTGTCTCTGTCTGTTTGTCTGTTTGTCTGTTTCTCTCCCGGCTTCTCTTTCTCAGTGAGTGTGTAAATACAGCCACTTGACATATCGATCATAAATCTGTTTACTTTGCTTTTATTATCTCAACTTGGCTTTATTTTTGCGATGCCAAAATATGGCTAAAAGATTAACTCAGACAAAGTTTTTTTTTATGTATTTAAGTAAATAATTTTGCGAATTAAGAGCACATTTTATGGAGCTACTAAAACAAACGAATCAAATCGTAATCGAGGTATCAAAAGTAAGAAATAACTATAAAAAAAAAAACTAACCTTAAGTAGAGCAGTCAGCTGACTTTTCCCATTCAAAAGTATTTCCTTTCACAGCTTACCACTTGGGCTTAAATAGTTTTTTATTCTACTAAAATCGAACGATTGGCTATTTCTTTTTTTATCGCTCTTTCTCTCTCTCTCTGTCTCTGTCTCTACTATCTGTATTATATTTTTGATCGCTTTTTGGATTACTCGGGCCACAAATCGATGCTTTTACGATTTGCTTGAAGAAGAATAAAAAAAATGTAATTTTGTTGCAGCTTGAAAGCTTTACCTTTTGCTTGGGTTATACCCGTATAATCCCTAGGCTGACGGTGCAGCAAAAGTTGCTTTATATAAAATGGGGGGCGTGTCACTTACCTCTTCCTCATTGCTGGCGGTGTTCACGGAGTCCATGCTCTGTGAGAGTCCCAGTGGGGCGAGTGCCATCTGATTCTCCATACTGTTGCTGGTTGTGCTTGTTGCTACTGCTGTTGTTGTTGTGTTGTTGTTGCTGTCGCTGGTGACTATTCCTGCTGTTGTAGTGGCAGCACTGCCGCTACCTGCCGGCGAGGGAGTCGTCGGCGCGGACGCGGATTCGTGCGACTGTGACTCGTGCGTAGAGCTGCCGGGTGAGCTGCTGTTGGTGGTGTTGGTGGTTGCGGCTGTTGCTGTGGTGGCAACGCTGAGCGCAGTGGTTGCTGCAACAACTGTTGTTGTTGCTGGCGTGATACTCTTGCTGCTGCTTAGCACCAAATGTTGCTGCTGCTGTGGAGCGTACTGTGCGTGGGCGTGTCGCAGCTGATAGCCGCTATAGTGGGCAGGTTGCTGCTGCTGTTGTTGGTGCTGCAGCACCGCCACGTGCTGCTGCTGTTGGTGTTGTTGATGCTGATGTGCTGCAGCAGCTGCAACAGCCGAGTGCTGTAGATGCTGATTTAGCAAAGCAGCGGCGGCTGCCTGATTAAACTGTACCAAACGCTGCTGCTGCTGCTGTTGATGTTGCTGATGTTGCTGATAGGCGACTTGTTGCTGTTGAGCCTGGGCCTGGGCCTGTTGCTGCTGCTGTTGCTGGTGATGGGCGGCAACTGCGGCCGCAAACTGTGTAGGATGTGCAAAGCTCAGTTGATGTCCTTTGAGCGCTGCTGCTGCTGCTGCTGCGGCGGCGGCTGCGGCGGCTGCTGCTGCCGGTGAACTGGCGTATTGCAGATGTGCTGGTGCGGTGGCAACTGTTGCTGCGGGCACGGGCAATACCGAAACGGCTGCAGCACACTGGCGTTTGGGCGACGGCGACAACACCTGTGGGGCACTCGCTGGCGTTTGCGGCAGCGTCGGCCTGCGTTTAATCGCAATCGACGAAATGGTGATGGCTTTTTCGAACACTGGCCGCTGGTGTTGTGAATCTGTATTACTATTGGTAGTGTTGGGTAATATACTAATTGTTCCTAATGTTCCTAAGTCTGTTGTTGCTGCTGCTGCTGCTGTCAGCGTTGCTGTAGGAGTCGGAGTCGTTGTTGCTGCTGTTGTAGCTGTAGTAGTTGTTGTTGTTGTTGTTGCTGCTGTTGCGGTTGTTGTCGTCACTGCGGGCAGCAGTTGCAGTTGTGGTTCGGCTATGTGGAGCAGTTGGTGATGGCTGCCCAACAGGTTCTGATTCTGATAGTTGGCTATGTTGGCGACTCAGTTAACCTAGAATCAGAAGAGTATGGAACAAAATTAGTTAAAGCCAAGATAATATAGTTAATATAGAAATTATGGATGAAGCAGCCTAGGTACCCGCTCGAAGCAATATTAAGTTAAGATTTAAAGAAATTCCAAATTCGAACCGATTGGCTGGCCTTGCTTAAAACAGTGTTCCAACAACTTTTGCGGGCAACAATATTTGCGCGACGCTTGAGCTATTCTTGTGGAAATTGCATGAAATATGCAAATAACATTTAAATATTGTCAAAATACTCCCGAGTTTATTCTACATAATGCAAATGTTTGCACACCCCATTCGACACGAGGGGGCAGAAAGAGGCAGGCAGTTCGGCGCCTCGAAACGCTGCATAATTCAAGAGCAAACAACGACGACAACAACAACAATAGGAAAAAAAAAAGAAAACACAGTGAGCGAAACACGAGAAAAAGTCAAATAAAGTCTGAGGCGGCTTCAAATGGAACAAAGCCGTAATTTGAGATACGACCGGAAATTTCAGTAGACGGCTCCACTGCAATTGAAGCTATCGATTGAACAACCAATTAGCCGGCGGTTCCAATTTCGTATCCCCTGAAACAAACTCTGAACTGAACAAAAACGGCTAACGAATTCCCAAATTCAGTTTTCTAAAAACTTATAAAATATCTGTTAAAAAGGCAAAGAAACTCATTGAAAAATTCGCTGATCTAGTTCTATATTTCTATTATGCAGTCGACTAGAACGAGTGTTAATTGTATCAAGCTGAACAAAGAGCTCGCTTGTGATGCAGAAGATATAAGCAAAAGAAAGAAACAAAATGCAAATTGTGTGGGTCAGTTCAGAAAGAGTATTTCTTGCTGTGTATTTCGCACTCGGTTATCGCTGAGAGCCATCGGCAACCGCAGCCGCAACCGAAGCTGCGCTGCTGGCAACTCCATTGGCGCAGTCAAGAAAAAGGAGAATCAGAATGAAAAGAAAAGAATCTGAATCTGAATCTGAATAGAACCGCAAGGCAAACAAACAAATAACCAAACGAAAACATACGACAAATAGACAGCTAAACAGAGAATCGAACAGAGGTAGAGAGCAAGAGGCATATGAAACATATCTGAAACAACTTGAAAATTGAGCTGACAACAAACCGAAATTGTATTACAAACGTTCCACACAAAAATATATGCACATAACTAAAGCTCAGATCCCACAAGGAGATATCATTCCTCATACGAGAGCCCAATATATGCACATATATTTTCAGTACAAACAGCTCTATGAATGCGGATTATAATGGCGCCAAGGCAGAGGTGTAGAACGGGGCATATCTTTCAAAGGGGATTTTCAACACAAACTCTTATTTTATTTCATCAGTCAGCAAAGAATCTCTTAACTGAAATCAATACTCAGGTATGCCCATAGTCGTATTCGAGCTAATACTTTTCGAAGGGGTTTTTCTGCGACCTCAAAATCCCCGCTGCGTAAGCCACTGATCACAGCCACCAATTGAGGCAACGAGGCAACGAAGCATCACGGCACTAAGGACACATGGCCACGCTTGAGTATTGTATCTGCAATTGTATTTGTATCTACATCTATATCTGTTTCTATATCTGTATCTGTATCTGTATCTGTATCCAGTATCTGAGCTGTCATGTATCTTAGTTGGAAGCTATCGCCGCTCTTTGCATATGACAAATTATGCAGACAATAAACGAAGCGAGGGGTGGCCCTGCCCCGCCTACAATTTGCAACAGCTTGACAACATTTAAGGACATGCCACAAAATTTGTTACTGTGGCAACACTCGAGTTAATTACACACACACACACACACTCTCACACACACATCCGCACACACCCACACAGAGAACGGCGCCTGCTAATCATAATTCAAATTTAATATCGATGAGATGGGTTTTTCGGTACGGGATTTTGGGCACTAATCCCTTATGATTTATAATTAATAGAAATGCAAAGCCCACACAAAATCAAGCTAATATTTAAATACGCCGTTGTGCTATAGCGCCATGCCTTAGATTTATGGCCAAAATGCGGCCAATTTTATATTAATAGACAGCAGCCAACTGTGCGTATGCGCAATGTTGTGTTTGGGGCGAGTGTGCAGCACACAGCCAAATATCATCGATTTTTGTGGCCAGCAATTAACTTTAGCGAAAGTAATAGAGTTTTATATTTCCCATATTCGACTATACAGCTGTGCCAGCCAGACCACCAGAGTGGACGACTAAATTGCTAGTTTGCAATAGCAGAAATTAGTTTTCTGAAATGTAAATTCGCAGAACTAGCTCTCTATATACATAGATATATATACTCTCTATACATAGATATATATATACATAGATACACATATATAGATACATATATATATTTTAAAATGTCACTTTAAGCTGTCAGGAACTTTATAGCATTTGGATTTTGTATTTGTTTATTATTTGAACTCCCTCCCGAAGGCTACCTTTCAGTTATTTATTCGAATCTTCTTAAATGGAATATTTTCCATATTTATATAACAATCTCTAGGGTATTAACTATATTATTGAAAAACTATTATAATCAGAAGAAAATGTGTCTAAATTCACACCAAATACTATTAAGATCGGGTTACCACATCAAATAGTTTCCATCGGATTAAGTAAGAAAATCTGTTTTATTTCCGAAGATAATTTAAATAATTTTAAATGTCAAATGGGGGTTTGTTTTCTTATAAGTAAGGGTATATAATCTTCGTTGCGACGTTCCTTTATAGTTCCAAAACCGACTGCTAAATTCACAAATAATATTCAATTTTTTCTGTATTTTTTTCAACAACTTAAACACTATTCTGACGGCATTAGATCACTGAGGCTCATTAAAAAACAAGTTTATTAGAAGTTTCGAATTTTTTGTCTCTAAATCTGATAGATGTTTGCATCAGCAATACGAAAAGCTTAATATTTTCTATACTCAGTTGCTTAATAATTCTAATGGATTTTATTGAAGTAAAATTAGAAATATTTTTAGATTTCTCTGAATTCAAAGTAGCGGAATTCTATGAGTTTTTGTTCACAAATAAAACTTTACACTTTCAACAGATTAATTTTAATTTTAAATATTTTTCCATTGCCAATTTTTGTTTGCCATATTCTTCTCTTTATATTTTTTAGCTGATTTTTTTTTGTAGGTTTTTGCACTAAGCTCTGGTGTCGAGTTATGTGCTATGAAATTTGCACAGCAGCGAGAAAACAACAACAGCAACAAAAACAACAACGTCATTGCTTATACAAACAGCAGAAGCAACAACAACAACGACAACAACAACAACAACGACAACAAAAACTGCGTTACAAATTCTAACAAACAAAAGCTCTGACAGCAACAATAATGATGCTGCCATTGTCGTTGTTCTTGTTGCTGCTGCTGCTGTTGTTGTTGCTGCTGCTTCTCTGCCATGGAAATTAGTCAGTAAAAATTCAAAAGTATAGAGCTACAACAACAACAACAACAACAACAACAACAACAACAGCAACAGCAACAATAGTCATAAATATTGCTAATGAATTTCCCGCACGCTTTGCTGAGCTCACAACCCAACAAAGTCGCGTCTCTCTAATCGACTTCCATTTTGCATTATTTGGTTTTTTTTTACTTATTTTTTCTATACATTTTCTAAACATTAAAAAAACTGCTGAAACGGAAGTTGGGCGCGTTTTTTGTTGGAGTTGCTAGCATAAAACAAATATAATTAAAAGTAATTTTTATAATGACAAATGCGTTTTATTGTTGATACAACAAACAGGAGAAGAAAAAAAAAAGCACAGAAACAAGCCAAGCACAGCAGCAACAATTGCCACGCCTCAAAAATAGACGGAGAGGGCGGCAGGGCGCAGCAGCTCTACCAAATTGGGCAAAGAAATAAAATTTGAAATTGGAGCAAACTCACGAACAGAGGAGAGACCCATTTAAGTTTGGCCTTAAATTCAAATAGTCAATTTCCATGTTAAGGTTTTTTTGGTCTTTTATTTTTTCCTTATACTCTATACCCATTAAAATGTACAAGCAAGAGCGTATTAAATTTGAGTCATTGTATCTAAAAAGACAGTAAAACAAATATCAATTTCCTGTCTATTGGGTGAATGATTTTCTATCAAAGAGAAGACTGACAAATTGAGAGACTTTCAATGAATTCCAGTTACAGCGTATCTAGCCAGTCGAGGCAGCTCAACAGTGTACCCTTGGTTTGGCCATAATTACTACACGATTCTGTAAAATTGGGTCTACCACGCCTCAAGCTGCTCGCTGATTTTATGCAAATTATTTAGCTAGCTGGCTGGCTGGCTGGCTGGCCGAGATCTACTCGTATTGTAATAGATACACTCGTAAATACCCTATACGTAGTACACGCTAATCAATGCACGCCCACGAACAACAACCCATCAACATCATCATCATCATTATTATTATTTTTATCATTAAGATGATGATCATCTTTTGTAAAGAGGCGGCAAACGAGTTTCTCAGCTGTTGCTGTTGCTGCTGCTGCTGCTGCGGCTGCGGCTGCTCCGGCCATAAAAATAAAGATGATTTTTGAATCGTAGATCGCAGTTCTAGTCATATCACTTGTCAGCAGTTGTGTTCCACACACACGTCCCACAATTATTGACAATTGCAGTGGATGGCAACAACAATTAGCAATGCTAATCTACCAGCAATTGGCTTAAAGTAAGCACCCACGTGATTAAACTTAGTTGCCTTCTTCCCCAGCCCAAAAAACAAAAAGAAAAAAAAAAACGAATACCTTGAGTTGTCTGCCCAAATTTGAACTCATCGGAGAGCTCTACTGAGGAATAGGAATACGCGAGTTGGAAATGGAGATGGCACCGCCCAGTGGCTCAACAAATCTTACTACCTCGTACAATCTAAAAGTGGTTTTGGCCATAAATGTTGTTGCCTGCTATTGTTGCTTGCTGCGCATCGTATTGTATCATAATTAATATTTAATAAGCCTGGCAATTTTACCTCACACTGACTTTTTTATATACTCCAAAGCGCTAGATATTCCAACGATACTCTATACAATGGGGTATAACAGCTATAGGAAGTCCGGAATTAGATTCAAATCAAGGCAATCTGAAGTACAACAGGGAAGTACTTTTAGACATACTCTGTTCAGAGTCAGAGAATGGTTTAAAAAGCTCAAACTGATTTCTATTTCAAGAGAGGATGTTGGAAGTCTTTCTTGAAGACAATAGAGAAGAAGACTTTGGGTTAGACAATGATCTAGAAAACTGAGACGGAAGATACAAATAGTATTAACTCTGAGGAGTTTCAGTTAATTGACTAAATCTGACAATTATTTCACAGTATTCTAGATACAACTATGATGGAAGATATAATACAAAGAAGAAGAATTCGAATAAATCGACTGAATTCTTTTTATACATAAAAAAAACTGTTCACTAACATTTAGCAATCTTTAGAGAATCTTTGCTTAATTCCTTTGGCAAGCGTATTTAAATTTCGGCTTGCATCTTCAATGTTTATTTTTGTTTTGAACTGTTTTTTTTTATTATTTTTTTTTGCTTTTTTATACTCGTAGCTCAGTTGAGTTCCATGCTTATGTGCGCATATTTAATACGAAGCTCAAGAAACATTTTTTACGAGTATAACTTGGGCATGCTCCAATTCTCTGGCTCTTGTTGGGGTCTCAATTTGCGACTGCCAGCGATTCCAAGTGGCATCTACTTGTATATATGTATAGAGATACGTATAGATATATATAGAAAAAAGTAAGACTCGTATGAGCTCGAGTAACTTGTATCTAAGAGATACCGAGTAGTTTTGCGTTTTGCTACCAAAAGTTGCAAGTTCTCTGGCAACGTGACTCGCCTGCTGCCTGCTGCTTTGCTGCCTCAGTTAAGTTTGAGCGTTTTTTGAAAATTACAAAATCCATTAAGTTGCTTGCACGCAACTTAAACATAAATCCATCATACGCCATGTGGCACGGCATACACACACACACACACACATTCAGGGGTAGTTGTGCCACGCCCTCGGCCGCCTGCCTCCGTTAGCTGGTAGGTTTTATTATCCACGGCATATTCAATGCACAAACATTCAGACACTCGAATAGGTAAGTAGGTTGGGCTCCCAGTCTTCCTCTTTCCCCTCCTCCAACCCCTCTCCCTTCTTCTTCTCACTCTTTCTTTTATTTTTTTCTTTTTTTTCTGCTCGTCTACCTCTCTCTTTAGCGTCTTCATCTTGGGCTCGTCTCGCAGGGCTTTCTATTTAATTTCCCAGCTAGCTGCAAAACTTCTGGGCTCAATCAGCCATTGACTTTGACTTCTTGTCGGCAATATTCTTTTAGTATATTTTTGGGTATTTTTTTTCTTGCTTAATACTTTCAAATTTGCAGCATGCAATCAATAAATGATAGTTCTCTTCGCGTTCAATGTTTGCCATTGTGACTCTCCTGGCGCTCAGTCAATTTCATTTAATGCACTTCCCTTTGTTTATTGCACATCCGCGAAGCATTCGCGAGCGGAACTTATGAAAATTCGCATTTTAAATTATGAAACGGGCCATTAGGCATTTCTTTCCGTCTTAAAAAGGCCGAACCTTCTTTTGATTTCATTGCTAACAACACAAAATCCTCCATCAATTTATTTCCGGCAGTTCTTATTAAGATCTATATTCCATATATCCGCAGATCAGAAAGGGTATTTCATTACGCCCGACCAGATGTACTTTTAATCCGTATATTCACATCAATCTGTAATTTCCAGCTTTCACAGGCATTTCGCTATCGAATTTTGTAAATATCCACAAAGCGTTTAATTATATGAAACGCAAAAGTTTATCTCCATCTGTGTAACCATAGCTTATCTGCCAGTCAGATAGTAATATTTACTTATAACCCGTTGCCCCGTCGAGAGTGCGCTCCATAAATCATATATTCGCGTAGCGAAGCCAAAGATACATAGATACAGCTAGATATAAAGATACAGATACAGATACAGATACAGACACACAAAAAACAGAGAGATAGTTGGATGGACGTGCTCACTCACGGCAATTGTGGCCATTAATGTAATAGACCTAGACCCAAAACGGTCCAAAAACCGAGAAAGAGATGTGAAAATGTAAAGCTCATGCGAAGATTGAATGAAAGATTCGAATGGAGTGAGCTCCGTGCGAAACTAGTTCAAAAGTTCAAGCGAACACAGCGACTCAAGCTGAAGCTGACGCTGAAACTTGCGCCTTGAACGGCACGATCTGAGGCCCAGAGAAAGGTAGCCAAAAAAAAACTGCGATCAGTGTTGTGTGTTTACCCTGTACGTATAAATTGCACAGGGTATATTGCGCGGCGACAAACGAAGCTCTGATTCATGGTCTCGAACACAGAGTCAACTCCGGGCTTAGTTCCAGAATACGCGCTTTAAGTCAAGGTTTGGTTCATACTTTAGACGGAAACTACACTTTCTAAACAACTCCCAAGTATCCAAAAGATGATTTTCTATTCCAATACTCAGCTTCAGTTTTAACAGGTTCATGGTTCGGTTCAAGTTGGACAAGCAATCCGATATACGAAGGATTATTTCGATTTAAAGCCGGTTTCTAGCTTCCTCTAGAAAACAGTTAGAGGGTAAAGTAAAGTCTATCAAGCGATCTGCTTATTACCAGTAATTTTTTCTTCTTTTTGGTTGGCTATAAATAGCAATAGCTCAATAGCAATCATAACAAGCTCGGACCAATCGAGTTTTCAAGTGTTACGAGTGTAAGGGGAGATGGAGGGGCAGCCGGGTGTATTGGGCAATGGGGAGTCATACAGAGCAGAGCGCTACTTCAATCAGCCTTCGTAAGCTATTTTGTGGTTTATATATATTGTTATACAGCATTTGGTATGCTTTCCCATGGCCTCTCACATTAAGTACCCCTGCTTAGTACTCGTCGTACATAGACTATCTGAGACCGCAAGTTTAATACGAGTGTATATCGTATATTTGGTTATATGAATATATATGAATGTGTATTTCGCTTGTTGCTGAAATGTGGTTGAATTTGTCATTGATTTTCCTGTCCCTCATGTCATATGCAATCCAACAACACCAACAACAACAACTGGGGAAATAATGTTAGAAGAGAACTGGCAATCTAAGCACAACAATATGACAAATAATCATCATCAACGTCAACGTCAACGTTGAAACAATTCAAATAGCTGTCAGCCTCACACACACATATACATGCACACACACAGATATATAGAGTGTATATACTTATATTTGATGTGGCACCTCTTGACTACAGAGGCAACTGCGAACTGCCATTAAATTCAGTGGCTCCATTAGCATTTGCAATTAATTTTCATCTCTGGCAAATTTGTACAAATTTCAGAACGCTCTGGGATGGATCATAATCCAACAGTTGAGCCTCTGGCATAGATTTAGAATATCTGCAAGAAATACCCTGTAAACAGAAAATGCACAAAAAGGCATATCCCTGATCTTTTAGAGAACTCAATGAAGAAGCAAAAAGATTCAGTTTGATCTGGCGAGCTCTCTTCAATATATCATTCTTCCTGCTATCAGAATCCTGCTCAAAGCAGGGTATCGCTCAGTCCAATATGCTCTGCCAGCATATCATCATTCTCGTTTTAGAATGTGTTTCATTCTCTTTTTCTTTCTATAATTTTTTATTGCTCCAACCGAGATTAATTAACGTTAATTTTGCATAATTAAAGCGGCAGCCACAGAGAGAAAGGCCAACAGCGCAAACAACTTGGGAAAGTTGTACAGTCAGACTGAGGCGCTTGGGGTAAATGGGGAGGTCTTAACACATAGTCGAAACTCGAGAGAGTTGCGAGAAGGTGTTCAGGTTCAGTGTCAAGGGTTAGGTCACTCATTTTCAATTAAATCTCTTGTAATACCTCACGGAAATGCTTTATATATCTTCAGCTTGTTCGTTTTTTTGGCTTGACATGAAAAAGCTCTTTGAGCACAACCCACTCATATATATACCCTATTTTATTTTGGTTGACTGGAGTAACTTGTAGGCAATCCTCAGTGGGCCAGTAAATCTCACACTTTGAGCTTGCAGCTGGCTCAGAGAATCCAATTAAAATTGCAAAGCCCGAAACCTCATTGGCAAGACGAACTAACTGCCCCAAAACGTCACAGAGTCAACAAAAACTGTCAACTCGTCTCCGTCTCCCTCTCTCTCTCTGCCTCTCTCTCTCTATTCCTCTGTCTCAATCTCTCAATCATTTGCATAAACAGAAGGCCCCCAACAACAATCACAGCAACAACAATCTATCCCCAACAGTTGAGGTACAATAACAACAATCCATCCAACAGTTGAGCACTTTGTGGCTTGCCTTGTCCAATTTCTTTTATTTAATTTCATTAGATGCAAAGACTCAAATGAATTTCTCATGAGGTTTGCCAAAGGATTGAACAACAATTACTTTAAGCCAGAGTTAATGCAGTTTTCCACAAATTTTATTATTTTCCTTGAGTTATTATTTAAATTAAATTTAATATTTTCATTAATATTATTTCATTAAAAGAATTATGATGTTTCTTTGAAGTTTTCTTTTAAAGCCTTTTTATAAGCCAATAAATTTTAACATAATTTTTCTTAACCCCGATTAATTACTTCTAGAATTGGTTTAATAATATTTAAACTAAATAAATTTTATAAATTTTGATTAGGGCTCTCTACTAATAGTCAAGACTCTGTGTAAGAGCATCAAGACTTCGGTTTCTCGCTTTACTATAGCCTCTGGCATTTAGCTTTGCTTTGTCTCATTTTTGTTTGATTTTTTTAAGAGAGTTTTCTTCAATTTCTCCAGTTGTTGTTGAAGGGGACCACAAAAATGCATGTGGCTAAAAAATATTTGAAAAAAAAAAGTTTACCCAGTTTGCTTGCTAACCACAACAGACAGACACTTGAGAAATCTGAATAGATTTCTGGCCAAAACAAAGCCAAAAACTGACAGCTAGAAACAGAGCTAAAGAGACATAGTTCAGGTGCCAATTTGGATGCCAAGTCAAGCCAAAAGCCACCGAGTTGAAGGCAATTTGTGGTTAATAAAGCTCCGAGAGTCAATTGAAGATTTTACTCTCGTACAGACCCATTTCAGAGGAAACCCGACTCAAGTAGGAACCAGCGAACGTATCTCTTGCGGAGGTTGTGGAAATTGCGTCAAATTAAGCGCAAAGTGCGTGTGCCTCGATGTCGGGTTGCTCTTTTTCATTTTTCTTTTAACTTGCCACTTGCCACTTGCAGCCGGATTGGAGTCTTCTTTCACCCCGCCCGGCGGCAGTCATTCATTCAGTATGATGTCATTAATTAATGTGAATGAGTTCAGTATGATGTCAATTAGCTGCGGAAAGCGCACTTGACGTCCGACTGCACTGCACAAATTGCTGTTAAGCTCGTTGTAGTTATAGTTTAAGACACAACCACCCACCCACGCACACACACACACACACACACACACACAAACACACACTGCGAAAAAAAAAAGGAATGGCAGAAAAATATACCCACTCAATGGTCATATTTTACGAGCATTTACTCGTACAATTGAGAGGCCTCACCGAGAGACTGGAATCTCTGCATCTTGAACAGCTGCCCGCCTGTCCCAGCTGTCCGCTCTGTCTGCCTCCTCTTCCACTGCTTGTCTCCCCACTGGTTATTTCACTGGCTACTCGGGACCCACAAAAGTTGAAAGCTTTATCTTAATATCCAAAAAGCGCACAAACTTCTGCTAAAAGTGCTTAACAATAGTTCGCATTCCCATTCGCATTTGTTTTTGGATTTGGATTTGTATGCCGACTCCCAAGCAACTAAAGAGACAGCCAAGGAGGAATTCGCGTTGACAAAGAGAGTCGTCTGATCGACTACGAAATACTCAGTACTTACGTCTAAAAATCAATAAAAATGAGCTGAGTATTGAAAAGTCCAAGGAAAATTTAGGCCAAAAAGTGATTAGATTGATTTCGTCTGTACAACAATTTCAATATACCCTTTTAGGTCACTTTTATGCGTACAGAGTATAAAAAACTAAGCGCAGTCATTAAAACCAAATGCTTGCCACGCCCACCGACGCCCAAATACCATACAAAGCCCAACAGCTGACGCAAGTACCAAAACAGAAACAAAAAAAAAAAAGAAAAGAAAGAAGAAACCGAATGAAAGCAGGAAAAAAAGGCGAATTATTATAATAAGTAAATGCAATAAAATGAAAATCCAACTGGGAAATTTAGTTTGATTTATTGTTGTTGTGCCTTACTTAAGCACTGGAACCCAGTGAGGAAAAGTAAAAGAAAAGCAAAAGAAAAGTGAAAGAAAAGCAGCATTATGCAGATAAAATACTTTGGCTGGCAACTAGAGACAAAACTTTTGATGCGTTTAAGGGATTTGCTCTTGTTCTTGTTCTTGCCCCAGCAGCAGCAGCGGCAGCAGGTGGGAAATTGGTTTGAGGCTAATCTGAGTATCTCCCGTTTCCCAAGTGCAACCCCACTGTCCGTCCCTCTTCAATATAAAACTAAACTACCATTACTTACATATAACTCGATTTGTGGACTTTGTAGAGTGCTTTGGTTTACATACCTGAAAATAAACAGAATAAACGGAATACAATGAGAACAAGTTTTCCAAATGTTTTGAATAAATCTTAAAGTCGAATTTCAAAGATACTTTCAAGTGCAGATGCAAACCCACAGATACAAATTAGAAGGTAGAAGGCTTACGATCAGGCAGGTTCAGGCTCAGCCAACCCTCTTTGGAAAGTTTATGAGTTTTGACCAGGAGATTAGAAACTGAGAGGTAAATACTCGTATCATAGACTGTTGCATTTGATACACTTTTTTTTTGGCCGCCTCTCAAGCTAAATTTAGTTGCCTCTTTTGTTAATATTGGCCCGAAAAACGTTCCCATTGATTTCGAATTTTTTCTTCGATTGTTTGGCCAAATTGTTGCTACAGTTTTTTTAATAGATGATTGTTGCTGTTGCTGTTGTTGTTGGCGAAAGGCGAAATCTGTGCGAACTCAAAAGTAAAGACAATTTCTGTGGCCAGCGTGAGATTTGAGCAGCAGACCAAGCCTTTCACCCAGCTGAGGAGCGAGCTCGCCTCTCATATTCAGTTTCTAGCTCACATTAGAGCACGTTACCAATAAATAGTTGGCCCGGCCAACACAATCTGCTATAACTAAGCCCTTCAGTTAGTCATTAGTTATAACCATATTTCTATTTTTATGCGCTGCAGTCATACCTATAAAAATATTATGATAAGGCGGCCAACAGGCAGAGTGCTCCATAGTGAAAATCAAGGCTACAAACCGGTTTTAAAGCGAACCAGCTGCTCATTAAAGACTTCTATTTTTCGCTAGGGCTGACCTCTTAAACTGCCTCTCTAATTGTCTATCCCTATAAGCGAAGCGTGTTCCCGAAAACCATCTACTATGCATATCATAAAGTAAACTGCAGCTGCTTCGCTCATTTCTTTAGTTGGTTCAGTCGCCCGCCTGTGCTAATGATGTGCAAATAGTCCCAGAGTGCAGCCCACACAACCAAAAAAAAAATATACAGAAATATTTATATAGAGATATATACAGATAGATATATAGAGATATATATATATATGTAAGACAAAGGAGAGGGAAAGAGAAACCTGCAAAGCACTTGACAATTGAGGCTCAGTTTGCTCAGTTGCTGGCGGCAGGGAGAAGTGCAATGTAACGGCAAAAGGAAGACTCCTCAATTAGCTTATACACACACTCACACACACACACACACTCACTCACTCACACAGAGACGTACACACGCACAACCAAGGTAGAAGAACAACCCCTTCATAAATGCGATATGTCCACCTACACATCCCTTTTTTGTGGCATATCCTTTTGTTCCGTTTGTTTTATGTGTTTTATTTTCGTGTCTCCTTCTTTACTGTTTCTTCTTTTATTTACACACGCTATTTGATGGGCTGCCTAAAGACCTGTACTCTTAGGGGTAGGGGTTTGGGGATTGGGAGTTGTTCGGGGGGAAGGGTATGCAGGTAGTATTCCTGGGCGGGGGTTGTAAGTCTCAGATTACATGGTGGTTCACTCCCAACCCTTTTGGGCTGCTTAGACGCGACGAAGCAATGCGTCAGCAACCACGTCTCCGTTTCTTTACCCATTGAAAATGTATGACGGAAATAGGGTATATTAGCCATCATGTTTGGTTCGGCGCTTTTCTTTACATCAGACCAAGAACCGAACCTACTTTTTAAGTCTTTGCTTGAAGTACAGGGTATCTTCTAGTCGAACAGCCTGGCAAAGAAACAGGTTGTCGCTCCACCGAAGCCATGTGACATGTGTGTTCCGAAAGGGTGCGGTGCCAGATACAGCAACAACACCAAAAAACGACGGCAACAGTCGGCACGGAAGTGGTTTTGATTTAATGCCAAGATGTTGCCGACGCTGACGCCGACGTTGACGTTGACGCCGACGCATGACGCAAGATAAGCAGCTGCTGTTGCACAGCACAGGTGGCAAAAGATGCCCCGGCGAATCTACCACAAAATATATATATAGTTTCGGCAGAAGAGCCAAAAAGAATTGTCGGCACGCTTAGAACCGGGTGTAGGTGAGTTTAAACAGGTGCCAACCCACCAGAATTTGTTTGACAAAAGATAACAAAAATAAATAAACTCGCAGAGTTCATAAAAAGAATATTAACATGTTCGAAATATTCTATTTAATTCTCATGAAATAATAATATTTATTTTGACTACCGTGACATTTGTATTACCCATAAAGTATCAAAAATATTGATCACGACTCGATGGCACAAGTCGATAGAGCCAAGTTCGTTTGTCCGTCTGTCTGTCCGTCTGTTAGGCTTTCTGTCTGTCTGTATTCCTACTAGTCGCTCATTTATTGATCTTTTAACTATATTTTATAGCTGCATAGCGAAAATATTTCTTAAAGCTGTATGGAAAACTTTGGTTTTCCCAAAGAGAAGTTAGCTGAAGGGTGATTGGACCACTTTATAAATATAATAATAATATAATATATCATAGGAAAAATCGATTGAAACTAGAGTAAATTTATGTATTTATTTTAAAATTAATTTTAGTTTGAGAAATATTTAAAAATCCTATCAAAACAAGGATTCTGCAAGGATTTTTAATATTCAGCTCACTGGCAAATAACTTTATTTTATCTCCCCTGCACAACTTTATTATCAATAAATAAAAATAGTAAAATAAAAAAAAAATATTATCAATCGATTTATTGGCAATCTCTTTAAATTGCTGCCCCATAAATATATTTTTTATTTTTGAGCTACATTTCAATCAGATCATTCACGCAATTTGATTCCCTGCCTTGCCCAGCGATTGACTTAATTTGTAATTGCAGTTGAAAATGAAATTTCAGGCTGACAACTTCCGAGGCAGTAAATACAATCAACAGCCAGGCAAAGGTGTGGGAGCGGAGGGAGGGGGAGGAGATTGCCACAGAGGTGAGGCAGGAAAAGCAGAGGGTAGATATTTTGGGGAGAGGAGGGTGGCCATACTGTGGGGTCGGATATGGAGCTAATGCTCGCCCTGGGTGCGTTTGTGGCTTATTGGCAATCAAAATGACGAGGACGACTCTAGACAATGCGTACACTGCGAAAAAAAATAGCTAAAACTCATTCAGTTGAGATTGCTGAAGAGAAATATTGGAATGAGATTATCATAGCCAAGACAAAAGCATTTTCTTTGGATCGTTCATAGAACTATCACATTTATGAGATCCATTATAATTTCCACCTATTTTCCTCAGTGTACAGAATCAGCTTGAAGCAAGACTCGTTTTCATTGTGCCATTGGCCAGGCAGAGAGAGGGGCTGCAGAGTATAGAGAGTGTGTTGTTTAGGTGTACTTATCTGTCGCACTGTGGCACTGCCGAGCTGATTAGCATAATTGGCTTTCTGTTAAATTTAGCGTTTAATTAATATATGAATTTGGCTAACAGCAGGCTGTAGACAAAACAACAATTAGCCGGGCATATTCCTAACATACACATACACTCATATATATATATAGTCCTATATCGTATCCATACTTGAATTACTGAATAGCTTTAAGCGAAATAGGAATATTCGTGCTCCAGTTTGGACTTCCTGCCTGCCAAGCAGAGAAGCTCATCATACAAAACGGGCACTTGAACAAAGCCTGGCCATAATTGACTTCTGGCCCAGAGAGAACACCCAGAACAAACACTTAAAGAGCCGCCCATTGTCTCTCTTCTCCTGCTCCTCCTTCTCCTCCCTCCATCTACCGAAAAATATAAGAAATTGCGTTCCAAAAAAGGAATTTGCCAGCCCTCGCCCTGCACTTAACATGTTCATCAATTGCTCGACTCGACTCGAGACTTTCGCCGACATAGACAAAGTGTCGGACTAACAAGCTTTTCTAAGGGGGGGCAGGCAGCCAGGCAGTACGAGGAGAGGGGAGACGGTGGGTGGTAATAGAGATGAGAATCTGGCCAAAACAATGCAACAAACGCTGGCTGGCTGGCTGGCAGGAAGGGAAGCAATGAAAGGGAACTCTAAGCCGTGAAATTGTTTGCCACAAAAAATTGCAGCTGGGTCTGGGAATTGGAACACCAACAGAAACAGCAAAAACAACAACTATTCCTACTACTCGTATCACAGCAAGTGCAGCACATTCTGTAGGCGTGCCACGCCCACTCGACAACGAAGAAAAAAAACCCAAAGACAATTTGTTAGACGCCCACACTGAAGGTCTTGGCTCAAAGCAGAGCAGCAGCGTTGGCAAACAAATTTTTAAGGGCATTTTGATTAATCGATGCCAAGTCAAAGCTGACTGCAACGGAAACAAAATAATAAATAACCTTAACGCTTAGCATACCGAATACTTTAATACTCTATTTGTTATTTGAAGAATTCTTCAAAATTTAAGAAGACACTGAAATAACTCTGCGAAGAGGCTAGACTTCTTCTGAATGTCATCGCCATTAAACTAGTTAAACAAGTTTCAGGCGCGACCCTCAGGGCAAATTTCGCCACGAAAAAAACAGACAGAAGAATGGAGTAAAACACTTGTCTTCTGGGGAAGACTGAAGACGATGGGCCCCACAAAGCGGCGACGTTTATCATTAGGCGCAGTTGATAAATTTGTTAGATTTATGCAAATTATACTCAGAGTAAAGCTGCTTAATTATCCACTTGCCCCTTTCCCCCCCTTAACGATCGGCTGATGGAAAAAAGAAACAAACGTTTGCTGAAATGGAAAGTGCTGCTGACTCTGCGCAGATCTCTCAATTTCTCAGTTTGCTTCAGCTAATGAACTGTAGAGTCAAATGGAGCCAAAAAAAATTTCACATGCGCCACAAATTGCAGTCGATGCGCGACCTCGACTTTCCCAACTGCCCCACACCCTTCCCTTTCCCCTCAAGTGCAAACAGACTCCAGAGAATGAAGCTATAAAGCTGTGACTCCCAGTGACTGACACTTTTCTAGGGAGTAAAGTCATCGCTAGAGAGAAGAGCGAGTGTTGAGGGGTTCCCCCCTTTTTGTTTTCATGGCTCGCAACAGTTGTGCAAATTTACACAAAAGGCAACGTCAACAGGTGCGAGCTCATTTCAATTCCCAGCAATAGCGCTAAATCTATTTGTTTAGTTACACATTTCGCCTTTGTTTTTATTTTCGAGTACCCTGTAATCTTAGCCAATAAAGAGTATAACCAAAGAGTAGTTTCAAGAGCCGAGACAGCGGCACTTCTACAACCAAAAGTCTGGGAGCACGCCTGCATTTGCATGTCATTTCGTATCAAACAGACGAGGCACATAAAAACTATTTTGTACAGGGTATCTGTTAGTCTGTCTACTTCATTTTCAGCCATTTTCAGCTGTTTTTCTGACTTAATTGTATCGACTGCGGCACTGTTTTTACTTTCAACTTGAACATCTTTTAATTTTTCAATTGCTCAACCGATTTGCAACTGTTTGCAGTTCGCCGAGCAGCCTTTCAAGGCAATGTCAGCTGCAGGCACTCCACACACTCCATTTTTCAACTCGAACGATCCGAACAGATCCCCACTTCAATGCTATAACCGAAATATGCAAATGCAGCTCTTCTTTAGAGTTGAGTTCAGCTGTTGATGGCCAACAAAAGTGATGCAACCTTAGCTCTACAGCGACGCTTAACTCAGCAGAAATATATCCACCAAACATCTTCAATTCCAATCCGAATCTTGAACATCTCCATTCTCCATTCTTCAACTTCATTTTTCTGTTCGGTTCGGGGCAATGTCTTCAGTCTGCTTCAGTCTTTTTAGCTGTTGCTGCTGGGCAAACAAATGCCTTGCCGCCAAACGTTGTCAGTCACTTTGTAATAATCTTCAACTAGCAGCAACACACAACAACAAAAAGAACAACAGTATCTCTCACACATATACACACACTACACACAACAATACACACACCACACACACACACACACACACTGTTGCTGATGATGATGATGAGTTGGAATGGGTTGGCATGATGACATGGCTGGAAGTCAATGGCAAACTGAATGCATATCGAAACTGAACTGTAGAAGTAGAAGAGATGTGCACGTGACACGAGACAGACACGAAAAACAAGAATTTATTACAGCAATAGAAATTTAAAGAATATTCTTTTATCACATTTAAAAGAACTTTCTACAACAATTTTTATTCAAAAGTTTTCTCTAAAACACTAGAACTAATCACGACTTCTTTTATTCAAAATCGCTATGAAAATATAGCTTTTTTTCACTCTGCTTATAAGAATTAGATTTCTCAATAACTGTGGCTGTTTTTTATCAGGTTTGCTAAGAGAGATTCATTAAAAATAAATTAATTAAAATGAGTTGCTTGCTAACTAAAGTCAATTCTTGGGTAGTTATTAAATTTAAACTCCAACTGCTCATCTCTAAGGCCAACTTTGAATGACTTTTGCCACCGTTGCGCAGCTCGAACTGCTATTGAAATTTTTCTATGCGCTTTTTGCGCTGATTTTGCCATTGTCTTCCGACCGACTCTTCGACGGCGCGTTGCAACTGTCTGTTGACGTGTCTGCTGCTACTCGTAGTGCACGTTGCATGCAACCTGGAGTCGACTGCGCGCCCGAGCTGCGCTACCATTTGCCTATGGCCCGGTAGAGTCACCTTTTCAAACCTCTCATGCCACCCCCCAACCCCGGGGGTGCCGAACCCGTTGTTGCCATTGTAATGATGTTTACGTCATGCGCCACACGTAAGTACGAGTATCTTTTGGCAGTCTAGAGTATCTGTATCTGTAGCTGTTACAGTAACAGTAACAGTAACTGTATCTGTACCATATCTATCTGTCTGTTTTTGTATTTGTATTTGTATTTGTATCTATATGTCTGTGTTTGCTGTGCACTTGTAGAGCTCCTTCAAGCGCTCCGTCTCACATTTCGCATTTCAAATTTCGCATTTAGCCATAAGTATTGTGTAATGCATTGTTTATAAATTGTTGTTGTTGCTGTTGCTGTTGCTGTGGCTGTTCGCTGCTTAAATTGGGTAATCCATATGGCCAATATATATATAAAGATATGCGGCGAGCCATATACATTTCATTCACAATTTGTCAGCTTTTGACAACTGCGGAGATACATAAGTAGCTCAAAGATAGATTTGCATAGTTTATCAATTTGTTTAAGCCATTTCTAGGTTAAGCCCTCTGATAAATCACCCGCAATTTGACTGTCAAAAACATGAAAATACATACTAAAATTAAGTGCAACAAATTGCCATAATTTATTTAAACAATTTTTACTAGCCAAGAGATAGTTGAGCTCTCCTCTTCTCTAGTCCGGCGCACGTGCGCTTCCCAAGTAAATTTGTAAATTTCTAAATTTATTGCGCCGGCATAGAGAGTTATATAGATGTTGCATGTGTGTAGTTGTTTCAAATGTTGCATGTTCATTTGTGGCTTGCGTGCAACTAACACACAGATACACACGCACACTCACGCCCTGCTGCTGCTGCTGCCGCTGCTGAGCTGTGCTTGTAATTTACGGCCCAACCCCAAAAAAAAATAATATCTACTTTTAAGTGCTCGACTAGCAGATACTCCTTAAACAGGACTAAAAGCAGACGCATGATCACCTATTTAAGTTAATCTATTGGGTTAGAATGCCCGGAACTAAGCGGTTTTCAACCCTTTGCCTCCTGACTGCTCCAGTTAACTAATAAACTCTTTTTGGCACATTTTTAATGGGTATAGCGAGAGCGTATAAAGGCTGCTTGCAACCCTCGCAGTGGCCTCTAACGAGCCAAGAGCCTCGTGCCCCGACAGCTGATGGCGGCACTTCCTGCCTCCACCATCGCCATCGTCGTCGACGTAGACGTCGTCATTTTTATGGCCACCAAAGGGCACTGAACCGCACCTTAAAAAAGGCGCAAAAGTAAACTCTAGCGGCGGTTTGATTAAAACTACACACACACTCACACACACACACACAAGCACACACTGAGTGAGAAATGGTCACACACAGATACACATGGGAGCAGCTTGGTTCGCTTTTAATAGTTTTTTAGCTTGACCTCGTCATCGTGTTCCCAGTTCCCAGTTCCCAGTTCTCCCATTTCCCAGGTTTCAGCTCTCAGTTCCTGTACTCTTCCTCTTATTATTTTGTTGTTGTTGTTGTTGTTGTCGTCCGTCCAGCTGTTGTCTTTGGGTCTGTGTTTTTGTCATGTTTTTCGTGTCGGAAGTGGAAATTATTCCAGCACTCGCGCTGACTGACTTCAAGTCCCTTTTGGCAGCATTTCGTTTTCATTATCCAGCGATCCCCTGACAACACCTGGACACACCTGTGCCCTCTGCACCTTAATGCCGCTTAAGCATTAACCGCGCTCCTATAAAGGGGTTCACAGTAGCGAAATAAAATGACCTGATAAAATGACCAGAGAGAAAACTGGACTGCACAGGAACACAGTAATATATCACCGCTTAAATTGCATAAAAAACTTCTCCTATAATGCGATTTTCCAATTAATAGATTGTTTCGAAAGTTCCTTATTTATTAATTTATTATATGCACACAGGATGCACACAGGATACACACCGGTTCAAACCTGAACCTCTCTACAACGCTTCGATTTGGGGTTACGTCTAATAAGCCGAAAACTTTCAAAAATACTAAGACAAGCTGTCAATCTCAAGTAACTAGTTAAAAGAGGTTTAGAAAAGTTTTCAAAAGGCCAGAATTTAATTCAAATTTTCATTTTTTTCGAGAGATCAAAAAGCAATTACTGTCTTATATCGAGCGTTTCTGAATATAAAGAAAATTCTAATTTATTGTATTGGTCGCTTAGTCCTGTAGTTGGTTTTATTAGCACAAAGTTACCGGCGAATGTCCGATTACTTTGTTATCGGCTATTCTCCAGCCACAGTGTGGTCTGCATTCAAGTGCGCTGAGCCCATAAAGCAGAGAATTATTCTTATTTCATTGCGAAATTTTATCAGATTTTCTATGAATTTTGTGTGGCGTTAAAAAGTTTCGAGAAATTTATAGAAGCATTTCAAAAATAAAGCTAGTAAAATGGATAAAAACTTGCTGTCAACTAAAAATCTATTCAAAAAGTTCTACTCTAGTTTATTTATAATATTAAAGTGTAGAAATAAAAAGGTGTATTAAGTAAATCGAGCTTTGTGTGAAGTGCAACAAAGCTCGAAAAAGAGCCTTTGCTTCAGGGACTATTTCAAGCGCTCTTCAAACCGAACCCAAAACTTGTTATGGGGTTAAACTTCCGAAGGGAACTCTTTAAAGACTAAAGATACTGGCAGCCCTAGTTATATGCAATATATCAATACAAAACTCATATATCTTTCATTATTTCATTATTTTTCATTTAATTTCAAATAACTTCGCTTACTTAACATCACTTCACATATGTCGAATTGCTTCTAAACTTTTCGTCAATTTAATTTAATTTACGTCGTTTTGAAACGTAATTTATTAAGATATAAAAATCTCATAAAATTCAAGTCCATTGGACGAAGTCGGCGCTGCAGTTTAAAAGTTACTCAACTTTAATTACACTTAACTTCCATTTTGCCCACACGCTGAGTCTAGTGTAAAAGTTTCCAAGTTCAGCCGCAGTTGCAACTCCCTTTCTGTGATATGAACCTAAATATGTTCACAAACTATATTCGAAAAAAGTAATTTCCAGTGAAAAGTTCAAATAACATTTCCGAAAACCATTTAGATGTTCTGATAATTGTTACAAGCCAAGCACGAGCCCGCACCCAGAGAACCAGAGACCTTTCCTCCTCCTCCTCCTCGACCTGTCCTTGCCCTTGCCCTCCATCCCTTGCTAGCCACCCTGCCTTTGGAGTTGTGAACTGTGACTCCTGAACCACTCATAAATGACCCACATGGAGTCATTTGCCACGCATTCCTCTGGCCTAACTAATGATCTAATGATCATCGCCTTTTCACACAAAATTATGATGGTTACAGAACCACTCTCTTTCTTTCTTTACTCGTATTTTTTTTCTCTCTATTCTTCCCTCTTTCTCTTCTTCCCTCTTTGTCTTTGTCTTTGTTGTCTCGTTGTGGCACAATTCTCAGACTGATCGTGGCAACCAACAACAGCGCTCAAATTCAATTAGATTTTATTGATGATTGATTTTTATTTATGTGCGGAGTGTTTGTCTGTTTGTGTGTGGTGTGTGTGTGTGTGTGGAGTGTGTGTGCTGTGTGTTGTGTCTGAAATGTGAGTAGATATAAATCTAACGATAACAACAACAAAGACAACAACAAAAACTCTTGTGGTGAGCTGTGTAATTGTCTTTAATTCAATTAGAGCTGAGAACTCAAAAACTTCAATTGTCTCGGACTAACACAAAGCACAATCTAATGGAAAGTTTTTGGACTAGCAGATACCCTGCAATGAAGTCAGGTTTAAGAAATACTTCCTTCCATTCCTCAGACATATATTATTTTAGACTAGCAGATACCCTGCAATAAGATGACGTTTAAGAAGTTCTTGCTTCCATTCCTCATACATATTAGTTTTAACTAGAAGATACCCTGCAATGATGTGACGCTTAAGAAATGCTTGCTTCTATTCTTCATACATATTATTCAGCTGTTTTTTTTTATTAGAAGATACCATGCAATTAGGTGAGGTTTAAGGTTTAAGAAATTCTAGCTTCTATTCCTCATACATATTATTTTGGACTGGCAGATACCCTGCAATCAGTTGTGGCCTAAGAATTACTTACTCCTCATGCATATTATTCTGCTATTTTTTGACTAGAAGATACCCTGCAATCAGTACAACTTTAAGATAGTTTTCGCTCTTTTTCACATACATATTAATTCATTTAATATTAAAAAGAAGACTAATCTTTCGGCAAAAACTGCAAAAAGAGTCATAACCAATTTATTTGTGTAATAAAAGCAGTAATAATTATTACATATTAATAAAAAAAATGCATAAACCCAAAAGACTTTGCAGAACGCCTACAATCCGCTAGAAATATTTGCACAATTTTACGGCGTATAAAAATCACTTGAGGAAAATTTATAATTTATGATTTGCATGAAGCAGCAGGGGCGGTGGGCAGGGGGGGATTACAATTTTCCAGTTTGTGCTAAATTCGGATGGATAAGTAAGTTAAGTGCATATCTCATATTTATTGGTAATATTTCCGCTCTTTAGTTATGTATGGGCAAACAAAACAAAAAAAAAACAAAAATAAAAAAGGGAGGAGAAAAACCAACACAACAGATAGTTTGATATGTGTCTGTCCGTCTGTCCGTCTCTCTGTCTTTTTCTAACTTTTGTATATCTCTCGGTTTTGCTGTCATCATAAAACAAATAAAATATGAAATATTCATGCGACTGCCAGCTCATGTTATCTGTCCGCCCCTGCCCCTCCCCCTGCCCCTGCCACACTCCCCTCCGCCCCTGCTATCTGCCTATCTGTTGGACAGAAAAAAAAAAGATATTTTATCGATATTGTAAGCAAACCTCGTTAGCGTACAAAGTCAGAGAGAGAGAGAGAGATAAGAGTCATTTAGGGGCGGCCTTTCATTTCGAACCCCAACTAACTAACAGCCCCTAGAAGTGACTACACTCGAAAAAAATGCATTACTTTTTTAATAAAACTTTAATTAAGCTAGAGCAACGTTTTTACGAGCAGTTTAATTAATCTTAATTTGTGATCCCTCTTAATAAATAATTATTAATTAAAATGTAGTTTTTTTCTATTCCTTTCTTAGACTATTCCTTAATGTTCCTTTTTCTCTGAGTGTACCAATACCTGAGATTTATTTCAATAGCCAACAACCCCTAAAACAAATTGATTTTTATAGTCTTATAAGAACGAAATTGAATTTGAATTATTTTTATCTAATTTCGAGTACATTCTGAGTACATTTCTTGCCAGTTTTGGCCATACTTTTATTCTCCAAGTGTACCAAAACTCGGCAAGAACAGCTGCTTGTCTCATTCATAACTCAAAAGCTTCGATCAAAAGCCGCAGGTCTCTCAGTACTCGATACTCTCTACAATTCGTATCTGCATCTATATAAGTATTTCTCTCTGTATCTGTGTAAATGGCTGGCTGGCTGTCTGGCTGCTGCTGCTCACTCGGCATTCCAGCAAAGATTGCTTGACGGCCAAGGGGGAACAGCAGCTGGATTGGGGGCACTCTGGAAGCCCCCCTCTGCCCCTCTGCCCCTCTGCCCCCTGCCATGTGCTGTGACTTTGCCTAAAGTTGCCTCGTTTCCATGCTTCAAGCTTATTGTTTTACTTGCAATACGAGTGTGTGAGCGAGTGTGTGTGTGTGTGTGTATCTGTGTGTGTATTTGTACTGTATCTAGAGTCGGCAGTCTTATATAAAGCCAAACACAAACAACGACAGCGCACAGTTCATTTTAATTGACATCGATAATTAAAAACTATTTTCTGTTTAAGTTTTTTCCGCTTCGCATTTTATATTCAGCTTTTTAGCATACGTCAGGCTTTTTTTTTTTGTTTTGTTTCGTTGCAGCCCCGCCTCTCTCTCTCTGTCTCTCTCTGTCTCTCTCTCTTAATCCTAACTATGTTGTTGTGTCCTACTCTGTAATTTTTAATTATACCCTGTAGCCCCATAAAATGTATGCAAATGAAAAAAAAAGAGGTAGCTGGATTCCTTTCTCTTAAACAACTTTCAAGTCTCTCACGATATGAGATATCATGCTGAACATGTTGATATATCATCATATTATATAGGAAGTTTTATATATATCAGATTCAGAATTTCTTAAATATTTCTTATTATATCTGACTAGTTGATCACTTAGTCCCAACGGACACAAGATTTATGCTAGGACAAAAATTTCAGCTAAGAAGGGATTTTGGATAAATCCCACTACAAAGCTAGAAATCGAAGCTGTAAAGTTATATGAAGAAAAGTCTTATTGTTGCCCGGGCAACCGCTGAAGAACCCCGACTAATCTATAGAACCGACTTCTTAGCTGAAATTACAAACATATTTTAAAGTCTCTCGCACTGAAAGTTGGCAATTATTGTAAAATTATTCAAAAGATTTTCATAAAAAAGAAAAGTTTTAATAATACATTGAATTATTTAAGGTATCTCCGATTCAACAATTTTCTGCTACTTTTCTCACTTGTTTATAATTAGTAATTTGTAGGGCGAACAAAGTTCGATGCTTGACAATACGTCACTTTATAAAGGGAGAGACAGACAGACAGACAGAGAGAGAGAGAGAGAGAGAGAGAAAGGTTGACGTCAAGTAGCTGCTGCCACTTGAAGATAGCAGTTCAAGTGTTGCGGGGGGGTTTTTTCTTTACTGGAGGCTATGGTTCACCCCGCTGCTTCAGGTCCGGCAATTAGCCAACAATTAATAAAGTTTTGCTCTGATATCTTTACCAAACGGTAGTCAGTCAATCAGGGCTTTTTCAAGTGTTCTTTGATTAGACGGCAACTCGCGCAATCACAGAAAATGTCGTTAAGAATGCGGCACCAAAATAACAAGAAAAAAGAAAACTGGGAAATCTAGGTAAAAGGTAAATACTCTATTTATAAGTTTTTTGTTGATAAATATTTCATATTTTATGACTCGTTTGTTTGCGCGCTCAGGTAGCTTCATGTGCGAAGAGGCTTTAGATAAGCTACGGTCGGTTGGTAGAGTTGTTCCGCCTGCTCTCGCTCTCCCTCTCTCTCTCTCCCTCTCTCTCTCTCTCTCTCTGTCTCTCTTTATATTTATAGAGAGACCTCTCTTTTCTCATATAGTGTACATGATTTATGTCTCCTTATCGCGGCCCTACCACGCGCTTTTAATTGAATTGTTCGCATTGCTTGTTTTTTGTTAGCTTTCTTTATCATTCGCCCTGACCCAGACGCCAATATTCCACATTCTTTTTTACAACCATTTCGTTCCGGTCTTTTATTGCGACTTTTCCCTATAACTAGATAATGGCTATACCAAGTCTGCGAACCCAGTGTGAGCTCTGGTTTTGGTTCGAAAGGGATATGCTCTAATTATGCTAAAATATCATGTTTACACCGAACCCGAAGTATTGGTTCCGTTCACCCAAATTTAATTTAGAAAAATAGCTTGATATTTGGGTTCGAACCGGTTTGGTTTCAAAGCACGTTAAAGGCTTGAAAATGTTCTCATATTTTTTTATAATCTTTTCAATTTTGTCTAAAATTATTAAAATAACGATTATAATAAGAATCGAATCTCTTTATAGTATTTTATTATCCATTCCTTCAATTTATGTAGATCTCAATAGTTTCACCATTTTGTTGACCTAGTTTTAGCTCGCATTTCTTGAAATTTTCACTATAAGGAAAAGCTTATCGGTTTCCATAAAATATGCATAATACCTAGGCAAAATTTTAGGTAATTTTCCTTTTTCCAACTTTTTTGAACCCATAACATTCCATATGTATTTAAAAACGTTTGCCTTTTAGAACCTAGCTGAACCGATTTAGTATCGCAAAATAATTATTTCATGTTGGAGCAATATGTTGCGTTTCGTAGAAATACTAAAAAAAACTAGACTCCAAGTTTTTTTTCTTCTATTATTTGTTTTGTGTTGTTTTTCGCTTTTTATCGTCACGTCGCCGTCGTTAAAAGCAGAAAAAAAAAACAAACCTTATATAATGGTTCGGCGGCTTAGGCGTCGCCTTCTCTACTGATAAGTGTTTTACCCCAACTCTTCCGATATTTTTGCAGTTCCCCAGTTCCCTAGAAGCTATGCATAATTAGTGGGTCAAGTACAGAGCACATTAAGGCGTAAAGAAACTGGAGAGTAGGCGGGGATAAGAGAGTAAAACAGAGTAAAAGAAGAGAAATTAATTTACCATTTTCTTTTATAGATGCTGTGGGGGTTGTGTTTTGGTTTGGTTCTATTTCCTTTGCTGGTGATCCGCTCGGGAAAACTTCTGTTTGCACTTTAAATGGATTTTCAATTTGGGTAAATCGGTTTACAATTTACTACTTTATTATATTGCGGGTTTTATGTGGAATTCAAATTTGAATTTTCTTGTTTTTTGGAAATTGTTTTTATGCTTTGGATTTGCCTGTCACTTTTAACTGGTTTTTGGTATTTCGTTTTTCTTATTGTTGCTTTTGTTTTTGTTTTTATTTTGATTTTTTTGGGTGTTGGTGTATTACTTTTCAGCTGCACTGTAATTGAAAATGTTGTTGTTGTTGTTGTTAGGTGTTATAGCTGGAACTGGCGCAATACAAAATTGTTAGTAACGCCCACTTTTTCTCGATTTTTCAAAGATATTTTTGCTGTCGTTGCAATTTTTATTGTTTTCGACACATTTCAAATATCACACTAAGCACACAGACACGTCCATAAGTATATGTACAGGCAAATATAATTAATAACTGTGCGAAAAACTAGCAGCTCGCTGGCCGGGTGGTGTGCCATCAATTTTAAATGATATGGGGGCGCTGTGTGATTTGTCGTTATCGGAGATTAGAAACATTGAGAGATTTAATGCAGACACTTGGATTGAAACGGAACCTCGAGTCTTATATGCACATATTATGACGGAGAACCCTCCATGTCCGGCTCTCCTCTTGGCCTGGCCATAAACAAATAAACCAGTTAGTTGCGGTCAGTCCGGGCTCTGATTTATGCTGCAAGCGAATTGACAACTGAGAACTAAGAGCTGAGAACTGGGGAACCGGTTCTGATTCTCGGTTCTGGGCTCAAGTCGGAGTCGGAGCCGGAGCAACAATTGATACAATTTGCCCAACAATGTGAGCAATTTGCGGGTGTGGGAAACCGAAACAGAAAACCTAACTGCACTTTCGTAATACCCTCTGAAATTTTTCGGGAACCCATACGGCGCAAGTCAACGACTTTCACACGCCCAAAAGTCGTCCAGGGGGTTTAGGGTTAGGGTCAAAACAAAAAAAAAAAAAAAAAAACAGGGGGGAAAAATAAAGTTCAAAGTAAGTGGCAGTCAGCAGTGCGCAACGCTTCAGCGGAAATAATCGTAAAGTAAGGTAAGTCAGCGAAAGAGAAGGAATTATAGATATATGTACATATATATAGTAGTAGAAAGAGAGAGAGAGGGAGAGATAGGGCGAGAGCGAGTGAGAAGCAGAGTTAACTGAAGTCAGCAACAACGGGCCACGAATGAGTCCAAAGGCAAAGGCATAAAATAAAAGTTAGCGCAAAACAGAAACAGAAACAGAAACTGAAATGGATGGATGGGCCAAGAGAAGAAGAAGCAGCAGCAGCACAGAAGAACTAGCCCCGGCCAAGAGCTGGCGGTTGAACTTGGCTAAAATAAATAAAGCCATACAACAAGCCAACAACAACAACTACAAAAAGGCAACAAGAACTTCGACATTCGAGTTCAACTTCTATTCCTGTGTCACAAAAAAAGTTTTTCTTCTTTAATGTATACCCTCTCCCATTGGGTATTATAATTCTTAGTTCCAAAGTCGCTTGTACTCTGAAATATTTCCACTAGACTCTTTAAGCCTTGAAGCTAAATAGATCGCTTAGTTTTTCAGTGAGATACCAAATAGTCGACAACTTGAAACCCGACTGCAAATCTAACAAAAAAACAAGAAGTTATTTCGGAGCTCTGATTCAAGGATTGGGTTCAAAAATATGCGTTAAATGGTTTTGGTTAGAAAAGCGGTTCATGTTAATAGAATATATTCAATCAGATGTATTACGAAAATATTAATTTTAAGTTCGAAAAGCGGTTTTCTGCGTTTCAAAAAGAGAGTTTGCTAAGATATTATTGGTTCGTTTCAGGTTCAGACACAGCTTTAGTTTTGAGACTTGGTTCGATTGAGAACCATGAATATATCCGGGTTCCAAACCGGTTTGTAGGCTTATTTATTTATTGATTTGCAGTAAATGCTTTTGGTTCGAAAAGCGGTTCATGTTAATGGAATATATTCAATCAAACGTGTACCGAAAATATTAATTTGAAGTTCGAAAAGATAACTTTAATAACTATATATGTCTTTTCAGCCGAACTGGATTGGATCGTTTCAGTTTCAGACCCAGCATTAATTTTGGTTCGGTTCATGGTTGTAGCCTTATTTCTTATTGAATTTGCTCCCTAATTTTCCCAACTAACATTTTCTGATTAGTCTTCATAGATTCTACAAAAACTGGTAGAGTATTAAAAGCTCATCGAAGTGAGTCTACTTTTTTCGGATTTTTTTTTTTGGTATTCTTCCTTTTCCCTAGTGTTATGCTATGATACAGTTGGGGGGTGGTGGGGTGGGGTGGTTCTAACATTTGGGCGCCCCGAAAAATGAAAATGAAATAGTTTTCGCATCCATAATTCAATTTGCAGCTAATTGCGAGCAGTTTTAATGAAGAGGCCACAGTGGAGTGGAACAGTGGCTACAGCATGGAGAGCTGCCTGTTGGCTGGTTAGCTGGGCCAATTTATGGGCCCGATTCCCTTTTGGCACGCAATTTGGCCGGCAATTAAATGTTTGCAGCCATATGAGTACGGCAACAGCAACAAAATATTGCTATTTTCTTTTATATTATTCTTTCTTAAAGTTTTCATGCTATTCTGCCAGCTCTCTCTCTCTCTCTTAACTGGGCTGAAAAACATTTTCAATTTGCGGTTGCAGCTGCAGTCGCGTCGTAATGGCCAAATGTTTGCGGTTCACGTGTAAGATTTGTGGCATAACTTAGCAGATTGGCAAAAAGAATCCACAACACGGAGAACAGAGACAGAGACAGAGAGAGAGAAGCGAGAGAAGAGAGAAGAATCTAAGGAGTCTACGTGCTGGAATTTACAGATTTACAAATAAAACTCTTACTAGAATTCTCAACTGAGACGGCGAGGAAGACGAGGTAGGGCCGGGCAGTTGGGGCGGATTCCAACTGCAATAGTCTCGGATAATATATGGGTTTTCTTTCCAACCAAATATGACTCAGAGTACTATGAATACATTTTTATAAAATGTGTGTGAGATCATTTAACTAAATGCTGAATAAGTAATGCTCCGATCTTCAAGGCTGAGTTATTTTCTTGTTTCAAAACTGGAGCTTTAAATATCTCAACAATTGTCAAAGAAACAAAGAAATTTTGGGTAAATAATACTACAAATTTATATGGCATTGAATAGACTCTAAAGTAGTCGCTAAGATCTAAGAAAGCGCCTCCCGAGCGGAGTATTCAAATATCTAAAAACTCTACTCATAAAATTGGAAAATATTTAAGAATTTTAGCTATCGGATATTGGATATCTTTTCTGGAAATAAATCCTGGAAATCTGAATAATTTCAATAAATATTATTTAACACTTAAAACTCACTCCAAATATGTTTTTCTACTCAAAAGAAAATAAAGAAAACTTAAAAAATTAAAAAATTTTGGTTTTAACTAAAACACCTTGAACCGGTTCAGATAAAAAGAACACTTAAATAATTTTAATAATATTTTCGAACCAAAGCTCGAACCAAAACCAGCGGCTTAGAAATTCGAACCAAATATGCCTGAACCAAAACCAAGTGTTTTTCCGCCTTGATTTCGAGCGGAGAGTGGAATAAATTTAAAAATATTCAAGTTAAATTTATGTATGGATTATTTAGTTGTAGCAAGAAATCTTTTAAATGAAATATGTAAATAATATCCGATTAGAGACGTTTGTTTTATTATTAAAAAGCTGTCAGCGGCAGAGCGGCGTTTCTAAGGGAATTCCAACTAGAGTTTACAACAAATGTTTCCACTATTCAAAATTCTTCTTCTCTTTTCTTCTTGTTTGTTTGTTGCTTTTGTTCATTTGCATAAATAAATATTTATTCTGACAAATTTGGCAGAGTTTGCAATTAATTTTTTTTTTTGTGATTTTGAATTTTTTTGACCCGTTTTAAAGGCTTTCCATTTAACCCAATTTTTAGGTCTTCAGTTTTTTTTTTTTTTTAACTATTTCTTGTTCTGTTTCTTCACTTGTGACTCATATTTTGAAGTATTTTTTTAATTTTTCTTTTTTATTTTTTTTTTGTTTGCATAGATAAAAATTCACTTTGCACAACGAACGGTAATTTAATACGCTGGCACAGCTCAATTTAATTTAATTTATTTATTTATTTTTGATTGCAATAAACAATTAATTTGCTTCCTCTTTTCCTTTTTTTTCGCCTTGTTCAAATTGCAATTAAAAATACGTCGAAATAGAAATCCAATATTATTATTATTAATATTATTATTTTAATTATTACTCCAACGGTTTCCGCGTTACAATTGTTGTTTTCGTATTATTTTGATTTATGCGAAACTTGCTTTAAGCTGAAGTTGGAAGTTTTTGTTTGTTTTCTCATTTATGCCTCAAGCTTTAACTGTAATTATAGCTTTTATTTTTTACTTTAATTATTATTTTTATTATTATTATTATTATTATTATTACTGTAATGTTGTTGTTAGCCTCTGTGCCTGTGTTTATCGGTTGATTTTATTCTGTTTTCTGTTTTCTTTTTTAAACTTGCGCACGACGAGCAGCTAACTGCGTTTCTGACATTCGACTGACTGGCGGCGCGTCTGGCAACAACTTAACTGCAGACTGACTGCTGCTACTGGTTCGGCACTTAGCGCTCTCTCTTTAGCTGTTAACGCAGTAACAGCGCTCTGTTAACGAACGCTTTGCCGTTCGCTCTTTGCTTCGTGCCAGTGCGAAGCGGCGAAGCGTAGCGGTAAATGCTTCGGCAACAACAACCAACGGCAACATTCGGCAAAAGGCGGCACATCGGTTGGCTGGCGCCTTTTCATCACATTTGTTTTGGTTTCGCAGTTCGCGACGATTGAAGAGAGCCACCGCCGCTCGCTGTGTGTGGATGCTAAGAGAGCACGGCAGCTAGCAATGTGTGGATTGCGTCTAACTAAGAGCCACAAAGTTGCTTTACATTTGGTACATTTGTACCATAAATAAAAACTGCTACTTTGTTTTGCTTAAATTGATATTTAGTTTTTCATAATAAGAGAAGTAAAATATATGAAAAAACTTTTAAAATTGAGCAATTAAATATTCCCTACAATTCAATTTGTTTCTCCCTTTCTTTTAATTGTACAATATAACGGTGCACGCAGCTGACTCTACCAATTTGCGGTACTCTTGAAGAAAGAAACGGGAAGAGGAAGAAACTGGCACAATTGGACAACTTCAAGATGAAAGCGAATGATGAGTGTCCTGCCGGCAAATTCTCTGCACAAGAAATGGGCACACTGGCAATAAATCACGTGCGACTCTCCCTCGCATACTCCGCCTCCCTACAGCAGGTGTTAACAAATCATTTACCATTTTTAGTCAGCCACTTGACTCGGCACAGTTTGCTGTTTCGCTTATGCAACACTAACTAAACCGAACCTCACTCCACACAGACAGACAGACAAACAGAAAGACGTACTTACAAATGCCCGGCATTCCAACTGGATTCCAACTGGAGTTGCAGCTCTATTGGAGCCTGGAACTGTCGCTAGACAGGCTCAATTCGAATAGAAATCGAATAAAACTACACTAACAACAACAACAACAATAACACTGAAAACTTTATTCACTTTATTCACATGTGAGTTCGCGTCGGGTCTCCGCACAAAACTGCAGAGCTGAGCTTAGTTTCGTTTTTTAGTTATACCCTGTAGCATAATAGTTGCAAAAGGGGTATGCTACTATTGAATTTTCAATGAAAAATTACAGAAATTTAAAGAACCTTAAACAAAACTGTGGATAACTTCTTTTGCTTTGGCAGAACTTTTTTTTTTAATTTTCAACTTTTTACAGGGCATCTCGTAAGTCGCATACTTCAACTTAAGCTTAGTTTTCTTGTTTTGGTTTGTTTTGTTTTATTTTCTTTTCGGCACTTTTTGCTGTCTATGCAACTTGCACTTTTTGCACTTCAGCCTGTGGGCTGTGGGTTGTGGGCTGTAAGTAGTGAGTTGTGGGTTGTATAGAAGATGTGGGATGAAGTGGAATTGAAGTGCAGAGAACTACAGTTACAGTTACAGTTACAGCTAGTAGTACGGTTCATTAGTGGGCAATACGAAGGAATGTTTGCGGCCAGGAAGGAAGTGGCGCACTTAACGCTTGACTGGAGACAAAAGGAGAAGAGCGAGAGGGCGAGAGGGTGCATAGGGAAGGGAAAGCCAATCAAGAGAGAATGCAGGCCATATAGATAGCCAATTTCCGGAACTATTTTAAGTTGGATTTGAAACCCTTTCCCTTCCCTTTCCTTTCCCCCATTCCCTGACTAAAAAAAAGTTCTTATAACTAAATTTGTGAGGTTATGTTCGATAATTTGTCATAAAAATTGATCAAACAAGCGAATAAATGACAACAAATGCAATTTGCATGTCGCATGAGTGATGACTCAACCCCCCTATACACCCCTGTCCCTGCCCCTGCCCCTGCCCCCTGTCCGTATATCATTTATCCTTGAGTAACAACACATGCGTGTAAGAGTTTATTGGGGGTTCAGGGGGTTACGGGGTCGGGGTTTTTGGGGTGGTAAGAGTATTTTCTTTTTACAATGACAGCCAGTCACGATTTACCATTTACAATATTTATTTATTCATAACTTTGGTACAATTTTCTTTCTCCTGGCGCATAATAAGCGAACCGTTTAGTAGGAGTTTAAGGGGGTTTTCTTTCTCGGGGGAAAAAAAGGGGGGAAATGTTACAAGTCGCTTGTTTGTTAACTGTAACTCTGACGAGTTGAGTTACTCCAAATATTTGACATTTCTTTGGCTCCAAAAGTTTTTCCTTCTCTTTATTCACGGTATCCATTGAAATGGGTTTAAAAGGAAGACGAAAAAGTTTGAACAAAATGTATGAAGTATTCAGCAGATTTTATATAGATATATATTCTGGATCATGGTCAATAGCCCAGCGAAACTCAAGGACTTTAAAGAGCAAGAGACTCTTTATTGGGGTCTTATTTTGTTTCTCAGTTTATTCAAAATTTTCTTTACATTTGAACTGATTTTTATGAAGAGCTAAAGGGTATTCTCTAGTCGACCTTTTTTTGATTAGTACACACT
This sequence comes from Drosophila repletoides, assembly GCA_018150835.1. Lineage (NCBI taxonomy): Eukaryota > Metazoa > Arthropoda > Insecta > Diptera > Drosophilidae > Drosophila > Drosophila repletoides. Next base: position 4,681,489 of record JAECWQ010000202.1, read on the forward strand.
TTCTTTTATTTTTTGAAGAAAAACTAAATTGGTTTTTTGTTGCACTGTTTACTGTTTCATGTCAGGCCGCAATTACTATGGAAATTTTTGGCAAAAACTAAAAAAGAAAATGCTATAAGAGGGGGTATTACGTAGGGGGGGAGGGGGTGTTGCATAGTAGGTCGCCACGTGTCGTTTGCCCCGCTGACGTGATTTGCAGTCATAACTTGGCTAACTTTATTGGCTCATATTTGCATGGCCTAATCAGAGACTAGCGTGGGAAGAAGTGGCTAAGAAACGAAGGATAAAGCCAGAAAGGAGGTGGGAGAGACGCGTATTTGTTTACAAGTCAAAAACAAATCCGTTACAAGTATAGAAAAAATAAATTGTAGCTGGCTATAACCGACTTAGCCTATTTCCTATGAGTTTACTTCCCTTCATTCTGTCCTTCCCTAGGAAACTATTTTATCTTTCGGTTTCTCTCTAACTAAATTTATTTATTTATTCCTGGCGATATTATAATATTTTAACCCATATGTTAATCTCCTTACAGATCAGTAATGTTTTGGTAACTGACAGTTGGTAACATGGTGTGGACCGTTTGGACCAATGGCATCCACAATAAGGTCCACTTTAGAGTCCAGGTAACAGGGTCTCTGCTTCTGGCCCTGTTCCCTTTTCTCTCTTTCAGCCTGGTCCCTGAGACATGTGCTAATCGTAATACTCTAACAGCAGCTGTCGCTCACTTCAACCCGGCTCTCTGTGACTCCCTCCCTCCCTTTTGGTTTGCCCTTCCATTCCCTTCTCTTCCTTTCACTCTATCATAATGATATATGCAAGTAAAGGGCAGTAAGTCAGGTGTTTCAGCTGTTTCTTGTTGCCACATGTTGTAGGCCTGCTTTTTGGGGGTTGGTTTTTCGGACAAGGTGAATGCCCCGCTGCCGGCAAATAAACTCACAACTCAAAAAACCAGTCTAAAATAATTCATGCTATTGCAATTGCACTCGTAAATGCCACTAAACAATGACAATGCCAAAACGCCTCGCCTCTAAGAGCCAACTTTGAGTCCAAGCCAAGACCCAGACTTGCCCCCAAACCCGGCGACCTGCTGCACAGAGCAGAGGTCCAAAGACCCAACTCGAATTCCGACCAGTCAGTCCAGTCATTGCGGCACTTAGTCGCCTCGCCATGAGCTTGCCAGTTGCCAGTTATTTTTCTATCTATCCCAAAGACTCGGCACAGTGGGCTCAGTATCAGAAAATAAAGCAACAATTTTTTAATAAAATTTTAAAATAATAATAAAAATATTTATTAGGAAAAAGGACTATTTGGAAACCGTTTTGTAAATCAAAAATAAGAAATAACAATGTCGATTTTATATAAAAATTCATTCACCTAGGCGGAAGCAGACAGACAGACGCATAGCTTGACATGGCTATATCGAATCGTGTCATCAACCTGCTAAATAATATATACTCTATGGAGTCGGAGATTCTTTTCACCAGGTATAAAAAGAGACATTTGTTTGAGATGGAAAGAGGTCCCAGTGGGAGACTTTTGGAGCATTAAATCATTAACTTTCAACCACTGTGCCCCTTTGGTCCATACGATTCCATAGTCGCATATGCCCAGACAATGACCATGGCGGTGCATATAAACAATGATAGAAATGCATTATGCATGGCAGATTAAGAAATTATTAGGTAACAACAATTGCTGGGAGGAGACGGAGAGGGAGAGGGAGAGGAAGAGGAAGAGTTGCATGTTCTGTTGAGGCGAATTATGTTTTGAGAATTTCTTAAGTTTCTTCAAAGTTCCAGCAACGTTCAATGCACTTTGACCGTTTGTCTGGATCGGCGCGAGAGAAGAGAATTAGGAAATTGCAATTCTAAAATATGGTTAGTTCAAATGAATAATGCAGCAGCAGCAGCAAGCAGCAGCAAGCAGCAGTTGCAGCTGCACTCCGGTTCGAACACCCACAACAATAATGCAATAAACAATAACAATACTGAAAGATTGGGTCTGGTATACCCCATAGAAAGCGCCAGAGTGGCAGGAATGGGGGGTGTGGCAGATTGACTGGCGATGGGGACGGCTATGCTTCAATGCGTGCGCAGCGGCGAATGCTTCCGTTTCCGTTCTTAATAGCTTTATTGTGATTTACTCAACAGCAACAGCAACAGCGACAGAAGCAACAACAACAACAGCAACAACAACAACAACAGTGAGCAAAAGCAATCAACGGAATTACAACAGCGTTAAAAGTGCATTGATAAAAGGGCAAAAGCAACAATAAAACAGAGCACAAACAGCAACAGCAACAACAGCAACAAAATAACAACATTAAAATTACGATGAGCACAATTAAGGCAAACAAAAAATGCAAAGAGAATTTTAAATGAACGAAATAACTTTAAATATCGTTTAATCTTAAAGCTCCATCTTTCAGCTAGTAGGCAGCCAGAGGATTGTATATCCGATTCAATTGGCAACAGCTTTAACAGTGTGCTGTTACCTAAATGCTGTTAACTGCAGCTTACATTATGTTAAGAAAGAAAATTGAGTCTTGATTACAGAATTGTATTGATTCGTCCTTAGCTTTGAAAGATAGCAGAGGCTGTTAAACGATTTTCTTATGTTAACAGTTAATGTTAATGTTACTGTCTAAACTGAACACGCTTAACATGGCAACATTCCATGATCATTCACAAAATTTGAAATGAATGAAGTAACTTTAAATATAGTTTAAACACAAAATTCTCTTTCAGTTAACAGGCAGCTAGAGAATTGTATTTCCAATTCAATTGAAAGATTTAAAGGCGCGCAATGAGGCATATGACAAAAGCTTTAACAGTGAGCTGTTAACAAAATGATATAATCAATTTTATGTTAATTGAGTTATAATTTTATATTATATTATTTTTAAAAATAAAAGCAAATTGAATATTGATTACCAAATAATTACACAACACCCTCTGTTAAATACCTCCTCCTCCTCCTCTGAACAGCTGTGGCTAACACTTCTGTTAACAGCTGTGGCTTTTTAGCGCTGTTAATGCTTCTGCTAAAGTGAAAACGCTCAAGAATGCCAGAAAATTTTAATGAAATTTCGTGATCGTTGCTTTCATAAAGAGCTTTTCGACTCAAAAATTAATAAATTAAAAACCTAAAATATGAATAATCTCACTTTAATGAGACAGAAAAGTGTCAGCAGTACCGGAAAGTATGTCTGTTTCGGAGTGTCGTGGGTGTAGAGTCTCTTCCTGTGGCTCCGGCTCTGGCTCTGGCTTCTGGCATTGTGCGGCTTTTAATGAATCCCCCTGGTAACCCCCTCTTTTGGCCAGCTCCTGTAGTTGCTGTCTCTTTGCGCATTTTGTGCGCGCTTTGGCTTTATACTTTTGACACGCATACACAGAGCAAAACATACACACATACATATGTACTTATAATAGGTATATAGACAGGTATGTGTAATTATTTGTCACACCTGAGTTGGCGGGCGGCTCAGACAACAAACTGTGGAAAAAAAGGCGTCTCACATGGCTGAGCCAGCGACCCAGCCAAACGAAGCAACCACTTTTCTAAACGCTATATACCACACTCACAATTATATATATATATATATATATATCTATATAGTTTGGTATACGAACAGTATGCCACATTATGTATTACATAGAGCTATATTTATATATACTACCTACGTAATTCAGCTGGAGTTGGGAGAGACTGGAAGAACTCAGCTCTGACGAGGACTGAGGACTGAGGACAGAGGTCTGAGGATTGAGGACTGGCAACTGTCAGTCAGAGCATATTTACCTTTCTCTGAATGACGTAAGCGGGTGAGACGGCTCTGACCATCGATATAGCTGTCTTTTAACGGTTTATGTCTAGGGGTAGTACGTAAGTAAGGGACCAGCGGGGGAAGTATCGGGAGTTACAACATTTTTGATTGACATACTCATGTTCTGTCCCGAGGGCTCATATCTCACTCAAACTAGACTGCAATATCTATATATCATAACGGATATGCAATAATCAAACGAAATATGACAGTCAAGTCTATCAATCTTTTAGTATACCCTGTATTTTAGAGTCGTAACTAAGCCACAAATATATCTAAATATAGTTGTACTCTCAGGCCAATTACCTGAGCAGTTATCCAATTTATTTTCAGCTTGAATTCAGTTTGATCGCCCCCAACTAGAAGTTGGAATTTTGGGGTAAATATTTCATGGAATGTGCCTGGTGTAACGCACTTTTAGCCACTTTTAATTCCCGCTGATTCATAGTCCCGTTTTGTGGTCGAAAAGTGGAGCAGCCAGCGGCAGCCACAGCAGCAGCACCCAGGGGGGACAGACAGTAAACGAATTGAAGCCCGCTTGACTGGTCAGCGCAACGAGCAACGTGCAACAATTTGTGGCAACTGCGCCACAGGGAAGCTGCCTCGGCAATATGCTGGCCTCTGACCACGTTAGCCGAGAGTAGAGGCTTTTGATTTTTAGCCAAGTGACACAAGCTGCAAGCAGTAGAAGACCCGTCGCAAGACCCGTCTAAATCCCCTTCCTCAATCTGGCTAAGTTGTTACGTCTCAGCTTCATTTTTGTGCCTCTTTGGCTTTTGAAAAAATTGAATTGCGGCTGGAACTGTTTGCGATTTAGACTGAAACTTTGAAGCCTAATAAATGAAGCTTATATTTATATATAATTTTTAACTATTTTCTTTCTAATATTTTTCCACTAAAACTAGCTTTTCTTTTGGCTGTACAAACGAATTTGGCAACACTGTCGTCAACTGCGACTCTGAGCCATTGACAAGTCTAAGCCCACGCACTTAATGGCCAAGTGGCGGCAAAGAGGCTAAAAGCCAAGAGAGCCGAGTGCTGAGCGCTATTCACTTAACGATTAATTGGCAGCAATTGAAATAATGCAGCTTATCAAGTGAATCATTCATTATTCATTTAGGCTCCCTCTCGATCTTTGAGGTGGTCACTCGCGGTTTTTCAACCCAAACGAATATTATATATGTCTGTATAGGTATATAATCCCCTAGCTCTTTAAATCGTTAATATGTAATTTATGATTTCCTGCACATTTCCATTTGATTTGAGATTAAAATATCAAAATGCGAAACCGCTGCGCTTAATTACATCTCCATTCAATGCAAATTTGCAAATTAATTTCTGTGTGTTTCGCTGCTTAAAAGTGATTAAATTAATTGAACACTCCACTCTCGTCTAACCTCCAACTTATCGCAACTATCGCATGGGAGTACTGCGAGTATTATGAATATATCGCATATGTTAAACGAAGCTTTTGGCACGTCAATGAAACGATTTGGATCTCAAAACTGGACAGCCCTGAGAATCTGAGAGAAGCTATAAGTCTAACTAATGTCGATGAGAAACTTTAATAAATAATTAAATGCATCTATTAATTAATTGCCTCAGCTGTTCAACATGCCTCCAGAGTTCTATACTCTTAGCACTAAAAAACCAGATTCTTTAAAAGCAGCTTTTCTTCAATTAAAAAGAGTAAGTCACTGAACAAAGAGCTTAATTCTCTAATTCAAATATTCATAAAAGAGCTTAATTCTCTAATTCAAATATTCATAATAGCTTAATAAGCTCATTATGTCACTAAGTACCCGATATGCCATTATTAGAGACGACTTTCAAATTGGAAATAAATATTTCCGACAAGAAATATATTAGAATAAGAATTAAGTGGAATACTAAGGATGCAAACCTCTTCAATTTTGAAAGACGATCGGCTTGGAGCATTAATACCAAGGGAAAGCTTTTGGCTCCATTCGCCAACCGGTTCAAGAAGAACTTAAAACCAAGCTTTGCATTTGAGGCTTGGTGCTCTTTCATAATTATTTTAGGGATTCCGATTAATTTGAATTATTCTTGATTTTTGTAATATTGTAGAAGGATTATAAATAAACTTATTTAGCCAATTGGATGATAATCATATTATCATCCAATAATATTTGTATAAAAAAACCTTTTCTTATACCTTTGGCCGACAGTTTGACTATATTTCTTAGGTCCCTTCCCGGTTCAGATTCGAGAGAGAGGTTATTATTGGGTGAGGATTCGAAACGGTTTGCAGTCCTGATTAATACACAAATTTAAAGATTTTCATTAGATGGTTTGCAGGATTTTAGAACTGTCAGATTACATCTATATAATTTTAATTAATTTAATATTATTAAGCAATTTTTCACTCACCTTGGCAAAGAGTTGCACAATTTCGCAGCTTTCTCTGTGATCCGCCAAAAAATTAAAGTCTGCAAATAAATAGAGAGAAGGAGATAAATGTTAAGCTTCACTCGTAGTTTTAGTCTCGTGTATCGTTGATTAAAGTACAAAAACTTAGCACTTGATTGCAATGGCTTCAAATTGATGCATTCCATATAAATACGGAACGGATATGTTCTGAGCATCCTCCGAGGAAGGAGCAGCAGCTGCTGCTGTCGACCGACCCCGAACCTAACCCCGCAACCTCATTGCCCCAGGACTTAACTCCAGAGCAGCGATAGAATCAACTCCTTTCTGGATGATTCCACCTTTTGCCCTTTGCCGCTGCCTTTAGTTTTATTTCAATGCAATTGCAAAATGCGCTGCTTGCAATTCAATTCAATTTATCTTTGATTTTCACTGCTGCAGCAGCCTGAACTCCCCCATTTTCCAAACACCTCCCCAGAAAGCCCAATTTGATTAATTTTGTATGTATTTGGAAGCTACACTGAGAGAAAACATTAGAGGTTTTTGTAGAACACAAAAAGTCAGAACCAGATCTTATGATATCTTCTTAAATATCTTCTTAATATCTTTCCATTTATTTACTTGCCGCTTTTACCAGCCGTTGAAAGGGAAAAATTGACTAAAAGTTTATTTTATAGAGCTTAAAAATTGCATTTAAAGTCAATTTGGTAAATTTCCATTTTTCAACTTTAGGACGGATCATTTAAAAAGCTACAATCTGATAAAAGTTATTATTTTTAACTCCCAATTTCGCTCTTGGGTGTGGAATAGCCCAAAATCCCTTTGTAGTGCCTACTTTTATCATAACATATGTCATTTCAACCGTTTGAGCTGTTCTTTGATGAACTGATCAGACAGGTTTATTATAATATTGATTCTCTTAGAATTAGGATTCATATTATTGAATATATATATTTTCTCTGAGTGTACTAGTCGTATCTTGTGCTTTACCTTTGGTCAGCTTTACATTTTCTTTAGTCTTTCTTATGGACTCCCCACTAATTGCAGTTGCAGTTGCAGTTGCCTATTGTCCGGCTGCTCTTTGGTAAATTACTTTGGCAATTAGCGCTACCTGGCAACCCCCTCTCCGCCCTTATCTAACACTAGGACTACCACACCTTTCCCCCTGCACACTGGACCCAGAAAATCAATTTGCGTTTTGTCCGAGGCAGCAAACCACAAAGCTCATTTTGTGCGCTTGTTGCTGCCTCTAAAATACATCCTAAATCCCCATCTCCTTCCCTGATCTCCCTTTGCATCCCCTCCAAAACCCGCCGTTACCTCAACAATGCCTAAACTTGTTGGGCCTTGCTGCCCCTTTTGGTGCATTGTTGTAAATTTCGTTTTGGCACTCCTAAATTCGTCCTTTTGCCGGTGCTGCCAACTGCATTTATGCAAAGGCTCCCGAAACACTGCCGCTTGTCGCTTGTTGCCAACAACAAAAAACACAACATATATGAGGACTTAAACTCGAGAGTGCTCGACTAGCAGATACTCTATTACCTTTAAATAGTAGCATTTATGCGGATTTGATTCGGGTTCATTACTTTCTTAAGAGGGAATCAAGATATAAGCCCGAACTTTGGGTTCAGGTTCTCTTTCAATCGGTCTGCAACCCGAACCCAAAACTCTTCATTGGGATCGAACCCACGAATCGAACTTCAAACTTCTCATTGGGATCGAAAACGCGTATCAAACTTATTCCAAAATTTTCCTAGGGTCAGAATTTCCCTCCACTGATTTTAATATTTTTTTTATACAAATCTGAGCCTAAATTCTTCAATCGTGATCAACTCGCATACCAAGTTTGATCTAAAATATTGCCGATACATTTCTCTGCCTGTTACATACAGTTTCTCCCACTTAATATACCCCATTTCACTCATTGCCATTGGATACAACAGAGTATAAAAAGTGACTACAAAAAAAAGGAACAACGACTAGTAACTAATTTTATTACAATGCCGCAGCAAAGGGCCCCCAACTGAATAGAGCCAGGGCTTCTGCCTTCCTCCCTCTGTCCCTTTCCCCCCTTTGGCTACCGTTGCATTAGACCCCTGGAAAAAACAATGTAATTTTTACACTTGGTCATTTTGCTTTTTTGGCCACGTTTTTCAGGGCTCTGTGAAAGTTTACCATATGTTGTTTAAATCTTTAATGAAATCCGCCATAGTGCCATACACAGAGTTGCATTTTAAAGCATGGCCACCTCAGGGGATCGGCCCCGCCCCATTCTGCCTCTTCCCCACAGCAATTGTTGCTGCTGTTGCTGCAGTTGCTGCTGTTGTTGAAGTGCAGGCTCAATTTTCTAAGCCAATTTTGTCGCACATCGCTGCCAATGTACAAAATGCAAAGTACAACAAACAAACAACAACAACAACAACAGCAACAACAATTGAAAATGGATTCTATAGAAAGGGAGAGAAGGAGAGAGAGAGAGAGAGAGAGAGAGAGCGGCTCCATGGATTGTTCAGTATAGTATAACCAAAGCTGTCGTTGTTGGCAATTGATTCTTATTGCTTTGATAAAAATAAACACACACTCAGCAAACAATATAAAAAGCGTTACGATAAGCACAGGATACGAGCAGAACAAGTCTTAGACCCAAAGGGAAAAGGATTGGGAAACTAGTAGCTAAGCTAAGCTATGAGCGAACCAATTCCATATTGAGGAAAATTTATAATAAATTATAAAATTTAAGGTGATGAAATTTCAATGTAGGCGACAGTTCAGTCTTTTTTGTTTTGGGCGTGGGAAGAGGCATTTGTACCGCTTCTTATCAAAAGATTGACCAAAATCCTTATCTGTATAGAAATCTGTCTATTTGGAGCCAAAAGTAAAGGTTTAAGGCTTTTCAATATATTAAAAAAGAAGTGTAAAAAAATGGTACATTTTAAGTTAAGATATTTTAATGTAGAATCAAGCTTCGAGATGAATAATAATAAAAAAGTTTTGGGTAGACCAAAAAAAGAATTGATAAATGACTTGTACCATTGTAGAATAAGCCCAAAAAATGTTGAGTTCGTATGGAAATTCCTTCAATTTTGACCAAATTATTTGTATGGGGAAGACTGAAGGATTTCTGTACCTAGAACTTGTACAATTTCTTTACATGCTTTAAAAAGTATTTAAAATTGAAGTTAGTAATATTTTTTGGTGTCCAATACTAAAAAAAGGCATGAAGGGGAGGACTAACAGAAGGATTAATATGAAATTCATTCTATCTCTCAAGCCAAATATGAATAAAAATATCAAATAGAAAACTGGTAAAACTTTCTTTAAAAAAAAAAGAAATAAATAAGAAATGAATTAAATTAAATTTTGGTGAAGAATAATAGTCAAATCATAGCCAATTTTTAATTTATTTAAAAGCATCGCAAGACTAACTGGAAGACCTAAGAAAGGACCTTTCCAACCAGTAAAACAGTTACATAGTAAATTAAGTAATATCATTTTGAATGTAGAATATTTGCTGTAACTGAAGAGAAGAATCTATTTTTTACTCATCTTTTTTTCAAGCCTTTTTTGCATATTTTTCAATGAATTTGTACAAAAAGCCATCATACTCTCAGTACTCGAACGAATCTCTATATGCCATTTGAAGCTCGTTTTTGAAGTGTTTTTTTTTTTTTTTGTAGATTGCACTTCTGGCTCAAAGCCCTGGTGTGCTTCAGGCTCACCAACAACACTTGATTGGGCGAAAGGGGGTACAGAGAGAGAGGGAGAGAGGGGGTACATATTTGGAGAAAGAAATGTCCATAATTTGGAGCAATATTTCGTGTGCATAGTCACAATAAAGTTGGAGTGCTGGCCAACATTGAAGCTTTGAGGCAACATCATCGACATCGGCTGTCAATTAAAATGGAAATGTTTAAGTTTTTCAAAGCAGCAATAAAAAGGCAGCTGTAGTGCCAGGAGCAAGCCAGGATGGCAGGCAGGCAGCCAGGCAGGCAGCCAGCCAAGCAGACAGGCAGCCAGGCAGCAAGGCAGCCAGTCAGCCAGGCATAGAGTCTCAGGCACTCGAGCTGCTGATGCAGCTTTGGTTGCATTTTCTTGTTGATTTTTATCACATTTGAACTTTGACCCAATTTTCGTTTGGCTACCCAAATTCCGGGAACGGGAATGTGAAAGGGAACGGGAACGGGAGCCAGAGATGTGCCTGTCATCCCGTTGCCAGGATTGCCCAGGCAACGAATCGTCCTCGTCGTCGCTTCAGTAGTTTGCCAGCCACTCCAAGTCGAACTCCATGCTGATTGCACGTGGCACACACACACACACACACACACACACACACACACACTCACCCTTACATATATTATAAGTGTGTGTGTGAGTGTGTTTTTGTGCCACAAATTGAAGACTTCAGGCAAAAGTCACGAAATCTAGAGTAGTAGTCTAGTAGTGTCCCTGGAAGCGCGAAACGTGTCCTCTGTATTTCTTCCCTATATAAAACGTATTCTGTATTCTGCATTCCATATACCATGTACACCGTTATTCCTTATTCTATATTCCTTATTTTTGTATTTTCACATTTCGTTTTCCCTTTGCAGCTGAAAGGCAATTGCTGCCGTTTCAGCGGCTGCTACCATTGCCTTTAGCGCTCTGTCTAGTTGTCTGCTATGCCTATCCCTATACAATTCTATGACGCATACACTCAGAAAAATGCAGTGTTAACTAAGGCTTGTTCTCTTTTGTTTTCAGCAGTGGAAAAAGGACTATAAACAATCCATCTTGCTTTACAACCAGGATTTAAATCAGTAAAATTTCTTAAGTCACCAGTGTGCGGTAGTTCAAGCCCGGAACTTTTGTAGTTCGGTTCGCGAACCGATTCAAGAAGTTTCATTGGTTTTGGTCAGGTTTTTTGAATCGAAACATTCATATTCTAAAATGGGTACAATTCCGGCTCAGATCCGGGGAATAAGTTATTTTGTGGGCTCGACTCAAATGAGTCAAAAATCCCGAACTGAACTGTTTCAGAATGGGTTCATTTTTTCCTTCTGTTTTTTTTTTTTGCTCCTGCAATGCCTCCTTTATTTTATTATAATCGATTTTGTAAGGGAATTTTTTACATTTTTAATAAATTCCCAATTTCTCTTAAAAATATCAGAAAAATCGTTGAGAAATGTAAATGTTTTCAGTTGATTTAAATTTTCTTTATTTCTCTTCTCTTGGTATTTTTCTCAGAGTGTATGCCATGCTATAGGTATACCCTAGGCTAGCGTGCTATAGCAAGTTGCATGGCTAATAGCTGGCAGCTTGTTTAAGCCTTCTGTTCTACCCACTTCTGGCATCCGCCTCACATAAAATTCACATCACATTGTGAGAGAGAATCGAGAAGACTCTGCTCTACTCTGTATCTCCGTCTGGGTCTGGGTCTGAGTCTGGTTAGTTGCCTCTGCTCTGCACTCGATTTATACGAATATATTCCTATATATGTAGGCAACTCTATAACATGAATACTTCTGCATGTGCACACACACCAAACACACACACACCACACACACACACCACACACACACACCACACACACACACCAAACACACTCACAGAACACACAACTAAAGATAGCTACGTGCCGTTTTTGTATGCTGCAAGTTCGACAAACGGTTGCCTGGCAGTTCCTCTGAGTCTTTTAGGCCCGGCTAAAGCACTTTAAGCCTCACACAAACACACACACTCACACACACAACAAGACACACACACACACGCAGCACATATGTATACAGAGAAATAAAAGCGCTCCATTTGCTGTGTTTTAAATACAAAGATCTCACAACCTGTGCTGTGCCATCTGGGCCACATTTCTTGCAGGCATTTTTCAGTTTTCTAATACCCTGCACTCAAAACGAATAGGGTCTAACAGGCGCACAGAGCAACAAAGAAATCAGCCTATAGAGCAACTTTTACTGCAAACAAAATAAGGCAACTACAAAGGAATTTTCATAGTTAAAAGTCTATAATTTGGTACAAAAAAGTCTAGGGTATCTTTTAGTCGACTGCTGCTTGCTTAGCTGTTCCATTTTGTGCAGTTTTCGTTTACTTTTATGAAAATGTCTGCTGCTGGACGCATCTCAAGGATTTGCACTGTGTAATGAACTGCACTGAGTGCCAGGACTGGACTCAGCTCTCAGTCCTCCTTCATACTCGGCCCGGCCTGGCCATTCTTGAAAAACTAATTTTATATACAGGTGTGTGTGCTTTCAAGCCAGCTCACCTCATGCCACCTGACTGCCCCCCATCCCCGCCTCGATTTGTATTGAATAAATGCAAAAGGCGTGTTAATTGACAGACCATGAAGAAACGGGCCAGAAGAAAAATATATTTCTCTTTTTTTTTCTCTGCACTTTTCTGCAGTTGCATTCGCGTCGAGCTGTAAATAGCAGAAGTGAATGGACGGACAGAGATCCGAACAAAGGAATAAATACTGAAAACTAGCATTGCGTTCCGCTACCTTTTATAATCCAGGGTATATGGCTTATAATGCAATAATTGTGATTAGTCATTCAGCAACAGGGTATGCGAGAGGTACATCAATCAAAGGGGAAAATTTAATTAAAGTTTTCTTTAACTTTTTCAAGAATCTTTTGACATTTAAATACTTTTAAGAATATTTTGGAAATACTAAAAAATAAATGTTTTATATGAAACTCTATTCGAAAATGATCAGTTATCAATAGAACTTTTTATATTTAAGATAAAATTCTTAATGGTAATTTGTATATTTCGATAATCCCTTTTCAAAAAATCTTAAAAATTGTATCTATATTTTTTTTTCAAGCTTATTTTTAATTACTTTTTAATTACTGCAAAGTAATTGTGGCTTTCTTAAACCCTTTACATTTCCATAGCTTTCAGTCCACTTAACAGCTTATGTTAAGTAGCTGTAAAATAAGTTGGAATAAGTCTAAAATCTTTTAGCACTCGATTCTGTTTTTTTTTCCGTTCGTTTTTTTGTTCGTAAAGTTCTTAAAGTTTCGAAAATGAGGTAAAAGTTTTTGCAAGTACCGCAAGCGGATTAGGGGGAACCTGTCTATGGATGGGGTTAATGCAAAGGCAACAGCAGCCAGGCAATTATGTTAATTTGTTGCTGCTGCTGTTGTTTTTATTATTATTATTATTTTTTATTATTATTAATAGACGAGAGAGTCGTGGCGCCTATAAATCTGAGAGCCAGCGGCGCATGGTTTATGACGCTTCGCTGGACTCTGGCGCTCTGCTCGCTTTGCATCAAGTGGAAGTTGCGTGTGGCACTAAATCGCCCATATTTATCTATAATAAAGGCAATTTGGATCCCTCCCCACCCTACATGCATACACCCCCACCCCAACACACCCCACACCACCTTCACGCCCATTGCCTGGCAGTAAAAATCGATTAAACAAATCGAGTAAAGTGTTGCCAAACACCGCGAACACCCTGCAAACAGCTATCGGATAGGTGGCCAACACTCAGAGAAACTAAGCTTGATTTTCCAATTATTTCTGATAGTACTTTCAATCTTATCTTATGAATCTTTTAGGAATTTCCCCCACAACTTGTAGGAATATCAACATATCTTTCAATCAAAATCTTGTGGGTTCCACTACCAACTAACCATATTTTTCTAATTTAGTAGTTTTGCCTGAAGAAAATGAACGTTTCTCCTTGTGAATTCTATTCTTGTGAATATATTGAAAGAATCATAATTGAAAACAGTTTTGCTTGAGACTGATAGATAAATGTTGAATCAATATTAGGAGAAATCTGTGAATCAATCAACCATTGGAGAAAGATTGAAAAGGATATGCTGTAAAGTAGTGAGGCTATAAAATACCCAAATTTCTACTACTTTTCAATATGGCTAGAGAAAAAACTCTTAAAAGTAATATCTTTATGAAGAAGGCTTGAAAAATATGTTATATTGAAACTATATAGGACAACTTTTCACTTTTTACCAGCGTTCGAAACTGACAGAAAAAGTTGGACGCGATTAATCCATTCGAAAGTAAAACTATTGAAAGGCAAGTTTAGTTTAAAGCAAAGAAATCAAAGTTTTTGTTTTTCTCTCAGTGCATGTAGATGCTCTATTGTAGGGTATGTCCTGGGGGCTCTGACTATAATTATATCCTACTCGTACTTTGCGCTGGGCCGCGTGTTTGTTTGGGCCCCGCGACGCGTTGCCTGGCGACGCGTCAATAAGCCACGTATACGCCGCGTTGTACCAGCGCACGAAATGTCCTTTTACTTTACTTTTTTCCTTATTTTTATATATATTTATATATATATATATATATATGTGTATGTACGTATGTATGTATATTCTTACTGCGTTTTCTGTGCTTCTTTTGCTTCCACGGAAATGCAAATGTTATTTACTTAATTTTTTAGCTTCTGCCCACTTTGCTTGCTGAATGTTTTATGAAATTTGCCGAGTTACTTTTCTTCTTTATTTTTTTCTTTTTCTTTTTTTTTTTTTGCTTCCTTTTAGTGAGTTTTCTTTTTGGGTTTTCACTTAGTCAAATCGTGCAGCTAGATGCGCATCCTTGCGCAATCTTCTGGCGAGCTGATGGCAAAATTTTCGTGTATAATTTTTGATTTTATATATCTTCTGTCCCAAGGACATGTTGCCATAGTCATTATTATTTTGTTTTATTTTTTCTTTCTTCTTCTTTTTCTTTTGTGTTTTTCCCAACGCACTTTTTCTTTTAGTATGTATTACGTCACCATGTTTGTTGGTATTGTTTTTCTTGTAGCGGTATTTAATTGGTATTTAGTTGGTATACTACTACAACACTCGCCACTGCTGCCATTTGCCACTGCGTCCAATTGCCAACTGTCGTGGCAGGACAACGCTTGTTTTTGTTTTGGCCTTGCCAACGCGCGTATCCTAGCAATATGTCGAGGAATTTTTGCGTGTCCTAGCCAAGTCCTTCGTGCTAACAACGAGGGCTAAGCCCGTCACCATCGTCGTTGCCGTCGTCGTGCGTGCCTCTTGTTTTGGCCAGGCCAACAAAAAATCGTTAAGGCGAGTCGTCATAGCAACAATAACACTAGCAACAAAGGATATCCACACTGAGCAAAACCACAGCTGTCTATCGATCTTAGGTAATCAAAAAAGGAGATTAATCGTGGCTTAATTAAAAGCCATTTCAGGGAAAGCAAATTTCAAAAGAGCTTCGAGCTTTCAAACTGTTTTAAATAGCAATTTCATCTGCAGAATAAATTGAATTTTCTTTTTTACTAGATAATATATATAAATACTTTCTCTGAGTGTACACCGTCCACAAGTTGCTCTAAAATAATCACTCTTCCAATAGATTTAATTAAAATAATGGCCTGAATGGTCCCACAATTGACTTGATTATGATGAGAGAGGCAACAGAACGCATATCGATCTAATTGAGGACCTATTTGCCCACAGCTCAAGGACCTTCATTCCTTCTTCGGACTATGCAAATTGTCTTGGCGTGGGGGAGCAGGCAGCGGGTGGAGCAGAGCGGCGCAAAGGCGCTGTTGGTCCTGTTAATCGAACTAATTGCATAAATTACAATAGATAAGCAAACTGAGAGAGTTCTGAGACGGAGACTGTTATTGGCAGTGTCCTGCCTGTAAGTTCAAAGTGAAAATCAAATTCGGTTTAAGCGTTTTCCAATCGAATTGAATTTTCATTAGACAACAACAATGGAGGCACGTTTACTGGGGAAAAGCGCAGGAATTTCCATAAGCCAAAAAAAGACGACCGCCCGTCGCTTCAACCCGTTTGCCATTTTCCGTTCGGCACTTAAAGGATATTTCACGCTGTTGCTACAAAACTTTGATTGACGTCTGAGCCAGTTGCCAGTTGCCATTTTTCAGCTTCGCAGGATCTGTTCGCGACAGGACTCGCTATATCCAATAAGTATGTATACCCACTTAGCCCACCCTGCCCCCCATAAATCCACAACTTCAGGCAACTCCCCAACTCAACCATAACTTTAAATTGACAAAAGCATACAACGGAAATTGCTGACAGGATACGAGGATTGGAGTGAGCTGGTATGAGCACTCTCGTGCATGCGCATGTCCTTGTGCTATAAATTATTTTAATTATTTAGATTTTCCACAACAACAACAACACACAACATTTTTGAATTGAATTCGAAAGGCCAGCAACTGCTTGAGCTGTCCATTCAGTTTTGGCCCATTGAAAGATACTTCAAAAGTTGTTTATACCCTCTAAATATAGCGGTGAAAGGTTGTGTTGCCTTATTTTTAAAAAATTCAATGTTTTTACTGGAATTACTCATACTTATACCTAGGAAAATATTGCGGCCTCTTCCGGATTCCACTCAAAGAATGTAGCCTATTCAGATCTCAGAGTTGCGCTGATTATGTTAAGTATTTTTCTGTTAATGAGCAAATTTGCTGGGTATATCTTAGTCCATCACTCGAACAGAGAGTGTCTTTTTTTTTTGTCCGTTTATTGTGTATATGTCTCCTGCAGGCGACGTTCCAGCATCATAATAAATCGAATGAAAAGCTTTCTATGAGTCCAGCTTTTCTCTGAAATCCGAGCTGTCCTCAAAGTCTGCCCATCCAGCTGTCTCTCGGACGGTTCGTCTGTCTGGCTGTCTGTCTTGCTGGCTGGCTGACTGACTGACTGACTGACTGACTGACTGTCACTCATCAATTTTAAAAATTATTAAAAATTTAAATGGAATACCAAAATGCACTCAACAAGAGGAATAAATTCATATACGAGCTCTATAAAGTTGTGTTTATGTGTTGTTGTTGTGTGCGTGTGTGTGTGTGTGTGTGTGTGTGCGTGCGAGTGTGTGTGGAGTTGTTATGGAGTTGTTGTTGTTGTTATTTGTGTCAGGCTTGTCAAAAATTTTGCATGTCCTGTGCAAGTTGCCAATGCGTATGAATTTTTAATTTTAATTGTTCACCAAATGCGCTGGGCAAAATCTGTTCTCTTCGCAAGGATATCAGCACATGGCCGAGTCGTGTTGAGTCCTCAAAAACAGGCAGGACATTTTCGTACATTTTACATGGGCTGGCATAATTCAATATAAGCAACATTTTATAAGCCCGAGCACAGGGAATGAATGTTTGCTGGCTGTAATATCCTGGCATTTTATTGACACAATTGAAGATGAATCGAGGCAGGATATATCACAGGGCAGGGCGGGACAGGTTCAGTTGTTTGAAGTGCAGAGAGAGAGGATTCTACTCCTTTTCTCTCCCACATAATACCCATTTAATGACTTTTATTTTATTGACTTCGAGCCACATTTGTATAAAGGAGCTGTCCGTCGACTTCCAAGTCCTTCATTAGTCGACACAGTTCGACAAAAAGAAAAAATAAAAAAAAATCCATAATTATAATGCACCTTACATAACGCTTCATTAAGATAATGATAATGAATACGTGACCGCACAGACAGATACACACACACTCAAAGAGACAGTCGCATGTCCTGGCCAGGTAATGGCACGCATGAGAATATACATGTCTATATGTATACATATATCCTTGTAACCGGCCTCTGTGCCTGACTCTGGACCTGGGCCTGGGCCTGGGTCTGGGTCTGTGCCCCACAAATGGCCAGCGGGCAAGTAGAATTAACCACTTACCGCCCCCAAAAAGGCGGCAACATCGCCTGCGTGACAGGCCTCGTCCTGCCTACTGCGTCCTGCGAAATGCGGTCGATAATTTACATAAAAATAATACAAAAGGTAAAAAGGTAAGCAATTTTTTCTTGCAGGCACGTGGAAGCAGCTTTTATACCCTCATTGATTATGAACCAATGACACTTGCTTAAAGTGCGCACAATAAGAAGCTTTCACTGAATATATCTTTCACTCAATCGATTTAATGTGATAATTAATGAAATTGAATACTTCCAGCGAGACTCGACTAATTCAAATGAAACACTTGAGGCAAGTGTCATTGCATCACAAGTAATTAAATGGGTGACTTGCAATTGGAATACAATGTATCTTCAATCTGATTGAAATGCCCCGAGCTATGAGGCAGCCAACAAGTCGAGCTAAAAACAACTGATGAAATAGTCATAAAATACCATAATAACAATTATTATATAACGCTGTGGGCGTTACTAAGCGACAGCTAACTGCTTTCGCTGACTTCAGCTCCGGAGTGGAGCAATATGGAGAGTTACGTCGAAAGCAAATTCAACTCGGGCATTAAAACTACGAACAATGAAGCATCAACTTTAACCTTTCACCAGGCACCAGGCACCAGGCGAACAGAGCAGCAGAGCTGCAGACAGCAGGAAGCAGGAAGCGGGCGAGGCAGGCAGTCAATGAACCCAAGGACAAAAAAGAACGACAGTCATCAATAAAATATATTGCCAGTAATTTCTAGCAGTGGCTGGGGCAGGATGGCCCAGGATCCCAGCACTGGGGGGGGCTAACATAATTAATTCACTTGCATGATAATCAAAAAATCATTTGATTAATGCCCGTTCCTTAAGTGCAAACAAGCCTTGTACTAAATATCTGTGAGGCGACTATGACTAACCAACAAGGGTTGAGTCGAAGGGATGGAGTTACACAGAAAAAAACAGGACTGAACTGAATGTTTTTAGATAAAATCAGGTTTTAATTCAAAGCAGCCAGCAAAAAAAAAATAATTGCGGAGCTCCAATTCAGTCTCATTTCGGGATTAAGCTTGCGGTTCGAGCTCGAAATATTTTAACATTTTAATTCGTTATTACTAATTGTTTAAGAATTGGGATTTCCTTGGGAAAACTCGTCTAACTCTGGGGTAACTGAATTTTAATTTAATTTTAAGTTTATAATCGAAGGTTCTTCTTCTCTTCTTATCAATTTCCAAGTAACTAAAAGATAATTTGAAACATGATTTCTACACAAAACCAGAAATAATGGTGGGGTTCAGGTACAGTTTTTGTTTTTGCCAGCTGAAGCAATAGTCATTTACCCAAGCTCGAGCTGGTTTGCTTCAAGCTTTAAATATTTCTGACGACTTAAAACGAGGATGAAAATCGAAGGGAAACTGTATGAAAGCCTTTTTTTTTTGCTGTGTAATGGTTGGGGCTTCGAACTTGTTGGAATGTGGCTCCCAAACCAAACCAAACCAAACCACAAAAAAAAAAGATACCCAATTGCAAATGAGTTTTATGTTAAGAGCTAATTTGGGTTAATGCCGTAAAATGTGGCGCAGTTAAACAAATACACACACACACACACAAACACACACATAGTAAGGGAAGCTGCTGCTGCTGCTGCTTGCGACAGCTTTTTAACATGCGCCTTGAAGTATGCTACATAAAGTTGCACAATATGCGCATAAGCCACAGGGCGACTGTTTGAGTGTGTGTGTGTGTGTGTGTGTGTGTTTATGTGTGTGTGTGGTAAGAGCTGTAGCATACTTTTGTGCGTTCACAAACATTTTATTATCTTATTCTCGCTGCTTTCTTTTTCTACCTCTGTCTCTGTCTCCGCTTTTGTCTCTTTCTCCACTTTTATGTTTAAATTAGTCAAAATGTCAACTTGACACAGATTTCGACGCAGTCTCAACAACAATTGCCGCATTCTCCATGAGAGAGAACTGAACTATAAAGTTGAGCTCCATTCATGAGTTAACTGTTAACTTATATATACCAAAGAAACAAGCAGAGATAGAGAAAGATGCAGAGAGGTAGAAGGAAGAGAGGGAGCGAGGCTGAAGGAAGCGAGTATGATGCGTTTCAGTGTTTGTCTGGCCACTTAACGCCACGATAATCTCATTAAAATCGCATTCAACGACGGACAACTCTGGCAAACAATGAAAACGAATCTGAATTCCCAAATGAAATGACAGTCACAGGATGATGCCACAGCCATCCCCATCGCCACCTCCACCGCCATCGCCACACTCACAATCACATTCCTAGTCACAATCACATTCACAGTCACAGTGACTGTCAGGAGCAACAGCCTCAGGCGCAGAATGCGCATTTCAGGAACTTAAAGGAACAATGAAATCAATCAGAAACAGCAACCAGAAACGGAGCCAGAGACAGAAAAGGATATCAAGACAAAGACAGAGACAGAGGTAGAGAATACCACTGGGAATTGATTCGAGCAGCCGACTGTGATTTAATACAGTTTGTTGGGAATATTATAAATTGGTTAAATTAGTTATTAATTCCTTATAATATTCCTTATGATGGTTTATTCCAAGGATGCAAACCGGGTTTGAACGCGGATATCTCCGATTATTTCTCCAACTGAACCTGAACTAAACCAAAACTTCCAATTCGAAACAAAGATAATAATAAGGAATTAAAATGATATTTCTGATAGTCAGAAAATCGAATCGGTTCGCAAAAGCGAAAGAAATTGGAAACTGGAGTCAAATCCTGCGCGTGACTTATAAAATACGAATCTAATTAAATATTTGAGAGGGTATTATGACTTCGTCTTCATTTAGTTAACTGTTTTTGCCTTTTATTACCTTAAAGCTGCCACTGAATGTCGCTCACCTTGACGCAGCTATGTCCCTTCCCGCTGTCAGCTCGCCCAGAAATACCTGGCAAATATTGACAAAACATTTGCGCTGCTTTTCCCGTTGCCGGGTCGAATCGAATCGAGGCGAGTCGAGGCGAGTCGAGTCGAGTCGAGTCGACTACTGCAACGCTCCATTTGCTTATCTTAAATTACAAATCAGTCAATATGAAATTGAATGCAAACAGAAACAGCAGCAGTGGAACTGAAAAAAAAAATAAGAGCGAAATGCAGCGCCCTGGGGAGCCATAGAGGCAAAGCAGAGGAGGTTTCGGGATCTGTATCTGGTTCAGGAATTCAACTGCGAATTGAGAGGGAATTCACTTTGAGTACACTTTGTACGCACGCACTGCAGTCGACCAAATTGTTGCTGCTGCCAAGGCATTTAGATGACTGATAAAAACAGTATAAAATGATACTAGGAGCGAAATCAAAGACGAGCAACTTGGAGCTCAAATTGTCTGCTTAAGTGAGAAATAAGGATACCAAATGGAAAGATTGTTGCTTAAATGTGCTTTAAGCTATATTTACACAACTATTCAGCTGATAATAGCTAATTCTAGGGTATTAAATGTGTTTTATGAAGCTGGAAACAGGCGGAAATGAGCCTTGGAAAAATGAATTAGTAGTCTTTGGCATTTAGCTAATATACCAATAAAATTATTGCCAGTTTTTGAAAATAATCCTATCCAAAATATGATAGATAAAATTAGGCTTAGAAATATGCTTAAGAATGTAAAAAGAAAGGTTTAAACCAGGCTGTAATTATGAAATAGATTTTGGCATTGGGAATAGTCTTTTATATGCTTGTCTATAAGAAAAGTTTATATAAAAATCATAATTTTAAATGTATGTTTCTTTATCATTTCTGGAGAATAAGAATATATATTTGTGATTAATGGAATATTTTTAATATTTTCGCCAGCTTTAAAAAATCCAGGCCAAAATGCAAACGAAGATTAAGCGAACTCCATTCATTTTCCTGTTGCCTGTTGCATACTTTTTGGGGCTCCCACCATCAAATATACCAAATTCAATTAGCATTAGTCGTAGAAGAGCCGGAGATTCACCAGTTTGTGGAACGACGGGAGGCAGATGCCCCACAGCAATAATTTAAATGCCTTGCGATTTGAGCAACTCGGCTGACACATGAAAAATATGCTCTGCCACAGATAAGCAGCAGATATATACACATATATATATATATATATATATATATAGGGAGACAAAAACTTTGCTGGCATACAAAATGTGTGTTTTGTAATAAAAGTAAAACGCAGCGTGTCTCAACTTTTCTCCTCTCTTTCTCTCTTTTTCACTGTTGCCGTTGCTGTTGCTCCTGGCACGCTTCATTACATTAGATGACATGGCGAACGGCGACAGGCCCCAAAATGCCTATACGTATAGGCAGCTGCCACGCCTACTCAGGAACAGAGTCGGACCAGGAGCCGGAGCCGGAGCCAGAGCCACGTCTATAGGCCTCAGAGTGACAATGACGCAGTATAACATTTCATGTTTTGGGCACTTGGCTGAGGCCTGAGAATGACTAACTGCCTGAGGCGACAGCCACGCAGCAAACGCACTTTTACCCGCCCGCCCTATAACCACCCCCGCACACACACACACACACACACGCACACACTCATTTTTAATTCATGAAATGTTTGCTACCAACAAAAAATTACACTTAATGTCAACTTGGAGGCAGGCAGGTAAATTTACCAGCTGCCTTTGCCCCCTGCGCCCTGCGCCGCCACGCCTTGCCACAGGCAAACACTGAGAGAAAGAAAGAGAGGAAACTACCCCAAAATAATTGTCACTTACTGAGCCTCATACGACATGTAGGTATATACTCGCATGCCGTCTATAAGGCAGGCTAACTAATGTATATACAAATAAATATATTTACATAAGAATTCACAATGCAGGGGCGTATCTGGCAAATTATTTTCAAGGGGTGCATAGCTAATTTTTTAAATTAATAATTAATTAAACAAGTAATCTAATACCTTGAAATTTTTCCTTTTAAGCTAAGTTCAAGTTAGTTGGAAGGTTTCTACCTAATTTTCAAACTCTTTAGAAGGGGTCTCCCTTCTAATATTATTCAGAAAATCGATATAAAACGATGAGAAAAAAGGCTGAAGCCCGTTCGAGCCTGAGCTTCTCTGAACCGGTTCTTGTGGCTCAACGAACAAAATAACCAATCCCACTGCGCCTGAACCCGAATCTGACCTCCATCTACGTAAAAAAGATCCGCTTAAAGGCTCAAAATATATAGAAAAACTTGAGTAAAAACAAAGATTTTTACAATTAAATTCAATTCTTCATTTTTCGAATCTACGTTCCAGAAAAAATGTATTTAAAATCATCTGAAAAGGCATAGAAAATAGAATATAGAAAATGTAATCTATAAGATTCCCCGTTGAGGGCTACGCCACTGTAATACATATTGTATCCAAGGACCACAGAGTATAAAATATTTATAATATGACATCCTATACGACTACATATGCACGCAAATTGATTGACTGACTGTGCGACTGACTGAGTGACAGACTGACTGCTGATTGACAGTTGCGTCCTCTCTGACTTGTCACATTCACTTCCCCCAGTCCACTGGCCTGGCCCTATCGACAGGTGTGAGACTATCCGAATATACACCACATTTACCTGAATATCTGAGTACCAAGCAACCTGACCAGGCTGTGCTCTTTCCCAAAGCTTAACCAATTTTTAATTGACACATTTAATTTTTAATTTTTCTTATCCTTCGCTTCTAAGGGTTCTGAACAGCTGTTTTGGCTTCTTTACCACGTGTGTTTGTGTGTGTGTGTGGGAGGAATAATAATCATAAAAATAATTATATATGTAGATATATAGGGACAGCTGTGGGGCTTCACAGAGCATGGTAGAAATTAATCAAATTTAGGCAAGGAAAATGCAGCAGGCACTGCTATAAATAAAGTATTCAGGCATTAGTTCATTTTTTGTTTTAAATATATACTAGAAGTATTATATTATGTGGGAATTGTGACAGCATATCGTCTAATTGATTTAATTATTCACTTTTGAATATCTAATTCAATATCAGGCCATGGCAAGGAAACCTTCAAGTTATTAAAAAAGGATTAAATTATAGGGTATATCTGGGGCACCAAACATTCAATACAAAAATCCGTAAAGAGTGAGAGACTGAAAGAGCGCTAATAAAAGGATTCTATTTAAATTTACCAGAAATATTTAACATAGTTTTTCGAACATTCAAAGTAAAGTAAATTTCTTAAGAGGTTTCAGCTGCTTGCTGATGACATCATATCGTAGAGTGCGCCTCAAAGTATGCAGCTAAAAAGAAGCATTGAAAAGAATCAGAAGCAGGGGGGAAACGGGGTAGAAGCAAAAGAACGCGCACTATTTTTGGAAAGTGGGCAACAAAAACAATTTGCATGAAATTGCGAGTACGTGGAAAATTAGCTTCACCCACAAAGTGGCAAGTGGCAAGTGGCAAGTGGAAAGTAGCAAGGAAAAGTTGGCTGACGCGTTGCTTGTGCGTTACCCAAAGCGCATTTTTGCAGTCATTAGAAGACACCTGAAAGTATGCAGCATAAAAAATATAAAAAAAAGAAAAAAAATGAAAATGGCGGAAAGGGGGCACTTTGAAGGCACCAAAGTGGTCTGGCCAGAAATAGAAACAGGACGAGAAAGAGAGCCAGCAGCCAGAAGGCAGCCTGCAGGGCTAACACGAGCAAGAGCTAGAAAGCCAGCTCAGCTGCTGCCAGGCAATTTGCTGCGTTTCGTCAGTTACTGCCAATGGCAACGCAGCGCAGCCAATTTCAGCTATTTTCCCGTCAAATGTGGCTTTGAATTGCGAAAGAAATTTCAGCGAAATTCAAAGCGTTTAGCGGGAATGATAAATTATGTTTTACCATAAGAGATGAAGTCAAACTGAATTCGTTTAAAAGTTAATAAAAAAAGCGGCTAAAAAACAACAAATAGAATTAAAGACTCGTTTAAGATTTGGCTTTTTTGTCCCTCAAAATTCAGCTTAAAATAAAAACTGAATTCTAACTAAATTCTATAACAAAATTACTCCACAAAATTTGGCTTTATTTCGTATAAAAAACTAGCTTTAAAAAGTGTTGCCAGCACTGCCTGCTACTGGATACTGGATTATGCCACGGCATGGGGCAAGGTGTAATTGGCAGCATGAAGGCAGCAGCACGAAGTGTTGTAAATTTTTGATGCTGCTGCAAATTGAGGCAGCTGCAGTTGGGCTTTAAAGAGAGTGGCTTTACTGAGTGTCTGCTAATAGCCAAAAGTAACAACAATTTGTCAGTATTATGTAAAAATATTTAATGGGCGTGCCACACCCACACACCCACACTCCCTCCTACAACCCAGGAACGCCCAACACTTGAGTTGCTTTTGTTGTTGCTGTTGTGCAGTCACCTGTGAAATTTGCCTACTTTTCTTTTGTTGAAAATTGGGTCGCCTTTGTTTGTGTGTGTGAAAGCTGCGGTGGGCGTGGCAGACGCCCGTCAAATGCCAAACGCAGTAATTGAAAATTAAATCTAATTTTATGGCCAAAGTTAAACATTGCCAAACACACTCACACACACACACACACACTCACAGACACACACACTGAAAGCCTTTGGCGCTCTGACAACTTTGCGTTCCGACTGCGACGCTGGTTCGTTTCTTCCGCCGTTTCTCCTTTCCTGTTCCTGGCCCTTTAACCCTGCGTTCCACGCCGTGGGAACTCGCACAATTGTTGCGGATTTTCACCGGCGATAATCATAAAAATGAAAATTTTAATAGCGCGGCGGTTGCCCTTTGCAGCGCCCCTTCCTTTTTCTACCATTCCGCATCCTGTTCAAACATGACCGAGACTCTGCATGTGTGTGTTAATTTTTCTACCACACACACACAACCAAACAACCACCCACCCATCCACCCACATTTCCTTTGACACGCACACACATGCTCAATGCTCGCTTATTGATTTTATGCCTTGTTAGCACAGCGTTTCAGGCGCTACACCCACAAAATTACCTGACTAAATTCGCATGCTCATTATGATTACAGAGTAGAAAAAGTAGGAAAATTAGTACGAAAAGGGGCATAAAGGAGTATAAAATACTTTGTTGCTTATTTCATGTTTATAAAGCATTTTCTTGACATTGTTATGACGGGAAATATTTACAAGAAGATTACATACAGCCCTTGCAGAGCTATTTGATATACTAATCCGATCTTAATGAATTGAGGTGTGCGTTTCGAAATTACTCTTTTCCATATAACTTGTTCAGTCAAAATACGTTGAGAAACAAAAGAGTTTTCCATACTACAACTTTTGAAGCGATTGTTTCTATGGGAGCTATGTGATATAGTTGTCCGATCCGGCATAGCCGCTGCCTGCAACAAAAAGTAGGCTCAATGCCAAATTTCAATCAACTAGCTCAAAAACTGAAAGACTAGTTTACATATAAACACACGGATAGATGGACATGGTTATATCAACTAGCCTCGTCGTCCTGATCAATAATATATATACTTTACGGGGTCGGATATGACTCCAACAATGCATTACACATTTCGTGACAAAGTTATAATACCCTCTGCAAGGGTATAAATAAATAGAATAAACCAACTATATAAAGCATTATCTAAGCCAAAGTCCCAACAAAAATATTAAAAACCATTAAACTATTTAACTTATTTTTTACTTGCTAGTGAGGAATCATATCAAGTGGAAAAATTGAATACCCTTCTATATATAGAAACTTTGAATTCCCTTCTCGACCTATAAAAACAATCTTTATTAGGCATTATAGATTCCGTAATTAGCAAGATTTATTACAGCAGCAGCAAAAAAGTTTTGACTAAGAGTTTCTTTGGTAAATGTGTCATATTTCATATATAAAATGTCAATATTTCTACCTAGCTCTAAAAACATATACGAGAAATTCTAAGTTGTAATTTTCATTGATTAATTGTAAAAAACAAAAAGATTTCCTCACCAGAGTTTTGTACCCAAGGCAGCTATATGATATAGTAGTCCAATCCTAACCATTTTTTTAATAAGCTATATATCTCTTATTAGATCAGCAGTCATTAGATATGGTTAGTCGATCAGACAGCAGGTTAACATCTGATAAACAAGATTTCATGGAAACAGATGGATAGATCCCTTCATCGAAAATAAACCTACGAAATGCCCAATTTTTAGAAGAAACTAATCAAAACAAAAACCAATCTAATTCTAAACAAAAATATTACAAACATAAAATCTGATTAATACAATAATATTCATTCAAATCTTAGCAAAAGATCCTTTAATTATTCTGACTTAAAAAGATTATTCATTTGGCTGTAGCTTACCCGAGTTGTAGCCTTCCTTTTTCAGTTGGATGATTTTTGGGTGAAGTTCGAATTCGAATTAATTGCTTGGTTTTCCTTTTATATGAAATTTGGTCCACGCGTTGGATGCTTTATAAAGTAAACAACTTTTCCGGTTTCATAAGTTTTTCGTAGTTTTGATATGTTTGTTTTGTTGATATGTTTCGCGATAGTTTTTGCTTATCGATAGTTTTTTTGTTTTTTTGTGTATAATTCTTTGATGTAAAAATGTTAACAAAAATTGCTTGTAACTTTTGAATTTATATATTGTATAATTGATTAAAAGTTTATATATTTAAATTATTTTTTATATTTCTTATTTTTTTTATGTATATAACGCTACGTTAACCCTTTGCAAGAGTATTGATATGTATGCGATATTTAGCACGATTTTTTAGCTTAGACTACATTTATTTATTTTATGTTTTTTGTATTTTTTTACTTAATTATTTAAGCGCTTTTGGAAAAGTTTTTAGCCGTTTCACATGATATGTTTAGCTTTAAATTAGTTGTAAAACTTTTTATTTTGTTTTTGTATGTTGTATTTTTTTTATTTGTAATTTACATTTTTAGCTTTTGTTTTGTTTTTGCGTTTGTATGGATTCCACTTGGGTTCCACAACTGTGTTTTTTGGAGTTTTCTCTTTGCTGCTGCGCGCTCTCTTTCACAGTAACCTCTGCTCCACCTTTGCCTACACTCCACTCCCCACTTTTGTTTCCCTCTCTCTCTCTCTCTCGATCTATCTCTCTTCCTCTCCGTCCCACACACACACACACACACACACTCACGCGCTTTCAGGCGGCAACGGCAGCGGCGATTTTTATTCCTTTTGCGCCTTTAGTTCTTGCAATTCCGTTTTGTGCACACATTCGCTTTGAACAACGTCATTTACTCGCAGCGAAGAAAAAAACCGTAATAACACACATAACAACAAAACGCACTTTAAATTCTGCTTTTCTGATTTTCCACTTTTGTTTTTGTTGTTTGTTTGTTTGCTTGTTCGCTTGTTCGCTTTTGGCTTTGTATTTGTCTCCTGCCTTTCCGCTTTCCGCTTTCCGCTCTTTCCGCTGGCCGCTGCCGTTGGCCGCCTCCACACGCAAAAATTATACAATCGTCGCAGATAATTTGATATTTGAATTTTTTAATTATTTCACACGCGTTGCTTGATTGCAGATTGGATTATGGATATATATATAGATATATATATTAGATTTAACCGATAGACTTTCCGTTCTCCGCTTTGCTGCGATTTATTGCACAATTATTATCATAATCAAAAGTCGATTCTGAATCTCGAATTCGCTCCTCTGTGTTCGCTCCGTGTGTGGCAGAGTCAAAGTGTTGTCGTTTACTCACGAACTGCTGAAGCTGCTGAGCTGCTGGATGCTGCCTCCACATGAATTTTTCATGAATCCTTATTAGAGATTTTTCGCCTCCATCCACGCGGCTTTTGACATTGCGCGCACAGCAGCCAAAAATTTCCAGAGAGAGAAAACAACCGCCAAAATAGCGGTTTAGGGTTGGGTACTTGGACACTTTGGAGCGGGTCGGATCTTCCTTGGCTGCTTCTAAGAGAGATTTCATGGAAAACTTTCTGAGGAATTCCTGCTACTTGCTACTTTACCACTTGCAACATTTCCTAGCCATATTACTTCATTTTTATATGCAGAGGGTGGCTTTGGGGTTTGACTGGCGGGAGCTGCTTTGGGGGTTGCTTATACTGTTTATCTTATGCTCTTTGCAATTTCCTTTTGGCACGCTGCTTCGCATCACGGTTTGACATTTGCCTTTGCCCGCTGTCTCTTTAAATATGCTCTCTCTTTGCAGCTCACTGGAGCGCAGGCGCTCTACATGTCGCTAGATGGCGCTTTTCTGGTTGCTGTCTCCGCTATGGCAAATCCAACTCTAGCAGCAACAAATGTCATATTGATTAGCCAAGACTTGTACCAACTAAAATGAAAAGAATTTTGAGAATTAAAAAAATAAATACACTGTTATTTATAGGCATATATTTGGTTTATAAAGCAAAGTTATAGTAAAAAAAATTAATGAAAATACTGTTTAGCAAGAAAATATAATAGGATTTTCCGTATTTTTTGACCTTAACCAATATAAAAATATGGGTTCGGTCCACTTTCAGCTTTTATTAATTAAAATTTATTTTTATTTTTGTAATTTTTTTCATATTTATTTGATTTTATATCCATTGTAGACAGTTTTCTTTGTAAAAGGTCAAAGATTAATATTTAAGAAATATTTTCATAAAATTTCAGTTTCCTAGCCAAACTTTTTGAGACGAAGCCAAACGAAGAGATTTCGCCCAACTTCTTAGCCTTATTTTATTATCAAATACTAATATTATTTATATTAATCATTAGTTTAAAAGAATCTAAAAGCTTATCTTATTTTTTAACGTTTTTGAGAACCGCCTACAAAATTACCATTCGAAGTAAACCAACAGAAAAAAGGGAATGAAATCAACGTCTAAGTGAAATCAGATGACGTTTTCTCTGGCCGCCCTCCTCCTCCATTCGCTCTCTCTCGCTCTCATATGGATCATTTTCCATTAGTGGCAGCATCCGACTGCCTCGCCTTCTCTCTCCCTCACTCTAATTGCGCGGGCAGGCGTGAAGGGAACAGGAGAAACTGCTGACATCTGTTGGCCTCCCACTTGGGGCAGCTGGTCGCCTGCCATTCGTCCTGCCGCACAGCATTTTTTGGGTAAAATG
This sequence comes from Drosophila repletoides, assembly GCA_018150835.1. Taxonomy (NCBI): domain Eukaryota; kingdom Metazoa; phylum Arthropoda; class Insecta; order Diptera; family Drosophilidae; genus Drosophila; species Drosophila repletoides. Next base: position 4,711,360 of record JAECWQ010000202.1, read on the forward strand.
AAAATCAATAAAAAGCTCAATGACGTCAGTCGTTACACACACAACACACACACACACACATGCATACAACATATTTAAGATGGGCTGCGTACGAGGCGTAAAAAGGACACCCGCAGGATCCGCTGCTCGGCTCATGAAAGCTGCCCGAAGATGTCGCACGTGAGTCGCCGGCCAAAAATACTCGAGTTTTCCCCACTCACACATACAAAATGAGGAACATGGGGAGAGGGGTCTCGGTCAGGGGAGAGTGGGTAATTTTCGTTAAATCACATGATAAGCAGGCTGATAAAACCGACAACAGCAGCAGCAACAACAGCAACAACAACTTCTAAAATAATTCTCTGAGTATGACAAATTTTGTGTGGCTTTTCCGCTTAGACCCCCAAAAAGTATGCAACAAAATATTTCTGTGCACGTGCGGCATATAAAAAGAAAAAAGAAGGAAAACTCCAGTCAGCGCATTTTCTTTGGAAATTCAAAATGATCCAATTTTAAACTAAATCTCTTTTTACACTACAAAAAATGGGAATTTGACAAAATTCAAGTTGAATTTCTAGCAAAAATTCTTCTTCTGTTCCTTTAGTTTTTGGAATTTTATCAGTATTTCAGGAACTTATCAAGACTATTCCACTTTTTAAATAAGGAAAGCTTAATTAAAAGAACAAAAAGTCAAATTGATGAGATTTTCAATCCAATTCTTCTCATAAAAGTAGGCTATATATTTTTTTGTGTGAAATTGAAATCCGGAATAGATTTGTAAATCTTTCAATGAATTCTTCTTCTAAAAAACATAGAAAATAGGCTATTCTTTGACATATCACTAAATGTATTATATAGTATTGAATAAAGAGAAAGTATTGAAAATAAATTAATTAAAATATTATATTTTTTCTATGAAATTAAAGCCTAGATGAAAATTGAAACAAGCCTATTAATATTTCTACGATTTCTCAGATGTTTATTAATAATATAAAAAATCAAAAAATTTTTTAAAATTTGTTTTTTTTTTCAAGAGCTTAAAAAATTGCACTGCACCCCAAAAGTATGGAACCGAGAAGCATGACTTGGCGAAATAGAGCAGAAAGCGATTTTGGAAACGATTGAAGTGAAGCAACAAAAACAACAAACTGAATCGTAGCAGCAACAACAACAACAACTTCTAACGGCCACTGCGGCAAAATGGCAGAAACAACAACAATAATAATAAAAATAATAATAATAACAACAACAAGCAACAAACAACAACAACAACAACACTTGAGTTTTATGAATATGCAACATCAAGTTTGATGTTAATGTTTGCCAGCATGCGACAGGCAGCGGGAGCGAGACAGAGCGACAAAGGAGAAACAGGGCAAAACATTATGAAAAAGAGAGTAAAGCTAGGACTCTCTCCCCAAGAGTGAGAGGGAGAGGAGAGATACATTTATTAACGCATTTTAGTTTGTAGTAGGTGTTAAAATTGCACATGAAATATGGAAAAGGGAACTCATAAGTTCACCAATACCATTGAACACTCACACACACTTCCCCATACTCCCCATTGAATGGTTGGTTAATAACTCCCTTTAGCTTATTCACCACAGCGCGAGAGCAGGAAAAAATGAGCGAGAAAAAGAGGGAGAAGAAGTGGGAGAGAGAGAGGGGTAGGCAGAGAGCATTGCGAAGCGACAATGACGACAATGCTCGGCGTTCTGCAGTGCTGCCAACTGTTGTTAACCAAAAAATAAATGAAGCCAAATAGTTAACCACTGTGTTAATCCAAGCTAAAAAAGAAGCTAACCAAATTTCTTTATATTGCTTAATAAATTTTAAATATTTGAAATAATAATATTAATAATTAATGTTTAAAATCAGCTCTAAGAATTTAGCTCTAAGTGACCCCTAATCAGTTGTATCGGCTGCTTTTTTTACTATTTCTTTTTTCTTACCACATTTTTCATCAGTTTTTTATAATTTTTTCTAGTTTCCTTAGCCTATTTCTAACCCCATCTCTACCTTATTTTATTCTTTGTCTGATTATATTTTTTCTTTGGTTATTTGTTATAACATAAAACTATAAATTGAGAATTGCAGCTTTCATTTTAAAATTTTCTTTTTTCTAAAAAAAATGTTCAAAATTTTATTTTTTTTAATTATTATTAATTTATAAAACTCCAAGTTAGCCGTTAAAAAATAAATAAAAATGCTAGATTTGGCTTTAAATAAGCCAATTCGTTAACACTACACGGCTCCGTTGCGTCGCTGCTGTGCCTCTGTCTCTTTCGTTCTGCATGTCTCTCTCTGCCTCTGTCTCTTTCTGTCATGTGGGTGGCACAGCGAGTCGACACTTGAAAGCTCAGTCGCTGCTGCTGCTGCTGCTGCCGCTTCAGTCGGCTTCAGTTACTCAGTCTCAGTCTCAGTCTCAGTCTCAGTTTCAGTTTCAGTTTTTAGTCGTTGTCGTGTCGTGATGTCGTTGCCGTCGTCGTCGTTGTTGTAGTCGCAGCAGCAGCAGCAGCAACAGCAGCAGCAGCAGCTTCAGGCAGCAGCAGCAGCCGCAGTCAACGCAGTCGTCGCGCGCATTGTACAACAACAACTTTATAATAATAATAATAACAACAACAATAATAATAATAATACTAATTATAATAGTAAAAATAATTCAAATAATAATAGTAAAAAGATAAAAATTAAACTAAAAATAACCAAAGTAATAGCAATACTAGAAAAAAGTTAATAAATTTAAAAAAAATAAAAAGAAATTGCGCATATGGAATGCATATAAGGGCGTTCAGCCTTATATATATATATATATATAGATTTATATATATATATATACACACACACGCACACATATATACGTATACATAATATGTGTACAGACAAGTGCAAACTAATTGTGATTTAAGCTAATAACAACAACAACAACAACAACAAACAAACAGTGTGTATTAAAGTAAGACCAAAAATTAATTTTTCATTGCGTTTTCTTTTCTATTCTCTTCTTTTTTTTCTCGCTACGTTTCGTGTTTTTTTCTGTACACACAGCACCACACAACCCCAACCCCAACCCCAAACCCCCCTCCAAAAAAAAAGGAAAAAAAATAAAATAAAATAAACCCAACCCAAGCCAAAAGGCAGCGCGAAACTCTCCACAGCGCCGTCGTGTTGTTGTTGTGGTGTTTTTTTTTTTTTTTTTTTTTTTTTGTGACCGTGATCCCTCCTCGTCGTGTCCGTCCAAGCATTAAATATGCTGCCACATTTTATTAATTTATTTATTTTATTATTAAATTAAACAAATAAAATCAGTACACAAAATTATTCAACAAATTACAAGACTCAATACAAATAATACAGTGGACGCTCGTCAACAAAAGCTGAAGCAAATTAAAATAAATAAATAAATAAAAACTAACAATAAATTAAAAAAATTATAGACTAATTTTTACGAAAAAATAGCCTTTATTTTATTTATAAAAATATAACTCTGCTTTTTTATATGCATTTAAGTTGTATACAAATTATTGAAATTTTGATTATTTTAAAGATTTGAATTAAACAAAAAAAATGATCAGGAAAATTTAAAAAAATTAACATTTTATTAAGCACATTACTAATTTAATTAATTAATTATTTTCATACATTTTATTAACCAAAAAATTCATAAGAATTTAGCTCTTTTGAGATGCTTATAAATTAAATAAAATTTATATAAATTTTGGAAGAATTAAAAACAAATATTTCTATATATACAAATTAATGGAAATATTTGAAAAATATAAAAAATTGCTATATTTAAATCAATGCAGCTATAAAGTAATTTTTTTTATTAAAAACTCAGATTACTTTTGCAAACAAAGCATTTCAATTGACGAGCGACCACTGTATGTGTATGCGTGTGGGTGTCTGTGTGGGTTTGTATTTGATAAGTTCACCACACACGCACAACAAAAGCAACAACAAAAGGGACAACAACAACAACAGCAACTAGAAGAAGCAGAGCCCAAAAACAATGCGCAACTCTCGCAAAATGTTAACTGTTAACTGCCAAAGCGCACAAAACAAAGTTGGCAGCTCTCTTTGCCCACACACTCGCACACACACACACGCACACACACACAGTGAGAGAAGTGACGTCTAATGGCAAATTGCTTGTATACAACAAGTTGCAGCTGGGACAAAATGGACAATGGGACAACAGTGCGTATGAGCAATATGGCACAATGCAGCGCGTGCATCTTCCCCTCCCCCCCCCCTTATTTATTGTCCTGCTCATTAAACCACAACAACAACAATAACTAGACAATAAAAAAAAGAAAGGAAAAACCCAGTATATTCACCAGAATAGAATATCCCAGTGTATGTGTGTGTCTGTGTGTGTGTGTGTGTCTCCCAGTATTTCCTGTTTGTGTCAATGCAACATAATTACAGCTGCTCAGACGGCAAACGCAACTCGACTCGACTTGAACCAAGTGTTAACTGATTTATAATAACTTTTTAAGGCAGGTGTAAAATAAAAGTTTAATAATTTCATCTATTTTCAACAGTTTAAAACAGTTTTTTGCTAACACATCAATTTTCAAGAGCATTTTGTAAATAGCTGAGAGAGAAAAATATTTATTTAATATCAAAATACAAATCTATTGTGCAATAAATCATTGTAGCTTCGCTTTTCTAACAACAACAACAAATAAAACAACAACAAAAGCAACTAAAAGCTGAAAATTCAACTTAATTTTCTATTGCAACACACAACAAAAATATTCAAATTGAAACAACGAATCAAGAAACAACGCCGTTTACAACAACCAACAACAACATGATGAATACATGTAAGTTTTATAAAGAAAATAAATCAATTTTTTATTTGTTTTTTAAGCAACTTTTCAAATTTTTATATTAATTATTAGTGTAAAAATGCAGTAAGAAATTCTTGGTTTTAATGATGAAAGAAACTAATTCAAATTAGCATTTATAATAAAACCGGTTTTAAAGGTTTTAAATAAATTATTGTGCAATTGGAATCCCATTGGAATTAAGAAAATATTAATTTCAATATAATTTTTATGAAAACTCATAATAGAAAATATGTAAAATAAAAATAGATATTTACTTCTTTTACTTATCTATGAAGTGGAAGGATTTCCATAGAAAATATAGTAAGGGAATTGCTCTCTTTGGACGACGAGAGTCGAAGATTATATGCCTTTGATAGATAAATCTGTTCATCACCTATAAGAACCCCTCAAAAAACATAATTTTCCGAACGACTTGGAAGAACTTCATCAAAATATCTTCAAAAACAAAAAAGTTTTCCCTACTCCAACGTTTGGAGCAATTGTTCCTATGGCAGCTATATCCAGCTGACTTTCACTTGTCTCTTACTCACAAGTTTCATTCAATTAGTTTCAAAAGAGAGACTACTTGAATAGAATCATACGGTCAGACAGACAGCTATATTATCCTGTGTCATCGTCCTGATAAGAAAATAAACCCTTCTTTCCGTATAAATTTCTTAAATTCTGCACTAATCTATGAAACGAAACCCATTGAGTTGACTAAGAAAATGGCTAAGCAAAATCAAAGCAAAACAGACAACAGCAACAACAACCACATAAGTAGAAGCAGAGAGCGAACAATGCCCCAAGAGATTGCTATATAAGCAACAACAATAACAACAACAACAACAACAACAACAACAACAACAACAACAACAACATATTTGTTGCTGCTGTTGCTTTGTTGCTGTTTACTGGCCAATAATGAGCCACTGTGCTGCTGGGATACGGACAGAGGCAGAGGCAGTGCTGGGCGCCTGCGGCGGGGCTGCATTGATGGGCGGCAAATTTAATTAAAAGGTAAACTTGTTAAGCAACAGGGACGACAACAACAACAGCAGCAACAGCAACAACAACAACAGCAACGACAACAACGACAGTAGCAACAGGCAGCTGCTATTGAATCGATTTTACTGCTAGTTTACTGCACTGTCAACTCAAAATGGCAAACGTCACGAGCCAGAAACAATATCAAGAATGACAACAACAGTCGAAACTAAATAGCAGCTGATAGACTATAAGATACCCTATAGCATATGTAAAACACACTCATTTATCAAGGCTCCAAAGCAGCAGATATCCCTCTATTTCTACAGTTCGAAACAAAGCGGGCACCGAAGTAGATGAAGCTAAACCGAACCTTTATTTTCATTTCACTTTATTAATTGATATTCACAGCATAATTAAGGTCTCGGTATACCCCTTAATCTATTTATTAGGAGGGTATAAGGGGTCATCTATTGAGTACTGTGACAAATGAAAATGATGACGACACGCCATGGTTTTGCCTTTCTATAAAGGGCAAAAATCGTACGACGTTTGCCATGGACGTCATAAATGTTTGACAATGCACACGCGTCGTATGAGTAATAGAAAAGTGCTTTGCCTTTTTCTCTTTGTCTCGCTGTGTGTGTGTGTGTGTGTGGGTGTGTGTGGGTGTGTACGGGTGTGTGGGTGTGTGTGGGCGCAGCTTGTTAAAAATTATTGAGCCAACGAGCTTTTGTCCCAATGTCCAATGCCTCTATTATTGTTGCTGTTGTTGTTGTACCAAGAGTAGTTGTTGTTGGGTTCAATGGGTGCATAAAATTGCTTTTTGTGTCCCTATATCATTTTATCTTTCGCTTTTTGACATTTTCACTACATTTACAATGACAGGCACAGCTGCCAGACAGTGTTGGCAGTTCAGCTGTACAGCTGTTTTAAAGCTACATAAAGCAGCTTGCAAATTATAGCTAGAAAATTGTCCTTTTTAATAATTTAGCACTTTGTATGAACTTAATTGACAGTTTTAGTTCTGGTTAGTGGCTAGAATAAGAAGAGACTGAACCCAAGATCTGGTTCCGATTTTGTTGGTTCACTTTTCCATTTTTTTAATTAATTTGGCATGCATTTTATACCATTGCATAAAGCTAAAAATATACTTTAATTATAAATAGGTACAGTTCGGGCTCACAGTGGAGAGTTGAATTTTTTAGAAAGTTTCTTTCATACTCCTTTTCAGAGCACCTAACATTGCCTAACTAAACAGTTTTGAGCTTTTCTGCATTTTTTACTTATGATTCTTGATAGCTATTTCTCTCTTTTATTTTGTAGCTATTTGTAGCTATTCCTCTCTTTAATTTTTTGTAGCAATTTCTAGCAGAATTACGGCTATTTCATCACACTACAACCCGCCATCTCGGCTGGCTGGGCTATTTTTGTGCTGTCCTTTCGTTTTGGTTCTGTTTCATTCAGTTCTTTTCATTTATAGTTGGCCAACTTTCAGCTGTAGTCTTGTTGCCCCTACCACCGCTCGCCACTCCAGCAAATTGACAAGTTTTGTTCATGATTTTACATTTATTTTCCTTGTTTTTATTCCCGTTTCCTCGCTGCTTTTCCTCCTTTACTTGTTTTCTGTTAATTGCATGGAAATTGTGCGCGCAATTGTAAAAATTGCACAAGCGGCGAACATTTGTCTTCCATTATTTCAATGCAGTGTGGCCAGCTGTGCTGCATAATATAACAATGCAGCTAATTTGGTCACACTGCAAAAACTGTTGCCTACTGTTTGGGGTCAAATATGAAAATATAATTAGGGGCACGCAAAGAGAAGCATTCGCTTGTGCGACGGGGTTCAACAGAACTTTATTTGGGCAGACAACAACAATAGCTATAAAATGGCCAAGTCATTGCCTTTTTTATAGTTTTGGCTTTGGCTTGGACATATTTTCTTTGCCTTTTAGCTCTGTCTGTCTGTGTGTGTGTGTGTGCCAAGAAATGAATTATATATATACAAACAGAACACATACACTCACATCAGAGGCAGGGCATTGCACTCGTCGACGCAAAAAATGACATCAAAAAATATCTGCATAAATTTGCGATCGCAGCGGGCCACTGACGCCAGAAGACGTCACAAAAACTAGCAAACAACAACAAAAAAAACAACAAATGTAATTGAAAATAGTTCAAAGGAAAGTGGAAAATGGAAAATTTAAAATTAGCATTTACTTTGTTGGACAGTTGGACACGGCTCTGGCTCTGGCTCTGGCTCTGGCTCTGCCTGTGGCTATGGCTGAGGCTGATAAATGAGCTGAATGAAAAAACCCACTAACCAACTGAGCAGCTGACTTACGACAAGTTGCAAAGAGTTTCCACTTTGGCATTTAGCATGCAGCCTATAAAAATAAACTGCATCAAGCTATAATAAATATGCTCGACTATGAGATATCCTGTAAACATTTCTTTTACCTTTTATGCCTGTGTTTTTCATTTTTTATTTAGTTGAAGCCTATGCGTAGCTTTCTTCTAAATTGTTTTGCTGCTCAAAACCGAAACACTTTGAATAAAAGCTTAGCAAATAAGCCACAGTTTTCCTGAACCCTAGCCGAGCCTCTTTAAGCATAAGAAAAGATTCTGTTCAAAAAATTGAAAAACAGACAAAATGAAAGTAAAAACTCAATGAACTAAAAATCAAAAATATTAGAAATAAATAGGATAACTTTAAAAATGACTTTTATAAAAGTGAAAGAAGATTTGAGGCAGAATCTTATTTTTAGGAACTCCGCTAGAACTTTGTATCGGTTTCGAACCACCCAGCCCAACCTCTTGCAAAACTGTAGAAGTTTTAGTCCCTGATTTAGTTTTAAAAATAGACCCGAAGATAATTAAGATAAAAAACTCTTAAGGCTACACTTCGAGCTGTTAAATATAACTACTCCATTTACCTCGTTTTGTGTGTACAGGGTATGAGGAGGGGGAAGCATGGCCAGTAAAACGTAAGCTTAAGTGCAGCTAAAAGCTATAAATAATCCCCTTTACAGGCTAGGCAAGAAGACTTAAGTTACTGCTGATTATAAACAGAGCCACAATTAATTGAGAAACGCACAAATATTAAAATAGACTTTTAATTCGAGCTGAAATGCAGTGAGGATGCAGCAAAATATAATTACATTATTATAATACCCCATTAGAGCGGCATTATGAAGGGTATTAGAGCAAGCTTTTTGCGGTTGCAGTGGCAAAAGTACAGCAGAAAATATTCTCTTTTTCATCAAATGCGGAGGCGATGGCCAGGTAACTGGAAGTTTGGAAAGTTTTATAAAGGGAATGGGCGGGTCGGGGGGCTTATATCTGTTTTTGAGCTTTTGCATGTTGACCTTTCGTTTTGTCTTCTTTAGTGGAAAAAAGCAGCACTAAATGCCAGGACATTTTCTACCTGTGATTACTAATTGAGAGTGTCAATTAAGCCAGGCTGAACTTTCACATTTATTTCACGGTTTTGCGTTATGTGCATTAGCCTTGGTTAATCCACAAAAAAGCAAAAGATAGGCAGAGTAATACTCTATATATATCTACTTAGAAGGGACGACTGTTTGACCTCTTCGCTGGCTACTGCTGCACTTTCGCTTATTATTATAATTTATCCTTGGGCCTGTTTATTCGCCTTTGCAATTTACTTTAATTTTCAATTCAATTTTCTATTTTCTTCCTTTACAGTTTACATTTTTTTTTTTTTGCTTCTTATTTTGCTCTACTTTGAGCTACTGTGAGCACAAGGAAAAAGTAAATATAAACTAAATACTGGGAAATTTTCTATTGAGTTTTCTTCCCTCTGCTATCTCTCTCTTACGCTCGCTCTCTTTACTATTGCGCTGGGTGGTGAGTTCAGCTCAATTCCCCACACACAGTTTTCACCTCCCCCTCAGACACTCTATGCTCAGTTAACCCCGTGCATGTTAAAGTTTTCTGTGTTTTGCATAAAATTGAAAACCTGCGCGTCGTTCTCAGTTTCAAAAACCCACAACAGTTTCTCATTTTTTTCTTTTTTAGTTTTCTTCAAGTTTTTCGTAATTTGGTGCAATTGTTCTACTTTTGTTCTTTGGTGTTTTTGGTATCTCTGACAAGTTTGTTTGCTTGTGTCTGTGTCTGTGTGTCTACGTCCTTCGGGCTAGAAGAGATCCTTGTGCATAAAACACAGTCACTTAAGCCCCGCATAGTTCCCAGTGGAGCCATCAATTTTGCATGGATATACAATGCTCCAGTTCCAGTTTCTATATATATTATTGCTGTTGCTGTTGTTGCTGTTGTTTCGCTGCATTTGCTGCATTATCAATTCATGAGCCAAAGGAGCTGAGCTGCCAACGACACGAGCTCAAAGCAGGCCATAAACACCCTGGATACAGGATTTTATCTCGCCCCAAAGGCGACAATGGGGGCAACTGCAACAGGACCAGGGCGCCTGCTCGTGTCATGTCCTGCTTGCCACAGGCTACGGCTACTTGTCAATCGGTCTGACTGTCTGTCGGTCTGTGGGTCTCTCTGTCTGTCTGTCCGTCTGTCTGTTTAGTTTGTTGTGTTGTTTGCCTGCTGGCTAGCACAGTTGACTTGTGGAGTAGCAAATATTTATGACATTATCTTTAGCTGACTTATGAGCTGCATACAAAAAGTGGTGAGCTTTGAGCTTCCTAAAAATATTCTAAATTTCTGCAGAAGTTCGGTTCGGGGCCTGGAACCTGATTGGGTTGAGCTTTTGGTTTAGGTTCGAGCAGCTGTAGCAAGCGATTCGAGTCTTTGTTATTCGCTTTTAAACTAGTTTAATTTGGTATTTTTTATAGCGACAATATAAAGAAAATAGTTTTGTCAGAGGAATCTTCTTGGTGTTTTGAACCGAACCTTTATTACCCAATAAAAGGTCCAATTCCATTTTTTATCTGCTGTTAAGGAACCAAAAACTGCCGAACCTAACCAGCTTATAAAAGTTCGAGTGGAAATATATTTTTGAGAAAAAGAGGAAGAAAAGAAGTCTTCGAAATTAAATTGCCGCATTTCGAAGCAAAATATCTCTTAAATTGGCTGAAATTTTTGATTTATTTAGGTACATTCCATATCTTTAATAATTTTTTTTTTTCATTAGCCTGAGCGCTTTTTCTATAGAACATTCTGCTCAGAGCTTAGCTGCATTGTTCTCGCTTTGCACTCTATTGGGGTCGATATCCCCTTAATAGAAGTTCTTATTTATGCCTGAGGCCTTAAGTGCCTGTCAAAGTTGCTAAAAAGAATCCTTTTTGCTGCTTGCCACACATAAGAAAATTGCCTAATGGCTTTTCATTTTGAGCGCTGCTGCTGCTTCTTCTATGGAATAAGTTAATTCTGAAGTGCAAAAGCCGCCTTTCAATCTGCATATAAGGAAAACACACACACACACACACACACACACACGCAAAACACACAGAGACATTTCGGAAATGAGCCATATGAAAAGCTCTTGCTGCAGTTTCCTTATCCTGCAACATTTCCACCTCTCCTTTCCCCTCGCCAACCGTCTCTTTCTGCTTTTCTCTTTCTCCTCACACACTCATCGCACTCTCTCTGTGAAGTGGCTGTTTCCGCTTGCATTTTTCAGTGTTGCGCCCCAACGAACAAGTTTGTCAACATTAATAGCTGACGGACTCCTTTCCGTCCCCCTTCCCCTTCTGTGCTTCCTACTTGTAGAGGGGTGTTTGTGTGTGTGTCTTGGCAGTGCCACAGACAGGGGGAGACTTTTACAGTCTAATTCCAGCCGAAATGCATTTTTTATTCTACTTTAAAACCTACTTCTTTTCCGTTCAGAATGATTGTGCATTTTAGCTATAAATAATTTATGAATTTCATTGGTTAAAAACCCCCAAACAAATATTTTTGCCCATGCCACTGGGCGGGCTGTGTGATGGCCTCGTATATATTTTCGCATTTTGTACGTGCGTCACCGGGTCAACCGCAGCCGCAACCACAAGCCGCAGCCCGCAATACTACTCCTTGCCCTGTCACGTACGTACTCCCGCCTCCCGCCTCCCGTCCTTCCCCTCTGTTCATTCATATGGTGCACGCATTGCTGCCTCCCCTACGGCCTGTAAATACAGTTACACATGTTTATATTGTAACCAAGCTGACCGCTCCGCCCCTATCCACGCCCCCGTTCCTCATACACAATGTTATATATTCTTATATATAGGTTTAAACATTTGTCAAAGTGCATTTAATGCTGGTTTTTTAATTAAACGTTGCCTACTTTTCAGCTGCAATTAGGTTTTGCATGTCCGTTTATAAGGGAAGTTTTTTTAGAAGAGAATGTCTATTATTGTGACCACAAAATGGGTGAAAGGTGCATAATAGTCCCTAGATTAGTTTGAAAAACTTCATTAAAATTATTTATAATTAAAAGACACTTTTATACACCTTTTTTTTAGGTTACGCGAGCTCACGCTTAATTAATTTCATTCACACTTTCCTGACCGCACGTAATTCTTAAAGCGATTGTTCCCATGGCAGCTGACTTAACTAAGTTTCAGTCAGGTATTTTGCCAGACACACAGACAGACAGACTTCGGCCTGCTTCATATTATATATTCCTTTTCGAGTCTCCTTCTAAGCACATCCTGAAAAAAGTATAATACCCTATGCAAGTGTGTAAAAGTTCATGAGGCTATTTTTAAGAATTACTCGCAGAATATTTGAAAAATTTAGAAAATAATTGGCAATAACTTAGTAAAGAGTTATTATTAAAAAAATATTATTAACAACTCTTCTCTCTTCTCTTCTCTTTTCTATTCCACAGTGCTGACTACTGAAATTTTTCTTATAATAAAATAGCGCGTGCCCCTAATCGCTAATCAAAGATGGCTGCGCCACAACAACAACAACAACAACTGCAACAAGAACAACTACAACAAAAAATAGCAACAACAACAACCACAAGAAAAATAACAAAAGGAAAGCAGCGTTTCCGAGCGCTGAAAAAATGAAACAAAAACAAAAACAGAATCGAGAGATTTATATAAAATTTTCACTTAATATGAAAACGACCTAGAAAAAAAATACAAAAAAAAAAAAGAAATAACAGAAAAGGCAAACGACCTTGACAAGGTCAAAGTGCACACACACACACATACACACACAAACACACACACTGTCACACACACACCAACAATACCAACAGACACGCACACACACAGCAAAGAGGAAACTGCAAACTGATCTGTAAAAAGTTTCAACGAATTTCCAAAAGTCTAAAAATAACCAAGCAACTACAAGAAAAACAAACCAAAACAAAAAAATCCAAAAAAGTTCTTTAAAAATAAAATATAATATACAAAAAAAACAAGAAAAAAAAAATAAAGTAAAAATTTTGAAATTTGCTCTGTGATTTTCTATCAGAAAGGTTTAATAATCCAAAATAATATTAATAATAACAAAAAAAAAAATAATATTATATTTATAAATATTGCCTAATTGCATTCGAAACCAAAGTTATTTAACAAAATAAAGAGAAGCTTTAAAATTCACACACAAAAGTTAAGAAATAATTATAATAATTAATTAATTAATTAATTAATTAATTAAACATAAGCTCGTATACATACTAAACTCGTACAAAGTGAAAGCTAATTAATTAGTGCAACTAAAATTAGTTTCTATGTGCAAAGCCAACGAAACATAAACCGCATTCAGTTCCGATTCAAGTTTCAATTCCGATTCCAATTCGATTCGATTCGAGTTGCAGTTGCAGTTTGCCTTCTTGCCACACATTCACCTTGGGGACTATCTTCAGCCATGGATGATATGCCCGATTTATCGCACCTCACGCCGCACGAGCGCATGCAAATCGAGAATGTGCTTATGCGGCAGAAGCAGGAGGAGGAGAAACAGAACGAGATAATGCGGTGAGTGCCCAACTAATTCAACAAGAAAATAGTCACCAAAGACCGAATATTGAATACCCTTACCCTAAAAATCAAATGAAACTTATCTGTGAATCTAACAAGTTAATAGGGGGATGCTATTTATTCCCTCATCTCTTACAGTCTGTTAAAGCAGTTGAATATGCTATAGTAATCTGTAGTTTCTTTCTGTGGCAGCTTTATGATATAGTTAACCGATCTGCTCGGTTCCAACTTCAGTAATACGCACTGTGTACAACAAAACGAAGGTTCCAAGCCAAATTTTATTCCCCTAGCTCAAAAAATTATAAGCAGGCTGATGGGCATGGCTATATCGATTTCTTTTATCGTCCTGATCAATAGCATATATATTCAATGAGTTAGGGGATGCCCCTGCTTCAAGGCAGTACACATTTCATGACAAAATTGTCATACCCTTTGCAAGGGTATAAGAAAAGAATCCAACATAACATTATTTACTTATCAGACCTTTGTTTAAAATAATATTTAGTATTCTCGATTAATAATATTAGATATTTTAGAAATTAAAAAATTCTGGGGAACTTTCAGATTAATTATAGACTTCAGCATTACTTAAAAAGAGATTAAAAAGGAATTAAATAGATTTATGCGCAGACTAAAAGATTTTTAATTATAGCTTAGAGTTTTCTTTTGGCATTTTCTTAGCATTAAAAATTAGAATTGAATAATTTGAAATCCTGTTCCTGATTTTCTGAATTATGTTATATAGAGAAGCCTATCTTTAGGGCTAGCTAACTCAGAAGCCTATCTAAAAAAAATAATCATACTTTCAAAGAAGAAAGAAATGGAATTAATTTTCTAGAATGGCAAATAACTTCGATAAGTGGCGAATAAACAATGTTAATACCGATAATATTCATTTTCTCTTTGTGCAGTCGAAAACAGGACGAAGTTGTCACGCTGGAAATGCAAATCAGGCAACGCTCGGAGCAGCAGAAGAAAGCCGGAGTCGAGCTGGATGCCACCTGTCACATATGCCTTAAGACCAAGTTTGCCGATGGCGTTGGCCACATTTGCCACTATTGCAACATTCGCTGCTGCGCCCGCTGCGGTGGCAAGGTGACGTTGCGCAGCAACAAGGTAAGTCGAGCAAGGCCCCCCACCCCTCACTCCTAGTATACCCTTTCTGCCACGCATTCCCTTGTGTGTGTGTGTGTGCACAGTGTGACAAGCTGACAGTGTGACACATTTTACAGTTGGCAATTTTCAAGTGCCATTAGACGCGCCTGTCACTTGGCAACGCGTGCAACTGGCTAAATGCGCGTCCTGCTCATTTTCCAGCCATTTTCCATTGCCAACTGATAAATTGGTTGACAACACTGTCGTTGCCAGTTATTTTGGCCTCGTTGCCACTGCTTACAGAAGGAAGCCCCCCCAGTGCTGCCCCAATTACCCTTTCTTTTAGCCCCCTTTAATTTTGATTTTCTTATGTTTCAAGTTAGAAACTGAAACTTGATTACTGAACCAGTCTAATCAGAAATAAAAATAGCTACATTTTTTAACAATATTTATTTCTTTATTTGTTTTTAGTATTAAAAATAGCTTCTCTTGCGATATCGCTCATACGCCCAGTTGACCAACAGCAGCGTGCATTACGCATAAATAATTGCTATTCTCGACAATTTACAATAAAACTGTCTATTTTTATGGGACATTTAGTTGCTGAGGCCTTTGGCAATGGCCATTTTGACATTGAAAGACAACAAAACAGCTACCAAGGCTAACAAAATTGACTGACCATTAAAAATTCAAGTTTTCTTACAATGAAAATACTCTTACTACGAAGGCTGAGCTAAAGAAACTCCAAGGACATAGTCAATTATTATATTTTTGATTTTCATTATCATTATATTAATTAACTAAAGCGGCTTTAGTTTAGAATTGTGGCAGCATCTCCGGGAAAACCCTTCTTGTCTATATAGTAGACTTTCCGGGTTTTTTTCTTTGCTTTCTGGGAAAAACACTGGAGATTCAATCAAAGCTATGTAAATAAAATCAAATATCGGGCAGAACTGTGCTCTTTAATAGTTATAGCTCTATAGTTATAGCTTTTAGACCAAGCTCAAAGGATTAATTTTTCTTTGTTACTTTTTGACCTATATCTCTTTATTTTCTCTCTCTCAGACAGCTTAATTTATATTATAATTTTTACTTATACGAAAATACTGTTTTTTTTTTTCGCTTGTGCTAAAAATACTAGCTAAACCTTGATTAAAAACTGCTAAGGAGAGCAGCTTCTTTAATATCTTAAATATGCCAGAGCAGAATTTTTTATTCGAAAGACGAACCAAATTCCATGTCTTTCAGCATTTTGGCTGCAATTCTTTTCCCTTTCCCTTTTGCCCCCTCAGTTGGCACACCATTTCACATAGCATTGCATTTCAATTACACTATTTTTTCCCCTTCTTTATTTTCATTTTTTTTTTTCTTCCATTTTAGCCAGTGAGCCGTGAGCTGCTCGCTTGGCTTCTGCCCGGGCTTATCATTTGCTGGCTACGTTGCCAAACGTTTCGTTGAAGCGATGCCAACTTGTCACACATATACACACGTATACATATACATTACACACACATATACATATGCATACATAGTAAAAAAAAGTTAAGAATAGGATGGGCAACGAAATGGAAAACTTTAACAATTTTCGGTATGGTAAAAACGTGAAATAGAATTTCAATTTGGCATCCTGGCAGCATCAACTGTTACCGAAATGTGAGGCACGGAATACAAGGGACATGTGCAACCAACAGAATAGCCGTTCGTCTTGCTGTTGCTCTTCCTCTACCTGGACCTGCTCAGCTATCTCCACTATATCTACCTTTGGCTCCTCATCGCCCTCCTCCTCCTGCTCCTCCTCGAACTGCAGTTCCTCATCCGCCAACTGTTGTTCGTATTGCCCCACATTTGCATTCCATATCCCGCTCCAACGCCTATTCAGAGTGAATAAATGCAAACTGCTAAATCCGGCGAAGTATTCCCCATCATCTCGCTCTATGTAGGTAATCAGGTTTATGTTGATTTTGCCCCAAAAATCCCAGAGTTTGTTAAAGTAATAAAGCAGCGAGGTGGCATGCGCCTCACCCGCATTCCACTCAGAAACTGGTTCCATAGTTAACCCTAAAATTTTATATTGTGTTTTTTTTTTCGTTTTTGACTGAAGCAACTTAGTCAAAAAAACTGAATGAGAAAATTTTACGTTGAAATAAAAGCTTGATTAAGATCGCTATTCCAAAGAGAAACAAATTCACAAAGGAGATCTCTTTTTAATCCGTCTCCTTCTCTTTATTCCAGGTCATTTGGGTGTGCATACTGTGCCGCAAAAAGCAGGAGTTGCTCTCCAAGACGGGGCAGTGGATCAATAAGACGACTGTGCAACAAGATGGTTTCATCCGACGCATCGAACCCGATGGCAGCAGCGTAAGTTCAAGCTATAACCATATAAAATATGAGCTTTTAATTAATTTAATTCCTTTACGATGCTCATAGGACATCTCCCAGCAGGCAATTGTTGATCCTCATGATACAACGGATAAACGGCCAAAGCTGGAGCGCACTCGCAGCGCTGCGGAAAAGGAGAATCTGCCAATGCAACGGGCGGGCAGCATGCTGCGTCGTCAATACTCACAGCAGGAACAGCCCACAAATCGTCGCCTCTCTGCCTCAGATAGTGGCATGGATCCCATGAGTCCTGGCCAACAGCAACAGCAGCAGCAACAAAGACCACGCATGCAACCCATGAATCCCCAACAGGCGCAACAGTACCAACAACAACAGCAGCATCAGCAGCAGCAGCAGGGTTATGGACAACAGCAACAGAGATCAGGCGCCTATCCCGAGGATGATCCACGCTACTATCAGGTAAACTCCAAGTGTTTGTCTGACAAACAAAAGGGGATTTATATCGGATGAAAGCCTTGATTTCAAAGGACTTTTATCTCATAAAGGAAGGGAATAGCGAAATATTGCACTTTTAATGCTTGAATTTTAATCGCAGGGCGAACTGGATGGTTTGATGCGACAACATCCACATCTGGCGCATCCCAGCCAGTTGCAACAACAGCAACCTCATCAGCAACAGCAACAGCACCAACAGCAGCAGCAGCCACAACAACAACAACAACAACATCTCATGCCGCAGCAACGACAACAACAGGCACAACAACAGCAACAGCAATACGGTGCACGGCAGCAACAGCTGCAACAGCAGCAACGACAACAGCATCCACAGCATCCACAGCAGCAACAGCAGCGACTGTCACAACAGCAATATCAAGGACAAGGGCAGGCGACACAGGCACAAATCCATCAGCAGCCGCCTTCGATTGGCAGCCCAATGGGTAGTGGTGGATATCAGAAGGCACCACCTTTGACCCGGAATCTAACGATCAGCGGGGGTCATGCCATGGATGCCACGTCATACAATCAGCAGCAACAACAACAGCAGCAACGTCGTGCCTTGGCCGGAGCGCAGTATGCGTCGCAGCAGCAGAGATCCTTTAGCAGCTCCGAGGAGGAATTCCAGAGTCAAATGATGGCAGCCCAGGCGCAGGCGCAACATGGCGGCGTTGCCACTATTTGTGCGGGCTCCGATTACGACGGTAAGTCGATTCGTTTTCTCCAATTTGCACATCTCTGTCGCTCTCTCTTTCTCTCTATATATATCTGTGTCTCTCTCTCTCTCTCTGTAAACGTAACGCTGTGACACAACTCCTTCTCTCTGTCTCTATTGAACTCTCTCGTTCTCTCTCTCTCTCTCTCTCTGTGTGTCTGCCCATATTTTCAAAATTTTTGCTCTAAGTGTCCAGTAAAGGCGACTTAAAATCGCTTTCTATTTTTTTTTTCTTTGATAAAGCTCTAACTCTATCTCTCTTTTGACTCGCTCGCTCGTTAAAAACAATAAAAAAAAAATAATTATATAAAAAATTTGATAAACTTTTCCAAAAGTAACACACTGCTGTCTCTCATTGGTGCGTTGTCTTTTCCTTTTTTTTTTTAGCTCTGTTTGGCTTTCCACTAACAAATTTTATAAATGTTTTTTCGAATTCAAAATGTTTTTATTGATGTTTTTTGTGTTTTCCTTTTTTTAATACACTTTTTAAATGTGCTCTCTTTTCTTTTCCGAAAGTCCAACATATTCCTATTTATTTTGAACATTTCCAATTTCAAAACCATTTCCCAGATTTATGTATAAACTTAAAGTTGAAATTGGTAACATAATTTAAGATTAAGTTAGAAATCGTATTTCCCATTCAAGTCCTTTTTAACTTTAATACCATTATCCTGATAATATTAATTAAGTATTCATTTAGCCTGGAGCCACTGCAACATACTTTTCCATCAACATTTCATGTGCATCCACTGTCATCTTTCTCCAACGGATGGAAAAATATGTTGCAGTGGCTCCAGGCTATATTTAGAGTAAGTTTAAGTTCCCCTAAAAGCTAGCTCTAGATTGAAGTGGAAAAGCAATTTAGCCATAGCCAAAAATAGCCGCAAAAATTGGTTCGTGTTTGAAAAGGAAGTCTTAAATTTGCACATAATTTTTTACTGTGAAATTTCGTTGGGGCAAACTTTTTTTTTAAATGCTTTTTTGGGAGCCACAAAGGAGAATGCAAGTTGCATGCAGCAGCGCATAGCTAAAATGGGAAAAACCTCAGACCACACACCACATACAAAAGCACACACACACACACACACACACACACATGGACGTGGAATGGTATATAGTATTCCTCTATTTTTCTTTTATTCCTTTCTGCAAGGGAAACATTTGGAGGCGCTTATCTTGGGGCCACTTGACTCTTAGCAACAGCAACAGCAACAACAACAAATAGAAACCGTTATGCCAGCAACAGCAACCGCAATGGCAACATAAACGAAATAAAATAAAAATAAATTGTTGACCAGGGCTGTAGAGGGGGGGAGGGTGATCTGAAGGGTCAGGGCAAGGACAGCAGCGCGACAAGTGCGCAATATTTTTTTTCTTATGTTGCACACTTTTAGGCGCTGCCCGTTAAATGCAATCAGCATAAATTATATGCAGTAAAGGGGGGTTGCCAGCAGTCAGGGGTAGTGGAGGGGAGGGGCCACAGCTGACCCGAAAACACATTTTCCAAAGGCTTTTCCTCTTTTTGGCAGCAACCACAAGATATCAAAAAGACAGGCAGCTGGGAATGGGGGTAGCAACGGCGACACTGTCAAGTGCGTTTGCTGGGCAAATTTATTATCCTAATTAGAAAGTTTCTTGTTGCCACTTGGTTGCAAGCAGCGGCACATCCCGTAGCCCCCCACCCCACCCCTCACCCGCTGCCTCTGCCTGCGCCTACTACTAAGGCGCATGCAACATGGCGTCGGGTGATTTAAATTTCTTTTTATTGCTGCACATTAGCGTGCAAAGTTTCTGGCAAGCATGTTGCACTTGCCGTGCCCCCCCCAGCCTCCGCTTCCGCTATAATAATTATTGATTTCAACTTTGGCCCCCAAAAAAAAACTAAAAAAAAAAAGTGCTGCAAGAAACTGTGGCATAAAATTAGGCGCAAAGTTTCGATAAGCAGCAGCAGCAGCAGCAGTAGCAGTAGCAGCAGGCTGCAAAACTCTGCTGCTGCAACGTTGCCTCAGCTGATAGTTGCCCTCCACCCACCTCCAACTCTGTGTCCTCTACTACGCCCCTGTCTAGCGAACAGCCGGTGCAGATGTACCCAAAACTCACCACACATTGTGGCACGCGTTTTGGCCAAGTTCACCACACCACAATATAGTTAAAACCCACCACGCGCCAGTTCACAATAGACGCGCGCACGCAAGTGTAAAAAGTCCCCAGACGTCATGCGTTGGAAATGCCCTTCCAGTCACAAACAGGAATAATTTCCATACAAACACAATATTGGAATGCGCATGCGCTCCATGCTACCCCTACAAAGCCCCCGCTCAACACACTACACACCCCCCACTGCCCACTGCCCCATTCCAACGCCAGCAGCAGCAGCAGCAGCAGCTGATGATGTTGCGAAGCGCGCGTAATGTCAAATTTTTTTGATTTAAGCCCCAAAAATATATATTTCCCTTTTAGGAGTTACTAAAAACAAGCATTTTCCGGCAAAAGAAGTGGGTGGCATGGTGAATATGGGGCAGTTCCATTTGAGTGGCCTGTGATTTAACCTCTAATCATTATTAATTATAGAACTCCTTCAGAACAAAGGAAAGGATTGATTTTATAAATAGTTCTAAAAGAATTTTGCAAAATATTACTACTTATCTATAAATGAAGTTTAGTATATAAATCTCTGCTGAATTCCATTTTTAACACATTTTAATTCCACAGAATCGTTTGAAAATACTTTTTGGATATGTCGAAATAAGTTCACAAATTAAGTCTATAATTATTCCTTATTGCTATCTATTAATCTATTGATAAACCTTTTCCAGGGATCTGCCTATTTCTACATTTAATTTTTATTGAATTCCACACAAATCGTTTAACCATGATTTAGAATTGATTTGAAAAAGGAATTCGGAACTTAAAATGTAGAATACAAACTGAGAGTAATTTATATGCCATTTAGAGTTATAGATTTTTAAAAAAATATCTTTTTAAGTATTTGGAACCCTTTAAGAAAAGTATCTCCACGTCTGATTCGAAGAGTACTTTTCAGTCTTAATATTTCATATTGCATCAAAATGAATTCGGATGACGCCATTCGTTCGTAGGATGCCGCGTATTCCTCCCACGCATAGATCACATTATTCTTGTCCCTGCGTCACGCAGTGCTCTTCCCTCTGCTTACCCTCTCCATCCAGACAGACTCCCACGTTCCCCTCTGCCGCTATCACTCCTACACACTCCATTTTCAGAGCTCCTGTTCGACGTCATTTCATTCACTGCATTTTCATTTCATGCAGCGTCATGCTCTTTACTACGAATTCGCTACACAACAACACCAACAACAACACGAACTAATGCACTTGCAATCCCGTTAGACAGAACAGTTAGTCAAGCATCCAACACGCGCGCGCCTACGCTCTGCCAAAAGGGGGGGAGGTGGGCAGCATTACGTGCGGGGGCTTAGGGCTGCCTCAGCTCCCCTCGCTGGAAAGCAAAGGCAAACACGTTGATTTTGCTATTCGCCTTGGAGGTGGAAACAGCAGCAGGCAAAAAAAAAAAAAGAAAAAAGAAAAAACACAAACAAACACACAGCAGAAACCCCCTTTCAAGGCTCAGCCCGCTGACCCCAACAACGGGGGGCAGCAGCTGTCAATGTTATCGCAGTCGGCGTAGCTGTTGCAGTCAGCGTCGCAGTCGCAGTCGCAGCTGGCGTTTGCTGTGGGCCATGCTTAACTTTATTTTTAGTTGTGCATTGGAAGCGTCATGGGAAAGTGCTTTTACACCAACAACGACAACAACAACACGTGCGAACTTGTAACATGTTGTAGGCTACCAGCAACAACAACAACAATAATAATACCAAACAAGAAGAAGCAGCAGCAGAAGAAGAAGAAGAAGCAGAGGCAGCAGCAGCAGCAGCAGCAGCCTAGCGCCTACCCCAAAAGGAAAGCGAAAACGTAAAGCAAAAATTCCATTGAGGTTTTTTATGAAATCGAAACGAAATTAGTTTTCGATGAACTTTAAAGGCGACTGAAACGTTGCCGTTGTGCACTGCGCTGCCCTAGCGGTTCCATTTATCGTATATATATATCGTATATATATATATATATATATAATATCGCCACGCACGTGTCGCGCATAAATATAAATAAATAAATAAATGCTAAGCACAACAACAGAGGAAAAACCTATATAAACCAGTGAAAATCAGCGAAAAAAAAAAGGCAAACAGTTGTGAAAATGAAAGTGAAACTCGTGTGAAATTAAAGGCTAAGGTTAAGCTTATAAAAAACAGCCTTGAGGAGAGCTACAAACAAAAGAAAGGCAAGAAAAACAATTACAGAAAAATGTTTGTGTGTGCGGAAATAAATCGCATAAAGTGTACAATTTAATAACGGGCAATTAAAATTAATTGCCAGTGCGATTGATTAATAATTCATTTAAAAGAAAACACTGCTGCGCCGAAGGACGAATCAACGTGTAATGTCATTAAAAATTCCTTGAAAAAAACCCTGTGTGAATTACAGCAGGAGCTGTGCGAAAGAAAAATAATAAAAAAAAAACCTTATAATACACTTTGTGAGTGAATGAAAATCAAACAAGAAAAGGTAACAGCTGCTGCCAATAATAAAAAAAAAAATAAAAATAAAAAACTAAGCCAATTCGTCGATTTGTGCCATTTTCGTGTTGGCGTCAGGCAACGAAAATATCATCAAAAATTAAAAGCGAAAAGAATATAAATCAAATTTTTTGGCCAGCCTAAAACTGCGCAAATTGTGGCGCCCACTGGACGCCCTTTGCATATGGCTAACACCCACACACCCACACACACACACACATGCAGTAAGCGCGGCTAGGCCAATTTTCTTGCGTGGGCCAAAAAGCAGCTGCAAAAATTATTCGTATTATAACCTTTTAGAGGGTATTCCATAATTTAAAGTGAGAAAATAGAAAATTTGTTAGAGCGAAAGCTGATAACAAGCGAGAATCCTCAAGGAGCTTGACAGGATAGCACAGCTCCACAATCTGGCGCAATGGAATAACTAGGGCCTTATTGAGGTATTGACGGGGTCTTACCAAATCTCAGAGGGCTAAATATGGTTCTTTGGACTATATTTCGATAAGGACACATTTCAAAGGCTACAATTTAAATGAATATGCTACTGAGCTGTATCGTTGGTCTTTACAAACCACTTCAACACACTCTATTTGAATATATTTTTATAAACTTGCAAAGGATATTATAATTCCGTCAACACAAAGTACAAATATTATTGGCTAGGACGATCGACGAGTCGATATATGGCCTGTCCGCCTCCATATCTGTTTCCATGTCTGTTTCTGTTTTTGAGCTATTTGAATGAAATTTGGCATGTCGAAACCGGCCGAATCAGATAACTATATCATTTAGATGCTATAGGAACCATCTTTCAAAAGTTGTTCTATATATATCAATATATACATAGAGTGGCTACTCTTTTGGCTAAAAAAAAGTATAATTAGTCTATGAGGTGATACTTCGATGTAGTTTTCGTGCTGAAAGCTAGCGAGAAACAACTATATATATATATGGAAATCTGGCCAATCGAATTACAAATAACAAAAGTTTATTTTCTAAAAGAGATATCAAAATTGAAGGGCTATAGAAAAGCTCCTATAGTGAGACTGAATTCTCGATAACCTGGGAAGCTCACGGCATGTTCTTGCTGACTGCATACAGTGGGCAAAAACTACAGAAAAACTAGCAAATACTTCGGTATGTGCGTGTCTGTGTGTGTTTGCATGGGTGTGCTTAAACTTTGGGCTTGAGCTATAATTTACAAAGTGTCAATCAACAGTGGAGTAAATAAGAAAACAATTCAATAGAATCAAAAATTATATTTAAATGAAAAGCGAAGAACATAACAAAGCATAAGTAATTATCATATATTTTATATATATTTAATTAAATACCATAAAAGCAACAACAATAAGGTGAGTGGCATTTGCTGCAACAACAAATTGTAACAAAAACCAAACCAAACAACAACAGAAAACAACAATTAATTCAGCTAGAACTCAACACAAACAACAACTACAACTACAACTACAACACAATGCAAATAGACAGCCAAAATGCTTAGACAGCGCAACAAAATCCCAACAATGGCAAATTTCAAATGCAAAATGCAAATAGATTAGCACAAAACACAACACAACACAAAACACAACACAAAAAGAAGAAAACAACAAATAAATCGCTTACAAAGTACCCAAAAAAATTGCAGGCCTATGCCTAAAATTGCCAGTTGAAAAAGAAACAAAACACAAAAAAAGGAATCGCTGCCAAAAAATAAAAAAAAAAAAAACGCTTAGACATACACTGTAAAAAATTGTTAGCAAACATCTGTAGCGGGGCAGAAAATAGTTGCGAAGTAAAGTAGAGATTTTCTTTTATGCCGTTGCAGAAGGAAAAAATATAACATTAATTCTAAAATTATTTAAATTTATTTTTTAATTAATTAAATGAATTATAATATTAATTAAATTTATTTTTTTTATTAAAATTTATTTAATTTTGGAATTAATAGCAATGGAATTTGACAAATTGTAAAAAAATTTATAAAGATGAAGACTATAAACCGGTCCGAATACTTTTCGAACTTAAACCAATTCAAATAGAAGATTCAACCTAAACCTAAACCAATATTTGTGGTTCGGCCTAAAACTGAAACTTAAAGACTTAAATTTTATTTTAGATGCTTAAAAAATTGTGTAGATCAGGTCTTTTTGCTCAAAAAATAATATTTTCCTAAACATTGACTTAATCTCTATTAAGATTTACCAAAGCTAACCTATTTGAAAAATCGCATGAACCAAGATTTGAACCAAAAATAATGGCCTTGAAAATCAGACGCATTATTCTTAAACTGAAACCAGAGCCAGATTGGGTTCGAAAATGCGAGTTGGATTTCCTCTTCTCCTAAGAATTTCTTTGGTTTGCCTTGATAAAGGTTACTTCCTTTTAAAGGATCTCTTAGATCTTTCCTTATTAATAATTCTTGAAAAAATGTTAATAGTATTCTTTTGAGAAACATATAAAATAAACTGTTTTTATTAATTCCTTTAATTTCTATTTTTATGAAATTAAGAAGAAACTCAAAATTTCGGAAAAACTTTGATTTGCTTAAGTAAATATGTGTTTCCCCTGTAAACCAAAATTATTGAAGCATACTTTTCAGCGTTGCGCTACCTGCCTGAAGGTCTAATCCCTACAAATCAAATAAAATATGAATTATACCTTTAAGTTTTGAGCTTTTCAGCGCTCTGTAAAGGAAACATAATATGAAATATATATTCCATTTTTTTTTGATACCAACTGCAATGGCTTAAAGGAAAATTAATGTTGAGATCACATCATTTTCATTAACCAACATCAACTGCACTGCGTGAGCTTCGTTATAATCTGCGCTCTTTTATTCACATTTCGATTAGCGACAAGAAAAGGATGCGAAAAAAGGATTTTTGAATAAACAAAAAGAAAGGAAGGAAGTTAATTCATGAATAAAGCGAAATCAATAGCCCAAATAAGCAAATGTCAACCGCAACGCGAAATATGTCGCATATGGCTCTAAAGCTGTAAATAAGTAAATAAATATAGACCACACACACACTTTGAATGTGTGTGGGTGTGCGTGGTGTGTGTGTGTGTGCGTAGCTGGCGGCCTATTTTAAAATGTGAGCCCAATGCAGGCGTGGGAACGAGACGAATTTAATTAAAATGTTGACCAGCACAGCATAAGGTGTGGGTGTTACTGTCTATGTGCGTGTGTGTGTGTGTGCGTGAGTGACTGTGCACTAAAAAAAAATATGGAGGAACAAATATGGAGGAGATTCAATTAGTATCGTTTTGAGCAATAAATTGAAATCAGGAATGCAAGCCGGTTGGGACCTGAACACCGCCTAATCGGTTCAGGTTCGTTTTGGGGTTTTTAAGTCCTCTGAACCACTCCACGAGCCGAGCCTAAAAAGCCTTGGACAAGCTGTGCAACTGTTTGTGTAATAAAGCTTTGGTTCAACAAAATGAACGAAAAGTTTAGATATTGTCGAAAAGTCTTTTGTTATAAATTAAATTTATCAAATCCTGCTTTCTTTTTTAAATTAGTTTTTTGATAGTAGATCTAAAATGATAAGCAATGAAAAAATAAAGCAAAATAAAGTAAAGTTCTCCTTGAAACGGTCTGCGAACCGAACCCATTGAGTTTGATCACTTGAATTGAATTTCTTGGGTTATTGGAACGGTTTAAAAGTATTTTCAATTTACTTTTAATTTCAAATTATTTCAATGTAAAGTGAAAACGTCATGTTTCCAGTAATTCACATTTTAAGTCCTGGGTTTTATTTGTAAGAAAAATATGTCGAAACGATCTTTAAACTCTAAAAAATGGGCTAAAAAACTAAGTTTTGGAGTCAAAATTAACACAGCTTGAGGTATAGCCAGTAATTAAAATTTTATATTATCTTAAAACTATCTTGAAAATAGGAATACTGAAAAAATGTTAAACCCTGAGAATTTTGTTTTCAAAACTAAAATTTATTTAATTTTTGAGAAGGTTTAGTTCTTAATTTAAGCACAGAATTTCTTGATAATATTTTCTCCCAGTGTAGCTGTGTGGGTACAAGTGTAAGTGTGTGTGTGTGTGTGTGTTTGTGCATGTGCAACTGTGCGTATGAGTGACATTAATGCGCACATTGAGGCTGGCCAGCCAAAAGGGACAACACCATCCAAAACAACAACAACAACAACAGCAACAGCAACAACAAACAACGCATTTTCGTGCGTATTTTGTTGTTGTAGTTGTTGTTTGTTTGTGCTATTTATGCGCCTGCGTCTGTCTGTTGTTTCTGTGGGTGTGTGTGGGTGTGTGTGGGTGTGGGTGTGGGTGTGTACGTTGGTGTTGTTGTTGTGTGTGTGCGTTGCTTGCTGCTGGGTTTAAAAATAGAACAAGCTGTTCTCGCCTGCTGTGCTTTTGCCAGCCGCCAGCCGCAATGCCCCCCGCCCAAACACCTCGCTGCCTGCCACGCCCCCGCCCACACTTTCATCCTGCCCTGTCAGAAGGCAACTGGCTAGAATTTATGGACAAAAATATAAAACAGGAAGCAAGTGTGGCCCACACACACACCAACACTCACACATAGACACACACAAACTTAACCTAAGACGAAGTTTGTTTGATTTTAACATTCTTTTTTTTTTGATTTTGTTGTTGTGCGTTGATTGTGCATAGCTAACACACACACGCACACACACACACACAAACGGAGACCTACACACACCAACATAACAAAGGGCAGGCTGTAACGTTTTTTTGTTTCGTATACTTTATTGATTTTTGCCTCTGTTTTGCGCCCTTCTTCTTCGTCGTCGTTTCTACTTTCGTCTTGGCCATCTATTCTTTCGCGCGCCTTCTCCTCTCTTCTCCACCTGCTGCAATTGTGCGTGTGCCTAGGCATTCGCCTTACCAGCTACACTCTACAGCAAAACATATGTTGCAATTAAATGCAAAAGCAGCAGGCAAATTTAATTAACTAAGTTAAAGAGTTTTGCTAAATATAGAAAACAATTATTCAAGCAATTCTATGCTCTATTTTCACTCCTACTCTTTTTAATTATATTTATTTAAGATTCCCTTAAATAATTGTTCCACATTTCTTTGGGAGCTGCAAAGCCTGTGGAACTGTGTAATTTACTTTAGTTTTCCTTTTTGTTTTCTTTCCTGAGTTTCTTTTGTTTACACTAAAACGACAATTGTTGTTTTTGTTGTTTTCGTTGCTGTTTTTATGTAATTTATACACCCTTCCAGAGGGTAGTATGCCATTGCCACGCAGCGTGTAATACACTGCAGAAGGCTTCGCTAGATCCCTAAATTATATTTACTGTTGATCAGGATAACTCAATATGTCCTTCTGTGTCTGTCTCTCAGTTTACTAATCGCCTACTAAAAGTTATATATATCTGACTGCTATAACATATAGCGACCTGGGAACAATAGGAACAAAAAGTCCAATAGTTCTTGCATGGAACTCAACTTTCTCCAAATATATTGAGAAAACTCTCAGCTAAGCTGTAAAAATGCGTTTACTAGTCGCTCACTAACAAAAATATTAAGGATCGGACTTTTATATCATAGTACTATATCATACTATGTCATAACAACACTTTTCAAGGGTATATACCAGTCTACAAGGCATAAGTCTATACCTTAAAGCTTGCGTTTTTAAAATATCTTTGAATTTGAAAATGATTTAAAAATTCGATCGTCTTCTGTAAGGGTATTTACTCTTCGGCGCGCCATAGATAATTTTTCGTACTAGTTTTTTTCTTCTTTGTTTTTGTTGTTGTTTCTGCGTTATTTTGTCGTCGTCGTTACGGGTACAATAAACGTTTTATATCGTGACCAAAGTCAAAAGAAACTGTGCCAGGGGTATGGCCCACAATGGGAGGACAACTATACATATACACTTACATATATACAGTGCGTGTGTGTGCGTGTGTGTATGTGTGTGTTTTATTGTTTGTGGGGCATAGCACTTGTGTGTGTGTGTGTGTGTGTCAAGTTTAAAGAATTAGGCGCATTGCTAAGCGGAACAAATTAAATTGTAGTTAAAAAAAAATTAAAAAAAAAAAAAAACACGCATATTACCATAAACCAAAAATTAGAGCAGTAATTTAAAAGATAGAGAAAGTTCCTTTAAATTGGAGACAAACATATAAATGTTTCGGTTTACACTTCAGGGAGAAGCCAGCAACAAAATATATAGTCTACTTTTTAGAGCACACGATCATTTTGCACAAGAAACTGTAGCATAGTTTTTGGCGCATATTAGAAAATGTGCCTTAGATATATTCATAGATAGCATTTTTGAATACCCTAAAAGTAGCCTTGGCTTCATGCTAAAGTAAAACACGGAAGATTCTAAAAAGACTTCCAGAAGTTGAAATCTTTTTGCTAGTTTAAATGTATCTTAAAACCTAAGAATTTGCTAGCAGTAAACGCTTGAATACACCCATCAAATTAGCCGCTAACTAACGCTTTAAGTATTATTATATAGTATTATTATAAGCTTTAAGCTATAACTAAGTTTAAGTCTTAGCATTAAGTACTTCTACGCCCTCGCTCTCTCTGTCTCTCCTACCCAAATGGAGTTCCATATCGAATTATGCCACCTAATTTTTTATTTAAATTTTTATAAATATATATATATATATTTCTTTCCACTCTCTTTTCTATTTGTGCGTCCCAACAACAACAACAATATAAAATACATCAAAAATTATCCCAAAAACTCAAAAATAAACTTGTCCGCCACAAAATATCATGCATTATCCAAAAATGTTGCACCAAAAAATTTTCGAACTACAGCAGGTAATTTTGGCGGCGTGCAAAGTGTCCAAACAAATCTCTCGCCCGGCGATCTACAGATTCATGCAAATGTAAGCAAAATATATATAAAAATTTATATATAGAAAAACAAAAAAAAAAAAAAAAATAAATAAAGAAAAGGTTATTTTTATAAATTTTTACTGCGTGTGTCCTTTTTAAATGTTATTTGTTATATTTTTACTTGTATTATTATTTCGTGTGTGTAAGCCACAGAAAACAAAATGGAATGTACAATTTAATGTCGTCTCTTTCCTCCTTAATTAATTAATTAATTATATTTCCTACGTTCTTAAGCACCTTCTGCAATCCACACACACCCAAACACATACACTTCCTTAGATTAAATACCCGTTCTACATTATTTCCGTTCGATGTTTGTGTGTCTCAATTCTCAACAACAATTCTCTCCTGTTAAATGATTCTTCTGTTTTGCTTTAAAAGAAAACTCCCCAAACTCACCACACTAGGTTTATTGATAACCACCTCACAATTTCCCCCCTTTCTAAACACTTTCGCTCGTTGCGCTGTGTGTACTTTACTTTTCTTTTATTTAAACTCTTCAATTTTTTCTAACTTTATTTTATTACTTGTAAATGTTAATTAAAAAAGAATAAAACAAAAAAAGAAAAAACCTACGTGAAGAATTTGCATGGATATCGTAACGCTGTTTCCTGTTTCCTCCTTAATTCAAAACACACCACAATAAAAAAGAAAACTCTCAACACTTGCAACAAGCTTCCCCCACAACTACTCTACAACTACTTCTTCCCTACTTGCCCCCAATTGAAGCGAGTAGTTTATTATTTTAGGACCCAAAAACTCATATTGTAGCTATCAAAAATATATATAATTCTTGAATCTTTTAGCCACAACAGATAAGTATTTAAGATTATTTCGATATATTTAATTATATCCGCAGAACCCAGGCACAGTTCCCTCAGCCTTGTCTGGCATGTTTTCTTTCATATATATCATACGTACGATTTCCCAGCACTTCTGAAATATTTATAGTCCTAACTCACCTAATGTCTGCTTAGGTCTAAAGCCGTAGTACTGTTTTGCCAAAGTTTCAGATCTCTTATAAGATCATATCATATGCTTTATAATCTTGGCACTGTCTACAGCTCTCTCTCTCTCTCTCTACCCCCGCTCTCTCTCTCACACCCTCTTATTCCTGAACTCTCAATCGTAGGTCTATTTACTCTACATTTTACATAAAAACGCATTTTATACATCTTCAGTTCTCTAGGATCTATTTTTCGGTATTATAAATTGTGGTAAATGCTAGGAATAGATCTTATATATATGCCTAAATAAGTGCTATATATATATATAAGTCTTTTCCAGCATTTACCTTATCCTACAGATACTAAAGTCTTATCGATCCTACATACATAAGTCTTATGTCCATATGTATTTATTTAATATAATATATATTTTTTTGGCTTATTGAAATTGATACAAAAAATTATATTTGCTGATTCGCACTTGGCAATAATTATTCATCGAAAGGACAACAAACTAATGTCAGGCAAGCAGCAGCAGGAGCCACAGCGTTTGCCGAGCAAAATTGAGAAAACCACCCAAAAACAAAATCGCAGAGATAATCCCTATAGATACCCCCTTAAAAACCTAGACCCCCACTCTCTCTCTCTATATATCTCTCTGTCTAGCGACCGAGTTGTTAGAAACAAGAAAAAAAAGTATTACTAGTGCATCCTACAATCAACAGGCGGGCGTCTACAAGTGCGTACGGATCCTTGGCGACAGCAGCGCAGCCTCAACGAGCGGGATCTGTTGACAGTCGGTGGATCGTACGGTTCCACTGATTTTCGATTGCTGGGGCATACGAATCAGCGGCTTTACTCTTCGGCGGATCAACGGGATCGCTACGAGCTGCAGTTGCAGCATCGCGAGCGTTTGGAGCAATATCCTTTGACGAGGACAGCACGTCTGGACGTGCAACAACGTAATACGCTCAATCGCAGCAATCACGAACGACAATTCGTTGGCGCTGGAGCTGGCGGTGCTTCTGGTGGTGGGGGCGCCTACCGTCGCGCACCGCCCCTGGCCGGCTGCGGCGGCGCCGGTAGCAGCAGCAGCAGCACCAGCAGCAGCTACTATCCACATAGCCAAATCAAGCCGCAGATTATAATCGGCGGTGCTGCAGGTGGAGGGACGGCCGTCATGTCGTCTGCCACAGCTGAAGGGGGTCCTAGAGCGGGCAGCTTGGGCCGAGAGCGTGGCCTACTAGGTGCTGGTGGCGGCGCCGGCGGCAGCAGCTCTCTCAGCTCCACTGAGGCTGCCTACTGGGATGAGCCAGCGGGCAGCACAAGCTCCTCATCGGCAGCGCAGGATTCGCGCCGTTTTACCGAGCGCAGAATAAAGAAAACCGTGCGTTTTGATGCACACGACGAGGAGTTGCACCTGGGACCAGTTGGTAGCGGCAATACGGGCACACTGCCACCGGTTACCACCATACTGCCATCAACAGCAGTGGATGTGGGTACGGCCACACTGTTGACTAGCGCCAAGCTCGTTGGTACACAGCCCCTGGATGGCGATTGGAACCGCTGGGATGCCGAACGTCAGGGCAGTCAGGATTCGGCTACAAAGGATTCGGGCATTGATACAAGCAGCACTTTTACGAGCAGTGAGGACTCCAATCGAGGCGATGGGCCCAAGGTATAAGCAGAAAAGAGGAGAATAGCCTGAACGCCCCACCCAAAACAAAACAAATAAAAAAATATTGCATTTGTGTCTGTGTAGAATCCGAGTGTGTTCCCACAGGATATTTCGTCAGTCTGTCTGTCTGCCAGCAGAACTCTCTCCCTACTCTCTCTCTGTTTCTCTCTCTATTTCGCTGTCTCTACCCCTTTTTCGCTCTCTCTCTCTCTCTCTCTCTCTCTGTATTTCTTAAACTCTGTTTGTTGTTCTTGTCATGTCTTCAAATCGTATTCAAATAATATCTAAATCTTCATATATATCGCCTTCCAGACTATTCAGCTTTTCAGTTTTGCATTATCCGTAGGTCTACACACCCAAAACTAAACTAATACTCCAATACTCTCCCCACTATTCTAATAACCCGAGCATGTTGTAACATTTAAGTATATTTTACACATATTTATTGTCTGTAATCCCCTCTTGCCTAATCCTCCATAAAGCACTAGCTTCGTTCCAGCTCAAAATCCAAATCCAAGTCCCATTTACACCTACTAAAATTGCACGTCTTTTAACGCATGATTTCTCTAAGTGTTGTTTATTGAATTGTTTTCCAAACACTATTCTGAATATTCCGAAAATAACATTGAACAATTTAATACGATTTTTATGAAACAAATTGAAACGTGTGTGTTCTCAAAGTAGGTCTAAAAACTGATATGATAACTAACTATTTCTTATACATAATTATATACTATCTACAGCCTATCGTAGTAGAAACTGTTTCTAGTTTGTAAGAGATGAAAAAAAAAAACTGAATGTAAAGAACTCATTGTACAAAAAGTGTTTCTAAATATTATTTTAATTGTTGTTTTTCTGTTTACTTATGTGTAAGAAGGTAGTCTAAGAATATTTTTAAGATCTTGTACGGGTCATTCTAAAACTATAAACCATTTTACTTCCTGCATACGATCATCGACACCGATAAAAAATACAAAATTCCAATACCAAATCTATGCAAAATTGAATATTCACGCTTCACCCGACACCCCAAACTCAAATACCCATCCAACACCACCACCACCACTGAAAACCACCACCATCATTTATGAACCACCACGAACCACTATATAGAATCCGGTGAATTGGCAAACAACCGCGGATAATACTCGCATGATTGGTCACATGATATTACGTAAATACTATGATGGGGAAGATATATTAGGCTTAAAGGTGAACGGAGGTCAGCTCATTGGCGGCATCATTGGAGGCCCATGTGGCGCCATTGTGGAGAAGGTGAAACGCGGTTCGGTGGCAGATATCGAGGGTTGTATTCGACCAGGTAAAGTTCATTCATTCAGTATCTCATAATTATATCATCTTTATCATCTTTATCTATTTCTCTTTCTATCTTTCTCTCATCACAACATTCTCACAACACATTAACACACATACACACACACACACCTGCAACAACACCTGCAGGCGACGAGATTCTCGAGTGGAATGGACACAGTCTGCATAATAAAAATCCAGATGAGGTATACGATATCATAGACGAGAGTCGCCTGGATGCTCAGGTGGAGCTGGTTGTTGGTCGCTCGCTGCTGCTGCCAACTGGCGCCGGCAGCAGCGTTGACAGCGGCAGCAGCAGCAACGTTAGTCCCAGCAGCGCCTGTTCCGGTTCCGGTAGCAGTGCCACGCCCCGCCGCTCCTCCGCAAATTTTCCACACAGCGGCCTTGCAAGCAGCATGGCCAGCAGCGCGGTCGTAAGCAGCGGAGGGCGATATCTTCAGCGTAAAGGTGAGGGTGGGTTTATCGACGAATTGTTATCGATACATTTTAAAATATGGCGTTTCATTTGTCGATATATTAAGTATGTATTGATTTCACAAACCGATAAACACTTTTATAAACTAAATCGATATATGTTTGATATGTGCGTGTGCTTGAATGGGTCTATGTTAGCTGACAGTTGAGTCTGAAGTAGCAGAAGAATAGAGCTGTGATTGTCCATAGAACCATCATTTCGGATGTCTCATATAGAACTTCATCTCTTACAATAAGCTAGCGGTGTATATCTAAGCTATACAATTGGAAAACAAATATCCCACACAAGCTACATAAAACACGAGAAACACGGCTAGGAAAACTTATTAGAGAAAATAACATTAAACACAATAAATTGAAGTTTTAATTTACTATAAAAGAGTGCCAAGGGTATAAAAAGAATTTGCTGAGAATTAGCATAAAAAACAACTCAATAAAAGTGCAAATATCAAATGAATCCTTAAGCTTTACTATACACTTAAATATATATTTACCATATCTAATGCAGCTCCTGCCGTCGAAGCTCTAGAGCTACACCGTGAAAAGCCAAGCGTATTGATAACCTCACCTGGCTCACCTGATCTTCATATTATTGGATCTGGATCGGGCAACGGACTACGACAACGTGGCACTGCGGGAGCACAGCGACTGGGAACCAATCACAGTTACAGTCACAGTAGTCACAGCTCGCACAGTCACAGCAGCAGCGGCAGCGGCAGCAGCAGCAACAGCAGCGCCACACTTCAAGCCGCTGCCGCAGTCGCCGCCTCTGCCGCAGCCGCAGCCGCTTCGAGCGGCCTGCACGGAACAACGACGGCGGGCCATCATCATCATTGCCATCCGGCAGCTGCATCACCGCCATCGCACACGCACTCACACGTGCATGCACACCCGCACGGCCATGCCCACCCGCATATGCCACACCATGGCATGGGCGTAGTCACACAGCCAATACCCATAGAGGGGCGATTGCAATTGAAATTGGGGTACGATCAGACAACGTTACAATTGATCATAACGCTGGTGTGCGCCACGGGTCTGTCGCTGCGTCAAAGCGGCGCCGGGCGCAATCCCTACGCGAAAGTAAGTAGCATCAGTACACACACACTACGACCTGGTAGACTATCGATAACACCAACGATACTATTGATAACACCGTCTACCAGCTCCACTATTTCACGCTCTTGGAAGGGAATCACCCTTAACCTAACCTCATATTTACAGGTATTCCTGTTGCCCGATCGCAGTCATAAGTCAAAGAGACGAACGAAAACTGTGGGAACTACGTGCGAGCCACGCTGGGGTCAGACCTTTGTATATTCGGGTCTGCGACGCTGTGATCTCAACGGACGACTGCTGGAGGTGCGGGAGAGTCCAAAGATAGATCTATAGACCTATTTTCTATAATCTCATTATTCTCAGGTTACGCTCTGGGATTATGTGCGGTATGGAGCAAACGATTTTATCGGCGAAGTGGTCATTGATCTGGCCCACCATATACTCGACGACGAAGCCGAATGGTACCAGCTGCAGCCTCATCAGGATACCTCTCATCTCGTATGTCTTCTCCAGGAACTCAGAAAGTTTATTTTGTTTCATTTCATTTCGATACTTTTTCGTTTTCAATTTTCCGTTTCTATTCGTTTGTGTTCCATTTCGTTGCGTTCCTAACTAGGTGTTAGTGTTGGTAAGCGTTAAAGCCCGGTCCAAAGGTTTTTGCTGTGTCACCGCAACACGGTTTGTTGAGCGAAAAACTTAACACAGAAACTAAAAAAGATGCTGAGAATTTATATTTTTTACTTCTGTTTTTTTTTTATTTTAATTTCTGGATACGAGTTACGAGTATTCGAGTATATTTTAGCTGTAATATTAATTCCCCCCGCAGCTGTCCATAACTGAACTAAATTATTAACTGAGCATTGTCATATATTTTTTTTTGTTTTTGTCGTGCACCCGCCAAATAAAAAAAACACCCACAAATAAAAAAAAAACACCTAACATCACACCAAAAAACTACACAACACGTGCTCGCTGGCGCCTGTTCCGTTCCGTTCTGTTCTGTTCCATACCGAAAATAAACTTTTCGACGCTAAATTTATGACAACAACACCAACAACAACAACAACAACAATAATAAATACTACGATGAACAGTTACGTGACGAGGGCAGCGATGTGGACGGCCTGATACTGACACCGACAGATCATTTATCACCGCCCAGCACAATGTCCCGTCTGAGCGATTCGGACACAGCCTCCGAATGCGACATCGATGGAATGACGCCCGGTGCCAGCATATCATCCATGGGCAGCTCCACCAGCCCCCCATTGCTTGAGGTAACAACAACAACAACAACAACAACAACAACCACAACTACAACTACAAGAACAACCACACTTTGAGAGACACTCCAGAACAACAGCAAAAACAATAACAACAAGAAAAAATTAAATCAAAATATATTATTTATGTACATACTTATACAATATGTATATACCTACTAACGGTCTCTCCACACAAATACATATACACATATATATATATATATATGTACAAGAACTGACAGCAACAAGAGTGAGGACACATAAAGGGTCACACACACACACGCACACACACAACTCACAAAACACCCAGTAGAACTTGTTTAGCTCGGAAAAGTTCTGCTCTTGATGTGCTTTTTGCATTTGCGAGTTTCTGACTTTTATAACAGAATTCTACATGCCCAAAGGCATGCCCTGTATAGGGAAAGGATAACGTACTTATTTAACAAGCAAGTCTCTCAAAAGTTCTACTGGGTTGCCAGTTTCAATGGCACTTTCAACAGTCTCACACACTCACGCCTTTACTCTACAAAATATACACTTGCAGCGCGTTGAAGTAAAATAACGATTAATTATTACTTTAATGCAGAGAAAATCAAGAAACCATTACAAAATGTTTAACTTGTGAA
Source organism: Drosophila repletoides (assembly GCA_018150835.1). Classification (NCBI taxonomy): domain Eukaryota; kingdom Metazoa; phylum Arthropoda; class Insecta; order Diptera; family Drosophilidae; genus Drosophila; species Drosophila repletoides. The sequence goes on from JAECWQ010000202.1 coordinate 4,748,586, forward strand.
AGTCCTTCGAAATCCTACTACAACTCTATAAGAATAAATTCCAATAATTCAGTTTAATTTCACAGAGTTCTACACTGTCCTATTTCAAAGAATTTATATGTTTTTTTGAGCAACTACTTAGAGATTGGATTTTAAACTGTCCTCAAGGGTTTATCAATTTTCATTTCTGTTATTAAATAAAGAAGAATTAAAGGGACTTACCATTTAAATACTGAAGATAAGGATTTTTGTGCTCCTTGTGAAAAGGTTTAGATTAAATTTTGAGGACTCCATACTTCCAAATATTTCTGAAAAAAATATGAGAGAATTAAGTTAGATTTTCTCAGGAAAAGTGCAAATTGATTTAAAAAAATAAGAGAAAGATTATTGAAAGAGTATTTAAGATTTATAAAGATTAAAGTAAATAGCTCAATCATAAAAAAAAAAACAATTAATAATAGTTAATCCAATAAAATGCTTTGCAAGTGTATATAAGCTACGACCACTGGATACAAAAATATACATAAATGTTTTCTTTCTCTCAGTTTTTTATCTGGATGTCTAACTGTGTGCATCCTTTTTTTCGTCCCCCTAAATGTGTATCACAACTTCAGAATCAGAGCATTCTGAGACAGTTAGAGAAGGCTTTCAAGCCTTGGCTAGCTGCCCTCAGATTTTATTTGCTCAGCCATCACGCATACGCCCCATTGTCGAGTTGTCATCTCTCCCGCAAAAAAAGAAAATTACTTCATTGCTGTTCCTGTCAGTTACTTTGCATGAGAGAAAAGGCAAAATTATGAACTTCATACAATTCATTTTGGCCATAAATCATGCTCAGTTCATTCAGTGTACATAAATTGCACACATTTTGGGATAATTGTATAAAGTAATTATTGTTTTTATTTAATTGTTTTATTTATGTTATTTTAATAAACTAATTGGTGTCGTTGTTTTGTTTTGCGTGTGTTAAATTTTTCACTCTCTAAGCTCTAAAACTCTGAACTCTCAGCTCTATCTACGCTCTACTCTCTAAAAAAAAAAAAAAACAAAACAAAACTAATCCGTTTTTAAGACGCTCAACTTTCTTTTCTTAAGCATCAAGTTTCAGCTATCAATAAAAACTCTTTTTAAGCTCTAAATAAACTTAGTTTAAGTCTTATAAGAAAATGATTTAGATTAAGTTTCAGTGTATAACTATAAAACTTGAGAACACATACTATAATACTTAATATTTCCACGGCAAGGACAGCCCTTACGCTGTCCTATCTAAGAAAAAATCAAAGAACAAACCAAACTGAATATCCTTAGTCCGCTGCACATTGACCCACTATCAAACTATAACTATATATATCACTATATATATATACTTATATATCTTTAAGCCAGCTTCTGCATGCATATCTATTAGATACTATATCAAGCTTCTCTTTACAGCTTTAAGTGTGTAGAATGTGATACTCGTATGTTGTATTTATGATTTAACTCTATAATCTCTATCAGAAATATGCCCAGAAACCGAACCACACAATTAACCCTTAGTGAACCACTCTCACACACATAAACACAAAGGCAATTCCAAGGGCTAACATACAACTCATTTAATTTACTTTCTCTCATTTTGATCATGATATATGTACTTTTCTTTTCTCTACTCCTCTTGTTCTCTTGCTCTTTCTCTTTTCCATTATATGTATTAATACAAACACACATAATATACACCACACACACCCCTCTTTGATCATGTGCTGGATAAATCCAATATGCTGCCTTATTGCTTCCTTTAAAAACAAATCCATTTCCACGTCCCAAATTAAATACTCACATAATTCAGCTCGATCTAAACGAGCGTCGCTCCAGGCGTGATATGTCTCCCCAGGGCCGCAAAAGGGTGGCAGGGATGGTGGCACGAGATTATCGCACTGTATCTGGCATCGGACAAAGTTATCACAATCAGGTTTGCACTATGCTAAATTAATCTACCATTCAAAAACAATCAGAACAGACCAGACATGCACAACAAGTAGGTAAACAAAACTCGGAATCGATATTCTAAAATTCTAGATGGTCTTTAATGATAAGAAACTAAAACGTTATAAATAATCTCAGCAAAAAAAAGGTCTTAATCTCTACAGGATCATCCGATCCGCTTCAGGATATAAATGAGAATCAATCAAGTAAATTTTCCGCTCCTTAATGTCAGTAGCAATGCTGTAAAGTTCACTCAATGAGTATCCTTTTTGTGAATCTTTCACAAGCTTTGTATCAAACCAACCGGGATCATTCATCAAATCTTTATAAAATTACTATATACATAAATATATATATATATATATATAATTCATTTATCAGCCTCTCACTGAAAGATTTCCATTACTCTTTTTTAACCATCTTGCTCTTAGCTGTCTATACACTGCCCCATTTAGCCTAGGCCCACAGCCAATTTTACTGCACTTTCAATTCCGAATTTTTGCCAGAATATTAATCTTTAAGCCAATTATAAACCTTATTCTTCTACTAATATTCGTACTAATCAAAAAGAAAGGCCACGCTTTCATCAGCTGACAATTGAGGAGCAACTGATCGAAGCGTAGCTTCCATGTCGTATACTTAATTTTGTTTCGAGATTGTATTAAACTATTGCTAATTATTGTATTGACCTGTACTTAAACTAAAACCAAAACAGTATTCAATATAGTTATACGTTTTCCAGTAGAATTTGCAGTACAAAATTAATCCAACTACACACACAATTAAATAATTAATTTAAACTTGAATGAAACTCTGAAACCACTCCACTCACAAACTATCTCTAGTCCGTAAGCTCTACGAAGACTCCACAGCCGATTAAACATTTTTCTCAATAGTTTCGGCACACATATTAAAATATAACTCCCATTTTCTGTGACCCCTTTAGGCTTCTGCTACGGGTTACTATCGACGCGGAGGGGCAAATGGTATCGGTGCTGCCATTGGACCCGGTGGCATGAGCCTAAGCCAGCGCAGCCACTCGGCAGCTCCCAGTGACAACTATCATAGCGCAGGAGTTCATCCAGGCCACACAGGACATCCTGCTTCTGGTTACGGCTACAGAAGCAGCAGTCCAAGGCGTGGTTCCCTCTCCCCGCCTGACGATCGTTACATTGACTATCCAGTGCTTCCAATACACGGTTCACCTAACGCGGGAGCCTACGCCAACGCAGGGCCTGGTGGCGCTGCTGCTGCTGCTGCGGCGGCACAAGCAACACAGCAACAGCGTTTCCAATCGCGATCAGCGACTGCCACGCCCACAGGATCGCCTAAGAAGCGACAACTGCCACAGGTAAGATTTACAAAAACTGGACTCGAAACTTTTGGGGGACGTTTCTCATTTTCCCCTTTCAAAGTTAACTTTTTAAAGTAGGATATACATTCGATCTGGAAGTCTTTTCTTTGTTTCTCTTTGACATCCCCTATTTTCCCCTACTTACTTTCCTAATGACTTTCTCCTCCCATAAAGGTGCCACAGACCTCTCGAAGCGCCATGTTGCGTGATCGTCTGGGCCAGGACTTTGACGAGCGCCTGGCCTCGGGCAGCCGATTCGGTCGGCATCGGACACGACAGCCGCACCATCAGGCGACATATCGTAGCACAGGGATGGGTGGCTGGGAGCGTCATTATACGGGATTATCGGACAGTGATCTACAGACGATGGACACGCGAATGAGACCCCGTCACTCGCTATCCCCAGACAAGGACTTTATGGGAGAATTTGGGGACTCCGATATGGAGTCGGTAGTGAGTGTGACGTCCAGTGCCTTCTCGACGCAATCGGAAAGACCTCGCACCTCTCGGGGACTCAGGTGAGTAGGCCGAGCATTGGCTTAGGCCTCGACGCTGTCGTGCTGCACCCGCGTCCGCTTCGTTTTAGTCAAGCCAAAGCCATGCCACAGCAATGCTGCCAAAATTACGCTGAAATTACGTTCTGGGCTACAATAAATTGGTACTCGTAGAAGCTACAAAATCCAAAATTAAACCGTCAATTAGGCTCTCGAATCAGAAGATTCTATATCTCTCTCGACACACTCAAGCACACACAACCACACACATCTCAATACGAAAGCAAAGGCAATTCGAAAAAAACATAAAGTTTCTTTTCTGCATTTACTTTTTGCGTTCTTTTTTTTATTATCGAAACAAAACAACGAAACGAAACGAAACTGAAAACGCCGCGCGCTGCTCTCTCTTTTGTGTTCACTGCTTCTCTTGCGTGCTCTTCTCACCACACACCTCAATACACTGTCTCACCACACCACAAACAAAAACAAACTCAACACACTCGCTGACCTCGGACGCAAACCATCGCTTGCATATGCCAACGATCGTTCGTTTTTGTCACAAACCCACCACCCAACGACCACCCACCCACTTAAAACCCACCACGCACCACGGGCTGTCTGCCGCACGTTAATCCTGCATGTATAATACGTTGCTACCTTTTAAATACTATACTGAACCACACCACACTGAACCGAACCACATCACACCACCCAACCCCAATGGCTGCCGATACCACAAATAACCGTCAGTTTTCCACGCAACTGGCGCAACCTTTTTGGTGGTGCTCCAAATAGCTTTGGCGGTGGCCCAGTGACTGGCTTAAAGCTCTATCCAGTTGAGCACCACCGTGCCAATACAATTGAGGTGGATGACTGTGACTATTTGTCCAGTGGTGGCACTCAACAGCTGTTGCTTCTGGAGCAACTTGAGCAGCTGCAACAATTGGCGGCGCTGGCTGCCGCCGACTCGCCACCCAACACAGCCCTGCTAGGGCACAGTGGTTGTGGTGGTGCAGCTGCAGCAACTACACTGCCATTACCCCCACAACACGTGCTCGTGACGGATACGAACAGCGGTGAGCTGATCGAACAGTTCTTTGTGGAGCCAGCCCTGGTGGCTGAGGAGACGACGCCACTGCCACCTGTACCACTTGAACCACACGAATCACATTTTTACTATTCGCCTGCGCCTCATTTGCCCAACACATTCATAATGCCACCGCCGGCGCCTTCAGACATTTATCAACAACGACGCCACCACAACGGACGCCAGCTCGCCCCCGCCACCGCAACCATCGCAACCAATCATGCGAACGCCCATAGCCACGCCTATGCGATGCCGCTGCCCAGCTTTGATCAATTCAAGCGCATTACCACGCCCGTCATGAATCTCTTTCGCAGCTCCACCGCCAACAGCAGCAGCTGCACCACTGGCACCACACCCGCCCATGTCCATGGCCACGCCCATGCGCACACGGTATCCTCCTCGCCCAGCAACTATGTGGGCTATGTGCGTGATCATCTGGACAAGAGCTGCAGCCACTGCCAGAATGGCAGCCAACCAGTGGTGCTATCCACCAATACCGCCCTGGCCACGCCTGGTCTAGCCATAGGCGCCTGCACGGATCCCTGTTGTTTGGCCGATGCACATCCTCATCCCCAGCACCAGCCCATTGCATATCCTTACAGTGCGGAACAACTATTGCGTCGCCCCTCGCTCGGTTGCTCCGAGCCCTCCTTACCCACCATGGATCCCTCCATGTGTGGTGAGTGTGTTGATCAGCATTTTCTGGGCGCTCTAACAGGACCCCAACTCAATCTGGGAGTGGTGCCCACCTACCATGTGCATACCCCTACGCCCACAGCTCATAGAAGAGCAAAGGCGCAGCTAGCACCACCACCGGCGCTGCCCACCCAATCCGTACTGCGCCTCTCCAGACAATTAAGCGAAGATGCATTGGTCTCAGCAGTGCCTATAGCTGAAGCCACTGCCAATCGAGCACAACCCACTTCGATATTGAAGAAACCCAAGCTGGAGAGACGTCGCATGTTCCATGAAGCTCAGTCCAGGTCTTTGGACTATGATGATTTGCATACCAAGAGCTGGGGCAGGCGGCGCATACGTTATGAGGATGAGGTGTTCCAGCAACCGCATGAGCTGCACCAAAACTATTATCCAGAAGACGAAAGACTCTATGGCTCCGAGACGAATATAAGACAGTCCTACATGGGCGCTAATGTGGATGCAGTGCATCCGCTGAGCCACTCGCATTTCCTAGTCACAGATGATAAAATTGTGACCATAACCTACGACTCGGATGTGGGCTGGACGCGACGAGGCGTGGCACCATCCCACTTTAGATCAGGCCATGCCCGCAACCATATGTCTCTAGATCTTCAACGGACCAGTCAGCAGAAGCTCTACGGACCTCCTGCGCCATATATGAAGCGTCGTCGAAATTTGCCGCATCCACCAAGTGCGCAAAATGCGCATAACTTTTCTCCCATGGAGGTGGGAGGCAGCGGGGCTGGGACAGGGGGCGGTGGTGTTGGTGTCGGTATCGGGGGCGGGACACCACAGAACCACATACAGAACAACAACTACCACAACAACAACAACAACAACCAGAACAATCCAAACAACCAACACAACAACAACAACAACTACAACAACCACAGCAGCCAAGCAGCGTGTAGTGTTAGTCAACCGCTACAACAGCAACCACAACTACAACAACAACAACAACAACAACATCAACAATTATTAGCTAGGCAAAAAGGGAAAGAAGGCATGGCCATCCAAAACGGTCTGATGATGGCATCGGCATCGGCATCGGAAAATATGACGAAATCTAGTAGTGGGAGCGGTGGTGGTGCAACAACATCTGCTGCCGCTGCTGGTAATATCGTCTGCGATGGTAATAATGCTAATAATGCTTCTTCTTCCTCTTTTGCAAATCCCTCCCAACAACAACAACTACAACAACAACAATTAAATCATGGTGCCCCATCATCAATACAACACACAACTACAACAACAAACGACGTCAACAACTTGACAAATGACGCTACATCACAACAACAACCACCACCAACAACAACAACAACAACAACAAATACATGCACAAATCTCATTACAAATACAACAACAACAACCACATCTTCGAATGCAACAAATGCTGCGCCAACAACAACAACGACAACAACCACAACGACAACGACTGCTACAACAACTGCCAACACGAATGAACCAAACGCAACAACAACCGATGCAAATGCCGACGCGGATGCTGATGCTCCGCTCGATACTATCGACTGGGATGCTATCGATGCAATGCTTGACGATGATTTCAGCGAATACGATAAGGAGAAAAACGGCACGAATGATACAGCTGGCGCCAAATCAGCCGAAGCTAATGCCGAAGGCGAGGAGAAAGTGGGTAAGTAAAAGAAAGCTTCCCTTTTGAATGAGGACAGTTTTTTCCTCAACTTAAATCGAATAATACCTTTTGAATTCTTGATTATCTATCGATTGCATCTTAGCGGAATTAGTTGCTTTATTGCCAATTCTCCTTAATTTATTCCCAGATGGCAGCCTATCAGACACGACAACGGATCGAAAAAAATGTGGAGCCATTGACCAGGAACGTTCGCCTAAAGGTGGCAGCGGCATGGGCAAGAAATCCAATTCGACCTCTCAACTATCGGCAACAGGTATGAGAATTTTATTTGCCTTTTTTTGTATGCCGTTTGTTCTAAAAATAAACCAGTTCTCGTTCAGTTGCCTTGTTGAAAATCCGATTATCAGATTAACAAAATTATCCGATTTATCAGATATGTCTTTGCTTATTGTAAGCTCCATTCTAGTGTCGAAATCATCGCAAGTCGAGCATCTTTCGTTTCTCATTCACACATACGATTTATATAGCGCTATGCTTAACAGTCTTTTGCGTTTCCTAACTAATCAAAAAACAAAAAAAACAAAAATAATTAGTCTAAATGCTAACCTTACTAACCATATGATTTGGTATCATAACAAAAAAAATATACAAAAAAAAATACAATAAAAAATGCCATACTCAAAAGGTCGTAAAAGACGTATGGGCTTTGGAAAGAAGGGTAAGAACTCGTTCACGGTTCATCGCAGCGAAGAGGTGCTGCCTGGCGATATCACGCGAGAGATGCGTTTGGCCGCAGGAGCTGGCGGTGCCCTCTCCCGGGGCTCTTCCTCGGAAGCGGACCCAGTAGAACAGTTTTTCGGCGATGGCGCTGGTGGGGAAAGGTGCGCACAAGTCCAAACTTATCTCTCTATCTCTATCTCTCTCTGTCTCTTCTTCACTCTATCTCTGAAAAATCTATCTCTATCAAAACTTTTTAGCTATTTCTCTACTTTATGCTATGCTATGAGTTTTATGGTTTCACTTTTCATTTGTGTTTTCAATTCAGTTTTTAGTTGCCTTTTTCGGAACAGAAAAGAAAACAAGAAATAACGAAGCAAACAAATTTCGTTGAACAAATGCTAATAATGATAAGGATGATAAACATTAGTTAGCCAACAACAACAAAAAAAATATATATATATAAATAAGAATAAATCCTGTCAAACAAACAAGGAGGACTTTTAGTCTTAAGAGCTTTTCAAAACTTATGCGCGCGCTCTCGCTCTTTCTCTATCTCACTCTACCTCTCTCTCTCTCTCTATATATATATATTTTTTGCTCGCGCAAAAGCTTTGCTGAAGGCAATATACAATAACCGTTAATCCTCTTGATTTACTTGAATTTTTTAGTTCACCTACAAGCGCAATAAACCAACCAACCAACCAATAAAACAATTACCCAACCAACCAATAAAAACAATCCAAAGTCGATACGTATTTTTAGGCTTATATCAAGGAATTTTGCCCAAAAAAAAAAAAAAAAAGATGGCTTCACACATCCCGAAAGCTTTGTCTGGCCGCAGTTGTCCTTGCTAAAAGCTTTTGACAAATGCCGGCCAACGCAAAGCTTTCGACTGTGTGGCCAAATACTGTTGACACTCACTGTCAACTTTCACAACTTAAAAGCTCCAAAAACTCAATCCGTTGTGCATATTTTTCTTTCGTAGCGACATTTGTTTATAATACAAAAACTAAAAACTAAATACTAACCTCCCCAAAAAACATAACTCGTTTCTTTATAATATTGTTAATGCCATTTATGATATATTGATTTCTATCCTATTCAAAAGTAATACTAAAAAACATACTTATAATACACAACATTTTACTCTAGAACTTTGTTCGATTTGCATGCATTGAGTTACCTACTTATTATAACAAAAAACATTTTCGATATTACTCGTATACCAGTCATACTACTACTACTACTACCTAGCCCACCAACAATCTATTGCAGCCTTATAAACAAGCTAAGCCGAACAATATTACGATATACAAAAAAAAAATACCTTTGCAGTATGCGGTAAGACTATGCCTACATAAATTCTTGGCTGTTTATTCGCAGGAGCGCTAAAAACCATATCGATTTCCCAAAAAAATAAGATATCGATATCGATACCATGTGAATCTGTGCATGCCTGCGATAACATTTCGATCCCTTTCTCTCTCTCTCTCTCTCTCTCTGACTACGTCTCTCTGCTAACAAATGAACTAATGTTTATCATCTGTTTTCTACAAGTTTTCTGTTTTTTGCGCATCAATTTGATATTTTTGATCATACATATTGTACTATATACAGGGAGCTCTGTCAAAGAAAGCCAACAAAAAAAAGAAACAAACAAAGAAGAAAACCGAACACTATACAACAAACAACAAACCAGAAACAAGCAACAATTCATACACAACAAGTTCACAACAATCATCGCTAATAATTGGCATCGAAATGTAAAAAGAGTATTGGAAAAATATGTTATAAATACACACAAATAGCAAATAAGTGGAACATACTCTTACAACTGGTAAAAGTGAAAAAAAGCTTCTTTGCTAAAGCTCATTTATAAGTTGGAAGCGCATTTTCTCAAGTTCACATTAAATTAAACACGCTTTGCTATGGCTTTCTCATCTTAATGTTAACTAAATATTCACAGCGTTGCCACACTTGTTGCATTTGAATGAGAAAACTTAACTTAAATTTAATGTGAGCATAAGAAACGGCGCCATAAATGTACTCCGCAAAGAAAATACTTATATTATGAACTAAATGTAACGATATTATTGTTAATTAATTATGTTCATTTTGCAATTATTATAAATACGTATTAATATGAGCTACTATATACTTTAATGATTTCAAATTATTGCCTATAATTTCATTTGTTCTTGGGTTCATTTCACTCTCTTTGCTATAATTTCTGTACAGTCAGGATTCTTTTACCAGAGCCCCAGCGTCGAGAAGAAAGTCTCAGAAGAACTGTCAGCGTCGCACTCTCTCAGTCTCCACTTACAAAATAAAAAAAAAAAAAAAAAACAAATGTTAATGTTATTGCTGCTGTTTTGATCGATCCTGAATACCATATTTGTATTTGTATACTCATATTACTTACTATTAGTACTACTGTATTTCTACCTCTATATATATATAAATATATATGTGTGTATCATATATTCTCGACAGACCAATATCAGGCACAGTATTCAGGCAGCTCAAGCGCGAGTGGTACCTCTACTACTACTACCACTAGTCACCATCATATCACACTACCACCACCACATCCATATTATCAACGGCAGTCTCGGGGCTCGGCTGGTAGTATCCAACGATCGGTGGAGGTGCCGCCGGTGCCAGCGGTGACCCGTTACAGTGCCGGCAGCATACATTCAATCTCTAGCTCCGAGGGTTCATCGTAAGTTTCTGGCAACAACAACAAAAAAAAAATACTAAAACTACTCAAAAAAAAAAAAAAAAATACCAAAAATTAAAATACTCTCTTTGAACTCTCCTCTTTGCTACTGACACTCTGTCTCTCTCTCTCTCTCTCTCTATATCTGTCACTAACTCTCTCTCTCTCTCCTCTTTCTGCCTAACTCTCTGTGGAACACTCTCTCTATAACTCAGATTCCATTTCCATTTTGCCTTTGTATATGGCTACATGAAACGCTCTCTCTCTCTCTCTCTCTGTCTTTCTCTGCCTCCTCCAGCTTTCTCTATGCTATACTTTCTCTCTGTTTACTCTTTCGCATAAGGCGCTCTCCCGTCTAAAACACAACTCTCATTTGTTACCTTATTTATCTCTATTTGTGTCCACCTTTGCCAGCATCCTTCTTGTTATCTACGTATGTGTGCGTGCGCCTTGATATATCGTTCAGCCAGACTGCATTTTTGTATATTTATAAATTATTCGTAATTTCTCTCACTTTTTTGTGTCTCTCTCTCTCTCTTTCTCTCTCTGTATTTCTATCTTTTGAAATTGTACAAAATTGTATTTATCCTTTTGTTGTTTCATTTATTTACCTATATGATTTCCATAAATATGTATATAAAAAGTGTTTTCAACTATTTGATGTGTGTATTAAAATAAATGGACCTCTAAGCTAAATTTTACTCCATCCTAGGCACCTAGACTTCAAAGTACTACGGCACCCTTGTTGTACCATTAACCCCAAGGAAATTGTTGTATATATATATATATATATATATATATATATATATACACTAAAAAATGATATATACTTCAGTACTCCTAATAAGAATAAGAATAATACTCTCTGCTAGCTGTACCGATATTTCTATTGGCTTTCAAATTAACTCTGATTGCTGCAGAACTGCAGAAACCGCAACACTTGCATGCTAAATTCGAATTCTCCTCTGCACCACTCTACTACTGATCTACAGTGTACTACAAAACTCTCGTACGCAACCACAGAACCACACAAAAACCATATCCATTCACCAAAAAAACCAGTCGTAAACCAGAACACCAAAACTACTTACAACAATTCAATTTAACTGTCTTTCTACAACTCCCTGTGTATAAAGGTCTGGTTCGGCATTTGAGAGCCAATTCCCAGTAAAATCATTCCGAAAATAAAGAATTCCAAAGACTAATCACATTTTTAAGGATCTTTTAATTCTGAATGATGATACTACGGATGGCATTTCGATCGAACCAGTCTATAGAAATTCTTTCTTTCTTTCTCAAAAATTTAAAGTATTTGTTTTTCTTTTTGATTTATTTGTGGACTTTTCCATTATCTGTATATCGATAACTCTAATACGAAGCTATACTAAAATCATCTATACTCTATCGACACCGAAAAAAAAAAAAACACACAAATTCATATAGATTTTCGCCTTCACTGCGTAATGATGGAGCCCTTAATGAGTTTGTGGATGGCCTAGGACCCGGTCAATTGGTGGGTCGTCAGGTGCTTGGAGCACCCTCTTTAGGTGATATACAGCTATCGCTGTGCCATCAAAAAGGCTTTCTCGAGGTGGAGGTCATACGTGCCCGGGGCTTGCAGGTTAGTTACTTCTACTAAAAAAGAAACCAATTTTTCAATGATCTCCACCGATATCTTTGAGCAGCAAAAAGCCTCGGCTAAGATGTTGCCTGCTCCCTATGTAAAGGTGTATCTGGTATCGGGCAAGCGTTGCATTGACAAGATGAAAACATCAACGGCACGCCGAACTCTGGATCCCCTCTATCAACAACAATTGGTATTCAAGCAGCCTTACAACGGTTGTGTGTTACAGGTGAGTAAAAATATCATAAGCAAACATAGAGTGGCCTTCTCTGATCATATATCCCTCAATAAGTCAGGTAGTTGTATCCACTACAATATATTTTTTAATAGTTCCCTATTCGACAGTCGAATGGACATCTTTTTATGCAAGACTTAACTCTATGAGAAATTGAGTCAAGTTTTCTTTATCAGTCTAGAAAGATGGTATAAACTTAGTATTATAAATTAATAATACCCAGTTTTTTTTTGGATATTTTCTAAAATAAAACGAGATTTAATTGATTGAAAAAACTATTGATAAAATCTTCCCTCGAATTTCTAACAATATGCTTTTAAATAAATAAAATATTTATGTTTAATTTCTCATCAAAAAATATAATCAAATATTTCAACTGTCAATTTTCAGGTGACCGTTTGGGGCGACTATGGCCGGATCGAAAAGAAAGTGTTTATGGGCGTCGCTCAGATAATGCTTGATGATCTGAATCTATCGAATATCGTTATCGGCTGGTACAAACTCTTTGGCACCACCTCACTGGTCAGTTGTCCCACTAATATAGGTTTAGGCTCTAGGCGCTCATCAATAGCCTCACTCGACTCACTCAAACTCTAAACTCTCAATAAACAATTGACTCAATAACAAAAAATACAAAGAAAAAAACGTACAAAAATACAACAAATTAATGCAATCGCGACTAGAAAATTGAAAAATACTCAAAAATATACACGAGCAACAAAAACAACAACAACAACAACACTGGCATATTATATTATTATACTCGTATAAACATAAACATTTATGTAGCTACATTTTATTCAGCATTCAGTAATAATTCGATTTACAATAATGCCAAAAACAATTCTAGAAAAATATACCAAAAAATACCAGAACAAAATACTATTAAAATAGTTTATTCTGTAGCATAGTCAGTCACAAAACATCTGTACAAACACACAATAAATAAATCCAAAGAAAAAAAAGAAGAAAAAACTATTAAGGAAAAGCTAGCTTCGGCATGCCGCAGATTAAATATCCTTGCAGACTGGAGTAGACATATATTTTGAGCCACTGTTCCTATGACTTCTATAAGATATAGTAGCTCGATCCTTATGATTTTTCCTATACATTTCTACAAGTAAATTGACAGTTTTATCAACGTATCTCGAGAAGCAAATTCTTTTGGATCATTGTCCGATTTGAGCGATTTACCTAGCTCAGAAAGAAGGGACGGGAGATGAATCTGACTATATAATCCTTTGTACTGTCGAAGATATATGACAAAGCCATAATACCCTCTGCAAGGGTATCAGAAATGAAAGAAAAGCTCAGCTAAAACACATTTTTTGCATATATTTTTAGTTAGCTACGTTAAAAAAAAATGATATTATTAAACAGCACAACTCGCACACACCCTGTAAATGAATCGCTTGATATGGCATATACATACAAACATACTGAGGCATTATGTAACGTAAAGAGATAAATTTAAATTGAAAAAGAAATCGGAAAAATACCACAAAAAAAAGTATATATATATATAATAATTTTGTGAAAACAAAAAATGTATAAAATTAAAGTATATAAACCTATCGCAAGTCACCTTAAATCACCGTTACCGTTACCGTTACCGTTACGTTTTTTGGCATAGCATACAACTTCAACGTAGTTTTTAATAGACTCGTACAATACTCATATAGGTATGTTTCTCTATCCCCAACTACCTGAACCAATACCAATACCAATACAAAAAATAATACCAACATTATTTCTCTACTGCATGTGTAGTTCGTAAAATATGCTTTCATTCAACTTTCTTTCTTTTTTACGCTCGTAATCCTAGTGAGCTATTCAAAAAAAAAAAAAAAAAACCAAAAAAAAACCTAACCTTAATACTAGCTATAACGAATTCCCACACTCTACATACAACATCAAAAATGGCAAATCTCGGCTAGCTCAACACATAGAAAATATCTCATCGCCTAGGCTAGCTTCTAAAAAAAATGTATTTCAAATATACTTTCGAATATACTACGTATACCCACATTATTAGGGTCGTCCGATTGTTTGGGCCGGTGAATCAATAATGGAGGAGCAGGGTGAATAACACTTTCCAGCTACAGTGAAAACACTTTAAGCACCAAGCACAAACAAATTTCCAAAACAAAAACAAATTCAAAAACGAACTGAATTGTAAGTGCACCAACTAAACTATATTCTATATATATATTTATCGATAATAACTTTATTCGATTACTTAATTACTTGATTTCCCATTTAGCAGCTTTCTGTAAAACTTGCTAGTAAAGCCATTTTGCCATTTTTTTTCAATATTCCTAAAAAAAAACCAATAACAAATACAATAAACACTTGAAACCAGCTACTAACAACTAATTTGCCCGTTAACAAGAATACAAATACGAAAAGAAAGAAGAAAAAAGTCTAAATTAACCCATAGCTAATCGTAAATCTATCCGAATATTACAGTAACCCTTGCAAAGAGCTGCTAGCCAGGCAGCCAAATAGCAAAGGACCAAGGTCAGCCTGCATGGAACTGCTAAGCTATGGAATAGGGCATACTACTGGAACTACAACAGGAAATAGAGGAAAAAATATAGAATACTGGATACACCCGATTCCCATGCGGCACACTGCTGGCCTAATCTATGTCCAATATATATATATATATATATATATTTATATATATGAACGTTTATTTTTTTTATGACCGGGGAGAATTCCATAAATGTATAAGGATCTAGTTAATTTTGTAAGTCATGAGAACAAATGCATTTATAAATCCAAACCGAAGAAAACACAAGCAGAGGCAGTAAATGATTAAACTTAACTATGAAATTCGAGATACAAGATACACACATATATATATATAAATATAAATAAAAGAAAATATATATATATATATCTAACATAATTGATAAAACTTATTTGAGAAATTTGAAACTTGTACATTGAGGCATATTTGAAAGAATTTTTATTACACAAACTAAGATAGCTCTTATTATTTTCGTAATACGATTGATTTGATTATTATTATTAAATATCTATAAACAAAAAAAACCCTACAACCAATATATAAGAATAAAACAAACAGAAGATTGTGTTAAAGAAAGAAAGAAAGAAAAAAAACTAATGCTAAGTCTGTGAGAGAACAGAGAGTAAAGTGTAAGAGAAAAAAAAAAAAAAAAAAGAATTGTTTAATAGCTAAATCTAAATCAATAAAAATTAAAAGTTATAGATTTTCAAGAGGCATCATGTTTACGAGTATATATCCTATATACAATACATATATATATGTGTAAAACACACATATATATATATATATATACAAAATTAAATATACATATTTAAAGTTTAAGCAAGCAAAGAACCACTAACACTTAAATAAGCCTAACTTACGATTAAACTTAAATTTAAACATAAACTTAAAGTTAATCATAAAGTAAACTAACAACAACAAATGAGATATATATGATATATATGAGATATGTACTATTAATCCTCGAAAAACAAAAACAAAAACAAAAACAAAAATATATATATATTTATCAAAGCGAAATCTTATTTAGTAGCACACACATAAGAGAACATATTGAAGCAAAATTGATCTTAAGCTGTACATAAAAAAAAACCCAAAACAAAACTCAAAAATCCATAGAAATATTTGTTGAAATTTAGCTATTTTTCTGCCTTTTTATTTTTGTTTTTATTGGCTCTTTTCGCTCTGCACAGCAGCCAAAAACTTGTCAGTAACCGCCAAGTATGAAACTTTTTTCTTTGATAGATTTCTGAATTTTCTAGCTAGAAAAATACGACACTTAGCTCAGCTCTAGCAGACACTACAGCTACATTAGATTGCTTCTTTGTACATACATACATATGTACTTATATATACACACAGAGACACACACACACACACACACACACACACACACACATCCACACACACTTAAATATATACTCGTATATCTTCTGCCTGCATCAGATAACTCGATAAACGCATCAAGTACCTTCAAGTTAATAGTGTGAGCTGTAAAAAAAAGTTACCTGCTTGCAACATGTTTAGCTTATAGAAGAAAGAATGATTTGCAAAGTTATAAAAAAAGAAAAAAGAAATCAATATAAAAACAAAAAACGAAAAAAACATATAGAATTATATTTAAATTTATATTTTTCCTGGGCGTTTTTGCTTGGAGCAACATTTTGGAATGCATTTAGAGAAATTGGTAAAAGTACTCGAAAGGAATCAAACTTTGAGTAAACATATCATATGCCTGCACGAGATCTACGTAGCTAGTTGAGGGAGCAGTTGATTTTTAATACTGAATTGTTAAAAAGTAAAGTTATAAACTACTATATATACGCCATATAATCGTACTAGCTATTGAATTGTTCCTACTCAGATTATAAAGTCTCTTCTTCTGTTTCTCTGTTGCTTCACACAATACACAGATACTTGCGATATTTATTTCAACCTGTCCGTCCATATTCAGTCAGCGTTTTTTCAGACACACACACAGATACAGACACAGATACAGATACAGATACAGTTACGGATATGCATATTTATCCAAGCTTCCTATGAATTAACGCAACAAATAAATACGTAACAAATGCCAAAAAGTAAATAAATAAATATATTTATTAATAAAAACCATGTAAGGTAGCTGCATAAATGCATTCAAAATGTTGCTTAAAAAACGGAAAACAGAAAACAAAAAACAAAAGACAAGAGGTAACATCATATAGAACCAGACTAAAGCGCCCTTTATGAACTTCAATACTATCAGCGAGGTTTCCAGCAATTATATATACGATATCTAGTTACACACACACATACACATAGATACATAGATACATATACCAGTACATACTTACATACATACGAGTATATAGTAACCAGACTTTTACACTCAGCTCTTAACATTTCATATACAAAATGCAATTTTTTCTATAATCTATCTAAAAATCTATCTATTTTTTTATTTCAACTGATCTCCTATCAAACACTTGAACGCTTTTATTAATCAGCCAAATAACAGCAACAATTATGAAAACAATAATTAAGATGAAAAACAAAATCAAATGTCGGCACGCGCTGGCATTCAAATGCTCTTACCAACTCTTGTGATAGACCAGCAAAAGAAACACCTCAGCTATATTCGGCGCACCGAAGATTACATACCCTGCTAAACGCATATAAAAATTATTATTCAAGTTATTTCTTTTCACCAGTTGTTCCTATAGAAGCTATATAATATAGTTGTTCGATCCTCAAAAAGTAACAAGGAAACAGACAGACGAACCTAAGTTTATTCGCCACTAGTTTGTGGAGTCGTAGAAGCATCTCTTCGTACTACGAGAGATGCTTAATTAGCCGTTTTATGGCTGAGAACAGTTTCATCTCTGTTTTGGCAAATACAAATTTCTTTATGCATACTACACTCTAGCTAAATCTATTGCTATTGTCCGATTAAATGATTAATAAAACGATAAAAAGTTCGATTGTTAAATATTGAAAAAGTCGTGCAAATAATTTCCTTTGAGCTACAAACGTATACTTAATATACGCATAATACTGGGGTATTTTGTAGATTTCATTGGGAAAGAGCATTTGAGCTACATAGTGCATTTCATAGTCGTACATCTTTTTATTAGATCACACACACACTCTCACATTTAGAATTGTTAATGAAACACAAGATATATATTACGACAAGTTATTTAATATGAGACAAATCCAAAAAAAAAAGAATCTATTTATTAAGTTCAAACTGATAATACAATTTAAATACACAACAACAACAACAACAACAGCGGCAACAACAACAACAACAAGAGATATATCATTTATTGCAAAATGTTGACAACAAAAAAAAAAAGAAGAAAATATTTAAAAAATTAAAAAGCAAACGAATGCGTGAAAAAAACGCTTCGGATTATATTGTATTTTAATATCTCGACAAAAATCGAAGGTCGAGAAACGACAATAAACTGTGAAAATGAATATGTAAAGAAAAACAAAAAACAAAACACAAAAAAAAAGACAAAAACAAAAAGAAATCCAAAAAGAGAAAATTATGTAATTATATTATTAAAATGCAAAATTTGCAGAGAAAAAGGCATACAAAAAAAAAAATATTGAAGAACGCAGACCTTGAAAATTGTGTAAACTACAAATTTAATGAAAAACCAACATTTAAATAACAAAACAAAAGAAAATATTCATTAAAATTGTTTTCTAATAAAACAAAAAAAAAAACTTGATTATTTTATTTCCCTGTTCGATTAATTTTCCATTTACTCCTGAAGAGATGAGGATCCAGGTTTTAAAATGAAAAATTGTAAAGGTTTTTATTCATATTTATATTTAGATAATTTTGGAGAAATCCCAGCACTTTTTTTTATTTCCATAATCAAATCCTCGGATTATAGGTTTCCATATTCAGGTCCTTTTTCAAGACATATCTTGAGGTACAAGCTCAGCTAGCTCTAAAAAGAAATATTCTAAGGAATTTAATATAATTTTATATTTTTCAGTATTCACAGGACGATTTTTATTTTTATTTCTTTTATTTTGTATATTCTTTGCTAGCGTGATAAACTTTCCATTTCCAAGTCCATTTGCCGAGTATATTTATTTCGGGACATATCCTGATGATCCAACTAAGCTAGTTCTAAAAAGAAAAATTCAATTGATTTTATATTATTTTTCAGTATTCACAGGACGTTTTTATTTAATTTTTTCCATATTATATCCTTGGATTAACACTCTCCATTTTCCGGACCATTTTCCATGCAGATATTTCGATATATATTCCGAAGATAAGCTAGTTATAAAAGAAAAATTCTATAGATTTTATATTATTTTGAGGTATTCACAGGACGATCGATATTTATTTATTAAGCAACTCTTTAAATCAATATTGAGTTGAAGTTAAAGATGGCAGATCCTTTTAGGATAATAGACAATACTCCAAATTGCTTTGAAAGTATTTTTTGGTTTGGTTCCAAAAATCCTTAAGAATCCAATCCAATTCGCAGGCAATTGGCTGAAAAAATATACTTCCTTTTCGTCAATCCTAGAATCCTTGCAGCATAAATGGAATTTAAGAAGAAAAAAACAGCAATCCTTTTTGGGGTTTCACATAAAGCGGTGGTATTTCTTTATTTACCATTGATAAACCTTTAATCATATATGGTATGTATAAATAATTCAAACATTTAAGATTTGACATTTGTTTATTTATGTATTATAATAAATATATATTTATTTATGCGTGTATCATGTCGGGATCCTTTTCGGCATTATTTTTTACTATCATTTTTACAATTTACTCGCTTGATATTAGTTAGACTTTTGAAAAAATACGACAAAGATATTAGACTCCTTCGTTCGTTTATGTATGGATTTGCTTATATCATACTATAATGTCATATCAGGGGGAGCATACTTGGTATTCTTGTTGGATATATATGTATATATGTATGTATATAATTAATCTTAAATTGAATAGAAATTATCTTACAAAAGTGTGACTTAAATATTGGGCTAATGCTTAGCTTGTTTTTTTTTTTTTAGTGCGTTTCTTAAAGGAACCAATGTTAAATGTTAAAGACTTTGCCCCTTATATGGCGACATTTAAATAATATTATATATGGTATATGTTATATTCTCATCCAGAATTATATTGTGCGGCTTCTTTTCTTGTAAATTTGAATGGTTTTCTGGTTTCCTGGTTTTCTGGCTTTGTGCTATTTCGGGCTGCTCCTTGTATCATAATACTAATCAGTCTTCATAACAGAAATAAATATGATTGAAATTCTCAATAAAAATGATTAAGACTGTGCGAGTGCCATATAGGAATTATATTATATAATATTTAAACTCTTTGCGTTTTATAATTACTTTCGTTTTACTCTGAATAATTTGAATATTAAATTGCGATTTTTAGTTTTCTTAAAAGCCAAGTGTAGAGCGCCTAGAGCAGTTTTTGAGCTGAATTCGATTTCTTCGGGAGATATGTATGGGAAGTGCTTTGTTGTAGTCCGTTTATGTGTTCCAGATGATATAATATTAGCTAATTTCATACAATATTCAGTTAGTTTCTTATTTCTTTTCTTTTCTTCTTTTTTTTATCATACATTAGATATCCTCGATATTGTCGCTTTGTTACATTACATTTTACATTTATCTTAGACGATATTCGGTAAGTATTTTCCTTTCGAGAGACCATAAAAAATATGCTGAAGCTTAGATAATTACGACTAGCTGGCTGAAGCGTTGCTAATGCTTTCTATAGCAGACACATATCGGGGTCTATAGTAATGTTGCCTTGAATTAAGTTAAGTTTATTCTCTTTACAATCTCTATATAAAACCATATAATTGCAGCTTAAATTCGTATGCATTTTTCTTTTTGGATTACAATTATTAAGTTACGGGGGAAACAACTAAGGTTGCGCTATTCGAGACTGCTCGACTAGTGGATACCCTATACCAAGGTCTAAACTTAAATTACATTTATTAGTATCATTACTGACATCATTATTATTAAGAACATACAAATAGACACATTAAATACAAGTAGTTCTACAATCCTCCTTTCTTCATTATCTTGCGTACAAATATTACTAGCGTTACGAAATTTTACCTCGTTTTCTAAGAAGAATTTTTCCTCCAATTTGAAACTAATTTGATATGCCAGATCAAAACACAGACGGACGAAAAGTTGAGCAGACAAACATGGCTATACTACTTTTATATACCCTTTCTTACCTATTCGCAATAGGTACAGGGTATTAGAATTTCTTGATTAAATTGTTGATTTATGCATGCTATAAGCTTAGTTTTAGAGATATTCAGATAAGTTTTAGTAGATATATTTATACGTATGAGTATTATCATAATGATATGATAAACAGACAGACACACACAATACGATATTAGTTATCGTTTATTATCTTACACATTGTATACGAGCATAGAGTGTGTATAAATATATATATATATGTATGTATATATATGTATGTATTGTTGTATATAGGAGGCGATAGCTATAGATCGTACAGTTCTTAAAACCTTAAGTTTATGCGTGGGAATTTTTGTGGGACTTGTGCTAGTATATTTCTATTAATATATGCTAGTTCTTTACTTAAGCAAATAATATATATATATGATGATCTTAGAGAATTATTATTAAGTGGAACCAAAGTTCTTTCGAATATTTTTATACATAGTTTAAAAGTCTTCAAGCGATTAGAACCCAACGTTGTGGGGCTTGGATTGTAAGCTAGCCGTTTCCAAATGATATATGGAAGTTCTAAGATTTAAGAATCTGCTATACACTTAGGATTAAAGTATATAGATATGCGGTATTACGAGTCTAAAGATATTTTTTCCTTTATTATCTTCCGGTAATAATAATTTCACTTACCCATTTAAGGTTTTTTGTATCGTCGTATTATTTTTAATGCAGCTGCGCTGTTACATATAGTGCACAGTCCTGATCGGAGGCCATAGAATAGTTAGCCGAGTCCCGATCCTCGGGTATGGTCGGATGTGTTTCATGGGGCATTTTGCTGAAGGCATGATGACCCGCTCCATAGCCGAGGTGTCCATATGGAGATTCGGCCGCTTTGCTCACATGCGGCAGACGACGCAAGAAATGGGGATTCGAATACCTTACACCATTGGGCAGAGTCGTATGAGGTGTACCCAAAGCGACAGAAGCATTGGCATAGTGCATACTAGGCGTACGGAAGCTGGACACTTGTGAGGGTGGCGGCGGCGCACCCATGGAGCTGCTCATGGCCGAAGTGGAGGCATATCCTCCGTTATTGTTGTTGCCACCGCTGGGGAGCTGCTGGCTGTGGCAACCCACAGGCAGTGGCATGGTGCTACAGTGGGCTGTATAATCAAATTTCTGCTCCGGGGCACTGCGCTGCATTGGCAATGTGGCGCTATTGATGACATTACCAGGATCGGCATTGAAGCTAGACATTCGCATATTGGTGCAGCGTCCGTAGGGCTCCTCTTGTATGGGCGGCTGAGGCGGACGTGGCGGTGCTTTGCAACTAACCCGTGGTCGTATTACCACCTCCAGTTCCCGCTCCTCGCCAGAGTGTACACCACTCGACGATTCAGAAGGTGCTCGTTCAGGCGGGGAGGTGGTGTTGGTGCTCTCCGAGATCGAATTGGTATCGCTGCGTGGCGTTAGGGCCTCATTGGGAACGCCAGAGTCACCACGACGCAAGCAACGGGGTGTGGAGCTCGAGGCGATCTATTATTGGCAGGAAAAAAACAAGGATAGAAAGCGATAGAGAAAGTGTGAAGAGGATATGTGAAAAGGTAGAGGGCGGTTGAGAGAGAGAGAGACTGAGAGAAAGGGAAAAAAATCTGTCGTTTAACGTCCGCTTTAGTTCGGTGCCTGCAAGTGAAAATGAAATTAAATCAGGCGAGTGTCCTGTTGGCTGTCTGCCACACAGACTATCATCCATCAGACATACATCTGTGTGTCCTTGTCTGTGTATGCATCGTCCTGGCACTGATTTATGCTGTCTCATAACAGCAAACATAAATCTCATGGCTGGCCGCACTGCAGCCGCGGGCGTGACACGAGTCCCACACGCACACACGCCCCCCGTTCTCCCTGTGAGCCACACAACCTCGACACTGCCAAATTGCGGACAACGCATCGCATCAATCTAACCAAAAAATATTAATACTGCTTGCTACAAAACCGCATCTTTAATACCCTTTAAATTGTGAGCTTTTATTGCAGCGCCAAGTCAATAAGTTAGCATCAACGAGTTAACGACAGAGGCAGCAATTCAGTTCTATGGTCAACAGGGAGCTGAAAGTTATCTTCATGTCATAAATTTAACATGTAGATAAATTGGCTAGCAGCAGGAAATTAAATAGAACGTGACCCAAATGGTTGTTACCTGTTTTTCGTAAGCTTATTTTTATATTACAGTTCATTCTCAAGGCAACGCCAACCCCATAAAATATATATATAGCTGATCAGGTCGATTAGTCGCTACGACTAGTCGATAAGTGTGTCTATTTCATGTAACCTCTAAATCTAATTTTCAGCAACATTCGGTCGAAACTTTTCTAAGATATCTTTCACATAATAATTTCTAAAATTTATAAAGGATTTACGTATTTCATCAAACGAATTTAATCGTCCCTAATTTACCTTTCCTTGATAGTTTTGAACTTCCCAGGAAGATCCCAGAAAGTATATACCCCATTTAAGCTGATTCTGACTAATTCAGTGCACGTCTGACAAGTTTAATGAGCAAATATCGACATTTTTCAAGGGCTGTCACGACATGACCCCGCCTCTCATCCGCCCAGTGGGTAGCTAGGGGCGTGTTGCGCCCCCTTTTGGCCACGTTGTCGTCTTTCTACTTACATGCGCCTCGTTGGTGTGAACGGCGACTGTGACCGGAGCCAATGGGCTGACTAGATGATGCTGTAGGGGATGCGATTGCGGATGAGTCTGCGGAAGTTGCTGTAGTGGATGATGTAGCGCCTGGTGGTGCATCTGTGGTGGCTGCTGCTGCTGCTGCTGGGGCTGTGGTGCCTTGTGATGTTCAGGCGAAATTTGCATGATCTCAGGCATGGCCTGCGGGGCACGACCAAGAGGCGGTGGCTGTGGCAAGGGAGCACCTTTAACAGGTAATGGTGGTGGCGGTGGTGGTGGTGCTGGCTGTGGTGGCTCCAGATCACGTGTGGAGGCATAGGTGATGCTATCATCACGCACACAGGCCAAAAGTTTGCCCTCCTCCGAGATGTTGTCATCACTGATGCCACCCAAACCGCTCAGATTTGCATAATCGTGGGGGTGGTGCTGGGAGTGGGCACGGCCATGGGCATAGGCATGTGACTGTTGTTGTTGTTGTTGCTGTTGTTGTTGTTGCTGGTGGTGTTGGTTGACTGTTGGCGGCGGTGGCAGCTCATCATATTCGCTAAGTTGCAACAGACTGGTTGTAATGCAGCTGGCTGCACCGCTGTTAGTTGCTCCACTGCCTCTGCCTGTCACGCCCACTGAAATGGTGCCCATGGTTATGCCCACAACGGCACCAGCAGTTGCCGCCCTTAATGTCGCATACTCCCCGTCGTCAATTTCCCCCGCAGAACTGGTAAAACATAGCGAGGTTCCACGGCCCGTATGGCTAAAAGGTGTGGAAAAAGGGTACAGAGAGTGGACGTTTAGCTACCTAGTTGACTTGGTAAGCTTCTGTTGCACCGTAGATTAGTTAAACTTTTTTATACCCTTGCAGAGAAAGTAGAGTTTATATATTGTGGATAAAGCCTACAGTTTTTGGGTGAGTGAGAGTTTTTCTTGAGGCCAGCACAGGAAAACTGTACCAAATATCGGACGAGAAATATAGTATTATCTTAGAGAATTAAACCCAACGGTTTGAATATTAATATACTTGGATGAGAATGGAAATGAGAAATGGAAGTTCAAAAATTTAAGAATTTTCCATAGACATAGGATTATTGATAGGCGATATTACGAGCAATAAATAGACTTTATTCCGATTATTAGTCCTCAATCACATATAAACTTCCTTGGGAGCACTCTGAAAGGGTATTTAAATCTTCGGTATGCCGAATTCGTTGTTAATTTCTGGTTTGTTAGTTAATTAGTTAAACGTTTGGCCAACAACAACACAAAATGTGCAATTAGTTATGTTTTTTTTTTTAGTAATTTAATTTAGCTTTAGTTAGTAATTAACGACTAGTTTCACGTCTAGTTAAACATTAAAACAAACAATGTAAAAAATATATGTAAATATTTAAAAATAAAATTTCAAATTCAATAAAAAATCTTTTTTTAAATTGAACACAAAAGTAAAGTTCATTTAAATATTTGTTTGAAAACTTTTTGTTAATATAAAACAGGCGACAAGCGGAACAAAAATAGTTTCCTTTCTTCCTTTAAACATTCACTTCTTTTTTTCTCTTTTCTTTTTTTTTATTGTTCTTTGTTGGATTGCAAATTGGTTTTTTTTTTTCTAAATCAGAAAAAGAAAATGAACAAAAAAAGTGTTGTAAAACGTTGTTAAAATGTTAATGAGTTGAGTGTTGGGCAGTAATTAATAAATGTGCGGACCAGCAACCGTTGAGAAACATAATGAAAATGAACGAAAAAGAGAAACTAAAACGAAACGAAACGTGCACAGAATACAACACAACACAGAAAAAACTCTATAAATTCTAGAAAAAATAAATTAATTTTTCGCTAAGGTTGTTCACGTAATGCAGATTAATTGCTGAATTGATGAAAATTTAAGATCTTAGGATGAAATTTATTGATTTTAGGTTAAAGTATTTTATAGCTGGAACCCTCAACAAAAATTTATAGTGTGGTTCC
The DNA here is from genome assembly GCA_018150835.1 of Drosophila repletoides. NCBI lineage: Eukaryota > Metazoa > Arthropoda > Insecta > Diptera > Drosophilidae > Drosophila > Drosophila repletoides. Next base: position 4,774,473 of record JAECWQ010000202.1, read on the forward strand.
AATTCTTCAGTATTTTTGAGACAATATCAATACAAATTTCTATATATTCAAGGTAATTCAGCAATACATCTACATTTATCGAAACTTTCTCTAATTGTGCTTGGGGCGTGAATGGAATTTCTTTTCAGGTGATTTGTGTGAATTGGTGGGGTATTTTTAGTTTTTTATTTTAATGGTGGTGCTTGGAGAAACTAAATGAAAACTAAACTAAACTAAGTACGTGTGGTGGTGGAACAGGTATTAAAATGCAGGTTGCAGGTTTTGTTTTTGTTTTTGTTTTTAAGTAAATAAAACGGACAAGGGGCGCTGCCTTTTCCCTTTTTGGCTTTTGCTACTTTTCGCGTTTTACTTCTTTTTTTTTTGGTAACTAAAAAACGATTTTTTACCGCTTGCCATCAGTTTGTTCTTGGTCACCAATTAGTAGGACATCATCAGACGTACTCGTAACTTCGTTGAAGGTGACCTTCAGCTTGGGCGAGCTGGGCGTCAGCTTTGGCCAATAGATATCCTCCTGTGCGACCATGCCCATGCTGGCCATACCGCCCATTTCAGTGCTTGTGGCAGTGCTCATCATATCCGGTTTAGAGTTGTCAGTGCCATTCACAGTGGTGCTGGTCGAGTTGCCACCGCTACTAGAATTACTGCCCGTTCTCTGACCGCTAGACATAAGCAGCGGCTGAGCACTGGCCTTATTCAACAGCCCGCCATAGGTGTGGTCCAGCGGAGGCAGCTTAAAGTGCCACCTCCTCTTAATAGTCAAACACAGCCAGACGACAATCCAGAGCAGCAAATGCGTGACGCCGACGAGTGCTACAATTGAATGGATAAAAACAAGAAAAGACCCAAAGAGAACACGTTAATTGAGTCAAGTCTGGCCCCTTCTGGCTTTTGGTCATTTAATATGCTCCTCCCTTTCCGTTCCCTAAACCTTCGAGGCGATTAATGCCACGGAACAAGAACGCTAATTGGCTTATGAACCGATAACAGACAGGGTTCAAGGTGTTATGACATGGCTTAGGCGATGTTTGTTGTGGGTTCTGCCATTTAGGTAATTGTAAACCTGTTTAAGCCTGTTGCTGTTACTTATTTAAGCCATTAATTTGCATTGAATTAGTTCTTTGACTTGATTCGAGTTGCCAGAACTCTATTAATTATGCTGATTTATAGCTAAATTAAGAGCTTTTATATGTCCAAGTCCTAAATGGATGCCTATTGGGAGAAGAATACCAATCTTGGGGCATTTACTCACCTGCCAAAAAGGTTGGACAATGTAAATTGTTCTTGTAGGTAGCGCTGAGATCGTTTAGAAGCGGTGCCTTGACCACAGCCAGGGCCAGGACAAAGCACAGGGATGCACAATGAGCAAAATAGATCCAAGTTTGGCTGGCCTTCAGTGTTATAATAGAGCGATCTCTCATGCGTGTGGCCAGACGTCCGTGTCCATACAAATACATGACCATGGAAGAGGCCAAAACCAGGGCTGTGGCTAATAAGTAGAGAGCCAGGGTGACTGTAGCATTCAATATGAGTCCTGGCTGATGAACGGGCATAATTTCAGCATAGATTTGCAGCTTGTAGAGATTAGAGACGCCCACATAACCCAATATAACATCCAACGCGGCAACAATCATTTGTAGACTGAAAACACAGGCGAAGGACTTGGATGTGTTCCAGAAAACGGCAGGATAACGTACGGTCCACACCAGGAGAGCACACAAAAGATTGACAAATTCAGCACTAGGCGGTTGAGCGAATATAGCAACATCTATGGGTTTATCGATGCCAAAGAATAGCTGCAACATGCCCGCAAATCCATCAAGACGCACAAACTCATTGTTGTTGTTGTTGTTGCTATTGCTGTTGCTGCTGATGCCGCTGCCGTCGGCAACTGTTGGCGTTGTGACAGCAGGCAATGACTGAAAGTCAGCTTCATCAAGATCAAGATCTAACTCCTCATTTTCTGCACTGGATTTGGCTATAAACTCGCTAGAACTGATGGCTGCGTCGCCCAGCAAATATTCCGGCTCAATTTCCACACCAGATTTCGATCCTGTGCTGCGTTTAAATACGCGACGCTTTTGAGTTTTGGGTTTTATGGCAATTATTTTGGAATTACTAGAGACCGGCGTAGAGGGTATTATAGTATCGGGCAGAATTTCTGTCCGCACGCGATGTATGCTACTGTCTCGAGTTGTAGTCTCTTCTTCTACTTCATAATTCTGTTGCAAGGCCTGTTCATGGGACGTCACGTGATGGCGACGTGGTTGTTGGTGCTGTTGTCGTTGTTTATGGTGTTGCTTGTGGTGTTTCCGGTTGCTCTTGTGATGTTGGTGGTGCTGATGCTGCTGCTGGTGCTGTGGTTGTTTGGTAGCAATTGGCGCTGCGGTTGTGCTCGTAGTTTCTACCGAGCTGGAGGCTGTTGTTGTTGCTGCGGTGGTTGTGGTTGTTGTCGTTGTGCTGCTGCTGCTGCTACTAGTACCAGTTGTTGTTGTTGCTGTTGTGCTGCTGCTGCTGCTGCTAGTGGCTATGGTTGTCTTGCTGCTGCTCTTGTCTAATGTGCCCAGTTTTTGCCAATTTTCTAAGAGCAATTTGTTGCTGTTCGTCGCTGTTGTCGGTGGCTCAAACTCTAAGCCCCCTTCCATATCAATAGCAACAACATCATCGTCTTCCTCGTCAATGATTGCCTCTTCAAGTTCCTGTCGCTCCTCTTCATCCTCATCAATATCTCGATTAATTAAATCGGGCACTTCAAAGTATCTCGATTTGCCCCTGGCACCCGCATTTCCTGCTCTTCCTGCTGCTGCTGCTGTTGTTGTTGTTGTTGCCGTCGCCTTGGCTGCCTTTCGACCATTACGACCATCCTTATCACGTGTCAGCTGGAACAAATTATTATTGATACCGCTGCCAGCGCCTCTGAGAGCTGTAAACATCGTATCGTTGTAGTAGTCCTCCTCATCCTGTTCCAAACTGTTGGCGGTAACATTTGGCGGTTGCTCGCCCCTCTGGTTCAGATTCTGCTGGTGCTGTTTTTGATAGGGCGGCGTGGGCCCCACCACAGACATGGCCATCAAGTTCCGTCTATTGATAACAACAAAGTCCAATTCAGTGGCCCAAACTTGCTCTGAAATAGAGGAGGTGGAAAGAAAGAGAATAGATATGCATTTAATTAGATGGATCACAATTGCTTTGAACTACTCAATAGATGCACACAATGAGGGATTATATGTAAAGCAATTCCTTTCCGAGCAGAACAATCACTCAAGCACACACACGAAACGGCCTTAAATAAACATCATTACAGGTAATAACACGTTGGAAACACGCAGAAAAGGCGGTTCAATGTGGCTTGAATAGGCTCTTAGCTATCGTTAATTAAATGAGGCGTTAACAGAGCTGGTTGCCTGTTCTATGCTCTCTACTTATACAGATGGCTTTAAGGGGTAGGTCCGAGCATATTGGTAAATCTACAGGATATTTCATAGTTCACTCAACACACTCTGAACACTCTGCTAGAGGCCATGCATATATTTATATTCCAGTATCAGCTACGCCTTGTCAATTGGGGAAGCTGCTTTACGATGCCAGTTTCAGTTTCGACAAAAAATGTTGCCTACATTTCGGCTGCTTTACTAGGATAATACGAAACCCCCGTAGAGCTAATTAAGCGCACATTTACAGCATATGTTGGGTGCTTATGTTAGATTAAACGATTTTTTGGCTACTCTACCTTAGGACCTTTCACTCTGTAGCTTAACTTTTATGTATAACTTTTAGCTGTGTATTTTTCTCTCGTTAGAGCCTGCTTACGAAATTTGTTAGTGTGTTTGTCCCAGAGACACATAGACAGACAGACAGACAGTCGGACAGAGGCTGAAAATGAATATTAATCTAAGCTGACCGGATGCCAATGCAGAACGAAAGGAGATTAATAAAATGTGTTGCCAGCGGAAATAGATAAATGATTGCATATTAATTTTGGCCATTGAAAGAGCTGTGAATATGTATTGTAGCTGCTTAGTATGTTTATCCTGAGCTGAGCTTGCTTTAAGTTTAAAATCCTTTAGAATTTGATAAATATTTGAAACATAATTCACAATCATATTACTGTTTTAGGTATTAGTTCTTTGGATTTTAATATTAAAGCATTTCGTATTATGCTGCATAAGCAGATTAATGCCCTTTTTGGAGTCCTTTTCAATGTATTGATTAAAAATTCAATCAATTAATTAAATTCCAGTCAAATATGGTAAATATCTGTTGTGCTCTTGTTTACTTAGGTCTCAGTCTCAGCTTAGCTAAATTATAATGCTGGCTAATTAGTTTATTTTATGGATTCAAGGGGCGGCCTCTGTTTTTGGCCCAGTTAATAACTTGAGTAGCGATACGATGAAAATTTGCCAAGTTAACACTTTCATAAAATTATTTATTAGGCGAATGGCTTTAAGAAGGGGGGAAAACAGCAGCCAGAATGGACGAGCAAACAGAAGAAGCTTGGAAATAAAAGATGAAAATTGCCGAACAAATATTAAAGACAATGGCCAAGAGGAAAAACGAAAAAGGGGCATTCTAATATGATGTGATAGTAGCAGATTTGAGTTTTCTTTTTGGAGCGGGAGAAGGCGGAGGATTACAACAATGGCTGCCATAATAATATGTCGTCGTCGACGTCGTCGTTGGCAAACGGCAAGTGGCTCGTAAAACCGACAACACCGAAAATCTGCAGATTAACCCAGCGGCAAAGTTGTCCTACACCGCCCTTACCCGCCCTGGCAGCATCTTCCCTCTTTCAGGCTAAGTCTCACCCTCTCTCTCTGTCTCTCTGGGGCAATGACAATAACACCAAGGAGTATAGAACGAAGGATGTTCAAGCAAAAGTAATGAAAATGCGCAAATCCAAGGCAAGACACGCCCCCCGGACTTCCCGCTGAGTGTAATAGTTGCCCAGCCGATAAGCCTCACAGGATGCTGCTTGTCCTTCTGGCCACCCTACTAACTGGCTCCCTCCTTTAGTCGCGCTCGTTAAGTCTTTAGCATGAATAATGATAAGTTTCAGGCCACGTCCTACGTTCTAGCCACAACATCTTGGTCCACTTCCGGTCCACGTCCAGTTACCCTCTCCCGCAGCCCCTATACTATGCTTCATGCCCCTTCAGTAATTTAAGTGCGCCTGTTTAGCAAAAGAGGCCTTCTTTCAAATTTTCCGCGCCATTCTATCACAATTTTCATTTGTTTTTCTTCTTCAGAAACGTCTGCATTAATTATTTATGAGCACAACACGGTGTTAAAGTGATTTTTAGCCATTAAATTTGTCGCTTTTCTCTGATTTTAGCTCATCTTTTAATTAAATACGCCCAGAAATGCTACTCAAATTAATATTAAAATTTCCCCTGCCAATAGAAACTTTTTCACAAAGTTCAACTAAGCCATTTAGCCAAACTTTTAGTTGCTTATCTAATCAAGCCAAATGTGTTATTCAAATATATAAACTATATAAGGATAGATAGAGCATATATATATATATATATATAGTTGTTTTTTTTTTGGTAGAATGGGCTTGTCTTTACCTGAGGTGAAAATCTGCATTTACTCAAAGCGTGCAGTGAACTGTTAAAGGTGATTTTTAAAAACCCGCTTAAAGCCATTGAAATGTGGTAATACTGCTAATTTAATTACATAAAGTAATGCATTTTTTTCGTTGTCATTACTTTCGCACCGCACCCCAAAACCCTTGACACGCCCACCCGCAGCCCCCTTTAATATCTTCTCATATTTTTCGTCAGCTTTTTATGCGACTTGTGGCAACTTTTAAAAGAATTTTTTTTTATTATGATTTGATGCTGCGTTGCCTAATTGGCTCGCAGTTTCTTTGCCCCGATTTTATGCTAATGAAAAAGTTGAAAAATAATTATAATAAAAATATAGCACCAAAAACTCGTTATCTCGCCTGTAAAAACGAATAAATTACGAATATTTCCACCATAAAAAATACAAATTTTTGATTAAAATTTTAATTTCAATAAATAAAAAAAAACATGTCTTGAATTGATTTATATATATTAAAATCCATCAAAATTTATGGAATTCTCGTAATTTGATTAAAGTATTATGATTGGGAATTATATGCAATTAAAGAGCTTTTACAAGAGTTTTTAAGTCAATCAAACTATAAAGTTTTATTAAAAATAATGCGGGAATTATAAGACGCAGCTTACAAAAAGTCTCCGCAGTCTGACAGGACGACTCTGGGGCTGTCTAAGGCAGCTTTAAGAATGTCAAGACAAGTTGACAAATTGCAGGCGGGGGGCCGCTAAGAGAAGTAATGCAGCCAAGCGTTAAAATGGCCAAAAGGAGTCGCGACAAGCCATTGCACTTAGCTTGACCAACCCTCTTCTTTCCTTTATTTTTTTTTTCCTTTACCCCCTGCAGTCAGTGCCCCCGTTTTAATGCCACAGGCAGACGCAACTGCAACTTAAGACTTTAGCTTTGGCTTTGGCTTTGAATTTTTTTCTCCTTTTTGCAGCGTTGCACATTTTATTTGTGCCAATGATTTTCTAATTTTCAGCTGTGGAGGGGGCTGAGGGGCAACAAGTTGCGCGAAAAACAATTTCCCAGCGCAAGGACTTAAAGCAATCCCCACCGCAGGGATAGCTCTCTCTCTCTCTCTCTCTATCGCTCTAACTGGGAAAAACATAAAAACAAAAGAAATCGAAATTAATTGAAATATCACATGAAGAGTAGCTCCCTGCCTGCTGCCTCCTGCCGCCTTGTGCTGCCAGCTGCATGGGTCACTCCGGATTTCAACTGAACTCTCAACTCACTCCCTTTTCCTCTCTCTCTCTCTCTCTTTCTCTCTCTCTCTCTCTCAGCCACTCTATCTGCTAGTCATGATGGGTTTTATGATGCCAATGCGTCCAACCGCCTGGCACATTTTTAATTTACTACTCCAACTCGATGCCGCTTCACTGAAGGCTTTGTCCTCTGCCTCCTTTTATATATGTATGTATGTATCTCTGTCCTTATTCTTTTCATTTATTTTTTCATTCTCTCTGCCATTTGCTGTTCTGCGTGGTTCAATAAACCCGCCATACGGTCAATCGTCAGTCAGCCACAATGTCTGTCAATACAGAACTCTGCAGCTGGGATTTGCATTGACTCTGTCAGTGACTCGAAGTCACTTTAAATGTATTTAACTCTGATTTGCTTGTCGGGCGAATGTCCATCAATATTGTTGTATCCCCCCCACTGTAATTCAGTTTTCAGCGGGCTGCTCAATTCGCGCAAGGCAATCAAATATTTGCGAATTGAAATACTCTATTTCAATTTGATGCCCTTCTCTTGCTCTCAAAATTTTCATATGTGGAAAGTCGGCTTTTCTTTCTTTGAAAACCTCTTCAGTATTCATACATAATTCAGCTGGTTTTAAAGGCACAGTTCCTTTTGCTCTTTCCTTTAATATTTAATTCATTTTCTTGATGTTGAATTTGAATTTTGGTACCAATTTTTAATGTATAATTCTTAGCCAAAAACTCACTGTAAAAGCTCTGCCTCAGCTTTTCCCTGAAAATGAAATGTATTCTAAAGAATTGTCAGTGTATTTGCAGGCTTTCAACTTGCAAACAAATGAAACTTTTTTTTCCTTGTTTTTTCTTCTTCTGTTTTTGTGTTTGCTTTTTGTTGTTTTAATTCTTTGTTTTAGCCATTTACTGTGGCATTAGTTTACTGTGCTACGAGTGGCAGCAACACGGCTCACACACACACACAGGCTCACACACACACACATAGATGAGTAAACAGAGGCCTGTTAGAGCTCTGGCTGGTTGTCCTGGATGTCCTGTATGTCCTGCTTCAGCACGAACTCCTGTACTTTCAGCCAACATTTGCACAGTTTTGGCTCGGTTCGTTGGTTTGCCGCCCGCGCTGCGCGCTGTTAATAACATGGCTTATTGCTGCCCATAACGTGGGCGTGGCATGTTCGTGTGTGTGTGTGTGTGTGTCTCCATGTTTACTCCTGTGGTTGTTAGCCCCGTGTGAGTGTGTTTGTGTTTGTGTGAGCGACCATATTGGCCATGTTTGGGTTTGTTGCTGCTGCTGCCTGTGTTTGCCTCTGGCAGCAGCAGAAGCAGCAGCAGCAGCAGCAGTCAACGACTCATACATGCATATGTTTTCCCATCAGATTTCCCCAGCGATTGCACTTCCTTTGAAGATACTGCTATACTTGAATGCTTTATACAGAGCATACAAGCATACGAATATCCAAGTAAGAGAATATATTCCCTTAAGCTCACTTTGTTAAGCTGCCAGATATTAGAGAGTGGAGACCCTAACTTCTTGGCCAAACAGTTTTATGGGCCAATGACACCAGGTAAAATGTAAATGCGTTCAAATCTCTCCGAAATTATATTCTGATGATTGTCTGGCGGCCTATCATCAACAGCCTGTCAAACTAAACGAAACGGAAATTTCATTACATCCCTGTGTACAACGAGGCGTATGAGACGATCCGGACTCATTTAAAAACATATTATTGTATCATATGGGAAAATACTCAAATGATTATGTTCTGAATAATATTTAAAGCTGAGAAGGGAATCCCTTTGACGAGTAAGATAATACGTTCCCGGAACCAAATCCTGACCTCATAATTAATTTTATAAAAGTAAACCAATTTGAACTCATAACTTAGGTTAAGGAACTCCTTGAACCGGTCAGCAAGCTGAACACAAAGCTTCTTTTTATCGGGTTCAAAGCACCAAACTTCTGTTTAATTAACTCGTTATTGTTTAATTAAATTTTTGTTGATTTAAATAATTATTTACCCTGTAACCCCCTTCCTTCGCCCAGACACTAGCTACGCCCTTGCAACTGTCCCCAAAAATAATTTAATTAAAATGCACAATGCACTATGGGCCACAAATGCCAAATTGAATGCAACTCTACAATGAAATTATGGACAATTCGGTTGCCTGCGGCTCTCTCTTTAGTGTTGCATTCATCAAGTGACAATGTGGCACGTGGCGTTTGGTTAATAATAATGGAGCGTACAACGGGGTGAGTGAGACGAACGGGGGCAAAGTGCAATAACAATGCAACAAAGTGTCTGTTGCACTCCATCCAAGAGAAGCGGAAGCACAAAATTGAAATGCAATTGGGCAATAAAAGGGCTGGGGGGAAAACAACAATAAAGAGCAGCCCAAAATGTCAGCCATCATGAAAATAAAATGGCGCCACGGCAACTTCCTGTCGGCGCATATTTTTCATTGCATACTTTTGGGCTGCATCAGAAAGCGTTGCATACTTTTATGAGGCAAGTTCAAGCTACTTTTTCAGAAAATAGCTAAATATGAAAGTGCGATTTATTCATGTTTTAGTTACACTTATAATTTCCTTCGTCATTTTCCTTTCATTTGCCACTTTATATTCAAAAAAAGTTTAATATCCACGCTTATGAATCGTTCCTTCATATAAATAAAAAAGCTAAAACGAAGCAGGCAAAATAAAGGCCAAATGCGCAACACTGTTTGTAAATCTTTACATTGTCTGCTGAATTATCTCTCCATTTCGGCACACCTCTTAATTACACTCACCTTTCGGCAGCAGTCCATTCTCAATAATGCGAGCTTCCAGCAGTAGCCGTGGGAGTAGCAAACAGAGCGCAATCAGAATATGCACAAAAGCAGCCGTAGGTCCTCCGTGTGTCCAAAGGGCACGCAATGTGCCGCCCCTGGCCTCCTCCTCGAGGCCATCGTGCGGTGCCAGAGTGCAGCGACGTTCCTTGGCCCCAGTTGCCAATTTGATGCCATCGTTTGCCAAATTGCCAACCTGTCAAGCATACAAAACGCAAGATTACTCTAACTTTTCACACATGAAACTGCACATAATAATACTCTTATTACGACTCTTACGACTACCAGTCAAAAAAAACTTCCTTGACTCCAAATTTCAATATGCATTGCTGCAACTTTGGCTGCAATCGCAACTGACTTTTGGCATAGTTTTAAGGTTAGCTTGTGCGGCCTTAAGGGCCCGTACAAAGTTCATAGCTTCATCTTTGCCTCTTCCGCAAGAGCTGAGGCCTCCTTGGGCCAATATATAAAGGATCTTAATACATTTTAAAGCCAAAAAACTGGCTTTTATTTTATTATATATATCTCCACGAAACGCTTTAATTTGACTAGAAAGAATCAATCTAAATGTTAATTAAAAACACCCATCCGCATGAAAATAGGTTTAGTTTTAACCAGGTTATAACTATGTGAAGGCCAGGATAACTCATCTATTTGCAATATTCGTTGCTTATTTATAGACTTCTTTTGTTGTTTCTTATACACGTACTTTCTCTTTTTATTTCTTTGCCTCAGTATGTATATATTAATTTTTTACTACTTCATTTGCAAGCATAAATAAAACCAGCCATAAATCAATCCAAAGCCTTTTAGAGCAACCGACAACCGACAACCGACAAAGAGACAGTTAAATATATCGCTGCCAATTGAAATCCCCGGGCATCCTACAAAACCACGTACAACACATTTCTCGATGGGAACTATATTCCGATGCTGATGTGCAATTAATGAAATAAATAAAAAATATAGAACAGGAAAATAAAAATGGAATGGAAAAAAAATATGAAATCAACTGCTGCGTTTACTACAAAGCAAATGTATTGCGGGTGATTTGGGTTTTTGCATTTTTTATATACCATAGCGAGAGATGGCAGTGGAAAATATATAGCGCATACGACGCGTTGGCGCATAAAAAATGCACGTGACAAATGGTGAAATGAAATATTTATATACACAGCGTGTAGATTCCCCTATATAAAAGTATATGAATTATATATATATATATACTATATACAAATGTGTGTGAGAGTGAGAAAAAAAAAAAGTGAGCATAAAAATCACGTGCACCATATAAATAAATGTGCGCTGTTGGGCTTTTAAATTAAAAACAAGCAGACTTCATGGAAACACAGAAACAAGCAGAGAATGAAACTCGCAACCATTCGCTTTACTTAGCTTTGTCTTGCTTTGGCTTGTATACCCTATAAACAGAAAATGTGATAAAAGGGTATACTAGAAACAATCCGCCACTAAACCAAAATAATCGTAAATAAAAGCGGATCATTGGCCCTGTTCCAGGTTTCCCTTAGCCATATATTCAGCTGAAAAATGTAGTCTATTTTGCTCTCCACCTGATTATAAAATATTAATACTTAGAAGATGATATAGAAACTGATCAGTTATCAATATAGAAACGTTTGGTGATTTGATATATTTTGGCTTTTCTGAAGGCTTTCAAGCGAACACAACTCTCTTCAGTTGCACAGCTGAAGCGCCGCTTGAGCATTGTGTTTGTATAGGGTATCTGCTAGCACAGCCGTTTTTACAAAAAAAAAAAACAAGCACTCTTGTTGCATTTTATTTTGGGGTTTGTTTTTGGTTTCGCTGCGTTTCGGTTCGTTTCGTTACGTTTGCCGTGGAGCAACAACAATGATTGCAATTTGCAAAAAGCGAAACGCATTTGAAGTACTGCAGCTGTGTGTGTGTGTGTGTGTGGTGGGGTGTGTGCGAATGTGTGTGTGAGCGAGTGTGTGTACACCCATTTAGCCAGCGAGATAATACATTTAAACGTGCCGACATTTCGCGGTTGTCAGCCCTCCGGCGAATGAACTAAAGTGCTGCTGCTGCTGTTGCTGCTGTTGCCAGCAGAGAGAAAAAAAGAAGCAGCAGCAGCAGCAAGGATCTACAGGATGCAGAGCTAGTGCCTGAGGCGGCAGTCACCTCTTTGCCGCATATGTCTGTTAGTAGTTCCACCAAATTCAGCGACCCACTTGATTATTATATACGCTTATAGCACATGTGGTGTGACTGTGGCTGTGGCTGTGGCTGCGTTGTGGCTTTTAGTTTTATTTTGCTAGCAGAACACAAAAAAATGAACTACTCGTAAAAGTTTTCGCTGAGTTCTTTTCTTATAAAATGCAACGCATTTCAAATTTATTAATTTATGCACGGAAAAAAAATATGCCACGAAGAATTTGAGCTGCCGACTCAGAATAGAAGATAAAAGCAGGAATACCGAGTTTAAAAAAGCGGAATTGAGTCAAGAATCTCATGCTTGATTTTGAAAAATCCAGGATCATCTAACTTTGCACACCATTGGACAAAGATTCACGTAAGGAATTCTGGCTGTTTATCTCGTATTTATCTTATCTGTGTATTTTTTATCAGAGCATTATCAAACCGAGAGAGAGATAGATCTATTTAATCGGAACTAAGGCATAGACTACTTTCCTTCTAAATTATAAAATATAAATTATAAATTATAAATACTTTACTTTGGCTACTGTAATTTATTGTCAAAATTATAGAAATGTTATTTTCAAGCATTTGATATTAATAACGAAATATTGAACTTTTCCATTTTCAAGTATTTTTTATATATACTGAAGATCAATGTTTCGCGAAATTCATTTTCGAAGCAAGGGTTCGTCAAGGGATCGTAAACGATGTTCTATGAGAATATTCATATGCTGCTGCTGCTGAGCTCGATTTGGTTATGGCTTACAGATTTGGCTTTTTTTGCTGCTGTTGTTAACGCCCCTCCTGGCCAGAGTGAGTGTATTTCATAATAATCCATTTATAATCCAATATATTCCACAACTTTGCAGCTACTGTGATGACCCATGCCAAGGTGGTGGGGGGATATCCAGTCAAAATTTATGATGTGCCCTATCTGGTATCTATACGCCTGCGTGCCTATCATGAGGACGATTTTGGACTGGGTCATATATGTGGAGGTACGGTGGTATCGGCGCGTCTAGTTTGCTCGGCGGCCCATTGTTTTGCCATGTGGGTTCCAAACTGTCCAATATTGAACACTAAACCTCATTTTAATTGTGTCTATAGAAAAAATACTTTGCCAGTGGAGTACAGAGAGGCGGAGAACTATGTGGTAGTTGCTGGCGGCACTTCGCTCAAAAAACTGGAGGGTTTGACTCAAGTGTACCTGGTGGAGCAGATCTTTGGTCATAGGGCATATCATTATGGTACCCTAGAGAATGATATAGCACTGCTTTTTCTCAATAGTCGCATACCTATGCAATATTGGACAATAAGCCCTTTACCTCTGGCAAAGGCACCCACACAGCCGGGTACCTATTGCTTTACTGCCGGCTGGGGCAACAAGGAGCGACAGCTAAGCCAGGCCATAGTGCCCGTTCAGGATCAACGTCTATGCAGCATTATCTATATGTTTCTACCCCTATCGCAGCTGTGTGCGGGTTATTTGCACGGCGGGGTTGATGCTTGCAAAGGGGATTCGGGTGGTCCTTTGGTCTGTGCCGGCACTCTGACCGGCATTATTTCTTGGGGCGTGGACTGTGGCAGACTCTTCTATCCCGGTGTATATACTAATGTCTCTCACTATGTTAACTGGATTGAAAAGATTAATTCTTCGCTGGACTATTCAAAATATGCTCAAATGCGAAGCTTAAACATGGCTAATCTGAGCAATTTTCCACCTTTCTCTTTAGTTCTGATCTGTAGCGCCTTGCTTTTAGCATTGACGGGCGAAAACAGACAAGGATATAACCAATAAAATCTAATTTAAGCTTTGACAATATCAATGAAAAAACTGGCTTAAATGCCATAAATAAGTTAGTTTTCTTCTACCTTTTTTGAATAGCGTAAACTGTACTCTTTTAGCTGCAAAAATTCGTGTTAGCTCCTTTTGTTTTTAGCAGCCGTTCAACTCTTATCAGAGCATAACATAAAAATTGTAGTCTGTTCGATTTGTGAATGGAAAAACAAGAGAAAAATCGGCACAAAAACTATGAATTCCAATAATTGGCAATAGAAGAGCAGACCCAAAGGGGATCTAAAGCCTGTGTCCTGCCAGTGCTTTGATAACTGCGCGTCAATGGATCTACTTTCTTTTTTCTCTGTATCCAGTCAGTCATTCAGCCATTCCGTCAGCCCATCAGTCAGTCAATCAATGAATTGGCCCCTTCTGTTTGGGTTTATTAAATGGCCGCCGTGTGATGAACAACTTCTATTACCCACCCCCATCCCATCCCCATCCCCATTTCCGTTTCCGTTTTTAACTCTCTGCAGTGCTGTGCTAAGCTGGCTGTGCTGTGACTGATAGGCAGCATTTGGTTGCCTGCCGGCTGCATTTGTGGTCTCTGTGCTTATTTACATGCAATTTTGTAGCAAATTGTGAACTGAACTTGTTGCCTGACGCAGCACATCCCGTGCTTCTGCTCATGTCCAATAATTTGCCTTTCAGGCAACTATTTTGGCAGCAAATATTCAGATTTTGCCGTTGCTGTTTCAGCTCTCTATGCTTGGGCTTAAAACAAGCTAAAAACAAGCCAATTATTTGTGAAAACCCTCAGGCCATCAAGCTGTGTCCAGACGAAACTAACTCGCGAGTGACAGACATGAACGTCGTCCTTTCTAAACCATTCACAGCTTTCAGATCTCCTTTTTTTTACTGCTTGACAGCCACTTAAAGTGGCTTTTAGGTTGAGAATGAAAGGGTTATTTGTTAACTTGGCTCTGAACGATTTGCTTCTGTCTTATTGAAAATTTGTATACGTTTTGCATGAGAGACATTCATCTGTTTCAAGAAGTTTCAGAACTGCCCAGACTAGATCAAATTTAGCTAAAACTTTAAAGGTAAATACCTTAACTGATTTATTAAACTTTAATTATTATTTTGAAAAAGCAGCCATTAAGTCAACCTCACCTAAGACTTCTGATTACAGGGTATAAAAACCCGTTTGTTATTGTATTTTTCTATCGACTCTTTGCAAGCACCCAATGTCTGGCATGCACTTCAAATGGACAATAAATAAAATACCATACTCTAGCCCAAAGACAAAGAGAGACAGAGAATTATAGAAAGAAAGAGGCACAGCGAGAGAGGGAAAGATAGTAAGAGAGAGATAGAATATGAAAAAACCATAATTGCATTTATTATGCTGATAAAAGCAGAGACACGAGCAGCTCGCTGCGAGTGTGTGCAAAGGATAACCAACGCAATTGTCCATCAGGGTGTGTGTGTGTGTGTGTGTGTTGGTGTGTTGGTGTGTGTGTCAGCCATTTTGTGGCGCAGCACGGAGTCCTGCAACCGGCCGTAGTAGCTGTCCAGGAGCAGGCAGCGTATGCTGCTGCTGCTGCTGTGTTTGTTTTTGCAAATAAATTTAATAACGAAAATAATGCCACTAAAAATAGTTGATACACAAACAAAGGATATACAGCGCAGTGCACTGCAGTGCAGTGCAGACAGGACTCGCATACAGAACAGAAGAGAAAAATTTAATTATCATGCGCCCAGACGAAACCACACAGTTAATTTCGAGCTACCAAATTGAGTTAAAATGTCACTCTATAAATCTGTAACTTACCTTAAATACAGCCGACGTGAAAAATACGGGCAACAATATGAAGACAACGCCGGAGAGAACAATCTGTAGATTTAGTTCAGCAACAGGCTCAATTTTCCAGGGTATCAGCGAACAACCTGTAAGCCATTTAAAATTCCATATTAATCTTAACAGTCAAACTGTGTATTTGCTTGTGTTTCTTACCCAGGAACCTGTAGGCGCCATGCATAGCCAGATAGCCTTGGAATAGCGTTAGAAGCACTCCATACCATATTGACCAGAGAGAATTTAGATGCAGATAGCTGCTGGAATCATGGCCAGAATGTTGTAGATTTGTATAACGGCTCTGATGACGTTTCGATTTAATATATTTGGCCTGAAGCTGCTGTTGCTGCTGGCTAAGACTGTTGCTGGCTGTGGTTGCATTTGTCAGAACCGAATTGCAGATGCTCGAGTTAAGACTTCCACCACCTCCTCCACCACCGCCTCCACCGCCAGGGGTAGAGCCTGCACCGTTCTTGCCACCCATTTGAAATGGAGTTTATTTATCTTTTTCGCTTTGTTTGTCCTTTTCTCACGATTTTGTTTTCTCTTCCACTGCGCTGGCAACAAATGTTGACAGTAAATTTCACAGCAATTCCTATTGATTTTCTATTGATTTTACGCGCGTTGATTTTCTATTTGTTTAAGTGATGCTCATCGCTGTTGTTCTTGGTGTTGTTTCTATACTCGTTGTTATTTTTGTATTTATTTGCACGCTGATATGCCTCATTATAGCGCCCAGAGTTTGCTGTTTGCTTTCGCATGTTTAGCTCCCAATATAAATTGCTTTTCCCCAAATATATATATATATAAATATATATATCTATTGTTTTCCTATGATTAGATACGTTTTATTTGAGCTGCAATGAGAGATGGAATCAGAAGATATGGGGGCAATTAATATCGTATATAAAGCAAATGGAAATCATATGTATACATATATAAAGAGAGATTCTATAGTTATTTTGGATATGGGTAAAAAGATTTATATAAATTCAATTCCTCATCAAATTCCATGTACTACTTATTACCATATTTATGTTATCTTAGTAGGCCAGAATATTTCATAAAGTAGGCTCTGGATTCAAACGAATTTTACTATTTCTGACCTGCTTCCAGACAAAAATAAAAATAGTCAGTTTATTTCGGCAGCCTAACGAGATCATATCAAAATTTTAAGTATACAAAAAACAAAGTTTTATATATATTAAGTACACGAAAACTAAGTAAGTACACTTTAAAAAAACCTGTTTTAAAACTACTCTAATCCCCGAACATAAAAATAGGTGCCGTTTCCGTAAATCAATACAAAACACTACCTGTGCAAAGCACGACACCACCACCACAAACCCTTTTGGTAAGCATCGGAATTTCTCCATATTTCCTGATAATTACAAGCTATATTTTCAGAGATAGCTGAGATTCGTGAAGTGCCGCACGTCCTTACATACATCACCAGATTCACTATACATATGTGGAATGCCGTTGAATTACACTCGCATGTCCTGATCATTGAACATAGAAGAATATAATAAGCCTGCGACTCGACCTGCATAGTATAAGATCACACTTGTATTTTTTATAATTTTTTATAATTTTTTATAATTTTTGATAATTTTTGATAAGATTAGATTTAAGCATAAAGTGAGCCAAAAAAAAAATATAATGTCTTTTAACTGACTCGTTCATCATCGCACAGCACGTAACGGAAATATACATACTGAAAGTTTCCACTAAGACGGAATTTTTGAATATTCAGCCTCCAACTGGGGGAAAATGGGCAAGAAAAAAAGTTATATGAAACTTTTTGTTTCTTATCCGATGGGCTTTGAATTCATATTCAAATATGGAAATTTGTTTAGGACTGAATACCGATTTCTCGGATTATTTACCCCCAATGTGGCGAAATGGGGGTCAAATGTTATTTTTAGACGATTAACTTCATACATAATTTCAGAGCTGTATATTAAAATCTAAAATATAGGTTTCTGATTTTTTTTGGAAAAAACGCTTCCATGGCTGAAAAATGGGGATATTCTATATTTGACCTATGGTTGTATATCGAGTTTCAAAGCTTTACATTAAAATCTAAAATATGAGTATCACCATTTTTGGAAAATCTGGGGTCATAGATGAATGGGGAAAATTCGATCTCAACAAATGTTTCTCATTTTTTGAAAATCCGCCCCAAAGTTCGAAAAATCAGCTGACACAAACATCTAACGAGTAAACTGTTCAATGACTTTTGAAGAGCAAAAATAAATATTAAGAATTTACTTTTTTAGGTAAAATATATAATTAGGGTTATCCAATTCTTATTTGCTATTAGCAAATTTATCTAGTCTTAGTAGGCCAGAATATTTCATAAAGTAGGCTCTGGATTCAAACGAATTTTACTATTTCTGACCTGCTTCCAGACAAAAATAAAAATAGTCAGTTTATTTCGGCAGCCTAACGAGATCATATCAAAATTTTAAGTATACAAAAAACAAAGTTTTATATATATTAAGTACACGAAAACTAAGTACACTTAAAAAAAACCTGTTTTAAAACGACTTTAATCCCTGAACATAAAATAGGTGCCGTTTCCGTTAATCAATACAAAACACTACCTGTGCAAAGCACGAAACCACCACCACAAACCCTATTGGTAAGCATCGGAATTTCTCCATATTTCTTGATAATTACAAGCTATATTTTCAGAGATAGCTGAGATTCATGAGGTGCCGCACGTCCTTACATTCATCACCAGATTCACTATACATATGTGGAATGCCGTTGAATTACACTCGCATGTCCTGATCATTGAACATAGAAGAATATAATAAGCCTGCGACTCGACCTGCATAGTATAAGATCACACTTGTATTTTTTATAATTTTTTATAATAATTTTTGATAATTTTTTATAAGTTTAGATTTAAGCATAAAGTGAGCCAAAAAAAAAATGTAATGTCTTTTAACTGACTCGTTCAGCACCTAACGGTATGTATAATTTTTTTAACGTCGAAGGATCAGTTATAAATTGGCATTTTTATCAAGATACAACCAATTTGTGGCAGTTGCATAATTAAAGGTGAAACGCCGACAAAGCAAATGGGAGGCTCGCGAAAACAGCTGATATTGGGACATGTATATGTAAATAAGGATTCCATCCTTTCATCCATGTCCCAGTTGTCTTTGTCTGGCTGTGTGTGGCTTGTTTTATGCATTGCTCCTTTGAGCCGCATGCAACATGCATAATTACAGGCTATAGACAGAACTAACGCTAATGGCAGCCAGGTAAATGCAAAATGTATTGCGTGTTTCGGCCAGGATTTACCACCAGGAGGCAACGACAGTAAAGCAAAATATTACTGCAGGCCGACGACTTAAATATCCTTTGCGAAATCAGTTTTAGTAGCGAAAGTTCTCCTAGCATTAACATTTTCTTATCTTTGTTTCTTAATCCATCAAATTCACAACAGTTTCTTTAGGGTCTATATATATGAAATTCTATAGGAATATGACAGAATCCTTAACCATATATATAGATATATTCGATGGGATATGCGTTACATATTACTTGATATAATTTGAATATCCTGTTAGGGTGTAAGAGCCGCAGACCCGTTAACATTTATGAGTCTGTCGTTGACTTTTTACAAAATGTTGCGTTTTGTTTAACAAACCGCCAAAGGACGAGCGATAGGCGTGGCATGAAAATATGTTGCAATTTGTTGTTATTACACATGTAATTAAAAAACAGTTACAAGGAGAACTTTTTCTGTTAAGCAAATTTAATTGGTAATAGCCGTTGGCCCTGTTTCAACTGGGAATTCACGATTCGTGAAAATTAGACCACATAATATTAACAGAACAGAAATTTTGAAGGGAAAAGCCAGCTTGTTCACATTTTGATGTAATAAGAAATGCTTTTACCCTTTCTTATAGCCAAAGTTCGTAAAATATATTCAAAAATTCTGTAGCATTATTTAATACTTACCTCAGAGTGTAAATATTAGCTACAAGCTAAACAAGTGCAATAAATTATTTGTTCTTGGAAGAGAGGAGCAACAGAGAGAGCTGAGAGGAAAATTTCGAGGAAAACACAACAACAAATATTGGCTATAACATAAACTCCCCCAGCAGCACACAGAGAGACAGAGAGAGAGAGAGAGAGAGAGAGAGAGAGAGTAAACATTGTAATATGCATATAGACTCGTCTTGAGCTCTGTCAACAGTCCGGTGAGCATCTGGCTTTTCCTTATTCCGTATTCCTTATTCCTTGTACACTGCTTTACCAAGGACTCTTGCTCTTACATGTTGATATTAATTTTATGTTAATTACAATCTTTACATGTTTGTTTGTCTCTCGCTTTGTATCTTGGCCATGTGGTCCTTGCTTTTAGGGCCATGCGGGATGGATATCCTTTACAGGCAGGGTAGCTGCTGTCTTGACATGCTCAGCATCAGATTAGCCTGCCACAAAAGTCATAAATGCAGATGCTAACATTTCTTTCGCCTCCCCTTGGGGCATTTGCTTTGTTTTTAAGTCACAGACAGAAGAAGCCAACGTCTTTGCCTCCTTGCCGACTTGCCTCTTCGCCTGCCGACGTGCCCCACCTTGAGGCAATTTGTCGCGTTCGCACGACTTTAATGCAAATGAAACAGCCACTTTATGGCTGCTTTTTCTCCAGCTCTTTTCTCCGACTTTATCTGTATATCTGTATGTGTGTGTGTATGTCATTGGCATGCGTCTCCTGCGTATCCTTTGCGACTCAAGGCGTGAAATTAAAATGCGCTTTTTCATACCACAAAATCTAGTTCGCAAAATATATGCAACGTTCCAGCAGTGCGTCGTTGTGGCATCAATTGGAAGCTCCATAAAAACAAATTCAATTTTCAGTCACCTTTCGCATCCTTGTCAATCGAAAGAAATACCAAATATTCCCGCGGTCCTCAAATACTACCCAAAGGTAAGAAGGAAATAAACACAGTCCTTGTACTCATCTTACTTTCCATTGGTTTTTGAAACCCTCAATACTCTATTTACAGAGAACTTGTTAGTCGAGCAATGCCGAGTACTTTCAACTTTAATTATCTTTTGTAGTGTGCGGTGCTGACTCATGCAAATGAAAAACTGCTCTTAACTGCATTTATCTGGTTAGCAGAGTACTCGACTTTGACTTTAAAGCGGCTTCAGCCCCCCCAGCGTTGTTCCCCCGTTGTTTCAGCCAGAACCCCCTTTAACACTAGACTGTACTACACTTATGCCGCATAGCCACTTCACATGCCACATGCCAGTAGAAGCAGGAGGAGAAGCAGCAGCCACCAAAAAATATACTAAATGGCACTTGAGCTGCTTTTGTGCGCATACCTAGACTCCTCTGCCCAGATCCAAACCCAATCCTTTACCAACCCGCCTCCCTCAAGTGCCGCCTCAAGTCCTCTCGTGGTAATTTATAGGGGCAACCGGGTTTTCATGCTCCATCTGTGTATGGCTTTCACTTCAATTTCAGTTCCCCCTTTTCGCCTCTGCTTGTCTTGGTTCTCTTTTAAGTTAAATGAAGCAGGCGAAGAACAAAGCAAACACAACAAAATGCACAAAACAGTTTGGGGCGCCTTTCATTTATTTATTTATTTTTTGTTTTGTTTGTCACAACGTGCTGCATGCAACACCAGTGGACGACAGGCGGCAACCACGAAGCTCTGTCAATTTTCATATTTATATTTTATATATTTATTTGAGGCAATTCAAAAAGAGAGAATTCCATGCCTTTTCCAATTTCTTCCTTTTCCTCTTTTTACTTTAGCGGCAATTTTGCTTCTGCATTTGCATAAAGGCAACGGCTGCATTTTGTTGCAAATATTTTTGTTCAAGTTGCAGCTGAGGCTGGCCAAATTCAAACACAAAACAGACCCCCCCCCTTCTCAAAGAGAGAGCGAGTAGACCGAAAAGTTTGTTTTGGGGCGCGTGACAAAGCCAAAGACCCGAAGGAAAATTCTATTGAAAAAAGGAGAAATAGGAACATTTTTGTGCATTGCTGCTGCAACAGCAAAAAAAAATTGGCTTGGTTTGAGGAGGGGTGTGTTGCACGTGGCATGTTTTGAATTGGATTTACACATGTGCCGAGCTAATACGTGTCCCATACGACGACGTTTTTCAATTTCAACTTGGCTCAAGCAACCACAGCAGCAGCAGCAGACGTGTGGCAAGAAACACAAGAAGAAAAAAATAGAAGAAAATATACCTATAAAATAAAAAAAAAAAAAACAAAGTGTTGCCTAGTTTTTGGGGCAACTGCGCTAGGCTACGCCTGAAACGCTTTAACTGGGTCAACCGAGCCATAAACTATAAATTATAATAATAATTATAATGGCAGGGTTAGTATTTTAGTATTACCAAACTAAACAATAAAATACAACGAGAAATTTATTAACGCAATTAAATTCGCGTCCAAGCGGCAAGTAAATAAATTGGCAAAAATAAATAAAATAAAATTCGCATCAATTGCCATCAAGTGCGTAAATTAACAACAGTGGCAAGTGGAAGTTTTTTTTTATCGAGTGGGGCTAGGGGGACGGATGGCAAATCAAAACAGCTGCACTCATTTACCAACACTGATAACATAGCCACACCCCCCAGGGGGGGGCAGCCGCATGCCGCATGCCGCATGCCACCTTCCACATGCCAGATGCCACCACCAAAAGCATTCGGTGGCACGCAGCAAGCGCAATGCGTTGAAATGCCGCCAATTTTGTAGCGCTTAAATTGCGTTAGACGTACAGAAAGCCAGCTAGCTAAATCCACCCTCAGAGTTTTGGCCATTTTGGGGTTGTGCGCCAATGCACTGAGAAAAATTTATGGCTCAAAAGAGTCTTATATTTTTATAGGTAACATTTAAATAATTAAATTATGAGGCGCACTCGTAGAACCGGTTGAACTTTGGAGCAAAATAAGTTCGCTTTCCGGTTGGTTTATTCGCCCGAAAGTAGAGCTGCGAACCAGGATCTAAATAGTTCTCTATAATTTCTCCCAATTTTTCTTATTGTGTATGGAAATTTTACCCAAACATAAACATTGTCTCGATGTTATTGTTGTTTCTGCTATACGCTTGCATTCCGAGCTAAGCTCGTAAAAACGCCGGGAATTTATTGCTTTTGAGTAGATTTTGGAGAGGCAAAACACCGGGGGTTGTTGTTGTATTGTTGTTGTGCAATTGTCGCCCATTGTTGTTGTTGCTGTTGCTGTTGCTGTTGTTGGGAGTAGTTGTTGCTTGAGTGAATCGAAAGCATTGAAAGGCAAAAACTTTTGCCTTCCGCTCAAGAAAATCGATAGAACGACCTGGTCGGCCCTTTCTCCCACACAAAGCCACAAACACACACACAGGTGGCTTCACACACGCACACACACACATACTGGGCACACGCTACATTAAACGGTATTTTGTCAGGACAAAAATGTGTTGCCTACTTTCCGGGCAGGCGTTCCTAAGCAAAAAGGTTTTCCTTTCAATCCAAGAAAGCTAACAAAAAAGAAAAACTGCGCACTCGACAAACTGCATGAAATCCGTCAAAGAGCTGCACCTGACGGTCGCATTTTGACCAACTAAAAACAATCCAGTTGTTGCTTCCCCATGCATTTCGCTATTCGTTTTGTCTTTTTTTTGTTGTTTATTGTGAATCATTTGGCTCATTCGCTGCCATCAGTTCCAGCAGTCACAGCTTAAATTGGTTTTTTAATTAAACGAAACGAACTGGAGCCACTGCACCAAACTCTCACTTTTTCCGCTTTCCTCCCTTTTAACCCCAGCAGCAACAAATTTTCAGCATTTTCTTTTCCCTTACCTATTTCTGTTCATTTATATGTCAACAGCGACGTTTCTAGCCATAAACCACATGCAACAACAACACAACAAAGTCAGCATGTGAGCTGTAAGTATAAATGAAAGCCCAGCAACAAAAACAAAAATAGAGTATAAAAGTTATGGAGAGTTTACTTAATTTAATCAAATTTTTACTATATTAAAAAGTCAATTTCTATAAAATATAATAATAATTAGCGAACAGGCGCAGAGATTAAAAGTAAGCTCAAAATATCAATTTTTATATGTGTATCATTCATAATGCACCACAAACCAATTGAATTCATTCCTGCCTGACAGGACATTTCCGCATGGCTTAACAATGAAAATCAGGAAACTCTCAAACAGACAGTTGTCCTGTCGCATCATTTGCAGGACACTATCAGCATATCATCATATATCATACGCAGTGTATATCCTGAACCCCATGCGGTCCTTGCACAACAAAATTCTTGCATGCATTTTTTTGCATTTTATTCACCTATCACAGAATAGAAGAATGCCAATCCGCAAGTGTCCTTTCATACGATTGTTAAGAAACACCCTATTTTATTAGACAGTTTATTAAAGTCCATAATAATTCCCAGGTACTTTGATACATATACATATTATTGATACATATTATTTCAGATAAGAATTTGGCTTACAAATTAATAGGATTATATCTTCCAGAAAATCCAGATATTCAAATAATTCCATTCAAACTAGAAATCGATCTATTGGAAGAAAACACACAAAATGAATATTTCTAGAGCATTTTGAAATGTAATTAATGTAAATGGTCGAGCACATTCATTCAATTTACCATTATCCTTCCAAATCATTGGCCAGGATTGTAGCGCCTTTGTGGGTCAAAGCGCAAGAGCCGTGTGTTAAAGGATTGAGCCCAGTTGCTCGATTAAACCAAAGGATTTTAACATGCCAACAACGACAAGAGTTTAATTGATTTTCTATTGTGTGAGAAACGACGAGAGAGATTTGCGGTTGCATAAATGATGCATGCAACTTGCTAAAATCTATTACATGCAACTTGCCACAAAGGCCGTCAATAATCTGTGAATTATTTAGAACGTGTCTGCACATTCTACCAGACAACACAATGGCAACAAGCAACAAGATTTCCTCTGCCGATAATTGAAATATTATCAAATATGCAAAACAAAACAAAACAGCTTCAAAGTGCTTGCCAAATGAAAAACCATTTTAAATTTTCTAATTTGTACGACAATGTCCATTATGCAGAACTCTGTGGCTGCCACACTGGTAAAGTCAATGTGGGACGGGGGCAGACAGGAAGCAGATAGGCCTATATATCCAGGACATCAATCAAACAACAGTTGAATATGATAAAAGCTAAAGCAGCTAAGGCCGCAGCATTCAATGATGTGATTTCTAGCGTGGCACAAATAATATAAAATAAATAAATGATATAAAGTAATTAAGTTATACTAATTAATTAGAGAACAATGTAACAGAAAATGAATTAATATTAATTTCAAGCAACTTTCGAGACACTTTCAATCAAAAATATCGATAACTGCACAGCACATCTCTAAGCAGAGCTGTAAGGATAAGCGCAATGGCAGTTAGACAATTGGAAGGACAGCTAGGGAGCGGGGAAGGGGAGCAGCTTGTTGGCTATTAAAAATTGCACATGCCAGAAATTGAGACAAGATAAAAGTCGACAGCAGTTTTCAATTTCACTTAATGTCGGAACTTTGCGCGAACCGCAAAAACTAAAGAAACGAGAAAACGGAGCAGAAATCATAAAATGAAATGTGAGCGAGAAACCAAACAAACAAATAAGCAGCAGCTGAAGCAGAGCCGAAGGAGTCGAGGACGAAGGAGAATAAATCCTTTTACTCTAGCAACTCCTAGTTGCTGCTGGTCAGAATTGATGCGAGCAAATAACAAATATGCCATTGCTCCTTCTCAGCTTGTTGTTGTTTCTGTTTCTGTTTCCGTTTCTGTTTCTGTCAGTGGCATGGGCAAAAAATACTTTTGATGGGGGTCTCAAAACATTTCCAAGCAGACACACTCCAAAATAATTAATGGTCATTCGTACACGCATTAAATGAATCCTAATGTTATCCAAATAATGAAAAAAAAAGTATTGATTATTTTAGAAAAGTATATACTAACCCCCCTTTGGCCACGCCAATGCTCTGTACAATTGTTGTTGCCCCGATCAGGACAAACAGAACAGTTTGCAGCGGATGCTGAGCAAATAGAGAATAGCGATAAAGGGTGGTGCAAGTGAGACGCAATGATAAAACAAGGTGGCCCAAGCAGCAGAAGTAGTTGTGGCAGCTGTTGCACTCTCGTCCAGTCAGCAAATCAAATGCCACACAGCTGCATAAGAGGCAGAGAAGCTTGCCACATGAATGCCGATAGTTGTCAAAGATTATGACACGAACATTCCAAAATGCCTCATAGGGTGAGAGCGGAGCATATGGCGAGGTTGGGAAGTGGAAGTGGAGATGAGATGGTTAGGAAGGGTTGAAGTGCCATAAACTTTCGAGCAATGAACACATTTGCGCATATTTGCATAAAACTCAATGGATGAACGGTTGAAACCAGGCCAAATGGCAGGGCAACTTCAACAAGGACCAACAATGTTGCATGCAACTCAAAGACGACGCATTCATGCACTTCTGGGGCATAGTTCAACGAGAAATGTAGTTTAATTGAGAAAACCCAATCGATTGCACTTCCTTTTTGAACGTATTAATCGAAACTATCGATTGCTTACCAGCACTAATAAATAAAAATAATCGATATTAGCGATAACAGTGGGAAGAGTATTCTGTGAACAGGTTGGCTTTTATAGTACCTATAAAAATGCAAGCCTTAAAAGAAATCCCATAAAATTCTTGTTGCTGCACAACATACTATCCTTCCTCTCTCTCTACCTCTTTCATTCTTTCTCTCACTCTATCTACTGTCCCTGCTCTATCTGCATCTTTCGCTATCCTCAATCTTTATATACTTACATGGAAACGTCTCCATCATGAGCATCTCCATCGTTTATCTACTTCGGAATTCGTTTTCTGCCTGCTCCAAGCACACTTATTGCCAATGGGTTGATGGTTCGTTCAGGGCCTTGTTTGGGGTTGGCTGGGTGGTAAGGTGGGCCATATAAGCCACGATTATTAAAAATTGAAAATAGTTTTGCCAACGAGAAAGTCGCAGCGAGCAGGGCAAAGTTTTTTGATTGCAGTTTATGCATATGAATGAAGTTGTTTGGCTTTTAACTTGGCCAACAAGCAAAAGAACAAGAGCTCAATAAAAAAACAAACTTTTTTTGCAAGAAAAGAAAAGAAAAGCCGCCCTGACAAAGTAAAAGAAAACTATTGACAATTTGCATTAAAAACTGGCACAGACCAAGAGAAATATCCCCTTTTTTCCGGGCAAGCCACGTAATTAAGTTTACGATAGAATTCAGTGTACCAAAGGAGGAGTTGGCAGGTAAAAGTTTAGCTTCGGCTAAATTGTGGATAAAAATGCATTATTCATTTGATATCTGTCGCCTGCCCCTCACATTTCTTTTACCCCTGCCCCTGCCCCTGCCCGAACACCAACCAACCATTAGGCGGGGCGTCAGCCATAAAATGCTAAACTGAAATTTTGTGTTCAACAAATGTTGACAGTGACGCACCCAAAGTTGTGCAACCACACCAGGCTCTCTCCTTACCCCTTACCCCTACTTCAAGCAACCGGTAAAAGGAAAGCTCTCCATTAGACGCCTCCGGACTAGCCAGAGTTGACAGCTGGCGCTGCCTGCCAGAGAGATGCGATGCGCGATGAACGACAAAGTGACGCAAAGTTTAATTGAAATTCTAGAAGAGCGAAACAGCCAAGAAAACAGAAGAAATAAAAAATAACAAAAAAAAAAAGAAAAAATAATAATAAGAAAAAATACTGCACAGACTTCAAATTAGTTTTACATAAATTTTCTTGGCATGGCAAAATGGAAAACTTAGTCATTGAATCCCACAAAAATATTGTACGCATAATTAGGTCTCATTAGATTTCAAATATCGAATGTGCACAGCGGAGGGAGAGAGAGGGTTAAAAGGAAGAAGAGTAAACAGAGTAAAAGTAAACCACTAAAGGACTCAACTTCTGAGCAAACAAAATAAGGTTCGATCCAAAAAGAAGCTTAAGTAGTAACCAGAAAAGTTTTTAAGCAAAATTGAAATTTTCATCCTATCGTTTCTGCGTAGATAAATTCCTTCACTTTGGTAAAATACTCAAAAGTATTATAAATAAATCGATAAACTAAAATAATCAGGAGGATTTCAAGCCTAACCCTGGGTTCAGCCTCTTGTTGAAGCTATCCGCGAACCGAACACAAATCCTGCCACCGTTGGGGGCTTACAGCGCTGACTATATAGAAAATTACGAAAACCCACAAATATGGAAATAAAAATTACAAAAAGTATATTAAGAAAACCTAAAAGAGCATATACTATGAGTAATAGTCCCTTTCCACCTTCCTCCAAGTTGCTCAATCAAATTATGCTGCTTATGATATACTCACTCGAAATAAGGAAACCCACGAGCAATATAAATATTCACTTGATTCACTTTAGCTTGGTGGGGGCTGTGGCATTTTGAAAGCTCCCCAGCCCTATTCAAAATTATCGCTTCGTTGGCCTCCAAACACTTGAGGCTAAGTTCAAGAAATTTTTCGTGAGTAAAAATTCCACTTGGCCTTATGAAAATTATATGAAGCTAAAGCTTAAACTCAGGCAACGAATATCTTTGAAAGTGCGAAAGTTAAGTGCCTTAAACATTTGGTTAGAATATGGAGTGAATGAGTCATGAGTTTTCTTTTCTCCCCGCTTCTGTTGCACACAATTTGCTTTAACCAAAATTTTATTCACTGAACGCTTGGAACAGCAAATTTTTTGTTTTTTTTTTTTTATGTTTGAAGTTAAAAGTTTATGCGGGCGGAGAGCTTTTAAAATACAAGAAACAAATGCTCTAGTTAAGAGTGCTTGACTACGAGATGCCCTCTATAGAAATCTCAAGTACTCTTAAGTACACGCACAGAACCACAGCATTTCTCTTCTAATATAGAGCAAAAATGAAAGCACTATCTTTCAAGTAAGTAGTTACAGGGTATACACAAAGAGAAAGTACTGCCACTGCTGCAGTTTAAAGCAGACAAATTTTATAGTCTTATCGGCGGCACATTGTGATAAGTAAATTTATAACTGAGAACACCCACACAAAGGGAGAGCCAAGTACATAAGGCAAAAGGCGCAGGTTATAAAGGAAGCGAAGAGGGGCGGGGCTGTGGAACTGCGTCGTTTTGGTAACATGAAACTTTTTTAGTGAATCACAGCTGGCAGTTGAATATAACACTTATCGCCAGAACGCAGAGACGGGCAGAAAGGGCGGTCTATAGGGGAAAGGAGGGGGAGGGTCTTAGAGCCTTGGCAACATTCAATGATATATAGAGATATGCGATCTCTTCTTTTTATTGGCTTTTTGGGACACATACACGCAGAACGAGAGAAACGACAGAAACGAGAGAAACTCTCGTTTGTAGTTTACTTTAAAACTTAATCCCTTCTTATTGAAAGGCGAGCAAAAGGATATAGGCTGCTGTATGGATGTATGGATGTATGGGTGTGGGTGTGTGTATATGTTTATTCTATGGCACGTGCTGCTTAAATGTAGCTCCATTTTGTTGTTGCCCGAACGGGTTGAACGCTGTTCAAGTTCCGGTCCGAAGCATTGAGCAATTTATGACTTGATTACAATGTATGCCTACCCGTTCCTTGTTTCCCCTTTTTGTTAGCCCCCCGCCCCCCACCAGCTAAGCCCCTGGGGTTGACTATCCATTTGCATGAGCATAAAACGAGCTGCTTGCTGGCATCTTCAACTGTTTGGCAAATTGCAAATAATGTTATAACATTTACTACGATAAACCCTAGGCGCAATATAGAAGGAAATGTGGGGGCTAAAGCTGAACAGAAAATATAAAAACAGCGGTAAATGTGGCTACAAGAGCGACAACAATTCAATTTAACGCTTCATTGAAGTCAACGCCGCTTGATTTTCCAATTTTTTTTTTTTTTTCTGCAGTATTTGCTTTGCTTTTTGTTGATATTTATTTATTTTATTTTTTTGGATTTGTTTTATTCATTTGGGCGTAAAAACAAAAATTACAAAATATTTTAAGCCCCATGCGGCGTATACTTAATATGAGTGTAAGCTTTCGTCTGGCTTTAAATTATGACAGTAAACTGATTGATGATTAACTGAGTGATTCACTGAGTGACTGACTGATTGAGTGACTGACCAACTGTGCTGTAACAACTTGCAACTTTAATTATGAAATGACTTTTTGAAAGCATTAACAAAAAGACATATATGAAAAATTGCCCATGATATAAAAATGAAAATGTCATGTACGAAAATTACAATTCAATTGCCTTCAACGGCACGTGTGACCATGCCACGCCCCCTATTCTCTTGGACAGCGCCTACTCTATGCGAGTAGCTGCGAGTCATGCCATAAATCTAACTAAGGGCATTACTCATACATCACACACAGCGCCTACCTTAATGCCACGCCTACTTCTACACAACATTAGAGCCAGCTGCAAAAATGTTAGGTGAAAAAAAAAAAATAATTCAACCAGTGCTCGACCGAGAGATACTCTCTACTCATAATTATATTTAAATCGTTTGGTTTTTGCTTGAGACTATTTGCATCTTTAGAATTTCTTTTTTAGATTCAAATTCAAAGAAAATCAAAAGTTATTGCAACTTTGCCAGTGATTTGGTGAAGCGATGGGAAAATATTCTGGCTTAAAAGCTGGCCTAATCTACTATTTTTATACATATTCTACAGAGTATACAAAGAAGAAAAAAGTTACCGCAGCTTTGCCAGTGACATTTGAATTTCTGCGCAAATTTTCTTTTTACCCAACTCTGCTGCTGCTGCTGTTGTTGTTGTTGGTGTTGCTGTTGCTGCTGGTTAGCCGAAAATGACGTGACATGCATAAATAATTGAGTTTTGCAACAAAAACAAGAAGAAAAACAACGGGAAGAGCAGCAGCTAAAAGCCAAACACACAAAGGCAACGACAAGCGGAAATGAAATATGGCGTATGGCAAAATGGCGGCACGACAGCCGCCATATTGAGTTGAACGTATATAAAATATTTATACGTTTATTTTCTGCCATATGGAGCCAAAGCTTCGAATAAAGCAAATCACAAAATCACAAGACAAATAGCAAAAGGTTAAAGCTAAAAGTTAATCTACGAAAAATTCAGTCCTAACAATCGATTCAACAAACCCAAAAATCGACTGTCAGCAGGTGAAAAACAAGAACAAAAAAAGGTTAAAAATCATTCGAGTGATTTATGATTTGCAATTAATCAGACAAATGGAAATTTCGGAAAATGAAAAGCCATTTCCAAGCAAACAATTTAGGCAAATGAAAGTCAAACAATCAGCCAAAACAACAACATCAAATGTAATGCAAAGCCGGGTCAAAATAAACAATTTTCTACTCATGCTCGGTTTATTTGCCACATTTCTTTGCGACGACGAATGAGGCACCACCAGGAAAGGAGGCACTGAAAATTTAACCTTTTTCACAAGTACCTTTTCATGTATTTATTACTTTTATGAATAGAACAAAAAAAACAAAAATACCTCAAAGCAAATATGTGACCTCAGACATAATCATAAATACCATTTAGGTCTGTTTACCAAGTAATATGAATATGAGAAAACGCAATTAAAAGCCACCACAAACCGAATCTTTTTTAAACAATTTTCATAGCTATAAAAGCCAAATAATCGGAGGAAAAAATATATATATATTGGGCGAAATCTACTGAAGCCTTCGTCCATAAATTTGCTTGTATCCTTTTTGTATTGAAATGTCTGTGGATTCAGGACAAATATTGAAAATTGAATAAATTGCGTGCAACTGCAATTTCGGCCTACAATAATTTCTCTTTTGTTCTGGCAGACCTCCAATACCCTGTACCTATAAAATAAGGATGGGTGGTATAAGAAATTTATTTCTAGCCATTTTCGGTCTTTCTCATGAAGTCCTATATTTTTTCTGAAAATTGCATAACGTTGATATACACAAAACTTGGCTAAATAGTATCTCCCAGTCAAGCAGACTTTAGCTATCTTTTTTTTTGGCTTTTATTTCAATTTATTGTAAAGTTGGTTTAACATTGTTTTTTTGGCCAGCTGCTGGCTAACTGGCTGACTGGCCCGAATGCCTTGTCTTTATTTTGTGCCATTTTTATGACCAATTTATAAACTGCGCCTGGCAAAACTGTACAAACATTTTTTGGGGTAATAATTCATAGGCCACTTTTATATATACGAACAAAACTTTGCAATGCTCAATTTGTGCAAGCGTTTTGTATTATTAATGGTTAGCATTGTTATAGTTGGCAACTGGCAGAAACTGGCAGAAACTGGCAGAAACTGGCAACTGGTAGACACTCCTGGTTGGGTTTTCAAAAGGATTTTCTTTCAAGTTTCGCATAAATGGAATTTGTGAAAATGCATTTCCATTGTGGCCGAGAGAAGAAGGACAACAGGACGCAAGGACTTGCAATTGCAGTGCGAAGATTTTCACTGCCTTTTGCTGTGGTGACACATGCCAAAAATGCGAATGCTATGAAACCGGATACAACCAACAACAACAGCAGCAACAGCAACAACAACAACAAAGTACACAACAAGAACTGAAAGACGTCAACCATTTTGTGGGCATTTTGTGCACTCAACTGTACCAATTTCTGTCTGTTCCCCTCCGCTCGCCCCCCTCTGCTCCACTGTTCCACTGTTTGCCTTGTTGTCCTGTGTATTTTATGACTTGTTGTCGACGCCTGTTGTCCCCCCTACCACCCCTTAACCTTCTCACGCCCCAATCCCCGCCTCTCTTCCTATGTCCCACTGCACCACTGGTCCGCCCAGCCAACCATAACAATAGTTTGGTCATTGAAATTGAGAAAAACCAACTTTAACTATGTAAGTTAGGAAATTATTTATACACAAAAAAAAGCTATTGAGATTAAACTAAAGATTGTGTAATATATATTTGATATAAATATATTTTAAAGAATTTCTCCTGCTTATTCAAAGAAAAACCTTCTGTCTGACAGTCTTTGTTTTACGTCCATAAATATCAAATTATTATTTAAGACAAATGAATTTAATATGTGCTGCTGGTAAAGGTAGTAAGAAAAAATACAAACTGAAATGGCTTTGGAGCAGTAACGAGAGATAGTCAAGTTAACATACACTTTAACAAAAAACTTAATACTTTTTTGAGTTTTTCTTAACCTGAGAGCAAACATAGGTAAGTTAAAGTGAGGAGGACCTATTCGTCTAGATAGAAGGACATGTCTAGGCTTCATGTTACGTTTAAGAGATGTTATAAAAGGATGCAGAGCAGCTCCCATGAATTCTGATTGATTGCTGATATTCGAGTAGGGTATCTGTCTGTCTGGCGTGTCGTTGCTACTGGCTGCATTTTCACTTACATGTGTCACATTTTTCTAAGCATTTTTCTAAAGCTTTTGCCACGCCCACTAACATGCTGCACACATGTTGTAAACAAAAAAAAAAGGTAGGAAGGAGAAGACCCAAAAACCCAATAGCACTTGAAGCAGGCTCTATGAGAAAACAAAATGAAAGGATCTGCCTGGCCATTGAAGTAGTCCGTTGCTGCTAGAAGGGTGTTCGCCAAGTGTTCAGGCATTGTTTTTTCACTTGTTTCTTTTCACTTTATATATAAGAATTTTTTACCTTTCGCCTACTTTTTAAACAACAGGAAGAAGAAATAGTAGAAGTTTCTCTTGTGTTGCCTTCGGTTTGCCGCTTTGTTTATGGCCAAAACGCAACAAAAACAAACAAAAAAAAAAAAAAAACAATGGCATTTTTACACATGAGCGCATTTGAGGCAAGTTTTAACAGAGAGTTTTTCTTAGTATTCTTCTTGTTGTTGTTGTGGAAATCATGTATTCAAGTTGAAGTTGCAGCTGCTCTCCCAGCTGTTGGTGCTGTGACTTAGCCTTTTTCTGAGCTTTCGGACTCGTATTGCATATTTAATCCTTAGCTTCAGGTCTTTGCACTTAGCAAAAAAGAATTGCTTAAAAGTTCAGTCTAGCTTAAATTTATAAGACCTTTTATCTTTGATAAAAACGAAACTTCAAAAGTATCTTGTCAAGTTAATTTTTTCGGAACATTTCTACTAGATTTATGTCTTTTTCTCTAAGTGTACTCGTTTACTTCCTGCTACATCCCCACCGTTCTCTGCAACGCCCCCTGAAAAGCTTAGCTATCCAAAAGTGAATTATTGCTAGCATCTGGAGGCAACTGCTGCAGCATTTCAATTGGCCAAATCATTCGACTCATTGGCTCGCTTCAAGCTCTGCTTCTGCCTCAGCTTCAGCTCTCGGCTCGCTTTTGTTTGCTTTTAGCATTAGTAATACAAATTGCAGCAGCTAAAGTTCAACAAACTGCATTTAAAATGGGCCAACATCAACATACACACATTTACCCTCCTCACTCACATCTAGTGCAAGTCACTAACAGACTTGGCCTTTTTTTTTTTTGCCTTTTTCAAGCATTCCGATTTTCCGCTTTTATGTCACTTACTTAGCGCCATTTTTTTTTTTTACACAATTTAAAAGCCATTTTAGATGTTTATACATATTTGTATATATATATATATAGATATAGATATGTATATGTATATATAAAAGGCATCAAGTCTGCTGACTAGATCTAAATCGGCTAACGGGTATCCTAGTTTCTTCTCTAAATTGAACCGACTGATGATGAACCAAACCAGGTTTCAAAAATCGTTACCTGAACCAAACAATATTGCTCGGATCTAGTCCGTATATCTGATTATTTTTCTAAATTGAAGCTATGATGAACCGAACCTGATTTCAAAAATAAACTAAACCAAATGATTATATCTGCCTATGTTAAAAAATTATATCTACAAAGTCAAATTTTCTTTTAGATACTTGAAAATTTTGTGTAGAAGGGCTTTTTTCTCAAAAACTTAACGTTTTTTGAAGATAGATTTAGAATAGATGAGATTATTCAAGAGAAAGGAAATTATTTATGAACCAAGGCATGAACCAAAACCAACGACTGCGGCTGCTCGAACCCCATGAGCTGGAACCAAAATCATTTAAAAGGAAATGCATATACAAATGAGAAAATATCGATTAACAGATAACCATTATTTTTTTTTTATGTAATACTAAAAATAACGCTTATTATTAAGTGAATGAATGAGCAGTCGCATTATACCTAATTACAGCTATTAATTGTGTAATAATAACGAATAATCGAACTCAATGAGGCACTCCAAATGAAAATTAATTTGCTTTTATATAAATTATGGTATGGTAGCTGGCGTCTTTTTTTTCTACATCAAATTTCTCACATAAAACCATTTTTTATATTCAATTAAAATTTTCAACTAATTGAATTGCAGTAGCAATTATTGAATTTTCGCTGGCAGTTGCCACTTTTCCATTTAAAAATCTATTAAAAATAATAAAAGTCAAAGCTTACCCCTCCGCCATTCACACGAATCGACCAAACCGCATCGCACTTAGCTGATATGCTATAAATAAAAAAGAAGGTAGAAGGAAAAAATATTAAATTTCAAAATGATTTATAAAAGAGCAGCGAATTGAATCGAATGCGCAATCAAAGCAGCATGCCAAAAGGAGCAAACGATGGACCCAATTAAAGGGCAGAGCATCAGCGTCAGCTGTCACGCCCACAAATGGAATCAGCGCCCACACAAAATGCTTTGTTCATTTTGTTTATTGACCTTATCGAGTGTCAAAAATGGCATAATAATCAGAGCAGTAAATAGAAAAACACAGAGGAAGAGAGCTAGTATATTTCCTATTAAATACCCTGTAATTACAATTATTGAATATAGGGGGTATACAAGCAAAGTACTTAGTAGTTGCTGAGCTATTTTCATACGCTCTGTGACTCAATAAAACTAGTTAATTATAGGCTTTATCATACCCTTTTATACACTTTCCCTGAGTACAGGGCA
This sequence comes from Drosophila repletoides, assembly GCA_018150835.1. Taxonomy (NCBI): domain Eukaryota; kingdom Metazoa; phylum Arthropoda; class Insecta; order Diptera; family Drosophilidae; genus Drosophila; species Drosophila repletoides. Next base: position 4,809,851 of record JAECWQ010000202.1, read on the forward strand.
TACAAATAATAATAATAATGGCGAATGCTGCTAATGCTGAACAAAAAGGACACTTCCGGCTGCCATTAGGAAGACGATGGTTAGAATTTATGAGTCCAGGCGCTACAGAGAGCGCTAAATCAAAAACTTTATGAAATCGACATAAAAAGCAATCACCGCCCTCCCCCACTCAGACCAAGTCCAGCTCCCATAGAACATTCTATACTTATGTCCATATTATTGACGATGGCTGCCAAATGAACCGCTACAAAAAATTGCGGCTGAGGGGCAAATGGGGCCACGACTCGTGTTGCTACTTGGGCTTAAACTGCTGACAGCTGAAAAATGCTGTTCAATTTGTTTTTCCCATTTTCCCTCATTTTTTCTACTTCTTCTTCTCTTTTTTTTTTGCTATTTAAAATTGTATAAAATGGCGGTTGACATTTGACGTGCCAGAACCTGACCCGGAGGGAGACGGGTACTACAGCTCCCAAAAAGTGTAAACAAGTGAGTGAAATGGATGTTATTGAACTTGTTTGCAATTTAAAACAAAATTCACTTTTACTTTAAGGCTCACAAGCTGTTTGGGTCTACAGAGTGTATTTGATGGGATTGATTGCCTGTCAGTTTCCCAGTTTCGTGGAGAACTCTTCGAAATATTCGAAATATTTGAAGGCATATTAAATACCAGTTATCCAACAGTCTGCGACACTGCTAGATTAAATATAAAACGAGTAAGGAAAGGTTTATCTTCGGCCGAAGATTACATACCCTTGCAGAGCTATAAGATATAGTAATCCGATCTTAATGATTTGGTGTGCGTTTAGAAATCACTATTTTTCATATAACTTGTAAATTTGGTCAAAATACCTTGAGAAAAGTAAAAAGTTTTCCTTACAACAACTTTTGAGCCGATCGTTCCTATGGGAGCTATATATTATAGTTGTCCGATCCGACCGCTTCCCAGTTATGTGTCGCCTGCGGCAAAAAGAAGGCTCCATACCAAATTTCATTCACCTAGCTCAAAAACTGAGAGACTAGTTTGCATATAGACAGAAGGACACACGGACATGGCTATATCAACTCGTCTCGTCGTCTTGATCAATAATATATACCCTTTATGGAGTCAGAGATGACTCCTTCAATGCATTACACATTTCGTGACAAAGTTATAATACCCTCTGAAAGGGTGTAATGAGTATATGCTTAAGATTAGTAGATTTCTTTCATATATTCTAATAAGCTCATACTCCAGTTAGAGATGCTCCTTTTAGAGCTTACAGAGTCTTAATCAAAATCAGTAGACTATATCATTAACCTGTCATAAAAACAATTTCTTTTGAAATCTGATTAAAATGAGCTACTCAAAAAGTAGGGGCATAGTTTGCCTATATTTCCAATTTGCAATCCTGCAGCTACCAAAGGAAAAACTAATTTGATTTCTTTGATTGAAGCCTGTCTCTCATAGATTTCTTTCTAGTGCATTGAAAAACAGCAACAATTTCCAGTCTGGTGTCAACATTATTATGCGACAAGGCATCAAGTGTAGCATATGTTGAGGCGTCAGGCCACTAACAACAACATCATCAACAACAACAGTTTCCCAGAGTCAACAAATTTTGTTCGGATACAGAAGAAATTCGAAATGTTTTGATCCAAGGAAAAAAATGGACAGCTTCCTGGGCAAAAGGAGACGGGTCTCAAGATGTGAGGCAGACGAAATTTGTTAAAGTTTTGTTATTGCGCCGTAATCTAATTAATTTGAAGCATGAATACATAAACTTTCCAAACTAATCTTCAAAGTCTATTAATTTTGGTGAGGGTGTTCCTTGGGCTTGTGTGGGTGGCGAGGGGGGGAGATATGGCCAGAGAATCTATTAGGCTGTAAAGTTCTTCCGCAGCAGACACGCACACATTGATTAATTTTAAGACAATAATCATAAAAGGCGTTGCCCACCTGACCACACACAAATTTGTATAGCTCAAGCAGTTGCTTGGCAGTGGGTGGCACTGGCCCTATTCAAAATGGTGCACGTGCCTGCCGTGCTACACTTTTGTGTGGAACACTTTGAGGCGTTGCGTCTTCATCTACTCATTTGATTTCAGGCACGTTGTGCAGCCTGTGGCCCTCTTCTTCCTGTTTCATACCTGCCCACCGGAGTCCTTTGGCTACCTGCACAAGTTTGGTTTTAGTTAGTTAATTCGCAGGCTTCATCCACACTCAGAGGAACTTAAAGCAAGCCAAAGGCACACAAACTTAATCAAAGTTGTTCTTGTTTTTGTTCTTGTTGTTACGTCTTGGCGCAAAACTTTACTTCCTTGCTGTTGTCCTGAGCTGAGCTTGGCACGCAAGCCATTCGGGACAACGCACAGTGGGAGTTAAGCATAAAAAACTGAGTAAAATTAAATCACTCTTGAACCAGAAAGATTTTAAAACCATTAACCAAAAAAAGAGAAACTTTATAATTTCACTGACTGACAATAAATTAGCCTTCTGATTCTGTTGATGATTATTCTTTGATAATATTGCATATTACTTAAGATATTGATTTAAAAAGTATAAATTTCAGCTACCTTAATAATCAACTCGGACAACTGTAGACATATAGCTAGTATAGGATTTATTTTCTGTAATTTTTACCTCGAAAATATTAATTAGTTTATTCAGGAATGCGCCCACTGTGCGCAGGGTGAGTCGTTAACTCGTTCCGCATGTGCCAAAAGAGCTAACGGTGTTTTTTTGGGGAGGGGGGGGGAATGAAGGAAAAAGGGGTGCAAAAAGATTCCACCTGGCAAATAAACTTGGACAAACTGTTTGCGTGTTTGGCTGTTATTTATAATGTGCTTCCCTTGCTAACCTTATAAACCCCTCGCGAAAGAAAACTGCCTTCAACTTGACCATTGATGCCACTTCCAAGGCGCTGGCGCTGGCGCTGGCTCTAGGTCTGTGAAAAATTTCAAGCATTTTCAATTCTTTCAGGTCGACTTTTTAGCTCTCACTGCGGTGTTTAAGTTTTAATTGGATTTCAGTTGATTTTATTTTAAGGCTCCTGTATCCTTTTTGTTGTTGCTGTACGAATAGCTAGCTGCTAGCTGGCGCTGTAAATGTAAGCGCATAATTTCCACAAATTATTTCCACCGACTGACCACCATTCATTTACATTTTTCGCTATTCACATTAGCATTTAAGTGTTGTTGGCATAATTATCATCATTATAACTAATTTACGAGTAAACCACTCCATTCCCACTAGAGTCCTGCTTTATTGCAACGCTCTTCGCTCTTCGCTCTTCAATTGTTTAATTAGCATTACCCCAAAAAAGCTGATGGCGAACCGCAATAATATTAAATTGTTGTTAGTTTAAAGCGTGATATGCCAATCAAATGTCAAATTTACTAAAATTTCTGAGGTTCTAATTAAGCAACAGTTCCTCCCCTAAAATGGCTAAATTACTACACAGTAAAAAACCGGTTAGAATCAGAGTTCCACATTTGAATTATTCCCTCGTGCGAGAACGCCTTTGTTTAATCCACGCCTACTTAAAGAAAGACCATAATTAAACCCGACTTTTCACTTAATTGTAAAATTAAATATAATAATTATAAAGAGATTAATATAAAAATTCTCTTTATTTAATAAAAACCTGATCTATCGGTCCATAATAATTCGGTAAAAGTCGGTGAATCTACGAATCGAACTTCAATTTTTTAGGTACGACTCGAACTAAGATCAATAATTGAGTAGAGCTTTATCAGTGAGTCCAGTCTAAACTTTTGTACTTTATTAAAAAAATCTGTTAAAAGATTATTTTTTAAGTATGTTTTAATTTATAAAAGATTTAAAAATGTATTTGAATGCTTTCAATTTTATTAATTTTTCATTTTCTTTATAATACTACAAGTGCTCCTCCGAAAGCATTTTCCATTCATTCCATTCACAGATATTTTTTTTTACATATTTTCTAAGGGTTTAGACAGACGTAGAACACATCCTTTGGTTTTAATAAAATGATAATTCAATGCGTTTATCCGCATTTACAGACGTCACAAAAGCTCTCAGCTCTCAAGACATTCCGTTGCATAATTTTGGAATTAGGGTCATTGCATTCAAGGATTAAAAGGAAAATATTTTCAACGGAATCGTTAGCTCTGCCTTCAAAATAAATTCCTTAGCCAGCACGCTTAAAAATTTCTTTACAAGCAAATTCCAGACACCACAAACCCCCCTCCCTTTTAAGCACGCACATACGCACAAGCTGGGGAGGTCCTGAGAGGTCCTAGACCCAAAACAGTTGCTTCAGTTCTTTCATTTCCGCAACGCATTCCTGGCAAGCATCAATGTAAACACATTGAAAGCTATGAACAATTTATCACGGCAAGTGAACGAAATCTCATTTGCAAAAAGAAAAAAAGCGGAAAACTTTTGTAGAGGGAAAGGGAGGAGAAAGCAAGTGGAAATTGTCAAACTGTTCCAGGACCCGCAGGCGCGCATTACAACAAACAATGAAAAATACAAAAGAGAAGAAAGCAACAAAAAAAAATACGGAAGCAGCGACAAACGAAATTTATATTTTGTTCCAAAAACACAACAACAAAAAGAAAAACCAGAAAACTGAAAACGGAAAAATGAAAAACGCAGCAGTCGTAAAAAAGGGTTTGCTAAAAGTCTGCTGGAAATGGAAATAAATAAGGAAATCATGTTTAACTTTGGCGCAGCAAGACAATAAAACTCTACACGTTGGGAGAGGGAAATCCCATTTAATATATCAAAATCAAAATATATGGGACTCCTCACACAATTCTAGTCAAGCTGATCCTGTTATGATTTTTCCTTCCTTTGTTTCCTCTTTCTGGTGAAAAATGGAAAAATATTATCAGGAGCCAATTGCGATAAACAAAAGCAAAAGCAAAAGCAAAAGCAACCGGCAGGAGTCAAGCAGCAAAAGGTAACCCCATCGGAACCTACCTTGTCCTGCATCGCATAACAAAATTGTTGCAAAAATATTAGCATAAAATCTACACAGACATTTGCCAAGCCATGCGAAGACTTTTTACTCTGACTGTTGTCTGTTTACTCTGCTGGAGTGTTTTTTTTTTTTTTTTTTCTGCATAATGCTGCGAGTGCAGTTGAAAATTACTCATTGTTGTCAGTGTTTTGCGGCTGCATTTGCATTTGCTTCAGACAAAAATTGTCGCTTGTTTTAAACGCGTTTATGCGTACGCAGAATTCATGAAATTTTAGAAACAAAATTTCGTAAAATATTTAATTCTTTATAGACTGAATTTTCAATAGATTAGACTTTTATTGTGCATTGAATATTTCAGTTTAAAGTATTTCACACTTTGGCCTACGCATAAACGCAGCTCATGTCGTCCTTTTTATTATTCTGGCACATTGTCTTTCACACACACTTTCAACGAAAGACAAAAATTATTTGTCCTTTTTATAGTGCAGCCACAGGAGCCACTTTCAGTAGCCGTTCTTTACTTTCGCTTTTATACCCTGTAACCATAAAATGGCTAGAAAATGTGTTGTGGCATATAAAGCTGTCGGCTAACCTCCAAATTAAATATGTTCCTTTGTCCTTTGGTCCTTAAATATGCATACAATTTTCTATCACTCTTTGCCTTATCAGAAACTTTGATTTCTGATTCACATTTTACGTCGAGTATCCTGAAAAGTAAAGAGCGTTTCTAGGATACAAATGTTGAGCTGGTTCATCAATTTTAAGCGCCAGAGGGCGTCTAAATTTGCGTACAGGTCATCCTTCAGTCTAGCAACAACGATAAGAATTATATTTTCTTTGTTTTTTATGCATTTTGGCTCATTGCTGTCAAATGATAAATTTGCACTCTTCTTTGTTGTCTGGCGTCTGACATTAAGTACGCCTGACGGTGCTGTTGCAGCAAGGATTGACTCTTTGGGGCAGGAAGACACAGGAACTGAACAAGTTGGTAGCTGCAGCAGGAGGAGGGGTAGGAAGAGGGAACATGTGGCATATGCAGAAGGCGCATCAGAACTCAGCAACTTGAAGCGGGATTTTGTTTTCAAAAGTTAACGAGGCAGCGGGGCTAAAAGGCAAATTCCGCAGTCAGTTTATAATTTATGGGCACTTAAACTTGGGCTTAAGGAAAAGGACGAAACAAAGAGTAGCAGCACAAGGAAATTTGTCCAAAAATGTTGCAGGGATTTCAATGTTGCAAGGTGAATTAATGGACGTGCAAGGTTTTGCTTTTAGTTTAAAACAAATGGAAAAGCTGCCCAAAATCAGTGGCATGCTATCACGTGCCACATGAGGCATCATTAGGACCTGGAGGCCAGTCTGTACTGCTGCTGCAACCCTTTTTTAGCCTATTCTATTAGTTGGCAATTTTCACGCCTCATACGAAATGAACCTTTCAACTGACCCCGGCCAAAAGGTCCTGTATCCCTGTATCCCTATACCCTACATCAAGGTGACCCAGACACGAGCACACCTTTCTGTTTGTTTGCAACCCTCGCTTGAGCACCACATGTGCCACTGTTACCATTACCAATGCCGCACCCCGAAAACGCATTCAAACATCAATAAATTAAAGGTACAAATGTAATTTCGTATCCTGGGCAATAGGAAAATAAATACGTTTTTCCTTCTATCAACTCCAATGCGCCAGGTCTCCCTTTAACGACTTCTTGAAAATAGATTAGGGTGTTGCCATGCCAACGCCTCAAGTCTTTTGCCACTCACTTCTCTCCTCTCTCTCTTTCTGTCTATTCGTTTCCTAATATGAAACGCTATTCGTCCCACTGCCCTTTAGTAGCCCCTTTTACCTTTAACACCCGCCTCGAACTGCCCCTTTTTGCACTGTGCTGCCCCTGCCCCTTCCACAGGATTGGCACTTCCAGTTACTGGCCATATTTTAGCCATTTTATGACACGCATTGCTCATACGCCTCAAAAAGCTGCCAGACGCAGCAGTCGTAAAGGGTACTACGACAAATCGTATACCCTATAATAGAGTAAGAGTATAGGCATTCCTTCCTTAAAGAAAATATGGCACACCTAAATTAGAGTACGCACTCGAAATAAATAAGTAAATACCATCGCAGCAAATCTTTCTTCCCGTCGCATATACCCCTCATACCCTGTTCTATAGATCATAAAAAAGCCAACCAAAGCAATGAGCAACGAACAAGCTCAAATACATCTGTTGTTTGTTACCTTAACACCTTATTGTCATCATGGAGGGATTACAAATCCACTCAGCTCTACTCGTACAGCTTCAGCTTCCTGTTCCCAGAGTTTCCAGTGTTGTCACAGTGCACAAAGCGCACATTAAGAGACGACTAAGTGAAAGCTGGGACATGTGACAACCCTCTCACAACATGGGGCGGCCATTGATGAGGCAACTGCACAATTTCAGACAGAATTAAACAAACCATCGAAGCCCCCAAGCAAATGGAACCAACTGAGTGCGTAGGACTGGCTTGTTTATCTGAAAGCTCCTTTATTTGGGGTAGTTGGTTGGGTCTAGTATTGTGGGCGGAGTCGCGGCGGGTGCATTTAAGTACTCGCTGGCGCACTGAAATTAATGGGTCGGAAAGTGTTGAGATTAATCATGGTCGCATAAAAACGGAAGTCCAGCGCTCCGCCGCCATGTTGGCCCCTCGTCCTGTAGTTGCTCATTAAGATTTGGAACAGGCCAAGTCAAGATACTAAACCAAAAGCAATCTGGGCCATTTAATCAGCAAACTTAAAGCCTAAGCAAATGAGCCGTGTCGAGAGTCCAAAGCCCACTTAAATGGGAACGGATGACTCAACAAACGATGATGATGATGTTGCAGCCAAAGAAGAACGCAGCAAGCTACATTCACCGGCACAAAAGCCTCTAAAAAAGGGATGAGAGCTGAGAGTGGGGAATAAAAAGAAATCTGGGTACGAAAAGAGGCAACTTAAAAACACCTGTGAAGATGAGACTTAAATCGAAACTCGGAAGATCGAAAGATAAATGCACTGCAAAGCCGTAAAATATTCTCTAGCAAAAACTATAATTAGAATCTCTTCAATATTCATTATAATTATAACAGAACTTCAAGTTAAGTTGCTTACTTCTATTAACAAAAAGCTCATAACAAAACTGTACCATTATATCATTTTCTTAGTCGAATAATAATAATATAATACACTTTTTCAACATTAAATGAACTTTTAAATTTATTTAAGAAAGAAATGTTAGCCTTACCCTCAAGTTGAGACCAGTCAATGATCTAGAAAATACCAAACAGTCAGAAGCTCCATTCCGCATACTTGATAAGTAGCTGTGAATTATGACTTTACAAATCTTGCAGGCTGCATGACAATGTGAAATGCCCTGTGGGAGGGTATAAAAGAGAAGCAAAAGCCGGCACAGACAAAGCGACAGATAAACAGACCAACGGGCTCTCTGGCATAGAAACATAAATTACGCTCAAATCTAAGGCAAACACGAAAAATGTTATGAAAAACTTTCGTCTGGCGGACGGACGGGCGGTCGGTCGGTCGGTAGAGGGAATAAAATAGGAAACAAAGAACTGAAAAATGCTTTAGGCTACTTCAAAAGAGGGCGGCCTGTGGAGGGCGGGGAGAGGAAGAAAGGTAGGGGAGCTGAGTATACAGGTAACTTGCTTGTCTACGTCATCAACCGCAACTGTCATGATAGGAGAGCTATTTAGTTGACTAACTGACATACATAGATACAGATATAAATACACAGCTCCAGCAATAGATACAGATACTCTAACAAATAGTGTATGAATAGGCAGTGTCGTATGCGGTGTAAATTAAAAGGGGGGTTTTTATGTAATCGTAAGATTTAGCTCTTCATTAAATCACACAATATTATAGAGACGACTTCCACTGTATTGAACTAATTGAAACATCAAGGAAGGGTATTTAAAGTCTAAATATCCCTTTTGTTCCATATGCAACTGTGCATAAGTCTTTGTGCTGTCGTATGGGATATGAAAAGGTGACGTCTTGACAAGTTCATAGCCTGCCCGGGGCACCATTACAAATTGTAATTGAGTTGTGGAGCAGACGAGAAACTATGCTCTTTGGGTTCATTTTTCAATTTTTGGGGCATACTTCGTAGCTGGTAGTTTTGTGGCTCGTTTATCACTTGAGGCAAGTGCAAAATGATAAATATCTATCTGGCTAGCCACTACTCGGTAAGCCAAACCAAAACCAAAACCACACAGACGTCGTCTTGTCTTTTCTCATTTGCACTTCAATTCGAGTGGAGGCTCTGACTGTGTCCTTTGTCCTATTTTATTGGGACTAGGGCCAGGGCCAGGGCCAGGGACACTTGATGTGATATTTTGCTGGTCTACTATTGATAGGCACAGGACACAGCCACTGTGCGTTTATCACATCCATTTAAACATGGCCTACCTTTGCTACCAACCTTATCTTTGCTCTATCTCTCTCTCTCTCTCTCTCTTTAGATTCCTTCTTTCTCTCGCTCTCTCTTTTATCTGGTACTCGTAGAATCCATAACTAAACACGTACTTTTCAGCGTCTGTCAAACGTAATGGAAGTGCAAGAACTTCGGCTAGAATATATTCTACTGCACAGTCAGGCATTCCATTTATTGGCAAAATGACGTACCGCTACTTCCGTCTCTCGCCCCTTGCCTGCTCCCTCTGAATCCTCGCTCTCTCTTTCTGTCTCTTTCTTGACAACTGTCTATATCCCCTGCAAAGTGCTGGCAATTTTCTATTGAGCCGAATCCTATGAAATTGTCATCAGTTTTGCAATTTACTGAAAGAATTTCTGAATCACCTTTTACATTGAGTCAATGTTAGGTTAATCGTTTCTAATTTAATTCTAATCGAGAAATATCTGAAAGATCTACCCTAAACTATGGAATTTAAAAGATTTCTACATTGAAGAACCCATTTATTTTAGGGTATGGTATCAAATTTCATATACCGCACTTAACTGAAATATATTTTAAGAATCTATTAAAAGTATCAAATGAAAAAATGATATTCTATTTCTAATTTACAAATTTCTTTCAATAATAACATTTTAACCTAATTTTCGACCCCATTTTTCCAACTGGTTCCCTAATCAAACTATGTCAGAGTATTTAGATATGAGCTTAGACAAATATTGGCTAGCATTCTTGCCTGTTATTCTTATCGATTTTTGGTTTAGTTTGGTTTTGGCTTTCATTTCATTTCATTTGGTTTGCTTCACTTCGATTTTCTCACTCTCTCTCTCTACCACTAACTTCCCTCTCTCTCTCTCTCTCTCTCCGGCTCTTTCTCCTGCTCCAAGAGTATGTGCACAGTCAAAAAAAGTTTTTTTTTTATCTGACTCTATCTGGCAGTACGAGGCTGTCAAACAATGCGACGGCGTTGGAATAACACTGCCAAGTCAGGGAAGAGGAAAGTGGGTAAAAAGAGGGGAAGCTCTGACTGCAGAATGTTGGCTGCGATTTGGATGGCAGTTCATGTTGAAGTGGCCGTGTACACAATTGTAATTTTTCGCAAATCTGCCTTGAGTTTTTAGAGGATGCAGTCACGCCCACCCGCCCAACAGCCCAGCCAGCCCAACCAGCCCAACCAGCCGACATCTCTCCCTCTCGGATGGCCCTTGAGGCGATGCTGTGTTGTAAAGTTTAGTTTTTGGAGTTGATTCATTTTAATGAAGGAAATTCTGTTTGCCAAAGTGTTCCGGCAAACTTCATCAGTTGAGTGAAAAGCATAGATATACTTAAAATGGAATGGGAGAGCCTAGAAACTTCAAAAATAAATAAATCATACGCCGAGAGTAGCTTCAACACGGCGCACTACACTTATCGAAAGCAGCCCTAATTGTCTGCTAGAAACTTTTTAAAGTCGAAACCTGGTTTACTGAACTCCACCGACTCGAATACTGAACCGAAACGTTAAAAAAGACTATCAAAACTTAGTATTAAATGTGAAGCAGAGACAGTTTAGATAATATGCAACAAAATAAAGCTTTATATGAAATTTGCACCTTTTTACGATACCCTATTCCATTCATTTTTAATGGTTACAGAGCAGAACAGCAAAAAAGAGAAAAGAAAAGCGAAAGAAATTAATTGCATTTACACCTTGCAATTGTCAATTGTCAAGGCAACGCCAGGTAGACAATGGCACAGACAATGCAATTAACACATGAGACAACTAGCTGAGAAACAGAGAAACAGAGAATCAGAGAACTGTAAAATTGAGCAAAAGGGACGACTGTTATAGTCACAATCACAATCGCAGTCGCAGTCAGAGCCGCAGTAACAATTTCCAGTAGCAGGTAGCTGAATAATTTATGACAATTATTTTGACATGTCATTAAAGGTGACATCGACAAGAGCAAAGTCTCTTCGCCAATCCTCCCTCTCCCTTTCTATATAAGATGTAGAATAGTGAAGAGGCAGAAAACAGGATATGCATTGAAGCATTTTAGATAAAGGAAGACGGCAAGACAGACAACAAATTACTAGGGGCTATTATAGCAAAAAGGATCAACCGCTTACCTGCCTGTGGCAGAGACGACTACAAAAACCCGAGAACAGCAGGTGTGCACAACAAATCAGTTAAGGATCGCCGAAAATACCAGCAGCAACAACAACAACAACAAAAGAAGCAAAAGAGAGAGAGAAAAACGAGTCGAACAACGACTGATGACAGGCCCCAGATCACGACTGACCAAATTTGCACCTGCCGCAAATCAAAGAAGAGATACAGAAAGCAGGGCACAGAGAGAGAGAGAGAGAGAGAGAGAGAAAGGAGAGGGCAAGTGAAGAGGCCGAGACAGGAAAGCTGACCGAGCAGGTAACTTAAGGTAACTGAAGGTAATACGATCCCCACCGCGACATCTGTTTGCCTTTTTGTCGTTCAATGGGGATTCACAAAAGGGGAGCGGGAAGGTAGGTGCATGCAGCACAAGTTGCACCGTTTCGTAGCCGGTTTTTGTGACGAGGGTAACCCAAATTTTGGCATTGCTGAATACCGTTGCCATATAATTTTGGGCATTAGCTTTACCTAAATTGATGGGGAAGTTGTCTGTCTTGGGGCCCGCAGCGACTGACGGCAGCTGTTAGATATTTTTTTTTCGTGCTGTCTTTAAACTGCTTTTCTGGTTCTGATACAACACAGCGCTACAAAGTTGGCTAAAAATGCAATTACAACTTTTAGCTTTAATTTAATTTGATGGCTTTCAATGTAAATAATGAAAATGTAAAAAAATTCACAAGCTTTTTATACTTAATTATTTAATGGATTTCTATAATAAAAATCGACATATTGAAAAGATAAAAAACACGTAAAGTCATTAAGTAAATATTTTATAAACATTTTTATATATAAACTAGTAAGGAATGGCTATGTTCGGCGCACCGAAAACTTTATACCCTGCAACCTAGAATTGTTCTTAAATTTATTTATATAAGTTATTATTATTTTTATAGCTATTTCATGTAGTTTTTAGGAAGCTCTGAGAGGTATATGATATAGTTGCCATATCCAGCCGGTTTCGCTGTGTCAAATTGTATTCACCTTCCTCAAGAATTGAGGGTTTAGTTTTCATATAAGCAGATGGACAGAGGGACAGACGAACATGGCCTAATCTTTCCGATCGATAATATATGTATAAATTCTTTAAGGAGATGTAGAAGCCGCCTCTGCAAGGGTATAAAAATGTTGATGTCCAAGAACAATCCTGATGCATAGTGTTATAAAATCCTTCAAAGATATGAGAGTGAATTATTGCTGTCATCATAAAAATTGAACAATTCCATTGATGTTCTAAGTATTTCAATTGCCTCGATTCAATAATTAATTAAGGTTTCGTTTAAAACCGCAATTAAATAACAAAATTACAGGAATATTTTATATTAATGCCTGTTTGCCAATTAAAAGTTTTTTGAAACCACAGGAGCGTACGGGTTCGGAATGATAAACGGAAGCATTTCTTTCCCTGCCTTCAAAAAAAAAGAGAAAAGTTAAAAGTTAGGAACCAAAGGAGGTAAAAGGAGGCAGAGCTTAATCGATTTTTGATTTCTTATTGATGACAGACGCAGGATATGCGGGCCATTACCGGAAAAAGCCGCAACATCATTTTCATAACATGACAGGATAACATTAAAATCAGGCTATGTTAATTATGAGCAATGTCCAATGTCCATAAAAGCCAAACACTCGTTAAAATATGTTTGTTTCAGGCCCACATGTGCCGTGTGTCAACAGTTAGTGGAAAATTATTAAATCAATAACCCAAATATGGTTTTTTTCTGGGTCGTCTGAAAAGGCTACAATTAAGAGATGGGCGCTAGTCGATATATTTTAAAACGATATTTTAGTTATACACTTACGAGTTTCTGATTTAATTATACGGACATGTCGTGTCACGGCACGCGCTCAACTCTATTATAAAAGGGGGGTGTTCGCGTGTCTCGACGCCTTGAACTTGATGTTGGAACAGGGACAGGGACAGGGACAGGGCCACCGGCAATTGTTTTGGCTTAATTCAAGAGGGTTGTTTTTTTGAATAGTCGACCAGAGTTTTGGCCCAGTTAATTGAGGCGTCATTACAACTTGGCCAACATCGATAATGAGCCACATTGCAACGTTGCCGACGACTTAACCCAGCGACCTAGATTCACAATACCATATAAATCGCAGAGCCACAAAAAGGAAGAAAATTCTGGGTATTTCAAGCCAAAGCCGCTTAAATGAGCAGAAAATGCTTGAAACATACATACAAACAGACGCACATATATAGCCAATTAATTTATGAAATAGTAGGCAGTTTTATGATTCAAAATACCCTAGAAATATAAATTGGTTTTTAAGCAAAAGTATTTAACAATGCATTCAAAACTGTTAAGGGTATATTAACTTTTGGTTACCCTTTGGTTCATCCCTTTTCTTGCAGTGTTTGTATTACATATGCTGCATACATTCAACAAGCACTACAATTATCTTAGTTGTACCTCATAATCTGCCTCTTTCCCTTCCCTTCCCTACCCATCCCTGCTCTTTTCTTTGCCCTCCAACTGCATCTGCCTGCCTCTTAAGCTGCTGGCAAATGTGTACACTGTAATTAAGTTTCAATTTGCTCAACGTTCGCTCGTTAGGTCTCTTCAACATCTTAGCGGCTCTTCAGAGTTTGGGCGCCTTCAAGTAGGCAACAGAAAACACCAGCAAAGAGCAGGAAACAAGTTATATGGAATACTCCATGTAAGCTGGAAAATAATGAAAACTTTCCACTTTCTTTTGCACGTTTGTATCGCAATAAAATGAAATCCTTCAGATAAATTATGCGCCATTTAATAAAGCTGCCAAACGACCAACGTCCTTTGCCTTCCTCATCCGCCACGACTTTTACGCAAATTATGCTCGTCAAATGACGGAAAAAAAAGATAAAACAACAACAACAACTCGATAGGCAGGATGTGGATGCGGATGCGGATGCCTTTGCTGACATGTCGCAAGTGGCATCCTTGATGAGTCAAGAACAACAACGAAAAATGCGAAATAAAAGTCGCGCAAAAGTCACGCAACGCACATTTAAAGACTTCCAATAAATGGGCCTAGTGATGGGTGTGTGACACGACACGGCAACAACGAATATTGCAAATATTAGCCAATACAATTAATCTTTCTTCTCCTTGTTGTATCGCGATGAATTTGCAACAGTGTCACGCAGAAAAACACGACACCCGCCCATCGCAAACAGGCCAATAAGCCGCCAGTCAGGCTTAACAGGCAGCTGAGAACTGAGAACTGCGAATGAAGCTGAGCTGAGCTGCTCAGCTTTCGCATGTATGTTTGTATGTATGTGGCATGTGGCAAGTGTGCGGTTGCCTGTCAGCGACTTGCTGCTGTCTGCTGCCAGCCAGTCTGCCTGCCTGCCTGCTGCCTGCCTGCCTCTTTGAATGGCTTAATGCTCTTGGTAGCTCCTGGTCACGCCCCCTTAAGCTGTAAGCGCCAAATGAAATGAAATATACGAGGAAGAGTACAAGCAATTTACATTTGCATAAAATGCGCGAAAAATGCGCCAAAAATAAAAGTCAAAACGGCAATTGCAAAAGGAGCTAACGAAGCAGCGGCGAGGCGCAGTAAGACGTGGTAGACGTGGCGGTTAACCATTTGGCAAATGCTTCGCGTGCCGAGAGCTAACAAAGATTAACGAATGGAACGCCAGGAACGCGGCCTGGCAACCCTGAGCCATGTGGCTAAATGTGATGAGTACATAAAACAGAAGGAGCCTAAAACCAGTTGCAAGTCGAAGTTTCAGTTCTCTTCTAAATTTACAGTCAAAACTAATTTTATCCTTTTTTTAAGGAATTTATAAGGAATTTAATTCTTGAAATGGATAGCTTATAGAAACTCAAAATTTAATCAAAACTCTAAAGTTCTGTTGGCCTTTTAAACAAGAACGAAACTAATTATCCTTGTAGCAGCAACCTTCTAACCACTAACCCAGGAAAGTATGCTATAATATTTCTATTTTTGTGAGCCAGGCGAATGTTCTACAATTCATTAATCCCAATTCCTAGAATGTCAGTCAGCCGCAGAATACTTGGAATATACTTCTGCCAGTGAGTGTATGCCAAAACGGTATATGAAAACAACAACAAGGATAACGACTGGATGCTGTTGCAACTTTTGCAAGCAGCCACAGAAATTTAATAAGTTTTAATTCAAAAGTTGGCGTGCTTCATTATGAAACTGCTGCTGCTGCTACTGTTGCTGCTGCTGCTGTTGCTGCAGTCAGTATCCGCATCCGCATCTGTATCTCTATCATTTTTTCTGTATCTTTTTATATGTGTGTGTGTGTGTGTTCGTTCTGGTTATGCATAGTATAGGGACACAACTCTCTTATCCCCCCTTGGAGCTGCTAAGCTACTCAGGACTCGAGTGCGGCTGTTTTAAAGTCTGTTGCTGTAGCTTTTCCAAGTGCAGTTGAAACTATTATACATTTTTTTATGCTTAGTATACCCTGTGGTAGGGTGTACTAAATTGAATACTTTTGGGAAACTAATTAAAAAATACTAATCCCTAATTTATGGATATATTTTACTGCCCATTTGTAGAATAATTCTGCTGAATAATTCGTGAATAAATAAAATTATTGTCAAATGAAGAGTATCTATTAGTCGTGAGTTCTCTCAAGTCAACAAATCTTACTTGCATTTATTTTTGTTTCTCCTTTTTTTGGCCAACATCGCATTTCATGCAAATGAAGTTAACTTGTTGTGCGAGTGTGTGAGAGTGCTAGTGCCTGTGTGTGTACATATGCAAATGAGCCTGCTTGCGTGTTTGTGCGTGTAAATGTTTAAACTTTTGCCAACTGCAGCTGCGGCATACATGTATGGAAAATTATCCGCTTTTCTCTCCGTGTTTTCCGCTGACACCTGATTTATGGCTAATAAATAAAATTTTAATTTCCCCGCAATTAACATGCCAATTTTTGGAGTGCAGACACTAAGCCGAAAAGCTCGAGCTTACACACACACACACATACACTACACTCACCTGTATACACCAACACACACACACACACATTTATATATATGTGTATGTAATGGAATCAAGCAAATGCGATTAGCATTTTATACCATTTAAGCCTCAGACACAACAAAACGGAACAAAAACAATGCAAAAATGCGATTTTCATTCGCACATGAGCAAAGCCTTTGTTTCTCTTACCCCGCCCTGCTAGTCTCCCATCTCTGAAGAGAAGGGCGCAACAAAAAGGGTAAAGAAAAACATGTAAAAGTTCTACAGAATGACTAACTACAGAATACTCTGTATCCAACTCTATGAGGCTAGAGCTCTTTATACTTAATCATATAAAATATCCAAAACTATATACAGAGACCTGTACCAGATCGCCATAATAAATATAGAACCCTTAGAAGATCGCAGAGGCTGAATATACCCCCTTTGACATATTCTCTATGCGTAGCAGGCATAAAAAAAATATTGTGTAGAACGTTAGGCGGCAAAAATGTGCAAACAAATGTGCAACAAAGCGAACAATTGTAATTTAACTGCAGTCAGAGTCTAGTTGGCAACAGCAACAACAACAACAACAACAACAACAACACTAGCAACTTAGTGCCACAACAACAAAATGTGCGCGCCTCAAGTGTTGTAAGCGGCTTTTGTTGCCAATTGTTTGAAAAGGCAGGGGGCGACACTGGCGGGGCTAGCACAATTGGTAGGCAAATGAAATGCACACATGCACACACCTTCACACACAAGCACACACACATGCACACACATAGAAAGAACGCATACATATACGTAATCCACTTTGGTGAAGCAACAGACACAGCATCTGCATCAGAATCGGAAGTTACACATACGCCCCGTTGTGTCGACATCGCGTTGCCTTTAATACTGCTATGCCTGCTCATATACCCTGTAGCTTGTGTGCATGAGAAGCAGTATCTGCTTGAACCAGATAGATTTATTATAGAATTTATTACATTTAATTTTATTAAATAAGTAAATAGCCAACTGGCGGGATTTACAAAAGTGAATTATCCAAAAAAAGTAGTCAAACTGTTAACAGGGCCTCTCCTAGTTCAGCATAGCCAATTTTGGTTTATTTAAACTTCCATTTTTGGTTTTAGCGCGACGATTTGGTTGACAAATGTCACAGCAATGGCGTCCAACTATGCAGAGCTCCATTCAAAACTCTCTGCTCGCCATTTCCACACCCGCTCTCATCCCACCACACACTTTAGCCCCTCTTGTCGGATGCCAACAAATGTAAAACAGCATAAAACACTCGTCTCTCCATCACAGAGGCGTCCCTTTAACTCTCCTCCACTCTACGAGATGTTGTTCGTGAAAAACTTGACACTTAATTGTCTGTCTCTGTCCCTCTACTCCCGCTGCCCGCTCTCTAGCTTTTTGTCGCCACATGGTATCTATGGGATCGTCTGGCGCCTGTTTCTGTTGTCAATTGTTGCACATTTGCCTGTCGCTGAAACTCAAAAACTCTGGGCCAATGCCCGTTGCTTTATGGTGCGATAAGTGGTGGAGCTCCAGCTCCAATTTCAGCTGCAGCCAGCCAGCCAGTCAGTCATTCAGTCTCTCTCTCTCAGGCTATAATAATAAGTAAGAATAATGCGTTTTCTCAACGGAAACAATGAATACAGGAAAAACATTTCCTTTCTCCATGCAGTGCATCAGCAGGTGCTTCACTAATAAAGGGGATACATAGAGAGACACAGAGAAAGGTATCCAACCAAATGCCTAAGTAAATGCCAAATAGAGGAACCATTATTGGGGTCTGCCTTGCAGGTGTTTTCCTTTTAGATATCCCGATGATACGATGACAAGAGGATGAGAAGTATATTCTACTATTGAAACCTAAATATCGAAGCTAATATTTTTTACAGACTTCTGGGAACTTCCCGAGATCTATGGGAGGCATTGCAGAATCGATATCATTATTGATCTTAATCGCTTGCAAACATTTATATGACGACAGAGCATCATTTGTACATTTACAGGAAAAGGCTACAGGTTTTTTTTTTAAAGTTTATTTAATGAAGTCATTAAGACCACCACATAAAAAGAGTCCTTTTTTAAGCATCATTTAGTAAGAATGGCAGCTTAACTTAATCAACGGAATTTCTGTGCTCAAATTGAATCGGAAACGTTGAATCTTTTGCCCTTCTGGTATGTAAGGCGTATAATCACATTTTAATAGTCCTAAAAAGGACATCAGGCCATAGATCAAATGGCAGCAACAACTAAAAATCCACATTAATGGAACTGCCTGCCTCAAGAAACTTTTCTGTCATGTCGCATGCCGCATGCCGCACGGCCCAAAGACATAAAACACAAAGTTGCCCCCAAAAGTTGCATGAAATAATGGCAAACACCAAAAGGGACCCAATCAAAGAAGTGGGAGAGTATAAAAGAAGAAAGCACTCCAAGGAGCTCAGCTGGCTGGCTGGCGCTGGGGGAAATGTTGAGAAATCCTGAGAAACAAAATAAAACATAAAATAAAATGCCGAAAATTAACGACAAATTGCGCATCATTAAAAACGAAGAAGACGCGAAGTGCAGAGAAAGAATCAGAGGGGACCAAGACCAAAGCCAATAATGGGCGACAAGACAACTGATGAGAAGACGCAGCCGACGAAGAAGTAGAGCAAAAAGGGAGAATATGGAGGAGGCAGCACCTGTGTGCAGTCATTTATTTGATTACAAGCCAACAAAACGCGACAATGGAACCGCCAAACACAACAAGTAACCAGAGAGTACACTTAAAAAAAAAATTCGATAAAAATTCTAGAACGACGCAAACTTGAAATTAGTCATAAAATTATGGGCACCATTTTTTCAAGAACAAATTTATATAGTTTTATAAATTCTTTATGTAATTTGGCCGAAAGAATCTTATTTTTTACTCGAAAAACTTTCGCGCCTCTCTCTCTCACTCTGTGTTTTTTCTGCCAGTGTAGAAGCAGCCCCAAACGCAGGAGGTACAAGGTAGCACAGCTCAATTCCTTCAGGTGAAATATTTGCGAAAACATTTTGTACAAAATTTACGCGAGTTGATTTAATAATGTCGACAAATTTTGCCAGATATTTGGGACGAAAAAAAAGATGTTAGCTGTAGGTTGCAGAGCCATATCTTAATTGCCAGACAAAGACACACACACACACACACAGAGAAATATCCTACGGGAGAGGTAACGAGAAAAAAAGAGAGGGAGAGGGAACAAAAGGTGACATACCGCAACCCACAATAACAGGAAAGTCGATCCCAAACTAACGAATGGAGCCAAACCCAACCCAAACTCGACACTCCGAAATGACTCACTTTGCTGCACGGAGCTGCCAACTCGCGTCGATGTCGAGGGAGCTGCTGTATTCCTGCATCCCGCCAAGCCACCATCTTCCCCCCTCAAACACCCGCCAGACTAAGTGACAAGCCGTCAAGGTGCACGTGAGCTTCCCATTGGCTTCATTTCCTCTTCTCTTCTTTTTTTTTTTAATTTTCTTTTCTCTTGTTTCTCGTTAAACTTTAATATGAACATGTTTTTACTCATTTGATATGGGTCCTTCCTGTTTGCCTTAATAATATGCATAATTTTAATTGGATTCTTAAATGTTAGTACTATAAAAGTAGAATGAGTAAAAGTAGAACTTAACGACTTTAATTAAAATGTAGGCAGTCTTAGTTGATATATTAGAAAAAGACTCCCATTTCTACATAAAATATCAAATAAGCTCTCCCTAATTTGTAAACTGATATGGCTTAATATGATTATTGGAATGAATATCATGCTCCAGGATATACATAATTTATTGGTTCTTAGAGATCATTTTATAGATCGACTTTTCTTTCTCGAATTTAGTAATTTTTAAAATCAACTTTTTAGCTTCTTTTGGACATTCATCACATCTGTTAATTTCCATTTGATGAACATTTTAATCAGCAAGTTTTCCATACTCTCCAATGACTTTGTGGCCTCTACACTTCCCCTGCCTCCCAAAAAACTTTGCTCTCTTTGCCTTTTTGTGGGTCTGCGGCTCGGTTTTAATCAAAACAAAATGCAAAAGGATAAAAAACAAAAACAACAAGAAAAAAAAAAATGAGAGCAGAAAAAAATGAAAAACAAAACCGAAAAATACACAGAAAAAGTGGCTGCCACTAGCAGTAGAACAGGATACAGTTTCCCTTATGGCGTGTTGTTCTAAAAGTGTTTGCTTTGTCTCCTGTTTCTGTTCTTCTTGTTGTTGTTGTCCATTATTTAAAGCATAATGTCACAATAAACGTGAAAGGTGCAAAATGTTGCCCAAAGGCTGCAGAGCAACAAAAACAACAACAACAGGACAACAAGGACGACAGCAACACTAACAACAACAACAACTCAACTTAATAACACTTTTGCAGTTGGCGCCAAGTACTTTCTTGCCCTTCCCATCCCCTCCTCCTTCGCCCCACCATTTTGTTGCCACGCCCTTGCATAAATTTTTGTCGCTGCACTTGATAGAACCATCCTATTCCATTCCTTTCCCCCTTCAAGAGGAAGTGGCCAACGTGCAACGTCAATGCCCGTCGGCAACTTGGTCAACTGCGCTGCAACGTTATTGTTGCTGTCGCACTTTTCTTCTTTATTTCTTCTTTATTTCCCCCTCCAGCCCTGCCACGCCCATTTGATGCCTTTGCGGGGCGCCGCCTCTCAATTGTTTCCAAGAAGCCAAAAAATTCAGCTTGCAATGATTTTATTTTTCGCTCTGCATTTACAACTAATTATGAAAATGGACATTTCTCGCAGAGCCTACAACGTGTACACTGAGAGAAATTGTGTCCAAAGAAGGAAGCTACAGTGTAGCTTCGACTTGAATTATTACCCTATAATAAACGAATTTCACAGTAAAGATTAAATGAATATTCATATTTAATTTTTAATATATGAATTATATTTAATCATATCAGAACTCGAGATTGATTTAAAGAGCTCAAAAAGTCTTATTTTAAGTTAAAATCTTGATTCGATTTCAAAACATTTAATAGAAATGTAGTTTTTTATACAAAGAAAACTAATTTTTAGTTTAAAAACTGAAAGATTAAAGACACCTACAGACAAGGATATATTCAGCTAATTATCTTATTAATTATTATATTTCTTAGCGTGCATATTTTTGAGCAGTGTATATAACTTTGACCGCAGCTGCCTTTGTTGGCTTAGCGGTCAAATGAAAAAGCTTTCAAATTAGGCAAAAATTGAGGGGTTTCAATGTTTTTTAATTCATTTTCTTTGAATTGAGCAATGTACACTGAAACCTATCCAAGTGTAAAAATATTCTTTTCAGATTCCAAATGTTTTCTGTATTTGTCTCGTGTGTGACACACTCAAAGGCACTGACCGACAACATCCGCTGCACTTGAGCAGCAGGCAATTAGAATAGAAGAGAATGCAGTGGAGTGGGCTAACCGATAGATACTCTTCTGCAGCAGAGTCGCTTTAAATCGAAGTGCACATGTCTCGTTATTATTATTTTGGAATAATGTCAAAGGAAAGTCTCTTGGCGCCGTTTGTTAGCTGAGCATCTCCTACTCCGAGGCGAGACGACACGAGACGACACGAGACGAGACAAACAACAAAAATAGCCGCAAAGAACTGGGCATGCACTTGTCGCTCTCCGCTTCTCTCTATCTCTTTCCTTTTCTCTATATCTCTAATTATAGTCGTGCTATTTGGTATCTGCGCCTCAGAGGCGGAAGTTTGTTTAGGATACACGAGTATTTTGTATTTGCCATTGTGTGCAGCTATTTACATAGTTCTCGTTGTTGCTGTTGCTGGTAAGGCAGCTGCACACACCAGTCACACACCATTTGCCGCCTGTACCGCCCCCCGCCCCCGACCCGTAGCATCAAAAATTGCGTTAGCTGCCACGTCTAGACACACAGCCTCTACGGCTGTGCGAATTATTCAAATTCAGCTCACTGATGTGGCATGCAACAAACCATGCGCTGCTGCAGTTCTGGCAGCACGTTAATCGACTTACTAGAGACTACAGATTATGGACTTACCAGAGTCAATCACATATAGTCCAATTAGCCCTGGGAGTTTCGTTGCCAAGCGCGATTTTTCAATAGATTCACAATTTTTTTTGAAAACACTGTTCGAATCTTTATTTTTGGTCAATAAAATATAATCCGTTATGATATGTTTAGCTGGGCTGTAAAAGACAACAAAATATTTAGTCTTCTAGGCTAGTAATAAATTTAAATTTAAAAAAAAAAAAAAAAACAGATTCCAGAGGAATCCTAAAACTATCTGTTCCCCCACGAATGATCTTGCTAGAGAGAAGAATTTTATAATTTAATTCTTAAGGCTAAGCAATATTTATAGGGTATTTGGTAGTCACTACTACTAATGGAATACCAATATCAGTTGCCAATTCAATCTCAAATGGTAAGGATATTATTTTACCATTGTCGTATAGAGTCTACAGGGTATTTGATGGTTAAGCAAACTCTACTACTAAATACAAATGTCCGATAACATTTAAAATTGGCAAGTGGAAAGGGTGTTCTTTTACCGTTAGTAGAGTCTAGACCGGCGACGGTTGAGCTAACTTTTCCCCGTACAACAATAAAAAGCCGCACAGAAATCAAAAATCAACGACAAAAAGTTGCACGCCAACCACCGCCGCTAGGACTAAACCACCCAACCACCCCCTTTCGTCTCTCCCCCGTCTCCCCCCACCTTTCACGCTCCCGCACACTATTCGCCCAGTCAGCCATTTGGGGGTGGCTTTGACTCTCTGGGGGTAGCCGAAACTGGGAAGGGGAAGGTGCGACGCGTCGTTTGTGTCTCGTCTGGCGTCGCAGACGCTACACACAGTGCTCTAACGGGATAAACTATGTTTGTGTGCGTGTGCTTGTCGCATAGCATCCCAGTAGAACTTTGCCTTTCAAATTACTTAATTTGCCTGGGAAATAAGAATATAAGCAGAGAAATAACTGAAAAAGCGATGCTAGAAGTATGTTTCGGCAGCAAAGCAAATTCTACTGGGAGCGTAACTCCAAAAAAAAAAAACCTGCTGCATATATGCCGTTACAAATTGTTAGTTAACTGTCAAAATTTGTTAAAAAAAAAAATAACTAAAAAACAAAATATAAGGTATGCTGCATATTTTAGTGGCCAGCAAAAACAACAACAATAACAAATACCGACAAAATTTACATAGGCATAAGCACACACACGCAAACACACACGGAATATTTTTGCGGCCAGTCTAATAGAATTTCGGCAGCGGCGCACACGCAGAGCGACGGCGCCAACCTGCGCTGTGGAGGCGGGGGACAGAAGGTTTATAGTGGGGTTGTTTTTGTTGTTGTGTATTTTGTTTTGCCGGCGAATATGCGGAAATACCAAAACAAAATGCGTATTTTCATCTTTTCACTTACCGGCTTATTCGCCGCACACAAATATTTGCATATGGCCGTCGTTTACCGTTAGTCGGCGGCTTAACAGTTCTGGCTGTGGTTTTTCTTAAGCCTTTTGTGCATTATTAAGCACTCGCTCGGCCTTCTCGAATTTACAGGGTATTAAGCAAATCGCGCACGCACGCACACACGAATCCCGCTATATATATACCGCACTATATACAGTTAAAACGACTTTAATCACACCTACTTAAAAACCCGACTCACCGCGAATACGTCCACGCGCGTCAACATTAAGCCAACATTTGAAAGTGTTAACATAAAAGATGGCACACTACTGTTCACGGTTAACAGCTGTTAAGTGCTCAAATGGGCTGCCAACTAGATGCTAAATAGTCGAGAGAGCTGCCAATCTCAACTGTTAATTGCAATAACTTATATTTCGTTAGTAATAACTAAGTTAATTTACATAAAAAAAATAGTTAAAGGTTAATTAATAAATTTGCTACCTCTTTCTACAAACTAATTATTTTTTCGGTACAAATAAGTTTGCCGCTCAAAATATGGCAACACTACTGGTCACACTGCACATACAGCTGTTAACATCGATAAATTGTCTATCGACCAGCTGCCACGAAAATTATCGCTTATCGGTCAACTACAAACAAATAACTTGCAACGAGATTTCTAACAACTGCGTATAAATAATATTTAAACGCGCGTAAAAAACTGGGGCCGGCCAGTAGCAGTTGGACGCTTGAGCAATATGGTGGAGTTGCAGCTAAGAAAGCGCAACGCCTGCGTCATAGTGCTGGGTGACATAGGACGCAGTCCACGTATGCAATACCATGCACAAAGTTTACTCGAGGACAACTACAATGTGGATATTATTGGCTATCTAGAGACACGGCCACTAGATGCACTCAGTGTGGCACAGCCGAAATGTAAAATCCATGAGCTGCCGGCGGTGCCAGTTACAAATCTGACGCCCAAGCTAAAGCTACTATTCAAGGCGATCTGGCAAACGTTGAGCCTGCTCATAGCGCTTATCTCTATAAGGCGGCCCAATTTTGTTCTTGTTCAGAATCCTCCAGGAATTCCCACGCTGATTGTATGCTATTTGTATTGTGCATTGACCCGTACAAAGCTGGCCATTGATTGGCACAATTACAGTTATTCGGTGCTAGCTCTGGGCATGGCAGGTGGGGAGCGGAGCCGACTGAGCCGGCTGACAAAGCGCCTGGAACGTTATTTTGGCGCAAAGGCTCACACACACTTCTGTGTCACAAAGGCAATGCAGCAGGACTTGCAGCGCAACTGGAATATTGGGTAAGCTCAAAAGTCATGTCTTCCCTCGGGCGTCATATAAGCCACTTTAATCTGTTTATTTTTAGACCTATAACTGTGCTCTATGATCGTGCGCCAGCGCAATTTCATCCCATTGAGCTTGCCCAAAAGCACGAGCTGTTCATGAAACTCTCCAAAGACTATGCACAGTTTATGCCTCAGTGCTATGCAGATCTAAAGCAGTCAGGAGTACTAGAATCCACCTCACTCACCCAGAAACTATCCAATGGAACAGTGCTTTATAAGCCGCAGCGGCAAGCTATACTTGTCTCGAGCACCAGCTGGACACCGGATGAAGATTTTGGTATACTCCTACAAGCGCTGGAGTCCTATGAGCGTCTGGCTGTAGCCGAACCGCTTATTTATCCCTCGCTACTGTGCATTATTACGGGTAAAGGGCCTCAAAAGGCATATTATGAGGCTCAAATATCAAAATTCCAGTGGCAAAAGGTGTCAATTGTGACGCCCTGGCTAGAGCCTGAGGACTATCCAAGCGTCCTGGCCAGCGCTGATCTTGGCGTTTGTCTTCACTGGAGCACTAGCGGCATGGATCTTCCCATGAAAGTGGTTGACATGTTTGGCAGCGGTCTTCCCGTCTGTGCCTACAACTTTAAATGGTAAAGAAAGAATATAATTTGACTATTTGCCTTTGCAGATTAATAGATCATATATCTCATCTCAATTCGATCTGCAAGAATAAGACTCAGCTTATTTTAGTTCAGAATTTAATGGTTTGATCTTTTAAATTTTTTTTAGCTTGAATGAGTTGGTCAAGCATGGAGAGAACGGCTTTGTGTTCAGTGATCATCTGGAACTGGCCGAGCAGCTAAGAATCTGGTTCGAAAACTTTCCGAACAATCCGAGCATTATAGAGACTCGGGCACGTTTTACAAGAAGCCTGCAGGAGTTCCAGGAACTGCGCTGGCGTGAAAACTGGAGACAACGTGCTGCTCCCGTGCTGGAAGCATTTCTATAGGCATTTAAAATTATACACAGCGTTTTATTGATTCCAAGAGCTAATTAACATTACAAGGCACTTAACCTACTCAATTTCAAGTATAATATAATATGAGCTATGTTTGTGCCGCTTTATTGTTTAATTACAATTGTTTTTTTGTATAGTCTAAAAGTATTTAATATTGCTTTATTTTCAGAGCAGAACCAAAAGGGATTTTCGGCTAAGTCTGACTTGCCCCGAAATTCCAAGATTGGTTTCTAAGAAATTTCTACAGCGGGTTTTCAGATTATTTTGGGATTAATATACCGTCTCTAGAAATTATTTTGACATTGATAAATTTTCAGTGCTGTGTAGAGATAGGGTTACGACCCTAATAGTGCCCTATAGTCTATAAATCTCTTATGCAGACAGGACAGTTCTTAAAGTTGCGATATCTATAATCTTCCAAGCAACTTGTGTGTAGAGCGTGTTCACAAGACAAGTATTCCATGTTCTCTTCATTCATGAGCTCACAGCAGATGGCGCAGGGGTCACCAGGCCGATCAATGCGGATCACCAGCTGTTGGCAATGAGGGCACTGACGACGCCATTTTCTATATTCCTCATAACACGGAGTACGATGGATTGCATGACCACAATGCATAATGCGCATTGTTTGTTTTGTCATCTCTGAGAGACAAATGATACACTTGTCGCCAGGTTTGCTAAAATATAATAGATTTAATTTAAGTTAGTTCAGCTATTTCAATATCCTGTCATAATGTGCCATGTGATGGAATGGAATTATTAATATATATATAATAAATATTGTAATCAAGGAGCAGAATGTTTGGGACCGAGCCGCTCTGAACCAGATGAGGTTAGCAATATTGGGTCCTCTGAGCCGGCCGATGAATCGAACCAACAAAAAAACCTTGCTTACCTTGGACCAAGGTGTTTCTGCCTGTTGCCATTCTGGTTGCTTGTATAGTTAGCATTATCATTATCCTCATCATCATCATCATTTCGTGGAAAACCCCTTGAGTGCGGTGCGTGAGGTGGTTGCGCATTAGACCTACCGATATACATTACTGTAGCTACAGCTACAACTAAGCAACTAATTCCTACAAATAGCTGCAGATAGACCATTTTCTCAGTTCACACAGTTAACTTTGGTAAAAACTATATATATATTATTATAATTGATAGTTAATTGAGCTGTTACTTTAGCTTGCGGCTCTGTCGTTTCAACTTATTATCTGAAATCCCCAATAAAGAAACAATAAATATACAATGTGAATGGCAAAATCAAAATTTTTAGTGAGGAGAGCTGGCGATTAATCGATGATGTTAACGATAGATATTAATATGAGAGATGCTTAGGTGATAGGACGTTTCAGCAGCACTTTAAAACCCATTAGATTATTATTATTGAAGACAGTAATAGTTGAAGTATTTAAGATTTGTGAAAAAAATAAATATTTCGATAATCGACTGTTTTTTAGAGCTGCCGGTCCTTTAAACCAGTGTGACCAGCTGTAATACGTATTAAAATACAAGAATTTTTATTATTTTATGCCACATTTATTGCATATTGCTATTTCAAACATTATTAAAGCAAATTACACAATTTTATGGCATGCTGCTGCACAAATCATAAAGTTTAATTTACCTTTTTTGGTATTTTTACACACCCGCAATACGTCCACACTGGTTTCCTTTTAATTCTATGCTTTTTCTTTGCTCCAAATAACTTTAAATTGCAATTGCTGCCCATACAATTTACACTTATTACTGTGAATAATAAATAAGAAAATTGGTTTTATTCGCATCTGTCGTCGTGTAAAGTCGATTTAAGTGCAACCCAGAGACGCCGCTACCTCTCCCCCATTTGACTCTCAAAAACTTGAGAGAGACTCGAGAGTTTCCAACGATTTTTCAGCTGCAATTAATCAGCTGCGATATATTTGTTACTGATACGTCCAAAGAGCAACTGTAAACGGTATAATGGCGGAGCGTGAGCGCAGTATTCACGAAATGTTAAAGGATACACCTTCAATGAACGACAGCTGCGCTGCTGTTCACACCGGCACTGAGGGCGGCAGTATGAACATGACAATGGCCATGAGTATGGGTATGGGGGGTATGGGGGTATTAAGCGGAAGCAGCAGCAGCCATAGCATTGTCACTGGGAATCCATTAAATACGACAACCAGTTTGCCTTTAAGGAATCATTCAGGTGAGCATAGACGATTTTCCTTTCCGCTTGCGATTCCTTTATGGAAATCTGTACTATATGATTTTGATTGCGGTGCAAGGATTTAGGATCGAGTTCCTGTGCCCAAAACGTTTTACACTCGTTGTTCGGGCCGAATATGTTTTAAACACACCCTTTCATTTGCAGCACCCACCACGCCCATGTCACCAACTATGCCACAGACAAACAATGGATTTCTAACATCAACAGACGGCAGTAGCAGCCTTATACGGACAAGCGCTTCCAAGATTGATAGCATTCGAAACTGGAGCATATCCACATATAAGTGCACGCGTCAGATAATGCTGGAAAAGCTGGGAAAATCACAGCGAACAGTGGACTCGGAACTGGAAGCACAGATCGAACAGCTGCGGGAGACCCAACGAAAATATTTATCAATCTTAAGGCTAACACGCGCCTTTAGCTCACATTTCCAGCATGTTGTTGTGATGCAGCAATCGCTGGCCGATGCCTTCGCTGATCTAGCTCAAAAGAATCCCGAACTGCAGAAGGAGTTTATATGCAACTCGGAGACGCAACGAAGTTTAACCAAAAATGGCGAACTGCTCCTAAATGCACTCAACTTTTTCATCTCCTCTGTGAATACCCTGTGCAACAAGACCATCGATGATACCCTGCTAACGATACGACAATACGAAACGGCCAGGTAATCTATTGAATTAATTTATGTAATTTCTTTTGAATTATATTTCTTGTTGTAGAATCGAATTTGATGCATATCGAATGGACCTGGAAAACACAAAACCAGAGCTAACACAATCGGCAGCTGTTCTGGAGGAGACACAACGTAGCTATGCGCACCACAAAGATCTTTACGAGAAGCTGCGCGGCGATGTTGCTATTAAAATGCAATTTCTGGACGAGAATCGCGTAAGTTTTGAGCTGCCAAAGCTTTTGCTTTGTAAGATTAAACATATTTAATTTGATTACAGATCAAAGTGATGCATAAGCAGCTGATTCTGCTACATAATGCCATTGCTGCGTATTTCTCGGGCAATGCTATGGCGCTGGAAAGTACATTGAAACAGTTCAACATTAAGGTGAGTGTATCTCTTTCATTTAACTAGATTAAGGCTAATCCCAATTTCGTCTTGCAGCTAAAATCACCGAATAATGGATCTGGTTCTTGGCTGGAACAGTAGTAGAGCCGACACCTCCGCGAGCAAGAAAAAGCAAAAGTATTAACCCCTCTTAGCACCCATTTTTTCACATACATGCCGGCATTTATGCGTATATATTAAAGTAAAGCTGAAGGAGCACGCTCTCTAAAAAAAAAACCAAAAAGAATGCATGGACTCGTAACAATATATAAAGCTTATATTTAAGTCGAATTCCTAATGTATAAGCGGAAAGATATATATATATTGTATAATTTGTATGTAACTAACATTTCCACGCGATACTACACGTCTTTACAATAGTTCCTTGTTTTTCCAAATTAAATTCTGTATCGAATCCTTAGTAGAAAAGTGCTTAGTGCAATATATTTCTTAAATTATATATATATATATATCTATACAAATATTTGTTTTAATACAAATACATAGAGACAAACTTAATTTATTTACTTCCTGAAAATGAATATGAGGCGTGTAAGCTATCGTTAGTACCACTTGTCGTAGCTAAGCTTGATATCCTATGAATTCCATAGAATACTGGGTATATTTGAGATTGAGTAACTTTATACGACTTGCACTATCGATTGCAGCTGTAATTCAAAAGTACACAAGCAAGAAATGTATAATTTAAACTAATTGTTTACTAGTCATCGTATTATTTACATTAAAGGGAATTACACAAATAAAAACCTATTTAATTACATCTATAAATTAAATAAACACATACGCTGTGGCTAGTTTTTCTCCAGCTTCAACTCGCTCAGCTTTTCATTAAGCGCCGCCGACTCATCCTCCTCCGCCTTGAACATGTCCTGCACAAGAGAGACAGATTGTAGTCTGAAAGTTTTGAATGTTAGAACTGTACTTACGGGATCATAGATGACTTTTACGATCAGCGAACAGCTTGGACAGGTGGCCACCTCCTCGCCCTCTATAAGTTCCTCCTGCGAAGAGTTTAAATTAATAACTACGTCTTGATCCGTTAGTCGTTACGTACCTTAGATATTTGAAATCGATCACCGCAGGGGCAGGGATAGTAATACATTTCCTCCTCCTCGTCGTACTCGAAATCCTCAATTTCGACTTCATCGTGGTATATGCTCATTGTTCCCTAATCTGCTATAGCTAGCTGTTACTGTACATAATTGGTGATTAATTCGCATAATATAACACAACGCATGCACGTTGCGGGTGTGGTGCTGCCAACCTACAATACATTAAGCAGCTGATCAACGCGCGGTTCATTTGTACCAAAACTTGAAATTTACATAATTAATAAAGTCTTACATTTTAAGCAAACTTGAAATCAAAAGTTAAGGCTCCATAATTTATTTGCCATCAATGCAGAACTATTCGTAAACATTATTAGTTTTCGAAGAGCTGCCAACCTGCTGCAATAAGCAGCTGATCTGCGCTTGTAAACAAATCGCAAACGTTTGCTTTGCAACGTTTAATTGAAACTAATAGAAGAGAAATTATAATAATAATAATAATCTATTAAGCAGTCAGAAAGCATGGCCAATAAGAAGTTCAGTGATGTGAATCTCTATGAGCTGCTGGGAGTGTCGACTGAGGCAGAGCAGGCGGACATACGCAAGGCATATCGAAAGCGCGCGCTTGACTGCCATCCGGATAAGAATCCCGATAATCCAAAGGCGGCAGAACGCTTTCATGAGCTGTCCAAGGCGCTGGAAATACTCAGCGATGTTACAGCACGTGCGGCGTATGACAAAGTGCTCAAAGCAAAAAAAGCGGCTGAGCTACGCACCAAACAGTTGGACAGCAAACGACAAAAGATGAAGGAAGAACTGGAGAAGCGGGAACGGGCAGCACAGACGGCACAGCCTTATGGCACAGTGGGTAAAAGCGATGAAGAGTTGCTACATGAGCAAATCGAACGACTGCGACGAGAAGGCTCCAAACTGCTGGAAGAGGAACAGCTGGCCATGAGGGAGCAGCTGAAACGCAGCTACAAGGAACAGCAGCAGCAAGAAGCGCCTAGCTTCGACTCAACGCAGCATCGAATAAAAATTAAATGGAAGGCTGATAAGAAAGATTCCAGCAACGGAGGCTATACTCATCAACAGCTAATGCACTTCCTCAAGAAATATGGTGAAGTGGTAGCCTTGGTCATGAACTCAAAAATACCAGGACGTGCCATGGTAGAGCTAAAAACTCGCGAGGCCTGCGACATGGTTTTAGCCTACGAAAAGGGAAATGCCAATAATCCCCTATGCTTTCAGTGGGTCAACCCGCCAGCCCAGGATAACTCCGCCAGCACTTTAACTGCATCTAGCGGAGCAACACCACGGGATTATGAGGATCTGGTTATGCGGAAGCTGCGCCAGGCGGAGGAGCGCAAACGTCTAATTGCTGAAATGCTAAAAGAGGAAGGCAATGAATAATAAAACTAAATACGTTCAAAAATATAGCATAAGTATTAGTATAATAATAAAACGAGTTAGCAGCACGTCAACAGCTGATAATGGACAAAAACGCACTCTTTGTAAATAAAGAAGCATATTAGTTTTGTTCCTCATGTAACAATCAACATAAAAATAGGGACACTTCTGTGTTATCACTCAAGATACTCAAAATAAGAAATAAAAAAATAATAATTTAGCAATATTTTACATAAATTATGTATAACTGTAGAATATGAAAAACAAATAAAGTTGTTAACACAAAAATAATCTATTAACAATTAATTATATTAATAATAATCATTTGAGTGGTCCGTTGTGTATTGCGGTCAATTTTGTTTTATCTCTGATCTATGTGTCACTTGTTAATATATTTTAAACGCATGCAAAACTGAACACAAAGGTATTCCCGAGTGTAGGGTATTTAAAAGTCATTGCGACAGCTACTTACTGTTTTATTAATTGATTGTGCGAAAAAATGCCACGAGAGAAGAAATAAAAACAAAGTCGATTTTAAAGTTATACGAAACGGTTTGTTGACAATTAATGTAACATGGATAAGAAGCAGCGCGAGCTGGAAGCGCTGGTGACGTCACAGAAGGAACAGCTATCCCGTTACGAAAAGCGACTAAAAGGTAAGAAATAATATTTCTTAATAAAAACAAAAACTTAATTGGAATTTCTCAGATGTGGTAACTGCTTACAAGGGGCTGCTAAAGGAGAAGGAGGCGCTGGAGACGAGTCTGGCGGCGCATGCGGAGGCGACTGGCGTCAAGGACGCCGGCAGTAACAGAGAAGCTGTGCAGTCCAAGACGACGGAGGCAGATGAAAGTGGAGCAGCAGGAGGAGGGGAGGCGACTGGCGATGAGAAGGGTCAGCTTATTACCCTGATGAATTCATTGGCCACATTATCCGCTGAGAAGTCGCGCATGGAGGCCTCTTTTCAAGCGGATAAAAAGCAATTGCGCTTACAAATAGCCCAAAAGGAGCAGAGTATACAGGAACTTCATGCCAGAGCCAAGGAGCAGACGGCACGAGCCAAAAGCGACGTGGATGAGGTGAAAGCAAAGTGGATAGTCGAGCGGCAGGAGCGTGAGAAGGAGACCAACAATCAAATGATTATGCTAAGGGAACTGCAGAAGCTATACGCGGATGAACGTCATCTGAAGGAGAACATTGAGATGCAGTTGAACAACTTTAAGACTCAGTTCGCCAGCAACGAAGCTGAAAATAGTCGCCTTCGAGAGCTGCAGCTGCAACTGAAAGAGGCACGGGCACAGCTCAAGCAGTTACAGGCTAAGACGACGCAATCGACTTCATCCGCTACTACGGCCACAGACAGCACCGCACTCTTGCAGCAAGTGCGCCAGGAGATGCAGCAGTTGCAAGAGCAGCATGCAGTGGCGATCAAACAAGAGCAGCGTCGTGTCTTACGCGCCGAGGAGCAAAGCCGTCGAGAGGCAGCATTGCATGAGGATCGGGTGGCCAATTTGGAGGCACGCCTAGCCGAGCTTAGCAGCACTGTGGGCACCTATGACCGACTGCGTCAACAGGATCAGGATAGCATTCATTTGCTCAAACAGCAGCTGCATGAGCTGGAACAGACGCAAAGTCAAACGCACACATCGCCTGCTCCTGTGCGGCTGCACCACGATGCCGACGCTGACACTTTGGTGGCAGAAATTGTGCGTCTCAAGCAAATGCTGCCGATGAATCTCAGCCAGGTAATAGCCGCCGATAGCCATGTGCAATGCGAGCAACAACTGCAGGGCCTGCAGCAGCTGTTGGACGCCAGCAAGCAGCAGCGAAGCCAGCTAGAACAGAAGCTGCAGCTACAACAGACGCACATACAGACTTTGCAGGATAAAGTGCAGGTGCTTAATCGGAATATAGACGAGGCGGAGCAGGATCTTAAGCAGCAGGGAGATAAACTCCGACTGGCCCTTAAGCATGAACGCTCCAAGTGGCAGGAGGCCAAGGCGGAGCTGGAGAATGAGACACGCTGCAAGCTCAACGAACTGGAGCAACTACTCCAGAAGCAAAGGCAGCGCTCACTGCAGTTGCTTGACGAAAAGGAACAAGAAATTAAAACACTTCAAACATCCTTTGAGGTCTTTCACAAGCCCAATCCCTCCTCATCCCTCGAAGCGAATGAAGGCCTCGCCTACTCCTCGGATGCAGACAGCGTAGAAGTCGAGGGAGAACGCGAACGAGAGACTAAGCTAAAGGTGAAACCCAAGAAACTATCTCTCGGCGAGAATTGCCACATGCTGCACTATGCCAATGAGTTGGCCCGCAAGGATATTGAGATCACTGCACTAAGAAAATCCAAATATTCGGCAGAATCCACGTTGCGCAAAGCCATTCAGGATAAGGTGACGTCACAGCAGGAAATGCACGAGAAGATCGAGTGCCTCGAGGAGCAGGTAGACAGGTACGTAATTTATTTTTTATCTTAGTAATTTTCCATCCCAACCTATAAGATTTTACCAAATTGGGTTTTTAATTGCAATTATTAATAGAATTGTTTTCATGTGCCATTTCAGACTAGAGCGCTGTAAGACCCGCGAAGGTGCTAATCTGGAGTACCTGAAGAACGTAATCATAAGCTTCATTGTGACTCGAGATGCGGACGATAAAAGGCACATGCTGAACGCGATCAGCGCCGTGCTGCAATTCACCAGCGGAGAGATGCAGACCATAAATGCAGCATTCCAAAAGAAGTAGCTTATCGGTTCAACAGTTTTTTCCATTATTAATAGAACAGATCAGATTTGTATAACAGACTAAAAAATATATAATAAAATTATGAAAAGCCCGCAACAGGATACTTTTCCAGGTGAGCAGCCAGAACGGCCGGAAACATGGCCAGAAACTTGAAGCGTTCACCCATTTGTTTGGGATCTGTTAGCATCTCATAGCCGGATCTTATAAGACTTTGATTTTCGGGCAGCGCATTGGCCAATAGCTGCTCCAGACGCACTGTACCCTGCATGCGTTCCAGGAATTCGCCCTGCTGCACTGGACCTGAGCACAGTATATGGCCCCGCGACTCTGCCACATGCTTGAGATGGCGAAAATCAACATCGGCTGTTAGATCTGCAGTGCCTGGCGACAAAAGTGGCTCGTGTAGGGCATGCTGCTTAAATCCCCGGAAGGTGTCTGTTTTATCCCCAAAATGGCCATAGTCCATAATCAGAGCAATGCCTCCCTGTCGTTCCAGACGTTCCGCTAGCATGCCCACATGTCTTTCCGCTTCCAGGGAGTATTCAAGGCAGCTGCGCGACTCCTCGGGCAGCGGCTGAAACACACGTGACACTGGCGTCTGCGCTTTGGATAAAACATAGCGGAAGTCAACCTCCGCCTTTGTATCTTTTTCAGCTACATCGATAAGTATCTCGTGCCATTGATTATCCACCTTCTGTAGCTTGTGCACGGGCAGCGCATCAAAGAATTCATGCGCCAGCACCAACGAGAAACCTGGGGGTACATCCTCTAGCTGGCGATGCCAATAGGCTTTGGTGCCGCTTGCTGTGCTACCCACTTGGTAATAAGGTAGCTGCGATTGCTCCGGCAGCATCTCGTGCTTATAACAGAAACGCTGCGCCTGTGCCTGACTTAAATACGGACTAATCTCCACCATATGCATGCTGAACTCCGCACCCAGCTTGAAGCGGGTCAACACCTTAAGTACATCTCGCGCCAACGTACCACGTCCCGGCCCCAACTCGACCAGCTGAAATGGCGTCGGACTGCCCAACTTACGCCATTCGTTAAGTAACCAGATGCCGACCAGCTAGGGGATTCAAGGCTATTAAATGCTGGTTATCTTGAATGCAACGGATCTCTGGCTCACCTCTCCGAATATCTGCGAAATCTCTGGTGAAGTTATAAAGTCACCCTCACGTCCAAATACATCTCGATTCATATAGTATCCCGCCTGTGGATTTGTTAGCACCTCACGCATATAATCCGCCACAGTTATAGGCCCCGTGGTCAGAATGCGCGCTCTCAGCTGCTGGCTCAGGCTCACCTGAGGACTGCTTTTATCCTGCAAACTATTCTTCGGCTCTTGCCTTGGCTCCACCTTCCTCCCGCTAGGCGCTCCTCCCACATTAGGACGCCGCACAGATTTATAACTGTAATTGCGCCTGGCGCAAATGCTCAGCGCTGAGCGTAACATATTTACACCAAACTTTTCGACGGCCTGCCAACCTGTTGCAAACCCGGTATGTTCGTATTTATTACAGTGGAACCTTGCTATCCCAACTTAGGGCCTTATCTAAAAAAAAAATTTTAATTCAAAACAAATATTGAATAGTATTAACCACAAGGCATACAAATAAACCATTGCCATTATGTTTATAGCAAATAAAGCATAAAACATGGACAAAAGAGCATTTACTTTATAAAATTGCTTCCCTTCGTCAAAATTTTTGGGAAGCTGCCAACTTGTTATAAATATGAATGAATAAAAAAGCCGTTAAGTTAATTGAATTCTTTAAATTAGCTTTATTATTATTATGCCTGGCTTTGTATTACATCTCGAAGGTTTCCATATCATATAACTAACTCCATAATATTCATCCATCCTCTAGAACACTCGAATGTCAGCAACAACCTTCTGATTGTCGTAGATCTCCTTGGCATAGCAGAGATTTGGATAGTCGAAGGCGGCACCATAGCGATTCTTACAGCCGGAGGTGGCCTTATCGCCGGGTGTGTAGACAGGCTGCCCAATCACGTTGGTTGTGGCAAAGTTGCAGGTGAGAACAAAGTGGTTGTAGTAGTCACGAGAGAATCTAACAGCGGCACAGCCCAAATGGGTGTTCTTCTCGGCAACGGCAATGGTGAACTTGGCCACATTCTTATTGGGCAACTCCTCAGGGAAGCTGGCAAGAATCTCAGGCGATGCATTTGCACGCTCACCAAACCACTTCTCGATCTGTTCCTTCAATATCTCCGCATCGGTATACTCTGACTCTGCTCCACTGTAACTGAATATGGCATTGTTCTGGCCAGCATAGGCAAATCTCTCAGTGCTGCGGCACTTGTCTGGCAGAGATTGGCAAGTCTTCACGTTGTATAAAGCCAAATGGGTCAACTCCTCACACCAAGTCATCTTGGCCATGCGTACAGCCTTGGGAAGACCCTCAATGTTGCCTCCGGCGACGTTATTCCTCAACTCATTGAACAAGGTGAGAATAAGCTTCTCATGCGGTTGAATCTTAACCTCTCGTACATCCTTGGGGCATTCTTCACTAAAGTTCTGGAGGGAATAAAATGAGTACATTATGGGAATGAATTGAATTGACTATACTTACGCCCTTATTGTTGCAGGCAATATGCTTATCCAAGCAGGTTGGCAAGGCACAGTAATCAACGGCGGAGGCGATTCCCGCCAGAGAGGCAGTCAACAGAAGGAATACAAGCATTGTTAAGACTGTTGTTGGTCTCGGTAAAGATCACACTTGACTGATGCTTCAATTGCTGAAAGAGTCCCTATTTATAGCGAGTTCGTTGACTGGGAACAGTTGGAAAAACATAGTTGAAACATTTGTTTATCAGAATTGTTTATTTAGAAATTAATATACTATCCATAACTGAGTTCCGTTAAAAGTGCATCTGTATTGCAATTCATCCAAACATGTGTCTGATTAATTCCTTGGTCTCCATGGGGTATAAATGGAGTTATTTCTGTGTTCCTTCCTCAGTTGCAAGACAACAGCCAAGTTGAAACATGTTCTCCACTGTAACTGGCCTTTTCCTGCTGACCACAGTACTAGTTGGGCTCGTTTCAGCCATCGATTACTGTGCCTTGCCAACCTGCTTGGATAAGCATATTGCCTGCAACAATAAGGGCGTAAGTATAGTCAATTCAATTCATTCCCATAATGTACTCATTTTATTCCCTCCAGAACTTTAGTGAAGAATGCCCCAAGGATGTACGAGAGGTTAAGATTCAACCGCATGAGAAGCTTATTCTCACCTTGTTCAATGAGTTGAGGAATAACGTCGCCGGAGGCAACATTGAGGGTCTTCCCAAGGCTGTACGCATGGCCAAGATGACTTGGTGTGAGGAGTTGACCCATTTGGCTTTATACAACGTGAAGACTTGCCAATCTCTGCCAGACAAGTGCCGCAGCACTGAGAGATTTGCCTATGCTGGCCAGAACAATGCCATATTCAGTTACAGTGGAGCAGAGTCAGAGTATACCGATGCGGAGATATTGAAGGAACAGATCGAGAAGTGGTTTGGTGAGCGTGCAAATGCATCGCCTGAGATTCTTGCCAGCTTCCCTGAGGAGTTGCCCAATAAGAATGTGGCCAAGTTCACCATTGCCGTTGCCGAGAAGAACACCCATTTGGGCTGTGCCGCTGTTAGATTCTCTCGTGACTACTACAACCACTTTGTTCTCACCTGCAACTTTGCCACAACCAACGTGATTGGGCAGCCTGTCTACACACCCGGCGATAAGGCCACCTCCGGCTGTAAGAATCGCTATGGTGCCGCCTTCGACTATCCAAATCTCTGCTATGCCAAGGAGATCTACGACAATGAGAAGATTGTTGCTGAAATTCGAGTGTTCTAGGGAACCATTGAAGTGGCTTACTAATGTGGATAAATGATAAAACATTAACAAATTCGGAATGTAATATGAAGACATGGTTCATAATAAAGCGCAGTAATAGATTCCAACTATACAAATTATTTGTATCAATGTCAGACACCCAACTCTAGTAAATACATTTAAGATATATTTGATAAATCCGATTAGACCATTTGGATATAATTCTTTAATAGTATTTAATTTTTAAGTAATTAGAAATCCCAGTGACCTAGAATACAGTCTACGTATGTACTGCAAACCCTTAATATGGAATCTAAGCTAGAGAAGTATATCCCTTGTTTCGGTAGGTAACATACTTTCATCCAACATTTGGCTTTTTCTCTTCTAATAATTAACAAGTTCCCAGTATTTCTTTTTCCAAGTATTTCCCTTTCCCTCATTTCCTGTGGAAATTATATAACACATTTGTTTTTGTAGTTGTTAGCTTATTCAAAACCACATTTATTTATTGCGCTGCTCTACCGCAGCTGCGGCGGTAGAAACTAGCGAAATACCAAACAAGTGTATTTTGTAATTTATAATTTTTTCCGCGAGAATTAGGCGGTGGTTGCTGCGGTAGCAGCGCTGGTGGTGGCAGCAGCAGCAGCAGCCTCCTCCCTGAGACGATCCTTCTTGAGTGGACCCATGAAGGCCAGCTTGTCGGCTGGGGTCTGGAAGCGACCATGACCCATCTTGGATGAGGTGTCGATGAACTTGAGCTTGATCTGTTCCAGAGCAGAGCGCTTGGTGTGACGCAGCAGGGACTTGCGCAGAGTAATGATGCGCTTCTTGGAGCCAATGCAGCAACCCTTGATCATGACAAAGTCATTGTTGACCTCACCATAGTGGGGGAAGCCACCCATTGGAGTGATGCTCTTATCGGTAAGATCGTATTCCGTGGAAGCATTGTTCTTGATGACCTGAGGAGATGGATATACGATGGATTAGACTATTGTTTGAATGGCGAATACCGGAATTGATTGTTTTAATAGATTTATCAGTCCTATCATTATAAATATCACGGTTCATCAAGCTTTTTTTAGTTTCGATGTCGTTATTAATAGGTTTTTATCATCATTAAAGTAGAATATAATTTTTACAGGCGACTGTGTCTTACCTTTCCATCCTTGGTGTGGATTCCGGCACCGATGCGGTAGATCTTCTTGTTGATCTCGGTACGATGATGGTAACCTTTCTGACCAGCACGTGCCACAGTGGTGGACACACGAGATGGATGCCAGGCTCCAATACAGGCAACCTTGCGCAGACCCTTGTGGGTCTTGCGGGGCAGCTTCTTGGTGTGCCAACGCGAGGTGACACCCTTAAATCCCTTACCCTTGGTAACGCCCACACAATCGATCATCTCATCTTGGCCAAACACGTTGCTGACCTGGATGGGCTGCTCGAGATGCTCACGCACCCATTTTACCTTATCCTCAATGGAGCCACCGTTCAGCTGGATCTCCATGATGTGCGCCTTCTTTTGGCGTTGCTTAATCAAACGGATCTGTCAGATTAGAAATAAAACTGACTCGTTAGTTCCATAACTATGTTATATATAAATTAGGGCTGTGCGTGATATGGTTAAACCGAGCGATCATTGCCTAAGCGGCTGCGCACCGTTACTGGAATATATCAAGCATCGCCACCCGAGGGGCAATTTGCTCTGCGACGTTGCATCCATAAGCTGTGCATTAAGGGAACACAGCCCGAATGCGTTTTAGGCCAGGCGCACCGACCGACCCGGAAGTACAGTCGCCGCAACAAGTCCAAGGACGTCGCTCTGAATACTGATGTGGATAGCAAAGTCAACTTAATTGGTATTAATGTTTACCTGCGAGTGAGCAATGACACGGATGACCTTGCAGTAACGCAGCATCTTACGGAAATCGTTCTCGATGCTCTTCTTGCCCAAAACATCGGTCCACTTCTTGCTGGCCTTGCTGAAAGCCTTCTTCTTGCTCTTGTACCTGATTTAAGTAGGAGTTGAACGAGTTGCGAAATTAATACACAGCAGAGATCCCACGCGAGGAATGCGTCCAAGTCTGTTTTGCAGGGCGAGAGAGATAAAACGGGAAGCGCACCTCATCGCAATTTACAGCGAGCGGAGATGGCATCTTCCAGCACGTGCTCACTCAATTCTTTGTACTCATTCATTTAAAATGATGGCCAAAGTAGCTCACACGACTTGCAGTGATTTAAAAAGCTCTCTCAGCGAACTGATCCAAGAACTTTATAGTATTTCCATAGTGGAATTTAACATATGTCGACAAATAATGAAATCAAGAGTCGCACACGTGCTTTGCATTTCAAGCTGTGATCAGAAGGAAGGCAGCAGAGATGGTAGAAGGCTTTTCAACAGGGTTTTATTGCTCATTCAGATACCATCTTATCATCATCCAGCAGCATTGAGGCAAACACATGACGCACGTGTGCGACTCGTGAGTAAAATGAAAATGGCGACCGGAAATAAACATACCAGTTCTTGTAGAAGCGACGACGGCACTCCTCAGACAAATGCTGGGCCCAGACATTCACCAGAGCACGCAGACCGAAGGGAGTCTCAATATAACCAACGGCGCCAACAACAATCATTGGTGGCGTCTCCAAGACGGTCACAGCTTCAACAACCTCCTTCTTGTTTATCTCTGCAAATAGAAAGTGAGGTTAAGGTTAAACATGTGTTCTACATTTCATTGAAAAAAAAAAAGAATTTTTTTTTGCATAATGCAAATCAGTCCGCCCTAGTGGGATTGTAATCACGGTTAATCATATGTTTCTAACCATAAATTTTTACTTTTTCTCATCATGAAAATTGCGTCTATGCAAATACAATACGTGTAATTCATAATTAAATATATAACTTACTTGAACCAGGACGATCTGCCTCGCGCACCACGTGCGTCATACCGGCCTTATAGCCGATGAAACAGGTTAGATGCACTGGCTTAGTAGCATCATCCTTGGGGAAGGCCTTGACCTTGCCACGATGGCGGCAGGAGCGCTTCTTAGGGTAGAAAGCCATGGAGCCATGGCGAGGCGCAGAAAATTTACGATGAGACTGTAAAAGTGAAAAAAAAAAAATTTGTTAGGTTATGTATGCATGTCTCAATTGCAAATGTTTCAGCAAAAAGAAATATATTATTTAATTTAATGCAGCAGTTCAATAAAATGCTTTTATTTTGTATACACTACATTGCACTAATATTTTTATCTTAATTTTGATTTACTGACTTGATATTATCTGAAGCTATTCTTTCAATTTATATCAGGAAGCCACTCTTACCATGACGTCCGTTCACTTCAGACGCTGAAACAGAAAGAAAGGAAATGGATGCTCGCAACACGATGGTGGCTATACTTGCCGTTTATAGCGCTTGAAGTTGGCTGCACTTACAATATAGGGTTACCTAGTAGTGTCAAATAAAATCACAACTTCACAACACTTGTACAAAAACATACTGGCGCGCCGGCTATTTGTTGCATCTGTTTGCATTTATTGAAAGTAACAAAATATAAATAAAAAATGCGTGCAGCTATTCAATCGGATCATACTATATTGATGGGTGACCATATTTCTTGCTTCGAAATATGTTCAAACGATTTTGCCTACAATTTAATTTGCGTGGCTCAAAGTCAGCACCTCTCATTGATATTGGTCAGCTTGCCGGCAAGTACAATTAAACATTTTTATTATAATTACACTTAATTAATTATTCACTTAATTATTTAGGAAGAAAGCGGCGAGTTCATGTGGCGCCATGTTCAAGACCTGGAAATAGCAAATGATGCACGCTGTCATGCCCTTGCCTTCTCCCCGGACACCTCACTAAATGTCACGCCCAATAAAGTCACAGTTTGCGCGTCTGTCGGAGATTGTGATATAAGATTATTTCATACAGACTTAAATCAATATAATAGAGTGCAATGCTTGCGCGGACACACCGATTACGTGAACGACGTTGCCTGGGTCTGCGATGGTGAATTACTTGCTTCTGTCAGCGATGATTTCTCTTGCAAGTTCTGGAATATCTCAACGAATTTAGAGAACATTATTACATTTTGTTTATCATCAGCGGGCATGTCCGTAAAATGCCATCCAGAGGATCCCAACAAAGTGCTTGTGGCTGAGAAGCGAGGTATGCTATTGATGGAGGTGGCAACTCTAGTTCGATTAGAATAGTTTATTCTTGGGCTAAATCGATGAATATATATTAATATGATAATCTAATTGCCTTACAGGTATTGTCCATTTGTATAATGTGCGAAGCAAGCAAACTGTTGTGTCCGTTGAATCGCCCAAGTTTCCGTTGATGTCTGCAGATTGGGCGAACAGCAATAGATTGTTTGTGACAGCTTTGGCGGGCGGAGATATTGTCACTTGGGATCTAAGTCGCCCATTTACGCCGGCCGATACCAAGCAGGTGCACGAGGATGGTGGACGCATTGTTAGATTTTCACCTGGCAGCTCTGAAATTGCCATGGCCAGTATTGGGCGTCCAGAACTTACATTGAAGGTGTTTGTAGCCAAGTCAACGGTCCCAATTATAGAAGTACCTTTGAAAACATATGGCGGCCTTGCCTGGCATCACCGATTGCCATATATATGTGCAGCATCTGATAAAAAATTATATTTCTGGAAGGTGCAAATTAAGTGAAAAAAAAAATGATAGTATATAAAATTTAATTTAAAATATTGAAAACTCAATGGATATAGTATTTTCATTAAAGCATCAAACCGATGCGGACTGGTCATATTTTAGGTTCCTCTCAATACACTTTTGACTTATAAGAATAAAATGAACCGATTCTCATATTGAATCTAATTTTGGTAATGTACATTGTTCGTTGAATTTTAATCGATTTTTAATTTTTTCCGAGATTTTTGACTCGAGTCTAAAATTATTAATTTAAATTAGTATACTTAACGGACTTGAGACTGCTTCTACAATATGTATTGAAAATACTTTTTTTTTGTATTGGCTTTTTTAATACTTCGGCGTTTGGTATTTTCACTCTTTACGTCAACGGTCACACTATTTTCATTTGTTGCTACCAAAACAAATGCAAATCGCTTAATTTGCC
This sequence comes from Drosophila repletoides, assembly GCA_018150835.1. Classification (NCBI taxonomy): domain Eukaryota; kingdom Metazoa; phylum Arthropoda; class Insecta; order Diptera; family Drosophilidae; genus Drosophila; species Drosophila repletoides. Next base: position 4,853,555 of record JAECWQ010000202.1, read on the forward strand.
AAATAAATTTAAATAATATACGCCTAAAAAAATGTCCAACGCGGAAACACAAGTGTCCAGTTTACCGATGCCACCGGAGCGTTATATTAGCAACTATACAGAAGAGAATATAAGAAGAAATCGTGCTCCGCGTCCCCCTCCACCACCCTCACAACAAGAAATTTACAGCATGTTTGGTATACAGTATAACAACGACGAGATGATACGCTCTCTGGAATCGCAAAATATCAAACGACTCATTCCCATACACTTTGATCGTCGCAAGGAACTTAAGAAACTGAATCACTCGTTGCTCGTCAACTTTTTGGATCTGATTGACTTTCTTATACTGAATCCCGATAGTCCCAGGCGCACAGAGAAGGTGGGTAGGATATTATATGCAGCGGCTTACTAGTGTTTGGTATTTTTAACGACAACACCTCTTCTACTTCCACCATATCTTTTGCTATTGCTGTCCTTAATAGATTGATGACCTAAGCTTGCTGTTTGTAAACATGCATCACTTACTGAATGAGTTCAGACCCCATCAGGCAAGGGAGACGCTACGTGTGATGATGGAAATGCAGAAAAGACAGCGCGTGGAGACAGCTAACCGCTTTCAGAAACACTTGGAGAGAGTGCGAGACATTGTGAATAGCGCATTCGCTGACTTGCCCATCTTATTTGATGATGATGAGCATGGCGGAGCCAAGATTAAAATGGAATTCGATCCATTGGAATTAAATGCATTGGCTAAAAATGATCCGAGCTATCAATACGATCGTATGATGTGCAAGCTTGTGGATGCCATTGATTAAGAAAGAGACTGGACTACAGAAATAGGCAAGAAGGATTATTATTAAACCTCTATCGAAAAATATACTATAAGTAACTATAAGCAATAAATCTATAATATTTTATATTGTACTATATCGAATGTCAGCCGTTGGAAACTGTTGCCTTTAGCTAGTCGTTAAGATTGTCTTTACCTCCAGAGATAATTGTTTAACTTTGTTGTGCTTAAATAACTTTTTATGCGTTTATAATCTTTACAAAGCATGTTGTTTCTATGATAAGAAAGTGTTATTTTCAAATAATTCTTAGATATTCCAAAACCCACGAGATACAAAATCCTTTGTCATTCATAAGAGCGCATCGGTCGTCAACAGACGCATAAAATGTACAGAGTTGGAAAAAACTAGAGATTGAACCAACAGAGAAATTAATAGACAATTAAAACGCGCATATTTGTATTCGAAAATAAAAAGTTATTATATATTGAATAAGCAAAAAAATGGCAGACAGCAGTACGGGAAATAGTGGAAAGTCGAAGGGTAATAATGAAAATTCATATTAAAATGCATGTACAAAAAGTAATCTTAATTTCATAAAATGTACAGACGCTGATACAGATCCAGATAGAAATTCCAATACCATAACTATGACCACCTTAAATGATGGTCTAGACGCCCCAGCGGACTTTGATAAGGCTATTGAAGCCTCTGGCTTTGGACGCTTTAATCTAATCCTGCTCCTTGTGGCAATACCAGCAACTTGTGCCAATATGTTCGAGTCTACAACAATGTCCTACATTCTGCCCATTGCCGAGTGTGATCTTCATTTATCCCTAGCAGATAAAGGTGTTCTGAATGCTTGTGCCTATGCAGGCATGATAATATCGGCCATACCCTGGGGTTATTTAGCAGATACAAAGGGTCGTCGCAAGGTGCTGGTCTATGGCTACCTCTTAACGTCGATCTGTGTCCTTGGCAGTGCGCTGAGTCAGAACTTTATAATGCTGGTCACCTTTAAATTCCTTGGCGGACTCATGTAAGTTACTTTATTACAAGTATATTATATCATATCATAATAAATGGCTGAATACAGCGTAAACGGGCCGGCAGCTGTACTTTTCACGTATCTGACGGAGCTGCATGGTCCCAAGTACAGATCTCATGTGCTGATGGTTGTTGGTATGATAACATCTACGGCCCTATTGCTGCTGCCTGTGCTGGCATGGGGCATCTTTCCCAGAGACTGGGATTTTGTGTTATTTAATGGCCTAAACAGTAAGTTAAATATTTTATTTATTATTATTTCATATTACTTTATTTCTTCAATTTTTTTTTTACCTTTCAGTTCACAGCTGGCAGATCTTTTTGTTTGTGTGCGGTTTACCAAGCCTGGTCAGTGGACTTGTTCTTGTTGTAATGCCAGAGAGTCCCAAATTTCTAATGTCCCAGGGCCGCAACAAGGAGGCCCTGCACATGTTCCAAAAAATCTACCACATCAACACCGGCAAGCCAAGGGATGACTATCCAGTAAGTATTGAGTATGTGTAAAGGGATTTTTAAAGCAATAGTTTAATTGTATTCTTTTCAAACAGATCAAATCACTCATCCTTGAGGTGCCAAGTCGCGATGCCCAGAAAGATGAGGCCATCTACACCATTGAAGAGAAGCAGGATGATTCACCCAAGTCCTCGCCAAGTCGTCCATCGCGCACCCTGGCAGAGAGTCTGAGGGCTGGGGTGCAACAGATGAAGCCCATGTTTCATAAGCCCCTTTTGGGCCTCTCCCTGCACTGTTATACGATGCAGTTCTGCATGTTTCTTGGGTTAAATACCATACGTCTATGGCTGCCACAGTTGTTTGCATCGATGGCTGATTTTGAGGCGCAATATGCTGATGAGGATGCGACAATGTGCACCATACTGGAGTACAGTGTGAATAAAACAGCTGAGACTTTGACGAATCATGAGAATGCCTGCGCTGTGGTGCGTGATAAGTATTACATGATAAGATCTTTAGATCAGATAACACATTTTAAGTATTGCTGCATCACTCTGACGTCTCCAACGGAATTCTCTCTACATTGCAGACCCAAAAGGTATCTATGGATATGTATACAAATAATATTATTGTCTCTACTTGTGGACTTGTGGGCTACTTCTTAGCAGGAACGATAATCCGTTTAATTGGTTCTAAACGTTTGCTGAGTAAGCGCTTTTTTTAAGCGATATAATTTTATATTAATTTATTTTGTTTTTTACTGTGTTACAGCCTATGGTCTGTTAATATCTGGTATTCTTGGAATGTCACTCTACTGGTCCATTAACAGTTTGATGACGATTGTAATCTCTTCTGCGTTCATCACTGTGGCCTGTGTCTCCTTCTCCTCGCTCCTGGGAGCTGTTGTTGCTCTATTTCCAACACAGTTTCGGTAAGATATAATTCTGTGGATATTTCCTGAAATTCAGTTTTGACCTTAATATCCATTTAGATCCCTGGTTGTCGCCACTGCCATGATGAGCGGTCGCTTGGGTGCTCTGTCTGGTAATCTACTCTTTCCTGTCTTAGTAGAGATTGGCTGTGTACCGCCTTTTATAATGGTGGCATCTGTTATGTTATGTAAGTTTTCACCCTGCTATTCCTGAAAATATTGAATTATCTAATAAATTAATTTTCACCTTTCAGTTGCCGCAGTGCTCTCAATTTTCATACCTAATCCCAAAAAAGCGACATTCACATGAATATAGTAATACGGTTGCGTATAGTTCTGGAATTAGTGTTAAGCTATTCTGTTTCTGTCATTCAAAAACATCCAAAAAGTTTAGAGTATAGCGATTTGTCATCAGTTTTATGTAGAGTTCCCTGTGATAAGGCATTTGAACTGTATATACCCCAGTGGATTTCATCATGAAGATGACGTAGGTTTTAGAAGAAGAAAGATACTATTATTATACGCTTTGAGGGTAAATTACTCGGAGAATAAACTTTTATAGAAAACTATGAAATATTCTTTTATAAACACTGTCAGCAAATGTAAACATTTACATATTTACCAAGTCAGCACACACCGTGCCCTACACGTGTTACCTTTTTCAAAATTTTTTTTTTATTTCAGAGAACAGAGATCTCAGTTGCTACCTCATAGTTCTCGACTGATTACCTAAAGGTTTATGAGGAACCCCTGAAGATTGTGAGTACTTTCGGAGAGAGACTTGTTAGATTTATGAACTGCATAAACAACATTTTATGCCCCATATAATCTTAAAGCATATTGTTTCTATGATAAAAAAAAGTGGCATATTGAAATGAATATTCACTTTTCCAGAGCTCACGGATGATATAAACTGTGTGCCATTCATGAGAATGCATCAATTGTGAACGGACGCGCGAAGTGATTGCAGCTGAAAAATAAACTCGGAAACTGTGAAATATCTGTGATAAATTAATATATACTATACTCGTACTATGCTCTATATATGTATAAGTTTATACAAATAATAATTGTTATAAAGTGCTATTTTCAATAAGAAACGGGGACATTTTTAATTGACTGAGCAATAAATTTTTCAATTAAAACAACTTGTGATACCATATATTCTGAATTATCAATCATATAGCAAATATGGCCGGGAATAGCCCTGAAAGTGAGAATCGTGAAAAGCCAAAAGGTAATTCCACATTACAATGGAAGGAAACAAGTGATTTTTTTTCTGTTGTGTAAAGTTTGGTATAAAAATTAATAGAAAAATACCAAAATATCGGATTCCTATCCTTATCCTAAATTATTTAATTTGAAAGAAGCTGCTAACAAACAAAATTATTGTGGAGTTTCAACTCGCAGGTTTGAATCCCCTCTAAGCTTTGGTTTCTCTTAAAAAATATCAAGTTCGAGTTTGGTTTGAACCTGGCCCCTGCTTCGGATTAAATAATCTATTCTAAATCTATTGATCAAAATACTTATTTTTATAGTTAGTTTATTAAAGAAAATTTGAATCCCTGAATTTAACCGAACCAGAGAGATGTTTTGGTTTAAAATTGATTCACTCACTTGATTTAAAATTAAATGAATAACTGTAAAATCTAAAAATAAAGATTAAATTAAGAAAACAATGAATACTCATTGATGAGTTCATTTTTATTTAATAAAATATACAGACAACGAAACAGACACAGATGGACATTCGAATAGCACTGCTGTGGCTACAGTGGGTGCCCCAGATGATGAGCCAGCGGATTTCGATAAGGCTATTGTAGCCTCGGGCTTTGGACGTTTCAATCTAATCCTGCTCCTTGTGGCAATACCAGCAACTTGTGCCAATATGTTTGAGTCTACAACAATGTCCTACATTCTGCCCATTGCCGAGTGTGATCTTCATTTATCCCTAGCAGATAAAGGTGTCCTGAATGCTTGTGCCTATGCAGGCATGATCATATCGGCCATACCCTGGGGTTATTTAGCAGATACAAAGGGTCGTCGCAAGGTGCTGGTCTATGGCTACCTCTTAACTTCTATCTGTGGCTTTGGCAGTGCGCTGAGTCAGAACTTTGTAATGCTGGTAATTTTCAAGTTCTTCGGCGGTCTTATGTGAGTTATTTTATTATAAATTAAATAATAATAAATTAAATAATAAACAATTCACGAAAACAGCGTAAACGGGCCGGCAGCTGTGCTTTTCACGTATCTAACTGAGATGCACGGCCCCAAGCATAGATCGCATGTGCTGATGGTCGTAGGAATGGTAACTTCTACATCAACACTGCTGCTGCCAATGATGGCCTGGGGCATCTTTCCCAGAGACTGGGACTTTGTGCTTTTCGATAGCCTGAACAGTACGTTAAATATTTAATATAGTAGTAGTAATTTTATATAGTATTTATTATTTCATATTTCAGTACACAGCTGGCAAATCTTCTTGCTTTTCTGTGGACTACCCAGTTTAATTAGTGGATCCATCTTATTCGCCATGCCAGAAAGTCCCAGATTTCTAATGTCGCAAGGCCGCAACGAGGAGGCCCTGCAGATGTTGAGAAATATTTATCATATCAACACAGGCAAGCCAAAGGATACCTATCCAGTAAGTATTGAGTATGAGTAGAGAGATTTTTTAAACCGTAGTTTAATGGTTTTCTCTTGCAACAGATCAAATCACTCATCCTCGAGGCGCCAAGTCGCGATGCCCAGAAAGATGAGGCTATCTACACCATTGAAGAGAAGCCAGAGAATTCGGATAAAGGCTCACCGAGCCGTCCATCCCGCACCCTATCGGAGAGTCTGAAGGCTGGGATGCAACAGATGAAGCCGATGTTTCATAAGCCTCTTCTCGGACTTGCCATGCATTGTTATACGATGCAGTTCTGCATGTTCCTTGGTATGAATACTATACGCCTTTGGCTGCCCCAATTGTTTGCTTCGATGGCCGAATTTGAGGCAGAGTACTCTGGTAAGGATGTCTCAGCGACCATGTGCACCATTCTAGAGTATAGCGTTAATAAGACAGCTGAGACTTTGACGAATCATGAGAATGCCTGCGCTGTGGTACGTGTTAAGCTCAAAGAGATAAGATAACATCTTTATCGGGCAGGTGTTAATTAGCTGCATCATTCTTATATGCATTACTCTCTCTCTCTCTCTCTCTCTCTATTGCTCGTTTATAGCCCAAAGAAATATCTATGGATATGTATACAAATAATATTATCGTCTCCTTCTGTGGACTTGTGGGCTACTTCTTTGCGGGAGCGATAATACGTTTAATTGGCGCCAAGCGTTTGTTAAGTAAGGCAATTCTTCATAGATCAATGTGTCTATATGTTAATTTAATAATAAATTATGTTCTTTTATGTTACAGCTTATGGCTTGTTAATATCTGGAATTCTTGGCCTAGCTCTGTACTGGTCCATTAATAGTACTATGACCATTGTCATCTCTTCGGCCTTTATTACTGTGGCGGGCGTTGCTATCTCCTCTCTATTGGGCGCTGTGGTAGCGCTTTTTCCTACACAATTGCGGTACGATTTGTATATAAATTGTGAGATATATATTCTAAGCATCTAGTTTCTTGCAGCTCCCTAGTGGTAGCCACTGCTATGATGTGCGGTCGCTTGGGCGCACTCTCTGGTAATCTACTCTTTCCAGTTTTCGTTGAGATCGGCTGTGTTCCACCCTTTGTGATGGTCGCCTCCGTAATGTTGTGTAGGTTTTTATATCTAGATCAGCAATATTACCGATTATATTTCATATATCTTTTAAATTTCAGTTGCCGCTTTACTCTCACTGTTCGTGCCCAATCCCAAAAAGGCAGCGTTTACATAAATTTCATATAATATTTTTATTTTTCTGAATACAGCCGCGAATTAGTATTAAGTTGTAAAAAGTATTCTAGTTGTAGTCATTAATTTTATTTTATATTATTTATATTTAAAAGTCTCTAGACTCTCAAATAAAAACATATACAAAAAGAAAACTAGCTTAAATTTTTATAGTATACAATAGTTTTGTTTCAAAGTATTAACAATTTAATAATTCATGTGAATATATTATTCTTTGGTAAACCTTTTTTTGCAGTTTACATTTATGGATATTATTGTTTTACGTCTCAGTAAATAGTTCTGCAATTCATTTATGATGTAATTAATTAATTTATTGGTTCACTTAACTTTTAAAGAGAAAGTCAACAGAAGTGCGATGTGTCGGAAAGAACAATGAGATGAATTAAGGTGAAGCCAACGGCAAATTTCAACATGTAAATCTCATTAACACCAATTAACTCTCGGATGTGTTTGGGTGTATCTGACACGAGTTGCGTTTCCCAACTCAACCAACCTCAACGGGAAATTATTCATGAGTGAGGAGATAAAACATACTTTCCGGTGCAATTGCATAACAATTGTTCTGGCAATGCGAGAGTAAGTTCATTTACTGAATGTTAATGAAGGATAAATCAAAATATTACTTCGATAAATACAAGGATGAAAGCGGCTCGAAGCTCAACCATATACCTTTTGAAGCGGTTCAGTTCGGCATTTTTTGGTTCTTTTAACCTGACCATTAAACGATACCTCAGTCGCATTTCCTTTTGGATAAAAGTTTGGTTCAAAAACTAACTTAATTACTTTTTTGAAGTGTGTATTGGTTTCATCGTCTCAGCCGAGCCCAAGGCCGACACCTCGTCAAAACTTTTACAGGTTTCTTAATTCGAATCTAAAGTAATGAAAGGTAAAATATATTAAAGTTGATTGAAATTGAGTAGTTAACACAAAACTGAGCTCAAAATTATTTAATTTTGTATGTATTGATCGAAGTGGTTTACTATAAGATCTTAGAAGGCCCCAATTCAACACTCAACATTTATTCTTTTGCTTTGTAACTGGGAATTGATTAAAGGTCGATAGACTGTTTTGATAAGTATATCCAGATGGCCCAGGCCGACAGGAGAGAGGGTAAAACAGCTGATTTCGAGGGAGCAATAGCTGAATGTGGCTTTGGGCTATTCAATGTATTTATTTTGCTCTGCTCCATTCCCTGCCTATCGGCAATGGTCTTCTCCGCCTCGGCCATGTCCTATGTAATGCCCACAGCTGAGTGTGAGCTTAAACTGACGCTGCTAGATAAAGGTCTCATGAATGCTGTGACATATGCAGGTAAAAGCCTCAAAATGTATTACTACTTTTAGATTGAACTTTATATTTACAGGTATGATTCTCTCGGCCATACCCTGGGGATTTGTGGCAGACACCATGGGACGTCGCCTGGTGTTGATATGTGGTGGTTGGATGGATGGCATCTGTGTTCTCTGCGCCGCAATGAGTCAAAACTCAACCCAACTGATGATCTGTAAATTCTTTGACGGACTTGTGTGGGTATAGAGCCCACTCTCTGTAACTTTGATTAACCAAATGTCCTCCTGCACTTCTTCTGCAGCATCTGTGGTCCCTTTGCGGTGGTCGTCAGCAATCTGGCCGAATTCCATGGCAAAAAACATAGACATTATATCATGCTCTTTGTGGGCCTTAGCATAACTCTTGGCGCCCTCGTCTTGCCAGTGCTTGCATACTTCCTGTTGCCGGAACACATATACTTTACTATTGGTAAAATGCATTGTAAGTTAGTCCATAAGCATTACACTTTTACCGTCCTGACTCACGTTTGTTTTCTCTTTTTCTGACAGTTCACACCTGGCAGATCTTTCTAGCATTGACCGCACTGCCCAGCCTAATGAGCGGCTTTCTGCACATCTTTCTACCGGAGAGTCCCAAGTTCCTGATGTCCCAGGGTAACTATACCAAAGCTTTAGTTTCCTTGCAGCGTATCTATGCACTTAATAAGCGCAAAAGCCCAGATTCTTATCCGGTAAGTTATCCACCGCATTTCTAAATATAATGTTAAGTGTATCAAAAAGATCCGTTATAAAGTTATCGATATATTGTTTTGTGCCACCCTTTTAGATTACCACACTAACAGATGCTACACCTGATCGATCCGAACAGTTGCAGAATCCTAACAGTACTCTGCGGGAGCGTTTTAATAGAACCAAGCTTAAGTTTATCGACGGACTGAGGCAGTTGAAGCCTATGTTTAGCCATCCCTTGCTAGGCTTATCTGTGCGGGTGTACTGTTTGCACTTTTGCCAGATAATGTGGTAAGTATATCTTGGGGATGGGCGTGTGTCATGTGCAGTTTTTAAAGCGTAGAAATTAAAACTCCCATCATTATGTGGGCTCGAAGTTATTCTAGTAATTTATCGACATGTCAATAACAAAACTAAATTAATGATATGGCAACATCGTTCGTGTTTTGATAGCTTAACGATAGATCGATAGATCAGGATGGCGCGCACGCTCATCTCTAGTAAGCACGCTTAATTAAGCGGCGATTATTTGATCTCAAAAAATGTTATTATTTTATACAGTGTAAATTCGGTGCGTCTATGGCTGCCACAGATCTTCGCCACAATGCATACATTTGAGGTGCATGGCTTAAAAGATAAGAGCATGTGCGCGGTGCTGAATCATAATTCCCAGAGACGATCCGATTCGACCACAACGAAAGAGGAATGCGACATAGTAGGTAGGAGATCTATTGTACAACATTCCAAGCTCTAAAATAATGAACCCGAACGTATAGCATCAGCAACCGGATACCTATAAGGATAATATAATTGTGGCAAGCATTGGTCTTATTGGTTTTTTGCTTATCTTCCCTCTGCTGCGCATACGAGCAGTCGCCAATCACATACTGAGTGAGTAATACTAAATCATAATTCCCGCTGAAAGGACTTAATTATTATTTTTTTTTTACTTAAAATTAAACATTTTTTTTTATTATATGTCCGCGCAGAGTTCAGTCTATTTGGTTGCACATTTCTAGTGGGTGGCCTATACTTTTCGAGCACAACGTTGACAACCCTAATATTGGCATCCATCTATTTGACAGTCATGGGAATTTGTGCTTCTAGTGTAATCGGCATGTGTGTCGTTGTATTTCCCACTTTAATGAGGTATGTCTGTACATTTATGAACTATCGGTTTTTAAAACTTTGAACTTCCTGAAGAACTATGGTTCTGTTGCTGATCATGACATTTGGACGTTTGGGTTCGGTGGCTGGAAATATTTTATTGCCCTTTTTCATACAATTGAACTGTTGGGCGCCTTTCCTCTGGCTCTCCACTTTAATGACAAGTAAGTTTTCTTAATTCACATTATAAATATATAACCAATAAGCTATCTCTACAACTGTCTAGTTGCCTTTCTTATCTCATTGTTCTTGAATGTGGATGTTCAGCAGTCGCTAAATTAATTTAGCAAAATGTGCAAAATGAAAGATTTTCAAGAATATATATATATCTATTTAGTACATGGAGTGACCTTGGAGATATCCGAATTGAAGTTTATGTACTTTTGTACCCAACTGCCTTGACTGAGAATCATTAATTAAATTAAATGTGCCTAAACTAACAGCTCAAACAGCTGGGAAAATTGAGGCTCATTGAGTTTCTTCTATTCAGCTTTAATTTGTCGGCTGATCAACCTAAGCCCGCAGCAAATTAAATTAATGTTTCTATATACGATCCACAAAGAGAATCTTGCTATAAATAATTTTAGTAGTAGTATATATATATATATATATATATACTTCCTATATAGTATAGTAGGCAGCTTTTAACTCGACCGCATCGGACATGATATTCGAACCTTTTTTCATTTATTTTTGGTTAAAATATATTTTGATTCCTATATTTGAAACGCCCATAAAAACCATGAAAACTGATCCGATCTTTTCCTGAAAATTACATTGTTGTCCTGTTTTATCTAGATTAATCCAGTAAATAATTTTTATTGATTTCTAAAACAAGTTTTTTTTTTAATAAAAATGGCCATAATGTAAGCCAAAAAAGTTTTGGTAGAAAGATAGATAGACGACATTTAAATAAATATTTATAAAAGCAGATTTCATCCCTACAAAATAAATAATGAAAATGTAGAAAAATCAATTATGGAATCCTTAAAATGCCCCGCCCAGTGGTAGTACGAGCATGTATATTAATCAAATGAGTTGACTGTGCTGCGGTTAATTCAAGCTAATTACGTTTTAATCACACCAAAGAAAATGTTCATTAATTTCTATTCTCGTTTCCGTTACTGACAGAACAGAAGCTGGGAGATAGGACGCCATAAGCTCCGAACAAGTCCCCAGTACCCGAAATCCCTCCCAGTTTTATTCATTTTGTGCTCCATGCAGCTGTGGCTTGTTAATTATTCTTTTGCGGTCATCAATTAATTAGCAGATGCAAAAATGTATTCAATGTGCGCTTCATTGGCTGCCAAAGTGATTTTTCACATTAAATATCAGATTTATACAAATAGATGTTATATATGGTGTATACCTACATATAGATACATAACATACAAAAAGTATTTATTTAAGCCGAAAGAAAATACTTTTTTTTTGTGTAAAACTGTGTCACATAAATCAAGAACAGAGGCCAGAAAGTTTGGAAAAAACCACACCCCTTTTCGCTAGTTGTTGACTAGTTCCACAAGTCAATATTTCAGCTTAACTTAATGTATGTTTCCTTCATGTGGGGAGTAACCTTATCCTTTTTCCTCGCATCGCAACAGGAAGTGGCACCTCCTCTAGCTCTGTCTCTATTCCAGCCTCGACAGCTAACAACCCATTTCTCATTCTGTCAAAACAAAGTCAAGCGGTAATTGACACATGTTGACTTCTGAAAGCTCTCAAGTGTTCTGTGTGCGCTTCCTGCTTGGCGTGATATGAAATCTAAATTAATAGTCTCCTGTTTGGCCATGTAGCAGAGGGCCACTTAATTGTGGATTCATTGCTGATTCGATTGATTGTTCAGCGAAAAGATCTGAGCAGCAACAAATTTATTAAATTTTCGTTAGCACAATCTGTCTGCTGATTAAACAATATTTCTATTCATTTAAGTATAGATATTTCTTTATATTAAATATGCTTAAAGAATAAATATACCATTTATTTTTGAATGGTGTTGAAAGTTTCAGAAAACTAAGTTCTACCTCAGAATATTTTTTAAATCAGTTTTCTAATACTCATTTAAGCATGAAAACTTTAAATTAAAATATTAAAAATTTTTTCTATTGCCAAAAGTATAGGATAATTCTTTAAAAAATCTTGAAATATTTCTATTTTTAGAAATCTAAATAAATTAAATACTAAATCAAATAGGACAAAACATTATTAAAATGGTGTTCTAAATGAAAATTGGATCAGTTTAATGTCGGAAAGTGACTAAAATTTTCATAATTTTTTGAATCAATTTTGGGCAAAGAACTACTCCACTATAACTGTAGGTAAAAATTCGAATAAATTGAAAGGGTATAAATTATTAGAAATTAGTTTGAAGGACAAAACCTGACCAACTTTAAGTTCTTCTATTTTAAAAGAGTTTTTAAAATTAGAAGTTATTAAAGTTATGTATTATGGCTTTGGTTTAATAATAATAATAATCAAAAGGAAGGACTTAAAATCAATTTATATTGTTCATATATCAAAATTTTGACATAACGAGGCATACTTAGTTAAACAAAATTTATGATAGATGTCGCTGAGTGGAACGTGGAGTGTGGAGCGTGGAGCGGGTCTACTTCAGTGGATCATTAAGTACGTCCCCAGACTGAAATCCATAAAACCGAAAATACAACAAACGCGCATAAGTTTAACATAATAAACAGAAAAACATGTGGGAATCGCGATGAATATAAAAAAGGAGATGAGAACTTTGCTCTACCGAAAATGTGCAAATGGCTTGAGTGTGGGTGGGCGTTGATGAGTGTTAGGGGCGTGGCAAGGAGCATGTAATGTATGCCATAAACTAAACGCGGCAGCAACATAAAAAAATATACCCAACGAAACATGGCTGCATATGCGTGCGTGACACGACTATTTATAGGTGAGAAGCTTGGGGAAGTGCGGTGAGAGGATAGCATATGTATGAATGTATGTGGCTAGTTTGGTTGGTTGGGGAGTGCATAAATACGCCCTAAATGGGCAGTCATAATCTGAAATTTGCAAATACACACAAGTAAACACACACAGACAGATAGGCAGCCTACTATTTGTAGAGTTGGGCTAACAAATATACAACTGGAAGGCTCTAGTTAATAATGCTCGACAGCGAGGTACTCTGTACTGGCGCTGAAAAGACCATCTATAGTGATCGATAATGATTGCTTCGGGAATACCGTGTACCAGCACTGCAGAAATTATCGATAGTCACCCTTTCGATAGTTTAGGAGGTTAATATATACGATACTATTATGAATTAATTACATTAGGTTAACCTTACATAAGGTTAACCTTAAACATAGTTTTCTAAAAAGAAATTAAATTAAATATAGGTAAGAAATTTAGATTTTTCTGAAAGACGACTTAGAAAAAGTATGTTTGTAACCAAGAGAGCACCAATTTGCGCAAGGCTGGTCTTATTTCATATTCTGCTAGATTTGATTATAATTAATATGAAAGAAATGGTATATATTCGGAAAACTCATTTTGAATGACTAGGGTTACGAATAAGTCACTCTACTTCTCGTTAATGGCTACAGGGTATTGAGAGGAAAGTACACACAAACACACACACACACACATGTTTCATATGTCATGTCCCACACATTTACCGTTAGACTGCCCACTGTCCTTGTCCATGTCCTCTATAATGATTTACAGGTCATTCATCATATCAACACAACACAACACGCAGCGAGAAATTTATTTGCCGCAGTCGCCGACGCAGCAGCACCGCCTAAAAAAGAAACCGAAGGCAATAAGTGCAAAACGGCAATAACAATGCTCCTGGCAAATTAGAGAGAGAGAGCAGAGATGCTATAAACTAACTCTCTGTGAGTTGCTATAAAAATGTTGCTCAGCAACATGCTGCCCACACATTTGTTGCTAACTTCTCTCAACAGGTTGTGTAAATGTTGACAAGCGTGTAACAACATTGTGTGGGTGTATGTATGTGCGAGTACGTACTCGTATGCTTGTGTGCTGTGATGTTGCTTCGCTTGTGGCTATTGTAAAGCGAGCAGTCGTCGGCAGCACTCGCAGCAGTAAAGTTCACGCGTAACGCTCTAAAAAAAATAAACAGTTTGCTTCAGTTAACTGTGAAAAGTCTGCAAGTAACGGTACCGAAGGCACCAAAGCAACAGCCTCAAGCGCGGAAGGAAGCCAAACAAAAGATTTAAACGCGAACAAGCAAAGTTTAAGAATTTGTGTAAAAAAAAAGGGTGAAAAAAATAACAACATAACTAAGTGAAATAAATAAAAAATATAAATTAATTTGTGTAGTGATTTAGTTTAAATAAATAAATTAATTAACGTAATAATTACAAAATGCTTAAAATATGTGAAAATATTTGTATTGAGTGTTATATAATTAATAAAAATAAAAGTGCTTAATGCAATAATAAGAATTAGTAGAATTATAAAAAGTCTAAAATAAATAAAAAAAGAAAAAAATAATAATAAAATGTACCTAAAAAAATGAACTGATATTTAATTAAATACAAATATAAATACAAAAATACTCTGCAACAAATCCAACTACAAAAAACAAACAAAAAAAACAAATTTAAAAGCTTCCTCAGTGCCCCCAATTTTTTTCAGTGCTTGCGATGCAACTTGCTCTTTGCCACGTTTCAGCTCGCTGATGCCCATACCCAGTGCTTAAATATTCATAAAAGACTATGGAACCCCTCCGCGGGCTGCTCAACACACGCGAATTTAATCCTTAAACTGCGTGCATCCCGGTTGAGGCATAATTAAAACCCACAAATTGTGTTGAGCTTCTTCTTTCCCTGCTGCTGCTGCACTGAGGCACGGACGGACTGCAGTGACTCTTCACAGAGATTGTACGCATTCTACTGGCTGCTTGGTCAGCCACAAAGAATTCTATGGCATTAAGAGTTGCCGCCAAGCGAATGCGTTTATTACGCAACCGAGTGACCAACGCTTAACTCTTGCATCTCCCATAGAAACAGGAAACAGGAAAACCCAAAAAAAAAAAAAAAAAACGGGTAAAATGTCGGAAATTGTGGATACGGAACTTCTGGTGAACTGCACAATTCTTGCCGTGCGTCGCTTTGAGCTGAACAGCATTGTGAACACGACTCTATTGAATACCCTCAACCGCACCGAGGTGGTCAGCCTGCTATCCGGAATCATCGAGAATCCAGATAATCTGGAGAACATCAACGAGGCAAAGTAAGTTTAGAATACTTCTACTAATTTCAATTCTCGTTGGGTAAAGTAATTTTGTCATTTGACGGCCGGCTTTTCAGACAATTTGCCGCTGCTTTTGTCGTTTTTAATTTGGCCAAATTTCTGAGCATTGCATAAAAGCCAAATGAAGCTATGCAAATTATTGGGTGAACTTACATTTTCCTGAATGTTGCGCAGTGACAAGCTCCGCTAATTTCAGGGAAAATTGCTTAAAACTCTTGAAACTTTTGGGGAACAGGCAGATAGAAAGAAAAAAGAAAGAAGGAAAAAGGCATAATTGAAAACTGATGAAAAGACAAACAAACGGCTAAAACACATTTTTCAAATTTTAATTATAAATGCGAGTTTCATTAAAATTTATTAATTAAAATTTGACAATCAATAAAGTAGCAAATTGAATGGCAATTCCTTAGCAAATTAAAATAAATTAAATATTTGGGATTTGACCCTGTTTAAAAGCTTTGAGTTTGTTTCGATGAAAGAAGACTTTAAATGCAAGTTTCGAATTCGAGTATTCACTATTCGAGGACCTTTATAAAAATAATTATTTTAGCTTTGCGCGGTATTTGTATTATCATTGTAGGACCAAAAAAAACTGTAACCAAATAGATATAGGGGTTCGGATTTTAATAACTCATTCGTTATATTACTCATGGCGCTAGTTTCATATCATCTTGTGCATTCAAAACATTATTCAAGTTTGTTCAAGTAATAATAAGTTTCTCTGTTATAAAAAGGTTAAAAAATAAAAAAAAAATAGAAATATTATTCATTTATTTTAAAAACTGCAAACCGATTTTGAACTAAACCGAACCGGTTCGTATACAAATATTTTATTAAACAAAAATGTAGCATACTTTCGTGCGACTTTCCCTGGTCCATTCTATTGAAAATAGTTTTTTGTAAAATTTATATTTTTTTTTAATCTTTAATCTTCATAAAATTTACATATATGATAAAGTAGCCTGGTCTTAATAATTTTTGGTATGCATTTAGAAAACATCTAGCAACTAACTTGTGAATTTCTACAAGATTTGGATCGTTTATTCCCATTGTAGCGATTTTAATCACTTTTGGTACGAAGTTACATCTAATTAAGGTTATTTTTAGGTGTGAGAGGCCAGGCTGGATTCGAACCTCTAAACTAGATTTCCGCTATAATTTTAAGTAATAAGAATATAGCCAGATTAAACAGAAAACTTTTTCCTTATATATATCTTAATGAAATTTACTAATTGGACTTTATAATATAGCTGCCATATGATCAATCCATATATAGAGTCTTGGTCGCGCCAAAGGGGCCTTTCCACAATTTTTTCCCATCGAATAATTAATTAATTACTCTGCTGCTTATGTTTGTGCTTAAAGCCCATTAATTGAAATTGCCAACTCGTAAATAATTCGCAAACAATTCCAATCGCTCATCGCGATAAACAAGAGATTCTGAAGAGTCCTTTGTGGCATATTTCAAATTGTGCGATTAAGCGATACTTAATACTCCTCGTTATCTATGCCAATTATTTTCTGACCAACAACAGCAAATAAATTTTTAAATATTTGCACCACAAAATGCATATATTAATGGGCGGCTTTAAACCGCTTAATTGCATAATAAGTCAGGGCTTTCACTATGCCCATGTAAATGGACTAAACTAATTTGAATGTTATGCACTATGCGCTTACGAGTATTTAAAATTCTCCATTATAGCCACAAGTTGATTCCAGGAAATTGCGAGTCCTTGCGTATAATTTGCCATCGTAACAGAAATACCGAGAATTCAACTTGCTTATAGCTTGTACTATTATTGTATCTGTAATTAATTTCCATAGGTTTGGTTCCATAAAGATGCATCCCTTAATATTGTGCAGAATCTGTAAGATAAGCGAGTAGTTGATAGTTGATTCAATCGTAATTCCTTCCTTTGTGATAAAAAGTTTCTAAGGATAATATAAAAGCTTTGATTCGAGAGAAGGATAGTTTTTAATACACTTGCAAGCTTTGTCACGAACTGTGCATCGAATTAGAATCCTTAGAATATGTTGACTACTGGCCATCTTCGTATATCTATCTTCCAATAAAAAAAGTCTAATAAGTTTAACAAGGGTATTCAAAAAATATAAATTATCTGTCTGCATATAAAAAAGTCTAATAAGTCTAATAACAAAAAAAAAAAAAATTATGAGAGTAATAATATATAATAATAAAAATATTATAAACAAATCTTGAGTAAACCTGTTGAACTAAAAATCTGTGAAAGGTAAAGATTAAACAAGAAAAATTATGATGCCGCTAAAGGACCATGGATTAAATTCTCCTGCAAAAAAAATTAGTACAGACAGGTAGTAAAGTTTTAATTGACAAAGTTGTTTACAACAAATTAAAACTAGGAAGGAGAGTTTATATTCAGCGTACCGAAGATTATATACCCTTCAAGTGTGGAATAAGTATTTGAAAATTGCTATTCAATTCTTTTATGTTGATTGATAGTTCCTATGGGAGCTTTAAGATATAAAAGTTCGATCTTAATTATTTTTGGTATGCAATAAAGCAACTCACTCCTTAAGCTCACTTGTAAATTTATTATGGTATTTTTCTACAAAACCACTTTTAGACCTTTCAATGGCAGGTCCTAGATATGGCTATATCAAATTGTCTTGACCTCCTGATCGTCCTGAAATGCCTCCTATAATGTGTTACAACTTTCGAGGCAATATTATGATACCCCCTGTGAGAGTAAATTTAGTTGTGATGTTTAAACATAAAAAAGTAAACAGATACGCTGTGTTTCCACGCTTTAAGCAATACATAGAAAAAACAAGAGTTTTACCCAATTAACAGGGAACTGAATTAAAATTTAAAAGTGTTGTGGTGTCAACAAAAAAAGATAAGTAAATAAAGGAGTTAGTCAAAAGCTAATTATAGCCCGCAGGACTCCCATTTCCCAGAGAATAACAAAGCAATTAGCAGCTCGTAGCATTTGCCACATTAAAAATATTTTCAAAAGAGCAACTAAAATAATAACTTTTAGCATTTAGTTGAATTCTGCGAGAAGAGTTTCAATATTTTACGAAAAGTCGCTTTAATACAAAGTGTTCCGCTTCGCTCTATAAAACTTTTTCGATTATGCTCTTTGTATTGTGTCGCACAACTAAATTAACAAGCAAGAACGTATGAGACGTGAGAGGTTGACTAACAGATACCCTGTTTTAGCGCTCGTTGTAGTTTTTCTATGACTTTTTAACCTATAATAATTGACAATGATCGGTTCTCTTTGGTTTCCAAACCATTGAAAATCTTTCGAAACCAGTTTAAGTAGACCCTGAACCAAAGGTTAGCCCAATCATTTCAAACCTTTATTTTATCCAAAAGAAGATCGGTTCGGATTCAGGTTCCAGGATTAGTTTATTTTGAAGGTTAAGTTCCACGCCCAACCGGAGCTTTGAATCGAAATAGTTTGCATCATAGGAAAAAAGTATTCTTTTTTACTAAGCTACCCCTTTGCAGGACGTTAGAGGGTATTAAAAACAATAGAGGCGTTGCTGTCAAAGGCAACGCAACAGCGAGTAAATATAAGCCGCGACTTTTCGGAGAATACGGAAATTTGGAAATTGTTTTTTCAGTTGTCACCGAACTGCACGAATAGAGCGAAATAATTAAATTCAGAGAGAAATGCCATGCGACAATACGATAAATCCCTAGCAGGACTTTGACATAAACGAACCAGTTAACAACAATAAAATAACAAATGTCAAGGGGAAAAACTTTTAGCACAATATGCGAAACTTGCCAAAAACTACACCTTTATATGTATTCTACTTTCTGTCTGTGAAAAGTGTGGGAACACACACACACACATACACACATATATTGCGGTCCTTTGTCCAGGTTGTGGACCAAACTTCATGAATATTTATGTGTGTGTGTGCGTGCAGGTGTGGGCCACTTGACCGTGTGCGGAGTTAAGCTCATTATGGTGCCTGTGGCATGCGGCTTAGACGCAATCAGCGCAAATACCTTGGCCTACAAGTAGTAACACTCACATTAACCCCCAATTCTCTCTCGCCATCTCCATTCACTGAACTTCATTTTCTCATCTTCTCCAAGCTGAAGTTACTTTATGTCAGGCGCCTCGCTTAAGTGCCTTGTGGATGCTACTACGAGGTGTATCAGTGCCCACGCATTACACTCACCTACAAAATAAGGACGAGAATATTTTGTGAATATGCAAAGTACAAATTAGTATATAAAATATGTAAATGGCCCTGTTTTTTTACTACTCTTCAAGAATGCAAATCTCTAAAATGTTAGAAAAGGTTCGGTTCGCAGCGTGAACCCAAGGGAATGCTTTGGCTGCGGCACGCGAGGTCCTGGTTCACTTTCATAAAAGTCAATAATATAAATTTTCGATTTATTTTTATAGTTTTGATTATTATTGTAGAGGAACGATTAGTCCAAAATTTATTATATCTATAACAATCTTTTTTAGTTATTTAAAGTCGAAAGTTTGACTAAGATTCTTAATTTTTAATTTGAAGAGTTCGTGCTGCGGTTCAGAGAGTCAGATGGTTGAGTGATTTGCAGTTCCGGTACAAAAGACCCCAACATTTCGAGCCGTACCGGCATAGGGGAGTTTTTCGTTTAATTAAAACTCATTTTAATTGCCTGCTTTAATATACCTTTCATCCAAAATTACGAAAAAAGGAAAGAAATTCTGCAAGAAGCACAAATTTATTTAGGACAAGAAAAGATTATTATTTGCCTTTTTCTTAAAGCTCGCAACAGATTTCGTTGACATTTTTATGCTTATGACATTTCATACGCTTATTGATTCTGATGCGCGTCAAATGACAAGGACACAAGGGACATTCCACTTGATGTCCACTTCGTAAAGAAGGCTTTGGAATTTTTATACTTTCGGTCTCAAATCCAATCAGAATTTCAATGTGCACATAAAAATAATTTAAAGTACTCCAAGCAGAATACTGAAAGCAAAAGCCAAACGAAATTGTTTGGCTTAACCCTGACAATAACAAAGCGTTGAACCAAAAAATAAAAAAGGGAACAAAGGGATAGCTCGTTTTCTGCTTTCCTCTCCCTCCCTCACCCAAAAAATCCTATATTTCATCAGTTAGCCAGGCAAACCAAACAAAAACAACACTCGTATCCAAATGGTTGGCCTAAAAGTTGGGTTTAAAAATACTCTCAATTATGTTGCACAGTTTTTTCTCAGTTCTCTCTTAACTCTCTGATGAAGGGTCTGTCCGGCAAAAATTTGCATATGACAAATTTTTCAATTAACTTTTTTTGTTGCACATTGGCCCGAAAAATGGCCATAAAATAAATCCCTGGAGTTGAGGAGGTGGCAATTATTGGCAACAAGGACATTGCAGTAGTTGAAGTAGATAGATGGGCGAACAAGTGCACAGAATACAACAATAAGTGAGCAAACAATTAAGGCTAATATGCGACTAAGGGATACTCTAATTATACTACTAAATTTCATAATAAAGTTCTGTGACTCAGGGCTTAGACGCATACTGCATACCCTTTTAGCGGGTTTGATAACTTTCTAATATGCAAGGCATATTAATGATCAAAATTATGAAAAGGCTCAATATAGTAATGTCCACCTGTCTGTCTGTCAGTTTTTGAGCAAACCAGCCTTATTTTAGCTGAACTCAGCACTCTGAACCGGTCGATCCTATAACTGTCATAGAAAGGAACAATTCTTCTGAAAGTTGTTTTATAGAAAACTGTTTTGTTTCTCAAGATATCCTTATGAAACTTACAAAATAGATATAAAAATTGCTTTCTAGACGCATTTAAAAATTAAGATATCATTTTTAAATAGCAATAATCAAATTTCAAATAGTTTGTGTAATCTTCGGAACATATTATTATTAGGTTAGTTATTTAATAGACTAAATAAAATAGAATATTTACTTTTGGATATTTACGCAGGGTACTCAAATACATCACAGTACACTACAGTATAATCAATTTTTGCTGCATTATTCAGTTAGGGTGGAACACTTCCGATATGGCTACTAAATGGAGAACAGAGAGAATAAAAGGGAGAAAGATAAACAATGAACTGTGACAATCTCGGTTCATAAATCTAAATTGAAATAGGACTCATTTGCTTTGAATGTGTGTGTTCGTGTGTGGGTGTATGTGTGTGCTGCTGTGCGTACGTGCCTGAAATTCTCGTGTTCGTATGGATCCAATACTCAATCAGCTGAAGGACCATTGTTTTTGAGTTCCGCCTGTCGATGATAATGAGCCTGATGATGCGACTGAATGGTCATGATTTTGACAACGGCATTCGCCCGTGGCCATTTGTCAAGCATCGATGAGCATTAAGGGATTGGAAAAGGATTGCATTAAATGAGTAAAAAAGGACTTCAGTTAAATGGATTCCCTTCGCATACATTTCACAAATATCGAATTCTTTATTCACCATCTTTTTTCTGTTGAGTTTTTGCATTAAAGATCTAAGGAGTTTTTCGTTTTTATCTTGTTATCTTCCTTTCTTTTAAGCTATCCTTTGGTTTATTAACTTCACCTTGCAAAGATTTGGCTCCTAGAAACTTTCACTTTTTGTAAATTCTTTCAACTTTTAGATCAATTAAGATTCTCGTCGGCTCGCCCAGCTTTTCTTTCTTAACGGGTTCAATTGATTTTGAATTTTTTGCATATTTCCTTTTTTATTAGTAGGAATTAAGGTTTTAAGAATTTCTATTCATTCTATTTTTCTGTAGGTTTTAAACGAATCATTTAAGTAATTTTCCTTTAAAACTCATTCGATTTCAGGCAGCTAGAATACTTTAATTTCTAAATAATTTTGAGAATCTAATTTTGGGTTATATTCTTGCAAAGTCTTGCTGTGAGCGCATTTCTTAACGAGTTCAGTTGATTTGAAATAAAATATATATTTCTAATGAGTAGCAATAAAGGGTTAAAGGATATCAATTCTTTTTATTTTTCTTTTAGTTTTAAGTTTTCTATTCGTTTGCCGGCAGCTAAAGGATCTTAACTTCTTGACTCCGCATCCGACAAGACAATTTTTGACTAACTAATTAACTGCTACTATCTATGAGCATAGTTAAGATTCTTGTGGCCCTGGGAAGCCTTTCTTAACGAGTTGAATTGATTTTAGATTGCTGTCGTCAACAACTTCGCTTGTACTTAAATTTCACGCTGGCTAATGAAGTTCTTAAAGACGTGACTCTTAACTTACCCGAACTTGCGTTGGCTGAAAAACTTTGGCTGCAACTTGTGGCAGCATCATAAGTTACTCTGTCTACAGACTTTACTCGCTAACAGAGGCAACAGCAGCAACTTTTCAGCTGCTATTTTCAACTTTACACTTACACACCTTTCACCTTTCAACAATTTGCTTGCCACAACTGCTACAGCGAATGCAACTGCAACTGCGACAAAGGCAACAAGCCACAAACCTCTCAATTTGGTTTGCATCGCGGCGTTCAAATATGAAATATTTCGAGTGAAATATTAAATGGAGCCAACTCGAAAACAGACACCAAGCCAATGCAAAGCATTTTTGGCTGTCATTGTAAATGCGAGAGTATGAAAAGGTCCGAAATGCCATACCTGAATCAGGTAGAACGTTTACTTGGCAGAAACTATTTAATTGGATTATTTGTGACACTAAATGAAGGCAATTTGTTGTACTCGCATTTATGCAACTTCTCAACGTAAAGTTCTCGAGGAAAATTACCGCCGGGTAAACTATGATTGATGTTAATTTCTTTATTGTTCGCAATTTACCCAAGTCCCCCTGCTGCGAGCGCTCAAATGTAGGCAACATTATTTTAAGTGTGCTATAATCGCGCTTTTGATGGAGTACTCGAGTGTGGGAGTAAATACGAGTAATATATGTGTTCTTTCTCAGCACAATTAGAGAAGCAGTCACGAAAGCTATTATTATTTGTACATATATATTGATGAAATAATCAGAGCAGGAAAACTTAAAACTGCTGGGCATAGCCTTTCGGTTAGGGTATTAGAAGCCGAAGTCTGAATATGAGTTCCGCTCAATTTTATTTGGCAAGCTTTTCTTTTAATCTACACTTAACTTTAGGGAGATAAAGCCTGGGTATAAATTATCGAATTTAAGCAAGATGGAACGTTTGAACGAAACCTTACAATTTCTTAAAAAAAAGGTTTCTATTTTTACTTAGGATCGTTTCTTCATTTTTGTACTGAACCGTTTTTTGTGTTTAAGAAAGTGTTCAGGTTCTGGCTCAGTAGTTTCTGTTCATATTCCGCTTGAAAGCCACCAAAAATCTTAAACCGAGCCGGTGCAGAGAAGTCGGAGATCGAACCGGTTTGCATTCTTGGTATTTAATAGTTTAAAAATGGAATGTGAATTCCAATCAATATTTATAAATTGATATCTGAAGCAATATTAAGCCATCAGTATAAACACTTTTTGAGTATTTTTATTTGGAATTAAACTTTTTTATGCATCTCAAAGTCGTCAGTTGAAAATCCGACTTTTCCGGACTTTATAAAATGTCAAAAACATTTCTTCTGCAAGCAAATCTACCAAACAGCTGCAACATTTTTCAAAAGTTTTCCCGTCACTTTTTTTCAGAGCTCGTGTTGATAAAATTCGCATAAAAAGCAAAATTGATTGCGTGCCAAGTTTAGTTCAGTTCAGTCCATCAGTTTGCCAGTTTGCAAGTATTTTTCGGTGTTTTTGACTGCCAAAAATTCGGAGTAAAAATGCAAATAATAATATTATAACTGACGCTGTCATTAGAGAACTTGCCAGATTATAGGGCCCGTCCAGGCCAGGCCAGGCCAAGGGCAAACAGAAAGGAAAGGAATAACAAAAAAAAAAAACGTGTTGGGCCAACGGAAATAATTAGTTCAATTTTAGCTCCGGCCTGAGTTTCCGGACGCCATTTACAACAAGATTATTATTATTATTACAGCAATTAGTTTTTTTTTTTTGTTTAGCACGGATTTATAATAACACCAGAATTAATTGTTGCATTACAAACTTAATTAACTTTAATGTGCTTAAATTATATGAATATTAAGTTGAAATTTTCGAGCTACTCCTCGCACTATTGCGACCTTTGACCTTGGTGTCAGCCGAACTCCCAAAACACACATAAATTTGCCAAGTAATTTATAGCTTTCGGAATGTGTTTACACATTCCAAAGAAAGGCAGTAATTATGATAATTGAAACTCGTGTGTTTTTACTATCCCTAGCCAAACTTGGCTGCCCCAAAAAGTATGCAGCACAAAATTGCAGGCTTCCCTCGAGCAGACAATAACAAAGAGTTTCCGTTTCCTTAAATTGTGTGAATTTTCGCTTGACAGCCTCCAAGTAAATATGTATCCAGAAGTATTCACAAAGAAGTCGAAACTTGCTCATAAGATTTATGACAAAAGTTTCCACTAAGAAGGGATTTTGGCAATTCTTCGTCAAAGGCGGAGAAAATAGGAAATGTATTATGCAACCTTATTAATATTAATTTTCCAAGAGTAATACAACAATTGAATAAACACTGTCCATAAGTTTTCGGGAAAGCTCAATCCATTGAGTGAAAAATAGGCAAAAAATGTATTTTCTACTGCCGCCCAGGTTGTATATATGAAAGGTGAACTTTTGGGGTTGATCATGATTTTTGAGAGCTAGTCACAAATATTTATTCAGCAAAAGTTTCATTTTTATTTGAGTGATTTCATCTCGGAGATTGGAAAAAGAGCAGAGAAACTTTTAATCTCGAGTTGCTTTGATCTAGGTCGGGAAATAGGTGTATAGGTTTACTACGTATCCGCTTCCTTTCTAAAAACCTTTCTTAACAAATAATTCTCCGGCCTAAAATGGGGTCTAGCATAAAACTAATAAAGGAAAGTATAAGATTATGTAAATTTAATTTTCAGCTTAATCAATAACAGAATTAGTAATACTTTCTTTTGCAATATATATCTATCTATTATTTGTGTTAAATATCAACATAATATATGTAAATATACATTTAATATATCCTGGGAGCCTATTACAAAGCTGCTATTAGAAATAATCAGAGATAAGTAGAAACTCGATAAATGCTGGGAGTAAAGGATATAAATAGGATGATATTTGTCGCTAGGCCGTTGCCTCAGAATGCAATTATGCAAATGAAAAGCAGCTATTTTCTGTTTTCCATTTTCAATTTTCAATTTACAGTTCGCTCTGCACTCGAACAGGCTCAAATGAGTATGAATAGTCATAATGGGAATGAATAAATGAACATTTTGAAATGTGCACAAGCTTGAATTGCATTCAAAAGTAAAATAAAAAAAAATATAAAAACATTAATATGATAATTAGATTGTGTGTTTGTTTGTGTGGTAAATTGACTACTGCGTGTCTCTGACACACGCCACACGCCACATGCCGCACGCCTCATGCCACATGCAGCAATATTCGTGCCACAAAAATTACAAATTAAATTGTAGAGTGCTTTAAATTGTTGGCTCGAATGCAAACTGGCACAACTACAGCACAATTAGCCAAGTGTAGGGGACGTAAAGGTGGGGTTTCTGTTCTGTTCGAGACTCCTGAGTCTGGCCAAGAGAGCGCGCCGATATGCTGAGGTAGTAACAAAAACACACAAATTGTTTGCCTTTCGAATGGTCCGAAAATATTTACTATCCTTGTTCCCAGTTATCCTTGCGAGTGTCGTAAATGTATCTGTGTGGCTGCTTGTGTGTGTGTTACGTTAATTGTCTGCTATTGTTGCAGCACTACCAATAAAACAGAGCTTGAGCTCGAGTCCTGTGGGGCGATGATAATCAAATCGATATTGTATTTCCCCCCCCTAATTAATTGAGTAAGTTACGAGTATGTGCGGATTGCTAATTATATAATTAAATGCGGAATTAATAGTTCCAACGAAAAGGAATAAGCTAAACGAAACCAAGAATTTTATAATAAATACAAATTAATTGTGATTTTTGTATGAATTAAACCAATGTCCTTTTAAGCAAACATATACATAAATTATAACTTCATTAAATAAATTTCTGCATAAAAAAAAAACAGGAAAATATCATAATTATAATTCCGATTTTTCACAAAAAGAAAGTATAAAAGTCTTGTTTCACGGCCGCTTTATTTAATCCCAGAATTCTTAGTTTTAGCTAGAATTAAATTGTGATTCTTTGAATTCATTTAATCCTATATTAATCTATAATTAAACAGATTAATATAAGAATTATTTTACTCTCTCGATTTAATTACAAATAGTCTTATTGGTACAAAGTCTAGTTGAACCTAGTCTGAATTGAGCTGGATTCACATATTTAGTACTGTTCCTTCTTAACTTTAAATGAAAACGGTTCGAATTAAAATTATTTTGTTGTCTGCAGCAGATGAAAGGAAAGCGAATCAAGGGAAATTCTTTTAACTATTTGCAGAAATAAGTATTCAAATTTCAGTTAAACAGAACTTGTGAAAAAAGCAAGAATTATGGAATTAATATTGTCTGTGATTTTATTGCAAGGCTGAACGCCATTTCAATTGAAGATAGAAAAAAGCTGAGAAAAACGAGAAAATTGTAATTTCAGTTATTGTTCACAGCCTGTAAATCCTATTAAAAGATTTGCTATAAAAGGTTTGGGAACTGTGGGCTGCTATCTTCGGCGCACCGCAGATTATATACCCTTGCAGGCTGGAAAAAGCATCTAAGAAGTGTTGCTCAGTATATTTATTTTGAGCGATTGTTTCTATAGGAACAATATAGTAATCTGATCACAATAATTTTATTCATACGTTTAGAAGATATAATCTTCTACTTAAAAGAAAGAAAATGTTTGGCATACAACAATTCTTAAAGCCGATTGCTGCTTCCTATATCCTATATATCTTTGTGACACAATTGGTGATCAAATGAATATACCCTCTAGAAGGGCATAAGAATGACAACATTTAACTAATGGCGCAAACAACGTATCAAAATTCCTTCTGTTAGCATACAATTTGCATTTAATATCCTCAAATCAAATATTTTTTAATTATTTAAAATTAATTATGGCGGCATCAACCGCATAATAATAAATATTTGCTTTTATTTAAACATAAAACAAAAGAACAAAAAAGTTTATACGCCAATGCGGCGATAAAGTTTATCAAATGTTATATATTGATTTAATACGGTGGAAAAAAAGTAGAGAGAAAAGGATTATTTAAATTTTTAATCATATATAATCATTTGAGTCAGCCTCAATTAGAGGCAAAAATATTGAAATCAATAAATCAGTTTTTATATGAAATATGCCTGATTTATGAACATGTTCACTTAAAGTCTGACATGATGTTAAATAAGACTTTAAACGAACCGGTTCGAGCTCAGTTATCCGACTATTTCTTCAACTAGAAGCTAACTATGCAGTAATTAAATGATGTACTTTCATTTAATATAAATAAATTGAAATGTTTAAATATGGAAATGATGTTGGAGGTGAAATCGGAATCGGAAATAATACTCGGTTCGTACCAAGTCGAAGTTCCTCTTTTTTTCTGGTTCGCTACATTTGCTCCAACTCTGACTGAAATGCAGTGCTAAAGCTAATATTAAATTGATTGTTAACCCACACACAACAATCTTACCCGCATTTAAGCACATCCCTTCAAGTGTTAACTGAACAGTGCATATGGCGCGCACAATTAATTGCTCATACGCCATGTTGCACACATTTAAGGACAGTAGGAGTGAAAGCAACAACATTTGCTTAGCATTCGATTAATTAATATGCCTGGCATTCAGTTTACCACTACCAAGGCACCAAGGCAACCAGTCAACAAGTCAACCAGCCAACTAGTCAACCAGTCAACCTGCCAAGCCCACTCCCTATGCCCTTCTGAGTACCGCCCACTAATTAACGAAATGCACATATTGCCAAATGCCTCTTATCAGTTTGGAGCAAGAACAATTTCCTAGCTACGATGCTAAGCAGTTTTGCCTGCTTCAGATTTTCTTATTTCCCTTGGGTAACGAATGCAGCTCAAATGAAAACTCAGTTTAAATTTGAAATTTGATTTTCTGTGCTATTTGCGCTTTTTTCCTTTATCAATAGTTTCCTTTTGCATTTTGATTATCCATTCTCGCCGAGAGAATTCAGTTTCTATACATAGTTCAAAAAGCAAAATATTTAAGGTTTCACACTTTCATTCTATATTTATTTATATAAAGTCGCCAACTCCCTTGCAGAGGGAATTATAATTTTTTCAAGAAATATGTTGTGCATTATTATTAAACAGGATGATGAGATGATGCCTGTCTATCCTTCTGTCTACCTGTCTTGCTGTTTCTATACAACCTTGGCAGGAACTCTTTCATTTTTTTGATGCATTACTCCATTCGGATCTCATCACTATACCCTATAACTGCCATAAAAAGAGAACAATCGGCTCAAAAAGGTGTATTCCTACGAATCATAGTTTTAAGTTTTATTTTTATCTAAAACTTAATACATTTTCCTCCAAGTTAATATCAATAAATCATTTCCAAATGCTTGGAAGGGTATGTAATCTTCGACTGCTTAAGTTAGCCCATCAAATGCAAAAAATATTCAATTACAAGATTCAGTTGATGATTTAATTTGTTTCAGTTATTTAAACCGGGTTCAATTTAAATTTTGTGTTGAAGTGTTTCGAACTTTTGTGAATCGATTTGATTTCGTTGAACTGAGCACAAACCACAAAGTAACACTAAACTGTTGATACGCAAATCCTGTGAATAACGAGTGCTCAGACATTTTATATGTATGAGTGTATGAGTGTGTGAGTGTGTGTGTATGTTTGGTATGCAGTTTTATTGAAGTCAGTGTAGCGTAAATTGATTTGTGTTTGGAACAACATACTCGTATTCTGTTCTCGCATATTTGTATGTACATGTGTAAGCGCTTTCAAAGGATTTGTGCATATTTGCTTCTGAACTTTACTAGTACTTTTTTGTTGTAGTTGTATAGCCTCCATACGAGTCCATACATATATATAAATATTTCCCTCTCTCTATTTCTTCTCTCTTCTATCGCTTTAGGGACTTCCTCACTGAATGCTTGTTTCCATCGCCAACGCGCCCGTACGAGTTGCCTTGGGAACAGAAAACGATTTGGGCCATTGTGTTTGGCCTGATGATGTTTGTGGCTATTGCGGGAAATGGAATAGTTCTCTGGATAGTAACAGGTAAGCTCTCGATTTCAGATGGTTCTGAAAACAGCTTTAAACTTTCAGCACAATGTTCATAGCAATAGCTGCCATTTAAATCGCTCATGCGACACGTAAGCCGAATCGATTGTTACTACTCTGCTAACAGGCAAAAGCTAAACGCTTCTTATTGAGTAGCAGCCTTTAAATGGTAAAAAAATGAGTGTTTTACGAAATGCTGCAACTCTGATTAAGCCTTGTCTGTTTATTATCCTCAAAGGTTTATTCTATATATATTCATGCTGCAAGTTTCTATAGTTTTTTATTCTGAAACAAGAACTTTTTTATTTTAAAGGTATCCTCCACATGAGTTTTTAAAAGTATATTTCCGAGGGTATTTATAGCCTTTGCTTACTAATGTTTTGTACTTTGATTTTTTGTCTTCCAGGACATCGCAGCATGCGCACGGTAACAAATTATTTTCTGTTGAACCTAAGCATAGCTGACCTG
This sequence comes from Drosophila repletoides, assembly GCA_018150835.1. Classification (NCBI taxonomy): domain Eukaryota; kingdom Metazoa; phylum Arthropoda; class Insecta; order Diptera; family Drosophilidae; genus Drosophila; species Drosophila repletoides. Next base: position 4,883,770 of record JAECWQ010000202.1, read on the forward strand.
CTGATGTCCTCGTTGAACTGTGTCTTCAACTTTATCTTCATGGTGAATTCGGATTGGCCATTTGGCTCGATTTATTGCACCATCAATAATTTCGTGGCGAACGTAACGGTTTCAACATCGGTCTTCACCCTGGTGGCCATCTCCTTCGACAGGTGAGTTGAGCCATTTATTTGGCCCATTAACTTATACTCTTATCCCGTGGTATCTGCTCTATATATATAGCACTCGAATCCTTTCAGATATATTGCTATTGTACATCCGTTAAAGCGGCGAACGTCACGACGAAAAGTGCGTTTCATTCTGGTACTGATCTGGGCACTCAGCTGCGTACTTTCCGCGCCTTGTTTGCTCTACTCCAGCATCATGACCAAGCAGTAAGTGAAGTCCCTGAATAATATACATAAATATAAATATATGTGTATATATACTCCATGGCCTAGAAGGCTTTACCAAGTCAGCAGCAGCAGCGGCAGCCACATATTTTGTTTGTTCTTCAGCTTGTTACCCATTAAAATTGACTTATATAGAGAGTATATTACGTTTGTGCCAAGTTTTAAGCCAGAGTCCTTTTGTCTAACTGTCTAGCGAGTCTTAGAGCTAGATGTTTCTTTAGTGTCTTTAGTTCTTTGCTAAGGCTTGGTAGACGGATTATTTCAAAGGAACCAAAACTCGAAAGATATCCAATTTGCTGCCTTTGCTGTTCGTACGAGGACAGAGTATCTTGTAGTCAAACACTCTCTTTAGGGAATGTCCCTAGCTGTTTGTTTTCAGTCTGCTCCTCTACCTGACTGCGAGGCAGTACGAGTAATAAACATAAAGAACTTTTGTAAGCCGCAGCTCAGAAAATGCCACCTGCAGTGCAGGGCTGCTGCTGCTGCCAGTGAGTGTGGGGGCTTTATTGATTCGTTGATGCCCCAACATTTTGTAGGTTGTGGCAGCAGCCTACTTGAGACTCTCTAGCCATATTTTGAAGGCGTCAATCTAAGCGCCTAAACCTAAACAAGCTTCAAGCAGCTTCACTTTCATTTGAATTTTACGCAAATTTGCGTGCTTCAATGAACCAAACCGAAATGGCACATTCACTTAATAGAATTGAAGCATTTTTTATTATTTACTCATACCCGCTGCCAAGGGCATAAAAGACTCTCGACATAAAACGTTGCCAAGGGCAATAGACTCTGGACCTAATAAATTCATGTTCATATATCAAAATATACTTGGGGTTCTAGTTATTACTCGAATATATTTATGTATTTTTATGTCCATACAGAGCGGAATAAAGCAGCTAAAAATGTCAAATATTTTTAATATTGAAAATAAGAATGATTTGCTTATAATCATAAATTTAGATTTACTTTAAAGCATTTACGCATATATAAAATATGAGAAATAATCGCAATTTAGAGCTGAAATTACTTGGAAATATTTCATTGAAATTGCTTTATTCTTCGCTTAGGATTTTCAGCAGAAGCCCTGTAATTCATTTAGTTAGAAAAACCGCTTAAAGTTACTCTGAATTCTAATTGCAGTTCAATAGGTTTTTAATGCTAACACCATGATTTGACCAATTTCTGTTGGTCTAACCGCATTGGCAACTGAATTTCAATTTAAATGCATTTAGCTAGAAAACCGCCATACAAATCAATACTTAATACTAAAGCTGGCCAAGTTCGTGAAGGAGACGGACAACCGCATTTAAACGGTCGAGTTTAGAGGGGGCTTAGATGGGGTTAGGGAAATTACTTATTACCTGTCTGTCTGACAGCTGGCAGCACTGTTAATGGATCTCTGACAAATTGTCGGGAAATTTGTGGAGCGAGAATTGGGTACATCTCTCTTTTAAGTGCTTGTGCCATGACGCATTAAATTTGACATAATTTTTCCAAATTAGGTTTTCAATTTGCTGTCGAACGGCCGTAATAAATAAATTTCATGTTGTAAAGGCGCAAAATTTCGTCCTGACAACTGCTTCTGGTTGAACTTTAGGGCGTGAAAATATTTAACGGCTCCTTTGGGTTGCGATTCGCTTTTTTCGGTAATTAAATGCTAAATTTTGTTGAAATACCTGCGCCCAAAACGCAGAAACTTTTGTTTTCAAGTAATTAAAGGCAGCTGAGATAATGAGTAATAATTAATGATAATTACGCATTTATTACAGCTATTACAATGGAAAATCTCGAACGGTTTGCTTTATGATGTGGCCCGATGGACGCTACCCGACTTCCATGACGGATTATGTGTGAGTAAACGCTTTAAATATTTCCACACCACAAAGCTAACTTCGAGACTTATTAGCTATAATCTAACCATACTGATATTGACCTATGGAATACCCATGATTGTAATGCTGATTTGCTACACGCTGATGGGTCGAGTACTGTGGGGCAGTCGCTCGATTGGTGAGAATACGGATCGCCAGATGGAATCGATGAAATCGAAGAAGAAAGTGGTTCGCATGTTTATAGCAATTGTATCCATATTCGCCATCTGCTGGTTGCCCTATCATCTGTTCTTCATCTATGCCTATCACAACAACCAAGTGGCATCCACAAAGTACGTGCAGCACATGTATCTCGGCTTCTACTGGCTGGCCATGTCCAATGCCATGGTGAATCCGATTATCTATTACTGGATGAACAAAAGGTAAGCAGGAAGCTGAAAAAAATCACAGAAGAAAAAGATTTCTAAGAGAATAAACCAAAAGATGAATGAATATGAAAGCGTGGAAGAAGTAAATTAAAAACTAACAATAGCTATGAAAAAGGAATTAGCAAACTGAGCAAAAAAGTAAGAGAAAATAGACTAGCAAGAGATATAATTATAAAAAAGAAAGCTGAGCATAAAAACAGGTGAAATAAAGTAAAAGTACTTTTAAAGAGTGTGTAAGAAAAAAGCGAAAACAGTTGGTGATAAATCCTGATACTTTTAAAAGCATAACACCAAGAATGCCAACAGGTTTAAATCAGGCTCCCTTTAAGCCAGTTCGGTTCGTAACTTTTAGCTCTTTGAACCGAACTCTTATCTTGAACCTAAATCCGTATTTGCCGTGTTTTTGGCTCAAAAGACTAAGGAAACTCTGCCAAACTATCGGGTTGTCTTGGGTTCTTGAGGTATTCGAATCAGTACGACGAACCGAATCTCTTACAGAATTTTAGAGTTGTAAATCTTTGCATAAATAAATATATGTGCATATATTCCCGCATCTTTGCAACAGGTTTCGCATGTACTTTCAACGCATCATTTGCTGCTGCTGCTTGGGGCTAACGCGTTATCGCTTTGACTCTCCACAGAGCAGGCAGGCTAACAAAAACAGCTCAAATAGAAATACAAGAGGTAAGGTCCAGGAGGGTTCTACGCCCACCATGTATGCATATCTCTATCGTGTAAATCTTCCCATAGCCGAGACCAAAAGCCAGTGGAAGCGCAGCACAATGGAAACACAAATCCAACAGGTTCCAACCACAACATCCCGTGAAAGGCAGCAGGCAACGGTGCAGGGCCTAAACCATAATGCAGTCGAGTGCATTATTGAGAGGCCCACAGAAGATAACAGTTCGCCCATTTGTTTGTCCATAAACAATAGTGCGGGTGAACGGCAGCGTGTGAAAATCAAATACATTTCCTGCGATGAAGACAATAATCCCATTGAGCACGAGCACGAGCACGAGCACGAAAGTAGGCACGACCTGGAGAACGAGAGTACCAGTGGTCATGGTCACAGTCACAGTCACAGTCACGGCCACGGTCACGGACACATTCACGCGCGTAGTCACAGTTATAGTCACGCGCACAATCGCTGCAAAAATGTGACAACCATTAAGCAGCTGTGATGGGAAAATTCTTAAATTTTCATTGGTTTCGCTTCAAAATAGAAGGGGATTTTTCAGTGTAAATACAATTAATGGTTAGAAGCTGTAAGCCAATATACGATATATATATATGAGATTAAAATATTTTAATGTTAAATGTGAACATATATTTTCAGCCAGTTGTTAAAAGGGTAAATCTCGTTTAATCTCTAGCCACAAATAGACGTCTTTAAGCCATGTTGTACTTGTATATTACCAACCAAGAGCTGTAAGTTTTAACTGTTGAATAAGTAGCCTTAGAGTATATTCATCTATACATATATATTTATTGTATTTGTAATTAAGTAAATTATTTCATATAGGAATATATTTTCTATACTATTATTTTATGCTTTACCAGTTATGTTTAAAGTGTTTAATCGAATATAATATTTCGACTATTTGGCTAATATACCATGTAAATTTTATTGTTATTGTTAATATACTTCTCTCAATGAATGGCGGGAGTCTATGAATTCATATAAATACATATTTTAAGTAATATAAATGTGTGAATATGTAAGTTGTAAATAAATTGTAAAAACTTTGTGCAATTTTAAACAATTGTAATTGCTTGCTCTTAAGGTATCTATATAGATATAAATATAGATATAGATATAGAGATTGAGATATCCTTTAAATATTAAATCGACTGTAACTCAGTCATTTGAAGAACTATCGCAATGTCCTTTAGCCAACAGATAGGCTCTAACTCGGCCATGTCCTTGGCGGTCTTGACGAGTCCTGTCTCAAAATGTAAGTATTCATAATTGCTATATACTGGCCAAAGGACATTCGAAACGTTTTCAAGTCTATGATCCTTAAATGACCCCTATATCCTTTGATACAAATCAATAGAGCTGCTTCTTACGATCTTAACGAAACATGTCCTGGCCAGGCAGCAAGGATTTGGCCGGGTTATAGCTATTTTTGTTCAAAATAATCACGATGATCCTTAGATGACCCCTATATCCTTGAATGGCAATCGATAGATTTCATCCTTACGATTCAAACGACACTAATCTTGGCCAAATGCGCTAAGATTTGGCCAATTTACAGCTATTTTTCTACCAAAAAAAGCACTTGATAAGTTTTTAAGGGGGAGGCATAGGAAAAATGTCCTAAAAATAGAAAATGTGCTGTAACTTAGCCATTTCAAGGACTATCGAGATGTCCTTTGGCCAGTAGATAGGGCGTATCCTGTTAGATCAGAATACGTAACAGAAAGGATGAAAATCCTTTGGGGAACTAAGAAAAAAGGACTTTTCTGTATACAGAAAAATGGCTGTAACTCAGCCATGTCCTGGCGGATCCTGACGGGATCTGCCGCAAAAGGTAAGTATTCATAATAGCTATCGACTGGCCAAAGGACATTCAAATCGTCCTGTAGGTTCTCGAGTTATCCTGGATTTTGTGTTTTCAAGCTGTTTTCTTGTGCATCTTTGCTGAAATTTTCCAAGTCCATGATCCTTAGATGACCCCTATATCCTTGAATGCCAATCGATAGGTTTCGTCCTTACGAATCTAACGACACCAAACTTGGCCAAATGCGTAAAGATTTGGCCAAGTTACAGCTATTTTTGGTCGAAAAATCCACTTGAAAATTTTCTAAGGGGTAGGCATAGGAAAAATGTCCTAAAAACAGTAAATCGCCTGTAACTCGGCCATTTGAAGGACTATCAAGATGTCCTTTGGCCAGCAGATGGTCATTGTCTAGCCGAATCAGAATATGTATCAAAAAGGACGAAAATCCTTCAAGGAGCTGAGAAAAAAGGACTTTTTTGTATACAGAAAAATAGCTGTAACTCGGCTACATCCTTGCGGATCCTGGCGAGTCCTGTCTCAAACGGTAGGTATTCATTAGGGCTATCGACTGACCAAAGGACATTCGGATCGTCCTTGTAGTTTCCGAGTTATCCTGGATTTTGTGTTTTTGGACTGTTTTCTTGCGGTTCCCTACTGAAATTTTTCAAGTCGATGATCCTTAGATGACCCCCATATCCTTAAATGCCAATCGATAGAGTTGGTCCTTACGAGTAGATCGCGGGTAGTCGCGTCAAAATCCGTAAGGATTTACGGAAGTTATGTCCTTTTAAAAATCGTATGTAGATTGTATAGACGAGCAGCCTTATTACATTTTTACTGCATACTTTCGAGGGCAGCGAAGCAAATTCAAACCAAACTGCGAGCAAACGGCCGAATTCTGCTGAAAGTACCAGGCGAACATAATTCAGTAGGAGGTGGAATATTTTTAGTAAAAATTTTGTATTGCCTACTTTTTTGGGTGGACCGAAAAATTTGAATTTTAACCGCCGTCCAACGGCTAAAATTTCAATTTGAATCGCCATCCAACGGCCAAATTCTGCTGAAAGTACCAGGCGAACATAATTCAGCAGCAGGTGGCAAATTTTTGGGCGGTTCAAATTTAAATCGCCGTCCAACGGCCAACTTTTGAATTTAAATTTAGATCGCGGCCCAACGGGCAACTTTTGAATTTAAATTTGAATCGCATTAACTGCTCAACTGATATTTATTGGCGATTTATTTTGTGTTGCCTACTTTCAAGGGCGTCGGAAGAAACGTCAGCCTGCTGCTGATTTCTGTTCGCCTGGTACCCAGGGCGCCAAATTTGAATTTTTGGGTGCCCCAACGGCGGGAATCACCAGGCGACCAATGTTATCTTAACAGTGCAAATGTTCAAGGCCACTGTTAGTTAACAGTGCCACTGTTAACTAACATTTTTCCACCTGCTGCTGATTTCTGTTCGCCTGGTACTTCGCCTGGTAATTTTGGAAATTTGCGGCTGCCCGTCGGAGTCCTGCTTCAGGACACAAATTGTGTTGCATCTTTTAGGCGCACTTTTTTTTTAAATAATTTTAGTGTACTATTTGTTGCATACTTTTAGGCGAAATTTTGTTGCATACTTTTAGGCACACTTTTTTTTTAATAATTGTAGGGGTACTATTTGTTGCATACTTTTAGGCGAAATTTTGTTGCATACTTTGAGGCGCACTTTTTTTTTTATATAATTTTAGTGTACTATTTGTTGCATACTTTTAGGCGAAATTTTGTTGCATACTTTTAGGCACACTTTTTTTTTTAAATAATTGTAGGGGTACTATTTGTTGCATACTTTTAGGCGAAATTTTGTTGCATACTTTTAGGCGCACTTTTTTTTTTTATAATTTTAGTGTACTATTTGTTGCATACTTTTAGGCGAAATTTTGTTGCATACTTTTAGGCGCACTTTTTTTTTTAAATAATTGTAGGGGTACTATTTGTTGCATACTTTTAGGCGTAATTTTGTTGCATACTTTTAGGCGCACTTTTTCCAATAATTTCGGGGGTGCTATTTGTTGCATACTCTTAGGCGCATTTTTTTTTTCAATTTTAGGGGTACTATCTGTTGCATACTTTTAGGCAGATTTTTGGAAATTATTTTGGGGGCACTATTTATTGCATACTCTTAGGCGAACTTTTTTTTTTTAATTTAATGGGTACTGTCTGTTGCAAGTGCCAATGTTAATTAACAGTGCAAATGTTAATTAACATTTTTCGACCTTCTGCTGATCATGTTCGCCTGGTATTTTTGGACATTTCTGGCTGCTGACCGGCGTCCTGCTGCAGGACATAAATGTATCTGAATGATGTGTGGGTGAAGTATCTGTCAGATACAAAAGTATCTTTAAGATACAAAATTATTTTTTAAGTGCAAAAAAAACGAATCTTCACCAAGAGATAAAACACAGTTTATTTTCATTAGTAAATTTTATACATAGAAATTTTTTTATACATATTAAAAAAATAAATATTTTTACTCTAATAATTAATAAATAACTTAATTAATAATGTATTAAATTATTATTCACAATTAATTTTAACATTCGCCAGAGGAAGGATGAAAAAGTATAGTTGATGATTCGTTGATATTGCGATGTCCTCTAATCCCTCGTCCTTGTACGATTTGATGTAGTCCTGTAAGAATAAAGAATTTTTTATTATATTGTAATCAGAAAGTATATGCAGTTTGCTACTTTTTTTATATTTAACTAATTTAATTAATCATTAAAATCAATTTGAAGAATTTCTACTCTATACTATTTGCATCAACAAGCAGTTTTGACTACCTTTTAGAAGATACATTCTTTAGTCTAACCTGTAAATTTCATTAAGATATCTTAATCATAGTACAACAATTGTTTAGGCTGACTGGTCCTTTCTGTGACAGCTACTACACCCAAATGTATCTGAAGGATGTGCCGATAAAGTATCTTTGAGATACAAAAAGTATCTTTGAGACACAAATCATACACCTATGACTTCCAAATGTATCTTTGAAATACATTTAATTTTCACTAGTAAAATTATTTCTTCTGATCAAATTTATAAGTTAAATGCATAAGATTGTTTTTTAACTGCACCCAACAACTTATTCAAATCGGACTACGACAGTTTCCACTTCGTCAAAGATAAGCTTCAAAAAACTTGCTACAAATTTGAGAAATTGTAACGCGAGCTATATCATATAGTAGTTCGATCTTAATAAATTTCCTTCAACTAACTCGTAAATTGCATTAAGATATCTTAAGAAATGAAAATGTTTTCTGTACAACAACAGTTTAAGACCATTGTTTCATACTATGACAGCTTTATGATATAGTTGTCCGATCCGTCAGGTTCCGATATTCGTGCTGCGTACTCCACACCAAATTTCATTCACCTGACTCAAATACTAAGATAGAAGGACAGACGGACACGTTAATATCCACTCGCCTCATCGTCCTGAACAATAATATTTAAATATTTATGAGGTGGCAGATGTGATATTTCCTGAGAAAGAGTATAATAGCTTAAGGGCAACTAAACAAAGAATATTAATGAATTTTTATATTTCTAACGTTTATACGACTCAATTATTTTTAGAGTCCGAATTCGCTTGGTTAATTAGCCTGGTCGATTAGCTAAACAGCTCGCAGCGTTATGCATAAATTCAGAACGATTTGATGACTTAATGCCCAAAAAGGCATTAAATATTTGTTTATTCGAGATGAGCATTTTGATTTAAAATTCACGAAACGCAGCTTAGGGCTATGCACGAGTTGCTTCTACGTTAGAATAATTTCTATTACATTAACGAACACTCAATGGAATCTTTCTCTCTCTTTTTGAAGCAGGGCAAAGGTCACTCTTGGCTGAATGAATGCAAATGAGCTCTCCGCTTAAGTGGTTCTAGCTCATTCATAGTGAATATTTTAGCCTTTTCTGAATGCAACATTCAGATTTTCAATACAAAAAAACACTCAACTTGAGTATTGAAAGTTCAATAGAAAAGGTCACAAATTTGTCAATAAATGAATTAAAATTTGAGACAAATTTCAAAAAAGTAAACTTAATGCTATAAAAGAAATTTTGATAGTGCTCCTTTTTATATCCTTGCAGAGGGTATGAGAACTTGAAGGATCAGAACGTGCAGACGAATCGGTATAGCCAAGCCAATCTGTCCGTCCGTCTCACAGTCAGACTCATCTTAATATGGCCAAGAAAAGGAACAATTGGTTGTTAGAGTGGGGTTCCCAGTTACTAGTTAAAACTGATTAGGATCGAGCTACTATATCATATAGATAATCGCTCTAAATAAATAAACTTAACAATCATTTGCAAATGTCCTTACAGGGTATCTAAGCTTCGGCGCGACGAAGATGCCTTTCCTACTTTCTTAGTTTTCTCTATCAAAGCTGGAAAGCCTTGGCTTTGATAGAGAAAAAAAAGTATTCTGATTATACATTTTGTTTGTGAAATACCTATAATTTTTTTAGAGTGCACAGTCAATGGAATGCCGAAACCTGTTTAAAATATGCAGCTAATAATTTCAAATTAAATAATCAAATTTAAACACAGCAGAGGCGGCACTGAATGCTCTGGTGAAACTTGTAAATTGTGAAAAACATTTTCACTGGCTTTTCCAGCATTTTGTCTTGTCTGAACAGCATTAATGCTCACAAATTGCTTGTTGTGTTAACTTGGCGATAAACCCTATTTACTGTTAGCTGTTTCGCTATTTTCTCTTTGCTGTTTGCTGTTTGCTGTTTTGTAGGCTCCAAAAGCAGCAGCAACAACAACAACAACACATTTAGAGTAAGAGTAATAGGATTTTATGGGTTTTCACACAGAGCAAGCGAGTCCCCATTGAAATGCCATTTAATGGAATGAAAGCATAAAATAACAATTTGCATAATAGGATGATATTCGGTTAGCGGTTCCACTGCGGCTCTGTATCACTGTATCGAGTTCACGTTCTATCACATTCAGGTCATTGCTATGACAGCTGGGAGGAAAAGTCCTGCGAAAATCATTTAAAAGCAGTCCTATTTTATTCATATAAACATATGCACTTGCTATCATACGTATCATACGAGTAGGATATCAAACTTCTTGCCACACGTTGTTGCCCAAGCAACAGACGTTCTCTAAGGCATTTGGGTGGCAAGGAGTCCCAAAGACCTCTGCTTCCAAGTAGAAGGGAGTCACACAAATGCCACTTAATACCCCAATGGAACGTACGGCAGATGTAAGTGGCTGGGGTAAATCGTTTTAAATTCATTTTACGGCAACTGTTGGCTCTATTTACTCGTAATTTCGAATATACACAAAGACTGATTTTTACTTCTAGGAATCCTTTACACTCCTTTATGTCAATAAGCTGTAGTTCTCACTAAATGGGACTACTAATGACCAGAGAGCAGAGATATTCGATTGTGGTAGTTTTCTGCATCTTTAATTTAAATTCCAAAGTAGAAATGAAAGTAGCTAGCACTAATTAAGGGGAAATTAATGAAGAAAAAGTAAGCTTCAGTTCTCCGAAGTTGACATAAGCTTGCAGTTCCTGTGAAATCATATGAAAAATAGACGAGTTTTTTGCACAATTTTGAATAATTGTCATTTGATAAACGATAAATTTCGGTAGATTTATTCTTGGACAAAATAGTTTTCAATTCAGAAACTTTTGAAGCTTTTGTTCCATCCCGACGATCCGTGCCGTTCCTACATAAATCTATAATGCATAATAATTTTCACCTATTTCAAAAACTGACTTTCTCAGACAAACGGACAAAGAGACGAACAACTCGTCTCCTCTTCCAGATAATATTATAGGGTATAGGTAGGAAATGCATACAAGAATTATAATACTCTGTGCAAGGATTTAAGAACTGGTAAACAAAAACTATTCACGGAATATTTGCCTGCCATAAAATATGTTTTCTGTGTTTAAAGGTTGAACAATTTGTGGAATTTTCCACTTTTTTGTTGTACAGTAAACACGCTTAGCCTGCCTTTTTCCCCCGGCTAAAGCATTTTGGCCAATTGCCAAATTGGCAGGCACATTTCTGTAGAGAGGCCAGTAATTTGATAAAGGTTAAGCTCGGTGTATTTCTATAAATATTCAACTGAAAAAGTTTTGCTCTTCTTATGAGCATTACAAATGCCATGTCACTGTCAAATAAAAAACTATTTTTTTGCAGATCTCTACAGCTTGATTTGATGGGAAATATTTGTGGTAACTATTTTTGGTATACAGAGTTTCATGCTCTTTGCAAATCTAATTCGAATTCGGATTCATTCATACAAACATATCCCAAATGGACAGCTTGACATGGACGTAATTGGGATTGGCCCACCCACATATTCTAATTGGGATACATACGACTGTATATATGAGAAATAAATTGACAGGCATCCAATACAGACGCGAATAAATTCACAGTTTAATGAATATAGACAAGCTGATTAAAAAGCTGTAAATATTTTAAAATTTTAATTTTTAGCTTTTTTACCAGAGTTTATTTGGTTTTCTTTTTATTGATTGGAATCTCGTTACTTCCCCCTTTTTAGACACAAAATGGATTTTTTTAACGCTTGTAGAAAAAGCTTATTTAAAAGGCTCAAGGCACCCGAACCCATTAGAACTGGTTCGATTCGGGACTTTTCGGGTTTTAAGCCAAGCCAAGTAACCTATTTTTCAAAGCTGCGCCCAAAACAGAACTTCTTTTTGATTGCGAGAAATAGGTTTGGTTCAAGGAACTAAATCAAATAGTCGGCTCTAACGAAAATAAAAAAATTGTTTTTAAACAAAATTGAAAATTTTTTCCAGTCTAAATTTTTGACTAAATTCGTTTTTCTATAAGTCCTCTACATAAATCAACATTTATAAAAATCAGAAAATATTATAAATAATTCGAAAAAATGTACTAGTTCATTTTATAAGAAAATTCAATCAGGTCCAATAGTTTCAGGGACATCTGAAAGCGCCAGGCTGAATTTCTTCCCAAATTTTAGAGGTTTGCATCCTTTTTTTAAAATACCTTTTTGAAATTCATAGAAATTCTTCTTTTATTTTTAATTTCCCATAGTAAATGGGTAATATATTTTTTTTGTTTTTCCAAAATTCGAACTGAATTCTATGTTAAATATTTATTTTTAGTATTATTTAATATTTACTTTAATTCAGTTTATATGGCTTTTATATTTGAGATATCACAGTAGATCGGAAATTCGATATTTTTATTGGAAAACGTCGGTATACATAGGGAAACAAAGATGTTTTTTTCAGCTAAAAATTATTACTTGAATCGTAGTAGTCACTTCAATATTGTTGATTGATGTATTAGAATTAGAAAACCCCATTCATTCGGAAAAGTGTTTTTCCTGCTCACAACACATTTCGTTAAATCAGAAAAAAAAAATTTTTTTTTCAAAATGATTGGAATACTTGTAAATAAAATATCCTTTGGTATTGTGGCCGGCTTGGCCAGTGCCGCGTTTGTTGGTTATTGCGTCTATTTTGATAAGAAGCGCCGCAGCCATCCAGATTTCAAGAAGAATCTCTACGAGCGCCGTCGTCGGAACAAGGAAACTGATGAATCCGTTGGTATGCCAAGTCTATCGGATCACAAATCCATCGAAAGATATTTCATGCAAGAGATACAAAAGGGCGAGGTCCTCATCTCTCAGGGCAGCTTCGAACGTGGCGCTGAACATTTAATGAATGCAATTGTTGTCTGTAATAAGCCTGGAAAATTACTCAGTGTCCTGCAGACCACGCTGCCGGTAGAGGTATTCTCATTGCTCGTATACAAGTTGAACAATTATAATATGATGGCACAGAGAACGGCGAATGTGAAGGATACTTTTCCGGCTGAACTGGTTGCTGACGATGGCAGTGTTGAATAACCAACAACAACAACGACTAGCTTATACTCTACACGAAACCACACACAGTTTAAATATTTGGAAAATTTCGATTTGTCGTTACAACATTTAAGTTAAATAGACTGCAAATATATAGTACACACATGAGCAAAGCAAATGTACAGTGGAACCTGCAATAATCAACTTTGTTTCAATTCCCTTAAAGAATTCAACCAGCTTTCCTTACACACAAAGGTAGATAAAGCACCTGGCTGCCTTTAAAAGAAGTTTTCAACTTTCGATCAAATGTTTAGCATACTTTTCAGCGCATATTATGAATTGGAACGCAACTTTTGCCATAGACAAAGTCCTGTTTTTATCTTCCAGGCAAACAGCAATTTTATTGACGTTAAAATACAAGAAAATATAAAAAGTTTTTCCGCGATAATTGCTGTTGTTCTTGTAACTGTGTGAAAATGATAAATGAGAAAAGCCTCGCTGCAACTGCAAGAGTATGAGTATCCTTCATGTCCTTGAACTTCCGTTTCATTACGTACTTGTACAGTTCTTAGAAAAGCAACAAACTTTCCAAATTAATGACTAATTATGCCGGAAGACATCACTTTTACTATTGACTTTTTTCTCTAGCTTACAGTTCACAGTTCAGCGACTTCAACTTGAATTAATTTGTATAATTATATCTTAAATTAACAAAGCAATCAATAATTTTGTTTACCTGTTAATAGAGACATTACAATTCAACTGATTTTCTGACAAAGACCAATTATAATTTATAATACCTCAATTTAAAAAACTTCGATTAACAGAAAAGAGCAGAATTAGGCCGAGATGTGGTTGAAACGCAGGGTTTATGCCTTAATAGAGAGCTTAAATTTTTCTAGCCAGAAAGCCGCTGATACTCCGCTTTTCTACTCTCAAGATTCTCTTGCTGTTGGCTTTAATGCAGCAATTAATCTAAGACAGTTTTTATTATTATTTCACTTTTTTGGAGCGTAGAAAATTGGTTATAAAAATTCTTAAAACTGTCACCCCATTCCTTGTTTCTGATCCTTTGAGCTGCACTGTCCTTTCCCATTTTTTAATCATTTTATTTAATAGAAAACTGGCTTAAAGAATGATCCAAACGCTTTGGAAATTTCGATGAAACTATTACAATTTTAGAGCCTTTATATTGTATTTCCATACTACTCAGAATATAAACTGCACTTTCCCTTAAGTCTGATAGAATTTAATGTAAGCTCCTGCAGGCTAATTTATTCTAATTTATATGATTAATAGAGTGACATTTCTATCTAGCTTGGATCTCTCACATTTGCATTTTTATTCTGTTAATATTTTCACTTATATTATTACTTCTCGGAACCCAGTTTTATCTTGATCTGCAACTAATTTGAAGGTAATCCTTTCTACTGCTTTGAATTTCAACCTTTAATCATGAGGCAAACAAAATGAAATGCTGATTTTGCTTGCATTCACTAGAAATTTGCCCTAACCGGCTCGAATTAGGCCTTGTCTCTGTTTTCGATTTGCTGTGCTTCACTGCTCACATACAAAATTGTTGGCCTGACATTTTCCGGTTGCATAAATATGTCTCACCCTGCCAAGCCAAATAAACTGCTCCATGGGGAGCCGTTTTTCGACCATATCTAGTTGTTTCCTTAGCATTGTTTGTGTGCATAATTTGGCACCAAGTCGAGGCCCCAACCAGAACATTTGTCATTTGTATTGGTCAAATCGGTTGGGTTGACCTTTGCTTTGTATGCCTTACTCTGCCCCTCCACACAGAGAGAAAAACTGAAACGAATCTGAAGCAGCTCTTAGCTTATTTCTGAAGAAAAACTGTTGAAAAACGCTGCTGTAAAAGAAATCTGCAAAACAAATAAATTATTGAGGGGCTCTGTTTTGAACCTAGATTCATTTCCGGTTCCGGTTCCGGTTCAAAACTTTAAAGTGTGAAGTAAGATTGGAAACTTCTGTTCTTAATCATTTCTAGGCATCTAAGAGGTAGTTTAAATAAGAAGATATAAGCGGTATTCAGCATTATTTAAAAAGAACCAATGACCAAGTCTAAGACTCAGTTGAGAATGAATAAAATACTTTATCCAAATCAATAAATTATCGGCTTTTTCCTCAGTGTATATCTTCACTCAAACATACTTCAATGTTTATGCAAAGTTTCGTCTGGTCTTTGTTCTGTTTGGGATCCTTGGGCCATGGCTAGCTGAAGCTGTCTTGTTGGCCATTAAAAAAACATGCTGCTGCGTGTATTAAACCCAAGTTCCAAGCTGACACATCTCACGGCACTTTGACAAAGGATATTTGACTAGGAATGCTGTAAAAAGGTCAATAATCTCTATAAAGTTTCCTACGGAATGTGGGATGTCTTTTGTTTAACAGATTTCACAAAGTGTGCGCCTGTTTTTTCATTTTTTTTATATATATTTTTCTCTCTGGGATTTTCCAAGTTAGCTATGCAGCTATTTTCCGCATAGCCACGGTTTTCCGTGCAAGGATTAACTGCATCGTTAGAAATTTTATTTTGCTGCAGTTCCCTTAGCGGCTACTGGGCACACCAGAAATGCACACTGACAGCGTAATTACATATATAATGCGCCCATTGTCCTTTCTATTGTCCTACAATTACAGGAGACAGCAAAGGATGGCAAGAGCGTGAGATGGTAGACGGGGTGGGGGCCCAGAGGCGGGCTTAGGCTGCTTTGTTGTCAGACTAATTTCCAAATTGGGCAGACAAAGAGGCGAATGCCATTAGACTGCTAGCAATCTCCTAAAAATGATCTAATTTAATGAAAAATTATTTGATATCCTTATTGCCATGACAGCCGCAACTTTGCCATTTATCTGGCCATGTCAAGGCGGCAGCTGGCTTCGTATATATATATATATATATATACATATATATAGATATATATGTATACTAATTAGACATCTAACGTTGAACGAGTATTCCTCTCGTCCAAGCAATCTAACTTTGTTAGCGTTGATAAGGCTATTAAGTACCAAAATGGGAATTATCCTTAAAATAAAATGTGTAGAAGTGGAATATTCCATACTAAAACATTGCTAGGGCTTTTGTATTGATTAAAGCAACCTTCAAACCGGTTTTAAGCTGAACAGGTTCGACCCGGATTTCCAATCTTTATTTTATAGGAAAAATCAGTATAAAAATCTTTTCTGTTTTCTTTTAATGAAACTTTTCAGATAGATATACTTTAGGGTGCTTTCTAAATTAGCATATCCTCTAGGTAATATAGAAACAAATGCTTATTTCAGTCTGGAAGAGTATATAATCTTCGGAGTGCCGAAGGTAGTCTATTCTCACTGGTTTTTTTCCTGTTGTCTTGCTGTTGATTAAAGCCATAGAAACGGGTATTATGGCTTGGATTTACTAAAGAGTGCAGTTCTTTGTGGTTGTCCGACACAAATATTATAGTCGTATTTCCACTCGGAGTAAATTAATTAAAAACTCTATCAACAAAAAAATCCCAATAAAAATAAAAAACAAGCAAAAATCTTCTGCAAGAATTTTTCAGGCCGCTGGCTCCACTTTGAATAAACAACACCAAAAAAAATGAAAAATGTAATAAACAATTAAAATAGACTCAGCCCAAAAAAGGCAAAAAGAAAAAAAAGAAAAGCCAAGTGAAAAAATATAGTTTGCTCTTTTCGCACTCTGCTGAAAAGCGACTAACGAAACTCCGGACACATTTTACCATACAGTAGACATTCATTTTCCGACTTGTGAATGTGTTTGTGTCCCTCTATTGTAGATTGTGTACCAAGTTTTATTTCATTCTTTTTTCTTAGTTTTTTCAGCTTTTCGCACGTTCCGCATTTTGTTCCCTCAGCTGTTTTGAATTACATTTTTGTGTTTGCGTTCTGAAGTGAAAAGTCAGTGAAACTACAGAATAGTCGTATATTTCTTTAACATTTTTTCTCTCTAGAAAAATATAGAAATGGAGTGCAATAACCCAAGTAAAACGTTAGACTAACATAAAAGGCTAAAAGAATGGGTATAACTACAGCGGAAAGCAATTAAAATGATACCTGGACTTTTCTGACTACTAAGCTACAATCTATAAAATAGATCTTTGGACGAGCGCAGTCCGTAAAACACTTACGAATGCTGCATAAAGAGGAAACTGAAAATGCATTCTCAACAGATTAAAGTACTCAATATTTCATCTTTTCCCTTCTCTATTTATGAACGAAACTATCGCAATAACTATGAAAGACCCAGAGGAAAATCTATAAATTACAAGTAAAGAAAACCTGGCTTCGTCAAGTCGAAGAGTCGCATGCTCTTTTTTATATTATTAAAACAACAGCTTAATTTTCGAGCTATAGATTAGTCCTTTAATCCTATTAATAGCTCACCAGCATTAAGAAAACATATTTATTTACAACTTTTTAAGCCGATTGTTCCTATGGCAGCTAAATAAAATAATTGCTCAATCGGGGCGCCTTCAGTTGAATGCAAATTTCCTGAAAAAGTTATAATCCTCTTTGCAAGAGTATTTAAACCATAGCGACTAATTGAGAGAATAGCTTAGGAATTAATTTAAAACCAGCAGCTGCAACTTTAACAAGCTCTAATCTTTCCTTAAATAGAAAGGATAGAAAACAATAGAGTAGACTGTTTATAACAAAGTTATTTATACAACAATAAAGCTTAACTATTGGCACTCAGTGCGTATACGTATTTCATATTGTTAAGCTTTCTCCCCTCGTCAATCTTAAGTATAGTGTTGTTGCTGGGCTCTTAATAAGAAACACAATATTACATAGCAAGTTATATGACTTCAATTTTAACTGAGGCAAACTGAATGAGTATATTAAGTCCCCACCTCGAAATTGCAATGTCAACAACAACAACAACAGCAACAGCAACAACAACAATTACAAAAAGGACAACAAAAGACAGCAGCTGCATTGTGGGCAGTCTGCAAAGTTTTGAGAAGGAAATGCGCTTGTCGACTTACGAGTATATTTTTGAGTTTTTGTGTGCGACTTTGTATGATATAAAGTCTGCAGTGGCGTATATTACCATTATTTTGAGGGGGAAAAATATTCTTAGTTATATCTCAAGAGGGAAAATTTACAGAAAAATATGATCGGAACTTAGTTGGATTCTCTTACGATGAAAAGTTGTGTAGCTAAATTTAAATGACTTTGAAATTCAAAGGTTTAACCCTAGTTTTTTTCGGAACCGGCCGGATCGGACAACTATATCATATAGCTGCAACAATCGGTTCAAAATAAAAACAAACAAAAAAATTATATATGGAAAACTTCTTTGTTTCCCAACGTATCTTGACTAAATCGAGAAGTTATATAGAAAAGTGTGACTTCTAATTGCACACCTAAAATCATTAAGATCAGATTACTATATCATATAGCTCTGCAAGGGTAAATAAACTTCGACGCGCCGAATGCAGCTTTTTCTTACTAGTTTTTTAATTGACATCTTTCTGTCAACTGTTGAAATAGCAGGGAAGTTTCTATTTTCTTATAACCAGGATACAATAAAACTTATTTTTCAATCAACATTTTTGAGGCACCACTGTCGAATGTCCATATTTTTCAATGCAATGTTGACATATGTAAGAAAACCTACTAGCCTCCTGATAATAATAATAAAAAAGTATGAAATTATTTTAAAATTCCTCTAAATATGATGGAATGAAAGTCGCCTTTAACTTGTGATTGCAACGTAAAAAATTGATGAACTTTAACAATTCCTAAGGGGTTTGATGGCTTAAACCTCTTCCAAACCCCCCAACAGCCCCGGCGAATGCCACTGTTTGCGTGTTTGAAGAGTGCGTGTCTGCATTTTATCTGTCCTCCTCTTTCTTTCCATCTTCTGCTTGCAGCCTGTGCTGTCGGCTTTTGCTTTTTGCGCATTTTCCTTGCAGAAGGACCTGAGTTGAGCGAGTGTCACTGCGTCCTTCGTGACACGCGTTGGCTTTTATTTTGTTTTTTAAATTGAAAAACCCAAAAAAGAGGAGTATCCTCTGCCAGAATTTAAAGAAAATATTCAAATATATTTCGATTATTAAAAGATTTGGCTTATGGTAAAAAAGAGGAGTATTGGAACAGTATGATTCAATCGGAAATATCGTATATAGGTAGGCGCATCTCTTTTATGAGAGTACTAGACTCGATTCCAAATTGCATGCTAGAAATATTGTCTCAAGAGATTTGTGCCACAGAGCCCACACACATAGCTCTTTCATATTGCGGTCAAGTTTTCCATGTTTCCATGGTGCTGGTGCTACTGCCACAGCTGCAGGCGTATGCACGAGTATGAATACTTTGAAGTTTATTTTTGACTCTCTGGCAGGCATATTAATTGAACCAGCAAAAGCTACTGGATATGGAAAAAGGAAGGAAGAAGAAATATATCCTGACTGTATTTTGTTTACAAGGCGGACCCGACTCGAGACTCGATATTAAAGAGGACGAACAGAGAATTGAAATTTTTTGCTTCTCGCTGCGACTCGTCTGACAGTGACCCGGAGCAAAGTTGAGGCACACACACCTAAGGATAACAAGGATAGCCTGTCAGCTGGAGTGCTAAATATTAATAGCATGTGAGATATCTTCTGGCACGTTCCTGAGGTTTTATTTCACTTTGTCTGCACCGAAGTCTGAGGAGCTGTTTGCTAACAGAAAGAGCCACTCAAGTTGTAAATGAAAGCTAATTCCGTGTGCCAAAATAGTTAAAAATTATATTAATGTTGACTCAAGCTGTTGATTCAAGTAAATTCACTAAAAATATACTAAAAATTCTAGCTAAATTCAAAAGCTCAACTATTTCCGTATAAAAATTATATTTACTTTAATACAGAAAGTGAATATAGAAATAAATTCAGCAGAGCTATACAAAAATTGACCCAAATAAAGTATTCTCAGCTCTATTTAAATTTAATGGGGAAACATTTGCTGTACAATTTTGTAAAATATTAAAACTCAGTCAAGGATAAAATGAGACTTATCAGAAATGCAAAAGCACAGCAATTTCTATGTCGAAAAAAGTTTAATCAAAATCACAGACGCGTTTGTTTTCCAATTTGTATGCAAACAAAAAACTTTTCAAGGACATTCGTTGCTGGCTTTATGTCTCCTAAGTCTATTATCTAAGGTTTGTAACTGCCACGCCCACTCATATATATATATATTTACATATGGAAGCCGCCTCTGCTCACAGTTCAATGAATCTGAACAACAGAAAGAGAGAGAAACTCTGGGCCTAAGTACAAGTAAAAGTATTCGATTACTTGTTCCAAACAATAATAACAATAATACGAATCGGAGGGGGGCGTTGGGGCCTGTTATGCATAAATTTAAAATGTAAATAAATAAGCAGCAGAAAACAAATTCTAAATATCATTATAAACAAGATTTTGCAACAATAATGTAATATGATAGGCAGGCCCCATCTGAAATCAGTGAACAATGATTCCGTCTCTGATTCCGACTCATAAATATTTATGAATCTGCGCCAAGAATCAAGGAATGAAAAGCCAACTTTGTAAATTTTGTTGGTTTTTTAGATTTCAAGGCGCCAGAATGTCTTTTGGCTATTACAATTTATTAGCTTGAGTTTTTACGAGACAAGCAAACGGCAGAAGTTTTAGCTAATTGAAGAACGCTATTAATTTTTGACCAAATTGGATTGGAATTCAATCGAACTCACTTCACTTGGGCAAACACAGGATTCTGATAGTGCTATGAGTAGGCTCAAAGGATGCACCTATTCCATTACTCGAATACTGTCGCAGCTACTGGGACGAGGATGAGAGAAGGAGACTATGAGGCTGTCTCTGCAAGCCCTTCTTTTAAGCACTCAGCGCTCCTCTTTGCCAAAAATAGAACATTGAAATGTTGGAACGGGATTCCGATAGTGTTGGAAGTGACAACGGCGCACTGTGCCGTTGACCCAAAGGCTCTAACGATGCAGTTACCCCCCGCAGCTGCCTGCTGAGTTTTTTATTGACTCAGCAGGTTGATCCAAGGACCGACAGAGCCACCGTGAACGGTCTCCTTTAATACCATCCATCAGCCATCAAATGAACCCCAATGTTAATAATAAATGTTCATGTAAGATCTCAACTAAAAGAAAATAAACTCAGCCACGTCAACATGAAAATAGGGAAATAAAATGTGTGTTTTTTTTTCATAAAAGATATGTAATAATAATTCCTATACAAATAACGACAACAAAGCAATACCCGCTGGGCATATATATTTATAATTAAAAAGAACAATGATTAGTAAGCAGCAGAAAGGAAGGAATCATTCATTTCATATTTATTTCATGCGCTTTGTTTACATTTTCTTAAAGTTTGCAAACTTTTAATTAAGGACATGTACTGCAGCAGTCCTTTTTACAGTCACGACTGTCATATTTATTATTTACATCAATGACGGGCAGTCCATTGGCAGCCACCATTGGGTTGAATATTATTTTTCTTTATACCCTTGCAGAGAGTACTTTGTCTTTGTGATCAAATGTGTAATAAGCCGACATCGAGGACCATTTATATGGTAAACAACTATAGACGAGTTGATATAGATATATCTGTCCCTCTGTCTACTTCTCGGGAATTAAGTCTCTCAATTTGAGAGCTACCTGAATACAGTTTAAAGTGCGGCCTTCTTTTTCTTGTTTCTTGCGATATCTTAATGAAAATTATTCTCAAGTTAAATAAATTTAATAATCTTTTCAACTACTTCTTCCAGTCTGCAAGGGTATCTAATCTTCGGCGCGCCGTAGCTAAAAGAATTCCTTACTAGTTTTTCATATTTTGCATTGCACTGAGAAATGGGTCAGAAATATAAAAGTGAAGGTGACTGCATACATTTTTAAGAAACGGATATTAAAGCAGCGGCAGTCGCTGTCCGACGGCTCTGAAATGTGTTATATGAGAAGAGCGCTCCACGTGGCGTATACACATTATTACACAGAAAAAATAAATAAATAAATAAAAAGCAGAGAACAAAAAAAAAAAAACAATTTCGTGATTCATTTGCGGTTGATTTTCCTTCGGTTTATTTTTATGCTCGATGTTTGCCAAGAAATTTATGAGCCGCGTATAATGTTGATTTAATATTTATTACAACAATTGCCACAGCGAATTGTCAACTTTTTTAATGCTCGCCAGCCAGAAATTTATATATTTTATTTGGTTAATTCTTTGTTTTTATATCTTCCATGGGATTTGCCGGCAAAAACTGAATTTTTATTTGCAGCTTACAAGTTTTATGGCCAATACGCCTCAGTTGTTGTTAGTAGAAAGTTGGTCGTAAACTTGAATGGACATTAATTGAAAGCACATAGCTTAAATAAGAAGTTAACTGAACTATTCGCGAAATGCATTTTCGCAACTTTATGTACACATTTAATGCTGCTGAAAATGAGTGAAAGTTTTTGGTCAAAAGGAAGAGAAGTCAGTGCCGAGCTGAATGTGGCCATGAGAAAAGCGACGGCAACTCAGATTTCTAATACAAACCAAGCCTTGAAGCCGGGGCAGCCATCTAAAGTTGTATCCGAATCAAATTTATATTTTCGGTATGCAGCACATAAAGTCAATAAAAATAATTAATTATCAACTATTCAATATCTGTTTGTCTTATCATTATTTCTGCTGACCTAAGGAATATTTTGACTGCTCTGCTGTTTATACGCCATTCTTTCCTTAGAAAATATTATATTTCTTTCAGTTATCAGCCATTTTAATATTGGAATCTGCCGTAACCTAGCTGATTTCTTAAATTGAGTATCAAACGGTATCAAAACAAATCAAAATCGCCTTGAAAATAAAAAGGGTAGAATCAGCCCTATTTAGCTATGAAGTATATAACAACGTATACTTAATATTTCTACCCATATATATAAATAGAGTTTGCAAGTTAATTCACAATCGACTCGTAGTTCTACTACTTCACATGCTACAAGCAGCTGTGGAAGCTCCACACAGGAAATATTTGATTAGAAAATGATTGGCAGTAGGAGTACTTGCGATTGGCTGTCTGCTGGTAGAAACGAAAAATCTCTTGCACGAAATTGAAAATGAAATTGAAATGCAATAAAAAACATTCCGAAGAACACTTTCGAGTGTTTTGCTTGTATTCAATTCAATTCAATTCACATACATATTTGCTCATCAATTTTGCGCATGATAAAAAGGATTTCGAATTTTCAGACTCTTCAAAAAGAGCGAGTGAAAAAGTTGAGTTAAAGCATTTTCAGTTGGTTCCGCTTTGGGTATAAAATTTATTTAAATAAACCCAACCAGCCAGCAGCTGGTCCACAGCTCAAAACTAAATATTTTCCCTTTGTGCGCTGTTACCAATATTTGGCTTTTTATCTGAAAACTTTGACTGGGCGAGCATGGTACATTTGTAGCGCCTAGAGGGAATCCAACTTTGGCTTGGTCAAACTTTACGTGAAAGTTACAGGCACAAACAGAAAGCGAGTGTACAGGATAATGGTAATGTTTACTCAGTGTAAACACTGTCGCTTTTAGCCAGTTTCTAAAGCGCGTACTACCATTAATAATGCTCTTTTAGCGGCAACATTTAAAAAGGATTTAGTTCTATGGAAATGGGCAATGGGGAATGGGAGACAGGTAGACAGTTTGCTATTTCAAGGCACCTGTAGCACAGCTGTTGCCCACGCGTTCAACTAGCCATAGTCACCTGGTGAATATGTTAGAATTTCCTTGCAAATTTATGAGGAAAACGTGACAGAAACTCACTTTGTTGCTACGTGGCTGAATATGCAGGCTAGTTATTTAACAAATGAGATTGAGTCACGTTTCGTGCTGGGTAAAACTGTTCAACAAGCAACTAAGCCTGCTAAATATAGAATAATAAACTTATAAATTAACAATACATATATTGTCAATTATATGGAAAATATTCAAGCCAACTAACCCAGAAGTGGACTGGCATAGCTTACCAATTTCTAACATCCAAAAGAACATATTTTGCATGGCCTTTTGGGATCAATTTCCTACCTAGCTGGGGGTGATATGGTTTTGGGGCGGTCATCATATTTCCTATACATATTTCTCCCTTAATATTAATTTTAATAAATGCTCAAAGTTTACAACTTCACCTCAAACTGTGGCGCCAGCTGGTAACTTGGCACAAAGCAGCCCTCACCAATAAAGGGCAAAAGGACCTTGAAGTTATTAAAAAACATTATGTGTGTTGTATACAGAGGAAGGGAGTACACATTTCGTATATGGCAGAGGTGAAGCCACAGGAATATTTCATTCTCTGGAGCCAGTTGAGAGGTTTACAAATAAAAAAATGAAGAAAAAAAAAGACAGCCATCAAATTGCTTGTAAAGTTGACATAATTTAATTTGTTCTGCCTTTTTGCAGAACATATTCGGGTTATACATTTTATGATGCCATTTAACATAAAATTAAGCATTTAAAATGCTTCGCATTGAAACTGGGGAAACTTTAACCTCAATTTTGAACGTCAAAAGGCAAAGGTTCTGTTTGACACACAATTTTTGTTTCTCTCAATTTATACCCTTCTCTTTCCCTTTCTTTCTCTTTCCCTGGCTTTTTCTCGGTTATTTAAATGTTTCATCTCAGCAGTCGTAAAGTTTATTTGACAAATTGCGAGCTTAACAGGAAGCTGGAGTTCCATCAGAAACAAAAGGAGCAGAACAGACGTTGACTGAAAGCCACTCGATTACGAGTATACCCGGCTTTTTTATGCATATATAAATTTATATGACTTTTGTAGTGCACTAAAGGAGGCAGCTTCGATCCTATTAGGTCTATATATATATTAGGATAAAGAGACTCGTCCATAAAGCTGAGTTTGTCTGCTTGTCTGTTCAACTTTCAACTAGTTGAGTAAAACCTGGCTTGGATACTTTAGTTTCCTGTGCTGCAATCAGTTTATATTTCGGCTAAATTGATTTTAAATTGGGATTCGGATTGTATCTTCATCCTTCCAACCTAATATACCCTCTCAGTTACACAGTGAGAAAGGATATAATTGTACATTAATGCATCCAGGACACGTTTCGACAGTCTGCCCACTCGCCTGATGAAGGCCTTTGCTTTTATTTCCTTGTCACATAAGCGGCTTAATTGCACGCCTTTTGATGGGCTCGACTCGTAAAAGGAATGATATGAATCAGGCCCATGTCGTTCATCAAATGAAATTTATCTAGAGAAAAGTCTCACATGTCTTTTCCGCCTGCCACAAAAAATATTTGCTTTGGCGGGCAAAGGGCGTGGCGTTGTCAAAGCCAAACGGCGTGAAATTTTCTAATAGACATTAATTGAATACTCCTACGACTTTTGGGTATAGAAAAGCTCCCAGTTGCAGGTTGAATTGCAAACCAAGCAATACACTTGATTACAGCTTGCACAAATAGGAAGGCAAACAAGGAAGAATGTGCCTGATTAGACTGCTCCTCCACTATGAGGAATCCTGTGGGCCACACTAAGCTACCCTAACTAAACCACTTAAGGTACACCTCAAAGTGAACACAATTTGTATTTAGTCTTAATACTTTACTGGGATTATAGAGAATCTTTGCATGTAGTTCTGGGCGAGCTTACTTTCCAATACACCTTTTACACTCTACTCAAATTACAGGGTATATACGTATAAAAGATACTCAAAATAAGACACTGACAACCACAATTGGCACAGAGAACGTGCCGAGATTTTTGTGTACTGATAAAAATTTGTCACGCACTTGAAATGTCTCCCCAGTGATGAGTATAAATTGATTATTTAGAAGAAGAGAAATTTATGCAGGCTTAGGCTAGTAAATAAAAGTAGTCCTCGGAGCGCCGAAGGCTAAATACCCTTGCAGAAGTTTAAACGTAATAAAAATTACATCTTGAAAATCATTTGGAAGATATCTTTCAAATGAAAAGACTAAAGATTCAAGCGCTTTTATAAAGGTCCAATCTAAATCATTTTTATCCTAATTTATTTATCATTTTTTAAGGTGCTCTTGCTCCTAACTTCTGGGGTTTAATAAAGATAACTCGAAGTATTCTCTATAAAACAACTTTCTATCTATATAATATAGTTATCTGATCCGATTAAGTTGCGAGACGAGTATTGCATTCATCAAAAGGTAAGCTCTAGTTTCATTGACCTCTGTCCAAAACAGAGGGACTAAGAGTCATTGAAACAGACGGACACAACTATATCGAGTCGTCTCATCATCCAGATCCATAATATATATACTTTATAGTCTGAAATGGTATAAAAATTATACCAATAAAGTCCAAAAATCGAATAAGCTAATAAAACAAAGCAATATTGCTAGTAAATTATGATTATTTATTCACACAGAGTAAGTCCTTTAGTATGTTATTCCAATTTTTAATTGGTCTCTATAAATATCCTGTAATTAAGCTTTGCGGCGGCTCAAGAGTTGTGCTAACTGTTATCGATTTGGTTCGTAAACTTTTCTATAAATTTGTAAAAACCATTTGATGCCAAATGCAAGGATAATTAAGTAAAAATCACTCGGCTTACATTTTTCATTAGGGGGAAAAGCGGAGAGAAATCGCAAGCCTTTACTTGCACCCACAGCGGCAAACACTCTTTTTTTCTTCTTCCTTTTCTTAACTCAAGGGAAATGAGGCATGAAAAACAGTAAAGAAAATAAAAGTGGAAAAAAAAAGCCATGAAAGTATAAAATTGCTTGGGGCTTTGTTGATTTTTCTCACCCGGTTCCGCAGCATCAAATCGCGTATTTAATGCTCAAGCTGATTAAAGAACTTTACATCAGAGGCGGGACTCAATAGCTTGTTGCACTAAAAGGGAAGTGCAAACAAAGGAAAAGAAAAACTTGATGGGACTTAAATACTCTGGCAGAACTGTGATTACAATTTGCAGTATTATTCAAAAGGAAAAAACTGATTTTAAAAGTCTGTTAGCCAGAAGCACAATAAAACTTATAATTTGTGCATTTACTTAGCTTAACTGAGCTTGTCTGAAGGTCTGAAATTTAACTTCAATGTGTTAACAATTTCTTAGCCAAATTACAGTACTCGACTTCTTGGCAAGGGTATGGCTAAAACACACTTAGACACTAAGCTATTTTTTAGCACAAAATAACAAGCAAAGTTTCACTTGTCTAATTAGTAAAGTCAAAAGGCTAAAAATAACGAAGGACAGCTGCCATGCCTGCTAAAGTCCTGGCTTATATAGAGGATGTTGTTACCTAAACAAAATGCTTACAATTATAATTAGCCAACAAATGTGGGCAGGACAGGGAACGGTCCAAGATAAACGCTTGCAACACTGATAAAAAAATATATAAAATGTAGATTAGGTCTCCTTGAATAAGGACTGCCAATATTATAGATAATCTATAATAAAGTAAGTTTTTACCATACAAGGTTTTATATAAGCAGAGAAGTAAGGTCTAATATTTAGGTCTAATATTCTCTTTATTTGGCCCACTGTGCGCAGTAATCCCAACATTTACGCCTGCAACAATTCTACTATTTATTTCGGCAATAGACGAACCTTTGGTACGCTCATCAGATCAACCTTTCCTCTACCTAAAATGAACCCTCATCGATGTTAGATACTTGGATAAATTGATGAAACGGCGAAATGGACTATCAAATGGGCCAAAAGAGTAGTTGTTTTTTTTCTTCGTTTTTGTCTACTTCTTTAACTTTCACTTCGATGCTAAATATTTATTGACACACAGGGTTAATGGCTTGCGAAGCATAAACGTAAGATAAATGGCCAGAAAGCCGCACTTTTCAGCTGTGGGGGATGTGTACAAAGTTTTTATACCTAATACCCAGCATGTGCGGATAACGACAGTTGGCCAAAAAGACCAAGAACAAAAAACCACAGGGCCACGTCAAGAGTCCTGCACAGAAATCTTCATTTAATTAAGGCTTAAGTTAGCCTGAAAAGCTTGAAAATTCTTTAAAAACAAAATAGAAGCAGCTCAAAGCTCAGAAGCCAAAAGGCTTTAACTAGTATCAGGTGCCAACAACTTAAGGACTATGTGTTAACTTTTAACTTGAGAACAGGCCAAGAAAAGCTATAAAAATGCCAAAAACAAGGCAGTTGCTAAATATAACAAGTAAAGATGATTGTCAATATCAGCGTATAAAAAATGGCGAAAAAAAGAGAGGGAAAATGTTTTAAATTTCTTGGCAATCAAATTGTAAACTGAAAGCAAAAGACAACCGAAATAACAGTGACTTGTTGGCTTCATTATATTTTTTATTTAAACAACAACAACAACAACAGCAACAAAATGCGTAGGATACAAAAAATCTGCGATTGACGTCAAACACAACATTTAAATGTAAATTATAAGCATGTTTACCCCGCCTTTGATGTATTTTTAGATTCCATTAACGAGGATTGAAATTTTTTCTCTTATTTGCGAAATGGATATTTGCCTATTTAGGCCAAGTTACATCTACCTGCATATCGATACACTTTTGAAATATGAGCAGCAAACCAAAAATATGTATATAAAAGGAAACATTGCTAAAAACGGAAATATTATGCCAATTATACTCGCATTAAATTATATATTTGACTTTGTGAACGGATACAATAAAGTAAAAACAAAAAAAAAGGGAAAGAGTATCTTTACCACGCCGAAGAAGGTATGCTCTTGCAGACTGGAATAATCATTTGAAAATTATTGTTCACTTTATTTATTATGAGCGATTCATATAGTTGTCTGATCCTGGAACATCTATTTCTATGGCTGCTGATAAAGGTTTATCCGATCTCTGTAATTTTAGGCAAGGATTTCCTACTCAACTTGTTTTATTTAGATATCTTTAGGAGTAAAGTAGTTTTCTGTACAACAACTTTCTGACTGATTGTTCCATTCTAAGACAGCTATAGGATATGGTTGTCCGATTCGGCCGTCTCCGACGCACAACGCATGTGCTGTCTCCAAAAGGAAGGCGGGTTCAGGGCACACATCTAGCTCAAAAACAACAAGCAGAAGGACAGACAGGCAAACAGGCATGGCTCTATACTATTGCATCTTTGTCGTGATCAATAATATATATATATTTTATGGTATCCTATTACACATTTCATGATAAAGTCTGATAGAGTTTTTAAAATAAATGTATTTACTTAAGCCAGCAAAAAAGAAAGCGTATAATGTTAAACGAGCTTTTATGCCAAAAGAAAGAGTTGGCCAGAATTTAAATATTTATTATTATTATTATTATTGCAAAGGAACAGATTTTTGAATCGATTTAAAATGTTTTTTATCACTGCACTGTGCGTATTTGTATTTGTATTTGTAGTTGTATTTGTATATAAATAAGTGGCATATCATTTCAGTGCAATTCCCTTTTGTTTATATTAGCATAAATTGAACGAATTGGAGCACGAAAGCGAATTCAAGCAGGAAGCGGAAAGAGCATTGCAAATATATTTATGCATTTGGGAAAAAATTGGTGGCACAGTTTTTGGCGCTAACTGATGATTTAATTAGGCAGAAAGGTGGGAGATAAGAGACTTCCCATGCCGAAGCTACGGAGTTACGTGTTCCTAATTGAGATTCTATGGCTGCTTTCAGCTTTTGTGCACAGTTAGTTAAACAAGCCTGGAAGAGCTGGGAGAGATTTATCGGAGACGAAGGATGGAGGCCAAATAATTCCTATTTGTTTAATGCTCTACAACAATTTGACAGCTAACCAGACCCAGTCACGCCTTCAGTCTTGTCGGGGTTTTTTTTTTATGGCCTGCAGCACGTCGCCATTTCAAATAGAATAGAAAATTCTTCACATTTCGTTTGCTTTCTACCCATTCTACAACGTTTTTTAATACTTTTTTGGCGCATGTTCAAAATGGCGCAGTAATCCAGCATTTAACTGACGTTTGCCTAAATCAAGGCTTTAACAAAATTTGTCTAGCAGGTGCCTAAGTAAATGTAATCGCCGCCTTTAAAAAGCCCGAAGGATATTGTTTAATTTCAGTAAATTAACAAATTTTTAATGGGTATAAAATGTGCGTGTGGCATACATGGGCAAAATTAATAGGAATTCTGTTTAGAATTGACTCTTTTTTTGGTTTTTTTTATAAGACGAATAAACTGCTTACCAGTTTTCTTATTATTTTGCTTCTGTCATCTAAGGGACTTCGGTGCGTATACGTCATGGCATACGCAGTAAATCAGGCATTGCTTTGATAAATGGTCCTCGCGAGACTTCTGCAAAACTTGCCTTTTTTCCTTTTGATTATCTGCAGTTCATCCTTTTCTGTCGAAGATAAAGAAACTCAGCTTTAATACAACACAAGTTGAGATCAAAAATAACCAAAATTATGTTGCTAGCATAGTTAAATGCAGTCTATTTTTGAAAAGATAAATATTCCATATATAATTTAATCCCATTTCTAATTCCACAATTAATCTTCTTATCGTGAATAAGCTCTCAACAAATGCTGGGCTTAAAACTCTGCTTTTGCTTTCCGAATTTAAAGCATATTCGATCCACTGAAAAGTGTGTGAGTTTTGCTCTTGTGGGCAACTAGTCATAAATAAATGATGTGCTTGGAGACTGCTCTTAAAATCAAATTGAGTGGAAAAAGGTGTACGACAGTGGCAAAGTGGCTAAGTAAATGTTTGGACATTGTGACCAGGCTTGTTTATTTACTTGATTTGTATAATATTTTATGCCACTGCCCTGTGGACAGACCCTGATTGTCCTGCCGTCTGCTGGCTGCCTCCAGTGGCACGTGCTCATTAGGTGTTTCCGAGCAAGGCAGGGAAAAGCACGCAAATTCTTAAGTTAGCCGAACAACAAACGATTCCACCATTATTTACATTATTTCCATTAAAATTGCATTTAAATCTTGTATACGTTTCAACCAAAATATATATTTAACTGTTCTCTTTTCTTATCAATTTGGTTTTTAGCTATGCAACTGGCTGCTGAATATTTAAAATTTTAAAATGAAAAACTGCACCCAACTCACTTTTCAACTTTTCTAAAGAATTTCCATTTATTTTTTTTGCAGATTCAAAATTAACATGAGCTGTACCCAACAGTTGCCAGTTTTGCTGCACTTTAAAGGGCTGAAAGGGTATTTCAGTTCTGTCACGCAGTATGCAACACACTAGAGAAAGCCACTATGAATCCCGCAGAGTATTTATAGTCTACCTAAATCTTATATAGATTAAGTCTACAAAAAAGAAACACTTTATAAAACTTGCAGCCTAAAATAACACATTTTCATTTAAAGCTCCCCAGAGGACGCCACACAGAATTAAGTACAGGGTATCTACTAGTCGACTGTGGCAATCTGACTAGTGTTTTTATAAAATGTCCGTAAAATGTTCACGTCGTTCCGCAACACATGCAACTGATACGCGTTACACGGAAAAAGGTAGCACAAAAATTTGTAGAATTTTGCACGTTTTGTTTGTGTTTAATATTAGAAGAAGACACCGTTCAAGTTGTTGCATGAAATTAACCTGCAGCAGGTGTTTTTTTAGGGTATAAAATAGTATTAGGTATACTATCAGCTGAGTTCAAAGTTGCAGCAAAGCAATTAATCGCAATGAACCCCTGAGAGAGCAAAAGGAAAGAGTACTTAGATAATTTATGCGTTGTTCCGTGTCTTTATCAGGACGAAATCTGTTGTACAAAGGACACTGCAGTGGGCGACAGTTGCAGCCAAGCGTAAAATGTGTACAAACAATGAACCAGAGATAACAAAATAATTTCAGCTTTTACTTGGCTCTGCTTTTGGGCTGCTGCTGCTACTGCTGCTGCTTTTCTTAAGTAAAACTTGGCTGCTTTCTTTTTTCAGCTCCTCAGACTTTAGACTTTGTAAAAATATTTAATTAAATTGAAGGACAGCTGTGAGGATTGTTGTTCGCAACAGCCGTCATTTGATTAACTCAGCACAATGCCAGCCTGAGTCTGACAACTTGATAATCTTTCGGCGGTAGAAGCCGCATGCGACATGTGGCAGAAGCATTTGATGGAACATAAAAAAACAAAATACAAAAATCGAGTAATGAAAGTTGTCCTTGGCGCCTCGAAGATTCAATACTCTTGCTGAGTAACTTTCATTCACCTAGCCCAGAAAACGAAGACAGAAAAATGGGCAAGTCAGACGGAATGACAGCAAGAGCTTTATGGACTCATCGAGGCTTTCTGATCAGTCAAATTTATACCTTATGAGGTCGGGCCCAATCGCATATTAATATAAACGCAGGAAGCCATGCTAATAGATATATATATATATAGTTTTATATGGTGTGGCGTTAGTTCAGCCACGTTACATACGCTTTCAGGAGTTGAATAAACGTATTATTCTAGCGCATTTTCAATGGGTACATAGAATAAAACAAAATACAACTTTCAAATGGCTCTGACAGCTGTCAACAGCGTTGTGGGCCCAAATACGAGTATTAAACGAGCCACTGCACAGAGACTCAAAGTATGAGTAGGAATACGCATTGCGCATACGTCATGTGGTACCACACGTCGTGGCAAGGGAAATGCGCATTTTAATACGGGTTAATGCAAGTGCTGGAGCCGCTTGATAGATTTATCCTGCACTCAACCAATGCCTGATACGTGGCCAAAATGAAATGCGAATATACTTTCCTTTCCTTGCCTTCAAGCCAAGCCACTTCATCTGTCTTTGGGCTAATCTGTTCAACAGATTCAAAGACATGCCCCAGCCCCATGGTTTTTAGCATAAGGCATTAGAAAAATTGTCAATGACAAGCCAGCACTTTGGCTAACTTGCATTAGTTTTCTGTTAGACTTGTCAACAACCAATGCCAAATACTTCAGTTCATATAACAAATACGAATATCTATCAAATTGTAATGCACGAATGCCTCTAAGGAAATTCTTCA
Source organism: Drosophila repletoides (assembly GCA_018150835.1). Classification (NCBI taxonomy): domain Eukaryota; kingdom Metazoa; phylum Arthropoda; class Insecta; order Diptera; family Drosophilidae; genus Drosophila; species Drosophila repletoides. The sequence continues at coordinate 4,916,734 of JAECWQ010000202.1, forward strand.
TTTCAATTTCATTGAGTTCATGCTGAAGCCCAACCACAAAGGCACAGAATGAAAAGAAATGCTCACGAGTTTAGAAAATATATTATGTTTTCTTGAATTTAAAGGCTGAAAGGTGAAGTAAAATTAGAAATATATTGGTCGTTGGGCATAAGAAAGAAGAAAGCATGCCACACCTCACTTGGGAATGCCTTTCACTTCTCAGAATGTAAACCATTTTTCTTGCAAAACTCATTCTTCAAAATTCTCGACAGTTGCGGCTTGCCTGACAGAGAGAAAAGTATTTTCATTACTCTTAAAGGTTGCATTCAAAAAGTATCTGTATAAAATTTAAGTGTTCTCCATTTCTAGAGTAAATATAAAGGAATATGAGTGTGAATTGCCATAAACAACACAGCGGAACGCTGAGCAAATTAACTCGTATATCATGGCCGATTATGAGACTCAAATTGAGGCAATTACCAACACTTTTTCCGTACCGAGGCTTAAATAAATATTACATTTATATGTGTATATATATATATCTGTGTTTTTATACGAGGGGCCGCCCGCAGCTTTCGTAACAGTCTAAGCACAATGGGTGCCCCTCCGTAGGAGACCGCACACATTTTTTTGGGGTATTTTGAATGCAGCAATGAATAGCAGAATGTTATGAATACACCCAAGAAAAAAACGACGCTACGACCTTCAATTGTCTTTTAATACGGATGGGTACGAAATGAGAACAATGTCCTGATAAGGTCTGGGCACTTGTCTGGGGATTCATTAAATGTCGTCAAACCCAAAAGCATACAACTAAATATTGCCCCAGCATCTAGAAATGTCAACAAGGTCATTAGACAAAACCATCGACCATATAACAAGCCACACACGCACTCACACACACACACACACACACATACACACACACTCACATATTAAAAGGGTCCACTGTCAGCTCTGCTCAGTTTGGCAGAATTTCGGCAACAATACTTAATTAAATCCCAAAAAAAAAGCACAAAAAAACCGAATTTATTTCACTTTAGCTCTCTGAGCGCCTGTCAAATTACCACTGCTTACCACTCGCTGTTGCACAAGTTTGTGGCAAGCTAGAAACTAATTTTCCTGCTATATTTGGCCAGCCGTTTGCCAGGCATTCCGGGAAATCCAGCATTAAATAGTTTAACTCTAAATATTGCTGTTGGTATTAAGACGTTAAGCGTTAAAATCTGGCAAAGGGTTCAAGGAATACGACTCAAAGTTTTAGCTTCTTTTAATGAGTTATGAGCAGTCATTATTTTACTAACTTGGGGAATAATTTGACACTCGTAAAAGCTAGAAAATGGATATTGCCTTAAAGAACACTTTAAAGCCAGTGAAATTTGCAAAGCTCTAAAATAATTGAAAAGCCCCCGTTCGGGGTTGTGGACTTTTTCGAGGAGATCCTGAAGCTTGGATTCTTTAGAGGTTAGTATAATACAAATAAGTGTATTAGTTTTTCGATTTATTATTTTTCTGGGTGGGAGAAATCTAAATATGATTTCTAGCAATATTCTAGAAACATAAGAAACAGAGAATTCAAATTTTTTGCTGACGTTTTGAATGCCAGGATTTCGAATCAATTCGGCTGCTAATTAGGTACTTATTTAAAAATAAATGAGCTCAGCATGGGGGGACAAAACCTATGAATAATCAGTAGTATTAGCCTGATGATTCACTGAATTTAGTACCTGCACTTCAATATTGTTGCTTAGCTGCTTGGAGGAGCTTCAGCGAAAATGAGAAATTACGCCAGGAGCAGTGTTTTTCATTTATATAACTACTGTGAACAGAAAAAAAAAAACAAAGAAATAAGAAGAAAATTTATATACACAGAACGAAGTCCTTTTAAGCCGCACGACAAGGTGGCTCACGTTGTAGCTACGCGTAGTATCCTGAGCTGAGCCCTTGACTACAGCTGATTAAGCTCATTTATCAAAAATGACTTGGAAGAAGCCAACCGACAGGCTTCTATTGTATTAAGTTGCGACTTAAAACATCCATTCGCCCTCAACTGAGCTCCACCGACGCATTCGCAGACACCATCAGCGCTGCCACAGCTGTGGGCTGTCATTTCTCTTAGACATTTCCGCACTCAATATTTATATTGATGTTTACAATACGAAACTTTGCAGACCAACAAGAACAACAACGATTCACGACTCCTATGACAGACCAGGCCGGAACGGTTTGTTTTTGGCCAGACCAAGAAATTTTGGTAATCGAAAAGTTTTCGGTGCGCTTCAATTTGAGCAGGCAAACATATAATCGTTAAAGTTTTAATTGCGTTGCCTAAATATTGAAATTGTTTTACTGCCACTGGATAGCAGATAGAATTTGATTCTTATTTTTAGATTAAATAAAGATTCCATTCAGAATTCTCTTTCTTGAAAAGAAAAACTTAAAGTTTTCTTGGTACAAAAATAACTTGTATAAATAATATGGATAAACATTTCAGAAAAATGAACTTTGGCAAGGGGAACATTAAATAACTAAGGCACAATATCTAGAACTTATTTTTCTTACTGAAAGTTTCCACTAGGGATTTTCACATATTCAGCCCCTTCAGGGTTTTCAAATGTTATTTAACTGATCAAGTTGAAATGCACTTTAAGAGTGTGAAGGTTGTCTCCCATTTTTATTGGAAAATCCGCCAAAATTTCCGAAAAAGTTGTATGAGAAAAGGTTTCTCAGTTTTAAAGCTTTACAAAGAGCTTGAAGCTCAATTCCCTGGACCATTTTCATATGTAGGATTATATTTATAATTTTATATATTGCTTTTTCAGACTTCACTTGCCTTTAACTTTAATTGAGTTTCAACTACTCTAAGATATTCGTAGTCCACTAAAGCGTTAAAAAATAACCTCAAACTTCTACCACTGTCTGCTGCAGCATCATGAGAAATTCACTTTCACATTTATTAAATAGTTGGTAACTTTCTGAATTTCGACCTGCGGCCAAAGCGCTTGGCAAGCTGCTCCTTTTTCTTTTATATATATATATATATACATTTTTTTTTTTGTATTTTTTTTTGTTCTGTGTGTCTTACTACTGAGACAAGTGTCTCCAAGGATTTCTGGTTGACATGTAACAAATTTGTGGCGTTGACAGAACAAACAAACTGTGAATGATTCATTTGAGCATTTGCTGGATAAATCGTTGGCGATTTTTATTCCATAGCTCCTCAGATAATGTATTGATTTATCTTTAACTCTATTGAAATTAAATTAATGTCGTGACCTTTTCAATCTTCAATGAAATGTCCTATATGGAACAATATACACAGCTACATATAAGTCTCAGGTTTGTCTGCGGTGAGTAACTTAGTTGTTGCGCATAGTCTTTCAATGACCTCTTTGCCTTTGTCTTTGTGTTTGTGTGCCACAAAAAAAAAAAAAAGAAGAAAAATGCTATTACTTGGGCAGGTGAGAAGGTCAGAAAGACGGTTCCCTGAAAAGATTAATTGGAATTGCAAAAAAGTCAAAAGACTGTGGGCAAAAATACGAATGTCACAAAGATGATGCGGCATTTCGACTAAGGAGAAATGGCAAATGTCGAATTTATTCAAGGCAGGAAGAGGCCTTTGCTTAGTGCAGTATAAGCCAACCCTAACCCGAACCGAACCTCTTGTTGATTAGAACAAAACTATGTTTCAGGGAGACTCACAACTGCATTTAAGGCAGCCCATCAGTTTCTTCTACAGTTTTATAGCTTTGAAAGAAATGTTTCTTTTTTTCTAACAAATAATTTGTTCTGTTATTACTCGCAATGTGTGTGTGTTGACACGATATAAATCATGACTTATTCCCCACTCCAATATTTACTTAGCAATTCTCTCGGTGTTTCTCAACTTGTCACAGACTGAGAGATGAGTATTACAACCCAGATAAGAAATTCAAACACATCGCAGACATTTTATTGTACAACTTTTTTGTTTACTTTCGAAAGTTTTGCTTAAGGTGAAATGTGCTATGAAATAATAAAACAAAAAGAATATATGAATATCAGAATAACAGAATAAAGAATAATAGAATATATGATAAGCAAACAGATGCTGAATACTCCAAACAGCTAAACAGTGCGAAATTTCACAAGAAGAAATTTGCGATGAAAGTTCATAAGCCATGTGTTTTCCACTTTTCTTATCTGGCAAAGAGACGCCCCATATTTTATACCCTTACAGAGGGTACAATAACTTTGTCACCAAATGCAAAACACATGCTCAAGATAAAGTAGAGTGTATAGAGTGTGTTTGCCTACCTCTGCAAATAAATAGATTTATTCCAGTCTTCAAGGGTGTATAATAGTCGGCGAGCAGAGCAAAGCCGCTCCTTACTAGCTTATATAATGCAATCAGTACTCAAATTGCTGATCAGTTCCATTCGAATTGAGCTGCGGATCAGCACTAGCAACAATGTTTCGCTTTCTGATGCTGTGCTTGCTATTGGCTCCCCCAGTAATGGGTCGAAGTATGTATAGCTTCAATTATCATAGACAATAAGAGTATTTTCAGGAATTGTTATTTAAGCTCTAATTGGATGCGGAATTAAATGGTTCGAATGCAGGAACAATACGGCACCTTTAAATTGTCAAAGAAAATCAAATGATGGTTGGATAAGGTGGAGTAAATGGTGCGATGGTGCAAAGGATTGTGCCGATGGCAGCGATGAGTCTCTAACAGTGTGCAAACAATATCCTAACGATTTCGCTGAGCTACCTGGAGTATTCTATTGTGCAAGCGGAGGTAGAATCTCTGATGATACATGCTGCGATGACAAGTTCGATTGTTGGGATAAGTCGGACGAGCTTGGTTGTTCCGATGAAGAGAACGTTACGGTTACTTTAGCTCTGCAAGGCGGTTGCAAGTAGGTATTTTCCGGATTGAATTATAATTTTTGACTCCTTACAGCAGCACTATGAGTTCCCGCACGAATTCCCCCAAACCTGAACCGGTTCTCTTTTTGAACAAAAGAAAAATGTTTGGCTAAAAAAAGAAAACTTCAAATTGAACCAAGACTCACACCTGATCCTTCGATCGACGGTCTCCTTGGGCCATTTTCGCACCCGAATCGAACCGAACCTCGTTAAAAATTTTAGAGATTTACATCCTTATGAAATAACCCTACAGTAATCCTATACTTTTCTTTATGAACCTGTAATTTTTATTGTATTGCAGGGCTACTGAAATCGAATGCTTAAAAGGAGAATGTATTCCTAAGGACAAAAAATGCGACGGTAACATCGACTGTAGCAATGGCCGCGATGAATCCCTGGAATTATGCTATGAAATATGTGAAGAAGAATTTCAGTGCGCCAATGGCCGATGCATTAGCAAATCTAAAGTCTGTGATAAAAAAATAGATTGTCTAGATGGAGCCGATGAGTTAGATATTGTTTGTGCCGAACAGGAGGGATACATAACAACTGCATACCGTAATTGTAGCATTCCCAAGGATAATGAATATAACTTGTTATCATTCCACGAGCAATCCGTATACCATTGGAGCCATAATCTGGCATATGTATATCCCAATGAGGCAGCCCGCTTTCACTGTCCATTTTTCACCAGAATGAGAGGTAAAGAGTGGAATGTGTGCCTTGCGAATGGAACTTGGCATCACGAGTTACCAACATGCCAAATGCAAAGGCGCAACTCGAAGCGATTGAGAGAAAAACAAACCTAATAAATTGTGTTTTAAAGATGATAAATGCATTTTCTGGCCATTAAATATTTGACTATTTTCAACCCAACCATAAGAATTATACAAACTTAAAACCTAATATATTTATAGAATTTAGAGTTCCTGCAAGGACATGCGGCATAATTTCTTTTATATTTCATTCCATACCGTTTCAGCTTGTTCCTACTCGCTCCTCGCTCCTCGCTCGCGCTCATTTTTTTTTAGGTCTCGGATTGTCGAAACAAACCACTCGCTGACACGTGCTATTTTTTTTTTTTTTTTTGTTTTGTGAGTCTGGACTGATGGCCGTACTTTTGTTTCCGTTTCCGTTTGCTAGGATTATGTGGCTACTTTTGGGGACAAGTTTGTGTGTCCCTTTCGGTGCTTCGAGTTTCTTTTTATCAACGCATTTCTGGTTGATTACACAAGGCAAATATATAGACCCCGCAGCTAAATACATACTCCTATACGCCATTTCTGGTACGATTATTGTCCATTTTTATTATCCTTCTGGTGAAATATTTTATTTTTGGTTTTTGCTACTTTTGTTTCACTTCACTGCCCACTTGAGGCATCATTTCAATTTCAAATACTGTTGTTGCCTCGAGTTATGTTAATTTCATAAATTTCATTTGTGAATTGTTTGTAGGCTTGTTGGAAGGGATTCCTTTTTAAGTGGCCAGCTTAAGTGGCAACGGAAGCCTTAAAGAGCTGCTCCTCCGCCGGTTAAAGCTACTACACACAAATGAGAATGCATAGGTTTATGTGCCTGTCTCCCAACTAACATTAATCTTGACGAATAGCCGCATTATTTACTCGGCTCCATGACACATGAACCTTGCAGAGATCTCATAGAGCATTAGACCCGTTAAAAATGAGTATACTGAATTTTCTTAGTTATAAATGTATTTTTATGTAATTATTAATTTATCACTTTCAATTTTGCGACAAAAGCGACACTCAGCGAGTCACAACTGAGGTGAGTAGATGAATCAAATGCAGAAGGAATGAAGCTATAACTGTGGCTGACAGAACATATTCCTCAGAAAGCATATTGGGCAATCGACGCTGGTGAATCAATGTGGCCGTATAGAGTATTAGAGCTATCGTATACAATATAGCCCATGAGTCAACGATGGCCATCAGATTCACCTTTTTCACTGCAAACACTATAATATTGAGCAATATGTAACCAATAATAAATACGATCGTTGCAACCATCATGGTAGTGTAGCCGGGCAATACGATTAGGGGTAGAAATGCGCCCAGTAGATACAAAAATACATTGAAAACAATAACAGTCACCACAATGATGGTAGCAGTTAACAGGGGCAGCTGGTTCCAACTGAAACATATTATACAAAGCGTTACGCTTTCCACAGCGACAATGCCAAGCGTCCAGTTGATCGGAAATTTGTTGAACAGCTCAGTAAAGACCAGAAGGATCAGGCAAACCAATGCAATAATTAGCCACATAAAACTTGGTATTGCCACTGCATCGGTCATATTGCTACCAAATGCCTTGATCACGGCCAATTGCAGCAAACCAGTTAGTATGAATAGACCCGCTACAAAATAGATCCTCTGCAAGCGGAACACCTCCATGGATACAATCGGTTCGGTGTCATCCATATCGGATTGCATTGTTCCTGAAGAGACATCCGTTGGCTGTTGCATAACTTCCACTCTTCAGGTGTTCGTGTATTAGGAGTAAATACATGTAATATTTTTTTTGACATACTTTTCAAAACTGAAAATTTTTTCTAGATATCTTTCATTTAATGGACGTCTTTCTTTGTTAGTCGGCAGCTGCCAAAATGCTGAAATTTTCACGCTAATCAATGTCACGCGCTGTGCTCTCACACCTAAAAACTTGGCCAAATGTTTACATAAACCTCTCGCCTCTCTCCCCAAAATCCCGCTAGTACTTTGTGCCACTTTTAGCCTACAAATGACAGCTGGGCTGAATTTTAATTGGCTTTTAGCCCTAAAGTAAACAAATGTTGCAACGTCAACAAATGCTGCAAAATGTCAAAAAGCCTAAGACATCATTTTGCACCTGAGCTCCGAAATTAAATAAACATGAGCAAACAAACGGGCCCAAAATGTCACAAATGCCTCAGGATGGACAGTTTGAGTATGCTTGATTTCCTATTGAATTGAAATCCTTATTTCTTCTGCAGTTCAATAATTCTAAATATTCTGAAGCCTTCTGAAATGACGAACAAAAATTTACCAATAGAAAAAGTTTCTTAAGCAACAAAACATATTGAATTAATTATTATTTTCATTGAAAATATCTTGAGAAAAAAATGCAGCTATATAAAAAAGTGGACCGAAAGTTCCGATATATTCCTGGGACAATGAGGAAAGAGTCCGAGATGACTCCTCTGCCTGGGTGTCAAATAAATCATTTCTAATAAAAATCCTCAAACAAAGGAAAAGCATAAAATTTATATCACAAATAAAAGTCGAATTTGAAAGCTTAATCAATCCGAAATGCGAATGAAACTTGTCTCAGTTCCAATCAAAGTATAAAAGAATAAAAAAACTAAATACCCAGACATATTCCAAGAATTTCCATCATTTTTAAGGTGAAAGCTTAATGCTTGTTAAATGACCTTTGTCTGAAAATTTTCTTCATTAAAATGAACTCTGCTCAATTAAAAGGGTTACTGTGATTGCCAAGGAAACTTGGCTACCAATTAATTTATTGCTTGCTAGTAATATTAATTACCGATTGAAATCGAAAGATTTCACAATTTAAATGATGCTGTTCAGGTTCCAAATCATTCAGAAGATCGACTTACAATTCAAGTGGGGGAAATTCTACTTTATTTTTTATATATTTTCATATTTTGCTTACACTTTTAAAGTTTATGTTGGACCAAAAGCCAGCAGCTTAGCTTGTGAAAATTATCATTCTACCTTTGCCTGGGCACAAATCTCCCGTAGAGCCTTTTGATTGCTTTTTTTTTCTTGACGCGTTGTCTGTCCTATGATTGATGGGCATTTATACTACAGCATAGAATGCAGAGCTGATTATGTAAATATAATCTTGAAAAAAACAACAACAAACAGTCCAATACTCGTTATAGCTTGAGTTGCAAGCAAGGCACATAAATCCCCAATGACGATTGTTGTTATTGCATATTAAAAGAAACTCTCCAGTACACAGGTGCGTATACGTAATGCTGTTCGACCAGCTGCAAATATACCAAATATAGTTAGCTAGTTCAATTTGACATCTTCGAATTAAATGGAAATAGTTTTGCTTCGATTGACAGCAGATATTTAAATGGATTCCTTAATAATACAAATAATATTTCAGTGCCTGAATTGGAAAGCAAAACAAATATCAAACTTAATTAATTTGCCTTGGTAGAATTTACTAAAGGAGTGAAACTGCTACATGCAGTGCAACATATCTCTCTTTCTTTTTGTGTACCCTTTGAAAAGCATTAAAAAACTAATAAGGAAAGGCTATGTTGCGCTTGCAGAGTGAAATCAGCATTGAAATGAGTTAATGTTTATTCCTATGACAGATATATGGATATAGTAGTGCTATCGTGATCATTATTTACATGCAGAAGGCTCATTCTTTCATCAGGATATCTTTAAAAAGATTTTTCTATACAACAGCATTAGCTCAACTGTAGGCTCCGACAGAAAGAAGGTTGCACGCCATTGCATTCCATTCGCCTAGCTGAAAAGCTGGACAGACGGCCTTGGCTAAAACAGCTCGGCTTGCCGTCCTGACCAAATATATTTAAGGTGTCACAGATGTCATCTTTGTGACAAATAAACTTTTGCAAGAATATTAAAATTAGCTTTTCATTTTAACGATAATTGAAACATTGTTTCAATTTGGAGTACTTCAACCAAAAATATTCAATTTGTACCCCATTTCAAGTCTGACAGACTAGGCTAACCTATTTGAATAAAAAGACTTTTAAAGCCTAATACTTTGGCACTGCCAAGTGACTTTAACTTTTAACATTTTCAGCGAGTGACTTTTGACGCAATTTGATTAATTCACACTCAACTCAGGTGACAAATTGGGCATAATGTATGTACCCTAAATGGATGGCATGTCAAAAGAAGTGCGTGTATATTTCTTATTATATTTAAAAGTAGCTCCTGAAGGACTTGAGAATTAACAGCTGTGCTTTAAAATTGGAAAAACAAATTTGGCTTATCACGTAGCAAAGCAAGGCACTAACTACATCAAAAATCCCATGACTCGCAATTGTACAAATAAATCAGAGAGCTAATAAATTTTTAGAAGCAGCCTAAAGTGTAATATAACCAAACTCGCGGATGCCAACGAACCATTAAAGAAACCAAAGTGTACAGTCAACCGAGGGCTGCTGTTTCTACTACCTTGGAGCTCTAATACAGGAATATGTGCGCCAATAACCGTCTTTCAATTGAAACCAGTCGCGCCGCATGTGGCGTATACGTGTTCTTTCCGGATTTTTGTCATGTGCCTGTGTGCGGTTTTTCCGGTCGACTCCGGTTTTGGGGGACTGTTTAAGTTGTGTGCCGCGCTCCCTGTGTTTAAATATATTTCATTTTTTTTTATTAAAGCCCATTTTCAGCACCTGTTCTCTAACTGTTCCTACAGCTATCAGTTATTAATTGCTTTTTATGCTATCCGACAGGTTCGCATGTAATTTCATTATTAATAACTCTCAGCATACGCTGCATTTAATGGTTGTTTTTCTATAAATTGTCCCAAATATATTATCATATGAGCAAATACATGCATCACTTAGATATAAGTACATATGCTGAGCCATCTTTTCTTGAATATTTCAATATTAAATATTTTTTTGTTGTATTTTTCATATAAACAGAACGTCACGCTCTGGTTTTATATTTATATATATACTCTATCTCATCTATATTCTTGATAAGGACGACGAGACGAACAGTCTAACAATTTCTATGTAAAGTAAACTCTACATTTTGAAGCCAAGTAAATGAAATTCGATATGGATCCCGGCCAGTCCTGTGGAACAATCAGTCCATATCAGTCCTTATTTTTAATATAAGATATCTTAATAATAACCACTACATCACATAGATGGTATAGAAACAATTGAATAAAAATAATAAATTAAAGAACTATTTAAAAAATTTGTATACAAGTCGGTAAGGGTATATAAACTTCGGGGCGCTGCTAGTTTGTAAAATGCATTGCAATTGGAATTTAAACTGGAACAGGTTTTTCTATTTTCCATATTCCTTGTCAAGCAGCTGATTAAAGCATTCTTAAAGCATTTTCCTTTATGAGCTGCCCATATATGTAAACTGAGTACATTTTCACAAAAGAATTTGAAAAACAATGCAAAACTTGTGCAAGATACACTAACACACACAAAAAACAACAATTTTCACATTTCTCGGAGTAAATTTATGTGTTTATAAAAGGAATTAGGCACACACCGTTGGCTTCATATTTCTAAACACAGAAATATTTAATTAATGCACTGCTACGACTCCTCCTATAGACACAAAGGTAACATGATTGTGCATGTTTATTCTTGGATTTAATTGAGACAATGTTTTTGGCTTATTTAAATAAGGAATAAGGAACTCTATATTCTTGCCAAAACGGAGATTTTGGATTATTTATACTTGTTTCCGCAAATTAAATAGTAAAAGGTATCTTTGCCAGGGCGTAGACTTGATTATCCTTGCAGATTATTTTACACAGAGGAATTAGGAATCCTGTAATTAGCAGTAGACAACATTTAATTTTCATACAACAAATATATTGAATCAATAGTTTAAGTGACAGCCAAATTATATAGTAGACCGATTTTAATCAGCTTAAGATAGCAATTTAAGGACTTTAAGTTCACAAGATATCCTTTTTCCCTCTATACATATTTTAGGTGAAGTAGAGCTGCCTACTCCTAGAGTATAAAAGGCTAGAACAGGCCCTTTAAAGCAAATACCACAAGTGAGCAAATTGTTTCTCTCATGTAAGTAAATAATTTTCTCTTTAATAAAGCTGGAACCTTTGTGCAAACTTGTGAATCAAGTTTTTAAGAATTATGTCTTGCCTTTTTTGCATTTTCTTTAAGCCTTTCACTTTGTTTTCTTTTTTCCTTTGAGCGTTTCTCAATTATATACAAAAGAAATTGCTGGTTCATGGGCTGGCAAAGCATTTCGCACGCTGCTGCATTTCGAAGCAGTCTCTCTCTCTCTTTGGGGAAAGGATTCTTATGGTAGTCCTTCGAAAAAAATATCAGGTTATATGCTGGTCAACGAGGAGCAAAATGATCATTAAAATGCGAAACCACAGCCCATGGTAAACAATAAAGATGCCGTTGAATAAAAATAACAACAAAATGTTGATATAAACCAACTGGAAGTTATCCTCTGCCCTGTTGTTTCTCTCTCTCTCTCTCTCTCTCTCTCTCTGTCTCATTGTAGAAAATATTTACAGCATAATGTGCTCAGCAGGGCTTAAGGGAAAAATTCTTGTTGACAACATGTCAAAGAAAACAATGAAACAGACGACCAGAGTTATACGAATTCTACGAGTTCTACTCAGGGTTTCCTTATTGTCACATTCTGAAATTCTTTCTTTTAGTTCTTTACTTTCATTCCGCTCGTTTCAGATGCACTTGCATTGCTTTCGCAGTGAAACGAACTAATTCAAAAACAAGAGAAACTATTTGCTTAGTGGCACCGCACTTGTAATACCCTACTCCATAAATATATATATATATATCCAGATGAAAAACGTTCTTTCATATATCAACTTAGCTTCTAATGGAAAGCTTCAAAAAGTTACTTTATTCTTAACAAAATAGGTTTCTCTTTAGGTAGAGTATAAGAATTATATATTAAATATTCCGCCCACATCCTGAATAGTTTTCATTTTTGCACACGTTTGGCTTTACTTTGACTTCCAATGGAATCTGTGTGCGGCAAATTGATTTTTCCCTCTGCAATTGCTTAGTGATGAGGCCAAAGGAGGAGGAGTAAGGAGCTTTTCCGCGAACAAAATACATTGAAGTTGCGTGGAGTACTTAAAAAAAAAGCATTATTTTTTATTGATCTGAGCAACAAAATGTGAATTTAAAGCAATTCATTTATATTTTATTGGTCGCAATGTATTTTAATGGCAATCAAACTCCTCATACTCTCAAAAGTAGTTCCAAATTTCGCAATACAGTTGAAATACCTAATAAAATATTAAATTATACACTTGAAGAGATTATTATAACTTTGACATGAGTTCTGTTATGCATTAAAGGAGGCATCTTTCAGCACATAAAGTATAATTACTGATCTGGATGATCGGCTGGGAGAAATCGGTCTAAAAGTTGTTCAATGGAAAACTTGTTGGGTCCTAAGGTAATGAATTACATGTAAGAGTAGGTTCTCTAAATGAAATAGGTTCTCTACCATAGCAACAATCGATCAAATTAAATAAATTTAACAAGGATTTTCAAATTGATAATCCAGTCTGAAGGGTATAGGATCTTTGGGGCGTATACTTAATTTATTACATGCATAATTTTACACTCACATACGTTGATATACCCTAAGTTTACTTTATAAGACTCTCTTTAGAAATTTAATTCATACAGAGCATAATTACGACTACAACGCTGCAAAGTTGAAATGTTTATCTGTGTTTTTTTTTGTTTTTGTTTTGGATTGTTTTTTCTTCTACTTTAATCGCATGTAATTCAATAAAAAATGATGAGAATTATACGGAGCTGCAGGGCAAATTAACAGGAAGTGTACTGCATAATCCTGTTGGCATTATCTTGGCACGCATTGACTGGGCGGCCTCTTATCTCATTATGAATTTATGTCCTGGACGCGTTAACATTTTCCGAATTTATGAGAAGCTTGCGGCAAATTTATGTGAAAGCCAAACACCAAGAGCAACCACAGCAAATGTGAATAAAATTCTCTGTCTTAAATTTACTCAACTGCCGCCTATTAACAGGGAAAATCCGCCGCTGGGCATAGATTTTCCAGCACTTGCTCATTTTCATTTACTTGCCAGTATATCCTGTTACATGCCTCAATTTGCACGTCGAAAAGGAAGCTGGCAGGGCGTGCTTGGAGGCGGATTCTTTTTTCTGTGTGTTCTTAATTGCTTCATGTAAATAAAGCTGTTATTTCAGCCTTTTTTTAGTATCCTGTTTTTTTAATCCACGCGCGGCATGCATCGGCAGTGACATTTATTGTTTATTGTTATTGTTAAAGTGCCTGCAGACGCTGCAGACGGTGCTCAATGAACTATTTAAGTATTACGCTACGAGATCTATTTATAAGATACGAGAATAATACGCTATAATCTTAATTTCATTAATTAATTCCATGCAATTTCATAATTCACAATTATTGTTGATATAAAAATTAAAGCAGCTGCAGAAAGAAAGCAAAAACCCTATTAATTAATTCAGCCAAAAGAGTGAAATTCATTCTTGATTAATCAATTAATTACCATAGACTAAAGCCGATATCATCAAATAGCAAATTAATAGTTTAACTATTGAAGGGAGGCTTACATAACCTTTCAGAATGGAAAAAGCATCATTTAAATTTGAATTTTCCTATCTACCGTGTAATTTTCATTAATTTATTCAATCAGTTTCAATTTTCTAAATAACTTTAGAATCAAAAAAGTTTTCCAAACAAGTTTTTAACTCATTTTTTTCTTTATATAACAGCTAAAGGGTCGTATGTGATACCCTCAGGGCATTACACAGTTCGTGACAAAACTGTAATACCTTTTCGAAGGGTATAAAAATAGCTAGCGCACAGCTTAACTATGATTTTCATAGTTTATTCTATAAAACGTTGAATAATAATAGCTGAATTCTACTCAATAACTGCTATGATTAGCCATTTCTCCGCTTTAGTTTTCATCTCTATTACAAACAATTTATATTAAACATGTTTACACTTATTTTCAGTTCTTGAATTGTTCTATTTTCATTTTTTTGTTTTTTGTTCTTGTGTTTTTGTTTATGTTACATTTGTTTGTTGTTATTAAGCCGAAATTAATAACAGTCTTAGTAAAGAGAGGAGTTAAGAGATGAAGCGAATTCACGACGAGACCACCACACCCAAGTACAAAAGTGGCAAGTGGTCCTGGGACAAGAAGACTGATAGCTTAAGCTTTCAGCCTCACAACGATCTGGCAAACACTGAGGAACGCTTCATTAAGACAAACGGATACAAGTTTATCCGTACGATTACTCAAGAGGAAGAGATAGCGTTTCGTCAGGAGTTTGTGCGTTCCGCAAATACCTTTGATTCGGATACTGTGCAGGCTACCGATGTACGTGATTTGGTTCTGTTTCTAATGCCCAAGGAATTTCTGACCATGAGATTCCTTGAGTTTATGCATAAGCCAGCTGTGCATAGATTACTTCATGCTCTGATTATTTACTTTGAGTACTTTCTCCGCATGGTGGAGTTAGTCCTGATCCGCAGGGATGAGCGGACAGGGAATATGGCCAAAATTCAAAGTCAACAGTCAATTGAAATGAAGCGCATCCTGTCGGTCCACTTGAGTCAATTTCGCATTTTAGTGGCTAGAAACTACAGCGTTATCCTCAAAGGCGAAGGCGACATGGCGAAGTTTTACCACATGAGAAATCTCAGCCACAAATCCAAAATAGCCACTGATAAATCATACCATAAACAGTTTCTAGCAGTCGCCACCCAGATCGTTTGGATCAGCATGCACAGGCGTGCCTATTATGTTATTGAAATGGAGATGAATCGACTTTTTCTCACCGAGCACTTTATGCTGCAAAAGCCAGAGTACTTAAAGTTCACTCCCGCAGAACGAAGCATGCTCTATGGGCGTAGTAATAAGATAGTCAACTATCGCAAGCAGATGTCGCCGTTGATACAGGAACTGGAACATGTGCCAGTAGAGGAACTACCTATTTTGTGGATAGGTGAGCGTAAATATCGCGGCTCCAATTTACGAATTGCCAAGATTGAGTTGGAGTATATCGTTCCGGACTCGCAGTTGCATCTGATTGATGCAGCTCATGGCATTTTGGGGCATCCCAATCGGTTTTATGATACCAGTCTTAATCTCAACTGGCCGGCGATACGTGAAGAAAACTTTACTAAGGAGCATGATCCGTATCGAATTTTGCGGCAGCCACGCATTCGTATTCCTAATATTGATAAGAATTATCGAGAAATGTCCAAACACTACGAGCATTTCTTTAGAATATTTCACATTTATGAACCGGTGAGCCGACAAGTTCTAACCAAATGGCTAAGACGCGACAAGTTGATCAAAGCCTGTGTGAATAAAGAGGCAATGGACGATATTTATTTGCGCTGTCAAAAGGAACTGGCCAGAAAGCCAGAGAGCCCGAATGTACCCCAAATCATTCATAATTACTTCAAGATCGTTTCCAGATTCCGAAAAGACGATGATTATATCAGCTTGGGTAGAAAACACAATCGCAAGCTCCTCACAACAGGTGGCGATCACTTCTTTGTAGACTAAAGTCATGAGTTGATATATACATATAGATTTACTAGGTATGTCCACTTATCACTTTATTTTATAAAGGACAACATCGTCAATTCTTCATATATACATTCGGAAAATAAATGCTTAATGTTGTTACTCTAACCAAATATGTTTCTTTTGAATTCTTCAACTCACAAAAAGAGTAAATCTAACCCTACTTATTTCCTTTTTACTTAGACCTTAGTACAAGGTTTATATTTAGCAGTCTTTGGGAGATAAGAAAATATGCTTGATTAAATCGATAAGTAAATCTAAATTGACTTTTCCTAATCTGTCTAGGCTGCAATACTATCCCAGAACAGTAGCAAAAGACATTTGAAATAGTTCCGGCTGATATACATATAAAATGAAGGTCATACCTCTTAATTAGGGCAAATGATTCATATGCCTAAACTTAATTATTTTAAATTCTAGAAACCTTTTCAAAATCTCTCAGTTTACTCAAAAACGTAGTAGCACCCAGGCTAGACGACTCAATCTCAATATATACTCGATATATACATACATACATACATAAATACATATAATAATACACATCCTCAATTCAAGAATGATTCGCATTTACGCTGATACCTACGTACCCAAGTACAACAGTGGCAAGTGGTCCTGGGACAAGAAGACTGATAGCCTACACTTTGAGACCCATAACGAATCGGCTAATGCCATGGAGCGCTATATTGAGACAAATGGCTTTAAGTTTCTGCGCACCATAAACCAAGAGGAAGAAATGATCTTTCGCCAGCAATACGTGCGATCGGAAGCTACTTTCGATACGGATACAGTGGTTATCAACGATGTACGTGATTTGGTTCTATTCATAATGCCCAAAGAATTTCTGACCATGAAGTTCCTTGAATTTATGCATAAGCCGGCAGTGCATAGATTACTTCATGCTCTGATTATATACTTTGAGTACTTTCTCCGTTTGGTGGAGTTTGTCCTCATTCGCAGGGATGAGCTGGCAGGCAACATGGCCCAAATACAGAGTGCGCAGACGAATGAACAGAAGCGAATTTTCTCGATCTACTTGAGTCAATATCGCATTTTAGTGGCCAGAAACTACAGCGTTATCCTAAAGGGCGAAGGCGATATGTCCCAGTTTTACCACATGAAGGAGATCGTTAATATTTCTGCCACAATCAAGGACAAGTTATTTCATGAACAATTCTTAGCAGTTGCCACGCAGATCGTATGGATAACCATGCATAGACGTGCCTATAATGTAATCGAAATGGAGATGAATCGACTCTTTCGCTCCGAACACTTTGTGATGCAACGTCCTGAATACCTAAAGTTTACGCCTGTGGAACGAAGTTTACTATATGGACGTAATAACAAGATCGTGAACTATCGTTCCCAAATCTCACCGTTGATACTCGAGTTGGCACACATTACCGAGGAGGACTTACCCATTTTATGGATAGGGGAACGGAAATACCGTGGAACAGACACCCACATAGCGCACATCGAACTGGAGTATATCGTTCCAGGACCACAGCTTTTCATGATCGATATTGCTCATGGCGTTTTAGGACATCCAAAAAAATTATACGATACCATGCTGAACTTAGATTGGCCTGCTGTCCGTTTCGCCAACTATTCCGTAGAACATGATCCCTATCAAATTATCAGACAGCCCTCCCTCAAAATACCAAATATTGACGAGATGGAATTGCGTAAAATGTCCAAGCAGTACGATCAATTTTTCAAGGTATACCGCATCTACGAACCGATCACCGCCCAGATGCTTACCAAGTGGTGCCGCCGCGAAAAAGTTATCAACTTTTATCGCACTGGTGGAGTATTGGACGACATATATGGACGCTGCAACAAGGATCTGGCCAAACATACATATGGTCCTCCCGTGGATCATATAATTTCGAAATATTTCAAGCTTGTTACCAGGCTACGTAAAAACGCCAATATTGGTATAATTGATGATAGTAGATCCACGAAGGGCTCCATGGCTGTGCAGGCGCTACACAAAAAGGGTCACAGACAAACAGGCAACGAAGATCATTATTTTGAGACATAAATTTGTATTTCTATGGTAAATATTGTGCTTCTTGATAGTAACACATCAAAAAATCCAAACAGGAATAAACAAACATAGTCAAAAACATAACCAAAGTACTTTGAATTTTATTCTCACGACACAAACTTATATCGAAGACTGTTCCAACCAACAAGCTGTACTGAGATATTATATATTCCAACTATATAGAACACTCATACCAAGTTTCAGCTATCTAGCACAACTGAGAGATGAGTTCATATAGAAACGGGCAAAGCTTGTTAATTATGTACGATAATTATAATAATAATTATATATATCTCTTATGCTATAAAATGATGATTTTAAACAAGAATATAAAAGTTATGATTGTTATCTTTAGTTCTACGGATTTATTCTCAATTCTACACAGCATTTGAAAGTCTATCAGTTTACTTTAGAAAGTATTATTGTTTACCCAAAATTATTCAGACACAACACAACACTCTGGCACAACACTTGCTGAACACAACACATACAGACACAATAAAAAAATAAAATAAACTTTATATTAAAATCAAAATCTAAAAAAAATATAAATAATTAAAAAAAACATAGTGCCAAGTGGTCAACAGAATGATTCGTATTTACGCCGATACCTACGTACCGAAGTACCACAGTGGAAAGTGGTCCTGGGATAAGAAGACGGCTAGTCTACACTTTGAGCCCCACAACGATCTGGCGAATGCTAGGGAGCGCTACATTGAGACAAATGGATACCGGTTTCTACGCACCATAAACCAAGAGGAAGAAATGATCTTTCGGCAGCATTTCGTGCGTTCGGAAACTTCTTACGATGCGGACACAGTCGTCATCAACGATGTTCGGGATCTAGTTTTATTCCTAATGCCGCAGGAATTTCTGACCAAGAAATTCCTTGAGTTTATGCATAAGCCGGCAGTGCATAGATTACTTCATGCGCTGGTTATATACTTTGAGTACTTTCTCCGTTTGGTAGAGTTCGTCCTGATTCGTAGGGATGAGCTGGCAGGTGATATGGCCCAGATACAAAGTGAGCAGACGAATGACATGAAGCGAATTTTCTCGCTCTACTTGAGTCAATATCGCATTTTAGTGGCCAGAAATTACAGCGCTATCCTTAAAGGAGAAGGCGATATGTCGAAGTTTTACCACATGAAGGAGATCGTTAACATTTCAGCCACAATCAAGGACAAGTTCTTTCATGAACAGTTTTTAGCAGTCGCCACGCAGATCGTATGGATAACCATGCATAGACGTGCCTATAATGTTATTGAAATGGAGATGAATCGACTCTTTCGCTCCGAACACTTTGTGATGCAACGTCCTGAGTACCTTAAGTTCACGGTAGCAGAACGCAGTTTACTTTATGGGCGTAATAACAAGATCGTGAACTATCGTACACAAGTTTCGCCGTTGATTCTCGAGTTGGCACATATTACCGAGGAGGACTTGCCCATTTTATGGGTAGGGGAGCGCAAGTACCGTGGAACAGACACCCGCATAACTCAGATAG
Organism: Drosophila repletoides; assembly: GCA_018150835.1. Lineage (NCBI taxonomy): Eukaryota > Metazoa > Arthropoda > Insecta > Diptera > Drosophilidae > Drosophila > Drosophila repletoides. The sequence goes on from JAECWQ010000202.1 coordinate 4,936,527, forward strand.
AACTGGAATATATCGTTCCAGGACCACAGCTGTTCATGATCGATGTTGCTCATGGCGTCTTAGGACATCCAAAAAAATTATACGATACCATGCTGAACTTAGACTGGCCTGCTGTCCGTTTCGCCAACTATTCCGTAGAACATGATCCCTATCAAATTATCAGGCAGCCTTCACTTAAAGTACCAAACATTGAAGAGATAAAATTGCGTAAAATGTCCAAGCAGTACGATCAATTCTTCAAGGTATACCGCATCTATGAACCTGCAAGCGCCCAGATGCTTAACAAGTGGGCCCGTCGCGAAAAAGTTATCAACTTTTATCGCACTGGTGGAGAATTGGACGACATTTATGTGCGCTGTAAGAAGGAACTGGCCAGCCAGGGATATGGTCCTTCGAAGCTTCATATTATCAGGAAATATTTCAAGATTATTTCCAGACTGCGTAAAATGGCAAACATAGGTCTGTCCGAAGAAACTAGGTCCTTCCAAGGTTCCTCGTATTCGACGACTCAACGCAAGAAGCGCGGTCAGATACCCAATGAAGACCATTTCTTTAACGAATAATCGTTAAAATCAAAATATTCTAACTCCTGTTGGTCGATCAAACATCAGGAAATAGTTGATAAATAAACAAAAATAAACGAACATGCTCAAAACCCCAAACACAGCATTTTGAATTTATTCCAGCGGCACAAACTGGTAGCTAAGACATTTGTAGATAAGACAGAAAGACTTATCTTAGGTGTGATAAGGATATACTAAAGTCAAACTATAAAAAGCATTTAAGATTCTGGATAAGGTACATTTCGAATAGAACAAAGAATTCCATATTTTATTATTGTTAGAAGCATTTAGGAAACCATTCTTACAATTAACTTGTAAATTCAATGTTTAGGTCACCTATCTGATCCAGCCGGTTCTGACAGACAAGAACTAACTGAGGCAAGTTTCATCCTTACCTAGTTTCAATCAACTGAGAGATCAGATTGTATAGAAAGACACTTTAGTCACCCGCTAAATGATATACAAATAATGAATCCAAAATAAAAACAGCCGTAGTTTTTTTTATGCCGCTGGGGTCTGCTGAATAACATAATCAGCTGATAAGAGATTATCTGTTCTGTTATAATAGAATTGTTCCCTGAGAACAGGTCAGTATTACTTTGAAATATGACAAAAGAACTTGCGCCTCGTCTAGTTCCGCCTTATAACCATTTCACGCAAATTGGAGACCCTGTTCTGCGCAAGCGGGCGGAAGAAGTTCCGCCGGAACGCATAGACAGCCAGGAAATCAATGATATTGTGGATCAAATGGTACAGGTGCTACGCCACTATGACTGTGTGGGCGTGGCAGCGCCCCAATTGGGAGTGTCACTGCGCATGATTGTCATGGAATTCAGGGAGGGGAAACGCTCCCAATTTACACCCGAAATTTACGCAGCTCGCAAAATGTCAACTCTGCCACTTACCGTAATATCTGAAATATTTTCATATTCTGGTTGACTTTCATTAAGTTTGTTTGCAGGTTTTTATCAATCCCGAAATTGAGATAATTGGTTCCATTCAGCATACGCAGCCCGAGGGCTGCATGAGCGTACGTGGGTTTTCAGCCCTGGTAGCTCGCCATGATCGAGTGCGCATCAGCGGCATTGGAAAACTTGGAACGCCAACTGAGCTCGTACTGGAAGGCTGGAGCGCACGCATTGCGCAGCACGAAATGGATCACTTAAACGGCATTGTTTACATAGATCGCATGGACGTTTCTAGCTTCACTTGCAACACTTGGCAACAGATTAATGCAACCGGCGGGCGCGCTGTAATACCGTTTGATAAATAATTAATTAAACACCTTTTGAAAAGCACTTTAATAAATCCAAAAAATTAAACATGCGGCTTTGCAAAAAAAAACTCGAAAATACAGCGCTGGCTTCACAATCGATAAATTTAAAAGCCCGCCAGCCTTCAGCTGTGAACTAGTTCAATTTAAGTTATCGAAAATATGATACTTGTGAGAAGTCGATAACTCGTTAGCCGGCCCTGGCAAAGCTCAACGGGTATATTAACTGCGATATAAAGAGTCTTTAAATCGATATAAATTAAGTAATTAAACAGCCAATTGCAGCCTATAAATAAAGTATTTTAAAGCATTCGTACTGTTTAATACTTACACAAGCAAAAACATATAGCAACGCCTGTATGTATGTATAATAAAATTAAAGCAGGGTATTTTTGCGTTTACCCTTTAAGTTGTTTCTTGCTAGCACTGGTTACGCCGGCTGTCAGCTGCTTCTAAGACTGCAAAAAAATGTTGCTAAGACTGCATAGAATTTGTGGAGGACATGTGCGCAATCTGAGCACCAGTTCAAAAGCCTCACAATCCTTTAGAAAATGGTATCAGCAGCTATGGACAACTGAGCGAACAAACCTGCCACCTTATAATCACTTCACCCAAATAGGGGATCCTGTGTTGAGGGACAAAGCGGCAGAAGTTCCCCTGGAATATGTGGACAGCAAGGAGATTCACGCGATTGTGGATCGACTGGTGCACGTGCTGAGAAAATATGACTGTGTAGGTGTTGCAGCGCCTCAAATTGGCGTATCCCTGCGTATTATTGCCATGGAATTTAAAGGAAGCATCAGAAAGGACATACCTGAATTCACCTACAAGGCTCGCCAAATGTCTGAGCTGCCCCTAACTGTAAGCAGTGTAAATACCCGTATGAAAATCTATTTAATTTTTTTTTATGCACAGGTGCTTATTAATCCGCAGTTGAGGGTGACGGACTACACCAAGCACAAGCATCCTGAGGGCTGTATGAGTGTGCGAGGATTCTCTGCAGAGGTGGAGCGTTATGCAGGGGTTAAGCTCGCCGGCCTGGACAGACAGGGGGAGAAGAAAGAATTGGAGCTGAATGGCTGGAATGCGCGGATTGCTCAACATGAGATGGATCATTTGGAGGGCAAACTGTACACAGACCAAATGGACAGTTCCACCTTTATGTGCACCTGCTGGGAGACAGTCAACACAAAATCTGGCCGTGTAGAAATACCATTTTATAAATAATTTAAGCTATTTTGTTCTGTTGTACCAAAGGCTAAGAATTTTATCGTTATAGAAAGCAAATTGTTAATTGTTCAAATTGTTGGCAACTGATCTTCGATCATCTCTTTGTGCTCATATACATTCGGAGATGATGATTGGCCGTACCCAGTGCTGTTTTAGCCTTGAAATACTCCGGACTGTCCCACAGATCACGTTTATCCATCATATATGTGAACAGTTCGTTATATTCCCGCTGCAACAGCTTGTGTGTAGCGGCCACTTTATCTCGTAGCTCCTCTATACCCTGGACTAGGGCATCCCTAGCTGCTCCAACAGCCGCATTCATATTGACATCATTAGCATAGGCATTAGAATCTACATCAGAATCGGGTGTCCTGGCACTCTCATCCTGTAGTGTACGCAAATGCATTCGCTGATTCTGCCAATCGTCCCACTGTAACTGCAGACATTTACCCAAATAATTGAGCACGGCAGTACGAAGTATGAATTGCCTAATCCCAGGATGCGCTATATTATGCATCCGTGTCCGGAACATGCTCTAAAACAGTTGCTCAACGCTGTACTCCAAAAAACATTTACATTAAAATATTGTTAATACGGCATAGACTACTTAAATAAAAAACTGGATAGTACTGCCATTCAAATATATAACAGAAAATTTAGAAGGCTGTGCTTATATCAGAAGGTGTATTTAAGTAAACCAAACAAAATTTATAGTCCAAATTTTCCAAAATATTCGAAATATAAAATATTCGAAATATCAATATAATGTATACATAAATGTAAGCGAACAAGTTAAATTTTGTTTATAAAACAAATTTAACTTAAGAATTTCCGAAATAATTATAGCATTTTTTAATGTAAAATTGGGACAACATTTTTAACAATAATTTCATAAAGAATAAACGATTTAATGCTTATGAATTCCATGTATTTAGTTGATGTAAAAACTATTTTAGATTTCGATGCGGAAATCTAAGAACGAACAATAAAGATAAGAAAATTTTCTTTATGGCGTAGATTGTTATATCTACAAGTTAAGTTATTTAAATAGTCCGAGAACATATATAAATTTCTGGCGATTATGTGAAATTTAATAATTGCATTTAATTTCTGTAATCATATCCAAGCTCTTAGAAGAGTCCCTCAATTTGCCCGGTCTCGGTATTTAGATCGATATCATAGATAGCCGGCCGTGTGGTGAGTCCTGGCATTTTGCTTATATCACCACACATGGCCACCACAAAGCCGGCACCAGCGGATACATAAACATTTTCCACCTTTATTGTGAAACCTTTGGGTGCGCCCTTGATACTAGCATCACCGGTAACCGATCCAGATGTCTTCGACATACATATGGGCAACTCTCCAAAGCCCTAAAACAGTATCAGAGAAACAGTGTTGTAATGAATAAAGTAGATATAGCATCTCTATGACCACTTACTGCCTCTGTGAGCCGTTTAACCTGCTCCTTAGCTGCATCCGAAAGTTCCACGTTGCCTGCTCCGTACATAGTTTGCGCTATCTTAGTCATTTTGTCCTCTAGGGGTAGCTGAAGATCGTAGAGCAGCTCGAATTTATTCTCCAGTTTGCAAGCGTCGATGACCGCCTCGGCCAGTGGTACAGCGCCTGCACCACCATCAGACCAATGGGTGGACACCACCGCAGCAAAGGCACCCGCCTGCAAAGCTGCTTTCTTGAGGAGTTCATGCTCCGCTTCCGTATCAGTCAAGTGCTTATTGATGCACACCACAACAGGCATGCCAAAGGCACAGCCATTGGAAATATGCTGCTCAAGATTGGGCAGTCCTTGAGCCAACAGCTCCAAATTCTCCTCTGTGTACTGTTTGTTTAGGGGAGTGCCGGGCGTTACAGGTGCACCACCGCCATGCATCTTAATGGCTCTCACTGTGGTCACCAAAACGACAGCATTGGGTTTTCGGCCGGAGTTGCGGCATTTGATATTGCAGAATTTCTCCATGCCAATATCAGAACCAAAGCCTGCCTCGGTGCATACAAAGCCCTCGCTTCCAACCAACTTTAGACCAATCTCGTCCGCAATAATGGAGTTACAGCCATGGGCAATATTTGCAAAAGGACCGGCATGCACCAGAACGGGTGTGCCCTCAATTGACTGCATTAGATTAGGCTCCAGTGCATCTTTGAGCAGCACAGCTAAAGCGCCTGTAACACCCAGATCATCGGCAGTTACCGGCTGACCGGACTTATTAAAAGCCACAACCATTTGTCCCAGACGCTCTTTCATATCAGCCAGGCAGCGCGAGAGCGCTAAAACAGCCATAATCTCGCTGGCCACCGCAATGGAAAAGCGCGTCTTGCGGGTCAAACCCTTCTCTGTGGGCGATTGCCCAATAGTTATCTCTCGTAGACACCTATCGTTAATGTCCACCACACGTTCCCACATTATAGTATCAGGATCAATGTCAAGTCGAGAAAAGTTCGTATACTCCGCCTCGGTGAGGTCGTCAGGATTCGTCTTATTTATACCCAGACGCTGCAGTCGGCGTAGCTGTATGGGGCTGAAGGTGCGCTTGCCCTTCAAGGTGGGCACCAGACGCTGATACAGCGCCTTATCCGACTGGCTGGCCTCATGCAAGATGCGTGTATCCAACTGGGCGGCCAACAAATTATTTGCTGCGGAAACGGCGTGTATATCGCCCGTAAGATGCAGATTGAACTCTTCCATGGGTATGACCTGGGCATAGCCACCGCCAGCTGCACCACCTTTAATGCCAAAGGTGGGACCCTGCGAGGGTTGACGCAGCGCAGCAACCACATTGCGTTGCTTATGTGCGCCCAGAGCTTGAACTAAACCCATCAGCGTGGTGGTCTTGCCCTCACCCAGTGGTGTTGGTGTTATGCCTGCCACTACCACATAGCTTCCCACTTGACGGTCAGCCAGACGCTGCAGCACGCTAAGAGAAATCTTTGCCTTCTGGTTACCATAAAGCGACACCTCACTGCATTCCAGTCCAATCTCCTCGGCCAGCTGTCCAATGTGCTTGGGGCACTGGGCACGCGCAATTTCAATATCGCTTGGCACTGGACGAAGCAGTTTTAAGGGCAGTGGTTGGAGCTCCCAACTAATACGTCCTGCCCGAACTGCTGCTCTTGTGGCAGACATCACCGTATTCTTCATCAACATAGCAACTGTCATGGGACCCACGCCGCCGGGGACCGGTGTTAAATAACCAGCAACCTTTTTGGCGTCCTCGTAATCAACGTCACCTACGAGTCGACTGCCACTTGATTTGCTTGGGTCTGCAAAAGGAAGGAATTTCGGATGAAAACTAACGTCATAGAATTTATCAAATATTTCAGTTGTGTTCAGTTCCAAATGTTTGTCAATACTGAGCATCGATTTGGGATTGGTTTCCAGTCTTATCAGCAGCGCCGCAGGGGTCAAATGCCACTGATAAGACTGACTGAATGGTAAACAACTGCGATAGCTGGATTAAAAATTCCATTTTCTGGCCAGACCCACCTGGTTTCACATTGATGCCACAATCGATGACAACAGCGCCGGGCTTGATCCAGCTGCCCTTAACCAACTCCGGCACACCAATGCCCACTAGTAGGATATCCGCGGTGCGTGTAATCTCCTCCAGATTCCGCGTTTTTGAGTGGCATATTGTCACCGTAGCATGAGCCCATTTAAGCAGCTCTGCTGCGGGTGTGCCCACAATTCTGCTCCTGCCGATTACTACAGCATGGGCACCAGCAATTTCCGTACCCGTATTACGTATTAATTCCATACATCCGTAAGGGGTACAGGGCAGGAAACCATTCTGGTCTCCAGTAGCCAAGCGACCCTCATTCAGCGTATGCAAACCATCCACATCCTTCGAAGGCGACACAGCGTCTGTTATCTTATGTGAATTAATCTTTGTGTCAGAGTCGAGGGGCATCTGCACAATAATTCCATGTACTTGAGGATCATCATTGAGTTGCCGTAGCTGGAATATGGCTCAAAATGATTCAGAAATTTGTGTCTATACGGTTTTGGTTAGAGAGTATCTGCTGGTCGTACTTATTTCTGACTGTTGCATAACTCGACTAATTGACTTTCGCCTCACCTTATCGAGCAGCTCCGATTCGGTGATAGAGCGTGGCAATTGAACGTGTTCTGCCTGGATGCCAATTTCAGTGGCGGCCTTGATCTTCATGCGTATATAGACATTCGAATCCTCCCGACCTCCGACCTGTACGATCCTTAACCCGGGCACAAAACGTTCATTTAAATTCCGCAAGGCATCTACCTCCTTGCGCAGCTCATCGCGTATATTCCTGATCAATCAAGCGATATATACTATAAATATACAAATATGGAGGACTAGCTGAGAGCACTCACTTGGCCACCGCTGTACCGGATATGACTTTAGCCTCCACGGTCATCTTGCTGCTACACTCGCTCCTCCACTCACTGTAAAAACGCACAAAGAATCTAAGTCTCCGCGCAATGATCGCGTCTCAATGGCTCGCGCAATGCAACTGAACACCCAACGGCACTGCGGAGCCTATCTATACCCGTATCTCTCCTATGTTAATATGTTTGTACATAGGTGTGAGTCTACCGCTAACTAATCCCCGCCCCGCTTCGTCGCTCCGCACGCTTATCAGTTGCCCCACGAGCAAACGCGATTTCAGATTATCTATCGGGTTTCGGATTTCTCAAGGGTCACACAGCTCCTATTTAGTAAACAAAATAACAACCAGATCTCTCTGCGTTTTCCAATGGAAACTGTGACCGCAAACCCGACGTGCGATATTCAAGCTACAGGTCAAAGACCGGGAAACTCACTCCTACATATTATATCATTCCAAAATCATAGGAGATATTTACAGGTTAAGAATGTTATAACTATGTAGACGAATTTTTTATATCAGTTATTCTCTGGATTTCAAATCGAAAATAATATCCACAGTCTAAGAAAATTAAAAAAATATATGTACATTTTTTATATTTACCCATTTTGTGCAGATAATCTCAAAAAGAAAACTATGTTTCCTCTATAAAACTTTCTAATTTTGATGGGGCACATTTTGTGGCCCTTTTATCGAAAGATTGAGTGAGAATGGGGTCAACATATTGCTTCGAAACTTTGACAGATACAATTCGAATTTTTCGCAAATTTAAAAATATTTTAAGAGTACTACAATTTAACCACTGTGCTGTGTGTGGCTGGCCATAACATTGATTTGATAATCTATCAAAAACCTGAAATTGCTGCGAAAGAAACAAATTCTGCGGGAGACATACAAACAACAACAAGAACAACAGAACGCGCGTTATCAGAAGGTGCCAATTGGTGGTAAGAAGATAACAAATATCATGCAGGAATTCGTATACATAATAATTAGCAAACGCGGCTTAAATCGCAATAGAAGTTGACGTGATTCGGGAGCTTTTTATTCCTGACTAATACAATTATTTATAAAGCTTTTATTTAATTTTAATCGCTGCACGCAACTTGGCCGAGCGACTCCGACTGTTACGTGCAATCTCTGTGGGGTCGGGCGGAATGACGTGGCGATGCAGTTGACGCCAATTGGATTGCACAAAGGATTCCAAGAGTTGCGGATCATGGGTGACATCATGTCCACAATATTTAAGGGGCACTGGATTAGCTAAGCCCTCAATGACATTGCCATTGAGATGACGCTTGACTATTGTATCCTCCAGTGAATGAAAAGTAATTGCTACCAGGCGACCGTCTAGACGTAAATACTCCTGGGCGAGGAGCATACCATAATTGATCTCGTTTAGCTCGTTGTTCACAAAGATACGTAGTGCCTGGAAGGTTTTCGTTGCCGCGTGAGAGGGACGCTGTAGCTTGTCTAGGCGCGGCGCTTCACCCAATACGGCGGATACTAGATCCGCCAGCTGTCTGGTCGTTTCAATGCGCTGCAGCGCACCACGTGCCTCCACAATGGCGCGTGCTATCTTCTTGGCCGCCTTTTCCTCGCCATAAACTCTCAGAATGCGTGCCAGATCTGCTTCTTCGGCACGTGCCAGGACATCTGCAGCACTGATTCCGCCTCCGCGCCCTCCATCCATGCGCATATCCAGCGGTCCATTGTGTGAGATGGAGAAACCACGTGCTGCTTCATCAAACTGCATAGAACTGCAGCCAAAATCAAAAAGCATACCATCCACACTATGCCGTGGTACATTCTGCGCCTGCAGCAGCTCCGGCAAGTCCGAGAATTTGCCCAACAGCGGCACCAAACGCCCCACATATTCTGGCTGCTCACTCAGCCGTTGGGCAAGATCGAAGGCCAGCGGGTCGCGATCCAGCGCATAGACTACGGTATCCGGGCAACTGTCCAGCAGGCATCGCGTGTGTCCTCCAGCTCCAAAAGTCATATCTATATAGGTGCCCTTTGCTTGTGGTTTAAGGTAGTCTATAGCTGTCTGCAGTAGTACAGGCACATGATCCGGAGTCTGGACCGAAGCAGCAGCCGTATAGTGTCTAATTGTTATTGTGGTATGTCTAAATCTAGTCAGGAATTGGCTCATTATCCTCAATCTACTTCCGCTTGCCTGTGCCATCATTCAAATACTGCAGAAACTCTGAGTTAAGCACCTGGCTGCACTGCTCAGCGCTTAATCCTGTAGCCGTTGAGTCGTAGCGTCGAGGATATTTCTTGGCATAAAAGTTGTTCGACAGACGCTCCAAGGATTCTAGTTGCTTGTTCAGATCCGCGCTATCCTCGCTATTCAGGCTGGACACCGTCGTCAGTTTGGTTAATTTCTTGCGGATTTGTTCGCCCAGATCCCTTAGGATGGTAGAGAAAATTTTATATTGTTTTCTTCTTTTCTTTGTGTTGTTGTTGTTCGTTGCAGCGCTCCCAATAAAAGCTAAACTAAACTAAAGCAAACGATTCACTGGAAAATGGTTCAACAGCCGGCTTAAAAGCTATACAAACAAGTTCTCAAATGTCTGTTTATACTAATAGAAACCTGATTGAATTTCCCTGCACTTAAAAAGTAATTGAGAGCCAACAATTAAACAAACTATAATTAGCTGGAAAGTATGAGCAATTCAAAGCTGTTTATAAACTGGAATCGAAATATTTAATACAATCCCGAAAGAGTATAGAACTGAGTGCAAGTAATATCTATAGGTTTGGAACCGAACCAATTCCCATCCGGAACGGCAAGGTGAAAACACTTCCAAGCAACAGTTCAACTTAAAGGTGGACCACGCCAATATATTCCGTTTTTCATATTTCACCGTATAAGCTAAAAAGATTTTTATATGGAATAATATTTTAGATATTATTCTCTAGATTTTATCGATTTGTGCTTATATTTTTCAAATATAAAGCAGAATTTCCCTTAGTTGAAAAACGTTTTGTGAAATCTTTGTCTTATCTTTCAAGCACAGTTCTCCTGCTCTTTGTTCCACTTACTCCCCATCTTCACCCAGAAGAAACTCCTCCGGTATTAGTTGATAGGCGTATTTGGAAGACATGGCACTACACAACACAAAAGTATTTTTAATATGCAACAGGAAACTAGCACAATACAATCCTAACGAATCAAAAATTCGCGACAGAATGAACTAAGCCTTGAATTTAAAAGCCAAGAAAACTGCAAGCCCATCGTGTTCCCAAGTCCACAATGTGTTGAGGAACTTGTGGAACCTGAGGCATTGTGATATTTGTGGAACCTGTTGCAACAGATCGCAATGTGTTATGGAATTGCTGGAACCTATGCACTGGTGTGGAACTTGTTTCGCAGGCAGCAAATTTTAAAATTATATTCCTTAAAAAGCAGCAAACATTACTTAAAAAGCTAGCTAAACAAATACTTTGTCTAACTAAAATTATTGTTAGATAACCACAAAAGAAAAGACGCCGCTGAACGAACATTTTGTAATTGTGTGTATTTTGTTTTTATAAACTCACCTGCCCACTTTACTTTTTTCTGCTGGCCACTTCTCGAGTAATTTTAAAAACTTTTGGTATTGCGCGGACATAATTAATTAAAACAAATAGAGTTCAGAAATTAATAGATTTTTAGCGCCAAACAATAACATTGCACGCGCGTCACAGCTGTGCAGTTTTGTGCCATTCACATGAAACAGTGTTGCAAAGCGAAAAAACTATCAATGCTGCACGAATACAATTATCGATAAATTAGGGCTCGAATTTTGAATGAATATCGCGAACTTATACGTGTTAGCATAAATACTCTACAAAATATTTCCGCCGAATGGAAAAATATTACAATTATGTTTTACATGTATATATGTTTTATTAGAGCATGCGTAATGTAAATTAAAAAAATAAACTTATATTTTTCATGTCTAACATAATCTAACATAGCATTTAAAACAATAAAAAAAGTTCTCTAATTCAAATTAAGTTTGTTATAATTCCCTTATTAATTATCTTAAATATTATGAATTTTCACCCGAAAAACAGGGTATGAAAAGGGCCAATAAAATATCACAACCAATCAGAGAATAAACCGGAATGAAAACAGCGAGAGAGCCTCGCTCCTCTTTGCATCGCTGTGATGAGAGAGATGAGCGGAACAGAGAGCGCAACAGTGTGACAGGCAAAAAACGCACACATAAAAAACATAAACAAGCATTTTTTCAATGCATGTGTAAGAGCGAGAGCGCAATATCTAGAGCGGCCGCACACACGCACACACACTCACATACAAAGAGCATTCATACATTCATAGCATTCCCTATGAATGCTCTTTGACTCTACAGCTGCTTGGCGTTTTGTACTCTTTGGATTTTCGACAGCAAGAAAAAAAGTTGAGTGATTTTTTTTTTCAGTCGAGTTTTTGCCATCGAACCGAACGGTTCTTCTTCTTCTCACCCGTCTTTTTTGCGTTTTTCGTTGTGATTTCTTGTTCGCGTACGCACGGCATGTAAACAACGCGGGGCAAGACGAAGCTGCTCTCATCATAACAACACCAATACCGATACCAACCGTCACTAGCGTGCTGTAAGTCTTGCGTCCGTCCCTGCCCTCCCCCGCAGTTAACAAACGAGGCGCCAAAATTTAAGTCGCGCCAAATTCTCGTAAAAAACGGGGGAGCACAAGTGCAAAAAAAAAAGAAATACACACATATAAGCGGTAGCACGAGTGTGTGTGTGTATATTTTTGGCGTGCGCGGCCATTTTTTCTATTTGCATGTGTGTGTGTGAGAGTACTCGAAATTTGTAAGAGGAGAAACAAAAAAAAAGCTTAAATAGACACAAATTAAAAAAAATATAAAAAAAGCAACAGTGAGTTTCTCAAGCTGTCAGGTTACAAAAAAGAAAGGATGTGTTAAACCGATTTACTGTATGTAAACAAACCAACATATATAGATAAAACGGTAAACCAAAAGTCACTCTTCTCCCCCATTCCGCCTTCTACCCTTTACTGATAGAAAGTGAAAACGTAACGGTATAAAAAAAGTTGCAAAAGCAGGAGAACTGGAGGTGAACACATTCCCTCCCCCCACTGCAGCTAATAGAACACGTGCTTTTACTTTAACGACCAAAATATCAACAGAAAGCGAGAAATAAAAAACAGTCAAAAAGTCAAAAAAAAAAAAAACGTAACAAAAAGAGTAATTTCCAATTGGTTCGTACTTCAAAATTTGCTTTATTTTTACTTTATTGGGCAAATAGTTGCCTTTTTTTAAATTTTTGCATTGCGTACAGTGGTCTGAGATAACAAATTGGGAAATGTGAAAGTCATTTTTATTCCAAGCCGAAAACAACAAAAATAATTAATCAAAAATTTGTGTAGTTATCTTATAATTTTTTTCTACAACTCATTTTAAATTGATTATTTCATTATCAGCTTTATAGTATTTGGTGGAACTAGACAGATACATGATTAATTCCGATTGTATTTTTTATAGCTTGATAATTTTAAAAATAATCTATTATTTCTAGTAAAAAAGTGTATAATCATTTTAAAATTTTTATTTATATTCAGTTTGATATATATTTAAATTTAATTTATTTAGATTATCGAATCAAATTCTTGAAAGCAACCATTGTAGTGTAGTGAACGTAATATTTTAAATAGACAAGTCAAAATTTGAAGCGAATTACCTAAATTCCTGGAACAACGACCAATTTAATGTTTTAAATGAACATCCAGCATATTTCGAAAACAATTGATATTTTTCAAAAAATAAATATTGTTAAAATTTCTTTGATATTCGCTCTCTTAAGTTAATTCATTTTTTTGTCTCAGATAGTTTATGTTCTCTATAATATTCCCTCACTTAACATTTTTGTAGATGAGATATAATTTAAAGTAGTGTTTAGATGAAAATGAAGATGAAATGAAGAATAGTAGGTTATATTCTTTTGTATTTTATAAATATCTTCACAATATTATTCAGCCTGTCAAATATTTTGCTCTATATACAATCAATATTGCCACACTGTGCCGCGACCACTGCCAATATTTGCCCACCCGCCCCGACTATTGTTTGAGTTCTTTTTTGTGCCATTCATTCGGTGGCGGTTTGTGTGTCGTCTTTTTATCTCTACTTTTTTTTCTCTCGCGCGCAGCATTTTTTGCACATGTCGCCCCCGCCAGCTCCGGCAATGCCAGCAGGCAGCCAGGGTAGAGACTTTTTCGTTTATTTGCTTTGCACTTCAAGCTTTTGTTTCGTTTTTTATTTTCTTTCTTTTTTTCCTCCTGTCCGGCTCTTCATTTGTTTATGTTGCGCGCTCACTCGCTCTCCCTCTCTCTAGATCTGCGTTTTTTTTTTCTACAGCTGCGGTCTCTGCTTGCGCTCAATTAATTTTCGTTGATTCGTTTTTTGTACACTTTCTGTGTGTGTGTGTGTGTGTTTGTATGAGTGCGTTGAATTTTTTGTGTATACCATTTTTTTTATATGCTGCTCAGCAGCGACGTTGACGTCGACGTGCTTTTGGGGCCAAATGAGTGAGTTTGTCTTTTGTTGTAGTTACATGTGTATTAATGTTAACATGTATGTAAATATGTGTTTGTACTGAAAACATAAAATAAACCATTTGTTTTTGCCATTTTTACATGCATTCCTCATACTCCCCTCGCCTCAATTAAACTTCACACTCAACAAGCGGCTCAGCGTATCCTCCTACCCTTGCAGCTCCCTCTCGCTTACTGTACAAATGACCGACCAACGTCAGCAACAATAGTAGCACCAAAAAACCAACAACAACAACCGGTTTTTTGACCAGCCAGCTATAAAAAAAATGTTTTATAGAAAACCAAGCCAAACAACCAAAAAAAAAAAATGAAGAAAAAAAGAATTTGCTTCTGACGTCAACTGCGCAGCAGCAGCGGTAGCAACAGCAACAGCAACAACAAACCAGCTACGCAATGCGTTTGTACATGAGTTACACATGTGTGAGTGTGTGTCAGTTCTTCTCCCACTCTTTGTTGGCTCTCTTTGCTTCGACCTCTCTTTCTCACTCTCTCGCTCGGCAATTTAATAACTCAATTTGTATTATTTCACGGCTCGCGCCAATTCTGAATTGTTTTTCTTTATTGATTTTTTTTTTATATTTATTTCCCTCTTTATGATAAAAAACACACACGGAAAAACTGTTAATAAAAAAGAACCACACGGAGACAGACAGACACCTGTGACAGGTTTTTGTTTACATTTTTCTCACTCATTATTCTGTTTTGTCGTTGTTCTTGTTCTTGTTGGTTGTTTGTGGGTCAGCAGTGCGTTTCAATGCTCTCCAAAAAGGATTAAACAGTCGCACCGAAAGCAATCACTCACGCACACATATAAGTGCATATTTATTTGTATGTGTATTTGTCCATAATATATGTACATTATAGTTGATAGGGACGCGTAGTGAATTTAATATGACGTATATTAATGGACTGCTGGTTAACTATAAAATATAAAATTTGGTAAGGGAAAAGCTATCTTTGGGGCGCCTAAGATTAACTTTTGATAACATTTTGAAATGGTTTATAAGTTCAATTAAATATTAAATAGTAAGGAAAGACTCTCTTCGGCGCTTCACAGATTGCAAGAATTGTTGTTAAACGGACAGACAGACGGTCTTCGTTATATCGACTGTTGAGAAATTAGTCCTATGCATTTCGAAGGGTACAATGAACTATCAATATTGTTTCATTTATGTTATTTTCCCTCAAACATATTAGTTTTGAAATTGCTTTCAAGTAAAATATAAATTTAATTTGTCGAAACCTTCCTGAAGCTTTTTTTCGTTAAATATTCTGCAGTTTCTTAATTTAGATGTAGTATAGAAATTAGAGAAATAAAGTACTTCCCTACTAGCTATACCCTTGCTTGACTTAATTTAGAAGAGTATAGAATTGACACTCCCCTCTTAATAGCTTCTTTTCATATATTATCCATGAATTCCTACAATTTAATTTAACTACAATTTTATCGTTTAATGACTCTGGAATATGTGTATTAATTAGTCATTGTTGAAGCTGAAACGACTTGAATTAATTTAGTCTTCTTTTTACCAATTGTTGTATTGGGAATTTGGCTAAAATGTTCTTAAAGAGCACAACCTGTCCGCTATTTCTCCAATTCAGATTGCATCTGATATTGCATAAGATATGGGTCAGTTTGAATCGATTCTATCTCTAATACATTCATACATTAGTATGGAGTTCTATATCAAAGTATTCTGTACACTTTTATTTTAATCATCTTGTAACAGATAAGCGATTGCTGCCCCAATTTCGGGTTTCATTTCATTGTTGAGTTTCGAGGTGATTGACACGTTCATTGGCGCCCCTGACTATCTGCTATCCACCTGAGTTTCGTTTTGAGCAAAGAGAAATAAGAAAAAGAAAAAGAAAAAAAAAAAAGAAGAAATAATTTTTATTTAAATGTTGTGTTGTCACATCAATTTTTTGCTTGGTTCAAGCGCCTTTTTTGTTTATCTTGTATTTTTTTAGCACTGTTTTTTGAATGCAATTCTTGAGTTTTTTGCTTGATGGGCAACTCTTGGCAACTCTATTTGGCTTATTTGTTGCACGTTTAATTCATAAACAATTAATTAATTCATGCACATTAATGTTAAAGTGCTGAAATTTATGTACCAGAAAGAATAAAAAATAAAAGTATAATGAAAAAAAAGTAGTTTAAGAATTTTCTGCTGACTTGACAGAAATTTGCGACGGAAGCCTAAATAATAAAATTACAATAACAACAAAAACAAACAAAAAAAAAAAATTTTAATATTTCTGTAATTTCAGCAGAAAACGCGATAAGTTGTGTAAATTTGCCGGGGCCAAGTGTTGATTTCATTTTAGCCGCAAACCTTGCACTGTTTGGAGCTGCCCCGCTGCCCGGTTCACATATATTTTGAATAGAAGGCTCCAATCTGGACGCGCGCACCATCACCTATCGACCCCTAAATTTGGGCGGTCAGCCGCTTATGGCCGAGCTGCCTACGACGCCAAATGGCGCTGCTGCCCTTGGGGCAGGTGGGGATTACTTGCATCGCTCCATTGACCAACTGAGGACACTTAGTCATCTCACCCAGGTGCACGACTATAAACCCTTCAACATCAGCGAGTTTCGACAAAACGTTGAGCGTTTAGATTACTCCCTGAAAAATGGACTCGTTCAACACCAACAGATACTTGTCGAGCAGCAACAGCAACAGCAGCATCAACAGTCGCTGCAACATGATGCGGAACAGCAGCAGCAGCAACAACAACAGCAGCAGCAGCAGCAGCTGCATCATACGCAACCGCAGCTAAAGGGCAGCTACAGTGCACCCAGCTCACCTCCAACACCCACACAGCTGAGCGAGCAGCAAGAACAGAAGGTAAGCTTAAACACCCAGTAATAAAAGCCCCAAAAATTTATGACCGACCTCAGCACAATGAGAACTGTATGGGTTAATCCTAACTAATAAAAAAGGGAAGAGTTAAATTTCTTTTTAGTCTTCTGCATAATATTTGCACGAATATTTGTGGAATATCAATTAATTCCTAAGCAATTTTCTTTGCAGTACGATCCGGGTCGTTCACCGACACGTCAGCAACGGGGCAGCGATGGAAGCAATGGTTCGTCGCCGGAAGATCAGCGGCAGGGTGGAGAGCAGACGAAGCCTTACAAGTGTGGATCATGTAGCAAATCATTTGCTAATTCCTCGTATCTCTCCCAGCATACACGCATCCATCTGGGCATAAAGCCATACCGTTGCGAGATCTGCCAGAGAAAGTTCACCCAGTTGTCGCACCTGCAGCAGCACATACGAACCCATACGGGTGATAAACCGTATAAATGCCGGCATGCGGGGTGTCCCAAGGCATTTTCTCAGCTGTCCAATCTGCAGTCGCATTCGAGATGTCATCAGACGGATAAACCATTCAAATGCAACTCGTGCTACAAATGTTTTGGGGACGAAGTAACGCTGCTGGAGCATATACCCAAGCACAAGGATTCGAAACATCTGAAGACGCACATTTGCCAGCTGTGTGGTAAGTCCTATACCCAGGAGACTTATCTGCAAAAGCATCTGCAGAAGCACGCCGAGAAGGCAGAGAAACAACAGCAGCAACAGCAGCGTCACTCGGCGCCCAGTGTGCCTAATCTGCAACAGCATGTGCCACCGGGAGGGATTGGGCTGAATCTGCAGCGTCAGGCCATGAATGATGTTAATGCAGCTTATTGGGCTAAGATGGGCGCTGACAGTGCTGCTGCTTCGCTGGCAGAGGCTATACAACAACAATTACCGCAAGCTAATGGCACCAGCTATGCTAACTTTGCCACACTTCAGCAGCAGCAGCAACAGGAGTTACTGCAGCAGCAGCAGCAGCAACAACAACAGCAGCAGCATCATCAACGTTTGGCTGATACGCCTGGCCATTCGCACAGTCCGCATGAGGAAGCTGGCGAGGATCTGGTACTGCGTCAGACTACGCCTCAACATCATTTACAGCAGCAGCAGCAGGTGTCTCACGCTCATTCGCCTGGTCCGGGCTCCTCTGCTTTTACGCCGCTAAGCGCCGCACCGCCTTCGCATCTGCCACAGCATCGTGCACCGCCGTCAGCTACCGCCGCCTACCTGTACCAGCAGAATGCAGCCGCTGCTGCTGCCGCTGCCAGCTTTCCCACGCAGCTAATCTCACTGCATCAAATAAGAAACTATGCCCATCAGCCAGGCGCAGGCCTCATACCCACCGATCATCTTGGGCTAGGACTGAGCGCAATCTCCAAGGAGAAGGCTCAATAATATCGATCATCTGCTGGCCATAAAAAGCAGCAGCAACGATGACAAAAGTTAATTTAACTTAGCCAATAAGTTTAGACTTAGTATGGATTCAGGTTGCTGTTAGGTTAGCTGTTAGCATCCGGTTCTTTTAATCCTTGATGTAGCACTACAGTAAAGCCTCGAATATATTTCTACTGCATGCGCTATAGTGTTATATCGAAGATTCTATACACTGCCTCAAAAATAAAAGAACAGTAACCAGGTGCTAACAACTAAGCCGCAACACAGGCCCTCCAAGCAAACTCAGGTTTTTCAATTAGCTTTTTCTTACAATTTTTCTAACGGATAAGCAATATTTTCACAAGAGGAAAGAAAAGAGAAGAAATGAAGTGAAAAGAAGTCTAAAACTCTGCACAATTCGAATTATGAGAATATATTTTCGAGGGGTTTACAGTTTTGGGCTGCAGCTGCATTAAAGAGACTTAAAACCTGTACAACTCTACCTATAATAACTTTATTTAGATATCTAGATTATCATAGGTGCCGTACCAAGTACTGCGATAGTTCTGTATACACAATTTGTACATACATACGAGTGCATACTACATGAAATTATTACGAGTACGCGGGGAAGAGTATATGCTGTATAAGTCAACGTATCAACGTAGTTAATACAATCATCAATTTGTATCTATTGTATTGGATCTATATTCTATTGAAGTAAGAATATTTTCTAGTTTCGCAACGCACAATGTAAAAATTTAAAAAAGTAATAAAAAATTGAAAAATATTTATAAAGAATGAGCATACGGTTGTTTTAGTATTTCAATTCTAAGAAAACTTTCAACTGGTATTCAAATTTTGTTCCGCAAGCAACCGCAGGACTTAAATTTATCAACTCTCAAGGATCAAAAGATGCAACGGTGTAGAAAACTGCACGTTAAGCCGCTTAGGAAACGCTTCAGAGTGGTAAAACCTTCGTTTTCATTATGCTCAAGGCGACATAAGAGATTTATGTTCTTAGCTGTGTCCCAAGTATCCTACAGGAATACTGATATACTCGATACCTTTTCATCCCGCTAAACCCTCCGTTTCCAAGCGTTCAACACAAATTTTTAATTGGCAACAGCTAACAGCTGCTTCAACGCGATTGACGTCTCAGCTTGAAGATTAATGATGGATTTGTTTTGTCTGATTGGAGCCAAGAATATTTTAATAATAAGTTAAATTTAGAAATTACAATAAGAGTACTCGTTCGTTATTCTGAAACGGATGTGGGCAGGAATGTGCATGCACAGTATTATTATGGTTCGAATACACTTAAAAAAATTAGCAGAGCTTGAAAGTGCCTGCGAATGTTTATAAATTTTCTATTTTAAAACTGAATTTTGGGTTTTTTTTATCTTAAGAGATTTCATTTAAGATGTGTTGTAAATAAGTCTGCAAAGTGGTTTTAAGCAGAACCGGTTCAAGTCCTGATATTCGACTGCTTTTTTAAATTTAACTTAATCAGTTGAACCTGAAGGGAACCAATATTTATAGTTTAGTTTAAAAATGATATTTAGGAATACAAATCTTCTTTTAAAAACAACCAAAGTTCGAACTCCATAATCCAGAGCGTAGATTGGATTCCAACTCGCAAGTTGAAGCTCCACGATAATTGTATTGGTTAGTTTCCTGGATTTTCTATGAATACAGGGTGTCAGCAAGGGTATTTCATCGTCGGCATTCGCGATATGACAATACTTTCATGTTATTTGGCAAATGCGAATGGAAAAAATCTTTTCCATGACAACAAGCTGCTTATATAGAGTCGGCTACATCACGAATTTCAACTTATAGAGACAAGTGTGTACTTCATAAACGAGTACATCAAAGGTTCTCAAGCAAAGCTTTAAAGATTTCGCTCATTGAACATGGCTAGAAGTTTATAGCGAAAAGTTATTGCAGTGAATTAGACCACCAACAAATTCATATGGTTTTTCAATGGAATATTTGATAAATATTGAAGCATTAACTTGTCAAATGCATTGTCATTTAGGACTATTGTCTTATATTGCTTTGTTCACAGAAGCTTTTATTTATATATAAATAAAAGGAACTACAAAAAGACAGACAGAATTAATTTCATGGCAAATTAATAAACAAAAATAAAGTTAAAAAAAAAACCACGTAAATCCCTCTACAAAAAAAAAGCGAAGACATCAAAACCAGTTCTAGTTCTGAACAGGTGTTTTGCACAGACTCTCTGAACGGTTGAATTCCATTATTAATAACACAAAAACGAACAGGTAATAAAATAAGCAACAACAAAACTTTAGACGAATACAATTTTGATGTGGTACAGTTTAATATGCTCGTAAAATGCACAAAAAATTGAATGAGAAGCCGAAGCACCCACAAAGAGTCAATGAAAAGGACATTAAACTGCTTTGTTTGTCAACAGGGTAACTAATACAAAGAAATAAAAGGATATTTGTGCCGCATTTCGGCACGAGTGATCCTTGGCATCCTTTTTTTTTTTGCCGAAACGACACCCCTGCCTTTAAGGATTGTCGGCAATAAACCAACAAATCATCGCTAAAACCGTCGAGGATCGGGACCAAACAATTGAGAGAAACTGCCAGAATTGGCAAGAAAACAAAACCGAAACAAAGATCGAAACGACAATGGGCAATCTCATGCGATAATCGATCATTTGGCAGTTTTTGCCATTGTCTATTGGAAATTTGCCAATTGTTTGCGCAACCCTCTCAAGAGATCGCGAGAGACCGAGGGCGCAACGCAATGTTTGCCAATAATTTAATTGATAAATGATTTGATTTTTGCTACCTCGCGATCGCATCGATCATAAAAGCAGCAGAGCATAAGACGGACAGACTCCCTTCGAGTCCTTAGAGCATATGAGTCTGCCTAGTCATTGATTAGCATATCAATATACAATATTATAAATGCACTAATGATCATGGGATTGTTTGGTTTTCTCCTTTATCTCAGTTATCTCCACTTACCTGATCTCTAACAGTTTCTGGGGTGGATGTTGTTCGTATGGGTTGTCATGTCATGTCTGGGTGCTGAAATCATCACGAGGCTGTTCCTCTTGTATTCCTTCACTGTGCATCATCAGCTTTTGTTATGTTAACTATGAGAAAAAAAGTAAAAAAGTAAAAGAGGAAATGAGGATCTATCCCGGCAAAGGATTTTTTATTACTGTCACTTTTTTGTCCCACTGTCGTGATCGATATGATAATTAGAATGCAATGTCTGAGGTCGCATAAGGAAAGTGAGTAGATAAAAAGTGAGAGGCATCTGTGCTAAGGAGCTGAGATTATACACTAAAAAAATGTAATTTATAAAAAATAGAAAATTTCTTACTTTTGAGTGGTAGAAAGGCTAAATAAATCAAACCACTGTTTAAATTTAAATGCAGAAATGAAGTCACAGATAAAAGTTTATTGGTAAGATACAGAAGTATTTTTTTTATTGGGTTTACTGAAATAGTAAGTTTTTGGTTTTTAGAGAGTTCAACCGTCTTTCTTTTCTTTAATTACAGTGTATTAATGTAGCCTGAAGCATTATGCAAATGATTTGAATATTTGCTTGTGTGATTCCAATGCCAAGAGATAATTTGATGCTGTAGAAAGGCTGCATCAATGCCATCAATAGATTTATGGTTTCTAAACTCCAGCCATAATCAAAACACACAATATTGCTTTCGGGCCGGGTAACCCAGTTACCGTAGGTATTCAGGGGTTGTGCGACCCTCAAATTTTTTGGAAAATGCTAGAGACCCAGACCCAGACCCAGAAGAGAGCAGGCCGCACTCAGTTTAGCATAAGAAAGGACTTGGGTTCGAAATTCTTTTGCGTGTGAAGCCGTTTGTAGAAAAAAGGATGCACTGCCTCTTTCGCGAAAGTATTTAGTCGGCATTCAGCAATTCTTCGGGATAAACTATTTATGAAATTATTACACAATGCCATACAATACTCCTATATCGAGTGGGGTGCTCCGATTAGCTTGCTTCGGTTCAGTTCGAGGAGGAGAGAGAGAGGTGTGTATGTTTTTCCCATAACTTCTTGTTGGCTGTGTGCGCCTTTTTGTTATAGAATACTGGAACCATTCTTTAGCTATTTTTGCATATTGGTTTCTCCAGAGTCTTTGTTTGCCGCAACTCTATTTGTATCATCGGCATTCAGCTTATTGTTCGATTCTAATAAGGTGCGATATTGTGAAATTTGATGCGATTTTCGTTTATTAATATACCCTTTTCTTTATTTTTTGCACCCTTCCGCATTTATTCGGCTTTTTTGCACATCTTTTGTGCCCTCCATTCGGAAGTGCACCTTAAACAATGCCTCCAATTGTTGAGGTTTTTTATGTGGCATTGTTAGCTATATAATTCCTTATGATTATCATATCGATTGATATGTTATTGATGCTTGTTTTTTTATTGTATATTTTGGCATATAGCGAAATTTGTGGATCTTTAATTAGATGCAAATCTGCATAGATTTACAAGTTATCGAATGATGCTTTGACGATACAGAGGAAAAAACCCGAATGAGACATTTTAAGATAAATAATTGAGTCAAAACTTATTCCATTTGTTTGCCCAATTTAAGTTTAAAAGTTTCAATATTGTAAAACAATTTTGAGAGTAATTTACCAGCATCGAAAACCAAGCAGAATCATTGAGTTGATAAAGAACAGGATCATCTAGCAGTCAATCAATTTAAAATTTGTATCGAAATCTTTATAATGATTTCAAAGAAATCATTTATATGGCTTGTGAAATAATTGAAAAGCTATGTTCGACCATCAAAAATCAAAAACCATCAGTCAGCCTATCACTAAAGAACTGATTCATCTAGCAGCCAATCAATTTAATGGTAAAGTTGCATGAAAAACTTTACAGGGATTACTTAAAATTTTCCATTAACCTTATACAAATATTTAAAAATGCTCAAGAAAAAAAATTTCAATATAAATTTGGTTATTTGAGTTACATGCAGTGATTTCCAATCCTATTAAAATGTTTTTTTGAGTTACATCGAGTGATTTCAAACCCTTTAAAATACCAATAAACAAACAGAGATTACTCAAGCAACATTTATTCCTGTTGAAATTTTCTATTAACTTTATAAAAAAAATTAAAATTGCTCAAAAAAAAGTCCAATATAATTTTTGTTTTTTAAATTACTTCCACTGATTTTCAGACCCTTCAGTAGACCAATAAACAAACAGAATTTAGCTATTTCAAGAGCAACTGCGCCATTTGTTATCCTGTTTGAAAGCAACCAAAATGACGCACCAACAAAATTTAATTAACATTTTCACGTTAACCTCTGAGTCAAAGAAAAAAAAAAAACCAATTCAATTGTAAAAAGGTTCACAAATTTCAGTAAAAAAACGAGGCAAAAAAAGTTTACAGTAACGAATTAACAATGCCCATAAACGAATCCTTTTCCAAAAAAAAAACCTCTAAAAGTATAAAAAAAACTTGTCATACAGCATTTTAACATTCATATGTATGCATAAAAGGTGTTCCGAAAAGAAAAAAAAAACGCGCGCTAAAAATGGAACCAAATTATAAACGACTTTTTCCTGTAGTCAAGCATAAAAAATGCAGCATTAAAAAAATTGGGTTAAAAAAAAAAACGTTGACGAGCCGCAGCGAGGATGCGCTCGTATCCTGATGATTTTTTTATGCTAAAGAAAAAAAAAATCACAACAACAACCCAAAAAAGTATGCAACGGGCGGCCTTTCGAAGCTCATTTGAATATTTGGCGCTGGAAATGTTCTCACGATTTTTTTCTTTCATATTTTTTTTTTCTTTCTTTTTTTCTGTACTCTCAAGGCTTAGGGCTAAGACTACCCACAGCCCTGGGTGACGATCAAGGATAATAGAAAAACGTATCACAAGAAAGACAGCCAGAGAAAAAAAAATCCTGATTTTTTGCCTCATTTCCATGCGGACGCGCTATGTTTAAGAAAGGGTGAGTTCACAAAGGACAAAGGATAAAGGACGCTTAATTTATGCACGACACGTTCGCGGATCGGACGCGACGCTAGTAAAAGGGTTGAAAGCCTGATCCTCACACAGGATATCTATGCATCCTGCTCGCTCTGTCCGTTTGCGCCCATTTGCATATTTGATCAAGTCCTCTTATTAAGGGTGCTCCAGGGTCAGCATCATTTTTCATTTATCCAAAAACAAAACCAAAAAAAAAATGCTCTTCCAAATAGAAAAATACGCAATTTATTCAAATAATTTTATTAATGCGCAGCTAAGAACCAAAAGTTGACGTGTCCTGCATCCTTAAGATACTTTTAATTAAATCATGTCTTAGCTTGTCGAACGCGTAAAATTCAAAAGGTGTTTTACCTGTAGTAGATTAACAAAGGTTTATAGATACTTTTAAAAGAGTCTGCGGGATCGGAGAACTATATCTTATAGACAGACAACGAAACTCCTTACGAAGTTATTGTAAGGAAAACCTTTTGTTTCTTGAGACAGCTTGAAACAAGTTTGATGTAGGAGTGGGTTCATCCAAAAACTGATCAAGCTTAAACTACTATATCTATCTTATAGCTGTCATAGGAACAATCAATTCTGCAATTTTACTCTCGCCAATAAGCCTATTCTAGTCTTGGAATATTTTAATTGATAGATAGGTTATAAAAGGATGGGCGCTCTAGGTCATTTACCCAGTCTTTTAGGTAGAATCTATGCAAATCAAGGCAAGGAGTCAGCCGCAAGACGAACCCACCCTGAGATGCAAAAAAGGACTTTCAGTTATGCGGCTGGCATCCTCCTATTGACAGCGTCTTGGGCTGATATTTGTTTATCTATTTTACATATTCATGCTTTGTGCTCATTGTGAAAGTTTTAAATCAATATTTGTTCATTAGTCATGTTCAATAATTCTAATTATTATAATTTACTTCCCTTCCTTTGAAGAAAGACAGCAGCTGCGCTCAATGGAATGTCCTGTAAAAGGTACATCGATTATTCTTAAGAATAAAAGCTAAATAGAAAGTTGTGAAAATCATTTAATATTCCTTGCCTAAGCTTAGATTAAAATAGAAAGTTGTTTTTTCTTATTAAAATAAAAAGTTATTTATAATTAAAACAAAAGATTTCTATCAATAAATTACTTCTACTAAGCGCAAGATAACAACCCAAGCCGAAGATTAGATACCCTTAAGTTTAACTAGGTTTAAGCATTTCAAAATCGTTATTAAACAGTTGTTTCTGTGTTCAATATGATATAGTCAGATTTTGATCATTTTTAATACGCATCTAGGCAAAACAGTCGTTCATCTAGTTTCTATATTTCTTTATTTTGAGATTTTTCTCTAAAAACATTCTTTAAGCAAATAGTTCCTATTGGAGCTAAAAGATAATATTATCCGAAGGGTCCAAATCAAGTTTCAATCAGCTAGCTCAAACTTATTTGTCTTTTTATCTTGATCAATAATCTATATTCTTTACCATGTCAGAGATGCCTGTCTCATAGCTAAAATACCCTTTGCAAGAGTATAAAAATATGGCTTTAGTATTGATGTTATCAATAGCACTTTGTTTTTCAGCGGACTTTCAAACGTTTTCGAATAATTAGCATGAAAACATTCCACAGTCAGCGCACAAAATCAATCAAAGTATGTGACATCAAGAGATAACAATATAAAAATCCATCAAACTCTATAAAATTAATTAGCAAACGAAAAAATAAATTATGCAAAAATTATACGTTTGCCGAAAATTGGCAATATACAATCATTTAAGCATGCAGAGAGATGTGAATTTTTAAATCAAAATGTTGTTTTGTGTGCTTAAAATTAATTAATTTACCTAATTACAGGCCCAAGACGAACCGCCTAAGCTGGAGATGCCAGCTGGCCGCTCATCAAACTGGTTCGCTTGTGCCAAAATTAATTCCAATTCTCAGACGGTTTTTAGAGGGCTTTTCAATGGATTACAAAATCAGCGCGTTTAAAGTCGCGCTTGTAAACAAAATGAACAATCGACAGTTAAAGCTTTTAGCAAGCTTAAGAAAAATAATCAATAGAGAATTCAAGACTAAAATATACCCATTTTAATACCGGTTCAAAGGGTATTATGCACTGAAGGAGACACTCGACATCTCTCTGATTCCACAAAGTACATATTATAAAGATAAAGTTGATATAGCCAGTCAATATATAGCCTCAGATTAAGTTAATATAGACACTCAATATATATATAAACATATGTCGGGAGCGACCGGATCGGATAACTATATTATATAGCAGCTATAGAAAGGAACAACCGACTTTATAATTTCTCAAGATATCTTGATGAGACTTACAATTACAAGAATATCAATACTTATTAAGTTCGGACTACTATATCATATAGCTGCCACAGATGATAGATGCAGATATATAAAAGTGTATATATACTTAGATGATTCTGTTTTCTAAAGCATTGATAAAAATGATCAAGATCATGTTATTATATCATATAGTTGCCATAGGAACAATTCTGACAACCTGTGCTGGGAATAAAACTCTGTTCTTCATACAAGTTTAGTATACCCTTTAACGTAATTTTTTTGGTAGAGGTCTTAAGATATACACAGAAATGATTAATCGAATGCCAGTTAATGGAAGATACACATGTATTGAAGCACAAGGGTTATATAGCCATTAAAAATCTGTTGGTACAAAGTCAAAGTTGTATTTTGTTTTAGAAACATTCACCGTTTAATTCTACTGAAGATTCGGTTGCTAGTCAAACCGGTTCCAAAGATTCGCACTGCAAGCAGCCACAGGTATGACGAATGAATTTTGGATTCGTTGGGGCTACTATGACTTAAGAAATAATATTAATAATATTTGAAAAAAGGAATGAAATACGCTTTATATGACATAAGCTTTGTCATACAGGAACCTTTGGAAAAACTCGTACTATTCAATTTAAAAAACTATTTCATATTGAAAATTACAATTGGCTTAAAGCAAAATAATTCTATAAGAAACCAAAATGCTGACCGCTTGTCCTGATGAGCTGCCCAATCCTCACAAGAATTGCTTGCGGGAGATGTTAAACACGCTGATCTGCAATGATCAGGATGTTAAGCGTTTAAATACAGAACTTAGGAATCTGCAGCTGGAGCTCAAGGTGGAGTTGGACAAAATTGAGAAGGAAAATGAGGAATGTGGCGAAGAGAAGAAGAAGTCACAAAAAAATAAGCTTTGTGTGTCCGATCACGAATTCAATAAGCGCCTGATCAATCTCGATGAAATAAAACATTTCTACACCAAGCGTTGTGAGGATATACGTAAGCGTCGGGATAGTATTATCGTATATGGCAGACAGTGTCTTCAGGCCTACAGTGAAGAGAAGTGCAAGTTTAAATCCTTTCACGAGAATACTGTGGACTACATTAAACGCACGGCTACCTTATCTCAGGATCAGGCGGTCATAAGTCGCTGCGAACACGACATTTGCGAGATGCACAAGAGATTCGTCAAGGAGGTCGCTAATTTGAAGCAGTGCGAATCACAGCTTCAGCCTTTCTTTAAGCTCTTAAAGGAGTCTGATCCGAACGCCTATTGCGAGTGTTGTTGCTTCAAGGATTACGAATGGTTGCCTCAGGGCAAAAATCTTGAAGTTGTCGATAACATGGGCGCAGATCTCAAGGAAAAAATGGGCAAAGTTCTAGTCGGTGCATTGGCCCAGCTGCACATCCATATGCCACAGGATATGTATGCATTTATAGCTGGATATCTTATGAATGTCGAGCGCAACGAACAGGAAGTTAAGGAGAAATTGGATATTTTTCAGGATCACGAAGAAGTTGAGGTCAAAGAATTACCGGATCCTTCATATCATTGCGATACCGAATGTCCCAAGACAGAGTGATCACATAATGAATCAAATTAAATTGTTAAATGCTTTAAATAAGTATTCAAGACTGTATTATATCGGGTGAAAAAAAAAGAAAATAAATATTTAAAATATTAAAAGAACAAATTGTAAAAATAAAAAAAGACAAGCTATTTTGAGCGCACCGAAAATTAATTCTCATTCCCGTGTAAATTGGAAAATAGATATTTTTTTGATTGATTATCATAATAAATATATATTTTCCAATCTACAAGATAATGGGATAATTCATATATATCGTATATATATCTTAATATATATCTTAAAATTAGTATGCTTTAAAAAAATATCAAACTCAGTTTTAAGATATCTTATAAAACAAAAAAATCTATGGTTTTTTCTAAGAACCGGAAGGTTTCACTCAAAAAACTCATTTACCCATCTTATTGTTCTTCGATCCGGCGTACAATAAATAAAATGTTCTGTACCAAATTTTATCTACCAAGCCCAAAAGCTGGGAGACTAGTTTAGATATAAGCAGATGCACATGACGAAGATATACTTAATGAGTGCATAAAAATTATGTTAAATTTATTTTGGTTAAGTTCTGATTATATATTTCATAATTGTTTATGTAAATACACACATATTCAGATAATATATCATTGTTTAGCTTTAAAGTTGTATTAAGTACATTAGCCTTAAATAATAGTACATTTTATGTTAAGCATTTTGCTTCACAAAGGAAATCACAAATAGAGTTGTTGTTGCGTTCTCATAATAAGATCATAATTAGGCGACAGTTTTAGGTTGGGTTTTTCCGGATATACACGCAACGTAAATTCGAATACATTTAGATGTCTATTAAAATGCTTTTATCATTTTTCTTTTATTCGAACTAACACTAAACCACTTAAATTAATACAGATCCAAAAGATGCAAGGTCTTTATTCCTTCTTCTTGCGACGATTATTACGGCGGGAGCTGCTTTCCGGCTCCTTATCGCTGACGCCCGTAATGGAAGCGCCAGATAGCTCTGTATCGGCCATTTTCTGTTGTGTATCCAGAAAGAACATTACATCGCGCAATTGCTCTTTGAGATCGGTTACCTCCTTGTCGTGATTATGCTTGAACTCATTGTACTGGGTTTCTAGACCCTTGTATTTGTTATGCCAGGAGCTTTGATTATTCTGCAAGGCCTTTGATAGCTCTCGCTCCTCAGTCAGTTGTTTCAACACCTCCTTGAGCCTTCAAAAAGTCAAATTATATACTAAGATTTTGATCTTGATTCCATTACTTACTTGGTCGCATGGTGGGCTAGTTTTCTCTCTAGACTCTGCTTTTCCTTCTGCAGTGATTGTTGTACTTGCTGCAGCTCGGTCATCTCTGACTTAGTCTCAATGGCATTATCCTTGAAGGTTTGCCACTCCTGTTCCAGCCGCTCCATGCGCTCTTCATAGTATTTGCGTTGTGTGTCCAGCTGAGAGGTCAGCAAATAAGTGAATTCCATTTGCATGGAGTCAATCTTTTCCTCGCGCTCATCCTTCTCTGTCTGCGAGGCAACGAGTTTACCATCAGATTTATTTTGAAACAGACGATGCACAAAGTTATCCCCGGCATAGTCCCAGACACTGGAGGTGCCCAACTGCATGGCAAAAGTATGATTGGTCGCTCTGTAATGAGCTGCAGCATGTCCGCCCTGGTAGCGACCGCAGCCTACGTGGCCACAAATCAAACAAATCCATAGGGAATCGGTGCCCTCGCATTCCATGCACACCGAATCTTCAACCAGCTCTGGAGTTTGGACATGACGACACACCGGACAGGTAGAATCGCCCCATTTCATCAGACAGCTGGCATGGAAAGCATGATTACAGAGTATAGTTAGAACACCATCAACGCTCTCATCCATGCGCTCCAGGCAAACAGGGCAAGTGGGTAGCTCAGTGTGTCCCAACGGTGGCAAGCCATTCTCTCCACGCTCCACCTCCGATACCCAGACGGCATGGCACAAAGAATCCGGCTCTAGGGAATTGTATGCAATGCCATTATAGGATTTATAGAACTCTAGTGCCGATTCATTAGAACGGAATCTGTGACGGAAATTAGATTAATTCATGCTTATCCTGCCCAGTGTTTCGTGTTTACTCCACTTACTCCAGCAGCACCATAAACTGATTGGGACTACCATCCCTTACAATGCGCACGTGCCTAATCTCGGCGTGACATGGCGCTATAAAGTTGAGCAAATCGTGACAGTTGAGCGTTGCAGGCACCGCTAGCAAGCATAGCTGATTGGAGGGGGCCTCCTTAATGGCCTTGCGCTCGCTGGAAGCATTAATATTGAGTTGAAATAGAGATGGGCAGTTTTGGAGATTCTCAATTCAACCCGAGAATATTTTCGGGAATTTTAGAACCTTTGGCTAATTTTTACAAAACCGATTTCTTTAATACTACGGACATGATTCCAGAGCCTGACCATATGGTAAGATGACTAAGTCTGATAAAACTAAGGGTTTTATAAACCCCGAAAAAAAAACTCATTTGAAGAATGTAATTTTATATCGCGCGTCCATCTCTTTTTTAATACAGCGTTCAACAGACCTAATTGTTGCACTCACTTTTTTTTATACAGATGGATGATGCCTTTGGTCACCTCAACAATGGGATTTCCTGAGAAATAGCCAATTTCTTTTGGAAATTTCGAAGCTGTGTGCCCGCCTCCACCTCCCAGTTGTGAATCTTCCCCGCCGCGTGGGGTTGTCTCGCGAGAGCTGCCCGCTGTGGGACTGTTAGTATGCTGCTGCACTGCTGCGGCCCAGCTCATTTTTTCGAATGGGTTCCGGTTCTCGGAGTTTGAGCTTAGTTCTTGATCCCAACGCTGGTTCATGTACGTTTCAATGATAATGTCATGTGCCTGTCGTAGTCCCCGATCCCGTTCCCGTTCCTTTTGCACGCGAGGATTCGTTGGATGCTCGCTGCTAACGGCGCCCTCGTGTTCTGCGGCCGTTGGAAAATTGGAAAGTTGGAAATTTAAAAATTGCGTATGAAACTGCAATTTTCTTTGTCTGCGTTTTTTCTTTTTACCTGCACTGGCTTCCAAATCGACTTCGATTTTGATGACACACAAAGAAATGTTTTCTAGCATTACACAGGCATAATTTGTATCAGTTCGATATAATAAAAATCATTGAATTATTTAATTTTATATCTTAATAGATTTTACACTTTTCATCACACTAAAACACAGCAGAACTAAAGCCCAAAAATTATGATATATATGTGCTAAATATGCACTAAATACCAAAAAATACGAATTCTCATCGATTGTTATTATCGAGAGAACTATTGTAGTCTGGCACCCTTCGCGCTTTCTTAAATTTAATACTACCCAACACTACAAAAAACGGTAAATTGAACATACCAGCATGCAAGTCCATTTGATTTTGATGTAGGTTTTCCAGAGCACAAATGTAATTTAAATGAATTTCATTTACGTTTCGGACTGAGCATCGCATCATTGCTTTGTTTTTGTTTTTGTTTTTTTATTTGATACACACTAAAAATCACTTCTCACACTTCTAACTTCACGTGCACACGAACTACACTACTAATTATCAAGTGTGTTATCGAGTGAACTAATTCGATTATATTGACGAAGAGTACAAAAAATAACGAACTAATAGTTTGATTTTAAACATGAATAGAAATAAATAATTTTTAAATTATCAAATAAAAGAAATTTTTTTTTATGTATAAAAAATCTAAGATGATGAGAAAACGAAAGAAAAAGATACCGTACAAATTTAAAAAAGTCGAGCAACTGAGAAAATATAGGCGCAAATGAGTACTTATCGATTAATTGTTTGTTTTCAGTGTTATTACTATTGGAAGCTCAAGAATTCGTACAAAAGCTTTCGCCACTAACCATATAGTATAGTATAGCATATGCTTAGTGCTTTAGCACTATCAGCTGCTTATCGATAAGTCAGAGATTCGATGACCGAGTGGTCGATAGTGTAAATCGGTTATATGACAATCGAAGTCTAACGTTGGGAAACAAAACTGTTTGCAGGAATTGAGTTGGATATTAAGAAATTGCTCTGCCGGCATACAAAATGAGCCATGTAAATAATTTTAGGCAAAGACAGCAGCAGCTAATGCAAGAAATAGCAGCATTGTTGACAAAAACCGCTGAAAGTAACAACCACAACGCCTTGCTACTAAATCAAGAGATGCAGCACCGCCTGGAGGAGATGCGAGTCCGCATTATAGAGCTGCTGAAGCTAGTGCGAGCACGTTATGCACACAACGAGGAAATACTTATACACAGACAGCAACCGCGCTCTCATAGCGCCACAGCTGACAAGACTGGTAATGTTGGTAAGAGCGGAGCGGTGCTGCGAGGCGGTACCTTTAGGTTCAAGGGAAATTTGTATTTTCGTGATGTGGACGGACGAAGTTGCCCCAACAATGAGGACTATGAGAAGCGCAGCTCTACCGAAATGTTTCCCACAGATTTTGATATGCGGTCCAAGCACGTCTGGACGGTGTTAGACAAAAAGAACGTAGTTATGGGCATTAAACAACAGGTGCGTGGAACAGGTGTTCAATTTAGGTAGTCTAATATAATCAATTTCCTTTCTCAGTTGCTGGATCATGCCAGCTATCAGACAAAATCTAAGGGATTAAGAACACGGCGCATGCTTAGGGGCATTGACCTGCACACGCAAACTCTGGCTAGTATGTTAGCTGGAGCGGATAGTAGCTTTAGCATTGACTGGCATCAGATAAGTTCACTGGATGTAGAATATCGCCATTCAGCCTATAGCTGTAAGGCCATGTGGCTGGTTTATTTGCACCCGCAGCTAAAGCGCGATAATTGGACTAGTGAGGAGGATGAGATATTAGTAGCGGCTGCAAGGGCCCACAATATGCAAAACTGGCCAGAAATTGCGGCAGCAGTGCATCAACGTTCGGACTATCAATGCTTTGTGCGCTTATATACAGCTCTTCGTTATCAATTGGTGGATCCAACAAACAAATTCAAATGGACTTGGAAAGATAATGACAGATTACGTAGGATTGTCTTGCATAATACGGTTAATGGTGTTACCAATTGGTCCCAAGTCGTCGAACACTTTCCAGGCAGGTCCAGGTCGACATTAATTGGACGTTATATGTATGTCCTTCATCCAAGCATTAGTCACGGTAATTCTTTTCGACCAGTGTCAACTGGACAACTTTTGATTGGTCTTGTGTTTACTTATGGATTACTTTTATTTTCCAGAACCTTTTACAACGGAAGAAGACATAACACTTTTTGCGGCCGTTGAAGAATATAATGGCAAATTTAATTGCATTCCTCGCACTATGTTTCCCAATAGATCGCTGGCCCAGCTGCGCACACGCTATCATAACGTGCTGGCTCAGCGGAATAAGACGAATTCATGGTCAGTGGAGGATGATACCAAATTGATGGCTTTTGTCACGTTGCATGGCACCTCACAATGGGTGAGTTGTGCCGATCATTTGGGCAACCACACGCGCACCAGCTGTCGCACAAGATTCCTGGTTATTAAACGTTTTATGGAAAAACATCCGGATGCAACGGTTGCCGACATACCACGTCGCAAGCACATCAAAAAGCCCCAGGTAACTACAGAAAATTGGACGGAACACTTGAAGCGATTGCAAAAGGATGCTAACACATTGCTCAATGTCAGCAGCCGCAGCAAACCAACGCCCAAGAGATGCATAGAAGAGCCCACTATTGAAAAAAAGCCCACGAAACGTATGAGATTTTTGTCTGTCGAAAACTTGGAAGTTTATGACTATTTTAAATATGCATATAATCTTAACCTGAAGTTACCCTCACCGCCAGTTCATTTACCCACGCAAGATCGGAATATTCTTATGATAAGCCAAGCGCTTAGATTTAGGCCACCAACAAACAATCCCGTCGAGCTTATTCATAGCGTTTGCCTGCCCAAGCGACTGAGTTCTTGCTACAATACAATGCTTTGTCAATTGACGTCATGGAATGATAGTGAATCAACTTATCTTTTGCCACCGAACTGGTCTACATTGATGGGCTTTCGTGCCATTTGTATATTAGCGGTGGATTCCCGCAAAGATCCCGAAACCGTGTCACCAGTACAGATTTGTGATGCTCACATGACGGAGTTATTTCGGCAACGTTTACGTACACTTTTCTATAAAACCATTCTACTGACTCGCATGGGAACAGATCTCTTTAAGCACCTACCGAAGACAATGATGAAACTCCCACGACCACCTATAAATTATAGCTTACCAAAGGAGGAGCCAACCGATTCCCAGCAACAGCAGGAGCCAACCGATTCTCAGCAACAGCAGGAACCAACCGATTCCCAGCAACAGCAGGAGCAACCCGTTATCGTAAGCCATAGAGGACTTAGTCTCCAAGATGTGGCACGCAGACAGCTTGAGGAATTGGATGGCATGACAAAAAAGAAACGCAAAGTGATATCTGAGCCAGATGACTGCAAGGTTGAGTCAAAAGTTAAGCAGGAGCTGCCTACGGAAATGGAAGATAAAATCGAAGATTTTATGAAAGTAGCTTCGGAAAGTTAAAAGAAATTGTCTAAGTTCGGTTATGAAAAATCGGAACAAAAGGCACCTTTTTGGCTTTGTTCAAATTTCAAGATCCAAATTTTATATATATTTTGATTACTTTAAATTAGCGAACAATAATTTTTCGCAAATCAGTCAAAGCCAAGAATTTCAAGCTTAAATCTCAATATATATATGAAAGATTGGATAGTTTTTATATAATAACTAATATCATATTTATGTCGTATATATAATAATAATAATATTAATAATAATAATAGTAATAACTAACAATCTGTGGTGTATTTCCAAGCGTTATTTGGCTGTTCTCCTATGGGGAAATAACCGATATCATTTATATATATATAATATATTCATTACGTGTTGTAGGTTTTAGGTACTTATTACATTGATAGCAAAATATGCATAAATCGTATAGTTTTAACAATATTTGCAAGCGTTTCCGATCTTCTTTTTTGTAGCCGGTTGTAGTAAATTAAGTCTGCTATAAGCCAGCTAATTGCATATCGTATGGGTTATAGTAATTCGACGATTAGACTCTGTATTTATTGAAAATTGCTAAAGTCCGTTTTCAGTTTTATCGTCGGCTTCTGCGGCTTGGCCAGCAAACCGTTACGCTGCGCCTCGTTGGCCTTCTGGGCAAGATTAATTGATTGCTGTTGATTCCGTATGGCCGCCTCCAGTTTATGACGCAATTCCGGCTTTTGACCCATCAATGCCTTAAACTCCTGCGGATATTTTGGACCAATTTTGAGCAGCCATTGAAGCGCCTGCTCATGCAGCTGCCGTTGATATTTCGGCAACGTGCGCAGCTTGCTCGGATCGGCTAAGAAACCAATTAGTACCGGTACCAGCAGCGTTAGCATTTGTATATCTGTGAAAAATACCATAAAAATAATTAATGATTGATAAAATGATTGGAGGAAAAACGGAAATAACTGTGCAGTACTAAGCGAATCGGGGAATCAAACCGTAGTATAACCTCTATTTCGACATCATTATTTAACTAAAAAATTGGTTTGGGTTTTAGTTGGAAGATTTTCCAGGATATTTACGCAATTTCCTGGAGTTATAGTTTAAGTAAAAGCTGCCTTTTAGGTTCCCTAACCATTTCGGCATCGAAAACATAGAAAGGAAAAGATGTTCATCTACGAAAAAGTGTTTCGAACTATCAGATATAAAATATTTAAAATAACGTCAACCTTTTCTTGTTCCTTTTGGTTTGATTCCCAAATACATTTGAATGATCGATAAACGACAAAGTAATCGATATGTGCATGCAATCCGTTACAACATTTAAAGCGTTCTCTTTTGCAGCTAATACTATGACTACAACGATTTTATAT
Source organism: Drosophila repletoides (assembly GCA_018150835.1). Taxonomy (NCBI): domain Eukaryota; kingdom Metazoa; phylum Arthropoda; class Insecta; order Diptera; family Drosophilidae; genus Drosophila; species Drosophila repletoides. The sequence continues at coordinate 4,972,641 of JAECWQ010000202.1, forward strand.
TAATTTCTAAATAATGTTATTTGTTAGTGTGCATTTGATATTAACATTGAGAGTGCAAACAAACATCTGATGATGATTATATTATTAAAATAATTTTTTTTTTGTGAGTTGCATCTATTTACCTTGTAGCAAGTTTCCTAACGAGTTTTAATATTATTGTAATATAACGTTTGTGTATGAATAATGAATGATTAAGCATTTAAAAGAGAAGAGACGAAGAGAAAAAGAGCAGAATATAAGAAAATGGCACTCTATTTGACGACAATAACAAATTGTGCGCCAATTCAGGCAGCGCTATTCGCTTTATTAAATTACAGGACAGTATACTGGGAGGAAAGAGCGCACTAGTTGCGAATTATAGTGCAGGTCTGTTCCGAATTTCGTAAAAACGAATACAAAATCGTACAGGTCTTAAATGAATAACAATAATGGCTCTCAGAATATATTAATAAAATTAATATCTTATAGCTAACAAAGGAATAATTAAAATAAACAAATTTATCCATTTTCAAGGATATTTTATACTCGACGCACTGAAGATAGACTTCCCTGTATTAAGGTTAAGCTAAAACTTTCTAAATATGTTATTTTTTTAAAGAATATTTCCAATAATTTACGAAATTGGGAACAGGCCTGAGTTGGAAAATTACCCAATAATGAAAAATTGTTACTTACGGTTCTGTGGCTCGGCAAGTTCAATTAATTGCTCCACGGTGACAATGCTCTCGAGAGTCACCTGCAGCTCCAGTTCACTGGCTGGAACTTTACTGGACTCGGCGTACAAGGACTCAATGATGCGAGGGGCTAGAGCATGGATGTACGGCGTGGCCGTTTTAAGATCTGCCTTCGTAAATATGGAACGGGTTGTTTCGATGCATTTCAACTTGACCGACAAGTGCTCCGACTGCAAGCATTGCCGGAAATGATTAATGCATGGATATTGTAGCGATGGTGTGGACACGACAGAGGCGGGCGTATGTAGTATAAAAACAGAAATAGCCAGCAACATGGTAACCTCATCCACTTTACGCTCCTCATTGTCGCCAGCTGTTTTGGTTAAATCAATAATGGTGCCCAAAGCACTCTGGAGTAGCTGCTGCCAATCCTCCATGGTGTTTGGCTGCTGGGCCCAGCGGTGTACACAAACAGAACGCAGACATTGTAGTGCCGCTTGCACAGCACAGGTGTTGGCCAATATGCTGCTATCAATGGAGGATTTATTTGCTATCTCACGTATGATGCTGGTGGTCATATAGAGTATGGTGGGCAGTATGGTCAATGCACCGCTAGGCGTGCATAGCTCCAATAGCTGTTCGACACACTGCAATCCGCTGGCCACCAGACGACCATTATCATCAGCCAACACTGCAAAAAATGAAATGGCGGCATTCCTGGCATACGCATAGTCGAGCTGTAGATTGGTCTGCTTGCTGGGATTCAGGCTGGGTATTTGGCGAACAAACAGGCACAGGCATACCTCTAGGACAGCATAAACATGTGAACTACCCGGCTGCATAATGCTGCCTTCGCCCAGTTCAAGATGGTCCAATTCATTTGCATTCGTATTAGCATTATCAATGGGCTCTTGGTTGGCGTTTCGCTTGCGTTGCAAATCCTCGCGTGCTGCTTGTATGGTCTGCTTGAGTATCTCCACGCACAGCAGCTGGACAAGCAATTCATCTCGGGTAAGAATCTGACGATGCAATACATGGCATAGCTCAATGGTGAGCGCTCGATCTTTGATCAGCTGCCGGCGTGCCCAGTCCGAATCAAAGATGCTGTGAAGCGCACGCAGACAGCTTACAATATTCCTTGGTTTATCAGAGCTACGCATGCTGCACAATGCCTCCATGCAAATGCCAAAAATCATGTGGAAGCGATCTGCTGAGAGTGAACCATGTGTTATGTGATTATTATTGGATTCCGGCTCTGGAAGTGATGTGATGTTGCTGCCGCTGTTGTTGCTGCTTTCCACCTCCGTTTGAGTCTCCTGATGCCGAGCAAAGCCCTCATCCCGCAGCCAGAGTGCAGCTGCATATAGTATGGGTGGCCAGCTGGTCATATAATGCGGCTTGGATGAATTGATGGTGTCTGTGGTATAGAAGGAGCCACCATCTCGTGGCAATTGGGATTGAAACTCGACGGGCAGCAGCAACAATGCATGATCCTTCATGGCGGCCAGCCAATGATTGGATAAATTATGCAGTTCAGGCTGCACTAGACTCAACAAACTTTCGCCACGATTATCCGTATCCAACTCTAGACCTGGGACCAGCTCCGTTTGTGTTGCGGCTCCACCTCCATTGCCTGCAATGCTTAACAGGGATGCAGGTGCCTTCCCATTGCCCAGCATGGCCACAATATACACTTCCGCCCAGGCTTTTAGTATGCTGAGCTTCTCCAGCGTTGCCATGGACTCATTATACAGCTGTGTACTGTTTGTTTTCGTATAGAGCTTGTTCAGTGAACTGACAAGCAGCTGATGTACTCGCCGTAAGTCGCTGATGTCACGAGCCACACCGGAACCAATCCAGGCGGAGCACACTTCACATGCGGCTGCGGTAACATGGGAGGGTGTATCTGGTGCAAAAGCAGGACGCAAAGCGGCACCCACCTGTGCCTGGTACTGTTCCAATAGCAAATGCCCTGGAAATTCCGGTTCGGGCACATTTGCAAACCGATCAATGATCTCCTGCAGCGTTCGCAAGCCCTCCAGCCTCAACTGATCCGAATCTGAGGTAGCTGCCATAAATGACATACGTATGAGTTCGGCTAGATGCAGTATGAGATAATCGCCGCTGCGTGCTTTTATTAGCTGCTGTTCCTTGGCCTGCAACAGATCAAAGTGCAGTGCATTTGCTGCCTCACAACTGGCAATTATGCGACGCACGCTCTGTGCGGCAAAAACACGCGTTGGCCAACGCGGTTGCACTGCTGGATGCGTAGAAGTATTCTCCTCGGCTCGATATTCGGTAACATCGTCGGCATATTCCTCTTCCTCATCATCATCGTCATCGGTTTGCAGAGTTTCCCCGTGACTGGCAGACTTTGCAGCTGCATCAGCGGATGCAGCTAATGCCGCCTGTTCTTCAGCGGAGCTGCCGCTCTCTACGGCCACTGTGAGCACCTTCTTGCAGAGACTGAGCCAATTACTAAGGTTATCCGCTGCCAGCATTTGCAGCATGGATGTCAAGGTATCGTGTATATTCTTAAGCATCTCTGCATCTGTTTCAGTATCCAGCATAGAAAATAGTACACCCGGTAGACCATATTCCGTGATGATCAAATCGGGGCATTGTTCTGGTGTTATGGCCAAAGCCAATTCACATATCTCACGCGCCTCCCGATGCGCCAATTGACGTAAACAAGCTACGGCAGCTTTACGCAGAATGAAATAATTGCTGGCGAGCATTTTGACCAGCGTCGGAACTAGCGTGTCCAGTTGCAGAGATTTACAGGCAAATAGATGCAGCTGCTGCAAGCAACCAATTGCCTCAGATTGCACCAGGGGATCAGCATGTGATTGTAGCAATGCTGCAGCACAAAGGAACGAGCTGCGCATGGCACTAACAGCTGCATTGTTACCTTGAAGTTCCGGTCCAACAGTGGTGATCAAAGCATTAACCACACGGCCCACACACTGATGCACATCGACATGAACATGCGGCATGCTCAGTAGCAGTTTTAGCGACATCGTCAGCGTTGCCTCCACATAGCCACGGAACATGGGACCGCCTGAGTCGGCAATCTGCGCCAATGCATACAGAGACCATACCTGTACCACAGGGGATGCGCTGTCCTGACCCAGGGCCAATAATATGGAGACACTAGTGTTCAGATGCTGCGAGGAGCCCATGCCGCCCACATAGCGATGCAAACAGCCCAAGGCATGCGAGTGTCCCGTGCGCGTTACCACATCCCGTGCAGATTTCAGCTTATCAAAACTGTTCTGTGCCAGCTCTGCTGTAAAATGAGAATCAGCCACGACTTGAGCCAAACGCCCAAGGGATTCGCCGGCAGCGCAACGTATTGTCGAATTGGAGCTGGTCAATGAGGCGACTATTAGATTGGTGGCACTCTTCTTTACGTCCTCCTGGCCAATACTCGTCTTGCTGTCCGTTAGTTGCTTCAGCGCATAGAGCAACGCTGTGAATATATTCATTTGCACCGCCTCCTGGCGGTTGCTCTTTGCCTGCTTTATGCATTCGGCAAAGTGATCTAGCATTTGGAGTCGATGCTTATTGGCCACCTTAGGAAATATCGTTCCATACAGCGTTACGGACATATCGATAACGGCCACGCCCAGTGGCAATGGACCAGGACATTGTTGTGCCTTATTTATTAGCTGAATGTTGTTGTTACTACTGTTGCTTGCGTTGCTTGAATTCGAGCTGGCATTGCTGTGCTGGGCCGACCAGTTGGGCCGGTAGAGGCAGCAGGGATCGTGCTCCAGGGCGCCGGACCCAGCAGCACTATTTGGCTGCAGCTGAAGAAGTGAAAGACAAAATTAGTTACACCAAATAAAGAAATAAATTAATCAATTGGAATAATTTGTAACTAATAATTTGTAACTAATAAGAAATCCATTAAAAGTAAACAAAAATTAATAAATAAAATCAACAGGCAATTAATTAGGAACGAGCAAGTTTTACTCGTTTACCTAAAATGTAATTATGCTATAATTATTACTCAGTAACGAGTAAAATATTGTATTATTTAGTCTTTGGATTTATAAGAAAAAAAAAGTAATTAAAACAATTTACTTAGCAATTATCACTGAAGGATCAGTTACAATTGTAACGAGTAAACTGTTACTAGCTGATCTAGTAAGAAAAAGCAAGCAAAAGCATTGGGTATCGAAGAAAGATTTCTTATATTTTTGTAAAGAGTAAATAATTGTAACAATAAAAAAAAAAAAAATAACTCGTTCAATTGATAACGTGAAATAACTCGCCATCTTTAAAAGCGAGTAAAATTGCGCATGCAAACTGAAAATTAATTGAGAACACTTTCTGGAGATGGGAACTAGACTTACATGCTCGCCATCGACTTTACGATTGGGCTCCATCTGATTCGTTATATTGATAATGCATACACCGAAAGTTGGGGGAATTATTTGAGAGTTATAAAGAGTATTTAGATTACATATCAGGGCACACACACTTAGCAAGTTCTAAAAATCAACCGATAGTTAGTTAGATAACCCACCTGATCTTCAATCGTGCGATGATTGGTTTCCTGTAGCCAAGTGCCCAAAATGATGGAATCGTCCCCATGACAGAGCGTACGCAGTAGCGAATTTGTTGTGTTGGCTGCATTATCGGATAATGTAAATTCCGAGACAAGCATTCGCAATAGATGCGTGTAGGAAGCCTCCAGGGCAGTGGGCGGCAAAAGAGTCAAGGTTTCAAATAGACGTAGACGAACCATTGCAGCCGGCGCTTTCAGCTGAGTGCCGTAGCTCTTGAGGACAGTAGCCAAGCTAGAGGCGACGTATATATAAAATTAATTATAGAAAACAGAAACAAAAGGCGATTCATTTATACTTACTTCACCAGCATTGCAAGGGCACTCTCAATGGGGGTAAGCAGGCGTCGCGTAATATCCTCATTGACCAGATCCGGGCAATTGAGTAAGAAGCTATGCATAACGGATAATGCACCAGCGCGACCCTCTAGTGTCACTTGCCAGGTGAAAGCATCGCCTCGTGCCTTCTCGGATTCGAGCTCCTTGTTGGAGCGCGGAAATGAGTTGCGCCAGAGGAGCAGCATGCGTGGCAAAAGTCCCTTAACTACCGGTGAGCCAAGAGTCATAATGGCGCCAATTAGAAGCCAACCCGCCTGGGTGCGATGCAGCGACATGCGGCTATTCTGGGAAGCGGAGCGCAGCAGCTCCTCGGCACAATTGAACACCACTTTGCCCTTGGTGTGGGGTATGCCCAAGGGTGAGTGGCGTGCGCTACCCAAAATGGCCGCCAAGGCGCAGCTATAGCCGGCAATGGCTTCTGGCGAGGAACGCATTTGTTCAATGGCCTCAATAAAGCGATCAATGAGCGGCGTTATCTGGCTAGGCACCGCAATGCAGCAGCTGCGCAGACACCAAGCGGCAGCCAGACGTGCCGCAGCACACGGATGCACCAACACAGCACAGGTGGCATCGATGGCATTCAATGATGGATCTGTCAGCAGATTCTGTGCTGTTGTGCCTAGGCCAATAAATAGAGAGCTGAGCTCCTGGAGCGCACAGACGAGCAGGTGCTGACTGAAGAGCGTTTCCTGGTTTGAATCCTTGGCATTCTCGGGATTAAAATCAATGGAATTCATTTGTTTAGCCACCAAATGTATAAGCTCCTTGCAGGCGGCGCTTTGCGCCTTTTCGCCTAGCATTTTCCCAATAGTAGAGCGTAATATAAAGTTGATGCATTTGCGTGAGTAGACGGCATCCACATGTGAGCAAGCTGCCTTTGGATTGGCCACCAGATCCAAGACATGGGCCAGAAATGTGCCCAGCTGTCTTTCCAGCCAAACGCTGCCCATGAACTGTACAAACACCACATAGGCATGGGTTACTCCAACTCTCACCTCACGATTCACACCGGAACTGCCTTTAATGATTTCACCGGTGCCCTTTAGAAAGGAGGCGCCGCCGCGTAGGAATCCAGACATAAGTATGCCCAACGCTTCATCCAGCGAGACAAGACGCAATGTGCCACCTTTGGCCGCTTGAAGTGCAGCTGCTGCTGGCGCCTGTGCGGCTTTCTTATTGACTGCCGCCTCCGCCAGCTGCTGCGTGTAGGCCAGTAGTGTGCCCAATAACTGGGCCACCGCACAGCGAACCTCATAATTGCTGCCATCGAAGGCGCGAAAGCACAAAGTGCCCAGATTTTCCAGTTCCGCTTGATACAAAAACGGAGCACTATAAATCATCTTAAGTATGCAGCGTGCAGCAGCAACACGCACAGCCATTACACGATCCAACAGGCAATGCTTAGCTGCCTTATAGATATCCTTGTGCACATTGGCAATGGCAGTGCCCATGCCAGCGCTCACCTTCTCGAGGGTATGCATAATCTCGATGCGAGCCTGTGACTCAGCATTTCGTAGGGTGCGTATTAGTATCTGCACAGTGTCCTCGTAGGTGCGACCCATCATACGTCCCAGTTTCTCGTACATGGAGCCCAATACGCAAATAGCAGCGCTGTTAAGAGAAAAATTGGATAAGTTACTTGAATTATACAAAAAACAGCTTCAAAATTCAAGAGACTCGATTGCTGCCGGAAGATCACGCGTACTCCTTATTAAACTATGCGGTCACAAGTGATTAAGAAATAATCAGCTCTCTCAAAAGCTCCTAGGCAACTGGCATTAATGTTATTGATTTAATTTTTAGAATGAATTTTGCTGACGATATTATGATCGATAGTATTGTTTTCTATATATTCGATAGCCTCGTTAGTTTTCAAAATCTACTTACAGCTTTGTAGGCAAATAACTGGGTGAATCATCCTTGTTCTTCAGTATGTCATTGCAGGCGTTGACTGTGTCAAATAGCATAAAGGTATCGCCGACAGAGAAGAGTGTGGCCAGTGCACTGGCTATCAACTTGCGCATGGGTGGACCCGGTGCACCCTGTATGTGCTCAGACAGCTGCTGTACGAGCTTCTTCTGACCGGCCTTGATTTCATGTTTGGGCATATGGGGTAGGGATTTCTCCAAATAACGCAACCATTCCAATTCGAAAACGGCTCGTTTGTGTTCCGGCAGCTGTTTCATTGCCTCCTCGTTGAGTGTCAGTGTGTGGGCGAGCTCCATTTCGTCGCGTGGCTCTGCTGCCTCTTCTGCCACAGTTTTGGACGCGACGGTGTCGTCACTATGTATAAATGATCTGCAATGCAAATGGAATGTGTTTTATTAATTAAAATACATATGTGAGTGTGCGCTTGTGGCGTGGGAATGATGATGAGCAGCCGTTGCTCGTAATTTAACTGCCTGCCCTTCCTCTACACACTCCAGATCACTCATCAGCATCTCCACCCACCCACACAAATGGAGAAAAAATGCTTCTCTAAGGGGTGCCGAAGTAAGAATACCCTTTTATGTTAGCACATAAAGCAATCTCTGAACTGTCGTTCCTAAACAAATACAAAATAGTTTTTTATGGCAGCTATGCGATTAGGTGGTAGAGTCTTAGCTAAAGAATTATAAAAGAGAATATTGAACATATTGAAGATATAAATATAATACTTCTCTATAAATAGAATTTTTCATTTACCTCTCTGAAAGCGTTACCAAATTCATGACAAAGTTATAATACTCATGACTAGGGTATACCCAACTGTATCCAATCTGCGCGATCAATTTCATTGGCTGCCTATCGATAACTTGCAGAACGCCATTGCAATTGACCTTGGACTTGCTAGAAATCTCAAAAGAAGGTCACTTCAGAGAGGCCTGACTTAGATTTCAATTGAAAAAATCATGCATCATCAGACAGGGCAGATAGATGCGATGAGGCTGTATCAACCATGCACATTTATAGCTATATATTGGATTACACAAAAACCTAACGAGAAGCTGAGCAGAGCATTCAATTCAGGCAGAAAGCACAAGCTCAAGCACAAAGAAGAAGCACATTCATAAGTGATAAGTGCGCGCTGTCGCCTTGGGCGCGATAAAAAGAAAAAAACAGTTGACATACATAGCACATCCTCTACACACTCTTTTTCATGCACAAAAAGTCAAATTTGAAGTGGGGAATGGGAGGGTGTCGGTGCCCAAAACAAAGAAATGAAACGACGAGCTCTTTGTGTTTCAGTACAATACAAAGCAAAGAGTGCTCTAGTTTCGACTAAGAGATACTCTATACTCTCAGATGTAAATAGTGTAAGTAACTATAAGTAAATTATTAATACAGATTGCGAAGATTTAATATTATGAAACCCTTTTCCGGATTCCAATTTAAACCTTTTATTGGCATCTACATTAAATGAAACTAAAGTTAAAAATTGGTCAATTAATCTCCAAAAAGTAGGCTATATTTATAATTTTCAGTGAAATTCTTACTTAAGTGAGAGTAGAGGTAAACCTATATAAGCTTATAAAAAAACAAAGCATTAACTGTAAAAAATAGTTCTCAATTTTTCGAATTTTTGAGATCGTTGGAAGGTACAGGATATGCCTTATATACGCATAGAAAAGGAAGACCCAGCTCGAAAAGACACACAAGAATAAATATAGTATATACAGTACATACATATATACTTGATGGAAACGATGATTTTCTTTTGCTACAAAATCAATATACACTTTTTACCCTTTCTACAGGAGTACAGAGTATAATTATGTTCGCCGGTTGTGGGGCAATGGTTATGGTACTGCCATCAACAAAGGACTGTTAGGGGCTTTTGTTTGCGGTCTATCCTCAAGTGGCGCGCGTGTTGCATATACAAAATCAAATCCATACATGCCGCAAGAGGCAGAACAATTGATGTCTCGAGGCAGGCAGGCGGCAGGCCAGAGCGGCTCGCGTTACATAAGATGCCTTGCAACTGTAAAGCGCCTCAGGCTCGGTCGGTCGTGTGGATGACACCATATTTGGAGTCAGTTGAGCGTATAAGGAAACAAGTAAAACCTGTAAGGTGCAGCCAGCAACCACTAAAAACCCACCGCGTACATTGAGAATTGCAACTGCAGTCCAGACACAGAAATTGACATTAAAATCTTTACATCCCACCCCAAAACCGGGCGCTGGGAAGAGTCTTGTACAGTCTGCCGCTTTAGTGGTGGTGTCTGTGTAGAGTTGACAATTCTAGTTCATTTCAGTGAACAAGTTCATTCGTTCTTTTTCATCTTTATGAACTACATTTGAATCATTCTTTCTTCTATTTAGTGCGTCATGAATACATTTGGTTTAGTTATTGAGTCATACGATTCCGATATTCCTTTGTTCAGGGAGGAAACAATGGTTCAAATCAATTGCATTTTTTAAAAATATATCCATAAGTATTAGATGATCCACTAATGATATGCATAGTCTTTCGTTTATATTCAAAAGACGATGAATTTTATATTCATCAATTGTAACCATTTAGGCTATTCTATATCTTTTTCTAGAATGAATTTCATGAGAATATTTATAGCATACAATTAGCAGCAGGATTACAATAAAAATTATTTTATAATGGGGGATTGCAATCGGTTGAGATTTAGGAACAATGCATTGAATACTCTAACCTTTCGAATAGATAGAAGTTAATAGTTTTTCAGCAGAATTCAGCAGAATAAATCCTTGAAAATGTTTTTCTCAAAAAAATACACTGCAAAATTACAGTGGAACCCATGCGGAACTAAAGGACTCATCTCTAGTTTCCTTTGTTGTTGTCTGTGGGAGATATTTTTTTTTTACCTGCGCGCCTCGTTGATGACTTTGCGCAGAAATTGCGGCGTGCGTGCAAAGTTTAAGTTTTCCATTGCATTCACAACTTTTGATTTAAAAACTTTCTTTTCCTTTTTATTTCTCTTTTATTGTTGTGTTGTTGCTGCAACTTTCACAGAAATCGATAACTATTTTCATGCCACTTTTTCAAAGCATTCAAAACTTTGATTGTTAAACAATTGCTAACAATTTGATTTGCATCGTTTCCTTTGAGTCACAAGTTTTATTAACGTTCAATTTATTTATTCATTTATTGACTGCAAAAAAATTTGCAAAAATAATATACTATATAAGCGATGGAAAATAATTGAGAGGCAGCAATGCGAGCGACACTTGCTGCGAGCACCAAATGCAAAAGGCAACTGGAAGCAAGCAGCAGCAAAGAGCGGCGGCAAATGGCAACAGAAACGGTCCAACGAGAGAGAGAGAGAGAGAGAGAGAGAGAGAGAGCGAGAGAGTTGCCGCATGTTATGCGTTGTTGCGAGAACAAGTGTGTGACGTCACAAGTTCTTCTATGGTATTTAAATATATTATATTTTGATCTATGATACAGCAAAGAAATAAGTTTTGGTAATTTGTATATTATCAGCCCTGTTTTTCAAGTAAAAAAAAGTGAAGCCTACTATTGGGATTGTCTTCAAATTTAGAAACAGCGCAAACGGCCTAATCAAAGTATATTCCAAAAAACAAGCCTTGGTGATTTTCCAAAATTGTAATTTTATCAGATTTTACTTTAGTTGTTTTAGTGTTTGTTAATGATCTTATGTTATCAGGTGCCGGTTTGGTTAATTTAAAATAAACTGCCTCGGTATATTTGATAAGAAAATTTTCAAATTGCCTTGAGAAATGAATTTCGCTTTCTGCTCGCATTAAATTATATTATATAAAAATAATGGGCAAATTTTTTGTTTCTATCTATTTTTATAATTCGTGACGTCATCTGCAACTATTTCATGCGTAATCTTCTAATTAATTAAATCTTGGGGCACAGGCGACTCGCAGACTGGTTGCAAAAACACAAAAAAAAAGTGAGAGAGTAGCGCAAATAGAGAGCACATTTTTCGTCTTGTCTTGTCTGTGGTTGTGTGCGTGGGAGAGTCTTAATGATGACGTCGTCACAGCTGTTATTCGCCGCCGCCTGCAACAAATTGTCAAATCGTTATCGATAACACATCGCAGCAATATATTCATCGAATTAAGTGGGCGGGCTGTGTCAAACTGTGTCAATGTGTCAAATGGCCGCTTCAAATGAATAGATTATGAATTAGAATTTATTATGCCTTTGATATTACGACAACAAAATACTTAAATAGAAACTAGGGCAAAAACTGCATGCTTGGTATATTGATGAGCGCCTTAGCTGTGGCACTCTTCGGATTACCCAAATCCTTCAGTATACCCTGTACTCGGGCTACAACATCGCTGCGCTGTATATCGCCGCGGCTTAGCATGCGCTCGAAGAGTGTATATAATTGTCGGGTAGACGAAGCGTTCGATAGCTCAAACAATTGCTGCAGCAAATCCTCCGAATAACCTTCATATTTGCTCAGATTGGCCGCCTTGGCATCACGCTTCAACAGATCATAGACCAGTAAGAAGTCGACATAGGGCTTTGTGGGTGGCACACGTTTCTTGCCTGCCGTCGATGTGCTGCTCCAGCGATCCATGGCTGACTCAAAGTCAAATGCGGCACGTCCATAGTTATCATCATACAGTCGTAAGAAATTATCCAATGATTCTACATCGTTGGTAAAATCATCATGTAAAGCCTCCGTCTGTATATCCCGTATCAGCGAAAGTGGCAACCTATCAAAATCCGTATCATCTTCAATCTCATTGAACAATGCCTGACCCTCAAGCGTCACAGTGCCAGTTCTTGCTGTAGCTGGTGCAAACACCGCTGGTCTATGCGGTGGCGTTGGCTTTGCTGTGGGTTTTGCCGTCGTCGTGGTGCGTTGTGGTGTCTCCCACCAGCTGGGAGGTTGCCACCAGCCGCTAGTACTGCCCGCAGGTCGTCTTGTAGTGCTGCTACTTGGTCTCGCTGTGGACACAGGCACAGACATTAGCGTACTGCTTGCTTCCGGCGGCGTCTGCTCAGTTGTCTCCACACTAAACGGTGGCTCTGCGGTGGTGCTGGACAGCGGCTCATATTGCAATAAATCGATGTAGTAAGCCAGCGCCTGCATGGAGGCCGGCAGATAACTGTTTAGCAAATTGGCCGACTGACCAGGCGAAAGCAGCCCAAGCAGCAGGCCAAGCAACACAGTTTTAAGTCCCAAACAACTGCGCATTTTAGCCAAAGTTTATATTTTTAGTCGGGTTTCTTAACGATTTGCGCGGCAGAGAGACAGTTTGGTAACTGAAAGTTGGCAACCGCAAGCAAGAATCTTCAAGACACTGAAGCTGGTTTTCTTTTTCTTTTTCGATATGGATGCTCAGGCTAAGTTTAGTAATGCCCTGTACTCAGAATTGTGTAAAATGGGTATTTTCTTTAGTTATGCAAAATGCTTTCGTTGCTTCTACCATAAATAATCAATACATATTCTACTGAGAATCGTAAGTTCATAGGTCATTTTTCAGATTACTGCACAAAATCGATTGTTTAGAAATACTATCGGACAGTAATTAGCATTGGGGTATCGGGTATAAGAAAAAATTGGACTCTTAATGAGGTGAAATTTGGAAGGAAATAAACTATGCTTGACTATTAAAGAACTTCGGCTTGGGTGGTATTTATATTTGAAAAATTTTTATATTAGCGGAACACTTGTATTTGTATTATGTTAAAATAAATCTTAATTTTTATGTTAATTTGTATATATAAAGATTATTTATATATCATAAAATTTAATGATGATAAGATAAACCTTTAAGAACTCTTTCTATTATACTGTTTCTACAACAAACCTTTTTAATAGGGTATCTAATAGTCGATTACTACTTGTTAACCTAAACATTTTTTTTTTTTTTTTTTTTGGCAAACTTGTTAAAGGCCAGCGACCGCTTTTGTGTTGCGTCAAAAAAATTTTGGTAACCGATGTTGTCCTCAAGTGTTGTTCTTGGAAAGAGTGAAAGATGTTCGAGTGTGTGCTGTAAACCAGTTTGGGTATGGGTGAAGGCGTCCGTTAAATATTTATAAGCCGCATTTGTATAAACCTGAATATTTTTTTGTTTTTTTTTTTTTTTTTTTGAGTATGAATTTTTGGCAAATAAATTAATGGGTTTTTGACCAAACGCGCATTACATGAAAATGCAGTTTGGGCTGCATTGCGTGCACAGTTTGGGAGCAATTGACAAATGCAGTCGCATGCGTTATCGATCAATGTGGTAATCGAGAGCAGCAGAAGCAGCTGCTCACCGGCAAATAAAAAAAAGAGGGCAGGCGTGCGAGCGAGACAGAGCAAACCTGTTGAACCAAGCATACGTCACAGTCTGTTGTCGTAGTTGTTGTTGTTGTTGTTCTTGATTATGTTTTCGCTTTTTTGAGTAAGCAAAAAAAAAAATATTGTAAAAAAATGGCACAAGGTAAACGGGCCACAGTCGGCCAAGATAGCGGTAGCACATAACGGAGATGGCATAAATAAATTATGTTTAATTATGCAGAAAGTAATACACGAGTTTTCAGAGAGCTGTCAAAGCTCATTTGCAGAAAAATAAGCTAAAAAAATGATAAAAGTAAAATACTGAAAATGTCTAAATATGAAGATATATTCTAATTTGTCTTAGTTTTAATTTAAATTTTAAGGTAGTTGAAGATGTTGAAGGGTTGTCTGTGGTGTCAAATGCAGAAATATAGATAAACAAAAAAGTAGATAAAATGTCTTATCATAAAGGCACATATTTAGTGTTTAATTTCAAAGCTAAAATTTATATTCTTATTGCCTTTTAACTAAGTGTGTAGTTTGTTTTGGTCAAAAGTAATTTATTCTATAAAGAAACTTACTCAGAGTGTAACTTAAAAAGGCAAGATTTTCCTGAGAACCGCTAAGCTGGCAGCACTATTAGCTTTTAACCCAAATATTTGCTAACGGTTTTACATTTCCGCGTTCCACAACAATAACACGAAAATCTAGACGATAACTTGTGTTTAAACACTCATGTAATCTCAAAAACACTATAATTATATTAATAATTACACTTATTGCTGCCGTGTCGTGTTGTCGCAGTCTCAAATTACATTGGAGCACCCACACTCACACACACACCCACATGCGTTTCTATGCAATGCACACGCACTCACAAATGTTTGAATTGCATTTGATTCGCATTTTGTTGCTCAAACTCACCGTTTTACAATTTGCACATTCACCTGTCTATGTGAAAAGCCACTATTACATATTTAATTTGTTTAATTTAAACAAATTAATGCTATTTTCACTTAATTTTAAGCAAATTCCACTACGCGTTGATATGTGTTTGTGTATGCGTCAAATCGATAACTGCGCCAATAATCGTTGCTAGGCATAACGATAGCAGTCATGAGACATCAGCTGTTCTGCCGCCATAAACATCGATAACTTTGAATGGTACGCATTAATTTAAGATTAAGCCATTTACAATGATTTATTTAAATTCTATTGACTGTTGGGGTAAAAGGGAATTCATATGCTTTTTTTAACAAATGTTAAAATTTTTACTACAGAGCCTATTTAACATTAGAACTTGGAGCTTACAATTAAATAAATAAAATAGTATAGGCTGACGTCACAAGCGTCGCAGCTGTTTTCACAAACAAAACCTCTTTTTTATTCATTCCTTGACAGCACATGTATCAATGTTTGGCTTCCTAGATAGTTGTATTATTGTATTTCTAAAGCGTTTAAAGTAATTTAAATAAAACAAAATGGCTAGAAGACCAGAGCATTCAGCACCGCCAGAGATTGTAAGTGAAATATAATGTAAAATAGACTTTTATTTAAATTATGAAAACATTTCAGTTCTACAACGACGATGAAGCGAAGAAATATTCCACAAAGTAAGTAACAGTACTTATACCCTGTAAATAAGGTATACGAGTTTTATGCAAATAATTCGAAGTTAATTAAGCCTCTTCTTTATTTGTGTTTTATTTTCAGCTCACGAATTATTGAAATCCAGGTGGAGATGGCAGAGCGCGCTTTGGAGCTGCTGGCCCTGCCGGATGATGATGAGTCGCGTCTAATTTTGGATATTGGCTGCGGGTCTGGACTTTCTGGTAGCGTTCTAGAGGACAGCGATCACATGTGGATCGGTGTGGATATCTCCAAATCAATGTTGGATATTGCAGTTGAGCGTGAGGTTGCCGGCGATGTAATATTGGGCGATATGGGCGAAGGTATGCCCTTTAAACCGGGCACCTTTGATGGGGCCATTTCAATATCGGCACTGCAGTGGCTCTGTAATGCTGATAAATCCTATCACAATCCTCACAAGCGCCTGTTAAAGTTCTTCAGCACATTATTCTCCTGCCTGACGCGTACAGCACGCGCTGTCTTTCAGTTCTATCCAGAGAATTCAGATCAAATTGAAATGGTTACAGCGCAGGCTATGAAGGCAGGCTTCTATGGTGGCTTGGTCGTTGACTATCCCAATTCGACCAAAGCGAAGAAATATTATTTAGTGCTCATGACTGGTGGCGCAGCGGAACTACCTCAAGCTTTGGGTAAGATATTTTATGGTTAGAGATACTACCGGTAAATACTGCTGGTTCTCAAATTCCGCTCGGGTCCATATAGATTTAATAATATCAAATCTTTTCTGCCTTACAGGCTCACCTGAGGAGGAGCGACGTATCAACTATATAAAGAAGCGCGATGCATGCCGCGATGCGCGTGGCAAGGCGCCGAAAAAGTCGCGCGATTGGATTTTGGCCAAAAAGGAGCGTCGCCGTCGACAGGGCTTGGAGACGCGCCCAGACACAAAATATACAGCACGCAAACGCAGCGGGCGCTTCTGATCATTGTAGAATAAATTCTTTGAAAACTTATTTTGTATCAATTATTTGTGGGAAAGGTATTCTTTTTACCATCCAACATATCCTGACCTCATTATTGAGTTTATTTATCTTCTGGACTGATTTGTTTCTAGTTGAGTTTATTGCTTTGGTTTGGCTAGTGTGGTAGGTCGGTTCAAAACCGGTTTGCAGACTTGGCTTGTTTCTAAAATATCTATTAAAAATGCTTCTCTAATATCTTTAAATATCACTGATTCAGATAAATTTACAATTTGCGAATTTATTTAAACATTTAAGCTTAAAACTATGTTAAATTGAACTAGACTCGTTTCATGCTACTCTGTAGTTTTAGGTGTTGTCACTGGATTTTCTTCTTTTTTGGCACGCTCTGCTGCAGTTTCTTTGGGCGTGTCATAGGAAGCTTCGGCGATATACAAGAGATATACAGCGAAGCCGGCAAAGAGGAAGGCGAACATTATCAAATCATTTTGTCCAGATATTCTACTGATTTCCTTTTGCCTCTGCAAATGATCATATTTTACCTGAGCCGCTTGGCGTCTGTCAAAGTTCTTGCCATAGTGGGCGCGACTCCATTCATCGAAATCATAAATGGGCGTACGTCCCTCTGCATCGGAAACTTTGGATTTCTTAAAGCGGGATTTATAGAACTTCGTCTGTGGATCATCCTCCGACACTTCTGGTTCCATATCGGGAATATCCTGTGCAAATGGAGCACCGGGCCTCTGGACAATACCCTTGTCATAGAGACGACGCAATCGATAGTTTCCCAGCACCTCGTAGGCTTGAGTGATCTCTCGGAACTTTTTTGCCGAACTCTCACATCCTTTATTACGATCTGGATGATATGCCATGGACAATTTGTAGTATGCCGCCTTAATTTCATTCTGTGTTGATCGCTTGGCTATTCCCAATGCCTCGTAATAATTCATCTGCCATTGCGGATGTGACGTATGCAGGTTGCGTGCTAAGTGACGCCACAGATGCAGCATTACTAGGGGGTAAAAACTTCTATCTTCTATTTTTGTCCACGGCAAATTGTTTTTATTGTTATATCACATTATTTTTTTAATGCGTACCAAAACAAACGCACAGCTGTTTGCTCGTAGAGTTGTGACACTTCGTTCACAACAACTTGTTCATTGAAATGAACCACTGAACTAAATGAGTTCACTTAACCGGATCATTGAAGTGAACTTCTGAACAAAATAATATGTTCATTTGAGCGTTTTATTAAAATATCAGTAGATTATATTCAAGCCATAAATTCATTTAAGTAATTTACTTAATTAAACAAATAATGTTGCTGAGTAATAAAACGAGCGAATAAACTAATACACTAATTGAACTCCAATTGCCAACTCTACTGCTTTAGGGCCAGCATATCGGTCATCGATAGGTTCGCTCAGCTGGTCGACGGCGCAGACTGCTGAATGGCAATTTGAAAACTGTTGCTGTTGTTGTTGGTGTATGTTTTCTTGGTTTTCCTTTTGAACGCTGTTTATATATAGAACATCGCAACAGTTGCTTGAGATTTTCCGCGCAGCGTGCTTGTTTTTCACGCCAGTCTGTGTGTTTGTATGTGTGTGTGTGATCGAGAAGTTTCTTCAGCAATTGAATTGGGGCCAAACGGTATAAGAAAATCATATAAAAGCCGAATAAAGTGAGTCACTCGCATTGTTATTGTACCAACTAGAAAAGGTCTAGAAGAAATAATTGTTTTCTTTATTAAAAAATTAGAAATAAATTGTATAATCATGACTGTCGATGATAGTGCCGCTGCCCTCACCCATAAGGACAAAGGGAATGAATCGTTCAAGGCCGGCCAATGGGCGGATGCAGTCCAGCATTATAGTAAGGCGATCACATTGGGTGGCAAACATAAGGAGCTGCCGGTATTCTACAAAAATCGTGCTGCGGCTTATCTTAAGTTGGAGCAGCATACGGAAGCTGTAGAAGATTGCACAGAGTCACTGCGTTTGGCGCCCAACGATCCCAAGGCGTTGTTTCGACGTGCCCAGGCCTATGAGGCTTTGTCGAAACCCGAGGAGGCTTACAGAGATGCCACAGCCTTATTTAAAGCAGATCCAGGCAATAAAACCGTACAGCCCATGCTGCAGCGATTACATTTAATTGTGCAGGAACATGCTGCAAAGAATGCCAAAACTTCCACGAAGGTAAAGCAAATGATGGAACTTGCATTTGACATTGCTGCACCAATAGAGAAACGCCGCTCGGCTGCCAATAATCTGGTTGTGCTGGCCAAGGAACCCACAGGCGCAGAATTGTTATATAAGGAGCAGTGTGTGCCCAAAATTGCTTCACTAGCTAAAGTGGAACAGGATCAGGAAATCTATTTGAATATGGTGCGAGTGGTGGCTTCATTGTGCGAGCAAAGCGTCGAGCGCACCAAGGGTGTTCTCACCGAACTGGGCATACCCTGGTTTATGCGTATTCTAGATCAAAAGCACGAGGATTGCGTCAGCACTGCTCAGTTCTGTTTGCAGACAATTATCAATGCCTTGTCTGGGCTAAAGAATAAAGCGGACGCGAAACCGAATAAGGAGTTATGCCAGCGTCATAGTCGTGATATTGATACTCTGCTCACCTGCTTGGTTTATAGCATTACGGATCGTACTATTTCTGGCAAGGCTCGAGATGCTGTCATTGAATTGCTGACAAGAAATGTTCATTATTCGGCTCTGGAGTGGGCTGAACGTTTGGTAGAAATACGCGGCCTGTGCCGGCTGCTGGATGTCTGCTCAGAGTTGGAAGATTACAAGTATGAGAGTGCTATGGATATTACCGCTTCATCGAGCACAATTGCCTCCGTCTGCTTGGCTCGTATCTATGAGAACATGTACTACGACGAGGCCAAGTTACGTTTCACAGAACAAATTGATGAGTTTGTCAAGGATAAACTACTATCACCCGACATGGAGTCGAAGGTGCGAGTCACTGTAGCAATTACAGCGCTTCTAAACGGACCTCTCGATGTGGGCAATCAAATTGTGGCCAGAGAAGGTAAGTGAACAGCATAGAATATTTTAAAAGAGGATTGCGTCCGGGCCCCCGAGTATTTCATTTTAAATAGATAATCATAAAGTAATCCTTTTTTAGGCATTCTTCAAATGATTCTGGCTATGGCTACAACAGATGATTTGCTGCAGCAGCGCGTCGCTTGCGAGTGCCTCATTGCAGCCTCTTCGAAGAAGGACAAAGCCAAGGCTTTGTGTGAACAGGGCGTAGATATATTGAAGGGTCTATATCACTCCAAAAATGATGCGATACGCGTGCGTGCACTGGTCGGTCTATGCAAACTGGGCAGCTATGGTGGACAGGATGCAGCCATAAGACCTTTTGGCGATGGCGCGGCTTTAAAGCTTGCAGAAGCTTGCCGCCGTTTTCTTATTAAGCCCGGCAAGGATAAGGATATACGTCGGTGGGCTGCCGACGGCTTGGCTTATCTAACACTGGATGCAGAGTGCAAGGAGAAACTAATTGAGGATAAGGCTTCAATACATGCGCTCATGGACTTGGCGCGTGCCGGGGATCAGTCGTGTTTATATGGCGTTGTGACCACATTTGTTAATCTGTGCAATGCGTATGAGAAGCAGGAGCTGGTGCCGGAAATGGTAGAGCTAGCCAAGTTTGCCAAACACCATATACCCGAGGAGCATGAGCTGGATGATGTCGATTTCGTCAATAAACGCATCATAGTACTGGCCAATGAAGGCATTACTACAGCGCTCTGTGCGCTGTCCAAAACCGAGAGCCACAACTCGCAGGAGCTGATTGCGCGTGTGTTGAATGCTGTCTGTGGTCTACAGGAGCTGCGCGGCAAAGTGGTGCAAGATGGTGGTGTTAAAGCGTTGCTGCGCCTTGCACTGGAGGGCACTGAGAAGGGCAAACGTCATGCTAGCCAGGCGCTGGCTCGTATTGGTATCACTATCAATCCGGAAGTATCATTCAGTGGCCAGCGTTCATTGGACGTTATAAGGCCGCTGTTAAACCTGTTGCTGCAGGATTGCTCAGCATTGGAGAACTTTGAGTCGCTGATGGCGCTAACCAATTTGGCTAGCATGAATGAGAACGTACGTCAGCGAATTATCAAGGAGCAGGGTGTCTCCAAGATAGAATTTTATCTCATGGAGGATCATTTGTATCTGACGCGTGCCGCTGCTCAGTGTATATGCAATTTAGTCATGTCGGACGATGTGGTCAAAATGTTTGAGGGTGAAAATGATCGCGTTAAATTTTTGGGTTTACTCTGCGAGGATGAGGATGAGGAAACAGCCATGGCCTGCGCTGGAGCTCTGGCCATGCTCACCTCTGTGTCCACTAAATGCTGTGCCAAAATTCTGGACATTGCCAGCTGGTTAGACGTACTGCACACGCTCATCGCTAATCCCAGTCCCTCAGTACAGCATCGTGGTATTGTCGTCATACTCAATATGATCAATGCGGGTGCTGATATTGCCAAAAAACTCTTTGAGACGGACATTATGGAGCTACTCAGTGGTCTGAGTCAGCTGCCTGATGATACTCGGGTCAAAGCCCGCGAAGTGGCCATACAATGCCTGGCGGCAGCAGAACGGCAGCGCATTATAGAGAAATCAGATGAAGCCGAAATACCTGATGTCTTTGCCGAGAGTGCCAAAATTACAGAAATTGTGGACGAGGATTAACGAAGTGCCTAGCAGCTATTACAACTATCTTCTACTATTTCATTTTATATTTCATCAGCGAGTTTTCACTGTGACATCATGCAATTAATTAATTTATTTCTCAAACTTGTACTTAAGCCTAAAATGTTTTATTAAATCATGTACGAATTTATAATAAATTCAGCAAAATGTTTGTTCGTTTACAAAAGAGAAAAATTTTCCGAGTATTTCTGGGTATAAGAAGTAGAAGTTAATGGGTCCCTTATTATATATAAAATTTATTATATAAGAGAAATAATTGTGTTGAAAAATTTAGAGTTTATTTAAAATATTCAAACCTCAAGGAACAGACAGTCCCTAAGGGAGTTTGCCTTTCAGTTTTTGAGCAAATGAAATATGCTATGAAGTCTTGGTTTTATTGCAAGCAAATATGTCGGAATCGGCTGTATAAGAATACTATATCTTTTAGGTGCCATAGAAAGGAACAGCTTACCTGAAAATATGTTGTATTGAAGACTTATTTTATTCTATCATCATTAAGATCGGACTACTATATCATATGGCTGATTATATTATTTTTTAGTTAGATGTAAGACTTAGTTATCTTTAAATCATAGAAACAATCGGGAAATGGAATTCCCGGCTGCAATCTTGGGATACCCTTTTAACGTTTTTATCGTTTAACCTTCCTTATATGACTATAGTTATAGCTATATTAAAATTACAGTGACTTACCAACTGTTCACCTTAAGATATTCCTTCCACATACTCCAAACTTATATATTTATTATACAATTTAGTATATATTTTATACAGATATTTTCTCTAAAAGTGGCAACTAATTGTTGTGAATTGTCATGGAGTTTTGGCAGGCAGTTCATAAATTCTGTTTAAATTTACTGCTCGGGCTCCCTGCAGATTTTTCGTACATTTTTGGCTTTATTGAGCAACGGCAGCTGCGTGGGTTGCCATTTTGGGGCAGAGTGTTTTAATTTAATTTAATTCCCCTTCTCCCCCCAACACACCTCTACTCAGCCGGGGGCCCATATTATATTGCATTTAAGGACTTGACGCGCATTTCATGCATTGTTAATGAGAATATTATAGCAACGATCCATGTGAGTTCAGTTTGAGTTTGTGTTTGAAATAAGTTGGATTGAGCTTAGAGATAGAAGAGATACGAGTATCTGAGTATCTGAGTATCTGAGTATCTGAGTACTGAGTTATTTTCCCACAACTGTAACTGGTGGCCTGGCAGCTGAGGAGTATTCATTCCAACACTTAAACTGACATTAGCCGACAGCCTCGCAAGAAGAACTTCTAATGCAGAAATAATTGCAGTAACTGCTGCCGCCGGTAGCTGCATCCTCAGCTCACAGATCACAGCTCACGGCTCACAGCTCTTAGTTCTTTTCAAATTGCTCAATTTCAATGAAATATTATTAAATAAATTAATGTAGCGTTAATTCATTTTGCTTTTCTAAAGAACTTGAGACCTGCTGCTGCGCGGTGTAAGAACAGCTGCAGCGACTCATCCCAATTCCACACCTAATCCCAATCCCAATCCCAATAACAATCTCAGCATTAAGTTGTTAACTTGGGCTTAACGGCACCTAAGCCATTGTATATAATATACAGGGCTCATACAAAGAGTATCTACAGTAAATGCTTAATAATTCGAACTTGAAGAACTTTCGATATTAGAAATTTCGTCTAATTAGAACGTGTATTTTAGGTGAATTAAAAGCTTGAGGCTTCTATTCAATGTAAAAACCTTAGTGTCTAGTGTTATTTATTCTAATTATCAAGTGCCTACTGTAGTTATTTTCTTGGCCAGATGACTTGGCACTTGGCAGCGCATAGTGCAGTGCAGTGCATGCATGTCAGTGAGATGAGTTGGCCTGGCTAGCGAGACAAGAGAGATTGGCAGACATGCGCCGCCGCATTAACCCAATTGGGACAGCGCCTTTGTTTGGCTCTGAGCCCTGGCCCGGACTGTGACAATTGATAGACTTGATATGGTCCTATAAGCATGCCACACAATGCAAATGAAAGTGCAGCAACAGTCACAAAACTGTTAATAATACGAGTAGACTCGATCCAAAGAGCACGTACTTAAAAAGAAAGATTTTCTACTTAAATATAACTAGGCTATGTGATACAAAGTACGGCGTTCTACCTATATATTTCGTTCAATTATTAATTTTAAAAATAGCATAAAAAATTTCAGAATTTATCGGAGTTGTATATGAAAGAATCAGCTCTTAATCCGGCTTGAGATACTTAATAGACTCCAAAAGGGTTCACTGGTTCTAGAACAGTTACCAAGACAGAAAAAGTCATGTAACATATAAGTTTGATAATCCTTAACTTTAGTTACAAATTTCTTATATTAGTCTCTTTAAAGTTATTAATTTTTATTATAGTATTAAATGAAGAACGAATCAGGACTCAATTCGGGAGAAAACCAATAACTGGGAGCTTGAAAAAACAAGGTTGAATTAGGAATTTTTTGGGGAAGAAATCAAGGACCGAATTCTTGATTTCATCTATCATTGTCAAGAGTTGCATAAATGGCTGGGACTCGTTTGGAATCCGAATCCCAGCAAACAGAGTGTCACCCGACTGCATTCCAAGATAATCAGCATGTAAGAGACAATATCAACTCGTATACTGTATTTTGTGCAAGGTGCTGGTAATATCAGCGTCGCCCAGTTCCATAACGATCTTACATCAATTGAGTGATCCATTGCCGGACCACTTGCACTTTCAACATTGTGGAAAAAGCATTCTACTCGAACAACTTTCATCTTTTGCGGCTGCACTTTCAGTTCCAATCGGTCAATATGGAGTCGTTTGCCCCGGGGCTACTACTACTACCCAGTCTGAGGTTTATAATTTGCATATTTTCTGCATGCACAGACGAGGAAGAGGAGATGGCCAGCAGTGGCCGGCAGGGGTAGAGGACGCGGGGGGAGGTGCAGTTTATTAAACAAAATATTGACATGAAAATCGGCTTTCGATTTTCATGCGATGGTGCGACAAATTGTGCGTCGCGCGTTGCAGTTGCTCCAATAAAACGAGATTAAATGGAAAGTGAAGTTGCGCATGCGTCGCCAATCAAGCGCAGCATCGCCTTAGACCGGCTTCTCTCTCCCTCTCTCTGTTTCTCAGTGTCTCAGTGTCTCAGTTTCTCAGTTTCTCAGTTGCCTGTCTCTGTCGCAGTCTCAGGTTGTCTGTGTAATTAGGACAAAATGTCTAATGTTGACCAAGCCAAAAACCAAATACTCGTTCATCGTCTGGTTTCGTTTTTGGCTTACGCACTTGATGATCATTACCAGCTAAATGCAGCTACAGTCATACTACACTAAGTGCAACCAACATGCTCCTAAAATAGTTTCAGAATGTTTTCAGCCTGTACAATTTTTAAGAATAATTTCCATCTTCTTGGGTTGGACCTCTTTTTGAAAGAAAGAAGGAAAAAAGGAAAGGGTATAAGCCACAATAGGCCTAAGAGTGTTGGTAAAACTTCTGAGCTACATAAAGTTAAAATTACAGAAGCTTTACTGTAGTAGTTGTTGTTGTAACTGGACACAAGCTGCCTTAAGCCGTTGCATTTGGCCAGACGCGGGGCACGCAACTTTTACTCAGGTGGAAAGTTCTTCTGTCAACGCTTTGATTTGATTAGCGGCAGATGCGCAGCCAGCAACACACATGGCAGGCGGGAGGAGGCAGTGGAGGAGGGCTGGGATTGCTGCGGCGTCGTGTTTGGTCTGGTCTAGTGGTAATAGAGTATATACAATCAGCTTTTTGGGAAAGTCACGACACTTGGCTGAAACTGAAAGTTAGAGCCAACTTATGGCTTATGTTCAACTCAATTAAACAACATTTGACAATTTAAGAAAAACAAATACGCTCTTTGAGTGAAAAATGAAAATTTTGAGGCTTGCCTTATGATCGTTTGGTAGTATCAATAGATTGATAAATTCGTGAGATTTTAATCTGGTTGATTGTCGCCAGTGGGAAAGTTTCGATATTTTCTTTGGCGGTCGAAGGTGTTAATAATTTGTGGTTTTGCTTTTGCTTTCAATTTGAAAATAGAACCGGAAATCAATTCGCTTTTTTAGAGTATTTAGGGCTAATGAAAAAATAAATATAACTTTTCAGTGGAGGCTGAGCTAAATCAGAAAACGACAAATACTATGAGAGAAAAGTATTGGGGCTGATTATAATTTGACCATAAAATAATTAATTATTATTTTTTTTTTTTAAATAAAGACAGTATTACTAAAGGAACTAGAAATTGTTGTAGATTGATTAAAAATCTAGATCTAACTCTTTTTTTTTATACAATATTGGATTTACCTGAAGCAACAATGAAATTCAAAAATTGTATATGGAATTTTGGGGATTTTTACTTAATTTTGCTTTGAACAACCTCATGAAATCCTCTTCACTTCTTTTTGGATTGTAAGTATGACGGCCCAGGCACTAGCTCCATGCTATATGGCTGACTTACAGAAAATACAGTGAAAGCTGAAAGCTATAAATCGAGTACCATAAAAGCTATTGAAAAAGGGATTTCATGCTCATCTCTGTATTAAAAAAAAAAAAAGAAACAAATAATTATAAAACGTTTTTCCACAAAATAAATTTTCCCTGTGAAAATGCGAAAAGTAAGTAGAAAGTTTCGTCAGCTTTTGCAATAGAAAACAATTAAGGCAAAAACTGCAAGCTCAGCGCTGAATGAAAGCTGAGTGCAACTGTGCTGCACAAATAAATAAATAATATACAGAAAAAAAAAACAAAAATGTTGCATATCTTTTCCTTAGCCTTAATGAGCGCCTTATGGATGAGTCCACAACTTAATACAGTTTGAGAGTGATTGGATTAGAGGAAACGCTGTGTGGTCAAGCCGTCCATTGGCCAATGGCTTAAATCGCTTGACAAATGCCCAGCAATTGACATAAACTTGGGCCAGCCTGAGTGTGCTAGACCCTAATTATAGGCCCGATCTGATGCTGATCGTTTGCTTCCTTGACTTCACACAATCAACTGCTGCTTCTTCTACTGCTACACTGGGAAAAATATAATTCTAGAAAACTATCCGAGAAATGATCAAGTTATGTTAAAAGCAGAAAGAAAGCTCAATTAGAATCCACCTTATAAACTAAGTTATACCAAATGAAATTCATCCTTAGCTTAAGGTAAATCTCTAAAATATGGGTTATTTTTTTTTTAAGTGTACTTCTCCTTTTAGCTTCATTTGCTCCATTTGCCGCGATTCAAATGCCCGGCAATCTTTTCAATTATTGCTTATCATTGCGAATGTCGATGGGCAGACAAATGTCATTAGCGCAGGGCTCCAAATGGTGCATGCAACATTGTTGCCTCTTCTGCCTGTCTTGCAACATGTTACTAATGGCCACATTGCCACATTGCCACATGCTGAATGCTTAGCATATTTTCTGTCCATACAGTCTTCAGTCTTCACTTGCTGCTGCTGTTATCTTAACAGCGCCGCGACCAATTGATATTATAAATTCAAACATTTTTTTTATACCTATCGCATGCTACAATTTCTAAGCGATACTTGCAGCATTTCGCTGTGGCTTTGACTTTTCCGCCGTTGTATGCAGCTTGTTGGCAACATGTTGCCATTTTTGGATTTTCGGATTTTCGGCTTTCGATGGCTTTTCCTTTAGCCAGTTGTTTGATTAATTGCCATGCCATGCCATGCCAAGGCAGCGAAAAACGTTTTACAAATTTATCACTCTTGTCTTTAAGGAGCGGAGGGTAATGGCTATAGAGGAAGTTATGCACCAAGTTCCGGCGAAAAGCTGTTGACAAATGTTTCCAATTAATGGCTGAGATTTTAAAGCTGATCTCAACAGAAGGCGAAAGTTTTCAAGGCTCATAGTTTCTACCATTGGCCTCTAACTCAAAGGTCACTTGCAAAGCCTTTAATACGATCTTTAATGGAGCTACTTTTTCTATAGTTATTTAATTAATTACTGCGGTGGAAAATATATGTAAAAGCTGTAATTAAACTTTTTAGATTTTGTTGTTTTTATTATTATTGTTTATTTAAATTATGCTGCTAATATTTCAAACTAGCTATGAATCGAACCCTCTTGAACCATGGGACGAATCATTTTGTTGTCTTTATTTTGGCCTTAATCAAGCGTCACATTTACTTTAAGCTAAGCGCTGACCTAATTCGTATTACTTGACTCTTGGAATAATTTATTTAAAACAGTTTTCACTGGAATCTTATTTAATTACCATTTGATGTTTTTGTTTTCCACA